>OY982542.1:11105511-16105511 GCA_963859965.1 Ceramica pisi
ATCTTTACCCACTGAAGCTAGCTAAGATGTTACGTAATACATACTCAACTTACTTTAATGTCTAAAAATAAAAGCAACTAAAGCATTTCTACCCGACTTTCTTCATCATAAACGTGTCCACGGAGAGGATTAAAATTACAACTATAGATGATACTTAAATATAAAATCTCGTAAATCTGAAAGTTTGTCTCAAGTTGAAACTGAAGCTATACGACTTAACAACAAGTATTTCATTTGTCACTGATCGATATACTTTGTTACTTGCAAACTTTTTGTCTACTTGAACATTATATTTTCTTTAATGCCAAAATGTTATTTTGGGTTAATCGGAATAGTCAGCAATAAACTTGATGTGACAGATAATTTATCATGGCTATAAATGACTTATCTAAATTGTCTTCTAACTATCTCAATATAACTTATCTAAATCTATTATTAAATTGTCTATGAAGTCATTCGTAGCATTAGTAGTATATACCGCGTGTATCTGACATCGACGCACAAACGATTTCCATGGGTCCAGGGCATGATTCTGGACACCCCAGTGTTGGAATTTTTCGTCGGTTCTTTTCTCATTTTTTTCAAGAGTACTACAAAGTATCAGCTCAGTTGAGCTGATATTATTTGTGGCTTTATTCAGATTGCTCTTTTTAGTGAAAGTAGTTAATTAAACATTTTTTTATTAAAAATCTCATTGGGTTAGGTCAGAATAACGATTATGAGCAGTCTAAATTAAAAACAAACCCTTGAAAAAAATAAAAAAAAAAAATGAGAAAAAAGCCGACGAAAAATTCTAAGTCTAGGGTGTCCAGAATCATGCCCCGGACCCATGGAAATCGTTTGTGCGTCGATGTCAGATACACGCGGTAGTGACGTGCATTGTCAGCCCTCGTAGCATGACTACTAACTGCTACGTACATAGTAAGTACTTGTAGCCACCGCCGCGCGTAGCCGTAGCTGTTACGCCTATAGATTATTTTCCAATTGGTTACTTCTTTCGTAACTAATAACTTAATTGAAAATCTCGTACCCTACATAACTAAGAATTTATTCGTTGCCGCAGATTAACGTCCCTGGAATGACCACGGTTTCGAGTAGAGTGACGGCTACGTACTCGTAGCAGCTACGCCGCGCGCATATTTTTAAATCGTTACTGTATAGGTGTACGAAATAAAAATATTTCTCCACACAAATCTCTTCTCACAAAGCCGATACACTTTGCAACATGCATGTGAGTGGACAAAATAAATCATGTCAAAGCTTTTCATTTTTAGGCTAAAAAGAATGATCTAATATAAATTCTTTGCGCAAACTTTGTTTGGTTAATCCTTACATTTTATAGGTTCACGAAAACTGAATATTTCTGTTTAAAACTAAATATTATGTTCCAAGGAAGTGATATAAACCAATACATGCATTCGTGGATAAAAACGAAAAAAATAACCGACTAAGTAAATGTATTTAAAACCACTTAACTTATACAAAGCTTACACGCCGGCGTGTGATACTTGTACATTAAAGTACCTGTTAAGCTGGATTATCTTTCTGTTTGTACCTGCCGACTTAAAACTTGAGCATGGCAAATGATAGCAGCATCGCTTCCGTTCTTCTTAACAATAGATACACATACTGCGACGTCTTGTTAATATTTATCAGCTGAAAGCACAGAAAACATAGCACGCATATTATTGATTGGCAGTGGCTTTATTCGATAAACCCACTGCCAATCAATAAACCAAGTCTTGTCCAATTAGAAGGATTGTTTTCTATCTACTTGGTATGTGGTCTATTTGCTTGGTAAATAATATCCCCTAAAATTATATGCTATACACAATGTACCTCCAACAACTTATTCCAAAAACTGTGGGTACCTATCCTTTGTATGTCTTCCACACTGAAAGTTTCTTTATCATGTTAAGTAGGTACTTTCGTTTTAGTAGGTCCACTAAACTCGAAACAAATAAAACAAAACTGGTCACTATTGTGAATTTTAAGTTAAATCCAACCGAAGTCCAAGACTAAAGCTTTAAATCCAAGTTATAGCACGTGATCCTGCGCGCTAACTTGACGAGAATACTCAAAATGGTTCCACGTTTAGTACACTCATAATAAAAAGTCATTCTTCATGAGGAGTTATTTATAAGAGTATCGATTTTGGTAAAGTATGAGTACACAAGTTTGTCTCAGCCGTGGTTTAGGTGAAGTTAGTTTTATTAGTCGGCTATAATAGGCGGGTAGGGAATAAACTGTCACAAACAATGGTCCAGTCGTAAGTAAAGGCTTTCGGACATTTATATATAACACTACTCGAATGAAAGTCATTCGATAGTGCGGTAACGACCGATGACGTATTCGACGCCGAAAAGTCTGCTGCGTACTCGATCCCGCGATCACTATCATGAGTAATACGGGATAACACCCACGCCCGTGATGTACGGACCAACTTGGCTGTGCTTTAAGTAATCGCTGTCCGTTTTTATAACTAAGCATTTTATGTGAGACCCATTAATATTAATCAGAATTGAGCTAGTAAATAGCATGGGTTATTGGTAATGCTTACAGCCATTTAGCAGAATAATACATCTTTTTAATCATATTTCGTTAGACATACGTGTGTCGGAATTAGAACTTCCAACAAAAATCCGAAAAACCAACAGTTAAACAAATTTCTGCTGATAACCTACTGCCACCCTACAACCGTAGTTAACAAAATAGAATTTCAAGAAACAAGCGAAGCAATGCAGAGAAAGCAGTTTTCCTGAATTTGATGTTTCTGTGGACAGAAGAATATTTTCCATCTCTTATAACTATCACGATAAGAAAACCAAAAGCCAACTACATTTTCCACGCTCTAAGTGCCCGTTTACGGAGACGCGGGGCGTCGAGCGTCCGCCGGCACGAAAAACGGTGCGTCGGCTACCGCGGTGGCGGACGCTTGACACTCATGAAAGCCAGCGTTGCCAACGTTTGGGAAATCTTAAACTGCGGGGAACCTCAAGTTGAAAATGCGGGGATTTGAATATTGATAGTCCGGGCCAAGTCAAAACACTTTTTCAAGAAATCTAATTAAACGTAAAACTAGTCTTACGGCGCAAATATTTTATATCGGATACTGAGGGGTCTCAGTAGCCGATTTAAAATGAGGATCACGTCTTAACGGCTTGCATTTTTTGGAAAAATTATATGTTACCTATATTATCTTCTTTTTAATAATTTGAAAATTAAAAAAATACATTAATTTTTTATATTTTTTTGAATTAGAGGAATTAGCGGGGAATCAATAGAATTTTTGTCCCCAAATTGGGGAAAGTGACTTGGTTTTTCGGGAAATTTGACAAATTGGTGTTGGCAACGCTTATCTGCAGTGGCAGGTTGGCAGCCGCCACCTTCGACGCCGCGGGCTCGAAATCGCTTTTCCGTGAACATTCTCATACAACGCCATGTTTGAATTAAGTGCGGGCCGCAACGCCGCACGCGACACCCGACGCCCCGCCTCTCCGTAAACGACCACTAACGCTTCAGAATATAAACAAATTTTTAAATTACGAAAATATTAATTTATTATTAATATTTTCGTAATTTAAAAATTTGTTTATAAACTCCTTCTTCTTACTTTTATGGACGATAACTTTAATAAAGAAACAGATGCGTGCTACACACGCACTATGGTAGGTTTTTCTGGAATTTAACTAAATAACGTTCGCTATATATTTTTGAAAATGTATTTCTAATTAGGTACCTTAATAATTTACTGTTAAAATATCTACCAAGATTGGTTTACATTTACACATTTATGGTATTGTCACGTACAGTGTCAATAAAATAATCCGATTTACACGTCGCTTATCGAGATTTCAAAATAGTTATCCTCATCATCATCATTCACAGCTAGACTTGGTCCAGTGCTGTGCATAGGCCTCTATGTTTTTGTGCATTCCCCACGTTCCTGTGCCAGCCACAACCTCAAAAGTCCTACCCGCGATGGCAATAACGTCGTCTGAACGTCTTGCCGCCGGCCAACCGACACTTCTTCCAGTCCGCGAACGCCACTCAGACACTGACTTACTACACCTATCAACACCGCGCCATGTCCATTTCAGTTTTGATATTCCATCAAAAATATTCTTACTACGTAGTAAAAAAATACTAATATTTTAAAATCATGACATATCAAACCTACAAATCTCATTTCTGTCAAAGCATAGTGTTACTATAAGTTAGCATCGGAGCAGCAGTGCATGACGGGTCCTTGTAGCTGTGTGAATATCACTTGATTAGGTTTTTCTGCAGTGAAATGTCAAAGTAAAAATATTTTCCTTGCTTTTTAAAGTAACCTTCTCGCTAAGGTTAGCTATATTAAATGTGAAAACTTTCTTGTGAGTTAAAACATATTTGTAAGATAGTTGCAGGAGCACACGATCCTTTTTCAGAATATTGTTTGATAAAATGGATAAAAGCTCAGTGCTGGATTAACACTTGGGGCAGTCGGGGCTAGTGCCTAGGGCAGCAAATTTTCCAGGGCGGCAAAATTTGGAAAGAGAAAATAATATTTTTGTGTTATCAAAATTGCTCAATATAATTATTAAATAATATCAAAATAATTTAATAAATGTATTAGCTTGAAGAAATAAAAAAATATTATAAGCAGCTTTTATTTATTTATTTACTAGCTTCTTCCCGCGACTTCGTCTGCGTAGACTTTAGAACTGCCGCACAACTTTTTTGCCTTATTGTCTCATCCATGGAACTGCATCTTCGCTGCAGCGGCTGAAAGTAAGATTGAAATTACTCCTAGTTGTTAATATATGTTTGTTATCTCCTAGTACTTGTGAATCTTAAGCGCTTACGATTCCTGTCGAAAAAATACTTTGACATGTTTCTGGTCTACTGGTTTCTACTTTTGAATCTGCACCGTTTATAATTCCAGCCTCGGCAATACTTTGAAATGTTTCTGGTCTCCTGGTACTTTAGAATCCTAACCACTCACAATTCCAGCCCCGGAAATATTGCGACATGTTTCTGGTCTCCTGGTAATTTTTAATCTTTAGCGCTTATAATTCCTGTCTGGAAAAAACTTTAGCATGTGCCTGTTCTCCTGTTACTTTTGAATCCTAACTGGTCATAATTCCAGCCCCAAAAAACTTCGACATGCTCCTGCTCTCCTGGTATTTCTGAATCTCTAGCGCTCGTAATTATGGCCACGGAATACTTCGACATGTTTCTGCCTTCCTGGTACTATCAAACAATATTATTTTTATTTCAGACTAGATGTATATACAACTAGCTGTCCCCGGCGGCTTCACTCCCGTTTAACCCGCATAGTTCATGTTCCCGTGGGATTTCCGGGATAAAAACTATCCTATGTCCGTCTCCTGGTTCAAAGCTACCTCCTTACTAATTCCCGTTCCCGTGGGATGTTCCCGTTCCCGTGGAATTTCTGGGATAAAAACTATCCTATGTCCGTCTCCTGGTTCAAAGCTACCTCCATACTAATTCCCGTTCCCGTGGGATTTTCCCGTTCCCATGGAATTTCTGGGATAAAAACTATCCTATGTCCGTCTCCTGGTTCAAAGCTACCTCCTCACTAATTCCCGTTCCCGTGGGGTTTTCCCGTTTCCGTAGAATTTCTGGGATAAAAACTATCCTATGTCCGTCTCCTGGTTCTAAGCTACCTCCCCACCAATTTTCAGCTAAATCGATTCAGCCGTTCTTGAGTTATAAATAGTGTAACTAACACGACTTTCTTTTATATAGTATATAGATTAAATTAAATTAAATTAAAAAAAAAAACTCTTATCTAACTAAAACTAAAAATAAAACTAACATATGGCGTCGAAAAATTCGTCCGCATCGCTAGCCACTGGTAATGAGCCCAAAAGGCTGGCAGCATTGCCACGTTGTATGGCAATGCTTATCCTTTGGCCGAGGTAAAAGCCAGCCCTTGGGTCACGCGAAGTGTCAACTAAGCGTCTTGATAGATCTTTAAACAAGTTATGAGCACTCGGACCCCACGACCCGAGAGTTTCAACCCCAAACGGCTCGAAAATATAATTTCCAACGAGGTTATTATATTTCCGCCGCTTCTCTGCAGCCGCGGCGGCAGCGCCAGCACAGCACGAAGAGCTGGGAAGATGGGATGGCGCAAGAGTATCGACGCTAGTAGCGTCCCACACTAAAGGCCTACCCATCTTCCAAGGAAATAACGACATGCCGTCCGGTCTCTTGCCATCGTCACGTGCCAGGCCATTGGGTTCTAATACAGCCGGAACGCCGACGGCAACAAGAGCTCGTCGGATGACGTCATTAATGTTCGCGTGCCGCGCTATGTGACCCGCGCTACGGCTGCATGACAGGCCGTGGTGTCCGAGGCTGTTGACAACTTCGCCACAGTGGCAGCGATGAGGAGAACAACAAGGAGCGCCAAGACGTAGGGAAGCAGCGAGGGGGAAAGTAGTATCGTCGAACAAGGTGCCTATGTTCGACGATGGTAGTGCGTGAAGCCAAAGTCCCGACTCCCATTGTCTCACAGTCAGCAGGCGCGCACACTCCGAAGCAGTCGCAGATGTGGCCATAAGGTCATGCTGAACTATTCTGCAGAGTGGCTCGTCCCACCGTCTTTGGGACGATGGGTAGTCGGGTAGATTTAGATTCAGGCAAGCGAGTCTCCAGGCATCCATAGCCTCAGTGAAACACGGCACATCAAAACCAGTCAGTGAGGAAGCGAGAATATTCCTGACTAATTTCTCAGTGCCATGAACTGAGGGTATGAAAGCCGGTAAACTGATACTCGTAATTTTGCGGACGCCGAGGCCTCCCATACGGATTGGAAGAGTAGCTTGACTCCAAGCTCGGTCGTCCAAGGCCACATTTAAAATTGAAGTTAGTGTATGACGAATGATTTGGTCCATTTTTTCTAAAAGGTGTGGGTGCTTCCATAAATGGGAAGCACGCAGAAAGTAATTTAATTTGGGCCGAAACAGTAGTAACGGATTAAGGTGATTGCCGAATGCATATTAATTTTGAGTAGCCTTTCCGAAATGTCATTAAAATTTTGTATTTTCTCCTCAACAAAATTGGGAAAAGATTGCTCAAAAATTGGAGACCCAAGCAGGCGAAGAGAACTTTTGTCCATAACTTTGATTTCTGGAGATATTGCGTTGAATTTGGAAAGTGTCAGATGTCTGTCGGTACTGTCAGAAATGAATAGTTCACACTTCGAAAGGTTGAGCTGTAGTCCTATAGATTGGAGTTGATTTTGTAAAACTTGTAAATCAGCTAAAACCGTGTCTACATCACCTCCTAGGGTTCCATCATCTAGATACCAAACATTAAATTTGGAATTTAGCTGTCGAATGATTGGATGAATAGCTAGACTAAAGATCACTGGCCCGAGGGGATCGCCTTGTTGGCAGCCGACAGCGGATTCCAGAAGGTTGTCCCGGTAGAGTAATTTAGATGGATGTCTGTAACATTGCCGAAGGAAACTAAAAATTTGTGGTACTTCTTTTTTAATTTCTGCCAGCAAGGTGTCCCTATTAACCGAATTGAAAGCATTTTTGATATCAACCTTCAGGATGACCTCTCCTTTACCAGAATTTAAATAGGTCGACAAAGCGTGTACGGCAGCCTCACAGCCCCCTTTGGAGCCGTAACCGAGCTGCAAGGGCTGAAATTTTTTCGAAATATCCTCACCATAAAATTTGCAACAAACCTTGGCTGCCAGACGACGATAAGTAGTGCCCACGGCAATGGGACGAATGCCGCCATCCCTCTTGCGCAGAGCACATAAATTGGCCCCGTACAAGACGTCGATGACGGCTTCATGCACATTACCCGAGAGCATGAGATTAGTCAAAGCCGTGAGCTCCTTCAAAAGTAACTCACCGGCTTCCCCGGCGCCTGAGCAGATGAGGTCCTTCAGATGCTGAGGACTAAGGCCGTCGAGGCCGCCAGCAGAGCCACTCCGAAAAGAGCACACGGCCGTGACCACCTCTCGACCTGTAACGGTGAGGGTGTGAATGTCCAAATCAGGCGGGTCGGGAAAAGAAAGGTCAACCGATGGGGCAGGGTGTTTACTCTCCAGAGCTGCAAGATTATCTGGAGAACACGGTGCCACCACATCACTACTAAATAGAATCCTGGCTGCTCCGCTAATGTCACCTTCCCCTAATTTTGATTCGACCAGATGGGAAATACCTCTTGATGAGGAATACTTCTGTGTCGATAATTTTGAGTCCAAATTATAGGCCGAAATATTACAATTATCTTTAATTTGTGCAGTAAGTGACTTTTTGGTTGCCAAGTTCTTTTTTACATGTAATACTCTGTAAGGGAAGGTGAGAAGTTGCTCCCAGGCACTTTGCGAGTTCTCGCGAGCGGCAAGGCGAACGCATCCCGCTAGGTGTTGCGCCACAAGTGGTCTAGCGCCGCGGGGAATCCGCTTTAAAAGAGGAACGGTATTTTTGAATTTGGATAGGGTTTTCCAAAACGGGTCAAAAGTGGGTGTAGCTGGTGTGGTAAGTGTTGGTGTAACTACAGGATCTGAAGTGAGTGCATATTGGGGTTTGTGTACCTTCCCAATATGCACATTCAGACCCCGCTTACCTTTAAAAAATCGTGCCTGGGTGCAAAGAGGACACCTCTCCAGGATGTTTAGCGATGTCGAAGTTTGACTGGCACATTCTTCCGACACAACACTGCTGCCACTTAACATTAAAAAATACGTACCTACACTATTATCAAATTAATACTTATTAAACTATTTATAAATTACATAAAACAATAAGAAAACCAAAAACATTCAAAAAATTGTTCAGATGACAACCTGCCACAATGACACGCGTCATGCTTGAGGCGCAGTCGCATTAGCGGCCTGGGGCACCGCCGCGCCCGAAAAGACATTCCTGGTACTTGAGAATCTATAACGCTCATTATTTTAGCCTGAAAATAAACTTCGACATGTTTCTGTTCTCTTGTTATTTTTTAAACTTAACCGCTCACAATTCCGGCCCCGAAAATAAATCGACATGTTTCTGCTCTCCCGGTTATTTTCGGGAATCTATAGCGTTCACCCACCCCAGAAAATACATAGAGATGATTCTGCTCTCATGGTACTTCTGAATTTGTAGCGCTCGTAATTCCAGCTCTGGAATGCTTCGACATGTTTCTGCTCTCCTGGTACTTGTGAATCTATAGCGTTCTTATTTTCCAGCCCTGAAAAACTCTTGATCTCCTGGTACTTGTGAATCAATAGCGCTCATAATTCCAGCCCCAAAATACTTTTTGACATGTTCTTGCTCTCCTGGTATTTGTGAATCTGTAGCGCTCGTTATTCCGGCCCCAGAATGCCTCGACATGTTTCTGGTCTCTTGGTACTTGTGAATCTATAGCGTTCTATATTTCCAGCCCTGTAAAACTTCGGCATGTTCTTGGTCTCCTGGTACTTGTGAATCAATAGGTAGCGCTCATAATTCGAGCCCCAATAAACTTCGACATGTTTCTGTTCTCTTGTTATTTTTTAAATTTAAGCGCTCACAATTCCGGCCAGGAAATAATCGACATGTTTCTGCTCTCCTGGTTATTTTCGGGAATCAATTCACAGCGTTCACAATTTCCAGCTCAGAAAATACTTCGAGATGTTTCTGCTCTCCTGGTATTTGTGAATCTGTAGAGCTCGTAATTATGGCCCGGAATACCTCGACATGTGAACTGCTCTCCTGGTACTTGTGAATCTTTAGAATTAATTATTTTCTAAAGATTCACAAGTAGTATATAGTTCAGAAAATACTTCGACATGTTTCTGGTCTCCTAGTACTTGTGAAAATATAGCGTTCACAATACCAGCGCTGAAAATGCTTCGACATATTTCTGATCTCCTGGTACTTGTGAATCTAAAACGCTTATAATTGAAGCCCCAAAAAGTACTTGTGAATCTTTAGCGTTCATAATTCCAGCCCGGAAAAAACTTCGACTCGTTTCTGTTCCCCTGGTACTTTTGAATCCTTACCACTCACAATTCCAGCGCCGGAAATACTTCAACATGTTTCTGGTACTTGTAAAACTTTAACGCTCACTATTCCTGCCGAAAAATATTTCTGGCTTCTTGGTACTTCTGAATCTGTAGGGCTCAGTATTTCTGCCGTAAAACCACGTTTGATTTTGGTTTAACTGGTAAAAAAAAATCTATACCAACAATACTTTGACATGTTCCTGATCTCCTGGTACTTATGAATCTTTAGATTTAGAGCTCATAATTCCAGCCTGGAAAAAAAATCGACATGTTTTTGTTCTCCTGGTACTTTTGCATCAAAAGTACCAAGTTAGCAGCAACGCTCTTCCCCACTTCCACTTCTTCCTCAGTCTCTATTAAGCCATTTAAGTTCCTGGTATAAAAAGTAGACTATGTGTTGTTCCAGGATATTAAATACATTTGTGCAAAATTTCATCCAAATCTCTACAGCCATTTTTGCGTGATTGAAGCTTCTTGTCCGTCAATCAGAGAAGATCCGCTGAAGAGCACTGACGTATAAGCTTTCACATTTATAAAATTAGTACCTAGGATTATTAGAGTTTTTAATAAGTTCTTTATTGTAATCCTACTAATATTATAAATGTGAAAGTTTGTATGTTTGTATGTTTGTATGTTTGTATGTTTGTATGTTTGTATGTTTGTATGTTTGTATGTTTGGATGTTTGTCCGTCAATCACGCAAAAACGGTTGAAGGGATTTGTATGAAATTTCGCACATATGTAGGTCACATCCTGGAATAACACATAGGCTACTTTTTATCCCGATAAAAGGCATAGCTTAATGGCCGCGGAGGAGGAAGTGGAAATCAGACGTTACTGCTGCCTTAGTACATCAGATTCACAAGTACCAGGAGAGCATAAACATGTCGAAATATTTTCGGGTCTGAATTTGTGAGCGCCAAAGATTCTCGAGTACCAGGAGAGCAGACATAATGTCAAAGTATTTTTGGTCAGGTTTTTTTTTTTGCTGGAAAATAGATTGGCTTTCATTGCAAGCGTTCATGTTTGTATGTTTGGATGTTTGTCCGTCAATCACGCAAAAACGGCTGAAGGAATTTGGATGAAATTTGGCACATATATAGGTCACATCCTGGAATAACACATAGGCTACTTTTTATCCAGGTAACATACATGACTTAATGGAGACAGAGGAAGAAGTTGAAGTCCAAAGTTTCTGCTACCTTAGTACTTCAGATTAAAAAGTACCAGGAGAACAGAAACATGTAAATTTTTTTTACCGGGCTAGAATTTTATTACGAGAGCTAAGAGATTCACAACCATCAGGACACCAGTAACATGTCAAATTATTTATGGGCAAGATTTTTTTTTAAGCAGAGCAGAAATTTTCTGGTCTGGAATACAGAGCGCTACAGATTCACAAGTACCAGGAGAGCAGAAACATACCGAGGTATTCCGGGGCCGGAAAAATCTCGGAAGTTTTTTTGGGGCTTGAATTATGAATGCTTTAGATTCACAAGTACCAGGAGATTAGAAATATTTCGAAGTATTTTCTGGGCTGGAAATTGTGAACGCTATAGATTCTCGAAAATAACCAGGAGAGCAGACACACGTCGATTTATTTTCAGCGCCGGAGTTGTGAGCGGTTAAGTTTAAAATACTCAAGATTCACAATTACAAGGAGACCAGGAACATGTCAAATTATTTTTGGGCAAGATTTCTTTTGAGCCGAAACTTTTCGAAGTATTTTAGGGACTGGTTTTTTTTTTACTGTTGGTAGGCAAACGTTTGACCGCTATCTCACCTGATGTTAAGCGATGACGCGGTCTAAGGTGGAGCACGCTTGCCTAGAATTCCAAGCGCTACAGATTCACAAGTACCAAGAGAGCAGAAACATACCGAGGTATTCCGGGGCCGGAATTACGAGCGCTACACATTCACAATTACCAGGAGAGCAGAAACATCTTGGAAGTTTTTTCAAGGCTTGAATTATGAGCGCTTTAGATTTACAAGTACCAAGAGATCAGAAATATATCGAAGCATTTTCCGCGTTAGAATTGTGAACGCTATATTTTCACAAGTACTAGGAGAGCAGAAACATGTCGAAGTATTTTCTGGGCTGGAAATTGTGAACGCTATAGATTCGCAAGTACCAGGAGAGCAAAAACATGTCAAGGCATTTCGGAGCCGGAATTACGAGCGCTACAGATTCAGAAGTACCAGGAGAGCAGTAACATCTCGAAGTATTTTCTGGGCTGGACTTTCTGAACGCTATACATAGATTCACGAAAATAGCCAGAAGAGCAGACACAGGTCGAATTATTTTCGGGGCCGGAGTTGTGAGCGGTTAAGTTTAAAAAATACCAAGAGAACAGAAACATGTCGAAGCTTATTTTCGGGCTGGAAATTGTGAACGCCATAGATTCTCAAGTACCAGGAGAGCAGAATCATGTCGAGATATTCCGAGGCCATAATTACGAGCGCTACAGATTCACAAATACCAGGAAAACAGGAACATGTCAAGGTATTTCTGGGCTGGAATTATGGGCGCTATTGATTCACAAGTACCAGGAGAGCAGAAACATCTCGGAAGTTTTTTTGGGGTTTGAATTATAAGCGCTTTAGGTTCACAAGTTCTTTATATCAGTAATATGTCAAAGCATTTTCCACGTTGGAATTGTGAACGCTATATTTTCACAAGTACTAGGAGAGCAGAAACATGTCGAAGTATTTTCTGGGCTTGAAATTGTGAACGCTATAGATTGCCGCAAGTAACCAGGAGAGCAGACACACGTCGATTTATTTTCGGCGCCGGAGTTGTGAGCAGTGAAGTTTAAAAAATACCAAGAGAACAGAAACATGTCGAAGCTTATTTTCGGACTAAAATTAATGAACTCTAAAGATTCACAAGTAACAGGAAAGCAAAAACCTGTCGAAGTATTTTCGGGGCTGGAAATTGTGAACGCTATAGATTCTCAAGTACCAACAGAGCAGAATCATGTCGAGATATTCCGGGGCCATAATTACGAGCGCTACAGATTCACAGATACCAGGAGAGTAGGAACATGCCGATGTTTTTGAGGACTGGAAATTAAGAGCGCTATAGATTCGCAAGTACCAGAAGAGCAAAAACATGTCGAGGCATTTTGGAGCTGGAATAGATTCAGAAGTACCAAGAGAGCAATAACATACATCTGGAAGTGTTTTCTGGGCTGGAAATTCTGAACGCTATAGATTCCCGAAAATAACCAGGAGAGCAGACCCACGTCGATTTTTTAATTTAATATGTCAAAGTATTGCCGGAGCTGGAATTATGAACGGTGCAGATTCACAAGTAGAAACCAGAAGACCAGAAACATGCCAAAGTATTTTTTTCGACAGGAGTCGTGAGCGCTTAAGATTCACAAGTACCTACCAGGAGATCACAAACATGTCGAAGTTGTGTCGGGGCTGAAATCTTACTTTTAGCCGCACCGCAAGGTCTCACAATATCTGGATACCTGAATCATGAAAATGCAGTTCCAAGGATGAGACAATGAGGGGCAGTTCTAAAGTCTACGCAGACGAAGTCGCGGGAAGTAGCTAGTGTTTAATAAATTTGGAATCAAAACAATAACTTTAAACAAAATTTCAGTGTTGGGGCGGCATTTTCTACAGTGCCCAGGGGCGGCACTAAGTTTAAGTCTGGCCCTGTAAAAGCTAATCTAGCTAAAAGAGAGGATCAAATCTCTAGAAAACAACAAGACAGGTGTGAATCTCGAGACAGCTAAACGGTAAAGTGCGTTACAAACGACAGATATTACAAAAGTGCGAGGTCTTAAAAGACATTAAGATCCCGGAGGCGGCTTGTATCTGGCATCTCCCTGAATACTTGATGCAGGCTTTACGCGAGCACGTAACTTCACTTTTACAGTCGCCTACAGCCTTTTTTTATAGAACTACGGTCTACTATTTGATGGAATGACACTTTGGGAATTTTTCTTGACTATGAAAGAAAACTGCGATAAAATACATTATTTTATAAAATAATATTACACACGGCTCTCACCCCACACATAACTTTGAGTTAGGCTGCTCATTTAGCCTTACTCTCAGAGGTTTATTCATTTTACACGGTAAAGCGAGCGTATGATATACAGCGTCACATGAACTTTCATAATTTCGTCGTACACTTATGAACGGGGCCACCATAGATTTATAACGATAGTTATTTTCCTCGTTCGTAGCGCGATGATCCATCAATGCTGTCGCTTATTACTTTATTATTTTGTCACATTCTTAGTCTTCATTCTTCAAATTTCCGAATGGTTTGGTCATGTTTTTATTAAACTTATTTTGGCATAGAATAGGAAATGTTTCTGAAAACTGTTTTTTTTTTTTGGTTGTTATGACAAATCATTCATTTACAAATAAAGTTCTGAATGAACTTCATTGGGTTTCACTGGTACAATTCAAGAAATAATCTTATGTTCCGCAACTATTCTTTCCTAGAAGTTGACGTCGAAAGCCAGAACATACCTATATACAACTGCAAGATACACTACCTCTAGAGGTGAATGAAGCAACTAGTTGGGTTCGTGAAGGACGTAAATAAAACGCAGAGTACCCTAACAAAGTACCGCTAGTACGAAAAATAGTTCCCCCTAAGTTAAATTAGTATCTCTTTATAGCTAGATAATCTCGCGCATTAGGTGAATGTGTAATATATGAATGCTTATTTTACTACATTTTTTAGAATAAGTCATTTATTTTAGATAATTTTTGGTGAAATAAAGTAGATTGGGACTGTAGTAATTATTAAAAGTAATCCAAAATTAAATCACCGTCATTGACTACTTTACCATTTTATTTTGTGCTTCAATGAATTTTGACCTTATTTGCCGCGATCGTGATGGGCGTGACACGTTAATACCACAGCTTAGCTATATTTAGTACACAGTGTGTGTAAAAGATTAGAGAGCCTTATCGAGCCCCTAATCTTCTTACAACAATGTTTTATTAAAATATCACAGCAACTTTAATGTTCTAATTTTCATGTTTTCATTTTCTAACATTGAATTCTTTTTATATTCGTTTAATAAAAACACAACATTTTTTTAAGGTAAAGATGTTAAAGCTTGTTTTTCTGTTCGAGGATAAAGTCTACTAATTATATAATTAGTTGTTTATTTTCTGTTGATAATAGAAAATCATGAATGTATCATGTTGCTTGACATCCCACGCAAGTTATCCAAGTCCGAAGCTAAACCGATGAGAAATTAGGTTATCCTGGTTCTTAGAACCGACTCCTGACAAGCGATAAATACGGATAAAGCCATGTTATATATAATAAGTATGTAAACATACTAATTTATACATGGTAGTTATACACCACTAGTTAGGGTTCATTTGCGGACACTATGTCCTGTACTATTTTTCGTTTTGCCTTTTTACAAGATGTGTGACCTTAGACATTTAGCTGGATAGTTTTGCTGTTAGATTATCTCTTTCATATTTTATTTTAAATTTATTGTCCACTAGCTGACCCGCGCAACTTCGTCTGCGTCACATTTTCCATTATTGCTCCGCTCCTGTTTGTCTTAGCGTGATAATATATTATAGCCTAAAACCTTCCTCGATAAATGGGCTATATAACACTGAAAGAATTGATCAAATCGGATCAGTAGTTCCATACATTAGCGCGTTCAACCAAGCAGACAAACAAACTCTTCTATTTTATAATAATAGTATAGATTTGAGAATTGTGTAGGCACACGTGCAGTAGATATTTGGTGACGTGATGACCTATAAAAGACGTCTCAAGAAAAAGAGATATAATAATGTCGTTTTATTTCACATTAATAAATTGATTATCAAATGTAAATAAAACATAAAAATAGGTACCCGTTACAAAAGATTTGAAGAACGTAAAGTGCTATTTCACGTGAACGGCACCGATGGCTGCTTACAAATGCACAAGACGTCGCCGCTGCCTCCCCACAAAGTGAATAGATAGAGGCTAAGGATAGAGGTGTATAGAGGGCGCGCGCAATCGAGCCACGGGCCTCACTTTCCCCGGCGTGGCTAAAAATAGACGCTCGCGATAGAGTGGCCTGCCGTCACAGTCTGTGTAAGCAACCAGTTTAGTAGCAGAGTTTGGGAATATCGCACGTTTAACTGACCGAAACTTACGAGTACAACCTCCCGGGGAAGGAGCAATAGCTCTGCTCACTAAATATAACCAAATGGATATGAATATTTTATGTTTAATGTATCTTACTACTAACGCGTTCGCTGACTTTTCAAGTTTATTTTATCAAGTAATATATCGTTCAGTAGGACGCCTTTACAAAGTGTGTCACAAAGGGTCATCGAAATATCATAGTATGATTTTGTCCTACGCCAATAAAAAGTTAGATAAACATCAAGGAAACTTAATTTAACTTTGCAGGTCAAATAACATCAGAATTTTATTAGACTTTTCTATGTAAGTAAGAACTTAGTGGAATTTTACTGTGGAAAATAAAATGTTCACTTTAATCCCTTCTCGGCAAGCGCCGCGTAGCCACCATGTGTGTGACCTATTGCGCTTCTTAGACTATCTGACTTATAAGAATTTATTACATACGTGTGGGTTTACGTACGATGTTTTTCTTCCCTCGTTAAAAGGTGAGATAAGTCCCTATTTATAGAATGTTCAGTTAAACAACACAATTTATAATGCCGAGGAAAATCTACGTGACATACTCGTACATTTTACAGAGCTGTCTGAGTTAATCTAGATCTATTATCGCCACCAGAACGTTATCAATAATTTTATTAGATATGATATTAAAAAGGTGATGGCTAATTGAATAAATGGAAAATTAAGTTTTACTCTGATTTTCGATTCCGAAAAACTGCGCTGAACATCAACAGAGACGAAGAAAACTCCTTCGACTAGGGTCAACTTTCTAAAACAATAGCCGTAGGATATCAAAAATATTTGTTTTAACAATAATGTACATTTCCCGTTCGGGAACAGTTCGTAAACTTTTGCGAGGATAGCTGAGCCTACTCCCAAGGCGATGATATTGTTACGAGCTTGGGGTTCGTGACAATAAAAACAGCCGATTATTTAACCAAAAAAAATGACACTTTAATTATCAAAACTAATTAACACTTTAAGTACACTAATTACAACCACAATCGCACTATTAAACACTTCACTTCACTTAACTCGCAGTTGAAGATCGCTTCCGAAGATTCGCTTGTATCGCCAATTCAATACTGACCCAGTCGCGAGCGATCCGCAGCTTATATAGTCCGACAGTAATTTCCAGAACCTTCGAGAATGGAAATATCTAGAAAGTTCGGGAACATACCGGTCCCGACTGACTAGGTATCGAAACATCGAGAATGTTCTAGCATCGAAAAGTCTAGAAAGATCGTGACCCAATTAGTTCCACTACTCGATACTAGATGGCGTTAGTACTCGTCTACCCGGCATTCATTCTGGCGCGTAACACTGCCCCCTCCTAAGACATGCTCGTCCCGAGCATCGGTCCCATAATAACGCGCCAGTCGATCCACATGGACGATCTTAGGTGCACTCCTCGTACCTTTCTGGATACGGTAGGTCACGTCATTGATTTTTGTGACAATCCGGTACGGCCCGTCCCATTTAGCTTGAAGCTTAGGAGATTTCCCTTTACTGCGAACTGGATTGTGCAACCACACTAGTGAACCTTCGTCGAAACCTTTATTGTTCATTTTGCGGTCATAACGAGTTTTCATCTTTTCAGACATTCGCTGGCCCGATTGTCTGATGTGCTCATAAATGTCGTTCATTTTGTTCCGCAAGTCATTCGCATAATCGGTTACACTGCGTGGGGCATCAGGTGGTATTCCGGTGATCAGGTCTGCGGGCAACCGTAATTCCCTACCAAAGTTTGCGAAAGCTGGTGTCACCGATGTGCTTTCGTGAACAGCACTTCGGTATGACAGCAAAAACGGTTGTATATGCTTGTCCCAATCGCGTTGCCGGTTTTCCACAACTTTAGCCAGGTATCTCTCCAATGTCTGATTAAATCGTTCCACCATTCCATCCGATTGTGGGTGGTAAGAAGTTGTTCTCGTTTTATGAGTACCCATAACTCGGCAAGTTTCCTGGAATATTTGTGATTCAAAATTCCGTCCTTGATCGCTGTGAATCTCCAAAGGTACTCCAAAACGACAGAAGACTTCATGAACGAGTTTATCTGCCACTGTCGAAGCTTCTTGATTCGGAATGGCAAAGACTTCCGGCCACTTGGTGAAGTAATCCATTACAACCATGAAATACTTGTTACCACTGTCACTTTCCGGAAACGGTCCCGCAACATCCAGGGCTATCCTTTCCCAAGGTGCTCCAACATTGTACAATTTCAACGCACCTCTGCTACGCGTCTGAGGTCCTTTTACAGCCGCACCACTTGTACATTTGCGACACCAATCCTCGACATCGTCACGACAGTGAACCCAGTAAAAACGTTCCCGTATCTTCAGTAGAGTTCGTTTAACTCCCATATGGCCTCCTGAACATCCATCATGGTACAGCTGTAGAACATCCGGTACTTTCGCTTTAGGGACAACCATTTGCAAATGACTGCTGTCTCCCCTAGCATTCTCCCATTTACGGCACAGGACTCCATCCTGAATCACTAAGCTATCCCATTGTGCCCAATAGCTTTTTGTGATCGAACTCATCGCTGAGACATCGCTCCACGTAGGCTTAGGAGCACTGGTCCTTATCCAGTCCAGAATCGGCTTGACGTCCGAGTCTTCCTGCTGTGCACGTAGTAAGCTTTCCTTCCACTCGTTGCTGAGGTCTGTCTTGAGCATCCTCACAGGTACGGCTTCTTTACCCTCTTGCCTAGTACAATGCTTGCAGTCTTCAGGGCAAGGTCTTCTTGACAATGCATCTGCGTTGCCATGAGATTTCCCGCTGCGATGTCCAACCACGAAATCGTATTCCTGCAAGAGTTCAATCCATCTCGCAACTTGTCCTTCAGGGTTTTTAAACTGCAATAGCCATTTCAGTGCAGCATGGTCAGTTCGTAAGTGGAATTTCCGGCCCAGTAGATACTTGCTAAAATGCTGTACTGACTTTACCACAGCAAGCAATTCCCTTCTCGTGACACAATAATTCCTCTCTGGTTTTGACAACGACTTGCTGAAGTACGCAATCACAACCTCTTGATCGCCGTTCCGTTGAGATAACACACCGCCAAGTCCGATATCACTTGCGTCTGTGTCAACTATAAATTCCTTGTCGGTATCAGGATACCCCAAAATAGGTGTTTTGCACAGACGGTCCTTTAGCTCCCGGAAGGCGCTGTCACAACTTTCATCCCAACAGAAATGTCGCTTCTCCTCGGTTAGCTTGTGCAGGGGTTTGGCTACATCTGCAAAGTTCTTGACAAATCGCCGATAATAGGAGCACAAACCCAGAAATGCTCTGACCTGCGTCTTGTCTTTTGGAATGGGCCAATCTTTGACAGCGGCGATTTTCTCTGGATCCGTGCGGATACCTTCTTCCGACACGACATAACCCAAAAAGTTAACTTGCCTTTTGAAAAGAGAGCACTTTTTCGGACTCAACTTAAGGTTGGCACTCTGGATCTTCATGAGCACGCGTTCCAGGTTTTGAAGGTGTTCATCAAACGTACGGCCTACGATGATGATGTCGTCCAAATAGACAAGGCAGGCATCGCCAATTAACCCGGTTAGTACAAGTTCCATTAACCTTTCAAACGTTGCCGGAGCGTTACACAATCCAAACGGCATAACTTTAAATTGCCACAGACCCTTTCCCGTCGAGAATGCTGTTTTTTCCTTGTCCTTAGGGTCAATTTCTACTTGCCAGTAGCCACTTTTTAGATCTAATGTGCTAAACCACTTAACTCCAGTGAGCATGTCCAGCGTGTCATCAATTCTTGGCAAAGGGTAGCTGTCCTTCTTCGTAACGTCATTCAGACGACGATAGTCAACACAAAACCGCATGCTGCCGTCCTTCTTTCTTACCAGCACTACAGGTGAACACCATGGACTGGATGAAGGTTCTATAACACCATCCTTCACCATTCCCTCAATCATGGTTTCCACTTCCTTTTCACGTGCTACCGGTAATCTCCTTGGCCGCTGCCGGATAGGCAACTCTTCTCCTGTGTTTATTTTGTGTTGAACTAAGCCAGTCTTCCCGATATCAGCATCGTTCGAAGAGAAAACATCGGCGTACTTGAGTAACATCCTCTTCGCCTTGACCATTTCGTTTTGAGACAGAGCGCTGAGACAGTCTTCTAAAAGTGCGGTCACTCTCGTTTGGGCATTCTTGCTGAGGGTCTCAGTTGATGGATATTGGCATCGACGCAACCACTCCACTTCCTCACAGGTACCCATCAGTGTGCCTTTATCTATCACCTGTTCCTTATCACAAAGGTTCAGCACACGTACCCTTGAGATGTTGGTAGCTCTGACCAAAGTTCGTGCAACTTTCCAAGGAAGGTCATTGTCTATCTTTTCCACGAGTACACAACGATGAGTCTTCCCAGGATTCTGAGGAAGACTAACCGGCACAATCGTTTCCGATCTCGGAGGAAGAACAATCTTCTTCAGGCTGTATATATTTCCTGGTAACGTCCCTTCCATGAAAAGTTCCTCTTGCCCACATTTCATAACTCCTTGACTAACGTCGATCTCACAACGATTCTTCCTCATAAAGTCTAAGCCCAGGATGCAATCGTCCATTATATCGGCCACAACAACGTTATGCTGGTAGATTCTGTTGCCTAGCTTCAACTCCATCTCTCTCTCTCCTTGGACGGGTATGCGCTGACCGGTGGCTGTCACTAAATTTATGCGCTCTCGGTAGTATGCAGAGTCCCCAAAGAACCGACCTGCAAGTTGTGAACTGACGACCGTGCGAGAAGCTCCAGTATCTATCGTCAGCTTACATGGTGTTCCGTTGACCTCGCCCTTGATGATAAGGCTGTTCCCGTCATGGGTTTGTGAGATCGAAATCCTTGGGGCTCTTTGAACCTCAGCCAGTACCCGCCCCGCAGTCCTGGCTTTTACTCGTTTCCCTGCTGCTGCTGAGTGGTGCTGTTAACCGCCCTACCCTCTGGAGATTGGCTACCTTCCACTTCTGCAGTTCGCTTAGGGCAACTGGATCGAAGGTGACCCCTTTCACCACAGCCGTAACACCTAGGGCTGTATCCTTTAAATCGATCGCGATCTGTAGCCGCTGCGACCTCCCTGACGCGGTGGGAACGATGATCTTGCCGCACAGCTTCCACCTCCAATGCATGGGCCAAAGCGTCCTTAAGTGTCCCGTGGTGCCCGAGCCTCACTGCAGCCCTAACTTCAAGGTCGCGGATGCCGTCAATGAAGGCCTGGACCAGGTTTCCTTCAATAAGCGCAGGTACAGACTGGTATGCCTTCCGCACCAGCTTCTCCACTTCAAGGGCCCACTGCTGCAGGTTTTCACCACTACGCTGTACACGATCCCTCAGTTGCGCACGAAACACGTGCTCCAGATGGGCGTCACCATACCGGGATTCCAGTGCTTCAAGGAGCTGCTCGTAAGTTACTTCTTTACCGAGAGCTTCCAATACAGTTAAGGCCTGGTCGCGCAGGCCTAAGGTGAGGGCAGTCATGGCTTGATTTTTACTCCAACCGTTCGCCTTCATGACGGCCTCAAACTGAATTTTGTAGGCCGACCAAGAAGACGTCCCATCGAACGGCGGCACTTTGAATCCACGTAGTGAAGGTGTAGTAGTTACGGGAGTTGCAATCCCATCTCCAAGTTTAAGGTTGCCCAACTCCTTCTTTACATCAGCAATAACGTCATAAAATTTGCTGATCTGTGTTTCAGCATCTGACAGGCGGTTGTCACACTGAGCAACCTTATCTTTCACTTCCTTCATGTCTTTCCCAAAAGACGCGTGCAGTTCTTTCATGAGGAGCATCTGTTCTTCCTGTCGGCGCGCCTGCTCCTCCTTGTCAAGCTTGAGCTGTTCTTCCAAGCGACGGGCCTGCTCCTCTTGTCGCTGGGCCTGTTCCTCCTGTCGTCGGGCCTGTTCCTCCTGTCGTCGGGCTTGCTCCGCCTTGTCGTGCTGCAGCTGTTCTTCCAACCGACGGGCCTGTTCCTCCTGTCGGCGAGCCTGTTCCTCCTGTCACCGAGCCTGTTCCTCCTGTCGGCGAGCCTGTTCCTCCTGTCGGCGAGCCTGTTCCTGCAGCATCATCATCAGAGCAGCAATGTCTGGTGCTGCTGATGCCGGAGCTACTGTGGACGGACCGGCTTCCATGGTCGGTAGCTGACTTTCCGACGGCTGCGGCGTTGCACCACCAAAACGCCTCTGATCCGTCTCCTGCTGGCGTTGACTACGGGTACGGATACCCTCCGTGTCGTCCTTTGGCAGAATCGGCATGATAATCCTTACTTCTGACACCAATTGTTACGAGCTTGGGGTTCGTGACAATAAAAACAGCCGATTATTTAACCAAAAAAAATGACACTTTAATTATCAAAACTAATTAACACTTTAAGTACACTAATTACAACCACAATCGCACTATTAAACACTTCACTTCACTTAACTCGCAGTTGAAGATCGCTTCCGAAGATTCGCTTGTATCGCCAATTCAATACTGACCCAGTCGCGAGCGATCCGCAGCGACAGTAATTTCCAGAACCTTCGAGAATGGAAATATCTAGAAAGTTCGGGAACATACCGGTCCCGACTGACTAGGTATCGACACATCGAGAATGTTCTAGCATCGAAAAGTCTAGAAAGATCGTGACCCAATTAGTTCCACTACTCGATACTAGATGGCGTTAGTACTCGTCTACCCGGCATTCATTCTGGCGCGTAACAATATGTTAACATCCAATTTTTCATGAAAACAGCACAATATCCTGTGTACTCTGTTAGCATAGCTCATTAAACCCTTTCCAAGAGATGGACTACGGAGCTCAATTCACGAAAGAACAAAGAACCCAAAGTCAGAAGTGACTAGGTTTACAACAGAGGTAAGAGTTCATTACCCTCGCTCGAGTAATGTCTATTAACATTTAAACCATTTTTTTTTTTTTTTTTTTTTTTTATTTGTGATGGGTTTGCTCTTGACCTTAGTCTTGGTCAGAAATGACAGAGACAAAGTCTACGATGGAGCGAGCTTACCCAGAAGGAGCCTGTTTACTCTAACTTTGAAGAGATTAGGGTTGTAAGCGTTCGGAAACACAGACGCAGGCAGAGAATTCCACTCTTTTGCTGTCCGCATTATAAAGGACGTTTGGAATCGCTTAGTGCGAATTCGTGGAATAGCAACATGGTAGGGATGGTAAGCTGCAGTGCGTCTGGATGTTCGATGGTAGAAGGGTGCTGGTGGAATGAGGTCGTGGAGTTCTTGGGCACATTCGCCGAAGTACAATCTGTAGAAGACCGACAAGCAGGCAACCTTGCGGCGATGAGCCAAACTGTGAAGCTTGGCATCCACCAGTTTTTCGTCACCGATGAGCCTCTTAGCTCTGCGTTCCACCGAGTCAAGCGCGGCAAGCTGGTACTTGGCCGAGCCATCCCAGAGGTGGCTGCAATACTCCATGCAGGATCGGACTTGTGCTTTGTAAAGGGTTAAAAGCTGTCCAGGCCTGAAGTATCGCTTCACTTTATTCAGAATGCCCAGCTTTTTGGCTGCAGTTTTGGCTTTGTACTCAATGGTGGCGCCGAAGTTCAGACTGGATGTCAACTCCATGCCTAGAAGCTCGAGCCGATCAGTCACAGGAACAGATACACCCCGAAAAGTAGGAGTTTGGGCGAAACGACTCCTTTTAGTGGTAAAAAGACACGCCTGAGTTTTGGTGGCGTTAAAAGTGACCAAATTGTCGTCACCCCACTGGGAGACAAGGCTCAATGTCAAATTTGTCCGCTCTACCATGGCCTCTCTCAATGAACGAACTTCACCCCCGCTGGTTGTTGCGCTAGACATGTATCTCTCTGAAACCGTACTGTCATCTGCGTACCCAACAAGACCAGGCTGAAGTAGGTCATTGATGTGCAGCAGGAAAAGAGTTGCAGAGAGAACAGACCCCTGAGGAACTCCGGCATCGATAGCCATGAGATCAGAGTAGCAACCGTCAACAACGACTCTGATTGACCGTTCACTGAGGAAGTCTGATATCCAGCTACAAAAACCAGCCGGGATGCCATAAGCAGGAAGCTTGCTGAGTAGACTTGCGTGCCAGACCCTGTCAAAGGCCTTCGAGATATCGAGTGAAACGGCAAGTGCTTCGCCGTGTCTCTCGATGGCCTCGCCCCAGCAGTGCGTGACATACACAAGAAGATCGCCAGTAGACCGTCCCCGGCGAAAGCCATATTGACGGTCACTGAGGAGATCATTGTCTTCAAGGTAGGTCAGCAATTTACTGTTTAGAACCTTTTCCATAACCTTGCATAGTATGGAGGTGATGGCGATCGGACGGTAATGAGCAGGGTCCGCGCGGTCTCCCTTTTTGGGCACCGGTTGCACATTTGCAAGCTTCCAGGATTTTGGCACCGTTCTTTTTTCTAGAGAGAGGCGGAACAGACGTGTCAATACAGGAGACAGTTCAGGCGCACATTGCCTCAAGACTCTCGCTGGAATGCCATCAGGTCCGCTGGCCTTATTCACGTCTAGACTGCTCAATATTCTCCGGACCTCTTTAATGTGAACTGTGACCTCCGGCATCGAAGAGTCACAACGAGGTAAAATTGGTGGTTGCTTGGAGCCAGCGTCCAGACGCGAATTGCTTGCAAAAAGAGATGCAAATAAATTTGCTTTCTCACTTGCAGAGTGAGCCAGCGACCCATCAGGTTTCAACATTGGAGGCAAAGTGGGTCGACAAAAGTTCGTTTCAACGGCTTTCGACAGGGACCAAAACTGCTTACTACCCGGAGGGTGCGATGCTAGTTTGGCCCCGATACGTCCTACATGGTCAAAACGTGCCCTACGTAGAACCCGCTTGCATAACTTAGCGGCAGAATTAAATGCTCTTTTCCTCGCGCGAACCCTACGTGCTTTAACTTTTCAGTCGCGGACCTTGATCCACGCTTGGTAAGCAGACTCTTTACGGGCCTCAGCGAGGGCGCATTCTGCATTATACCAAGGCCGCGACTTGTTACCGAGTGGGACGTCAGAGAATGGAATAAAATACTCCATCCCCTGCCGAATCACGTCTGCAATCACGTCAGAACAGCACGAGGGGTCACTCGAGGAGAAGCACACTTGCCGCCATGGATAAGACGCAAAAAAATGCCGCATCTCATCCCAATCTGCTGACTCGTATCGCCATACTCGTCTCGTGCCTCTAGGACTCTTATCTGGAGGAGAGCAGGCCAACACGGATTTCACCAGGCAGTGGTCAGACGTTCCCAGTGGGGCTGAGACCGATACTGAATGACTGTCCGGATCAGTTGCCAACAGAAGGTCCAAGCAATTGGGTGTATGGGCGTCAACATCCGGTACCCGTGTTGCCACATTCACCAGCTGGGTTAGATCTAGCGTAAAAGCAAACTTGCGCGCCTCTAACCCGGCATGGTCAGTTCTCTGGTACGGGAACAACCACTCTTTATGGTGGGCGTTGAAGTCCCCCAGAAAAGTGAACCTCGCTGTTGGGTACCGTTGCTGGGCTACGTCGGTCGACTCCACGAGGGAGTTAAATAGCGCTGTTGTCTCCTGGTCGCCGCTGTGCGATCGGTAAACACCGATAAAGATATATTTTTCCACACCAGTGTCCACAAGTAGCCAAATGGCAGAAAAACCCGATTTCTCAAAGCAACGGAGACGACGACAACAGATGTCATCGCGGACATACACACAGACCCCAGCCTGCTTCTTGAACTTGTGTTCCAGAGAGTAGCCCGGGTAGTTGAGGTACGCCACGTCAACCATTATATTATAGATACATTTTTTGTCCATAAGCGCACGAAACCAAAGCGAAACGAAACTTAATAGATAATAGCCTTGTAGCATGTTCAATTATAAACACTATTTAGGTAACAATAAGTAATTTTACCAATCATAATCTGTTCGAATTTGATTATGAAAACATAGGTAATGTGTGAAGAGTGTGTGACCTTCGAACATGGAACTTGCACATTTTTTGTGAAAAACTGTACTCGCAAATTGATGATCTATTAGAGTTTGAGTCTTTAGACTAGATGAATGAAAATATAGTGTCATTAGACAATTCTTTCTCCAACTATGCTAAATTTCCCCAATTTTCCTTTAGCCAGAATACAGCTGCAAACATGTGCTTTGTTTCCAGAATGTCCTCCGGCCGCGGACGGCATGGAGCGGTTCGCGTGCCCCACGCCCGACCGGCAGGGCCGCTACCGCTGCATCGACGACCACGTGCTGTGCGACGGCTTCATCGACTGCCCCAGCGGTGAGGATGAAGACCGACAGGCCTGCATGTTCTACAAAACGGTGATTTTATACTTACTTACTCATTCGCTGATCATAGCATCTTTGATAAGCATGAAACACCTTAACAAATTGGTCAAAAGATCTCATGTTCAGAGAGGCAAGCAATAAAAGGCGTAAAAACTCATAGTCATATGGCGTTACGGTAATTCATAGTCCTGCCGCCATGTCAAAACGCAACTAGTAACTGATAAAATTTTGTCACTTATATCTATTAGCTCCCCTCTCTGTCGATGATACGATCTAAGTATCAAATCGTTCACTCGGTGTGAATAGACCCTGAGGTCTCGGATGTAATTCCCATATATATTAGGATAAATAATTAATTGGACAACCCATCGTTAATGTCCCGAGGATAAACTAGTGTCTGGTTAAATAAATAGGCACGTAGTTTTTGTAAGTAATAGCACCCAAGATAGGGTTCAGCTGTGAAACGATGTATGTATAACATTCTTCAGTTATAGGTGCTAGTATATTTATGTCGGTATGAGGGAGCGGTACTGTAACGCTCGTTTGTCCACAGACGAAGGCCCACCTGGACGTCCTGGCCGACGCGCTGCTGCGGTGGGCGCGCGGCCGCTAAGGACGCCCCCCCCCCCCCCCCGACCCTGACCCCTAGTGCTCTAATACTCCGCCAGTGCTACACGGACCTCATGTAAAATATACGATCGATTGGCCCCCGTGCTTATATGTGATCAGTGAACGCTGCGAACTCCCAGGAATAGTATTCGGGCGCAACCAGTCATAACTCGTACATGCGTTGAACGTAATGAAACATATCAAGTAGTGGTGCAGCCTATGCCAAAACATGACCACTAAAAGTGTAGTGTAAGGTTTCCGACTGCGACAATCGAGACAACAGACACGCCGCTAGCGCAGCGAACGAAGGAAAGCAGTGATACGATCTGGTTTCGTCCCAATTAAACTTCTCCGCAGCTGATTTATTTTCCATGTATTTCATACCTTCTAGCACTTATTAAACTAAAATGTGAGACTGGTAGTCAACATTGTTAGACAGTAGAACATATACATTAATATTTTAGAATAGTTCTTCATTTGGCAAGACGTTAATGTTTGTCGATTTGTTGAAATATTTATTCACTTTGTGTATTTACTCTACATTAAGTTATGACATTCCTTATTATGATGAGGGTTGTAAAATAATTAAGAGAAATTTAAAATATGTTGTATATAGATAGATACCTAATGAATTATTTTGTATTTATTTAATTAGTCGGCCTACAAGTTGCGAGCGGCGACTGCTCGGGCGCGGCGAGCCCGCCAGCACTCGCTGATCAGCCGTCGTTGGCACTATTGTCTATTACTTTCCCTGAGTTGTCAACAACTATGTACAATCTTTTCAAAAGACAATTATTAAGATGTGAGAGCATTATGTATTTTAACATAAATTAATCTCAACTAGAGGCAGCTATGTTGTGTACTGTTACAAAATAATCCATAATATAAATACAAATTTTTCTTTATTTTAGTATAGTCAATAATTTATTGATGATTTACTGATATGTTCAGTACGACTAGAATAAAGTTAGTATTTTGACTGAAAAATTAATTGTTATTGTCCTTTGCCGATCAAGTCTGGGGAGCTTTTCAAAATGAATAATTATTTTCTAGTCAATAATCAGTTCCTAATTTATTTACATAAACTTAGACATTAATGTAACTTTAATCAGTTAAGTATTATATTATTAGTTTTAATTCAGAAAAATATGCGTTGTACTGCAACGAATCGAGGCCAAATGCCTGTAACGAAAGTCATGAATTCATTGACATGAACTTATGAGATGTTTTAGAAGTTTATTTTGAGAAAAACTTTTGTAATAAAAAGCAGTCTAACTGTGAAAACTTGCTGAAAGTTTTCTGTCCTAGAACAAATATTCCGATGAAACACTCCAGTGAAGGAGACAGATGACGTAAAGGTCGTGGTACTATCTCGCACGTACCTTGCTTCACGAGCCCCTGGCTCAAGTACGTAGACATGGATGTTTATTTCATCGAACAAGCCATTATCTAATTAGTTGCCTATTTCAGAAGAAAAAAATATAACTTAATGTTCACATCCACTAATAATAAAATTATCTAGCTATAAGAAAATGTAACTCAATAATAAAGGTGACTCCTCTCGTACTTACGTAGGTGATAGGCGCTCTATTGTTGAGTTATTATTTAGATTCTAAAATTATAAAAGATATAACGTAGATGTAATAAAATTAATAATTATCATAAAAATATACTCTGTAGAAATATTGAACATGTGTATGAAGTAGCACATAGAGATCCGTCTACGTCGTTTTGTAGTATGTACTAGTCAATATTGCACCAATTAACAGTCGATATATTAATTTGTAGCACCCATACTCTGTGTGTAGCTAATTACTAGAATGTTTTGTCGTAAGTCGTAAATATTTTTCGCAAGTATTAAATTAAGATTTAATTAGACTTTATTGCATCGTATTTTTAAGCAAAATGTAGAATAGAAAAAATATAAAACTTACATTGTAGTAGATAAAAGTGGTTGTGAACAAGCACAAGAGATAAGTCATATTTGAGAATTAGGAGGCACATCGAAGCGGACTTTTTGCATTTAAAAAACTCTCAAAAGAAAATAGTTCAATATAAGCCAAAATTTGAATAAACACCGCTTCAGTCTGTTAGAACTTTAGTTCTTGAGCCAACAGACTCAGCGGTATTTATATTAACAGAACAACATTTAAGAAAAATCTGTTTAAAAAAAATCTTAGTGTAGTTAAATGTACCTGCTTTGATGTTAATCTCATTTAAGACTTATCCTGATTTCACATTGAATAATTTATTGCCAAAGTCGAAATAGACAGTTTGATACAAAACAAACTAAAATTTGCGTTTCGGTAATTTCTCAAGATTGAAGTTTAAGCCAATATTGATGTAAACTAAGGTCAATTATTTCAACTTGTCAGTATTGACTACAGGAAAGGGCCTGTTCATGAATAAAACTTTACAAATACCTTCTTATTCTGAAAGGATTAGTTACTGACTATACTTTTATAGCCCTTATATTCATACAAATTTTTACTTAGAATTTAACTAGTAACACTTCGGTGTTCATTAAAAAATTGTTCTGTCAATGAATTCAGAATGCTATTACAGTTTTATTAAAGTTAGCATATCATAAGTTACCCACCGACTGTTACTGAGCACGGCCAGGAGGACGTACACTGTTATCGAATTAGATTTAATCATTACTTAGTTTTATTATTATACCCCAAGACTACTCGGCATTTCCTCAATTATAATAGGGAATATGCATGCGATTTTTTTTAGCTCTGGTAAACAGTCATGAAAATATTTTTTAAATTCCTTCATCAGCGATGAAGAATTGAAGCATAAAAAATTACAATTAGTCAGAGAAGTCCGATACTGACTTTGACGTCATAGTCTATAACGCCTAAGCAGCTGCCATATAAAACAACGTTTTCGCGAGAAGGACAGATATATTTGTTTAAAATAATTTTATCTCGTTTATTTTTCGAGCAATTTTGATTCTATATTCACTGTTGGTAATATATTTTTAGATAAACTGTCTAAATAATAAATATTTTTTTCATGCATATTCCCTATTGTGCCTACATGTTTTGTGTATTCATATTTTATTGTGTTACTTAAACATTTTTATTAGAACGGAAAATATTATCTTAAAAAATTAATGTAATTGCACTAAAATTTGCCTGTTTCGTATGTGCACAGAAATTTATTGTGATATTTTAAATACTTATAGGTTAAGATGCAAATCAAGATCTCGGGAATAGACTATGTACCTATCAATGTGATTAATATTAATTTAAAATATGTAATAATTATTATGTACGTATGATACCTATGTCAAAGTTATGTTAGTCTGTATTAAATACAGGCGCGTCATGGTTAGATACTGTTTAGGCTTCGCACATTCTATAGACACCTTATTTATTTTACCTATGTCCTTTAGGTAATGTTACCTTGCAAATCAAACCTAGTGTTGTTTCCAAAATGGCTCTTAGTTTTGTTCATATAGCCCTGTTACTTTAGAAACGTTTTGCAATTTTGGTCAATTTTATGAATATACCTGTATGTGTACGTAGAATAATGAAGATGCTAATCGTTGTCCAGTCCACTGTCTGTATAGTGAGTCGTGCCGGGCGCCCAGCTGGTCTAGCGTAGCGCAGCGTGCAGCGAGGCGGCTCGCCCGCTCCTCGCTGCCACTGTGACCACTCATGTGTCTTTGCCATTACTTCAACGCACCCCTCACTACCTATTTATTGTATTTATATCTAGTGATTGTTCCAATATATGTAAGCACGTAATATGAGCACAACTTGTCAAATAAATATACTAAACGCCTACTTATATCTAACATTTACAAATCGTTTCTAGACACTTTTATACGACTCGCAGTATCTTGCGACTGAAAACCGTACTTCTACGACTCTTTTGGAAATGAAAGAAGGATGCTCATGAAATCTTCCGAACTCAGTTCAAATTAGATATTATTGTAATATCTATTTCTCATAATGTACTTATACCTACCTAAAATATCTCTACAACTCAAATGGGGAAAAGTACTTCGACGATATTTACTGTTGGAGAACAATATTTTTAGATGTCACACTTGTAGTGGATAAATATTACACTAAAACTTTTTTGTTTCGTCAATTAAATACTCGTATTTCACGTAAAACAATTTTGCTGCGTTAAACTTTGTCATTCTCGCAAGACGAATCAAACCATAATTTTAGTAGCCGTTCTTATTGAGGAAATTATTGTTTAGAAATGCAACTATTTTTGTAGATGACATATTTTTGATTGTCTACCACTAGATAGAGATTAACATATGTATATTTTCTCATAGTGTTGTGTTTGCCAGAAGACAAACGTTTAACTATCTCTGACCGCACAAACAGAATCCTCGACTCAAAATATACTGGAGACTACAATGTTCTGTCGGACTCTGTCACCACAACTGAAGGCCGAGAGGCAGAGAAAGCGCGAGCTCACCCAGGCAAGCCGCACAGGTCGTTGTCATCGCATAGCTTGTTTGAAAAATGGAATAGCCTCCGAGAGAATATCTAACGTACCGCCCCACCACACAGCTGAACGACTTCACACATTCCAGAGAGGTTATGCTTCATAATCTTGATGATCTTTCCTTACTTTCGTTCTCTCTGAGAATATTCCCACTTTTTCAACCGTGTCATGGAGTTGCCTAGACATTTCGCAGGACATGTAAGCAACTCACATGGCGATAATCTTATAACGACTACGCTATTTTGTAGGCGTAATATACTTTTGGACTATTTATTATGTATTGTTAATTACTATGTATGTTGTATTAAGAAAAAAAATGAAAAACAAAAATAAATGTTAATAAATGCCTCAGCCAGATAAAATAAATGTTTTATTTAAATGTTCCTCAACGTTGCTCTAACTAAAATTTAATTTTTCTAAAGTACTACTAGTTACAATATTTACTCATTGTAACTAGTAGTACCTACTACAGAAAAATTAAATGTTAGCCTTATAAATTAATGCAAGTACTTTGGGGACAGAAAAGTTCCGCACTGATCAGAAAACAAATCTTTACTTCCAGGACCTGGAAGTAAAGATTTGTTTTCTGATCAGCTCGCTGCTATTGTCGTAAAGATCATTTGATCTTTTGATCTTTACGACAATAGCAGCGAGCTCACAGACACTACTCCCGGATAAATGAAATTCTTAACTCTAGCTCGTTTTTCAACAAGGCTGGTGTTTTAAACTATTATTAAAAGGAAATCGACAAAACAAAATAAATTTATTTTCTGCAAACTTACAGATTATAGTAAACTATTATAATTTTAATACATAAGTTGAGTTAGTATTAAACGTTTGCAAGAGATTGTTGGAGACATCTGTATACAATAAAAAGCTAAACCCTGCCTCCTAAACTAGGGTAACCCGTATTTTAGGAGGCAGAGATAAGAGGCAAACTGTTTGATTTGAGTAGTGATCCGATAACGCAGATTCATCGCTTCCATAAATCTACGTACGAGTCATAAGCTTAATCTCGGAAAATGCAGGGATCCAGCGGTTTATAGCAGCGACGGGAATAAGCAAACTAACTAAACTTAAAATGCATAAAGTCTAAATAATAAATAAATAAATAAATAAATAAAAGATTGTCCAACCACACTAGTACCTAAACCTTCGTCGAAATCTTTATTGTTAATTTTGCGTTCATAACGACTTTTCATCTATTCAGACTTTTACTGGCCCGATTGTCTGACGTGCTCATAAATGTCATTAATTTTGTTCCACAAGTCATTCGCATAATCGGTTATACTGCGTGAGGCATCAGGTGGTGTTCCGGTGATCAGGTCTGCAGGCCACTGCAGGCAGCCGTAATTCTCTACCAAAGTGGTGTCACCGTTGTGCTTTTGTGAACAGCACTTCAGTATGACAGGAAAAATGGTTGTCTATGCTTGTCCCAATCGTGTTGCCGGTTTTCCACAACTTTTGCCAGGTTTTTCTCCAATGTCTGATTAAATCGTTCCAACATTCCATCTGATTGTAGTAGGTAAGAGTGTTCTCGTTTTATGAGTACCCATAACTCGGCAAGTTTTCTGGAATATTTGAGACTCAAAATTCCTTCCTTGATCGCTGTGAATCTCTCCACAACGACTCCAAAACGACAGAAGACTTCATGAACCAGTTTATCTGCAATTGTTGAAGCTTCTTAATTTGGAATGGCGGAGACTTCCGGCCACTTGGTGAAATAATCCATTACTTATTCTCATTATTGGTGAAATATTCACTTTTCGGAAATCGTCCCGCAACATCCAGGGCTATCCTTTCCCATGGTGCACCAACATTGTACAATTTCAACGCACCGTCATACCACGCATGCTACAAGCCTGAGGTCCTTTTACAGCCGCACAGCTTGTACATTTGCAACACCACTCTGCAAGTGACAAAGCAAATTTATTTGCATCTTTCTTTGCAAGAAATTCGTCAGGACGCTGGCTCCAAGCAACCACCAACTTTACCTCGTTGTGACTCTTCGATGCCGGAGGTCGCAGTTCTCATTAAAGAGGTCCGGAGAATATTGTACAGTCTAGACGCGAATAAGGCCAACGGACCTGATGGCATTCCAGCGAGAGTTTTGAGACAATGTACGCTTGAACTGTCTCCTGTGTTGACATGCCTGTTTCGCCTCTCTCTAGAAAAAAGAACGGTGCCAAAATCCTGGAGGCTTGCAAATATGCAACCCGCGGTGCCCAAAAAGGGAGACCGCGCGGACCCTGCTCATTACCGGCTGATCGCCATTACCTCCATCCTATGCAAGGTTATGGAAAAGATTCTGAACAGTAAGTTGCTGACCTACCTTGAAGACAATGATCTCCTCAGTGACCCTCAATATGCCTTACCGCCGGGGACGGTCTACTTGCGATCTTCTTGTCACGCACTGCTGGGGCGAGGCCATCGAGAGACACGGCTAAGCACTTGCCGTGTCAATCGATATCTCTAAGGCCTTTGACAGGGTCTGGCACGCAAGTCTACTCAGCAAGCTTTCTGCTTACGGCATCCCAGCTGGTTTTTGTAGCTGGATATCAGACTTCCTCAGTGAACGGTTGATCCGAGTAGTCGTTGACGATTGCTCCTCTGACCTCATGGCTATTGACGACGAGTTCCCCAGGGGTCTGTTCTATCTGCAACTCTTTTCCTGCTGCACATCAATGACCTATTTCAGCCAGGTCTTGTTGGGTACGCAGATGACAGTACGGTTTCAGAGAGATACTTGTCTAGCGCAACAACCAGCGGGGGTGAAGTTCGTTCATTGAGAGAGGCCATGGTAGAGCGGACAAATTTGACCGCCTTGTCTCCCAGTGGGGTGACGACAATCTTTTTTTTTTTACAACATTATGATTAACAAACATAAGATTTTAAAAAACATAAACTTAAATGGAAAGAAAATAATCCTATGCGGAGATTTCAACATCAACATTCTAAAGCAAACTAAGATTTCCAGCGAATTTACAGAACTATTAATTAGTATATAACTTGAAACTACAGGTCAAGGAAATAACGCGCTTACGCCGTTGCCTCCTTCTGCGAAGCAGTCATGCTAGCGAAGGAGGTGGCGGAGAGGGAGAGGAGACCCTCTCGTCCCGGCCGCCGTGGTGGACGCCGCGGGCGTCGGGGGCCACCACCTGGTGATTTCCGGCCACCGTAGGCGCGGGCCTGTGGACGGCGGGCTATGGGTGGCTCGCCGTCCGTCCGTCTAGTGACGACAGGCCGTGTCGACATCCACGCGCGCCTCAAAGAGAGTCAGCACACAGAGGGGCCCGAAAGGGCCGACGCCTGCCGGAGTCGCGGGATTATTTGCAAGAGACACCGTGGCTCCGGAACACAAAGGGCAATGAAGGAACATGGATGGGTTTTAGTCAGTAGAAGTCTGACACTCCCTCCCGCTACACCCAGAGCGGGAGGAGTCATTTGATGATTTCCCATCCCTAAAAAAAAAAAAACGAAATAACGCGCTTCGCTAGTAAATCTTGTATAGACAATATATAGCCCACAACTTAAAATCATGTAAAGTCACTACAGACCACAATGCACAAATTATTAAAATTTAATAATATTCCAAGGCCTATAAGAGCAATTACTGAAATAAAAATATTGAAAAAGAAACTCCATGAACTATTCGTGAACAAATGTTATTACTATTTGAAAGAATTTTTTTATGACAAATCACTATTTATAATACAATCTGCCTGAGTCATGATGCGTTCTGTGTAGATAATCATATAATGTAATAATAATAATTAACGAAGATTCAAGAATCTTATAATTTGCAATGTATTACATTAATGTTGACATGCATGTAAACTCACTAGATACTTACCTACATTCTATTGTACGCCCTTAGGGTAGGACATAGCTTATTCTAAATATTTAAATAACACCATCTGTATTATGTACCTATGATCCACAATAAAGATGATTTTGATTTGATTTGAATCTGGTCACTTTTAACGCCAACTTAAACTCAGGCGTGTCTTTTTACCGCAAAAATCAGTCGTTTCGACCAAACTCCTACTTTTCGGGGTAAATCTGTTCCTATGACTGATCGGCTGGAGCTTCTAGGCATGGAGTTGACATCCAGTATGAATTTCGGCGCCACCATTGAGTACAAGGTCCAAACTGCAGCCAAAAAGCTGGGCATCCTGAATAGAGTGAAGCGATACTTCAGGCCTGGACAGCTTTTAACCCTTAACAAAGCACAAGTCCGATCCTGCATGGAGTATTGCAGCCACCTTTGGGATGGATCAGCTAAGTATCAGCTTGCCGAGCTTGACTCGGTGACACGCAGAGCTAAGAGGCTCATCCACCACTGCGCCATGCTCTGCATCAACAAGTGCTGAGCGCAGGCGCAGTGGTTGATGTTCGCCTGGAGGAAGCTGTGTGGGGCCGTTACTGGCATTCCATTTCAGCTTCCTCCCCCCGGGCCCCCTGTGAGGGCCCCTCTGTGGCGGCAACAGCGGCAGAGGTGGTGATTGCGGCTGCGGCGGTTGCGGCTACGGCATTGGAGACGGTGGCAGTGGCGACGGTGGGGCTCCCCCTGGCACCGTACTTGGCCTTGGGCGGAGTGCAGGCCTTGCTCCCAGCCCGGTGATCGCCCGGCTTGCCGGCCGCCGCACATGTAACACAGTGCGGCTTGGTGGAGCAAGTCACGGACACGTGACCGGGCTGCCCGCAGCGGAAACAGAGGCCGCTGCGGTCAACCTCCGAGGCGCATTTCACTGACATGTGATGCCCTACGTGGCAGCGATAGCACCACAGAGATCTGGGCTCCAGCAGCTTAACCTGCGCTGACACCCAGCCCACGAGCAGCCTTCGGCCCTCCACAATACTTTTTGCCTCCGTCACGGGGCAGCAAACCGTAACGGTTCGCATGCCCGAGAGGTCCGGACGTAGGGCGCCTGCCTTGACTTGCTCAGCAGGGCACCCTCCAGACCTGGCGACGGCGGCCACCACCTCCTCATCGGTGACAGAGTCGTCCAGACCCAGGATACGCAGGTCTGTGCACCTAACGGGCCTGAACACTCTGGCCTCGTCCGCGTTAAGGGACGCTCGAAGTTTTTCAGCCGGAGTGTCAGCGGACGAGCCACTGTTCTCCCCGGGGATCTCCAGCATCCGCGCTCCCATCGCAGTTACTTTGAGCCGGAGGCTGTTAGAGAAGCTCCATCGCGGCCGTAAGGCGGGCAACGTCCGCCCGCAGACTGGCCATTTCCCCGTCGTGCGAAGACCGGAAGTTGGCCTCCGCTGCCGCCATGATGGAGGCAGAAGCCGCGGGCATGGCCCTCGCCCGTGTGGGCGCCCTCTGTTTTTGGGCGACGAGCTTCAGCGCGGCCTCCACCTCCTTCGCGAATCGGGCCCCACGCTCCGCCTCGGAACCGCCAGGTGCTTCCTCCTCGTCGCCAGTCTCGCACGCTGTCGTGCCCGGGTGGCGCTCCTCCTTGGCTAGCTTGGCTGACCTCTCGGAGGCAGTTATGCCCCTCCCTATGCCACGGATCCCGCCACGCTTGTTGGTGGGGATCTTTCGTCCGAGGCCGAGGCCTCCTTTTCTCCGGATGACGACGAAGAACTCACCGCTCTCCGCAATTGACCCGGCCCTCTCGCGCCGGGAGCTCTATGAGCCTCCCGCGCCTCTCCCGCTCCCGCTGGGTCAAATTGTGTGATGAGCGGTCGGAGTCCGACGCTGCAGCGTCGGACTCCGACCGCTCATCACACAATTTGCCGTTACCGGTTTTTTGTTGGTTTTCCATACGAAATCCCACGAGTGTGGGGGAACTAAATGTCCATCCCGGCAGAGACCCCTGTACCAAGGATAAGAAGATTTAAATTCTTTACTCGCCAGAGTGTCTGCAGGTACCCTGGCGAGGGTGAGCACTAGCGACTGATTCGTTCCATGGGAACACCCGGCCGTCAGCCATACATCCCCTCACGGTGCGCATGTAATGCGTGTGTAACTTTTATAGAGGGTTTCTACCTCGCGGTCCGGGCGGTTAAGCCAAGACCCTCGGTCCCTATCGAAGCCGCGAGACGTGATCCACAACATTTCGATAGGGATTACGAGATCAGCGGTGACAGAGGAGAACGCATCCAACTCTGTCTGCTCGGAGGCAGGGTAAGTGCACACCGAGCCCGTTTTGCTCCTCTGCTATGCCCTCTGCTACACAGAGGGTCACGCAAAGGAACGCCCCGTCGTCCGTCCAGATGGACCCCGCCCGTGTCAGAAAATTAGCCGCGACAGTAACCCTCCCTGAAGTATAAAAGGAAATTGTCATTTCCCCTCATTCCCCGGAGAAAATTACTGCCGCGCCCAGGGTGCACCAGCCCAGCAACTGCTCTTCCCTCCAGACGGATCGAGAGGGACCAGCAGCCGCCAAGCACACATGGAGGACTTCTGACTTCGCACCCCGATGTGTGTATGCTTTGTTGGAGATCTAAATAAATAAATTAAACATTATTTCTTGAAACAGACGTATAATCCCAGAAAATTAGAGAAACGTTTTCTTATTTATCATTCATTTTTGTTTTGTTTATTCCCACGACTCGCATTTTGATGGAGAGCTGCAATCTGCAAAACACAGTCCGCGACCTCAACAATACTTTCGAAGAATGTTTTCTAGATGAGCAACACTGATTTGTGAAAATGGTTGCCAACATAAAAAATGTGAGTCGGACTCGCACACGAAAGGTTCCGTACCATAAAGCTTAATTTTTAATATATGTTGCTATAGCGGCAATAGAATAACACAATCTGTGAATAGGAGACGTTCAATAAATGTGTAGAGCTTGGTACTGAAATAATTGATAATTGAAACAGCTTTCTGAGCTATTATTATTATTAAATTATTTATTTCGAGTAACAATGACTTACTTATATAGTGTTAGTATCAATAAATAAACTTACCGGTTGGTGCCCCATTACATTTGAATTTCTAACGGGGCCTCTGCGAGCTGGTTTCGGCCCCTCGTACGCCTACCAAAGGACTGGTCTCCAGGGACCCGAGAAAGATAATAATAAACTTAAAACTATGTTAGTGACACAATTAAAACAACTAAATGAACACACACAACAAAATAATCACTGTTGCATCATCCCAGCTGAGATGCTGAGGCAACGACTTACAATACAGCAGTCCAGTCTATCAGCAATCATGCCCGGGACGCTATTGGAACTGGCTCGCACCCTGGTCACCAAGGACGCACATCGACACCTTTTACGCATTAATGCATAAAAGCAATCAATACGCATTTCCGCAAACATCCCTGATGCGCTAAAGAAGCGAGGCAGCCCCATCAACACCCTGGAAGCATTGTTACACTGAACGCGAAGGGCACTGTACGATCTTTGCAAACAGGCTACAGGTATAAAATGAGGAACAGAAGGTTCTGCGGGCAACCATATTCGCTCTGACTGACAGCGCCCTTTGCTCTCTCTCAATGTCGTCATCGTTTCTAAGCGTAGTGGTCAAGATATGCCCAAGGTACTTGAACGAGTGCAATTTTTTCTGGACTTTTCCCACCAGCCCCAAACACCATAACGACACTTTTGTACATTTAACAACAAGCCATGAGCACTGGCGAATCTCTCACACACACTCACAAGCTTCCTCAGGCCACAGACTGAGGCATTGAGCAGCACCATGTCATCTGCATAGCTTATGTTGTTGACAAATTATGCCATCAATATAACATCCGACTCTGGTCTTGCTCAGCTCCACAATCAACTGGTCCATGTACAGGTTGAAGAGTGTAGGAGGTAATTATGCCGAAAGAGTGTAATTATTTTAATGTGTTTTGGCATTTATTTTTTCTATACTTTAATATCGACGGTTGAAAGGCCAATTGGTCTAAGCGACATTTTTTGCAGTATTGAGTTTTAAACATATTGTTACGCGCCAGAATTAATGCCGGGTACACAACGTACTACTAACGCCATCTAGTATTGAGTAGTGGAACTAATTGGGTCACGATCTTTCTAGACTTTTCGATGCTAGAACATTCTCGACGACACCTAGTCAGTCGGGACCGGTATGTTCCCGAACTTTCTAGATATTTCCATTCTCGAAGGTTCTGGAAATTACTGTGGGACTATATAAGGTGCGCATCGCTCGCGACTGAGTCAGTATTGAATTGGCGATACAAGCGATACATCGGAAGCGATCTTCAACTGCGAGTTAAGTGAAGTGAAGTGTTTAATAGTGCGATTGTGTGTTGTAATTAGTGTGTTTAAAGTGTTAATTAGTGTTGATAATTAAAGTGTCATTTTTTTGGTTAAATAATCGGCTGTTTTTATTGTCACGAACCCCAAGCTCGAAACAATTGGTGTCAGAAGAGTGGATAATTATGCCGATTCTGCCAAAGGACGACACGGAGGGTATCCGTACCCGTAGTCAACGCCAGCAGGAGACGGATCAGAGGCGTTTTGGTGGTACAACGCCGCAGACGTCGTCGTAAAGTCAGCTACCGACCGTGGAAGCTGGTCTGTCCACAGCAGCTCCGGCATCATCAGCACCAGACTTTGCTGCTCTGATGATGATGCTGCAGGAGCAGGCTCGCCGACAGGAGGAACAGGCCCGTCGGTTGGAAGGACAGCTGCAGCACGACAAGGCAGAGCAGGCCCGACGACAGGAGGAACAGGCCCGCCGACAAGAGGAGCAGGCCTGTCGCTTGGAAGAACAGCTCAAGCTTGACAAGGAGGAGCAGGCGCGCCGCCAGGAAGAACAAATGCTCCTCATGAAAGAACTGCACGCGTCTTTTGGGAAAGACATGAAGGAAGTGAAGGATAAGATTGCTCAGCATGACAACCGCCTGTCAGATGCTGAAACTCAGATCAGCAAATTTAATAAAGTCATTGCTGATGTGAAAAAAGAGTTGGGCAACCTTAAACTTGGAGATGGGTGCACTTGTCGTCGCGTGGGTCGTCTTCTTGGTCGGCCTACAAAATTCAGTTTGAGGCTGTCATGAAGGCGAACGGTTGGAGTAAAAATCAAGCCATGACTGCCCTCACCTTAAGCCTGCGCGACCAGGCCTTAACTGTCTTGGAAGCTCTCGGTAAAGAAGTAACTTACGAGCAGCTCCTTGAAGCACTGGAATCCCGGTATGGTGACGCTCATCTGGAGCACGTGTTTCGTGCGCAACTAAGGGATCGCGTACAGCGTATTGGTGAAAACCTGCAGCAGTGGGCCCTTGAAGTGGAGAAGCTGGTGCGGAAGGCATACCAGTCTGTACCTGCGCTTATTGAAGGGAACCTGGTCCAGGCCTTCATTGACGGCATCCGTGACCTTGAAGTTAGGGCTGCAGTGAGGCTCGGGCACCACGGGACACTTAAGGACGCTTTGGCCCATGCACAGGAGGTGGAAGCTGTGCGGCAAGATCATCGTTCCCACCGCGTCAGGGAGGTCGCAGCGGCTACAGTTCGCGATCGATTTAAAGGATACAGCCCTAGGTGCTACGGCTGTGGTGAAAGGGGCCACCTTCGATCCAGTTGCCCTAAGCGAACTGCAGAAGGGTTGTGGAAAACCGGCAACGCGACTGGGACAAGCATATACAACCGTTTTTGCTGTCATACCGAAGTGCTGTTCACGAAAGCACATCGGTGACACCAGCTTTCGCAAACTTTGGTAGAGAATTACGGCTGCCTGCAGACCTGTTCACCGGAATACCACCTGACGCCCCACGCAGTATAACCGATTATGCGAATGACTTGCGGAACATAATGAATGACATTTTCTTAAATGTCATTCATTATGTTCCGCAAGTCACACACACACAATCGCACAAAGCCAATCACACAGACACAAAAAAAAATCAATCAACAATCAATCAAACAATCATCAATCGCTCTTGCACATCAGACAATCGGGCCAGCGAATTTCTGAAAAGATGAAAACCCGTTATGACCGCAAAATGAACAATAAAGGTTTCGACGAAGACTCACTAGTGTGGTTGCACAATCCAGTACGCAGTAAAGAGAAATCTCCTAAGCTTCAAGCTAAATGGGACGGGCCGTACCGGATTGTCACAAAAATCAATGACGTGACCTACCGTATCCAGAAAGGTACGAGAAGTGCACCATTAATTTCCTCTAGCATTATTTTATTCTAGGTGCTTGAGCCAGTTTACTTCCAGCTATTTTACTTACGGTAGGCATTTAAACCATTATGCCTTTCTCAAAAAATGACTAAATTTGATGCAGTGTGGGTTAATCAACATCAATTTTCTAAAATAATACACAATTTTCAACAGTAATAACTCAAAAAACTTCCTTACTTATTTAGGGATATACTGTTTAAATAAATAAAAGTCTATCAAATAGTAAATTATTATTTATTATTATTATTTAAACTAAGTTGAAACCTGTGTTTCAGGCTTTGATAGTGCTTATGTAAACATCAATAATAAAATAAAAATTTATCAATTACCTATGATAAAACTTTAGTTTTGTTTACATTCCAAAAGGTCTTCTGTCTCTCCGTAAGAGATGTTTAATAATTATCGCAAAACTGTATTTTTAAAGCTATAATAATTTAACTTTTAGATGCTTAGTTTCTTAATTAATCGACAATAGAAATGGACTTAAAAATGTAAAAAAATCATTTCACAGAAACAAAATTAGAATCGCAGAAATCTATACTAATATTGTTACGAGCTTGGGGTTCGTGACAATAAAAACAGCCGATTATTTAACCAAAAAAATGACACTTTAATTATCAACACTAATTAACACTTTAAACACACTAATTACAACACACAATCGCACTATTAAACACTTCACTTAATTCGCAATTGAAGATCGCTTCCGAAGATTCGCTTGTATCGCCAATTCAATACTGACCCAGTCGCGAGCGATGCGCAGCTTATATATTCCCACAGTAATTTCCAGAACCTTCGGGAATGGAAATATCTAGAAAGTTCGGGAACATACCGGTCCCGACTGACTAGGTATCGAAACATCGAGAATGTTCTAGCATCGAAAAGTCTAGAAAGATCGTGACCCAATTAGTTCCACTACTCGATACTAGATGGCGTTAGTAGTACGTTATGTACCCGGCATTCATTCTGGCGCGTAACACTGCCCCCTCCTAAGACATGCTCGTCCCGAGCATCGGTCCCATAATAACGCGCCAGTCGATCCACGTGGACGATCTTAGGTGCACTTCTCGTACCTTTCTGGATACGGTAGGTCACGTCATTGATTTTTGTGACAATCCGGTACGGCCCGTCCCATTTAGCTTGAAGCTTAGGAGATTTCCCCTTACTGCGAACTGGATTGTGCAACCACACTAGTGAACCTTCGTCGAAACCTTTATTGTTCATTTTGCGGTCATAACGAGTTTTCATCTTTTCAGACATTTGCTGGCCCGATTGTCTGATGTGCTCATAAATGTCGTTCATTTTGTTCCGCAAGTCATTCGCATAATCGGTTACACTGCGTGGGGCATCAGGTGGTATTCCGGTGATCAGGTCTGCGGGCAACCGTAATTCCCTACCAAAGTTTGCGAAAGCTGGTGTTACCGATGTGCTTTCGTGAACAGCACTTCGGTATGACAGCAAAAACGGTTGTATATGCTTGTCCCAATCGCGTTGCCGGTTTTCCACAACTTTAGCCAGGTATCTCTCCAAAGTCTGATTAAATCGTTCCACCATTCCATCCGATTGTGGGTGGTAAGAAGTTGTTCTCGTTTTATGAGTACCCATAACTCGGCAAGTTTCCTGGAATATTTGTGATTCAAAATTCCGTCCTTGATCGCTGTGAATCTCCAAAGGTACTCCAAAACGACAGAAGACTTCATGAACGAGTTTATCTGCCACTGTCGAAGCTTCTTGATTCGGAATGGCAAAGACTTCCGGCCACTTGGTGAAGTAATCCATTACAACCATGAAATACTTGTTACCACTGTCACTTTCCGGAAACGGTCCCGCAACATCCAGGGCTATCCTTTCCCAAGGTGCACCAACATTGTACAATTTCAACGCACCTCTGCTACGAGTCTGAGGTCCTTTTACAGCCGCACAACTTGTACATTTGCGACACCAATCCTCGACATCGTCACGACAGTGAACCCAGTAAAAACGTTCCCGTATCTTCAGTAGAGTCCGTTTAACTCCCATATGGCCTCCTGAACATCCATCATGGTACAGCTGTAGAACATCCGGTACTTTAACTTTAGGTACAACCATTTGCAAATGACAGCTGTCACCCCGTGTATTCTCCCATTTACGGCACAGTACTCCATCCTGAATCACTAAGCTGTCCCATTGTGCCCAATAGCTTTTTGTGATCGAACTCATCGCTGAGACGTCGCTCCATGTAGGCTTAGAAGCGCTGGCCTTCATCCAGTCCAAAATCGGCTTGACGTCCGAATCTTCCTGCTGTGCACGTTGTAAGCTTTCCTTCCATTCGTTGCTGAGGTCTGTCTTGACCATCCTCACAGGTACAGCTTCTTTACCCTCTTGCCTAGTACAATGCTTGCAGTTTTCAGGGCAAGGTCTTCTTGACAATGTATTTGCGTTGCCATGAGATCTCTCGCTGCAATGTGCCACCAACAAGTCGTTCTCCTGCAGCCGCTGGGCGCTGTCGTTAGCCGCCCTACCTTTAAGAGATCGGCTATTTTCCCTTCCTGTATTTTGCTTAGGGCAACTGGATCTAAGGTGGCCCCTTTCACCACAGCCGTAGCATCTAGGGCGGTATCCTCTAAAACGGTCACTAATTGCAACTGCTGCAATCTCCTTGGTTCGGTAAGATCGATAATCCTGCCGCAAAGCTTCCTTTTCTGTAGTTCGCTTAGGGCAACTAGGTCGAAGGTGACCTCTTTCACCACAGCCGTAGCACCTAGGGCTATATCCTTTAAATCGGTCGTGAACCGTTACTGCAGCAACCTCCCTAACGCTATAGGGACGATAATCCTGCCGCGCAGCTTCCACTTCCAGTGCATGGGCCAAAGCGTCCTTAAGTTTCCCGTGGTGCCCGAGCCTCACTGCAGCCCTAATTTCAAGGTCGCGGATGCCGTCAATGAAAGCCTGGACCAGGTTCCCTTCAATAAGCGCAGGTACAGACTGGTATGCCTTCCGCACCAGCTTCTCCACTTCAAGGGCCCACTGCTGCAGGTTTTCACCACTACGCTGTACGCGATCTCTTAGTTGCGCACGAAACACGTGCTCCAGATGAGCGTCACCATACCGGGATTCCAGTGCTTCAAGGAGCTGCTCGTAAGTTACTTCTTTACCGAGAGCTTCCAAGACAGTTAAGGCCTGGTCGCGCAGGCCTAAGGTGAGGGCAGTCATGGCTTGATTTTTACTCCAACCGTTCGCCTTCATGACGGCCTCAAACTGAATTTTGTAGGCCGACCAAGAAGACGTCCCATCGAACGGCGGCACTTTAAATCCACGTAGCGAAGGTGTAGTAGTTACGGGAGTTGCAATCCCATCTCCAAGTTTAAGGTTGCCCAACTCTTTCTTCATATCAGCAATATCGTTGTTACATTTGCTGATCTGTGTTTCAGCATCTGACAGGCGGTTGTCATGCTGAGCAACCTTATCCTTCACTTCCTTAATGTCTTTCCCGAAAGAAGCGTGAATTTCCTTCATGAGGAGCATCTGTTCTTCCTGGCGGCGCGCCTGCTCCTCCTTGTCAAGCTTGAGCTGTTCTTCCAAGCGACGGGCCTGCTCCTCCTGTCGGCGGGTCTGCTCCTCCTTGTCAAGCTTGAGCTGTTCTTCCAAGCGACGGGCCTGCTCCTCTTGTCGGCGGGCCTGTTCCTCCTGTCGTCGGGCCTGCTCCGCCTTGTCGTGCTGCAGCTGTTCTTCCAACCGACGGGCCTGCTCCTCCTGTCGGCGAGCCTGTTCCTCCTGTCGGCGAGCCTGCTCCTGCAGCATCATCATCAGAGCAGCAAAGTCTGGTGCTGATGATGCCGGAGCTGCTGTGGACGGACCGGCTTCCATGGTCGGTAGCTGACTTTCCGACGTCTGCGGCGTTGCACCACCAAAACGCCTCTGATCCGTCTCCTGCTGGCGTTGACTACGGGTACGGATACCCTCCGTGTCGTCCTTTGGCAGAATCGGCATGATAATCCTTACTTCTGACACCAATTGTTACGAGCTTGGGGTTCGTGACAATAAAAACAGCCGATTATTTAACCAAAAAAATGACACTTTAATTATCAACACTAATTAACACTTTAAACACACTAATTACAACACACAATCGCACTATTAAACACTTCACTTAATTCGCAATTGAAGATCGCTTCCGAAGATTCGCTTGTATCGCCAATTCAATACTGACCCAGTCGCGAGCGATGCGCAGCTTATATATTCCCACAGTAATTTCCAGAACCTTCGGGAATGGAAATATCTAGAAAGTTCGGGAACATACCGGTCCCGACTGACTAGGTATCGAAACATCGAGAATGTTCTAGCATCGAAAAGTCTAGAAAGATCGTGACCCAATTAGTTCCACTACTCGATACTAGATGGCGTTAGTAGTACGTTATGTACCCGGCATTCATTCTGGCGCGTAACAATATTATAAAGCAGAAGAGTTTGTTTGTTTCTTTGTTTGCTTGTTTGGTTGAAAGCCCTAATCTCAGGAAATACTGGTCCGATTTGAAAAATTCTTTCGGTGTTAGATAGACCATTTATCGAGGAAGGCCATATATATCATCACACTAAGACCAATAGGAGCGGAGCAGTAACGAAAAAGTTGCGCGGGTCAGCAGATTAGCGCGATCAACCAAACAAACAAACAAACTCTTCTGCTCAATAATAATATTAGTATAGATATCATTCCGTCTCTTATTAGAATTTCTGGTTTTGTGAGTAAGCATGGTGTGCTGGCGAACATTCAGTACGTTGAAAGATTTATATAGGAGATCTGTGGGATTGAGAAAGGGATAGAAATTGGCTACTGGCTCTGAGCTCTTTCAAAAGGGAATGTGTGAGTGAGATTTTTTTTTTTTGTAAGAAAACTTTGCGCCACTCTAGGAATTGCTGCTGTATCGTGGGTGCGTTTACAAACATACAAAGTCACAGACCCGCAACAACTATCTGTAGGCCATACAAATATTTGTTCCACGTGGGAATCGAACCCACGACATGCGGCGCAGCAGTAGATCACTCAACCACTACGCTAACCGTGCCGTCAATTCCAACATAATACCGTCATTCATACCAACATTAACGTATTAGTTACGCGAATACCTGATATACCTATAGATTCAGTGCGATCAAATGTAGAGGAACAGCCTCGGGCACCACGGCCTGTCATGCAGTCGAAGTGCGGGTCGCATAGCACGGCACGCAAACATCAACGACATTATCCGACGCGCTCTTGTCGCCGTCGGCGTGCCAGCCGTATTAGAACCCATTGGCCTGGCACGCGACGATGGCAAAAGACCGGACGGTATGTCTTTATTTCCATGGAAGATGGGTAGGCCTTTAGTGTGGGACGCTACTTGTGTCGATACTCTTGCGCCATCCCATCTTCCTAGCTCATCGTGCTGTGCTGGTTCTGCGGCTTCGGCTGCTGAAAACCTCAAACGGCGGAAATATAGTAGCCTTATTGGCAACTACATTTTTGAGCCGTTTGGGGTTAAAACTCTTGGACCGTGGGGTCCGAGTGCTCACGTCCTATTTTAAGATCTAGCAAAACGCTTAGTTGACGCTTCGCGTGACCCAAGAGCTGGCTTTTACCTTGGACAGAGGATAAGCATTACCATACAACGTGGCAATGCAGCCAGTCTTTTGGGCTCACTTCCAGTAGATAGCGATGGGGACGAATTTTTTATGCCATATTTTAGTTAGGAGTTTTTTTTTCTATTTTAGCGTGTATTTAGTTTTTCAATTGGATGTTCCCATGGATTTACATTCGAGTAAAAGCGATATTGCTCATCCCTAGTGGTTAGGGTTAGGGTCTTTTTTATTTCAACGTCAGGATGGCGTTTCCAGATTTTACCTTATTTTCAAAGATAATTTATTGTAAATATTTACTAATTTATCTTGACACGTTTTGATATTGCATTATAATGGTAATCAATACTTTTTGTCTCAATTTCATGGAGCTGTAGCTAAAATTATAACAAAATCATAATAGATCTAGTAGAAACGGCAACTTATGCCACAATTATAAAATGTTTATATTCCACAGAAATAAATAAATAAAGTCTATGTGCGTTTTGTTTGTACTGAAACATTTTTCCCTATTTTTTCAAAAACACGAGTTTGAAAAATACATATTATTTAACTACATATAATATAATAGAGTAGCTTGATAAATAAGCGTTTTTAAAAATCTTCACTTTTGATCCTTACCTTTCAACTGTCTACCTGTTTTTGAAAACAGCCCGCTGACAGACAGACGGACGGACGGACGGATGAACAGAGACAGCCTCTATGTGGTCTGTGACAGAGACTTAGTAATGGGGTTGCGTCACTGACGTGTTGGCTACCCTTTGGTACGGAACTTTACCACAACTTTACTAAGAAAAGTCCTGAAAGCCAAACAGAGGCCTTAGTGTGAGTTTTTTCGACTCACGTTTGAACGCGTTCGATTGCGAGCGCGTTAGAATTTAGTATGGGAAATAAGGTTCTACGAGTGACCACCAGGTGGCACTATAACTGAATTCCCATACTAAATTCTAACGCGCTCGCAATCGAACGCGTTCGAACGTGAGTCGAAAAAACTCACACTAAGGCCTCAGCACAGCTCTACCAACACATTTTTAGTCTGTGCTTGTCAAGGACTAACAAAAAAATGTCTTTGTTTTCGTTTGATTCACGTCGAATTGATGCTTTGTTTGTTGTGAAATGTGAAAAGTATTGATTTTCGAAAGAATATTCTTGAAATTAAACCATTACTGCCGCTGTTTATCTCAAAGTTAACAATGTCTGCTAGTGATACTCAGAAACCTGAGACTTCAAAGGACAATATATCGAGCAATTCGATCGATGAGGGTTTACCGAGAGAGCTGAGTCAGCTTAGTCTTTCAAGTGCTGCAAGCCAAGATGAGTTCTTTTGTGATACAGGACATTCGGGAGCAGCGCTGAAAAATATATTCGGCTATTATCAATCTCAAAAGCTGTGTGACGTCGCACTTATTGCAGGAGGATGCAGGTTTGCATATTTACATTTAATTTGTCTATTAGGTAAGCTTAAACAAAAGACCAGGTATTTTACAAAAGGGCGTGAACCCAACTGCATCACACAATGGGTTTTATAATTTACCCTAAGTACTAAATTCCACATTTCTCATAGTTTTTGTTATGCTTGCAATTTTACTCCTGGGCAGAGCTAAAAGTTTAATCTAGCAGCAATAGGGAATATGCATACAATTTTTTTATTTGCAAAATAAAACACTTATAAGCTCTAGTAAACAATCATGAAATTATTTTTTAAATACCTTCATCATTTATTAAGTTATAAAGCTTCAAAGACTACAGTTAGAAAGAGAAGTCCGATACGTAATGTGACGTCAAATTACACGATGACTATACAGCTGCCATAGAAAACAGCGTTTTCGCGAAAGGGACAGATATATTTGTTTTAAATAATTGTATCTCGTTCGTTTTTCGAGCAATTTAGATTCTAATTTCACAGTTAGTATTATATTTTCGAATACTTTTAGATAAACTATTCAGATCATAAATACTTTTTTCATGCATATTCCCTATTTTGGTCAGTGGGTCGTCTTAGGGGCGGATTTAGTTACACAATAAATGGCAAATCTTATCCTTATTCAAGAAAGCAAACTATCTCATCTTTTATCTTTTTCTTATCTATTTTTATAAAGCAACATAAAACTGAATGCTTTTGTGTTGAGAAATCAACTTGCCCTAACAAAGGAATTATTTAATAAAGCATGCAGGTAATGTGCCCTTAAATTAAAAGACAATAGTAAGACAGTATGATTTTGTCCTGATTGGGGCTTATGGTCCCTAGTAAATTAATACAAATGCTAAGTAAAGTACAGCAAGGTTTGTGAAAACAAAAAAAAAGAACTAATTATGAATTCCTACTCTTCAGCATAGCCTGTATGAAAATTCTATAAATAGGTATGGAATTTAGGAAACAAAAGGATTAGTCATCCAGTTGAGTTTGTTGCCTGCATTCAAACGACTAACAAAAGAGGTGTAACTTGGGTTTGTAATTTGTTGCCTGCATTCAAACAACTAACAAAAGTGGTATAAACACTGCTCGTCTAGCTCTCCCTTAATTTACATCTTTCAGTGACTAGGTATCACTGCAATAGTGGATGGTCGGATATTTAAATATAGAAAATAATATAGTCACAACCATGCTTTTTTTGCAGTTATAAAGATTATTCTGAAGTTAACCTGTTATTTATGTTGTGAGTTCACACAACATATTTTCCACCACAAAGCACCTCTCAACTTTTTTTTAAAAAGCCCCATAAATACCCAGTATAAAAGTTTTAAGAGTTTTATCATCTACTAACACTTTTTTTTTTTTTTGTAACAGAATTCCAGCACACAAAATTCTACTCGCATCTTGCAGCGAGTATTTTGCTGCAATGTTCACTGGCTCCCTGAAGGAGGCTCAGGCAGTTGAGATAACACTAGAGCGAGTTGACCCACAGGCACTTCAGGATCTAGTACACTATTGTTACACTGGCACCATAGGCTAGTATCACATTTTATCTTTCATAGTTATGAATGCACTTGTTTCTACAGTAGCTTGTACTGCTCATTCATTACTAAGTGTTGTTAAAAAGTTACAGCAGGATCTAATGGGTTTTTAATTTGCATATGCAATGCAGCAAAGCAGCACATATATGCAGACTGTGCTCTTATCATGTATTTAAAATTACAATCACTTTATAGCTGCAGTATGTAGGCAAAAATATTTATTCAAAATTGATAAAAGGTCTCAAACTGTCAACAATTTTTTTAATTTGCAGAACTGAGAGAAGAAACAGTTGAGGTGCTACTTTCAACATCGAGCTTGTTGCAGCTTCATTCTGTTACAAATGCTTGTTGTGCTTTCTTAAAGAAGCAGCTGGATCCTTGCAACTGTCTGGGAATTGCTTTCTTTGCTGAACAGCAGTCCTGTTTGGATTTACACAAAAGCGCTTTGAAGTACACTTATCAAAACTTCATGCAGGTTTTTAATATTTTATTGTTTTGCTAAATAATTTAATGAATTTTTTTTCATACATTCTAGTAAAAGTAAAACAAAAACAATATAACAATTAATTTATGTTTAGGTTGTGAAACATCAAGAATTCTTATCACTGCAAGTTGACCAGATGGCCAACTTGTTAAAATCAGATGATCTCAATGTAGTGACGGAAGAGAATGTATTTGAAAGCCTGATGACGTGGGTGCAACATGACAGTGCAAGCAGAGAAATTCATTTGCCCACTTTGCTGAAGCTAATCAAACTTCCCCTCCTCTCTTCTGAGGTAATGATATTATTTATTTTAATCTATTTTTAATTACCTTGGTAAATGCCTATTACCTGTGGAACTCAGAACACATAAGAAACTATACACCATACAAACCATTCAACAATACAAAATAATCATAATAGTTGCTGACAACTTGCAACTGCATGGAAAAGTATCAAAACATTAACTGTACACTTTTTTGTATGTCACATGCAATAAAACTAGAAGCCATAATTTATATTTCAGTGCACCATTATAGATAGAGCTGAACTAAATATTTTCATTGGAGCATTACTTAATGGAGTTGTAGGTGCTAAAGGCAACATGTGTCCATTGCACTTTCTTAAACTTGGGCATGCCATTTAATAATCTATAAATAAAACAAAATCGGGTTATTTACACCATTTTTAACTCAAGAATGACTGGACTAGTTAAGGATTTATGACTTGTTGGATTCGTCTAATTCGAGAATATCACAATAACTTAAAATATTAAAACCAAAATAAAAATAAGTAGGTAGGGTAGGGTAGGTAGATAGGAACAAACCAATGAGAGCCTAGTGTCTTGTAGACTTGTGCTCTGATTGGTCGCCTTTTTTATTTCAGTTCACAATTTCTCGGAATGAAATCGAAAAATTATATACTATCTAAAGCGTAAAAAATCGCTGGAATTTGACTATTTAGATGATTCTTTGATAATCGAAATTGCGTATTTTGCTTTTCTGCGATTTTGTAGTGGTGTTGTTAGGTGTGGGGCACTACTAAAAAGTGAAAAATAAAAAACTTTTTACAAAAAAATACAACCGACTTCTAAAAAAAAAACACTACAAAGTAAAAAATAACTTTAAATTCGGAAGTCGGTGTTTTTGTTAGTTTCTTCTTATTTTGACACCGACTTCCGAATTTAAAGTTATTTTTTAGTAGTGCCCCACACCTAACAACACCACTACAAAATCGCAGAAAAGCAAAATACGCAATTTCGATTATCAAAGAATCATCTAAATAGTCAAATTCCAGCGATTTCGATTTAAAATCCAAAGTTCGTAACCGATTTTGATATGATTTAAATGGGACCAATCTGCAAGTATATCCTTTCAGATAAAACAAAAAAAAATCTAATCGGTTCATAATTGTCGGAGTTATGAGGTAACAAACATAAAAAAAACATACAACCGAATTGATAACCTCCTCTTTTTTGGGAAGTCGGTTAAAAAGCATTCCAAATGTTCAGTTTACAATTTATTGAAAGTTTACAATCTCTCAAGTTATTTTATATTTTTACGAAGTTTGCCGCTTTCCGGTGACAGATATATTGCCAGACAACTTGGCATTGCTGCAGAGATTCCAAAACAGACCGGTCTCGATAGAGTCAAGGCTTTATCTTAGTGCACAAAGGCAAGACCTGGGGACCGATTAAATGCTTCGGACTTCTGTATAATTTGTCGTTCTGTGTGGATGTAGTCTATGGGTCCTGTATCCTCCTCGAAACCCGGCCTGCTCTGGCGGCTGAAACTCGTCGAGTCTTCGCACTAGACGATTGGTAACGACTCTTGAAAACAAGGATGTGCGTGGCTAATAAAAAAAAGTCTTATCCCCCTTCTTAAGAGCGTGTATTCCGTCCACTAGCGCCGCCAATCGTTTTTTATTATTTGTGGTAAATTTAAGACACGTAGATAAAAAACCGCTCTGTAGTGCACTGAAGAAATGTATTTATTATGTTTTGAGAGTTATGTTTTGTACTTTAGAATATAAATAGTTGCCAAAGTCGATAGTTTTGCTAAAAGTGGCCACTTTTAGTAATAATTGCCGTTTTGGCTATTTAGCCATGAGTTATGTATTAAAAATAGCTGTAAAAAAATAATAGATACATTTCTTTAGTGCACTACAGCGCGGTTTTTTATCTACGTGTCTTAAATTTACCACAATTAATAAAAAACGATTGGCGGCGCTAGTGGACGGAATACACACTCTTAAAGAAAATAACGCCCACACTCCTTCGCCACGCTTCTGGAGTTCTCTCAGAAAACAGGTCAGAAAGAACGCTAAGCCAAAAAGAAGAAATGGCGCACCAGCCAATCACCCAAAATTGTCGAATGTGGAAACCGCGGGATACAGCTAAGAAGTATTTTGATTTTCACATGTATAATATTTGCACGATTGCACAATTTGAAGGGATTTGATTATTTCACTCTGGAGCCAGAAGATTACGCAAACGTCGTAGACAGAAACTAAAAAAAAGAAGTTCACAGTAATTCTGGTATCACGAAATCAAAACCGATCTAGAAAACGAAAGCTGCAAAGTGATAACCAAAACACATTTCCCGCGGGCGGAAGCTAGTAAGTAGACATAAAATGAACGGTGGCATTTCTTTTTGCTCCTGATTATACTTTCAAAACAATGTGTTGACCAACCAGGAATGAATACAGGCATTCTTAAATGTTGACAAATCGGTAAAGAATGTATGAAGATCAAAATCGTGACCAAACGCCACTCGCGTTCAGTTGTTTTTAAAAGTTTTGACATGGTGACAAATCGGGAATGTACATAGCGGGAATTAGCCGAATAAGCTATTCGTCATCATGTAGTCACTCAGAGTCTAAAAAGTTTCAAGTTTTAATATTGCTAGGTTTAATACTCTGAAACTGACTCTGTCTGAGATGAAAAGATTTTACTATAAATTGGATGCTCACCTAGTTAGTCCACCATAAGTTGGCCCATCAACCCAATTACGCTATTTTCATCAGGTTGGTCCACCGATGAGAGCTGCGATCTGTAATGAAAAACCATAAATATTTTTTGCAGTACTTAATTGATAAGGTGGAGCTGGCTTGTGGTAATGTGCCAGAGTGCCAGCCTCTTATCATGGAAGCGGTGAAATGGCATCTCTTGCCCGAACGACGCTCGCTTTTGTTCTCACACCGCACACGACCCCGTACATCGACTATCGGACGTCTTTTAGCTATCGGTGGCATGGATGGATACAAGGTTAAGCAAATCATATATTTTCGAAACACTCTAACCTGCCTGATATATATGATCAAAAGAAAAATTAATGAATAATCATATTTTAGGGTGCCAGTAACATGGAAATGTATGATCCCCGCACGAACACCTGGACCCCGTTCATGCGAATGGGCGCAAGGAGGCTGCAGTTTGGCGTAGCAGTGTTGCAGAACAAACTGATTGTCGTTGGTGGCAGGGATGGGCTGAAAACTTTAAATACGGTATTTGATTTTACTGTTTATTTATTGCGTGCGTGGGTACGGGTTTAACACAAGAATATTTAAATTTTTATTTTTGTCGGTTTCTAGTACAACCAGTTTACTTTTTGCATTTTAGGTGGAATGCTTCGACCTAACTTCTTTAAGCTGGAGTGTGTTGGCGCCTATGAACACCCATCGCCACGGACTTGGAGTCGCAGTGCTAGGCGACGGACCCAACTCGCCCGTGTATGCAGTTGGCGGACATGATGGATGGATCTACTTAAATTCCGTTGAGAGGTATATATAGACTCTATCTACTCACAATTCTACTGCTCGCTTGTATCTTCCAGGTGTGTTTTCTGACATTTATGAAATTGACATTAACGTCTCTTTTTCAATGAAGAAAACCTCTCGTCGATTTGCGCCAACTTGAAAGTGAAGTGATTTAAATTTTCCTAGAAAACCCTTTTGAAAAAGAATCCGAATGATACAAAACGTTAGGATAGGCGCGCACTGGTGACTTTTGTCACCGTGACAGTATATCTCTCTCTCTGTTGCACTTCACAATTGCGAAAGAGAAATATGTATTGTCACGCTAATAAAAGTTACTAGTGCGTGCCTAGGCTTACTTTGTTTCTTTGTGGTGCGAAGTAAGTCAGTTCGAATAAACAAGGTTGCGAATATTACCGAAACACAAATGTGGTTTAACTGTATGCTTACCTATGTAGATGGGACGCGTGCTCGCGCACGTGGACGATGGTGTCGCCTATGGCGGGCGCGCGCAGCACGTGCGGTGTGGCGGCGCTGCGCGGCCGACTGTACGCGGTGGGCGGGCGCGACGGCGGCGCCTGCCTGCGCTCCGTCGAGTGCTACGACCCCGCCACCAACCACTGGACCAACTGCGCGCCCATGACGCGCCGGCGAGGAGGTGTCAGTGTGAGTATATCTACTTTACAATATGTATGTGCGCCTGCACGCGGTGGGCGGGCGCGACGGCGGCGCCTGCCTGCGCTCCGTCGAGTGCTACGACCCCGCCACCAACCACTGGACCAACTGCGCGCCCATGACGCGCCGGCGAGGAGGTGTCAGTGTGAGTATATCTACTTTACAATATGTATGTGCGCCTGCACGCGGTGGGCGGGCGCGACGGCGGCGCCTGCCTGCGCTCCGTCGAGTGCTACGACCCCGCCACCAACCACTGGACCAACTGCGCGCCCATGACGCGCCGGCGAGGAGGTGTCAGTGTGAGTATATCTACTTTACAATATGTATGTGCGCCTGCACGCGGTGGGCGGGCGCGACGGCGGCGCCTGCCTGCGCTCCGTCGAGTGCTACGACCCCGCCACCAACCACTGGACCAACTGCGCGCCCATGACGCGCCGGCGAGGAGGTGTCAGTGTGAGTATATCTACTTTACAATATGTATGTGCGCCTGCACGCGGTGGGCGGGCGCGACGGCGGCGCCTGCCTGCGCTCCGTCGAGTGCTACGACCCCGCCACCAACCACTGGACCAACTGCGCGCCCATGACGCGCCGGCGAGGAGGTGTCAGTGTGAGTATATCTACTTTACAATATGTATGTGCGCCTGCACGCGGTGGGCGGGCGCGACGGCGGCGCCTGCCTGCGCTCCGTCGAGTGCTACGACCCCGCCACCAACCACTGGACCAACTGCGCGCCCATGACGCGCCGGCGAGGAGGTGTCAGTGTGAGTATATCTACTTTACAATATGTATGTGCGCCTGCACGCGGTGGGCGGGCGCGACGGCGGCGCCTGCCTGCGCTCCGTCGAGTGCTACGACCCCGCCACCAACCACTGGACCAACTGCGCGCCCAAGACGCGCCGGCGCAGAGTGGGCCCATATTGAAAATTAGTAGACTTAATTCCAATATCGATGCGATTTTTTTTTATATGACGTGTTATGATATTCTTGATAACTTTTATTCTAATAAAATTTCTTCTGAAGTTCATAGTTTGTCGTGAAAAAAAATAAATAGATTTTTTGTATGAAGGGGATAAAGAATGACCCTAGCTATCATATACTCACGCCACATACCCAACATATTGGTACAACTGAAGAAAAAAAATTAAACGTGCTTCGCTCCATACAAAAAAAATCGAATTAATTTTTTTCACGACAAACTATCAACTTTAGAAGAAATTTTATAAGAATAAAAGTTGTCAGGAATATCATAACACGTCATGTAAAAAAAATCGCATCGATTTTGGAACTTTGTTGCCTAAGTCCACTAATTTTCAGTATGGGCCCACTGTGCGGCGAGGAGGTTGGTGTCAGTGTGAGTATATCTACTTTACAATATGTATGTGCGCCTGCACGCGGTGGCCTGCTTAATACATTTTAAGCACATACAAATAGGCCTTTCTACAATACCTAGGCCGCACCAGCTGTCCCAACTGTGATACAGAAATAACTAGCTATTTCTTAGTTACTACGTTAACTTAGCATTCTTTTGGAGATGATACCAAAATAACTAAAAATACGTCTTCAGGTATGCGCAGCAGGTGGCTACTTATACGCCTTAGGAGGTCACGAAGCTCCGGCCAACACAGTCGGAGGCCGCCTGGCTTGCGTCGAGCGATACGATCCGATAGCAGACTCGTGGCTCCTCCTAGCGCGACTCTCATATGGCAGGGATGCCATAGGCTCTTGTCTACTCGGAGATCGCATTGTTGCTGTTGGTGAGTATTTTCATTAAATTACTAAAAGGTAAACCACTCAATTGAGTTTTCGCCTGCGGGGTACAGGGGCGCTAGGACGAGATCGCACCTTATTATGAACATGTACACGTAAAAGATTCAAGATAAAATAAGAGTATCTTGTCCCGATTTTTTTGAGTTCCCTAACCAAAGGGTAACCAACGGTACCCTATTACTAAGCCTCTGCTGTCCGTCCCTCCGTATCTGTCAGCAGACTGTATCTCAAAAATCCAAATAGGTAGACCGTTGAAATAATAATAATAATTGAGTAGTAATTAATATTCATTGAGTGTGCAAGTCACCCCCTGCCATTTAAAAGCCGTGTATATTGTTAGTGGTCAGGCAGGGGCCAATAGTTCTATAATAAACGATTATCATTCCACTAAGCCATCCAAACCCATAGCGTTTCATTTTTTGTTTCCATATTCTGCAATAGTACTGCTCCAACCGGGGATTGTCCTTGGGAATACTTTCAGTGCATACAGGGATAATTGCCGGTTGGTGCCCCATTACATTTGAAAAGTCTAACGGGGCCTCTGCGAGTTGGTTTCGGCCCCTCGTACGCCTACCAAAGGACCGGGTCTCCAGGGGCCCGAGAAAGTAAAAAAAAAAAAAAAAAATATTATCCCTACCGCAGTATCTCTACGTTGACGTCGTGGTGAGGCTTGCGCGTCCCGATAGACCTTAGGTCATACCTAGGGTGAGGGGCCAGACAAAGAGAGATACAATCCGCAAGGCAGTTTTGTGGCGAACTGTTGGGCAGTAGCGACCCCACGAATCTTATCTCCCGGCAGAAGTCTTGTTCCTCATCTCCGGCTTGCCTTTATTGGCTGGCCAGAGTGAAAACTGACGAGGAACAGAGCTCCCACCTCTTTCTTGCCTTAATTGGCCGGTCTGAGTGGAGATTCGCTAGAGCACACGTGCTCGGGAGAGGGATGTATAATCCAGTAAGGTGCTGGTAGGGATCTTGACCGCACTTCCGGAATTGTCCTGATAGCCGTGGTATACTTCTCCACTCCTCTAGCACCTCAGGCTATGTTGCCTCCTTGGCGCTACGTCACTTTGTGCTAGCGACCGTTTTCGGGGGCCCATTCATTGAATGTGCAAGTCACCCCCTGCCATTTAAAAGCCGTGTATATTGTTAGTAGTCAGGCAGGGGCCAATAGTTAAAACCACCCAAACCCATAGCGTTTCAATTTGTTTCCATAATAGGGAATATGCATGATGTGTTTTTATTTTTTTATTTTATTCTTTTCATCTTTATAACGCAGGAAAAAATATAAATAGTCTTGGAAATGTCTTAATTATTTAAAAAAAAAATATTAAAAATGCTAAATAAAATTTTGCAGTTCAAACGCCGCCATTTTTCGCGGGCATTGGATGACGTCACATAAAAGGTCGTCGTTACGTCGCGCGCTTCGCGTGTTTGTTTGTTTACCTTTTTGAACTTTAGGCGTTTCAGTTTTCAGCTCGATTCTCGTTTTATTCGCCATACAGACCATGGAAGAAGCTGAGAAACCTTCTTACAAAGTATTGTAAGTGTGAAACACTATAAGAACTGCACAAACAATATAAGAACTACACCTGATAATCTATTCTAGGTAAATTGTCTGATTGCGCTTTAACAAAACCACTGTCAGTCATCGTCCTAGATTAATTACAAATCTAGATTAACTAGAAATCACCGCAGGAACAAATTTTTTAACGGTTAACAAAATGTTTCACTCGAAAATGAAGACGGGTGCCGGGTGGGTAAATAAGTCAATCCAATATCAGTCATGATATTTTCATGTCAATGTCGTCGTGTTGTGTGACGTCCCACACGCGCGTTACCATTGGTCGTGACCCGCGACCAATGGTGACGCGTTTCGCAAGTTTAAATTTCCCGCGCTGATTTTGTATTTTTATATATATTTTTTTTCGGTTTAAATAAGAACTAAATTAAAAAAATATCTTTTTAGATATAATGTGACGAAAATAAAGAACTAGAAAAAAAATATTCCAGACAAATTTAATCTTCATGCATATTCCCTATTAATCTGCAATAGTACTGCTCCAACCGGGGATTGTCCTTGGGAATACTTTCAGTGCATACAGGGATAATCGCCGGTTGGTGCCCCATTACATTTGAAATGTCTAACGGGGCCTCTGCGAGCTGGTTTTGGCCCCTCGTACGCCTACCAAAGGACCGAGTCTCCAGGGACCCGAGAAAGTAAAAATAAATAAATAATAATATCCTTGGACATTTCACACAACGCCATATAGTCCCAAGCTAAGCAACCTAATGCTTGTGTTATGGTAACGAGATGGCTGATAAACTACATACATACATTTTTTTTTTTGTAAATACATAGATAATATAGATAGAAAACACCCAGACTCGGAACAAATACTTGTAGGTCGTACAAGCATTTGTTCCGTGCGGGAATCGAACCCGCGACATGCTGCGCAGCAGTCAATCGCTCAACCACTGCGCCAACCGTGTCGTCCAATCTTCACAGACTGTATTTTTATTGCCAATATAAAAAAATATTAAGGTTTATGGTACGGAACCCTTCGTGTGCGAGTCCGACTCACACTTGGCCGGTTTTTTACAATGGCACTCTGCTGATAGTCACTATCTCCTACAAAATGTCATCAAAGTCGAAATCTTATCAGGTTGCGGCTCCGGTGATTTCCTTTTTATTTCCAGGATCCTTCTTATTTCCAATACTTTTGTATTTGGATTCAAACTATTTCTCCTTCTGTGCCTATAGTACAAAATGACCAGTTTAGGGCCCGTCATTAGGCATTGCAGGGGTAGGCTACTGGGGCCAGTTCCCACACTTCGTTGGAAGGCGGGGAAACTGGTCCTCATTAAGAAGCCGGGGCGCCATGCGGACTCCGTCCACATATCGGCCCATCGTGCTGCTTGACGAGATGGGCAAGTTCTTTGAAAGAGTAATTGCAAATCGCCTTGTCGGGCACCTGGTGAGGATGGGGCCGGATCTGGCGGAGAACCAGTTCGGTTTCCGCACGGGCCGCTCGACGGTAGACGCGATCATGTGCGTGAAAGCCCTCTCGACGGGGGACGTGGTTTCCCGGGGCAGGGTCGTCTTGGCGGTGTCTCTAGACATCGCCAATGCCTTCAACACCCTGCCCTGGAGTTGCATCAGGGAGGCACTTCGGTGTCACCGGATGCCGACCTACCTCCGTCGCGTAGTCGAGGCTTATTTGACGGACAGAGCCGTAATCTACCCCGGTCACCTAGGAGAGTGGAACCGGCGAGAGATGTCGTGCGGTGTTCCACAGGGTTCGGTTCTGGGGCCACTCCTGTGGGATATCGGCTACGACTGGATGCTGCGCGCTGACCTCCCTAGTGGTATCAGCGTGGTCTGCTACTCTGAAGTCACGCTGGTCCTGGTACGAGGGAGGTTGCACCAGGCGGCGGTCAACGCTATGACACGCGAGGTTGCAACAGTAGTTGAGAGGATCCGGCAGTTGGGCCTCGAGGTGGCCCTACACAAGTCCGAAGCCATGTGCTTCCATGGTTCTCGGAACAGGCCACCATCGGGATCCCAAATAACGGTAGGAAGGGTTCACATCGGTGTCGGGTCGACGATGACATACCTGGGCCTCGTTCTTGACAGCCGGTGGAACTTCGTCGAGTATTTCCGACGTTTGGCTCCCAGAATGGGGCGGGCCGGGGCTGCTTTCAAGCGGCTTCTGTCCTATCTAGGGGGTCCAAACGCCTCCTGCCGGAGGCTTTACGCGGGGGTCGTACGGTCCATGGCCCTTTATGGGGCCCCGGTGTGGGCGCCTACTTTAAGGAAGCAACCTACCAGTTACCTCATCGCATCCCAGAGGGTCATGGCCATTCGGCTGGCCCGGGAATACCGCACGGTCTCCGGCGAGGCGGCGAGCCTCCTTGCCGGTCTGCCGCCATGGGATCTGGAAGCGAAAGCCCTCGCACGGGCGCGTGGAGGCGCAACACCGGTGCGAGACTCCACTGCCGCGACAAATCGCAGCACGGTGGACGGAGCTCCGGCAGGATCTCATGGCGGTTTGGAGATAGCGACTGTCGCAACCCAGCACTGGGCACGCCACAATTGCAGCGGTAAGTCCCCTCTTTGAGGAGTGGTTGGAGAGACGCGACGCCGCGGCGTCCTCACCTTCCGCCTGACCCAGGTAGGTACTCACCGGACACGGTTGTTTCGGGAGAAACGTGTTTCGGATTCGGTGGGAGGACACGCCTGAGTGTCTTCACTGCGAGGATCGCCCGGAGAACATGGTGAAGCATACGGTGGTCTGCCCTTCATGGGCGGAGCACCGCCGGGTCCTCATCGAGGCGATAGGCGGCGGCGACCTCTCGCGACCGGCCCTGAATTAATCTATGGTCCGGAGCAAGGAGGCATGGGAAGCAGTCACCTCCTTCTGCGAAGCAGTAATGCTAGCGAAAGAGGAGGCCGAACGCGTAAGAGAGAGGGAAACCTCACGCCCCAGCCGCCGCAACAGAAGAAGACGCCCCGGGCGTCGGGAGTCGCAGGGCGATTCCCGGCCACCGTATGGTCGGGTCTGTGGACGACGAGCGTTGGGTGGCTCGCTGTCCGATCAGAACTAGGCCCGGGTCGACGGTGCGTTGTGTTCCACGCGCGCCTCAAAGAGATGTCAGCATTGTAGACGGGGCCCGCTAGGGTCAGTACCTGCTAGGGCTGCGGAATTTGTTCGAAAGAGCCACCGCGGCCCTGGAATGCAAAGGGCACTAAGAGGGACACGGATGGGTTTTAGTCAGTAAGAGTCTGACACTCCCTTCTGCTTCGCCCAAAGTGGGAGGAGTCATTTGATGATTTCCCATCCATAAAAAAGGGCTAGGTCACTTCTGGTTAGATTTTTCCAACTTAATGTGGTTCAATCGCGTGTTATTAACCCTTTTTGTGCTTGCCCTAGGTGATTCTCCGGCTTACATCATAATGTGGGAAAGTGTTATCAATAGGTACATACACGACAAATAAATACAATTGAAGAGTCTGTTTGTTATAGCGAAACAACAGGTTTTCACTAAACGCATATGACACTTACAATACATAAAAAACTATTTATTTTATGTCTGTTTATTCCAGCAAATATTCGGTTTTGAAGAAGTGGCCAATAGCTGATGGTATAAAAAGTAACTTGGGAACTTTTGCTGGGTACCAAAAAAATAAAACCCATGACATTGTGATCAAACGCGTGATCATTCATTCATCTATCTATATATATAAAAATTAATCCCTATTTCCCTTAGTCATCGCATCACGCGTGAACGGCTGGGCCGATTTCGCTAATTCTTTTTTTGTTGTGTTTGTTACTGTAAGGAGAAGGTTCTTATGAAAGAAAAAAAAATCAGAAGGTTGCAGTTGACGGGAGCGAAGCCGCGGGGAACAGCTAGTCAGTTTATAAATTGTAAATCCAAATGTCAAATGTACTATTTTGCTATTGACATAATTGGGCTCACTAGCAGCATCTACCTGTTCCTTCACGGATCGATATCATTGAAGCTTCCCATTATATTTGCCGTAGCTCTTGCGTGGTTCTTACAGAATAGGAATCTGTTTTTTACGCCTCTGCACTGGTATTCGTTTTACCATTATATCGTGTGATGTTCTCGAATACTTCCATGGTTGGAGTGTCATGCTCACTCAAAAGTTAGCTAGCTGATGGTGGCGTATGCGTTTGATCATTTGGCTCCCTTCAAAATGGTTGAGCCGAATAGTGCTGGCGCATGCGTCATGTTCGTGACCGGGCGCCGTCAGTCGGGACTGGTCATTTCTTAGCTCTATATATATAAAAATTAATCCCTATTTCCCTTAGTCATCGCATCACGCGTGAACGGCTGGGCCGATTTCGCTAATTCTTTTTTTGTTGTGTTTGTTACTGTAAGGAGAAGGTTCTTATGAAAGAAAAAAAAATCAGAAGGTTGCAGTTGACGGGAGCGAAGCCGCGGGGAACAGCTAGTCAGTTTATAAATTGTAAATCCAAATGTCAAATGTACTATTTTGCTATTGACATAATTGGGCTCACTAGCAGCATCTACCTGTTCCTTCACGGATCGATATCATTGAAGCTTCCCATTATATTTGCCGTAGCTCTTGCGTGGTTCTTACAGAATAGGAATCTGTTTTTTACGCCACTGCACTGGTATTCGTTTTACCATTATATCGTGTGATGTGCTCGAATACTTCCATGGTTGGAGTGTCATGCTCACTCAAAAGTTAGCTAGCTGATGGTGGCGTATGCGTTTGATCATTTGGCTCCCTTCAAAATGGTTGAGCCGAATAGTGCTGGCGCATGCGTCATGTTCGTGACCGGGCGCCGTCAGTCGGGACTGGTCATTTCTTAGCTGCCATGGTTAATTTTAATTATTTCTTTGAATTATTCCTTTTTTATTCCGGACGCTTTTATCCTGCTCGTCTTTTACATCGTTCTCACAGTTATGTATAATTTCATCCCGATGTAAATAAATCTTTGTAAAAAATGATTATTTTTAAAAGAGTGTCCGTGGAGTTTCTTGCACGTTCTTCTCCATAGAGATAGAATCTACGCTTTGGAACGTGCAAATAGCTTCAACTTTTTGGACCGACCGACCTTGACAATTCAAAAGTGCCTGTAAATGGTTTAATTGAAATAAATGCTTGAATTTTGAATTTTGTTGGTATGCCTTGTCGCTCAAGCAGTTGTTGTTGCAGCTGCTCCCTTTGACGTGCCTCTTTAGTAGCAGAGACCGTAGAAAAGGTTCTCACTCTCTTAAAATTTATAAAAACATTAACTATATGGAAAGGCGCGGGTGGCGGGCGCTCGTAAAACACAAGAGGTTCTTTCTAAGTTTATCATCAAAAGGCACGTCCTCTCTCGTCGTTGCTGAGCTGAGTATGCAAGATTGGTTACGACGGTATGAGCTAGCTTGGTGGAAGCCATAGTCAGCTTTTCCTCGCCTCGAACCAATGATTAGCTTCTTTATCGATGACTATGATAGAATTTAGTTGTATATTAGGCATCAGATTTTATTTTTCCATTTACTGAAATTCGCGAAATTCATAGTACTTATCGTAGTAGTAGTAGTGATAATAAACTGTTTACATCTGAATTTAAATATCACAAGTGCTCTGTCTGAAAATACAGTTTGTCCTCCACAATGTACGATGATCAAACGGATCGGATTTATTTTTAAAACCTAGGTCATGCAATAAAAGTCTTAAATATTCCCTGCCGCAGTGTAACGCATTCCCTTCTCTAAGTACAGCATTCACAGTTGTCAGAGTTGGTATTTTTTTAATTGTATAAAACTGTCGACTTTTCTGCTGACCTCGCCCAAAACCCAACCAGTTTCGCCTTCTGCGAATCTGGTTGGGTTTTCTTTTTTTTATGCAAAACGGGGAAACTCTTGGCCCAAATCTCTTCTGATGGAAAGTGATGATTAGGCCGAAGATGGAAGCGAGTTTCACCCGGAATCCTCTTACACAGAGGAACTGGCTATCATACCTCTAACTGCCGGAACACAACAATGCTGTTAACATTGTTGTTATGGCGACAGACTTAGACATGACAATTAGACATTTTCCCGATGATTAAAATCTTGTTGTATGTTGTACAATTGTACAGTTGTGTGTTGTACAATTCTAGATACAGATTTAGCTGTAGTTTTTTGCTTTATGGCGTCAGCAAAAAAGTCTACGGCAATTTCCTCTGTGTAAGAGGATTCCGGGTGAAACTCGCTTCCATCTTCGGCCTAATCATCACTTTCCATCAGGTGAGATTTGGGCCAAGAGTTTCCCCGTTTTGAATAAAGAAAGAAGAAAGATTTCAATTTCTTTTAATAATAAAACAAAACTAAAAAAAACATTAATGGCTGGTTGCAATGAAAACAGTTTTGTGTAAATTTAGGTGATATGTGAAAGTAGCTACGTTAATCCAATGTAGTTGCAGACAGTGCATTGCTATCAGATCAATTAACAAATTTAATTGGAAGATCCGTTTAGAGGAGTAAACCCTTAATAATCTGTACATGTTTAGCTGATTTAACATTGTCATCCATGTAACCAGGCGGCTACGACGGCGTGCAATACCTATGTGTGGTGGAAGTGTATGACTCTGAGTCCAACTGCTGGCGCAAGCTGGCCCCGCTGAGCACGGGGCGCGCGGGCGCCGCTGTGGTGGCCGTGCCGCCGCCCAAGAACCTGTTCTGATACAATGTTATCCGCCGCCCGGTGGTCACAGCTAAGTTTATTCCAATACTTTCCCCGAGGACGAAGATGGTGACGATGATCCCGTTGTATACTACTAAGTCACTACCTTTCATAAACACAGAGACACTTTTTTTAGACTAACCTCATACTATTTGCATTAGTAAATATGTTTGTCTAAAGTGACCATTTTACGGCTTAAAGTGGCCTATTCTACTGACGACTGCAGCAAAACAGTTGCTGGTCAATTATTAATGTGTTTTCTTAATCCATAAAGTAGATTGTCAAATTTGTGTGTTATAAGTGTCTATACCTACATTACATATTACATTAATGCAACCTTATAATAAAATTAATTTGTCGTAACGAACGATCTAGGTTTATCACTAAGTAATTAATAGTTCCGCGACTCACGACGCCAAATTGATTGTGAACCAAAAACTAACTAGTCCTCTCAATTTGATGTTGGATTAATTCAAGTGTCTCATTTACAATAAGTGGCTTTGATGAAGGCAGCTTCTTTCCATATGTTTCTTCTTGCCATGAGCCCTTGTTACTCGGGATCTGCATAATGTATGTTTTCATCTTGGCCGTTGTCACTTCATTAAGTCTTATTTTCATTTACTATATTTACACAATTCACCCATATTTTTTGGTAGGTATTCCATCCTACAAAATTTCTTCATCCATCACATTTATCATCCCTCGGCAGGCTCTTTTGATCTTTTTATTATTTGCAAGACTGTTAACTATATGTATTCCAGTATCGAATTTAAAGGCTATAGCTAGACTTAACGTTTTAATATGTATTGTATTTTAGTAGATGTATTTTGACATTTCATTAGATATTCAATCTGATCAATGTTATCTCGTAGTTCTAAATGTTACTAATAGATTTTTCGAAAAATAACTTGATGTTGTTGAGATAAGGCTCAGCTTCTTTAGTTAACATTCGAAAACATGGTTTGGGTATTAAATAATAATTTGTAGAAATAAACTAATGCAGATCATTAGATAATAATTTTCTTGATTGGTAAATAGTAACTGATCTCAGTACTAAGAATACAAAAGAAATACGAGTTCTTAGTTTTAGTTATAAATATTACTTAGGAGACTGCTAGTAAACTGTAAGTTCTCTCATTTACCCATATTGTATCGTCCATGATAGTGTGTTGGTTTTATGCAAGCATATATTAGCCTGATATTCACTGAAACAACGCTTGATTTTCGAACTAATTGAGCTGCAAGAAACGAACATGCTACTGATATTTTTATAAGATTATACATTATTATTATTGTTTTACTGTGATTTAATTGGTCCGTACTTAAAAAAAAATGTATACCAACTGATGTGAAATTATATATATTAGTTTAAAATATGGTTTGGTTCAATTACACAGCCGAGGAGCACTTAAACATAATAGGTATCACACCATTATATTCTCATGTTTTTTGTCTAGTTATGATAACATTATTGAGTGATAAAATTAAGCTATGAATATTTGACTTGGTCCCCTGCATCCATGCAGGATTTTTGTAATGCGAAAGTATATCATTCTCGCATATAATGTACTTCAATTATTCCTATAGTCTGTGTACCATAAGTTTTATACTTTATCTTACTTATTTTGATGGCGAACAGTATTAATTTACATTTATTTTTATAATTTTAGACGTATCTGAGTGATGAAAATAAAAATACCGACGTTCAAAATACCGAATGTTTTAAAAGAATGATTTATAGACGCTAGCACATCAAGCTGCAGCAATCTGTTAAACTTTAATAGATTTTCAGCTTTATCGCTGAAGTGTTAGGTTCAAGGTTGATTGGGAACATTTGACAGTTTTGGATAACTTGATGTGCTGTCGACTGTAAAATCAAACAAATTGTAATATCAAAGTGTAAAATGTCTTTGTATAAAATACTATAAATAAAAAGTTAATTAAAATACCGAAAATGATTTCAAACCATTGAATGGGTTTCGTAAGCTCGCTTTCTAGCCTCCGTCATTCCCATCGGACCTTACCCATCTACATCCAACATCTACATCCAACCGCGGGAATTTGGGGCACCAAGATATACATCTTGGTGCCCCAAATTCCCGCGGTTGCTCCAAGACTAGTTAATCGGTTGAAAGTAAAAATATCACGAATATTCGGTATTCGGCTACTTTTTTAATATTCGGTATTCGGAGGAATATTACGAACTATTCGGCCGAATAATGAATACCAAATCATAAGTTTTGGGGGCCATATATTTTAGTTTTCCATGTGTTATTACTTCGCAGAATTTGATCCTTATTACGTACACTTTCGGATGGTATATGTTATGGGTGTTTTTTTTTTTTCAAAATCTATCGTTTTGATTCCCGGGTAGGAACAAAGATTTTTCAAAATTCCATTGATGCAGTTTTTCTTTTTATCAAAATCCGGCTCGAGACTCCTTTCAGTGTTTTTCGATATTCCTCATAGTTTCCGATTTGGCCCTGAAGGCACACTTTGAAAATTCACCCTGTATATTATAATAACCATTCGGTATTCTGGATATACAAAGGTCATTCAGAGACGTAAACATTTTTATACTACTTGGTTCTATAATTTAATGTTTTTGGGGACCACAATGTGATGTTAGTGCTAGGAAATTGCTAGGGTAATGAATACTGATTAGGAAAAGAATGAAGGGCATAATATTATATTTTATGCAGCGTTAGTGGCGTTACTAAAATTAAGTTAGTGAGAATCAAACAACTTCCGAGGTTTATTTTGATTATTAACTTTTTTGTAAAGCGTTTGACTTTGAATGAAATAATCTATTGGTGTAAATAAAATTAGTTATATCATTATAGCTTGTATTATTTACACTATGTGATAACTAGTCATTAGTTATTCTAGACAGCATAATTTTTTTTACTTCACACTGACGATTCCCTAAACTTACTTGCGCCGCTAAGCCTCTTCAAATATATTATTAACTAACCAAAAGAAAAGTTCGACTATGAATGGCTTTACATGGTAAGCAAGCACAACCACGAAGCAGAGACAGTTGGCCTTAACGCAGAAACTGAAGGAGCTGTGGATGATAACATGATCTAAGTTTTTGTTCAATTCCTATTCAGATTTATTTTAAAATATTGTTTTTACAGTTTTGAAATAATATCGATTCGATAGAATGAAATCGAAGTATTGTCATTTGATATTATTACAGTAAATAACCACTATTTGATGATAGCACAAATATTTCTTGGGATTCAAATAATTGTATTTGTATAGACATAACTGATAACAGAAAATACACCTCCGCAGCTACCTCTTTAACGGCTGCTTATTTAAGAATTATTATAGTTTCCCATAGGTACCTAGCGACATTTGACTATTTTTTTCTTAGTGTTTATAGAGAAGCAAGAATGTATTAGACGTGTTGCCAAATTAATCAACTATTTAACGACTTCTCCAGTGATGTATTTTTGAAATAAATATTGTTGTAGCCATTATTACGACTTTTATTTTAAAAAAAAACATCCTTCCTTTCGTAGTGTCGCAGGTAAGTTCTACAGTTGAAACTCGAAACCTACCTCACCTCGGCATCGCTCTACATACAGTTTATATGATTATTAGCCGACACGGCAAACGTTGTTTTGCCGAAAAAATATAGCCTACGACCTATTCTCAGACCTACCTAATCTACACAAAAACATTTCATAAGAATCGTAAAAGTCGTTTCGGAGGATTTCTATAACAAACACTGTGACACGAGATTTTTATAATATACTAGCTGTCCAACGCGGCTTCGCTCCCGTCAACAGGCCACTTTTTACATTAAAACCTCCTGATAATAACAAACAAAACAAAAAATGAATGAGCGAAATCGGTTCAGCTGTTCTCGAGATTTGCGCTTAGCAACACATTCAGCGATTCATTTTTATATATTATAGTACTTATTAGAAGAAGATATCAAATACAAGTACTCGATAGCAGAGCCGGACTAAGTGAGAAGCGGAAGAAGCAGTTTGCCCGACCCCCAGACCTGACGGCGGAGGCCAAATCTCGGTTTTTTTTTTTAGTTGTATTCCAGACTAGCGATTTTAGATTTAGATTATAACACGAGATTTTATGAGACACAACATTTAGACCGCCTAAATGAAAGTATAGATAAATAAATAACAAAATAAGAATACGAGTTTTCAGCTCATTTACTCTCACTCTGAGGTGAAACTTTAATTTGACTAGATTAAATGTTAAAGTAGGCTTAAAATTACGCAGATGTGTAAGTTAAGGTGGAAGCGCCAGGGTAGCCCGCGAAATTCAAATATTTTGATGTTTTTTGCAATTTGCCGGTCAGTGTGAAGCTGTATGTTAAATAAAATACGATTCGCGGTCGTAACGCATATTTATCTAAAGAATTATACCCATTTTAATTATCAATATAACCCTCTAAGTTCATACAACTCGATTGAATGACATTTTCACGAAATTACATTCAATCGAGTTATATGAACTTAGAGGGTTATATTGATGATTGAAATGGTTATAATCCTTTGGATAAATGCTCTTTACAATCGCGAATCGTATTCTGTTCAACATAAAGCTTCACAATGACCTGCAAATGGGAAACGCCCGCTAAAAAACTACCCGTCTTCGGCAGTGTTGCCAATAGTATTGTAATTTTATATTTATTTTGTACAAACTTCACTCTGGCTACACAATTTTTTTTTCTTCTGACAACATTAGCCGGTTACCATTGTTCATGCTATTCAGATCGTGATTTCTTTACGCCGTATTGCCGTATTTCAGCAGATCACGAGGAAGTTAAGATAAGTTCTTTGTGTTCAAATTTCTAAAAAATATGGCCTTACACGTACCGAAAGCTCCGGGGATGCCCTCAATGCTAAAAGAAGGGGCACGGGTAAGTTTATGAATACACATAACCAAAAATTTAATTAAGCACCCACTCCGAATGGTCATCTGTTTTAACTTATTATCATAATTTCTTAATTTCTAACTTTACAACGCCAAATTTATTAAAAACATGATGCTGGCGATAAAAACTAAGTCATTTGACTATAATAACTATAGGTCCGACACACATTTATATTACAACTGTTGGAACAAAAATGTCGTTTTAACACTTCTGGTTAGAATGAATTTCGCTCAGATCAGAGGGTCTTCTTTTCCGCTAGTTGCTACTGTCTTATTATATTATCTACAAAGTTGAATTGCTGCAGTATTAATCCTTGGCCTTAGTGCGAGTTTTTTACGGTTCTCAATCGCGTTAGCGTAAACGTCAATGTCTAATTATTATTAATATTGCTTTTCTTATTTATATCAATAAGTGCAATTTCAATAAGCTTTAACGTTATTCATCATGTTACTTCTGTTACTAGATGTTCTCTGGGCTGGAAGAAGCAGTTTATCGAAACATAAATGCATGCAAACAGTTTGCCCAAAGTGTCCGTTCAGCATATGGCCCAAATGGAATGAACAAAATGATCATCAACCACATTGATAAGCAATTTGTAACAAGTGATGCTGGTACCATCATAAGAGAACTTGATGTAGAACATCCTGCTGCTAAATTGATGGTTTTGGCTAGCCAGATGCAGGACTCGGAAGTTGGTGATGGTACTAACTTTGTTATAGTTTTCTCTGGGGCCCTCCTGGAAGCAGCTGAAGAATTGTTGCGTTTGGGTGTAACACCTAGTGAAATTGCTGATGGATATGAGAAAGCTCTTGAGAAATGTTTGGAAATTCTGCCTGGACTTGTCTGTGAAGAAATCAAAGATTGCAAAAATGTTGATGATGTTATCAAAGGAATAACTCCCTCAATTATGTCTAAGCAGTATGGTTACGAAGATTTTATTGCTGCACTGGTTGCTAAGGCTTGTGTTGCTATTCTTCCTGAAAAGAACACTTTCAATGTTGATAATGTGAGGATATGCAAGGTATGATTGATGACAAATTTATAGATTTTTGTAAGAATTACGAATATTTTTAATATCATATTTCATCTGTAATCAACAAGTGACTTGAATACTTATCTAATAATATATAAAAATCTTGTGTGGTGTTTGTTATCAAACTCTGAAACGGCTGGACCGATTTTATGAACTGTATGTCTATTTGGAAGGTCTAAGGATAGACTGAGGCTGCATTGTTAATATGAAAAAAAAAATTGCCTGATTAGCTAGTAATTGTATAAATGCATTATTTGTTTTAGATTCTTGGATCAGGTTTACTTCAGTCCGAAGTTCTTTCTGGTATGGTGTTCAAGCGCGAAGTTGAAGGAGATGTACCTTCTGCTACAAAAGCCAAAGTAGCTGTGTTTTCTTGTCCTGTGGACATCACCCAGACTGAAACCAAGGGAACTGTATTGATCAAATCAGCTGATGAGCTTCTTAACTTCAGCAGAGGAGAAGAGTCTCAGCTGGAGAAACAAATTAAAGAGATTGCTGATGCTGGAGTCAAAGTTGTTGTTGCTGGTGCTAAGTTTGGTGACATGGCTTTACATTTCTTAAACAAATATGGTGTGATGGCTGTGCGTCTCAACTCTAAGTTTGATATCCGTCGTCTTGCCAGGACTGTTAATGCTACGGTAAGTTATGAGTCACTTATATTTTTATTAAAAGTTAGAAGATGGTCCTGTACTTGCGGTTAATCGGGCTGGTTTCCGCAACTCCACGACTAGGCGCGTATTTTGCGTGTAGGTGGGACACATGTGTCATTCGATCCACCCCAGCTCCACAAGGAAGGCCAGCAACGCCTTGGTGTTACCAACTATCTCACAGAGGGTACCTGGGTTACCAAAGTACTTGGCCCTGTAATCCGCGACTACCCGGCAGCTTAGAAGCAGGTGTGCTGCTGTCTCATCCTCCTCCATACAGGCTCTGCATAGTGGGCTGTCAGTGGTTCCTGTGGCATAGAGGTGTTTGTTAAGAGACCCGTGGCCAGTTGTTACGGCTGTGACTGAACGAAACTGTTGTTTTGTTAGTCTTAGGGCTTGTTTCGTGAAACGGCCATCAATAGAGGGCAGTGCCTGTTTGGCCTGCCTACACTCACCATGGTCAGCCCAAGCTTGTGATGTTTGTCTCTGGTGCGTTTCCTTACCAAATTGCGAAGATACCTGAAAGGCAGCGGCACAATGGGTTCAGGTCCAATATTGTTGCGATGCTCGAACCCCTTCTGTCGAGCTCGTCTGCTGCATCGTTGCCTCGGGATTCGCTGTGTCCTTTGATCCATTGAATGGTTACTTTGTTGTGTCTACCAACCTGGTTAAGACGCTGGTGACACTCGAGAATCAGCCCAGAGTTCACTGTGTGGCTGTTCAGGGCTTGCAGGACAGCCATGCTGTCCGAAAGTATGCGTATTGAATGGTCCTTAACCCTTTCCCCCTGGGGTAGTGATTTTTAACGAATTTCCGCTTTTGAACTTTATTATCATAATAAGTTAGGTAAAAGGAAACGCACAGATTTTTTTTAGATTTTTATTATACCTAGAGTACTATTTCCAAGACCTAGACTTTAAAGTACCGTCAGGAACTTCGTGTTGCCACAATGTTAGGAACTTTGATAGAAACTACAAAAGTAATGAGGTCCAACAGTAACTTAGTAATAATTAAATTAATAGATTTTTAAACACAGATTAACCTTGTGGCATTCAACAAAACAATTTTTCTTTTCATTTACACACAAAAACACGTTGCAAAGCGAACAGTTACTATGAGGTTTCGACTGAATCTTCTTCGATCTACAAACCTCACGTTCGTAGAGAACAGGGGAAGGTGAGGTGGTGTTGGTGGTGGTGGTGGTGAAAGACGGAAACCCTTTTGGAAGGGCCGCCTTTCGCAGTATTAGCCTTTATCAGTAGAAGTGTTTCTTTTCTGACTAACATCTTTCATTGTCATCAAGCCTTGAGTAACAGAGCGTCGAATTTTTTTTACGGTGCACGGTGGTCTGTTCCAGTATAAGTCCATGAATGTCATATGAATTGAAATAAGATCTCCAGAAGACCCCAAAACAACCTGTGCCACCATTTCGGAGATTTGCGATCTATATGTACAGTAAAGGGCTCTCAAATGATCAGCTGTATCTACGCCGCCCATAAAACTATTGTACAGCTACAGGGAATGTAATGGCAGACTTGGATCCATTTTTTTTTTTACGTGACACAGTTGCCTCTTGGTTCCCAAGAAAATTTAATACTAAATGCACCACTTTGTTATCTTTCCAATTCCAATATCCAATGTCTACATTTGAAAACTCGATGATCACTGTCTCCCCTTTTCATTTGAAAATCAGCGAGCACATTTTCGGCCAGTCTTTTTCTTTTACTTCGGATAGTGCCACATGCGTAGGTGCTTTCAGTTTCTCAAGCAACGGAACAGACAGTAGATCAGTCTGAACTCTAGATCCAGGTTTTGGAGATGTGGTTACCTGGTTTATAGGGCACTCTAATACATCTTCATTTGACGGCGACGATGGCGGAACTTCGGTAAAAACACTATTTAGAGCTCTTACAAAAACCTCACCGAAGCCTCTTGGTGAGGGTAGTTGAAGTTTTTCCACTTCATCATCGGACACACCTGCATCAGACTCTTCGTCGCAGTCCAGAAGCTCTTCTAATAACAGGGCTTCAATTAGAGCAGTATTGTTCGTAATATCCATCTCAATGGCTAAACAATAAGAAAATAGGTCAGAACAATAATAAAAATAAAAAACATTCGTTTATGATAAAACAAAATGCCCACTCCATCGAGCATGTGAATTTTGAAAAACCCGTAAATGCGACTAAAATCACCTGACGGTACTTTTAAGCCCACATCAGTTTTTATCAAATATTCATATAAAATAAAGTGATATTACATTATCACAGCTTTTAGAAATGTAGTCAATGATATAAACAACGTAAATAGTAAATAAAATAGCACTTACCTATGATATTCTATTTATAAAATATTTCAAATTACACCGCATAGCGAAGTGACAAAATGTTTGACAGGAAGTAACTGGCTGTTCAAATTCTTCGGCAACATCACGCGGTAATTCAAATAACGCACTGTGATTGGCTTACGGAAACGGTACTCTAAGGCCTAAAACATCACAAGCGACGTAAGGCAGCAGGCGTGGCGCAGGCGTGCGCCGCTTCAAAACGATTTCATACAAAATGTATGCAGGCGACGTTTTTGAATTACACTGAAGCGACGACGCGGCGCAGACACGCCGTTTCGTTCATCTGAACGTTTCTTGCCTGTTCTGATATAATTCAAATCGCGTCTGCGCCGTATCTGTTCCACGCCTGCGCTGCGCCTGCCCCGTGCCTTCGCCTTTACGTCGCTTGTGTGTGTTTTAGGCCTAAAGGATCGTCGGTTGTAGTTAACATAAAGTGTTTTCTTACATAAGTTATTAGACGAAAAATGTGGACGTACTTCTAGGTACCGTAAGGAGGGAAAGGGTTAACTTCCCTGGTTAGGATGGCAGATGCCGCCAGAGTGATGCCCATGCATTCAGCTTGGAACACCGTGTTGTGGACCCCCAATGGTGTGGCTATGTGGACGTTGAGATCCTCTGAGAAGACTCCCGCACCGGTGCCAGTACCTGTTTTCGATCCATCAGTGAAGATCCTCAGCTCTGCAGGGCATAGGCCCTCGCAACGATGATCCTCATACAATTGGATTTTGTATTTTTTATCAAATGTAAATTGCTTGGGTACCCGGTCATTGATTGCTTTTGTTATGGGGTGTTCAATATTGAGCTCCTCCAGCAGAGCGGTGTGTCGTGTTTCTCTCTTACCCCAGAGATCCAGTGTTTTAAGGCGTACTGCTGCCATCGTCGCTTCCTGTTGTATAAACAAGTGCGGGGGCAGTCCCAACATGGCTTCCAGTGCCGAAGTCGGAGTAGTCCTCATGCAGCCTGTCATCGCCATGCAGGCTAGCCTTTGCATGTGTTGTAGCTTGTTTATGGCTATAACTAGCTTTGTGCGTGGCCACCATACAAAAGCCCCGTAAGTTATCACGGGCCGAATTACTGCACTGTACAACCATAGTATTATTTTGGGAGATAGGCCCCACCTCTTCCCTATCATTTTCCTGCATTTCCAGAAGGTAATGCAAGCCCTGTTTAGTTTGTAGTCTAGATGAGAGCTCCAGTTTAATTTACAATCTAGTATGACGCCTAGATACTTTACGTCGTTAGACAACTGGAGTTCTGTATTAAAGAGCTTAGGTAGCCGGTAGTGGCCTAGTGCTCGCTTTAGAGTGAACATGACTAATTCAGTCTTCGTGGGATTAATTGACAGATCATATTCTTCACACCATCGCTCCACGATGCGTAGTGCTTGTTGAGTGAGGTTGCAGATCGTACCTTCCCTGGCACGAGGATTGCGAGTTCATCTGCATACCCTATTGTGTAGTAACGATGTGCGTTAAGTTTGGTGATAAGGTCATTAATCACCAAATTCCACAGAAGAGGGGAGATCACTCCTCCCTGCGGGCAGCCTCTGGCTATCAAGGCCAACTGCTGCTCTTCCTCGAGGCGAACTACTCGTTTGCTTAACATATTAGTAATCCAGTCAGTTAGTACCTGCTCTACACCGTGTCTGGAGAGGGCGGCTCTAATGCTGGAAAAGTTTGTCTTGTCGAAGGCTCCTTCGATGTCTATGAAGGTGCCAAGGCAGGAACCTTTCTAGTGAATCGCTTCCTCAATCTGGCTAACCACCAGGTGAAGAGCTGACTCTGTCGACTTACCCGAGCTATATGCGTGTTGGTTACCATGCAGTGGCATTGCTTTTAAGGCGCAATCTTGTAGTTCCCTTTCACACAGTCTTTCCACTGTCTTCAGTAAGAAGTTCCTGCATTTCTAAATAAATAAGTCAGCTGAAGTATTTTGTTTTATATTCATGAAGGTTATTTTTACCTACTAATAAGAATAATTTTGGCTGGACTGGTTTAACCGTAAGTATTTAGTTTTGTATTAATGGTACACGATTTATATTATTCATAATGTTATTATTCCATTTATTTATTTTATGTGATAATTTACATTTTAAATATTTATATAAAAACACATTTAAAAATATAAAAAATAGTAGGCCCACCGGTATCGGGAACAGGGTCCAAGCTACCGGTGGTTAGGGCTTCCGAGAGAGGAACCTTCTAACAATACGGGCCGTGTCCAGTACTGCTTTCTGGATCAAGCCCTTGATCCAGCTGCCCAACGAGAGCTCTTCAGGTGTTGATCGAGGCTCTTGGCAATTATGCCATTAGCCAGCACGACTATGCACAATGACTGCTGTGTTCACATCCCACATGTCGACAACCTCGCGAGCCAAGTCAAGATACTTGGTTTGTTTCTCTTTCTCAGACTTCACGAGGTTCTCGTCATGAGGGACTGCTATATCAACAATCATTGCGCGACGCTCTAGTCGGTCTATCACCACTATGTCAGGCATATTTGCAACAATAGTCCTGTCAGTGATGATAGACCGATCACAGGACAACGTGCAATTGCCATTTTCGAGAACTGGGTCGGGCACATACCCATAGTACGGTACTTCCGATTCCACAACATTATACTTCAATGCAAGTTGCTGGTGAAAGATCCTGGCTACAGGGTTGTGCCTGTGCAAATAGTCTCCGTTAGCCAGACCAGAACAACCGGAAATAATGTTGCGGAACAATGTCAGGCATGTCAACCGTACCGTCCTTCACAATGTATTTCCGGTAGTTGTTCGTAATCATAACTTCTTCCATGATCGCACAGACAAAACCTTCGGTTTCCCCAATGAGGTCACCAAAACGCAGCCAGGCAACAGACGCTAAGAAGCCGTCGTTCACGTTCGGACGTTTTTATCAAAAGCAAATTGTGAAGCTCCTTGCTCTGCCATACCTCCCTGCGGTCGTTATATTATCTAATACCACAGGTTTACGCCAGTTCTCGTTAGCCAAGGGGAGCGCGGTAAGGCCTTAGTCCACCGCCATGGGCGTACCCAGGGGGGGGGGGGGGGGGCAGCAATCTTGCAGAACATATATGAACTCGCTTAATTACTAATCAAAGTGTAAACGGGGCCTTATGCTCTAACTTTTAAATAAACCGCGCAGTAGACAAAATGCACGGTGCAATTGACAAAAAACCGCGCGCGACGATGGCGGACGAAGATTAAGAACGCTATGCTGTATTCGGTAATGTTTGTGTGTATGACAAAACAGCCGCGGACGATCCGACCTAAAAATCTGACTTCCCCCCCCCCTAGACTAGAAGCTGGGTACGCCCATGTCCACCGCTACCACATCTCGATGCATATTCACGTCGGCCTCTAGAAAGTATTCCCTAAGGCTGCATACCTCGCGATTGTGCAGGGTCTTAGCATTTAAGAAGCCACGACCCCCGCACTTTCGCGGGATATACAGCCGATCACCGATGACCGTGGGTGATGCATCCGATTTGCGGTAAGCAGTGAGCGTACCCTTCTATCCAGGGCGTCAAGTTTTAATATTATTATATATACGTTTTAATAAATATTACCTGTCAATGAACTAGCCCTTGAAACAAAAGCCTATGAAAATATTTTTATACATATTAAAGCTACCTATAGTCTGGAATAACCTCATATTTTTTCAGGTGCTGCCAAGACTTATAACGCCCACTGCTGAAGAGCTTGGATATTGTGATTCTATTGGTGTAGAAGAGCTAGGCGACACTCGCATCGTTTGTTTCCGCATGGAGAGCACAGAATCACGCATATCCACTGTTGTTATCAGAGGCTCAACTGATAACTACATGGATGACATTGAAAGAGCTATTGATGATGGTGTCAACACATTCAAAGGAATCGCCAGGGATGGAAAGTAAGTTGTTCTGATATCTAAATACTATTACAGATCATACAATTTTATTTGCTGTCAAATTAATGGTTTTATTGTTCAATACTAAAAGCAGTTTTATAATTGACTCTTGTCTTTCTGCAGATTCTTACCTGGTGCCGGCGCGACGGAAATAGAGTTGGCGCAGCAACTCCTTCAGTACGCTGACACACTGCCTGGCTTAGAACAATATGCAGTACGGAAGTTCGCAGTTGCTTTAGAGAGCATCCCACGTGCCTTAGCAGACAATTCTGGAGCCAATGCCACAGAAGTTGTTAACAATATTTACAAAGCTCACAAGGTTAATACTTTTTTTTCGGTTCAGACAATAAGCAATGCTAACAACTTATATGAATAAAAAATCTTTGCATGTTACAAATGGAATCTTAACCCACCTATGATTGCTTGATCATAAACATGCAGTTTGAGAGTAGAGTCATTGTTGTATTGAGAAATTGTCTGGTAAAGTGTTACCTATAAATATGTATACTGTCTTTCTTTCAGGAGGGCAACAAAAATGCAGGTTACGACATTGAATCTGAAAATAACGGTGTATGTGACGCTAAAGAGAAAAACATATTGGATTTATATGTCCTAAAGTATTGGGGACTTAAATACGCCGTCGGCGCAGCTGCAACTATTCTCAAAGTGGACCAAATTATTATGGCTAAGAGAGCAGGAGGACCAAAACCGAAAGCACAAGCAGGAAGCGATGATGAATCTTAAGTTAATTCAATTTATCACAACTAATATTAAATTCGCAAAGTATTTTAGTTAAGTTCTCAGAATAATAACCCTTCTTTGCAGTTGGGTAAACTGCATTTAATTTTAATGGAATAATTTACTTTTTTAAAAAGCCACCCCTTTGTTTCTGTTGCATATTTATTTCTTTAATGTGATGTTTTCTTCATTAAAGTACATACATATATGTTATAATGAAAAGTTATTGCTGAAATGTGACAATATATTTGCTACAAAATTATTTTACTGCGTCACGAATACATTAACTACTTAATAAATAAAATATTTAACACCAATCGCTTTTTCATTTTATAAATTCTATGATACCTAGTATTTTTGATGCAAGAAGGCAAACTTTGTAATGCAGCCAAGGCTGAATATTGGTTGCTGTGGACAAATGTGTGATCAGTGTGGAGAGATTATGGAATCCATGTTAACTCTCGGAAGCGAAGATACACGCATCGCCGAGCGTTTTCAAATTTTCGCAACACAAATTCGTACCGTATCAATAGAGAAATAGAGATGAATTTAGAAGAGTTGAAAACCGTGACGCTTCGCGACGCCTCGACTCAGCGCCAGTGTGAATTGAGCCAAACAAGGTGCTTCAGGTCGTAAGGCGCCTTCAACGGTTGGGTCATGCCGGTATTGATGTACTCTTTTGGCGTACACAAATGGGCTCCAACGGAACTAGACGCCCTGGATAGGCGGGTCCGTACATTGCTTAGCATAACGAATGCATGACCCACGGTCGTCGGTAATGAGACTGTATATCCCCCGAAAGTGTGGTGTTCGAGGCATTTTAAATGCCAAGGCTCCACAATCGCGAGATGATTATGCAGTCTCGGGTAATAATTCCTAGCTGTCAACGTGAGTCCAACCAGCCCGCGAAATTAAAAATTTCTTGCGTTTTTTTGCAATTTGCAGGCCAGTGCTAGGTTGTATGTTGAATAAAATATTATTCGCGGCTGTAAGACGTATGTAGTTACAGAATTATAATCATCAAAATCACCAATACAACCCTCCAAGTTCATAAAGGCATAGGAACAAGTACAAAAAGTAATTCCTAGAGCTTTATGAACTTAGAGCGTTATATTGATGTTTTTTATAATTATAATTCTGTAACATATGTCTTACAGCCGCGAATAATATTTTCATCAACATAACCTAGCACTGGCCTGCAAATTGCAAAAAAACGTAAGAAAATTTGAATTTCGCGGGTGGTTGGAGCATTCACCATAATAAGAACTGGCGCAAACTTGCGCGGTGCTTGACACTAACGATCGCAGGGCGCTTCACGGTTGAGAGGATCCGGCAGTTGTCTCGAGGTGGCCCTGCACGAGTCCGAAGCCATGAGCTTTCATGGATCTCGGAACAGGCCACCATCAGGATCCCAAATAACGGTAGGAGGGGCTCACATCAGCGTCGGGTCGACGATGACTTACCTAGGTCTCGTCCTCGGCAGCCGGTGGAACTTCGTCGAACACTTCCGACATTTGGCTTCCAGGCTGGGGCGGGCCGGGTTTGAGGAAGCGACCTGCCCGTTACCTCAACGCGTCCCAGAGGGTCATGGCCATCCGGCTGGCCCGGGGATACGGCACGGTCTCTGCCAAGGCGGCGAGCCTCCTTACCGGACTGCCGCCATGGGATCTTCACCAAGTGGCCGGATGTTTTTGCCATTCCGAATCAAGAAGCTTCAACAGTTGCAGATAAACTGGTTCATGAAGTCTTCTGTCGTTTTGGAGTACCCTTGGAGATTCACAGCGATCAAGGAAGGAATTTTGAATGACAAATATTCCAGGAGACTTGTCGAGTTATGGGTACTCATAAAACCAGAACAACTTCTTACCACCCACAATTGGATGGAATGGTGGAACGATTTAATCAGACATTGGAGAGATACCTGGCCAAAGTTGTGGCAAACCGGCAACGCGATTGGGACAAGCATATACAACCGTTTTTGCTGTCATACCGAAGTGCTGTTCACGAAAGCACATCGGTGACACCAGCTTTCGCAAACTATGGTAGAGAATTATGGCTGCCTGCAGACCTGATCACCGGAATACCACCTGATGCCCCACGCAGTATAACCGATTATGTGAATGACTTGCGGAACAAAATGAATGAAATTTATGAGCTCATCAGACAATCGGGCCAGCAAATGTCTGAAAAGATAAAAACCCGGTCCAAAAACACAATCCAGTTCGCAGTAAAGAGAAATCTCCTAAGCTTCAAGCTAAATGGGACGGGCCGTACCGGATTGTCACAAAAATCAATGACGTGACCTACCGTATCCGGAAAGGTACAAGAAGTGCTCCTAAGATCGTCCATGTGGATCGACTGGCGCGTTATTTTTGGAGCGATAATGCTCGGGACGAGCATGTCTTAGGAGGGGGCGTTGTTACGCGCACAACGTACTACTAGCGCCATCTAGTATCGAGTAGCGGAGCTAATGGAGTCACGATCTTTCTAGATATTTCCATTCTCGAAGGTTTTGGAAATAACTGTGAGACTATATAAGGTGCGCATCGCTCGTGACTGAGTCAGTATTGAATTGGGGATACAAGCGATACTTTGGAAGCGATCTTCAACTGCGAATGTTTAAAAGTGCGATTGTGTGTTATAAAGTAATGTTGAATAAAGTGTCATTTTTGGTTATTCGGCTGTTTTTATTGTCACGAACCCCAAGCTCGTAACAATATTTTTTGTCATAGCAAATCATATGACAGTAAATGCAGTGCAGTGTGTAATGCAGTGTATGTAATGCTTTGGTAATATTCTGCCAAGTAAAAATTTGACCAAATGTAAAAGTGCGTATTAAAATCATTCCAAATATTGCATTGGTATAAAAAAAGGTTGCTAAAATTTGTTTGGGTAGTGAAATTTTGTCAAAATCTTTTCGGCAGGCTCCCGTTGAAAATAAATAAACGGAAATATTGTGGAATGATTGCTGTAAAAGACGTTCTAACACCTTATCAGAGATAAAAGGCAAGAAATTGCTAAATAATGCTCTTTTTATACACGGGCGAGCACCGTAAGTAATCGCACTTTCTATATTAGTGAGTGTTCCTATATTAGGGAGTGTGTTAGGTGGGTAGGTAAGATATAAAGAAGGTATACCAGAGACATGCAGTTTTTTATCAAATCTGACATAGTAGTTTCTATAAGTATGGAGCTCGATTTTTAGACCTCACTGTGAGTCGGGCCGAGGCACTGGCAGGCAGTCTCTCTAGCAACGCTGGCGAAAACGACTACTGTGGATGATAGACGAGCGAGCAAGTACGCGGACTTATGGCTCAACGAAGTATATTATTATATCATGGGCTCGACCTTTTTCTCTACGCGTCTTGTCAGCTCCCAGTAGCACTATTTCGTGCTATTAGTCGTCAACGGAAGTTCATGCTCAATGATATTCCCACATGCATAAAATAAAACAAATTTTTATATCCTGTGACCCCCGATTGTCATATCAGTAAAATTATTCAATTTGTCGTAGCGTCGCAAGTTCGCAACGGCTATTTGCACTTGGCGCTCACAGGTTAAACCATACCATAAGTAACACATATTTCACTCAATATTTGTAAATAATTATTAAAAAATAATAATCTTGTTTTGCTCACACTACTTAATTAGTTTAAATTGACAGCTATGCCGTAACAATATGGCGCTAAGTCGATCCTATTCTTATTTAAAACGCATTATACTCACGGTTCACCTCCACTGTGAACTACCTCAGAAACCGTTGTTGACTGTAACACCACGGAATAGAAAAAACAGTGGAAGTGCAAAGTAGGCGTGGCACGCGTGCCAGTATTATGTGTAGCTACGCAACTACAACCCAGTTGTGTTCCAACAAATAGTCTCGCTGACTCTCGAAATAAATTTATAATTTCTGAATCATGCCGTATTGTTTAAAAAAACCGACTACAAAAACCCCACGAAGTAGGTGCATATAAGTATTGTGAATTAAAAAAAAACTAAAAAGCAAAAAATAACTAACTCAATAAGGATTTAATCCGAAACGACCTTTATTATTACTAAAAAAATATTCTTTCCTATGTGCTACCTACAGATACGTTTGAAGTCGGTGCCAAGCCAAAACAGCTAAATACTATTCTCTATCCATACGTAGGTACGTATAATTTTGAAAGAATTTTCTCTGAACTCCTAACCTTTGAGGAGTTGTACCTTCCATCATCAGCTCATCCATAGGAAATCATCATCAAACGCAAATAATTGAACAAACTGTATGATATTGTCTGAAACGTAACAGTTATATACTTATAAATTGAGTGTTCTTCTCGATTTCCTTGGGATCCCATCATCATATGCTGACTAGATGACCAGGTACCAACTTGAATATGTACCCTAACGAACAAACAAACAAATAATTACGCAAATCGGATTAGAAATGTTAAAGTTATCGACATACTAACATACAAAGTATCGTCAAAATGACATCGTCCAAATAACAATAATGCTTATAAAACCAAACTGAAAGAAATTCTTATGGGACCACCTGGCAGCTATTTCGCGTCGAACAAAAAAAGAATCACGCGAATCGGTCCATTAACCGCGGCGTAATCGATGTACATACATAGAAAAAAAAACATACCGGCCGAAATGAGAACCTCCTCCTTTTTGGGAAGTCGGCTAAAAATTATAGTAGGAGAATAAATGTTAAAAAAATGGAGGTGTTTCATACCATCGGAAAGTACGAATTTATTTGTTTTCTAATAAGGATCGCTTTTGAAGGAGCTTTCGGCTCTTGTCTCCCTAATGCTCTCCGGCGGCGTGAACGATGCTGTCGTCGATGTTTTGTACGGGGCCAACCTCTGTGAAAGACGGCGGCATTCGTCCCATTGCCGTCGGGTGCACCTACAGGCGTATGGCAGCCAAAATTTGCTGTGGAATATACAGGCTTAAACTAACCAATAAATTTCAGCCCCTACAGCTTGGCTTTGGATCCAGAGGGGGCTGTGAGGCTGCCATACATGCCCTTTCAACTTTTTTTATATTCTGGGAAGAGTGAGGTTATCCTCAAGGTTGACGTTAAAAACCTTCAATTCTGTTAACAGGGACACCTTGTTGGCAGAAGCAAAAAAAGAAATACCAGAAATTTATGGCTTTTTATGGCAATGTTACAGGAACCCTTCAAAATTATTGTACAAAGACAACGTTTTAGAATCTGCAGTTGGATGCCAACAAGGTGACCCCCTCGGGCCAGTCATTTTCAGCTTGGCTATCCATCCAATCATTCAAAAACTAAATTCAATATTTAACGTCTGGTATCGAGATGATGGAACACTAGGAGGTGACGTAGACACCGTTTTAAAAGATTTTATTTACCTGAAAAAGCAGTTCCAATCCATCGGCCTTGACCTCAACCACTCCAAGTGTGAAATTTTTATTTGTGACAATACCGACATACCAATGACTCTACAGAAATTCAATTCTATAGCCCCAGACATCAAAATTTTAGATAACAGTTCTCTGCACCTCCTAGGATCACCAATATTGGAAGACAGTTTTTCTTCATTCATTGATGACAAAATTAAACATTTTAACGATATTTCGGAAAGACTACACTATGCTGAGTGACAGTACTTTCTGGATCGCTACGTGTCTGCGTCTGGGTGCTCCTAGCGGAGCCCCACATCGGTGTCGATGCGATGAACCAGTCGACCGCCTCGGACACCATGGCCTGTCTTGCAGTAGGAGCGCTGGTCGGCTAGCACGGCATGCCAGCATTAATGACATCATCCGTCGGGCTCTTGTCTCGGGTGTCCGCAACGCATGAACGTTATCCATTATGCCTATCGTCAGGGGAACGGGGGGAACGGGCGACTGAGTTCCTCGCGAAGTTGCTCGAGGTGTGTGGACACCTACTTCGGACTTCGGTCAACTTCGGAGAGCACTTCGCTTCGTGCAACTTCGGAATAGTGTGGAGGAAGCATTTAAGCAAAATAAATAGTAGATGTAAGACCGAAGGTATATTAAAATATTGGTTCTGTGACTTATGCTTGTTTTGAACAATATGGAAACAACCAATCAAACGTGTCCTTTATTTGTGGTGGATAATATGATTATGGGTTTATTTGTGTGAGTTTGGCGACACAGGGGGGCTACTCTCTAAGCCCGACATCCGTAGTTTTGGGCTTAGTTGCGGGCGTATTCAAAAATATTCATATATATAAATATTCGGTAAATTCGTCGCATAGCACTTACTGTTCCGTGTGTAACACTAGCGGCCCATCCACTAACGTTCATTCCTACCGGAATGTACAATCCTCACGGAATGAACGCCAGTGGATTTGCAAGAGCAAGAAAGAATGACGGTATTAAAACCCCGCGACCCCTCCCGTCGCGAAGGACGCGACGCGCTCTGTGATCAAGTTAGTGCCTGTTTATTTGTCCGGCGTGATTGAGCGCTCGTTTGTAATCATTTTGTGTTCGTCTTCGTCCCGTAGGTACGGGTACAAATGTTTTTTTTTTTTTTTATGCAAATCGGGTAAACTGTTGGCCCAAATCTCACCTGATGGAAAGTGATGATTAAGCCAAAGATGGAAGCGAGTTTCACCCGGAATCCTCTTACACAGAGGAACTGGCTATCATACCTCGTAACTGCCGGAACACAACAATGCTGTTAACATTGTTGTTATGGCGACAGACTTAGAAATGATGGTGGTAGCTTTGCCAGGCGGACTTAGAACAAGTCCTACCACCAACCAAACCGAGCAAAAAATTTGCCCCCGCTGGGAATCGAACCCGGGACCTCTGGGTCTGAATCAGGTGGTTTAACAACTAGACCACGGAGGCGGTTAGTATCACCTGTTTAGCACCACCCGGGGACCACGTGTAGGGATTCGCTGCAGGGTATTCTCCTACGAATGCGGGTGACTCGGCCCCCAAATGTTGTTGCAAAATGAAAATAATCCATAAAGATAATTCAAAATAACGATCATTCGTTTTTTTTATTAATGATCGTCATTTTGAATTATCTTTATGGATTTATTTGGATTATTTTCATTTTGCAACAACATTCGGGGGCCGAGTCACCCGCGTCCGTAGGAGAATACCCTGCAGCGAATCCCTACACGTGGTCCCCGGGTGGTGCTAAACAGGTGATACTAACCGCCTCCGTGGTCTAGTTGTTAAACCACCTGATTCAGACCCAGAGGTCCCGGGTTCGATTCCCAGTGGGGGCAAATTTTTTGCTCGGTTTGGTTGGTGGTAGGACTTGTTCTAAGTCCGCCTGGCAAAGCTACCACCATCATGTCTAAGTCTGTCGCCATAACAACAATGTTAACAGCATTGTTGTGTTCCGGCAGTTAGAGGTATGATAGCCAGTTCCTCTGTGTAAGAGGATTCCGGGTGAAACTCGCTTCCATCTTTGGCTTAATCATCACTTTCCATCAGGTGAGATTTGGGCCAAGAGTTTCCCCGTTTTGCATAAAAAAAAAAAAACATTTGTACCCGTACCTACGGGACGAAGACGAACACAAAATGATTACAAACGAGCGCTAAATCACGCCGCGCCGGACAAATAAACAGGCACTAACTTGATCACAGAGCGCGTCGCGTCCTTCGCGACGGGAGGGGTCGCGGGGTTTTAATACCGTCATTCTTTCTCGCTCTTGCAAATCCACTGGCGTTCATTCCGTGAGGATTGTACATTCCGGTAGGAATGAACGTTAGTGGATGGGCCGCTATTGTGTGGTGTTTTAGGTTCTTTTCAGAGGACACCACAGACTACATAGAGATACTACGTATGAGGATACTTTACTTGTTTAGTAAGTTAATTTAAAAACTCGTAAACTCATCGAGCAAAATAAGCAGTAGTCACCAATAACAACCAATTCTTACTACGTTTGATATTATATTACATATTTATCATTTAGAGATGAAACAAAATAAAAGGCTTTTGTATGGATTGTTACTAGGCGAAGAAAAAACCAAAACATTCGAAAAACCTACGTGTCAAATTTAAAAAAATAAATGGTTGCCTGTCAAACAGCTAATTTCAGCTACGGCTTTATTTGCATTCTCTGGGAGAAAAGTTATTTTTATTGACATTCTTCCAGACTAAGCTCATTTTAGGAAATACTCGAATATGTCTTCGTATAAAGTAAGAACACTTAGGAAAAATTATTCCACTTCATTCAAATTTCAAATGGTTTAGTAAACAAACTGATTCGTTCGCTTTTGGTAAACTTGAAGATATCTGACAAAAAGTTTAAAAATCTGTTTATTTATTACCAGTATGTGTGCCGAACATCCTACTTTATTATATGTCGTTTATTTTTTACAGCCCATTGATTCCAAAAGAGAGGAGTTTCGAAGATACCTGGAGCGAGCTGGCGTTATGGACGCTTTAACGAAAGTTCTTGTAAGCTTATATGAAGAACCAGATAAGCCTGAAGATGCCCTAGAGTATGTTCGAAAACATTTAGGCACGGATGGTGGAGATGACGAGCTTGAAGCTGCGCGAGCTCGCATAGCAGAATTAGAAGCAGAGAACGCTCTCCTCAAAGGCGAACAGGCGCCAACGGAAGGATAAAATTTTGCTCGTGATTATTATTACTAATTTACCTACATACATAAATAATGACATGTTCAATTTTATCTAAAGATCTCTTAAAATGATCTCATATAAAAATATTCTTGTTAATTCTAGAGAAATATTACTTAGTGTTATGATTACTGTGAGAGTATTATTTTTGTTATAAGTATATCTTATTTGGCAGTGCAAGAAGCACTATTAAATTTTTTGTTCCAACATTATCTGGCAGTTTTAAATTAAGTAACATGTTAACACAATAATTAACAATGTTCTATGAAGTAGATTGCATTCTTTTATTTAATAAGGGACCCAACACAGATGCTGGGGCCAAAACATTTTATATTAAACTAAATGGCTCAAAATATATAATTTTTGATTATTTTTTGCTAGGGTTCTGTAACCAACGTGACCCTATTACTAAGCCTCCACTGTCCGTCTGTTTGTCAGCGGGCTGTGTCTTAATTAAGAACTGTAATAGACAGTTGAAATTTCCGCAGATTGTATGTTTCTATTGCGGCTATTACAACAATTAGGGTTTATGGTGGGAAGGACACACACTGGACTGGTTTTTGGAGGTTGTTCATTTTGTGTTCTTATACTTTATTTACATGTTAACTTCTAGGTACTACAAACCCTATGATCTACACTCATCTAAATATCACTACATCGTATTTCAAAATATCATAATCATCATAATGACTTGACCAATTAAAAATATTCTACCACATATATTTTGTACTCATTTAGTACTATTGCTGCCTGTCCTGAAACTTTGATACCTCAAACAGCATAACGAAATTTCACGATAACACTGGTCCCGCCATTATGATGCGTTATGACGACGAGACCATGCCTGTACCTACGCCAAAACTAGAACGAATTATATCATTCTGATCAAACCAGTATTACGTACCTCTAAAACTCAACAGTGGGTGACTGAAGTAGAAATTGGGTACTAAGATCTCCGTTTAAGGTGTGAGGTACAGAAATTTCAGGACAGGTATAAAAATAGTAGGTAGGTACCTACTAAATGGGTAAGTGCTAAATATACGTAATCGAATCTTTCATTTACAAGATTTGGTCTCGTCATTATGACGTTTATAAAATACTAGCTGACCCACGCAACTTCGTCTACGTCACATTTTCCATGAATGCTCGGCTCATTTTAGTCTTAGCGTGATGATATAGCCTATAACCTTCCCGTATAAATGAGCTATCTAATACTGAAAGAATTTTTCAAATCGGACGAGTAGTTCCTGAGATTACCCCCTACATACAAACTTACAAACAAATGTTACCTCTTTATAATAATAAAGTATAGAATTATAGATCATATCAAACGAGTGAAAGAATGTACCCAAGTATCTCTCATAAGGCTGCCTGTCTATTGTCGCGGAGCGGAGAAACGGAGACATTTTTACCAATGTAATGAATTGTATTAATCTCAGCTACTCACGTGGTGCAGAAATTTTATGCAATACCATTGGTAAGTAAAAAAAGGAGTTGCGTATTCTGCAGACCTCAGGTCATGCTGTAGCATCAGGCCAAGGTTACCATATTTTTTGCAATAAGTACCTACTAATGATGTAATTAGAATACCACGCATCAATCAGACCCGTGGAATTTGGCTACATCTCTTTATCAACTAGAAAAGAGCTGAAGATCCTCAAACGGCTGAACCGTTTTTATTAAACACAAGTCAAACACCGTTAGAAATATATAAAAAATATCGCATTCAAATCTGTTAACTCGAGCTACGGTGTCACAGACAGACATAACAGTACATTTTTTAACACCCCTTTTTTGCGCCGGGGGTTAAAAAACAAGGTTAGGTATTGTATGGTAGCGCCATAGGAGTAGGGCTGCCATAACATAATTATCCGACCCCGGACTGTGGTGTGATGACACGTACTCGTGCATCAGCACGTCACGTATAGCACGCAGTTTAAGTAGGATATGTTCATAGTTTTATTAGAATAATATCACGCACGCACTAGGTGTGTATATATACCTATCACTCTTAACAATTAAAGATGGGTCAGACTTCAGTCTTCAGTCTTGAGCTGAGTCATGGAGAAGTACTCATTATGGTGTTTACTTAATTAACCCCTCCTTCTCCCTACATCGCATGGCGACCCTGCCAGTCGACTGGACGGCGTTATAGTTGCCCGACCGGGAACTAATCGGAGTCACTACGATGAGCTTCGAGTCAACATCAGTGAGCTTCAAATCAGTTTGGGTCTTGTAGTCGCAGGCCATGGGAAGCACGACATCAAAGGAAGAGGTTATTGTCGCTCAGACGGCAGCGGGTGGATCGAATGCCGCAAGAGTTAAACAGGAACAGCTGTCAGCTACCAACGCAATACTGTTGTTCATCGCCGTGTGTTTGGCGATAGTCATCGTTGGCGTGGCAGTCCGGCAGTACTGGAGGTGTCATCAGGATTGGATCGAAGAGAAGATCAATTAGGGGGAGGTGCAGTGAACTGTGCAGATGGCCTGACAAGCAGATGGAGCGACAATTCAATTTTCGGAGGAGTTGGCGCAGTTAGTGAGTAAAATGGAGAACTAGTTTATAGAGGCTGTTGAGTTTGGAAACGGGAGCGGAACCGAACAGGAGATGTCGTCGGAAAAAATCATTGAAAACGGTGGTTAGCCTACTCACGAAAGTGACTGAGGATGAACAAGTGTCATCATGTCGAAATAAGCATTGTAGCCTGGCGGCGAAGTGTATCTTAGCCATACCCGACAAATTACGCGGGTAAGGTATGACACGTATGAAAAGAAACTCATCATCTGCCTAGCCTTTTCCCAACTATATTGGGGTCGGCTACCAGTCAAACCGGATTCAGCCGAACTCTGCGCTTATAAAGGCTGTTTCAACATGAAGTCTCACACAGAGCAGCTTACCTTAGCTAGTGTTAGCTTATATCACACATCAATAGGTTACAGTCTCATCAAGACATCACTGATGATCATGAGTGATGCATCCATTTTGCAGTCAGCTGTATACAGGACCTATCCATGGCGTCAAGTTCAGTTTGACATTCAAAAGATTTTTTTTTCATTTTTTGTTAGTTTGGTAAAATTATTAAACTAGGTTAAATAAAACAAGTAATTCTAATGATTAACTGATTTAAATATTAGTGTTATCCTTGGCTAAACATTTACAGTTGAAAGATTTCATGATTTAAACAGCAGCATTGATGAGTTCGGTGTACTTCTTCACTTTGGTGGCAACACTCATATCCACATACTTGTCACCAATAGATACAATCATTCCACCCATCAGAGAGGGATCAACTTTGGCTGTGAGTTGGAGAGTTTCTTTGCCTTTCAGGAATTTCTGAAATAATACAATAATATATAGAAATTATGTATGTAATCAATCTATACTAATATTATAAAGCAGAAGAGTTTGTTTGTTTGTTTGTTTGATTGATTGAACGCGCTAATCTCAGGAACTACTGGTCCGATTTGAAAAATTCTTTCAGTGTTAGATAGCTCATTTATCGAGGAAGGTTCGATATAATTCGATATCTTTTGATTTTGTGGGTCGATTTTGATGAAATAAACACTAAATGTTACTCCCGTTATCACTTAATATTTTGAAGTACCTAAATTTTGAATCCAATCAGTGGTTTATGCGTGATGCTCCTCCAAACGCACAGACAAACAGAAAAGAATTTCAAAAACTGCATTTTTGTGTTCTATGTCATTTTTCTGACATTTCTATGTATTTTTTTTGCGAAAATATTTAATGTACAGACACGGCAACTCTACGATTTTATTATATGTATAGACTAGCTGTCCCCCGCGGCTTCGCTCCCTTCAATTAAGTATTCATTGCACATATCGAGTTTTCATTGTTTTTAAGATGTATTCTGCTATTCGGGTCGGAGACAAATCCAACAAATCAATAACCATGAAAATTGGTTTAGCAGATCTCGAGTTATAAGTGTTGTAACAAACTCGTCTTTGTTTTATATATATATATAAGATTCTAAGTTAAAGTATGTTATTAAGCTTACAAATTTTTTTAGAAATGAAGATGATTCTTTTCCTGTGTTGGTAGCTTTTTTGTGTGTGTCACCATTCAATGCCTGGATTTACAAGGGTGAGGAGTCTATAATATGAAACACTTTTCCAGTTGATTTCAGTCACTTGGTTAGAAAATTATCAGAGTTGTCTATTATGATTCTCTAACTCTCTCTAGCAACTATTAAGTTCATATTCATTTAATAGGCAATTTCAGTTTTCCATTGAAGTTACCTTTCTGTCTATGATAGATAATATTACTAGAAAAAAAGCAACAACTGAATGGATAGGTGTATAGGGCATGTGCACAGTGTTGACTATGCCATCTAGTGTTGCATGAAGATGACTTGAACATATTACCTTAAGAGCAGCTTCCAAGTTCTGCCTCTGGGCCTGGTCAAGAGGCTTGGCAGTGACAACCTCACAAGCAACTTCACCCCGGTGAGCAGCCATCATGAGCTTAAATGCATTGATTACATTCTCAAGCTTGTCCAGGCGACCGTTTTCAGCCATCAGGCCCAACAAGTTGCCTGTTGTTGCGGACAGTTTGGTCTACAAATGTTGAAAAATGGAGGTTTAGTCATATGGTACCACTTCATTTCCATAACAACTACTATGCAAATTAAATAGTACTGTTATATTATAATATAAAACAATTCTGAACTACTACTAAAATAATAATTATGGCGAAAAATAAGTACACTACTATAATCAACAGAGAAATTATTCTGACATACATATTCATTTTCATAAACAGTTCACATTTCAAGTAACTGCTGTTGTAGGATAAGTTACCATCTATCATTTACTTCCTTCATTTATTAGTCAATTACATCTGCTGAGTATGAAGATCTGTATTTGATTACCAAGCCATTATTAAGAGGAGATATTTGGAACTGTATAAATTGAAATGGGTTGAAGAGGAAATACTTAGCAGTAGAATTATTATGATATCTGCCTGTTAACAAAAAAAATATTGTGCCATTATCAATAACAAATAAGAAACATGATTTTTTTAAAGGATGTTGGTGCAATAACAGATTTTTATGTCATAATTTAACTCACTGTACTCCTTGTATAATATATTTAGTATAAATTTCACCCAAGACAACCCACTAACCATTATGTCTACTAAGACAATGTTTACAGATATTACATTTTAGGCAGTGTTGCTGTCCATGTCCTTGTCCACAAATAAAACTATTCAAATCTCAAACCTTCTTCAACCAGGACTAATAATTCATTGAGAAAATTTATGTGGAACTAACATTTAATAGATCTTATTTAAACTTACTTGAGTAGAAACATGCTTAAGAGCCTCCACTTTCAGAACCCTCTTAAGTGTTGGGTTGTCGATGAATTCCCTCAGCTTGGCATCACTCTTAATTGACTTTTGGAAGTGAGATAGCTCTTTTTCAACTGCATCTAATGTCTTAGTTTTGGAGGCAGCAGAATATAAAGCTGACGCGTATCTACCTTCCAGACCAAAAACTTGTAAGGGAGCTTTAACAAGCTGGCCGACAGCAGACGACGTGCTCAAGGAACGAACCTACAAAATATTACGTAACTTAAATCTTCAAATTCATACAAGAAAATAAATTCAATATTAAAGTGTATAAACATTCACCAGCATATTTCCCTTTGTGACCGACATGGTGGTAGAGGGATGTGTGGTTAATTTAAAACAGTTTTATTTAACGTGAAGGGCAGGCAGAAGGATTCGATCTCGATCGGTCACTTTTTACTGCGCCCACAAACTGTCAAATCAATTTTGACATATAAATCTTGAAAGTCGCCAAAAATAAAAATCAATTGTCGTAAGTCCGATCCACAGACTAGAAACCTATGTAAATGGCTACGTTGGTTGTCCTCCGCAAACAATCGTTCGTATAGTGAAAGTGAGTGAAAACAATCACTGCTAATTCGTTTCTGCTAGTTTACCACGTGAAACTCTAGCCAGTGCTGAGCTGAAGGCCTGAAGTCAGTCTTGGATGCCGGATGTTTTAACTTCTACGGTTTCTCGTAAACTTCTATGAATTCTGAATGACACGGTATTCAAGGCCGGGAAAGTAAATGCCAATGGAAGGAATACTACCGACCGTAGAATGTACTCTGTCATCTGTGGACCGTAGTTTAATCTATGACCGTAGTACCCATACCCAAGTACAAGTTGTCCTATAGTATAATGTACTCTGTGGTACAAGTACCGTCAAGTACCGTACTCTACCGTACTACAAAAGTACAAAATTGCATTAGTTAGGAGGAATCTTAATTCATACTTCATTGATAAAATTAAAAATAGTTCCGATTCAAGTTTGCACCACTAATGTTTTTATACCATTGAAATTGAGAGTTGATTGGTCGCATCATATAGAAATAAAAATTACCAAGACAGTAAAAAAGAATTAGGTAAATATGTCGCGCCAAGTGGACTCTAATATTACTAAACTACTGGACGGCCTAGGCCTAGATGGCGATGATAATACTATTTGTGATTTTACTATTGCTGATCAAAATTCTGTTGCCGAGTCTCAGGGTATCACACCTACCACACCATCGAATTTTAAACCGGTACTGGGCAGCAACGTCACTTACGTCGTTGCTTGTGTGATCATAAATGAATCAAACGAAGTATTGATGATGCAAGAAGCAAAAGAGAGTTGCGCAGGGAAGTGGTATTTACCGGCAGGTCGCATGGAAAAGGGGGAAACCATAGTGCAAGCTGCAGCCAGGGAGGTTCTTGAAGAAACAGGTCTTATTTGTAATCCTACCACTCTTCTAGTTGTAGAGACTGCTGGTGGAATGTGGTACAGATTTGTTTTAACTGGTGAAATCAAAGGTGGTGAATTAAAAACACCTGCTAGAGCAGACAAAGAATCATTGCAAGCAAAGTGGATTGCTAATCTTCAAGAAATCTCATTGAGATCTAATGACATATTGCATCTCATTGAAAAAGCACAGTTATACAGTAATAGAAATCCTGATATTCAATGGCACAAAGAAATCCTACCAGCCCCTATTCACCATGTGAAAGATTTATTGAGGTTGGTTGTAGTAATAAAAAAGAGGAGTACAAACAAGTTGCATGTTCTGCTGAGTGAGAAAACTGCAATACATTTTCCAACATGTGAGATAAATCCTGGGAAAAGTATTCATTCAACATTGAGAAGGTTTATGGTTGAAATGTTTGGAGCTGATGTGGGCCAACACCGACCATTGGGTTTGTTGAACTTGGAACATGACCCCATTGCTGATGGTTGTTGTCTTACTTTACTTGTAGCTTTTAGAGCACCTCTTGAAGAAGTGCCTCTGATTGGCAAGTGTGTCTGGCAAGAGGTGTCCCAAGTGCATGACAGCAGCTTGTTCTCAAAAATTACTACAAAAAATTCATTAGTAGAACTACATGTTGTTCGTTAATATTACTGACTCTCTGTTGAAGATGTTTACAGATACACAACTATCATTAGATTTATCTTTCTAATATGCTGCTCGTGATAATAGGGAATATGCATGCAATTTTTTTTATTTTCAAAATGAAATACTTATTAGCCATCGTAAACAATAATTAAATTATTTTTTAATTACTGTCATCAGTGGTGAAGTTATGAAGCTTCAAAGATTACAATTAGAAAAAGAAGTCCGATATGGACTTTGATGTCTAAGTCCTTGACGCCTAAAGAGCTGCAATAGAAAACAGAGTTTTCGCGAGAGGGACATATATTTGTTTAAAATAATTATATCCCATTGGTTTTTCAAGTCATTTTGATTCTATTTTCACTGTTAGTATTATATCTACATTATCTACTTATGTATATTTTTAGATAAAGTGTATAAAAATAATTTTTTTTTTTCATGCATATACCCTATTGCTTGTCGTAAGCTCTCTGAACACTAAAAATATCATGACATCGAATTCATGTATATTATGAAGAATACTCATTTATTGTCTCAACTGTTACTTATCTATATTTTTTAGAGATAATTATATCCATCCACTAATTTAGGTTAATTTATGTGTAAAATAAAATAAAATAAATATTTTGACTAATCACTTTTGAACAACAATTTGCCAGTATAAATTGATTGCTGAATTACTTGAGTGAGAAACAATTCACAGACTAGTGTATTGGAGGCTCCATGGCAGCCAAAAATATTTGTTTAGTAACAGCAATGTTTTTCTATAAATCTTGTACAAAGTTCTGTACACAAGTATTACATTTAAAAAACTACACAAAACTCAAACAATACAAAATAAAAAAAAATGCAGTATAATCAATTAAAGGAAGGATTAGTTAGTAATGTTTAATTGGTGACTATATGGTACTCAGTATTTTCTTGTAGTATTAGTCTTAACAACGGTGGCATTCCATGGTTTTATTAACATAGTATTATATTACTAGAAGTAAATAAGGTTAAAATATTATTTTGTCTGACAGTACCTGTAATTGGGTAAAGATTCTGTTTGGCCAAGGTTAATCGCAAATGCAGCTATGTATTTTATTTAAATGAAAATAAATAATAATAATAATTGAAAAATAATAATTTGTAAATATAAAATTTTCATAAAATTATTGTAATGTTAACACAAACTTTCTCAGTAATTCAGTTGTGACTTTGTGAGTGAACTGTATATTTTTCGATTCATTCAGGGCCTTCATGAATTGATATTCATTGTCTGATAAGTTTTTCTAACTAGTGTCCAAATAGAACCATTATCCAATATGATTTTGACAAAGATGTTAATCATAAAAATATTTAGAGGGCTTTAATACCTTTAAGTCTACACTATGTAGTATATTTTAATGTATTAAATGTTATTTTTTTGTTATTTTTATTAAAAAAAAGCTCATAATCTTGCTTCAAATGTTTATTACTAATTTAATAAAAGTTTATTACAAAGAAAATTATTTTGCTTATTCTGCCATTCATTAAATCTAATGAAATTGAAATTGCATAACAGTAGGGGACAATAAAACATTTTACATATTTGATGATTTATTTAAAGCGATACAAAAAAACATTGCATTGACTAGAAAAATCGAATATGTAACCTAATTATAGTTTAATAATTCTAAAATCTGGATTATAACATCAATAATTGCAAATACTATGTTTGAAATATGCCAATTTAGCTTGCAAAATATAGATCGCCTAGTTATTCAAAAAACCTTGTCAAAAAAAATACTACTGCAAACAAAAAGAAGTGTTTACTTTCAATAATTTACAAATCATTATGGTTTTGTTTTATCAAATTTTGGACTAAATACTAATACCTTTCTTCACTTTCACTAAACTAAAATAATGTTGGAAGTGCCTACTTAATAGTTTAAAGTTTTGAACTGAAATTTCTAAACCCCAGTTTAGATTGGCAACAAAAAAATCACAAGTTAATTACACAAGAAACAATACATTACACCTTGAAAGAAACTCGACAACAGGGGCGTAGCTACCGCCGTATCAGCCGTATCAAAGATACGGGGCCCCCAAGTGCGCAAAGCTATACATCTAGTCCCAACATCTCCTTCGTGGCCTGCCAAGATAGTTCTGAGCTATTTTGTATGTTTGAAACTGGCCCCCTTTGAGCTTAGCTACGCCACTGCTCGACAATGTGCTTTTGTCACGGAAAAGTGGGAACTACAATTCAGTGTTATTCATAATATTTCTGAACTGTGTAGCACCTGTTAAGTAGATAAAATTTCATACCGAAAATTTTGCATCAATTGCACCCCAAGACTATGCTTGAAGAGAACAGTTGTATGATCGTGCTACAGCCGCGAAAAGCGTAGGCAAAATCACTGAAATGTGGACCTTCTTGTGAAGTAGATAAAGTATCGCTATCTTTAAAACTACACAGGTGTTTAAAAGTTCGGAGACCTTTATGAATAAGACTGAGAACGCTTTACACACATAGTCACAGTACTTATTAAAATATACCTAATAAAATATATTTTTCAATGGTATAACATCACAATTTAATGCTAAGTAAGTTCGTTATAAGGGAACTTATGTAGTGGCTATTAAAAACTGGTCCTATTTTATAGAAATTCACTATAATTTTATAAATAAATCGTCGTCTTTAATAAGTATTTACATTTTTGTGCAACATATAACTTTAAGTAGCATGCTACTATACTTACTAAAATATTGTGATTGCAAGTTGTAGGTACCTACGTCAAAATAATAATTGGGCATGAAGTTACACCTAAGATAAATATTAATGCCAAAGTTATTCCATCTGAATAATCGTACTACACTGGAGCGCCAGCTAATTTTTGTGGTTAGACTGTTGCAATTTAGAATGACCCAATACCATGTAAACTAGTGCACACTTAGTCAATATCCACTGATAAATAATCACTAACTTATTTACGATTTTATTCGGTATCTTGGGGTTTATCTAAAATGCTCTTTTAGACTCTTGAGTCAAGATCGCATTTGGCCCAATTTTCTGATGCAATAAATTTTTCTAGTAGTAAGTTTCGTTGATAATTCTAAGCATAACTGCTTAAGAACGTGTAAACTTAGTTTTCGGAATGGCTATTGAGGTAACAATAGGAATTGTAATGTTAAATCATTCTGAAATACTTAGTCGTAAGAATATCACCTAATAATTATATCGCCATTGGGAACAAACATCATTAAAATTGCCTTTATTTCGTCACAATAAAGCAGGTTTTCTTTTTAAATTGTGTTATAGTTCGATTTGAACTTAATAGAGGCTCTGAACACGCGTCCAGTCGCTGCGCAGTAAAAAAACATATGACAGCTGTTGGTGTACGGCTTCACAGCCAGTAAGTTTGAATCGAACTATAGTTCAGCCGGACAAACGCATGCCAATGATATAGCATTGGCATGCGTTTGTCCGTTCTTGGCATGTATAGATCGCATAATTTATTTACGCTCTTCGTATATTTGTATTATACTAGCTATGCCCCGCGGCTTCGCTCCCGCTTCTTTCATATGAACCTTCTCCTGACGGTAACAAACACAATAAAAAGAATTAGCGAAATCGGCCCACCCGTTCACGCGTGATGCGATGATCAAGGGAAATATGAATTCATTTTTACATTTAAAGATTTCAATATAAATATAAGTAGAAGGCTTGCAATTTTCCCATTCAAATAAAGCTCCAAAAGTGTTCGTAAAAAGCAGCAAATTCATTTGCCATATTGTTCAGTTCTTGAATTCCCAGACATACGGGACAGACCTACAGCTATCATAACATAGAATAAAAGAGATCTGAAGTTACAATATCCCTCTGTCCATTCATAGCATGCTCATAATTTTGAATCACTACAGAATTATACAGAGAGACAGATTATCGTAGGTAATCCGGAGACAAGAAAACTTCTAATCTGTACCTATTTCAGTCATGTAACGGGCTTGGAAAAAGCCAGCTATGGATCAATAGGTACTTATGTATGATGGCATCCTTTGTGCCATCGCGTTGGTCTGATAACATAGATAATTTCCTGCTAAATCTCAAACTATTATTTAATATAAACTTCTGCAAACAGATTTATATCAAGCTAAATAAAAATATTCTAAATGCACTTTATTTCAATGAACTTATTGCTAACTTATCAACTTCTTCGTAGCAATGGTTGCAAGCTAAATTGATGGAAAATGAATTAAAAGAAGTGTTGCGCCTCTTTATGATAGCATAATGCTTAAATCATTGCGAGAAACCTCCTGATGGATCGAAATAGAATATATCAAATATGTCTATTATACCTAAGGACTTAAATTAGCCAAAAATTATATGCACACTATATTAGTAACTAGCTGACCCGCGCAACTTCGTCTGCGTCTCATTTTCCATTAATGCTGAGCTCCTATTTGTCTTAGCGTGATGATATATAGCCTAAAGCCTTCCTCGTTAAATGGGCTATCTTCCACTGAAATAATTTTTCAAATCGGACTTTTCTGTTCGTTCCAGACGTTCCTGAGATTAGCGCGTTCGACTAAACAAACAAACAAACTCTTCTGCTTTATAATATTATAGTATAGATATAAGTAGTAATTTTTGCAATACTTTTTATTTGCTGTGTTTGTTTATCTCTTAGATGCTTCGAAATACTTTGAATTATATCAAAGTATTTTAAAATATAGGTAATTTTTTTCAGTATTCTCAAGCATGAGAAAACAGTCATTATAATAATAATATTCCATTATTTTATCCTTGAGGTAGGGCAGATAAACAACTTATAACTATGGGTTTTAGAAGAGACTGATGTAGGTACGAGGTGTATGCAATTTCAAGACTCGTTTTAACCACTTTTTGAGGCACTGTTGACTGTCCCATATTTGTACTATCAGATAGTCTTTCAAAATAATTTTATAGTGTAAGTACCTATATGTATGACTAAAAGATTAATTCATTTGATGTTTTCTCTTTTCTTTTCATATTTTTTTCTCAGTTTTCTTGGTAATTGTTTATTTTCGGCAATTATGTTACAACCTGTCTATATACGGTATTACGAAATTTTTAACCCACGCAAACATTTTTTTTTAAGAGAGCTAAACAAAGTCAATTAGTTACATCATTATACAATAGTTTTAATATAGTAGGTATACGTACGAAATAAATAAAAAAGACTTTATTTCTAATAGCAGAAACAATTACTATACAATAACGGCAAAACTATTTCCTAATAACAGCATTATTAAACAAAATCACAATTCTTATGAGTAACTTGGACAAAGCCTCTGTCATGTATATGGATAAATACAATGAGAGTATAATGTACCGAGGCACTGTGCATATGAAGCAGGTTTACATACCACTGCGATATAACTAGCCCTCGAGTTGTATCCCTTGTATCCACGAACTCAGGTCAGCTGATGCAGGACATTCGAGGAAGTTCTCTTCGGGTTCGTCGGTGGCCAGCAAGCGCCGCGCCGCCGCCTGGCCGGACAGGTAGGCACCGTGCGCGGTGGAGTAAAAGTTGCTGTGGGTGTGCTCTCCAGCAAAGAGCAAGACAGGCTGAAATAATATTTTTAAAAATATCAGTATATTTTGTTGGCTAACTATTTTATTTTAACCATCTCATTGCAATTGATGAGGAATGGGTTTCATTTGACACTGTGTATAATTTCTAAGGGCGCCTTCAAATTTGCCGCAAAGTGCGTCGCGGCGGTATTGCGGCTGCAGCGATGCCGACGCGCTTCAATTTTAATATTTATAGTTTCTCTGCTTACTACTTCTTAACAATGCAATAGATTATGATATGGTTTTCACTAATTCAAAGACTGAAACGAGGAAGGTTGTTGTATATACTGTGGTTGTTACTTCATTATAGGGTTAATTAAGATCTTTCAACTAATCATTAATAATATTATTCCAACACGTGAATTAAAAGGATTTGAAAACAGGATACTACCCAATTAGACTATTAGTTACTATGCAATATGCATAGTAATAATCGCTTAACTCATCGTCATCTGCCTAGCCTGTTTCCCAACTATATTGGGGTGGCTTCCAGACAAACCGGGTTCAGCTGAATACCAGTATTTTATGTGGAGCGGCTGCCTACCAGACCTCCGCAACCTAATACCTGGGTAACACGGTACTTTTTGGCTACTCTATCATCATCCCTGATGAACTATATAGAAATAGACTATTTAATAATAAGTATATTGTTTTAAACTTTCATGGGAAAAAAGTGAGTTTGTGGACAGTGGTACCGGAGATGGTCGTAATAAAAGACTACGAAAGAGGGTAGACCGATATGTCTGCCAATAACATCCCACCCGCAAGATCTTCAGTTACTCCGTGATCATGGCGCTTGCAACAGTGCCGAAATATCGGAAACTCGCAAATAAAAAGGTACATGGTAGCAATCCCGAAATGCACTATTCTAAGACTGTATAAATATTTTCAAAAAAATTAGGGATCCGTATGAAAACTTCGATAATATAACCCAAGGTGTGAAAAAATACAAACAAAATCCTTATATCGCGTACGCTGCGGAAACTTTTAACAATAACGCAATGTCATGTACCTACTTACTACAGTTTCATAGAGGACATCAATGTCTACAAAAAAAGTCCGCGAGGGTATACATATATTATCTAACTATTATGGTTAAGGTGATTCTTAGAATAATCTAAGAGGTGATTGAATCGGTATAAGGCCGTTTTCCTTTTTAGCGTACCTATACCTATCTTGTTAGGTTCCTGGGAAAGGATTGTGAAATTGTGGTACTTATATGCTTTTTGATTAGGTATATGATCTAGTATTTAACTGAAGGAATACACGATACGAAGAAATTTTCTCGATAGAAAAAAATACTAAATTGGAAATAATAATATCTTTTTACTTTTTTAGCTACAAGGCGCAACGCTTTAGATTGATCCTATGAAAATTACTTTTATATAACCTTATCGAGGTCAACTGAACAGATTTTAATTTAATAATCATTGATATATAAAAACCCTTTTATTTATCAATGTTAGGTAATAATACTTATAATATAAAACTTTGTTATCAACCAAATCCGAAAACTTAATTTCGCACTTAGGTACGTTTTTTTATTCCAAGCTAGTCTCTTATTATCGTCATCTCATCTTTTGCCTGGCAAGAGTATTTCTATCTCTCGTTTGTTCAGTTCTTCAGATGCTGGTGCTGTTTGCTTCAGACTTCGTAATTTAAATATTTTTTTTACAGTAAATGTCAATAGTTTAGAAGTGTAAAGTTTAATTTAGTGTTAAAAAAGTATCTGAACCAAGTCAATATGTATTCTTATGACCTTGAACAATACCTATGTTTACAACGTTATATTTTTCTAACCACGCCAACTTTGGTATTAAATTGGTATGAAATAAAAGAGCAAAACAAAATAGTACAGCGTCTTGGGGAGTTCCTACCTGAAGTCAACAATGGACGCGTTTTCCCGAAAATGAATAGCAACAGCTTGAACAAAATAGTGACACCAAATCTCATAACTTCGGCAAAGAAAAATATCTACATTATTTTTTAAATTTGGCCCTTTTTGGCATGCCGCATATAAAAACGTAAATGGTAAGGCAAGTCTCACCTCCGGCGAAAAAGCGATTAGCTATAGACTATTTGCTGGCTGAGGAAAGGGGCAAAAGATGTAGATCTCGTGTGAGTAAAATAGACACGTTCATTTATAGTCGATAGCTGGCTGTTCACACTGCTGGCCAGTGCTGGCAAGCCGGCTCTTACCACTATTTGATCACAGCGACAAGAGCTATCAAAGATTGTACACGCTCAGCGACACTAGCTCGGCTATACTTTATACTCGCCGATCTCAGGCGGAGAGGCAAGTGCCTTAAGAGTTTAAATATATTATGGCGGCGCGCAGCATTTAAGTAACGTTGATAATTAACAAATTTCAGAACTAATAACAGAGGGGCTAGCACGAATATTTTGACGTAGAGTACCTAACGTTAACGTAAGTGAATTTTGAATGTGTAAAACTATAGGTAACCCCATAATATTTTGGTTTAATATAATGGGACATACACAATTTATGTCATTTAAATATATGAATTTGGTATCTAATTCCAGTAATTATTATGTGCGAAACGCTTAGAATAATTACATATAGAAACCAGTCCGCGCGCCCATTTTGAAGCACCTTAATTGGAGCCATAAATGGCTCCAAACGCCGGGCCGCTCCGTAGTGTTCAATGTCAACGCACGCCAAAAGTGTCTCGCGAAAAAAAAAATATTATGACGATTTGTGCAGTTAAATTGTGTCACAACACATCTGAACAACAAAAGAAATGTATTAACATCACTTTTCACAGGTAAGCTTTCAGTATTTCATAGTATCTTGTAGTAAATTAATTCAAAATAGAAAAAAATAGAAACGTTTTAATTCAATGCTCAGTGTTGCCCGTTTTTGAAAATATTTTCCCATTTTAACTGACTTTATTGCTCCGACTAATTAATTTTAAAACAGTTATTACTTACTGTTGTTGTTCTTTAATGTAGGTGTTTGTGTGATTAAGCGATATCGTATACCTGAAATTGTGTTATTTGAGAGTTGAGAAGTTAACGAACTTTATTTCCACACTTGTTAAAATGTCAACTTATAGGAGTATTGCGTGTTGTTTTTCAAAGGATTCCTATCGACCCTGATATTGCTGACAAGTGGGTGAGTTAGATACACAGTATAAAAATTCATAATTGTATACAATAATTAAAATATAAATTGGTTTTTTTTTTACGTGTTGTGGTTTTCTTTTATTCGTTTCATAAAAATAAACATTCCCGTATTATAACAACTTTACATTACCATATCCACACTTTACCATACATAGCTATTTATGCATTATTGCCAAATGGTTATCAGCGGCCGAATCATTACCCCACTTTCGGGAAAACTGGACCTTCACTGGCAACATTTCACAAGTGTATGTGTGCGTGTCGCCGAGCGTAAGCACGTAATCGTCACGCCTACGCCTGTGTGAATCGGTTTAGTGCTTCACTTTTGACAGAGCGCTTGTATGAAGACTATCGTTAGATGTAATTATTCTAAGGGCGAGGCCCCATTATTGCGTTGCGCTGCGTTGCGTCGCGTCGTCGCAACGGAACAACGCATTGTATGCCATACCTGTGTTGCGTTGACGCTGCGCCAACGCAACGCAAGAGGGTATGCACGACGTCGCAGCTGCGTCTGTCGTTACGCTCGTCTAGCTTTCTCTTCTAGCAGTGGATCACTGTCCGTCGTCGCAGCGGAGCTCCGACAACGCAGCGCATCGGCCTCCCTCCCGCTTCGTCTCTTGTCCGTCGATCCGTTGAGTCGTCGCGCGCGACGTTTCAACGGATCGACGCGGTGCTGATGCAAGTAAATACACTCGCTAAGGCACACACCTGCACTCCATGCTGATCGCTCTTAGTACGTCACGAGTCGTCGTCTAGTGAACAATTAAAAAACTGAATTTAGACGCAGCTGCGACGGCGTGCAAACCCTCTTGCGTTGCGTTGGCGCAGCGTCAACGCAGCACAGGTGTGGCATACAATGCGTTGTTCCGTTGCGATAACGCGACGCAACGCAGCGCAACGCACTAATGGGGCCTCACCCTAAGGCGATACGATTATTGTAGCTATGGTAAAATTTTACGTAACGTTACTATACGTCAAAAATATTCGTGCTAGGCCCTCTGATAGTGTTAGTTTGTCGAAGTAGTATTTGTTAAAGTCTGAATTAAAATGGTGATTTATATAAATTGGTCGAATATTAAAATATAAGCGGGCAACCCCGAATCGGGTAGAAAGTGGGGCAGTGCGCCTATACGCCGTGACAGCTGGCAATCTGGCATGCGTTTGACAGACAGCGCACGAGGAGCACGCGTGCTTACCTATTGGCTTGTAAAGTTGCAATACAGTTTCATCGTGTATTGCATCGTATATTTTGTGTACTTACAAGTGTAATCGAATAAACCGAGTGACTGTTATTAATCGATTGATGACGATCACCAAGACCGCTCCGTTGCCTTACCTGATAATCCTATAAGGGATTATGTTAGAAGAAAGATTTATTTTCAATAATACAAAACCATATCCGAAAAATGCACGGTTTCTGAGGAAAAGTATACGTAAGTGAAGGGACGTCAAAAAAAACTACTTATCATTTAATTCGTTTCCATAAAATACTCTACTCCATAGCTCCAGACTTAAAAAATCTCTAGAACTATCTCCATCGCACAATTGTAGCATTGTTTGATTTTAATTTTGATTTAATTTTAGTTTAATTTTAAGTTGATTTTGATTTAATTTTAGTTTAATTTTGATTTAATTTAATTTTATACCTGTTTTCATTTTTTTTAGTTTATTTTATAGTTTAATCTTTTTATTCTTTTAATTTTATTTTCTTATCAATTTATGGTCGTGATAGTTTTCTTTAAATATTGTTTTAATTTTTGTTTGTATGTTCTGATTTCGAAATAATGATGAAATATGTTATGTAAAACCGTTTTTTGTGCATGTGGTGTTAACCAGTAAGTAATTGTTGCACTTGTAAATGTTACTCTAGTCATTAAAATCAGAAATTTACATAGTGTAAACAATTGTTGGTTAACCTAAATAAATAAAAGTTCTTAAAAAGTCTATTGAATTAAGTAGTTTTCACAATAATTTGGGTAGGTACATACAAAACATGATTTAAAGGCGAACGGCAAAATTCGTACAGCAAACTTTTTTTGTTGTTTGGTTATAGAATTTGTACCATAAGGCAACTCAGCCATTTATTTTCATGTAAGTGAACTATTTTTAGAACATGGGATTAATATACTATCAAAAAAAAGATTTCAATGATGATACCAAACAAAACAGTAAACTAAACGCAGTTATGTTTTTCGAAGTTGCCATACGTAAAATATCACAAACATCGAAATGACAATTAATTATTTAGAAATACATTAGTCAATATAACTAAACACTTATAATTTTATACCTAAAAACCCATAATTGTTGCATAAAACCATGATAGTAAACGAGTAGGTAATGATTGGTATAAATTCATCAATATTTTTTTTTTGTTCTGACAGTTATTTATTGACAGGTAAAGAAAATCTGTCTTGTGTCCATCAGAACTTCATTATTATCAAACTGTTTTTGCCCGCGGATAGGCAATAGGTATCTCCTAATGCACCCCACTGAGTAGGTACGATACTCATCTCAATCTACCTGTTTAATAGTAAGTAAAACACAACAAAGATAGCGACAAGCAACCTAGAACATTTATTTATCATCATAAAAATGTAAATGTACCTGTCTTTTACAACCTACGTTGGTACACTAGTACATAACCACAAAAATAAAACTGAATATAGTTTTAACGTCCCAACTTCTAAAAATCTAAGATTTTAAGTAGGGCTTTTCTATCGTATTAACGACCTATTAAAACAAACACGATCCCAAAACTCGAAAATTTACTAGCTGTACGAAACTCCCATACAAGCCTGCCGTTCGCCTTAGATTAGAATACTCTTTATTATGTAAGTACACCATATAAGGTTCAGAAAAAATAGATGAAGAAAACATTACATAGGGTGACACAATGGGCGGCCTTATCTCTAAGAGCGATCTTTTCAAGACAACCTTTGGATGGATTTTGAAGAGAAAGGAAATACAGTACTGTAGGTAGTCTTGGGTGCGTCTCATAACGTATTAACCCATTTGGTCTAATTTCATTTTCGTTCATAAGATATAATCAACGTGAGATATACCAACTGTTGATATAATTTATTTACATATAACATTTATTTATTCTAAAAACTTTTTACAAAAAAATACAACCGACTTCAAAAAAAAAACGTTTTTTATTTTTCACTTTTTAGTGGTGCCCCACACCTAACAACACCACTGCAAAATCGCAGAAAAGCAAAATACGCAATTTCAATTATCAAAGAATCATCTAAATAGTCAAATTCCAGGTATTTCGATTTAAAATCCAAAGTTCGTAACCGATTTTGATATGATTTAAATGGGATCAATCTGCAAGTATACCCTTTCAGATAAAACAAGAATTTTTCAAGTCGGTTCTTGTCGGAGTTATGAGGTAACAAACATAAAAAAAAAAAACACAACCGAATTGATAACCTCCTCCTTTTTGGGAAGTCGGTTAAAAACTTAATTAGTATAAAACGTTGTTTGATATAACGTTTACATAATCAATCAACTGATCGATGTGCTTAGTAACAGCCATGTCGGTTGTCATATAGATGATGTCTGTGTTAATAACATCAGCTACGCGGACGACATGGTGTTGCTGAGCCCATCGCTCAGTGGTTTAAGAAAACTGCTCGATATTTGTGAGTCATATGCTGTGGAGCACGGTTTGAGGTACAACGAGAGGAAGAGTGTGTGTATGGTCATTAGAGGGAAAAATAAACAACCGGAGCATATACCACCTGTCTATCTGAACGGTGTGCCCCTGGATCGGGTTTCGCAGTTTAAGTACTTGGGACACATTGTGACGGAAACCCTGCAAGACGATGCAGATATCGAGCGGGAACGAAGAGCGTTGTCGGTGCGTGCTAACATGTTGGTCTATAGATTTGCAAGGTGTACAGTAGACGTAAAAGTGATGCTATTCAGAGCCTACTGTCAAAACTTTTATACCAGCGCTTTATGGTTCAACTACACGCAGCGGGCAACGCTCTTCGCATACAATATAATAACGCCTTCAGGATGCTGGTGAGGCTCCCTCGATTCTGCAGCGCGTCGGGCATGTTTGCTGACGCAAAAGTCGATGACTTTTATGCCGTTATGCGTAAGAGAACAGCTTCTCTGATGCGCCGGATTCGGGGGAGCGCCAACGGAATCCTGAAAATGATTTCTGAGAGGCCAGAGTCTGAAGTGCTGGGGAGATTTATTCAGCTTCATGTGACGAGATGACAATGGATGTATGTATGCCAATGATTATTTTATTTGTTGACATCGGTTATTTTATTTTATTTTTTTTTTTTGTTTAATTTTTTTTTGACATGGTTATTTTGGACATAGCGATTTTTATAATTTTGAATTTAATTTTTATGATTGATTTAAATTGTTTCTTTTTGATTTTTAATATTGACTAATATTGTTTTTAAGACCTTTGTTACTAACAATTATGGACATTCTTAGTCTGAAATAAATAAATAATAATAATAATCGAAAATCATTTGGTCTAACGTTTAATATGTATATTGTTTATTTTATCGAAAATCATTAGGTCTAACGTTTATTATATATAAAAAACGTCATTATGGTTAACACCCCGACTCGGATAGGTTAGGTTAGAAGCATTTGCCTCACTCCACTCACAAATTGTAGCCAAATCCGCGTTTATTCTTATAATAATAATTGCTTCAGCCAAATCTGCAAGGGCAGCTTGTTGGTAGATTTGTAAATCGTCTGCATAAAGGTGGTAGGAAGATATAATTTGCCAAAGAACGTAAAGATATTAAAACAAATAACTAGTTGTATTTGTTTTAATATCTTTACGTTAGTCTGCGTTCAATATTTAATTTATTCTACGTTGAAAAGCATTGTTTATAAGAGTCCTGTTTTTTTGTTAATATTTTGACAGTAGTTTATGAAGTTTGTGTGCGGGCAACACTGAATCGGTTGGCGGTTTGAATTAATTTGATATTTTGGCGCTAGATTTGATATTTCGAACTTTCCACGTGGAAGAATTTTCGAGCTACCGTTAAGAACAAAGAAGTTCCTTCCTTGAGAGGCCATGGTAGAGCGGACAAATTTGACCACAAGCCTTGTCTCCCAGTGGGATGACGATAAACTAGTTTGTTTTAACGCCACCAAAACACATGCGTGTCTCTTTACCGCAAAAAGTAGATGTTTCGACCAAACTCCTACTTCTCGCTGTACATCGTTCCAGTGACTGATCGGCTCGAGCTCTTAAGCATGGAGCTGACATCCAGTCTCAACTTCAGCGCCACCTTTGAGTGCAAAGCCCAAACTGCGGCCAAAAAGCTGGGCGTCCTAAATAGGATTAAGCGATACTTCAAACCTGGACAGCTTTTAAGTCTTAGCAAAGCACAAGTCCGATCCTGGCTGGAGTATTGCAGCCACCTTTGGGATGGCTCAGCTAAATATCAGCTTGCCGCGCTTGACTCGGTGGAACGCAGAGCTAAGAGGTTCATTTGCGACGTAAAACTGGTGGATGCCAAGCTACACAGCTTGCCTGTTTGTCGGTCTTCTACAGATTGTACTTCGGAGTGTGTGCCCAAAAACTCCACGACCTCACCCCACCAGCCTCCTTCTACCATCGAACATTCAGACGCACTGCAACTTACCATCCCTACTGTTACTATTTCACCAATTTGCACTAAATGTTTCCAAGCATCTTTTATAATGCGCACAGCAAAGGAGTGGGACTCTCTGCCTGCGTTTGGATAAGCTCGCTCCATCGTAGAGTTTGTATCTGTCATCTCTGACCTAGACTAGAGTTAAGAGCTAGAATAAAAAGGTACGCCCTTGTCACAATTACCGCTTTTTGTTCAAATTATTCAATCAAAACCCAGGTAAAACGTTATAGTGGTGATTTTGGTATCATGATATTAAGCCTTATCCATCTAAATTGTTTGATAACTAAGGTTGTATACATTTAAATTATTCAAATCGGACCAGACGTTTAAAAGTTACGACGGGTATAAAAATAAAATACTCTAAGTAAGAAAAATGTGGCGGTTTGATCGAACTACCCTACGTTCAGTATATTGATAAGTAATTTACACATTACCCTATTAGGAGAGGGTAGACGGCAGATTAAGTTCGTAGAGTACCAACTAAACCCGCGCGAACGAAGTCGCGGGCGAAGTGCTAGTTTCTCCAAATGACAGCCAGGACCACAATACCCTTAAGTGCTTTCCGAGGTACGGAGGAAACTCGGTATGTTAAGATGGTCACCCATCCACAGACCAACCTTGGCAAGCGTTGCTTAACCTTGTAGATCGTCCCGTGTGGCTGTTACTATTTAGCCACGAGCTCCTCGTAATAATTGCATAACGCATGGAGTGTTGTTTTGTGTTAACTCCGTTATTTCGTAATAGGTATTTTGCTTTATAGGGAAATATAAAGTCACATCCTGATTTCTGTGAATCCTGCATAGAAAATTATTTTCTCTAGAAGCTACATATGAGTTGATGATTATGACGTGTTTTTCCTTCCCTGTGCCCACATTGAATAGAATCATGATCTACTTATTGAAATCAACAATAGTCACCATGTTCATTTATCTTTGCTTTATCTAATAATTAGTAACCTATTAGATGAGTTGATTATGACTAAGCATATTTAGTACATTCAATATTATCTGATAGGAACACTATAAGCAGAAGATAAAAGATAATACTTATGGCTGAATAGCTTGCTTAGATATTATATTACATTTAAGATATTATTTTTGCCCAAGCCAAGGCATCAGCATTCAAGATGTCTTAAATTGTGGCTTTCTTCAGAAGAAGAATTTATTGCTTCTGGTATAAATTAGTGATAGGATCGGTATTTTGCTCAGTGAGTGCTCATGGCAAGCAAAAAATTATTTTGTGGACACTAGCTCTGGCTAGTGAGCATAATATGCTAAGTGCCACTGCCATAAACATGCACTAACCCACCAGAAGGGAATAATGTCATACTTGTTCATCTCTCATACCATGTTTATCAATAAATTAGATTGGTAAAAATAAAATATATTACCTTTTTATCATGTACATTTCTGAATAAGGGCTGAGCTATACTTTCAATATCACTTTGACTAGCTCCCACCCCTATAGCAGTGTATGACCCTCTTGTAAATGGCTGCTTTTTCCAACTTGTGCTGTAAAGTAAAAAGTAAAAATGTTGATGTTCAACCAAAAAATCCAATAGGTATATAATTAGCCAGCAATTATGTTAGAGAAGTAATGAAATACCAACCAAACACATTTCTGGGGCTCTGGAACAAAAGGATCATTCAAGAATTTTCTTAGTATCTTTGTGCAAGTAGTTGATATTTCCTCATTTGATAGTGTTTCCATGTAATCAGCTTCTTTCCCTGACAGCCATCCTAATAACAAGGTTTCTGACACTTTGCTAAATGAGTAGATCTTTTTATACCATGAGTCTGATATATCTTCAGGAGTAGATGGATTCTCCCATAACAACATTATCTCAGTGATCTCTGGATTTAAAAATGGTCTATCATATTCTAAGAAAATTTTATCTACAGTACTAAATAATAATCTCTCAAGGGATTCCATTTTGTATTGTGGCAAAGAGGGTTCAAACAAGTTTGAAGCATTGTCTTTTAAAACTCCAAGGGGGATTGTACATATCACATGGTGAGCATAGTATGACTGTCCATTTTCACATACCACTTCAATGTGGTTAGGGAACTTTTTCTTTGGTTTCCGTGTTAAATCTGTAAGTGATGTGCCTTCTCCAGGATTTACTGTTTTGTCAGACGGTGTTTTGGACACATCTTCAATCACTGTTTGATCCGAGTCCTCGGACTCTTCACCCACATCTTCTAAGGGCTTCTGAGAACTATGCTCGTGTGTGTCCCAAATTATTTTTTTTACAGCATGATCTCTCAGTATCTTATCAGGAGCAATGTTTTTAGTGAGTGGTTCCAATATTGAGCTATAGCCTGTTGGTATCATGATATTCCCACCTTGTAGTTCAGTATAGCTGCCTAACTCTAGGAGATCTATCTCATCCATACTGTTACATCCAGATATGCATGTTTCTCGTTTGAGTAAGCAGTCAAATATTAATCTTCGTAGTTTCTTTTCTTCTGAAGATGGTAAACGTTCTAGATAGATAGTAGCTTCTAAATTTATGTGTTCACCTACACTGTGGATGTCAGGAGGGGGTAAATACTGACACAGGAAATACTCCTCGCAACGTCTCAGAAAACAGACATATGCTTCATGAATCTCGTGTAGCACTCCGAAGGGTACCTGCTTCCCGTCCTCTGTTGCTGCTATAACCTTATGCGGCTTGGGTATGTTTATAATATTTACAAGACCGTTTGCCATCGCTATTTCGAAAATTGGATTGCCTAATACTCCATGAATCCAATTGGCTCCCAGCTCGACATTTTGATTTTTCATTGGTATTGAAATTATACGACCACCGATACGTTTTCTAGCTTCTAAAATTACAAAGTCCTGCATACCATTTTTCAGGAGATAATTGGCGGCAGATAATCCAGCCATGCCCGCCCCGATAATTATGATATTACACTTATTTGTATCACATTTTTTACTAGAATTTAAGTTTTCGTCGCCCATAATATTGAAAATTGAATAATACTTGTATTATTTTGCCAGTATTGTCACTGCACTTTTGACGTTCAGCTGGTTACGACATCTTTGTCCTTCAGATTAAAAAAAAGTTTTATTAGGTAGTTTGTGGTACATTATATGGTTGTATGGCAGTTGTCTTTTACTTCCATGCACAAGAAAAAATACATTTGTAAAGGTGTCAACAGACGGGTATGGACGATGTTACGTGTGAATTACTAAATTGAATATTAACTCATTTTAGATATTATTGATTGTTAGTGCCCTTTAAACATATTCAAAATTTCAAATCTATCACGCGACATGATCAATCGACACGCACACCTAAGAGAATTAGAGAACATCGCATCACAGCTCAGGCTTTGGTATTCCATCAAGTGATATTCTCTTCACTGGCTCTAGTGTCTGACTTAACGCTCCCGAGGTTACATCGGCTAATCCAGGCGTAAGGCGTTGTTTGTTGGATAATCGCTACTTTATCTTGCACACGGCACCAATTCCAAAAGTTATGAATGACGAATAGGTGATGGTTAGTGATGGATTTCAAGCGACGATATATTCTTGGCTGATATATAGGATTCGAAAAGAACATGGACTGAACTATTACCCATTTATCTTTTGACGACACGGTTGGCGCAGTGGTTGAGCGATTGACTGTCGCGGGTTCGATTCCCGCACGGAACAAATATTTGTACGACCTACAAGTATTTGTTCTGAGTCTGGGTGTTTTTCTATCTATAATATGTATGTATATACAAAAAAAAAAAATTATAAGTAGTTTATCAGCCATTTCGTTACCATAACACAAGCATTAAGTTGCTTAGCTTGGGACTGTATGGCGTTGTGTGAAATGTCCAAGGATATTATTATCTATTGGGATTTGGTTTCCGCACTTAATCCTGATGTTGGACCATTGTATGTGACTTGTGAGCCATGGCGGCTGTAACCTACTCCAACCAGCCAAATTCCTTTCAGAAATAGATCAGTTTTTCTATCGTGTGTAAGGGCTACCATTCGCAGAAGGTCAGACGTAGAAGGCGCCTGGTCAGTGTCCTGTCTAGGGATGGCATTAGGCATAGCCTCCTTAGACTGCCTGCAGCCCAGTGCCAAGATCCAACAGCGTTCTGCTTGTTTGTTGGTGTGTTTTTGAAGCCAAGCTGGATGAATGGGAATGCTATGGGTTTAGATTCAACAGCCACATCATCAGATCCCCTTCTAGCCAGCTCATCGTTTGTGTCATTTCCCAGTGATCAGATGTGTTCTTTTATCCACTGCAGCGTCACACACAGTGTAGAGGTTGATCACCGTGATGGATTTTAGGGCAATCAAGCGTGAAAAGCTTTGGAAATCAGACTATTTTGCAACTTGCGGCTCACGGTGTTGACAGACGTGCGACCCGAGGCGAGCTACAAGCAAAACAAAGAAACAAACCTGTCCGTTTACATGACCGCTCCTCTATCACCCACTTTACACGGTTATATCTTGTAGATTTAGTTGATGTAGACACTCACCAATGGTCACTAAATTTTTGCGCTCACTTCAATGTCCATTTTGTCCAGATGCTAAGATCACTTCAGCATAATATACCTACGCTAATCAAAGGCCTTTTCGAAGTCGATAAAAATTGGGTAAATAGTTGGATCTGTAAAAATCGTGTGAGAATTTAGACTAACCATTGACAAATTGTTTTCGAAATAGTAAGAAACTTTCGCACCTCTAGTTCGCGGATCCTTTCCACTTCCGCCTAGACATTTGAAAGCAAGAAATTTTGTCTCTTTTGCTCCTCATACAATTGTATTAAGTTATCTCACTTCAATGACCTTTGAATTTGCTGAATAATAATAATAAAATCTTTGTTTACTTCGTATATCACAGCAGTGTTTTTGTTATTGTGGATATTCTATCAATTGAATTTAGTGAAACCCCACAGAATATCATTACTGTTATAACGTGGGACATAAACACTAAGACATAAATAAACGTGAAGCATTCTATCTAATGAATCTATTGTTTGTCTAATTTCGATATCGAAAGTCATTGTGAATATCAAGTGCTTACAAATTTTGTTTAGGGTTGTGTTTTGTTACAGTTATGTAACCGAAGGATGAGAAATCTAAGTGTATTTATGATAAAAATTTACGTTTATATTTGTCACGAACTTCATATGTAGGTTTTGGTAACAAATAAAGTTAGGGAAATAGTCACAACACGTGGGTTTCGCTGTGAATAAATCGATAGAGACGTAAGACGCGTGCGCCAATCTCTATCAACAAGACTATTATACGTCAAGGTCACTGGTCACAAACACGTGCGATGTCGGATTCTATTTACACACATGACTTTCTTCTCGAGCCAGGTGTCGAGATAAAACAGGAGTCGCCTATAGAGTTAGGCACGATGTCTGCCTCCGTGCCTATCCCGCAGCGTCGTGTCGACCTCGGGGACTTCAACACTGATCTAGATCTGTGTCTGCAAGACAACCTGGTTGGCTCGTACACCATACCCAATATGGGCTACAATAAGCTTGTATTTGAAACTGACAACACATCTAAAGTGGAAAGCTTTAAAATGGATGATGATGACATATTTCAAGTTGATAAAGCTGATTTAATACTTGGACCTACACTAGCTGAGTTGAATGCAAATCCGGACACATTATTGGATGATTTAAATTTTGATGATCTTCTTTTGCCTGAAGAGAGTGGTTACTGTGTGCAAATTGGAGGAGCAATGAGTGGTTCACGTCGTGGTCCAAATTCCATGCAGACACACAACATAATGGTCTCAGAGAGCCCTTGCAGTCCTTACAGCCGCGCTCAGCTTGCATTTTCGCCAGCAAGTCAACACAGTTCAGCATCATCCAGCTTTGCTCAGCCTATGAACCAGTTGCCTGAACTGCTGCTGCGCATGGATGGGTACAGTGGTGAGATAGCTTTGGGGCAGTCTGTGCCTGCATCCACTGTGCTGCCACCATACCCCACAAGTGTGAAGCCTCAGCAAGCCCAATTATCGTCATCTGCACCAACACACCTCACAATGGAACAGGTTAGTTGTTTTGTTCAATTTTAATTAAGACATTTTCAAAGCCATCTAAAAGATTGCTTCTAGCGAAAACAGTACCCATTCATACACCCTATTTACTTAACTAGAGCTTCTTTTATTTAAAAAAAGAGCCTATCTATCTAGGTTTCTTTAATGTGCTCTTTAATATTTATTTTAAAGAAATTAAATTATTGCCAGATCTGGCAGCGTCGAGAGCCACGTAAGCATCTGTTGTCTACAAGCTCTTTGGCTGAAGCAGGATCTGCATCTTCTCTATCCGGAGGGCTCCTCAGTCCAGGCACTGGTGACTTCTCACAGGATGAAGAGGACCGTGATGTTGAGACAGATGAAGATAGTGACAGATATGAGGATCTTTCATCGGATGGTAATTAATTATTTTAGTAAACATTCATGAATTCTTTTGATAATTTAGTTGTCATTGTTGTATAACATTGTGAAATAATTATGCTTACAGAATCAAATGATGAAACAGAAGGTAAACAGCCTCGTCATAGTTCTAAGAAGGAGAGATTTTTCTGGCAGTACAATGTGCAAGCAAAAGGCCCAAAGGGTCAAAGGCTTATTTTGAAAAACAAATCAGAAGACCCACATGTTCTCAATTTAGTGACTGATCCGGTTTTCAGCCCAGCTTGTAGTGTCAGGGGTATTAAACATAGGTAAGAAAATCAATACTAAATGTTATTATTATTAAGTATATCATTTTAAATTAGGAGTTTTACTACTCAACAATATGATTTACTTGCAGTGGAAAAGCCAGGAAAGGAGATGGAAATGACCTGACACCAAATCCAAGGAAATTATATTTGATTGGTAAAGAACTAGATAATTTGGGCAAAGTTATAAATGACATGATACCTGTTAGTGAACTGCCATTCAACATAAGACCCAAAACCAGAAAAGAGAAAAATAAACTGGCATCAAGAGCTTGCAGGCTGAAGAAAAAAGCTCAACATGAGGCAAATAAATTAAAATTGCATGGCTTGGAGCAAGAACACAGTAAGTAAATTTGTTTGCACACAGCAAGTGAAAAATAGTGGATACAGACTTGCATGAAATGGAGTGATGGCATAGTTAGTGCTATTCCCGGGATTTAGTGACTGTTATCTGAATGTGTATATGCCTTCTGAATCCCATGACCAGTAAGTAATATAGAGACAAAATATCACTACCTATGCTGATCCCTACTGATAAACCAATAATAGTTCAATCAAACAGATATAAATATATGTTTTCTTGTCAGACAAATTGTGTGTATTTCAAGGAAGTTGTGTTTCTACACTTGTGGAGGTAAAAAACAAATGAAATAAGGCCAGAAGTAACATAAAATCAAAAATACAAATTATAATCCCAAAGTGAATCTGATTGATTCAAATGTTTGCTGTTATTTGTTCATGCTACAATAATTAACTGGCGGGTAGGCAACTCAACTGAATTTAAACACATCTTGGCAGTTGTGTTTAGAATTGCCTATCTTAAACTGCCAAGAATTGCAATTTGTAACAATGTAATATTAACCTTTTTTTACACTTCAGGGCGTCTCATGAATGGGATAGCACAAATGAAACAAATAGTGAGCAGCCGAGTGACTAACTCACAGAACAATGTCGACTGGAACTCCCACATCACAAATATAGTTAATACAGCTACAGGTAATTAAACCTTACTTTTTGGTTTCAACTGTTTTTATACACCCCTTGATCCCTTGTGTTTTTTTATTAAATTAGGGACACCAAACTGCAGTATATTGTATATAGCAGTAATTTCGACTTATAGTTAATAATATACACTACTAACAACAACATTATCCACAAATTATAATACAAACAAAATATCTAGCTGTTAAAAAGCAATATCAATTAAACTTAGGGTAAAATTTATTGGACTATTGGTGTAATTTGTAGTCACATTACATAATATATTTATTGAATGGGTTGAAAAAAAAAGTGTCGATGGAGATGTAGTGAATTTGTTTTCTGCCTCCTTTTAATAAACTAGCTGCGGTCGCAACTTCGTCTGCGTCACATTTTCCATTACTGCTCTGCTCCTATTTGTCTTAGCGTGATGATTTATAGCCTATAACCTTACTCGATAAATGGGCTATCTAACACTGGAAGAATTTTTCAAATCGGACCAGTAGTTCCTGAGATTACATGAGACCCCCTACATACAAACTTACAAACAAATGTTACCTCTTTATAATATTAGTATAGATTAATAAATAATGATATTATGTACCATTGAGGTGGGTGTGGGTGCCTTGTTATCTTATCTTACTACTTTATACATGCGAATGTTCAGATTGATGGATGGACGTTTGTAATAAAATCACGACGAAACCGAACGAACGAACGAATCTGGATGAAATGTACCACAGAAATAGATTACAGTCTGGCAGCGAATAACCTCCTGGGATAAAAAGTAGCTAATATGCTATTGCTAATATGCTATTGCTAATAAGCTACTTTTATCCTGGGAGTTTGTTCTCTTGGGATAATCTCCGACATTTACGCTGGCGACGCCGCTGGTAGTGGCTAGTGTAATAATATATGGTATTATTTATTTGTTTACAGAGATAAAAATCGCAGGAAAAACTTCGGAATTCGTCAATAAAGTTTTGGACAAAGTCAGAGCAGGACAAAACAATGGTGGGCTAAATGATATATAAACATAAAACTTCAGATGTGAGTAAAAACGAAAGGCTGTTCAATGTACCTCCAAAGTTATTTAGAGAAGAGAATGTATGTCTATCATATTAAAAGCTTAATTGTCTAAGACAATTTTATTTTTGTATGGTAACAAGAGTAGATTTAGTCACTAGAAGCTTTACAAGGCAACTAGGGGGAATATTAATGTAATCCTCGTTTAATATTATTATGCCGTAAGTTAGGTGTCAGTGTCATTTGTTTATTTTAAAGGTTTATAATATTATATTCTTAGGGCTAACTTACGTTATGTTATTGCTAGTAGTAAACACTGACATTGCATTGAGTTTGTAATTTAAATGCTATTAGTGTTTACTTGAATTAATAAATACACAAATAAATCACATGTGTACCATTAACGAAACAGAACAGTTACTGTATCATAAAATCATGATAATGTCAACTTTTAAAGTGAATCTAGTCAGGCACTAGTATGTTATGTATTATGAAAATATTTTTAGGAGACTAAAATAGTAAAATCTATAATTATGCTGTTTTACATTCCTTACTAATACTGTGAACATTCAATTTCAAGTTCTGTAAAGTAGAACTTTGATACTGAAATAAGCATTTCTTTATGTATATCGACCATTTACACCTTCATACATTATGGGAAAGTAGTGATTTATATGTGTATAACATAAGTATAGTTTTATACAGTTCTTCTCCATATTTCTTAAAGCTCTAGATTTATCAAAAAATATTTGATCACTTTGAATATAAAATAATTTTTAAATAGTTTGGCGACGAATCAGCATAAGAAATCGTTATTATCGGTACAATAGGATATAAAAGTAGGGAGTAAATAATATGACGGCACAACATAAATTCTAGTTGTATCTAAATAAATAGATAGATAAGCATGGCTTAGCTATTATATATTTTTTACCTATTGACAAAAAAAAAGTTTAAATAAAGAAATCAAATTGGATAATAATTTTGTATTTACCTTAAAGTATGAAAATTATTCTAACCAAAGTTGAGTATTCACTTTCTCCATAGGGCCATCATATAAGCAGCAGGTATTTGTCTAAAAAAAGGAAGTATTAGAATAGTTCATATCAGGATTGCTACCATGTACCTTTTTATTTGCGAGTTTCCTATATTTCGGCACTGTTGCAAGCGCCATGATCACGGAGTAACTGAAGATCTTGCGGGTGGGATGTTATTGGAAAAAGGAAGAATTCCAAAATTGTATATGAAAGATTTTAAAATTATTTTATTCTTATAAAACCAATATACAAGGTAAACTAACTAAAACAGTTTAGCTGTTCTCTAAAGCTTTTCGAGATTTGCAAATACATATGTAGAGAACAGCTGATTTTCAGTTTTGTATTTTCAGAAACTTTTTTTTTTTGGGAGGGTGTGTCAGACTTCTACTGACAAAAACCCATCCATGTCCCTCAGTGCCCTTTGTGTTCCGGAGCCACGGTATCTCTTTCGAATAGTCCCGCGACTCCGGCAGGCGTCGGCCCTTTCGGGCCCCTCCCAATTTTCAGAACCCTATAGCCCTATTGTCAAAGTAACTTTGAACAACTTTGACAAAGTTGTTCATAATAATAAGGGCAATTAGTTTTCTGTTATTCTAACTACAATTTGTGTTTCTATTAACGCTTCTTGAACCTTTTTTTAACGAAGTCAAGTTGATGTGAACTTCATTTCATAAATGAAATGACTACACTGGCTGTTGATAGTGTCTATGGCTGTATATACATACTTATAAACAGTACTTGGACTTGACTCGAGTACAGTAAGCGTTTTATATGATAGAAATATGAACCTTATTTGGAAGTTATGTGCATTTTCGTGCAAACAACTGCTTTTTATTCTAATATGAACATTAATTGGAAATAAGGTTCAGTTTCGTATAACAAGTACTGTACTTGCAAAGTCTAAGTTGCCTCTGTCAACCTTAGCTTCAGAGTACGCACCTTAAGCAGTTTAGCTCAATCTATAATGACCTTTGTTGTCAATTTATTTACATCAAAATTTATCAACATTTTTTATCGAAAATTGTTAATTTTCTTAAATAAATACATCTGGTATTCAGCTAAATCCGGTTTGACTGGAAGCCATCCCCAATACAGTTGGGAAAGGCTAGGCAGATGATGTTAATTTTCTAAAATCCATTTAGTACCATATTCTATCCATGACTATCTCATACAATTACTATGAAAAAGCGTTTTTACAACACTTTGCAAAATACTTATTGAATAAACAAAATATTGTTTGTGAACGATCTGCAATTATATAAGCATAGTAGGTATAGTATATGTTTAAGATACAAAATAAAAAATATATTTATTATAGAAACTACTTTTAATATAAGTAAATAGAATTATATGAAATATTCTTCATATCAATATATGTATTACGAATTTTCGAATTTATTCGTTTATTTTCGATGTAATTAATTAGGGTAGACATCGTCAAATGCCAGAGTTGAGGTCGCCATGTATCAACTAAGTTTGTGTATGTAACAGTAGCCCCGACATCTACTTACTGGGCTATACAGAGAGAGATTAAAGTTCAATGTGACGTTTTTCAATGCGAGAAAGAAAGCTATACAGGAAGAACAGCGCCGTCCTTTTTCGCAACGGAACAAATTATGAGAGAACAGAGTGTTTTACCTTTTACGGTTCCCGCTTTGAGAGATAAAAAAAGAAAGATTCGGCATTGATATTTTTTCACAACAAATCTTTTGGTGAAAAGGTAGTGCACGCATAAGATAAATAATATTAAAAGGTGTCAAAGCAATTTACTTCTAAAACTGCAGCATCCTTCTTTTACATATTTGGTAATTGCTTACTTCGCTGCCACCTCTGTTGAATCACTATAATATGAGAGAGTACCAAATGCTTACATGTTTATTTTATGTACTTTCGATACCTTTTAGGTAACAAAATAATGTTTTATATTTGGCTTAGTCGAAATTATTTCAGGAAAATTTTTCATTACAAAAGATCTATGGCGCCAGATAAATGTGCAATAAAGCACATTGATATTTCCCTAATATCCCTTCGGAGATACCCGAACAATAAATTATGAACCGTTTTTCATAACTAAACGTAAACGAGCACGGTAGAATTCGATTCAGGACAGCTTTATGTCATTATTTCTGTTTTTGATATTTTAAAAGAAAGTCAATAAATGTAGGTGGGTCAATGACCGTTATTGCACGGGTATCTCACGTCTACCATAATGCAATTTTTGTCTGAAATTATTTCATACAACTTGTGGTTATAAAATGTAGGCTAAAGGCTTCTTACATTCATTAATAATAATTAAAAAAAATACCTCAAAAAAAGTGGTCGGAAGGTTTTCTTATCTTAAATAATAATTAATGTTATATTATATCAATTTAAAATTATAAGCATACGGAAGTTCCAATAATGATGCTTAAAGTATATGTTGTAGTTATTAGGAATAAGTACATATAACTCTGAATTATATATTTTGTGATTGTATATTAAATTTTATATCGTCGTTGTATTATGTTTGCTGTCTAAGACTAACTGTAAATATGTTTTTGTTAATTTCTGTTTATTCTTAAAGGTCATTGACTGAACGATCAGGAACTGTACTTTTTGTACTGTACACAGTCGCATAAATAGCATTATTCATCATGACTACGAATAAAAAGGTTGTCTGTATGTAATGGTTGTATGTAAGGTTGTCTGTAAGAGATTGCCCTGTGCGATAAGACCGCCCATTGTACACTTGTTTTTATAAACGTTTTTCCTGTACTTGTTATGAGGTGTACAATAAAGTATATAATAAATAAATAAATAAATAAATAAAATTGTTCATCATTGTAAAATTGGTCAATAAATTTTTTAGCTTGGTCGCGTCTGCTATATTGTGCTAACGATCTTTTGCACGGTTGTACATTAAATCAATAAAAGACAATATTTATTATTCAACGCAAAAAGATCTCTGATGCAAAATAATCAATCGAAACGAAAGTAGGGAGTGTCGCTATTATCAATATTACTCGTGGTCATGATTGAGCTCTAAATTAAAATAAATAAAGTTCAAGGTAGAATTACTTCTATGTTTTCGTATTCAACATTGTTAAAGTACCTACCTATAAATCTAATAGAATATTTTTGTTACATAACAAACCAAACTCAAACTGGTCTGCGATCCAATAGGCTGTGGTTATTTGTATATTCATAAGTTTTCTTATGTTACTCTTATTTACTTTATTAAATGTTTTTAAACGATTGTAAAATGTATGTTAATGTATTAATGTTGAATAAAATTTTACGATAGAAAGTATTAATTTTAGAAATTAACGTCTTTATTTTCAACTATCACTTTACTTTTTTTGGATGAGAAATCATCAAATGACTCCTTCTTGAGACTTATTGACTAAAACATCATGTCGACCCGACGCCGACGTGAGCCCTCCTACCGTTTTCTGGGATCTCGATGGTGGCGCGTTCCGAGAAGCATGACAGCACATCGAGACCCAATAGGCTAGATTCCATCATCCACAAATTGCTAAACTATTTATTCCGTCAGTAAAGGTGCTCCCACACAGCAGTTATATAACGTTAGAGACTGACTTATAACATTTGTTTATAAACAAATAATAACAAAAGTTATAAATTATTATTGATGTTATACAACTTCATTTAATAAAATGTTTTACAACTGATTACAATATAATATAACAAAATGTAACTTTTGTTAAAACATCATCAGAACCTCAGCGGGACGAACCCAAACCTATTGAACATAATGTTATACGATGTTATACAACGAGTTCAACCAATGTGGGAGCGTTTATAACATATAATTTTTTCAACATGTTGTAGAGTATTGTTACACGCTATTAATAAATGTTATCGTGTTACACAATGTTGTATAACGTTATATAACTGCTGTGTGGGAGCACCTTTAGAGTATTGAAAAATAATGGACATGTATTTTTTGTTTTTGTAAATCAATGAATATTGACAAAGATAAAACGCATCAAAACTCGGGAGTGGGGGACTCAATAAAAATTATGCGAAGGTGTGACGTATTGAGTATTTTAAAAGCGTCGTAACTTCGTCAATTTTGGTTCCCGTAACAAAAGAAAAAACGGGTCAAATATTTTTTGATAATCTAACTGACGGACTAATTAGATTTTTTCAGGACACAAGCCTATTGCCGGATCCTCTCAGTGACTGTCGAAACCCCGCGTGGGATAAGTCGGCCGCCGCCGGGTGCGACTCGCCCTGCACCAGGACTAGCGTGTTGGCAGCGTAGCAGACTACGCTAACGTTGCTAGGGATGTCCCACAAGAGCGGCTCCAGAACCGGTCCCTATAACGCCGAACGACATCTTTCGCCGGTTCCACTCTCCAAGGTGACCGGGGTAGATGATGGCTCTGTCCATTCAAATAAGCCTCGACCTCCGACGGAAGCAAGTTGGTTTCCGTCAAGACTCAAGAGACGCCGCCAAGGCGACCCCCTACCCCAGGACACCGCATCCCCCGTCGTGAGGGCTCTCACGCGCATGATTGCGTCCTCCTTCGAGCGCCCTTTGCAGAAACAAAAAACTGGTCAAGAGCGAGTCGGAGTCGCGCACCGAGGGTTCTGTACCAATAAGTATATAAAACGAGAATAGTTATAAAATTTTCAGCGGCGAGGCTTAAATTCGCCAAAGAATTACCGTTCGTGATAGCTACTAAGTACTTTAATTCTGATATAATGAAATAAGGCAAGTTAACTTTATTTAAGTTGTACAAAATTAATATAACAAAATTAACATAAACATAAAAAAACAAGGTAAACATTTTAGTAATATTTTCTTGAATTCTTCTTCGGCAAAACACGTATCACACTTAAAAATCGTCGCATTAGGCTCAAATTCTTGACTTTGGCAATGTACGTGGTATCTACGTTTGGAACTTTCTGTTATACTTGTTGGAGTATCTGAAAGTAAACAAGCAAATTATAATAATAAATACAAACCTGCTTAGATTTTAGCGTGTTTAAATTTGCAGCTCGTATTAATAAAACAAATGCTGTGAAAATCTATACTTATAATAAATCTGTAGAGAGGTCAATTCTGTACATGAAATATATTTCCAAAATAACTATCAGGGGGTGATTAGGGATCGATACTGATGCCAAAAATTCAATCAGTAAAATTTTTGTCTGTCTGTCTGTATAACCGTTATAGAAACAAAAACTACTCGACGAATTTTAACGAAACTTGGTACAATTATTTTTCATACTCCTGAGCTGGTTATATTATACTTTTCATCACGCTACAATCAATAGGAGCAGAGCAGTGAAGGGAAATGTTGGGAAAACGGGAGAAGTTACTCCGTTTTTTAAGCATCCGTAGCGTGTGCAACCTTAATAGTTAAAGCTACACAGAAATCATGTATGACGGAAATGTTTTCCTTAAAATTATATATATAAAAAATATCCCACGACAGCATATGTCTATCTTTTATGATTGACGCACAATAACACGTGTAACTCCCGATAGCTTAGCACGCAGTTCATAGCTTTCTGATTATATTTGTCTACTCTTACGTTTATAACACTCTCAGTCATCCCTAATTAAAAAAGTTAACATTATTAACTATTCCATAAAAAAGAATAATAGAAATCGGTATAGAAACACCAAAGTTATACATGAAATACGCATAATAAGCCATCGCGCGTGAATACTGAATCATGCTATAAGGATTATTTTTGTATAAGGTCGCGAACGCACAGGCAGGCGGCTAGCTTGGCGCCTGGAGGCTAGTGAGTAGCTTCGTAAAACGGCTTACGACATGACAGTGAAATATCCTTTACTTAATATAATGTCGAGGGGAAGATGGTTATAAACAAAACGGCCAAAACGCCAAAACGCAAAACGGCTTAACAGATCTTAATGAAATTTAGAACAAAGATAGATTAAAGTCTGGAATAGCACAAAAGCTACTTTTCATCCCGGAAATATGTTCCCTAGGGATCACGCGGGCGAAGCCGCTGGCAGAAGCTAGTTGGTAATAAAACTAGTTATTTAGGTACGTGACAAGTTCAAAAAAGTATCACTGAATTCCGTGATAGCAAAATATATAATATTTGCTCAAAGTCGTCATTTTAATTAAGACAAGAGAAAACTAATAAAATAACATTAATCTTGTCTACTAAACTCAAAATAAGAAAATACTTTCAGTTTAAACCACAAATAATTGTACCTAACTACTTTAATTCTGTGATAGCATAGAAACCACTCAACCGCTAATATTTTTGACGAACAAAATAAGCTCTCACACTAAAATGACGCAGATTTATGACGATTTTTTTACTGCAACATCAAGGAAATATCAATTACAATTTACTTTATCAGAAAGAAGCTAAGAAATCGGTAAAATACTTACATAAATACAGCAAAGTTCGCCACCAATTCACAAACACTGCCGAAACCGGCGAGATTCGCGATTTCCCGCGCGATTTGACGAAACCGTTAGTTGTTACTATCTCGCTCACTCGAGCGTCCCCAAACTTTACAGACGAGTTTGGAACTTTGGACTATATTACAGAGGCAGAAGGTTGTATTTAAGTCATTGGTTTCACGCGTACAGCCCTATGATAGCGCTCAAACCAAATTTAATATCACCGAATTAGGCGAGTCACAGAATTAGATGAGTTCACCAAAATTATATAGGTAGGTAGGTACCTATTTTCATTAGAAGTCATTATGTTTTTACATTTATCTCAGTACAACCAATGAATGAAAATAGGTTTTGTGTAACTAATATCTACCTGTCGACATGCTGAATACGAGTTGAGCACGAATATATTTATAGGACAGAAGCTGTTGTTCCCGACTGTCACTTGTAGATTTTGGCTGTTCAGAAGCCAAGTACCTCCCATATTATTATTTTACTCTTTGCCAAGTACCCTGAAACCAACAGCACGAGTCAAAACTTGCCAAGGCGTATCGTGTTACCCAGAGGTCAGACAGGCATCCGTTTAAACTGAAAGCTGATCCCAACATAAGGAATAGGTAAGTAAAGATTGCACATTAACTTTTATCTATATTTTATGTATTTATATATTCTTATGTCTATCCAGGTACAACAGCCTTCGCCAAACTTTGTGACCGCTCAGAGGCCTTAGTGTGAGTTTTTTCGACTCACGTTCGAACGCGTTCGATTGCGAGCGCGTTAGGTTAGAATTTAGTATGGGAAATTAGGTTCTACGAGTGACCACCAGGTGGCACTATAACTAACTTCCCATACTAAATTCTAACGCGCTCGCAATCGATCGCGTTCGAACGTGATTCGAAAAAACTCACACTAAGGCCTCTGAAGTTAACTACAACGGGGGCGCAGTAATAAATCTCATACAAAAACAGTACCGCGCGAGGCTTGCGCATCGGAAAAACTAACTTCAGGGCGGTCACAAAGTTTGGCGAGGGCTGTTGTACCTGGATAGACTTTCAGACGGATCGAGGTTTTACGACAGGACACAAGAGCGAGCTCGAATATTCATGCACCCTGGAAAGGCATTATTTTCTTTTGATCATTCATACATAAACATAATCGTTTTGTTGAGTTACGCAGCAAAGGTCTAGAACAACGATAGTGCAGAAAGAGCGAGCAAAGCGAGCTCAAAATTTATAACACCCTACCTCGGATGGGTTTCACTACGTCACCTGTTCAGGGGTGACACCCGACAGTGACAAAAACCAGTCCGAACCAACGAACGGTCGGGTGTCAAAACGGTGCACCGCTTGGACCGCTTGCGACGCCCCTCTATATCCGGCGCCCAACCTCGCCCTACCCTAACGCCGCTACTGCTAATGATTATTTCGAACTCAGAGGCCTTAGTGTGAGTTCTTTCGACTCACGTTCGAACGCGTTCGATTGCGAGCGCGTTAGAATTTAGTATGGGAATTTAGTTATAGTGCCACCTGGTGGTCACTCGTAGAACCTAATTTCCCATACTAAATTCTAACGCGCTCGCAATCGAACGCGTTCGAACGTGAGTCGAAAAAACTCACACTAAGGCCTCAGAATGTGAATAGCTTCTTTATGCCGAGAATACTTTTTTCAAAGTCAATATTTGTAGGCCAATGTTACCAGCAGTAAAAAATAAAATTATTATTATGGGACATTCCTTGTTTTCCCCAGTACAATAAAATTATTCAAATGCATTTGTTAGTATTCCACTTGTTACCACTGCCACAGATGTCTACTTCTCCAGCGACATTGCATTCAAAACACAACTTCATCTGTCATGTATGGAGATAGGAAAATTTTAAGTCAAAATACATAAAAAAAATATTTTATTTCGACTGTACTCTGTCATACAGGTACAATATTAACAAGAAATTTATCATTAAATGTACAAGTTTGAGTTTAACAAATTGTCACGATGTGTTTTCTCCACATGTGGTATTATTTTCAAATTTTCCAACAAATCAAACAGTTCTTGTATTTGCAGTTCTTCAGGGTGTTCAATGTAACATACAACCGCTACAGCAGGCATGTCGGTTATTTCTCTCCAAGAAAGTACTAGAATGAGAAAACAAACATTAAAGATATTTAATGTTTTTGAAATCTCTGTCTTTTCTCCATAGAGAAAAAGAGATATATTAATATTGGTACTCTTTTAGTATCTAATGAAAAATAAATTAAAAAATTGATACCTCCAGCTGATACCCCAGATATAATGTTGGGTTGCTCCAAATTAGGGAAACTGATATCCAGACCATTTGATGATTGTTTGTTTACTGATAGGCTTCTTATTACATAGTCTTTGGTGACTAATTCAGATACTTGATATTCTACAAGTGGTTTTGTTAGTATAGCTATAACATCAGTACTGACAGTAATATATTTTTTCAACAACTCTACAATTTCGCTGCTAAGGATTAAATTGTAATCCCTTATCATACAAACGTAATTATTCATTTTCCTAGTCCTGTATAAGCGTAAATTGACTTCTGAACTGACATTAACAAGTTCCAGTTTGTGGTGTGCTCTAATACAATCATACAGGTATCTCCCTTCTAATATTATGAATGTATCAATTTGTTTAGGGGCTTCTACGTTCTTTTCCAGATGTAAACTGTAAAAGAAAAAACAAGAAACATATTAAACTTAGACCATCAGACTGGTCTAATATGAATATGCATAAACCGCTACCTGTAGGAGAAACAGATACGGTTGTTCTGATTCTGACGATGCATGCCGTGTCTAATATTGAACATCTTTAGAGTCTCAATGAAATTATTAAATAACTTACTCGACAAAATTTTCGCTACGAAGTACATCATCCCAGTCTTCCCATGCAGTTCGACTTGAAGGTTCGTTTATTTCACCAAATGTATTCATCTTTCTTTATTATAGAAATGTAGTAACAGGGATGAGAGAGATAAGAACTATGAGAAGTGATTAGTTAGGTACCTAGTTTGATTTTCAAACAACAATGAATTTGTGTTTTGATAAACCTGACACCTGTCAAAAAAATTTTTTTTCTCCTTTCCTCCTTTCGTTTGTTGCGGAACAGGCTAGGGTCGGAGGCCATGCTGCCTAGTCATCAGTAAGTTCGTCTATTTTTGGAAAGTCAGCACCCTTATTCACAACCATTCGATTCGATTCCGTATCGAATCGAACGTCTAAGTTATCGAAGATGTCCTCCAAACGCAATTCACAGATCCGAAACCGAAATCTTTTGACAGTTCAAATTCGATAAGAAGACTCGAATCTTTCCGACAGCTGTTTGCTATCGGGAGTCATATCGAAAGAAATTAAAACGAATAAATAAACGATATTTCCAGCTTATTTCAGTGAAATAAAAATACTGTAAACTTTTTAAACACTGCCTGAAGTAAGTAAATGAATTTTTATTAATGTATTGACCGTATTTCATCGATTCAAACTTATTTACATAAAGACAAAGTGTTTACGGAAATGTGATATTCGTTCAATATTTTAGATAACATACTCGTAATTTGGTATTTTGGTAGATGGAGTATGTGATTGTGCGAGCCAGAGACCGTCGATGTGCCGCAGAACAACAGAGGCAGGAGACGTAGTCTCTTCATAGAGCCTAGGATATGACGAATCCTTTTGCCGACCCGCGGTTTCAGTCCGTTTATTAGGTTAACACCCGACATGGCCCTTAGCCTCATTGAAGAAATAAGGGCCTATTTCTCTGAAACGCACTCATCTGCCGTAAAAGGACTTGATAACTAATACTGGCATCACCACTAGGCGCCGCGAACAACACGACTGAATCCACTTTCTCTTTTATTGGCCGAAGAGAAGATTGCCGTCAAGTCAGACAGTTTTTTTTACAAAAGTATAAATCCTGCTACACAAACCTTTCATAGCAAAATGTACCTGTGAGATCTCATGTACCTACACCCAAGTCAAATCAAATTGCTTTCTAATAAAATAAGTTTCCTCCCATTATTTACTGACTGTATCTGTAATATTTATATCTATCTGTACTATTTTTCCTTTCTTTTGAATACAAAACTTGAAGTTTGTGTGTCCATACTATAGAATTTTGACGATCAGTGAGTAAGCTAAAGGTAGAAATACAAGGTAATTTGGGGGTACCTAATAGCTAGTTGATGAAAATAGTTATAAAGTTTTAAAAGTTAACACTTTTTCCGCTTTGCCAGTTTGACAGACTGCTGTTTACAAAGCAGGTTTATTCGAAATAAAGTTTATTTTGGTTAATAATAAAATTATTTTGTATCGTTTGCTATCTATTAGGCAACTAGCTGTATATTCCATATTTAAACGGAACAAAATATTCAAATAAACCAATTTTATTTACTACTTTAAATTTTCTACCACGATCATCTATTTACTACCATTTTTTATTTTTTAGCGTTCCCCATAAACACAATGGTCTATCGGATAGAAAAAAACACATCCGTTCGGATCTGTGAATACCGTTTTGACAGTTCTTCGACTCGGAAATGAGATTGGTTGATTGAATGGTTGTGAATAAGAGGCCTTAATTAACCGGTAGATAATGCCCTCAGAGGATTATGATCTGTTTATTTTTTGGTAAATCCAGTAATTTTTTTGAAAAAGTTATGTATATTATATATATGACGGAGAAAGTACCTCCAGAATGTTTTTAAAAAGTGTGACGTCACAATTGTTGTCTTCATGATTACCTACTCTCATTACTTACTAAAAACTGTCATTCTCGTTCATGAAATCATGACTTGTGTCAAGTGCTTATCCGTATAGTTCGGTGGACCTTGACTGGCGAACCTCCGGCCGGCACGGTATTATACCTATAGTTCCACTTGAGCAACCTAACCTAACGGCTGGGAAAAAATGCGTTACGCATACCCTCTCACTCGGGGGAGTGGGAGGGGTATGTGGGACTCCCCGGGTAAGCCCGGTATACCCACTAAAACAACCCAGCATGAAATTCCCGCAGCGTCTTAGTGGGGGTGGACTGGGAGATCGGCGTAGCCTTTACGTCCAGTCCACCTCCGACGACCGCCCGCCTTCACAGCGGGCCCTTCACGCCCCCCCCGTTGGGGGAGGGCCGGGAACCTCCGACGATGGTGGTGATGCGTGCAATGCGGGCGGAGGCGCCCCCGCGCCTGTCGCCCGCCCATCACCACCGCGAGGAGGGAGAAGAGGACGTCTTCTCCGACCTCGCCTTCGTCTGCGGAGCGGCGCAGCGAGAGGGTCGTCCTCCCGCGCGCGCTCCGCCGCCTCCTTTTGCGAGATGACATCCTCGCAAAAGGAGGCGACCGCGGCCCAGGACTCCTCACTCCCCAGCATGCATCTGACCACGCTGGGAAGGGAGAGGTCCTGTCCGATCTCCGCAGTGAGACTGCGACGCGGCTCGGACCAAGCTGGGCACACCTCCAGTGTATGCTGCGCCGTGTCCTCCGCCGCGCCGCAGTCGTGACACGCCGGTGTCTCCTCCCTCCCGATCCGGTGCAGGTGCGTGCCGAAACAGCCGTGGCCTGACAACACCTGCACCAGACGGAAAGAGAGGAAGCCGTGCGGCCGCTCGAGCCAGTCTCGCAAGACTGGACCGAGCGCGTCCAGGGTCCGACGACCAAAGGTGGCGGAGGCGAGGTCCTCTGTCCAATGGACGATGATGGCGTCCCTCGCCTGCCTCCGCACGGCCTCCCGCTCTTCAGCAACCTAACCTAACCTAACCTTTTTTTTTTTTTTTTTTTTTGTTTCGGCTGGGAAAAAATGCGTTACGCATACCCTCTCACTCGGGGGAGTGGGAGGGGTATGTGGGACTCCCCGGGCAAGCCCGGTATACCCACTAAAACAACCCAGCAACGAAATTCCCGCAACGTCATAGTGGGGGTGGACTGGGAGATCGGCGTAGCCTTTACGTCCAGTCCACCTCCGACGACCGCCCGCCTTAGCGGGCCCTTCACGCCCCCCCCGTTGGGGGAGGGCCGGGAACCTCCGACGATGATGGTGGTGATGCGTGCAATGCGGGCGGAGGCGCCCCCGCGCCTGTCGCCCGCCCATCACCACCGCGAGGAGGGAGAAGAGGACGTCTTCTCCGACCTCGCCTTCGTCTGCGGAGCGGCGCAGCGAGAGGGTCGTCCTCCCGCGCGCGCTCCGCCGCCTCCTTTTGCGAGATGACATCCTCGCAAAAGGAGGCGACCGCGGCCCAGGACTCCTCACTCCCCAGCATGCATCTGACCACGCTGGGAAGGGAGAGGTCCTGTCCGATCTCTGCAGTGAGACTGCGACGCGGCTCGGACCAAGCTGGGCACACCTCCAGTGTGTGCTGCGCCGTGTCCTCCGCCGCGCCGCAGTCGTGACACGCCGGTGTCTCCTCCCTCCCGACCCGGTGCAGGTGCGTGCCGAAACAGCCGTGGCCAGATAACACCTGCACCAGACGGAAGGAGAGGAAGCCGTGCGGCCGCCCGAGCCAGTCTCGCAAGACTGGACCGAGCGCGTCCAGGGTACGACGACCAAAGGTGGCGGAGGCGAGGTCCTCTGTCCAATGGACGATGATAGCGTCCCTCGCCTCCCTCCGCACGGCTTCCCGCTCCTCTGCGACAGGGCGCTCTCCGAGCGCTTTTCGGCGCGCCGTCCATTCGTACACCCTGGCGAGCACCCACGCCTCCAACTCCCAAGGAGGGGTGTCCGCCAGAGCGCACGCCGCCGAAAAGCCTACCGACCGGTAGGCCCTCGCCACCCGCTGTGCAATGGCCCTTTGTGGCCTGCGGATGGCGGTCGCATTCTCCCTCCTATTGAGGGAGTCCGCCCATATTGGGGCCCCGTAAAGGGCCATACTCCGTAAGATGCCGGCATACAAGCGCCGGCATCGCGCGCTGGGTCCCCCCAGGTTAGGGAGGAGCCAGGACAGGGCGCCGGCGGCCTTCAGCAGGCGCGTCGACAGCCCGCTGAAACCTAACCTAACCTTTTTTTTTTTTTTTTTTTTTTTCGGCTGGGAAAAAATGCGTTACGCATACCCTCTCACTCGGGGGAGTGGGAGGGGTATGTGGGACTCCCCGGGCAAGCCCGGTATACCCACTAATACAACCCAGCATGAAATTCCCGCAGCGTCTTAGTGGGGGTGGACTGGGAGATCGGCGTAGCCTTTACGTCCAGTCCACCTCCGACGACCGCCCGCCTTCACAGCGGGCCCTTCACGCCCCCCCCGTTGGGGGAGGGCCGGGAACCTCCGACGATGGTGGTGACGTGTGCAATGCGGGCGGAGGCGCCCCCGCGCCTGTCGCCCGCCCATCACCACCGCGAGGAGGGAGAAGAGGACGTCTTCTCCGACCTCGCCTTCGTCTGCGGAGCGGCGCAGCGAGAGGATCGTCCTCCCGCGCGCGCTCCGCCGCCTCCTTCTGCGAGATGACATCCTCGCAAAAGGAGGCGACCGCGGCCCAGGACTCCTCACTCCCCAGCATGCATCTGACCACGCTGGGAAGGGAGAGGTCCTGTCCGAAACCTAACCTAACCTAACCTAACCTAACCTAAATGTTAGCAGCTGAAAAGGCGAAAACAAGGGTTGGTACACTGCCAATATCTGTTGAGAGGTATAATATGGATCGAAATGATAAAACGTATTACATGTTGGAAACATTCATATTGACATAACAGGAAAGACAGGAAAAAAAAAAAAATTATAAAAAGCAAAGATAAAGAGAAAACCTCCTTCAACATCCTCCCTTTTTCGATAATCTTTATCGTATAAGTCCCACCATTCCTGAAATTAGATCCAGTCTAGGTTTATGCACAGGCTTAGTCAAAATATCAGCACACTGGTATTCTGTGGGAACATACTTAATTTGAAGTTCTTTTTCAGTAACTAATTCCCTAACATAAAAATGTCTAATAGCAATGTGCTTTGTGCGACGATGTAACTCTGGGTTTTGTGCAAGCTTTATAGCAGCATCATTATCAATTTGTAAAGTAGGGACTTCTATCAAAGTAGTAATTTCATTGAAAAGTCTCTTCAGCCAAACAATCTCACGAGCCGCTTCACTAGCTGCAACAAGTTCTGCTTCGGTGCTTGAGATAGCTACAGAAGTCTGTTTACGACTTGCCCAAGAGATTACTCCTCCTGCATACACGCATAAGATTCCAGAAGTAGAGCGTCCTGTATCGAAATCTCCACCATGATCAGAATCACTAAAACATTCCAAGATTCCATTTTTGTATCCATTTTTGTATACAATTGCTTTTATTTATTTATTTATTTGATAGGAAACTCAACAGCTTTTTTTTATATACAACATTCAATAAATGGTAAAAATGTCCTATGGGGTTCTGAAGCCAATTATAGAGTTTCACAGCATGCATTATATAATACTAGATAGTTAGAGAAAATTTAGCTTGCATATTGTAGCTAGGAAAAAAAAAAGTTGATGGTTTTAAATTCTTGACTAAAAGAAAAGAAATATATAACAACTAATAAACATTATTATACGAATATTATTTACTTACTGGTGAGTATCTTCATAAGGAATTTACGAAAGGATGCCTTGGATAACTGGAATATATCCAGGCTTTCAAATTTGTCTATGTATAAGCGAGGTAGTCGAGTCATAACAGCATTCTGCCCATAATTGGAACGGTGTAAAGGTACACTAAATAAGTGGGTGTGTCTTGTGGGAGACCTTTGCGTGCAAAATGCTATGCATGACAATAGGTCACTGCAGTCAATCTCTCCGTGAAGAATATCAAATAAGAGCAGCATGTCTAACATTTTACGTCTATCATTGAGTGGAAGCAAGCAATAGTGACTACAGTCTACAAGATATGAAGCATGACGTTTGTTACCTTTAAAGTTTAAAAATTTTACAAATCGTTTTTGGAGACTTTCAATTCTAGATATGTAAACATTATATTGGGGTGACCAGATTGGACCACAATACTCTAGAATGCTTCGAACATAGGCACAGTATACAATCTTAAGACTATGGAGGTTTCTGAATGGTTTACAGGTGCGCATTACAAAACCAAGATTACGGGAGGCTTTACTGACTATGCTATCTATATGTTGAGAGAACAGTAATTTGGAGTCGAGCAGTAGCGTGCTGTATCTAGGGTTCCCTGAATGTAACGAAGTATGCGTTTCACTTTGTTAACATCTTCTAAAGAGGGATTTGTAAGTTTCCTGGATACGACACTAATAGCGTATGATATGTCCGGTCTAGTACCTGTCATTAGATAAGCTAAAGTACCAACGGCTTCACGATAAGGAAATTTAACCTCATCCTCTTTTACTGAGCATGGTTGTGCAGGTTGTGCTTCTTTGATGATTGGAGTACTAACGGCTTTACAATCACTCATACCAAAGCGTTCCAGTAGCCTTTTAGCATAATGTTTTTGAGAGACTTTGATGGAACCATCGTTGTTGTTGAAGATTTCCAAACCCAGAAAGTAAGAAGCTGGTTTTGTGGTTATCTTGAACTTCCGTTTCATTTCTGCCAAAAACTTTTCAGATTCCTTTGGGTTCGTTGAAGCTATTAGACCGTCATCAACGTAGAGTCCAAGAATAATCTTGTTGTTAAGTCGGTTTCTAATGAACAAACAAGGATCTGTGGCGCATTGTTTGAATTCTAAAACTTTCAAATAATCAACAATACAATGTTCCAACATCTTGGAGCTTGTTTGAGACCATATAAACTTCTCTTCAACTTACATACTTTAGTTGTACCATCACTGTATCCTTCTGGCTGATTCATGTAGATATCTTCATCTAATGAACCATTCAAAAATGCAGTTGCTACATCAAACTGTCTGAAGGATAACCCTTCATTTGCAGCAATGCTAAGAATCGATCTTATTGTGGCCATTCTAGCAACAGGACTAAATGTATCACTATAATCAACTCCTTTCTTTTGTGTATAACCTCTTGCTACTAATCTCGCCTTATGTTTGTCAAGACTTCCATCAGCATGGGTTAAAACTTTGACCACCCACTTACAAGAAATCAGTTTTCTGTCTTTTGGTTTATCCACCAAAATCCAAGTTTTATTCTCTTGTAGAGATTTTAGTTCGCTTTCCATTGCTTTTAACCATTCCGCTTTCTGAGGACTTTTTATTGCTTCTTTGTATGATTTGGGTTCATCAAAATCACTAACAATAGTAGACATAATAAAATCTTCAAATCGTTGTGGTGGTCGCAATGTCGATCTATCTCTTAGATTCCTTGTCGTAGAATTTCCTTGTTCATCATCTGCATCTGAATCACCTTCTGATGATTCAGGCGTAATATAGGACTCATTAGAATCTTCTTCATTTCTACTAAGTTCATCCGATATCGTAGGCAAATTGGGAATTGTTTCTTCAAAACTCGCACCATCATTCAATGTTTGAGGCATGTCTGAAATAGTTGCGTCTTGTAAAATATCCTCCGTTGCATCTAACATTGGATGATTTTCTATAGTTTTGGGATTATGAACCTCCATCTCAACAATTGGACTTTGTTTTTCTATTTCAGAGACATCTGACTCTAATCCAATAGATCTGATGACTGACTCGTTGAATATTACGTCTCTCGATCGTATCAGTGTTGGATTCGATTTGTTGTTTATGCTTAGTAACCGATAACCGTCATCACCATCATAACCAATGAGTATACATTTTTGAGCTTTTCTGGACATTTTCGTTCTCTTTACTTTTGGAACATGAGCATAACATTCAGTGCCAATGATTCTCAAATGTTTGATTGAGGGTTTCTTTGTAAACCATAACTCAAACGGTGATTTTCCTTCTATAGAAGTCGGTCCAGTTCTATTCAGAACATAAGCAGCCGTGTTGACAAGCTCAGACCAACAGGAGAGTGGAAGTTCTTCGTGAGCGTGCATCATAGTACGAGCAGCTTCTACCAAAGTTCTGTTGTCTCTCTCACTACACCCGTTCTGTTCCGGCGTATATGGCATTGTCAACACGGTGTTGTATTCCATGATTATTTAAGATCTTCTTCACAGCTTCATTTTGGAATTCTCCTCCATTATCGCTGAGAATTGTCTTTATAATATGACCAGTAGTCTTTGTTTCGTTTATCATTTCCACAAGTTTATCCTTCACTTCAGACTTGTGCTTGATGAAATAAACATGCCGATACTTACTGAAATCGTCTTTAAATAAAACAAAATAACGAAACTTTCTGAATGAATTGGGGAACGGACCACATACATCTGTGTGAATGATCTCTCCTGGTGCTTTAGCTCGCTCTCTGGTTCCAAATTTATATCTATGTGTTTTACCATAAACACATCCTGTACATAATTCAGAATCGAGTTTGACTTTTATACCAAGTTCCTTTTCAATCAATTGCTTCACATGTCTTTTATTCTGGTGAGCAAATCTTTCATGATAGAGTTGTAAAATGTTTTTTGTTGACAGTGAGTTCAATTCAGGAGATGAATTTATAATTGTCTTTACATTTAGTTTATAGAGTCCTCCATTCTTGAATCTTGTGCCAATTAAATTAATTTTTCCATCTACTATCAATTGACAAATTTCTCTTTCAGATGTGAAGACACTCTTCTCAAGTTTATCTTGCGCAGCAAGTACGGAAAATAAGTTTTTCTTTATTGCTGGAACATACCATACATCACACAGTTTTATGTTTTGTGTCTGACCGCGAACGTCTGCTATCAAATCAACTGTACCTTTGCCAATAGCTTGAATTGTTGAGCCATTTGCAGTTGTTACTGTTTGATTTTTGCTGAAATGTTGAAAACTGGAAAATATGTCGTTTCGACAGGTGACATGACTTGTAGCACCATTGTCAACAAACCAACTGTCAAGATCTTCTTCAATAATATTTAGGACTTCATTTGTAACAACTTCCATTAATGAGAGGGTCAGATTGGTATTGTTAGCTTGACTTGTCGATGGGCCAGGTGTTTTAGGAGGTTTCCCGTCCGATATCCACTTGTGACATTTTTTAACTTTGTGCCCATATAGTCCGCAATATCCACACTTTTTCTTACGCATAAACTTGTTTTGTACAAATAGAGCTTGTGCTTCAGTAATACCTTCTTTGGTCAAAAGTGAACGTTCGTAAGCACATACTTGTGCTGTCAGATTGTCTATATTTCGATCTTTTCTTGACATCAGCATCCAACTAGACTTGAAGGAGAAGTACTTCTCATCGGGTAAAGTTTCCAAGATCTTGCAGATTAGTAATAATTCTGGAAGATCATATTTGGTTTCACCTTTTTGAAGTTCCACTTTCAATTCATGCCATATATTTTTCAGTTTGGATATATGCATTGACATGTCATGTGAGGGATCTTTTTTATAGCCAAAGAAACTGTAGCATAGTGAATAGCTTTTGTCCTCAGATGTTCCATTGAACAAAGTGTGCAATTCATCCCAAACCTGTTTAGCTGTTGAGAATCTCATGACCTTTTGTAAAGTAGCATCCGACATATTAGCCATCAAAATAAGCATCGCCGTACTATCTATCTTATGATATGCTTCTAAAGTATTTTCATAATTTGCTTTAACGTCTGCAGTTGCTGTAGTAGCTGGTTTTATAGGTTCTATAAGTTTTCCATTTATAGCATCCAACCCACCAGGAGTACCCCTTAAAAGCAACAGTACCTTACAGGGCCAAATTGACCAATTTTCTTCACCTTCTAAACGACCGATATCAATTTTGCAACTCGTAGACGAAGTCGAAATTTTGACAGGCCTTCGTTAGAAATATATTTTTGCAAATTATTTGTATACAACCTTACTTGATTCGTTAATCAATTATTTCCGATATAATTAAACGCTCTGCTACCATGTTGAGAGGTATAATATGGATCGAAATGATAAAACGTATTACATGTTGGAAACATTCATATTGACATAACAGGAAAGACAGGAAAAAACAAAATATTATAAAAAGCAAAGATAAAGAGAAAACCTCCTTCAACAATATCTACCACAAAGTTCGATGGTTCGCCTCTCTGCGATGCCATCTCAACATGACGTTGGTAGAATATCAACTGGGATGCTAAGTCGACGATCGCTTCATCTTGATCGCTTGCCGCCAGGTGGAAGACAGAGAATATTATTTTTCCAACCTGACTTGATGTTGGGTGCTTGAGAGTTAACTATTTAATTAAGCTGATATCAATATTCTAACAGTACAAAAAAAAGTTAAGAATTTATTAGATATTTCTTTATTAGTCAGAATCCAGATAATCACTTTCGAGGTATAGGTATTGCCTGAAACTCAGGACAACTAAGAATCTTCATGCCTTCTTCAACTATGCGTCGAATGGTGCTTTCAGAAACACCTGAAATCAATCAAGATATCGTAAATAACAAATATATTAATCATCGCTTCGTAAGTAAAACAAAAGGATCAAAACTGTTAAGTGGTAGTACAATAAATCTATACTAATATTATAAAGCAGAAGAGTTTGTTTGTTTGGTTGGTTGAACGCGCTAATCTCAGGAACTACTGGTCCGATTTGAAAAATTCTTTCAGTGTTAGATAGCCCATTTGATGAGGAAGGTTATAGGCTATATATCATCACGCTAAGGCAAATAGGAGCGGAGCAGTAATGGAAAATGTGACGCAGACGAAGTTGCGCGGTTCAGCTAGTCGTAAATAAATGTCATAACCTCAACGAAATATAAACAACTAGCTGACCCGCGCAACTTCGTCTGCGTTACATTTTCAAATCGGACCAGTAGTTCCTGAGATTAGCGCGTTCAACCTAACAAACAAACAAACTCTTCTGCTTTATAATATAATAATATAAGTATAGATGATAAAAATAGACAAGTTTTACTTAAAAATAGAGGATTTTCAAGAGATTACATTTCCTTATCTATACAAACACATCAAGCTACCCGAAACTGTCAAATCGTCTCTATCAACCTTGAAACTTCGAAGATAAAGTTGAAAATCTATTGAAGAAAGACAGAATGTGCTAGCGTTGACCGGTTGACTGTGCGGTTCGACCGTAAACATCGTCTTTATTCGTCCCACTTGAAATTCGGCCACACTCTTGAAATACTAAATATAATTTGTCTCGCACCGCTCTTATAGACTTTTCGATTCATGCTTTATCTCTAAACGATCACACTATACGTCAGTGCCACAAAGCCACTGAATACGTCAGTGCACAAAGTGGCACAAAGCTAATCTCTATGTAGTCTGTGCAAAGCTACGAAGTGACAGTTGAAGTACTCAATTTGACAATTATTCAATGTTGCCAGTATAAGCGAAAACAGTAGTTCCCGAAACATTCTTTTCATGACTTTCTTCACAGGGTACATTTTTATATAGGGTAGGATAGGGGGTAGGGTAGGGTCATGAAGGTATAGATAAATATACCTTCATGGGTAGGGCTGGGTAGACTTTATTGACAGACTTGTTCACTTTTTTTATGTAAACTAATAATAATACTATGTGTATTGAATATAAAAATGCGTGTAGTTTTTTGATTGGTAGATATGTTTGAATAATAAATCGGTCTAATAAATTTGCGACCGAAAAATATATCCATCCACATAAGTGATGTTGAGGTTTTGACCACGTTTTGACTTAGCATAAGGGTGTGAGAGAAAAGACTGTGTAAAACTCACTATGATTTATACGTCAGTGGTAAAACTCCGCTAGGTTCTTCTTGTGTTCGTTCTGTGCACAGACTACATAGAGATACTACGTATCAGACGACCCACTCCTATAGAAAAAAAGTGGTAAGTAGAGGTTGGGATTGGAAAAGCGCGGGAAACTTCCAACTTGGCGGACGCGAAATTTTGAATTGAAGCTGAAAATTTAAAATACGTGGATATTATAGGATCGGTAGCTGTAGTTTTAGTGTTTTATATTCTTTTATTTACTATTTTAAATTAGTTTAGTGTATTTCATCGGTAGTGGTAAGTTATTTAAATTATTATTTAGTCTGTAAGTATGAACGACCCGCCGGACCCGGGGGACTTCGTTCCCCCGGCAGGCGTTTTTGTTACAATAAATTCAAATGAATCCGGCATGGATACTGACGGGTCATCTTCGGCTCGTAATTTAAAAAGAACTCGTCTACATCTTTGCAAACACTGCAACAAACGTCGCCGTACCCGAAAAAACCAGGGATCTGAATCTTCCGGTTGTAACTGCACTGAAAGAGTTACTGAATCCTCCACACCTACAAAAATTATACCTACATCATCTGTAACTCCTCCACCTCATACCTCGACTCCTTCTTTGATTCCCGCCGCTCAGATTGGCAGAACAAGTTACGAAAATACAGATAGCGCACCATATGTAATTCATGTACAAAAAACATTTACAGCTCCAGATGAAGGTACGATATTGCACCCCATAACTTTTGGAAAGTTTTTGAAACTTAATGCTTTCAAAAATATTATTAACGGTAGTGTCAAAAAGATTGGACGAAATAAAATTACTCTTTCCTTCTCAAATCATCTAGATGCAAATTCTTTTATTGAACTTGAGAGCCTTAAAAATTACAATTACAAAGCTTTTATACCAACATTTAATGTAACACGGATGGGTTTAGTTCGCGGTGTTCCTGCGGAATGGTCTCCTGAGGAGGTCATTGACAATATATCAGTACCAATTGGGTGTGGTCCAATATTAAAAGTCAGACGTTTGTATTATAAATCCATAGTGGATGGAACAACCGTCTGGAAACCATCACAGACAATTGTCGTAACATTTGATGGACAAGTGTTGCCTAAAAGAATTTTCATGTGTTACAATGCATTACCAGTTGACTTATACATTTTCCCCACCATACAATGCTTCAACTGTTGTAGGTTTGGTCATACCAAAATTCAGTGCAGGTCCAAACCTCGCTGCTATAAGTGTGGCCAAGGTCACTCTGGGGACAGTTGTGAAAAAGATGAAGAAACTGCCTCTTGCTGTCTTTGCTCTGGTTTTCATTTTGCAATTAATAAATCTTGCCCTGAATTCTCTAGGCAAAAATCAATTAAAAAATACATGGCACAAAGTTCAGTTTCCTATGCTGAAGCGACTAAAGTACATCCCCCAGTGACTAAATCTTACGCTGATACTCTTTTATCCACTCCTTCCCAAAAATTTGCAGATATCCCACTTATTTCATCCCCTAAAACATCAAATAGTTATAAGAAGACTGCCTTCCTGAAACCACGCTCACCTCCAAAACAAGTGCATGGATATAACAAAGATGCCCACAATGCTATTGTTAGAGATTTTGTCATACCTCAACCTTCAAATGGCTGTGCTCTGAATAATAATGAAATAAAAGACACAAATTTTTCCGTAAATGATCTTCTTTCTGCTTTACACAATCTTCTTGCCCAGTTCAACATGTCACCGTCCAACGTTGCCCAATCTTTCAATTTACCTCAAGTCATTCATAATGGACACATCCAAAATAATCCAGTGGAACTGTCGCAGTCTAATAAACAAAAAGAGTGATGTTATTCATCTATTAAACAAATATGAGCCTTTAGTTTTTGCTTTAGCAGAGACTTGGCTCAAATCATTTCATATTTTTAAAATTAATGGTTACTCAACCATTAGAGAGGATAGATCTGATGGGTATGGCGGAGTAGCTTTACTCATCAAGAATTCTATCCCTTTCTCTTCTGTTACACTACCACCTCATAGTGAGGAAATTTCAATTGTAGCTATTAAAGTGTATAATACTTGTCTTGTTTCTATTTACATTCCTCACCCTTCTTCTTCTGTTCTTCAAGAGGTGAATGACCTCTTTTCTTTGCTACCAAAGCCATTCTTAGTATTGGGGGACTTTAATTGCCATCACCAGTCATGGGGTTGTTCAACTTCCAACAGTTATGGGGATGAATTACTTGATATAATAGACTTACACAACTTATGCATCTTGAACTCAGGAGAAGCCACACGTCGGTGTGCTCCCAATCAAAACCGAAGTGCAATTGACCTTTCGATCTGTTCTCCAAGCTTAGCCTCTTCTTTAACTTGGCATGTTTTAACCACTACTTATGGTAGTGACCATTTTCCCATACTTATTACATATCCTCTTTCCAAACCAAAGGCACCTTTAAGGAGATCAAATTTAAAGCACAAACTTCCAAATAGAAATAACATTGACTGGGATAAATTTAAAGACATTGTTGATAGAAAACTTGGCTCCTTGCCTGTCATTTCTGATGGCAATGAAAACATTTGTGCAGTAGCTTTAGCACACATATTAATTGCGGCGGCAGATGAAGTTTTCCCTGTAAAAAATAAAAACGCTGGTACAATCCCGTCACCTCCATGGTGGGACTCTGAGTGCACAGAATTGATTAAGAAACGTAAAGAGGCTGAATACAATTATAACCTGGATATGTCTGATAAGAATTTTGAAATCCTTACTAACCTAACTAATGAAACTAGCAAACTTTTTAAGAAGAAAAAATTTGAGTCTTGGCGTAACTTCTGCTCATCAATTTCACCGAATACTCACCCTACGGTCGTCTGGCGTAATATTCGTAGATTTAGGTCCATTTATAATAATCCTGCTCCTATTCCTGACTCTTTAGCCAGTAACTTCTTAGATAAAATAGCTCCTCCTTGGGTGCCTGAGGCTGTTGATCTTAATTTGCCTCTTGAACCCAGTAACCATGATATTTCTGTAACGCTAGAGCTACCATTCACTCTTATTGAATTAAAGGGTGTTATTCATAAAACTAAAGACTCTGCACCAGGCATTGACGGCATCCCGTATTCCTTTTTTGCTAATCTAAATGACGACGTCCTTTATTTAAAGCTTGATAAGTAAAGTATGTCAAACTAAATTGATTTTTATTTTCCTTACCCGACTCAGTCAAACTTATCGATATTGTAGTGGTGTGGTCCCCACCCTACGGAATGTCAGAACTCCATACATTTTTATGACCACTTGAGAGGTTGATATTTTTTATTTTTTCCATGAAAGATAAGGTAAGTATGGTTAGAAATCGATAAATTACTTTGTTCTTGTTCATTTTCAACTAATATTCAAATTCTAAAACCTAAAATACGAGGTGAAAATAACCTACAAAGAAAGTTACCCGATTTGTTCCCTCGTCTTGGTTATTTTGATATATTACAATATAGTAAGCATATTTTGACGATTTATAGGTAACAATGTGTTGGTGAATATATAGGTAGTATTCTACAAGCTTTTCTCATATGAATCTGTTTGAAATAACTCTGATGATCGTTTACAAAATAGCGCATTGAATAACGCAAATTCATGAAAACGGCGCCGCGCGCTATGAAGTTTGAGATTGAATATTGCTGTAATCCGCTATAGAACTCCTAAAATATTATTGTAATTAGATTACTTGTATTTTCATAAGCTAGTTCCCAAATTTTCGTGTAAATTGATCCAATAGTTTTGTCAGAAATCAACATAATACAACAACATAACTACATTCAGCACGTTCTCTCATTTCAATAGGATATATATATTTCTCGAGTACTAATAAGAGTATTGTTTACGTTGTATTTCATGACGACATAATTCAAGAACCCAATGCCACTTCAACTGTGTTGATACAAGCTACAGAAACGCTGTAGTAACGTTTTTTGTTAGCCGGGTCAGATTACACTTAAAATGAGCGACCGCCCGCGGGGCGTCAAGGACTTGTGACGTAAGAAACGTTCCGTACGTGAGAGGTTAATTCTGTTATAGTTACTGGACACATCCCTGATGAATGGAAACGTCAACTGGTGTTGCCATTTCTCAAACCAAATAAAACTCCTTCTGATGCTTCTTCATATCGCCCCATAGTTTTGTCTTCAATTCTAATGAAAATAGCAGAACACCTTGTAAAAAATCGCCTAGAATGGTATGTCGAAAGTAAGGGCCTTTTGGCGGAATCACAATATGGATTTAGAAAAGGCAAAAGTACCACGGACTGTTTAAGTATTTTAACAACTGATATTCGGCTATCTTTCTCTGAAAATCAATCCACCGTAGCAGTATTTCTCGACATCAATGCGGCTTATGATAATGTTGTATTATCCATTTTACAAAGTAAATTATCAGCCCTACAGGTTCCAACGAACTTGTTGAATTTTATTATTAATATCCTGACTGCACGCTCTATAATCATGTTTTTAGGAGACCATGAGGTATCTCGCCGTGTGTGGAGAGGTCTCCCACAGGGTTCCGTGCTCAGTCCCCTTCTTTATAACATCTACACTTTTGATATGGACTCGGCCTTAACTAGACATGTTAAGGTTCTACAATACGCCGATGATTTGTTGTTGTACTCTTCAAGTCATTCGGTTGAGCAAGCCAACTTTGATGTCAATTCTGCTTTGTCTTCACTGGAGTCATGGTTACTTGTAAATGGCTTGGATTTATCCACCTCTAAAAGTGGGGCTGTTTTATTTACCCGGAAGAAGAATATTCCATTAGTAAATGTGATGTATAAAGGAATACCTATTCCAGTAAAAGATAATTTCAGATATCTAGGTGTAATATTTGACTCTAAATTAAGCTGTGTTCCCCATTGCGAATATATTGTTAACAAATGTGAAAATCACCTAAACATGCTTAGATGCCTCTCAGGTGTGTGGTGGGGTGCCCATCCCTTTTCTTTAAAACTTATTTAATGCAATCATTAGAAGCACTATGGATTACGGATTGTTCGTACTGGAACCTGGCAGTGTTCTGGCTTTTAAAAAATTGGATCGCATCCAGTCTAAAGCATTACGAATTATTTCGGGTGCAATGAAGTCTAGTCCCATTAACGCACTCCAAGTCGAATGCGGGGAAGCTCCCTTATACATTAGAAGACAATTCCTATCTGACAAATACCTGTTCCGGATTCTTCAACTCTCAACTCATCCTCTCATTCCCAAACTCGAATCTTTAATTTTGCAAATGGAATCTTCAGATTACTGGTCTCATAAACGTGCTCCTTGTTTAGTTGTCAGCTATAAAAAATACCTTTCCATTTCTTCTCCTATTCATCGTTCCAATAAACTCCTAATATTTAGTAATAGTTACGAAAGTTTGCAGTTCAGTCCCATCATAACATATGACTGTGTCAATAAATCCGATCCCGATTGCCATTTAAATTTTAACCATTTTTTGACTGAACATCTAGAATTCCACCACATTTTTACCGATGCTGCCAAACGTACTCCTACTGGTTGTGTTGGGGTAGGTACTTACCATTCCCAATATAACATCGTCCAAAAAATTAAACTGCCTCCGGAGACTTCTGTTTTTACTGGGGAATGCTTCGGTATATTAAAAGCCATAGAATATATTTGCGTTTTTAAGTTAAAAAAAGCTATAATTTTTACTGACTCTCGAAGTGCTCTTTTAGCCATCAATAAATCCCCATATGAAGGCAAGTCACAGCTTTCTATAATTTACTTAATAAGAGAATTTGCGTCCAGAATTATCACTGAGGGCAACTTAGTACAATTTGCATGGATTCCGGCCCATGCTGGAATTCATGGCAATGAAATGGCTGACGCTCTGGCTGGTGATGCTGTGTATAGTGGGGACTTAGTCCCATATAAAAATTTTTCCTATGACCTTGTCACGATGCCTAAGAGATTTCTTCGGGACACCTGGAAGAAAGCTTGGGATATCAGTAGCAGATCGAAGGGATATTACTTTTCCCTAATTCAACCCGAGATTCCAGAAAGGCCATGGTTTTGCCGGGCAAAATTTGGCAAGATGGAGACCTCTGTTTTAATACGGATGAGACTGGGTCACGTTTGTTCTCCAGCCCATCTTGCCAGATTTCATATTATCGACGACCCCATCTGCTTGTGTGGCACAGATGTAGGCGATTTAAATCATATTTTTTTCTCCTGTCCCCTATACGATCGTTCTTCCCTCTTTAGTAACCTCTTATCCCTTGATATTCCTTTTCCTACCTCAATACTTTCTTTACTTTGTACAAATAGTCTTCCTGTATATAAATGTATAGTCTCATTCATCACCTTAAATAACCTTAAGTTGTAAGGACAATGGGCAAAAATGTATGGAACGTGGTACCCGCTCCAATAGTCCTCATTAATATATCATTGAATAGACATTTTGATGCAGAAAAACGTCTACCATGGCGCCTGTCCCTATTCACGTTTGGAAAGCAGTAATCTCACTATCTATACTTATTATTATAAAGCTTTAATCTCAGGAACTGCTAGTCCGATTTAAAAAATTCTTTCAGTGTTAGATAGCCCATTTATTGAGGAAGGCTATAAGCTATATATCATCGCTACGCTACGACTAAAAGGAGCCGAGCAGCAGGGGTGAAACCACGGGGAACAGCTTGTGTTTTATAAATGATGAAGAATTTATTACAAACTACTTATATAAGTAAAATAAAGCTAGAATAACATGATATAACACATTTAGGATTCTATTATTAAAAGAAGTAAGAAAACAAGCATTCTTTAAATACAAAACATATATTTTATCAATAAGTGAGTAGATTTAAAACATTACATATCGGTATCAACTATAACAGCATTGAGGAAAGATGCCGGAGCAGTAAATCCCGTATGCCTCGCATAGCCTAAGTACCATACGATGGACACTATATGTGCACAAGTGCCGATCGTACGTCGCCCGGTTAAACATGTGCAATACTGTTGGACAATATTATTTGCACTGCTGATTAATATATAACAAAAATATGTTTTTACACGGACATGTCGCGACTGGATTCGTCCACGCAAAAGCCAGGCATCTTCGTGTATGCCATAGTCTGGCAGATCATCAAGTGCTCCCTCTCTGTACGTTTCAATTATATATAGACCATTTGATAAATGCTCGGCACAGTAAGATCTTGCCAGCTTGAGTTGGTATGTACCTAGCGCTAATAGAATTATATCCTCCTCCGTCATTGAAGGGAAGTTTTCAATCAGGCTCGCTTCCATCCTCTGAAAATCTACTCTTCTGTGGTTAAGCCGTTTTCTCTCTACATACATATGCAGAAGATTCGGGGTATCTATTTTCTGCCTTATTATATGGACGAATTCGTCTGCGTGTACGCTATCCACGATGGGTTGGTGGAAGTGATTCGTGATAGCTGCGGCAATCTTAAAATCAGTGAACATATTGGGCAGTGACTTATTAAAATATTTTTGCCGCAAGAGCTTAAAATCACGTTTAAACCGGCCATTTGCCACTTCCACAACCCACCGGCATAGCGTTACCGATCGAGCTTCGTTGGATTGTTCAGTGGTCAGCTGTGTCTCTTGGCGGTTCTTTGTTGGTGGGACATAGGATTCATACCCACATTCATCAATGAGGTCCAAGCTGTCTCTAAAGCCTCGATCTAATATGAAAGCATCGTTTGTTCGGAGTAACCAATGTAATGGATGTTGTCCATCATTCATAATATCGCCCATTATTTGCGCATCTGTTTTTGTTGCAGCGTATGGACCCATTACATCCAATATATATCCATCAGTACATACAAGTAGGAAAGGTTTCAGTAGATTCTGAAACTTGTGTAAACTGTAGGATAATCTTTGGAATAAAAAGTTCGAGCTTTTATTTATGTAAATGTAAGTACCATCACCAATCAATAATAACTTATCATTATTTTCATTTCCAAATAATGCTTTTGGTATAGTTAGATTTTTTTCCAATAATTGTTGTCTGTCAATGTGATCCACTCCCAAATGCAGCCCGACATAATTGTTACTGAGACACTCCCTCACAATAACCAATAAACGTTCGAGCTTTCGTCGTGACATGTTAAATAATGTCGCAAGTCTTTCATATGGCTCCCCAGAACGCAGTTTTGTTAGATAAATACCTAATGCAGTTCTCGGCTCTCTACATCTTTCATTTAGTGCAGGTGTTTGTACCAATATATTATCAAACTCTTCGCACTTGCGTCCTGTCCAAAAGTGCATTTCTTCGTTGGTTAAAGCGCCTCTCGTGTTGAAGTCTAGCCGAGGTCCACGTTGTAAGGCCATTCTTAACATGTCACAAATGTCAGTAAACTGTTCTGTATTAAAATCATGAGTGACATTACATGTTTGAGGTAGCTCATCCCAAACGTTGTTCTCTAAGTGCTGTGTACACACTCTTGCACCATTTGGAATATAAAGCTTATATTCACAAAAGATGTGAGTTTTAATTGTTATTGGGATTCGATGGCGAGTTGCGTTTGGACAGTTGTTAAATATACAATGCCGTGGTGTGTTTGGAGCACGTGTATACTCTGAAACTTGAAATTCCTGAACATTTTGCACAGCTTCCGGCACAGCTTCCGGCACTGCTTCCGGCACTGCTTCCGGCATTGCATCCGGCACTGCTTCCGGCATTGCATCCGGCATTGCTTCTGGCACTGCATCTGGCATTGCTTCAGGCATTGCTACGGGCACGGCAGGGTTCGCATGTCTTCTCACTGCATTATCAGCGGACTGCCAACATCGGTGACACACACGTCGTGTGCCATCGAATACCACCTGAAAGTAGTAAAAATATGATTTAATATATATTTTTTTGGAACTAAGCTAAAAAACTGAGAAAACAACGTCACGTAAATACAAAATATTAAAGTGTCGATCGTAACCTAACAACACTTTTGTTATAGTAAGCGCAGATTCAACAAAGTCGTCGGGCCATAAATCATTTCTCTATGTCCATCTTGCTTGCACTTATAAAGCTTATGGAACGCTAATGCAAAATAATAGGGCATTGGAATAATAAAAGTGACTTTCGAAGGTCCGATGACTCCACACGTGCGCACAGTGTCCAGGTAGCTAATATCGAGTTAGAAAGGATAAGCCCTTTTCTTTGTACTGCTAACCATTATCTATTGTTATTGGTAATGACCGTCTTAAGTGGCAGCACCTGTGCTATACTTAGATTAAGAGTATAAACGGCACGGACGAAGGGATGATGAAATAAAACCACACCTTGATTATAATAATGGAAGTGCTTACCTCCAGAACAGCATGTTCATGAATAAACGCAGCGAACTCAGGGCGCGTTCTTGACAGATTAGTTGTCAAAACATGTTGTTGGTATCTTCTGGTATATAAAGCTCGCCGACACATTACACAGTTGAGACGTTCCATTGCGATATTCCAGTTCGAAAAGCAAATCAGTATAGTCCACAACAGTAGCACAGGTCAGCGTTAATTAGAGCGGGTAACAAGTCCAGTAGGAGCGCAGGGGTCAGTAGTTAATAAAACCGAGTTATGAAAGCACAAAAGAAACTCAAACAGCAGCTAAACGTCGTCACGAGCGCAAAACGAACGAGCGACTGACGCAGGAAGGACGCGAACACGTCTGGTGTCAGTCGATCCCCTCCTCTCCCTCCCCCGCTGCTCTTGCGCACACCCCGCGCTCAGGAGCAACGGGACTCGAGTTATAATGAGGAGTGCATGGCAAAGTCTTACGTAAAAACGTTATTAATAGAAAACATGAACGGAAATGCCGAAAATATTACCTTGGTACTCATTTTCTTACATAAATAAGTGGTAACTAATATACTCGTATATGTATGTTTATCGCCGGGGCCACGAGACTGTCTAAACAGGTTACTGTGGCCCTGGAAAGCAAAGGGAAACTGAAGGAACAGGGTTTTTATTAGTTAGTAAGACTGTCGTTTATCTTCAAACGCAATCAGATTTGAGAGTGGCGGCTATAGTAAAAATTGTTCCTCTTGGTAAGACCTTTTAAACGACACTACAATCATATCTATTGGAGCCGGGTACCATTTTGCTCATTCTTCTTTATTATTCATCATTGTAATTTTTGCTCATCAATCATTAGAAAGTAGATAAAAAAAAAAATTGATTTTATATGTCCGTTCTATCCCTAATTCCATTAAAATAATAAAGTACCAGTTATCACTCCGTTTCCCTACCTTTTCTATGAAACAAGTAAACCAAACGTGACATTGGCTAAATGCACAAACCGTGCGAAGCCAAAAAAAAAAAAAAGTAGAGGTTGTCAAAAGTTGGAAGATTCGAACATGACAGTTTGTTTTTATTTTAATTTACGTATTGAGTTTTTGGCAAAGGCCCACACATAAAGCCTCAATTACCCCGTTGTACTGTTTGTAGATCTAATTCAGACCTCAATTTTTTTGCTGGTAGCAGCAAGACATGTTCATGAAATATCTAAGTTGTCTAACTCTTACATACTGACTAGTGGGAACTACTAAGAAATATGTAAATAAAACACAACAAATACATTAGATTTTTATTTTTTTAATTTAGTTTTTTTAACGAATGCTTTAGATTGCATTCTCGGAAGAGATTTACCGATTAGTCGGGATACATCTGTGTCTTTCATAATTTTATGTATCCTACAACACCAGTTAAAAATTACTAAATTTACCCCATGCTCAATGAATTTTCTATTTCTTTTTTATGCGTTTCACAAAAAAGGAAGTCGAATGAGTACTTAGACATAATTTTGCTTTTAATTCTTCTTGAAATATTATTTTTTGCTGGACAATGCTCTAAGTACTCATTTGCTTCCTCTGTGACTACTCCGAACGCTCTCACTGCATTTTCAGAAGGGTAGTCAATTTAATTTTTTTGTTGGTTATAAACTTTTTTTTTTGCACCCAATTATGTACAGCACTGACCTCGCGCGTAGTTAGATCGGCAACGCAATCGCCACATTTTATTTTTGAAAAAAATTTCCTTGTGACCACCCTGCTGTGTATGCTCTTGCATAAACATTAAGGCGTTCTTGAGCAACAGATCGCGGCACCGTTCCTGACGTATGGGGTTCTACATTAATTTCACACGGATTTTTTGGAAGGTACAAATAGCTGTTTCAGTTTAAGAGCGTGTATTCCGTCCACTAGCGCCGCCAATCGTTTTTTATTATTTGTGGTAAATTTAAGACACGTAAATAAAAAACCGCTCTGTAGTGCACTGAAGAAATGTATTTATTATGTTTTGAGAGTTATGTTTTGTACTTTAGAACATAAATAGTTGCCAAAATCGATATTTTTGCTAAAAGTGGCCACTTTTAGCAATAATTGCCGTTTTGGCTATTTAGCCATGAGTTATGTATTAAAAATAGCTGTCAAAAAATAATAGATACATTTCTTTAGTGCACTACAGAGCGGTTTTTTATCTACGTGTCTTAAATTTACCACAATTAATAAAAAACGATTGGCGGCGCTAGTGGACGGAATACACACTCCTAGCTGGTTTGCGGGATCATCTTCACAATTAAAAGTATCTGAGTGAAATTTTATAAATCTCGTTATTAGATATGAAGGTGTTGACAAAGATGTGGCAATTCAGGTTATTATTTCTGCAATTATACGCCCGCACTTGTCCAAAAAAGTTTTCCATTGGATCAGAGGTGAAATAGTACGGGCGCATTAATTTTACATTTTTCTTTTGGAGGAATTGCCACAGCCATAACTTTATAGAATTACAATCCAATTTTTTAATGAAGGCACAGTTGTCTCCCTACCTTTGACGTCCACAAAACGTATTTCTTTTAATTTTTTAATGGATTCTTGCTAAAATCTTTAGTGCGGTGACCCTGTTGTACAAGCTGCGCGTAAGTGTTTCCCTCTTGCCGTCTTACTTTATAAACTCGCACCATTCACTGAGTCGAACAGGTCGTCAAAAAATGATCTTGTTTCAGCAGTGTTTTCGAGGGTGGACCTAACTCTTCTCCCATCAGCATATTGAGCTGGAACAATTGACACTTATTAAAATTGGTATACTATAGTAAATTAATAAACAAAATTGATTTGAGAAATTGAATTGATCAGAAAAATATATAAGAAATTTTAAATTTTTGATGATGAGATTAATCAACTGGTATAAAGAAATAATCAAAATGGCTTGATTTTATTATTATTACTAGCTGACCTGGCAAACGTTGTTTTGCCAAATAAATAAAACAAAATAGCCAACAACCTATTCTCTGACCTACTAAATATACACAAAAAAAAATTATATACATTAGTCACGTGACACGATAGTTTTATAAATTAGAAGATTAGATTATAAACAAAATATTAAAGGGAATGCCAACCAAAGTATGTATTTTAGGCACTGTTGGTCATAGTTAATTAATTTTTCATCAATTTAATTATTATTATGAAAGTAAACTCCTAAATAAACATTTTAAACATCAAGCAAGCAAGATTTTTTGACATACTAATTTTTAAAGTATAATGTTAACATGGGTAACCTGTACTGATTCAGACAGGATGCATAAAAGGAATAAAAATATTTGAATTTGATACATACCAATAATACCCAATTCATTGTCTTTGTTTGTTGTACCAGAAACACTCGACATAACATCATCATTATACCTCACTATCTACGATGTTGAAGGCATTGTTAATGACTGATCTGTAAATATATTACATCAATTAGAACTATGCACAAATATCGATAGGGAATTGAAACTAAGGACCATAAGTACCATAAGTACATACCTGTTACATTCCCATTGTTTTCTGTATTGAAAATTGACTACAATTCAACATTAATAGTTGTATTTTCTGATGACAAGGGCACTGGAAGTGAGTTATCTGAAATAAAGTTCATTTTATTTTTTTAATGGTTTGGTAAAAAAAAATACTTTAGTTTCATTATAATATGTAGTAATAATCAACAGTCTTACCAGGAGACGAATAGTATGGTCATCATGTTTCCTTTTCCGAGAATAATATTGTGATCATGATTCTGATATACTTCTGAAAAAAGAAATGCATAGGTACATGAGTTTTCTATATTATGTTTACCAATATGCGCTTATGCGCTATAACTTGGGTAAGTGGGTCGTCTCAGGTTGAGTGGGTTATTATGGAATTTACTTATTTTACATGATCATCAGATATTTATTTACCTAATACTTAGGTACTAACCTTGCTCAACTTTTATGGGTATTCCAGAAGCAATTTCACCGGCCGAGAACAATGATTGATAAGAACCAACTAGCCGATGCTTCTCACTGATGAACCTTTTTTCAAAGTGTTTCTGGCACACACATAGTTTTTGAAGTGCTTGCGCGCTTAAGCTGCGCAAATAATCACTATTAATGCTCAGAACCCACATGTCCTTCCGTTTAGTACCACAATTTTCGATACAACACTTGTTGTACACCTTGTACTACCAATGCAAAATATAACATCACTGTATACAATAGTTTAAAATCACTGAGAGGATAAGTACGGAAAATAATCTAATATGAAAATAAAATGGTGGCAACAGAAAAGTTCTAATTTTGACAGTGACATTTGTCAATTATCTATGGATTTGGCAATGGGCGTTAGCGGGGTGAAGAATGACAGAAGGGGGCGAGGCGATCTGTTATGTTCAAAACTTCCAACCATAGAGTATACGGTTGAAATTTTTTGTTCTAAGTTTGCGTGCCGGTTCTGTGGTAAAACTGCTTCCTTACCGCATCGGAGAATCGGTGTAGTTTTTATTTCGGTTAATTTTGGTTTTCTAAGAATAAATAATCAAACTGGAAACAGAAATAACTACAGAAATTTATTAATTGTGATGCGTTGATTATTGGGTATATTCGACTATGATTTCTCAATTAATAGTCGAATTCAGTTTTTGATGCTTGATCTATTTTCACGTTTATTGACGTAGAAATAGAAATAAGCTACTCAATACTTTACCATCGCAAATCGTGAATTAAAATTAAAATCGACAGATATATTTGATTATGAGAAGTGTATTTGTGTGAATAGTGTACTATTTGGATTATACAGTCATGTTAAAGGTACATTTACTTTAAAATTGTGATTCATGTTTTAACTCAACTTACTTGTTGACGATGTATAACGTTCCATGGATTTTCTTTTCAGGATAAAGGACAAGTCACTTTTGAAGATAAATGGCCTGCTATGCGCCCTATAGTTTTGAAGTTACTCAAGCAGGAGCCAGTAACGCAGACAGAATGGCAAGATCTTTTTGGTTCTGTTCACTCTGTATGCCTATGGGATGAGAGAGGACCATACAAGTTGAGGGATGCTCTTCAGCAAGACATTATGATGTATATTAAGCAGGCTCAGAATCGCGTACTGGCTCAGCGGGAGGACCAGGCGCTGCTTAAGGCATATATTGCCGAATGGGGCAAGTTTTTTACACAGTGCAACTATTTACCTACTCCATTTCGACAATTAGAAAATTCTATCAACAATGTTAGCAAAGTGGCAAGTTCTAATGCATCTAGTACGCAGAAGAAGAATAACAACAATAACATAGAAGATAGTTTGGTTAGAAAATTGATGTTAGATTCATGGAATCAAAGCATTTTCATGGACATCAAGCAGAGACTACAAGATTCTGCTATGAAGCTGGTACAAGCTGAACGTAATGGTGAATCATTTGATTCACAGCTTGTTATTGGTGTAAGAGAATCATATGGTAAGTTGGGTTTTTAAAGTCTTTGTTAGTTGTCTCCTTATCATAAACTAGCTGTGCCCACGACTTCCTTTGCGTGGTCTTCGGAAAATGATGTGATGTGTTGCATATACAAAATCTACTTCCAGTTACATATCCTGATCTCTCTCAGAATTAAATGAATGTAGGAAGAGGGTACCTAATGCAGGGCACTGTATCATCTCTACCGGTTAAAATGCCAACCAGTCCAGGTAGTCTCCTGGTACAAACCTATCTTGAATCAAAATCAACAAAACTGACTATCAAACGAATGGTGGTGTATCAAGTTTCTTAATTTCGTCCAGCACAGTCCAAAATGAGGCGCTCGTAGCCGCACAGGTTGATCTTCAAGGTTAAGCAACGCTTGCCGAGTTTGATATGTGGATGGGTGACCATCTTAACATACCGAGTTTCCTCAGTGACTCGGAAAGCACGTTAAGCTGTTGGTCCCAGCCGTCATTTAGAGATCTTTGGCAGTCATTACGGATAGTCAGAAGCCAGAAAATCTGACATCAGTCTTGCCAAGGAGTACCGTGTTACCCGGTTTATTTATTTATTTATTTGGATCTCCAACAAAAGATACACACATCTAACATAAAACACTTAACAGTAATAAATACACTTAACTTAATAAATATAAAACACTTAACACAGTGGTTCACTCAAGTGTGCTCCTTCAGTTATAGAAGACCACAGCATGATATCTAGGTTAACATACCTACAAAATAGAAATAAAATATTCACAAAATTAAATTAAAATTAGAATTAGATTAAAATTATTAGAGTAAATTACATTCAATTAAATAAGATTAAATTATTCCAATACAATAAAATTATTCAAGTAAATTAAATTAAATTGTTCCAATAAATAAATATTAAAAATTCAAATTTTGTGGTTTCATTAGATAACAATTACATTATTAAAATGACAATTTTAAAATTCAAATACAATTTTAGTTAACGGGTTGTGGAGGTCTGGTAGAGCGGCTGCTCTACGCAAAATACTGGTATTCAGCTAAATCCGGTTTGACTGGAAGCCGACCCCAATACAGTTGGGAAAAGCTGACAGTCCAAAAAGAAACACATTTTCTCCGACAATATTGCTGATTGTAGACCACTGATTAATTAATTTGTTTTAACGTTTTAAAAGTTTTACTGGGTTCATAGAATCAATTTGTTATAGAGGATCACGTGGCGTGATCTTTAAGGTTAAGCAATGCTTGCGAAGGTTGGTCTGTGTATGGGTTACCATCTTAACATAGTTTCCTTTGTGCCTCGGAAAAGCACGTTCAGCTTTTGGTCTCGGCTGTCATTTGTAGATATTTAGCAGTCGCTACGGATAGTCAGAAGCCAGTAAAATCTGACTGCAGTCTTGCCAAGAAGTACCTTGGTACCCAGTCAATGGGTTGTGGAGGTCTGGTAGACAGCCGCTCCACAGCTGAATCTGGTTTGAAGCCGAGCCAATAGTTATAATGGTCACCCATCCACAGACCGACCTCGGCAAACGTTGCATAACCTTGAAGATCGAGAACCCTTACCCTATGTTCACAAATAAATGAATAAATAAATACCTACTTTGTTATTGGCGAATGAATGTAGTTAATAATAAATAAATAAATAAACTATTTTTATTCTACCTACCACCTGATCTGACTGAGTAGCGGTATTTAATTTCATAAATTTTACGTAGTTTTTCAATACAATCTTCAATAGTTCAATAGCCGCGTTAGTTTTTACAAATGCGATCATGCTCCTTATTTGTAACAGCCTACGGAACAATTTCGTATGCAATGGTGTCTTTGCAAGTATTTATTTGTAAACGCGATTGTGCTCCTTTTTTGTAACGGTCTACGGAACAATTTCGTATGCAAGTATGTTTACTTTAATGGTTTGTCTTTGCAAGTATTTATTTGTAAACGCGATTGTGCCCCTTATTAAGAGGTCAGGGCTCAATTTCCCATGCAAGTATTTTTTCTTCCAACAGGGCTTTTGGATGGAATAGAAGTAGAAACTGTAATCGTCTGTAAGTAGGAATTAATTTGAAAACGCGATTGTGCTCCTGTTTCTTAGCCCTGGTACTCGATTTTGCAAGTACGACCCATGTCTACTACCTATGGATGCACAGTTTACAACACCCTCCTCCAAGTAAACTCGATAATTCATTTCCATACATAGCTATACAAATATAACTTCACTAGCTGACCCACGCAACTTCGTCTGCGTCACATTTTCCATTAATGCTCGGCTCCTTTTAGTCTTAGCGTGATGATATGTAGCCTATGTCCTTCCTCGATAAATGGGCTATCTAATACTGAAAGAATTTTTCAAATCGGACCCGTAGTTCCTGAGATTACCCCTTACATACAAACTTACAAACAAATGTTACCTCTTCATAATATTAATTATTAACGACGACGATTCAGAAAAATTACGTAATTGCACAACGCCGTCTACGGGTAAATGGATAAAACGTCGGTACAAAGCATGTTCTAATGCGGTTCGTGAATGGACGGCGCGGGCGGCGTTTTACGATTTAGTAATTTTATATTATCTTCGAAACTATTCAACCAATTGACATACTGTTTTGGGCAAATCGTATCTCTATGATGCTCTTGTGATCATAATAACATTTTTTTCGATAAGGTGTAATATTTTGTTGTTTAAAATATCGTCCAAAGATAAGTACGTCGAAAAATACTTTTTTTAACACACAAAAGCTACTATATCTGCTAAAATATAAAAGATAGAAATATGGTGCCGCGGACTTTTTTGTAGAACTATTTTAGGCGGACCAGGTTGCCATACATTGTTTTCAATTATATACAACTGTTAAGGCAGCGCACGCATGACGCAAATAACTCTGTTGTAAGAGCTATTTTTTTCCGCCTGGATAGACAAAAATTGAGATAGTTCGACTAATAGGCATGATATCTTTATAATTTATAGCCTATAGCACTCACGAATAATGTAGCTTTCTACCAGTGAAACAATTTTTCAAATCGGACCAGTAGTTCCTGAGATTACCCCCTACATACAAACTTACAAACAAATGTTACCTCTTTATAATATTAGTATAGATGATAAACAACAAAAAAACATGGGGCTAAGGTCATGCTACTGCGGAGAATTTTAACACCGCGATTCAGAAAAACGCGTCATAAGTACAACGCCATCTATCGACAATGCAATATAGGTACTTGTAAGTTCGAACCTAGAAGCTCACACGTTACGAATGTTACGATAAATAATGATAAGATAATAACATGTTCACTTTTGTTTTGCCACATATTATGATTAATTAAAAATTTACTCAAAAATACATTTTTTTGGGGTCTTTTCACACATTTGTTAATACAAATTTTCTCAGTAGATGGCATTGCAAGTATCTGGAGTATCAATGAAAACCACCTACTTTAGCGCTGTTTCTTCCTAAAATACAAAATCCTTTATTTCAAATAGACACTTTTGAATAGTCAAGGTATGTCAGTCAAATAGATGAAGCTAATTCTGCCGCGCTAGCGACAAGAGTAGCAAGTTATTCTGCAACAAAACAAACTCACCGACCCTATCTCCAGCGCGGCAGTTGCACGTTCCAAAGAGTAGATCCTATGGAGAAGAACGTGCAAGAAACTCCATGGACAATCTTTTAAACACTGCCTTTTTACAAAATCATGGTTAGATTATTTAATGAGTCTATACAATGCAAAGATAATCTTACAATCTTCAGCAGGTCCAACAATGTTTTCACATCTTCACCAAAGTTCGGGCATTTTAGTCGTTGTGGAGCGGACCAGCATTGAGCCAAGCATTTTTGTCGTCAATGTACTCCCCTAATTTATAATATGCTTGTTTGCATAGTGTGCGTTTTACACAGTTTTTAAATTTCGTCTCATTTAGTTCTAGTATATGTGGCGGTATTTTGTTATAAAACTTTAAACAGTATCCCATGAAAGATGTTGCTACTTTAGCAAGTCTGAAACCTGGTTGAACTAACTGATTCCTATTTCTAGTGACATAGTTATGTCTGTCGCCTCGTTTACTGAAAAGATGTAGATTCTTTCTAACGTACATAATATTTTCATAAATATATTGACAAGGGACCGTCATGATGTTAATTTCTTTAAACAGTTCTCTTAGAGAATCTCTCCGGCGCAGATGGTAAATGGCTCTGATGGCTCTTTTCTGCAAAATGAAAATAGACTCGATGTCAGCAGCCCGTCCCCAAAGTCAAATACCGTAAGACATTATACTGTGAAAATAACTAAAATAGAGTAGTCTAGCGGTTTCAACATCTGTAAACTGGCGAATTTTTCTAACAGCACATGCTGCTGAACTTAGCCTTCCTGTAAGAGATGTTAAATGAGGACCCCATTGTAACCTTGAGTCTAGCCTAATCCCCAGGAAAACTGCTTCTTCGACTAATTCTAGTTTCTCCTTGTTCAATATTATGTCACAATTATTACTTTTGACATTTGGTAAAGTGAATCGAATGCACTTCGTTTTTTTCTCATTTAACACTAGATTATTAGCAGTGAACCAATCATGTACCTTCATTAGAGCGTTATTTACATTGTCAAGATTTTGCATGTCTATTTACTTTAAAAATCTAAGATGTATCGTCAGCAAACAACACCATATTGAGTTTATTTTCTAAAATATAGGGCAAATGTATAAACTAGAAATAAGAAAGGACCCAAAATTGAGCCTTGTGGTACCCTCATTTTCACGATTAATCCTGTTGAATTTTTGCCGTTTATATGAACTAGCTGCTGTCTTTCATTTAAAAACGATTTTACTAAGTTCAAGGCTGTTTTACTTAGTCCGTAATGCTCTAGTTTCAGGAGTAATGTCTCATGACTCACACAATCAAACGCTTTCGATAGGTCGCAGAAGATACCTATGGCATCTTGCGCCTCTTCCCACGCATTGAAGATATGTTTTAATAAAGTTACACCAGCGTCAGTTGTACAGCGCCCCTTGGTGAAACCGTACTGTTTGTCATGTAAAATATTATTCTCATTAAAATGACTGAGCATTTGATTTAGCATAACCTTTTCAAACACCTTGCTGAAAACCGGCAACACAGAGACGGGTCTATAGTTAATGGTATCTTTACTGTCCCCGGATTTGAATAAAGGAATAACTTTACTGTATTTCATAAGGTCCGGGAAAACCCCTTGATCTACACACAGATTGAATACAAAAGCTAAATACGGTGCTATAGTGTCAATAATGGAGGCACAAACTTTTACAGACATACCCCATAGATCTTCTGTCAATTTGACCTTGACTTGCTTAAAAGCTTTTATTAATACAGTTGGGGTTATATGCTTAAAGTTAAACTCAATTGGGCAGGCTGAAACATTCGCCTTCAATAATTCAACAGAAAGTGAGGGCGACGAGTTTAAGGTTTCAGTAGTTTTAATTGGAATACTGGTAAAGAAATTTACAAATTCTTCAGCGACTTCTTTGCTTTCGCTTATGAGTCCACGTGAAGTTCGCAATGTATAATCATTATTATGTTTTTTGTTCCTGTTCGTTTCATTATTGATAATTTTCCAAACTGTTTTAATTTTATTCTCTGCTGATTTAACCTTGTTGCTTATGTATAGGGCCTTTGCTGCCTTGCAAGTATTCATAAAAATTTTTGAGTAACTAGCTACGTACTTATTAAAAGTTTCCGTGTTGATAAAAGGCTTAAGGCCATAAAGTTCATAAAGTCTTTCTCTACTTTTTCTGACTCCTTTAGTTGCCCAGTCACTAAATACAAATTTAGGGCATATATTTCTAGTCTGCTGCTTAAAAGTGGCATTGAACTCAGTTTGTACTAGTGAAAATAATTCTCTATACAAAATATTACCATTGTTCATTGTGAAGCCCTGGTCACTTAACTTACCGATTAAGGTGCTATTAAATTTATTTAATTTGCCGGTTGTAATTGGCCTGGATTGTATCTGCACTTTTTGGATTGTCATGTTGGACTCAAAAGATACTGTTAGTCCACTGTGATCGGAAGGCAGATAATTAACAACAGCTTTGTCTAAGAAGTCACAGCAACAAAAAACATTATCAATACATGTAGCAGTATTATACGGGTTGGTTCTTTGAACATATTTGACAAATGGAATGATTTAAATAGATGTAATAACCGACCACTCTCTGAATTATTTTCTAAAATATTAATATTAAAATCACCACAGACTATCACTTGTTTATTATTACTTGCAAGTTTTGCCAGCATCTTCCATTACTGACTCAAATATAGAGTAGTTTTGATAATTAGGGGGTCTGTAAACGCACACTATGATATGCTTATCCAGCTCAACACAAGACAGCTCAATGCTATGTTCCACTGACAGTTCAACAATGTCTTTACGCGTTTTAAATTTAATACAGTTTTTAATTAATATTAGTGAACCACCACGCAGCATTGATTTTCGATTAAAACAACTGCCTATACTATAATTGTCATAATTAATTAACATTTCAGTATCCTTTAACCAATGTTCAGTTATGCAAATAATATCAAACATTGTTTTTTCTAAAAATAATTCTATTTCCAACTGTTTTGAAGCAAAGCCTTGAATATTTTGGATAAATAAGTTAAAGGATTTCTGCTTAGCCCCTTTTTTTTAGTGCTAGAAGATATCTTATTGTTGTTGAGTTTATCTAAGTTGCTAATGGTACCAACTGTTGTCTTATTCCCTAGTTTAAATTATTGGATTCAGAAACCATAACATTAGTATTATTACTAATGTTGGTGTTAATTACAGGGTACTTCGACATACTAATTATGTCTGAGTATAATAATCCTAAACTTTAAAATTCGATATCTTTTGATTTTGTGTGTCGATTTTGATGAAATAAACGCTAAATGTTACTCCGGTTATAACTTAAAATTTTTAAGTACCTAAATTTTGAATCCTATCCGAGGTTTATGCGTGATGCTCCTCCAAATGCACAGACAAACAGACAAAAATTTCAAAAAAAATTGTGCTTTGTCTTTTTTCTGAAATTTGTATGTATTTTTTTTATGCGAAAATATCCAATGTACAGACACGGCAAGTCTACGATTTTATTAAATGTATAGAAAGAATAGATGATGTTTAAATCTAACTTAATAATTATTTGTTTGCAGTTAATTTATGCTCGAACTCTGTGGATAAACTTCAAATATACAGGGAAAACTTTGAGGCTGCTTATATGCAGGCAACAGAAGAGTTTTACAAACTAAAAGCCAGTGAACAATTACTGGTGAATGGTGTTCAATCTTATATGAAGTATGCTGATCAACGTTTAAAAGAAGAAGAAGCTCGTGCCCACAGATATTTGGAGCCAGGAAGTGGCAGTGTTACAGCGCTAACACAATGTTGTGAGAAAGTACTCATTGGAGAACACCTTCCAACATTACTTGCAGAGAGTGCCCCTCTCATTAAAGCTGGTCAAACTGAGAAGTTACAACTTATGTTCCGTCTTCTTGACAGAGTTCCTGATGGAGTCACACCCATATTAAGAGACCTAGAGGCACACATAGTGTCAGCTGGATTAGCAGATATGGTGGCTTCTGCAGATATAATCACTTCTGATTCAGAAAAATATGTGGAACGTTTATTAGATTTGTTTAAAAGTTTCAGCTCATTGGCTAAAGATGCCTTTTTGGATGATCCGAGGTTTTTGACAGCCAGAGACAAGGCTTACAAATGTGTTGTAAATGACACAACAGTTTTTAAGTTGGAACTACCATCTTCAGCTTTAATTAGGGGCAGCAAAGGCACTGCTCCTGAGAGCAAGTGTCCTGAGCTCCTTGCTAACTATTGTGACATGTTGCTGCGGAAGACACCTCTAAGCAAACGTCTAACAAGTGAGCAGATAGAATCAAGGTTAAGAGATGTATTGTTAGTTTTAAAGTATATAGAAAACAAGGATGTATTTATGAGATATCACAAAGCACATCTGACTAGAAGATTAATATTAGATTCAAGTGCAGATTCTGAAAAAGAAGAGGACATGGTAGAGTGGCTCAGAGAGGTGGGAATGCCTGCAGATTATGTTAATAAACTGGCTCGAATGTTTCAAGATATTAAAGTCAGTGAAGATCTGAATACTCAGTTCAGAACTGATACCACCCGACATGATGCTATAAATATAAAAATACTTAATGCTGGAGCATGGGCCCGTGGATCTGAAAGAGTTACTGTTAGCCTTCCATTAGAGTTAGAGGACTACATACCTGAAGTTGAAGAGTTCTACAAGAAGAAACATTCAGGGCGTAAGCTGCAGTGGTATCATCATATGAGTAATGGTACTATCACATTTGCCAATTCTGTTGGTAGATTTGATTTAGATGTCACCACATTTCAAATGGCTGTCTTGTTTGCATGGAATCAAAGACCAATGGAGAAAATAAGTTATGAAAACCTGAGACTTGCCACTGAACTCCCTGATCCAGAACTAAGGAGAACTTTATGGTCCCTTGTTGCTTTTCCAAAACTCAAAAGACAATTATTGTCCTATGAACCGGCAGTGCAGAATCCTAAAGATTTTACAGAGAATACAACATTTTGGGTAAATCAAGAATTTGCTCTAATTAAAAATGGGAAACCTCAACGTCGGGGCAAAATCAATTTGATTGGTAGACTTCAATTGAGCACGGAGAGATCTCAAATAGAAGATAATCATTCCATTGTTCAGCTTCGAATATTGAGGACTCAAGAAGCCATCATAAAAATACTTAAGATGAGAAAACGAATCACAAATACTGCTCTTCAGGTAAGAACTTTTTTTCTCAATAATTATTTTCATCAATAAGTGAACTGTGGTTTGTCGGCGGGATTAGCCCTCATATTAACACATTTGTTTCAAAAATCAATCAACTAAGCAATTAATTAGTAAGCTATTATTATTTAGGTTTGATTGTCGATTTACCGGCTGTTCGAAAATTATGTGAAACCTTATGCATTTTTCATATGGCTAATAGGGAATATGCATGCGAATTTTTACTTGCAAAATGAAATACTTATTAGCTCTAGTAAACAATCAGTAAATTATTTTTTAAATACCTTCATCAGCGATGAAGAATAGGGAATATGCATGCGAATTTTTACTTGCAAAATGAAATACTTATTAGCTCTAGTAAACAATCAGTAAATTATTTTTTAAATACCTTCATCAGCGATGAAGTTATAAAGCTTCGAAGATTACAATTAGAAAGAGAAGTCCGATATGAACTTTGACGTCAAATTCAAGATGCCTATACAGCTGCCATATAAAACAGCGTTTTTGGCGAGGGGGACATATAGATTTGTTTAAAATTATTATATCTCGTTTGTTTGTTGAGCAATTTCTCTTCTATTTTCACTGTTAGTATTACATTTTTAGATAAACTGTACCTAAAGATAATAAATATTTTTTCATGCATATTTCCTATTCAACCCGGTGTATTTATTGGTATTTTTACAGCACTAGTAGCAAACTTCAGAGACACTTTATTCAGACACATTGATTTGACTTTAATTTATTACTTAACAATCAAGCACTAAATGATTATGAACTATTAACTATTGAAGCAAGAAAAATATGAGACATCTATTTATCAAACATGTTCTGGGGATGAGAGAATAGGAATTAGTTTCTAACTGAGCATTTATTATTCCAACTAGCTATCGAATTTCGGGAAATTCTTTCTTAGTGCACCCCTACGGAGTGTAAGGAAGCTAGGTACATGCCATATTTCATCTTTCTACCAGTAGTTTTGGCTGTGCGTTGATATATCAGTGAGTTAGGTTTGCCTTTTATACATATACATAATATATAGATTATTTTATCTTTTCAGAGTGAACTGGTAGAGATTTTGAAGAACATGTTCTTGCCTTCTAAGAAGATGATAAAGGAGCAGTTAGAATGGCTCATCGAACACAAGTACATGCGACGGGACGATGAAGATATCAACACATTCATATACATGGCCTAACATTCGTTATTGCAAGCATAAATGAACAAAATCAAATAAATTGTTTACCCAGGCAGGACATGTTTCTCTCTAAACTCACTTATTGAAATTAATTTCTAGGTAATCAAGTGTAAATTGAAATTAAATAATAATTTTATTTACATTGCTTTATTAAATACATAATAGTTCCAATGTATAAAATTAAAATACATAACATTAATTCTTTGCCGGTTCGATTGTCTCTCCACCTTGAATCTGACCCCAGCCAATCAACCTGGAATCAAAAATTGTTTATAAATTAGAGAGAATAGTAAAATTTCTTTTACTAAGGACTTTCGTTATAAGGATCAGAATTATTATATAAAAAGAAATAGCAAAAAATGCAATTTGTGTTTGTTCACCTCCAATGATTTTCAACTCTCCTGCTAAGGGCTACTTTTTCTCCGATTTCGGTACACACGGGGTTTGTCAGAGCGATTTTGGCCAAGTCAGCTTTGGTAGCGATAACCCTTCCTCCCGTGCTCAAGGATCCAATGTTTACCAGCAACACCTAAAAACCCAACACAAATTAGTATTTCTTTCTGGATACGACAGTGTCCGTGGAGATTTTTATATCCCTACTTCCCCATTAATGATAGTTTAACACCCGAGAAAGGACATAGGATTGTTTTTATCCCAGAAATCCCACGGGAACGGGAACAAGGCGGGTAAATAGGTTATACACGTGTTGATTTGCATCCTAGTCAAATTTCAGGAGGTTGTCATAAAAGACTTAAATAATCAATTGAACCCCCTAATTCAATACAAATAAAGCAGAATCACCCGACTACGCACACAGCGACAAATCAGCTGTGTGCGTGAGTGTCGACGACGTCTTACCTACGAAATGCTAGCAGCGCGCGCGAGCGAAAATCACCTACATTATTGTCATCAATTTCGCTTGATAATTAACTCATTTTTGAGCATCATTGGAATACGGAAATCTTACTAATGACAGTAATACTGTTGTGCGCCAAAGAAAAGTTCACTGACCTGATCAGATGATTAATAAAACGTTAGTTTTGCTTTATCCTTCAACCTAAAGTTTTCGTAGTGATTTTGTTTTTATTTGTGGATTAATTTGGTTGATTTGAAATTTTCCTTCCTACGGGCTTAGGAGCGGCAAAAATACCTACTTGGTGAATGTCTTGTGCCTTGGCCCTTGCGGTAGTGGAACGCGAACGGGTGTTGTAGTTCACGATTCACAACACACACACACACTGGGTACCCTGTGGTGTGGTGCACTCCAAAGTGTTCACCAGCCTCCCGCGTGCTTGCCCGTGGGTCTAGCTGGAAGTATTCCAGGATGTCTTCCTGCAAGGCGACAAGCAGGCCTACGCTGCCGCGAGCTTGAGCATGAAGGCAGGCACTTGTCGATGATCCCGCAGTCTCTGCGTAGCAGCCAGCATGACGCTCTGTGGTTCCCGTGTGGGGTTCCCGATCGGGAAACATTTTTGTAAACATCCAGATGGCTCCACTATGCTGTCTCCACTGATGGCATACAGGTGGACCATCTCCACCAACTCGACATTGGAATAATATTGTCCGTCATCTTGCACTTTGTACCTTAGTCTCAACGATGTACCGAGAAGCGGAATTCGCAAAGCGCACGCACACGGCGGCGACATCAGACGCACTGCTAGTAGTTCCAGGGTCGCGGGGGCGTGGCTAGGAGCGTGCGCGGTAGAGTACCCGCGTCGTGATTGGGGGTGGGACGAATTTATTGAATGATCGTTGCGTATGCGTTGTGTATGTATTGTTTGAGTTTGTTTGTGTGAAAGCTCGGTTATAGGGCTAGTAACAGACGGGCGGTTCACACTTACGGATTTCGGTAAATAAGAAAAAAAAAAAACCTCGAGAATCATTAGCATAATTACGACCTTGAATTTGACTAGGATGCAAATCAACACGTTGTATACAACGTGTTGGTAATTATGCTAATGATTCTCGACCCAAATCAACAATAAAATGGGTAGGTATTTTTTTTTTCTTATTTTCGGAAATCCGTAAGTGTGAACCAGCCGTATGTAAAGCCGCCCGTCTGTTACTAGCCCTATAACCGCGCTTTCACACACAAACAAACTCAAACAGTACATACACAACGAGCATTCAATAAATTCGTAGGTAGTCAATCCCACCCCCAATCACGGTGCGGGTACTCTCCCGCGCACGCTCCTAGCCACGCACGACCCCGGAACTAACAGTGTGTTTGATGTCGCCGCCGTGTGCGTGCGCTTTGCGAATTCCGCTTCTCGGTACATCGTTGAGACTAAGGTACCTACAAAGTGCAAGATGACGGACAATTATTCCAATGTCGAGTTGGTGGAGATGGTCCGCCTGTATGCCATCAGTGGAGACAGCATACGTGGAGCCATCTGAATGTTTACGGAAATGTTTCCCGATCGGGAACCCCCATCACAGCGTCATGCTGGCTGCTACGCAGAGACTGCGGGATCATCGGCAATTTGACGTTCCCCGGCATGCTCAAGCTCGCGGCTCGTAGGCCTGCCTGTCGTCTTGCAGGAGACATCCTGGAATACTTCCAGCGAGAACCGCGGGCAAGCACGCGGGAGGCTGGTGAACACTTTGAAGTGCACCACACCACAGTGTGGCGCCTACTGAATCGTGAACTACAACACCCGTTCCACTACCGAATGGCACAAGACATTCACCCAGGTGACAATGCCGCGCGGATTACATTTTGTCGCTGACCAACCAAGGTAAGTAGGTATTTTTGCCGTTCTAAGCCCGTTAAGTAGGAAGGAAAATTTCAAATCAACCAATTTAATCCACCAATAAAAACAAAATCACTACGAAAACTTTAGGTTGAAGGATAAAGCAAAACCAACTTTTTGAAAAAATGAGTTAATTATCAAGCGAAATTTATGAAAATAATGTAGGTGATTTTCGTAATAAAATTAGGTAAAATCATTGCTACCGGTCGAGCGGCCATTGCTCGGTCGCGCTCGCGCGTGCTGCTAGCATTTCGTAGGTAAAGCGTCCTCCACACTATTCCGAAGTTGCACGAGGCGAAGTGCTCTCCGAAGTCCGAAGTAGGTGTCCACACACTCGAGCAACTTCGCGAGGAGCTCAGTCGCCCGTTCCCCTCACGATAGGCATAAAGATAACGTTCATGTGGCAACTGCCGTTGCAATGTGTACTCTCGCTTAATAAAAATACGTGCGTATTTACTATGGCTGACGCGAACCGAAGTGAGCCGAGTAGTGTGGACAGACGCTTCGTGTTCGAACTTCGAGTCCTTTGACTCGGGCGTAAAAACCGACAACAACTGGAAGTCGCCGAGGCGAAGCGAAGTTGCACGAGGCGAAGCGAAGTGCCCCTCTACACTATCGTATTCGCTCAACTTCGGGAATAGTGTGGAGGACGCTTAAGACGTGTCGACACTCACGCAACAGCTGCTCTGTCGCTGTGTGCGTAGTCGGGTGATTCTGTTTTATTTGTATTGAATTTAATTCTGAAGAACAAAAAAAAGCAGCGCTTATTAGTTATTGCCCGCTAACGTACTTTCAATTGATTATTCTTTTATGACAACCTCCTGAAATTTGACGAGGATGCAAAACAACACCTTGTATATTCCGGGAGTATGTTCCCTAAGGATCACGTGGGCGAAGGCACACGCTAGTATTAGGTACATATATTCGTTACTTTATTAAGTTCCGTATTTCCAAATAATAAAAAAACGGAAACCTTGCAGGATCGTGTTTATTCAGAGCCTATTTCTTTTTCGCCATAAATGGTCAACGTAATACTTACTTCGTTTTTAGTCAGTTTTTGTACTTTTGCGGCTTTCTTGTCACCCTCAGTGCGCACGCCAAGTAAACGTTTCAATAAGTAGTAGGAAACTTCAAGCTTCACAAATATTCCGGGCAGAGCACCAACAGCTCCAAGGACCTATGAAACCGAAATGTTATATTTATTTTTATTTTAGCATGATACACTGGTAACGGTAAAAAGACTACAAAGGCAAAGGTGAGTGACATCCATCGTGAGAAAAGACGAAAATAATATAAAATAGGTATTATCAAGAATCATAATTTTGATCGTGAATATTAAGTGTCTATGCTGTCTGTCTTTCTCGCTTCAATATAAATTTATCGCCCCTTACGGGTTAGGTACATCTGAATTCCATACTTGTTAGAAAACTAGTAAGTTTATCAAATTATAATTGCTAAGCAATGTCAAAATTCGCCCAGTTTTACTTAGATTCATGATCAGTGTGCTCAAATACATAATTATTACATACAGCTACGCCACTGATACAATTTGGTTTTGAATCACTATATTTTAGATTGGCTGAAAACGTACGTACCTGTCCCACAAGTCTGTCGGCACGGCAAAGCGTGGGCTCAATCTTGGTTCCTACACCGATGAGACCTCCAGGCACGGCGTATTGAAGCTCATTCTGTTCCGCGAAAAGCGACACGATACGGGAGAAGATGGGTCGGCACGTCAACTTGCCGTCGGCATCCTTACTGACTAGCCCTGGTCGAACCTGTTGAAAAAATCCGAAAAGAGGTAAAATATCCTATTGTTTAATGCGTGATAATGGTTACCAAGCAATGTTGTGCTAGTTACGTTTATAATAATGAATGACGAAAGGTAGTATTAAAAAGAATAAGCAATCTGGTACATGCAGTTCCAAAAATAAGCATATTGTTTGAAATACTGTGTGGAATAAACACTCTCAAACACACTAGCATTGGACTTACATTACCCATATGGACCATATGGAATGTGATTCAGAAAGAGGCAATAGGGAACATGCAGGAAAAAAAAAATATAAACAACACAAAAATTTAATAGTAACAGTGAAAATAGAATCAAAATTACTCTGAAAACAAACGAGATATATACATATTTTAAACAAATATATCTGTCCCTCTCGCGATTACGCTGTTTTGTATGGCAGCTGTATAGGCGCCATGGACTTTGACTTTCAAAGTCCATATCGGACTTCTCTTTCTAATTGTAATCTTTAAAGTTTTATATCTTCATCGCTAATTTCATGATTGTTTACTAGAGCTCATATGTATTCCATTTTGCAAATAAAAAAATCACATGCATATTCCCTATTGCACAGTATGATTAATAGAGCACGCTTGCGCACTCTTCAAAGCCGAAAAATTTCTGAGAAGTATTATATCTACCTCGATTTCCATTCCAACGGTAAGTACTCCCTGCAGAATGGAACCGCCGGCGACTCCTCCTCTGAGGTCATCGACCTCGCAACCCGGTTTGTTGACGTCAAACGAACGTATGACAATCATCCGTGGCGGCGATGTGAAATCTCTCAACGGTACCGGAATCTTCTTTGTGATGTATTCACATAACACCTAGAAACATTTTTTGGTTATTGTAGGTTTGTTCAGCAAACTCCCTAACCAACGGGAGGTCTGGATTCTAGTACAGGGCTATGGGCAGATTAAGTTAACTTTTTTAGGTAATTTTAGTTTTAAAGAAGATGATTTAAATTAGGATGGGTGCAGGAGGACAGTGATCATGATTTACCTCTATGTTATACTTCAACTGAGCTGATATAGGTATTATAGGAGCACCCTCAGCTACAGTGCCTTGCACGAATTTCACGATCTGTTCATGTTGCTCCTTAGCTTGCCCTTCCTTTACCAGGTCAATCTTGTTTTGCAATATGAGTATGTGTTTCAGTTTCATAATCTCAATGGCAGCCAAGTGTTCACTGGTTTGTGGTTGAGGGCAGGACTCGTTACCTAGACACAAGAAAAGTTTAGTAAGTAGGTAGTACGACATACCCCAAATAACAAACTAGCTGACCCGTGCAACGTCGTCTGCGTAACATTTTTCATAACTGCTCCGCTCCTATGGGTCTTAGCGTGATGATATATAGCCTATAGCCTTCCTCGATAAATGGGCTATCTAACACTGAAATAATTTTTCAAATCGGACCAGTAGTTCCTGAGATTAGCGCGTTCAACCAAACAAACAAACAAACAAACAAACAAACTCTTCTGCTTTATAATATTAGTATAGATACGTGGCTAAAGGTAAAGTCCCTCTCCCAAAAAATTTGGCCTGTAAATGTAGTGAGATCAATAATAGGCCAAGCATTAGAGAACTTTAGAATAATCCATGAATCTAACATGATGTATCTTTAACCGACTTCTTCAAAAAGGAGGAGGTTTTATGTTCGTCCGTGTAGGTTTTTTTTTTTTTTGTTTTTCGTATGTTTACGATTTCTCCGCCAATTGAGGACCGATTTTAAAATTTCTTTTTTTATTCGAAAGCCTATACTTACTCCTGAGGTTGGGAATCTGATGACGGGATCCCATGGAAATCAAGGGAAACCCACAAATAAATTATAGGCACATACATTGTTTTTCATATAATTTCTAATACAACTCACAACATTTGTGCCTGGTAATCATCATCTCATGTTGCTGAGCTGATGATGGAAAGTTTAAGTCAGGATCTAGTGACGGGATCCCATGTTTTTTTTTGTTTGAAAGAGTATTTTCCCAGACTGACCCATATCAGTTTTATGAAGATCTGATGAAGAACTTCGGAGGTATGCAACAGAACTCTTCAAATAATGATAGCAAATAGATCGAGATTGCTGAAATCGCATTTCTGTTTATTGTTTACACCAGTTCATAACATAACATCACGCCGCGCCGGTACAGTACGATTCAAAGATCTTTGCTTATGCGATGTACGTCACAATTGGTTGCGCAGGATGTCAGTTTGATAAGAAACATAGGTACATATACGCACTGCGTGCGTTAGGCCGGTACTTGGCCTGGCGCACTGCCGTACTCCTACGTGCCGCATTCATGTAGGTAAAATAGTATGGTTGAAAACTGCATACCTGCGATGAGAAGCAATGCGGCGTCCATGACCGCGGCTCCGTTAAGCATGGTAGCCATAAGAATGTCGTGCCCAGGGCAGTCGACGAAGCTCACATGGCGCACCAGCTGGAAGCGGCCGGTGCAGGCCGGGCGCAGGCATGGGAAGCTATCGTCTTTCGACGAACCGCCCGATATAAAGCTCGTAGGCCGCGGACATTTTGGATTGTCACATTTGTAGATTTTCGCATTAGCGTAACCTGAAGCGAACATTGTTTCGGGTAATTTATTGCCTAAGAGATGGATGAGCTGAATACTTATTTTAGTCAAGACCTCGCAATGGTCATGGCTGACCTGCGCTTAATCCATTGGTTAAGGTTATTTGAGCCACTACTTACTGAATAAATTAAAAGATATGGCAAAAGATTAGACAGATAATTGCACACATAAATAAAAATCGTTTTAGGTAAATTAACATTTATTACCTTAACTAAATAACACTAAATTCGCATTAAATGTTTAATTTCTGAAAATATAAAACTATTTTAATGCTATAAAAATGCAATGCAATCTAAAATAGTTCAGTACACTAACATGCTTATACTTGAAAAGTTATTATAATATAACCACACACCTAAATAAACTATCAAAATGTAACATGGATTTAAAAATATATCCATTTTTACTATAATACTTTCAATATAGCATTTCTATATACATAAGGCAAGCTATACAATAATAAGCAGCACCTTGAAGTTCAATGAGTAATGCCTCATTTTTGTATTACTTTATGTAAATAGTGTTAACTTGCTAAATTTGTCTCCTATTTTTTCATCTAGCCAGTACAGGGAGAATTTTTTTTTTTTTTAATTCTACGGCTTTTCGCCACATCGGTACTGGCCAATGAGACTCGTTACTTTCACAAGTACATACATACAACAGTTACTGTCAAAACGCAAATAAGTGTGCAGTAGATACATTTGGTAATTCAGAATGAAATGATACTATGGATTTTGTAAAACAGATATGAGTAGCACAGTTTTTTTTTTAAATGTAACCTTAACATTACACAGATTAATTTCTTGTTATATATAATTTATCATCAATAAATTCAAGTAAAAAAAATTGGGTATTCTATAAAATACATTCAAAATATTTGTGATAGACAGTCTTCATATCAAACCAAAGTGTAAAAATACTCATAGCAAAAATGCTAAAATGCATATTCCCCAAATGGTTAGGCAGAGGCATACCTATCATACATGCATACACTTAATTCCCACATAATAATATTTGGTATTTCCATATTCCATTAGAATTTTCATATTTGATAGCTAGTTCCTATTGTATTATAGGCAGATAAATATACAACCACTTTTATTATAAACAGCTTAATGAGATTCCTTTGATTATCTGGCTTATTTTTACAAAGTCATTTAATTTATGCTGAATTTAAAATCATCAATAATGCAGTGTGGAAAGTGAAGGAATGCCCTTGAGTACAATAAAATGTTGACGATTTGTTTTTTGTGAGAGGAAATCTGTTTATTAAAATAAATATTTGCGACAGTTTATAGCACCACATTTGCATTCTGTAAGATTTCTAAGCATAGCTCTATTTTGTTGCTGTATCTCAAATCTAGATTTAACTGGTGACACCGGGGTGGCACCTGTAGTAGCTTCAGACCCACTAGGTATATCATTATCAGAGGTACTGTCTTTGCTAATACTAGAACTATTTGTCTCATTATCATCACTCTCTGAAGCTTTTTGCAAATAATCAAAACAGAGTTCTTCACCTATTTCAATATCACGCGTAGCAAATAAAGCTAACATAGGCAAGTTGGGGTCGAGACAATCAGCCCATACGGCCCAGACACCAAGATTAGGATCACAGGAATGATTAATAAAATGTGACACATTTCCTAAATTAGCCGCATCCACAACATAGGGATTTTCTACTGAATTAAAATCCAGATCAAATAAATATGTAAGACCATTAGCATCATACTCTCTCCCTCTCTTCTCAGCTTCTTCAAATGTTATAACTTCTCCAACATATTGACACAAAAATTGTCCTTGCCTTATCTTTTGTTCTGTTTTTACCCCCCATCCACATCCATTGGCAGTTCGGAAAATACTCAATTTAATATTTCTGCCGCCCTGAACCACACGATTACAGCATTCTGATGAGCATTTACAGGCTTTGTTGCATTCGTAAATAGGGGTACCTGATGCAACACGAAGTCTTTTATTTGCAGTATAAGCAAATAGACCAGCTTGCATGCCGCAACATGTTTTAGAGCGACAATTGCAAGCAGTGCATTCACAACCAATGGGTGGGTCATCAGGAATTGTGACACCACTGCCAGGTATACTTTGATTAATATAGGTAAAATTTTCTGGTGGACCAGCCAAGTCAAAATTATTCTCTACAATAAGCTTTTTGGATGTGTCAACCTGATTTAAATGTTCCTCCCATTTTTTTAGCGTCATTAACTGCTGACATCGTTTTCTGGCCACCACATAGAGTTGTAAGATATCTCTTGCTTCTTGCACAAGCCCTGTGGCTAAGTCTTCACTTTCTTCAGGCAAAATGATCATTGTAAGCAATTTTAATGTCAAGCTTTCTTTTAATTTTGCTATATCACTGCCTTCTATTTCATCAAACCTTTTTAAAAGATTATCTTCACTAAGCAGGTTTCCAAATGAAATTTCTTCCTTTAATTTTTCCATTTGTTTGCAATATTTAAATTCTTCTTCCACAAGGAACTGTTTGAGTACACTCGGGCAGTTGTCAAGATGTTCAATTGGTTCCCATGTATTTTCACTATTGGGCCATCCCTTCCATTTTATGAAGAAGTACTCCTTGCCTGACTTTATTTTGAAGTCCAGAATTTTTTCAATAATGTATTCTCCAGATTCCTGTTTACTTTTCTTCTGTTTCTTTGGTGCAGGCATATTTAGTTCTTCATCAGAATCCACACACAAATTTCTCTTTTTAGATCTCTTCATCTTTTCAAAGAATTCATTTTCATGCCGCTCATCAGCTCTTTCACGATACATTTTAATGACTGAGTTGGACAGGCGCTCTGCAACATACCATGTGTTTTGATTAATTTACATCAATCTTACAGATCAAATTTAACATAATCTACATAATTTCTTCAGTATCACAATACATTTCACATGGTATATTGCATAGCATCTAAATAAAATGATTTAAGACAGTTTATGTGTGTTTCTAAAATTCTGCCTCTATAGACCATATTATCAGTCTTAGAGATTTTAAGTTTATTTTAAAAGTTTTATGGTATTTTAAGTCCAATAAATAAAAATACTGTTTATATTAAAAATGTAATTTGTTACTTAAACTCAATCCTCAGACTACAAAAAGAAAAATTCAAATAGTCTATCCAAAATACTAGTTACTAATTACTTTGGGTAAACATTTGAATTCCAAATAATAACCCGGAATATATTGAAGTTAGATTCTTGTCTAGCCAGGTCAATTGCAGTATTTTACATAGCATCACAAAGTCCTTTGGAAGTCAGGCTATCTGATATTTGGGCTTGTAACTAAAAATCTAAGCAAGCAAAGTAAGACAGTATACTGTGAGGTTCAAAAACAAATGCAAGGGATAAGCATACCTAACTTGATAGTAATATTCCTCTCCAATTCATTCTTGAATCTAACAGTCTGCACTCCAGAGATAGCCTTTACTACAGTTGACTTGCCATGAGCTACATGACCAATGGTGCCAATGTTTATTGTGGCCTGCCTTGAAATAACTTCAGGTGATAAGGCTGACAATTTCGTAACATCCTGAAATAAGAAAAAAATATGTAAATTATTATTGTATTTAAACAGATTCTGGTCTCATTATGGGTTTCATTTAATTTTATCAATAACAAAAACAGTATACTAAAATGTAAACTATACCTATTGTTTTATAATAATATAACCGTTATGTGTAGGTACTTCTATTGGTACCCAACCAATGCAAGTCTTACAACCTTTGGTACATGTGTATAAAACGTAAAGGTTATGTGAATCTTAATGATCGACCGAAGCGAAACTCAATAATTTTTCCTGGATGTAAGTAGTACATGACCAAAATATCTTCTGTAGGACTGATATTTAGAACATTTTAACTCACCAATTTGGTTAGGTCTTGCTGATGCAAGTTTGACTGAGCACTTCGCCCTTCACTCGAAGCCATAATTATGGTTTTTGTGCACTCTTTTTGATTCAATAATCTATTCAGACAAAGAATTAGTTAATTCCGATTAGGCTTTACAACATTTAAATGTAAAATTAGTACTAAAATTAGTAAAATCCGCTAACGTAGGCAACGAATTTATGCTTGAGCTTGACGAAGATGAACGGAGATAGCGTGCCAAAGCCAAATAGTGTGTTGTAGACTTGACCAGAGAGATTGCTGATGTTATAATGCTACGGCTACACTATCGCGATAACGCGAAGATTTGCGTTGTCGCGACACATCTGGCCAAAGAATTCGTCCTACCTATCGCGAATCATCTTCGCGAATACGAATGCCCTTCGCGCCGCTGTCGGTAAATTGCCGCACATCAAAGGATTTGTCGCGACAAAGTTCGTGCGGTTGGCTCACTTCGCGTGCTTTAGTTGACTACGGTTGACTACGAGATGCCGAGCGGTTTGAAGGGTTTGAACGTGTTTGATTGAACTTGGTAATAATGGATTGGAGTAATGAGAGAATATATTTTTGTTCAAGTAATAACCCCTCCTTCCTTCCTTCTTCACTTGTTCTTGTTAAATGTGTGTACATAAATGGTTATATAAATAAATAAATAAATAAAGATGCAGTAAATAATTATTAGCCGCCATGTACCTAATACAGCGCAACCGCCTCTTCCATGTTTCCCGCGAAATGAATTATCGCGCCGTAGTGAAGTTTTTTTTTCATGTGGCCAAGCACTTCGTCATGGATCGAACATGAACTTTTATCGTGACAACGCGAACACGAATCTTCGCCTGCAAGTCTGGCCGTAGCTTAAAAGTACTCTGTGGCTGATGTAGTCGACTTATCACTGGAATCGCGGTAGCTATTAAAAACCATGTCTACCACTTATTTCATCTTTCTTATTTTAAAACATAGTTATAGGATAGATAATAGGATGACTTTGCTTGAGATATAATTAAATAAATAAAGCCTGAAACTTTTTATTAGTACTACATTGCTCATTTTATAATCAAACAATGTCAAGTCTAGATTGATCTAGATAAACTATTTAGCACTGTGCCCATAAAATAAAACTTTTTCTTGGCTTTTGGGTTTGCAGTGGTCGCAGGGGCGTAGCTACCGCCGTATCTGCCGTATCAATTATACGGGGCCCCCGGTCCACAAGGGACCCCAACGTGCGTAAGCAAAAATTAAAAAACTTCCCAATTTTTATTTCGGAAATGACAAAAGTCAAAAAAGCAATTTTTTTCCCCGCATAAAGCGTGCGTTCAAAAGTAAAGTAAGGCAACACCCTACATCGGTTATCGGGTAAACGGGGAAATCCCGCAGCCCGGATTTCCCCGTTTAAATCATTTACTTCAACGGGGGAATCCCACAATAATCGATGTACACATGTACGATACGATGATAAACTACGGAGAGCAGTGTTCATTGACGCGTTTTATTTAATTGTACATTACATTGTAATGCAACACAAACAATATTGTTCTTCTGGTTTAGTAGGTAGTATTAGTAGCGATTTGTAAAAAACAATGAATGAAAGGAAAAGAGATTATCCCAGCGGAGTTACGAAAAGAAAAAGTAAACAGATAATGGAGGAGGTTATAAAAAAAATCTTTACTCTTCCTAAGGGCCCCCATCCAATTATTTTATACGGGGCCCCGCCAAGGCACGCTACGCCACTGGATGGTCGCATTCTTCGGTCGGGTTCTAATGTAGGCTTAACTTGGGAGAGTATAAATCTAGGGGATTACATTCGCTCAAGGATACACAGAAGTCCTACAGAGGCTACAGAACAAATTCAGTGGGTGAAGGACGGGCGAGCAAGGACGCGGACTTATCGCTCGACGAGTGTGTGGTAGATATACGTAGGTGACATATCTACGTACGAACTCATAGTGCGTGATTTTTAAGATCGCAAACTTATTCGGCTCGACATCGGTGACACTGACACATGTGAAATCTTGCTCATTACTCTGGTACCAGGGGGACCGCGATGTCGTCAATGGAGGAAACTTTTTGTTATTCAAGAATAATATTTTATTACAGGTAGACAGCAATTTTATATATTGAACAGCAGTTGACTGGCATAACTGGCCTAATTTCAGCACATATTTGGTCGACTCCTGACCCTGTTACAATCGTGTTCCTGAAACAATCAAGAATTATGTTACTAATGTGAATAGCTTCGTCATTAATGCTATGAAATAGCACTCAACGTGTCGAAATACAAAAGGATGGCTCGCAGCTTGCGGCTCGCGGCTCTCCTCGGCTCGCTCGTCTGTCAACGAAATACAGGGTTGCCAACTCAATGACACGGTTAGGTGCTAAGTAACATCTCAAATAGTGCTAAATTGCTAGAAAGTTTCAAAAATAGTGCCAAATATATGAATTTAATAAAAAAGAACATAACAGAATATGTTTTAATTTTCAAATTATTGTTACATTAATATCTAAAAGTTTTATTAAAAAACAAAAACAAACAAAGATATAGTTAAATTAAAAAGGTGACATCTTACAAATTAATAAAATGATTAATACTATTAATCAGATAATTATTGCGCACGATGAATGAAAAACAAAAATGAACGAAAAACAAGCAAGGTTAGACAATGAAGGAGTTATCTTATTTTTTTTTATTTTTTTTTATTTGTGATGGGTTTGCTCTTGACCTTAGTCTTGGTCAGAAATGACAGAGACAAAGTCTACGATGGAGCGAGCTTACCCAGAAGGAGCCTGTTTACTCTAACTTTGAAGAGATTAGGGTTGTAAGCATTCGGAAACACAGACGCAGGCAGAGAATTCCACTCTTTTGCTGTCCGCATTATAAAGGACGTTTGGAATCGCTTAGTGCGAATTCGTGGAATAGCAACATGGTAGGGATGGTAAGCTGCAGTGCGTCTGGATGTTCGATGGTAGAAGGGTGCTGGTGGAATGAGGTCGTGGAGTTCTTGGGCACATTCGCCGAAGTACAATCTGTAGAAGACCGACAAGCAGGCAACCTTGCGGCGATGAGCCAAGCTGTGAAGCTTGGCATCCACCAGTTTTTCGTCACCGATGAGCCTCTTAGCTCTGCGTTCCACCGAGTCAAGCGCGGCAAGCTGGTACTTGGCCGAGCCATCCCAGAGGTGGCTGCAATACTCCATGCAGGATCGGACTTGTGCTTTGTAAAGGGTTAAAAGCTGTCCAGGCCTGAAGTATCGCTTCACTTTATTCAGAATGCCCAGCTTTTTGGCTGCAGTTTTGGCTTTGTACTCAATGGTGGCGCCGAAGTTCAGACTGGATGTCAACTCCATGCCTAGAAGCTCGAGCCGATCAGTCACAGGAACAGATACACCCCGAAAAGTAGGAGTTTGGGCGAAACGACTCCTTTTAGTGGTAAAAAGACACGCCTGAGTTTTGGTGGCGTTAAAAGTGACCAAATTGTCGTCACCCCACTGGGAGATAAGGCTCAATGTCAAATTTGTCCGCTCTACCATGGCCTCTCTCAATGAACGAACTTCACCCCCGCTGGTTGTTGCGCTAGACATGTATCTCTCTGAAACCGTACTGTCATCTGCGTATCCAACAAGACCAGGCTGAAGTAGGTCATTGATGTGCAGCAGGAAAAGAGTTGCAGAGAGAACAGACCCCTGAGGAACTCCGGCATCGATAGCCATGAGATCAGAGTAGCAACCGTCAACAACGACTCTGATTGACCGTTCACTGAGGAAGTCTGATATCCAGCTACAAAAACCAGCCGGGATGCCATAAGCAGGAAGCTTGCTGAGTAGACTTGCGTGCCAGACCCTGTCAAAGGCCTTCGAGATATCGAGTGAAACGGCAAGTGCTTCGCCGTGTCTCTCGATGGCCTCGCCCCAGCAGTGCGTGACATACACAAGAAGATCGCCAGTAGACCGTCCCCGGCGAAAGCCATATTGACGGTCACTGAGGAGATCATTGTCTTCAAGGTAGGTCAGCAACTTACTGTTTAGAACCTTTTCCATAACCTTGCATAGTATGGAGGTGATGGCGATCGGACGGTAATGAGCAGGGTCCGCGCGGTCTCCCTTTTTGGGCACCGGTTGCACATTTGCAAGCTTCCAGGATTTTGGCACCGTTCTTTTTTCTAGAGAGAGGCGGAACAGACGTGTCAATACAGGAGACAGTTCAGGCGCACATTGCCTCAAGACTCTCGCTGGAATGCCATCAGGTCCGCTGGCCTTATTCACGTCTAGACTGCTCAATATTCTCCGGACCTCTTTAATGTGAACTGTGACCTCCGGCATCGAAGAGTCACAACGAGGTAAAATTGGTGGTTGCTTGGAGCCAGCGTCTAGACGCGAATTGCTTGCAAAAAGAGATGCAAATAAATTTGCTTTCTCACTTGCAGAGTGAGCCAGCGACCCATCAGGTTTCAACATTGGAGGCAAAGTGGGTCGACAAAAGTTCGTTTCAACCGCTTTCGACAGGGACCAAAACTGCTTACTACCCGGAGGGTGCGATGCTAGTTTGGCCCCGATACGTCCTACATGGTCAAAACGTGCCCTACGTAGAACCCGCTTGCATAACTTAGCGGCAGAATTAAATGCTCTTCTCCTCGCGCGAACCCTACGTGCTTTAACTTTTCGGTCGCGGACCTTGATCCACGCTTGGTAAGCAGACTCTTTACGGGCCTCAGCGTGGGCGCATTCTGCATTATACCAAGGCCGCGACTTGTTACCGAGTGGGACGTCAGAGAATGGAATAAAATACTCCATCCCCTGCCGAATCACGTCTGCAATCACGTCAGCACAGCACGAGGGGTCACCCGAGGAGAAGCACACTTGCCGCCATGGATAAGACGCAACAAAATGCCGCATCTCATCCCAATCTGCTGACTCGTATCGCCATACTCGTCTCGTGCCTCTAGGACTCTTATCTGGAGGAGAGCAGGCCAACACGGATTTCACCAGGCAGTGGTCAGACGTTCCCAGTGGGGCTGAGACCGATACTGAATGACTGTCCGGATCAGTTGCCAACAGAAGGTCCAAGCAATTGGGTGTATGGGCGTCAACATCCGGTACCCGTGTTGCCACATTCACCAGCTGGGTTAGATCTAGCGTTAAAGCAAACTATCTTAGAGAAAAAGACAAACATAGCACTGTTCGCCTCGTCCGCCATACTCGCCTTTATTTTCACGTTCACGGGAATTCCCTACCGAAGTGTCGCAGATTACAGACTATACTAGTTTGTGTTTTGTTACTTCAGCCGCAGCTGCAATTGTGAGCCAACAGACAACATCAAAATTAGTGCTAGATTTAAAATATTGGTCTGTGCATTTCTCTGGTGACAGTGATAGTTACTGTCATGCTGTCATAATCATCTGCTGCTATTATATTGCTGTCATGATCCACTGACGTATAATTTATACGTCAGTGTCATTTACAGATTCGGAATCATTTCGGAATGCCTGTCTGTTGTCTGTGCTGTTGTCAGTTGTCAAACGATCATGCAATGTTGTGTCATTTGAATCTGTCAATAAATAAATTTTTGGAGCTATAGTTACCGCACTAAAAGATAAATTCTAACAAAATCAATACAAATGTAATAGTGATTTGCAGTTTTAAACAGTCTAAATCCGAACAACATGATAATTAAAAATGAGGATGTACAGGAACAAACTAAAAGGTTGCGGTTCAAGTCTTTAACCAATACTCAAAATTCGTCCGGCGATGTAAGTTTTGATAAAGGAGTGAAGGAAATGAAATGCAAAGGTAAAGTAATTGATCCCGTTTGGACTTTTTAATAAAATGATAAGATACAATGGATGGTAAAGTTTGTGATATGTAACATTACAGATGGAGAGAAGGCTGCCTCCTTGTTTGCGTTTTTACACGTAGAGCTAACGCGAGGATACTTATTGGAACATGACGAAGAACGATTTTCAGCCAGAAGAGAAAAAGTTTATTCCTTTATTAAGATTCCTCAAGAGTTGGAAAAGTTTATGGCTTATGGATTCTTTCAATGTGCAGACTCGTTACTATTTGTTTACACATTCCTTCCACTGAGGTTTATCATGGCTATTTGGACCTTCTTTAGCAGACTTTTCAGGAGATGTTTTGGGTAGGAAACACCACTGTTTCATGGACCTTTTTATATCTATTCACTAATATACAGTTTTAAAATAATATCATTTATTACAGGTTTTATTCAAGTTCTCGTCAAAGTTTATTAAAACCAGCAGAAACATGTGATATGCTTAAAGGTTTCATTTTACTAATTTGCAGTATTTTAATGTGCTATATAGACACAAATATGATGTATCATTTAGTGAAGAGCCAGAGTGTGATGAAATTGTATATATTTTACAATATGTTGGAGGTTGGTGACAGACTGTTCTCAGCTTTTGGGCAGGATACTATTGATGCTCTATTTTGGACTGCAACTGAACCTCGAGATAGAAGGAGGGAGCATTTGGGAGTAATTCCTCATCTGTTGTTTGCCATGATCTATGTCTGTATCCTTTTCAAACGCAAATACATTACTTGGACCTAGAGAAGGAAGGTCAGTATTTTCAGGGTTGTTCTTCTTATTGAAATATTTTGGTTTACTTACTATTTTTTAAACCAACATATAAATTATCAGTAATGAAAATGTTAGGAAATGTTTAATGACATAAAACTTTGAAATGTTACATTAAGTGTGTAACATTTTTAGACATTAAATTAACATCTTGATCTTTACAATAGGTACAAACAAATAGAAATTATGGCCATGGGGGGAATGGAGATATGAATCATTTGGTTTAAATTGCTATGGTTTTAACATAATATGATCCTTAATATTTTATTCAGTTCTTCACAGCTTATTAGTGTTGTTCCAAGCAACAACACTGAATGTTGCCTTCAACTCCAATAATAAAAGTCTCCTTATCATAATGATGTCTAATAATGTAAGTATTAGTAGTTGTACCATTATTGAGCTTTATAGAAAACAATGAAAAACTACTGACCTTTTTGATGAAGTAACAAAGACATTATGAATTTTGGTGAAAAAAGCAGGTCACATTTATGCAAGAGAGATGTAACCCAGGATTTAAAAATAGAATTGGCTTTTTGTGTTGTAAATAAAGTTCTGGATTGTATCACTATTTCAAAGTGCGCACAATGTTGCATTGCATGTTTGGGTTTGAGTTGACCTTAAAATGTGAATACTTGATTTAAGTGTTTATTTATTTTTAACCAACAATTGATTTTGTTTTCAGTTTGTAGAATTGAAGGGCAGTGTTTTCAAGAAGTTTGACAAGAACAACCTCTTCCAAGTGTCCTGTAGTGATGTGAGGGAGCGCCTCCATCTGTCAGTGCTCTTGTTTATTGTAGTGCTGCAAACTATGAAGGAATACATGTGGAAAGAGGAACGTTTCTGGATACTTGCACCTGATTGTGTACTTGTCCTGACTTTTGAGGTCATCATTGATTGGGTTAAGCATGCATTCATTACCAGGTAACTTAAATTATATGATTAGCATTTGCCTGTGATCCACTCCTGTGGCCTTTTAGGAAACATGTGGCCTTTTTTGGGATAAAAAGGTGCAACACATGAGTGAAGAGTTTTTTAAATTATAGGATGTCTTGTTACGAATTGTACCTCTGTCATCCAAAATTACATCTTTCTGATATATTGTTTATGTTATCCTAAACTATCCCACTACTGGGCAAAGCCCTTCACTAAGTCCTTGCAGTAACTCTTCTCTCATGCCTCACACACACCAGCCTTCGGTATGCGTTAAGGTCAGCTCCCCACATTCTTCTGGGCGTGTTCTCTGTGGAGTCAACAATTATTTAATATATTGGCGTAGTTTATGGTAACAGATTTTTAGAAAGCCACAAATAGAAAGCCGCGATAGTACAGTGATGGACCAAATAAACCTTAGCTTTTCTTCTTATTTTGGTCAGGTTCAACGAGATTCCCTATGGAGTGTATAGAGAATACACTGTGAGTCTGGCATATGACGTTGCGCAAACAAGGCAGAAGCACGCCTTCAGTGACCACTCTGACTTGGTGGCTCGCAGAATGGGCTTCATACCTTTGCCTCTAGGTGTCGTCATCACTAGAGTGTTGGTTCACGCAGTTAAAGTCGATGGGTAAGTTAACAATATCTTCTTCTTCTTCTTTATATATAAAAATGAATTGCTGTTCGTTAGTCTCGCTAAAACTCGAGAACGGCTAGACAGAGTTGAATAATTCTTAGTTCCTTTAGTTCGCCAGAATACAGGGAAGTTTTAAAAGCAAAAAAAAATGGGTACGTAGGGTTGCCAGTTGACGGGAGTGAAGCCGCGGGGGACAGCTAGTGCTAAATAAAAAACTTTTTACAAAAAAAATACAACCAACTTCCAAAAACAAACCACACAACACAAAGTATAAAATAACTTTATATTCCGAAGTCGGTATTTTTAGTTTTTTGACACCAAATTCCGAAATTATAGTTTATTATTTTTCACTTTTTACCTGCATACCCATTCACAGCGTACCGGCGTGATGTTATGTTATGAACTGGTTTAAACAATAAACAGACGTGCGATTTCAGCAGTCCTGATCGATTTGCTATCATTTATTGAAGAGTTCCGTTGCTTACCCCCGAAGTTCTTCATCACATCTGGAGTCTGGGTCTTTTTTTTTCCCTTTTTTTTATTAGTTAGTCTCCAGATGATTGCTGTAGATAATTAAATCTGTTTAAATTGTTCAATTTGTCTAATGTGTTCATAGAACTAACCCGTACAACTACAACTACTGCTACACGTATTGATAATGTTTTTTGTTTTGGCGACTACCTAGAGAAAGCCATTGTAAATGACCTCCCTTCTGATCACAGCGGGCTACTGGTATCTTTTGAGTCCAAAATACCAATATTCATCAAGTGCAAATCCCAATAGGGATATATGCATGTTTTTATTTTTATTTTATTCTTTTCATCTTTATAACGCAGGAAAAAATATAAATAGTCTTGGAAATGTCAATGTTTTTTTTTAAATTTAAACGCTGAATAAAATTTTGGAGACCGCCGTTTTTCACGGGCTTTGGATGACGTCACAGTACACGTCGTCGTGACGTCGCGCGCGTCGCGTATTTGTTTGGTTACCTTTGTGAACTGTAGGCATTCAGTTTTCAGATCGATTCTCGTTTTAATTGCTTTACAGACCATGGAAGAAGCTAAAAAACCTTCTTACAAGTATTGTATTGTACCGAAGTGCACAAATACTATAAGAACTACACCTGATAATCTATTCTAGGTCACTATCAGTCAACGTCCTTTTCTTTTTTTTTTTTTTTTCGGCTGTGAAAAATGCGTTACGCACACCCTCTCACTCGGGGGAGTGGCAGGGGGGTGTGGACGGGCAAGCCCGGTATACCCACTAAAACAACCCAGCACTGAAATTCCCGCAGCGTCTTAGTGGGGGTGGACTGGGAGATCGGCGTAGCCTTTACGTCCAGTCCACCTCCGACGACCGCCCGCCTTCACAGCGGGCCCTTCACGCCCTCCCCGTTGGGGGAGGGCCGGGAACCTCCGACGATGGTGGTGATACGTGCAAAGCGGGCGGGCGCCTCCGCCCGCTTTGCACGTATCACCACCGCGAGGAGGGAGAAGAGGACGTCTTCTCCGACCTCGCCTTCGTCTGCGGAGCGGCGCAGCGAGAAGATCGTCCAACCGCGTGCGCTCCGCCGCCTCCTTCTGCGAGATGACATCCTCGCAAAAGGAGGCTACCGCGGCCCAGGACTCCTCACTCCCCAGCATGCATCTGACCACGCTGGGAAAGGAGAGGTCCTGTCCGATCTCCGCAGTGAGACTGCGACGCGACTCGGACCAAGCTGGGCACACCTCCAGTGTGTGCTACGCCGTCATCTCCGCCGCGCCGCAGTCGTGACACGCCGGTGTCTCCTCCCTCCCGATCCGGTGCAGGTGCGTGCCGAAACAGCCGTGGCCAGACAACACCTGCACCAGCCGGAAGGAGAGGAAGCCGTGCGGCCGCTTGAGCCAGTCTCGCAAGACTGGACCGAGCGCGTCCAGCGTTCGACGGCCAAAGGTGGCGGAGGCGAGGTCCTCTGTCCAATGGACGATGATGGCGTCCCTCGCCTCCCTCCGCACATCAGTCAACGTCCTGGAATAGTTAAAATTCTAAATTAACTAAAAATCACCGCAGGAACACACTTTTAACGGTTAACAAAATTTTTCACTCGACATTGTGCCGAAAGCCGGTAAATAATTCAATAACTACAATGTCAATTCAATTCAATGTTTTAAGGTTATGGCTCAATTCGATGATTTTGCCAATGTCAAAGTAGGAGATAAGTATTAATAATGGTCGGTACGGGTCGGTACTCAATAGCATAGGTAACTGTTTAATGGCTATTAATTGATCAGTTTTTGTAGCGATGTCATTCATTATTTGCCATGCTAAAAAGACAAAACATTTGTTAAAATATGTAAGACAACATCATATGAGTGTTAAAACATAAAACACAAATAATAATATATAATAGTACAAAATAAAATACTTAAATAAAAAAATATAAATATACTATTTTATTAGTAAGAAGAAATATTATAATTGGATTTTATTTATGTTAATTAATTTATAAATAATTTTAACAGCGGGGGTAAGGACTAAGGCTAAAAGGAAAGGAATGTTAATTGGGTGAGGACAATCAGAAGGGAGTAAGTCGTAAAGGGGAATAGTTAAACGAGTACAGGAAAAAAAACAAGTGCTCCAGAGTACCCCCCTCTGGACCGCATTCACATAAGGAACTGTCTCTTACACGAATTTTTGCCAAAAAAACTGGAGTGCAAACAAACCCAAGTCGGAGGCGGATTATGACAGAGGTAGCCAGTTTACTCGAAAATTTCAGCTTGTTAAACCAACATTTAGAAGGAATAAGTGGTTGGATGGAGCCATAAAATTTTCTCTTCTGTAACCGAGTTTTTTGCCACAGTGTATTCCAACAATTCAACATCTCTGGTTTGGCAAGACAGCGCAAATCTCGAGCATAACATGATGTATGCGATTCAATCCCAATCCGAGTAGCCGATTTGGCAATCGAATCAGCATTCTCGTTTCCTATGATTCCAGAGTGGCTAGGGTTCCAGGCCAAAGCTATATCTATGCCCAAACAGTAGCATCTATAAAGAAGTTGTTTAATCTGCAAGGTAAGAGGACAATTGTGACGAGAACGAAAAGGTGATTTGACCAAGTCTTGATAATGATAATGATCATTTATTTCTGAGTATATGGTACATTTAAGGTCTTTAAATTAAACAGTCTCACATACACTACCGTTGCCGGTGTAGAAATATAAAATAAAGGTTCAAGTCAACTTACAATACTCTTAATTAATTATTATTAATAGATTTGTTAAGACCATGAGATTTATAGGACATCGCTTCCAAAAGAGCTATTGCTTCCCCGGTATAAATGAGAAAGAACTACGAAAATTAAGTACTATTCTGAACTTTGGTATCCACACAGCAGATCCGACATTGCTATCGTCTGACAGCCTGGAGGCGTCTGGAAATATGATAAGCCAGTCATGCCAATCCTTTGCTAAAATCTTGTTGAATCTATCATTAGCAACAGGGTCATGTTTCGAGATACCTTGAAGTTAAATATAATTTTAGGTTGAAATTTACTTCAAAGAAGGGGTTCAAACTTGATTGGGCTAAAGAGACGTGCATATTATTAAATTTGGTGAAGCTGTTAACAAAGAGAGGGGGATTTTTATGGGTCCAATAGCGTGATGATGGGATTAACTCAAAAAGAGTACGAAGAAGAGGAAGAAGGGGGTGTGATTTATTTTGAATGAGTTTATAAAAAAATCTATCACAAATATATTGTCTACATAAATGAAGGGGGAGCTCCAAACACTACCTGAAGAGCATTAATAGGGGAGTATAGTAGCACGCGTGATGATGCGCAAGCATTTGGACTGAATCTTTTCCAGTTTAGCAAGAAGAAAGTTCCCATAGTCAAAGTGGCTACGAACTATGGCATTGTTAAGAACTTTTTGAGAAGTGGGATGGGCTCCCCAACGAACTCCAGAGAGAGCACGAGGTACATTAACACCTCTTTCACATTTCTTCGGAATGTAATCCAAATGATAAAGGCCAGATAACTTGGAGTCAAGAATGAGGCCAAGAAATTTCACTTTATCACAGATCAATATGGGTTCACTTTCATCAAATAGGTTTATAGGGGGAATATTACGTTTTCGAGAAAATACAACTGCGTTACACTTGGGGACAGATAGGCTTAGGCCATGATCGATAAGCCACTGATTTGAATACTGAAGGAAAGAGAAGCTGAACTGAAGTAAAGCGCAATGTCATCGACGTATTGTAAAATAATGCAGAAACAGCTCACTGAAGACTCCAAATCATATGTGTATAAATTATACAAGATAGGGCTTAAGACCGATCCCTGAGGTAATCCTTTCCATACTACGCGAGATGGTGTTTTGATGGTGGACAGAAATAGAGCGGGACATAAAAAGATAACAAATGATGTTGACCATCCTCGCGGGGATACTCAGCTGTAGCAGTTTTTGCCTGAGTATTGGAAGTTGGACATTATCATAGGCTGAGGCTATGTCTAGGAAAACACCAAGAACGCTTTCATTATTAGAAAAAACAATGCGGACATCGGATTTGAAGATACCGAGGCTATAAAGAGTGCCCATGCCTCTTCGAAAACCGAATTGAGACCTGGCTAGGATGCCATTGGTTTCTAATAACCATTCAAGTCGGTTCTTGATGAGCTATTTTCTGCTTCTTTACGTTTCCGAACGCCATCAGAGCATTCAGCACCCCACCAAGGTGGGGAAGGTAATAGGTGGGGGGCAGAGTTTTTAAGGGGATTGAGGAATCGGCCGCTCTTAACAAACATTCAACAAAATCATTGTAGATGATAAGGGAATTGGAGGAGGTTATAGGGGAGAGGTTTTTAAGTTCTGAATCCAATTGGGAAGAAATTAGGACCAGTCAGCTTGCGAAAGAAGATATTTTTGTAAGGATTGAATAGGAGGAGAACGAGGATGAGTACTTGGAAATACTTCGAAATCAGTATGGGGAAATAATCACTCCCGTAGGAATTAGGGAAAACCGACCAGGAGATTGATGACATTAAGGAAGGGGAAGAGAAAGTAAGGTCGGGAACACTAATGTTTTTGGGTAGGCGAAACCCTACGGGTAGCAGATCCATCATTAAGGACGCAAAGGTTGCAGTAGGGAAGGAACATCTAAAAGGTCTAACAGAACGTTGGAGCAGTGGTCATTACAGTGAGAACCTTAGAGGGTGTGACGGCAATTGAAATCACCGAGCACAATCAAAGGGCTTGGAATAGAAGAAAGGATAGAGTTAAATTCAGATAAAAGATTGGCATTGGGGTGAGGGATGTAGGCAGACACAAAGATATGCCTAAGGCTCTAACGGCTACAACATCTAGAACAGGATCATGGCTGGGAAGAGGAATCTTTGAAAAAATGATAGATCTGCTAACCAATAGGGCGCAGCCAGCCCAACCGTCCTCTCTATCCTCCCGAAGACATGATAAACCAGGAACCCTAAAGGAAGTCCAGGTGGGTCCAGGACGTCCAGGTCTAAGCCACGTCTCCGACACGGCAAAGATGACGGGAGTGAAACGATTAATGAGGTAGATTAATTCGTGTTTTTTTCTGCGAATCGATCTACAGTTCCAATGAAGGATTTTTTTCATTTTGGCGAGTCCAGGATTCTAGGAGCGGTTAGACTAGTAATACGACATTGTCCGGTATTGCTTCACTAAATTTAGACAACATATTAATGAGAGAGCAAGCCTGGAGCTCTATTAAGTTGTCATTAGGGGTGGGAAGGGGAGTGGTTTCAACATAAGGGGAGTTCAGAGCACAGCCATTAGGTTGGTAAGCAGTATAAGTCATTGATCTATGAGCTTGGGTATCATAAGTTTTCCCAAGTCTGGACGGGGTCTTGGGGAGCGATATACGGTCTTGGTGTAAGAAGACTTAACAGGGGTTGCATATGGAGAGGAAGTAGGGCTATTAAAAGGGACTGAGAGGAGATGGGGTTCAGAAGGAGAATGTTGGGAATGTTTAAAAATGGTGGGACCAGCAGTCACATTGGAGTACAACATTTTGGGGTAGGGAAACCTAACTAAAGCCTCCCGGTAACTTAAATTTTCTTGAGACATAACCATTTTAATAGACTTCTGTCTCGTATGTTCAGGGCACTTGTCGTCAGTAGTCTTATGGTTACTGCCATCACACAACAGACATGTAACTTGTGGATCCGGAACATTACAGCTATCACCAGGGTGTGGTTGAGCACATCGGTAACAGGGGCTTAGATCTGCACTGAGTGCTAATACGGCCAAAACGGACACAATTACGGCATTGAATTGTGGGAAGATGGTAAACAGAAACAGGAAGATTATACCAGAAAACTTTTTCTGGGAGTATTTGACCAGAGAAAGTGAGCTCTACAGTTGTTGATGGAGACCATGAAACAGAACCCTCTTTTTTATTTAAAAAATTGAGCCTTCTAGCCCTAATTTAATTGAATTTATTTATTTCCAGATTAACATTCAATATAACATACACATAGAAAACATCAAATAAAATAACAATAAAACAAATAAATAAAATAAATAAACTTTAGAAGCCGCCAATCATGTTATCGGCGCATGGTAGGACTGCCACTTTTGTTGAAGAGGGCTGTTGTCCCAGTCCCGTACCGCGGCCACCAAGGTGTTGGCGGAGCGATGTATGGTGGAGCGTGCGGCGGCATAGCGGCTCCTTAAAAGCGCCGGTCAGCCGCATGGCGCTCGCGCTGCATCACTGAGTCAGTCGGAACATGGCGCGCCACGCGTCGTTGTACTGCACTCGCATGTCGCTGAGTGCAGCCTTGGTGTAGTTAGCCCACAACTTAACTGTGTAGACGCCTGTGCAATAACTAATGAATAGCTGCTTTCACACGGCGTCGCTGCAGCGGCTAAACCGCCTTGCTTGCATGTTGCCACGCACTGATATGGCTCTTATCTGCCTATCTGTGTCGGCGTGATCGGACAGGTGGCTGTTATTACATGACCTGAGTAACATACGCTGTCAAGTCAACCTTTAACAGCGCAGCGCCATAGAGATGAAGTGGCGGCAGATCCAACCAGCTATTCGGGGTTTCAAAGACCATGTGACTGACTTGTCAGGGTTGTAAAGCATGTTGTGGTGTTGTGTAATTACTTCCCCATAGTTACGAGGGGTCTCTATACCTAAAACTAGCTCCTCAGGAGTCCAATCTGTGGGTTTATCTTTAACAACCCCATGCGTGTAATAAGGAAGCGTGATATGGGTCCAACATATTTGTTTTCTACTAATATAGGGTTGTTAACAAATTGATTGGCATCATTCAAAGAGACAAAATCTACAGACATCCTGTTACGGCCCATTGATTTAACACTGCCTTGAACAACACCTCTAAATCCTTTATTGTGGATAAACTGAGCAAACCTCAAAGAATTCAAGGTTAGGCCTTGCTTAGGGGCTGATTCCAGCCTAGAAATAAAAACTGAGAAGGGTGCTCTGTCGGACTCGCTATAGAGAACTTTGGAGTCGCTCTCAAATGGCGTGTTCAGATGGCGGCTTGTTCCTTTTCGCATCTATAAAAATCTTAGTTGCTCCGGAGCGTTTTCTTATTTCTGCCCATACGCGACCATCACCAGATAGTTGCGAGCACTCCAAAATCTCCATATCAGGAGGCTAGTTTAAATTTCCCGCGCCGATTTTGCATTTTTTTATATATATTTTTTTCGGTATCAATAAGAACTATATAAAAAATATACCTTTTAGATATAATGCGACGACAATAAAGAACTGGGAAAAAAATATTCCAGACAAATTTAATCTTCATGCATATTCCCTATTATAAAAAATTGTCTTTTTATGATAAAAGTTGTACATGTAAGTCATTTGATATTCAAGTTAATCCATTTATTTTCAGATTCGCAGCTATCTTTTTAATTTCCATAGCATATTTGTGCCTCATATCAGTTAGAGTTCTGGTTTCTATTGTGATACTTGGAAAGGCTTGTGATTTGATAACACAACATCAGACAGACAAGAACGAGAGCTATCACGCTACGCCTAAAAAGTAAGAAAACATTATTCAAATTATTTTATCTAAACGTTTCAGGGGCATAAATAAAAATAGTGGTTATGGCAGAAAGTGATTTGATTATCCAGCAGCATCTTTGGGAACTGTGTAGGTATATTACTACCATAGAGTATATAACCACTAGAGAGCGTATAGGCCGATTTCTTCTAACTTTCTAAGTACGCGGCTCACCACAGCGGGCCGGGGGACGAGGAACAACGCGCGGCTGCAATTGGTCCGTTCAAGGTCAAGTTGCACAGGTAGCCTATGGTTAGTGGTGGCACTACTTGATGAAAGGAAAATAGTCGATATCGATAAAATGGATTTTAACATTATAAAAATACTCAATCCAAACAAACAGCGCTATATCTTGTTTAAACAAAGTTTCCCTATTAACCTTATCTTTCCACTTTTAATTTAATTCTCAAATCTTCGAAAATCTAAAATGAAAACATGTATGTCAAATACACAGATGAAAAATCTGAGGAGGGTCTCAGATTTTTCATCTGTGTATTTGACATACATGTTTTCAGTTTAGATTTCCTATTTTTAAAGTCGTTTAAAAGTAGTTACGTGTTTAATGTAAGTATGTGTGTGCGGGACAGGCAATAGTGTATATAGTGAATAGTGTTTAGTTTTGAAACCGAACTGATAGGACAGTACATAGTGTTAGTGATAGCGTAATGTTTACATAAATATAATAGTATATAAGGTTTTTATGTTTGAATGTTTGTTTAGGACAATCGTATGATAGATTTAAGCCTTTTTTACTAAGATTTATATCGTTTGTATAACATAATTCATAGATTTAAGCTAGTGATCGTATTGTTTACGTAACATTTTATGTCTCGTTTTTGTTTGTTTTATATTTTTGTCATATAGTTTATGTTACGTAGAATCTAAAAGCATATAGTTTATAATATGTTGTAATGGAAAAACTTAGTGAAAAACGCAAATATTGTAAAAATGCTCTCGTTACGGTAACGTAGCGTCGTACATAAGCTAACTGCACCGATGCTGACTTCGCTCTCATTGGTTGAAAATTCCTGTGTTCTGATTGGCTGACCAATCACAGGGCTTACATTTTCTTAGCAAATTTTGTATAAATTACGGAGCGTTTGCCGGATCGATACAGTCGGCGGGCAACAAGACGAGAAGAAAGAACACTAGAAGAAATAAAGGAAGATCAACAAGGAAAATTCTCCTGGTTTTATTCTTCACCAACCCCAGCACACAAATGCGCATCCTGCACATTATGGTCCTTCGAGTGCCGGATTTATTGTGAAGAAAGAAGCCTTGAACATAGTAGGTACCTCAAGAAAGAAGCCTTGAACATAGTACCTCAAGAAAGAAGCCTTGAAGATCGCATATAGTGAAAGTGTTCAAGATCGCTGATTGAAGAATCAACTGACGTCATGCCCGTTACGCGTTCCGAAGGGAGGGGCCGGAAGCCGTCGAGCGAACAGAAGCCGTCGTCGTCTGAAACCACGCCAGGGACCTCAGCGACCGGCACCAGTACGGAAGCCACGACGGAATCGACAAATACAGGGACGACTGCCACGGAGTATACAGAACATACCGCCACCTCCGCGACGACTGATCCAACCACCGTGACTTCCGCCGCCAGCGCCTCGACCGCACGGACCTCCGCCTCGGCCACGAACGTACCGCCCCCCTCGCACCCCGCCAGCGCCGCCGCCCCCTCCGCCGCGACGACGCTTACTGCAGGTGCGAAATCGAAGCAGTTGATGAAGCCGCCCGCCGCTGTCACCTCCAGAGATGCTCGCCAAGAAACGGATGCCTCTACAGTAAAGCGAGTTGTCAAGCACGCCGGTACGTCGAAACCAACCGGCCCACAGCACCTCTCCCCCCCTAGCAAGAAGGGGGGAGGGGGGGGATCGACGCATAGCAAGTCGAAACAGTTGAAGATAGCGAAGGCAAAGGAAGATTTGCTCCCCCTCCAAGTCAAACTAGCTGCAGCACGCCTGGCCGCACTAGAACAAGAGGATGAAACCGAAGAGGAAATAGAAGAAGGAGAAGAAGATGACGTCTCCCTCTACTCAGAAGTCAACGCAAGAGTGGACAACTGGTTGGAAAACCAGGTGACTCGTCCAGTGTTAGCCATCACCAACGAGCCCTATCGCCATCCAGAAGAACCAACGGTCGTCCACAACGAACAACAGAAGCATGAAGAAGCACGTCAATCACCGGCGGGAGGTCAAGGGGACTTAGCCCTCCTAGCTGAAGCCATCACCAGGGCTGTCAGCACCGCCCAGCGACCCAAATTCATCGAGCTACCGTTCTTCAGTGGGTCGCATCAGGAGTGGCTACCTTTCCGCGCCGCCTACCATGAAACAGAAGCGATGTTCAGCGCCGTCGAGAATACGAACAGACTACGGAGGAACCTGAAAGGCAAGGCCAAGGAAGCTGTAGAAGGGTTGCTGATCACGAACGCGCACCCATCAGAAGTAATGAAGACATTAGAATCCAGATTTGGAAGACCAAAGTCCATAGCCATGTTAGAGATGGAAACTCTTCGAAGCCTGCCACGCCTCTCCGAGTCACCGAGGGACATCTGCATATTTGCAACAAAGATCTCCAACGTCGTAGCAACATTGAAAACATTGGGTTGCTTCAACTACATGTACAACCCTGAACTTGCGAAGACATTGGTGGACAAGCTGACGCCGACACTACGGTATAGATACTACGACTTCTCAGCCACACAGCCACAAGAAGACCCCTGCCTCATCAAGATCGAGAAGTTCTTCAAGAGAGAAGCCGAACTGTGCGCGCCCTACGCACTGCCTGAACAGGTGTCAGCACCGTCTACAACCGCACCACAGAAGAGGACGCAGAGGGTCACCAACGTGACTGAGAAGACCAACACGCTGAAGTGCTTTGTGTGCGAGGGAACAAGTCACACCAATCCAACAGAATGTGAAGCATTCAAGAAGATGGATGCCAATACAAAATGGGATACAGCGAAGTCCAAGCGCCTCTGCTTCAGATGCCTGCGATATAGGAGCAAGACTCACAACTGCCGACAGAAGCCGTGTGGTGTCAACAACTGTAAATATTCGCACCACAACATGCTTCACTACGAGAAGAAGACAGAAAAGGCAGAGAAGACAGAAAATGAAGAGGCAACAGAAGTGATAAATTCAACATGGACGATAAAGAAGCAATCCTATCTGAAGATCCTGCCGGTCCAGGTGAAAGGACCAAAGGGAACAGTCAACACCTTCGCTTTGATGGACGACGGGTCAACAGTCACGCTCGTCGACGATAGCGTCGTGAACAGCATCGGAGCAACAGGACCCATAGACCCGCTGAAGATAGAAACCATCAATGAACTGAAGACGGCAGAATCGACGTCAAGAAGGGTGACTATCGGGCTGAAAGGGATCAACAACAGAGAAGAGCAAATTCAAGCAAGAACAGTAAAGAACTTACAAGTCTCATCTCAACGGGTTCCGCAAGAACTAGTGGATGGGTGCCCTCATCTATCGGACATCAAGGGACATCTATCATACCCCAACGCAAAGCCGCAAGTCCTCATCGGTCAAGACAATTGGCACCTTCTGCTCACCAAAGAAACCCGAAAAGGCGACAAGAACCACCCGGTTGCTTCTCTCACGCCGCTGGGGTGGGTTCTTCATGGAAGCCAAACAAGATCCTTCGGGCAGAAGATAGACTTCGTGTCGCACATGATCGAAGACACAGAAGACAACCTTGAGGACCTGGTGAAGAAGTACTTCGAAATGGACGCCCTCTGCATAAACCCGAAGAGACCGAAGACTGACCCAGAAGAAAAGGCGCTTCGAATACTGGAACAGAAAACTGAGAAGATTGAAGAAACCAGATATCAGACCGGCCTTCTCTGGAAGAAAGAAGATGTTAAGTTCCCCGATAACTATGAGAATTCCCTGAAGAGGCTCTTCAACATCGAGAAGAAGATCGACCGTGATCCAGCCCTGAAGAAGAGATACGTCGAACAAATGGACGCCCTTATAGAAAAAGGATACGCCGAGCCTGCGCCGCCTCAGAAGACACCACAGAAGACGTGGTACCTACCTCACTTCGCTGTCATCAATCCAATGAAGCCAGACAAACTCCGAGTTGTGCACGACGCCGCAGCCAAGACCAAGGGAGTAGCGCTCAACGATATGCTACTCAAGGGTCCAGATCTACTCCAGTCGTTACCAGGCGTCGTCATGCGCTTTCGACAGCACCTGATCGGAGTGACAGCGGACTGCGATATCTGTGGCGTGGAGATCGCCGCGACGATCAACCTCCGGAAGAGTACAGGATGACATCGCTGATTTTCGGAGCATCAAGTTCACCATCGACAGCGATATACGTGAAGAACTTGAACGCGAAACAACACGAGAAGACTCATCCGGAGGCCGCAGCTGCCATCATAGAGAAACATTACGTCGACGACTACCTCGATAGTTTCCGAAGCCTGGAAGATGCCGTAAGAGTAACGAAGAGTGTGCGCGAAGTGCACAATAAGGCCAGCTTCGAACTAAAGCAGTGGAAGTCGAACTCAGCGTCACTCCTAGAAGCACTGGGAGAAGAACATAGAACAGAAGACTTGGAACTCTACAGAACAGAAGAGAAAACCGAACGAGTACTAGGAGTCATCTGGAAAATCAACTCGGACGAGCTAACCTTCAATCTCAACTTAGCCAGAATACCTTCGACGTTAATAGAAGGAAAGCAGCCAACGAAGAGGGAAGCCTTAAGAATTGTTATGTCGCTCTTCGACCCCTTAGGATTCGCCTCGCCTGTTACGATACGAGCGAAGCAGCTACTCCAGGAAGTTTGGCGCCGAGGAACAGGGTGGGACGACCGAATCGACGAAGACCTAGCGGAACAACTGGACGCGTGGATGGGACACCTGAAAAGTCTCCACGACATGGCAATCCCACGGCGATACCTTCACTACAGCGATGCCGTCTCCCTAGAGCTTCACGTCTTCAGCGACGCCAGCGAATCGGCCTACTCTGCGGTCCTCTACTGGAGAGCCGTAACACCAGATGGCGAAGTCGGCATATCACTCATCATGGCCAAGGCGAAAGTGGCACCGTTGAAGTTGACTTCGATCCCAAGATTGGAACTGCAAGCAGCGGTCATGGGGACCAGACTCGCCGAGACAGTGATAGAAGAACACGAGAGGAAACCTGACCGAAAAGTGTTCTGGACCGATAGCAAGACAGTACTCACCTGGATAAAGACAGGGTCGCGTTCATACAAACCCTACGTGGCTCATCGTCTAGCAGCAATAGAAGAAAGTTCCAAGGTCAACGACTGGCGCTGGGTTCCAACGAAACAGAACGTAGCCGACGACGCCACACGAGATGTACCAACCGCCTTCAATAGAGATCATCGATGGTACCGAGGGCCGGACTTCTTATACCTGACAGAAGACTGCTGGCCTATAGAAACCGCAAGGACAGCAACAGAAGAGCCTTCCGACGAGGAGAAGACGCATCACGTGACCGACAGAAGAAGACTGAAGCTAGCAGAGGGTCTGCCTGATCCGACGAAATTCTCCAACTGGGACCGCCTCCGATATTCGACAGCACGTGCTCTGCAGTTCATCGAGCTTTGCAGAGCCCCTAGGCACAAGGTCAACTATCGCCGAACCAAGAAGAACAAAGAAGCGGATCCTACCTGGAGAAGAAACAAGCCGACTGCAGCTAAACAGCAGACGCCCGCAGCATCGAAGAAATCGACGCTCAAGCTGCTTCCAGTCACAGCTGAGCTCCTCAAGAAAGCTGAAGAGCTGCTGATGCGGTCTTCGCAGGAAGAAGCCTTCGCGGAAGAGATAGACAATCTGAACAGCGGGAAGCCGATCGCCAAAGAAAGTCGCCTGCATCAGCTCAGCGTCGAGTCAGTAAACGGCTCACTCCGAATCCGGAGCCGTATCCGAGCGGTGACAGACATGGAAGAAGACTTCAAGAACCCGCTAGTAGTCGACGGAGATCATCCCACAGTGAAGCTTTGGATACAGGCCATACATCGACAGCTACATCACGCCGGCGTCGAGGCAACAGTCAACGAGTGCAGACAGCAATACTGGGTATTACGATTGCGCCCTATCACCCGCGCAATCCTCCGAAGATGCCTCTTCTGCCGCATGAAGACTCAAGTACCGCCGCATCCGAGAACTGGGGACCTGCCAGCGTGTCGCCTTGCACATCACAAGCGACCCTTTACGTACACCGGTGTCGACTATTTCGGGCCTCTCTCCGTGACCGTCGGACGAACCAGACAGAAGAGATATGTGGCAATCTTCACATGTCTCACAACACGAGCTATACACCTAGAAATCGCAGGCTCGCTCAGCGCCGACTCTGCAGTAATGGCGGTCAGAAGAATGATCGCGCGACGAGGCTGCCCGACTGAAATCTGGTCAGACAACGGCACCAACTTGAAGGCTGCCGACAAGGAACTTCGACAAGCAATCGACGCGGCGACTGCGGAAGAAGCAGCGAAGAGGACGATCTCCTGGCGCTATATTCCGCCTGGAGCTCCATTTATGGGCGGCGCTTGGGAGCGAATGGTTCGCTCCGTGAAGACGGCTCTCCAAGCGACACTGCATGAGCGCCACCCCACCGAAGAAGTCCTCGCTATTCTACTTGCTGAAGTGGAGTACACCGTAAACAGTCGTCCGCTGACGCACGTCTCCGTCAGCGCAGAAGATCCCGAGGCCCTGACTCCCAACCATTTCTTGCTGGGGGGTCCTGGACGTGTGCCGCAGCCGGGCACATTCACCGAGCAAGACACCATCTCCCGGTCCAGCTGGCGAGCTGCACAGAGGCTCGCAGATGTCTTCTGGCTCCGCTGGGTAAAGGAGTACCTTCCCGAGCTCCAACACCGGCGGGAGCCCCACGGACGAGGTCAACCAGTGCAAGTGAACGACCTCGTGCAGATCGTCGACCCGAACCTGCCCCGCAACGTGTGGATACGAGGACGAGTCATCGCGGTGTATCCTGGTCCAGACAGCATCGTGCGGACGGTGGACGTGCAGACCAAGGGAGGTGTCCTGCGCCGGCCGGTGAGGAAGCTGGTGATCCTGCCCCTGCCTGCGGACGACGTGCCCGCACCGGAACTGAATGCGACGCGGTCGCACGGCGGGAGTGATGTGCGGGACAGGCAATAGTGTATATAGTGAATAGTGTTTAGTTTTGAAACCGAACTGATAGGACAGTACATAGTGTTAGTGATAGCGTAATGTTTACATAAATATAATAGTATATAAGGTTTTTTATGTTTGAATGTTTGTTTAGGATAATCGTATGATAGATTTAAGCCTTTTTTACTAAGAATTGTATCGTTTGTATAACATAATTCATAGATTTAAGCTAGTGATCGTATTGTTTACGTAACATTTTATGTCTCGTTTTTGTTTATTTTATATTTTTGTCATATAGTTTATGTTACGTAGAATCTAAAAGCATATAGTTTATAATATGTTGTAATGGAAAAACTTAGTGAAAAACGCAAATATTGTAAAAATGCTCTCGTTACGGTAACGTAGCGTCGTACATAAGCTAACTGCACCGATGCTGACTTCGCTCTCATTGGTTGAAAATTCCTGTGTTCTGATTGGCTGACCAATCACAGGGCTTACATTTTCTTAGCAAATTTTGTATAAATTACGGAGCGTTTGCCGGATCGATACAGTCGGCGGGCAACAAGACAAGAAGAAAGAACACTAGAAGAAATAAAGGAAGATCAACAAGGAAAATTCTCCTGGTTTTATTCTTCACCAACCCCAGCACACAAATGCGCATCCTGCACAATGTGAATTGATTAAAAATTGTATTAGTTGTAATTTTATGATCATCGATAAATCGACTTCAATCATTAAACGTAACAGCACAGATTTTTACGATAAAAATACAAAGGGGAAGAAAGGGATAAAAATATAAGTATTTCCTAATGAAAGAAAGAGACTTTTCCAAAAGACATCAACGCGCGCTTCTCACAGTGTGCTCGTTCACCTAACCACCATTTTATATAGACCCCTGCAGTGGCTCATCATCTGATTCAAATCAAAAATATTTTGCGTAGTCTTTACTCTCCGATGAAAAGTTATGCCATCATTTTTGTAACAAAAGGTCTAGGAATGTTTCCCACACAAATTCACCGGGTATGAAGGCATTTTTATGCGTTATAAATTGCGTAAAAATTAAAACGATTTGTAAAAACTTAGCATGCCCACAGGTCTGACAATTGGTCACAACTAAAATGGTTACTAGTGCCGCTGCCTAACATCTGAGCAAAAACACTAATAGTTTTCGTGCGTCGGGGCACTGTATGCGCAGTCAAGTGGTTTAATAGTCTTTGATTACTACAATTACCCTCTGCTGTTAAAACGTTAATCTATTCAGCGTTTCAGTAAAGTTACTGCTAGGCAATACTTGCATTATATTCAAGTCGGCGAGGCTATTTAAGCCTCGCCGACTCGTGTTTCGCCACTTCGCTGATTGGGTGAGTTTTATCTTTTATAGTCTCATACAGTAAGTGTGAAGTGACCCTTAAGTTATTTGTAAACTAGTCTGTGTTGAAACTAAAAGCTCATACAAACTGAATGTGTGGTATGATGGCAAACAAGGTTAGACCATGTCCTGGAATAGTACAGGATACATTGCATCCCGGGAATATGTTCCCTTGCGTTAACTTGCAAGTTTCGAGTGGGCGAAGACGCTGGAAGAAGCTAGTTTCAAATAAAATCTTCTCGTCCTTTTATATTTTATGCAATATAAAATAAGGATGTTTTAGATCACAATATTAATCAAAATCAAATTGGCATTTGATTTGAATACCCACATAATATTAAATATTATGAGACGAATTTCATCCCAATGCCAATTTAATAAATTTTATTAATGATAATGATATATTTATTAAATTGGCATTGGGATGAAATTAGTCTGACAATGGTTTAGAAAACTGTAAGGAAACTCTATTAAAATTATCAATTTCGATTTCAGAGAACAAAGAGATTTTACCCCTAAAGACAATTCCTATGCACACAAAACATCGGAAGTCGAGATGCTTCCGCCAAAAAACCCAACGCAATTGAAGTTTACAGTTCCTGAAAATGTAATCCTGGTAAGTGTCAATGATTTAAAAGATTTGTAAAAAACAAAATAAAGGGAACGTGCACGGCGTTGATGCCATCTAATGTCGTATATTAAAAACACTATCTGACCCGTGCAACGTCGTCTGCGTCACATTTTTCATTAGTGCTCCACTCGTTTTGGTCTTAGCGATAGCGTGATGATAGAATTAGCCTATAGCCTTCCTTGACAAATGGGCTATCTAACACTGAAATAATTTTTCAAATCGGACCAGTAGTTCCTGAGATTAGCGCGTCCAAGCAAACTAACAAATTCTTCAGCTTTATAATATTAGTATAGATAAGGTTAACAATAATTGACATTCGACAATTCTGTACTGTAGGTACCTATAGTTCCTGCATGTTCCCTATTATCTGAATAAGGTGAAATGGCGATGGGCTCTCCCGAATTAACACTAAGAGTTGAAGACCGATGTGATCCTGCATGGTGGTTTCTAATCAAGAACCGAATGGAAGAGCAAAACCTTCTAGAGGTTAGGGGCAACTGAAGAGCCTAATTTGAAGCAGCTGGCTGTGAAAGGGGGTTTAATCAGCTCAACACGAGCTGAGTTGATATTGCAGTCCACTCCTGGACATAGACCTCCTCACCGGCCTGGGTTGCCGAAGCGGTCTGTCAGACTCTTTCGGACTAAAACCATCCTGTTGTTCTCTCGCACAATAGGGAATATGCATGAAAAAAGTATATATGATTGGAACAGTTTATCTAAAAGTATTCGAAAATATAATACTAACTGTGAAATTAGAATTTAAATTGCTCGAAAAACGAGCGAGATACAATTATTTTAAACAAATATATCTGTCCCTCTCGCGAACACGCTGTTTTCTATGGCAGCTGTATAGTCATCGTGTAATTTGACGTCACATTACGTATCGGACTTCTCTTTCTAACTGTAGTCTTTGAAGCTTTATAACTTAATAAATGATGAAGGTATTTAAAAAAATAATTTCATGATTGTTTACTAGAGCTAATAAGTATTTTATTTTGCAAATAAAAAAATTGCATGCATATTCCCTATTGGAGTTCCGGAGTTGAGGGTGCGTAGGTATGTGACTTGCGCTGCTTGGAACTCACCGGACTGTCTGTTTCATGTTTCTAAACCGCTGGGTTTTGGCTGTGCGTTTCTGTCAATAGCTTTACGAATTTTCTAAAATGGGTAAAACCTATCTCCCGTCCTCCCTTCTAAAAAGAAGAGGCCTGAGTCTCAGACCTTTATCCTTTATAGGAACCAATAGTTAAATGTAGGTAAATGATCTAATCTACATCTACATTATCTTCACTAATATTATAAAGAGGAATGATTTGTTTATTTGTTTGAATCGATTAGGTTCCTAAACTACATACTGGAACGATTTGAAAAAAAAAATCATCACTACAATTCTACATTATCCCTGATGAACGTAGGCTATAGAATATTTTCAAAAAAGTTAGGGATCCGTATGAAAACTTCGGTAATGTAACCCAAGGTGTGAAAAAAATACCAAAAAAGATCCTTAATTGCCTACGCTGCGGAAACTATTGACAATAGAGGAAAGTGACGTACTACAGCTTTATAGAGGACATCAATATCTACAAAAAGTCTGCGAGGGTACCTATATATCTAACTTTTATGGTTAAGTCACAATGACCGCTTTTTGTTCAAGTTATTCAATAAAAACCCCGGGTGAAATGGAATAGTTGTGATTTTAGTATCATAATATTCATCCTTATCTATTTAAATTGTTTAATAACTAAGTTTGGTTATGTACTACATATAAAATACACTTCAATTTTATTCAAATCGGACCTTTCGTTTAAAAGTTACGACGGGTATTAAAATACTCTAAGTAAGAAAAATGTTGCGGTTTGAGCGAACTGCCCTACGTTTAGTTTAATTTACACATTACCCTTTAAGAAAGTAGAGGCGAAATGAAGTTCGCGGGGTACCAACTAAGCCCGCGAGAACAAAGTCGCGAGCGAAGTTAGCACTTCGCTCGCGACTGCATAATATACCGCGTGTATCTGACATCGACGCACAAACGATTTCCATGGGTCCACCAGGGCATGATTCTGGACACCCCAGAGTTAGAATTTTTCGTCGGCTTTTTTCTCATTTTTTTCAAGGGATTTTTTTTAATTTAGAGTGCTCATAATCGTTATTCTGACCTAACCCAATGAGATTAAAAAAAAAAATTAAGTAACTACTTTCACTAAAAAGAGCAATCTGAATAAAACCACAAATAGATATCAGCTCAGCTGAGCTGATACCTATTTGTGGTACTCTTGAAAAAAATGAAAAATGAGAAAAGAACCGACGAAAAATTCCAACACTGGGGTGTCCAGAATCATGCCCTGGAATCCATGCCCATGGAAATCGTTTGTGCGTCAATGTCAGATACACGCGATATAAAAGAATAATAATATTAAACTCTGAATTTATCTATAGGACACATATTATAAAGAAGAAAGACTTCTTTGTTTGTTTGTACCGAATAGGCTCCGAACTCGATTTTAACAATTTTTTCCAATAGAAAGCAAAATTATCAGGAAGTAACATAGACAATAATTTATTTAAAAAAAAATGGAAAGCCTTTAGAAAATTGCAGCGCGGACGAAGTCGCGGGCGAAGTGCTAGTAGCCAATATAATCTTAGCATGTATGTGCTTTCATCAGAGCGAGCCGCTAGTAGATGCGTCGGTGGGTGCTGCGGCGATATTCTCCAACAGCGCGATCGACCTCAATGGAGTGTGTTATCTCAACGACAAAATGAATGCACAAGTGAAACAGGAAGCTGGTGACTTCCTCGAAGCAGAAATGGTAAGTTACAGTACGATTATTTTTTCTTTGCCACTCCGAAGCTTTTAGTGACGACCGCGCAGGTCCCATCGCGTAAAAAAGTGTTATGTTCGTAGAATATTTTTCTGATTTATACGTTTTGTATTAAGAAACACAACCAGTAACAATAACAAGGTCACAAAGTAACAAACATATACACCACAAAAACACACAAAACACAAATGAAACAGTAAGAAAAACCGAAATAAATATTTTAAAACAATAACACTTTTCGTACCAACAGTCGTATTGCATTGAGTAAGCGGGACACAACTATGCATCGAACGTATACGATGGACTGAGACTGCATACGCGACCTACCCGCGTATGCGCTGTTCTGTTTCTTGTCAAATTGACATTCTGCGCAATCGATTGCGACGTACTTCGCATGGGCAAAGATAAAATAATCGTACTGTACTAGCGTTTGTTGCAAATTTTAACAGGATATCTTAATCAGTATCTTTAATATGAATATCTTAAGGTTAGCGAATATCAGTGTAACCTGGATAACTTATTCTTCTGCTCTCTCTCAACCTAAAAATTTCAATAACAATCATAAAAAATCTTAAAAGACAACCTCATTTTTTATTGAATTTTATAGTCCTCAGTAACAAAGGTATTTCAATACAAATTGCCGGTTTGTCACTTAACCAGGTTTCAATGTATTTATTTATACTTTGTTTTAATAGATTTTAAAGCATGTAACTGCAAATTTGGTTTGACAATGCGGTTTTACACGGCCGCTATGCTCATACAGGAACTCCATCTCAGGACAATTTGTTAATCATTGTAATTTACACCTGATGTCATTACCATAAAGTATACACATATAAGTAGTGAATGGGCACATAGTATAGACGCCAGCACATCAAAAAATCAAAATACAACAATGTGTCAAATCTTTACTTAAAAAATAAAACAAAAATTCTTTATTTCACAAACAAGCCATCACATTAAAATATCAAGGCAAAAGCAGAACATGTCAGGCTCCTAAACTAGGTGTAGGCCTGTGACTTTGGAGTCAGTGACTCTTCGTGGACAAATAAAGCCATAGTTGCAGTAAATCGGGACGTGTCAATAAAGGTGGCAGAGAAAACAGAATTTAAGTGTAAATATAGAACAAAATATAAAAGATAAGTTTAACTTTATGGTAAATGGTAAACATCTAGAGTGAGAGTGTGTGTGTAGTGTGTAAGTGCAAGTGAAAGGTATGAGTGTTGAATGAGTGAATATGACATGTGTACTGTGTGTGTGCGTGTGTGTGTGTAGTGAGAAAGTATAGGTCGTCATATTTATGATTAATTTTATATTTATGAATCATCAACACTTTAAAATACCCAGCAAAAGATCCTCAGTGATGTCATAATTAAGTGTTTGGAGATAATTTCTAAGTACATTTTTGCATTTGTATTTGGGGCACGAAAAAATATTTAACTTTTTGTTAAGGAGGTTGTACATTTTAGTGCTAATAACATAGAATTGGCGTTTGGTAAGGGCAGTTCTATGGCGTTCATGAGGGAAAACATTATACTAAAGCCTGCCAGTCGGTTCCTTTGGGGGACGTCCAGAGGATATGCGTAGGGTAGACAGGAGCACGTAAAGTTGCCTGACTGTGAGTACCTTGCAATCGGAATAGAGCTGCACAGTAGGACGTGGAAGAGAGAGCATTACTTTGAGGACATCTCTCTGGGCTCTCTCAAGGCGGATGAATATATTTTTGTGGCACCACCCCAAACGGGCAAGCAGTACGTTAGGACAGACCGGCAAAATATACTAATTTAAGCGTTTCGTGATCAGCAGAATTTCGTAGCTTCTTGAAGACAAATATTAGCTTACGTATGCGGGCCGTGATCAGCAGTGCTATTCTGTAACAACATTTTCGTGTCTCGACAGCGGAATCCGAGGTGAGTTTCAAATTCGTATAAATGTAAGACCTTATGATGTGTGAAATAAAGTTCACTTTGTAAGCTTAGTCACTCAGGTGAAGTCGATATCGAAATGGTTATTTACAGAATAGACTAGCTGGACTATTTGGGGGTGCCAGTTGAGATGCTGATCAATAAATACTCCTAGATACCTAACACAAGGTGATTAAGTGAGGCCGAGGCGTTAAAGAATCAGCGTGCTCTTAGTCTAAGAAAACTTGGGGGACACAGATTTGACCTAAGCGCAAAGGGGATGTATACTTACCGTTTATTGACGTTTAAAGTGAGCAAGTTGTCGGACAAAACATTTCATCACAGAGGAAAGCGCAGCCTCGGCGTTTTGGTATGTCTGGGGCCAGTCGTAACCATCTATATCAATCAAATCTATAACAAGGGCAGTATCATCCGCATACTTTAAAATCTTACAAATATTGAGGGGAAGCTTGCAGAGTTAATTTATATCTACACTAATATTATAAAGAGGAAAACTTTGTTCAAAAACTACTGGACCGATTTTAAAAATTCTTTCACCATTCGAAAGCTACATTATCCACGAGTAACATAGGCTATATTTTATTTTGGAAAAAAATAGGGTTCCGTAAGATATTTGGGTTTTTCGGACACAAGGTGTAAAAATCAACCAGAAAAGTATCTTATTTTGTGTACGCTGCCTAAACTATAAAAGATAGAACCATATATTGTTCTAATTAATTGTAGATCTTATAAATATCTACAAAAAAGTCCGCGACACACTATACCTATCTATGTCGAGTGAGGCACAACAACCATTTTTTTAATTTAAAAATCTTGATTTTTTTTTGGACTACATTTAAACGCGTTTATTTTACTCATACTATAAATCTTTATCAAAATAAAGTATTTCATCACTAAGTACAGTTTATGTAGATAATATTTGGTCTTTGAATGATTAAAATCGGACGTTTGGTTTTGAAGTTATGGCGAAATTAAAATATTACGATTTCTGCTGCACGACCCGTTGCGAAGTGGACGTCACCAAGGCGCGTGCGGGAGGGGAGTTTAGATCTATGAGTAAGGTACCCGCGCGGCTCAGCCGCGAGGTCGGCTCCATAATAATAATAATAATAATATGGGCTACACAACAGTTCTTTTCAGAGCTAGAATATTACACGCTATTAACATTTTCTTAAACATTTGAAAATGCCTAAAGAGAGCCATGTCTCAACTTACTAAACATAGTTCTCAAGCACGGGCAGCAAGAATACGCCGTATGGGAGAATCTTCACCTGACTGTTCACAACGCCTTGCTGAACAAAATCAGAGAAACTCTCAGGTACGCGCACGAGAGTCGAGTGTCGAACGTTCGCAACGCCTTGCACAACAAAATCTGAGAACCTCTGAGTTATAATATTATAAAGCAGAAGAGTTTGTTTGTTTGGTTGAGCACGCTAATCTCAGGAACTTTCAGTGTTAGATAGCCCATTTATCGAGGAAGGCTATAGGCTATATCATTAAGCTAAGTCAAAAAGGAGCGCAGAATTAATGGAAAATGTGACGCAGACGAAGTTGCGTGGGTCAGCTATATATATATAAAACAAAGACGGGTTTGTTACAACACATAACTCGAGATCTGCTGAACCAATTTTCATGGTTATTGATTCGTTGGATTTGTCTCCGACCCGAATAGCAGAATACATCTTAAAAACAATGAAAACTCGATATGTGCAATGAATACTTAATTGACGGGAGCGAAGCCGCGGGGGACAGCTAGTAATTGATATAGAGAGTAGGCCTCAGGATGCTGCCTTGCGGAACGCCATATGTGATTGGAAGCTCATCACTTTCATTTTGACCGATTTTTACTTTTTGGGTACGATCGCTGAGATAGTCTGCAACAATTTTCAGAGGGTGTCCACGTATTCCAATGCTTTCCATTTTACTCAATAAGGCTGGGGCAGAAACGGTGTCAAATGCCTTTGACAAATCAAGGAAAATACTCAGGCACTTTGGACGGTAGTTATTTACATCATCTCTGCACCCAGACTTCTAAATGGTGTGAACTACTGCTTTGTTAAATGCTTTTGGGATGACACCTGCATTTATACACAAGTTACAGACATGTGTAATAATTGGGATTAATATGCATCTCGAGGCCTTTATTAATTTAGTCGGTATACAGTCTAAAGCCAGTAGCACAGTTAGTTCTGAGACCCAAAATAATGGAGTCCACATCGTCTTCGGTTACTTCAAGGAGTGCTATAGAGCTACACGACTGGGAATTAGCCACATAATTGGGCACAGTTGAGGGTGATTTAAATTTAGACGCCAAGCTACTTCCTACATTAGCAAAAAAGTTGTTGAGTGACTTGAGTTCCAACGTTATCGCTGAAGCATTAGGTTCAAGGTTGATTGGTAAAATTTGTCAGTTTCGGGTTGCTTGATGTGCTGGCGTCTGTACATGAGAACTGTGTTGTTCGCTAGGTGGACGTGAGCAGAAGCGCGCCGGACATCAAGGCGGCAGCGGCGGCGGCGAGCGCTGCGGTCGAGGTGGCGGAGCGGCCGTTGTCGCCGGACGCCGACGGACTCAAGCGCCGCTCCGAGTCCGAGCCCAACCTCGTGAAGGCCGACGAGCACTACGAGGAGGCCACATAGCACACCCTGTGCTGCTTGGTAAACATCCAACTGTAATATCACGCGGTCTAGTCTTTGGTCAAGTGACAGGTTCGTTCTTTGATAAAATCAAATAAAAATTGTTTATACTACTTTAACTTGATGGTTCTTAAGAACATATAAATAAGGATAGAAGCGTGCTCGTTGAAGATAGTTTTGATTTTTTCCGATGTGTGTACAGTTTTGTACTGGATTTGACTGGGTTTATATTTTTTTTTTTTAGATTTTTCGTGTCTAGTGTTATGTCTGTCATCGGTAAAGAACACTGATAGGTAGTATATTTCGACTTTTGGACAGATATTTAGTTAAATTGTACTCAAGTACCTTGCTTTCTATCTGGTGAATGACATTGAGGCGTTACATTGTTAATATTAAATAAGAAAATTAAACATTATTTGTGTTGAAAATGCATGTTTCTTTTATTTCAATGGTAGAAAGGAAGTTACAGTTCTTACACATTTAACTAGTGAGATAACATTCGTAGATGAATTTAATGACTAGAAGGGAGAGACCGCTTGGAATTGGCTCTTTGTAAATTAATACCTATTATTTTTGTATGTCTTAGACGTAGTCTAGATTACCTTAATCGTTCATTCGGATAGGTAAACGGACGTTATAGCTTAAAATCTAAGACTGATATGAATTAGGTGCTTAATATATTCAGTTTCTATAGCAATGATTATAATTTATTTGTTTGTTTGTAAAAGTTTATTACTATATCTGTAGGCGTTTAATTGTTCAAAGTTTTACTGTTTATCATTCCAACGGTACAAAATTTGTAATATTAATAATATAATAGCGAGCTGATGGGAATTAATGTAATATAATAAGCAATGGCATAACATTATTTACTATATTGGTGATCACGGTTGCACATTGGCTTGTATTGTTGTTACTATGTTTATAGTATAAAGTGCATAGGTACGCCATATTACTTACGATTACTATAAGAGAGAAGGTGTAACAAGAGTGAGAGTAATCGTTACAGCGCAGCACTACAGTCATTATAAAACATATAATTAAATTACTATTGGTAGATACAAATTAATGGCTCGGTCTGTAGCACACTGGACAGTATATAATCAAATATATTTTTTTAACTATGAAATCATTAATTTGACAATAACATACCTACATAAGGCAAAATAGAGGTCGACCGCATAATCATACTGTTTTTTAAGTTTGTTCCGATAATTAACGCTTTTTAGGTCAGATTAAGTTGTCCAGTGTTATTTATTAGCGACAAAGTTACTTTTTTATTGGTCTGAGCAAAGTAATTTTAAGAATGTTTTTAATTTGTTTTGCTTATAAAACAATACATATTTTTAATAGAGTTTAGATACAAATTCATATCTTCATGAAGTTTTCTGACGAATTGTGCCTATAGAAAATGTTCGTGATTTTTTTATAATTTAAATATACCGCAACTCGTTTATTTATTATGTTTTGTTTTGACTTTAATACCTTTACCTTTAATCAATATCATACCTAGGGTTAATAATGTTAAGTAGGTATATAGATACACACAACATTTTTTTGATAAATCTATAAATGTTATAATAACAACAAGTTAATTTGATAAGATAAAAACATTACCTAACCCAACCTGATTCAAAGAAACGAAGTTCTTTTAGACTGTTCGGAAACTACACACGGATTTAAAAGCACCTACTTAGGTACACAAGACGTATTATTTAACTAAATAGAATTTAGAGGCATGTAGAGATATTCTAATACTGAAGAAGTTAGGAAATGTCGCGATAGCAATATTACCTATTATTAAACCAATTGTTACAAAATCTAAGTCTAACTTAGATATTATATCTTCTAAAAAAATATCTCTTTAAACTTTTCTACTCTTATAAATGTATGTCTACTAGAAGCAATTGCAAGTGTTTAAGTGGGTGTACACATAATTATGACATTTTATGGGGTTTTTCTTTTTGCCTGTCCTAAATACATAAAAACAGTCCCCCAGGAATTAACCTTGAGTTACGCCAACTTTCATGAAAAAGTTTGTTGAGATCCAGTTCTTTTAATACTGGAGAATTCTTTATACTGTGTAAAACTTCTAAAACGTGAAGCTACGATAATTTGGGTACCTACTTAAATCTCCGCTTTGAAACAGAAATATTTTATGTCATACTCTGTCGAATGCTTGTGGCACATTATAGAATACAAATATATAATATTTTATTCTTTTCAAAGCCACTCTTTTCATTTTATAACAATGTGCACTGGTTTTGCAATAAAATAGTAACGCAATCTTCATGAAAGCGAGTTCACCTTGTGTTTGACTCCTGAGCAAGTGCTAAAGCGTCATCTAACGGTTATCAGTGTAACTATGTTGTGTCACTGACTGCTGCCTGCCTCTAGATTGCTTCAGTTGTCGGCAAGGCGCTACCTGCTGTTGGTAATGTTTGAGTAATTCTCGCGTAGATGGCGCCACTAGGGACTAGTCGGTAGTTTCTCAACTTCTCAATTAATAGTAAAGTAAAGCTCTTAGATTTTACCAAAGTATCTAAGTATGTTTATTTTTCAGTTAAACTGATCTGTTACAATTTGACAACTATAAGAATGTAACTAAAATATAATTAGAATCAATAGTTACCTTATATATTTTATATACCTAGTGTGCAAGTTTACGATTAAAAGTTAGAATATTCAAACTTAATCGTAATAGGCCTCTATTCGAATTAGAATATATAGGAATATGCATGAAAAAAAGTATTTATTATCTATGCAGTTTATCTAAAAGTATACAAAAATATAATACTAACAGGGAAAATACAATCAAAATTACTCTAAAAACAAACGAGATATGACTATTTTAAACAAATATTTCTGTCCCTCTCGCGAATAAAAGCTATTTTATTTGGCAGCTGTATAGGTGTCATGGACTTTGACGTCAAAGGCCATATCGGACTTCTCTTTCTAATTGTACTCTTTGAAGCTTTATAACTTCATCGATGATGGAGGTTTTTAAAAAATAATTTTATTATTGTTAACTAGAGCACAAAAAAGTATTTCATTTTGCAAATAAAAAAATCGCATACATATTCCCGTAAAAATCAGTTCATTCATCCATGTATGTATGTATATATAATGTATCTTCATACATTATCTAGTGGTGGATACTTACTACTTACCAATTGTTCAATAATTGATCTGTAGGCATACTAAGGCACTCGCCATTTGGGTTTCAGTAAAGATTTATATGTGGAAGGCAAAGCAAAAACATAAAAACCAAGATTCAAATTTTCAACAATTTGTATTTCCTCACCTTAGGTGGATTCTTTAAATAAAAATTTCATTTCTCTTATATACACATTAAATTCAAATTTAGTCAGAGTGTATTTACAAATATTTTAATTAAATAGAATTTAGTAAAAATTAGTGAGATTTAACAATACCTACTTAAGACTAAGTAAATTTATAGAACATCAACAACATCTTTCACTCAGGTGAAATACATAAGATAGCTTAAACAATAATCATACACAATTTCATAAAGAATTCGTTCTCATTCACTATCAGGTGAACACCATTAAAATTAGATATCGTATATGTTGAAAAGATCTTTTAGAGCTAGGTATATTAACGTGAAGTGTTCGTGTGAAGCACGGGGTTGTATGAATGTAAAACATAATGTAACAATGCGCGATCGCTCCACCATCCCGACCCGAGGCTCTCGCCCGCGGGTAGCAAACAATGGGCAAGTCGTAACTCGTAACCTAATACAAACACCGTATATCAATAACGTTAACGCGAACGCGATGCAACATTTTGTAAAATGTGTAAGAATTTAGTCTTTTCCGTTTCAATTTTCACTCGTTTGTTTAACATGAATACGATTTATAATACCTATCTACTCTAGCCTTGTCTATCGGAGACCTCGTCTCTTCTATAACAGTAAAAACATTATAAACTCGTACACCACATTTTCACCATGTGCGGGAGCATGGTCGTGCGCGAGCGCAAGTCTCGGGCTGGCGCATGAGCGTGCTCCCGCCCTCCATCCTACAGAGGCTTCGTAAGCGACTGATAACTTGGGTACGGCGATCTAATACAGGGACGTGCTGACAATTCTGGACAATCTCAGTGCTTTCATAATAAATTGAAGACAAATATTCACGTTAGAGTAAGTGATAACTTGTACACGGTGGAATTGGTTGGACCGCTCCCATTTTGTAGTTAGTGGGTTTCATTGCAGGCGCAAGAGTTAGTTATATTATTGTCAGATTTCCTAAATTCATAATGACCGACGTTACTGAAAGGCCCACCCTGTAGTACCTACTATCACTGTTTGATGTAGTTCCGGATTGTTACGACTGCACTATTACTTGAGTTACTCCTAGTCTAAGTCATGATGTGTATGTACTGGATAAAAATATTTTTTACTAGGAACTAGTACAAAAGTATCATAGTTGCGAAGGCAGTTCCTTAAAAAACATTTTCTCTTGAAGTTACTATTTAAATGACATTGTTACGACTATTTTGTGCTAAATTTTGTACTCAGTTATGAGAAAACCAGGAGATTAAACATTCTCAGTTTTCAAACCGCATTACTTAAAAACTCAAAACGTTTTTTTTTTATGATTTAAGTGGATGAATAAGAATACTATTGTGTATAAGACCTTATTAACAATTAAATATAATAATGCAATTAATCTCGTGAAGTTAATAAGTAATGCAGTAATATTTCCCTAGCTACTCTCTAGCGGTCGGCCTGTGACCGCGATCTTAGTTATCTCGTAGTAGCAAGTGTAACATCGTCATCACAGTTACAGAAATCCAAAAAATGAATCTTACACTTAGTTACACCTATTACAGAAACTTATGAGTATTTTAAATAAAGGGCCCTCGCTACAATTGAAAATAATTATTAATGATTAAGAGATCATAATTTAAACGCTACATTCTAAACTTTTACTAGATTAGTCTATGTAATAATACGTACACTATAAAAATATATGCCACTGGGAAACGCCATTAGTGAAATGTCTGAACAACTAGTGCACGAAGAGAGCAACACATTGTGAGCTGTGAGCGAAACGAAGACGTTAGTGGAAATGTAAAGTAACCATGTCACGACTATGTACCAGAAGCAGAATTGAGCAAATTTAGTTAAATTAAATGTTTGAGCAGGAGAAGAACTTGACAGCAGCTGTCGAAACGTAAATACATAATGTTAGTAATGGCAGATATTAATATTATCTAAAAAACGAACATAATAGTCGACATTCTCGCGTTTATACTTTATCTTCGACTAGAAATATAGTATAACGAAATAATCATAGTTATCACTTATTCAGCAGTCGTGTTATACTTATTTAATTACACAATTATGTAAATAAAAATTGCAGTGGCACGTTATAAAGTTAAATTAATGGCACAGTTTCACGTTAGTTTGTCAAATATAAGAATATTAAATATACCTACAATACTTAAGTAGGTAGCCCTAGGCAGAATAGGTTTACCTCCAGAAATGGTCACATACTTAGGTATCAATTAGTTCTCGCTGTCGATGTCATAAAGAGAGTTCAGTCAAGTTACAAGTACAGTTCATCTTCAAAATGGTCACTTGTCTAATAATACAACAACGTATAACTTATCGATAGCTTTACAAGAGAATATCTATGCGAGACACAGTTAAGCCTATCCGTTGGACTGCCCTCATCAGACAGAAGATATGTGTTCACATAATGCCGAGGACGACAGTGACTTAAACATCACCACTCGCGGCGACAAAGTTCTCTTTGCATAGAAACGTAACGACACGCACACTGGACACGTTAGGCCACATCCCTTCGTATCTACGTTTGTTCCCAGTCAGTTTTTCAATTAACCTATCTAATTAAATAAATACGTCGAGCAAATCGAATCCTATCATAGTAATTACAAATATGTATAAAAAGATATATATAAATTTCAGTGAATTTACAAATGTAGAGTTAATAAAGCTTTGTTAAAGACAATTCATTTACACCTAAGCGATGAAATCATTCGATAATTTCAACGTGAAAGTATAAAAAAGTTCAGTTGTCCGCTTAGGAGCTAAGACTGCCGCCACTGTCGTCGTCGGAGCCGCTCGAGGAGCGCTCCGGGGCGGCGGCGACGGCGCCGGGCGCGTGCTAGAGAGGCGCGTGGCCGTGCTCGTGCGGCGCCGGCCCGCCGCCGCGCTCGCGCTTCAGCCGCTGCTTCAGGTGCACCTTCGCGTGCCGCTTCTTCTCGTCGGAGCGCGCGAACTTGCGGCCGCATACGTCGCATGCGAACGGCTTCTCACCCGTGTGGGTGCGCACGTGCGTCGTGAGGTGGTCCGATCTACTGAACGAGCGCATGCAGATTCGACACTGGAACGGTTTCTGGCCCGTATGGATGCGGATGTGCCGCGTCAGCTCGTCCGACCGCGAGAACCTGCGGTCACAGCCCTCCACCGGGCATGCGTACGGCCGCTCGTGGACGGGGGTTTTGCTCGGCCTGTTAGGGTACTTGCGAGGTTTGACCGCGACGAGCCGCAGCGGTTGCGCACTTTGTTGGTACACTTGAGAGAGGATCTCGTGTCCTTTGCTCGTGGACGGGTTGTACTCGGCTAGCTGCACTGGTCTGTCGCTGGGGCCGGCCGGGCTCGGGTAGGGTTCGCGCTTCGGGAGGCCGGAGGGCCCCGGGGTGGGCTGCGGGGCGCTAGCGTAGTCCTGCGTGTCCCACGTGTGCTGCTGCTGCTGCGGCGGCGGGCGGTACTCGCAGTGCTGCGGCGGCGGGCAGGGCTGCGCGGGTGCGCAGTAGGGCTGGCACTCGGGCGGCAGCAGCTCCACGCGCTCCTCGTACTCCTGCTGGAAGTACTTGTCGACGCTGCCGGGCCCGGGGCCGGGCGGCAGCAACCACTGCAGCGGCGGCGAAGGCGCGCGCTTGCCGGCGGCGCCGGCGGGCGGCCCGTACAGCGACGCGCTCGCGCTCGACGCGTTGCTGGCGTCCTCGGCGCGGGCGCCGGGGGACAATGATGCTTCGTGCTTGTGCCGTCGAGGCGAGCATCCCAGTGATAGCTCATCGCTTGTTAGTGTACCTGTAACAAAACAAAAACCATTCGTATTGCTATATTCTACTAAAAGTGAACAGAAACCGTTTAAAAACGCGGCCCGAATTCATGCGGCCGATTCGCGGCGCGTATCGTGGTAGGTACTAATACGCGTAGCCAACAGCCAAAAAGAGACAAATGCCTAAAAACTCTAGTAGTTGTTTCTTCTAATCGGTGTTACAGTGCGATTGAAACGTTTTTAATAGATTAAGTTCAAAGTTTTTTTTGCGTAAAAAATAAAATTAGCTAGGTTTTTATCGATAGTATTTTTGCATGTTGTGTAGTTGCGGCGCTGAGCGGATGGCGCAATGCTACGCGGCGCTCGATAACGTAGGAAGTCGATAAGTGCGTATCTCTAAACTATCCGGAATGTACCGAACGATCATTCTGACCGTTGACCGTCACCTACTGGGGAGCGATCTGTTCTTGCAAACGTTAAACCTCTGCATAAGCAGGGTTCAGTTATCAGGCGCTTTCAGAATTGAAGAGTGCGTTAATTTTGGAAAATTAGTTTGGGAAAAGAATTATAACTAAATGTAATTGTTTTTTAAAAATAAATTTATGTTTAGATTCAATAAATATTTTCAAAAGTTGCAAGGTTTTTCAGCAGCAAGATTTTTAGTAAGAATTTTACTGTATTGTACCACTACTACTACTACTTGTTGTCTATTGTACTGTATTGATAAGGTCGGCTATTTAACGCCAAGAGACCTACTCTATCATAAAAAATAATCACTATCTAAATAATTTCAATATATAATGAAAATAAAATTATAAATTATGCGAGTAGAGCTGCTTATATCAATGGCAAAATAATTCATTAGTCCGTTGTAACTTGACAAGAACCTATCTACTAAATTGACTATGTTGAGAATCATCTTGACTGTTCAGTTTTTCTCATGTCAGTTTCAGAATAATCGTATTTAATTAACTTTGTTTCAATTACTATTAGAATCACATTTTTGAATATTATAGATTGCTAAGTAAAGATTTCCTAAGTATTTATGTATATTTACCCCAACGGATATCTCCGAAATCTTGACTTTAAATAGTTACGCACTTAGAAAGCAAGATAGAGCACGAGTTTAGATACGCTGACGAGAGCGCTATATAGCGCTCCAAAAAGGTACACAAGGGAAGTTCCATTCAGTTTCACGTATCGATCCGAACATATGACACGGGCCGCTGAACTTTCCATTTCACTGAACACTGTAACTTGAACCGCGCGCCGGGAAACTTTTATCTGTATCGCGATAATTCGAAGTTGTCACGAAACCGAAGTGCTTTTACGGAAGCTAAGGCACTACAAGTCGTGAAGGGCATCGAAGGACATCCCGAAGTTGAAGGAGAACCGATTGTTTATTTACAACGTTATCGGTGGCAGCCGGCGGCCGGCGGGGGCGAGGCCGCCTACGAGTGCCGGTCGGGTGCAGGAGCAGCAATGGCAGTGGAAGCGCACCTGAGATCGACGGCGGCTCGAGCAGCGTCGGGAAGAAGGCGGGCAGGTCCGAAGTGGTGACAGGCGTGTTGAGGTCGGTTGGCGTGCCGGACATCGGCATCGGCGCCGACACCGGCTTCAGCGCGCAGTCGAACCCGAGCGCCCCCACGTCAGCAAGGGAGAGCAGGTGCGGGCCGGTTGGGTGATCGGCATCGGTGCCCATCCCGTCCGGCACCACCTGCTCCTCGGCCCACGGGCCGAGCGGAATTACGAACAACGCCAGCGTGAAGACGGCCTCTCGCGTGGCCTGTGCGAAGGGGACTGGCGCCGCGCGACCCCGCAACGCAGTTTTATCAATGGAGACGCGGTCCCATATTCGGTAGCGGCGCGCGCAGCTCCGCCAATCGCGCGGCGCGCTGCCCCCCCGAGGCTGACGTCACCGCCCGACGCCGCCTACCGCCCGCGCCGCCCCCCCGGCCCAGCGCCCGCTCACCACGAAACCTCCGAGTTCCTCCGGCCCCCTGTGACTTGGCGCGAGCCTCCTGACTACTAACTACGTACGTAGCTTTAGCTAAGTACTCGGTACTCCTACTTCCATGAAAAATTGTAATGAGCAAACTATGACTTTGGGATATATGAGCGTCGTTTTCGGATAAAAGACTGCTATATTTTACTATTACCTAAGGTCTGTTACAGAACCGTTTTAAAACTTTGTAATACTGGTCGAAATAAGTAAGCACAGTGCTGAAAAATAATGTTTTTCATGTTTGATCAAAAATATATTTAAATAAAAAAAAGATAGATCGGCTGCAAAAAATTGTGCGAGTAGACCATTGACATAAATACGGAGTGTTAAATATAGGTACCTAGTTGATGCGCTAATATTTCTTTTTCTGATACATTTTAAAAATAAATATTGTAAGGAATGGGGATAACCCAAAAACGTTTTTTTTTATGATATATTGGAAATAATACATTTAAAAAATAAAATATTGCAAGGAATGGGGAAAAGTAAAAATCTTATCTATCAAATCACAAAAAAAAATACTTATTTGACTTTTCCAACGAACTTATTTTGAAAAAAAAAAAAACCTGCGAAACGTTGGAATGGAAAAGTTAAGGCCGGCTACTGCTCGACTTCAGCGGGGGCATTTATTGTCCGAGGTAAACAAAAAATAGTTAGGTATTGTTTTTTAAGGAAAACCTATTACTCTCATTGGAAGTGACAGCCTGCTACTGGTTTTTTACAATTAGACTCTGATTTATTAAAAGGTTACCTTTTAGTTAACAATAGAAAATATTTTAATAAAATATACTTATTTATTTAATACGTAGCGCAGGTAGCTGGAATAGTTTAACGATTCTATGATATTTATTTTAACATTCATAATTATTATAGGTACATTCACCTAATAGGTAAACTAATAAAATACTTGGACTGTTTTAGCACATAAAATTTTATATTACCTATGCAAATAACGTTTTTGTCGTAAGAATAATAAATTTTATATTTTACACAGTTGATGTTTAAATTTTGATCTCGTAGATAAGTAGAATTTTATGTTCTTGTGATCTACATTCTGCGCTGATGAGACATATATATTTTACTACTCTATATGATTAAACACAAATTAGTGATGTTATAATACGACAGCTAATAAATATTAATCTCATAATTCAATCCGTACCTACTGCTTAACATTTTAAAATAGGTTTTTACGTCCACGTTAATTTATATTATAAATGTAAAATCATATTATAATTATTTTATTTTTGTCTAAATATATAATAGAATAAAAAGAATTTATGCATCCCGTTGTAAAAAAAAAACAACATATCTGTTAAAAAAGAGGTCAGCCTATTTTTTAATAGATACATTTTTTGTGTTATAATAAGTAGGTAATCCGTATAGTAGGAAAATGTGACATGATCTAGTTTCTAACTTTACCCCTAAAAAAAACTAATGAGGCTGGGTCAATTGTATATATATTTTTGTTTATAATATTAACATTATTAAAAAAAATATCTAACACTAGCTTTTGTCCGCGACTTCGGACGCGCATATCTCGTCGGGGAAACTCTTGGCCCTAATCTCACCTGATGGAAAGTGATGATTAGGCCGAAGATGGAAGCGAGTTTCACCCGGAATCCTCTAACATAGAGGAACTATGGCTATCATAGCTTTATAGCTGTAATATTATATTTTTAGATAGAATGTAAAGATAATAAATATTTTTTTATGCATATTCCCTATTGAATGGGATGAAATTGCGAACGAGGGTAGATTGAAAAAGTACAGAACTATTTAACGGGGGCACATATACTCATGGAGTAATAATTTGCACTTTATGTTTGTGTATAAGTGATCAGATGATATTGGTAGATTGTATAAACGTGTGGTTAACAGTAATTACGAGTCGTTAGGTGTAGGTTTAGCTGGTGGGCGGTGACCTGAACCACTCAAGATCAAGGAAATTAACGTGAGATTATACAATATACGTAGCTTGATAGATAACGTTACATTTTAGAACGATCCTGTGCTCCCAAGCTAATACTAAGTTAATGAGGGACTACATTTGTTACCGGAAAATAGCAGATACCGTAAGATTGTAAAATATCGCGCGAAATTGTAAACAAATCTTTCTCAATACCAAAGGCACGTACCTATACATTAGAAACTATTGAATTTGGATAAGATTTATTGTATTCCAAATTATATGATCTTCCAAATTATATGAGATTTATTACAATCTTACGGAGTTTGCAATTATCCGGTAACATACATACCTACTTAGGTTTCTAATACAATCTATTCTATTCTGTCGCTAAAAACTACTACTGTTGGTTATCCAGAAGTCTTTAAGAATAAATCGGGTATTTAAAGAAGAATTTTTATAAAGAGAGTTTCATCGTATCATACTTGTATCATATCGTATCATCAGAGAGTATTTTTATTGTAATTTTAAAACAGGGCATTCGCGAAGCATTTATAACACTTTCACCCACCTGCTCAAAAACGTCAGTTATATGTCATGCAAATTGAACCTAAAGTAAGTCATTATTGCCTTTTAATGAATAGGTATGTTATTGCCCGGAGGTTAATAATGTGATTTGAATTTGGAATTCAACTTCTCCAGCCGTCTCTCTCTTCATGACTTGCAAACAATTTTCTCGCAGTAGGTGAGAGAAGTAGAGTATGCTCTTCAGGGATAAAGGTGTCTTTGCTTTGGGCTGACTTGAATCCCTCGCAGCATTCAGGTTTCTTATAATAACTCACTCACTTAGTTCGTAAGTTAAACTCTAAACTCACTCGCTACGCTCGGGAGTTTAGAGTTTAACTTACGAACTAAAAATAAATAAAAATTTTAAAAAAAATGTTAGGGGTGGACAACCCTTATCACTTAGGGGTATGAAAAATAGATAGTAGCCGATTCTCAGACCTACTGAATATGCATATAAAATTCGTTAAAAATCGGTAAAGCCGTTTTGGAGGAGTAAGGTAACTAACATTGTGACACGAGAATTTTATAAATAAGATAAAGACGTAAAGGTTGTGAGTTTGTGACGTTGTAGGTAATGGGTAATCTCTGGATCTTCTGAACCGATTTTTAAAATTGTTCATCAATAGAAAGCCACGTAATTTGTGTAGTCACTGTCACAGGCTATTTATAAACCTAAAAAATACCGCGCAAAGAAGTGCGCACGGGTCAGCTAGTGTAAAATAAAAGGAACTCGATCAATTATTTCAAGATCAGTAAATAACCCGTTAATGATTCCGCGCAGTTTTATCCATTATCTCTGTGTCCCAGAACTTTGTTAAGTTAGTATAAATTGATATATGAATGGCTCAATGCAGATATATAAAGACTCTTGAGTAATGGACGCGTACAACATTATTCATCGCGACTAAAATAAATAGTGCATTGTTGCTCACAAAGATTTTTGCATTTATTTAACGTTTTATTTGTAGGACTCATTTTTAGATTATGGAATACTTTGTATAGCTGCTTATCGTTTCGCAATTGACATAGCTTTTTTTACTTCAGATGGGTTTGCTCTTGACTCTAGTCTAGGTCAGAGATGACAGAGACAGAGTCTACGATGGAGCTAGCTTACCCAGAAGTAGCCTGTTCACTTTAACTTTGAAAAGATTAAGGTTGTAAGCGTTCGGAAACACAGACGCAGGCAGAGAGTTTCCCTCCTTTGCTGTGTGCATTACGAGACGCTTGGAGGCGCTTAGTGCGATTTGGTGGAATAGCAACAAGGTAGGGTAATAAAGAGTTATTTTATAGGAATGTATCTAAGTTATCTAGTTGACCATTTGCTATTGTATTCAATATTACTGTCAAATCAATTTACGGAATCGAGTCATTGTTTGAACATCAGGTGAGAGCTTCGTTATTTTAAGTTATTTTTCCATATAAACCAGTATTTTTTAAGTTGTACATTTGAATACCTATCTCTTCATTTTCATTGTCATCTTCCTCGTTCCTTTATTCAAATATATTTTCGTTTTTTTTTATTGTATATGTGTTCGTTAACCATTCATTTAGAGAGGCCAACTCGTTATTTAACTTCTGTTTAGCCATGTCATCTTTAAATTTTATCCATCGTATCTTTGATCTTCACCAATCATAAAAATTATTGTGTTGCTAATGTACAATATAGATAATTCATGTACAGGCCGATTAAATATATTCAGATAAATTTATGACTAATTACACCTACGTTCTTATTAACATTTAGAGATACGTGACATGCATTTTAATGTTTCCTAGTTATACAAATAGGTACAGTGATATAAGGTGCGATACTTTATGACACAATACACACATAGGTAAATAATATAAGAGCCTGCTAAAATTTTGTAACAACTTCGTATCAAATAAGATAGTCACACACAGTCAACATCAATGGATCATTAGTATGATCATAATGTAGCAAGAACTTAAAAGAAAAACAAATAGACTCAAGATTCTATTTCTGACAGATTCTTCGTAACATATTTTCATAAACACGGAGACGCAGGTATTCGCGTGAAGTAGGGATACATTACAGAAACACAGTCGTCACTCGCCACCTAATTACTTCTGACGTCTGCATATTTTCATTATTATTCAGAGGGAATCTTTTCTTAGATCTGAATAAATTGCAAGATCTTTAAACGAAACGTTTTGTTTTTTGCTATTAGCAAAAGAGTATAGGTACATATGTTTGGCTTTGTTGGGGAATTGACTTCAACTTTTTCATCGCCATTTGTTAGTAATTAGGTATATCCTCGGGAAAACAAGTCAGGTCATTATTTTTCATCAAGAATCATCATCATTGCTTTCGCACATTACATACAAATAAGTCGTAAAACTTGTCGTAAAGTCCGCAATAACGAGACACTTCTCAAATCTAGAGTAAGTATGTCAAGTATGCACGTAGAGCGAGTGCGGCGCGTCGCGGTGTGTTGCGGTGGCAGGACAATGGCCGCAGCTGCGCCGAGCCGCCTGCCGGGCTGCCGGCAGTGGCCGAGACACGCCGACGCCCGATTGGGCCCACATGCAGTCGTTCACGCTAACCCAATTATCGCGTAACGGAGACGATAAAGAAAAATAACAAACCCACGATTTCACCGACGTCTAATTATAGCGCGCTATTTGTGGGTGCGCGGGCGCAAGCGGCATAGCGTGGCCGCGATGTCAGGGCTATTCCTGGCCGTCAGCTGACGCTCCTGCGCCGTCGTCGCGCCGCACACGCTCGTAAACACCACGCAACCGATTGACGTAAAATGCGAACAATCGAGTTTTCAGCAGGTGAATCACGAGATGAAAACGTCCCTGCGAGAATCGTTCTATAATTAACTTGACTGCTTTTGGTTTGGACTTCGGAGGCGGGGTTCTATTTCGGACCGTTGCTTCAATACCGCTGTCTATTTCTAACGCGCTACTATTTGTTTCTTCTAGAATCACGCTTTCGTGTTTGTGTGAAGTATCAGTCATATGACTTGTAGTTAACGATGCTACATGTTTTGTTTCTAGTTTATGGACTCGCCGAAATAGTCAAGATATTTGCTATGAGCTTCCACACTAACGAATTCACGGTTACTTTTTTGGATCTTGAGATAAATTACCGTCATGTTCAACTGAAACATGGTCAACTTTGTTTGTCTTATCATTGTGTTTATTCAGGTCTACTCACATACGATTTTCGTTTTGTTGTAGAGTGCTTGTTTTGTATCTCACTATACCAAGTGCCATGTCGTCAACATGTCGTAGTAAGTGTCGATTAATATCTGCCGTGGGAATTACTTCAATTAGGTATGTTTGAACAATCAAGTGAGTTCCGCTGCTGCCGTTAGGATGACCGTGAGTGAGTGAGTAGGTGGACAGATATCGGAATGCTCATTTCTACGTGTTAATGTCCTATATTCGTGTTTTAAGGCTAGCAACGTGTTTTACATTCTTTGAATGAAACTATATGTAATACTTACAAAAAGTTACAGCTTGTAGATATAGATGCGCTGACATAGTCTGAGTAATTTTGTTTAAATGCTCTCTTATACGGCCAAGGTACTAAGCTTTCAAATCATAAGAGGGGTTTGAGATTTTGATGTGTTAACCGGTGTCGGTGTGTTGCCTTCTCCGACCAATCCGTGATAAACGCCTCTAAGAGTCACGCCAGCATTTCCTAGGCCTCCCTCAGTGATATCTATGGGGAGATGTTTGCCCAGCTGTGGGACAATATGGGGTAATAAAAAAATGGATGCTCAGGAAATTATTTTGATGTGTTAACCGGTGCCGGTGTGTTGCCTTCTCCGACCAATCCGTGATGAACGCCTCTAAGAGTCACGCCAGCATTTCCTAAGCCTCCCTCAGTGATATCTATGGGGAGATGTTTGCCCAGCTGTGGGACAATATGGGATAATAAAAAAAATGGATGCTCAGGAAATTATTTTGATGTGTTAACCGGTGCCGGTGTGTTGCCTTCTCCGACCAATCCGTGATGAACGCCTCTAAGAGTCACGCCAGCATTTCCTAGGCCTCCCTCAGTGATATCTATGGGGAGATGTTTGCCCAGCTGTGGGACAATATGGGATAATAAAAAAATGGATGCTCAGGAAATTATTTTCCGTAAATGGGATAAAACTACTTTGAAATCGTTTATCTTGCAGTTCCATTGCAGGCAATATTTTCACCGAGTTGAGACTGCTAAAGGAACAATTTATCAGACGGATAGGTGGCCGCCTACGACCGTCTAGTAGCACTAACGCCCCCGTAAACGTATCATTGTCGCAGTGACATCAAGTAAACACTTGTGTTATGAGCCGTAGTATTAGAAAGTGGTTCGACAATGAGTCGACCTACTGCTGCCGTTTGGCGAGCATGTGTGAACTCGGGCTAATAATACCCGCCTGTGTTGCAAATGCAATTCTAGGTGACGATGCCACGCCGCCGCCGGCTATTAATATAAACTGTTACATTATCTTTCATTAGTCCTATTGATGATTCACGATGATCTACTGAAACATGCCAAAGTATGTTTGCTTTCTAATTAATATTTACTGCAGCTCTTATGTAAGCAGGTGCAGAAAATACGGTTCTGTTATGCAAATGTTAATGTGACAAAATGACTAATCATTCTGACCTAAGTATTTTTCATTTGTTGTTTGATGTAGGTACTCTCTGGTCATGGCGTTTTAGACCTACATTATTGTTGGTTGACCCCAAAATTGACCGTTTTTGTGTTCTCGTTGAGAAACCTTTAAAGTAGGTACTTAGTGTGGGATGTTTACCTTAAAACCACCCCCCCCAGGTTATCATCATCAGCACATGGAAGGGGCCTCACCTTGTTTGTTACCTCTAAAAATACCACTCCGGAACCCCTTTGTGCAATGCCTGTTAGGGCACGTCTGTAACTCAGGGAGACCTCTCTGAGCATCGCTGTGCACACACGTGATCCCTGTGAAACCGATATTCTGGACAGTGAGAGTCCTCTCTCTCCTTCGTAAATACAACGGCGACTGCAACACACACACCCATACTCTGTTCTGCATTTTTGTTGCGGATGGCTCAAAGCAATTATAGTCTGCTCTAAACTCAGCTGCAACACAGTGGTCTATAGTGCAGCCGCATTTGTTTCTATAACTCAATTAAAAATGAAAAGGCGGCTGCAACACAGACACCCGTAGTCTGTGCTTTATTATCTTGAATGGCTTAAAGCAACTACTACTAGGTGGTTTAAAAAAAAACAACCACTAAGGGCATACTCTTCTAACCTAACCTATACGAGTCAGGGTGACCCTAGTCATTTTTATCGTCGTCATCATCATCATTATCACTACATCATCATCTTCAGCATCACCATCACTGTGTTGCAGCCGTCTTTGTATTTTCGCGAACCGGTGACCCACAAAATCTAGTCTTTTATGTACTCTTCTAACCTACACTGAGAAATAAGCCTTTCAGTATCAGACTGCATTGGTAGAACTCTACAAACATCTACACGAATGACTCGTTCTAAAGTGGCAACCAACTGCAGTTTTATATTCAGCGATAAATGATATTATAACGTCGTACTGCAGCTAAAGCCTTGCAAAATAAAGACATGAAGTACGGAAATAGCTGTGGTACATGCGAGCGTCGATCCAAAGCGCCCACATTGGTTAGCACCTTCCGCCCGTTGACCGATAACGCGCGCTGAAATAGCGTGCAGTGACGCGAAAGTAATGTTGGCACTCGTCACGTCAAGATGAGCTGGTTACCGCGTCACGTCGCACTCATGCTTATAATTACGCTTCCATCGATCAACACTCGAGAATTCTAATCTAGTGCAGATTTATCACTAGCCCGCTGACGTACACAGACACCCTAAACCTCTAAACGTTTATCACGATACATTTATAGAACTGTGTAATCGTTGTTTGAACGTAATTTGTACGCATTTACGTAGTCACCACGTATGCAGTGTGTTGATTATGAACATGGTGTAACAGGGTGGTGTTCAAAATAGTTCAAATATATTTAGAATGTTTTCGATGCGATAAAGTTATTTGAAAATGCCTTAAAAGGATATACGAAGTCAGCATTTACCATTTTAAATAAGCATATAATATCTTCAAAAGGGATATTTCTTGTAACATAATTGAAAAGTACAAAGTTCTTATTATTTCAAAGTAACTTTATGAAAGCTAATATCCCCCTGATTGTTGATCTTTCATTGATAAATTGGGGATTGTAGATAATACTAAACAGCTAGTTAGCTATGTATTAGTACCTATGTACCTAAGTTCTGGCGAGATTAAATTCCCCTCCCCTTTCATGTCGTGAATGTAAATTCTGAAAATTATGAATAGAGTAGTGAGTAGCGAGAAACTTGGGGGGTTGTGGTGGTGCTGACGTCACGACTCCGCGCCCCCCGGGGGTCGGAATTATTCGCGTGACGCACGACACTTATGCCACACTTTTATTTTCCGATAAATAACTCGAGTGTAGATCAGCTAAGTATCAGACCTAAACCAAATATTACGCATGTCATATTTGATATTTTGTACGATGGACGTCATAGCAGAATGTTGACACAATTAGGACTGTTGTTCCATACGGCTATAGTTTATACGAGACCCATGCTCCCTACGAGTGATGCTTACATCTATCATTCATTAATGATATAATTTTTTCTCATTTTAAATTGCGATATGATAATATGTTAACGGTTTTGAAAAACCTCTCTTAGAGACATAACGTCAAAAGTTTCAACTCGATTAGTTTAGGTAAAACTTTAACTCATTGTTTAAATAGGTACTATTAGGTGATGTGTGTAGATTTTAGCCATAAAACGGGTCCACCTTAATTAAGCAGGGTGTCACACGTTCTTAGCCTGAAATTGTTATTTCAGAAAGTGACAGTTAATTTAAAGCAGGCATCATGGGTGGATTTCTAGAAATTTGTACGTGATGTAATGGAATTCCACTATTTCAAAAGTATTAAATCATCAAAATACGTAACGTAATGGATGTGACGTATGTCTACCGGTCGGTAGTCAAATGCAAATTACTCCTAAATTAATGCGAATTTGAATATTCTACTCATATTGCATCATTACTAAATAAAACATCTAACATATAACTCACAAAAAACTACCTAAAATAGGAATATTACCTTCAAAAACAGTCGTTCGTAATTGAATCACAATTTATGCCACGTGACGGAGCGACCGCTCTGCTCGGTTTCCCGGCTAGACTGCTGTCAAAAATTAAACATGGCGGCTGTCTATGGGCTAAGAATGTTGCCATTTGTTAAAAGAAACCGTATTTTAGTAATATTTTTCATTAAAACTTGTTAAAACCCGTAGTGACGTATTGCGGAATTTCCGCGCGAACGATTTTTAGAGACGGCAAATAATGTGTTTATTTTAATTTTAAACTCTAAATCACCTATCATTCAGTTTATTTATAATATATTGGACATATGATCTTTTAAAATAACAATCGTATCAATATTATAGAGAAGAATAACATTAAAAATTTGCTGCATTTAAATCTGCATAGGTGGTGTGGACACTTGAGATTGGGCATGTTTTTATTTTTCATTTAATATTTTTTTAATCTAATTTAGGATTTGCAGTTATTATAAATGATTTTGTTTTTAGATTAATATAAAACATTTCAATTTATTTTAAAAAACACATGTATTGAAGCAATGCATCTCCGATAAACAAGTTGAAAGTCATAAGACACGGAATTTCCTTGCAAACAACTTTTGTGAAATCCGCCCTCATACATATAATCTCTATTTGAATTATATAAAACTGATTACTTTTTTAGCTGATTGCTTGAATTTCAAATTAATAATGGAATTATTAGGATTTATTCATAGCTATCTGTAAGTTGCGTTAGCTAGAAGAGCTCAAAGCGTTTCATTCTAAAGTATGTGAGCTCAAAGCGTTTCATTCTAAAGTGTGTATGTGTAGACTTAGAAGACAATATGAAGATAAACCTATATAAGATTCTGGAAAGTACTCGAGTAAATGGGCGCGCCTGAATGAGAGCGCTGCCGCTACCGCTACCGTCGCGCCTCTACCGCATTTTATAACCAAGAAAGATTTCCCTACAACATCGCGATCGGTTCAGTTGTGGAGGCTTCTGATCCATGAAGAACTCATCTACATCACGTGCCAAGTGATGTAGAGGCTTAAATGGAAACTGGCTATCAGTGTGACGTTATATCACGTAAGTGACAAAAATTAGCGGAAGGCTGTATGTGCGGCGTGCGTCAGTCGGCCACCTGTTGATCGACCGCCGACACTGCCCTTGTGTGGTAACCTCTACCGGGGCCGCGCAACGCCGAGCCGCGATCGATATCAATGACGTACGGCCTCATTCATAAATAGGGAGGCACCTCCCCCCACTACCCTATTTCCCCACCTTCCCCACACTACGACTTCCAGTGAAATCGTGGCGACTTCATGAATGGCGCGCACACATATAAATTCTGTAATTTGTGGTCGATGTCACGATGTTTAAAGAGGGAAATGGCGTCTGTAATGTATAAATATGACAATAATAGTGGCTACCTGATAGTTATTATAGCGATAAGATAAATATAGTGTTTTGTTGCAGCAAATTGTGGCATAAACAATGTTTCAGTAGATTTGATTGCTCGAGGAGTAGTTTGATCATGCCATCGGTTTTATGGTGTACATCGACATAGTATTGTGTGAGATAGTGGCTAATGTCGGGCTGTGTATGCGATGTATGTATGCGTGGGTGCACCGACGATTTGACACGCGCGTGCGACACTCGCGTTCGCAATCAGTGCATTTGCACACATAATGCTGTGGAGATTCCGTCTGTGCAATAGCTTTGTGAATTTTACTATGTGAGTACACAAAGTTTTTCCGTTTGGTGTGGTGTTACTCGATTGAGTCGTCCTTTTCTCCTAGTCTTTATATACTTGGAAATGTATAATATATGAAGTAGTCACAAGAATTTTGTTGTTTTTAGGATTCCGTAACTCAAAAGGCAAAAACGCAACCTTTATAGGATCACTTTCTTGTCCGTATGTATGTCATGACCCTTTATATCAGAAGCGCGTGGAGGAATCGAGATGAAATTAAAAAAACCATATAAGTAGATCTCAGGCAAAAAATCTAACTTCTAAGTTATCGTAACAAAAAGAGACTGTCGTTTATGCCGCTAAAAAAGTATATGTATTTCGACTGACAGACGGACGTAAGTACCTATATTACCTGAAAACTAAATATTTGTTATTAAATCATAAAAAGTATAGTCTTTTTTATTTTTTTCGTCTATGTACCTACAAATTATGCACGGAACCCTCGGTGGGCGAGTCCGCACTTGTCCGGTGTTTTTTAGTTTTCATAAACCTTATTTGTGAGTTAATTTTTACACCATGAGATCTTCCTAACCATGGGAAACAGTGTTCTAAAAAAGGTAAACACGCGTGAGAAGCAATTTGTAAACACTTTAATAAGTATAATTTTATTTCTATTGTCACGCGACTCCATATGATGTCGATGTGCGTGTCCAGCCGTAATGTAATCAGTGTTGCGCACGCGTCCCTTATTTACGGCGGATTACGCGCGCAATCAACTCGCGCGCTCGCGCTCCGAAAGAATACGGACTTACCGAACCGACTGCCTCTGTCTCCTGTCGTAAACTACAATGCATCATTTATTTATAAAATTTTCGTTGTCGCATAGCATCATAGTAAGTTTTTTTTTTAAGGATTTTTGCATTGTACAATGAGGACTTTCGTATTAAAGTTTTATTTATTGTCGTTGACTTGTAGACTTGTAGTCGTTCCTTTCTTCATTTCTGGTAGAGCGATAAAATTCATAATTAACCGACTTCCCAAAAAGGAGGAGGTTCTCAATTCGGTTGTATGTTTTTTTTTCTAATGACATCAAACCTTGCTTATCGATCTCAGGTTTTGTTTGTGTTTGACAAAATAAAACACAGAAACTTCAAATTGTTTATTTTTGCTTAGAATTATCATTGCACACACAATACCTACTACATGCTTTAGATTAGATGGAAAGGTAGTATAGGTACTCATAGTATTTCCGTATTGTCTGCACAGACGGCGGCGTATGGCGGCCTCTAGTGTGGCCGTGGCAATGGCAGAGGCATTGATGGCGCCCTGGTGAAGAGCAGCGTCCGACCGTGGCTGGGGCCAGCTCGGTATTAAGTGCGATCGATTGACGTCCTTGAACCTGCTTCCTTGTACCGCGCATGCGCCGTTAAATGTCGGACGTCATCCCGTGACCATGGCCACGAAACACGTGCCGAGCCTCCCTAACCCCTACCTCCAGCACCCCTACCTCCAGCACCCTTCCGCCATTCATCCCGACTCTTGCGGCGATGCCCCACAGCTGGTGGCTCGCCTTATTCATCCTCAACTCTGCCATTTCTTATCGATTGTGACCTTTTTAAGGCAACCTGTTGAATGGAGTTTATTGTTTTAGGAAATAACGCAGATGTTCAGCCTACTCCAAAATGTCGGTAGGCCTTTAGGGGGACCTTTGACATTTGTAGTAAATGTGTAGGAGATCAGGGACTTCAGAGAGCACGTTGTTTGTCCTGAATGTTTCATAGGCCATAACAGTAAGTTGTTGAAGTTATCGTATTGCGCGTAAACAATATGGCACAAGTAAGCTTAAGTGTCAGTCGAGTATGGGTCGGCGTTGCAAGGCGACATTGAGAACAATTCCGCGACCACGCAGGGCTACGTATGAATGAAGTAGCCGTGGGCGGCACGCGGCGAGCGTGGCCCATTCATTCATTAGCTCGGAGGCCATTCCTCATGAATAATACCATAACAAAAACTGTCCATAGTGTTAACTTTGTTGTGTTGCAACATTGTTTACATCATCAGATTTGCATGCTTTCTCACGCATGACTTCTTTAGATCACATTTTTTTGCGATAAATGCATGCTAATTGCTATGCAATGGCTGTGAGTTCGGAAAAAGTTGTGTTATTTGGTGTTACCTATACTTGTCTAGTTACACTCTCTTATACACTAATAGAAAATGGTGTTATCTAGTACCTAATATTAAATTCTGTCACACCGTGACTAGAAATTCACGGTGTGACAGAATTTTGTCAGATTAAAGGGGAGACCGAAAGAAGGAAAAAAATTAGAAAAAGTCTATCTACTGATAAACTTGTTTATTCAGATAAAGGAAGTTTAAGTAAATTCTGAAAATTGAAATCAAAAGTGACGTAGTTCAGGTGGAAGTGGTATCTAGGCGACTCATGAACAAGGTTTTGTTCAGTAAAAGGAGCTGTGGCGTAGGAGTCAAGGTAAGGTCTGCAAGTTTGAAACTGGCGCGGATTAGAAGCATTGTTCCCGCCAACACACTAACAGAGCCATTGCCGTCGGCGTCTAAGGTACATCTTCGACTCATTTCGAGGCATTCATATTTTTTGTGGACATAGCGGCATTTTGAACAAAATTAACTTGTAAGATTCGATTTTGGCGATGCCGCCTACACGCTGTGTATTGCTGTTATAGAGTTCATAAGTGCCAACACTTTAGCTTTGTGAGATAGTTTGGCAGAGTTAATATCTTGTTTTTAATGGTTTCTGATTATTTTACATGGTAACATTTTGTTTCTCTAAAATTCAATTAATAGGAAACAAGAACTGATTATATTTTAAAATAGGTTAGTTTTGAAATATTTTTTGGGGACTACCGTCCCTTGTCAGATGCTAATTCTACAACGCACTAAATAGGTAATCTTGATGACATCTAGATAATTTAGCTCTTTAATCATGAGATTGATGGTTTTTCCGGGATATGAAGGAGCTTTTTATTATTGAAAGAAATTACTCCCAAAAATAACTTGGCATCCTACAAATACATACAATTTACTTCTTCATAATATTATCATTGACAAATTAATGTTTCCTTGATTATAATGCGATTCAAATAGAGCTTAGATAGGTATAGATTTATTTTCTCACTAGCTGATGTCCGCGGCTTCGCCCGCTTGTCAAGAACCTTCCTCGAGAACCACTCTATCCATTGGTGAAAACAGCATGAAAATTGGTGCAGTAGTTTTTGAGTTTATCGCGAACAGACAGACAGACAGACGCGCGGAGGACTTTGTTTTCTATACTTCTATACTAATATTATAAAGAGGTAAAATTTGTTTGTAAGTTTGTATGTTTGTATGTAGGGGGTAATCTCAGGAACTACTGGTCCGATTTCAAAAATTCTTTCAGTGTTAGATAGCCCATTTATCGAGGAAGGTTATAGGCTATATATTATTACGCTAAGACAAATAGGAGCGGAGCAGTAATGGAAAATGTGACGCAAACGAAGTTGCGCGGGTCATATAGTGACTTTATCACTTAGTTTAGTTTATCAAGTTATCGTAGACACTTATCATTTACCTATGCAAAAATGAGTACAGCAGAAAAACAGTATTGGATTCAATACTACAAACAATCAATCAACCTAATATACTTACCTACTACGCACGTTATACTCAGGTAGGTCTCATTTTTAAACGACTTCTTCAAAAAGGAGGTTCTATATTCGGCTGTATGCACTTTTTTGTATATCATGCATAGGACGTGTAATGGGTCTGCAATTGCTAAATGCAACAGAGAAGAACAAGCATACTTATATGATTATATACACCTCTCTTACACCGCATTTATGCTAATGATGTTAAATGCTCTCGTGGATATCAATCCTTGATTGGACTTGTTTCCTGATGAATGGAAGACGATATTGTGGAATGTTTACGGTTCTGTGAGATGACAGACTAGAAGGTTTGAATTATTTATTCAAAATAATGATCAATGATACTCTTGCTCCCTCTGAGCCTTTAGACTGGTATTGGTTAATTATGTTTTTGGAAGTTCTGTAGATCATAGCTTCGGGTATCCCAAGAGCAGCGTTTTCCGAGAGAAGTGCAGTTCCAAAGCGGCAGGTCTGCTGGCGCCACCTGGTGACCTCCGGCCACCGTAGGCGCGGGCCTGTGGACGGCGAGCTATGGGTGACTCGCCGTCCGTCCGTCTAGTGACGACAGGCCGTGTCGACGGCGCGTTAGTGTTCCACGCGCGCCTCAAAAAGAGTCAGCACACAGAGGGGCCCGAAAGGGCCGACGCCTGCCGGAGTCGCGGGATTATTCGAAAGAGATACCGTGGCTCCGGAACACAAAGGGCAACGAAGGAACATGGGATGGGTTTTAGTCAGTAGAAGTCTGACACTCCCTCCCGCTCCACCCAGAGCGAGAGGAGTCATTGGATGATTTCCCATCCCTAAAAAAAAAAAGGCCGGCTGGCGCAACATTAACTGAATTGCTTGTTTTTTTTCAATTTTGTTTGTTGTTTCATGCATTTAATTATTGTTGTGTTTGTGTTTGCGTATTTAACCTTTTGCTTCATTGTTTGCTTACCTGCTTATTAATCAATGAATGCTAGGTTTGCGTGCTTGCTTAACCGCTTCCATACTTGCCAACTTAAATACTTGATGGCAAATCTACCCGTTTTTGCTTGTTGATGTATTTATGTTTAGCATAATTTATGTGCTTAGTGCTTATAACGTACGGCGGATCCTCTATGAACCTGTTTACGAAAGTGATATTTTATGTTTGCATAGTTTAAAGGATAAGTTGTGATATAGTACCTAAGTAAAAATTTACTATGATAATGTGTATAACTTTTAACTCAATTGTGTAACTTTTAATGTTCGAAATTTCATTTTGAATGTCTGTTGCAGTTGTAGCTATCAAACTATGTGACTAACAAGATCAAGTGTTCCATTTTAATGAAAACCAAAGCAAATGTGCATTCATATTATAATAATTGATGATCATGGACGCATGCTGCTTACCTAACCGTGGAGGAGTTTGCATAAAATCAAATCTTTAGGTTTGTTCTGTGCACTAAGAATACGACTTAAATGTCGATATTGTCCGTAAAGTATTCTTATTTCCTTGCTCCGGCACTTTTTAAGACTCACTTTGGCCTGTATACTAGACGGTAATGCCTTATAGGTTATAGTATTTTATGCCGGTCTTCATGAAAGTTTTTATATGGATACTTTATCAATACATTATCAATTATTATCGTGCTATGCGCAGTAATGCATATTTTCCCTCTATTTAAGTAGGATAAACTTCCGTGTGTATAAATAAATAGGTAAATCTCGAATGAAATCACAAGAACGGTTTTATTTTAAATCGTCATTACTTACCTAGAACTGTGACTAAAGTCTGTTTGTCATGATGTAAATTTTATATTAACGGTGAGCTATATCGGGCAAAGCAATTAAAACTGAACATAAGTCTGTAATAGTGACCGGTCTTGACCCGAGTCGGTGCTCGCTTTTGGAATTGTAATTAAGAACCAAGAACAAACCATGAATACGATCAATTGTTACAATCAAAGTTACAATATATCACTGCTTTATTGCTTTTCCGTTATGATTTTGAACACAATGAAAAAAAAATGATTCAAGAATAGCAAGTGTTAAAAATGTGTAGTTGGAACACGAAAAAAGTTTAAGACCGGACATCAAACTGGATATGGCGCTGCGTCTTAAACTAACTACAACTAATCACTTGTGTGATGTTGTCACACACGATTTTTCAGTATGTAAATCTGAGTAACAATGATAAATTACTGACAAGGATGTACCAGTCTAATAGTTGTAAAATTTCCATGCATCAACTCGCCTGTCTGATCAACAACACATTCATGAGTATTGACAAGACGCGACGTACATATTTGTTTGTTTCAAGCGCGTCGTTTTCATAACTAGTTAATGTTGCTATCAGTTATGGCTCATTTAATCATGGCGGTGTTAGTTAATGTAAGTGGAGGTTGCGCACGCGCCGCTCGGGCGTTGCGCGGTTGCGGGTTGCGGCGGGCAGACGTGCGCGCAGACTCTCGCACCGGGACGCTAATTAGATAAACGAGCCGTGTGGCGGGGTCCCGACCGCAATTACGAGTTGCGCTGCAACCCGTAAATAATCAACGATATAGGACGCCACTTGTGTCTGACTCACTTATGTCGGTCACCAATTACAATTATCCACTGGACAGCTAGTTCTCTGCGAACTGCGGCAGTTGCAGCCACAGAATTATATTTTGTGAAAAATATGCGTTTTACGTCTTCGTAATTTTTATCGCTTTTTTTGGGAATGTGCGCAAGGAACTTGTTACGATTTTTCAAGTTCAGAATTTACGTTAGATACTACGATACTAACTTAGGGTGTTGTGGGTAAATAACTGCTGTACAGGTCGATCTTCAAGGCTAGACACCGTTTTCCGAGGTCGGTCCATATATGGGGGTGACTGTTAAATACTGAGATCCGGACTCCGGAAGAACTAAGCCGTTGTTCTCACCTCTTATTTATAGAATGTCTTTGAGTCGTTACGAGGATACCGAGCTCGAAAAATATGACAACCAGTCTTACGCAGTCTTCTGTTATCAGTGTGATTTAGTGAACTGAAATGCTAGCATAGTTGAGAAAAACCTAAGCAGATTAACTTCGATACTGTTCTGCTAGGTAATTAATGTATGTTATTCAAACATGTGAAAAAATAAATAAAATTAGTCGAAAAACAGAGAAGTTATTCGTCCTCTACTGGATGGCTTCAGTTAAATGTGGCGGTTTTAATGCTCTCTGTTGATCCCAGATTTTAGAACGCTGATAATACCGCCATTTTTTTGAGATTTATAAGCAATATTTTTAACTGCGTCTTGTCTGCTCTCTAGGTTTTGAAATTGAATAGAAATGTAATAATAAAACCCAAATACCTATTGTTGATTGATCCGTTGAAAGATTGATCGCTCCCAAGTGTCTCCTTAGCAGTTACAGTTATTGCTCTATCACAAGTAAAGCTATAATGGAAGCCGTTCAATGTGGTTATTTCAATATAAAATAATTTACCACCAGCTAACGTGACTGTCTACAATATTTTCGACAAGCTTTATGATTACTATGCTCCCAACTGTTGCTACTGTATGATGTGGTATATGGTTTTCTGCTATTTTAAACTTTATGACAGAGATAAATAAAGTGGTTCTCGGTCGAAATGTATCAGAACTACAGTAATAATACCTTATTTCAGTTCCTGACCACATACATAATACTGTGAGTCACAAAAGCAAGTCACCAGCTATCACAATCGAACCTATTAAATAAGAATACTATATTATCTGATTCTCTATAAAACTGGTTAATTTTTATTAAAAAACTGGCACAAAATACTATGTTTGCTCTTTAAAGTAGTGATGAATCTAAAAGTCATCTAAGTAGTAGTGTGTTTATTATAATATCATATTTCACTGAAGCTGACACCAACATAGCTGGGAAAAGTCTAAGGAGAATGGATTCACTTATTCCGTTATAATTGAAAAAAAAAAAAATCGAAACACGAATGTGAGACCAAACATGGACCAAACCGTTACGAAAAAAATGACGTATGATCCTAACAGCTATCCCACTTTGCCTGCACTTTGCTGTTACCCTTTTATAAATTTACATTCTTAATAAGCAAAGTTGAGTCATTAAATTGCGTAGAATGTAACTTTATTGAAGGTATTACCGTAATCATCATGCAGTGTGTCCAGAACATATCGGAGGCCAACGGGAACACCTACCAGGGTCACAAAATTGTTTGAAAGAGTTACCGCAACCCTAGAACGCATAGGTCATTCGGAGGAACACGGGTGGGTTTTAGTCAGGGAGAGTCCGACACTCCCTTTCACTCCGTCTAGAGGAAGGAGTCATTTGATGATTTCCCATCCAAAAAAAGGCCAACGGGATTTGTTGATTGAGAAGGGTATGTAACAGCGTCCTTGTTTCATTATTGGCATTCATTCCAGTTAAAGATACTTTCTAGTTGTGTGTTTAACGATAGGTAGGTATGTAGGTATAATTTGTTAGCTTATCAACTTACATTCATAAACTTATGTGCTTTCCTTGCTTTAAGCTATGCACCTGCCATTCTCTTCACCACCCTTGATTGACTGGTAGAGAATGCCTAATGCAGTAAGTCCGGCAACCAACTCTTTCCATACTTTAGATTCATAATTTGCTAATTAATATTCGGTCTTCACTATTTCATTGCATGTTTATCCCCGCTTGAAAGCTTGTATGCATTGTATTTTGGTTTCTTCCTTACTTTGGTGCAATTATGATCATTGATATCTTGTAAAATATTGGTAATTTGTCCAGTTACGTGTGTTTGGATTCTTTAGGTTTTTGCTTTTATCATACAGGTATATATTTAGGCGGCGCAAATTAATATTCTCATGAATTTTCTATCCATTCTTAAATATTTTAGCAGTTAAACGGCCATTTTGATTGCTCTTTCTTATATCACTCTAAAATCCAGTGACATTTCCAGCCTCTTTGGATAAATTACATGTTATCTTAATCACCTAAACCGCAAAACTAACACCTACTAAGTATATTAGATAAATAATCATCTGTATCAGGATTCAGCTTTTAAGCTTTAATTCTTGTTATTCACGATAGCTGTTTTGTAATACACGGAAGTCTGCAAAAGCATTCTACGGCGTTCTTAATGAGTTTCTAAGACTGATGACATGTCATTTCGCGGAAGTAAATAGCACTTGGCGTTACAATAATTTGTTCGCGACAAGGTCACGACGTTTAAGAGTAGTGGCGTTGCAGCATCGTGCCAGTTCATTTGTCCAGTCTACATCAATGGTCAGGGTCTTACGTCCATTAATTAGTGTATCCGCATTTTTTTTTCTGTTAAGTCGTTTATTAAATTAGTCTTCCTTTGGGAAGTGAGACGATGAGTCAAGTCCGAGGGCACGCGTCCGACATCATGACAATTAGTTTTTTAGCGCATTAAACGAATCACAGAGTCAGAGCATGATTAGTAGTTGGTTTGAGTGTATGACAGGATTAATCATTGGATGTGTGACCACAACCTCAAAATTTCAGATCATTGTTTTACTGCTTTTAATTTGTTTTATTGTTTGTTGTTTACCGAATACGTATTAATATTATTGATACTTACATATTATAATAGCGTATAATACGAACTTTTCCAATAAACTATCTACTTACTATACGAATTTTATAGGTAGGTACCTAAATATTTTGAAGTCACCACGACGCGCTGTCATGCATCTGTAAATGTTTGAAGCGCTAAATATTATTGGAGACGACTCCCGTACTCTTCAAGCGTGTCGCGTGCAACTGTTTTAGTTTAGAAAAATAGGGCGATTGCATAAAACTTAAAACTAGACAAACATTGGCTCACTTCCAGTTTTACAACACCGATACTATTAAACTGTCGTCCTCTAGTTTCTTAAAAAACCCGGAGTTACAGATTATAACAATGGGTTGTATCTAGGTGGATACTATATTTAGAGCGTTGTGATATCAATAGCACAGATAGAAAATATAGAGTCCTAATTTTAATACAATTCTATAATTTGAATAAGCTTTTGAATGTGTGTCTAGATTAATATGAACGTGCTTATGTGTGCTGTGTGCATGTGTTTGATTGACATTGTAAAGATACTGCCTAAGTCTGAGTTAAGAAGCCCCATTTATCTTTGGTATTATAATAGGAATTAATAATTTGATTAAGGTATCTGCTTGAGTCACTAATAAAGTGTGCAGTTGTTTACCACATCTTTTTAGGGTTCCGTACCCAAAGGGTAACCAACGGAACCCTATTACTAAGCCTCTTTTATCCGTCCATCTGTCTGTCTGTCAGCGGGCTGTATCTCAAGAACCGTAGACAATTGAAATTTTCACTTATTGTATTATTTTTATATTGCCGCTATAACGACAGATATATATATATAAAAAATAAGGTTTAAGGAACACTTCGTGTGCGAGTCCGTCTCGCACTTAGTCAGTTTGTGAAAACCACATGTTGAAGGCACTCAAAGTATCTAGTTTCAAACTGTATTCGTCAAATAATAATCAGTGGCTAGTTTAGTTTATTACGACACGTAACCGGGACGCGATTCTCGCGTTCACAGGAATTTCATACAAGATTATAATCAAGTCGACGGAGCGTATGTTGTTATTCGTCTTGAGACATTCTGCAAACATTGGAAGAATTCGGCATTATCTACTGTTTAAATGCCAAGCTTCAGGCTAAAAGCACATTTTTGTTGGATTTCGCAACAACTCAGAAATCACATTCTGAAGCGTCGCCAAATTGTTGGTTAATTCCGGTTTCAAACAAAATTAATTGTATGTAATTTTTGCATTGGAAACCGAGTTTGTCTTCTGCTGTATTATTGATCGTGTCAACAGCTACTAAATATCAGATTACCAAGCATTTGCCAACCAAATTAAAAAGCAACAATGATTCTTAACATCTACGACAACACTATCAAGGATTTTTATTCTTCTTCAGTTCCATTAATAATCCCTCAGCTTCATGTGAGAGTTGCATAAACATATTATATTTTCTTAATATACATGAGCTGTTTTAGAATATACCTCGGACTAGATTTATATGACAGACTTAGAACAGAAATACTGCCATTGTCAACTTCCGGCCTGAGATAAGACTGATCGCGAACCGTCATTTATATTTTAAATCGTTTGTGATTTCCAGAAGCTGTTTCGCTACACGTGATATGAATTTCATATAGACAAGTGTGTGACTCAGTGCTTTACCTGACATTTTTTCAAACCATTAAACCTACTTACTCACGTTTAAAAGCACACGTTTGAGATTCAGAGGCAGATTGTCGACAACGAAGGCAGATATCGGTTTATCGGAACACTAATTACGTGTACTAAAAACGATGTTTTATAGTCGCAGTCAATCGTTCGAATCGAAGTCAACTGACTCAGCTGTAATCGATACAGTGTAATTGCGGAGCATGTATCGAGTGAGACAATGACGGTGGACGGTCTGACACAGATCGTATCGTATGCAACTACGCAGTTACACGAGTTTAAGTAATTGCGGGAACGGGCATTGTTTACCAGTCGACGCAAATTGGGCATTAGCGATAATTTATTGTCTTTAAAATAAACTTGCATTGTTGTGGCACCGTTTGAATATGTATCGAGTAGGCTTGGCGCACGGCGATGGGCCCTAATGATAGCAATTGTTCTCCATCATTGGGCACAGGTGCGCGTGCACTGACTGAGCCGCTCGAGGGAAACCTGCCGCCCCTGCCGGCCACTCTGCACTCCTCACTTACGAATGCAATCGACGATTTACTTGTACCTAAACGTTTTACAACTCGGACAGACGGGATCAGGTTGTGAAAAGCTTTATGTCACCTTTCCGCTTTCTATCCGTGAACTAGCAAGTAAGTAATGAATTGCGCTAACTTACCTATATAATACGAATAGAAGGATAAAGTTAACTATTTTATCTTAGATCTAAGTTAATCTATATACTTATAATAAATCTGTAGAGAGGTCAATTCTGTACATGAAATATATTTCCAAAATAACTATCAGGGGGTGATTAGGGATCGATACTGATGCCAAAAATGCAATCAGTAAAATTTTTGTCTGTCTGTCTGTCTGTCTGTCTGTCTGTCTGTCTGTCTGTCTGTCTGTCTGTATAACCGTTATAGAAACTAAAACTACTCGACGGATTTTAACGAAACTTGGTACAATTATTATTCATACTCCTGAGCAGGTTATAGTATACTTTTCATCACGCTACAATTAATAGGAGCAGAGCAGTGAAGGGAAATGTTGGGAAAACGGGAGAAGTTACTCCATTTTTTAAGCTTCCGTCGCGTGTGCAACCTTAATGGTTAAAGCTACACAGAAATCATGTATGACGGAAATGTTCTCTTTAAAATTATATAAAAAATATCCCACAACAGCATATGTCTATCTTTTATGATTGACCCACAATAACACGTGTAACGCCCGACAGCTTAGCAGTTCGAACCTTTCTGATATTTGTCTACTCTTACATTTATAACACTCTCAGTCATCCCTAATTAAAAAAGTTAACATTATTAACTATTCCATAAAAAGAATCATAGAAATCGGTAGTGAAACACCAAAGTTATACATGAAATACGCTAATAATAAGTCATCGCGCGTGAATACTGAATCATGCTATAAGGATTATTTTTGTATAAGGTCGCGAACGCACAGGCAGGCGGCTTGCTTGGCGCCTAGAGGCTAGCGAGTAGCTTCGTAAAACGGCTTACGACAGTTTCCAATATACTTTAATATAATGTCGAGGGGAAGATGGTTATAATTTCGCTGTACACCTAACGAGTAATAGTATAAATGTGAAAGTTTGGTTGTTTGTTACTCAATCACGCCAGAACGGCTTAACGGATCTTAATGAAATTTAGAACTAAGATAGATTATAGTCTGGAATAGCACATAAGCTATATTTCATCCCGGGAATATGTTCCCTAGGGATCACGCGGGCGAAGCCGCTGGCAGAAGCTAGTTAGAAAATAATTTTGTAAAAATATCTACAGTTGCTTTAATTAGATGATAACATTAAAAAAATCTGTATAAATTCGGTATGTGTCTTATATATTCTGTGATGTTATTATCACCATGATTCATTAATCATTATGATTGGGCTTGCCGCGGCTCACGCGGTCGCCGGCATTTCGGCGTCGCAAAGCAGATCATTTAGAGGCGCGGATAGAAGCTCATATTCGTCTAGTAAAGGCTAGATTGTCAATTTATGTGTGATGACGTGAGACGGCGCGGGTCGACTCAAAAGCACGTGCGTGCCCCCGTGGCACCGCGGGCCGCTCAAAGCGAGTGCACCGGCTATCGCACATCTGGGAACGTCCAGAGAGGTGTAATGCCCTCATGTGGGCACCTCTGACAAGCCGCCGCTTCCGATGTGATGCGCTTGGCGTGGGATGAGCTTTTTTGACAGTATCGGCACGGATTACAAGGAGCTCTTATGGCGAGTGATAGCATCGTTATAGGCGCCACGTTTGGGTGCGCTACGTTTTAAATTTTACCTACATAGTTGCCAGATTTCTGGTGATTTCATTGCATTTTTTTAGGAATAGGCTAGTTTCCACCATCAATAAATTGCATCTGTTTAGTCCGTCAGAGTATTGAAAAATAATGGACACGTAGGTATTTTTTGTTTTGTAAATCAATGATTTTTGTAAATAGGGTCGGTGAGTGTGTTTTGTTGCAGAACAACTTGCTGCTCTTGTCGCTAGCACGGCAGAATTAGCTTCATCATTTATTTGACAGACCTTGACTATTCAAAAATGCCTATAACTGGTCTATTTGAAATAAAAGATTTTGTGTTTGTATATTTGTATTTGTAAATCAATGAATATTGATAAGGAAATTACGCATAAAACTCGGGAGTAAGGGCACGTGACGTCAGAACGCACTAAAAATAATACCACGGCGTGACGTATTGAGAATATTGAAAGCGTCGTTTGGTTTACGTAATAAAAGAAAATACACTTGTCAAATATTTTTTCACACCACCTGCACGAAAACGTCAAATTTTTTGACATGCAAACCTAACCTAAAGTACGTCATTCTAACCTGCGAGCGGCTCCCGTCCGCCTCTGCTGCTAAGTGCAGCAAGCGCAGTCAAAATGCGTTCCAAATTCAAATCACATTATTGCCTGGCGGGTTACAATGAAATTCAGTTAGCTTAATACGTAGTATGTAGTAAACGTAAAAGTATGTAGTATACGTAGTATGTGTGTGTACGTAGTATGTGTCGTAGTATGTGTGCCAATAATATTGTATGTAGGTACATACAATATTATTGCCGGCAGTGGGCTGGAGCCACAGCTTCGGACGCGTGACCGGCGGGACGCGCGCCACCTGTTTTGATGGCTACAGCACAATTTTCTCGCAGTAGTTGTGAAAAGTAGAGTGTGCTCCTCAGGGATAAAGGTGTCTTTGACTTGGGCTAGCTTGAATCCCTCGCTGCATTCAGGATTCTTGTATGAACTCCCTGGCTTCGCTCGTGAGTTAAACAACTTTACCTCGAGAGTTAACAAAACTTTGCAACGCATTTTGACTGCGCTCGCTGCACCTAGCAGCGGAGAATGACGAGAACCGCTCGCGGGTTAGAATGACGTACCTACTTTAGGTTAGGTTAGCATGTCAAATAATTTGACGTTTTCGTGCAAGTGGTGTGAAAATAAATATCTACTTTTCGGTTAGATTGGTGGATACCAATCTAACCGAAAAGTAGATATTTATTTTATAATATAATTAATAATAATATATTATATAATATAATTAATGATAATTTTTCTGATAACTAGCGAATGGATACGTCTTATGGATATAAGACGTATCCATTCGCTAGTTATCAGAAAAATTATTGTGGTAATGTCAGTTGCTGTAGTTTTGATTAGGCATGGTAAACCTAGCAAAAATATTAATATCTAAGTTTATTCATATCTATACTAATATTATAAGCGGAAAAATTTCTTTGTTTGGTTGAACGCGCTAATCTCAGGAACTGCTTATTCCAATTTAAATATTATTTTAGCTGTAGATAGCTCATGTATCGAGGAAAAATATCTGGTAATATTATATCACGTACGATTAATAGTAGCCGAGCATAATGAAAAAAACTGGCCAATTGATAGTCGGACTCGACTCGGTGCCGAACCTATTTCATTTTTGTAAAATCCTATTTTAACACTATTGCCTTCTTATAGGATTTCCTGTAATCTGTATGTAAAGAACTATTATCTACATTTTTTTATTTTATTTTAGGCTCAGTAGTTTGAAGATAATCAAAAATAACCATACCCCCTCTGGGTATGGTCATTTTTTTGATCTCATTCCTTGAATAACTTCAAAATAATTTATTTCAAAATTATGAACAAAAATGTAACGCAAGCTCCTAGAGGAAGCCCTCTCATTTAATATGCTACACGATACTTACCTACTGTTTGAAAAACTTTTCTTTTAAATAAAGTGACCCCATACTCAACATTTTCAAATATGATTACTTTATCATATTGACAAGTTCTGCAATCTTTGTGAAAACATTTTTGTACGTAGGTAATAAAAGTAAGCAGGCAATCAATCTTGTGTAGGTAGATATCATCTGTCAACAAGTCGTAGGTACTCTTTAAGGTCTTCCAGCTCAACCAATGCTTGAATTCAATAAATCATTGCATATTTTCTAGGGTTTCCACTGAAAGGGATTTTGTGTTCACATACATTTCCTTTTATTATTTTAAATTAGTTATGTAAACCCGTATTGAAATAATTTATTCATCCTTAGTTAAATAATTGCTATTTCTCATTCCCGTATGAAAAACCTTTAAGCTTGGACCGAAATACTTGAGAAAAGTTAACAAGGCCGGTGTGATTGGTACCTAGATTTGAATGTGCATAATTTGGTTCTTTTACAAATCAATCATCATCTACCTAGGCTTTTCCCAATTATATTGGGGTCGGCTTTCAGTCAAACTGGATTCAGCTGAATACCAGTGTTTAACATGGAGCGGGTGCTTGCCAGAACTCCACAACCCATTAACTGGGTAAGACGGTACTTCTTGGCTAGACTGGAGTCAGATTTACTGGCTTCTGATAATCCGTAACGACTGCCAAAGATATAAAATGATAGCCGGGAAAGCTGCTGAAATTTGCTATGCAGCTTCTCTATACTCGGTAACGAAAAAACGGGACATGCGTGCGAGGTCGCGGGCAAAAGCAAGTATTAATAAAATAAAATATTCATAATCAATTCTTCCAAGATGGCGACTGTGAGGTGTTATTAATTTTATTAATGTTTATGTTGATGATTGTCATGAACGTCATCTACGCGTTCGGATAAAATCGTGAGTTCGAGTTCTTCCAAAATTACCAACCAATCATAATTTTTCCATATGCTAACGTTACTATGATATGGCTACGCTAAAACAATTGTCGCTAGGTAACGGTTGCTAGACTTTTAATTGGTTGACTTGGGATATTCACTCTGTACCATGTACGAATGTAACCGACTAAACCCGATTGCATTACCCGGCCAAAATACGAACAGTGGCAAGTGGCTCATCAATTAAAGACCGTGACTCTACCTGGATCTGGTGTATCACAGAAGTTCAAATCCATTTCTATTTTTATCTTCGAAGTCCTTCAACAGACCTTGAGAAATATTCTCTCAAACATATTCATATTCATATTCATATTCTTTATTTGCATTCCATAATGTAATGTGTGAAGATCTTATAATGGGCTTAAAGCTAGGAAACAATTACGGACCCTGTAGGGCACAGCAAAAAGTATAAAATTAATACAACATAAAATTAATAAATTCATTAACAATTTTAAAGCATGTCCTATATATATTAGTTAACAATTTTAAAACATGTTCAATTACTTAAATAAATTATAGTCTTAATTATTTGAGATTAACCTAACAAGATTAACACTTATAGCATTACAATTTTTTGGTTAGATTAAAATATACTTTAATATAAATATATTTATAATTAATTATTATATCTAATGTATGTGTGCGAATTTTAAATAACTAACAATGTATGGTGTCTGTTTGTGTGAAATTAATATTTTTGTCATGTATGTATTCGTTTATTGTGTAGTATGCTTTTTTTATTAATAATTGTTTAAGCTTATTTGTAAAAATTGCATCGCTAGTTTCGTTTTTTATTTCATCTGGTAGTATATTAAATATTTTTATTGACATTACGTAGGGACTACTTGAATGTAATTTCATACGTGAAGAGGGTGGCATTAACATGTTTTTATATCTGACAGAACGGTCGCTATGTTTATCACCACGGGTTGTAAAAAAGTTCTTGTGTTTTCTAACAAACTTGCATATTTCTAGGATATAGATAGATGGTAAGGTGAGTATTCGATATTTTATAAAAAAGGGTTTACAGCTATCGGTTGGTTCTATGTTAACAATGATTCGAATTAATTTCTTTTGGAGAATGAAAAGTGTAGGCGCGTCTGTGCTATTTCCCCACATTATAATGCCATAGCTGAGCCATGCATGAGCGTAGGCATAGTAGGTGGTAAGTGCAGTTTGTAAGTCGGTAGTTTTTTTGACTTCTCGCAGTGCATATGTAAATTTTGACAGTTTGGATCGTACTGTTTTTACATGGGGCTTCCAAGAAATGTGTGTGTCTACTGTGAGTCCTAATAGTGTGAAGTCGTTTACTACTTCAATGTTTGTGCCATTTGTTGAGAAGTTGACTGATATTGGGGATTTTTGATGGGGGTAGAAAATCATTAGTTTAGTTTTTTTATAATTAATTTCAAGATTGTGCTCGTCCATCCATTTTGTTGTTTTTGCGAAAATCGTGTTTAATTGTTCATTTATGTTACTATTTGTTTGGCATGTGGTTAGTAAAGAAATATCGTCTGCAAATAGCACACATGGTTCTTCCATGATTTTGGGAAGGTCATTGATGTAGATAATGAATAGGAGACATCCAATAACACTGCCCTGAGGTATTGATGCATTTATAATCTTCTTATCAGACCTTATTTGAATTATTTGTTTTTGTTCCTGGTTAAAATATTCTATTTGTACATATTGTTCTCTGTCTTTTAAGTAGGATGCAAACCACTTATGTGTAGTTCCACGAATTCCTATTCCATACAGCTTGTCGAGTAAAATTTTAAACTGTACCTTATCATATGCCTTGGTCATGTCCAAAAGTATCCCAACGGGATATTTTTTATTATTTATTATATTTAAAACTTGTTGCATATATTTATAGACAGCTAGGGTTGTGGAACGATGTTTCCGGAAACCATTTTGAGCCTCGTCAAAGATTTTATATCTTTCGCAAAAACTGTACACTCGGTCGCACATTGCCTTTTCGTAGATTTTTGAAGCAGTAGGAAGAAGAGCTATGGGCCTGTAGTTATTGGGATCAGTTTTAGAGTTTTTTTTAAACAATGGTTTTATAATAGCCCTTTTTAGTTGATCAGGAAAAATACCTTCATCAAAGGATTGATTGATTAAAATGCAAAAGGGTACAGCAAGTTCATCTGCGCATTGTCTGATCAGGGATGGCGGTAGTTCATCTATTCCGTGACTTTTTTTGTTTTTTAAATTTTTTATCAGTCTATGCGTTTCTTGATAGTCTAAAGGTCTAAGAAATAGGGTATTTTCAGAAGGGTTGATTACAGGCTGACCTTTTGCCTCACTGCCAACAGGGCGGGTGGTCTCTTCGCCAATTGATGCAAAATAACTATTGAATTGATTTACAATTTGTTTTGGATCTGAAATTAAATTATTCTCAATTTCTAATTGAATATTATGCTTATCAGTGCGTGTTTTTTTGTTGATACGTTCATTCACTATATTCCACATAGCTTTAACTTTGTTTTGAGACAATTTTATTTTTTTAATGTAATGCTGCTTTTTAGACGTTATCACCGCCTGCTTTAGTATTTTCTCGTATTTTCTATAGTATTTTTTAATAATTGAATTGCCAGACTTAATACTTAAAATTTTCAATAACCTTTTGTTTGTGCATGAAATCTTTATACCTTTTGATAGCCAATATTTTTTATAGTGTGTTTTTAATTTAGTTTTTATTTTCGGTATAGTTTCGTTCAGTATATTTGATAATAAGCCGTTAAATACATTATAGTTTTGATTCGTATCGTTACTTTCTAATATAATATCTTTCCAGTTAACTAACTTTAATGCAGACTTAAAGTTTTCAATGTTAATTTTGTTGTACAAGCGTTTTTCAGCGTACCAAGTGGTGTGCGTGGGTCGTTGCGGTATTTTAAATTTTATTATTGTACTACAATGATCTGAAAAACCCAGTTCTTCTACAGATGTATATAAAACTCCGTTTTTAAAGTTCGTAAAAATTAGGTCTAAGCACGTCGACGCAGTTTGTGTTATGTGTGTGGGATGTTTTATGTGTTGAGTGTATTTGTATTCGGACATAAAGTCTAAGAAAGTGTGAACTTTTGAGTTATTTTTAAGGATATCTATATTAAAGTCACCTCCAATGACCGTGTTTAGTTTGGAGTATTTATTGTTAATGTGCGCTAGTATTTTATTGAGTTGGTTATAAAATATATTTTCCTCTCTTCTGTTCCAGTATATTGTTACCAATAGCAAATTTTCGTTAGGCAATTCAATAGCACAAACTTCTAATATATACTCAAGTGACATCTCGGATATGTCGCTTCGTTCGATATATTCCTTCTGGTCTTCTAGTAAGATGCAAACTCCGCCGCCTCCACGGTTTTCTCGACAGAAAGATGCTGCGACTTTATAGCCGCTAAAGTCAATCATGCTTAATTTATCTCTTGAGAGCCATGTTTCAGAAATACAGATAGCCTGAAATGCCTGGTTTCCGTTGACAAAGGATTCCATTATGTGTTGCTTATTATATATACTTTGTACGTTTTGAAATAAAATACTAAAATGTTGCTCGTGGTTTTCGAAATCTAGTGCCTTCCCCATATTCTCGAAATGTACGGTCGTCACATGGGCCACTTCTTCTATTTATATTATTTATATGGGTTTCAGTTGTGAGTGGGGGGTACGATATTTTTTCGTCTTTATAACTTATGAGTTTGCCTTCAATATATAGTTTATTATTTCTGATTATGGCTTGCTGTCCTGCACTTCGTGCTACGAGCATTTTATCTCGCAAGATTTTCCTCTCTATCCTTGCTTCCTCGTTTAAGAATTCAGAAGTAAACAGTCCTGTACCTTGGAAAAAACGGCTATTTTCTGTTATATATTTAACCATTCTTTTGCTTATGAGTTCAATTACCATTGGGCGATTTCGATGTTTGTAGTATCTTCCAATCCTGTACGTATCCTCAATGTAGCCGAGTAGGTCTACTCCCAAAATATCCCAAAATATAGCTCTGATTCTTTCGTGTAGGTCTTCTTCAGGCTCTTTGTAGATTTCGGTAAGACCATACAACACAATTTTCTTTACATTGTTTTCCGGTATATGTTGTATTGTAAGAGGGTAGTTTTGGGGGGTGTGAGAGTTTAGCCTTTTTATTTCGTTTTGTAGTGCTTCAGTTTGCTTTTTCAGTTCGTCTATTTGGATGTTAATTTTCTCTATATCATTCTTTCGTTGCTCGTTTTGTAAGAACAGAGCGCCTGTGTCTTGTTTTATGTCTTCCTTTAATTTTAATATGGCTTTATTTATTTCAGATTGAATAGTAGCTTTTATTTCAAGTACTATCGATGTATTATTTTCTTTTAATTTTAGCGATATCATTTCACTCAGATTATGCAGCGTTAGTTCAGGCTGGTTTTCATTCTCTGAACTTGTTTTATTATGTAATGTCTCACCGAGTATGCTTATGTCTTCCGAGTAAAAAGTCTCATTGAAATTGTTCTGAGTTTGTTTATGACGCTGAGTAACGTTAGGATCTGGTGTTGTTAAATTCGCATCCATTTGTTGCGATCTTGCGGGTGTGTTTGTGTTATTATTTTTGGGCTTTTTACACCTGCATTCTTGGCATTCCCAGGTCAATTTACACTTGCTGTTCATGCGTGCATGTTGTTCCTTTGAGACGTTTGAACATTCAAGGTCATAGTGTTTCTTGCAGATGGAACAACTTAGATATTGCCCATTTAGAATTTTTTGTTCGCAGCCTGCACATTGCGTCATGTTGAATTATAAATTTGCAAAAAAAAATCCCAATAAACAAAAAAGTATCGTCAAGATCGGTTGACAATAATTAGCGAAGATGTCCTTTTCGTTTTGAAGTAGATCATAAGGACCGTAATATATATATACCGGGTGTTTTTGACAGCCCTCCACAAAAACACAGGATTGATTCAGCTCCTTATTCTGAATCATATCCCACTGGAAATTTTCTCAGGAAAAAAAAAAAAAAATTGTCGTTTTTTCTGCTGATATTCCTTTATTTCAATGTAAAATTACATTCTCTGTATGCAACACTCCATTTATGTTAACAAAACAGCTGATTTAAAAAAAACAGCAATGGATGTCTACGTGCGTTTTGCCACGGTAACGATACATTGCGTGTGAGGTAATAAAACCAATCTGGTTTTTTGGATTCCCTTAATGTTCCTGAAAGAATTTTATGTACCGGTCATCTTAATATGATGTACTGAAGCCACCCTATCAGTTTGCGGAGGGCTGTCAAAAACACCCGATATATATATATTACATTTTGTCATATTGAATAATAAACGGGTTAAAGCTTTTTAAAACCTTATGAAACTAGTCCTTATCGCCAATTGTTCAATTAAGGTTTAAAAATTAAATTGTTTATTTTTGACGAGATATAGGAGCCCAGGTATTCACACAGACTTGCCTAGATATCTTCTTGCCTAATCTTTGCTCTTTAAACGGCGTTAAACCCTTTTGAGAATTCAAAATACAGTGCTCCTTTTCTATTTACTTTTTTATTATGAAGAAGCTTATGATGTCTAGTCCTCAGCTTAAAGTAGTCAGAGTACACTTAGACATCTATTTTTTACAGTAGACATAATATTGGCTGCGGCCAATCAGCGATCATGAATTACTATCGGCGACGCCTCTTTTTAAATGGGGGAAAGTTTCAAAGATAGGGGCGGTGTCGTGGGCACTCGTGGGTAGTTTAATATCAGTACCTAGAAAACAAAAATATTTCAATCCATTTGATATCGATTTGCCTTTGCCAACCTCTAATTATTTGATCCACCACACACTTTGATGCTTCGTTTTTGTAAACCGCTGCTATTGTCCTCTAATATCACAGACTTATTTTTAATAGAAGACACATTTTAGGTTTTTACTACTAAATCTTCTTACAAGAAGACATTCTGAGCGAGTATTTTCTGCTTAAAGATAACCATATTCATTATTCTCCAGTCGTTTTAACAATATTTAAACTGGATCAAGCATTTCTTTTTCTTCAAAACACCTCTATCAGTCTTCTAGGTACTCAAGTTTTGTATACTCATACCTCACATTTTTCTTGTTTCGGGGTCCGAATTTTTCTGCAAACAGTCCTCCGTGGAACGGACTGGAGGTACTGGTAGTATTCTAGTATGTATCTAGTACCTACCTAGAGTTTATTACTCCTCAGGTGTCAACCCTCTCGTTCTTTAGTTAATCCATTCTTGTAACAACCCTAATTGGAAAACTCGAACATGTTCTCAAAAACCGTTTTAGTTCAGGTCGCACTTTTTTGACATTGACTGTCGCTGAGATGATTCTCAGCGACAGTCAATGTCAAAAAAAAAGGAATTTTAAGTGATTGCGACTGTGACCGCTCCTTCAAAGTACTAGAATTGCCCCTCTGCATGCAGTGCCTGCGTTTCATGCATTCCTTTTATAGCTCAACTAGCTTTGCCCACGTATTCGTACTGGCATATCCCGTTTTTCCCGTTCCTGTAGGAATTTTGGGAAATTCTCAATTAGTGCTTCCCTACGAAGTGTAGGAAAGCTAAATGCCAAATTTCAGTTTTCTACGACCAGTAGTTTCGGCGGTGCGTTGTCTGACAGTTACGGAAGAATTTTACTTATTACAATTCTGAATTATATTGGACAACTGAAGATTTGCCGGCGAATTAAATTAAAATCGTCTTCAGTTAAATTTGGGAGCAGCCATCCGTGTTTCCCGACATTATCTACATTCGAAATTTCTGACATCCGATATACGAAAGTAAGGGTATTGTAAGCTTAGATTAAATGTCCTTTTCGTCATTGCTTCCCCCATGCAAGTGATGGCTGGGTGAGAAATTTTAACGAATGGAATTGCATAAAATCTCCGCACCACATGAGTCACTAACATTTTGACTGGCATGGTTGGTTAATATTTCTCCATTTCTCCGTTTCTCCGCTCCGCTGCCTTGCTCCGCGCAAATAGACAGGCACCCTTAAATACCTACTATTTAATACTCCATTTACAACAGCAACGACTTATAGAAACTGAAAAAGAAAAGTTTAGTACCTAAGTAACTAAGTTGGAACTATTTTGATTTTGGACCTTCGGCACTAAATATACTGTTGTTCAGTTGAAGTTAGGGTGTTTTTAAAGCCAATTCCGAAACACCACATAAAAAAAAACAGTTTCAGAGCCAAGGTTTTGGAAATTAGATTTAGAGTTTGTGCCCTACTGAATGAGTGACATGTCATCAGGACATAAATAAAATAAAAAATCTTTATTGATACAAAAATCTTTGAGACTTAAGACTAGGACACAACTTGGATAACCAAAGGTCATACGGATATGGTAAACCCTGACTCCTCAACTAGGTGATCCTATAATATGGTAATTAATTCAATCTTAATTCAGGTTTGGTTCAAATAAGAAGTAAAAAAGCGTATAAAACAGTAAAGCAGACCAACGTACTTATGTATTTCATTGTAGGTATACTATGTTGGTATGTGAAACTGGTCATCGATAATGTTATAAATTGACATGTTTATGTTAAATAATATTAAAGTATTAAGATATTTAGAGCTAGAATTAGGCAATAAAAACAATCAGCATAATGTATAATATTTTATTATTTATTTATAACATATTTAATTTTATTATCTCATATGATATTCTTATATAAAGATGATATTTTACATACTTACATACATTATACCAGATAGATGCCTACGCGCACGAAAGAGTGAATGTGTCTTGAGATCTTCAGATTGGTGGAACATTTTGTTGTAAAGCTGTCTGTTATTGCTTGGTGGTTTAGTTTAGTAACGGAAGAGCATGAGACTTTCAGGATATAATATCCCACCAAAAACATTTTCATGTAAATTATTGCCAAAAAGTCATCAGACCAAGAGAGAGACCAAGCTTCTAACTCTACGCGCCCTAACTGTATAACTCTACACCTTACTCGAATTATGTGGCCTGGCCATTTGGTTCGTTCGTTCAAGAACTATTGAACGAATGAACCAAAAAGTGAAGTTTTTGCTTCTGACTGACTCATCAAAATTGTGGGTTTCTTCTAATCATGCTAGAAAGTTCAACAAATAAATTAAATAGAAGAATACCAGTGAACAGAGAGCTTGGATATTTCATCATTTTAATAAGGTCAGGAATGATCCAGACTCTCTGTTCACTGTGTTGGTTTGGTTCACTGGTATTCTCAAAAGACACATGTTAATATGTTCGTGGACAGGAGTTATGAAATGCTTAGCCTATTATTGATCCCACAACTTTTATAGGCCCAATTTTTTGGGAGAAGAACTTGGCCTTTTTTCACAATTTTGTTTTTTGGGGGATAGGTACTAGCTTACATACCATTAAATTAAATAATCCAAACCCAAGTTATGAGGGTACGAAAAAATTACGAAGATCTTGGAGAAAAGATAGGTAATGCCCTTGCCATTCGCCTGCCTCGTCAAGTTTAATTTAAAAATGAAATATTATAATTATTAAAATATATGCTCACTCGGACTCGCGTGCAAAGGGTTCAAAATATTTTCATTATTGTCAATGTTATTTTAACACTAGATAGGTACCTACCTACTTCTAGGTTTTCCTGTACTCAGTAAGTTAAGAACTATTATTATCTGCTTTTTTTTTTCAACATTTTTGGCTCAGTACCTATTAGAGATAACGGTAATTTGGTTCAATGGTCATTTTGGTCTAATTTCTTAAATAACTTAATATTATGAAAAAAAATTATAAGTAAAACCCTCACAATAAGTCCTTTTATTTAATATGTCACACGATAGAATTTAAAAAACCTTTTTTTATTTTCTAGTACGACACCCAAACGTGATCCCCATACTAAAAAAATATTTTACGTTAAGCGTTCGTGTTTGGGTCACAGAAGTCCATATTTATACCACATTTCAACATAGTTGGTCAACGCGCGCCTATCAATAGTAAAAAAGTAGATCCGGAGAAAACTGGCTGTGACAGACGGACAGACAGACTACACCCGAGTGATCCTATAAGGGTTTCGTTTCTTACGAATGTTCGGAACCCTAAAAACACTAAAAGGTGCACTTAGAGTTTCTACCAGTCAAAAAAATTCAAAAAGAATACAGCATTGGGTTATTATTACTATTGTTATTTGTAATTTGATAAAATTAATTGGTACTTAATTATATATAATACTCTAGCTATCAATCCGTTGAAATCCTATCCTGTAGTTTTAAATATCCTTTATATTTAGTGTATTTTCAAAGAAAGGTAGGTAGGTAATATAAATACAGCATATAATTTATATCCGCACAAACAGTAAGAGTTCAGATAGAAACTGGTTTGTCGTACGCCGAGCAATATCAACCCACAATTTGAATGCTCTTGCAAACTTTTTAGTCGTGTCATTGTTGAGTTAAGAACTTTTGTCGCACATCCAGACGATGTTGATGATTATTTATTTGAAGTCTGATTATAAATCTCATTTTTGTCTTTTGAGTGTTGTTTGTGGTTTAAGCGTGTATCTATGTTCATAGGTGCGTGAGGATTTGGGAAATATTTCGATATCTAAACTAGAATGGTTGAGAACAAAGTGTCTCTGACATGGCTCTGCACTTGACTTCGGTCTTCAAGAGAAATTCGCACGGAGTAACCACTTCACCGCTCGGGTCGAGTGTATGGTTTTAGTAAGTCAAATCCTTCCCAAGGTCAATATATCGCTACATAGTACAGACCGTATGGCAATGTTTATGGTGATATGATAGCGGTGGTTGCGCAGACGCTGCCGATTAGCGCCGTCCGGTCCAGATAACGGAGTGTCGGAACGCTGATCCGAATTATTACGAGCCCGAGAAGCTGACGTTTATGAAATAACTCCATACAATGTCAGTGGACATTCTTAACTGACTGCAAGATTAAGTATTGATACTCTTATCATATAGCTTAGCTGTATTTGCATACATTGTGACTCCATAAAATATGTTGGCGGCCTCTAATCGATGCATATTACTAGGTTTATTGTAATGTTGTAAGGGCTTATTATTCTTATGCCCATTTTCATTAATGAGATTGTGAATACGGTGAGAGGCATAGTAAATATAAATAATTATGTTAAATATAAAACGGATTCATACAGCAGTAACTCTACGAAAATGGTAAAATATTTACCAACGCTTAGAATAAACAGAATCATATCCGTGCGGTCATCGCTGAGTATTGCATGGGATTTTTCACAATTCAGATTTTTTTTATATTTTTCAGCGTTTCTAGTTTACATATTAACAAGAAAGTCAAGAAATTGCATCCAGGAACAAATTAATCTAACAATAGATAATAATTAGCTCATTTGAAAGGTAGCTCACTGAAGTATTTAGACGAGCAACACGGTCTGTGGGGTCAGACGGGGGTCAATTGCTTGTTACTAGCAGCTAATCTTCGACAAACATGCTCCAAATCAGTACTGTTTGTTCGCCTAGGAACGTTAGAAGATACTGCCTAGTATTGTTGTTTGAGGTTTACTTACACTACCTATAAATAGTTTCAATCATCAATCACACTAGAATGGCTGAACGGATCTGAATGAAATGTTTTGAGATAGTTTTAGTGTTCCGTACCTAAAGGGTAAAACGGGACCCTAATACTAAGACTCCGCTGTCCGTCCGTCCATCTGTCACTAGACTGTATCTCATGAACCGTAATAGTTAGACAGTTGAAATTTTCACAGATGATCTATTTCTGTTACCACTATAACAAAAAATAGGTACTAAAAACAGAATAAAATAAATATTTAAGGGGGCTCCCATACAACAGACAAGATTTTTTTTGCCGTTTTTAGAGATAATGGAACGGAACCCTTCGTGCGCGATTTCGACTCGCACTTGGCTGGTTCTTTTTGATAATCACGCGAAAATACAGAAATCAATCAGTAGCTTGGTAGGTAACAAAATATTGAATATCATGAAGAGAGTCGAAATAATATACCTACCTACGTCATTCAGAGGTGTGTGTCCACGATCAACGTCATGGTGAATATTGAATCGAAAGTTCATTCATTATTTTATTTCCATGGAAATAATTATTGTATCGTAACTTTGAAGCTAAATGTGGCTATGACGTAGTAGCGTAATCAGTTAGGTATACCTACTTATAATTGCGTGGTATTCATTTTATTGTTTATTACTTATTAAACTTGTGTATTGAAACGTCATGGTAGCCTTAGCAGCGATTAGCTGACGATAATGACATTACTCAAGAACAGAGTGCCAATTCTACTAAAAAAGCTTTTATTTTCATACATTTTTGACAGTTTACGAGTGACATCTGAATGTGATAGTTGTAAAATAGTAGAATACGCCCTCAGAACAAAAAGCTAAGTATAACCTAAAATCTTGTAACTCGTACCGAACCCTAATAAGTAGTAAAGTAGAAAAATACTTTTCAGGACACAGTCAGCTGATTACTGTTATGCAAGAATAGCTAACCGGAACAAGAATAAACGTGTTTATTTTTGTGAAAAGATGTATTGTTACAGAACAAAAGTTACGAGAGCAGTAAGGTGCTTAAGAGGATATGTGGGCTTGTAGACTTCATATGTAAAAAGTTATATTTCGAGGTTTGGCTCTCGCCTGTTTCCTCCTCCAATATTAAATCGATTCAATAGATATTACACAAGCTGAATAAGAAGGATATAAACTGTGCTCCTATGTTTTTCTTTATTCATTAATAGTTGCCAAACTTGTTCTGTAAGACTCTTTTGACAGCAGTTTATTGGACAATTTTGAGCATTTTTTGAGGGTCCTAGTGCTTTTACGTTTAATTTATCATCAAAAAAGAAAACATAGCGGCACAAAATATATTCTTCTTATTCAGTTCATGAAATATCTCTTAAATCTGTCCAATATTGAAGAAGAAAACAGGCGAGAGCCAAACCTCGAATTATGACTATTTTCATACAAAGTCTCTCCGCCCGCGTTTCCTCTTAACAGGTGGTTGTTCAGGCTAAGGCTGCCTGTCCGTTGACGCGGAGCGAGGTAGCGTATACGCTCCGCTGCCTCGAAACGGAAAATATTTATTTATTTATTTAAGGACAACCAACAAAGCATACACCAAAATACATGATCAAGTACACGTGATGAAGTATATGTACATTCTGTAGTGTAGCCTTTATTATAGGCTGCCACGGCATGCATTGAACATAGTATTAGGAAATTGAAGGTTGTTATAAAATTGATTTGATTTATTTAAATAGGTTTGATTAATCAAAACAATAAACTTAGTTGGATGTTATAACAGTAAAAAAGCAAAAAATCCAATATTTTTTTGAATATTTCAGTTGGTGAAAAATACAATATCAGTGAAATTTAAAATAAATGCCTCGCTCCACGTTTATGGACAGGCAGCCTAAGAATGGAAATTAGAAATTAACTTTTAAATGTTTCAATGGGATTTAACTTGTTAAAGAATTTTCAGAATGAGTGAACTAGTCGTATTAGAACTGCATTGTTAGTTTTGCCAAACAGAGGCAAATATAACTTGACGAGCGCGTTTTTGCAATGTTGTAAGCATCATAACTTTGAATCAAATGATAAAACGAGTTCATGAATGACGACGATTTATGTAAATCTGACTAAAACCGGTTCTGCATATATCAGTTATGGCTTTCTTAAAAAAGGAACTTAATTTTGGAGAGCAACAAAAGACGGTTTAGTGCTCACCATGTGAAGCTGGCGTGAAGTAGAGCGCGAACAGGTCGTCGACGGACGCGGTGGTGGTAGCGGGGTGCGCGGGCGGCGCCGCGTAGGGCTGCGGCTGCGCGTGCGGCGGCGGCGGGCCTCCGTAGTGCAGCCCGCTCGGGCCCGCCTCCACCAGCAGCTGCATGTGCGAGATGTCCACGAACTCGTCGCCGTCGCCGCGGCCTCCCAGCTCCTCGTCCTCCGGCCGACGCATCGCGATCACCGAGAGCATCGCACGAGCGCATTCCCGCACTGCACAATCCACACCTCCTCGTGCGCAACACCGCACCTGCACTCACATTCGACTACCGCGGGGACGACGCCGCACCGGCGCGTACGCCGCTACACTTCTTACTAAAACTAACTTAATGTTCTATCAAAATTGACGTGATCACAGCACATTACGGTTAGGAAACTACATATACACGGCACGTTAATCACACTGAAGGGTCACGAGCATCTACTGATAAATGAACACAGGTTTCGCACGCGGACTGTGTCGTCGCGCCGAGAACGCCACATCCTCGACTGAGGCACAGGCGGAGCGGCGAGGGCGTGCATACGCCGCCCCCGTGAGCGCCGCGGTCGTCGTCCGCCGCGCGCCCTATCAATGGACGCCAGCCACCCGGTCGAGGTGCGTTCATTCACGACGGTCGCGTTAATGGCGTTTGAGCCGGGCGTCCTCGCTCGGCCGCCGGTGTCGCCCACGTGCGCGAGAAAATGGCGCGGCGTCGCGACGGCAAGGGAGGCGCGCGAAAAGCGCGGGGCGCACAAGTGTAGTGATGGCGGGCGGCGCGAGCGCGGGCGTCCGCGTGGGCGCGGAGGCTCGGCGCGGCGCGTCACGCCAGCCTGCCGCGCCGCGCCGTTGCTGCTCGCCACTTTCTCTGCGCGCTGACTCACGGTCCACTTTCGGACGGTACGCGCTGCGCTGCCGCCGGGTGACGGATCCCGGAGACCGTTTTGGTGATGCCACAATTAGCTGGGTGGCACGCGCGCTCCTGTGACGTCGATAGACCGGTCCGAATAGTTCGGACGTTACGTAGTTCGGATAAATCATTGGCTTCTTCTAAAAATAGGTAACTGGTCATAGCCGCAGCTACGTAATGATACCTAAAGCGTTACTCCATATGCTATTTCTGAATTTTTGGTATTTGACGTATGTATACCGAACACGTACGAATTTCAGAAATAGACGGGTGTGCGTAGGTACGTACCTACTAGAACATGAAATAAGACAAGATAGCATCTGATTACCTTCAACAGAAACCAAACTGTACTTACACCAACTACCACCACCCCCCTTTAGAGGGTGAGCGTTGTAGAAATATGTATGTTATTTTATCCACCTACTCGAATTTATGAAAAGGTTCCCTGAATATAAAGTTTTGCGTTCCAGGATGTTCAACAACTTCAGGGAAACTCCTTTGATGTTGAAAGGGCAAACTTACGGAATTGTAGAATTAATTAAATCGTGTGGGTATTTGTTAATGCGTGGGTATGGTAATGATTCATAACATAACCCACATACGTGCGGTTTGATACTGAGGGCTGAGGATTAGTGAGGATATATGAATCCCGAAAATAAGGAAAGGTCATGGAACGTCTGCGCGTCGCCATGGCAACCTCCTGTTGATCCTCCACGCTTCACTAAATGTCAGGGGGCACGGTGTGGGAGCCGGAGCCGCGTGGGCCGCGCCGCGCCCTCTTACGTTTCTTGTTCCTGACAGCTGCCAGAATCTAGCATCCAGCCCCTCGCAGAGTAACAGGCTTCTTGTGATGACATTTATGTAATCGACCGTCATCAAACCTGTAATTTTATGGAGGTGCACACGCCCACTCGGCGCGTGGGTGGATGAGCTGTTATTCGTTAGGGGTTCTTGTTATGAATTTATAATTTATGCGATATTCGATCAATTTCTATCCTGCTGTTTCAAGTTTTGTGTTACTCTTTGAACTTTTACCTATAGCTTTTTAATATCAAAACTTTTTGGGGAAGTTGTTTTACATAAATGACCTATGACTGATTTCGTCTGATAAGTTCAACTTTCTTATTGAAATCATACTGACAAATTATAGCAGTAAACAAAAACTAACAAAATAAGGTTATAAATGCGTAGGTACCTACGCAAAAGCTTTACTACCAAACTTCAGTTCTCACTCTTAACTAATAAAAAGCGATGAAGTAACTGCTGCGGCGTTGAAACGCCAAGCCTTTATCAGTTGTGCTGGGGCGTCTGTAAATGACGCAAATGTAGGGCCATAGGGCCTTAGACCAGCCTTCGCACATCCGACGCCCACGACCTGCGTTACACAACTACTTCATACTCCGCTACGACCTGCAACATATTGAGCAACAACAGCCTTAAGGTGGTGTTATAAACAATAACAATGTTCTTGTACCTCCAGGATAGATTTCACATTAAGCCGCCAGCTGGAATATAAATTCAATATTTTCGAGTGGAAATTGCTAGAGACCAAAAACTAGATTGAAAAGACCAAAATTTGCACTTAACACTTACTCAGTAGAAATTTTGCTCAAACTGTATCAATTTCCGTGGGTGGCAAAGAGATGACCAAGAGTCTATTTCAGGGGAACATCATCACTACGCTGTGCAGGTGTGCCCCACTTGGGCGGAGCACCGCCGTGTCCTCGAAGCGGCGATCGGCGGCGACCTCTCGCGTCCGGCCCTGGTCGAATCCATGGTCCGGAGCGAGACGGAATGGGACGCTGTCACCGACTTCTGTGAAGCAGTCATGCTAGCGAAGGAGGTGGCGGAGTGCGGAGTGGGAGAGGGAGAGAACCTCTCGTCCCGGCCGCCGTGGTAGATGCCGCGGGCGTCGGAGGCCACCTGGTGACCTCCGGCCACCGTAGGCGCAGGCCTGTGTACGGTGAGCTATGGGGAGCTCGCCGTCCGTCCGTCTTATGACGACAGGCCGTGTCGACCGCGCGTTCGTGTTCCACGCGCGCCTGAAAAAGAGTCAGCACACAGAGGGGCCCGAAAGGGCCGACGCCTGCCGGAGTTGCGGGACTATTCGAAAGAGATACCGCGGCTCCGGACCACAAAGGGCACTGAAGGAACATGGATGGGTTTTAATCAGTAGAAGTCTGACACTCCCTCTCGCTCTGCCCAGAGCGGGAGAAGTCATTTGATGATATCCAACCCCTTAAAAAAAAAAGGGGAACATCATCATCTTCCTGCCTTTATCCCAGGGGAACAATTCGTAATAGTGAACGGCTGCCACAAAACTCCTTTAAAGCCTCTCTACTCTCTTAGCCCCAATTAGTAAGTTCGTATCCCAGATATGTAAGTATATTCTTCTTATAACCTTATAAGCGTTAAACCCGTGCTACAGAAAAAGGTTCTCAGAACAGTCCAAAGAACACATCTTCTTCTTCTTCTTATATATAAAAATGAATTGCTGTTCGCTAGTCTCGCTAAAACTCGAAAACGGCTGGGCCGATTTCGGTAATTATTTTTTGTTTAGTTCGCCAGAATAAAGGGAAGGTTTAAAAGCAAAAAAATGGGTAGTTGACGGGAGCGAAGCCGCGGGAGACAGCTAGTAACGAATACATTATAAGAATTTCATTCAAATTCAAGCTTTGTGTGTCTATGTCAGTTTCTAGGAGATGACCGATACCAATGCTTCGGATAGACTATACCGCGTGTATCTGACATCGACGCACAAACGATTTCCATGGGTCCAGGGCGCGTAAAACCAATCCCTGAGGGCAATCGCGCTAATAAAATTCGGTTGGAACGCAACTGAACTGTAGCCATTTCACAACTTTTTAAACATTCCGTATCGCGCTAAACATTTGACAGAAACTTGGAACGCAACTGCATCACAACTGTAACGTTACCGCTGTCAAACAAAAAGTTGAAACAGTGCTACTTTTTCGTGACTTTTTCTCAATCGTTAGCGTTGTGTTGTTTGGAATTTGAAGGAAAATACGAAAATATTTGTAATGTTTATGATATAGTTTTGACGCAACTTTGGTTGAAGTTTAATTAAACTTCAGCGCGATACCAAATTCCTTACAGGTGAATCGAAACTAGATCATGATTAAAACTGAATTGGAAACGAATTGCAAGCGGACCTAAACCTTTAAAATTAGCGCGATTGGCCTCCTGTATATGACCCAACACTAGAATAGTACACAGACATAATTGTCCTGCACAATTTTGAAAACATGCATACAAACCTGTTTCGAGCCAGCACCTTTAGTTGATTGGTTTTTACCGCACAGAGTTTGGCCCTCATGTTTGCAACAATCATGTTCGCTCTCAACACTTTTCTATACCTACTTACGCGCTGTACCGCAACATGATTGTAAAGGCGTCTAGGAATAAATCTGTGCCAAATATCGAGTGAGTTAGAGCGAGACAAGTATATTGGGATCCCTTCTTTTCGCATAATGTTCTTTGTCCTAATATACTTCGGCATAACGATTTTGGCACAATTTGTTTTGGCATAATAATACTTCGGCATAAATTTTTTAGGCATACATTTTATGTTGGCATAATCATCTTAAAGACTAATTTGTTTTGGCATAAATTTGATTCGCATAACGTTAGTAGGCCTAATGACCGTTACATATTACCCAATGTCGATGGCACATGCCATAACATCATTTGCCATCGACATTAGATGGGTATGTAACGGTTGTTACATCAGGAGAAACTGGATGCAATCGGGACTTTAGGGCACTCCGACTCGGATAGGTTAGGTTAGAAGGGGATGGCGGGGTCGTGTGAGCGAGCGAAGCGAGCGAATAGACTCCGCCATCCCCTTCGTGGTTATTTTTTTATAAACCACACAGAAGTAGGAGCCTCGCGAAGGCTTCATCGAGCAAGCGCACCATCAACCATGCATAGAATATTTTAAGGTTTGGCTATACTTTAGAATATTATGTTTAATCATTACTATGGTTAGAGAAATTATGCTTAAAAAATTATGCGTAAGCTGTTATGCGTAATTATATTATGCGAAAATATAATTATGCCAAACAAAATTATGCTAAGTTGTATTAGGTCTTAAAATTTAATGCAAATGGATAGGGAACCGCAAAACTCTATAAATAATATAATCAGTAACCATCAGTTAATTCGTAACAGAGTTTGTACATTAGATAATTTATAACATCCTTATAACGGGTACGCATAATGTTGCGGCTCAACGCCTAGAGCGCTGGTTCATACACAGATATTGGTATTACGCGTCCAGGGCATGATTCTGGACACCCTAGACTTAGAATTTTTCGTCGGCTTTTTTCTCATATTTTCGTTTTTTTCAAGGGTTTTTTACTTTAGACTGTGACCTAACCCAATGAGATTTTTAATAAAAAATAATTAATTAAGTACTTTCACTAAAAAGAGCAATCTGAATAAAACCAAAAATATTGTGGCAAATACCTATTTGTGGTACTCTTGAAAAAATGAGAAAAGAACCGACCAAAAATTCCAACACTGGGGTGTCCAGAATCATGCCCTGAAGCCATGGAAATCGTTTGTGCGTCGATGTCAGATACACGCGGTATAAAATACCGGCCAATTGCGAGTCGGACTCGCGCACCGAGGGTTCCGTACAAACCTGTTGGTATTATTACTATAAGCAAAAGTTGCGATCTACGATTTATGACGTATTAAAAAAAACTACGTAGTAGATCTCGTTCAAACCAATTTTCGCTGGTAGTTAACTTGGTAATATACATCATATATTTTTTGTAGTTTTCTCATTCTCTTATTTTAGAAGTTACAGGGGGGGGGGGGGGGGTGGACACACATTTTACCACTTTGGAAGTGTCTCTCGCGCAAACTATTCAGTTTAGAAAAAAATGATATTATTAGTCTCAATATCATTTTCGAAGACCTATCCACACGTATGGGTCCGATGAAAATTTTTTTTTGAGTTTCACGTATTGTTGTATGTTTCTAAGTATGAGGACCCCCAAAATGTATTGTTTTTTTCTATTTTTGAGTGAAAATCTTAATGCGGTTCACAGAATAGGTACATCTACTTACCAAGTTTCAACAGCATAGTTTTGGAGAAAAGTGGCTGTGACATACGGACGGACAGACAGACAGACATGACGAATCTGTAAGTGTTCCGTTTTTGCTACGGAACCCTAAAAAGTACATACACACTGCCCTTATTAGATGTTGCTGTTATTGGACCAAGTCTGATTTTTTTCTCGGTTCTTAACAGAGTGCCTAGTAGCAAAACTCTCAAAACCTTTTACAGTACTTTAAGATCTTGGTATTTACAAAGTGCTGTAGGTAATTAGAGTTTCTTTCTAAATCCACTGTTCTGAAAAGCGCTGGAAAATCTAAGCTCATTAGATCACTTTGCTGTACCATGCTTGACCGGTGCAGAGAACCCGTGGAACCCATCTTCCCAGACACAATGCGATAAGCCGCGCTGCAGGTTAGTATGTAAGTAAAACTTAATGCCTATAAATTGTCCACCGAGCCTGCTGAGCGTACATGACTGTGGGTTGTGGTGAGAATGGGAATCGGGCTTTTGGCTACAAGAGCTTTCGAAAGTCAACTAAAGTATGTACTATTATATTATTATTCCTGTTATCAGGCAACTGTGGCCCATTTAAAACACAATACGCTTTTACAAAAAAAGCTATGTTGGGTGCTACACAGTAACACCTTCCGAGTGGCTACGTGGCTGCGGCTGGGCACTCCAGTGCTCTACATCACTACCTGTGTGGTGAAGTAGACGACTGCCTCGGTAATCATGGCAGAACTTGCAGCAGGAATTCTAGTCGGTTAACACGGTACACCAGCATGAATGATACAATTGATCGAACATTTGAGCCGTTTGGGGTTGAACACTAGGACCATGGGGTCCGAGTGCCTACTACTGCCTACCTGGTACTTCAAGAAATCGCTAAGGGTATGGTCGACTCTTCACGTGAACGGGGGCAGACATTTTTAATGTTGGTTAAAAAATCAGCTTCGCTATTCGATCTGGCAAAATTAAAACTGATTGACCGTTTCATATTTGCATTAGCGAAAGGCAAGGCTGATTTTTATCCAAATAAATGGACATATAGATGTACATAGGAGGGGGAGGACTTCGGGTGGGTTATTCGTGGTATTGACCAACGAACTAACAACTATGCAATCAATGACCGGGTATCCAAGCAAATTATCTTTGACTAGCTGATGCCCGCAGTTTCGCCTGCTTGACAAATTATATACTAAAATGCAATACTACAGCCTGAAAATCGGTGCCGTATAGTTTTTGAGTTTATCGCGAACAAACAGACAGACAGACAGACGCGGCGGAGGATTTTGTTTTATAATATGTAGTGATAGAAAAAAAATACAAAGTCCAATTTTATGAGGATCATCGTTGCGAGGGGCTATGCCCTGCAGAGCTGGATCTTCACCGATGGATCAAAAACAGGTAGGTACTGTTACTGGTGCGAGAATAACAAAGTAACCATTCAATGGATCAAAAGACACAGCAAATCTCAAGGCAACGATGCATCAGACGAACTCGATAGAAGGGCTACGAGTATGGCAACGATTGGACCTGAACCCATCGTGCCGCTGCTTTTCGGTTACTCCAGGACGGGGGCTCTACACTCGAAGTTGTAGACGAGTACGTCTTCCTGGGTCAAACGGTCCAGTTAGGTAGGGCCAACTTCCAGAAAGAGGTCAACCATCGAATCCGACTCGGCGGGGCATCGCTCAGGAAGTTGCGTGGTATCTTCTCGTCCCACATACTACAGTGTCACAAGACGAAAGTCTATGGACAGTGCGTATTGCCAGTGATGACTAATGGAACTGAGACGTGGTCGCTCACAATGGGCCTCATCAGAAGGCTTTAAGTCGCTCAAAGGGCAATGGAGAGAGCAATGCTTGGAGTTTACTTGCGTAATCGAATCAGGAATGAAGATATCTGCAAGAGAACCAAGGTTACCGACATAGCCCCAAGGATCGCTTAACTGTATGTATGGACTACCACCACACACACAGTTTTGACAGGGCACATTGCTCGCAGAATAGATGGTCGATGGGGCCGAAAAGTTCTGGAGTGGCGACCGCGTACCGGAAGAGGCAACGTAGGAAGGCCTCTTACAAGGTGGACCGATGACCTGGTGAAGGTCGCGGGTAGCCGATGGATGCGAGACGCACAGGACCGGTCGTTGTGGCGACGCTTGGGGGAGGCCTATATCCAGCAGTGGACGTCTTTCGGCTGATATGATGATCATAATTAACCAAAAACACCGACTTTAGAAATTAAAGTTATTTTATACTTTGTAGTGTTTTTTGGGTTCCGTACCCAACGGAACCCTATTACTAAGCCTCCGCTGTCCGTCCGTCTGTCTGTCAGCAGGCTGTATCTCAAGAACCATAATAGGTGGAACAGTTGATTTTTTGACAGATTGTGTATTTCTATTTCCGCAATAACAACAAATAATAATAAATAACTTTTTTGACACATTTGCTCAAAAAATGCATTTACGAAGCCTGTATACATTGTTTGAAAGTTCAAAATTACGGACCATGCAATGGAGCGTAAAAAAGGTACTCTCACCTAAGTACCTACTTTACCGCACGCTCCGATGTATGGTGCCTTTACGGTATTTTTTTAAATGTCCATTAACAATATAATTATAAGAATTCAATCCATCTGCATCCGTCAGAAGTTTTTGCTCAGAAGGTTTATCTCACATTAATATTAAAGAAGAAATGAGTCCATAGATGTAGTTCTAATTACCCGACTGTTACACTGATTTTCAAATGTATGCATGTACATAATATGATGTATATTTCTTTGGCACACTCTGTAGCCTAACCCTGTGGCTTGATAGCTTTTAGCTTGAGAGGTGTCGTTACATTCATCTTGATAGTGAGAATGATACTGGATAGGTATATAAAAATTAAAATATCTGAGCTTCGGCGCCATTTTAATGACTTCAACTTCTTTAACCTATCGAGTGGGGTATCATCAATATAAAGGGCTCGAGGAGACAATTTAAAAAAATGTAACTTACTAAAATGTAGGAAATAACTAAATGATTTAGTCAAAAAAATCCGACCGGCACAATATGTAATACAATTTAGAATATTAATTCTACTAAGGAGTTTCACGCAGACACAGACGGAAGCGCGTTCTTATTTTAAAAACGCACACGTTTCTCCATTTGCAAATTCGCGCCATTTCCAATTAGAAACGTCAAAGATAGTTGCGACTTTTAATTAAAATATTAATTAGGATATCAGTTCAAGCGAGGAATCCGATAATAAAGCCGTACCCTGACCAAATAACCTTGAGCATTTTTGCCCTCAATAACAGCGCAAGAGATACAATAGCGAATACGCTCAGAATGTTGAATAAAATCGTTATAAAATCTAATTTTGGTCGTTTGAAAAAATATTTCTACCAAAATGTTCATAATTAAATTGCCTATCCATTAGTATAAGTACAAAATCAAAATAATCGTTAGTTTTCGAGAAGATACATGTTTTCAGTAATTTTTTCTCATTTCTGTGGTTTCGTTGTGAGGAGATTACTTAAACATGTACTTGGTAATAAAAAATAAAAATCTACCATTTTGAAGCCAAGATTTTGTATAAATTTAATGTATTTTTTATAAGTTGATATTTCTTTTGGATAAAGAGTTATAGGTTTGGACCTATATACTTTTTATCCAAAAGAAAAAACTGCACAAAAACGGCTAGCGCTGCGTTTTGCTCGGGGATGCGCCTTAATATGGAATCTACTCCACCTGATATCTTAAGAGGGTTTACGCATGTCGGCATTTCATACAAATTTTCAAGTCCTTATTCTTCGATTTTTATGAACCGATTTAAATGAAACTTGGTATGCATACGCTTCAGAGCCAGGCCTAAAAAGCTAGCAGAGAACATTTTCGAAAAAGAGTTTAGAGGAAGAGTGAGGACAATTTTATGTTTTCTATAGAAAGTGAAAAATCACTCTATCTTTCCCCCTGTAATCTTTTTCGAAAATGTTCTCTGCTAGCTTTTTAGGCCTGGCTCTGAAGCGTATGCATACCAAGTTTCATTAAAATCGGTTCATAAACATCGAAGAATAAGGACTTGAAAATTTGTATGAAATGCTGACACGCGTAAACCCTCTTAAATGAGGCGCAACTTGCAGAAAATGGTCTCTTGCCGCCAAAATCGCGAGAACGCTATTACAATATTTTTTAGTATATTATGAAAAAGTTTGTTTCATTATCTTTTAATATATAATTTGTCGAAAAACGTTGTATGGTACACGTGCGGAATTGGTATTTACAAAGTCGTGACTATGGTAAACCCTCGACTTCGTCTCGGTCTTACATTTCTCTACTCTATTGTAAAGACCAACTTACCGCTCTTGTATCATAATTGTTATTTATGTATAAATGATTGTTAATAATTAAATAGCGTTCTCGCGATTTTGGCGGCAAGAGACCATTTTCTGCAATTGGCACCTCATTCAAGATATCAGGTGGAGTAGATTCCATATTTATATCTGATTCCTCGCTTGAACACATATTCTAATTAATATTATAATTAAAAGTCGCGACTATCTTTGACGTTTCTAATTGAAAATGGCGCGAATTTGCAAATGGGGAAACGTGAGTTTTTAAAAGATCGCGTTTCCGTTTGTGTCTGCGTGAAACATTTTAGTAGAATTATATATATTGTAAATTGTATATGTAGGCGTCAGCGACGGCTGAGCGATAGCGCCATCATCGTTTGGGTTCGGTGGTATCAGGATCATTGTAGAATAAAACACTCAATACAGTACTAAGCTCTCTTTATTAACTGTGGCTGAGTGCTAGTACTTTACAAATAGACAGTCCCCCAAAACGCCCGCCCGTTACCACTTCCTTATGTTTTAGCTGTGGAGAAGAAGTGGCCATAAAACTACACAGCGACACATTTGTCTTTTGAGTTAGAAGAACTCGCATTTATAACATTATTTAATAAGTCTGTTTAATTTAATTAAAATAGGTAAACCGACAGTTTCGTTCTGGACAAGTGTCCTAGTCGGTGTTCTCATATTATATATATTAGTCTATGGTCGGTGTCTCGAGCCAAAGTGCGCTCGGCAAAGTCCCCACTCTCCAATACGACTCTGTCCACGTGCCGCCATTACAACTGTCAACTGACGTCACGGCGCTTACCACTACCCACTACTACAATACTCAAATCAGCAACTAATTATTAAATGATATCCTTATCCACGACATATATATTGTACCGGACGGATTTTTTTGACAAAATCATTTATTTATTTTCTACATTTTAATAAGTTACATTTTTTTAATTGTCTCCTCGAGCCCTTTATATTGATACCCCACTCGATAGGTTAAAAAAAGTTGAAGTCATTAAAATGGCACCAAAGCTCAGATATTTATTTTTATATACCTATCCAGTATCATTCTCACTATTTAGACGAATCTAACGACACCTTTCAAGCTAAAATCTATCAAGCCACAGGGTTAGGCTACAGAGTGTGCCAAAGAAATATACATCATACATAAATACACTCGAAAAAAACATAAGTGTAACAGTCAGGTAGTTAGGACTACATCTATTGTCTAATTTTTCTTCAATATTAAAGTGCGACAAACCATCTGAGCAAAAAATTCTTCGCTAAAAAAACGCTCAGTCGGCGTCTCTGCGCAGACGCAGACGGAAGCATTTTTTGCCGATGGATGCAGACGGATTGAATTCTTATAATTATATTGTTTATGGACATTTAAAAAAATATCGTAAAGAATACGCACGGCACCATACATTGGAGCGTGCGGTAAAGTAGGTACTTCGGTGAGAGTACCTACTTTACCGCACGCTCCATTGTATGGTCCGTAATTTTGAACTTTCTAACAATGTATACAGGCTTCGTAAAGGCATTTTTTGAGAAAATGGGTCCAAAATAACTATTATGGTACGGAACCCTTCGTGTGCAAGTACGACTCGCACTTAGCCGGTTCCTTTACTTTGAAGTCGGTTGTATTTTTTTATAAAAAGTGTTTTCATTATCCGTCGACTGTGCGAGAAATACAGAGCTGTGCTTTAAGAGGAAACGCGGACGGAGAGACTTTGTATGTAAATAGTCATAATTCGAGGTTTGGCTCTCGCCTGTTTCCTTCTTCAATATTGGACAGATTTAAGAGATATTTCATGAACTATATAAGAAGAATATATTTTGTGTCGCTATGTTTTCTTTTTTGATGATAAATTAAACGTAAAAGCACTAGGACCCTCAAAAGATGCTCAAAATTGTCCAATAAACTGTTGTCAAAAGAGCCTTACTGAACAAGTTTGACAACTATTAAATGAATAGAGAAAAACATAGGGGCACAGTTTATATCCTTCTTATTCAGCTTGTGTAATATCTATTGAATCGATTTAATATTGGAGGAGGAAACAGGCGAGAGCCAAACCTCTAAATATAACTTTTTACATACGAAGTCTACAAGCCCACATTTCCTCTTAAAGCATGCGTATGGTTTTTGTTGATCTCGAAAAGGCATGTAACCTGTCTCGTGAGGTATTGTGGTGGGCCCTTAAGGAGTAAGGTGTGTCTAGGGGGAAGGTAATCTATACTAATATTATAAATAGGTAAAATTTGTTTGTAAGTTTGTATGTAGGGGGTAATCTCAGGAACTACTGGTCCGATTTGAAAAAATCACGCTAAGACAAATAGGAGCGGAGCAGTAATGGAAAATGTGTCGCAAACGAAGTTGCGCGGGTCAGCTAGTATCTGATATAATTACAAAATCACTAATATTTACAAGAGATAACAACTGAATCTATAATTTTGTTTGATATAACGATCGGTTAAAATAAGAAACTATTGATATAATTTTAAAATCTCTCTATAATATAAAAAAAATATGAATCGCTGAATGTGTTGCTAAGCGCAAATATCGAGAACAGCTGAACCGATTTCGCTAATTCTTTTTTTTTAGAATATTCGTTGAAGTACGAGGAAGTTTCTTACGCAGACAAAAAAATAAGAAATTGCCTGAAATAGTCTAAAAACAACACTTTTCCACACTCCCATACAAATGATTCGTAATAATACTTAAAAGTAAATTTGAACTTCAATACCATACTATAAAGTTCAAGTGTTAGTGGAGAGGTTCCGGAAAGGCAAAACAATTGAGTGACATTATTTATCTTTTCTTATCTATCTATAATATAAAAATGAATCCTTTTTTCCCTTGGTCCAAGCATCACGCGTGAACGGCTGAACCGATTTCGCTAATTCTTTTTTTGTTGTATTTGTGATTATGAGTTGAATGTTCTTATGAAAGAAAAAAATAAAAAAGTTGACGGGAGCGAAGCCGCGGGGGACAGCTAGTTGCATATAAAATCGTTAGATGTACCACTTAAAAAACATAAAATCTATTTAGTCCAATACGATAAAAAGACCTTGTCAAAAACAGCAAAATTTCATACACATTATACACAATAACTTATTCTAGTTTAATATTTATACAAAGTTGTAGCCTGCAGGTAGCTTAACAAATATTATTATTCGGTGCATGAGCATATTTACCTAGTAACTGATTACCACCTGTCAAGCAAGCATGCAGCTGGAAAGCAAGCATGTAGCAAGTAAGCAAGCATGCAAGCGAGCATGCAACATGCAGCAGTCATGGTTTCTGTCACGGCTCCGGCGCTGGAGGGCTCCGGCAGCCCCACGTAAGCTTATCGTCGCAGATTGTTTAATAGCTCACCACCGCCGCTTAGGCTTGCGCACCAGCTCACGCACCAGATCAAATCAGGATGAACGAAATGGCGACAGGTCACTGGAACATCTTGTGCCAACAAGGGTACCTCTCAAGTTAAAGGGGAATCTCTATAAGTCCGTGATAACACCTGTCGTGCTGTATGATCAGAATATTGGCCTGTGAAAAAGACCGATGAAAAAATAATTGCATGTGGCGGAGATGAGAATTTTGAGATTGATGTGTATCGAGAATGGATAAAGTAAAAAGAAAGCATTAGAAGTAGTTTAAAAGTGGCGCCAGTAACGGAAAAGTAGGCAAGAAGCCGCTTGTTTTGGTATGTTCATGTAAAGAGGAGGGATGAAAAGCATGTAACTAAAAGAGTTATGAATATAAATGTGGATGAATGGAGACGGAAAGGGAGGCCAAAAAAAAACGATGGATGGATTGTGTGAGGAGTGATAGCGTGACGGCAAATGGGACAGAATGGCAGAAAAAACAATAATGGCAGGAAGATTATGATGAATTCACATTGGTATGCATTGCATGAATTTTACGTAGTCGATGCCTACATTAACGCCGTCATTAATATTTTACCAGGCAGGTTAGGTAAATATTGAGTTAACCAAAGCAGTCATTATTTTAGCTGCAGGAAAATGTGGAAATTATGTTCTCTTTGGGATCCAAGATAGTTCGGTAGTTGCTTCGGTGCTTTTCTAATGGTCACCACTGTCGGTTTGGAATAGTTGGGCTGACTTATGGTATAGGAAAATTAAAATCATACTAAGCCTTTCAGAATTTTTCTGTATGGTAGGAGTAGAGCTTGTTAATGCATGTAAGTAGGCATTTGTTAACCAGCAGTAAATTGCACAAAAGTCTCTGCTAAGTAACATTCACTAAAGGCTTTGCTGAGTTGCTGTAAAGTCTTTCAACACACCTTGTTACCGATAAATTAAAACGATGTTTACTCAATGAACGCTTATATCATACAACAAAACTTTCAACATGCCATAATAAAGTTACACGTTCATTTTATGAATAGGGAACGAATACTTAATGTTAAGTGACTATAAAGCTGAAGCACTTTGTATGTTCTCGCTTGAACATGAGTTCGTGAGTTAACTTTACACAACCATATGTTACACGTAACATTTTCAATAATAGCCGATGAAATACGCACGCTTACGATTAGCTAAGAGTTATTCGTACCCTGTAAAACGTATCCTTATATAATAGCGTGTTATATAACACTTATCAAAATTGTTCAATGTAGATGTCACAGGCATCATTTCGGAGGCGTGATGACGCACATTGTCTATAGGCACAATATTCCCTTACACGATGACGTCCGTCCGTTTCATAACATCATATTTAGATAATAAAGCCTGATAAACAAATATCGGGAAACGTTTGACTCGCTACAAATATAAACGGGTGACATTTTCACAAGTGTCAGTCAGACTAAAGTTTGGATTAGGGGGTGTTGACGTGCAGAATCTGCCTTAAATAATAAGGAAACAGTCAGAAACGGTTTCTTTAAGATTCAAAATAACACATCTGCCGGTGTACCACAGGGTGGCGTGTTATCTCCTCTACTTTTCGCACTTTTTATTAATAGTATCACTCAAAAACTGTCTTCTTTCTACCACTTGTATGCTGATGATCTCCAAATTAACACACAAGCCCCTCTCGGAGAGCTATCTGATGCGATTAATTATATTAATATAGACCTTGCTCGAATAGCTGAATGGAGCACTGAGTTTGGGCTGAAGATCAATCCAGCTAAGACGCAGGTGTTGTTTCCTTCAATAACACTACTATTCCTATAACTCACACTGTGAAGAACTTGGAGATTTTTATCGACAGCACTCTTTCCTGGACTAAACAACTGCAGGAGGTCAGTCGTAAACTGTTCGCCTCAGCGGGCTCTCTGAGACGCCTTCGTAATTTTCTTCCCATCAACACCAAAATTGCCATAGCACAATCTCTTCTTCTTCCAATCTTGGACTATGCTGACGCCAGCTATCTTGATCTCTCACAAGACCAATTGGACAAGCTTGAGCGACTTCAAAATCTTTGTATCAGGTTCATATTTGGCTTACGCAAGTATGACCACGTTTCTGAATTTCGTACTAAGCTCAAATGGCTTCCAATTCGCCTTCGCCGGAATGCCCACATCCTTTCTCTGCTTTATAATGTACTCTTTAATCCTTCTACTCCTTTTTATCTCAAAGAACGCTTTCAGTTTCTCTGTGACACACATTCTAGGTCCTTGAGATCATCGGAAACTCTTAAATTAAGTATCCGCATGCATTCCACATCATTCTTATATATATATATGTATAAATATATATTTTATTATTATTTTGTTTTCTTTCTCGGGTCTCTGGAGACCCGGTCCTTTGGTAGGCGTACGAGGGGCCGATACCAACTCGCAGAGGCCCCGTTAGAAATTTCAAATGTAATGTATTATTATTATTCTTATTTTATCTTTTGTATTTTTGTTTCACATTATGTGAAAATTTAATAATAATTTTAATTTTTTTAGGGTACAGAAATATCTTACTTTATAATAAAAACATGAAAACAACTAAACCTAACTGTATACAAATATACAAAAACAAGATACGCTTAGGCGTCGAAGAATTCCTCCGCATCGCTGTCATCCCGAAACGTGCCCAGAAGACTGGCAGCATTGCCACGTTGAATGGCAATGCTAATTCTTTGAGCAAAGAACGAGCCAGCCCTCTGGTCACGCAAAGTGTCGATTAGTCGACGAGATATTTCCATAAAAAGGAGACGCGCATTATTGTGTCTAATCCTACTAATATTATAAATGTGAAGGTTTGTATGTTTGGATGTTTGTTCGTCAATCACGCAAAAACGGCTGAAGGGAGTTGGATGAAATTTGGCACATATAGGACACATCCTGGAATAACACATGGGCTACTTTTTATCCCGGTAACATACACGACTTAATGGAGACAGAGGAAGAAGTGGAAGTCCAAAGTTTCTGCTTCCTTAGTACTTCAGATTCAAAAGTACCAGGAGAACAGAAACGTGTCGAAATTTTTTACCGGCTAGAATTTTATTACGAGTGCTAAAAGATTCGCAAGTACCAGGAGACCAGGAACATGTCAAATTATTTTTGGGCAAGATTTTTTTTGAGCCGAAACTTTTCGAAGTATTTAAGGGTCTGTTTTTTTTTTCTACTGGTAGGCATACGTTTGACTGCTATCTCATCTGATGTTAAGCGATGATGCGGTCTAAGGTGGAGCACGCTTGCCTAGAATTCCAAGCACTACAGATTCACAAGTACCAGGAGACCATAAACATACCGAGGTATTCCGGGGCCGTAATTACGAGCGCTACAGATTCACAATTACCAGGAGAGCAGAAACATCTCCGAAGTTTTTTTGGGGCTTGAATTATGAGCGCTTTAGATTCACAAGTACCAGGAGATCAGAAATATGTCGAAGCATTTTCCGCGTTGGAATTATGAACGCTATATTTTCACAAGTACTAGGAGCGCAGAAACATGTCAAAGTATTTTCTGGGCTGGAAATTGTGAACGGCATAGATTCGCAAGTACCAGGAGAGCAAAAACATGTCAAGGCATTTCGGAGCCGGAATTACGAGCGCTACAGATTCAGAAGTACCAGGAGAGCAGTAGCATCTCGAAGTATTTTTTGGCCTGGACATTCTGAACGCTATACATAAATTCCCGAAAATAGCCAGGAGAGCAGACACAGGTCTATTTATTTTCGGCGCCGGAGTTGTGAGCAGTTAGGTTTAAAAAATACCAAGAGAACACAAACATGTCGAAGCTTATTTCCGGGCTAAAATAATGAAATCTAAAGATTCACAAGTAACACCAGAGCAGAAACCTGTCGAAGTATTTTCGGGACTGGAAATTATGAACGCTATAGATTCTCAAGTACCAGGAGAGCAGAATCATGTTGAGATATTCCGGGGCCATAATTACGAGCGCTACAGATTCACAAATACCAGGAGAGCAGGAACATGTCGAGGTATTTTTGGGCTGGAATTATAAGCGCTATTGATTCACAAGTACCAGGAGACCAGGAATATGCCAAAGATTTTCAGGGCTGGAAATTAAGAACGCTATAGGTCCACAAGTACCAGGAGAGCATAAACATGTCGAGGCATTCCGGGTCTGGAATTACGAGCGCTACAGATTCAGAAGTACCTACCAGGAGAGCAGTAACATCTCGAAGTATATTCGGGGCTGGAATTGTGAGCAGTTAGGATTTAAAAGTAACAGGAGAACAGGAACAAGCCGAATTATTTTCCGGGCTGAAATTATAAGCGCTAAAGATAAACAATTATTAGGAGACTAGAAACATTTCGCAATATTTCCGGGGCTGGAATTGTATAACCGGGAGACCAGAAACATTTCAAAGTATTGCCGAGGCTAGAATTATGAACGGTGCAGATTCACAAGTAGAAACCAAAGGCCAGGGACGTGTCCAACTATTTTTTCGACAGGAATCCTGAGCGCTTAAGATTCAGAAGGACCTACCAGGAGATCACAAGCATGTCGAAGTAATTTCGGGCCTGAAATCTTACTTTCAGACGCACCGCAAATACACACAATATCTGGATACCTGAATCATGAAAGTGCAGTTCCAAGGATGAGACAATGAGGCAAAAAAGTTGCGCCATAGTTCTAAAGTCTACGCAGACGAAGTCGCGGGAAGAAGCTAGTAATAAATAACTTGTACTGTCTTCCTAGCTCTGTTCAGCTAGTATCTTCCTAAGGGAATCAGGATCCATACTCAACTATGTGAGCATAACCCAACTTGGATTCTTCAGTCTTGATACGCTTTCAGATAAGAAAGGTATTCTAGACAGTAGACGAAATTAGAAGAAGATATGGAGGTAGTTGATGTAGAGGTATATGATCATCCGTGTTCCTCCCAATGCCCTTTTGCTTTCCAGGGCCTAGGGACTCTTTCGAACTAATTCACAGGCTCAAATCAGTAGCGTGACTGTTTGTACTCATGCTTGAGTTGGTTCGCCGGAGTAGACGAGGGGGCCTGGGCCTTTTTTTTTTTATGGGACAAGCCCGCCACACATTCCCAACCACTGCAACTCCTGAAAGCCAGAATCAACAGTGGCGACCACCAGAAAAACGCCGAGTTAATGAAACCCGACGAGTCCCGGAGAAACGATTCAACTGTCTTGGATCCCGCAACGAAATTAATCAGAAGAGTACAGCGGAGGAGTAGGAAAAATAAATATAATTTCCACTTCCCTCCATATCAAGCAGGAAACAGATTAGAGCTAGGCCAATAGGCACCAAGGGACATATACAACTGGGTTAGGCCCAGTTGCCAAGCACCACGGATTATATATTAACATTTAAACTAATGGGTCCTAAATTGTGAGCTACTTTTGATTCCAGTAATAGGTATGGCAAAATCGCCTGAACGCACGGAAATTTGTTCTAGTTTCTACAAGGTCCGTATAGTAAACTACTCCAGATTTGACCTGAATACTATCTAACATAACATTACGTTCAGTCTGCCAAAGAATACACTCCCACAAGATGTGATGTGCGGATTGTTCGTATTCAAGGTCAGCTGTAGAGCATTGACATAAAGGTGAGGCCACAAGCCTAAAGGAAAATAATTTACTCTTAAAGTTGCCATGACCTGTGAGAAATTGGGCAACACAGTGATCCACCTCCAGCCATGTCTTCTCCAGCCGCTCACGAACGGATGGAAAAAACTGGTGGAGGTGTCGGCCCTTGATGGAATCTTCCCACCTACATTGCCATTCGCATAAAAGTGCCTCCCAGACGTCAGTCTGGGGTTTTAATAATCTAGAGATTTTAGCACGGTCGCGTTGCGGTAAAAACTCTGGGTCCGTGATCTTTCTAGCGTAGAAGTACATTGCAGCACGCCGCTGCACCTCAAGATCGACTGGGAGAACACCCGCCAGCACCGGTAAGGCTTCAGTACTAACCGTCCTATACGCCTTGCATAAGAATATCAAAGCCAAACGCTGGTTTTGAAGTAATTTACGTCGTACCGCCCCTATGGTGGCCCTATCGGCCCAGACAGGTGCCCCGTAGCACATACAACCCAAGTAAGTAGCCCCATATATAGTTTTTAGGGTTTGAAATGATAGACCCCAAGTAGCCTTTGATATTCTCGTCAAGGCGTAGAAGTTCTTTTTTGCTTTTTCTCCTACTGTTTTTATATGATCAATAAATGAAAAGTTTCTTTCTAGTAGCATACCGAGGTAGCACACGGATTCTTTCCTTTTAACGGGTACGTTATTAAATTTTATACTAGGCCAGGATTTAAGGTTTCCTTTTAAAAGAAGTTGATAGGTTTTATGCGGTGCAAAGGTCAGACGGTTTCGATCGCCCCACTGAGATATTAAACGTAGGCATGTGTCAGCCAAGTTCTCGAGTCCAGCCCGAGTACTTGCCTGAATGAGCAGCAAGCCATCGTCCGCGTAACCGGTTAATGAACAGCCGTACGGGAGCGGAAGCGCGAGGAAATCATCGTAGCCAAAATTCCATATATATGGACCGATAACTGAGCCCTGAGGACATCCCATGGTTAGAGACTTAGTAATGGAATGATGTCCAAGTTTGAGTTTCGCGGAGCCATTTAGAAAGTACGAACAAATCAGATTATAGATGTTTTTGTAGCAACCACGGGTTTTCATTTTAAGTAGTAACATCGGCCACCATGCGTTATCAAAAGCGCCAGAAATGTCGAGAAAGATTCCAACCACGTATTTATGTTCCGATGAGTTGACAATTTTACGGACAGATAGAGCCGCATCTACAGTGGATTTTCCAATAGTAAAACCGTATTGATTTTTATGAAATTTAGGTCCGTTTGGTAACAAGCGCGGAACAATCAGTCGCTCTAAAAGTTTTCCCAAAGATGGGAGTAGTGTTATGGGCCGGTATGACTTAGGGTCGTCCGAGGGCTTGTCGCCACTCTTTGGAATAATGCGTATAAAGCCTTGTCGCCATATTCGAGGAAAAATACCTTCCGCAATGCATCGGCTATATACTGATAAAATCGCATCGCTCGACGTTTTACACGCTTCTATAATCATTCTATTAGATATTTTATCTTCACCGGATGATTTGTTGAGAGGTAGTCTCTTGACAACGTTTATGAATTCGTCAGTGGACGGAAGGTCTGACTCTGGTGATTCAGGTGGTACCGCGGCCTACGCCCTGATCTGCTGATGGTATTCATTTTCATTTACTGATGAATCATCTGGTATAAGAGAATCAAGCAGAACATCAGTTGTTTCTTCAATGCCGGTGGTATGTGTATTATTTACTTTAATGTTCTGAACGTATGCAAGGTCGACCGATCTATTAGCCTTAAACTCGTGATACAAAGGAGACCACGGACCCTCCTTATCAAGTTTATCAACAATTTTCCGGAGTAGATTACCCTTAGATTTTTCAACCGATGCTCTGTAACGCGACTTGGCAACTCTAAAAGTACTTATGGCAAGATTAAAAACGTCTCCGGTAACATTACGTTTTTTAAGCTTATTAAGCTGTCTAAGGGGGCCTGGGCCTAGAAACCCTACAGTTTTGTCCTTGTTTTGTAACCAAACTATGGCTTACTAGTAGATAACATATTAATAAGGTCATCATCATCTTCCTGCCCTTATCCCATATTACTTGGGGTCGGCGCAACACGTTTTTTTTCTTCCAGTCTGCCCTATCAGCCGTCAAACTTTCACGGGTCCCCTATGTTGTTTCGAACGCCGCTGTTGCGACACACGCTGTTGCGAATTATTTTTCCACTGCCTCACAGGTTCAAAAGCTCATGGAATCGAATGAAGTAGTCGCGAAAGACGCTGTTTCATAAAAACTTTTTCACTGCCTCATACGCTCGAATGCTTGTGATTTCGATTTATTAAGTCATAAAGTGTACAGAAAAATATTTAAGCAGTAATTAAATAAAATCAACAAATTCGTTGTCAACATCATAATTTAATATTATTATTAACAATGCAGTATCTCTACGTTGACGTCGTGGTGGGGCTTGCGCGTCCCGATGGACCTTAGGTCATAAATAGGGTGAGGGGCCAGACAAAGAGAGATACAATCCGCACGGCAGTTTTGTGGCGAACTGTTGGGCAGTAGCGACCCCACGAACCTTATCTCCCGGGAGAAGTCTTGTTCCTCATCTACGGCTTGCCTTTATTGGCTGGCCGGAGTGAAAACTGACGAGGAACAGAGCTCCCACCTCTTCCTTGCCTTAATTGGCGGGTCTGAGTGGAGATTCGCTAGAGCATACGTGCTCGGGAGAAGGACGTATAATCCAGTAAGATGCTGGTAGGGATCTTGACCGCACTTCCGGGATTGTCCTGATAGCCGTGGTATACCTCTCCACTCCTCTAGCACCTCAGGCCATGTTGCCCCCTTGGCGCTACGTCACTTTGTGCTAGCGACTGTTTTCGGGGGCCCATTCATTGAGTGTGCAAGTCACCCCCTGCCATTTAAAAGCCGTGTATATTGTTAGTGGTCAGGCAGGGGCCAATAGTTCTATAATAAACGATTATCATTCCACTAAGCCACTCAAACCCATATTGTTTCATTTTTTGTTTCCATATTCTGCAATAGTACTGCTCCAACCGGGGATTGTCCTTGGGAATACTTTCAGTGCATACAGGGATAATCGGCGGTTGGTGCCCCATTACATTTGAAAAGTCTAACGGGGCCTCTGCGAGTTGGTTTCGGCCCCTCGTACGCCTACCAAAGGACCGGGTCTCCAAGGGCCCGAGAAAGTAAAAAAAAAAAAAAAAAATTGTACCTCAACTGTACATTTTTTTTTCTATGAGTAGGTACTGAACAAAAAATCTAAGACTGATGTTTATAAAAAATGTCTAGGTACCTACCTAAGTGGTATTAATTATCGCTGTCCTGAAAAATATCAGTAAAAAAAAAAAAATACAGTTGAGGTACTAATATTTTTCGTTTATTCGTTCATTTCATACAAAAAAAAAAACGAAAAATATTAGTACCTCAACTGTATTTTTTTTTTCAGGACAGCGATAATTAATACCACTTAGGTACCTAGACATTTTTTATAATATTTTTTTTTTTTTTTTTTAACTTTCTCGGGTCCCTGGAGACCCGGTCCTTTGGTAGGCGTACGAGGGGCCAAAACCAGCTCGCAGAGGCCCCGTTTAACATTTCAAATGTAATGGGGCAATATTTCATATTTCAATATTTTTTATTGTTACTTTGTTAATAATAATATATTAAATGATGATGTTGACACCGAATTTGTTGATTTTATTTTATTACTGCTTAAATATTTTTCTGTACACATTATGACTAAATAAATCGAAATCACAAGCATTCGAGCGTATGAGGCAGTGAAAATGTTTTTCGAAACAGCGTTTTTCGCGACTACTTCATTCGAGTCCATGAGCTTTCGAACCTGTGAGGCAGTGGAAAAATAATTCGCAACAGCGTGTGTCGCAACAGCGGCGTTCGAAACAACATAGGGGACCCAACTTTCACTAACTCCCCTTTCTTTCATATCGCTTCTTACACAATCCATCCATCTTTTCTTTGGCCTTCCTCACCCTCTCATAAATGTGGATGGATGCCACATTTATGTTCATTACTCTTTCAGTTAAATGCGTTTCCTCCCTCCACTTCACATGACCATACCAAGACAAGCGATTCCCTTTTAACTTTTCCGTCACTGGCGCCACTTTTAAACTACCTCTGATGTAGTTATTTCTCACTTTATCCATTCTTGTTACTCCACACATCCATCTCAACATTCTCATCTCCGCCTATTAATAAGGTAATTTTCATAATATTTCATAGTTATACATTACGCGATACATACTTACGAAAATAACACTATTCACAATATCAAATAATTTCGGGCAGGGTGGTTATAAATTCACTTTTATCCGAGTTCTGATTCGAAAGCTTTGGTTTCCCCTTTGCATAGTTTTGGTGGTGTTTGTTTACCGACCTTTGGACAGTGGTAGACTTTTGATTATAAATTATGACCCATAAAGGTTTCTTTAGCATTATACCTACTTGACTTACTAAATAGGCATGACTTCATTTGTTATTACTAGGACTGCCTGAATACATAATGACAAAAAAGTGTGACATAAATCATAACAGCTCATTATACTGCCTGTTTCGCTCTCTGTAATGACTTTTTTAATATTAACATAACGAAAAGGCAATCGTCGGAAAATCGGGCAGCGTCATTTAGTGGTTCCGTCAGTTGTGAGCAGTTAATGCGGGGGCGAATAGGAAGATTGACTTATATGGAAGCGACGCGCGCGCAAGTTAGCGTCACCGCTCGATTAACCGACCACAGCTTGTTGTTTAGGCTCTGGACCGATAGTCTTGTTCGCATGTACTTTTAAGGTCATATTATTGAGTTCTGTGCGCCGCCTACACATCCAATAAGATTTGGAAATGAGAATAATTTCGACTGATTTATTTCCTATGTAATGTTACAGAATAATTTATAATTAATTCCTGAAACGAATACATGAATGTATAGGCAGCGGCATTTTATGGGGGCGGTTAAGACAATAACTCGAAAAGTTTAAGAAAATGTTAGGTACATAAGTCGGTAGATCTTCAATAGATACCGCGGCTCCGGAACACAAAGGGCAATGAAGGAAAAGGAAAAAAGATCTTCAATAAGCGTACTTGATGAAATTTTCTTGAACAGTGAATTAAATTCAAGATTCTTAAATTTAAATTGTTTGAAGACGGTCGTGCTCGTACTATGTCGTCTTTATGGTGCTCATTAACCATTGATATACCTAACATAAAAAGCTTGGTTGAGCAGTTTACAAAGTAGATTAATAACGTTAACTCCGACTGGAACATCATCTAAAACGGTGGGGTTCCCATATTTACATCGGTTTAGTAGGACAAGTTAACGAAGAGCATTAGCCGACTTGTGCCTATAGACAAAGAAATAATTATACGGTTATATGGTGTACATAATAAAGAGTATTCTAGTCTATTCTTTACATTGAAATCACTTGTGAATTCTGTTATAATTTACAGTATTGTGTAAATTCGTCATAAAGTACTATTAAGCTTTACTAAACAACATCATAATCAACATCAACTGGCTACCTCTTGTCAGCTCATAAAGGATTTGCACCTGAAAACTAACCTTACAATGTACAGATTGGTGGTTAAGTGGAATCAAGAGAATAAAATGAGATGTTAATTTGCTCCTGCTTTGCGAACTGGATATAAAAGGGGTGACAGTGTCCATATTTACAGCAGAAAATGTAAAGTCAGTGTCCAAACGATATTAGGAACGAGACAATATCGTCGGTAGTCTAGATAAGGACGTGTCCCAAGTTAGTGGTGCGTATAGCCACAAAGTTCTAGCTCGCATGCTTCACATAGCCGGAATAATGTGGTTGCTTAATTACGTGTACTCCTGGCGAGGTAATTAACCACCGTAGTGGTTATGATTATTCACGCGGGTCTCCGTAAATCCCCCTATCAATTACTGTGACGGGAACATGCGCATGCGCAGTGCCAACTGAACGTGATGACCGCGTTTTGTGCTTTTTTATGTTGTGTTTAAAGTTTTATATAGCAGCGGTTACGGTGATTTATAACGTTTTCTAGTACTGTGTTAATTCCGTATTCTACTGAGCTGACTCTATGAGAATATTTAAATAGCGTTGCATAATCTAAGTTAAAGATTTAGCTTTTCTTTCTTTCTGTTCTCTTCGTTATCAACTTTACACGTAAAATATTGTAGTCATATCAATTAAACATAATATTATATCCATTTGGTATCTTACTACATAGTATGTAAGACATAATGTGTAGGTGGTAAAGTGCTTTAATTTATAAACATTGCGAAGTGTCGCTATCTGCTGGCCCGGCCTGACCTCAGAGCAATTACTCTAAACAAAAACATCTTCGTATCCTATTTCCAACCTATTAACCGGGATGACCCGTCCAATCTCATCCCTACCCATAAAATAGTTTGTAAAGGTCATCGTGTACCTCCTTTTAAAATTGTTTTTCTAACTTTATTTATGGAGATCACGAAATTGGTCGAGTCAACTTACCTATCTGTTTCGGTGCAACCTCGTTTAATAGATTCAAGTTTCCAATTTCAGAGGATGTTAGTCATTTGAAAGATTAAAAGTGCAGGACGCAGGATTTGGCTATAAATTAACATTAATTATTCAGAACACAGACATACACTTTAGTTTCTTTATAAAGGCGAAGCGAAATCTGAACACAGTTTGGTGTCGTTAATAATTCCTTTTTGCACCTAATAAAGGGTATGCGCTTAGTTCATCCATTCTCGGTACAAACACATGCAGTGTAAATCCTTAGAACAAAACAATAATAGAACAATCTACATTCCCTACCGTTTGTAGAAGCAATTTGGTGTCATGCAAGGCAACAGGAAATACGGTGCGGCAGTTGCAATGCAAGGTTGGGGTTCGATTCTTGGGCAAGATAAATTGCCCTGCTGTCGATATCGCGCGCCGTATTAGAGTATTCGTATTGCATACAAATAGCGAGGGACGCGTGCGGCGCTTTGCGACGACGTCCAGCCCGCCGCCGCCCCGGCTCCGAGCACACCAACTAACACCACAATATGTGTCCAGGAACTATTATTAAACTATTTCAAGTAGCAGCATCTTCAAATATTTATTCAAACTTTCTAATTGGTGACTCGTGGTGCTCAATCAGTTGGAGCAGTTTGTGGGGCCATTCACGGAAATGTGTTAGGCAGACATCCAAGCTGCGTTTAACCGGGTAATCGGCGTGTAATTAAACGCTTCCTCTTACAGAAATTACGTTACGAGTAATAAATAATAAAATAAAACATTGAAAGCAGCGCTACTGAACGGGAGACTTGTTGACATTGATTTATTGCCTCAAATTGTGTATTTTTCATCGTCAATGATCTCTCGCCGTTTCGGCGTCGATAAGTGCCGTTTAACACTTGATATAGTGTCGGTAATTTGTGACTTGGTTCCGCTTTTCCTTTTTCAATTAGTCTAAAATTGGAGTTTATGATGTAATAACGATCTCTGGTTAACAACCCATCAACAGAACGCTTCTTTCGTTTAACGTCGAGATTTAATTTAACCAATACACGTTTTCAAATTATTATCAAATAGGAATTTGTGGACATCACTTCGATGGAAATAATTTAACGTTTTGTAATAACGTTTTATAATGGTCGAATCAACTTTTATAAACAGAAAGCTTCTCCAACGATAAATTATAATTAAAAGTCGCTTCCTACTGTAGATGGTGAGCATTAAGCGACTTATACTTTAGTTATATTAATTTATAATGCTCGGTGTAGGTGTAATTTTCAAAAGCGGCTTTATCGTGATTTGATCAGTTTTTATAGAATATTAATATCTAATTCTCGTCATCGAGTAAGTAAGTACTTACCGAACTACCCATTTATTTAAAGAAAAGAAATAAACGCGGTGAGATTTGGTGAAGCAAAAAAAAAAAGTTAGTAATAGGTACTATACACATACAATTTTTTAATCAAAACACTAGAAACTAGCCAAGTGCGAGTCCGAATCTTATTTGAAGGGTTCCATACCATAAACCGAAAAAAAAATTTGTGTATGGGACTATGGGAGCTCCCTTTACTTTTTTATGTAGGTACTTAATCAATTTTACAACTCATTTGCTCAAAAAAATGCAATTACAAAGCCTGCATGTATGGCGATACAATGGAACGTACGGTAAAATAGGTACTCTCACCTAAGTACCTTCTTTACCACACGTTCCGTTGTATCGCCATACAACTGAGCGTGCGGTAAAGTTACGTGCCCTGCGTATCCTTTACGGTATTTTTATAATTTCCTTAAAAAACATACAGGCATTCCACCAAGGAGTTTCACAATACGAGAATAAGAAAAGTTCAGAAGCTAGGAGGTGAGATAAAGCGCATTATACTTTCCAATGCTTCTTTATATTTTTCAATAATAAGTACCTACTCAATTAATGATTAACAAAATTATATCCAACTTTTCATGGCGGGAGAATCGCGAATACCACAGATTAAAAATAACCACCACATAAAACTTAATACCTATCATTCATTTTAAGTAGGTAAGTACTTTTTATTCAACTAAATTAAAAATGGAAGGTCCGAAAACGAATGCTTATTCATTTGAAGTATTTTAAAGTTTAGTTTTAAAAGAAAATATCGTCAAGTAATAAAAGATAACAGGTAATAAGCTCAATGATTGAACCACCTTGGAAGAACTCTTGAGACAAAGATGACATGATGGTAACTAGGTAGCACGGCACATGTGGCACGACTTGTATCAGATTTTCTGTTTCCTGACAAAACGAAAGCTTAACTTGCTCTCCAAGACACTGAGGAATCTCGGTACCTATGTTAAGATCACCATCAACAGGCCAACTACGGTAAGCGTTGCTTAACCTTGAAAATCGACCCGTGCGGCTGTTACCTATGAACTCCTCAAATCGAGGACCAACGCCCTTTATAATTTTGTAGATAACTGTACATTAAATATATACGTCGGAAGAATTGGGAAAGAGTCGGGATAAAGCATGAGACGCGACTAATTAAACAAAGTGACGTATTGGTGAATGAGACGGATAGGAATGGTGACAAAATAACTAATAAGTCGAATTGGAATCACAACCGATGAGACGACGATGTATTTCTAATTTGCAAATGTGAGCCATTCTCATATTACAAAGATTGTTGCCACTTTCAAACTGATATCTAAAAAAATTGCTTGTTTTGTCGTAAATTAAATGTGTTGTGAAACTTTGTATGACATTCGTGCGGGAATTGGTATTTACAAACTCGTGACTATGGTAAGCCCTCGACTTCTTCTCGGGCTTACATTCGTCTACTCGTTTGTAAGAACCATCTTACCGCACTAATATTGTAAATAACTATTTTATTGATTGTCGTTATAGTGGGGTGCCGCTAATTTAGTTAAGCATTATTTGCTCTATTTTCAAAAGCTATCGACACGCTCTTATCGTTAACTTCATCTAACAACACTTTACATAATTTCCATTCAATGTTGTTTTCAGAATGTATGTAGAGTATAACAACATATTACCTTATTACAACACTTTTTCTGACGTTCGTTTAATATATTCTTATTTAGAGCTATCTGAACCGTGCCCACTTCGTTGGGCGGTATTTTTCCAGTTTATATATAAACTGGAAAAATACCGCAATATTTATACGAAAATTACCGCCCAACAAAGTAGAAACACAAATAAAGCATATGACACTCACAAATAACGTGGCTTTGGTAAAATAATTTTCAAAATCGGTTCAGTAGATTACCCTTCAACGTTACAAACTGACAAGCTCACAAAACCTCTTTATAATATTAGTATAGATTAGTTTATCTAGATAACATTCTTTTGATGTAATCCTCAGTTTGTATAACTAAACCTCCCCGCTGAAAAAAGAGCGAGCGGCCAGCACAGGGACTTTGTACACGAAACGAAAGGGATCACTTGCTTCGTCGACTTTCATGGTTTCGCTCGTTTTTTAAGCCGAATTTCTACATTCGATAAAGTTTTATATTATTGCTTGCGGACCCGACAGACGTTGTCCTTAAATAACATAGAAACCGAATGCAGCGCCATCTGCCGGGCTGATTTGTGAATCTAAACCATCCAGGGCGCCACCCAAACGCATGCAAAAAAATTCATTAAATCGGTCCAGCCGTTTAGGAGGAGTTCAGTGACATACACGTTCAGTAGAATTATATAAAGGGTGTAAGGGACAGCCCTCCATTTTGCCCTGCGTTTTTACAGTTTTTATTGCTTTATTTCAATGTAAAGTTACATTATCTGTATGAAGAACTCTATTAATGTAAATAACACAGCTAAAAAAAAAACTAATGAACGACGCATGAAATCAGCTGTTAAGGCGAGGTTGCAGTACTGTGTGTTTTGACGAACAACAGCGACTGTCCGGCGAGCGAAATAATGCCTAAATTTTGATTGTTTTTACTTCTTGGCGAAAACTGATAAAGAAATAATACAATATGGTTAAGGTTAAGAAATAATAAAAAATAAAAAGCTCTATCTATTGATATAACTTTTATATATATTCGTGATAAAATCTCTTAGCAGTACACGTTTAAAATTTGTAATTTAGTGTCATGTTTGATAAAAAAAAGTATCGAGCCAATCATTCTAAATCGCGTTTCTATCTTTACGATTTACTTGAAGGTATGTTCAATTTTTATGTAATGATTTTTATTTATTAAAAAACTCATAATTAATTAGATTTTCAGACGTTCAAAAATCTTAAAAAGTACTGCAACCCCGCCTTAAACACGTGGCGCGAGCGCGGCTGTCCTTTCGAAAGCTCACTGCGCTGCCGTTCGCTGCTTGCGTTTTGCAGAGGTAGCGATACATTGCGTGTGAGGTAATTAAACAAATCAGTTTTATTGGATTCCCATAAAGTTCCTGAAATAATTTCATGTACCGGTCAACTTAGTACGATAATACTGAAATCACCCTATCAGTTTGTGGAGGGCTGTCCCTTACACCCTGTATAAGATGTACCTATCCTACCTAATACCTATGTAATCATTAGATCTGTGGCGTTTCCAAACGTCACATCTTATTCCAGACGGCAACATAGACGCACGAACGGAGAGTCGGTTATATTGTACCAGTTTTCAGTTTCAGCGCAATATCTTGGTTCTATGTAAATGAAAACAAGCCATTTTTCTATATTACCTAGATCATTAAACCCTTCATCTTATATCGCAATGTCAACATCATAGGTACATTAACCGGTTTTTCAAAATAAGCGTTTTTCCAAAAGCTTTCCATTGGTACAATTTAGCTGTCCAGTTGGTTTAATTGTACCACAGGTCTGGTAAATTGTACCAGCATAAATTAAGGGATGTTCTGTAATGATAAATGTATAATAAGAATAACTCAATTAAATGTTTTAAATAATACACAAAAATGTATCAAAAACAAAATCAAAAGTCATTTATTCAAATTAGGCTGGGTGCCAGCACTTTTTGAACGTCAACGTTTACAAGAAGACAGTCCCCCAAAAACGCCCGCCCGTCACCACTTCCTAGTGTTTTAGCTGGGAAGAAGAAGTGGCCAACAAACTCCCCAGCAACACATCTGTCTGTTGCGTTAGAAGAACTTGCATTTATACAAAATTATGCAAAGTATGATAGTATTTTAATGATGTAATGAAGAAAAAGATTAGAAAAAAAAAACAATATTTCTCCAATATGTAAACTTCATGATAAGGTTTCAAAAACTTAACAGTTTTAAACATTTAGCAAACTAAAATACTTTCTTAAAAAGTTATATAATTAGCTTCTAGCAAACTAATCATGTTTACTTATTATTATAATAATCAGTTATTATTGATTAATTTTATTTATTTTTTACTGAGATAAAATTATTTAGGGACTTTACGTTATTTTAGTTTAAACAATTGTCCCAAATATCTGGATTCTAAGGCTGATGAGGCCCTCTCCAAGTCTTCTTTATTCCATTTATAATATTTCCTTTGATTACCCTCCATCTAAAAAAACACCCGTCTGAATGTATTCGGTTTGGTAAATTGTATGTATTCCATGGGATGGGATCCCATCATCAGATCGTAACTTATACCTTCCATCATCAGCTCAACAACATGAGATGATGATTACCAGGCACAAATATCTGAATTGCGTTAGAAAGTTTATGTAAAACAGTTTGTTGAGGCTTTCCCTCGATTTTCATGGGATCCCATCATCAGATTCTGACTTGGTGACAATGGGCTCACCTCAGAAGTGCCTATAGGCTTTCGAATACAAAGATAATTTTTAAAATCGGTCCACAATTGGCGGGGCTATCGGTGAACATACATTAAACAAATACATACACCCGAACATTGAACCTCCTTCTTTTTGAAGAAGCCGGTTAAAAATAGTTATTAACGTTACACACCCGTTATAGCGGCAATAGAAATACACACTGTGATAATTCCATCTGTCTACCTATTATAGTTCTTGAGACACAGCCTTTGACAGTGACGGACAGACAGCGGAGGTTTAGTAATAGGGTTCCGTTGGTTACCCCTCGGATACCGAACCCTAAAAATATTCGTTTCTCTTACAAGCACAGTACACCATACAGCAGAGCCTCACGAATTTATGAAAGCACTAATTCCTATGCAAATAACACAAACAGTTTATGTTTATAGTAGTTATAATTGTAAGATTCGCACCACACCACCATAGAGCACACAGTACGTTGAAGTCATAGGTCAGTCCGTGCGATGCGTTGGCGCCGGTCCCTCGTACCGCGTAACAAACCCTCGCCTGCGGGCGCGTTATAATTGCGCCGGAGGAGACGCCGCGTGACGCGCGCCGCGCCTCTCTCACCACTGACCATTACTTACTACATGTAGGGCTGCCCATTCAACCTGAAAATAATCTATGTTATTGCTTCAAGCTGTTGTAGTATCGATGTAAAATAATTGGTAGGAAATGATGAATGGATTCGGAAGAGTGTCTATGCTAATTCGATTTGGTGATTTTAGTAAAACTTGCGTGCATACACATTCCAAAAGAATATATAAAAGTTCTTACTTTACGTAGTCTCGTATTTTTGTTCGGTTTGGCTGTGTAACTCCTGAATATCTCAGCTTGGCAGTACTAGTACTGCTCACAAATCGCTCATTTGCCACACTCCGAATTTATCGAGTTTCTTGGTACAAAGACCGTGTGTAAATCTTGGTCGTACGGTGAAAGTGATTGCTGTTAGCTCATCTATTTTGTTTTACAAATTAAAATCCACACTAAGATTGTATTCTCGCCAGCGGAAACATGACCGATTTCAAGGTGTAAATTGCTCCAAACAACTTGAAAAAACAATGACAATCTGGGTCACTAAGTTCTTTCTACCTTTTGGTATTATAATATCATAACTCTTGGAAGTATTCACAAGTTGTTTCATAATATTACCTCTATGATTATTGTCAGATCCTTTACTGGTTATAATAATATGTAGCCCAGCACTGTAAACTAAAATGTTAATGTTGTTTTGAGGTGTCAGTGAACGTGTCGCCTCTCCGTAGGTGATGGCACGTGTATAAGCATTCCCTGGGTGACGTTATGGGCCCATGCATTTCTTCCCTATTACCAATTCAAAACTGATGGTCTTAAAACTAATACCAGTACTATTTATTCAGTTTTAATAAAGAGAATTAAATAAAAACTTTTACATTTATAATAACTTATAATTTTATTATGAACATGAAATGAATATATTCTTTCGTCTACAAGTCTATAAACTTTTAAATACAAATTTTCCCACAGTTTGATTACTTTTCTAAACTAATAATATGTAAAATGATTATAGATAGCTCATAGCTGTTTGTTTTGGTAAAATATAGTATTTAAATTGGTAAATATTTTGTATTTTTCATACTGACGATTTAGAGATATTGATTTGGATCTAGCCGGTTAATTTTTCAATGTAAGTATCAGTAAGTATTATGATTAAAAGCTTACAACTTTACCTACTGTTGTATTAGGAAACGTTTACACAGAAGCAAATCGTGGTGGTTTATCCTTCAGATCTACTGAATATTGCTGATAAACAGTTTAGTAAAGAAAATAACCATTAAAGTTGGGTTTTATTGGATGATTCTTCAATTCTTTTAAACCTTTATTTTAATTTTAAAATATATATTTACATAAATGCGAAATAACATGGTTTAAATCACAGTTGGAATTCACCTGTCACAGCGTTTTTACACGAATTGTAGTAATACTTAATCATATTCAAATTTTGATCATAAAGTCTTATAAAATAATTATAGTTAATGCAGTGTGGAACTGGCCAAGAATATTCATACGTAATAAATGAATTCGTTTAAGTATGTTGAGGTGCGATGACGCTTGTTCTTTATAGCCTCGGAGGCTGTTCGCGCAGCTGGACTTTGTTTTTACGACACCATAACCGTCCATATTTATGGAGTGTATTTAGCATGGGCCCGCTTCACTATTTCCTTCCGAAGGGCGCAATACTTGTAAATGTTGGCGGGCGCGCTGCGCTCGCGATCATTGTGTTCTGCGGCCGCTGCGCCCGCGCTCGCGTGGGACGCACCTACTGGTTATCGAACACCGTATCAATAAATTGCACTTGCGTCCGTCGTGTTTTGCAAATAAAAGAACCGAATACTGCGTGTTATCGACGAAAGGTCTAAATAAATTCGAATATGTACTTATTTGTTGCTTACGTCTGACGATATCATCATCAGCCTTGTTTGATATACCTACCTACCCATAAATAATGCTACATTGTTTATTCGATCCTATAAGTTTAGTATAAAATAAAAGGAAGAAAACAAACTGCGTGTACGAATCGCTCGTCAGATATCTTTTATATTTTAATCCATACAGACTACAGAGCACTCACGATTACTTTTTATTTTTATAATCAAGAAACAATCGAGAATCGAGACTTAACGAGCAATTACGTTTTGTCCATCGGGGCAGTTGTGTGCGATGCAGGCCAGGCATCAATTAATTCACCGGTCGAAACCTTCCTTGTGTTTTAAATATTCACATGCGTTGACTCGAGGCTTGAGACGAGCGAGGGCCGAGGGCCGCGGTCCGCCCTGCCCCGGCCGCGAAAAATAAAACACATGCAGGTGGCAGATTCAATAGCCTCCCATTAGAAGCCATTATATGCCAATAAATAATGCAAGGGAGACAGTCGGGCTATTCGTCCGCAGACGGTGCCGTAACTCACACCGCTGTAATGATCCCCATAATAGAAATAACAACAGACAGGCCCAGCAGAGGTAGTAAGTTATGTGTAACCTACGAAACGAGATCACTCGAAGCGAACATACGATAAGAGTAAGAACCTTTCCTTCACAATATCGATTTCGTATAAATTATTCTGCTGCGGCACAAGTACTTATAAAAGTATAATAAGCTTTTATTTCCGTGGCTTCCGTTGCCAGATTCATAACTTCATAAGCTCCAATTACCAGCATATCACATTCATCGGCAATACGTCCCGCGTAATACCTTTCCCTGTGAGCTTGACCTTTCAAGTTGCATGACGGCCAAACATAGCTTTGTCAGAAGCGATATTATGTTGGTATTTGTTACCTCATAACTCCGACAACTATGTACCGATTTGAAAAAATCTTGTTTTATCTGAAAGGATATACTTGCAGATTGGTCCCATTTAAATCATATCAAAATCGGTAACGAACTTTGGATTTTAAATCGAAATAGCTGGAATTTGACTATTTAGATGATTCTTTGATAATCGAAATTGCGTATTTTGCTTTTCTGCGATTTTGCAGTGGTGTTGTTAGGTGTGGGGCACCACTAAAAAGTGAAAAATAAAAAACTTTTTACAAAAAAATACAACCGACTTCCAAAAAAAAAAAATTTCGGAAGTCGGTGTTTTTGTTAGTTTCTTCGTATTTTGACACCGACTTCCGAAATTAAAGTTATTTTTTACTTTGTAGTGTTTTTTTTTGGAAGTCGGTTGTATTTTTATCGACAATATCGTTATGACGTAGGTGTCTTTCGTTTCATATTTTTGTAGATTTTTAACTGTTTCCGAAAAAAATTTTTTTTTTTTTATGTTCATTGAATTTTGTGTCATTTTATAATCCGTTAGGTAACAGAAACCATTTCCAAAAGCAGTAAAAAAATATGAAGGACCGATCTTTTAAATTATAAGAGGGGTAATCGAAAGTCGATACCGGCGACGAATTAATTATTGTCACTTAAGGTAGTGATGGGCGCAAAGACAGGTCGTTTCAACGTGTGAGGACGAGATTATTATATCATGATTGGTGCGTTAATATTATATTTCCTTAAGCGGCGATGATGCGGTCTCCCACGAGACCCGCGAGCCGGGTTCGGTGTCAATTTCCATTAATACGACCATTATCGTGGCCGGTGCATAAATCGCTCGCCGCATCGACCACCGGCTGGATATCCGACGTCACGTAAAAACACGCATGCAGCATGCAAACTACGGGTACTATTGAGAATATTCTTAGACGGTATCAAAGAGAAATCAGCTAATTTTTAAGGTGCAGACGCCAGCATATCAAGCTACAACAATCTGACAAAATTTATTATATTTTTATCTTTATCGCTAAAATTAAAGGTTCAATGTTGATTGGTAATTTTTTACAGTTTCAGGTAGTCTGTACTTAGTCGTTAAAATTAGTCTTTCGTTCAGTTCGATATGGTAAGCAATCATGGATAGAGTCGATGGTGGTCTGATTGTGATTCAACTATCTGAAGATTTTCCACAAGAGCAGAAATGGCAAAAACAATATCTGGAGGGGATTTTTCTGGATTAATTAATTATCTTAGAGGTAGATATAATACGATATTATTGGTGCCATAAAAATAGCTGACGAGTAGGTAGATCCCAATTATCCTAATTAAACATTATATTAACGATGATATCTATTTCTTTCTCTACAAATATCCGATTTCAAAAATAAGAAACAAAGATAACAATGGAAAGTTTACTAATGATGTTTATTATTATAGTATGATGTCAATAGTGCCAAGCAAGTCGCACAATAGACTATCCAATGATAAACACACATTACAAATGTATCCCACTAGAGAGAATAAAAACTTTTTATAAAAAATACAAAAAGGCAAGTACAAGAAGACGGTGTTCCTGTTTTAGTATGTTCGTTTTAAGACACCGAATTCCAAAATTTAAGTTATTTTGTACTTAATAACTTCCAAAACTAAAACCCCAAATACTGTGGTAAGATACCTTAAATTACATCATCCCGGTAAGCGAATGAAATAAAAAGTACTCAGCCAAACTTAATTACTTTTTACGGGACTAAATGGCAAATACCAATACCGCATCGAACTAAAAATAATCACAGAAATCGGAGCAGAAACCTCGAAGTAATCGATGTACAAAAAATACCCACCGAATTGAGAACCTCCTATTTTTGGAAGTCGGTTTAAAAGTACCTAACAATTCTCAAAAATAGTAAAGGTTCTTGTGGAGTGGTCGTGGTCCTCTTATATTTCAACATTCTCCTTGGCTTCGTCATAAAACATCATTAGCAGGATAGTTATTTTATGTGAGTCAATCACGCACCGTAGTCACCTATGTATATTTCGCTATTTGCAAAGGACCCTATGTCTTGTCACGGCCGATCATTAACGTTTGCACTGAAAGTGTGGAATTATAGTTAAATTGTAGGATCTACCTAAGTAAGAAAGAAAGCAAGAAAAATGTTTATTTGGGACTCGCAAAAAAAAAACTGACTAAGCCAACAATATGGACATTTTCTGTGCGCATCTCAGCATATATGCGATATTTAAAAAATAATGATATATATAAAATGCTCATTGATTTTTTCGGGTGTGTCAAGTTGTCATCATTAATGAAAGACAGCGAGATATTTTTTTATTTAAGTAGAATCTTAATAACGAAATCGTATCTGGTAAGATTTTCTTCGCAGGAAACTACTTGTGTAAGTACTTAGTAAATTTTAAGTTTTCTATGGTCTCGCTGTAATAATTTACTTTATCCAAGAAATGTAGGTGGTACATGGAAATTTCATGAAAGTCTAATATCAGCCTTTATGAGAAATGTTCTTTCGTTGGCCTTTTTAAGTAATGAGTGGGCGGTGACATTTGGTATTTAATTTGGTTATTAGGATGCGCTAACTGGCCTCCGATTTAGTAAGGTGAGAAAAAAATATACTTTCGTTGAATAAATTATAGAAACAATAAAAAGTTTTGATTAAAATTAGTGTTTTATGACACAGTCGTTAATAGAAAATTGGATTTGGGATAGGACAATAATTTATTGCATGCCATGTCTGATTATCGCTGAGGTCTAACTTAATCCCCTTGTCATTAGGTAAATTTTGTATGTATGGTTTGGTTAGGTTATACGTTTATGCAAGTACTTATTACTCTTGAAAGGAAACGCATGTTTATTCTTCTCCAATTTCCACATTGGCACACGTTTCAAAAATGTGTTTACTATTTCGTACTGGACAAATTATTTGTACATTTTGTACATAAACAAGTAGACGAATATCAGGCGAGTGAGTCGGTGAAACACGTGAAAACAATCACGTTGTATGCAGAACTACTACTGGTGCTGGACTCGAGCCAACTGTTGTGGTTGTTTGAGTATTTTTAGGTAATAATCACCTCGTAATTTTGATTGCAACAATGTTTCAGCATTGAATATGCTCACTAAATTGTCTTGTCTCCACAAAATGTATTTAATGTGTTATTTTGTATATGCTTTAGGATAATCTAAAATATCTTTGGGGAAAAATACTTTATTATTTTTATGTCTACTTGTTATTAATGAGCTGATATAATAGCAGTGTTGGCAGCAATAAAATATGATACTTTAATTTGTTCGTGATCAACAAAATATACATTTCTCACAAGTAACGCGGTTCGGTTTCTATAAAATTGAGATGTAGCATTTCCAAAATGTTTGTAATAAATTACATTAATTTATGAAGGAGACAAGAATCGTTTATTTCGCGATTTATCTGGTTAGATTTTATTGGAATGTAGCGAGGTGAATCTCTTAGTGTTTGGGTGTAGGTCTGTATCGCATGCAGCGGAAGGCGGGTGACGGATGGCTGCAGCGGGCAGGAGTGTCGCGCGCCTGTCGCAACACAATGCGACCATGTCCGCTAGATTGATTAGCCCTGTAGCCGAGTGTAGCTTGCGCAGACAGTCGGCTACATCGCAGCGGCGTTTTAACGCTACGTGACCAATAAAATCACTCGGCGTGTTTTCCCAATTTCTGATTAGTATATTCTAATACAAAGCTCGCTTTCAATCAACGGTGTTATTTGAAAGACGAATATTATTAAAAACTGAACAGCCAAAGTAACTCAGTAAATATGTCTTCTCAATGTAACCCTAGAGGCAAATATATATATGTAAGCTTTGTATACTATACGATGTGTACGTAGCTTAAATGCAGCCTAATGTAAATGTGTACGCCGCCTTAAAAGCATGATAAAGACAGCACACTCAAGAGAGAGGGAGATGGCTAGATTATATTGCTGTGTCATGGCAGAATTTAAGCCTGCTCTTAATAATTAGCGTTGAAAGTAATAAAGTGTCGATCTACTGAAATATTGGAAGTAAAAACCTTTAATTGTCGATTTTTCTGTTTTAGGTAAGTAAGACCATAATTATGTAATTACCTAGTTGTAAATTAGTTTGATAATAATATTAAACTTTTCTGTTTTAGATAAAATCAAATTTAGTGTTATTTACTCCAGTACCATCTAACATACTACAAATCGACAATTGTCAGAGTTTGATTGGATAGTAGATCATGGCAAAATTGCAATTTGAGGTTGAATTGGCAGCAGATGAAGATCCGAAGACTAACATCATAATTATAAAATCAATAACAGTAGAGGATGGAATAACATATCTCATGCCACCATGTTTCCAAGCAGCAAAACACCACCATCAATTGACAAAGCTACCAGAATTTTCTAAAATAAAAAAGACATTACAGAAAAGAGGTAACAATAGAAAAGTGTGGATGTCTATGCCAGATGATGTTCTAGCACTATACAAAGATGATACTGGAAATATGGTGTTCAATGATTATTTATTACAAGAAATGAGTCAAGTCACAAGCCAGCCTACAACAGATGGAAAATTATTATAAATTTTGGAGAAATTAAGTGAGAAATCCAATGTCAACAAAGAAAAACATATCAATCTAAGCAAATTAACTGAAAAATTTGTTTTGAAAAAGTTTGATAACAAAATTACTAATGCAAAACAATGGTTGCAAAGCTTTGAAAGTGAATGTACAAGATTTGATTAGATATTTTTTTTTTTTTTTTTTTTTTTTTTTTTTGTTTTTTTTAGATTTGATTTTTTGTATATTTTTTAGATGTAAGCACTGTGTATCTCATTTTAGGTGAACTGTTATTTAGATTCTTATGAGAAGAAACGTAAACATGCTACGATTTGAAAACCGATCAACAATCTGGAAGTTAGCTTTCCTTTTAACAATCTAGCCAATGAACTGTAAACGGTGCAACATACTAACGACCACAATAAAATACGTAAAATAACGTTACAGAGTAGTTCGTGTTTACCGGTCGCGTTTTGAACGCGCTGTTTATGGGTGTCACGTCAATCGCTGTCGAACGACACCAATTAAAACGTAGCATCACATCAAACCAGTTCCAGCTTTCTGGTGCTTCTGATGTACGTGACGCGACGCGCACTGAGCGGAGCACGCTAATTGTATGCATTAATTTAAATCTATTTAGGTAAACAGCCGTGACACGACGAGCCCAAGGAATGCGCTCTCGTAGTAATGCGTTACCAAAACGGTACCTCCAGTCTCAACGTAATCCGCGGTTATCCCGATGTTGCAGTAATTATTGATACTATCGAATGGCCGCGCGGGATAATTTAATGTAACACGTATTGTAATAATCTGTACAGCGTTGTAGTGCGGTGCGTATAAATTATGGAGTTCACTCGGTGATATTGTGTTTCATGTCCGGCGGTTTAGACACGGGCCGAGTATATCTGCGTGAAAAGGGCGAAATATTGCAGAAATTTCAAAGGCGACAGGACAGCGTTCGATTCGTCGCGGTGTAGGATTTCATTGCGTTATATCCACCTCGAGCGCCAGACTCATGTGCTTACGACAAGCTCTTACCGCCGCGACGTTTATTGATAGCAATGTTTTTGTGTAAATCTTGCTTATTAAAATTAGACCTCCTTCACATCGGGCGTTTTATACGAGCGACTGTTTAATTTACAACTGTATTATAAGTACATTCTAGATTATTACACCATCCGCGTCGTTAGAATTTAACTGCCCGCTGTTAAACTAAAGAATTTCCACCATTTTATATTGTATTCGTACGTAGGTACATTATAGTTGGATTTTGCTTATTTTCCAATTATAACTAATTGCAGAAGTGCATAGATGTTTATAACGCTGGGAGCAAAAGGTAGCGTATGTCTTTAGTATCGGCAGGCAAATATCGGATCGGGAGATGGTATCCGTACTATTGTTAATCCGGTAATTTGAATTTATTGCACCATGAATAAATGGTCCGGTGGCTGGAGCGCGGCTATCGCGCAACACATCGACACACAGCCGCGCAGTGAGGCTGCTACCGCCGCTGCGCCTGCGACGGCGACCGCGACACACACCTGCATTCAATCTGACACGCCACTACACCTGAATAACGGATTCCGGAGCTTGTTAACTTCTTGCTGTCCTACTGACTACATGGCTCGTACTCCAACTCGTACAAAAACCTTGAATGGTTTTGTTTACAAATATAGGTTTTTATACTTGCTGATTTTCGATGATAAACCATTTTCATTCCCATAAGCGTTTTACTAGTTTCTAGAAATATCGATCCAATTTGCAACTAAATAAGGGTCTACGATAATCAAGCGTCATGTGAGTCAGCGGTAGTTGTATGTAGAGAACTAATCTTGCTTATTCCTTGTTTGAGATGTGATTGTTTCTCCTTAATGGGCAAGCCGCTCTAATCGGTACATCCTCGATGCTGGGATGCTGGCCGTGTCCGAGCGTCTGCGTTAATTAGACTCCGATTGCATTCTACTCAGCCGAACACATGCTAGTTTTAGAGGTCACTTCTTGTTCCATAGATAATACGCAGATACCACAATATTTCAGCCGTGTAGCATTATCGAAATCGCGTAACTACCGATACATACACAACGGTATTAGTGCCGACCGCGACCTGCCCGATGAGGTGTGGACCGGCAATCAGGAATCATTATTTACGGACAGCTATTATCACCTCATGGCTTTTCTGGTTTATTATCGGCATTGCTCGTTATGTTGTCCTGCGACGGATAAATTATGCTATTATGTTAGCAGATTGACAAAGTTATTTATGACATTAAGTGAGAGCGGGCTGAGTGGTGACCGCTAGGGCCGTCGCGTCGTAGGGGCGGTACCATTGGCGCGTCACTCGCTTCGATTTCACTTGAATAATTCTTGATGTATTAAGATTTTCTAGTAAAATGAATATTAGGTGTTGGAAAGTGAATCTTGTGCGAGGCTGAGCATTCGTAGTATCGCCGTCAGACGGGTTTTGCGTTTGCAGATAACTCGCAAGCGTTCTGCTACGATAGTTGTCGCACAATGTACAATTCGCGACAGTGATATAGCATTTTACTGAAATTAAATGTCTAATCTTTTTTAAATGTTAGCCGGCTGAATAGAAACGTCTGACGTGTAATACGGTTTTTAAAAATATGTTAACAGTAATTACTTATTTATGTCCGAATATCAAAATACTGGTTATTTTGTAGATACTTAATTTAAATGAATTTACCCAATCCAAACTGCATAATATTATAGTAAAGAGGATGACTAATTCTGTTAGTTCGTTATCAAAAGTTGAGGCATGTCTGGCGATATAATTCGCAATTTATAGAGGTATCGTATCAATATTTTTATTGGTGTAAGTTCCTTGATACTTCGGGATCATTGAATTGCGGTCCGAGTGTTACCAGCAGGAAAATACGGAGTAATGTGAGAACACCCTAATAATAAATAACATTAGATCTGTACAAACATTGAATACATATGACGAGATTAAGGAAAATATCACTAAAACCATTATTGCTGGTCTCATTAGCATAAGGTTATTATGAACGTACTTCAGTTTTTAGTGTTTGGCATTTCGCTTATAACAATACAACTTGTACGTAGACAAGATCCTCCTCCTTCCTCTTTTTTAGAAGTCGGTTAAAAATATGTAGCTATGGACTCCGGACAAATCACATTACTGTGAGATGGCGTTATAGAAGTTAAACTTTTAACTCCAAAAAGAGAATAAAGAGAAAGTAGAGGGAAGGGGAGAGGCAGATAGAGATTGTTTGGTTAAATCAGTAATTTTCTAGACTATGTTCCTGTAAAACAGTTACTCAAAAAGCTAGATCTAAGTGATGAAAGATGTTAAGAAAATTTCAGTACATTAGTAGGTCCCAGATAAATGTTCAATAACGGTCATTGACCGACATACATTTATAGACTTTCTTAATATCAAATACAAAAATAAGGACAGAAACTAAAGAAATAAAGACTGTCCGGACGACACGGTTGGCGCAGTGGTTGAGCGACCGACTGCTGCACTGCGTGTCGCGGGTTCGATTCCCGCACGGAACAAATATTTGTAAGACCTACATGTATTTGTTCTGAGTCTGGGTGTTTATCTATCTATAATATGTATGTATTTACAAAAAAAAAATGTATATAAGTAGTTTATCAGCCATATCGTTACCATAACACAAGCATTAGGTTGCTTACCTTGGGACTATATGGCGTTGTGTGAAATGTCCAAGGATATTATTATTATTATTATTATTACTGTCCGGACTCGACTTCTGTCGTGACCCTTAACGTAATGGAAAACGATTCATTATTTATTATTCGGGTAGATATCTACGAAGTGATATTAGGGAAAGGACAATGTTCTTTATTTCCAGTTTAGGTATCCGGCTAGGCACCAGGCATAGCGTTCAACAAGTTTAGATTAAGAAGGTTTTACCAAAAGCGCACTGTTTTTTGTCAGGTACCTAATAAAGGAACTCCTGAGATACTCACTATGATTATCTTTCCGTTTTTGCCCCAAAGCTGATTTGAATAGGACGCTCAAATTAGGCAAACAGCATGCGCTAAAATTAGGCAAGCTTGGTCCATCGACGATCTCATAACTGCTTTCCGTTAGCTACGATTATGGACAATGGAGAGCCTAACAATAAAAAACAAAGCAAAAATGAAGTAATAATTCATATTACAATAAATAACCACGCCTGCAGTTTCATAATGCACGCAGCCCCTGCGCAGTGTCGCCCGCCACCATGCACGTACACACACGTACACGTCAAGCGATTGATATCGATACAGCCACCGTCAGATCGCATGCCATGTCACTCTATTAAACATAAATTAATTGCCAAGTGGAATGTAATTTGTAGTGCTCCTTTAACGAGCCTTGATTGAGATGTGAACGCCGATCTCCGACTAATAAGCACTCAATATCTGTGTGACGTTTCCTTTGGAATTGCAGCGACATTTTTATTTATGTTACGCTGGTTTTGTAGCTAATGAGGTGACGTGATCTTACCGCGATATAATTTACTTCTTTAATTATAATTGCTACTGGTTCTTAAATACTGAATGCTGCTTACTTGTTTATATAAACATTTTATCGGTTGGACTCCATATGCGTGCATTTAGAACCATTTGAATAGGTGATAAATGTTGTAGCGCTGGGTTTGTTATGATCGGTTGTCATCGAACTATCTGTGTCAGGTTTGTTTGATGTTTCAGACAACTCCGATATTTTTTGTCCTTATCTAGATCGAGACGTTCTTGAGAATCCAGTCTGATCTACCCTGATCCAATATTTGATTCCCTTTCATTTCTAGCATTATTTTTGTGTCTGTCGCGGTACAAACTTACTAACTTTTTTTTTTCGTTTTCAATAATTATTTCTATAGTTGTATCAAATGAAACAGCATTCATACACTTTATTCGTAATTCAGGTATTTGCAATGAGGAAATTGTGGGAATAACTTATTTATATAAATGTATTTTCTGAGAAGATTGCCGCAATTAGTAGGTATCCCGGTGCCAGTAAAGTGGAAAAAATTAAAAGATTATGATTAATCTTTGACGTGTTTACTTCTTTTAAAATTCTAGGACATTCATGTAGGTACCTACATATTTCGAATTCTAGAATGTTTATATCGTTGAAGTCTTTTAGTTGAGGAAATCTGGTAGGGGAATGTGTCTGATTTCAGCAGTGTGATTCTGTAAACCTCTCACCGTGTAAGTTAAGTGTAGTGTTCGTGAAGTGAGCTGTCAGTTTACTTCATGCTCCCTCCATTTAAGTGAAGTGTTCATGAAGTGAGCTGTCAGTTTACTTCATGCTCCCTTCACTTAAGTGAAGTGTTCATGAAGTGAGCTGTCAGTTTACTTCATGCTCCCTCCACTTAAGTGAAGTGTTCAGGAAGTGAGCTGTCAGTTTACTTCATGCTCCCTCCACTTAAGTGAAGTGTTCATGAAGTGAGCAGTCAGTTTACTTCATGCTCCCTCCACTTAAGTGAAGTGTTCAGGAAGTGAGCTGTCAGTTTACTTCATGCTCCCTCCACTTAAGTGAAGTGTTCATGAAGTGAGCAGTCAGTTTACTTCATGCTCCCTCCACTTAAGTGAAGTGTTCATGAAGTGAGCAGTCAGTTTACTTCATGCTCCCTCCACTTAAGTTTACACGGTGAGATGTCGACAGAATCGACCGACAGGACCCGTACTAATAAGTGTCAATGCGATTATGATTTGATTGTGAGAAAGCGATAGTGCTGTTCATCCTGTATAGTTCCGGATCTGTGACACTCTTTAATACCTATACGGCACGTCGCCCAGTAAACTTGTATTTTAAGGGTGATATTAATTAATAGGTATTCGTAGACTTAGCTCCACATCATTGAAAGAACCAGTTCTGCGAACTAATTATAAGAAGGCTCAGAAAGTTTTGTTTCACCATTAATAGTAGAGATCTTTTTTGTCGTCAAATAAATATGAGTAAACTAATTTTAGCCGCAGTTCCACGTAACGATATCAATCGCAGTAACCATAAAGATATCTATTTGTAGTTATTGCTTTCAACTTCGGCCTGCCAATCATAAAAAGATCGTAACTTAATTATGACTATAATAATATAAGCAATGGTCTAATAGATTATTGCATAAAGTTGCGTTTACACAAGCAATTTTTAAAATAATTTATTGATCGGCAAGAAGTATGGATCGACCTGGAGCAATTAGAAGAGCAATGTCCAGTAACTTTCTTCGAACAAACTTGTGTATTGCCTAGTTTCTAGGAATTTCACCATATTGAGCGATGTTGTCATTGCAAAACATGTTGCCAAATTGGGGCTTGCTGCCGTTGCCATAAATTGCTTGATATTTTGTGACATCAAAATCGACAATATTGATTTACATTTATCAATTATAATTGCCCGTGTAAGTGCGCCTTAATATCATAAGTGTCATTACAGGTATCGACACCAATAAATATTAAGATACATTCCTAAACTTTATGTCAGATCAAAAATGTCGTTCTCAATAAATTACAAAATATATTATTACGAATTAGAAAGCACGTCTATTAAATGGCTCCGGTGTAGTAAGGCAGGGAATAGGGACGCTCGTGTCGTGATAAGGTCAATCATAAACTGAGTATTCAGTTTCATATTGCCTTGTTTTTGTAACAGCCATTACATTTTTGTTAAGGGCTAGTTCTTTGGGAAAGTACTCTCAGTTTAATATTATAAATCAGTTATTATGTTACATATATCTTACGTTGGAATCCTGTAGGTTTTATTGAGTTTTTAGTTGGGAATAAAACATATTTTATTTGCAACTATAAATTATTCAAGAGTCGACAAATAATTACGACACGGCAATAAACTAAAATATGAAAGTTATCTAGTCGTATTAGCAGACACATATTTCTTAATATTTTTTGATAAGATACGTTCAATATAATGTATTTATCAAACATACATCCATAACGAACGACAGCCGAACAACACGTTAACTGGAGATTAAAATAATAAAGAACTAGTGGGCTGTTAGTTTATTTATACTGATAGCATTTTATTAATTGGTCTGACTTTCAAAGTACAATATTATTATACGCTGAGAAATGACGACGCTGCGTTGGGAGCATGTTCGCCTTAATCATTTATATTTTGATTCTTATTAAGTTAAGTATTGGTACGTCACTAATGAAACAAGATATCGCCTTGTCGCAGGCAAAGCCGGATGTTTCTCTGTTTTATTTACAACGCTATCTAATTATCTGTACTCCAGGTTGGACACCATAAACAGTATGTAATCCATTGCAACAAAACGTGTTTTTCTAATAACATTATGGCAGGCAGGCTCTGACGCAGTCAATGGGGAAAAATTACCTTCTAAGGGTGATTTTTTTATCCATAGTCAAAAATTGTGAGTAAATATTTTTTACGATCTGAGAGCCAATTCTACTAATTTTTAAACAACTTTCGCATTCGCATGTCAATCGCAAACTGTCAAATCAGCCTTAATTTTCATACATTTTTGACATATTGAGATTGAGATGTGAATGCGATGCGAATATGAAAATGAGTAGAATTGGCCCTCAGAGCGCCAATCCTACTCATTTTTAAACAACATTCGCATTCGCATGTCAATGTCAAAAAAGCCTTAATTTTCATAGATTTTTTACGGACTGCGATTGAGATGCGAATGCCATTTGAATGTGAAAATGAGTAGAATTGGCACATTGTTGTTTAAATTTTATTACCTGGTTGGTATTATTTGACCATTGCTTATTGCCATTGATCAATTGTTTACTTAATAAAGGATTAAAAAGTCGCCCTAAATAATTACAGGCTTCAATTTTGATCGAAAACGCTTTGAATGAAAACATCCTCTTGAAGTGCTGCGAGCTACGATCAACGTAGCAGCTACGTAGAATTTACTAATATGCCCAGAATATTGTGTATGATGATGTGATTATTTTTATATTCTAGAGATTCCGTAGTCGAATAAAGAATAATTCTGGTCCATATTTTTGCCGCTGTTTAATTTCTTTGGCGTACCTGCATTGGAACTGAAAAATGTGTCAAAAAAATTTGAGCTATAGGTAAATTTTATTAATTTTCTGAACTTCTGAAGTCGGTCATAGGTTTATTTATTTTATCATAGGAGAACCAATATAAGCTACATATGGATAACAATTGTATAATTATAATATGAGACACAGATGCTCCATATAGAGGCCATACAATGTAATGAAATGGTCTGTCTTAGTAACGAGTGTTCCTGTATCCTTCAGCATTATTCAAAAGTCTCACGTAATCAATTACTTTTCTGGTCAAGAACGATTGCCTATAGCCTAGCTGTTAAAAACCAACAGTATACCCTAGCTATATCAATTATCTATGCAAACAAACCAAATTCATTAGGTTTTTGATTGGTTTATAGTTCTTGTATTTCACTACTACGATATGTATTTTATTAGCATATTTCATAATTTCCATATCAATTTCGTAGTTGTCGTAACCGAATGCCAAAATAAATCACTTTCAGAAGTATCGCGGGCCGTGGCGACGAGATGTCGTTGGCCGTCGCACGCGTTCTATCCATCTGATAAATATATGTAAATAATTATTAAATATTATCGAAACGGTAGATAGGGTCGTTTAGGCGCCCGTTACGTTATCTGCGTTATTTGTCGTTAACAGTTTTACCGGACAGCGAGCTATCTGGCTGAGTTATGGCACGGACGCGCGTCGGAGAGATTCCTCATTTCTTCTCTAGTTTCAATAGTGCGTCCGTCAGCGCATAGATAAGTGACACCTGGCCGCTGCTGACCATCCGCACTTAATGCTGCGATATCATCGCTGTGACGGAATAACTAATGTCCACCAGTTCCAACCAATGTTTATACTTTTTCATCGCGTCCTTCTGAAATATGCTGAGCTTTCGAGGTTTTAACTGAATCGTATATTACAAGTACTCAGAATGTTGATCTCACTGAGTGAGTATCCATCAACCAGGCTTTTGAGTTGAGTAATGTGATTTTGATCTAAGCTATTAATAGTTTCGTTTCACAAATTCCAGGTCGACGATAATTTCGAGTAGGTACAGAACAACGCAATGGAATAATAATACATATCTTAACTGTCAATAAATTCGATTCAATTTGATTTTAATTCTCGTGAATGACGGAATAATTAAGTCACCTACTTTAGCCGGTTTCATGTTTTGCTTATTGCCGGCTTAAAATATTATCTTGATGTTAAACAATAAATCATAGCTGACACAGAGTTTCCAGCGTAGTTGTTGGTTCACGTAAGAAATCTTGCTATTTGTTATCGTTTAATGAAATAATAACGATCTTTTCATTTACTGACAGCGAGAGTTAATATTTTTCTGGTTTTGATAAATGTAGTCTATAAATGTTGAAATAACTATGATACGATATAAGTTAACCTGCTTGTAAAGTGGCAGCTATCGGGCGCCGTCTGAAACGAATAGTTTATTTTTACCGGAGACTGGTTTACCAGACGAATATGATTTACGTGAATTATGATGGCAGACATAACGGTCAGCGTGTCCATCTTCCAGCAAAATAAAACACTAGGCCCATCTTTGTAAATTACGTATATTTTTACGATGCTCTACATCACGGCATTGAAAGCCTTACATTAAGTGTACGTATCTATCGGACAACGATAAATAATATGAAATAAATAGCGATTTAAACAGAGCACGATACTAGTTTAGTTCAATTTGCAACAGCAGTCAATATTCTTAGTGGGGTGTTATTAACCACTAGCTGGCACAGCTCGCGGCTGCGCCTGATCTGATTCCAATTCTTTTATGAATAGAAACAGTAATTGCATCAGCCGGGCACCGCGAGTCACTGTGCACCAGCTACAAAATAACTGATTCGGAGCTAGATGACTATCAGCGCTAAGTGTAAAGACCACATTTTACGCCAGCTCCGTAGCTATCAGTCATCTACACGAATAGCTTGATAGGTTATAAATTACTTGTCGACGCGACGTCGCGCCCCGCGCTGCCGCAGCCGCCGCAGCTCGACAAAGTTATCGCGTCTATAACGTCTCCGATATGGCACTCTGAGTGCAACAAATGAAGCAGTTGCATGAAAACTTGTCCGGTGAATATCTGAGCGTAATTAATAGTGAGAGATAAGTCGCAGAGACCGTCCGCTATACCTCCGCAGCCGCACGTAATCGAGGCTGTCGGGAGCGCCCTGCCCGCACTGCCCGCGACCGGCTCTGCCCTGTATTAATAACAGTCAGTCGATATCAGAGGTGGCCGCACCAAATGGGAAATTAAAAGGCTTTCATGGGATTCACTCATTAGACTGATTTGTATTGGTGCAGTCCGCGGCGCCGCACAAGAAGTTATTAATGAGCATTGTAATCGCTTGTCCTCGACATGAGAATCGTTTGTGTGCTCATTTATCGAGTTGCCTCCCCGTTCAGTTTGACAACTTGTGGTTAGATTAAATTAGTTCGGCTTTGCGGTGATTGAGCGTAGGCAGCCGCAATTTGTTGTTCGTAGGTAACGAGTGCCGTGGCTGTCCGTGATTGTATCGTCGATTGTGCATGCAAGCGTATCAGTGCAGGCTAATTTGTCAATTAGAGAGTCAGAAGTCGCGCAGGGTCGCGGGGCAGTGCTAAAGCGCGTAATAGCGCAATTTATGCCATCATTGTTCTAAAGTAGCGTCGGCCGTATATCAGTGAAGCAGACGGGAGCAATTGATACAAACGAGCGCGTGTCACGTCTAAATATAATATTAGGAATCACGGCGCGAGCCAGGATATATTAATTTGGAGTGGTTGCTGCATGACGGAGCGCAGCACTGGCCACGCGAGTGTCACAACGCGACACACACCACTGTTATTGTCCACTTAGGTTTCCTCATTATGTAACCACATTCCTTCAGGCAATTGTCTACTTCTGTGAATGTGCTTTATGGTACTTATCATATCTGACGATGAATTGCTCTTCCAGATTTCTGTCGTTCATCAAACCTAGCAACCATGTAAGGCAACATCTAGCATAGACTAATATTCATAAAGACTAATTAAGTGTTTATAAACTATTTATATGAAATAACGTAATAAGAATCATATGAATTATTACAACGGCCTTTTATAACTTTATCTCCAAAACATTTTCTTTTGCCCCTTCATAAATCAGCCATCATTTTAAACCGTAAAAATCATCAGGAGACACTGTAATTCAAGATATGGCAGAATGTATAGTAGTCGGGGACCCTTGCTCTTTGAATATAAGTTTAAATGACGATTTATGAATGAGGTCAGTGCGGTGGCCGGTGAGTGAGGTCGCTAACTCGGTGTATCAATCGGCGTGGCCGGGGAGCGGGCCATGCGCGGCTGGCACGCGCCTGCCGCCTTCTAACACCACTTAAACAACGGCCGAGATACACTCCAGCAATTCTTCCTTCATGTATGTAAGTGCTAACACAACGAATAGGTACTACATCAATAGGGATTATTGACATGCAACGCAGACTGGCAAACTTTCTATATCATTAGACATGGGCACAAGACAGTGTCGTGCCACAGACTCTGGGGTCAATCCACGTTTAAGATATGAGCCCAGTCAATTTACTGGCATTAATTTTATGATCAACCGACAAAATAAATGGATTCCATGTCACGTTTTGTTCCTGACTGAATGACATTTATCATAGAATGTTTCGTAATTAACGTAGATAAAACGCTTGCAGCAAAGAGACACCTCAAAACAACATTGATCATTGCTAATACCATTCAACAATAAATCAGAAAACCAGGTTCAACACCTTGTAATAACAACTTGTTCCCAGTTCACGCTTTTGTGCACTCCGCCTGGTTATATATTATACCTACGTTATTTACAATGCTAGCTATATTTCACACTGGCCAGTTCGTTCTGGAATCCGAATTGAGGTCATACTTATCTTATTACCGGATTATAAGTCTTGGGACAGCGGCTCTACTTTTGCATATCTTTTAATCTTAAAGGTTAGAGTTAAATTGAGAATTGACTCCATAAATGCAAGAATTGACATCGATACAAGCGTTTCACTTCGGTTAAACATTTTCGAGTATTCTAGTTTAATTGGCATGTTTTCCTGAGGCTTCGGCGTTTCTGTTCGTGACTAAATAAGTTGTAACAGTTATATGAATTTTAATAATGTTTGTATTTAATGAATTCAAACCATTAACTTTTTTCGAATGAGCAGACAAATATTCTCGGTCAGTGTAGACGCGGAGCGCTTAGTTCATACTGTTCATAGCTCACATAACTTCATTACGAGCTCAATTGAATAAACTGTGATAGGAACGCCGCGCGGAGGCGCTCTGCAAGTTGATTGCTCAAATTTCCTCTTCAACTATCACAAAGATATGGTGAATTTCTAATTGGATAAACGTGTCGTTTCCTATTTAAAGGCGACGGCTGGCTTAGCGTTACCACTTCAGAGTGACCCGTGGAGTTTGGGTAGGGAACCCTGCGAGACAGCTGCGCCGGAGTGGCGCGGGCGTCGGGGTGTGCCCACGCGGGCTGGCGGGACCGGCACGCGCGCCGTCATCCCGTATAATGGCTGCCGCTCCGTCTCCTCGTCTGCTCATACGCGCGCTCAATGACCGACTAATGAATTATGATTTTACTTTAAAATGTTTCCTGGGTGATTTTCGAGTTTAACCGGAGCTAATCTTATTGTGATTTATAACAGCGAAATCAGAGCGGATATCATTATCTCGGTGGATAATGATAAACAATGACAAATTGATTCTCTACCATTAACATAGATAGCGAAATCTAGTTTATTGTGCTCGGATATATCATTATTCGATGGCAGCGAATGGCAGGACGTACTATCGATAAATAATAAAGTTCTCTCTGACTTTTGCCGGTGCAGTACCCACTTGCCTGTACTAAGGCTAAGAGTAGTTTTTATTTGCAAGAATACAAGTAAAGAAAGTTGATAAACAACAAACATTAAGGATTCCTTTACATTCTACCAGGTAACTATATTATGTTGTAGTACCTACCCATGATTTGTTCTGTATGTTTTAGCAAGAATTTTAATAGTGGGTTTGACGTCAGTTACAAACGCTGTACGTTGTATGGAAATAGAAAAGAGGAACATCAGGAAAAATCGTTTACTCGTGTAAATTGGTCGTGTATTTGCGGATGGACTGAAATCGCTCATTGTTCTGAAACGGGGTATTTAAAAATATAAGACTGACGAAGAGAAATGCGTAGGCAAATGTACCTAACCCAAATAAACAAAACACATTCATCATGGTCAGAAAACTAAACGATGAGTAAATTGTTACGTCATTTTTTTTCAACACTGTCATCTTATTTTAACTTTTAGAAATACTAATCATCTAAAATCTTAGTTTAACGATATTATGTTCAAAGGTTTCGTATACTTTTGAAAAAAGGAAGTATTGCGGCAATTTTACGTTTGGGTTTTATACGCAAGTAATGTAGGGCTCTACTTAGCGTGGCGCTTAGCGTATCAATGGCGTTTTTACTATTTTGAAAATGTTCTTCGTGTTAATTATTAGGGACTAAGGCTCCGGAAAATCTGTATTCTACTTTGTCTAATTCAAAAACCTACTAATTTATTCATCAGCGTTAATTATGTTGTAGGCATTTGTTGTTATGAAAAGTATTTTTAATGTAGATTAAAAAGTAACGAAAATAAATAGTTATTCTTGATCAGCTACTTGTTTCCCTACGTGTCGGTACGAGTCTTTCAAAACTCAGTAGGCAGTGATATTCGAATTTCTTTTCTTATTTTATGGAAACGTAAAAGTGTGTAGTGAGATGGCGTGTCGTAAATCACGCGTCGATGGACGACCGATAGCGCTTCCGTGCGGGGCGCGCGTGCGCAGCTCTCACACACAGACTCGCACGTAAACATACCTACACTCACACACTCGTCACTCATTTTTCCTTTGAGATTTAAGCCTTTATGAGAAATAAAAATTCTACATAATTCATTATTAACGTTGCGCGTTCGTGTCTGTCAACCATCCCCAGACCAAGCTTGGCAAGCATTACTTAACCTTGAAAATCAATCAGTGCTGCTGTAATTCTTTAGCCACAAGCTCCCAGACAGTTTAACAGCACTTAAATATATCCCATCCATGAGAGGAGAGGAACACAAATATGCCGAAGTCAAACGCAAAACACATGAATGACTTTCCTTAAAATTAAAGTCCTATACAATTAATCAAAGCAGCTTAACGCGCACAACACTATCATTAAAGCTAAATTGACTAAATCCGACGTTTGATTAAGAGAACATAACGGTAGGTCTGATAATTTCTCTTAATCATATATGTTTGTTTTGGTGTTCTGTACTAAATTGGATGTTGGGCTCATCTTTTTTATAATCAATTTGGACTGTTGAGCTTTTTACGCTTGGTTATATTGATGATTAAGGTGCTGTTATTGACTTGTAACATTTGACTGTAGTATATAATTCAAGTAGAATATCTATGGCCAATGGCAAAGGCGGACAGAATATGAAGATGGCAAATGGGAATACTTAGAAAAAATAATAGCAGTAAACTTTGAAGGTAACGTAACACTCGACAAGACCTTTATATTATGGAATCCTTCAAATGATAAAACTTTAATGAAAATATTGAAAAATAAGTGTGAATATTGACTTATTCTATCACAAACTGACCAAGTTCTCGCTCACTACGGAGATAAGTTCTCCTCATCACGTTTTTTGCACTATCCGAAAATAACATTTGTAAATGGGAACAACCTTAAAGCTGCTTTCAGACTACGCTATAATATATAGCATAGAGTACCTATATAACATAGAGTTTAAAGCTCATAGCACAACAATATCGCGCACCATACATTGTCGATAATATATAGTACAGTACAGTACAAATATTCTAACTTTACCCATGCGAAGTTGGCTGTTAGTGACGACCGCGCAGGGTCCATCGCGTAGAAAAGTGTTACGTTCGTAGATTATATTTTTTTGTGTATGTGTTATATTTGAATTTTGAAAAAATGCATGCAATAACAATAACACGATCACAAAGTAACACAACAAACACATACACTACAAGAAAACACAAAATAAAAGTCAAACAGTAAGAAAAAACCAGAATAATTAATTAAAACAATAACAACGTTTAACACTTTTCGCACCAACATTCGTATTGCATTGAGGAAGCGAGGCACAAGTATGCATCAAACGTATACGAGTGACTGAGACGGCATACGCGACGTACCCGCGCATGCGCTTTTCTATGTTTCTTGTCAAATTGACATCCTGCGCAATCGATTGCGACGTACTTCGCATGGGTAAACTTAGATTATTCGTACTGTACAGTGTAAACGTGTCCATAACAATGTATGGTGTGCGATATTTTTGTGCTATGAGCTATATACTATATGCTATTATATTATAGCGTAGTCTGAAAGCAGCTTGAGTGGATCAATGGTAAACGTAATTCGCGAAATCCTTGTAAAACTTTGCGCTCTTTGGTCTCGCGGAAAACAGTGTGATGTGAGTAGTGAGGATGCTGATAAAAATTTAGTAAATTTACTATTTGTACCTATAGAAATAGTAAAATTCCTAATTTTTTTTCATACATAACATTCTGTGGAACAGTCTTTTCATCTCAGTAGTAACCATAAGTTATTACATGATTTTAACTGTGATTTCATAACATTTAGGTACGCAATGCTTCGGTTGTGATTACATCCCAACACGGAAATATGCTACATTCGTTCCTTTAATGCTATATGACACAGATATAATATACGACAAAACGATGGACTTAAAGCAAATGACAACGCAGACTTGGAATTAATTACATTACATTATACAATTCACGGGAATAATCATATACGAGTGTATAAATAGTTAATGATTAAGGAACACCTAACATGGAGGCGTGAGAAGAAAGGTTTTGTATATATAAGCCAATTTAAATGAATTTAGATATTAGTACAAAACTAAATATAAAGCACACGTCGGTCCCATGTCGTGAGCTATTAACTAACGCGATTCAATTCCCCCCACAGTTAATATGCGCATAACTAAATAGTTACTATTAAACCAATTTGTTTACAGCGATAAACCTTCTGTTTATATTTTCAAGCCTCTTTGAAATCTTTTGAACAACTTGGCACGGGATTAATCAGTATTTTATCGTAGATGTTTATTGTTTATGTGTCGTAAATTCAATTAAGTAAAACAATTTATTAGTCATTGAACAATACAACGCTGGCACTGTCTTATCTTAAGTTATCTTTTGAATTATGTTTCCAAGAAAACTGCAAGCTCGGTCGTTTGGTCTTCTCTGTTTTGGATCTCTCCCAAAAGCGAGAGGTACTACTTGTAACTAAAGAAAATTGTGAACGTGTATCCCAATTTCAATAAAAATTAAAAGCGAACTGGGGTCAGATGCATAGAGCGATATAAATATTCATTGGTATTATTTTAACACTTAAATATGTAAATGTAAAGTTAATCGCGTTATTTAAAATTCAGTTAGTAGATATACAGGAGGTATCAGTAGAGATCGTTATTGATTCCCCATAGCGGTTATCTCCTCTATCTCTGGTAACGTACGATATCACTGGCGCGCTACTAATTAAAAAGCAAATTGAACGCCGCGTGTCAAGGACTATTAATTTTTACGATCGCTATCACAGCTTCGGCCAGTGCAGTGGCACAGTCTTATAACGTGTCTCATAGCATTTATCTTTATGTATGCAACGAATAGATTGTATCTGGTCGTTCGTTAACTAATAAATTAACTATTGAAAAGCCATCGCCTTTTTTCATCTGTAATCTGGTAATGATAGGGTGTTGTAAAAAAAATTGAAGAGTTTTCGTTCCCAGTCGTAAAATCAGTTGATATTTCTCAATGATTGTAATGAAAAAATAATTAAACGGATGGACAGATGTTGGTAAAAGAGATTAATGGTGGGTATCGTGTTGTAAAGTGTGTAGAGTAGTCTTAAGTCAGAGTCGGAGACATGATGAGCGAGCGTGCGGCGACTAGGGGCACACAGCCGGGCCGCGCAGGCGCTGGGACGCTGAGGCAGCGGGACCACCCGGCAGACTGCGGTGCTTTACTTGCAACGATTTATTGTTATAAAAATAATGTATCATCGGGCCGCCGCCGCACAATGCTCGTAACAAGCTCGGCTCGTGTGCTGCATTAACGGGACGAGCGCGGACTTACTGCGCTGTGCGGCTGCTACTGCACTCCAAGCTACGCGAGCTTTGAGCGTTACTTTCTACCTCTAAATGGGGGATTTCTACTTGGGGGACTAAGGCAATAATCATACTGGGTGTGTGGGATCGTTCAAATAGGTAGCTATAGTAAGAAATGAAAAAGTTTAATTTATCCAATAAAAGGAAAGCTTCCATTTCCGTTTTATTTTTATTTTCCAGGTAGGGTTTTTTCGTTGAAGAGTAGTATGGATGGGATTGTGTGATTAATTAATCTCAGTTGCTGATGATCAAAAAAGCTCGATGAGAGTTTCAGAAAGTAAATAATTATAAGCTGAAACTTTCAAATGTATTCTAAAGCTATTTCATAATTGAAGCTTTTGATGTGGCAACGGTATTAAACAAACCTTTTATTATTTCCACTTATTCACATTGATGGATGTTCTAACTCAGCAGTTTTTGATCTGTAGGTAAGTGCAGTAGCTTTTGATACACGCGATAACGATATTTAATCAGACCGGAGCAATTGCCTACATCTTTTAAGGGCGGGTTGTTTCAACTACACTTAACGCACGCGTAAACGTTAAAAATGGTGCTAACTATCGTCAAATCAAAAAATTGGGTTGTTTCACAAAATGTCAGCGTTAACGCACGTAAAATATAACGTTTACGTTAACAGATGGTCTGAGCACTCATTAACGTAACTTTAGTTGCGTCAAATAGAACAATATTGTGAAAATTCTTTTGAATTCCTCAATACCAGTTCTTCTGATGACACAAATAAATGGTGGAATGCAAAAAAAGTTATTTAGGTAGGACCCGTGTCAATAACTTAGCTATTGGGATGAGCAGGAATTTATACCAGAATGTTTTGAAACAACGCTTCTAATTTAACGAACGTCAAACATCGTCCGTAATCGTAACTTTTTGACGTACGTATGTTACGTTAACCAACTGTTTGATACAACCCGCCCTTAATGTTGGTACACATAATATGCGTCGCGCGGTTGGTCCTAGGATACCGTGCGCCTGATTGTGTGTCAGGCGAGTTAATGTATTGATTGATCCTTTAATGTGCTTATAATATGTGTGGCGAGACGGATTTGTTACCTTATCTAAGGACGTATCTGGCGAATGAGTTGAGTCTACAGTACAGCGTGTTTTTTGTTGATCATTTATACATATAAAGCAGACATAATCCATTTTTTTTTCTAAAAACAAACCTAAAAAGGCCAAAATAAGTAGGTTACACTGAGAGAGTTTTTTATAAAAAATAAAATAAAGTGCTTTGACGAATTTCAACAAACAACGCCTACTACGGAATATCGAAAAGGTCACCTGTGACAATTGGACAGTTTGTTCCACAATTAGTTTGGGCTGTACGTTTAGCTACGCAATGAACAGAAACGTAACACCTGATACAGTTACGGCGATTAGTATCGTTCTTCCCGGAGAATTGATAATAGGTTAATTTTCTTGAAACAAGTTCCGCTAAGAGTTAGAACCGGGGACTACAATTAAATTCTATTAAAGCGACAACAGCACCATGTAATTAAGCGACAGCATACAAACGCCTGAAATATCTCTCATTCTTATTTGACGGGGCCGGGCCTGGCCCCCAGTTATGAAAGTTTTGTAGCAGTAATTATACGGTGCCCAGACTGCACGGGTCTGGGAGAAGTGGCCGGCTGTCGCAAGCCTCAGATAGCGAGTGCGGCCTGCGACTGCGGGCTGCGACACTATTAATACAGGCGCGACAAGCGTTTGATTGCATGTGCCCGCTGTGCGACGTTGTTATTACATGTTTTGCGTTTTATTTAAACATTCGTACAGTCGGGTGCAGTGTCAGTAGCTTGCTTGTGATGTGATTGTGCAATCGTTTACCTGTCCCCTAGTCCAGCTTCATCCGTCTTCTGACTCTTACTGCTACAGAAACCATTACAATTCAACGCTGAGGTTACCTGTCGTAATTTTGTTGACCAGAAACTTTGCAGGTGGCTGCTTTGTAAATAGCCAGCTCAAAGTGCTTGCATCTGCAAGTTGCAACTATATTAAGAACAATGTTGTCCTAATAATTTCCTAAAATCTTCAACGAATTCGTCAGTAAAATAGTTCAAAATAACTTGATAATGTCGTTAAAGTAGAGATGGACTCTCAAAGTACAACATCGTGTAAAAATAACTAACAGAATATTATGTCACCGACAGTACATGTCCTACGTTTATGAAGAAACTGAGAGATGATAATTATACGACACGTCAAACGCTGATTGATCAGTGATACTACATTACGCGGCAAACCGGTCACTGATATGTAAATCAACTTCTAATAAACTTAAATAGGATGATGCGATTGCGCAGTCACTCCATTTGCTGTTGCTGAGTCCACAGTAGTGACAAATGGAGTGGGGTGGTAGGTACATGTAAATGATGCGACTACTACTGTCCGTAGAACATACACGCGTTAATCAGAGCAGCTGGGGCGAGGTTTGATTACGTCTGATATAAGTATATTGTAGCTTGCAAACTTGCTAAATGTGCTAATTCATTACGTAGTTTGTTTTATAGTTTCACACTTGACTAAAAGAGTACTGTGAAGCAATTCTCGTGTTTCTAAGGTTTGCATTCGTATTGCAGTCGCAAGCTGTTCAAAATTAAGAATCTACTAGAGAATTGGCTTTGTGTTATTCACGTGTAGATTAGATTCTTGATGAAGACTTTTTATCGAAGACTTTTAACTCAAAGTCACGTAATGTGTAAACAGCAGTGCTATTCTGTAACAACATTTTCGTGTCTCGACAGCGGAATCCGAGGTGAATTTCAAATTCGTATAAATATAAGACCATATGATGTGTGAAATAAAGTTCACTTTGTAAGCTTAGTCACTCAGGTGAAGTCGATATCGAAATGGTTATTTACAGAATAGACTAGCAGTACGGATTGAAAACCTATGAGGCCCGGACTCCACCAAAACGGAGACGAGACGAGCAGAGCGGAGAAGTGTTTTAGAAACCAATAGAATTTCGTTATTCATACATCTCGCCTCCACTCCGCTTCAGTGGATACCACCGTGCGGAGATGTATCACAATCAGATGGCGCTATGGAAGCGGAGATGTGTGCGGCGTGCAGTGTAGTCAGCGCACATCAAAATTAAAAAAATCTAAAGTCATTTATTCAAATTAGGCTGAGAGCTAGCACTTTTTGAACGTCAAGTTTTACAAAAGACAGTCCCCCAAAACGCCCGCCTGTCACCACTTCCGTGGTTTTAGGTGTGGAGAAGAAGTGGCCAACCAACTTCCCAGCAACACATCTGTCTGATATGTTTTAAGAACTTGAGTTTATATAATAAGTAGTATGCAAAGTAAATAAAACATGGCACAAAAAATATAACAACGGGTTGCACTCCGGGAGTGCCGGCAGAAGTGAAAACTTGAACTTTAACGATGTGCATTTTGGAATCATCCGTCTTACGAATTTTCGATCAGGTCACGTGTCCTGACGCGAGTTTAACATTTTATACCCACCCCAAGAAAAGTGCTCAACGCCGCTAAAGAAGTTTTCACTTCAAAAATATTATTTATCACTTGTGCTAAATAATAATAATAGCACTAGCCAGCACACGTCTCCGCTAGCGTCTAGCCAGTACGCATCACCGCACTGTTTCAGTGGATACATCCTAGCTGAAAAAACATTGTCGTCTCGTCTTCGCTTCGGACATATCCGCACTACTCCGCTCTGGGCGGAGCGGAAGTAATAGTCTGACACTCCCCGTGTCAGACTTTTACTGACTAAAACCCATCCATATTCCTTCATTGCCCTTTGTGTTCCGGAGCCGCGGTATCTTTTTCGAATAGTCCCGCAACTCCGGCAGGCGTCAGCCCTTTCGGGCCCCTCCTAATGCTGACACTCTTTGAGGCGCGCGTGGAACACGAACGTGCCGTCGACACGGCCTGTCGTCATAAGACGGACGGACGGCGAGCTAGCCCATAGCTTACCGTCCACAGGCCCGCGCCTATGGTGGCCACCGACGCCCGGGACGTCTTCCGCGGCGGCCGGGACGAGAAGTTCTCTCCCTCTCCCATTCCGCCACTTCCTTCAACGACGAGGTGACGGCGTCTCATTCCGTCTCGCTCCGGACCATGGATTGGACCAGGGCCGAACGTGAGAGGTCGCCGCCGAAGCGGGGCACACCTGCACAGTGTACATGGAGTCCAGGCCTAAGGCTGTGTTGTGCCACCAGAGATGAGCGCGGATGCAATCATAAGAATCGATTGCGCTGAGCGAGGCTAGGAAAGTGAAGTGATTTTATTGGTTCTGAACAAACATATTCCTCTGTACGTATCCTCGTACATCTCTGGTGGAAACGCGGCCTTAGTCCTTTATGTTAAGCAGCTGCGTTTGCGACCGCTAGACAAATGATTAGTGATTACACATAGCATAGTCCCGGTACCAACTGTCGATATCTAATACAAGACATCCGTTTTATATATTCGTATGTATCTACATATTTATTTCCAATTAGCAGTACATTATCGGGTTAATTACTTTTGGAATGTTGGTAGTATTGATTTCGATTTCATTTTGCAAACCGAGCTTGAAGTTTACTTGTTATTATTTATATTTATTTATTTAACAATTTATGTACACACAGAGAAACGGTACAGATATAACATTATAATTATAAATACTATACTACTACTTTTTTATTATTTTATTTTTGTTCTAATAAGCGTGCACTAAATTACTACAGATCTTCTGGGTTGATTAAACTATTTACTGTTTCGGAATTATTGGAACTAGTGGCAATAAAAGGCGGTTGAGTGAGTGAGTCGTTTTCAAATATACCTAGTTAGTTCAATGGAAACAATAAGTGATTTGGTAAATTAAATGACTTATAAAAAGTAGTTGTCTTGGTAGAGTGGGTAGTGGTTACGAAGATTATTTTTCTATCAATTATTGATTTCCATTTTATGCAAATAAATAAGGTTACTTTATTGTACCCAGGTATCTTTCAGCATAACTAAAGTTAAGCAATGATCGGCTATTAACGTGGGATTACATCTACATAGAATAATTTAAATTGTAATGCGATACTCTACAAACTCTAATAAATATTATAAACGAGAATTTGTTTGAGCCTTCAAATAATCAAGAGAGGTTAATATCGTGAGAATATCTGCTCAATAGTAATGTTATATGTTAGTTGTCTAAAACTCTAAAAGCAGTTCCAGGTGGCAGGTATCCGACGTCATGTGTCATGCTCGGCTTAAACTTAAATAGCGATGTGCTGGACATTCACAACAAAGACCAATGAAATAGCCTGCAAGGCACATTACCAAAGCATTAGAATTAAAATCAATAATCATTATATATTTCTAAAACGGTACGCAAATCTGTCCGCGGACAAAATTAATATCAAACCATCAATCCAATTTCGTTCCACGGCAACTTCCATACTTTTAAAATCTTATACTTAATTAATTTAATTTCAATATGGCATTGAATTAATATTCCAAGTCGAATCAAATTCTGTCTGACTCATTGTATGGCATCCACCTACATGTATTTTTTTCAGAAGTCTACCTACTATTACCTAGTTTAAATCGGCTTAAATTAAGTGGGAGATTCTATTGAAAAGTAAAAATACTTACTTAGACTAACATAAAACGTGTATATTTGAATGTCTGGAACTGGTCTGTCTGGTTGAATCTTACACCCAATAGACGTCCTCAAAGGTTTAAAGGTGCCTTTGATAAGAGAAAATAGATGAAGAGCTTTTTTGTACAGGTTCGCCTTTACTTGAATCTCACCCCTAGTAGGTACTTACGCGAGCAATGATGTAGTTTAATAAAATCTGTGACTGAGCATGTTTTGGATAGTTGTTTTTCACGTAGTATGTACGTGGAAAAATTTATGACCATGAAACGAATTGGGACCAAGTATTTTTGCATAGGTTGCATCTTGAGGCTCTTTACTTTATGAAGTGTTTATGAATGAAAAACCTAACATTAAATACGATGGTAGGTGAAATTGCTGAATTTCGCTGGCAGGTACCTTACAGTCTGCCAGGCTTGCGGCCTTTGTTCGAAAGAGTCACCGTGGCCCTGGCACGCAAAGGAAAGGGCATTAGGAGCAACTAGGATGGGTTTTAGTCAGTAAGAATCTAACACTCCCTTTTGCACCGCTAAGCGGAAGGACTCATTAATTAATGATTTCTCATCCTTAAACAAAACCTCTCAAAATAATAGGTACTTTATGTACACTTTATAATTCCGTGGCTGGCGTGAACATGTTGACATGTCTAAAATTGTAATTTGTCAGGGCGGCCATTTTAAAGTTTTGGCGTCTTCTAGTAAATCGGTAAATTATTAAAACATATGTGTTTTAGTTGTTTTATAGATTATTTTATGCCGTCTTTTAAATGATGACAATAAATAAACGAAATTTTCCATAGATTGCACAATAATAGACTTGTCAAGTCGTTCACCAACGAGTTATCAACTTATTCACCGAGTTGTCAACTTGTTCACCAACATTTATCAACTTATTCACCTTCTGAGTGGGTAGTATTTGTAGGTAGGTTACACAATGTTATTTTAATGACAAACACATTATTTTAATTGGATAGCAAACAGATGAAAAACATAAAAAAAATATTTGATTTGCTGAAATACTTACTACTCACTCAAATCAAGTAATGTTGTTCTAACTGAGCAAAATATTTAATTGAAGCACCACGAAACTATCAGTTTACTAGTATTTTTGCAATAAAAAAAATATAAAATGTTTTACTGGACCACAAACAACGTCATCATACAGGTACAAGTATGTTACTAACACAAATAACTTAAACATTGTCTCCTCAACCTCGTCATAGACCATGCATATTTTATTGGACCTCAGAATCCTCTTCATCTGGGTTGTCTTCGTCCAAATCTGGATCAGTAGATGCAGAGATATCACCGACAGTTTTTATATGGCGGGGTAACTAACAAACTCTGTTTTATTATAAGCTCAAACAGTCAATCGTCAACAACCTTCTTGATAGAATCTATACGTACTTATACTAAACTAACATAAGACTAAAGTATAGTATCAAAAATTCGTTCTCCACGCTGTCAGCTGGTAATGTACCCAAGAGACTGGTGGCATTGCCACGTTGAATGGCAATGCTTGATCTCTGCACAAAGTAAAAGCCAGCTCTTGGGTCACGGGAAGTGTCAACCAGCCATTTCGAAATTTCTTAAAAAATATATTTATTTAGTTTTTATATTAGGTAATATAAAACTCTTCTCTTCTTCTCTTCTCTTCTTCTCTAAAAATCGTCAATCAGGTCAATCATGTCCATCAAACCCTTTTTTTTCTCTGTATTGATTGGCTAAGCTTCTTTGGAGATTTCAACTCAACAACAACAACAACAGGCTCAACCTAAAGACATCTATGGTGGATTTTCCTCCTTTCCGAAAATTTACTGACTTAAAAGCGGGTTCGCGATCCAGGCTTTTCGTGAAATTTATTTTTCCTACGCTGTTTTTATTATAATGCAGCCATTTAATAGGTTGCGTCCCCAGAATCATCCAGTGTTATGACAGTTAAGGGTCCTTTCTTGGATGAACATCATTGCCACGACATTGTTTTTGTTTTGGCTACCACAAGTATCCGAATAAAAAATCAATTCTTTGACTTCGGATGACAAACTATTGCAGAAGTGCCACATACATGAGGCAATTTGGTTTGCTCCTCGAGCTCCTATTGTCTCGTCCCACATGTAACAGGTAGCCTCATCTATACTAATATTATACTTTATACTATAATATATTATAATAAAGCAGAAGAGTTTGTTTGTTTGTTTGATTGTTTGTTTGTTTGTTTGGTTGAACGCGCTGATCTCAGGAACTAAGGTCCGATTTGAAAAATTCTTTCAGTGTTAGATAGCCAATTTATCGAGGAAGGCTATAAGCTATATATCATCATGCTAAGACCAATAGGAGCGGAGCAGTAATGGAAAATGTTACGCAGACGACGTTGCACGGTTCAGCTAGTTAGTAGCTAAATCATCCACTGTTAAATTAAAAGACCAAAGCTGTCATTTGTGAAACGATACAGATTTTTTTAAATAATTATGGTGTTTGCAAGAACTTCTGGAGGTCAAATGCAAATGATGCCCTAACAGATGAATCTGCTTCGACATTCTCTATAGCCACACGTTTTTCGGCATAAGCTTTATCAGCTTGATGTTGGTGTTCAGCTAATTCAGCAGTTAAATTAATTTTGCGATCTTCATCTGCAACTTTAATTTTAGCGTTCAACACATCGCACGTGTTGCAAGTGTCATACACTCAAAAACAAATGAAATCAATTTGAAGCACTCACACTCGTTCGCGGTTTGCGCGCGCGTGGCTTCTGAACTCTAAACTGACGTTTGTTTACCAACACACGGGCGAGGATATTTTTTAAAATTATAACGTCTTACGAAATTTTGTTGATAACTCGATTATTTTTTTAATACAACTTGGGTACATAAGTTGTCAACTAAACATATTCATTTAACGTTAAAGTTTTTCGTAACGGACATGTAGTGATACCTATACTTATTAAATTTAGGTTTCAAAACTTCGTTGGCCGTAACTGGACATCTCAATATATCGCAATTTAAACAGAAATACTTCGGTGGGCCATAACTTGATATCTCAATTTGTCATGATTTAAGCAAAAAGCCCTCAGCTGGCAATAGCTTGACACTTCAATTTGTCAATTTAAAAGAAAATGTTTAAGTGTATAGGTTGAGATATCAAATAACGACTATCATTTTGGGTACTGAATATAGGTTGATATAACAAAATATCAATGTTCGATCACAAAAACTTGTGAATCGTTAATTTGACATGAGGTTTTGTTCAGTTAAACATGTAAAAATGCGAGATGTCAACATATTACCAAAGTCGATTGCTCCAAAAATTATGTATATTTAGAACTGTCAATTTTTTTCATATAAATTCTTAATGTGTAGGATGTTATAAGCCAATAAAAAAAAAGACATAGAAGTCGACATGTCAATGTGTTCACGCCAGCCACGGAATTAACGGAAAAGAGAAGAAGAAAATATTAGGTCTTATCGCTAAAATGTATCTTCTGAAGACAGCTTTTGGAATGATTCAAAAAAAAAGTAAAAGGAGAAGAGAAGGACAAGTTCTTCATATAAACTTCCAGGTAGAAGTTCTAATAGCTTATAGTTGTTCGTGATCGCGCTCTCCATTGAAGTCGCTAATTAATTGAGTACAGTACCGAGTGTGGCGGAACATCGCTCTGATTTATATCGCTACAAACTGTTCGAGATACACTCCGCCTGCGTCATTAATAATTTTTAATTATTGTTTGTTGATACTCTGCCCGGTTCTGAGTACTGCGGTTAGTTTATTTTTGTAATGGCGTTGAGATATCATTTATAATTTTAAAAATAGCCCAATCTAGAACTTTGGATTCAACTAAAGCCTAACCTAATATACAAAGTAAAACGAAACGGGTCCTATAAATGAGGCAAAATTATATATATAAACTGATAATAAAAATCACTAAAGCTATTTAATCCCGTGCCCATAAGTTACGCCAAGCAAGGTGTTCCTACTATTATTCTTAATAGTTTATGGTAACAATCAGTTGCTTGATATATTTATTATCTGCGGACTGGTTTGCTCATATTGATCCGTACAGGAACACGCCATGAGCATTAACGGAGGACACTAGGAAGTTGTTCACTAAATAACCCGATGTAAAACCTTCCATGTCTTACAAGATTGTTGATGAACTTTCCTTTTATACGGTTTGTAAAAGGCTTCAAGTGTTATAAATAACAATAACTGTAGATAAAAGTTGTATGTCGCCTTTTGTAACGTGGCCTACATAAGAATATGGCGGTACATAACGACAGCTGGGTTTTATGGAATTTAAATAAATAATATTTTCTTTATATCAGCGAGTATTGTTGTGGGACAGTAACGGTGGCCACACGCGAGTCACACGAGTGGTCCGGCGCGTCATCGGCAGACCCCTTTACACCGCACGACTTTTGAACACATTCACAATGAGATTCGCCTTATAAGGGCCCTTATAAAGGTGGTGATTGGATTTCTGTTGAAGCTGTTTTAAGTTAAGTAGGTAAAAGAGGCTGTTATGACTGTATCAAGACCGAGAAGGAAAACATACCTTATTTACCTACAAAAAAATGTTTGATATTAAAGACAAGGCCAGTGATTTGGCAAACTCACGAGCATAATAATTCTCAAGCAGCTTGTGAGGTCTATTATCTTGTCGGAAAGCAGTCGCATCTCGTACTCTATAAAGAAGCCTCGACACCGATCAGCTGAACACAACGCGCGCGTACCTACAGCGCTTCATTGTTCTCCATGTTATTTGTTCTGTGTGATAAGAGCTACTTCAGTTCCAAATGTTTGAACCGGAACACATATCATTTATAACGCACTACCAACACTTCCATTTACTTTAAAAGATTCGATTGTTTTCTATGAACACAACACCATTATTTACTTTAACTTTAGTGAAGGAGAAAGTATATCTTTGTTTTGCAATAAAATTCTCGGCAGCTTTATGTATTTTACTTACTGTAACTAACTACAGCTTCAAAGCATTCCCCTATGATTACAAACAAACCATGTAATTGGATCAGAGGTTTTCGAGATTAAACGTGCTAACCTACAGACAGATATTGCGTTTAATAATATGTAGAGATTAACGATTGGGTTCTATGGTCAAAAATTGTTTCGTGCTCGCCTAGCCCATGGCAAACTGGGGCAATTGCTGACTAATATGGAAACACCATTATCGGTGTAATAGGGTACTGGTATAGAATGGTGTAAGCTCTGAGAATCAAATTGCGTCTGCCACCGCCTTTACCTTATTGAACACTTGAACAGTGGGAAAATATATGACCGACGTTCATGTAATGATCTGAACTCATTGTCACGAGTATCGGTATCGAAAGACATTTTAGAAAACTATTGTAACATATTTAGGGTTTAGATAATACCTTTAACCATACCTAGGGGCAAGTCTCGTATTTTAACCAACCTGACATGTCAACCTGACATGGCGCAGCCGGTAACTAATAAATATTTAAAAATCTAAGTTTTCAAAGAATAATTCAAGTTTTTAATTTTTAACCTACGTTAGCAATTAATGAAAAATTGAAAAATATTTATGATTTTGTTTTTCCAACGGAGATGTATTCTGAGGCCTTTCAAGAATAGCTCCATTGAAGGAAAAAATCTCAGATTTATAGTCACATTTGCAATGTTCATTGTCTGTTGCATAACTAATTGAAAAATCATGATAAAACAAAACTTCTAGCAGATTATTGTGCATTCATCTATCTAGTAAGTTACTGATTTTTTTTATTTCTTAATTTTGATGTTTGAGTATGTTTAAATCAATTTTATTGTCAAAGTGACCGAAGCGGGCGTGGCTTGGAAAGCCAGGGTACGTTTTCGGTGGTATTTGTTTTCACTCCTCTGCGAAAGTTATTAATATTGGTCCTACATTTCCGATAGTTAAGAGTTTTTCCTAGGAAATTTCCTCTTCTCTCCGAATATTTTTTTAGATTTCATGAATCACTTACATGCTCTTCCGAATCGAATGACACCTAATTCATATTTTTCCGAGACTGCTGAAAAAAGTTACAAGTCAAGACTATAAGTAAAGTCAAATTTATGTTTTTGCTCACAGAAAGTCCTGAGAATTTAAGTTGTTTTGTTGTTTATGAATGCTCATTAGATCATAATGATTGTTAAGATGTAACACACATATTTATCTATTGGTACATACTTTAATTTTAGTTTGTAGAACATTCAAGTTAGGTCTTTATGAAATTGTATAATTGTGAACTATATTTATTCATTATTTTTTTGTTTGTTTAGGAGAAGGATGTTACTATTATCATAAGTGGGTATATTGATATGCAAGAAGGTGGCAAGAAATTAAAGCTTTAAAAACGTCAGCCATTACTGGAGTTTGTTGTTTGAATCACATACTTGCCAACCTAACAGAGATGTTCTTAGGTAACACCACAGTTTGCCAATGACAGTGTTCTTAGTAGCAGCCCGCGGGAGTCTGGGTTTGATGGCAACAGGGCTACCCCTGATAAAATGTGGGTTTACTATTCTGCGCCCACCACTTCGGGGAATACGGTTATGATGAAAAGGTATAGTGGCAGGATTTTATATTGGATATTAATGGTTGTGTGTGATTGCAAAATATTCCCCAGTCCGCCTACTTACAACAACGGAGGCTCTAGACAAGTGAAATTCTAGCAGTGATAGCGGCTGTCAAAAAGTCCAAACTAAATGGCATTGACGCTTTCGCTGATAGAATGAAACATTGTCAGGAGTCAGAATGAGAATGCCCTAAATGCCCGAAAGACTTGGTGTCAGAACTGATATAAAAGGCATATATCGGAACATTATATTTATCATTTATAATTTAATTAACAATAATCGGCCTATTACCGGTGCATTATGAGTTTGCTGCAATGCGCGGTGGTCACGATGCGCGACGGCGGCGGCACGGCGCGGTCTGCGTGCGCGCTACTAATACGGCTCGTTTGCGCGCGCGCCGCACGACCCGCGCCATTACCCAATAAAATTAATTTAACTTAATGCTCATCGATTATTGAATATAATAATCGTATAGTTCGGTTTCGGCGGTTCGTGATGGATCGCCGGCGGAGACCCCCCGCGCTCGCGCACACGATCTACTGACGGTCGCCGTGCGGGCTTGCCGATATACACCGCTCCAGACCACTGTACCCTTTGCAATGATACTTTAGTCTTAGATAATTTCCCGAGAAGATACCTATAAATTCGATGTTTACGGTATAAAGGATCTACCGTTGGGTAAGTTTTGGATACATAATCTAACCCATTTCAAAAGTAACTAAAGTACCTAAGTAAAGTACAAAATACAGCCAATAAGCGTTACGTGGAGCTGCGAAAATCTATTCAAAGCTACGCAGTTCCACGCAAAGATACGAAGTTCTACGTAGCGCTATGAGGTACAGCTACAGAGCTACGAAACGCTATGAAGTGCTACGGTAAGCTGCGTTGAGTTGAGCTATACTGTTCGCGCAGTCGGGAAAAAAAGTCTTAACAATCTCGCTCGTGACACGGAGAGTAATAATTACAAGTATTTAAGATGATAAGTTCTACTACGCAACAAGTGCCCTTATTAAAACATTATTTATGTAGCTCGTCTTGCCGTTCCAGGCCCCCTCATGATGTATAGAGCAGAGACAACCTCACCCAATGCAACTTACACGAAGGATGTTAAACACACAAGCTAACATCGGTGTTGATAGGGAAGGCCATACATTATATTTATTAAACATTTTCTTAAGGTAAGTCGTGAATATCAAACACACCAGGAATACACGTATTCAAAATATGTATTTCAATAAATCAGCAGTCAGAGCAGCGTGCGTAGTACATTCACTACGAGCACCCGATGAAATGAAATGAATAATTACTGTACAAGGCACAACATAAATAGAGGTAGATAAAAACGGGTAACGACAGGATAGAATGGTAGCCATCCAACACGGCGCAGTCAGCGGCAGATCGCGCAGTAATGGCCAGACTTGTAGCCCATCCATAACGAATTTCTTATTCATCGATATTAATACGGGTACATGACAACCGTCCGCCGCTGTACAAATGAGCGAAGCCGCTCACGGCGGATTATATTTATGTGAACACACTCTGATCCGCAATTAGTACCGCCAGCAACAAAACTAGTCGCTTGTAGTTTACAAACAATGCACGTGTCCGCTGATAGATGACTCGACAACTTGATATATGATGCTATCGACTACCGACTAGTGTTTTAAAAACCGGAGGTTCGTTTAAAGAAATATACATGAGCTCAACTTGAGTTTCTTTCACAATAAAAAACTTGATTTATACACCAATTCCTTTGAAAAGTTAAGCCTCGTCAAATGTTATCACTTGATGTTCCTATTTTCATTAAAACTAAGGTTTCCTTGCTTGTGCCTGTTTTTGAATTTTTGCAAACGTACCTAATTAACTGTCGACAGCCTTCGCTCTATTGTCAACAACATTTAGAATTTCGTTGAGCTTAAAAGCTCACATAAAAGCATAAGAAAGCATCTCGTAATCAAACAGGAGCTAAAGGTCCTAATTGTGTTTAATTGAGTAAACTTGTAAATTAATAATTCAGCGGTTGCGTCTGACCCTGCCTTTGATCTCATAATGTACATACTCGGGAAGACGTATCGACCTCATTAAGAACCAACACACGGTTTCTTAATCGATATTCGACAGTTTAAACTTTTTATATGACTTCACGATGCTCATGTTTTGAAAACGGCTTGGGTTACCGTTGAATTTTAAATAATTAGATGTTTGCGCAATCCGCATCTAATTAATTTTATCTGTCTGATATAATGTATTTTTTATACGTATGAAGGTGTATCCAATTTCATAAGAGCTTTGTGATGTTCTCTGTAATTTATTATTGCTAATTTATAAAAGACAAATAGAGTAGGAGTTCTAAAAAATACTTATTTTAAAATGAAGAATAAAAACAGTAATTATAAACGCGTAATAAGAGTGCTTGCATGGATTTTACGACTGAGCAACATTAGTAAGCAAAAACGCACACTAAACTCAAACAATAACTTAGCCGACTGTGGCAACAAAAAGGTGGTTATGTATTTGTCACCACAAGACATTATGGGTGCAACAGAACTGGTTATCAAGAATGTACAAAATGAAAACTATGGCGACGAAATTGAATGTTTAAAGAAAAATCGATCAATATCAACAAAAAGCAACTTGCTGAAGTTAACCCCATTTTTTGACGACGCCGGAATACTGTGTGTGAAAGGGTGACTAGGCTACTCAACTTTATCTCCTGAAGCTAAACATCCCATTATCCTTCCAGCATCAGGAAGATTAACGGAGCTTATTATTCAAGAGGCTCATAGAGAAGAGACACTCTCCACGGAGGCGCTCGGCTTACTTTGGCTCATATACGTCAAAGATTTTTGGTCATTGGAGGTAGCAGAACAGTCAAGAAGGAGCTTTGACAGTGCGTCGTGAATGGACCAGCAGTTGGAATTCCAGAAAACCAGAGAGATATTACCGAAGGCGTCTGACATGTCAAGTCACGACATCTACCTCTACTCGGTTACTTCTTTGTTGTTGAGAGGAATCGCTGCGTCGAATCGTCGTTGTTGAGGTGAATCGTATGGGGTTTACGTTTTTACTATTTAACTGTAATTATTTACTTTACACTTAACTTATATTTTGTTACTAGCTGACCTGCGCAACTTCGTCTGCGTCACATTTTCCATTATTGCTTCGCTCCTATTTGTCTTAGCGTGATGATATATACAGCCATATATACCTTCCTCGATAAATGGGCTATCTAACACTGAAGAAAGAAGAAAGAATTTTTCAAATCGGACCAGGGTCAGACAAAGTATAACATCACTTCGTATCGAAACGATATCTAAATTCGTCATCGTCTCTGAGATAACGACAAACATTTCATAGCCAATGTAACACTATGGTCGCGATCGTTGTGTCGAATTCTTTGTTCGTTATAAAACAAAAATATTGTATTCTAGGGCGGGACTCCCATAGAAAAAACCGATGTATGAAACGTAATACAGTTAAAGTATTAGATTATATAAGAATAATAAGACAGTGAGTGTTGCGTTTAATTGTTTTTAAGTTAACTATAATAAAAACGATATTTTTACAGTGGTAAGTGAATAGTGTTATTACTTTTAGATCGTCCCCAAAACTTAATGATAATTAAATAGACTCATTTCTAAAAGTGACTGAGACTGGTGTTCAAACGATGATGGAGTAATCTATTTTAATTTTTAGTGATAAAACATGGAATCAAGAGTGCGAGCAAGTCCCGAACAATAATTGTCAACGCTGCTTGAGTATATGGAAACGTAAGTAAATCCAAGTTTTATTCATGAGTACCTATGTATTGTAAACAATGACGCGATCTTAACAATGAATATTGAATCTTTGTTTGTTTATGTTACAGTCATATATGGTGACCTGGCGAGGCCTCTTGCTGGATCACAAGGTCGGGTACGGTCAGACCGACTGTGGACTGAACTCCCAGGCGTTTTAATTGTGTGCAGCCCACAATAAACGTAGATAATGCATTTTATAATCTATTTGATCTGCAGTAATGCCTCTAACACATAATAAATACTAAGAGTATGTCATCAAACAATGTCAAAAATCAGCTGCCGAATGAAATCCGGCCATATTGTTTCGATAACTACAACGTTTTAGCATTCGTTTCGTTATCTTTTTTGGCGATCACGATCAAGGCGAAGGCGAACACTGAAAGCGCTGCTTGTCTACGCATTTCTATGGGATAAACACGATAACGATTCGTTACTTTATGGTTTCGTAATGAAATATAACATTGTCTACCAAATTGCGATAACGATGTCGATTGACCAAGTCTTTTCTAACTTCGTTATCGTTTTTATTTTGTTACTTTGTCTCAGCCCCCAGTAGTTCCTGAGATTAGCGCGTTCAACCAAACAAACAAACAAACAAACTCTTCTGCTTTATAATATTAGTATAGATTTGCTTTGTAATGCATGCTCATCCTACTTTTCCCTCGGGGGTATGTACGGTTCACGTACAGGCAATTTTCTTACGCCGCGACCTTCTTTTCACTAGGTACTCATTTTATTTACTTTTATAATTAATTAGTTGACCTATAGCTGCCGTAGTTCTATAACCGCGGATTAGCATCCAACGTAACTTATCGTGTAACTTTCGTGTAATAAACTGAATTATAGTGAAGTCTGTGGTTTTCATCAACTCACATCTAACAACTCAACTGTAAGTACCCCTGAGCCATACAGGCGTATTAACCCAAAAAAAACACCCAACGAAATGGACACGGGTCAGCTAGTATTGGATAAATAAATTACAGGTAAAAAAACCCAAAACAAGCTTTTATACATCTTGGATGTTGTGTGGACGTTGTATTAATTTTCGTATTCTCCTCAACAAGCCCTTTCATCTGATACCTATACTGTGGTATAGCAGCCGTTATCGCCATCCCCCTGAACTCGACTCGAGGTACCGAAAGTCGGAGCAGATCGATATAGGCGTTCCGGTGAGAGCTATAGGTATACCTAGGACTGGAGAAACCGCCGAAATCACAGAACAGGTATTCTGTTTTGTTTCTGCTCAATTTCGCCACCACGTCACCAATGTGCTCTGGACCTCTAGGCCGATTTCGGCAACCAGCATACACCAGGGAGCCTCCTTCTGGATGTCCGACGTCAGAGCGTTCATTATCATCAGGAAGAGATAAGGGTTGAGGGCCGACCCCTCGTGCAAACCAACTGCCACTCTGAAGCTGTCAGTGGTGACCAGACTTGCTTATTTGTTATGCATATAAAAATATGTTTTGATATCATTATGCGCAAATAAATTTATACTTTGGAATTTTATGCTTAGATAATCATTATTATGATTACATACATTATGTGTAAGCTGTAATGCGTAAATATAATTAGGAGAAACAAAAGTATGACAAGTAATACATACGAGGTCTTAAAATATTATGCAAATGGATAAGGACCGTCCATGTATTCTTTGATGATTTTTCAATAAATGTTATGACTTAGAATGTAACACTTGAAGGTTTGCATAATCCCCGTAAAGGTTGAATGCTACTTGTGTCTGGCCCACCTAGCGTTTGCAAATTGATAAAACCATACAAAATAATCTGATTGTCAATTAGGTGTATGAATAAGTTTATTTTAATATTAATTTAAAATGGTGCGCAGAAATAATTTATAGTACTTACTTTTACCTATTTACAATACTGGTGTAGGAAGAAAAGCTTTTTACTTTCACAATAATAATTGATGTAATTATAATTTTAAGATTAATTATAAGTAGCTTGTTAACGAATTGTGTGATTATATACAAATCTTTCTGGTATAATAAAGAATATAATTTATATAATTATATATTTATACATTCCTTTTCATTAGCTTTTTCTCAAGTCTAACCCGATTACTAGTATTTTTAACCAACTTAATTAAAAAAGAGTGAACAGGCTATTTCTGGGTAAGGTCGCTCCATCGTAGACTTTGTCTCTGTCATCTCTGACCAACACTAGAGTCAAGAGCAAACCCATACCAAGTAAAAAAAAAAAAAAGGACGAGGTTATAAATTCGGATGTTGCTATGTTTTTCATGTATGTTCGGGTATAACTTTACTCTGTTATGTTTTATATTCTCTTTATTAATTTAAGCTTACACACTAATTTATATTTTTTAATATTTCATAAAAAAAAACATCTATACATATAATAAAACAGTTAGAAGCCATGAATTCTGTACATTAAAGAAAAATACCAAAAATCGAGTAGAAGTTTTAAAAAAAAAGCTATAGAACACAAAAAGAGCATTTTTACGTTTTTTGTCTGTCTGTCTGTCTGTCTGTCTGTACGCGATGATCTCCGAAAATACTGAACGGATTTGATTGGGGTTTTCAAAATTAGATTCAGCTTATTTCTGAGCAACAAGGCTTTGTTTCATTACAATCGGTGGCCGGGAAAAAAAGTTATGAACATTTAAAGTTTTTAAATTTACGTATCAACTGGACAACTTTATGATGAATGTAAGGTTTTAACGGTTCGACAGCTTTTCATATTGCACTCTGTCCTCAGAACTCATGGAATCATGCCCAGCTCAAACCCAAAAAAACGCACAAATGTCCCATCCGGCGTAACACATAAAACTACATTCGCCAAACGCCAATATTACGTCACAGGCCCTTATATATATAAGAAACTACACAAAATACTTAACATACTTGATTTTAACAGACACACACTAAAACAAAAAATCACTCAATGGCTACTACAACATTATTATCTAACAACGGAGGACCTTCTAGCACACATCTCGTAATACACTCGTAATGCACGCACACAGACACACGGACACACACATGTGCACAGACTCACATATACACACAGACACACACATACTAACACTTTTACACGCACTCACATACACAACACACTAACTTACTCATTTCATAGACTATAACTTTAGTTTAATATGTAACATCGACACTGTTTTACTTGTTAAAGTATGTCAATCGTTTACTGTACCTACTTAAATGGCTGAACCCTATCCCTTAAGATACAGGCTAGACCTAGTTTAAGGGGTAGAGTCTACATAGTTGTGCTTAAATGTGAAAAATGTAAAAATTGAAAATTTGTGTATGCAGTGCAATGTGTTCTTGATTTATGAAATAAATATTTTTATTATTATTTATTTTTATTATTAACGTTTTTCGACAAGTATTGTACAATTTTCAAATATTCGTTCAGTTTAGCATAAAACGAGCCTTTTTTTAAACATTCTTAGAAATTGTTATCATCACGCTATATCTTAGAGGAGCTAAGCAGACAATAACCATAACATATAACATCGGCTATTTAGAACTAATGTCAACTGAATGCATAGACCCGGCGGTACAATGGCTACCTTTCGAGTGAATGGGTGTAAGTTCGAACCCCGGTAGTTGATGCGATTTTTTATTATTGTTAAATAATTTCACACTTTTTTATGTCCTGCTCTAAAATTTTTGTTGGCTGCGACATCATTTGCCTGTATGTTTAAAAATGTGTGGGCGTGTATGTGCTAAAGCGCTGTAATGCCGGATTAATAGGATAATTAACAGAACCTATTTTTAACCGACTTCCCAAAAAGGAGGAGGTTATCAATTCGGTTGTGTGTTTTTTTTTTTATGTTTGTTACCTCATAACTCCGACAATTATGAACCGATTTGAAATTTTTTTGTTTTATCTGAAAGGATATACTAGCAGATTGGTCCCATTTAAATCATATCAAAATCGGTTAAGTACGAACTTTGGATTTAAAATCGAAATAGCTGGAATTTGACTATTTAGTTAATTTTTTTATAATCGAAATTGCGTATTTTGCTTTTCTGCGATTTTGCAGTGGTGTTGTTAGGTGTGGGGCACCACTAAAAAGAGAAAAATAAAAAACTTTTTACAAAAAAATACAACCGACTTCCAAAAAAAAACACTACAAAGTAAAAAATAACTTTAATTTCGGAAGTCGGTGTCAAAATACGAAGAAACTAACAAAAACACCGACTTCCGAAATTAAAGTTATTTTTTACTTTGTAGTGTTTTTTTTGGAAGTCGGTTGTGTTTTTTTGTAAAAAGTTTTTTATTTTCTGTATTCTGTTTGTCCGCATCGCAAAGTACCTACAAAATCAAAGTAGATAAAATTAACTTACTTAAATGTAGATGAAATCACTTACTACTTAATACCGGCAATGCCATCTACTGATCCAAATAGTACTTTCGACAAGACGACATAACACCAAAACATATTTTAGTGGTACATTTAAAACGTCTTAAAATGATTGTAATTATTTTAATACCATAAAACATAATTATCGTTCCATCCAAATGAACGTAATATTCCTTAGTTAAAAGTAGATGAAATCAACTTACTACGTAACACCTGCAATGCCATCTATTGATACAAATAGTACTTTCGACAACATGACATAACACCAACTTGTAATTATTTTAATACCTTAAAAACATATCGTTCCAAATGAACGTAATATTCCTATTATCTCAAATAAAACGAACTCTAACTAATCTTTTCATAGTTCTACTACATGTTCCATAGATGGCGTTATGCGTTCGATCTCATTTTCGCGGTGTATAAGATTACAATAATATTCGTCAACAGGCGCGCGCTTAGATTTGCGAAGCTCAATAAGATAACACAAACACAACAACACTTGTGGGTCTAAAGAGGCCACTTTAGCAGAATCATATTAGAATCATAACATTAACCACGCAAAAACCTGTCAAATTTCTTTTCCATCTTTATTGCTAAAGCATTAGGTTCAAGGTTGATTGGGAAAATTTGACAGTGTCTGGTAGCGTGATGTGCTTTCTGATTCTGCTAAAGTAGTCTTCTTAGACCATCTCTACTTTGGAGAATTAAATGATTGCCACTTAAGATAAAATAAACGTAGCAACCTACTGGGCCAAAACATTATACAGAGTCAATCATCTACTCGAAAAGACGAAGAATGAACCTTTACAGGCCTGAAGCCAGGGATCATGTCATACCACCCGCGAGCAAGTTGCGAGGTTCAATCGTAGAGACGCAACAACAGTTGAATTAGCTAGGTAACTGAGTTTTTAACCGACTTCTTCAAAAAGGAGGAGGCTATAGTATTTAATATATTTTTTTGTATGTTCACCGATATCTCCGTCAATTGTGTACCGATTTTAAAAATGATTTTTGTTTTCAAAAGCCTATATTCCTGAGATGGTACCATTGTCACCAAGTCAGAATCTGATGATGGAATCCCATGAAAATCGAGGGAAACCCTCAAATTTTATAGGCACAAACAATGTTTTACAAACACTTTCGAACGCTATTCAGATATTTGTGTCTGGTAATCATCATCTTATGTTGCTGAGCTAATGATGGAAAGTATAAGTTAGGATCTGATGATGGGATCTCATGAAAAATGTTTGTTCAGCGATATTTTTGCCAATTTTAAACCAAAATTGATGATTCTTATTTTGTTCAGGAGAGTATTTTTCGGATTGGTCTCATTTCAATTTGATGAAAATCTGATTAAGAACTTCGGAGTTAGGCAACGGAAATTCTTCAATAAATGATATCAAATGGTTCGGGATTGCTGAAATGGCATGTCTGTTACTGTTTACACCAGTTCAAAACGTAAGATCACATCGGTACTCAGTGAATGAATACACAAGTACGACTAAAAAGTGAAAAATAAAAACTATTCCGAAATTAAAGTTATTTTATACTTTTTAGTGCTCTGTTTTCGGAAGTCGGTTGTATATTTTTGTAAAAAGTTTTTTTTTTAACTAAACAAAGTTATCATTTCTGTTCCTGGTTCGAAGCAAAGAAACAACTTTAATCGTAAAGTAGTTTCTTAGCTTCGTAGTTTAAAGAAAAGCGCCATTCATTTAGCGCAATACATTATTATCAACACGTTATAGTTCAAATATGCAAACATGTGGTCTTTTTTATGGTCCAACGCCATAAGAAGGCTATAGGAGATAGCATTTCAGAGCTTTCCACACTCCAGACTACCGAGTGGCTTGGAAACGCGATGTTTCACCAGCAGTGAGAAAAAGATGAATGCCACTCAAATGGGCATAATTATACAAAAACTGATAAAAATTACTGACGGCACACACCACAATCAAGACGGTGGTTAGCTTATTTTAGAAGATAGCCTCCCGTTGCTTCAGCATTAATTCATTTCGTCTATGTACGGGGAACCCACCGACCGCGACGTAAGCATCAATACCCATTATATTGACATAATGTTTGTGGGGAAGATAAGGAAAATATTTTTATAACGATGGCCGTGAAAGAAAAGGTACACATCATCCAATGATTTTTTTATTTACATATTTAATTTCGATTAAATTTTGCAAAGGTACTCGGCTGAAAGTCACACATATTCAACAAACTTTTAAAGTAGCTGATATAAGATTTCGGCTAATTTGCTCTAGCGTGATGCTCCAATCACGTTGTGATCATTCCCAGAGTCTCCCTCATTCCCAATTATTTTCTATTTACTTTTAATGCTGTTCAATTCTCAGTAAGCCTATGATAGGTTAAGACCAGCTCAGGGCCATAAATTATCCGCAGCGGGTCTCATAGGGGAATTGTAGATCCCTAGGCCATTACGCCACAAACGAACTTGCGAAGAGGTTCCAAAGGTAGTAGTGCTGGACCCATTCATACCTACTCCTCCTGATATTTTTCTCAATTTCAACTAAAATGCCAATATCAAACCTATACATGCGACCAGCTTAACGACGTATCAGCCTAAGTAGAAATACATTTCGAATAATAATAGGTATCATGAGACATTGCCTTCCATAGACAGCCTAATTTTCAGAGGTTGCTTCGACGCCGAGAAGTTGCCGACTTCCTGGAAATGAGGCCTTTGCTTCCCGACTTGAACAACCGATGAGGTCGCAGCGCAAAACCTGTGGATCACCCAAAAGGCCTTAGTGCATTTGGGCGGAGCTAGGCTGGTTAACTAAGCCAGAACACTTACGGCCAACAGACCGAATGGAAGTCTAAGTGCGGATAGCGCAGTCTCTAATCTACTCTACTCTATCCGTTACGGGGTTAGATTTCTATTCTGGTATACCCACCCAAACTTTATGTAGCTCTATCGCGTGTTATCAACCCTAGCAACTTTCTTCAACATATTGCACAGAAGTTTCTCATTACGAAAAATTACTAGGGCTGTACGGCATTTTGAACAGAAGAGATAATACAGCCAGTGCCTTGCATTACAGTCTTCCAAATTTCTAATTGTAAGAGCTGGGGTCAAGCATGCCAGATATTGACTGTTTGTATATCATATCGTATCAATATTAGGTAGATCTCTATGTGTGTTTACTTTTCGACATAGACGCGGACGAAGTCGCGGGCAACAGCTAGTTTAAAAATATAAAAGTAGTAGTCTGTCGGTGTCGGGAGCAGGTTCCAAGCTACCGGTAGTTAGGGCTCCAGAGAAAGGAACCTCCTTACAATAGGAGCCGTATCGAGGAGTACTGCCTTCTGTATCCCTTTATCGAATCACGTAACGCCAGCTTAGACAGTTGGTCGTCGCTTTTCGGCATCAGGCCATTAGCTGCAACGACTATCGGCATAATGACTACTGAGTTCACATTCAACATACTGACAACTTTGTGGGCTAAGTCGAGATAATATGCTTGGACGTTTCACACAACGCCATATAGTCCCAAGCTAAGCAACCTAATGCTTGTGTTATGGTAACGAGATGGCTGATAAACTACATATATACTTTTTTTTGTAAATACATACATATTATAGAAAAGAGAGAAAGAGAAGCAAATCTAGTGGACCAATACTGTAATCGCGCAAAATCAGTTCAGTTCATTTTGTCGAGTTATGCGCACATAAATGTAGGGCGCGATTGTTTTTTTTTGTACTAACTGACACGGATCAATTCGAACAGGCTCAAGAAAAATAAATGTAGTATTAATTTATTACCTACCTGAATTCTCGAGTTATCATCGAATAAGCCATTCCTTGCAAAATGTTAAATAAATAAATGAATATAACGGGTGTAAGGGACAGCCCTCCTCAAACTGATAGGGTGATTTCAGTATATCGTACTAAGTTGACCGGTACATGAAATTATTTCAGGAACTTTATGGGAATCCAATAAAACTGATTTGTTTAATTATCTCACTCGCAATGTATAGCTACCTCTGCAAAACGCACGCAGCGAACGGCAGCGCAGCGAGCTTTCGAAAGGATAGCTGCGCCCGCGCTACGTTTTAACAGCTGATTTCATGCGTCGTTCATGAATTTTTTTTTTAATTTTAGCTGTGTTATTTACATTAATGGAGTTCTGCATACAGATAATGTAACTTTACATTGAAATAAAGCAAAAAAAAAATAAAAAACGAAAAAAAAAATATAAAAAAAATCCTGAGGAAATTTCCACTGGAATATGATTCAAAATAAGGAGCTGATTGCACCCTGTTAATTTGTGGAAGGCTGTCCCTTACACCCTGTATCTTCTTCATATTTTCTACTCTCAATTTTAAAAATCAAAGATCTTTTTAATAAATTAAAAACATAATTTTAATCAATTAAAAACATAACACGTTTTATTATGATGGTACGGAACCCTCGGTGCGCGAGTCTGACTCGCTCTTGACCGCGTTTTTTTTAAATCGGGGTTTTTGACCAAAGACAATTTTTTATACTTTGGCTCCACCAACCAGTAAATGGGTAATACGAGACCCCTTGCCACAGTAGTGTCAGATTTCGTGTCATCTGGCAACATGTATTAACTGTCGAAGGACGAAGGGCAAATATCAGCTGGGACCAAAAGCTTAACGTGCTTTCGGAGGCCTTGAGGAATCTGGGTATAGTAAGATGGTCACCCATTCACGGACTGACCTCAGCAAGCGTTGCTTAACCGTTGAGATCGACCCTAGCGGCTCTTATAAATTTAGCGTATTGATGACGACGCGTGACTCTCTGATTTTAAGGTGCGATGAAAATTAACATCGTTGGGACAACATTTTATGTTGTAGATGTAATGTATCATTATAGGAAACAGTTAACTCAACGCCTTCCAATCCCTTATCAGTAACATTAGAGCTACGCACCGGCTTGTCCGCGAGCGTATTTAGTTTCACGACTTACGTCTACGTAGTAATGAACTAAATTTAAGATAACTTTCTCCAGATGAATATCTAAATATTTAAAACGCGATAAAATATATTTTTAATGGCTACCCTGTATTTTATGAACCACGGGAACCCGCAGAGCCGGGGAGCCGCTAGAACGCGTTCGCCTCAACCTGATACAGATTAGAAAAATTACACATACGTTTTCTTTTATTGCCTCTAGTATTTTTATTTTAGATTTAAATTAATTGAACGCAAACAAGACGCAGTTTATGAGTCAGGAATATATGTGTCTTGTAACATCTTAGATTAAAGCGGCTAATGGAGATTCGTTTAGGGAGTTTTAGCATAATTTAGAGTACGGTAACATTCGATGTGATTTTTCATAAATTTTACTGCCGTGGCCGCTCGTATCGTTATGTTTCTAATGAGTTATCTATTGTATTGCTTATCGTTTATAGCCGAATCTGGTTGTTGCGCTGTTTCAGATTTCTTCTTGGATTCGATTAAACTTTTTTTTTGTTGGAAAATGATTTAATGTAATGTTGCCAAAATAGCGATGCAGCTTTATCACCCATTTCGAAAGGTAAATAACATCATGCTCCAAATCATCTAATATATGTCATGTATATTTGAGGACAGATTTAAAAGTTTTGAAGTTAATTCGTTAGGTTCAAATCTAATACCTACGTCAGGACAAATAAATTCTACAGAAGTACCACATTTAAAGAATACTCATTGCCGTTACCAGCATCACTAATGGACTTATTAGACCGTCTCTCTCATTTTATTTACTCGAGTTAAATAATTACACGTGTAAAGTTAACATGTAATATTCTCAGTGATAGGTATATTTATTACCTTAAACACGTTCATATTCTGTGTCGCGACGACATTATAAATTGTAATCTATATTATTTTTTTCAATAAATATTCATGAGTGATAGAGGCATTGCGATACATTACAAGAGCCATAAGTCAACGAAACGCCTCTCCGGCGCAGGCTGGCGCCGCGGCCGGGCGCATGCGCGCGCCTGTCGCGCTCGTCTTCGGTATATCATCCACGGAAATGTTCCGGCTCGTCTAGCGACATGTCCACACAGCCAGACTCCGGACTTTTATGGCGCTTTCTTACTGTCTTATATTGTGTCTACACATAATTTAACTGTCATAACTATGAAAATATTATTTTAACGGATCATTACTTTTCATAATGTAGTTAAGTGGCGTACCGCAGACGTCATCGTATGATTTTTTATTTGTGTGTTAAACGAGAGAGGTGTTTAATAAATGTTGTCCTTTGAGATGTTTTGTAATGATATGTTTATTCAGGTTGTTAATTTGTGGTGTAAATGGCGGCGCTACCGGCGGCCGGGCTACCGGCGCGTGCGCCACAGCGCCCAGCGTCCGCCTTCGGACGGCACGCGCCGCCGCCCACGCCTCTATGAAACAACATTACACACTCATATCGATAAAATGTATCCTGCAGAACAACACATATTGACACTGCTAATGAAAATCCATGATGTGCTTGCATAAATATCCTGTCAAGGGCCGTAGTTTATTTTTCAAAATTATTTGCGTTAATTTCAATATATTATGTGGTTTCGTTGATAATTAAATTCTGTGATATTGAATATTTAATTTATTTCTGTCGCCAAAGTTTAACATATAATGTCCTTTTTTGTACCTATATTTTTGGGGGAAACATTGCATTGAATGTTTATTATACCTCAAGTCAAGCGACCCTCGTTGTTGGAATAAATAAAGTAAACGGTCACATCTGTGGTGATTTTTCACCATAATTATGACATAATTTATTTTGACAAAGAAGATCAAACAATTGGCAATATTGGCCGGTACATACTGTATATTTGGATTTAATATTTAGTTCTAAAACTTCTTTCGTTTAAATTTATTTAAACAAGACGCAATGTTTTTTGCCTACATTATAGAAATATTTTTCTTCCTTTAATCATTATTGATAAAACAGTCCAAATTAACTTAATAAAAATACCATAAAATAAATATTAACAAACACATAGATTAACATATAAAATACTTTTAATTACTGACTTATTTTAATTTTATTTAATAAAGATCGTATCGAAACCTGCGAGCAGGTTGTGCTAGATTTCGGGAAACATCTAAAAACTATTAAACTTTATACTAAAGTTATTATACCTACAGATATTCTGTGATAAGACAGCTTAATAATATATTATTTTTATCCACAATCAACGAGGTTTTTTCCTTATTTCTTAAGTTTTTAGTAACTCAGGTTTTTTTTACAAAATACTGGTATCAAATTTAATAGCGTATTTATGAACGCAATAATAAAGTTTTAAATATTTGAAAGGCACGTGAAGCATGTTATTTCCAACTTTATGATGTGGTGAAATCCAACAAATTTATTATTAACAGCTCTCTACTTAATAGCGTTACTTAAAATCTCTGAAATAATATCCTGTTCTCGATTTTGTTAAACTCAAAATGAAAGGGATTCATTTTGTTTTATTTAAATCTGTTGGACGTTTAATTTGCGATCGTGATTGCATTTATTTAAATGATTATGAAATGACAATCGCTATCATGTTGTGTGCCTTGTGGACGGCGGAGTGGAGTGGCGTTGTATGATATGTTTAAAATTTTAAATGTTTACAAAAAAAAAAAACCTTAAAATGGTAAAAAAAACACAACTCAAGCAAAAATAGATATAAAAGAGTTTTGCACTAATAGCTCACAACAATACCTAGCTAACTTTAAAAAAAATAATATTTTTATAATGGACAAGCTATATTTTTGAAGTAACAGTCATGTCTTGACATAGAGTAAGCAAGTTTCACTCAATAACTTAACTAAATACAAGTTCCTCAAATTAAAAAGGCTCTTTATAAGCACACGTACCGAAATACGAGCGATTAAAAGGATTAAGGTCCATATGTAATAACTCCGCATTTCAATTCTTTCGAACTGTATTCTTAATTCCGTGATCATTCCATACAACACCGTTCAATTATAATAAATTAATTTAATAGATCATAGCCATCAGATTATCGTGATTGGTTAAAAAGTGTAAATATGCTCCAATTGCTTTGAAAATTTTCACTAATAACAATAAATTAAATCTCTACGGACGTTGCTGTGCTATACATCCATTAGGCCGAAAGTTGTTCCGTTAAGTCAGTTATGATAATTACGTGCATCTCCTTAATAAATATGATTGCGGGTACAGTTCTCGGGCTCTTATAAAAAATGTTTGACCCGTGCTCGGGGCTCATGAATATTTAATATTTACAAATTATTAATCCAACACTGATCCCTGATGGTTGTGCGGTACATTCCTCCCGATAGGCCGAGAGCCGACATTGGGCGCGCGCGCATTATTCTGATATCGATGCCGTCACTCTGAAGGCTTTATGAAGATTAGAAAATAGAGTGCCCTCGACACTCCATTTGTGGCAACACTCCTCCACCTTCATTATTGTACGCTTAGCAACGCTTTATTGTACCATGAATGAGCTATTACAGACAAGTGTTTTTATTATGTGCATGTTCTAAATGACTTTATCTTACAATATTCCGTTTGTGTGGGTTTTAGCATGGTTTAAGTTCATCGTTAGCCTCTCATAAGAAGTAAATGATTTAGAATAAAATATGTATCTAATTGCTGGGGGCATTTTAAATTTATTTTGTAATGTAAGTATATCTGTTACGCCCAAAGATCGAAAACAATTAACACGCGAAAAAACAACTCACAACGCGTTTCGCATTTGAGGTGACGATAATATCAGGGCCATGTCTACCTATACAGCATACTTATGTATTTCGCGATGTGGTTGCATCAGTTAGGGTACAGAACGAGTCATGGCATTTTTTCATTTCCACAACGCGTTGTGGCCGTATTCTTAACAGCCTCGCCTATACTCTTGCAAATAAATGTATCACTCATTCATTCATTCAAATTCGCCATGGGGAATTTTGGTAGAAGCCACAACGTATTGTGAGCTGTTTTTTCGCTCATTTTGGGTCTTTGGGCGTAACATATCTACTCCACATTCTTGGAATAGGTAGGTTCATCTAATCATTTATTTGTTCGAAAGCTCAGACTTTCTTGACTGGGCGATCGAACGATAAATTTCTTCATTATCTCATCGAGAATATTTCTATAATGAACTCAGTCACGCGTACATAAAATTTAAATGTATAAGTAGTTACCTGCTACCGTATTAAAAATATTGATAACACATATTTTGAGAAGTTTTTAATTGCTACTAATAATTCAATCCTATGCATTTCAGATAAGCTAAGGGCCGGCTTTGGCATTTTAAAAGGGAACGACTTAATTGCCGCTTCTTATGGAGACGAATAAATCCGTAGCGGTATGTTGAGCGGCGCGGGCGGAATCAGCGCGTGCGCCTGATATTAGTTCTGCTCAACTGTACCATTTGTATTGCCACGTAAGTTTTTATTTGCCGTGCGCAATTTTTAATGAACAGACTCCAGCCTCGAACAATGGCCATGATGCTTGTTTTAACTGAACAAATACAATGAAATGATTTATTCAAGTAACATACGATTAACGCTGTAGTCTGTAGTCTCGTTATCAACGAGCTTACAAGACAATAATTTGGTTTATGCCATAATAGATGGGAAAAGAATAGGCTCAGTCGTATTATGGTAAAATGGTTCTTTGTGCCGGCCGCGGCTCGAGCGCAAGGTAGTTCGACTGTCGGACGGACAGCGGCGCATGCTTTGTGTGGCAGGGAGACGGGAGAGAGCGTCGCAGCGTCTCGTCAACCCTATCGGCTGAATGACGGGCCGATTGTTCCATCGACTTAACATATCAATTATGTAGAACATAAAGCTAGATAGGCGGCTGAGCGACGTGAATAAAATAATTAACTGATTGGTGTTTGTATAATTCATCAAGTGGACGTGCGTCGTGATCGTTGGGCCACTTAGTGCTGCGTTATCAGATACCGAGCCGCTATCTGTACGTGGTAGGTCACAATGGTGCTGTAAATGCACTCCGCCATTGTGTGAGGTTTTTGAGAACGTTTATCTGTTCATGTCGATACTGAGAGTATTATGACGGCCGCCCCCGAGATGTTGTCGCTAACTGGAAGCACGATTTTATTAGTGTGTCGTTATCTTAAAAGTTCGTAGTAGTATCTGCTGTTCTGTCTGCCTACATACACAAGAAAATTATTAAGATTTACTATGAAATAACACATTCAATTGTAAAAAAGTATTAGTATCTCCTAAGACGTAGAAGAAGACATGGAATACAGTGCCTATTAATTAATTCAGCATTGAGCTTGAAAACATCCATTTAATCTTTACTAAATATGAACCACAGTAGGTAGGTATTTATTGGAATTAAGTCATTAAACCCACGATAACGTTAAGTACTTATTTACTTGAATAATTGAAGTGACAAAACAAGGCTTTGTGGGCTGCAAATGAACGTAATTAGAACTTGTCCTCTTATGTAGCTATCTACTGACGAATTCCATTTACCGGGTGACTGGCCGTGGTCGAGCATGAGCCGCGTTTGTTCAATGTGATTGTGTCCCTGCGGCGCTCCGCGGTACTAGCGCCATCATTTATGTCTACTGACGGAAATTAAAGAGAAAGGAATAAAAATGTCCCGGCTAATGACGGCCGGGCCTCTTGCGGCGTATGTGTAATAATTCGCCTCGGGGACGCGCCGCGCCCGGCCAAGACTAAATAATTTTAATTACATGTTATTGATAAATATTCTCTCCCGAAGCGGTCGGATCTGTCGATAACGCCGTACAATTAGGCGGTGAACTTTGACTCTACGATTTGTTGTGGGAACGGCGAAATTGGATCCCCGAGGCGTGGAAACGCAGCCGCGGAGAGCGCGCTCCACTTTGTCAAACCGTTTGCTTGACCTGTATTGTATTTCCATGAATATATCCCATAAAATTCGAACAAAAGACGTATTGTGTCACAAAATATAATAAAAAAACAAGCTCTTTTATAGACATCGATGAAAATAATAATAAACATGTCCACTAAAGTATGATATAATTTATGTGATACATAACAGTTTAAAACTTTACGATGTCGGGTGATGAATTTAAAGGTAAAACAATAACGAAATACAAGCATAAGCAACTTTATAAGCGGCTATAAAAGTGGTACCGGTCTACGACTTAACTAAACACATGAATATTGTTCGAGGGGACAGCGACCAGTCGCATAATAATCATGATTCGCCCAGCACGACGCTTTAAGTTATTACGCGAAGGATTGAACGAAAATTAGCTGTCCCGGAATAAAGCCGTAAAAATTGGCTGTATAATGGTTTCTTGTGCAATGAGTGCGATTAAAAGGTTGCTGCACCGAGGCACCGAGCGGCCAGCGGGGCGGAAGAGAGAGCGGCCAGATTGGGAAGAGGCGCGATGTATGGAGGCGCATCGTTGTCGAGTCGAGTGAGAGTGGGCCATTACTCGCGCGTCGGGAGGCCGCGTCGACGACCAAAAGCGTTTTGTCGCTATGAATATTTACTGCTCCTGCCCAGTAACACAGAACTCTAGCCAGGAGCACAACGTCCTGAATCCTTAATGGCTTGTGAAGATGACCCGAGAAATTGTCACGATTATACGAAGGGTTGAATTCACCAATTTTTAAGTGTACATACTGAAACTGTATTTTTGTATGTTTGTAACGATTAAACCCAAAAACTACTGGAGAGATTACATACATTCTTTTATCGTTAGAATGCTATACTATCCCTGAGTGACATAGTCTATATTTTTTTAATAGAGATCCCTACGAATATTGCAATACTAGACTCGCGCGAACATAGTCACCGGCGAAGTTCTATAATAATAATCTTCTATACATAAGTGTCTGTTTGTAATAATGAAATAACCGTGTTTTACTACATGTATATGAATATTTATACGGTACATACACCAAAATAACATTTTTTACAATTTTTGTCTGTTTGTCTGTCTATTTGTTCTAGCTAATCTCTGAAATGGCTGGACCGATTTTGACGGGACTTTAATTGGCAGGTAGCTGATGTAATAAGGAGTAACTAGACTACGTTTATTTTTGAAAAAAAAAAAACTAAAAAAATTAAAAAGTCGACTGTTAGGCGGGACGTAGTTCGCCGGGTCAGCTAGATGTGAATAAATTACTAATATTTAAAATTTTTCGTTACTGAGTAAGTGAGTGACTGAAACTACTGGTCGTCGAAAGCAGAAATTTGGCATAAGACAGGAAAAAACGGGATATGCGCGCACGACGTCGCGGAAAAAGCCAGTAAACTCAAAAAAATATATGATTTATAGTAGAACCGTCTATGGCCAGCCTAAGGGCTTAACAATTTAATGTTGCTAAAGGTCGAGAGCATTCATACAAGAAATCTTTTAAACAGGTGAAGAATACCTTAATCTTTTATTATATATAGCTCTCAAGCTACTTTTCCCTACATTTTCCGATTAAAGGTTATCTTGAACTTATTGTGTTCTTAGTCCAAAAATAACTAGGAACCTAGGACGGGGTTATGATATTTTAAGAGGTCACAGGGCTTCTTCCATGCTCTGATGGCGAACATTGGGGTGGTGGCGGGTCGATGATTTTATTAAGATATAAAATTCAGAAAGGTACGAATCAGGAATTATGATATCCGTCATAGCCCGAAACATCGCCAAACTGAAGTGACAGTGGGCGGGGCACATTGCTCGCAGAGTCGATGGGACCGAAGAGTTCTGGAGTGACGACTGCGTACCGGAAGACGCAGTGTTGGAAGGCCTCCCACAAGGTGGACCGAAGGTGAGGCCAGAAGCCTAAAGGAAAATAAGAGTAAATTATTTTCCTTTAGGCTTGTGGCGTCACCTTTATGTCAATGTTCTACAGCTGACCTTGAATACGAACAATCCGCACATCACATCTTATGGGAGTGTATTCTTTGGCAGACTGAACGTAATATTATGTTAGATAGTATTCAGGTTACATCTGGAGTAGTTTACTATACGGACCTTGTAGAAACCAGAACAAATTTCCGTGCGTTCAGGCGATTTTGCCATACCTGTTACTGGAATCACAAGTAGCTCACAATTTAAGACCCATTAGTTTCAGTGTTAATATATAATCCGTGGTGCTTGGCAAATGTTGTATACCTACCGCGTGTATCTGACATCGACGCACAAACGATTTCCATGGGTCCAGGGCATGGTTCTGGACACCCTAGACTTAGAATTTTTCGTCGGCATTTTTCTCATTTTTTTCAAGGGTTTTTTTTACTTTAGACTGCTCATAATCGTTATTCAACCAATCCCAATGAGATTTTTAATAAAAAAATAATTAATTAACTACTTTCACTAAAAAGAGCAATCTGAATAAAACCACAAATAGATAACAGCTCAGTTGAGCTGATACATACTTGTGGTACTCTTGAAAAAAATTAAAAAATGAGAAAATCATTGGTTTTGACACCTGATTATGACCCAAAGCGTAATCGCACAACATAACACAACAGCTCTGATATCATGAAATATCAGACGAAATGCGTTCAAATTACAACGTTACTTTTTTAATTTAGTAAAGCTTGGCGTTATTATAATACAGCGATTATATAATTAGGATGATAATACCTATTTTTTACTCCACACCAACCAATAGACCACACAAACTAAAAGTTAATCGATACTCTATAATACCAAATAATAATTTGATTGTAGACAAATCCCAAAATATAAACTCCACAATACACTTCACCCACATCAATTCATCCTAACCGAACTGTGGCATAAATGTCGTTATATCGATGGATGACCTCAAGCTATTCAAAATGTCAGGGACTGATCCGATACGAAAGTTCATCACACCATGTTCATTATGGTACGTAATAATGACTGAGATGACTATATCAATCTCTTAAACGGTTCTCCATTATCATACGAGATTGCCTTCTTAGGATCGCTCGAAACTGGAATGAAATTATTCATGGAAAAATATGGTCTAGCCGTGGGAATGTGGACTAAAGGGACGTGACAAATATTGTTTGTAATTAGTTGGGAGTTAATGAGTTCAGATGATAGATATTTATTTGTACAAATTATTCTATGTTATGTATGTTTCGTTTTGTGAGCGATAATGTGATTCATGGCAAAAAATATGCTGTCATCTGTGACTATTCCGTCCTGTACCTAGGTGTAGGTGGATGATTTGATATTTATATAGAGCACCAGATTCTGCCAGAGGTTTCGCCCATATGGAATTTGAAAATATTTATAACTATCCTAATTAAGGGCACCAACAGGGGTCCAACTCGTTTGCCAAGTTTCTTCCAAATCTGTTAAGCCGTCACGACGTGAAAAGTTAGATAGCAAATAGGCAGAAAGACAGAGTTGCGTGCTTTATAATGTAGTAAGTATGGATTTAGTAATAAGTATGGATGCTGTTGGTAATAATCATACGTACTTTTTATATTAAGACTAGGCACAATGATACATCGGAAACCTTTCTTAGCCAAAGAATATGATTAAAATAAAAATCGTTATTGTGAATAAACTCTTTCGTATCAACTTCTAACATTAGGACAACCTAGTACAATGGAGATGCACAATCTCGACATTTGGTAGGTGAGTGTCCAATCAAAACGTTATTTGTCATGCATCCGAGTCATTGTGGAGTGTTTGTCGGAGGCATGCACAGAATTAAAGACGATGTGCTTCTGAATGTCGATTTAATTGCCAGATAAGTCGAGTGCCCGCGCAACACTATTGAAAGATAATGGCTTAAGATGTTATGTAGCTTATTCGAGATCGAAGATTGTGTGCGGCCATTTGTTGCGGTAATATTGTTTGTATGATATTATAATGGTTGGATTTGCTTATTGAAAGCAAGGATATAAACCTGCTAGTAAGCTTAATGTAATACGTAAGTAGCTACATATAGAGCTCATGGTACTTGGACATGAATCCCTCATTTAGCAACGTTAAGATAGCAGTCCTTTTAGAAACTTAAAGAATAACTAAGTGACTGAGTGACAAGCCTGCCACACATTTCCAACCAATGCAACTCTTGAAAGCCAGAATCAACAGTGGCGACCACCAGAAAAACGCCGAGCTAATGAAACCCGACGAGTCCCGGAGAAACGGTTCACAACGAAATTAATCAGAAGAGTACAGCGGAGGAGTAGGAAAAAATAAATATAATTTCCACTTCCCTCCTTATCAAGCAGGAGACAGATTTGAGTTAGGCCAATAGGCACCAAGGGACATATACAACTGGGCTAAGCCCAGTTGCCAAGCACCACGGAGTGACTGAGTGACACTCACTCTACTGGTCGTAGAAAGCTAATAGATGGTTTCCCGCAATTCCTACGGGACCGGAACGAACGGAATGTGCGCGTACGAAGTCGCGGGAAAAAGCTAAATAATATAATTATTCTTAGTATTTAAATCGCTATACACCCTGCACACTGCACACACATACTAAGTTGTTACATTGTTCTAAACAAGTCTATTGATATTTCAATTTAAAGTCAATAAGTCCGCTTGTCAGTGCGCAGCCTAGCCCACTTGGAAACAAAGCCGATATGCCATAACTCAAGTCATGTCCATTGTTTTTTACCTTTCTCGGGTAAGCCAACACAATTCCATCTGGTGTTATCTTTGCATATCTGAGACAGTTGTTGTTCCAATAAGCAATAATCCACGCGAATGATAAATTCAAATGGTTAGCTGCTCGAGTGGGCGCCTAAACACTACAAGGGCTCATAAACCGACGGGTATGGTAATATAGGGGCACTGTATCCACTCACTATGTTGTGTGCCCGACTTGCACTGACAGCTCCTACGACCTGACTGAAAGTGCTTCGCTGAACACTCGGACTTAGTGAGAATGTGGGTGTTACAGATTTTACAGCTCATTTTGCAAATGTTGTTTTAACTTGGTACTTTTTTATGCATGTATTTATGGTTTTCAATACGTAATCGATGCTGAAAAAGTATTTATCTGAAACTAAAATTTAAGCTGATAATCTCTGGTGGAAGCGCCAGGGTAGCCCGTGAAATTCAATATTTTAATGTTTTTTGCAATTTGCCGGTCAGTGTGAAGCTGTATGTTAAATAAAATACGATACGCGGCCGTAACGCATATTTATCTAAAGAATTATACCCATTTAAATTATCAATATAACCCTCTAAGTTCATACAACTTGATTGAATGACTTTTTCACGAAATTACATTCAAACGAGTTATATGAACTTAGAGGGTTATATTCATGATTCAAATGGCTATAATCCTTTAGATGAATGCTTTTTACGATCGCGAATCGTATTCTGTTCAACATAAAACTTCACAATGACCTGCAAATTGCAAAAAAACATAAAAATATTTGAATTTCGCGGGCTACCCTGGAGCATCCACCTTAATCTGAAATTCTTAAATATCAAAACCAACCATATTTATGGTGTGGTAGTATCTTCACGTTCCGTTGCAAGCCAGCTTCTGCCTTTTGCCTGTCTTCGTAACCACACTGATTTGGTAATGCTCCGCTCCGACAGTTCATTCTTTATGGAGCATGAAATCCAAGTACTTGGTATACCGCCTATTCAAATTACATCAAATAGTGACGTTTACGTTAGGCCAGCGTTGTCGACAGCTGACAAGGCGGGGACTTGCCGTCGTATATAGCAGATTACGAGACAGAATCGAGGCACATTTCGTCACGGATCTGCTGATATTTCAACAGGGCTGTAAATCCGCGCGAGGCAGCGACAGGCCAGCGGATAAATCACGCGAGTGGGCGGCTGCGCGCGCGCCGCCAAGCCACTGTTCCCGCTAAATAACTGCTACCGTTTACCTGCCTCTGATCATCAGATATTTGATTTAATGTTGCTTCCAGCACTACACAGCGTGAACTTAAGTAGATATCATAAATGTTCCGCAGACCACATTCCCATTTCTATCGTGTTCTCCTTGAGAAATTAAAGCGAATTTTTAACCGACTTCCCAAAAAGGAGGAGGTTATCAATTCGGTTGTATTTTTTTTTTTTTTTTTTTATGTTTGTTACCTCATAACTCCGACAATTATGAACCGATTTGAAAAATTTTTGTTTTATCTGAAAGGATATACTTGCAGATTGGTCCCATTTAAATCATATCAAAATCGGTTACGAACTTTTGATTTTAAATCGAAATAGCTGGAATTTGACTATTTAGATGATTCTTTGATAATCGAAATTGCGTATTTTGCTTTTCTGCGATTTTTCAGTGGTGTTGTTAGGTGTGGGGCACCACTAAAAAGTGAAAAATAAAAAACTTTTTACAAAAAATACAACCGACTTCCACAAAAAAAAAAAACACTACAAAGTAAAAAATAACTTTGATTTCGGAAGTCGGTGTCAAAATACGAAGAAACTAACAAAAACACCGACTTCCGAAATTAAAGTTATTTTTTACTTTGTAGTGTTTTTTTTTTGTGGAAGTCGGTTGTATTTTTTGTAAAAAGTTTTTTTATTTATCAACTTTCTAAGCTGTTCTGAGACTTTGTATGTTTTATTCGGATGTCTTAGTTAAAACTCATTAGACCGATATTTCAGTGAGATGTTTCTGTTTTTAATGTAAACATGACATGTATGACAATTATTCATACCTGTATTTTATCAGTATAAATGAATGTTTCGACTTGGTGTTAAACTCAATAGCTTTTTGCCATAAGTCATTCTTAGAAATTGAAATAACTTCCTTAAAATCTGAGGTATTTCACTGTGGACGTGTGTAGACGTTTGCCCATAAAAGATGCAATAACATAGGTACTCGTATAGAGAACAATCTTGTAATTACTGGTTAAATTGCGCGAGGTAGGTAGTAATGTTTTAGTACAAATTAGAGAGAAGAGGCTTCCCTCAATTAGTTGGTCTATAAACGGTTTTACAGCCACTGTTAGGCGAGAGAGAGAGTTTAATGCCAATGTGGTGATTGGACATCGTTATGCGTATATCTCTGTCATGCCACTAAAACTGAATACTGCCACTAAACTAGAAGTTTCGTCGAATATAAATAGCACGTTTATTATTTAGATCAAACTCACACTTTATAATCTTCACAACTAATTAAATTCTTCTTATTTTTATTTAGCTTATAATAAAATCGTAGGGAAGGTCTCATGCATACATTTTCAAAAACCCATTTTGGGAATAATATCTTGAGAATGTAGTCTGTGATATAATATGTTCTTTAATTACTATGAACATAAAATGCCAGCCATTTTCAATGTGATAACTCGATATTTGTGCGTATGGAAAGCTCTAGAGTGAGTTCCAACACCATATGTGATTAAAAACTGACTGTAAAACAGGGATACTATGGGGTTTTAACATTCTTGGCCTTATTGTCTCATTAAGTATGTTCAAGCTTTCCAAAAAAGCCATTTCCATACATTTTTGACAGATTGCGACTGACATGCGAATGAAGAAATTTGACAATTAGTAGAATTGGCACTCTGGTTTAAGAAACGGAGAAATTTGAAACCAATGGATTCACTGACATGATTGGTTAATATTTCTCCGTTTCTCCGTTCCGCTGCCTCACTCCGCGCAAATGGACAGGCACCCTAAATAGGGACATATTTTGGGTTTTAACTGATTTTATTCAATGAAAAGTTCCAGGAAAATGGCACCTTTGTGTTCCATAACATATTGGAGTAAACATCAACTTAAAATATAATATTCATGAATGATGGATCAATATAAATTGAGCTGAAGAGAGTTGGTTGGATTTTTGGTCCTTTTGCAATATAATATAACATAAACATTTTATATGTAAGAAAACCTGTAAGAATTTCAAAATATGCCAATATACAAACTGGCAAACGTGCAGGCAAAACCTCGTGATGACGTCATACAATGATCAATTTGTTCTAATAGCTGTCATTACACGTACAGCGTGCTTCCCGCGCTAAAGTCGCATTTTGTTAATAAAAACTAAAATTACATGTCGTGGCGCACAAATTGGTCGTTTCTGTGTAGAAAATTAGCGGTAAGTGAACAACTCAATCTACGTACAGATTATTAGGGATATTTACTGTACAGATAGCTTAATAAGCCAGATTTAGTACTTTACCTGTATTTGCGTGTTTTACTACCCATAACCGCTTTTTAATGATTTCTGGACTCTAAAAACTTCAAACACAGATTTTATTGCGTACACAGTAATAAATGAAAATTGATCTATTAATAGATTCGTAAAAATATTAACACACATAATTATAGCATCTACATACTTCATAATACTACCATAAAGATTGTTAATAAGGGTTTTTACTCTCCTGTTTTGATTGCTATATGAAGCAACTCTCATTCTGAACTAGTTTACCACATAAACCGTGCTTCATCAGGGATACAAAAACGATCGAAAATCAGTTTCTAAATACATTTTACAAACAAAAAGGTAAATAATTTACATCGTTATGGTTAATTTAGGTCAGAGTTCTTCTAACTTTTGTCTCACGTAGAATCCTAGGCCAATGTTTGTGTTTGAAGTAGATGTGTGTGTGTGTGTGTGTAAGTGTGTGCTTTTGCCCTTTTTCATTCATTTTGGAATTCAGACTCGTAATGCCACAGAAATATAAAAAACAGTGTATCTATGCGTAATGCCATCATTATTGACGCTGCATGCTAAATGTAACTGGGACAACGCTTTGCAAGAAACTCTACTCTACTCTCCCTGAGTCAGTGAGAGTCGTGTCTAGGCTCATAACATTTATGGTTATGAGTAATCTAAGCGAATTGTAACATCTCCATGGTTTAGGAGCATCTGCGGTGAATCCATGTTTCAGTATTAGGTAATATTAAGAAAAGAAAAACATACGTACAGCCGAACATAGAACCTCTTTCCTCCTTTTTGAAGAAGTCAACAACACTTCTAAATTATCTAGCTATCTTCTGAAAACCCTGTCGTCAGAAATCGTTTTGAGTTTTGTCAGAATAGATATTGCAATTGTTCCTTTAAATTCACGACCTTTTCATGTCATTTCTTCCCTATACTGATGCCATAACAAGCAAAATCGTCAATGTAGTAATCTCGGAATAATGCTCATTATAATTGAAGTAAATCACCATTCCAAAGATCATCATTTCTAGAAGAAATCTATCCTGTCCTGTGATGGTGATTTTTTACTTTAAATAGTGTACCTATATTTTCTTAAGAATAGTTAATAACGGGATTGCTACCATGTATCTTTTTATTTGCGAGTTTCCGATATTTCGGCACCAGGTTGCAAGCGTCATGATCACGGGGTCTAATGTTACTGACCAAAAAACATTAAAACTATATTTACTTCATAAAACAAGTATCTAGGATCACTTTACAATGCCTTAGTTTTACAACCGATAGGAGCGTAACGTTTATATTGCTTGGTACCTATATTGATATGGTGTTGTGGTGTGCATGTGTTGATCGCGGTAGGCTCGGCTGGCGTGCGCGCACGCCGCGTTCCTATAAATCAGCGGCGCCGGCGCACGCTGCTCGCCGATTAATCGCAGCCCAGCTCTACACAAATCAAAATGTAAATGGATATAGTATGTTAAGTGCGCCGTGCCTAGTAATAATGATGTTAGCATTAGGCATATTAATTGGCTGGATAGGCGCTATCTCTCTGCTACGGGCAACCGCGCACGCCATTCGCGCTCTTTAAGCCGTTTCAAAATACAACTGCGCACCTTTAGAATACTTGATCGTCAGCGACATATGTTTGTACTTTTGTACCATTAACGTAAATTCCATATTAAAAAGACAGTTACGAAGTCGTAAATACTGTCGCTTTATAAACATCGTATTAAATTACATTATGCATTATTAATGACACCACAACAAAATGAAACAAAATAAAACTCGAACAACCTAAACGACTAACATCGAGGCAAGTTCAAAAGGGCCGCTTCCTAAATACGGCATTATGCTGTATTAAGAGCGCTGTTACCGCGGAATCATTAAGGCACCAGAGCTTATTGAAATGAAGAACCGGATCCCTAATGAAGGCCGCAAAATCAAATCGGCATCGATTTTCAGTCGATACAACGTTTATATGCATTTAGTGTCGTGCGGAGACAGGCGGCGCGCGGCTGCTGCAGCGCTCAGCTGGCTGCGCATGCGCAGCGGCCGCGCCAATCTCGCGCGAGCTCCGCTAACGAACCCACCCAGATTTAATTTAATTACTTTTGATCCTTCGCAACAATGAACTTGACATCTAAAGGGTTAAACTCACAAAATGATTTAGTAATAAGTACCACATTTTATGCACAGTTGTATTCCATTCAGTACCAGCTTTTATTGCTTAGTGAACGGTGTTAAACGAAATAAAATTAATTATAAGAAAATTGATTCATGTTTTTCCGGTTCCTAAATGAACGTATCCAATCAAATACCGCTCATATTATGGCTAACGTGCACCAATAAAGCTGGCAAGTAATTTTAAATCAACAACGAATAAGTATAGTTTAACATAAACATGAAGTTTTAACTTTCGGGCGGCTGCATGAGAAAATATTTCAAAGCAATTATGCGTGATGAAAGTAATCGGGCGGAACGATAAACAACTCTATTATTGACATAATTAGTTTACAGACGGACGAGTATTATTTCAGTCATTAAATGCTCAGAACTAACATTATTGTCTGTTATAATATTTGTTAGCAAGATGTTATTTTGTGTACAGCTTGTTGCCTACAATTTATTATTAAGTAGCCTGTTCAAACAGCCGGCTCTCTACACTTGTGATTATGATTATTTGTTTAATGCAATATAACTTTGATAGCATGTATGTTATGGCATGATGCGTGGGAATAATTTAAAAGTGTTAATACAAGTTTGTGAACAACGTTAGCTATGGCATTATTGTTATTGCGGTCTAAGAGTATTTCTATTTATTTCAGTCCAAGAGAATTTCTTAACTATTCTTTTCTACGTTCTGTTTACATAGAGCCCATACTTTGAAGTTAAATCTTAATGAAGCGATTGACCTATGCTAGTGTACACAGACGATATATAACTAACAACAGATGAAAACGATATGCCCAAATAGCTACAAGCATGGTTTTCAAGAGACTCGACTGCGACCGGCACCAGGCAGCCGGCTCCAAAGCACGGCTATTAAACTAATCGCGGTGATAACTCACCACGTGTGTCCCTTACCTTATAATTTCAGCGATTTTTATTAATAATGTTTAGACTACCCATTGACTTTTTATGGACTGCTTATTATAGACTGTCAAAGATTTTATTCGGTGATCACTTATCATTGCGGATAAGTGTCGTGATTGAGTGTATATGTAATCATTTATGGTCATAAGAATGAAAGTTACTAATTAAGGGAGACTTAAACTAACATTTCTTTGAGTGTTAATATTGTTTAGGGTATGAGGAAATTGGTGGGCAACAGAGAGGTGCAAGGAGTCGTCAATCATTGTGAGTTAACACGCGGTGAACACGCAACCACCCGTCACCACTGCTCGCCGGGTACTAGACGAAGTACCAAAGATCATTTAAATGGAGACATGAATTGCGACTTATTGCATTTTATGCCTAAAGGATTTAAAATATTAATAGAGAAGATAATACGACAAGCGTAATACAGACCTTGTGGCGTCATCTTTCCCGCCATTAATAGAAAACAAAACAAAAGAGACCTAGCGTCATAATTTTTTATCAACGTTGTCCGCGCGAATTGAACATAAATGCAACAGACCGACAGCAACAATCGGGTAGTTACCAGGCGTAACATTTGTGATCGGAGGTTCCTTCGCGGAGCTTGACACTCTGTTCAGGAAATAATTGTACGAAATCATAATAATATAATGAAAAACTAAGTTGAACGTTTCTATTAGGCAAATAACCCCTCGTAGGCAAATTATCCGAGCTACTGTCAGAGTCGCATGATCTATGCTCAGACAATGTTGTAGATGCAGCTGATAACAGAGCTGCTGGATATACATCGTCGTGTACGGTTAATTGATCACTTAATTATTTTGCGTGTTCGTATAAAAGTCTCCAATTAAACTGTACTATTATTTTAATAGATAATTAAGAAATGCTCGTTTAATTAATTGTAGTTAACTTTTTAGAATTGAAATAAAGGTAGGTAATTTACTTTATTCAAATGAGATGTGTCTGTAAGTGGTTTTAGTTGTGTGCTATTATTATTTTCTTGTGCTTTATTGGAGTTTCGTGTTCATTAAGTGCGGGCGTGGTGTTGATATCTTATTTAAATTAACTTTAAAGGGTTCGTATTGAAAAAAGCATACTTTGTGCCTGATTTATTTCGGAGGGTAGAGGAGGACATGAGAGTTTGATGGTATCGGGAGATTTTGTCGCCAGGAAATGACGGCGAGCGCGGCGGCCGCTTGATGTGGTTTTATTGTTGCGCGCGCGCAGTCGCGCCCGTGTTCTATCGCCGTCCGATGCGCGCGCGTCGCCGCACCGCTGCGCCACTGCCCTCACCTTAGGAAAGCGATATTTTAGCGACAGCCTACATGATTAATTTATAGCTTCGAACCAATATTCCTGAACATAAATCCGATTAAATGTGAAGATAAGATGATTTATACAATTGTCATCTACAAGGATCAATTCTGCGTACCCATATTTTTAGATTATGAACATGCACGTATATTATTGTAGTTAAAGATATTTATCGTTTAATCGAGTTGTGCATGGAAGCTGTGCAAGTTTTTCTAAACTACACGAACGTTGTAAGTTAAATAAGAAATGGCACCGATCGAGTATCGTAAAGCAGGGTATTTATTACAATGTCAGTTTTACTGGTGCTCTATTTATAAACGACCAGTTTAGATTTAAGTAAACTAAAGTAGTTTGAATACTTTAGTTTTATAAGGTATTAGCATGGGTCCTTTAGAGGCAGTCGGGCCTTGGTCCTGACCAGCGGGTGACTATGTTTTATGTGTTTTTAGTTCTAACTACAATATTATATACCACATACTTTCTGAGGTAACAAACGTATTGACTACCAAGACTTGCGCTTTACACGGTAAGTACAATTTTGTTACTTTAATGTAAGTCACGACGAAGAAAATGGTGTGTTGTATGGACTGATGATTTGTGATTATTGGCTCCTTTATGAGTAACTTCTAAACTAAATTATGATTAGGATGCGAAAGACAAAATCTCTGTGTACAGCTAAATCTGGGTAGCAGAAAGAACTTTGAAAGATACCAACATTATTTTCCCACTGTTGGGCAAATTATTCCAGGTAGGTACTTATTCTTTTCCCGAGCCAACTCGAACGAACCGCGTTGTTACCCTACATTACCAGACCAAAAAACATCAGTTTACACTATAATTAAATTAGCACTAAGAATTCACCTCAAAATTAATAATAATGTGATCCTAACAGACAGGTTTGCTGGTCAAGTTTAATCATCTATGTCATTTTCTACTGCTTGGTAACCAATAAGCCTGTGCTTTCAATTAAAACAAAAAAAATAGCCAGTTGATTCTGTTGACATCTCACCGTGATTACTTAGGTGGAGTGAACGACAAGTGAGCTGTCATGCCATCTTGTTTGTATGGATTGACAGCTCACTCGTCGTTCACTTCGCCTAAGTGTTCACTTCGACAGGTTTACAGAATCGCACTGCAGTTCTAGTTATGTACCGGATGGTTCATGGTTCTGTAAGTAAGGCTTATCATGCAATCAGCTCGCTGTTATCATGTAAGATCCCTCCGAAATCGTGTTTCCCATATTATTCCGGCCATACCTTAATTTTTTTCAAATGAACACACTTACTAACGTAAATGAAGCTTTGTGTCCCTCCCCTCATCTAACTACTGACCAATCAACGTTTTATTTATTTTCACTTAACTCTCCATCCGCGTCATGATTGCTTTTACTCTACTTAACGATCTATTAATAGCTAATAATATTCATGAGTCTCTTAATAGATCGATCAATAGATAACGAAAAATATTTAACGCAACCATAAGGTCTTCATCACAATTGTGTAACTATTCAGAGTCTGATGCTGTGTCCCATTAATTTTTGTTTAATTTGTAATTTTCCCAGTAATTAAGGCCTCGTCTGTTTAATGCAAATGAACCTATTCTCGATCATTAGTCCGTACACGTTCTACTAACGTTACTTTTCGTTAATTAATCCCGAGATCTAACGCTTCGGGGCCGATACCTGATTATTATTCACACGCAACTAGAGACATGGGACAAAATGCAATGTAATTGTGAAAATATCGGGAGGTCACTAAAGAGGTCCACGTAAATACATTCAAGCTTTTTATGGATTTGCTAGTGGATGGTAGTAAGGTTTAACGTTATTACAGCGCCTGAATGTTTACTTAGTTGTAAAGGGATCGTTTTAAAGTGCTAACTTATTGTAACAGAGTCCAGAATACAAGTAAAGTTCTCAAAAATTGTTGGGAACTGTCAAAGTCAAAATAAGTGCATAGGATTTATAAGCTCAAATGGCGGCTTTATAAACTCAATTAGAGTGCCGTAAAGAACTTTCTGTCACGTGTGACGGAATCACTCGCCTATCTTTCTATTCCACGATTATCTTTAACTTTGTCACGCATATTGACTAGCGTGTCTATGTCACAAGATTAGCCCTTACCTTAACGATGTCCATTTTCGTAGCAGGTCGCGCGCACGCCACCCGCCTTCTCGACATTATCAATAAAAAGTTTCCAACTCAATCTATCTTATCGCACGGTAGTATCGTGAGTAGTTTCCACAATGAACGACGTGCCGATATCTACCAATTTCTAATCAGAATGATCCACCTTGTTAATTAGTTTCTGCGTTGGGAAACGCATCTAAAGCTTCGCATGATAGAGTCTATTATTGTTTGAGCGAAATGTGACATTTATTTTTAATTTAATAACTTAATACGTCGATAGGTATAGAAGGCAATGGTGCGCACGCTATCGCTGAACCGATAACTACGTCTGCGTCCCTGTGCGCCCAATCAAAGTACTTCATTAAAATCTTATCGACGCTAGATAAATCACCTAACGACTGCGATCGATTATTTGGATAATTAATGGTGGTTTCATAAATATGTTGGATTCTTGTTCCCGTGGCACTGGTTTAGATGAACTTGCGCCTTAGGGGAGCATTGTGTCGCCGGCCCCGATGTTATGTTGTGCCCATTTGACGGCTGGGAGGCAGTTTTGAATCATTAACTTGTGACGAACAGTATATTAGAAGACGTATCTGCTTATGCATTCGGGTAATTATAGTACATAGTATGGACCGTATTTCAATATGCCAGGTTTTTAAAACTCCATTAATATTGAAGCAGTAGTTGTACTACAGCGGTGGAAACAAGACCATCACGAATAAACTGCCAGGTTTTGATGGTCTTGAAAACATCCTGATATAAACTGTAAATTAATAGTTAATAAGGGGATAGGGTGCAAAGCTTAGCTGATTAAGTACGCCTATTAATCGCATCTGGTCCCATTGCACTCTTCCTTTGAAATACTGATGGTGTGAAAATACTTCTTTACAGTGGTCAACTTTAATGGCGACGCTAGATGTCGCAATAAACGTCTAGAGTCTCCAGTGTCAGTGACAGGCAATGTGTTTGTAAGAGTACTTTAATCACTGTCAAGCTTTTATACGTCCCGTATCGTGCGTATTATCTTTATTAGGCAACATAACTTATCTATAAAGACAGTTTCCTAATCTCGAAACTACCAGTGTAATGTGACACGGTTAATTACTTACTCTTTTAGTGCCGACATAATTTTATAATGGCTGGCAATGGCAATATAGCCTGTTTGCCGTTGAAACGCAATACTTTTGCTTGCGTTAGTGCAGGTCGCGTGCAGCGGCGGCCGCGCAGCACCTCGGCAAGAGATCCACATCAGTCCCGGAATAAATGCTATCCTACGATGGTATCGCCGGCGCCCGCGCCACCCCATTAATCTACATCAGCACGCGCTCGCTACCAGATTAATGAAGCAGATAAACCTTAAATACGACTACAGATGTCTGCTTCTTTAACGGCAGCCAAGAGAACTGTATACATCTCAGGGACAATAATTGATGAAATAAACGGATTCGACGCTTTTATGAATGTTAATGATAACGCTCGATCGGTCCGTTGATAGGGACGATAGGGCCACGATAATGAGAATAAATGGTTGAAAAGCTTCGGCTGAAATTGATGGCTCCATGTGGAATCTACGCTAAGCAGCAGATGACGGGTGGTTAATGCTTGCTCGTCTCGTTAACAGACCGGTATGCTGCAAGGCGTCGTGGCCGCCTCGACACTGCCCGACCGTGTGACAACGTCCTTATTTATGCTGCGACATACCAGTACATTAGTATTCATTTGTTTACAGCTTTTTTAATTAAAGAACTGATTTAATAAAGACGAGAAGCTCGTTAACGTCACCTGTGCCAGTCATGTGATTTATAGACATGTAGAGCAGCATAACAAAATCTGTGATAGGTTCGAAAAGCTGGAAGCAAACATATCGCTAGATATTTCGTATGGTTATCGCTTTGTTTATATCGGTTGTGTGAGCACTTCTCTCCGCGATGACTGTTCGGCTAACCTTAATTGTTTCAATTGAAAAACTGCTTTTCACACAGCGACGGGAATTGTTAATTGATTTTACAGATGTTCAATTCATTTAATTTAGGGCGATTCGATTGTTCAAACTTTTGTTTGATGTTACCAAACCACCAACAAGTTCAACTTAAAAATAAATGAGATAAAAATTGTTTTATTGCAGTGATGTCTCGTGAGAGAATGTCATAAGAATGTTCCATATTTGAGAAGCGTCGGACGTTTCAAATCCACCATAAAATCGATCGATAAGGATTATTGTGTGAGTAATTAAGGCGGTGTCACAAGTTAGGCCGTTAATCTTATAGATTGCTATCGGAGATGATCGCGTGTTGGGCCTCACCCCGCTCGCTTCACTGGAAACAGTGCGCCCGCGCAGCGAGCCACAGACTAAATAATGATCCTCTGCCTCGTTACACAATATGACTTCTTTAAAATGTCATATCTTACACATACGTGATACAACACGTTAATGCATTATTCGTGTAAAAGCTTTTTCAACGCCAATACGAAAATGATTTATTTTAATACTCTGCGGCTACAGAAAATGCACATGAATAATATAATATTTATTTATTCTTTGAAACATTTTTTACCATTTCACTCATTTGCTGAATATGTAGATATGATATTATTTGCATCGCAACAACATTAATAAGATGCTCATTTTATTCTTCCGTATTTTTAAGAGGATGATTATCTCAACTCTTTGATGTGTTAGCCAAATGACACAGATTATGGCATCAGTATTTATCAGAACTTAGGTAGTAAGATGTACCTGTTATTTAAATAAATGTATTTTTCTACTGACGCTAGAAGCGCCGCAGTAATATTGTGAACATACGAGAACATGGCCAATGAAATTCAATAATCATAACAACTGTAAAACAAAACGTTTGTTGTTAAACTAATCCAATGCACTAAATTGTTGGAGATTTTATTGTGTTTCGAGAAAATAATCCGCAATCAAATGGCGATGTATCCTAGGGACGCGCGTGCGCCGGCGCCGGTATAACGCAACGTTACGTCTGCGAGCAGCGTGACACGCCGCCACCCTACGCCGACCGTATTTACTTTTCAACCACACTAACAGATAAAAGTGTCATAATATTTATACCATAACTTAGCTTTCTTATGAACCACCGTCGTAAAGTTAAGCGCTTTCTAGACACAAATGCAGGAACAATATGAGTCGTGGCTTCCAGGAATAAGGTCTAATTTGGTGAAATGTTAATGTCCGAGATGTCCCCGGTTATTCAGAGCAGACTGCGGCCGTCATTCGATAATGTTCCTAGTTAGTTTGCAATAAATATGAGAGTCGAAGAGTCCGAGGCGCGGCCGGTGATGTTCGCTCAGATGACGGTATGGACTATCTAATTTTATTACCAATATATTGTCATTAAGTCGATACTGATCTTGTTATACGCACAATGAAGGTGCACGGGCCTGGCGTGGCCCTGCCCGATACAATTTATATTCAAATGACATTCGCTTACGGTCTCAGGAAATTTCTCACTCGTCGGATTTTCACGTAATCTTAAAGTGATGGTGTCAACGACTGGCCAGACGTCAAAACCCATAGATATGCATGGACACCTGTATTGTAATGTTTGTATGACCTTTGACCCCGCAATCGTGCTATGTAAACAAAGATTATGGTTATAAACTTAATGGGACAAATGTGTGTATATTAAATATGATGTTTACTATCTGTCGAAGCCATTTGGTATTCGTGTCCACATGTCTGGTGCAATAAGTGTATGACTTAGCTATTAATACCAGCGACAGCGGTAAGTCACGAAGCGTCTCAGAGGTAGTCACAATACGGATTATCTTACACGGAGCATTAATTAGCCAATCTATAAGCAATGTGCTGATTGGTGTGATTACTGTGTGGTGTCATTCATGATTACAGTGGCGTAGTGTCACGTCGCGGTCGCTCCCACCGTCAACGTCGCCGCCCCGCGCTGGGAGGCGCGCTCTTCTCACGGGTATTTGAGCCAGACCCAGCAACTATACAAATAAAAAATCACCTTGTGTACAGTTCACGTCGCGCTGTTTACAGGCCATATAAACTGACCGTATTTACCGTGTAACCGCTCATCCTCCATTTAACGCTGAGCTACTTTGGTAACGTCTAAATTAGTGAAGTGAGAAAAGCTAACGCTCGTAACCGTATTCGATCGACGGTAAATCGTGTCGATAATATATTTTTGGACTTTCTGACTCCCATCACTTATTGTATGTTTATTCAGTCCCGTTGCCGTAAAGGGAAACTTGGCTGTTTTTTATTAGATCCTAATTTTGTCAATGCTTATACAATTTTGTCGGCCCCAAATAGGCTTACTTTGTCATGTTTCATTATGGTTTTTACGTCTTCATTGACATAAGTCTGTTCACACGAGATACGAATTATGTCTATCAGCACGAATATTATGCTTTGGCCATGCGTACTGTATCTCGGAGAGATGATAATAACACCTAGCGTGTACAGAGTGAATATATTAGGCCAGTAGGTATATCAATAAAATCCATAATTTATACATCGCCTTTACAACAAACTGAAATAACTATGTTTAATTTACTGTCATTGCTTTTATCAAAACAAAGCAGTGTGACAACTAATTACAGGTATCGATTGACGCATTAATAAGATTAGGAAACGTCATGGCTCTCTCATGGAGGGCGTCAGTGTTGATGATCGTGGAAGTTCCCACCAACGCCTGCGCCGGCGCGGATTAACCAAACAAGCAAGCGTTAATCCCTTCTCACGTGAAATCTCATGAAAAGACGCGGAGCAATTAATGTTATTATTGATATATAGCCGAGTCGGACCGAGAGCTCGCAGGCGCCGCGGTGGTCCGGCCGGCAGCGCACCGCCGATGGATGGCTCCACTTCATCATATTAATAACCTTCAGCAGGCTCACTCGGCTTACGCGCTCCTAGATTAAACGGCTCATTACACACTATCTTTAGGCTAAATATTAATTGAGATATTTCGAACTACCGTCAAGAAATCGATACGGCGAAACAAATGAGAATCGATAAATAAAGTCCAGACACAGCGGTTTATGCTTTGACGATTATGGAAGCGACCGTGATTATGGTGAGCGAGGATTTTGGTGAGGAGCAGAGCATAAGGATCCGTGCAATCAGTCGGATCGCCATTCTTTCTGTTAATCACATTATAAATTGACGTAGCGGTCGCTGCACGGCTCTTTGTCGGCCTCGTAACGGATGACTACAGAATTTATTCTTCAAAAATAATTATTACAAATTTAATCTTGGTGTCTATAATTAGTCTACCGCTTTAGACTTTTATATTAACCAAGATGTCAATTAATGATTTTATGGGTATCTTTCAGTATTATGGTCTGTTTATATTTTTTTATAGATACTTATAGTAATTTTATCGATATATGACGGCATAGGTAACGTAGAGTCCTTTAATGTTTCATTAGATTTTACGTTTGATTTATAATCTGAGTTCCAAAGTTACAAGCGTGTTACAAACTACTAACGCCAGTCTCCAAATAAATATCTGTACTAGAACACTCAAAAACATCATTTACTTGCAAGACACTGACAACACTTTATGATTTACAGCGAAACACAGGTAGGGTTAATAAATATAACCAGTAAACGCCAATAGCGATACTGACAGGCGAAAACTTTGTATCTGGTATTGTGTTACGGAAATTTTATCTTTGTTAGAGCGGGTAGTAGTTTATGAACATGATTGCAGTCAAATCAGTGGAAGCTTAGCGCGCGCGGGGCAGTAATGCGTGTCGCCACGCGAGCCCTGCGTGCACCCACAGCATTACTCAAACCTCATTTAGACCTAACTACGTTGCATTGAAAGGAGCAATTTTATTGTACTCTATTGATTCTGTTGACAGTCGAAGAGACGCGGGCGCACGTCCTGCTCCAACTAGTTTATTTATTCTGTCATTGTTGCTCATTAAAATATGGTGGAATGTATTCATTTGGATATGAAAATGGGTACGGTTTTGCTTTTTTCGAAATTGTGGAAATAAGAAAAACATACGTGTGAACTTGTAAGTATGTTTTATTCAAAGCTTTATGTTTCTAACGAATTGCTCGAAATTTTCATCGAAAAATCAGAGAATGGAAAAAACCTTAAGGTCACTATGGCAAAGAAGTTAAATCCGTAGTTAATCTAATCGTCGTCGGATGTGTTTCCTGTGTTCCAATTCCCTCTCACTGCATCGATAGTATCAGAGGTTGCACAAGTTCGAGTACCTCCGACAATAGGTCAATTACACTAGCCGGCGCCAACCAATCGCGCGATTGGCTCTCAATTAATGTTTTTTGTCTCAAATGTCAGATAAAACTGATTTCAACAAATAGCACCCAACAGTTTACGTTAAATGTTCTGCGTTTCAGACAAGTAATTATTTCAACATTTAAGTAGATATAAAATAAACCTAGCCTCGAGTTACACGGCTATTTTTGTTATTCTGTTGCATACCGGTGCATTCAAATCTAATTTACAACTACCCTCATTCAAATGACATCATTACAACAAGTACCCGCTAAGGAGTGACAGCGTACACCAGAATGGTAACTCTAGTCATAATAAAGCCACCTTATGTTTGGTCCGCAAGTCTACCACGAGAGTGCAAAGCAGGAAGAGTTTTTAAACCATTTCGTTATACACCGGCTGTTCTGTAGCTGTCAAGTCTGTAAGGTCTTGTGGTACAAACGCAATGAAACACAAAACATGGTTGGAATACTCTTCGAGTAGCGGCGTTACGGTAGCCTGTGAAAATTGCAAGGTTTACATGACAAGTGTTTAGCGAGCAGGCAAGTTTAGTAATCAAGCTAGATAGTACTGTTAATTGCTTACACATTGAACTAAATACCTCCTTAAAAGCAATATTATTCGAAAAATATGCGAGTGTTTGTATTGACTTTCCATAAATTGAACGAAGGGAAATTCGTTTACAGTAAATGGTATTCCAATAACATAGTTCTTGAGTTTGTTCCAGAAAACATTGTATATTTTATTAGTATCTTTATTAGTAGCCAATATAATCAAGTATGTCTGTACTTATGGAGATCTTGAGAAGATTTTCGTACTTTCCACCGCCATGAAATTTAAAACGAGATTTTGTTTGCAAATGTCATGCATGTTTACTTACTAGTTCCAATAAACTGATGGTATAGTTTTGCAAAATACTTACAAAATTATAGTTATTTCGAGTTTATTTTCAACCGAAATTATTACAAAACTTAAAGTTGATAATGATAATGTTGAAGTCTTCCAGTAGAGCCCACCCAAAGATCAATGGTACTAAAAATTTTGCAGCAATCGGAGAATACCGGAAAACTAAGTGTGCCACTATAATTTCTCGAGCACGTCGCAGGTGCTATCAGAAAATGCATTATTGTGGAGCTTGTCGGCACTGAACCAGCTACCCGTCGCATTTACTGCGCCGTTATAATCTGAGCCCATGCGGTATTGCCGGACGTGGAATAAACTTATATCAGTCACAGATTAACTTGTCTTCGGAAATTTGCAGCTATTTTTCTTAGATAGGTAATATTGTCATCGTATAGCATGGCTCGTGAATAAAATGTAAATCAGTGTAGGTAATGATGGTGTTGTAAATTGAGCGGTATTGAGAGGTCTTTGGCATGTTTTACCGAGTAGTATGTTGTAAAGTACCTAGTACTTTCCTAATTTACCTAGCTCATGATTACATTTTTCATACATAAGCGTCATCATTTAAATTACGTACCTACCTATCCACTATTTGTAGACATAACTATCAACATAATCGATCAAATATAAAATGAAAGTATCCAAAACTGAAATGAATTATTATTATTTATTTAAGAATAATATTAAACAATTGTTTATGATTAACTTTTGAAGCTTACTCGTCTCGTCAAAGAGACTCGTTGTTAAACAAAGCCAGATAATAAGTTAAAGTTCTGAATGCCTTTTACTAGAAGATTTAGTTGAGTCTGCCTACCCCCGAGGAACAAATAAGTGCCGTGTGTTTTACTTTATTTAGTTTGTGTAACAATACCCTGGCGTGAACTCAACTCGCATTCCGATATTCGACTCATATGAGCTTTAACAACGCCTGAATTCTGACTCTTAACGCACTAACAACAGAGTCCAAAATTTAAAAGCTTGTCAAAGCTTTTTCTTCATTTAGACTGCCTCGGAAAAGGCGTGAGTTACGATTTGAGTTATTTATAACGTCCAGTTTGTGCAGTGAGTACATAGTCCTTGGCTTCATTGGACTCACGAATGATCTTAATTAGAAGTATTGTGGAGAGAGGTAAATTATGCTTGACGTGTCTTTTGTGGAGCCGTTCGTCTGCCGTCAGACTGCCGACCCCCAGTCCGAGTCCCGGTGCCTTCTTTATCCGCGGCTCCCGGTAAATCATGTACCTATCAGATGTTCGACACCGCCGACCGCTCGAGGTAGATGCCCCACAGCATTGATTAGGAAATTAATGAGACCTTAATGGAAGTAATTTTAATGCCGTTTAATTTTTATGTCTCGATAGTGATTACATGAATTTTAATGCGCAAAAGCAATAAATGTCAGTTAACTGTATTTGATTTAATGGTCCATCTACATATATTGAAGATGCCGCTACAAATTGACTGTGTATAGTTGTCCATTACTCATGGAGTACTGTGTAAGGTTTACAGTGCATCTCAGTTAGTGTCGACGTAAATAATAAATTAATAGAGTTTTTAACAAGTTCTCGGGGCGGGTGAAGTGGAGTGGTTACATTAAGGTATCGCTGGAAGGTCTTCCGAGATTTCAATGATGATTTTCCGAGTGCGGGACCAGTGTTGCAGTGAAAGACGCTCATTACACTGTTAAATTACTAAATGGCGTGAGTTGGCTGCCGGCAGCCGGCCCCGACCGCATTCTGCGGCTTTAATGCTCGTATTAGCCGATAAACAGTTCATTTGCGTGAAAAATAAACCCAGTTAGTATAACAAACATCGTCGGTATGCGAAGTGGAACGAGAAATTACTGAGGTACTAACAGGGCTCCAGTAACAGGCCAGTTCTCGCTCAACTGCCCCTCGTCTATTATGGAAATACACTTTTCTTACAAATCTCATGCAATTTTTACTGACTGAGTTGTATTTGCTCCCCACTTTGAACGTGAGAGACAAACATAAAAGGCTGATCATATTTTGTAAACTAGTAACAGTCATAATTTTAAGCAAATCTGTAGTTTGCCGGCCAAAATATACGACATTTCTCGATGGCGGAAAACTCTTTGCAACAATTTTCAGCAAACTTCTTTTTCAATTTATAGCTAAACAAACTAGTTATCGATGTCGTTAGAATTTACGATAACCTGTACACATTAAATCGATAATGTGATTAATTATTTTGAATAAAATTATTTGGACAGTCAATAAATTTTAGTTGTCAGTCCGTGTCCAACCGAGACGTGATGAAAATATATAGATGTGGGTGCGAAAACTGAGTGTGACGGTAAATAACAGGTGACGCCGCATAAACACGTCTTTTGTGGTAAAAAGTGAACATAGTGAGGAGGATTAAGTGGTCCATGTGGTGGAGGCAGCGGCGCGGGCGCACCTCGCGACACGCCACCACCACGATCCCATATCGACACGCAACTTGACGCATGGCGCACGTCTTAATGCATCCATTAACATAAACATTCTCATCGTAAACACTTACTGACATTAGTATAAACTGTTTTTATACGTTTTTGGCATCTTGTTTCTCTCTAGAGATTATCCAAATAATGAGAGGTATGTGCCTGTTGATACCGGGCGCGGTTATCTCGGTTTCGGTAATAGAATACCGGGAATATTTTATCAACGCACGACCGAGTAATTTAATATAAAGCGTATCACTAAATGATCTCTCGGTCGCGATGACTATCACGAGGTTAATAACAGTGTTGGAGGTTCCTCTACGCGAGACACGCGTCCGCGATATTATCGCCTCCGAAGCATTATTGATGAGAGCCCGCCATAACCAAATAGCCCGAGGACCACGTTTGTTTACTTATCTAAAGTTTGTTAAAATGTTCTATTTTGTGACTAATTGAAAGTCGCGCAGGCCGTTGAACTTACGTTTATGACAGGTGCAGCTCAGAATGGCGTTTTCGTGAGATTGTGGCGCGATTGTCGACTACCGAGCGCCGATAAGAACGTGCCTTTTTCGTGCTTTGTGCGGGCCTTGCCTAATTGTCGAACAGAAGCTGCGCCTGCCCCTTAACGAGAGCTTCAAAAGCCACGTCGTCGTTTATGGAAGAGAAACGGTATACATTACGTTTACTGCTGTTAAGATTGCTTCATTCATTCTTGTCGCGCCCATTGAGTAACTCGGCTACGAGCGACGTAGCGCAAATTGCGAACAATGCTACGTGTTTCAGAATAAACTATTTGCTTCGGCCATTCGCTATTGACATTTAATTTTCTTGTACCAACAAGAGCCGTCTTATGGCCTAGATAAAATCTCATAAAAATTCTATTCGAGTTAAATATTAAATGTATTCCCATTCGTTCCAGTTGCCGGTGGATATGAAAGACTTAAACGGGCGCGTATTGCGGTGCATGCATTAAAATCTTGTTTGTTGCTCTGGATAAATACCTCTACAAACTATAGTGACTACGAGTTGCGCGTTATCTTATAATTAGTTTGGTTTCGTTGTTACATAATTAGATACACAGCTTTTCAATTATTTTTACTATAACTAATTTATAATTTCCCACACACGAAGTGGTCGTTGTTTTACAATTGACAAATTACGACTTGTTTAGATTTCATAACGAGTGTGTCTGGTAGACGGCAGTTGTGTTATTTTAGTCGAGCTTTATAAGATATTAAGTTTTACGGTGGTATTCTAGCTGCGACCTAACACGCTTAACTGATTTCTCGCGACAATCGAGCCTTGACATTTGCGATGCGCGTGCGCCGCCAACCATTGACCCGTGGCACTCACTTGGGCTAACATGTGGGACATATCGTCCGCTACAGCGAGCATTAGTGTCCATTCATACAATACACCATTATATCTGTGTGTTTACGACTGAATCACGACATTTTACATCGGCTCTATGACATCGAGTGCTCACTGAGATTAGGGACAATGAACTCTAAGCTTGATTTTCAATCACCAAGATGTTATATTGTATTGTCGATGTCATGCTTTCGAAGTGTTATGATAGTTCACAATGCTTATGCCTTTTCAATTACTTGGGACTGGTGGCTTTTAGAAAAGAACGATGCTTCGTCGCTGCTACGTGTTTGCTACGATTTTGATACGTGTGTGCTACGATTTTGCAACGTATATACGTGTGTGCTATATTCCTATTATACTTTTGTTTTGTACGTGTTATGATTTTAGTACGTGCATGCTCTTTCTCAGTGGGATAGTCAGTAACACCAGGGCATTGTTGGCCTTACTTGAAGAGCTGAGGTGGTTCGAATACCCGACATACATACATTTATGGAATACAAACACGACGTACGTGCATACTATGAATTTGCTGTGTTTATTTTAGATTAGATCACATTCTAACTTGAACTTTCTTCGTTTTCTGTAAATCTTTAAACAACATGAATTTAGATTCATGGGATTTGATTGCACATTTGGTTCACCTTTTCTATGAAGTACAAATTTCACTTCAAGATATATTTAATAGCAAAAGCGTAAACTCCACATATCACACCTCTCCGTGGTTTAGTGTAAATTTTTATATTACCTGAATACACAAGTGGCGCTGGAATGCTAATAATATGGTAACAAAATGTATTGGGTCCTATAGAGATGCAAATGTGGATAGCTACTCCGATAAAACTCGAAACGTTATGGCTTCGCAGCGCGTCAAGCATTCGACATCCAAAGGCATCGGTGTTTTTATTTTATCGAAGGGATCGATTGTAAAGATAAGTTTATCGTAAGACAAGTAGCGGCCACCCAGCGTCGCCCGCGCCGGCGCGGTATCGAGCCATCGGGCATCGCGCTAGCCCCGCGCCCGGACATGCTTGCATTTTATTACATCTGATAACGATTAATTCGCATATACGTCAAATAATTGAAACGCCAGCTGCGCCCGGCGGACGGTTGGACACCGAGCTTAGGAGAATGGAATGTCGGCGTCACAAGTAATCTCTTTTATGTGATATTACTTGAACAACAGTGACATATTATTCTGTTTTACGACAGTTGAATTTTCGTAGGTAGTTCTCGTAACATTCAGATTTAAGTCGTGTCTCGTGAGGCACGAGATAAATGGTAGGAAGTAGTAAATGTTAATACAAATACCTCGTTATAGATTTTATCCCCATTGTGTGATGTGTAGGTATTTTATATTTAAAAAAAGATTTCATTCACCATTTTATTTTTGTTGAAAAAATGGTCTTTACATTATTTATATTCGATTGTGTCGTAATAAACGAGTATGTGAGAAATGTGTGGATCTTTACAAAAAACCTTATCCCAAGGTGAAACTTGACTTCTAATAAGTAAGTATTTAAAGAATAAATAATAATATGTTGGTTAGACATACATGTTGTGTACAAAAGCTATCAAAACGCCATTTTAATTTCTCAGATATTTCTGAGTTATCTGACTATTGAAAATTTGGCCCTTAAAGAGTTACCGTTTTTACTACAAAGTTCAACAGAGAGAGAGTGTAGAAAACACTATGCATAGTTTTTCATTAGTAAAATAAAGTAAGAAGGTCCCTTTCATAACTTAGTAATTAGGTAGGTACGTTACGACGCTGTAAACTGCAACATTATGAATGACTCGCGTTCCTTGAGTTTCACGTAACCTGCTTAATGTTACTTTTATTGCACTAACATATAAATATAAATACCGCTTTATGCAACCAAGAAAATTTGTTATAGGTAATCTTAAAAACAACTTTTTTTTTCTCAATAAGTATATCTCAATAAGTAATAAGTGTGTTAGTAACATGATTCAAGATTTTTTTCTCAACAAAATGATTATAAAATACTTATAAACATTTTATTGAGAAAAAAAATTACTTGAGTCATTTTACTTACACCGATTTGATGCCACCAACTGCGATCATACTGCTTGAAAAGTGACTTGTTTGGAGAATTTTAGTCGATTTTGATGCTCGGGTTTATTGATTCAAGTATTTTTTATTTATTTCTTACATCTTAGTTAGTAACAATTTTGTAATCGTCCCCACGAGCCCTTTATTTTAATAACTCACTCCATAGGTTTTGACGAAAAACAATAATTGAGGAATCCAACGACACTTCTCAAGTTAAAATCTAATAATAGCCCTTTAAGCTTCAGAGCGTGCCAGAGAAATATACTCGAAAAACATAACCTTCCTTCTGGCGCAGTCTGCTAAAAGTAGAATACGATCTATTTTATCAAAATTTCCAAAGATTGCAGTAACGACACCTAGCAATACCTAAGTGCTGTGAGGCTGTACAAAGTGCATATTACTTTCAAGTACGAATACAATGGGTATTTCAATATAGCCTGATAGTAAGGATGACACTTATAATGACAGACGGCGGCGGGCGGAGCGGGGCGGCGGCGCAAGTCTTGATTCAAGATTATATTAAATCGACCGACAGTAAATCACATCTCCGCTATAAAGTATAAATCAAGTGTGGCATAAAATACATTTATATTGTTTTCACTTCGAAATGACAATAAAATGTTTTAAATTCATGAGTGATTTAATACGTATATCGATATAAGTGCCTAACTAAGATAAGAGAGATTTAAATATAACATATTACCTCTGAAATTATATCGAAGATCAAATTTTTATTGATGCTCGGAATTTGATTGTGATCCGACTTTTATATACGACAAAGTTTACGTAACATACGAGAGATATAAAAATATTTTTAGAAATTCTTAAATCTCTGAAATGGAACTAAAACCAAAAGAGTTCTATAATAATGAATTTGTTTCGTTCAGTGGTGCTATTCAGCAGTGCGATTTCGTAAACATGTCGAAGTTCAGGGTGAAGTGATCACAAAGTGAGCTGTCAAACCATACAAACAACATGGAATGACAGCTCATTTGTCGTTCACTCCCACTTAAGCGTACACAGTGAAATGAACCAAAATAATTCAATTTCAATCAATATCTAATATTAATGCTTACTTTATTATCTGTATGTGCCTAGCACTAAATTTGCACGTCACAGTTGGCAGAAAGTGATGACACCACAAATTAATCTTAAGACCATTATGTACCATATTCTGACAAATAAATTATTATGATTATGATGTCGACAGAATAGACCAGCTGTTTACATGTCGAAGTGAAGGCTTGGGTGAAGTGATGACGAAGTGAGCTGTCAATCCATGCAATCAAGATGGAATGACAGCTCACTCCACCTGAGTTTTCTCAGTGGGAGGTTTACAGAATCGGCCGGTTCTAAAAATAAACTTAGGTGAAGTGAATATGAAGTTAGCAGTCAACCCATACAATTTTCTTCACGCTAACTCCACTTAAGTTTCCGAAGTGAGATGTTTACAGAATTAACTGGTTGGTGAACATATCATATTTTCAGTGATATTCCAAGTACTATCGATAGATCGATGTGAGAAGTCAGATTCGCGTTGGATTCTTTTTCGACTACTTTTAACAAGTTCCTCATCATAACTTAGATAATGCGTTCCAACCGACACAACGATTACATATTCTTTTGAATATCCTTCTTCTCCGAATTTTTCTTATTGGGTTTTCAAACATCCGTGAAAACCGGAACCCATGTAGGATCACCCGGGTGTATCTTGTCTGTCTGTCCGTCTGTGTCAGCCAGTTTTCTCCGGAACTACTGGACTGATTCTGTTAAAATTTCGTATAAGTACATATAGACTTCTATGACCAAAATACGGACATCTTACGAAGGTAAATAAATTTTCAGAATGGGGTTCACTTTTGGGGGTCTAAACTAGGAACCTAAAAAAAAACTATATATAAAAACCGGCTAAGTGCGAATTGGATTCGCGCACCGAGGGTTCCGTACAAACCTGTACGTATTATACTACAAGCAAAAGTTGCGATTTACGATTTATGACGTATATTAGTTTACATGGTAGTTATTATGTAGTTATTATGGTAGTTTATTAGTATACATCTTTTTTTTTAGTTCTATCACTCTCTTATTTTAGAAGTCACGGGGACACACACACACACACATTTTATCACTTTGGAAGTTTCTCTCGCGCAAACTATTCAGTTTAGAAAAAAAAATATTATAGAAACATCAATATCATTTTTAAAGACCTATCCATAGATACCAAACGTATGGGTTCGATGGAAAACTAAATTTAGAGTTTCAGTTCTAAGTATGGGGACCCCCAAAATGTATTGTTTTCTTTTTCTATTTTTGTGTGAAAATATTTATGCGGTTCACGGAATACCTCTACTTACCAAATTTCAACAGCATAGTTCTTATAGTTTCGGAGAAAAGTGGCTGTGACATACGGACGGACAGACAGACAGAATGGCAGACAGACATGACGAATCTATAAGGGCTCCGTTTTTTTGCCATTTGGCTACGGAACCCTAAAAACATAAAATATATAATTTTAAAATAATAAATAATAATAATAAAATCATTTATTTATAAAATAGGACACATTTACAATCAAATATCTTAAAATATTGTTAAAGAACACAGTTGATTATTTGCCTGAACTAGGTTGGAACCTGTGTTTCAGGCTGGCAATTAGATTTAAAGTAATTCAAGAAATTAGATAAAAAATAATATTTCAACTATTGATCCTAAAATGTTTAACAAAAATGCGAATAGGTCTATACCTAAAGATTACAGGAAAACCTATAAGAAGTCTGTGGTATTAAAATAACACGTTCAAAAAAAAAATGCTCGGAACCCTTTGCTCGCGAGTCTGACTCGCACTTGGCCAGTGTTTATTTAATGTTTAAATAAATTTCAAACTAAGAACTCATGAAATACAAACGTAAATAGATCATAACAAAAATGCAGTACAGTCGTAAACAAAAGTTATTATACTTTGTAATGCAAGTTACACACAATTGCATTGTTTTTATTCATGTCCGCGTTATGAGGTGTATCGCAAACGCTGAGACGTTCAAATAAATACATCAATCACATGACAGCATGTTGTTAAACGTGCATATTTGCGAATGACCTCAATGTGTAAATTTCGATTTTATTTATCGAATTGTTAAAACTTTTTGTAACACTTTTGATCCTGCCTGTGCAGAAAGTAAAATTAACGTATTTAAAAGGCGTGCTAAAGAAACATGTGAAAAACCATTTCAAATAAACGATATCTACTCCTTTTACTCCAACATCAGTTTTTATTTCATACCTGTTTACTTAATCACTGATGAAATTGTCTAGCAATATCGGTTTAAATGTATTATTTAAGGTAAAAGTTAAGTTTACTGTACACTAACATTACCCTAAAATACGTAACGGTTATTATATCTGCTTAAGTCTAAGGTGTGGTTTATAATATTGGATAATATTCGATAGTAAAGTCCCGCATCGAATTGCATTAGACGCACTCGGCGGAGAGGCGATAGGCGCCATGCTCGTAGCCAATCTTGCTGTTTTTAATGCCCTGCACTTACAGTATTAACAAGACAAGCTTCGGAATTGTAAATATTTAACTATTATAGTTAAGACTAGCTGACCCGCGCAACTTCGTCTGCGTCACATTTTCCATTACTGCTCCGCTCCTATTTGTCTTAGCGTGATTATATATATATATACACCTATAACCTTCCTCAATAAATGGGCTATCTAACACTGAAAGATTTTTTCAAATCGGACCAGTAGTTCCTGAGATTAGCGCGTTCAACCAAACAAACAAACTCTTCTGCTTTATAATATTAGTAGGTATAGATTGCTTATATACAAAATCTACGTTCAGTTACGTATCCTGATCTCTCTCTCGAATTAAGAATATAATTATGAAGAGGGTACCTAATGCAGGGCACTGTATCATCTCTATCGGTTGAAATGCCGACCAGCCCAGGTACCTAATCTCCTGGTAGAAACTAATCTTGAATCAAAATCAACAAAACCAACTAAGTATCGAACGAATGGTGCTGAATCAAGTGGATTCTTAATTTCGTCCAGAACAGTCCAAAAAGAAACACATTTTCTCCGATTTTTAATGACAATATTGCTGATTGTAGACCACTGATTAATTTAGTTTGTTTTAAAATTTTATAATATCAAAAAAGTTTATTGGGTTCATAGAATCGATTTATTATAGAGGAGCTCGTGGCTAAATTGAAACAGCCGCACGGGCCGATCTTCAAGGCTAAACTATAACAGACGAACGCATCGATCTTCAAGGTTAAGCAACGCTTGCGAAGGTTGGTCTGTGGATGGGTGACCATCTTGACATACCGAGTTTCCTTCGTGCCTCAGAAAGCACGTTAAGCCTTTGGTCCCGGCTGTCATTTGTAGATCTTCGGCAGTCATTACGGATAGTCAAAAGCCAGTAAAATCTGACTGAAATCTTACATTGAATGAGTTGTGGAGGTCTGGTAGGCAACCGCGCCACGTAAAATACCGGTATTCAGCTGAATCCGGTTTGTCTGGAAGCCGAGCCAATATAGTAAGGAAAAGGCTAGGTTGTTATAATGGTCACCCATTCACAGACCGACCTCGGCAAGCGTTGCTTAACCTTGAAAATCGACGTGTTCGGCTGATATAGTTTAGCCACATTGAAACAATACCAAATATTCACCTCATCTGTTAGTAAAACAGTTTACTTATGGATACAGGTAACTCTCCGGAGGAGACTCTCCTCTCCTCCCAGTAAATTGAAAAACAATCTAGTCATTCAATCAAATCCATACTTCCATAGCTATTTACATCAATATTATACGACTTCAAGTTAAACTACATAAAACATGGGGCTGACCTTATGCTACTGCGGAGAATCTTAACACCGCGATTCAGAAAAACGCGTCATAAGTACAACGCCATCTATCGATCTACAACGTAACTGAACTGTCTTTATACTCATACCTACTCATAAGTTCAAACTTAGAAGCTTACACGTTACGATAAATAATGATAATATAATAAAATGTTCACTTTTTTTGCTACATTTTAAGTTTAATTAAAAAATAACTCAAAAATACATTGTTTCGGGGTCGCTTCACACATTTCTTATTAAAAAAATTCTCAATAGATGGCATTGCAAGTATCTGAAGTCTCAATGAAAACAACCTATTTTAGCGCTCGATGAAGTTTCTTCGTAAACTTTAAAATTCGATATCTTTTGATTTTGTGGGTCGATTTTGATGAAATAAAGACTAAATGTTGCTCCGATTATCACTTAATATTTCGAAATACCTAAATTTTGAATCCAATCAGTGGTTTATGCGTGATGCTCCTCTAAACGCACAGACAAACAGACGCACAGACAAACAGACAAACAGACAAACAGAAAAGAATTTCAAAAACTGCTTTTTTGTATTTTATGTCATTTTTCTGACATTTCTATGTATTTTTTATGCGAAAATATTCAATGTACAGACACGGCAACTCTACGATTTTATTATATGTATAGAATAGATATTTTTAAAACAAGATTTCAACGAACCTAAAGGTACAACATATAATCTCACGTATCATTCAACAATTAATCAATGAGCCCGAAAAACAGGATTATGCTGTTTTATTTTGTTTAGGAGATATTATTGTAATCGCAATCTATCAATAAAAATTCAATTTGCATACACAGATTGCGACTGACATACGAATACGAACGTTGCTAAATAGTGTTAGAATTGGCACTCTGATGGTGCTTGCATAATTTATTTATAACTGGGCATAAATTCAAACGAAGCAAGTTAATATGAAGCCTTTAAAAATAAAATAGGTGAAATTAAATGGCAGACATAAACACGTTTTTCTCAAAAATGACAAAAGAAACCTAAGAAGGTAGTTTAGAAGTTTTCAATTTGCAGAAGCCAAGCTCCTTTATTTATATTGTTATCTATGATCACTGTTATATCACAGTAATTAAAAAGTAGCGAACTAATTAGCACCACATTAGCTACAAGATATCTGCCAATCTACTAGTCTTATCATACATTATCGCTCTGCTGTTTATAATTTATTCTACGTACGTATAAAATTTATAGAATGCCTAGCACGCACGGCCCAGCAAAACCTTACTGGAGTCTTCAAATTAGGCTGCAAATCAGTATCTACTATCTGCTGTCCATATTTGCACAAGAAAGCTTCTTAAAAAATTATACCCAATGTTGAAGTAGCTGGTGGCTCGCGTTAGATCACAGTTTCTCCTGATGGAAAGCAATGATTTGTGGTCAATGATGGAGTACACTTGCCTAGAAGTAACCTTTTCAAGACCCCTGGGTTGCAACTACCAGGAAACACGCTCGACAGGCAATCAGCTTGTCTTATCCATACTCGATGGTCACGTTTGCCATAACTATAACTATTGGGCTCGGGTTGACTCAAGCCATTCGTGTGTGGCATCCTTTAGTTGGACAACGTTATTATCTTGCGCATGTTTATTCGTTGGTCAACTCTTAAAATTACAAAGGAGATACCGCTAATTATGACCATTATTACAGGTAATGGTCATAATTATTGGCTTGTAAGTCGTTTATTATCGTGACTAAGTCTACATTTAAATTGATTAAATTGTCACCGAATCACTGGAAATGGAAGTGATTAGTTTTCACTAATTATCCCTACATTTCATATTCGCTATCTAAAATAAAGGCAGTTTTCAGAAGGAAACGAACGTCAAATAAATTATACATAGTAACAAACTAGCTGACCCACGCAACTTCGTCTGCGTCACATTTTCCATTACGGCTCCGCTCCTACTTGTCTTAGCGTGATGATATATTATAGCCTATAACCTTCCTCGATAAATGGGCTATCTAAAACTGAAAGAATTTTTCAAATCGGACCAGTAGTTTCTGAGATTAGCGCGTTCAACCAAACAAACAAACAAACAATCAAAAAAACAAACAAACTCTTCTGCTTTATAATATTATATATAGTATAGATTATAAATAATACGATAGTTTAGATGGATGGATAGATGGATATACAATTTGTTACTCAATTACGTCAGAATTACTGAGTGGATCTTGATGAAATTTGTCACAGAGGTAGTTTATAGCCTGGAGTCACAAATAGGACTTTTTATCCTGGAAGTCTGTTCTCTTGGGATAGTTTTCGACATTGACGCGGGTGGCAGCCTAGCTAGTGTGTTGAGATACGTAGGCTTGCTCCATTACGTATTCCTCAGCCATTCCTTCTTCGCCACTGTTAAATCTATATATATACAAATTAATTGCTGTTCGTTAGTCTCGCTAAAACTCGAGAACGGCTGGGCCGATTTCGGTAATTCTTTTTTTGTTTAGTTTGCCAGAATACAGGGAAGGTTTAATAGCAAAAAAAATTGCCAGTTGACGGGAGCGAAGCCGCGGGGGACAGCTAGTATTTTATATTTATTTGTGAACTGGGTCGTAGGTAGGTCTTCCCGTACAAAAACTTTCCACAGCAAATTCATAGATAATGTTTGTAAAGTCTCCTTTTAAATGGTTTTCATCCAGAATATAAAGAACTTCTTTATTAAAATGTTGTTAAGCTTCCCATACAAAAACTTCTTTGTATTTTAAATTGTAAGTAAGTACTTAAACGTATAAAATCATAAAGAATCACTAATGAGGACATTATATTATAATATATTGAAAAAAAAAAGCTAGTTAAAAATGTTTTGAAAACATTTTAAATGAAAATGATACTGCTTGTGTTACTGTTTGTTATTATATTACAACAGCCAAAAGCTTTATTATTAATTAAACAACTTTTATTCGATAAAGCAAGTAGTGAGTTTCCGAAAACCGGGAATGAATGAGCAATATTTAATTATTCGCTGGGAAAGGGAATCGCTTGTCTTGGTATGGTCATGTGAAGAGGAGGGAGGAAACGCATTTAACTAAAAGAGTAAGGAAGGCCAAACAAAAGATGGATGGATTATGTGACGAGCGATGATAAAAAAGGGAGTTAGTGATAGTTTGACGGCAGATAGAACAGACTAGAAGAAAAAAACGTGTTGCGCCGACCCCAAGTAACATGGGATGATGATTAAATTATTCGCTGGTATGCATTAATATTATGGAACAATTTCTAACACCAATATCATGCTTTTCTACGAATTCTCACACAGTAGTTGTGTTAAAATGTATTATTTAAATCGTAGTATAAATTATACTAGTGGCTCGCCGCGGTTTCCTTCAGATGTATTTTTTTTTAAAAATCTGTCTTCGCCCTAAAATTACGAACAGAACAAAATAATAATTGGATCAGTCGTTATAAAGTTATGCGCGTACATAATTTACACGTACATTTTGTGATTCATTTTTGTTTAGAAAGACAGATAGATGCTAACCCGCGCAACTTCGTCCGCGACACATTTTTCATTAATGCTCCGCTCCTAACAAAACACTAGTGGCTTTGTTTGTTTAAAACTAAGTCTATACTAATATTATAAAGCAGAGGAGTTTGTTTGTTTGATTGTTTGTTTGTTTGGTTGAAAGCGCTAATCTCAGGAACTACTGGTCCGATTTGAAAAATTATTTCAGGGTTAGATAGCCCATTTATCGAGGAAGGTTATAGACTATAATAATATATCATCACGCTAAGAGTTGCGCGGGTCAGCTAGTTATTTATATTTTTTAAGTTATTTATTACAGAATAAATATCTGAAAAATATCAATAAAAGTAGCAAATATCATAACATTATACCGCGTGTATCTGACATCAACGATTTCCATGGGTCCAGGGCATGATTCTGGACATTTTTTTCAAGAGTACCACAAATAGGTATCAGCTCAGCTGAGCTGATATCTATTTCAGATACACGCGGTATATAATTAGGAATTGTACCTAGTTGTTAAATGCAGTTTTTTGTTGCTTATTTTCAGCCTCAGGCAGATTTTAATGCGGTAACGTTTAGATGCAAATGTTTTACTACACCGATTTTCAGACTTCTTTTTTCAGTGATGAAAGTCCCATAAAACGTGAGTCTTCAAATATTTTACAATAGAGCGTCTGCAATTTGACCCTCCACTTAACATTCCCGAAATTGTCTTTTCGGTCTCATTTTGTGGCAAAATATGAAATTTCTTACGACACTCAGGGGAAGAAAGATGGAATGTGCTGATGAATTCCTTACCGCCGACTGTAAGCCTAAACGGGTACCGAAGGTAGCTGAGATCATGATTATGGTGATTTTGACCTCTTACAGATGTGGGTAAGACTGCCGTGGTCGCCTGTTGCATTGATGCATAGCCAGAGGAGCTGTGCACATGTCGAGGTACCTGCTTGCAGAATATGATAGCGAAGCATAATATTGTGCTAGTATGTTTTTCTATATTTTTTGTGTTTAGGTATTATAATCAAAACAAATCAAGAATTTTATTTCAGTAAAGGTAAGGATAGTAAGGATAGTATCTACCTTCCTCACAGTATATGCTGGACACTTTATATCTTTTATGGGTATTAGCGTAAAATTCGTGTTCAGTGTGATTTTCTGATTTATTTGTACAACATATTTTTGTTTCTAGATTTAACGGTAAAAAAACTATTCTAAAACCAATGAACAACACAATCAGGCAAGTTGTTCTCGTTTCAAAAATCATGAAATTTAAAATCCAGGCCTTCTAATTGTAGGTGAGTGGGTTGTTCAATTTCCTTATTCAATAATCATCGAAACTTGAAAGCCTATCAGTGCAGAGTACCTACTCTACCGTTAGTACAAGCTTTTAAGTGCCTTCAATAATTCCCACAATTTCTACCGCCATTACCAAATAGCTCAATATTTAATCAGAAACCTCTCCGCCCCGAGTACTTACCTATTGTAATTGCACTTGATTGCCGTGTCTGTTCGCTACAATATATTTCAAAGGTAACTGAATATATCTTAAAAGAACTCATTTTATTAAAAATTTTTAAGTATTTTTTTCATAATCAAGCAACATAAGACTCATTATTTGGCAATACAATAAAACGTAATTTCAATGGACAACACACAACGTACAAGACATACAATTAAATAAAATAAAATTAGACTACAAGACATAAAATAAAATAAAAAAATTGACAAATTAAATACACACTCATCTGAAAGATGTTTTCAGATAAGTCGATTAATGTAGTTCTGTAACAAAATGTTATGTAGGTAAATGATAGCTTAGATACGAAACTCTTTATCGCTTACAAATCTTTTGTCCACTGACTAAAATTCCAAAAGAATCATAACAGTGATATAAATTCAAAGCATAAAAGAAGCCTGTGTCTAAAAGAAGGAGCAATGTCAGTGAAATAATGACCTAATTTATTTTGCCAAGCAGTTGCAAGGGAACTGAATATAAAACAGGTACCTCCCGGCGATGCCTATTTAAGACTCTGGCTTCAACATTTAAAAGATTTAAGCATCATACATAATATAAAAACGACATGGCGTGTCCTACCTATATAAAATTTATTCGCCCCAAAAATTGGCAACTTTGTAAAATATCGCTTGGTTAACTTTAGGGTCCCGATATGAATAACATTGGCTCAGGAATATAGTAATACTAGCTGACCCGCGCAACTTCGTCTGCGTCACATTTTCCATTAATGCTGCGCTCCTATTTGTCTTAGCGTGATGATATATAGCCTATAGCCTTCCTCGATAAATGGGCTATCTAACACTGAAATAATTTTTCAAATTGGACCAGTAGAACTTCCTGAGATTAGCGCGTTCAACCAAACAAACAAACAAACTCTTCTGCTTTATAATATTAGTATAGATTAACTGACACACCTTTTATACAAAATGTTATTCATAAATTTTTATACTCACAAACAGATACAGTTATTTCCTCTAATGTTTTCGGATATGTATGAAGCACGTGCCGGCCGTCGCCTAAAGTTTATTGGTTTGATTTGAGCAATTAACGAAACTAAGATAATGTAGGTTTGTGATGGGAAATTAAAAAAAAACATGTACACTCTTAAATAATTGATGTGTTTGTTTAAATTTTGATTGTCAGCTGTTGTAGGGGAAAGTATTTCGTAAGATGATGAGGAGGAGGGTTCAAAATAGTGTGGCGCAGGTGAGGTGAAAAGCCGAGCAGAGTTATGTCCTCTACATTGGTGAGGTAATTTCTTCACCTCGCCTGAGACTATTTCGTTGTGTCGAACTCTCTTAACTATTGACGTTATCTTGATTTACGCACTTTATTAACATTTTATTACTCGATTGAGCGAGTTTCGTAAGTAGTTAGATTGGCGTCGAGCGGACGTGTCTAGCAAAATCATTGAGCTGCAAGAATAATAAATGAAAAGTTATAAAAACAAACTTTTAAATGCAGTTGACTCATCTATTTTTAGCCTTGAATTTATTTCACTTTGATTTGATGAATATTTATTTTTCGTGTCACGGAAAATTTTCTAGATCTTCAGTAAATAAATATTATGATTTATGAACACCTTCAGACGGACGAACAAATCGTGTATTATTTAGTCTCTTTATCGAAACTACCTTTGATTTCCCATCCCTAAAAATAAAATAAAAAAGGGGTAACAAACAGGATCAGTTCATTACTTTATGACGTGACGATTTCATTACTTATGTTGCTTGTCATTATATCGGTGTCCAAGCTACATACTACATTTTCTGTTACTTACCTACCGGTAAAGCGGTCCTTTCAAACCCGCCGCGACACTTGGCTGACCCGTTAGGTACTTACTATAAGGTGACCCGTAGTTCTGGGTACCCGTCCGCAGCACTTACAGCCGTACGTACTCGTACATCGCGCCTCAATCATTGGCGCAAGTCCTTTTCTTGGAGTTAATTTATTTCGACACGGAAAGTTGTGTAGCTTCTGTAGTCTTGTACTATACTCTATTTTCCGACAGATCAGAAGCCGATCGATTCTTCTGTAACATTGTTCGCTTTTTAAACAATTTCCAAGAAAAGGAGGAGGTTTTCAATTCGGTTGGCAGTTTTTTTAGTATTTACACCGATTGCTTCTTAGTTCGATTTGGGATAATTGTCATTTGGCCCCGAAAAAATTTGATTCAGTTTGGTTCAATTTGATTCAGTAGTTATTATTTTATGAGAATTTTTGCTTACGTGATCTCGTAGACGATGACGTCGTCTAAGTATAAATATAACCTACTTCCAAATAAAAACACTAGGATGTCAGTGCTAAAACAGATATACAGACAGACGGACATGACGAAACTAAAAGGATTCCTTGTCAGGACTACGGAACTCTAAAAACGAAGAAACAAACCCAAAAACATCAACTTCCGAAAGGATCATGGCCAACGATGTATGGAAATCCGTCTTAAGTTGAAACACAATAAATCTTTATTTATTATAGACTACGCTTTATATACTATTAAATAAAAGTGTTCATTTTCATACAATTATCCGAGTTTTAAAGTAATTAAACAAATTCGGAGATAACCTAAAAATTGTGTCTCTAAACTACTCGCAACTTATAAAATGACCACAGATCACTCATGTAGCCTGTACAAAACAGCAAAGTTAGTTAAAAACAAAATAAGAGAACAGCTTCTAATTGAAAAAAAAAAAAACCTGAATAATCGTGAATAACGTGCTTTTTATGGCCTCGCAGCGTTGATGTGACATTATCGAAATAAAACAACTTTTTTTTCAACCTACCGTGCTTTTTAGGATTCAGTACTTTGAGGCACAAGGACAGTACACAGGACAATAAATTGACTTCTGATAGATCGATATCTATCAGAAGATTATGATATTACTAATTATTTAGCTATTTATGAGTTTAATATCATTTTCGTGATGTTTTTAAGTAAAGGCTCATAGTTACGTGAGTCGTACAAATGAAGAGAACGAAACGTCCATCATGACTATACGGAAATATACCTAGCAATCGTTAATTTACTGTTTATCTTGAAATGATAATTCCGGATACGAAAACAAAATTCCTGAAGTGAAAAGCTTGTAAAAATAAGCAAATAATTTGTATATTAATTTGTTTTTCATACGTGTAACTTTTCTAGACTGGTTTCCTTTAAGTTATTTTATAATTTATAGTGTTTGTTAGTGTTAATTTAGAAGTAGGTAATATATTGGGAAAAATATGTTTTTCAGTTTTCTCTATAGACACTTTTCTTGTCAGTTTAGACAGTTCATGAATATTGTTTTGTAAATTCTTTTTAATGATAACATGTACTACTTACTGGCTTCTGCCAACGGCTTCACTAGCCTGAAAATCGAAAATTATCCCAAGGTGAGATACTCCAAAGTATCCCATGTCTGTACCAGTGGGCCAATTATTATTCTATTACATTTTACACAACTTTCGCATTCGCATGTCAATCGCAAACTGTCAAAAAACCCTTAATTTTCATACATTTTTGATAGTTTGCGAATGAGATGCGAGTGTGAAAATTAGTAGAATTGGCCCACAGGTCTATTTAACTTTGTCCTATACCAGGTCTACTGAAATGCCAAGTTTCATCCAGATCCAACCAAAAAGTGAAGTGGTAACAAACAGTCAGACAGATAGAGTTTTTTTCGCATTTATAATATTGAGTATGGTACTGCGATTTTTAATTGGTTATTTATTTGTCCGCTAATGCTATCTATATATATATAAGGCAAACCTGACTCACTGACATATACATAATATATCAACGCACTGGCGAAACTATTGATCGTAGAACGCTAAATTTGGCATGTAGCTTCCTTACACTCCCTAGGGGTGCACTGAGAGAGGATCTCCCGAAATGCCCACGGGAACGGCAAAAAATGGGATATGCGCGAACGAAGTCGCGGATGAAAGTTAGTATATGTATAAAAACAGGAACTGACTGACTGATCGATCAACGAACAGCTGAAACTACTGGTCGTAGAAAGCTGAATTTTGAAGCTTCGCGGGCGAAAGCTAGTTTGTCATAAAGCCGATAGTCGTTGGGCTGAAACGTTGACAGCTGGCTCAAGTACCTGAAACAGAGGGAGCATCCGACCACGGTACGCAGTCAGGTTAGTTCCCCCTCTGTAGCCCCATAGTATGAGCGCATGACATTTTCGTTTATGGATTGCGTCCATCGCATGCGCTGCACATTTCCACCGATAGCGGGGACCCTGTCAGAGACCGGTGGGCCTCGAGGTCCCAAGCTGGCCGGTGGTCGGCCTCGTCCACGCCGACGCGCAGGTGGTGGTGTCGTCGGCGGCGAGAAGTATTTGTCGCTCGAGCTCGACGCAACTGCAGCTACCGGAATCTCTGGACTCGCGGCTGGCGCTGGTCCCGGCGACTGCGAGGCGGAGCTGGGTGGTGGTTAACGACCACCACCCAACCAATGGCTATGGCAACAGATAAACGACCGATAAAGTATCTAAGAAACCGGGCATAGGTGAGTCAAAAATAAAACTACATATGTTTCTTGAAAATAACGCTCAATTTATCTAACTATCCATTAGATTGAGGGAGGCTGAGTATCGCTTTTGAAAATGGATATAAAAACATGCCATAGATACTTACATAAGGTACTTAGTGCAATAGAGATAAATAAATTACTAGCAATTTACATACATAGACGTCCACAAAATTACAAGGGGAATGCTATTTAGTATATCAGTTTGATCTAAATGACAATAAAACGAGAAACAGTCTGTAGGTCTGTGCCTCATTACTAAATTAACGTCGCAGTGAAGAAATATTTTGAAACCAGAAAATTATTCCTTTATGCTTTGATAAGATCATCAAGATTAATTTCTAAATATACTTTACACACAAGAAGTAAATAAGTTATTAAAATCAAATTGTAATTTACGATAATCATAAAGTAAAGATTAGGCTAGTTCGACGTACGAGTTTGATTTAAATACATTCCAGCTCTTCACATAAATACTTATAGATCCAAAACGGGACATTCTTGCGTTCGATATTTATGCCTCCATCTCTGGTGAGGTCCACGAAAATTGTGACATACGCATGACAATAAAAAGTCAACAATGAGCGCAGTGACCACGCGACAGGACCCCCCGGACCCGACCGCGGAGAATACACGCGTTTATGATCTATGATCTGAAACTGATACTTATAATGGCTTCTGTATAAAGAAGCTGCACCAAAACACAGCCTCCGCGCCACTCCACATAATAAATAACCTCAAATTGCTTGTAAAAGTTAAACTTTTATCTCTCTGCCTTTGTACACATGTAAATATTTGTGTTTAATCTGACGTCGACTTATTCGTTCGATCGTTTACTGGACTCGATTGAGGCCGAGTTGTAATGATTTGTGCTCATGAACTCGCCTTACAGAGGAGATTTCACATTGTATAATCAAAATTGATTTACTCATTTAATTAGAATAATGAATTAATAATTCGTTTTGCCCGCAGAGATTAATATTGACTAAGATCGACGTACAGCAATTTTATTGACGGTTATCGACAATTACGATTTCATTTTAATTGGTCTAGATGCGCAGCAATAAAAGAAGTGTCCGATTTATAGTGACGTACGTTGTTAGAGGCGGACTTGATATTTATTACTTTGTAAGGTTTGTTTATTTATATAGAGCTGGTAGCGAGCGGTAGCAGGTCGGTGAGGCCGGCAAACATTGGAAGCGGAATGACGTGTCGCGATCGCATGTCCACCAGGAATATATCAATCGAGCGGGAGAGTAATGGTCGTCAGTGCCAGCCGACCGGCCTCCTCTCGCTAAATGAGCCGCAAACTGGCTACTGGTACTTTCTGTTTGAATGTTAAGTAGTTTTAATTATTTCGCACGAGCCCCCGGCTGTACTATTCGCCAGAGATATTTATCGAAGGCTACTTTTACTATATATTTACAATACAGATACACCGTATCGATATTATGATGACTCTTAAATAGCTAATTGAAATATCGCCTGTAACTCTTGTTCGTAAATCAAGTATAAAATTTGCATTTATCTGTCAGCAACCTATGCTATAAATTAGGTTATATGTATTATAAGCTCCATCAAACTATTATTTACTTAAATATTTTTCTTTATAAGAGTCGTTCAAGTGATCAACTGTCCTTCAATTCAAAATGCAGAAAAAGATATAAAGCCTTCCAAAATACTGGTAATTATCTTATGAGATTAAAAATATATCTCAAGATAAGAGTTATCTAAAGACTAAAGTTTTTGCTTCAGTGTCTTAATTATGCGCAGTGGATTGATTGCGACCGGGGGTCGGTAATGATCGCCTCGTGAGCTTTCATGAAGTAATCTCGTGCGCCTGAGCGATGTACTCAACGTGCACTGCCGTTTATTTTATGCTCTCCGGGTAAGTGAGACTGCCTTTTGAATTATTTGACTGTGTTTCCCATTCATTTTTAAGCGGGGCTAATTAATTTGAACATTATGAGAACGTTAGATACATTTTGTATGTTTCAAGAATTCAATACAGAAAACTATTTTCTTGTGTCATTTAAGGTTTGCTACCGTCGATAAATAAGCCCTACTCATGTCTTCCATATCTAAAATCATAACTGGTGAGTGACCCTACAGCTAAAACGAAATCAGTTAGAAAATAATAATGGTTATTGAGTGCGCGCCGCAATGAACTGATAAACAGCTTTTACTCCGACGGGTATTGAACAACAGGTTCCAATACTGGCACAAAGATCTTATATTAACAATGTTGCATGAAATGCTCTATTATCACTTTTAATATCGGTGCATAATTGTAAGAAATACAAGTTAGTTATTAGCGCAGGCTGCCACGAGACCAGTGGTTCTTGTCCAAAGGCGGCTCGGCCAGGCCGGCGCGGCGGCGCTCGCTGCGGGGCCTGTCCGCCATGAAAAATTACTACTCTCGTAAATATTTTGTTGAAATGCAATTTAATTTAATAATACATACGTATTTCCAACGAGTACTCACAATTCACTCACTGCTTTCTTTTAACTTATTTACATTTTTGCTTAAAATATTCATCATCCAATCAGGACTTCGAACTATGACGCTTCGGAGAACCTTAAAGTAAATTCATGAACATGTATTGCACTGCCTTTTTTATTTACAATAGAAGTTTTACTGCACCGACGCGACGTCAGGGAAAAAATATCGCCACTTTGCGCTAGGCTCGAATCCAGCTCGTTGCGATATCAAGTGAGTGCATCATAAAATTTGACAGTGACACGCTGAAGTACTCGTATTACCGTATGTGGCATTAATTTTACGATCGCCGCGAGTAATTTACTTTCTCGGAATGCTGCAAGAAGTATGAACGGCAATAAAGTGTTAACGGTGTCCCGATACTAGATCACGCGGCGTCATGTAATATACTAGCGCAGTCTTTGATTTACTTCAACATTTTTATGCTGCTACTAATAAAGTTTACATGATCATCAATTTTAATTTTACTGTGGCGGGACTCAAACGGACTCGGGCGGACGGACAGCCCCCGGCAGCCGCCGCCCGTCGATATTTCAATTACGTTTGCTTTTTGTACTTTATAAGTGTTTTCCCAATGCGTAATAAAACTTATCCAAACCTATAAAAAGATCCATACGCGGCACGAGCTAGGAAATGTAGGTTAACAAAGTGGTTAACGTCTCATAGGAAAGTTCTTTCTAAAAATCGATGAGAAATCCGAATTTTATTCCATATCAGCTAAGAATCGATATTCAATGCAAATTGATTGCATATCAGTTCGTTAATGTACAACTTTTTGTTGGTCGCCGCGTGTGTGACCTTTTCTATTTGCATAGAGTTAACTAACGCGCTCTCATTGGGGATGCACGAGCCTCGGCCGGGCGCAGGCGCCAGACCACCCAGTCCCGACACCTCTAAATATTTCCTATGTCTAGCACTCTAGTTAAGTTACTTTAAAAAATATAGTAACAAGGCCATAATTCAATGTTCCATTGAAAATAGCAACGCTTTTGGAACGCCGCGAGTCAACAGATAAAATAAAATATGTGTAGCAGGTGGTTATAGACTGGCCGAATGAAGACAAAGATAGAAATGTAGACGTTATAAATCTTCCCAATGTTTATGTTATCATCTAAGAAAGTAAAATTGTCTCTGATATCTGATTGAATGCCCGATTTTTGAGATAATGAGCACACAGTTTTTGATAATTTATATAATAGTTCTGTTAATAATAATAAATAATAATACATGCACACACACACTCATACACGCACGTACACACATGCACGTTGACTGTCTCAAGTTGTGATGCAATGGGGGAGCCTGGAGCTCTAAAATACAGACCTAGGCTTAGTTTGGACTCCAGATCTCCCACAAATTACCTTCTATCTATTGTCGAACTACCTGTCAACTAAAACTGTGTTGTAATTTGTTGGAGATAAATAAACGTTTTTATTATTTTATTTTTATTTTTTATAATTGTACTATTTCCAACAAATTGTCTGATCCAGCGTTTCAATTCGTAAAGCCGATACCATCTCCACGTCAATTTATTTACTTTCTAAACAATAAATAAAACAAATACTATCATCGCTTTGTCTTATAATATCTCATTCACATATTCTTCTTATGATAGATAAAAATCGTAAATGAATGTTAATTTCAATATTTAAGCTAGCATAGGATCAACAAATCATCGCGATGGTATCTCGTGCGATCCGAAAAGAACCGTCCATTATCGATGGCCAGCCATTGGGCCGCCTGACCTCTAACACTGGCCCGATATTTAGTGGTACGACTAGCACGCATTGTTCAGTACAATGATAATTGTAGGTGGTGGCTAGAGTTTGTTTAAAATTGATTTCGGCTGTGATCGTCGGGTTGATAGCGTCGTCGTATCTTACGTTATTATGGGTTGGGAGCGCTCCGGGCGCCGCGCACCCACTGCACACCATCGCACACTATGTGATACCGACACTGATACTGGATGTGTGTCTCGTGTCAATCGATATGGAATATTTATTGGCACTTATATCATGAGAAGACCAACACCCTAAAACGGCTGAGAATATGTTGTAGGAAAAAATTCCGCCGATGTCCGTGAATTATGAGACCACTGTCCTGAAACTAAAACAGCTGCCAGTAGGCTAGATTCCATCATCCACAAATTGCAAAACTACTTAGTCCGTCAGTCAGAGTATTGAAAAATAATGGACACGTATTTTTTGTTTTTGTAAATCAATGAAAATTGACATCAAAACTCGGGAGTGGGGGCTCGTGACGTCACGGCTCACTTAAAATTATGTGAAGGTGTGACGTATTGAGAATTTTAAAAGCGTCGTAACTTCGTCAATTTTTGGTTCCCGTAATAAAAGAAAAAACACGGGGCAAATATTTTTTGATAATCTAACTGACGGACTAATTAGATTTTTTCAGGATACAAGCCTATTCAGCCCATCGATAAATTTTTAAAATATATATTGAAGTGTAGAGCAATAAAACGATAGTAGGATTAACGGCGAAAGGCTCAGTTAAAATTAGATATCAATTATAAATACCTTTAGCTATAAGAGAAATACCATTAAAATGCATTGTGCAGTTCTGTTGTCATAATAAACCTTTAAAGCTCATTGTTTCTGTGAGAAATACTAGCAGCAGGTAGGCGACGGCGACGCGACGATCTGGAGAGGGATGTCAGGAGGCGCGGAGTGCCTCCTGCGATGGCGGATAAGAGCCGTCATAAGTCGGCGCGTCGCAGCGCCGCGTGCGCAAATAACGACAAATCGCGGCTCGATCGCGCGCCTGCGCCGCTCCGCCCCGCGCGCCCCGTTCCGCGCAGCGTCCGGTCCCGTCACAATGCTGATGTTCCGCTCGATCGACGCTACCCGATGCGCGTACGCCGTGTTTTATGCTTACTTTTCTACAATCCTTTACCGTATTGTCCCTCGAACACTGACAAGGGAAATATATGGGAAGCCGATGCGATTTTTGTCTAGTGGCGCTGCGTGGGGTACACATACAATAAAATACATTACTGTTGTAACTGAGAAATGGAATAAAAGTGTTCAGGTTTACAATAGATATGAAATAATTGGTGGACTAATTAAATTTGTCACAGCTTTTTGCTTTCCACCAAGTCTAAGTCTTAGTGTGATGCTGTTCACGCTCTTCGTAGCTCCACGTCTCGTGATCTCGTCTAACTGACACTATCAAGCAGAATTATCTTTTTAAATTAAATTAACCTGTCCCGATAAATATTTATGCACAGGTTAAGCGGAAGAGACCATATTCTCGCACAGGGCCCATAACTCTCGCAACAATATGGCGCACAATTACAAGTCGCGGGTCGCCAGGTGACGATGATAAATGTGTTTCCTTGGGCAAGGGACACACGCGGCGCATTATGCACTCGCGCACATTTCCACGCTTCTACAACACCAACATAGCCGGAGCTTTAGCTTTGCACATGCTTCACTAAATGGGTAATAACTGTGTGAATTTATACTCAAGTGTTAAGGGTCCTCTTCAATGGTCAAGCCGTTCAGTATTGTCTCAACCGCGCTCAGTTTATCATTGCCAATTATCTCCGAAAGCGATACAATGATGAATGATTCGTAATTGTACTAAGTATAATTTGCAGCAGAGCGATAGGTGGTTAAGTCGTGCGTCGTTGTTAATGTCCACTAAGTCATGGGGGCGATTCCATATGTTGAATAGTGAGTAAGTAAATGTTTGGGCACATTGTTCTAGGACCGGTTGAGACGGAAACGCCGCGGTGGGCTGTAACATTACTTATACATGCGTCGACGCACTTTAGCAATCAGCATTAATCAACACGATATGCTCTCTTGTCTCCGCAGTCTCCCTATTGATTTGTATGTTTTCAAACTGGCACTACGGTTTGTCATCAAGCCTGAGACTCGAGACTAACTTCCAGTTTCGCTTTACGACTGCAGATCTATTGAGTGGACCAGTTAAGTAGTTAAGGCTTGTAAAGTATGGCACTCAACGAGAAGTTATGATTATTATTTTATGGTTTATTTTTACCCGGTTACTGCAACCTTAAAGATAAACTTAATGAATTTGACACATTGTTGATTGCTAATAGATAGGTGTATCATAAAATATGCTTTTAGCAGTTTCCTTAGAGTTGGAAAATTCCCTGAATAGCCTCGATTTTAATATAGGCTTTGTGCACACATTGCAATAAGCGACTATGCAACTGTAGATGTTTTGGTTTCAACACCATATGACTGATTTCTTCGGTTGGCTCTTCTTAATTTCAAACTGTCAGGCAAGTTTTTGGTACATTTTTGGGTTTTCCTGTACAACACGTTGAAGTGATAGGTTGGAGACGCTACTGTGCTGGCCCGTGTAATAAGTAAGAACGTTATGAGAAGAAAACTGACTGGAATTGGAGTGGTATCTTGTGAGAATTTTGTCCCTGTATAGACTAAGGCTAGGCGCGCACTGGTGACTTTTGTCACCGTGACAGTATAGGTATCTCTCTTTTGCACTTCACAATTGAGTGAAATATACTGTCACGGTGACAAAAGCCACCAGTGCGGGCATTGGTTTACGACATACCATAGTAAGAAATATGAATCCTCACTTTCTCGAGTAATAGAACGTTATTAAGTGAATCTTGTACATTATGAACCGCGTTTCCGATGCGTTCGAAGTAAAGAGTGTCGGAGAAAGTGTCCGTGTTACTTCATAGTCTGCATGTCGACATGAACACGTCGTGATGGCTTATCTCCAAAACTCGAGGGCCATGTAAAGCACCTTCGTTTATCTGGCGGCTACAAGGCACACGGAAACATCTTGTCTCTCGCGTAAACCCGCCATGTTTTATTCTCTCGCATTCAGCGCCGATACCTTAATAAAACCCAACAAGATTGAGCAATAAAAAGTAATTTATTTGATTGTAATTTCAAAACACAAAGTGGGCCTCATTTTGTAATATATTTTTATCTTTGTGGTTTTGTGTTTCTTGCTCGCGGGGCACGTCCTGCCCGACCTGCCTGCAGATGATTCGTTGCGAGCGTTCAATAAATTTAAAGTGTATCTTAAACTCGATTCAATTCCGACGGTGATACCTAACGGTTGGTACCATGAAAAAGACATTACGTGCACCACAACATGTAACTTCACTTCGTATTACTTGTGTAAGTACATTGTGGTGCGCGGCAAGGTTTATTGTGATCGAGCCTATTTGGGGGCCGGAGCTTACAACCTTTCACCGACGCATTAAAATGTGCATATCTATTACAAGCTACAATCTCTCAGCATCTCTAAATTACATCTCTTAAAAGGTGTGAGAAGTGTAGCTGCATACGTAATCGACGGTAACGGAAGCCGAGGCGCGACGTGTTAAAGGCTGAGCGTCGGCGTCGGCCGGCCGTCCTGCACAATACGCCAACTCCGATATTATCACCGAACCAATCAATTTGATCCCTCATAAAAAGTTCTCGGTAGGCAGCTACAGCTAGCGAGTATAATGCAGTCGCTGTATCGGACGCTCGATCCGTGGCTCGGTGGTAGCCGGACTTTTCATATATTTTATGTGAAAAGGATATGGGCATTGTTGTGAGACGCCCTGCTGCGCGCGCGCAGGTTAAACACTTGAAATTACAAGACAGCTCGGACGGAGCTGGGCTCGCGTCGAGCCGAACCCGGAAAAATGCGCTTCCAATGTTACGCTTGATGAAAATAAAAATATTGTCCACGCGATGTGTGGCACTGCACCAGGTGCTACCAGCTCGATGTGTCATGTGTACTATATTAAAAAGATACACTTAGTATACTGGGTTTATTGCACGTACACAAATTGTAGCTGGTGAGGCTCTTAATAAGTTTGTAGCCGTTACTTTGTTTACTGAAAGACCTAAGTAGCGAGATTGCCGAGGGCTATTACTTTTAATCTCATCAACATCGTATTACACTTATGATATCGTCATAAACTGACGTAATTGTGTCTACAGACATACATTATACCTACATAAATAAGTAAAATGGGATAAGTCACATCAAAAGTCACCACAGGAGATTTAAAAAATTCAATATTTTGCTTCAAATAAACAAGTCTCAAGGAAAATAAAAGTTAACAATTCAAATAAAGTAAAGATTTGCGACACCACGTAGCAGTGTTGTTCAAATATTTTGCCAGTGATCGTAAAACGAAGTAAAGATAAAGTAAATATTGTGACTTTTGTGGTCTGATTATGTTTCACATTTATGACATAATAATGAATAAAACTTCACGCTTTTTATAGTGATGCCGATTATAAAGTCAGAAATGATTTCAAAAGTAAGTGTAGCATTACACTAGGTAAGTATTTTTGTTTCAATACCTAAGTATAGATTAGTTATTGTTATTATACTTCAATTGATTTTTTTAATTTTATATGATGTTTTAATACAGCAACATTATTTTATGCCATCATAATCTATTTGACGGTTTTCTTTATTTTTTTTTAATTTATGTTGTTTCGTTTATTTTATTTAACTAGTTATTGCAGGACCAGAATCCGATAATTTGTCTGAGCCCTTTAAGCGTGTAATTTGTAGAGTCACCATCTTGAAAAATAGCTGGTTATTTTAAGAGCATGTCCTCTTCATCCAAGATTTGCAAGTCACTATTGCTTATGCTCAACTTTGTTTGAATATCTTTATGTTAAAATTAAAATTATAAATAAAACTTGTAGATTAATCCTGTACCATCATCAACACAACCTAAATAAGTTTTTTTTAATGTATTAAAGGAAAATAACAACTACGACATATTATATAACACATAAGGTTTACAAAGTTTAAGTGGTGATGTTGCAGTCCATTGCATTATCCGCAAATAATGCATATTTAATGATCAGTAGATTGTTTGAATTAATAAATGCATTCTGTCGTTGTCATGTACAGTAGTGGTACATGCGTGGACTTGATGCAATAAGGTATCCTTTTCCAGTCAATCTTTGGGTTAAGACGTAAATGCAGTAAATGTTGACTATCTTATGATCCTTCGTGATTTATCTTTTGACTCATTTGAGCTTCAATTGAAAAGTATGATAACTATCATTCGCACTTAGCCTAATTTAGACTGCCCCAAAGGGTTTCTTCTGCTAACTAGGCACTGATTAATATTCTATAGATTTTCACTAATTCTATTCCAGACCTGGACTCAGCCGTATTCTACAAGATCACTGCTATTTTTGGATACATCAAGACAAGTGCTCTTCTACCATTGGAATGTAAAAGACAGGTTCGTCTGTTAACTTCTTGACGTTACGAAGGTGAAGATACTTTGAGGCTGCAAGGATTCGAGTGAGTCGCGAGTGGCTCGAGAGAGGTGCGAGATGTTACACGGCGGATATAAATAAAAGAAGATTGTCCCCGAGGACCGCGGGCCATAATGTGCGGCACGCTCCGCTTTGTACCAGAGTATAGCGCCTTTTTGGATCATTAACTTTAAACGAATAGTTTAGTTACCTAATTACGATTTTTGTGAACATTTTTCTGAAACCGACTTGGTTGTATTTTTTTTTATTTGTTTTATTTACACTTTTTAGTCCAACTCCCCAAAAACTCAACCAGTTCATACCTATCTAACTGTCTATCTGCAAAGTTTTTCATCAGCTCTCTCTTCATTTCTAAATAAACCGCTAAAGAATTTTGCAGACAGCACCAAACCAGGTGCTACATGGTTAAATGACAGGTTATTTGAAATAATTATTTGTCGACATGAATACTTGTAAAGTATTATGATGTTTTATTATTTTATTCATGACTAGCTTCTGCCAGCGGCTTCGCCCGCGTGATCCCTAGGGAACATATTCCCGGGATGAAAAGTAGCTTATGTGCTATTCCAGACTATAATCTATCTTTGTTTTAAATTTCATTAAGATCCGTTAAGCCGTTCTGGCGTGATTGAGTAACAAACAACCAAACTTTCACATTTATAATATTACTCGTTTGGTGTAAAGCGAAATTATAACCATCTTCCCCTCGACATTATAATTATTAAAGGATATTGCAAACTGTCGTAAGCCGTTTTCCGAAGCTACTCGCTAGCCTCTAGGCGCCAAGCTAGCCGCCTGCCTGTGCGTTCGCGACCTTATACAAAAATAATCCTTAAAGCATGATTCAGTATTTACGCGCGATGGCTTATTATTAGCGTATTTCATGTATAACTTTGGTGTTTCTATATCGATTTCTATGATTCTTTTTATGGAATAGTTAATAATGTTAACTTTTATTCATGTTAATTAGGGACGACTGAGAGTTTTATAAACGTAAGAGTAGACAAATACAATCAGAAAGCTTCGAACTGCTAAGTTATCGGGAGTTACACGTGTTATTGTTCGTCAATCATAAAAGATAGACATATGCTGTCGTGGGATATTTTTTAAATTATTTTAAGGAGAACATTTCCGTCATACATGATTTCTGTGTAGCTTTCACCATTAAGGTTGCACACGCGACGGAAGCTTAAAAAATGGAGTAACTTCTCCCGTTTTCCCAACATTTCCCTTCACTGCTCTGCGCCTAATGATTGTAGCGTGATGAAAAGTATACTATAACCTGCTCAGGAGTATGAATAATAGTTGTACCAAGTTTCATTAAAATCCGTCGAGTAGTTTTTGTTTCTATAACGGTTATACAGACAGACAGACAGACAGACAGACAGACCGACAGACAGACAGACAAAAATTGTACTGATTGCATTTTTGGCATCAGTATCGATCCCTAATCACCCCCTGATAGTTATTTTGGTAAAATATTTCATGTACAGAATTGACCTCTCTACAGATTTATTATAAGTATAGATTGTGAATATGAGGACTATATGGGTTAATTTTCCTATGGTCTTTTGTGGCCCATCCAAATATCATTTTATTGGCATTGTTCGTCAGGTCGTTGAGTTCTTGGTTCTAAGTTTGACTTGAGTAAGTTACTCGAATATTGACAAATGCTTGCACTATCTGGACAGGTCCACTTAAATCCGTGTGGTAATTTCCTCAAAATACCTTCAGATAGTGGTCTGCATGGTCCTCACATAACGTTTTGTGAATGTGGGAACCATGTAGATTGCAATATTAGGGTTTGAGTTTTTTATGCGGCCCACCTAAATTTCCTAACTTTGGTATTGTTCGTCAGGTCGTTGAGCTCCTTAAAGTTCTAAATTTGAGCTACACGATACCTGACAAATGTTTGCACTGTCTGGACAGGTCCACTCAAATCTGTAAGCTACTTTCCTCAAAGTACCACTTTAGACATTGATCGACATGGTTATCATAATGATTTGACCAAAACGATTGTATAGACTTTGACCTCTGAGTTTGTTTCTGTGTTTCTTCTCAGGGCAACGGCCTCATCTAGTTTAAAATTACCAAAAAGAATTGCGTGTAAAAGTGTTATGTTTAACCTATTTACAAAATAAATATCATTTATCCTTTTCATTTACACTCGAGTTCAACGTGATGCTATACTTGGTTGCAACTTGGAGCTATATTCGGGTTGAACTTGGCGCTATACTTGAGCCCAAAATAGAGCATTCTAAAGCTCGCACGATTAGGCGCACCCCCCTCTCCCCAGCCCGCCACACGCGCGCCTCCAAATAAAAGTGCTGCGTTGTCGCGAGCCAGAATTACGACGCGATCGCCTTTTATTATCTCTTTTTTTTAATTCAATTTTACGATAAACTCGCGTACACTCCGACCAGTGCGTCTTGGTCAATGAGGTTTGGAATGAGGACTGGTGGACTAATAAAAATAAATGAGGCTTTCAGTATCACCTACTTGTAGGTAGACTAGTTGTTTAATTGGCTGAATTATAGTAAAAGACTTATCTTAAATCAAAAGCATTTTGAAGTTTCAAAAGGCACCTTTTTAACCCACTCCAAAAAAAGAGGATGTTTGGAAAATTAAACTAAATAAAAACATACCTTGTATAATTTTTTCTACAGTAATTTAGTACCAATTTTAAATTTTAGAACTGAATAATATAATTGGCTTGCATTAATAAGTTTGTACCCATAAGTTCCAAAACTACATGAACTTTTAATCCAAAACCACACTCGTATGACAGTTAAAATGACCTGATCCTAATAAAAATAGACCTTTCTCTGTTATCGCGGATGAAACTCAAGTGTACGTGTTGTGTCCTCGGCGCGGGGCCGCTCACTCCACCCTCATTTGCATACAAGCTACGATTTGTGTATTGTTAATTAGAGCAACACAAACAGGTTCCCAATAATGCAGCCTCACAGGACCGGTCCACTATGCTTTCTTGTTGCGCTATTATTGTTCCATCTGTTATTTAAATGGCAATAGATTACACCCAGCAATCCAAACCTTAATAAACAATTGAACATAATTAACACTGTATGTTAATTTTGTCAATATTGATTTATTAGTACGAGCTCTCATACATCGGGCGCTGTTGTTAGTCTTGATTATAATCTTTTGTGTTCGCAGATCGTTCGCCCTAACAAAAGACTTCAACGCTTTTGTTTTTGATTCTTCAAGTGGAAATTATCGTAATAAAACATTTGATGTAAGTGCAGGTTTGTGGTTTATCGAGCCTGTGTTGTCAAGTTGTAAGTATTTTCAGTATTTGGTCGGGTTTTTTATTTGAATTTATAAAAATCAGTTACATTGGAAATTTGAAAAAATGCGGGGAATTTTCCTGTATCCGGTCAAAATGTCGTAAATATGTATCGAAAGCGAGAAAAGGTATGTGGCCAGGCACTTAGACACAATATCAGTGCCGTGAGCGTGATGCAGCGCGTTGTCGTTGTGGGAGACAATGTCGAGGGCGCTCGTAAATTCGTCCTAATACCGAGCGGAGCGGCGCGCGGCGGGTCGCGCTCTCCACGACGCTTTTTATTGTCAAAACCCATAGCGTCGCTGCCTTCCCTGATAACTTTATTGTTATTTACATCAATGAATTATTATTCCGATAGCCGTTGTTTTACATTCGTGTAACGTCGTGTCACAACCGGGCCTCGTATCTAAATTGCTTAATTGGAAAGTCTCGGAGAGAGGACGCTCGGATAACAGATATGAATATGTGTATTAGCCGAACCTGACCTTTCAATTGAGTCGCCACAAATTATAGTCGACGACAGCTATTACACGATTTTATCTGTAATATAGAAAAGTCAAATAAACTAATGTTGTTTATATCTTGTTCTCTACATGGCGAAGTAATTCAACCTGTTGTAATTGATCTCGTCGGATGTTCAGTTTGACTTGTTTCTTCTAATATGTTCCGACTGATGACAACGAAATATTTGGAATTATTTAAATTATGTCGAGAACTATCGAATCTTAGAGTAATCCTCTTTTCATTAATAAAAAGATAACAAGATGTATTGAATTAGGTTATGAATGTATTTTAATTATAATTTTTATAAACGACGGCATTTCTATTAGCTGCATTTTTTTATTGGTAGATTTTGTTTGGTGGTCCTAAAAACCTACATTAAATATTTTTTTGGTACTTTTCCTCAAGTTATCAAGTAAATTATGTATCGATGCAAAACAAAGCTTCGCAGGTCGCAATGCCCGGTGTCGGAAATATAGATTAGATACGTGAACCGGATGCAGGCCGAAGACTCTAATATGCGCTATATTGCTGCCATCAAACGGCAATAAAAGATGAATCGATTACCAGCTGCGAGGCGGCGCGGCGCGAGCGCGCGGTGGGTGCCCTCGCGTCGCGCCTTCTAGGGTATGCACCCCTTAATCCCACACTTTATGCAACAATGATCGGATTCTGTCGTGAAAGAAGATATGTCGCGCTGTATCCGTTTTTTGCAGGCAATTCCCATTTACGTCTCATTTCTGAGCTCGAGTCGACAGTAATTTTATAATTTTAAAACTTCGGAACTCGAGCGAGTGGGCCAGACCTGAGTTGAATAAGACTTTACGAATTTTTAAACGCGAATAAAGTCTTAATAAACACTTTTTTATGGTAGCCTTGTAATTTTATTTGCATTCGAAATAGGGCTCGTGGCGCGTGTTAGGCTAATAAGGAACGGATGGCCGCTCTTTAACGATCCCTTACGACGATAATATTCGCCGTCGTGTGGCAAATGAAATCACGTTTTATTGCTCTCAGCGTCATAAGTTGTTACCAAAAAAGACAGGGCCTGAGTGTGGTCACCGGCTGCTTACCTACTTCGTACAATTACTGCAGCCCGGCCGGTAGATACGTGATATTATTACTCATCCGAAACAAGATATAAAAGAAATCTTAGGGTCCATTTTCGTAATATCGCCTCAATAAAATGGATACAAATAGAATAAGTATCAATGTTCTTTCGAAGCGAAAATGGCTCTATAAATACTGAAACGACTATTCGAATTGTTCCCGACGCATAAAAAATAATATCTGCGCGTCGCATCTGTGGTGCTAATAAAATCCACACAACATGTGGCTTTGCAAATGCGATCTATTTAGACTTGGATATCGTCGCAACGAGAATAATGTTATCCCGGCACACCTCAGCCGTGTCACTCGCAAGGGCGTGTCGGAGATAAGTTTACATATTCTGTATGCATTATGCAAATTGAAGTTTTATGTTAAGCCTGTGAGGGGTGATGTGGGGGCAGGGACAGGGACGGGGGGGAGGGGGTGGAGTGCTCTGCGCATGCGTTTGCGACATTTCACTCGCCACTGACGCGCGTCAATCTTGACTTTGACACTCGTGCGCACCACACATTCAGATAGAGCGTAATTAATGCGCAAGGACACATTGACGTATCAGGTCCAGTACTGCACTCCGATATGTTAAACTGAATTTAAGTTACGACACGACTGGCTAGCTATTTTGTTTCAGACAATATTAATTTACGCTTTTGGGTAGTAGGTACATAGGTACAGGGTTATTTATTTCTCCTAGTTATTAATTTTAACACCCACGATTTACTAGGAAGTAATATTTAGAGATTATTAAGTCTTTATTCATAGTACTTATCTACACAATATTTTAAACTAAATCACAGTTTGTAACCTTATCTAAAATAACTAAGATGGATTTATATTTATTGAGCGCTTACGAATATCCTAAGATATTTATAGAATTTGAGTTGCATACCGTCTTATGCGACTTTTTATACTGGAACTCCTATGTGTATGTGTCTCTCAATTTTTGTTTGTTTATTCGATTTCTTTTAATTTTTTCTGTCATAGCTTATCAAACTTCCTCTAAAATACATGTATTTCTCACTTCATCCATTCTCGTCATTCCACACGCGTCCTATCTCAATATTCCTACACTGATACTGCAGAATAATTTCAACCAATAGATCGAAGCACTTCCTGATCTGTGTTTTAATAACATCACCCGCAGGTACGGTAAATCAAAAAAAGTTAAACCCCGTAACATTAATTAAACGATCATGTTTTTAATTACACAGGTCAAATTACTGGCATTAAACAACGTGTTTTTCGTTATTTGGATACAGCTCGAAGTTCTCTCGGATGTTCTTCTTAGATAGCATATAATATTCTACTGGTGTAGGCAATTGACACTGAAGAACAAAGACAGACAGACGGACGGACAGATAGCGATGGCTTAGTATAGGGTTTCGCTGGTTACCTTACCCTATAATTTTGCTGGGTAATTTTGCTCATAATTATGAACAACTTTTTCTGCTATCATTTGAAGATTCGGACAGTCCTAATGGATAGTCAGAAGCCAGAAAATCTGACTCCAGACTTGCCATGGGATATCGTGTTCCCCAATTACTGGAAGGACTGGAAGTCAGAAAGGCAGTCGCTAATACTGGTATTCAGCTGAATTCAGTTTAGCTGGAAGCTGACCCCAAATTAGTTGGCAAAAGGCTAGGCGGGTGGAGATGATATGAACACCTTTTAGTAATGGATCAAATATGTTTTCATATTTTATCGAGTTACGCAAACGTCAATGTAGACTTTATTCACATTTCAGTAAAGTTTCAATTATTTCGATTACATCTTGTTTATAATTTTATTATCGTAGCAATTCAAGGGGAGCGGAAATTGACGTCAAGAAAATTGATGCCTTAAGACACTCAATCTCTTTTAAAGCCTCCATATAACCGCAAGTAACCTGTAAAACCACCGCAGGGTATAACTCGACCTCAACTCATAAAACAGGTACACACCCTCCACTTAAGTGAATGACGAAATCAATCCACCACTAATTGATATTATTGTGAATATTAAACAAATTAATCGACTCAATCGTAATTTAAATGCCGTGCAATTATATCTGATGTTATTATCTCAGTATTTATCAGAGGAAACACGTTAATTTAAGACTCAAGTCATAAACTTCTGTGAGCGTTTTATACCTATGTGCAGATGACAGCTTGCTTTTAATTATATAATACTGATAAATGTTCAAGATTGTCGTCTTCAATTTCTTGAAAATTCATGTAGCATGAAGTAACAAAATTGTCTGTTCCTTGTTTTATTTTATACACCATATATTTGTTTACACCTATTCATTGTTTTATTATTAATTAGGGGAAAAAACCATTTGCATGTTAAGGTGATATACAATAGGATTCCAAAGACAAATAGATAAACATGCAACCCACACCATTTACTATGGATTAATTTAAATAATAGCAATAAGAACGAACCTTCAAATAAAGATACAAATATCAATTTCTTTTAAGCATTCAAGGAACTCCTTTTAACATTACTATAAATTACATTTTCCGGTCAAAATAATATCACAGCAGAACCATACAAAGGTTTTCTTGAAAAGATCGCTTTTAGCGATAAGGCCGCCCATTGTGTCACCCTATGTAATGTTTTCTTCATATTATCCTTTCTGTAACTTATATTGTGTACGTAATAAAGAGTATTCTATCCTATTCTATTCATAATTTGTCAAGTCATAACCTCTGCTCAATCAGATGCTGTGTTCCAGGAATTTGACTGAATTTGAAATGTTTCTGCGTATTGAGCGAATAGCTTAGGTATAATAGAATTTGCATGTGAGGGAGAACCTACTTTTACCTTTGTTATATACTAGCTGACCCACGCAACTTCGTCTGCGTCACAATTTCCATTAATGCTCGGCTCCTTTTAGTCTTAGCGTGATGATATTTATATAGCCTATAGCCTTCCTCGATAAATGGGCTAACTAATACTGAAAGAATTTTTCAAATCGGCCCAGTAGTTCCTGAGATTACCTCCTACATACAAACTTAATCACTTTGCAGTGCAGTTACGATATCCAAGTAGACCCGAAAACGATCTCATACAGTTGCAGCAGCTATCAGTAAACTTCTATGCAGAATTTGGACACACATAGTGCAGTGTATGTATGTAAGTATCCGTTCATAAACCAATCCATTCATGAAGCTAAACGTAAAATCTAAAATGAAGTGCAATGCACCATTATCACTTGATCTCAATAACAACATAAGTACAGTTGCGGGTGTGAGGCGCGGGGTACGGGGAGCGGCAGTTCATTCATCAAGCCTTCATAAGGCTCTAAACCTAATTCGACACAAGCAGCCTCGCAACATCCGCTCTTGCAAAACGTTATTTCATTCATAACTTTAGCGCGTGCCGTGTCTACACTGAGCTCAAAACAATACTGCTAATTGATAACTCGTATTAAAGGAACACTTTTTGAATACCTACACCGAAGTGATCTATCTCACTTGGAGTAATAGTTGTTATGGAGATTTTTTTGATAAAAATTAAAATTAATCAGATGTATCAGAAAAAAATATTTCATTACCACGTCTTTTATAAGAAAGGTTTCGGACAAACATTACGTTCGAACAAACGCAATTTCATTCAAGAGCAACTGCCCGGTGAATGGGAGTGATGAGGAATAAAATTCTTTTTACAAAGGCGTAATAAAAAGATAATGTGCAAAATAAGGTTTTGTGGGTTTGGTATGACCACAGCCGATAGTGTTTGGCGCACCCACGCGACGGCGAGCGACGGAAAATAACATTTAAGTTGAGCCGATGACATCAGCGCGCGCGCCGCGCCTGCCGCTACCGCGCAGCTGCAACGGCGCACGCGCACGCAATCACCATCTTATAAAAATATAACCATATCATCACTAAACATGCTTATAATAATTGTACTACGGAAATGCTTACGGACATCATAGCATTCTTCATAACTTTTTAAGCATCTTGTTTTTTTGTTTCCAAGTATTTGTCGTGTCGTTGTAGTGCCACTCCCCTTTTGCCACAGGAAGTTTGCAATAAAACTGGCGGTAACAGTAAAAGATTTTGTGATTTAAAGTTGTAACGTATGGTTCTAGCATTTCGAGGCCAGAACATATCGTTTCAACCAATCGGGACCAGAATATTGATTAATCCTAATAAGTAGTTTTCGATCGGGATAACATCACGCTGACATTCAACCGAGGAGAATCTGTTTACTGCGAAAAAAAACTGTAGGTATGCATTGATCACAGTCAAAAGCTTCTCTCAAAGTAAACGAAAACTAATCAGTTACTTACTTTAAATTCATTAACGTCAACAATAATAAATTAAAACATTATAAAGGGCTGAACTATCGCCTGCTACAGACAAAACGGCTCGCTTGATCTGGGGTAAGTCAATCCGTGCGATGAAAGCAGTCTCGCTCTTCCTAAATCAACGTCAAATTACCACCTTTTAATCTTTTGTTAGCGATTCGGTTACACACACGTGTTCTAAACGCAACTAAATAGTCGCAGCGACTGAAATACTGACGGAGATTGCCGTATAAATCTGACGTTTGAGAAATTTTACACGTCTTTGTTACAAATTCATGTCTGTCGGCGAGCAGCTATATTATTTTACTATTAGCTCGTGAATGGAGCGCGATGTCGTAAATGACCCATTCTTTTGTGGTAAGTTTCGGGTTTAAATTTATTGTAGCACTTGGTTTGAAATAGTCATTTAAGATGGAATCGGTGTAAAATTGGGTAATGTTACTCTTTTTACACTAAAGTATTATGTAATAAGAATGGGGCGATGTCGCTGAGAGATCATCGACACTTAAGGCTTTATAGACAATAAAGCAGACAAGTGTAATGGGATCTCACGTGCCAGCCGGCGAGAGACGGGTCGGAGGGCATTCCGTTAGTCCTCATTGTGAAAGGGGCTCTAGACTGAACGACCGACTGTAGTAAAGAATGGTGAGCACATAAGGAAATGAAATAACAAGATGTTGCGAAAACTAATTCTGCAGCTCTTTGCAGTGCAGATTTATTGAATGTACTACGACAGAAGTGTTACTGGAGACCAAGCTAATATTGTCACGAGGATTTAAGGTGTTCATAAAATTCAAATAGCTACCCATTCAATACTTTGAAGAGTGTTGGCTGGTGAGTCGTTGCATGTCATGCTTGTCCAAAGGCTAACCATTGTAATAAGGCGCCTTATCTAAGGATGATAAGTAATTCAATTTCAATCAACATGACCACAGCCAGTCATGTTTGAAATTGAATTGTAATTCGGTTAAGTCGACTGATAGTAATTTCGAATGATAGGCCTCATTCGTTCACTGACGTAGATTGCTAGTGAAGATAATTGTCTTGAGTTAATGTTGGCTAAACAAAGTGCGTATGTTATATGAATGACGGGCGCGGGTCTGGAGCCTCGGGCGAGGGGCAATAGCAACTCGTATGGGAAATCTTCGGACATGTGCTTAGAATGTTTTACCTATGGTCTGCACTAAAATATTTAAAAGATAGATTCAAGAAGGTAAAGAGTTAATATAGAGCAAAGTCGAAAACAGTTCAGATGCAGATGTCAATCTTGGCCTCATATAAAATTTTAACATTTTAAAAGTCTTTAAGGCTATGGGTTATTGGAATGGATTTGACAGAAACTACTCTAAAAACTCACGATGTCATCAAATCTAAATAACAAAAAAAGTCCATTATTAAAATTCAAATAAAGAATGCACTAAAAGCACCAGTTTGGACCACAGCTAAATCGCCATTACGTGCTTCAGCCATAAAAAAGACCTGTGGCGTGGTCTTGGGCTAGCTGAATTGACAGGAGGCACACAATGGCACATACAAACAGTTTTAAATTGACAAAAACTAAAATCTCAATTAAAATTCTAATAAAGAATGCACCAAAAATACCACCAGCACCAGTTAAATCACCATAATGTGCTTGAGCTCTAAAAAAAGTTCGGTTTCGTGGTCTTGAGCCAGCCCTCAGTTGATATGGGGCACACAATGGCCGGCACACACGTGCAGCGATCCATTACACGGGATAAGTGCGGCTAATTCCCACTCTTGAAGGCTGCGTTCACGCGTTAGAATAACCATCGCAGGCTGTACAAATAGGCATAAACTGAGAAAGGATTATTTTAAAAGAGTTTGGTAGGATTTAGATTTTGCTTGTGATTGTATTTCTAGACTAGTATAAAAGTATTGCAGTAACTGTATAAGAAGTTTATCTTTGTAAAATGGAAAAAGCTCTTCCTACTCTCCTCCCCATCTCTATTTCATGTATTCGGCTGTCATACCATAACATTAAATATTTGATTAATTTTAGCATACCACCTGGCTGATTTTAATCATTCGAGGCAGTTGTTTTCCTGTAAATCTCTCAAGTGGCCAGTAATGTTCGAGTACAATCACTTGCTCTATGTATGAGGTGCTTATTCATTTGTGCGTCGCAGTCGGCTCGTTAGCAATTGGACATGCCCGTTGCACGAAATATTTCAGCGATTGAAGCGGCGGTAAATTGCGCGCAACAATAGCATGCGTCCGCGGCTGCGCCCGCGCCGCTACGAGACCCTATTTACTACAAGAGTTTTACGATTCACTCGTTATCTTTAAATTATGTTTACTGGTTTAGAACAAAATTATACTCCTAGGTATCCATGATACTGTTGGCACTGCACAACGTTCTACACACATAAGTTAACTGTCAGATAATTGTTTCTGTACCTTATTCGAAAGCAATAAATAACCAGCCCTCGACTTGAACCTTACGAACTGGAAAACGACATAAACTGACAGCGATTCCCATAGGCCGTACCGCTCGTATTAATTACAGAGCGCAGTGATCCGAGCGGAGCGCGCATCCATCACAAGCGTCAGATAGCGCATTATGAACGACGCACAGATTTGTACTCGTAATTTGTACCACTGTCATCACATTTCAAAGACAAATATAAAGGATTGAGGACCGGAATGACAAGTGTCAACGGGCTCATTCGGTTGGTATTTTAAGAGAGGTTTTTATTTAACACGAGCAACAAGAGGTGGATTGATCGAGACAGGTTTCAAGTGCCGTTCGATGGCCAGGTAACGTCGCGTCGCCGAGTCCTTTAGTGTCTCGCCCAGCGTTCCGAGAAATGTCCTTACCTAACTCTTCACATTTAACCAACAACAATCACATGGCTTTGCTTATGTTTCTGTCTCTCACGCTTTATTTTATTATTTCATTGTAAGGGTTGTCCAATTTTGTTAAGAACTGTATTTCCAGCTACAGGTCAAGTGTGATTCAATCCATTGATGCTGTTTTAAAAATATACTTTAATTAAAAACAGAATACCTATAGACGTACCATCGACACGAAGAAGATGAAGAGGAAGAAGGATTGGAATGTAAAGTTATGATAGGTCTTCTACAGTTGAGGAATCTTCAAAAACAAAAGATGCCGTGATAGTAAAAATATGATGTTCCGCATAATTGGCGGTTATGCTGTAATTTTGTACCAAAACCTGCCGTGCTTCGAATATTAATTGACCGGGTATCAGCTCTGTCGTCGGTTTACAATTACACGCACCGATGGTATCGGATGCGCTTGCGTCGGCGGCAGCGCGAATGCGTCAAAATTTAATTACCCGCGAATTCGCCACTCACTCACGCACAGGCTTGTCGAGATTCGTATCGAGTCTGTGAGACTTCACAACATCCGCGCGCATTAGCTGGCTGCTGACGGACAGTGCGTCCGAATGTCAATCATTATTCATTGGCATTCCGGTTGTTTGTTGAAGCTTTTGTATTTCGAATTCATTAATAAGATTAGTGGAACTTGTTTTTCTGTTTTTTACTATGAGCAACACTTCGTACGGCAGAATTCTTACACCTCTGATGGTTTTACGTTTTCAATCACGATTTTACACATTCTTTGAATGGGACAAGGGCAAGCAACGGTTAATCGTTCCTGGTAAACCTTGAGGTCAGTCGGCCTTTATGAGTAAGAAAGTAATTATCAACAATCGACGCGAATTAGTGGTCACTGATGGAACATTCATCGTTCATTTGTTACCAATCATCCCAGTGTTGCCAAGTCATCGAATATTAATTAACAACGGAGAATACTCGGGTATCATCTCGATCTGGCTTGCTGTGTCGCTTCGTACATATTTATCACTAACATTGTTTAGTATTATGCTGGCTTCACTTGCATTATGTTATTTACGATACGAGTTTTGATAGTCGTACTTGTTTTGCCACCTTCGAGCTTCGAGCCGAGATATCGAGATAGAAGAAGTGAGTCGTCACGGGTGTGGCTCTGATTCACTAGTGACTCTAATTTCGTAGAAGATAGTAGGTATTGTGATTTTTATTGTCTTTTTTTTCTGTCTTTAATTATACCTTAATTGATGGTCGGTGATTCATAGTGATGGCCTGGTCCGCTGTGATTTGTTAGTTGTCGATGTTTGAGTTTTTAATTATACGTAACTAAAGATGTGTTATTAGAGAGGCGGGGTGCAATGTTTTCGTCACGGCTATCTCTCAACGAATGTGATGCCTGTGCTCTTGTTCTTTTTGGACAGGCGTATTAACGATGGTGTTTATGTTGTTGAAATGCACTCACAATAAGAATCGATATGATGAAACTCAAATAAGTACCAAGCACAAATATTTAGAAAATCATAAAAGTAGTATTATGATATTTTCCTCGAACATGGGCATTGATTTAAAATGCATTTCAATTTATAGATATGAAATCACAATAAAACAACAAACATTTATCTGAACAACGAAGAAATATTAAATTAACTGTTGACATTACGAAGGCTCATCAATCTTTCATTAAAATTCTGATACGTGTAACATATTCATAACCTACGTCGGGAACAGCTAAGTACGTACGCCGCAACAAATTGACTTGTCATATTTCTTTGCTGTAGCCACTTTTCTTCTTCCAGTCTGTGGAAAATACTGTTTTTTTTATATCGTATATACAGAATGAATGTACGCAACAGATTGGCTACAAGAAAACAAATATGTACTTACTGGAAATATCGAACGTAATGTAACAGTGGGTACCTACATTATCACTTCTCTGAAGAATAATTCAAGCTGGTCTATAAAACAATGGAGTTCAAATGTCATAGGAATCTATATGTATGGGATACGGACTTACGGAGTGCTCTCGTAGTCGACACGCAGGCGCGCCCTGCTGCGCAGTGACATGTCAGCGGCCGTCCAGCCCTCAGCTAAGACAAAAGACAAATTAATTTTGTACACAAGGCATTTAATTTGAATGTGAATAGCATGAAGTGCGACGAATGGCCACGGAGAACAATGGACGGCGCCGACGGCCCGCCTTTTTGTTTTACACTCAATGAAAGTAAAAAGTATAAAATCTAAACGTTCAACAGACAATTCCGTATTATGATATGGACACAGTAATGGAGGGCTGGCGAGGCGCCTAATAGCTTATAATATTAAATGTACGTGATGGAGCAGAGCAAAGTGCGGCGATGGCTCTCGGGTCAATGCGGCCGGAAATAATCGTTGAGTGTAAAATTTTTCATCATAATGCGATGAATTATCCCAGAATGGTGGCGTCTCAAATTGCTTACACACAATTCGATGTTCCATAGCATCAATGGGGTGTCCGAGTATTGTTTTAATTTTGTTTTTATGTTACTGCTCTCTTTGAATGCTTTTATTTTATACATGATACCATTTTAAGTGTCTTAAAAAGGCGGCCCACTTTATGTACCCCACATATTAGCTACCTCCAGGTATGATTTATAAGAAAAAAAAAATAAGTACAATAAAAATAAATAATGCATTAGAATTATGTTTACGTATCAAACAATGTCACCGTTCGATTCCGCGACGCCCGTGGAAGACAGGGCTCGTACTGGGGCTTGCTTGAATGTTTCAAACTACGTCATGCGTCAAGAGTCAAGATTATGAATAATATTTTTTTTTTAATCATTCATAAATCTGGTTGGGCTCAAGAGAAACCATTGGTTCCACTTGACGTCACTGATATCCTAAATCGTAATAACATAAAAATAAAGTATAAAATCAATTGCATCAGGTGGAACCAATGGTTCCACCACCGCGGCACCGTATCTAACCGATTTGTATACATGTTTTTAAATGAATGTGTAGTCTTTGGATAGATGAAGTGAGCTGCCGTTGTCAAACGACTAAAATGGCATCGTGTATCTAACGCGGATTTCCATAAAATGTGTAGCAGGCTTCCATTGTACCATTTACTACGCTAGTGCGGCACACTTACGGCGCGCGTACACAAGAGAATGTAATAAAACCGTGAATGTATTGATGTTTCGTTAGATTGAAAGCAAGTTTTGATTAAAACTGTTCTGTCTGCAACAAATCTTGAGTGATGGGAATAAGTCAGCTCGAGGCGACGGATGCTACACACCTAACGACGCGACCGCGTGTTTACTTTATATCATTAGTCCATCAATCAAGATCTGTTGAATCGTAACTGTTAGTTAAACACTAACAATCATTGGCTCCGTGGCCCGGCCGGCCATCAATCAGCGGCGTTGACGCAGTGCCTTCGGGTGTCGCGTCCAGCCCGCCGCCGCCGCCGCCGCCGCTGACCGCTGTTCGCTGCTCTTCAACGCCCTCTAATGACAGCCCTCGCGCCGACCCGACACATCCAATTCACATGTTAAATGGAATTCCTATTGCGCCTCAAAATTACGAACGTCCGTGTTATTAAAGTGTTTGTTTCTTAGACGTTTTTTGTTTAAATGTTTTATCCAATTAGTGCTACCGTGTCGAAAGGATAATGTTGTGATGAACGTATAAAACGTTTAGCGCGTTAAAAGCGGAGCCTTGTCGGCGCGATAACAAAGTACCAACGAGGACAGAATGCGCTTGCCTATTCGATGAACATTAGTGTTAAGTTGAGAATGTCACTTCATCTTTGCTTGTTTATTTATGTATTATGCATGTACTCGATGGCATCGGTTATATCGATTCATATTTGTTTGCTGACGTTATGCTCGGATGAAACATTTGTACTATTATAGAGATGTTACGTGACTCGCATAATGAGAGGATTTATCGGATAGAGGAACCGCTACAATGACACTTGATCGATGTTTACAATCTGTGATTGAAGGCTGTAATGTAAAACTACTTATTTTATATTAAACTAAAATCGAATACTCGTAGAACGTACTTATTTTGAAACTCTTCATTTTGCATATCTACCTACAAGTAGATTTACACAAAAAAATAAAGATCTTAAGACTTTAAACAAAAACGGTAACCTGCCTACTTCAGTGACTCATTCCGTCACCATGGTTACTTGAAAATGGAAGAAAAACACGTAATTTACGTATGTTGACTCTACACCGCCGTTAGCAACTTAAGAGGCCCAAACCGCGGGAAATGGATTGTTATGGTTTTGTAGACGATAGCTTGTTTTCGTTCTTTTCCATTGTATGTTTAATAAACTTTTTAATGAGGATAGAATATCTGATATATATATTTATCCGTTTATAACCATTTTAAATCTTGTATAGCTTACAATTTGTCGTTTGGTTCTGAATACCGTGAGTCTTTAATGTAACAGATACTCGACAAGTACACGCCTTAATTCATTAATTCAAAAACACAATAATAAATAACACATATGCATCAAAATCGGTGGTATCTAGTGCAGCGGCTGTCATCGATGGTTCGGTTTAATTTAATTGACTGAGCTACGTGCCGATGATAAATGTTAGCGGGGTTAAGCATATGCTCGGGGCTCATGAATAAATCGCCCCTCGGTGAGACGAGCTGATTTGCGATAAGCGTGTATTTATTGCGTTATTTGTGCGCGCCACCTGACGAAGACGGCGAGTAGCCGCCGCCGCGGGAGGCGCTCTATTGCCTTCCAAGGATCGGTCTGAGCGCTCCAAAGCGAGATGGTAGCAGAAGCGGAAAGAAACAAACTCCTTTAAGGCCATTCAAACAACAGTAACAGTCTCTGCGTAGGTCGAAACCAGTCCAAGCATAGAAATTATGTTCAGCTTGATAAAAATTACAATGTTTTGCATGATACTTCATCGCTATGTCGTGCAGCGTGCTAACAACAGCTCCAACTACACACGGGACGTTAGCAAAGTTTTTATAAACTGCTCGTTACTCAAGCTAAAATCCCATTACGATTCCTTTCTTCTGATTTTCTTGAGGACCACTCATGATTCAAGTCGCTACCGCCTCCGGCTCCGCTGCATCCTCTTCGGTATGACCGAAGCTCGACTCCGCGGCATCCCTCCCGGGAACAAGCGTGCGGAACGCGCCCCTCACCACATAAATCACAGCGGACATAACAGCATTAACTGTTGATGGATTTCGCCCATTCAATGCTCAGCGTTGATATCTGTACAAATTGCCTCCTTGCCTCTTTCATTGTCTTCGATATGTACGAATTGAAAAAGGAGTTTTGTTTATGATGCTATAGATAGCTGTGCATTGTACGAGTTAGGGCGAATGCTTGCAATTGTAGATCAATGAAGCGTACACAAGCAAATCTTGACTCAGTGACATTTAGAGCTAGCAACCTAATTATATTAAATGATATTCAGTTGCGCAACGATGAGTGCCGCGATATATTCTCGTGTAGGCAGATATTAGAGGACAAGACGAGTAATTGGACTGCGCCAGAGCACGGCAGCGATCAATTATGTTTATGTGAAGAGTAATTATTTTATTATGCAAGTTGATTGAATGGATCTTATTTGGGGTCGCTCTATTTAATGTTCGTGCACTTCTTGTAATTAGATTATGTTTTTATGATGGAATTATTCATAAGCTTCAGCCAAAGCAATCGACTCAGCCCTACTCTTCAAATAAATAAACTGTTAACTGTTCTCTATAATGACTTTGTCAAAATCTAACGATTCATAAAAGCTTCATGGATAAATACATACAGATAAACGGTTAATCTCTTCGTTTCGTAAACGATTCCAATCGTAATCAACGTAACTTAGTCAATACTGAGCGCAAACAAGCATAAGTTACTGTGGACGTCGAAAATAAATTTATGTTCATGTAATGATATTCCGAAAGCGATACACACGGTACAAGTTGGTACTCGCGTACAAAGTGAGCACACTCGCCGCACTCGCTCGCACGTCCCGCCGTACGCGCATGCGCCGCGCCGCCGGACGGGGCCGCAGGCGCCGATACACGTCGCAAACTAAAAATGTGTATAAATTATGAAGATTACATGAAAAAGAGAAATGTGTTACATTTAATTTTATTACATACGATAACTTATGGGCTAGGCACGGCACTCGCTTGAAAAACACGTTGCTCCGATTGAACACCTCCATAACAATGTAAGATGCGTGTTGCGAGAAAACCAGTTTAGGTTCTATGTCAATGAAAATAAGACTCAGTTTAGTCCTAGAGTTGCGTTTTAATCAAGGCTTTTTGCAGATTATTGTATTTCATAGTTACATACAGATCATTTGTGACATTAAAATATCAATTATTTATGGTGTTGAGATAGAAACAGCTTTTCGAGAAGAACTTATCCTTTGGCTTATCTATGCAAAATTGTTAATATTATGAACGAGCTGCGAGACTCTACAAACTAGAAATTATTAGATATAATATAATCAAAATGTCGTCTGTTAGTCAAATAAAGTTTTATTAATGTAGATAGCCTGTTTCCGCCATGGTGGTGTTTAATTATAATCTTTATTGCAAATATCGTTATTGTAAGTTTTATTGGCAGTTTCAGCACTATATTATGATTCTAAAATTATTATTATTACATTAAACTTGAATAAAACGACATGAGGAATTTTCTTTCTGAAGCCTTAACTCGAGCAAGTTGCGTGACTGTTATCTTGATCCCCTTGTAAAACACAAAACATGATAATAACTTGGTCGAAACATAATTTCATGTTTATTTATTGGCTGTTTACGCTCAAGTTTCTTTATGGCGGCGGTGTCTATTATCAACATTATAACTTACCTATAGATACTGTGTTATCTGGGGGACATAAAACTGGTACAAACCTAAGACCCTGCAATCTGGTATTAATGCGATATGGTGACATCTGAGGACGTTTTCCGCATGATCCTCGATACCGTCCGAGGACATAAAAGGTTCTATTAATTTAGGTGTAGATACTTTGTCGGGGATTGCGGACGCCTCAGTCGATGGTATCGGTGGTAATTTGTTGCGAGCAGACCAATCAAAATATTTGTTTATCAAGGAGGAGAGCGATCGCGATGTTTATCGCAGCTCATAATGTTCGCGTGTCGGTCGATAGCTTATCTCAGAGGCTGCGGCTTGTCACAAGCATAGCTCGGATAGTCTTCGCCACTTTATGGTCTTTTGTGAATGTCTTTGTGGAGTTCCGGTGTGCGACAGGTTGCGGCTGCTCTTGATGTTTATGCAAATGATTTTTCGAGGATTGTTATCGTATTATCCAGTTTGATATGGAACTTTAATGGATAATGGTGGCTGTTATGGCGAAGATTTGATCTCATTTTCCGTCTTCCGAATATAACTCAAACATACTTAACAAAACATTTGCCGTAAAAAAGCTATGAACATACTAAAGTAGTCAATCTTGTAGCTCATTAATAACTACAAACAAGAGCAAGTAAAAAAGTAGAGGCGTTATCCACAATGTCAAATTGTCAATCAAAGAACCTGCTTGAAACTTGAGCAGCCTCGGAATGTCACAACAACAAACAGGGATCTCGAACCAACAATATAAGGTGATCATAGGAGAACAAAAAATATTTGTCCGAGTCTGCTAATGTGTAACTAAGGCTGAGACGCGGACTGACACGGAAACTCTCTTCACACACGTCTGACCTCCAACAAAGGAGTTCTGTTTGAGTTGTGTCGCTACTAAAATATTGAAACGCGCGCCGAGTGCGTGCTTGCCTCTGTGACAGTGCTTGTCGATGATAGGGTGACGGTGTAACTCAAGATATTTTGTAGCTATAGCAGCTGTTTCGAACATGAATATAGAGAACAAAATCTGCTGCAGACTGTAATTATACAACATGTAATATAATAAACACAATATGAAACTTTTTTGTGGGACCAAACCCGAAATTGAAAAACATGTCAGCTCTTCAGTACATTTTGTCGAGTTATGTGCACATAAATGTATGGGGCCAATTTTTTCGCATCATCATTTGCGAGACATGAAATGATAACGATTAATTTTATTGTACGAGTAAATCTAGATTATAATAGACCTATTACTCAGGCTTGTTATTAATTTGTTCCTTCCCTGTAGGTTACAAGAAAATTTTAACTACAAATACCTTAACGTAGTACTCGGCTACGTTACGCACTTTTTTTCTTCAGAACATTGTTACCGTAGTACTTGCTACGACGACGTGCGGCAGCGCTACGAGCGATTGTAGCTTGTAGCCAATCTGTGCTACGCTTTGTCGTAGCGAATATGTTTGGCAGTTATGATATCCTAGTACAAGCTACGCCGTTTTGTGTGCGCATTCCTATATCGGAGAGTCTCACGCGCATGTTTGTTCGCGCGACAACGGATGGTATGGTTCACTGGCGCGCAGTGTCCGGTAAAGTTCACTACATGCTCACTGCGAAATCACCAGCCAGCTCTCCGACTAGTTTCTGTTTGCTTTGAGCATTTCAGTTGACCAACACTTCGAAGGTTAGCGATTGGATGAAAAAAACTACATTACCGGAGTATTTTCAGGTCGGTCAAGTCTTTTGATAGACGAAAAACTAATTATATTACTTTATCAGTTTGCAATGCGCTAATACTACTAGATTAGTTTTATATCAGAGGTTGATTACTTACAAGCATGATAATTCCGTCTCTGCCTAGCCTTTTCCCAACTATATTGGGGTCGGCTTCCACTCAAACCGGATTCAGCTGAATATCAGTATTTTACGTGGAGCGACTGCCTACCAGACCTCCACAACCCATTAACTGGGTAACACAGTACTCCTTGGCAAGACTGGTTTCAGATTTTCTGGCTTCTGACTATCCGTAACGACTGCCAAAGATCTCTAAATGACAGCCGGGACCAACAGCTTAACGTGCTTTCCGAGGCACGGAGGAAACTCGGTATGTTAAGATGGTCACCCATCCACAGACCAACCTCGGCAATTTGTATGAGCCGTCCTATAAAGGGTTAACCTTGAAGATCGACCTGTGCGGCTGTTATTATTTTAGCCACGAGCTCCTCATAAGCACGATAATTAAGTGCTATAAATAAACCATCATGATCCAATTAGATTGTTAACTTGCAGCTACAGGCATACCAATAATTGGACCACATAGCGTATGTTTAGGACTATTGATTTATGCACAGCCACCGTCTTAAACAAATGATAGACTTCCTGGTAACCGAACTGGGAAGTATGGGAACTTTCAATAACTTTGTTTACGCAACAAGGGATCGAAGTAAACCCATAAGCAGTCGCTCTACGGGTACAACTCTTACAAAACAAACCTCAGGGGACCAGTAATCAGGATAAAAAGAATAAATATAATTCCGAAGCATAATAAATATATTCTGAGCTCGCAATAGATAAAGGTAACGAAGTCATGCACGGTCGTGTTTTGTTCAATATTGGACGATTTTGTCTCAATAATTCTAGCGAAGGGCCGGTGTCACGCGAACATTCGCCAGCACCAATTAGTCGGCGCCTTGCTCCGAACACTGCACAATAAATCAATAATTAAACAGTTCATCTAGCAAATGCTGATTTATTCCCCCCTGCTGGCCACGCTCGCGTCTGTGTCGCGCGACTTATTATTGCCCACCTATTGCTGATTGCGATAGAAAATAAACTTCAAACGTAACTGTTACATGTACGTAGCTATTTATTTTCACATTGCGGGATCATCGGCGGAGAGTATTGCCGTTGGGAAGATGTAATAACTAATATTATCATCGTAATACTAGCGGAGGCAAATCCATTATATTATGCTAAATCGCTGAGCAAATACATTATGTTATGCTATTTTCGCGAGACTGAATTGCCGTTTCGTAATTGAGGTACACTTGGTCAGTAAATTTTCATTTGGAAATCGATCGGAGTACCTAACTGGAAACACCTTGCGAAGTTGTGATATGTTTCACCTCTGACATTTAATTGATTGTTTATATTTACTCTAGTGGTTTCTATTAAGTGATCTTGCCCAACCCTAAATTTGGAGTAGGGTCAGGGTCAAGAGCGACTACCGCATCACGACGTGTCAGTGAACCAACTTCAAGCTTTGAACATGACTTTGGTAAGTGAAGATTAGTCTCACGGCACACTAACACCAATTAATGACCGTCTCTATCTCATTGGTAAATTCCCGCAATCAGCAAAGGAACGCGCTAATATGTTGAGCATAGCTCGTGTTTGAGTAACATTTCTTTGTTAATTTCTCTCTAAGCGGCACAAAGTGAAAGATTAAGTGTAGTTTACTTTGTGCATTAACGAGTGTGTCCGATCTGAACAGGGCTGAGTTTTCACACACGCTCTGCTCATGTTTGTACAGGGCATTAGTGCCCAGTAACTGTCGCGGATGACGACAACACGCCAGCACGGTAATGAAGTCTACCTCACGCACTCCACCATACGTACACATAAGTACCACGCATGCAGATACAAAGTATTCGTTGAAGTGGAGGCTTTTTGTTGTAAACGTTAAAGATTAACAAGCATAAACAACACCTGGCTGGCATGCGTCACTGACTAGCCATCATTACTGAGAACCCTTGAAACTGTACGCTTGTATTCTTGAACATTTCAAATTAAAGTAAATTAAAGACTGGCACAGCTATGTTACGGCGCGTGTAGTAGCGTCGTTGTCAGGAGCGCGTCAGGCATCAGCGTCAGCCCAGGCGTGAGGGCTTGGCGACGCCGACAGCTCTCCGTCACCACGAGGGCTCTTCGCGAGGCCACCGAGTGTTTTCATACACACACAACACGCGGACGTGTTAATTCGTAGACACTTGGTTTTTTTTACCGCGGTGATCGACGACTGTGGGAACGTTTTTGGGTGCCTTCGTTAGAAGTACCTACTCCACCGTAACGAGCAAACAGTTGGAATAACTCCGAGTATCGCTCCTGCGTTAAGTGGCCCTACGCCGTCGGAATTTACGACATTTCACGAGTAGGTAACAGGCGATCGAGTTCAAGCTAACGTCTATTGATGCGTAGTCGCGAGTTATAAAAATCATTTTGGTTTCCAATTTGAGCGTTATTGTCTGCGAGACGAGAAAGTTGTCGATGGCGCCGACACCAATAAACCGTGCGGCAGCGGTGCGCACGCGCTGGCCAAGTGGCGTTCTCCGTGTGATAACTCACATAGATTCTCAGGCCACTCAGATGCGGCTATCGTTTTTAATGCTGATATCAGAGCGAGAAATACATCGAGATGATATCGCTCTGCGAGGATCATACATTACAGTGACAGGACCACAATAAAGCTGGTTACCTGTTAGCGCCGATACTCCTACGTGCAGCAGACAAATGGAAGGCGAGTCGATCTCTGACCCAAACTCATCATTTCACCTGCACCTTTGAATTGTGTCCGTACGTTTTATTTTCATACATTCAGTTGCATGGCGTGCTTCCTGTAAACTTCTGATCTAACTGATAACTGACTTACAATTTATTCAAGTATTATCGATTTATCTACGTTCCTAAAATTAAAATATTGAAATCAGTTTTGGCTATTAGCATAATGTGGGCTAAACCTGGCAGGATCATTTGCTATGGACATGCACTGGAAGCGGTGCCTTATTCTTGGATCTAAATGTGTAACAGGCAATAACATATCTTTGACTAGTACCTAGCAGGTAACTTAGTAGGCCTCTTCATCTTTGTAGGTATTCCCAGTGATGATACAGATTCCTCGTCAGTGGCAGACTGGCAGCGCCGAGGTCACTCCCACTGAATGCTATAGGACTGGATCGACGGTGGAGCAGAGTCTTCAACACAGGTTCAGATCCAGACCTTGCTGCCATTGTAGTTACACCTTACAACTTGTGTACAGAAGAGGTTCTGGGACTTCAAAGTGGGTCATGGAAGTAAAGAACCTGCGGAAAGAGTTTCGCTTGGAGTAGGTTGTGAGTGGGTGGTGGACGAATATCGCGTAGTTGTTAGTTAGGTACACTAGGTTAAATTATACATATGTATATGGTTGGTATGGCACCTTATCGCGGAAGTGGGATGAGATGGGATAAACGTGTATATATGATACATACCTCTATTGGCAACGTTGCATGGCATGTGATTTGCTATTCATGATAGCTTCACATTTCATGCTCTTGGAGCAAATCCAGTTCAGTAATGGTTGCTCACCTTTACCTAATTTTCAAACAAATCATATCGAGCGAACACACACTGCTGGTTGACAGGTTGTTGACGAGAGTCACTTTGTCTCACAGTTACTAATATCCGTTCATGAATACATTACAATAGACAAATTGAATTCTCAAATAGATTTACATAAATAGTGTGCAATAGCAGTGCTATTATAATGCTATAACGCGTTGTAAGACAATGGCTGCGCACTCGCAGGCCGGCCCACCTCCCACGTGGGACGCCGCACTAGACGCGGGACGCGGCTGCGCGGGCGCATGCTAATCGCCTCTAATCACGGCTCGATCGAGAGCTGATTCATCTCGGCCTTACGATCCTTTATTCTGTTTATTTACCAATCAGTATACTTAATACCCGCCGCGACCATAAAAGGCGATATATTTGTCTAGTGTCGCTCTCAATTAGTAGGTTGCGGCGAATCGACGCCATTTGTGGTCGTAGTTAGCGTCGACTTTTGAAGAATATTTTTTGTTAATACAAAATGTAAATGAAGGAAAATCATTAATGTTTGCTCCTTCAATTTCCTACGGTTGCCTTTTATGGTACGAAGTTCGGTTTAGTAGCTCAACCAGATTAGCTGAGCCACCGAAACCAAATAGGATGCCAAGTAAACAGAGAAGTATGATATTATAGCAACAATACGTATGTATTTTCGTGGCACATAAGATAAGCTTTGTAAGTATTTATTTATTTATTTAGGAACACCAACGACATATTTACAAAAAAGTTACATAAATTGTACATTGCTATGTTCTGTGCAAATATGTCACTTACAGGTGTACACAACTTTTACATCTGACATTAAATTAGACATGTAAGTAATAATTTATGCATTTTTTTTCAAACATGCTTTGGATGAAAGTATGTCACACGTGCCACATCCTCTTAAAGCTCGATGCTTATCGTTCTCCTAGTTCAACTTTTCAATAGCAGTAGCCTGCATTGACAATGCAAGAAACAGCTTTCAACGTCCAGTAGTCTTGAGAAAAACACTTGTATGTAGACGTACTAACGGTAATTTTAATGGATCTATGCAGAGAGACAATCTAGTCACCAATGTCAAGGTAATGCTGATCTGGCAGGAGATAGAAAATAAATAAAGAAAATCAAAAACTACATCACTCCATACAGTACAATAAAATTAGGCTATCACATAAACACAGTTTTGTAACGCATATAAACGCCAAGTTAGAAAGTATACAAATTAATTGCGTCGCATCTCCAAATCTTTATGTCGTATGGCGCCAGGCGTTTGGTCGTCGCGTCACGTCGCCTCGCGCCATTCAATTTGGTGTTGATTGCGAAAATGTGCCCATGCGCAGGTGCGAGGGTGGGGGAGGGGCGGGGAGGTGGCGCCCGGTGGCAGGTCCGCCCAACTCATTGTTTACGTAACGCCCCCGCATATTACATGAACTCTTGTTCGATTACATGTCATGTCAGACGCTAATTTCCATTTATTTCTGTTATGTATTTAATTGCTGGTCTACGAAAAATAAGTAACTTCTACAACCGATCACTGCCCTAGGGAACAATTTTTTCCAAAAACACAGATGCAGATATCCTGGGACACCCCAGTCATGATATACCTGCGGGCCTGTGGACGGCGAGCTATGGGTGGCTCGCCGTCCGTCCGTCTAGTGACGACAGGCCGTGTCGACGGCGCGTTAGTGTTCCACGCGCGCCTCAAAGAGAGTCAGCACGCAGAGGGGCCCGAAAGGGCCGACGCCTGCCGGAGTCGCGGGATTATTCGCAAGAGACACCGTGGCTCCGGAACACAAAGGGCAATGAAGGAACATGGATGGGACTTAGTCAGTAGAAGTCTGACACTGGGATCCCGCTACACCCAGAGCTGGAGGAGTCATTGGATGATTTCCCATACCTAAAAAAAAAAGTCATGATATACCTAGATAATAGATTATTCTATTTTCAGATTTTGTTAAAACTGCGACAAGCACAAAGAATCAGAGAGGTCCAGATATGCATGTTTCACAATTTTATTTTCTTAAGCCGAATCCTTATATAGGCATTCAAGGAAACTGCCTCAAGCCTAAGTAGGCATAACCTATATTCATAATCGGCTATTACCGTGTACAATGTACGGTTGATGGGTTCATCTGCGACGGAGCCAGTGTGGGCGCCAGCCATATATCAAGAACACACGGATTGATTTCATGTTGTTGCGTCATACGATACACGGAACGGAACACAGTAGCACTTTATTGTAAAGCTGCGGTTGCGCAATATAGTACGTCGAACAATTGGTAAATAATAAAATGAATAAAATGATTGGTGGTAAAAACATTCCTTTGACAGCGACATGTGCATTGTAATGGGAAATATAAATAGACTAAATTTATGATGCCATTGAGTTGACATGACTAAATTATAAGCTAAAAGAGAAAAGAAGACTCAAGAATACCAAGACTCTTTAGCCTTCCCAAAATACCCAGTTTTTTTTAGTAGATAGTCTACGACTTAACGGAGTCATTGAGGAATTTACAAAAGTCATCCAAAGAGGCTTGTTCTGCGTTATGCAAAATAAAATGTTACGTGCTTCGTTAGTGTTTACTTTGGTAAAACCCATCCTGGATTTACCGCTGCTTTTTCGTGACTATGAAGAATCCAAGTCATATCCATAGATATAAGTTTTTCGTTATTCCAACATCTCCCAAAAAGCTCCTCTCCAATTCGCCATATTTAATAGATTTCGTTAGTCGATGGCACAAGCTGCCATATTAGCATATTTTTAATAAGAATAGGTATGACATCTAAAACTGCAACCACAAAAACAGTTTCCATTAACGATCATGATGAATGAAGATTACAGACACATAAGCTATAAAGTTTTGATTTAGTTTAAGATCATTAGCTGATGCCTATATTACCTAGAAATATTTACTGATTGTTCTCTGGACGCATCCTGCTGCGTTCAATATCAGCTGTGTCGGCTGTAGCGTACAAGTCCGAAGCTCCGACGTTCCGACTGGTCGGAGAGTCGGCGCAGTATAGCACCACACACGATAGAGTAACGACTGGCGCCTCGCAGTCCCGCTAACCGCCCACGAGCCGCGTTGAGCTTCGTCGAACTACTCGACCCTTCAGATCGACCATACAAATTACTTTGTTTGTTTTAGTAATATTAAAAGCTGCTGTCAAAAGTAGCAGTGAATGGCGGGTTTGATTGAAACTTGAAGGTGGTTGGCTGCTTCGGACACCGGCGCCAGCTTCAATTGGTTACCTCATTTTCTAAGACACTTAATGTACAAATGGGGCTGTCCTTTTATTGTTTTGGTACATTAAGAAAAGCAACTGGTGCTGCAAAATCTGTGCATAAAAATCGATCCCTCGAAGAAATATTTGATATTTAATTATTTATTTATTTCGCTAATGATCGAACATAACCATCAAACAGGTATGGTCAAGATAAAAGAACTCAAACACCTAGTAGACTCAACCCATATAGAGAGTGTGAATGTAGATGTGTACATAATATAAACAAGTAATATCTTCTAGCTTATTGGGAACATGCATCGGTCGAACGCATATTTCGATAACGAAATCAATTACGATTGGATGCTGCGATTAAGTCCAGTTCACTGTCAGTATAGTTTGCATAAATACATAATAAAACGTGTATAAATAAATTTTATATCGAATTTAACCTACTAATGATGGAAACGAAAAATTGGGATGGTTTCTAGCTTTCGACGTTGGCGCCGGCGCGGTCGCTCGAGTGGCCACTAGTTCACTACGCATATCTTGTAGCCGCCAATACGTAGTGACAGGCGACACAATACCTCCACACATTTACATAATTAGATATTTCCACGTTGCGATGCATTTCTTGCTAACGCTTTTTTATATGTAGAATATATGTATTTCGACATTTGACCGCTGGGTATTTCGATATTATATTTTGTAATAAGTATATCGGTTAATATAGACAGATGACTATAACATGAAACTGGCTTTTTAAAAAAAAGGCAGTTAACACATTTACTGCGGCAAGGGTTAATTTGACAAAAGATATCAACATATTTGCAGATATTGACAAAAGAAAAAGTATCAGCTATAAAAGTTTGCAACGTCATCACTGTTTAGGAAAGTTCGAAAACCGAAGATATATTTGCTTCTGTTCTACAACTACAAACTAACTACTGTAAGTCATATAGGTACCATTAGATATGTACCCTTGCCCTTTAAATGTCAAAATCGTACAAGGTCTTTTACACCAGCTCCATACATCTAGACTCAGTACGTACTAACAAGTTAGATTGACCATGTACCGGATTACCATGCACCACAGCAAGTGCGTTAACTCGATTAGCTACATCAATGCGATGGATTTCTAAATCCTCGACATTTAACAAAATCAACTGAAAGTTGCAATTGTCAGTTCTTAGACAAAGCTTAGCGTAGGCGATAAAAAATAATTATCACCCACATATCTGTAATCAGGGATGAGGCCAAGGATTGCGTAAGAGTCGCTAAGATCTTCAAGCCGCCAACACGAAGAAGCAACTGGCAACCTTGTTTTGTTCATGACTCAGTGTTTATGAAAGTGACGATTATTTATTAGCAGCGATTCTTCTCGGTTGCTACATCGTACGTCGGCGACGATGCGCTCGCGCCGCGGCGACAACAGCCTTAGCGCCGGAAATGACTCGTGCCTTGCTCATCGCAGGCCCTTGACTCGAGCACGCGATCGTCTATTGAGCTTTAACTATCTGCGTGTTTCTATTGTCTTCACTGTATATTGAAAGGCATATTAATTGGCTGTCTTATTTACTGTGTTATTGAAAATATGTATTGTCTTTCGTTGAAAAGTTTCGATGTTACTTTTGTGAAATGTTTGCTCCTTCATTCATGAGTGGGACGTCGAAGCTTCGAAGTTCTTCTTGTTCAAGTCGTTGATTTAACATATTACTTATTATTATTAATTTGTTTGTTCTTATAGTAAAGTATATAGTTCAGTCAATAGAAGTACTTTATAATAAAACTAGCTTTTATATATCAGAATATTATTATTATTTATGTTTTATATTTCATAATATTGTTTTTTTGTTTTCTTTCTCGGGTCTCTGGAGACCCGGTCCTTTGGTAGGCGTACGAGGGGCCGAAACCAACTCGCAGAGGCCCCGTTAGAAATTTCAAATGTAATGGGGCACCAATCGGCGATTATCCCTGTATGCACTGTGAAAGTATTCCCAAGGACAATCCCCGGTTGGAGCAAGAATATTGCAGAATATGGAAAAAAAAAAAGATGAAACGCTATGGGTTTGGGCGGTTTAGTGGACTGATAATCGTTTATTATAGAACTATTGGCCCCTGCCTGACCACTAACAATATACACGGCTTTTAAATGGCAGGGGGTGACTTGCACACTCAATGAATGGGCCCCCGAAAACGGTCGCTAGCACAAAGTGACGTAGCGCCAAGGAGGCAACATAGCCTGAGGTGCTAGAGGAGTGGAGAGGTATACCATGGCTATCAGGACAATCCCGGAAGTGCGGTCAAGATCCCTACCAGCATCTTACTGGATTATACATCCTTCTCCCGAGCACGTGTGATCTAGCGAATCTCCACTCAGACCGGCCAATTAAGGCAAGAGAGAGGTGGGAGCTCTGTTCCTCGTCAGTATTCACTCTGGCCAGCCAATAAAGGCAAGCCGTAGATGAGGAACAATACTTCTCCCGGGAGATAAGGTTCGTGGGGTCGCTACTGCCCAACAGTTCGCCACAAAACTGCCTTGCGGATTGTATCTCTCTTTGTCTGGCCCCTCACCCTAGGTATGACCTAAGGTTCATCGGGACGCGCAAGCCCCACCACGACGTCAACGTAGAGATACTGCGGTAGGGTAATATTATTTATTATTATTCTATGCGCATATGGAGTCGCGGACTTCGTATAAATGGCTATGTATCCCGGTTTCCTCGCTCCCACAGAAATTTCGGGAAAACCTCTCTCAGCGCTCCACTACTCCCCTAAAGGTATGTAAGTTCCTTGAGGAGCCAAGGAACCTACAGACCCTATTTTAGCTTTCTGCAATGAGGAGTTTCGGTTGTGCGTGTTCTGTCAGTTACGGAAGAATTTTATAAGTTACTAAGGATAATAGGTATTATTATATGGCTCTACAACGTGTGACAGAATAAACGAAATATCTGGGAGGGCTACTCTCTAAGCCCGAAGTCCGTAGTTTCGGGCTTAGTTGCGGGCGTACTCTATTCCGTATCACCTAACCACTAAGAATGAATGACAACACGATTTGTCAGTAACTGTCAAATCGTGTTGTCATTCATTTTTAGTTCGGGTTCGGGAGTAGAAGTAAATCCGTAGGTGATTCGGAGTGGAATACGCCCGCAACTAAGCCCGAAACTACAGACTTCTAGCCCTCCTGGTCAGTTTGTCTGACTATCTTTTTGTTCCTCCTTATCACCGAAACGGCAAATAATTGCTGTAAAATAAAACCCATGAAAATACTTTTAACGCGAGTGAATACGAGGGCTTTTGCATTTCACAATTTCGGGAGAAAAAAATACCTCAACAGTAACCTACCCAACAAAAAAAAAACGCGGTCTATCGCCAACAATAGTACAAGTAGGAGCCAAAGTTAATGCAGTCAAGTATTGAAGCTGGCAATACTGCATTCGCCATAAATCATGCTAACTAGGCGCTTGTGGTACCAACTCCCATCCTTTGTGGAGGATGAATACAATGCGTGCCTCGCGAGATCGCCCCTAATGACTGTGCCTAACGAACTATTAAAGAAGCCTGCTTAAGGCTCTGATACATCGTGGACGGTAATAATTCAATTTATATCAGATTAGCGGATTTCAATACCATTTGCTTGGTACTTTTTAAGGTTCTGTGTAGAAATGGTTCTGATAGAGACCTTATTGGTACAGTTATCTGGCAGTCTGTTAGTCTTATCTGCACTGGTGTATAACAGTCTACTAAAACTTTTTCTGGCCAGAGGACATGATTTTCACAAGTTAGGTAACGAAATACTTTTAAATTTGTGAAATTATGCTCATAGGTACATAATGTATGAGGCAGACGAATTTGTTCTCGCGATTTCAGTGTTGGTCCCATGGTAAAAGTTGTTCATAGTTATGAGTACAATGATTACTTAAGAGGTATTGCATAAATATTCTGTTACACGTTTTATAAATCGTAATTTAAAGAAGTTTAAAATAATTAAATAGCAAATTCTTACTTAAAACCAACTTCCACTGACTTGTCACCATGTTAAAATACAGAATTGAATTTCCTACTCGCACTTGACCAATTTATAATAATTTTTGCTAGCAGTTTTGCTTTGTAATAACATTGCTGTCTGGTTACATAATCGCACCTTTATTATTTATTTCTGAGGTAGGTTCTAATACTGCTAACGTTAACTTCATTTGCGCCAACATCTTTATCAGACTTGACAAAATGTATCGTGTGATTCGTATTGTTCCATTTTTTTATGATTTACTTCGTCTTAGTATGTGACTAGATAGAACCAACCAAAGACTATTAAACCACTTGACTGCGCATACAGTGCCCCAACGCACGAAAACTATTAGTGTTTTTGCTCAGATGTTAGGCAGCAGCACTAGTAACCATTTTAGTAGTGACCAATTGTTAGACCTGCGGGCATGCTAAGTTTTTAGAAATCGTTTTAATTTTTATGCAATTTATAACGCATAAAAATGCCTTCATACCCGGTGAATTTGTGTGGGAAACATTCCAAGACCTTTTGTTACAAAAATGATGGCATAACTTTTCATCGGAGAGTAAAGACTACGCAAAATATTTTTGATTTGAATCAGATGATGAGCCACTGCAGGGGTCTATATAAAATGGTGGTTAGGTGAACGAGCACACTGTGAGAAGCGCGCGTTGATGTCTTTTGGAAAAGTCTCTTTCTTTCATTAGGAAATACTTATATTTTTATCCCTTTCTTCCCCTTTGTATTTTTATCGTAAAAATCTGTGCTGTTACGTTTAATGATTGAAGTCGATTTATCGATGATCATAAAATTACAACTAATACAATTTTTTATCAATTCACATACTTACATTAAACACGTAACTACTTTTAAACGACTTTAAAAATAGGAGGAGGGTCTCAGATTTTTCATCTGTGTGTTTGACATACATGTTTTCATTTTAGATTTTCGAAGATTTCAGAATTTAAATAAAAGTGGAAAGATAAGGTGAATAGGGAAACTTTGTTTAAACAAGATATAGCGCTGTTTGTTTGGATTGAGAATTTTTATAATGTTAAAATCTATTTTATCGATATCGACTATTTTCCTTTAATCAAGTAGCGCCACCACTAACCATAGGCTACCTATGCGACTTGACCTTGAACGGACCAATTGCAGCCGCGCGTTGTTCCTCGTCCCCCGGCCCGCTGTAGTGAGCCGCGTACTTAGAAGAAATCGGCCTATACGCTCTCTAGTGGTTATATACTCTATGGAACCAACCTTGTCTAGATAATTAGTAACTTATATGTACACTATTTTACACCGATTAAACCACGTACCTAATAGAAAATGCATCAAGGCAACCAATAAAAACAAATAAGAATCAAAGAAAAAACATCTGAAATACATCCCATTTTCTTGCACAAGCTCGTACTTTTCCCATTAATGTATATAGGTACCTTTTCAGTACATATACTTCTCCATAAACAGCTACTTACTAGGTAAATACAACATTTTGTTGTTACGAATTGTCGGCGCACGAGCTCAGGAACGGTTCCCTGAAACCGTTGGCTCCGCTAACACGCACCCGGAAGGAGATCGGTTTGCAAACATTGAAAGATCTCATTTCCTGGGTGCATTATAAACTGTTGACTTTCAAATATCATTTACATTTAAAATTAACTTCTCGAATATTGAAGAGGTAACTGTGCTTGAGAGGAACACGTGGCTCGCTAAGCCAGTATGCAAATCCGCACGACTATGTGTGCACGCGCAGGCTATACGGCCTCACACCCACACGCCTGCATTGGCTTCCATTCATAAAACCATGGCACTATCTAACTATGAATTAATCGCAACATTTGAATATGTTTACTCTCACAAAGGAAGCGACCATTCAGAAAAACTTGCCCGAAAACTGGTTTGGCACGTGTCAATGAACGACGGGAATATTTTAGACGCCATAGAAGACTGAGTTGTCGGGTTACATGATTTAAACCGTTTAATAGGCGCTCGTTCGTATAGGTTTATATCAATTTATATTATAACGATTTCTAGCGACAGCCAATCATACATATTTTGTGGCTGATATATTCGAATTATATTAGTATTCATAAAAACTGTATACATATTAATGCGATATTATTAAGATCTCTTACTTTATGACATTTAGTACCTACGTTGAAACTATGTTCCTCTCATTAAAGTAACAGTTACTTCGATCCAAAAAACAACAAGCTTCCAGGTGCTAAATATGGCTGTTTGAACATTCATATTAGCACATTTACCTTTTTGTGCTGTTCCAAATTTTTTGCTTTTAACTAACTTGACAAAGTATAAACCTACCTTAGTAACAAAGGTGTTAAAATACTCACCCAAGTATATTAAGTGGCTATTTAATGGCTGTGCCTAATACCTATATTATTGTCGAGCAACTAACACAGAACTAAGAAACTGCTGTAGTCTGTAAAGTAGGTAAGTGGCAAATAGCCAAGAATAAATAAAAAGCTTTTCATTTCATGTTAGAGAAACTTGGCAATTTGCAGTAAGTTTTTCCTACAAAGTATAACTGTCGATCTTAAGCGGACAGGAAGTCATAAAGCTGGACCACCGACTACTATACCTATCTACACACAAACAACATTACATCACACTAGGAAAATGTTGCGCAACATTATTACCTCACTTACTTCAGTTGCCATTAGATTGCAGATTTTTCACGTTGCAAATGTGACCGTCGTGCCTATGAATGAAAGTTGGCGACCTCGAAACGTAGATACGTAGGCGAATGCTGTTGCAAGCCGTGCGGAGCAGCTCAGCGGTCTCTGCTGCCGCGCGACGCTCCATTCACAAACCCGACGTGGCCACGGTGGGCGTACGCAACACCCGTTTTATAACAATTCATGCAACAACCACTGACACACTTTTCATTCAAATGGACTTGGAATGTTCCGCGACTGTTGCCTAATGTCGTCAGCATTTCAAAAATAGCAAATATTTGAGCGCCAAACAAACATGTAAACACTACTTGAAACCGCCCGGCGCTCCGATGGCATTGACTTGCTGAGCTGTGACTGCAAACGAAACGTGGACGCATTGAAATGAAGTACCTCTGGATTGGGCTTCATTCATAGATTCATTCTACTAAAGGCTTTATGCTAAGCCACTTCCTGTTCTTAAGGACTTATGGTTTACACAACAAAACATAGCAAGTACCTTCGTGGTTTTGAGATTTGTCTATAATGCTTTCCAGCAAGCATGTTCGACCAACTTCATCTGTGGGAAGTGGGAAGAAAATAGCAGTTCAGAAATATTCTAAAAATAAAATACGTAAATAAGTAGAAATTCTATTAGATGTTACAGTTTAATACGATACCTCGCAATATAGCGACAGCTAGTTAGCCGATAGCATCGCTTGACTTCAAGCGAGTTCTTTACGGCTCCTTACTCTAAACAGAAGATACCTATCGGATACGTATTAAACCAATTTAACATGTTGGTCATTTCACAAGGAACTGCGTACAGCCGTGGGCAATAATGCGATGTAAATTATGGATCTTTATTGCGTGGCTAGTCTTCGTGACGGTCGTGACCGAAAAGGCGAAAACAGATATGAACTTGGCCATCAAAGCGAGGGGTCACACGCGTATGTGAAACTGCTATCACGTCGCTTAGTAATAGGTGTTCGGTAAAGTTAATTGCAGGTACGAGGAAATTAATATGTTTTTGTTACTTATTGTGATCATGCTAGAGATTATCTCTAACACCATCATGTAGGTGTTGAATTGCAATGACATCATCAAATGCTAATCTAAGAATCTGAGTTGATGCATACTTTATGTTATATATGTTCCGATCTTAGAAGCACACCATTTAATATAGTTTTTTCTTGGATTTTCACATAACAGATTATTCTGTGTATGTTAGAACCACTTAGCAGTGCAAAACTTAAGTTCGATGCAAATTAATGCTGCTGTAATTATTTCATTCCTAAATTCCAATAATTTGTTAAGACATTGTGTAACTCAAACAGGTGATAATAAATAAAGCGAGATAATTCATAGACTGCGCTAATCGGAAATCGTGTTTACATAGCGAACGACTTCAAGTGTATGGCAGCCCTTATCTGCCGGCCACTTAAACTGTAAACACATTGGAACGCCTTGTTCTACAATTTATTGTTTACCTATTTCTAACTAAATGCTATACATGCCCTTGTTGGGTTCGTTTCTGTAGAACATTTCCCATTTGTGTGCCGTGTGTGATTGTCTTCCATGCAAATTGTGTGTTGTAAATATATCGGCGTATGGTCACATATCTGTTACTATTTCCATTTATCGTCACACTTGCAAACTTTTATGGAGTCACTAGTTGTTTATTGTGTAATATATTTTACTTGTATGTCGCTACCATTACGAACAAACAGGTCTTATTCATAGACGTTACAAAACAATGAAGTATTAAAATCATGAATCGATTGTACAATAGGTTTGTGTCTTTGTGTGCCGAGATTTCAGAATGATATCGACAGACATGTGCTTACATTGAAATACTACATCCAGTCTTAATTGATTTCACAATTGAATGCTTGTAGTTTAAGGTTTGAGTTTAGATTTAGGAATACTGAGGGAGGAAACAAGATGAAAAATTATGCAATCTTTTGATTGATTTGAACTTTGAGTTGATTCCGTGATGACGTAGAATATGTTCAGCACTCTGTATCTACATTTTTACGATGTGTATAAACTCGTGATGTGTGATGTATTAATGAAAAACTTATGCTAATAAGCTCATCGAATTATTGATCCAAGATGGCCAATAAGAAATTTATTTTCCAACCCCTTTGCCAATTTATCATGAAAAGAAAACGTAATTATATTAATCAAGACAGGCACAGGCGGGAACTCCATCCATATTTTAGGAACCAACGATGAAATAAAAGATAACATTAGAACAGAAAACCAAATATACCTACAGTAATAATAAAAATATTCTGTAACAATACAAACGCAGCCTCGCTATAACTCACCCAGCCTCTTTGTGTCCAGCTAAAGTTTTTCAATAGCGTCTCATGAGGTCCGCAGCCATAATTTTCGTTAGGTAACTTAAATGTGGACTTCAAGCCATTATATAAAATTAATAGCCCGTTCACCAAACAATTACCCGTCCGGTTAAATGCTATCAGCAAATCTATGGGTTGAAATCTCATAACCTTTTGCCTTCGAGTCAAACCAACTGTAGGTACTTACGTATTATATATGGGCCTACGGTAGACCGTACGAAGAGAGCGTTTACACTTAACGCAAAATAGGCATGATTCTTGCACTTCACGCAAAAAAAGAAAAAAAAATCTATCTGTCGGCGAAGCAATGGAGCGGGGAAACAGAGAAATTTTAACCAATCATGTCAGTCAAAAGTCAGTGACACACGTGGTGCGGTTAAAATTTGCTGTTATTGATAGGCAATTTGTTATGTTTTTGATTAGATTTTGTAATTCGTAATTAGCAAATTACGGTACCGTAGGTACTTACCTACCTACGCTAAATTATTGGGAACTCCAAATAGGGAAACATAAATTAAACAAATCCGACGAAAGGTGTGGAGGTTATCGGTTTGATGATGTAAGTACCTAGGTAAGTATAATATACAGGTTGAAAGCTTATGAATTGTTTTCATCTAAAGTTGCGTTTTAATAAAACAACCAAATTGAAATAAAATGGGTGCGTGTAGGTGGTGGTTTAACTTTTGTAGTTCTTTGTCAGAAAAACGGTAGGTAATAATGTTCCGACTACTACGTCGAGTTTATTTCAGTTTCCCTTTATGTAAATTCACTTGTTGCCCAATAAAATTGAGAGCGACACTCCGCGTGACGAGGCACTTAGTTTAGAATAGATTCGTTAATTCGCAAACAGATTGCAGCACGGTATAAAGTGGCAAAGAATTGATTTTCGTTGCGTGTGATGCGCGCGAGTCGGTTATGAATGGGCCGCAGACACCGCAGTGAATCACGCGCGTCCATTCATGCCGCACCGCCTCCGCGCGCCGCACGCGTACACCAAACAAACGCATTATTTGCCAATACAGCCGTATTGTCTTTCATTTGCACCATCAACCTCTCACTTCCTGCCAGCGATAACGCTCATTATATCCTCGTACTTCACTATCATTACTGTCTTAGCCAGATATCGAGCTGCAATACCTTTTAATTCTATGAGACTACCATTACATTAAATGTCGATTTCCCGTTTGGATCTTGAGTCGTGAAATTTGAAATGAGACGTTAAAGTTCGGTAAATGATGGCCTCTTACCGTGTGGCTTGTCTAGGTTAGTTTGTGTACTCGTATAACCCCGGCTTGAGGCCACGACAACAATCACTATATAATATTGAAACATTATACCAACAAAATGGTGCCTTGACCCCTTCTAGTGGTGACTTCGCGCGAACTTGTGAGTGATGTCGTGACACTTGAAGTGACACTGAGCTTTATATCAGCACGTATAATCGACACATTGCGAACAACGCAACACAGAAGGAAATTATATCCATTATCCCGTCGAGTTCATAAAATTCTATCGCTCTTTCTGACATCTTTTAGTAAATGAGCATACTTAATTATACTTCGGGTCATTTGCCATTCTCTTCAACATAAAAACCAAGAATTAATGCTGAAATACTTTTATACGAGCTGATTTAAATAATTCAATGCAAATTCGACATAAAAATTAATGGTTCAACTTAAATGGAATCTAATTCCTGATTAGGCACGGTGGGATTATTGGTTTATAAGTAGATATTATACTTACCTATAGATGCCCTGGAGAAAATACCAAAATATTTGTCCGAGGTACTTGAAAGTCGGATTTATATAATTAATGGTAATTATGGTTATCATAATTTATATTGTTGTACCGTAACCTTTTATATAGAATTAAGAAGAAAAAATAAACAATAATATTATATATAAAATTGATTTCGTTTCAACACTGCAATAACATGAGTTGTGGGAACATCTAAACTTTATTCCATCTTATAAATTGAGTACCTATGTAAGCTTTTCTAGATAATTGAAATAATATAAGTGCTAGAAATAATATAAGTGCTAAAGAGGTCATAAAAATATCTGGTCTGCATGATATGATATTGATTATATTGCGCTATAAACTATATATTTAGTTACAGCGTAGTAAGATCTGTGGTACCGATAGCGACGCACTGACGGATCCAGGGGGAGGGGGTCATTGTGGCTCGAGCCCCCCCCACCCCTAAAGTCCGATATATTTCTAGTAGATTAAAACTTAACTAAGTCATTGAGGAATTTACACAAAGTTATCCAAGAAGTCTTTTAAGCAAAATAAAATACTATGTGGTTTTTTAGAGTTATACTTTCCTAAAATTCAGCTGCCCCCCCCCCCCCAAGACAATCCTGGATCCACTTCTGCACCGACGGCATGCGGTATCGCCTCACAACATAATTAGGTTCGGCTACTTAGGTACTGGTGGGGCCACTTAGCGTGTCGTTTATTGAATGTGTATCGGCCGAGGAAAGTTTTAATGCTTTTTAATGAATTTAAATATATTCTTAATTACAAACTGGTTCAGGTGCGTTAACCTGCATTTAGGGTACGTACCTATATCGTATTTGTCGCTCACTCTACTTACCGTTTTCCAAAACGACTTTGCAGTCGATCGATTAATTAGAAATCAAGCTGGTTTCAAAGATACGTAGGTACCGGAATTATATCAATATCGCCTAGAGGGTAAATGGGAAAAAAAATGAATATAAATAATCTACAAGAAAAACAAATTTTATATTGTATTAACAAAAATTTTATACCTGCAAGTCCACTCCAGCGTGTGGGTACTTTCGAGAAAATTTGAAAGTTAAAAATATTTTTAAAGAAAACACATTCAGAAGGAAATACATATTCCAACTTATAATAAAACTTACGCAGAATATTTATAATAAAAAGCTCTACACCTGCGACCGACAGCGAATATGCTCCTTTCAACCAATAAATTGATCTATATTGATATTGTAAAACCATTATGTGGGTAGATTTTAAGCGCATCATTAATAAAAAAACGGTTTTTCCAATTCTAATTTAGTTAAATAATGAATCGATTAAAGTTTGAGATAGACTCTTCGCAAACAAGTTGAGACATGGGTAATAAAATTTATTATTATTATTGAGACTTCCGCTGGTATATCTGCCAAATTATACATTAATTTTCTTATTAAAGTAACAATAAGTTTATCTGTTATTAATTATTATTAAAGTGTTTATAAAGTCACATATTCTATCTATAGAAAGGGGATGACTACTGATTACTGCACGTCTACTATAGAGGAGTATCGAAGAATGTTACGTCGACCCTAAATAAATGAGAAAGAAATGCTGAAATTAAGCCCTGGTACAGGCTCTGTAGACCCAATTTAGTAATAGATGAAGGCTCTGTAGACCCAATTTAGTCACAGGTACAGGCTCTGTAGACCCAATTTAGTGAAAGCTGCAGGCTCTGTAGACCCAATTTCGTCACAGCTGCAAGCTCTGTAGACCCAATTTAGTCGCTGCTGCAGGCTCTGTAGACCCAATTTAGTCATAGGTGCAGGTTCTGTAGCCCCAATTGAGTCATAGGTGCAGGCTCTGTAGACCAAATTCAGTCACAGGTTCAGGCTCTGTAGACCTAATTTAGTCATAAGTTAAGTGACTAAATTGGGTCTACAAGAGCCTTCCTTGTAGACCCAATTTAGTCACAGCTTCCGGCTCTGTAGACTCAATTTAGTCATAGGTGCAGGCTCTGTAGACCAAATTCAGTCACAGATATAGGCTCTGTAGACCCAATTTAGTCACAGATACAGGCTCTGTAACCAATTTAGTCATTGGTAAAGGCAGTGTATACCCAATTTAGGCACAGGTGACGGCTCCGTAGACCCAATTCAGTCACAGGTACAGGCTCTGTAGACCCAATTCAGTCACAGGTACAGGCTCTGTATCTGTGTTGTCGGAGTTTTCTGTGATCTCTCTAAAGCCTTTGATTGCGTACACCATGACACACTTTTACGTAAACTACGTCATTACGGTCTCCAAAGCGAAGCTCTTAACGTAATTGATTCATATTTACATGATAGGTTCCAATGTGTTGATGTAAATGGTGTAAAATCTTCCGGGCTGCCAGTGCAATTAGATGTGCCTCAAGGCTCAATACTGGGTCCATTCTTGTTTCTGGTTTACATAAACGATCTACCATTTTTCTTAAAGGGTATCTGCGACGTAGTATTATTTGCGGATGATACCTCTCTTATCTTCAAAGTAGATAGGAATAGACAAGATTTCGATAACGTAAACAACGCTCTTTCAATGGTTACGGATTGGTTTACGTCGAATAATTTAGTTCTAAATGCTAAAAAAACGAAATGTATAAAGTTTGCCTTGCCAAATGTTAGAAATTTAGGTCCTAATGTAATCTTAAGTGACGAGGTGCTTGAAACTGTGGACACGGCAGTATTTTTGGGCATAACTGTTGATTCCAAACTACAATGGGGCCCACATATATCAAGCCTGTCGGGAAGGCTCAGCTCTGCCGCATACGCCGTTAGGAAAGTTAGACAATGTACTGACGTTGATACAGCTAGGTTAGTCTATTTTAGTTATTTCCATAGTGTTATGTCCTACGGTATTTTATTGTGGGGAAAAGCTGCTGATATACAAAATATATTTGTCTTACAAAAACGTGCTGTGCGAGCAATATATCAGCTAGGGTCAAAAGCTTCATTAAGAGAAATTTTCAAAGAGATTGGAATTCTCACGGTAGCATCTCAATTTATTTTTGCAAAAATTTTATATATTAGGCAAAACATACATTTATACAGTAAAACGAGCGACATCCACAACTTTAACACCAGAAACAAGCACAAGCTACATGCTCCTTCACACCGACTTCGTAAGGTCCATGATTCATTTGTGGGGCTCGGTATCCGTTTATACAATAGACTTCCAATTTCTTATCTTGATCTGCCTTTTAACTCATTTAAAGAAAAAGTAAAATCTAACCTCTGTTCCAAGGCATACTATTCTATTAATGATTATTTAGACGATAAGAATAGTTGGTCGCTGTGTTGAACGCAAGACAAATTATCATGTTCCTTGTGTATAAGTAGATAGTATAGTAGTTTTATGACAGGTTATATGTGTTCATATAATTTTTTATTTTATTTTATTTTATTTGTTCTTTTATTTTCTTTTTTTTTATTTATTTGTCTGACTATGTAGGTCATTGTTTTATACTTATTTACATCCACATACGTCAACACTTGCTTAAGTGTGTATTTTGTTTTAGTGTCATAGTGCTAGTAGCTAACAAGTGATAAATAATATATATATTTATTTTTGTGTCATGTAAATTTTAGAAGGAATTTTGAATATTTGGATTACTTTGCATATTAATTAGTGTAAAATTCTAGTTCCTAAAACGTAACAGACAGTTGTGTTGCTGGGGAGTGTGTTGGCCACTTCTTCTCCACAGCTAAAACACTAGGAAGTGGTGACGGGCGGGCGTTTTGGGGGACTGTCTTTTGTAAAACATGACGTTCAAAAAGTGCTGGCCATCAGCCTAATTTGAATAAATGACTTTTGAATTTTGATTTTTTTTTTGAATTTTGTAGACCCAGTTTAGTCACAGGTACAGGCTCTGTAGACTCAATTTAGTCGTAGGTATATAGGCTGTCTAGACCCAATTTCTTAAAAAGTAGCTTACAGAATGATATAGCGTTAAGCTGGGTGCCTGGGTAGCACATCAGTCAGCCTTTTCAAAACTATATTTATGTCGCCTAATCCCATTATGTATCGAGTATTTGAAGACTGTATCGAGATGAGGATATTCTGTCTGTCTGAACTCTGTTCAATATCGCTGTAGGAAAATAAGTTTGTAATGTTTGGTGATTATCTGGAAAGGACTAAACTCGGTTGATGGACCGAAAATAGTCGTTGGACCTTCGACGAATCCTTGGTTTGAGTCCGCTTATATGTAAGCGTCGTGTATTACGCTGTTCAGCTAAAGGTGTTTTTTTTTGGGAATTGCTCTTGTCCAGAACTGTGACGGACAGAATTGATTAAATTATGTTGAGAGGGCCATGTACATTGAGAAGCACCTCGACATAAGCGGTCCCCTGTGTGTTACTGATGATGTAACAGCAGAGAAATCAACAATGTACTGGAAACTTTAAAAACATTGACATTTCTAATCCCACACTGTTAATATAGTCAACAACAACTTAAAACCACGTCATGAAATGGTATTGGTATAAAATCAATAAAATATTATGTGACATCCCTGTTTAATTTCAAATCTTTTATATTAACGTTTTGAATGAAGCTAGAATTTCTTTCGTATAAAAACCATTAGAGGCACTAGCAGTACCATCTTATGACATATTCCGAGGCCGCGATCAACTGGCAAAGTCGGGCTCGGTATTATTTATTAAAAGTGCGCGTAAACCTGCATAAATTTGACATCAATTAATATTCCCTGCATAAGTATCGAAGACGTTAAGGTGATAGCAAACTGACTTCTACTTGTGAAGGTACGAGTATCTCAGATATTATATTACGATATGTAAACCGATAATCTCAATTCAGATTCCCTTCACCCTTTTATGGCTCTACTTAATGTTCGCGATGTAAAATCGTCGTTAAAATCGAGCTTATATTATACTCGATACCTTTTGATATTCAACTAAGCTACTAGATCTTTATGGCAATGGCTTATGAAGTTTACGGCTACTTAAGACAACTTTAAATGTTACGTTTGTTAGAAATAGAAAAGAGGCGATTAGAGATGGGAAGCGTGAAATCGTATCGGTATTATTTAATAATCTTCCATTTCCTCGAGCAAAGTGGCTCGCAAAATAACAATACCGAGGTCAACGTGAAGGAATAAATTTTCCATTCATGCAGAATTTCATATCGAGTTACAAGAATAGCTCAGCGTAAAACATACATAAGTAGGCAATCTAGATTGATCAGACACGAGCGAAACAAATATTAGGAAGGCAGGCAGGTTAGTCTATCTTGTACCTACCGGTTTCGTAGAATTTGAAATTGTTTATGCTAAACATCGTTACCTCTAGCCATTTGGGTTTAATTGGATGTTCCTGCAGTGTTACAATATTTATATAACTCTTAGAACCATGCCTGTCATGGTTCTCCGTTAAGTAACAACTGTCACACCTTGGTGTATTTGTGAATGAACATTACGGCAACACGAGCCGCTAGAATTCGCGTCTTCTAGTGAAATAGTGACAAGCGTTGCGGAAGGCTGTTAGTGCTTCGAATGAAGGTTTCGACGGCTGAGCGGGACGCGGGGAGCGCGCTGGAGGGCCACGCATGCGCGTTGCGCAACCAGCGGCGACGGTGAATGGAGCCTCCGCGACGCGAGTGGGCGTCGGTTTTTATCAATGAACGGCGAATTTGTGGCGTACGCACGACGATGGCGCGCGTGTCACGGCCGCCGCATCGCCGCACCGCGCCGCGTCGCATCGCCGGCGCCACATCCAGCCTTGCTAATGGAAAATGTCAACACACGTTAGGTACACACGCTCACATACTGTTGCGTTGCCTCACTTCCCAACCTTTCATTAGGATGGCACTGGATTCCGCAGTAGCTGTTGCGAAGCGTCTGCTGGCGAGATCATCATCAAAGCGAGTAGTGACATAAAACGCTCATTTTCAAAACGTGACTATTCGTCGTAACAGTAATATCTACTACCTACTTATTGCCACCAATAATATTTAGGGTCCCTATTGTAGATGCTTTAATAGTTTTTAGTAAGGTCCAAAGTCAGTTTTCCGGTATCTAGAGTAAAAGATAAGTTAAAAACATAAAGTATGTTTTTAAACTTAATACAGTTATACCATAAATCGACATTAATTGACTACGACTTCACTCTTACGCATACACTATATAAATCGATTACCTACCAATATACTAATTAGTAGATTATTTAATCAATATAATAATCGGCTCGTCTCGCCATTCGGCTCGTTCCCTATATTTTCTTTATTATCAAGTACATATTTATTGATGTATTCAAGCGAATTTGAAAGGAAATAATTAATTAATTTAATTGCTTCGGCACCGCTAACGCCTCCAGTTAGCCTTCGTTCAGATTTAACCATGACGTCGCTCGCGCAGTTATCTCGGCCATTGAGAAACGGGCCGCGTTTGCGCTTGCGCTGTATTTGGCGATGACTGCATTAGAAACTCTCTTAATGTAACTTTATCTAACGCACTTGGCCTTATTTATTTAACAATAAAGCACGCGTTGATAATGTTTACTTGATTATTTTCGAGTTGTTAGATACGTATTGTTTAGTTTGTAATCGGGAGCGGTACCCTTATTTGTATGTAAGCCGTAAGGTGGAATAATAGCAATAGGTAATATTTGCTCGGCATAGAACTTGTTAAGTTCTCCTATTTATGGTAAACTGAAAGTAGGTATCTACTGAAAATTAGCTTGTGGTTCATGTTGTATTAGGCAGTTTGGAATGTGCCAATAGCCACCATAGTTACCTTGTAAGGAATCTAGAATCAATGTTTGGCACGAAATCCCGTTGTTCAAAACATTTCTGAGTAGGTGCCACGAATTAAGTAAATCCTGTAAGTAGAGTGTAATTGTTATTTGTGACTCTTCCCCCTTTAAGTGCGTGGGATTAAAAGCAGCCATTAAAGCCTTTTTACGGATTTTTTACTTCCTGATTTGAGTCACAAGACTCATAAGGTAATTGAATAAAGTAACGTAGGTATATTAATTTGCTTGAAGAAAAGACGGTTACCTCTTTGGCGCTCGCGGGACTATTTTCAGGGAAGTCACTTTGTGGTCAGGGGCCCAGGTGAAAAGAGAGTTTTGAGGCCACCATAAAACATTTTATCCATGGGTTTTTGATATTTTTTTAATTTAGGTAGGTACAATAAATTGAATTTCTCTGCTCTGCACCTAATTTTGCCTGATATAAAGCGAAGTTTAGGATGGGCCAAGCTTGATCAAAAGCTTTTTGCCTACTTGAACCTTCTTTGCTACATGTTATTTCTATCTTGTTCATCCGTCTGTGTACGTTTGTGTATTATTCCAAACAACTGCATCTCTTGAGAGCCGAAATTAGAAATGGCGACCACCAGAACAACATCGAGTCAATGAAGCTCGATGAATCCCATGATCCATATGCGGGTATATGAATGTTGTTGCCTAGTAAATAAAATCAATTTTCGCCATTAACAGAGGGCCTAGCACGAATATTTTGACGTATAGTAACGTTAACGTAAGTGAATTTTGAATGTGAAAAACTACAACCTCACAGTATTTTGGTTTAATTTTATGGGACATGCACAATTTACATCATTTAAAATTATGAATATAGTATCTAATACAAATAAATATTATGAGCAAAACGAGTATTGTAGCCATGGTAAAATTTTACGTAACGTTACTATACGTCAAAAATATTCGTGCTAGGGCCTCTGGTCCAGACTCGCGGCGCCGTAGGAAAACTTTCTTGTCTTAAATATGCTTTCTATCGCTTTGACCTATTAGGTATCTTGGCAGCTTACACCCATTGGAACAGAACAAGTGAACTAACAGGGAACAACATGACAATTATGGACTAACTAACTAAGATCCCAGAGCTCTCTTATTTTCTCACTAACAAAATGTGTGGTTTATATATCTTTGACACATCGAAAAAAAAAAAATAACTGTCGGCCGAAGCTAGCGGGATCGCATTATTTTAAAGGTACTGTATACTAATCCTACTCCAAACCCACATATTTTGTTGGTGAGAATATAACAGAGATCTGGCAGCTCTGGAATCTGTGACATAATTAAAACCAAAGTGACATAATTAAAACTTCTCACCTCATTGCAACAAAGCGAATCTAGCCAGGGTTTGGCCCATGGGGATGAAGCCAAGAATTTCGTATTGACCCCAGGCACTTATGATAAAAGCAAGTACCTACGTGATTTGCCCAATATTTAACGGTTTCACTTGGCTCACAGACCCAGCCATAGCCAAAAATTAACCAAGTTGTGTCGAAGTTCGAAACTCAATGTTGCAATACAAACTTGAAACTATTGCATTATCATAGAAGTGGATTTAGCCGAATTGATTGATATTATACGGCGGCGTGGGATGGTCACGCGTGGGCGAACGTGGGCGACCGGAAGGAAGCCGTAGCTTTGGACTTTTCCAATATAACAGCACTTGCGACACGTGTATAAATGATGTTGCTGAATTAATCATTTGGTGCAGAGACTGCCAATGACACGTATTATAATAGACACGTCATAAACCAACATCGCGGCGCTTGAAAACGGCGAAAATACTAGATAGCTACTAATAAAAGAATGAAAGAAAGAAAGAAAGAAAGAAAGAAAAAAGAAAAATGTTTATTCAGGACTCGCACAGTACCTACACATAAAAGTAAAAATATGTAAAACTAACTGTAATAAAAATAAGTTGACACATACAAGGAAGGAGATAAATATACATCTTCAGTTACGTCACAGGATAAGTAATAGTCAAATTGACATAAAAAAAAACGTAGTGTCGCGCGACAGGTTGGTGCGTAACTAAGCGCGATGTGGCAAATTGGCTTCATTTCATGTTGTCATTTTAGAGTGCGAACAACGTATCTATCTATATTTATCTATCATTGGAGACTGCTTTAAGGGCGTTTGAAGACCAACCATTCGTTGAGTGATTAGCCATCGTAGTAAAGAAATTGCACGAACAGAAGCACTAGTCTTATAACTTTATTTTAAACTTTATACATTTTACCACAAATATTTGGGAGATTCAGACAGATTGGTACTGTACAGTTTTTTATATGCACTGAAGCACGAACCAATTGAAAACTTCATGTACAAACCTACCATTTATCTATGCTATAGGTGGTGGTTCTGATAACATAATTATTTTTATCGTTACTGGTACGCAATTCTGGGAAAGCAGGTCCAAGTGTCGCCACACCAACCGTTCCTGTGCGTCTCGCATCCATCCACGACCATCACCAGGCCTTCGATCCAATTTGTGGGGAGGAATAATCAACGCTGCGTCTTCTTGATCGCGGTTGCCACTCCAGAACTTTTCAGCTCCATCGACGATTGAAAAAGCCCATGTACCAACAAAAATATTATTTCCCCATTAGCTATCCAAAATCACTCAAATTCAATTTCTAATAACAGCATTTATCATAAATGTAGATCGTATACGCATACTTATAATTCTTGATAATTGATATAATCTTGGTTGTTCTCATGTCCCCAAGTCAAACTTCTATTACTCGGTCCCCATAATGATTTTATTAAGTCAATTACATGTTTATCAAATGTATGTAATTCAATAACCAAACGTTTTGGTCGTACAATGTAATCATAGGTAATAAGGAAAATAGCGGCCATTGCCATGGCTTAACTTGTTCGTTACTAGTTATCGCCCGCAGCGTGGCTTGGCTCGGCCAGTGTTAATCGGTCAATGTTTTTTGCAGTGTCGTATTGTATTTGCATGGACCATAAGCTCTCTCAAATTATAATATTAGGTAGGGTATGTACCTACGTAGCTAATATAAATTGGTAGGTCACATTTAATCATGTGGTTTTATTATCATTTACCTGTTTTTTTGTACGTTCAAGAATTAAATAGGTACTACATATGAATTTATTTACGCATTTTACGAATTTATTTTATTCAGTGATCTATGCTGCTAACTGAAAACACGTACCTACCTAAAGAAATCTTAGCTTTACACAAAACATTGTTAAAGTAAGTACCTAAAAAATATTCAAACTGTAGTGTAGCTAGTATGTGCGGTACCTATTACTCGATGAGAGCATTAAGAATTTGTGTACTAAGGCAAGCCACGGATAGTTTTGTTTGATTTTATTTTGATCTTAAATAGAAGAAGTAACTTTGTCGGCTAATGCAAGAAAGTTAAATACTAAGAGAGGGCAGAATACAAGCGAGCGATTCCATCTTCCTAGCTCGTCGAGAAGTATTGGCGCTGCCGCTGCGGCTGCTGAGAACCTCAAGCGGTGGAAATATGACCTTGTTGGCAATTATAATTTTGAACCGCTTGAGGTTGAAACTCTTGGACCGTGGGACTCATGCGTTATTTAAAGAACTTGCTTTTACGCTTAGTTGACATTTCGCGTGTACAAGGGCTGGCTTTAACCTCGGACAGAGCATAAGCATTGCCTTAAAACGTCGCCATGCCGCCAGTCTTTTGGGCTCACTTCCAGTCAACAGCAATGCGGAAGAATTTTTGACGCCAGTTTGGTAAAGTAAGAAATTTTATTTGCAAAATAAATAGTTCCATTCGTACTAAAATTGATGAAATTTTATTTATTTATGCAGAAAAGACAAAAAAGTAAGAGAGTGCAGAAAACGAGTGAAGCGAGTTCGATAATTTTGCACCCCACATTCGACAGTTTTCATTGGAGATAAATGTCCAATAATAATTAAGTACTTACCTTTGCAATATTACCTATTCAGCTTGAAACTATTTAAAATGAAATTAAATGTATTTTGTATTGGTTTTATAAACGATATTTAATTTTAAAAAAGACACAAATAATATTCTTGAACAAAGTTGTAAGCATCTACCTAATCATAACACCTATCAAAACCGTATTTGTTCCTAGTTATACAGGACCTATACAAATGAATAATGTCGCGTCGATTTATACAAAAAGCACAACACTGCTCTACAATATTTAACAAGCCCAGATAAAAAAATAACCTGCAAGTTTAAAATTTCAATATCATGTACAGTCAGTATCACTAGAATATTGATGACATAGAGGGTTCGAAATCATGCAACGTAATGTTCTCCATTTGAATATTAAGAAAAACGTGGCGAGTTTCTCTATGGTGTTGCGTCGCAAGTATTTCCGGCGGGTCAGCGAACGCGCACACGCCAAACCGGTTCAGTAATTTGGTGTTTCTGGAGAGCCATGTCGATTAATTTACGATAGACGAGCTTCCTGTCAAAAAAGATGCGACATTCAACTCCGTGATATGACAACTCAACCATTAGATATCTATCAGAGAGTTTAGTTTCTTTTTCACCTTTCAACATAATTGTTAATTAGTAGGATAGCTTGACGGAGCCTGCACTTGATGCGTGATGTCATCAGGTGAATGGATTTTAAATGGCGTTTATTAATGTGAAGAGTGGATTATTATGATATGCATTTGTATAATTCAGTACCTACCTAGGGTAAGTACGTACCTACCACCTACCTTACTACATTGAATTGCCATAGCATTTTCTCAATGTCACAGTTCAGTCAATGTATTCTCAGATATCTGAGTTAATATCAAATAATATATATTTTGCTGGTGCTTTACGTCACCGTAAACTGCCAGTATGTATAGTAACAAAAATAAACTAAGAAATTCAGCCTAATACTAATCTATACTAATAATATTATAAAGAGGTAACATTTGTTTGTGAGTTGGTAAGTTTGTATGTAGGGGGTAATCTCAGGAACTGCTGGTCCGATTTGAAAAATTCTTTCAGTATTAGATAGCCCATGTATCGAGGAAGGATATATGCTACATATCATCACGCTAAGACTAAAAGGAGCCGAGCATTAATGGAAAATGTGACGCAAACGAAGTCGCGTGGGTCAACTAGTTCAAATAAATAAAAAACAAAGCTGTAACAAATACGTTCCTAGAAATCGTAAGACCTGCACCGATCACTCCCTGTGTCACTCTGCTGCGGTTAACCGGAATTAATCATTCATTCAGCATTTGTGTGATTACGGACTTCTCAGAAATTATGTTTGTTTATTACAAAATAAAATCAATTCGCATCACTATTTATTTTTAGTGCATTGAATTATTACTTACTTATTTTTACCTACAATTAATTTATCGAATCATTATTTTATTGGCAAGTACGAAATTTATTTCTTTTTTGATTTTATTAAACTACTAGCTGACCCACGCAACTTCGTCTGCGTCACCTTTTAGTCTTAGCGTGATGATATGTAGCCTATAATAGCCTTCTTCGATACATGGGCTATCTAATACTGAAAGATTTTTTCGAATCGGACCAGTAGTTCCTGAGATTACCCCCTACATACAAACTTACAAACAAATGTTAGGTACCTCTTTATAATATTATTACTAGCTGACCGGCGCAACTTCGTCTGCGTCACATTTTCCATTATTGCTCTTCTCCTATTTGTCTTAGCGTGATGATATATAGCCTATAACCTTCCTCGATAAATGGGCTATCTGATACCGAAAGAATTTTTCAAATCGGACCAGCAGTTCCTGAGATTACCCCCTACATACAAACTTACAAACTCACACACAAATGTTATCGGCGGTAATCTTTGGATCCACTGAACCGATTTTGGAAATTCTTTTACCAATAGAAAGCTACGTTATTTGTGAGTGTCATAAGCTATAATTATAAATTAACCAAAAAAATAGCGCCCAACGAAGAGGGCACGGCGCAGCTAGTAAAATAATAATAGTACTTATAGATTATATTATACCTACGAGTACTAAGTAGGTTTTGCCCGCGACTTCATACGCTAACCAAGTTTTTCCTACGGGGACGCCCGTAGGCATTTCGGGAAATCTTTTTAGTGCTCGCCTATATACTCAAACAGCTTTCTACGACTGATTCGGCTGTGCGAAGTCTGTCAGTCAGTCACTCACTCAGTAGCGGAAGGAGTCATTTGATGACTTCTTATCCTTAAAACAAAAGGTGCCTATTGTATAATATTGTTTGATTCCAAAAATAGACAGTAGCTGTAATTTTTAATTGAACGTGAAATAAATCCATTTAAAAACCATATAGGCCAGTCACCATAGACAGATTAAACGCGTTAGTTCGCAGACAATGGATCAAAGGACACAGCGAATCCCGAGGCAATGATGCAGCAGACGAGCTTGCCAGAAGGGGTTCGAGTATGACAACGATTGGACCTGAAACCTTCGTGCCGCTACCTTTCGGGTACCTACGCAATTTGGTAAGGAAACGCACCAGAAACAAACATCACAAGCTATGGGATGACCATGGTGAGTGTAGGCAGGCCAAAGAGGCACGTCTCTTTATTGATGGCCGGTTCACAAAACAAGCCCTAAGACTGAATAAACAACAGTTGCGTTCAGACACAGCCGTAACAACTGGCTACGGGTCTTTTAATAAACACCTCTATGCTATAGGAGCCACTGACTACCCACTATGCAGAGCCTGTATGGAGGAGGATGAGACAGCAGCACACCTGCTTCTAAGCTGCCCGGTAGTCGCGGATTACAGGTACGAGTACTAGTATAAGTACTTCGATTACCCGGGTACCCTCTGTGAGATAGTTGGTAACACCAACACCAAGGCGTTGCTGGCCTTCCTTTGGGAGCTGTGGATCGAATGACACATTTGTCCCACCAACACGTAAAATAGGCGCCTAGTTGTGTAATTGAATTAGTTAACAACTATTCAGAAACAATTGAATATTCATAGTCTTTGAATAACAACTCATTTCATACGCGAAATTAATCGTCAATAGGTGCGTTGTGAAACTATTATTCGAAAATAATTTCAAATCAGTATGGCTTTAAAAAGGGAGTGTCAGCAGAAGATGCAGTCTCCGACTTAACTGAATTCGTTGCAAGAAAGCTTGATGAAAAACAGAATTGCCTAGGTTTATTCCTAGACTTAAAAAAAGCGTTCGACACAGTTTCTGTTCCCACCCTCCTACTGAAGTTGGGGAACATCGGAATACGCGGCATAGCTCATGACTTCTTTACAAGTTATCTCACTAATCGTAGATTGCGTGTTAAAGTGGGCGAATATGTGAGTAGAGAGGAAACCATCACCTTCGGCGTGCCCCAGGGTAGCGTGCTTGCCCCGACCCTCTTCCAGGTTTATATCAACGAGCTTTGCTGTTTACCCCTCACAAATTCTAAAATATTCACATATGCCGATGACACAGCAATTATCGTTCATGGAACTGATTGGGAGCATTTGCGAACCACTGCAGAATCATCACTTAAGTCTGTGGTTGGTTGGTTGCAGCTAAATCTCCTTACTCTGAACCTGGACAAGACCTTCTTCATCCCTTTCACGCTACACCATAGCACTAAACCTCCTTCAGACTTTGGCATTAGAGCTCACACATGTGATGGCCATATACCTTGCTCATGTTTTTCTCTTCATGAGGTAAACCATCTTAAATATTTGGGTGTGGTTATTGATAGTGGACTCAACTGGTACTCGCACTTGGATACTATTAGTACAAGAGTTAGAAGAATGATTTATGTATTCAAGCTGTGATTGGGCTCAGTCGGAATAAATAGAAAGAGTGGACTGTATTAAAATAGGTGTATTCAGAAAAGACAAGGAAATGCCCGTAGCGGAGCGCGTCTAGGAGCTGAGTGTGGTGGCGAGCGCGCCGCGGTCGCCGTGTCCCGGGTTTGGCACCTCGACCCCGCGCAGTCCCCGCGGTCGTCCATGACGCGCATATGTGATGCGCGGACATATTCCCCGGGTTGAAGGGAAGTCTTCAATCTTCGACTGGAAGGGGGCAGATGCAGTTGAAAGCGCGACGAATGGTGCCCCGCTTCGTCTTCAGTTCGGCCACTCTCGTGACCCCGTCTACGCCAGGATAGGTCTTCGTGATCCGGCTCGAAGGACCAATATGATTGGGCTCAGTCGGAATAAATAGAAAGAGTGGACTGTATTAAAATAAGTGTATTCAGAAAAGACAAGGAAATGCCCGTAGCGGAGCGCGTCTAGGAGCTGAGTGTGGTGGCGAGCGCGCCGCGGTCGCCGTGTCCCGGGTTTGGCACCTCGACCCCGCGCAGTCCCCGCGGTCGTCCATGACGCGCATATGTGATGCGCGGACAAGCTGCTTAGATCTTCTGCTGATTTCAACACGATTAGAATGGTGTATACATCTATTTGTCAGTCCGTTATCACCTATTGCATCACAGTGTGGGGAGGAGCAGCTCGTACAAAGTTTTTCAAGTTGGAGCGAGCACAAAGAGCTGTTTTAAAGGTGATGTCAAAAAAGCACTTTATATATCCCACCACACAATTATACAAAGATGCAAATGTGCTTACTGTTAGGCAACTGTTTGTGTTACGATCTGTACTGAGGAAACACTCCAAAGTCCCCTCACCAGACCCAACTCGCCGTAAGAAAAAACCCCTTAATCTCACGGTAACGCATAGGACCGCGTTCGCTAGACGCCAACACTACGTTCTAAGCTCACACCTATACACAATAATAAATAAAAAGATAAATATAATTGAATTGGACACTTATAGGGCTAAAATTAAAATTATGGAATGGATAAAAGATCAAGACTACGAAGCAACCGAAAGTCTACTTGCCTGGATCTGCTAAATCAGTTACAACCACATCACATCGAAATACATCACATCACATCACATCACATCACATCACATCACATCTATCACATTACATTACATCACACCGCAACACTGCACATTCACATCACATGTCAGCTTACCACACCACACCACATCACCCCACTCCACATCATACAGCCTTCTCCCTTACACACACACTACACTTGCATTGACATGACAAAGCATACAAATACTCTATAGCCATACACTCAACACAAACATTTGTTTCGACTAAAATTACTTCAACATTTCACTGTATATTATTATTACATTTCTTGCTCAGTGAATGCCGTACGCACTATCCAAGTATACTAATGCTATCTTTTTTACTGTCCTCTTTGTAAGCGAAGACACTGCCTCCTAAGATACAGGAAACTCCTAGTTTAGGAGGCAGGGCCCAAAATTTGTATTTGACCGTTATATACATCTCTCGCACGCTATTTTAGGTTTAAAACCTCTCTGCTTAATTACCTAGTTTCTGTAATAATTTGAACTATATGTGTCATTCGTCTGGTTTTAGAACTATTTGTCTGGTTTTTGTCGAATAAATGTTATATTATTATTATTATTATTCCGTTTATTCATTTCTATATACATAAAATTTACATTTTTAAATATATCTTAAAAAAAACATTAGAAAATACATTTAAAAATATAAAAAATTGTAGCCCACCGGTATCGGGAACAGGGTCCAAGCTACCGGTGGTCAGGGCTCCCGAGAGAGGAATCTCCTAACAATACGCGCCGTGTCCAGGAGTACTGCTTTCTGGATCAAGCCCTTGATCCAGCTGCCCAACGAGAGCCTCTTTAGATGTTGGTCGAGGCTCTTGGCAATTATGCCATTGGCCGTCACGACTATCGGCACAATGACTGCTGTGTTCACATCCCACATGTCGACAACCTCGCGAGCCAAGTCAAGATACTTACTTTGTTTCTCTTTCTCAGACTTCACGAGGTTCTCGTCATGAGGGACTGCTATATCAACAATCATTGCGCGACGCTCTAGTCGGTCTATCACCACTATGTCAGGCTTATTGGCAACAATAGTCCTGTCAGTGATGATAGACCGATCCCAGTACAACGTGCAATTGCCATTTTCGAGAACTGGGTCGGGCACATACCTATAGTACGGTACTTCCGATTCCACAAGATTGTATTTCAAAGCAAGTTGCTGGTGGATAATCCTGGCTACAAGGTTGTGCCTGTGCAAATAGTCTCCGTTAGCCAGACTGGAACAACCGGAAATAATGTGGCGAATGGATTCCCCGGGTCGGTGACATGCCCGACATATGTCAACCGTACCGTCCTTCACAATGTATTTCCGGTAGTTGTTCGTCATCATAACTTCGTCCATGATCGCACAGACAAAACCTTCGGTTTCCCCAAAGAGGTCACCAAAACGCAGCCAGGCTACGGACGCTAAGAAATCTACATCAGGCCCATGTAGGACCCGATAAAAGCGTCCGTGAAGCTCCTTGCTTTGCCATACCTCCCTGCGGTCGTTTGTATCTAATACCACAGGTTTGCGCCAGTTCTCGTTAGCCAAGGCGAGCGCGGTAAGGCCTTTGTCCACTGCTACCACATCTCGATACATACCCACGTCGGCCTCAAGGTAGTACTCCCTAAGGCTGCATACCTCACGGTTGTGCAGGGTCTTAGCATTTAAGAAGCCACGACCCCCACACTTCCGCGGGATATACAGCCTCATCACCGATGACCGTGGGTGATGCATCCGATTTGCGGTAAGCAGTGAGCGTACCCTCCTATCCAGGGCGTCAAGTTCCGTCTGAGTCCATTTGAGTATGCCAAAAGAGTACATCAAAACCGGCATGACCCAACCGTTGAAGGCACGCACCTTGTTTCCGCCTGATAAAAGACTGTTAAGTACTTTATTCAGGCGGCTAAAGAAGCGCTCCTTTAACGATTGTTTCATATCAACAGAATTGATGCCTAACGCTTCCGACATACCCAAATACTTGTAAGTTTCGGTTGAAGAGAGGGACCTAAGGTGTATGAAATCCGAGAGTTGTGTTCCCACGGATTCCATAATCTCCCCTCGCTTTACATGCATGACCGCACATTTATCCACACCAAATTCCATCCTGATGGCTCTACTGAAGGCTTCTGTTACCTTTAGTAGCTTCATCAGTTGCAAGTTGTTGGGAGCAAATAGTTTCAAGTCGTCCATGTAAAGGAGGTGCGATATGACCTGACCACCTCTTCTCAACCGGAAGCCTTGCCCTGAACCCTCCAGCAATGTACTGAGAGGATTGAGGGCCAGACAAAACCACAGTGGACTCAGACTGTCGCCCTGAAATATGCCACGCTCGATCCTTATGGGGTCGCCGTTCACCTGGGTCTGTCGACACCCTGGATAGTGAAGGACCGTCCTCCACTGCCCCATACACGACATCAGGAAGGTGCGTAGAACTGCATTAACTTTATACAGCTCCAGCACCCTCATGAGCCATGTATGTGGCACCGAGTCATAGGCCTTCTTATATTATTTCTCCTTATTATTATTATTATTATTTAGAAAAAACAACAAAAACTAAAATGAGCATAACTTTTTTATGGCCACCTAAAAAAGATATTTCTTGTGTTTTTTTATGATCTTAAAAATAAGGGTATTTACTATTTTTAATATATCTATATAGCATATGGGGCACAATCGTTTCGTCGCCAGGTAGGTACGTTTTGGTCAAACTTCTTTGGATACTTTTTAAGTAGACAAAATTTGCTACAATTTGGCTGTAACAGTTACTCTGCAGATTGAATAGGTATTGCCGTACAGCGCTTCAAACAGCTATTTTTTTACAAAAACTTCGAAATTGGAGTTAAAGTCGGGGTAGGCAATATCGTTACATTACCATTTTTTTGCATAATACATCTAAGAACACTTCAATGACTACACGGTGACGTATAATTACTAATGTAAACTTTTCCGTCGTGAAATTATAGGTAATTCTTTGGTCACGCAGAGTAAATCTAGAGGATTTTTTCTTAAATTCCATCCGCTTTCTGATGTCTGCACACGATATTGTAAGTGCTGCTGCATTACAAATTAAAGGAAAGTAAAAATAAAAAACACAAATTAGCTATAGATCTCTATACGAAAGAATGAACAAAAGACACTAAAACAAATTAAGATCGCATTGCTTGTTTACCGACTTTTTTTTTTTCTGAGACCGGCCAGCTATTCAGCTCTAACATCAGTCAGCAGGCTGTCAGTTGAAAACGATTCTCCCTAGGGCTGCAAAGTAATACTTTCAACCCGCTCCTCAGGCAACTTCAGCCCTACTTTCCGAGATGAGTAATGAAAATACTAATTTACATTATGCCATTTACTTCTGCTGCAGAAGTCAGCTGAGGTCCCATCATCATGTAACGTAAATCATTTCCCTTAATTTTCTTCCATATTTGAATACTCCCAAAGTATCAATGTGCAATATTTAAGATGGATAATTTTACAGTATTTTTTAATTGTACTCAACTTATTTTTATATGATAAGAAACATTTTCCATTGAGCTATCTTACATTTCTTTTTCGAAACCACAGCAAATCACAGATCTCCAAGTTTTAAACTACGATTTCGATTTTCTGTGAAAAATTATTCGTGTTTGATGTGCTATATCTCAACACATGTTAAATCAATTCAAATGCATTTGCACTCTAATTGTAGCAGTTTTATCTACTATAAATAGTCCACTGATTGACTTTTAATGTAGAATGCACAATTTAGAAGATATAAGCCAGTCTGTAAAATGACTGAAAATTCTGAAGTTTTCGGAGCACCACGCAGTTAGCACGGGTCTTTCGAGGTTGAAAAATTCGTTGTACAGTACTGGCATCTAATAGCATCCCAAAAAATCAGGATGTTCCAATTTTCTGCGACCTAACGCGTTTAATCTGTTTACGGTGACTGGCCTATATTGATTTGAAATGGACTTATACAAAATAAAAAATCCTTTATGTCAAATAGACCATTTACAAGCGCTTTTGAATAGTTAACGTCTGTCAGTAAAATAGATGAAGCTAATCCTGCCGCGCTAGCGACAAGAGCAGCAGGTTGTTTTGCAACATAACACACCCACCGAACCCGTCTCCAGCGCGGCAGTTGCACGTTCCAAAGAGTAGTAGATCCTATGGAGAAGAACGTGCAAGAAACTCCATGGACACTCTGTTAAACCAGTTGTCATTGTTAACAAAATCATGGTTTACATACGAAATAATTTATGAGTAAAAATTATACAACGCAAAAGAGAATGAGTCTATACAATGCAAAGATATTCTTACAATCTTCAATAGGTCCAACAATGTTTTCACATGTCCATCAAAGTTTGGGCACTTTAGTCGCTGTGGAGCGGACCAGCATTGAGCTAAGAATTTTTTTCATCAATGTATTCCCCTAGCTTATACATACCTAGTATGTAGCGTTTGTGGTTATGGTTAATCATATTTACTAATTGGTTGGTGTCTTTTTCTATACATATAATATGTAGATACGCATTTGTCCTCTGCTAATTTAAGACATTTTATGATCATTTGCCAGACATGACGCATTTCAGTAGGTAGAAAATATTATTGAAAGCTTCATTGGCCTTCATGTTTATAAACCGATATTTTTTGACAAAACACCCATATATTTTCTTTACACTAATAGCTCTAATAGGGGATTACTTGAAAATAAGTCCCAAATTGAATTCTATTTTCGAATATAAATAGACATACCTAGGTATGGGATTTAGCAAAGGGCGGTGGTTTTTTAATAAGCGCTTACGTACTTTTACCGAAATTCAGACACAGACAGTAAACCTTTTGCTTTTTGGTCTACAGCACCGCCGTGGGCGCGCGTTGTGCGTCGTGGGTGCGTTAGAAAAACGCCGTGTGCATAGGCTCTCCCACATGTCAGCAAGATTCTCCTGGACATTATTAAAAACAGGCTAAAACACTTTTTCGGTCCACAAATTTCAGAAGAACAAGCAAGGGTTTGTTAAAGGGAAAGGGACGCGGGAAAAGAATATTAACGTTCGCCAAATTATTGATAAAAGCCAGGAATTAAATAGCCCTGTGTTGTTGTGTTTGATTGATTTCACTTAAGCCTTTGAGTGTGTGCAGTGGGATAGGCTGTGGAAAGTTCTGGGAGATATGGGAACGCCTCAACACATTATTGATCTAATCCGATGCCTCTACATCAACAACCGCTCTTTCGTCAAAATAGACACCGACTGTTCAAATGTGTTCTCCATCAAGAAAGGCAGGGACGCATCTTCTCACCTCTTTTCTTTAATGAATATGGAGAGTATATAATCCGGAAAACTCTTGAGTGCTGGGAAAAGGGGTTTGCTGTTGGTGGAAAGCGCATTTCCAATCTGCGATATCCAGACGACACCGTTCTCCTTGCTACATCTTTTGACGCCATGAGGAAGATACTGCATAAATTGGGGAGTAGCAACTTGGGGCTTGCAATAAATAGGCCGAAAGCCAAAACTTATGGTGATAGATCGTGCGGGAAAGTGAGTCTGGCTGCCATTGGCGCCCGCTAATGGCATCCAGGGCATCGATGTTGTAGATAGTTTTATTTATCTGGGCTCTATAATTAATAGTGAAGGTAGTTGCATCCCGGAAATAAAGCAACGGATAGCCATGGCTAAAGATGCTATGACACGTCTCCAGAACATCTGGAAAAATCGTGGTATAGGTTCCAAGACCAAGGCCCGTTTGGTAAGAGCACTGGTTTTCCCGATTTTCCTCTATGGAGTTGAAACGTGAACAATCCGAGCAAGAGAAACACAAAGGATTGACGCATTCGAAATGTGGTGCTGGAGGCGGATGCTCAGAATCTTAATTTAATATCAATACCCGATTGTCTACAATTAGGTTGCAGCGTAATTTGACGTATTTTGGCCACATAATGCGATGGGTAGACAGCAAAAAAATGGTAATTGTTGGCAATACCAAAGGAAAGAGAGCACGTGAAAGAAACTACGTCCTCAAGAAAACTCCAGCAGGTGGTGACGGCAGCTTAGGACCAGAATCGGTGGAGACAGATTGTCCGCGAAGGGGTCCAGTGACCACGATCCTCAGTAATGAGTGACCGACTGAAGAAGAGATAAGCAGGCTAAGCAGAATTTAAGGTTTGTTTTGAACTTATAGGTTGTAAGAACCTGTGAGACTTTTAGAACCTGCTCTACTATCTCTATCATGAAGAATAGGCGCTAGACCGCGCCACCCAGCTTGGTGGCGCGGTCTAGCGGTGGCGTTATTCGTAACCATATCAAAAGTACCTACAAACATGCCATACTAGTAGTGATTTACTTATTTGAAATGGCGTTGCCTTGTATCGAGCCCCAAAAATATGAGTTTCAATATATCGTGCGTGAGTTAACAAGACATGTTTTAAAAGTGCCATAAAAACTCCGCAGCAATAAGTCAAATTTTATTACACTATTCTGTCGCAAAAAACTGTTGGCTCCTGGTGTTACAGAATTGATTGGATTGTGTTCAAAATATAACAATTCCTAAATCGAGCTTAGGTAAAAGTTCCGAAATACCTACCTACTTAAACCGGAAAAAATAAAATGAAACCCGAAATAAATGTCCGAGGACGAAGACATTTTTTACTGTCACGTTAAAACGACACTCAAGTGAAATTGAATTAACTTTTACAAACACAATTAAACCTTGTGATACTTTATAAAAGTGTCCGAAAACAACAGCGGCTATAATACATTGACATATTAAGTACCAGTATAAAACTGCAAGGGACCACCCGGGTCATGGACCATGGTGTTCGTTCCGAGAACTGTCACACCACGTGACATTCGCATTATTTTGGTGACCCGTAACAACATTGGCTACAGAAAAGAAAATTTAACAAATTGTATATCATTAGGTCTTCAACAATAAATCACTTTGGATAAAACCAGTAGTTAGAGATGAGAAAATAATTTGTTGATATAAATTAGGCGCGGTGCACGGTGGAGGCGCGTGGGCCGCGGCTCGCGAGGTGAGAGGGAAGTGTCGCGTGCGCGTGCGCAGCCTACGCTCAGCTCGTGCCGCCATTATTTTTCAACTTCGTCCGTTAAAAATTAAACAAAAGAAATGTGTTTTAGCACGAAGAGTACCTATAGATGTTGTTTTAATTAACACATAGGGGTTGTAGGTACTTCTTTGTATTCAGTTGTAAATATAGATAAACATAAATTGATTTGTTTTTACTATAGTATACTTAGTATAATTTTATGAAAGTGTCATGAAACATCACCTTTCGAGGTTTTATGTTTTACTTATTATAAGAAAATAATGTAAAGGCAAAGTTTTTATGATTCCTTTTAAAAATTGTTTATTATAGTTCATTATTTTAAGTCGAACTGACATCATTTGTTTGTTGTTTGTGTTTGGGGGCATAGTTTGAATGTGTTCTTCATTCGTATTTTTAATTTTCTCACTAACACTTAATTCTACGTTTAGATGTTATGAGTTTCTTAATTCAAGGATATAGGCGTCCCTAAGTATTTCTTATTCCTTGATATTGTATCAACATCAGCATGAAATCATGAATAACTACCATGAGCACCTACTTCACGGTAATATAAATTCCTACCATTATGTACCTATTAATAATTTAAGATTTACAATTAAATAATATCAGCGATCAAAATATCCTACACAGTTAAAAGCTATTTTAAATAGAAACAGTTTCCAACTACGAACATAATACATTTTATGAGACAAAGATTTAAAACTATAGACTTAATTTATTAAATTAAATAGACTATCTAAAAGTATACAATAAATTCTGTTGCCCAATCCATTTCAAAGTGGAATCACAAACGATACAACTAGCGACATCTAGAACTCAGTCCTGAACTCAATTCCTGCGACCGGTCCACATAGGTTTTTACCGACGAGCCACTTGGCAAGCGAGAATCGATGTCGAGTGGAAGGTACGGTAGGAAGGAAGTTGTTGCCGTCAGCCTGTTCATAGAGTAAGATGATGTAGCGGTGCTGGCCGGAGCCGCGAGGTGGCGCTGGTGGCTTGTACCCTGGAAAGTGTAAATTATTTTCTATAATATAAAAATGAATAGCTGAATGTATTGCTAAGCGCAAATCTCGAGGACAACTGAACAACTGAACTTTTTTGTTGTGTTTGTAATTATCAGGAGAAGGCTCTCATGTAAAAAAAAAGTTGACCGCTGACGGGAGCGAAGCCGCGGGGGACATCTAGTCATTTAATTGTTGAAGCGCTGGTGTCTTTCAATTTTTTATATAGTACCTACGTATACTGTAAAAACTGAGCTGGACAGGGACTAAATTTCTTCATATCGATAACATTGCATTCCAAAAGCTTAGTGTTAATATATTACCTACCTATTTAATTTTTCTAGCGACAGAACTTACCTCTGTAATCTATTCCAACGGTTTTACTGCTCTCTTTCGATTTCAACCCTAGTCCCTGGAAAATAAATAATGTTTATTTTTTATGAGATTAGATTATTACCTACCACTTACTTTCTTCGGTATTTCTGATTTCCGATTTAAAATTTTTGGCTTAAATTTCTTCATCTGACTCTTGTAATCTTGTTGTCCAAAAATCTTCCCGAGTCAGGACAGGTTTTTTCTCCGGCCTATTTAGTCCCAATCTCGGCGTTTATTTTTCTCTTGGCCGTGTCATATTTTAATTAATGCAATTTTATAAATGTTCTTTTATTGCGAATAACGTCTAGAACCGTGAGTTACTGAACACACGATTCTAGACGTTTTTCAGCTCACAAGTAGGTACGTATAGGTAGTTTACTTCATTTTTGTCATGAGTAAAAAACTAGAAACAAAGACGTACTTAGGTACCTAACTACACGGGTTCCCTCTATCTGGCAGAATATTTATGCTCCGAAATTTATTTGGCATAAGTAATCTTCTTTAAAAGTTTTTTTAAGCATAAAACTTATTTAGTATAATGTTTATGAGCCCGAATTTACAATGGCATACTTTTAAGATGGCAGAATTTTATTTGGCATATTTTGGCAAAGTTAAAATTCCGCATAATTTCGTTTGGCATAACGTAAGAGCGACGATTATTTGGTACAATTTCACTAGGCAAACTATGAAGATGGCAGAATTTCATGTTATGTAATAATATTTTGCAAAATACAATATAAATAAAATATCATTTTTAACTTTAAATTAAAATTTAAAGGTTGTCTTAAACTGTAAATAATTATGTTTTGGTATAAAAGTTAGTGTAAGAAACTAATCGTTGCAAAACCGACTCCACTTAGTCTTGTCTGCCCTACCCCTAGAGTGTAATTTAAGCCCGCGTAGGCGCGGAGGGGCGAGGCGGCGCGTGAATTAGGGAGCGTTGCCATCTGCGACGATTACCTCGCGTGGGACCGCCGGAGCCGTGACAGAAACCATGCTTGCTACATGCTGCATGCTGCACGCTTGCTGCATGCACGGTGAATGCTGTTTTGCATAGTGCATGTTTGTTTGTATGTTTTCATGCTGCATGCATGGTGCATGCTTTCTGCATGCATGATGTATACCTACTTGTTTGCATGCTGCATGCTTGGTGTATGCTTCTTTGCATGCTTGGTGTGTTTAAACTAACTGTAAACTTTCTGAGGGATGATAGTTTTGCCTTTTAATGACTATCGATATGAAATGTATGCCAAAAGACGATTCTGACTGTGAACCTTCTGCGATATGATAGTTCTGCCTTTTAATGACTATCGATACGAAATTTATACCTAAATCTGACTTGCCCTAAACCTATAAGACAAGTATTCTGTCTTGCAAAATTATGAGTTTTGAACGTCTGATAAATGAGTATAGGTATGCCAAATGATATGAGTATCATAGGAGACAGTGGTACTTAGGTCGCTATGTACTTACTGGTATATTCGATTTGACCATGTGAAGGTAAAATTCACCTTCCAACTGAGGTGGAGCATCTATATCAAGCATGATCAACGTGTAGAACTTTTTCTAAAATAGACAAGAAAAGATAAATAGTTAGTTATTATTAGTTAGCTCTTGTCGCTAGCGCGGCAGGATTAGCTTCATTTATTTGACTGACAGAACTTAACTAGTGGTGTTCAAAGTTGCTTTATGGCAATCACTTGCTTAATGCTTAATGCTTTATATTTTAAGCAGACTATTTTATATGCTTTATTATAAGCATGCTTTTTTATATGACAAAAATTAATTAAATTATTGTACACAGAAATATGTTTTTGTTTCAAATGTTGTTTTAAATTTGAAACACTCGTTTTAAAAGAAAAATCTCGACGACAGTAATTACATGTTGCAGTTTTACTGCCATCAATGGGCTTTTCAAAAAAGTTCCATATTGGCAAATCACTGTTCCTTCTAAACATTTTCGTCCGTTAAATACCTACACACAAAAGTTTACAAAACAACAACACAACACAATAATTCACTCAGTCAATCGTCCTTACTTACACAATTATAGGTTTTTATTTACTTTACGTGTCCTATCACTGTTTATTTACACTTTACACTAAAAAAGCACGAAGCATAACAACATTGTTTACGTAATTCGTAACGTGAGCCGCGCGAGATCGCGATATCGCAAGCGCTGCGTAAAATGATTTAGCAATAAAGCATGCGACCGAATCGCACGCGCTCGCATGCGACGACTGGCCTCGCCGCGCTGCGATCTGCGATGCGATCTGCGATTCTGCTATGCGCGGACAGAGAGAGACATAGCATAGAGTGCCGATATGTGCGACTGCGATGTAAAGCAAAAAGCAAATAGCAGCAAGTGAGAGCCACGATAGCATTTGCTTAATATGTATAATAAGCACGGTGCTTTATTATGCTATATGCTTTATTATCCACCACTAAACTTAACTATTCATAAGTGCCTGTAACTGGTCTATTTGAAATAAAGGATTTTGTATTTGTATTTGTAGTTGAGTAATTTCATTTTCACTTTATCACAAACATGACTACTCTAATTCTGAGCGAATGTGACCATCAGAATCCAAATTATAGTGATTCTGCCAAGGATTTAACTACTAGGTAGCGTACCTTTCCAATATCTTCAAATTTTTTTTTTGTAGCAGATTTTTCGTCTTCTGGCCACACGACAGAAAGAGAGAAAGAATATCGTTATTGGCGGAAGACCGAATGCCAATCTTAGATATCGAGAATTTTCAACCCTATATCTAAGTAACAGATCAATAAATTAAAAAAAGGTTACCGAATCAGCCAAAGGGTACTGGAACAACGGTTCTTCAATAAAGACCTGCTTCGGAAGCAGGACATCGCAGTTGTGGTCGTTAACAATTGTGCCTCCTACGCTGGTTACATTTAAGCCCAAAAGCCGGTCACACCCTTCGAGAAGAGTCTTTACTTCAATCACAGTGCACTGTAAAGGCCCAAGACCATACACCACCCTCCATATAAATACGAAGGCTAGACATTTGTTGATCATTTTGGAAGTGTGGACCATTTGAAGGGCCTAGGGTTCACTTGAAACTGTCAACAGCATAAAAGCTGCTATTAGATGTTGCCTATGTGAACGTCAGTTTGTTTTTAAACAAAGCGGTGAATGCTCTAACAATGGACCCGATAACATTGGTGTTATTAGGTACGAAAACAAGCGGACTAAAATGTTTTAACTCATAATGTAAGAGTAAGTAGTTGCATGTTACTTAAAATTGCTACTTGAGACACTAAGTAGTACCTACTTAGCTATAATTAGTAGATATAATGACCGTGTGCAGGTTCTACGATTTAAACACTGCTGCGTATGGCGTATTGTAGGAGAGCCGCTATTCTTGCTGGCTTTCAACTAACAACTTAGGTACATACTTACTTGCAAAAAGATCCTAGGTAGGTAGTGCCCACTGATAAAAGGTACCTAGGTACCTACCCCTATTTTACTAGTCAATTTTTTTACAGTAGGTATTCTTCCTAAAAATATTGTAGCTGATCATAACTTATTTAATTCCAATGTTTTGTCTATTCCTTCCAAAAATTAAGCTTAAAAACTTTTAAAGGTAAACTGATTTGTCCAAAGCTGTCTTGGTCTTTATCTATTGGCTATGTGCTATTTTAGCAATGACAGCTGATAGTTTGCAATTAACATTATTATGCCTGTTTTGGTCACTGTTTTAGTTAAATAACGAACATTTCTGATAAAACTATGATACTACGGTAGTAGGAGCTTTAAATTTTATAAGCAATGCAAGATCCTGATAGTAACAGATTAGGTATACCACAGTTATCCAGAAAACAACTGGTTCTTGAAATAACAGAACGACTGAGATGCGCGAAGCTATGGTGCCAGCGGTTCTGGAGAGTGTTGTGCCACCCTGACCTGCGCTGCCGATCTAAGTTTCAATTATACAAGTTCTTTGTGAGACCCATCCTCACATACGGTTGCGAGCTTTGGGACCTAGACAAATGTAGTTCCATTAAACTACAACGCTTTGAAATAGGACTTCTAGTGGAAATTTACAAATCAAAATACCCTCAGAGGCATCCTAACAGAATTAAACCTAATGTCAGAACAGTTTACAGTAAATTCGGCACAGGCAACGTCGTAGAACACGTCAAAAACGAGCGGCTGCGTTGGTCAATGTTGTTAAAAAAAGAAGAAATAGCTCTAAGAAGACGACGTCGTCGGCGTCCGTGTGTACACTTTTGGGACAATCCTCGGCAAACTTACCGGCCACTACGCGAAACGGCGAATCTACCATTAAAAGAAACCGTAAATCCGCCATTTTCCGAAGAGGGGTGACTTTTTCACACTCGGAGTAAGCGGCTTTAAGCCAGAAGGATTCTTCATCTATGGAGTAAGGATGACGTTCCATGGTGGTCTACAGACTCGTTGCAATAGCATTAAAGTGTTACAGACGTTAGCGACCGATAATCATTTTATGTCAGCTAATAAATCATTGATTTTGAAATCAAAGACCAGCTTTTGATTATTAAAGAATGATCAAAGAATATGATATAATTATCAAAATAAATACAACTGGATTGGTCCTATAAACTGAAATCATTACCTCGGGGACTTACAAACTCAGGGGCGGCTTGTCATTTTGGATCGAAATAATCCTCAAACTTATAAAGTAGATCGTATGTGAGGTTCATAGCAGATGGCATTTTGTTGTTTTTGCCTATACCTTTAGGAAACGGCATGAGTGTATACATGGTATGTAGGGTATCTTCAAATAAAACATGCAGGAATTGGCGCAAATATAGGTAAATAAAACAATGTAGGTACATTAAATACATTAATGTCTGCTAAACTGCATTCGTTTTTTATTGGCTAGACGTGCGCTTCTTCTAACCCTCCTTGTTGCGGAGGCACAATCTGTACAGATCGACATACAATCTGAACAGGCCGACACACTGAAAGTATGACGATGATGGGGGACTGACGAACAATGACATCGGCAACTTGGACAGCTTCGGCATCGGGGTTGGTGCTGTGGATGACTTTGATGTTTACTATCACGCCCAGCTCTGGTGAAATATGGTGAAGGATCACAAGTTTTTGACAACTCTTGAAGCATTCTCCGTAGATTTCCAAAGTCGGATCCAGTTGCACGCCTCCATCGTATCTCCTGTAACTTCATGTATCTGGTCACATCTACGTCAGTGTAGCGCTTGTACAAGCTACGCTCATTAGTTGTCGCAAAAATACGTTTTAGGGCTTGAATTTCTAGACTTTTCATTTCATTGTCGTGACCTTCGAACCATTCGAAAATTAACAATGGTCTCAAAAAGACTTTATACGCGAGAATTTTCATCGCCACTGACAAACGCGAACTTTTAAGAATTTCTTTAGTTTTTAATGGCCAGGTATCAGATAAATTGTGAGGTTCGTTTTGCATTTTGATTAATTAGGATAAATGATTCGAAAAAAAGATAAATACTTATCTGAACAGGATCATAAAAGTAAAACTCTAAAATGCCAAAATGCATTTTAGTGACACGTTTTTAGGGTACCGTCCTCAAAAGAAAAAACGGAACCCTTTATAGGATCACTTGTTGTCCGTCGGTCCATCCGTCTGTCTAGCAATTTATCTCGGGATCGCGTGGAGGTATCCAATTGACGTTAATTAAAATGTGTGAAAAAAATCGAACTTCCAAGTTAACAAGGTAAAAAACGGCCGTTTCCGTGGCAAAATACGTATAATTTGGACACTCAACAGAATTTATAGAGCATTTTACGATGACTATGATACCACGTTACAAGTATAGGGAAAAGTCTAAAAACTATAAATTTGTAATTAAATCATATGAAATATAGTCTTTATTTTGTACGGAACCCTCGGTCGGCGAGTCCGATTTGCTCTTGTCCGGTTTTTGGATACTGTCACATTTGTCCTAATAACCTAGAACTGAAACTTGCTGGTGTCATTCAAAGAGGTGTCTTGACAAAAATCGAATGACACTTATATAAACCCATAAACTGGGTTTGAAAAGAGCTTGATTATGATTATATTCGTAGTCAGGTTAGACTATCAAAAAGCTATCTGGCTATGAACACTTATTCACTCAACACTTAATAAAAAACAAATTGTTACAACCAAATTCATAGGTAAGCAAAACAAAGTTAGTGAATAGTGCCTGTGTATCAAAAAACTAAATTCTTAAAAGCCTCAGTAGCTAAGTTATTAAAACAATAAATAAGACAGTGGATGAGTAGAGGACAGACTGAAGACGAGGCGGTATGAGTCTTGAGACCTTAGCCTGGCCGAATGGGGCGAAGAAAAAAAAAAATTTGAAGTGAAATGACATTATGAGAAAAAAACGCGCGGGAAACGTACGAACAAGGCGCCAAAATTGAAATTGTTTTTAAATTAAATAGTTAATCTTGTATATTTTCGGAATAATTAGATATTTAAACTTTATAGTTAGGTATTGTGAATAATTGTACATAGTTTTTTGAAGATGGGAAACAAGAAGCGGAAAAAAGAGGAGCCCCCTGACGAACGAGCATCAGATAGGGATTCTTTTTCTGACTCTGATGAAGACTCCAACAATAAATATAACATATTTAAAGTCCCAGGGTACTCAAGAAAGTACCCTGAAAACAGTAAAAAATCTGAATACATCGTGTTCTTATCCCATCAAACTGAGAACAAAACATTTACAGACAAGGATAGGCTGGCCATATCCCATGCCATACGGAAATATTGCGTGACTGGGATACTACACCTGAGGTCAATAAATAAATATAAAATTGGTATCACTTTCGATCTTTCCAATAATGCCAATGTTTTCTTACAAAATAAAAAACTTTTAGACGAAATGGGCTTCAAAGCGACAATACCTGCTGTCAACACCGAGGTTACTGGTGTTCTTACATCGGTCCCTACAGACCTATCTAATAAAAGAATATGTGCGCTTATTGGTAGTTCCAGAAATGTAATTCAGGTGAGGCGCTTCATGCGTCGAGTGCAGAGTCAGAGTGCCGGTGGTGCGGTCACGTATCAGCCCACTCAAACTGTGGCGGTGACTTTTGCGTCCACAGAGTTACCTCAGTATGTATATCTTGACTCTTGGAGACATGAGGTAAGCGTATACGTTCCTCCTGTAAAACAGTGCCTTCAATGCATGAAGTTTGGACATATTGCAAAATACTGTAAAAATGATCTAGTATGTTCTGTATGTACATACAATCATAGTTTTAAGATATGCAAAGAAGACCCTAAAAACGCGAAATGCGCCAACTGTGGTGGTAATCATGTCGCTATTTCAAACACTTGTCCACAAAAAAAACAAAAAATTGAGGAAAGTAAAATTAAATCCAGAGCCGTCAAGTATTCAGATTTATTCAATGAAAATTCATTTCCACAAATAACTCACAAAAATATTGAAACTCAAATTATGAACTTATCTAAATCAGATATTTTCATGAATACTCTAACAAACGCAATAACAAAAATTATAGTAAGCCAAAAAGATAAACCCATAAATTCTACATCTATAAAAGAAATTCTTCAGCACACATTCAGACATAGTACTTCCTCTCATAGCAATGGATCTTAATATCATACATTGGAATGCACAAAGTATTTTAAGTAATAAGCTTTTATTATCTAGATTTCTTTATGACCATAACATACATGTAGCAATGATATCAGAAACTTGGTTGACACCTATTAAACATTTTAAAATTAGAGGATACAGAATAGAAAGAAATGATATTGGTAACAAACATAATGGCGTAGCTATTTTAATTCATATTAATATAGATTATAGAAACATAAATACATATGCTGACAATTCCTTACAAAATATTTGTGTAAGAATAACTGTAAATAATACAGAAATAAGTATTGTAAGTTTTTATTGTCCAACAAATTGCACTCCTTCTTTTAACAAACATAAATTTGAATCTTTAATCAAATCAGTGCCTGAACCGATGATATTTGCTGGTGATTTCAATGCCCATCACACATCATGGGGATGTAATTCTACAAATTCAAGAGGTAGGGATATTTTGGAAATTATTGATGATAATGATTTAACTTTATTAAATAGTGGTGAAGTGACAACAGTTGGTTCTTTGACGTGGCGTCCAAATGCTTTAGATTTGTCCTTGGTGTCCTCATCATTGTCACTTTCTTGTGATTGGTCTGTACATAATGATCCACTTGGCAGCTACCATCTTCCTGTAATTATTAAAGTTTTTGTAAATAATTGTAGTTTAGGAAACACTAATAGCAACACACTTAACTTGCCCATATATCCTAACTTTAAATTGGTTGATTGGAATATATATGAACAAAGTGTAGATTTAGAATTATCAAATTTTCAGGACCAAAACTTTGCTCCATTGGAAACTTATTCTGCGTTCTGCAAAATTTTGCATGCTGCAATTGACAAATGTCTTCCTATTTGTAATACACCAGTTTCTTTTCATGCTAATTCTTCTTTGAATAACTCATCTCATAGGAAGTTGGTTAAATCCCCTGCTCTTCCTTGGTGGAATAAAAAATGCTCAGAAGCAGTTGAAAAATCTAAGCTGGCTTATATTAATTTCAAAAACAATCCCTCTGATGACACATTTATACAGTTCAAAAGATTACAAGCCCTCAAAAAACTTACATTGAAAACAGAAAGATCAAACAGTTGGGTTGAACTTTGCAGCTCTTTTAATCGATGTACACCTCTGTCGAGAATCTGGAAATACATGCGGAAATTTAATAAAACATATTCTTGCAAAAATAATGATGATAGTTGGATTCAAGATTTTCTGCAAAAATATACCCCAGACTATGTAAATAGTAAATCAAGTTTTCCTCTTGTCAGTGAGACAAATTCTATAAATAACTTCTTAATAAAACCATTTTTAATACAGGAGCTCATGGCTGCTGTCTATTCTAGAAAAGATAGTGCTTTTGGACTGGATGGTATTCCTTATATTATGTTGAAAAAGCTTAGTGATAGAGGTTTGCACACTTTTCTCAAGATATTGAATAACCTGTGGTTGAACAATGACATACCTCACCCTTGGAAGTCAGACTGCTTGATACCTATTTTGAAGCCTGATAAAATTCGGTCAAATCCTGATTCCTATCGTCCTATTGCATTAACATCTTGTGTTGGTAAAATATTTGAACAATTAATAAAACAAAGGTTGGAATTTTACATAGAACAAAACAATATTTTACCTACTAATCAATTTGGTTTTCGTAGGGGAACATCGGCTCGTGAAAGTATTTGTCAGTTACAGCTTGATATCCAAAATAGTTACATTAATAAGGATTGTTTAATGTCGGTATTTTTTGATGTTGCTGGAGCTTTTAATAGTGTCAATATTGATGTACTTTGTTCTGAATTGCTTCTCATAGGAATTCCAAACAAAATAGTTCACTGGGTCCATGAATTTTTAACTGAAAGGAAAGTTTATGTTAAGTATAATGGTAAATTATATGGGCCAAGATTAGCTTCTATTGGAGTTTGTCAAGGAGGAATACTTTCTCCATTAATATTCATTCTGTATATTCGTCGTTTGAATTTGATTCTAGGTTCTGAGGTCAAAAATCTTCAATTTGCTGACGATTTGGTTGTGTATTTGTCTGGAAAAAATTTAATAAATATAGCAAATAGTCTAAATAAGGCTTTAGATGGATTATATACATACTTTTCTTATTTAAATCTAGATATAAATGCACATAAGTCTAAACTAGTGGTCTTTGGCAAAGCTAGCAACTTCAGTCCTGTTGTGTGTTACAATCAAGTTTCTATTCCTATTTTTCATGAAGCTAAGTTTTTAGGAGTCACTTTTACTCATAATTTTTCTTGGAAAAAATATGTTGAATTGGTAAGTTCAAGAGCTAACAGAGTTTTCAATATGTTGAAATCTTTGTGTAGAACCTCCTGGGGTGCTGATCCAAAAATATTGTTGCTTTTGTACAAATCTCTCATCCGTAGTCATTTTGAATATGGTTTTCTCTGTTTTGCTGGTGATAGAAAGATAGTTGATTTATTTGATAAAATACAAAACAAAAGTTTGAGACTTATTACTGGAGCATTTAAAAGCACTCCAATCAATGCAATGCAAGTTGAATGTAAACTTCCTCCATTGAGTATAAGATTCTCCTACTTGAAAGAAAGGTTTTTATTAAAACTGTATAGTAAAATTAATAATCATCTATTTTCAAACTTAAAACAATGTAGTACACCACCTATTTGTAACTCTCTTTATATACTTCAAGGTTTTTCTCAATATGTAAACTTTCTTGAAAGTCTGCAAATTTATAAGTCATCTCTTCTTCCATGTTATCAGGGGGATTTCAACAGCAAATTTCCTGCAATTGACATCATCATTGAGCACAATTTATCCACCAAGGAAGATGTACATAGTAAATTCCTTGAGTTTACTGATTATAGATTTGTGTATACTGATGGGTCCAAAACTGAGTCTGCAGTCTCATTTGCTATTTACGACGGGTTATTGAATACTGGTATTGGTTATAAAATAAATTCAAACACAAGTATATTCACAGCTGAGGCTGTGGCTATTCTTGCTGCCTTAAAACACATTGAACATAAAAATGATGGATGTTGTGAGTGGATAATAGTTAGTGACAGCATGAGTGTTCTTAAAAATCTCAAAAACAATAGGTTGAATGCTAAAACAAACTATCTAATTTCATTAATAAAAGAATCCTGGCTGCATTTGTCTTCTCATAATATTAAGGTTTTGTTCATGTGGGTCCCTTCACATGTTGGTGTGTTGGGAAATGAAAGGGCTGACGTTTTAGCCAGAACTTTAACAAATTCTGATGATGTCCCTGATTCTAGTAGTTTCCTTAATATATCTGTTCCATGCACAGACATAGTCCCTTTGTTGAAAAAACGGTCCACTGGTATATGGAAAAGGCATTGGAATCACACAGTTCAAATTGAAAATAAAGGTTTATGGTATGCTGTATTTAATGTTCCCATAGGAACCATGCCTTGGTTCTGTAAAATCAATACTTACATGAATAGGAAGTTTTACTCCACTATACTCAGGCTTCGCTTTGGTCATTGTCGTCTTAATTATCATCTGTTTCGTTTGAAAATTGTGCATAGTCCTCTTTGTGATCATTGCAATTCTCAAGTTGAGCAAACGTTAGCTCACATTTTCTTTGACTGCTCATCTTTTGGCATCCAGCGCCTTGTGTTAATGGATGAGCTTATTGAAATATATGGTAGTCCTGATTTGGTACCGCGCTCCATTCAGGCTCTCCTTGTAAATAGTTCGACGTATTTACATTTGTTTAATTTCATTATTAGTACAGTTGGGCAAATTTAATTTCTTGTGTATTTAGGATAGATGTCTGTTTTCTGTATATAACTTGTAATTCTATTTAAATATAAACAGTTTTCTATTGAATTTCGTAATATTTGTTTCGCTGTCTATTGATAAGAAACGTTAGCGGTATGTTATGATAATAGGTACTAGGTATAAGATAACTTGAAAAGACGGTAACCTTAAAATTTAAAAACCCTGATCGTCGTCGGTTGGGGGAATAAAATAAAAAATAATAAAAAAAATGACAATGATTTGACACATGGCTCTTACTATGACTTGACACATGGCTCTTATAACTTGTGGATAAAAAAATATTGAGGATTTTACATTAGATTTTGAGAATAAGAAGTCTAATACATGGATTATAGTGAAATATTTTTAAAACTGATGACTTAACACGGATTTACTCTACTTATGAAAAATATGAAACTGAGGACCTAACCTGGATTTTCTTACCTAAGGAAAAATATATAACTAATGACTATAATCTGACTTTACAAAAAAATACGAATTTACTGATGACTAGGCAGCATGGTCTCCGACCTTAGCCTGTTCCAGAGGGAACAAAAGGAAAAAAAAAAAAAAAAAATGACATTATGACAAATAATGACAATGAATGATTTGACATAATATATACCTGGTGCAAGTAGATTTAGTAAATAAATAGTATTTTGAGTAGAATAATAGCTTTAAAAAAATGGAATCACATCCACTCAACTTGGTAACGTCACAGGTCTTTTAGTATTATGACTTCATTAATTTAGTATGGCTCTAAAATTCTAATAAATTGTTATCAGGCACATCAACAACACCGTCGTGCTGAGGCGCACCTCATCAACAATAGATACGACGAGGCGATGCAGTGTCACCACAATGCTGCAGAACTATTACTTGACGCTATGAAATCCACGACGTCATCAGTCGCACTTGAATCCATAACGTTGCAACACAGCTATCATCTCAAACAAAAAGATCTCATCAAAAGCAAGAAAGAACAATACGAAAGAGTGAAAAAAGCCATGGACAATTTCAAAGGTTTAGGGAAAGATCCCTCATATAATCTTCAAGCTAATGAATATGACAGTTCAAAAGTCCAAGTTGCTATATATAGAACAATAAATGAAACAGATTCTTTGTTGTACACCTTACTGAATAAAAACACTGAGCAAGGCCAAGTGAAAGACACAGTTATTAAAGCAGATGTAGTCGATGGTAAGAAGACAGAGAAAGGGCAGGAAACTGTGATAGAGGAGCTGCAGATATTGAACCAGAACCTACATTCACTGGTGGAGCAACTAGTACTACAAGCTGAAGTACTTAAAGATGAAAACATGACTTTAAAAGAAAGAGTTAATTACTTAGAAAAAGAACGACTCAAGTATTTGAATCTTCCATCTTCTCAAAGTAATTTTTCAAATGAAAGCATAGGAAGTGAAATTGTGTCAAATGACTTAATTCAAAAGATGCCCATTGTGAAAGAAACACAGATAGGAAGACCTGTTAATATTATGGATAGAGCTGCCCTACCTCATTTTGACTTAAGTGCACTGAAGGATTTGTAATTAAAAAACAACAAAATAAAATACTGTAATTCATAGTCATATCAGTTTTGTGAAAATGCAAGTAAATGTTAGATATGGATAATGCTTTGTCTTGTACCATTAGTCAGTAAAGAAGGTAATGGAGTATGATAAATGACTATTTATTATTTTTGCTCATTTAAAAACTATTTGTAAATTTTATTAATTTTAGTGTTCATAGATTGTACTAGGTAATAGTGCTTTGAAAAATACTGCCATGCTATTTGATTAATTATTGCCATTAATAAAGAACCATGACATGATACTGTTATCTCAATATAACTATATTGTAGACAGCGTTTTTTAGATAGTGATCAAATGCGAGCCTATCAATAGTAAAAAAAAAGCTTCTATCTTTAGATTCCGCCCAAATAAATAATTCAAGTACTTGTGTGTATAGCCTTAAACAGTCCCTATCATGTAATTAAGTTGTGATTTTTTTTCCACGCACATAAATGTTTTTTACTATCTGGCCCTTCTAATGTAGTTTCGATGTCGGCGGGTTTAAAAGGCCACTTTAGCAGAATCATAATATAAACCATACAATCAAATTTCATTTTCATCTTTACCGCTAACACATTAGGTTCAAGGTTGATTGGGAAATTTTGATGAAATGACGAGATGTGTGATGTGCTTTCTGATTCTGCTAAGTGACTTTATTAGACCTGCTGGTAAAGAAAAAGCAATTAATTTCGTTTATAGATATGTATTGCATATTGGTCTTACACAAAAATAAAATTTTACTCTTGTTTTAATGTAAAAATAAACTTCCCAGTTGATATACCGGGAATAACTATTCTTACCCCTATAAGGAATCTATATATTAACAAACAATAAAACTAATAACATGCTTATATTTTTGGTAACATGAATATTATACAGGGTATGCTACCAGAACTATTATCTATTATTATTAGTACATAGATTTTTAATTTAGGTACATTTTATCTAGTTTTGTGATATAGCCAAGACCACAAATTGTTTTAACTAGATTCTAAAAAGCTCATTTTATTGTTTCTTCGTGATGAAACAGATCTCTCAACATTTTATCTAGTTATTATGGACTTATGCCCTTACAATAAACAACGGTTTTGGCTCTAGTCTGTAGTTTTACTTTGCAACACATTGTTTATAATGAAAAAATAACTAATATAGTCTTTACTGTCTAATTTAACAATATTTTACTAAATTACAATGGCTTTGTTACCATTCTATAACATTAAAGGCATTTAGTGATGGATTGCTTTCATTACAATGAGGAAGGGGTCATTGAACTTATATTAAGTCATTAGAAATGTTTACATTTAGTAACAGTGACCCAGTTTTTGAAAAGTTATTTTTTTTAAGCACAGTCAATAAGAGAGCAATAGATTTATTACAGGACGAAATGGGGTGTTGTGATAGTTCCCATTATAGAAACGATAACAATTAAAGCATGTGCCAATAGTGTTTTAAAAGATTACTATCTATCTACTAATGTGTTAGAGCACTAAATGATAAGAACATAATGTCGTAAACAGGTATATATAATACATGGAAATTTAATTACATTTGGCATTTCTTAGTCATTCTTGTAATATATTTCGGTAAGGCGTGATTTACGCGTAGGTATTTATTTGTAAGTACCTATCATCGATTTTTGTTGGAACAGCTCATTAAAGACTGAATCAATGATTATAATGATAATTATATTTTGTCTAAAAATAACTGTTACAAATAGTGTTACTCGGACCTTAGTCTACAAATTAACCACCTAAATAGTTAGGCTCTAAATAATAAACAGAACTTCAATTATTTTAAATCCTTAAAGCATCTCGAGAAATACGATATGAATAGGCACTAAAATGGCAAATCACATGTTGAAGTGAACAGTAGTCATTAATTAACTCACAACCACAATATATACATACATAAACCAATAATTCCATTTAGATTTTAGGCGTTTTAGATATTACAATTAGTGTTAATTAAGGTTACCTATACGATAATTAAACTCAGACCAAGAAAACATTCATCACATGTAAAATAATTAAAGTAAAAAGTATAATTATCAACTTTGGATTTTTAACTCACGAAAATCCATGAAAACATTTGTTATCTTAGAAACCACTTGAGATTACTTCCTTTAGTTAGTAGGTACCTTCATCAAAAGGGATTCCAGGCGTCTAACTACTCACAAGCCTTAACTAACCTTCAGCATTGGACTTATTAAGCTGTTATAATTAAAATAATAAATACTGTAGATTAAAACTAAAAATACATCAATATTTGGGTGATTCGAGACGAAAAGTAGATGAGTTTCAAGAACTCAAGGGGAATAGGGAGGTGGTGGTGGAAGCACCGAGAGGTCATCAAAGGGGAAGTATTGTTGTGTGCCGAGTACGGGCGGCGCGTAGGACGGGTGCACAGATGGCATGTAGTCGGCGCTGGGCGTGTAGGGCGGCAGCGTGGGCACGGCGGGCGTGGGGCCTACGCTGTGTGCCTCGTACCCATCCCAATCCTCCATTAAATTCCTTCTCTGAACATCTTCTTCGCTTGACAGTGGAGCACCCCATAAATTAGCAGCAGATGCTAACAAGGCCAGCGCACCTGAAATGTTTAAAAATAATTATGTATTTCACAATAATTACACTTTTAAATAATTCAATATTGCTGCAGCATTAATATCACTATTACGATAATTGATTGTTTACATCCCATGAGAGTATGAGACTATGCTGACTCACTAAATACCTAACTTTAATAAACATGACACCTTTGTTGTACCTACAATCTTTTTCCAATTCCAAACAATCAACAATTTATTATACCTAGATGATTATGTCATGTAATGATTTACATCATCATAATGGATGAAGTGTATGAAGTGGTAGGAGTTCAATTCGTAAACTTAAATAAGTTACGGATTGTTGAGAATTAAATTAACTAGCAGGAAAACTGTAACTGAGTAGCCTTGAAGTATTGGAACCCCATGACCTTATCAGCTCAATGCTGTAAGCAAAGTACAATATTCATTTTTAAGACAACATTCATTTTTAAGAATAATAAACATATGTACTTATTAAATTAGCAAAATATAATAGGTATACCATAATCATAAGTACTAGCTTTTGCCCGCGATTTCGTGTGCACAATCCCGTTTTTTCCCGTTCCCATAGGAATTTTGAGAAATCCTCCCTAAGTGCAACCCTACACTCTCCAAGGAACCAACCTACATTCAAATTTCAGCTTTCTACGACCAGTAGCTTGGGCTGTGCGTTGTCTGTCAGTCACGCTCCCGTCAACTGGCTATGCTACCTACCCCTATTCCGTCCACTAGCGCCGCCAATCGTTTTTTTATTATTTGTGGTAAATTTAAACACGTAGATAAAAAATAATAGATACCTACATTTCCTACATTTCTTCAGAACACTGCGTTCTGAAGAAATGTAGGTATCTATTATTTTTTGAGAGCTATTTTTAATACATAACTCAGCTAAATAGCCAAAACGGCAATTATTGCTAATAGTGGCCACTTTTAGCAAAATTATCGACTTTGGCAACTATTTATGTTCTAAAGTACAAAACATAACTCTCAAAAAATAATAAATACATTTCTTTAAAACACTGCAGAGCGTTTTTTTTATCTACGTGTCTTAAATTTACCACGATTAATAAAAAACTATTGGCGGTGCTAGTGGACGGAATGCGCCCTCTTAAAAACCTTCCCTGTATTCTTGCGAAATAAACGAACAGCAATTCATTTTTATATTTAAGAAGATTAAATTATTAGATCTCCGATGTAACAAAGCAACAAAAGATGCTAAAAGTAAATTTTATGAAGCATCCTTTGCAGAGAAAAGGTTTTACTGATTTATGTAAACAAATTGAAATATTTTTATTTAACCACTCCCAAGAAAAATCAAACTTTCTTGGCCATATTTTTTAATTTGTGGCTACATTTTAACCACAATTACAGATCAGAACTCAATCAATGCTCAAATCCAAGAAAGATTGAGATAGCCCTCATAAAGCTTTCAAGAAATACAAAAAAAAATGCTAACTAAAATGGCAAATCACATGTTAAAGTAAACAGTACCTATTTCTTCATTCACAACTCACAACCACAACACACTTATACAATGTGCCTCAGAATTAACGCAATACTACCTCTATAGGGGATGTTGTATGAATAACTTTTTTATTGAATCAACCGGAAACCAGAAAACGCGAAAAAAAGCAGCTGTAGGTATAGGCCATTTTGACGAGAAGCAAGTATTGTGTTTATTCTGTAACCTAACATAGTGTATTTTCATGAGGCCAAATTCGAAAATAAAGAAATATCGAAAAATATTCAAAGGTTTTCCAGGATTGATTTTGATGAAAACTAAAATTTGATATTGAATCCATTAAAAACATAATATACTAAACATGCATAATCACATATTGTCGCTAATAAGGACCTAATTCTGGTAAGTAATGACATATTATTGCAAACTAAATACTTTTTTATTACAATAAACCACCATAAATTACGATTTTAACACAACTTTAGTTTTCATGAAAATCTAGCTAGAGGCTAATTATACTATTAGGTACATATTTTTATCTATCCCTTTTACTTTCAGAAAAGGCCATCCACACAAATGCATGCATAAACCAATAATTCCAGATAGATTTCAGACATTTCAAGATACCCATGTAATAATTTAATTCAGTCCCAAGAAAGTACCCATAACACTTTTAAACTAAGTAAAAATCAAAATTTGATAATATTTGTATTGTTTTTTATAGTATTTCTAAGTTTAAACCATTCAACTCACCTGCTCCTGTGATAGTATAAAATCCATACTCATAATCCACCTGTATGGTATTTGGGTCACTGTTGTTTGCATTTCCAAGCACAACAGTTGTATAGTAACATACTCCAACAATAGCTATGACCCAAAATACACACATTATACTTGGTATAGCATTCCTTCTTAGCATCTTGATGGCTCTGCTGTTGAGACTTGTGAGGTTAATCAGTGTGCCGATACAAGAGCAGAGGAGCACCATAAAGCATAGTAATATTAGTACCCTCATCAGTGTTATAGTTTCTGGTGTTGTGCATGGAGGTAAACCTGCAAAATATAGTCCCATGGTATTGATGTTTGAATTTGATGAATAAGGCACATAGATCACTATTTCTTTACCATAGATTAGTTAACTGAAAAACAGTCTTAAGCTCTTTAACTTAAGGTTTAACTTAAGATTGTGTTTTCCTGTAGTAAAACTTACCATTATAGTCAGTTCTATGTATAGGATCATAATCATTACTCTGGTGTATTGCATACTGTTCTTGGTCTTCATCATCATCATCATCAAAGGAGAAGAATTGTGCTAAAGAGAGGCTCTGTGTACAGTGCAGGCCTTTGATCCTGAACCAGCTGGGCTGTACCAAGGCAGCACATGTCAGGAGAAACGTGGAGACATTGAACAGTGCTGCTATTTTGTTCAGTTCCTTATCTTTGAAAGGGAATGGCATTTTTAACCCTGTAATAATAAGTTGAAACTATGTTATTTTTATTAATGTTACATGAGGAAAATGTATGTTTTACCTATTGTTACTACTTTAATTTGGGTATTTTAAGTCTCAGATAGCAACAGTTTTAAAGTTAAATACTTGCAAGTAATATAAGTATCCTGGTAAGTTATTAGTAACACCATTAGAACAAAAAAATATTTGATAATTTAAATTTTGACAAAAGTTGATGTTTTGAGTTAAAGTCAGTCATGAGGCTAAAAATAGTTCCACACCTTTGGGGAGGCGTATCTTCGAGGGAGGTCGACTAGCTGCTATTAACTAAGTAATATTATTTCTCGCCAAATATGTTGACTATGTAACTGATACCATGTCGTAATGTAAATACGTACGCAGCCTTTTAATAACATTAACCCAAGGAAAAGGTCACAAGAAGCATACCATAGGAGGAAATATAGGAAACGTTGTTACAAATAACTCTCGTTCAAAGACATCGGCAAAATGCTATTAACAAGATCGTTTAGCTAATTGAACACTGAAAATATCTATTATTTAAGTAAAATAGTCAACAAGGTTGGACGTCATACCTCGGATCCACGATAAACACCCCATTATGTTGCACTTATCATTTGAACAAGACGCCTAGGTAAACAGAAGGCACGCTTGTATATTATTATTGCAGATTTTAATGTTTAGCAAGCGCGATTTACATGCGATAATTAACAAAACTGTGTTCGCGTTTCGTCTCCGCTAAATATTTTGACAGCTAGCGCAAAAGGTGCAGAATAGCAAGCAGTAGCAAACAAATGTTGTCACATGAGAATCAAAATAATCGGACTTCTCGTTCGCTCTTGGGGAAAAAAGCATAGCACACCAGCGCCACTTGTTGCTAAACCGATTAGACAGTTCGTATTTTCGTTTCGTTTGACGCAGGTTGTAAATTTGTTTTACAATTTACCCAAAACATTGCACTGTTATCAGATGTCACCAATGAATTATGTAATGTGTTAAGAATAGAATAATTTACTTAATTTGTTAAGAATAAATACGTTGTGAAAGACATATTGAATTTATAAATATTTGTTTTAAAATTTTGCTCATGACATCTAGCGTTTTCAAACGATAACAAATTACCTTTGGTGACGCACCTCATACAGCTCAATGACCAGTAGATGTCGCGGTAGGTAAGATCAACGATTTTATTATCTTTTATGTTACAAAGTTAGCTTTCAAGTGTTTATAGTTTTGAGAAAAAGGGTCAATATGTAACTATGAACATAGGTCTGCAAATAAATTATTATGAACATAGGGGTAGGATCTTTTAAAAGGGACCGAAGCCAACTCAAAACGGCCCCGTTTAACGATTTCAATGAGGCACCAACCATAATTATTACCCCTTTATGCACTGCAAGTAGGTACCTACCTACACCCAAGCACATCCAATTAACCAAAGCTACGTATATATGGAGGACTGATTAGGTAGGTACCTACCAAAGACTATTAAACCACTTGACTGCGCATACAGTGCCCCGACGCACGAAAACTATTAGTGTTTTTGCTCAGATGTTAGTCAGCGGCACTAGTAACCATTTTAGTTGTGACCAATTGTTAGACCTGTGGGCATGCTAAGTTTTTACAAATCGTTTTAATTTTTATGCAATTTATAACGCATAAAAATTCCTTCATACCCGGTGAATTTGTGTGGGAAACATTCCAAGACCTTTTGTTACAAAAATGAGGGCATAACTTTTCATCGGAGAGTAAAGACTACGCAAAATATTTTTGATTTGAATCAGATGATGAGCCACCAGCAGGGGTCTATATGTATAAAATGGCGGTTAGGTGAACGAGCACACTGTGAGAAGCGCGCGTTGATGTCTTTTGGAAAAGTCTCTTTCTTTCATTAGGAAATACTTATATTTTTATCCCTTTCTTCCCCTTTGTATTTTTTTTTATCGTAAAAATCTGTGCTGTTACGTTTAATGATTGAAGTCGATTTATCGATGATCATAAAATTACAACTAATACAATTTTTAATCAATTCACATACTTACATTAAACACGTAACTACTTTTAAACGACTTTAAAAATAGGAGGAGGGTCTCAGATTTTTCATCTGTGTGTTTGACATACATGTTTTCATTTTAGATTTTCGAAGATTTCAGAATTAAAATAAAAGTGGAAAGATAAGGTTAATAGGGAAACTTTGTTTAAACAAGATATAGCGCTGTTTGTTTGGATTGAGTATTTTTATAATGTTAAAATCCATTTTATCGATATCGACTATTTTCCTTTAATCAAGTAGTGCCACCACTAACCATAGGCTACCTATGCAACTTGACCTTGAACGGACCAATCGCAGCCGCGCGTTGTTCCTCGTCCCCCGGCCCGCTGTAGTGAGCCGCGTACAAGACTTAGAAGAAATCGGCCTATACGCTCTCTAGTGGTTATATACTCTATGGTACCTACCGTATTCTACGGAAGAACCACTGGCCGCTGCCGGACACTGAGAGTAATAATAACGTGGCTTTAAAGTGGCAGGGGGTGACATGCTCATGTACCTACACTCAATAAATGGCCCCCGAAAAGGGTCGCTAGCCCAAAGTTATGTAGCGCCAAGAAGGCAACAAGGTACCTACCTACTGAGGAGGAGTGGTGAGGTAACCCAAGGCTATCAGGAAAATCTAGGAAATACGGTCAAGATCCCTAACAGCGTTTCTTTGGATTATATTTATTTTTCTCCCGAGCACGTTTGCTCTTGCGGATCTCCACTCAGAATGGCCAAGTCAGTGATGTTCACTCTGGTCAATACGTTTCAACCCAGATGGAACCACTAGGTAGGTTAGTTACCTACTTTTCAATTCTGAATAACTTGTTAAGCTGTAAAGAACACAGTAGGTCTGTTCCTCTTTGCTAAAACTTGCGATAAGTACTACATCATATTATTATTAAAACAAAAAACCCGACTGCTTAAAATTATAGGTTATATATTATAGGTTAGGACAAACTGCCATTGCCTCCGACTGCGTGTTTAATGTAAAATAATATGCAATTTTAACTTAAGAGCGTGTATTCCGTCCACTAGCGCCGCCAATCGTTTTTTATTATTTGTGGTAAATTTAAGACACGTAGATAAAAAACCGCTCTGTAGTGCACTGAAGAAATGTATCTACTATGTTTTGACAGCTATTTTTAATACATAACTCATGGCTAAATAGCCAAAACGGCAATTATTGCTAAAAGTGGCCACTTTTAGCAAAAATATCGACTTTGGCAACTATTTATGTTCTAAAGTACAAAACATAACTCTCAAAACATAATAAATACATTTCTTCAGTGCACTACAGAGCGGTTTTTTATCTACCTACGTGTCCACCATATTTACCACAAATAATAACAAACGATTGGCGGCGCTAGTGGACGGAATACACGCTCTTAGTGAACTGAAAAGGAAAAAACAAGTTAAAATTGCATATTATTTTACATTACACGCAGTCGGAGGCAATGGCAGTTTGTCCTAACCTATCTTTGGTCAACAAAACATTGCCTCCGACTGCGTGTAATGTTTGTTGACTTTCAATTTTTTCATTTTCACTATATGGCGTCCATTAGTCGCCATATTGAATTTTCACTAACGTCATGTCTTTAGTGACACTAAGATGAATCGATTGACGTGTGAATCATAAAAATCGGCCCAGGCGTTTGGTCTGTATAGTGCTTCAAAGGAACATACAAACATACATATTAGGTACATCTTCATTATTTTATTTCCTAATACATCTTCATTATTTCTAATTAAGTACATACCCACACACAAGTGAATGTAAATATATTTTCCTACATAATAAGTATTTCCTAGAATGCTCGGGTAGATCGACACAGTCTACTATAAATATAATAGCATCAATGTTAAGCTGAATCACTGTCTCTCAAGATACAGGTTACCTAGTTTGAGAGGCAGGGTTTTCCTAAATTGTGTTCAGATTTTAGTTCCTAGATTTTACTGTATTGTGTTACTCTCAAAGCTCTTTTAATTATCTTTATATTACATTGTGAAATCTGTATTATTTGTGAAATAAAGTTATTATTATATATTATTTTTTATACATAGGCTGATAAACACATTACCGCTCCTTTGCGTCGCGCAGTCGGGTAAAAAGCACAAGTCTGTTCCTCTTTGCTAAAACTTGCGATAAGTACTTAAGTACTTGTAACACATAGGTACCAAAAGTTAAACTTATGCGACACTAGCTGATGCCTGCGGCATCGCCCGCGTGGTTATCGGCTGTCGCGACCAAAGTTATCATGAAATTTTGATCCCGTTCCCGCAACTCACGGTCTTATTCTAGGCTATAATCTATCCCTGTACCCAGTGAGTCAGTTAGTTTCAATCAGTAATTTAATTAAAGGATCACGCGCGCGTTATGCTTAGGTATCTTATTAGCTAAATAGTAGGCAAGACGGTGTGGGGGATGGTCGGCGATAAATAATGTGCATGAAATGTTTAAAGCCTCTGACTTATTAAAATGATAAGGATTATTACCGTATTTATGTAAATAGCTTTCCAATAACCACTTTATAATTGCCCATTTTTTAAAGTATTGAAATGGATATAGTACCTACGTTATCCTTAAGAGATAACATAATTATTATTATTTCATCGCGGACTTTTCTGTAAACCTATATAAGATACCACAATTCCACCATACATCATTTTGTTATATCTAAAAGGGTTTAGGCAGCGTTTTCGTTGAAAGCTCCTAGACGGCTTACCTATTTTTTTCCGACACCTCCAACAAATATAATCATATTTTAGCTAATGAATACAATAACTTGACAAATTATACATATATAAATTAAAACCTTCCTCGAAAACCACTCAATCCATTGGTAAAAACAACATGAAAATCAGAACAGCAGGTAGTTTTTGTGTTTATCGCGAACAGACAGACAGACAGACGGAGCTCAAGACTTTGTTTTATAATAAGTATATATACTAGCTGATGCCCGCAGCTTCGCTCGCTTGACAAATTAAATACTAGAACCTCCCTCGGGAACAACTCTATCCATTGGTGAAAGCAGCATGAAAATCGGTGCAAGACTTTTTGTGTTTATCGCGAACAGACAGACAGACGCGGCGGAGGACTTTGTTTTGTAATATGTAGTGATAGTGACGATATACACGTGCAGGCGTTGCGACATGTGCTACACGAGCAACACATGCAACATGAGCGTTACATGCAACACGTGCGAGACTTGTGACGCTTACAACACTTGCAACTCGCGCCACACAAGTGGCTCTATTGAGCTGCTAAGAAGTTGTGTAGGTATACAATAAAATTGATGAGAATCTGAGGAGTATACGACCAAAAAAAAAACACCAACACTTGCAACTCACGCCACACAAGTGGCTCTATTGAGCTGCAGAGAAGTTGAAGTTGTGTAAGAGAATCTGAGGAGTATGTAACGACCAAAAAAAACCATAAACGGCAATAGCTGTGTAGAAAGCGGTAGTAAATTAAAAATCCGTCACGAAGTACGTGCGACACAACTGACTCGAGTGACACATGTAATACTTGCGACACGCGCAAAGCATTCATGATTTTAGATTATGATATTTAAAACACTTGGAAATGGCTATAACCACAGGTAGAAGTAGGAAGGTAAGTGCATTCTGTAACCTTTAGGTAATTAGGTAGGTCTACCGACTTACATACTTAGGTACTAACAGTTTTCATCAAATTGTGTTTCTGTACAGAAGAGTCTCTTGCAACATGCAAGGTGTTTTTAGGTAGTCGTACAAAAATAGAAGTAAAGCTCTCACACTGCCTCGGGCGTGCGCGACACTGACATGGCTGCACACAAAAATCTTTGTGTGTCTTTGTAGCGAGAACATACGTTCTACACGGTTAACTATGCCTATAGTTTATTTACAAGTATCTCCGCTATGTGGGTCGCCTTTAAGATGTCTTCCCTAGGCCCCCAGTCTGCGACGAACCGTTTGGTGGAAAAGAATATCTTGATTCCGCAAACATTTTAGGTAACCATAATCAAAAGTGAGAAAATAATTTTATATTTGAATGATTTAATTAATTACCTAGGGAGAAAGAAGAACAATTAACTTTTGTGTAATTTATAAAAAATGGGTTTCAACAATGTTTTGGTTCCCGAGTGACAAGAAAGGAAAATTAATTAAAGATACTTTTGTTATATTTTAGTGGGTAATATCATCTCATCGCCATGGACGACAATTTGATTAATGTGGATTATTATTTCGTCTACAATATTTCTGTATTTCACAACAATGAATCATTACACAATTCTTCGTTCGAAGACATTTGCTATCCAACCAATTTCCTGTACAACTCAAGTTTCGGAATCGAAATAGCAGTCCCAGAATGGGAAGCACTGATTACTGTTGTGATGCTGTTCATAGTTATCGCTGGAACCATTTTTGGAAACATTCTAGTTATTCTTGGAGTGTTCACGTATAAACCCTTGAGAATAGTGCAAAACTTTTTCATTGTGTCTTTAGCAGCAGCCGATTTGGCAGTGGCTGTGCTGGTGATGCCCCTTAATGTAGCTTACATGACTCTGGGGCGATGGCTGTGGGGCAAACAAATGTGCAAGATGTGGCTCACTTGTGATATAATGTCGTGCACCTCATCGATCCTGAACTTGTGCGCTATTGCGCTCGACAGATATTGGGCAATAACAGACCCTATAAACTACGCCAATAAGAGAACACTGAAAAGAGTTGTTTATCAAATCATCGGAGTGTGGATTCTGTCGCTGGCAATAAGTTCACCACCAATTTTAGGCTGGAACGATTGGCCAGATGAATTTACTGCGGACACTCCTTGCCAGCTCACTTCAGAACCTGGTTATGTTGTGTATTCATCACTTGGCTCATTTTTTATTCCTCTTGTGATAATGACCATAGTGTATATTAAAATTTACATAGCTGCAAGACAAAGACTAAGAAAACGAGTGTTAGTGACGCGTATCCAGAATAAAAATCCTGTGTTGGTCATACAAAACCAGGGAGAGAGTCAAGAAAACAGAGAAGATTCAGATAACGAGTCTGATAGTGGAGGAAGCATTAAACAATGTCAGAGGAAAGCATTCAATGATATAAAGAAAAACTTCTTTGTACCTTTTCTACTGTTAAACGATCCAGTATCTCGCCAAACTATTGAATCCAATATGAATCAGATACAAGCAGATGTGTCACCAGGAAGTTGCGGGAGTTACAAAACGAAGATGGTTGGGTCTTTGAAGAAAATGAGTCACAAGAATAAGAAGCAGGAGAAGCCGTTGCTGGTAAATTTGAATAAAAGTGGTGACGTAGTAAATCAGTTCATTGAACAGAAGCAAAAGATCTCCCTGTCGAAGGAGCGGCGCGCAGCGAGGACCCTGGGTATCATAATGGGTGTGTTTGTTATTTGCTGGTTACCATTTTTTCTAATTTATCTCATACTACCCTTTTGTGCTATATGTTGTCCTAGTATGAGGCTCATCAATGTTATTACATGGTTAGGCTATGCGAACTCTACGGTGAACCCTCTAATCTATACCATATTCAATATAGAATTTAGGAAAGCTTTCAAGAAGTTATTAGGTTTTAAATAAAATATTGTTATGTAATGTAAACAAAGGAATAATAATAATAAACATTTATGGTTAAGTGAACCTGCGACTTATCATCGATCTTTCAGATTGTGTGTGTGTAATAAATAATCATGTTGTTAAGTTTTACCTCGAATAATTTATTTCTGCAAACAATGCTTCCAATTATGCTGTTCTATTTTATATTAAATTTAGTTAAACAAAACAAGACGTAGTGAGGTCGAGCCTCGTCGACAGAATTCAAGCCTTGTTAACAGTCGTGCGGTCCTTAACAACTGGCTCGAGTAGAGTCGAGCACTTACGCCTCCTATATATTCCACGTATATGTTATAGGTAGCACCTATTGTACCTATTCATCATTTGTTCCGTAGCTACATCTGAATCGCGTAGTTCCGAATTGTGTATTGAATTTTAAATAGAAGGTAGCTTCTACAATACATAACTGTTTACTACATACGTGAATGAGAAAAGTAAATATAGTCCGTGTTTTGACTGTGGCTTTTGTCTATCAACGTGATAGATAAGGTACAATCCTAAACTTTGATATAAATTTGATTAATTTATCTTAAGAGACTCAATTCCAGGCACGTTTGTTTTTTATGCAAAATCTATTTACTATTTAGGTGTTGCTTTGTTAATTAGTGAAATTTCTCGTGTCAGACTGAATTGCTTTTTGAATTAAATTATGAGTGTGACGTAGTGTGAAGTAATTAACGCTATCAATCATTTACCTACTTGGCGCATCACTTGCCGGAGACATTTGCTTGATGAATTGCCTTTGATTCAGTACTCGTACTTATATCTAGTTTGTTTAAGGTTTTAAATTTAATTACTTATATCCCTTATTTGTGAGTACCGACTGTGAGGTGAAACGACTAGTGCGCAGACAAGCTCGTCCTTAGCGGGTGGCTGCTAAGGACGAGCTTGTCTGCGCACTAGTTGTGTTATAGGTACATAATAGGAGCTCGTGGCTAAATAATAAAAGCCGCACAGGTCGATCTTCAAGGTTAAGCAACGCTTGCCGAGGTTGGTCTGTGGATGGGTGACCATCTTAACATACCGAGTTCCCTCCGTGCCTCGGAAAGCACGTTGAGCTGTTGGTCCCGGCTGTCATTTGGAGATCTTTGGCAGTCGTTACGGATAGTCAGAAGCCAGAAAATCTGACACAAGTCTTGCCAAGGAGTACCGCGTTACCCAGTTAATGGGTTGTGGAGGTCTGGTAGGCAGCCGCTCCACGTAAAATACTGGTATTCAGCTGAATCCGGTTTGACTGGAAGCCGACCCCAATATAGTTAGGAAAAGGCTAGGCAGATTCCTCATATTATGTACCTACGTGGCTGGTATTGATAGATAGGTACATAATATGCACCAAACTTCAATGCTGGTTTTCGAGCTCATTGCGCTAGCTTGTGGATTTGTATATTAATAGATTTGAGAGCATTGATATTTTTAACCTCTCAGCAAGTAAATTCAGGAAATCTGTGGTTAATTCCTTATAAACCATTGTTATTATTTTATTCTAAGTCTCACATTAGAATTCGATTTCTTCCATTCCTATCTTTTGCCTCCCGTCCGTAGCATAAACAACAATTAAGTACCAAGTGCATAATGTTGTTAGTAGATATAATACTTAAGTGTTTTTTTTTTAAAGTAAATCAATGTTTCTTGTATTAATTTGCATTGTATCTACCGATTCCTGTTTTTTTTTTATTCTGAAATAGAATATTTATACACACATCAAAAAAAGTTTATGATCACTAGCATGAGCTGATATATATTTTATTGAATTTAACTTTATTAAGAAAAAATATTTGTTGTGTTCTTTCAATAGAAAAACCCTGTTTGAAATTATAAAAGTAAAATATTCTTCTTTAGTAACAAAAATTGAGTAATTATCAGAAGTTTTATAGAATATATTATCAGAAGAATAACAGGAGTTTTATAGAATGAAAAAGACTGTTTAAACCAACTTAAACAACAATTTATTAATAAAAGGTTAATATTCAATATATAACTCCTCTCCTGGCTCGAAAACATGCGGAGATCCTCCTGGGCATGCTGAGGATATAGTTATCCAGCATTTTTTGGGGTAACCTGACCCATTCTTGAATAGCGGCTTCCCTGAGTTCTGGCACTGTCTGGGGACGTGGCTGACGGTTCCAAATAGCTCGCTTAAGAGCATCCCACGCGTGCTCTATCGGGTTTAAGTCAGGCGAGCCGACAGGTCAGTCTAAACTTGTGATGTCTTATTCTTGGAGAGCAGCATTGACTCGTTGAGCTCGATGTGCGGGCGCATTATCATCGACCAGTACAAATTGGTGCCCATGGTTTTCTCGGAATGGTCTGACAATTCCATCAATAGCAACTGTTTTATACATGTCTGCTGTCATGAAGCCTCAATACGGGATCAAAGGCAATCTCAATCTCCAATCATAATACCACCCCAAAAGGACACCGATTTCCCTTGCTGAAATGTTCCAGTGGCAGTTCTTTGCCTTTCACGGTCTCCTGGTCTTCTCCAGATACGGACACGTCGGTTATCTGAATGAGTACTGATTCACGATTCGTCAACGAAGAGATAGTTTTGCCAAATGCTTTCTTCTTCATCTTCTTCATTTTGCCGAAGCCTAGCCCACTGCAATCTCCGTCGTTGTTGCCGGCGCATTCAGAGGCGCTCGTCACGACCTCCGTGCTCGTAATCCAGCCTGGTGCAAGCAATTCCGAATGGTCCGAGTGCTAAATTCAAGCCCAGAGGCGGCCCGAACTTCTGCTTTTATTTTAGTAGCGTTGATTGCTGGGTCACGGGCTGCCAGCAATCTAATATAGCGCTTTTAAGCAGCAGTCCAAACAGTTGGGCGAACACTGCGGGGTCGGTCAGCTAAATTACCCATCCCGTGGTACCTCTGCAATGTGGTCACGACACAGAATTGGAATATAGAAACACTGTGTGCAATTTCTCTCGTGTTGTATCCTTTTCCCTCAAAGTTACTATTCTTCTGATAATCTTCTTGGCATATTTTCAATACAACTTTCCGCGAAAAAGGAATTTGAATCCGTTAAAATTGATTAAATCAGAATTCTGAATCAGCGTAAGCTAGGACTGAAAGACTTTATATGGAAAAACAATTGAACTGCTTTATTGTTATACATTCTAATTCTTTTAACTTACTGCATTATTATTGTATTGATTTAGTTTTCGTATGATAATGATTATTTAATGTTCCAACCAAGTAAAAGCACTTACTTAGGTAGATACTCCAGACATTCTTCCATTGTGAATATTTTTTCCATAACATGAAATGTTACTTAGACTAACTTTTGAGACACTCAGATCTGGAATAGTTTTTCTAAGCTCCTTTCTTATAAGCATAATATTCGACTTCATTTTGAACATAGAGTGGAGTAGACGGGTACTTGTATGTCATGTCAAAGTGAATAGCACAATAGGAGACATTTATATAATTTAAGCCAACAAGAGTTTAATCAGTTAAAGCTGCGCCTGAACCTCGAATTATTGTAATAATTTTTAGATATAATGTAGCTATGTATTCTCAAATTTAGTATCCTACGAGTGAATTTGATACAATTTTGCAGTAGGTAATATGACTAAACTCTCTCGTGGGTATCATTACGTAGTAAAATAGACTAGGTCTGTACTTAGTTAATAATTGTCTAACTTGTAGAATATTATGTTAATTTCTGTTTGAGTATGAGCGAGTTGCCTAAAACCGTACGCTTCAATATTCAGGGTCATAAATTTAAAGCAACTTTACGTGTCACCGGAGGATTAAATCGTGTGGAAGGAAACTTGCACGTCTCACTGTGTTGCCAGGTACCTATGAGTAACCACATTTATATTGAATTGCCGTACTGATCTATACCTACTAATATTTTAAAGCTGAGGTATTTGGTTGAACGCGCTAATCTCAGGAACGATTTGTTCGAATTGAATCGCCTCGCTTCGCTCGTGATTTAACCCTTAAACTTAGCTCTCAAATCCTATAATATGACACTCGTGTTAAAAGAAACTGCTTTATCCCCTCGGCTCATAATTCACTAGGTATTGCTGTTTTGATACACTAGGATGACTTTAAACATATACATCGAAATTTTATCACTATGGTACTAGTGCTAAAATTCACTATGGTAATGGTACAATTTCGTAGAGGTCTGTTAAATCCAGGGGCGTAGGTATGCATCAGGTGTTGGTTAATAATAAGTATCTCTTCAATCAACACACTCTTACTAAATATTTGCCAGATTATATTATATCAAACTTTACAACAGAACACTTAATTGGAATGACTTAGGTATGTATCGACTCTATCACCAACGGTAGGTTCCGTCCTGCCTATTACAGATGCCTCTGTATATTCGGGGGCAGATGTTCCTGGTGTCGAATGCATACTAATGTTCGCTTGGGATTGCGTTGGGATTGGGCGACTATATTTTATGTGCTACCTTCTGTTTTGGCACTTCGTTACATATCGATACGTGTTACCAACTGCATTGAAAGCACATGTAAGTTGTTCTTTGGTCGTGTGACTGTACCTACCTACTGTTTTATGTCATCATTCTTGTAAGGTTTTGTAACTTAGGTACTAACAAGTTTAATTGATCAAATTCATAATCTAAATGGGTGTCACATTTTATTTGTACATATTAGAATTTAAATAAAAGTGTTTCGAATCTGCTTCAGTTGTTTTAAGCTATTTCTAAAGATCTTACTTAAAAATACCTACTTCCCCTGATTATCCACCCACTCCCCCTGATTATCGAGCCACCTAGTGGCCCCCGGCCACCGTAAGCGCGGGCCTGTGGACATGGTGATCTATGGGCTAGCTCGCCGTCCGTCCGTCTTACGACGACAGGCTGTCGACGGCGCGTTCATGTTCCGCGCACGCCTCAAAGAGAGTCAGCACAATGATTGGCCTGAGAGTGCCGACGCCTGCCGGAGTTGCGGGACTATTCGAAAAGATACCGCGGCTCCGGAACAAAAAGAGCAATGAAGGAACATGGATGGGTTTTAGTCAGTAAAAGTCTGACACTCCCTTCCGCTCCGCCCAGAGCGGTAGAAGTCATTTAATGATTTCCCATCCCAAAAAAAAAGACTGTTGAGATAAGAAAACAGTGTTTTACGTAGGTACAATGACGGTTATTAATTGTGAACATCGTTAAGTTAAAATGGGGTGGTATTTAACTTAAACCTTCAATCACTTAAAATATAAAATAAAAAAATAAGTATATAATTGATGTAAATAAATTGACGGGTGATAAGTTGTTAAAATGTCCTAGCATATAACCTTATGATCAATTGAATGAAGTTTTGTTTTTTGTATTAAAACTGGTTTAACGCTGCTTGGTGTATAATACAGTAACACACATTTAAATTAGAAGCTCGCACTAAACCTACCTTATGTGGAGAGGTCCTTTAACCAGTTAACTCTTCTTCTTTTCGAGTCCATGGTGACCATTAAGTATTTTGTGCCCAGTAGGTGGCCACCTTTACAACAGCATCAGTGGCATCAGGTCCTGGAGTTTGGAACACTCGAAAAGGGGGCCATATTTCTGACGGGGGCCCCCCACACTCACACTTAGTGTCGAGCGGATCAGTGAAAGTTTTTTTTTTTTTTTTACTTTAGCTAGTTAACTTTTGTCAACCTAAAATGCCACCTTTTAAGCAGTGTTTTGACAACTACTATTGACTATCTACTAGTTAGTGTACGTTACAATAACTAGTAGATAGGCAATAGTAGTTAAAAAAGAAAAACTTAATATGAAACCACTTACCACCGTTGAAAAGAAAATATGGACGTAGCAGCTGCAATTCATTTCACAGTGTGTAGTTCTTAATAACGACCAGCTGTGAGAAATAGCCTCCTAGCATCGGAGAGATGTCGTCATAAACTCTATGGCGCTTAGTTACTGCTTTCATAATCCTTGAAGTATTTATTTTTATAGTTGGTTACTTTAATTTTGATTTGTTTTTTGGTGTATTCAGATTCAGTCAACAAAGATTTAGGTTCGTTAAGAATATTTGAGCTTCTTCAATATTATTAGGAAACTAATCAGCCTTGCCTTATCGAAAATAATTATGTTGGGGTCGGCTTCCAGTCTAACCTGCGGGGTCTAAAAAGGCCATTTTAGAAGAATCATATTAGAATTACAATATTCATCATACAAAGATGAAAATCAAATTTGACAGATTGTCAAATTTAAATTGTCAAATTTATCGCTAGAGCATTAGGTTCAAGATTGATTGGCAAAATTTGATAGTGACGGGTGGCTTTTTGATTTTGCTAACAGTATTTTATATAGAGCGAATGTCTATCCGAACTCCAGAACCCTGTACCTGAGTATCTACTAACTTATCCTTACTTCTTCCAATTCATGCCAATTGTCCATCTCGGGAATGCCAATTGACAGCTAAATAACAAAAAATAAAACTTACTTAAAAAAAATCAAAGGCTGTTATGTTATTAAGTACAGCTAGTCTATTCTGTAAATAACCATTTCGATATTCACTTCACCTGAGTGACTAAGCTTACAAAGTGAACCTTATTTCACACATCATAAGGTCTTATATTTATACGAATTTGAAACTCACCTCGGATTCCGCTGTCGAGACACGAAAATGTTGTTACAGAATAGCACTGCAGTATTCGATTAAAAAATAAGACGAGACAAGTAAACGAAATTTAAAATACCTTGTTGCCTGCAAACTCAAATTATCTCGTTTGATGACTCTACATCAACTTAAGCAGTTTTATGTTATGGTCGTTAGCTGATAAGGACCATAACGTTGCTCGTTACCAGGTTTCTGTAATCTTTCGGTACAGTTGTATGTAGTTACCCTCAGGGCAAACCGTTAAATTTTTGCCTTGAGGGTAACAATTACATCATTACAACATTCGAACAATTACAGTTCTTTTTTCATTTTGCACCACATCGTATGTAGTTACATTTAATTAAGTACCTAATTTGTCTTTCAGTTAAGCTACAACTTTTTTAATAAAATACCTGACAAATAAAAAAGTAACCAACGAACAAACTTTCTAATGAAAAAGGTAAAGTTTATCTGAAGAACCTTACAAATAGTCATGGGCGCCAGCAGGACAATTTTCTGGAAAGTGTTTTGAGAAGGCGGAGGCAGGGGCCTCAAATAGGATAGGTTTTCTTTAGCCCAGAACAGACGGATACAAGGCTGAACGTGAGGGAGCTCGACGAACCTCGCCTCAGTTCTGCTAGGTCTCTTTGACTACATTCCGGTTGTTACTTTTTTTTTAAATCTTCATGTTTTCCTATGTTGTATTGAAAGCCAGGGAGGTTCAAGTGCACCGCCTTGCACGCCCCTCCCGGCGCCCAAGCAAATAATCCATCCATTTTTAACCTTATTTTATTATGAAGTCACAGAGATAACAATGATAAAAACAGTGAACAACTTGCTTTATAAGTTATCCTCGTTAACATTTTTCATACCCCTTTTTGATGCTAGAAACGTGTATAATTTCAGTTTTATGTTGTTGTTTGGAAAGCACGGAGCGTAATTTCAGTGTAAGCTGTGATTTAATGCTTGCATTTCCGGGACACAACGACTGAGGTTGCGGGCTGCTGGTTCAATGCAAATCCCGTTTGTAGGCATTATTCGCGGAACTAGCAGGCACTACCGCATCATTTAAATTGTACCGACCTGTTAGTGAAACCCTCTTGTACCTATAGTCAACAATAAAAACTACTAAGTAATCCAGTTATCCACATTGCTACTCGTTCAAAGAGATGAATCATTCTTTCATCTGTAGGTAGGTTCTAAATAAAACTAGCCAAGTGCGAGTCGGACTCGCGTATGAAGGGTTCCGTACCATCGTATTTTCCGTACCATTGTCATCAGAAAAATACATAAATACATACATAAATGGGATATCCCTTTACACCCGACTTGATACGATAATGAGACTTGATTTTCAAAAATTCTGGCGCGTACACAAATCGACTTTTCGAGACGCAACCGGCCTCGATCGATCGTGAGACTATCTTATTCTTGGAAAAAATATGCACCGGCCACTTACGAACGAGTTTGAATCTGTCAATCGCCCGTTATCACTGTGAAGGATGGCTGCGTTTTTTGGCGCGCAAACTCGCCTGGGTAAGTATTTGGTTATTAATTAAATATATGCAATGTATATTATTTTTTTGTGTTATTTACTTACTTTAAGAATTGTTTTATACCTGTATGTATGTAATTTGAACCTAGCATGTTTACTTATGTGTATATTGTGACTCAAAATCAAGGACGCACGATCGTGTGGGTTCGGTGATACGTACTAAATAGTTTCATATATTTTTTTTCCTAAACATGATTTTCCTCTACGTATAATAGTTTAATTAGGGATTTTTCTTTATTTTTAGGAAATTTCTTTTAGGACGACTATTTTAGCAAATTGGAATTACTCAAAAATTGAGGAATTTGCTAATGATGATGATGAAAATATTGTTGCAAGAGTCTTAGGTCACCTAGAAGAGATTGGATCTGGTTTTGGCGATGAATCCTCTGAAGTGGATGAGGCACCACCACCTATCCCAACAATACCCAGAAGCAGGGGATCCACTAGAGGCAGATCAGGCAGGGAAACGTCAAGAGCAAGGGGTAGAAGAGAAAGACTGTTGATTGTTTTGTCAAAGACATTGTACCAAATGTTTAATAACTCATTATTAATATCGTTAATAAATGACTAATGATTATAAAGACTTTTTAATTAATTTATTTTCATTTAATATCAAACCATATCTCCAAACTAGACTAAACTCACATCTCGAGCTACCTTCTAAGCCCCACGCTCGTGAGGGTAAGTTTTCAGGAAACCAGAGACTTAAGGATTTTTACAATTATTTTTAGCATGATACTTAAGCACCCATAAAAAAAGCATGTGAATTTTAAAGAAGTCTGAGTAAATTATTTTCTTCGGGTGTAAAGGGGTAAGCTATGCTACCTAATAGTTATATTTTTGATTTGCAGGTGGTAGTGGGATTCTTTTGTTGTAGAAAATATAAATACATGGCGTGCTCTATCTGCTGTTGACTGAACCTATACATAAACGATAACCGTTCCACATTTAAACGAGATAAATATAATTTATTTATAACTTCCCACGGCCTTAATTATGTATTTTGACATTTTCCGTCGATCGTATCAAACATTTGAGATTACTTTTAGAAGTGTTGGTAGAATGTGGATCGGCCACATTCCTTCTTCGTGAATTTGCGAACTTTTATTATCAACCTCGTAGTACTTTTGTTTGAATAACGGTGATCTGATTTTCTACTTAGCTTTAATTTTAGTTTAGATTTTTGTTTACATTGTAAGTACTTATTTGTCCTTTTTATTCAAATTACCTCTAGTAGGTACATAGCTACCAAGCCAGTTCCTCCATTTTTTGCTGGCTAGATTCTGCTTTAATTTCTGTTTTTTTTTTTGGCTCGCAATTCATCATTTTATTCTTTGGAATTTGTAGCAGTACATTCAAAGGAAAAATCGGATCTTTTGAATCATTTCGTTGTCTGTCACAGTCCTTTTTGGTGGATCCAGGATTATCGTTTGGGTGGGCTTGATCACACTGAGGGTTTTTCTTTTATTTTTAAATTTCATCAAGATCCGCTCAGTCGTTTTGACGTGATTGAGTAAAAAACATCCATCCATAACTTTTAAAAATTATATTTTACTAGAGGCCGCCCGCGACTTCGTCCGCGTATAATTAATCGTTATTCCTGTGTAAATACCGATCACTCGGGAACTCCGGGATAAAAAGTAGGTAGCCTATGTGTTATTCTGGGTCTTCAGCTATCTACATACCAAATTTGATCGTAATCGGTTCAGTAGTATATAGGCTATATATCATCACGCTAAGACTAAAAGGACCTGAGCATTAATGGAAAATGTGACGCAGACGAAGTTGCGTGGGTCAGCTAGTAGGATATAAATTGGAAAATTAAATATATAGGTACCTACTAGTACAGACAGATATTAAAGAATCTAGTAAAAATACTGGAGTTCTGAATAATAGATAGGTAATTAATTAAAATAAGCACAGGTACTGTAAAACATTTAACGGAACTCTGTACTGGTTGCTTTATCACAAAATGAAATAGTTGGTGTAGGTACTAATGAAAATAATTTTGAATGATTGAATAAATGGTTCTTTGAACAGCGTCGTATGAAGAACGTTCACAAGGATGCGGGGACGAAGTCAAATTAAGATTTAAGTTAACGTCGTTATTTTATTATGCTATTTATTTCGGACGGCAGGAACACGTCCAATGCTCGCACTGTCGTCCTGGGATAATCTCCCACGTAATTTGACGTACGCCCCTTGTACTACCTTGCGCTGGTTACGTACGTCACCACGCACCCCTGAATGCGTAACGTTTTTCGACTACTGTTAAAGGGACCTCGGGAGACGGAGACGAAGAGCCGGGGAGGCAATAAAACAACTCTTCACAGGAAATCTTGACCCGCAGGTTTCGGCTCCTATCTTCCTGTAGTGTTGCCTCTTCGACGGCTGTGCTGCGACTGCGATTGAGCCGAGATTCGGCTCTGTTTATATACTGCCCGTCGTTACCTTATAGAGAACCGTGATTTTTGAAGTCGATTCGTGTGTCATTTTCTCTATGAGCCGAAACCTTTGGAGCCTTTATTTATTATGTTTTATATAAAAACCCTTACAATATATATATTTTTAGATTCCTTAAACCTTGCTTAACAATATGGAACACAAAATATTTCGATATCCTTACAATGCAAAAAGTTTCTAGAACTAAAACTTCTAATTTTGTACCTTAACAAATTTTCACTACACATTTTAGGAAATATTTCGAAAACTATAAGTCCTATCAACTTAATTCTTTTTGCCAAGGTGGTTTTGGGTCAAGACCTTTATTTTAACACTAATTACAAAACGCTATCACCTAAGACAAAAAATCACATTTTCAAACTACGTAATTATGTTCAATACAAAAACCTTACATCTAAATATCCTTATAAACTATCAAAATTCGTTCGTATTAGGGTTTTATTGGACCTAATATGTAACCATAAAACTTATAAAACTAATTAGAAAGTAATTAAACATATTCTCATCAAATAATTAATTAAACCTTTCTGTACAAACAAAACATAAGATAAAACATTAAATTCGCATTTAAACTATAATCTAACTAAACCTATGATGCGAAAATATCCCTATGACACTAATTAAAGAATGTTAAACTAATCTAATCTGATTCAAATAAGATTCTAATTAGTTTTCCTTACAAATTTCCTTATTTCATACGGTCGCGTCCATCACTACTTGCGCCTAGGGACGCAGAAGGGGTCTTATCGCCGACACTATTCACGCCTCGTCTGAAGAAAAACAGCTTTGTAAACCTATTCGTATGTACCTACCATGCCATTATTAAAAACTAGCTAACGCGTCGATAATCTATACCTAATATGTATCCTATATACTAGCCTAAGCATTAAAAAACATGCAAACAAATCACCATAAAACTAAACATCCTGAAATTCACATTAGTAGTAAAAGCTGGAAGTAGCAAAGGTTTTAAACCGTTTCAATATTCTATATGATGTCGGCGAAACTACCTGAATTTTAGTTGCTCATTTTGACACATTTCCAGCTATATGTATAGGTTACCATGACGTCCGTAACCGACAAGCTAACTGTCGAATGTCTACCCGTCAATATGCGGAACTAAGTTTAACTTAGGCTATGTCTATCGGCAAATACTTTTGTAAAAGGATAACAAAAATAGCCAAATTTGGCTCTTTTGATAGATTGTGACTGTGATGTCAATGTTAATCTTTCATAGATATAATTGTATTTTTTTTCTTTTTGTGTACTTTTGATATGCGTCATATTGTCCGCAAATAAACTCTTTTTCTTTCTTTTTTTTTTCTTTTGATGCGAATGCGAATATTGCTTGAAAATGCGAGAGTGTGTGGGCTGCGTACTCACACACTCTTGAAAGTTTCTTCATATTTTTTAATGTGAAAATGAGGGCTCTCGCTTCCTGGTTCTATGGAGGTAGTCGGACAAGGAGGCATGTTTACTTTAAACCCTACAGATAGGAATAGGAGCTCTTCCATTAAATAAGACTCGAAGTCTTTCGTCCAGTATTGGAACTTGAGGCATCGCGACTTAGTCAGTCAGTTTTAGTCGGGGCTCCGCTGGTTATTTGAGTACGTAACCCTAAAAATGGTTCGTAAAACTTACAACTGTTTAAGTAAGAACTGACAGTTACACACAAAAATAATAACAGTAGATCAACGTTGCGACGACTCATGAGAAATTGGTCGTATTGCAGCGACTCACATGTACCTAATACTGTCAGAAACGTGTCAGGCTTTCAAAATAAGGATTCTGTTATCAAAACTAAACTATTAAGTGCATAGAACGATTGCTGCTCTGCCGCATCAGTAACTAGCCAAATGTAGATATAACTTGTAGCTGTAACTCTTCGGAGAAATAGGTAGTCGATATTTTATGTTGTTATCTTGTTCTTCATAGTCAAATCTCTTATTTAAATGCATCAATAAATATACTGTTGTAGTAAGACCTATGAGTTACAGGCGGTTCTTAATTCACCTCGTTGGACACACTAAGTAAGTCGAGATTCCATTGCTGTTAACGCTCTCAAGCGCTGATTTAATTTGGGGAAGAATGGATTCTGTCGAGGGTCGATGTCGGTGTAAGTATGTCTTTACTTTACTTTAGAAAGTGCAGAATGTCCACAAGAAGTGGGAGTTGCAACGCTGGTCTACAAAGCCGGGGTCCACCTCATAAAATAAACTTAATAACGTTATTCAGATACTGGAGTTTATTTTTAACTCATTCAATAAAGGTGGTCAAAATACTTTTTTGGCCTCTATATTTGTAATAGGTCGATTAAAAAAAAACTGAGGAGTTTTTCACGTCGACACATTTCTTCTCTCCTCTACCACGGATAAATTCTGCATCCGTGGAGGTTAAGCTCTGCACCACTGTAACCTTTGTATCCTCGCTCGTGCTTCTGTTGGAACTAGACACTAAGAAGTGGTGACGGGAGAGCGTTTTGGGAGGACTGTTTTTTGTAGAACTTGACGTTCAAAAAGTGCTGGCTCTCAGCCTAATTTGAATAAATGACTTTTGAATTTTGATTTTTTGTTAAATCCTTAGTAAGTATCGCACTGAGGAAGTTTTTTAAATTTACTTCTGTTATCGAATTATTTAAGATAGAGATAACTTACATAGGTAACTTTTATGTAGGTACCCGTACAGGGACAAATAATAAAACGGTGTAGCCGAGTAGCCTTATCGCTGAAAGCGAATTCTCCCAACACTAGCAGTGTAAGTATTTTAATACATACCTATTATAATAACAAAGATTTGTGGATTTTACGCTCCTCATGTTTGTATGTAGCTAGCCAGGTTTATAAATTGCCTGCTGCCCTAGCTTCCTTAACTCGTCTAGTGTATCTGGGCGAACAGAAATCCCTTCGGAGAAATCAACCGTGATGTTTAATCCTATTCTATTCTATCAGGGGTTTGATTTTTGCAATCAATCCTTATGTTCGACCACTATGCTACTGTGCGTGGGCCAAGGTGAAAGTGTTTGTTCGGAGTGCAGTACCCGATGATGGTCCCCGTCACAGGCTATGGCTGCTTCAGTTCAGTCGCAGAAGGCACCTGGGTAATGGCACAATATTATTCTGTTACACGTTGCATAAAGTAGATTTGGAAAAAAAAAGGTCGGTATTCTTTTTTCGAACAGTTTTGTCTGACAGTTTATTTTTTCGAATATATCTCCAATAAGATCGGTGTTTATCTGAGGAAAAAAATGGAAAAATTAAAGCTCCTCTTTCCTTGTAAAACAAGAAAACGGATAAGCCATTGACTTTGAAAAAGGAGAAACAGTTTAAAAAATTGTAAAGTAAGTAGGTTTGGAACACTGGATGAATCGTTTGCAAATACGAATCTAATCGCTTCTAAACTTTTTTACGGAACAAAAAGCTAGAGCAGGTACGGTACTAACTAGGGAAATGAATGGTATGAGCCAAACTCCGCATTGCACCATTGTAGTAATGCCTATTGCCACGAGAACCCAATGGAATTTATTGTCATTTTGATTTATGGAACTGTTACTTGGAACTGTCAATTTATGTGCGTAAAAAAACCTCGTATTTCTGTCGTACTGCGGGGTGCGTTTTTAGATTCAGAACTCGGTTGCATCCTTGACGTTTTGAAATTATTTTGCAACCTCCACTGTTATTGTTACTTGTATCTGGCAGAACGAAATGGTGAAGTTTTCATAAATATTACATTTTCCACATCGCCAGACATATCAGCTATTTTCATACTGTAACGTGTTGGTTCATATTTTGACACCTTGTAAGTTAAAAATTGTCATACAGGTGGTAGGTATGATTAACTTATGGATATATTTTATTTTATTTTATGCGAAAATAAACCGGTATGGGTGAGACCCAACTATAAAGATATTAGATGTTTTTGAACGCTAAATTTATGTAGCATTTTCCGACACTGACCTGAATGGTAAAATATTGATAAGGTAAAAACCTTCTCGCTCATCCCTTGTTTAAAATACAAAACAATTCCGTTGAATTTGTTTCAATAGAATTGGGAAAAGGGATGGTTTAATGGCTATTGAATATTACATAAGAATGAATAGGTTTAGCCAAAACATTGTTAACATTTTCAGGTCAAGGCCATTTGATTAACAGCGACAATTTGTAGGCAAATAGGTCTAGATTGTTATGGAAATACAAAATAATTTAAACAAAAAGCCAAAACCGTCGCAAACAAAGTATATTTTGAAATGAAAAAAAAAAATTTGTCAAAAGCGCCTGATGTAGGTTTAAGTGTTAATAATTGAATTTGGTGATTAATTTAAACTAGACAGAAGACATCTCTTCCTTTTCGGCACAACTTGCACATTACCAACTGATTACTGGAAAATGCCTACATTAGTCCATAATTGAGTAAAAGCCTTCCCCACTTTTTTCGGTTCCGGGATAATTGTGAAATACTGGTTGTTGGTATGTCCCGCTTGTCCAAAATCAAAGTTTTACTTTCGATCTCAATATTATTGATATTAAAAACTTTACATTTTCTATTGACATAAGTACCTATAGATTGAAATACACAATCACCGAATAATATCCATTTTTCAAACAAGTCGAAGGATAATACGAGACCAGCTTTAAAATTTAATCGGTAAACACACTCGATACCGACTAGACCAACTTTCAGATTACACAAAAATCCACCAACCAAATTAATTTACCGTGATCACGATTAAAAGCGGGTTCTAAACAAAGAAACATAGGACCAGTTTAAAATTAATGACAATCCTAATATATAAAACTAGCTTCTGCCCGCGACTTCGTACACACCCCGTTTTCTCCCGTTTCCGTAAGAATAGCGAGAAATCTGTGCGTTGTCTACTACTATCGGTCGTAGGAAGTTTTTATTTACCATGTAGGTTCCTTGAGCGTAAGGGAGAAAGAATTTCCCGAAATTCCTTGGGAACGGTAAACGCGCGGACGAAGTCGCGGGCAAAAGCAAGTCATACATGAACTCGCGCCTATTTTCTATGGAGGCATGCAGATATAGGTATATTTTGCTTCGTCTGCGTGATATTCTTGGTAGGTATAAAGTTTGGGGATGTAGGAAATAGCGTTCAGTGTTCCCATGGAGCTGTTTTCACGAAAAGTGAAAACAGTGTTTTTCTAATATGGGAATAACTTCTACATTCTAACCCATATTCTTCCCCTCAACTCAATCAAAATGACAATTAGTTAGCTCTATTCACATTCCTTGATTACAATAAATTATCATCAACGAAACTGAACGCGATCAGCATATGAACCACGTTTAGGAGCTGTCAGTGTAATTATTTTCTATGGAATACTGACACTAACGAGTTTTGAACGCAGTTTAGATGTACTGATCGCGATCAGTTTCAATGGAAATATATAGCGGTCAAATGAGCATTCGCCCGTTTCATCTAAAACCACCCTTTAGAGTAGTTTTGTGAATAAAGAATCCAATTTGGAAACTAAAGTTGGTCGCGCACAATGAGCGGTACGGGTAGAGTTGAATGCATGCCAGCATGATTAAAATGCTACTGCACGTAAGAAAGATGAGCAACTGTCCGACGGAGCCCGCATTCAAATTGCTATCCTTTCACGTAAACGACATATTGTTTTAGATAAAGTGTTCGTAAAATGTAGAACATTTTTGAGCACATTATGTTAAAGACTGCTTCACTTACTTATTTCAGAATAAGTATGGTAATTTTAACGGATTAATTTGTGATGTTTTTATTCATTTCTTTCTTAAAAGAAACACAGAGCTTCAATAAATCTACCTAGTTTTTAATAATATTGGGGTCGACTACCAGTCTAATTGGATGGAACTAAGTAGGTACATTATTTCACAAGGAGCAAATGTCCACCTCCACAAACTAGTTAGTAACTGGTTAACACGCTGCCTCATCGCAAGACTTGCCACTCTTGGACTGTTGTCTAGTCCAACGGCTAAAGGTACAATCCCGATCTTGGCGACCGTGACTCGCCATGCGACCCATGCTTTGTATGCATTACTATAGAATACTTACGGCTGCACGCGACCGATAAGACTCGGGAGGCTCGATTTGTTATGGATGATCGACCATCCACAGCAAGCAGTATACTTTGAAGATGGAACCGTAATTCTGTAATAATGTAGCCCCGAGCTCTAGACGAATCATAACTAGTCATAATATGAAGAAATGTTAAATATAAAATATATTTCACGACGCTCATTAAAATTGTAATTCTAACGAAGGTTTTTTCGCCAGTAATAAAACTAGCCAGTGGGTCGAAAATTCTGTTTGAGATAATGTCAGTAGCAGATTGGGTAGCAGAAATTACCCTAAGTATTTCCAAAGCGATCTAACAGTTACTATGTCAGGAGCGTAAAATTTATTATGTACTGCACTGTAAAGCTACTAGCAGGATTAAAACTCCTGTACAATATTACAAAGCGGACTGTCATCCTATTAATTGCAAAATGATGTTTAAACCCTTAAATACCTTTGTCAATTGAATCGGACAAAGGTACCTATTCTATACATATAATAAAACTGTAGAATAGTGGTTTTTGTACACGAAAAAAAAATAAAAAAAAAATAGCTAGGGTGTTAAAGAACAACCAATAGAACCCATTTCCAGCATTTTTAGAATTTGTGTCTGTTTGTCTGTTTATTTGTTCGGGCATCACGTAAAATCTGCGAAAGCAATGTAGATAACTTTTACACACTAGGATTGAGCGTAACTTTGAGTAACATTTAGTTTTTGTTTCATTGCAATCGGTTCAGTCTATCAAAAGATATTTGAATTTAAAGTTTTCCAGAAGTAAAATTAGGATTATGCGCACTTAGTCTCATTATTATTACTTCACGTAACTTTTATACATAACAATAAACTGTGCGTAAATTGTAGTAATATTAAGTTTTTTGTTTCATTGTAATCAGTTCATACCTTATAATAAAAAATGTGAATTAATAAAATTATAATTATTATAGTCTTTCCGAAGTAAAATATTGAAATAACGCCATCTATCAAACTTAGACTGGACTATACCTAGAGATCAACTGCGTGCAGTATGTCTGCATTTGAGTCAAGTTGATTTAACTATTTTTAATCTATGCTAATCTATACTATTACTATAAAATAGAAGAGTTTGTTTGTCTGCTTGGTTGAACGCGCTAATGTCAGTAACTACTGATCCGATTTGATCAATTCTTTCAGTGTTATATAGCCCATTTATCGAGGAAGGTTTTAGGCTATAATATATTATCACGCTAAGACAAACAGGAGCGGAGCAATAATGGAAAATGTGACGCAGACGAAGTTGCGCGGGTCAGCTAGTATAATATAAAGAAAAGGTCGCCATCCCATTTTCTTAGCATGGCGGACTACGCTGGGGCGGCTGTTGCTGTAGAAAATCTCAAAAGGCACAAATATAACAACCTAATTGGGAGATATATGTTTGAACTTTCTGGCGTTGAAACACTAGGTTCATGGGGTCCGAGTGCAAATAGTCTTTCGGGACATCAGCAAACAACCTGTCGTTTCACATGACCAAAGGCCTGGGCTTTTCTTCGGCCAAAGAATCAGTATTTCCATGACACTTTCACCAGGAGAAGGTCTTCCTGAATATTGTTAGTACCTACTTATACACTTATACACCATCTACATTATTTCCTATCTACTTCAAAACTATCCTCACGACATTTTCATCATCCTTCCACCTCATAAGTGCTCACCATGACAATCGGATTTCAGACCGCTACAACTTTAAAGTTATGTCACAAAACCCCTCATAGTTTGTTATTACATTACAGATTTCATAAACGGAGGGGCTTGTTGGTGACAACTTGTTGGTGTACCTACAGAAATTGGTTACATAAATTAATGATTATTTACGGTAACTTCCCCTCAATAAAGCTGTTGTTTGATGAAGATAATCTTTTGATTCCTCTCGATTACAACGAGATTAGATAACGCCAGCACAATATATTTTAATTTTATCTGTTTAGTGTGAAGATGGATAAAACTGAAATTACTGGCTCAATGAGTCTGCGAACAAGTGAGCTAGTGGTGCGTGTTACATTGGAACAATCTTCTTTTGTTTATGCTTTAAGAAATTATTTCTTTGAATTATGATCGTGAGTGCTAGAAATACTCATAGATACTCCGCAAAACCGCTTTTCTATTTATAATATTGTTGTAGGTTAGGTACTTTCAATTAATCTGCCTAGCCTTTTTCGAAATATGATGAGGTCAGCTTCCAGTCTGACCGGATGCTGCGGACCAAAGTGCCAATTCTACTAATTTTCAAGCAACGTTCGCATTTGCATCTCAATCGCAACCTGTCAAAAATGTATGAAAAATCAGACTTTTTTTGGCAGTTTGCGACTGACATGCGAATGGGAACGTTGCTTGAAAATGAATGGAATTGATCCTCAGATAGCAGTTTTTACATTGAGGCGTAGCACGATACCCGAAACGAGTGTCATAATTGACAGCCGGAATTGACGTTCTTTTCGAACTAGGAGTAGGTGTCTCGGTAAGTTATTGATCATCTTTCCACGTTTTGACCTTTGCAATAGTTGCTTAACCTTGAAGATCGAGAGCGAGTGTTATTACTTTTCATCCAGCCACGTTTCATCAGTTCCTGGAAATACTATAAAAGGCTGAGTTTTAGATACATTTTTCTCTCCCCCCCGTCTTTTGCCAAACGAGCCAGCCCGCGAAGCTGAGCCAATAGTGTTAAACTCCCCAAATAATGGAAACATGACCCAGCCAGTCCCTTGCTGCCCTCCCCCAAACGATGCCGCTGAGTCGAGGTCCGTACCCCACAGGGAGTGCCCTCAGCGAGCGGAGTTTTAGTATACTAGTATGTAGCCCTGGCTGGGGGCCTTAAATTCACCTAGGCCGCCACAGGAAAGTCCGGTTAAGTAGCTATGGCTTTATAGAGTCAATAGCTGCCAGAGGCCATCGACAAAAAAAAAATACATTTTTCTCTTTACTTCTTTATCACAGAAACTAGAGTAAAGGGCACTTCATTTTCTCAAACTATAAAATAAGGTAACAAAAAACTAGCTGGCCTTGCTCTAGTTCACTTCCTAACAATGAAAATTATGTTAAATAAAATGTGATAAAGAAGTAAAGAGAAAAATACATTTTTCTCTTTACTTCTTTATCACAGAAACTAGAGTAAAGGGCACTTCATTTTCTCAAACTATAAAATAAGGTAACAAAAAACTAGCTGGCCTTGCTCTAGTTGACTTCCTAACAATGAAAATTATGATAAATAAAATGCTAATTAAATTAAGTAAAAAATTATTGGAGGGACTGAGAACCTAGGGAATATTAAGTGTTACAGAGAGAAAAGTACTCACTACTATCGATATTGTATATTTTATTTAATGAAGTAAAAAAAACGTATTTTATTTTGAGACATTGTATTTTGTTATGTCTTTGGATCTAGTTTATTTTTGAGATTCTACGCTAATGTACGAACTATGAAAATTAAGGCGCAGCAGCTCGAGCCAGCAGGCCTTTGGAAGCTCTTCTCGACCCGTGAACCCTTCTTTTTTTATAGGGATGGGAATAATCATCAAATGACTTCTCCCGCTCTGGGCGGAGTGAGAGGGAGTGGCAGACTTTTACTGACTAAAAACCCATCCATGTTCCTTCATTGCCCTTTGTGTTCCGGAGCCGCGGTATCTCTTTCGAATAGTCCCGCAACTCCGGCAGGCGTCGGCTCTTTCGGGCTATATGCTGACTCTCTTTGAGGCGCGCGTGGAACACGAACGCGCCGACGACACGGCCTGTCGTCTTAAGACGGACGGACGGCGAGCTACCCAAAGCTCACCGTCCACAGGCCCGGACCCGTGACTCGTCACAGTACGTCGTCGGATATACTCGTACAATTTACCGAATAAGCTGTCCATCTTTTGTTTTTGATGTTTACCAGCTCATGAAGATTTATAATTATTGATGGCTATATAATTTATCGAGTTTATTACTTTAGACTTATTTGAGTTTGAACTTTTTTTATGAAAGTATACTTAGGCCACACATAGTGGAAAAAAGGAAATTACTATTTCTTTTTTCCACTATGTTGTGACGCACGATTAAACATACATAATTGTATAAATCGAGGACACTTAAACAAATATTATATCCAAAATTGCTTCTTTTTATTCTTTGACTGATATTACAGTTAACTTGTTTTGATAATAATCCAAACTATTTAAGTACCTACTTACTAGGTTCAGCCTTTGACTTCGTACGTGCATATTATCTCATTGTTTTTGCCATTCCCGTAGGAATTTCCGAAAATCCTCTCTTGTGCTCCACTACACTTCTCAAATAACCATGCCAAATTTAAGCTTTCTACGACCAGTAGTTAAGGCTGTGCGTTGTCCGTCAGTCAAGCAGTCACGCAGTAACGGAAGAGTTTTATGTAAATTAATTGATGATTTATAGAAAACGAAACCGTATTCGGTAAATCTGGCTTAAAACACGCAAGTATGGCTACTTTTGTACCTATCTATATTTGCATAGGTACGTAAGTAATCTAGTTTCCTTTATGTGTGTCGTTTTCCCTCTTAATGTAAACATTTTCCATTTTACGCCCATACGCGTCCTCATACGACAACACCAACCACCAACCACCAACCACCAACCAACCAAACCACAACCAACCAACCACCACCAACAACCACCAACAACCACCACCAACCAACCAACCAACCACCAACTCACCAACCACCAACCACCAACCACACCAACCACCACCACCACCAACTCTTATTCTATTACAACGTCAAAGATTGGCGGCATTGGAATGTGTTCTCAGTGAACTATTCTATGGCGGCCCGATGAGCTATATAATGACTCAAATTGAAGAGATTTTCGTGTAGAACACTGATTTTGGTTCAAATTGATTCGATTTTGATTGAATTCGATTAGTTATGGGCAATTTAACGGGTTTAATTATTTATTTAAACCTCATCTCTAATCTTTATGCTGCCTACACATATTGCAGTCGAGTATCAATTATGCTCTGACCGAACTTAGTATAAAAGCTTTACATAAACCTAAACGCCGGAAATTTAAATTGACACAATAAAATGTAAATTGCACCGTAAAGACTGCTTGCATACGGAATCGCAAAGTTTTAAATAGAAATAACCATTACTAATGGTCTGAAATCTCCTACACGTAGCGAGGACGCGAGCTGAGCTCTAGCCGTCTCTGTATGTAAGAGGCATCTGCAATTTATAGGCGGTTAAATCTCAAAGTCTATATAAAACATACAGCCGATAGTTAATACATAGTTATGTTTTTATCTTCGTCTAGACGTGTATGGAATTGGGATTTAGATTTAGTTGGCGAGAAACTAGGATTCAGGCTGTACTCTCATAAACATAGATTCCTTTTCTCCAAACTCCTTTGGGAAGTTCATCGTAGAAACGAAGGCACTTACAATATTTATAAAATTAATAAAACAACGTTGAAGAGAAATAAACCTTAACAAAAATCTCCGGCGCTTTCATAAACTTTTCCTCTTTGCCACACGTTAATTAAAATGTAAAAGACATCTTTTTAAACAGTCGTATATTTTCCGACTTTATAGAAGCTAAAAACATTCCAGGAGAATTTCCATGAAGGAAGATTCAATGTTTTAATTTTATTCATCAGGGATTATGTTATGCTTTCAAGCTTAGCATAGATAATGAGAAAAATAAACGGTCTACAAAAATCTAAATATATTTTTTTAGAAATAAAAACTGTTTAAATATAAGTCTACGGGGAATCTAACACAAACAGTAGCGGTTGGCAACCAACGTTAAAAAGCGACCATTTCAGACATCTTCAGCTAAAAAGTACTTCTGTGTTATCTAAAGGGCAAACAGCGGTAGAATTTTTGGGCGAGCCTATATTTTTTTCTCGATTAAATTTTTCAGCAGCATTTCTTTTGTCTTGTTTCGAAGGATTTTTAGTTATTTTCTTCCCATCTACAGGAGCGATCGGACGGCATTCTTGCTCTCTGTAATTTATTTCTATTAAACTAACTCTATCTCCGTGAAACAAGTACTCATTTTGATTTGACGATTCCCGTAACACCGACATAGCTAAGTAACCAACCAACGTTCCCGAAAGTGGTTCATCCAAACTTTTGGCATCGTTTTGCTAGGTTAGTTTACAAATAGGTTCGGCCTCGACAAAAGTGTTGTTAGTTAATCTCATGAATATCTAAGCGTTACAAAAAGCTTCTTATGTTCTACTTACATACACATAATGGCTTCTAATCATTGATCGTGGCCAACTGGGACAGGATCCTCTTAGATTACTCCGTGGAAAGATTTACGAAAACTCAGCAGTTTCTTAGATAAACTATGTGTTGGAATGAATTTAAATGATACGAAATAGAAATTCTGCGATGAAATTTGTGATAAATTGAGCTTGCTTTCTGAAAAGCACAGTTTATCATAAATGTAATCGCTGATATTACCTGTAATAAAATATAACCTAGGCAGAAACATAAAATTATTGTTAGTGTCTATAGATTTTTTCGGCGATTGCGTGTTTCGCATTTATGGGATGTATAAATTAATATGAATGAATATGATCGCTTACGTTTTTTAAAATTTAAAACAAGACCCGTCGAACTACAGCCTTAACTAAATAGGTATCGATCCAAAAAATATGAAGTTCGTTTACAAAAGTGTAAATATTATAATTTCAATACCCAAATATTCATAACGAAATGGAAATACACGTTAATATTGACAGAGAGCCATTGCTTTACGAATTCAGAACCTGCCATACAGATACGAAATTGAGGTAGCGCATCATCATCAATTCATCATAATGTCGCACGTTATGGCCTCGGTTTCAGCTAACTGTACTAGTTTTACAGGCTGACAAAATGCCTAATACATCTAGTAACCCGACTATCACAACACGAGATATTAATTGTTGGTTTAGCTGTGTGGGTGGTGCATGACGTTAATATGGAGGGAGATATTTGTCAATGCACAAAATATGTACAGCTATTTCGAAATTCTCTCTATTAGAAGTCGAATATCATCCCAAAAGTACAGCCGATGTTCAAAATTTCATCAGCGTGTACGGATTTGTCTTTCAGCTGTTGAGGCAGCAGCAAAAATTTTAATTTTCACATTTAAAGTACAACTTTAAAGTAAATATGTCGCAGAAAATTAGGTTTTGCGAGATAACTTGAAGGAACCTTTCATACTGTAGACTGCAACAAGGTTTGGCAAATTAGAGTCATTGATTTTCAGGATATTCAATGGTTACTCAGCCCGCCCGTCTATCGTCATTCCAAATCTCTCTGGGTTGATTTTTCATACAAGAATAGTCAAATTACTTTTATATCAAAAATGAAAACGTCAATTTGACATATTTTCCATACAAAAGTGGCTAAACCGCGATATCTTTTTATCTGACTATTTAAAAGGCAAATGTAAGGTTTACTATACATTTATATTTGAAGTCTGGATTCGAGATAATTGTAATATTTTGGAACAACAAGGTCTATGTCACATATGACAAGACAAAGTTCAAATTCCTTGAACCAATATTTATAATGTATTTTTATTACTTTGGTCTTTTAAAAATCAACTGAAAATACTCATAACTTAAGTCAAATTTTGGGTTGAAGGCAAAAGATTTATACATAATATACATTGAAGTGTCACTTAAAAGAGGCCTTCTTTTAAGTTACACAAGTCCGCTAATTTCTCGTAAAACGTATTGTTACCGGAAGTAAATTATTACTATTACAGTATAGGTAAATACATAAATTTTGTCAATCTCTGCCACAACTAAGTGTTACCAAATACTCAATGGACCCCGCCTGGTAGATATGACACAAGTTGTGGGAATGTCAAAGGATGATGATACTAAAACTTAACTGAATCATTATATTATTAGTAAGGTATCATTTGAGTATGAAATTTAAATATACAAAACTGCACAAAAATGCAGACTACACATTCACATAGACATCTCATCCACATCACTGACGTCCAGCAACGTGCCCAGAATGTAACGTTTCCAAATTATGCTAATAACGTCTATATTTCAAAATGTTCGAAACGTGAAAGGGGGGCATCGGGTTGCTCGTGACTGGTATTAATAATGTATATTGCATCTGGAATACAATCATACATAGTATGACAAGCTCATTACTCACCCTTAGTTTGCCGAGATTAGATTTCTATTGCACAGGTATGCTCTGCATGTTGACACTAGGATATCTGCAATATCACATTCGATGCATAGATATTGCACATTTGCACCATTTAGCAACAACAAACATCATTATGTACTCGCGTTATTTAGCTCACTAGGTACCCCTTTTGACAATCTTGTTTGTATTTATTATAAAAAAGACATCATTACGGCCAAAGTTAAGATAAGACGGAGCCTTTTAAAGGTTTTGTTGTTAAAAATTCAATAAAATATGAGGATTAGTGTTTCAGAATTTAAGACGGTAAATTAAAAAGCGGTAAGCTGACTTTGCCTTCGGGAAACTGTCCTAGATATTTTTTTATACATCGTAACTTAGTAGAACACGTACGTTTACGGTAATTAATATCGTTCTCACACAAATGTTTAATATTGTTGGGTTGGTCCCTGAGAGAAAACCTGTTATGTTGTTCAAATATTGCGAATGTTCGTCCCGAGGGCATGAAACAGGTTCATAATTATGTGTCATTAAACATTACACGCGCGTTTCCTTTGTCGAATGACATAATTAATATAGGAGACTTGGGTTAAGTCCTCGTTGGCAGGGAATTGGTTCCATCCTCCGTCCCTTCGCAAGTAAACGAATTGAAACACTTTCCGGTGTCAGTAGAATTGTGACCTTATTTATTAGTGTGCCTTTGTGCGATATCCGGCTGCTGAGGTACGGATGTATCACTCTGTGCTACAATATATTGGAAGTATTGGATTTTCGACTTACAGTGTGCAAACGTTGGCTTTGTAAGTAAAAGTCTCAAAGAATGACTGAAATTGAATTCTTTCCTACATTTGTTTTCGTGCTTTCAATTTAGAAATGACTTTATTTTAAAATTACAATTTACATTACCACCATATTCATCTTCTAAAATTTTGACGTCGGAAGTCAGAAGACACTCACCCACTTAACAATTACCATGAATTTGACGTTAAGCATCTCAATTGCAATCTGTCACTTATGTGTGAAAATTAAGGCTTTTTTGACAGTTTGCAATTGACATGCGAATGCGAGAGTTGCTTCAAAATGAGTAGAATTGGACCTAAGTTTACATAGTTTGGACAGCAGCTTTACAAACTTTGTAGCTTAGACTATAAGGCCACGTTCACACGGCGACCATTCGATTCGATATTTTCACGTATACGGTTTTACCGTATACGATGAAATCGTATACGGTAAAACCGTATTCGATTTTTTCGATTCGAGTCGTGTGAACGAGACAACATGAACATAAGCGCCACTGCGTGTCGTATTCGATAAAATCGTTTCGAGACGCGGCGTTCCGGTGACAACTTCGCACGGTATACGTTAAAATATATTTCTCGAACACGGGATTTTCCCGTATGAACACCGTGTAAACAATTTTTAAGTTTTCGTATATATTCTGTTGTCACTACTCTATTCGATAAAATCTCGTATACGGTATACGGGGAAATAATCGCCGTGTGAACGTGGCCTAACTCTATCATAACTGCTAAGTTTGTAAACAAGTTCTAAATCTATCCTCTGATAAGTTAGACACAATAATGCTATCATAAATCAAATATCCTTTGTTGGACCACGACTACTTGGAAAACATACCTTTATACTTGTAACAGAAATGTACAAGAAAAAACTCACAATATCCAAAGTGATCCCAACGATTTATAGCTGGCTATTATAGGTACTTTCACTAGATTCGTATGAAATCTATTTCAATTAAAATCATATTTAGAACTGAAAACAAAATAGTGAAAACATTTTCATTTGAAAACAATTTCAATTCGCTTTTATGCCTGTTCGAAGCAAGAGTTTGAGCTACGTCATCATCAGTTCTAGGATGTTAATAAAATCCAGTATTGGGTCAGGTCACACACCTGACCCGAATACGGACTTTATTTATAATTTATATATAACACTCTAGCATTAAACTTTTATCACTCCACTCTTTGAAAATGCAAGGGTGCTAGAAAACTATGTCTAAACTTTATTACTTCGGTGGTTTCCAACCGATGTAGTTGGTGAAAAGTGTCCGCGAACAAAAACGAAGCGAGAGAGCGGTTTAACAAATAGTGCGGGTTCCGCCCCATTTAACGAGGATTTGAAGAAACTTTTGATCGCTTCACCAAAGCTTGCGGATTTATTAAACCTTCTTGTTCTTAGAACAAAGGTTCCAAAATCTATTTTCTTGTATCGACAGCGAGTTTAAAATAAGTGTTCGTCAATGTTTTCATAATTGGGAAAGGTAATTTTCCACCAAACATTTTCTACATGCAACGATAACAATGAACTGTTTTTTGTGTATAGGCTTTTAATTTTAAAATAACTAAAGTTTGTTGAAACCTTTAGATTTACAATACTTTGATGTTATCAAGAAATAAGAATCCCTGTAAACTATTGTTAACAATGATATCGGACACATTATTTGGTATTGGAACATTATTAGTTGGATTGGAGATGGATCGAACTGATCACTGTAGAGGTACTTATTTTAGTTAGTGTTCACAAACACTGAAGTTCTCCTTTTACGACACCCAAGGGTCACAGTTGGATGCGAATTTCAGACCTCTATTGTATTCCGGATTATATTGCGGCCTAGGTAAACAAAAGCGTATGAATTATGATCTTATTTAAGTACAATTACACTGATTTGTAGCAAAGGGTGCCAAATACCTAAACTAAATAACTGTGTAGAATGTGAGCAAAATTATAGTTTCCTGTTAAATAAAATAATAAATTTTGCTTTTCTGGAATATCACTTTAAACTTCCCAGTTTGTGCGTGTGGATTACTAAAGTAATCTTTTCATAAACTAAATTCCCACTTGCCTCTTTCCTTTTGTTCTTCTCTCATTCTGACACATTGATAAGTTTTTTATAACGACCTAAATAACCTACAAAGTTGTTATTTCTATTAACAATTTGTTTGTAAACTCTTAATTCCAACGCTTTCTCACCTTAATCTTTCACGAAGGATTTCTCAGTAAGCTCTCTTGATTTTCTGCACGATTTCGTGCTAATGCCACAAGGATTACTGTTTGATGTACTAAACTGGAGAGGATGAACGAAGTATTTAAGGCAGTATGAAATTCCTTGGGCGATGACGCTGAGTTCATTAAATATTATTATTGTTTTAAGCATTACCTGGATTTAAGAAAAGCTGGCGGCCCTCCTCCGACGCCCTGTGCGCCTGCTGCGGGCCGCGAGAGAGGTGGAGATCTCCGCAGCCTCCTTCTGCGCCATAATTATTTCGCAAAAGGAGACCACCACATCCTAGGGCTCCTCGCCGTCGAACATACCACGGACTACGGCCGGCAGCGAGAGTTGCCACTGGCTACCTCACAGAGATGAGGGCACGGCGCGGCTCCTTCCAAGCGGCACACTCTGCCAGCGTATGCCGCACCGTGTCTTCCCGGCAGTTGACGCAGTGATCAGTGACATCGAGCATCCGGCTCCCTGCCAATGCGATACAGGAGCCTTCCGAAGCCCAAAGAGGACGTGCGTCGCACGAAACGACAGGGAGCCGTGCCTTCTTCCGAGCCAAAGATGGCCGCCACTGGCCGGATGGCTTCGATAGTGACGAGGGGCAGAACACAAGGCAAGTCTACACCAATAATTGGTATAAGGCTGGTCAGATTGACTGATTTGATTAATTCGTTAATTCAACTGGAGTAGCATTAAATATCTTGAGATTAACAAAGATTATTTGAACTTCCTCATATTAAAGTTGAATAACGTTTTCAGTTATTAAACAATTAATTAGCAAAATTTTTCAAACAAAATCAATTATAAATAGAAAAATGTTAGAATAACATTCATAGTACCATGCATTGAATTGTCTACGTTCATAATTTCATTTTCATGATCTGTTCATTACTAAAACATTCGTTGTTGTACTGGGATTTGATACCAATGCTTTGGTATGAAACACCATATTTATTTGTTTTTTAGCCTGTGTCCCACTGCTGGGCAAAGGCCTCCCCCAAGTCTTTCCAAGTATCCTTTTCCCGCACCACCTCATGCCAGCCCTCACGGTATGCGTCCAGCTCGTCTCGCCACCTCTTTCTGGGCCGGCCTCGGCGGTGCCGTTCATCTTCGGGCACCCATTGTGTGGAGATTTTTGAACAACGGCTAACGTGACCCGCCCATTCCCACTTGAGCCTGGCAGCCTTCTTACCAACATCCATTATTCCCGTTTTGAAATGCAGCGTGGTGTTTCTGATTTGGTCCTGTCTTTTTACGTAGAGGATGCTGCGTTCCATCGCTCTTTGGCAAACTCCAAGGCAGAACTTTTGCGACTCGGTAAGCGACCAGGTCTGTGCACCGTAGGTTAGGATGGGCAGAATACACATGTCAATAAGTTTTCGCTTCAGGGAGATCGGCAGATCACCCTTCATTAGCGTCTTCATGGACCAGTAGATTTTCAGGCGTTTTCGATGCGGCGATCGATTTCCTTTTCTTGCCTGTTTTCGAAAGTAACTAACTGGCCCAAGTAGATGTACTCATTGACATAATGTATTTCTTGCCCGTCTACCTCGACCCTACGCTTCGTGGTCATTAGCTGCGTTATAGACCGATTCATCGCTAATAGCACCCTGAAGCTTGCCATGCTTAACTCTTGGAGCATGGTCTGGAGTTCCAGAGCTGTCGGGGAGAAAGGGAAAATATCATCGGCAAATCGAAGGTGCAAATCGATGTCAATGCCTTTGGTCTTCCATGAGGCTCCCAGTGTCTTAAATATCTCCTCACTTGTGCTGGTGAATAATTTTGGAGAGAGCGGATCGCCCTGTTTTACACCCTTTTGAGTTTTAAAAATAAGGTCGAGCAGTACTCAATTTTAGGTTTTCCGTGCTGTTTTGATAAATGTTTATAATAGATGAATGTATTGACTTTCAAGTTCTTGGTTTTCTAAGGATGTGAATATTACTGTATGTTTAATACTGTCAGAGGACTTTGTATAACGTACAAAGGCCAGATATAGTGGTTTATTAAATTCAGTGTATTTCTCTACCTCCACCATTATTATAAGCACATAACCGAAAGACTATTGAGTTGGGGGAGGATATTTTGTAATAAATAACCTCCCCCAAGCATCATCACATCAACCGGTTCTGGGCAACTCCCATCTATCGGGTTCCCGGCGCCTCACCATGTGAGGTACCTTTTAACGCTGCGTCATCCGTTACAGTAAATGTACAAAATGTACAGGCATATGAGTGAGATATAGCTAACATGTGGAAAAGTATTATTACCTACATATTTGCCAGTCAGTAGGTACCTACTTCAAATGAGGTTTATAAAAACCCCGTGAAAAAATCTTTCAAACATAAATTATTTACATGTGTATTTTGTGTAATGCTCCGGGAATGCCGATAAACACAGAGCCGATAAGTGCACGTTCATACTCGAATCGCTTGCCAAAAAATATATGCCTCGAACATTCAATAATGTAGGTCTCTTGGAAACGGATCTAAGTGAATGCATAAAGTAAAAACGTAACGTGAACGCTGAGGTTTATGTATGTATGTGTTTACACAGGTTGATTCTTCAATATGTTATTATGCTTGTATTGGCTACGTCAAAATCATAAATATTCTCGGGAGCATGCAACTCCCAGGATAATTTTATTTAATAAAGTTCCTGGACATGGTTCAATTTTCACCCAAATCCATTCAGTCGTAGACGCGAAGAGGTAAAACTTTACAGACAGACTTACTATTGAATTATAAAACTTAAAATCTGAAATGCCTACGCGGTGCTACGCCGTAGTCGCCATCGTAGCAATAGCAGTCGTACTCGTAGCACCTAATTAAGCACCATACATAATTTAAACGGCGAGTCGCATGTCATGTGAATAAGCAGACAAGCCGAGAGTGCCAGTGACATATAAATGCACATTCAAAGCCGCGGCCATTCCCACCGGCGCGGCGTCAACCTACTCAGTTATATAAACGTCAGTTATGCAAATACCTCCAGCCAATAGTTTGTTGGCATCTAGTTATGTAACACTTCACTACGTGGAATATGGAACGCTAGACGACTTAAAGTTCCGTTTAAGTTTTCATGTTCTCGAAATGTAAGGTAAAATATCCAGTTTTAATATCTGTTTCGTTCTAGAGAGCTGTAAAAGTCAATAGTGATACGTGAAACGTGGTGCATGCGACCTACGTGATGTGCAAGAAATTTTTGATATCTAGGTTTTTTCCGAGGATCCTTGTGTGTTTGACTATTTCATTGGACATAGAAGATGGTACCTAATTGGATTATAGACTGATTCGCACCAACAAAACAACTGTTGCACATATTTTTCTATCAGGTACGAATGTTATATTATTATTTTTGCTCTATCTTGTTTCAAAAGGAGCTAACAAATGTACCCGTATATAACTAAATCTCTGGCAGGTTTATTACATTGCTGAGTATTCACGTGTGCAATGCCTTAAAAGCTGCGCGAGTACATTCTGTACCCGTACAGGCCGTACATCAAATAAAATTCTTGAAAACCTCAAGAATAGAATTAAATAAGGATTCGGTTTAAAACGTTCTATCGATTGTCGAGAAAACTCCATTAACATAAACTAAATTGAATTCAAGAAAAAAATAAATCAGAATGGATTATTTTGATCGAACATTTAGAGTGTATGTGGAGCGCTGATGTATCGAGATTAATTCAGTAACGACTAGTGTTAGCTGAATCCAAATTCTGGAGAGCAAAGAAGAATTCGTCATGGCACGACCATCCAATTTCATGAAGTCCTTTATTAATTTGTATAACAGCAGATCTGTATTACAATGAGAAAAAAATATATGCATCGCCTTAGCATGCCCAAGCATCACGTAAGTCGCATGACTTACGTGATGTGAGATGAGTTTTTTCTTTCTAGGTTCTATTTTTATTGTGGATCCTAGTTGAAGGAACCTTTTTTCTAGATAGAAAATCATGAAATAACTTCCGCTCTAGGCGGAGTCGGTGACTTTCAAATGACCTTAAATTATTGTAGTTACCTGACAAAAACACAAAAAAATTGAAGTCAAAAAAGGATTGTATCCAATTGAAAAGACTAGATAGAACAAAAAAAGAACTGTCGTACCATTGTCACTCATACGACTATTACCTAATATAATATGACATTCATATATACGTCGATGTACCCGTACATAACGAAATCCCACACAGATTTATTTAATTTTTATGTTTTCACGTGTGCAATTCCTTAAACATCGCAAGTATTCCGAAGATGTCACCAGTATTGTAAAGTATTGTAATACATGAGTAGTGGGTATGTAGGTACAATTCTCAAAACCCTCAAAATGAATTTATTTCGTCCATCGTATAGAATAGAATCCATAAACATAATTTAAGTGAAATTAATTCAAGATAACGATCAATCACAATGGAAACTTTAACTTGAAAAATTTTGAGCATTCGGAGATCGCTGAAGAGTCAACTTCAATTTACTGGCAACTAGTGTTAGCTGAAGCCAAAACCTCGAGAAAAAAGAAGTGTTCTTTCATGTCACGAACGTTCCAATTTCATTAATTTGTTTCTTAATCTCTATAAGAGCAGATCTGAATTAAAATGAGAAAATAAAAATGTAAGTTTTTGCATTTCGTTCGAAGCTTCATCGGTTATTGAAACTTCTTTTGTTCGATCCCAACTATTGTCTCTGAATTATACTGATGCTGCAGAAGGCATCTTCAAAGACACACTTTTTTAATGTAAAACTAATATTGACACTTACATTAAATTTGTCTAGTGAAATTTAATGTAAGTATCAATATTAGTTTTTACTCCAAGAGAACCAAAATTTTTACTCCAAGAGTAGTCCTATTCAAACACTGTGTAATTTTAAACGACTTTAAAAACAGAAGGAGGGTCTCAATTCGGTTGTAATTTTTTTTGTATGTTTTTTACCTCATACTTAACAAATAAATTATAATCAATAAATAAAATGTTTATTTGTACACAGACAAAAAAATATCAACATAAGTACACGGAGGTTATAGAAATGTTGTACACATAAAAGTGCGAAGATCAACTCCAAACTTCCTCCAGGTATAGTCATACAACGGGTATATATTGACGTGCAAGTGCTAATAGATACACAAACACAAATTAAACTAAACGTGTCTTAATTTAAAACCAGTATTAGTCTTATTAAAAGACAATGGTAATAAGATTCTCGGTTTTCTCGTATGTTAACTTCTGCAACCAATCTGTACTGAAGTTTGATTTTAACTTCAGCCACTCCATCACAAAGTGTAGCGACTGTTCTGCCCTCACTCTTGCCCTGACCCAGTCAGTATCGTAAAAAATCAACGCTGTGTCGTCTGCGTACGTAAATATGTCGCAATTTGGAATGTGTGCAAGACACAGGTCATTGATGTAGAACAAAAAGAGAGGGGGCCTTTTTGTGGAGTCGATTTTAACCCGTTGCAAAAAAAAAACACCACAAAGCATAAAATTACTTCAATTTCGGAAATTGGTGTCTTTGGTAGCTGCTTGTTTTTGCTATTTCAATGCAGACTTCTAAAATTGAAGTTATTTTATACTTTGTAGTGTTTTTTTATTTGGAAGTCAGTTGTATTTTTTGTAAGAAGTTTTTTTTTTAATTTTCTGGTAATTCCTGTAATAAAAACTGCCTAGCATTTTTAATTTTGGGGTCGGCTTCCAGTCTACATGGATGCGGTTGAGTACCAGTATTTTACATGGAGCGACTGTGTTCACTACCTGACTTCCACAACCTAGTAACAGGGTCCTAATGTCGATTCCTTTGATGATTCATTTCTGGACCAATGCCTTCCTTTTTTTACTTTCTCCAAAATAGAAATGGCTGAAGCTTAATTCAATACCCTTCATCTGCAATACATTTTGAGAAATTTTAGCAATAGACCAACGAACAAAATACCAACGAGGTACGTAGTTAAACAACCTGTCATGTATGTAAAATTCATGTTACAGTTAGCATTCCCGTTAGATGCGTTCGTGCCCAGCATTCGTGGGCGAGTACTAGCGGGCTTTCCAAATGTATCGGTGATTTACAACACTGTAGCTGTTGCAAAACCATTACACATATTCAAAATAACTGTGTGAAGATACTCTGAAAATTGAACACACAAATTATTTCCTTTTCCTGACGTATTTGAAACGGAATTTCACTCAGATAGCAATCCGTAACTTGCGATTTGATTTACGATGAATTTATAACTGTGTTCTGTGTGCGGAGTTGAAGCAATCGCCTTGGCTGAAATCGGTTGGAACACATCATCATCATAACTGTGTTTAATAAAACAGTAATTTCAGGTATTTATGTATGCCCGGAATTAGTAAAATGTAACTTTGTTTCCATAGTATGCCCACAACTGAAAAACTTTTAAACAAAATAAAGGTTGCGTCGTGCAGTTTCCATCAGGTTTAAAAGCACTTTTCCTGTATTCACTCTGCGTGACTACACGAGCTAGTAAGTCCATTATAATTATTTAAACTTTTTTATTTAACTCAATGCACCAAGACGGGAGTATTTTTGAGCGCAGGAATGCATTAATTACTGTCCATTCGTTCGGAACAAATTCGGTAGGCCGATATTTTGCATTCTGTAAAGACATACAAGAGATTAAAAATAAATAGTACCGAAAAGTTGCTGATTTAAAAATGCTGTTGCATTAAACCAACCGATACTGATTTCACTTAACATGCATCAGGTGAACGGATGCCAGAAAGTTTCAATATGAACAGAATAAAATATTCTTATCCTCTGTAATGTAAATTTAAAAACGTTTCGTGTTGCCATAGATACTTTTTGTTATTAAACTTAATAAGATCTTAGAAATATTTTAGATTTCCATACTTGTTTATTTCAAACTTTACAAAACGTGATCCAATTAACGAATAATAACTGGAAAATCTACTTACTAACATTTTTAAATTCATAAAACTTGTATTGAAAAGTTAAAGTAGATTTTCTGTTTTATGTTTATCTAGTATATGTTTTGTAATAAAAGTATTCTTTAAGACTACATTGTCGTTAAGATAGCTTTTATTTGCTTTATAATACCAAATCCCTTAAAATACGTTAACGTATTAGATTAGTACTCATAATATTATGTATACAGTTTGAAATCAAAGCCACAAGCCGAAGTACAATACATACAATTTATTTCTCAAACTTGTAGTGAAGCTAACGTTTAACGTTAACACAAGATATTCCACTACTCACGGCAACTTTGGTTACTACTACGAGCTGATATTTAGAGTCGTTTAGAAATAGTGCATCGAAAAAAGCACGGTAACAAATGAGATTTATCTGGGTTCCGGTATAGTGGAGCTCGTTTCTAAACAATAATTGCGGGTTTCGGTGCACTAGAGCCCGTGGCTAAACAGTAACGTCAATCTCTTAGGTTAAGCATCGCTAGTCGAGGTCGTTCCTTAGATGGGTGACTGTCCATTACATAATCTTCGTGCTTCGAAAAGCACACTAAGCCGCTGATTCCTTCTGTCATTTAACTGTCGTTACGATTAGTCTTAAGCCAGAAAATCTGTCACTAGTTTCCCAGTTAATGTGTTGTGAAAGTCAGATAGGAAGTCAATGCATGCAAAATACTGGTACTCCGCTGCATATTAGTCTGGAAGACAACCCCAACAAAGTTAGGATAAAGGCTAGGTAGGCAGATCGATTTGGGATTTCGATAGATAAATGCTGATCTCTTCGGAGAGCTGAGAACACTTCGCAGAGATACGGCTTAGTACCGACTTAGGGCGGATGTCATCAATGAACGCGATCTGCTGAACGATCAAATTACTTCGTTTAGAGTTGTCAGAGTCATTATTTTTTTGTGGAATATTGAAGCTGACAGCTCTTGAACTCAGTTTAGATGCGATGCGATGTTTGATCGCGATCAATTTCAATAGTGAAATCCGCTCTTAGTGTATGGGTACTTGATCTTTACTGTAATAGGTATTGATTTTACATAAATATTACCTAAACTAACTAAGTATTTATAAGCCTACCCCAGTTTGAGCTAGAGCTCCGATGTTTTGATCCTTTTGACGTGACATGGGTATATCTAGTGATGATAGTTCGATCTTTACAACAGGGTCTAATAACTTATAACATTTGGGTTACACACGAATATTTCGTGAAAATTAAATGGAACGAAACATGAATAGTTTTAATTTACGTGTTCAGAGTGTTTGCAATAACTGTCAACTAAGCTGAATTTATATTGCCGTGTGCAAACACTTTTCCTGGAGTGCCGAAACTAATTTGTGTTAATTTATACTTGTGAATATTTTGGCGGATTACAGTATTTTCTGTTCAAATATATTCGTGTGTGCTGTTTGAGTTTAAGTAGATAATAAAGTAGAAGCAAATATTTAGGTACCATTCAAAACGTAAATTACTATTTTTGGCAGATGTTTCATACCGACTAACGATCTGTGAGTCTCGGTAACTTCTTAAAAAGGTTTATGAATAAAATGATCTTAAAAATGTGTACTCAGTTTTTTTGTTCATTTAGTATCTCCAGTATATCAAAGTTAAAGAAGCTTTCAAAGCTAAAAGATATACATTTTTTTTGTAACTTTCAAAGAATTTTTACTTAAGCGGATTTGTCCAATTAATTAATAAGTTTAAGTCGCTTATCATGGACTGGTTGACTGAGATACAAGAGTACATTACGACCTTTTACTTAAGAGAGAGAAATAATTAAGACATCAGCAGCTGCTGGGCTGGCGGAATTTAATCAGGTAGTTGAAGTAATTATACGATGATTAGTTGTTTCCTTCCCTATGCGCTTTAACCTGGAAATTTCGGTAGTTCTGCTATTGGTTTTGCTTGCTGCTTTTTTTCGATTATCAAACTAAGGTAATCTATACTAATATTATAAAGCAGAAGAGTTTGTTTGTTTGTTTGTTTGTTTGGTTGAACGCGCTAATCTCAGGAACTACTGGTCCGATTTGAAAAATTATTTCAGTGTTAGATAGCCCATTTATCAAGGAAGGCTATAGGCTATATGTCATCGCGCTAAGACCAACAGAAGCGGAGCAGTAATGAAAAATGTTACGCAGACAACGTTGCACGGGTCAGCTAGTAAGATTGTAATAAAGTTACCGTTATTTTTCACTAAAAACCTCAAATTCTATTTGTACCTGGTTCAATCTATGTACCGACTAATATTCTAACGACCCGTAAGAGTGCCAAAGAAAGCCGAACCAAGAGTCGCAGAAGAGTTTGATATTTAAACCAACCTTTGGCCGACTTCGGCAAGCATTGCTAACCTTAAAGATTGACCAGTGTGGCTGTCACGTCATGTGCAAGTAGGGAATTAGAGATTTTTTATCAATGTGAAACTGCTATGCGAATATGAACGTGCTTGGTTGCATTTCCAGCAGAGATGTGCGAGGATGCGTAGCGAGGGATGTACCTATTTGTTAAGAATCAATAGAATCGCTTCAATTATCTGCGTCGCTCAGCACATGCAATTCTGTTGGTTCTTAACAAACACATCCCTTGCTACATCCTCGCACATGTCTGGTGAATCTCAGTCTTAAAATACGAGAGTTGCCTTTTGATCAATATATTTTACAGTTTTTGTGGCGCTAGGCAGACACCGTGTAGTTCTTGTTTTGAGATATTATTCGATGCAACTCCGTGACTGTTGTCATGTCAGCATGAAGTATGTTTCCAAAAAAATAAGCGTCTGGACTGGCTGTGGTGTTGCGGATTAGTTTGAAAGAGTCACCGCGGCTCTGAGTCTGAAACTCCCTTCCGCTCCGCCCGAAGTGAGTCATTTGATGATTTCACATCCTTAAAAAAATAATAGGTATGGTATGCTTATTCATTTTTTTTTTTAATAATTAAATCGATAGAAGACGAAAGCGTGTAATCTGTAGAAAGATCAGCGGAAAGCAACTTTTATTTTATTTTTTTTTAAATGCAAGAAAATTCTCGCATCATTACACCTAAAACACTAGCTTCTTTTCTTATATATTTCACCTTCCAAGTCGATTTTTGACGTTGATTAATTGCATTGAGTTCTTTTGAACTCGAGCCATTATTTGGGCGCGTTTACAAATTTATAGTTTACTGATGTGCCGTATAATCAAACCATTACCGTTTGCTTGTCACCAATAACCTGGAAACAATCTTCATTTTTTTAGAATTGAACTCTAAGACTGAACGGTCATTACTGTATGATAATTATGTTCTTTAGTACCAAAGTAGAAAAAGTTTTTAGGAAAAGAATACCAAAACTATACCGGAAGTGGGTATTTTTGTTTAATGACACCGACTTCCAAAATTAAAGTTATTTTATACTTTGTAGTGTTTTGTCTTTGGAAGTCGGTTGTATTTTATTGTAAACAGTTTTTATTTTTTACTTTTTAGTGGTACCTACGTACCCACTCACAGCGTACCGGCGTGATGTTATGTTATGAACTAGTGTAAACAACAAACAGACATGAGATTTCAGCAATCCCGATCCATTTGCTATCATTTATTGAAGAGTTCCGTTGCCTATCTCCGAAGTTCTTCATCATATCTTCACCATATTGAAATGGGACCAGGTTGGAAAAATATTCTTCCAACCGAAAAAGAATCATGTAACCGAAAATAATGCCTAAAAAAACATTTTCAAGGCCCTTAGATCCTAACTTATACCTTCCATCATCAGCGCAGCAACATAAGATGATGATTACCAGGCACAAATATCTGAATTGCTTTAGAAAGTTTATGTTAAACATTGTATGTGCCTATAAAGTTTGAAGGGTTTCCCGCGATTTTCATGGGATCCCATCATCCGATTCTGACTTGGTGACAATGGGACCACCTCAAAAGTATAGGCTTTCGATACAAAAAGATTTTTTTAAATCGGTTCACAATATTGGCGGAGGTATCGGTAAACATACATAAAAAAACACAGAACCTCCTCCTTTTTGAAGAAGTCAGTTAAAAATAGATACCTACTTTGTCCCGCGGCTTCGCCCCCGTGGGGTATGCATCAAAAACTGTGCATGTTTTCGAAACAATAATTAGCCCATGACACTCAGCGTTAGTCAACAGTTAGGGGCGGATCCCGGATTGTCATTTGCGGGACCCCACTGAGGATTTTAGCAAAATAGCAACACTATTAAAGCACAAAAAAACTATTTAACTTAACGCATAGCAAGCCTCCGGTGAGTTTAAAAGACCCGGGGTAGAACGATCCCACGCGACCCGACTATCAAGTGATTCAAGCCTGCAATGTCCTAGCCAAACTGGAAATACTTGCTTCCCGAGGAAATCGAACCCACGACCATTGGGTCATAAGGCAAGCGCCTAAACCATTGGATCACGGAGGCAATTTTGCGAGCCATTTAAACGCACCTTTACTACTTTTCGATAAATCCACAATAACAAAATTAGGATTTAGACTAACAATATCTCGGTCTTTGGGGGCAGAGGGGCTTTAAGTCCCTTGACCCGCATCCTCTGGATCCGCCAATGGACAGTACTTCAACAGATTACCTGCGACAAACAAACTATTAACCACTTTATGATATTAGTTCACTTTATGTAAATTTTATACACAATATAAAAAACATGCAAATCAGCGTTCATAAAAAATCCGTATCTCGTCAGAGCGTAAAATGTCGAACCGTGTTTTTGCCACAACGTTGTTGCCCGCGAACACTTTGCTTATATTTCGCATTTTTTTGCAAATTCAGGTGAAAACTCAATTCTTCCACTAAATCATCTTTCAACCTATTTGTGTAACTCGACAAGTTTAACTTATTTCAACATTGTAGACCTGTATTGAGGTCGGGAACTCGCTATATTAAAATAGCGAAGCTGAAATTATTTGCAAATATGAAATATCAAACAAGCTCGAAATTATCAGATGTAGGCAAATATTGAAGTTCATGTAAAATGATACCAAATTGATCAAATGTTTGCTGAAATTAAGCCATTCCGTAAAGGGCGGTAGTTGTATAATTTGGACCGTACTTAATACAGTCTACAGAATCTCCATTTTAGGCTTTAAAAAAAACACTACAAAAGTAAAAAATAACTTTAATTTCGGAAGTCGGTGTTTTTGTTAGTTTCTTCGTATTTTGACACCGACTTCCGAAATTATAGTTATTTTTTACTTTGTAGTGTTTTTTTTGGAAGTCGGTTGTATTTTTTGTAAATAGTTTTTATTTTTCACTTTTTAGTGGTACCCCACACCTTATAACACCACTGCAAAATCGCAGAAAAGCAAAATACGCAACTTCAATTACTTGGACGACATAAAACAATCATCCAAGTAGACGAATTCCAGCTATTTCGATTTAAAATCCAAAGTTCGTAACCGATTATGATAAAATTTTATTGAGACCAATCTGCAAGTATATCCTTTCAAATAAAACAAGAATTTTTAAAATCGGTTCATAATTGTCGGAGTTATGAGGTAACAAACATAAAAAAATGCAACCGAATTGAGAACCTCCTCCTTTTTGGGAAGTCGGTTAAAAATAGGCAATATTTGTTTGGATGGTTTAATAACTCTGGATTTTTTTTTTCTCTGGGGCGGCATTTAAACTATTCGTTTGAGTAAGTATTTATTATACAAAACTACTATTAAACAGCCGTTAAATAAAGTCCTGGTTCAACTAATTTCTTGTACAATACTTATTTACTTTATTATACCATAAAATATTTATTTTTGGCTTGTGCTGGAGCGCGCGCTGAATGATTAACTGATGCAAAACAAAAAGTCTTTTAAAAGAAACTAACTTTTTCATTTAATGTAAGTACTTTGTTAAAACTTAATCTAGGTTTACCACTCAGTATAGAAAAGAAAGCTTACAAGTTTAATTCGCCTTTTGGGTGTACTAGAACCACAACAACTATAGTATTAAAATGTGTTCAAGGGTCTTGTACAATAGAAATTTTTCTTTTGTGTACTTTTTAGTGCTGTTCTTATTTATTGGGGCCCTCCAATAAAAGATGTTCACAAAAAGGAACAAAAATAAATAACGGTGTGGTGTAACTAGTCCATCCATTAATTTTATTATTCACTTTAATTGAAAAAGTGTTTGATTGTGAGACAGTCCCTTACATAAAATATTCGTATATCTCAATTTTGTATTTTTATTACAATGGAATTATAAAATACCCAGGACATACGCTTAGCATTTGCATTAGCGACTGCTACCAACAAGTGTTTCTAGGTTGAGAAATGTCTTATTTGGATTTTCCATTAGAAACTCCTTGGCAGCTCCGTTAAAAACTCAGTGATGTTTGAAAGTTTGAGGTTTTGTTAAGACCAGCTTGCATAAAGCAGAGTTATCTTTTAACCCCGAGTTAGTTACTAACCCACGCCTATCATTTACGAAATAAATTCGTAACTTGGTCTGCGTCACATTTGTCATTAATGTTCCGCATCTATTAGTCATAGCGTGATGTTATACAGCCTCCACGACCTTCGAACCTTCCTCGATTTTATGTTTTTTTTTTTTTTGGATGGCAAATCATCAAATGACTCCTCCCGCTTTGGGCGAGGCAGAAGGGAGTGTCAGACTCTTACTGACTAAAACCCATCCGTGTTTCCCCTAGTGCTCTTTGCGTTCCAGGGCCGCAGTGACTTACGAACAAATTACGCAACCCTGGCAGGCACTTTCCCTAGCGGGCCCCGTCTACTATGCTGACATCTCTTTGAAGCGCGCGTGGAACACAACGCGCCGTCGACCCGGGCCTAGTTCTGATCGGACAGCGAGCCACGTTTAATTCGCGTCCCATCGGACTATGAGGGTGAGACAAATCATAAACACAGTGTTCACTGTAATATCTCCCGCATATATGTCTAGTCTATGCCGAGTTTGACCTACGTACCTAACTGAAATGCGATTTGTAAGACTCAATCAATGATATATAAAACTATAGATACGTTGTCCGCACTCTAAAATGACAACATAAAATGAAGCCAATTGGCCACATCGCGCTTAGTTACGCACCAACCTGTCACGCGACACTACGTTTGTTTTGATGTCAATTTGACTATTACTTATCCTGTGACGTAACTGAAGATGTATATTTATCTCCCTCTAGCAACAGGCATCCCGCCGTACGGTGACATATTTTCTTTCCCTTTCTTCATGCGTATTAGTAGCTTCTAGTATTTTCGCCGTTTTTAAGCGCCGCGATGTTGGTTTATGACGTGTCTATACTATTATAATACGTCATTGGACTCAACTAATTTTGTAAATCCAAAATTGATTATGTGTTCCGTATGTGTTGGTTTGTTCGTTAAAGGTTACTTGAACGCAAGCGAAGTCGCGGGCAAAACCTAGATTTATGATAAAAACACTTTTTACAAATAAAATACAACTGACTTCCATAGAAAAAACACTACAAAGTATAAAATTACTCGCACCACCTGATCGAAAACGTCAAATTATATGTCATGCAAACATAACCTAATATGGGAAGTTATTGGCCGGGGGCACAACCAGCCATTAATTATGTACTGGATTTCATAATAATCCGCCGCCCCGGTCAAAAATGATTTGAATTTGGAACCTTACCTGTCAGCTAAATTGGCGGCATAGTACGCTTTATAGTCGTTACAGGTTGCTTTAATTTTTGGAGTGAATTGTGCTTGTCGTTTTCAAGAACTCGAGATATCGAAAAACACTCAGATGAGTTATTATGAATAAACGCCCCTCTAATATGAACACTAATAGATTTTTTGTAGCATATAGTTATGGCAAATGCACCCAGCAAGTAATTGGTAAAAATAAGATGAGTGTCATGCCGAAAGAAATAGCAAAATACCTAAAATTACCGAATACCGAGCTCTATAGGGGCTATTGTTTTAGAAGAAAATCGGCTACACTATTGGCAGATTCAGGATCAGTTATGACCCAGATCAAAAGACGGCTGGAAATCTGATACCGTAGCGGAGGGCTATATTAAAAATTCTAAACAAAATAAGTGACAGCATCACTTTAAAAACGCCATCAATTCTTTTTCACCGTAACTTTTAACATCACACTATCACATTACATCTTTCCCTCAACCTCATGCACCGCCTTCACCAACTTTCATTACCCAAAATGATCCTCTGCAGATGCAAGATTCTAAATAATTAGGTACTGACGAGCAATGCTCAAATAAATTCCACATCAACTTCAATAAACGTACCAAATAAAAACTTAACTTTGTCTTTCCACAACTGGACTAATGTTTCAAATGTTACCATACCATTAACGTTAACTAACTTTTTGTAAAATTAAAAAATACTTTAATTTTGGTACCACGGTTTTTTATTTTCTTACAGTAGGTGTGAAAAGTAGAGTATCCTCCTCGGGGATAAAGGTGTCTTCGCCTTGGGCTAGCTTGAATCCCTCGTGGCATTCAGGATATTTGTATGAACTCCCTCGCTTCGCTCGTGAGTTTTGGAAGTCGGTTGTGTTTTTTTTGTAAATATTTTTATTTTTCACTTTGTAGTGGTACCTGTGTACCTACCTCTTCACAGTGTACCGGCGTGATGATGTGTTAGGATCTGGTGTAAACAATACACAGAAATGTGATTTCAGCAATCACGATCGATTTGCTATCATTAATTGAAGAGTTCCTTTGCCTACCTCCGGAGTTCTTCATCTGATGTTTCCCAAATTGTTATGGGACTAGTCCGGAAAAATACTCTCTTTCAAACAAAACAAAATCATCGATATCGGTTGAAAATTGGCGAAAATATAATAATGAAAGCCTGGGAAAAAGTTGTTGGAAGGCGGCTGAGAGAAGAGAGTGTAATCTCACCGAACCAGTTCGGTTTTATGCCTGGTCGGGGTCAGCGGATAACAGTATCGCTATCCGCCAGCTGTGCGAGAAATATAGAGCTGTGCATAAATACTTGCATATTATTATGGTATTCGTTGACCTCGGTCAACATATGACGGGGTACCTCGTGAGGTTTTGTGGGCCCTTAAGGAGTGTCCAAGGATATTATTTATTATTATTATTATTATCCGAGCGATGTACTGTCGATGTAGTACTCAAGTCCAGTCTGTAGTGGGCACCAGTAACAGCTTCAGTGTGGCAGTCGGTTTGCACCAGGGGCGGCCCTCAGCCCTTATTGATGTACAGTCGATGACTCGATGTAGTTCTCATGCCCGGTCTACAGTAGGCACCACTGATAGCTTCAGTGTGGCAGTCGGTTCGCACCAGGGGGCGGCCCTCAGCCCTTATCTCTTCCTAATGATAATGGACGCTCTAACGTTGAAAATCCAGGAGGAGGCTCCCTGGTGTATGCTGTTTACTGATGAGATTGTGCTGGTTGTCGAAAGCCGCCTAGAGGTTCACAGCAGATTGGAAAAGTGGTGCCCAAGCCTGGAGATTTTTGGTCTAAAATTGAGCAGAACCTAAACCGAATACCTGTTCTGCGATTTCGGCGGTCTCTCCGATCTGAGCCGAGGTACCGATCTGCTCCGTCTTTCGGTACCTCTGGTTCGATCTTGTTCAGGGTGATAGTTATATAGACCGAGACGTAACGCAAAGGATCAACTCAGGACGGATGACATGGCAGCAGGTCACTGGGACAACTTGCAAACCACGGATTCACAGATGGATGAGTTGAAAGGTCTACAAGTCCATGATAATACCTATCGTAATATATGGATCAGAATGTTGGTCTGTGAAAAAGACGGATGAAAATAGACTGTATGTAGCGGAGATGAGAATGGATAAATTGAGAAATGACTACATTAAAGGTAGTTTAAAAGTGGCGACTGTGACGGAAAAATTAAAAGGCATGTCTTGGTATGGTCATATGAAGAGGAGGGATAAAACTCATTTAACTACAAGAGTAATGATCATAAATGTCGATGGATGGAGAGGGAGAGGAAACCCAAAGAAAAGATGAATGGATTCTGTGAGGAGCGATATGAAAGAAAAGGGAGTTAGTGATAATTTGACGGCTGGTAGAGCAGAGTGGAACAAAAAAACGTGTTGCGTCAACCTCAAGAAACATAATAGGGATAAGGTAGGAAGATGATGATCACTGGACAAACATTTTTCATGGGATTCCATCATCGAATCCTAATTTATACCTTCCATAATCAGTTCAGCAACATGAAATGATTACCAGACACAAAAATCTGAATTGTGTGAGAAAGTGTATGTAAAACATTGTATGTGCCTATAAGATTTGAGGGTTTCCCTCGATTTTCATGGGATCCTATCATCAGATTCTGGCTTGGTGACAATTGGGCCACCTCAGAAGTATAGGATTTCAAATACAAAAAGATTTTTTTTAATCAGTCCACAATTGGAGGAGAAATCGGTAAACATACATACAGCCGAACATACATAGAACCTCCTTCTTTTTGAAGAAGCCGGTTAAAAATAGGAATTTCTATAACCTGTTTTAAAAATTGGATGTGAAACTCAAAAAGCCGAGTGTTGTTGCCAAGAGAATTGTTCTGAAATGTAGGGAAATTTGAAAACTTGCAGTTTCTAAAGTTTTGGCCGCAGTTACTTTGCAATAAGACGACTTTATGATTTACTGGTTTGTGTGAACTTCTTTTTACCGAGCGAGTTGGTAAATGGGGTAACCTCTATCATTTCATACTTTTTAGCGCTAATCTCGTATTTTACGCAGAAGTGAGCTTTATTTGAAACTGTACCAAGTCCAATGGCAATAAAACACAGTTTTGCTAAATTCTTAATTTATTTATCTTTTTTAATCTACTGTTCGTCGATCTACATACATATTAGGTAAAAAAAAATACTGATATTTAGTATACCAGCTCATTACAGAAATTTTACTAAAAGTGGGCAGCTGTGTTTTAGTTCAACAAAAACTTACAGCTTCGATTGCAGAGTCTCAGATTTTAATAGGTCCGGTGCTCCATCCAAATGCATGTGCTCAATAATACCATCCATATCAAATACAGGTCAAGACTTTCTAGTATTATCTTGGGAGCCATGTTTGCTTGCCGAAGATTGTGTGAGGAAAATTGGGCATTACTCATGTGTGATTAACGAGCATTGGTTGTATGAATATAAAATAAAAAATCCCAAGTGGGTGTGACCCACTTGCATAAAATGATTCTGTAATGAATTCATAACAACAATCTCTTTCACTAATTTTAAACCCACATCATTTTGTGACTGAATCACAAAATAATGTGGGTAGGACATTTTTTGCCGAAATAAAGACGTACATGACTGAAAATGCTACTCAATTAGGGTCCCGGCCAATTTGGTCTGAACCTATCCAAATATCTATTAAGAAATTTCATGCGGGCTCAGCCTCGCGACCCCATGGCAGCCAACTTTCAGCCTAACATAATTTACAAGCTATTCATTTCAAAAGCTCTGAACTTGAAACAGTAGGCACTCTTTTGTGACGAGTTTACTTGTTGACGTACCTACCGAATAAATTCATTATAGCGTGTAGGCACTTAAATAATAAATCACCTCGGTAGCAATTTTATAGGTCACGTTTTTGTGTGAATTATGAATGACGTAACACTTCCTAAAATTTCTGGATGATTCGATTTTCAATGCTTGTTGAGGTCGACCGGCGGACAGACCATGTCCATTTCATTCCGAGACTCTATCGTCCTTCCGAATGCAAAGTCGTTGGTCCCCACTACAATTTTTGGATCTTTGACAGTCTTTTAGTTGTTCAGAAATCTGTAAATTTGACATCAGTCTCGCAAAGGCGTCGGGGGGGGGGGGGGGGAATTGAGACTCGATTCCCTAAATAGACAAACTATCTATACACGAGTTTGTACGAAAACCTCGGTGCGCGTGTAAGCCTCTCTTACTCATTAAGCACATAATTAAAAAGCACGTTTGAAACCCATGAAAAATAATGTCGGACTCAAGAAATGCAAATAGGAAAGCTAATATGAGCATAATAATTTGCTACTAAACTGAGATTCAAAAGAAGGTTACGCAGCTATGATGTTGGCAATTTATTTATACGAGCCGCTAAATTAAAAACATTGTATCTTATAAGTAGGTACTCTATTTACGATAAATTTATTCGAAACGTATTTTTGTGTTTCATATTAAGCCTGTATAACCGTCTTGTTTTCATTATATTTCAGTATTATCTTCTGCCCGCGGTTTCGCCCGCGTAAAGTTCGAAATTGATCCCAAGGTCATATTCCCGGGAAAAACTGTATCCTATGTCTTATTTTAAGACATGGTCTGTATGCGTCATTCTTTGTCACCTCTTGTCAATCTTATAAGGTTTGAAGTTTGTAAAATGCTGAAATAGGTGATCATTAATTATAATAAAGAACATTTAGATCTAGTTTCAAGGGGATCTGAGCACAAACAAAAATGTTCTATAAGTACAAACTTTGCCATTCCATTGCATCCTTTTACAGGTTAAATTTACGAAATATACTTTCACAGTCCTGGTACACATCTGATACATTTGTGTCAAATTTATTCTTTCTAGGTCCAGGGTTAAGCCTAGGTGTTAATTTAGGTACCAAGTATAAATTTCTTTCATATCGCATGCCTACATTATATAAGGAAAACTTCCTCCAAATAGGGAATATGCACGCGATTTTTTTATTTATAAAATTAATTACTTATAAGCTCCAGTAAACGGTCTAGAAAATATTTTTTAAATATCTTCATCAGCGATGAAGTTATAACGCTTCAAAGATTACTTTTAGAACGAGAAGTCCGACATGGAATTTGACGTCACATTACGTGACGTCTATACATCTGCCATAGAAAATAGCGTTTTCGCGAGAGGGACAGATATATTTGTTTAAAATAATTATATCTCGTTTGTTTTTCGAGCAATTTTGATTCTATTTCCACTGTTAGTAATATATTTTTGTATATTTTTAGATAAAGTGTTTAGATAATAAATATTTTTTTTATGCATATTCCCTATTTCGAGTCTATACGACCAGCGGTTTAGGCTGTGCGTTGAACCATCAGTCATGACAAAGTATTTTATATATTTCACCGGAAAATGGCAAACTCGTTAAGATTTTAAAATATCGCGTAAAATTGTAAATTGCTTTTCCTAAATAAGACACGGTATTGAATTAGGATGAAATTTATTATATAAAATACGATTTTTGCGTAATATATCTTTTCGTATTTTAATCTCATTAAGATTTATTACAATTTTACGGAGTCTGCCACTTTACGGTGACATATACAAAATTGGCTATGTACGAGTCGGACTCGCATGGGTTTCGAACCAATTTCATTTTTGTAAGATGTTGTTTTAACACTATATACTTTTTATAGGTTTTCCTGTAATCTGTAGGTAAAGAACTACGGATCTGTATTTTTTTTCTCGATTTTTTTGCTTCAGTTGTTTCGGAGATAAGGGGTAATTTTTAATTAATTTCTATTATTTTTTGTTATAGCAGCATAATAATAAAAATACACAGTATGTGAAAATACAACCTTTTACGGTTCTTGAGACGCGGTCAGACAGACGGCTAGCGGAGGCTTATTAATACGGTTCTGTTGGTAACCCGTTGGCCACTTGACTTATTAAGGTCCTATGACCCCTAGCTGGGGCAGAGGGAAACAGTAGTTCTCCATCACGAGCAGTCTTGAGCTTCACGCTTCACTTCACTCCACGTCATTCCAATGCTCATTGCTTCTGCCAACACGGTGCGTCACCGGGTTTAACGGGGACCACGCTTTCTTTTCCCTTGAGGATTCCAGTCCATAGCCTGTTTAGGAATATGATCAGGATTCCTCTAAGGCTTGTGTTCAATCCACTAACGAAGCTTGATCTGGCAGTCGATCGGGCTCTCGTGGCATTTCTCCAACAGCTCTACGTTAGAGATCGTCTCGGGCTACTAAATCCCGAGGATGCGACGAAGGCATTGGCTGGCGATGAGCTGGATTTTGCGTGAGATATCCTTGATTAACTTTTACTTTTTGCACTCGTAAGCAGCACGGATTTGATATTGGACCCGAAGATTTTGAGTTCGACTCTTTGGGTCAGTTTCCGTGATTGCCGTTGGGTACGGAAGCTTAAAAGTTTAAACTGAAAAAAATAATAATAAATACCTGCTTGATTTCCATGGGAAAAGTTTGCAAGGTATGTAAGTAATTGGTGCGTATTGCGTAACGTTACCAACGAAAAACCATAATGACCATAAATATTAATAATTTTTTAAACAAACGAGGTGGCGATAAGCTAATGAACTTTTAACTACGGCACGTATCACATAATAGGTACTGAAGATATTACAATTAGCTTCCTACGTTAGTGTCATAATAATTTTACAGCAACAAGAGGAAATTAAATTTCCCTTCTCTAAAAACATAATAGTAATCAAGGCTGAAGCTTTCTTAAAATAGGAATATAAAAAAACAACATTATTTTAAAATTTAGCACTAAGCTATTCCTACATTAACACATTTTTAAGTCTCCAAATTATCTTCCCACTGGTCTTCATGTATTTACCCCCGATCCGTGGAAGTATGGCCATCCTCGTGCAAGGTGCTTCGGAAAGCACGTCAAGCTGATGGTCCCGACTATCATTTGCACACATCTTTGAGAGTCGTGCCGGATAGAAAAAGAAGCCAACAAATCTGACGCCAGTCTTGCTCTGCGTTATGGAGTTCCTCAGTTACTGGGTTGTAGAGGTCAGATACGAAATCCGTCCATGTAAAATTCTAGCACTCTGCTGCATCCGGTAACACTGCAGAACTGGGATACTAAAATTGTAATTAAGCAAAAAAATATTAAGCAACAATTTGTCAAATTTCATTTTCATCTTTTTTGTCAACGCATTAGGTTCAAGATTGATTGGGAAAATTTGACTGTGACGAGTAGCGTGATTTGCTTTCTGATTCTGCAAAAGTGGCCTTTTTGACCAACATAACTAAGGATGCTAAGATTACAGAACCGATTTATCAATGTCGGTACTGTACCAACATCATTCTCAAATCAGCACAAATCCACAACATTTCTTTTATATTTTGCTTTACCAAATCGCAAAATAAAATCAAGCAGTTTTAATGAGCTTTCTATGTACTAAATAATTTCAAAGCCGAGCGTTGGAGAATGTTTGTATCAACTAAGAGGTGCTCGCGGCAAAGCTCACAATTGTTTTCAAATTAGAAACATGCCAGCGGAACATTCTTCAAGATAATTTACACTCGCCCCCATTAACGTTTGCGCAGTGCTAACATTGCTTTTCACTTCAAATAAAGGTTATCAGCTTGCTTTCCTAGCTTTTAATCGGTACTTTCCCAAATTGCGAAGGCTGGCGGATTTTTGTTTGTTTTCGCACCTAAAACAGAAGAAAATCCGACGAATTAATTGCAATTATAGTTTTGTGATTCTGTAAATAAGAAAAATTACACGTTTTAGTAATCTTTGTACGTTGATTTTTAGGTATACATGCTGATGTAGCATGTTCTGGAAGAGTGTTTATTTATGTTAGTGCAGATTTGTTTTTAAATGGATTTCTTCCAGCACTGCCCCATTTTGTTTCATAAAACGAAATTTTGTTTATATAAGTGCTATCTGCTCGTTGAAATGTTATTGAATCGTTAGCTTTCATTCATCAATGCAAAGCCACTTGTAATGGTTATCGAAATGTCATTAGTACGTTTTACGAAAGCAGCGGTTCGTGTAAATAAACATTGAGTTCGATCGACTTTGGGCCGCCACATGAGTCCTGGTAAAAACAACAAAAATTGCTGACCCTGAATTTGCGTTAAAGTTATTACGAAAATTCGACGCTCAATTTTCTCTACAGCTTTTATTACATAAATTATTCGACCCTCTTCAGGTGACTAAAGTTTTTATTTAATAAACGACTTCAGTATAAAAGCTTTATGAACCGAATCCAAACATACTTTCGGCATTCACACACTTAAGTTACTTTTACCTAGGTACCTATTTTATTCTAGTCGCGTAGGTACTTACACATTCTGTCACGAAGTTGCCAGCAAAGGTAAATGCCCTCCTGAAATCTTGATAATATCTATATTGTTTCTGTCGGTGGCTTCGAAAACAATCTAAGTTGAGAACGATTAATTAATATTAATCATGGTTTTAATATTAAAACGGGAGGTATTCAGACGAAGAACGATTATGCTATGTTAATCTATCTTTCGATTTAACCGTCATAACATCGTTTAATATTTTCGTTTTTTCCATGATCGTAAATCCCTCATGTCTGTTATATAATCATCTGTCTGTTAAAGACTAAAACTCCTCTCGCATCTTTGCAAACATCAAAGTATACTACTAAGTCTTAGTATGAATTGTATTCTTACATCGTTACATTCTGATAAATTTATCTTTATGGTTCGTTTTACAACCATTTGGCCATAATTTGTATTTTCTTTGTGAAAATATATTAGAACTTCTTAACTTAAGAAACTACGTGTCTTGTTCTCAATATAAGATCGATATACAAAATGGCCCTTATAGAACAGTACTATACAGTGGAGTTTATTCCTTTCTGGTTCAACTTGTCAAACTTACATTTTGCTTTCATAGGCTGACTATATATTTTCATGAAACCGAGGACGAGGACAGACGTATGTGGGCCTCCTTTTATTATACAATATAATGATTTATTGTGGTCACGCCCTACACGGGTTTGAATTAGCCCATTCATCATTTCCTTATGGCGAAAATAGCCTGTAGCCCAGAGCAATATAGTTACGTCAGCAAGTTATAGAAGTGGGGATGTAAAGTAAGGTGTAAATAACGGGACTCTTGTCGGTAAACAATTAAAAATATTAACTTACGTAATTATTAGTATATATCTAAGTTTCAATAAAGGTTAATAATGCTCATGATAAGTTATTCTGTTCGCTGAACAGTGCAAAATATAGTTCACAAGACCATCTAAAGAGGATCATGTCAGTTTACGGTTTTCAAGTTTTAGGACATGACTTCATAACATAAATTAGACTCAAAGGGAAAGTTATTAAGATTAAATACTTCTTTAAGTAAGTCTAGAGTTTATAGACGAGACGTTAAGCGTAATTAGGCGGCAGATTGTGCGATCAGCCAGAAGTTCCCAAACCAAAACGGGTCTGTAAACACCATCCATCACAATGTCTGTTTGCAATCCGGCTCTGGTACAAACCCCCTTTACTAAAAGCCCTTACGAACAAGCACATACTACAGATCGTTCACATGCCCCTATTTCTTATCATCAGATTTAATATTACATTATCTTGACAAAAAGCAATATACAGAATATTTTCCTGTACTCTACTACATTCTTGGAGCGGTTATCAATCATCTGGGGTACTCAATTATGGAAAAAAGAGTTCTTTTCCCAAAATATTTTGTCACAAAAGAAAAAAAAACAGCCCTTTGTTTTGTTTCAGTAACTGTTTTGCATAAAGACTCGGCAGCGTTGTGTTCGTGTATTATTACAATCTTAAATCTGCAAGTTTCTCAATATCCTATGCTAGTAGAAACTTGGAATAATTTATTAATGTTGTGGGGAGGCAAATCCGCCGCCTTGCTTACAAAATTTAATATTGCTGGTGTTAACAATACCTTAGTTAATGCTATACATCGTGTTAAGTTTAGATGAACTTTGCAACAAGATATCTAGCATAATTATTCTATACCCAAATAACAAGATCATGCTTTATTTATGAACTTTTGAATACCTTGGGCGATGTGTCGTCTATGTACCTACCTGGGTTAACTTCGGATGGGTATGGATCATCCTTGCTCGAGTTATATTACATTCTGATACAAGGGTAGACTCGTGTGTACTGAAATTTTAAAGTAAAATTGATTGCCTTATCAAAAAAATCAATGACCGAGCTAATTGCCTTTTAATTATCTTTTTCCACGGATCGCTGAGTTGGCGTTCTGCCGGATTTCTTTTTAAATTATGTCTGCTCTTAGTAGCTAGGTACATTTACATAGCTGCTTCTTCAACAACCTGCCTATCCTTTTCCTAACTGTATTGGGACAGCTTCCAGTTTAATCGGATGTAGCTAAGGACCGATATTTTACATGGAACTGCTATTTATTTGATCTTTTCAGCTAAATATCTAATTGGGGTACACAATACCAATGAAGGGTTTGATTGAAAGAAGACTGGTTACAGGTTTTCTACCATCGACCACAGTAACAACTTTCTAAGATCTACAAATGATAGCCGGCACCAACTGTTCAACGTGCTTTCCGACCATTCCTCTGTAAGACCCATCTACGGACCGACATTGGTAAGCATTGCATAACCTTGAAAATCTTACATTATAACGGCAAAAGGTATGTCGTAAATAATTCATAAAAAAATGACCCATAAAAATAGCTCCCTAGGCGATTTATTTATTTAAATTCGACCAAATTCATCAGAGCAGTGGGCACATGCTCTAATGAATTTGGTCGGTAGGTACGTCAACAAGTAATGTAAGAACAAAAGAGTGCCTACATACTGTGTAAAGTTCAGAGCTTGTGTAATGAATAGCTTGTAAATTATGTTAGGCTGAAAGCTGGCTAGGGTCGCAAGGCTGAGCCCGCATGGAATTACTTAATATTTGTATAGGTTCGGACCGAATTGGTCGAAACTCTAATTGAGTAAAACATTCAGAGTCATGGACGTCTTTATTTTCGCAAAAAATGTTGTCCTACCCTCATTATTTCGTGAATAAATACACTTTTTAATTCACATTTCATCGATATTTTTTAAATAAAAGACATTGTTTTTCTTCTTATCGTGTAGCAGTAAGGTCTAACGGCCCTACACAACCTAGTTTAGTTTCTAAACCGCCTCAAGGGTCTTTGTAAAGTTGTTCCCAGTTTGGCTAGGAAATTGCAGGCTTGAATCACCTAATTGTATGATAAAAAGATGATTACGTGCTTCGGAAGGCACGTATAAGCCTGTGGTCCCGGCCGCCAAATGGCGGTCGTTAAAAAAACCGTGTCAGAGATTGTTATTGTGAATGTGTTACGAATTATTGTATAGGTACCTACGTACCTGTTAGGAAAAAAAATATTTTTGATCTGACATACCAATAACCAATGTCCGTTTATCTCCTCATGATTATATCTGAAAAAAAAAAACCTTCCGAAACGAACTTTTTCCGTAACGTATACATTCAGTACTGTCACTGCCAATTCAGGGGGCCTATTTAAAACTGACTGGTGACAAGGTGATGATTCTATAATTTTTTACTTTTATTTCATACATTCTCCGCTTTATTAAACAACACCTGTTACGAATTGTCACTGAGTTAGGTACTTACTTTCTTCCAAGTGGAAGAAAATAAGTACCTCAGTACTAACAGAATAGCGCGGGTGATCTTCAATCCAATAACACTTACTATGCGACCTTATTTACACCAAGCTACGTGTGGGATATAAAATAAATAGTGGCAGTCGACTTGGCAATTTTCCTCACAATCTTCGGCAAGCAAACATGGCTCCCAAGATAATACTAGGAAGTCCTGTCCTGTATTTGATATGGATGGTATTATTAGACACATATTGCATGGACATTTGCATCTTATAGATCGTCTTGTTGTTGCAGCACTACGTGTCAAATAGCTCTTTGGTAAATACTGAAGCTTACGAATGAAACCGCATTTGAGCGCAGTGTTCGAGAAACTTGTAGGTACATAATATGTATTTATTTTACATATTTATTCATATTGTAACCTGCATTTACGATAATCCAACAACGAGTAACGCAAAGACCATAGAAAATAACGTTACAGATAAATGTCTGCAGGTAAATTCTCGAGAAGATGCTCTAGTCACTAGAGATATGTACCTTAATGATAACTGTAGAAATGTTGGAACTAAGCTGAATAAACCTCGTCATTTTGATCCATGTTGTTTCCATCCGTTACTTGAAACATTTATGTGGAACAATTTAGTTTAACTAAGCTAGGTAAGTAGGTAATAGGTATGTAACTTATAAAGGTAAAGGGAAACGCTTTGCTAAACTAATACACAGCTACCCACGATAACTAAAATTTATGTAATAAACCGGTATTCTCAAACAGTGGTTGCCAAGGGAAATGCAGAGTAATTATATTAGGTTCTTCCAAGGATAATACCTAAGTTCTCAGGAATCTGTAAATCATAAAGTCGTCTTCTTATTGCACCGTAACTGCGGCAACTTCAACAACTTTACAAACTGCAAGTTCACAAACGCTACATATCAGAAATGATTCTCTTGGCAAGAACACTCGGCTTTTTGCGTTTCACAACTTATTTAAATAGAGAGGTTTCGGAGTTCGGACATTCATATATTCAGTCCCTAATAAAAAGTGACGCAGACAATTACAGGGCCTGTCTTATAATCAAATATTTTTTTAACTTAAGTTAATATTGAATGGAAGAACTAAGAGTACCTACACCAGACCGAAACTCATTTTCGTGCCTAAATTGTGATTTTTGTGCTCATTTTTTTTTGAAGACCTCATTAATTAAGAAAGACATTAAAAAGTACACAAAAGAAATGTTTCTATTGTTTAAGACCCTTGAACACATTTTAAGTAGTTGTTGTGGTTCAAGTAGACCAAATCGTAAGTAATTCAGTGTGCGCTCCGCACAAGCCACAAACAAAGGTTATAGGGTGCCTGTCCATATCAGCGGAGCGGAGAAATGGAGAAATTTTAACCAATAATGTCAGTGAGTGACGTGGTGCGGAGATTTTAGGCAAATCCATTGGTTAAAATTTCACTCTTATGGTTTAATAAAGTAAATAAGTATTGTTCAAGAAATTAATTACACAAGGACTTTCTTCACTGTTCAATGTTCAGTAGTCATCTACTTTTTGTATAAAAAATATTGACCTAACGAGTAGATTAGACCAAAAAAACTAAAAAGAATATTCGAGCAAAAATATGAGAGGAAAAATGTTCCAAATTGATTGAACAATCCAAACAAAATCTCTATTCTAAAACATAGACTCCATCCATAGGCTTAAATTCAGCAAACATTTGATCAACATAAAATTCAATATTTGCTTACATATAGATATTATACATACAGTAGCTTTTTTGATATTACAAATTTGTGAATCATTTCAGCTTCCTTATTTTAATAAAGCGGGTTCACAGCCTCAATAACAGGTCTACAATGTTGAAATAAGTTACGCTGGTCGAGTTACACAAATAAGTTAAAATGTTTGTACGTGGATTTGCGGAAAAATACAAAAAATAAGCAAAATGCTAACGTTATACACCAACTTTGTGGCAACTACGCGCTTCGACATGTTACGTTCTGACGCGATATAGTCCAGAAATTTTAAGTTTTATCTGTTTTATCGATATCGTGCCGGCTAAAAAGTTATAAAGGTCAAAAGGTCACGAAAAAAGATATTTTTGTAAGACGATACGGCGCCGAACAAAATATTGTCTACATATTAACAGAAAATAATAACTTGAATTTTAGGGCCGGCGCACGTATGGGAGAGAGCAGCAAAGAGCATGCCCGTGCAGTTTTCCAAAGTTGTGACATATTAGGCGAATTTCTACGCGGGAATGCGCGCGGATCCGAGAGTGTGTGCTGGACTCTGAAAACTCGATCGACATTAATTTGCAATTTTGCTTCGATGCTCTTCTGGAGTTAATTGTTGTGTTAATTGATTTAAGATATAACTCAAATTTATCCTAATTTGAATGTTGATTGTAATTTGATAGTGAAAATCACGGCCCTCAGGTTTTAAATCCTAGCCTCCCTATATAAGTGTAAGTTAATTTTTCTCTAAACACTTTATTTATTTATTATATACTTTATTGTACACTTCATAACAAAACAGGAAATACGTTTGTAAAAAACAAGCGTACAATGGGCGGTCTTATCGCACAGGGCAATCTCTTACAGACAACCTTTGGATGGATTTAACGCACTTCACTTCACTTCACTTCACTTTTTTCACTTTGAATTTAAGCACTTTCTACTTAAGTACTAAATAAAATCCTAAGTAAGGCAAATTCTGTCTCAGAAAGCTAAATTCGGAAAAGAAGATGATTAATTCCTGGATTTCGGTGACAAGCAAACGCTAAAGGTTTGATTATGCGACACATCAGTAAACAATGAATTTGTAACCCGCCCCAAAAATGGCTCGAGTTCAAGAATCTCAATGTAATTAATCAACGTCAAACGACTTGGATTGCGAAATATGTATAAAAAGAAAAATGATTTTTTATAGCCCAGTAGAAATCGACGCTAAAAAGGCTAAATCACAAAATTGGATGTAGTACTGGTTTTTTGGTATGCTGCATAAATCAGGTAGGATTTGTATTCACATGAATACAAATTTGCTACTTCGAAAATCTTGCCCTCGATGTTACAGAAATACGAACAGGCTCAAAACAAATAATAAACCCTGTAGAAATAGCCGAGTCTATAATATTATCTTTTTCTTCCTATTTTAACAAATGTGGACAAAAGAAAACCCGTTTGTGCTATCTATATTGATCTAACAAAAGCTTTAAATTGTTACAATCCTATTTGATAAATAGAAAACAATATGTAGAAATAACTCAAAAATGCAGAAGTGATAGTTGCGAGAAAAAATATCGTATTATATTTAAAAAAATATCCAAATGCAGATCTTGATTAATTCTTGTATTGACTAAATTTGTTGACATCATCCTATTTTTTATTCTTTCACATTTGTGATTTAAGTATCTTAAATTTTTATTGTTGACATTTTTGAAATATTTTACTAATTTGGTCCTTGATTTGACATTGCAGTTTATTGCAGTAGATTGTATCTTTTAATAATCTCTCATTCTTTCTGTTTTGATATTGTGAAATTAATAAGGAAACAATTAATATTGATTTTAACATTTGTACGCCTAATGGCAAAGCATAGAGCACTTTAAAAAAATGTAACATCTCACACACCTGTGCACCTGTAACCTAAACAAATAAATAATCAATCTGAATCTGTTGCGCACCACTCAATAAACTTTTCTTTCTGATTTTGACCATTAAGCATTTGTATAAGACATCTAAAGGACATGGCCAACCATGCTTAGGACCTGTACCCCAGAATGTACAGAGATGAAACATAATATATGTCTTTCAATAGGGCATAACTTCAATAATTAAGAATTGAAAATTACATAATTATAGCTAAGCAGTTCTGGAATAAAGTAATGAAGATTAGAAAGTTTGATTTTTCAACTCAGTTTTCATCATGATTTTACAATTTTATCTATAATATTATACCTATTATAATTTCCTGAACGTTAAATAGGTTGAGGTGTATATATTTGTCTTAGGTAATTAGTAAATATCATAATATAACTTGGAATAACGGCCACAGCAGGTACTGAACTTTTTTGTAGCATAGGTTAGCATTAGGCAGAAAGGCATACATTATTATATACCTAAATTTAATCATTCAATATTACAAGTACATTATCCAGAAATGCAGCTGGTGGAACAATACTTCTTTGGTATCAGGAGGTATATCAGGGGGTATAATGATGATGTTTCATGCCGCCTGATGCGTTCTCTAATAGCGATACCTCAGTTAACACACGATCGTAAAAGGTCTATTTTCCTTACTTATTATGTTATTACACCGTTTATTATAATAAGTAGAGCACTCACGTGGGGATACGACATAATAAAATAAAGATGAAATAAAATATTAACACAAACACGAAGCAAACATAGGGTTGGTAAAAAAAAATCGATAATATCAAAATATCGATATGTTTTCAGAAAATAATCGATATTATATCGGCGATTTTTTATTCACTATCGTATTCGCTCAACTTCGATCAACTTCGGGAATAGTGTGGAGGACGTTCAACAGTGCCGGATAATAGGAGCAGATTGAAAGGTGAGCATATTACCTCTGGGGCCTAAAGAGTGCTGCTGATGTCTATTTCAAACGAATACTGGTTTCAGTGATGGTTAATTTTAAACAATATAAATATACGATTTATGAATAAATAAAATAGTAAATAAATCAGATATGTATTTTTTTTTAATCTAATTTTTGGCATTGCAAAATATATAGGTAACCTTCTCTTGAGCAAAAAATATCGATTTATCGGAATATCGATATTTTTAGAAAATATATAATGTATCGGACATTTAAAAAGTATCGATACGATATAAATCGATATATTTTTTCCATTTGCTCATCCCTAAGCAAACATGTGTTTGAAATGCCAGTTTTGACGTTTGACGGATTCATTGAGTGTTATAATCCGCGCGCGATCAAAAAGGGATGGAACTTTATCAAAGTAAGTCGAAAATGACAGTTCTCAAAACAAGTAGCGTTAGCAAAAAAGTTCTGAATTAATTATAAATTAGTTATTTCTACGATCTATCATAGGGTTATGTAAATATACAGAAACGTTTCATGGTCGCAATCCTTTTAATAATATTTTTTAGATATTCTCGTATTATTTTATAGTTATTCCAATTCGTATGAGAATCATCATCAGAGCTTTCCTCATCGTCAGAGCTTTCACTTCCTTCAGATAGGCTTCAGAAAAATTGAAAAAATAATGTAAATGCACTGTAATGCTCCTACTGCAGATGATGGAGATTACGCTATTGAGGACGTTCTACTTTAAATTATTATGCTTCGCTTACAAAATATATTAAATCACATATTTGAATAAAAACAATTTTATTTTAAAAATAAGGAGGACTAAGTTCAATTTCAAAAATAACAATTTGAATCGATTTGTAAATAATTATCTAAAAAATATACGATTTATTGACGAAAACTGGCAACACTGTGAAGTACGAGTAATGTCAATATGGCGAAGAACAAAACAATTTAATTATTTATTAAATACACTTCGTAGGCGCAAGTTGATACAAAAGTATTGAATAAATATGCGTTTAAAAAAAAAAACAAGTTTATTTTTTATTTGTATCTTTTCGAGCATCGTGTCCACGCGAAGCCGAGAATGGACAATTAATCCTTTGATAGTTTCGGGTAGTATGAATTGCTGGTTGATTTTGCTAAAGTGGCCTTTTTAAACCCGCTGGCAACTTTTGCCGACGCTACGACTGGCCGGCGCACCGAGCGCGTCTCAGTTCCAAAAGGTTGCATCCCATTCTGATCGCGCGCGAGTTATACTAGTAATTAAGTCAAGTAATACCTTTATGTCAATATTGTAATGCTAGGATACACGATGTAACTGTATTAAAATATGCTACTATTATGTGTACTTTGACTTTTGATCTAAAAAATCATTAAGAGAAGATTGGTTTGATGGATTACTAACCGTAAAAAGTATATTTGAATTAATATTTTGTTATGAATATTTTAATTGCTACATGCGTTTAGTTATCTTTTCCTCTAAGCATTGATATTATTAAATGGCAACATTGAAGATACTTCAAAAAGAAGTTCGCCGGTTAAAATCGCTTAAAATTCTTTTAATTTAGTATTTTATTCAGAGACTGCTATGAAATATTATTAGCTACTATAAATTATTCATATATTTAAATTTAATTAATTGTAAAACTTTTAACTAATGTACAGCTTGGGGTAAATTTTGTCCATCTCATTTGCAATAATTTAAGCCTAACCGCAGCTTTATGAACCCTAAAGGGACCAAGATATGTCCCTTCAAAAATGGTCGAAAATTACCAATTTCAGTTTTCAGTTTTGTAGACAGATCGCAATGCAACTGATGCGATTGACGATTAAGGTTGTGCAATGTTTGCCGAGAGCAGTACGTGGATGGGTCACACAAAATCCTCTCTGCGCCTTGTAAAGCACGTCACCCGGACCGGTCCCGTACGCGTAATTCCAATATCTGTGTATGAACCAGCGCTCTAGGCGTTGAGCCGCAAAATTATGCGTACCCGTTTTATGGATGTTATGAATTTTCTAATGGACAAACTCTGTTGCGAATTAACTCATGGTTACTGATTATATTATTTAAAGAGTTTTGCATTCCCTCTCTGATATACATTGGTATATTATAACAGACACAAAAAAAAAACTAAAATCACGAATGTCAAATAATTTTATTTAAAAATAAAGTATATAACATATCAAATTATATAATAGAAAATTAGGTATATAATAACATATCAAATTGAGAGCGGCTGCCGTAGTTTTCACGCCTCCAAATATCGTACCTAAATAATTATATTGAATCTGTCGAAGGGTTGGGTTAACTTGGGAATTCTAGCGAATTCTATAGGTTTTAATAGATAAACTATCTTCTAAATCGACTATATTTAATTCATGGAACCGTTTGGCCATTGCAGGAGTCATCCCCTGATTAAAATAATCAAGAAAGTTCAATTTTGTCTCTTCTTTACATATTTAAAGTAAATTGTAGGCTTTGGCTACTTATTTCAGTTTCGTTGCTATGTAAAAAACATTATTTTTATGATTATATTCAATCCACGTTTTAAATTGTCATCGTTTCGAATTGTATCTTTATTTACTTTTTTATACGTGATATCAACGTAAGCCTTGCACCCCAAATTTCGAGGTGTGTTTGTTTTTCCTTGAGAGGACAGCTGACATTATGTACTATGTACGTTTTCCTAAATTCAAATCTTTTAGTAAGCGGTCTACTCTTTACAATGCAATTAGTACAAGTAACAGAAGACAAATATTCAATGAAGTAATTGCAATCACGAAGCGGCGATCCTTTGCTTTCTTTCCATTTGCACTGAATTTGCGCGCCAGAACTATCGATATTGTTTGATTCGTAGTTTATAATACGATATTCATCACACACCACACTTAACAGGTTTTAAAGTCATTTTCCTCTGTCAATTTCATTTTTTCTTCACGTAATAACCGAACCAAACACAAATTAACAAAGTTTATCACAAAGTAAACAAATAACAAGTGCCGAGGTCAATGTCATAGTACTCATAGTTCAAATGACCGAAATAATAGCAAACGAATGCAATTTATGATGCAATATACTTAATGTCTCGCTTTAACTCACTCGATATTCGGCACAGATTTATTCCTAGACGCCTTTACAATCATGTTGCGGTACAGCGCGTAGGCATAGAAAAGTGTTGAGAGTGAACATGATTGTTGCAAACATGAGGGCCCCAAACTCTGTGCGGTAAAAACCAATCAACTAAAGGTGCTGGCTCGAAACAGGTTTGTATGCTTGTTTTCAAAATTGTGCAGGACAATGTCTGTGTACTATTCAGCACCATCCAGTGTTGGGTCATATACAGGGATTGGTTTTACGCGTCCCGTACCTTGACGATCTTAGTAGTTTTACTGGTACACAGGACCTCGAAAATCTGACGCCTGTCTTACGAAAGGGTATTCGTATTACCCAGTTATTGGGGTATAGCCAAAAGGCAGGTAGTTTATATATGCGAAATACTGGTACTCAGCTGATCACACCAGAATAGTAAATAAAGGATAAGTACAAAGATTTAACCAGGTAAAAAAAAAAATTCAGGCTGCTACTGAGACATAACGTATACTTTATGGTAGATAAGTCTTAATACCTTAGCTTGAAAATCGAAAAAAGTAAACCAAACAAATAACAGAACTGCTGAGACTTTCACTTTTGAGCACATAAGGAAACAACAAATTATCCTATAATTTTTATCCTATTTGGGGGCCGAGTCACCTGCGTCCGTAGGAGAATACCCTTCAGCGAATCCCTATACGTGGTCCCCAGGTGGTGCTAAACAGGTGACACTAACCGCCTCTGTGGTCTAGTCTTTATACCACCTGATTCATACCCAGAGGTCCCGGGTTCGATTCCCAGCGGGGGCAAATTTTTTGCTCGGTTTGGTTGGTGGTAGGACTTGTTCTAAGTCCGCCTGGCAAGCTACCACCATCATGTCTAAGTCTTTCGCCATAACAACAATGTTAACAGCATTGTTGTGTTCCGGCAGTTAGAGGTACGATAGCCAGTTCCTCTGTGTAAGAGGATTCCGGGTGAAACTCGCTTCCATCTTCGGCCTAACTTTCCATCAAGTGAGATTTTGGCCAAGAGTTTCTCCGATTGGTATTAAAAAAAAAAAAAAACAACCAATTAAATTCCACCAGCCCAGCTGCTGATATCTTATATTTCTCTCTCTAAGTTACTACTGATGGATGTCTCCAATTAACTTATTGGTTAATTGGAGACATGGCTTTAGTAAAAATTCTTTGAACGTTATAAAAAAACGTATATTTTTCAGCTTTCAAGGCTTTTTAACTTTAAGATCTTAAGGAAAATTGAAAGCTGGTCTAAGCTTTCCACAAGTGAGCAGACAAGCTTGCGATTTGCGATTGACATGAAAATACGAAAGTTGTTTAAAAATAAGTAGAATATTGGCCCTCTGCAGATCATTAGTCGGTATGAAAAATCTGCAAAAAATTTAATGACGATTGATTGGTACCTATTTATTTTCTTCTACTTTATTAACTAAATTTATGTTATTAGAGCGTCACACATGAATATTTAAACAAAAAACATTGTTACCCAGTAAAATATCCAGGAAGTGAAACACGAACAAAATCAGCTTAGTTGACAGTTATTGTAAACACTCTGAACACGTAATTGGAGTTTGACACTCCCTCTTGCTTTACCCGGAGCGGGAGGAGTCATTTGATGGTTTCGCATCCTTAAAAAAAACCGAATTTTACAAGTTATAAGGCTCTTTGATTGTTAAGATCGAACAACCATAACTAAATATGCCCATGTCACGTCAAAAGGATCAGAACATCAGTTTAGGAGCTAAACAGGGGAAGGTTTATAAATATTTACTTAGTAAGTACAAGTATACGTAAAATGATTGGTACTGTAAAGATCAAGACCATACTAGTTGATCAAATCTACGGCGCTCTAAGCTCTCCGAAGAGATCTCGAAGCATTTATCGAAATCCAGTATCAATCCACTTGGCCTTTTTCCCCAACTGTGTTGGGCTCTGTTTCGAGTCCACCCGGATGCAGTAAACTATCTGTATTTTACTTAGAACTGGAGCTGGATCTGAACTTCGATACCCTATCTGAGTAACACAGTACTTCTTGGCAAGACTGGTTTTAGATCTACGTACTACAGACAAAGGTCTACAAATGTCAACCGGGAACATCGCTTTTCGTAGGACAGAGGATTTTCGGCGAGGTTTCTCTGGTAGATAGAATTCGTAACGAAATCATTCGCTAGAGAACTAAAGACACCGACATTGCGCGTAGATTTAGCATGCTGAAGTGGATATGGGCCGGCCATATTTGTAGACGGACAGACGTTCGATGGTGGCGATTTGTGTTAGAATGGAGATCACGGGTAAACGTGTGGACGTGATGAACCGATGGTTTTAAGAAGGTAGCTGGCAGCGAATGAATTTGGGCTGCTCAAGTATGGGATGGTTGGCGCTCTTTGGGGGAGGTTTACGTTCAGTAGTGGTTGGTAAATAACTGATTTGATAAATGGATAGTCCTAGGAAGCTCAGCTAGAGTTTATTAACCACGAAGATCGAAACGTTCAATTGATATTATTTAGCGAGCTCCTCTTTACCGAAACTCAGCAGATGTTTAATCTCATTTGTTGCTTGCGCTGAGTGCTTGATGCTTTTAAGTGCAATTGCTCGATGCACTACTTCTAAACGTGTTTTAATACAACCTCAGTTTATGTATTGTTCGTTTTTAACGTTCTATCGACTTACATGAGTAAGCAAAGTAGCCGTGAACAGTGGAATATCTCGTGAAATAAAATGTTAAGAGAGCTTCACTTTGAAACGTATTGTGTCAGAAAGTATAGGTATGATGTAAAACCTTTTAGCTTAGTGCTTTCCGTTTTAAACATCTGTGAACGTGTTGCTTAAGTTTAAGATTTGTTTCATTTTTATGATAAAACTAGCTTCTGCCAGCGGCTTCGCCCGCGTGATCCCTACGAAACACACTCCCAGGATATACCGCGTGTATCTGACATCGACGCACAAACGATTTCCATGGGTCCAGGGCATGATTCTGGACACCCCAGTGTTGGAAGTTTTCGTCGGTTCTTTTCTCATTTTTTCATTTTTTTCAAGAGTACCACAAGTAGGTAGGTATATATCTATTTGTGATGTTATTCAGATTGCTCTTTTTAGTGAAAGTAGTTAATTAATAATTTTTTTATTAAAACTCTCATTGGGTTAGGTCAGAATAACGATTATGAGCAGTCTAAAGTAAAAAAACCCTTGAAAAAATTGAAAAAATGAGAAAAAAGCCGACGAAAAATTCTAAGTCTAGGGTGTCCAGAATCATGCCCTGGACCCATGGAAATCGTTTGTGCGTCGATGTCAGATACACGCGGTATATACCTACCCTATTTATTATTCCAGACTATAATCTACCTCTGTACCTTTCATGAAGATTCTTTTAAGCTTTCTGACGTGAAAAAGTAACAAACATCCATACTCACAAAATTTTACATTTATAATATTAGTAGGACATTGGAAGGATCTACCCTAATGACACATTGTAGACTTAGGTACAGAAAAGTTTTATGAATTGAAAAATGTAAGTAAATTTTCTAGCATACACACGTTTTATAAATAATGCAATACTGTATATGGAAATGCACTCTAAGCATCATGCTCTTATTAAGTAAACTCAGTAAAATCTTTTTATAGCATCTTTGGCAACACGAAACGTTTTTAAATTTACTTAGCAAGCGAATTGAAATATTTTATTATTTTTAAGGCCAGTTAATTTAAATAATAAAGATTTTTATATTCAAATATTCAGCAGTCCACCAATCGGTATCTGTTGGTAAAATGTAAAAGCATTTTTTTACAAAAGCTGTCAATAGCAAACTGTATTGCCGAATTTGTCTCAAACGAATGGACAATTATGAATGCATTCCTGCACTCAAAATTCCCGTGTGTCGGAGTGAGTAAAATACAAAAATTTAAATATAATGGGCTTGCTAGCTCGTGTAGTCACGCCGAGTGAATACAGGAAAAGTGCTCTTAAAAACTGATGGAAACTGCACGACGCAACCCTTATTTTATTTGAAGGCCTTCAGTTGTGACACTACAATAGAATAAAGTTATATTTTACTCTTTGCAGGCAAACAGTTATTCCCGAAATAATTTCTAATTAAATACGGTTTTGCACACGCTAAACTGGACTTTAGAAATATCGTAAATTAAATTGCAAGTTACGGATTGCTATCTGAGTTAAATTCCATTTCAAATACGACAGGAGGAGGAATTAATTTGTGTTTGCAAAATTCGTTCAACGTAGTCTATTTCATTTCTAAAGTTATGTCTAATACGGACATAAAAACGGCAATCGGACCAGTTTTTTTTAAGTCTTAAAATAATAAGGCAAGTACAAAAAACTACTGAATTTTGGGTCGCGCGAGTGTTAAACGAGTGCGCATTTTGGACCCTCAAGGTCGCTGCGTAGTATGGTACAATGTACGCCTTGTACAAGCGTTTCCGGGTTTTTAATATCTACCCGGCGCCTCCACCATATGTGATGATGGAAATGGGGGCGTAAGGAAATTAAACAACAAAATGTAGTAATAATCGAATTATATTGGCGACCATGCGCCCGGCTTCAAATCAATACCAGGAATGCATAAAAAACACTTCAATTCTTTTTCATTCATAAATCAAAAGTGACCGTTCCAATCCTTTTGCAATTCTTATAAAGCCCTGAACCAATAAGTATTTTACCCCTTGGACACAACCTTCACAGTACCTATGTCGTCACTGTTTAATGTGCATTTATATGTCACTCGCACTCTCGGCTTGTCTGCTTCGCCGTTTACATTTTAGTACTTTACGTAAGTAAGTAGTAGTAGTTTACGTTTTCTGGACACAGAAAAAGACGCATTTTGTATTCTGGAAAAGCTAATTGAAGTCATAATAAGGGCGGGCCTAGAAATTCGTTGGCAGGTGCCCTTTGAGGGATTTGGCCCTAAGAAGGACCGTTGATCGTTACTTTGAGAAGAGTCGTTTTGGAGTACCATCGTGGTGAACGGATTAGTTATCGACTGCTAGCTGTCCAGAGTGCACCGGGCGTTTGGAATCGCAGAACGATTTAGACTTTTACACTTTTACTACTTTTACTTTTTTAACTCTGCCCTATCAGCCGTCAAACTATCACTAACTCCCTTTTCTTTCATATCACTTCTCACACAATCCATCCATCTTTTCTTTGGCCTTCCTTTCCCTCTCCATCCATTCACATTTATGTTCATTACTCTTTTAGTTAAATGCGTTTCCTCCCTCCTCTTCACATGACCATACCAAGACAATCATACATGTGTTATTCTACTTCAAACTTTATAAACTGACACAACTTGTTGTAAAAATACTTTTATATTATCTTTAGCTTTAGTTTATTCACTGTATAACGCTTTAGGACTTACCTATATTAATTAGCATTTTTCAAACAATGTTACAAACACAGATAATTAATGCGTCGTACTATGAAAGGCTTGCAAATTGTTTGTTCCCAGTTATTGTTACAATGTTCTAAAATTTGAAAATATTTTGTTTCAAATACTTTGCTAATTAGTTGTTAAATTACTGAGAAGTTTTGAAATTATGAGCTTCTCAAAGAGTGGTTAGTATTCCTACTTTCTATTAAATTAGTCTCTTTAAACTTGAGTTGAGAAATATTAAATAGGTATTTAATCTTTGAAAATTTCGAAATATTTGCAGCTTTTTCAATTAAAATTTAGAACAATCTACCAAACCCTTTACCAACTATGTTGGTGTTTCACGCTAACCGGATAGGTACAGCTAAATATCAGTATTTTACATAGAGCGACAGCCCCTCATTCATATCCCAGTAACCCAGTAACAGGATTCTCATTGATAAGACTGGTGTCAATATTCCTGGTTTTAAACTATCTGTAACTACTGAACAGATCTACTAATAACACCTAATACTAATAGCATGACATACTTTCCGAGGTACAGAGGAACCGCGTTATACCTAATAAGAAGGTCGCGATAAGCGTTGCTTAACCTGGAACATCGATCCGTGCGGCTGTAATTATTTGCTACAAACTCCTCTAAAATTCCAGTTAAAGCTAAGATTTAAAATATAATATTCTGTCAACTCAGTGTCATCGCCCCGGAGAGTAATAAATTTACTTAAATACTTTGTTTATCCACTCTAGTTTAGTAGATACATCAAACAATAATCCTTGTGGCATTAGCACGAGATCGTGTGGAAAATCAAGAGTGCTTACTGAGAAATTCCTCGTGAAAGCAACGTTTACAAACAAATTGTAAATAGAAACTTCAACTTTGTAGGATTTTTCTGTCGTGGTGAAAAACCACATTAATCTCATTATCAAACATATCTTTGATGTGTTAAACTATGGAGTTCCATGGTACACATATCTAAATATACTACATGAATAAAACTGAGTTATTTTTTGTAAATAATTCTCTCTTTCCACGGAAAAACGTAGTAATAAAGTGTTCCCAAACACTGGCTGGAAGCCAAGCGCAGCTGACCAATTCTAACTGCTGTGAAATGTACCGCTGAATGTTAAAGAATTATTTTAGCAATGTACTTCTCACTGTTGTTCACACTCTACACAATAATTTAGGTAAGGCTTTGGCGCCCTTTGAAAAGGGTAATTGTAGATACCTAAACAAGACTATAATTCCTAGGCTTTTGTTTAGCTGCCGTAATATAATTCCGGGATACAATAGAGTACCGCAACTCGCGTCCAACTGTGACCCTTCTGTGTCGTAAAATGTGACTTATCAAGTGAATGCTGTTTGTGAATAATAACTCAGATAGTTACCTCTACTATGTTCAACTATCTGTTTGTATAGGTAATCCCCAAAAATCACTATTATCACTTATATTTATCCGTCAGAAATAGTATAAATAAATATAAATATCTTTGGACATTTCACACAACGCCATATAGTCCCAAGCTAAGCAACCTAATGCTTGTGTTATGGTAACGAGATGACTGATAAACTACTTATACATTTTTTTTTTTGTAAATACATACCTATTATAGATAGAAAAACACCCAGACTCGGAACAAATACTTGTAGGTCGTAAAAATATTTGTTCCGTGCGGGAATCGAACATGCTGCGCAGCAGTCAATCGCTCAACCACTGCGCCAACCGTGTCGTATGTTCGTATGATTATTTACCACATCCGTGTACCACATAGTTTACAAGACTCTGAAGTGTCGTTTCCGAAAAACACCCAAACCCACAGGCGTAAACCACTGTAAAATGATAGGTTTCAGTACAAAAACTTTAGTTATCTAAAAATTAAAACCCGACACACACAAACATTCCATTGTTATCGTAGCATAGAGAAATCCTATTGTTTCGTGGAAAATTACCTTTCCCAATTGTGAAAATATTGACGAACACTTATTTTAAACTCGTTGTCGACACAAGAAGATTGATTCTGGAAACATTGTTTTAAGAACAAGAAGGATCAATAAATTCGCAAGCTTTGGTGAATCGATCAAAAGTTTCTTCGAATCTTCGTTAAATGGGGCGGAACCCGCACTATTTGTTAAACCACTCTCTTGCTTCGTTTTTGTTTGCGGACACTTTTCACCAACTACATCGGCTGGGACCCACCGAAGTAATAAAGTTTAGACGTTTAAGTTTTCAAGCATCCATCTACTTAGATTAAATAAATTAATCGCTGAATGTGTTGCTAAGCGCAAATCTCGAGAACAGCTGAACCGATTTCGCTAATTCATTTTTTGTTGTGTTTGTTATTATAAGGAGAAGGTTTTTATGTAAAAAAATAGTTGCCCGTTGACGGGAGCAAAGCCGCGGGGGAAAGCTAGTTTTTAAAAATAAATGACTATGACTTCAAGTCACTTGTGTGACCGACCCAATACTCGATTTTATTAACAGCCTAGAACTGATCTTACGTTGCTCAAACTACTGCTTTGAACGGGCATGATTAAGCAAATTGAAATGGTTTTCAAATATGATTTTAATTGAAATGGTTTTCATTCCAATCGAATGAAAGCAATGGCCGGGTAAAATGTAAAAGCTAATAAAATCAGATACCTATAGGTTTTATTGTTAGTCGATTTGATAGTAAATCCGGGATATAATAGATGGATCTCAGCTATAAATCGTTGGGATTACTGTGGATATTGTGTATTTCTTCCTATATCTGTTACATGTAAAAAGGTATGTTTTCCAAGTAATCGTGGTCCAACAAAGGAGATTCGATTTATGATAGCATCATTGTGTCCAACTTATCGGAGGGTAGATTTAGAAGTTGTGTACAAACTTTCGCAGTTTATGATGGAATTATAGTCTAAATTGCAAAGTTTATGTTAAGCTGCTGTCCAAGTTAAACTAAGCGTCAAATTCATAGTTTTAGTTTATGGGATTTCTTCTCCGATTGGGAGATCTTCTGACTTCCGGCGTCAAAACTTCAGTAGACAAATACAGGGGTAATGGAATTTATGATTTTAAAGAAAGTTGTTTCCCATTGATTAAAACATGAAAACAAATGTAGGAAAGAATTGTTTTTTTTTCATTCTTTAAAATTACTTACAAAGCAGTCAACATTTTGCACCCTGTGATTCGAAAATCCAATACTTCCAATATAATTATAATAGCGCAAAGTGATACATCCGGACCTCAGCAGCCGGATAGCGCACAAAGGCACACTAATAGGTAAATAAAGTCACAATTCTATGGACACCGGAAAGTGTTTCAATTCGTTTACTTGCGAAGGGACGGAGGATGGAACTAATTCCCAGTCTACGAGGACTTAACCCAAGTCTCCTATATTAATTATGTCATTCGAAAAAGGAAACGCGTTTGTAATGTTTAATGAGGGACATGATTATGAACCTGTTTATTGCCCTCGGGACGAACATTCGCAATATTTGGACAACATAACAGGTTTTCTCTCAGGGACCTACCCAACAATATTAAATATTTGTGTAAGAACAATATTTATTACTGTAAACGTACGTGTTCTACTAAGTTACGATATATAAAAAAAATATATCTAGGACAGTTTCACGAAGGTAAAGTCAGCTTACCGCTTTATAATTTACCGTTTTAAATTCTGAAATACTGATCATATTTTATAGAATTTTTAATGACAAAACTTTTAAAAGGCTTTGTTTTATCTTAACTTTGGCCGTAATGTTGCCTTTATTATAATAATTAGGTAAAAACAAGATTATCAAAATCGGTACCTACTGAGCTACATTATGCGTGCACATTATGGACCTGAAATTTTCTAGGTTACTAAATGGCACAAATGTATGTCTATGCACCGAGTGTGATAATATGTAGATATCCTAGTTAAAACATACAGAACATACCTGTACAATAGGAATCCAATCTCGGCAAAGTAAAGGCTTCACCAAACACTCAACGCCGCGCTCTTTTGATGTCACACTGGAATTGACAAGATTTGCTGTTTTTGTTTCGCATATAGTTTCCGGATCATTTACCCAACTTATATACTAGTTTGTGTCATCCTAGGTATAAATGTAGGTATTTGTCTTTTCGATCCGTGTTAGAAGAAAATAAAATTTGAGGTGAAAAAATTACTTTCATGATAAAATTAAAGTCATAACTGATGTGCACACAAAATGTGTCTCTCTCTGTCCATGACAATTCTATTAATAAACCGGTACCTCTCACGTCGCTCAATTAGCTCTAAAATCAAGTAACAATAGGGTGAATAGGTGCTACGCGTTTAAGAGTACTGTGTTTCCGAACCAATTCTATTAGGTTTTCAACCATAATGCTTACTTATAGCACACGAGTCGTCGGACGCCTAATTAAAATTTACAAAAAAAAAAAAATACAACTCTCGGCGTCAAAGCGTTCCAGGAGGCCAATCGCGCTAATTTTAAAAGTTTAGGTCCGCTTGCAATTCGTTTCCAATTCAGTTTTAGTTATGATCTAATTTCGATTCACCTGTAAGGAGTTTGGTATCGCGCTAAAGTTTAATTAAAACTTCAACCAAACTTGCGTCAAAACTATATCGTAACCTTTACAAATATTTTCGTATTTTCCTTCAAAATCCAAACAACACAACGCGAACGATTGAGAAAAAGTCACGAAAAAGTAGCACTGTTTCAACTTTTTGTTTGACAGCGGTAACGTTACAGTTGTGATGCAGTTGCGTTCCAAGTTTCTGTCAAACGTTTAGCGCGATACGGAATGTTTAAAAAAGTTGTGAAATGGCTACAGTTCAGTTGCGTTCCAACCGAATTTTATTAGCGCGATTGCCCTCCTGAGCGCTGCATACGGCTAGTGCTGGCGCTCTGTTGGACAGATTAATACCGTCATAGTACAACTCAGTCCGGCGCTATAGCACGGCGTCAGGCTAGCGCTTTAACGCGTGCTAAGTACGCGTTCTGTTTGGCGAACCCTTAAGGGTGAGTAATGAGGAGGTTGTACTATTATGATTGTATGCAGATGCAATATGCATTATTAATTAATATCAGTCACGAACAACCCGATGCCCCCTTTCACGTTTCAAACACTTTGAAATATAGACGTTATTAGCATAATTTGTAAACGTTACATTCTGGGCACGTTACTAGAAGACAGCGATGTGGAAGAGAACGTTGAAGCTTAAGTGCTTTTTTGTGTATGATGTTAATTTCGCATATTTTAATTTTTTATGTGAGTAATGATTTTTTTTCCGAGATAAGAACTCAAATGTTTAGCTTAATAATCAATGGTTCAGTTATGCTTAAGTATTATTTATTTATTTAGTATTATTTATTATCATTCCCATTGCCTCGTTAATACGGGTCAAGTCGGTTTTAAAAATGTAGGTTACAAGGAATTTGAACTTTGTTATGTATGACATAGTTGTTCTAAAATTTGCTCAATCGCAATCTGTCAAAAACATATGAAAATTAAGGCTTTTTTGACAGTTTGCGATTGACATACGACTGCGAAAGTTGTTTAAAAATTTGTAGAATTGGCCCTCAGATGAACAAATGTTGCAATATTGTATTTGATTTTAGAAAAATAAATCCTCGGTGGTATGGAATAAAAAAAGTCGGCCCAACCATACCAAACATTCGCATGATTAACGGAATACAGACTTAACTAAAAGTCTGTATTCCGCTAAGCATGCGCCTTGTTGCAGTTTACGGCACTTGTCTCAACCCAGGCGATCAGCGAAAGTAGCGAGTGAATTGTTTCTATAATTTTGCCGCTCAGCTTTAAGCGAGTGGTTTTTTGTGACGGGCGATTACTCGCAATACTCGCTCCGGCCTGCACTAAAGGTAGAAATTACCACTGGTTGTCACCAACCAGTTCTGACCACCAAGCGAACATCGCCGAGCGAGCGTTCGCCGTTCGCTGAAAGACTACAATCTTTCAAAGCTCTTGTTTCTGCGATCTACTAGAGGTAAGAGCCGGCTCGCCGGCAGTGTACACAGCAGGCGTGTGTAAACAGCCCGCTATTGACTATAAATGCATGTGTCTCTTTTAGTCACACGAGATTCATATCATTTGTTCCTTTCCTCAGCAACCAAACAGTCGAAAGCTATAGTCGTTTCCTTGGTGAAACAAGTAGCTATAGCATGAAAGTTCCTTCCAGTTATATTAAAGTTATTTTTAACTTTGTGTTGTTTTGTAATTTAAAGCAGTTCTTTGGTGGTTCATGTTTTAAATAGAAAAATACCGCAAAACGCATTAAAATATTCCAAACTATAGCTTCTGCCAGCGGCTGCGGGCGCGTGAATTCTAGAGAACATACTCCCAGAACAAAAAATAACCTATGTGCTATTTCAAACTATAATCAACCTCTGTCTCAAATTTCATGAAGATCCTGTCAGGCTTTCTAACGTGAAAGAGTTACAAACATCCTTTCAAATCAAACTTTCGCTTGTATAATATCAGTAGGATAGGAAGTATGCTAATAAGTTTATATCTGCAGGACTCTTTGTTTCGTAAATTAAAATTCACAATTGCGGAAAAAATCTAAAGATATTGATGTGTGATCAAATAACACTTAGGGAAGACAATATCTTCCTACAAGTTATATTATATTGCAGGTTATAACTGCGATGAAATTTTTGAGAAACTATGATTTTCTTCTATTCCGTACCATTTAAATCCATTCCGACACATAACGTTTGTCTAAGAAAGTGCCGAGTCTTCGGATAAATCTTACCTCGGAATAATCTAAAAGGATCCTGTCCTAGTTGCCATGTATCAATGATTAGAAGCTATTATGTGTATGTTAGTAGAGTAAGAAGCTCTTTGTAATGCTTAGATATTCATGAGATTAACTAACAACACTTTTGTCAAAGCCGACCTACATATTTGAGCAAGAAAGCAAAACGATGCCAAAAGTAAGGATGGCTAAATAAAATATTAAAAAAAAACAACGGGTTGCACTCCGGGAGAGCCGGCAGAAGTGAAAACTTGAACATTAACGTTGTGCATTTCAGAATCATCCGTCTTACGAATTTTCGATCAGGTCACGTGTCCTGACTCGTCATCAGTCTTACGAATTTTCGATCAGGTCACGTGTCCTGACGCGAGTTAAATTATTTAATTTTATACCCATCCCAAGAAAAGTGCTTAACGCCGCTTTTCACTTCAAAAATACAAAAGACATAGTGAAAAATTTTATTCACAAAAAAATGACTTCGCCCAAAATTCTACCGTTGTTTGCCCTTTAGATAACACAGAAGTACTTTTGAGCTGAAGATATCTGAAATTTTTGCTTTTTAACATTGGTTGCCAACCGCCACTGTTTGTGTTAGATTCCCTGTAGACTTGAAAATTCGACCTGTTTTTATTTCAAAATTAAATTAAGGTATTTTGGTTTTTGTAGAACGTAGGTATATTTTTCTCATATTCTATTCAAAGCTTAAAAGCATAAGATTACCCCCCTTCTTCCATGGTAAATAAATTAGTTAGTAACATAGTAAATTTTAAATTCTTCTAGAAAAGTTTCAGCTTCTTTAGAAGCGGAAAAAAATACATCTATTTTTTAAGATATCTTTTAAATTTTTAATTAACGTGTGTCAAAGAGGAAAAGTTTTGAAAAAGCCGGGGATTTAACGTTAACGTGTAAATTTTCCTCAATGTTATTTTAATAACTTTATAATGGTGAAAGTGCCTTCGTTTATACGTTAAAGCTCCGGTAGGAGTTTTTAAAAAAGTATCTACATGAGAGTGTAGCCCGAATCCTAGTTTCCATACAAGTCTAGACGAAGATACAAACATAACTATGTTTTAATGTCAACTCCCGCAAATTAAAAGAGCAATAATAAGATAATATATCTTTGGCCCAATAGAGTCTTACGGGCGTTGAGAGGGACTTTTGAGATTTAACCGCCTACAAATTGCAGAAGCCTCTTACATGCCGAGAAGGGTAGGTACGGCCTAGCACATTTCACGTTCTCGTTACGTCTAGGTGAATTCAGACCATTAGTAATGGTTATTTCTACTTAAGTCCTTGCAATTTCGTATGCAAGCCGTCTTTGCGCTGCAATTTACATTTTATTGTGACAATTTATTTTTGTTTGTATGAAGTTGTTACGCTAGGTACGGTCAGTGCATAATCGAAGCTCTTCAAAATTAATAGCATATATATATAGCTATAGATAGCATAAAGATTAGAGATGAGTTTCAGCCAAATAATCAGGTTTAAACCCATTCAATTGCCCAACCCTTCTCAAAATCGATTCAATTTAAACCAAAATCAGAGTTCTGCACGAAAATCTCATCAGTTTGAGCCGTTATGAAGCTCATCAGACCCCCCTAGGATAGTTCACAGAGAACACATTCCAATGCCGCCAATCTTTGACGTTGTAATAGAATAACGACGTGACCCGACTTTTACGAATGTTATATAGCTCCAACGAAATTTCAATGAGTTTTATGAGGACGCGTATGGGCGTAAAATGGAAAACGTTTACATTAAGAGGGTAAACGACACACATAAAGGAAACTAGATTACTTACGTACCTGTACAAATATAGGGAGGTAGCTGTAAACAAGCAGCTATAATCGTATGTTTTTAAACTAAATCAAGGCAGCATACTCTATAAAAAGGAACAAATTATTTTGTTTCAACTGTAACCAAATTAAATTACTATATTTTATTCAGTTGTTTTCATATTTCGTACAATAGTAAAAAATCAAAAAAAAAATAAAATAAAAAGAAAACAGATCGAGAGAAAACAAAATACAATTAAATGTCTTTTGATAATAAAATGACGTTAGTTTTATAAGTTAATTTAATAAAATGTAAAATATTTCTAGTTACAGTAATTTCCTGTAACGTAACACTTAATATTCCTTAGCTTTTCAGTCTCTCCGATAGATTGTAAACGCTTAATAAAATTACCTTTACACAATTAAATAAGCATTTCATTTAACAATATTTACATTGTGAGGAATTCAACTAGAGCGAGGCCGGCCAGCTTTAATTTTTTATGCTTTGAGAAAATGAAGTGCCCTTTGCTCTCGTTCCTGAAAGGAAGATGAAAAGTTTAACAGATATTTATGATGAAAAACTAAGTACTTCCAGGAAATTATTCGAATATTAATGTTGTAAGTGAGGCTAAGTGATCACAGCCGCTCCCAATTTTCAAGGTTCAGCAGTGCTTGCGGAAGTCGATACGTGGAAATCGATCATGTTAGATATGGGAGAAGAAGTCAAATGTTGTGCTTACGCTGAATAAACAAGTGATAATGCGAGACGATTACGATGAAGGTAGTTGTACTCGTACTTTTCGATGTAATTTCAGTGAAGTCAGATTAGTTTCGCACTCCAAAAAAACGGTATCGTCCTGCGACCTAGTTTTCCGGTAGTTATTAACTCATATTCATTAGTTAAAGTTTAGATTTTATCGTCTGCAGGTAACAAAGTTTGTCGCATATTGGGGATATTCCTCGAATTCGTCTACAAAGGTATTCTAGCTTTACAAATGAATTCTCGGTAGGCTAGTGAAATTATCAGAGGCATGGATAGAACCTAAATCATCAACTAATTGAAATGCATGGCACGAGTTCCTGCAAAATTTGTAGAGATGGAAATTATGTCCATTGGGACTATTCGAGAGCTTATAAGCACAAATGCGGGTCACAAAAGTTTAAAGTAAGTATTTGCGACATTTTGCTTAATAATATTCAGGAAGACCTCTTTATGTTTACACAATAGCCGATATTAGGTACATTTGTCCAATTCAATTTGCAAAGGATATTTAAGGATTCAAATATCGTTTTGTATCAAATAGAATGACAGTCCACTTGATAATAATGTACAGAATTTAATCCTGTTAGTTGCTTTATAGACTTCAGTGTATTGGGAAAACTCAGTTTACTGAAGTGCATAATACGTTTTAATTGTATGCTCCTGGCATAGTGACTGATAGATCATTTTATTTTGAAGAACTTCTTCAAGGGTAATTTCTGTTACCCACTCTGCTACTGACATTATCTCTAACAGAATTTTCAATCCACTAGCCAGTTTGACTACTAACTGTTGGTCCCAGCTTTCATCATAACGATTAGTTAGAACCTAGTAAATCTGGCACCAGTCATGCCAAAAGGCAATAAACTTTGGGGGTATACTTAGAAGTGAAGCTTTTTTTTTCCATCAAACCCATACTTGTGGGGTATCTATGGATGGGTCTTCAAAAATTATATTAAGGTTTCTAATATATTTTTTTTCTAAACTGAATAGTTTTGCCCGAGAGACACTTTGAGTAGTAAAATGTGCCCCCCCCCCCCCTGTAACTTCAAAAATAAGAGAATGATAAATCTAAAAAAAATATATGATATACATTACCATGTAAACTTCCACCGAAAATTGGTTTGAACGCGATCTCGTTAGTAGTTTTTTTTTAATACATGACCAACTTATTGCCGGTTAACGCTAGTAACGCTATAAAAGGAGCTGTGCTTGTCAAAAATGGACCAATATAAATAATATTTCAATAGAACTAAATACGAATTAAGTTGTCTTTACTTAAAAACAAAAATCTATACTAATATTATAAAGCAGAAGAGTTTGTTTGTTTGGTTTAACTCGCTACAAAAGGGGCTTCGGCCAAAAGCAAAAAGTTGTTATGTAAATCGGCGAAATGTAGTTCGGTAAAATAATATCTACCTATGACACATGATACTTCGATGATCTTAAAATATGTCGAATAATGCATATAGGAAACGAGACGTCGGTCAATAGTTTTCGGTTTAATGAAAGGATCATGACCAAAACCAGTCTAGAAAAGTTGCACGTATGAAAACCAAATTAATATACAAATTATTTGCTTATTTTTTACAAGCTTTTCACTTCAGGAATTTTATTTTCGTATCCGGAATTATGATTTTAATATAAACAGTAAATTAACGATTGCTAGGTATATTTACTGAATCATAAAAAGCACGATAGGTTGAAAAAAAAGTTGTTTTATTTCGATAATGTCACATCAACGCTGCGAGGCCATAAAAAGCACGTTATACACGATTATTAACGTTTTTTTTTCAATTAGCAGCTGTTCTCTTATTTTGTTTTTAACTAACTTTGTTGTTTTGCACCTACATGAGTGATCTGTGGTCATTTTATAAGTTGCGAGTAGTTTAGACACAATTTTTAGGTTATCTCCGAATTTGTTTAATTACTTTAAAACTCTGATACTTGTATGAAAATGAACACTTTTATTTAATAGTATAATAGCATAGTCTATAATAAATAAAGATTTATTGTGTTTCAACTTAAGACGGATTTCAATACATCGTTGGTCATGATCCTTTGAACAAAAAAAAATCGGGCGAGTGATCGGTTCCCGTATCGGGCGCTTATTACATAATATGATAATTTCATACTAACAACATCTACGTCGCTTGCGACAGCTTTGGCTTTTTGTTTAGATCATTGTAAATTTTTATAACAATTTAGATCTATGTATCTGTTAGTTAGGTAAATAGCCATGACCTGAGAAATGTTAACAATATTTTTGCTAAAAGCTAAATCTATTGATTCTAATGCACTCGTAATATTCACAATTCTATTGAAACAAATTCAATAGAATGGTTTTGTATTTTAAACGAACGAAGGTTCTACCTTTTCAATATTTAATCCATTCAGGTCAGTGTCGAGAAACATTACTCTGTTTTCAATAAACATATAGCGTTCAAACTTATACAGAAACAAAAAAAACGTCTTGTATTATTTGTTGTTGGAACAAAATTAATACAAGACGTTTTGAAGATGCTGATAATCCTATAACCGTCTGTTTGAATCTGTGTGTCAGAAGTAGTAGATGTCCTACCTTCATGAATATTTTTAACTTGCACGGTTCAACGTAACTACATTTATGAATTACAAAGTGAAAAATAACTTTAATTTAGAAGTCAGTGTCAAAATACAAAGAAACTAACAAAAACACCGACTTCCGAAATTAAAGTTATTTTTTACTTTGTAGTTTTTTTTTATTTGGAAGTCGGTTGTATTTTTTTGGAAAAAGTTTTTTTATTTTTCACTTTTTAGTGGTACCCACACCTAACAACACCACTGCAAAATACGCAATTTCGATTGCTTGCTTGACAAAAAACCATCATCCAAGTAAACGAATTCCAGCTATTTCGATTTAAAATCCAAACTTCGTAACCGATTTTGATGAAATTTAAATGGAACCAATCTGCAAGTATATCCTTTCAGATAAAATAAGAATTTTTCAAATCGGTTTATAATTGACGGAGTTATGAGACAACAAACATAAAAAAATACAACCGAATTGAGAACCTGCTCCTTTTTGGGAAGTCGGTTAAAAAACGGTTATATTTTTATAAAAAGTTATACTTGTCACTTTTCAGTGGTTCACATGTATTTACTTCTTCACAGTGTACTGGCGTGATGGTATGTTGTGAACTGGTATAAATGATAGACAGAAATGAGATTTCAGCAATCCCGATCCATTTGCTATCATTTATTTTCGAAGTTCTTCATCAGATCTTCACCAAATTGAAAAAAAAAGTACCCAAATCGCTTCGAGTGTGTCTAGAAAATTTGAAGAGTTCCCTATATTTCTCCAGGATCCTATCATCAGACCCGAATTTGGATATCATGGGACCACCAGGAAAGTATACCTACCATTCTTGTAATGTATCACAACAAACGCCATGCAGCTGTCCTCATCTAAGCCGCATAGAGAGTATAAGGTATTTAGGTGTTCAGATAGATGACTCACTATCATTTTATAATCATATAGATTTACTCACCTCCCGACTGCGCAAATTGATATTTATTTTTAAGAATCTCCGCCATGTAGCCGACACACAGGTGCTTAGACAAGTATATCTAGCTCTCTGTCAGTCAGTTGCGCAGTACTGTATAGTTGTTTGGGGTGGGGCAACGAAAACACATTTGTTAAAACTTGAACGTGCCCAAAGAGCGATCCTTAAAGTAGGTTGGTCCCTTCCTTATCAATTTCCTACCACCGAACTATTTAAAACTTGTAAGGTCCTCTCTATTCGAAAATTGTTCATTCTAAATCTAATTCTAACAGTCCACTCCCAAAATTCCTATAATCCCGAAAAGTTCAAAGCAAGCTCAACGTTTCTTCTATTTCCTTGGTCCTTATGTGTACAACAGAGTTAATACAATCTTACATGTGTACTCAATGGTCAAATGGAAATGCAAAACTACTGTAAGGAACTGGCTGCTGGATATGGACTATGAAGAAACAGAAAATATCATCCAGACCATTAAATGATGTTTTTATAAACATCCCTCTCATAATCACCAATTATTTAGCATGAACCATATTATTTACCACCAATTATTTACATGCACATACACACCACACCCTCACACACTACACACACCACACATACAATACAAAATAACATCACTTTACATTACAAATATAACCCACACTTCTATTATATAGACTTAACTCTCTATCAAAACTGTTTGCTTCTAGTTTTATGTACAATCTAAATGATGCCGTATAATAAGATAATGCTAAAAGGGGTGTGAGCCTGGAGATCTGTCATACAGGTCCTGAACCTAGTTCAGACTCCAGCTCTCACAAAGGTTCTAGCGTAAGGCAATAAATTAACTTTATGTATAAATTACCTACTGACATTGTACCTTTATGAGAGAAATAAACTAAATAAATCTAAATCTAAAAATCTAAATTCAAACAAAAAAAAATCCAATTCGGTCCAACAATCTTCGAGTAATCGGAAAACATACATAAAAAAAGGTTCCAACGAATTGAGAACCCCTCCTTTTTGAAATAGGTTAAAAATAGTTAAAAAAGCGATATGGCTGACGATTTGGAAAATGTAATATTTATGAATTCACAATTCCATTCTGCCAGATACAAGTACCAATAATAGAGAATAAAGCTTTGAAAATAATTTTAAAAGGTCGCGTATACAACAGAGATTAAAATCTAAAAGCGCACCCAATTAACGATAGAAGTACGAGGTTGTTTTTTTACGCACATAAATTGAGAGTTCCATGAAAGAGTTTCATAATTCAAAATGACAATATATTCCATTGGTTTCTCGTGGCACTAGGCGTTACTACAATGTTGCAATGCAGAATTTGGCTCACATTATTCATTACCCTTGTTGGTAACGTACCTGCTCTAGTGTTTTGTAAAAAGTTAAAAGCGATTAGAATCGTAGTTTGCAAAAGAATCGCCCGTAGTTCCGCACCTACTTACTTAAAAAGATTTAAAAAAGTTTTTTCGCTACTTCAAAGCCATTGGCTTATCCATTCCCCTAGTTTACAAGGAAGATGGAATTTATGATTCTCTTTGTTTCTCAAATATATACGGATCTTAGCGGAGATTAGTAATCACTCTTCTTCACCACGTTCCACGTTCTTATTCTTATCGAAGAAGAAGAAGTAATCAGTAATATTTTATAAAAAAAAAAATGTTTATTTTTGTGATATCTACGAAAAATATATTATAATCAAAAATCAAAAAGCATTTATTTCTTCAGCAAAAGTTACATGAACAGAATTAGTGATTGGAGCCTCCCTTTAAGCAAAGTAATGCCTGTATTGGGAGACTCCGTAGCACTCACCGCTGGGCGATGAAACCGAGGTAGTAACACAAGAAACACATTGTGAAAGAGGGTTGAACTTGGCTACGATCGCAGCTACGAGTACCATTGCTACGCTACGTGCTACGCCGTAGTATGTGGCGTAGCAAGCATTAACTTAATATTCCGTTCCTAAGACAGGTTGGGTGTTGATTTAATTAGGAAACTATTTGCATAAAACAAGCACTGTGCACTGAAATCTTTAATATTTTTGTATAATGAGCATCGTATTACAGTGTTTCTAACAATAGAGCTACAGACATACTATCAATATTATAATTCTTGCTAATAGGCTCTTTTGTACTTTTGGTTTATAGAACGTGAAAACAGTATACGTCTAGATATATGCAAGTTTATTTCGTTGATTGGCATTATTATGGCAGGTAAATAACTTGCAACGAATTGATACTACGATGAAATAAATTCACATAGAATAACTTTTCAGTAAGATAGATTGGATACCTTCAGTCAGGTGGTACACAGCAGCATGATATAATTAAATTATCGTAAATTGAATCATTCATTATTATTTAATTTACGATAAAATTAAACCCAATTAAGTCTATCAAGCAGCATAAAAATGCCACATTGTAATTTACATCTTTAACTGAAAAGGGAAAAAAAAATGTACAAATTCGTGACAAAAATTCTAGTCGGATCAATCCAAGGCAACAGCAGTATTTCAGTCGGATGTAGCAGTCACGCTAAAGTTGTCACCAGCCGGAAATTAACACTATAGGCTGTGATGAGGATGTGACTCAACACGGATTGTTAATTAGGAGGTCATTCACGTTAAATAAGTTTGATAAATATAACATAAAGGAATATAAACAATATATGATCACCCCTAATCTGGCCAAAAGGGGAACATTTTTTTTTTAAGATGGGATGTCAATGATGATGATGTGAATGATGGGATGTAAATGACTCCTTCCGCTCTGAATGGAGCGGAGCGTAAGGGTAAGTCAGACTCTCAGGCCTTTTGAGTTCAGGTCTCTTTCGAAGAAATTCTGCAGCCCTGGCCAGGAGGGCAACTGCCTCTGCCAGTAGGGCAATTGGCTACAAGAAAACACGCACCACCAGAAAACTGGTGGATCTCAACACCAGGAACTGCAGGCAGTCCAATGATATGCCATCCTTGAACAGGAAGCTAACTAGGCCCTTACGACTGGACAGAATGCTCTCTGAAAAAACAGTCTGTTCCATCTTGGCTCTCGCATAGTAGCACAATGGTACAACTTAAGGACTGATTGCGGTAACCCCTAATAGAATAGAATAGGATTGAACATCATGACTGATTTCTTCGAAGGAATTCCTTTTCGCCAATCGTGCTCAAATTACACAAGGCTAGTGTTAGAAGCTGAGGTAGCAAGCATGTTATATTCTGGCTTCGTACTTACAAACATGATGATTATTCGGACAGATTTTGTAACTTTGAAATAATACTCAAAATCGGTATTTTTACAAATATGTATTTTATGAGTAATATACATAATTGTAAATGAAACTCATTCCTATTTTTTTAAATATGTAAAAACATAAATATTATTTATGTTTTTACATATACCACAGTGTAGTCTTTCCCAAAGGTTTTAACGGTAGAGAATGTCTTGTTGCCGTCTATGTACTAGTACCGCCTATGTACAATGATGATCAAATAAATATCAAATGTATTGAGATACCAACATGAATTATAAATATAAAACACTCAATGTTTTTAATGTTTCATTTTTAATCTTTCATGTACGTTTGGTGGCCTTGGCTGGAAGAGATCGCTTTTTGCGATATCACGCTCGGGTACGCCGTATTTTTTATTTGTCGCTGAAAAATAAAGTTTAAGCACTAGTAAGCTGGCGGCTGGATGTTTGCGTATGTTATCTAAGTACAGTCGATTATAGCAGGAATGGTACTTCGTACTAGGGATGTAATTAATAATTAATTCTGTCTATGCCAATTCCTAATCCTAATCCAAATCAGTGACTTTCTTTGTTTACTTTTCGTGAGATCAATCGGCTTGTGCCAATCGCTCAGTCCATTCAGTTCGACTTATCATTCGATTCGGCAGTATTTGTTGAACGAAAAAGTCGTAATTATGTTTGGCATCATTCGGCTTATGCCGATCGAATAGTAGGTGCCGAAGCACCACCAAATCCACCGTCACAGTTTAACGCATCATAGTCATCTGGTTGTAATCAGTTAAAGCAACACGCACACTCTGTACATTTGTGTGCATGAAATATTAAATAAATAAATATCTTCGTTGTCTCGTGATATTGCAGATTTATATAATAGATTACATTGGGTTTTGGGTGCACCCAAAATCTTTGGGGTTTTCTTAATAAAGAGCCAGCGGCAATAACAACAAAAACTGCGGAAATAAACAACACATCGTCTTCGTCCCACATTCTTAGCACTACTGAACTGGTATTAATCGCTAAACGCCGGTCGGCATAAGTCGGCAGTTGCCAAGACGAGTGATTGATTTATATGCGGTAGCTCGGCTGCGATTTCGAACATTACGGACGGTTTTACCGCTCGGCTTTACCAAATAATGCCATCCTACTATCGCTCAGCCCAGCGAAAGCCGAGCGGCATTTTTCTCGAACATTCATCTACTTACTACTACTATTATCGACTTTACTGCTCGGCAGTGTCGATTATAGTCCAGCAACCTATAAACTTTAAGTTTTGAGATTCAACTACTTTTTGTGCGTGAAACCTTGCTTAGTTATTTAATTTCTTGTGGAAATTCCGTACTTGCAGAGGACGAGGCGTAGTTTCATTACAAACCTAATATAATCTAACTGACAACCACATACCGACACTCGACAAAACCCATTCTTCCGCGAATTAAATCAGTGTTTGAATTCCAGAACATTAACAGAGGGCAAAGTAATTTAGAATATAATAGAATAGGATAGAATACTCTTTATTATGTACACCATATAACACACACTGACACACACATACACACACAACACACACACACACACACATTTTTACTTACTTTTATTTTTACTAATTTTTACAACTTTCGCATTCGCATGTCAATCGCAAGCTGTCAAAAAAGCCTTAATTTTCATAATTTTTTGACAGTTTGCGATTTAGATGCGAATATGAAAATAAGTAGAATTGGCACTCAAGAATGAGTTTCTCAGTGTACAACAAGAAAACCCCAGTAGCTGGATCTTCTTACATCGGCAATATTTATTAGTACCTATATATAACTAACAGATTTTATTATCAACAACTCGATAACAACATTACATCGCTACGCTACTCCAAAGAGTAACAGAAACAGAATCACCTACACTACGTGCTATGGTCTAATTAGTTTAGTTTGGATCAGTCATTAGTGTATTTTGAGAGCCTGACACGTTCTTAGTATTACACTGATTGTTGTGTTAGTTATTTTTAGGGTTCCGTACCTCAAAAGAAAAAAACGGATGCGAGTGGTGCGAGTCATTATGGCTATGCTTGAGGGTGGCCCATGTATGCTTGGGATGGCAAAAATGATGATGACTTCAAGGAAAGTCTCTAAGCCCTATTATTTCCCGTTGTTATCCAACAACAATGTAATAACTTGCAATCAAAGTAAAATATTGAAAATGATGATTCACAAAAAATGTTGATACCTTTTCTTTCAGGCGTGTAAAAGTGAAGACACTTTGCGATATTACACGACATATTTTCCTCTCACGAAAATCTCGAATATAAAAGCTGTGTTACGTGATGGCACGAAAAAATAAAGCACCCAGTAGGTACCCATTTTACTTATCCAACGCGTTTTTATTCTGTACGGGGAGAACGCGGTGTAAATATGAGTTTTATAAAGTAAAAAAAGTCCAGCAACCCGGCGACCCGTTAACCGCGTTGAGCATTTGAATATGTGTGAGCACAAGTTTCATTATTTTTAATTTACCCTGAACAGTGTGAATTCACGGTAGACAGGATTATATGATGAAGCATTCAAGTTTTTACATTTGATAATTGTATTTAATTGCAGTTTATAATGTTATTAGGAATTCAGATGACTGCATGGTTCTGTATTATTTGCGTAGTAAAAGTAATAATTTTGACTTCTCTTCTTCTTCGTGTCGCTGCCGCGCTGGCACGACAGGTTTTTTTCTACATTTTGGTGGCCCAAAACGTTGCCACCTCCACGGCATCACTGGTAGCAGCACATAAGTCTCTATGCACATAAGTGCAGGTTTTGGGGCACAGAGGGCAAGATAGGCGGTGGAGCATGGTTTGTAACTCAGCTCCACCATCCACACCCTGCAGTTGAACCGTCTCGGTAATAGTGATCCGCCGGTGTCGAGAGCAGGGTCCAAGCTACCGGTGGTTACCGGTGGCTCCAGAGAAAATAACCTCCTCACAATACGAGCCGTATCGAGCCTTCTTTATCAGGCCCTTTACCCAACTGCGCAACGCAAGCTTCGACAGGGGTGGTCGTCGAAGCTTTGGCCTTTTGCGTGGTTGTGATTACACCTTCCTACTTGCGTTCTGAGGCTGTTCAGGGACTTGCAAGTAGATCACGGAAGGTTAGACCCTGCAAGAAGATGGTTTGCTTGATGGTAAATAGTTCATGGGTGGGGGAGAAGTGTCTTGCCACAGTTTGCAACGGGCGTCAGCTGGGTTTCCTGACAGCGGTACTGTTTTTTACTAATGTCTGATAAAGAGCGAGTAATAATTAAGTAGACATATTAATTGCCTATTACATAAAACCAGACCTGTCATTTCCAAAAACTTTTGACAACATATTAATTTTGCTTTAAGCTAGAAGATATAAATATTTGCTTAATTAATAACGAATAAATTGCGGGGCTCAGGTAAATTTTCGCATCAAAAATAATGAAAAAACTTCCAAGAGTGTGCGGGTTGCGTACTCGCACAATATTTGTTACAAACAAAAGAATTTCCTGGGGCTAAGAAACTTATATTGAACTTTATCCTTATAAAATCCGTACTAACTTGAAACTCCAAATTGGTTTTCAATGCTAAGATAATAAATAGGTTTTTTGTACGTGATATAGGATACTGATCACTTTTTTATTTATTTAGGTTTTATTTGATACGGAGAAATGAGAAAACTGCCGTAAGGAAAGATTTGAATTAGAATCTGGATTGCTATACGTACGACGATAAGGGAAGACTAAAGAAATGATCGATGAACTTGATGTGCCTTATTCGGAACACACATACTATTAACATCCATGCAACCATCTTGCCATTAGGTTAAAAAAACCTCAGAACATAAGACACACGTTGGAGCGCCCCAAGTGCACGCATCTCTACTTTGGGGGATTTGATGAATACCACCGACTGAAGTTTTATAAATAAGGCTTTATACATATATCTAGAAAGCGAGTCACTACTGAAATTATAGGAAGAATAAGATACATTGCGCTGACCGAAGAAAATGGTCTTCGGGTAATCGATCGCCACTATACGTGTAGGTTTAATCCCAAGAGTGTGGGTCCCTTCCAAAAATTTTGTACAATAACGCAAGCCAAACCGCTGGGAGAAGCTAGTGTATTATATCATAATGTTAAAATTCAAACAACAACATTCTGTTTCTTTTTTAAGGCCAATAAATCCAATAAAATTAAATACAAAAACTAGCTGACAGATTCTCAAACTCATTTTAACTATTATGACTAACTGACTGAAAAACAACAGACAAACAAATCAAAGAAAGAAAGCAAGAAAATTATGTTTATTCAACACAGAATTTTCAAAGTCTGGCAGCAAATTCTGTTAGATTCGCTTTCGAAAAACCGGGTTTAATGTTTATGTCTACAGAGTTCCAACAGTCAAAACAAAACCAGCGAGCGGGTGTTATTTTTTTCACAAGTTTCGTCTGAGTTGTATTCATGTTGCTATGTCATATTTCATGAGTCCTATTACGAATCGTAAATGCTCTTTTGCAATAGACGAAGTTGCGTTGGTCTGCGTTGGGAGTACATCTATAGTCCGCGAAACAATTTTGATACTTACTAGTCTGAATAGGATTATAGTTTATTTGGGCGCTCGCGCGAGACTGAGGAGCGCGCGCGCTGAATTGACGCAGAATATATAGTACTTTAATTTTATTTATTGTAATTTTGTTTTATTATATTGACAAACGAAAACTAATGAAACGTATTCATTGTAGATTGAAATTTTATATCATATTAATTTATTTGATACAATTGTTTTTATTTGGAATATAATGGACGCTGAATCAAGACATTTCTGGCTTAAATTAGGCTTTCTTTACGTTTTTTTCCGTGAAAACTCAAGGAATTTAAAGAAATTCTAGAACTCCAATAAACAAGTAAAACATTCAACTTACCTTTTAGTAATTTTAGCTTTTAAAAGAATTGATTGTAACAATGTGAATTAGACCGTCAAAGTTCCATCGCCGACATTTTTTCTTGCAAACTGAGTTCGTAAAATATTTATAGTAAATTACACGAAAAGAAAAATGAAAATGTGTAACTCTAACTTACAAGAAAGAGACTGGCACTATCGGTATTCATGATCAAATAATTAAAATATCTTACTGCTGCTGATAATTACAGCGTCAAAAATCATGAATTTCCGTAAAAAAATGTAATAGGACTCTTAAGGCCGAGACAAACTGTTAAGTGCGGTCACTGTCGGACGGCATAGAAAAGGATTGAAATCACGAGATGATTTTATCTAATTCCGAACTAGTTTTCAAAAAGGTCAAGGTAAGAGTTAAGTTTGGCGATCATTTGCGCCGAGTTTTTTTTTTTGTGATACTTGTTATGGAAACAACCCTCATTTAGTTTTATTTATGTTTTGCCGAAAGTATTGACGACACAGTAGAGTTGTAGACGGCATGTTAACCTACTTAGTTGGAAATGTGGGGGAATGAGCAACTAATGTACTGGTACTTTTGTCGGCATCACATAGAATATTAAAGCGGCTTAAACCCATTGCTACTTATTGCTTTTATTATAAACTAGCTGACCCGTGACCACTTAGTTGGGCACTATTTTTTAGGTTAGTAAAAAAGCCTATGGCACTAACAAAAAACGTGGCTTTCTATTGGTAATATATTTAAATCGGTTCAAGAGTTCCAGAGATTACCCCATACAACCTCACAAAGTCACAAACTTTACATCTTTATAAAATTAGTAGGTATAGAGTATAGACGTGAAAGTCAGTATATTTAGATTAATGTTGAACTGTTTGTATAATCGTAGATAAGCACTCCTCAACAATAAAACTTTGGCACTTGTGTGTGTTTAATAATGGCTGTAGGTACAATTTTTTATGTAACCGGAAAAATGCCGTAAAATTGTTCAATAGCACGTGAAAATGTAAACTACTTTTTCTTAATGGCACAGATAAATTGAAATCTATTGAATTGGGGTAATAAATCAAGCAATTATAATCTAATAAAGAATTACTACGATCTAACGGAGTCTGTCATTTCCGTTGACATTTACAAAAGACCTGTTTTCTTTAGACGCGGCGTAAAAGTAATGAAAGCACGGCGTCATATTAAATTTTAATTTGACTGACTTGACACATTGATTATTACAAGATTCATCCCAAATTTTATTAAAATTAATTTGTTCACGCATATTTGTGAACGTAACCTTCATGCGACACTGTTCAAAGATCAAATTTTAACAATTCACAAAAATGTAAGCATCCAAATTTAAAAAAAATTGCGACAATCTTTCAATTATTAATGTTCCGTTAAATTGCTACCTCATCTGTTTAATTAACTCGTTAATTACAGCGTTGTTATATTAATTATTCAAGGTCTAAACTCAAGTAGGTGCGACTACCAATGTCTTTTGTAAACTATTAAATTTCAGCTGAATTACTTTGTCTATTTTAAGAGAGGAGTAGTGTATTTTTGTCATAGGCACTCGATGGATGATATCACTGAAGTTATAAGAACCTTTTCAAGGGTTGAGGACGTTGAGATCAAGCTGACAAAGCAGGGAAATCCTAAAATAAATAAGATATTTTTAGGGATGTTCCACAAAAAGCTCTTTTTCTTTAACCCCGACCAAAAAGACTACGTCTTTCTAACCCATCGTAGTTACCTAAACGGATCAACCGATTTCGATTTTGTACAGGTCACTATTTGGGTGTTAGGTACGTGATAGGTAAAATAAAACAATACAGTTTGGTTCCAATGCGCACGTCTTACTCGCTCGGCGGACAAGCAAAGAGTGTGCGTTCAGTGAAGCGACTCCCTGACCGCACCCCCACTACCGCTCGCCCCACCAGTAAGTATTTATACACTACAGATTTATTTGTTGAAAAGTTGACTTATTGAAAATTCATTTTACGAAACGTAAGACCCGAACTCATCATAACTCGCCATGGCCTGAATCAACCATACATATAGACGCATGAGAAGTTAATCAATGCATATTATGTACTTTCTGAATAACCTGGTATCGGCATACATGGCCCGAGACTGCAAACTTGCGGCTCAATAACCAATACATTTAGTGCTTGCATAGGGACATAAGTGAATAACTTCGAAGTGGTGGTTCCCACCGAAATTACTGTTTGCAAGATTTAATGGCGTTGGCTCAGTGTGACCAAGTCTTTGCTTCAACGGTTTTCTGATAATGAGATTTCGTACATTAAGTGCTAAAGTGGAAAATGTGTGCAAGTATGACAAGTTAAGCTTTCCAAAGCTCACTTAAACCGAATCTAATACATTAATGTTTAGTAATAAGGTTATTATTGCCTTTGAACGATTTTCGAACAAACGACCGTCTTTTTTATATTCTTTAGTATAAAGCTGCTTTTAAATGTCGTATTTTGCGTAGCTAGAATTTTTATGATTGAATAAGTTTTTTGTAAAATAGCAGTTACAATTACATGCTAAAATAGTGCTTTCTTTCATCATTACGTATTAACAAAGTATTTAAAATTACAAAATGAGGACTTTAAGTAGCACAGTGCGCTTAGGTTACCAATTGTCATACCTACCTCTTGAGGCAGTGGGCTGAAGCCTGTATTACTTCTTTTTTATGTAGAAGGTACAATTTGTGCTTTGTTTGAAAATTGCAGAAGTGTTTCAACTCGGAAAAGTGCCCCAAAGACGTCACAGTACTCACATTCGTCGTAAGTCAGCTTAGGAAACACGTTCCCTTAGGGAAAGTAAACGCAATAAATCCCCATGTTCTACTCCGAAAGGGAAAACAAACTAGACAAACGGATTTACGCCATAGGTGCGGTCTATCTATTTGCCATTTATATGAAATCGAGCAATATTTACTCTCTGGACCAGCGCTCTCTCACGTACAGATTAATCCCCAGTAGAACCCATTTACGTTACTGTTATTGCCTGTATGAATTAAATTTCCAAATGGGGTGTTATTATTTTTATGGATGCTACGTTTTAACTATTATTGCAGTCATACAATTTGGGAAACGCATGCAATAATGGTTTTCTAAATGCTTTGTTTTTACCAACGGTGGTTCCCCAATTGGAGACGTTCAATCATATAGTGTATGGGTATATCCGAACCCTGAGCTCAGTTTGGCTGTAGCATTCGATCGTAAGTAATCAGTCAATGTCACTAATTCCACCATCAAAGGCACATTGTGTATGAAATATGCGAATGGAATCTCTGGCTGAAACCAAGAGAGATGATCCATTATACATTATGTAAAGTTACTGGAACAAAATACACTTATTAAATACATATTATTCTAGTATATCAGACGTTATTACTTGAAATTTATCCCTAAACATAAATAATATTTGATAAGAAGGGTTACCCAGGTCCTTAAGTGTCACTTAATTTTCAGTAAAAACGGAAAATATGTTTGGAGAGCCTTTCATAACTTACTTTGAGCCCATTTTATTAGTTTAAGGGGTCCTTTAGCGCGTGGTCGGCACGGTGCGGTCTTCCTGGCAGGCTTTGGCCTTCGGTGTGGAGGATATTTTATCTAATTATGAATACACTTAAGGAATAAAATACCTGCGTGTTTTTAGGTAGGAAATACTTTACGGATAGCTGCTGCTGTCTGAGGTCGGCAAGGGGTTGATACTTGATAGACAATAGCATGACAGTTGACATTTTAGCATATTAGGTAGATACGAGTATACTATGTTAGCTAGAATTTAGTCTACGTGAAGAGAAACGTAATACTGGTTAAACAGTATTATATTTCATTTCAATACGGTCTTATGATAGTTCAACATGTACATATGTAACATAAGACAGAATAGATAGAGCTGATAGAGATAGATGTTACAATCAAGACTTTGGCTGATATTAACCATTATATCGGTTCCGGTTTTCCAAACAGTATCAATGCCCGCTCAGGAGACACAAGCTATAGATACTAATATGTATTGTATAGCTGAAGAGTTTGTTTGTTTGTTTCTTTGGTTGAACGCGCTAATCTCAGGAACTACGTACTGGTTCGAATTGAAAGAATATTTTATTGCTGGAAAGCCTTTTATCGAGGAAGACTGTAGACTATATAACACTACACTACGACCAATAGAAGCGGAGCATTAATGAAAAATGGGACGCAGAGGAAGTTGAGCAGGTCAACTAGTAGTTAAATAATAAATCAGCGAAGACTACATTTGATTCCTGGGACTATAAACCGATTAAGTTTGTAAAATTATTGGCTGTTGCTACAAACAATTATATATATTACATATAATAAAATCGTAGAGTTGCCGTGTCTGTACATTGAATATTTTCGCATAAAAAATACATAGAAATGTCAGAAAAATGACATAGAACACAAATAAGCAGTTTTTGAAATTCTTTTCTGTTTGTCTGTGCGTCTGTTTGTCTGTGCATTTGGAGGAGCATCACGCATATACCACTGATTGAATTCAAAATTTAGGTACTTCAAAATATTAAGTGATAACCGGAGTAACATTTAGTGTTTATTTCATCAAAATCGACCCAAAAATCAAAAGATATCGAATTTTAAAGTTTACGAAGAAACTTCATCGAGCGCTAAAATAGGTTGTTTTCATTGAGACTTCAGATACTTGCAATGCCATCTATTGTGAAAATCTATATATATATAAAACAAAGACGGGTTTGTTACAACACTTATAACTCGAGATCCGCTGAACCAATTTTCATGGTTATTGATTCGTTGGATTTGTCTCCGAGCCGAATATAGCAGAATAAAACAAAGATGGGTTTGTTACAACACTTATAGCTCGAGATCCGCTGAACCAATTTTCATAGTTATTGATTCGTTGGATTTGTCTCCGAGCCGAATAGCAGAATACATCTTAAAAACAATTAAAACTCGATATGTGAAATGAATACTTAATCGACGAGAGCGAAGCCGCGGGGGACAGCTAGTTCTTAATATTTTAAATCCTCATGTTAGGAAGGCTACAAGTCAGTTGCTCCGTGAAATGAAAAATTTTCTGTAACGTGTGAGAACTGGTTTTGATAATGTAGATACTACATACGTTTCGAGGAAAACGATATTGGCAGCGGGCGACGCAGGGTACATTCACGGGCTTTAATAGGTAAAAACATTTGAAAGCGTGATAGTAAAAACGTTTTGATACAAATGTTTTAGAGTTATTTACGAAAAAACCATGAAATTGTTTTTTTTTTTTCAGTTCAATAGTAAATTTCATTTAGAGTTTGGCGTAAGTACAAGATATTTTAGCCGGTGATTGTACAGTGATGAAAAATAAAGATAATGTAGTTTTATTGCAATCATGGTTGAGAGAATTCCATTTTACATTTGTTACTTTCCATTTCAATAAAACCCGGTCGTAAAATATAGTATGTGTTGAGAGGTGTATTTAGAGTCACATCACAAAGTAACGAATACTTTTTGAATCGTCGTCATTGCAAATAAACTGATATTTGAGTCTTTGTTTTAGCGACTTAGGCATGGCCTTAGCGCGAATTTTTAACAAATTCGATTGCATTTCCGGATCGTGGCATATTACATTAGCGAACGGTTACGTAAACACAATCGAAAACGTTTGAAAACTCGCATTAAAGCCTCTGACTTCCAAAAACTATCCATGTATATTCGTGAAATTAAAAAAGTTAAAAAGTTCATTACCTGCTACTTGCCTCTTTAGGTCCAATTGTGCCAACCAGAGTTATCGATGAATCAGAGTTAGTTGCTATTACGAGGTGGAGGCTGTGTTTCCACCAGAGATGTGCGAGGGCTATTTTTGTTAACAACCAATAGAATCACTTCATTTACTTACTTGCTGCGCATCCTCGCATATTTCTGGTAGAAACGCAGCCTAAACAATAAATATTCCATACATAATGATTCCGAGTTAAAACTAACTCCGATTTCAAAAATAACTCTCGTTTGTGCAAGTGAGCCTAACGTAGTGAGGTACATTTGACATTATCGTCACGTAACAGGATTAGCCAAAGATCACAAGACTTAAAATAATAGAAATCTTTTCTGTCCCTACACTGTTTTTCTAATTAATCATGTACTTACTTTGATACGATCTGAACAGTTTTCTGACAGGTTGGACGGAGAAGTCGAAATAAGTGGTGGTATAGATTGTGATGGATCACTCATATTGTGATAGTCATACATTGTTAGAAAATAATAGTAAGTACCTAAATACAGTGTCTATTGAATATGATTTGAGTTTTACAATAGTCTATTACGGTATAATGAATTTACTCTTGTTGAACAAATACTTTTTTTTTTAAATTAAATTTGCTGCAACGGCTATTTCTTTCAAAAACCTATAAAGAAATTGTCCATAATTATTCAAAAGCACACTCTGCATAGTGGTAAATTATTTCATGCAATTTCGTTCTCATATTTTTTCAAAAGGCTGACATGTCTCAACTCAATTCAATCTACAGAGAACCATTACCAGACTAATAAAAAACATAAAATTTAATTACTCCGCCTTCATGTCAAGTTGTGACATCAAGGTAATAAACTACTCAGGACTGGAGTGTTCCCAGACACGATATATCACTTTAACTGTACGACGAAATAACGACATATTTCATTCCAACGTTCTTTTTCTTAACATGACAAAACGCTTTTCTTTTATTTTCTAGGCATAGAAGGTAAACAAACAAAAGAGTTATCTATGATTAGTATGAAAAAGGGTTTTCGGGTTCCAAATGTTTTTAAATACTGAACCTATATAGGATCATGTGCATCTGACACAGCCAATTTTGCATGAAACTACAGTGGCCCAAACACGGACGCATTACGTGACTTAATAAATGTTGAGCATGGGGGACCTGGTGATCTGGTAAACCTGTGTACCCGCTTTCGGTGACCGACCGAATGTAAACACGCAATGAAATTCGCTTTCGCTCCGCCCAGAGTCCTTTGATGGTTTCCCATCCAAAAAAATAAAAAAATCCACCTATATTTGTGTGCTTATATTCTAAAACGAAAGCACTCATCTATTTGTGGCCTCTAATCTAAATACAACTCAAACAAACGGTTTGCTTCAATCAACTCGATCCAATTTCGGCCAAAAATAGTCCCGAAATGTGTCGTTGGGACAACTTTCTATTTTCATTACTAGCCTATTACAACAGTTCATCAATTTCTCAAGAAAATAATACACCAACATTATTCTTTCTTGTAATGTAATAAAGAAATAAAAAGTGTAATTCAAGCCTGGTGATTTGAAATATATAAATTTATTTACATTTTTATAGATATTAATCACATCCTAAGATTGCTTCAGTAACCGGTAAGTATAGTTCGATGTTGTAGATCTATGAATCTATAAAGTGGTCTGTCGAAGAAAATATATCAGCCAAGTGCCATCCACCGCAGAACGTAAGCCTCGTGAGCACTGAGCAGTCCACATCCATCCGCTGCCGTCACCTTCTTCAAATTATCGATCCATCATGGCGCAGGGCTTCCTGCACTACGTTTGTTCATAGGTGGATATCACTAACATATGTCTCCTCCATCGATCGTCTGTCCGTCTACAGACATGGCCGGCTCACTTCTACTTCATCTTGCTGATTCAACACGCAATGTCGGTGACTTTTTAACCGACTTCCCAAAAAGGAGGAGGATTGGTCCCATTTAAATCATATCAAAATCGGTTACGAACTTTGGATTTTAAATCGAAATAGGTAGCTGGAATTTGACTATTTAGATGATTGTTTGATAATCGAAATTGCGTATTTTGCTTTTTTGCGATTTTGCAGTGGTGTTGTTAGGTGTGGGGAATGTAAAAAACTTTTTACAAAAAAATACAACCGAGTCGGTTGTATTTTTGTTCTCGTGCGATCCATAGCGAATGAGATCGATGCAAATTCTATACACCAGAGAAACCCCGCGCAATTCTCTTTCCATTGCACGCTGAGCAACCTATAATTTGTGAACCAGGCATATTTTATGGAGTTCCACGTTTAGGCTCCGTAAGTTATTACTATCTTAGTGCAGAATTTTGTGTAAATCAGTTAAGCCGTTTATGGTTCAATGAGTAACCAACAAAATAATATCTTCACAATCTTTCACATTAAAATATTGGCAGAGGTTTAAATTGGTACCTAAATATGTTAAACAATGTGAAATTAATCCCTGTGGCAGTTCATTCATCAAAATAATGAAACTTAAATAAGAGAAAATATGATATTCATGAACTAGTTTGAGTATAATTATTTTGGTGTATAGAATACTAAGGGCCAGTTTCACCGGTTACGGATAAAGTGTCGGTTAGCCTAATAGGAACTTATCTGGCAGATGAACTAAAACTTTTGGTTTCTCAGGTGTCGGATAGCGATATCTGGCAGATTTATTAAGTATTTGAGTATTATAAAGTATTATAGTATTATAAGTGTCGGTTAGTTATCCATCAGATAACTAACCGACACTTTATCCGTAACCGGTGAAACTGGCCCTTAGTCTTGTTAATATTACTTAAACTGATTTTTTTCTATGCTTACTCCGGAGATAAGGAGAGTGGTCAAATGTTTAAAAACACATACATTTTTATTTTTTCTTATTTGCAAAATAATTGTGCAAACGTCATCTAAAACTATCAAATTCCAAGTAAATAGCATTTTTAGTTCTTTCTAGCTGTAACAGATGGACAGACTTAGTCACACCATAAGGGTTTCTTTTACCATTTTAGTATGGAACCCTAAAAACTGTTGCGTAGTACCTATATAAAACCATTATATTATCATACTTAGAAATTGGCTAAAAATAAACCTGCTTTTTACATTTTATGAATATTTAAATGAGGATAAAATGTGAGTTTCATTGTCTGTCTAAATAACACGTCAATCAGAGTTTTACATAGATCATACCTCCACGGCGTTAAATTTCATTTCACAAAGCCCCTCATAAAGATGTACCTACATAGTACATGTATGACAGTAATGATATACACTGTACAACAAAGCTTCTGTTATCGCGGTGTGTACAGCCCCTATGACCCGTGGATGTTGGCACCCGAAGGATTGCTATCAACCGAGGACCAGAGAGTCCCGTCCTACGTTCAGTTTGGCGCGAGATCCCGCTGGGAACGTACGCGGTCTTGACTCATGCACACGTGGCCATTTCATTCACTATCGGGAATCTTTTAAAGTTCTCTACAACTTTTCTATTTCAGATAGTGTAGTTTTGATTTCGGTATAAAAGTTAGTTGCTAAGTTTAAAAAGTTTTCAAGTTGTCATTTGCGAAAAGTTAAAGTTTGTTCGTAAGATATGATTGTCTTACTATTGAGTGCATTGTTTATAGCAGGTGAGTTGAATTGATTTTAAAATGTATTTATTTTCACTAAAATATGTTTATGCCTACTGTAAGCACATGTATTACGCGTTCTTGATATATGTTCTTGTCATTTAAAATATTTGGATTGTATATAATATATACCTAATTAATTTTTTAGTACATGTTATGTACTAAAAAAACATTAAAATATTTTCAAAATATTGTGTAATTTATCAAGCTACTAACTATTTTAATCAAAACGAATGCAACACCTGATTTATACCTAATATGCAGTAGGTACTACGGACATTAAATAAACCCTTGTCAAACCAATCTTCACCTTTCCTTTCTCAACGTCAATAAGGCACTTATCGCCTTTACAATAAGCCAATTAACAATGCTTTGTAGTTCTATTAGACCCAGATTTCTGGGCACTACAGCGTTAGGCGTTCGTTCCCGTTCAAGTATACCCACATAGAGGTACCTACACATGTATGCAAAAATGGCAAAAATTCAAAATTCAAAATTCAAAAGTCATTTATTCAAATTAGGCTGAGGGCCAGCACTTTTTGAACGTCATGTTTTACAAAAGACAGTCCCCCAAAACGCCCGCCCGTCACCACTTCCTAGTGTTTTAGCTGTGGAGAAGAAGTGGCCAACAAACTCCCCAGCAACACAACTGTCTGTTACGTTTTAGGAACTAGAATTTTACAATAATTAATATGCAAAGTAATCCAAAACTTCAAAATTCCTTCTAAAATTTACATGACACAAAAATAAATATATACATTATTTATCACTTGTTAGCTACTAGCACTATGACACTAAAACAAAATACACACTTAAGCAAGTGTTGACGTATGTGGATTTAAATAAGTATAAAAAAAATGACCTACATAGTCAGACAAATAAATAAAAAAAAAGAAAATAAAAGAACAAATAAAATAAAATAAAATAAAAAATTATATGAACACATATAACCTGTCATAAAACTACTATACTATCTACTTAAACACAAGGAACATGATAATTTGTCTTGCGTTCAACACAGCGACCAACTATTCTTATCGTCTAAATAATCATTAATAGAATAGTATGCAGGCATAACTCTTTTTTCCAAAGTTGGTTTATTTTGTGTACCTATTCATTTAGATACTTTCTGTTTAATTTATATTGTAGTTTTGGCAATTTGTTTCAATAATTTCGTGATCATTATCCTTCGAGAGACAAATTCTTAGTAAGTTGAAAATATTTGCCGCAATGTGCGTCGATCAGTCTCGAACATGATCCTTGATTAAAATCTAAATACCAGCTTGCTGCGCTTGACCCTGTGGAACGTAGAGCTAAGAGGCTCATCGGTGACGTAAAACTGGTGGATGCCAAGCTACACAGCTTACTCATCTTGCCTGCTTATTGCTGTCTGTGTTTCCGAACGCTTATAACCCTAATTTCTTCAAAGTTAGAGTGAACAGGCTGCTTCTAGTCCTCTCCATCCTAGACTTTGCATCTCATCTTTGCCTAGGTCATCTCTGACCTAGACTAGAAGAGCAAAAATCAAATAAAAAAAATCAATGATCAGTCATTGATTTTGTTCAAGACCATACCTTATATACCAATATACCAACATATCTTGATCTAGGTTTTAAACTTCGTAGTTAATCTGGATCTCGTTATCAATCACAGAACACTAACGCGGTTTCCTTTGCGATAGGCAAGCACCATTGAATTTATGCATTTTCCGAATTTTACGGCTATTTCTGTTTCACTATGTTAACGTTATTTCAACACAAATATGTAAGTACAATAACTTTAGTTATTTGGGTATCGTCAGGCATTTTTTAATGTAAATAAATTTATTAATTCGTATTTTACGTACCTATCTATTCATTTATCCAGATATATAAAATTAAACCAGTGAACCTTTCAGTTTAATAATAACGATCACATTACATACTTCTGTAATAAAATCATTTGTATCAATGATTTCACTAAAAAGTTTAAATGCGTATTAAAATAATTGGTTTCTGATATTTTTAACACCGCAATTAGGCTGCGCTTCCACAAGAGATGTGCGAGGATGCGTAACGAGGGATGTGTAAGTTAATAACCAATAGAATCCCTTCCTTTATCTAGCCTCGCTCGAAGCAAGCGATTTTATTGGTTCTTGACCAACCCACCTCTCTACGCATTCTCGCACAGCTTATCTGACAGTTTTAGATTCTAACATTTATTTATTTAGACTTTATGCATAATAGTGTTACATGGGTGGACTTAATGCAACAAGGCATTCTCTACCAGTCAACCTTTGGGTTAAAAATACTACATCGTGGTAGGTGTAGGCCTACAACAAACAAATAATATAAAATAAAATCGATACAACACAATATACAAATAATATATTTAATACTAATAAAATACACATAATATGCATGTATGTGCTAAAATAATATACTAAAAAATCATGAGCCACTTCATCATTTACATTCATTTTATCTACCTTGTTATCAATCTCTAAAATCCCTACCCTTATCAAAACTGTCCAAATTATTGTGAAAATCATTAAAACAATCGGAAACGTTAATCCGCTCCTGTCAACATTCAATATTTAATTTGGACACCTTCTAGATAATTGCCAATCTATGGCAGCTGCGGAATCACATCATTCCATGTCCCATAAGCCGAGAATTAAACATGACACCGTTAATTTGTAGGAAGATTGGACTTTTACTAACGATTTCTGAACACCTGAAAATAAAAGGCAAGAGAGGCAATCTCCATAAATTTACATTTGTCAGAACTTACCTTGGAATTTGCTCCCCATCGGCGTGTTATTTGTTTTCATTGCCGACTCGCAAAGGAGGAAACTTGACAGTTCATTTTTGTTATTTTTCAAGTTTCCGCGGCTTGAATGTTGTTGAGGGCAAGTAGGATTATATTTTTGCAATGTTTACTGCAAAGAAATATTGTCTTCGTCTGTCTTCCTTTTCAACGCTTTAAAGTAATGGTGTCGACAGCGAACAGTGCTTTTTAAAAGTTGGTCGGACGTATACCTACCTACTTTATTTATTACCAGGTGATCCGTACCCATTTCGTTGGGCGGTATTTTTCGGGTTAATAATGGCCTATGACACTCACAAACAACGTGGATTTCTATTGTTAAAATAATTTTCAAAATCGGTTCAGTAGGTTTAGAGATTATTTATTTATTTATTTATTTAACACTATAAGCACAAATGTACAGAGGCAGACTTAATGCCATAGGCATTCTCTACCAGTCAACCTTTGGGTGATGTGGAGACAAATAGTGGTAGGTGCAATATGGAGAACATAAAAGCGATTGATATTAATATACAAACATACAGAATACATAAATATTATATAAACTATACATATTACATATAATATAACAAAATTTTAATTGAAAAAATAAACATACGAACATATTTATACAATTAGTACCAATAGATAGTTGAGAAATATTAGCGCTGTGATGAGACTACTGCCAACTTCTTGCGAATGTGCTCACGAACTCTAACTTTAAAGGTTAATCGGTTGGTGGCCATCCTGAATTCCTGAGGGAGCGCATTCCACAGAGAAATAGCCTGAACGAAGATTAGGTACCCCCCACAACCTCACAAACTCACAAACTATACCTAACTCTTTATAATATTAGTATAGACTAGCAGTTCACCCGCGATTTCATCCGAGCTGCAATTTTCTTAAGGATCCCTATTTTTTTCTTGTAAAAAATAAAACCTTTAATTATCAGGGATGAAGCTTTCTAATAGAGAAAGATTTTTTGAAATCGGTTCAGTAGTTTTTGAGTTAGATTGTAACAAACAGATAAAAATCAAATCTTTCGTCTTTATACCTGATACTAGCTGACCCGTGCAACGTCGTCTGCGTAATATTTTTCATTACTGCTCCGCTCCTATTGGTCTTAGCGTGATGATATATAGCCTATAGCCTTCCTCGATAAAAGGTGCAATCTAACACTGCAAGATTTTATCAAATCGGACCAGTAGTTCCTGAGATTAGCGCGTTCAACCAAACAAACAAACAATCAAACAAACAAACTCTTCTGCTTTATAATATTAGTATAGATATAGATTAGTTCAGATATAGGCCGGTGATAAGATAACCCAGTTTTATATATTTATCCATTCGCATTGATTAAGTGTAAATAAAAGGAAAACTAGAATAAAAGACTCTATAGGTTGTTTTATATTAAGCCAAAATAATTTCAGCTTCTCAGGAAAATGTAGCCTCATGTACCTTCAAACGAATAGTTTAGTCAAGTCTGGAATCATTTACCCGCAATTTAGACACTTCAGTGTAAGTTTTCAGTAAGTACGAAGTAGTCCGGACAACTCCAGCCTTGGTACAGTAACCTCTTGATTTCAATGTAAAGGGAACAACATGACAAACAGTTTTCGCCATTCTCTGAAACCTGGCTCGGTACACAAAGGCGATCAACAAAGCAGAATTTGAATACTTGTAACAAAAGAACATCGAATGTTTGCGTAAAATTATATTTATGAAGAAAAAAATGTAAACGTTCTACTTCCTAAAATAAAAGCCGGCCTATATTTGTTGACTATGAAAGATGTTATAATTTTGCAAGCAGCGACATTGAACCGCTTTTATTAATTTTAGCGAGTGCCGACTTGCCCGTAATCAAGTCTTTAACATTACTCATCTCGCCTTCATTAAAAAAATTGTCACGCAAAAAGGAAAAGTGTTCAGAGTGCCAAATCTACTATTTTTAGAGTTCCGTAGCCAAATGGCAAAAAACGGAACCCTTATGGATTCGTCATGTCTGTCTGTCTGTCCGTCCGTATGTCACAGCCACTTTTTTCCGAAACTATAAGAAATATGCTGTTGAAACTTGGTAAGTAGATGTATTCTGTGAACCGCATTAAGATTTTTACACAAAAATAGAAAAACAAAAACAATTTTCCCCATACTTAGAACTTAAACTCAATATTTTTTTTCATCAAACCCATACGTGTGGGGTATCTATGGGTAGGTCTTCAAAAATGATATTGAGGTTTCTACTATTTTTTTTTTCTAAACTGAAAAGTTTGCGCGAGAGACACTTCCAAATCCAAAGTGGTAAAATATCCCCCCCCCCCCCCTGTAACTTCTAAAATAAGAGAATGATACAACTAAAAAAAATATGTGATGTAAATTACCATACAAACTTCCACCGAAAATTGGTTTGAACGAGTGAGTGGTTTTTTAATTTTTTAAACGTTTTAAATCGTAAACCGCAACGTTCGCTTATAATATTAGTAGTACCTAGTACCTACAGGTTTGTACGGAAACCTCGGTGCGCGAGTCCGAATCGCACTAGGCCGGTTTTTTTAAGCAAAGTCGTCAGTCACAATCTGTCAAAAATGTATGGAAATTTGAAGCTTTTTTTGCAGATTGCGACTGAGATGCGAATGTGAATGTTCTTTGAAAATTAGGTAGTAGAATTATTCATGCGATGCTTGAATACGGTTTTTTGGTTAATTTTGTATAGGTAAACTTCTCGTCCCCAACTTAAGATTTGTGATAGGTACTTACAAATTAGACCAAAGCCATGAGATGTACAGATCTAAACATTTATCACAATCCTGTTAGTTTTATGGTCGGCTTGCAACAATAAAACTAATAAAGGCGTCGGTCATTAAGTTTGTCCGTACTTCTAGAAACTTTATGACTGCGTGTGGCACCATGCCGATTTTATTAACCATTTTCATACATTATCGATTAACGTAATTAATTGGAGTGTTCGGATATGTTGCCCGCAGCTGTTGTTGAGACAGAAAGTGCCTGATCACCTAATCGTAGTTTAGATCTTGGTGTAACCGACTGAAAATATTCGGAAAATGGCGCTCTTGCATTTAAAATGTTCGTTGTTCTAGAAGGTTAATATGACAACAGGAAATTATGCCCGCTTTTCGTTAGGCAGGGGTTTAAAAGGCATCCGACATGGCGCGAGTGATAACGTTTGAGTGGATGTAGAAAAAGGAAGGCTACCTTTATGACGTCGTTTATGAAAGGGCTAAAGTTCATAATATCGGGTGAGGTCTGTCTGAAGAGAAGTCATTACGAAAATTATATAAGACAAAAGTGGGTGAGGAAGAGCATTTACATAAAACTATAGCCCTTTATTCAGAACTAAAGGGTTTTACTTCATTCTGCTCAAGTTTCTACGGTATAAAGTTAAAGTGCGAGTATAAAATAATTGGAGCAGTTGGAGAAGGCTTATGCCAAAGACCTATTTCAATTGCTTCCATCCACTGCTACCCTTGTCCAATACGCTCCCAAGGTCAGGCGAATATTGTGTTCCAACAAGAAGGTATAGAGCATTAACAATGACAACACGTTTCTTTGCTACACATATCACCCAATTTTATATTGATTCCCCATTATTTTTCACACGATTCCTTCTTTTCTTGACAAACAAATCAAAACTGGGGCAAAAAAATGCTAAATTCCTTAAATATTTTTACCGCAGAGCTAATTTTAGAAGGAAAGCTACTATAGTAGATAACTATTTTTGTTTACTGTTCCCACTGAGTATATATTGCTATATTCCTGAAATAAGTACTAACAAGAACTTCCCACACGTACTGTTCTTATTTAGATAACGCAAGTACCTCCGGAGGTAATGTTTTTGATCAGCGAGGCTATCTTTATGCAAACGCCAGTGAAGCGAAGAATGAAAATACGTGTGGGAAGGTCTGGTCATGAGTGACAATCGATATTGACATTTTATAACAGGCCTAACTACCCGTGTTTATTTTAATATTAGCTTTTCCCGTGACTTTGTTTGACTATTTTCCCCGTTCCCGTAAGAATTTCGGAACTACTTTTACATATAAACCTTCCTCTTGAACCACTCTGTGTATTGATGAAAACCGCATTAAAATCCGTTGACAAGTTTAAAAGATATAAGCGTACAGACAGAAAAGGCGACTCTGTTTTATACTCTAAAAATAATCAAACGAATAGATATGGTACCGTCTTTTTTGAGTTCATAAAAAATGATTGCCTAATTTCCCGACCTCTTACAATTATTCCTTAAAAATCTTATTGAGACTAATAACGAAAGTTTCAAGCCAAAACCGGCCCAACCATTTTCAAGCGACGCACTTATAACTTACAAGCACCAAGGTATTTGTAAGCACCAAGGTACTTGTAAGTGACTTGGTGCTTGTAAGTGCGTCGCTTTATTGTAGTTTTACTTTTTTCAGTTCTCGTAGAAACGGGAATCCTCTCTTAGTTCTCCCCTACATTACCCAAAGATGCTAAAAAGACACCTACAGTACGAATAATCTAAGTTTACCCATGCGAATTACGTCGCAATCGATTGCGCAGAATGTCATTTTGACAAGAAACATAGAAAAGCGCATGCGCGGGTACGTCGCGTATGCTGTCTCAGTCACTCGTATACGTTTGATGCATACTTGTGACTCGCTTCATCAATGCAATACGACTGTTGGTGCGAAAAGTGTTAAACGTTGTTATTGTTTTAATTAATTATTCTGGTTTTTTCTTACTGTTTGACTTGTATTTTCTTGTAGTGTATGTGTTTGTTGTGTTACTTTGTGATCGTGTTATTGTTATTGCATGCATTTTTTCAAAATTCAAATATAACACGTACACAAAAAAAACATAATCTACGAACGTAACACTTTTCTACGCGATGGGACCTGCGCGGTCGTCACTAACAGCCAACTTCGCATGGGTAAAGTTAGAATATTCGTACTGTACATGCCGAATTTCAGCTTTCTACGACCTCGGTCTCGGCTGAGCGTTGTCTGTCAGTCATGGAAGAGTTTTGTATGTATTGATGATGTTGTGAAACAAGCATAGATGCGAAGCTTATTAATGAACACACAATCACAAATATGTAAGCTCAACTTCCACAGCAAACAAATTATACCTATTATTTATGTTAAGGTTAGATTTACGTGTCAAATAAGATATAAAGGCATTATTAAGTAAGGCAAGGTCTAATATAATAGAGACCTTTGAACAAAAGCCGCCACACAAACGAATATGAACAACAGTAAACCGATCCTTTGTTATGTAGGTTTATCGATATATTTCGATTATTTCCAAACAATTACAATGTACGCATGAACGAATGTATTCGGGTGTAAATCGTCGCGGTTTCCCGAAAACCCGAGAACCCAAAGGGTTTGCCGATGCCCGCAATCAAAATTCAATACGGTAGGTATATTGTTTGAAATAACTCAAATGAATATAATCTGCCAAGCCTTTCTAACCGACTTCTTTAAAAAGGGAAGAGGTTCTATGTTCAGCTATATGTAATTTTTTTTCCAAATGTGTTGTGTCTGGTTCCCACTTATTTAATTTATCTATGCTCCCAACTCGGTATGTTAAAATGGTCACTCATCCACAGACCGGACGCGGCAGGCGTTATTTATCTTTGAAGATTTATCCGTGTATCTGATACTAGCTGACCCACGCAACTTTGTCTGCGTTACATTTTCCATTAATGCTCGGCTCCTTTTAGTCTTAGCGTGATGATATTTAGCCTATATCCTTCCTCGATACATAGACTATCTAATACTGAAAGAATTTTTCAAATCGGACCAGTAGTTCCTGAGATTACCCCCTACATACAAACTTACGAACAAATGTTACCTCTTTAGAATATTAGTATAGAAGTATAGATAATTTAGCAACGAGCTCCTTAAATAACTCAATTGAATAACATAGGGGAATTCATCGGAAAAAATGTACACTACAATAAAGAGGAGAGTGATCAAGCGGGCTTCGAATAAGTACGTGATAGGAAAATAAATGAGGTACCGAGTGAAAATCTTCATAACTGAGCGATTATTGATGACGATTCGATTATGAGCAACAGTGGTATTCGAATGCCTTCAGCGATAAGCTTCCCGCATTTGGGAAAAAAAAACCTTTTTGCCTCATTCTAAACAAAGTTCTAGAAGTCTGTACTATTATACTTTTCTTGATTGTCTTTGTTAGTTTGTTTGCTCTCTTTTGGTATTAAAAAACCATTCACGCGGTATCTAGAGTCATTCATAAGAAATGTCAATAACAATATTTTGGAAATTAATTTATCGCGTTTAATTTAAGTGTACACACTTAGGTAGGTACGCAAAACCGAGTAGAGAGAAATCTAAGAGTTAATTGAACACTAATTCGAAAAATAATTCGAGGGGAAGGGCTATATAACTTTGTATGAAATACAGTATCCCGTAAACGCTCCAAATAGATACATTAATTTGTGGTATAGTTGTCAAATAACGGTGGCGACATTTATCACTTTAGCAATATCGTAAAATGTTCACCTACGTAGCCCGTTTGCACCGGCGTACCGAAATTGTCTCTAGCAATAAAAGTAGTATTTCAAGAGAGTGCGCTCACTAAAAGCAAAGCAGTTTTGTCTGACATAGACACTGTTTTAGTATTAAAACGATTTTCTATAGGTACAGACACAACTTTATGCAATTTACAGAAGTTAGTTTTAATGTCTTCAAAATAATAGATCCTAGGTTGGTTGTAAAACGTAGCCAACAGAAATATGCATTTGTGATAAACATAATGGCAGTAAATACATAATATGATCGAAGTCTAAACCTGTCCTGGATTTCCGCCAAGTAACGAGATGCTGTTTGTTTTTCAGTTGAACGATGAGTCTGTTTTGATTCGAATGTTCTGTTTTTCTAGCCATCATCATTATCATGAGTCATTTAAACCACACTCATACGAAGAGGTAAACACGATAGAAACAAGGGTTGGCTTACCGAACACTTGGTAAAACAGAATTTCAAACCTTCATTTAAAAGTAAGAAGAGTATTTCCAATCATTCTTTTTCTTTTCGAGCCTATTAGAATTTTTGAAGTCCACAGAAGGTATTGGGACACTCTGGACACTCTACATGGGTCATTTGACCAGGAGCATCGCGCTCCGTTGTGATAAGGTTTATATCTCCCATTTCACTCTACAGCGTTCTAATTTATACAATCACTTGAAGTCATAAAACAGATGTTCTCAAGCACATCACGACAGTACGACAGGATATTGATTGTGTAATCTCAAGGATGTACCGACACACTCTCACGTGACAATGGACAATCATTCAATCAAGTCTAGTACCTATGTACTACTTGAATTTTGGCATGACTATTTTAGTAGGCAATATTATGACGTAGGCAACATAGTTATAGATAAGAAAGACTAAATTTTATGCTAAAGGGTTAGAGTGGGTTCCCGAATTGACCTAAGAACGCGGCAAAATCTGCTTTACAACCCAATTTTGACAAGTTTTTAGGCTGAAGTAAAACTTTTCAAAAATACTCAACAAATTCTTAATTATATATTGAATGTCTAAAGCAACGTGGATTAGTTTATATTTTATTATTGTAGCATCTTCCTATTTTGTTTACTTGTATGACATTTCTTTAATCATGTTCCAAGTGTCTGACCATTACAACTAGGACAGTGAAATCATCAAGTATGTAGTTTAGTAGGTTGCATAACACAGCAGTTAACAAACTAAAAACTGAAAGAGGAAGCCCAGTATGCCCTTTATTTAACTACATCAAACCCAAATCAAAACTAGTTTCGGAAATAATGTCCCAAACCACATTGGAGCAGACCGTCGGAACTTTAAACAAGGGAGCTTATAGAGGAAGCGAGCACAATTTCCATAAGTACGGTGGAGGTATTGTGAACGGCGAATAACTAGTTGTATTATAGCCCATTTGCTTGTGCGAACACAGGCCTTTAACGCTGTATTGATAACAGAACTATGGAAACATCCTATTGCACTCAAACGTTGAATATGCCTTTGAAAAACCGAGGACGGAAATCTCTATAATCTGGCTTATTCTTATAGGTATGTATTCTATATTCCAACATCATTTTATCTACCTATGTACCTACCTACTTGGGTAAAAAAGTAGTAGATTTGAAAGTTGTCCTAGTGACTAAAAATGGTCCTCACCATTTTTTAGTTACTAGAACCACTTTCAAATACTACTTTCTTTTTCTTCAATAGAGATGATTCCCTTCCGTTCCTTATTTTTAGTTGTCAGTTGGATTATCAAAAAATTGGATAGGTAAGTATTTTTTTTCTTTAAAATCAATACAAATTTAAGAAGATAAAACGCATCAAAAGTGCATCAAAGATCAAGAGTGCGGCCTTGTGTCGTCCTGCCAGGGTTGCGGAACTTTTTCGAAAGAGTCACCGCGGCCCTGGAACGCAAAGGGTATTAGGAGGAACACGGATGGGTTTTAGTCAGTAAGAGTCTGACACTCCATTCTGCTTCACCCAGGGCTGGAGGAGTCATTTGATGATTTCCCATCCTTCAAAAAAAGGCTTGTGACGTCACTATTCAGTAAAAAGTGTACTTATTTGAGACATCACACGAGTTTCCAACGCACTGGCGCGTCTTAATTTTTTGTTTTCGTAAAAAAAGAAAAAGTTAAATATTTTTTGGAAATCTATCTGACGGAATAATCGGATTTTTTAGTCATCTACCCTGTTCAGTTGTCATGACATTTGCAAATAATGTAGACCAAGTCTGCTTGTCCGTTGACGCGGAGCGAGGCAGCGGAGCGGAGACACGGAGAGATATCAACCAATGGGATTGCCATCAGGCCTGCTCACTCCGTGACATTGGACTAATGAGGATCATATCGTGCGGAAAGTTGAACATGAATTCGGATGAACATCACAGAAACAATGTATGGATGTGTGAAAGAAGATATTTATGGTTTAAAAAAGGCGACCACTGAAACGGCTAAATGGAGATGTAGGTACTCGTCTTAGATAGCTGATATTTGGCATGTAGGGTCCTTGGAGAGTGTGTAAAACTAAGAGCGGATTTCCCGGAATTCCTACAGGTATGGAAAAACCGGCCAAGTGCGAGTCGGACTCGCGAAGCAAAAGTTGCGATTTACGTTTAATGACGTATTAAAAAAAACTACTTACTAGATCTCGTTCAAACCAATTTTCCCTGGTTGGTAATATACATCATATTTTTTTTTTAAGTTTTACCATTCTCTTATTTTAGAAGTTACAGGGGGGGACACATTTTACCACTTTGGAAGTGTCTCTCGCGCAAACTATTAAGTTTAGAAATTACATTAGAATCAATAACGGTGGTAATCAATATCATTTTCGAAGACCTATCCATAGATACCCCACACGTATGGGTTTAATGAAAAATATTTTTTTGAGTTTCAGTTTTAAGTACCCACAAAATTTATGTTTTTTTTTCTATTTTTCGTTTCACAGAATACATCTACTTATCAAGTTTCAACAGCATAGTTCATAAGTTTCGGAGAAAAGTGGCGGTGACATACGGACGGACAGACAGACAGACATGACGAATCAGTTTTTGCCATTTGGCTACGGAACCCTCAAAACGGGATATGCGCGTACATAGTGGCGGCAAAAGCTACCTACTTTACTTATATTTATTTGACACAACACAGCAGATGATCGCTGTAACACAAACATAAGAATATATATGGTACCGCAACGCTAATTAGAGGCAAAATAATTAATACGTGGTGCGACTGATTGCTATCCATCACCTCAGATTGATTAGGTTAGTTTAGGTTAATCCGGAAAATAATTAACACGTATGTTAATCAATTGTTAATTAATGACAAGTAGTGCACACAACAACTATGTATTACATCTATCTATAAATATAAAAATGAATCCCTATTTCCCTAGGTCATCGTATCACGCGTGAACGGCTGGGCCGATTTCGCTAATTCTTTTTTTTTGTTGTGTTTGTAACTGTCAGGAGAAGGTTCTTATGAAAGAAAAAAATAAACAAGTTGCAGTTGACGGGAGCGAAGCCTCGGGGGACACCTAGTACTTACGGGTACTATAAAACGGGTTTTTAACTTTTATTTAGTTTTTGGGAATGCCTGCGAAGTAATTGGTCGAATTTTAAATTTCACATACATGGATTTCTTTAAAACATGCAATAATCAACAAATAATATCGAGGATGAAACCTACAACCATAATACTTACTATTCTTTGCCTTCTGCAATACTGAAATTGAGAACCTTCACAATGAAAAGAATTCTACCTTCTGAGATTCAAAACAAAGCTACCTAAAATAATAATAAAGGTACAAATGTTACAGGGTACAACATGTTGCCAAGCCAACGATTTTAAAGAGATCAACCTTAACTTCGACGTTTCAGATCTCAGCCAATATCATGCTGACAACGCTCTAGCGAAAATTCTCTCTCAAAAATTTTGATATGCGCCTTCCACCTTCGGCTTCGTAGAAAAGTGAGACGAGCACTCCACATATCGTGACAGAAAGTGTAAATTTAATAACTCAGTCCCCAACTCAAAATACCTTTTGTCTGTTTCTTTTTAAAGGATGGAAAATCATCAAATGACTCCTTCCGCTCTGGGCAGAACGGAAGAGAGCGTCAGCTCTTACGGGTTCATTCCAGGGATTGAATAACCGGAAAAAATATGGTACCGTAATTTAGAGGTATGACGTCATCCCTTTAAATTTCGGTACCTTAAAATAAAGGTACCTTTAAATTACTATACCTTAAAGTAAATGTACCTGTATATTTTCGATATTGTAATATTGAGGTATCATTACTTTTTTAAGTACCTAAATTATGAAATAAAGGTTTTCTTTATACCCTGCCACCCGCGCCGAGGCGGCCGCAATGGGAAGGGAGTAGGTACTTGATCGAAAATTTATATTCGTGCCTCGGCAGCCAGATAAAGGTGGGAGTGAAATAGCGGGTGTACCATAGCGAATTAAATTATACCAATTACCAAACAAATATACCTAAATAGTACTATTTAGTACCTACCTAGCTCTATTTGCAAAAATTGTACCACCTCCAGGACAAAATTAAGATACACCCGCCATATTGACATTAAGATGGCGGGTGTTCTGTAATATTTTATTATTTAATCATTACTCACAAAATATAATTACTCCAAAAAAATGTACCTAAAAAGTACCTCAAGTAAAAAAAAACACACACTTGATCAGTGGGATAGGTCCTGAAAAATAAAACAACCGTGTCTCGTTTAGGTACTTATGTTTTTTTTTTTTTTACTTTCTCGGGTCCCTGGAGACCCGGTCCTTTGGTAGGCATACGAGGGGCCGAAACCAACTCGCAGAGGCCCGTTAGAAATTTCAAATGTAATGGGGCACCAACCGGCGATTATCCCTGTATGCACTAAAAGTATTCCCAAGGACAATCCCCGGCTGGAGCAGAGGGCTTAGCACGAATATTTTTGACGTATAGTAACGTTGCGTAAAATTTTACCATAGCTACAGTACTCGTTTTGCACATAATATTTATTTGAATTACGTAATAAAGTCATATTCTTGAATGATATAAATTGTGTATGTCCCATTAAATTAAACCAAAATACTATGGGGTTGTAGTTTAACACATTCAAAATTCAGTTACGTTAACGTTACTATACGTCAAAATATTCGTGCTAGGCCCTCTGTACTATTGCAGATTATGGAAACAAAAAATGAAACGCTATGGGTTTGGGTGGTTTAGTGGACTGATAATCGCTTATTATAGAAGAACTATTGGCCCCTGCCTGACCACTAACAATATACACGGCTTTTAAATGGCAGGGGGTGACTTGCACACTCAATGAATGGGCCCCCGAAAACGGTCGCTAGCACAAAGTGACGTAGCGCCAAGGAGGCAACACAGCCTAAGGTACTAGAGGAGTGGAGAGGTATACCACGGCTATCAGGACAATCCCGGAAGTGCGGTCAAGATCTCTACCAGCATCTTACTGGATTATACATCGTTCTCCCGAGCACGTGTGCTCTAGCGAATCTCCACTCAGACCGGCCAATTAAGGCAAGAAAGAGGTGGGAGCTCTGTTCCTCGTCAGTTTTCACACTGGCCAGCCAATAAAGGCAAGCCGTAGATGAGGAACAAGACTTCTCCCGGGAGATAAGGTTCGTGGGGTCACTACTGCCCAACAGTTCGCCACAAAACTGCCTTGCGGATTGTATCTCTCTTTGTCTGGCCCCTCACCTTAGGTATGACCTAAGGTCCATCGGGACACGCAAGCCCCACCACGACGTCAACGTAGCGATACTGCGGTAGGGAAGATACTACATACGGTACTTATGTTATTATTATTATGAATTATTGATCTAGGTACATATTTATATTATATTTAAGGGTATCATGAATGTAAATAACGCGTCAATGTTATAAGGTACCTCTTAATTTCATCCATACATAATGCAATTAGCGATAAGTGGATTCGGAGTTTTGGTAAAATTATTAAGATCATCAAAACATTTCCATTCAGCATTATGGTGGCAATGAGCTCGATAGTGGCCAATGTTGTGGATATCTGTAACATTGCCGCCGCGCCGGTGGTTAAAAACTCAATTAATCCAAGAACTATGTATTTTGTATTTTTTTATGTTATTTCCATAGGTATGTCTTTAAGACAAATTACATCTGTTTGATTCAGCTCAAAAGCTATTGTATAACTTAGTTTGTATTTTGATGTTCGTATGCCGTTGCAGTCATTACGTCTACGTTGTACAATATTATTATCTTCATATAATAATATACACTCTGCCGATTGGTTGAGCATTGATAATATATTTGGCAAGTTAAAATTAAGTGGCAAAATAGTAATTCTTCATTGTACTTTGTTGATGACACAATCAGTATTCGTACATTATTCTCAGACGTACTATAGATTGCATCGATCAAAATATTATCAAAAATAAAAGATACATTGCATTCGCAAGAGATCAAAACTTTTTGATTAATAACAGTTTTGTTTTGTGTTGTTGCTAAATCAAAATTATTAAGTGACAAAATTAAAAATTCTAATAATAAAGTAAAAGCCACGTGGCAAATCATTAACAATGAAACGAGCAAATCGGTTAAACGAGACAATCAGTTAGAGATTATAGTCAGTTTGCATGCTCTGTCTATCGCATCATATTTTACACTATGCTTGTATTATATTGCTTGTGTTTTTAGTATAAACAGTGTAACAATTGTAGATAGGCCAATAAATAATAAAAAAAAAAATAGTCGACAACAAATTAATTAGTGAATCTGCTACCGTAGCATTTAATGAGTTTTTTCCAATAGTCCTATAACTAGAACTCGCTCCTTGGATTCGTCTCCTTCTAAAGCTGAAAACCTGTGATTTCTGGGGCATTTTCATAAAACTTCTGAGTAATATAATAGACATAGTAGCCCCCTATCTTGCTGTAACTTTTAATTTATGCGTGGATTTAGGAACTTTTCCTGATCTCATGAAGAGTAGTAAAGTCATACCTTTATTTAAATCAGGTCATAAAAATTACATAGGCAACTTCCGGCCTATCTCCATCTTACCTGCATTTAGTAAAGTATTTGAAAAATTAATACTGAAGTAGTTGTTAATACATTTTAATTCACTCACATAGACTACTTCATAATGAACAGTATGGCATTTCAAAAGGCCGTTCGACTACAGACAGATGCGGGTGTCGCTCTTCTAAAACATAAATTTAACGCATAGGAGAGCTCGCAAAACGCAATTGGAGTTTTCTGTGATCTCTCTAAAGCTTTTGATTGCGTACACCATGACACAATTTTACGTAAACTACGTCATTACGGTCTCCAAAGTGAAGCTCTTAACGTAGTTGATTCATATTTACTTAATAATAGGTTCCAATGTGTTGATGTCAATGGTGTAAAATCTTCCGGGCTGCCAGTGCATTTAGGTGTGCCTCAAGACTCAATACTGGGTCCATTCTTGTTTCTGGTGTACATTAACGATCTACCATTTTCTTAAGGGATATCTGTGACGTACTATTGTTTGCGGATGATAACTCTCTTATCTTTAAAGTAGATAGAAATAGACAAGATTTCTATAGCGTAAACAGCGCTCTTTCAATGGTTACGGATTGGTTTACTGCAAATAATTTAGTTCTAAATGCTAAGAAAACGAAATGTATAAAGTTTGCCTTGCCAAACGTTAGAAATTTAGGTCCCAATGTAATCTTAAGTGAAGAAGTGCTTGAAACTGTGGACACTGCAGTATTTTTGGGCATAACTGTTGATTCCAAACTGCAATGGGGCCCACATATATCAAGCCTGTCGGGAACGCTCAGCTCTGCCGCATACGCCGTCAGGAAAGTTAGACAATTTACTGACGTTGACACTGCTCGGTTAGTATATTTTAGTTATTTCCATAGTATTATGTCCTACGGTATTATATTGTGGGGTAAAGCTGCTGATATACAAAATATATTTGTCTTACAAAAACGTGCTGTGCGAGCAATATATCAGCTAGGGTCAAAAGCTTCATTAAGAGAAATTTTCAAAGAGATTGGAATTCTCACGGTAGCATCTCAATTTATTTTTGCAAACATTTTATACATTAGGCAAAATATACAGTTATACAGTAAAACGAGTGACATCCATAACTAACTAGCACAAACTACATGCTCCTTCACACCGACTTCGTAAGGTCCATGATTCATTTGTGGGGCTCGGTACCCGTTTATACAATGTATATACTTCCACTTTCTTTTCTCGATCTGCCTTTTAACTCATTTAAAGCTAAAGTAAAATCTAACCTCTGTTCGAAGGCATACTATTCTGTTAGTGATTATTTAGATGATAAGAATAGTTGGTCGCTGTGTTGAACACAAGACTTATTATCATCATCTTTTTCTATAAGCAGTTCGTTTATGACGGGTTATATGTATTCATATAATATTATATTTTTATTAAATTTCGTTTTTGTCTTTTTTATACTTTATTTATCTGACTATGTAGGTCAATCTTTCAACGTCAACACTTGCTTGAGTGTGTATTTTGTTTTATAGTATCATTTTTTTGTTTTGTGTCATGTATTAATTACTTTGCTTTCTACTCATTTTATACATTCTAGTTCCTAAAACGTAACAGACAGATGTGTTGCTGGGCAGTTTGTTGGCAACTTCGTCTCCACAGCAAAAACACTAGGAAGTGGTGAAGGGCGGGCGTTTTGGGGGACTGTCTTCTGTAGAACTTGACGTTTAAAAAGCGCTGGCTCTCAGGCTAATTTGAATAATGACTTGAATTTTGGCATACGAACATTAAAATACGAACTAAGTTATACCATAGCTTTTGATCTGAATTAAACAGATGTAATTTGGAATATGGAAATAACATCAAATAGTACAAAATAAGAAGTTCTTGGATTAATTGAGTTTTTAGTTCCGGCGGCAATGTTACAGGCATCCACAACATTGGCCACTTTCGAGCTCATTGTTATTGTAATGCTGAATGGAAATGTTTTGATGATCTTAATAATTTTTTAACCAAAACTCCGAATACACTTATCGCAAATTGCATTATGTATGGACGAAATTAAGAGGTATCTTATAACATTGACGCGTTATTAAGAGCGTAGACGGGCTGCATTTTTCCATACAAATGTATTCCCCTATTTTCTCCCTGGATAATGCCTCTAGAGTAATCGTTTTTATTTATAAAAATCAAGGTCTATTGAAGGCATGCCCCTGTCATTTTTTTTTTCAAAAAAATTATTACAAAAATAAATATAACCTTCCAAAAACCTAAAAAAATGCCCCGTTTTTACCTACGTAATCAGACGCCTACCAAAGAAAATTGAAAAGTTTTTAAGATAAAAACAAGAAATAGGGGCATAGATCTATTCTTCCTTTAAATTTTGATACCAAATATAATTTAATCGGCCTAGGTTTCGAGGAGAAAACAGGGGAATACGAAACGTCGATCGCTCATGGTTTTTTGTAGGTAAAATCGTTCTGAGCTGCAGTTGTCCCTATCGCACTGTACGGGGGGAGACGAGAGGTGAGGGAGGGTTAGACTAATACGTACACAATTAGGGAAGTGACTAGTGTCGAAGTTTTTATCGATATCATAGTGATGTCAGTCGATATCGACGTTTATCCTATACTGATTTACTGAACAGTGAAATATGATGCTAATTATGTTTTATTTTTTAAGAGACATCGAAGTAACAATTCAATGATATTTTTACGGTTTACAATTAAATATTATTTGAAATGAACTTTAGCGACACTTTCTCTTGCAAAAATACAAACCGTAACCATATAATACGTGCCTAAAGTTCGCACTCTACTGCTTAGTGTAATATTCTGCTTTTGACATGACATTATTTACTTGAAATTATAATATTTAAATCTATATATTATTATTATTACATTAAAGGAAGTCGAAAATCGTGTTAGTTACACCATTTATAACTCAAGAACGGATGAACCGATTTTTATATTTTTTGCGTTTTTGGATTAGCCGTCGTCCGGACTACGATTATAAGTTTTTTTTTTAAATTATTTTTTTAGGTAGTTAGGGTAGTTAGTAAGTTGACGGGAACGAAGCTGCGGGCAAAAGCTAGTTCTTAATATTTATGCCAAAGCAGCAGTAGAGGTGCTTGTGGGATTTAAAATAATACAAAAGTTATATAATAATTAATAATTATGTACATTTAAAAAAAGCCAAAAAGCTTTTATTGCTATCGATAAACAACCCGCACTTGACTACGGATCCAGTTATTTTGAAAATTCAATTACTGCTTCATCTTCTTTCTCTTTTCCGTAGTTTGTCGCAGGAGTGCCTTTGAATTGCGAATATAACAAAGATCTCAATAAACCCCCGCAACTGATGTTTTTTTACGCAGTTTACATAATTTGACAAAATTAGACGCCGTGATACGCTTGCGCCCCTCTATTGCCCACAATTCATTATCACTCTGGCCAATCGTGCTACGTTCAAATTCAATTACTGCTTCATCTTCTTTCTCTTTTCCGTAGTTTGTTGCAGGAGTGCCTTTGAATTGCGAATATAACAAAGATCTCAATAAACCCCCGCAACTGATGTTTTTTTACGCAGTTTACATAATTTGACAAAATTAGACGCCGTGATACGCTTGCGCCCCTCTATTGCCCACAATTCATTACCACTCTGGCCAATCGTGCTACGTTCAAGTTCTTCAGCACTCTTTTTCGATAGTTCTAGCCCAGAAACAAATGTTTTTTTCTTTTCCTCAAATATTTCTGATTGCATATCAGGCTCTAATTCTAGTCGACCGTAATTTTCGTCAGGTCCAGTAACTTTTCGTTTTTTACATGATCTATCGTCGACGATTCTCTTTCGGCATTGTTTATTATAGGTATACTTTTGATCGCCTTTGTCTTTCAATGAATTTCTTTATTTATTTATGTATTTAACAATTTATGTACACACACACAAGTAGATAACAAAAAAAAGGAGACAGAAAATAGGTACAAAGGTGATGCTTATTTCTAATGAAATCTCTTCCAGCATACCTGTGAAAGGACAGCCAAATAAAAGAGATGTAGACACGTGTGTAAAAATATAAAATAAAACAATAAACTTTAAATATAACATACAATACATAAATATTACAAAAAAAAATATGACGCTCTTATAATTATACTAAATAATATTTCTCTTCTTCTATATTTCTTTTTTTTTATTTGTGTATTTGCCAGGGCTGCAACCCTGGATTGTATTTGACAGGCGTGAATGTATAGCAGTGGTTCCGTGATAGAGCCGTACCAAAGCATCGTGCTTGGTAGGAACCTCTGGCCGTGTAATTGACACGTTTACCTCCAATAAATTTTATTTTAAATGTTTTTTTTTTATGTTTGGAAACAAAGCGCCGGACAAGGACCATTTGGGGTAGAATCACGCCATGCCATTGAAAATCGATCACGCCCCTTTGACCATAATACTATATGAAAATTAAATTACTTAGATGGTACTGTACACGGTGTAAAATGAATCTTCCGTTTTATACGTAAATGGTGTCTTTTTCTCTTAGCATTCAAGAATAGACGTTTTTTATTCCCTTTTCTTCCACCCATTATTAAAGAAAAAGGGTTTACCTGAAACAAAAATTATTACAGTATGATTATAATTATTATTAGATTGACATTTTATCAAACAAAATTCAATTATTTTAAATATTTTGTCGATTTGAAGGGGGTTGGTAACAGATGAATGATAAAATTTATTTACAATTAAAATAATACTCACGATTTTTCTACAGTCGTAGACAAATACTTATTCAAATCCGGCACAATCCGAGTCGAAACAGTGAAGCAAAGAATCAAGTCCGTAAAAGTCTGCAAATGTCTAATAAGTAAGTTTGGCGCGAGACGGGCGCGCGGGCGCGCGGCAGGTGAGCGCTACTGAGCTACGCACACAAATACAGACTATTCACTCACACATTGACACCGCCCGTTTGCTGGGGCGCAGCGCGACGGCAATAGTTTCTTCAAATACCTATTTTTCAATTCTCGCGCAGCCCGTCTACGCTCTTAACAGTCATGATTTATAGTCAGACATGATATATATACTTCTATACTTCTATATCTATACTTCTATACTAATATTATAAAGAGGTAAGTTTGTATGTAGGGGGTAATCTCAGGAACTACTGGTCCGATTTGAAAAATTCTTTCAGTATTAGATAGCCCATGTATCGAGGAAGGACATAAGCTACATATCATCACACTAAGACTAAAAGGAGCCGAGCATTAATGGAATATGTGTCGCAGACGAAGTTGCGTGGGTCAGCTAGTCTACACTAAGAGGAAAACTTTGTTTGTATGTTTGTTTGATTGTAATGAATAGGCTCAAAAACTACTGGACCGATTTTAAAAATTCTTTCACCATTCGCAAGCTACATTATCCTCAAGTAACATATGCTATATTTTATTTTGGAAAAAAATAGGGTCCGTAAGATACTTGGGTTTTTCGGGCATAAGGTGTAAAAATCAACCAGAAAAGTTTACTTATTTTGCGTACGCTGCCTAAACTACAAAAGATAGAACCATAAATTGTTCTAACTAATTGAAGATCTTATAAATATCTACAAAAAAGTCCGCAACACACTATACCTATCTATGTCGAGTGAGGCACAACAACAATTTTTTTATTTAAAAATCTTGATTTTTTTTGGACTACATTTTAACGTGTTTATTTTACTCATGCTATTAATCCTTATCAAAATAAAGTATTTCATCACTAAGTACAGTTTATGTAGATAATATTTGGTCTTTGAATGATTAAAATCGGACGTTTTGTTTTGAAGTTATGGCGAAATTAAAATATTACGATTTCTGCTGCACGGCCCGTTGCGAAGTGGACGTCACCAGGGCGGGGGTGCGCGTGCGGGAGGGGAGTTTAGATCTATGAGTAAGGTACCCGCGCGGCTCAGACGCAAGGTAACAGTTTTTCTGTAGTGTATTTAGTATCAGCATTGCACCCGTGCGAAGCCGGGGCGGGTCGCTAGTATAATATAAATATGTACCTACATCAATAATTCATAATAATAATAACATAAGTACCTAAACGAGACACGGTTGTTTTATTTTTCAGGACCTATCCCACTGATCAAGTGTGCGTTTCTTTTTACTTGAGGTACTTTTTAGGTACAATTTTTTGGTGCAATTATATTTTATGAGTAATGGATAAATAATAAAATATTACAGAACACCCGCCATCTTAATGTCAATACGGCGGTTGTATCTTAATTTCGAAATAATTTTGTTCTGAAGGTGGCACAACATTTTTAGAGCTAGTTACTAAATAGTACTATTTAGGTATATTTGTTTGGTAATTTGTATATAAATTATTCGCTATGTTTTTGTGGTTTTGCTTATTTGCCTCCATTCATTCATTCAATTTGACGCCGTTTCCGCATCTACTTTGTTTGTCAACTTAATCACAAGTGTGCTTTGTTGTAAATTTACTACTAGATTGACGCCAAGATGGATAAAAGTACAAACTCATTAAGTATGTCTTAACGTTATTATACCTATAACTTTGTGTTACTTTATACTTTTTTAGAATAAGGCCAAACGAATGTAATTTTTCGAGTTTTGAAATCGTAAAGTCTCTACATTCGCTTTCATACAGAAATTCTAGTCTAGCAGTCAACTCTTTGCGTCGCCGCGCTCTGTGTGGCACAAACAGAACTTTTGTATGCAATCGAATGCAGCGACAGGGACACATTTTACGGACTCACAACTCAGAATATTACCTAAACACACGCGCCCCGCGCCGTCGCGTCGCCATCGCTTCGCGCTCGCTCTTCGTCGCATAATTTTTTTCTGTACCGAAATTATTTCGGAAAAGGTACTAGTAATATATAGGTATAACGATACCGTAAAAAAATATATGTATAATTCTTTTTTTATCGATACCACAACCGTAATTCCCAACCGTTTTGGTTCAACCTTTAAATAGAAGCTGTATCGTAATTCTATACCGGTACCATACCCTTATACCTTTACCGCTTTCAACCCCTGGTTCATTCTAATGCTCTTTGCATCACAGGGCGGCGACTCTTTCGAAAAAACGCGTGTTCCTCCTCATTAGGAAAAAGAGAAAAAAAAATCACAACACTCAAAATAACAGTTTGACAGACTGTAGATAAAACTCAAAGAATGTGAAACAGAAAATGCACACTAGGAACTGCCTACTAAGCCGTTTGATATCCGTCTGATGGGGAGCGCCTTTCCAAGTCTTGCGAACAACATCAAAGTTTTGTTTCTCCTCTGGAGAAAATCGATGTGATGAATTTTAACAGACTCTCCAAACTCAAATCGACCTTAGCAAAGACAATCTTTGGGACCATGGCCTACCCTTTATCTTGCGCCGCAAGCAGTCACCTGTGCACGTGAAAACCTTACAACTTATGACAGCAAACGTTGGTAACCAAGCTGAATACTGGACCAAACAAACTTCTCGTTGATACGCTACGACGAAAAGATATTATACAGCCTTTAACATCAAGCCTTTTTATAATTAACTAATATTATAAAGTAGAAGAGTTTGTTTGTTTGTTTGAACGCGTTAATCTCAGGAACTACTGGTCTGATTTGAACAATTCTTTCAGTGTTAGATAGCCCATTTATCGAGGAAGGTTATAGGCTGTATGAAAATAGGAGCGGAGCAATAGTGGAAAATCTGACGCAGACGAAGTTGCGCGGGTCAGCTAGTTAATTAATAAGGCCGAAAGTACGTTTAGCATTATCATACCAAAACAAGTACCTAAGGTAGGTGTAAAAATGTATGTCATCAGGTAGCTGTTCACCTCTCTCGCCACGTTGCCACCTTGACTACACGCCGTGCCAAATTACATTTGCATACCGCATGTGATGTGCGCATTCATGAATTCGCATTGGTATTTATTTATTTATTTATTTATTTATTATTAAGGCACACCAACGACATATTTACAATTATGGCAATAACAAGAAATCTTAAGTCTACAATTCTGTGTAAATACATCACTTATAGGTGTGCACAACATTATCATTTAAAGATAAAAATTTAGAAAGAAAAAAATAAAATAAATTACCATACCTTATTACATTTGATTGATTATTATTACTTTGATAAATTAAAATAAAAGATGTCACAAAATGCAAATGTCAAGGATGCGAAAAACACAGCAAAAATTATATTGTGTATTGAAGTGTATTGAAGTACATATAGCCCAATTAATTAACTAATTATCCTGACATATTGAACTAAATCTGTGTGATTAGTCTGTATGCTCTGCTATTTGAAAAATGTAATGCAGTGTGATGAAACTACACTAACATTTACTTATCCATTTTGAACAATGAATTTGGAATCGTAATTTTGGAAATTGTTTCCGACATAACTTAACTTTCGCTAAGAAAAAAACAACATGATTTTTAAGCCTCATTTTTCAAATAGTCGAATTAAGTTCGCAGATTCCTCTGAAAAAAAGTTCTCGCATTTTTTCTCATGCTTAAAATTTCTAAATTAAAGCTAAAATCTGGAAAAAAGTATATGAAAAATCACAAAACGAAAAATTATAATGTTTACCTTATAAATGAGACTTTAAAATGGGTGAAGTTGAAAGGTGAGTAATTATGAGTAGTTGAACATTAAATAAAACGGAGCAAAGAGCATACGAAAAGAGATGAAGAAAATGTCTCATGCATATTTCATGGGTTTTCCAACGTTCAAGAGCAAAACTTCAAAATGATATGTAGATAACGTGGTATAAATATTCATATAAGTAAAGGGCAAGTTAGTTGCTTGGTCGACGACGGCCAAGCCTCATTTCATAAGTTTTTGCATGAGCTTAAAAGTCTGGATAAGAAGAGATGAGGTTACCTTAAAGCAATTAGCTCTTGTACTCTAGAGAGTTACTTTTCATTATTTTGTAAACAAGGTTCTCGCTCGAACTCGTAGTTAAAGTTCATAGTACGTTGTTTATTTCTCCCAGCTAGACTCTCCGTTGTTTTGCTATGAATGCAAAGCAACGTTTGTATACCTTTCTCATTATTAGCAAAACAACATGCAAGCTCAGCATGTTGAGTTAAACGCATAGGTAGCCGTTTCTCATTTCAGTGAGGTACTGGCTAAGTTATTTTCGTCATTTTGTCCACTTTCACTGCGCTCATCTCTTTAACAGGTTATAGTTCTGACCCCTTTCTTGTTACACATCCGTGTTTGGGTCACGCAAGTTCAAATATGTACCATACTTTAAATTAATCGTTCAAGTAAATTTTTAATATTAAAACACCATTGTATTTTGGTTTGATTTTATGCAAAACATACAATTTGTATCATACATAAATATGAATATCCAGTATCCAGTTCAATTGAATATTCGAAACGAGTATTAAAGTAATTGTACAATTTTACGTTACGCTACTATAGATCAAAAATGTTCGTGCTAAGCCTTTAGATGATGACTGGTTGATGCCTGCGGCTTTGCCCGCTCAGCAAATTATATACGGAAACCTTCCTCAAGAACCACTCTATCTATTGGTGAAAACAGCATGAAAATCGGTGCATAAATTTTTGAGTTTGACAGACAGACGTGGCAGAGGACTTTGTTTTATAATATGTAGTGATATTAAGGTTCCGTTTTTAAAATAACACGCAATATACCGATATTCCACTTATTTTACATCTTTGTCTTTTTCATAAGATAGCAGGCGGATTGCCTTTGGTTCTATAAAACTTGATCTTCACTATAAAAACTTGAGATTGAATCAATTTCTATAACCTTAAAATCTATAATCTTCAGCATATTTTTCCCGGGAGGACTCAATCATCTAGTTAGCCTTTTGCAGCTGTTTATTTTATGTTGTACACTTTAGCAAAAATCAAGTTACAGCCGACACCAGTTTCATTTAAAATTCAGCCCGCAATCTGAATAAGGTACGCGCCTGGGAAACCCACTCGCTTAACAATGAACTTCCTTACTGCTCTATTCTTATGGAAAATATAAATGTGAAAAGTGATATTATGAGTCCGCTTTATCTGTTCGCTTCTTAAAAACACAAACAATTTCATCCAACTGAAAGATATTTTGAAAGCTAAAATAATGTTTGTAAGTAACTTTAAATTGCGCTTTGTTCTCAACAAAGCGCAATTTAAAGTTTTAACAAAAATAAATTCCCAAATCCGCTTGGCAGTTCCAGAGATTGGCGCATTAGAACAAAAAAAAATCAAATACAAAAAATCTTCGTTCAATGGGATCATGCTTTCAGTTTCCACAGAGCATTGGCTAATTCGAAGAACCGTTGAAGTAAGTCTTGCTTGTTCAGATTGTTTTTAATGGAACATTAGGTAACTAAAACATCAAAGGAAGGGAAAACACAAAGGTTCAACCTTTATAACGTTATTTTATTTCGGCCGTCACCCAGAAATCGCGTTTCATTTTATGTTATGGGTTTTGGAGTTATAGAGATCGTCCCATGTCCCATAATGTAGGTACATTTATATTTTTATTTGCCAGTTATCTGAAAATCGGTCCCTTTTATGAGATTGTGGGTTACTTTTAGGCTTACAGTTAGTGAGGCCTTACCACGTCAAGGCCACGATTTTCATAATGCTTTTGGTTTAAATATTATTTTGTCTTTATTATTATAATTTAAACGTCTGACACAAGAACCTAAACTAAATAGTTGAAGGCTCCATCGAAGGCTAATAATAAATTATTGACTACTTTAAATGTATTTCGCAGCTAAAAACAAAACACTCGACCGGATCATATCCATAATAATTTTAAATTTTGGTCAGCTTTCATTATAACACTCCAAAAAACCTTTAGGTATAGCCTTTGGCATCAACATTCTCTTCCATGTAACTGTCAACGTGTTACAAGCTTTGACAGCCACGTTGAACGAAAGATCATTTAATTAACTTTAAATATGAAAGGGTATAATTAACAAATTAAATGTTAACAACTTTTGTGGAGTAACATTTTGTTTCAGAAAAAGTTTACGGGCAGTTGTCAGTCAGCTGAGTCAGCTCTTCGCTCTCTCGTGTCTAAATCGAAATCCGTTTTTAAGATCAATTCTCAAAAACATTTCGTTTCTTATATGTGAACAACAGCAAAATAAGATTTTCCTGCTGGTTTGTTTACGGGATGACTTCAACGGCTGGCAACCGAAAATAATGTACATTTGGACTGTTCACAACAAACCAGCAACAAAATTATGTAACTTTTATGAGTGCTAATAGCCTATAAAGAATTCAAATAAAAATACACAGTGCTATCAAACGGACAGTGGTAATTGGCAGTTTATTTAATAAAATTTTATTGGTTCAGCAATCGGGAAGACCGGAATCACAAAAGGAAAACAAAACGTTAGCATTATTTCACAAACTAAAACCCTGGAATTAATCCCTGTTTTATGAAAACAAAGTACCTACAGAATAAAATACTGCCTTATGTGAGATGTATTTACATGATTAAACTAAAGCTTTATGGCCTTAGTACGTAAGTAGTAAGTACGTGTCGCCAACCTCAAGGGGAAGGCCGGTTGTGACGAGTACAAACCAGGGTTGCAAAACATTCAAATTCCCATCGCGTTACTTGTTTGTAGCACTGCGTTAAATATATCCAGCACAAACTTTTGCTATACATTTTTATTTCTATTGACGTTTCTTGAACTTTCCAATATACATACATACTCATGCCCTGAAAGAAAACTGCCTCAGATCAATATAATTCATACCAGGTAGGAAATCGTAACCTAACCGGTTACCTTTAGATTTCTTATCATAATATTCCATGTTGTAATGATTATGGGTGATTTCAGCATAACTGGCTATTTCTTTGAAGCCAATCAGGCTTATTATATTGAGAAATTGTAAGGATTAGGGACCATTGACCTCACAAAATTTATCGTTTTGTTCTGCAAGGTAACAAAGTAGGTAGGTATCATTTATAATTAATCGCCAATTAAGGTAAACGGCCCAGTTACCGTGAAGTTTTGAACTGCACTGACTTTGCACATCTGCTATGCTAAAACTAGAAGACTTACAAAAAATAAAATAACATGACAATAGAGATAATTTAAACTACTTTTAGGGTAATATTCTTTATTTTTATTAGTATATATTTTCTTTAACAATAATACAAAAAAAAAAAATTATGGCTTAAGGCCGTACCCTGAGCAAATAACCTTGAGCATTTTTTCCCTCAATAACAGCGCAAGAGATACAATAGCGAATACGCTCAAAATGTTGAATAAAATTGTTATAAAATCGAATTTTGGTCGTTTGAAAAAAATACTTCTACCAAAATGTTCATAATTAAATTGCCTATCCATTAGTGCAAGTACAAAATCAAAATAATCGTTAATTTTCGAGAAGATGCATGTTTTCAGTAATATTTTCTCATTTCTGTGGTTTCGTTGTGAGGAGATTACTTAAACATTATACTTAGTAATAAAAAATTAACTCTACCATTTTGAAGCCAAGATTATGTAAAAATTTTATGTATTTTTTATTAATTGATATTTCTTTTGGATAAAGAGTAGATAGCTCCAAAAAACTGCACAAAAAACGGCTAGCGCTGCGTTTTGCTCGGGGACGCGCCTTAATTGTACCAGTACCTACCCGGTAGAATTGTACTAGTTAGCGTAAAATTTTCCCTGAATCCGTTAATATTAACCGCGAATTTGAACTCTATTGCTTTACGTTAAAGTTCACAGAAATGCTAATTTTGTCATTTTACGTTAATTCATTTGCCGAATAGGTAAACTGCTTGAATTGCCATTAAGTAATAGCATTTTTTTATTAATTTTCTTTTTGAATTCCTAATTTAATTGACTTGGTTGTTTATTGTTTTCTGAATGAGAAATCAACAAATGATTTCTCCCGGTCAGGGCGGAGCGACAAGGATTGACCGCCTCTTACTGACTAAAACCCTGCCGTGTTCCTTTCATAGTCATATTCATATATGCGTTTGATCATTTGGCTCCCTTCAAAATGGTTGAGCCGAACGGTGCTGGCGCATGCATCATGTTCGTGAACGGGCGCCGTCAGTTGGGACTGGTCATTTCTCAGCTGTCATGGTTGATTTTAATTATTTCTTTGAACTGTTCCTCTTTTATTCCGGACGCTTTTATCCTGCTCGTCTTTTACATCGTTCTCACATGCATGTATAATTTCAACCCGATGTAAATAAATCTTTGTAAAAAAATATTATTTTTAAAAGAGTGGCCGTGGTTTTTCTTGCACGTTCTTCTTCATAGAGATCTACGCTTTGGCAAATAGCTTCAACTATTTGGACCGACCGACCTTGACAATTAAAAAGTGCCTGTAAATGGTTTAAGTGAAATAAATGATTGAAATTGGGGCACAGCAAAAGTTATAAAATTAATACAACATAAAATTAATACATTGAAACACCCTTTGCGTTCCAGTTCCGCATTAACTTTTTAGAACAATTCCGCGATCGTTGCGGGTTTGCATGCATTTGGATACCAGCATTTTTAGTTTTTATAAATAAAAAAAAGTCAGAGACATATGATGTCATCTTATTCTTATCGTGTGGGCAGATAGGTCTAACGACCGCACACACCCTAGTGTCAGAGGTTCTAAACCGCCTCAAGCTAATGAACAATGATATACATATAAAACTATAGATACGTTGTCCGCACTCTAAAATGAAGCCACATCGCGCTTAGTTACGCACCAACCTGTCGCGCGACACTACGTTTGTTTTGATGTCAATTTGACTATTACTTATCCTGTGACCTAACTGAAGATGTATATTTATCTCCCTCTAGCAACAGGCATCCCGCCGTACGGTGACATATTTTCTTTCCCATTCTTCATGCGTATTAGTAGCTATCTAGTATTTTCGCCGTTTTTAAGCGCCGCGATGTTGGTTTATGACGTGCCTTTATACATATAATACGTCATTGGTAATGAAGGTATTTCCTAAACACCTTCAAAATATTTCAACAATGTTTTGTTCAATCAGGAAATTGTTATACCTACTACCTACCCAAGTGACTTTTAGGGAAACAATAATATGCTGAAAATAACATTAACAATATATTTTTTTTTTAATTCTGCTTACCCCTCATTGGAAAAAGGCACTAAATAACAAATTCTTTGTGTTATAATTTTTATAGCGGAACATAAATAATATTTTTTCTGAAGATATAACAACGTAGTAAAGTTTCTCTTGGTTATTGTTACGAGGAATATTTATGAGGTCCTATAATCACTTGAGACAGATAATAGCTAACTAAAGTCGTAAAACATAACAATTTATATAACGTCACTATCACTACACAACACTACATATACTCGTATATTAACAAACAAGTCCTTCGCCGCGTCTGTCTGTCTGTCTGTTTGTTTGCGATAAACTCAAAAATTACTGCACCGATTTTCATGCTGTTTTCACCAATGGATAGAGTTATTCTCGAGGAAGGTTATAGTATATATTATATTTGTAAAGCGAGCGAAACCGCGGGCATCAGCTAGTAGTTTAATATATGAATAAGACACCGGGGCTATACGTATCTCGAGAACTAAAAGGTAGAGTTTTTTTTTTATTTTATTTGTGATGGGTTTGCTCTTGACCTTAGTCTTGGTCATAATTAGTGATAATAAGGTACAGATGTAGTTATCACAGATTGTGTATTTCTATGACCACAATGACACCTAATAATAAAAATTAAATCAATATACATAATTGTATGTTCTGGTCAGAGGAAACTGAAATTTGGCATGTAGGTTCCTTCAGGAGTAGGTATAGGGGAGCACTTAGAGATGATTTAACGAAATTCCTACGAGAAGGGAAAAAACCAGGACATGCGCGACCCGTACGAAGACATGGGCAAAAACTAGTTATAGTTTGACCGACCCCGTTATTCGTTGTTTCATTAAGTAACGTATTTACTCGGTTGGTGGTTTGTGGTCGAATCCTTCGTGGGCACAGTTGACCGACTCCGTGTCCGTGTACCTATACCATGTTAAGATAAAGATTGTTACAATAACAGCATGCTTAAAGGCCATCGCTTCATTTAAAATACTGGTTGAACTGGACGCTGACCCCAACATAGTTGGCAAAAGGCTAGGCAGATTGATTGATTGAGTCTTCTGTCGGCTGAAATATTTGTACATAAAAGCGGTGAAGTTTGGGTGCTGTAAGCTTGTGTTACCGATCATCTGTTACGCTACGAAAGCGTAGCAACGCGCGTAGGCCTGCTACGCATTCGTAGTACTCGTAGCGCGATCCTCGTTTCCACACGACTACTTATGACGTTATAGATACAGTGACAGTTAAGTAGAAGTACAATTTTATTATTAGTTTCGTCTCAATTGAACTTGATTCATACCTACATTTGGCTTAATGTGGATGCCAAAGTGCTTTCGGCAATACCTGGTAATGACAATTACTATTCCCTCCACATGCCTGTGGTAACATAAATACCGTGTCCCGTTATTCTATGAACTTCTGAGAAGAAAATTGTGGAAAATGGAACGAAGAAAGTTCGAACATAGTTATGTAAAAATTTCAAGAGTAGATCGCGTAGATACGATAATTTTAGCGATTTTCGTCGTAAAACTGCGAAACCTTTTACCCGCACCCTATTTGTGGCAACTGAATATACACAGGCTCAACTCACACTCAAGTGTGAGTTGAGCCTGTGTATATTCAGTTGCCACAAATAGGGTGCGGCTCAACTCACACTCAAGTGTGAGTTGAGCCTGTCTATCTTCATTAATATATTCTGTATTACTGTTATAGCCAATAAACCTGATATTGTAGTGGATTATTGACATTTACAGCTTGACGGGGACCATGTGAAAGACGAGATAGCAAATGAAGTAGGTATTAGCGTAGCTCTTTCTGGTACAAACCCGCCACACATTCCCAACCACTGCAACTCCTAAAAGCCAGAATCAACAGTGGCGACCACCAGAAAAACGCGAGCTAATGAAGCCCGACGAGTCCCGGACAAACGATTCAACTGTCTTGGATCCCGCAACGAAATTAATCAGAAGAGGACAGCGGCAGAGTAGAAAAATAAAAAATTATTTCAACTTCCCTCCTTATCAAGCAGGAGACAGACTAGAGCTCGGCCAATAGGGACATACAACTGGGACAGCCCAGTTGCCAAAAACCACGGATTATATTTATAAACACTGAAACTAATGGGTCCTAAATTGTGAGCTACTTATGATTCAAATGATAAGCATTAGGTCAAGCATTTTTATTTTATTTTAACATTCTACCGTTATACTGTTGACATTCTGGACATATTTATTAAATTTGGACTCGCTTATTAATTACATTATTTGACACTAGCTTTTGCCCGCGACTTCGTACGCGCATATCCCGTTTTCTCCCGTTCCCGTAGGAATTTCGGGAAATCCTCTCTTAGAGCTCCCCTAAACTCCCCAAGGACCCTATGTGCAGCTTCATACGACCAGTCAGTAGTCTTGGTTGTGTTGTTGCGTTATCTGTCAGTCATTCACTCAGTAACGGAAGAATTTTATAAACCAAAATGAAAATAAAACTAATACCTATAAAAAAGTGAACGTAAATTAGCCAAAACTTATAAAGCTATCGGTATCTAAAAATCTATGCGTACTTCACCTAAAAAGAAATAATTAAAATGTAAACTATTAATAATTTGTAGTTTGAACGAATATTTAATTAAACACTACCAAAATAACTTATACCTATTTTATAAAATAATAACAAAAGGAATCTTAAAATAAATTATCAAAGACTAAATTATGTATTGTCTGTCAATAAGGTCGAACGCTCTGAACGTCAATTCGCATCAACTGGCAAAAATTGTATGAAGCTCGCGCTTTTGGCCTCTCGCAGGTCAACCTGAGAAGATTGGCTTCTGCTTAACTCAACTTGCCTGTGAAGGCTTTAATATAGTAATAAAGCCTCCAGCCAGGCTTTGAAGCTCGCGCTCGGACGCCCCGCCTTTTTATACCTTCGGCCGCGAGACGCGTCGAGCGCGGCGACCACAGGCGCGACCGATTCTCGAACGTTCGCGACCGGCCGGCCGCACTGCGCGCTTGGCGCCTAGCTGCTAGGGCGGTCGCGAACGTTCGAGAATGTTCGTTTTACGAAGCTACTCGCTAGGTGACTCGCTAGCCTCTAGGCGCCAAGCAAGCTGCCTGCCTGTGCGTTCGCGACCTTAGACAAAAATAATCCATAAAGCATGATTCAGTATTCACGCGCAATGGCTTATTATTAGCGTATTTCATGTATAACTTTGGTGTTTCTATACCAATTTCTATGATTATTTTTTATGGAATAGTTAACAATGTTAACTTTTTTAATTAGGGATAACTGAGAGTGTTATAAACGTAAGAGTAGACAAATATAATCAGAAAGCTTCGAACTGCTAAGCTATCGGGAGTTACACGTGTTATTGTGCGTCAATCATAAAAGATAGACATATGCTGTCGTGGGATATTTTTTACATAATTTTAAGGAGAACATTTCCGTCATACATGATTTCTGTGTAGCTTTAACCATTAAGGTTGCACACGCGACGGAAGCTTAAAAAATGGAGTAACTTCTCCCGTTTTCCCAACATTTCCCTTCACTGCTCTGCTCCTATTGATTGTAGCGTGATGAAAAGTATATTATAACCTGCTCAGGAGTATGAAGAATAATTGTACCAAGTTTCGTTAAAATCCGTCGAGTAGTTTTTGTTTCTATAACGGTTATACAGACAGACAGACAGACAGACAGACAGACAGACAGACAGACAAAAAATTTACTGATTGCATTTTTGGCATCAGTATCGATCCCTAATCACCCCCTGATAGTTATTTTGGAAATATATTTCATGTACAGAATTGACCTCTCTACAGATTTATTATAAGTATAGATATAGATATAGATAGATAGATTATCCAATACTTCCTTTATTTTTTTATTTTTTTTTAATTAATTTTTGTACTGGTTTAGATTTTATTGATAACACTCAATGGGTGTATAATTGACTTACTGCTTATTTTGACATTCTGATAATAACTTGGCTGATTCTTGTATTGACTTAATTAATTGACATCATCCTATTTTTTATTCCTTGACATTTGTGATTCATATTACAAATTTATTGTTGACATTTTGAAATAATTCATTAATTTTAAATATTTATTGCAGTTTTTTTATATAAATTTTATTGATCGTTATATTTTAATCATTTCTCATTTTTTTATCTATATTAGATTTTGTAAAATTAATAAGGAAACAAAAAATAAATTTGACATAAACATTTGTACGCATAATGGCAAAGCATAGAGCACTTACAAAAAATGTAATATGTTTACAAATAAATCATCTGAATCTGAATCTGAATCTGAGTCCAGTAATAGGTATGGCAAAATTGCCTGAACGCAGGGAAATTTGTTCCGATTATTACAAGGTCCGTATAGTAAACTACTTCAGATGTAACCTGAATCCTATCTAACATAATATTACGTTCAGTACTGATAGTCGCGTCTTTGTTTAATAGGGGCGAGAAAAACACCTTTTTATCGTGTGGAAGTTCTCATGGGTCCGCCCTGAAGAGGGCTGAGCGGTTTGTCAAACTCTTACTGACCAGACGATGTTTGGTAACTTTCTTTGCCCCAGCCACATTTCATCACGTTCCTCACGCTAGGTATAGGCCAGCATTCTCCGTCAACAAGTGTGGCTACAATACCGCTACAGACTCTAGAATGTAGTGGAGTTAGTTATTTGCAACCTTTGGCATGGCAAGCCTATGGAAGTTTAGTGAATAAACGAAATGTTTTATACGTCGACACACACAAAATTACAGTAGTAAAATAAGGCCATTTTTACATACTCGTGTCATCGTCCAACATAATCCCCTACCACATATGCAGTGGATATGAAATTTAACGCATATATTACTTATAATACCCGCCGCCAACGACGAACTGTGAACTGCAACCACTCTGTTCCTTTGCGAGCTGTTGAAACCCGAGGCATCTGAACAGCTCCGCATATATTCCCATTTGCGTTGATACCTTAGATTAAAATGGAAATCTTACGAACTCGCTTTATTTTTTACGAAATAATAAAAACACGAAATTGAAACAAGTAAGTACAGTAACTTTTGTATTGTGTTCTGTTTACGATATACCGTAAAAACATTCGGAAAGCGGAAATCGCATGTGCCAATTTTCGGCTTTATCCTCAGGCTACGTGTCTCATAGGAGGATCAGCAGAGGATAAGCTAAGGGTTTACACCGCATCGTCTTTGAGGGATAAGGGCGTGAAAGTATATTCAAATAGACCCGCTCTGGATAAGCTTGTTTGTCTTTGGCAAATAACCTCTGTCTGTAAAGTTGTATGTAATTTGTTGAACTACGCTATGGGTAAGATAAGAGGTTGATTGTGCCCTTCTCTGGTAATATTTATGTAAGTGTATAATATCGGGTATTTTAATCCATTAAAATGATAATCATTAAGATTTTTAAACATCTACTAGCTTCCGCGAGTATCAACGCGGTCTGAAGCACGCGGTAAAGTTTATTCATTTTCATTTTCCAACTTTAGTTCAACACGTATGTGCAACGCTTTTCTTTTTTCACAACGCATGCTCCGCCAGCCTTAATAACAAGAATGATGTGCTTTATGTATGAGGAAAATGTGGCAGGAAACTTGTTTTTATTTGAAACTTTAGTTTATGTTGTCCCACTGCAGGGCAAATGCCTCCTTTTATTATTTCTGTTTCTTCTGGTTTTGGGCAAATATGAAGCAGTGAGATGTATTAAACTGTATCTGATCTGTAATAAATCCTGAGTGTTTCCTCCGTGCCTCGGAAAGCACGTTAAGATGTTGGTCCCGGTTGTCACTTTGGCAGTCGTTACGGATAGTCAGAATCCAGAAAATCTGACACCAGTCTTGCCAAAGAGTACCGTGTTACCCAGTTAATGGGTTGTGGAGGTCTGGTAAAATATTGGTATTCAGCTGAATCTGGTTTGACTGGAAGCCAACCCCAATATAGTTGGGAAAAAGGCTAGGCAGATGATGATGATCTGTAATAAATATCTATATTCAATCCATTTCCATTATTCCTGGGACATTTTGGTACAATATCTAACCAATAGCTGTGCGATCAAAGGAATTATAAAATAAAGTAGAAAACTACATACCTATTACTTTGCCTAGAAAAAATAATAAAAACGTGTGTCACCGCCGACACAAAGTACCAATGTACTCATAATACGTTTGGTGAGTGAGGTCAAGTGAACGACATGAAATTCGTGCCTCGACTACGACTCGGCCACAGGGGTTTCGACGGAAAGCTTGAAGTTAACGCTAATCCTGGCCAACTCACAGCACCTACTAAACTGTTCCAGAAGGTACAGTCAGACTCCAAAAGTCGATAAGAATCTCTGAAAGTAATTGGCTTGACGTATAGTTTGACTTACTACCTTCTACTTTCACGTTGTCGTCAACACTAAATACTCGTTGCTTGTATGAGTATCTCAACATTCCACAGATAACACACACTAATGTACTGTCGTCGCACTACGCGCGTTAGTGTGTCATTAAGAATATGCCTTACACAGTCACAGCTGAGGCGACCATTGGATTGATAAAATTCGCGCTAGTCACTCATGTGCTTGTAGCCGTCAGGGCGAGGTAATAGATTCGCAATCAACGAACTCCGAGTTCAAATCCAATTAATCAGTCCGTAGCTGATTTTTCTGTTATTGAAAATACCATATAATATATTTTTTTTTATATATATATTTCTACTATTGAAACTACAATTGTATTTTATATATTGTATTTTTTGTACTAATTAGTTGCAAATTACGAATATTATGATTTATTTATCGTATTCGTAATTTGCAACTATTTAGTAGTGATCTTATTCATCATTTTGATGTTGTAAGGTAGAAATAAAAAAGTCGTGCTGAATGATAATACAAATTTTTATTCGTTATATTGTTACCTAGACAAAAAAAGTTCTCTTGTAACCGTTGATAACATTGTTTGTTGGAAATATACCCTTAGACTTAGACACCTACTTAGACCATTCATAATAACAATGAAAGGATATTTTAATAATGCAAAATATAACTGTCGATAGCTAGTTATTAAAGGTATTGCTATTCAACCAGTTTTATTGAAAACTGATATATGGTTTTGACTTGGTAAACATGTTATTTTTAGGTAACGTCATAAATAATGTATTGAGGTTATAGCTTAATTGTTCATTTTCTTGGCGAAAAGATGATTGAAACTCAACCTCAAAAACTTAAGACAATCGTCAATTAGTTGAGAGAAATAAATCTAACTATTAATTTATGTTACAAAAATGCGGGTAGAAGAAACAGAACACAAAATAAAACCATGATTATCGTCAGCAAACTTAGTAGCGAGTTCACTGCATTCCTAAGATAAGGCGATGGCACAAGTTAAAAGAAATAGCTGTTTTAAACGAAAGTCAACACAACATAATTAAGATGTCTAGTGTTTCGTTAAACGTTATTAATATTTTAAAATGACCTACTAAATATTTAGTTACACCGTCTGATTATTAAAACTAAAACAAGGATATTTTAATTTAATTAATATTTTGTATAACCCCCATTATTTTCAATGCAGTCAAGTAGCCGTTTGCGCATGGACCCAATATTATTACCGTATGTTTCGCTCCCTCTTAAATTTTCCCACACACGAGCGCACGGCGAACAGTTTGCAACGAGGTGTCGAATAATTCCGCAAAGTGTCTCGTTGGTGTGAAACCATTTTTTTCATACTCGTCCACCATATGTCGTCGCTGCGCTTCGCTAATAAGCGTCGGTCTTCCACTTCTCTTTCGACTAGCAAGGCTACCCTCTTCTTCATATCTCTTTATCCAAAGACTTACAGTATTTGTCTAAAACAAAAAAAAAATAAAAATATTAGGTCGCTATACTTAACAAAATACAAAAGTGACTTCATTTTTTAGGGTTCCGTACCCAAAGGGTAAAACGGGACCCTATTACTAAGCCTCCGCTGTCTGTCTGTCTGCCTGTCTGTCTGTCTCCAGGCTGTATCTCATAAACCGTGATAGCTAGAAAGCTGAAATTTTCACAAATGATGTATTTCCGTAGCCGCTATAACAACAAACACTAAAAATTTAAAATAATTAAATATTAAGGGGGGTCCCCATACAATAATTTTCGTAGTTTTATATATAAATGGTACCGGAACCCTTCACGGGCGAGTCCGACTCGCACTTGGCCAGTTTTATATAGTTAATACTCATATTTATTTAATATAATTTTAAAATAAAACACTGCGTATTTATAAATCCAATAATAAACACTAATATTTCGCTTTTAAGCCTCATAAAGTGATGGATGGATTAAAAAAATAATAAAAAGAATTAAACCATATTCTACCAAATAATCTCAGGTATAAATTTTTAGTTAAAATATTAAAAGATTAATTTATAAAGTTACAATTCAAATATAAATATTTTACTCACATTCAGTCCGGTTTCTTCAGATATTTGAGTTTTATTAAGACCACTTTTATGCAGCGCAATAATAGTCGCCGTCACTTCAATACTAATGTTTGCCTGCATTTTGTGAATAATTACGCTATTGCTAACCACACGTCACTAACCAACAACTACAACCAACCGACAGTTCATTTGGTTCAAGTTAAATATTAATAATTATAAATAACTGATGTCTACCTCGCAGAAATCTAAATTCTTATTTTGTATTTTTTTTGTGATCTACCTTTCTAACTTATTGCAATGTGAATAAGAACATACTAAAAGTCTGGTAGTGCGTGGGATTTGAACTTACGACACACTGGATCACACTTCTCTCTGAGGGCGCCAAACCGTTGGGCTATCTGAGCTCATTTTGTAATTACGAAATTATAAACCACAACCGTTTGTTGACTACTGCTGGAAAATAGGAGGTCGTAAGTCAAACTAACCGTCAAGCTGTTAGTGCGTAAGAATGCTTATGCATTTTTGGTTACTATTGTACAGTTGGTTGATACAACAAGATAGAAACTAAACATAATTATGTAGTAGTAAGAACTATTCAAACTTAAAAGTATTTAAATTAGACTAAGAGTTATCGCTTTTTGAACGAAAAAAATTACATTATGACAGTTTCTCAAAATACTGCACCCCACTTCTTTTAAGCTACAAAAAAGTGATGACGGTCGAGTAACGGGGAAGAAATGCTGCTCCAACTCCTAGCAGTCAAAAACCTTTTTTTTTTTCAATGTTAGAGATTGCGACATTCGTTAGAATTTTGAAATTATGTACGGAGTTGTGACTATGATTGCTAATTTCCGTTGCCAAAAAACAACGCATAAATATCGAATCCAATTTCGTAGATTTAAAAAGTAAGTACCTACCGTCCATGGTATTTCTGCATCCCTTTTCATCGTGCTCTCAAAATAGCGACACGGGTTAAATTAGTGTTGTTACCATCAGCTGGCACATGTTCGTATGTCACGTTGCAACCTTACGACTGTTTAATAAGGATCTGTCTTCTTTCTTGTCGTTGCTCAGCCGCTTATCAGCACCAGGCAGTTTACTGTGTCATAGAATAAAATAATGAATTCAATAGACTTAAAAAAGGTCTTTAAGGAACATTTTAAAAGGAAGGGAATAAAACGATTTTGTGGGCGTAAAGTATGGCATTTCAAAAGATATAAAACGCTTTAATCCTTAAGTGCCTATCAAAAACAATCTATTATTTTTGAGAGATACTTGCTTAGTCAATTTTATGTCTAAAGCAATTGAATTAGTTTTGATATCTACATAAAAGTAAAACCAACTTCAAAAGGAATAAAAGAGAATGTTCCAAAAGTGTAGGTATAATATTTTAGAATGCTGTAAAATGTTATAAAATTACGATTTGTAATGCTTTTGATTTAAAAGCACTTTTAGCACCGACCCAGATGTGTACAATTATTTTAAAGTTTTGATTTTACACTTTGTATTTAAAAAACCTTGTAGTATTAGGGTATCTTCTCTACGGTATCGCATCCACCATATAATTAAAGTATTATTTCATACGACACAATATACATATTATAACTTTGTTTCATATACTTCACACGCGTGTTTAAAATACGAACAAAGCGAATACGTGTCCTTTTTTAATACATCGATAAAAAAAACAAATAAAATCGTGTTACAAAATGTGATTTACAGTCTAACGTTGTATCTAATTGTGACAGGTTAACCCTTCAGAGATCCTAAACATGTTGTTATGCTTGTACATGCGAACGATACAAAGCTTTTGCCCGCCGGGTACCTACTTAATTATACACAGAGCGCACGTTGAATCCGCATTTGCTTGTTTTTACTTAAATGTGGCTCATACAATGCCTGATAAAAACGGATTATGTAAACGGCTCAGCCAGTGGTGGAATATATTTCCCATGGGTCACATCACATGCTTCTGCGTATCAACTTATTACAAAGTTGATACCAAATTGTTCTGAGTTAGCAATTTCCATCTATCGCCTGCTTGCTGCCTAAGGCATACAAATGTGTAACAGAATTAACAACAAATCTAATAAAAAGGGGTCATTGCACTCAACATTCATGGCCGAGCCTTTTTCCAACTACATTGGGGTCGGCTCTCAGTCAAACCGGAGTCAGCTGAATACCAATATTTTACGTGGAGTGGCTGCTTATCTGACCTCCACAACCCATTAACTGGGTAGCACGGTACTTCTTGGCAAGACTGGTGTCAGATTTTTTGGCTTCAGGCAACTCATAACGACTTAACGTGCTTTCCGAAAGGACTCTAGATAGGTTAAGATGGTTACCCATCCGCAGACCGACCTCGGCAAGCGTTACTTATCCTTGAAGATTGACCCGTGCGTCTGTTATTATTTAGCTACAAGCTCCTATTCATTGCACTCATGAATATCCTGTATATCATTCTGAACAAATTTTCACATGGACTCGGACCTAGAATTATAAAACAAAAAATCACCTGTTAAGTAGGTACATTTTGTCAACTTTTTCAAAACATACTCGTAAAATGTATGGTGTGGTTAGGTTAGGTTAGCTAGTATCGCCTAACTTTTTTTTGTTTTTTTTAAACAATAAAAGGTAGGAACAGAACTCATTAGAAGATGTATGAATGTCTGAAATTCATACCTCTCATCTCTCTATATTATTAAAAATATAATATATAGAAAAATCTCTCTATATTTATTCATTTCAGATAGATAAGAACGTCTTTGACGTTACAGCTAAAGAAAAGTTCCTGTATTTTGGAAATTGGTTGGCAGATGTCGCTGATCCGTTTGTGTGGCGATACTTAGAAGAGATCCATGTCCAGATAATCTTCGTTTAAAATGACGTTATTAAGAACTGTTACAGAAAATTTTAATCGTAGAAGTGTGTCAATTCCATATCTTTTTTCACAGTAAACATTGCGTTTGCTATAATTAATTCATGCTGCAGCACTTAACTGAACAAATACGAGTGCATTACTGAATGGTTTAACTGTGTAGGTATATTAAGTAATGTAAACCATATTTGAATTGAATTATTTTAATTGTGTTTATGTAATTTAAATGTGGTTAAATTTAATGTAATTTTGTTAAAAACACAGGTTTTAATAGTTTCAATATCTCTAAAAATAACAACATAGAATTGGTTGTACCTAAGTACCAACATATTTTATACATTCATACTAACATAACCGAACTTTTATGTTTTACATCTATACTTCTATACTAATCTACTTATACTAATATTATAAAGAGGTAACATTTGTTTGTAAGTTTGTATGTAGGGGGTAATCTCAGGAACTACTGGTCCGATTTGAAAAATTATTTCAGTGTTAGATAGCCCATTTATCGAGGAAGGTTACAGGCTATATATAATCACGCTAAGACAAATAGGAATGGAGCATTAATGGAAAATGTGACGCAAACGAAGTTGCGCGGGTCAGCTATACTTAATAAAATACGTAAAAAAAAACAAACTTAAAATACTAACTAAAACTAAACTAACTTAGAATTCGTTGTTTACAAAATCTCCTAATTGCTCAGGAAAAAAGTATACAGGGTGAATTTTAAAGTGTGCGTTCGGCTAGTCTATTCTGTAAAGAACCATTTCGATATCGACTTCACCTGAGTGACTAAGCTTACAAAGTGAACTCTATTTCACACATCTTAGGGTCTTATATTTATACGAATTTGAAACTCAACTCGGATTCCGCAGTCGAGACACGAAAATGTTGTTACAGAATAGCACTGCAGGGCGAAACCCGAAATTATAAGGAATATCGAAAAATACTGAAAAGTATTCTCGAACCCGATTTTGATGTAAAACTGCATCATTGGAATTTTGTAAAATTATTATTCCTACGAGGGAGTCGAACCGGTTGATTTTGAAAAAAAAAAACACATCCTATAATATTACACCATCCAAAACTGTAGCTAATAAGACTCAAATTCTGGGAAGTTTCTCCCTTCCTCTCCCTTTTTTCCCTTAATTTCCTATTCCCCTTTTCTCTGAACTTGGCATAGCGAAAAATCTCTATGTCGAGATCATGCTAAAAAATTATGTAAAGATTACAGGCAAATTAAAATGATGTATCTAATTTAATTATTTCATTTAGGAAAGCTTTTATTTTTTATTTCCGTTTTCGATATTAAAAAAGTCAATTAGTGTTAGGTCAGTAACCGTTTTCGCACATTTATCTGGCCTAACATATTGACTAATTAAGTTACAAAACTTAGATCATCATCAAAAACACCAGCCATTATTTTTATTTATTTTTTGTAAGCTTGCACTGAATTAATGAATTCCGGAAAAGTCCTTTGCTCAGTTGTGAAAACAACTGGTTTTCCCAGAATTCATTATCTTTCGTCAATGTCCTTTATTTTACCTTATGTTTTAAATCTTCTGTTACTGCGAGTAAGTTAATATAAACTATACGTATGTATGTAGATAGCTTAAGAGTGGACGTATTCCTCTCTCTCTATGCGAAAAGGCCATGCCATGTGTTCGGGCAATTATCGGCTGGTAATAAATAGACCGAAAATGTAATGGATCGCACATGCCACATTCAGCCGCTAGTCGAAAGCATCGCTTAGGAACAGATATTTAGAGCTGGCTAGGTCGAATCATTAGTGCCAGATGAGAGCTAGAAACAAGTTACTATCAATGGTCTGCTTTGTTAGATTGAGATTTTCTCAAATTGTGGTCGACAATTTGTTAAAAGCTGAAAAATGCATTTGCTATCTACTTTTCCCAGTTTTCTCAGAATTTATCAACCTACTCGTAGTAGAAAAATATTGTTGAACTTCGTTTCAATCTATAAAATTATTCTACCAAGCCATGCGAAAATAAAAATGTCGTCTCCGTTTACACCCTTGTAGTAAGGGGTGTATTTTAAACAACCTTTCCTTGAAACAAAACAATAGTTTAACATTTAAACCTTAGTTAAATGTCCTTGGATAAACTATCGTTTTGTTTCAAGGAAAGGTTTGTTTAGGTTTTTTAGTGCCAAATACAACCAAAACCAAGATTCGATCTAGTTATAGTAGATTTGTAATTTCTATAACACGTAAATTGAATAAATAAAACATGAAATTCAGAGAGTAACTAATTTAAAAATCTTCTTAAAATTTAGAGTTTCTGAAGATAATCACTTCGCAATCCTCTGACGGATTATTCCGACCTCTTTCGTTTTTCCTAATGGAGGCATCCGAGCTCGTGTCATGTCTTTTATTTCAAGTCGGCGTGAGAACATTCCGCTTTGTGTTCGTGTCATCCTCGCCTTGTTGTCACGGGTTCTGCCTTGGGAAAATGTCGAAAATGTGACTTAACCCTCTTCATGGCTTAACGAAACGACTTTGTACTACGTGCTGCCTACCTCGTAGTGTGTTTATTTCATTGTAATTTCGAATTTAATTTTGATTCCAAATCAAATTCTATTTTGATGTCATCGGCGACACAAATATAAATGATGATCGACCACTTCACTGTTATCAACTACAATTACGTACTCCATTATCATTAACGGGATTATACCAATAAGTACTAACTTATGAAGACTTTTTATCTACTCTTTTATCATTCATTCTAGTGACAATTGGTTTGGGATTGTTGTGACTATCGTTTTCATTATTATTGTAGAACGAATTCTATATTTGTCTTAGGAACAATAAAATTAAATAGTTTATCAATATAATATACATAGGCGTTATCAAACTTTACCATCTATCAGCTCTTTCAGCTGATATTAACTATTCACATATGCGATATTTACTAATTAATTAGTACTGATAAACACCGATACTATTGTACTATAGATACTTTTGTATCTTCCACTGACCGCAACTTTTGTCCCTCTGCGACCATGGCACTTGATTCATAATTATATGTATAGGTATAAAACAGTAGTTTATCAGCCATCTCGTTACCATAACACAAGCATTAGTTTGCTTAGCTTGGGACTATATGGCGTTGTGTGAAATGTCCAAGGATAATTATTCTCTTTATTTATTTTAATCAAGAACTCAGTAATTGAACAGATATTGACTGTACATATTAATTTATGAGACAGTAATGCAATGACTTGAGTTGAATTGTTCAGTTGGAAGCAATTTTATGCTTTACGTTTTACCTTCGAACTTATGTAAAACTACAAAGTTAGAAATATTAGTCACAGTGCACTTCAACATTTCATCAAACTAGGACAAAATTCACTGTTTTCTCAGAACTTTCTAGCGTTTATTACAAACGTTCAGTTTGTTTTTGAACATCAAACAGAAACTACACACTTTTCTGAAAACAACACAGTAAATACGAGTTCATTCGGTTTGTGGTTTGGTAAAGAGACAAATATGTCAACACACCTAGAAGTTGCCTTTGTATCCAGTCGCTGTATGTTCAGTAACTTATAAATATTGTTAATGTCGTGGCCATATCGTAGACTTAGCCATGTCATGGTGTGGCCGAACAGCTAGTGCTGTAACATTTCAAAACTGACCAAATCGTTGATGATAAATATTTCAATCCACGTTACAACAACACCCAATTTCGGTGACGGAGCCCCGGTGCGGCTCCTATCTGTCTTAAATGCTAAGTTCGCTAGCTTTGCTCGCTCAGTCTAGCTCCTGCCATCCCATTCGTACCTAACCTAACCGAAGTGGGGTGCCCTAAGTTACCTCAAATCTTACCTAAAAAATCCTCGGCCTCATCATGAAATGGCTTTTTCTTAAGCTGGCGCATTATTGTTAGCTGTTTATCGGAATTATTGTCCGCCACCTTGTTGGATCACAAATACCAAATGATATCAGCGCTTCTAGCAGTGGAGAATATAACTATTTAACGATTAAATAACTATATTCGACCATGTCATGAAGTAACCGTGAGTTAAGTAAAAGCTGTTCGTTTGTACCACTGACAAACACTGATTATTGTTTGATCTCGTCGGATCATGTTATAATGATGTGCGCAGCGGGTTTTTCCGATTTCAGGACATACAGCCACGTGGATATTGCCCCTAGTGAATGCAAACCGGTTTCACCGAAAATATAAAAACCCGTTTTTGGGCATGTTTTTAGTGGCTAAAAAACCCCCTTTTTTTTCAAGTTAACGGTTTTTCCAAGTGTCAGTCAAAACTATGCATTTTATGTCAGCCATTTTGTTTTGCCAAACGGTATAATTCTTGTGAAAAGACGTGTTGTACGTAGTATTGGTAATTTGGTAACTTTTAACAATTATACCTTTAATTTTAAGAAAATTCAATGACCGACTTCAAAAAAGAGGAGGTTCTCATTTCGACTCTGTTTTTATGTATGTTGTGTGATTATTCCGCCAATTATCGATTTCTTTTTTGGGTACTTCTACGAGTTCGTGCAAATTTGCTATTTGTAGTCATAAAAAAAATAAAAATCACTTTGAGTGTGTGCTTTCTATCAGAACGAAATAGTATAGTATTAAACTATAGCCATACGGTAACGTGAATTGCTATTTCCAATGGGTCTAATAAATATTTTACAAAAATATGTTAAAAATCATCTACCATCAGTGTCCGATCGTGAGTATTGCCGAATAGGCGTTTCAATTCTAGTGCTGCATTACTAAAATCAATCACTAAGTGAATAAATATTATTACATACATTACAAAGAATCTGTAGTCATGTTTTTTACAAATTTAAACTGTATAGTTAATTTTAAAAGAAAAAACAAACTTTTGTTACGCAAAATTGATCATTACCAGCGGCATAATTTGAAAGTACAAAAAATCAGTATATTTTACTCTGTGTTTTTTTCCCTAGTCCCGCGTTTCACTCGCCAGCCAGTTGTTGAGCCACAGGCACGGAAGAGGCAGGCTGCGCGTCTGGGTGGGACAATTATCGAACATTGAATACTCGAAATTTTACTTTGTCACGAAATATTTGTCTTTACCGTCGCCTAAATTGTGGGGTAAGTAATAAGATTTTATTTATGTTTGATCTTTAGAAAGGAAGCTCACTAGGATTATTAATGTTCGTGTTGGTTTGATAATTGCCATATTTACGGATATAGGGTTACAGACTAAAATGTCCTAAAATGTCATTACCCTCAGTATCATCACCTTCTTTTACCTTCAGCTTTGAAACTGAAGGTAATGATCCTAAACGGAAGGTAGTGATGATATATTATTTAATTTTTTTAATTTACTTTATAAATCTAAGATACATCAAAAAGCATTATTTTAAGCAAAGAATATCTCAATCATGTAAGTAAAACTTTTATAGTAAGGTAAGCTCAGGGGCGGATTTTATATTTTAAAGCTCTGAGTAGGTACTTAAATCGTTTCAATTACTCGGTACGTTAATGTAGTATATAGGTATAGTATTGTGTTATTTTAACATATTCTATGCTGGGTTGGGAAGAACACTGGTTCTTAAAAAAAATCCTACCCAAGACAGTATAGAACATGATAAAAATAACTATATTATCATATTTATGGATATTATCGTGTACTTTTTTTTTGATAAACACATACTTTATAACTTCTATAGAAAATATATAAAAATATTATGTATATTTGTAAAGGTTGACTGTCACGGCAGAGTGAACTTCAAGTAAGCTAAGTATTCTTTAGTTAAATAGATAATTAATTACAGTGTTTTATTTAAAGGAACAAGAATTATGGCAAAACCGAAGGCGCAAAAAAAAAAAACTACTGAGGAAAAGTTAGCTCAACAAAGACTTCATAAAAGACAACAGTATGAAGAAATAAAAAAAGATCCATAAAAATATGCTGCTCATAAAGAAAAAGAAAGGTTACGATATTTCAAACGCAAGGAGCAGAATAAAATAAAGTTAATTAAAGACTTGACGCCGCGACAACAAAGACAGAAAAGAAAATAATAGAGAGAAAATCGTCAACGATACATAGAAAAGAAGAAAAAAGAAAAAGCAATAGAGCAAATGCTTGTTGATAAATCTCCACCTACCAGCGATGATGAAACAACAGGTCGTCAAGTGCCTCAAGTTAGTGAAGTTGACCCACTGGAGGGACCGTCAACTTCTCAGATCGAAGTCAAACAGAATACCTAAAGGAGATCAATTTAATAAAAAATGTTAAAAGTGCGCTAAAAGAATAAAAACAATACGGCGCTGCATTCGTTATATTTATACTAAAAGAATTGGAATATTGTAAAAAGAAATTCACAAAGAACAAAATGAGAAGAGAGAGCTGAAAAAAATGGTAGACAGGCTAAGGAGAGAGAATATAAAAACTAAAAAAGAAAATCCATCGACTGAACAGAAAATTGAAAGTTTAATAGATAAAATATAAAGGCAAAAAAGAAGAAGTGAAAAAGAAGTTGATATTTGGTGAAGCTATTTCTAAACAGCTGAAAGAAGGGTTCAACAGCCTAAGAAAAACAGATAAACGTAAATTCAGTGATGATATTGTAAAAGACAAAGAAAGTTTCAAAAAACACAGAATAACGACAGCAATAATGCCATTTACATTAAGACATAAAAAAACAAGTACATAAAGATCAGGAGAAAGAAATAAAACGAGAAATAGAAGAGTTCTTTGATGAAGCTAGTAATAGCAGAATTTTTAAAAGATCCTATTTTATTAATTAAAAAAAAAAAAATTTCACTTGTCTTTAAAAGATTTCAGTGTTTTTGTAATTAATGTAAAATACCAATAAAGTAAAATTCATTTTAAGATCATTTGTAAGTCTGATTTATAATTGTGTTCACTAATTAATAAAACGTTAAAAAACATTATCAAGTCTTATAATGTTAACACAAAACTTTTTGTAATCATTACCAGCACGACAGTATCACTACCGTCTTCCCTGTTGTCATTACCATCACTATCAAAGTCATTACCAGTTCGAAAAAAAAATTAAAACCCTTATAACTTCTAAGTTTATGAGTGCAATTGGCTATTAATTGGCAAAATCATAAAGAATTATGTATATTTTAGAAATAAAGGTCTAGTTTTGAAATAAAAAAAAATCTCTCATTTTCGCCAAATTTGCACGAAATGGAAGAATTACCCTTTTGGTAGATCATACTCAGAGGTAATCCCATATAAATTTCATTAAAATCGGTGTAGTAGGTATGCTTTAAATTAAGATAGCTGCAATTCGTTTACTTGGATGACGTATTTTGTTTGTCATCCAAGTAAATTACATTGTGTTTTTTCCTTTCCTGCAACTTTCCAGTGGTGCTGTTAGGTGTGGAGTACCTACCCCTAAAAAGTGAAAAAAATAAATTAAAAAAAAATATTATAAAAACAACCAATAATGCCGACTTCTGAAATTAAAGTTACTTTGTATTTTGTAGTATTTCATTTTTATTGGAAGTCGGTTGTATTTTTTGTGAAACTGTTTTGTATTACTTATTTATTTCTTTTAATAAATACGTTAGTTTCTCAAATTTAAAAGACGCAAGAAATAGGCGGTCTTACAATTATTTAAAAAATACAATTAAACTATCTGCCTAACTATGTGTCTGTCATAGAGACTTAAATAAAAAGGTAGGATTAGTAATTTGCAACCTCAGTTTATCATCAGTTCAGCTGACGTCGTAGTCCGTCGGCTGTACAATATTTATGATAGTTTGACATGACGTCAATAACAATGGACGTCTTCACAATAGAGCAATTGTAGGCACGAATAGAGAGGGTGAACACAATGTTGAAATCATCGTCAGTTTATTATTGTCATTTCCACTCGCTTCCTCGGCCATCATTTTTGTGTTGTTAGTTTTCCAATACACGTTTTGTTGAGAAAGTTGTATAGATTTTAGTATATGATCAGTAACAACTAACACAGGGGTATTGTGCCTGTTACTGGCGGCCTTATAATTTATCAGGGTGATATTTTTAAGTGGGGGTGGCCAAAAATACGAAACTATGAGAATTAACGAAAAAAACTCAAAGGATCATCGAGATATAAGTACTAACTACTAGAGAAGCTACGTCAATTAACTGAATTGTCCTATTCTTCGTAATTTGAATCTTTAGTTCGCTGCAGCGCTAAAATAATAACAATTCGTCTAAACCGTAACTAATTTACCAAAGCGCTAGATTTGCTGCGGAAGTGTATTTATTCTCGGCAAAAAGGTCTTAAGCGCCATGTAAATCTCGGCACTTACGCGTTTTCTGAAAATCACGACTGAGTGAGGTGCGGCGCGATCGCCGCAGTTGAACGAGACAAAGTAGGAATATACGGTGTCTTCTCTAGTACGTTAGTACTTATATCTCGATGCAAAGGCTCTCCTTTGCAAAGGCTTCCTTTGAGTTTTTTTGGCCCGATTTTGATGGTAACTAAAACTACATCATTAGATAGGTAATTATAAAAATCACTCTGTATTGTAGTGTAGACAGTGTACTTAAGATGATTATCTAATACGAATCTTAATCGGTATTCCTACTTAGTGAAAGTACACTGACCGACGGAACATCGATTTCCGATCTTTGAAGTGATTTTGCGGAGAGACCTCCAGCAGTGTGCCGCCTTTTTAGTATGTGTTCATCAAAATATTATCAGCGTTGCGTTATTTACAACTGTAAAGGTGTTATAATTATTCAATGATTATTTTTTTTAATATATGCATATATGCTGACATTGGGCCCTTTTTTGGCGTCCCGTCGCACGGATATTATCCACGTTTTTAGCTTAGTTAGTTTTCAATTTATTTTACTTTTTTGTTCGTCTTGTACGAGTCCCAAATAAACATTTCTCTTCCTTTCTTTTTTTATTAGAAACATTATTATCCATAATAAATGATGTTATTGTTCCAGGCGGAGGAGGAGCACAATTGGGGGAGACAGAGAACTGCGACGCTGGAGATCTGAACGTGTGCGTGGAACTGATCCCGCGCACGCCGATCGGTCTGCCCAGGAACAAACACGAGCTGGACGCGCACTGCCAGTGAGTGCAGCACTACCATTCAGTCACCTATAGAACTATCATGTACACTTGTAACACAGACTCAGGCAGGGAATTCCACTCCTTAGCTGTACGCACAATGAATGTATTCCCAAAACGTTTACGGTCTACGATTAATTTCAGGAAACTGTACGCCCGTCTTTGAAAGAAAGATCTGTAACGTATCTCAACAACGCTAATTTTAAGTTCCTACTACAATTTTTACGAAATTTACTTAGAACCGTAAGAAAAACAATATTTTATAGATACGCAATGATAATAATGGCCGGCTTCATCTAGTTTAAAATTACCAAAAAAGATTGACGTGTAAAAGTGTTATTTACGACCTACTTACAAAATAAATATCATTTATCATTTATAAGAAAGAAAGAAAGAAAGAAAAATGTTTATTCAGGACTCGCACAGTACACATAAAAGTAAAAATATGTAAAATTAATTGTTATAAAAAATAAGTTGACACATAAATAAGCTACATCCTGAAATGTGAATACTTATCTGTGCGAGGCCAAAAAAGGTCCCTGTCTCAGCGTATGCTGCGATATACGAGCTGGACGCGTACTGCCAGTGAGTGCAACACTACCATTCAGTCACCTATAGAACTATCATGTACACTTGTACAGCCAACAATGAGATATTGAGTGAGAGTTGTGTGAGTGATGGAAGTAAAAGTTCATCTGTGCTTACTCGCACATATTTGCATTTTTATATTTCTCGTATCGGTCAGAAGAACTTAACATAGGTAACCGATGCTTAATTAACTAGACAAAAAGTATATTTAAACTAGTGGCCCGCCCCGGTTTGACTTGGGTGTTTTTATTTTTTCAAAATTTTTTTCACAAACCTTTCCCAAACTTATCGGACACAACAAAAGAACTATCCAATTTGGGTCAGTCGTTACGAAAAATGTGCATTTACTTACAAGTGTATGTATTCGGGGATTAATTTATCTAGATACACTAGCTGACCTGACTAACGTTGTTCTGCCATATAAATAAATAAAAAATAGCCTGCCTAAAAATAATATAATAATCATAATAGTCGATCAAGCCGTTTCGGAGGAGTTCAATTACAAACACCGTGAAACGAGATTTTTTATATTAGAAGAAGATGACCTACACTATGAGCATCCTTAGACAGGCAATTTAACCTAGACGAAAGATGTTAAACTGAGTAGGTATACAAATAAAATGGTTTCAAACAGAATAGGCTAGTTTCCACCATCAATAAATTGCAAATCTATTTAGTACGTCAGTTAGAGTATTGAAAAATAAAAGACAAGTATTTTTTTGTTTTTGTAAATTAATGAATGTTGACAAAAATAAAACGCATCAAAACCCGGGAGTGGGGGCTTGTGACGTCAGAACGCACTCAAAATTATACCACGGCGTGACGTATTGCGAATTCAAAGCGTCGTATCTTCGTCAGTTTAGGTTTACGTAACTAAATAAAAAAACGAGTCAAATACTTTTTGTTAATCTAACTGACAGACTTTTTCAAATTAGATTTTTTCGGTTGACAAGCCTATTAGAGTTAGTTCGTGTTTTGTCGAATATTCTGGCACATTTCTCTTGAACGATTATTAGTTACTTAGATACTCAAATAATTTCATTAATTATTTCTTTGAACCTTCGAAATTGAGTAAAATTCTTCAGGTTGAATTTCTGAAAACGTCCAGCCGTAATCTAGAGGTAGCATTACTTACAGGTTTCAGTATTACCCACATCAAATTTAATAAAAAGGTCTTTATTCTGTGAAACCCTTCGCACAGAATGAAATGAAATGTGAGATTCACAAGAAAGTGGCGCTACCAGATGACGTAATATTTAAATCGTGAAATGAACCAAAGTTGTGCTGGTTTTCCGTTCGAATGAATTATCGACTAAACGTTAATGAACTATCAAAATGTTAATGTCAATTTAATTATGCTGGGTTTTAAATAGATTTATTGGTTCGTCAATACTTAACTGACAAAAGTGTAAATCACGGATACAAGCCAGTAAACACTGCATGAAATTACGACTCAAAAAAAGAACAAAAGAGTTCATTCGCGCCAGGTATGATTCATCATAAAAAGTAGAGAAACTAAATAAGAACAAAGTTACAGAAATGGAAAATATGCGTCGCAGCCACGCCAAACAACTATCGCTTAACATATCACTGAGTCTCTGGTGCAAGACAGAGCCACACGGTAGATTTTGAGCGACAGCCGGCACTGACGGCATGATCTGAATACATTTTCGTTTAATTCATTTTATAAACAATTTTACCAATTGTCGAAGTACTACGTTACAAAACGAAAATATTTTAAAATCAAATTATAGAAAAATCTACTAATTCTTATACTTAAAACCACAGACCGTGCACATCACTACGACATGTTAGGGCCAATCTCGACCAGTCGTACGGTCGTACGTGCACCCGTCCGACTAATGTCATGTTATGTCCCTAATGGCTAGCCGTAAGACCTCGGCGGTTGTATTAATCCGCACCGAGTGCTCGCAGGCAGGGCTATTACGGATCAACGGATAAGCTATGACTGTTGACTATGTACTTGTAGGTAAGTCTGTACCTAATTTGACAGGGAACCAGAAATTTTTATTTGATGTGAAAACATTTTCAAAAACTATGGGTACGCCGCTCTTAGCGATAAGGCCGCTCATTGTGTCACCCTATGTAATGTTTACTTCATCTATATTTTCTGTAACTTATATGGTGTACATAATAAATAGTGTTCTATTCTATTCTATAGGTACTAAGGTGTACAGTACCGCGAGAGCGATTTAACAGCTTTGCTGTTGCCAAAATATTAAATAGAAATATCTTGTGATTAAATCTTGTCTTTGATTAATGGGTTAAAGAGATTTGTGAAGCAAAGAAGGTAGTATAGACATAATCTTTATAAATTTTTGACGCTGGTTTACATTCAAACTAGTCCAAGCGAAAGCAAAAGCTCATTATTTTTCCAAAACTACCAAAATAGTTAGATCCATGGGTATCTGCAAACATCAGTGTACCAATTTTAAATAGTTGTAATAAATGTCATCATATGCATCAAGCATTTTTATGCGGGGGGCGTTTCACCACCGTTAAATAAGGACCTTAATAGGCAACTTCCACCGGTACCTATAACTTATCGATCTTTCTACGAACTACGAGCTCCTCAAAAGTTACGATAATTGAGATACTTTGTTGACTGAGTTCTCCATCATCTGGGATGCCAGCAATTAAGTATTTTAGACCCTCTTACGTTGTGTGAATGGTACCCTTGGGATTCCGCGGAATATTTACCGTTCTAATTGACAATAAACATTCTAGGTAACTAGAAGCCTGAGGTCTACGATTAATTTCAGGAAACTGTACGCCCGTCTTTGAAAGAAAGATCTGTAACGTATCTCAACAACGCTAATTTTAAGTTCCTACTACAATTTTTACGAAATTTACTTAGAACCGTAAGAAAAACAATATTTTATAGATACGCAATGATAATAATGGCCGGCATCATCTAGTTTAAAATTACCAAAAAAGATTGACGTGTAAAAGTGTTATTTATGACCTACTTACAAAATAAATATCATTTATCATTTATAAGAAAGAAAGAAAGAAAGAAAGAAAAATGTTTATTCAGGACTCGCACAGTACACATAAAAGTAAAAATATGTAAAATTAATTGTTATAAAAAATAAGTTGACACATAAATAAGCTACATCCTGAAATGTGAATACTTATCTGTGCGAGGCCAAAAAAGGTCCCTGTCTCAGCGTATGCTGCGATATATAAATAAATAAATATCACAGTGCTGGTATTCTGAACAACGTTTGTCGAACAATATAAATCTCATGTCACGGTGTTTGTTATCGAACGAATTTTTTGTATCTAGATTCGGTAGGTCTGAGAACTCGTTTGTCCGGTCAGCTATAGTATTAAATAACATTCAAACATGTTTAAATTCTTGAATATCTACAAATATTTAACGTAAATGTACGAATGTATACGTTAAACTATATTTTATTTTAACTTGACAAACGTACCTACTTACAAAGTTTATTAGAAGCTGAAATAATGATCATAAAGCAAAATAACGTCAACTTAAACACAGGTTATCATACTCCAAGCAGAAGTTTTCAAGCTCCTACTTACCCGGCCGTGTGTCACTGTCACTTAGTTAAAAGTTAGGAGACAATATTATTTCGAGAACATGAGACCTCGAATTGTGACTCAAAAGTTATCCAATTACATGTAACCCTACATGGCAATAAACGACCAAGTTTCCCTATTTGTGTTTTCTTTTTTTGTGTCTTACATGTCATATTTGATGTTGATCTCAATTATTGTTTTCTCATAAATAAATATAAAATCTGTATTGTTTGCCTGCAGGTGACGCAAATGTGTGGTTTTTGGGAATAATTTCAATATTGAACTAAGTAAATTCGCAACAAACTGATAAATTTAGACACAACACGATAAGTAAAGATGGATTTTATTTTAATAAAACACACTTTTTTTAAAGTTAGTAACCTTATAAAAATGTTCTGGAATGACTTCGAATTACATGAAGATGAAGCGTTGGAAGGCTAGGTGGACCGATGGCCTGGTAAAGGCCGCGGGACGATTCTTGGGGGAAACAAGTCAGCAGTGGATAACTTACTTATCATAGAGCATCTTTTCGTCTCATCCGCATACAAGAACTGACCAATTCCAACCAGGCACTAAATATTCATAAATGCCTTTGAAGGTTTACTATGTATGTGATAGAAAATGTTTAGAAGGAATATTTTCCAAACTATCTAATATAATTATATTTTTCTAGGGCTTACCAAACTGGCATGGTGTGCATGGATGCGTGGATCAAGAGGTGCCTGCCCACTGATGGACAGAAACTGCTACAGCAACAGATAGGTGGCGCACGCGCACTAATGCGGTTCTTGTGCACCAATGACACGGCTTTGAGGAGGGGTTAGTTACTTTTCTTTTGAAATATTTTAAGGTTATCAGTACCTAGTACTTACTCATCATATCAAGTAATTGCTGCCCAGTGCTGAACGTAAGCCTCCCCCAAAGAGCTCCATCCATCCTGATCTTGAGCAGTCCGCATTCATCCGCAGCCAGCCATCTTCTACAAATCATCGATCCATCGTGCCGCAGGGCGTCAGTTCCACACGGCGTTTGCCCATACACGGTCTCTACCCACACATGTCTGCTCCAACGACCGTGTGTCCGTCTACAGACATGGATGACTCATTTACACTTCAGCATAGTATCCCAGAAGGGTTAGGCACAGATATGAATAGAGTACTACATTTCACCAGTTACGATTCAGCCCCATGTACCTAATAGAGAAGAGCTTATTGCGGTCAACTGGTCACGAGTCCTGACTTCGGTCTGATACTGAGAAATTCCAGACAAGAAAACCCAATGTACCATATCACGATTACCCATCTCGAACGACCCGGGAATCGAAGCATCTATGCACAGCAGAAAGGGTGTCTATTTACCGTTTTGCTCATTGCGTCGAAGGAGAGAGAAAAATACACGCTTTGTATGTCAAGATTTTATATTGTGTTTACTTCTCTATCTATCAGCTTTATCATCAAAAAATATTCATGAATCTTTACAAAGGATAAACAGGAAAATCTTATAAGTAAAAGTATGCAAACAAACTCAGCAACAAGCAACCATCTCATCACTGAGGGATTAAAGTTTAATATAAAAGATAAAGTGCAAATCCACAATCAGAAGGGATTACTGACATTGTTGGAAACACTTTAATTTAATTAAAAAAGTGGCGCCTGCAGGTGTAATAATATTAAATGGAAACGAAACAGTGCCGTGCCGTGCTCTGCTCGTTCATTTGTATCGATATCCTCAGAATGTTTGTTTCAACTAAAGTTTACACGCTCTACTCGATCCATCATCCAGCTATATTGGCGTCAAAAAGTCGCTCGTTGGAAATAAATAAAACTTTCCAGTTGCTATTGGATTGAAAACTGATCGATCATTCTTTTTGGAAGCTATCAGCTATCAGTGGAGGTCAAAAGTGTGCTTCAGAAAATATCCATGTATTTTAATAATGCGTCCGAAAATAAAGAAAATACCGAGTTTCAAAAATAATTATGACTGATTGGGTGCGCGAATAAACAAAGTCGAATGATACATTTTAAGAGTTAGCGTTGCGAAAGAATGGACACCGTATGTATTTAGGCGAAATTTAAGGGTCTCTACAAATGCAGGGGTGCACAATACCTACAATCGGCGATCTTTTTTTGTCTTATCTTCCAAATTCAAATGCTGCTATAAGGAGGCGCGGGGTGGTGCCCGCGTCCTGCTGTGACGCGGACCAGAGGTACCTAATGTGCGGAAGGGGTTCCAATTATGAAGAATAGATGTATATCATTTCCAGCGCGGACAATTTGATCGTGTCCATATTTCGTAGTCTTCTCAACGCTCTTCCGTAGAAGACCTTACCTTAACATAATTTCTATACCTGTACAGAATTCTTGAAAGAGCCGACGTGCTGGGGCCGTGTGTCTCCAGACTGGACCCGCTGCGTCGATGAGTTGCAGGTGGCCGTCAGAGAGAACACGGAGCGCGCGCAACAACTCACGTATTTCAACAGGAACGCCGAACTGTGCTGGTAATTACTTTCAATATTTTCATCGTACGTAGCAATGACGTGCAGCTGTAAAAAGGCCATTTTTCTCAGCAGATTTCTGTATACATCTCCACATTTATATAAGCAGCATAATAACCGTAAGTTAATTATATTAATTCGTGTGAGATTGAATACAAACTTCTGTTTGAGATGGTGTCCAAACGTGTGTCTGTAAATAGTTTTTTTTTTTTTACTTTGTTTACTTAAAATGTTACGGACACTTCGTTATGTATAACGTACAACTGTTAAATTTGGATTGGGATTAATTTTACTTAAATTAATTTGTCCTCGTGTTTATAATATAATCAAGATTTATTACAATCTTACGGTGTATGCCATAATCCGGTGACATATATTCCATTCTGCTTTAAATTACTCATAAAATATAATAGTATATATTATTATTTTGTTACGTCACGCCTCGCTCTTGAGGGCCTTTGTCTGTATACTCAATTAAAAAGCTATAACAAACTCACACAATAAAGAATTATATGTCTACTCATAAATATACGTCCTTGTATATTTTGCTATATCTCACTTCATCAAAGGATAAGACTTTTGGATTTAAGACGTTAATATTCCTCTCAGCTTTCCTTTATTGTTCAAAAAGATTGTTGCGTTTTCAATAGCTCGCAGAAATCTGTCAGTCACAGAAATCATGGTACCATTTTGAATCTTTTGAATTTCGTGTCTATTCATAATCATGTCGAGTCTTACCTATTTAATAAAGATCGTAGAACTGATTATATTTAAATACGTTTTAGTTTAAATAGTTTTGTTTGAAAATGGCGCTCAGGGGATGTTTTAATTAGCATTTAGCAAACTCAACATCAACTGTGCTAGTTTCGGTAGCCTACAAGGTGTTACTATACTAAGTTTACAATACTAGAATAGATAGAAAATAATATAGAATAATATTAAAACTACTGTTGATTTCTAGTATGAATCTTTTAATAAGATTATTAGCTTAGAATACCGTTTTTTATGTGAAATCATCAAGTGGCTCTTGCTCTGGGCGGAACGGAATGTACGCACAAAATATTTTCGGTCATATAAAATAAAATATAAGGCAAATGTGTCACTGTCGTTTCCATGTTTTAAAGCTAGTAAAATGTTCGTTGTTCCCATTTGTTGTCAAATATTACCAAAATCTTTTGTTTGCTTTGCATAATTTATTCCGCGGTTGTCGTTTCATGTCAAATCAATTTCACGTGCTAAAATGTAATAATTTGCTGAACATGTATCAGATACTCTTGGAAAGTTTGAAGCAATAAGCTAATTTAGATGTCATTATGAAAAATGTTGGATACATTTATAAAATGCTGATAACGTAAAATTTTGACCTTTCATTCTGTCTAGCCTTTCCCCAACTGATTTAGGGTCAGCTGAATACCAGCAAATTATCTTACCTACGAATGTCAAAGACCTCCTTTTGTAGATCGACCTGTGCGTCTTTTTAAGGGTAAGCAACGGCACCCTATTGCTAAACCTCCGCTGTCCGTCCATCTGTCTATCTCTCAAGAACCGTAACAATTTTATGTAGAAAAAAAAACCTTCCCCACATTAAGAATTTCTCCTGTATCGTGGGTGCGTTTAAAAACATTTAAATTTACATGCACAAACAGCCAGGCCCGGAACAACCATCTGTAGGCCATAAAAATATTTTGTCAATCGCTCAACCACTATGTCAACCATGTCGCCTAAACCTTATAAGAAAAGTATTGAAATTTTTAAAGAATGTTTATTTCTGTTGCCGCTACAACAACAGAAATAAAAACAAAAGGGCGCCCATTCAAGAATCGTGTTATTTTCGGTTTAAGATACGGAACCCTTCGTGTGAGAGTCCGACTCGCACTTGGCCGGCTTGTTTTATTTGCAGCGCCTCTTTAAAACCTTTTAATAAATAAATTCATTTACTTAGGTACTTATAACCCAATGAACACAAAAATCATAAACATCATTTATTAATTTCAAACATGAAAGCAGATATGTTAAAGCAAACTCTGAAGCTGACTTACAAATGTATATCATTATAACTTTTCCCAGCTACGCATGTTAAGATTGACCCTATTCTGGTCTGAAGGGGTTAGCTTGGTTATCAACACCGACCGCCATTTGCCCTCCGCTACTCAATTAGTGCGGAAAATAAGAAAAATGATACAAGTTATCTAAGGTTACATCAGTTGTTTGGCTTGCGCGGGGTTCTGGCTGTCCGTCTTAATTACTGCAATAATATGTTATTCGTGTACTTCTGCGAAGTGTGGGAGAGAACAGGGAATCCAATCTCTCTTGGGGTCGGCTCACACCAAGATGCGACACGGCGCTCTTTTCACTCGACTACGGAAGGAAGGGTTATGATTTATTATGACATTGATACAATATACCTACGTGCTAAAATCTTTAGATTACTAAAACCCCAGACTGACGTCTGGGAGGAACTTTTATCCGAATGGCAATGTAGGTGGGAAAATTCCATCAAAGGCCGACACCTCCACCAGTTTTTTCCATCCGTTCGTGAGCGTCTGGATAGGACATGGCTGGAGGTAGATCACTGTGTTGCCCAATTTCTCACAGGTCATGGCAACTTTAAGAGTAAATTATTTTCCTTTAGGCTTGTGGCTTCACCTTTATGTAAATGTTCTACAGCTGAACTTGAATACGAACAATCTGCACATCACGTCTTATGGGAGTGTATTCTTTGGCAGACTGAACGTAATATTATGTTAAATAGTATTCAGGTTACATCTAGGGTAGTTTACTATAAGGACCTTGTAGAAACCAGAACAAATTTCCGTGCGTTCAGGCGATTTTGCCATACCTATTACTGGAATCAAAAGTAGCTCACAATTTTAGGACCCATAATTTCAGTGTTAATTTATAATCCGTGGTGCTTGGCAACTGGGATTAACCCAGTTGTATATGTCCCTTGGTGCCTATTGGCCTAACTCAAATCTGTCTCCTGCTTGATAAGGAGGGAAGTGGAAATTATATTTATTTTTTCCTACTCCTCCGCTGTACTTTCTGATTAATTTCGATGCGGGATCCAAGACAGTTGAATCGTTTCTCCGGGACTCGTCGGGCTTCATTAGCTCGGCGTTTTTCTGGTGGTCGCCACTGTTGATTCTGGCTTTCAGGAGTTGCAGTGGTTGGGAATGTGTGGCGGGCTTGTCCCAATATACCTATGTGACACTTTAATTACTACTCAAAAAGTTGCACATTCTTATCATCATCATCATCTTAGCAGCCGATAGAAGTCCACTGCTGGATATATACCTCCACAACGACCGGTCCTGTGCGTCTCGCATCCACCGGCTACCCGCAACCTTCACCAGGTCGTCGGTCCACCTTGAGGGAGGCCTTCCAACATTACGTCTTCCGGTACGAGGTCGCCACTCCAGAACTTTTCGGCCCCATCGACCATCTGTTCTACGAGCAATGTGCCCTGCCGACTGCCACTTTAGTGTGGCGATCCTTCAGGCTATGATGGTAGCCTTGGTTCTCTTGTGGATATCATCATTCCTGATCCGATCACACAAGGAAACTCAAATCAAGCAAGTAAGAGTGCACCTCTTCATTGCCCTTTGAGTGACTTTAAGCCTTTTGATGAGGCCCATTGTGAACGACCGCGTTTGCACATTCTACTGTAGAATAAAGTTATTTATTGCATAAAAGGCGGTTACCAAAACGGCGCTTATCGGTTAATTCTCGGTCGCGAGCTTTTCAGAAAATAGCGTATGTCTTGAACATCTTTTTCAACAACCCTGTGACAAATTGGTTTAGTCCGACCTCTTTCCCTATGCCTATACTATAGAGATGGGATTTTTTTGTACATCTAAAGAATAGGGGAAGAGATTGAAAGGGGAAGAAATGAGACTAAACCGACAAATTAGACGCGACGCGCCAATTGCCAAATCCAATGAACCTAAATGTGATAAGCACAAATTTAAACGCGTTTAAAAGCTGACAATATCTTCAATACTTCATTGCTGTGGAGTATTGGATCTTACAACACTTCACTTTAGATGTCGCAATCGCATTCAGTTCCATTGGCGAAAGTCCTACCCACACTAGATTTTCGACAAAGATTAATTCGTTTGCAATACTTCCAGCTCCCGTGACGATTTCATCCAATGTGTGGCGAACGCGGGGCGCTCGTGTTCGATAGCGGCGAGCACGTTGCTCCGGCGCATGGCGTGGGTACTGGCGCAGGACATAGCGGCCTGCAACCAACAGCCCCGGGCCTACTGCGCGGCACCCCCGCCCCCCATCGCCGCACCACTGCTCACTGCTTTATATGGATTATTATTTTATCCACCACGTTTGTAATCTTTGGAAATGTTTACTTTATTCTATACGTAAGTAAAGTAGGCTGGATGCTTTTGTTCTTATTTTTTAGAATACACAGAATTTATTGAAGTTCACGTTCCGTTTTAAATCAGAGTAGAATCCTTACAAAAAATGCTACTGTAACGCGTAGTGTAGGACTTATTATTCGTTGACGATGCATTGATTTTTAATGTCCACTAGAAAATATGTCAAAGGGTTTGTTACACTTATGCAGGGTGTTGCAGAAGTGCGTGGTCGCGTTCAAGGGTGACGTTCCGTATTTGTGTAAGGATAACAGGAAAAAATAGGAAATATATCGACTTTTTTCTAAAAATGTTATTGCAAAACAATTCTAAAAAGTTCCAAACAAATCATTCTTCAAGAAGTTTTACATTTATTTTAGTTAAATCACAGTTATGATGTTTTTATAAGTCAATGTTTTTTTTTTAGTTTACCTTTTGTTTTTTGACTTTAAATAACATTTAAAACTCTGAAATGTGACTACGCACATCTGAAGTACCCTGTATAACATACGGATGGATTTCTTTGAAAAGAATTATGCTTTAGAGCCCTATCACAAAATTGCGTTTTCGCTCACAAGTCTAGAAATGAAGCAGTTGCAAATACGTTTATTTTAAGGTTTATTATTAATTAATATAATTAATAGATTTTAATTCCTTATGAAGTATGGTTTATTTTGGTGTAATCCGCGTGTAATCAGAATGGGATGGAACTTTGTCAAAGTAAATCGATAATGACAGTTTACTTATTTGCGTTCACTGCAGTTTACATAATAATATTAATGCATTTAGGAGAAATTTCCAGTTCATTCTGAGCGTATAGTTTTTTTTTTTAATTTGAATGTGTTTTTAAACAGATGTTCCAATCTTATTTCAAAGTTTCTTAGGCTGCTATGAAATAAACCACTATATATATAAGGAATGGATTCTTTTGTACAGAAGTTTAGTCCACGAGCTCGAAAAAGTTCCGTGGCGCATTTTATGAATAATTTACTTCGAAAAAATGCAAAAAGTGAACTAAACTAAAAAAAATTAACACTATAAACTATAATAGTAATAACTATTATGAACTATCCAATAAGCTAAAATTTTCTAAATATTTCCGTTTCTAAGAATAAGAAAGCCAAAGTTGGCCATTTAACACCAAAAACACAGTCAAATTGTAATAGGCCTTTTAAGACCCCTGCAAACGTACGTGACGCACAATTTTTTTTAAATTGTTCTACTTATTTTGCCTATCTACAACACTTTCCGAACATTATTTTGCGCGGTGTCGCATTGTCGCGTTGCGGTTTTTTAAGGAACTTTTTGTAAGAAAAATATTACCATCTAAGCGCGCAAGACTTGGACACACATAAAACTTACTATTTTGAACCTACCTACTATAGATCTAGTTAATTTATTTATATCTTCTACAAACTTTTAAAGGCAATACATTTTATAACTGGGTATGCCAAAAAACGTAATAAAAAAAAGTATGAAACGTGTTACAGGATTTACGCAATACCTTAAAAAGTGGTCATTTTAAATAACTTTTACTATTGGATCAACAACAAAATCACGAAAAAAACACATTAATGCATAGGGCGGTTATTTCTTTTACTTAATCATAAATATTAACCACACCAATCTGTTGACACATTGTATTATCTAAAAAAAAAGCACTAAATAAATATTTTAAAGTAGCCCCCAGTCGTAGTAGCCTATTTTCTATTTAGAAGATATAATAATATTGAATGTGATTTAGAATTTTCATGGAGTGAATTTAGATTTTTAATAATGATTTATGTGCTAAATTACAAAAAAAAAAAAAATAAGCAATGTTGTAAGCTTGTTTCAGAGTTTTAATTTACTTGTATAAATTTTATTTAAGTGATTGTATATACATTATAGTCAACTAAAAAAATAAATACTTACGAGTATACATTAGCTAAATTGGTAAGTAATTTTGTAATGACGGTGAAGAAATTATTAATGTTTGATGTATGATAGGTACAAGAAAAATATATGTAATTTTAAAGTAGTTTTGCTTTTTATTTTGTGAAATGTTTGTAGTTGTTGTGTCGTGGGATTTTGAAATAACTTTAGTAGGTACCCATTATTATATTGTGAACACCTTCAAATGCGCTGTGTTGTGTGTGTATGGCGTACTAATCTTATTCATTCGGAATTAAATTAAAATTTACCATATTGAAAAACTAGTGGTGTTTCAATATGGTAAATTTTAAGGGAATTGGGCCGGACATGTCTGCCGCATGTAAATGGAGAAATGGGCATAAAGAACCAAATGGGTCCCATATCGCTGACGACCAAGGCGAGATGCCAGGAGGAACTCCACTCTTACCAACAAGACTGGCCCGAGCTAATACAGGACAGTTACATGTAAAAGGTAGTGGGAGAAGGCCTTTGCCCAGCAGTGGGACAAAAATGCTAGATTACCTATCTAGCATTTTTGTCCCACTGCTGGGCAAAGGCCTTCTCCCACTATAGATAGATATGGACTGATACAATTTACCTAACTACTTTCATTCACAATATTCCAACCTTTGCTCATGCACGTTTAAAAGTTACGCTAATAAAGCTCTGTTTAACTGTTTTCGAGTACCTACATAGCCGTATAGTAACTTCAATACCTAAAACTACAAAGCTAGTCAAACTGGGACTAACATTTATTACTAAACTAAATACTGTGCTACCGTAACCATTTGCTTTCTCTATATTAATAATATAATGCTGAAGAGTTTGTTTGATTGTTGGTTAAACGCGCAAATCTCAGGAACAACAGCTGCAGTTCGAATTGAAAGATCTTTACTGTTTGATAGCCCATTCATACTGAGGAAGGCTCACCGAAAACAGGCAAACACCGTAAGACTGTAAAATTTCGCGTGAAATTGTAAACAATTTCTTCTAAATAAGACAGGGATGTAGGTATTGGAAACTATTGTAATTGTTACATACAAAACGATTGTTCATAATACGTCGAGAAATAATAATCTTATCAAGATTTATTACAATCTCCGGTGAAATATGAATATAATATCATGCTACGACCAATGGGAGCGGAGCATTCATGAAAAGGTGGCTCAGACAAAGTTGCGCGATTCAACATTCCTTGATATCAAGCTCTAGAAGATCAAGCGCAGTGTCTTTCTCTAGACATTATTTCTCTATAGATAGACATTTTCGAAATACGTAAGGGATTGATCACTTCTCATTGGCGGATCGGGGGGGGGGGAGGGGCTAAGGTGCTCAAGCCCCCCCCCCAAGATACAATATTGTATGATAATATAGTATGACTACGGGTCTCAAGCCAACCCCCCCCCCCCCCCCCAATCCAGATATCTTCAGTAGTCTATAACCTAACGAAGGTATTGAAGAATCTACAAAAAGTATTACAACGAGGCTTGTTATGCGGTAAGCTAAGTAGAACGAGATGTGCTTTTAACTCGACTGCGGCAGCAGGAGGGTTGTGTGTTTTTAATATTTTGTTTGCTAGATCTACTCTGAGCAGGGTGAAGCCGGCCCTTCTAAGTTACCTTCTAACCTATACTGGCCCCACGCTGCGCATTATGACCCATTACGTCTCACAGAGAGTGTCCCAGCAGTGGGAACATCACAATGCCATGTGAGAATTTTGAAATAAAAATCGCTCTTTAAGTACTAATCCTTGACGGTAAAAAGTTTTCACATTACCTGCACGGACACGTCAGATTATCTGCCATGCAAACTTAATCTAAAGGAAGTCAATAATTTTCTTTGAATTTGGGAAATCAACTTGGAGACCGATGGGAACTGCTCGCGGCCAGCCACCTCTTTTCTTGTCTTGCGATCAATGGATAAAGTTGTATTTGCTTTGGGCTAGCTTGAATCCCTCGCTGCGGCTGCCTCGGGAGTTAACTTTCGAATCTTTTATTAGATTCGGGTTTCAATATGACGCCCGTGACATAAGATACTGTTTTGTCTCCTCGTTGCATGACATTATATACTATTTCACAACTATATCAGTTTATACTTATTGTGGGAGTAAGTTAATCTGATTTTGGTGGAGCAATTCACTCAATTCAAAAACAACTTAATTTAACAGATTTATTTAAGCATATCTTTTAATCTGGGTGGAAAAAAGCAAAATGTTCATCATAATATTGGAATAAAAAACTTTTTACAAAAAAATACAACCGACTTCCAATTTTTTATTTTTCACTTTTTAGTGGTAGGTACCTCACACCTAACAAACCACTGCAAAATCGCAGAAAAGCAAAATACACAATTTCGATTACTTAAATGTCATAAAACTATCATCCAAGTAGACGAATTCCAGCTATTTCGATTTAAAATCCAAAGTTCATAACCGATTATGATAAAATTTAAATGGAACCAATCTGCAAGTATATCCTTTCAGATGAAAACAAGAATTTTTCAAATCGGTTTATAATTGTCGGAGTTATGAGGTAACAAACATAAAAAAAACATACAACCGAATTGAGAACCTCCTCCTTTTTGGGAAGTCGGTTAAAAACCGAAGAATCGGGATTATACATTGCATTGTCACGCCGCCGCGTCGAACTGAAAACCTTTTTTAGTGCTCTGCTTGACTTCATCAAAGAAGTCGTAAACTTATTATTTAGGTGTTCGAGCCTACGCTCGACCCACTGTGAGATTACCCTCTTGAACTTTGCGCGTTTGCAGTGTGTAACTACCCTCTATTTCCCTCACATTTACGGTATGGTGGATGCCGAGGTGTCATCGCCGGTTAGCTTGGCATATCAGTACGTCTTTGATCTTTGCAGTGAGCAGTGTGTTAAAAATAAATATATAATTAATATCATAATTCTAGTACACTACATCTAAAATGGCTCAACACGATGTAAATGAGGTAAGAAAACTCTTGTTATTAAGTGAATGTGATAGAAGTGATTTAAATTACCATCAGTAGTAAGTGCACTCGTTGCGAATGCCCGCTCCCAGGGCGGCAGACTCGCTATTAGGTATGTGCAATGGGGTAAGCCCCCAATCATATCCCCACAGCTTGAGGGACGGATAATGCACCTCAGCCAAAACGTCGGCTGTGCAGTTAGCAAATTATCCATGAAACGACGGCTGTGCAACCGACACTTAGCAAGCGGCATCGGCTGCGCTGCCTATGAGATGTCGGCTGGGCAGCCGACATCATACGGCGATACGACAGCTGTCGTTCAGCTAAGTATGTGGGCTTTGTTCTAAATCTATCTTGTCGCCCACAGATCTTGGAACGCACTACCATGGGCGATCTCGCTAACTGGGAACCCCCTCCTGATGAGGAAACAGTATACGCCCAATTTATCAACAAGATTGACGAGATATACCCAGAAGATTGGAGATCCTGGGTCGTAAATTGCGTCGACTATAAAGACCTCTTCGGAGATAGGATATCGTCCGACGATGAGTGTCGACTTCGTTTCGCAATGCCCACGATTCAGCTTGCCTACGCTTTTTGTGATAGCACCCCAACATCATTAAGTGAACAAAAATAGAGGGCAATAAAGAGGAAGCTGATTAACTGGCCTGTAGGTCGCGCCCTAATTTACGCGCCCCTTGCGACAATGAAAATGATCCATCCAATAGACGCCTTTAATAGGTTTTACGAATTCCTGCCAACAATCAAGCCTCAGTTAATCTCACAAACTGAAGCGTCTAAACTTCTGAAGTCTCGGGCTCAAAGATCAATCTCACCCTCATCATCCACACAGAGTTATCGCAAAAGGCCACATAGCCCAAAGATGGACCAAAACCCCAGGATAGAGAGATTAGAACGTCTTATGGAGCAGCAAACTGAAATTCTACAGCAGTTCCTGCAAACTTCTAAGACACATTCGCATGAGAATTCATTGGCGGCCGAGCCACAGTCTTCAAGCGATAGTGAAGACGACAGTTGGGTGGCACCACCATTATTAGAAGAAAGGGACTTACATCAAAACATCTCGTCTTGCATGACGACTACAGCAGGGCAAGCAAGTACCTTTGATAGTGCAGAGCAACAACATTTTAACAACTTCAACCCTGAAACAAAAGAATCAGAGGCCAAAGTTGGTGATGCCGACGAATCTCTCGCGAAGCAAGGTGTTCAAATTCAGAGACTTAATAGCGAAAAGTGGAAGAACATCCGATATGGGGATGTTCAAAAACAAAGTGTTTTTGAACATCCGCATATCGGTCTGACTGCAACTCCGGTCTTTACTTCCCTAAAGGTTAATAGCATTCTTGCAAGCACAACGCCTTCTTGGCAAATGATCACGTTGTTAGAAAATATGGATCAATGTTTAGCCGCAGTCTCCCACGGCCTCCTTCAACAGAGGCAATGTTTCATGGAAACTTTTAAAGATGCTTCTCTGGAAGTAAAATCTCAAATTAGCAAGAATTTCCTAGGATCAGAATGCCATTTCCGGAAAACATCTGATGCACTCCTTCAATACACATGCGGGAAAAGAGCGGAGGTACTACAGCAAAGGCGAAGTGTGTATAAACCGGCCAACAAAACTTTAAATGAATTATTACACTCAATTCCACTTTCAGCAACTCATCTTTTTTCGGAACCTCAATTATCGGACCTAATCAAGAATCTCACCGTAGATTCTTAGCCTTCCACTATGATAGGACAATATTTCAAATGACTTGTCTACCTTTTGGCCTTGCAACAGTCCCGTACATATTTGCGAAGATAATTAATTGGATTGCAAACTTTTTCAGGGAAAGAGGGATCAGAGTGGTACTTGGACGATTTCATGATAATGCATCACGATCCTGTTATCCTTCTGCAACAGAGCAAACTGGTTCAGAAATATCTCACAAAAATGGGCTGGTGCATAAATTTCCAGAAATCAGTTCTCACACCTTGTCAAAACGTCGAATACCTAGGATTTTTTTGGAATACAAAAGCAAATATAAAACGCCTACCAAACCACAAAATTTTAAAAATAATACAATTGATTCGAGGAACCCTACTAAATCAAACGTGGTCTTGGTGGTCAGCCAAAGTTCTATTAGGGCACCTAAACTTCGCAACGTTTGTCATCCCACTCGGGAGGCTACATTACCGCCGCATTCAAATAGAAGCCAACCGTCTTCCAAGAGCAGACAAGTACACAAAATTCCCTCTCCCAACAATAGTTGCTCAGAAACTTCAATGGTGGCTCACAACCTTCATCACCACCGACGCTGCCCGGAACGGTTGGGGGGCAACAATCAACAATCGATAACTACAGGGCTGGTGGGACAACTCTCAGAAATGTTGGCACAGCAACCGGAAAGAGCTTTGGGCGGTCTTGGAGGTGCTCCGAAAAACTGGAGTCCAATTGAAAAATCAAACCGTTATGATTCAGTCGGACAACCGGTCAGTGGTCGCTTATATCACCAAGGAAGGAGGAACCAAGTCCCCAAAGCTATTGGAAATCACCGAAGAAATCCTACAGTTGGCCGAACGTCATCGGATAGTCTTGGTAGCCCGTTATCTCCCCGGACGATACAATACGACGTCCGACAGCCTGTCCAGTGCGAAAACAATGCCGGAGTGGACGCTGAGCAAGTCCATCCTTCGCTCAGTATTCCGGAAGTGGGGTACTCCGACAGTAGACCTCTTTGCAAGTGCTCGTTCAGCAATCATGGACAACTACGTGAGCGAGGACGCCAGAGACCCCAAGTGTTTATTTGTAGATGCATTCAGCTGGCCATGGAATTTCAAGATGGGGTGGATTTTTCCTCCTCCATGTCTTATACCACGCGTTCTGCAGCATCTCAAGAAGTGCTCGGGAACCTACTACCTGGTGACGCCACAATGGGAGCGAACCTTTTGGAAAACCGAGGTCAAGAAGCGGGCTCTGGACCAAGCATTCAAGATTCCGACCCTGCGCAAAAATCTAGTAGACCTGAGAACGGGACGCCCCCCTCCCGAGATAAAGGACCTATGTTTGCAGGTCTGGAGGGTACGGGCTGGTCTCGTTTAGTAGAATCATGGTCAAGCGAGAGCCGAGAACTTCTGGAAACGTCGTGGCGGAAGTCAACATTAAAAACTTATCGTTCCGCTTGGGACCGCTGGAAGTCATGGGCTTTGAGTAATAATTTCCAAATGGATAACCCGAAACCTCAAGAGGTAGCGAAATACATCCACTTCCTTCACAAGGAAGTAAAACTAGCCGCTAAAACCATCGCTGTTCACAAATCCGTAGTTACCACGTTTGCAAATCCGGAGATAAGCGATAGACTTAGCAGCCACCCTCTAGTACAACAGATGATGAAAGCAGTCTTCATTTCACGTCCACAACTGCCAAAACCAAAAACGTGGAACGTCTCACAATTAGTTGATTTCTTGAAGAAATATGAGATAGACAGTAATAGTATTTTTCAAATATCGCGGCACGTGGCTGCGTTGCTTCTTTTATCATCAGGGAGAAGAATTCATGACCTGACACTTCTGGATATAGGACCAGAACTGTTCGAGTCTCATAAAAGTTACATTGTATTTTGGCCTCGATTCGGTTCGAAAACCGACTCCTCTAAATATAGACAATCTGGCTGGCAGCTATATAACAAGGGCACTGAAAGATTTAGTATATTGGTTAAAAAACTGATCACCATCAGCAAATCAAGACGTGGTAACCTAACCAGCCTGTTCATATCTACTAGGGGTAAAGTAAAGGAAGCCTCCAGAAGCGTTATTGCTGGTTGGATTCGAACTCTATTCAAAGATGCACAAATCAACGCGTCTCCAGGAAGCTGTAGGGCAGCAGTCAACTCAGACAATTGGATCAATAGAAACCTTAATCTGGATGAAGTAATCAAACGAGGGAACTGGAGATCAAAGGATACCTTCTTAACACATTAGGTACTTTAAAGAAATCCCAAGTCAATCAAAAGGGAATTTAGATAGTTTAAGTCAATCATTTTCTCCAATATAAGCTAAACTGATTTAATAATGGAAGACTGATATTTTTCTTTTTTGTAATTTTGATTAAAGTTTGTTATTTTATTAGTACTTCTGGCCGTCTTACTTTCGTATTATGTACAATATTTCCCTGCCTTATCACAGTACGTCTAGCCATCGCCGGCAGATTATAAACACATCTTACAGTGGGTCGAGCGTAGGCTCGAACACCTAAATAGAACCGTTTTTCCCCCGAAGGGAAGAAAACGAATATTTAGGTTTCAGCCGTAGCTCGACCCACTATTTGCCGTTCTTGCCGGCTTGTGAGAGTACTGATATGCCAAGCTAACCGGCGATGACACCTCGGCATCCACCATACCGTAAATGTGAGGGAAATAGAGGGTAGTTACACACTGCAAACGCGCAAAGTTCAAGGGGGTAATCTCACAGTGGGTCGAGCTACGGCTGAAACCTAAATATTCGTTTTCTTCCCTTCGGGTGGAAAACGGTTCTATTAAGTAGGTAGGTAATACTTGTTATCATAGGCACGATTATGCAAATGCGATTGTGGAAATGCCAAATATAAAGTACTGATCACGTGCAATTTTTGGCGGCGATTGTCAATTCCATATATTTTTGACGTTTTGACAACCGCCTTCGCCAAACAGCGCCGTAGCTGACAGAATGTCATTTAGGGTGCCTTTCTATTTTAGCGGAGCGAGGCAACAGAGCGGAGAAGCGGAAAAATAAAAACCAATGGAATTGCACAAAATTTCCCCCACCCCGTGAATTATGGCGCTGCCGCTGTAGATATGAACAAAACCGTCCAAGTGCGAATAGGACTCACACACGATTGAACATGTCCACTTGATGACGATAACTGTATTAGTCAGATTGGTAGGATTTTGCATAATGGTTGTATACTATTACTTCAGCGGCACTCCTACTTGATTGACGTACAAACGAGGAGATAATTAAGTTTGTTACTTTGTTCCACTGCTGTTGGCTTCAGGCAACTTTTAAATTAAAATGTTGATGGTTATCTATAAAGATGGCGGGACGAGCTAGAATCTTTTTAACAAGAACTGGTCCATATCAGCTAAAAAAGAGAGAAGTGGAAAATTTGTAGAAAGGCCTGCAATGGGATCTTTCACACTCTTCTGAATACCTGGATTTTATCTCGTTATCAAGATCATCTTTCCGCCCTTATTTCATTTCAGTATTTCGAGTGTTTGTATAAAGTATGTATGTATATTTCTTTGGCACGCTATGTAGCCTAAACAACTTGATGGATTTTAGCTTGAGAGTTGTCGTTAGATTCGTCTTGATTATGAAAGTGACACGGGGTATATGAAAGTTTGAGGAATCGATTCCAAAAATTTAATTCACTTTAATGTAGAATATAAAATAATAGGCTAGTTTCCATCATCCACAAATTGCAAAACTATTTAGTCCGTCAGTTAGGGAATTGAAAAATAATGGACACCTATTTCTTGTTTTTGTAAATCAATGAATATTGACAACGATAAAACGCATCAAAACTCGGGAGTGAGGGCTCGTGACGTCACGACCTGCTAAAAATTATGCCACGGCGTGACGTATTGAGAATTTTAAAAGCGTCGTAACTTCGTCAATTTTGGTTCCCGTAACAAAATAAAAAATACGGGTCAAATATTTTTTGATATCTAACTGACGAAATAATTAGATTTTTTCAGGACACAAGCCTATTGACTCTGTCAAAAATCCGACCGTTATGAAAACGACTAAAACGTTCCAAACAAGTCGTGTTTTAGAAATCTGCTGTAGTTCGCACCTCACACAATCCAGTGTTTTTTAGACATCCTCTTATTCTTCGACTAGGTAAATGCGTTTCACCCCTTCTCTTCAAACGACCATATCAAATAAAGCGATTCCCTTTCAAATAATTTAGAGATTTTTTCTTTTATAAAACAAATGTACTGTAAGTATTTACCTAAAGCTTATCATAAACACTATTATAGCCAAGAAGGCCTTTGTTCAACTGAAATAACTCCTTTGACCTTTTCGTTTGAAATTGCCAGCAACACATTTCAAATAAAGTGGCAAAAAGTCATTGATATATCAAAAAGTGGTAAAGTTTTGTTAAAGAACAGAGTTATTATTGGGTAGCACAATGAACATAATTACCGCGTGTATCTGACATCGACGCACAAACGATTTCCATGGGTCCAGGGCATGATTCTGGACACCCTAGACTTAAAATTTTTCGTCGGCTTTTTTCTCATTTTTTCATTTTTTTCAAGGGTTTTTTTATAACTTTAGACTGCTCATAATCGTTATTCTGACCTAACCCAATGAGATTTTTAATAAAAAAATAATTAATTAACTACTTTCACTAAAAAGAGCAATCTGAATAAAACCACAAATAGATAACAGCTCAGCTGAGCTGATACCTATTTGTGGTACTCTTGAAAAAAATGAGAAAAGAACCGACGAAAAATCCCTGAACACTCCCCAGTGTTGGAATTTTTCGTCGGACCCATGGTAATCGTTTGTGCGTCGATGTCAGATACACGTGGTATATTATGAAGAAGAATAGTAAACTAGACAGCTAGGCTAGCAAGGCAGCTAATCGGACCTTCACAATTATTTATTTTTTATTTCGGGTAATCCTCTTAGTGCTTCCCTACACACTTCAAGGAACCCATATATGCCAAATTTCAACTTTTTACGACCAGTAGGACTGTGCGTTGTCTGTCAGTCACTCAGTCACGCAGTAATGGAAGAATTTTATATTTAGAACGATTTTCGATAAGCGATATGCAGTTATGCACGAGGGTATAGTATTGTATATTTTATTTTCATATCGTTTAGTGTTTCATGTTAATAAAATGTGAAGGTGGTCCAATTTTAGAGGGGCCCGAAAGGGCCGACGCCTGCCGGAGTCGCGGGATTATTCGCAAGAGACACCGTGGCTCCGGAACACAAAGGGCAATAATGAAGGAACATGGATGGGTTTTAGTCAGTAGAAGTCTGACACTCCCTCCCGCTACACTCAGAGCGGGAGGAGTCATTGGATGATTTCCCATCCCTAAAAAAAAAAAAAAAAAAGGTGGTCCAATTTACCTTAGTCGGTGTTTAATGTAACTTGCATGTGACATATTCATAGTAAAAATCATAGTTCTCAATTTTTTTGAAACCTGTAGACAGACTCTAAAGCAGAACTTTATTTTTAAAATTTCTCAGATTTATTACTTAATGTCTGTTTTTACCCGAAAGCGCCAGGAGGAGGAATATGTTTATTATACCCAGTTTTTGGTACATTGTCCAGATACTAAACTAATACTTACTCATGTTTAATAACGCCTTTCAGTTTACACATTTTATGTTACAAAGGATATTATAATACAAGTACCTACATAGAGTTTGATATTGTGTTTAATAAATGTTATTAAACATAACATCAAACTCTTCATTAGGTACACAAAATTGAGTTAACGACGCGGATATATCCTTTGATCACTTTACTTGTCAAGTACTTCGTAAGAGAAAGGCGTAATAGAAATAGGTACCTTCAATGAAAAAATATTGTCTGTATAATAGAAAAATACTTTTTACAAAGAACTTCCGACTTCCAAATAAAAAAACACTACAAAGGTGTTTTTGGTACTTTTTTGGTTTTTGACACCGACTTCTGAAATTAAAGTTATTGTACCTATACTTTGTAGTGTTTTTTTATTTGGAAGTCCGTTGTATTTTTTTTTTAATAGTATTTTATTTTTCACTTTTTAATGTGACCTGCGTACCCCACAGTTGTTGACAGTAACTTACAGCGAGGTTCGAAAAGAAGTCATTATATTGTATAGTGTAGTCCCCAGAATACGCAATTCTAAAGTACTTATGTTTTTAATGCTACTGCGAATCGGCGTAATGCTATGTTATGAACTTGTGTAAACAATAAAAAGACATGCGATTTCAACAATGCCAACGCATTGTGGAACTCTTCAATAAATGAAAGCTAAAGGATTGCCTTTAGCTTTCATTTATTGATGAGTTCCGTTGCCTACCTCCGCAGTTCTTCATCAGATCTTCATCAAATCGAACATACTCTTCGAAACAAAATAAAAATCATCCAAATCGTTTGGTAATGGGCGTAAATGTCGCTGAACAAACATTTCTCATGGGATCCCGGAGAGGATAGGCTTTCGAATAAAAAAAAGGATTTGTTTAGTCCGTCCACAATTGACGTAAAAATCGGTGAACGTATATAAAAAAAAATCTGCCAAGTGCGAGTCGGAGAGGAGGAGTAGAAAAAATTATATTAGAAACCTCAATATAATTTTTTAAGACCTATCCATAAATACCCCACACGTAGGGGTATTTATGGATAGTGACGTATTAAAAAAAAACTACTTACTAGATCATGTTCAAACCAATTTTCGCTGGTAGTTTACATGGTAATATACATCATACATTTTTTATAGATTTATAATTCTCTTATTTTAGAAGTTACGGGGGGGGGGGACACATATTTTACCACTTTGGAAGTGTCTCTCTCGCAAACTGTTTGTTCAGTTTAGAAAAAAATGATATTAGAAACCTCAATATCATTTTTTAAGACCTATCCATAAATACCCCACACGTAACGTACACGGGTTTGATGAAAATATTTTTTTTGAGTTTCAGTTCTAAGTATGGGAACCCCCAAAATTTATTGTTTTTTTTTCTATTTTTGTATAAAAATCTTAATGCGGTTCACGGAATACTACATCTACTTACCAAGTTTCAACAGCATAGTGCTTATATTTTCGGAGAAAAGTGGCTCTGACATACGGACGGACAGACAGACAGACAGACAGACATGAAGAATCTATAAGGGCTCCGTTTTTGCCATTTGGCTAGGGAACCCTAAAAATACATACAGCCGAACATAGAACTTCCTCCTTTTTGAAGAAATCGGTTAAAAATAAACGAGTAAATTGTCAATGAATAGAATTCATGTTGGTCGTATTATTAAGCGTTTCCAAACGTCTTTTATAATGCGGACAGCAAAGGAGTGGAACTCTCTGCCTGCGTCTGTGTTTCCGAACGCTTACAACCCTAATCTCTTCAAAGTTTGAGTAAACAGGCTCCTTCTGGGTAAGCTCGCTCCATCATCGTAGACTTTGTCTCTGTCATTTCTGACCAAGACTAAGGTCAAGAGCAAACCCATCTCAAATAAAAATAAAATTATTTGTATGTTAAAGGTATGTTATTTGAAAACGCGACAAACAGCTCACGACGCGATGTGGCTTGTTCCAAAATTCCACCTCACAAATTTGACGTCGTAGCAGTTAAGAAAATTGATCACAACGTGTTGTGGTAATGAACAACATCCATGTCGCGTTCAGACCTATAAATCTCAAGTCATTCGATTTTGACCTCAGCTGCTCTGTTAATTTTTCTCGCCCTCTAATAATAACTATGCTCTTTTTATCGTAGGTAGCTTCTTCGCGAGTAAGACTGGACTTCTTGTAAAATGAACTTGCCATGAAAAACAAAACATGAAGCACAAATCAAACATGTGAAAAGACAGACATAGTGCTAAAAATGAAGATGGAATTAAATCCAAACTCCCTTTTCCTCTCTTTGAATTGTTCGTTCACGTAACAAACACAATGATAAAACATAGACAATATCTTCTTTCGCATAAAGGAAACTGGGTATATTAATAATTCAATAAAGGTACCATTTATTGTACACCTCCAATAGTATTGTAATTTATTTAAATTCTGATGGCAACCTTGATTTTATTAAATTGTGGGTAGAGTAATTTTATGTGACGTCTAATTTACTTGTAGATAATTTACTTACTTGGGCTTTTAGATACAAATTGTCATAGAAGTATGACACTCATGTGGTATATTTAAAAGGTGCGGTGCGCAATGTTTTATAGGCCTCGACGACTTTCGTAAATATGATTAATTAAATACTTTGATGAAAACCATTTTTACCAGCTGGTCGATTCTGTTGACATCTTACCGTGATCACTTAGGTGGAGTGAACGACAAGTGAGCTGTCATGCCATCTTGTTTGTATGGTTTGACAGCTCACTTGTTGTTCACTTCGCCTAAGTGTTCACTTCGACATGTTTACAGCCGGTCAATTCTGTTTACATCTCACCGTGATCACTTAGGTGGAGTGAACGACTAGTGAGCTGTCATGCCATCTTGTTTGTATGGTTTGACAGCTCACTTGTCGTTCACTTAGCCTAAGTGTTCACTTCGACATGTTTATAGAATCGCACTGCTGCCGGTCGATTCTGTCGACATCTCACCGTGATCACTTAGGTGGAGTGAACGACAAGTGAGCAGTCATGCTATTTTGTTTGTGGTTTGACAGCTCACTTGTCGTTCACTTCGCCTAAGTGTTCACTTCGACACGTTTACAGAATCGCACTGCTGATTAACTTAACACGCCAGTTGTGAAATCACTCCATGTATAAATTTAAAACCACACCCTAATTTAAAAAAATGCCCAAGTGCAAGTCGGACTCGCAAACAAAGGGGTCCGTACCATAAACCGAAAAAATATGTTCCTTGTGTGGGAGCCCCCTTTAATTTTAAATTTAACTTAATTTTTAGGGTTCCGTACCCAAAGGGTAAAAACGGGACCCTATTACTAAGACTTCGCTGAAGTCGCGGGATTCAGCTAGTTATTAAAAAAAATGAATCGCCGACATGTATGTACGCGCATAATTTCGTAACGACTGATCCAAATTGGATAATTATTTTATAGTTGTGTTCTTGTCAGGGAAAGGTTTAAATGAAAGAAAATTTTGAAAAACAAAAACATCCGTACGGAGACACTATTCTAAATATGTATGTAAAATTCTTTCGTTTCTGAATAAATTAATGACTGAAAGACAACGCACAGCCAAAACTACTGGTCATAGGAAGCTGCACGTAGGAGTTCAGGGAGCTCTAAGAGAGGATTTCCCGAAACTCCTACGGGAACGGGATATGCACGTACACAGTCGTGGGCAAAAGCTATTACTTGATTAAAAACGTTATGGTTTCACCAGATTCGATTCCAGACTCTCCCTCCAACAACCTAGTTTTTTGATACGATTTTTGTACATGTATTTCATTTTTGTTGGATGGTGGCTTATGAAAGATTTTAATTTTAGATATGAATAGTTTGTTTCGTGTGTCAACTCCGTTGTCATCTATCCATCTATACCTACATATAAATAAAATTGGAGTGTCTGTTTGTAATATTGAAACAACCGTTTTTAGGGTTCCGTAGCCAAATGGCAAAAACGGAACCCTTATAGATTCGTCATGTCTGTCTGTCTGTCCGTATGTCACAGCCACTTTTCTCCGAAACTACAAGAACTATGCCGTTGAAACTTGGTAAGTAGATGTATTCTGTGAACCGCATTAAGATTTTCACACAAAAATAGAAAAATAACAATAAATTTTGGGGGTTCCCCATACTTAGAACTGAAACTAAAAAATTTTTTTTCATCAAACCCATACGTGTGGGGTATCTATGAATAGGTCTTTAAAAATGATATTGAGGTTTCTAATATCATTTTTTTCTAAACTGAACAAACAGTTTGCGAGAGAGACACTTCCAAAGTGGTAAAATATGTGTCCCCCCCCCCGTAACTTCTAAAATAAGAGAATGATAAATCTATAAAAAATGTATGATGTATATTACCATGTAAACTACAAGCGAAAATTGGTTTGAACATGATCTAGTAAGTAGTTTTTTTTTAATACGTCATAAATCGTAAATCGCAACTTTTGCTTATAATATACCTACAGGTTTTTATGGAACCTCGGTGCGCGAGTCCGACTCGCACTTGGCCGGTTTTTTACTACATGTATATGAATATATATACGGTACATACACCAAAATATTTTTTTTTACAATTTTTGTCTGTCTGTCTGTCTATTTGTTCCGGCTAATCTCTGAAATGACTGGAACGATTTTGACGGGACTTTTATTGACAGGTAGCTGATGTAATAAGGAGTAACTTAGGCTAAGTTTATTTTAGAAAAAAAAAAACTAAGTCAGCTAGTGATTTAGATTATAAATGTAAAAAAGTTTTTATATCATTGGGTTCTCCTATAGAGTGATATTTTTGCATCTCCGCCTCCAATCTCATCAGACCTAACACAACTAGCATAATCTGGTTCTGATAACATAATTACTGCCCTGCTGCCAAATCGGCATGGTTTGAGTATACCTGCTATATTTTCGAATTCAATTATTCATGCATTAATCCCTGCATGGGTGTTTATGTGTTCTTATAGTTTATTCATTTTTAGACATGATAACATAGGTTAGGTATCCTTGCTGCTGACCGATTGTGGCCATGACCGAAATGTTGTACAAGGATATTTTTACGTTATTCTATTAAATGTAACATTTTCAAACATACCTACAGAACCATAGATATAATAAATATTTTTGTGTGCAGAACCAATCAAATGATCCTTTCACATAAATCTAGTTGTATCTACGGTGCCCATTTTCTATCACAAAAAGCTTAGTTACCTAGCAGTTTCCTCGGCAATATTGAGCTCAAAATTCGTCTTTTGTAAACAGAAATACCAGTGCTTGGTAGCATTTTCGGTATATGTAGAAAAAACTATAACGTCTCTTATAAGAAACAATAAGGTAAAGTACACAAACAGGCCGGACTCGTAAAAAGTGTAATTTCCAGCAAGATGTGTCATGAGATACGTGAAGGTGGTAAGATAAAAAATATACGGCTGCTTGGGTTAAGTAAAAGTATGAAAACAACAATTTGTAACAAAAGTCTAGGTTGAACATGTAGCATAAACTTTTTAGAAAAAAATACAACCGACTTCCAAAAAAAAAACACCACAAAGTAAAAAATAACTTCGGAAGTCGGTGTTTTTGTTAGTTTCTTCTTATTTTGACACCCACTTCCGAAATTAAAGTTATTTTTCGGAGTGTCGAAGTCGGTTGTATCCAGTTACTTAGTGTCCAAGATAACTAAGAGTAACTTGGGGGTCCGCGCTGGTCATCGACTGCGTATGTCAGTCGCTAAAAGCCTTCGCTCTACAGTCTAAGGACCTATGGGCTAACTTGTGCTCCTCGCACCTCTTCAAGGTTTCTTTTGAGGTCTATGCCATATTGTCTATGTCATTTGCAGTTTCTCATCAGCGGCTGAGTCACTAAAATGCGATCGTCTCGTGGCAGTGTGTAAAGTTTACTCGCAGAACAATGCATTCTCTGAAAGGAACCTGGCGCTTGGTATTGAATCCTGGATTCTATGTATAGTTGAACGACTCACATTTAACCCGCTGTAATTTTACTAGCGTTTATTGCTTTTTCTACCGATACAATGGACACAAAGATATCTGTTTTAGGTCAAAATAAGGCAGGATTATGCGACAAACATAAAAAGTTCTAATAAAAATAACGAGAAGTTAGTTTTAGTTGCCTGATAATCTTTTAACCGCAAACCAGGGACGAGTACCTTACTAAAAGGTTATTTTGAATTTATAATAAACTGTTTTCATACTCAGACTCTTTATTAAATGCCTATGACATAGTTTGGCTATTAAAACCTCTTAAGAAATAAATTATTACCTATTGGTAATGCTATGCTAATTGCTAATGTTCAAAAATCAAAACTGACTATTTTTTTGGAAAGTATATAGATAAAACCACATGATTAATTGAGATACTTGCCGATTGTCTAACTCTCCATTCAATTTAATTTTTAAATAGGGAAATTAAATTTAGAATCTACCTACTAATCTTGCACAATCATGCTGAGTTGGAATCCCATTTGGTTTGCGCAAGCAGCTGATCGTTCTGTATTTAAATTCATTAACAAATTTATTATCATAGTGTACATTTATTTATTTTAATTTTTTTTTTTTAATTCTTAGCTTTATTTACTTCTTACTACCTATGATCTTGTGATCCAAGTATGTACCACAATAGTAAATGCTTTTGTGAGTTTTTTTTTTGTTTTCTATCTTTTTGCACAACTTGAATGAATTACATAAATTAAAAAAAGTGGCAAAAAAATTTTTTTTTCATTACAATATCTCACAAAAAATCTATTCTTCCAAATAAATTTTTGTACGGTAGCGTGAAATATTGGCATAAAACAAAACCATACTTAATAAAAAAAATATTTGAGTAACAATTTCAAATATTTGAATTAGGAACAAAGAAAAATATACGAAGCACGCATTAGCCATTAGGCGCGAATTTGCTATTTTAGTTTCTTGCGAAAGCAGAATTGAATTTTTAGAAGCCAAATTAATTTAAATATTTTTAAATAAATTCAGTTCTAGTTAAATAATTAAGTATAAACGAGAATGTATGGACCAGAAGAACAGCAAGTTGAAATATGCTTACTCAAATCCAATTTGGAAGAAATCGAAAATGAGCTAGTTGTGCAGGTAAGATTTACAAGCATAAATAAAAGTAACGATCATTTAAAGACTATCGACACCAGCTGGTTTAGTAAAGCGACAAGAAACAAGGATACAATTTTACATTCGAATTAACTAGTTTTAGTCTTGGTTCTAATTGAACAAAAATATTTTGTTAAGTCTTGACATGTTATCTTAGAATAATAACGCATAGAAGCCGCGTCTAGAACAAAACCCGAGCAAAATCGTGTGTCCATTTTTTTTCTTTGTGTGCGTGAGCCGAATGTGTCTACGTTCCTCTAACGCACACAGATATAGCTTTCAGTGATACCATTACTAAGCCGTTACCCACAAAATATGGGAAGACGCATTACTATTTTGCTATCAAGGCAAGTATTTTATGTTGTTGGGAACTGGAAAAGGTAAACATGATTTTTCATGTAATATGACATATTTTTTCGGAAGGTATAATTCAATTTATTTCAAAATAAAAGGAAATAAATCGCATAAAGAATTAGATATTGTTCAATGCGTTTAGAATGCTTGATGGGTTATAATTATAAACAATGTTAAAACATCGGGTTTGATATGAATTAACAGTAAGTATTGTATTTTAAAATTACAAAAATGAAAAACATGAATGAAAGCAATGTGGGTATTTTTTCCTCACAAATAGCAACACTGTGTTATGACAAGTTAGGTTATTAGAATTTTGTTTTATTTATCGATTTACGTAAAAATAGTGCATAGAATGTGAGTACTTATTTGTGAAATGTTATTTTATCACATTTTTTTGTTTTCCTGATGTGCTATAACATCCTTTCACGCAACAAACTGTCATTTTCAATTATTTACTCGCGAGCTGTGTTCGACGGAACGTGACATTGAGTAGGTACTGACGGCCTGATGGCTAAGTTTGACGGATTAGGCTAAGTTTTAGTTGCCTCACTTTTTGCACTCGTACTAGGTTTCTATGCGTTATTATTCTAAGCATGTTATATTCGACTTATATGAATACTGAGTTTAAACTATTGCCGGATATTACAATTGTACTGATGATTTATCGATCATAGCAAATAACTTACGTGCAAATTGGAATGATTTTACATTCATTTAGGCAGACGGTCACAATTCTTGTAATATAACAGGATGACAAAGAAGGTACCTAGTTAAGTTTTCATACTAGCATAACTCCACCTTGATCCCAAATAAATAAAACTATGAAACTTATACTTAGGGCCAATTCTACTATTTTTAAGCAACCAAGTTCGCATTGATATTGTAATTGTCTAAAAATTGGTTGAGTTGGAAAACTAAGCGTTGAGCTGAGCGTTGAAAATCCAACAATGCGTTCTTAATTGGGCATTGATTTATGCGTTGTCCCGTGTTAGTGAAAACAGGTCACCAGGTATACATTTGCTTACGTTTCCTTAAAGAGCAACACGTAGTTTTTCAGAATTGTTGCTCGAATGACATCGTATTTTATTTTTTTAAAGGTAAATCTAGATAGTCATTACTTACCTATAAACTTAATTAAAGCTACCAATTTCTGTATCCTGTTACCTAGTACCTATTAGCAAATTCTATTACGAAGAAGTTCGTCCGTACGATGATTTTAAAATTATGAGTTTTAGCGTCGCTGCCTGGCTTCGTAGTTGGATTATCAGGATTTCCAAGTGGGACATAGTGTACGTGTGAGATTATCAGTGTCCCACTCAAGTTTTTCTGCAAACTTAATTTAATCAGCTCGATGTTGAAAATCTTCTAAAGTACTAGCTTGCACCCCCATTCACCTGATACTATAATCTATTCAGTTGTACCTACGTACGCTCCAGCGCTGCAGTGCGATTCTGTAAACATGTCGAAGTGAACACTTATAGGCGAAGTGAACGACAAGTGAGCTGTCAAACCATACAAACAAGATGGCATTATAGCTCACTTGTCGTTCACTCCACCTAAGTGAGCACGGTGAGATGTCGACAGAATCGACTGGCTGTTTCTATTAAGTATTTACGTTATCAGATGTGTCTGACGTAGCCCAACTTCATAATTATTTATGGTCCCATTTGCGGATCCGATACACTAAGTTGTGATGCCTCAAGCTTATCTATTGATGTCCTAATAGACTAGTTGTCACTAACGCCTTGATTAATTGATTACTTAAGCAGGCTTTTCGCACTCGACTTAGCTTAGAAAGGCCTTAGCAACATTCGATATGTGATGGTGAGGTCAGCCGGATATAAACAATTATCAAATCGATCATACTTGTGTGCTTGTGACGATTTAATGATGACTAAACAGTTTAGTCAACGAAAGCGCGTACATTCTTACAAAATCTACTTTATTTTCTATACTTATAAAACACTGGTGCCGTATCGACCGTTAGTGTGACAGTGAGTGTCGGTGGATACCTAGTTGTTCGACCGATTAAGGAAAAAGCGATGGATTTGTTTTTTTTTTTCATAATACGAGTATATTGAGAAATTATAATCTAGTAAAGTTTTGTTGGTATCTTAAATCTGCAATTTTCTGGTGACATATATACCTATGCAGCTAACCTAAGTGTATATCCCAACCACTCATTGACACACAGACACACACACATTGTTACCACACCATACACACACACACACACATTGTTACCATTAACATTATTTTGTATTTAACACTTCAGCGCTCAGCGTTGCCTGCACTGGATGCGGAGAATGAGCAGAAGTACCGGGAGACGATGGCCGCATTGAGGGTTACCCGTTCATTGAACACAGAAATTGAACGTCTGAAACTTGAAAATGGTAAGTAATTTTACCACATTTTATGTTTAGTCGAATCAAAACTATAACGATACAAAAAAAATATTAAACGACAAAAACCCGGTGTAGAGTTACAAATCGTGGTTTAAATTTAAGAAGAACGGGCAAGAATCTTCATGGTTATTCTTTCAAACATTGTTTTCACTTAGCAGCATTTATTACAATACTAGCTGACCAGCAAACTTTGTGTGCTACATAAAAATAGAATAGCCTACGACCTATTCTCAGACCTAACAAATATACCTACACAAAAAAATCATAAAAATCGGTCCGGCCCTTTCGAAGGTGTTTGATAACAAACACCGTGACACGAGATTTTGATGATTTTTATTATATTAGATTAGAAGATGAGAGGACTTTGCGACTTTTTAAAGTGTAATGCGTGAAACATTTTTTTTCTTTATCGTATACAAGACAGGGAGCCACAAACAATATAATTGCAAACTCGTGATTTAGAACTCAGATATTCAATGAATTTGTAGTTTTCACTAAACAACGAGAATGCGTGTTCATATTTCCAAATGAATAGGTGGGTGCTCACTAAGTCATAAAATAAGAAGCTTAGTTTATGGGGCTGAATAGCGTTGATAGTGCGCGTATACGTTTTGGCGACAATATATATTACACAACAAATACAAAGACAATATATATGACAGTATATATTTTGGGGGCCGAGTCACCCGCGTCCATAGGAGAATACCCTTCAGCGAATCCCTACACGTGGTCCCCGGGTGGTGCTAAACAGGTGACACTAACCGCCTCCGTGGTCTAGTGGTTAAACCACCTAATTCAGACCCAGAGGATCCGGGTTCGATTCCCAGCGGGGGCAAATTTTTTGCTTGGTTTGGTTGGTGGTATAACTCGTTCTAAGTCCGCCTGGCAAGCTACCACCATCATATCTAAGTCTGTCGCCATAACAACAATGTTAACAGCATTGTTGTGTTCCGGCAGTTAGAGGTATGATAGCCAGTCCCTCTGTGTAAGAGGATTCCGGGTGAAACTCGCTTCCATCTTCGGCCTAATCATCACTTTCCATCAGGTGAGATTTGGGCCAAGAGTTTCCCCGTAATTGATAAAAAAATATATATATATATATATTTTACCTTAGTCAAAGAATATTATTTTATGTTTCTTTTTTAATGAAGAAACAATACAAAAAAAAACATAGACATATAAATACTTACTTAGCGTTTTTTTGTGTTATTATATTATAAGTTTTAGTCTTGTGCACCTCATCAAATACAAGAGGCCACACCATGCTATTGCTTAATCCACGAGCCATTTTTCATAATAATTGATCACCAAACATTAAACAAAAAAAAAATACAAAATACAAAAATATTTATTGCTTCATTAGTTTACATACGTGTTTTCAGTGTTTGGAGCTTCCCTTTAAGCAAGACAAGTAATGCCTGCGTTGGGATTTCTAATATTATGTTTGAATATTATTTTGTGTGCTGAAACTCGTTGGGTGATGCACGTGGGCATCTACCATTGCAATTTCTCGGGCGTCTATTACCCTTAGTTGCAATGACAAACTTGCATTAAAATGTACTATTTCATACCACCTGCACGAAAATGTCAAATTATAATATATTATTGACCGTACAGTAAGGTAAGTCATTATTGACTTGGAGGGTTGTGATTAAATTCAGTACAATGTTACTGTCCGGAGGTCAATTATGTCATTAGAAGAGAAACATTCCTATGAAACTTTTTACCGTAACACCTGCATCTAGCAGCCGCGGCCGACCAAACTGCTTTCAGTGACCAGCCACCTCTGCTGATAGTAGTTGTCAAAAGCAAAATATGCTCCTCCAGGATAAAGCTGTATTTGGGACTAGCTTAAATTTTGCGCTACATTGAGATTTCTAATATTACGAGTAACTTCCTTCACTCGTGAGTTAAACTTAAGCTCTCTTACTACGTTCGGTTAACCCTCATCGACAAGTTCATTAAGGTCGCGAATGTGGCATTGGACACTGCTTTAACTCCTTGACGGTATATAATCTTCTCATTGTTAACAGTCCGATTAACTGCTAAACGTATGCAGTTGAAACGTCAGAGCGACGACATAAACAAAAGCGTGGAGCGAGCACGGGAGACTCAACGCGAACTGACCAACTCTCTGAAACAAGTAGCTCACGACACAGAACTCCTTATGTAAGTTTAAAGCCGTTCCTCTAAGTTTTTCCAATCACAACTAAGATTTAATTAATTTCTGAAATTTCAATGTGTATTTTGAGTGCCTAAGGCATGCCTAAGTAGTCTTTGGTCTGACCGAAGTAAACCACCCTTCTGTGGCGTTAAAATGAAGTAGCTTGCACTATTATAGGTTGGCACTCTTTATAGGTGATGCCGAAAGATGTCTACTACTGGACATAGGCCTCCCCAAAAACACACCAACGCTGCCTCTTCCAGTTCCCTCACTCATGACCAGCATGATTATTTTTCGAATGAAATTTTAAATAATTACACTCCTGATGGTGCTCGATCGTAATACCAACATTTACTCTAAAAACACAGTTTTCTACCCATTATCTACGTGCCCGTTCAATTATGAACAGAACAAAAGTCTCAGTGACACCGAATATGGAACAAAAACGGTTCAGTGGTTTCCCATTGAAATGACGCCTACCTACTCATGATCTTCATTGTTACAATACATCGGATTTCTCTAAAAAATAATGATTTATTTGTATTGTTCTTCAAAGGGTTGTAACGAAACTATACTGGGGGTACAAGCGACTGAAAATGACGAGTAATTTTAATTAAGGTCACTCAGTGTCTCTGTGTTTCCATCTGTCTCCTACCATTAAAGTTCTGATATGAGGCATATCTGGAGTTCTATACAATATCAGACTCATACTTGCACTGTCTGTCATGTCACTACCTGTGCGTTGTATTTCACGTCAGAAAGCCTGAAACGATCTTCATGAAATTTCGCACATAGACATTTTTATTTCGTCATTCACGCTGGTGGAGTCGCGGGCGACAGCTAGTAACTATGTAAAATGATTTGACATTTCTCAAACTATATGCAGTGGATTCAGTACGTTACATATGCCTGAATTATCTTAGTGATGTTGTAAGTTTGTAGTGTGGTATGGTTCTACCTACACCAATTTGTATCATTTTCAATTACAGACGGCAGTATGAAGACTCATTGGAAGAAATAGCGGATCGTTTCAGAAAGACACGTGGATATTACGTATGTACCAAACTATATTTTTCTATAAAAATAAATAAATTATAAATAAGGTCCAATATCATAAAAGTTATAAAAGAGCTGCAAGCTGATCCGCGCAAATTCGTCTGCGTCACATTATTCATCTTCTTCTTCTTCTTCTTCTTGTAAAGTCTAACGACGCCACACACCCTAGTGTCAGAGTTTCTAAACCACCTCAAAGGCCTCTACATAACATGGTTTAACGACCGCCATTTGGCGGCCGGAGCCAACGGCTGATACTTGCCTTCCGAAGCACGAAATCATCTTTTTATCAGACAATCAGGTGATGAACCACCTGTTTATCTGATAAAAGTTATTTCCAGTTTAGCTAGGATAACTGCCAGTTTGCCAAACTGGAAATAACTTTACAAAGTATGCTTCCAGTGGGAATCGAACCCACGAAGATGGCAAGCGCCTAAACCACTCTGATATATATTCTCTAATGATGAAATATAAATAGGCATGAGCCTCCCTCGATAAATGTGCTATCCAACACCATAACTGTTTTTTTCAAAAAGAACCTGAGATTAATGGGTTCAACCAAACCAAAAACTCTTCAACTTTATAATATTAGTATGGATAATCTAATACTTTAAACTTTTGAAACTGAAAATGAATGAGTACCTCTGTGGTCTTCTAAGTTTTAATACTTTTCTGTACAAAGTCAAAAAAATAACAAAAATAATAAAGTATTTTCCGTTGAATTAGAATCAAGAGGAAATTAACAAGGAGACAGAAAATTTCAACAAGACAAGTGCACAACTGGAAGAAGAGTTGGAGAAGCGTCAAAGTATGCTTGATGAACTAAAGTCACAACTAAACATGCTCCAACCGGGGGTACCAGAAGATATCCTTACAATAATGTGAGTGGTTTTTTATTATTCTATGTGCATTACATATTCTCCTAAAAAAGGCTCGTTTTACTTGGTCAGTTAACAAAGTAACCATTTAAAAAAAATAACATTTTTGCCATTTAAATATAGGTATAGGCAAAAATGTTATTTTCCACTGCACTTCCAATATTTATTTGTAATGTGTACATATTAACTTTTCAAGTTTATTAAATACTTACGAGTATGGTGTACAATAATTGTCTACTCAGTGGGTTTAAAAAGGCAACTTTAGTAGACCCGCAGCACACTAACAACATTGTTTATTAAAAATTAAAAAAAACCCCAACAAAAAAAAATTATGTATACCTATTAATCCATTTATTTTTTAGGGTTCCGTACCCAAAGGGTAAAAACGGGATCCTATTACTTACTAAGACTTCGCTGTCTGCCTGTCTGTCACCAGCTAGACAGTTGAAATTTTCACAAATGATGTATTTCTGTTGCCGCTATAACAACAAATACTAAAAAACAGAATAAAATAAATATTTAAGGGGGCTCCCATACAACAAACTTGATTTTTTTGCCGTTTTTATATATTATGGTACGAAACCCTTCGTGCGCGAGCCCGACTCGCACTAGGCCAGTTTTTTTTTATATTTACGATTTTTTGTATTTGTGTACCTAAGATGTTGCTTGGCCGAAAGAATCGTACCTAGGTATTTTAAATTAAAAGGATCAATACATGTCATTTTTTGACAAACTTATGACACCCTCTTTTTTGGTTGGGGGTTAAAAAGTAGTACAAGTTAGCTTGCTGCATACAAAACAGCTTTGTTGATTGTACATTCGATACATTGTGATTTTAGGGTTTCGAACTAAAACGGAACTCTAAGGGGCCTTTTGCTGCGCAGATCTGGTCCGCATGCGGGCTGCCCGCACCATATCATTTCATACATGTATTTCCTGTCATACGGGCAGCACACGCGCAGAATGAGGATCGACTGCGGGCGCACAGCCCGCGTGCGTGCTATACGGATGCGGGCGGCGTTCTTCTGTCTTCAGTGTTGTTTTTACTGTAACGTGGGTCGCACGCATATTTATAGTCTATGACCATGCGTGCGACCCGCGTGACCCACACGACACTGCAATGGCAAACGAAATCTCCCCGCCGCGCCGCCCTCATGTGGACCATATCCACGCGCGGGTGAAAACACGCATTACAGGAATAGTTTTGAAATTATTCAAGAGATTAGACCAAAAATTACCATTCCCCCACCCTTATCTCCGAAACTACTGAGCCTAAAATTTTGAAACAATTAATAAAATAGTTTTATTCCTAAAGATTACAGGAAAACCTATAAAAAGTGTATAGTTAAAATAGAAGTTAAAAAAAAATTTTGGTTCGGAACCCTTTGCACGCGAGTACGACTCGCAATTGGCCAGTTTTTTTAAACTCCTTAAAATAAATATTTTGTAAGTATATACTTCCTACATTTTCAATCTTTCGATACCCAAAAGGAAACGCGAAACCCACAAAGGATCGCTTACCTTATTTTGTTTTTCTGATGAATTGGGGCTTTACTTTTGTTACCGTTTGATATTATGGAAAAACATTGGGTCGTTTTTGTGGTAGGCGCCAGATAAACTTGCAATAATAGTTATAATTTATGATATTAGTGCAGTAAGCTGGTTTTTACAAACGAGTAGACGAATGTAATACCACCTACCATAGTCACGAGTTTGTGAATACCAATATCCGCACGTGTACAACTTTTTACAAAACATTTGCGAAACAAATGAGGCAAACTTTTTAACCGACTTCCCAAAAAGGAGGAGGTTATCAATTCGGTTGTGTTTTTTTTTTTTTTTTTTTATGTTTGTTACCTCATATCTCCGACAATTATGAACCGATTTGAAAAATTTTTGTTTTATCTGAAAGGATATACTTGCAGATTGGTCCCATTTAAATCATATCAAAATCGGTTACGAACTTTGGATTTTAAATCGAAATAGCTGGAATTTGACTATTTAGATGATTCTTTGATGATCGAAATTGCGTATTTTGCTTTTCTGCGATTTTGGAGTGGTGTTGTTAGGTGTAGGGCACCACTAAAAAGTGAAAAATAAAAAACTTTTTACAAAAAAATACAACCGACTTCCAAAAAAAAAACACTACAAAGTAAAAAATAACTTTAATTTCGGAAGTCGGTGTCAAAATACGAAGAAACTAACAAAAACACCACACATTTTTTACTTTGTAGTGTTTTTTTTTTGGAAGTCGGTTGTATTTTTTTGTAAAAAGTTTTTTTTGTTTTTAGATTTCAGTCAAAAAGTCGCAATAATTTTTAAACAATATAAAATGGCTCGAATTTGCAGATTTAAAATTAGAACTACATCGTCGTCTCATCTTTGTCTCAAGAGCTTTTACAAGGAAGTTCAATCATTCAGCTTATTACCTGAGGGCCAATTCTTTCGTTGGGGGACAAAATCTTCAAAAAAACCATATAGATTTCTTGTTTTTCCTTTTCCAACGTATATTGGGGGCCGAGTCACCCGCGTCCGTAGGAGAATACCCTTGAGCGAATCCCTACACGTGGTCCCCGGGTGGTGCTAAACAGGTGACACTAACCGCCTCCGTGGTCTTGTGGTTATACCACCTGATTCAGACCCAGAGGTCCCGGGTTCGATTCCCAGCGGGGGCAAATTTTTTGCTCGGTTTGGTTGGTGGTAGGACTTCTTCTAAGTCCGCCTGGCAAGCTACCACCATCATGTCTAAGTCTGTCGCCATAACAACAATGTTAACAGCATTGTTGTGTTCCGGCAGTTGGAGGTATGATAGCCAGTTCCTCTGTGTAAGAGGATTCCGGGTGAAACTCGCTTCCATCTTCGGCCTAATCATCACTTTCCATCAGGTAAGATTTGGGCCAAGAGTTTCCCCGTTTTGAATAAAAAAAAAAAAAAAAAAAAACAAAAAAAAAAATTCTACTAATTTTTAAGCAACTTTCGCATTCGCATGTAAATCGCAAACTGTCAAATAAGTCTTAATTTTCATACATTTTGACAGATTGAAATTGAGATGTGAATGCGATGCGAATGTGAAAATTAGTAGAATTGGCACTCGGTTTAACTCGACTCCACAATCAAATTGACAGCTCCAGATTGCTATTTATTGACATACACCTAAAGTTTTCGTTGTCAAGTCGACTGCGCCGATTTCAGAATGCCATACTGATTTGGCATTAGTAGATCTCCACAAGGGTAAAACATGAAACATTATTTTGAAGATATTTTACTTTTAAAACGGAACAACAAAATCCGTACAACGAATAAGCATTAATTTTCGTACGTTCCATTTTTTATTTAGTAGAACTGTGGCGGTCATTTTTAGTCTGTGGTATTCGCGAAAATACTAGAAAGAGAGATTGTAAAATACATTGACCTGTCCTTAAAAATACTTAGTAGATACCCGAACAATACTTTATGAACAGTTTTTCAGTACGAGAGAACGTTTTGGATCACGATAGAAATCGATTCAGGACAGATATAAGTCTTTATTTCAGTTTTTGATATTAAAAAAGTAAATAAATGTGAGTCAATGAAAGTTATTTCAAATTTATGTGGCGCCTACCATACAAAGACTCGTCTTTGTTAAGGTCTTATTTGCACAAAATTATTAATGTTGAATAAACTTCTTTGAAAACAAAATGATAAATGCTCGTTTTCACTAACATTAGGCGTCACAAAAATGAATGTTACAGAAGTCAATTATTGCACTGTTGAATATTCACCTCTCGTCGCTGACGGTGCGATGTTGATATATCAAAGGAGTGCTTTTATTTATGGTAGTGTTAGTAAAAACTAGCCTCCCTGCGGTTTTAATAAACCAAACCTTTACTTATTTTGATACTACAAGTCTTTCGATCCTTCAGCATTTCTTTTACACTTTTTCAAGTTTTAAGATGAAAGTCGTCCAACACATCTTTTAATCTTTTTTTTTTCAGGGGGAAAACTGATCTAGATGCAAAATTAAAAGAACTCACGGATAATCTAGAAGGTCTTATTAACAAACGTAAAGTTCTTCTTAATCAGAAGAATGCAGCAAAGAAGTAGTCAATATAACTTAACTTATAGATCCCTCTTAGTACACTTTTAAACGCCTGTCGTTTTTGTAATAGCACCTAGATATGTAATAAAATGTGACTGTTTTTTTTCTTTGCAAACGCCTCTAATTTTTGTATTAGCACACAATAATAAAATGTGAATATATTCAACATGGTGTATTTTTTCCAGACTCTTTTACTTTTGCACCGCTTATTTTCACAGCGGCTCATTTTCCTACCTTCACGTGGAGTAGTAGTAAATGAGCCACTGCGATGTAATAGAAAAAACTAACGCTAAAAAACTAGTAGAAAATTTTTGCTTAGTACTGGTACCTAAATAATTTTAAAAACAAGTGGCAGAAAATGCAAGCGCATTGAAAAAGTTAATTTCAGGACTATCTTTGAATATGTTGTGACTTATTTTAGGTGAACCTACTGTAGAGCTCGTTGGCTTTTTTGGATATTACAGGTTAATGACACACTAAAATAACATTTAACATGTATTTAAATAAAAATATGTATGGAATGGATATAAAAGGATATATTCAACCGCCCATACGAAGTACGCCTGCAGTGCGATTCTGTTAACATGTCGAAGTGAACACTTAGGCGAAGTGAACGACAATTGAGCTGTCAAACCATACAAACAAGATAAGAATGACAGCACACTTGTCGTTCACTCCACCTTGGTGATCACGGTGAGATATCAACAGAATAGACAGACTGTATTTTATTTAAATAAAAACGACCGGTGACAGATGACAAAGCGACAGTCTGACAATTAAGAATTTTATAAGTTTATTTCATACATTGGCATTGTAACAATAATTACATCAGTTTTTTTCAATTTTACTTAACAGGGCCCTGTAGTCGATTCGTTACTCATAATCGCACACCATTCTTTGTGCCTCGTCATTAGAAGGCACAGACTTTTTTAAACAAGAAAGAAAAAGATATGATAATAATCGAACTAACGGTAACTCGATTTAGCGAAATTATTAAAATGACACAATCAATTGCCCAGTTTGAAGTTGTTAAACTTATGATATTTACAAACATTATTGATATTATAGCCCACGAGCGATAGTATGGACGCGTATTGATTGTGAACACTAAGTGCAGTAGGCGGCACCTCGTGTCGGCTCGTTCCTTTGTTGGCCACAGTCCAGTTGTTAGTAGACCGTCTCCTGTTTCAGCAGACGCCGCCGACGTCCACCTCTTTCATAAGTTTTGATATATGTCGGCGAACTAGATACAATGATCGTATCTTTGTTCACGACGCCTGAAGATGCTCTTTTATTCAACTTTACAATAGCTGTAAATAGCTCGGAAAAGAAAGTGATATTTTTATTGGAAATGCGAATATTTTCTTCACTTTTCGAGGGCGTGCCTCGAGAATCTTTAATAGGAATGAAACCTAACTTTGAAGGGGATTTTCACATTATTCAAATGTTATTTGCTGCTGCAAATAAAATGAATCACATTTTCAAGCAAGATAATTTATTGAATGACAGATAGTGCAAGTCACATATGACAACACGTCCATAGATATATCATTCCTCCCCATTTATGATAGATTCAGATCTCTTCAATCAAACGCCGTGGAGGTCGCACCTCACGCTGGCTGCGCCGAAGAGGTGCTGCAACCGACGCAGTCGGTGTTTCAAACGCTGGAGATGAGGATGATGATGTAGATGCAGATGTAGATGCAGATGGTTCTGGAGTGGATGGAATGTGAGAGGACGGTGTAGATGGAGAAGGAATTGACATAGGTGATGGTGCGAAGCATGTGGATGGTGAGGACGTAGAGGTTGCCGCAACACTTTCTGGTGACGCGGCTGCAGGATCAAATCGCGGCCTCATGTGATCTGCATGTTTCCTTTGCTCTACCCCATTAGATGTAGTGACCACGTAAGAGTAACGGTGTTTACGGGACGCTACTGTAGCAGGCTGCCACTTTTTTTCCAGTTTAGTTTTTATGTAAACCAAATCGCCAGTCTGGTATGTAGGTGTAGATGACACGATGTCTGCCTTCACATGTTGGTATTGCAAATTTCTTCTCTTGTTCGGTCGGATATTTGACAGAACGCAGTTCAACTGTCTGTCGAACATCATTTGAGCTGGAGATTTTCCGGTAGTGGTATGCGGAGTGTTCCGGTAAGTGAATAAAAACTCCGACAATCGACGCTTAAGTGGGGTTCCGTCACTGGAGGTCAGTCTGTTCTTAAAAGTTCTCACAAACCGTTCAGCTAACCCATTGGTTCGGGGATGATACGGAGAGGAGGTGACATGTAGAATGCCGTGATTTTTACAGTAGTCCTTGAATTCCTGTGATGTTAGTTGGGGGCCGTTGTCAGATACAATCATTTGTGGGAGTCCAAAGGTGTTGAAAATCTCATCCAGAACAGTGCATAGACTTTTTGAAGTTATGTTTTTCATTGGTCTTAGTTCACACCATTTCGACAACGCATCACACAAAACCAGCCAGTAGCTGCCCTCAAATGGACCTGCAAAGTCTATGTGGACTCTTTCCCACACTTGCTCGGGTATAGACCAGGAGAATACCGGTAGTTCGGGATTAGACGGTCTGTTTTCTTGACACCTGGTGCATCTCCTGATAAAATTCTCGATGTCCTCGTCAAGTGATGGCCACCACACATAGAAACGTGAGAGTGCTTTCATGGCCGAAATCCCCGGGTGCCCTCGGTGCAAATAGCCTAAGACTGTCTTTCTTAGAACTTCAGGTATGACCATCCTACCTTGCCAGAGTACAATTTTACCTTCTACAGACAGTTCGAAACGTTTCTTGTAGTATTGTTTCATGTCTTGCCCGTAATCCAGGTCTCTCCACCCGGTCTTTAGGTACTGACAAACGAGTGACAAATTTGGGTCTCTAGATGTTTCCAGACTCAATTTTTTTTCTGTTAATTGTAGATCAACAATTTTGTTTTCTTGGAGGCGTGATACTACTCTACGTACAACATTTTCCACGTGTGAGGGTTTTGTCTTGGGATTTGGTAATCTGGACAGACAATCGGACAGAATATTGTTTTCGCCCTTCTGGTAGCAAATTTCATACTGGTAGCTTCCAATCAAAAGAGCCCATCTTACAAGTCTATTATTTACAAGCTTCGGCAGGTTACGTTGAGGTCCCAAAATGTGCATCAGAGGCTTGTGATCAGTTACCAAGGTAAATTTCGTTCCTCTTAGATATTGGTCAAATTTCTGTATTCCAAATAATATGGCTAGTGCTTCACGGTCAATAACAGAATATTTGCTCTCAGCTGGTCGAAGTTTTCTTGACGCAAATGCTATCGGTTGTTCGACATCTTTGTGTTTGTGGTATAGAACTGCCCCAACTCCTTTTTCTGACGCATCACACGCCAGGAAAAGAGAACGCCTTTCATTGAACGCTATCAATGAATTTGAGTTAGCTATGTTACTTTTAGCATTCTCGAAAACTCGTTCTTCGTGTTCGGACCATCGCCATTTTTTTTTGCCGCTTGTTAGCTCGTACAGGTCTGCACATGATCCATGAAGATGTGGAATGAATCTTTCATAAAAATTTATAAGGCCCAGGAAAGAGCGTAATTCCTTTGCGTTTGTGGGTTGTGATGCGTTGTTTATAGCGCTAATCTTCGCTTTTGTTGGCCGTATTCCGTTTTGATCAATTATGTGACCCAGATACTCAATCTCTTTACTCAGAAAACTACACTTTTTCAAATTAACTTTCAAACCAGCCTGTTTTAGCCGGCATAACACTGTGCAAAGTGTTCGTAAGTGTCCGTTCACGCTTTCTCCTGTCAATGCAATGTCATCAAAATACACTGCTACGTTTGGTATGTCTCCAAGTAGTTGATCAAGAAAGTTTTGAAAAATTGATGGTGCTGTAGAAATACCGAAAGGCATTCTGTTGTACTGGTAGTATCCTCTGTGTGTGGATATTGTTAAATACTTTTTTGAGTCCGGAGCTATTTCAAATTGTAAATACGCGTCTTTGAGATCAATTTTGGAGTAGACAATGCCGTTTGCTAGTTTCTGTCGTAAATGATCAAAAATGGGCACTGGATGTAAATGTTTTGTTAAAACAGGATTAAGTGTAGTGCTGTAGTCTCCGCAAATTCTGACGTCACCAGTTGGTTTCAAGACATTAACAGTAGGTGTGGCCCACTCCAAAGCAGTAAGGTTTGGATCTATTCTGTTAATGATACCTGTATCAACAAGACGATCCAACTCCCGTTCGACGTTTTTCTTCATGCTGAATTTGATTTGACGTGCAGGTAGGTGTACTGGTTCTGCGCCGGGTTTGACATGTATGTTAACTTGGTAGTTATTGACTTTGCCTAGTTTGCCGTCGAAAAGTTCGCTGTATTGCTTAAGTATATGTTTTAATGTCGTTGGAGTAACAGGCTTCTCTTGGATTGAATAAACTGGTTTTGGAAATTCCATGTCAAACTTCTCGCTCCATCTCAATCCAAAAAGTAATGGATTTGCGTTTTTTATTACTACGACAGGTAAGGTTTCGTATCGTCCGTTCACTTCCACATTTACATTTGCGATTCCTTTGGTTTTCAGCTTGGTGTTACCATATGCTTTTAGTTTGGGCCCCTTTGTTAACGTTGGTGATCCAACCTTTTTCCAAACTTCGGAACTAATGATAGAGTGGGTAGAGCCAGGGTCCCAATCCATAGTGCAGTGAACTCCATTTATGAAAATGTCGATTTGTTTGCAATCCTTGACTCGAGTGCTCGTGACGTTGTGGACAAACTCATCGTCATCTTCACTATTTTCCGTTGAAACGTTTGTGGAGCTTGACGTAGAAGCTTGATTACCGCTTACCCGTTGTATTCTGCGTTTGGAAGTGTTTTTTTCCTTGGCCGGCGATATGTAAGCACGACCAGTTTTAATGCAACAGCTCTCTAAATGCCCTTTCAAATCGCACTCGTCGCATGTGTGGTTTTTTGCTGCGCATTTTGAGAGGTCATGCTTCTCAAATTTCCCACATCTCAGGCATTGATCAGTGGAGTGCAACTTGCGTTGTCTATTGTAATTAGACTTCGGTGTTGTTGTTTTTTGAGTACGGTTCCTCTTGACTCTGTTAACATTTGCAGTTGTGCTTGGTGTGTCATGTTCTGCCTGTTCTCGTGATTGTGCAATTGAAAAAAAATCTCTAAAAGTAACCTCCCTTCCTGACTCTTGCAAATCGGGCCACTTTTGCTTGAGGTCTGTCTCTAAATCTGTATGATTCAACCCTGTAGCAAAACGATCGCGTAGCTGTCGTTCCAACATCTCGTATTTGTAGCCGCAATCCCTGCCTAGACTTTTGAGTCTGTTAGCGTACTGTTCCATAGATTCTGAAGACTCTCTGGTGCAGTTCCAGAACTCTGTCAATGCGCGGTACCTGGTTTTCTTTATTCTAAACAAGTCAAGAAGTTTGAGGCAAATGTCGTTATAACTGCTCGTGTCAAAATTCGGTGTAAGTGCTATTTTTAACTCACGGAAAATCTCCGGTGTTAAGGTATTTAATAGGATGTCCTTTCGTAGGTTTGGTTCCGTAACGTTCATGATTTGACATTTGTTTGAAAAGAAGTCTAAAAAATCTTCAATTCTGCAGCTGTCTGGGTTGTATTTGTCCATGTTAAAATTTTTAATCACCATCATCTTGTCTGACGATGTGACCGACGATAATGAAACGCTCGTTGAGCTTTTTGTTTTTGTTTCTTCTTTGTTGTGCATTGTTTGTACCAACAATGTAAGTATTTGTGTCGTCTGTTCTTGCTGCGCCTGTTGAGCTCGCAAGAACAGCTCGAATTGTTCTTTGTCCATTATTAAAGTCTTTTAAATCCTCGTCGCCAATAAAATGAATCACATTTTCAAGCAAGATAATTTATTGAATGACAGATAGTGCAAGTCACATATGACAACACGTCCATAGATATATCAGCAAACAATATTGAAATAGCATGTAAATCCTGTGTGTACCCAATTTAAGGAATCATACAGTTTTTATGATTTTTTATTTAAAACTACCTACTAACGCATATCCCATTTTTCCCGTTCCCGTAAAAATTTCGGGAAAATTCTCTCACCCTTACGGAGTGTTAGGAAGCTACATGCCAAATTTCAGTTTTCAGCTTTCTACGACCAGTAGTTTCGGCTGTGCGTTGATTATAAGTCAGAAAGACAGGTTTGCCTTTAATACATTTTATTTTTTGACGATATGACGGCGTCAGCGACGGCTATGCGATAGTGCCATCATCGTTTGGTGGTTCTACAATGAACCCGTTCATTGTAGAATAATAACACTCAATACAGTACTGACCTTACTTTATTAAATGTGGCAGTACTTTTTGAACGTCAAAGCTTACAAATAGACAGTCCCCCAAATACGCCCGCCCGTCACCACTTCCTAGTGTTCTAGCTGTGGAGAAGAAGTGGCCAACAAACTCCCCAGCAACACATCTGTCTGTTAGAAGAACTCGCATTTATAACATGATTATAGAATTCGGTTAAACTACGAAAACGCGGTAAGTTCGATACGGGATGTCAGAACGACCTCTCGCCCTCGTGTCCAACTCAAAAGTGACGTCTCTCACTCAAATCCAATGCGTCCAATGTCAAAGCGAATGACAGCTGACAGCTGTCATATATGCCACGCCCCGTACCAACCTTAGCCAAGCATACTGCTTGACGTTTTCGACAAGCGATAATAGATGGCGTTGTCCTAAATCAACATTAATCAATAGTGATTCTAATAATTGCGCCTCTTTGTTGATTCTGCGACAAATATATAAAGATAGAAGAAGAGACTCATATGTATACATATACAGATATAAAAAGAGACTCGCGTGCAAAGGGCTCCGAACGAATCTCATTTTAGGGTTCCTTAGCCAAATATGGCAAAAAACGGACAGACAGACAGAGGTTTTATGGATTCGTCATGTCTGTCTGTCCGTCCGTATGTCACAACTACTTTTTTTCCGAAACTATAAGAACTATGCTGTTGAAACTTGGTAAGTAGATGTATTCTGTTAACCGCATCAAGATTTTCACACAAAAAAGAACAACAAATTTTGTGAGTTCCCCATACTCAGAACGGAAAATCATTTTTTTTTTTCTAAAATGATATTGGTATCATAGCTTCAAAAATGATATTGAGGTTTCCAACAAATTTTTTTTCTAAACTGAATAGTTTGCGCGAGAGATCCTTCCAAAGTGGTAAAATGTGTCCCCCCCCTCTGTAACTTCTAAAATACTAGAGAATGATAAAACTAAAAAAAATAAATGACGTACATTACCATGTAAACTTCCACCAAAAATTGGTTTGAACGAGATCTAGTAAGTAGTTTTTTTTTAATGCGTCATAAATCGTAAACCGCCACTTTTGCTTATAAAATATACCTACAGGTTTGTACGGAACCGTCTGTGCGCGAGTACGACTCGAACTTGTTTTATTTTATTTAAGCTCCGTTGTTTGCTCCATTGCGTAACAATTGAGCCTGAAATTATTTAAATAAGGGTCATTTTTAACCAACTTCCCAAAAAGGAGGAGGTTCTCAATTCAGTTGTATTTTATTTTATGTTTTTTACCTCATATCTCAGTCATTTACAAACCGAATTTAAAAAATCTTCGTTTTATTTGAAAGGATATACTTGTCGATTGGTCCCATTTAAATTTAATCAAAATCGGTTAGGAAGTTTGGATTTTAAATCGAAATTTTTGTCATCCAAGTAATCGAAATTGCGTAGATATTCTGCGATTTGCAGTGGTGTTGTTAGGTGTGGGGTACCACTACGAAGTGAAAAATAAAAAAAGGTAAAAAAAAAATACAACCGACTTCCAAATAAATAAAAAAACAAAAAAGGTGTTTTTGTTAGTTCTTCGTATTTTGACACCGACTTCCGAAATTAAAGTTATTTTTTACTTTGTAGTGTTTTTTTTTTTATTTGCAAGTCGGTAGGTAGTATTTTTTTGTAAAAAGTTTTTATTCATTTTTTTTCAATATCAAAAGAAACGCTCTAGTAGGTTCGGAGAAATTGGCTGTGACAGACAGACAGACAGGTAGGCACACTAGTGATGAAATCTGGGTCAACGTGAAAATGATTAAGTACCACTAAAGTTTTGTTTTGATTCATTCCTATTCACTATTCTTCAGACTTTGCGTTGACCAAGGTTACCTACTTCATGGTGAGTCCAGTTGCGTAAAGCGCAAACCGCTTGTACTTGCACTCAATGGGCATCCTGGAGAGTCGTGAGATAAATCCTCACTAGGGCATGGATCCCGGAATTCCGAGATTTCGTAACTCCGGAATTTCGGATGATTTTTTACAATATTATAATTCCGGAACTGAAGTAAATATCGAAATCCGATACTCATATAATTATGTGTAAGATAAGTTACCATAATAATAAAATCTGCATATTTGTACAATACAATTATGTAATAAATACAATAAACCTAAAATATAATATAAATACAATAAAATTATATTTTAGGTGTTCTTCTAAGTGTTGAGAGTGAAAGAGTATTTTCGTGTGCCGGGTACTTTTGTAACCGCCTACGAAGCTTGCTCTCAGATAAAATATTAGATGCTCTGATACCGTTGAGAACACATTATCAAGAAGAGCGATCTTTTTTGAAAAAGTGATTCTTGTCTTAGGCTGGATTAGACCAACGCCAGATAACTCTTATTCGTGGAATAAATTTAACGTTTGACAGTTTTTGTATGGAAGAACTGTCAAAAATTCAAATTTTTTCCTCCGATAAAGCTATCTGGCGTTGGTCAAATCCAGCCTTACTTACTTTATATTTCTTTTTAGTATAAGTTGCTTTAAAGATCTCAATTTCCAAAAATACGACAACGTAAGTTTGGAGTTTTTTTAACTATTTTTAAGTTTTTTTCTTTTTATTCTTTTTTCATAATGTCAGAAGAGGAGAACTTGTTGATTTTGATTGTGAGTTGTTGAATCTTATATACATCATAATTTTATTAGATAGTAGTACAACAAGGCGCTTAAAACAAACAGCAGTTTACAAATCAAGAAGCAGAATGACTTAGCAAGGTAAAATTTTAATTATCCATATTAGGTTTTTATTGGTTTCCATATTTACAATATTACATATACGGATACAAAAAAAAAATGTAGCTGACTGGTATCGGGAACAAGGCCCGAGCTTCAAACAATGTACCGAGTCAAGAATTACCGGTAACTGAATCAGGCGCCGGGTCCAACTACCGAATGGGAACCTCCATACACATTATTATGTTTTTAGCAATACAGGGAAATTGAAAAAATACCCGAAACCTCTTAGGCAGTGAAAGTACACATGATTATAAGCAACTTTTGTTTTGGTAAAACTCCGAAATCTCGAAAAAAATATCAGCTGTTTCATACATTTTCATTGGCTAAATACTGCATTTTGTATGAAACAGCTGATATTTTTTTCGAGATTTCGGAGTTTTACCAAAACAAAAGTTGCTTATAATCATGTGTACTTTCACTGCCTAAGAGGTTTCGGGTATTTTTTCAATTTCCCTGTATAGTAGTTGAAATATTATGGCAAAAAGTAATGTTCTTTAAATATAATTTTCAGATATCAAGTTCATTACATGAAGAGTCTATAGTGAAAATAGCTGATCTGGCTATACCAAGTGCTAGTTTTGGCACTTAGAGTAAATGACATCTAAAATAAATAAATATTGTATCACATTTTACTTCTCTGTTACAAGAAATTAACCATCCGATCAAGAACTCAGTTTATTGCAATGAATCGCATGAAACCATACTGCTTAAAAAATAACAAATACTATTTTTAACAAGCGTATACTTGCTTACTTATGAGTCATACAGAAAATATACTCAATGATTTACGTGGGTGGAGACAGAAACTACACAGAGCAATGATCGTTAGTATGTATAAAATAATAGTTAATAAATGATTTTAATTTGGAAAGTGTTTTTATGTCATTTTTGAGGTTTTTATATAATTACTAGCACTTCGCCCGCGACTTCGTTGGCGCGGGTTAACTAAGTAGGTACTCCATGAACTTCATCTCCTATATATCCGTTTTAATAATAAAATAACCATTCAAACTTTTATACTGTAACAAACGGCTTATTTTATGCGTAATTTATACGCATAGGTACATATTGTCCACTCAACGGAAAGCAACTACTTACAAGTGCTGTCCTGAGAAAAAAGAATAACGGTCACCGTACTTAGAAAGAGAGAGTTTGACCACATTGAGCGAGATAGCGATACTTCATTTCTGCTTCAAGTAGGTATTCGAAGTGTAGACTCCATATTTATCTATACCTTCATGTCTGTGACGAACACCGAGACGTCTCCATTATATCCAAATCTTCCAAATCCATCAAGACAATCATATTTTTACCGACTTTACAAAGGAGAAGGAACTTTTTTGTAAGTTCCTATGTTTCCCGTTTACTCCAAGATGACTGGACCGATAAGGATTTTTTTAACAATTATTATTATGTAATATAATCATCGCTAATGTTAAATATGAAAAGACTTTTTAACTCATAGGTTGACTGGTAAAGAATGTATCGTTGCGTTAAGCTCTATTGTGCTAGTCTAAATAAAATTAATAAATAATATTGTAGTACCGACCGACTAACTACTTAACCATTGAAAACTTTATATCTATTTCCTGGTCCATATCTATACTGGCGCTTGCAACAGTGCCGAAATATCGGAAACTCAAAAATATAAAGGTGCATGGCAGCAATCCCGTAATTAACTATTATAATGTTAGTGACCATGAAAGTTTAAAATTTCATTATAATAACAAACTAAACCTAGAATATTCTCAGTACTTTTACGTCGTGTTTTGTAAAAAGACGGTTAGGGTATTTCTACTCTGTCAGCTCACAATGAACTGACTCCTTAATTTACCTTACCTACTGGACGGTAAGGCACTTAACTACATTTATTGAACCATTGAAAACAACAGTTTGAGGTATAAGTCTATTTATTGCTACTTTAATAGTTGGTTCACAAAATTGAAAACTTGTTTTTATAATTTTTCAGTAGGTATTAAAAAAGTGTGTTTTTATTTTATTTACAATACTTAGATACTAAGTTTAATGTTTCCCGGCGGGCGATAATGATGCCGTTGCGGATGGCTTGTGTTTATGACTGCGGGAGTTCTGGAACCCTTGCTGTACAGCACTAGCTACAGCTGCTCCTTGCAAGAATTTACCCTGAAAAATAAAACAGTATCTATCAGGTAGGTATAGTATAGGTCATATAAATGGTGCTTAGTAATGCATCCCGGTTTAACATATGCATTATTATCACTCCGCTTTAATTCTGACGATAATTAAACAGTAATACTGTTTAAATTATCTCACTGAGTTAATCTCAAACGTAAACAACAACAAATTAAGTAAAACGTGCTTTATGGAATAACTAATAGGTATGAGTAGGTATCTAAGTAAGATATTTTCCTTATATTGTTTCCTTATAATCATTAGATAACAGGAAAAATAAAACTATAATTGACCTCATAAAATTATGGATATTGCAAACTGATTGTATCCATTGCCTATGCAATGACTGCCGATATTTCTCTTCAAGTGGTTCTGCTTCCATTGTGAGGAAACTCAAACAAGTAGAAGTAAAATACTTCCAAAAAAAATAAAATTAATTACACATACCAGTCCATCTTTAAATTTCTGGGTCCAAGGCTTCGCTGTGGTAGAACTTGTGACGGTACCAGCCAAACCCCCAGTCAGTGCTGGAGCACTGGACGGAGCACACGTCACAAAAGAAACGTGCGAGCATAATGCAACGACGAAAACAATTGCTAACGCGATCCTCATCGTGCCACCGTTCGCCGTGTCTCGACTCAGAATCACTTCTAGCTATTGAAACCAACAGTAAATCTGACTTGGCTTTTATAAACCACACACAGGAAAAGGTGTAAAAAACTTTGATGCTTTGGGTTACAACTTGCTCCAGTCAGTTTCCATGTTAAGGAATCGTTTTAATATTTTCTGAGCATGACTAAAAGCGCGTTTAAACCCACACGTGCAATGTGACACATAAGCTTACTCTGTAATTGTTTGTTTATTAGAATTCTATCTATAGTTGGGTTTACCATGTCAATAAGGCATGGAATGAGCTCTTAAATGGTCAATCAATTTACTGAATGATATCTAGCTTTTTACCCTGTAATTTGGAGTTTTACATGAATAGCAATTAAATTACGGGAACATAGGTACGTAAGTATGTAGATTGGTACCTACCATCTACTAATAAACTCAAGATATCTTGGGTAACTATCTGAGAGTACTTATATTCACGGTCTTTTATTAAACACGTAACGGTTTATGTTATCTATTACTAGAATTATCTCAGAAGTGGTAATTAATCAAACAAATCCCTTTGGACAAAACTGTCAGTAAAACATAATGATTAATTACGCCAGTTTTCGTAGACGCAAAATACAGATGTGGAATTGATAATCTTGCGTATTTGTGGTACATACAAGTCACAGAGCATCTAAACGCAATAAAACTATACATTTTAAAATCATTGTTATTGCTGATTTATAAAAAAACCGTGTAGTCATAAGTAATTTTATTAGTTTAATTTATTATACCTACAGTGTAAAACCTTCGGAAACAATTAATACTTTGTTGTCAACGTAAAACAATGCAGAAGGAAAAGCCCGCTGACTCAATTAAAATGTAAAAGTACTCATAGGTAAGGGTTTCGTAAAGGTATTTACCAAGTGGGTACTTGGATCTATTGAGGAGCTCGTGGCTCAAAAATAAGATCCACACCGCTCGATCAAGGTGAAATCATGAAATGGAATTGGAAATGGAAAATTTCCCATTCTAAAAAAATAAATAAACACATTCACATACTGACTTCGGCAAGTGTCGTTTAACCTTGATCGAGCGGTGTGGATCTTATTTTTGAGCCACGAGCTCCTCAATAGATCCAAGTACCCACTTGGTAAATACCTTTACGAAACCCTTACCTATGAGTACTTTTACATTTTAATTGAGTCAGCGGGCTTTTCCTTCTGCATTGTTTTACGTTGACAACAAAGTATTAATTGTTTCCGAGGGTTTTACACTGTAGGTATAATAAATTAAACTAATAAAATTACTTATGACTACACGGTTTTTTTATAAATCAGCAATAAAAATGATTTTAAAATGTATAGTTTTATTGCGTTTAGATGCTCTGTGACTTGTATGTACCACAAATACGCAAGATTATCAATTCCACATCTGTATTTTGCGTCTACGAAAACTGGCGTAATTAATCATTATGTTTTACTGACAGTTTTGTCCAAAGGGATTTGTTTGATTAATTACCACTTCTGAGATAATTCTAGTAATAGATAACATAAACCGTTACGTGTTTAATAAAAGACCGTGAATATAAGTACTCTCAGATAGTTACCCAAGATATCTTGAGTTTATTAGTAGATGGTAGGTACCAATCTACATACTTACGTACCTATGTTCCCGTAATTTAATTGCTACCTATTCATGTAAAACTCCAAATTACAGGGTAAAAAGCTAGATATCATTCAGTAAATTGATTGACCATTTAAGAGCTCATTCCATGCCTTATTGACATGGTAAACCCAACTATAGATAGAATTCTAATAAACAAACAATTACAGAGTAAGCTTATGTGTCACATTGCACGTGTGGGTTTAAACGCGCTTTTAGTCATCAAAAGAAATGTAATAACATCACTTTTCACAGGTAAGCTTTCAGTATTTCATAGTATCTTGTAGTTAATTAAGTCAAAATAAAAAAATAAAAAACACGTTTTAATTCGATGCTCAGTGTTGCCCGTTTTTGAACATATTTTCCCATTTTATCTGACTTTATTGCTCCGACTAATTAATTTTAAAACAGTTGTTACTTACTGTTGTTGTTCTTTAATGTAGGTGTTTGTGTGATTAAGCGATATCGTATACCTGAAATTGTGTTATTTGAAAGTTGAGAAGTAAACGAACTTTATTTCCACACTTGTTAAAATGTCAACTTATAGGAGTATTGCGTGTTGTTTTTCAAAGGATTCCTATCGACCCTGTTATTGCTGACAAGTGGGTGAGTTAGTTACACAGTATAAAAATTCATAATTGTATACAATAATTAAAATATAAATTGTTTTTTTTTTTACGTGTTGTGGTTTTCTTTTATTCGTTTCATAAAAATAAACATTCCCGTATTATAACAACTTTACATTACCATATCCACACTTTACCATACATAGCTATTTATGCATTATTGCCAAATGGTTATCAGCGGCCGAATCATTACCCCACTTTCGGGAAAACTGGACCTTCACTGGCAACATTTCACAAGTGTATGTGTGCGTGTCGCCGAGCGTAAGCACGTAATCGTCACGCCTGTGTGAATCGGTTTAGTGCTTCACTTTTGACAGAGCGCTTGTATGAAGACTATCGTCAGTAAGTAAGTCTTTGAAGTATCTTCAATGTTGCCATTTAATAATGTTATCAATCCTTAGAGGAAAAGATAACTAAACGCATGTAGCAATTAAAATATTCGTAACAAAATATTAATTTAAATATACTTTTTACGGTTAGTAATCCATGAAACCAACCTTCCCTTTATGATTTTTTAGACCAAAAGTCAAAGTACACATACTGATAGCATATTTTACAGTTACGTCGTGTATCGTAGCATTACAATATTGACATAAAAGTATTACTTGACTTAATTACTAGTAACACTCAATGAATCCGTCAAACGTCAAAACTGGCATTTCAAACTCATGTTTGCCAGTTTTTTTTTTTTTTTTTTTTTTTTATTCAAAACGGGGAAACTCTTGGCCCAAATCTCACCTGATGGAAAGTGATGATTAGGCCGAAGATGGAAGCGAGTTTCACCCGGAATCCTCTAACATAGAGGAACTGGCTATCATACCTCTAATTGCCGGAACACAACAATGCTGTTAACATTGTTGTTATGGCGACAGACTTAGACATGATGGTGGTAGCTTGCCAGGCGGACTTAGAAGTCCTACCACCAACCAAACCAAGCAAAAAATTTGCCCCGCTGGGAATCGAACCCGGGACTTCTGGGTCTGAATCAGGTGGTATAACCACTAGACCACGGAGGCGGTTAGTGTCACCTGTTTAGCACCACCCGGGGACCACGTGTAGGGATTCGCTGAAGGGTATTCTCCTACGGACGCGGGTGACTCGGCCCCCAAACGTTTGCTTCGTGTTGGTGTTAATATTTTATTTCATCTTTATTTTATTGTGTCGTAGCCCGTGAGTGCTCTACTTATTATAATAAACGGTGTAATAACATAATAAGTAAGGAAAATAGACCTTTTACAATCGTGTGTTAACTGAGGTATCGCTATTAGAGAACGCATCAGGTGGCATGAAACATTATCATTACCCCCTGATAAACTTAACTCCCAATACCAAAGAAGTATTGTTCCACCAGCTGCATTTCTAGATAATATACTTGTAACATTGAATGATTAAATGTAGGTATATAATAATGTATGTGGTTTTATTCTGCCTAATGCTAACCTATGCTACAAAAAAGTTCAGTAACTGCTGTGCAGTTTTTCCAAGTTATAATATGATATTTACTAATTACCTAAGACAAATATATACACCTCAACCTATTTAACGTTCAGGAAATTATAATATTATGAATACATTGTAAAATCTTTCTTCATTCAAATCTTCATTACTTTATTCCACGACTGCATAGCTTTATGTCACTTTCAATTCTTAATTATTGAACGTCATATGTATCATCTCTGTACATTCTGGGGTACAGGTCCTAAACATGTTTGGCCATCACCTTTAGGTGAACTTTGGCGCACCCCGCGTACGGACACGTATTAGAGTTGATTTCTTTCGAATTCAATCGATTTATAGAATAACTAGCTGATGACCTTGGCTTCCCCCGCGTGGATGTCGGTTATCGTGACCAAAAGTTATCATGAAATTTTGATCCCGTTCTCGCAACACATGGGAACCTATTCCAGAGATAAAAAGTAGCCTATGTCTTATTCCAGGCTTTAATATTTAAATATCACTACATCTGTAAATTTTCAGAACACGCGCGCGTTATCATTCGGCTAATTAGCTAAGCAGTAGGCAAGACGGTGCGGAGCCTTGAATTTTATTCTCGCGACCGTAATTTTTTTGCGATTACTCCTAGAATAAAATAATATGCATGAAATGCTTAAAGCCTCTTATTTAATTAAAATAATAAGAATTAATACCGTATTTGTGTAAATAGCTTTCCAATTACCGCTATTTATAATTGCCTATTTTATAAAGTACTAGCTGACCCGAGCAACGTCGTCTGCGTAACATTTTTCATTACTGCTCCGCTCTTAGCGTGATGATATATAGCCTATAGCCTTCCTCGATAAATGGGCTATCTAATACTGAAAGAATTTTTCAAATCGGACCAGTAGTTCCTGAGATTAACGCGTTCAACCAAACAAACAAACAAACTCTTCTGCTTTATAATATTATATAGTATAGATTAAATTGGATATAGTATGTTATCCACATATGCGTCCATCGCGGACTTTTCTGTAGACCTATATAAGATACACAATTCCACCATTCATAATCCACTCTATCCATTGGTAAAACAACACGAAAATCGGTGCAGAGTTTATCGCGAACAAATGCACAGCCAGACATACAGACGCGGCGGAGGACTTTGTTTTATAATATGTTGTGATAGTGAAGTGATAGTGATTACCGATTTTACTCGTAGTTTATAAATTACGAATACAATTTCAGTATGAAAAGCACTCTCGTTACTCTAACGAAAAGATATTAGAAAGATAAATAAACTTAACTTTTTATTTGAAAAATATTCTCCGAAAGATCGTTCCAATGGACTATAGGCCTACGTACTTGAAAGATATTAATTTCAACGCATTCCTGAGATAAAGGCTGATAACGGACTGACTGTGAGACAAACAGACAAACAACGAAGTGATCCTATATGGGTTCCGTGTTTTCCTTTTGAGGTACGGGATCCTGAAAATAATCACATGCAAAATTTTGATAAATAAAACTAGTACCCATATCATTAGTTTCATGTATTCAATAAATACAACATTTTAGATGTTTTGTTAACGTAATCATTTAAACATTGAACCGAGCTGTAAAAAAAAATCAATGTATTTGAAATAACGGAAAAGGAGTCATCGGGCTCATCAAAATTTTGACAAATAAAACTAGTACCCATATCATTAGTTTCATGTATTCAATAAATACAACATTTTAGATGTTTTGTTAAAGTAATCATTTAAACATTGAACCGAGCAGTAAAAAAAAATATCTGTGTATTTGAAATAACGGAAAAGGAGTCATCGGGCTCATCATTAAGAACAACTTTCTATCGAGTGTCAGAGGCTCCTATATCATAGAGGTGTTTATGAAGAGCCATAGCCGTAACAGCTGGCCACGGGTCTTTTAATAAACACCTCTATGTAATAGGAATCACTGACAGCCCACTTTGTAGAATGAGACAGCAGCACACCTGCTTCTAAGCTGCCCGGTAGTTGCGGATTACAGGGCCAAGTACTTCGGTAACACAGGTACCCTTTGTGAGATAGTTGGTAACACCAAGGCGTTGCTGGGAAGATGGGGTGGATCGAATGAACCATTTGTCCCACACGCAAAATACGCGCTTAGTCGTGGAGTTGCGGACACTAGCCCGATTTACATTTACATACATCGAGATTAATACTCGGAAAGGAGCAAAGAGCAGTAGAAGTAGTAGTGACCTCTTTTTAGGTTATCAGTTGTTATTTCAATACAATATCTTGTTGCTAAGATTATCTAAACACTCATTTGGCGAGTCCCGTTTATCTTTATGGCTTAGACTAGAAGACGTCATTATTTACACGAAGGAAATATTCAGGAAAAAGTTGAATTTAGTCTACTTAATGATAAGTATTTTTCTTGATCATGATGAGAAGGTTCTGGAGTGACGACCACGTATTGGAAGATGCAGCATTAAAAGGCCCCTCAAGGTGAAACAATGACCTGGTGAATGCCGCGCTTGCTGTATGCAAGACGAACAATTTGGCGACGCGACGGTTGGGGAGGCCTAGTATCTTCAGCAGTAGACGTCTTTGGACTAAAATTATAATGAGACATATATATGCTTAGTGCTTCTTCTTGTGCCTTTTTGGCTTAAAAAAGCTGGCGACATCATGCACAGTGCTTGCTACGTTGACTGCCCGAAGCCCCTTGCCCTGAAAATAATAAAATTTTGTATTTTCGCAACTAATAGGTATAGGATAGTTGTTATATATAAATGGCTCGTCAAATCGAAGCTCCAAAGTCTTGAGCATCGACGCCGAGTTTTTAGCCTGTCGGTTAACTACCGGTTGCATTTTGGAGAATGTGCGACAGAATTGCATAATTTAATTCCGGTTAGCGACGATGCGTCACCGGTGGACATCTCACCTACACGCACAAAACGTTTTAGGAACACATTCATAGTGCGTACAGCTAATGAGTGGAATTCCCTGCCTGAGTCTGTGTTTCCTGATAGCTATAACCTGGGAGTCTTTAAGCCAAGGGTGAATAGGTTACTTCTAGGCAAGCGTGCTCCATCTTCGACAAAAACGGTCAAACGTAAGAAAATTAAGCCAAACAAAGTTAGACGTTTTGGGTGCGTGTCCGGTCAAATTAGATGATGTTCGAAATTCTAAAGTATTCTGTGTTTGTGTTTGGTGATTTCGTTAGAAATAGAAGTACTTACCTAAAGACAAACAGAAAATGATAAAAATGATTTACGAGTACCTACCTATAATAAATAAAATAAATCTATCTATCTATCTATCTATACTTATAATAAATCTGTAGAGAGGTCAATTCTGTACATAAAATATATTTCCAAAATAACTATCAGGGGGTGATTAGGGATCGATACTGATGCCAAAAATGCAATCAGTAACATTTTTGTCTGTCTGTCTGTCTGCCTGTCTGTCTGTCTGTCTGTCTGTCTGTATAACCGTTATAGACACAAAAACTACTCGACGGATTTTAACGAAACTTGGCACAATTATTATTCATACTCCTGAGCTGGTTATAGCAGCATAGCATTTCATCACGCTACAATCAATAGGAGCAGAGCAGACAGAGCAGTGAAGGGAAATGTTGGCAAAACGGGAGAAGTTTCTCCATTTTTTAAGCTTCCGTCGCGTGTGCAACCTTAATGGTGAAAGCTACACAGAAATCATTTATGACGGATATGTTCTCCTTAAAATTATATAAAAAACATCCCACGACAGCATATGTCTATCTTTTATGATTGACGCACAATAACACGTGTAACTCCCGATAGCTTAGCAGTTCGAAGCTTTCTGATTATATTTGTCTACTCTTACGTTTATAACACTCTCAGTCATCCCTAATTAAAAAAGTTAATAAAAAAGAATCATAGAAATCGATATAGAAATACCAAAGTTATACATGAAATACGCTATTATAAGCCATCGCGCCTGAATACTGAATCATGCTATAAGGATTATTTTTGTATAAGGTTGCGAACGCACAGGCAGGCGGCTAGCTTGGCGCCTAGAGGCTAGCGAGTAGCTTCGTAAAACGGCTTACGACAGTTTGCAAAATTGCAATATCCTTTAATATAATGACGAGGGGAAGATGGTTATAATTTCGCTACCAAACGAGTAATATTATAAACTAGCTGACCCGCGCAACTTCGTCTGCGTCACATTTTCCATTACTGCTCCGCTCCTATTTGTCTTAGCGTAATGATATATACATATATATATATATATATATATATATATATACGCCTATAACCTTCCTCAATAAATGGGTTATCTAACACTGAAAGATTTTTTCAAATCGGACCAGTAGTTCCTGAGATTAGCGCGTTCAACGAAACAAACAAAATCTTCTGCTTTATAATATTAGTATAGATTGCATATACAAAATCTACGTTCAGTTACGTATCCTGATCTCTCTCTCGAATTAAGAATATAATTATGAAGAGGGTACCTAATGCAGGGCACTGTATCATCTCTATCGGTTGAAATGCCGACCAGCCCAGGTACCTAATCTCCTGGTACAAACTAATCTTGAATCAAAATCAACAAAACCAACTATCGAACGAATGGTGCTGAATCAAGTGGATTCTTTATTTCGTCCAGAACAGTCCAAAAAGAAACACATTTTCTCCGATTTTTACTGACAATATTGCTGATTGTGGAATTAATTTAATTTGTTTACATTTTATAATATCAAAAAAGTTTTACTGGGTTCATAGAATCGATTTATTATAGAGGAGCTCGTGGCTAAATTGAAACAGCCGCACGGGCCGATCTTCAAGGCTAAACTATAACAGACGAACGCATCGATCTTCAAGGTTAAGCAACGCTTGCGAAGGTTGGTCTGTGGATGGGTGACCATCTTGACATACCGAGTTTCCTTCGTGCCTCAGGAAGCACGTTAAGCCTTTGGTCCCGGCTGTCGTTTGTAGATCTTTGGCAGTCGTTACGGATAGTCAGAAGCCAGGAAAATCTGACTGAAATCTTGCATTGAATGAGATGTGGAGGTCTGGCAGGCAGCCGCGCCACGTACAATACCGGTATTCAGCTGAATCCGGTTTGTTTGGAAGCTGGAGCCAATATAGTAAGGAAAAGGCTAGGTTGTTATAATGGTCACCCATTCACAGACCGACCTCGGCAAGCGTTGCTTAACCTTGAAGATCGACGTGTTCGGCTGATATAGTTTAGCCACATTGAAACATAAGACCAAATATTCACCTCTTCTGTTAGTAAAACAGTTTACTTATGGATACAGGTAACTCTCCGGAGGAGACTCTCCTCTCCTCCCAGTAAATCGAAAAACAATCTAGTCATTCAATCAAATCCATACTTCCATAACTATTTGTTTAATTTTATACCGCGTGTATCTGACATCGACGCACAAACGATTTCCATGGGTCCGGGGCATGATTCTGGACACCCTAGACTTAGAATTTTTCGTCGGCTTTTTTCTCATTTTTTTATTTTTTTCAAGGGTTTTTTTTACTTTAGACTGCTCATAATCGTTATTCTGACCTAACCCAATGAGATTTTTAATCAAAAAATAATTAAATAACTACTTTCACTAAAAAGAGCAATCTGAATAAAGCCACAAATAATATCAGCTCAGCTGAGCGGATACTTTGTAGTACTCTTAAAAAAAATCAGAAAAGAACCGACGAAAAATTCCAACACTGGGGTGTCCAGAATCATGCCCTGGACCCATGGAAATCGTTTGTGCGTCGATGTCAGATACACGCGGTATTTCAATATCAATTATACGACTTCAAGTTAAATAACACAAAACATGGGGCTGACCTGAAGCTACTGCGGAGAATCTTAACACCGCGATTCAGAAAAACGCGTCATAAGTACAACGCCATCTATCGATCTACGTAACTGAACTGTCTTTATACTCATAACTACTCATAAGTTCAAACTTAGAAGCTTACACGTTACGATAAATAATGATAATATGATAAAATGTTCACTTTTATTGCTACATTTTAAGTTTAATTAAAAAATAACTCAAAAATACATTGTTTCGGGATCTTTTCACACATTTCTTATTAAAAAATTTCTCAATAGATGGCATTGCAAGTATCTGAAGTCTCAATGTTAACAACCTATTTTAGCGCTCGATGAAGTTTCTTCGTAAACTTTAAAATTCGATATCTTTTGATTTTGTGGGTCGATTTTGATGAAATAAACACTAAATGTTGCTCCGATTATCACTTAATATTTCGAAGTACCTAAATTTTGAATCCAATCAGTGGTTTATGCGTGATGCTCCTCCAAACGCACAGATAAACAGACTCACAGACAAACAGACGCACAGACAAACAGAAAAGAATTTCAAAAACTGCTTTTTTGTGTTCTATGTCATTTTTCTGACATTTTTATGTATTTTTTATGCGAAAATATTCAATGTACAGACACGGCAACTCTACGATTTTATTATATGTATAGAATAGATGTGAAAGTTTTGTTGTTTGTTACTCTATCACGCCAGTGGCTCTAGTCGCGGGCTCGAACTCAGTGGTAGGTATGGCCGAAAAGCACGCTGTCTCACCTCGCATCATGCCCGACAGAGTTAGTACCAGTGATGAGCAGTTAGACGCTAGCCTTCATGCACGTCTAGTTCGCACGCACACAAACATCGTTCCGAACCGTTCCGAACTAAATCGAAGTTACACGATGCACACATACCTCCACCGCGCGCCGCTGCGCATAGTCGCTCGCAGTGTTGCCGTTTCAGTGACTTTGTCGCTAGATCTAGTGAGTTTTTGATGTTTACGGTGACTTTTTTTCACGATTCAGTGACAAAAAATAGTCTGGTGACTTCTAGTGACTTTTTCATGATCACTTATAATTTTGTCAAATGGAACGTAATTCCAAATGACGATACAATAAAATTCTGTGATAAAATACAAAAATGCTGCAGGTATCAACGCATACCAAGATTTAGCAGATTTAGCCATTGCATTTTTGTCGCTGCCACACCCGAACGCAAAAGTAAAGCGGACGATCAGTATAATGAACATTGTTAAGGTGGAAGCTCCAGGGTAGCCCGCGAAATTAAAATATTTTTATGTTTTTTGAAATTTTCCGGTCAGTGTGAAGCTGTATGTTGAACAAAATACAGTTTGCGATGGTAAAGAGCATTTATCTAAAGGATTATAACCATTTGATTCATCAATATAACCCTCTAAGTTCATAGAACTCGATTGAATGTTATTTCGTGAAAAAGTCATTCAATCGAGTTATATGAACTTCTAGGGTTATATTGATGATTCAAATGACTATAATCCTTTAGATAAATGCTCTTTACAATCGCGAATCGTATTTTGTTCAACATATACAGCTTCACAATGACCTGCAAATTGCAAAAAACATGAAAATATTAGAATTTCGCGGGCTACCCTGGAGCATCCACCTTAAATCGAAACTACGAAATAGATCAGCAACAACAACTCTGAATTAAATACTGTTGATACGGAATCAGCTAAAATGTTTAAAAGAAACCTGCAAAAGTAATGTTTTACCCAGTGAAGTCTTGTCCCAAATGATGAAAACCGTTAAAACATAAATAAGAATACTGTGCCATCTACTTCCATATTACAACCGCAAGCTTCGACTTCCACGGCAACTACAGAGCAACCGTCCACTTCCAACATGCTGGACGAAAATGATACAGTGATGAAGATTTAAAACTAATTAATTTTTAAACAGTGTTAGGTTTTTGGTTAATTCAAATTATTATTTGTTGATTTTTCATATAGTTTTTTAATTACTTTTAATCAGAAAATTTAGTGATTTCTAGTGACTTTTTGAATTTAATTTTTCACCCAATCTAGTGACATTTTGGTAGAAGTTTGGTGACTTTATTTTTCCCTAAGCGGCAACACTGCGCTCGACGCTCGCCGAGAAATCAGCAACTACCTACCTAAAAACTCTTACTAAAAATAGTAGGCGCTGTGTTATCGTTTTATACCTCTACGGCCCTATAGGTACCTAATATGGATTGCTTATTCTATTGTTATTATGTTTAGTTTTTCCTTGGTGGTAATGCAGCCGCCACGCCGCCACCGACAGATGCTTACTTGAATAGTCATCGCAGTTTATGTCCGTAGTACTAGATACATCTACACTATCTACACTAATATTATAAAGAGGAAAACTTTGTAATATTATAAAGAGGAAAACTTTGTTTGTTTGTTTGATTGTAATGAATAGGCTCAAAAACTACTTGGCCGATTTTAAAAATTCTTTCACCATTCGAAAGCTGCATTATCCACGAGTAACATAGGCTATATTTTATTTTGCAAAAAAATAGGGTTCCGTAAGATATTTGGGTTTTTCGGACACAGGGTGTAAAAATCAACCAGAAAAGTTACTTATTTTGCGTACGCTGCCTAAACTATAAAAGATACAACCATAAATTGTTCTAATTAATTGTAGATCTTATAAATATCTACAAAAAAGTCCGCGACACACTATACCTTTCTATGTCGAGTGAGGCACAACAACCATTTTTTTATTTAAAAATCTAGATTTTTTTTGGACTACATTTAAACGCGTTTATTTTACTCATGCCATTAATCCTTATCAAATTAAAATATTTCATCACTAAGTACAGTTTATGTAGATCATATTTGGTCTTTGAATGATTAAAATCGGACGTTTGGTTTTGAAGTTATGGCGAAATGAAAATATTACGATTTCTGCTGCACGGCCCGTTGCGGCGGTCACCAAGGCGGTGGTGCGCGTGCGGGAGGGGAGTTTAGTTAGATCTATGTAAGGTACCCGCGCGGCTCATACGCGAGGTAGGTTGGTAACAGTTTTTCTCACGGTTTTTCTGTAGTGTATTTAGTATCAGCATTGCACCCGTGCGAAGCCGGGGCGGGTCGCTAGTACCTAATAATGAAATTAGTTCTACCTAAGTACCATCCTATAAATTGTTATCAAAATTACTTACTTACCTACCTGTCTTCTTAATTTTTAGGGTTCCGTAGCCAAATTATGGCAAAAAACGGAACCCTTACAGATTCGTCATGTCTGTCTGTCTGTCTGTCCGTCCGTATGTCACAGCCACTTTATTCCGAAACTATAAGAACTATGCTGTCGAAAACTCTAAACTTGGTAAGTAGATGTATTCTGTGAACTTACTACCTACCTAAACCTGTAGGCCGGTATAGTATGGATAGGGGTTCTAAAATGATATCGAGGTTTCTAATATAATTTTTTTCTAAACTGAATAGTTTGTGCGAGAGACACTTACAAAGTGGTAAAATATGTGTGTGTCCCCTGTAACTTCTAAAATAAGAGAATGATAACACTAAAAAAAATATGATGTAATTACCATGTAAACTACCAGCGAAAATTGGTTCGAACGAGATCTAGTAAAGAGTTTTTTTTAATAGGTACGTCATAAATCGTAATCCACAACTTTTGCTTATATTATAATATTTGTACGGAACCCTCGGTGCGTGAGTCCGAATTGCACTTGGTCGGTTTTCTATTTTAGTTACCCCTCTTGGTTGACACAGACGTGTTTAGATTTGCATTCATTATTAGATTGCTATTATCAGACAAGTGACACTTATAGATTGTTTACTTAGCTCCTAAATACCTACCTACCTAACGTTAAAATTTTAGTGTCTACGACGCCAACGGTTTGGTTTTATGGCATCTTTGCTTGTAGGTAAGTACCTACCTACGTTAATATAACAGTAGGTACCTATTAGGCAGAGAGCTATGTAAACTATGATGTTGCAGAATTTGTTCGAAAGAGTTACCGCGGCCCTGGTAAGTACGGTACGCTGTAGAGGGCATTAGGAGGAACACGGATGGGTTTTAGTCAAGAAGAGTCTGACACTCCCTTCTGCTTCGCCCAAAGCGGGAGCAGTTATTTGGTTTCCCATCCATAAAAAAGTCTTGTCCGCCGCAAAAGTACCTACGAACACAAAATTAGGTTTGTCAATTGCAAGAAACTATTTTGAAAGCAAATAGAATGAACCCAGTAACAAACATTACATTGACCTTGGCTTGAACTTTGGATTTCGCTACCTGCTACCTAGGTACTCAACTAAACGAGCGACACGTTGCCGCTGGCGGCCGGCAAGGGCAACCTTTGTCGTTGGCTGTCGACGGGCGCTTCAACGACCACCAACGACGCGTGCAGTTGTCCCTGTCGTAGACGCGTGCGGCGGCGGTGGCACGGCGGCGTCATGTCGCTCGATTGTAAGAACGCTTAGCCACCGTACGCACGGACGTAAAAATATTCCGTTCAGCCGAGCGTTGAGAACCCAGCACTCAGCAGAGTTAATCACAACGCGTCAAAAAAAGACACCGTTTCAACTTATAATTATGTTTATTTATTTATTATATACTTTATTGTACACCTCATAACAAGTACAGGAAAAACGTTTATAAAAACAAGTGTACAATGGTATCATTGGTTTCAACATCGAGAGTTGAAAATTCATTGCGCGATAGCATCCCGCCGCGATGATTTTACACTGCAGCCGGCAGCGGGCGCGGGCAGCGACGCGGTGTTGAAGACTCGGTCACGACGCCAAATTATGACTTTTCTACCCATTGTTTATAATATGTGGTTTTTAAAACTTTTTCAATCATTATATTATTATTAGCTAAGTCAAAAAGGAGCGCAGAACTAATGGAAAATGTGACGCAGACGAAGTTGCGCGGGTAAGCTAGTCTATACTTATAATAAATCTGTAGAGAGGTCAATTCTGTACATGAAATATATTTCCAAAATAACTATCAGGGGGTGATAAGGGATCGATACTGATGCCAAAAATGCAATCAGTAAAATTTTTGTCTGTCTGTCTGTATAACCGTTATAGAAACAAAAACTACTCGACGGATTTTAACGAAACTTGGTACAATTATTCTTCATACTCCTGAGCTGGTTATAGTATACTTTTCATCACGCTACAATTAATAGAAAAAATGAAAATATGAAAGTTTGGTTGTTTGTTACTCAATCACGCCAGAACGGCTTAACGGATCTTAATGAAATATAGAACAAAGATGGATTATAGTCTGGAATAGCACATAAGCTACTTTTAATCCCGGAAACATGTTCCCTAGGGATCACGCGGGCGAAGCCGCTGGCAGAAGCTAGTATTAAATAAATACAATAATGTTGCGATGTTGGTACTTAATTTTAAAGCGTGAATAAAATTGTCAATGATTTTGAAAAGTTAATTGTTCGACAAAGAAAAAGACTGAATACTGATATTAACAGGCATTCAGTTACAAAACGGAATAGCAAACAATGTTCCCTAGGGATCACCCGGGCGAAGCCGCTGGCAGAAGCTAGTATTAAATAAATACAATAATGTTGCGATGTTGGTACTTAATTTTAAAGCGTGAATAAAATTGTCAATGATTTTGAAAAGTTAATTGTTCGACAAAGAAAAAGACTGAATATATTAACAGGCATTCAGTTACAAAACGGAATAGCAAACAAAATATATTTTGTATGCGAACAATCGAATTTTCAATACTTACCTAACTTTGAAGAATTACACTTCATTGTGCAAATTCTACATACTTAACTCATTTCAGCTGTTTTTGACATTACTTGTCTTGGTAAAATGGTTTTTCATTAAGTAGGTATGTTCTTTTTGTTGTAAAACTAAAACAAATAAGTCTGGGAAGTCCCAACTCTTTTTTTGCAGTAAGTCAGTAATATTCGGATCCTCATAATAAAAGAGCTCGAAACAAGTAGGTAAGTGATTTGGTTATTTTGGATCTCTTTGTCACTGATATACGTGCTTATTGAGGTCATTTACAAACACAGGCATTTAAGATGTTTCATGAATGGGAATGATTAGTAATGGGAAAAGATGTTTTCGTTGTTTGATTCATTAAAACGTTTATAAGTTACTTACAATTACTTTTCCCGCTTTCTTAATTGCTCCGACGGGAATCTTTCCTGGAGCTGCTTCAGAAGGCACTAGGAGTGCTATTACAACGATTAAAATTACAAAAACTTTTGTAAACTTCATGATTGCAGTTTTTCAGTAGCTAGCACTGGGCACGTTATTCGTATGTAGGAGAACACTCTAAAGTACGTGTAAATGTCTTGTGAAGTAAGACAATATTGACCTGTGTTTTTATACACAAAGATATGGCACCGGGACTTTACATATCCCTAAACGGTGCATGTCGAAATCGTGATTAATAACTTAAATACTTAGTTATTGTTTGAGTAAACTCTTGCTAATTTCTAGGAATTATGCGCATCTTTGTTATTGCGTCATTTAATATTTTGCGATAACCACATAATATAAACATACCGATAAGTCAAATTCATAGTACCTAGTAAACAAAATAGAGATTCATGCAAAAGAATACATTTTACACTAGATTTTGCCAGCGGCTTTGCCTGTGTTATGCGCTGTGTTATAGTCGAAAATTATCCCACAGGAATGTCTTACCAGTAATAAAATAGAATCTTATCAGACTATGATCTATCCATTTTCATAATTTCTTAAGAATTCGTTCCGCCTTTAAATCGTCATTGATCAACATACATCTAGATTAACATACTACATTATAAGATACTAGCTGACCCACGCAACTTCGTTTGCGTCACATTTTCCATTAATGCTCGGCTCCTTTTAGCCTTAGCGTGATGATATGTCTAAAAAAAAGTATAAATCGGACCAGGAGTTCCTGAGATTACCCCCTACATACAAACTTACAAACAAATGTTACCTCTTTAATATGAGTATAGATTTACGTCCAGACCCAAGTGTAAGTCTTACACATTCCTTGAAAATTGCCCATGCTAAATCTTAATTTCGTTTACAGACTATCGAACATATTTTTATTTACTCTGCGTTTACTGTATAAATCAATACTGTACAATAAACTGGACCATTGTACCTGGATTTGGCAAACGTTCAACACGTATTGATATCAGTCCGTACATGTGCCCAGCTAACAATGCATTGTGTGGACCTACATTGAATGACATTATTTTCTATTATTTGTCCGGAACAGACATGACGTTTTGAAAAGAATCCCGATTTAAATAAAAAAGTACTGTATACCTAGGTTTTAAACCTAGGTATACAGCTTTTTTCCTGCATTTTAATCTGCAAAAAATTAAAATTATTAAATTGCTTCGTACTTCTTAATAAAAATCGTTTTTTATGTGGCATTCGCTATCAGTTAGAGAAAACTATGATGAATGAATGAGTTCACATTAAATTCAACAAAGTGTTAAATGTTATTGATTTTTTGTTTTCCTGTGTGAAAATAAAACTCCGCATTCTGTTCCGCTGAAAATATTAAATGAGCAAGATTGATTGATCTTGTGTAAATATGGAGTCCTGAAGCACAATAGCCAATGTGGACACTTTTTGACGTACATTGACAAATTAATTACTCACGACCTACCTATATGATAGGTATTTTTTTAAGTTTTATTCAGATAGAATATTTTATAAGCTACTCCAATTACGGGAGCAATACCCTTGATTTTTTTCCTTTATTTTGAGTTTTACTGCAGTCGATTAAAAATAGTATCAACTACTAGAATTATTATTCTTAGCCTTTGTGAGTAGGTAAAAGAAAACTATTCAATGATATTGTTTAGCAGCGAAGAGTTACCTTAGTTAATTGGTAATAGTAATAATATGATGTGGCTATTATTATTTCTTTTATTTTTGAGTAACTGACCATTAAGGGGCTAAACTTATGATAACTGGTTACCATCACTCAAGGACATTAATTTGCAATACCAAGATACCTTTAAATATGCCAAAAGAAGATGACGACATGATGATGGTACTTCCCCGAGTGAAATCGGTCACAAAGAGCTCAACCACAATCTTGTATCGACTATTTGCTAGGTAATAAAAGCCAGTCATGTGCGAGTCAGACTTGTCGAGTCAGTACCGTAAGACGAAAAATTCATGTGTAGCATGGGCCCCCTACCCACAGCGGCACCTTTCTACCTAACACCGCTTTAGGTCGAAGTTGACTGTGGCGACATGACCCCGACCGCGCTATATAATCCTGAAAGATATATAATTGCAAAGAATGCTGTCAGGTGGTCAATAATTTTGTTCGGCCCACTGCAAGAGTCCGTCTATTGTCGTTACTTGCATGGAACACTGCCCGAGAGTTATAAATGATCTTTGAGGACGAATTTAATGTATGAAAAGTACACTTCTTCCTCTGATTGCTGAAAGGTCTACAAAGCTGGGAACATCTACTCCAAACTTCAACCAAATCTCATGATTGATCAATTGTTATTTTATTCAATTCAATTAATTTATTGCAGATATATCACAATCACATTTAGCAATTACAACTATCCATAATTTATACAAAACACAATAGGGAATATGCATAAAAAAAATATTTATTATCTAAACAGTTTATCTAAAAATATACAAAAATATATTACTAACAGTGGAAATAGAATCAAAATTGCTCGAAAAACAAACGAGATATAATTATTTTAAACAGATATATCTGTCCCTCTCGCGAAAACGCTGTTTTCTATGGCAGATGTATAGACGTCACGTAATGTGACGTCAAATTCCATGTCGGACTTCTCGTTCTAAAAGTAATCTTTGAAGCGTTATAACTTCATCGCTGATGAAGATATTTAAAAAATATTTTCTAGAGTCTTACTGGAGCTTATAAGTAATTCATTTTATAAATAAAAAAATCGCGTGCATATTCCCTATTACTTACAACAGCACGAAAACACAAAACAATGGAAACATTGGATCAGGACCGCGCCACCCGTACATAGACTTGTCCAATGCTCCATGAAGGAAGAATCTACATCCATTCTCATAAGATAGAAGAAAATCGCGATCGCGATTCAGGACTCAGGGCACATAACAGAAGAATCAGAGGCACATCCTACCAAGTACATGAGAGGAGTTATGGTACCTATATTGAAAATAAATAAACAAATTAAAGCTTAATTTATAATCTAGTCAATAATAATTTATTCATAACTTTTAAAAAACACAACAGTGGCTAAGATGTAAATATCAAAGGAGAGCCGAAACCATCACGATGTATGCTGCATTCATAAGTCAAGACCTACCCAACTAACTAACTAATAATAACGAAAGTAATAACTGAGCATCCCACGTCCAAGTTAATCTCGCCATTCATTGTAAGACCACAGCTGTTCAAGATGTGCTATTTCCCTTGGTAGTAATGGGTAGACAGCTATCTATCCTTGTTGTTTCCTGTTCTTCGCTGCATCGTACACCTCGCGGGCGGTGGCCACTCCACTGATTACGCTAAAGATTGTCTTCTGTAAAGGAAAACATTGCGGTTATAATATTTAAATAAGTTTCATTGTTCATTCAAATGTTATTTATTTATTAAATCCCGCATGAATAAAATTGTTTTTACAGTGGTGCCAAAGGCAACAAGTTCAACAAATTGCCTTACAGAGACAACATCTAAAATAAATCACACAGATTATCTCTTAAGGTGGATCTGTGCATAGTACAACACCCTAAATCACCTCTGAAAATCCACAAAAGAGCAAGCAAAAACATGCTCACATTGGCTGCAGCGTCTAGTAAGTATATGCTACTAAATTCCGTGGCGCAAAAAAATCTGTCACTAACAATCTTCAAAACCACCAGTTTCTGAACTTTACGTGTGGCGGTATGCTTGAATCCGGTTTAACTGGAAGCCGACCCCAATTGAGTTGGGAAAAGGCTAGGCAGATGATGACGTGTGGCGGTATGCTTCAGATAAAAAGAATATTATAAGAATTCGTGGAGCTAGTGGCTAAATGATAACAGCCGTGTGGCTGTTATCATTTAGCCATTTAGGGTCGATCTTTAAGGGCAACGCTTGCCATGGCTGGTCTGTGGATGGGTAACCATCTTAACATACCAGAATCGGAAAGCAGTTAAGCGTTGGTCCCGGCTGGCATTTGTAAATCTTTGGCAGCCGTTACGGATTGTCAAAAGCCAGTAAATCTGACTCCAGTCTTACCAAGAAGTACCGTGTTACCCAGTTGATAAATTGTGGAGGTCTGGTAGGCAGCCGCTCCACGTAAAACACTGATATACAGCGACACCAATATAGTCGGGAAAAGGCTAGGCAGGTGATGATGGTATGCTTCAGATAAAAGTTATTGCTATTTCTCTAATCAACCCCAGTTGCTACTGGGTTACAGAAAAATTGATTCATCGATTGCAGTCGATCACCATCGATCTTGACAACCTGTAAACACATGCTATTGTAGTTACCTACACAATAGAAAGTACTTACAATGGGTTTCACAGTTTTCTTCAGCCCTTTCCAGTTGACTTTAGGGTCGGGTTTTGGCGCGGCCTCACCAGCACCGGCAAACAGAGCAAGCACCGCCATCAGCATCAGAAACAGTCCCATCAGCTTCATTGTCTCCTTTCGTTACTACTGCTTTACAAACTAAAAGGAACTTAAGCGAGTAACTCGGCGTTGAGTTGAAGTTAACTGTGACAATACACCACCGACAGGAGCTTATAAATTCAAGAAACTGTCCACTTTACCTGTTTCTGACGTAACGGGATTTAGAGTGAGAGACATACGCACATCGATCTTTACAGTTATTTGTGGGAGACCGCGTCATACGTACTTAAGTATTATACTTATGACGTTGCAATTTTCCCATAGAGACCTCCTTTCCCTGAGTAATGCCCATAATGAGATGACCAATTACCCAAGAAAACCCAAAGTGATTAATATTGGTACCAAATGTTGGCTGCAGTTACCGTATGACTTATATATCGGTATTATTTGCTGTCTCAACCAAAATTTAAATCTTGATTAAAAATCATTTTTTTTAGATGTAGAATGAATTTTTGCATGGACGACCACATCCGTAACTATGAGAAATAGCAAAAAACACTAAATTTATTTATTTATTTAATCATTGAAAAATTATAACACCTTAACAGTTAGATAACACTACAAACTTCTTAAGGCTGAGTTGTACCATAGAAGAAGTTATAGTTAAAGTTTGCGTCAAATTTAACACTAACAATAGCGCTGACTTTAACGGTTATAGTGAAATGTGTTGCACCAGCGAATTCATTAGCTTTGTTAAAGTTAAAGGGAAGAGTCAAGTCAAGAGATTATATTCAACGCGTTTGATAGTTGACGGATAATTTAACACAAACAATAACACTAACCAGCGGAAAGTGAGCGGTTACAGTTACGGTTAAAGTTATGACGTCATTTAACTATTTGTCAAATGGTGCAACTAATTTTTGGCCTAATCGATACTTTAACTGAAGTTTCGATGTTTGTTATTGTTAAAGTAAGATGGTGCAACCCAGCCTAAATGTTTTTCTGTAATCTTTAGGTATAGAACTATTATCTGCATTCATTTTTTCCTCAGTAGTTTCGGAGCAAAGGGGGATCATTTTTGGTCTGGTTTCTGAAATTAGACCAAAAATAAAATTATTAAAAAATATAACTTAAACCCTCACACACTAAGCCCTTTCATTTGATATAAGTAGGTAACACACGATACAGTTTGAAAAACTTTTTCTTCAACGTTTTCGCTTGACCACCAAAAGTGACCCCCATACTAAAAATGTATTTATTTACGTAAAACGTCCGTATTTGGGTCACAAAAGTCAGCGATGGTTGAGCAATAGCGCCATCATCGTTTGGGTTCGGTGATTTTGGGATCATTGTAGAGTAATAACCCTCAATACGGTACTAACCTCACTTTATTGACTGTGGCTGAGTGCCAGTACTTTTTGAACGTCAAAACTTACAAAAAGACTGTACCCAAAACGCCCGTTCGTTACCACTTCCTAGTGTTTTAGCTGTGGAGAAGAAGTGGCCCACAAACTCCCCAGCAACACATCTGTCTGTTGAGTTAGAAGAACTCGCATTTATAACTTGATTAAAGAAGTCTATCCTACTTAATATTATAAATGCGAAAGTTTGTGAGTATGTATGGATGTTTGTTACTCTTTCACGCAAATACTACTGAACCAATTACGATGAAATTTGGAATGTAGGTAGCTGAAGACCCAGAATAACGCATAGGCTGATTTTTATCCCGGAGTTCCCGAGGGATCGGGATTTACACGGGAATAACGAGAATTTATACGCGGACGAAGTCGCGGGTGGCCTCTAGTTAATAGAATATTAGAAAAAGGTAAACCGACTGTTTCGTACTGGAAAAGTGTCCTAGTTGGTGTCTCGAGCCAAAGTCAGTCTCCACTCTCCAACACGACTCTGTCCACATCCATTAATATTACAACTGACAACTGAACAATTAAAAAAAATTAGACCAATCTTGCAATCTGTTCACACTTTTCATTACTCATACTCTGAAAGTAGGCCTGAAGTTGCCTGAGGAGCGGGTTGAAAGAATTACTTTGCAACCTTAGGGAGAATCGCTTTCAATTGACAGCCGTCAAATCATTAAAAAAATAATTACGAAACCCGAACTTCATTAGTTTTTCTGAGGTTTGTTCATTCTATCGTCTAGCAGAGGTTGGTATTAATTAACACGATAAGTTCTTTAGATTCAGATGTGGAATTTTTCTTTTGCTAATTCGTATTTTATTTTGATAAATGAAAAGCACAGGGCGCCAATAGATTGTCCTTCAATCTATTGACGCCCTCACTACGCTCGAGCGCCCAACATCGTTTCGGTAGTAAATAAGTTACTTTCAAACCTAGCATAAAAAATGTACTATGACTAAAGAGGATCAAAGTGAACAATTTCTCGATCGCACCCCGTTGTGTTATTGTATTTGCATGCAAGTTACTGGCTGGTGAAAACAGCCCAAGCAATGGCTAGCCATTTTCTTTTTTTAATGGAAAATTATCAAATGACTCCTTCTGCTGTGGGTGGATCAAAAAAAGAGAGACAGACTCTTACTGACTAAACTAATCCGTGTTCCTCCTCGTGCCCTTCTTTGCGTTCCAGGGTCCGCGGTAACTCTTTCGAATAAATTCCGCAACATAGAACTTATACCTAGCTGCAAAGTTCTAAAGGTTCGAAGCTCAACTTACTACTGTAGTTTTCGTTTTCTTAAGTTTGTTCCAGTCAACAACTGGTCGTAGCGCCGCATTACCAAGGCTAACGAACAGTGTAAAGGCCGCCATTAGCAGCACGAACAGACTCGTCATCTTCATTATCTCTTCCAGTCACTGCTGCTTTACAGACTACGAGGAAAACGCTTTAAGTCAAAGGTGACTGAGCCGATATGACACCGACTACGCTGTATAAATGGTGACAATACCCAATTATCACAATACATTTGAACCTGTTTTAACAGTTGCATGTTTCAATTCTCTAAATCAGCATATAAGTATAACGATCCTTAATACAAATTCATAATTGCAAAGAATGTAGTCAGGTGGTCAATAATTTTGTTCAGCTCACTGGGAGTCGGTCTATTATCTTATCTTGCATTGAACACTGCACGAGAGTTATAAACGATGGCTGAGGACCATGTTACAACAGCAACAGATAGAAGCTACGGCAACGGTTAGATCAGATATCGTGATAAATCACAAGCTATTGACTCGCCAACAAACTGAGACTGATCTTGCAAACTGCTCGCACTTTTCATTACTTATAGGTACTCGGAAAGTAAGCCTGAAGTTGTCTGAGGAGCGGGTTGAAAGTATCACTTTGCAGTCCTAGGGAGAATCGTTTTCAACTGACAGCCGCCAAATCATAAAAAACAATGATGAAAATGTTATGGCAGAATAGCTGGCCGGTCACAGAAAAAAAAAATAGTCGGGAAAGCGGCAAACCGATCTTCATTTGTTTTCTTGAGTCTTGTTCATTCTTTCGTAAAGCAGAGATTATTTACGCGAAAAGTTATTTGTAATGAAAGGCACAGTGCATACCTCGGATGAAAAACTTACTTAGTCCCTCAAACTAATGACGCCCTCACTACGCTCGAGCGCCAAACGCCATCTCTGGACTAAATAAGTTACTTTCAAACCTAGGATAACATTGCGAGCTACCGAAGAACAAAGTGACCAGTTGCTCGATCGCACCCCGCTGAGTTTGTACTTGCATGCAAGTTTCTAGCTGGTGGAAACAGCCCAAGCTATGGCAAGCCATTTATTTATTTTTTTAATGGGAAATCATCAAATCACTCCTTCTGCTTTGGGTGGGTCGAAAAGGGAGTGTCTGACTCTTACTGACTAAACCATTTCATGTTCCTCTAGATTTCTTTTGCCTATTCCCAACTTCTACCAATTCTCATGATATACTTTTGTTATAAGAATTCATCGCGATTCAGAACTCAGGGCTCATAACAGTAGAATCAGAGGCACATGCTACCTAGTACATAAGCAGAGGTATGGTTTATTAAAAATAAACAAAAAAAATAAAGCTGAATTTATAAACCTAGTCAATAATAATTTATTCATAACTTTTAAACATAACAGTGGCTAAATATCAAAGGAGAGCCGAAACCATCACGATGTATGCAGTTAGTCCGCATCTAACTAATAATAACCATAGTGACAACTAAGCATCCCACGTCCAAGCTAATCTCGCCATTCATTGTAGGACTACAGCTGTTCTAGGCTATTTCCCTTGGTAGTGATGGGTCGACATCTATCCTTGTTGTTTCCTGTTCTTCGCTGCTTCGTACACCTCGTGGGCGGTGGCCGCTCCACTGATAACGCTCACGACTTTCTTCTGTAAATAAAAACATTACGGTTATAAATTTTGAATAGTGTCATCATTAGTTTAAATATTTTTATTTATTCATTCCCACATAACAAAAAAAACACGAATCGCCTCCCAGAGACAACACTCAAAAATCAATAACAAAAAATCTCTTTTAAGGTTTATCTGAGCAACAGTTAATTACTCATACAGAGGATAACACGCTACGAGCAAGAAAAATCATGCCCACACTGGCAGCAGACAGCAGCGTATGTATACGTCGGTGCTACTAAAGTCCGTGGCGCAAAAAAATCTGTAATTTATCACCAGTTTCTGAATGGCACATGTAGTGGTATGCGTCAGATAAAAGTTATTGCTATTTGTTGAATAATTATTATCAACCCTAGCAGCACAACAGGCTTTTGAAAAAACAAATCGATTGCAGTCGGTCACCATCGATCTTGACAACCTCTAAACACATTCCATTGTAGATTATACACAAGATAAAGTACTTACAATGGGTTTCACAGTTTTCTTCAGCACTTTCCAGTTGACCTTCGGGTCGGGTTTTGGCGCGGCGTCACCAGCACCGGCAAACAGCGCAAACACCGCCATCAGCATCAGAAACAGTCCCATCAGCTTCATTGTCTCCTTTCGTTACTACTGCTTTACAAACTAAAAGGAACCTAAGCGAGGAACTCGGCGTTGAGTTGAAGTCGACTGTGACAATACAATACCGACAGGAGCTTATAAATACAAGAAACTGTCCACTTTACCTGTTACTGACGCATCGGGATTTAGTGTGAGAGAAATACGTACATTTATCTTTACAGTTATTGAGAATGCGGTAAACTATCACGTCCGTTTTTATTATTCTTATGACGTCGCCATTTTCCCATATTAAAACCTTGTTTCTCTGAATACCCAGAATGAGATGGTTCACCCTTGTTTGGTATAACAAAGTTTTGTCGAAAATCGCTCCGGCTAATTTTAGTAACAAAAAAGTCATTTCGTATAATTATTCATTTGACCGAATAATTAATTGGTAGATTTTTATTTAGCATATTTATTTCTTTGAAATAATGTCATTTGACCGAATTAAAAAATGCGCTAATTTTATTTAAACTAATGTTTCACTAGACTAATAATGATTTAGTCGAAAGATCGTATCGAATATTACGACTCTCATTATTACGACTAGATTATATAAAAAAAGAGATTATTTTTAGTAGGCTAGCCAGAACCGAACTAGTTAGACGGGGTTAATTATTAAAAGAAAAATGGTTAGGTTGGGTTAGAACTCTGACCTCCAACGCACGAGCCGAGCGGTGCCGCGGCAGCGGCCGGCGAGTGGCAGAAATTAAATAATTCGTAATAAAATACATGTTATACCACTTGAACATTACATCAAATGAACATTATACCTTTTGATCAATAGCGCAAATGTTGTTTTCGCAAATAAATATTGGATGAAATGAAAATTATGTTAATCGATATTATACAAATTGATTATTTTCTTAAACGTTGTTCGAATATTACATAAAAAGTTGTTATCTATACTAATATTATAAAGAGGTAACATTTGTTTGTAAGTTTGTAAGTTTGTATGTAGGGGGTAATCTCAGGAACTACTGGTCCGATTTGAAAAATTATTTCAGTGTTAGATAGCCCATGTATCGAGGAAGGATATAGGCTATATATCATCACGCTAAGACTAAAAGGAGCCGAGCATTAATGGAAAATGTGACGCAGACGAAGTTGCGTGGGTCAGCTAGTACCAAATAAGGGCCGTGAACCGAATGAGATGGCTAATTAAGCAACAAAACCCATCATTATTAATTGGTACCAAATTCTGACGACAGTTTGGTGCCGTATTTTTTCTATAAAGGTTAATTATGCTGTCTTACCAAAATTTAAATCTTGACTAAAAATCTAAGTTTTTCAGACAAAATCTGTATACAGGATGAATTTTTCAAGTGTGCGTGGATGGCCAAATCTGTAACTATGAGAATTGCAAAAACACTCAAAGGAGTATCGAGCCCGACTTTGATGAAAATTAAAAAAGAAACCGTCAAAGTTCAAGTCGGTCTCTCACACGAATGGTTCCGCACCAAAACCAGAAAAAACTCGTTTCTTAAATGTGAGCCCCTTTTAATTTAATTTATATTTTATTATTTGTTGTTGTAGCGGTAATAGTAGTAGTACACACTCTGTGATTTTAACTGCAGTCTACCTATTCTGGTTCTTGAGATACAGCCCGCTGACAGACCGACGGACGGACAGATGGGCGGATGGGAGGATTTACGAACAACGGAGGCTTAGTACCTACTAGGGTTCCTTTGGTTACCCTATGGGTACGGAACCCTAAAAAAGCACACCAGGACGTGGTTCCTATGTTATAATGAATATGCATACGATAAGGAAGGATTTTTGGGTGTTGGTCTCCTAACGGGATGAAATAGGGGATGAAAGTTGGTATTAATGTTTATTATTTGGGACAATATACCTGTAACTTAGTACGAATATTGGCCAAAGTAAATAGCCAAAACCTTCATCATTAATATACTTTTCACAACTATTCCCAAAACACGATTTAGGGGGTGCTATAGTTTGTATGGATGAATCTGATTCCTATGGGCAATGTTCTTGAAACTTAATACTAATAGGTACTGTTCGAAGTAAAAAATACGTTATCATACTTAGTTTTTCACAACTGCCTCCAAAAGACGATTCACGATGGGTCAAAGTTTGTATTCTTTTGGTAAAAAATGAATGATGATTTTTTTTTAATCGAAAGAATACGAACCTCTAATAAAATGTTTGTTTTTTACAAATTAACCTACTTAGTTTTAACCAGTTTTTATTGTGTTTATTACTTATTTACGCCCAAAGATGCGTTAAAATTGGCAAGAAAAACGAAACTTTGGTGGCTCATAACTTTTTAATGGCGTTTTATTTTACCATTCTGTTTCCATACAGACAAAACTAATAATATGACAAAACGATATTATGTTTAACTTTTGATGTACTCTGTCAAACAGCGGAGTAATACCCTCCCGAATTTTCTATGGAAAAAATATCGACTAGTGCCACCTCATAATATCGTTTTGTCATATTATTAGTTTTGTCTGTATGGAAACAGAATGGTAAAATAAAACGCCATTAAAAAGTTATGAGCCACCAAAGTTTCGTTTTTCTTGCCATATTTAACGCATCTTTGGGCGTAAATAAGTAATAAACACAATGTAAAATCTTTAAAACCAAGTCGGTACCGACAAAGCTCAATTATCGAAGAATTCAATAATTTTTATTTTTAATCGATTTATGCAGTAGTTTTTTCATAAAACTCGATTTACGAAAGGCCTTCTCATATTTTTTTACGCGCGCGTTTTACTATGAATTATCGTGCCTCTCTCACTGAATAATGTTCCCCCCGGTGCGGTGCGGGGAGGACAATGCTCACGCACACGTGCGTATTCAAGTTACGACTGTGTCTGCTGCGGCATAGACTACTATATATATTGTGCTGCGGTGTGCTGTGGCCTGTGGCCTATGTCGTTCATACGTTACATACGTAGGTAGACTATACTTGCGCTCTAATTTATATTGACTCATTGGCTTGATTTTTGGATTTCAACATTATATTTTATATCTGTTTGACTTCGCACTGAAGTTTGGACTCCGTATTTGCGTTTGAAATTGTTATTGTTGCTTTGAGTGGACGCTGCATAGGTACGTGACATTGTTTTGAATCATTGAAAAAGTTTTAAAAACCACATATTGTAAACAATGGGTAGAAAAGACATAATTTGGCGTCGTGACCGGGCCTTCGACACCGCGTCGCTGCCCGCGCCCGCTGCAGTGTAAAATTATCGCGGCGGGATGCTATCGCGCAATGAATTTTCAACTCTCGATGTTGAAACCAATGATATAATAAAATTATAAGTTGAAACGGTGTCTTTTTTTGACGCGTTGGGATTAACTCTGCTGAGTGCTGGGTTCTCAACGCTCGGCTGAACGGAATATTTTTACGTCCGTGCGTACGGTGGCTAAGCGTTCTTACAATCGAGCGACATGACGCCGCCGTGCCACCGCCGCCGCACGCGTCTACGACAGGGACAACTGCACGCGTCGTTGTTGGTCATTGAAGCACCATCGACAGCCAACGACAAAGGTTGCCGGCCGCCAGCGGCAACGTGTCGCTCGTTTAGTTGAGTACCTAGGTAGCAGGTAGCGAAATCCAAAGTTCAAGCCAGGGTCAATGTAATGTTTGTTACTGGGTTCATTCTATTTGCTTTCAAAATAGTTTCTTGCAATTGACAAACCTAATTTTGTGTTCGTAGGTACTTTTGCGGCGGACAAGACTTTTTTATGGATGGGAAACCAAATAACTGCTCCCGCTTTGGGCGAAGCAGAAGGGAGTGTCAGACTCTTCTTGACTAAAACCCATCCGTGTTCCTCCTAATGCCCTCTGCGTACTGTACTTACCAGGGCCGCGGTAACTCTTTCGAACAAATTCTGCAACATCATAGTTTACATAGCTCTCTGCCTTATACCTAGGTACCTACTGTTATATTAACGTAGGTAGGTACTTACCTACAAGCAAAGACGCCATAAAACAAACCGTTGGCGTCGTAGACACTAAAATTTTAACGTTAGGTAGGTAGGTACTCGTATGTAGGAGCTAAGTAAACAATCTTTATGTGTCACTTGTCAGTTTGTCACAATATACTGTGCACTTGTCTGATAATTTAAAGCAATCTAATAATGAATCTCTAAACACGTCTGTGTCAACCAATAGGGGTAACTAAAAATAGAAAACCGGCCAAGTGCGAGTCGGACTCACGCACCGAGGGTTCCGTACAAATATTATAATATAAGCAAAAGTTGTGGATTACGATTTATGACGTACCTATTAAAAAAAACTCCTTACTAGATCTCGTTCGAACCAATTTTCGCTGGTAGTTTACATGGTAATGTACATCATATATTTTTTTAGTGTTATCATTCTCTTATTTTAGAAGTTACAGGGGACACACACACATTTTACCACTTTGGAAGTGTCTCTCGCACAAACTATTCAGTTAAGAAAAAAATTATATTAGAAACCTCGATATCATTTTAGAACCCCTATCCATACTATACCGGCCTACAGGTTTAGGTAGATAGTAAGTTCACAGAATACATCTACTTACCAAGTTTAGAGTTTTCGACAGCATAGTTCTTATAGTTTCGGAATAAAGTGGCTGTGACATACGGACGGACAGACAGACAGACAGACATGACGAATCTATAAGGGTTCCGTTTTTTGCCATTTGGCTACGGAACCCTAAAAACTAAGAAGACAGATAGGTAAGTAAGTAATTTTGATAACAATTTATAGGATGGTACTTAGGTAATTTCATTATTAGGTACTAGCGACCCGCCCCGGCTTGGCACGGGTGCAATGCTGATACTAAATACACTACAGAAAAACCGTGAGAAACACTGTTACCTACCTAACTCGCGTCTGAGCCGCGCGGGTACCTTACATAGATCTAAACTCCCCTCCCGCACGCGCACCCCCGCCTTGGTGACTAGATTTTTTAATAAAAAAATGGTTGTTGTGCCTCACTCGACATAGATAGGTATAGTGTGTCGCGGACTTTTTTGTAGATATTTATAAGATCTACAATTAATTAGAACAATTTATGGTTGTATCTTTTATAGTTTAGGCAGCGGACGCAAAATAAGTAACTTTTCTGGTTGATTTTTACACCTTGTGTCCGAAAAACCCAAATATCTTACGGAACCCTTTTTTTTACAAAATAAAATATAGCCTATGTTACTCGTGGATAATGTAGCTTTTGAATGGTGAAAGAATTTTTAAAATCGGTCAAGTAGTTTTTGAGCCTATTCATTACAATCAAACAAACAAAGTTTTCCTCTTTATAATACTTAGAATAATAACGCATTCTAAGTTATAATATTAGTGTACCTAGATGTATCTAGTAACTACGGACATAAACTGCGATGACTATTCAAGTAAGCATCTGTCGGTGGCGGCGTGGCGGCTGCATTACCACCAAGGAAAAACTAAACATAATAACAATAGAATAAGCAATCCATATTAGGTACCTATAGGGCCGTAGAGGTATAAAACGATAACACAGCGCCTACTATTTTTAGTAAGAGTTTTTAGGTAGGTAGTTGCTGATTTCTCGGCGAGCGTCGAGCGACTATGCGCAGCGGCGCGCGGTCCGCGGTATGTGTGCATCGTGTAACTTCGATTTAGTTCGGAACGGTTCGGAACGATGTTTGTGTGCGTGCGAACTAGACGTGCATGAAGGCTAGCGTCTAACTGCTCATCACTGGTACTATCTCTGTCGGGCATGATGCGAGGTGAGACAGCGTGCTTTTTGGCCATGCCTACCACTGAGTTCGAGCCCGCGACTAGTGCCACCTTAATATTACTTACAGGTTTTTTAAACATGATGGCCCAGGCTAAGCCTATGAACCTAGAGAGCTTCATATTTGTGTCCAGGGACTATGAGTGAATATTTCGTAAGTTCAACGTTTAATCGGTGAGGATGCAAGGTTTGTATGAAAAAAATTGTTTGTTGTCAGATTTTCTTGAAACTTGATCCAAGTATTCTTTGCTATGATATAATTATCAAACAATTTACCTATTCGAGATTTTCCGAAATTTTACTCTCCCTTTGAGTTCGAATATCACGCAGGCGAAGTCGCTGGCAGTTTACTACAAATAACACGTTTTTATAAAACGACCGAATGTTTCTATATTTAAAAAATGGCAGCCTTCTATTTCATTACAATTAATCCCTTAAAAAATAATTCCGAAATATAGTTACAATATCTTCCTACGAATAACCCTTTTCCTATTGTGGGATAGGCTAACTCAAAAGCAGTTTCAGGATGACTTTGACCGTTTATTCCCTGTGCTCTTCAAATTATATTAGCTTTCTTTATTTCGTACCGGTACTAATAATGCGTGCAATTGTTGATCAAAATTTAAATTAGCAATTATGTTAAGTGTACTTTATTTAATTTTTCTTGTGGTCCCAAAGTACACCTCAAAAATAAAATACATGTGGTCCCACGGTCCCACAATGTGCAAAACTTTTACCTCTTTTAGGGGTGATGGCGCACCATCCCTTCTTCCATTGTTCTCGATAGGTTATCCTGAAAACATTCACCTCCATTTTTCTTACCTAGAATCCATTTTTAGAATACCTACAATATATGCTATTTACTGTTATTGTTCGGGCAAATAAATTGATTATTTTACTAAGTAGTTTTTCATAACCAAATTACCTACCTTACATTGTCCATATTATGCATTAAGTACAGGTAACAGTGAATTATAAGTTAGTGGTGATGGTACACTGGTAAGCTGGTAGCACACTTGACTCAAGATGGCTTAGTGGCTACGCAAAACCTACTCTTACTGCAGGTCTATTCTGTCACCGTGTCACCGTGTGAACTAAAGCAACTGTAATTCCATCTTTTTTATATGGATTGACAGAGCATCTTCTTGTTCACTTCATGTAAGTGAGATGTTTTTGTTTAAAGAGTCGCACTGCTGGTTTTGTTACCACTGGCGAGCAACCTATTATACCACCGATACTTGCATTAGAAGTACTCGTATATTTCATCCTGTACAGAGTTCGACGTTAGAATTTTCTAATTCGTTTCTAAGTAGAAAATGTCGAAAGCTAAAGACTGTGCAAGATTGGCCTTCATTGATTGGCAACCTGGGAGGTTTGAATTGTGATTATAGAGCTAGTGGTACGCAATATGTCAAAATTAAATGGTTGAATGAATGATTAATTCATTTAACTTATGTTTTTGGCAAACTCATTTTCAACCAATAAAATTAATTAAGGTTTTTGATAAAGGAAAGCTTTCATCAGACTTTCAACCTGAAAACACGATATATCTATACTAATATTATAAAGAGGTAAAATTGTTTGTAAGTTTGTAAGTTTGTATGTAGGGGGTAATCTCAGGAACTACTGGTCCGATTTGAAAAATTGTTTCACTGGTAGAAAGCTACATTATCCGTGAGTGCTATAGGCTACATAATAATATACATTATAAAGATATCATGCATATTAGTCGAACTATCTCAATTTTTGTCTACCCAGGCGGAAAAAAATAGCTCTTACAACAGAGTTATTTGCGTGCGCTGCCTTAACAGTTGTATATAATTGAAAACAATGTATGGCAACCTGGTCCGCCTATAATAGTTCTACAAAAAAGTGCGCGGCACCATATTTCTATCTTTTATATTTTAGCAGATATAGTAGCTTTTATGTGTTAAAAAAAGTATTTTTCGACGTACTTATCTTTGGAGGATTTATAAACAACAAAATATTAAACCTTATCGAAAAAAATGTTATTTTGATCACAAGAACATCATAGAGATACGATTTGCCCAAAACAGTATGTCAATTGGTTGAATAGTTTCGAAGATAATATAAAATTACTAAATCGCAAAACGCCGCCCGCGCCGTCCATTCACGAACCACATTAGAACATGCTTTGTACGGACGTTTTATCCATTACCCATAGACGGCGTTGTGCAAATACGTCATTTTTCTGAATCGTGGTGTTAAGATTTTCCGCGGATTAATGACCCTCTCCAGTTATTATTTAACTTTTGTCGTTTGGTAGGTAAGTTGTACGTAGTTGATTGAATGTTGTTGGTCTTTATAATTGTTTTGGTTGCTCGGTTTCTCAAAACACAATTACAATATTACTTCGTTCTCATTCTTCGAGTTCGAAGCTGTGATATTTCTGTTTTTGGGATATCGGACAGTTTCAGCGATTGTTTATCATGCCTTAAAGGATATCACAACTTTCCCGTCAGACATCCCAGACATGAGACAAGAGCAGCTCGAGTACGCCGTACGGAAGAGCCTCTCGAGGAATAGAGAAAATATTTCGCAAGCACTCGCTGGGAAATCTAGCGCCGAGCGTCCACAGCGGCTTGCTAACCAAAGCTGGAGAACATCGCAGGTCCGTGCTCGGGAATCTAGCGCTGAACGTGCACAGCATGTCAGTGATTTAAAGCAGCATGGCTCTGCAACAAGGGACAGGGAGTCTAACGCTGAGCGCTCGCAGCGGCTCGCTAGCCTAGCTACATACATATTATTATGCAATAAAAACAAAACCCTCCTTTTGGCCGTCAGGAAATAAATCATAGCAGTCAGTACTAACCGAACCACACTCATAATTTCATCACAAGTTAAAATGTTTACCGCCCAACGAAGTGGGCACGGGTCAGCTAGTTTAATATAAACTTAGAAGTAATACATTACTCCGCTAGGTCTTAAATATTAGCAGATGTTGTCCCAATTCAACAAACGGCAAATTCTTAAAATTCGAAGCTTCATTGAAGGTTGAAACTAGACAAACTATGAAACTTATCTTGGAGACTGTCATGTCTGTGGTTTGGCTAAATCACGTCGGCTATTGTCGGCCATTTCGGATAGTACGTACCGTATCCGAGCCAGCGGCGCATAGTTCGTCAAACCACTAGCAATTTGCGGGGTCATAACGCCGTGAATTTAACTAAGTATGTATTCATTGTAGCCCATATTGAGAGGCAGTAAACTTACACACCAAAGTTTTGTCTAAGACCCTACTGGCATACACAATTTTTATATGAAGATAAATTTTACGATATTTTCCTTTCTCTTTCTATTTTATTTTCATGTATTTCCTGCATCGATGAGTTGTAAATCCATAGAGCTGTCCGACAATATAAGCGTTGATGATTTTAGAAGTGAGCTAACACAACATGTATTGCCACGAAAACTATCAAAAGTAAAAGGCAACTTAATCTTGTATTGCCTTTTATATACCAAACCATGAGTCATGTTACACTTATTGTAAACAAATCGATATCTCATGATGGACATAATTTTCCTGATACTGCATTCATTACCTTCAATACTTACCCATAACGATCAATATCCAATTATTGTTACATCAGATAAGTTGGAAAATCAAAAAAATGCACTAGGGAAATCCCAAGCATGTTAGAGTTAGATTTGCTTGAGGAGGGTTCCACATTTTATAAACAGACATGGGTCTTTCTATCTGATGAATATAAAGACATTTAATGGAACTTGGACGAATGGATGAAATATATTAATTTACTTGCATACAAAATTGTATCAGCGATACGATACAAATAAATGATTGTGGTTGTCAAAACTAGTACGAGCTTATGGCTAAAGAATAACAGCCGCACGGGTTGATCTTCGAGGTTAAGCAATGCTTGCCAAGGTTGATCTGTGGATAGGTGACCATCTTTAATTACCGAGTTTCCTCCATGTCTCGGAAAGCACGTTAAGCAGTTGGTTCCGGCTGTTATTTGTAGATGTTTGACAGTTGGTACGGATTATCAGAAGCCAGTAAATGTGACTCTAGTCTTGCCCAGAAGTTGATACCTTTCTACCCAGTTAATGGGCTGGGAATGTCTGGTAGGCGCGCTCACGTAAAAAACTGGTATTAAATTGAATCCGGCTAGGCAGATGATGATGATAGGCAAATGTTGAGTTCAATCATTAGGTAGTTATCATCAGTAGAATCTGGTTTATTATGTGGATTTAAGCACGTGTCAACACAGAGGGGCCCGAAAGGGCCGACGCCTGCCGGAGTCGCGGGATTATTTGCAAGAGACACCGTGGCTCCGGAACACAAAGGGCAATGAAGGAACATGGATGGGTTTTAGTCAGTAGAAGTCTGACACTCCCTCCCGCTAACACCCAGAGCGGGAGGAGTCATTGGATGATTTCCCATCCCTAAAAAAAAAAAAAAAAAGCACGTGTCAAGTAATATACAGGCACATCTTCAACTTTTCAATTAAACCTTAAGTAATGACGAAATCTAAGCATTTTATTTCATTTATTTAATGATATTTATTCTTTTTTTTCGGACTAAATCATCAATTATTCACATAAACACACGATCGTGCGACTAGCAAATTATTCCTGAACCTCACGCATGTGAGGGTCTGATTACTGAAGACCAGGTTGCATGAGACTTTTTCATTATTTTTTCCAAAATTTCGGAACACTTTCTAAACTACTACTAAGTTTTAACAGATCTATAAGTTTTTTTTTGCTCCCGGTTGCAAAGGGACAAGTTTGAATGAACTGTGGTAAAATTTTAAAATTCCTTGTAATAGATATTAATTATTAATAATTAATAAAATCATGCCAATTCGGCAAAGTAGGCAATAGAATCAGAGTGCAAAAACAGTTCTGAGTGTCAATTATTATTCTACTAATTTTCACATTCGCATTTCACTCTCAATCTGTCAAAAATGTATGAAAATTAAGGCTTTTTTGGCAGTTTGCGATTGACATGCGAATGCGAAAGTTGTTTAAAAATTAGTAGAATTGGCCCTTGTTCATTACTTATAAAAAAAATAGTAGAACGGTGACGGCATCTTGAACGGTACGGGACCTAGAAAGAAGTAATTGCTGCTTGGATTCTCCCTTTGTACGAATCAAGGTGTTCCAATTTATTTTAATTGTGTACGTGACCTGCCTGATGTAGGTACATTTTCTTCACAGTACCCACGAACTAAAACTGTGGAATTTTTTCTACGTCATCACTAATCAGCCTATAATTTGCACCTGTAAGAACATCGAAATCAAATAAATAGGTGAGGATTTGATGAAAAATATCACTTGTGAATCTTCCTTGATCACTCCAAGTTATCTGTTCTAAGTTGTAAAATAAAAAATCCGTAAATATGAAATTCCCGGCTTTCTTCTTGGTGATTCTGGCTGCTTTGGCGATGCTGATCAGCTCAACTGAAGCCAACCCTAAAGTAAAGGCTGGGTCGGTTGCGGTAAGTAATTTTTACTAACTTAAACATTTGGTTCCTTGCTCTTCGTTCTAAAAGGATTGTTGCCCTGAGCCCTATGAGCCGAACAAACACTATAAGAGATAACTCTTTTTTTTTATATACAAAACGGGGGAATCTCTTGGCCCAAATCTCACCTGATGGAAAGTGATGATTAGGCCGAAGATGGAAGCGAGTTTCACTCTAAGCGCTTTTGAACCGAATTCAAAAAGGAGGAGGTTATAAATTAGGATGCTTACATAATTTTGTTACGTATGTTCATATCTTCATTGTCTATTTATGTGTTATGTGTGAATTTTCTAAAATTAGTTTTGGGTTTATTCCGAAACGGTCAAACTTCAATTTCGTAAAGATCTGATGAAGAACTTCGGATATAGACAGCTTAATAGATATGGACTGGATGGAATTTTTGAGGGCCTCAACTTTTCCTTAAAAGTGAAATATAAAAATGTAATTATTGCTGCCAGCAATAACATTCTGTATTCCCCGACGTTTTACGGATTTCTAATCACTGATCTCATGTCGCTTCAGACCTACACAAGTATGGTTTTTAGATTGAGTTTATGACTTGGAGCTGGCCGAATCAAACGACTATTGGCCTGCACATTCCGGAATGGAATGGCCAAGGATTTAAAATTTTACTAAAGGACATTCAAACTTATCGAGGAATAATACGTCATGCTAGTACATGCCTATGTTATAAATTGATTTCGCAGCATCGAAAGGGAGTTCTTGACACGGCAATTAGAGACCACGCTAAGGGATCCCGCGGCGGGATGTCCCGGTACGTCGCAGGATTTCTTGATAGACTGCCGGAATTCTACAATAAGTGTTCCGGCAGTGCCATGGCATCCCGCCGTGGGATCTAAGCGGCTATTGTGCGCTGACCAGTCGCAAAATCCTCTGCCATTCCGTCCCGGTGTGCGTAGGCCTTTAGTTTCACCTACCTTTCTAAATATAAAATTGATTTATTTGTTCTTTTACAGAAGAATGGTCTAAGAGCCATCAATGCAGCCGGTACCGCTCACGATGCGTATAAGGCTTTGAAAGATAAGAAGAACCAAGGTTAGGCAGACCACGGTAACTACTTGATAGCTCACCAACTTCAACATTGTTCTATTGATACTGAGTTCCTTATCGTTATCTCGTTAACTATGTATGTTTATTCTAAAATACAATTGAACAATTAAAGTTTTTTTTTTATCATTGAAGTGCCAAAATAATTCCCATTCATTTACGCAGAACTAAAGGATGTTGAAAGGTTGTGTGTGGGGTGCAGTTATAGAAACATAAAAAAACAAGAAAAGTGGCAAGGGGGCGTAACGGTGTCTAAATATTAGAGCGACTGTACTATTTTTGCAATAAATACATTGCTCCTTAGCCACTACCCAAAATTGTCACTAAGTCACTGGACAATTTGGATTTCTGGAGTATTTTTCCTTCTCCTCCGCTGTACTCTTCTGATTAATTTCGTTGCGGGATCCAAGACAGTTGAATCGTTTCTCCGGGACTCGTCGGGTTTCATTAACTCGTCGTTTTTCTGGTGGTCGCCACTGTTGATTCTGGCTTTCAGGAGTTACAGTGGTCGGGAATGTGTGGCGGGCTTGTCCCAATAAAAAAAAAAAAGTCACTGGACAAGCAATGTAAAAATCACAAAATACTGCAGTTGCAACACTTAATACGGCCGCTGCTTCTTGCGAAGAGTTAATGATTTGCGGCACATCGTAAACTCGTGTGCTACTTACGTAGGTAGGCAATCGACAACAATATCGATTGACGAATGAATTCTTGCTGTAAAGTTTATTTTCAATTCATCAACAGTTTTAATACGGTTAAATGATCGTGTTGTTACTTATTTGAATTATTTACAGCGTAATAGAGAAATGCGTAACAAATTTTCGATAAGTGACTTAAATAAATTTTATGTTTATAATTGGTGGAGTGTTTATAGTATAATATTTTCTGGACGTGCTGTTTTTTATTTATTTTACTTTTAGGCCTCATTTTTTTTTGTCCGGTTATAAATTATATATTCGACAACTTTCCGATTTAGTCGTACCTATATGAAAAATAAATTACTTTTTCACAGCACAACGATAGCGACCGTTGTGTTTGTGTGCGTAAGTTTGAAAGGTTTATAATTGATTGTTTTAAACGTTCTATATACGTGTTTTGAGAATTGCGGGTGTATGCGCGACTGCGTACTTTATTGAAGTGCATGTGTAGTAGTTGTTTTTTGGAAGAGGCATACTAGAGACTGGGTTCCTATGTATTTTTGGCCACCTGTCGCATATTTCCTTGTTAATTATATCTATGGGTGCGGTAAACCATGCCCCACCTCCTATCTTGCCCTCTATGCCCCAAAACATGCAACTGAAGCGACCTATGTATTGCCACCAACGATGCTGTAGAAGTGGCAATGTTTTGGGCCAATCAAAAGGTATTGTAAAAAGTGACCTATGAATCAACACATATTAAACTTTTTTTATAATTTCCATTTTAAGAGTGTGTATTCCGTCCACTAGCGCCGCTGATCTTTCTAGCGTAGTAGTACATTGCAGCACGCCGCTGCACCTCTAGATCGACTGGGAGAACACCCACCAGCACCGGTAACGCTTCAGTTCTAACCGTTCCATACGCCTTGCAAAAGACTATCAAAGCCAAACGCTGGTTTTGAAGTAATTTACGTCGTACCGCCCCTATGGTAGCCCTATCGGCCCAGACAGGTGCCCCGTAGCACATACAACCCAAGTAAGTAGCCCCATATATGGTTTTTAAGGTTTGAAATGATAGACCCCAAGTAGCCTTTGATATTCTCGTTAAGGCGTAGAAGTTCTTTTTTGCTTTTTCTCCTGCTGTTTTTATATGATCAATAAATGAAAAGTTTATTTCCAGTAGCATACCGAGGTAGCACACGGATTCTTTCCTAGAAAAACAACAAAGAATCTGTTCATAGTCAATGGACTGATTGCAGACACAACAATAATACAAAAAAAAAAACAGAGGAATTACAGGGAATCAATAGAGTTTTTGTCCCCAAATTGGGGAGTGTGACTTGGATTTTCTTCGACTTTGATAAATTGATGTTGGCAACGCTTGTCTGCGGAGGCGGTTTGGCAGCCGCCGCGTTCGACGCTGCATGCAACGCCGCGGTCTCGAAATCACTTCTCCGCGAACACTCTCAAACAACGCCATCCTCAATATCCTTTCGCCTAACAAGAACCATGTAGGTTTAAGTTTACATTTACCTTTTTAAAATAATAGAAAGTTAATGGAACATTTTTCTAAAAAAAACTTTTTACAAAAAAATACAACCGACTTCCAAAAAGGAAGGTGTTTTTGTTAGTATTTTCGTATTTTGACACCGACTTCCGAAATTAAAGTTATTTTTTAATTTGTAGTGTTTTTTCTTTGGAAGTCTGTTGTATTTTTTTGTAAAAAGTTTTTTATTTTTCACTTTTTAGTGGTACCCCATACCTAACAACACCACTGCAAAATCGCAGAAAAGCAAAATATGCAATTTCGATTACTTGGATGACATAAAACAATCATCCAAGTAGACGAATTCCAGTTATTTCGATTTAAAATCCAAATTTCGTTACCGATTTCGATAAAATTTAAATGGGACCAATCTGCAAGTATATCCTTTTAGATAAAACAAGATTTTTTCAAATCGATTCATAATTGTCGGAATTATGAGGTAAGAAACATAAAAAAAAGAGTTAAAGACCCGTAATGATAGCCACAACCCATCTAGGTGTTAAGTTCTCATCAATACAAATTAGTCAAGCCCAAACACAAGGTACTTAACTGCTGTAAATCGTTGAGGAGTTTCCTCGACTGTCTTTCGGCTCCATCATCAGATCGACTCCAGACCTTTATTAAATTGTAGTGCTTTAAAATACTTATTGAAAAAATTAACAAACGCACAAGTTGCCCGTACGATTTTTGAAAGTTGCCCTCGACTTCTCTGGGATGCCATCATCAGATCCTGGTTTCCTTATCATGGGGCTATTTGACAAGTATACCCTTTCCAACAAAATAATCATTTTTTATATCGGTTCGCAAGCGACGGAGTTATGCCCAAACAGACACAAGAAAAAAAAATACGAACATCCGAATTGAGAACCTCCTCCTTTTTGAAGTCAGTTAATAATTATACAGAAGAAAAAGTCGCAAAAGTATTTCACTTTAAGAAGTATTTATTAGTTTTTAGACAAGATGCTGATAATCCAGGCAGCAGCATCAGGCCAGACTTATGTCAACATTGCATTGACCTTAAAATTTAGTCCTGTTTAAAATGAGCCCAAACAAGACTACGGTGCTGTAATTTCAAGGTTTGTACTTTTTCTGATGCTCCTGGCTTCAGCATCAGGTCTCTATGTACTTCGGTGTTCCTCATGAACAGTACGTTTATCCACACGTCGAGCCCTTTTCAATGAGCCTAAACACGATATATCTGCTGTTAGTTGTCAAGGAGTTAGGTACTCTCAATCAATCAATCAATCAATTTATTCGCAATAAGTGTTGGTACAATTTCGGTCTTAACATAAATTATTGTTACGCGCCAGAATTAATGCCGGCTTCACAACGTACTACTAACGCCATCTAGTATCGAGTAGTGGAACTAATTGGGTCACGATCTTTCTAGAATTTTCGATGCTAGAACATTCTCGATGTTTCGACACCTAGTCAGTCGGGACCGGTATGTTCCCGAACTTTCTAGATATTTCCATTCTCGAAAGTTCTGGAAATTACTATCGGACTATATAAGGTGCGCAAAGCTCGCGACTCGGGCAGTATTGAATTGGCGATACAAGCGAATCTTCGGAAGCGATCTTCAACTGCGAGTTAAGTGAAGTGAAGTGTTTAATAATGCGATTGTGGTTGTAATTAGTGTGTTTAAAGTATTAATTAGTTTTGATAATTAAAGTGTCATTTTTTTGGTTAAATAATCGGCTGTTTTTATTGTCACGAACCCCATGCTCGTAACAATTGGTGTCAGAAGTGGGATTATCATGCCGATTCTGCCAAAGGACGATACGGAGGGTATCCGTACCCGTAGTCAACGCCAGCAGGAGACGGATCAGAGGCGTTTTGGTGGTGCAACGCCGCAGACGTCGGAAAGTCAGCTACCGACCATGGAAGCCGGTCCGTCCACAGCAGCTCCGGCATCATCAGCACCAGACTTTGCTGCTCTGATGATGATGCTGCAGGAGCAGGCTCGCCGACAGGAGGAACAGGCTCGCCGACAGGAGGAACAGGCTCGCCGACAGGAGGAACAGGCTCGCCGACAGGAGGAACAGGCCCGTCGGTTGGAAGAACAGCTGCAGCACGACAAGGCGGAACAGGCCCGCCGACAAGAGGAGCAGGCCCGTCGCTTGGAAGAACAGCTCAAGCTTGACAAGGAGGACCAGACCCGCCGACAGGAGGAGCAGGCCCGTCGCTTGGAAGAACAGCTCAAGCTTGACAAGGAGGAGCAGGCGCGCCGCCAGGAAGAACAGATGCTCCTCATGAAGGAAATTCACGCTTCTTTCGGGAAAGACATTAAGGAAGTGAAGGATAAGGTTGCTCAGCATGACAACCGCCTGTCAGATGCTGAAACACAGATCAGCAAATGCAACAACGATATTGCTGATATGAAGAAAGAGTTGGGCAACCTTAATCTTGGAGATGGGATTGCAAATCCCGTAACTACTACACCTTCGCTACGTGGATTTAAAGTGCCGCCGTTCGATGGGACGTCTTCTTGGTCGGCCTACAAAATTCAGTTTGAGGCCGTCATGAAGGCGAACGGTTCGAGTAAAAATCAAGCCATGACTGCCCTCACCTTAGGCCTGCGCGACCAGGCCTTAACTGTCTTGGAAGCTCTCGGTAAAGAAGTAACTTACGAGCAGCTCCTTGAAGCACTGGAATCCCGGTATGGTGACGCCCATCTGGAGCACGTGTTTCGTGCGCAACTAAGTGATCACGTACAGCGTAGTGGTGAAAACCTGCAGCAGTGGGCCCTTGAAGTGGAGAAGCTGGTGCGGAAGGCATACCAGTCTGTACCTGCGCTTATTGAAGGGAACCTGGTCCAGGCCTTCATTGACGGCATCCGCGACCTTGAAGTTAGGGCTGCAGTGAGGCTCGGGCACCACGCGACACTTAAGGACGCTTTGGCCCATGCACTGGAGGTGGAAGCTGTGCGGCAAGATCATCGTTCCCACCGCGTCAGGGAGGTCGCAGCGGCTACAGTTCGCGATCGATTAAAAGGATACAACCCTAGGTGCTACGGCTGTGGTGAAAGGGGCCACCTTCGACCCAGTTGCCCTAAGCGAACTGCAGAAGGGGAAGGTAGCCAATCTCCAGAGGGTAGGGCGGCTAACAGCACCACTCAACAGCAGCAGGGAAACGAGTAAAAGCCAGGACTGCGGGGCGGGTACTGGCTGAGGTTCAAAGAGCCCCAAGGATTTCGGTCTCACAAACCCATGACGGGAACAGCCTTATCATCAAGGGCGAGGTCAACGGAACACCATGTAAGCTGACGATAGATACTGGAGCTTCTCGCACGGTCGTCAGTTCACAACTTGCAGGTCGGTTCTTTGGGGACTCTGCATACTACCGAGACCGCATAAATTTAGTGACTGCCACCGGTCAGCGCATACCCGTCCAAGGAGAGAGAGAGATGGAGTTAAAGCTAGGCAACAGAATCTACCAGCATAACGTTGTTGTGGCCGATATAATGGAAGATTGCATCCTGGGCTTAGACTTTATGAGGAAGAATCGTTGTGAGATCGACGTTAGTCAAGGAGTTATGAAATGTGGGCAAGAGAAACTTTTCATGGAAGGGGCGTTACCAGGAAATATTTACAGCCTGAAGAACATTGTTCTTCCTCCGAGATCGGAAACGATTGTGCCGGTTAGTCTTCCTCAGTATCCTGGGAAGACTCATCGTTGTGTACTAGTGGAAAGGATAGACAATGACCTTCCTTGGAAAGTTGCACGAACTTTGGTCAGAGCTACCAACATCTCAAGGGTACGTGTGCTGAACCTTTGTGATAAGGAACAGGTGATAGATAAAGGCACACTGATGGGTACCTGTGAGGAAGTGGAGTGGTTGCGTCGATGCGAATATCCATCAACTGAGACCCTCAGCAAGAATGCCCAAACGAGAGTGACCGCACTTTTAGAAGACTGTCTCAGCGCTCTGTCTCAAAACGAAATGGTCAAGGCGAAGAGGATGTTACTCAAGTACGCCGATGTTTTCTCTTCGAACGATGCTGATATCGGGAAGACTGGCTTAGTTCAACACAAAATAAACACAGGAGAAGAGTTGCCTATCCGGCAGCGGCCAAGGAGATTACCGGTAGCACGTGAAAAGGAAGTGGAAACCATGATTGAGGGAATGGTGAAGGATGGTGTTATAGAACCTTCATCCAGTCCATGGTGTTCACCTGTAGTGCTGGTAAGAAAGAAGGACGGCAGCATGCGGTTTTGTGTTGACTATCGTCGTCTGAACGACGTTACGAAGAAGGACAGCTACCCTTTGCCAAGAATTGATGATACGCTGGACATGCTCACTGGAGTTAAGTGGTTTAGCACATTAGATCTAAAAAGTGGCTACTGGCAAGTAGAAATTGACCCTAAGGACAAGGAAAAAACAGCATTCTCGACGGGAAAGGGTCTGTGGCAATTTAAAGTTATGCCGTTTGGATTGTGTAACGCTCCGGCAACGTTTGAAAGGTTAATGGAACTTGTACTAACCGGGTTAATTGGCGATGCATGCCTTGTCTATTTGGACGACATCATCATCGTAGGCCGTACGTTTGATGAACACCTTCAAAACCTGGAACACGTGCCCAGAGTGCCAACCTCAAGTTGAGTCCGAAAAAGTGCTCTCTTTTCAAACGGCAAGTTAACTTTTTGGGTTATGTCGTGTCGGAAGATGGTATCCGCACGGATCCAGAGAAAATCGCCGCTGTCAAAGATTGGCCAATCCCAAAAGACAAGACGCAGGTCAGAGCATTTCTGGGTCTATGCTCTTATTATCGGCGATTTGTCAAGAACTTTGCAGATGTAGCCAAACCCCTGCACAAACTAACCGAGGAGAAGCGACATTTCTGTTGGGATGAAAGTTGTGACAGCGCCTTCCGGGAGCTAAAGGACCGTCTGTGCAAAACACCTATTTTGGGGTATCCTGATACCGACAAGGAATTTATAGTTGACACAGACGCAAGTGATATCGGACTTGGCGGTGTGCTATCTCAACGGAATGGCGATCAAGAGGTTGTGATTGCGTACTTCAGCAAGTCGTTATCAAAACCAGAGAGGAATTATTGTGTCACGAGACGAGAATTGCTTGCGGTGGTAAATTCAGTACAGCATTTTAGCAAATATCTGCTGGGACGGAAATTCCACTTACGAACTGACCATGCTGCACTGAAATGGCTATTGCAGTTTAAAAACCCAGAAGGACAAGTTGCGAGATGGATTGAACTCTTGCAGGAATACGACTTTGTGGTCGAACATCGTAGCGGGAAATCTCATGGCAACGCAGATGCATTGTCAAGAAGACCTTGCCCTGAAGACTGCAAGCTTTGTACAAGGCAAGAGGGTAAAGAAGCCGTACCTGTGAGGATGCTCAAGACAGACCTCAGCAACGAGTGGAAGGAAAGCTTACAACGTGCACAGCAGGAAGATTCGGAAGTCAAGCCGATTCTGGACTGGATAAGGACCAGTGCACCTAAGCCTACGTGGAGCGACGTCTCAGCGATGAGTTCAATCACAAAAAGCTATTGGGCACAATGGGATAGCTTAGTGATTCAGGATGGAGTCCTGTGCCGTAAATGGGAGAATGCTCGGGGAGACAGCTGTCATTTGCAAATGGTTGTCCCTAAAGCGAAAGTACCGGATGTTCTACAGCTGTACCATGATGGATGTTCAGGAGGCCATATGGGAGTTAAACGGAAGATACGGGAACGTTTTTACTGGGTTCACTGTCGTGACGATGTCGAGGACTGGTGTCGCAAATGTACAAGTTGTGCGGCTGTAAAAGGACCTCAGACTCGTAGCAGGGGTGCATTGAAATTGTACAATGTCGGTGCACCTTGGGAAAGGATAGCCCTGGATGTTGCGGGACCGTTTCCGGAAAGTGACAGTGGTAACAAGTATTTCATGGTTGTAATGGATTACTTCACCAAGTGGCCGGAAGTCTTCGCCATTCCGAATCAAGAAGCTTCAACAGTGGCAGATAAACTCGTTCATGAAGTCTTCTGTCGTTTTGGAGTACCCTTGGAGATTCACAGCGATCAAGGAAGGAATTTTGAATCACAAATATTCCAGGAAACTTGCCGAGTTATGGGTACTCATAAAACGAGAACAACTTCTTACCACCCACAATCGGATGGAATGGTGGAACGATTTAATCAGACATTGGAGAGATACCTGGCTTAAGTTGTGGAAAACCGACAACGCGACTGGGACAAGCATATACAACCGTTTTTGCTGTCATACCGAAGTGCTGTTCACGAAAGCACATCGGTGACACCAGCTTTCGCAAACTTTGGTAGAGAATTACGGCTGCCTGCAGACCTGATCACCGGAATACCACCTGACGCTCCACGCAGTATAACCGATTATGCGAATGACTTGCGGAACAAAATGAATGACATTTATGAGCACATCAGACAATCGGGCCAGCGAATGTCAGAAAAGATGAAAACCCGTTATGACCGCAAAATGAACAATAAAGGTTTCGACGAAGGCTCACTAGTGTGGTTGCACAATCCAGTTCGCAGTAAAGGGAAATCTCCTAAGCTTCAAGCTAAATGGGACGGGCCGTACCGGATTGTCACAAAAATCAATGACGTGACCTACCGTATCCAGAAAGGTACGAGAAGTGCACCTAAGATCGTTCATGTGGATCGACTGGCGCGTTATTATGGGACCGATGCTCGGGACGAGCATGTCTTAGGAGGGGGCAGTGTTACGCGCCAGAATTAATGCCGGCTTCACAACGTACTACTAACGCCATCTAGTATCGAGTAGTGGAACTAATTGGGTCACGATCTTTCTAGAATTTTCGATGCTAGAACATTCTCGATGTTTCGACACCTAGTCAGTCGGGACCGGTATGTTCCCGAACTTTCTAGATATTTCCATTCTCGAAAGTTCTGGAAATTACTATCGGACTATATAAGGTGCGCAAAGCTCGCGACTCGGGCAGTATTGAATTGGCGATACAAGCGAATCTTCGGAAGCGATCTTCAACTGCGAGTTAAGTGAAGTGAAGTGTTTAATAGTGCGATTGTGGTTGTAATTAGTGTGTTTAAAGTGTTAATTAGTTTTGATAATTAAAGTGTCATTTTTTTGGTTAAATAATCGGCTGTTTTTATTGTCACGAACCCCAAGCTCGTAACATTATTATAGATCCATAACACTTAGTCATAACAATGTGACATGCAAACATTTGGGTTAATTACTAATTTACGGTTAGACACATATTATTACCATTATAATTTGTAAACAATGACATTTGACAAACATGACCATTGATTATATTATTAGTTAAATTTAAAAAGCTCTTCAGTATTGATGTCCAATGGGATTATTATTATTATTAATTATTCTCTCTCTTATTAAATATGTCGTTTACTGAATAGAAGTTCTTTTCCAATAGCCATAATTTAAGATGCCTTGAAAATTTATTAACTGGTAAGATTTTAATAGTGTCAGGTATGGCATTAAATATGCGACCACACATAGCATAGCTATTTTTATTATATAGTGCTGTCTTAGGAATTATGAGCAAAACTATTCTATTCTTGTGTCTATTACTTTTTGGATACATTTCATGAGCTTTTTTAAATAGCTCCGGGTGAATTTTGACAAATTTCGCGCATTCAAATATATACATACTTGGAAGGGTTAGCATCTTGAACTTTTTGAAAAAGGTTATGCAAGATTCCCATGGGCGTATTCCCGCTATGGCGCGGATGCATTTTTTCTGTGCAATGAACACTCTCTGACTTTCTGTTGAGTAACCCCAAATAATGAGCCCATATCTCAACACAGAATCGACGTAGCCGTAGTATGCTGAAAATACGGTTTTTAACGCTGATTTTTTTGAGAGTTCGTATAGAACATACACGATTAATTTTGTTGCATACTTTAATACCGTGAGATTTCCAGTTGCAGTGTTTATCTATCGTGATACCGAGAAATGTCGTTTCGTTTATTTCTTTTAATTGGATTCCTCTATAATTGATGTCCAATGACTTATTTTCTCGTCCATATGTACTAAATTGAATAAAATTAGTTTTTGATATGTTTACTCGTAAATTATTTTCGTCAAGCCATGTTATTATCGATTCAATTGTATTATTTATGTCAGTTGTATATTTATTAATGTCAGTATTATTTGATGTCATTATTAACGAGATGTCATCAGCGAACAGAAAGCAGGGGTAATTAGTAACCTCAGGAAGGTCATTTATGTAGAGTATAAACAATAGGGCGCTAATCACCCCCCCTTGGGGCACACCAGATTTGTTATGTTTATAATTTGATCTGTGTGATTTTAGTTCTTGCTTACAATTAGTTTTTTCAATTTCTACACACTTCATTCTATTACATAAATAACTTTCTATCCATTGAAGTGCTGGGCCCCGAATCCCATATTTTTCAATTTTGTTTATTAGCAATTTGTGTGAGACGAAGTCGAAAGCTTTCGACATGTCAAAAAATATGCCTGTTGTCTCAAGTCGCTTGTCTAAACTAGTAATGATTGTGTGAACTAGGTTAAAACACGCTAATGTTGTGGACTTTCTCTTTTGAAAACCGTATTGTTCTTCCCTTAGGATATTATGCTTATTGATGAATTGAGTAAGGCGCTTATGCATGGCAGTTTCAAAGATTTTCGATATAATTGGTATGAGAGTGATTGGTCTGTAGTTATCTAGGTCTTCTTTGTCACCTTTTTTGTGCAGGGGTTTTACAACCGATTGCTTAAGTAGGCTGGGAAAACAACCAGTTTCAAAAGATAAGTTAATTAAAAATGTTAAGACTGGTGTTAATTCACCAGCACAACATTTCAGAATTTTTGTTGCTATCTCATCGTAACCTACTGAATTTGTATTGTTCAGAGATAATATAATTCTATGTACCTCTTCATGACCACATGGTTTTAGGAAGATACTTTCACCAACTGATTGATTAAGGCTAACACGATTATTTTGTTGAGGAACGTTTGTTAGATTAATCCAATAGTCATTGAATGTTTCAGCAATTTTGTCCGGGCTTTTAAATACAGTACCATTGGTTCTTACATTTTCTATGAGTTGCTTGCTCGTAGTACCGACAGACTGATTTTTTATCAGTTGCCATGCTGCCTTACATTTGTTTTTGGAATTGCTAATGAATTGATGATTCCTTGTTTTAATAGACTCATGTATGCAACGCCGTAGGAGTTTGGAGTAGTTTTTAAATTTCGTTTTATTTTCTGCAGTGTTGTTAGCGTAGTATTTGTTTCTTAATGATCTTTTGGTTTTGCAGCTTGTTCTAATACCTTTAGATATCCATTTTAGGGGGTGATCCCTGTTAGATATCTTTATTCTCATAATAGGGAAACATAATTCATAAAACAGATATACTAGCTCATGGAATTTTTTGTAAGCTGAGTTAATATTGGATTCATTAAATACCTCTGAAAACGATAGTTCGGACATACATTCTTTAAATTTAATAATGTGGTGTTTATTATAGTCTCTCTTATAAATTAAATATTCTGGCAAAGATGTGTCTTTGTTTCTCATAGGTATACTTAATAACTGTGCAGTATTATGATCTGAAAGACCTAGGTGTAGGAGTTCACCTTTAGCCGATTTAATGTTGCTGATAAGGTGATCTATACAAGTGTTTTGTCGTGTTGGTTCTTGAATATGGTGCACTAGCCCATAATTTTGAACAATTTCGCTTAACGCCTTCGATTTATTGTTTAATTGTAGTGTGTTGATATTCAAGTCACCTGTTACAACAATTTTTTTTTTCAAATATTTCTAAGAACTTCGTAATATTAGAACTTGGAGTTCTATATATGCATAAGATAAATAGATTTTGGTTCATTATCTCTCCAACACTCAAAGATATTGTCAATACAGTGCTGATTTAAGAATGATATTTCTTTGAATCTAGTACCTTTTTTACGAGGATAGAGACTCCACCACGCTTTTGTTTCTTTGTCCTGCAGTAAGAGGCTGCTAAACTGTAGCCAGAGATTTTTATTATAATTTCATTACCTCGTTCTATGAACGTTTTCGAAAGACAAATAATATTTGGGCTCATTTTAAGATCCGACAGCTCTGATAAATGTATTTCTATTAAATGAAATAAGCTTAGTAAGCCGGCGATGTTTTGGTGAACTACTCTTAAAGAGTTAGTCTCGAAAAAACGTCTGTGTACCTGCGACACAAGGGTCATCTGTTTGGGATCTGCTTATATGATTTTCGTCCGAGGTAGCAGGAACGACGTTTTCCTCGACTGATACTGGTACATCATTTGTTTGAGTACTAGAGTCTTTTTTCAATATGGGTTTAGACTCTGTACGACTTCTTTGTGAAAGTAAAATATTAAATGGAACAGGGGGATATTTTTTGAGATATAATAACCGCTTTGTATCTTCAGAGTTTTTATAAACATGTAAAAATTTTGAATCGTAGTCTACCTGATCTAGAATTGAATTAATCTTGCCGCATAACCCATAGGCATTGAAAACGTTAAATTGGTCAGAGTAATCCACAAATGTACATTCCTTGGATTGCTTACTAATTAATTTTAAAGTATTATTTAATATGTTTTCATTTAAGTGATCAGTTTTAGATACTTTTAACAACAGGGTAGGACATTTTAAACATTTTAAAAATACACACAGTTCAGTCATTATTTTGAATGGGTCGGCGTCATGTTCGCCAACACATAGTATAACACGGTCTTCAGAAGATATCTCGAACATTCTTGCGCCATTCAGTATTTCCTCTATATTGGCGTTAGGCTTTATTATTGATATAAATTGGTATCCATTTTGACGGTTGTATTGTCTTGAGTCCATAAGATTTTGTGCCAGACCCGTGCATTGTCTACTCTGCAGCATCAGGTCATAACTTTATGATCATGAGACCAAATGTGGCAAATGCCCTATCATCATCAACATCAAAACAGTTTACTAAAACAATCCTTGCCTGTTCGAGTAACTTCTTACTGTTAAGGAGTTGTACCTTCCATCATCAGCCCAGCTACCTGAGATGGTGACAACTATACGCAATTACACAAGATACTTCATAAAATATGCGAAAAATAATAAGCAAGCCTATAAAATTTGAGGATTGCCCTCGATTTCTCTAAGATCCCATTATCAGATCCTAACTTGGTGACAGTGGGACCACCTCAGAACTATCTACTTTCTAACGAAAAAAGAATTTTGAAAATCCGTCGACAATTGGCGGAGTATTCGATGAACAAACATACAAAAAAACATACAATCATCCGAACATAGTACCTCCTCCTTTTTGTGAAGTCGGTAAAAATAAATGTACGGTGTAGAATAACTAGTTATGAATGCGACCACGGTTGCTCCACCGCGGTGTCCAAGAACACTGTTCTTATACTATATCCTTTTCTAAACGTAGACCGCCCTGAAATCAATTCCAAGACTTTGCAATTTCACGATAATCAGTTTTAAGAGAGTAATAAAATGTTGCAATAACTTTTTAATTAGTTTAACGAAAGGATAATTAAATAAATTGTCCCATCCCAACCGTTTGGGTTATTTTATTAGAAATTTTTGTTAATTGGTTTACTGGGACCCCGTTTAGTAAAGTTATCCCTACTTTTATTAAGGTTCTGAACTCAAAAGAGAAAAGGGAACCCTCATAGGATCACTTTTTCCTCCCTCCCTTTTTTCTTTCTATTCTTCCCGGCTTTGGACAAGTGTGGACCAAGAAATACTATACCAATTAACTCCAGGAATAAGATTCTTCCAAACAAATTGTAACACCTTTTAAATCGTCTTTGAGGTATCATAGGAAAAACTAATAATACTATTCTATATTATTACTTTCGGCCAGTTTTCGTATCATGCTTCACGAGCATTTGTTCCCAGGAAGACGATTCTTCCATAAAAAATAGTCTTAAATAAAGAATAAAGACAACTTGTATTATTTACTACGGCCAGTACTCGTACCAAGTTTTATGATCATTGGCCCAAGCAATACGATTCTTTCTCACATCAATCATCTTTTGGGGGTAGTTGTAAAATACTAAAATATAATGACAACCTTTAACTAAATTGGTCCTCTTTATTCGGCAAAAGGGGTTCAGTTTCCATAATTATAGAGGTTCGGAACCTGAAAAATGTTATTTAAAAGCAAAAAGAATAATAAGGTCCAGATTCAGGTTGACACATTGCCAGGGGATCATCAGGGACATCCTACCCTATCTAAGGTCCGATTTTCCATCGACAAGTTATGAAGATGTTAAATATTATGACTGGTCTACCAGAACTCGTGTCATATAAAATATTTGAAGCGGGAATTTACTTTTGTATTTGAAATAGGTACTCACCTTTATGGAGTAAACACAATTATTCAGCTCCACTCGCGTTTCGCTGAACGATTTTGGTCACACTTATACAGTTCTGCTTCTATCAGCCGCGTACAGCGTCGTAAAAATGAGAAAAGCCGTCATAGCGTGCTTCCTCCGCTGAAACGCTTTTATCTACTGCGTACATGTAGCGCTGAATATGCTGCGGTAAGATGTCCGTAACTACCGCAGGACCACTGACACCAATCGCTTCCATATTTGGTAAATAATTAGTACTCAATTGATACAAATTGGCACTCAAAAAAAAACCTTCGTAGTTTTCGAGAAAATCGACTTTGAAATTAGTTTTTCGGTAGCCACGCTGTTTTCAGCAGGACCGCCATGAGCGCCGAAAAAGGAGGCATACGCCAGCTATTCTAAATATACAGATAATTAGTACCTTATATATATGTCATTAATTTCGTAAAAACAGAACTGAAACATTGGTATTTACTGAGAAATCAACGATGATAACTTTCGCGGGCTCAGTAAATCGACTCAGTAAATCGAATTTTCTCAGTAAATCGACCTCCGATACATCTTGAAATGAGAATCTAATCGAATGGTCACCATGTGAACGAGGCCTTAGTCCGTCACTGGTTCAAAAGTTATGAGGTTTCATAGGTGGCCGATCTGGGGTGTGCCTACCCCAGCTTGGTCCATTTGAATCTCAAATGCTCGTGCACCTAGTGAAGATTTATTTTCTCACAAATTTAGTCGCCAATTATTCGCAATTATCGCCAGTTAGTCATGTTTTAGTTTAGAGATATAATGAGTTTAATTTTTAAGGTATGGCTAGAAGCTATATCGAAGAGATCACTAAACATTACCAGCAAAAAATATTTCTATTACTGACCGACTAATTCTGATATTTCGCGAGTAAATTAGACTAATTAGCGACCATTTTTTGTATTGTAAAAGTCAAAATACTTGATGGTGGCCATGCCAGTGTAAGTCACACAAGGAGTCGAGAACTATCCATGTATCGCTGTTCTGCCGCGATCGACGCTGAATGAATGAACAGAGCAGCATGCGGCTGAACAGCGCTGTAAACGGCTAAAGCAGTCGCATGAAATTAACACATTTGTCCTCATTTTATACTTGATTTCCGCGAAACCTGAATAGACGCGGAAACCTGAAAGGACTCGTACGCGTCTCCATACAAAATCGTTGTTTTCTATAGACAAAAGCTGAATGGAGCTGAATAAATGTGAGTAGTCCCTTATCGAACTATTAGTCGAATCAAATGTCTAATTTCAAGGGTTTCTAAAACATATTGGAAAACTAATTTCATGGCAATTTATTTCAAAATGATCTCTAATTTCGCTATGCTCTGAACTATAATGTTTTAGGTATGTGGCCAATCAAATGCAGGCATCCATTAGTCATATACCTTAATCAAAACATATATAATTCAGTTGAAAAAAATCATGCTCTTGTTGAGTCGGTTGAAAATGACTGAAATTAGATTTTTTACAATAACTGTGCTGATGTTTTTGGTTTTCGCATTCGCATCATCGTTTTTACTGTTACCAGACCTGGACCCACAGAAACAAAATGGTAACTTTACATTTTTATAACAACAATAATTCCGTTACTTAATGGTTCCTAAATAATAATTAATTATATTAATAAGTAAAACATACTATGTAATATTTGTTTGCTTGTATCAAAATAATTTATTACAAACTAGCTGACCCGCGCAACTTCGTTTGCGTCACATTTTCCATTAATGCTCCGCTCCTATTTGTCTTAGCGTGATGATATATAGCCTATAACCTTCCTCGATTAATGGGCTATCTAACACTGAAAGAATTTTTCAAATCGGACCAGCAGTTCCTGAGATTACCCCCTACATACAAACTTACAAACATACAAACTTACAAACAAATGTTGCCTCTTTATAATATTAGTATAGATATAGATTAATATGATACCGATTGAAATATTAAAGGTCAGTGTAAATTTTGTTGACAAAGATAAAAATTACTGTCAGCTGCATGTTTGCAGGTGGAAAGATCGTCAGTTTATTTGTTGAAATGACTACGGAACGCTGAAATGCACTGACCGCACAGTATATTTAGGACGTAGATTGACGGTCTTATCCTTATTATAAATACGCTAACAATTTTTATAAAAATTATAGTCAGTTCCGTAAAAATCTTAATGTATAGAATAACTTTATACTTGAATACCGCGTGTATCTGACATCGACGCACAAACGATTTCCATGGGTCCAGGGCATGATTCTGGACACCCCAGTGTTGGAATTTTTCGTCGGTTCTTTTCTCATTTTAGTGAAAGTAGTTAATAAATCATTTTTTTATTAAAAATCTCATTGGGTTAGGTCAGAATAACGATAATGAGCAGTCTAAAGTAAAAAAAAACCCTTGAAATAATGAAAAAATGAGAAAAAATCCGACGAAAAATTCTAAGTCTAGAGTGTCCAGAATCATGCCCTGGACCCATGGAAATCGTTTGTGCGTCGATGTCAGATACACGCGGTATTTTCAATGTGGTTCATAAACGTGCATGACGCATAATCCCCACTCTTCAAGACAGATGTCAATTATTTTTTGTTTAAAAATAAGCTAAAAATCAAGTCATAAATTTAGGCACGGTATGAAAATACTCGCGGCATTATTGTTTTTACTACTTCAACATGTTGTCACATTTAGCACCTAAGCTAGAGTAGCTGATGTTCAGTTCACTCACTTTTTTGTCGAAAACTAATACTCGTATTGTTATGAATTTCAACGCTACCAGTCGTACTACAAAGCCATATTACTTCATAATTTTGTCTTTTGGAAACAAAAGAAAACTTATTCGTGAATCTCCTTAAGTACATTGACGAACGCAACAATATTTTGTATTTCTGGTTTTATTAGAAACAGCTTTGTTCATGTAATCGTCACCCTTATCATTGTCTAGGCTTAATTAAGCTCAACTTTAATAACAAAATGTCGTTCTTGGACATTTCTTTACATCGCCGTTATCGTCACTTGACGCCTTACGATTCGCATGACTTTCCAATAACCGATTCATTCGTGGCTCTGTACATCGCTTTCTTTCCAAATCTGTTTTTTTTTACGGAACCGGTCTTCTTGATACCATTCTCAAATCCTCTGGACTGTTGAACGACTTACATAATTATAGACGCTGATTTTTCAAGTAGCGCTATAATTTTTCCAGATCTTATCGCTTTATCAACCATAAAGAAAAGAGGTATTGAATGTAAAAAAATCTAAGGCAAGGTGCGCACTGGTGAATCTCTACTGTTGCACTTCACAATTTATTGCGAAAGAGAGAAATGTCACACGGAGAAAAAGTCACCAGTACGCGCATAGCTTTAGGAGCTCGTTTTTCTTCAAAAGGGTTTAAAATTACGATATGTATAAAACGATTGTCTTTTTCAGATATAACTACTGTGCTTCCCCAAAATACAGATGGGCGACGGATTTTACCAGTGAGCAAAATTATACAAATATATAACAGGACAACATAATCATAAAATTTGGGTATGTCGTTACGAAATTATGCGCGAAATGATTTATTTCAGAGATTCATTTTTCAATCAGTCAAGCTGCGCATTAGGCGATTTATCGATCTATTTGGTGGTATGAGGTGGGGCGCGGGAGCATACATCATTTTTCAAGTTACCTACTAATAACCAATATACGACGCCGCGAGCGAAAGTCTAGTTCAAAAATAATACAATAGGCCTAGTACTTTCGTGCGCGAGCTCCACATTCATACAGCGTTCTTTTTATGTGACGCGACCTATACTCTGTCTATCAAGTAACACAATCGCGTCTAAAAACGGACTATTAGACATCTAATAGAATTTAATTGTACTGTCTACCTTAAGAGTGAAATATCTCCGAAGTAATATTCAAGAACGCTTATAGACACAGTTTAGTAAAAGTGGGCACAACCTTATCCTTTCTCATAAGAATGAGTTATGAAAACACGAATAGATAGAGATAAGAGTTTTAGTATTTTGAAATTGTCTGTAAAGATTTTTCTAGTGTCTCACTAAACTGTTTGTGTTTACTAGTAGATAGTTTATAGATAAAGTTGAGACCTTTAAAGAAGTCTTTATTCGTCAAGTTTTTAAACCTAAATTAACTCAAGACTAACAACTTTAAGTTACATTTGATTTGTAGGTAATGGACAACGACACATAATGGCGCAGAACTTACAAGAGTTATTTAAACTTATTATTGTATTGCATAATGGCGTAACAAATTTCTTATTTCTTACATTACTTTTTAGCTAGTTAATAATGGGTAAACAAGCAAATCTATATGCGATTGAAATTCTATCGTCGAATATTATGTAAAACTCTCTTATAATAAGAGCGCCCCCTGTAAGTGTATGATTTAATATTTTTTTTACGAAATATGAATATTATTTATTATAAGATTTAAAAAAAAATTGCATTTTAATGTTTAAAATACTCATTTTATTTAAAATATAGTAATTTTAAACATTTTAAATGTTTACTTATACATAATTTAATGATAAAAACATAAAAATAAGCATTAATAAATGTAACATAAATTATTTGAAACAAAAGTAGGCAATAAAAATGGCGTCAAGATAAAATTTACACTAGAAAAACGAATTGAATAGAACAAACACTCTAGAGAATTTTCTGTAGTATGGCTCTAGCTCTAGACAAGAATAATTTCACTTGCTACATACTAAACTGTCTAGTGAAAGAATAAACAGATTTATGAGTGGTTAAAGATTACCTAGTAACTGTCATCTCTGTATTCCTTTTTATCTTCTCACAGTATTTCTAGACGTTCGTCAGTGAACAGATAATTTGATGTGTTGTGAACGGAAGAACTTATGCAGTAGCAGAGCAATTTAATAAATAAATTCAACGACTTTCGATTTCTTCAAAATTATTGTACAAAGGCAACGTTTCAGAATCTGCAGTTGGATGCCAACAAGGTGACCCCCTCGGGCCAGTCATTTTCAGCTTGGCTATCCATCCAATCATTCAAAAACAAAATTTAAAGTTTGGTATCTAGATGATGGAACACTAGGAGGTGACGTAGACACCGTTTTCAATGATTTTATTTACCTGAAAAAGCAGTTCCAATCCATCGGCCTTGACCTCAACCACTCGAAGTGTGAAATTTTTATTTGTGACAATACCGACAGACCAATGACACTACAGAAATTCAATTCTATAGCCCAAGACATCAAAGTTTTAGATAACAGTTCTCTGCACCTCCTAGGATTACCAATATTGGGAGACAGTTTTTCTTCATTCATTGACGACAACATTAAACATTTTAACGATATTTCGGAAAGACTTTCTAAAATTAGTTTACATTCGGCTTTCACCCTCATGAGATATTGCTGTTTTGGGCCAAATTTCATTTATTTTCTCCGCTCTTCCCCTTTATGGAAGCAGTCACACACCTTTTGGAGAAAAGTGATCAAATCATTCAATGCACACTAACATCTATCTTAAATGTAGCTCTGGATGACCGACCCTGGCTCCAAGCCACACTACCCATTCGCTTTGGTGGGCTCGGAATCCGCAAAATTTCTAGTATAAGCCTACCCCGGTTCCTGTCTTCGGTCAACAGCACTGAAAAGTTAACCAAATGGATTTTAACTCCAAAATTGGTTAACTGTGAAGTACCCTGCTTGACCGATGCTGTGAACGCCTGGAAAGTGGCTTGCCCGAACACGGCGTTGCCCGATAACCCATTTTCCCAGAGGCAATGTTATGAGCCGCTCTGCAGGTTGGTAAGGCATAACCTCTTAAACACGACCACCAATACTGCGGAGCGTGCCCGCCTGCTGGCTGTGGGTGAATGGGAGTCGGGTCTTTGGCTACAGGCACTACCGTCACCCAACATAGGTACTATGCTGAGTGACAGTACCTACTTTCCGGATCGCTACGTTTCTGCGTCTGGGTGCTCCTAGCGGAGCTCAACATCGGTGTCAATACGGTGAATCAGTCGACCGCCTCGGACACCATGGCCTGTCCTGCAGTAGGAGCGCTGGTCGGCTAGCATGGCATGCCAGCATTAATGACATCATCCGTCGGGCTCTTGTCACCGCCGGGGGTGCCAGCTGTTTTAGAACCCCACGCCACGGCTTGGCACGTTGACGATAGGAAGAGGCCAGATGGGCTGACCATAATGCTTGGAAGGTGGGTAGGCCTTTGGTGTGGGATGCAACATGTATTGACACCCTTGCGCCATCCCATCTTCTTAGCACGGCGGGCTGTGCTAGGGCGGCTGCTGCAGGTGCAGGAAACCTCATAAGGCGCAAATATAATAACCTAATTGGGAGTTATATATTTGAGCCTTTTGGCGTTGAAACACTAGGCCCATGGGGTCCGAGTGCACATAGAGTCTTTCGGGACATCAGCAAACAATTAGTCGACGGTTCACGCGACTTTCCTTCGGCCAAAGAATCAGCATTGCCATTCAACGTGGCAATGCTGCCAGTGTTCTGGGCACTTTTGCTATTGACAGCGATGTGGATTATTTTTTTGATGCCCAATGATTTATTTTGTTTTTATATGTGTTTGTATATAATGTAGATACAGTAAACATTGTAATTTAATAAATACTAATATCACGACTCGTCGTCGTCATTTGTGTTGTTTTCATCCGTATCGGACTGCTCACTAACATAATTTTGTGTTGTTGAGGGGACACTGCAAATTCAGTTGTATCTTCATCTTCTGTCTTATCTTTATCGTCTATCGTAGAACAATTTCCCGCGTTTTGGAGAAAGTTACTAGAAAGTTTCTGAATCTGAATTACTTTGCAACTCTTCTTCACTTTTCTTCCTTTTTAAATATGTGCCGATTTTTCGACGAAAGCCACCAGACCTTTTAATTTTTTTCACTGTCTCCATTGCATAAAATCATCCAATTCAAATATGTAACACAAATGCACTTAACTAAGCCATTTTTAGGAAAAAAACCACTAAAAATACGTTTTCACTATCATTTGTTTTAGACAAACTTAATGTATCTAAGTATTAAACGATTTTATCTAGACTTAAATCTCTTTATAAACAAAGATAAGAGTACCAATAGCTAAAATATAATGTTTTATCTTAAAATATATCATCTTATCTATAAAATTACTTCAAGTTAGGTACCTTTAGGCATTATTGACTATTTGTAGAGCATTTTATCTTAAAACTTTCAATATACCTATAAACATACTTAAAATAAGTGTGCTATAGAACAAATGCTCCAAAAATAATCGAGCTTGAGAAAAAAACTCTATAAGAATACATTTTCTTTATTGAAACCATCTTTAGAAAGCCCCTATCTAAAGATTTACCATGAATAGACTGTCAATAGACAGATTTGTTTTAAACCTACAAGACTGTGTTACTTGGGATATAACTAATTGAATAAAGGGTACACTGTGGTTCTTGGAGCTCCAATGCCCCGACAGTTTATAAAGGGTACACTGTGGTTCTTGGAGCTCCAATGCCCCGACAGTTTATAAAGGGTACACTGTGGTTCTTGGAGCTCCAATGCCCCGACAGTTTATAAAATTGGCACCTGATAAAAAAAGTTGTCTTACATTTACTTTACAGACAATGTACAGATTATTTCACGGCAAGGTTTTAAAGAGGTTATGGAACTGCTCGAAAGGGTTACCGCGGCTCTGTAACGCAAAGGTCATTTTGAGGAACAGCGTGGGTTTTAGTCAGTAAGAGTCTGACACTGCCTACAGCTGCGTCCAAGGCGGAAGGAGTGTACCTATTGGGGATATCCTAATAAAAAAAAACAGCCTAGAGTAAATTGCCTAACTGATTATTTTTTTAAATCAGCCTAGAGCGAGTTAGGCAACTCGCATTTTTTTTTTTAAGTCATAACATGCATTATGCCTTTAAAATCGAGCAAAAAACACGTCTCTTGCATGAGGTAAGAATATAGCAATACAAACTCTGAGTATTTCTAGTATCTATCTACCAGTTGCCATTATTAAGACCGAACAAATAACGCAAAAAAAAACATTTCTTTTTGGGGAGCCCCTTTATATTTTAGGTTATTTTTAACAGAAAAACACACTCAAAATTTCAACTTTCTGTTCATGAGATACAGCTCGCTGACAGACAGACGGACGGACAGCGGAGGCTTTGTAATAGGGTGCTGTTGGCCTTTGTCACGAAACCCTAAAAAAATAAAAGGAACCTATCAAAAATGGAATGACAGGAGCTATGTTTGCTACCCTCGCTGGCTCATTCTAGCTCCTATCATCCCATTCGAACCTAATCTATCCCTACCCTAAGTTCTCTCAAACCTCACCTAAACTTACCCCGGCCACATCTACATATATGGCCACGACATAGAGTGGCCACGACACAAAGTGGCCACGACTTATTACGGCCACGACATTCATAGAATGGGGTAGTATTGTCTGAGCAATTAGCACCCCACGAATTCACATGTGGCCGGCAACGTACTGAATGCACAATAAAAAATTGAATACTAGTATTCAACTGCCCAGTAATCATTCAGTTTACTTAATGTATATGCTGATACCTTAATTACTGTAATGGTACTAACTGGTTTAATTAAAATTTATCTGGTATCATTTCCATCCACTATATATCATTACATATATCCGTTGATGAAACAAAGATACGCCACAATACACCAGATACCACGGACTAATCAAAACATTGGTGTTCTCGAGGTGAACGTACACCAAAGAAGGCCAAATTGTGTTTGTCGGCCAACAAAACCGTTGCCACAATTTTTTGGGATGTCATTTTTCATGTTATTTATTTATTTGTGTTCGACAAGGTACAAAGATGTTAAAAATAAGCTTACAGCTAAAAAACCGTTGTAGACCCTGTTAGGGCACAGCATATAAATTACCTTGGAAAGGGAAACAATCACTGAAAAATATTATTTAGAGCATTTGGACCGATTTGATATTGATTTGAAGCAAAAACGAGACCGCATTTGGCGAAGTAAAAAGTGCTGTTCTATCCGAAAATTCCTAAATGGCTACGAACTGTTGCCCCATTTCGCATATTTTACAGATTTATCTCGCCTAGAATACATACATGCACAGTCCATCCACTACGATGTCCGAAGTCACGACAGCAAGTCAGGGTAGTATTGTACGGAATCTAGATTACTACCTTGAAAAACTAGCATCGGCAATTATTGCTTAGCACAGCTGGGTATAGATTATTTATAACGACGAGTATAAAGTGGAGGGCTTCCACGTACGCTGCGTACTTCAACAGCGAACGTCTGTTCTTGACAGTCAGATTTAGATATATTAAGGTTCCGTACCTCAAAAGGAAAAAAACGTAACCGTTATTTGATCACTTTGCCGTCCGTCCGTTTGTCCGTAAAGAACTTTATCTCAAGAATGCCTGGAGGTAGATGTAGTGGAGTCCCTTGAAGTAGTGAAAAAATCAAACTTCTAAGTTAACATAAAAAAGAACCTACGGCCGTCGGCTTAAAAGGGTGTGTAATGTTTTTACACTAATTACGTAGGCTACTGCCGGAGGACTCAAAAAAAAAACGAATTAATTTAATACTAATTCATTTGAAAAGAAATTACAATTATAAGTAAAACGAAATTGACTCGATCGATGGTGGATACGAAGTGAGCGGGCTCGGTCACGTAAACGGTGTCTTCGGGCCTCGTGTCATGTGTCAGCATTTTCCACTCGTAGCAACTGGGTCGATGATGCGCACGCGGCGTGCCTCGTGCCTTTGTGTCAGCGCTTTACTTAATAGGTATGCGCGTAACACCTCCCCCCTCAGATCGACGACTATTTCAGATTTTGAGATGAAATATCGTCGAGAGTTTGGTTTGATCTTGAGATGTTGGCTGGTTCTGGTGGGTTTCGGATGATTTAGGCTTGGTGTCTGTGGCTGCATCTGGGGTTGTCATCTGCTTCTTCTTCTGTTCCAGGCGGATGTGGCTCCGGTAAAATAGTGTTGCTCCCAGTATGAATATGGCAAGTAGTGTACCATAAAATGGGATTGTCGTATGGTAAATGGTTGAGCTTGGTTCAATGTGGATTGGCTTCTGTGAGTCTATTCTGTCTTGAATGTGGTGCAGCTTCTTCAGGTTAACAGCATTGATTTCAAGGGATGGCATAGTTGATCTCTCGATGTCTTCTGGCACGTTGCTTATCTTCGTGGGTTGTCCTCTGATATGATCGTTGATGTTGACGATGGTGAATTCATCTGTTCGTAGCTTGCAATTATGTGGAATAGTAGCTAGGAAACTTCCGGTTAGGGTCATGGATTCTTCTTGTTCGCAGATTAACTGGACTTGTGTTGGTTTCGGGTACACGACGGCGTAGCGGCGGTCGTCTAACTTTTCCATTGCGGGCTTCGTCAGGCTGATAGTAACCGTGTTACATATCTTGTGTGGTGTTTGACCTCCGATGATGTCGCAAATGCAGTCTGGATGGGTTCTCATTTGGTGGTTGAGTTTTTCCTCGCAAAGATATTCTGAAGCTACCTTCGGGCATTCTGCCTCTATGTACGCGTGAATGTTTCCAGTGATTGCTAGGAAGGGGTAGGACGGGATGATAGCCTGCCTATTTTTATTTGGTACAATTACTAACTTATACAATAGGAATTGTAGTGGAGATATTATGGGAAATTTAAATGCGAAAACTATTTGATTCCCACGGTAATAAGCTGAAGGCTTAATGACGTCGTAATATTCTCTAATTTCTAATTCTACTAATTGGTCTTTATTATAAAGCGCGCTTAGTTTGCGTAACATATCGCGTAGTATTTCTGTACCGGAAAGAGCGATTGCGTTCTCTAACCTACTTAATTCGCTTAATAAACTATCTACGTTATTCATAATTATTTGCAGTATTTGCGAGAACTTTGCAAACTTGATGAGATTGTGTTGTTTATACTTATCGGCGTCAAGTAAAATGTGCAGACTGTCATTTAATTGTACTTGATTCTCTACTAGTTTCGTAATAATTTTTGTATGTTCGTTCATCAAATCTTTGCTAAGACTTATATGATGATTTTGCTCAATAACTATTTGTTGCTGGTTATCATTGAGGGCTTTAAGGGCGTTATCGTACTTAATGGCATCTGAGTGATCCAAGTTTCCCGTAATACTCTTAATTACGGAACCGAGACCATCTACTAAACCTCTCTTGAATCGATTGGGCTTTAAGCTTTTTAGGTGAGATGAGGCTTTATCTAATTTCGCGTTTAAATTATCTATTTGAAGCTCATATAATGTGTGGGTGTAGTTGTCTAGTCTGTCTGTCGCTTTAGTAAGTTGAAATCGGATCTCGTTAATACTGTTATCTATATCTGTTAGTTCTATGTTTTGAAGGAATGTATGATAATGAGTGATGAGTTTCATGGGTCCTAATTTGAAAGGCAATAGCCCAGGTCCATTCTCTAGTCGTTCTAGGTTAATCTCCTGAGCCCATGTTAGGCTGAACGTCAGCATCAGGGGTATCCTGCAACAATTTCGCGGATTTAGGGACACGCTTTAATCTAGATTTGGCTATGGGTCCCTTTTTCTTGGAAGTGTAAATGTGGATAGGTAAGTTAGCCAGAACGGTATCCTGGGTGTATCTGGGTGCAAGCTTAGATCTACTCGCGGAAGGATTACTAATGAATATTTGTTGGTCGGGCTCGTAGTCGGCCTCGTCTTCGCGGGTTTTATTACGACTCTCTATAAGCGCTGTTCTATTAGCGAGAGACGTTTCATTAATTAGTTCGTATACTTTTTGCATATGTTCCCTATGGGTTTCGGTGTAGTGCTGTAGTAAGTGTCCGGTCAGATCTATGTCAGTCGGGTCTCGTGGGTCAGTGTGTCCTAATATAAGGTCATATGGCTTACATCGTGTAAAAGAATGGATCGAACTATTGTAGGCTATGATAGCGTATGGCATCAGGTGTACAACTGGCTCATCTTTGTACTTTAGTTTTAAAATACGAAGATGTTCCAGTATAGCGGAATGAAAGCGTTCTATGTTACCATTAGTGTTTGGTGAGTATGCTAGTGTTTGGTGTTGAATTATTTTATGTACCTTGCAGAACTCGGAGAACAACTGTTGAATTCGGTTCCTTGATCTGTAATAATGGTTAGTGGTAGGCCATGATGCGTGCTGAAGGTTAGTAAGGCTTGTATGACACTGACTGCAGTCCCATCTCGAAGTAGATAGGCTTGAGCGTATTTTGAGAAGGCGTCTACGAATGTTAAGTATTTTTCGTTCTGTGCAGAGAAGCTATCCATATGTACTATTTCGAACGACCTGGTAGCAGGGGGTGCTCTATTAAATTTTTGTTTGATGGGGCTCCTATCATACTTTGCTTGCCCACATACTGTGCAATCATTTATGAATTTGGTAATGTGGTCTCGCATCTTTGGCCAGTAATATTTTACAGATAAGGCTAGGAAGCACTCATTAATGCCACGATGGTTGGTCTTGTCTTCGTGGTAGTGACGTATAATTTCCTGTTGCCTCAGATATTCTTTTATGTTTTCAAGTTCTTTCTTTGCCAATACCAATTTCATACATGAACTTTTAAAATGTTTTTGTAACAAGGGAATTATCTTGTACATTGCAAGGGGTGGATTTATTAACAGGGCAGTTTTGATCTTAGGGTTGACGTATTCCTTAATAACGTTTATCAAATCCTCCTCTAGGTTGGATTCAGATAGTTGAACGGATGTTCGGGTATGGGTGTCGAATGGCTTAGTTGCCGTAGGTCGTTTTTTAAAGTCACCTACAACGGTCAAACATAACTGTCGGTGAAACTTGTTTAATGGTTCGTCGGTGATAGGTATTTCAAGTATGGGGTTCTCTTCAGAAGTATGTGCTGTCAAGGTATTGGAGTCAGCTAGGGATGGTGGTCTGTCAGTTGCGTTTGCAATCATCGAACTAACTTCCTCATTATGGATTTCGACGCGAGAGAGGGCATCGGCATTGGTGTTCTGTTTGCCTTTTTTTGTAAATGACGGTGAAATCATATTCACTTAATTTTAATCGCCACCTGGTAAGTCTTGAATTTGGTTCTTTGAGACTCATGACACATTGCAAGGGTTTGTGGTCCGTTATTATTTTAAACTTGCGACCAAAAAGGTAAGGCCGGAAGTATTTTGTTGCTCATACAATCGCTAGTAATTCTTTTTCTATTGTGCTGTAATTAACTTCACTTTCGTTAAGCGTTTGTGAAGCGTATGCTACGGGTTTGTCTGAGCCAATGGGTCCTTGTGAAAGTACCGCACCGATTGCAAAATTGGAAGCGTCTGTGGTCAAGACGAACTCTTTCTCAAAATCTGGATATTTAAGGATAGGGTCGTTAGTCAGTAAAGTCTTGCATTTCTCAAAACAATTAATGTAATCTGAGTCTAAAGTTATTTTCTTTCCTTTCTTTAAACATAGTGTCAGTGGTTTGGTAATACGGGAAAAGTCTGGAATGAATTTCGGTAGTAACCGAGAAGTCCGAGAAACTGTTTTATTTCCTTTGTAGTTTTAGGTATGGGATAATTTTGAATGGCAGTGATTTTATTTGGGTTAGGCTTTATGCCTTCTGTAGTTATGATATGACCTAGGTATGCGGTCTCAAGTTTTAAGAACTCTGATTTATCTAACTGGATTTTGAAGTTAGATTCTCTTAACCTTTGGAACACCTTCTCTAAATTGTTCATGAGTTCCTGGAGAGAAGTACTGAATATAATGATATCGTCCAGGTAAACCAGACATATAACGTTCTGGAGTCTCCTGAGTACGTTGTCCATTACTCGTTGGAATGTGGAAGGAGAATTCTTAAGTCCCATGGGCATCCTCAAAAATTCGAAGTGCCCATGTTCGACATTAAAAGCTGTCTTAGGAATGTCACTGGGGTTCATTTCTACTTGATAAAATCCTGATGCTAGGTCAAGGGTGGTGAAATATTGGCACTTGCCTAGTTTGTCCAAAACGTCTGTAATATTCGGGATAGGGTATTTGTCATCGATCGTTTTTTCATTAAGCTTCCGAAAGTCAACGATTATACGCCATTTCTGTTTCCCAGAGGCGTCGCCCTTCTTTGAGACGACCCAAATCGGTGAACTCCAAGCAGATTCGGACGGCCTAATGATTCCCTGATCTAACATCTTCGCTATTTGATCACTAACTTCCTGCCGGTGTATGAATAATCTATAACTTTTAGTATAAATCGGAATTTCATCTGTAGTTTTGATACTGTGCTTTACTTTGTTGGTGAAAGTTAATGCCTCGCCTTCAATGTAAAAGACGTCAGCGTATTTCGAGCATAGTGCTAATAAGTTTGCCTTTTCCTCTTCGTTTAGGTGATCGGTACGTAACCGGGATGTAACATCTTTAGCGCGAGGTGACATTTGTTCAGTGCACTCGACATTGAATATCATTGCCTGAGTTGCGTGGTCTAATGAGAATATGATATCGTTGTTGGTTGGGTTAGTTACTTCAACCATACCGCGGCTATTAGAAACGGTGGTCAGGCATTCGGATATAATGCAATTTCAAATGATCTGTTCTTCTACAAAAACCTCACCGTCTGGTGCATTAACAGGTAACCGTATTAATTTAGAACTTCCCGCTGGTATGATTTCTTCGTAGAGATTTAAATTTCGAGAGTTATAAATTTGGATGGGATTAATTGCGAATTTAGTTATCAATGTAAGATCTTTTAAATCTAATTTAGCCTCCCATTTGGTAAGTAAATCCATTCCTATTAAACCATCGAAACGATCATGGAATCTGTACACGAATAATTTGATTGATTCTGTATCACCGAGTTCGGGAAAACAGGGTAAGTTGATAGAGTAGTTATTTCTGCTCGTAGCATGAACGTTAGTAACTTCGAATGGATCGTAGTTAAGGGGCAAGTGTGAAAAATAATTCTGAACTGCTTCTGGACTAATAAACGATTGGTTTGCACCGGTATCTATTAGAAAATTAAGTGGAGGGCTATGGATGCGAATATACGGTAGTTGCCTTTGGGTTTGCAAGTTTAATTCTATCCTGAGTTGTGTGACTTCGGAGCTTTCTGAAAATCCTGACTGGTGGAAGGTTGCTGTTGGTCAGCAGTATCTGACTTGTCCTTGTCGGTAGTCCCGTCAGTCTGTTGTGGTGCAACGTGTTCATAAGAAAAATCATTGAAATAAAAGTAGTCGTTATTATAGTCGCCATAGTTATAGGGGTCAAAGTAAAAGTAGTCAGCTAGGTCGGGGTAACAATAGTCTTCCCCATAATTCAAACACTCGTTTACATTAACATCGCGGGTTTTAAGATAGTTGGAAGGTGGTGGATTGCCCTGTACTGCCCAATTCCAGCTGTTAGTGGCAGGCAGTGGCCTAGATGCAAAGTGGCTGACGCCGCTCATTGGTCTGGGACCATTATTCGGCGGATAAGGGTTCCTTGGAGGCGTTCTGAATCCAGCACCACCTTGATTGTTACTAGGCGGTGGTGCACCGAATACTTGTTGCGTACGGGTAGGGCCGCGCGATTGCATGTTATATGGATTAAATGGAATTTTAAACTGGTTTTGAGATGGCAAAGGCCGCAACATAAATTGCGGTCCCTGCTGTCTAAACGGACCGGGCATGTTAAAAGGATTAGGTCTAAACGGAACCATCATATTATTTGGAGGGAATGGCATTTTATGGTTTTTTTTCGTTCTGTTGATTGGGTGGCACGCGAGATGAAGATCTTTTATCTATAAAGTTATCATTTCTACTCTGCAAATATATAGTGTTAGTCTCCTCATGCACGAACTCTAGAGCCTTCTCAATAGTCTCTGGTCTCATACACCTAATACGTGCACCTAAGGGATCTTTCAAACCACGGAGATAGGCCTGCAAAGTCAGTTTACGATATAAATCGCGTTTTGCTGCAATGGTTGATTCGAGGGATTGAGAGGGTGCTGAAAAGACTGGCAACGCTCATAGAATTCTTGCGGCGTGCCGGAACCTTGTGTAAGTAAAGCCAAATCGTTGTAGAGAGCGGTCTCATCTCGCTGGTCGGCAAAGTTATTAATAAGAGCACTACGTATGCCTGCCCAATCACTGGGTATGCCATTAGCATTTATAAGACGGGCGGCAGGCCCAGTAACCTTGTTCAATATACCGGTTAAAAGCGCTAATTTATATATATCCGGTTGCCCCTCTTGAATGAACTCGCGTACTAACTGATCACACAATTTGATAAACCTGGTAAGTATATTCGGATTCCCATCGAAGTCGGGAACTAAGCGGAGGGCTTTAAAAATACCGTCTAAGTCAGCCATCTCGGGTTCAATTATAAGATTAATATTACGTCTAGAATCTATACTACTATTTCTACTACTAACTAACCTAGGCGTACTTGATCTACGTGGATGGAAAATATTGGATACGGTAAATGGAACCTACACACAAAAGGAAGCAAGCAACCACTAAGAAAATTCAGCGGACTTACATGAACATTCTGGTCTTCGTTGAGCTGTATCGATTTCTGGATCTCCGGCGTAGTCTCGTTGTTCAGGATCTCCCGGCGCGGCGTTGAAAGCCTATCGTAGCGAACGCGGTGCGATATACCGGTTATCGCAATAACGACCCGGGAATCCTACCGACTGCGCCAATTACGTAGGCTACTGCCGGAGGACTCAAAAAAACCGAATTAATTTAATACTAATTTATTTTAAAAGAAATTACAATTTTATGTAAAACGAAATTGACTCGATCGATGGTGGATACGAAGTGAGCGGGCTCGGTCACGTAGACGGTGTCTTCGGGCCTCGTGTCCTGTGTCAGCATTTTCCACTCGTAGCAACTGGGTCGATGATGCGCACGCGGCGTGCCTCGTGCCTTTGTGTCAGCGCTTTACTTAATAGGTATGCGCGTAACACACTCATCTCTATCCTCTGTTTATTTGTTTTCCTACAAAAACAACAAAAAATTGTATTTTCCTCAAATAGCTCTCTTAAATATGATTGCTCCGTGCCACGTACGGCATTGTTGATGTTGAAGCAAACAAACAAAACTGCAATAACTTGCAACCAGTGGGCTCTATGTAGTTTTCAACAGAGGTAGCACAGGATATTGCGAAGAGATATTTTGCCAATTGCGAACTAGGTTCGCGATAGCCCGCATTTTAGGTAAAAAGTGACACTGAAAAATTTAAAAAGAACCTAAAATAGTAAATTGACAAAATTTACTATTTTCTGGTAACAACTCAAGCGAATGCGAACATTGCATGAAAATTAGTAGAATTGGCCCTGTTATAGCCAGTAATAGGCTAGATTCCATCATCCACAAATTGCAAAACTATTTTGTCCGTCAGTTAGAGTATTGAAAAATAATGGACACGTATTTTTTGTTTTTGTAAATCAATGAATATTGACAAAGATAAAACGCATCAAAACTCGGGAGTGGGGGCTCGTGAAGTCACGACTCACTAAAAATTATGCGAAGGTGTGACGTATTGAGAATTTTAAAAGCGTCGTATCTTCGTCAGTTTTGGTTCCCGTAACAAAAGAAAAAACACGCGTCAAATATTTTTTGATCATCTAACTGACGGACTAATTAAATTTTTTCAGAACACAAGCCTATTCTTGTACTGAAAAAGAGATCAAATTCAAGTTGCAATATCATCACAGCCTGTCTATTCTGACAACACCGTGTTCATTTAGCTAGATTGAGTGAACGTCAAGTGAGCTGTCATCCCATCTTATTTGTATGGTTTGACAGCTCACTCGTCGTTCACTTCGCTTAATTTTTCACTTCGACATTTTTACAGAATCGTACTGCAGTGCAACCAAATGAGAACGCTCCTGAAAAACAAGAGACGTGTCCTTCAGACACACAATTGTGATATCATCAAAATATGTTCGAGTTTAGAAGCACAAGCGATATCTCTTTCAGAAAAGATTAGAAAAACATGAATTCCAACACAGTTACATAAAATACTCAACTTTGAAGGGATTGCGATAATTTTCTTTCATTCCTCAGGGGGCACTTGATATCTTTCTATTGTAACAGATGTTAGTAATCCGATATGTAAATTGCTTTTCTACGAATATACATTCATATAATATCTATCTTTTTTTTATAAATGCAAGTCCGCCTGGCAAGGTACCACCATCATGTCTAAGTCTGTCGCCATAACAACAATGTTAACAGCATTGTTGTGTTCTGGCAGTTAGAGGTATGATAGCCAGTTCCTCTGTGTAAGAGGATTCCGGGTGAAACTCGCTTCCATCTTCGGCCTAATCATCACTTTCCATCAGGTGAGATTTGGGCCAAGAGTTTCCCCGTTTTGTATATAAAAAAAAAAAAACAAATCAATCGACGAAATGACCAACGCGCATAATTTCGTTACAACTTACCAAAATGAATTATGCTTATAAAGCTGTGTTCGTTATTGTCAGAACGGGGCAGTTAATAGTGAAAGTAAAAGTCCAGTTTAAGAAATTTCTTTTTCAATTTATAAAATTAAATTATTTAATTTTTAATCTCTCTGTAAACATGAATCGAAATGAGGACCTCTCCAAGGATCTATTTAGACAAGTGACATTCTGTTAAGGTGCGTCTTTAAACGACGCACAAACATGCGAGCCGAGCAAGGCTCCGGCAATCGTACAATCCATCACTTGTCGGTTTTTTGCCATGGATCAAAGGCGCGCGCGGCTAGGCTTGTTTTAATATGCGCCGTGTATACGAGTAGGACTCGTCGAGCTTCATTGCCTCAATGTTTTCTATTGGCCATACCTTTGAGTACTTGCTTTCAGAAATTTTAGTGCTTGGAAATAGAGTGGCGGCCTTGTGTCAGCAAAATATCTAGTTTGTCAAATAATCACAAGTATGTTTCAGTCTAGTTGCCTGCAAATTCCTTGAAATCCGTTCTCGGTTTAGAGCCCACACATCTCTGTGCAACCCCGTTGTCTAAACCTCCAGAAACTCTCTGTATATTGTCTTTTGTGCTGTCTGTCTATGTTCAATACAAAACAATACTGTGTAGGCGAGCCTTGCGTGGACAGTGAACTACGGACTCATATCGTGAATCTTTCTTCGTTGTTAAATTATTGGTTTGGCACAGTATAGCTACAGTAACATCGTTTGCTGATGAGGTCATTCGGTCCTCACTTATGATAGGCTATGGGCTGTGGTAAAAAGCCAGCATGAACACAGTTTACTGGGTGAATTTAGCACGCTGTGGATGGCCTAATCCGTAACAACAAGGAGCGAAATAGACTTGATTTTGATGAAAACCAAGACTATATCATTGAATTACTATCTACCATTAAATACTGCCACCTAGACATGAACTGCAGTGGCCTGTATGGAAAGCACGCAGATGAGGTTTTACAGATCCATCATCTGCAGTGCGATTCTGTAAATATATCGAAATGAAAACTTAGGCGAAGTGAACGACAACTGAGCTGGCAAACAGGCAAACCGCATCCAAACAAGATGAATCGACAGCTCACTTGTCGTTCACTGTTCTAAGTGTACCCGGTGAGATGTCGACAGAATAGACCGGCTGGGTACATGACCCACATGCTGAACATGAAAAAAAAAATAATATTATAGGAAATAGAACTTAAAATAAATTGGCAATCGATTTTGCTAAACGAATAAAAAGATCCGACGAAATGAAATGTGAGTTCATTTAATTTATCCAACGCGATTGGTTCATATGATGCGTTCAGGCAGGGACCGGTAGCAAAATAAGCAATCTTATTAAATAAAACAAATTCTCTGAGTATTGATATTCAAGGAAAACTCTGTTTACGATACCAGGGATCCTTGCTTTCATAACAATTTGGTCTGATATAATCCAATTTTGAGAGATGTGCGCGACAGGCCATGTTTGAGAAATCAAATATGTACTTACCTACCTACTAAGTATTCGACCTGAAAACGTTTTGTTCTACGAAAAGGTAGGTACTGAGTCTGTAGATAAGTTAGTGACATGAGTGAGTGAGTTCCTTTGTACTTTTATTTTTAATGTATTTTTTACTATTTTTCTGTGTGTACATAAATAATAAAATAAACCATATATATTTACCTAACAGACATAAGAAATGTATTTAAAGAACCAACTATATACACTAAAAATAGAAAAAAAAACTCCTAACTAAAAAATGGCATCAAAAAATTCGTCCCCATCGCTATCGACTGGAAGTGAGCCCAAAAGACTGGCTGCATTGCCACGTTGTATGGCAATGCTTATCCTCTGTCCAAGGTAAAAGCCAGCTCTTGGGTCACGCGAAGCGTCAACTAAGCGTTTTGCAAGATAAAATAAATAAATAAATAATAAAAAACCGGACAAGTTCGAGTCGGGCTCGCCAACCATTGGGTTCCGTTCTTTGTAGTTACATATTACTAAAAAAAAGACTTTTTTAAGATTTAATTGCAAATGTATACATAATTTTCAGACTTTCCTCTATTCTTGTAGTATAAGACCACATGCATTTCATAGTTCTAGGTCGAAGGAAAATCCTACTAATATTAATAAGCTAGCTTCTGCCCGCGACTTCTTCTGCTTAGACTTTAGACTTGGCGCGCAACTACGTTGTCTCAAATTCTCATCCATATAATACATCTTCATGATTCTGGTATCCTGTTAGTTTGTCAGTCTTTGCTGCTCGTACTTATACTTCGAATTTTTTCCTGGTCTCCTGGTACTTGCGAATCTTAAGCGTTCACAATTCTTGCAGTAATACTTTGATATGTTTCTGGTGTGCTGGTATATGTGAATCTTTAGCGCTCATAATACTAGCCCGGTAAAAGTTTCGACATGTTTCTGTGATCTTGGTACTTTTTAATCTTAACCGCTCACAATTACAGCGCCGAAAATACTTCGAAATGTTTCTGCTCTCTTGATACTTGTAAATATTTAGTGCTCGCAATTCCAGCCCTGTAAAATAAAGTCATTGACGGTATTTATGAATCTACGTAAAGCAGAGTGCTTTACGTTTCAATCAAATCAGTGTCAGATAAGTTTGGACTTTCAAATAAAATGCTCTGCCACTGCAACAACCGATTACCCGACAGCTGACAAGTGGGAATGGACTGTTAGGTAAAATGTCGGTTATGCTCACTCGTAGTATTGCTTCACATAGGTAGTTGTTAGGGTTCCGTAAAACAGGACCCTATTACTAAGACTCCGCTGTCCGTCCGTCTGTCACCAGGCTGTATCTCACGAACCGTGATATTTATACAGTTGAAATTTTCATAGATGATGTATTTCTGTTGCCGCTATAACAAAAAAGCCAAAAAAAAACAGAATAAAATAAATATAGGGGGCTCGCCTACAACAAACGTGATATTTTTGCCGTTTTTATAGATGGAACTCTTCGTGTGCGAGTCCAAATCGCACTTGGCCGGTTTTTTATTTAAAGCAAGGCAACGCTTTTTGGTTTAAAATACTTACATGCATATTATAAAAATCAACAGTTATCTACTCAGCAAAAAAATAATACAAACCTAATGACTGACTGGTTTTAAACACAAAAGCGACAGTGTACTTAACCCAATTTTCTATTTCATTTTCGTCATAAAAGTGAAATGGTTGATTTAATGAGTATCCAAAGTACGGATTTTCTTAAACTTCACATTCGTAACGAGGTAAAAAGGATTCGGAAGTATCCCTTAAACATTTCCAGCCGTAAGCTTTTAACCATAGACGTACGTGCTGCGAATACGCGAATTCGCAATTTTTTTGGAATACGATGGACGCAAGATGAAATATTTTTTGGCTATTCCGAACTCTAATAATCCAATCTCAAACGAAACTTTAGATATTTATTTTCAGTTTTTGAAAATCTCTAGCTAAAAATACGGTATGGCATTTGATGGAAAACTTCCGAATCTTTTGCGCTTTATATTGTATTTTAAATTAAAATGGATAGTATTTTTTGTAAAGTATGGGTCAATGGGTCGTCTTAAGCTGCTTTCAGACTACGCTATAATATATAGCATAGAGCATAGACGGCATAGAGTAAATAGCTCAGCACAACAATATCGCGCACCATACATTGTTATGGACACTTTCACACTGTACTGTACTATACAATATTAATAAAACTATATATAGTGCGCGATAGTGTTGTGCTATGAGCTATATACTCTATGCCGACTATGCTATATATTATAGCATAGAGTATACATATAGCTCATAGCACAACAACATCGCGCACCATACATTGTTATGGACACGTTCACACTGTACTATATATTATTGACAATGTATGGAGCGCGATATTGTTGTGCTATGAGCTATATACTCTATGCTATATATTATAGCGTAGTCTGAAAGCAGCTTTATCTATACTATCTATAATAATATTATAAAGCAGAAGAGTTTGTTTGTTTGTTTGGTTGAACGCGATAATCTCAGGAACTACTGGTCCGATTTGAAAAATTCTTTTCGTGTTAGATAGCCCATTTATTGAGGAAGGTTATAGGCTATATATCATCACGCTAAGACATATAGGAGCGGAGCAGTAATGGAAAATGTGACGTAGACGAAGTTGCGCGGGTCAGCTAGTAATATTATAAAGCAGAAGAGTTTGTTTGTTTGTTTGGTTGAACGCGCTAATCTCAGGAACTACTGGTCCGATTTGAAAAATTCTTTCAGTGTCAGATAGCCCATTTATCGAGGAAGGTTATAGGCTATATATCATCACGCTAAGACAAATAAGAGCAGTAATGGAAAATGTGACGCAGACGAAGTTGCGCGGGTCAGCTAGTGATTATATAATCATGCCGTAAGGAGTTGCATTTTAAACCGACTTCTTAAAAAAGGCGGAGGTTCTATGTTCGGGTGTACCTATGTATTTTTTTTATATATGTTTACTGATATCTCCACCAATTGTGGACCAATCTCAAAAATATGTTTGTATTCGAAAGCCTTCAAAGAATCTGGTTATGGGACCCCATAAATAAACAAATGGACTCTTTCCAAAAGTGGTTTCTAATGGAACAACTACTTTAATTATTCTAGTAGATACCCCACAAATACAGTCAGAAGTCCTTTGTTACACCAAAGATCTGTGCATTAACGTAGTTTCCAGCGCCGTTACATTTACTATTCGCACACATTATCACTGCTTTCGAGAGTTGTTTGCGATGTATGTCTCCCCGGACTGCGCCACATAGCTTAGTTACCTCACGAGTCACGACTTCGAGATATAAATTCATGAAAACAGCACTCTGTGAGATATTCTCGAACATTTTTATTACATATATCTCTCAAGCTTCAATAATTCTTGATGTATCCTTGTTTCTCAAACGCAGCATCATCACAGCTTTGCAGCGGATTGGGTTCTATAGTTGTGTGTGTAGCTTCTGCCTACCCCCATGAGGGAAAAAGTGAGTCTGTACCTACGTACGTGTATCATATAATGTAAACGTGAAACTGGCCTCTCAATCCCAAAGAATACTTTGTTGCCACTATTTTCATATATAAATGGCCGACGACCAGTAGCGGCTTTAGGGCCGGACGACAGGGGCGTCCGCCCGGGGCGCCGGCAACTGTAGGGCGCTCGGACTCAGACACTGATGGTGATTTGTTGTGCAATCAAATTTTAGGTCGTCAACACAATCGAAGACTCAAAATTCAGGCAACTGACAGCCCGTTCAAAAGTATCGAAACCATATTCAAAAGCTACGTATTCTACTAACAATACCTGGTGATCGATTCTGTTGACTTCTCACGAGTGAACGACAAGTGAGCTGTCATGCCATCCTGTATAAATGGTTTGACAGCTTGCTTTTTTTTTGTTTGTTATTATCAGGAGAACGTTCTTATGAGAGAAAAAATAAGCAAGCCAAGATAGATAGAAGAAGGGCACCAAATGCATGACTCGCCCGGGGCGCTTAGGTGGCTAAGGCCGGCCCTGCCGACGACATTGGTTAAATGATTCAATTTCCGAATTCTAATAATGTAGCCTCTTCCTTAGAGCCCTTTTACACTACCAAACGTTTTAAAGATTATCCCTCTTCATTTTGAGTTTCGTCAGTCCATCCAAATTGATATCCTTTTCGTTTTTGTGTAAGGATGGGGTATAATCAAATGACTCTTTTCGCTCAGGCTGGAGTGGAAGGGAGTGCCTGACTCTTACTGACACAACCCATCCGTGTTCCTCCTAATGCCCTTTACGTTCCAGGGCTGCGGTGACTCTCGAACAAACTCCGCAACCCTGGCAGATCATCCTACCCATAGAATTAACTTTCATGTTAATAAAGTTTAGTGTATCTGTATCATCCCAAATACTAAAGGTTCTTCAACAAATCTACTTACATACCCATCAAAAGACACAAGGCGCCCCCTCTAACGAGGAAGATATTATTACATGAAAGGAAAATGCAAAATGGCAATATTCCTTAAATTATTAACAATAAAAATGTGGCCGCTTTTAGGAAACATATTAAAATACACAATATGTTTAAATGTACAAGCGGATTAAAAAGGGGGAAAGAGCAGAACTTTTACATCATCGAAAAATTCGTCCACATCGCTGTCAACGGGGAAGTGCCCAAAACATTGCCCACATTGCCACGTTGAATGGCATTACTGATTCTTTGGCAAAAGAAAAGGCTTGATCTCTGGTCACATCGACAAACTGCCTGCTGAAGTGCTGATTTCAAAAATACTCAATAGAACTCATTTTTAACCGACTTCCCAAAAAGGAGGAGGTTATCAATTCGGTTGTATGTTTTTTTTTATGTTTGTTACCTCATAACTCCGACAATTATGAACCGATTTGAAATTTTTTTGTTTTATCTGAAAGGATATACTTGCAGATTGGTCCCATTTAAATCATATCAAAATCGGTTACGAACTTTGGATTTTAAATCGAAATAGCTGGAATTTGACTATTTAGATGATTCTTTGATAATCGAAATTGCGTATTTTGCTTTTCTGCGATTTTGTAGTGGTGTTGTTAGGTGTGGGGCACCACTAAAAAGTGAAAAATAAAAAACTTTTTACAAAAAATACAACCGACTTCTAAAAAAAACACTACAAAGTAAAAAATATCTTTAATTTTGGAAGTCGGTGTCAAAATACGAAGAAACTAACAAAAACACCGACTTCCAAAATTAAAGTTATTTTTTACTTTGTAGTGTTTTTTTTAGAAGTCGGTTGTATTTTTTTTGTAAAAAGTTTTTTATTTTTTTCGATTTAGATCTTCACAAAAATAAAAATATGGAGTTAGTTATCAAAGGATTTTACTAAACGATCCGAAAGGGAACATTAAAAAGAATAAAAATGCTTTCTGAAAGGTTGGAGTAACCTTCAGCGTGTAGGCAGGTACTTGCTAAGTAAGTTTTTACCTCGGGGCAAGCGCTTTTCCCGAACTTTCCTTTGAGAAACAATGTGATATTGAATATCCACCCTATTAGCGGGGTCTTCATTTATGAGAGAAAAATATATAAAAAAATATTACCTACTCTGTATCTGGTATCACAAGTAGTCTTTAGCATCTTAAATCACTTACTTTTATGAAAATATTCATATTATTTTATTATACTGAAATAGGTAATTGTGCCTTACATACTTAACCGTTTATTGCAGATTGGATAATCGTTTATTACAGGTTTAAGGTAACCTTAGAAGGAAGTAAGATAATATTATTTTTTAGGGTTCCGTAGCTAAATGGCAAAAACGGAACCCTTATAGATTTGTCATGCCTGTCTGTCTGTCTGTCCGTCCGTATGTCAAAGCCACCTTTCTCCGAAACTATAAGAACTATATGCTGTTGAAGTTTGGTAAGTAGATGTATTCCGTGAACCGCATAAAGATTTTTAAACAAAAATGGAAAAAAACAATAAATTTTGGGTTTGAAGAAAAAAAAAACATTTTTGTTTTTCATCAAACCCATACGTGTGGGGTATCTGTGGATAGGTCTTCAAAAATGAACGGGTGGTGCTAAACAGGTGACACTAACCGCCTCCGTGGTCTAGTGGTTATACCACCTGTTTCAGACCCAGAGGTCCCGGGTTCGATTCTCGCGCAGCGGACAGACCTCCGGCGCGATCTCATGGCGTCATGGAGACGACGACTGTCGCAACCCAGTGCAGGGCACGCCACGATAGTGGCGATAAGTCCCCTCTTTGAGGAGTGGCTAGAGAGGCGCCACGGCGTCCTCACCTTCCGCCTGACGCAGGTCCTCACCGGACACGGATGTTTCGGGAGGTACCTGCATCGAATCGGGCGGGAGGAAACGCCCGGGTGTCACCACTGTGAGGATCGACCGGAGGACACGGTGGAGCACACTGTGCAGGTGTGCCCCGCTTGGGCGGCGCACCGCCGTGTCCTCGAAACGGCGATCGGCGGCAACCTCTCGCGTCCGGCCCTGGTCCAAGTCATGGTCCGGAGCGAGACGGAATGGGACGCCGTTGCCTCCTTCTGCGAAGCAGTCATGCTAGCGAAGGAGGTGGCGGAGAGGGAGAGGAGACCCTCTCGTCCCGGCCGCCGTGGTGGACGCCGTGGGCGTCGGGGGCCACCTGGTGACCTCCGGCCACCGTAGGCGCGGGCCTGTGGACGGCGAGCTATGGGTGGCTCGCCGTCCGTTCGTCTAGTGACGACAGGCCGTGTCGACGGCGCGTTAGTGTTCCACGCGCGCCTCAAAGAGAGTCAGCACACAGAGGGGCCCGAAAGGGCCGACGCCTGCCGGAGTCGCGGGATTATTCGCAAGAGACACCGTGGCTCCGGAACACAAAGGGCAATGAAGGAACATGGATGGGTTTTAGTCAGTAGAAGTCTGACACTCCCTCCCGCTACACCCAGAGCGGGAGGAGTCATTGGATGATTTCCCATCCCTAAAAAAAAAAAAAAAAGCGGGGGCAAATTTTTTGTTCGATTTGGTTGGTGGTAGGACTTGTTATAAGTCCGCCTGGCAAGCTACCACCATCATGTCTAAGTCTGTCGCCATAACAACAATGTTAACAGCATTGTTGTGTTCCGGCAGTGAGAGGTATGATAGCCAGTTCCTCTGTGTAAGAGGATTCCGGGTGAAACTCGCTTCCATCTTGGGCCTAATCATCACTTTCCATCAGGTGAGATTTGGGTCAAGAGTTTCCCCGTTTTGAATAATAAAAAATTAAAAAATTACCTTGTAACCTACCAGCGAAAATTGATTTGAACGAGATCTAGTAAGTACTTTTTTTTAATACGTCATAAATCGTAAATCGCAACTTCTGCTTATAATATAATACCTACTGGTTTGTACGGAACCCTCGGTGCGCGAATCCGACTCGCACTTGTCCGGTTTTTTATATTTATTTCCTAATTTTGCTGTTATGTTTACATACCGTGTGTATACATTTATTTATTTATTTACTTAGGTTAGCCAACAATTTATTGTTTACACAATACAATTTCAGTTTTTTCATTTGATAAGCTTACATTATTGTACTTACATTACAGTGTAACAATTACTTACAGGATAACTCCACATACACAATTTTTGGTTAAACAATACCTACAATAAATCATAGAATTAAATAACAATAAAAATATTTAAAAAACAAGCAATTATTATTAGTAGCATTGGTAAATTATCAATCAATAACAACGTATTTAACTAAATTATAAATTATGAATAATATAAATTAGATAGAATGATTTAAGTTAAAATAACAGTTAACAAACAATTAATGTAAAAAAATTAAAAGCATTCAAATAAATTAAAATCAATACAATTAATTAATTAAATTACATTAAAATATAACGATTCATTAAATTAGGTATATCACGGCTCATCATTGAAACATTTAACTAGGTTTGGATAACATAAATTAAAATTTAATTGAATTAAATTATAAAAATATTACAATCTTGAATCTTTAACATTAACAGAACAACATACACCAGTCAAACACCAGAATAGTGCTGGACAATAACTTTGGTAAATTTGCTCAATTTGTCGTGGTGTATATCTATACGATCACTACTGCAACTAGTAAGCATTCTACACAGGCGTGGAATCGGGGAATTTGCACCCAGAACTGTTCTGCGTAGGGGTGGGTGTAGCGGAGTGATGGAGTTCCGCGGACATCGGGAAGGGGCACGAAACTTTAGGAGACTCAGTAGATTAGGGCAGTCGATTTTATTTCTCACTAGCTTCTGCCAGCGGCTTCGCCCGCGTGATCCCTAGGGAACATGTTCCCGGGATTAAAAGTAGCTTATGTGCTAGTGCAGACTATAATCTATATTTGTTCTAAATTTCATTAAGATCCGTTAAGCCGTTCTGGCGTGATTGAGTAACAAACAACCAAACTTTCACAATTTCATATTATTATTTTTTCATTTTTTCTATTAATTGTAGCGTGATGAAAAGTATACTATAACCTGCTCAGGAGTATGAATAATAATTGTACCAAGTTTCGTTAAAATCCGTCGAGTAGTTTTTGTTTCTATAACGGTTATACAGACAGACAGACAGACAGACAGACAGACAAAAATTGTACTGATTGCATTTTTGGCATCAGTATCGATCCCTAATCACCCCCTGATAGTTATTTTGGAAATATATTTCATGTACAGAATTGACCTCTCTACAGATTTATTATAAGTATAGATATAGATAGATATAGATAGACTAGTTTATAAAGAAACATATACTATCAGACTATCAATTATATCTCTTCGCGTTGATAAAGAGTGCATCCTGAAGTATTTCAATCGTGTATTGTAGGAGGGTAGCAGTTTTCTTTTCCCCTTCGAAAAAGCAAGGTGCCACAGAAATCGTTTTTGGACTCTTTCTAAGAGTAACTTATGTGTGGCGTAGTGTGGTCTCCATACAACACTGCAATACTCCAAGACGCTTCGTACATAACGATTGTGCAGTATTATTCTAGTGCCAACGAGTTTGAATCCCCTAGTATTTCTTTGTACGAAACCCAACATTTTGGAGGCTTTTTTAATAATATTCTCCATGTGAGGAACAAACGTTATTTTTTTATCGAACAGTACTCCTAGATCTCTAATTGTATCAACTTTTTGTACTTTTGTGTCGTGTATTAGGTACTCTGACTGGATAGGCTGAGACTTTCTTGAATATGATAAGTGGTAACATTTTTTTAAATGTAGTTCCATATTATTATTTTCACACCATTTCACAAGCCTGTAGTGCTATTCTGTAACAACATTTTCGTGTCTCGACAGCGGAATCCGAGGTGAGTTTCAAATTCGTATAAATATAAGACCTTATGACGTGTGAAATAAAGTTCACTTTGTAAGCTTAGTCACTCAGGTGAAGTCGATATCGAAATGGTTATTTACAGAATAGAATAGCTGTTTAGATCCTCTTGTAAGAGCGCTATATCACTAGATGACTCGAATTTTTTTGCAAACTTAAGGTCATCAGCGTACAAGAAACACTCAGAGATGCGAAAGTTGATCCTTGAGGAGCTCCGGAGGTCATATAATAACTGCCAGCTGATCGAAAACCGTTCACCACAACATAAAATTCACGATTGAGTAGGTAGGATTTCAGCCATTTTAGCAAAGGCCCAGTAATACCGTACGTAGCGAGCTTACTAACTAGTATGGAATGGGAAAATTCTAAATCTATCATCAAATAGTTCACTACTCAGTACACTACTATTGAGCCAGGTTTCAGTTAATATAAGCACATCATAATCCATACAGCTTAGGTTACAGTAAAAAGCGTTGGTTTTAGTTCTTAATCCTCTGCAATTCTGATAATAAACTGATAAGTTCCTGAATTTTAAATAAAAATAAGTACCTACCAAAGCAAGCAATCAAAGAAAAATTTAAATTATTTTACTTAAACTATTCATATTTTTGATGAGTAGGTATATATTCTGCGCCGTCGTCTTTTCTCGCAAATATTTTACCGTTTCGGACCCAAACGTATTTATAATTCAATTCCTTAGCCTTGATCCTAGTCGCTGCATCAAGTGCCTTGTTGTTGGGAGAAAGATGTTCAACAACATAAACCGGAGACTTTTGACCGGCGAATCCAAGATGTCCACAGTTCAGTTTATTATTTCGGTTATTTTTGTTGTATGTGATAACCGACGCAAGGAGTTGATCGCGCAGTCTAGGTGATGCCAACTGAACGACGATGGATTTAGGACGATTTCTGGATGGATTAGTTTTGGCTATTCTCGTACAATTCAGTATGTCTTTATCTTGAACATCACATTTGGCCACTTTTCCAAGTTCTTTGACGATGCTGTACACGTTTTCGTTTTTTTATTTCAGGCATACAGCACCTCAAGGTTATTTGATCGCGATTGCTACTCCAAGTTGTTGATTCGCGCAGTAAGATTCACCATAACTGTCTTCAGTTCCGTATTTTCCGATTCCAACCTGTGTATGGTTTCGTTAGACATTTTTTGATCACGCTCAAAATCTTCGAATTGCTTGTTGATAAATTGCATTGAGGTAACCATCTCCTTCATTTCTGCACTGATCTTATCAAGTCTATTGTTCATCGTGCTGATCAAGTTTTTATTCAGTTCCGACAGCATATCGTTGAATTCTGCCTTAATTATCTCTTGGATAATACAACGAATATCCTCTTTACTACACATAGGTGAAGGCGGTGATGGAGATCCAGTCGCGTGTCTTTTATTACCTCTATTTTTTGACACATTACGAGTAGGTGTTGAGTCCTCTTTACCATCCATAGTAAATGAAACGGATAACGCACACAGAAAAAATAAAAGTCGTGTCGTCCTCTCAGAGGTAGTGCTAATTAGGTAGGAAATGCGCCGTCTTCCCACGGTGCCTCGGTGTGCGAATCCGACTCACACTTGGCCGGTTTTTTTATATTTATTTCCTAATTTTGCTGTTATGTTTACATACCGTGTGTATACATGAAGGTTCTAATTTGCATTATATTGCATTAGATTGGCCGCAGCAAGCAATATCCAACGTTTGCCTTTGATGCTACGTTATATAATGCTTGAGATATTCATTTATTAACAATGTAGCGTATGTCAAATACCTTTATTATTATTTATAATGTTCACAACGTCAGCAGGATTCAAACTTTTTCCTTATTGATACCTACTTGATTATCCTCCTAATCTATCGTTCATACAAGCAATTAAAATCATATTATGATTGCGTTCATTGCATGTAGGTTGTGTTTTGCCTACTAAGGAGTCTGTCCATTTGTGCGGAGCGAGGCAGCGGAGCGGAGAAACGGAGAAATATAAAACAATCATGTCACTCAAAACTACTGAAAACGACAGTGACTCACGTGATGCTGAGATTTTATTTCCATTTGTTAAATTTCTCCGTTTCTCTGCTCCGTTACCTCACTCCGCTTTATTGGCGAGGCATCAAAGCTAGAAATAACATTGTTTATATTTTCCTGCTTTTAAAAACGGCTTTCCCCGCTTTTTCTTCTTATCGTGTGCCCACAGTAAGGTCTAACGACGACACACACCCTAGTGTCAGAGATTCTAAGCCGCATACGCTAAGTTTCACTTCAGACCGTTCCGCCGCTGAGGCTTGTATATAAACTAGATGTAAAATTGTAGGTATTATTAGTAGTATAACAAGCAGGAGCGAAACTATTTTTTGGGTCGAGGTGCTTTCGCGGGACTTATATTCTTTTTTGAGTAGTACTTTGGGACCACAAGACAAATCCGCGGTTCCGCTCCCGAAAGCCCCTCAATCCATTTTTTTTTATGGTGTATCTTCAGACTCCTTTCGCTTTGAACGGAGTGGCAGGGAGTGTCAACCTTTTTCGAACAAATTCTGCAACCTTGGCAGAGAAGCGACCCTACACCTGTCATATTTTTTTTTACGATTAGTCACTGTGTTGTCTTGACGAGGAAACTCCGTTTTATTGCGACTTGTGTTCACTCAAATTTAAATATACTTGAGTATAATTTATTATTAGCTGCTACGATTAAGGAAAACGTAGCGGTTTATTAAATGCCGAGCACGTGGCGTAAACATAAGCGTTGAGATTGCGAATGGCTCTTTGGTATTATATAAATACTTATCATGTATCTACCTTTAATCATTTATTATACCGTAGGTATATACGTAACTAAAGTACAAACAAAAGATTCATTTTGTGGAGACATAGTTTATTTTTAAAAACATATAATCACTAAACGAACAAGTGCAGTTTAGGAACATTTCTTACTGTTCTTGATTTGATTCTCGATATATCCAGGTTTCTGAGAAAAAAAAAATGTTAATTTGTTAAACAAGATCATCTTCATCATAGGCTCAAGGCTCCTGGTCCTGATTCATTTTCTTACTAGACATCCAAATAGATTTCATACTCCTGATAATGTTAACAAGGACCTGATAATGTTACTGATTATAATACCCAGTATCCAAATTATTTTCAAACCACATAATTCTAAAAAGTCAACTTGGATCTCTTAATACATATTTTTAACTATAGCCTTTGCCCGCGACTTCGTACGCGCATATCCCGTTAAATCCTGTCTTAGTGCCCCCCATACCAATTAACAGCCTACACGCCATTCAGCGTTCTACGAACAGTGGTTTCGGATGTGCGTCTTCTGTCAGTCACTTAGTCTTAGTTACTAGTCACTCGGAAACGGAAGAGATTTTTGAATAAGTATTGGTACCCACAATAACATTGCTTTCCTTCCTGAACCCGCTGCCGATGCCCTTAGGGCTGGCGCTAGCTCCGCCTGTCATCAGCGCCAACACCGCCAGCGCCAACACCAGCAGACCGAACAGCTTCATGATGAACGTCAATGTATAAAACAATTGATTGCTGAAGACCAGTTTTTCGTCAAAGACTAGCTTCAAGTGATGATCATGCTGTGTCTCGTTATCATTTTATACGGTTATATATTCATACGGGAAAAGTATCGCTCCTCGAACATCTTCGCACGTCTACAGGGTTTTTATGTTTCGTCACTAACGTATTTTGTTTCCCAGTATTCTAAATAAACTGTGCGTAGTAAAGCTCAATGAACTAGATACCTACTTTTACAGTTTGCACGAGTAGTTGTATTTCCCTTTACGTGCGGAGAGTAGGTGGCTTACTAAGTTTCTGCTCATACGAAAGCACGCAACGTGTAGTTTTATATGTTTCTTCATCATTCGAATATTCTAGCATATCCACAAATGTCTGAAAATGGTTGTGATCAAGGAAAATTATGTAAACGGGAGAAAGTTTACGATTCCCTTAGGACGCGATCACCTGGCCTGATCCCGTGGGAAACGTAACGACAGTCACTCAACCTGCAAGTTGGCAGTAAGTAATGGTCCAAGGGATTGTTTCAATTCCCGCGCTTATTCTCATGTTTAATTAAGGTATCCTTTTTTTTTAGGGTTGGGAAATCATCCAATGACTTCTACCGCTCTGGGTGGAGCGGGAGGGAGTGTCAGACTTCTACTGACTAAAACCCATCCATGTTCCTTCGTGTGCCCTTTTCGTTCCGGAGCCGCAGGCCTCTCTGTGTGCTGACTCTCTTTGAGGCGCGCGTGGAACACTAACGCGCCGTCGATACGGCCTGTCGTCATTAGACGGACGGACGGCGAGCCACCCATAGCTCGCCGTCCACAGGTAATTAAGGTATCCTGCAGTGCGATTCTGTTAACATGTCGAAGTGAACATTTAGGCGAAGTGAACGACAAGCTGTCAAACCATACAAACATGATGGCATGGCAGCTCACTTGTCGTTCACTCCACCTAAGTGATCACGGTGAGAATCGACCGGCTGTTGAGCTTTGGTGATTGTTTTAGCAGAGTTTGAGTCTGTCTTTTAAGCATAACTTTAGGTTTTGTTCAATGGTAAATGAGTTTTCTTTCAAACAAGCGGTGTTTCGTGTTTTTCAAATTTGCCACCAACCCTATTTCCGGGAAAGTCAAACACAGCTAACTTTTTACCCGACTGCCAAGGAAGGTTTATGATTTTACTGGATATAGTGCATCAAACTACGGACTGCTATCATATTGCAGAAAACACTTTGTTATCAGTGAAATAAGAGGAATTTCTTTTTTTTCGGATCATTAAATTGCAAAGTCATTACGTATAATTTTGCAGTAGCACAAGTAAAGGAGACAAGATACACTTTTCAAGTCTAAACAACCATGCAAACTTGGAATTACCAACAGTCTATCTTCAGAAGAGCATCTTTACTTAATGGTGACATCGAGACATTCATCTTGATCGTCTTTTGCGGTCGTTACCGTTTGTTTCACCAGCTTTGTTATTTATTTGTACAATATACTTGAAATTACATCATTGTAACAAATTTTGCAAAACAGATAGAAAGAATTTACTTGCATAAAAAATCTAGATAAAATTGGGTACAAAATAACAATTAGATCAATCAAATCCTATTGTATTGAAAGTACTTTAAATGTTTTAGGACCAAAGCTAACCCTTCTGAAAACCTTTTAGATTATCGGTATTAATAAGCATGGGTTTTCGCCGAAAATTGTGCCAATTTCCCTTAAATCCTTTCATCCACCTTAGCCTAATTGAGTCCCAAAAATATAAATTATAAGCAAACAACCACTGTTATATTTGCATTTATATTGAGCATAACATAATCGTCTTTATTTTCGCCGCAAGATGGTCGGGAAGGACGGAAAAACACAGCGCATTTCACCGTTTAAAAACTTTCCAGAAAAAAAACTGGCCGAGTGCGTGTCGGACTCGCGTGCAAAGGGTTCCGAACCAATTAAATTTTTAACGCGTTATTTTAACACCACATACTTCTTATAATTATGTTTTCCTGTAAGCTATTAGTATAGAACCTACATACCTGCATATTTTTTTTTAATTTTAAGCTCAGTAGTTTTGGAGATCAGTGGAATGGTAATTTTTTATCAAATTTCATGAATGACTTGCTCCATCTCTTCGCGGTGTAACCCTGCCGATAACGGACAGACTTGAGGTTCTTGGTGTTACGTTAACATCTACCCTCAATTTTGGCCCTTTCATAGAGGCCAAGGCTCAAGTGGCTGCTAGAAAGTTGGGGAGCCTAGAAAAGGTGAGACGGTACTTCACGCCGGAACAGCTTCTTAAACTGTATCAAGCGCAAGTTCGATCGTGTATGGAGTACTGCTCTCATCTTTGGGACGGATCTGCCAGGTACTAGCTAGATGCCCTCGAGTCTATTGAAAAACGAGCCAAGAGGATCATCGGCAATGATAGACTCGTCGAATCGAAGCTCCAAAGGCGCCGAGTTGCTGGCCTGTCGGTTTTCTATCGGTTACATTTTGGGGAGTGTGCGACGAAATTACATCATTTAATTCCGCCAAGGCCAGTTCCACCATCGAAGTCATCGAACCACAAGACGAAGTACGGCGATGCGCCACCGGTACATGGTGGACATCCCACCTATACGCACAAAACGTTTTGAGAATACATTCATTGTGCGTACAGCTAAGGAGTGGAATTCCCTGCCGGAGTCGTGTGTTTCCTGATAGCTACAACCTGGGAGTCTTTAAGTCAAGAGTGAATAGTTTACTTCTAGACAAGCGTTCTCCACCTTAGACCGCATCATCGCTTTTAACATCTGGTGAAATAGCGGTCAAACGTATGCCTATCAATAGTAAAAAATGGGGAACTGTAATTTATTTCGCATTTAGTCGAAAGTTATTCTAGCGAGTGAAAAGGGGAAAATCATTTGTACTAGCTACATCTGGGCAGACAAAGTGCTAGTCATCTGATTAAACCTTTTCATCTTATGAAAGTCATTTAAAATTCCTCCAAAAACTTGTTCAAAAGCATTTTCTAATGATTGTTTGTTTTTTTTTTTTTCAGAAACACGGTCTCGGCGTGATCGGAGTCATTGGAACTGGTCACGAGATCTACCAACAGCAGCACCAGTAGGGGAAAACTTACATAGAATTATTCTCTTCCGCCAAAAATTCACCTTCACAGTTTTATAATTTAAAACAATACCAAATAAGATCCGATGGCATTGTGAAAAGTTAAACTTGCTATTAATTATGTGAATAAATGTTGTTACTCCTTTCTATATATACAATCCTTTTTCTTGAGTTATACATACCTTCATACGTCCGCATAATATCACTTGTTTGGAAAATGCAGCTAATATTCTTGTTGAAGCAGTAGTAACATAACAGATAGAACTTTGAAACCTCAAACATCGATCCATGTTAAGCAAAGCAACACTATAAACCCTAACATGAAAAAAAACTTTTAACATTATAAATACAACGACTTCCAAATAAAAATAAACATCACACTAAAAACAATTTCGGAAGACGGTGGTTTTAGTTGTTCCTTCGTATTTTAACGCCGACTTCAGAAATTAAAGTAATTTTATACTTTTTAGTGTTTTTTATTTTATTAACCGACTTCCCTAAAAGGAGGAGGTTATCAATTCGGTTGTATGTTTTTTTTTTTATGTTTGTTACCTCATAACTCCGACAATTATTAACCGTTTTGAAAAATTCTTGTTTTATCTGAAAGGATATACTTGCAAATTGGTCCCATTTAAATCATATCAAAATCGGTTACGAACTTTGGATTTTAAATCGAAATAGCTGAAATTTGACTATTTAGATGATTCTTTGATAATCGAAATTGCGTATTTTGCTTTTCTGCGATTTTGCAGTGGTGTGGGGCACCACTAAAAAGTGAAAAATAAAAAAACTTTTTACAAAAAAATGCAACCGACTTCCAAAAAAAAACACTACAAAGTAAAAAATAACTTTAATTTCGGAAGTCGGTGTCAAAATACGAAGAAAGTAACAAAACCACCGACTTCCGAAATTAAAGTTATTTTTTACTTTGTAGTGTTTTTTTTGGAAGTCGGTTGTATTTTTTTGTAAAAAAGTTTATTTTTATACCTAAAACACCAACGGAAAGTCGTAGGAAAGCCAAATACGCATTTTCGTTTACTTGGATGACAGGAAACGGTCATCAACATTAACGAATTCCAGCTATTTTAATTTAAAAGCCAAACTACTAAGTCGATTTTGATGATATTTAAATATATCTAATCGGTGATTATATCTTTTCACATAAAGCAAGAATTTTTCAAATCGGTTCAAAAATTACAGAGTTATGAGGTAACAAACAAAAAAAATACAACCGAATTGAGAACCTTCTCCAGTCCTCCATTTCTGAAGTCAGTTAAATACTCACTTGGAAGTTTGGAACCACAAAAATAGTACTATTGGCCAAAAAATCCACAGGCTAAACCTAAATATCGTACGTAGTACCGTACGCACCTACGCATCAACGTACTGAAGACACGTAACGTAGTTAAGATGTTTCGAAGACCCAGCACAGACACGTCTGACGAAGATAAGTATGGTGTTGACGAAGACAACCGAACCCATACGAAAGGATAAGGCTAGGCAAAATTATGGCCACAGTTGTTGAGCAGCGTTTCGATATCAAGGTTGAGGAAAGTGTTAAGAGTTTCTCAGTAGCAGTCTGATGTTGATGCTGAGTTGGTATTGTGATACCCAAACGTTGACTGGTGCAGAATGCCTGAATGCATTAAGTCCGCCCATGTTCCACTATTGTGCATGAAGTTTCAATAAATTACGCGAGCACGGAAAGCCGTTTGTCTTGTGTCTGATATCTCCGCGAAATGAAGATTCTCTCTATGTTGACCAATCCTTGTGGATATTATCCATCATGACCAATATTCAGTCGGGGGGGTTATTAATGTGTAGGTACTAAAGGTTTTTTTTAAATTAAATCTTGGTTACAATTAGACCAGTTACAGTTACAGTTACAAGTAGAATTACCTACTGTTGTTTTTGCGGAAACCTAGCCGACCTCGGTTATTCAACGAAACAAATCCATTTGTGCAAACCAAAAGTCCGTAAAAGTACACTGCTGGTTCTGAAAATTAAATGGAGCTCGCTCTTCTATAGATCGAAAAAAAAATTAGATTTTTTATTTTATGTACCTAAATAAAAGATCTAATTTTTTTTTCGATTACCTAGGTACTACTGGTTCTGATCCGCTTTTCAGTTAGAAATCTACAGAATATTCTCTACGTTTCTGGTACATTTGTTTCTATAACACGGCTAGTTATGACGATTTCTCGTACCATATGACTCGTACTCTTGTTGCGATCGATTGTGTTCATGTTTGCACGAATATTTCGGCATAAAGGAAAAAAATGCGGACATCACTGTCCGACTACACTCATTCTGTCCGTTGTGCGTATCCTGGCTAACACCAACCAGTTTGGTATTTTATCGTATTTCTGACATACTTTAGTAAAATCATGCCTTATGATGTCAGAGCGAAGCGAATTGTCATTAATCGGTCACCAACCTAGACTCCAAGTCCAAGTTTCTACTTAGAACGATCTAATTTACGTAAAACCCAATTACACTTACCTACTTGTGATGTTGAAGTTATATCATACTCGTAGATATGAAAGGCCATTTCATCATGCCAGTGAACTTTCATGTGCGTTTTACAACTTAGTTTCTTTTATTTGTGGTGGGTTTGCTCTTGACTCTAGTCTTAGTCTCTAGTTACTGATCTACATCAGCTACTTCTTTAAGGTGCTGCACTAAAAGAAACTCGTTCGGTGCTACTGCCATACTGTCTGCCTATTTCAGGAACCGAGGCCTTAGTGTAAGTTTTTTCGACTCACGTTCGAACGCGTTCGATTGCGAGCGCGTTAGAATTTAGTATGGGAATTTAGTTATAGTGCCACCTGGTGGTCACTCGTAGAACCTAATTTCACACTAAGGCCTCTGGAAAATGTTGTTGACTTCGGAATAGATTACCGCGGTAAATAGACGGGAAATCATCCAGAGTGTCTATCAATTTACGTAATTTATATTGGTTTAATAACAGTAACAGAATTCAAAATATTTAAGATTCCAGTCATTGCACTAGTAAATCAGTGTTTAAATAGTTGGTTGTCTAGGACATGCTGCAAACTTAAATGTAAAAAAATAAAAACATTTTATTTTTATAATAATTTATTTTAATTAATACTTCTTAAGTTATTAAAGCGCTGTTACTTTCCGAAGAATAAATAAGTGCAGTGTACGACCATTTTCTACTGTTGTTTTGATTCTTGATATATTTGGTGGCCAGTTCCGATGACACCGATTGCGCTGAGACCGTGTTTCTGAAAAAAAAATGTTAAATGAAAAAACAAGAATCTTTGAACATCAATCCCAACAACTTACTAAAATCTTTTTATAGGCAGAGAGGTTATTTTAACAAACAAAATGTCTACAATCTACAAAAGTTTTCTAAGTAGCCAGATATTGAGTCAAACAGGCTTTTAATATTGCTAAAATTAGATGATGCCTCTATGACGCTAAAATATTAAGGCAAACACTAAAGCATAAATAACAAAATACTAATAGGTAGGTACTCACAATAACCTTCCCGCCCTTCTTGAGCGCGCCGCCGATGCCCTTAGGGCTGGCACTAGCTCCGCCCGTCATCAGCGCCAATACCGCCAGCGCCAACAGCAGCATACCGAACAGCTTCATGATGAACGTTATTTTTTTTAAAGAATTGACGTTTGTTTAACTAAAGAAGCGCTAACTTCGAATGATGATTGATTAGAACTCACACTCCCTTTATATTCACGAAGGCAACTGATACTTGAGTGGGTTTTTCGAGTTAGTCATTACAATAAGTTTAGTTGAAGTTTGCACGGAAAAGACCAATAGAGAATAAGGATAAAGTGAGTGAAACTGTTTCAGATGTTTCATTGAGCTTTTACGTCATACTTACTTCCCCATTAATGCCCGGTGTGATGACTGTAGTTAAAGTAGTTGTTTTGTAATTAATATTGTTCGGCTCCCAATAACGCCAAAGCAATTATATATGATTAAAATAAAATTCGTATAGAACAGATGTTATGAATACAAGGGGCCTTTAGCTACATAACTCTTACCATACCTTCATTTCGAATGGGATTCGACTTCATTCGACTAATCGAAACATTTACGGTTTGCGTTCTAATGGCACTTGAAGTGCTTGAATTAATAATGAAAGTAGTAAACCAACGGCTAGGACCGCTAAATAAGCTCAATATAATGTTACAGTGTCCTCATAGTGTACGTACAAACGAGAGTCCCACAATGGTAGACTGCTGGGCTTTCCCGTTTGAATACAGTTAAGGTAAGATATCTAAACTAAACCGGTAAAAGTTTATGTTTTTCTAACAGTAAAGTGCTATTTCAATAATAATAAGAAGCTTCATGGATTGACAAACAATTTATGATGTGAAATTATTACCTAATTCTGCTTATCCAAAGAGATTTAGTATTATGTTTGCGTAACATCTATTTGTATTCAGCGCATGTGTCTAGTTGTATACCCGTAAATGTAAGTAGATGATAGTAAGTTTAGTTCGATGTGCTTATTACGCGCCGTTCATTCAGATTACTGGGAAATAAAACACAATAGTGACGAAGCACAAAAAACCCTGTAGGCATACGAAGATGTTCGAGGAGTGACTATTCCCATGTGAATATATTTCCGTATAAAAGGCTACCGGGATACAGTGGGGTCATCACTTGAAGCTTGTCTACGACGACAAACTAGTCATCAGCAGTCAATTGTTTTGAACATTAACGTTCATCATGAAGCTGTTCGGTCTGCTGGTGTTGGCGCTGGCGGTGTTGGCGCTGATGACGGGCGGAGCTAGCGCCAGCCCTAAGGGCATCGGCGGCGCGCTCAGGAAGGGCGGGAAAGTTATCGTAAGTACTATTATATATTAATTAGTAATTATAAAAATAATTGTAAGTATTAATTTGATATCAACGATATTAAGGTGCCGAATGAAAACACGGCGATATCTAAGCTGAGCTATACAGGATCTCCCGCTGTAAAATATGACTGTTGATTTGAAATATCTTCTAATTAATGTTTGTTTTCACAGAAACACGGGCTCGGCGTGATCGGAGTCATTGGAACTGGTCACGAGATCTACCAACAGCAGCACCAGTAGGGGAAAACTTCCATAGAATTATTCTCTTTCGCCATAAATACCAAATACCATAACACAGTATTATTAAAATAATCTATCATCACCAACAAAACATGTATGTTTAATATTTATTTATTTTGAATTTATGAAAATATATAACTGTAAGATCCTAATAAATTATTGTCACTTACCATTTACTGTTTTCAATTTCTTCTCATCCGTAATCAAACCTACAATAAAATAAATAATAACTTTTATTTCGGAAGTCGGTGTCAAAGGAAGAAGAAAACAAAAACACCGACTTCCGAAATTCAAATTATTTTTTACTTTGTATTTTTTGTTTTAATCTGGAAGTTAGTTGTATTTTGTTTATTTTTCACTTTGTAGAGGTGAAAAATAAAAAAAAACCACCTAACAACACCATATAAAATCGCAGGAAAGCAAAACACGCATTGTCGTTTACTTGGATGACAAAAAACCGTCATCCAAGTAAACGAACTCAGCTATTTTGATTTAAAAGCCAAACACCTAATCGATTATGGTAACAAATTCTATTGGACCATTCAAGAAATGTATCCTTTCAGATAAAACAATAATTTTCCAATTATGAACATAAATGACGGAGTTATGAGGTAATAAACATAAAAAGAGGGTAACGTGATGTAGATGGCCTATCCTGGATTGTCTGTGTCGAAGGAAGCTTTGGTGACTTTTTAGTCTACCCGAGGTTGACGTTTGACCGTAGAGGGGATGTCAGGAATCGGCCAACTGGTCTGTCTATTTTTTTTCGCGCATGCAACATCTCTTCGTACGACAGGTGGTGCGATACTTGCAAGCGGGAAGAGTTTGTTTTGTGGAGTTCAATGTCTACTTGCCGAACATGAGCGGATCGGTACCACACTGGACAAGCATATTCGCCAGCAGAAAAACATAATGCCAGTTGTGCGGAGAATATCTGCAGGTACCGTTCCCCAGTAGGTGGAAATTAGGTAACGGAGCAAGTTATTCCGGGATCCAACATAAAGCTTTATATTGAGGCAAGTTAAGCCCCTATCTAATGTCACACCGAGATATTTAGGATTCGAGCAGTGTTCGACTTTAGTTCCACGCCACGTGATGTTTAGCGTCCGGTTTGCGTACCTATTGCGGATTATGGAGATGGAAAGCGCACGACTGCGTCTTGGACGGGTTCAGCCGTAAAGCATTGCCGTCATAATAATCGCTCAGTAAATCGAGTGCCGTTGTTAGTTTATGCTCGACTTCGATGAAAGTTGCTGCTTGAATTGCTAGGGTCAAATCATCCGCGTATAGAAACCGCTCCGTGTGTTGAGTGTCGGGCTGGTCGTTTGTGTAGACGTTAAAAAACGTTGGCGCTAACACGCTGCCCTGAGGGAGACCGTTCTTTTGCCGTCGCCATCTATCTGGAAGCAGAGGTTGTGCAGAAGTTCGCTCAAAATGCGCAAAAAGCCCTGATCATTGATTCAATGTGTACTTTGTCAAGTAATTCAAATTCAAATTCAAATTCAAACTCTTTATTTCAGACGATTGTCCATAGTGTTAGTAACAACAAAATAACTTAATGACTAGGGTTAGTAATAAGGCAAAAGGAAAACGTTAGGTATATAAAAATCAGAAGGAATGGATCCTTACCCAATGACGCAGCAGAGGGGAGTCCCACCGATCTGAGAACACGCTCAGAAGACCGTTGGTGGTGGCGCGTAGCCGACCCAACATGGAGGCGGCCCTTTTTCTAATGATTGCGTAAAAATCATCTGTGCGCGCCTCCGCAAACATAGTGAACGCACTACAACGCCACGACAGCCCCAACAGTATCCTAAACGCGTTATTATATTGGACACGCAGGTCGCTGTATGTCCTCTGCGTAAAACTGGTCCAAAGGCTGCACGTGTAGAATGACTGGCAGAAAGCTTTGAAAAGAGTCACTTTTACTTGATTTGTACAACGTGCAAACCTTCGAACCAGCATGTTACATCGAACAGCCAACGACCTGCGCTCCCTCTCAATATCCATGTTGTCCCTTAGATCATCAGTGACCCAATGACCCAAGTACTTAAACTTAGTCACCCATGCTAAAGGAGTGCCACAGAGCGAGATACCCGGAACATCCGAGTAGTTTATGGCACGTGCTTTAAACATCATAAGTTCGCTCTTCTTACCATTGTACCTGAGCCCATGGGACACTGCATAGGATTCACAAATAGCCACCAGTTTCCTCAAAGCGCCAATGGATGGGCTCAGCAGCACCATGTCATCCGCATAACTAATATTATTTAAGCATACGCCGTCAATATGACATCCAACTTTGGTGCTGCCAAGCTCACCGACCAGCCGGTTGACGTATAAATTGAAAAGGCGTGGTGAACTTAACCCCCCCTGCCTCACCCCACATTCCAACTCGTACATCTCCGACTGAGCCTCCGCCCATCTAACACTATTGGTCTGGTTATAGTACCAGTAGCGGAACAAGGATGTGATCTCATTCGGTAGTGTCGTATCACTACGCAACTTATCCCATAGTATCTCGTACGACACTAGGTCGAACGCTTTTGACAGGTCCAAAAAACAAGCAAAAACTGGCGTTTTTCGAGAAGTGTAATATTGAACAGTTTGCTTGAGACACAGAATGGCACTTTCCGTTGATAGACCAGATTTAAAGCCAAATTGCGCGTCATGGAGTTCAACGTGTTTAGCCAACTGTTGATCAAGCAAACTGTCCAAGACCTTGGCGACTATCGTGGCCAACGAAATTGGCCTGTAATTGGACACGTCAGAAGCGTCCCCTGTCCTATCCTTAATAATAGGAACCACCACCGTGCGCATAAGGTCCTGCGGCAAATATCTATGGCTAATACATAAATTAAACAGAAGAGCAAGAACCCTATACAGGTGTGGCCCCGCATACTTCAGGTGCTCGACGCTAAGGCCGTCGTGGCCGGGCGATTTACCTCTTGTCATCTTCTTAATGACAGTAGCAACCTGTTTAGCTGTGAACATTACGGTAAACTCACCAGACCCCGACAATTCCCCCTCATCGAACACCCGCTGGTCCATTTGTAAGAGAGACTTAGGTTTAAAATGACTTTGAAAAAGGTTGGCAATATCTTTCGGTTCACTCAGACCCCCCACACTTGCAGGGAGACTCGGTTTGGCATTTAATTTATTTGTGGATTTCCAAAACTTAGTAAACTCTTTTTTCGAGTGACTTTTTGCCAAAATATCTAGCTTAATTTGTTGTTGATTATTTTGTATAAATTTCAATTTAGTTTTAAATGTCCTTCGTGTTTCGCGCATTTTCTCATACATAGCCCCCTGAGAGGGTGCACCATGCAACAGCCAAGTTTGGTAATAAGAACGAGCCTCCCTGTGAGCGTCGCTGACATATTTGTTCCAGCCTGTGACATATTTTCGTCTCCTGGTGCGATCACTGCCGACATATGTATACTGGGCACCCTCTTGGAGTGTTGATACCATTTCCAAATACAGATGATTTATTAATAAATTATGATCCATATTATTACACCTTTTATGAGAACACGAGGTACATTGGTCGGGAAAATCTATTAATTTTAGTTTATCATTACAGTACTCATAATAATTATTAATTTGTTCACTATTTCTTTCACCCCAGCGCACTTTATTACTAAGAAAATTCTGAGCTGGTAATTTCTGATTAATTTTAGTTAAATTACATTCAAACAAAACAGGATAATGATCAGATTGGTACACCCCATATGAGACTGCTGCTTTAGTAATTAAGTTTTTAGCTGCACTTGTGATCAAACAATGGTCTAACCACCGTGGCGAGCCACTCGCTTGACAAATAAACGTATGTGTATCTTTCGGCAGGAGTTCATAGTCCGCGCAAAACCAAGTCTGCTCATTACAAGCTGAAATAAGTTCATTAAAAAACCGCGAGCCCGGGTTAGCATTAAAATCCCCCAGTATAATTACACACTCAATACTATTACTTTCAATTATAGCTACAATCTCACTTAAAGTCTCTGTAAACAAAGTCAAATTGTCACTCTTACCATTATCGTAGGGCATGTACACTGAAAATATCAACATAGGACGGCTTTCGTATTCGACTTTTATCGCAACTAACCTATCACTGAAACACTTCACTGTTGACACAGATGGAAACACTGATTTTTTCCACAGCAGTGCCACTCCACCGTATGGTCTTCCTGTGATCACTTTGACAGACGTGTCAATGGCTGACTTGCCGCTGTACGCGAAGTTGTCGTCTAGGGTTCCTAGAAATCCTATATCATGTGGCCAAATCCAGGTCTCCTGGAGTGCAATGATGTCGGCACTCTTGCATAAGTTTCTCACACTATCCACCGACCTGTTCACACCTTTACAGTTAAAAGTCGATAATATAACTTTATTTTTATCATTAACAGCCATTATTTTGTGTCGTGTTTATAGATGGGAGCTGAGCCTTAAGGGATTCCTTATCCTTTTTAAAAAACACAAATCGTCTAAAGCGTATTCCTTCAGGCCATAGGCTGTCATCCAAAAAGGTGTCTAATTTATTTTTGGAGACAAATATCTTAAACGCATTGTACGGCCTTTCTGTTTTCATATTAATTTTCTCCAGTTTTATGGATACCTGAGTCTTAGTTTTAATATAGTCACAAATATCGGCTTCATTAGTGTGTTTATCAACATTCGAAACAAAAAGCGGGATAAATGATTCCGCTGCTTTAAAGTTCCCCATTGAAGCAGGTTGCGCCTTGCCTATCCTACCAGTGAATCGGTTCTTTAACTTTTTATTTTGGACAACTTTCCATTGTCCATCATTTTCCAATTCCTTCCATTCACCCTTGCTTACTACTTCAGCCATAGTCAGTTGTTTACTCGAAATTCCGTTAAGAATCGTAACATTCCTACCCACCGATGTTGAGTTTACTGGAGCCACCGCAACAGAGTCATGCGCAGTCCCGTTTAAGTCACAAATGGAACGATATCGCAAAGAACTATTTATGTCCGGCGAGCTGTTTTCTATCGTGCCTGCTTCCACAGCGGTGGCTCGGGGGCATGAAGGCGGGGGTATCGACGGCCGTGGCTCGGTACTTGCTTCACACAGCGGCGCCGGCGGCGATGACTCAGAAACATGCGACAGTCCGAACGGTCCGCTGTCCAACAGATACCCTCCTCTTCGCATATTAATATTCGAGTTAATATATGACACCGGGCTATTTACAGATATTCTATCCTTCTTTTGTTTACTTTCTAAGTCTTCTTTAGTCACATAATTTAATTTAATCTGGTTTATCTCTTCACGCAAGCACACTAAGTCTTTTAATAACTTCGTTACGTCGACATGATCAAAACAAACGGGCGGTAGTTTTTCCAAGTTGTAGGCAACAAAAACTGGTAATTGATCAGGCTCCGCTGTTTTTAAAACCGTCAGCATATCTTCAAGATCCTTTTCTTTTTTCTGTTTACGTCTTGATACCAGCTTAAGTTTTGTTTTCACAGATGAAAACAATAACTTTTTTGCACTGTCGATGTCTTCTTCAGAGAACGCCGACACACAAATTCTTATTATGCTTTCATTATCCATGACATCAAGTTTATTTCGAATAAACGCCAACACTTCACATATTACTACATTACAATTCACACACTTGATTGTGTTCACACTATTCTCGGACATTATCATAACTTTTGATGTTTATGGTTTCGTAAGCTGCCGAGAGGTCAACAAATACGACACCAGACACTTCATTAGCCTGGTACTGATCCTCTATGAAATCCGTTAATCGGAGGACTTGGCTTGTGCAAGATTTGCTCGGCCTTAAGCCAGCTTGTTTAGGTATGTATGAGTGCTGAATCGAAAACCGTGAGGCGGTTTAGTAGCAGTCTTTCAAAATACATAGTTTGTAGGTGTTTCATAACAGAGATCTGGGCCGGTTGATTTTGGGTTTGTTGGAAGGCTTGCCTGGTTTTGACTAATCAACAATTTGAGTCTTCCTCCATAACCTCGGGATGTTTGTGGGAACCATACACTAGTTGAAAAATGCTAAGATTACGATTTTTGTACAGCCATAGGGTCAAGGTGTTTAATCTGCTCCACCGTTATGTCATCGATACCAACGGCCTTGCTTGCTTTGCTTTGGTTCTGTGTCGCGTAGTTTTGCATCCACGTTGATAGCGTACTTTTCCCAGTTTGCCTTCGAGAAGTTAAAACGTGGCTTAAAACGATCCTGTCGAGGCCTACCTATTAAACCTACTGCTCTTACCTCACTCGTGATAGGTCTATGTTGTGTTTTAGGGATAGGTTGACAATTATGAGTTTTGAACACATAGAATTAATAATGACTGCTGCTGACAAAAATTATACCAGGGTTGGAACCACGTTTCCAACGACGGCTATTGAAGGATGCGGGTAGTTTGGCATCATGTACGAGGGATAGTTCGGAGGCATCAGCCCATTCCTCGACTAAGTTTCTGTCTGCGTTGGTTTCACGGTACCTCCAGGATGTGTTATGACTATTTAAGTCAAAGTTAGGTGTTTTGTGACTCTCAAATGGTTGGATTGTGCAGGTGCCTAAATCCACAGTAAGGATTTCTATCAAATTTTCGTTCTTCCAGGTTGCAATCATGATAGTTACACCAGGTATAATGAAGATAGAACTGCCGTATTGTTCGTCAGGTATCTCTAGTGCAAGCACCATTCCAGGGATTTGTGACCTTAAATGTTCGGCGCCACACATCTGGGCACTGAGAATGTCGCAATTTGTATTCTGGAAAAGCTGGTATAATAATTGGCTTACCAAGAAGGTAGTAGGTGCCCTTTGAGGGGTAATTATATTATTTAGCCCTAAGAAGGGCCGTTGATTGTGACTCTGAGAAGAACCGTTTTGAAGAAATATCGTGGTGAAAAGTTTAGTCAGCTACACTCTGCTAATTCTTTAGCTGACTAATCCCAGCAACATAAAAGCTAGCTGTCCAGGGTGCGCCGGGCGTTTGGAATCGCAGAACGATTAATGTTAACGCCGCTGGGAGGCTCTGTTCATGCACCCCTTACAATTGATTGTGACAGACGGACGGATATACACCCGAGTAATCCTACAAGGTTTCTATTTGTTACGGATGTTCGAAGCCTAAAAAAATAAATATATCTAAATATATCTATATCTAAAGTTTTCTTACAGCGGTACCCATGGAATGCGTTTGTTTGTTTGGTTGAACGCGCAAATCTCAGGAACTACTGGTCCGGTTTGAAAAATTATTTCAGTATTAGATAGCCCATTTATCGAGGAAGGTTATAGGCTATATATCATCACACCAAGACAAATAGGAGCGGAGCATTCATGGAAAATGTGACGCAGACGAAGTTGCGCGGGTCAGCTAGTTTCATATGTTACGGCATTTAACCCGTAAACAATATGCTGCATACCTGTGTAGGTTCTATAGTGCACTGAAATACTACAGTGCACTGAAAAAGGTTTTTCTAGGTTGCAACTGAGAGCTTTTTCAGCTGAGCAGCATACTTTTGTGCTTTTATCTTTTATCCGTGCATAAATGTTAACAGCATTGTTGTGTTCCGGCAGTTAGAGGTATGATAGCCAGTTCCTCTGTGTAAGAGGATTCCGGTTGAAACTCGCTTCCATCTTCGGCCTAATCATCACTTTCCATCAGGTGAGATTTGGGCCAAGAGTTTCCCCATTTTGCATAAAAAAAAAATAATAATAATAAATTTGCTCAATTCTGACAACAACGTTAAAAAAATATTTGGCGCCAAAAACTTTTTAAATTTTGTTTCAGATGAAATATGAAAATAAACGATATAAAAGTGGTGCCGTTTATTTGTTCTGCCTACCCAATAAGCACAATGAGTGAATTTACTGGTTGTAAATATGTAGTAATTTGCTTCGAGTCCTCACCAGTAATATAAGTAAGAGAGGAGAAATACAAAACAGTAAATAGAAGGTGACAATAATTTATTAAGGAAATCACAAATTCTAAAATAAATATTAGATTTTCATTTTTTGTTGGTGATGATATATTAATTTATTAATACTGTCTTATGGTACGGTGGTTTAATGATGGAAGAGAATTCATCAGAAGTTGTCCCCTACTGATGTCGCTGTTGGTAGATCTCGTGACCAGTTCCAATGACTCCGATCACGCCGAGCCCGTGTTTCTGAAAAAACAAAAACTAATTTAAAAAATTCTTGATTAAATAAACATCAATAGTCATGTTTTAGCCGTACAGCCCAGTTTAAATAAGACCATGTTTCATTCGATTCCTAATTTTGTTTTGATGGGCTGAATATATTAAAAAGAGTAATTTACTCTTGATACCAAAGATCAGAGTATATCAAATTACTTATTTAAAACCTCTATCTAATGCAAAGGAAAAACTTTAGAGGTGCAAAGTAAGTACTAGTCTGCAAAAACGTTAGTAAGCACCTCACAACAAAATAAAAGTATGGTGGACACAGAGATGAATCCAGCGCAAACTTAATTAAATATTGTCTTGTGTAAAAAGCAGAGTGCTCTAATTAATTAGCTTTTTGTAGAGACGCTTTAAATTAATTTTGTTAGAACTCAAAATAACTTTCCCGCCCTTCCTGAGCGCGCCGCCGATGCCCTTAGGGTTGGCGCTAGCTCCGCCCGTCATCAGCGCCAACACCGCCAGCGCCAACACCAGCAGACCGAACAGCTTCATGATGAACGTTTATCTTCAAGACAATTGACTGCTGATGACTAGTTTGTCGTCGAAGACTAGCTTCAAGTGATGACCCCACTGTATCCCGGTGGCCTTTTATACGGAAATATATTCACATGGGAACAGTCACTCCTCGAACATCTGCTTATGCCTACAGGGTTTTTTGTGCTTCGTCACTATTGTGTTTTATTTCCCAGTAATCTGAATGAACGGCGCGTAGTAAGCTCAACGAACTTAACTTACTATCATCTTTCTACATTTACGAGTAGTTACAAGTAAACACGTGTGCCTTGAATACGACTATGAGTTCATGTTCACGCAGCACAGTACTAAACTTTGCTGGATAGACAGAATTTAATGTTTATTTAAACGTGTCGCTTCTCATTTTTTTTTAAAAAAAGCTCGTTATTTTTGCATCATCAAAATTTTTGTTGGTTTACATAGATACGGGAAAACCCAGCAGACTACTTTGAGGGACTGTCCCTCTCTACACTATGGTGACACTGAAACATAATCTTGATCTTATTTTGTAGACGTTACCATTTGGTTAGTTCATATGACGTAAGTACATTATTTATTCAAATCTACGAAGGTACTACGTAAGTCTTTATTTGAGATTGGTTTGCTCTTGACTCTAATCTAGGTCGGATGACGGAGACATTTTCATTACAATTAACGAACACTTAATAAAAACACCTCAACAATGTTTAGTGAGTATTTTTTTTGTTAAAAGCCGGAGTTATATACGTACTTGTCTTCTGATAGGCTTAAGTAGGTAATAGGAACACCTGTTTCGAGAGATACCTGTTTCGAATTGATCTCGGCCGAAAAATGGGCGAGATCTGCAGATTGCACTCGAACATAAAAACGTCATATTCGAAGCGGATGACTGCCTGAGATATATGGTTCCAACTATCGTTGAATCCGAAAGGGCCTTCTTAGCGGCTGGTTATCTGGCCAGCAAAATAAGGAACCGTCACACAAAACTGCATATCTCGCGAGATCTCGAAATTGGCGAGATCTCGCGGTATTGTCATTCATAAACTCGCGAAATCTCGCCTGAGCCCTAATCTCGCGAGATTGTATTCCCTTGTGTCAACACTGTGAGGATCGGCCGAAGAGAGCGGGAGGAGTCATTTGATGATTTCCCATTCATAAGAAGGTAGTTTATAGGTACACCGGGCATTAGTGGGTAAGTACGTATGACGTACTCGTAATAACTCAATTAAACATCTGAAACAGTTTCACTCACTTTATCCTTATTCTCTATTGTGCTTTTCCCAACACAATTCTACTAAACTTATTTTAATGACTAACTCGAGAAACTCTCTCAAGTATCAGTTACCTTCGTGAATATAAAGGGAGTGTGAGTTCTGATCAATCATCATTCGAAGTTAGCGCTTCTTCAGTTAAGCAACCGTCAATTGTTTTAAACATTGACGTACATCATGAAGCTGTTCGGTCTGCTGGTGTTGGCGCTGGCGGTATTGGCGCTGATGACGGGCGGAGCTAGCGCCAGCCCTAAGGGCATCGGCGGCGCGCTCAGGAAGGGCGGCAAAGTTATTGTGAGTTTTTTTAATCCTTTAATTTATTCCTTAATAGTATTCCAACATTATAGATTGTTTAATCTATAATTATGTTAGCTTTGCAATAGCATAGCAATTTTAAAACTCTTATTTTACATCGAATAGCTGTTGACTCTGTGCTGAGTTGACTTCTAGAAATTTCGCTTTTAAAAAAAGGCCAATAACGCGGTCCTACTTTTATTTGACAAAATACCTACTAAGTATTTTTTTTTGTTTACTTTCATCTTGCATGATTAGATGAAAAGTAAACAAAAAAAAATTAAAGATAAAAAATAAAGTAAAATATGCAAGTTATCTGTCGCGATCAAAACTTTATCACTACATACTATAAAAAAGTCCTTTTTCGTGTCTGTCTGTCTGACTGTTTGCGATAAACTCAAAAACTACTGCACCGATTTTCATGTTGCCTTCACCAATGGATAGAGAGCATGGTTCTCGAGGTCGGTTTTAGTATAATTTGTTAAGCGGGCGGAACCGCAGGCAATAGCTATTTGTTCATAAAATATTGTTTTTTTTTTTCAGAAACACGGTCTCGGTGCAATCGGTGTCATCGGAACTGGCCACCAAATATATCAAGAATCAAAACAACAGTAGAAAATATTCCTACACTGCACTTATTTATTCTTAGCATATTAAGAGCTCAAATAAATTATTTGTCTGTCACTTAAAAAGATCTTATTTTCTTCCAGCATGTCCTAAACAGTTTTCTATAGTGGGATCTTTTTCATAATTTTTGATTATGATGAGTTACGTAAATTTTATTAAACCAACTTAAAATATCGAAAATGGGCGGAGTTTCACTTCCTATAGATATAAATTTTAAGTATGAGGGCAAACGCTCATATACGAAAAGGCGGGGCATCAAGTGTCGCGTGCGGCATGGCGGCTAGCACTAAATTCAAACATAATGGCGTTGTATTAGATTTTTCACGGAGAACCGATTTCGAACCCGCGTTGCACTCGGCATCGCACGCGGCTTCGAACGCTGCAACACCAAACCGCCACCGAAGACAAGCGTTGGCAACGCTGGTCCGCAGTAGCAGTTATCACACCAATTTATTAAATTCCCCGAAAATCCAAGTCACATTACCCAATTGGGGAACAAAAGTTCTATTGATTCTCCGCTAATTCCTCTAATTAAAATAAATAAATAATTAATTAATAAGTTTAATTATTTTATTCAAATAATCTAATATCAAATTATTAAGAAGATAGTCTAATGTACATATTATGTTTTTTTTTTTTTTTCAAAATTACGACAAGCCGTTTAGACGTGATTCTCATTTTAAATCGGCTACTGAGGGATATCTGCGCCTTAAGACAAGTTTCAAGTTTAATTAGATTTCTTGAAAAATTGTTCTGACTTGCCCCGGACTATCGATATTCAAATCTTTGCATTTTCCCCAAATCATGCCAATCCCCAATCAACTTGAGATTCTCCGCAGTTGCACTTTATTGGACACCAAAATAAGTTACACACACAATTTCATGGGTATAATTTTCAGTGGCGGTCTTATCGCTCACAGCGATACCTACCAGAATTTGTGTGTATGGACTGAAAGAAGTTTGGACTTGGACGGGAAAATTGATAAAATTACGTAGTGTAATTTAGCCCATTTTCCAGTACAAGTCCTTAAAATGTTAGTTAAATATATAAAGTTGTTAGGAACCGTCTCCATAAAACGGTTCAGGCGCCAGCCCATCAAGCTACACGAAACTAAAATTTTCCCAATCACGATAATGTTGAAAAAAGTTTGACAGATTTTTGTACCTTGATGTTGAGTTGAGTTTTATAAAGTGCGACTTTAATTAGCCTTCTGCAGTTGACTGTCATATGTTTCACAAAACCTCTCACTTGAATACACCGAAAGGGTGAACAGAGGTGTGTGTAGTGAGGTCAGATTACGGCACAAATGAGAAGCGTGCAAAACTAACAACTACATCATTCGAGAAAACCGCAAATTGTGCGAGCTTGAGGGGTTCCTTTAACAAAGTAAGTTTGGAATTTCCTAACCTACCAAGTTATGGAAAAGATTGGAAATCAGGTTTTGTATCGCATCAGTCTGTGCGGAAATTCATAGTGTGTTCATAGTATTCATAATAATTACATAAAAAATATATATCGGGGATGGCCAGAACATTATACCAAATAAAGGTCCTCATATCGTAGGGTATCCGAATCACCCCCATGTATGTTCCGTGACTTTTCATAGTTTTCGAGCTAAGGATTTTTTTCTGTATTTTTGAGAATTATCGATCTGACCAACTTAAATATATCTAAAATTAAAAGACTTTCTCGAGATTTCTTTTTGCAACGAAATCTTCATGAGTTGTACTTCAGTGCAAAAAATTATAAGCTTAGTAACTAATTTTAAGAATTTTCCACCTACCACGGTCTTTGGAGGCCGATTTCAGCCAATTTTTTAAATGATTATTAAAGCTTAAAGTCTGGCGCATTCTCGACACCTACATAGAAACCATGAAGTCATCTGTTTAGATTTTTTATTTACATTTAAAAATTTAGGTGAAAATTTACCGAACGCAAAATTTTCACTTCAGACCAACTTTTGCACAACTTTCAACACAATTACGAAGCTGATAGTTATATGCATAAAAGTACCTACAACTCATGAGTACTTAGTTGCGAAAAATAAATCTCAACAAAGTCTTCTACTTTAATATTTTGGACTAATTTTTTTTAAGTTTGTCAGTTCGATAATTCTTTAAAATCCGAAAAACATCCATGGATAGCTCGAATACTATGAATAGTCGCGGAACATACATGGAGGTGATTCAGATACCCTACGATACGAGGGACCTAAATTTTATTTTTGGACGTCAATGTTCTGGGCGCCTTGTATAGCCTGACACTCACAAATAACATGATTTTCTATTGGTAAAAGAATTTTCAATATCGGTTCAATAGACCCAGAGATTACCCTCTTCAACGTCACAAACACACAAACTTTACCTGTTTATTATATTTTTACAGATAAGATGTACCCACCATTGTTCTTCTAACATTAACACCACAATTAACGAAGTATTTTACTACAAGCTCGCTCAAAGGATATAATGATGTTGTTCATAAGTATAATATTGGAACTTGTATTTACCTATAGGAATATATATAAAGGAATTATTACCTAGTACAAAGCAATCAAACTTAATTTTTATTTAAAAAAATCTAAACATTTATTTAACCAAATCTATCTATACTTATACTTATAATAAATCTGTAGAGAGGTCAATTCTGTACATGAAATATTTTTCCAAAATAACTATCAGGGGGTGATTAGGGATCGATACTGATGCCAAAAATGCAATCAGTAAAATTTTTGTCTGTCTGTCTGTCTGTATAACCGTTATAGAAACAAAAACTACTCGACGGATTTTAACGAAACTTGGTATAATTATTTTTCATACTCCTGAGCTGGTTATAGTATACTTTTCGACACGCTACAATCAATAGAAAAAATGAAAAAAAAAATGAAAATGTGAAAGTTTGATTGTTTGTTACTCAATCACGCCAGAACGGCTAAACGGATCTTAATGAAATTTAGAACAAAGATAGATTATAGTCTGGAATAGCACATAAGCTACTTTTCATCCCGGGAATATGTTCCCTAGGGATCACGCGAGCGAAGCCGCTGGCAGAAGCTAGTCACTAATAAAATTACTATTACAGGAGGCCGATTCCAAATTATATTTTTAAGTTTGTAAACCCATTTGGCTACCTCTGCCTACGATACGAGTTTTTTACTTATAAAAATAATAATCCTCCTGGCCGAATTGGGACACTATCGAATAACACGGGAGATATTATAGTGCACAAATATATGCATAATCACAGATGGGACGGCAATAGGTGTGAGGAGATCTAGAGCTGGACCAAAGTCCCAACAGCTTCCAAACTCCGGGCTGTAACAGAGTATTTCCTAATGGAAAAACCCAGCAACACTTTTTGCCTACTTGCAAATGGAACCCAAACCCCACCTTTTAGCAGTCACGCTTGTATTGAATTGTAAGAACACTGAAAACAATGATGAAACCACAAAATTCGTAGAAGTCAACTAAAGATAAGAGTGTCATAACACATCAATTAGTTCATGCATAGTAATCACTTATAAGTACACTTTGCAAGCAGCTTACAGCAACTTGATTATATGTCGCAGCTTTAAATGAAATTAAAAAAGGAACGATTTGAAAAAAATAAGTAGGTACAATAGCGCGCCGCCGAGGCCCTTAGGGCTGGTGCTAGCTTCGCCCGTCATCAGCGCAAAGAAAAAATCTTCCTCTATTGTTACTCGCGCGTCATTGCGCATTAATAAGGAAAATCTCTTAGACGAAGGGATCAAATCATTTGAGGGGTTTATTGCTGCGGTTATTCTTTATAATTGTTTGCATGACTACTTACTTACTAACCTTGATTGATAGGTACGATTTATTATAAACTATTTAAATATGTTCCGCTAAGGATAATTTATGTTTTATACCTCTAAATAAATAAATAAAAATAAAATAATAATAATAATATATAGGTAATGTTGCATGTATCTCTATGACCCCTTTGCGAAGCTTTAAATAAAAAATATAGGTTTATAAAAATCAAACTAAAATGTTAAGAGATTATTTTTTATTTTTTATACTTGAAATGGGTTTGCTCTTGACTCTAGTCTAGGTCAGATATGACAGAGACATAGTCTACAATAGAGCGAGCTTACCCAGAAGTAGCCTGTTCACTGTAACTTTAAAAAAATTAGGGTTGTAAGCATAAACCATACAATATTTACATTTAACATTAATCATGAAAGTTCTGAATTAAACTATTTATTTAGGATATTATTAAATTACAATGTTTACAGTATCGACATTATGTACAAACGCATAAAAAAAAACAAAATAAATCATTGGGCATCAAAAAAATAATCCACATCGCTGTCAACGGCAAAAGTGCCCATACAACATTAATACATTAATTTTTAGCATTATTTCAATATTTTAAATTCCTGACAAAGTCAGTGATTATAATCATCATCATATCAGCTCAAAGACGTCGACTGCTGAACAAAAGCCTCCCCAAGTGTCGCCACAACAACCTGTCTAATTGTAGAGCTTTGAGATAGAGTTTTGTACAAAAATCTAAAGTACCTAGGTACCTACTAATGACATTACATCTCATTCCAACAAACTCAATTACAGACTTCAATCTCCTATAATAAGGCCACAAAAACCGCTTTGTATTCTAATACTTATTAATTGCTTTCCGATATCTACCAAGGACTGGGAATTGGGACAAATTATAAAATTAATTTTGAAATGGATACAAATCTCATTAGGCGGGTTTTGGGTGGAGGCAGTTCATTTACGCAGAAGAATCCTTTGAAACGTATCCTGTCCCGATTTAATTTCATCTTGTGTTTGATGTGAAATATGAAAGGGCTTTAGAAAACCTCAAGCACCTACCTACATTACACGGTGCCATTTTAGTCGTCTTGCAAAACCGGTCCACTTTATGTACCCGACATAAACTACCTTTAGCTGCTACTGTTATTTTTTTTTTAATTAGTCATTATGATAATGGGACATTAATGGGGGTAGAAATTGCATTAAAATTAGAAATCAAACGAACTTACCAAGTGAAGTTCGATGTTAATTGTGTGAAGGTGTTGGTCCAAGACGTCCTATAATTCTTGACTTGTAGTAGACGCATCGTGTCGCCGTACACCACGTATATTTGAAGCTAAGTTAAAAATGAAACGCTTCTTACGTAGACTGGAACGCGCCTAAGCTCATCTGTCATTTAGTTTGAAGTTCCTATTTCACGACCTGTAACTTAGGGTACTCATGCACTAGCATTAGGGTTAGGGTGGGAGTCTTGGACGTCTTGGACCAACACCTTCACACAATTAACATCGAACTTCACTTGGTAAGTTCGTTTGATTTCTAATTGTGTTTCTGTGTTGGTCCAAGACGTCCTATAATTCTTGACTTGTAGGATGTTCAAAGAGTCGTGAAATACAACAATTAATTTCTTTTTTATATAGTGTATTAATAAAAATCAATGAAGTTTGAACTAATAGTTCAAACAGAAACATAACAAAACAGTCATTAATGAGTGACAAATAAAACTTAATTTTATTAAATTTCCGATATCAACTTAATTAATCTTAATTAAAACTAAAATTGAGATTCATAAAACGGTTAACAGACTGATAACCTACTCATACATGAGTAACTATAAGCACTTGAATTAAAAATAGTTTCTGCGAATAAGGTCTCTGATTGTACAATAGGTCTGTTGTAGAACCTGGCAAACACTGAAGAGGTTTCACCCCAACCTACCGTTTTTCGAATGATATCTAGGTTGACTCCTAGAGCTTTCGCCTTCGATGAAGATGCATGTCGCGTGCTATGTGCTGTGAACATAGTGGTGTCTATACCGCTCTTGGTCATCATATCTTTGATCCAACGGCTTATAGTTTGTGATCCTATAACTTTATATGGTTTCTTGAAACTTAAAAGAAGCCGTCCTGAATTACTGGGTCGTAATTTTTCAGTTATTTTGATGTAGTCAACTAGTGACTGCGCAGGGCAGATTTCGGGTCTTTCGATAAAAAACGGAATGATTAGGGCAGGTTGAGTTGCACCCACTCGAGATGTTTTATGATAATTTTTTCTTTACAACAATTAATATTTTCTAATCTAATCAGACTTAAAGTTTGGACCCTATGTGCAGTTGTTAAAGCTAAAATAGTTACTAATTTTTTAGATAACATTTCCAATGAAATGTTAATATTAGGATATAAATTACCTAAGTAATTCAACACAGTGTTGGTGTCCCAGGTAACATCATACTTTGGGTTATTTGGTCTTAGTCTAAAAACTCCTTTAAAGAACCTTTTTATTAGTTCATTGTTACCAACTTGAGGTCCTACTAATAGCGAAATTGCAGATCGACATGAGTTGAGACTTCTATATTTTGATCCATTATTGTACATCCCAGTTAAAAACTTTAATATATCTGGAATACCAGCACTGTAACAATCTATTGAATTATCTAAACAATAAGTCCACCATGATTTTAACCATGTGTTATATTGTGACACAGTATTATCTGCTAAGGAAGCTAGCATGACGTCAATTGACATATCAGGAACACCTCGGCTCCCTAAAGCTTTCCTGATAAGACCCCTGCAACCAGGGTAAGCCGCTCGTGAAGAGGATGCGGCCTGCTGTTGATAGAAGTTAATAATGACTTATTAGGTTGGAAATAGATTGGCTCTGAACATAGTAATTTTTGGTATAGAGGATACCAAGGTTGGGTGGGCCAATGGGGTGCAACAACAATACCAGTAGCCTCATCATTAGCAATTTTTCGGAGAGTTTTTAGTAACATTGAGAATGGTGGAAAGGCATAAAAAAAATACTGAGACCATGAAACGGTAAAAGCGTCTATAGCATAAGCTTCTGGATCTCTGTGCCAAGATATAAACTTTTTACATTTTGTATTGGCTCTAGAGGCAAATAAGTCTATATTGGGTCTGCCAAAAGCTGTAATTATCTGCTGAAATGCATAGTCTGCTAATTCAAATTCTATGTTAGCTTGAGTCTTTCTAGATTCTGCATCTGCTATAAAGTTGTCTTTTGACTGGATATAAGAAGCAAACACAAAAATGTTCCTAGACTCACACCATTGCCAAATTTCCCTTGCCAGTGTGTTGAGATGATTGAACTGTACTCCTCCCATACGATTTATGTACGATATGGCTGTTGTGTTGTCTATTCGGAGAAGTATTTGACAATCCCTGAGGTTAGTTGCATACGTTTTTAGTCCAATAAAAGAAGCGAGGAGTTCTAAGTAATTAATGTGTTTCTTAGACTCTTCAATTGACCATGAGCCTCCCAAAGAATTGTCGTTGCACGCCACGCCCCAACCCGTTAAAGACGAATCTGAAAAAATTTCTAATGCATAGCAGTCCGACCGAATGTTGTTACAAAGTGCTTTTAAGTTTTTAAACCACCAATCAAAATCGGATTTTAAATAGCTGGGTAAGTTCATAGTTTTATTGTAATTATCATTATTATTAATCAAACTCGGTATTTCAGTCTTTCAAAAGCTTTGGTATATACCCAGCCATACTTAACAGCGGGGCAAATGGAAGTGAGTAATCCTAACAAATGGGCAAATTCTCTTATTTTGCAGTTTTTCTTATTATAAAAATATAATAATTCTTGCTGAATCTTTAAGCATTTTTCAGGTGGTAATTCTATTGTCATGTCTAGTGAATTTAACACAAAACCTAAATAATTGCATTTCTGTTGGGGTAAAAGTAAACACTTGTCATAATTAATTGTAAACCCTAGGTGTTCTAAAAAACTACACACTTTATCAATACCCTCTCTTGCCTGTAACATGTTGTCAAAAATCAAAAGTATATCATCAAGATAAACAGAACACAAAATTCCTTGAGACCGGAGGTGTTCAATTACAGGTTTCATAATTTTTGTGAAAACATAAGGCGCTGTGCAGAGACCGAATGCTAATACATTAAACTCATATAGCTTATCCTGCCATTGAAAACGAAGGTACTTTCTATAATGCTCATGTATCTGCACAGAGTAATATGCCTCTTTAAGATCGATTTTTTCCATAAGGGATCCAGCTGAAAGTAATTTTGTGGCAGTTCTAATGTCTTCAAGTTTGAAATGTGATGTACTCATAAACTTATTGAGCTTCTTTAAGTTTAAAATGAATCTTTTCTCACCATTAGGTTTTGGGGCCAAAAAAATATGTGAAAGAAACTGATTATTACATGGCTCACATTCCCTTATAGCTTTTATGGTAAGAAGATGGGATATTGACTGTTGCATTTCTTGAGCCTCTTTACCTTTTAATTTATTTGCGGGTGCAAGTGTTTGATTAGGTAAAGTTAAAAATGGCAATTTGTAACCTCTAAGTTTTTTTGTGTGGTGGGCCACTTCTCTGCTGAGGAGCTGGCCACCGCTGTGGAGCTGGCCACTGCTGAGGTGCTGGCCACCTCTGAGCTGCTTGTCGAAGCCTGTGGTTGTGCTGTCTGCCCACTCTCGGTGTATGTTGAGGTTGGTACTTCCGAGGCGGGCCCCGTGAGTTTAAATTGGTAGACTTTGCTTGTTTTGATGATTGTGGTTGGTTATGTTTCATCTCTGATCCAGTCTTGTTAATAGCTTTTCCAGCTTTTAAATCCTCATGAAGGTTTTCACCAAATATGTATTTAGGTACCCACTTTTGTTTGAGTAACAATATCCTTTGTATCTTTATTGAGTGCAAATTGTAAAAGGTATCTGCGAGATATTGACTCGGAGTGGAATAAATCACACAGCATACGTCCGGTGTCGCTTACAATTTTTGTAACCTCCTTGCACGCCTCCTTGCATATCAAGGGCTCTCCCGATGCAAGCCGTAGCTTGGCCCAGGCAGTTTTGTTGATGCTCCATTGCCCGGTCTCTTTTTAAGACCTGCTCTGAGACAGCTGCCTTAATCTCTGGATTTATTTTGGGGGCCTCCAAAAAAAGACAATTGTCAGGGATTGGATACAACTTCAGGAGTTCTGTTTTGCTATCCTTCTCTAGTCCATTGGTAATTATATGATTCCATCTCATGGTGATGTCCTTGTGAATTGCTTCTGCATAAGTCTTTTTATTAGGGTCCTCTCCTAAAATACTAAGTATGTCCTCATCTAACGGCAAAGACTCAGAGGAATTTTCTTGTAAAGTTTCTGTGGCAGGAAGCTCAGGAAGCTGATCTTCAGGAGCCAACTCGACTGTAGCCTCTTTGGCTAAATTTGTTTCCTGTTGAAACTCTTCTACACTCTCAGGGGCTAAAAAATGTATTTTAATTATTAGTACTCTCTTATTAAAGGAGCCTTTTATTGAGGTGAGAGATATACCACACGAATAGCACAATCAGTGCCATCACACGAGTATATCCGCAAACCTTATGGGGTTACGGTCGGGATATGCCACACGAATGGTACTCGCAGTACCACCACACGAGCATAACCTCTAACCTTTAATTCCGGTTGGGATATACCTCACGAATCGCACTCGCAGTGCTACCACACGAGTATATCCTCGTACCATTGTTATATTTCTGTATAGAATTAGCCACAAATTGTGTAAGTATGATTCTAAGTAGCCCAAACACTGGATTTTAAACAAGTATGCACTTGTTTTTGACAACAAGCACCGCGTGCGTGAGAATAACGGTTAGGTACATAATTGATAAATGTGATCACAAAATAAGAGTGTGTTTAAGTATGTTTTGTATTTACCTTGAATATCGTCCTGTACTTCGATTTCACTCGAAGAGGAAGAATGTCTTTCTCTCATTCGTTTCTTAAACTTTTTAAATAACGAATATAATTCGTCATCTTCGTTCCTCCTTTTCCTTTTATGTTTTCCCATAGTAAATGTTTATTTTAAGTAGTTAAATTTACCTGAAATAACTTTTTGTAGGAGCAAGAAGAAAAAAACGTGGGTTTTTGGCGCGCACGAATAAGTCGAATGACAGATGAGCTTAGGCGCGTTCCAGTCTACGTAAGAAGCGTTTCATTTTTAACTTAGCTTCAAATATACGTGGTGTACGGCGACACGATGCGTCTACTACAAGTCAAGAATTATAGGACGTCTTGGACCAACACAGAAACACAATTATAAAACAACCAGCCGGTCGACACTGTCGACATCTCAACGTGATCACATCGGCGGAGTGAACGACCAATGAGCTGTCATGCCATCTTGTTTGTTTGGTTTCACAGCTCTCTTATCGTTCATTTCACCTAACTGGTCACTTCGACATGTTAGCAGAACGCACTGCTGTTAATAATGTTTACAAATAAAAACAATGTCATCCGCACCATCCTTGGAATACAAGGCTCGGGCTACGCTTACTCCCTTTTTTTAAGGATGGAAAATCATCAAATGACTCCTACCGCTCTGGGCGGCATGAGGGAGAGTCATAATGTTCATGACTAAAACCCATCGGCGTTTCTTTTAGTGCCCTTTGCGATCCAAGACCGCGGTGACTCTTTGGTACTGACCCTAGCGGGTCCCGTCTACTATGATAACATCGCTTTGAGGCACTCGTGGAACACAACACGCTGTCGACCCGGGCTTGGTTCCGATCGGACGGCGATCCACTCAATGCTCGCCATCCGCAGGCCCACGCCTACGGTGGCCGGGAATCGCCCTGAAACTCCCGACTCCCGGGGCGTCTTCTTCTGTTGCGGTGACTGAAGCGTGAGGTTTCCCTCTCTGTCACGCGTTCGGCCTCCTCCTTCGCTAGCATTACTGCTTCGCAGAAAGAGGTAACCACATCTCGTGCCTCTGCGCTCCGGACCATGGATTGAACCAAGGCCGGACGCGAGAGATCGCCGCCGCCTGCGCTCGACTGCGCTCACTCCTGGATGTTAACTAAGTCATGCGTCATGAAAATTAATCAATTTATTTTTCTGATTAATCAAATGTTCATAAATTTACATACTATTTTAATGAACATGTCATTGGATAGGTGAAATGGGCTACCGTTGTAAGACGACTAAAACAGCACCGTGTATAAACAGGCGTTTATTTTATATCAAGACTTGCATTCAAAGGCATTTCAAAAGCTTTCCAGTAACGCAGTTCCTGAGTGCTCAAAATTGAGGCACTTAACGTCAAAACTAAAACGGGCACAAAGGAATCCAGGAATACAAAACTCTTTTGTTACTACTTTGTGGCACTAGAAAAGCGTTAATAATAAAATCAAAGCGAACAATGGGACCTACTACTGTGAAATGGTTTCTCATTTGTAAAGCTGTACAAGAATAGATGAAGGAGCTATTTATACGTAGATACTTGGTGCAGTCTTTTATCGACACTTTTGTAACTTCAAGTGGTTTTCAACCGTCATAAATTGCTATTCCTCAAATTTTGTACGTAGTGTTTTTTAATATTATTTTTCCTAAGTAGTTTACTACGATACCTAAAAATATCCTGGTGGGTCCTGGTCTTGTAACTATGCTGTTAAAATATTATCTGTTTTACATCCTTTTCATTCCATTTCTTTTTTCTGCATCTGTGTTTGCGCACACACTAAACTTGTGCACTACAATATTATATCCCGCGCCGATGGCTAGTCTCCGTTGAGATTGGCCGCCATGGCCAAAATGGCGGTCATGAGGACTATATTTACATAGAAAGAAAATACCTGTGTAGCCTTCTCCCAACTATGGTAAGGTTGACTTCCAGAATTACCGGATGCACCTACCTGCCCTCCAAAACCCATTTACTGAGTAATACAGTTTCTATTCGGAAACAAAGACAATTAATCGCGAGTAAAACTTTAAGGTAAATGCTTTATAAATAGTTATGGTTTTTACTGTGCGCAGAATTCTCCAAGAAGGTTAGTCATATATGTGCGCTTTATGGTATATAAGTTAAGTGAAGCGAGCAGAGACTATCATTCGTTTGTAGAACAGTAACTCTCCATCATCAACATGAAACTGTTTGGTTTAGTAGTTCTTGTGCTGGCGGTGTTCGCCATGCTGATGGGCGGCGCAAGCGCACACCCTAAGGGTACCGGCAGTGCTTTGAAGAAGGGAGCTAAAGCTATTGTGAGTACCTGGGTCTACCCTGTGGTTAATTAAATTTAATGTCTTTTTGGGAGACTGGAAAAAGTTTGGATTCCAAGGAAACTTTTATTGTCTGTCAGTGCATCACTTTCAATGCTTTTATTTTAACATTAGGGGAGGCGTATGTCCAGCTGTGGACGTCTTTCGGCTGAAATAATGATGATGTTAAATAGGAAACTGCTGTGACGCAACCTATGAATGTCATCATTGTGACGTAACCTATGAACGTCATTATACGCTTCACGCCTGCAAGATCGTAAAAGGAGATCAAAGTTCAGAGATTATGACTTGATCAGTAATTTCTCTTATATTTTGTTACAGAAAGCTGGAATAGGAGCGATTGGCGCGATCGGAACAGGCCATGAAATCTACGAACAAGTAAAGAACAGGAGGGGTTGAAGACCATCGCAAATTCACAAATAATTATTCTTCTACCTCTGATAAAACCTCCAAATGTCGTTGTTGTTTTTTAAATAAATTATATTAATCTATTTTATACTTTTATTTACCAATTCCTGAAACATTTAGATGAGTAGTCACCTTCTGTAGAATTCGTCATAATGATCTAAAAAGCAAAGAGCTTTCGACGCAGTATCGATGGATAAGGAAGCATTCGATTCTCATCAACTTATTTTTCCTTAACAGCCATCCACCACCACCATGATTAAGTTATAAAAAACTGAGACCTTCATAATCACCCATGCCTCCCAAAAAACCTAAAAAAAGATTCATAAGGCCAAGTAAACAACATTCTAAGTATTTATGCACTATGATTAGCAGAAACACAATCTTACCTATTTATTTATCCATATGGGTTGGCCACAATTGTCACATTTGTCACAGTTGTCCATAATTGTTTCTATTTTTATTCATTTTACCACCTATAAGTGTACATTATGGATTGCAATAAACAATTTGAATTGAATTGGATTAACTAAAAAGTCAGTAAGAGTCTGACACTACCTTCTGCTCCGCCCGAGCTGAAAATTAAAAAAGGGGCATTCTGAATCTACGTCCAACGGATATGACGTTATGAATGAAGGGTCTCAAACTAAGGATTGATCGACGATGAAACATGAAGTGAATGGCAGTGAGGTAAAGACTCATCATTGTGAACAACTTTTACTATGGGAGCAACACTGAAAACGTGACAAAAAATCGACTTCGCACACTTTTCTATGCGCATAACTTGACAAAATGTGCTGAACAGCTGATTACTTTTTCATGATTTCGAGGTTGGCAAGAGGCGGCACAGAAAGAGTTGTCATAATGATGAGTGCTACGACCCTTTTTCAGATATGTCTTTTATTCTGTTGCACGCTGTATACAGATTGGTATGCGAATGCGAAACTGAGCCATCAGAAACTGAGCCATCATCATCTCCGGCCCTGGTCCAAGCCATGGTCCGGAGCGAGACGGAATGGGACGCCGTTGCCTCCTTCTGCGAAGCAGTCATGCTAGCGAAGGAGGTGGCGGAGCGGGAGAGGAGACCCTCTCGTCCCGGCCGCCGTGGTGGACGCCGCGGGCGTCGGGGGCCACCTGGTGACCTCCGGCCACCGTAGGCGCGGGCCTGTGGACGGCGAGCTATGGGTGGCTCGCCGTCCGTCCGTCTAGTGACGACAGGCCGTGTCGACGGCGCGTTAGTGTTCCACGCGCGCCTCAAAGAGAGTCAGCAACACAGAGGGGCCCGAAAGGGCCGACGCCTGCCGGAGTCGCGGGATTATTCGCAAGAGACACCGTGGCTCCGGAACACAAAGGGCAATGAAGGAACATGGATGGGTTTTAGTCAGTAGAAGTCTGACACTCCCTCCCGCTACACCCAGAGCGGGAGGAGTCATTGGATGATTTCCCATCCCTAAAAAAAAAAAAAAAAAAAAAAAAAGCCATCATCATCTGCCTAGACTTTTCTCAACTATATTATTTATTTATAATCGGATTCAGCTGAATACCAGTATTTTACGTGGGGCGGCTGCCTACTAGACCTCCACGACCCATTAACTAAGACACCAGTCAAACTGCTGCTGTCAGATTTTCTGGCTTCTGACTATCCGTAACGACTGCCAAAGATCTCCAAATGACAGCCGGGACCAACGGCTTAACGTGCTTTCCGAGGCACGGGGAACAGAGCGGAAAACCCTAAAATATCTATTGGAAAAGGAGGAACATTTGGGTGGAATGTTGTGTCTGGTGGGCAACTCCCAGATTGTTGATGATTGTATCTGATCAAATCGTGCGAAATATTTTGATGGCACTGAAGGATACGTGCGATATGTGCTACACCTGTTTAAAACATATTATTCTTTGTATACACCGGTATTACGGGAACGTTCTTTAGTGTACCGGTTTCATGTGGAGTAAAACCGCTGGCAAAAGTAAGTCAATCCTTCCTTCCTTCTGTACGATTAGACTCGACTAGAGGTACTTCTATTTGCTTGAACGCGCTAATCTCAGTAACTTCAAGTTCGAAAACAATAAGTAATAGCATAACATCACGCTACGACCTAGGAGCGGATCATCAATGAAAACTGTTGCGAAATCGGGGAAAAAAAATCTTGTTCTCTTTCTACTGTGACGGAGACGACGTCGCGCGGTTCAGGTATGTAGTAATAAAATAAAATTAAAGTTTTTTTTTTTTTATACATCTTGAAAAATAAATAAAAAAAATATAAATAAATTCTTTATCTTGTTGGTCTGAGTTCTTTATTGTACTTACTAGCTGACCCGCGCAACTTCGTCTGCGTCACATTTTCCATTACTGCTCCGCTCCTATTTGTCTTAGCGTGATGATATATAGCCTATAACCTTCCTCGGTAAATGGGCTATCTAACACTGAAAGAATTTTTCAAATCGGACCAGTAGTTCCTGAGATTAGCGCGTTCAACCAAACAAACAAACATACAAACAAACAAACTCTTCTGCTTTATAATATTATTACTAGCCGACCCGTGCAACGTCGTCTGCGTAACATTTTTCATTACTGTTCCGCTCCTATTGGTCTTAGGGTGATGATATATAGCCTATAGCCTTCCTCGATAAATGGGCTATCTAACACTGAAAGAATTTTTCAAATCGGACCAGTAGTTCCTGAGATTAGCGCGTTCAACCAAACAAACAAACAAACAAACTCTTCTTCTTTAAAATATTAGTATAGAAGATTAAGTTGAAGGCAAAATTTATATGAAATTCCCTGGCTCCTAAGCTAGCTTTAAATTATTATAACTGTAGTCATATCAACAACAAGGGTTCGTTTCTTCGAAATAAAAAACGGGATCTTCTGAAGATGTTGTGGTTCTCATCTTTCCAAGTATCACATCGCTCAAAAAAAATCGGTACCTACCCTCCCTAGAATAATAACGCATAGAAACCTAGTACGAGTGCAAAAAGTGAGGCAACTAAAACTTAGCCTAATCCGTCAATCCGTGAAACTTAGCCATCAGTACTCAAGGTCACATTCCGTCGAACACAGCTCGCGAGTAAATAATTGAAAATGACAGTTTGTTGCGTGAAAGGATGTTATAGCACATCAGGAAAACAAAAAAAATGGGATAAAATAACATTTCACAAAATAAGTACTCACATTCTATGCACTATTTTACGTAAATCGATAAATAAAACAAAATTCTAATAACCTAACTTGTCATAACACAGTGTTGCTATTTGTGAGGAAAAAAATACCCACATTACTTTCATTCATGTTTTTCATTTTTGTAATTTTAAAATACAATACCTACTTACTGTTAATTCATATCAAACCCGATGTTTTAACATTGATTATAATTATAACCCATCAAGCATTTTAAACGCATTGAACAATACCTCATTCTTTATGCGATTTATTTCCTTTTATTTTTAAATAAATTGAATTAAACCTTCCGAAAAAATATGTCATATTACATAAAAAATCCTGTTAACCTTTTCCAGTTCCCAACAACATAAAATACTTGCCTTGATAGCAAAATAGTAATGCGTCTTCCCATATTTTGTGGGTAACGGCTTGGTAATGGTATCACTGAAAGCTATATCTGTGTGTGTTAGAGGAACGTAGACACATTCGGCTCACGCACACAAAGAAAGTGAATTGGACACACGATTTTGCTCGGGTTTTGTTCTAGACGCGGCTTCTATGCGTTATTATTCTAAGCTACCCTCATAAGGCGAATGATGCTTAAAGAATATGATACCACGTACTAATAGATAACATCTGGATCTGATACGGTATACCAAATCTTATTTCTTGTTAAATGTGGGTAAGTAAGTTGTCGAGGTTACACAGATCAAAAACCCTTAGAAGTCGGAAAAGTATTGATTTCACCCTCATCATGATGAAAAGTCTGAAGAAAATTATGTTTGATCATTAATTTTCAGATTGTATGCTACAAAACAGTTTTTGTTAACTTCAGTATAACTTTACCTTTCACAATGAAGGTAACAAAGTTATACAAATCTTAAGAGGGTATGTAAAAATAACTGATATTTCGAAAACCTAAACATGTAGGGTAAGGTGTTCAACAATGAACAACCTAAATTTCGTACCACTATAATTCAAAAGTTTACTTTCTAAATTAACTTTTGTCTGGAATATTGGATAGGTAGGTTAATTGACTATCTATTTCCATTTAAGGAATATAACTTTTAGTGATACTATGCATAGAATAAGCATTTTACTCGAAAATGATAATTGGCTCATTGTGTTCACCCCCTGGTACACAATAAACTAGGGAGGTCGGTAACAGTTAACCATTGAGCCAAAAGAAGTCAAAATGTTTATTTGTTCTGAAATAATTGCACATAATGTTAGAAAATCAGTTTTATTAAAACATAACAAAACTATTTTTATGATCGAAATTATTTGTTTTCAATCAGTGTCTACTGAAAACAAGATCAATTTGTATATTTAGCTTAGCATATTGGCACTTAAAATCAGTATCAAGTTTATTTTCATAATTTTATGACAATAATTCAAAAATATTATAACTGCTTAATTAAATCTTTTACGTTATTTTAATTGTGTTAGTCTTTTATTTTTATTTGTATTCTCGCTGAATCGGGTACCATAGGGTCACAAGATTTTATGAACTCAAGACACTGACAAGACTTTACTTCGACGGGACCCTTCGCCGACAGGATACTTCGCCGACAGGACTCTTCGCCGACAGGGCTTACCTATCAGCGACTCAACTATCTCCGATAATCAGACACATACTTTGGAAATCGATTATGCAATTCTTATAATTATACAATTCATAAAAAATGAAAATCTTGCATTTATTTTTAGTAAAATAACATTAATACTTTATTTGACGTTACAATATTGTAGCGTATAGGTACCTAAGCCTCAAACATTAACTATTTTAAGATGCGGATTTGAAGGTATTTAAAAAATATTTAGTTCACTAGTTGACATGGTATTCTTACGGACACCTTTGCATTACAATTCAGCACCAACACAGCACGCTTATAAAAATTACCACTTTATATTTTTTTTACAATGAGTTTATGTCAAAACAAATCAAAAACCAGTAACTTACAATTAGTGTTTTTTTATGTTTTATTGGAGTTGTGTTGATAAAACAATTGTAACGTGTTTGTGAAAACCAAAATTACTGACGGGAAATATGATTTGGTAATTAAAACTATCAGGCAGCATTTTCACATGCCTAATCCCGAACTACTGGTTATTCGTAAATTCCAAGCTAAAAAACAAAGCTCATAGTAGTATCCAGGATTCGCCTGTACAAATAATACAAAGTTGTATGAAGGATGTTCCAAGTGTAAATTTTCCAAGTACCTATGCCTAATAAGCACGCAATGACTAATCCGATAACTCGGACGAGAAATAAAAACAAACCTTGTGTTCCAAAACTAAGTGATATATAAGTATACCAGATAATTGCCAAAACTTTGAAAAGGAACAGTTTTTAGTGGGCCATTACAATGGCGAAACTGCTATGATATTTTAATAAATTGTTGACAAAGTTTTACCACCAGAAGCGCACCAAGTAATCGAATGGTTTGAAAACTATTATATTGACAGTTATATTTACAAACCAAAAAAAATCAAATTAATACAAGCTCATTAAAAGCATTAGGTAATTACAAAAGTGCCACTCACGTTCCCCCCCGAGACATGGTCAACATCATATCACATTGCTAAGTAGAAAAAAATGGAATATATTTAAAACTATATGAAATAAAGGAACAAAAAATACAAAATGCGAATTGAGAGACTATCAGCAGGCATAATAAATCCACGGAAGAAGAAAATTAATATAATCAACGAAAGGTTGATGGCTTAGAATAATAACGCATAGAAACCTAGTACGAGTGCAAAAAGTGAGGCAACTAAAACTTAGCCTAATCCGTCAAACTTAGCCGTCAGGCCGTCAGTACTCAATGTCACGTTCCGTCGAACACAGCTCGCGAGTAAATAATTGAAAATGACATTTTGTTGCGTGAAAGGATGTTATAGCACATCAGGAAAACAAAAAAATGTGATAAAATAACATTTCACAAATAAGTACTCACATTTTATGCACTATTTTTACGTAAATCGATAAATAAAACAAAATTATAATAACCTAACTTGTCTTAACACAGTGTTGCTATTTGTGAGGAAAAAATACCCACATTGCTTTCATTCATGTTTTTCATTTTTGTAATTTTAAAATACAATACTTACTGTTAATTCATATCAAACCCGATGTTTTAACATTGTTTATAATTATAACCCATCAAGCATTCTAAACGCATTGAACAATATCTCATTCTTTATGCGATTTATTTCCTTTTATTTTGAAATAAATTGAATTATACCTTCCGAAAAAATTTGTCATATTACATGAAAAATCATGTTTACCTTTTCCAGTTCCCAACAACATAAAATACTTGCTTTGATAGCAAAATAGTAATGCGTCTTCCCATATTTTGTGGGTAACGGCTTAGTAATGGTATCACTGAAAGCTATATCTGTGTGCGTTAGAGGAACGTAGACACATTCGGCTCACGCACACAAAGAAAATGAAGTGGACACACGATTTTGCTCGGGTTTTGTTCGAGACGCGGCTTCTATGCGTTATTATTCTAAGGTTGATGGTACATTTGAACAACAAAATCAATTTAGATGTAATCGCATTTTTGAAAGGTTTATCCTATACCTACTAATAATTTTAAAACATAAATTAATATTTAATTTAAAAGGAGTTGCTATTAGAATGATTTAGGTTTTGTAATATTTTCATTGTTACTAAGAGGTTTGTTTAAATGAATTGGTTTTTTTTAGTTTTTCCATGTATTTTTATAGGTATCTTTACTTATTGATATTATATATGTACCTATACTATCAATGCAAGACTATATTTTTTATTAATTGTATAATTACATGAAATGCATAATCGACTTCCAAAGTTAGTATCTGATTATCGGAGATAAGTTGCGTCGCTGATGAGCCCTGTCGGCGAAGAGTCCTGTCGGCGAAGTGTCCTGTCGGCGAAGAGTCCCGTCGAAGTAAAGTCTTGTCGGTGTTCAGTCTGTCGGCGTAGTGTCTGTCGGCGTTTAGTAAGCCATATGCCAGTAGCAGAGAAAAGTCTGAACTTGAACCCTGTTGAGGGCAATAAGCTCGCCATGCGAAGTGAGTGTGTTTGTATTCAGATACGTTTCTACCCAACCTTGCGAAAAATACAGACGGCATGTAATTAAATACAAAAGTGAATTATCTTAAACACATTTTCATTTCCCCTTGTTCGTGGATCGTTTCTGCCCAACCTTGCGAAAAATAAAGGCGTGATGTTATGTAATGAAATGACAAAGTGAATAAGGTATCTTAAACAAATTATCGTTTCAAATTTTCCCTTTGTTTGTAGATCTTTGATCCTCTTCAACCACTACAACTACGAACTTCAATAACAGATCATGCATAAATAAAATGTTACCGTAACTAATTAGCACTTCGGCAACAAAGCAATCAATAATAAAAACATCTGTTTAAACATTCCATTATCGCACATGCACCACTTATGCTATTGTCAACGTACGAGCTTAAGTTTAAGGAAAACGACTTATGGTTTTTCACAGTGCGCAGGATTCTCATCAAGGTTAGTCATCAGCTTTGAGGTATATAAGTTAAGTGTAACGGCCGAAGAGTATCATTCGTTTGTAGACCAGTGGCTCTCCATCATCAACATGAAACTGTTCGGTTTAGTAGTTCTTGTGCTGGCGGTTTTCGCCATGCTGATGGGCGGCACAAACGCACACCCTAAGGGTACCGGTAGTGCCTTGAAGAAGGGAGCTAAGGCCGTTGTAAGTATATTGTTGATTTTCTTCCATCTCACATCGCTTTTAGCAATAAGACCGCTCTTTTTCCCTGTCAAGTTTTAATCTTCGATGTGTCATTTGCTTTGGTGTATAATAAGGAAGATTCTATCGAATTTTCTATCTATCATCTTGGACATACTTTTGAAATAACTGTTATTTATTTTGATAATAGCTGTAAGTTAGAAGTGTCTTCCCAGAACGTAATACGTTTAGAAAAGAGGTTCTTTTGCTTATTTTGTACATAATTTCAAAACCAAAACAACCACCTCATTAATTCTTAAGACTCCAAAATCATAGCACAATTAAGTTAATTCATGCCAGAATATATTAATAATTAACTGGTACAATAGTCGTTAGAAATTGCCTGATTCTCCAACATTTCTTTAGTGACTAATGGTATAAAATATTTGGTTACAGAAAGCCGGAATCGGAGCGATTGGGGCCATCGGCACCGGCCATGAAATCTACGAGCAAGTGAAGAACAGGAGGGGTTAACTCATTGCAAAAAACCAAAACATGTAAAAATCACAGAGCGATGAATTACACCTACATACACAGTCAAAGTTAAGGTGCTCTGTGACGCAATTGCATCTATTGTGACAAAGAAAATCCAAATGTTATTGTTATTTTAAGATTAAGCTCTTTCGTTAGTTATTTCTACCTTTTTAAGATTTTGTTAAATAAAAAAATTTAAACATACAGGCTACATATTTTTTCTTTGATTCACCAATTCCTACCTTAATATTACCTAATAGTTCTCATTTCGTATATATTTTTTTATTGACAGTGATAAACCTATGTAAACTTATTGAACTACGTATAAAAGTTACAAGTAGTAAGTAGGTACTAGTAGTTTGGCATAAATTCCTGCTTTTTTACAGTCAACCGAATGTCGGGAAATCCTTATGTATCAATTTCGTCAGAGGATAACGGAGCGTTGTGTTGGCCATCCACGAAGAAAAAATATGTTACAGCCGCCATATTACTGCTACTACTACTGCACAGGTTCGCTTTAGTCTGTTGTCTCCGGTGGATGCCAGATGCACAGGACGAGTCGGTGTGGTGGCATTCGGGATTCGGACTGGACATAACTTGGACTCTTTCAGCTAAAATAATAATGATGATGATGATTCTGCCCAGCCAATTCACAAATATCTTCGAATGCAACTGAATACCAGTATTTCACAAATTTACATGGAGTGACTGACCATGTGAGTTATGTGACATTCACAACCCAGTTACACGATACCCGCAACGCACGTAATAAAGTGTCGGGCCTCTGAGTGAAAGGCTTAGATAACGTGCTGTCAGAGGCACTTCCGTTACACGCAATGAATGGTCAGCCATCGGTAACCTTTCTAAACTTGATCCCGGGTGGCTGTAAAAAATTTGCCACGAGCATAAGATTTTTTTTAATAATCATCTAAACTAAAGAATATAAATCATCAAAGAATATACTTACAGCTGCAGAGTTTGTTTGTTTGTTCGGTTTAACGCGCTAATCTCAGGAACTACTGCAGTGCGATACTGAAGTCATGAAGCTTCACTTCGACATGTTTACAGAATCGACCGGCTAAAAACAAGTCGAAGTGAATTGGGTGAAGTGATCACCAAGTTAGCTGTCAATCCAATTAATCAAGATAGAGTGACAGCTCACTTCGACTACGATTCAGCAGTGCGATTCTGTAAACATGTCGAAGTGAACACTTAGGCGAAGTGAACGACAAGTGAGCTGTTAAACCATACAAACAAAATGGCATAACAGCTCACTTGTCGTTCACTCCACCTAAGTGATGAGATGTCGACAGAATCGACTGGCTGCATTGCGATTCTGTTATCATGTCGAAGTGAAGGCTCGGGTGAAGTGATCACGATGTCAGCTGTCAATCCATATAAACAAGATGGAGTGACAGCAGTGCGATTCTTTTAAACATGTCGAAGTGAACCCTTTGGCGAAGTGAGCTGTCAAACCATACAAACAAGATGGCATGACAGCTCACTTGTCGTTCACTCCACCTAAGTGATGAGATGTCGACAGAATCTACTGTAAACATGTCGAAGTGAAGGCTTGGGTGAAGTGATCACGGGTCACACCAAACAAACAAGATGGAATGACAGCTCACTTGTCGATCACTACACCTAAGTGTACACGGTGAGTGATGTCGACAGAATTGACCAGCTGAATCGACGGCTGGTTTGAATTGAAAAATTCTTTAATATTGAATCATCCATTTACCGAGGAATGCAATAGGCTATACAGCATCACGCTACGACCGATAAGAGCGGTACATTCATAAAAAGTGACACAGACGGAGTTCGCGGGTCAGCTTGTGACATATAGATGGCATTTCAAATTCTTAAATCAGAAATCGGATTTAAGTTAGCACCTTTAAGAAATAAGATACAGAATACCCAGCTCCATAATCCAGCTTAGGACTTATCAAAGCGCCCAGAGATGAGTTTCGTGTTTCACTTAACATTGTACCTAACCTCCCAACTTGTCCGTCCGTCTTATGCAATAACTTAATGTTTACGTACTTAGACACTAACTTAAACACAACCAATCTAAACTATGAACCATATTATAAGGTATAATAGTTGGTCATCCAACTCATCCACTTTGTCATTTGAAACGACTCAAAGTAAAAGCTATTTCTTAAAAATATAAGCGAATAGAGTATCTCTTCCTTTTTTTGAAGACGGTTAAGAAACCACTTTTGAACGAGTACGAAATAGTGGCAAAGAACATCTCTCATAAAGCTCAACACACATTAGATGGCCACGCGCACAAACCGGTCTTGGGTAGTCTGTCAACTTCAAAAAGCTATTAGATACCATTTAATCTTGATGGAAAAAAATAATAAACGATACTTGCCCCCCCTTTATAGTCCAACTCCAAAGCAAAAGCCTCTAGTCAAATAGAGATGGCACGGCTCTTGTATCCAGGCTCGCATGCAAATTTATTCAAGTTTACATTGTATACTACCGAGGTTCTTATTATCGAGTGGGCGCTGGGCACGGGCAGTAAGGTCTAACAACATACCTAGTGTCTGAGTTTCTATGCCGCCTCAAGGACCACTGCCATTCTAAAAAGGCCACTTTAGCAGAATCAGAAAGCAAATTACGCTAGATGTCACTGTCAATTTTTCCCAATCCACATTGAAACTAATTCGTTAACGATAAAGATGAAATTAAATTTGACTGATCTTTGTGTGGTTAATATTATGATTCTAACATTATATGATTGATATGGTTTATTTGACGACCGCCATTTGGCGGCCGGGAACACTGGCTTATATGTGCCTTCCGGAGCACGGAATCATCTTTTTATCAGACAATCAGGTGATTCAAGCCTGCAATGTCCTAGCCAAACTGGAAACAACTTTACAAAGTATGCTTCCCGTGGGAATCGAACCCACAAACACTGATCACAAGGAAAACGCCTAAACCACTCGACCACGAAGGCAGTACTACTGGACGAGGCATAATGTGATCATAATCAATGGTTCGAACATGTCCGCAGAAACTGTGTAAAACTTGCATCCGAGTTGCTTGCATAATTATAGAAACGCAGCTTTACAAACTGGAACTTTAAGAAACTTATTTATCTACAGCTACACGTATAACATACAATGGTTTAACATACGTGGCGAAAATGAAGTAGCTACCTAAATAGCCTAAGGGCGGGTTGTTTCACGTTCACTTAACGCACGCTTAAACGTTAAAAATGGTGCTAACTATCGTTAAATCAAATAATTGAGTTGTTTTACAATATGTCAGTGCTAACGCACGTGTTAGATTGTTCTAATTTATAGGAAAATAACTGTTGTTAATTAATGTTGTAAAACAATAATCATTTCTAAAACTGGTGAACAGAACTTACTTAGTAACAAAGACAATGTCAGCTATCACAAGACAAGTGACGTTGACTTTTGGGTTCGGTGCACCTCAACATTATACACGCATAAAAACGACTATAACGAGATGGTTTAGCACTGGTTAACGTTAATTTAGTTGCGTCAAATAGAACAATATAGTGAAATTTCTTTTGAATTCATCAATAGCAGTTTCTTATGATGACACAAAAAAAGGATAGAGTGCAAAGAGGTATTTAGGTTGGACACGTGTTAAGAACTTGGGCTATTGAGATGAGCAGGAATTTACACCAATTTTTTTTGAAACAATGCTGCTTTTTTAATGAACGTTAAACATCTTCCGTAATCGTTACTTTTTGACTTACGTATGTTACGTTAACCAACCGTTTGAAACAACCCGCCCTAAGGGCATGCGAATTAAGTTACAAATTCGAACTTCTTGGAGTAGGTAACCACAAAGTTCAAGACCCGACCGAGTTAGAATAAACTGATACGAGTCTCCTGTCGAGGGTTGCCAACTGCCTGTTGGTTGCTCTATTGTGTATTTATTATGCCTAAGTACAGTCGCCAGCACATCAAGCTACAATCTGTCAAATTTCTTTGTTAGATTTTCAACTTTATCTCTAAAGGGTTCAAATTTGATTGGGAAAATTTGACAGTTTACTTTCAAATATACAAAATCAAAAGAGAACGCGAGTGCCTAAGTAGAATACCAACAAACAATAAATTTATCATTTCATTCGCAACATTTCATAAAACCGAACGCGTCGGCACACACCTCGCCTCCCGAGCAGCTTCACTTGCGGTCGAGCGTAAAGACGAAGGCCCAACTGCCGTTATTAAAAATGTCAGGTATTTTTGTTCGTTTGTTTTAGGGTTCTGTACCCGAAGGGTAATTAACCAACGGAACCCTATTACTAAGCCTACTCTGTCCGTCAGCCTGTCAGCGAACTGTCTGTCAAGAACCGTAATATGTAGACCCAATTGAAGTTTTCACAGAATGTGTTTTTCTATTGCCGCTTCAACAAACGCTATAACGCTATAAAAATCTCGATTCACGGTGATGTTATTAGTCCTCCGAGACGGCTTGACCGATCGTAATGAATTTTTTTGTGTATATTTGGTAGGTCTGAGAATAGGTCGTAATTTGGCAAAACAACGTTTACCCGGTCAGCTAGTTACAAATAAAAAACTTTTTAACAGAAAAATACTACCGACTTCCAAAAAATTAAACACTACAAAATATAAAGAAGGAAGTCGGTGGTTTTTCAAAGTTAATTTTTTTTTGTTTTCTGAGACCGACTTCCGAAATTTAAGTTATTTTTCACTTTTTAGTGGTTCACAAATGTGCTTACCCGTTCACAGCGTATCGGCGTGATGATATGTTATGAACTGGTGTAAACTATAGACAGACATAAGATCTCAGCAATCCCTGTCCATTTGCTAAAATTTATTGAGGAGTTCCCTTGCCTATCTACGAAGTAATTCGTCAGATCTTCACCAAATTGAACTGAGACCACTCCGAGAAAGTACTTTTCCAAAAACTAAACAAATCGCTTCAAGTGTGCCTATAAAATATGAAGAGTTCCCTCTATTTCTCCAGGATCCCATCATCAGATCCTGACTTGGTGATCATGGGACCACCTGGGAAGTATAAACTTTCAAACAAAATAAATATTTCCAAATCGGTCAAGCCATCTTCGAGTAATCGGAGAATATACATAAGATAGAAAAAAAATGGTACCGACGAATTGAGAATCACCTCCTCTTTGAAGTTGGTTAAATAAATGTTCTACCTTACCTATACGGCTTCTATGTGTACTCTTTATTAATACTTTCTAAAATCAGTTAAACACTAAGTCTTCTAAAATGTTTGGGAACCCTCGTGTCATATTCTACTCCACGAGATTTGGAGTCAACCATACTACTAAGGATGTAAATGAAGGTGTAGCCTAGGGTTGCCGATCGTTACCGGGGCCCTGGAACGCAAAGGGCACCAGGAGGAATGAGTTCTAGTCAGTAAGAGTCTGACATTCCCTTCTGCTCCGCCTAGAGTGGGACACGACATAGTATCCACTCATACGTATAATAAATTACTGCATGTTCGTTGGCAGTATTACGCATATGACCATATCGCACTCCCCACCGAATAATATGGTAATCGATAATTCTAAATTTTACAGGAAAAATAAAAAACTGTTTATTGCATATATCTCAGCACGGGTGAAACCTATGATAGCCAATTATACATCAAAACATAGCTAATTTTTTACGATCTGTTTTATTTTACCTTTTTTTTTAACGGTTTGACAAGATAAAGTTTTTGACGAAAATAATATTACTGAAATTGTATGGCAAAACTATAGTATGCAACACATCAATAAGATATTATTCGCGTGTAAACTCAAAGATGTCGTAGTCAATATTAATGCATTATGGTATTATTCGTTTAAATTCGGTGCCAAAAAATCTACCGGCAATATGATATTACGATATTATTCGGGTGAAAACCAGGCGATAGTGTATACTGTAATATAACATGACAATAATATTCATTGATTTGTAGTGTCTAAAGAATCACAGTAACATAATCTTGCAAATACATTTTTTATAAAATAATTCAGTAAGTGCCTATTATTTGATTTGGCGGAAAATAACAATAGTAGAGGAAGTTTAAAAGTTATGAAATAAAACGAAGGTTTTATTATTAATAATCATAATCAGGTAATCTTTTCTATCACAAACAATAATCACTAGGAAGTCCTGTCGACCCATTGGATCACTACTATCTAAATTAAATTAAAAATAAATCATGATAAATCATCATTACAGTCCGATTCAGATTCCGAAGAGTGTTCTGTACTATTTTCACAGGTTTGGAGGGAATTATAAAAAGTATGATAATGTTGAGGTATGGCTTCTGTTCTGCATAAACTTAATAAATCTTATTTTAGCAATTTACTCACTGGGATGGGTTTATAGGAAGCCTGTTTTAATGGCATTTGGGCAGTAGGTTCAGTTTCAGGTCTTCTTCCTCTCTTTGATCGAGTTTGAATTTCCGTGTTCAGCTGTTCAGCTCCGAATAATCATCCTCAAAATTATATTTAAATAGAATGGTGTTCGGTTTTGAACACGAAATCTTTACTTTCGGCCATGGATATCTACAGCCCAATTTTTGCCGATGATTAAGTCCTTTATGTTAAGGAAATCCTTCTGTTCCATTTCTTTTACGGAGTATGGGTTGCCCCTCACCTTTGCATTTAAAATGACGCCATATATTTGGTCTGGAGTATAAAGTACTTTTTATTTTTTAAGGTTCTTTCGACGCATGAATGCATGCTGTCGCCTTCATTCTGGCTGTGTCCAGTTTCAAAAAACCTGTGTGTTATATTTTCCATATCATACACTTTTAGGGCATAGAAATTTAAATAAAAAATATACCGATTTTTGTTTTGGCCTGCACAGCCATCTGAATAGAATGATACATTCTTGATTCCTTTACTCTTTTCTTCTTTGTAAGCAACTCCCAATTTCTATGGAACCTCTTTTGGCGATAGAAAAATGCCATACGTAACAGTGTCCTGATTTGTTAAGAGTGTTGTAAATAGTGAAATTGTATACTGGGTATTTTCTTTTGTTATAGAAAATTCCTACATCAGATCGAGGTACACTCAATAATTTTTCTAGATCGAAAATAAAAATGCTTCTTTTCTAATTGGGTCCACTTGTTCATAAAGGGAACATGTTCCACATAAGTCTTTTTTCGGCTTAAAAAAGGAATAGTTAAACATGGTATTAAATATAGTTTCATATTGCCGCTTTGATGCCTTTTGATCTGGAATATAGTCTTGATGTGGAAACCAGTCTGTATATATTTAATCTATACATTTTTGAAATATTAAGGTGTTGCGATAAATATCGTCGCTTTGATTGTTTTCTAATGTAGTGCGATTCTACGGAAGGAAACAGTTTTATAAGAGCTAATATACTTTCTTTTGAAAGTTCAGACATCTTCTGTGGCCTTGTTGAGTGAGTTCCTCTGAGATCTGATAAACTTTCGTCTTTTTTTATCTTTTCAATCGCCGTATACACTACTTGTTCTGATACCTTTATAGTGTTTAAAAAAAACACTTTACAAACCTGAATATTAGTTTCTGCTAAAGGTAAGAAATATATTATTGTTTGTGTTCTATTATTTTGACGGTCGACAGTTAATCTTTTTATAGGTTTTGTTTCAACATGTCAAGCAATATACTGCCATTGAAGCTCGTGACTTTAAATTATAAAACTTATTGAATATTTTTTGCCTTTGGTCTGTTGAAAATTTTTGGCCACATTTTTTTTGACAAGAACATGGCGGTCCCATTTTTTCGAGGAATGTTTTTTTTTTGGAACGCGCACCTTCATACGCTTGTCCCGAATTTTTCAGTCTTTTGTTTTAATGTCACACCACTCATTTTGATTATTTAAACGCTTTCTTGTTGATTTCTGTAAAACAGCTTCAGAAGTAGAAGACAACCCATCATGTATCATATTATTCTCATTGTCTATTAAAAGAGACGATTCGTGGGAGAGGACTACTTCTTTGTCAGTAGTTTGTGGATCTTGAATGTTAGCACTACTAATAGAAGGTATTTTTTCTGAAACAGATGGACTTATTAACTGGTCTAGCAACGTAAACTGACTGACATCATTTTTTTCTTTGTTGGCTTTACATGTACTGTCATTACTACATGCAGGCTCTTCTGTTTCACTTGATGCATCGGTTTTCTGCTGTTACTTCCTCGAACTCAATAACTAGAGCAGTTTATTTCAAAGTATAATTTTCCTCTACGGTATCGATGTCTTGATTAATTTGTAATGTCTCATCTTCAATACATCCGTCTATTTGCGAATGAAATGATTGGTTTTTGGGGCATTCTGTTCCAGGAGGTGATATAATAACGTCAAATAGAGCAGTAATTCTATTGTCATATTGTTGCGGCATGTGTTTAGGTGTGTTTGTATGTTTTGTAATACTGTATTCAATCCTTACGTACCGAAACCATCACAATATTTTATTGTACAACCGCTTGCTTTAAAATTATTTACTACTAGCTGACCCACGCAACTTCGTCTGCGTCACATTTTCCATTAATTCTGCGCTCCTTTTTGACTTAGCTTAATGATATAGCCTATAGCCTTCCTCGATAAATGGGCTATCTAACACTGAAAGTTCCTGAGATTAGCGTGCTCAACCAAACAAACAAACAAACTCTTCTGCTTTATAATATTATTATAACTCAGAGGTTCTCAGATTTTGTTGTGCAAGGCGTTGCGAACGTTCAGGTGAAGATTCTCCCATACGGCGGCGTATTCTTGCTGTCCGTGCTTGAGAACTATGTTTAGTAAGTTGAGACATGGCTCTCTTTAGACATTTTCAAATGTTTAAGAAAATGTTAATAGCGTGTAATATTCTAGCTCTGAAAAGAACTGTTGTGTAGCCCTGAAAAGAACTTTTGGTTAGCCCTGAAAAGAACTGTTGGTTAGCCCTGGAAAGAACTGTTGCTTAGCCCTGAAAATAACTGTTCTTTGGCTCTGAGAAGAACTTTTGCGTAGGTGTAGTTTTAAGAACGAAATCTAAAGAAAATCGCACGAAAATTATTAGACTTCGCGCACGACCGCTGCGAAGGGAGCCGACGTACTTATACTATCTATGGAGCCGACCTCGCGGCTGAGCCGCGCGGGTACCTTACTCATAGATCTAAACTCCCCTCCCGCACGCGCACCCGGGCCTTGGTGACGTCCACTTCGCAACGGGTCGTGCAGCAGAAATCGTAATATTTTAATTTCGCCATAACTTCAAAACCAAACGTTCGACATTAATCATTCAAAGACCAAATATTATCTACATAAACTGTACTTAGTGATGAAATACTTTATTTTGATAAAGATTAATAGTATGAGTAAAATAAACGCGTTTAAATGTAGTCCAAAAAAAAATCAAGATTTTTAAATTAAAAAAATGGTGGTTGTGCCTCACTCGACATAGATAGGTATAGTGTGTCGCGGACTTTTTTGTAGATATTTATAAGATCTACAATTAATTAGAACAATGTATGGTTCTATCTTTTATAGTTTAGGCAGCGTACACAAAAGAAGTTACTTTTCTGGTTGATTTTTACACCTTGTGTCCGAAAAACCCAAATATCTTACGGAACCCTATTTTTTTCCAAAATAAAATATAGCCTATGTTACTCGTGGATAATGTAGCTTTCGAATGGTGAAAGAATTTTTAAAATCGGTCCAGTAGTTTTTGAGCCTATTCATTACAATCAAACAAACAAACAAACAAAGTTTTCCTCTTTATAATATTAGTGTAGATGTAGATTATGATACAGTAAACGACATTGCGTTTTTTGTAAGTATCAGTCATGTTTAGTAAAATGACATTACCAAATCCAGTAATTAAAAATAACACATGAATAAAATTGTTTTATACTTTACGTGGAACAGGGTATGCATTTCTTACGCGAATAAAATGGTAATAGTCGTTTACCGAAAAAGTTAAAGATTGCATAATGTGTAATCACTTGTTATGCTATTATTCGTGCAATAAGTGTGTTGGAAATTTTAAGGGAATAATATTGTTGAGTTAATTACGGTACCATTGAAATTTTTGTACTTTTATAAATATACATAGAAAAATTGCAAAAAAAAAATTCAAGATATAATTAATCCTCTAAACATCGATTATGCTATAAAACGAAAACTGCCGTAGTACTACATTACCATATTATTCGGTGGGGAGTGCGATATTGTTAACGTGCGGTCTAGTACCGCTACCGTGAGACGTATGATCCCTGACAGCATGTGATTCGCTCTGCGCACAGAAAGTGCAGGAGGTACAAGGCCGTATGAACCTACACAATCAATTATTAATTAATTATGAGTTAACCAATTTTGCTACAGTTAAACAAACTTGTAAATACTTACAATTGAATCTTTTTATTAATAGATATTTAGAAAACATGAAACGAATCTGTCAGAAGCATAAGCGGGTTTGAAAAGGATAGCCTCATCACTTCCATTGAAGATAATAATAAAGATCAATCTTTCTTTGTATTTGCATTAGCTACAACCAGAGTGGTCTGCGGGTCTATTAAAAGGTCACTTTAGTAGAATCATATCACAATCATAATATTACCACACAACAATCTGCCAAATTTCATTTTATCTTATCGCTAAGGCTTAGCGCGCACTAGTGACTTTTGTCAGCGGGACAGCACATTTTTCTCTTTCGCAATATAATAATTGTGCAGTGCAACAGAGAGAGATATACTATCAAGGTGACAAAGGTCACCAGTGCACGCCTAGCCTACCGCATTAGCTGTTGATTGGGAAAATTTTACAGTGACGAGTAGCGTGATGTGCTTTTCGTTTCTACTAAAGTGGCCTTTTTAACCGGGTAGAGACGGCGGTGGAACCATTGGTTCTACCTGACGCAATTGATTTTATACTTTATTTTTATGACATTACGATTTATATCAGTGACGTCAAGTGGAACCAATGGTTCCATTCCGGACCCAACCGGTTCCCAATGCTCTTAATAATACTGATCGTTTTCTATCATCATGGCGGAGGTTAGTTGAAAGGTGGCCTTATTGAATCAATGAAATCCTCCAAGCACACACATTCAGGAAATCTCTGTGGCTTAGCAGGGTATTCAAAATGAACGTTTTGAAAAGTAACTCTATCTATACAGCGTTTGCGCGGGGGCTTACTGGTGATCTTCGGAGAGCATTTCGTCACTGCACTTGACGTGGTTGTTGAGAAATCGCATAGAGTCAAGCTTGAACTTTGTGATGAAGGCACCTTTTGTTGCATATTTTTTAATACAGGAATTGTCTCTTGTGACATGAATCCTTTGTCGGTAGCTTTATCAGAGGTGAACATAGAAGTCAGCGTTTCTGATTCTTCATCTTTGAAAACCCTGACTATGCCTCCGCGTAGAAGATTTAAGGTCATGCAGCACGTTGGACAAAGAACATGCTTGTTGATGTATTCTGCTTGCGAATTTACTATACCTTCATATTGTGTTTCGTTTTCTTTTGTGTATTTGATATCTTCGGAAAATGTATCAGAGAATTCTCTGAGAGACGGGTCACAGGTATGGCAGAGATTGCATTTGCAATTCACTTGGGCCAATTGCTCTTTCAGCCAACGAAGCTCTTTAGGCTCTGTGCAAAACGAGGTCGAAAGCTGCCACATGCTTGGCTGGGCTAGCTTTGTTCGTTACACTAAAACTCAGATGGTAAAATGTCACAGAGTCATCTTCGTAACGTTGGATACGAATTACAGCATTCTGTAAAATTTTGTTCAGTGATTCGTAGCAGGCTCTGCCAAGGCTCTGCTTTACTATTTTTGCATTAATGTCAGGCGCCTTGACGTCTGTCAGGTTTAGGAGGTTGTAATTCATAGACTAGCCGACGACGTGCTACAAGGATTGCAATAGGTACCAGTTATATATTACATTAGTCTATGGAAATAGGTTCCTGTTGTTGTTCCTATTCCAGCATGTCTCGCCATCTCTGCCTAAGCCTTCCGCTTCACCGGCTCCTAGTGTTTGGGACCCAATCTGTGGCTATACTTTCACCCAATTTTCCTGTGGGATACGACGAAAACCACTTGCCATTTCCATTTTAATTTTCCAGCTGTGTTGCCTACATCTACGATTTGGAACGGAGCACACCGTTCATTATACGGTCTGTAATTCTGACTCCGTGGTCGCTTCGTTCCATTGCTCGCTGGCAGATCTCGAAAGCGGACTTTTGACATTGTGATTAAGATCACGTTTGTGCTCCGTAGTTGAGGGTGGGGAGGATGCACATGCCCATGAGTCTCTTTTTAAGGCAGAGTGGAAGTGGTCCTTCTTTATCTTATCTCGCCTGGAATGAGAGTATTAGGCCGAGATATATGAACTCATGGACCTATTCAACCTCAACACCCTCAATGCGTACTTTGCACTTCGTGCTGTTGCTGATTAATTTCGTTTTCGGCATATTCATCTTGAGTCCGATCTCGAGGCTGGCGTACCTAGCTCGAACTATAATAAGCATAAGACTTAACTCAGTTGCCGAAGTAGAGAAAAGGACAATGTCGTCGGCGAAGCGAAGATTTGTTAATTTCCTGTCTCCAACGACAATGCTCTTGTTCAAAGCAATCATCCTCTCAAAGCTGCCGTCAGATCAGATTTTGATGCCCCTTTGTAGTATAGTTGTAGTATTCCAACAGGAATGCCACAGCAATATCGCTATTGATTACTACCCTATTACCCTAAGCTGTCTCTCACCATGATTGCCCCTGAAGTGAGTTATGAAAGACTTGCCAGTATCCATTGCATACATCCGTACCTCAAATGGCTGATAAAAAGGAACGGTTATTCTTCTGAAAACTATCATGATTATATGAGAAGAATAACCGTTCCAGATAACGCACTAGCGTTGTAGCTAGTGCTCCGTATACTAATACGGAGCACTATCCCTTTCGCACAATGGAATCGTGATGGCATAGATGGCATCATAGTGGGGGCCCGGGCCTCTCTGGGGATAGACGTCCACAGCAGTCGGCATTTTTTATTTGGGACAAGCCGCCAGCAGTCGGCACTTCCTGTCCTGTGTCAGAGAGTAGTCCTGCACTCCAAATAATCCGTAATTTTTAACCAACTTCCAAAAATGGAGGAGCGATTACTCCGAGGTTTCTGATCCGTTTAGTTCAATGCGGTATACTTGCTATTTGGTCCCTTTAAAATATAATTCAGTTTGGCTCAGTAGTTTTTATCTTATTTTTTTTTTTGCTTATTTCAATTTCTGACCCAAACACGGGCGTGTATTTAATGAGTATGGGGGTCAAAGTAGAAAATTAAATAAAAGTCCAACTCCAACTGGCTAAGTTCGACTCGCACTTGGCCAATTTTTACACAGTAATTTTACTTACTTATTACAAGCTCATTGAGCTTAATGACGCGCAGTTTGGCTTCCGTGAGACACTGTCGACTGAAAGTGCGATATTGACATTAAAACATACTGTCAACTACTACGTTATGAGAAAAGCACCTGTCTATGCTTGCTTTCTTGACCTATCGAAGGCCTTTGACTTAGTGGACTACAGCAGGCTCTGGGCCAAGCTTGGTGAGGTAGGGGCTCCTACCGAACTCATCAACATCTTGCGTTGCTGGTACAATAACCAGAAGAACTTCGTTAAGTGGGGGAATGTTTTGTCGGATGAGTATGCACTGGAGTGTGGTGTGAGGCAGGGAGGCCTGTCCTCTCCAAGACTATTTAACCTGTACGTCAATCAACTGATCGATGTGCTTAGTAACAGCCATGTCGGTTGTCATATAGATAATGTCTGTGTTAATAACATCAGCTACGCGGACGACATGGTGTTGCTGAGCCCATCGCACAGTTGTTTAATAAAACTGCTCGATATTTGTGAGTCATATGCTGTGGAGCACGGTTTGGGGTACAACGAGAGGAAGACTGTGTGTATGGTCATTACAGGTAAAAATAAACAACCGGAGCATATACCACCTGTCTATCTGAACGGTGTGCCCCTGGATCGGGTTTCGCAGTGTAAGTACTTGGGACACATTGTGACGGAAACCCTGCAAGACGATGCAGATATCGAGCGGGAACGAAGAGCGTTGTCGGTGCGTGCTAACATGTTGGTCTATAGATTTGCAAGGTGTACAGTAGACGTAAAAGTGATGCTATCCAGAGCCTACTGTCAAAACTTTTATACCAGCGCTTTATGGTTCAACTACACGCAGCGGGCCTACAACGCTCTTCGCATACAATATAATAACGCCTTTAGGATGCTGGTGAGGCTCCCTCGATTCTGCAGCGCGTCGGGCATGTTTGCTGACGCAAGAGTCGATGACTTTTATGCCGTTATGCGTAAGAGAACTGCTTCTCTGATGCGCCGGATTCGGGGGAGCGCCAACGGAATCCTAAAAATGATTTCTGAGAGGCCAGAGTCTGAAGTGCTGGGGAGATTTATTCAGCTTCATGTGACGAGACGACAATGGATGTATGTATGCCAATGATTATTTTATTTGTTGACATCGGTTATTTTAATGTATTTTTTTTTGTTTAATTATTTTTTGACATGGTTATTTTGGACATAGCGATTTTTATAATTTTGAATTTAATTTTTATAATTGATTTAAATTGTTTCTTTTTGATTTTTAATATTTACTAATATAGTTTTTAAGACCTCTGTTACTAACAATTATGGACATTCTTAGTCTGAAATAAATAAATAGGTAATAATAATAACAACTTGCTTTGAAGTACAATCTTGTGGAATCGGAAGTACCGTACTATAGGTATGTGCCCGACCCAGTTCTCGAAAATAGCAATTGCACGTTGTACTGGGATCGGTCTATCATCACTGACAGGACTATTGTTGCCAATAAGTCTGATATAGTGGTGGTGGACCGAATAGTGAGGCGTGCAATGATTGTAGATATTACCGTCCCGCATGACGAGAAAGCTGAGAAAGATAAACAAATCAAGTATATTGAATTGGCTCGAGGTTGTCGACATGTGGGATGTGAACACAGCAGTCATTGTGCCGATAGTCGTGACGGCCAATGGCATAATTGCCAAGAGCCTCGACCAACACCTGAAGAGGCTCTCGTTGGGCAGCTGGATCAAGGACTTGATCCAGAAAGCAGTACTCCTGGACAGGGCGCGTATTGTGAGGGGGTTCCTCTCTCGGGAGCCCTGACCACCGGTAGCTTGGACCCTGTTCCCGATGCCGGTGGGCTACTGTTTTTTATGTTTTTAAATGTTTTTTTTTTTATTATGTGTATTTTTTAAGAAATATTTAAAAATATATAAAATATGTAAGTTAAAAGATGAATAAAGGAGAATAATAATAATTACCTATTTCATATTTTTTTTTACATTTTCGGGTCCCTGGAGACCCGGTCCTTTGGTAGGAGTACGAGGGGCCGAAATCAACTCGCAGAGGCCCAGTTAGATATTTCAAATGTAATGGGGCACCAACCGGCGGCGGCGATAATCCATATTTGCACTGTGAAAGTATTCCCAAGGACAATCCCCGGTTGGAGCAGTACTATTGCAGAATATGGAAACAAAAAATGAAACGCTATGGGTTTGGGTGGTTTAGTGAACTGATAATCGTTTATTATAGAAGAACTATTGGCCCCTGCCTGACCACTAACAATATATACACAAATTATATATACACGGCTTTTAAATTGTAGGGGGTGACTTGCACACTCAATAAATGGGCCCCCGAACGGTTGCTAGCACTAAGTGACATAGCGCCAAGGTGGCAACATAGACTGAGGTGCTAGAGGAGTGGAGAGGTATACCACGGCTATCAGGACAATCCCGGAAGTGCGGTCAAGATCCCTACCAGCATCTTACTGGATTATACATCCTTCTCCCGAGCACGTTTGCTCTAGCGAATCTCCACTCAGACCGGCCGATTAAGGCAAGAAAGAGGTGGGAGCTCTGGCAAGCCAGTAAAGGCAAGCCGAAGATGAGGAAAAAGACTTCTCCTGGGAGATTAGGTTCGTGGGGTCACTACTGCCCAAAAGTTCGCCACAAAACTGCCTTGCGGATTGTATCTCTCTTTGCCTGGCCCCTCACCCTAGGTATGACCTAAGGTCCATCGGAACGCGAAGCCCCACCACGACGTCAACGTAGAGATACTGCGGTAGGGTTACCTATTATTATTATTACTTACTACCTTACTTCGGTTAGAAAGAAAAGTAGGTACGTTTTTAGGGTTCCGTACCAAAATGGAAAAACCCCTTATGGTGTGAGTGTGACTAAGTCTATCCGTCTGTCACAGCTGGATATCTCAAGTACTGCGAATTCAATCGACTCTATATTTGGAATAGTTTTACATTACGTTTACTCAAATATTTTGCAAATAAAATGATAAATGATATTTATTCTGTAAGTTGGTCGTAAAAAACACTTTTAATCGTCAATATTTTTTGTCATATTATTCTAGATGAAGCCGATATTTCCTAGCTGACTACCCTGAGAAGAAACACCGAAACAAACTCAGAGGTCATAGTCTCTTTTAAATTCCAGACAAACGTGAATAATATATGAGAACCATGTAGGTTCACGTCTGTGGTGACCTTTTGAGAAAATTACCATGCAGGTTTGAGTGGACCTGTCCAGACAGTGCAAGTATGTGTCAGTTATCATGCAGCTCAACTCAGAAATTTGGGGAGCTCAATGATCCGACAATACCAAAGTAAGGACATTTGGGTAGGCCACAAAATGTACTCAAACCGCCAGACAGTCAAGAAATTAATTTTAAAAAAACAACCTACGTAGTCCCACACTTACAATACTTCATTTAAGCATCATGTGGATTAATGTCTGAGATGGTCTTCAGAAGGAAGAACCACGCAGATTTGAGTGAACCTGTCCAGTCAGTGCAAGGATTAGTCAGTAGTCGTGTAGCTCAACTATGATCTACTTAGAAGCTCAACGTACTGACGAACAATACTAAAGAAAGGACATTTGGGTAGGCCGTACAAAGCACTTAAACCGCCAAACAATCGTTAAAAATCACATGTAATAAAAAAGTAATCCACATAGTCCTCACATTCAAACTAAAAACATAACCTTCTTATATATAAAAATGAATTGCTGTTCGTTAGTCTCGCTAAAACTCGAGAACGGCTGGGCCGATTTCGGTATTTCTTTTTTTGTTTAGTTCGCCAGAATACAGGGAAGGTTTAAAAGCAAAAAAAAAATGTGGGTAGTTGACACGAGCTAAGCCGCGGGGCACAGCTAGTCTTCTTATATATAAAAATGAATTGCTGTTCGTTAGTCTCACTAAAACTCGAGAGCGGCTGGGCCGATTTCGGTAATTCTTTTTTTGTTTAGTTCGCCAGAATACAGTGATAATGAAAGTGAAATGGGTAGGTGACGGGAGCGAAGCCGCAGGGGACAGCTAGTACTTTATAAAATAACTAATAATGTCAAAGTGTATAAAAATAATAAATAAAAATATGAAAACATATATCAAAAAATGTCAAGAAGTATAAAAATGTCAAATGTATATTTATAAAATAAAGTCGTGTTAGTTACACTATTTGTAACTCAAGAACGGCTGAATCGAAGTAGCTAAAAATTGATGGGGAGGTAGCTTAGAACCAGGAGACGGACATAGGATAGTTTTTATCCCGGAAATCCCACGGGAACGGGAATATCCCACGGGAACGGGAATATCCCACGGGAACGGGAATATCCCACGGGAACGGGAATTATGCGGGTTAAACGGGAGCGAAGCCGCGGGGTCAGCTAGTTGTATATAAATTTTCAAAACATAAATAAATAAAATATTACGATTTATGTCGTATTATAAGAAACTGCTTACTCGATCTTGTTCAAACCAATTTTCGCTGGTATTTTACATGGTAATATACATAATATATTTTTTTTTTATTATTCTCTCATTTTAAAAGTTACAGGGGGGGGGGACATTTTACCACTTTGGAAGTGTCTCTCGCGCAAACTTTACAGTTTAGAAAAAAAATGATATTAAAAACCATTTTTGAAGACCTATCCATAGATACCCCACACGTATGGGTTTCGATAAAAAAAAAATTAACTAAGTATGGGGACCCCCAAAATTTATTGTTTTTTTTTCTATTTTTGTGTGAAAATCGTAATGCTGTTCACAAAATACATCTACTTACCGAGTTTCAACAGCATAGTTCTTATAGTTTCGGAGAAAAATGGCTGTTACATACGGACGGACAGACAGACAGATAGACATGACGAATCTATAAAGGTTCCGTTTTTGCCATTTGGCTATGGAACCCCAAAAATACTGTCCCCCCTTATCTCCATTTGCATAGAGAAGTATCTGGAGTTTATTATATGTGATAGAAGCTTATGTAAAGATTACATAATAAGCGAATTCGTAACATATCTAAGCGAATTCGTTCCATGATAAATGGCGTTATGATGGAGCAGCCAGTGCTGTACCTCCCACTTATAGAAGGTGGTTCCTCTTCAGCCTTTTTACCACCGCTGTCGGGTTCAACAGTGCCTTAACTAATGGGTTTGGATGCGAGGCTAGGCGTGCTTTGTGTTGTCTTTTGTATCGCTCGATTTAAGAGATTACTGATGATATTTGTAGATAGACGTGGAGTTCGTCATTCCTAGCAAACCAAGGTGCATTTGCTTTTGATCTTAGTATACCATTTTGCATTCTTTGCAGGCAGAGTATGTTGGTTTTACTGGCAACGCCCCACAATTGGATCCCGTAGGTCCAATGGGCTTGAGAACCGAGTTGTAAATGAGGACTTTTTTGTCTTCAGAGAGCACAGAGTTTATTCCCATGAGCCAATACAGGTTGCGGACCTTGTGGTTTATCTCATCCCTCTTATATTTAATGTGATGCTTCCATGTTAAGCGCCTGGCCGTTTCTGAGTTGTTATCAACTGATAGACAGGCTACGTCGTCGGCATATGTTGCTCTAAATAGCACACTTTATCTGAAATCTTCAACTTTCTATTAATTTCACTTTGCAACATTTCAGATTAGCAGCAAAGGAGGTGGCATCGTCCGTATCTTGATGACCTTTTAAGCTAAGGAAGCACTTCCTTGTGCTTTGACAATAAATCATTCTGCTAAGCCTTTTCCCAACTATGTAGGAGTCAGCTTCTAATTTAACCAGACGCAGCTGAATACCAGTAATTTACAAGGAGCGACAGCCTATTTGACTTCCATAACTCAGTAGGTAACCATAATGACCAGCAGATGGATAGAAAACTCTTTAATAATAAGAACTACGCTAACGCTTACGTAATAACCACAAAGGTGTTTCTGACAACGAACATGTAATAAAAAAAAATATTATCAATTCATCGACAAAATGTCGTTTCATCTTTAAAATAGAAAAACACAATATCATGGAAGGAATAGTTACGTAGAACGTTTAGATTTATATAAATATGCCGAAACCTCATCTAGAATCCGACCAATCCTACAACACTTGTAACCGCAAATCCAAACGACAGAAGAATAATAACGATACTCCTATAACAAACGTGGGTACCCCATTAGGCTGTCATTTTTCTATAAACGTACTTTTTGAGTACGTATATACATATTTATTCCTTGTAACTCAGTCAATTGTTCAATTTTAGCCGTCCTGCGATTGTAGAAATAGTCCGTGCACTGGCTGTCCAGCTCCAGACCTATTGGAAATGCTGGCGATCACTATTACTGAAAGAACCTGCTCTTTTGGATCATCCACACCTGAAGAAGACCAAAGCTCCAGCCGGTGTATTGCAGTTCCAGAAATCACCCATATCAAATAAAAATGAAGGTATTCAATTATGAAAATAGTGGCACAAAACAACTAAGAAACAGGATCGAATATAGAATTTCAGGAGGTGAATTGATCGCACGCTCTTACATTGTTCGTGGAAAAACCATTACAGTTTATGAATCGAATGTAGATACCTACCTCTGCACTTGTATATTTTGAGTTTCGTTTCATCATTGATTAAAAATTACAACAATGTCAAAACAAAATTTAAAAAAAGGAAAAAGCCAAGACCTCCTTAAAAAGTCAAACCCAAATTTAAAGGGCAAAGAATTACCAACAGAAAAAGGAAAAACCCCAGAATTAACTAAGCCAAACGGACCAAAATTATCAAAAACCTCAGAGTCAAGATTTCATGAAAGATGCACAAAATGCGTAGAAGCCCCCTCCATACGAAGAACACTGAAAGCGAAAGACGACGATGTTCGCAGAAGACGTGACGAGGTGAGAAAAACCCGTTAAAATTTCTAAATACCCACTTATTTTGAATCGTGTAGACTTGTAGAGCGTAGAGTGAGGCTTTATTTTATTATGTAAGGCACATCAACGAATCATTCACAAAACAATATTTTGTAACATTTACGAGAGGAAACAGGTCACTATGGCTGACTGCCTACTGCTCCTGAGAGGGGAGAAGCGGAGAAATCTCAACCAATGGAACATAAAACCTCCGCTCCGCGTCAGTCACTGTGATTTTATCCAATTTCTTTGATTGTTTCTAGGCATTCACATCATTCACAGAGTAGAGGTAGGTATTCAGAGAGGTCGAATCTAGGGCAGGTTAGTGCCCCTGCCAAAATGCGACATCGAAAGCGCAGGGCACTATCTACCCTTTCTCGAAGCGTTTTATCGTAGTTTGTACCCGTTTAGATTTGGTCTGGACAGTGCTAGAAAGTCCAAATTCTTAGGATATGATGTCAATTAAATAGAGTACTTATTCAACATGCTAAGTTTCAAATGTAAAGCTATTATACCTACATATGTACTTAACAGTTTTTTTAGCCTGTAGTGTCCCACTGCTAGACAAAGGTCCCCCCATATCCTGCCAGATACTCTTCTCCTGCCCTGCCTCAAATAAGCCCTCGCGGTGCGCGTCCAGGCCATCCCGCCACCGCTTTCTGGGCGGCCTCGACCATATAATAATTAAAATGCCCTTCACTCAGATTTCGTCACTCAAATAATAGTTTCCAGCTTCATTTAAAAAAAAAAAATTCTGGCAGAAATTAAAAATAAGAAAACGTGAAAACCACTTTATTAAAAACTTCGCAAAATAATAGCCCTCATGCGCCAGAGCCCATCTTTTTTTTGCTTTTGCCTACACTATCCGTATAGAACCGTGGCTGTTTAGATTTCAGATGGTATGGTAGCATAAGAAAACGAGTCTTTTGTACGAGTATGACCCATACCATACCATGACAAAACAACCAAACCAAACCAAATTAGTGACTTCATCCGCAGAGAAAGGCTGTCGCAAATTGAAGTTAGGAGGACTGGGGCCCGAGTCTGCTATTTTTATAAATTTGTGATTCCGACACGATCCCATTGTTATGCCTTTGTCATTTTGCTAAAAGTTCGTAATCTGCTAAATTCATAATCGCACGGTCACTGGCACGTCAGTGGCCGGTCACTGGGACGTCAATGGTCTCGTAATAGAATTGCGGTAGGAATGCCGTATTGCCATTATTATAAAATCGAGCTGAATTTGAGCATTTATTCCTGCCAGATTTTATTTATATTTATATTTAGTTTTAAATATTATTTATTAGTATTATAAGCAATCTGAAGTAGTGAGAAGTTCGTAAATACTAAATCTGTCATTATGTACGAGATTACCATTCATATGGCTTTCTTTCAATGGCGTGTCAGTGGTTGATCATTGGAATGTCATAATGACGCCATTATGATGCCATTATGTTAGTAGATTACCAAACTTGTCAAAATCAACCATTTTGAAATCAGTGATCGACCATTCTGACACTATTGTAATAGCAGACTCAGGCCCCTGGACTAGTGTGTGACAAAGATTCATAGTTTATATCGAACTGTTTTTGTAAGTCCAATGCAGGGCCCCCAACGCGTGGGGCCCGTATCATTTACTACCCTTGCTACGTGGTTAATCCGGCACTGGGATTATTATTATTTTGTGACGCGCTGAATGAGTGGATGAAACGCGCCACGCACGATGTTGTAATTTTGGTTTTATTAGTTACTTACTTTATATAGATACTGCTAATTTCAGTGTCAAATATTTGGTCTTTTTTTAGTCTTCATTAAAAGTTTAGGGCTTAGTTTAGTTCATTAATAGTTTAATCGTAGTTAGGGCTAAGTACGTAAGTAAGTATGTAACTTAAAAAAGAAATGATATCCCATCAAAACATTTTCATATAGTATCTAAAGTAACGCCAGGACGATTAGATACAATATGGCTTGCACTGTAAATAAATAACCAGATCTTTTTTGTAATTTGTTTAGAGGTTAAGGTACGTCAGCCACATCATATCCTAATCTAACTAATTAACTAAACGTAATTATAATATTATTAAAATAAATATATTATTGCGTAAGCGAGGGAGATAATGATGCAGCAACCATTTCATAAATAAGTTTCGCTCCATATCTTATACTAGATACTAGATAGGTATACTTAATAAAGAAGTCATCGTGATCGTACATCCTGTTTTTTATATTTCTATGGTTCTGCGTGCATAGTTAAGTTTTCTACAAACTTAACAGCTTAGTCAAAATGTGTGGCTGGTCCAATTAAAAGCTTTGGTAAATTAAAAGCATAAGAGAGACGTACGTAGATACTTATACTATCTTAAGAGCTTATACTTACTTATTACTAGACGTTAATTTTGTGCCAATGGCTTATTGAGTAACGAAACGGCCAGGCTACCCATTTTGACTAAGATATGGGGTCTGAAGGGATAGGAAACTTGAGACTAGGTTTCACGCAGTGCGCTATAGAAAACCAAAATAAAACCTGAAATTGGGAACTGTCGAAGTGGCGAGTTATGTAATTCTATCAGAAAAACACATTTATTACTTAATTAGCCTATTACAAATACGGAAATGCACGTTAAAACGTTACGAAAAATAAAAAAAATGTGAATTATAATATATCGATGAATATATCAGTTGCTGTCATAGTGTTTTCTTAGCTATAACTGGTCGTTATTATAATTACTAACTAAATTGTGTTAACAATGTGATAAATTAATCACTTTCTCTGTATATTCATAAAAGCTGGTCAAAGGTAGCCAAAGTTTTATTATAGATTGGCTACCATTGACAGTACAATCTCGTTTAGAGACTTGACTAGCCAAGTAGCGGAATATAGGGCACAAGCGGCTCAGCGCATTACGTCCTTTTATTCAAATGTCCGTTCTCAAAAGCTCTTATTCTGCAAATGTCCTTTCTTAGAACATCTTTTCTCAAAATGTCCCTTTCTCAACAAATTCTTTACTCGAATCCTACTAATATTATAAATGCGAAAGTTTGTGAAGATGGATGGATGGATCACGTCAGAACCTCTGAAAGGATCATCATGAAATTTGGCACAAAGGTCAATTATAGTCTGAAATAACACATCGGCTACTTTTAATCCCAGGAGCATGTTCCCCAGCGATCACACGGCCGAAGCCGCTGGCAGAAGCTAGTTATTAATATAAAAAATGAAAATGCATCAGGTGACATACCTAAAGGATCATGACCAACGATGTATGGAAATCCATCTTAAGTTGAAACACAATAAAACTTTATTTATTATAGACTACGCTTTATATACTATTAAATAAAAGTGTTCGTTTTCATACAAGTAGATATCCGAATTTTAAAGTAATTAAACAAATTCGGAGATAACCTAAAAATTGTGTCTAAACTACTCGCAACTTATAAAATGACCACAGATCACTCATATAGGTACAAAACAACAAAGTTAGTAAAAAACAAAATAAGAGAACAGCTGCTAATTGAAAAAAAAACGTGAATAATCGTGAATAACGTGCTTTTTATGGCCTCGCAGCGTTGATGTGACATTATCGAAATAAAACAACTTTTTTTCCAACCTACCGTGCTTTTTAGGATTCAGTACTTTGAGGGTAACCAACGAATTTATCTCGATAGGATATCGATCTATCAGAAGTCAATTTATTGCTGATTCGATTCTTTCCTGCGATTTGTGTAGATTTAAAAATCGATCTTGTTTAGAAATAATCGCCATCCCTACCGGTAAGTACGTCTGCCTTGACAGTAGCATTTGCGTGAGATGAAACACAAAAATAAATATTTAATTTTTCACAACGGAACTATGAAATACATAATTATACAGTACCTACATTATGATTATGATATTACTAATTATTTAGCTATTTATGAGTTTAATATCATTTTCATGATGTTTTTATGAAAAAGCTCATACTTACGTGACTCGTACAATGAAGAGAACGAAACGTCCATCATGACTATAGGGAAATATACCTAGCAATCGTTAATTTACTGTTTATCTTAAAATCATAATTCCGGATACGAAAACAAAATTCCTGAAGTGAAAAGCTTATAAAAAATAAGCAAATAATTTGTATATTAATTTGGTTTTCATACGTGCAACTTTTCTAGACTGGTTTTGGTCATCATCCTTTGGTACACTTGTTTACAAAAAAGTCAATTAATTAAAAAGAACTGTAATAATTAGTCCACTAAAAATAAAATATATAATCTTTGTTTAATCATTAGTTTTGTTATTTATGGCAAGTATCTTCAAAAACCAAAGCTTCGTTTCTTCAACGAGTAGCGTAACGACTTCCCAAAGAGTCCACACTGTCAAGCCGCTCTATCGTGAATTCCCGAGCGTTGTGGATGTTGCTGCGTCCCCGTGCAAGGAAACCTACGTACTCCTGTCCGCAGGAGTACTCCTCGGCCCGTAAAAACAAGCCCGTCATTGTGTTGCAGACTGATGTGCGTAGATTCTTGGGGCGTGCGCCTGCTAGAAAAGTGATAGAAACGCACGCCCCTATGTATAAATGCGCGTGTGCTGCAGGCGCGCCGCAGCACTGTTACCTCAGTGCCGTTTCTTCACAACATCTCCGGCGGTCAGTCCTCGCCGGGAGAGACCCAACGAGAACGACCAACGACGAGGGTGCCGGCTTTGGACGAACCTGCACTGCTGCGTCCCACGCTGCCATATTCGGTGCGTGAGTTTAAGCGCCCAATCAATCTCTCTCGAATTATGAATCTCAATGATTATTTTAATTCTTGTAATAAAATTACTGTAAATGCGCGTACGGCCATACTGACAGGTGGTGCGCGCTCTGCACCAGGTCCAGCCTCGTTGATTGTCATCGTAATACCCGCAAGAATAGATAGAAGAACTTTCTCTGAGTTCGATTTTTCATTAGCCTTTTGTTTTTTTATTTATTTTATTATTATTTAATGGGCTTGCTCTTAACCAAAATCACGCCTGATGGAAAGCAATGGATGAGATCTAAGATGGAGCGAGCTTGCCCAGAAATGCCTGTTCACTCTTGCTTTGAAAGCTGACGGGTTAGACCTATGAGGACGGGAACACAGATGTTGGCGTCTTTGTCTTCTGAGAGTTTGTTTGATGAGGGCTGCACTTGAATCCGTCGACTTTACTTATTGTATCAGCTTTGTATTGGCCTAGTCAGCACCAATCGGTACACCAGAACATTTTTGCCCCATAAACATAGACGGATATACATCAGGGAGACCAGCAAGCATTAACGTCCCGAGCCACTCTTCCTTAACTTCGAAGTTAATATTTCTAGGTTTGTAATATCATCATATTGTTTATGTAGTCCTCGACACTATTGCTTGATTCGAGTGATGTGTTAACTAAATCCTTCAACAGTCCACTCAAAAAAAGTGAAAAAATCAGATTTATTTGCAGATAAACATGCTTACATTTTCATCGAAGGCCCAATGTAAGCAAATCCAAACCTCTCGTGCGGTCTCAAATTAATCTTAATAATATTGTAAGTTATGACAAATTGGGTGGCCCAATTCAAGAAATCACTAAGTCCTAAAAGTGACATTTGAGATATTTATAATTTTATGTTTTAAATGTCTGCTGAAATAACATGCGTTGGTTAAAAAAAACAATTTAAATATATATTTTAGCGCAAACTAAGTAGTTTTATTTATTGAAAGAATCAAAACGATATATGTAACAGGAGTCTCTTAATAAAATATAAAAAAACTTGGACTTATTTCTAATCCCTGGACTTAGTGATATTAGAGCGATAAATGGTGGACTTAGGTATATTATTGCTGTACACAGTACAACATTTAAACAAAATCAGGTATCATTTAACTTCTTCTTCAGAATCGAATTCTGCAGTTATGGGGACCCGAGTTCCTTTTAATAAATCCTCATAAAAATACCTTTCCGATTCAGGTACAGATTCTAGCAACCGCTTTACATCTTGCAATTTAGCAGCCTTTATAGTTAAGGGTGCGTCGTAGCAGTCATCAGGCGTTTCGTTGACTAATCTGCTGTAACCGACCTTATATAATAAAAACGGCTTAAAATCTTGACCTTTCAGAGACACGGCAAACTCTGGTTTACCGCTTCTTTTGAAAATAACTCTACGGCATTTGGATATACCAGGCAGACTAGCTTTGACGTTCATCGTACAGTTTTTTATAGTCTTTTCCTCATGATGTTCTGAAAACATCATGAGGGCTACTTGCCTTCATCGAACTTTTCTCTAAACATACTATTTCGAATGTGTGTTTGTGTTTTTACTATTTTTAATGCGCTGAACATAATATTCTGGTGTATATATTTTGTCATACTTCTTCCTTTTTCTTTCGATAAGAGCAAAATCACGATCGATGGGCATCATTGAATGTCCTAGTATCGGGTATGAGACTGGTATTTTCTCAAATATTTCTTTTGCGCACAGTTGATCCAAAAAGGTGAATATAAATATCAGCTATGCTGCTTCTTTGTTGTGACTATAGCAGTTGTCACAGTAAAGATCTAACTGAGTTGAAGCAGAATTATGGTACTTTCCTCAGAGTCAAAGAGACCGCTTTGTTGACTCTGTATTAATGCAATAAACATAATAAAAGAAAAAACAATCTTGCAATCGGTAACTGTCTTAGCCAGATTACCCTTTTTAACCAAAATCGCAACAAAACCTTACAACTTATAAAACACCGTTAGGACTTAAAAACAAAAATCAATGGACTTAGCGATTTCTTCCAAAAAAAACTTACGACTTAGTGATTTCTTGGACATAGGGATTTTATGAATGGAAGATCCGTCTTTTTTGTATTTTTTATTCTTTCGGAAATGGCACTTAGAGATTTTTCCCAAAAGTCTTGAATAGACCATTCGAAAGGGAATGAAAAACTTAATAAACCTGTGTTGATATCTCGAAACCGTTAAAAATGGACTTAGTGATTTCTTGAATTGGATCACCCAATTAGTGTAATTGTGCCGAAATAATTGTATAATACCGGAATTTATTAACTTCGCTGTAACATATCGATGCTGCTGTCGATAGCCAAGGTTTTAGTCAGAGACATGCAACTTAACTCTCGCTAGGTAGGTCCTGAATATTATGCGATAATGCGTTACACTGACAGTGCAGTTATCCCTGTCTGCTCAGTTTATTCTTGCAGTTTCAATACAAGAGTTAGTCCACAAGGGCTGCGCAAGATATGATAGAATACCTATTCTTTATTAGATAGAAATGTACAGACGTCACCACATCAAGCTACAACAATCTGTCAAATTTCTTCAAAAGATTTTCAACTATATCTTCCAAGTCAAAAGATGATAAGGAAAATTTTACAGTTTCGGATAGCTTTATATGCTGGCGACTGTACATCATATAATGTAGGTATAGGGTAGCATAATGGGCGGCCTAATAGATACTTGCTACTCAGTTCACTCTTGCCACGCAAACATAAGTAGCTACGCAGTTCACCCTTGGCAGGCAAACATTGATACTTGCTTCTCAGTTCACACTTGCCTCACAAACATTCTTGCTACACAGTTCACCCTTAGCAGGCACGCAAACATTAGTAGGTACCTAGTTGCTACGCAGTTCACCCTTGCCACGCAAACATAAGTAAGTAGGTACCTACTATTGTTACGCAGTTCAGTCTCATACTACTCAATTATCTCTCACTACGAATTTCACTATAACTAACCCAAGTTTGTATCGGACAGACGTAGAGACATAAATGTCGCATCATTTATCATTTGTCGCAACAGCTATGAACTTCCATTGCGGGGTAAAGGCAAGCTTTAGGATTTGTTTTCTTAATTTTTACACCATTTGTATCCAAGTCACTTGTCTAACACGCACAGGTAAGTAGATAGGTAGACCTGTTAAAATCTGGTAAAATCGTTGCTCTTATTGGGCGTCGCATCTTAAGATGGGGGCCAGTCCTCCCCTGGAGAAAAGCCAAAAAAGATACGCCAATGATCTGTGATCATGGCTCGTGCCGGCTACTATACCGGGTAAATTTTTAAAGTGTGCCTTCATGACCAATCCGAAACTACGAAGAATATTAAAAAAAACTGGCCAAGTGCGAGTCGTACTCGCGCACTGAGGGTTCCGTAAGCAGAAGTTGCGATTTATGATTTATGACGTATTAAAAAAAACTACTTTCTAGATCTCGTTCAAACCAATTTTTGCTGGTTTACATGGTAATGTACATCATATATTTTTTTTAGTTTTATCATTCTCTTATTTTAGTGGTTAAGGGGGGGGGGGGACACATTTTACCACTTTGGAAGTGTCTGTCGCGCAAACTATTCAGTTTAGAAAAAAATGATCTTAGAAACCTCAATATCATTTTTGAAGAGCTATCCAAAGATACCCCACACGTATGGGTACGATGTTTTTTTTTTTTTAGTTTCAGTTCTATGTATAATATTATAATAACCCCCAAAATTTATTGTTTTATTCCTATTTTTGTGTGAAAATCTTTATGCGGTTCACGAAATACATCTACTTACCAAATTTCAACAGCATGGCTCTTAAGGTTTCGGAGAAAAGTGGCTGTAACATACGGACGGACGGACAGACAGACAGACAGACAGACGGACAGACATGACGAATCTATAACGGTTCCGTTTTTGCCATTTGGCTACGGAACCCTAAAAACAGTGAAAGGAGTCTCGAGCCCGATTTTGATGAAAACGTAAAATTGCATGACTGGTTTTTTTATAAATCGTTACTCCTACCCGGGAATCAAACCGGTTTAATTTAACATCCGAAAGTGTAGCTAATAAGGACCAAATTCTGGGAAGTGATAACACATGGCGAATTAAAAGAAAGGTATCACCATGCTGTATCTCAAGAACCGCGATAGCTAGACAGTTGAAATTTTCACAGATGATGTATTTCTGTTGCCGCTATAAAAAAACTATGAGGAATATTAAAAAAAAAAACAGTTTTTTTTTTATATTCCTCATATTTTTGGATTTGGCCATGAAGGCACACTTTAAAAAATCACCTGTATAATCTCAAACACTTCAAGCTTCAGCTTTCTCAATTGGTTTGTTCGCGCCTTATCGCGGATCGCTGTTTTAGTGTTCTTAAGTATTGTTGAGAAACAGTGTAGAAAGCTGAGGCGACATGAAATACATAGGTATGTCATTATCTCATGGCTCATCGGTAATTTAGAAATGAGAAAGTAAAAGTAGCAAGGATTTACGGGTTTTCTTTTAGAAACATAAAGGTGCATATACACCGCTGTTTCTTTTTGTGGAGCAACAGAATGCAATACGATAACAATAATTAGGTAAAGTTCTTCAACTTATAAACTAACAACAAATAGCTTTTTGCTATCGGATGTTGCCCATTAACACTTGGAAACGTTACTCCACAAAAAGTAACTGCGGTGTGGATGCACCTTCACGCTCTTGTATACACAACTTGTAATCTTTATTTAAATTTATTCTTACATAGATATTGAAACTCGTATTTAATTTATTCTGTTCAAAGTCATCACTTGAGATTGACGAGTCGACGAACCTGCCAGTCATGCATGATAACCCATGTAAGTGCGACGCGCTGGCGCGGGCTATGAAGAGCGACTTGGCCAGCATCCAGGGCATGAAGAAACTCCGTTCTGATATCCAGGAAATGTGCAACCTCGAATGTGAAGACGAAAAAGGCCCAGAATCTGGAGAAGAGGGAGAGAAAGAGGGAGAGGGCAAGAGTGAGAAAACCTAATGGGTATACAATTTAATGTTCCAAAAATACCCACGACACAGACAGAACTGGTGTTAAAAGATTTTGTTAAACGAAGCACCCGTTGGTATAGAATCTTAAAATTTGCAGGAAGACACAAAAAGAAAGTTAGTCTGCTTATCTTCATAACATTTATAATATTAATATCATCAGTTTCTTATGGTGCGTACCGATTTTACGAATATTATAATGACTTTAACAGACGCAGGGAAGATAAAGGCCCGAAATTTCTCCCATGGCCGAGAAGCCCTGAGAAAAGAGACGATTCAAAAAATGGGAGCAGCTCTAAAGACAGTAATATATCTTGCCACTGCCCGGTAAACAAACTGTAGCTAAACAAATAAACGCTCTGAATGTGACGCACTGAGCAGAGAATCTTATGTGACAAAATATCAGCAGCAAAATCCCTTACAGCATCAGCATCTAACAAATAATAAAAACAACTCATATCATTATGTTCTTTTATTTTCAAGTCATTTGTAGGTACCTACAAATGATACATAAATACTGATGACACAAATGCAAGTTAAAATACTCTAGCTTTTTAGGAAAAGCGCCATTTGGATTCTTTAGTATGAATTAACAGGATGAAACTTATTTATATTGAGACTGAATCTTTTCAACACTTGTACTGTTTTTGTCATCAATTTCTTACAGTTTGTATAAATATAATGATTCAAACAGTGGACAAGATACCACATAATTAATTTAACAAAATTTTATATTAAAATTCTTCTTTAGATTAGAACTAAAATCATTAATCATCAATATTATTAGCCGCGTCTTTGTCTATTTCTTCTTGTGCAGCCGCCTTTTTGAATTTTTCACACATGTAATTCCAGTACTTGCTACGGATTTTGTCGTATTTCCCTGCTAATGCTTGACATAGTGCTACGGCTCGCGTCGCACTGTGCAGGATGCTGATCTCTCCTTTTTTGACAGCTTCATCGCAAATGTCTATAATGAACGCTAGCAAGTATGGAGAGCGGCACTTGTTGTTGTAAAGTTCTTCACAAAAAGACGTAACTACGGCATTCCCCGTTAATCCCCGCTTATCATGCAATAACACGCCTCTAAGATAATTCCAAGCGCTTTCATTATTCTTAATAAATTTAATCTTTTCCAATGTATAGCAGATTTCTCTTTGTACATTCAGGTCTGACCAGCCTAGATGATTATTCACGACGAAGTACCGTTGGTTCCACGCTGAGTTGTTACGCACATCGTCTGTGATAAGGTTATCAACGAAATCAATTTCCTTTTCGTAGAGTCTGTAAAAAAGATTAGAACGTAAGTGACAATGGATCATTAAAAGAGACCTTGTCAAGAATCAAGCCCAAATCTCTGAGTAAATATTCTAACAATGTTTTTGTTATTTTATACAAATCTAATATTATACTTCCTTGTTTGTACAGTTATTTTGTCGAATGTTAATTTATAAGCAATGTTGGTGGGATCACTCAGAAGGCATCATATAATGAATAACTGTGTAATGAACACATTCAGATTTTTATTAAAATTATTTCTGGATTGAAATTTATTGTATAGATGATACATACGATTGCGCTTCAGTGAACTTATACCATTACAATAAAGTAAACATTGGAATGATGACGCGACACATCACGGGGTCTAAAAAGGCCACTTTAACTGAATCATATTATAATCATAATATTAACCACACAATAATCTTCATCATCTTTATCGCTAACGTATTTATCGCTATCGGTTTAAGACTGATTGGGAATTTTTACAGTGACGGGTAGCGTTATGTGCTTTCTGATTCTGCTAAAGTCTGCTTCAAGCTGGCGAGATTTTAACGAGAAACCTGAGAGATGCATACCCAAATGTTTTGATAGCCCACTGTCGATGCTGCCATGCGTGATAGTTCTTAGGGTCTTGCATCAGGGCGTCTCCTGTTAATTCCAACTCCTGTGTCGGATCCTGAAGCCACTCTACAAGTACTCTTCGGTGGTGCCAGACCTATTAAATAATAAAATAAATGGTAAATAAATAAAAGGTCTACAAATTCAAGTGCATCATAGCTTTTGCTGCCATGACCTGCATGCAGCGTGTTCCAAAAATTCTATACTTATATATACCGTGTCCCGGACGATATATACCAACTGACGACGACCCGATGTTCAGAACATGTAAATAAGCATTTTAATCACTCGATATGCATTCCTCTTTATCCAAATTAGCAACGGAAAAACAACAATATAAAAAATGAAACTATAGAAGCGTTTGCTAAAGTTTATGGATAACGTGAAGAACATGGTGTATACATCTACACAAATTAATAAAATAGATATCTATAATATAATATTAGATGTCTATAATATTAAAACAACAGCTTTTACATGCTTAAGAAACTATATATTATACCTAACCTATGGAAAAAAAAACAATTTTGAATTATGTGTCAGTCTGTCTGTTTTTTACTGCTAATCTCCGAAACGGCTGACCCAATTTGACTGGATTTTCACTGGTATAAACGGTGCATTTTTAGTCGTATTTCCAATGCGAACCACTTAAACTATCTCTAGACGTCGGCGTCGATGCTCAAGACTTTGGAGCTTCAACTCGACGAGCCTATAATTGCCGATGATCTACTTGAGGATTTTTGTGATTCCCTTTGTACCCGTATTCGAGGATTGGAACGCTATAACGGAAGGCGGACTCTTTTCGCCTGGCGCGGAACACGTCGAGTGGCTGACGTGCCTGTTTTTACATGATTTAAAAATTGTGTTAAAATTAAACTAGTAATGGGGCTACCGTTTTTGTATTCACCAGTTGGCGCCACCGTCGTGTGAGGTACTTAATCGTAGCATTAGAGTAGTTATTACGCGCATGTGAACAAAGTTAGAAGGAAAATAATTTACGATGACGTGAACGTGCGACTAATCTATATATACTTATAAAAAAAACCGGCCAAGTGCAAGTCGGACTCGCGCACCGAGGGTTCCGTAGAATACTGTAGGTATTATATTATAAGCAAAAGTTGCGATTTACGATTTATGACGTATTAAAAAAAAACTACTTGCTCGCTGGTAGTTTACATTGTAATATACATCATATATTTTTTTTAGTTGTTATCATTCTCTTATTTTAGAAGTTACAGGGGGGGGGGGACATTTTACCGCTTTGGAAGTGTCTCTCGCGCAAACTATTCAGTAAAGAAAAAAGTTATATTAGAAACCTCAATATCATTTTCAAACACCTATCCATAGATACCCCACACGTATGGGTGTGATGAAAAAAAAAATTGAGTTTCAGTTCTAAGTATGAACCCCAAAATTTATTGTTTTTTAATTTTTTTTTTCTATTTTTGTGTGAAAATCTTAATGCGGTTTACAGAATACATCTACTTACCGAGTTTCAACAGCATAGTTCTTACAGTTTCGGAGAAAAGTGGCTGTGACATACGGACGGACAGACAGACAGACATGACGAATCTATAAGGGTTCCGTTTTGGCCCTTTTGGCTGCGGCACCCTAAAAATGAATCCCTATTTCCCTTGGTCATCGCATTACGCGTGAACGTTTAGACTAATTTCGTTAGTTCTTTTCTTGTTGTGTTTGTAACTGTCAGGAGAAGGTTCTTATGAAAGAAAAAAAATAAGAAAGTTGCAGTTGACGGGAGCGAAGCCGCGGGGTATAGCTAGTACAACATAGATTTCTTCGCAGTGTTACGTGAACTCATCATAATGAAAAAAAGAAGGACATATTTCCTGCTATTTTCAGGCTGTTTTAGTATTATATTAAATAAAACAACAAACAAATAAGAAAATAAACTCTTTTCAAAAGCCAACCAACAGTGAAATTTTACATATCGAAGACCTCACGCTACACTAACGCCTCTGGCGGCGAATTCAAACGCGATAGCCCTCATTGCGTAGTGGTTTTATATTTTAAATTTCCATGGACTAAAACTTACATAGCTTTACGTCAATACGGCTTCTTTTCCACCCAAATGCTTAATATAACCGGTTGCAACTTCGTTGAAGTCAGACACGTTTTTTAGGAAGAATACTTCCAAATTCTAACAAATTTTAATTCCTAAGTGTTTTTCTTCAAACCTTTAGGTTACGGTGTTTAACTCGATAGCGCTATCTACGGCTTACCTTTTAATTTCGGTGAATTTTTAACTAGTGAATAAATTTATTATAAGCATATATAAGTGTTGAAGTGAAGTGTTTTATTTCGCTACAATAGGTATTTATTTACCGATGACTATTTCACCATGTTCGAAACTACAACACTACAATGTACCTACAGAAGACAATACCTATATTCTAACCAGTACATAATATTAACTGTGGTAGGCGCCAGACAAATGTGCAATAACGGCCATTGATCTTAATATCAAAAAACAGAAATAAAGCTGTCCTGAATCCAACTCTATCGTGATCCTTTATTCTCTAGTAATAAAAACGGTTCACTATTCTACAAAGGGATTTTAGGTAATGGTCAATGTACGTACTTTATTGCAAGTTTATCTGGCGACTACCATGATTGTTGATCAAAGATGTAATAGTGAAGCGCAAATACTTATAAAATTACCAGATTCCTTAGGAAACAGTAACATACCTGATAGTTTTTAGGTGAGTTCTTAATTACTAGTTCTACATATTCCAACTCAGATCTTAAATCCGTTCCCAAGGCCTTCAGTAGATCTCTCCTGTAAAAATACAATGATAATATTAATGTGACATTGTGAATGCTATAACAACAAATAATTAAAATACTCCCATACAACAGACTTGTTTTTTTTTTTCTCGATTTATTGTACAGAACCCTTGCGTGTGAGTCCGACTCGCACTTAGCCAATTAAAAAACTGGAACTAAAAAGACGTGTAACTCCTCCCACGCAGGATGCACATACGCGCACGCGCTTAAGGTTGTGCGGTTGTTGTAAAAACTTTTCAAAAACTGCCATTATATCCTTAAGGTGGAAGCGCCAGGGTAGCCCGCGAAATTCAAAGATTTTTATGTTTTTTTGCAATTCAGTGTGAAGCTGTATGTTAAAGAAAATACGATTCGCGGCCGTAACGCATATAATTATATCTAAAGACTATAATTATCCCACTTTAATCTATACATATAATAAAATCGTAGAGTTGCCGTGTCTGTACATTGAATATTTTCGCATAAAAAATACATAGAAATGTCAGAAAAATGACATAGAACACAAAAAAGCAGTTTCTTTTCTGTTTGTCTGTTTGTCTGTGCGTCTGTATGTCTGTGCGTTTGGAGGAGCATCACGCATAAACCACTTATTGGATTCAAAATTTAGGTACTTCGAAATATTAAGTGATAATCGGAGCAACATTAAGTGTTTATTCCATCAAAATCGACCCACAAAATCAAAAGATATCGAATTTTAAAGTTTACGAAGAAACTTCATCGAGCAACCTAGACTTCAGATACTTGCAATGCCATCTATTGAGAATTTTTTTAATAAGAAATGTGTGAAAAGACCCCGAAACAATGTATTTTTGAGTTATTTTTTAATTAAACTTAAAATGTAGCAATAAAAGTGAACATTTTATTATAAATTATCATTATTTATCGTAACGTGTAAGCTTCTAAAGGTAAACGGGCATTTTGTTCGGACCTGTGACCCACCAGCGACCACTAACGAAACGAGTGGCAGAATGTTAAAGACCATGAATACTACCCAATGAGATGAGTCGCTTTCCTCAAAAGTATGGGAATTTTTCTTTTTTAGCAAAACAAACATTACTATAAAAAACGAATTTTCGTATATCAGTATCCTTTTAAATATATAAAATGCTTACAAAAATGCACAAAGATCTTCCGAGGAAGGTACAAGAATGTTCAGGAGCTTTTCTATTTTGTTCCCCACAATTACTACCGCGTTATTCCGAGCACCCATTTATAAAAATACTAGTTTATGAATAATCCTCGAACAAACCTTAAAATGGTTACCTAACTACATTATTTTTAGAGAGTTAAGTAGGATAATGAGAAGAAAAACACTTTTTTTTAAATTTTATTCAACATCATCAATATCAATCGTAACGTCGTCTAAAAACCTTGCCGGTGCATCTATTCCTTCCTGATGTCTTGCCCACGATAAAAAGTACACCACACTCGCGACATGCGCGCAGCTTCCAAGAGTACGGCGGCCGTGTATACAGGAACAATAATAGTTTTCAATACTTGATCTTCCATTTAGAGTGGGATCAATCAATATATATGTATAATATTGTCTCATTCGCACATGGCGTGACTGGATTCGGCTTCTTATTAATATTTTGTTTTGGACCATTTCTCGTTGCCGGTACATTTCTATATGGTATACGCCATTTTGCCGCATGTGTTCGGCGCAATATGATCTTGCAATTCTCAAATGATAGGATCCTAATGTAAAAAGTATCAATTCGTCATAGGTAAGCTGTGGAAAATCATTGAAATCTGGATCATTTCCGTCAAGCGTCACGAATGCTACTCTTTGTCTGTTCAAATTGTTTGTTAGAACATATTCTGCGAGTTCATTGTTTTGTTGCATTTTTTCATTGATAATCGCTACAAACTGTTCAGCGTATACATGATTTTCATATGGTCGACGAGTAACGTTTATAATTGCTGCAGTTATTTTGAAGTCTACCATCATGTGACTCGCGGCAACGTTAAAATAAATGTGGCGAAATATTTTAAAATCTTTTTTAAATCTGCCATTTATAGTCTCGACGACCCATCGAACCATTGTGATTAATCTCGATTTATTGGCATCGATTGTTGTCAATTGTTCTCGTCTTTGTCTTGTTGGTGGCATATGTGGAATATAACCACATTCTTCGATAGCTTGGATTGCATCCCGGAACCCACGATCCAATATGAACACGTCATCAGGTAGCAAAAAACCATGTAGTGGAGATTCTTCACGCATTAGTTGACTCATGATTGTGGCATCCGACGTCGTAGCTTTGTACGGTCCGAACACGTCGAGTATGTAACCATCGGTACACACTATCAAAAAAGGTTTAAGAAGGTTGCGATATTTATGCAAACTATATGATTCTCTTTGAAATAGGAAATTGGAACTTTTTTGGGCATAAATGTACGTTCCATCACAAACAAGTATCGCTGCTTGATGATCGTTACCACTAAAAAAATGACTTGGTATTAGCAAGTTTCTGGCGACGGTCTCTTCTCTGGATACGTGATTCAACCCCAAATGCTGTGGCATAAATTCCTCCGCTAAGCATTCCCGAGCTGTTTTGAAGTCACGTTCTAGTGTTCTTCTGGATATATTGAACTTTGTTGCTAAGCGCTCATCTGGCTCACCGGTCCTTAGTTTGGTTAAGTACATTCCAAGAACCGTGGCAGGACGCTTTGACCTATTTCGTAGTGAAGGCGTCTCATTCAAGATCATATTGAATTCGTTTTTCGTCACACCTGTCCAGAAGTGCAATTCATTATCTTCTATCTCGTTAATGTTTCCGAAGTCCAATTGTTTTTTGTTTTCGTAGCCCCATTTATATACGTTTATTATATCGAGTACATGGTCGCTATTGAAGTTTTCATGGGTTGTTTCATCATCCAGTAAGTCTTCCCATTCATTACTTGTGAAATGAGTATTGCATACTCGGGCTAGCTGAGGTATGTAAAAATTATGATAATGCAACATACAGAACCTGGCATATAACGGGACATTATGTGCTACCGCCATTCTGCAGTTTCCAAATATACAACGCCTTGCGGTATTAGATGCACGCTTATATCCATTAAACGCAACAAAGCTCATGTCCATAACACTGATTGAAGGTTCCACAACACCGATTTCGTGATCTGGTTCTGCTTCAACTTGTTGAGGTGGCTGATCCAGTACAGGCTGATTTGGTATATGTTGACTTCTCACACGACGACTTAACCTCAACCAACATGGATGACATACGGATCTCGTGCCATTTAACGGTATCTAAAACAAAAAAAAAATATATATTGTTCTCAAACGTTCGGGACACAATTGTGTTCCGCTAGCGGGTCGCAAAACGCACCCGGGACATACAAGCGTACGTCAACTGTCAAACTTGGACGTTCGAGGTAAGAGGAGAAAAGTAACATAAAGGCTCCCCCACACCGGTGCGTTATTATCGGTCGATAATATCGCATGCGTTATTGCGATAATGCGTCCCGATTCCTTGCACACAACTGCGTTTGCGTTATTATCGCAGCAGTGTGTAACTACATGACCGTCCTAATACAAAATGTACTGAAAACAGATATCGCAATAACGCATGCGATATTATCGACCGATAATAACGCACCGGTGTGGGGGAGCCTTAAATGTGACGTTACGCGAGAATTCCACGCTTTGAATCGTAGTCATTTTTAGTTTATATTATGACAAAAGAAAAAAATACGTGTCCATTATTTTTTTTTGTTTTTTTCTGGAAAATAGCCTATTATATGATAGCTACACACGAAACAATGGAGCTTTCTAGATAGGATCTCTAAACAATAGAGCATTCCAAGTATACTGAATAACTGTTTTTTTAATTAACGGTCAGTTTTACAACCTTCCAGATGGCAAGATTTTCAATTATCTATAGAAGTGTCGATCCGTAGTTCAAACATTTTATCAAACATGTAATACCTACCTACGGTGAAATACTTTTCGATTTGAACCAAACATTTAATGCCATTTGTACTTACCTCACGTGGAATGATTTCTTGTAACAACAATTCAACATGATTTCTATAACGTTCGAGTAGGAGTTGTGTAAGTATATGTTTTCGGCGACGTAGCACAGATAAACCACATAACACACAACTATTTTCGTTTTCCATTTTAACACCAATCGTTAGGCAATATCCAAGTCCATAAAACGCGCGGAAAGGGTCAATAAAAATTAAAAATAAGTGATCGGAGAAAAATAACAGCACAGATCGAAACGACGAATGACGCACGACTGCGCGGGCGCAGGTAAGCGGTCCCGCCTCGGGCCGTATTTTGAGGTAGGTTTGGTCTAGTGAGAGAGAGAGACGGAGCTATACATGACCGATAGCACCATCCCTTTTTCGAACATTGAAACCGGTATTGGGCGTATTGTGTGAAAGAGAGGGCCTCTTATATCTGTATTGCAATGTGGATTGCGCCTTACAAGCGCCAGAGAGCGTAAAAAAGTCAGTAGTAATTATTGAAAATTAATAAATGGTAAAAATATACGTTTTGCGTTGAACCACATAACTTTTTTTCCCCATACATTTGGATAAAAATAAATACATTTCGTGAAATGTTAACCCTAAACCTACAAAGTAAACCACATTTCAATAATGGTCGCGTACTTCGAGGTACCGGGTCAAAAATGCCCAATGACCTTTGAACTTATGAGTAGTTACGAGTATAAAGACAGTTCAGTTACGTTGTAGATCGATAGATGGCGTTGTACTTATGACGCGTTTTTCTGAATCGCGGTGTTAAGATTCTCCGCAGTAGCATGAGGTCAGCCCCATGTTATACGTTGTGTAACTTGAAGTCGCATAATTAATATTGAAATGAAATTATATAAAATACTATGGAAGTATGGATTTGATTGAATGACTAGATTGATTTTCGATTTACTGAGAGGAGAGGAGAGTCTCCTCCGGAGAGTTACCTGTTTCCATAAGTAAACTGTTTTACTAACAGAAGAGGTGAATATTTGGTCTTATTGTTTCAATGTGGCTAAACTATATCAGCCGAACACGTCGATCTTCAAGGTTAAGCAACGCTTGCCGAGGTCGGTCTGTGAATGGGTGACCATTATAACAAACTAGCCTTTTCCTTACTATATTGGCTCGGCTTCCAAACAAACCGGATTCAGCTGAATACCGGTATTTTACGTGGCGCGGCTGCCTACCAGACCTCCACAACTCATTCAATGCAAGATTTCAGTCAGATTTTACTGGCTTCTGACTATCCGTAACGACTGCCAAAGATCTACAAATGACAGCCGGGACCAAAGGCTTAACGTGCTTCCTGAGGCACGAAGGAAACTCGGTATGTCAAGATGGTCACCCATCCACAGACCAACCTTCGCAAGCGTTGCTTAACCTTGAAGATCGATGCGTTCGTCTGCTAAGTTTAGCCTTGAAGATCGGCCCGTGCGGCTGTTTCAATTTAGCCACGAGCTCCTCTATAATAAATCGATTCTATGAACCCAGTAAAACTTTTTTGATATTATAAAATGTTAAAACAAATTAAATTAATCAGTGGTCTACAATCAGCAATATTGTCAGTAAAAATCGGAGAAAATGTGTTTCTTTTTGGACTGTTCTGGACGAAATAAAGAATCCACTTGATTCAGCACCATTCGTTCGATAGTTGGTTTTGTTGATTTTGATTCAAGATTAGTTTGTACCAGGAGATTAGGTACCTGGGCTGGTCGGCATTTCAACCGATCTTCATAATTATATTCTTAATTCGAGAGAGAGATCAGGATACGTAACTGAACGTAGATTTTGTATATGCAATCTAAACTAATATTATAAAGCAGAAGAGTTTGTTTGTTTGGTTGAACGCGCTAATCTCAGGAACTACTGGTCCGATTTGAAAAATCTTTCAGTGTTAGATAGCCCATTTATTGAGGAAGGTTATAGGCGTATATTTATATATATGTATATATCATCACGCTAAGACAAATAGGAGCGGAGCAGTAATGGAAAATGTGACGCAGACGAAGTTGCGCGGGTCAGCTAGTTATCAATATAACCTTCTAAGTTCATACAATTCGATTGAATGACTTTTTCACGAAATAGCGTTCAATCGAGTTCTATGAACTGAAAAGGTTATATTAATGATTCAAATGGTTATAATCCTTTAGATAAATGCTTTTTACGATCGCGAACCGTATTTTATTCAACATACAGCTTCACACTCACCGGCAAATTGCAAAAAAACATAAAAATATTTGAATTTCGCGGGGTCCCCTGGAGCTTCCACCTTAAGAACATGCTTGAAAAAAAAGGATGAAAATAAAACTTCGCCGTCATTTCTATATAGTAGGGGCGAAAACTCTTGGTCGGGCTTGCGGACGGCGAGAGTTGTGTGGCTCGCTGTCCGATCAGAACCCGGCCCGGGTCGACGGCGCGTTGTGTTCCACGCGCGCTCAAAGAGATTTCAGCATAGTAGACGGGGCTCGCTACGGCCTGTGCCTGCTAGAATTGCGGAATTTGTTCGAAAGAGTCACCGCAGCCTTGGAACGCAAAGGGCACTAGGAGTAACATGGATGCGTTTTAGTCAGTAAGAGTCTGACGCTCCCTTCTGCTTCGCCCAAAGTGGGAGGAGTCATTTGATGATTTCCCATCCATAAAAAAATGAGGCGAAATCTCAAATTATGGTTGATTTGTCATTGAAAAATATCAAATTGTTTCGCCTTAACAGGTAATAGACCATTGACCACAAAAAGCTACACATTTCAGAGTGGGAATTAAAATTCTGAAGAATGGATTAAAGAAAGTTTTTAGGAAGTGACTTTCAATAGGTAATGCTAAATCAATAAAATATTATAACACAATTTTGTCTTACTGACCGCTGAAACATTATTTGACAATTGATTAAATAAAGTTCGAACATTCAAAACATGTATTGTACAAAAGAATATTGTATGTTTTGTGTTTTAGTGATAACATTTATTAGTACAAAGATAAACATAAGTTGTACTATGTATATTTTAACATTTTTGTGCAGGTAAAAATGGGTATTGCAACCTAATTATAAATATAAAATATTAGCACACACATAAAACTGTACTTTTCAGGCAGTCTGATGAAGTTGGTGACATCAAATCTGTGATTGAATTAAAGTAATGCCAACTACTGTAACGAAATGCTTGAAAAATAATTTCTTCAGACCTTTAAAGGCTTTTTCTGGTCAAATTGTATGAAAAAAAAATTCTTTAACCATTCATATTATTTAATTTTAACTGACACCAAATGAGAACATTCATGCAATCAGGTATAAAATAATGCCCATGTTCAACCAGTGACCCTCAATAAAAGTAATAATCATATTTACATAATAACAATAGGTACATGTGTAACTATTATATCAATAGGCATATTACAAGATCAAGCTATTTTGGTACTAATAAACTTGGCGACCATCCAGCCCCAGTTAATTTATTGTTCATTGTTCTCTTTAGCTAATTAATTGGTCTTACCGATTACTAAAAGATTTATTTGAATATTTTAAGGTAATTTTAGACTCACCTGTATTGCCAGACAGTGTAGTTAGCTGGATTTAGCTCCACTGCATCTTTTGTCAGGTGTAAGGCTCGTTCAGACCTCTCATTGTTTTGAAGTACAGCTCGGAAATAATCATAAACATCAACAACTGAAAAAAACAGTGTTTTCGTTTTATTTTCAAGGCTCTTTTAAGGTGAAATATAAGAAGGAAACTAGTGTTAAATAATCACAAAAAGTTGAGGAAAATATTTGTAAGCAAGTAAAGATTACACTGAGCATGTTTACTCAATCCAAAATACAAATCATATTGCTATTCAAAATAATCAAGTTATGGAAATGAGCCCATCAAGTTTTTATGACTTGCATGTCCTTTCTAAAGTGAAGGTTATAAGAATTTGAGTTTGTTAAGTGCAGTTGTTTGTAGAAATAGTCATCATGATGACTTTAATGTTGTTATAGGCAATAAACTGCTGTGTAATTCATTTACGTACATTTTTCTGAATGAGCAATGACGACAACTAGGTTAGGACCTTCGTCCTCCGGCACTGGTGTCACGTCGTTCCATTCCGGACGGTCCTTGTAGTACGTCCACGCGATGTCGCTATCCCCGCTATCCGACATGCTCACTGCGATTCAACAGCGCAACTAAACCTCGCAGGCGATTCACTCAGGTGTATGTTTACGAACACTATCGGTGGCCGTAAAGATAATACATGTGCACACAGAGTACGCGACGACGTGAACAAACAAGCGCGAACTATGTAGGCCGAAGGTATTACTGACTTAATTAAACGAGTTGTCTCGTATCTTTAAATAATACACAGGTAATTTTTATTGTATTTATTGTGATTAGTGAGTGACTTGGCAAGTGGAAAATGGCAACTACGATAACAAAACTGACAAATACATAAGAAATGACATCTGTGACATAAGCAAATAATGACAAGCCTTGTGAAGTATTAGAAAAACACTGTAGCTCGGGGTACTAGCATTTTGAGCCAGCTGATTTTCTTTGCGAATAGGAAACTCGGCAAAGTGCTCAGACCAATAAAAGTGAGAGTCGGACTCTCACACGAAGAATTTCGTTCCGTAAAGAAACACGTTTCTTGTATAGGAGCACCCTCAAATATTTAATTTTATAATTAAGCTACTGAAAATCCGTAAGAAACGGATATACCTATTCATAAGTTACCAATTACCATGTAGGTATGTATGGTGTGTAGAGGCGGCTGCGCCCGCCGTATAAGCATAAGCTGTTAAGCTCAGTCGCAAATAAACTTAGACTACAGTAGGTACCTACCTAACACGTGTACTCTATTCATTTTTCCGTCACAACGACCCTCGCATCATATTATATCTAACACAGTATATAGTCGTAACCTATTATTTACTTATAGAAAAAAAAAGCTGATAGGTAATAGTTCTAAGTTCTATGTAGATTACAAGCAAAATTATAAGAAGTTGATATTTATAGAGGTAATAGAAATAAATACTCTGACTACTGGCTTGAGATAGGTAGGTACTTAGCCCGCTGACAGATCATAGAATGAACGGTCGGACGGAGGGACGACGAACAGGAAGCGGAGGCTTAGTAGGTAACCTAATAGGGTTGGTAACCTTTCGGGTACGGAACTTTGAAAATGACTAATGAGTTTTGACCTTTTATCAAACAGGAATACCTGCTTAAACCGATAAAATATTTCCATAACCGAATAACCGAACCATTAGCTGAACAGAGCTAATCTCAAAAGTTTGAACTCCATGAAATTGTTTAAATATATAGGTAATAAAATAAAAAACTATGAAAGCAAGGAAATTAACTCTGGAGAATGGAAGGATGTTCGAAGGGTCAGTTAAACAGTACCTACCTACAAATTAACTTAGATACACATGACTTGTATCGGTGATAAGATACGCTTGCAATACCGCAATACCTAGTAGGTACGTCACATATTTGCAAAATGAGATTAGGTACTACACTCATAAATTAAAGTAAAAAACAGTATTTTTAGAAAATAGTATATTCATAAAAAATACTACCATGTAGGTAAATAATTTATGTTAACAACTAACAGGTAACAAATTAAGAGGAATCATTCTATGCATAATTACAATTAATTAAATATTCTAACAAGTTACGTGTCGGTGATTACCAGCCGTAGGCGAGGCCGAGTCCATTTGAGTAAGTCATGTGGGACACTGTGGGTGCAGCCGAGTACGCCACTCCAAGAAGCCCAGCAGTAGCCACCTAGGATTAAAGAGTACAATATTCTTATGTAAATAGTTTTCATGAAATTTATGTTTCCTAATATTAAAGTTGAAGAGTTTGTTTGGTTAAAAGCCAGGGGCATAGCTACCACCGTATCAGCCGTATCAAAGATACGGCCCCCCGGGCTAAAAGGGACCGTTAGAGGCCTGCCAAGACGGTTTTGAGCTGGTAGGAGTTATGTTTAAAAAAACAATACCCTAAAAACGGGGTCCCCAAAAATGTTTGAAACTGCGCCTGCGCCCCTTAGAGCTTAGCTACGTATACGCCACTGTTGAAAGCGCTTATCTCTGGAACTTCCGGTTGGAATTGTAAAATTCTTTAAATGTAGCCTTCCTCGATGAATAAATAAATAAATAAATAAATAATAATAAATATCCTTGGACATTTCACACAACGCCATATAGTCCCAAGCTAAGCAATCTAATGCTTGTGTTATGGTAACGAGATGGCTGATAAACTACTTATATACATTTTTTTTTTTTGTAAATACATACATATTATAGATAGAAAAACACCCAGACTCGGAACAAATACCTGTAGGTCGTACAAATATTTGTTCCGTGCGGGAATCGAACCCGCGACATGCTGCGCAGCAGTCAATCGCTCAACCACTGCGCCAACCGTGTCGTCAGAATGGGCTATCCTATATAATCCAACATTGGATAGCTCACTTATCGAGGAAGGCTATAGGCTAATGACATCACACTAGTTCACACTACGAACAATAACAGCTGAGCATTACGTAATGAAAAATGTGAATTTCGAGGGTCAGCTAGTGACCTACACAACGGGGTCAGAAAAGACATGGGAAGTAAAAATTAATTCTTCTCTTGTCGAAAACTGAGGTTCATCAATAGGCACTCGGGGCTATGTGGAATAAGAGAGGATTATATGTTTATTTCAGGATCATGTTTCGTATTCGTGGTACCTACCCACGTATTTTACATAACTACCTGCTCCATGCAAAATGAATCCAACATTCATGAAAAATCTTGATAAACTACCTAATCATTTTAACGGTATAACAAACCATGAAAATTTTAAATAAATATAAACCACCAAACCATAATCATGAATCGGGCTATTACCTATTATTTTATTTTTATTAGGTACTAGCATATACATAACTTAACTCGATTAAAGTCCAATTAATTCAGCAGTTTTACCATTAGCGATCATAAAATGAGATCTCGGAAGTTATATAAGCTAAAAAGTGGTAACGCACTGCATCCAGTCCGAATTCGAGAATTGTCGGTCCGAAGCTCTGCTAGTCTATTCTGTAAATAAACATTTCGATATCGACTTCACCTGAGTGACTAAGCTTACAAAGTGAACTTTATTTCACACATCATAAGGTCTTATATTTATACGAATTTGAAACTCACCTCGGATTCCGCTGTCGAGACACGAAAATGTTGTTACAGAATAGCACTGCAGGCCGTAGTACGGTAGTTAGGATACTATACTACCTACTTACTTCAAGGAGGCGTTATGCACTAGAGGTTGATCCGAACTGCGTCCGTCCGAATTCATTTAAGCCTCGTATCCACTAGGCAACATTTGACGCGCAACACGTTACGCTATACATGATCAGTAACGTTGCACAACAACGCACGATGTTGCCAGCAGACGTACAACATAGAAAATATTACTAAACAAAAGTACTTACCTCGTTTCCGTTCAAAATTATGAGCGACAAGTTGCGCATCATGTCGCGCGTCAAATGTTGCGAAGTGGAAACTAGGCTTTAAATTCCAACTAGGATAAAACTCGGAACTCAAATTCGGATTCGGATCGGATGCAGTGCGTAAACACCCTATCCCTAATACACCCTGTATAAGAGATCCAAGTTCTATCCGAATTTGAAATGTGTTAACACATTTCAAACGGATTTCACAATTCATTTCACAATTCGGAAGGATAAAATTCGGATCTAAAACATCGAGTCAATGAATCGGATTAGAAGTTTCTGACTTCCTGTGCTCTGCCTTTTCATTTGCCCAGTTATTATTTTTAAGAATGAAGTCTCAAGTCCTTACCTTGGCAACAGGGGCGACACCGACATGGGATACCAGAGGCGCTGCGAAGCGTGCGTATCCAGGCGAGTAGGCGACCCCAGGGTTGCTCACGCGGACATCAGCTTTGCGGACGCTTGAGAACGGAGTGTCGATCGATTTCGTGTATGTCGATACCTATAGAAGAATAATACACCATAAATAACTACAGCTGTTAGTTTCTCGAAGGCTGAGTCGAGAGGCCTCCGGAATTTCGCTTGCTGTTTGTCCCATAACCCCTCAAAAAACTCCAGATTCCGAAGTGTTAACAAGGATATCGAGAAAGAAAATAACGGCGCCTGATCTGAAGATGGAACTCAGAACCTCATACTTAGCAGTAACGCTTGCGAAGTTGCGACAAACAAACGAGGCAGTCTAATGAGGCAGTCTGTCGACAATTCAGCCTTGAGTAGCACAACGCCGTTGGCTTCGCTCCCACTTATCCCACAGTAACCGTACAGTTTTCTGGATAAAAAAAAGAACGTGTAGCTTTCTATGAATTACAGATTTTTTTGGAAATAAACTTATAAATATATAAACAAGCTCAAAGGTTACATTGCAATATTATGTAAGTTAGATAATATGTTAAACGACGCCAATGGTTTATTATTTTACACCATCCCACGTTCCCATTTTCTTAATGTATGATGAAAATCGGTACCTGGCCAAGATTGAACGGTGATCTCAGAATATTGGAGTGTTGAGAGGCGACTGCTGGTTGTGCAGGGTAGGAGCTGTACGGGTTCCAACCTCCATAGGCGTAGGGAGAACTGTACACTGGAGACACGAGCCCAGCGTGAGTGGCCGCGGCAAGGCACACCAAGAATAAGATCTGGAAAGAAAAGATAAAACAATTGATTTGCAACTTTAAGAAAGGTTGAAAGAAGTTGGGCCGTCGTCTTTTTACAAATTGCGATGATTACGTCTTTTTACTTTATGCTGAAGATATAGTGTAAGAAGCAGCTGGTTAACTGGTTGTTCAGGGAGATTTTTTCTTCCATGTAGGTGCAAATATTTATTTTGAAAACCAGTCCTTAACATTGGGTCAAATAAATTAAAGTAAGGCAGCTTAGTTATTGTCACAATAGCGTATAAAATTAAATACCAATTAACTTACTTTTAAAAGCATATTTAGTGTTCAGCCCCTGAAAGCTCAGACCGATATGTTTGAATCGACACACACGTTAGCCTTTTATACTGGCCCAGAATGCCAACATGTTAGAATGAAGGGCCACATGTGTGATAACGCACTAGTAACATAATATATGGCAGTATTCATTGTATGCGTGTGCGCAGAGCTTTGGAAAAAGCGCGTAGGTACGCGAAGTTAAGGCGTGGCTTCATACACATAGGTTAGCAAGGACAATACACAGCCGGCCAGTTAGTCATGTCTCGTGCTGAAATATTTAAAAATTGTTACTCACGTCCTCAATCAATGTCCATTGCAGTTAGGTTAGGTTAGGTACCTACAAATTTTGTTGTTCTCTATGATTTAGGCATGTATTTTTAGGGTTCCGTACCTCAAAAGGTAAAAACGGAACCCTTATAGGATCACTTTGTTGTCCGTCTGTCTGTCTGTCTGTCTGTCTGTCAAGACCTTTTTTCTCAGGAACGCGTGGAGGTATCAAGCTGAAATTCATATCAAATACTCAAGTCTATGGTCTCTTGGAGCTGTGAAAAAATCAAACTTCTAAGTCAACGCGATCAAAAGATACTCCCGTTTATGCCGCAAATTTTCGACACTCGCAAGGGAATCAAAACCTACAGGGTACTTCCCGTGAACTCAGAATCTTGAAATTTGGTACGAAGCAACGTCTTATAACACAGATAAAGGAAAAATTGCGAAAAGCATAAATTTTTAGTTACATCATATAATAAAAATATTTTTAATAATTTTAAACTTATTACCCCTTTACTCATGAACGCGTAGTGGTATTATATTGAAATTCTTAACAAATACTCAAGTCTATAATATCTTTAAGCTGTAACAAAATCAAACTTCTACGTCAACGCAATCAAAAGATACAGCAATTAAAGCCGCATATTTTGAAACTCGCAACTAATACTCGCAAGGGAATCAAAACCTAAAGGATACTTCCAGACGACCTGGAATCTTGAAATTTGGCATGAAGCAACGTTATAAAGTACACATATAGGAAAAATTCCGAAAATCTTAAATTTTTTGTTACATCACATAGTATATTTTTTTTAATAATCATAAACTTACTAGCTGACCCAGCAAACGTTGTTCAGCGATTAAAAAAAAAAAACAGATGTTGGCCGATTCTCAGACCTACCCGATATGCACACAAAATTTCATGCAAATCGGTTCAGCCGTTTCGGAGGAGTTTGGAAACAAACACCGCAACACGAGAATTTTATATATTAGACTTGCTGACCCAGCAAACGTTGTTATGCGATTAACAAAAAAAAATAAAAAAATAGATTTTGGCCGATTCTCAGACCTACCCGATATGCACACAAAACATTGTTATGTTATGGATTTCATTTAGCAATAAAAATACCATAACTTTTACTTATATACCTACAGGTTTGTACGGAACCCTCGGTGCGCGAGTCTGACTCGCACTTGGCCGGTTTTTTTTTTTTTGGAAGTCGGTTGTATTTTTTGGAAAAAGTTTTTTATTTTTCACTTTTTAGTGTTACCCCATACCTAACCACACCACTGCAAAATCGCAGAAAAGCAAAATATGCAATTTCGATTACTTAGATGACATAAAACAATCATCCAAGTAGACGAATTCCAGCTATTTCGATTTAAAATCCAAAGTTCGTAACCGATTTCGATAAAATTTAAATGGGACCAATCTGCAAGTATATCCTTTCGGATAATTAACATATACATAAAAAAAAAAAAAAATATATATATATATAAAGACCCGTAATGATAGCCACAACCATCTAGGTGTTAAGTTCTCATCAATACAAATAGTCAAGCCCAAACACAAGGTAACTGCTGTAAATCGTTGAGGAGTTTCCTCAACTGTCTTTCGGCTCCATCATCAGATCGACTCCAGACCTTCATTAAATTGTAGTGCTTTAAAATACTTAATGAAAAAATTAACAAACGCACTAGTTGCCCTTACGATTTTTGAAAGTTGCCTTCGACTTCTCTGGGATGCCATCATCAGATCCTGGTTTCCTTATCATGGGACCATTTGGGAAGTAAGTATACCCTTTCCAACAAAAAAATAATTTTTGAAATCGGTTCGCAAGCGACGGAGTTATGTCAGAACCATGTCAGAACAAACATAAAAAAAAACAAACATCCGAATTGAGAACCTCCTCCTTTTTGAAGTCGGTTAATAATTATACAGAAGAAAAAGTCGCAAAATTATTACAATTTTAAGAAGTATTTATTAGTTTTTAGACTAGATGCTGATAATCCAGGCTGCAGCATCAGGCCAGACTTATGTCAACATTGCATTGAACTTAAAATTTAGTCCTGTTTAAAATGAGCCCAAACACGACTACGGTGCTGTAATTTCAAGGTTTGTACTTTTCTGATGCTCCTGGCTTCAGCATCAGGTGTCTATGTACTTCGGCGTTCCTCATTAAGGCGAGGTTGCAGTACTGTGTGTTTTGACGAACAACAGCGACTGTCCGGCGAGCGAAATAATGCCTAAATTTTGATTGTTTTTTCTTCTTGGCGAAAACTGATAAAGAAATTATACAATATGGTTTCAACATTTACTTCAAAATACGCTCTATCTATTGATATAACTTTTATAAATATTCGTGATGAAATCTCTTAGCAGTACACGTTTAAAATTGTAATTTAGTGTCATGTTTGATTAAAAAAAGTATCGAGCCAATCATTCTAAATCGTGTTCCTATCTTTACGATTTACTTGAGGGTATGTTCAATTTTTATGTAATGTTTTTTATTTATTAAAAAACTCATATATAATAAGATTTTCAGACGTTCAAAAATCTTAAAAAGTACTGCAACCCCGCCTTAACAGTACGTTTATTCACACATCGAGCCCTTTTCAATGAGCCTAAACACGATATATCTGCTGTTAGTTGTCGAGGAGTTAGGTACTCTGCAGCATCAGGTCATGACTTGATGATCATGAGACCAAATGTGGCAAATGCCCTATCAAACATCAAAACAATTCACTAAAAAAATCCTTGCCTGTTCGAGTAACTTCTTACTGTTAAGGAGTTGTACCTTCCATCATCAGCCCAGCTACCTGAAATGGTGACAACCATACGCAAATACACAAGATACTTCATAAAATATGCGAAAAGTAATAAGTAAGCCTATAAAATTTGAGGGTTGCCCTCGATTTCTCAAAGGCTCATTATCGAAGAGTTCCGTTGCCTACATAGATATAATATTCTGGGGTTGCCTACCTCCGAAGTTCTGAAATGGGACTAGTCTGGGAAAATATTCTAATACTAGCTGACCCGCGCAACTTCGTCTGCGTCACATTTTCCATTAATGCTCCGCTTCTATTTGTCTTAGCGTAATGATATATAGCCTATAGCTTTCCTCGTAAATGGGCTATCTAACACTGAAATAATTTTTCAAATCCGACCAGTAGTTCCTGAGATTAGCGCGTTCAACCAAACAAACAAACTCTTCTGCTTTATAATATTAGTATAGATAATTAATATGAGTTGCATTTTATTGCATCAGCCCCTATCGGTATGGAATGTATCTAGCACACAGCCTAGGTAGATAGTTATAATATATAACAATAATCTCCGTTTATATCTAGAGCAAGTTCGTCAAGTTTTATCCATAAGTGACATAGGTGAATTACTTATAATAGGAGTAATGGCTGTGTTGGCCCAGTTCGGTCCATTATTAGATTTCTCTAGAACTTTTTGTTACTCGTATAGTACAGTGCAGACCATATATTTAAGCTTTTAAGATTATAGAGCACTCATATTCAGGGCAAAATGTTGATAGGTGAGGGAAAAGGTGCGTCTTGCTGACACAACAACGTACGTGGAACGGTATATAAATGAGTTACACTCGTAACTCATTTATATACCGTTCCACTAACAACTATAATAGAGAACTTACAGACATAGATCTTTTTAACATTTCTCTTAATAGCCTTAAGCAAATACTTAAAAGTAGATATATCACCTAATTATAAATTACCTTTAAAAAAAAAAAAAAAATTGTCTACGTTTTAACTTCACTTCGTAAACTGATAATGATGTTTTATTGAACTTATGTTCTGATACAAAAGTTAATATGTCTTTGCACGTCTTTCATTGTTAAGAGTTATTGTACTTATTTTTACCATTATATCACATTGTCGGCACTATAGGTCTTTTGTAAGAAACCATTTTTCTGAAAAAATATTTTGATTGTATATGACTGTTTGATGCCAAAATAAAATAAAATAAAAAAATAAACAACAACACAACATCAAGAATTCAGTTATTTGAAAAGTTTCAGATACGAGACCTGTGTTCCGGGGCCCCCTTTCAGAGTTCCAAAAAAGTAAAAAAAACAGAAAGAAAGAAATGACATTTACTCCGCCAGAAGCGACACACAAAAACAAAATAAAAAAGAACACTACACTTAACGTGCATCAGTATTTTGTCTCTCTCAGCCGCCTTTCTCAAGTCGTTGCGATGGATGCGCATGCGGCGACCTATCATCCTTTACTATGTTAGCCAATTTGTGGCAGAAGATAGTAGCAAGGCGTAACAATGCGTTTCCACCAGATATGTTGGACCGAGGCTAGGTAAATGAAGCGATTCTAAATTGGTTCATAACATCTCTCGCTAAGTCGCTACGCATCTCACACATCTCTATTGGAAAAGCAGCCTTATTGTAATGAAACGGATGTTGTTGTGTCTTTACGGCTGATTAATGTTCAGCACACCTTGGACCTTGGCTGTGCTACGCGTTGGGAAATGTTATTTCATAAATAACTAGCTGACCCCCGCGGCTTCTCTCCCGCAATTGTTTTTTTATTTCATAGGAACCTGAGAATAACAAACACAACAAAAAAAAATTAGTGAAATCGGCCCAGCCGTTCGCGCGTGATGCCGGGACCAAGGGAAATTGGGATATAATTTTTATATATAAGAAGAAGACTAGCTGTCAACCGCGGCTTCGCTCCTGATTTTTTTTTTCTTTCATAAGAACCTTCTCCTGAGAATAACAAACACAACAAAAAAAGAATTAGTGAAATCGGACTAGCCGTTCGCGCGTGATGCCGGGACCAAGGGAAATATATTCATTTTTATATGTATAATTACTAGCTGTCCCCCGCGGCTTCGCTCCCGTCACCTGGTTACCTTCCCTATCCATTTTTTTTGCTTTTAAACCTACCCTGTATTCTGGCGAACTAAACAAAAAAAGAATTATTGCAATCGGCCCAGCCGTTCTCGAGTTTTAGCGAGACTAACGAACAGCAATTGATTTTTATATATAAGACTAGCTGTCCCCCGCGGTTTCGCTCCCGTCATGTACCCATTTTTTTTTTTGCTCCTTTTCAATGGGATTTGCGAGACTTTACTCTCTGTACCGCATAAGTACTCCCCAAAAACCTTCCCTGTATTCTGGCGAACCAAAAAAAAAAGAATTACCTAAATCGGCCCTGCCGTTCTCGAGTTTTAGCGAGACTAACGAACAGCAATTGATTTTTATATATAAAACTAGCTGCCCCCCGCGGCTTCGCTCTCGTCAACTGCAATTTTTTTTGGCTTTTAAACCTTCCCTGTATTCTGGCGAACTAAACAAAAAAAGAATTACCGAAATCCGCCCAGCCGTTCGAGTTTTACGAGACTAACGAACAGCAATTCATTTTATATAGATATAAGATACAGATATAGATCACGATCGCATACGAAATACTATCAATGCTTTAACACGAAATAAAACACTCTAACCAAATAAATCAAGAGAATTAGTAACAATCAAATTTTATTTCGCTAATAGATCACACAACTTTCTTTTATTATCGGCACGTGTTAGATTGTTAGACAGGGTGCGGTTCGCCTTGTCTTTTATTCATTACAAACTGATCTGTGTGACCCAAACCCGTCAGCCCAGACTATTATCTACCTACGTTAAATTGGATATTTAGACAAGCCTATACGATGTCGCCAGACATAAGTGTGCAGTTCCAACTAATAAAATAAATTGGACGCAATGGTACCTACACCATGCCGCTACCCAGTATATGGGACAAATTAGCAAAGCAGAACGATTTCTAGGCAATAATTGCATTCGTCACGCTGTCCCCACAGGGCAAGCCAAGTGCATCGTCACTCTAACTGCTATCAGTTCTGCGTGTATCCCACTTAGCGTCTGGTCTTTGCAGTAATTTGTGCGCGAAAATGTATTTTTTATATAAACACATCATTTTACTACTCTGCAGTATGGTAGTCACCACGGCAGAGCGCTGGTATTCCGCGGCTGTCTTTGAAAGGAGAGACGCGCTCCAGAATTTTTCCAGCCCGGAATTTAGGACGAATTATAACAGCCAAGATCGATTCATGCCTCTAATATTGATCGACCCAAAGAAAACTGAAAATAAACGTCACAACTTCATTTCAACATCAAACACTTTCAATAGCGGTATACGGAGCGACCATAATGTTTCTCATTTTAGTTCTGAAGACATAATAATAAATTACAATAACACTATAAAAAACACAAATGCAATGACGCGAATTCGTCCAAAGAGAAAACAAATTCGGAAGAAGTGTCCTGCGCTAGGGCCGAGGCGGCCAAAGCAGTTAAAGTCAAAACAGAAATCAAAGACAAGATTTCTGGAAGTGTTCCAAGTTGTAGAGTTTGATCATGTATCCTGTACATCGAGTAGTGGTCTGGAAGGCACGTGCCTTCCTGAATTCGAGTGTACTGAATCTGGTGGCGCTACCATGGGGACGTGTGCTGATGGATACGGGACGTGTTGCGTTAGTAAGTGAAACCCAGTACTTTCTTCAGATCTCTATTTTCAAACATTTCTTTTATGACGGCACCACTCATAATCAGATCGAAGAGAGACGGTGGCCACCATAGATATAGTGTTTTTTATATTTCTGTGGTGGCCACCAATACCTACTTAATTACCTTATTAGCAGGCGTCAGATTTTAAACGAGAGGAACGTACTCCCGAGATAATACCCTTCTACTAGGTCTATCTCTGTATCAAAATTCATCCCATATGGTTCCGCGGTTTAGGCGTGGCACCGCAACAGACAAACGAACAGTTATTTACATTCGCATTCATAATCTTCCTAAGGATTAGTAAACTATAGTAGTACCTATAATTAGCACTTGCACTTGAATCAATATGGATCTTTTTATCAATAATCCAGCTCAATTTGGATGTGAAGACCGCTCCGCTGCGGAGTCAGGGTGGTTCACAAACCCAGACTTCCCTTCTCCAAGCACTGAAAGACTTTCTTGCGCTTTTGCGTTGGACAAAGCTTCTGAAGATGTCAAACAGATACGTTTGGACTTTACCAATTTCGAGGTGAATAGTTTACAATAATTTACAAAAATCATAGCAAATTACCGGGAAGAAGTCGCGCAAAAATCTTCCCCCGGTGGGGTAAGATTGAAATATATTAAAAAATATAAAAATAGGTAGGTACATATAGTCTTGGTTACTTTAAACATCAAAATAATTTTATCATAAGCTAACATGGTACTGTTCTATAAGAATTCAAATACAACACTGCTCATCAAATAACCGTTCGATCTTCCCCCCACTCACCCTATGTTGTTTCTTTCAGCTGCTCCCACCCACGGATGGTTCATGTCAAGACGATCAGTTCATTGTTTCGGGACAAAATGTGAATAGTATAATACCAATCCTTTGCGGTATAAATTCGGGACAACACGGTAGTACTTATACAGAATTCATATACATACATTATAACAATCATACCTACATAACATATTGCATGCTTTACATTTTGATCACGCATTCTTTCACCTGTTACACTTTCCAAAGACATTGCTGTGGCTTCATTTGATACAAGACTTCTGTAATCTGTTTCAGTTTATATCGAAGTCAGTGATGTTGATGGACCCATTTATCTTACCTTCCAAACAGTTTCTTCCGACAGCAGACTGTTTTCAATGAAGGTTAGTGATCAAAACGATCTCTGTGATAGGTACAGAAAATTGGCAATAGGCACAGGAATCTAACCCCGAATCGCAATTCGCAAACATGACGTGGTGCGTTGTGCCAACCAACCAGACAACTTTGATTTATGAAAAATCTTTTTCGTAGACACCCACAGACATATAATGTGCGACTTCCAAATTCGTCGACTACTTATAGTTCATGACGTAAACTTCGTTAACTTTTGCGACGATGAGACGCGCGACGTCTACACTATACCTACAGCTTAACAATTCAACATAGTAACACTAAAAAGTATTAATTTCGGAAGACGGTGTTTTTAGTAGCTTTTTCTTATTTTATCACCGACTTCCGAAATTAAAGTTATTTTGTAAAATGTTTTTTATTTTTCACTTTTTAGTGGTACCCCAAGTTCGGATTTAAACATAGTGCTGCCCCTGGGCCAAAGACTACTATAGTATCCCTGGGCATTCTACAAAATGCCGCCACATCACTACATTTTTCTTAAAGTTTTGATATCTTATTTATTAGAAACATTATCATCATACTGATTACTGTTGAACGTAAGCCACATAACAACGAGCGCCAATCATCCCGGTCTTGAGCAGTCCGCATCCATCCGCTGTCAGCGACCTTCTTTAAATCATCGATCCATCGTGCCGCAGGGCTTCTCACACTACGTTTGCCCATACGCGGTCTCCACTCGAACTCATGCCTACTCCATCGGCCGTCTGTACGTCTACAGACATGGCCGGCCCACTCCCACTTCAACATGCTGATTATATGCGCAATGTTATTGACTTTAGCGTGAATTTTATCCTCGAGAGAAACCCCGAGCATTGCTCTCTTCATTGCACGCTGACCAACCTCGAAATTATTGACCAAGCCTATGGTGAGGGTCCACGTTACGGCTCCGTAAGTTATTACGACTAGAAACACGTACACTAAGTCTTGCAGTGGTCTTGCAGATTCATCCCGAGACCCACCCGCCTTGAGAAATCGCTCAAGCAGCTCCTGCATGATGACAATTTGTCATCTGTAAATCGGAGGTGCGAGGTACTGACCGTTGAAATTTATGCCCCGTCCTTTCTAATCAACCGTCTTGAAAACGCGTCGTCCAACGCGTTTGTAAACAGTTTTGGAGAGATAACGTCTTCCTGTCTTACACCTCGACGCAGTTGGATTAGACAGTCATTGTTTACGGCGTTAAACAGACGTCTCATCATCTCTACGTATCGGCAGTTGGTGAGAAATTTCTGCATGGACTCCAGGACAGCCCAGGTCTTGACGGTGTCGAAGGCTTTCTCGTAGTCCACATACTGACGGCTGATTATATTCCTCGGCTTTTTGGATTAACTACCTAAGAGTGTGTTTGTGGTCTACGGTACTGTAGCCTTTTCGAAACCCGGCCTGCTCCGGCGGTTGGAAGTCATCGAACTTTTGAGTGAGACGATTCTAGGTAACCCTCGAAACCAGCTAGTAGATGAAATGTGGCGTGGAATGAAATGGGGCGGTAGTTCTTGAGGAGCGTGTTATTGCCTTTCTTGGAGAATAATACCACCAAGCTCCTGCGCAATGCCTCCGGTGTTATGCCAGTGTGGATGACGGAATTGAAAAGGTTTACAAGCTCTGTCAAGTCTGGTGGGTTACTCTCTAAGCCCGAAGTCCGTAGTTTCGCCCTTAGTAGCGGGCGTATTCCAATCCGTTTCTCCTAACCACTAAGAATTAATTACATCACAATTTGATAGTTACTGTCGAATCGTGTTTTCATTCATTCTTAGTTCAGTTTTGGGACTAATCTTAAGTCCGTAGGTGAGACGGAGTAGAATAGGGCGCAACTAAGCCCGAAACTACGGACTTTGGGCTTAGAGAGTAGCCCCCCAGGTGTTCTTCCTGCCTTTAAATGAATAGCTGTAACCAATTTTTTTAAATTCATTGATTGATTAAAGTTTATTTTTTGAAAAATGCAGAAAAATGCTCAAAAATATTTTTATTTAAAAAATATACTAAGTAATTTAATTTCACAAAATAGGTAATGAAAAACAACAAATATTATTTTTTTAAATCTTCAATGTAGGTAATACATTTCCTTACATTCTGCACTATCGTTGTTCTAGACCTTTTCTGCGTAACTAAACAAAACGAATATGTTAAGGTATGTATGAATGATCAAAAGAAAATAATGCCTTTCCAGTGCGCATAAATTGCCATAAGCTGAGTCAAGGTGGGATGCAAAAATTTGCATCATGTAGGTAAGTATTATACTTACCATGTAGGTACTACCGGTGGTGGCGCATTGCATTTCGTCTTGTCGTCCGATGATGGAACGGGGTTAGCGAAATAAAATTATGCAATTCAGTCGCAGACTCCCGAAAATGCAACAGCGACGAAAAAACCGCGACACGACGGTGGAAAAGCGACAGTCTAGCACTCGGCGTGAGTCGCGTTATGAATAAAGTTTTATTATTTTATAGGTAACCCAATTGTCGTCGTCCGACGAGCTAGCTGCCCCTACAGGCTGCCTACAATACTACACAGAAGCTCAAGGCTATTTAGAATCTTTCAACTATAAAGATAAATCTGACATCGTTATTGCACGAGCTCCAAGTTATTTAGTAAGTATTTTTTCCCAAACATGCTTGGAAATGTGAGCATTACCTATTTTGACAACCCTCTTCGAGATAAATCAAAATTGCCGTACTGGCAACAGCTGCGGCCGGCAAAAGTTGTATGAAAAATATGAAAATCCCCGTGGAAAATCCATATCTATCGTGTTCGTGTTTTGCTGCCAAACTCAGACCAACAAAAAAAGCTGCCAAATAAATTACACGATAGATTCTATCGTGTAATTTAAAAATGGAACGACCTTATATTGCGAAACATGGCAACCAAAGAGGTAACTTATCAAAGGTTTTATTTATTTCGAACTGGCTTGCAAATAGAAAGCTGTTTATTGAAATAAAAAATATACATTTTTACGCGGGAATTATTACTGTTGTTGGTTGTTTTGAAAAGTAATTGTATTTTAATTTCCGCGCATTTTTTGAGAAAAGTAATTTATACAAGCCTTGGCCACAACTAGGCATTGATGGACTTACGTATGTGTGCCTCGGCTACGCCTCGGCCCACATTTACACGTCGTCCATCAATGCCTCTTTTGCTGGCCGCTGCAGTAATGTACAAAAAATACAATGCGTTTCAAATAAGAATAGGATCGACTTAGCGCCATATTGTGACGTCATAGCTGCCAATTCAAACCAATTCGGTAGGGTGAGCAAAGAAAGTTTTGGAACGAAGTTCCTTATCGCGCGTTGTGAAAGGGGGCTAGACGGAAAACATTCTCACGAAAAGTTGGCACGACACTTTATTGTAAGCCGTGCGGGCGGCCGGCGGCGTGCGCATGTTTCTCTGTCTGTCTCTCTCTCTCTCTCTTTATAGAAAGCATGCCAGTATTCAAATTCGTTAGTCAAAGTCAAAATCGAAGTCGAAGTCGAGGTCGAGGTCGAAGTTGAAGTCGAGGTCGAGGTCGAAGTCGAGGTTGAGGTCGAAGTCGAGGTCGAGGTCGAAGTCAAGGTCAAAAATTCATAGGATATTAGATACTAATGTGTTTTTGTTGAGTGTATACAGGTTTTTTGTACGTAATAAATAAAAGGAACTTCGTCGTTCCATCCGGGTGTCCCTTAGACACCTCTCAAGTTTTTTTTTTTTTATAATTATTTATAAACATTGACTGAAAAAAGTGTTTTGGTGTGGTTTAAAATAACTAATAATCACTTTAAATAATTAAATATTATTTTATTTAGCTAATTTACTACTATTGAACGTTTTTATTTAAATTTTGATTTATGATTAATTCAAACAAAGTAAAATAAAACGTTATCGATATGCAATTTAGTTTTATTTGCAAACCGCACTTTTTAATTATAGACATTTGACAGATAGAGGTCATTGACTTTCCTATTCTCATTTGAAACGCATTGTAATAATACCCACATGGTCCCTCTATATAAAATACTGGTATGGTAGTCTAAGTGATCATTTGCAGTCACTTAAACTAAAATATACTTACTCGTAGTTGGGAAAAGGCTAGACAGATTCGCTTACCTACTATTACGCAAGATGGAAAAAAGTGAGGAAGAAAAATACCTCACCGTCATCATTCACTCCTCCCTCACTCCGGGATAATACCTAGGTAGGTACCTCCACCAACGTAGTCATGTACCTAGGTATTCCTGCTTCTCACAGCCGGTGAATCCTCGTGAAGTCGTGACCTTCCAACTACAGGTCATAGGTAGGTCCAAGTAGTGGAGGTAACAACCCTCTTTGTGATGTCTAGTTTTCCACCGTGTGTTTGCAGGTTTTTAAAGCGTTAACTCCTCACGGCAGCGGCTATCCAGGATTGTCATTTGGGAATCTAACATTTGATACTGCTTGAAGCATGCTTAGTTAGGTTAGGTAGGTAGGTACGCTGAAAATGAGCACTTTTCGAACATCAAAAGTTTACTTGAAGCACAGACTTGAAGGCAGTCCTCCAAATCGCCTCACCCGTCATAAGCAGTGCATACATTAAAATATTCAACGCATTTTCATTTCAGAACAATCTAAATTACGCTATGTGCATAGAGCGTAAAGCGGAGACCTGCAGTGTCACATACACAAACAGCGGTACCATGCAGGTTGTCAATTACGACGCGTGTAAGTTCACTAATGGACCCAAATTGCCTTATAACTGTGACCTAGGCTATACAGCTAGCTTTAGCTTAATGTGACGTACCTACAGCCGAGGTCCAATTGACCGCAGACAATGGACTGAATTGTTAAGTTATAGGTGTGTTGCGTGTTTTAGTACCCACTGCCTGGATCCATTTTAGTTTTAACGAGGCCTATGCTTGTGGGCCCATCTTTTGACTAAGATGATGAAATGCATTTTCTGCGGGTCGCGTGTTAGTGGCCGGTGTTTTTCTCGTCCAAAAATATGGGATATTTTTAGGGTACCTACCGTGCCCGAAGGGTAACCAACGGGATCCTATATACTATATTGGTGATAACGTAAGAAGTCGGATTTGACAGCAGGATACAAGATTGCTTTAGTATTGCATTATAGTTAGTTCTAATGCACACTTGCTTTTCCAATTTACTTTTGACATTGGCAGAATAGTCGACATCGGCTCTACTTGCCATTAATAAAAAATAGAATAGAATGTATGAAAGTGACATGAAAATAAATGTGTTTCGCACTAAGTGAAACATTTTTTAAATGTTATAGAATTGTGATAAAAGTAGGTACATCCATGTGAACAACTGCTAAAGAGCAATAGGTAGGTAAACCAAATTGACTGTTAGCAGATGGACTACCAGTGGTCCCTCCTGATCAAGCCGGGGTAGAAATCCTGAACTGTCCTAACGATTGGTTGCTGATAGCTGCGACTAGGCTCTGCGGCGAACGCCTCAACGATGGCTCCGTTTTTCAAGACTTCACCGTAAATGCGCCCATCACTGGTAAATTTAATTGTCCCATCGAACTTACATTCAGACTATTAGAAAATCGCCATGCCAACGCCCAACAGTCACCGATCGTCAATGAAGTTGGAACAGTGCGTACCTAAGTAATTTTCCATTCGATGAAACACAGTGGTACCCCATACCTAACAACACCACTGCAAAATCGCAGAAAACAAAATACGCAATTTCGATTATCAAAGAATCATCTAAATAGTCAAATTCCAGCTATTTCGATTTAAAATCCAAAGTTCGTAATCGATTTTGATATGATTTAAATGGGACCAATCTGCAAGTATATCCTTTCAGATAAAACAAGATTTTTTTCAAATCGGTTCATAATTGTCGGAGCTATGAGGTAACAAACATAAAAAAAAAAAAAAAAAAAACAACCGAATTGATAACCTCCTCCTTTTTGGGAAGTCGGTTAAAAAGGAGATAGTTGACCCGACTGATTTTAAATCCTTTTCCCAAAAAGGGTTGCTAACTGATACTTTAGTTTTATTACTCTCCTGTCAAGTAGATTATTCTACTTACTTACTATTAGAAGTTCATTGACGCTATGCAGCTTAAAGGTGCATCCACATCGCAGTTACTTTTTGTGGAGCAACATAATGCAACACGATAACCTTAGGTAACATTCTTCAACTTATGACTTACTAATATATACTAACAACAAATAACTTTTTGTACTCGAATGTTGCCCAATAACATTCGGAACCGTTGCTCCTCAAAAAGTAACTGCGGTGTGGATGCACCTTAATAAAACTATTAGGCATCTCACTTTCCTAGTAACCGCAAGCGCAACAGCTGATGTCGCATTTTCAATGCCGAGGTTGGTCTTTTCCTGGGATTTTCGATTGTCTCAATCATAATTTTGTTCAACGAGTCCTCTACAAATATTAGTAGCTATTAACATACCAATTTCCCTTTCAGATAATGGAGCAGGACCTATTGTAATATGGTTTCGAACTGACGAATCTTACGTTGGCGATGGCTTCAAACTAATGTATCAACAGAACTCATGTAGCGCTTAATTACTTAGACACAGTAGTTTTATCCCAAATATGCATTTATTCTCTTATTAAATTGGTGGTGTACTAATACTTATTTTTATTAAACCTGTAATTAAATAAAATAACAACCTTTGATTATATTAAATGATCAAAATAAGCTATCTCAAAAATACATTATTCTGTTGTCATTACAGTACATTTATTCTGTTTTATGTACAGACATGTAACATAATTATGTACATTTAGGTGAATGCTCCAACCCGCCCGCGAAATTCCAATTTTCTTACGTTTTTTGCAATTTGCAGGCCAGTGCTAGGTTGTATGTTGATTAAAATATTATTCGCGGCTGTAAGACATATGTAATTACAGAATTATAATCATCAAAATCATCAATACAACACTCTAAGTTCATAAAGCTCTACCTTTCCTCTCTCACCTTAAAATGAAAAGGATAGTTTTCTATATTCACCAAATAACATTGTAGTAGCCATACAAACATCATCTATTTTAAACTTATTTATATTAATAGTTTGTTTGTTTATTTGTTTGGTTGAACGCGCTAATCTCAGGAACTACTGGTCCGATTTGAAAAATTCTTTCAGTGTTAGATAGCCCATTTATCGAGGAAGGCTATATTATCACGCTAAGACCAATAGGAGCGGAGCAGTAATGAAAAATGTTACGCAGACGACGGGTCAGCTAGTGTACTTATATTTTAGCTACAAGAAATTGCTCAGTAAGATTTAAAAAACTTACATTCAAATTTTTGGGTGGGAGGCAGAATGGCAAACAGCTTTTATAAAATAGTATGGATATCTACCTAATTGTTTTCTTAATTCTAAACTTTTCAATAATATTGTACTTGCCATCCTTACATCATGTACATTAATTTTATCTATAACTGCTCAACAAGAATCAAAAGAGATAAAAAAACTTATAAAAAGCAATCCTGGTCACAGAGTCACAGCCAGATAGTGCAGGCTTGTAAAAAGTTTATTTATATAACATAGTTTAGCTCATTAACACAATAAATGCATATTAAATTCTTTATCAAATAAGATAAAGAATTTTTGCTGTCTTAATTGTGCTAAGGTATAAATAGCATAGAGTTGACATAAAAATGAATAATATATATAATATCAAAAGTTGACTTCTCATTGCTGATAACAAGCATAACACATATTAACATATTATTATTATTTATATAAAAATATAATAATTATATGATTTCCACATTTAGTATCTGTATCTGATTAACATAAAAATTAATCAGATACAGATACTAATAATTTTATAATGTTTTTTAACTGCGCCTGTGCATACAGTGTAATATCTGTACATGCATGTGTTTTACAATTTAACTGGTTCAAATTAAAGCATGATTACAGTGCAAAATTATGAAAGTTATATGCATAAAAAATATCTCATCTCTCAGATGAAAATGTTTCACATTTCAGAGAATGCAAAATTTTATTTGTTTTTAACATTACCTTTCTTTTTGAGACCATCCCTAACAATATTATAGAATGAGAGTAAGATTCCAACCATGACAATCCTGAGTAATCCCATGGAGAACACTTGTAGTACAACTTGCCAACCACTTTCTATTGATCCACCAAACAAAGTACTTAGTAAAGTACCAGAGAGGCTGTATACGGAATATGTCTTGCCCACCTGAAACAAATTAAATTAGCCATTAATTTTCATCAAAGAATGGACTTGCAAAATAACACTGGTTCAAAACGAATAAAGAATACTGTCAGCTTATAAAACACAGAAAACAGGAAAACTATTCAAGTTCTGATTTCAAATTGCCAGTTGGCAATGTAAAAACTAAGTGTTTATTTTAATTATATCATTTACAGGCACTTTTGAGTTGTCAAGGATGCTCAACACCAGCATTTTAACTGAGCAACATTCTCAGAGATAATCTATAAATTAAACTTACAAGAGCATCGTGAATCATTTGCTTCCCCACATCCTCAGCTGAGTGCAAGCCACCTGAACCAGAAATAAGTTTGGTTTCTTCAGGTTTAGTAAGGTCCTCATTCTTCAAGCCCGGGGTGTCTGTGTCAGGGGGGAATGCTACTGTCAACCTTACGCCAGTACCCACAAGCTCCATTATTACTGATTCAGCAAGCCCACGGACAGCCCATTTACCAGCACTGTAGGCACTGTACCCGTAAATACCTGGAATGTTAGAACATAGAATATATTCAATGGCTCAGTAAAAAAAATAACTTCTTCAGAAAATTAAACAAAATACAGCAATAGTTAAATGAAGCAAAACAATTTGTTGAAGTACTTACCAACTAATGCAGCTTCCGAGCTCACAAATACAATCAGACCCTCTTTCCTTTCCTTCATTCCTGGTAAAACATAATGAGTAGGATATGCGGTGCCGAAATAGTTGAGATCAATCATTTGCTTTATGGCATCAATTTCCATTTTCTCAAACTGGCCGCATATACACATACCAGCACAGTTCACCAACATGAATATAGGACCCAGCTTCTCTTCCATAGACAAGAAACTTTTTTCTATTGTTTTGTAATCAGAGGTCACATCTAAAGCAACAGACTGTACTTTTTGGCTGCTTTTATCCAAGCAATTTGCTGTTATCTCGGCCACGGCACTGGTCAGTTTACCGACGTCACGCCCGATAACAGTAACATGAGCCCCGAGCCTCACTGCCTCCACTGCAGCGGCTTTTCCTATTCCACTAGATCCACCAGTTATGACTACATGTTTACCTTTCAAGTCCTTGTAAATTACTTTCTTATCCAAAGAGAAATGTATTACAAGCGCTAAGGCCAGTAACACAAAAACAAATACAAAAATGTATATCAACATGGTATTGATGTTATTATAAAGTACCGCCAGACTTAAATTAGAGAGGCGCAGTTGGGAAATTTTGGTTTATGTTATTCTCTAAAATAAATTCAAGCTTCAATAAGCCCAACCTGAGACCATAGACTACTATATTGAGACCGACACCGACCCACTGACGTATAAATCATATGGACTTGAAACGTTTGACTATAGAAATAAACAGTTATACAAATATCTATCATATCGACGCAAACATGTCAAAAAGCGTTTTGTCTCTTTTTAACTAGCCAAGAGCTGCATATGAAAAAAGAGACATGTATATGTTTGCCAAGTACTAAATTTGGCAACCCTATTGTGTGACGTCAAAATCATGCCTTTGCGTGGCCGGTCGCCATTTTAGGTGCCCAAAGTACTCTGTGGTTTTATGGTAGTTGAGCTGTCAAACAGTTGTTTGCTTTTATTATTTTCGTTGTTTTAGAGATAAATACGTCGAAAGCTAGGTGTTTTTTGTGTTCTGGCTTTGGAAAATAAGAGAAAAATCATGCCATCGTGTTGCTTAATACAGTATGGTGCGAGGAATAACAAAAATCAGACTAATTTGACTCTGCACAGGTTAGTTACTAGTTTTCACTATTCCAGTTGAATATTGTAGAATTTTGTGTAATGTATTGTTACCAGATGATCTTTTTAAAGATTATTGAAACCTGTGTCATATTTGTATGGCTTATTATTACGTTATTATTTTCATAGTTTCGTTGTATTGTTTACATAAAATTTTTATGTCTTAGTTAGTGATGTGCGATGTTCGCATCGCATACGATAAGTATCGATATTATTATATTGATAAAGTGTGTAAAATACATTGCAATGCTATTAACCCACAGATTTCCTGGAAATGAAATTTTCAAAAATAAATGGATAGAAGAAAAATATAAACCATAGACATAAAATGTGGCATATCTGCTCCCTGCACTTTGATGAATCTAGTTAACCCTCGATGTGATGAGGTTACATGATGGCGCAGTGCCCACATTGAATATGCTGGTATGTTTTTAAACAAAAATTGTATAGCAATTAGTAGGATGGTATGGATTAGTAGGATAAATTTATAAAATTAGTAGGATGTAAATTATATGTATGTAAAAATAAATAAATGGTGTTGTAAATAATTATTGTTGACTTTTGATTAAAACCCAATTTCATCGGTATGTTAGAAAATATACTTAGGTGATGGAGACGTCCGTGCCGGCAGCCCATCGTGGATGCAGCGTCATTTCTTTTCTTAGATTTTGTTCCCTCCACCCCGTCTCGAATGACCTAACGCAAGGCTTTAGAATAGCGCTTAGGTACATTTCATTTGAATTTTCAAAAACTTATTCGATGTAGGTACCTTGTTACTTATCCTAATAATGGCAATAGATATATATTTTGGGGGGTATGCGGTACAGAGAGACATCTCCCGCAAACCCCCATTGATATAATAATATTAAATATTGAGAACCTCCTCCTTTTTAGAGGTCGGTTAAAAAGATAGTGATTATCTAATTTTAGTTTAGTTATTGAACAAGAGAATCGGCAACAATGTCATCCAAACTAAACATGTACGCAAAGTATTAGCCTAAATCAAAAACCGGGAAGTAAACTTAATCTTTTCTCTTATACAGTTGAAAATCTAGTAGGTACAGATATTTGTCAGATTGTTGTAGCACGATGTGCTGGCGACTGTACAAGTGAAGCTGAAAATGTGCTAAAAATACCCGTTGAAGTTGTACCGTGACATTTTGAAAACATTCTAACAATCTTTTATCGATGTTATTGTAAAGAAATATCGACATAGACTGCCCTATTAGCCGCCATTTTATCATCCCAGCAAAGTGTAGGTAGCTACGTTTTTTTTATAGGTATGCCCAGTCCATATGGTTTATACGCATTGAGATAAAAACTTTAACATTGAGTTGAATATCGATATCAGATGCGCATGTTGCTCGCAGTTACAACCCTACGAAAGGCAGCCATTTTAAGTGCCCAAGTCGGTGGTAGGTAAACACGTTTTTTTTGTAGGTATGCCCAGTCCATATGATTTATACGTCAGTGCACCGACCGGACACTGGAGTCTGGACAGGCCACTGACGTATAAACAGGCGGACAAACATTGGCTGACATTTGACAATGACATTTGTTTGACAGAATGAAATGAAAGAAGGCGCCACAGAACACAATTAACCTAGCGGAAGGCGCTCTTCTCTGCACACTAGAGACATGACTGTGTAAAAATAAAAACCCTAAAACGATTAGAAAACACGTTTTCATCTCCATTTTCATTATGAAAAATGCTAAACAGTTATGCACCAGCTGACCTGTCTACTACCAAGTAGGGATGGCGATCTTATATTGATTAATTGAAAAATCGATTTGTCAGGCCCAAACGTGGACGTTGGCCTGTGGACGGCGAGCTATGGGTGGCTCGCCGTCCGTTCGTCTAGTGACGACAGGCCGTGTCGACGGCGCGTTAGTGTTCCACGCGCGCCTCAAAGAGAGTCAGCACACAGAGGGGCCCGAAAGGGCCGACGCCTGCCGGAGTCGCGGGATTATTCGCAAGAGACACCGTGGCTCCGGAACACAAAGGGCAATGAAGGAACATGGATGGGTTTTAGTCAGTAGAAGTCTGACACTCCCTCCCGCTACACCCAGAGCGGGAGGAGTCATTGGATGATTTCCCATCCCTAAAAAAAAAAAAAAAAAAAAAAAAAAAGGCCCAAACGTGCGATTTTTTAAAACGATAAAAAAAAAAAATTGCTGAAGTAAATTCCATATTTAAAACAACAGCCGCGAAGCAGGAAGAATTTCATCCGTTGACCTGTTATTACCTGTCTCTGTCACTCCCGAGTAAAACGAATGAGTTTCGCTCTCACAGATGCAATGGCCGCCGTCCTCAGGATTTCAGGGATTGAAACCTTTACCTGAAAGTGTAAGGTTTCTTCTTGTTTGCATGTGTATGTCAGGTAAAAAAAGAAGGAATCGAAATTAGAGACTAGATGACAATGTAGATAAAACTGTTGATTCTTTTGTAATAAATGTGAGGCGAGACATTTTCGGAAAGCAGTAACTCCAATACAGAGGACGATTTTTTTTGCCGTATTAATAATTGTAGCTCGATTTTAATAACTTACAATATAAAATCTAAATACATCATTTATATGATAATAATATTTTTTTTATTTTCTAAGTTGGTACTTTCTCCTTCAAATTATGTAAACCGCACTTACAAAAATGTTTGTGACCACTGTCAGTAGGTAAACAGGTCATTGTACGAAATTCTTCCTGCTCCGCGACTGGACTTTAATATCATTACAACTACAGACTGATATGCAGTACTCAATGGATCCCGTGAATCGATATTTCACCTTTGAAAATTGTCATTCAATTTTCTGAACTAAAATACAACTAATTTTACTCATAAGAGATCATCAATATGGCATCTTTCTTATTTTTCTTAAAATTTTATTGATTTATTTTCACATTATTAATGCAAACTTGATAAAAAAAGAACGATGTCTTAAAGTCGATCTTGAATTTTTTCTTGAATCGATTTAAGCGGTTATTACACTACACAATCTATCGGGCCCAATATCTAGGGCGCCCTGTCCCTGCGGCAGGGTGCCGATTATTACACTACACAATCTATCGTGCCCTAACTGCAGTGGCGGCGTAAAGTGGGGGCGGAGGAGGCTGGTCCGCCCCGGGTGCCTAGCACCAAGGTGACAACGACAACTCACTCGTACATCCAAAGAAGGCGTAGTATAGGTCCAAGGAAGGCGTAGGTACATTCTTTTTTTTATCAAATTCATTAGACAGATATCAAAGTCGCGTCTATAAAAAAAAGGAAAGTGGCTTTTTTGACGTGCTTATAATTTGTTTCCAACGTAAGTCATCAATTAACAACTACCTACTCTTGTGACTACTTGCATACAAATATTATACCTAGTTTAAAATGCATCGCAACTATAATTTCACATTTTTTTTGGAGTATAATTTCTTATTCCATAAAATAAGTCATGTTGCGCTTAAACCGCGCGAGACAGGGAAATCAATTTTGATAATTTGATCGAATATTTTAGTACCTAAAATAATAAATCGAAAATATCTGAATACAAATCCACCCAAGGTGCCAATCTACCCACTGCCGCCACTGCGGCAGGGCCCTGCCTCCCTGTCTCTTACTTACACTAGGTGATAGACAGAGCAGGGAGAGATCGGAGTCGCCCTAGTTATCGGGCCCGATAGCGATAGATTGGGTAGTGTAATAAAAGCTTAACATTTCGAAAAAAACACATTTGCACGATTCGTCTTCATTATATATAAATAAAAAGATCGATCCCATCACTATATCATAAGCTATATCTATCATCCTTTTTTTTTTACGTTTTTTTCCCTTTATCTGTATCCGTTTATTGATTCGTGTGTTTATTCGTCTTTCATGAGATTGTTATTTATTTTGTGGTGTATCAAATTAATGATCTAATCATTCGTCAGGCTTTTTAATTGTGCATTTCTTTCACTAAACGTATAACACACAGTAAGAGTAAGAATCAAGTTTGATAAGTAGCTTATAGTTAATCATTTCAATCCGTGAAGTTGTGCTCACATTAAATTTAAAATGAATTATGAAACAAATAGACTCAATACATTTACCGATTGGCCTTCATCAGCACCCGTAGATCCTATAAGGATTGCAAAAGCAGGTTTTTTCTATACGGGCGAAGGTACAGAAGTGAAGTGCTTTTGTTGTGGTTGTAAGATATCACATTGGAATTATGGAGACCAGGTGATGTGGAGGCATCGGCAAATGCAGCCAAACTGTCCGTTCGTGGTGCATCCTGAGTTCTCGGGCAATGTGCCTTTAGTCCTTGGACCAGAGTGCCCTCCATCTATAAATACTCGTAGACCGTCAGTGCCTCCTGACGAAGTGCAAAATGACCATACTTACACTGCACCCGATTACGGACTAACAGAAGAAGATGAAACATATAAGAATGATGCTTTACGACTTCTGTCTTTTATTAATTGGGATGTAAGAACATTATTTGACTATTTGTATTTAGGTTGTAATAGAATAATATTAAAGTTTGTTTATAGTCCCAAGAAACTGAGCCGATTTATGTCAAGTCAATAGTTCTATTGACCATGACCAATACTATTTTGGTAAAAATTGTAATGTAGATTTGTATGTAAACCTATAACAATATCATCAAGGTCATAAAGAACCAATCATTGTGTTATTTTGATTTAGCTATGTTTATTATGTAGTGAGATATGATCTGTTTATTATTGTTGATTTTCAAAATAATGCATTATTCAGGGGAAGAACCAACTGGAGGCTAGATTATTTTTAGATTACAAACAAGTTTTTTTAACATTCATTGTAATACTATTATTTATTTATTAGTTTGTTGTAAAAGTCCCCTTGGTGGTTAATAGGTTGATCTGTGTAATTAATAAGGCCATTTACTTATTGTTGGCACCTTATTGGCATATTTAAGTACATCATGAGTACCTATCAAGATTCAAGATGACACTGTCATAGGACTGATAAAATTAACTTCTCATATGTACCTATTCTATTTTTAAACACTATCTTATTTGTTTTGTTTAAAACTAAGATTATTGCAATGCCATTAATGTGCCAACGCTATTTGATCTTTCAGTACAAAACTATAACATTGTCATAAACATACATTCATAAATGCACTGAATGAAGAATACTGTATAAAATTCATAGTCTACTTGGCAATGCTTTTTAATAATCAAACAATTATGCTAATAAAAAACTCAAATCATCAACTTGGTTACAAAGAATACAAAAAATTTGTGAATGGATTCAAGTGATGTTTCTAATTAATGGGTAATTTTAATTCATTCTCATAACATGCTCTTCAATGCTGAGGTAATGTAACTTGTCATAATTGACAATATCTACCCCATTGCTTAGGAAGCATCATAAGTGTTTTCATTTAGTTTCTAGATTGCTCTGTCTACTTAAACACATGTTATGTGACATTATTTTTGTACAGGACACTTCGGTATCTCGCCAAGCACTGGTGAATGCTGGGTTCTACCACGCTGGTGAGGGTCGTCTGCGTTGTGCTTGGTGCGGGGGAGAGTTGGCCCCCTTCAATCACTTCAGTTCCGTTTCACCTCTTGAAGTACACCGAATGTAAGGAACAAAATGCCAAGTACAAAGTATGCTTGCATTCACATTATGTTTGAACTTAACCTTTTGACTCCAACTGACATAAGAAACTATCACACTACTGTTAATTGTGGTGCAATATTTATTTTATGTAATAATATCCACCTGATTATATAAAACCGAAAGTAAACTACCACTACTGAATTTAGGGGTGGGGGGGTGTGTTTTTTATTATAGTTTCAGACAGTATCATAGTTTCAGTTTCTCAGGCACCGGGCGCATAAACAAGTGATGCAACTTAAACCAGGCCTTAAACCATCAAATACCTTTTAATTTTAATGATAATGCAAGCTTAACCAAACACTTTCTCACTATTATATTTTATACATCTCAAATTGTCGAGATAGACAAGAAACTCGTCTGGGTTTTAGTCAGTAAGAGTCTGACACTGCCTTCCGCGCCGCCCAGAGCGGGAGGAGTCATTCATTGATTTCCCTTCCAAAAAAAAGATATGATAAGTCCTCCTTTGTGTTGTCTGCAGGTATTTCTCCCGATGCCAGCACGCGGCAGGGCTGGAGGCAGCTCAACAGGCGCAGGCTGGTAACATCTCCGCGTCATCGTCTCCCTCGCTGTCGCCATCGCCGCCAAGCGATACTTCACGAGCACAGACGCCGCCTGCTAACTTGAATAATCTGCCGCAATCGTAAGCTACCTATTTTGTTATATTAAGTTTACTTTAATTCGTACTCATGAACGTCATCACAACAAGGCAAGCATAAGCAAGCAAGCATGCCATAGAGGCCAGGGAAGTCACGGACACCCACATCCGGATACTTTCCGACAGTGCCTCAGTCCTCCAATCCCTAAAGAAAAGCTACACTACCTCGAAACTCATACAAGAATGCCACAATGCACTCGAACACGTCACGGTGCCCAACGGCAACACCGTGACGCTGCAGTGGATAAAGGGGCACAGCGGATCACTGGGAAATGACGCGGCCGATGAACTGGCCAGGAGGGGATCTGGTGCCGTGGCTGTTGGACCCGAACCCATAGTACCACTCCCCTTCGTCCAACTGCACACATGGCTGCGTGAACACACCCACAAACAAGCGGAACGCCTGGTGGGCCTTGGCACCAGGCTGCAGGCAGTCCAAGGAAGCCATGCCAAACCTGGACCGAAAACTAACCAGGCGCCTTCTGCGACTGGATAGGCGGAGCCTGCGAATGGTGACGGGGACCATCACCGGTCACTGCTCATTAAATAAACACTTGCACACGATAGGCATGACGGACAGCCCTCTATGCAGAGCATGCATGGAGGGCGAAGAAACCGCACGTACTCCTTGATTGTGAGGGCGTCGCCGAAATACGGAAGCAAACTATAGGGTCACCAAACTTGCTCACAGATATCCTGAACACGCCGAGAAAACTTATCTGTTTCTGGAGGGAGGTTGGATGGTTGGAGTGACGGCCGCCATGGCTCACGTACAATGGTCCAACGTCAGGACTAAGTGCGGAAACCAAAACCCCCTAATAGAATAGAATAGCAAGCAAGCATTATGCTTGCTGTCGAACCTTTATGGATCAGTTACGCTATGTCGATGGGCATACTCAGTCAGCAGCCGAAGTCATACCTCGGCATCGAGAGACACGAAAAGCAGTAGTGATTACCCCAGTAACTACATTTCAAACAATGCTGCCCCGAAAATTGCTTCATACTACATGCATTATATCTTACCTTTTTGTGAGATGCAGTTATAATTATGTAATTATAATTACGACGAATAGCACTACCCCGTTTTGTACCTGAATGATTATAATTTTTCCCAAGTTTTTTAGTAAAAACTCGAACGCATTAGAGCATACAGTGTACTTCAGAAAACATAAATCTATCCAATTCAGTCAGTAATATAATTATTTACCCATTAATCGAATTTTATTACCCAAGTAACATTAACCAAGGTTTTGGCTACGAAAAGTAAACACCGTAATTACTTATGCATGTAACAACTGTCAATGAAAACAAACTAGAGGTATAAGTACGTATTTTAGAAGGTGATCTAATTGAAGGGCATTCTTTCAGCTGTTGACTGCGCAAACGTTCTAAGTACCAACATAGAACAATTACATTGAAACCTCGGTCATAAGTCGCTTCCGAATAATAGGAAAATATTGCTTTATTCGGAAGCGGCCTACATGGCCACTTAGTCATTTCACACTCAAATAACAAGTACCTACCTAAGTAATTTCCGATCGCACACATTAGTATTCAGTAAGCCGCATACAGAAACGGTCGCTACTGTTAGCGCTGAAATAGACGAGTTATTAAATTGAATGTTTACATAACAGTTTTAAAAAATAGTGCCATCCATCATCCTAAGTTGGACTGGTTTTCAGTTTTATAAAACCTGGATACCCAAGATTGCAGTGACTAAATAAATGGCTGTAAAGTTTACGGTAGTGCAAGATCTTCCTTTGCCGGTGGTGCTCATATCAATTTGGACCCAAGAGCCATTTTTGACCAGTATATCAAATTTTTCGGAGTTTCTCAAGTGACCTTGTTATCTAAAGTGCTGAAAGCGACAGTACAGTGGTTGAAGTATTATTGAATCAGCATTATTCCGTCTTTATTTTCAATGATCCGAATCAGGTGAGCAAACTTATCTTTTGATTTACTCGATATGGGATATTACGACAGAGAGATTCTTTCTTACTTTCTTTGATGTACCGAATATGGTATTTATATAAATAAATACACTATCTAATCCGCGCAACTTCGTCTGCATCATATTTTTCGTTAATGCTCCGCTCCTATTGGTCGAAGAGTAATTTTATATAGCCTTCCTCGTTAAATGGGCTATCTAACACTGAAATAATTTTTCAAATCCGACCGGCAGTTCCTGAGATTAGCGCGTTCAACCAAACAACCAAACTCTTCAGCTTTATAATATTTAGTAGGTATATTATGTAGATAGATATTTAGAAAACCATGTTTGAATGGAGATATCATTTACTTCAATCTTGATATCATCGGGTAATTCACCCAACTTGTCGTCACTGATATCGAACTGTAGTGCTATCGAGTTCTCATAATCACTTGTTCACCTGTATTTCCGCATACAGCGGCTTGTTATTTAACACATACCCACGGCGCAGGTCGCTCGTTCTAGAAGATAGAGCATTATTGTCACGGTCAAAGACCTCTCTCTGCTTCGGAGAGCACACTTAACGACGTTAAAAAAAACTGTTTAGCTGTGTTGTGATCTTGAAGTCAGGTGGCAATATAAAATAATGATTGCAATGGATAACCCAAATCTTCCCAGGTGAGTAAATTGAAAACCAAATTCAATTAAAAGAAGCTACTGGCATACTCCCGAATACCTATGTGGGTTGTATAGAAATACGATCAAAGCAATGAGGTGCAGAAGATACGGTTTAGTAGAAGTACTTTTGTAATATTTTGTTTGTTCTTGGGAAACTAAGATTTTGATTTGTGTGGATTCTGTTTATCCATATGAATATTGTTTTCAAATAATGTTATCATCCGTCACCGTCACCGCTTTAGCGAAAACTGAACTTTATTTGTAGGTAATAAAGTGGTTTTTTCAATACACAACGCTTACAGACTCAACCAGGGAAATCCACAAACCTTTGGGTTGTTGGAATTCCCTGCCGGATTCTCCGATTCTTGAAATTTACAACCTGAGGGGTTTTTAAGTCTAGAGCTACTTTTTGGTAAGCACGCGCCTTCGGCTACCACATCGCCGCTTACCGTCAGGTGAGGTAGTGGTCAAACGCGAGCCTATTAAGTAATAACAAAAATACACATTTGTATGATCAATTTTAAGAAGCTTCTATTTAGGTTTGTTGTAAAAGATTACGACTTTTTATTTTTTACATATTTAAAAATCGTTGCTCAGACTAAGAATTTCTCCTGTTTCGTGGGTGCGTTTACAAACACACAAATTGACTTACACAAACAGCCAGACCCGAAACAACTATCTGTAGATCTTACAAATATTTGTCCCGTGCGGGAATCGTGACTCGCAGCGCAGCAGTCAATCACTCAATCACTGCGCCAACCGTGTCGTCACTGAAAAGTATGTACTGTCTCCAGGTCAGGCGCAGCTCACAACGAGCGTGTACTATCCCAGGGTGGTACGTGGCGCCACTTAGGCGTCGTTGGTGGAGGCGCGAGACACCCACAGTACGCGTCACTAGCGGCCCGACTAGCCAGCTTCGAGCGTTGGCCCGCGGACCGACACCAGGCGCCCAGGGCACTGTCGGAAGCGGGATTCTTTCATACAGGGACTGATGATCAGGTATTTATCATTCTAAGTGTTTGCTAGCAAAAGTCTCTTCATATTTCGCAGCTCTCCTTGTATTTGATAACGAACCTCATGCATGGCTGGTCAGGAACGAGTCGAGATCGTCACGACATCGTTTTTGAGGCCTGCGTGAGTGACTGCAGTGGCTTTAGGTCTTTATGCATCCTATAAATGTGACCCGCCCAGTACCACCACAGCCTCGCAGACATATCTCGTAGATTATTTACAAAAACAAATTATCCTGCTGACCTGATGATATGACATAATAATTTAGTGGAATGTTATTCGACATTCATAGTTAGTCTGGAATATGACGTCAAAACTAGTGGATAAACTAGTGGTTGTTAAATATTATTTAACAATAAAACATACATTTTAGTTTATTTGTAGATAGGTACTATAGGTCAGTCGCCAGCACATCAGGCTATCCGAAACTGTCAAATTTTCCCAATCAAATTTGAACCCAATCTCTTTAGTGATAAAGTTGAAAATCTAACAAAGAAATTTGACAGATTGTTGTAGCTTGATGTGCTGGCGTCTGTACTAATTTCGATTTACAATTCATAATGTATAAGAAAAAAAAAATTGCCTGAAAGTATGTAATAAATCACAGTGACAAAATCAACTGAAGGACTAAGGCCTCTATTATTTTTTAATAAACAATTCCAGGTCCGTTGTTTCTACTGCGACGGCGGGCTGGGCAAGTGGGAGGCGGGCGACACGCCGTGGTCGGAGCACGCGCACTGGTTCCCGCACTGCGGCTATGTGCTGCTGGTCAAAGGTCAGGACTTCGTGGACACGTGTCGCAACAGGACCTCCGTGCAACGGACTGTTAACGTGAGTACTCACTGTTAAGAGGAAACGCGGCCGGAGAGACTTTGTATGTAAAACGTCATACTTTGAACTTTGGCTCTCGCCTGTTTCCTCCTCCAATATTGGACCGAGATAAATGATATTTCTTAAAACGAATAAGGAAAATATATACTATGTCCCTATGTTTTCCTTTTTGATGATATATTATTAACTATGTAAACACTAGACCCCCAAAAATTTCTCAAAATTTTCCGATAAACCGCTGTTCGCAAAGCCCTAGTGTACAAATTTGGCAACTATTAATGAAAAAAAACTAAGAGACACAGTCTAAACGGTCTAATATTGGAGGAGGAAACAGGTGAGAGCCAAACCTGAATTATTATATATTGATTACTGATTTTTTATATACTAAGTCTGTCCGTTTTTTTTTTCATTTTATCTAAGCTTCCATCACGATCACGACCAACTTACATCAGTTCACAGCTATATAGAATAGGCATCTCCAATGGCACGCCTAGTACAGTACGATTTTTTTTTCTTTGCCTATGCGAAGTACGTCGCAATCGATTGCGCAGGATGTCAATTTGACAAGAAACATAGAACAGCGCATGCGCGGGTACGTCGCGTATGCAGCCTCAGTCCCTCGTATACGTTCGATGCATACTTTGTGTCCTGCTTACTCAGTGCAATACGACTGTTCATACGAAAAGTGTTATTGTTTTAAATTATTTATTTTGGTTTTTCTTACTGTTTCATTTGTGTTTAGTGTGTTTTTGTGGTGTATAATATGTTTGTTGTGTTACTTTGTGACCTTGTTATTGTTACTATTTGAGTTTCTTACTTGTTAATAATACAAATCGTATTTATCAGAAAAATATTCTACGAACGTAACACTTTTTTACGCGATGGGACCTGCGCGGTCGTCACTAAAAGCTAACTTCGGAGCGGCAAAGAAAAAATAATCGTACTGTAGCTATTTTGATTCTTGGCAAGCCAGCTTCTACTAGACACACTGCGTTGATCTACCAAGATTGATAGTTCATCTAGCTTGGGAGGGCGTCGGTGTCTCATCTTAAGGTAGTAATTTAGTTAATTACTAGTTTAGCCTCCATTAAAAACAAAATCTAACACTACTTTGTTTAAATTAGTCTGAGAATTATGTTAAACTACATAAGACAGACCCCTAAAACACTCGTCTACCTCTTCCAAGTGTTTTAGTTGGAAAAAGGTGACAGAGATAGTTGAGCTAAACAGATAAATTACTTCCATCGGGGATAGAGAGGAGTAGACAGGGATTACGGAACAGGGGTTCGAAATGAAACAATCTAACTTATCTTGATTAAGATACTCCCAACCGAGTTGTGGTGGCCTAACCCTATTTTATTATTTCGTCACTGTATATCAGGTACACAACAACACCCTTAATGTATGTAAAATAATTATTTAATCTTTCACTATTTTCAGTTAACTGAAAGTGCTCGTAATGCGAGACGACGAAACGGTGACAACTTTCCTATCAGAGAAACCCAGGTAAACACATTTTTATTTTATGTTTTTTTACGAACGTTTACCATTAGACCTGTAGTCCTCGAACAGAATGGGCAAAGCAACACTTACTATAATGATGTGTTATAAGGGACCAAATGCTGCCTCCGTGGCCGAGTGGTTTAAGCGTTTGCCTTGTGACCGTGTCGTGGTCGTGGGTTCAATTCCCACGGGAAACATACTTTGTAAAGTTGTTTCCAGTTTGAGTAGGATATTGCGGGCTTGAATGACGTGATTGTCAATAAAAAGATGATTCCGTGCTTCGGAAGGCACGTATAAGCCGGTGGTCCCCGCCGCCAAATGGCGGTCGTTAAATCATGTCCTCTGACATGATATAACGATTGATTGATTTTCTTATTATTCAGACCCTTGAGGAGGTTTAGAAACTCTGACACTAGGGTGTGTAGGTTCGTTAGACCTAGAAGAAGGGTCTGAATAATAAGGGGCAAGCGAGTTGTCGGCCACAAGCGAGACTATCGAGACTGCTACTGAAAATGCCTTATGAAGAATCTAATAGCACTCTCCAATGCAAGGTTTAATCTTGCAATGTTTACGGTTGTAGCTGCTGAAAATAAAGTCAGCCCTACTCCAATAATGGTAATAGCATTTTGTTGTCCCGGGCCTGATCTCTCTCCGGTTGTGCTGGGTTGTCCCATGGCACTATGCAAGTTAAACAACCAGGCAATGCTCCTTTGTTTGTACCACAATTATGCACTCTAAAATGTCCTGTACTTGGCTAATCTCCATGAACATTGGCCACCGTGCTCATTCCAGAGGGTGATAACTCTATATAATTGAATTGTTTAACCAAGAGGTTTTCTATGCAATTGTGAGTTGATTTTTAGGGTTCCGTACCCAAAGGGTAAAAGCAGGACCCTATTACTAAGACTTCGCTGTCTGTCTGTACGTCCGTCTGACTGTCACCAGGCTGTATTTCAAGAACCGCGATAGCTGGACAGTTGAAATTTTCACAGATGATGTATTTCTGTTGCCGCTATAACAACAAAATATACTAAAAAACAGAATAAATGTGTAAAGAAAACAAAAGAAACAGCCCGAGTCTCATCACTCAGTTTAACATCAAATGACTATTGAAAATTCAGCCCCGTATGTTTTATTATTCCGAAATATTAAAGTTTTCGTACTAATATTTGAAGGTAGAAGAATGTATGGAAAGTGAAATGGCAGCAGCGGCGCTGGGCGCAGGACTCGACGCGGCGCGGGTGCGGCGCGCGATCATCAACAGATTGCGAGCTGTCGGTACGTGCACTCACATCCTTTGTGATAACATATCAAACAGTGTGATAAGGGGGCTGATGACCCACATCGGTGAAAGTACTTACCTTCGCTGGTTATTGACACCAATAACGCTATGCTTGGTTGGCAACACACAGCTTGATATAATATGAGTTTGCCTACCTTCTACACATTGGAAATATATTTTTCTGGCGCCAACTGTAAGGCCTACTTAACTTATCAAAATGTGATAATAGACGTGACACTGGGAGTTTGTTACTCCATTACCTCCCATCTAAAACATGATGAAACGTGATGGGTGAGCGTTTTGGTGGACAAACTTTTATAATTTTCGACTCTCACTCCCAGCCAATGATTTTGTCCCGTAACTTGATGTGCCATAATAATTATGTTCAACTATTTTTTTTAACCTTTCACAAGCAGTTTAATGCTTCTGTATCTTACACAGACACACTCTTGTGTTGATCTAATCAGGAAAAAATCACGCTGATTACATATGAAAAGGTCACTTTATGGAACGTGCACGACGTTGACTATGCCATCTAGTGTCGCATATTCGAAATTTAAAGGGTCAGAATACTTAACATTGACGCTTCTGTGTTGCCACCTTTACGCTCAGGGTGATTTTAGCCACCGTGACGGTATATATCTCTGTTGCACTTTACAATTGCTAAAGAGAGAAATTTACAGTGCGCGTAAACTAATTCTAAAACAGGGTGGGACTTTATTCCGGCTAAACTCCTCAAACTGGGCAAAAAGGTACTAGTTCCACCTCTTACAAAGCTCATCGAAGTCTGTTTTGAGCAGGGAGTTTTTCCCCGAATCTTTAAGAAAGCGTTGATCACACCTGTTCACAAGGGGGGGAACCAAGACGAGATTAAAAATTATAGACCTATCTCAGTTTTGCCAGTACTGTCAAAAATATTGGAAAAACTGCTGAACCGAAGACTTATGAAATATCTAGAGAGCAACAAAATAATATCGGACGCGCAATTTGGTTTTAGGTGTGGAAAAAGCACCACAGATGCAGTTAACCAACTTGTTGATTATGTTACTGAAAAAGTTGATGCAAAGCAAAAATGTCTTGGAGTTTTTCTGGACCTGGCCAAGGCGTTCGACACTGTCAGTATTCCTACCCTTGTAAGCAAGCTAGAGCATGCTGGAATCCGGGGGAGGGCCCTAAGTTTATTTACAGACTTTCTTTACGACCGAACACAAAATGTTAAGATTGGGGAAGCAATTAGCAATGAAGCAAGAGTTGACTATGGTGTGCCTCAGGGTAGTTGCCTGTCCCCGAGCCTCTTCCTGCTCTATGTGAATGACCTATGCCAGAAATCTCTTGCCAATGGTAAAATATTCAGTTATGCAGACGACACCGTACTAGTATTTTATGGAGAGAGTTGGGAGGCGGCACGTCAAGCTGCAGAGACAGGTTTACGTAAAATAATCCTCTGGCTGGAACTGAATTTACTAACGCTCAATATCTCGAAAACCGCATTTCTGCAATTTACTTTCGCTAAAACTAAATCTGCGGTAATAAGCATCAAAGCACACTCCTGTGATGACCCCAAAAACAGTATTCAATGCTCATGTGTTCCAATTACACAACAAAAGACGATAAAGTACCTGGGTGTAATTCTGGATGAAGGGCTTAGCTGGCGTCCCCATATTGAACTGACTGCCTCTCGGGTTAGAAAACTTATATGGGCGTTTAAGAAACTTCGACAGGTGTGCGACTTTGAGCTACTCCGTACAGTTTATCTTGCACTGGCACAGTCAATCGTAGGCTACTGTATCACGGCATGGGGAGGTGCCTGTAAAACCTATATGATATATCTCGAGAGAGCCCAAAGATCTCTGTTAAAAGTCATGACCTTCAAACCCTACCGGTACCCAACAAAAAGCCTATATGAAATCTGTCAAGTACTTACAGTAAGACAATTATACCTCCAAAATCTGATAATGAAACAACATGAAATTACACCAGTAAATCACGCAAACAAACTTAAAAGAACCATCGGTAATGTATGTCACACAATCAAATGTAAGACAGCATCCGCTCGACGGCAACACTTATACTTAGCTATTTATATATATAACAAACTAAACCAAATTCTCAACTTCAACCCACTAACTAAAAAGAAAACTAAGATGAAACTAAGCACATGGCTTAAAACACTGGATTACTCACAGACGGAAAACATAATTAAAGAACAACACTTTTAACAACATAATAGTAGTAATGAAGGCAAACGTCTCCGATAAAAGCCCAGAATCACCAAGCACAGTAATTCAGACAGACAAACACACACACACACACCACTTAAGAGCAAGCTTGCACTAATTGTAATTATTTTAATTTACTATTATTGTATACATTGTAAATGTTCTGCAAACGGGTGAAGGCACTGACTCCTGTAACACAGGTACCACCTAGCTCAGGAGTCAGGGCTCCAACTCAAAATGTAACCTTCTTTGTGTCAATAAAAAATATTTTATTTTTTATTATTTATTATTTAATTCTCGAATAAGTCATTAATTAGATCATAATGGAGACTAAAATGTAAATAAAACAGAACAACACTTGACAGTGACATGACTGTCACCAGCATATTTCAAGTATAACATTCGGAATGGCAACGCTAGATGACACAGCCTACTTCGCGCACGTTTCCCTATCCTTAGATTACGCTCAAAGTTATTTACAAAAATAAAAAGAAAATAATCCTCGTTATCATAGCCGCCCGCGCCGACCTTGTGAAATTAGTCAGTATTTATATTATTTTAATATTTAGAGTGATGGAACAGTGCAGCTGCACCAATATTCTGTCTCGGGGAAATTCTGAACTCAATCTAATATATAAAATTCTCGTGTCACAGTTTTCGTTGCCATACTCCTCCGAAACGGCTTGACCGATTTTGATGAAATTTTTTGTGCTTATCCGGTATCTATGAGAATCGGCCAACATCTATTTTTCATCCCCCTAAATGTTAGGGGTAGTCCACCCCTAATTTTTTTTTTAATTTTTGGCAATATTATTCTTGAATAATGTGACGCAGACGAAGTTGCGCGGGTCAGCTAGTAATATATAAAATTCTTCCGTTACTGGATGAATTACAGACAACACACAGCCGAAAGTATTGGTTGTAGAAAGCTGAAATTTTGCACATAGGTTCCTTGGGGAGTGTAGGGGCCTCAGAGAGAATTTCTCGAAATTCCTACAGGAACGGAAAAAAAACGGAGTATGCACTTAAGAATTTGCGGGCAAAAGCTATACAAAGCAAATAAAATATTTCGTATGTACAAGCCGGTTTTCTCACGATGTTTTTCTTTACCTGTTTTTACATACTAACCTGACTACGGTGTATGGATCAGGATGAAATTTGGTAAACTTCATGATCCGTCTCATTGCCTGTGACCACTTGTATAACCCGCGCGCGATCAAAAAGGGATGGAACCTTATCAAAGTAAATAGAAAATGACAGTTCTCAAGACAAGTATCGTTAGCGAAAAAACTCTGAATTAATTATAAATTAGTTATTTCTACGATCTGTCATAGGGTTGTGTTATTAATAGAAAAGTTTCATGGTTGCAATTCTTTTAATAATAATGTTTAGATATACGAGTATATTATGTACATTAAAAATCGATATTCATTGACCATCATCAATACTTTTGTTTTTCAAATATATGGATAAAACATGTTTGAATGAATGTCAGTGATTACAAATAACAGATAATAAAAACAATAAAACAATTTTATTTTATGAATAAGACTAAGGACTAAGTTCAACTTCAAAAATAACAATTTGAATCGAATTGTAAATAAATAGTTACAAAATATAGGTACGATTAATTGTTGGAAACTGGCAACTCTGAACGACGAGTAATGTAAATATGTCGAAGAATAAAACAATTGAATTATTTATTAAATACACATCGTAAGCGCAAGTTGATACAAAAGTATTGAATACATATGCGTTTAAAAACTAAACATGATTTTTGATTTATTTGTATCTTTTCGAGCATCGTGTCCACGCGAAGCCAAGAATGGACAAATCCTTTAATAGTTTCGGGTAGTATGAATTGCTGGTTGATTCTACTAAGTGGCCTTATTAAACCCGCTGGCAATTTTTGCCGACGCTACGGCTGGCCGGCGGAGCGCGCGCGTTCAGTTCCAAAAGGTCGCATCCCATTCTGATCGCGCGCGAGTTATACCAGTAAAACGCAGTTAATGTCTGATTGCATCGTAGGTACTCCATTCACATCTTCGGAGGCGTTGATTGACGCCGTGCTAGACGACCAGCTCAACGAGGAGCCGTGGTCCATGACGCCGCAGAGTCGCCTGGCCACGGACATACTGTCCGAGACCTTCAGAGACTTCGCGCCCAGAGCCGGGTAACTATCTCACAATTATAAGAATACTGTCCCACGAAACCAGATTTAAACCCATTAATTAATCCTTAAAATAGACGCAAGGGTCGATGTTTAAGGTTAAGCAATGCTTACCAAGTTTGGTCTGTGGATGGGCGACCATCTTAACATACCGAGTTTCCTCCGTTCCTCGGAAAGCACGCTAAGCCGTTGGTCCCGGCTGTCATTTGAAGATCTTTGGCATTCGTTACGGATTGTCAGAAGCCAGTTAATCTGACTCCAGTCTTGCTATGAAGTACCGTGTTACCCAGGTAATGGGTTGTGGAGGTCTGGTAGGCTGCCGCTCCACGTAAAACACGGGTATTCAGCTGAATCCGGTTTGACTGGAAGCCGACCCCAATATACTTGGGAGAAGGCTAGGCATATGATGATGATAATAGACGCTGTTATCGTTAAGCATAGATTCAAGAAAAGGAGGTTAGAAAATCTGAAACTTCCATATTTTGGAATGCATTTGCAATATTTACAGTGAGCGTGTGCATTTATTTACTATATATTTAATTTCATTGATGCGTGATACCCAGTATTTGCCTTGCTCTTTATAGAATACAACCAGTAAAAACCTCATCCTCACACAATTAATCCTAATAATTATTTGTACGAACTCTTTCAGTATTCCTTTCATCCCTCCTCAACACGTTGCCTTACTGACTCGTCCCTACGGCAGCGATCAAAGTAGTCCTGCCAGGTCGATGACCCCGGACGAGGACGACAATGACGAAGATGACGACGGTGACGACGAGGACGAGCGAGACGAACCTTACTCCGACGAGGGAGCCAACCGTCCTGTCACCAGAACTGACACTGATAACAGTAATGCGGCAACTAAAGTGCAACAAGATAGGAGTGATAATGATAACGCGCAGGAGGCGCCCGCGCCCGAAGGAAAGACGTTGTCTTTGGAAGAAGAGAATAGACAGTTGAAAGAGGCTAGATTATGTAAAGTGTGTATGGATTGTGAGGTTAGTGGAATTGTCTTTTAAGTTTGATCTCACAACTATATGGGGTGAATTTGTCAAGTGGGTGTGGATGGTCAAATCCGAAACTATGAGGAATAGCGAAAACTACTCAAAGGAGTCTGGTGCCCGATTTTGATGAAAACTTAATTAAGTTAGGCGCCAGATAAACTTGCAATATACATAGTAAATAGGGAATATGCATAAAAAAAATATTTATTATCTAAACAGTTTAACTAAAAATATACAAAAATACATTACTAAAAGTGGAAATAGAATCAAAATTGCTCGAAAAACAAGCGAGATATCATTAGTTTAAACAAATATGTCTGTCCCTCTCGCGAAAACGCTGTTTTCTATGGCAGCTGTATAGACATCACGTACGTCAAATTCCATGTCGGACTTCTCGTTCTAATAGTAATCTTTGAAGCGTTATAACTTCATCGCTGATGAAGATATTTAAAAAATATTTTCTTGAGTGTTTATTGGAGCTTATAAGTAATTCATTTTGTAAATATAAAAATCGCGTGCATATTCCCTATTGACACAATAAATTATGAACCGTTTTTCATTATCAGAAAATGTTAAGGATCACGATAGAAGTCGATATTCTGGACAGCTTTATTTCGGTTTTCGATATTAAGAAAGACAATCAATATTGTGGGTCAATGTCTGTTATTACACATTTATCTGGCGTCTACCTCTATAAATCTTTGGATCTTTTTCTTCGGGTTTGGTCATCCACCCTGTACACCCTTGAAAATGGGAATGATTATCGATGATTTTCTGTCTGTCTAAGGGCACTTTTCCTCATGCGTGTTTTCGCCCGCGCGCTGACCTGGTCCGCATGCGGGCGGCCCGTATCTTAATATTTCATACACGTTTTTCCTTCATGCGGGCAGCACACGCGCGGGTTGCGGATTGCTTGCGGGCGAGGAGCGTGTGGCCAGGAGCGTGGTATAACTCGTATGCCGCCGAGATCCGCGTGCGGGTGAAAACACGCACAGGAAATGGGCCCTTACGTATACGCATCGTAGATGATGAGATGGAGGAGTAAGTCCTCCATGAACTAAATTAATTCATGCACTAGATAAGCTGTAAAGCTTATCTTATCGTATTGAAGGTCACAAACATTTGTTTTTGCGATTATCTTGGTTTCTATAGCTACAATGTTGTCAACACCTATGATCAAAATTGTAGAGCGTAAAATTTGCAACGTTGCGTTAAGTTCGGAGAGCGCCCAGTGCTCAGCCATAATGTACCTTTATGGTCAAAAGTTAAGAAATCATTAACAGCAACAACATCATCAACTGCCTAGCCTTTTCCCAACTATATTGGAGGCGGCTTCCAGTCAAACCGGATTTAGCTGAATACATAAGGGTAACGCGGTGCTTCTTGGCAAAACGAGTCAAAGGATCATGACCAAAACCAGTCTAGAAAAGTTGCACGTATGGAAACCAAATTAATATACAAATTATTTGCTTATTTTTTACAAGCTTTTTACTTCAGGAATTTTGTTTTCGTATCCGGAATTATGATTTTAAGATAAACAGTAAATTAACGATTGCTAGGTATACCGCGTGTATCTGACATCGACGCACAAACGATTTCCATGGGTCCAGGGCATGATTGTGGACACCCTAGACTTAGAATTTTTCGTCGGCTTTTTTCTCATTTTTTCATTGTTTTCAAGGGTTTTTTTTACTTTAGACTTCTCATAATCGTTATTCTGACCTAACCCAATGAGATTTTTAATAAAAAAATAATTAACTACTTTCACTAAAAAGAGCAATCTGAATAAAACCACAAATAGATAACAACTCAGCTGAGCTGTATATCTATTTGTGGTACTCTTGAAAAAAAATGAAAAAATGAGAAAAGAACCGACGAAAAATTCCAACACGGGTGTCCAGAATCATGCCCTGGACCCATGGAAATCGTTTGTGCGTCGATGTCAGATACACGCGGTATAAAGCGTAGTCTATAATAAATAAAGATTTATTGTGTTTCAACTTAAGACGGATCTCCATAAATCGTTGGTCATTATCCTTTCCTGACTTCTGACAGTCAGTAACGACTGCCAAAGATTTCAAATGACAGCCGCTGGGACCAACGAACGGCTTAACATGCTTGCCGAGGCACGGAGGAAACAGTATGGTAAGATAGTCACCCATCCACAGATCAATCTTGACAAACGTTGCTTAACCTTGAAGATCGACCCGTGCGGCTTTTATTCACAGCAACAACATATTATTTTACATTAAAATTTAAATAACAGTCCACGTCCCCATTTGACGTGAAGCAAATCACCGAAATAATGTTATACAACAGGCCGGGCATAGTTATTCATTTATTATTGTACTGGGTCGAGCCAGACAGGAAATAAATTATTAATATGTATTCGAGTCTTTCAGAAATTGATGTGATTCATAAGTATGTGAGTCACCTTCAGCCAATTTTGGCACATACCTAGTGGAGTAATTTGTCGATAGAATACCACGTTGATATACAGAGTAGCTCGTGGCTTAATGATAACAGTCGCACGGGTCGAACTCCCATGGGTGACCATCTATTACGAGGGCTGCTATTTATGTATCTGGAACTGGCCAGTTACAGAACAATATAAAAAAAATAATTATTACATTTAAAAATTTAACTTTTTAAATGTAATAATTAAAAAAAAATAACTTTTTGAGGAGCTCATGACTAAATAATAACAGCCGCACAGGTTGATCTTCAAGGTTAAGCAACGCTTGCCAAGGTTGGTCTGTGGATGGATGACCATCTTAACATACCGAGTTTCCTCCGTGCCTCGGAAAGCACGTTAAGTTATTGGTCCCGGCTGTCATTTGGAGATCTTTGACAGTCGTTACGGATAGTCAGAAGCCAGAAAATCTGACACCAGTCTTGCCAAGGAGTACCGTGTTACCCAGTTAATGGGTTGTGGAGGTCTGGTAGGCAGCCGCTCCTCGTAAAAAACACTGGTATTCAGCTGAATCCGGTTTGACTGGAAGCCGACCCCAATGCAGTTGGGAAAAGACTAGGCAGATGATGAAAAATTTTAACTTTTTGTGTTTAAACACACTATGCCGAAGGTACGGGACCGAAGTTCGGCATGATTACACCTGCAATGCTATTTGAATTACTGACGACACATGCCGAAATTACGCTGTTCGGTCGGTCGGGCGTAACTTAAGCGGCAATTCGGTGGCAGCGTATTCTGTAGAGCACACATTATACGCGACCGAAGTTCGGTTCGATTGCCGGCGAAGATTCGGGGCGAGGAGCAGCGGGAGGCAGGCATGCCCGTGCACCGCGTGTCCGCCAGTTGTTTTTATTTCGCCTCTGTCTGAACACGACGCACGTGCTTTGTTATATCATTAAGACATAGCTACCTACACCGAGTCGCGACCGTGTTTATGGATCCGACATCCGTCTGTCTAGATTAGCGTTTGTCTGTCCGGCTTTTACGTCTAACTCAAAAACAATGCATCAATCAACTCTCATCGACTTTTGGGGACAAAACACCATCGAAAACTACTGTGTATCGCTGGTTTACATGTTATAGGTAATAGAATAGTGCTGAAAATACTTTGAAATTAGCCTTGAGTTGCGTCATCTAGGTAAAAGGATTATTAAAGCTAAATTCTGCGTCGTGTGGTGGGTACAGTAACAAACATCCAGTTTGCGCTGGAAGTTAGTTATTGTACCAACGTCCTTGAAGTTGTTAAGGGGGGAACACATCATGAACGTCTAACGGGACATTTGCATGATGTTTCGCATGTCTAAGATGCGCTACGAGTTAAGAATCAGAAAACGATTTGCATGCTCCTCAGTTAAACGCGAGTGATGTAAAACTGCAGTGCGATTCTATAAAACTCTCACCCTGTAAACATAAGTGGTGAGCTGTTCATCCATATAAATAATATGGAATGGAACTCTCTGCCTGCGTCTGTGTAATCTCTTCAAAGTTAGAGTGAACAGGCCTACCTTCTGGGTAAGCTCGCTCCCTCGTAGACTGTCTCTGTCATCTCTGGCCAAGACTAGAACCGAGAGCAAATCCATCACAAACAAAAAAGAATGACAGTTCACTTCATGCCGACTTCGCCTAAGTTAACACGATGAGATATTGACAGAATAGACCGGGGCAGTTGTAAAGTGTTTGTTTGTTTGATTGGTGCAGGTGAGCGTGGTTTTCCTCCCGTGCGGGCACCTGGTGTCGTGTGCGCGCTGTGGAGCCGCGCTGGGCGCGTGCCCGCTGTGCCGCGCCAGCGTGCGCGCGCTGGTGCGGGCCTACCTCGCCTGACCGCCTCACCGCCGCCGCCACGACAACGTACACGCTCAGGTATGCCACATGTATCTCTCTCTCACTCACACACACACACACACACACACACACACACACAAAAGCGAGACGCTGCAATCGGTTCGCCAGTATTTACAACAAGGCTGGCCCATATCTTATATATAAAATTCTCGTGTCTCAATGTTAGTTACCTTACTCCTCCGAAACGGCTTTACCGATTTTTACCAAATTTTATATGCCTATTCAGTAGGTCTGAGAATCGGCTACTATCTATTTTTCATACCCCTAAGTGATAAGGGTTGTCCACCCCTAACATTTTTTTTTAAATTTTTGGACAAAGTTATTTATATTTTTGTATAATGTGACATTAAAAAATACATACAACCCTAAATTTTTACCCTACTGTTACCAACCCTTATTTTTAATAGCGATATTATTCATGAATAATTTGACGCAGACGAAGTTGCGCGGGTCAGCTATTAAATTACTAAACATGTTACTTTATTCGGCTAGCGCTGATCGGGTAGCACTTGAAACAATATTGATCGCCTACATCTATTGCGATTGTCGCTCGGCTGTGCCGATTAAGTGCCCGAATAAGTATGTAGCGCTCCTTCACTCTTGACAGAGCGCTCGTGTTCACTTATGAATTATCGCTGGTGCTGTTGTAACTCGCCTCACGACCTCTCTTCATGCAGTTTTTTAGAAGATAGTCTGGCGCATTCATTAAAAGAGTTTGCAACCTCGGAGCTAATCTGATCGGTGTCCTGTCACGTGGGCTACTACCCTCTACTCTGCTAATAACGTGTAAAAGAAATAAAACTTCGTTTAGGAAGCGTGCAGAAATTATAGTTGGCCGCAGCACAGAGGTGTCAATGTCAAGTATTTTTGAAGTAAACATTTTGAATTTGCAACACTAGATGACACAGACTACGCCGTGCACTTTCTCTATGCATTAAAAGTCGTACATCTGAACGAATTCTTAATAGTACTCTTTTTCCCGGGAATATAGGTAACATTATGCTGGAAATTTATCAAGCAATAAAATAACCTAAACTATTCCATTATCTTAAATTATTCCACGAATTCGTTACAGCCTTTTTTATGGAAATTCAAATAATTTTTTAAATCCGTTACAAAGTGCGTTCTAAACAGATAAAACTTAAACAAAAACGGCTTCTGGAAGATTTTTACATGTAGAAAAAAAAAAGCTATAAAAATATGATGATTTCTTTTCAGATCAAACGAGGTGCATTCAACACACGGTACTACATACTCCCTTCGGCCACGATTACATTAAAATATATATTTTTTAATCGTGGGTAACTAGCTCATACATGGTATCGCTTAGGTTTTGAAGCGCATGCTGTAAATATCCCTTAATTATAATATTGGGCCTACATTAGATGTATCCAGTAAAATTAATTTAAAAAAAACTCATGAAATGAAAAAAAAAAAAAAACATTGACAAATGTATAACGTGTAATACAAAAAAATAAACAACAATCTTTGACCCAGCTAATAAAATAGTTAAAGCTTTTAAAGTTTTTTTTATCTAATTCTGCTTTCTATGAATGTATTTGAAATACAATGGATCTCAGAACAGAACAACATGCACATTCAGAAATAGCTTTTGTAAATTAATCATTTTAAATCTAATATTATTCTCGGGGAATAAAATACGATATTATTACAGTTATTTATCATCAATGTTTACATAACAATTTATTATCAAAATTCGTAGTTGAACTACACTTTCACTTACGTACATTTGAAAATAAAGTATGTACTATGAACAATCGTAACGTACGATTTATATTGGTATAATATTATCGAATTAAATGAAATTGAAAGTGGGTTACTTTGAATTCAGTCATAGTTATATAAGTTTTTCGCCTATCAAATATTGTGTATGTGCAATTTAAACATAGTTTGTTTTGTAGTTTTCGTGCTCGTTGAAAACATCAATCCTACGATCCAACGATTTTATTATAATAATAGAAGATAATAGTAGTAATTCATAGGTAATTTTCTGTCCCAGTCAATATTTTCTGTCTCTGTTTTGCATGCTTTGACCGCTATTTAGCGTGCTCTTTCCAACTTTGCGTGTTCGTATAAAAACATTTTTGACAGCCAGTGTCGTTCGTCGCTTGTCTTCCTACAATCTACATCAACCAGTGAACACAAATCTGCTATTTTATTTGGAACCAAGTTAAGTCGTAAACCAATTTAATATTGCCCCAATTTAATTGTGATTCAATAATAAGTATCTACTTATATTTTAATAAATCATTTTGTATGTACATGTGTGAACGATTTTATACTGAATTGAATATGAAAAAAAATTCGAATATAAATTAAATGCTGGTAAAGTAATGGTATATGGAACAAAAATCTGTAAACTGCATGCAATGAAGTGAAATATTGTGTTTCTTGCAAATAGGTTTATTAATTAATTTATTTTCCATGTATATAGTTTTGTTTTTGTAGGCTGTGGTAAAAAGAGAAGGCTGATGTAATATTGTAACTTTCGTTTTGCCTTCTCGACGTGAAATATAAATACGACTTTATGTTTTAGTAGGTAAAATATAAAGTCGTATGGAAGTATTTAGTGATATAAGATGATCTGATATTACAACAACAATGACTTGCTTTACACCATCTTAATAAGAGGGTATGATTTTTTATGGTGACAGGAGAATTGTCTCTATTCGTACCAACGACAATAATTTACAATTCCAATGAGTGAGTAAATGATTGCAATAATATAGTATTTCTATAGGTCCCAAAAATACTGATCCTGGCAATACATTTTAATACCCTCTTTTAGCCTTAGATCAAGTGCAATTCGACCATACTATTTGTAAGTACTTGGTGTCAGGCAAGTCACAAAAATGGTGCCTACAGAAAGTCGTTGCTCTTGTTAGGGTGATATCACACCAGCTCATGTCAAGCGACGCATGCAACTACGCGAGTTCGGTGTAGTATGCCCCTAACGACTAAAGTAAGAACTATGGCCTTTGTGAACACTGCCTATCTTCGGAATAATGTGTAAGCGCCATTTATTGATAATACTATTGTACTTCAAATAAGTAATTAAAATTGTTACGTTGTACGTAGGTTAGTTTGTAACACAGTGTCATTTTTTAATATCATGGTACTCAAATACACTGGTTTGAAACCTTACCGATGGTATATATTGCTTTTTCTTTTGCGGAAACTTCTTGAACAGTTCACAGGACATTTAAAAAATTGACGAGACTTCGTTACGAAATAGCAATTTGCTTCACCTTTATCTAACTTTGTTGGGGTCGTTTTTCAATTTAACTGGTACTAAACAGCAATAATAAAACAAATAAAACTGAAGTATGTGAACAAAACTGTCTAAATCTGTACAAATTAATAAAATTTAAGTCTTTTTTTATTTATTATATTAAAAGAACAACTTTTACTAAAGGCATACAAAGTATTGATGACACTTCTTATAATAATAATATTTTTTATTTTTACCCGACTGCGTGACATAAAGGAGGGTAATGTTAATAAGCCTATATATGTATGTTTGTTCCTCTAGAAATTAAACGCGGATAAGTCACTAAATTTTTTAATGACAAAGTCATGTTATTGGTATACAAATAAAAGGCTGGAGGATACTACTCTAAAAATGTAACTCAATAAAAACTAAAAAAATAAAAATAAAGTTTTATCATAAAACCCGACCGCAAATAAACACAAAAAAAAAATTGCTCATTCGCCGATTTGATGCATCAGACTAGGTACTTGAAATTTGTCTTTTTAGTCTTTCGCGGTCGGTTTTTTAGTCAACTTTTTTATCTGTTTGTGTGATTTTCCGGTGAATCTGCGAAACGGCGGGGTAAGATTTTAACGATTTTAATTAATAACTTAGGTTACTATTATTTTAATAATAAGAATTAGGGTCTCGTGAAAAAATAAAAGTCCTGAAAATAATTTTCACACGGGCGAAGCCGAGCGGAAGACAGTGTGTGAATAAAAGTGTCGTGAGACCTTGAAATTACAGTCTCGAAATTCAAGATACGATATCAAATACCCGTGAAAGCCAACATTCTCGAGCAGATTTCAGCAGATGCTCGAACAATCAGCGCGGGTACGGTTCAAGTCTTTGTTTTATAAGATCAAAGGCGAGTTTTTTTTTCTAATAAAGGTGAAGTGCGTGTTAAGAAGTTCGCTATGCATGATCCGGCGCCGCGGCGGCCGTCTGGCCGGGAATAGCTCGCGCGCCGGGACCAGGAATAGCGCAGACGACGCCGTACGACGACACGACGCATTTGGAACAATATTAATATGCGAAAGTCGCGCACCTTCACACCGCGGTGATTCACGGGAGAGATATGCTATCCTGTCAGTTCGTGAGCTTTTACTGGCACTCACTAAGTTATGATAGACTAGCTCTTCGCCCGCGGCTTCGTTTGGGCGTGTTTAGTAGGTTAGGTACGAACTTCATTTTCTATACCTCCTTCTTTATGGGGTAAAAATTTGTAAATTACTTATTAATGGACTCAACGTAGGGCAATTCGCTAAACCGCAAAATTTTTGTTACTTTTTATACCCGTCATAACTTTTAAACGAAAGGTTATTAACAATTATTATTTCATTATTAATCCTTTTACTAAAAAATATTTATATAATTAATTATTTAAGATTTAAATAATTTAAAGTATGACATGCACATAATCAACCTTAATTTTCAAACCATGAAGTGAATAAGGATTGATATCATAATACCAAAATCACCATTATTCCATTCCGCCCGGGTTTTGATTGAATTATTTGAACAAAAAGCGGTCATAACGACTAAGCCATAATAGTTAGACATATACTTACACTCGCGGACATTTTTATAGGTAATAATGAGTAGTTAGCATTACTTTTATGTATCATCAAAAGTTTTCTCAGCGCAGGCCAAATAATTAATGTTATAGTAAAACTTGCTGCTTTGGGTTACATTATTACATTTTTCTTAAGGATCTCTATTTTTTTTTTTGTAAATATAACTTGTATAGCCTATGTTCATCAGGGATAATGTAGGATTCTAATGGTGAAAATAATTAATTTTCTTTCAAATCGGTCCATTATTTTCGGAGCCTATTTATTTCAAACAACCATGCAAACAAATATTTCCTCTTTATAATATTAGTGTTTAAAAAACATCGTCATCTTCCTGACCTTATCCCATGTTACTTGGGGTCGGCGCAACACGTTTTTTTCTTCCACTCTGCCCTATCAGCCGTCAAACTTTCACTAACTCCCTTTTCTTTCATACCGCTTCTCACACAATCCATCCTTCTTTTCTTTGGCCTTCCTCTCCCTCTCCGTCCATCCACATTTATGTTAATTACTGTTTTAGTTAAATGCGGTTCGTCCCTCCTCTTCACATGACCATACCAAGACAAGCGATTCCCTTTTAACTTTTCCGTCACTGGCGCCACTTTTAAACTACCTCTAATTTAGTCATTTCTCACTTTATCCATTCTTGTTACTCCACACATCCATCTCAACATTCTCATCTCCGCCACATGCAATCTATTTTCATCCGTCTTTTTCATAGCCCATCATTCTGATCCATACATTACGACAGGTCTTATCACGGTCTTGTAGATTTTGCCTTTCAACTTGAGGGGCATCCGTGGGTCGCAAGTTGTCCCTGTGTCCCGGTGACCTGTCGCCAATTCATCCATCCCGAGTTGATCCAGTGCGTTACGTCTCGGTCTATATTGCCATCCCCCTGAACAAGGGACCCGAGGTACCGAAAGTCGGAGCAGATCGGTATAGGCGTTCCGATGAGAGCTATAGGTATAGGACTGGAGAGACCACCGAAATCGCAGAACAGGTATTCTGTTTTGGTTCTGCTCAATTTCAGGCCAACACTCTCCAGTCTTTACCACCACGTCTCCAATCTGCTCTGGACCTCAAGGCCGCTTTCGGCAACCAGCACAATGTCATCAGCAAACAACATACACCAGGGAGCCTCCTGCTGGATGTCCGACGTCAGAGCGTCCATTATCATCAGGAAGAGATAAGGGCTGAGGGCCCACCCCTGGTGCAAACCGATTGCCACACTGAAGCTGTCAGTGGTATTTGCCCATTGTAGACCGGACTTGAGTACTACATCGACTGTACATCGCTCGGATCAACTGCACATACTAAATAAATTTTGTCTTGTTTTTAAAATATGATTTTGGAAGCGAAAATTGTAGTGATTATTATAGTGCTTATATGTAAAACTCGTACCTTGGAAAGTCAGGTGAACTGAGCACGAATTGAGCTGTCAATCCATCCAATCAAGGTGGAATGACAGTTCACTTCGTTCTTACTCCACCTAAGTTTATACGGTCAGGTGTTGACAGAATAGAACCGCTGGCTTTCAAGCTGTACTAATTTTTGGGGTCTCGGTTAATTAACACTGAGTTGGAGGATGTTTATATTTTTTTGAAAAGAAGGCATTTGACCCTTGGTTCTCTCAAGGGCAGCTGGCTAACCAACTTGGTACAACAAAGTGAGTAAGATCAATAATTACGTTTAGATTTTAAGGTAACGTTACTCCCGAGCGACTAAGGCGGGTAATCTTACCTTTACCCTACTAATTTCGGACTCGAAACCGATACGTTTATGGTTAGCGCCGGAAAAACTTGCAATAAAATACATTGACCCGTTCCTAATATCCCTTCCCTTCGTAAAAAACAAGAACATTCACCCGAACAATAAAATTATGAACTATTTTTCGTTACTAGAGAACGTAAAAGCCCATTGTACACTTGTTTTTTACAAACGTATTTCCTGTTTTGTTATGAGGTGTACAATAAAGTATATAATAAATAAATAAATAAAAGATTACAATAGAAGTCTATTAAGGAGTTCAGGACAGCTTTTTCTTTATTTGTTTTTAAAATTAAAAAAGTCAATAAATGTACAATTGTGGGCCAATGACCGTTATTGCACATTTATCAGGCGCCCATCATAGGAATTTCAATTTACTAGTCGAACAGATTCGTATAACGAATCCGGTGGATTAATTTACTTTTGCTTTACAAATCAGGGCGCCAACATACTACTCGTAAAATACTTATAAAGAGAATGGTAACAACGCGACGTTATCTCACTTTCCCCAGTTATATCACACAAAAAAAATGTTATCAATGACTAACGTTTTATTTTTAGGGCTGTGCGATAACTTATCGATATTTTTTGTTGTTTATGAACTAAATACTTAATCATCGGGAACTCATTAATGAGAAAATAGGATGTTATTCATAAATATTTATATCTTTGTAATTCATATTTTTGGCAAGTCCAAATCATTTTTTTAATTAAAATTTACGATTTTATTGCCTGTTGCCTTTTGCTTTATGTATTGCATTTTTTTATTTTATATTGCTTTAATTTTATTATGCTTTAGTTTTATTTCGTTTTTGCATAATATTGCTTGGCTTATTTGAAATTGATTATTTTAAGTCCTGGTCTATATTTTTGACGCTGAGTAAAGGTTTTAACTAATATATTTCATTAACAGAGGAACTTCGATGAAGATTTTATATATAATTTAAACACGAAAGCACCGTTTGTTTGCCCTTCTCAAAAGGTAAAGCTGATCGATGGTGAACAGTATACCCTTAGAATAATTACAAGTATACCTACCAAAATGTAAGTATCGAATTTTCCATTTACACAACCGTTGATTCAGTTCTTAAGAATAATAACATGAAGCGATATGCTGAATACCAAAAAGGTTTTGTAACTAGAGTTGCATAGCAATCGCTCCATACTTGACTAGCTGAGTCAACGTTTCGCAGAAGCACCATACATACACTAAGTACGTGATCGATTATTTTTGAGCTTTGACCAGGAAAACGTTATCGTCTGCCGTCCCCGTCAGCTTGTACGACTTATAAATAAACTACAGAATGAAATTTATAACACTTTTAACACAATCTTTGTCAAAGACGTTTTAAATCCATGAAAAAAAAAACTGAAGAGTTAGACAAAAATGCCAATTCCCCATAAGGTAAGGTCAGTACGAAAAACCCAATCTCAGGTGTATTTCTCGGAATTGCAAGCAACCTCTTTCAAAAAACCAGTACGAATGACAGGAAGGAAGGAAAGACATTTAACGAAAACATTTCCATTGGTTAAAACACAGATGTCGCTGTATTAGCTGTATATTTCATCTGCAAAGATTTTCCACGTAATGCAACTAGCGGTGAGTCACCGTGAAGGTGGAATTAATTAACGATAGTTGCCTGCATAGACGCAACGTCCTTGCAAGGCTGCTGCGCTGGCGATCACGTGCCGCTCGCATGCGCCCGCACCGTGCCGACCTCTCGTGCCGATAACCTGAATCACCTCTTTAAACTTTCAAGCTAAAAGTTTCACATGTCCAAAAAAGGCGTTGTTAAAACTAAATGTATGTGTTTCAGTAAAATACGTTCCTGTTTTCCTTTATATTTTATCTCGCAATATCGTATCCAGTAACTTAAATTTTGTATTTTCTAATGTTTCATGTCATGGCTACAATGTTCAATGCTCTTGGTATTGCAGCGGTCAGCTTCCATTCAATTTTCCTGTTTCTAAATTTAGATACTAATCATCTCTTTTAATGGCCGCTTACAAAACACGATTATTATATTTCATGACGTCTGTTACTTTTGATTCGCCTAATTTGTATCTTAAATGCTTCATTTACCTACTGATTTAACTAATCTATTCATCTAAGAGTCCACTTAGTATCTACATTCTCAGAATTTTTGGTCACGGACAGTAGTCAGGCAAGATTCCCGTTCGTTCACTTGGTCCTGGCTTACAATTATAGAGGAGATGTGGGCGCGTAGCGAATCGCCGGCGCCGGCGCAACCATAACCGTCTTTGAATTAAGAAAGGAAACTAATACACACGGTTTATGAGGATGACTTGTTGGGGCGCGTACGAGTTAGCGTTAGCGTGACATCGCCATAACTTGCAATCATAACTCGCTCTGCAACTTCTAAGAAAATACTAGTTTTTAGAGCAGTTGCTACATAATTATCTGAGGGAATTATAGCACTGACCATGATCTGTTGTTGTTAGGAATAGCTAAGTAAGTATAAACGTTATGTTCATAAACCCCACCTACATAATACAAAACGGTTACGCCCACGTGAGCAAAATTGGAAAAATCCATTAGTAGGTGAAACTAATGATTTGAGACGAACTTCATCCAAATTAACCTTTTGAAAGCTCGTAAGAAAACTAGATATAAGTAATCTTCACAATCATTTACAATAATGTAGCAATAGACTGGAGTTATATGGCTCCATCTGCCTTATAGAATTTAAGTTTAAAAGGCGTGGGCGCCACCGGCGTGAGTCATAGGCACTCCTTGCTTGGCCTACCCGCCTTATGTCGCGACTTGAGTCGCGCCCGCGAGTCCCGCGACCCACTCGCATTGTGTACTGCGCCTTTCCACACTCCAAACTGAGCTTTATTTACAAAATCTTTTCTCACGTGCTCTTGCATAAAAATAACCACTTTTCGGCAAGTCCCGATTCATTCTATTTTTATCAGTTGTTTTCGTTTTATTTGTAGGTATTATCTTTCAGATTGTAGGTATATACCGCGAACTAATTTGTTTTCCAGATATAAAACAAATTAACCTTGTTTGATCGAATCAACATCAATTTTCGTTTCAATCCAATTGACGTAGCATTGGCGGTAGTAGAACAGAATTATAGAACAAAAGAATTGAATTTAGGGCAGACCAATTGACCTTATGTCGCCCTGACCCGAATGAGGCCACTTCGTTACATTACGGCGAATGACGTGAACTAAAAATCTAGTATGAAGGCCACTCCACTTTGATCTCCACCTTGTGCAGAATGTGTCCCACGCCATGTTATGACCCGTGTAGGTGCCACTGATACTATCGTTAATTGCAATCGAGGTGCGACAATGTACCTACGTGTTATTAGCATTAACTATGTACCCATGAGGACTGAGTAAGCTCAACTCCTTATTACTAGTATAACCAACAGAACCTAATCTGCATTTTTTTAAATTATTCTAAGTACATATATACTTTTCCAGTGAACCAACCCTTGCAGAAAGTAGGCGTTCAGAGCGTCTCGCCACCTCTTCCTAGGGCGATTTATTATTTAATAGGTATAGTGATTGGACGTTTTAACTGAACATTTTTGCAAAACTATGCTCCATTTTAACAAGCAAGCATTTAATAAGTAACAAGGGCAGAGGACAAAAGCGTTATACTTCTATGAAGGAGTGAGTGACACTCGCTGGCAATCTAATCAATGTTGTTGAGATGTATAACACACCCACTTAACTGAAGTGCTCGTCCATGTGATCATATGAAAGAAAGTTTGTGGAGCGGGACGAAACACTTGTAACAATGTACCAGGGAATTACTCGAAGGCTAACCCGTGCAAGAATTGAAGAGTTCCCACTCTTGGTATAGCTGATACCTAGTTATCTGTACTTCTGTAGTACTCAAAGGAAAAATCGAATATATAAAAATCTCGTGTCACTGTTTTTGTTATCGAACCCCTCCGAAACGGCTGAACCGATTTTTAGGTTTTTTTTCTGTATATTTGGTAGGTCTGAGAATAGGTCGTAGGCTACTTTGATTTAAATATGGCAAAACAACTGGTCAACTAGTCACTACCTACCACTACATATTATAAAACAAATGCCTCCGCCGCTTCTGTATATAAATTTTCTTTTTAATTATATTGTGTGTACATAAATAAATAAATATGTCTGTACGCGATAAACTCAAAAACTGCTACACCGATTTTCATGCTGTTTTCACCAATGGATAGAGTGGTTCTCGAGGAAGGTTTTAGTATAAAATTTATCAAGCGGGTGAAGCCGCGGGTATCAGCTAGTATTTCTATATGTATCATCCTTCACGTAGGGTTGTCAACCGTAGTTTAATATAGAGTCTTGAACTGTATTTATTTCATTCTATTTTTTATTTAGTTTATTGATGAGTAACTGTCATTTTACTGAAGATGTCTGTTCGGTCATAATTATAATGCGATGGGCTATCAATCGTACAAACATTTTTATAAGAACAAAAAATGCTAATGTGCAGCAAAAATGTATGTTTTAAAACTGTCTGTTCCTACTCTTCATCGAACCTCTCTATATCAGTTTACTCTATTTCTTAAAGTAAAATTGATAACCCTGCTTCAGACACAAAAGTAAAAATAATACCCGTAGTTTGTTATTAATCCGAGACTGAATTGACAAGTGCAAAGCACTTGTCAATTTACTCTCCGGGATTAAAAAACAGAGTACCTACCTGTATGATATACGTCTAGAAGACTAGGAGTTACCCTCCACACTGAAGTTAAGGTAGAATGAGTGTTTTTTTTTATTTTTCCTCAAACCTTTTGTTTTGCAAAATGGCAATTCCAATCTAGATTGAAGTATTATTATTCTCAAAAAAAGTACCGGAACGAGGTTGCGATAATACAGCTAAAACATTCCTTATCAGAACAAAAAAAGTTAGATTATTATGAAGGTTACGAGTATTATGACTTGGTTTAAATGGCGCTATAGCTTTTCTCCTTGATCTGCAGCGGCAGTTTGTTGCCAGCCCGCATGCAAGGCAGCTGCTGACGCGATGGGCACCTGTGACAACCGCAGCTTTCTCGTAAAATGTAAAGCTCGATGCCCTGTGGGTCTAACATGGCATGGCATGCCTATGGCATTAAGTCCGCCTTTGTACATTACTTGTGCATAAAGTTTTAATAAATAAATAAATAAATAAACATGGCCATTTTATTAGGATCGTAATATTTAATCATACAACAGTTTGTCAGATTTCATTTTCATCTTTATCGCATTCGGTTCAAGGTTAAATGGGAAAACTTGACAGTTTCGAGTAGCTTGAAGTGCTGGCTGATTCTAATAGTAGCTTTTTCTACACCCTTTTACTGGCCAGAAGCACAAAACTGTGATTACTAGAGGACAGTGCCATTTTCGACCTGTAACTAAATTGAAAAAGCAAATAGAAGTTAGAAGCTACCTTTTTCTTTTATTTAATAGGTAACATGTCTAATTTTAATTAATCGGAAGTTTGTAATAATTTGAGAGTAAATTTTAATTTTTTTATTCCAAATTTCCCAACGACATTATTTGTAAGATGACAACAGTGTTGTCTAAAAATACTGGCCAGTGAGCAATGAGACACAATGATATTGGGAAAGGCATAGGAAGGGTGCCTACTGTGCACATAGGACGATAGATGGCGCTACCTATCACAATAGCGCATTTAGACGTCGTTTTAAGCGTCATTTTGCTCTACTTAATACTGCCGGTGCCCAGTCTTACTTGATAACCAAAGCCGGCAAATAAATCAGCAAACCCTTAACCTAAAACTTCAAGTTCAGTTTATTTAAAATTAGTTCCTAATTTGGCCACTGGCCAACTGGGCAGTCTATGCCACGTTATGCAAATCTGAGACTACTATTGTTGCGAGGGTGGGTATGTTTGCATTCTGCAGCTATCGGCGAGTCACAGTGGGTCACTCGATAACCGCGCAACCGCGCTATCGAATGCATACACATAAGTTCCATTAGCTACATGTCATACATTATTGTAGGTAATGGTAAAGTCCGGCTGTGGTCATTCCGCTGTGGTATTTAATTTTTCCATTGTTCTAGAAGAATTAAGTAGGTATTAGCAGTCATCGCCAACATCATGTGAATTGAATAGCTCCTGTTACGAATATAGTTATTTTAAGAACTTTTAAATCAGCTTACCCATATAATTTTCTATTTTTGCCACAGGACACTACCGACTAACCTACAAAGGTACTGTGTCGGGGTTTGTTCTTCTTTAGGTACGTAGTTGTAAATCCAACCTTTGTGCTGAAGCGTAGCTTGATCGTAAGTTGTTTCTAGCGAAGGTGTTATCAGAATTCCACTTTTACCTTTACAAAATTATATTCCACCTATAAATAATTGCTATGGCTTATTCTTGTTGTCCATACGTTGTCTTGATCTTGATCTTTGTCTCCATAAGGTTGTATTCTGTTCTTTCACATGATTTTCATGTGTGTCATTTTAAATATTTTCGAAAGGGGACCCCTTTCTTGAGATGTCCGATTGGAGAACCCGTCTCGTATCTACTAGACTACTGAAATATCTACCTCTATAGCAAACGCTAGAGACATCATTAAGGTAATATCCATGAGTAAAAACTGTTCCCGTACAGTATTTCAAAGTCGTAACGTAACCATTCGACTTCCCATCGATAAAATGATGCATAATTGCATCGTCGCTGCGTTTGTCGTTCGCTCCGCGTACCCCAGCCTGCCTAGGTGCATAAAGCCATTGCTGATATAAAGTCTGGCTGGCTAAGTTTATACACAAGGCTTTGTTTTTGCAAGTCGGTCAGTATTATGAATACGAGTTTCACGACTTAAAGAAAACAATAAAGGATCCCTACGATGTCTGTATGCCCTTAAAACGCATCACGTTATTGTATGACACTGATGTCATACAATAACGTGATGCGTTAAAATACAATGGCTGACCATTGTATTTTAGTTGGAACAATGTGTAGTGTGGTGCGAGCACGCAGCGCCAGGGCAGTCACGCGCTGATTCTCAGACACGTACCCACAAGGGATGTACCGAGTCCAGCCACTTATGGACTCGACCCGACATATTACTAGTCACGACCCGCTAACTTCATTAACATGACTTCCAAAGAGGTGTACGAACAATGTTTTTTTCTACAAAATAGGTTTCTGGTTTCTTACTCCTGCATGTTTTTGAAATTTCAATAAATTTAACATTATGTTGATGGACCTACGCTATCTCCCACGGACAGGCCAAACGCGGATGTAGGTAACTGATATCAAACTTGGTTAACCAGCTGTGTTGACAATCGTAGTTTGATCGTTTCATTCATATAATGAGTGATACCTCTATATACCAGCCAGCAGATATTCGATTAATTTTGTTGCCGATGTAATCTGCAAGGAATAGAACGACTTTGAATTTGGTTGTACAAACTTCACATTGGTGCAATCTATTTTCATCTTACCAATTTAAGTCGGCTTGGCAGCCAAAAGACGATGAGTTTTGCGAAAGGTCAATTCTATTTCAGTTGCAAAGAACCTGGAGATCACTTTCTCATAAAAGTACTTACTTAATTAAGTTAGATGAGCTTATAGCACTTCAAAGACAAGAGAGAGTTTGAGTGGCGTCTATGAGGGGGGATTCCCCGATAGAAACTACTTACAAACAAAAAGCTTGGCATTTCTGCACGTCCGTTACAATACAAGGCGAAGCTTATTTCGCAATGATGTCATTCAGTTACTTAAATAGAGGCTTCCAGATGTATCCGTTGATATTATGATTAGACATCTAAATTGAGAGTCATTGGCCGTTGATCAAAATAAGAAGCATTTCAGCACTCGGATGTTAAATTGGAACGAATGGCGCCATCCAGCCAACGATGACGTAATCGGGGTACGTTCCTACTCACTACTGGGTACTTTAATCGAAGTGAGCATTTGGCAAGCAACGAGTAAGTCGGTCGGTATCGCTTCCGTGCTAACGCTGGTGTTGCAAGCGCACTCCACAATATGCGGCTTTCACTGTGAATAAGAACAAACAACGTATGTAGGTACTTACCTTATGTATTTACTATATCTGATGCCCCAAAATAATGTGCAACAGTCACAACCGCTTGAAAATATTGACGTTCAGTAGCATCTAATTTTAAGTACGCAGACATTATATTCGACCCATTTTTGTACGTCCTGCACAACGTGCCTCAATTATGTCTGTAGGTATCTACGGATGATCACTACCTATTTATAATTATTAGTGGGTGAACCAGCAAAGTTCTTGCTTTGCTGGTTCTTTGCGTATTAGTTCTGTAAATAAATCCCAGGTCATCTTTAGCGTGAAAGCAGAAATCTAGTTCATTTCCGAATATGTTCGTGCGTACGTTTAGTTCTAAGAACAACTAAAGTGATTACAAATAATCGTGCACCAGCCAACTTCTCAATATCGTCTTTTAATAACTAAAAAACACAGCTGACTGCTCTGTGCATTACTGTGTATGTCCATAATAACTTGCTTTATACTTACTCACGTTCGTTGAGTAACTCCGATGGAATTTTAAAGCTATATAATATTGTCTATGACGCTGAATGTACTTACTGGCGCCAATGACATGGCATGCATATAGGGCTATCATACTTACCATTTTTTTTTTTATAAACATGTTGTCTTGAATGACGAATTTCTTAAACAAAGCCAACTCTGGCAAGATAGACTCCATGTTCTTGAATAGGGGATGGAAATAAGAAGTTCCCATGTGCGCCAATGGGATGCACTTAATTATATTTTAATTAAAGTTGCCGCATAATGTGAAATGCTTATCGTTTCCTGAGGTAGTCACAGTCAACTAAGGAAATGAGCTCACAGCTGATGGCTAATATCCATTAAATAAATAAAATAAATGCTTTTTTATGCTTATTAATGCTTTTACATAAGATATTACGACTGTCGTATAGGTAGTATATAAATGGGTACCTATTTAGTATTTAGAGGTTTAGCATAATATTAATAAACACGAGTTTATGTTGAGTAAGAATATTTCCGATCTGTAGAGGTAGTTAGATGTGAGAGGAATAACAAAACTGAATATAGTAATTTGCCATAAACGAATACCTATTTATCAGTCTTACCAACAGCAGATGAATGATATGTAATCGCTATCCTCCTTATCCTAAACAGACACTACAAAAGCAGCTTGATTCTACCGACACTGCACCCAGTCACCAGCTCCACACATGCGCATTAGTCAGTCCGAGGAAGCTTCAATTAAATGTGGAAGAACTAAGTCTTAATAAATTAGCAGCGGTTGAATCAGCACATCAATTTAGCACCAACTGTTACAATGTAGACTAAAATGGCATGCTTTGATCACTTTGTTTACAGTTCCAGTTGGATATTCAAACAATATATCTGTTAACTAACTTCAGACCGCGACTTCATCCGACTGAACATTTTTATGATCTACCGGTATGAAATAAATTATTGTCTCATAATATGCCACTCATTCGTTTTTACCAAAATTGGGTTCAGCGATTTATATGTGATAACGTGACGGAAAGACAATTTCTCATTTAAAATATCTCGTCCGTTTTTCGAATAATTTTGATTCTATTGTTACTGTTAGTATTATATTTTTGTTTTTAGAAAAACTATAGATCATCCCTTTGGCTTCATAGTTTCAAATGTTCAGCATTCTTTGTATTTCGTGTAAATACGAAAATCAGAAAAGAGATTACTCGTTGCAATGTTAGACAAAGACGGATCCGTTTTTATTTTTCTTCATTTGCGATTTTATTAAAGCTTTGTATAGTAACTGACTGACCTTCTGTTGGCCCTTCGCTTGAGAACAAGAGCGCCTTGAGACGGACCACGCGGAAATGCGACTCTGAGATAAAGGCTCGCAACAACAATTCACTTTTGTCTTCGTATCCTCGAGCTTAATGTTGTGATTAGCTTGAAGACCAAGCTAGAAAATGTCAGGAATTTATAGTGAGCAAACGTAACGTGGAAGTCTGGATGTTCTGATGGCTTTTAATCCATGACGCCTCAACTGTTCAACAGATTTTGAAGCCACATCGATTACACGTATGGACGGCATATACCTACGTATGCCATGTTCTGATAACGATATAGGATACCCCAGTTATAAATGTCCCTTTGTGATTGTCAAGCAAGCGCTGTTGTGTCTTCTGCTTGTTAATTATTGTGAGTGAAGTGAAAAACATGTTTTTCTTACTCCTCTCTTTTAATTTCTGTTTACTTACCTATCTAATTTCGTTGCGGGATCCATCCAATACAGTTAGTCGTTTTTCCGGATCTCGTCGAACTGTACCTATCTATTGACTCTGTCTCTCAGCAGTTGCAGTGGTTGGGAATCATAGGGTAGGATAGCCTCGAGAGAAAAATATATGCAAGAGGTAACATTATAGTTTTTTTCTCTTGGAATATTAAAACTCTAAGGTTTTTGTCTTATTAAACAAAAAAGCTAATTTCCAAGTGTATTTTTTTTTTTAGTTTATGGTTTATTTCATGTATTTTTTTTTTTGCGTAGGTACGGTGAAGTAGGTATCATAATTATGCAAATATAATATGAAAAAAAATTGAACGACCAACTGTTTGAATGTCCAACTGAATGAAAGGAAGATTCAAGAAATTGTCCTGGACAATAAACTGAATGTAACAAGCCTCTGTAATAATTTTCTATCCGTCGCCGCGGCACGGGGTACAAAGACTAGACTAGTGTGATGACAGGGATGAATGATTCCCGCGGGAACTATGAATGGCCGCACAGTGAATGGCGGCGGCCCGGCTAATTGGCCGCCTTCTGTCGTGGACTCGTGGCGGCGTAATTATCGCCGCCGCCGGCCTGAGCTCGACTAAATGCCATCTCACGTAATACACGACTGCTGGTACATATATTGTTCTAGTGTTAAAACAAGGAGTCGATTATGTTTAAATAAACAAGATCTCGAAAAACGAAAAATTCTGTATGGTAACACTCTAGGTGCTTGTCTAAGTAAAAAATGTGCTGTTCATTTTTCGCATAGTAAGAACCTAATATGGTGAAGTTGGAGTACGTGAACCATAACCACTATTGGTTATAATAATATGTCCAATTGTCCATCCCAAAGTATGGTGCAAATTAAAAAAAAAGCGCTTGTATCGCAGATAACCACTCGACACCCCCTTCCACTTCACCACCTACAGCATTACGCTCGCTCGTCCAATGAAGGCGGCCGGGCGGCCATTTTGTAACGTGACGTCACGCACTTAGCGCCGCGGCTATGACGGCACTAGCAACCTGTGAATGCACGACGTTTCGGTGAAAGGTTTACCAACTTAACAGTAGTATAGTACTATGTTAGAGGTCCTTCCATCACGAACTAAATACAAAGTGTAACAGAATAAACGCAATACCTCTTAAGGGGTCATTGTACCTACTCATCATTATTGAACAACTTTTTCTATGAGACCAACCCCGACATCGCAAAAAAAAAAACCAGCTCTTCAGTACATTTATAACAAATAGGTAGTTATTTTCCCTTTCTACAGATTAAGTAGTCAATTTTGTGATAGAATAGTTCCATCTATGATGTAATATTATAATGTTTTAGTTTTGTTTGTTATGTGTGAGGAGGAACTTTCATGTTTTATTGGCATCGAAAAATTAAGCTACCTAGACATAGCTTTCGTTTAACAATGATAAAAAAAAATAGTAACCTGTTGTATTTACTTTTTTTAGCTAATTTAATCACAAAGAGAAAGACGAAACTGAATCGAGTCCTTGGCCGTTACGCTATCTACTAGCGTCTGCATAACTGAATTTACACATTTTACCAGAAACTCCTCCTCCCTTCCCTCGTTTCAGCTCTTTGTCGCCTTGCTTGTTTCTTCTCCTTCAGATCTTATAGATCCTTCGCTTTCTGGAACATCAGCTGAGAAAGATTCAAAGAAAAATTCACATGATGACTTGGAGGGAGGATTGAATTATAACAAGTGTATTTTCTGGTTAGGTAAGCTGTAGGTTCTTTCCAAATCTACCAACAAATGGTATGGTCGTCATTGACCATGCCCCTTATAACAGTTTCCATGATAAAATTACCACCCAACATCGGTTACGAGAGCATCAAGTCGTGCTCTCGTAACCGATGTTGGGTGGTTTTTTTGATTTTGTTTTGATTTTGATCTGGTGGCTTTTGATGAAAATATGACCAAGCAGGAGCTGTATTACATATTTGAAAATAATAACGATGTCAACGACACAATATGAAGTTGACGAAGTTTTAAAAAGCGATGGTTATGATGTACTCCGACTCCCATCACACCACTGCGACCCTTTGGAGAATATCTGGAATTAGTAGAAACAAAAAAGTTTCTGATTATGTGTCAGACACAAATACCGACATTATAAAATTAATACTACTAAGTACTAAACCGGGCGGATCAGAATGATCAGATACCTACGTGGAACAATACGGGAACGAACAGCATAGATTACAAGAAATATGTGAAAGTGGATAACGTGCTGTACAAATTCTATGAACCCAGATGAGGACAATGATAACGCAAGCTCATCTGATGAAGACATGGATATTTGGAAAATGCTGGTAGTGTCAGCGCAGCGATACGACCAATGAAGGTGAACGCCGTAGTGTGGCCGACTGTACCTACCTACCTAAAATACTTAGCGATGTTGTAAAGCAATTCATTAAAACAAACATGTAATCTTGTAACGTTGTTTGAGGAGTAAATAAAGCAGCTGAGTACAAATATCGCTTGTAATTTAGAGTTAGATTGTGTTTGCTCACCTCAGTCGTGGGGGGCTAATCCCCCAGGTGGGCTCCGACAACACTCATGGAATGTTGTAAACATCAGGCTAGTTTAATGTGCGCTTAATAAACTCTTAATAGCATGATAGTTAAACAGAATACCAGAGAAGAAATATGTCTGGATTTTTGTTACACTTCTCAAAACTTAGAAGAAAAGACAAAAAGCAGTAAAAAAAAAGTATATGTAAACAAAAAATAATTGTGGAGTTTTAGACAATTATAAGTATGACTTTGTTATCTTTATATTTTAAGTTCTTGTCATAAGTTTTATTTTTATTTTTGCATTGTTCTCACATAAGTACAGAAGAAACAAGTACCTACATGTACCTAAGATTTTTGTAAAACATAACATGATTTAAAAGAGTGTTCGTGGAGTTTCTTGCACGTTCTTTTCCATAGAGATCTATGCTTTGGAACGTGCAAATAGCTTCTTGCTTTTGACTGACCGACCTTGACATTTCAAAAGTGCCTGTAAATGGTTCATCTATACATATCCACACATCTATACCTACATATAAATAAAATTGTAGTGTCTGTTTGTAATATTGAAATAACCGCTTTTTACTACATACATATGAATATATATACGGTACATACATCAAAATAACATTTTTACAATTTTTGTCTGTCCGTCTGTTTGTTCTGGCTAACCTCTGAAATGGCTGGACTGATTTTGACGAGACTTTTATTGGCAGGTAATAAGGAGTAACTTAGGTTAAGTCTTTTATTTAAGTAGTGTGCCTTGGCGGGGCCCCGTATAAAAAATTGTTTGGGGGCCCTTAGGAAGGGTAAAGATTTCTCACAAAAGAAAAAAAATGTTTGCATAAAATTAAAAGAAATATTTATTCAAGTTAATTATCTATCTGTCACTTTTTCCAAAAACTTTTACAAAGAATTCTAATTTAAATATACATGCTCTCTTTGCCTTTTTTTTGGTAAACTGATTTATTAATCATGTTTTATGTAAAGTTGATGACAACTTTAGTTTTTCTAAAGTTTCTGCCTCTATGGACAATAGTGACAGGTCTGACAGGCGCTCATGTCCCATCAAAGTTCTTAGGTAACTTGGGAAGTTTTTATTAATTTTTGCTTACGCACGTTGGGCGCCCCCGTGGCCTCATATTATTATTTTTATGTAAACGTACAGTTTTCTTAGCTCTAGGCTAGTATAGCGCGGATAGCTTTTTTATTGCCAAATATTCATGTAAAATGTGATGCACCCGCGCAGTTGAGATGCCTAATGCCACAGCCACCTTACGCACTTTCGTTCTCCTATCGTCCAATATCATTCCATGGATTTTATCGACGATTTCTGGCGTGACGACCTTTCTTGGGTACCCCTAAAGTTCTGTGTCACTTGGCGGATACGACCACAACGGAACTCAGTAAACCACTTAACCATTTGACTACACGGTTGGCGCAGTGGTTGAGCGATTGAATGCTGCGCAGCATGTCGCGGCTTCGATTCCCGCACGGAACAAATGTTTGTACGACCTACAAGTATTTGTTCCGAGTCTGGGTGTTTTTCTATCTATAATATGTATGTATTTACAAAAAAAAAAATGTATATACCTAAGTAGTTTATCAGCCATATCGTTACCATAACACAAGCATTAGGTTGCTTAGCTTGGGACTATATGGCGTTGTGTGAAATGTCCAAAGATATTATTATTATTATTATTTAAATTGATAGTGCAGAATCCCCATAGTATTTATCTAGCCTTTGCTTGGTATTGTTGATAGGTTTTTTTATTCACGTTTTTCCATTTTTGTTAAAATTCGAGTTATCTGCTTTCACTAGCAGTCAAACACAAAAAAAGATGACGAAGCTTGCTAAAAATTTTAAAGTATTATTGATCGTTGTCCTATTAAAGATGGCAGTTGACGGCAGCACTGATGCATTTAAAGCATGCGCGAGAAATTCAACTTACTTATCAAACCGCCCTAAGTACCTAACTAAGGGCGGGTTGTTTCAACTACACTTAACGCACGCGTAAGCGTTAAAAATGGTGCTAACTATCGTCAAATCAAAAAATTGGGTTGTTTCACAAAATGTCAGGCGTTAACGCACGTAAAATATAACGTTTACGTTAACAGATAGTCTGAGCACTGGTTTACGTAATTTTAGTTGCATCAAATAGAACAATATTGTGAAATTTCAGTTCTTCTGATGACACAAATAAGTGGTGGAATGCAAAAAAAGCTATTTAGGTAGGACCCGTGTCAATAACTTAGCTATAGGGATGAGCAGGAATTTATACCAGAATGTTTTGAAACAACGCTTCTAATTTAACGAACGTCAAACATCGTCCGTAATCGTAACTTTTTGACGTACGTATGTTACGTTAACCAACTGTTTGATACAACCCGCCCTAAGTAGTTAAGTACCTAGAATCTCTGTCCTAGTTGCAATAGGTCAGTAGGTGGGTATTATTTGTCGTAATCATATTATATACCGTCACAGTCTGACAAACGTTTGGGAAAGTCGAAGTCCTGAATTTGTCATCTGGTTTCTGGGAAAACCCCATTCCTAGGAATAGTTAAACAGTTATTGTCGTATGAGGAGATACTTAATTTTAATGTGTTCTTCCATCATAACAGAAATTGTTAGAGAGGCTCGGGTCAGAGGGGCTACTCTCTAAGCCCGAAGTCCGTAGTTTCGGGCTTAGTAATTACCTACGGGCGTAATCTACTCCGTATCACCTAACCACTAACAATTAAAGACAACACGTTGTGACAGTTACTGTAAAATCGTGTTGTGTTTCAATCTTAGTTCGGGTTCGGGACTAATCTTAAATTCGTAGATGATACAGAGTAAGTAGAATACGCCCGCTACTAAGCTCGAAACTATGGACTTCGGGCTTATAGTGTAGCCCCCCTGACCCGAGCCTCTCTAACAATTCCTGTTAAGATCGAGATAATTATGTGTCATTCAGCAGGGGCATTCAAGTCGTCTTAACTCTTAAAATTCTTAATAGGATACAAAGAAAATTAACAAGGAGAAATTTTTCAATTTTTTTATTATTGTATTATGTTTTAGTTAACTGTAAGTATTATGTTTTTAGTTTGGTTTACTGTGATAAGGTCGAGAAGTGTGAAATTACCTAGCTCACTAAGACCACTCCAGCAGTCAAAGCACATAGAAAAAACTCGTGCCCAATATCAAGACCATCCGGAAACCCGTTACCTACATCCAAAAGTTAATAGACACATCCCTAAGGAGACTTATCTTTAAGCATCGTCGGGTGACTAATACGTAGGTAGGTACTCCCGCGACCTCAAACCTCGATCATGAAGAAATTATATTTACAAAAAAACCGTGTGTCGTCGTTAATCGAAAAACTAGGCTGCTATAAACTTAGAAGACAAATCAAAGTAGGTAGAGCAAAGCATTCAAAATACAAGTAGGTTACAAAGCTCAGCAGTCAGGAAACGTTATGAGGAAGCAACAAAAGCCATTTCCATCTGTAAAGCAACAAGTTAAACTTACTGTTTAAACGCACGTGTTAAATGTAGCTGTAACTGCAGTCGTCAAGTAGTGAAGTGCACAGTTTGCGTTGTTAGTTTCGCTCGATATTTAGGTCGTGACGAACTGCTTGTTGACAATAACACAACACTAGCTAGGGCTGCCATTTTTCTGTCCACGCACAACTGCACAAAACTGCAAAGCGTTCGAACTTCGAAGTCACAAGTCACAAGCAAAAAAAATGGCTATCCATTGAAGCAGAGAGGAGCGCGGCGGAGAAGTGGGGGGCGAAGAAAATGTTAATTCCAAATGCAAATGTTTGCACTTCTCCGTTCCAATGAATAGGCCAACCAATTCAATAAGCAAAAATCGGCCTAGCGAGTCAGACTCTCACACGAAGGTTTCCATAGCATAGACCTTAATTTTTAATATTTGTTGTTATAGTGGCAACAGAAATACACAGTCTGTGAAAATTTCAACTGTCTATCTATTACGGTTTTTGAGATACAGCCCGCTGCCAGACGGACGGACAGCGGATGATTAGTAATAGGGTTCCGTTGGGGACCCTTTGGGTACGGAACCCTAAAAATGGTCAGAGTTAATTAAAAACGGAATAAGTACCTAGTTAAGCAATAAGCGATCATAGAAAAGTTTGCATTAGAAGTGTCTACTTATTTATAAATTAGAACTTGTTGTAGCTGCGTAATATGAAATCGATAAGTGCCCTTTAAATGTTAATTATAATCTAAGTAGGTACACCTACATAGGTAATGCCATTTGACCACACTCAAGTTTAGCTACCTTTTTCTCTTTTTATCGCGGGGAAGTAGGTACCTACATTTATAATTATCGACGGACATTTTTTTTATATTTAGGTAGTTATTAATTATTTTCCACAATGTGGAGCAAACGTGGCCAGAGATCGCTCACGAGTTCACGACATAAAAGTTTGAAAAAAAAGACACTGCAAAATATACTACTACCTACTTTCTTTATCACTGCATTTTGCGATTTATTCGTAACATACATATTGCTCATTGTTCCTAACGATCCGTTTTTTTTTTTTTACATTATTTGTGTTTATTCGATTTAATAGTTTCAAACAAACTCCGTCCTCAAAAAAAAAACCTTCGAAAAGCACAAAAAATATACAAAAATAAAGAACATATCCATAATTTTTTTCGTAAATATTCATGGTGTACCAACCCTATAAGCGTCAGGCCCTGCAAGTGCAGCTATTGATGCGCGCTGACGACGCATTTCCGTCAGCAGCACTGCATATCCGGCTTGGCTGCGCCCGCGCCGCCGCCGCGCTCCGCTGCTGATAAACAAAGGGTCAAAGGAGCTTCCGCTCCAAGCAATAAACACTGGTCGTTGCTCTGCATGTGCCGTTTTAAATTTAATATTACTTATACCTAGTGTTACTTTGTATATAATAGGTACGTTATTATGGTACGTCTTTCTTGACTTTTGATCAGATTTTTTGTTGTTAAAACAGAGTGCTTACCTGGTATTAGGTACCTACTGCAAAATCTTTATTAACATTTCAATATCAGTTTTAGGGTGCCTGTCCACGCGGCATTTGCGAGGCAGCGGAGCGGAGAATTAGACAAACATTAACCCATAAGATATATAAGAAGTAGCCTCTTCACACTAACTATAAAAGATTAGGGTTGTAAGCGTTTAGAAACATAGACACAGGCAGAGAGTTCCACTCCTTTGCTGTGTGCATTATGAAAGACGCTTTGAAACGCTTAGTGCGAATTGGTGGAATAGCAACCAGGTAGGGATGGTAATTTGCTGTGCGTCTGGATGTCCGATGGTAGAAGGGGGCCGGTGGGATGATGTCGTGGAGTTCTTGGGCACACTCTCCGAAGCTGTAGAAACCGACGAGACCTTGCGGCGATGAGCCAAGCTGTGTAGCTTGCCATCCAACAGTTTTACGTCGCCAAAGAGCCTCTTAGCTCTGCGTTCCAGCGAGTTTAGCGCGGCAAGCTGATACTAAGCGGAGCCATCCCAAAGGTGGCTGCAATACTCCATGCAGGATCGGAATTCTTGTGCTAGTTAGAGTTTAAAACTGTCCAGGCTTAAAGTACCGCTTAACCCTATTTAGGATGCCCAGCATTTTGGCCGCAGTTGGGGCTTTGTACTCAATGGTGGCAAATCATTGAGTGCAAAATACCGCGTGTATCAGACATTGACGCACAAACGATTTCCATGGGTCCAGGGCATGATTCTGGACACCCCAGTGTTGGAATTTTTCTTTTCTCATTTTTTCATTTTTTTCAAGAGTACCACAAATACCTAGTTATTAGCTCAACTGTGCTGATATCTATTTGTGGTTTTATTCAGATTGCTCTTTTTAGTGAAAGTAGTTAATTAATCATTTTTTTATTAAAAATCTCATTGGGTTAGGTCAGAATAACGATTATGAGCAGTCTAAAGTAAAAAAATCCTTGAAAAAAATGAGAAAAAAGCCGACGAAATATTCTAAGTCTAGTGTCCAGAATCATACCCTGGACCCATGGAAATCGTTTGTGCGTCGATGTCAGATACACGCGGTAAGTATATGTAAAATAGTTTCTTGTTGATAAATACTAGCTGATGCCCGCGGTTTCGCCCGCTTGAAAAAATATATAAGTACTTAAACCTTCCTCCGGAACTACTCTATCCATTGGTGAAAACAGCATGAACATCGTTGCAGAAGTTGAGTTTATCGCTAACAGACATACAGACGCAGCGGAGGACTTTGTTCTATAATATATATATATATATATATATATATATATTTTAATGGTAAAAAGCCCTTTTATACCTAGCAAAACATAAGAAATTTAACGCAAAAAAGCTTAAAAGTAAAGCTTCTACATTTAAGATGTTAGTTTAAAAACTTGAATTTTAGTTTAATATGATAATTTTAGTAAGTAAATTAGGTTTAGTTCTTAAAAGACAATGTCCAGATTCGCCCTGTACAATAAAAGTATCGGACATGCACGATAATTAATTGTCTATTTTAATATATTAGTTGCAAATACTTTTGTAAAACGGACTGTAGCTTTCATGCCAAAATGAACAATAAAAAGTATTTTACGCAACTAATAACATTAATCGCCTTCATCTTTGCGTAACGTCATGTCGTTTAAGTTTGAGTTTGCATGAAATTAAAATCTCTGTTTTATTTCTTATTCTAACATAATAAGTTAATGTTGGTTTAAAAAAATAACTTACTACCTAATCGGTAAGGCTGGTTTCATTGTCACGCATTTGAACAGCGCCGTCCAGAACAACTTGTTTGCAAATGCACTAGATAGATGTCGCGTTTTATTCTCACACCGCTCAAACGGGCGCCGTTTCTATTTTAACATAAATAAACAAACGTTTTATCTCATTCCAAAACCAATGCTTAGAATACAGGTAGGTACTTAAGTTAATAAAATTATATGCATTTAAACGTTGCACTTACATACACTTAGGCTTTAGAAATAAAACTACATAGGTACCTAATTATCTAGGTTGTTTTCAGTTTCACTCAGACCTATGAAAAACTTTAATTCGTTAATTATGGTTCGGTTATTATAACCTCAAAATATGATACTTTTTTTTAAATATATCTATTCTGCAGCTAGTCCGCTATAAAAATAAGATCATATAGGAGTTTACTAATGATCGACAATACAACAAATACTTTTCCGATGCTCTTGGTTGCAGGGCGAACAATGTATGGGCGCAGAGCAGTGTCCTTTAGTTGTACCTAACTTGTTAGTATCTATTTTACAGGTAAAGGCCTCCCCCAAAGATAGCTAGTCCTCTCTGGCTTTGTTTTATAATTACTCATGTAGTGATAATCTGTGAAAATAATCCGATGAACGACTCTGAAAATAGGGTGTGTGGGGTCGTTAGACCTTACTGTCGTCACCATAAGGAGAAGATCCGATCACAAAATTTTTTCACTGTCACCGCTGATGTACCTAACCAGTGTAAATTTTTAATCCAAAAAATCACTTTTCCTTACGAAAGTACAGGAGCAAAGTACAATAATAGTAGTAAAGATTTCGTTATGACGGAAAGTTTTACGCAGTTATTTTTAACTCTGATAGTCACGACAAGACACAAGTTGTTTTCATTTAGGTAGGTACCTACCTACATCACCATATTTGTTATAAAAGTTAAATGACCATCTTCCCAGAAAGTTCCATTTTCATGCAAACTGACGTATAAATGAATGCATTAGCAACATTTACTGGTAAACACCACTAAGTAAGTACATCAGCTGTGCGCAGGATTCCATGCGCTTTGACGTCATTCAGCAGCCGGCGTTGCATCACGCAAACGCGAACAATTAATGTTACAGAAACGTTGGGTCGATGACCTAAAACAATGCCGATGCACTGCACCTTGATAGAAGACCTAATTCTTCTTTCGGCTACAGATATTCATGCAGGAACTCGAAAACAAAGTAAACAATAAAGAACTATAGAACTTGAGTATGGCTGAAACCACAGAAAATAAAAGGACCTCTTTTATCTGTTCTGTGGCTGAAACTATGCTCTCTGGGAAAAAAAATGAATGTCAATTTTATGTTTATCTGCAACGAAACAAAGACCTTTTGGCACCTGGCCAAAACTGCCCGCTCTCCCTGAAACTGTCACTAAAACGGCAAAAAATCTTTGTAGCACTACCTAGTGGAAATACGAGTAGGTACCTACCTATTTCTGAGTTTCCATGCCAACCTCATAACGTGCTCTTGTACCGTACCGCTAAAACGTTCCAGTAACAAAAGAATCTTCCTAAACCAAACGTTTCACCAGCAATTTTTAACTCGTAACACTTTGATCAGCCGCCTCATTGTTAGACATGAGAACTGAGCCTTTTGACTGACAAAGGGATCAGCCGATAATCGTTCAAATGCCCATCAGGTCATCAGTCAGAGATGAAAGCTGCTCAGTCTGACCGCGAGTGTATAATGGAAGACTGAGTTAGTGTGACAAATGAGGGCGGCTGCATTGTTGTATCAGCTTTGTGTTAATGAAGATCATGAGCAAAGCGTCCGACTATGCACATTATATTGCTGTTGCTGACCAGTGACAAATTAGTGGAAGTTCATTGATCAGTTGCGTAGAAATCGACGTTAATAACTTCGAATAGCGACGGACGAGCGATTTGCCAATATTTTGCAAAGGACGGGATCAATACTTCCAATGTTCGAGAAATATTAACCATCTTTCAAGAGCTATAATCTTGGTCCCTATTAGGTTCATAGAGCTGCAGTTGGGCTTACTGACTTCAAATTTAGGTGTATGTCTTTATACAAATGCTGAATGTTACTTGTTGAAAATGCATAGTTTTTGGCTGTTAGACGAATTAGTGAAAAAAGTCCCAGTTTATTGCGTGCTGGGCAGCTAGCACAAACTTTTGCAAATTTAGAGTCACATCACCTTACCTGATCTATACAACATATAAAAAATGCAGAACTACATCGTGCTTTGCGATTTTAATGTTTCGAATTTCCACTAGGCTAATGGCAATGCATTTCATTCTGACAATTCAACAACGATTATTATATTATTTCCGTTGTCAAGAAAACGATTGGTTCATAATTAATTTGGAATTTTCTTCAAAAATTGTGTTACGTAATTATTAGAGCCTGGTAAGTGGATAATACTGCACTGACTGAGTTCCAGCAAGCAAGCTTTTCCTACCCATTTTACCTATGCAGATTTTTGTTGGTAGGTATTATGTATTGATTACTAGAATTGCTATCACGGCTTTGCGTCATTAATGGTCATAATCCTGTCACTAATTTAGATTTTATCAATCTTGGCATAGGTATGCAAATCATATCCAATCGGTGACCAGCGGTAGGTAGACTTGCAACATGTTAGTTATTGTTTTAAGTATTAGCGAGTCCATTAGGATAAAACACCTACTATTTAACAGACCTATAACAAAACTAGATAGTCGTTATGGTTAATGGATCTGAAAAGTGAAGATATTTAGTAAATAATAGATACTTAATTATCAAATATGTATCACAATACAGGGTGATAGGAAAGTTGAAAATTAACAAATAATATTTTATTATAATAGTCGTGGATATTTCCACTGATGTCGTTTGAGAGCGTCTAGTGGCGTGTGTTTTCATAGCATTGAATTATTTTATATAATTCCCTTAGGTGTATTAGGATTCATGTTTTCAGAATATCAAAAAGGACAGGAGGCTAATGCCCCACTATTATACACCTCGCTTGCCATAATGTCCATGTTTACATGAAATGTTAATTTTATACTTACATTAGTTCTGTTGTTTTGTATCTCAAATTGAGTTGCCTTGCCTCTGTTGTTGTGTTTGAGACAAAAGACATTAATTTGAATTTTCTTATAAAAGAAATGGCATGGCAATGGCATTACTTTTATAAGAAAAAATAAATAAATAATAAATGGAATAAAAAATTAATAAATAATAAATAGAATAACGTGCCCTATAGTCTCAGTGAGCACGTCACGTTTGTCCAAGGGAAGGTTTCCCAAAATGTTATTCGAACGAACTATTGCCCGAAATGGCTCCAATGATCGCTTGCCCGGAACTGTTAGTAGAACGAACTATTGCCCGAAATGGCTCAATGATCGCTTTTTCGGAAGTGTTAGTCGTACAAACTATTGCCGCGAAATGGCTGCAATGATCAATTGTCCGGAACTGCTAATAGAACAAACTATTGCCCTAAATGGTCCGAATGATCGTTTGCCCGAAACTGACTGACTGTTACTCGAACAAACTATTGCCCGAATGATGAGCTCTGAACTCTTAGTCGAGAAACTATTTCCCGAAATGGCCCGAATGATAGTTTGGCAGATTGACGCTGTCCTGAATGATCGTTCGGCAGATGGACGATGACCAGAATCATCGTTTGGCAGATTGCAGATGGCTTGGATTACCATTTCCCCGGAGAACTGTTGGTCGAACGAAGACTGCCGGAATTTTAAGTAAGTAACCATTTGTATCAAAAAGACCCTAAAAAAGTATGCTTAGTTGTGTAATTTGTACTTTGTGATGAAAAAAAGTACACACAAATTTTTTCATATCACATTTTTTTTTTTACAAAACGGGTAAACTCTTGGCACAAATCTCACCTGATGGAAAGTGATGATAAGTGTCTCTTTTGAATTTAGCATTTAGTGCTAAATTATATGCAGGTATATTATATACCTGCCTACATCTATATGTACATATGTTTGACTAAGTAATGCGTAGATAATATTTAAAGTAAGTTTGTGATAATAAGCCACATGTGTCCTAGATAGTTTAAGTAAACCTAACATTAATGTAAATTACCCGCATTTAAACTCGTTTCTATTCTGTGTCATGGAGACCAGACTTGTTACATTTAATAAATTCTTTCGAAGCATTTCTTACGAGTATCTGCTGTTCCACAAAATAAATGGTTAGTCAGCATAAGTAGGTTACTTTACTTGGTATTTGTTAACGTACATACAGAGAATAATGTTTAATACCTAATTGAAATATTATTATGTTGAGAATATTTTTGCTAATTTAATTGTTTTCAAAATTCACAGCTAAAGCTCAACCTCTTCCATCAGCTGCTATGAAATGTCTGATGATGGGCAAGTCCTGTAACCATAGACATCTTAATCAGCTCAAGCAGCCCAGCTGCTCTAATCGCACCTTTGAGGCCAGTCGAAGTGCAGACAACTCACTTTTAGGGTACCTACCGAACAAAAAACGGACTACAAGGGTATAGGATCAGTCAGATGTCTGTCTGTTTGTCCGTCTGTCATAGCCAGTTTTCTCCGGACCTACTGGACCGATTCTGTTCAAATTTGGTATACATATAGACTTCTGTGACCCAAACACGGATGCGTTACGTAAATAAATACATTATTAGTATGGGGTGTCACTTTTGGGCACTGACGTATAAATCATATGGACTGGGCATACCTACAAAAAAAACATGTTTACCTACCACCGACTTGGGCACTTAAAATGGCTGCCTTTCGTAGGGTTGTAACTGCGAGCAACATGCGCATCTGATATCGATATTTAACTCAATGTTAAAGTTTTTATCTCAATGCGTATAAACCGGACTGGGCATACCTATAAAAAAACGTAGCTACTTTGCTGGGATGATAAAATGGCGGCTAATAGGGCAGCCTATGTCGATATTTCTTTACAATAACATCGATAAAAGATTGTTAGAATGTTTTCAAAATGTCACGGTACAATTTCAACGGGTATTTTTAGCACATTTTCAGCTTCACTTGTACAGTCGCCAGCACATCGTGCTACAACAATCTGACAAATTTCTGTACCTACTAGATTTTCAACTGTATAAGAGAAAAGATTAAGTTTACTTCCCGGTTTTTGATTTAGGCTAATACTTTGCGTACATGTTTAGTTTGGATGACATTGTTGCCGATTCTCTTGTTCAATAACTAAACTAAAATTAGATAATCACTATCTTTTTAACCGACTTCTAAAAAGGCGGAGGTTCTCAATATTTAATATTATTATATCAATGGGGGTTTGCGGGACATGTCTCTCTGTACCGCATACCCCCCAAAATACCGCGTGTATCTGACATCGACGCACAAACGATTTCCATGGGTCCAGGGCATGATTCTGGACACCCCAGTGTTGGAATTTTTCGTCGGTTCTTTTCTAATTTTTTTCAAGAGTACCACAAAGTATCAGCTCAGCTGAGCTGAAATCTATTTGTGGCTTTATTCAGATTGCTCTTTTTAGTGAAAGTAGTTAATTAATTATTTTTTTTATTAAAAATCTCATTGGGTTAGGTCAGAATAACGATTATGAGCAGTCTAAAGTAAAAAAACCCTTGAAAAAAATAAAAAAATGAGAAAAAAGCCGACGAAAAATTCTAAGTCTAGGGTGTCCAGAATCATGCCCCGGACCCATGGAAATCGTTTGTGCGTCGATGTCAGATACACGCGGTATGTATCTATTGCCATTATTAGGATAAGAACAAGGTACCTACATCGAATAAGTTTTTGAAAATTCAAATGAAATGTACCTAAGCGCTATTCTAAAGCCTTGCGTTAGGTCATTCGAGACGGGGTGGAGGGAACAAAATCTAAGAAAAGAAATGACGCTGCATCCACGATGGGCTGCCGGCACGGACGTCTCCATCACCTAAGTATATTTTCTAACATACTGATGAAATTGGGTTTTAATCAAAAGTCAACAATAATTATTTACAACACCATTTATTTATTTTTACATACATATAATTTACATCCTACTAATTTTATAAATTTATCCTACTAATCCATACCATCCTACTAATTGCTATACAATTTTTGTTTAAAAACATACCAGCATATTCAATGTGGGCACTGCGCCATCATGTAACCTCATCACATCGAGGGTTCTGTTAAAACTAGATTCATCAAAGTGCAGGGAGCAGATATGCCACATTTTAAGTCTATGGTTTATATTTTTCTTCTATCCATTTATTTTTGAAAATTTCATTTCCAGGAAATCTGTGGGTTAATAGCATTGCAATGTATTTTACACACTTTATCAATATAATAATATCGATACTTATCGTATGCGATGCGAACATCGCACATCACTAACTAAGACATAAAAATTTTATGTAAACAATACAACGAAATTAAGAAAATAATAACGTAATAATAAGCCATACAAATATGACACAGGTTTCAATAATCTTTAAAAAGATCATCTGGTAACAATACATTACACAAAATTCTACAATATTCAACTGGATTAGTGAAAACTAGTAACTAACCTGTGCAGAGTCAAATTAGTCTGATTTTTGTTATTCCTCGCACCATACTGTATTAAGCAACACGATGGCATGATTTTTCTCTTATTTTCCAAAGCCAGAACACAAAAAAAACCTAGCTTTCGACGTATTTATCTCTAAAACAACGAAAATAATAAAAGCAAACAACTGTTTGACAGCTCAACTACCATAAAACCACAGAGTACTTTGGGCACCTAAAATGGCGACCGGCCACGCAAAGGCATGATTTTGACGTCACACAATAGGGTTGCCAAATTTAGTACTTGGCAAACATATACATGTCTCTTTTTTCATATGCAGCTCTTGGCTAGACAAAACGCTTTTAGAAAGAGACAAAACGCTTTTTGACATGTTTGCGTCGACATGATAGATATTTGTATAACTGTTTATTTCTATAGTCAAATGTTTCAAGTCCATATGATCTAAACGTCAGTGCTTTTGGGGGTCAACTAGAAAATTAAAAATTAAAGTTTGTCAAACTGTATCCTGTGGGCTGTGACATATCAAATGAAAGGGCTTACTGCTTACTGTGAAGATTTAATATATATATTTTTTTAAATAAATAGTTTTGATGATATTCAGGAAATTAGAGCAAAAATGACTCCCTTATGTCCGAAACTAATGAGCCTAAAATATTGAAAAAAGTGGTGATGGAGACATAAAGATTACAGGATCATCTATAAAAAGTTTGTAGTGTTAAAATTACAAACAAATTAAATGGTTTGGAACCCTTTGCACGCTAGTCCAACTCGCACTTGGACAGTTTTACCTACTAATCCGGATCTAGAGCCCCTTTTACTGCAGTGCGATTCTGCCGGTTGATTCTGTTAACATGTCAAAGTGAAGGCTTGGGTGATTTGATCACATGGTGAGCTGTCAATCCAAGTAATCAAGATGGCGTGACAGCAAATTATTATCTCTCCATAAGGAGGTCGTCTTTAACTAAAACGGTAATGAACATAAATGTCACAAACAAACAAAAAGGCCAAAGAAAAGATGGATGGATTGTGTAAGAATTTAAGCGATATGAAAGAAAAGGGAGTTTGTGAAAGTTTGACGACTGATAGGGCAGACTCGAAGAAAAAAACGTATTGCGCCGACCCCAAGTAACATGGGATACTTAAGGGCAGCAAGAAGATGAAGGAGGTCGGCACATAGCTGTAGAGAACCAAAATTTTGATAAATGCGGGTCTGGCGCCTAAAAGGAAGCCTTGGCGTAGCCGTAGACATCATTGTTTTAACAAATCGGTGTCCTCGCGTAGCCGTTGAAAATGAAATTTTTACAAGTCCGTGTCTAGAGTACATACCTACCTTGTCTGGATCTTCGTGATGGCCTATATGCGTCTCGTTAGAAATATTGCAACTTTTATTTGTACCCTTTTTTTATTTATGATGGGTTTGCTCTTGACTCTAGTCTAGGTCAAAGCTGACAAAGACAAAGTCTACGATGGAACGAACTTACCCAGAAGGAGCATGTACCTGAGTACCTACTTGTTTTCAATAGGTAGGTACATTTTATTGCTTACATGTTAGTAATCCAACAAGGTTCTGCGGTTAAGAGCCGTCCTTGCCCTCGAGATCTAGAACCAACCGGACCTTGTTCTCAAGAGCTTTAGGTAAATATATTACTTACAAAGTCTGACTTCATTCCACGACTGGTAGCCAATCAGAAAGCAGAACCCGGCCAAATACCTAACATCATTAATCTCTTTGACCATATTATTTGAATTTAGACGACTGATGTCATCGGATAAACTCAGTACCTACCTAATAAATATATGATTTAGGTTATAAATGATCAATCAATTAGCTAGGGAAAATCACGCAAAACTTTATTTCACCCTTATTCAGTAATTTTCTGGCGAGTCATAAAAATTTACCATGTTCGGTTGACGTAAGTAGATATATTATTAGACATATTGACACATTGACGTTGGTTAGACCGTTACCTACAAACCCGCGTTCAGTGTTTTTAGGGTTCCGAACATCCGTGAAACACGGAACCCTTATAGGATCACTCGGGTGTCTGTCTGTCTGTCACAGCCAGTTTTCTCCGGATCTACTGGACCGATTCCATTGAAATTTGGTACACATATGGACTTCTATGACTCAAACACGTACGTAAATATTGTTTTTAGTATGGAGATCACTTTTGTGGGTCAAACTAAAAAAAAAGTTTTTCAAACTGTAGATATCGTGTGACATATCAAATGGAAGGGCTAACTGTGAGAGTTCTATTATTATAATTTTAAAATAGTTTTGAAGTTCTTCAAGATATATGACCAAAAATGACCATTGAATTTGAGTTTGAGTTTGAATGACCATCCCCCCGCCCCCTCTATAATATGTATGTATTTACAAAAAAAAATGTATATAAGTAGTTTATCAGCCATCTCGTTACCATAACACAAGCATTAAGTTGCTTAGCTTGGGACTATATGGCGTTGTGTGAAATGTCCAAGGATATTACCCCCCGTATATCCGAAACTACTGAGCCTGGAATTTTGAAAAAAAAGCACATAATATTTCTATACTTACCTAAACAATTAATTCAAAGAAAATTACGCCGTGGATTTTTTTTATTGTGAAAATTATGAAGCAACCTGTACCTTCCTTCCTATCAGCCAACATTTCTGAAATTGCGTCTTTCCGCTATCGCACATCGCACCTATGTACATAGGTACCGTATATCTTGTTGATTACAATTACAACACTTGCCAACGCTACTTACATATTAAAACAATGGACTTCAGTCGTCGCCTACATACAGTACAAGCGGCTACTCTTGTAGGCAAACTACGCAGTATTACTTCAACTTATCACTTAAGAACCTATTATTTTCAAATAGATTGAGACCCTTTGGAAGATTTTTCTTCAATTATAAACACTTACTTAACAAATATTTGTGTCATAGTTTTAATCTTGCTTCTTGAACCAATTGAGACTTGATTCATACTAGGTAGGTAACTAATACTTTGATAACTAAGTACATAATATTTGATTAGAATGGAATTTACTTAATGAGCAATTAATTGTAGGAAGTTTCAAGCAGTATAAAGTAGAAAAGTGTGAAAACAATAAGGAAAAGGGACACTTTAATTACTCAGCAGTATTTACGTATCTGCAATAAATTAGTAAGCCTATGATATCTTGAATTACAATGACGGGTATAAGTGCAACAAAAAGTTGTCAGTCATGGTAATCGTCATTCCATTTATCATCACGTACTACCTACTATGGCAGCATTGCAGAGGATTATGTAGTTTGTTACGTAGCCCTTGAAATTTCCACATTTTTAAATTTCAATTTACTACTCGAATAGAGAAAATACATTCAAGGAGCTGTCTATGTAAATAAATAAATCGTCAACCTAATTTTCAAACTGCATAAGTCCATTTGAGCAAACTTTACAGGAGGAAATAAAAACTGTTTATTTTTCATGGTTAAGGTACTAATTAGGAAATAGGTATTATTCTAATTCGTTCATGACTAATAAAATATTAAGTTATGGGACTTGAGAGGTATCGATAGATCTCGAAATTTTACACTAGATGGCATTAAAAGTCAAATTTCATATTTTTTGGAGTTACGCAGTTTGAAAATTCAAATTCCTTGTATGGCAGCCCCATCAATTTCGCCATGGGATCTGGAGGCGTTGGTCCTCGCGCGCCTGCATGATTGGCGTGCGGAGGTACTAAGCCGAGGGGAAACCCCGCTGACGCGGCAAATTGTCGCACAGCGGACAGACTTCCGGCGCGATCTCATGGCGTCATGGAGACGACGACTATCGCAACCCAGCGCAGGGCACGCCACGATAGTGGCGATAAGTCCCCTCTTTGAGGAGTGGCTTGAGAGGCGCCACAGCGTCCTCACCTTCCGCCTGACGTAGGTCCTCACCGGACATGGATGTTTCGGGAGGTTCCTGCACCGAATCGGGCGGGAGGAAACGCCCGGGTGTCACCACTGCGAGGATCGACCGGAGGACACGGTGGAGCACACTGTGCAGGTGTCCTCGAAGCGGCGATCGGTGGTGACATCTCGCGTCCGGCCCTGGTCCAAGCCATGGTTTGGAGCGAGACGGAATGGGACGCCGTTGCCTCCTTCTGCGAAGCAGTCATTCTAGCGAAGGAGGTGGCGGAGAGGGAGAGGAGACCCTCTCGTCCCGGCCGCCGTGGTAGACGCCGCAGGCGTCGGGGGCCACCACCTGGTGACCTCCGGCCACCGTAGGCGCGGGCCTGTGTACGGCGAGCTATGGGTGGCTCGCCGTCCGTCCGTCTAGTGACGACAGGCCGTGTCGACGGCGCGTTAGTGTTCCACGCGCGCCTCAAAGAGAGTCAGCACACAGAGGAGCCCGAAAGGGCCGACGCCTGCCGGAGTCGCGGGATTATTCGCAAGAGACACCGTGGCTCCGGAACACAAAGGGCAATGAAGGAACATGGATGGGTTTTAGTCAGTAGAAGTCTGACACTCCCTCCCGCTACACCCAGAGCGGGAGGATTAAAAAAAAAAGCCCCATCAATTTGTAATTTTATTTTATTTTTATTATTTGTTATTCCTATAGGAAAGTAAGTGGATTGAAACCAAGTATCGAATGTGGAATTGGCATAGCTGGGGATAGGACATTGCTCGAGGATCGACCGGAGGACACGAGGATCGACCGGAGGACACGGTAGAGCACACTGTGCAGGTGTGCCCCGCTTGGGTGGCGCACCGCCGTGTCCTCGAAACGGCGATTGGCGGCGACCTCTCGCGTCCGGCCCTGGTCCAAGCCATGGTCCGGAGCGAGACGGAATGGGACGCCGTTGCCTCCTTCTGCGAAGCAGTCATGCTAGCGAAGGAGGTGGCGGAGCGGGAGAGGAGACCCTCTCGTCCCGGCCGCCGTGGTAGACGCCGCGGGCGTCGGGGGCCACCTGGTGACCTCCGGCCACCGTAGGCGCGGGCCTGTGGACGGCGAGCTATGGGTGGCTCGCCGTCCGTCTGTCTAGTGACGACAGGCCGTGTCGACGGCGCGTTAGTGTTCCACGCGCGCCTCAAAGAGAGTCAGCAACACAGAGGGGCCCGAAAGGGCCGACGCCTGCCGGAGTCGCGGGATTATTCGCAAGAGACACCGTGGCTCCGGAACACAAAGGGCAATGAAGGAACATGGATGGGTTTTAGTCAGTAGAAGTCTGACACTCCCTCCCGCTACACCCAGAGCGGGAGGAGTCATTGGATGATTTCCCATCCCTAAAAAAAAAAAGGACATTGCTCAGACCGTTATTAGGATCGCAATTTCAGTGATACTCAGCTTTATTTTTTATAAACTATTCTGTATATAAAAGCTAATACTTTGTTAATTCGTAAGTGTATTCAAAAACGCCGATTTACGTGTAGATTTGTCATTGCTGTTTCGGCTCCATAACAATTTCGCTTCGGTTGCTTCAATTCATACCTAGGTACCTATTATTTTCTTTAGTACATAGTAGGTATTTATGCTGATTGCATTACTTGTTTCGTTGATTTTATAAATCAGTTGTAGCTAGCTCGCTCGCTAGCTGTCACTAACTTTACAACTTGTTCCAGACGATAAACATAAACTTCGACCGGATGTTTAGAACATGGAAATAAGCATTTTTCATTATAGAACACATTAATCAATTCTTTTTTTAATTTGTGTGTGTTCATACAAACTTAATATCTTGACGTAAATCACCCGATATGCATGCATACTGCATAGCTCAATTAAATTAAATTACAAAAATATCGTTGTAACGAAGCCTTTTGTATACTTCCTTGGTTTGATGTGATTTGTTAAAGCTATAGAAGCATTTGCTAAAGTTTTGGATAACGTGAAGAATACGCTGTATAATGCTGCAAAATAAAAGCACGCATTTAGAGGGATGCGGAACAGGGTTTAAGGCCCCACAAGTTTTCATTGCAAAAAATCCTTCGTCCAAACGTGTGTTGTGTCTAGTGGGCATGGGCAACCGCCCAATAGTTGGTGTTGGGCTGTTGTATCTATTCAAATCACGAAAGGAACTTTTATTGCGCGATTTAAGATTTGTGTGACGTCAGGATTTCTGTAGTTTGCATGAGGCGGTATGCCGTATGGATGCCGCTATCAGCTCTTGGTTTTGTTTGGATTGGTTGGCTGTCAAATGCAACGGGTAGCAGTGAAAATCTTAACAGTGCAATATTTAAGGAGTCACTTAGTGTTTATGGAGACGATCGTTTGTCTTTTAGTTAATATGTATAGTTTAAATTGTTTCACAAAGCAGCGCAATGGAAAAGAAAAACAAATTTCTGAAATATCACAAAGACTAACTACATACTTCATATTTTTAATTAATTTGGTTTGTAGCTCCACCGATTAAAGACTCCTCGAGGATCACGCACTATTCTATATTATATTATATTCATATGTAATAATATATATATATATTATTACATAAACGAAACCAATCAAATAAGCAACAGAATTCGTTCAAAACTACCTACAGAAATCCAGTCTGTTCTATTAATAAAAGTACACCTGTCTAATACTTTATCGAAAGTGATGTTGCCCAAAAACGAAGCACATGGCGTCCTAAATTTAGTTAATCGTTTCCTGTTTAATCCAGCCGTAAACTGAGAAGTATGCTGAACATCACTAGGTACTAAGAAACATTAGCGAGCCGTTTACGACTTGTTGAATGTCACCGGATTATTGCAAACACGGTAAGTATTTAATAAATACTGGTACTCAGCTGAATCCGGTTTGACTGTAAGCCGACGCCAATATAGTTGGGAAAAGGCTAGACCGATTCTGGTGCGTATTTAATAAATCCAGCGAGATTATAAATCCCATATTCATTCTTGATATAATCTTTTTCTTCGTGTCGCTGACACAACAGCTTTTTTTAGATTTGGGTGGCCCAAAACTTGTCACTTCTCCGTAATCGTTAGTGGCCGCATATTCACTTCGGCTGCATCGGGCATTCGGGTACAGAGGGGCAAGATAGGACGTGGAGCATTTTTTGTAACTCGGTTCCACATCCATACCCTGTACTTAGTTGATCTGTCGCGGTAGCTGTGCGAGGTTGGAACTACATCTTCCTACTTGCGTTCTGAGGCGATTCAGAGACTTCCAAGTTGACCATGGAATCACATTCTATTTGTGCCTGAGAGAAGAGTTTTCAATCTCACGCTATATATTATAAATTGCCGGCTTTTACAATAGCTCAGTGAGGGTGACACTTTTAAATACTTGACGACAGTTATCAAAAGGAAGATGCAAACAGGAAGTATTTTGAAAAGTTAATTTTCGTAAGGATAATAAATATCTATTTATTTTTATATGTATCCTTGATAACATTAATGTTACCCTTTCAAAGTAGTAGGACGGTAAGTACCTAGTACCTAAGATATTTATTTATTTAGACTTTATGCACAATAGTGGTACATGGGCGGAGATATCGACCTAGTTAATACGATACCTGTTCAGTTAGGTTTTTCTTTCGGTCGCGATGAACTATGAACTTAATAATGTTTAATCCATTATTCGATTGAAGCTTACGTGATGGGTTTTACCATTAACGTCAATATTTGCGGAAAACCGCTGAACAAACAACCAATTTAAAAAATATAAATTTTATTAAACAATCTGTTAAATTAGGTCTGAGTAGATAATCAATTTAATGTGGATAGGTTAAAATTATAATTGTTAATTAAATTTAAACTGAAAATTCATGACATGACTTGGATGCTCAAAATTGTAGTCCTGAAATACAACAAGTAGGTACTTGAGTATTTTTGGAAATTGATCAATGATTATAATTTCAGTTAGTACTTTTAGTCTTATCTACTGTTTTAATTTGACATTTATGTTCCAATAGGCGATAATTAATTTACTCGGTTTGGTTTCCTAATGCCTAGCCTTTTCCCAACTATACTGGGATCGGCTTCCAGTCACACCGTATTCCGCTGAATACCAGTGTTTTACGTGGATCGGCTGCCTACCAGACTTCCACATCCCATTAACATTTCCACTTCTTGGTAACACGGTAGTTACTTATTTTTCCAGATAAGCTAAAACAGTCAATCGTACAGCCCTTGTTTAAAAAAGGTAAAACATACGACTTATCAAATCACCGTCCTATCACTTTAAGATCTAATTTATCAAAATCTTTGAGAATGTCATGCATCGTAGACTCACTAGCTTTTTAGAAAACACACAATCACATTATAAAAGAAGAACAAAACGGCTTCCAAAGGGGAAAATCAACTACTTAGCAGCATTTACACTAATAAAGAGTGTAGGTAATCAAAAGTCTAGATATCCGCATTCCAGTTTCTGTCGTCTTGTTTTGACATGAGTAAAGCTTTCGACTTTGTCAACCATGATTTACTTTTCAAAAAATGCTATAGCTATGGAATAAGAGGAATAGTGTTTGATTAGAAATAAGTTCAATAAATGAAAATGACGAGTCCACATCATATAGTTCAGATTACAGCCAAACCAAGTCAGGAGTACCCCAAGGAAGTATACTTGGGCCATTACTATTTCTTATTTACATTAACGACTTAACCCACAGCTTTAAAACAGCAATGTATTCTTTTTGCCGACGATATATCGGTCATAGTAACAAACGACAGTACCTAAATCAGAAATAGATCACGAAAAAATTTTTATGACACAATTACCCAAATTTCAAAATGGCTTGAAAACAATTATCTCTGTGCAAATATAAATAAAACCAAATTCATAAATTTTCAAAATTACAACTCAAATCCTAGAATATTTGAAGGGCATCAAATCAATGAAGTTAATAATTACAAATTTCTTGGACTTATTCTCGACCAGAACAGTAACTGGAAACTACATATAGAGCACATTTGAAAAAAATAAACCAGTTTGTATTTGCTCTTAAACGTTTAAGTCGTACCACGAGTGAAGCAGTTGCTCTCGTTGCTTACCACGGGTATGTTTCCTCTCTGCTAAGGTAAGGACTCTTACTCTGGGGGAACTCTACACATATAAATGATGCCTTACGGGTGCAAAAAAATGCCTAAGAGCAATCTGTGGTAATAAGCCCAATCTTGCAGACCTTTATTTAAGAAATTAAAAATCCTTACGCTAACAGGCCTTTTTATATTGCAAGCTGGTATTTTTGTAAAAGAACAATCTAAATTGTTCAAAGCATGTGACCTACACTCCAAATATACTCGTCGTGACCCTACACGACTAAGAATGCCTACCCACAAAAGCACACTATGCCATAAAAATAGTAACATAACATCTATTAAAATTTACAATAATACCCCTAAACAAATTAGAGAGCTCCCATTTAAATATTTTAAATTCAAATTACAGATATGGCTAATCGATAATAGGCTAGTTTCCATCATCCACAAATTGCAAAACTATGTAGTCCGTCAGTTAGAGTATTGAAAAATAATGAACACGTATTTTTTGTTTTTGTAAATCAATGAATATTGACAAAGATAAAACGCATCAAAACTCGGGAGTGGGGGCTCGTGACGTCACGACCCGCTAAAAATTTTGGTTCCCGTAACAAAAAAAAAAATTCGGGTCAAATATTTTTGATAATTAATCTAACTGACGGACTAATTAGATTTTTTCAGGACACAAGCCTATTTTGTTAATACAGTGAAAGAATTTTTTGAAAAAAAAAGTAACAGACAAGTATAACTACTGATTACTGTAAATGTTCCTTTACCTATACCTACTGAGTGATCATTTATATTCTAACGTTTGAATATCAGTAACATCAATAACTGTCATTTTAAATGAGTAGGTGCTTACTAAATCTTAACTAGTGTAAGAAAGTATATTAGGTTAGGTATGTATGTCCTTACCTGAAAGAGTAACCTACCAAATTATATTATCATACTAGCTTTTGCCCGCGACTTCGTACGCGCATATCCCGTTTTCTCCCGTTCCCGTAGGAATTTCGGGAAATCCTCTCTTAGAGCTCCCCTAAACTCCCCAAGGACCCTATGTGCAGCTTCATACGACCAGTCAGTAGTCTTGGTTGTGTTGTTGCGTTATCTGTCAGTCATTCACTCAGTAACGGAAGAATTTTATAAACCAAAATGAAAATAAAACTAATACCTTTAAAAAAGTGAACGTAAATTAGCCAAAACTTATAAAGCTATCGGTATCTAAAAATCTATGCGTACTTCACCTAAAAAGAAATAATTAAAATGTAAACTATTAATAATTTGTTGTTTGAACGAATATTTAATTAAACACTACCAAAATAACCTAAACCTATTTTATAAAATAATAACAAAAGGAATCTTAAAATAAATTATCAAAGACTAAATTATGTATTGTCTGTCAATAAGGTCGAACGCTCTGAACGTGAATTCGCATCAACTGGCAAAAATTGTATGAAGCTCGCGCTTTTGGCCTCTCGCAGGTCAACCTGAGAAGATTGGCTTCTGCTTAACCCGACTTGCCTGTGAAGGCTTTAATATAGTAATAAAGCCTCCAGCCAGGCTTTGAAGCTCGCGCTCGGACGCCCCGCCTTTTTATACCTTCGGCCGCGAGACGCGTCGAGCGCGGCGACCACAGGCGCGACCGATTCTCGAACGTTCGCGACCGGCCGGCCGCACTGTGCGCTTGGCGCCTAGCTGCTAGGGCGGTCGCGAACGTTCGAGAATGTTCGTTTTACGAAGCTACTCGCTAGGTGACTCGCTAGCCTCTAGGCGCCAAGCAAGCTGCCTGCCTGTGCGTTCGCGACCTTAGACAAAAATAATCCATAAAGCATGATTCAGTATTCACGCGCAATGGCTTATTATTAGCGTATTTCATGTATAACTTTGGTGTTTCTATACCAATTTCTATGATTATTTTTTATGGAATAGTTAACAATGTTAACTTTTTTAATTAGGGATAACTGAGAGTGTTATAAACGTAAGAGTAGACAAATATAATCAGAAAGCTTCGAACTGCTAAGCTATCGGGAGTTACACGTGTTATTGTGCGTCAATCATAAAAGATAGACATATGCTGTCGTGGGATATTTTTTACATAATTTTAAGGAAAACATTTCCGTCATACATGATTTCTGTGTAGCTTTAACCATTAAGGTTGCACACGCGACGGAAGCTTAAAAAATGGAGTAACTTCTCCCGTTTTCCCAACATTTCCCTTCACTGCTCTGCTCCTATTGATTGTAGCGTGATGAAAAGTATACTATAACCTGCTCAGGAGTATGAAGAATAATTGTACCAAGTTTCGTTAAAATCCGTCGAGTAGTTTTTGTTTCTATAACGGTTATACAGACAGACAGACAGACAGACAGACAGACAGACAGACAGACAGACAGACAGACAAAAAATTTACTGATTGCATTTTTGGCATCAGTATCGATCCCTAATCACCCCCTGATAGTTATTTTGGAAATATATTTCATGTACAGAATTGACCTCTCTACAGATTTATTATAAGTATAGATTTCTAATTTGATTGTAATATAGTGTAGGTATACTTAATTGTAATTATATTTAACTGATGCACTAATGTTGGTTAAACTAAGTTTTACTTTAAACATTTGTTAAAAAGAACGAAAGGCGAAACATGTCAGATTTTCCTATATTTAATAAGACCAATATGTACCATGTTTTAAAAATATTCTTAAGTACCTAATCGTATTCTTATTCTTGGCAATACTGGAGTCAGACTGGCTTCTGACAATCCATAACGACTCCCAAAGATTTACCTACAAATGACAGCTTGGGACCAACGGCTTAGCGTGCTTTCCGAGGCACGGAGGAAACTCGGTATGTTAAGATGGTCCACAGACCAACCTTGGCAAGCGTTGCTTAACCTTAAAGATTGACCCGTGCGGCTGTTGTTATTTAGCCAAGAGCTCCTCGTTTTGGTTTCCTAATTAAACAAAAATCGCAATTAAAAATCTATTTTAATCAAATTTATTAAATGAGCCCTAGGCATCAACCTAGCCTTTTCCCAACTATTTTGGCGTCGGCTTCCAGTGCTGTATGCAGCTGAATAGGTACAAGTATTTTACGTGGAGCGACATGCCTATCTGACCTCCACGTCCTAATAAGGGTACCTATATAACATGGTACGAGTACCTACTTCTTTGCAGGCTGGTATCAGACTTTGTGCTTTTGTTCAACAAAATATCTACAAATAACAGCCGGGATCAACTGCTTAACGTGCTTTCCGAGGCACGGTGGAGTTCCGGTACCTACGTTAAGAGCCGGGTCATCCACAGACCGATTTCAGCAAGCGATGCTTAATTTATTATTTAGTCACGAGTATTGTTTCTTCTGGTATAATATACAATTATTAGATTGCTTAGCTTGGGACTATATGGCGTTGTGTGAAATGTCCAAGGATATTATTGTTATTATTTTTATTTATACATTTATTATTCTCGGCTAGTTGGGTAGCCGGCAAATGCTAATAGCACGGGCCTAAGCCAAGTGGTTATCAGCTGGGTTAAGAGTTGAAGAGGGTAAGTTTGAGTGAGTATGTTGGTGCGGGTTGTCTGGTTCACATTGTAAGAACTTCCTCACCAGTCGGCACGTAGTATTTAGTATCACTGCCTTCTGCATCAGGTGGTAGGTACTAGGGGACAGGTTCAGGGAATTGAGAGACTGTTGAAGTTGTTTTGGTATTACTCCTGTTGTGGATAATACTACATGGACTATTATTACCTTTTGCAAATGCCAGAGTCGGGTTATTTCATCTTTTAATTCGATATACTTAGATAATTTTTATTAATTTATTTTTTCGTACTTTTCAGAATATGAATAATGCAGAATTTTCTTTGAAAAATACAAACAGAAATCTAACACCCAAGACGTAGTTAAAGGGTAAATAACTGACACCAGTTCCCAGTATTTTAATACTTATAATATAAAACTCCACCGTTCGCCTTCGGCTGCAAATAATGCAAATATACGACATTTATCAGCGACAACGGGGGCGCTTATAACAAACATAGCAGACGGTTTAACGCCGCCGCCATATCTAATCTAGATAATCCTTGATATCGCTAAGCATACCTTCGTCAACTACGAACAGATACGAATGGGTATAATGTTTCATGTATTCAAGAGCACTCTTTAGATACACGTAAGTGCCATTTGCAGCCTTTGTTCTATATTTTAATCCCTCAGACCAATAAAAAACCCTTTTTATGACCTACAATTTTAATCTATACTAATCTACACTAATATTATAAAGAGCTAACATTTGTTTGTAAGTTTGCATGTACGGGGTAATCTCAGGAACTACTGGTCCGATTTGAAAAATTCTTTCAGCATTAGATAGCCCATGTATTAATTAGGGAAGGATATAGGCGACATATCATCACGCTAAGACTAAAAGGAGCCGAGCGTTAATGGAAAATGTGACGCAGACGAAGTTGCGTGGGTCAGCAGGCTAGTGTTACCTATATAAACATGGATACATCGTCGATTCTGGCGCCCAACGTGGGCCACATTTTTCTCTATTAATCTTTATCTGCATAGCGTGAGTCACCTCAAACCTCATTAAAATGAAAGATTGTGAAGAAATATTCACCATCATTATCGTAAGAATTACTCTTTTGAGTTTCAAGTGTTATCGCATTGCACAGAAGGGCTCTGTTGACCATACGTATTCATGGAATTTTGACTCATTCATCAAAACAACATGGTTATCTCGACTGGCGAGACAGAATTACTCTTACAGAGATAATATTGTGAAATAGGTTATGACGATTTCATGGCCTTGGGATGCTTAGGAAAATAGGCTATTGAAACATTAGCAGGATGACTTGTTTGTGTACCTGCCCACATCTGAACGTAATGAGTAAGCGTAGGCTGAATAAAATACCCATACCTGTAACTCGAGAGTAGGTAACTAATTATATTAGGTAGGTACCTTTTATGAAATTTAGTTTGTATTGTTTTTTGTAATTTAATTGGTACTGTACTGGTCACGTTAGTCAAGGTCTAAATGCAACATGATGACTTTTGTGATATTACAGCCACAGAGTCAACACATAATATGCGCAGCGGTGTGAATGTGATCGATAATAATAGCTATCGCTCCATTATCACAAGTTATAAATACATAAACGACGGTATTCAATCAACAATATTATCGTTGAAAGTCACATTAAAATAACATTCAAATCGTTTTCGAATTAGCGGGAAAATGGACTCGTTATGGATGAAAAACCGATTATTATTTTATCAAATTCCATTATTGTTTTTTTATCAAAACGCACGTCAGGCCGACTCAAGCCGCATTCATATCGTGTCGTCACGCGGAGCAGTGTCGCCGGCGGCGTCCGCCCGCGGCGCCAGGCGTTGTTTTTCGATTCCTATGGCTACATATCTCCATGCATTCTATGCGTGATAATAATCATGATAACAATACTTATCACAATCACTACTAGGGTTGACACCTGCTTTTGTGCAAATAAAGTAGTTACATTGTGTCAAAATAAAGTACAATTTATGTGTTAAAATAAAATGCAATCGGTTTATGTCTTTATTTAAAGAACAAACTATATACTTACACTTAAAATAGAAAAAAAAAACTCCTAACTAACAAATGGCATCAAAAAATTCGTCCCCATCGCTATCGACTGGAAGTGAGCCCAAAAGACTGGCTGCATTGCCACGTTGTATGGCAATGCTTATTCTCTGTCCAAGGTAAAAGCCAGCTCTTGGGTCACGCGAAGCGTCAACTAAGCGTTTTGAAAGATCTTTAAACAGGACGTGAGCACTCGGACCCCACGGTCCAAGAGTTTCAACCCCAAACGGCTCAAAAATGTAGTTGCCAATAAGGCTACTAAGTATATTTCCGCCGTTTGAGGTTTTCAGCAGCCGAAGCCGCAGAACCAGCACAGCACGACGAGCTAGGAAGATAGGATGGCGCAAGAGTATCGACACAAGTAGCGTCCCATACTAAAGGCCTACCCATCTTCCATGGAAATAAAGACATACCGTCCGGTCTTTTGCCATCGTCGCGTGCCAGGCCAATGGGTTCTAATACGGCTGGCACGCCGACGGCGACAAGAGCGCGTCGGATAATGTCGTTGATATTTGCGTGCCGTGCTATGCGACCCGCACTTCGACTGCATGACAGGCCGTGGTGCCCGAGGCTGTTGACAGCTTCGCCACAGTGGCAGCGATGAGGAGAACAACAGGATGCGCCTAAGCGAAGGGAAGCAGCGAGGCGGAAAGTAGTATCGTCGAACAAGGTGCCTATGTTCGACGACGGTAGTGCGTGTAGCAAGAGGCCCGACTCCAAATCAGCCACAGCCAGCAGGCGTGCACGCTCCGCAGAAGTGGCAGCAGAGGCAATTAGGTTATTCTGAACTCCTCTGCAGAGCGGCTCATCCCACCGTCTCTGGTATGATGGGTTGTCGGGTAAATTTTGATTCGGGCAAGCGAGTGTCCAGGCATTTATAGCCTCGGTAAAGTACGGCACTACCGACTACATCAAAATCAGTCAGTGTAGACGCTAGGATATTCCTGACTAATTTTTCAGTGCCGTGAACCGAGGATATAAAACCGGTAAACTAATACTGGTAATTTTGCGGACGCCAAGGCCTCCCATGCGGATGGGAAGAGTGGCTTGAGCCCAACCTCGGTCGTCCATTGCCACATTTAAAATTGATGATAGCGTTTGCTTTATAATTTCGTCCATTTTTTCCAGAAGGTGAGGGTTCTTCCATAGATGGGAAGCACGAAGAAAATATGATAATTTAGGGCCGAAACAGCAGTAGCGAAATAAGGTGATGGCCGAATGCATGTTAATTTTTAACAATCTTTCCGAAACATCATTGAAATTTTGAATTTTTTCATCAACAAAATTAGGAAAAGAATTCTCAAAGATTGGCGACCCAAGGAGGCGAAGAGAGTTTTAATCCATTATTTTGATTTCAGGGGCTATTGCGTTGAATTTTGAAAGAATGAGTTGTCAGAACTATCAGATAAAAATAATTCACATTTAGAAAAATTCAGATCAAGTCCTATGGAATGAAACTGAGTTTTTAAAATTGTAGATCATCTAATACCGAAATACGATTTACTTTGCTATGTTACATGTTTTTCGTTACTTTCTGCAACTTTTAACAAATACAAGTGGAACCCTGTTACTAAGCCTCTGCTGTCCGTCCGAGTGTTTGCCAGTCAGCGAGCTGTATCTAAAGAACCGTAATAGATAAACAGTTGAAATTCACTGTGGATTTTCTATTGCCGCTCTAAACAACAAATAATTAAATTTAAATTAACCTAAAAATTTCAATATTGCTAGATACAATAACCCCCCCCCCTTTAGTTATTGTATCTAGTAATATTGAAATTTTGTAATACATGCAAGAAACGTGTTTTTTCCCCGGTTCATGTTACGGAACCCTTCGTTTGAGAGTTCAGGTTTGGGTTACTTTTTACTATTTTGGTACGGAAACCTAAATGGTGACGTGGCAGGAATCGACTTGAAAATGAAATTAATTTATACAAATTTTTAAAATTTGTATAAATTAATTTCATTTTCAAGTACCTACTTGCTGTAATTTTTGTACAATTGACATTTCTGCAGACCTTTAGAACCATGTTCCATGTTCGGTAGGTATATATATATTTATTTATATTTTATAATTATGTCTTCGTATTTATTTATTTTTAACTTTAATTTTAAGGCTTTGCATACTCCTATTCACTTGTTCTTACACACTATTGTCTACATTTATTTCTCATTTCTCCTGTTGCAGGTCTGCTGGAAGAAATTTCATTGGAAATAAGCAGTACCTTTGTACTTATATTTATAATGTTAAATTTTACTATTTTTCTGTGTGTACATAAATAATAAAATAAATAATGTACACTATCTAATTATTTCGTTCTGCCTGCCTGCCTAGACTTTTCCAAACTATATTGGGGTCGGCTTCCAGTCAAACCGGATTCAGCTGAAAACCAGCAGTGCAATTCTGTAAACATGTCGAAGTGAAGAGTGAACGACAAGTGAGCTGTCAAATCATACAAACAAGATGGCATGATAGCTCACTTGTCGTTCACTCCACCTAAGTGATCACGGTGGGATGTCGACAGATTCGACCGGCTGTATTTTACGAGGAGCGGCTGCCTACCAGACTTCCAGAACCATAGATGTAATAAAAGTTCTGTGTCCAGAACCCATTAACTGGGTAACACAGTACTTCATGGCAAGACTGAGTCAGATTTTACTGGCTTCTGACTATCCGTAACGACTGCCAAACATGTACAAAATAATGACAGGCGTGACCAACCGCTTAACGTGCTAATTATTTCGTTCTGTATGATCACGTAAAAATTACTTACAAAAAAAATTGGTTCGACACCAATTTACGTAAGTATAGGTATTATTTATGAAATGTATCCCAGAGAAATGAAATGATGCGAAATAACGTGTTTTCGCGTACGTTACTGTTTTCATAAAGGATAGAGTAGGTACAATTCCTCGAAATAACGTAAAATAGGTAGATACGTTATAACAAAGTACTTACGGGTGCCAACCCTAATCACAACCGACTCTTATCGACTTTACCCTACGTTTTAAAAGATAACCCGACAACGTGTCTCAATCGGCCTAGCCTTTTCTCAACTACATATTATATTGGGGTCGGCTTCCATCAGTATAACCTATCGATATATTTCTATGGTAAGTACCTATAACCGGATGCAGCCGAGTACCACCACAGTGACTGGGTAACTTAATGTATCCCTTTTCAAGACTGGTTTCAGATTTTTTACTTCTGAAGTTCTGACCATTCGTAACGACTGTCTAATATCTTCAAATGATAGCAGAGACCTACGGCTTGACGTGCTTTCCAAAGTTGGTGGAGTTTTGGTATGTAATGGGCCATCCATTACCGCCCGAAAACGTCGCTAAACCTCGAAGATGTTTAACCCCTTGCGGCTGTCTGTTATTATTGGGTCTAGTTCATAATATCGACAGTCACTATATCGACGGCCGCTGTATCGAAAACGTTCCATCGACGGGTTAATGGATCGACAGTAGGTACCCCAAATCGATGGTAAGCCACATCGAAGGTACACCAAATCGGCAGTGACCCAAATCGATAGTACGTTGTATCCACCGTATAACAAATCGATAACAACGTATTATCGATTTGTCGACAGTACACCTTGTCGATGGTACGCTGTATTATCGATATGATACAGCACTGTCGATACAAGGTACTATCGATTTGGTGCACTGTCGATTTGATGTACTGTCGATGTAGCGTACCTTTACTTTAGTTTTCTTATATATTTTGTTTTAGTTGTTAATTTATTTTCTTTAATTTTTAAGTTTTGGTCTGTCGCTTCTGGCGGAATAAATGCTTTCTTTTTTTTTTACCTACTATCGATTTGGGGTAGGTATGGTCGATTCATTTTAAACCCTCGATGGAACGTTTTCGATACAGCTACCGTCGATGTAGTGACTGTCGATATTATGAACTAGACACGGCATAGTCAGGTACAGGCTCCTCGAATTAAGACTACTTCTAATGCTGAATGATCTCAGACGCCGAGAAATATCCAGCTATTAACGTTGTTATTGATCGGCATCCATTTAAAACGTTGGAAAACTCGTCTGTGTATAAATAGCCGCTGACAAAGCCTGCTGATGGCTCAGCTGCCATCGATATTGCAATCTTCACGGTGTGTCGCAGATTAGGTATCATCCTCGACATCTACCATCCATCTTAAACGAGTACTATCTTGACGCATCTTCATGACAATTCTGAAGGGTATTTCTGAGAACTGTTTGCGTAAAACGAGTGTGGGTGAAATAATGCTAAGGTCTCTGTTATTGTGAATATGCAGAATGACTGTAGGTTTAATAAAGACTCGCCATTTTGTAGAACGTGGGAATATGCTGGTAAATTTTCAATGGTAGTACAATAAAGATGCATCGGTGATCATATTCATTATCTATCTAGTAAGTACCTACTCACCGTAGGTTGACTTGGTGTACTTTGATATCGAATCCAGGGATGATGCCCACTCGGTGTTTTATCAATTCCTTGGCAACGAAGATATCTCAAAGAAACCTATGAGTTGACGGAAAACAGCGAAGATTGGTAATAGCAAAAACACTGCATATTATAATACACCTAACAACAAAATCATGAAAACGCCCGAGCTGATGAAATAGAGGAGACTTATACCTGGTATCTACATCAACAATTCATGGCGCCCAGAGAAGCTGGGTGAATATTAAGATAGGTAATTTGGCAATTCGCAATGTATAATTATTTTACTTACAATGAGAACGTTGCGATTCAATAAGTACTAAATTGACTAGCAACTATGATCTTTCCATGAAATTTCCATAATATTATTACAAAAGCAAAATTAACTGTCTATCTCTCTTTTTAAGGTTTCAACTGCTAAACCAGCTTTCATGAATTTTGTATAGACATATTATGTAGGTTGAACCCTGGAGCTGTGGAGAAGGTCATCATGCAAGCCCGGGATAACAGGAATAAGGAAGGGATTCCTGGGGTATAGTTTATCCCAAAGACTATTTATGGTTTATCCCGAGATTGCGTTTTTTTCCGTCATCTATCGGGTGAAGCCCCTGACAGAGGCTAGTAAGTACTTGATAAATTAACAAACATTGTTGCATAAAATAATCAGTCAGAGAATATTAACATCTACACTAATATTATAAAGAGGAAAGATAAGATTGTTTGTTTGTTTGAATTGAATAGGCTCCGAAACTACTGGACCGATTTAACAAATTCTTTCACCAATGTGTAGAATGGACTGTCCGTATGAACACAATTATTATAGGCTATATTTTATCCCGTTAAAATAAAGGGTATACCCGTACGAAGTCGGGACGTGCAGCTAGTCATCAATAAATTGCAAGTAATCGTATTAACAATTAGACATATTATCAATCAAAGTAGGTACATCCTGTGATTCCTTTATCTTTTCGATTAAGTAAACAATTCTTTGAAACTCAGCCTAGGTTACTTGAAAACATCCTTTAATTCTAAGATATCTAGGTAAGGCTCGTCTGTCTATTCGATTGCGGAAGTGTTTCCGCAGTTATAGTGTCGGCAACTCTACCTGCAATGCATTTGTCATTCCATCTTGATAACTGGATTGACAGCTCACTACGTGATCACTTCACCCAAGCCTTAATTTCGACATGTTTACAGCATCTACCGGCTGTTTTTTTTCCCGTTTTCTCTTTCTATCAGAACTGTGCTAAGAAAACTTATTTTCAAAGTCTTGGGAAGAAAGTTTTTTTTCTGTTCCGTGGGTTAGACATTGAAGTATTAGGTGCTTACATATAAAATTGGCGTTTTGTACGGGAGGAATACAAAGTCATTTTGACGTGACAACGTCTTATAAATTGGTTTGCCGGGTGACACTTCAAGAAACTGCGTTACGCTCCGCTCACGTTATGCGCTCACAATGAGAGCGAGTGAGAGGCACGCGTCCCTTCCACTCGGGCATGGTTAGCCCGCCTAAGAGCGAGAGAGACAGCCATAAAAGTCGTTGTCACGTAAAACTTTCGCCCGTATACCGACTTTACAGGCAACCAATTTTTTTTTTGAAAATATATTTAACTAAATCAAAGTATGCACCGTTGTTATCTATGCACTTTTGCCATCTCATAGGTAGTTCATTGATCCCTTTAAAAAAAAAAAACTATGGGGGCGAGAATCAATATTTTTTTTCCTTGTAAGAAGTTGTCCAAATTCCGGAAAAAAAATGGTAATCTGTTGGAGCAAGCTCCGGGGAGTACGGTGGATGTCGCAGAAATTCCAATTGTAGCTCATCTAAATTAATGGTTCTTTGTTGTGCAGTGTGTGGTCTTGCGTTGTCGTGAAGCAGCAGTGGTCTAGAGCGATTGACCAATCTCGGTTGTTTAGCAGCTTTCTTCCTTCATGGAGTTGCTGACAATAGATATCTGCCGTAATCGTTTGGCCATATTTTAGAAAGCTGTAGTGAACGACACCGGCGCTAGTCCACCAAAAACTCACAAGTAACTTTTTCTTAGTCAATTTTCGTTTAGGACTTGGCTGGGTCTCCAGGGTTCAGCCATTGCGACGGGCGCTTCCGATTATCGTACAGTATCCAGTCATCATCACAAGTAATGATTCGATTTAAAATCCCTTCATTATTGTGTCGGTTGAGCAAAGTAACACAGCAGTCGACGCGTGTTTGCAAGTTCGATTCACTAAATTCATGAAGTACCCATCGTTCAAGTTTTTTAACCTTCCTCGATAAACGGGCTATCTAACACTGAAAGAATTTTTCAAATCGGACCCGTAGTTCCTGAGATTACCCCCTACATACAAACTTACAAACATAGGTACAAACTTACAAACAAATGTTACCTCTATATAATATTAGTATAGATATCAAAATATTGTCCAATCGTAATTATTTTTGTGTCTGGACTGAAGTTGTCTTAGGTACATGTGAAAGAGTTAATAAATCTCTGACTACCCTCTCAAGGATTACACTCATGACCTGACAGCTTGTAAATGTGTGTCATGTGAAAAAAGGAAAACAAACACATTAATTCCTTTTCTGTATGGAAATATAAATAAATTCCAGCATGGACTAATGTTGTATGTATAACGGCATCACAAAAGCAAACATTCATCAACAATTCACATTGCCAGTTCGCTTCAATTAAGATTCATGTTCATTGAGCATGAGTCAAATAGTTCTTGAGGCAGTCATTGAGAGCACTGAGAGCAGTCATGGAATAAGGCCGCGGGTGCACGGACGCCGCGCAAGTTATTCCATGCAAATTGTCGTTATTTCATTAAACTAATGTATCACGTCCGGCGATACCCATGTCGCCTTCGCGTGCCGACGCCGCTCATTGTAAATAATGTAAATTGATACTGTTTGTTTATAATACATACTTATGCAAGTATTTATTGCATTTTTTGTACCTGTTACAGCGCTATGTTTTTAAATGCTGGCATTTGAAGTTCCAATTTCCGATTTCCGTTTTGTTTATAATCGTCTTCATTAGGTGTGCAGATTGACCGTCGTTTAAAGTATAATTAAAGTATAAATAGGTAGTTGTTATAAAAGTACATAAATAAAATAAAAAAATTCGTTAATGATATTTTGTTACCAATTTTCCACATTCCCATACGTATTCGTAATTGGCTTCGCCCTTCAATTTGGGTAAAACGCAGCGGATTATAATCAAGTCCTTGTTGTTTTTGTGATTTGACATTAATTTATTTTCTTGCAAAAAGGTTATTCCTCCGTCCAAACAAAGCGTTGCTTGAGTCAGCAGTGGCTGCGTAAATATTTTTATTTCGGCCGCGTTCTGCGGTCTTTGTTTTGCAAATGACTTGCTGTATATCCAGTGTTTACAGTGGTGGAGTGTCTTGAGCCGATCCATATGTTCTTCTTTGACACACTGCACGTCATAAGCGACCGAGTCACGACTACCACACCAGCCATTGTCTTTAACTCAAATGAAAGATGCATATGGATATCCTTGCTAATGAGACGCGTCCTACCTATACAAACCTGACAATCACGTTTCACAATGTCGTTTTGCATAATTCTTGAATAAGAGAACCCTTTCAATGCTGATAAACACAACTTGCAGTAATACATAAAAGCGTTATCGAAACCATAGATTTCACATCGCATTACGTTTAGAGTAGAGTAGCGCTATGGGATTCTATCGATATGAATTCTTAAAATGATCAAATCGTGAAAAATATGGATATAGTCAGATCCAATGTAAAACAAAGCTGGAAGAGACCACATGTTTATTTATTTGTAGATCAGAGACCACTGGGGATGACGCACGGGTGTTTACCACCAGGGAGAGCAGAAATAAAGCAACACAGACAAAGCCGGGTTATCGCAACAAGTGTTACTCAGCGGTCAACGCTCCATCGACATTTCACTTGGCAATAGTATGTCGATAACATCCCTATTGTTCTAGCATTGTTATCGTTCATACCTCATATACCGCATGTATGTATTGTTTTGTAACAATGAGCAATCATTACCAGAAATTATATTGAATTTTGATAAGGATTGTGTGCACCAATTACTGGAATGCGGAAACAATCATGAGGAAAACTTAATAGAAAATAGTTCTTGAAAGGAAGTGTAAACATTGGCGTGGCGAAACGTAAACAATCATGATATCCGTTGAGTTGCATGTATTGCGCACTAATACATATCTACGTTTGAATAATAACCATAGGTATTTAGAAACACCTTAGCTATAGGTATAAATCAGAGGAAATCTATAAAACAAAAAAAACACAGAAATAATGCTAGGTAGATACTGAATCGGTTTAATACGATTGTTTTAAAATAAGAGGGTGCATTCGTACAAAGATCAAGCATTGCGCTTGGGCCGCGTAGACGCTGCGCTAGGGCGACATAGACGTCGTAGATTGCTTTTGCGCAGCGTAAGTACAAGGGGCCAGGATAACTTCTGCGTTCAACCTTGATTATACACCTACCCATAGTCAAAACTTATCTATACTTCTATACTAATATTATAAAGCAGAAGAATTTTTGTTTGGTTGAACGCGCTAATCTCAGGAACTACTGGTCCGATTTGAAAAAATCTTTCAGTGTTAGATAGCCCATTTATCGAGGAAGGTTACAGGCTATATATCATCACGCTGAGACAAATAGGAGCGGAGAAATAATGGAAAATGTGACGCAGACGAAGTTGCGCGGGTCAGCTAGTGTAAGATAGTGATGTAGTCAGAGTAAGCAGATTTTGAATTTATCGCCATGTAGGTACCTATGTGACAAAAAAAATTAACATAAAAATGTGAATATTCAGAATACAAGCTAAAACTGATGCGACATAAACAAAATATTTAGCAAAAGCAAAACATGTTGAGGATGATGCATGAGTGCACAATGAATGTGTCGCAGACCTCCGGAGAGCTGCGCCTGCGTTGGTCGACGCTTGAGACGACGGAAAATAAATTGCTGTCATTTACACACATAACAAGTGCAGTCTATTCAATAAAAGATTGATACCGCGAGTCCACGAAGCTGCAACGTGACCGGTGACGGGTCTTGGTATAACTCACCTTGTTGGCTTCTCATTCAAACCTACAATATACGAGTAAAAGGGATTTTTCTTAATGAAAATCACCTTCTTTTGGTATGTGGAATTTGATGTAGGTAGTCTTTATACATGAACTAGCAAATGCGCGTGCACTTTCCGAAAAAAATGAGCAGGGCAAATTGTTTTAGTTGTCAAATTGAAATTTGAATTTGCCTGGAAATTAACGGTCCACTGACATCACCTTGAAACCTTTTCGGTCATGATGTCACAGATGATGTTGGGTCCTTATTTCGGCGATATCCACTTCAAATCATCGTTACCCACTTCGGTAGGTACAAGTAATCATTAAAAATCACAATTGATTTGCATTTTACTAACTTAGATACCGATGAGCACAGGCCCAACCTCTGGGTTGGGTTGTGGGCGTGCGTTTTTGTTCACTCTTTAAACACTGGTGACAAATTCGCAAGCATGACGTTATGATGAAATCATCATACATTATCCTATTCTTCTATTCATAACACATGTTAATGAAGTGACTGTCCGGCTAAGTAATAGATTACTTAGTACTGAGAATAAGATTAGCTTTTAATTGTCACAAAAAAGGATGAATACACCGGAGGTCTATACTCACAATAGATGACTGAGTAGGTATCTACACTACCTACTTGTCATCCGCCATGTTTTTGCCAAGTTCGCTCGGCCAATGAGATGGCCGCGTCACGATGTAAGTTGCGATTGCGACCGTTGATAGATTAACGAAAGCTCTTTTGAAATGGCTGGATGATTCAACGGATCTCAACGTCGGCGGAACTGCAATTATTTCTATTTGAGATTGCGTAGGCTTGCCAGCTCGCTACTAATATCCTAGCTACTCGAACGTTTGTTCGCGCTAAATACGTTCCCAATCGATTGGCCGCATTTCAGCACGCGCCGCTCAATCTGAAACCGTTACTATTTAACACAATACGTAAACAACCACGTAACAGTCTTCACGAGGAGAAGTTATTACTTGCGAAGTTTGTTTGATGAATACATGGACTTGCAAACCGCAAGATTGTGGAGAGCAGGTTTATGATAAACGGGTAGATTTATTGAACTGGGTCCACATATCGTATCGACATTTCAATCTACAGGTTTCGACGTTACCCGCATCAGTTGTCCACATTGTACAGCCTCACGAAGCAAGCAGTTCGCATGCACTTACTTCTTTGAGCGTGTCCGAAACGCCGCAACCGGCCCTCCGCCGTCACTTAACAACCTAAATAAGTATATATCTCCAGAGAACATCACGTCTGTACATAACATTTACATGTTTTTAAGGTTGATAGGAACAGCGAGTACTTATATATATTAACAGTTAGCTGACTAGGCTCATGTTCAGTGTAATGGTAAAATATTTGAGCGTGGCACCGTTAGCCGGCGGCGGCACTGTGTGGGCCTGATACTCTTAGATGGTCGTTCGTCGGCACCTTTGTGCATTGACCCGTACAAGGCTTGTACACCAAAGAACTTCCTAGTTCCATGCACTTGTTAATGATACTATTTATTACTTCGATACCTACATGATTTATTACAAAACCATGACAAATTAAAAGGAGTTGCTTCATAAGCAATGCTTGGCTTGTAGTATTTAGTTATTTAGCAATCAAAATGCATGTACCTAAGCCTTTGCAAGCATTTAAAACAAATAAGTTTGAGTGTCATTTAAGTATGTAGTTGGCAAGCATGCATTCTCGCGGTTGTCGAGTCATTTTGTAATTTGGTATAAGTGATAAGAGACAGCTATGCAGACAAAATTTTAGGTTAAAAATGAAATAAATAATAACAAAAGCATATTAATACCCATTGATATACAATGTTAATACGTCGCAAATAATCCGAAGCAAACAAAACATGCATAGGTTTTTAGGTTAAAAATGAAATAAATAATAACAAAAGCATATTAATACCCATTGATATACAATGTTAATACGTCGCAAATAATCCGAAGCAAACAAAACATGCATAGGTAGGTACCTATGTCATAAATGAAGCAGGCAGAAATAAAAACAGTTTCCTCAACATTGAGTTATAATGTACTACGTACTTCCTCAATGCCAAGTTCTGTCAGCAAAAAAAACCCTCCACAGTTACCGCGAATGTATCAGAACATTAATAATATGATAGATAAGGTACCTATACTTCTCTATAACATATCAGTTTTGTTATCCTCTTCCGCCATGTTATAATAATCAAAAAAGGCACTTAGGCAAGTGACATTTTAGGTAGAAAAAAATCCAGGTCGTTGACGGTTACCTTGTAGATCCCGCCACTCTGGTCACTCCTCACATGAGGCGCACCAGGGGAAGAGCAGACCACATTCCTCCACGGTCGTCCTCGCCATAAACGGTCGTCTGTCGCCGATCGCCACAAGTGGCATCGTTTGAGGCACTGGGAATGTTTCGGTCGCACGTTTCGCACCGCACACAACGCGTATGGACACATCAGCTTTTTCAACTAAATTCTACTAACTTCAGCTGTTAGAGATCACAATTATCCACCAGATGACAGCCCAGGAATATTAATTCAGCACCATGACGTATGGATGTAACATTGGATGTAACGGATAGGGCCATAATCCTGAAAGTAACTACATATTCTTTTAAGGCGTGAGAACACAAATCAACGGACTTAAATGGACCTCGCTCTCAACGCCAATTGCTATAAATCTTAAATTGGATTTAAGGATTTTGAACTCTATTCCTGTCATCACAGAGTTTATGATGATGAAGTTTAAATTGACGGCAAGACTAGGCTCCCAACCCTACTGGGAACCATTTGTACGTGCAACTACAAATATTACCATTTCACAAGAGCTTATAAATAGCTAATCAACTCCAATCAAAGATTTCATCCAGTCTAAATAATTAAGACTCAGAATTTGGTCTTAGATTTTCATTAAGTTATAAACTACACAAATCTAGAACAGAGTTTGAAAAGACCTTACAAGGCCTAGCAAATAACTGCTTATCGGGGCTCAGATGACGCATTTCATGCATCCATTCATAATTTTTATTAATGGAGCACGTAATTATCACTAAAACATAACATACATAAATAAATTGATCACCGGAACTTAGTGGTGGTGCATAGTTATTTGCGAGCAGTGGTTAGTACCGTTATCGCCGAGGAATGGGACCATCCGCTCTATCGGTACCTACACCACTACGGCTACAGTAATGCCTCTCCTATCATTTCGGACATACATCATGCAAAATGACCGATTCACCAGCTTTGCAATTCGCTATACGTTAAATAACTTCGCGAAGGGATTGCAAAAGACGTAAATCACTGTGTGCTGTGACTGTACCTAAGTTTTTGCTACTTACAAGGTTCGTTTGGAAATCAAAGAGAAGTTAATTAATCTTACAAATGTCAAATATCGTCAAGCTTTAAATTGCAAGGGCTTGACAACTTTGAGGCCTAAAATCGATTCTGAGTAACGTTAAGGAAATATATTTCATAAGTTTATAATGTTGGTCCTCTAAACTAATTTTTTGAGGTTTTACTTTTACTGCTCTTTCAATAAGAACTGTTATTATTGCTTAGTTTTTGCATGAGCTGCTCCAAGAGTAGTCTCAGCACCAGAGAAGATATTATACTTACGGATTCTGTTTAAGTTGAAGTATTTTTCGCTATTCCTCATAGTTTTGGATTTGGCCTTGCATTCGAAAAATCACCTGAAAAATTGAATAAGTATAGAAAAAAATATTAAGGAACTGCTTGTTACGAGTAGTAACTAAATAGCGCCGCGCCGCGATTTAAAAATAAGAGGATATAAATGTCAAGAGGTGAAATGAGCCATTATTAAAATTGAAGAATCAAACAAATACAATTTTGTCGAAATTAAAACAATAGGTAAGTATATTGCGTCAGACTCCAAACTTTTTCACAATATGTACTTAATTTATACAAGAAACTAGACGAAAACGACAAAACCAGAGCAATAAAAACGTCACCTTGACGGCCAAAGGAAGAAATATAACTACTTTTGTGCCTAATTAGTATTTTAGTTAGCTATTAGAAGTCACGGAACAGGGAACAATGGTCAATGATGTAAATGACAATAGTTAGGTCGTGCGCACGCGCGCATAACCAGCCAGTATTATGTCCGAGCAAGAGTCATTAAATCGATGGGTTTATTTCACAGCAATATCCAAAATAAAACAGACACAATTGTGAAGGTTGATCAAAAAGTGGACTCTAAACAAAATATAGAAACGCAGAACATAAAAATTTAACCGAAAGACTTCTTAATATGAAGTTAGTGATACGTTGTCTCCAGTACTATTATGGTCATGCTGGTGATGTCAGTATTCTTTGTCATCAGAAGCTCGACCAGTTTTAGAACTTAATTGTTCAGGTCTTTCATATGGTCCAGATATTTGCCTATTCATCGTCACACTTTTAAAACCGTCACGTCGGTTATTCTATACTTTCTAAAACACTCCAAATAAAAGCCCATATCCCAGCGGATTCATTGTTATTACTTATTCATGGATGATATTATTTGTAAAGATCGCACCAAGTTTTTATTTAAATTTCTCAATTCAGCCCCCATCTGCGACCCAGTTCTTGCTCTAAAAAGCTTACAAAAACATTGAATTACATATGAATAGAAACTGGATTGAATACATTAATACGTAATTTGGTACGGGCCCAGTATTTAGGGAGAGAATAATGGATGGCGAAAATTTTAAATAATATCCGATTTTATTTGTGTGACCCCCTCTAATTGCACGTGTAGAACAAGTTTCAACATGATTGTAGCCAGATGCTGGCCCCAAAGATAAATATCTGTAGGTACTTATTCAATTTTATCTGAGTGAACCCATGTAGCAAACCGATGCAAAATATTGTGCGAACCAAAAGGATTCTAGTTCTCATGTGATCATGACTGATGAGAATAGACAATCAAATCAATCCGAATGTAAGTCGATAACATGAAGGTTTTGATTGGTTTTGATCCAGGTAGGTAATAAAACTTTTTACGGCGAAATTAGTACTATTTTCAAAATTGGAAATGGCGTTGAAACGAACGACGTTTTACTAGATAACAAAGCAAGTAGAGCTCGAACACAAACCCAACATATTGAGCGAACCAAAACCATTCCATTTTTTCGATGTCAATAGAAACTAAATCAGTTCAAATGTAACTGTTATAAAATACTGGTTTTGAATATTTGATCCAGATACCTAATAGTAATAGTAGCAATTTAATTAATATTTTCGAAACAGATTTTTGACAAAAGATGTTAAAGTAGTGACAGAGGCCAATTGAAGAGATACCTCAAAAATCTTTAACTAATACAAGTAAATGAGTGGAGTTAAACTAGTTTCTATTCTTCGATATTGATCACACCAATGTGATGAGAGCATCAATATCTAGTATCGACACTCATACACTGAACTGTTGTAAACGTAACGTTATGCTCGCGGTGGTCTGTTTTTATAATCTGTGGGGGAATACAGTCTTAACTTAGACAATGTGGTTACTAATTATCTCCATAACCATCCATAACTAGTTTTATGAAACACGAGGGTACGTGATTTATATAAATACAAATTCTGTATCGACCGTTTCTTTCAACAGTTTAAAATTAGAACGTTAATTAAAAAAAGAAGTTGGTTTGGGTTATTTGACAGCTTGTTTTTTTAAACGTTTTTTAACAAAGTTGGGTTCCCACTTGGTCAATAATGAGAACTGGTGATCTCATGCTGCAGCTCTGTCATGTTTCGAGTCATACGACCAAAATAAACAGCCATAGCCCTGATGCAACTCCCGAATTGGACCTGTCGATCCCGTGTGGGTGTAATGTAGGCCATTATTTCATTTGCCTCTGCTAATACGCATAACCTACCATAAATCGATTTGATACAAACCATGCCTCATTGAGGCAGGTGTACTTATAGACCTTGTTGGGACTAAATGTTTGGACTGTCTTTGGCATCGTCTAAGATATCGGTTGCATCTTACATTATGCTTCTGGAATGTATTCGGATATCACATTATGCATTTAATTATTAATTTAAATGTTCCTCAAAAACTTTGAATCAAAGCCTTTGAGAAACATTGAGAAAAATGTCAAACATCCTTGAGAAACATTGGCAGCCTACAGCAGAATTTCTTAAGAAACAGAGTCAATATCGGTCAACTTGTGGTCACTGGAGTTTTTTCCTACCTGAGTTTAAGGAAAAAGAATTTGTGTTGAGGTCAATTTACTCATACAAGTTACGTAAATTCAGCCGAATTTGTAAAAAATGAATGAATGTTGTTGAAAACTTCCCATTGATTTGATGATTGCTGATTCTCTCTGTGACTCACCGTGATTCCTAGGATAATGTAACCGTTTGAAGGTCAACGTCCGAATCATAGACTTTGGCTAGTTTTTGGCAGTGGCAATCGAACCGCAATGAGGTCGTCCGTTACTTTCTAAACTCTATGGGCTGCGTTCAAGTGTATTCACAATAAATTAGGTGTAATGTAAATGTGTGAATTAAACCGTTGTTGTTTTAGATGTAGTTTTAAGGTTACCTACTTATTTGATTGTTCTCCTTACTTTAGAAGTATATTGATGAATGTTGTGCACTACATGAAATTACTTACAGTTTTGTAATTCGAAGTTAATTTTATAGATATAGCAGCAGAAGTAGGTACCCACAACCGCAATAGAAGCCATACAAAAAATCATTGCTCCAAAAAGGTCCAAAGCCCCTTCCGCTGACTCATTTGTTAACAGACCCATTCGCGATGAAATTAAAGCAACACACACAATTAAAGCCTGAATCAAAAAGTAGCAAAGAAATAAAAGCATTTACCGTCAACTCTGACTAGCGACAGTTACTGACTGCACTTGATCTAGGTCGTCGTGAGCATTTGTGCTTGATACCGCAGCCGACAGTGGTGACCGTTGCCTCGCCACGATAGGCACAGCACTTGATAACGACAAAAGTAAAATAGCCGCAGATATACATAAAATATTAAAATCAACTATGAAGTGAGCAACGACAAGGAAAATGTAAAGGAAAAAGGTGGTATGTTTAAATGTAAAGGAAAAAGATACATGAAGCCGATGACCAACGTTATAGGTTATCGTATAGTTGCGTCTTGGTCACACAGTGAATAATTTAATAAATGCCGCATTAAACACCTAAGGCTTAAGAACTCACGGAGCGATTTTCACCCGCGACCACCGCGATTTTGGAACTGCGGTTTTCTAAACTCACGAGACCGGTTATTTGCGCGGTTAAGCAGCCGTCGCGGTTGCGATCATCGCCCGCAGACGTGGCATGGACCAAAGTAATTAGTAGTTCGATTTTAATATCCATTTTTTATAATGTTTGTTCTTTTGATGAAATTGACCGCGGCCCGCGCGATTCTACTAGTTGCCCGCCGGTGCAGCGGGAACCGCAAACAACCGCGCACACCGCGGGCGTAAATCGCGTCGTGAGTTGTGCTTTAATTTTTAACATACGAGTATATATATCTGCATTCTACAGAAGCTGCGAGCCCGCAACCGCGGCGGATGCGGGTGAAAATCGCTCCGTGAGTTCTTAGCCTAAAGTAAGTAAAAACACTAGGGGCGGATTTCATCAATCTGAAAGTGAACCACGTTTACGAGCTCTCAGTGTCATTATTTTCTATGGAATATTGACACTGACACGCAGCTTGATCGCGATGAGTTTCATTGGTGAAATCCGCGCTGAGACTATCATGGTGGTTTTATGGTCAAAATGGGTATAAAAACAATGTAAATAGTAAATAAGGAAAATTGCTGCTGTAGGCTTTTTAGGAACCCATATAATATGTTGCTTACCCGACGAATTTGCAGAAAAATGTTATTGTTAGTTTCAGTAGAACACTGACTCCTAAGTCACAGGGTCCCCCTAGTTTAGGAGGCAGGGTTTTTCACTACTTGTGCAGCCTTTTCCCAGTATCCAATGTACCTATTTTGAAATGTATTGGTATTGTATCCAAACGTATTTTGTAGCAATAAACTTATTTTTTTATTTTTTTTTATTCATATAAATTTTATAATATTGACTGCTAATAGTGAAGTGAGCACAGAGTGAGGTGTCAATTCACACAAACAATAAGGCTAGTTGAATGATAATTTACTTCGTACTCGCTACACATAAGTTTACACGGTGAGAAGGTGAGATGTCAAAAAATAGACCGGCTGGACTGTTAACACGAGTTGATGTTATTCAATGCCAAAGCTTACAAAAACCAATGCCATATTAGTCTAAAATCTGATCATATTTATTTAGATTTTACTCTAAGTATATGATGCATGAAACAACTCCAAATATTTTTTTAAGTGGACTTTTTTTTTTTTTTTTTTTTTTAATGGGACAAGCCCGCCACACATTCCCAACCACTGCAACTCCTGAAAGCCAGAATCAACAGTGGCGACCACCAGAAAAACGCCGAGTTAATGAAACCCGACGAGTCCCGGAGAAACGATTCAACTATCTTGGATCCCGCAACGAAATTAATCAGAAGAGTACAGCGGAGGAGTAGGAAAAATAAATATAATTTCCACTTCCCTCCATATCAAGCAGGAGACAGATTAGAGCTAGGCCAATAGGCACCAAGGGACATATACAACTGGGTTAGGCCCAGTTGCCAAGCACCACGGATTATATATTAACATTTAAACTAATGGGTCCTAAATTGTGAGCTACTTTTGATTCCAGTAATAGGTATGGCAAAATCGCCTGAACGCACGGAAATTTGTTCTGGTTTCTACAAGGTCCGTATAGTAAACTACTCCAGATTTGACCTGAATACTATCTAACATAACATTACGTTCAGTCTGCCAAAGAATACACTCCCACAAGATGTGATGTGCGGATTGTTCGTATTCAAGGTCAGCTGTAGAGCATTGACATAAAGGTGAGGCCACAAGCCTAAAGGAAAATAATTTACTCTTAAAGTTGCCATGACCTGTGAGAAATTGGGCAACACAGTGATCCACCTCCAGCCATGTCTTCTCCAGCCGCTCACGAACGGATGGAAAAAACTGGTGGAGGTGTCGACCCTTGATGGAATCTTCCCACCTACATTGCCATTCGCATAAAAGTGCCTCCCAGACGTCAGTCTGGCCTACCGGAGTCGCGGGATTATTCGCAAGAGACACCGTGGCTCCGGAACACAAAGGGCAATGAAGGAACATGGATGGGTTTTAGTCAGTAGAAGTCTGACACTCCCTCCCGCCACACCCAGAGCGGGAGGAGTCATTGGATGATTTCCCATCCCTAAAAAAAAAAAAAAAAAAAAAAAAAAAAAGACGTCAGTCTGGGGTTTTAATAATCTAGAGATCTTAGCACGGTCGCGTTGCGGTAAAAACTCTGGGTCCGTGATCTTTCTAGCGTAGAAGTACATTGCAGCACGCCGCTGCACCTCAAGATCGACTGGGAGAACACCCGCCAGCACCGGTAAGGCTTCAGTACTAACCGTCCTATACGCCTTGCATAAGAATATCAAAGCCAAACGCTGGTTTTGAAGTAATTTACGTCGTACCGCCCCTATGGTGGCCCTATCGGCCCAGACAGGTGCCCCGTAGCACATACAACCCAAGTAAGTAGCCCCATATATAGTTTTTAGGGTTTGAAATGAGACACCCCAAGTAGCCTTTGATATTCTCGTCAAGGCGTAGAAGTTCTTTTTTGCTTTTTCTCCTACTGTTTTTATATGATCAATAAATGAAAAGTTTCTTTCTAGTAGCATACCGAGGTAGCACACGGATTCTTTCCTTTTAACGGGTACGTTATTAAATTTTATACTAGGCCAGGATTTAAGGTTTCCTTTTAAAAGAAGTTGATAGGTTTTATGCGGTGCAAAGGTCAGACGGTTTCGATCGCCCCACTGAGATATTAAACGTAGGCATGTGTCAGCCAAGTTCTCGAGTCCAGCCCGAGTACTTGCCTGAATGAGCAGCAAGCCATCGTCCGCGTAACCGGTTAATGAACAGCCGTACGGGAGCGGAAGCGCGAGGAAATCATCGTAGCCAAAATTCCATATATATGGACCGACAACTGAGCCCTGAGGACATCCCATGGTTAGAGACTTAGTAATGGAATGATGTCCAAGTTTGAGTTTCGCGGAGCCATTTAGAAAGTACGAACAAATCAGATTATAGATGTTTTTGTAGCAACCACGGGTTTTCATTTTAAGTAGTAACATCGGCCACCATGCGTTATCAAAAGCGCCAGAAATGTCGAGAAAGATTCCAACCACGTATTTATGTTCCGATGAGTTGACAATTTTACGGACAGATAGAGCCGCATCTACAGTGGATTTTCCAATAGTAAAACCGTATTGATTTTTATGAAATTTAGGTCCGTTCGGTAACAAGCGCGGAACAATCAGTCGCTCTAAAAGTTTTCCCAAAGATGGGAGTAGTGTTATGGGCCGGTATGACTTAGGGTCGTCCGAGGGCTTGTCGCCACTCTTTGGAATAATGCGTATAAAGCCTTGTCGCCATATTCGAGGAAAAATACCTTCCGCAATGCATCGGCTATATACTGATAAAATCGCATCGCTCGACGTTTTACACGCTTCTATAATCATTCTATTAGATATTTTATCTTCACCGGATGATTTGTTGAGAGGTAGTCTCTTGACAACGTTTATGAATTCGTCAGTGGACGGAAGGTCTGACTCTGGTGATTCAGGTGGTACCGCGGCCCACGCCCTGATCTGCTGATGGTATTTATTTTCATTTACTGATGAATCATCTGGTATAAGAGAATCAAGCAGAACATCAGTTGTTTCTTCAATGCCGGTGGTATGTGTATTATTTACTTTAATGTTCTGAACGTATGCAAGGTCGACCGATCTATTAGCCTTAAACTCGTGATACAAAGGAGACCACGGACCCTCCTTATCAAGTTTATCAACAATTTTCCGGAGTAAATTACCCTTAGATTTTTCAACCGATGCTCTGTAACGCGACTTGGCAACTCTAAAAGTACTTATGGCAAGATTAAAAACGTCTCCGGTAACATTACGTTTTTTAAGCTTATTAAGCTGTCTACGCGCTCTGCGATAGCTCTTACGTTGTTCAGCAAGGTAGTCACTCCACCAATCACATCTACGAATATTGGTCACAGATGCACGACCAATAGCAATGTCAGCACAGTAAGTGAAAGTGTCTGACATTATCTCAGCACTTTCCTCAGCTGACAGTCCATCGCGAGTGAAGTCTTTGGCATGACAAGCAAAAAGTGAGCTAAAGAATTCCCAATTCGCGCCTTTACTCTTATATCTAAAATTTCCAATTAAGTGTGAAGAACCTTGAGTAAGAATAGGAACAAAATCGTACACGATCAGGCGATGATCACTACAAGACGCGTCAGGAAGAACACGCCACCTATCCAAGCGTACGTCTGCACTAGAAAGTGTGACGTCAATACAAGATTCGCCCATTTGGCTACAAAAAGTAGGTGGTGCGTCTGGGGTGTTATGGATTGATAAGTTCATCTCAGCAATAAAATCCTCAACAGCACAACGTCGTTCGGAATCAGTGGCCCGAACTTTGCCATACCACAGGGAAGAAGATGCATTTACGTCAATTTTAAGTGGACTACTTACCATTTTTAATTAAAAGGTAAGGTATCTTCGTGATGCGAATCAAGATCTCCTGCTTCCTATACATGTCAATGATTTAATACCAGTGTTCTTGTCGACTTGTTATGGTCTAAGAACAAGTCAAACTATCATTATTGGTAAGGTCCTGGACACGTTTTGGGGAATGGTTTATTGGGTCTTCCCCATGTGATTTTGTGTTCCAAACTCAACAACAACCTAACTACCTACAAAGATAATCACAACTGATTATCTCATCAAGATGATCTAGAACTAGAACGAACCGTCACCTCTTAGCATATCAAAAACATGATAAACACTTTAACCAAAGTAATCTTATCGTTGCCATAACGATATCTGAGTATATTTAGATGTTAAAAGCAAGTGACGACGCGTGGGCGCATCAGGTCTGACTCATAGGACCAACATTATTCTAATGCATCGTCGCCGAAGGACCAGGCTTCAATTAGCTTATTGCGTATCACAAGTTTATGGCATTCCATCGATCGATCGGTTCCATTTATAACATGTTTGAACGTGACACTACTATAAAGTGTCATGAAATATTGGGTAATGAAGCAGACGGATTTAGGGAGAGATTTATGGGTACTCTTTTCTTCTGGATCAACTGTCATTTGCCCACCGTTCTTTTTTCGAAGTTTTCAGAAGCCGTGCTTAAAAGGCAGGCCTGGCAGAACTGAAACTCTTGAGACAGTGCCAGCTCTTCTAGCTTGCCACCCCGTAACTTCTAGTCTATCGAAAAAAAAACTATTGATGTAAGTATATATAAAGGTGCCTAAAACTTTCGAGCACGTTTTGCTTTCTTCTAATGTCAGATAGAGAGTTTTATGCATTTGTCGGCAAAGTTACTTCTATATGTCAGTAGCTATCTTGAACGGATCAAAATTGTGGTCATAGAAGGGATGACTTAAAGTCATGAATGCAGCTGTGATGATATTGCTCAAACGCATTTATGGTGTTACGAATGCATACAATATAGTACCTACAGGCAGGGCCCGATCTAGTTATATAGCCGCTCCGGGCAAAATAATATTCGTCGCCATTTACACTAACACCATATAAGTCATGATCATAGATTTAATAATAAAGAAGATACGCCCGATGGACGAAAATGTAAGTATAGGAACCTTTTGTCTCCAGTATTCCATGATTGACAAAATTGTGGTTTAGGCTTCGGTTTTTGACCATCTCGTCCCGGCCGCCGTGGTAGACGCCGCGGGCGTCGGGGGACACCACCTGGTGACCTCCGGCCACCGTAGGCGCGGGCCTGTGGACGGCGAGCTATGGGTGGCTCGCCGTCCGTCCGTCTAGTGACGACAGGCCGTGTCGACGGCGCGTTAGTGTTCCACGCGCGCCTTAAAGAGAGTCAGCACACAGAGGGGCCCGAAAGGGCCGACGCCTGCCGGAGTCGCGGGATTATTCGCAAGAGACACCGTGGCTCCGGAACACAAAGGGCAATGAAGGAACATGGATGGGTTTTAGTCAGTAGAAGTCTGACACTCCCTCCCGCTACACCCAGAGCGGGAGGAGTCATTGGATGATTTCCCATCCCTAAAAAAAAAAAAAGGCTTCGGTTTTTACAAGAACTGAACAACACGGAATTCTTATAATTTGTCACGATCGCTGTCGAAAACACTGAAAGGAATCTCGAGCCTATTTTGATGAAAACTATTATTTTTGAAGTCTGATCCCTCGCAATCAATTCCAGAAGCTAAGGTGTGTTTTAATTTTCTTAGGAGACAGCATTAAGAAAATTATAAAACAAGACAGCACTTTTAAAATATATTGGTAGTCTAAGGATTTACTGTTGTTAAAGTAGATTTTATAATAAGGTTTTTCACTCCCGCAGATAAAATTGAGGACTTCGTGCAACTGCAACCTCAACTCTGCCGCTCTGGGCATTTGCCCTGCTTGCCCCCGCCCCCCCTAAATCGGGCCCTGCGTACAGGTGACCAAAAAGTGTGGAATATGATTGAGATTTCATGCGCGTCCCCGAGCAAAACGCAGCGCTAGCCGCTTTTTGTGCAGTTTTTGGAGGTAGGTATATAGGTACTCTTTATCCAAAAGAAATATCACCTTATAAAAAATACCTACATTAAATTTCTACATAATCTTGGCTTCAAAATGGTAGATTTTTATTTTTTATTACTAAGTATAATGTTTAAGTAATCTCCTCACAATGAAACTACAGAAATGAGAAATAAATCACTGAAAACATGCATCTTCTCGAAAACTAACGATTATTTTGATTTTGTACTTAAACTAATGGATAGGCAATTTAATTATGAACATTTTGCTAGAATTTTTTTTTTCAAACGACCAAAATTAGATTTTATAACGATTTTATTCAACATTCTGAGCGTATTCGCTATTGTATCTCTTGCGCTGGCATTGAGGGAAAAAATGCTCAAGGTTATTTGGTCAGGGTACGGCCTTAAGATGGCGGCAAATAGGAATTTATGGAAGAAGAAGACATTCTTTGCCGACCCCAAATAAATTAAGATCAAGGCGGACAAATGATGAGCTGTAGACATAGCTTTACATGTGATGTATAGAGCTCAATGTTAAGGAAATTCAACCTATCCGAAGCGCGTGTTACGTATTCAAGCTCGCTTCGCTTGCTACAAAAAAAAAAAATTCTGTTTTTTTTTTTTCACGTACTGCATGGACCAGGGCGCCCATCTTGAAATACGCAAAATACCGTAAGTAAAAAGTTTATAAGTTATACATATTAAATATAGGTATTGAACTTTGTGATCTACCAAACATTCGAAAATTCAATAAAAAATGATGAATGGTCTGTAAAGTCCATTGTACAATTTAATTCAGTAGGTATCCAGGCATTGTTCTTTTGTTTCCTTATTATAATTCGGGGCTTAACAGTTAACTATTTCTCACCAGTCACAGGTACAATAAAAATAATAGTTATTTATGATACAAGTGCGGTAAGTTGGTCTTTACAAACGAGTAGACAAAATGTAAGCCTCAGACGAAGTCGAGGGTTTACCATACCACGTGAATACGTGATGTATCATACATCGTTTTTCGACACATTATATAAAAAGATAATGAAACAAACTTTTTCATTAGGTTATATATACCTACTAAAAAATATTGTTAATCATTAAATAGCGTTCTCGCGATTTTGGCGGCAAGAGACCATTTTCTGCAATTTGCGCCTCATTCAAGATATCAGATGGAGTAGATTCCATATTAATATCGGATTCCTCGCTTGAAATCGTAATCTAATTAATAATTATAAATAAAAGTTGCAACTATCTTTGACATTCTAATTGAAAATGGCGCGAATTTGCAAATGGGGAAACATGTACGTTTTTAAAATAAGAACGCGCTTCCGTTTGCGTGAAACTCCTTAGTAGAATTATAAATATTGTAAGTATTATAACGGGTGTAAGGGACAGCCCTCCTCAAACTGATAGGGTGATTTCAGTATATCGTTCTAAGTTGACCGGTACATGAAATTATTTCAGGAACTTTATGGGAATCCAATAAAACTGATTTGTTTAATTACCTCACTCGCAATGTATCGCTACCTCTGCAAAACGCACGCAGCGAACGGCAGCGCAGCGAGCTTTCGAAAGGATAGCTGCGCCCGCGCTACGTTTTAACAGCTGATTTCATGCGTCGTTCATGAGATTTATTTTTATTTTTTTTTATTTTTTCATTTTAGCTGTGTTATTTACATTAATGGAGTTCTGCATACAGATAATGTAACTTTACATTGAAATAAAGCAAAAAAAATGAAAAATCGAAAAAAAAATAAAAAAAAATCTTGAGGAAATTTCCACTGGAATATGATTCAAAATAAGGAGCTGATTGCACCCTGTTAATTTGTGGAAGGCTGTCCCTTACACCCTGTATATTGTACCTAAATTGTCTCCTCGAGCCCTTTATATTGATACCCCACTCGATACCGGCCCATAACACTACTCCCATCCCTGGGGAAACTTTTAGAGCGACTGATCGTTCCGCGCTTGCTACCGAACGGACCTAAATTTCATAATAATCAATTCGGGTTTAGTATTGGAAAGTCTACCACCGACACGGCTATCTCTGTCCGTAAAATCGTCAACTTATCTCATCATAAATACGTGGTTGGAATCTTTCTCGACATTTCTGGCGCTTTTGATAACGCTTGGTGGCCGATGTTACTACTTAAAATGAAAACCCGTGGTTGCTACAAAAATATCTATAATCTGATTTTTTCGTACTTTCTAAACGGCTCCACGAAACTCAATCTTGGACATCATTCCATTACTAAGTCTCTAACCATGGGATGTCCTCAGGGCTCAGTAATCGGTCCGTATATATGGAATTTTGGCTATGATGATTTTCTCGCGCTTCCGCTCCCATGCGGCTGTTCATTAACCGGTTACGCGGACGATGGCTTGCTGCTCATTCAGGCAAGTACTCGGGCTGGACTCGAGAACTTAGCTGACACATGCCTACGTTTAATATCTTAGTGGGGTGATCGGAACCGTCTGACCTTTGCACCGCATAAAACCTATCAACTTCTTTTAAAAGGAAACTTAAATCCTGGCCTAGTATTAAATTTAATAACGTACCCGTTAAAAGGAAAGATTCCGTGTGCTACCTCGGTATGCTACTAGAAAGAAACTTTTCATTTATTGATCATATAAAAACAGTAGGAAAAAAAGCAAAAACGAACTTCTACGCCTTGACGAGAATATTAAAGGCTACTTGGGGTCTATCATTTCAAACCTTAAAAACCATATATGGGGCTACTTACTTCGGTTGTATGTGCTACGGGGCACCTGTCTGGGTCGATAGGGCCACCATAGGGGCGGTACGACGTAAATTACTTCAAAACCAGCGTTTGGCCTTGATATTCTTATGCAAGGCGTATAGGAAGGTTAGTACTGAAGCCTTACCAGTGCTGGCGGGTGTTCTCCCAGTCGATCTTGAGGTGCAGCGGCGTGCTGCAATGTACTTCTACGCTAGAAAGATCACGGACCCAGAGTTTTTACCGCAACGCGACCGTGCTAAGATCTCTAGATTACTAAAACCCCAGACTAACGTCTGGGAGGAACTTTTATGCGAATGGCAATGTAGGTGGGAAAATTCCATCAAGGGCAGACACCTCCACCAGTTTTTTCCATCCGTTCGTGAGCGGCTGGAGAAGACATGACTGGAGGTGGATCACTGTGTTGCCCAATTTCTCACAGGTCATGGCAACTTTAAGAGTAAATTATTTTCCTTTAGGTTTGTGGCCTCACCTCGAACAATCCGCACATCACATCTTGTGGGAGTGTATTCTTTGGCAGACTGAACGTAATATTATGTTAGATAGTATTCAGGTTACATCTGGACTCTGGAGTAGTTTACTATACGGACCTTGTAGAAACCAGAACAAATTTCCGTGCGTTCAGGCGATTTTGCCATACCTATTACTGGAATCAAAAGTAGCTCACAATTTAGGACCCATTAGTTTAAATGTTAATATATAATCCGTGGTGCTTGGCAACTGGGCTTAACCCAGTTGTACATGTCCCTTGGTGCCTATTGGCCTAGCTGTAATCGGTCTCCTGCTTGATATGGAGGGAAGTGGAAATTATATTTATTTTTCCTACTCCTCCGCTGTACTCTTCTGATTAATTTCGTTTCGGGATCCAAGACAGTTGAATCGTGTCTCCGGGACTCGTCGGGTTTCATTAACTCGGCGTTTTTCTGGTGGTCGCCACTGTTGATTCTGGCTTTCAGGAGTTGCAGTGGTTGGAAATGTGTGGCGGGCTTGTCCCAAAAAAAAAAAAAATACCCCACTCGATAGGTTAAAAAAGTTGATGTCATTAAAATGATGCCGAAGCTCAGATATTATAATCGTTATATACCTATCCAGTATCATTCTCACTACCAAGACGAGTCTAAACGACACCTCTAAGCTAAAATCTATCAAGCCACAGGGTTAGGCTACAGAGTGTGCCAAAGAAATATACATCATACATACATAACACTCGAAAAAAACATCAGTGTAACAGTCGGGTAATTAGAACTACATCTATTGTCTCATTTTTTCTTTAATATTAAAGTGAGACAAACCTTCTGAGCAAAAAGTTCTTCGCTAAAATACCGTAAAGGATACGCACGGCGGCCGCGGCGCCATGCAAACATCGGAACGTGCGGTAAAGTAGGTACTTAGTACCTACCTTAGGTGAGAGTACCTATTTTACCGCACGCTCCATTGTATAGTCCGTAATTTTGAACTTTCGAACAATGTATACAGGCTTCGTAAAACTATTTTTTGAGCAAATGTGCCGAAAAGATATTTCTTCCACAAAAAAATATTAATGCGTTCGCTTTTCGTATGAATTTTGGTCAAAAATCAATCGTCAGGACAGAGAAGAAGAGAGAAGTTAGATATTAACTATCTAACTTCATCGGGGGATTTCTCGTTATAAGTACATTCACCGTGTAATTCTAAATTCGAAAATTAACGCTTATGTAATAAAAGGTTTACATCATTTCAAAATCAATACTTTCATATCGCAAATGACGCAAGTTGTTATGTCATGCATGAAACATCAAGGATAAGGCTTATTATTGTGGTATTGCAATTATTTGTTTTTTGTGTCACTTAATGAATAATTTATTCTTTGAAAGAGTATTTCATGCGGTTTGAGTTTTACATAAATTATACGAATAATTTGGTCAAAGGTTTTGGAAAAGGTTTGGTTTTTTTCTTGTGAACGTGGATGGGAAAAATATCCGAAACTATGTAAAATAGCGTACATTTTGGTTTAGGCAAAATTTCACCTTGTATACTTGTATAGTCTATAATCTACGTTTCTAAAACTTATCGTTAGCAAACCAATTTGACGGCTTTTAAAAAACAGTGCTAGTTACGGCTGTATATGGTTAAATAACAGAACGATTATGACAAGACCTGTACTAATACAAAACTATAAAACCTAACGGATCATACAATAACTGAGGAAACGTTGAGTTTAATATGGTTGAAAAGCGAGTTAACTGGGAGGCTGAGCGTTAGAACACAAATACTTTAGATTAATGCATATTATACCGTTTAACTTCCCAGGTTTTAACCATGCTGCACGTACCATATTTTTTCTTATTACTTACCTAACCGTTTTTCCAAAAGTTAGAAACATAACAACTGCAGTTCTTGGGCCCGCTTGTATCACAACACAAATTAATTGCACCACCACAAAACATTCGTTAATTTAAACTTCATTCCTAAAATAAAATTAGTTTAGCGCTAAATCGTGGTGGAAGCGAGCCTTAAACGTCCCAACATCAAGTTCCATCATGAAATACCAGCTACTTAGAAATAACAGTTAAGTTAATCTAAGGTCCTTGTTTCCAATTGAGTTAACACTGGCTGGATAAAAACTTGATCTTCCCGTGTGCGAGAGCAGTTGCTCCGGCGCAGACCAAAAAGTCGGCGCATTCCATTGTTGATTGGAACAAGTCGCGGTTGCCCGCTCCAATGGGAAAAGTCGCACAGCACTGAGACTGTGAAGCAACGAACGATCTACGAGTGGAGTCGGTATCTTGAATTTCTGGAGTATGGAACTGGGTGTTGCCTAGTTTCAGCCAGTGATATATTATAATTCTTCGAAAAAGTAACCGTGTCATTTGAAGAAACACGGGTGAGTTTTAGTCAGTAAGAGCCTGGATCTCCCTCCGCGCAGAGCAAGCGAATTCCTTTGATGATTTCGCATACTACACTACACCTTTGATTTTGTCTCTATGCAAGCAAAGTAGTTGGTACAACGTTTTTTTTTGTAACTGATTAGGCACTCAGAATTTTGGATCTAAATGTACAACAAAAACGAAAAACATAACCCTCCTTTTCTCGCAGTCGGGTAATGAGCGTATATTTCAGTACTACCTGTGCAGCTAATCTTAATTAGCTAGCTTCTGGCAGCGATTTCACCCACGAGAATCTGGAAAAATATCCCAAGGGAACCTACTCGCGGGATAACAAGTGTCCCTAGGACATTCAAAATGGTCCACTCTGTCTCCACCTAGAAATTCATCAAAATTGGTTTCGAGGTTAGGCGTACAGCCAGACAGATTTACTTTTGCCTATATTTGATTTTAGACCATGATAATAAACAAAATTTGGGTTGTTTTTTTGCCGAAAAAAATAACCGAAGAAATGTGGTTTTGATTTATACACGTACACTTATAACCCATCCCTTTGTAAATTTAAGCGTGATGTTATTTTTCTGTGTTTTCCAACTGCACCCACTTAAATGCTATTATATAGGTACCTCTTTCGATGATTCCAACGAAGCTTAATTAGTCATTGAAATAATAAATTCTAACTGATAAATAGATATTACGTGATTTGTTTTTACCATGCGTCAGACTTTTGGGGGCCGAGTCACCCGCGTCCCTCCTAGGAGTACCTTTCAGCGAATCCCTACACGTGGTCCCTGGGTGGTGCTAAAGGTGACACTAACCGCCTCCGTGGTCTAGTGGTTATACCACCTGATTCAGACCCAGAGGTCCCGGGTTTGATTCCCAGCGGGGGCAAATTTTTTGCTCGGTTTCGTTGGTGGTAGGACTTGTTCAAAGTCCGCCTGGCAAGCTACCACCATCATGTCTAAGTCTGTCGCCATAACAACAATGTTAACAGCATTGTTGTGTTCCGGCAGTTAGAGGTATGATAGCCAGTTCCTCTGTGTAAGAGGATTCCGGGTGAAACTCGCTTCCATCTTCGGCCTAATCATCACTTTCCATGAGATTTGGGCCAAGAGTTTCCCCGTTTTGTGTATAAAATGAGTCTCTAATTTAAATTTTAACTCACCGGTGGATATTCGATATTGAGCAATAAATAATATTTTTGACCGATAAAGAGGGGATTCCCCGTTTCTCAGAGCGCCACCGTCTACAAACTTTACATTTCACAGCAAAATCCATAGATTATTCATTATAATACTGGTAGCAAAATCTTTGCACGATACTGCTAAATGCTAATCTACTAAGCAACGAAATTAACGCAATAGGTACTCATATTGCCAAATAAGAGGGATTCCCCTTTTATTAGGTTAACGTACAATCGGTTTATTTTCCTAGCAAAACAATACTAAAATTTTGTTGAATGATATCAGCTGGTCGATTCTGTCGACATCTCACCGAGATCACTTAGGTGGAGTGAACGACAAGTGAGCTAGCTGTCATTCCATCTTGTTTGAATGGTTTGACAGCTCACTTCGTGATCACTTCACCCACGCTTTCACTTCGACATGTTTACAGAATCGACCAGCAGGGGTATTCCCTTAACGCCATTGCTTACAAAAAACGCGACCGTGCACGACGCTGTCTTTTAAGTATCTAAGTATACTAAAATTGCAATAATCAATGAATTGATGTATTAAATTAATTATATTTCGGAACTCGGTGTCAAAATACGAAGAAACTAACAAAAACACCGACTTCCGAAATTAAAGTTATTTTTTACTTTGTAGTGTTTTTGTTTTTGGAAGTCGGTTGTATTTTTTTGTAAAAAGTTTTTTATTTTTTACTTTTCAGTGGTACCCCATACCTAACAACCTCCATTTTGAAGTCGGTTAATAATTATACACAAGAAAATTCGGAAAAGAAGCTCACTTTAAGAAGTATTTATTAGTTTTTAGACTAGATGCTTAGTTTTTAGACTATGCTTTTAGGGGTGGTTTGGGATCTACCTCCTCGCGGTCCACCCCGGGCAACGGCACCACAGGCTTGCCTGTGGTACGGCAGAATGATCCCACTTAAGCGGTGGTAGGCTCCGCAAGGAGCCGCCTAGCTCGCGACCACCATCCCGCCGGAGTCCGGCGCCAAGCAGCTTGCTGTGTTCCGTCGGTGAGCGGGAGTGCCAGTGCCTTTGGGAGAGAAGTTGGTTGTCAGTTGCGCTGTTCAGAACCGGTCTTGGGCGCTGGGCGAGGCTTTCCGGGTAACTCATTTTTGGAGGGTAGCGGGATCCGAAGCACGGTGCCAGCCGTTGGCCGACCGCAGTCAGTAGGGGGCCCAAGTAGCACGCCAGCCACGTGTGAAAGGCTGCCCCGCCAACTCGCGAAAAATCCCGGTATGCTCCACCGTGCCAGCCGGCGACTGGATGGGAGGACCCGGTGGCCATATCCGGGGGGGTTCGGGCGTCCCCGCAGTCTCCAAATGAGTTCCCCATTGGTTGGCTTAGCTCTAGTGTACCACTTGGTTTACTGACCAGCGCCTCGACAGTTAGACTTTTTTCCCCAACAACTTACCCTAACAATGACCAAAGCAAAGAAGAATATGGTGAAACAACGGCTGCACTTCCTCCCATTAAAAGTGCACCTCACAAATATAAGAGGGTTGCACTCCAATCTCGACCCGGTCCATCACCACCTTGAGACCGAGAAGCCGCACCTGTTTTTCCTAACGGAGACGAAAATAACAACCCCGTCGGACGTGGCGTACCTCAACTACCCGGGCTACTCTCTGGAACACAAGTTCAAGAAGCAGGCTGGGGTCTGTGTGTATGTCCGCGATGACATCTGTTGTCGTCGTCTCCGTTGCTTTGAGAAATCGGGTTTTTCTGCCATTTGGCTACTTGTGGACACTGGTGTGGAAAAATATATCTTTATCGGTGTTTACCGATCGCACAGCGGCGACCAGGAGACAACAGCGCTATTTAACTCCCTCGTGGAGTCGACCGACGTAGCCCAGCAACGGTACCCAACAGCGAGGTTCACTTTTCTGGGGGACTTCAACGCCCACCATAAAGAGTGGTTGTTCCCGTACCAGAGAACTGACCATGCCGGGTTAGAGGCGCGCAAGTTTGCTTTAACGCTAGATCTAACCCAGCTGGTGAATGTGGCAACACGGGTACCGGATGTTGACGCCCATACACCCAATGCTTGGACCTTCTGTTGGCAACTGATCCGGACAGTCATTCAGTATCGGTCTCAGCCCCACTGGGAACGTCTGACCACTGCCTGGTGAAATCCGTGTTGGCCTGCTCTCCTCCAGATAAGAGTCCTAGAGGCACGAGACGAGTATGGCGATACGAGTCAGCAGATTGGGATGAGATGCGGCATTTTTTTGCGTCTTATCCATGGCGGCAAGTGTGCTTCTCCTCGGGTGACCCCTCGTGCTGTGCTGACGTGATTGCAGACGTGATTCGGCAGGGGATGGAGTATTTTATTCCATTCTCTGACGTCCCACTCGGTAACAAGTCGCGGCCTTGGTATAATGCAGAATGCGCCCTCGCTGAGGCCCGTAAAGAGTCTGCTTACCAAGCGTGGATCAAGGTCCGCGACCGAAAAGTTAAAGCACGTAGGGTTCGCGCGAGGAAAAGAGCATTTAATTCTGCCGCTAAGTTATGCAAGCGGGTTCTACGTAGGGCACGTTTTGACCATGTAGGACGTATCGGGGCCAAACTAGCATCGCACCCTCCGGGTAGTAAGCAGTTTTGGTCCCTGTCGAAAGCGGTTGAAACGAACTTTTGTCGACCCACTTTGCCTCCAATGTTGAAACCTGATGGGTCGCTGGCTCACTCTGCAAGTGAGAAAGCAAATTTATTTGCATCTCTTTTTGCAAGCAATTCGCGTCTGGACGCTGGCTCCAAGCAACCACCAATTTTACCTCGTTGTGACTCTTCGATGCCGGAGGTCACAGTTCACATTAAAGAGGTCCGGAGAATATTGAGCAGTCTAGACGTGAATAAGGCCAGCGGACCTGATGGCATTCCAGCGAGAGTCTTGAGGCAATGTGCGCCTGAACTGTCTCCTGTATTGACACGTCTGTTCCGCCTCTCTCTAGAAAAAAGAACGGTGCCAAAATCCTGGAAGCTTGCAAATGTGCAACCGGTGCCCAAAAAGGGAGACCGCGCGGACCCTGCTCATTACCGTCCGATCGCCATCACCTCCATACTATGCAAGGTTATGGAAAAGGTTCTAAACAGTAAGTTGCTGACCTACCTTGAAGACAATGATCTCCTCAGTGACCGTCAATATGGCTTTCGCCGGGGACGGTCTACTGGCGATCTTCTTGTGTATGTCACGCACTGCTGGGGCGAGGCCATCGAGAGACACGGCGAAGCACTTGCCGTTTCACTCGATATCTCGAAGGCCTTTGACAGGGTCTGGTACGCAAGTCTACTCAGCAAGCTTCCTGCTTATGGCATCCCGGCTGGTTTTTGTAGCTGGATATCAGACTTCCTCAGTGAACGGTCAATCAGAGTCGTTGTTGACGGTTGCTACTCTGATCTCATGGCTATCGATGCCGGAGTTCCTCAGGGGTCTGTTCTCTCTGCAACTCTTTTCCTGCTGCACATCAATGACCTACTTCAGCCTGGTCTTGTTGGGTACGCAGATGACAGTACGGTTTCAGAGAGATACATGTCTAGCGCAACAACCAGCGGGGGTGAAGTTCGTTCATTGAGAGAGGCCATGGTAGAGCGGACAAATTTGGCATTGAGCCTTGTCTCCCAGTGGGGTGACGACAATTTGGTCACTTTTAACGCCACCAAAACTCAGGCGTGTCTTTTTACCACTAAAAGGAGTCGTTTCGCCCAAACTCCTACTTTTCGGGGTGTATCTGTTCCTGTGACTGATCGGCTCGAGCTTCTAGGCATGGAGTTGACATCCAGTCTGAACTTCGGCGCCACCATTGAGTACAAAGCCAAAACTGCAGCCAAAAAGCTGGGCATTCTGAATAAAGTGAAGCGATACTTCAGGCCTGGACAGCTTTTAACCCTTTACAAAGCACAAGTCCGATCCTGCATGGAGTATTGCAGCCACCTCTGGGATGGCTCGGCCAAGTACCAGCTTGCCGCGCTTGACTCGGTGGAACGCAGAGCTAAGAGGCTCATCGGTGACGAAAAACTGGTGGATGCCAAGCTTCACAGTTTGGCTCATCGCCGCAAGGTTGCCTGCTTGTCGGTCTTCTACAGATTGTACTTCGGCGCATGTGCCCAAGAACTCTACGACCTCATTCCACCAGCACCCTTCTACCATCGAACATCCAGACGCACTGCAGCTTACCATCCCTACCATGTTGCTATTCCACGAATTCGCACTAAGCGATTCCAAACGTCCTTGATAATGTGGACAGCAAAAGAGTGGAATTCTCTGCCTGCGTCTGTGTTTCCGAACGCTTACAACCCTAATCTCTTCAAAGTTAGAGTAAACAGGCTCCTTCTGGGTAAGCTCGCTGCATCGTAGACTTTGTCTCTGTCATTTCTGACCAAGACTAATGTCAAGAGCAAACCCATCACAAATAAATAAAAAAAAAGATGCTGATAATCCAGGCTGCAGCATCAGGCCAGACTTATGTCAACATTGCATTGAACTTAAAATTTAGTCCTGTTTAAAATGAGCCCAAACACGACTATGGTGCTGTAATTTCAAGGTTTGTACTTTTTCTGATGCTCCTGGCTTCAGCATCAGGTCTCTATGTACTTCGGTGTTCCTCATTAACAGTACGTTTATCCACACATCGAGCCCTTTTCAATGACCCTAAACACGATATATCTGCTGTTAGTAGTCGAGGAGTTAGGTACTCTGCAGCATCAGGTCATGACTTGATGATCATGAGACCAAATGTGGCAAATGCCCTATCAAACATCAAAATAATTTACTAAAACAATCCTTGCCTGTTCGAGTAACTTCTTACCTACTGTTAAGGAGTTGTACCTTCCATCATCAGCCCAGCTACCTGAGATGGTGACAACCATATGCAAATACACAAGATACTTCATAATAGATGCGAAAAATAATGAGTAAGCCTATAAATTTGAGGATTGCCCTCGATTTCTCTAAGATCCCATCATCAGATCCTAACTTGGTGACAGTGGGACCACCTCAGAACTATCTACTATCGAACAAAAAAAAAAATTTGAAAATCCGTCGACAATTGACGGAGTATTCGATGAACAAACATAGAAAAAAAAAACATACAAACATCCGAACATAGTACCTCCTCCTTTTTGTGAAGTCGGTAAAAAAAAACATACAAACATCCGAACATAGTACCTCCTCCTTTTTGTGAAGTCGGTAAAAAGGGGATTCCCCATTTGTCGAACAGAGCGCCACCGTCTACGACCGCATGTCCTTCTACGAAACTACTACGAACTGCTACGACTTATGCAAAAATACTACATCTTCTACGCAACTACTACGAATAACGTAGCAAGAATACTTCCCGTAGCACTGTAGCAGGTGTCGTGTAGCTGGATTTTGATGACGATAGTTTCGCAGAGATACGTAAATTCGAAGTTTTTTTTATTTATGCTTTTTAGGGTTCCGTACCCAAAGGGTAAAAACGGGACCCTATTACTAAGACTTCGCTGTCTGTCTGTCTGACTGTCACCAGGCTGTATCTCAAGAACCGCGATAGCTAGACAGTTGAAATTTTCACTAATTATGTATTTCTGTTGCCGCTATAACAACAAATCCTAAAAACAAAATAAAATAATTATTTAAGGGGGGCTCCCATACAACAAACGTGATTGTTTTGCTCATTTTTATGGATAATGATACGGACCCTTGGTACGTGAGTCCGACTCGCACTTGGCCGGTTTTTTTACCTTTTACTCGTAGGTATTTATACTTTTATTTTTATTTTCAAGTGAGACCTATCATATGGAAGTATGGACGATACAAGGTCGTTTTCTTTGGATTTTTATGACGTAAGAAGGTTGGCGGTTTCCTCGTCACGACTCTTTGAAACTTTTGTTCTACGTCATTTTGGGTTTCCTCACAATGTTTACCTTCACAGTTTGGAGAGCAGAAACATCACTCATACCAGGGGCCCGAGTCTGCTATTTTTATAAGTTTGTCATTCCGACACGATCCCATTGTCATGCCATTGTCATTTTGCTAAAAGTTCGTAATCTGCTAAATTCATAATCGCACGGTCACTGGCACTTCAGTGGCCGGTCATTGGGACGTCAATGGTCTCGTAATAGAATTGCGGTAGGAATGCCGTATTGCCATTATTATAAAACCGAGCCAAATTTGAGCATTTATTCATGCCAGATTTTATTTATATTTAGTTTTACATATTATTTATAGTGTTACTAGCTGTCCCGCGCAACTTCGTCTGCGTCACATTTTCCGCTCCTAAATAATATTGCAACAAAAAATTGAGATTTAAACTATCCTATCTCTCAAGTTGGATCGAACTGCACATGGTGTGCGAATTTTATTATAATCGGTTAAGTGGTTTAGGAGTCCATTGAGGACAAACATTGTGACACGAGATTTATATATATTAAGATAAGCAATCTGAAGTAGTGAGAAGTTCGTAAATACTAAATCTGTCATTATGTACGAGATTACCATTCATATGGCTTTCTTTCAATGGCGTGTCAGTGGTTGATCATTGGAATGTCATAATGACGCCATTATGATGCCATTATGTTAGTAGATTACCAAACTTGTCAAAATCAACCATTTTGAAATCAGTGATCGACCATTCTGACACTATTGTAATAGCAGACTCGGGCCCCTGGTCATCACTATAAAAGTAAAATGCATGGCTTCGGCCCTAACCGTACTTTCACCTAGGTTTGCCCATTTTGTAATCAAGGTCTTATTATACTTATAAACTACCAAATATTATGTTTTGGAAAAAGATGAAACAATAAAGGCTAGGTACTTTTTTTTCTAAGACTGTAAACCTTTTGTAAAACAAAGTACTTCGTTCTTATTAAAATAAATGCGTCTACTAGAAAAAATCATTGAAAGGGTTTTCTTTAACCGCCACTTGTGTTGTATGACCGAAAAGACAAAAACGTTTTGGGGGCCGAGTCACCCGCGTCCGTAGGAGAATACCCTTTAGCGAATCCCTACACTTGGTCCCCGGGTGGTGGTTAAACCACCTAATTCAGACCCAGAGATCCCGGGTTCGATTCCCAGCGGGGGCAAATTTATTGCTCGGTTTGGTTGGTGGTAGGACTTGTTCTAAGTCCGCCTGGCAAGCTACCACCATCATGTCTAAGTCTGTCGCCATAACAACAATGTTAACAGCATTGTTGTGTTCCGGCAGTTAGAGGTATGATAGCCAGTTCCTCTGTGTAAGAGGATTCCGGGTGAAACTCGCTTCCATCTTCGGCCTAATCATCACTTTCCATCCTGTGAGATTCGGGCCAAGAGTAACACCGTTTTGCATAAAAAAAAAACGCTTTAATTTTCATGCTCAAGTAAAATAAAGGCTTATCCGCGGTTTGGTGGCTGTATGTCGCAGCGACACAGTGCAGGGCGTAATGCGGTGCAATCACCGCGCGTTCCCGTGAGAACGCGACCGAGCGCGCCGCGCCTCGCATGCCACAGCAAAGGTCAAATGGAATTCGCGAAAATCGACTTTTCATAGCTAAGAGGGATTTTCTTCGTAGTTTTGTTAAATTTAAGTATTTCACGTTTGGTTATAACGTTTATCGCCGATTTTTCAAACTTAAGATACCTACTTGCTAAAGGAACTGGTAGTTAGACAATTTTTATCCAGAAAATATTCTTGGAATTAGTACATACTTTTTGTGTCAATAGTGACTTTTGAAAAATATAATTACCCGTAGGTACCTAATTTCTTAATTGTTTATTATTCAAAGCTCATGCTTTAGCTTATGCCACTTCGGGGCAAAAGCCCCTTTATGATTAGTATTTTATGATAAAATCTAAATATAGCATAGGTGGGTTGTTGACAATAACAGATAAAAAAAAAGAAAAAAACAACAACAAGATAATAAAAAACTTGGTCAACAATTACATTGTAACGAATAAAAGACGCCATTGTTTATTTATTAAATCAATAAAAAGATACTTCGCCTGTCCCGTTTAATGACTCGATAAGTACATTTCTTATGACGATACCCAAATATTGACCACAGAATGCAGTTTTCGATGTCTCTCAATCAACTTGGTTTTCCTGAACAATTAACTAATTCTATTTTAATGAGTTAAAACGTGTTATGGTAATTTGGGCAGAGTCGACGTCCCATAATCGCTTGAAGGACGGACGGATCCACATTCCGTAGCAGAGGGAAAAGGGTTCGCTTCGTTACGGACTCTTGTAACTTTTTTACTCATTTTGTAACTTTTATATAACACCCAGAGCTCAGCCTTGATACACTACTTTGCTGCAGTCCGTGGCTGTAGTACACTTTAACTGGATTGGAATCAAGTGTTTTGTTATGTTGCCCTTTATAGTCAATTTAATTGATTAGATAGATCATTGTGATTTCTATGATAGTATATCACGCATGGTCTACGTGTACAAGTACATACTTACTATGGGAAAAGATGATATTTCCTACCACTTGCACAATTCCTGGTAACAAGTCCATGTGAAAACATCAAACAATGCAAAGAAAGAGAGACGGTTCTCAAAGAAAGAGCTCATTGAAGACGCTTAGCATATCACCAGCGAAGAAAGACCTCCCTCACCCCTCTCCCGCTGTGTAAGCCCTCGTTGAATGAGGGTAGCACACGTATTATCATAGATCTTTTGTAAATGGGCGTCCCGTTCACATGCATCCATTGAGGTCCCTTCACACGGTCAAAGGCGACAAAAAATAATACAAAAACCGTTACGCTCCCGAAAAAATGTTCCCATAACTTGTGAATGTCTGTCATTGAGAAATCTGTATAAAGAGAACATGTGTGGCGGGAACCGCTTTAAACTGGAACATTTTGTAAGTTATTAATAAAAATTACTGATAACTTGCCAGATTTGTGCACTATTTGGTTACCAAAAAAGTATCTTTCAAGATAAATTGACTGAGCGACTGTGACTGGATCAACTTACCCATGAAATAATTATTTCAATGGCGAAAAACGATACTAAAAATACATATTATGTAGCTCTTCATCATTTATTTCATATAACTAATAAGGAAAAATATAGTTATATGTTATAAAACGAAACTGCTGAAACCATAATGCAAGCCGCATTTTGTTGTCACACATGGATCACAAATGTGCGTGGGACCGAGTATTAAGCGCTCCATGAATGGACCACAGACATGGGACCGCAGCCCATAATCATTCTCACGGTTCATGCTAAGATAAAAACTTTATGGCATGACCCGACAGAAAATACTGATAATTTGATAGATATTGAAGTTGTTGACGAAAATAGACTAATACAGATATCGCTGAAAAGAATCGATGTTTTCGACAGACAGAAAATCACGAGCTACAATGGGACGACTTTGTTTCTTTAGTATGGAATGCCAGGCAGGGCCGTCGCTCGAGGGAGCATTAAGCTATCATGCCATCAGCGCGTCCCCGTCTGGTCAGCATTCTTAAGCCGGGTCCGGTGTCCGCCTCAGGAATGTCTGCAACCAGCAACCCGAGACGGAAGGAGCAGCGGCGGAAGCGGTTCATAGAACTGAACTGCAACATTCTAGAAGGACTTCCGTGCCATCGCCACGTGCATCAAATATAAACCGTGAGTTCGCGCGACAAAGTCCAATTTTAAAGCCGTAACATTCTCGAAGTTGCTGGCTACGAATTTTTATCTCAGTTAGTGTTATTAATGCGATAAGTAGTAAAGAGTTTACAGACAATATTAGGCCTTAGGTGTTTAATCATAAAGTTGAATATGGAATAATTCGAAATCGTTACATAATTTAACGGTTCACGAACATTCTGCGCTGCAGCGCGCAACCGTTTCGCTCCACTGCTGTACCGTGCATCCTGCCTCATACAACTTGTAATTTTCCGAGTATTTTACTTTATTTACCAAAGCTTTTTCGCACAAGATTATCAATTTCTGTGTAATTAAGCAATCAAAGATATAGTTGCTGTATGTTCCCCACAGCTATAATGTTCGCGATTGGTCACTAGCCAGAGAACGTGCAGGCCGCACCGTGTTGCAACTATAACAATCTTTTGTGTCGAAACCGTGATAATCTTATTGGTTACGGTTATAACGAACAAATATTTAACTTCGGGATTCCAAGAGTTTGTGTTTTGACTGGCACGTCAAGGGCCGTAAATTTTCGTAGAGTGCGAATGTTCATAAGGTGTATTGAATCGAGTGAAGTTTTCCTGTTTGCCCGTCGAGTTTGGGACCTCCCGCCGCGGCCTTGTGTTCATGGAGGCTTGCGTTTCTCATGGCATTTTATTTTAAAAACCCATAATGGCGTCACAAATTGCTGCAGTCGATTGTTGATTAAACAATTGAGCGGGCCCCGCATGCATCGTCTGTCTCAATTGTAAACTGTTATTGGAAATCAATTGACACGAAGTTATTGACTCAACGAGTTGGATGAGTGACATCCTCTCTGATCATCACGTTCGCTTGTTATGTTTTAAATGATTTCCCGGTAATTACACAAGTTTACAATATCTTGACACGTCGGGGCCACTGTACTTATCTCTCAGAACGCCATGTTTTGAGAAATGATCTTTCAACAGCCACTTTGGTCCAATAACAATGTGAAGAAATCTTATATGTACAAGTATGGTCCAATTTAAGCACACTTGACGAAACACTGGATACGATACGAAGTTGATTCTACTCTATATTAAAAATTCGAAAGGGATGGAGCTCGGTGGATATAATAGTGTACTACTTATTATTTCTAACTTGATGACTTATTTAATCTGAAAATGTGGTACCTACGCTTCAAAAGGTTGAACGAACTCAACCTCAATCCTGAAAGGTGTGGCGTGAGCCAGGCAGGGTGACGTTAACGTTATTCATTCTCTGATTTTGCTAGCACAGTGAAAGTGAGGTCGCGCGCTTTCTATCCGCAACGAGGTTCGCTTGCCGGCGACGCACCGGCTTGCGAAAGCTACCACGAGCGACCAGACAGCTAGTCAGTTCGTTCAAATAGAAAGCTGGTGCGGCGTGAGCAATCTACGGATACATCTTGGATATTTCCTCATTGTGGTCGGTAGCTTTGCTGCGGATTTTCTGATTTCCCAACACTATTTTGATTTTCAGTTCTGCTGTCCCAATTATTTATTGGGTCACTATGCTGTGCCACTGCATAAACTTTTCCCGGTCTAATGAGGTTCTATAAATGAGTCTAGTTAATCCTGCCATCTCTTTCTTAAATTCCAATTGTAGCAAAATTGAGACCGCAGATGCTTCTCAAAAAAGTTTGTTTACGTTTTCCTTATTTTGATAAATCTATGCACCCATGAGCACAACAACAGTGAGTTTCGACAAAATGACTACGTTTACCCGCGCATATTACCGAACGCGAAGTAATTTGTTATATCTGATCGTTTTCATTTCATTCAGTCTATTGGCGTTGGTTCCAGCTCTTTTTGTAACATTCTATTCAGATTCTCCATGTTCTGAGAACACGCTGGCTCACTTCTATTCGACTACAGGCAATTTTTCATATTTCACTAAGAAACATCTTCTCCGTCCTCCTTTTGTTAAGTTCCATGATGTGAGTTTAAATTACATATTTTAGTCACATAGAGGCTCCGCTAGTTTTTGATAGGACAATATAGTAAGAAGCAAGTATATATACTGCACAGGAACGTATACAAAAAAGTGGATAGGTAGACAAAAATCAAGATGCATGCATGAGGGCTGTAGGGTAAAACTAATTTCCGAGTTTACATAACAGCACATTCGGGCATCAGGTGGCACTCACAGTACCGCAAATCTATACTAATATTATAAAGCAGAAGAGTTTGTTTGTTTGGTTGAACGCGCTAATCTCAGGAACTACTGGTTTGAAATTGGTACGATTTGAAAAATTCTTTCAGTGTTAGATAGCCCATTTATCGAGGAAGGCTATAGGCTATATATCATCACGCTATGACAAATAGGAGCGGAGCAGTAATGAAAAATGTTACACAGACGACGTTGCACGGGTCAGCTAGTGCCGAATAAAATATCAGAGTACGTGTTTGGGTTGCTCAATCAAGTACTACAAGCGTACTTGTTGTCTCGGTAGATAAAAATGGTACCATATCTTCATATACCCCCACATGATGCGCTGCGGCTGTTTTGCGTAAATATCATCCTCTGTTTCTTGAACACGTGCCTTTCGCGAGCACAATGTTGTGTATCATAATATATTATGTGCGTGAAGGCATTCTTCTTTGAATACGGCGAACAATGTTCATTGTGCTAGACCTAAGGCACAACGTGAAATGGGATCCTACGCCGCAACAAGCCTGACGGAGGGCGTCGTCTTGGCCTTGTTCTAAAACAACAGACGTCGTGCTGTCTTCTACACTATTCTAATTAATTTGACAGTCTGAGTAGGTAACTCGTTTATTAGGGCACGATGTCGAATACTTTTTGGCGATGGCACGATGGCGGAAACTGGACATTTTGAAGTGTTTCTGTTGCACCTGCAAAACAGGAAATTATTAAAATCGTGACAAAGTCACGCCCAAAAAAAATCTGAATTAATTGATTCAAACTTGCATGGACGACTTTGAGACTACCTACACCTACATATTACCGAGGGGAATAAATAGACTACAATGAACATAATTTTTTTCCTACGTATGTATGTATGTGTGTCAGATTGTCTGTCTAGTTCTCATTAGATCGGAACAGTTATCGACCTCAATGTCTATTAAATAAGGGATTGTTTACGAAACTTGTTCAAATTATAATGCTTCTAACTTTCAGGTCACGACGAAACAAACAAAATGAGCATGGAAGCGTGATTAGAGAATCTCGACAACAGCATCGCCTCGAATGCTCTAACACGGCACAGCAGTAGATATTGTAAGTGTGCTTAGCTCAGATTCAAGTGTTAATGCCTTAATTTGTATGAATAAGATACTTATGCAAATATACAGTAACAATATACTTTGTCCACGGCTAGTAATGTGGTGGAATCAGATATCTCCTAATTGCCTGTCTACTTAAAGAAGTTGAGTAACTTGAGCACCTCTTTATTTTTCCCAAGGAGACATCGACCGTTGAAGGCAAAAGACGTGACCGTTTTTACATCGTCTTGCATTCTAATGCTTATTGTTCAAGTGTTTAAAATCATCACGTGCTAAATACATTGCTCTTTTGAGCCGGACATCGATTCGGCTAAGTCTTATTTAACACGCGTCAGAGAGCATGCTTAGCGATAAGCATGGTCCGTTGAGGTTATGTTGAGGATGACGTCATGTACTCAAATTTGGCAATGGCAGGCGTCGACCTCGAGCAACAAGCGTGTAGTAACTTTTCGGCGTCGTGGCTTCAAAACTGCGCAGTAGAATCGTATATAAACAAGTCTACATACATAGAACTATGTTATCATCGACAAAAATCACAGCTTTTTATGCTCTCAAATTACATCACACATGCTGGCTGTACTACGAATATGTTTGGCAAGCATATTATGATCTTGTTGTGCATGACAAAGGCGAAGAGACAATTCGATACCTTCATCTTAAATGGGAATGTTACACTATTCTTTTCAAACAGTCACTGTGTAGGTATTCTATAGACCCACTTTTACATTAAGTAGGTACAAAATGCAGAAGCACCCAGAAGTATAAGACGGCTGAAAAACTTTGGAGGACCACAGATTTAAGGACCGATATCTTGTTAACGAATAAACTTCAATAGGGGTCATTTTTTGGAAATCTATCTGACGGACTAATTAGATTTTTTTAGTCCGGTATCTGTATAGAGGATAGAGGTACCTATTCTCTAAACAGCTAGTCTATTCTGTAAATAACCATTTCGATATCGACTTCACCTGAGTGACTAAGCTTACAAAGTGAACTTTATTTCACACGTCATAAGGTCTTATATTTATACGAATTTGAAACTCACCTCGGATTCCGCTGTCGAGACACGAAAATATTGTTACAGAATACCTCTGCAGATCGGGATTTTCGAAAAGCGGGATAAAAAAAATTGCGAGGATTATAAGTTATTTCTTGCTGTAAAGCGAGAGCAAGGCAGCAGAGGGTCAATAATTCTACTCATTTATAAGCAACGCTCGCAATCGTTTTAAAAAAAATAGGTATTTTAAGAGATTGTGACTGAGATACGTAGGTATGTGAACATTTGCTAAAATTAATGGAATTGGCACTCAGTTGCTGAGTTGCCTAAACACCTAACTATATTTAGGAAAAACGACACTGATTAAATAAAGAAGTTTATAAGAAGGTGAGGTGTTGGCGATTTCTCAACTTCCAATAATATACCTATTGAAAACAAAGAACAACAATAATAAGGTGACATTGTCTCAGGTCAGTCAGACTCAAATTGGTGACATTGTACCTATTGATAAATAAACCAGTAGCTGCAGCTACCTGTTGGTCAATATAAACAAATTGAATTAGGTACTTGTATGAATGACATTGAAGATAATTTTATATCAGTTTGTTTTTGTTGGGTTCCGTACCCGAAGCGTAAGAAACCTTTTATTATGAGACTGCAGTGATCATTTTGTAAACAACTGGAACAAACTCGTGTGGATGTCGAGGCCATTTTAATCAATAAAAATTAAGTAAGTTTTCAATGGAAAGATCCATGAATGATAGGTACGCAGTGGAGATGACGTGTCATGGGAAGACTACGCCATTGTCACAGAGGCTGAGCAACAAGGTCATTCTGAGGCCACCAAATAAGTATCTACAGATAGGTACCCGCGGATAAATGTGACGCCATGATTTAAACACAATGATACGCATTATCTTTCTGCTTGTTCATTCATATAAAATAGAAATAAAAACAGTCATTGTTGTAAACACTACTTATAAAAATTCTTTATTGAAAAAATCTACTGACTTCCTTTATTGACTGTTTCAAGTCAAAAGGCCAAGATCCAAAGTACCTACTTTTTACAAATAGAATATAAGATCTATTAACATTAAGTAATTACTCTGCGTATCTAATAGACCAATGATATTTATCCTCTAATAAGTACCTAAACAAAGATAGCTTTAAGATGTATTTGTGTGAACGACACTATGGGGCGTCTCACTCATAAGCGGAAAGGCAATTATACTGCGTGCTTCGTTCTCGATATATATATTTACCATGCAGCATTCTCGATTCACTCGGCAACTGACGCAATTTTTCAGAGCTAAAATTATCTGTAACTAAGTATGCATTATCTGTGTCCTTACGTGAACTGTCATTATTTTCGTTTGCGCGGCAACTGATACTGTGTTCTACGAAATAATAAAGTAAATTTGAGTTTTAGAAAGTGAAAATTGTGCATATTATACCACAACTATGCCTAAAAGGCGGCATGAAGAAAAAGATTTACAATACTACAAAAAGAAAATAAGAAATATCAAGAAATATCGAACGAAAAATGAAACGCCGTGGTCGTCGTCGGGATGACTATAAAAGTGGAAGTGATACTTCAATTTCTAGTATTCCAGGTAATAAAAAGTTGTCTTGTGATTGCTATTATACGGTACGGCTACTGGCTTTCATAGCAGTTAAAGCCACAAGGTTTTTTCATAACCTTAGTACCGTATGAGACGGGTGGTGTACGAGATACATCGACGTGCTCACTGGACTCGGGTCGTATACGAGATATACGGACGAGATCCTTAGATGCGGGTCGTATACGAGATATACGGACGAGATCTGTAAACTTTATGTGAAGTCCGTGAGGCTTCAATAAGCAGTTTGTTAGCGATCACTTGTACAAATTTCTAGTGGTATGATTTTTGTTTTTCATGTTACAATACTGATAACACTTCGAACGAGGTCGAAATCATTGAAACATTACCACGTGATATGTCACCAGCAGGACCTATGACAGACCGGTTCCAGAAGAATCTGAACCACCGATTGCAGAAAATTCTACCTCAACTACAGTGGTGGATCCTGAGCCTACCTCAGAAATACCAACAAAAGTTCCACTGTTACTTTTAGCACTGGGCGATTTCATGCCAGATAAACCTGCACATGGTCCTACTATAAACAGTGACTTGGCTCGTATTTGGAGCAATATTTTGAAAAATGGTCTTTTTAAAGAGACATAACAAAAATTAATGGAACAATTGATCCCAAAAAATGTACCTTTATTAAAGGCACCAAAGCTTAATCCAGAAATTTCTGCTTCGGTAAGTGATTATATTGTCAGCAGAGACATAAAGATAGAGTTGGAACAAAACCAGCTAGGCATTGGACTGTCTATAATCAGTAATGCAATATCATTGTTGATAAATAATGATACAGTGGACAGATTAAAATTGATCTCACTACTTAGTGATGCTGGAAGGATCTTGACAGATCTACATTTGGTACAGACAAAATCAAGAAGAAACTTAATTTTCCCAGTTATAGACAAAAGTTCTATGATGCTATCAAAAATCATAAGGGAAACTCACTAGGTCCTCCTCGCTACAATCAGAGGACATCAGCGAGGTACGGACCCAGAAGAGCCAGTCCTCAATACAGGCCCGGAAACATCACGGCCACTATTATCAGTCCACTACCAAGAAAACCAAAGCCTCACAGGAGAAGCCTCCTGCTCGCACATAGAGGTAAGTCATGCTGGAAGGCTGACACTTTTTTTATCTTGCTGGAACAAAATTTGCAAAGATGAATCTATACTTATACTTAATTATATCAAAGGATACTCGATTACCTTTGTACAGATACCTTATCAGAATTCAGTGACTCTCCCCCGTTCAGTATTATCATCTGAAGAAAATACTGATGTGCATACTGCTATCAGCAATTTATTAAAATTGGGAGCTATATCGCCTTGCATGCCATGTCAAGACCAGTTTATCTCCCCTATATTTTTGTTTCCAAAGCCTAATGGTACAAAAAGATTCATACTAAACTTAAAGTCATTGAATAAATATGTAGAAACATCCCACTTTAAAATGGAGGACTGTAGGACAGCAATAGCCTTACTCTCTCCAGGTGATTACATGGCAAAAATTGATTTAAGAGAATCATATTTATTAGTAAAAATAAATCCACAGAATAGAAAATACATATGTTTCCAACATGATAAATTATACGAATTTAAGGCCCTCCCTTATGGCCTATGCTCTGCACCTAATATTTTCACAAAAATTATGAAGGTTGTAGTGACACATCTAAGAGGAAAAGGTTACAAGTCAGTTCAATACCTAGATGACCTACTATGTATAGGATCTAGTTATCAGTCATGTTTACAAAATGTTTAAGAAACAATAGCTCTCTTAAAGTGTCTGGGATTTGTTATACATTTTGTTAAAAGTATATTAATACCATCACAGTCTTGCAAATTTCTAGGTTTTGTGTTTGATACAAAAAAAAAAAATAAAAAACATTGCAATTGCCCATAGACAAAGTACCAAATATTAAAAAAAAAAAAAAAAAAAAAAAAAAAAAAAAAACTGTTCAGAAGTACTTACATCTTGATTGCTGTTTTATAAGAGATCTGGCAAAATTAATTTGAATACTAATTGCAGCCTGCCCAGCTACCACATATGGTTGGCTTTACACAGAATATTTAGAACATCACAAGTACAAATATTTAGTTTAAAACAATGAGAATTATGATGTTAAAGTAAACTTATATTCTGATATAAAATAAAATTAGATCTGCAATGGTGGAATGATAATATTAGTACAGTATGTAAAAGTATTGCTACATGATATTGAACTGTTCACTGACACATCCATGACTGGATGCGGTGCTATTTACAAAAATAAAAGAGCACATGGCTTCTGGAGTGAATTTGAGAAAACATACCATATAAACTATTTGGAACTCCTGGCAGTATTTTAGGCATTAAAGGTTTTTGTAAAGGATATAAGCAACACCTTAACATCCTGTTGCGTGTAGATAATAAGACTGCAATATCTTATGTGAACAGAATGGGTGGTACTCAGTTCCCACATTTAAATAACCTAGCCAGATCCATGTGGCAGTGGTGCGAAGAAAGACATATTTGGCTAGTTGCCTCCTACAATAACTAGTAAAAATAAAGAGGCTGACGAAGAGTCGCGAAAAATCAATCCAGATACTGAATAGGAGTTAAATACTGTGGCATTTCAACAAATTGTATCTGTGCGGGGTGAACCTGAAATAGATTTATTTGCATCCCGCACTAATGCTTAATGTATTTCTTATGCGTCTTGGAAATCAGATCCAGAGGCAATGAATATTGATGTTTTTACTTTGTCTTGGACAGAATATTTATTTTATGCCTTTCCTCCATTCAGTTTTTCCATTCAGTATTAAAATGTTTACAAAAAATTAAAAATGAGAAGGCAACAGGTATTACGGTTATGCCTCACTGGCCATCACAACCTTGGTACCCTTTAATGCAGACTATGCTTATCTCAAAACTTATATATTTTAAACCTCAAAAATATCTTTTATATTCTCCTATCAGAGACCATCACCCTCTTCATCATCAACTCACCTTGATTGCAGGAATATTATCAGGCAAGCTTGGCTAAAAAGAGCTATTCCCCCAACATCAATAGATGTCAGGTTTGCATCCCTTTCACATAATACACTAAAACAATATAATGTTACATATAAAATTTGGTGGACCTTGTGTCAGGAACATGGTATGAACCCATTCACTCCATCTATACCATTTGTTATGTATTTTCTAACAAAATTAATTGACTCTGGGGCTGCCTATGGTACTCTTAACTCACATAAGTCAGCTCTATCCTTGATAATAGGCTCTAAAATTGGGGAGGATGATCGTATTAAGGGGCTCTATAAAGGTTTCTATAAGTCGAGACCACCATTAGCAAAACACCAAAGAACATGGGATCCAAATAATGTCCCAATATGACATTAAGTTTTGAATGAATATCAAAGAAACTGGTGGTTTTGCTTGCATTAAGCACAGCTCAACGGGCACAAACCTTGTCATTACTAAAAATATCTAATGTAATACAGAGTGAAAGTTGTGTCAATATTGCCATTACTAATACGACTAAAACTTCGGCTGCGGGAAGAACTCAGCCTAATCTTTCCTACCCTTTTTTTGAAAAACCTGAGATTTATCCTGCCAGAACATTGTGTGATTACATGAGATTTACTAGAGAGATAAGAGGTCATAATGACTACTTGTTTTTATCACTCTACCGGTTTCGGCTTCTACTATTGGTAGATGGATTAATCTAGAATACTCTCTCAGAGTGCGGTATTGATACGCGTGTCTTCTCAGGTCATAGCACACGACACGCCTCTACATCCAAGGCTAAGTCAAAAGGAATTTCATTAGATGTAATAAGACAGACTGCTGGTTGGACAAATAACTCATTAACATTTGCAAAATAATATAACCGGCCAATTTTAAATTCAGGTGAATTTGCCCATGCTGTGCTTAATGTATATAATATACCTAATTATTAATTAGTTGGTAGAAAACAGATTGTTATGTGCCAAATAAGGCTGATTAATAACATGATGACTGATTGTTAATTAAGTTTAATTATTGAAAAGGATTTAAGATGTTTATGAATAAAACGCTGTTGATTTCAAAAATAAAAATATTTATTTTAAAGGACATGGAGTCAGGGTCATCTCAACTTTACCATCTCTCTAAACATCTGCATGGTAAATATATATATCGAGAACGAAGCACGCAGTATAATAGATGATCAAACGAACTTACCTGAGTGAAGTTCGATCATTATTATACGAAGTGCTTCGTTCGAAGATATATGTTCCCTACCCACCTCACCCCAGGTAAAATTGAGATAACCTTGCAAGAATCTAAAAAGAATGACAGTTCACGTAAGGACACAGATAATGCATACTTAGTTACAGATAATTTTAGCTCTGAAAAATTGCGTCAGTTGCCGAGTGAATCGAGAATGCTGCATGGTAAATATATATATCTTCGAACGAAGCACTTCGTATAATAATGATCGAACTTCACTCAGGTAAGTTCGTTTGATCATCTATAATCGGCACAGCCGAGCGGCAAAATTGTAGAGGTTTAAATAATATTATGTAGGTACTAAGGAATGTTCTGGAAAAAGCCACCCGGCTATGCCAGTCGGGGTTTAGCGATCAATTTTAACTACCCGATTGACACTACTAGCCGAATAAAATACAACATATTATTGTGTAGTAAGTAGGTACCTAATTAATTGACTCGTCGGCCTTGTCGTTCAACTAATACTGCCGAACCGATTGTATGTGTGTCTGTGACGCGCCCCTTAGAAACGAAGTCGTTACTTGTAGTAAACAAAAGCAATCAACATTACTTGTACAGACAATAACAAAAGAAATGAGACCAGTCCGTCGAGTCCATGCGGGCTTTGTGGTGAGAGTAACTATTCACTACAAATATACTACAACACACTAGGTAAGTAGTAGCTGTACGATATTGACGGAAACTTTATTTTATTGTACCTACGTACCTACTGGCGGAGTCATGAACGAGTTCTTTTGAGAACTTTTATACATTATGAATCATGATGTCAGAAAGATCTCAAAAGATCTCTGATGGTTTGTTTACTTCCATTCATAATAGCTATTTATAACCAGTACGTATCCTAATATGTTATAAATAGCTAGATATTATAGAAACCTACAGCAAAATAACCAAGTGCAAGTACTTAGGTACCCTACTTCTACAAATCTACGACTTCTGAGTATTAAAGTAATAATTAATGACGCAATGCCATCAAAACATCTACGTCGCGATGACGCAATTGTGGAAGTTCGCTCTTTAAGATGTATTATGGGTTATATTTGGCCCTAGACCTCTGATAAGCTTTATAAATATGAGTTCACCACGACTTAAGAGGTTTACCGAATTATGGAAATGGATCTCATTTTTAATCAACAGCTCAGCGTTTAAAACACGATTGAAGTTTTTTTCCAAGATTTTTTTATATTTTGAGGGAAAATACAGCACAAACCATTTCATACCTACCTATTTCTAAATAGGTATGAAATAATAAATTTTACATAAATATTGGATCAACATCTAGAGATGTTTCAGAGAAAAGGCAGCTACCTACCCACTAATAGATTTGGTCATTAAAATGGTCCTATTTACAAGTGGAATGAAAATAGTGAAACAAATATTTGGAGTTTGAGAATTTCTGATTACTTGGTCAACATAATTACAAAAACACGACTCATTCCCAGCCAAAGGTTATTTTTGTTACACGGATTTGCAGTCTGTGCATTCACACGAAATTGAGAAACCGGGAATTCTTACAAGTCTATTTTCAGGAGCATCATAACAAAACAACGGACGGATGTTGTGGAGCTCAACCTTGCGCTATTTATACTTTTGCAACTAGAATTACACGTGGCTTTTTCTGGCAACGGAATTTTGTATAATTAGGTACCTGGTACATATCCAAAAAAATAGCTTTTTTAGTTTACACGACCCTTCTCGGCATGGGTACAAACTTGATCCCGTTCAGACTAATAAAGTGACAACAATCATAATGTTGTTCAGAAGCCAGAAAATCTGACACCAGTCTTGCCAAGCAGTACCCGACGTGTTACCCAACTAATGGGTTGGTCCGGTAGGCACCCGTTCCACGTAAAATATTAGTATTCAGCTGAATTCCGTTTGACTGGAGGTCGACCCCAATATAGTTGGGAAAAGGCTACGCTAGGGGTGATGAATGATGTGGTCCAGGCCGAATTAAAATTTTCAAGTCCGAGTCAGCCGCCAACGACTTCCGCCGACCGTTCGAGAGATAGCTTCCCAAGATAGCTAAGATCTTTGAGCACCAATGTGCTGATCTTGATCGAAGTCATCAGTTAGTCCGGGATTCAATGCCAATTCTGCTGAGGCCAGAGCAGAGTGGTGTCTGGTGCAATCACGGAACGTTTTTTCTGTTCCGTGGGTGCACTTAATTACCCTTCCCTTATGTCAAAGACCATCGAGCATCAATTTACTGATCTTGATCGAAGTCATCATTCAGTCAGGGATTGAACGCAGTGAGCCGAGGATAGAGTTGAGTTACGTCTGACGCATTTAGTTACTCCCTTCCCTTAGGTGTCATGTTATTCCAGGAGTGATACATAGTTGATGTATGGCATTTAGATTACTTATATTTTGCCTATTCGTAATTTTCTTCACGTTTTTGGTCTAAACAATGTTTATCAAGAATGACAGTCAGTGTTGAATTCTTGGCACTGGTTTGACCCATCTATTCATGCCTCGAATTTTTTATTCACATTAGTTCTCATGATGTTTTCCTGCATGGATGGATCTCTGAAGTCAAAACTCGCCTTTGAAATGAATCATATTGAGGAACCAATTTACCAATTTTGCTACATCATGCTATCGCGTTTTTTTAGCCTTCTTGATCTAAAGACGATGATTTTTTTTATACTCTTGTTACCATTAATTATTGGCACAAAATACTTGGAAATAAATGCAGAGAGAACACGTGTGATCAAATTGGCGGTAAGCTTGCTTGTCACGTTTTTTGCGCTTAGTGCGTCGACGAGGCGGCTCTGAAACCAACCATGATCAAAGAAAGCGGTGCACGGAGCAATAATTTGACGACATCACTCACTATGTCCACATGTCTTGAGAAGGACGCGAACGAAACAAGTCTGAAGAGCGGACAGAACAGAACAGTAATGATGAGCTTCCTTTGCCAGAGAAGTTAATTAAACCCGAGTTAAATTTTACTAGAATCAGAAAGCAGCTATAACTGTTAACATCCGTGCCGTTTTACTTCACTAAGATTACCTTCGCGATAGGGGAAGGGACTAGATCGTTGAGTCAGCTCTGTGCCCCAAATTCCACAGCACACCATCCGTAATGCTGCTTCAATGGAATACCAACCTAACCACCATGCTAGTAAAAACTACTTTGCTTCACTAGTGCGCCTCTGACAGACCATAGTTTCATTGATCTAGCGACTCGCGATCGCGACTCTAGCATTAATGTCTAACATGCTTTATGGCCGCGGCAATGTTTCAAGAACCCATTGAAACAATTTTCTCAGAACAACTTATCCCCATAAAACCTGCTTACAATATGGTAAAACCAATGTCAATTTCTTTCAGCCAATGGCCTGCAGGAGTCGTTATACTTTCATGAGATATTCAGTATCAGTACCATCAGATAAATTTAACAAGGCATTAAATTAATTATAATTTCAATCGGAGCTTGTTAAAGGGAGCCAGTTGCGTTTCGGAAAAAAAACAACGTTTGCGTTGCCATGCAAAACGGGATCGATAAAATTCATTTTCGAAAAGAGGCTGGGGTTGTACCTACCTATTGTAGGATGAACAAAGTTTATATTGGGCGCCATGTGACAATAGGAGCTGTTATTATTAGTGGAGCCGACCTTCAGGGCTGCCTGGTCTCGAGAATGCCTTGGGTTGCTCCAACAGCGCTATGTTCTAAGAAACGTGCTGCACGCGTGTACCACGCACATTTTTACACGGTATTATGTAGTATATTACAAAACCGTAGGAAGGATCTTGATACTGGGGATGTGGAATTTCTTCTGGGTAGACTTAGCTACAAGTTCTATTAAGATTGCACATGTCTGGTGGTAATTTTATTTAAGTTAGAATTTAGCTTATCTAGTAACATCATCATATACCTACTTATGTATGTTTGTGGTCTTTTAATCAAAAGAATTTCTGTCGTTCCTTTTTTTTTTTTAATTTACGACAATTTCAATCTACCTAAGCCTTACATTTTGTCTCACGCCCGTTGGTACAGTAATGTAACCAACGAACGCCAGAAACGGTTCATATAAGTTAAAGATATAAAATTTCGAGTTCAAGTATCAAATTGGAAAGTACCCAGTATAAATTCCTTCGCCTTCTTAGCGCCAGCCTACCTGTGGTGTAAAAAAAGCATTCTGGCTGCAGGGCCGCGTCGGCGCTTTTGAGATAATTTATAAGGCTCTGCCTTTCTCGGAATTCGAAATCTCGACTCGAGATAGCTTCGTGCCCAACCCGCGGCCGCGTGGAATGGAATGTAACGGATTTGGATAGGAAAAAATAGTGCATTGTAAAGACAGCCATTGTGATACGTTTTCGTAACGTTTCTCATTTAAAATTGAATAGCCCCATGTACTTCCCAAGGTTGAGTAGGTTCGATTCCTATAAATTAATGTAACCTATCAACAGCAGCAAGAAAGCACATTTTACATAAGTAGTTAGTTACGTGGGACCGTATGGTATGTGCCATAGTACAACTACAAGCATACAATGTGTGACGCTAGTTAGGGTTTATTTTATTGTTCGATTCGTTATAGTGTTTAACTCTGATTCGATTGTCTTCGAATAAAGCAACATCACCATCATGGTCACACGGTAAGTACGACGAATCAGCAGCGCTGAACTGAAACTAGCAGGCATGTTACCAAGTATGAAACGGTACGATAAGTACCTACTTACGGCCTTATTGCCTTAAAAGTTTATTGGCATCGCCTTGACTGGGATTAATTTTTCATTGGGATCTATATTATGCGAATTAGGTGTATTAGCTATAACCGAATCGTTAGATATTTTAGGTGTAAAAAAAAAGAAAATCACGAACTTTAGCAATAACAAGTGTTTCATATCAGCACACAATACTTATGTTCGGCGGGTTGACTGGGTACTTCGTGCAACTGATCCCGTCCCGCGAGCTTGGAGCGAAGAGTTCTGGGAAAAGCAGGCCGCATACCACGCCGCGAGCCGCCATTGGACCGCCTTGCCTTGTGCCCGCCCGCACGCAAAGACAACATTTCAGAAGCGGCACATTTTGTCCATAGCAACAAAATTTATGAGATTTTAACCGCCAAAATGTTGCAGAATCATCGAATTGTGATTCTGTTTAACATAATTCGTACTTTCTTAAGTAGAAGCAGACAACACATGAAATGCAACTTAGGTAACCTAGGAACGGTAAACCGCGCCAAAAAATTATGAGTTTAGCAGGAAAGTTCTTAGGATTAATGGATTTCTGGTAATGACCTATGGCTATACCTACTGTAATTTTCTTTAGTACCTACTTTTTTTGTCCAACTCCAATCGGACAAAAAAGCCTAGGAACAAGACTTTTTCTATGATATCTATCTTAATAATATTACCTTAGCTCTCTTCCTTCACATTTTGGCTCCCACATTTCATAGTTAACTCTTGTCTTCGGGCACTTTATGTACAGTGTGTACAATTGTACGTAGGTATAGTATCTGTGAACCTCTACTCTATGGTCATTGTTAAGTCACGAAGTGAACGCTGTGTAGGCACCACTCTCGTCGAGCCGAGTTCATTCATTAAAATATGCATTTATTATTACTAACATGCGTCTGTGGAGCATTGCCGCAGCCAGACAGACCTTTAGTGAGTTTTACCCTATCCTATTACGAACATAAATTTACTAGTGTTCTAAGAAATTTTGTTAATGACGAGCTGTTAAGTGGTCACTTAACCTAACCGTTAATGGACGCCACATGGTTTTGGTTGGTATTATAACAAATTTTGATAATTTTAGAAAAAAGGTGACTGAATGTTTAAATTTAGGAACTCGCAAAGAGAGATTCCCCTTTATAATTCTACCAAGTATCGACAAAGAACGGGATGTTCCGATGCTGTTGAATAAGTAAATTGGGTGTCTTTTTTGGCTAATTTCAGGAATGAATTAAGGGTGTGCGGGGTGCGGTGCAAGGGATGAGGGCGACAGCTGCGGAGCACGTGGGGCGGCAGCTGGCGGAGCTGATGCCGCCCGCGCCGGCGCAAGCTGCGCGCGCACCTGCCAACGTCAAATATTAGCAGCTTTTTGTACTACCCACCTTCACAATGCAATATTATGTTGGTGAAGTGACGTCTGCCTTGATTAAACGAACAGCTGTTTACTATAAACAATTCCAATTTTTAGTAATCGGCTTTCATACCGGTCACAAGTACCTATATAGGTACCTACTGGTTTAATTGATGATGACACCTATCATCTACCTATATGGTCCTTCCCCCTAGATAAGTCGTATTTTAGGAAGTTCGATGATTAAAGGTATCATTATGTACCTACCTACCTACCTACCATAGTGGCCGACAATCCCTTTGGCTATAAAACTAATCTAGCCAGGAGGCAAAATCTTCACCTAGAGAGGGCTTGACTAAGACAAGGACTGCAACTGCACCGCGTAGGAGGCTGGGTTTGATTGACCAATGATGTGCAATACCTCCTACGATCCTACGTAAGTATAACTCAAGAATCGACCTGTGTTACGTTTGATAATGATTACGTAGAACGATATCGCCATACCATAGGTGCCTATCTCGGCTTACATACTAGCATTGAGGCGCCAGCTGCAGTGCTCGCTAGTTCACAAGTGCTCTTTTGCAGGTAAAATATCTACCTCCTTGAAGATCCAGTCCATAAACACCATAAACAAAATACCTACATAGCTTTGTTTTTGTTTATCTCTGGTAATAATTTATCTTTCATCGGGAGTGTTAAACGTCAGGATATTTTTTTGATAAATTTTCACTAAATTAATAATTTAATTTTAGTTGTGCAAAACCGAAATGATTGTTCAAATAGTGTAAAGTGAGAATAAAAAATATTCCTTTTGCATCTCAGGGCATGGAGGAAAACATATCGCGGAAAGATGCGGAAAATAAGCCAAGTTCTACATTACCAGGTAAAGGTTTTTATTTTTCATTCTCTTCTGTACTTAACTTAGTGTTTTTGTCAATCCCACTGGGACAGTGGGAGAACTTAATTGTATGGGCTCCTACTGTCCCGCTCACAGGGTATTTTGGACAAGTAGGTAAGTGCACAATAATAATTGTTGAACAACTACATACGAGTCCTACCATTTTTCCTTTGCCAACGTATTTTTTCTCATTGTGTAAGTATGGTTCATTATGTATGTTTCAAAATATTAGGATGGTGAGGTAAGTAGATAAAATGAAGGATAGTTTAGCACTCACCATCATCACTCACTGATAAATCACTCTCACTGTTTATCCAAAATTCCAAACTGGGTTGCTGTAACACATCTTTTTCTTCCTCACATCTCGAAAATAGAATATCATTTCATCTTCTAAATCTACTTCCTTCATAGAGCAGCTAAATAATATGGATATATTTATTAGGATATATATATATATCCAAGGATATACTTATAAGTAGGTATATATTTATTTTTAAAAAATTAGGGTAGTTTTGTAGTCGGAGAACTTGAATACGTTGGTATTCAAGTTCTCCGACTGTACCTACCGTCCTATCTATAATTTAGGCAGTACAGTACCTACGTATAAGAATCGGAATCTTATCAACTAGAAGATAAATTTCATTTTACAAGTTATTTCCTTGTAAAAGCGGGTAGATAAAAATTTATGTTCCCACTTTTTTCTCATCGTGTTTATACATATCTAGTAAAGTTATCACCAGATAACAGGGACTCTTTAAAAATATGTACATTCTGAAATATATTTTACTTTTGCTCCTTTTTGATCTGGGAAATTCAAGTAACGAACTACTTTAGTTCCTACCCTTATGGAACTAGGTAGGTGGATACCCATCAACTATAAAAATGAAAGAGAACAGACGAAAAAAAAAAGGATTTATAGCAAAACCGAGATATACAAATAAGAACGGACCTACATTTTGTGCGATTTTTTAAGGGCTACTGAAACCAAACTCTAGTGTAGTTACAACGTAATGTTGCCATGTTTTAAATCAATTTCGTTTAATTATGGGAAAATTTGATTTTCAGTGGCATAGACGGCAGCACATCAAGCTACAACAATCTGTCATTTTCTTCAATAGATTTTCAACTTCTGCGCAGAAGTTATAAGGTTCAAAGTTGATTGGGAAAATTTCACAGTTTTGGATAGTTTGATGTGTTGGCAACTGTACTATTTTTGTCAAAAATTAAAACAGAATAACTAAGACTAACATAACAAGTTAGTAAAATTAAAAAAAAATCCAAGTAAAATATAATCAGAAAATGGCACATTTGTTTTCAATACAAATACCTAGTATGCTGTGGATAAAACGTTTCGAAATCAAGATTTTCTTGTGGCTGATCGATCGTGTTTTAAATAAAATTAACCGTGAACAGTGTCCAGATTAACGTACAGATACGATTATCTGGCAACACTGATTACTGATGTACGCTACGCTAGCGACTCTGGCACTCTGGCTGGCAGCGAACCGCACGCACACAGCGAGACGGTCACAGCGAGTAGAACAGATAGGTAGTTTAGTTTTATTCCGAACAACGCGAAGTACGAACGTGGGCCAGTGACGCATTCTCACTGCAGCTAGCTACTATACAGGCCAACCAGCCAACCAGCGATCGATCGTGAACCGCTGTGAACGGAACGTCGTTCGTTTTGTCGTTAGTCGCGAGTTTCGGACTCATGTTGGAAGTTGTGTTGTTTGTTGTCAATCTGTTTTACGTTTGACAAGTGAGAGTGAGAACTATTTGTAGGAACCTAGTCATAAACAATCAATTTGATGTGGTCGTGTTCCTTACCTTGTGTAAACACTAAAAAAACTGGATTACAAATGGATATTACCAAAGGTAAAAGCGATTTCCTTTACATAACCTTTGCATGACCATATGTTTTTAGATTTGGAACGAGGGCGACGTCACTTATTCTCGTCACTAATTTTTAGATTATTTTGGTTGTATACATTTTATCAATGATGAAAATGGAATGTCGTTTGTAGCAAAACGTAAAATCGTATTAATAAAAGTACAGCCTTTTATACTGATATACTCTGACTTACTAACCTTAAAACGCTTTATAAGAAAGGATCACTAGCAGCAGTTTTAAAACTTTTTGATAATTTTAATACAATCAAAGAATTTTACCCGACAACCCAAACCTACATATTTGATCAAAACAAACAATATCAGCTGACAGAAATTCCTTCCTTCTACATCTTCAATTACCCTTATATTAATTATGCTTACCTTGAATGTTAATAATGAGCCTACCAATAGGGTTATTGTTTCCCTTTGTTGCGGTAAAACTGAATGATGATGCTTTGTAATGTACCAAGTATATAAGATAATATAAACTAATAATTTTGCTACCCTGGTTTTTTTTTTCAAAGCAAAGTAGAATTCTCACAAATAGACCTAGTATAATAACTGTAATAACTGGAAAAGAACAACTAATTAAACCCTAATGTAAGTCAATTGTTATAAGCACTACAGCCTACTAACGCCATCTATACCTCACAAGTGCTGGCTGAAATTAAATGCTGATGTCATACATAAAGAAAAAGAATGTTGATTAACTGAGTGGAGAGCCCTTAACAAGTGGCCCTTTAGAAATCCACACAACGAAGATTGCCTTTTTCCAAGAACCCTTTAACATCAAAATTATATCTACTATCAATATAATAATATGACTTATGTACACTTTCGGGAATCCTTACCTTACTGATAAGATAGACTCATATATAATCATACAATAGATAGTATTTATTACTTTAGTCTTCTCCTCTATCAAGACATGTTGGGAATAAAGTTTCAAGGTAAGTCTTTCTTTTTACCTTCAAACAAGGAGAAATCTATTTTTCACAGCTCAAGTAGTATTGGTATGGCCTTGCCACTTGATTATACTCTACCCAGTGGTGCCTCTTTGCTGTTACCAAATGTATATGTACCTATATAATTTGTGTTGAGTTGAATTTCTATGCCAAATTGAAACAATTTTGCAATAGAAATTTATTTCTGAACACAACACCTAATAAGTAGGCAATACCAGCACAGTTCAAATGAATAAATTTATGCTGTTTAGCAGCACAATATGCTCTTATATCAATACTTACTGGGAAAAACAATTATTATGTTCATTATTTTCCTTTACATATTATTATGTGCTAGTAATAAATTTAAAGAACTCTTTTCCTCATAATCATTGGTTTTGTGATAATTATTCAGAACTGTTTTGCTGTTGCTTCACTAACTAGTAGCGCCATCTGTTAGTGGTGTTAGTGATTACAATATTTTTTAATATAATCTCGAGTAACTTTTTTAATTTCTCTAAATTACCTAAATATTATGTGAGCAAAGAAGAATGTAAGTTTAGAGATAATTATAATATTTTTGTAAAAACCAAAAATAAACTTTTATTTATTAACACTTTGTTGCTGACTGTACAAAATGTAGAAACACTAGGTATCTACTGTAAATGGTGTTGCCAGCAAATTATAGTTTAATTCCTTATCTAATCAAAATGGCAAACACTGCATTCTTTAAAATGGTTACAAAATGTTGATAATTCGAGTTTTATGATCGCGAATTTGGGAATTCAGTTTAATTTTGGAATGTCGTAGCGCAGCAGACGTTTCAATATGCGGAGTAGGTCGTTTATAATACACGTATACGTACACAAGTACGAAATGAGCGTAGAACTGCCCAATACCCGGTATTGGCGGCGGGCGCTTAGGTCACAGATAACATACTTACGTAGGCAGTTAGATAACGAAATGCCATAAAAAGCCAATATTGACCCTTTATCCAGCTAAAAGTAACTTCGGCCCGTTTATCTTATTGCAGAATTGAAGTTTTTGCGTGAGTTAGTTACTCCTAGCAGGATATTTTTTTCCTCGTACATTTTGTATTCAATGCCGAGCTCTTTGATATGTATGTGCCCCATCTGGCGGATGTTCTCTTCCGCTGACACCAATTCCGGGCTATCCTTTAGTTTATTTTTCCTACTTTTATGATGAGAGAAGCCATAGTTTGTTTTAAATTCCGTTAAGGCAACAAGCATAAAATTCATTCATACAATCCCATTTGTAGACTGATTCATTTTTGGGTTGCTTCCATCGAGAAATTAGTAATACTCGTAAACAGTTGGAATTCATTATTGATGGAGAAATGCTGCTTAGATACAACTGTACTGAAATTACGTAGACGTATGTAGCTAAATAGATAGCAGTCTAGCGCGTAGGCGCTACAGGCGAGGCATTGGAATTCGAAAGCCGAGCGCCGACCACCCATAGGCATGAGAACACGGCCCCGTCCCCTTCCCCACGCTTGCTCTCCCGGCCGGCGCCGCCTCTCGCCGCTCTGTTAAGGCACAATGCTGAATTTCATTTGCTTTTTGCGGCGAGTGACGTGAACTTTGCACATGATATCAGTTTGCCCGCTGGACTTAACAACCAACATGTCTGCATGTTTTATGCTAAGCTTTAAACTTGCTTTGCAATATAATAGTATCTCTACTATAGTAGTTTCAATTAAATAGTTTATGGAAGAAAGTTTTATTTATGACACAGGCGTTTCATTTATTAGTATCAATCAATGCCTGTTACTGAAGAAAACTAAGTAAAGAAGCATCTATCGACACTACATTTCTACTCTTTTTTACAAAACTAAAGTACTGTCCGCATTCCAAGCATCCACTTTTGTCTACTTTTTATTTGGTGTTGTATTAGACCCGCCCATCAGTAAACTACTGCCACATTCCTCAGGCCCTTTTTTACGCTGTGTGGTCGCGGTTTCCGCTGAAGACGGCAACGTCGCGTCTCAAATATGAATGAAATCCGGTCGGCTGTGAACGGTACGGCAACGTCGCACCAGACGCTTGCCTGATTGAGAACTTACTATCAGTGCTGCCAGATGGAATTTGACGGATAAAGTAGACATAATCATACCCACATTTTAGGGAATAAATAAGTTTGTTGTTTGGTTTTACAGTACCTATGTTATTGTAACTTGTAAAGTTCCTCACTGAAAAAGTACTTAAAACACAAACTTTCTATTCAACCTACCGAAGAGACCAAGCATGCCTAGCTAAGGATTTACGCGGTTTTCTACTGCCTTATGTACTCGATTTTTCTGGTTTTGGGGTGGATGCCTATTAGAATTTCTCCCTCGCTGCCCATAGCATTTCTACCAATGACGTAAGTTTTATATATCATTGATTTCTACCCATTATATCCATTAAGTAGAATAGCTACGAATATAAGAGATTGTTTGTATCTAAGTTTGTATGTAGGGGGTAATCTCAGGAACTACAGGGGGGCTACTCTCTAAGCCCGAAGTCCGTAGTTTCGGGCTTAGTTGCGGGCGTATTCTACTCCGTATCACCTACGGACTTACATTTAGTCCCGAACTCGAACTAAGAATGAATAACAACACGATTTGACAGTAACTGACAAATCCTGTTGTCATTAATTCTTAGTGGTTACTTGATACGGAGTATAATACGCCCGCAACTAAGGACTCCGGCCTTAGAGAGTAGCCCCCCTGGTCCGATTTGAAAAATTCTTTCAGTATTAGATAGCCCATGTATCGAGGAAGGATATAGGCTACATATCATCACGCTAAGACTAAAAGGAGCCGAGCATTAATGGAAAATGTGACGCAGACGAAGTTGCGTGGGTCAGCTAGTACGTCATAAAGTTGAAATTCCGCATACCTACCTATAGAATGAACACCCAAAATTCAAATCTTAACTAAAATCAGTAATTATAATAAAATTATCCCTGATCTTATCATAATTAAAGATTATCTCATAAACAAGAATTTATCATCATGATAAAGAATCAAAAAACTTATTATTTATATTGGGCAGTTTCGTACTTTAGTTACATGCAGTCTGTGTAATGTCCTACCTAACAGCTGTGTTGTACTTATTCAGTTTACAATGGCGAATTGCCGAAACGCAGCGCGCACCCCATGTGTTATGCACGACAATACTCCTGATCGCGGAGGGTTGCAGTCCGATCATTTAAACCCTCTTTTTGAAGTTCGTACGCTTGCGCAGTGGGGTGGTCGTTGTAGCTCAGTATCACCACCAGGCGGCACAGTACACGTAGAGACAACGATGTCCGTACTCATTCGTACGATATCGCGCCATCATTTTAATTCTACAACTATAATTTGCAAAAGTTCAAGTTTTTTTGCAATGTGTATTTGCAGTGATACGTGAAAAGTTCTGTGTGTAGAAATCCCGCCAAAATGCCGCTTTTAATCGACACTAAAAGTAGAAATGGTAAATATCGATCCGTGTACTGTCGGCCATTACTTATTTTGGAGGCCTATTGTTTTGGTAACATTAGAACTTTCTGTTCTTTTCGTTTAAGGTTTGGTTATCAGCCTGATGCTTAAGTGTGAATAAACATGTTGATCAATAACATGTTTTCACATGAGAAGGGATAAAACAGAAGGGCTTCAGTGTTTTCTTTGCTCTGAACTTAGTCAACTGAAATCGTTTTTTAGTTTTCGTAAAAGAATCTTTATCTTTGACAGGTCATTGCGGTCAATGACCGTCGAAAAAGTCGTTGTTGTTTATGAACACTTGGTGTATTACTTTTAATGAATTTGCACCCCTCTGAAGAATCTTGCAAATGCACGTTCCTACTGTAGGGACATTAACTAGATATCTGTTATTCTGATACATTTCCACATGCTTTTTCGAACCTCAAAAGCAATTGTGTTTTAGGTTTAAGACGTCTTGGTAAGGTAGGTACTAGGGTTAGAAAACAGATTGTGGTCATTCGGTACATGCGCACTGAGTGCACTTAGGGAGGAGTGAGGGCGGGTTGCGGGCGGCAGGCATCGGAATGTGGATGACGCAGCCAGCCGGGCCGGCCCCGGCGGCCGCGAACTTGTTGTTATGTGAAACTGTTTTTAAACGCACACTCGCACACGGCAACCTTCTACATATAAGACTGCATCTTGTTTGTTTAAGTGATATTGAATTAGCTCCGAACTCATAAATCTTGTCTGAATAAGGCATCATGCAATTTCTACTGGATTCATTAAACTACAAATTTTATCAAAAGAAGACAAAAAAGAATTGACATTAAACTTTAAGCTGTAGCAGCTACCTTATAACTTTTTAGTCGATACTGCTGGTCTTAGACATGGTCTGAAAAACTGTTTACTAATAAAAACTTTTTCTTTCTTTCCAGTGGCATCCAATGGCCCCACCTCAGCATTAACGCTCTTCAGGAGCGCGCGGCGCGAGGCTAAATTCAAACCTCTGGCACCTCTACCGACGCCGGGCTACGACTCAAACGCCGGCTCTCCGGTTTCGTCACCATCCACGCCTTCTTCTTCCTCTTCGTTCTCCATCGACAAGACCGACAACCACGACTTTACCTTCGGCACGGATACAGTTGATATGCGCAAAGAAGATGAGCGAATTAAATCGTTTGAAAAATGGCCTGTAACGTTCCTATCCGGAGACGAGCTCGCGCGCAATGGATTTTACTACCTCGGCCGTGGAGACGAAGTACGCTGCGCATTCTGTAAGGTGGAAATAATGAAATGGGTGGAAGGCGACGATCCTGCCAAGGACCATCAGCGATGGGCTCCGCAATGCCCATTCGTCCGAAAGTTGGGCGGCGGCGCCAGCTCGGACACTGGCAGCTCCGGGCACGACGAGTGCGGCACGCGCGCTGCCGCCAGCAGCTCCACGCCCCTGCGCATGACCGGCCCCGTGCACCCCCGCTACGCCTCCGAAACCGCACGGCTGCGCAGTTTCCAAGACTGGCCCAGATGCATGAAACAGAAACCTGAGGAGCTCGCCGAGGCTGGCTTCTTTTATACCGGTCAAGGTGACAAGACTAAATGCTTTTACTGCGACGGAGGCTTGAAAGACTGGGAGAACGATGACGTGCCGTGGGAGCAGCACGCGCGCTGGTTTGACCGCTGCGCCTACGTGCAGCTGGTGAAGGGGCGCGAGTACGTACAGAAAGTGATGACGGAGGCGTGCGTGGTGCCGGCGCCGGAGGCTGCGCGCGAGCCGGCGCCCGCGCGGACCGCCAGCCCGCCCGCCTCGCCTCCCGACTCCCCGGAGAACTCCGTGGACGACTCCAAGTTGTGTAAAATTTGTTACGCGGAGGAGCGCAACGTGTGCTTCGTGCCGTGCGGACACGTGGTGGCGTGCGCCAAGTGCGCGCTGGCGGCTGACAAATGCCCGATGTGCCGCAGGACGTTTCAGAATGCAGTGCGATTATATTTCTCGTGAGAAGAGCCGCCAAATCGAAGGCTCGATTCTAGTCTTAAGGGACGGCCCGACAGAGCTGGTGATTGAAACCACTGGCTCCGATGTCACGTTTCCACAGGCGGAGACCCCTATTCAAATTTATCATCTGATAGATACGATAGGAATTCGCTGGTGTAATGAAAGACGAATACGCTTTTACAGTTGATTGAAATTGAGTCCTCAGGAGTACGAGAATTGTACCTAATAGTAAAATAAGTACCTAGTTAACGTATTGATGAGAGTAGAATACGCTTATTAATTAATAAACAATTCCGTTTTTGGCGTGATATTGCAATTATTTATTTTATACATAATTATTAACAGCTTTAAATAAAGTAGTTAGTATATTGCACATTCGCGAAAGAAATGAAAATGCAATTATTTTCTTCAATGAGTTACTTAAAATTTGTTTTTAACTTACTACAAGCTTCAAGTGATATTACTATTATTGGCAAAGTATGGGAATTTACTATATTTCTGAATGTGGAAGCGTGGCCTTACAGGGGCCGCTCTTGTGATCTAATAAATTAAAAACGGTGGGGCAATTTTAAACTCCGCGTAAAATAATAATTTATAAGACAATATAATTTTTGATGTTTAAATTATTTGAAAAGATAAACAGGAAGTCCACATTTTGGAAAGATATGAATGTCAAATATGTTAGCACAGTAGTAAACCTAAATTATGTGTTTCTGAGGTTTACTCAGTTTATAAGAGACTAACCTGGATTTGATCTAGTCTGAATAATTAGTTATTGGATGTAAATGCAAAGTGATAATATTGTAATTTAAACAAAGTAACTATTTGGGTTTTTTCATTATTTCCAAAAATGTGTGCCCTGGCTTGACTTTATAATGTAAATAATTTAATGTAAATATTCTAGCTTATCGTTTTGTCCCACCAACAAAAGTGTAAATAATATTAAAAAAAACATTTAGCAGCATAAACGACAAGACAGAACCAAAAACAGATTGTATTTTGACATAAAAATTATCTAAAAACATCTGTTTTGTTTCTTGTGCTGACGAAATGTTAAACAGAGTAAATTTTCTAATAATGTAAATTGAAATTCAAAATAAAAAAATCCCTCTGACAGTTTCAGAATTTAATAAAATGAAAGCATTTTCTAAAAGACTTGTGAACTAACAAGTGTTGCAGATTCAAACAAGTCGCATTTAAATGGTTTTTCTTAAAGCAAAACCTTAGTTATATTTTGTGACATGGAATCCAAATACCGAAGGCTTAGGGCTTCTATTTAATAAAACATTCAATTGTTTCATGTGTGTATAATATTTAAATTAGTGGATTTTCACAGATATCTATTTCAACACATGCCACTAAATTATATCGTTTTTGACATTAATATAAATAATGCATAAGAATATTCATTTAAAAGTCGCATTAAAAATTGTTTTTCAATGATTAGTATTTCATTATTAATAAAAAATTGTTAAATCATAACCATATTGTTTTTACTGTAATTATTCCTGCTTCCTGCCCTCTGGAACCTTTAGTTCCCATCCTCAGAAACGTACATCAAAGGTTAGACTCGGCTCATGATAATAGCTTCAATAGAAGAGCTTGTTTAGGAACGCACCGTTTAGAACTCACCATGCTGTCCTAGGTCGTGGTCTTTTTGGTCTATTACCTACTTACAACCTCCTCATAAAATAGGAATAAACCTGGGTATCGAACCCAGAACCACTAGATCAACGGACACAGACAACGCAAAACTGGCGTGTCTGTTTGGCGAGATGCAGGCTAGGTAGGGAACGCAAGGAAAAGCAAATAGTAAAAAATGTTGAACAAAAATTTTTTTTTTTTCACTTTTTAGTAGTACCCCACACCTAACAACAGCGCTGCAATCGCAGGAAAGCAAAATAAATTGTTTATTTGAATTAACAAGCACTGAATGATAAAAAACCGTCATCATCAAAGTAAACGAATTCCAGCTATTTTGATTTAAAAGCCCAACTTTCAAACCGATTTTGATAAAATTTCTATAGGACCAATCGAGAATATCCTTTCAGATAAAACTAAATATTTTTCAAACCGGTTCAGAAATGACGGAGTTATGAGGTAACAAACAAAAAATATACAACTGAATTGAGAACCTCCTCCTTTTTTGAAGTCGGTCAAATATTATAAAAATGTTTATTTCACAAAAGTTAGTCTAACAGGTATCAGGCCATAAGAGATTCAACATACTTATTATTAGATTGCAACAGTTCTTGCTTTAGCTTTGCTATTTCTTTCATCATAGCGTCATTCGATTTTGTATCTTCATGAATTTGTTTGCATTTTCGTAAGAAGTCTGCGATAAGTTTATGGCCCTTGGTGGTTTCTTTCGTTTTAACAGCTGCCTCCACATCGAACAAGTTGATTTCTAGCTGCGCTTGTTGAGCCTCGGCGTACTGAAAAAAAAGGAGATTTAGCGTTTAGAATTTTCTTCTCTTCTCTAAGTTTTTTTGGCGAAGAATTCTAAAAGCAAGAGTGAAAAGGCATCTTCTGGGCACGCTCGCTCATAGACCTCATCCATCGCTTTCTAATAAGCGTGATCGAGGTCAAAAGCAAGTCCATTGCTCAAAAATTAAGCAAATACGAAGGCGAACATCTATTCAAGTCTCTCACCTCAATAATAGATTCCGGCAAGTCCGCAAGCTTAGCCACGTGCAGACCTAGAGAATGCAGCGCAGGGCCGGGCGCGATGCGGTGCAGTAGCAGCAGCTGTCCGCCGAGCACGGACGCCTCTGCGTGCGAGTTGACGATGACGCCCGGGTGGGCGCTTGCTAGGCGTGTCAGCTCTTGGTAGTGAGTCGCGAAAAGGCAGAAGCATTTACTTTTTGTTGCTAGTTCTCTGTAAATGTGAAAAGTTTTTTTTTAGGTTGATATTTGTTTTACCTTGACGGCATTATGTGTGATAAATGGTATTTATTTTGTAAATAGGTTAACGTAACACTTTTACACGTCAATCCTTTTCCATTTTAAACTAGATGAGGCCGGTGTTTCCTAGCTGAGAAGAAAAATCAAATTCAATGGTCACAAGTATCTTTTAAAGTTCCTTCAATCGAACCATTTGAAAACCATGTAAGTTGATGTTTGAAGTGGTCTTTTGAGGAAAGCATCACACAGTGGACTTATCCAGACAGTGCAAGCATTTGTCAGTTATCGTGCAGCTCAGCGATTTGACGAAAAGTAAGGGCATTTGGGTAGACCGCATAAAGAACTCAAGTTGCCATACTAACATACAATGATTCCCAAGTATCTTTGGCTATGTGTATACGTTTAGGCCCGAAGCACAGCTAGACCAGCGAAAGTTGCTTGTGAACTGTATGTGTTTTAAGACACATGTCTCAAATCACAAAAGCTCATAAGTAATACGGCATAGCGAGATACAGTTGACCCCCGATAATCCGGCCGTCTAATCCGGTGCCCCCTGTAATCCGACATGCATAATTATATCACTGTACATAAAATTCCTATATCATAAATCCCACATACATTGTATGATTTGTAGTTCAGATAGGTTTTTCTCATTTTGCCTTGTAATTTGTTGGATTACAAGGTACTCTTTTGTTAAAAATTCCGGACTATAGGAGGTCTTAGGCAGTACTCTATCCGATAATAATCCGAGAATTTCAATAGTTCAACACTGCCTTGAAAACGTTTGTCAGATTATTGGGGTTCCATTGTTCCACGGGGTTCAACTACACGGTTTGGGAACAACATTGCTTGTTCTGATTGGTCACCAACACGGAACATCCGCCGATCGAACTGTGCTTTGTTTTTGATGATGACTTACTCTGCAATAGCCCAAGCTATTCCGCAGCCCTCATACGTTGAAGTGCCTCGTCCTAATTCGTCGATTAAAACGAGCGAGTCTGGTGTTGCCGTCTGAAATGAATTAGGTTCGTTTCAGATAATTTTTCAAAAATTGCATTGTTATTTTATTATGAGCGTTGAATCCTCACGGCATTTTATACTAACTCAAGTTTTTATTCTTGAAAAATGATTGGCCGATTGTAATGAAACCTGATCGATAGATAGAACTATTTTATTGTACACCAAATATAGTTACACAAAACAACCACGTACATACCAAATCTTGGTACGTATAAGTGAGGGATCGTTCACATAGAACATCATCCGTATTTCCAGGATTAAACGGATCCGTCGCTACTGGAGGTGATGTTCACCTTCACACAATCACACCGCAATTACATACTATTTTTTACGGATGCTGTGTGAACTCGCTCATATAATTACATACGCTGTTGACATACAAAAACGTACATGATAAAGCGGACCTGTAAAACAGAATTCTGTATATTTTGTCGGATCGTCGGTATATCTGGAACACTGTCAATCTGTCATGTGTGTAAACTCGCTTATACAACGACATACGTGAACATAACCGAATAAAAGCGTAAACGATGAAGCGGACCTGTAAAACGGACCGCTCTGTGTGGATGTAAATAGTGAGGAATATTTTTGAAAAATAGTTGTTTTGTTTCATTAAAATCGTTTCCAAGATTAAGAACATGAAAGTTTGTATGAAACACCCATGCTCTTTAGCTTTGTTGAGTGCACTTTCGATAAAAGGTTTTTAGGACGAGACGAGCTACGATGTGGAACGGACGACGAAACTTTGGTGCGACTGGCTGGATGATTAATGGTAATTTTAATGCAATAGCAATATCATCCAGGTTCACCATCATATCAGCCGAAAGACAAGCACTGCTGGACATAGGCCTCCCCCAAGCGTCGCCACAACGACCGGTCCTGTGCGTCACGCATCCATCGGCTACCCGCGACCTTCATCAGGTCATCCAGGTTAGTTCCAGTCAGTTAAAAGTATAAATTTTAAGATCATTCTAGTTTTATTATTGTAGAAAAAATAATCTAGTACAGTAGTACCCAACTGATATGGCTTACCGATGTACCTGCGCAGAAGATGAATTTTCAAAGCGCGGGAAATGCTATTGACCAATCGGCACGTTCCACGCACCGCGCTTCTTTTTCTTGAACCGCTATTGGTCGGCAGCCGCCGCCATCTTAGCGATCGCCGCGTGGCATGTTAGTCAGCCGCCATACTTCTTACTAAAGTACACTTAGTGGCAAAAAAACTGATTTCTTTTTATGTTATAAAATGAGTTCTTTAGAAAAAAGGGGGCTACCACTTAAAAGTCAAGGGAAATAATTTTCAATGTGCACGAGTTTATGAAGAAAGAAGCTCAGGAATCTAAGACCACAACATTTACAAAAGATCGGTTTTTGAAAATTATTGACCGAACGGCCGAACCTAAACAAATTTCAAAACGAACAATAACGAGAATTCTTAAAGAGAAGGATCAACATACGAATGAAAACACTGCGAGGCCATCTTTTAGAACGCCGAAAAAGGGCAAATTGAAAAAAACTTATCGTAAGGAATTGGACGATTTTTCATACCAAGCCATACGCAGGAAAATTTATGACTTTCACCGCGAAGAAAAACAGATAGTTACAATGAAAGCACTATTGGAGAAATTAAGAAGAGATATCGACTTCGAAGGGGGCAGAGAAACTCTACGCCGAATCGTAAAAGAGATAGGATTTAAGTTTAAGGGCGCTTTCACATTTTTTCTTGAATTTTAGCGTTTTATTCGAATTGTGATGTGTGATTTTGCTTTAGATATAGCCTTAAAAAAAATAAAAATATGCCTAAGACAGTTTTGTCAAAGCGCTCTTACAAAATCGAATTGCTCAGGTTGACTAAAGTTGAATACCGCGCGTCACAAGATTATATTGATTTTCGACAATTATTTAAAAATATTTACTTTACTTTTAATTAGACCAATTTTTTTTTTTAAGCAATATAGCAATGCCACCTTAATTATTAAATATTTTTAGGGTTCCGTACCTCAAAAGGTAAAAACGGAACCCTTATAGGATCACTTTGTTGTCCGTCTGTCTGTTTATTTGAATTTTGATTATAATTTCATAGATAAAAATTATAGTTTCGTACGGAAAATTGTCAATAACTCTCAGTTTTACAGAATTATTTTTGGTGTATTACTGTATGAATCGTAATAAATTGATTTAAGCATTCCAAAGTAGAAGATACAGTTGTACCGTGGACATTTTTATAAATGATTAAATTATAATATCTTCGGTGTACCAAGGTATCAAAAGATACCCTAAAGCAACGTTTTGTGAAATATCCTTTGCGGAGTCAAGGATTTTACTGATGTACGTGAACAAATTGAAATATTTATTTAGAACACTCCCAAGATAAGTGATCAAACTATCTTAGGCATATTTTTGTTTTTTTTTTTTAAGGCTATATCTAAAGCAAAATCACACATCAAAATTCGAATAAAACGCTAAAATTCAAGAAAAAATGTGAAAGCCCTCATAAGAAAACGCAAACAAACCGTAAGTTGCTGACAGAAAAAGACGAAGTAAGGCTTTTAAGAATACGATTTTTAAGAAATATAAAAAAGTATCGGCATGAAGGGAGACCTATTGTGTATGGCGACGAGACTTTCACACCAAGGAACAAGCTTGGTCTGATGGTCAAGGCAAAGGCATAAAAAAACCAATTTCGAAAGGACCGAGGTTGATTATAGTGCATGCGGGTGGTGCTAATGGATTCATACCAAATGCTTTGCTCATGTACAAATCGGCTCAGACTACAGAAAACTATCACAGTGAGATGAGCAAAGAAAATTACGAAAAATGCTTGCAAGAGAAGTTAATTCCCAACCTCCAACCGAATTCTGTGTTTGTCATTGACAATGCATCATACCATAGCACATTAGAGGACAGGGCACCGAACAGTAACTCTACAAATAATATTTTGTAGGATTGGTTAAAAGATAAAAACATACCTTTTAATATCAACTCGTATAAACCGGAATTGTACGATATAATTAAACGCCATATGCATCTATATGTAAAGTACTCGCTTGACACCATAATGGAAGCTCATGGCCACACAGTGTTAAGGCTCCCTCCATATCATCCGGACTTTAATCCGATAGAAAACATTTGGTCACAGGTAAAAGGTCACGTAAGCAAATTCAATGTTGCCATGAATTTGACCGAAGTGCAGCGTCTTTTGTCTGAAAAATTCGCATCCATCGGGCCCGACGAGTGGCAAAAAGTTGTAGATCATGCCATCAAATGCGAAGACAAATTTCTGACATTGGAACAGGCTATCGACGATAGATTGGACCAATTTGTTATATACACCAACGAAGATACATCATCCTCTTCGGATAGTTCGAATCGTGATAGTGATGGTGATAGTAGCGACGCTCAGAGTGATATTGGGATAGCAGGAGTGCAGCCTTTAGATTAAGTTTTTTTTATTGTTTACTTAACAAACACTTAATTGTTAATTAAATAAATCGTACATTTTAAATAACCTCTAATTTTTAATTTAATTAAATAGTAAAAAATGGTGGCCCGATAAAATTAGCATGAAGTGTAATTGTGCGGAGGGGCGTGGCTTGCGAGTGAGATGGAACTAACAGCTGCAGTGTATTATGAACCTTATAATAGTGATCTTAGGTTGATTGTAAGTTTTAAGCATTCTTTCGTTAATCTTCGGGACCATACTTTCTTTTCTGCGCGAACGAAGATTCACGACGCGCCTTATCAGTTGGATACTACTGTAATAATTTATTACAATCTTACGGAGTTAGTACAAAAACAATCATTCTAGTGACAAATAAAATTATTGCACGCCTCTCGATTCGGTCCACAGTGTACAGTATACTGACCCGCAGTATGGCAGCGGTGTCGATCATCTCGCGCATGAAGGTGCTGTGGCCCTGCCCCTCGGCGTCGCCCGCGCCCACCCTGGCGGCCTACAGTGTACAGTACATACAGTATACTGACCCGCAGTATGGCAGCGGTGTCGATCATCTCGCGCATGAAGGTGCTGTGGCCCTGCCCCTCGGCGTCGCCCGCGCCCACCCTGGCGGCCTACAGTGTACAGTACATACAGTATACTGACCCGCAGTATGGCAGCGGTGTCGATCATCTCGCGCATGAAGGTGCTGTGGCCCTGCCCCTCGGCGTCGCCCGCGCCCACCCTGGCGGCCTACAGTGTACAGTACATACAGTATACTGACCCGCAGTATGGCAGCGGTGTCGATCATCTCGCGCATGAAGGTGCTGTGGCCCTGCCCCTCGGCGTCGCCCGCGCCCACCCTGGCGGCCTACAGTGTACAGTACATACAGTATACTGACCCGCAGTATGGCAGCGGTGTCGATCATCTCGCGCATGAAGGTGCTGTGGCCCTGCCCCTCGGCGTCGCCCGCGCCCACCCTGGCGGCCTACAGTGTACAGTACATACAGTATACTGACCCGCAGTATGGCAGCGGTGTCGATCATCTCGCGCATGAAGGTGCTGTGGCCCTGCCCCTCGGCGTCGCCCGCGCCCACCCTGGCGGCCTACAGTGTACAGTACATACAGTATACTGACCCGCAGTATGGCAGCGGTGTCGATCATCTCGCGCATGAAGGTGCTGTGGCCCTGCCCCTCGGCGTCGCCCGCGCCCACCCTGGCGGCCTACAGTGTACAGTACATACAGTATACTGACCCGCAGTATGGCAGCGGTGTCGATCATCTCGCGCATGAAGGTGCTGTGGCCCTGCCCCTCGGCGTCGCCCGCGCCCACCCTGGCGGCCTACAGTGTACAGTACATACAGTATACTGACCCGCAGTATGGCAGCGGTGTCGATCATCTCGCGCATGAAGGTGCTGTGGCCCTGCCCCTCGGCGTCGCCCGCGCCCACCCTGGCGGCCTACAGTGTACAGTACATACAGTATACTGACCCGCAGTATGGCAGCGGTGTCGATCATCTCGCGCATGAAGGTGCTGTGGCCCTGCCCCTCGGCGTCGCCCGCGCCCACCCTGGCGGCCTACAGTGTACAGTACATACAGTATACTGACCCGCAGTATGGCAGCGGTGTCGATCATCTCGCGCATGAAGGTGCTGTGGCCCTGCCCCTCGGCGTCGCCCGCGCCCACCCTGGCGGCCTACAGTGTACAGTACATACAGTATACTGACCCGCAGTATGGCAGCGGTGTCGATCATCTCGCGCATGAAGGTGCTGTGGCCCTGCCCCTCGGCGTCGCCCGCGCCCACCCTGGCGGCCTACAGTGTACAGTACATACAGTATACTGACCCGCAGTATGGCAGCGGTGTCGATCATCTCGCGCATGAAGGTGCTGTGGCCCTGCCCCTCGGCGTCGCCCGCGCCCACCCTGGCGGCCTACAGTGTACAGTACATACAGTATACTGACCCGCAGTATGGCAGCGGTGTCGATCATCTCGCGCATGAAGGTGCTGTGGCCCTGCCCCTCGGCGTCGCCCGCGCCCACCCTGGCGGCCACAGTGCGCAGGCGCGGCAGGCGCGCCGCCCGTGCGGGCACCGCACAGCCCGCATGCGCCAGTACACACGCTACACCACACGAGCGCATCCACGTGGACTTGCCACCCATGTTCGCGCCCGTCACTATATGCATCAAGCTGGAGCCTGGAATGGACGAGAGACACATACGGAGGTTACTTTTGTTTTCTACAAGGAGAAACTATTCAAGTATATTGGATCCCGCAACGGAATTAATTAAGAAAGAACAGCAGAAGAGTTCCAACAAACATAATGTACCTACACTTCCCTCCTATCAAGCGGGAGACAGAACAGATCGAGTTCTCACGTAGCCACGTTAGAAAGCATACCTCTGTTAAACACCACATCGTTGGGTATATAAGACACGCCCTCAGCGAGCTCGAGACAGGGGTGCCTCAGCTCGTCGAGCACCAGCTCGCCGAGCTGGTCCGTGAGCACGGGCCGCACGTAGGGCGCCGGCGCGCTGGCCGCCGCCACCGCGAACGATACCAGCACGTCGACCCGAGATAGGATGTGGGATAAGCAGAACAGGCATTCCGAATATCCCGCTGAAATATTAAAGGGAAACATGAAACAAAATTAATTAAAAAGGCCAAGCAAGCGTGCTCCATCCTCGACCAAATCATCGCTTACCATCAGGAATTAGATAGTGCTCCAACTCGTACCCATTAATAATCTACACTAATATTATGAAGAGAAAATTTGTTAGCTTGTTTGAATTGAATAGGCTCCGAAACTACTGCACCAATTTGAAACCTACATTATCCCTGATGAACATAGGCTATAGAATTTTTTTTCCATATGAAAACTTCAATAATGTAACCCAATGTGTGAAAAAACATAAAAAAAAGTTCCTTATATCGCGTACGCTTTGGAAACTATTGACAATAGAGCAAAATGATGTACTACAGTTTTAGAGGACACCAATGTCTGTTATGGTTAAATCATAGTGACTGTTTTTTGCTTAAAATTATTCAATAAAAACTCGGGTGAAATGGAATAGTGGTGATTTTAGCATCATGATATTAGTCTTTACTGTTTAAATTGTTTAATAATTAAGGTTGGTTATGTTCGTGTAAATTACACTTTAAAATATTAAAATCGGACCTTTCGTTTAAGTTACGACGGGTATAATAATACTTAAGAAAAATGTTGCGGTTTCAGCGAACTACCATACGTTTAGTCTTTTAATAATTAATTTACAAATTACCATTTATTTATTAATTATAGGATCATATCTCATTAGACGGGGAGATGAAGTTCATGGAGCACCAACTAAACACGCGCGAACGAAGTCGCAGGCGAAGTGCTAGTAAATTATAAAAAAGGTCGTGATATCAACAGAGGTGTTTTCAATAGAGGTTTTCTAGTTTTTAACTAGACCTCTCAAGGAAGTCGACTGTTATAGACAGAAGTAGTAGCTTTCAACCTTATCACTAAGAGAATAAGGCTGAAGTGGTCAAAGCTATTGATGATTGTAGTTGTGAATGATTGTTTGAATATCAGCTAAGACAATTTAGTCTTTCTGTTTCAAGCCTTCGCCTGCTGGGGGGCAGAAGGGGTTCCTGTATTCACAATAGTTTGTTAGTTTAGTATTCCGCAATTCCACGCGTATTTTGCGTGAGGGGAAAAAACTAATTTAGTTCAATCACTTCACTACATATCATAAAACAACTAGCTGTCCCCCGCGGCTTCGCTCCCGTGAAATGGCTATTTTTTTTGCTTTTAAACCTTCCCTGTATTCTGGCGACCTAAACAAAAAAGGAATTAGCAAAATCGGCCCAGTCGTTCTCGAGTTTTAGCGCGAATAACGAACAGCAATTCATTTTTATGTATAAGAAGAAGATGTAAGGGGAGAAACTACTTTAATCCATATCACATTACTACATATTATAAAACAACGTCTTCCGTCGCGTCTGTCTGTCTGTTCGCGATAAACTCAAAAACTGTTTCGGTCTAAAGAAAAGTCCACGATGGCATAATTATGTCTGCCTCTTAAGGATAACACTACATTCATTTTAATACTTAAAACCAGCGGCCAAGTGCGAGTCGGACTCGCTCACGAAGGGTTCCGTACCCTCTGTAATATAAAAATGAATCGCTGAATGTGTTGCTAAGCGCTAATCTCGAGAACAGCTGAACCGATTCCGCTAATTCTTTTTTTGTTGTGTTTGTTATTGCTAGGAGTAGGTTCTTATGAAAGAAAAATAAGAAAGTTGCAGGGTAGCCAGTTGACGGGAGCGAAGCCGCGGGGGTCAGCTAGTTATCTATAAAAACGGCAAAAAAAAAAAACAAGTTTGTTGTATGGGCAACAGAAATACATCATCTGTGAAAATTTCAACTGTCAAGCTATCGCGGTTCTTGAGATACAGCCTGGTGACAGACAGACAGCGAAGTCTTAGTAATAGGGTCCCGTATTTACCCTTTGGGTACGGAACCCTAAAAATGGGCAATTATAAAGCGGTAATTAGAAAGCTATTTACACAAGAACGGATGAACGGATACGGCTGAAATTTAGTACAGCAACATAGGCTACTTTTTATCCCTGGAATAGTTTCCCATGAACGGGATCAAAATTTCATGATTACTTTTGGTCGCGATAACCGACGTCCACGGGGGCGAAGCCGCGGATATCAGCTAGTTCATTATATAAATGCGAAAGTATCTGTTTGTGACGTCTTCACACCTAAACCGCTAAACGAAGTTATAATTTAACGCAGATATATGCGTGGTCACCAGCTATGAATTAAAGAACTCTCACCCGCTATGCCGACTATCTCAGCGACAACTTTATCTTGTTCCTTTTCATAACTCGACTTAATAGAAGTGTATTCTTCTGTGATGTTCTCCAACGTCTTAGTTTTGAACCTAACGCCTCCCTTTACAGCATCTATGATGGTGTACTTTTTGTTTCCACGTAGTGTTTGCTCTTCTTTTAGCGTAACTCTGTAAATGTTAAAGGATCTGTTATATTTGAGTCTTTGAACGAGATTTTATATATTGACGCCCATAAGGAGGGGCTTGCGAGCGGCAAACTGGGGCTAAGTCGTCGCCTGACTAATCAGGCATAAAATACGTCGTGCGCAGTTATTCCATGCGCGCCTTTGTAGGAGCATGTGTTATTAGTTGAATCTGCTACACTAGGTACAGGTACTAGATAGGGACAGCTAGCAATACCGGACCTTTGCCAGTCGGGTTGCGCGTTAATTTAATTGATTGGTAACATTAGGAACTATGGGGTTTTAGTCGATAGGAGTCCGACATAGCACTCCGTTTTCCCAAGACGGAGTGCTTGCGTGAGAATTTCCTATTAAGTTATTGATGCAGAGTCAAAGCGAAAATTTAAATATTCACATTACGTAGCAAACTGAACCCTATCTCCATGACCTAATTCACATATTTCTATCAACATAAAAAATCCTAAAGTCCGGTTTATGAAAGCTGTTATCACTTAACATTTCAACTTATTGCAATTACACACTTTTGATCCTTTTTTGTCATACTATCCAGTTCTGTGCATATGAATGAGGGATCATTCAGTGATTTTTCGTCAAGTGTCAAGACTAACGGTTTTTTATTTCTAGAACATACTCCCACCATTAGTTCTCACTTAAGAACCAATTCGCAGTGAAACTTCATTAGGGTTCCAACTGTCTTACTCTCAAGCGGAGGACAACTAAGGATGGTAACTCAGTAAAAATTATAATGCTCCTACCTAAAAAAGAATCCATTCTGAGGATTACTGTCAAGCTTGATAGTCTTGCCAGCATCTAGTCCGAGGTCCCTCGCCGCTTTGTTAAGTTCCCTTTCGGCAGAAGACTGCATTTGTTCCAATTGCTCTCCCAAGCTCTGAAGTTGTTCATCGAAGGACGGCTTTACGAGGAAATCACCTGAAATGATTTACCTATTATAATATTATTTTACTAAATTAAAGAATCCTTGTATCTTCCAAGGAAACCCACCGAAAGGGTACATTCTTCCGAAGGGTTTTTATAATAAAACGCAGTTCATTTCTGGACAAAAACTTCTGATGACTATCAAGTTGCGCCACAACGCCCAGTTGTCGGCTGCCCTGATCCAGGCAGTCGCGGCCACCCATTCGAGTTTTACCGTGAGAGTTCCGAAAGGCTCAATCGCGATAGATCAATTATTTTCCTTTATAAATTAAATTAAATTAACCACCTCTTCTTAGAAATTACAGAAATTACTGATTCTCAGTCAGATTAGAATCAGTGATTTTTTTCAGGATGGTGGCTGCATTGACCAGCGCGCCAATTCTACAAATTTTTAAACAGCTTTCGCATTCGCAGATCAATCGCAAACTGTACAAAAAAAATACAAGTTACGAAATTAAAGTTATTTTTTACTTTGTAGTGTTTTTTTTTTGGAAGTCGGTTGTATTTTTTTTGGAAAATGTTTTTTATTTTTCACGTTTTAGTGGTACCCCACACCTAACAACACCACTGCAAAATCGCAGAAAAGCAAAATACGCAATTTCGATTACTTGGATGACATAAAACTATCATCTAAGGAGACGAATTTCAGCTATTTCGATTTAAAATACAAAGTTCGTAACCGATTTTCATAAAATTTAAATGGGACCAATCTGCAAGCATATCCTTTCAGATAAAACAAGAATTTTTCAAATCGGTTCATAATTGTCGGAGTTATGAATGAGGTAACAAACATAAAAAAAACATACAACCGAATTGATAACCTCCTCCTTTTTGGGAAGTCGGTTAAAAAGGCTTAATTTTCATACATTTTTGACAGTTTGCGATTGAGATGCGTATGAGAAAATTAGTAGAGTTGGCACACAGGTTAAATCTATAGAAACCGAACGCCTTGCTTAAATATTTATGATACCTCTGTCAACGGCCTCCATATCAACGGTAGTTTCTATCATCTGCAAGAACTTGCCGAGGTCTTCATTCAGCTCCGATATCGGTTCAGTGATTGACGAATGAACGGTCGCGTTCTCTGCTTCGGCTAAACAACGCAGTAAAGATGGCAGCCTGTTGATAGCCTGCAATTCGTCATATTGAAGAGTTCATTTTCAGATTGAAATAACAGCCATGTCCCACGGGTAACCGCATTGTGTTCTATAAAGTTTTAAATGGAAAACTGACTAGTAAAACAGTTTGCCGATAAAAATGGGGAAGTACTTCTTGTCAATACTTTATTTCTTGTATTTTTAAAAACATACAAAGAAACGCGATGTCATACATAAAGATTCGGTAGACGCCGAAACTCGATTGATTCATCAAAGTTTTTGCTTCTTTACATAAGACCTTTTCGCTGGGACTTAAGCATCATACTAACACGCGTGCAAAAAATGCGCTGAAGTTGATAATTAGAAAGAGAAGTCCAAAATAAACGCTGATGTCATAAGTTGTGACGCTCATACAGCTGTCATAGAGAACTGCCTTTTCGCGAAAGCGAAATAAACATTTGTTTAAAACTCTTGTATCTCGTTTGATTTTCGAACAATTTTGACTATGTTTTCAATGTTTGTTTTATATTTTTGTAAAATGTTTTTTATGCGCATTCCCTAATGAGTTTACGACACAGGGGGGCTACTCTCTAAGCCCGAAGTACGTAGTTTCGGGCGTATTCTACTCCGTATTACCTTACCATTAAGAATTAATAACAATATGATTTAACAGTTACTGTTAAACCTAGTTGTCATTCATGCTTAGTTCGGGTTCGGGACTAATCGTGTAAAGTCCATAGGTGATACGGAGTAGAATACGCCCGCAACTAAGCCCGAAACTAGATAGATTAGAGTTCAGATTAGTTATTTGAAAAACTGAAAGCATCTAATTTAAGGGTACCGCTTTCCGTATCTAGTACCTGATAAATCCTATAACAGTCGTGTAAGTTAGCCTTCTTCCTAGTGAGTCTCCTGGCTAGAGCTTGCAGGTCGGGAATCCTCCTCAGATGGTCTTCGTGAAGCTGAAGTCGAAGTTGTGAGTTCTTCATCAGCAACTCGACGATGTCGAGCCGCTCGTTGATCAGGTTTATGTCACGAAGGGGTTGGCGTAGCCATTGGGCTAGAAGGCTGAAGACATTATTAGGGTCAAATTAAGTACATTTTGTATGGCATTGATAGCCTAGTTTTAAGTATTGGACAGTATATCGGATCGTAAATGATCAGCATGATACCAGTAAGCAGGGTCGTCTTTACCCGGGGGTGAAAGGCGTGCAAAATCCCGAGCGCTGAGTCCTAGGAGGCGTATGGCATAAATATTGACAGGTACCTAAAGCCACAACCAAGGTCAATTGTTCCATAGGTTGTGCGGAGCGGCTGTTCTAAAAGAGGGCGCTGACCCTGAGGCGATTGAGTTCCTCTAAAAATATTTTTGTCTAACAAGAGTGGGGCGATGCCTGTCTCTGCTGAATATGCAGGCGGCCCTGCCATCACGTCTATAATATCGGACGAAGCATGGGCACCGAGGGTGGTGCAAGTGCACCCCCTGGCTTTCAAGAAAACATATGGAAACATAAAAAAATAGACAAACGGAATGCAGTAAAAGATTCCTAGCAGATCCGAGAGGAAATACTTCGAGCTCTTTGCTCCTTGCTTGTATGCGTCTTCTTTCCTGTACGAGGAGGGGTTTTGGAGTTGCCCCCCCCCACCTCCTGAAAATAGTCCTGCCGGCGCCCATGGGACGAAGGGTACATAGAAGTGAATGGTGAATTGAGTTATTTTGATTGCTGTAAATGATACAAATATAATCATGAAATAAGAAGCAAACGGCAATACATATTATATTGTGTAGCAATATAAAGGTCTTCGTTTATTTTATTAAAAAAAAAAAACTATACCATTAATAACTAATGGAATATAACGAGTATATTATATTGTTGCTGATGTGACATTTAAGTGTCCGCCATGATGTCAGAATGACAAAACCAGCTTCTTGTTAAAATGAATCATAATAACTTTGTTAGGATGAATCATTGTAAGAATAAGACCATCGTCGTCCTTTTAATATTAACTAGCCTTTTAAATTATGTTTCTGTCATCTAATACTGGGAACATTTTCTTATGCTACAGTGTGAGAAATTAACAAAAGGTCTATCTGATGATAGGTGCTGCCTCACATGGAACATATTGGATTTTGGAAATAGGAAAGATTCGTTTATACTGTAACCAATAGTTCCAACCAAGGACTTCGAAGTGGCGATACAATTAATTGAATATTATGCAATTACATTCGAGGCAGCGCTGCTGACTGCCAAATGTTTTAAACAGGGCCTGAAGTCTCGACATAGATAACGAATTTGTTCATTAAGTCGCCCGTACACAGTGAGTTTCAAACGCGATCCACGGATCATACGAATGATTTTGACCGTGGAATGCGATCGAGATAGACCGTGCACGGGTGACTTTACCGAATTCGGTCGCTAGGCGATCGGTATGTCCCGCCCAGGACATTCAATTCATAAAATGCTTAAGAAACTATTGAAGCTTACCGTTTGCCCTGCTGAGTCCGACATCTATCAAGCAGACCGTACAGACTCCTAGAAGGCGCGTGAGATGTGTCTCCGAGCTCAGGGAATACGTTTAGAGCAGACAGTGCTGCAGAATCCAAATGTAGGAAACAGTCAGCCTGGATTGTTGATAAACGAAACCTGAAAGAGTCCAGACATGATTACGAACATGAAAACAGTTTAAGAGCTTGTTGACTTGTTGAACTACTACGGAAGACCTTATAAAGTTTCGGGGAACCCTTTTTTTTTTTATTTTTTTTTTTATACATAGGGGGAAACTCTTGGCCTAAATCTCACCTGATGGAAAGTGATGATTAGGCCGAAGATGGAAGCGAGTTTCACCCGGAATCCTCTTACACAGAGGAACTGGCTATCATACCTCTAACTGCCGGAACACAACAATGCTGTTAACATCGTTGTTATGGCGACAGACTTAGACATGATGGTGGTAGCTTGCCAGGCGGACTTAGAACAAGTCCTACCACCAACCAAACCGAGCAAAAAATTTGCCCCTGCTAGGAATCGAACCCGGGACCTCTGGGTCTGAATCAGGTGGTATAACCACTAGACCACGGAGGCGGTTAGTGTCACCTGTTTAGCACCACCCAGGGACCACGTGTAGGGATTCGCTGAAGGGTATTCTCCTACGGACGCGGGTGACTCGGCCCCCGAACCTATCAACACTATCAGTTTCAGTTTAAAATTAATTTAATATTTGATAGTATGGTTGGCGCAGTGTGCTGCGCTGCGTGTCGCGGGTTCAATTCCCGCACGGAACAAATATTTATATGGCCTACAGATAGTTGTTCCGGGGGGTCCGGCTGTTTGTGTATGTGAGTTTATACGTATGTTTGTAAACGCACCCAGGATACAGGAGAAAATTATTTACATTATTTTTAAAAAAACACTACCAAAACAAGGAAAGTTTAGTTTAGTGTTAAAGTATTGCTACAGGCGTGATATGTATTATGTCAGTATGTTCTTAGTAAGTAAACTGATAAAAGTTATTTTTTATGCTTTATATGTCTGTCCAATTTACACCTACCTTCCAAAATTAGTGCTATCATTCAGCAAAGCTGAGTATTTGATAGCTGCAGCCAAGCTAGTCATGGCCACATCTTTCCTAGTTTCGGGGAAAGCATTAGCGTCCTGTTGCTGATTTTCCTTGAACTTGAGCAATCGGTTCAGATCTTGTATGAGGCCTTCTGTTGAAAACTCGGACTTCTTCATTTTAGTCACAGTGACGCTGGTGCGTTCCATTACTTTTTTTAATGCTTTATACTGTAAGATTATATAATGTTATGTACCTAATTTAATGGCTGTATAAGTAGAAAATGAGAGAAAATAATATAAATGTTTTAAACATTTCTTTTTAAGTTACTGTGATGTACTTACAGACGTCAGCACATCAAACTACTCGAAACGGTCAAAATTTCCCAATCAACCTTGAACCTAATGCTTTAGCGATAAAGTTCAAATGTATTAAAGAAAACAATTAAGCGTGAACACTACAAAGTATTTTAAACACAGGTTATAGTATGTATGTATGTGTAGTTGTATTTGTTATTAACATCGCTTGAACCTGACTGCATGCAAAGGCATTTATTCCCATAAAAGCTATTGCTATTTGTACTCACATCATCCTGTTCACTAATCGGTACGAGACATTCGGAAGGCGCCATCTGTACCGTGATAGTTTCTAACTCTGTCAGCAAATCATCATCAGTGAACTCCGTAACAGACATCTGGTAGTCACCAGCAGTCACGCAAGCTACGCCAAGGAGACGTCCCTAAGGTATAAATATGTTGCTTGAATACGGACAGGAATGCAATATGACGGGGTTGCGGCAGGCCATGAAGGTTTAAAAGATGTGCGGTCGTGGGATGGGAAAACTTTCATTTCTCAAACATTCTTGGAAATGTGAGCATTATTTTGACAACCTTCTTCGAGATAAATAGAAATTGCTCTACTGGCCAAACACATGCGAGCAGCGGAAGGCAAAAAATGTATGAAAATCCATATATGTCGTGTTCAGCGGCCACATAAATTACATATTAAACTAATATCTGTCGTGTATTTAAAAATGGAACGATCTTATACTTTACTATCAGGAGGAACTTATTAAATATTTTATTTAAATTTCGAACTGACTTACGAACGGACTTACCCGTCCCGAACCCGAACTAAGCATGAATGATTTACACGTTCGTCCATAAATGCCTATTTTGCTGGCCGCTGCAGTAATGTAATATACCTTAGAGTAATCAGTAGGAGGCTCATGAGTGGTTCAGTTGTCACGTTGTAACAAGGTTTCTGACCAGTAACCTAACGCCAACGGTCTTTATTTTAGCAACTATAAAAGAAGTGATTAATGAGTCCAGCTATGTCCAACTCTACTTAAGCACGAATATTTGTCAAATGATCTCAACATCATTTCTTCAATTTAAAACGACTTCTTTACAAAACTGTAATATTTCCAAATTTGTATCTACCAAAATTCAGTCTCCTCCTGAGAAAAAGGGAATGAAAGAATAGGTTAAGTATACCAATATACACATGTAATTACTTTGGTAACTGCATCTGTCTTGATATGAACTGCCATCAAACATGGCGTTGTTTCATCAGAGGCACCCAGCCCTTCGCCAAGTATTTCTTCCAGCTGCGACAGGTATCCTGGCGAACCTTTGTATTTTAGCGACCAGTCACTGCCCTTTACTGAGCCTTCAGCCACATATATTTCTACTCTATACCGACGCACCTGTGAAGTACAAATAATAAGTAGGTGAGAACTATAAAATTTTATGGTTATTTCTCAAGTATTTTAAAGATTTATTTCTTAATCCAAAAGCCACGCTAGTTTTCTTTTTTACATTGACGCAGATTGCAAGCCTGTAAATGTAGGATTTAAAACTTGAACGAAATCCTGATGAGGTGAAGTTCCTGCTACTTATATTGTTTTTGGATTCCGAACATCCGTAAAAAACGGAACTCTTATAGATCACTCGGGTATCTGTCTGTCGGTCTATCTGCCCGTCTATCACAGCCAGATCTACTGACCAGATTCTGTTTAAATTTGGCAAACGTATGGATTTCTGTGACCCAAACACGGACACGTTACGTAAATAAATACATTTTAAGTAGGTATGTGGGTCAAACTAGAAAACAAAACAATGTTTTTTGAACTGCTGCGTCGTGTGACATATCAAATGACAGGACTTATGGTGTGTTATTCAATAAATTAGACCAAAAATTACCCCACCATTATCTCTGATAACACTGAGCCAAAAAATTTGAAAAAAAGAAACGCAGACAAGATTGCGAAACCTATAAGAAGTTTCTAGTGTTACAATAACATGTTACAAAAAATGAAATTGTTTCGGGACTCTTTGCACACGAGTGCGACTTGCACTTGGCCAGTCTTTTTTACCTGCATTTGTCTTTGATATAATAACTAGATGTAGTTTATTTTATATTTCTTCATGCAAATTTTATGCAGTTACGTTACAATGTAACTTACATTTATAACACCAATATCTATCTTGTCAACTTATACAAAACCAGGCTAATGAACAGAGATAGAGACAGTTGGTTCATTATAAACGTGCAATGTCCATTTCATCTATAAATAATTATGTAGTGTGTTTGTGATACGGTAGCAGGGCCGCCTTTAACTTATTGCAGGTCCTAGGCACTCTAGGATAACGGGGCCCTTGTGGCCTTCGATAAGACAGGGGACTCATTATGATTGAATTCAGGCAAAAGGAGCTATGTCAATTAAGATTTACTGAACTGTAATTTCTATCAAACCAACCAGTAAGTTGGCAGATAAACAAAAATGGCAGTGTAATTGTTCTTTGGTAAAAAAAATAAAAGAGCTAATAATAAAAGAGCAATAAGGTTGGTAGGTAGATTGTTTTTGTGTATATCTTTAGTAAAATAAAAATATGCATTGGTAATATCTGTACCTATATGTATATCGGTGGTATTCTGTAACATGTTCGTGTCTCTACAGTGAAATCCGAGGTTTCAAATTTGTATAAATATATTAAGACCTTTATATTGCGTAACATAAAGCTCACCTTGTGAGCTTTAACACTCAGGTAAAGCTGGATATCGAAATAGTTATATACAGAATAGGCCAGCTGTTCTTGATATGGCAGGAATTAGGGGGCTCCATCGATCACGGCGTACCTACTTGCGCAGTGACCGTTGTAGAATAGGTGTACAGTAACGTAAAACAAGTATGTATGTAGTACCTACAATTAAAACGTGTTTAAGATGATCCGTGTTTACAAGAGAGCGACCGATAAACGTGAGATAGCCCTGATAAAGTTTAAGGTCACGTGCCATTACGCGTTTTACGTTGCGGCCTCCTCGTGCTTAGATCTTACTGATTTATCCTCATTGGTCATATGGTCATTAATAACTAATCGGTTTGACAAATACCAATTAATATGAAATGTTACTAATAATGAAAAATTATGGCATTTGAATGTGAACATATTGCGACGCCTTCTTAGATTGCTTACAGCAAAAAAAAAACTACTCAAAATATAGATTTTTTTTAAACATTTCATAAATTATATATAAGAAAATTTTATGAAATATCTGACGAAAAATAAACTAATTACTAGTAGTTGATATACCAGCTTGATGTAGCTAGGTGTTAAAATATCAACATAACATTGACCTTATCTTGAACATATCGCCAAGTGCGACACATAGTTCAATGTTCTTCTATATCTATCTAGCATTTGACACTGAACATTGATATGCACAACAAAAGAAGTTTATTATTTTTAAGAATCAAGGATGTGCGACTTACCAACAAAATCTTTTTTATCAGAATTTCAAAGTTGCCTTTGGACAATACTAAGTAATCGAGGCGATTCGGTTCAAGGCCCATCTTCTTAATGTTGGCCACTGAGGAAAACACTTCTCTGGCAGCAGTAGTTGCGTCAGCTCCATGAACGCTGTAGTAATCATTGCGGTCAAAAATCCTCACCGTCGTAGCAGGTTTCTGAAAAATTTGCGGTACTTTAATTACTTGCCCTCTACCTCGAAACTGATTCAGTTTTTTGTTTCCTACACAATTATTTTGATTACGAATAGCTAATATTTATCTATAAAAAATCTAACATAAGAAGTTACTGTTGCAAGTCATGCGGTCTATGCGATGGCTCATGTTCAACAGAAGAAATTACAATGGAGGTTTTTTTATTCAAAGTAAAAATTGTTCAATGTAAATTTACAGCGTCCCCAGCAGATTGTGAGGTTAATACGAGTTACTGTGTGATAAAATAAGTTCTTCGTAATGTTATCGTAAACAAAAATAAAAGAAAAAATCATAACAAGTCAAGACCGTATAAAATATTGTTATTGATAATTAATTTAAGTGTCAATCCTTAATAAGCTTCCGCTGATGTCCCATTTTTAAATAAGAGCAATGTCATATCTGAGAAGTTTATTATTATTATTATTAATGATAAAACATATTTATGTTTTTGGGTCCCTATCTATACATTTATACCTCCTATGCTTTTCCAGTAGAGATAAAATGGCAGTTTCTTACAGAGAAAATTCGAACATAAACCAGCGCATTAATTGTTTAGTACAGGTTCTAAATTACAGACTTAGAGGGTAGTTTATTCAGCACACCCATAGATAGGGCCTTGGCCATCCGCCTTGATGAAAAAAAAAAACCGGCCAAGTCCGTGTCGGGCTACGCGCAGTGTAAGGATCCGCACATCACAATTACAACGTTTTAGACGTTGGTCGACTATTACTCGTTTACAGTACCTACGAATAATTTATGTTTGCCCATGCGAAGTACGTCGCAATCGATTGCGCAGAATGTCACTTTGACAATAAACTTATAACAGCGCATGCGGGTAGGTCGCGTATGCAGTCTCAGTCCCTCGTATACGTTCGATGCATACTTGTGTCCTGCTTACTCAATGCAATAGGACTGGTGGTACGAAAAGTGTTATTGTTTTAAAATATTTATTTTGGTTTTTATTACTGTTTCATTTGTGTTTTGTGTGTTTTTGTGGTGTATATGTTTGTTGTGTTACTTTGTGACCTTGTTATTGTTACTGGTTGTGTTTCTTACTTGTTAATAATACAAAACGTATAAATCAGAAAAATATTCTACGAACGTAACACTTTTTTACGCGATGGGACCTGCGCGGTCGTCACTAAAAGCTAACTTCGCATGGGTAAAGATAAAATATTCGTACTGTACCTACTTGTTAAGCCTGCTTAGCTGTGATAGTTTTGCTTTTCAATTCGTTAAACGTACGTTGACGTATTATATACCGCGTGTATCTGACATGGACGCACAAACGATTTCCATGGGTCCGGGGCATGATTCTGGACACCCTAGACTTAGAATTTTTCGTCGGTTTTTTTTCTCATTTTTTTATTTTTTTCAAGGGTTTTTTTACTTTAGACTGCTCATAATCGTTATTCTGACCTAACCCAATGAGATTTTTAATAAAAAAATAATTAATTAACTGCTTTCACTAAAAAGAACAATCTGAATAAAGCCACAAATAGATATCAGCTCAGCTGAGCTGATACTTTGTGGTACTCTTGAAAAAAAAAACAGAAAAGAACCGACGAAAAATTCCAACACTGGGGTGTCCAGAATCATGCCCTGGACCCATGGAAATCGTTTGTGCGTCGATGTCAGATACACGCGGTATAGACACGTCATAAACCAACATCGCGGCGCTTAAAAACGGCGAAAATACTAGATGCTACTAACACGCATGACGACAGGGAAAGAAAATATGACATCGTACGGCGGAATGCCTGTTGCTAGAGGGAGATAAATATACATCTTCAGTTACGTCACAGGATAAGTAATAGTCAAATTGACATCAAAACAAGCGTAGTGTCGCGCGACAGGTTGGTGCGTAACTAAGCGCGATGTGGCCAATTGGCTTCATTTTATGTTGTCATTTTAGAGTGCGGACAACGTATCTATAGTTTTATATATCATTGGCTACTACCATGAATTTCACGTCTGCAAAAGCAACCTTTTAGCTGGTAAAGGACTCTTGCCTTTAGCACTTTAAAGCTTAATATTTTGTAAACGGATTCTTGGATGGAAAAATGGTTTACGGTACCCCCACGCCATGAGAAAGACGATAAAAAAACTGGCAAAGTGAGAGTCAGACACGCATACGATGGGCCCTATCCATAAACCTTAATTTTAGGGTTTCGTAGCCAAATGGCAAAAAACGGAACCCTTATGGATTCATCATGTCTGTCTGTCCGTCCGTATGTCACAGCCACTTTTTTCCGAAACTATAAGAACTATGCTGTTGAAACTTGGTAAGTAGATGTATTCTGTGAAACGCATTAAGATTTTCGAACAAAAATAGAACAAAAAACAATAAATTTTGGGGGTCCCCATACTTAGAACTGGAACTCAAATTTTTTTTTTTTCATCAAATGATATTGAGGTTTCTAATATAATTTTTTTCTAAACTGAATAGTTTGAGCGAGAGAAACTTCCAAAATGGTAAAATGTGTCCCTCCCCAGTAACTTTTAAAATAAGAGAATGATAAAACTAAAAAAATATATGATGTACATTACCATGTAAACTTCCACCGAAAATTGGTTTGAACGAGATCTAGTAAGTAGTTTTTTTAATACGTCATAAATCGTAAACCGCGACTTTTGCTTAGGTATAATTATATACCTACAGGTTTGTACGGAACCATCGGTGCGCGAGTCCGACTCGCACTTGGTCGGTTTCTAAATAGAAATACACAATCTGTGAACAAGTGTCTACCTATTACGGTTCTTGAGATACAGCCCGCAGACTGATGGACAGCGAAGGCTTAGTAATAGGGTTCCGTTGGTTACCCTTTGGATACGGAACCCTAAAAATTGGCCCAATTTCATTTTTGTAACGTGTTGTTTTAACACTATAGACTTCTTATAGGTTCTCCTATAATGTGTAGGTAAAGAACTATTATCTGCATTTTTTTCGGAATTTTAGACTGTAGTTTCGGATATAGGGGGGAATGGTAATTTTTGATCTAATTTATTGAATAGCTTCAAAACTAAAATTATGGAAAAAAAATATTTAAAGCTCTCACAGTAAGCCCTTTTACTTGATATGAAACACGATTCAGTTCACTTTTTTTGCAGTTTGACCCCCCATGCTCAAAATTTAATCATTTTCGTAACGCGTCCGTGTTTGGGTCACAGAATTCCATAATTATGTATACCAAATTTCAGCAGAATCGGTCCAGTGGATCCAGAGAAAACTGGCTGTGACAGACGGACAGACAGACACTCGAGTGATCCTATAAATAAGGGTTGCGTATCCTATCATCCTGACACTTATTTCCTAGCGTGTGCCCTAATATGACTCGTTACACCGAAGTGGTGGTAAATACCCGGTCGCGTATTGCCAAACTGTATACTGACCCAGACCGGGGTTGCTCTGATTCGATCGCAGTTTGCGTTTTTAGTCGAAGAGCAAACTGTATACCTATTCAGAGAGTGTCTGAATCAATATACATTTTGCTTTAAAATACTAGAGCAAAATACGTACGAGTTGCTATTTGAATTTTTGTTTTTGGCATTTAATGATCGTCAGGTTCAGATCCCCTCTATGGTTGGTTAATCATGTGGGTTAGGTTAGGTTAGAACCATGACCATTAGCGTGCGAAGGCGAGCGAGCGAAGCGAGCGTGCCGCGGCAGCGGCCGCCGAGCAACAGATCCCTACTATTTTTGGTGAATAATTTTGGTTAGATGAGGTTATAACAGTATGATGTTTTCTGATATTTACTTATTCACTACAGAATTTGGGCAGAAAATGAGTACCTAATATGAAAATTTGGTCAACTGAACGTTATATAAAAAGAGCAATATACTAATTGAAAATTAGGTATATGAGATGAACATTAAACTAAATGTTCATACTTAGAGCAAAAGAAGTTTATATAAAATGTAATATTAGATCACATGAAATTAGGTTATTTGTTTTTATAGTATATGATAATTATATCATGTGAACGTTATTTCATATTACATACCCGTTTTAAAATTAGTTACAGATATTTGCGTGTCACAGTTTGCTTTACATACAAGCGAGCAAAATGCATACATTCTCAGATTGCTCTGAGCTCGTATGCACTTTGCTCCAATTTATTTGTGATTTTAATGAGCACGATGTAGTTCAGTAGGGGAAAGGTGTACGAGATGATTCACGTAAGAGAGAATGCTTGTAGTTTATATGATATTCTACTTAGCGCGGATGTAAATACGTATATCCATAGTAAATTTATGTCTTATTTTTGTCATACTCAAAATTTTAATTTTTTGAGATGTTTCATTATTATTTATCACATTTTTAAAACGTTGTCAAAGGATCATCTTGTACACCCCGGTGTCCAAGATGATCCTTGCGGTAGGGGCAAGATGATCCCAGGATCATGTTGCCCCCTTCCCATGTCGGGATTATCATAGGTTCTGGCAGAATTACCTAAATAAAAGGTTTACTATGTCTTTAGTTAAATGAAATGAAAATATCCTATTACAGACCTAATAAACCAGTCTTATTAAATAAAAGTCGGTCTCACTCAACTTCTTCAAACACCACTTTATTTTTGCCTTTAGCCCGCCTTTTTAGTGACATTACAGGCACTCCAAACTGTCTACTTGCTGTTCTAAATGGCATGCCATTTTTAACAGCATCCAGCGCTTTGATCATGGAGTCTTCCGACCACAACCCGCGGTTAGTTTTCCGTTTATAATTACGAGGCATGGTCTTAAACAAAATAAAGTATTTTTGTTATTATTTGAAATCTACTACAATTTTTTAATAATGCAGGCTCGGCCCATTACGTAATTCAGTCATTTTTATTAGAAAAAATACACAAACTAAAACGTAATAACATACCTACCTACAAATGGTTAAAAAATATCCCCGTAATAGTAGGTATGATTATACAAGATGATCCGGGATCATCTTCACCGTTACCATAATCATCTTGCCCAACATAAACTTTTTTATTCAATGTTCGATAGCATAACCTATGTGGTTTCAACTGTTACCATGCTGTTAAAAAAACAAAATAGAGCAATCTCCAAAGCTGACTAATACAACAGCCTCAACAATTAAGTATCTAGAACACATTAGACATAAACTTAAAGTCAACCTTACCTAAGATCAAAGTCACAGAATATTTGTTTTCTTCCTCAAAAAATTTGATTGTCACTCACGAAGCCATTACGTTTGACTGAGGCGGGGGAATATCGGGGACTACATTTTACCAATAAAAACAACTAGATGACGCTACTGGTTTCGTTGCAATTTAAAAGGATCATCTTCCCTCAACGGATCATCTCGTACACCTTTCCCCTACAGACTACGGGTGTCTGGGTCAGTATACAGTTTGGCAATACGCTACCCGGTCACAGCTAAGGCAATACAGCTGATCGGCGGCGGCAGAGTTATAAGTATAGGAGGGGTTGGGTCTCTCTTTACGTATTTGGGCGTTTTCGTTGATGGTATCAAGTCGCTTTTTTTAGAAAGCTTTAATGTATCCTCAAACAAAATTCCAACTTTCTTGTGCTAAGCATACTTGAGCCAAACCGCGGACAGAAAGACAGATGGCAAAACTATAGACTAAAAACACCTTGTTAAACCTTGTTGACTACGGAACCCCAAAAAGGGTTTTATGCATAGGTATAATTTGTGTGAACTTCTCACATTCGGGCTCCGGGCTGTTCAGGCCCTCAGGATACGGTGCACGTCAGCGATATTTAATAAAGGTTACGAATTTAACCACCCAACTTTATTAATAATGATAATTTTAAGAACTCAGGCCTCGAGTAGCCGTGTATTTTTTAACAACAACACATATATTCCACGAAGTGGGTACAAATAACTGCCATATTATTACTTAATTCGGAGAGAAAGATAAGAATATGCAAAAGGTCATCAAACTAATCAGAAACGGCTTACTTGGTTAACATATAAAAATATTATCGGTGTTATTGCACATGTTTGGATTGGTGCTACTGAACCAAAAGAAACTTTACAAACTCACAACTGCAGTTGTAGAAACAATTATACTTACATAGTAATACCTCAAGCATTGACTTAGTTGAAACTTTATGAATGAAGTCACTTTACCTCTGAATCATTAAGCATACAAACATAAACCTAAAAGTTGACAATCACCAATATAAATAACAGTGATCGTCGGGCCACTCAAGGTTTTGGACTCAGATTTAGTTTATTTGCAAGCCCGCTTCTGAGAATAAAAGATCACTCATGTTCCGGTCATGAGGTTATCTGACTGGAGATAGAATATTAAAGCTCAATAAATTGGCGCGTACTGATCAACCAATGTCAGTATGCGACACGCACTAGTCGCGGTGTGAAATTGTAATAATTGTGCAAGTGCTCTGTATTTTATTGATAAAATAGGTGAGTTGCATACACAGTTAGTTTTATTATTTTAAAAAGTTCCATTTATGTTTTCTTTCATATAAACGCATCGACCCTTGTAAAAAATATTGTTTAGATACATTAGATCAAATCTTGTATTTTAAAAAACTGTTTTATTTTACGATACTTACATTAAAATCATCATTTCGAAGACATTTAACTGACTGCAATTTTTTTTTCTTTTTTTCCACCTTAATATTCTCTAAAGCATAGCATATCATTTACGCGGGCTAAGCAATGTTTAGCCAGCCAGTCATGTTAGTATTTAGTTTGTGAGTTAAACACATTTTCAGTGGTTTAGGTTGTTGGGTCAGCCGTCAGATTTTTTCGGTTAATAGCAATAGGCTTACTCCCTCTAACATGAGACTTTAGTAATGGCGAAATTGGGGTCTAGGTACACCTCTGATTTCCGCTAAGGGAAATATAGGCGTTATGTTGTGTTAGGTTTTGACTAAATAGCTAAATTAAAGCTGAAAATTAGGCTAAAAATTTTCAACTCTGTTTTTTTTTTGTATGTAGGATATGGGCAGGGAAGTATGTTTACATGTATATCGCAAAACAATTAAGCCCCGCGTTTACTTTTTTAAACAACAGATTTAATTTCAATTTAACTCGATGGAAAAAATATGTATATATAATGAACTGGCTAGTTCTAGTAGTAGCTAGAAAAAATAAGTTAGTATAGTTAGGATTTTTTGCAAGGTTCAAAGCCGGCCTAACAGTTTCTTACCTACTAGTATTTTCTTTATCTTAGTTGTTATTTTAATTTCTTTCGTTTTGTCTTGTCATTTTTATTATTATGATTTATCATACGAGCTGATACGAGAGGCTACTTGTAAAATCGTCTTCATATCACTCTAAACAATTGCTTATCAACTACATATTATAAAACAAAGTACTCCGCCGCGTCTTTCTCTTCGCGATTAACTCAAAAACTACTGCACCGATTTTCATGCTGTATTGACCAATGGATAGAGGTTCTCGAGGAAGGTTTTAGTATATAATTTGTCAAGCGGGCTAAGTCGCGGGCATCAGCTAGTACATACATACATACATATAAATAGCATTGGAGGGTCTGTTTGTAATTTTGAAATAACTGTTTTTCTACTACACATATTATATGATTTTTTTTACAATTTTTGTCTGTCTGTCTGTCTGTTTGTCTGTTTGTTACGGCTAATCTCTGAAATAGCTGGACCGATTTTGACGGGACTTTTATTGGCAGGTAGCTGATGTAATAAGGAGTAACTTAGGTTACGTGTATTTTAGAAAAAACAAAACAAAAAAATTAAAGAATCGACTGTTAGGCGGAACGAAGTTCGCCAGGTCAGCTAGTTACAAATAAACGCTGATAGTTACGTCATGCATTAATAATACTAGCATAAATCGACGGCGAAGTGCCAATAACACCTATCTGACAAAGTCAAAAATTTACGCAAACTAAAAAAAAACGTTTCACGTTTGATAAGGTAATAATTAGTTATTACCTATATTTATGAATTTACGTTAAATTCTCAAATTTAAATATTATATGAAAGTATACTTTGTGATAGTGTTGTATTTATTCGATTAAAAAGCAAGTAAGTTGGGTTAGTAAGGAGGTATTTTCACATTTTAAATTTAATACTGTTGCAACTAAGAATACACTAGGAGATTTTATTAAAACATGCGAATGACGCCTTTAAATTCAAAACGATAAGAAAGTTAATTTCTCGAAAATTTACAGTTAGAAGGTATTGGCACTTCGCCGTTGATATGAAAACATTTTCTCGTGTTAAAGTTTGATATTTCATAGCTTTCATTATTATGTACTTTAGATTTCATTTAAGATCTAGGTATTTTATTGATGGTTGTAATATTTGCTGTTGTTTAGATCTCCGGTATGACGAAATAATTGCCCGTTCGTGTGTTTAAGATACCATAACACTGACAAGACTTGTCACGGCATCGTCACTTTTAATTTCGTATAAGTCGAAGCTGCAGTTTATGGTTACTAGCTTATTAAATCAGCACCATAAAGGCCTAAAGGCTCGACCGCACTGTGCGACACTGTGCGGCAGCGGAGCGACGCGACACTTAACAATGTTCGCGTTATTATACCTCATACAATTTCTTACAAAGAATATTTTGCCGTTGCGTGTCGCGTCGTTCCGCTGCTGCGCAGTGTCGCCAAGTGCGGTCAAGCCTTAACTCGACAAAGATTCTGCCATCAAGGTAGAACTAAATTGGTCGAATATAATTATTAGAAATTCTCCCCAAAGAGAGCAGAGGCAAGATCGTTTTGGCGACACAGCATTCGCGTCGCCAAAACGGTCTTGATTCTGCATGTATTGTTGCCTTCCCCTTTATTCAACTAATTAAATGTCGGCAGCAAAAATATAAAATAAAAAATGTGTTTATTTAATGGCTTGTATTACTCATTTCAGAGTGGAGCAATACTTCAACATGAAGCGTCTGACGATTTTAGGCGCAGTTTTGGCTCTAGCAGTCGCTAGGCCTGAGTCTTACAAAGAAAAGGAAGATTTCCAATTCTCAAGGAGCTCTACGGATGAGGGATCTAAGGCAGGGTATTATGGCGCTCAAAGAGGTAACATGGGCGGAAATTACGAACGCGCTCATAACATGGACTCCCTAGCTCAAAATCAGATGAGTGGCCTCGTGCGGCAAGTTGAAGGAGAATTAGGAGATGGCGCTAAGATGAGAACTGGAAGTGTGTATACTGCTGCCAACTCCAGAGGTACATATGGCTCAGGTCATTATGATCTAAGCAATCTCGCTGGACGTAATTTCCAAGAAGGCACTTCATTCGGCGACTCACAGTCGCAATCATCACTTTCATCATCTTCAGCATACAATGCTGCAGCTTACGCAAATAGTCGATCACAAAGTTCAAGGCATAATGGATATCAAGCGACAGGACACTCAGGTCTAAATCTCCAATCTGATGATCTTCAGGCACTCACAGATCACTCGCAAAGAACCGGCCAGTATGACTACGGCAGGCACACAAGTCAAGCTGCAGGGTATAACGCGCAGTCTGGATTCCAGCAGCACACTGCTTATGATGCCAGCAATACGAATTTACATTCTGGCGGCTATGACTCCAATGTTCGATTAATAAGCGCAACGCCAGTGAGAGTTATCGTCAGGCCAGGAGGTCGAGTAGCCATCCCAGTAGCTGCTCAAACGTACGATCTCACGCAAGGGTCTACTCTAGTAGATCAAAATACCCTTAACAGTGATGCCGAAGTTGTAAGTAATAATAACCAGCGAACTGTGTACCGCATACCTGTTAACGCCAAACATTACGAGTCGTCGTACAACTATCGTAAACAATGGGAAAAACACGATACTATTCCCTCAACTGTAATCTCACCTACCACGGAGAGCCCTTTCCCTAAAAATAGCGAACTATACGAGGATAGCCAAGCTATGTTTGCAGGTAGTCAACAATATGACACGCGCAGAGTGGACTCTCAGAGAGCAGACTCGACTTATGGCGGAAATAATGCGGCAGTTAAATCAACATCTGGGCAATCTCGTTACAATTATGACACAGAACGCAACGCAGCATCGCACACTAATGCCAACGCGTATTCTGCAGGATACGGAACTAATCACCAACAAACTTCATCAGACTCCAGTTTAAATGGTTACAACATTCAATCCCAATACAATGCTGGCACATATCATGGAGCTTCAGCAGATGCCTTGACTCAAGCAGCAGGACATAATACAGGATTTAATGCAGCAGGTGATTTAAACAGTCAAGTTGAAAATTTAAATGGAAAACCTAAAAGTTATCAGTCAGCCTATTCCTACCATAAATCATGGGAACGCCAAGGAGATCCTTATGTTATCAAGCCAGCATCTAGTGCATATTACGATGGCCAATCAGCTCAGAGATTGACGACGGGTTCAACACAGAATCTTGGGTATTTAGCAACTGGATCACATTACCAAAAATCACACGCAAGCAGAGCAGATTGTGACGAGAACGGTCATATACGCGTGGCTCGTTCTTATAACACTGATCAGTTTGAAGACATGCAGCAACAAAGTCAAAATCTAGAAGATTTGGGCCAACAGCAACAAAGTCAAAACCTAGAAGATTTTGGTCAGCAGCAACAAAGCCAGAAGCTTGAAGATTTTGGCCAGCAGCAGCAAAGTCAAAACTTAGAAGAATTTGGCCAGCAGCAACAAAATCAAAATCTAGATTTTTACGGTCAACAACAACAAAGCCAAAAACTAGAAGATTTAGGTCAGCAACGGTACAAACAAAATCTTGAAGATTTGGGTCAACAAGTTGAAAATTTAGGACAACAAGCACAAGTTCAATGGGAGTCCCAACAGATAGCTGGACAACAGTCCCAAAACACATGGGACAACTTAGAAAATTTAAGTCAACAAACACATAATAAGTGGGAGGATATGCAGCACACTTGGGATAAGTTCGAAGATTTGGGTCAAAAACCTCAAGAAAACCAAAGTAAGTGATGAAAATAAATGGCAATCTTTATCACCCAGTATCTCATGTTCGATACTGGTCCCTAACTAATTTAACAAACTGTCGATCAATGCCTATTTAAATATTATTTTTATCATTTGTATTTCTATTAATTTAAATATGCTTGTATACGTTAATATAAAAAACCTTATCTTATTGTTTTTTCTTACTCACTCACTAGATACTAGATTTATTGATGTCATCATTATTTAATTTCAATTGTAGTAGACAGGCAATACTTAGGTACTAATTTGGTGACTGGCTTTACTTAGTAGACTACTAAAAAAATTATTTAAACCTATTGATTGCGTAATTTCCAATATAATTTTAAATAGGGAATAATGTTACTAAGAAGTCTTCGTTGCGAACAAAGCTGTAGGTATATATTATAAGCAAAAGTTGCGGTTTACGATTTATGACGTGTTATAAAAAAAGTGTTTTTTTTTTATAACACGTCGTAAAATTGCGTCCGAAAATTGGATTGAACGAGATCTAGTAAGTAGTTACTAGATCTCGTTCAAACTAATTTTCGGTGGAAGTTTACATGATTTTTTTAGTTTTATCATTCGCTTATTTTAGAAGTTACAGGGGACACACACACATTTTACCACTTTGGAAGTGTCTCTCGCGCAAACTATTCAGTTTAGAAAAATATTATATTAGTAACCTCCATATCATTTTTGAAGACCTATCATCTATCGATACCCCACACGTATGGGTTTGATAAAAAAAAAATGTTTGAGTTTCAAACTTGAGTTTCAAACCCCCAAAATTTATTGTTTTTTTTTTTTATATTTTTGTGTTAAAATCTTAATGCGGTTCACAGAATACATCTACTTACCAAGTTTCAACAGCATAGTTCTTATAGTTTCGGAAAAAAGTGGCTGACATACGGACGGACAGACATGACGAATCTATAAGGGTTCCGTTTTTTGCCATTTGGCTACGGAACCCTAAAAACGATACCTAACTATTCCGACACTTATTTAATTTACTGTATTTATTTTAAAATTACATAATGTCGACAATTGCATGATACACTTATATTTACATAAATTGGTGTCGGATTATTGCCTTTTATAAAAAAATAACATGCACCTAACTGCAAACTACTGAAAACAGAAATGTTCTCATACTCATCAATACACTAAAACGAACTATATTGTGTGGCGACCCAAATTAATAAAACCTTCTTAATTTAGATGGTCTTCGACAGCGCCCACAAGATATCGAAACAGAACTAAAAAATAATACTCAAGATCAACAAGCACAGGATAAATGGGGTTTTAATTTCAAGAACCAGGATGAACAAAAAAATGCCCAAGAACACGAACAATCCAACAAATTCAACCAGCAAGAAACGCAGCTTCAAATGGGTGATGACGAGCAATCACAAAAGCATAACAACGATCAAATGAGTGTTTGGGATAAGTTTGACTTAGGACCAGATCAAAATATACAGCACAATGAATACAAATACGAGCATACAAATTCTAACAGTAATCCAGTTAGTTGGAGTTTCGTTTCACAGCAAGTAGGCCTAGATCAACAGCCTCTTAACTCTGGAATCAATCCCGAGTCTCAATCAGTTTATCATAATGAGAACAATGCCTCAACTGCTGAACATATAACAACAACTTATGAACAAAGTAACAGTGGAAGCCACATTCACGATGGAAATTTCAACATTCATACCAATCAGAACCAATTTTGGAATAACAAAAACTCTTCTCATGAATTGCGCCAAAGCAGGACTTGGCAGTATTCGCATAGTCACACACAAGAACAGACTACGAATACCGACAGTTCCTCACATGTTAGTGCTTTTGATGGAAGTTCACCAAACACCGCACCTCTTGCCGGCTTGTGGGATAAATTGGGGAAATTCGAACAAACATTGGTAACGGATAATGTGGATAAAGATAAAGGAAACACCTTTTGGCAAGTACAGACGAACACGCAAAACTCATCTGGAAATTCGATGCATACATATCATAATATCGACAGCACTTCGCAGGAACATCTTAATAGCCAAATGAAACCTTACCATGATCTGATGATAGCTGTGATACCCATTAATGGAAAGGACACAACTCAAAATAAATCAAATGTCACAAATACGGAGAAGGAAAGCTTTCTAGACGTAGGTCGCGGAGATATTAGCCCTGAAGATTTATTAGATTTAGAACCCAAGAAATACCCAGGCAACATACCTAAAAGCTCAGAAACTGTCGAGAATCAGGATGGAAATAGTGTCAGTAAAAATATTACAAATGCACATCATAATGACCAAGTTCTTGAACATAACGAAAATACATATGGGCAACATTATTTCCATCAGCATCACGATTTCCATGAGCAAAAAGATGCAGAAAATAGGGATCAACAGAATCTGCATGTTTTTTCACTACATGAAAGCACTGAACAACCAAAGCAACATAACATAGAACAACACAATGGACAAGAATATGAAGAAAGCTTGGAGCAACAAAATCAAGAATTTACCCAGCAAGTAAATGTCGAGCAACAAAATTTGCAAGATTTTGGAAAGCCAGATAACATAGAGCAACAAAATTTACAAGACTTTGGGCAGCAAGTAAATGTTGAGCAACAAAATATACAAGATTTTGGAAAGCCAGATAACTTGGAGCAACAAAACTTACAAGACTTTGGGCAGCAACTTAATGTCGAGCAACAAAATGTACAAGATTTTGGAAAGCCAGATAACTTGGAGCAACAAAACTTACAAGACTTTGGGCAGCAACTTAATGTCGAGCAACAAAATGTACAAGATTTTGGAAAGCCAGATAACTTGGAGCAACAAAACTTACAAGACTTTGGGCAGCAACTTAATGTCGAGCAACAAAATGTACAAGATTTTGGAAAGCCAGATACCTTGGAGCAACAAAACTTACAAGACTTTGGGCAGCAAGTTAATGTTGATCAACATAATTTTCAAGAATTTGGAAAGAAAGATAACTTAGAGCAACAAAACTTACAGGAATTTATGCAGCAAGCAAATGTCGAGCAACAGAATTTACAAAACTTACAAGATTTTGGACAGCAGGAAAATTTAGAGCAACAAAATGTAGAGGGTTTGGATAAGCAAGATAACTTGGAGCAACAAAATATACAAGACTTTGGACAACAGGCTTATTTAGAGCAACACAATTTACAACAATTTAGATCACAAGATGATTTTCAGCATCAAAATACAAATTTAGAGCAATTAAATCAGGATCCAAATCAGCCTTTTAAATTATCAAAAGAAGAACGACCAGCACTTCCAAAAAATAATGTAGGATTACAAACCGACCTTCCTCCAGAATCAATAGAAGAGCCCGTAGTTAAAAAACAAAGTAACGATTTACACTCAAATTCTGCTCAAACTCCAAGTACTGAGGCATCACCAATAGAGCCAGTAACTGAATCAACTGGGTTCTGGAAATCTGTTGGAAATAAATTGTCCAAGGTAAAAAGCAAGATTTCTTCATGGTTCTAAGGACATGTAATGAATTTAAACACTACTATATATTTATTCAATTACCTAGTCATAATGATTTAATAATGTGTCATAAAATAACTTTTAAGTTATTGCTAGTTAAAAAATATTTGAGATTTGGTGCAGAATAAATGTGAATGTTTGTCAATGCTCCACAGATATAGTATTTCATGATTATACATGATAAAGATTGCAATAAACAGAACTCACCTCTGGTAGAGACTGGTAATATTTTACAAAAGCCTGCTGCTGAACCGAATCTGTAAACAATATAGTTATATGAAAATAAGTATTGTGATTTAAATTTTAAATAAGTACTGTATTTTTGTCAATAAAATGATTGTCAAAGAGTTTCTATACTTTTATTACCTTTCCTTTAACGGTCAAATTCACATTTTTGTCCCAAAGATCCCTTGCCAATCTTTTCACAACACTAATAATAATCTTGCCAATCTTTTCACAACACTAATAAAAAATGTGCTAGAGTTCTGATAAATTGATAAATGTGCATATTTAACCACTAGAAGGTCTTTGTTATCATAAAGCCTCTATCTGTATCATCATAATATCTCCCATCTCATACTCAGTCAAATTCCATCAAAGTAAAACTATAAATCAATAAAGTATAATAGTGTGGAACTATTTTGAAAACTTGTGAATTTTTCTTCACTAACCTGTATTAATTGACAATATTATAGTTATTTTTATAATATCAAGGAAATACAATATGTACTAAACCTAATTATGAAATCAGGGATAAAAGGGTAACTCAGAAATAACTAAAACTCAAACGAGGGTGGGAGAAAAAAGTTACAAACATAAACAGTAATACAAAATTGTTAAAAATGTGATTAAAATAAATCTTTCGAAACCAGCCAAGTGCGAGTTGGACTTGCGTACGAAGGGTTCCATACCATTATGTATAAAAACGGCAAAAAATCACATGTGTATGGAAGCCCATAAAATAATATAATATGTTTTATTTTGATTTAATTGTTTATATTTTGAAGTGAATATATAACTAAATAGGGAGTCTTAGCAATAGGGTGCCTTTTTACCCTTTGGGTATGGATCCCTAAAAATAGAGAATGTTTTGGGTGACAGAAATGGTGATGGGAGGTGCTCCAAAAGTTTGTTGCTTCTGGTTGTCCACTGGTCCAAGTATAAGGTGTTGGTCAATCTAATCTATACTAATATTATAAAGCAGAAGAGTTTGTTTGTTTGTTTGGTTGAACGCGCTAATCTCAGAAACTACTGGTCCGATTTGAAAAATTCTTTGAGTATTAGATAGCCCATTTATCGAGGAAGGCTATAGGCTATATATCATCACGCTAAGACCAATCGGAGCGGAGCAGTAATGAAAAATGTTACACGGACGACGTTGCACGGGTCAGCTAGTTTAAATATAATTTTGACATCTGGAAGAGATAGGTAAATAATCATGAAACAACCCAAAATATTTATGATCATATTAGTGAATTTCGTGGGTTAAGTTTAGATGGCTGGCTAAACATCCAATTATTGTGGATGTCAAGAGGTGTAATCTTGCCTAATAATGTTGGTAGTCAGTAAATCTACTTCTCTATGACAGCAGTAGTTAGTTGTTCAGCTTTTCCTATTAGTTAGGTCACCTCGCTACAAAGTTCATTCAATTCATAAATGGATAGACAATAAAAAAAAGGAAAAACATAATGTGGACCCCTTCAATGAATAAATTACCCTAAAATCTCTGGGAACCAGCCGTCTGTATATCTGTTAGTGTGATTTGGCGGATTCGTGTGTCGGACTGTAGTGAACCCATCAGTAAACTGGGTAATTAGTTCGTTTATTACAAAGATGAACCATGAAGAAGAATGTCGTCGTTCATCTCTGCAAGTTCGATTTAAAAAGGGAGCCTAGCAAAGTCACTTACCTAAGCTCAATGCGTGAATAGGTTGCAAAGAAGACATGACTTATTGTTATCTAAGTCACATAAACATAAAAAATATTAAAATTATTACACCAGAAAAACCTCAACACCAACTTAAAATTGACAGTTGACTGACTTTGATAATTCATTCCCGATTCCCGCCATTCCATCTGATTGAATTTGCCCATGAAAAAAAAATTGAGGATGTCGATGTTTGTTCTGAGCACTGAGTAATTTTATCCATTTAACTACTAAGTGGGTGATAGACTTATGGCTTGACGATCTTTTTCTCTACGCGTCTTGTCTAAAAAGTATGCGTACTTTCGTTAACACACGCCGCACGCGCGAAAAGGTCGTTGAGTGGGTTGAGCCTTAAGTCCGCGTACTCGCTCGACCGTCTATCACCCACTTAACAAGGACGACCACCATGGCTCCACCTCTGTCTAGTAAACGGAATTAAAAAGCAATTTGTTTTTTCAGGTCTCAAGCCAAATCGACGTGCATTTCAGTTTGTCAGAATTCCCTTGAAAAACAGAGGAAATCATTTTTATTTACGTAAGTTGAAATAAAATTTTAATTAAAAAATACATTTTTTATTACCAAACACCGGACTACCTAGACATCCAGGTATAATTTTACTAATCTAATTAAAATTCTACGGTGCGACGATTTGTATGTAACCTCCAACACAGGTCACAACCTTCCATTAATTCAAAAAATATACAAAAAAAATAATTACTCATGTGATTACCATGCATGCACGCCTTGCACTCGTAAACTAAAGTGGGTGATAGATGGGTGAGCAAGTACGTGGACTTGTGGCTCGACGACAATTCTCGCGCGTGTCACCGTAAGTACTCGTACTTTAACAAGATGCGTAGAGAAAAAGTCATCGATCCATAAGTCCGCGTACTTGCTCACCCGTCTATCACCCACTTTAAGCTCACGGATGGCATGAGTGCGAGTGTGTGTTTGTTAGTCGTTGCCTTGCCAATGACGACCGTAGCGTCCGTAGCGTCTTGGAAAGATTTTTTTAGTTCATTGTCTTTTTGTACTTCATAAACTTGAACTTATTAACAAAAATAAAATCATCATTATAGACTTGTAACCAAATAAAGTGCAGTAACAGAAAATTATAATTTATTTGTGCTGTAAATACGCAAAACTGGTTTTGACCACATTGATATAAAAAGCCCCGGTTTCAATTCAATAAAACATTTAAAACTTGCACTCCTTACATGAAGGCTAAGGCTAAGCATGAAGGTCACAGACTACATAGAGAATAGAGATACTATGAAGGTATACCCAGCTGTGAATCTGTGATGTCAACGTCAAATTCGAATTCGAACGCAATGTCAAGTTGACTTGCTCAAATGCTCAGTTTGCCCACTGACGTATAAATAAATTGCCAGTTTATCTTTGTATAGGTATTTTAGAAACCAAGTGTTGGAATAACTGTTGTCTTATTATAATTTATTTTGTTAGCGTAATATGTTGATATTTAAGTGTGGCCTGATCATTTTAACATCAACGTATATCGTATCGTAAGTACTATATTATTACATTCAAAATATTGTTGTTGATCTTTGTGTTTTGTTGTGTACGGTAATGATTCGCAAATAAAAATAAATTTATCGTCTATTTGCTCAATAAATTGTGCCACATAGGTAGCACGTTAATGCTACAAGTTTTGTTAACTACATTTTATATTGTATCTAGTGGTTCTCTATAAGTAACTTACAGTACATTCTTTGCTACTTTCACTTTTATTCGGAATGCGTTAGTTATTTATTTTTTATTGTAATTTTTATTCTTTATGTTTCAGTCTGTGTTTTCAAGTTTCGCAAGACACAAATGCTTTGGATACTGGCCTTGCTTTTTTGTTCATAGCCAGCGGAGCAATTGGTGAGAGGCATTTATGTCTATGTTATATAAAGTCTGTGTTGAAATGTGGCTGCAATAATATGAATGCACTATGTATGACTGCAACATCTTGAGCGGCTACAGTTTGTTGGAAATAATAAATGAATTAAATTAGAACTTTTTTAAACAGAATTTAATTCATTATTTTGTTAAATTAATCTAAATTTGGTGTAAAAATTCTTGGCGAATTTTCTACAAATTAGCCACTGCAACAGATATTCTGACCGACAAACTTGCATTGTAAGGGTGCCATTTTACCTTTTTAATAATGAAAGGTTATCATAAAAGGGATTAATTAAGCATGATATTTTATCTAACATATTATTTGTGCGTTTTTGTGTAATATACTTTTTATTGAACTTTAACAACAAACAGCTACATTAACTAACTAACTACATTACTTAGGAATCCTGTTTTTTTTTTTACTATTGATAGACTTTTAGTAATTTTTTTGAAGTCTTTTCTCAATAAATTATACAAGTAAAGAATATTATTATAAAACCCAAACCTTATTAAGACAAGATAAGATTTTGCTTGAGACTAGGTTACAACCAGTAATTTAGTTTATGATCAAGAACTTTACCAAGATAGAAATACAGTGTTTTTTCCAAATAAACAATTAGTTTGGCACTAAGTTGTTATTATATTAAGAATCTTAAAGATATGGGAATAAAGATCAAAACAGGTAAACTGGTTCAACCCAGGGCTAAAGATAAATATTATATTGTAATATGATGGTTAAAGTGTCATAGTGCCTCATTTCTTTATTTGATAATCATCATGGTTTTTGTTGTTATCATTACTAATAATTTTGTGCTAACAATGTGTCTTTTTACAGCTGGCAAAATATTATATGACAGATACCAGCAAATACATATACTCGGCTCATTAACACCAAATCCAAATGTTACTTCATTCGCAAACAGGATAGCTTCCTTTTCAGCCTCATTCTTCTCTCTGGGCTTCCTGGTATATTTCTTCCTTTTCCTGTTTAAGGTAAGATCATCAAAAGCCTTGGTAGGCGACAAATAAACTCGCAATAAAGTTCATCAACCTTTCCCTAATATCTCTTCGAAGATATCCAAACAATAAATTATGAACAATTTTTCATCACTACTCAATGTAAAGGATCAACTTACTATAGAAGACATTTTGATTTTGTTGATTAAGGATGGCTTTGTCTTTATTGCTGTTTTAGATATTAATAAAGTCAATAAATGTATGTAGGTCAATGACCGTTATTGCACATTTATTTGGTGTCTACAATTCATAGATCTAAAATTTTAGGGACAGGCAGTAAACATTTTTTTGTAGGATTAAAGAAACTAATTCTAAGAAGTTATTTGTTCCAGGGTACTTAAAAGGTACTCATTGCAATGCTAATTAAATCATGTAATTATATTGTTTATAATCATCTAACTAACTTAAACTAACATAAGATAAAACTATCTCAATAAAAATGTTAACAAAAATACATCAGTAACATTCATCTTTGTTATTGCATTGTAACTCTTGGGCATTTCATAATAAACACCTCACTATTCTGAGTTCTAAATATTTATGAGCATGAAGTAAAACGCATATAATATGTAATTTAAGTACACAGTAGTACTGTGTACTTAAATTACATATTATATGCCAGTACACATAGTTATGTAATTGTTTGCAGGTGGATAACCATTGCCTCACGGCATTGAATATTTTTATATGTGGATTTGGCACTTTATACATATGGATGCAGGTATGTTATTGTTTTTTGCGTACATTTTACTACAATAAGCATGTGCTCTTACACTCGTGTGTCTGCCTGTCTGTCTGTCTGTCTGTGTAGGTACTAGATGTGCAGAGATTTCGGAATTGTTCGTTAACAAATCCAGAATTAGAAAATATAAGCAAATCTATACTATCTATACTAATATTATAAAGCAGAAGAGTTTGTTTGTTTGGTTGAACGCGCTAATCTCAGGAACAACTGGTCCGATTTGAAAAATTATTTCTGTATTAGATAGCCCATTTATCGAGGAAGGTCATAGGCTATATATCACGCTAAGACAAATAGGAGCGGAGCAATAATGGAAAATGTGACGCAGACGAACTTGCGCGGGTCAGCAAGTAGCTTGATAGTTTTGATAGACCGACCTTGATAATTCTAAAGTACTTACCTGTAAATGGTCTAATTGAAATAAATGCTTTGAGTTTAACTAAGATCGAAACCACTAATTGTAATATTTGTAACCAGGCTGCTTTCTTCAAGTTAATATAAAAAGCACCTACCTATCCTTTGTATCGTCTGATAGTCACTTGTTTTTATAAACGTTTTTCCTGTACGTGTTATGAGGTGTACATTATACTATATAATAAATAAAATAAATAAATGGGTCATCTTGCTATTAATTTAGCCTTTTAATTGAGTGTTTCTTGTTTCAGTGCATCCTTACGACATATATCTCGACTCTGTTTTATGACAAAAATTTAACAGTGTTTCGGCAATGTCTTGCCAACTTGAGCTTCCTGATTTTGATTTTAATGGCAATATTCGGAACAGTGACATCATTTTTGCCATTGAGTAAGTACCACATGTTTTGTAACATTTTATTGACATACTTCACATACAAAGATGACAAAGTAATGGGAGTGACGCGACGTCAGTGATCCATGCCCCATAATGTGGTATTCTGTATAAAGTCACTAAGCATACACAATAGGGATTTGGACTATGAATCTGAATAATAAAGTTCCTAAGTCTATTGATTAAAGATAAATAACTACAAATGAAAAGCTTATTGTTCTTACTGAATTACTTTAAAGCAGAGTTCCCCCAAAACTTTACCTCTTCCGGTTTCGTTAGACGGATTATTCTAATGACTTGCCGACGTGGAAACTTGTTTACCAAAAGCTAACAAAATGATAAAAATGCCTTGAGTATGTCAAAGTCATGACTACGTCATGTCGAGCTTAAATTTCGATTTATGGGGTGGGAAAAAAATCATGTTTCCATTCACATTATCGTCATCCCCAACTGTATTGGGGTCGGCTTACACTCAAACCGGTTTAGCTGAATACTAGTATTTTACGTAGAGCGGCTGCCTATCAGACCTCCACAACCCGTTAACTGGGTAACACGGTACTCCTTGGCAAGACTGGTGTCAGACTCGCTGGCTTCTGACAATACGTAACGACTGCCAAAGATCTACAAATGACAGCCGTGACCAACAGGTTAACGTTCTTTCCGAGGCACGGAGGAAACTCGGTGCGTTAAGATGCTCACCCATCCACAGACCAACCTTGGCAAGCGTTGCTTAACCTGGAAGATCGACCTGTGCTGCTGTTAATGTTTAGCCAAGAGCTCCTCAACATATATGTTTCTATTCACAATAACTACAATAATAAAATACTTATTGGGTTTTTGATGTAACCACACATATCTGTTTATATTAAGGGGAGCTTGCATTTTGATGAAGACCTCTTAAATAGGATCCACTCTCGTCGACATTGCATTTTGCCTAAGCTCTCACGAACCCAATTTTATTTTTATCTGTCATAGACCACTTGCATGTTTGGCGTCCACCTTGGGAGTGACTGCTCTATGCTGTTCTATTTCCTGTTCCAGATGGTTCCAGCACACTTTACTTCTGTTTCATCGTGACTTCCCTATGTAGCAACATATTAGCAGCAATATTTTGTGTGTTTATACTGACTTTTGAAAAAGAGTATGAATATTTTTCTGAGGTAAGCTCAATTGTCAATGGTAATATCGTTTTTGAAGGTTTATTTTCTGTTGTGTAATGTTTTTTCATGCATTTGCTTTCAGGGTTTACGATCAGAACTTCTGCTGGACGATGGCAGTTCCTTGGACAATGCATCATTATCGGACATGGATAGCATATTTGGGGCCCAAGAATCAACTTCAAGTACAATTGTCATAAAGGGTAACATCAGCTGCGGCAAGGTGTCCTGACCCGAGGCCGTGCCCCCCGCGGGCACGGTCCTCCCGCACCCGGCTGCCACCCCTCTTTCGCCTTTCTACGGCAGCTTCGGTAACACTAACATTAGCGTCGATACTATTAAGCAAAATAATATTCACGAACATCAAGAAGACATACCCTCTCTCGAAGACAATGACAGTGGTATGTCATCCGAGGAAACTGACGACTCTCTCAAACTTAATATAAGTCCTAACAATAATGATACCGTAAGTAAAAACTTAAGTTCAATCGTAGACGATAAACAAGAAGTAATAACGAAGTGCCTAACTGTAGAACTTCATTGTGCTCAGCACAGGAATGAGATTCCGAGTTGTTCGACCGCTAATCATGTAAGTGTTTTTATTGAAGACGCGGAGGCCGGGTCTCACTCGGCGGAGCCTAAAGATCTGAAAGTTGCCAACAAAGTTTCGGATTATATTGTGATAGATCTGACATGTGATGTCGACAATGTTCGTGGATTGTCTAAAGGTAAAAATAAAAAGAAGGTTTTCGGTACAAAGAAACGTAACGTTGATTGTGATTATTCAAGTATACCTAGTGTAGAATCGAGCCAAAGTTTAGTTCCTGTTGCGAACAACGAAATTGTGAATACCGAGAACCAGAAGTTGCTCAGCTTGTCTTTGTCAATACTTCTCGCTGCCTTGCTGCAAGCGATGCGCTGTTTCGCCCAGTTCTTAGAAGATATTGTGGTTCCTCAACGGTAATAAATAATTGTATTGTGTTCCTTTGTATTTTTGGTGCAGTATTCACTAATATTATTATCTACTTACTTATGTTAATATAACGAAATATCAATGACATTATATTTAATTACATTGTACTATTTGGTTTTATTGAATATCGCTCTTGGTTCCTGTTACTATTTTATCGCAGTTTAGTTTACACTAGATTCCCAATAGTTCCAGATTCTGTTATGGCAATAAATTAAACTAGAATAAAATTGTAATAATAATTTAATAAATTATTTGAACATTACACAAACGCTACTATTCACACACATCAAATAAATTAATGAGGTTATAGGTCGTACACGAACGGATTATTTCTGTTTATTGTCTGATTATTATTTCACTAGCATTTCAGAGTGATTGCTCGTTGATCACTGTAATCAGTCTGTTGTTTGGGTTATGGCACTTTTTTTTCCACTTGTTTGAGTTTTTGGCGTTGACCTCGGGTGAGTCGGGGTGTTCAGGGATAGTGGATGCTTGTGGCGAAGAGTTGGCCACGACGATGGACCAGCGTCGCCCACGCCGTTCGTTGAGGGTAGGCAGTTCGGCTATCAGATTGTTTTCGTATTCACTTAACATTAAATAGTTTTCGACCTGGGGACAAGATTCTGAAATTAGTAGGAACCAAGGTTGTCGAAGAAACAAGACAGATGGATAGAATACTAATACGGACTATATTCTTCATTAGTTTCTAGGAATAGCTTGCACGTCATGTATATTTCTGTGCTAACATTGCCAAGCTAATAGTTGCCTGGGTAGGGCACACAACACCGTGTAAAATTAGAAAACAACAAAATCTAAACTCATTACCTTATTACAACTAGTGATACAATCACCCCCGCAGTCTAAATCCTCGAGTAGATGCTCTGGTATGTCCAGGTCCAAGTCGAGGTCCAGGCCGCCTTCCTCGCTGATGCAGGTCAGCTCGGGAGGCACGTTGGGGGGTGGAGAGCCTAGCGTGCCGGGCCGGATGCTGTCCAGCAGCAGGTCGCGACCCGTTCGACCTGGTGCTACGAATTCTGCTCCTAGAACTAAAAGGGAGAACTTGGGAGCTTAGAAGTGGAGAGTCGATGTTTAAATTGCTGAGAATGTGACGCGTTATCAGCCTGCTGGGACACAGCTCGGGCCTCCTTTCAGCGAGTTCAATTCTGGACGAAAATAAATCTGCTTATACTACCTCTAATGTTATAAAGCTGAAGAGTTTGATTGTTTGGTTATTATACACACTAATCTCAGGAACTACTGATTCGAATTCAGGCTCCTTCTGGGTAAGCTCGTTCCATCGTAGACTTTGTCTCTGTCATCTGTGACCAAGACTAGAGTCAAGAGCAAACCTATCGCAATTTTTTTTTTAAATATTTTTTTTTTAAGGATTGTAAATAATCAAATGACTCCTTCCGCTCTGTGCGGAGCAGAAGAGAGTGCCAGACTCTTACTGACTAAAACCCATCCGTGTTCCTCCTAGTGCTCTTTGCGTTTCAGGGCCGCGGTGAATCTTTCGATCAAATTCCGCTTCCTTTATCGAGGAAGGCTATAGCCTAATCACACTATCACCAATAGGAACGGGGCATTCATTTAAAATGTGACGCAGACGAAGTTGCACGGCTCAGTTAGTAATCTATACTAATATTATAAAGAGGTAAAATTTGTTTGTATGTAGGGGGTAATCTCAGGAACTACTGATCCGATTTGAAAAATTCTTTCAGTATTTGATAGCCCATGTATCGAGGAAGGATATAGGCTACATATCATCACGCTAAGACTTAAAGGAGCCGAGCATTAATGGATGCGTGGTCAGCTAGTAAATAATATAATTTTAGCTAAGAAATCATTTGTGTATTGATGAAGTAACCTAAGGCGGTGGCTGCGCCTGCGGCGGTGCGCGGCTCTCGCTCGCGACTCCGGCTGCGTCGCGACGGCTCGCACGTCGACTCGCAATTCGCAGTTCCACCGTTTTCTCTGCAACATAATTTGAAAAATAATGGACCTTTGTTTCAAAACAACGACCTCGGTCATCATCGTCAGCAAATGGAAGGAGCACCGTGTTCTCTTTAACTTCACCCCGGAACCACTTCTGTGTAACGCCTGTTAGGGAGACCTGGCGAGACTGTAAAGGGGGCCTTCCCTAATTGTGCGTCCACATGACGCCGGCTATATGGTCTGCGCAGGCTATGAACGACATGCGACGTGCACAAGTATTAGGTAGGTAGACGAGTTTCGCTGTTGAGTGAAGGTTGGTACAAATGGTAGGAGGTAAGTATAGAACCGCTGAGCATTGCTTACCTAAGTACCTACTTTAAATTAACTTAGGTTAAATTCTACGTACTTGGTGTGTTTGTGCGCTACACTGCGCCTATGAAGATCGATACAGAAGAGAGACAGGGACCCGATGAGGGAGCAAGTCGAGCTGAAGTAGTAGCCCGCTTTGCCGCCGCAACCCACGTTTATGTACCCTGGAATAAAAGCCATCATAACTGAAAATATGTAGCCGTTATATCATTATAACTGGTGCAGCATCTTGTACCTATATCATAAGTTTCAGAACGTAGAGCCTACTTACCTACTTATTACAGTACTCAGTAGTAGGTTTAGTTTAGAACGAGTTAATAATCAACAAAGCCAGTAAGGCAATGTTGAATTCAAAAATAGTAGTTTTATAATGTTTTTAAATGATTTTCTTATCGTGCAAGTGTCAAATCAGGATTGGCTTATAAGAGTTGCGTTGTAACGAAACCATAGCGCGATCTAATTCGACCCCAACGCCATCTAGTTGCGTTTCGAATGGTTAAATTCGGGCTGTGCAACGAAGGTTGGTCTGTTTACCGTTTAAATAGCATGTTCTAATTCATTCATCCACGCATCTTTGCCTCCCATGCAGTGATTACCTAGTCACTTTGTTATTAAACCCCAAATTAACACAGGCTAGAGATCTCTGGCTTGTGATTTAGTGTTGGGTTCCGCAAAAAAATGGCGTGACGAACTGTGTAAGTCTGTAAGCGAGAAAGTAGTTTAAGAACACTTTGGATTTAGATACCTAATAAGAGTTTGATAAAAACCGGTTACCGGGTTGTGGATGACAGATAGGTAGTCACTCCACGTAAAATACAGGTACCTACAGGTATTCAGGTGAGTCAAGTTGGACTGGAAGCCGACCCTAATATAGTTGGAAAAAGGCGAGGCAGATGATGAGTCTGACAAGCCCGCCAGCACCAGGGTAGAGGACATCTTAGAGGACCTGTAGACAAAGGTTACAACTCACCTGAGAGCGGCACGCCTATGGCGATGGGCACAGCCTGTGAGCACTGAACGAAGCCCCACGTTCGGGCGAAGTTGCGCGACCGTACTCGCTCGTACGTGTACATTTTCAGCGAATAGTGGTAGCCTCCGCAGAATATACCTTGAAGAAAAACATAAACTTTTACCGTTGTACATAAGTATAAGTACTTATGGATAAAACATGGTGTTGACAAAATAAAGTACCTATTTTTCGACACATTTGCTCATAAAATGCATTTACGAAGCCTGTATACATTGTTCGAAAAATCAAAATTACGGACCATACAATGGAGCGTGCGGTAAAGTAGGTACTCTCACCTAAGTACCTACCTACTTTACCGCACGCTCAGATGTATGGCGCCGTGCGTATTCTTTACGGTATTTTTTTAATGTCCATAAACAACATAAGAATTCAATCCGTCTGCATCCGTCAGCCAAAAATGCTTCCGTCTGCGTTCGTTCCGGAATCGTTCCATACGCGTTTTTTTTGGCGAAGAACTTTTTGCTCAGAAGGTTTGTCGCACTTTAATATTGAAGAAAAAATGAGACAATAGATGTACTTCTAATTACCCGACTGTTACACTAATGTTTTTTTCGAGTGTATTTATGTATGATGTCATTTCTTTGGCACATTGTAGCCTAACCCTGTGGCTTCATAGATTTTAGCTTGAAACGTGTCGTTAGATTCGTCTAAATAGTGAGAATGATACTGGATAGGTATATAAAAATTAAAATATCTGAGCTTCGGTGCCATTTTAATGACTTCAGCTTTTTTAACCTATCGAGTGGGGTATCAATATAAAGGCTCGAGGAGACAATTTAAAAAATGTAAATATATATGTTTAGCGCGTTAAGGTTCACTTTCGGTTGGCACAGAAATGGGAGTGATTAAGACGTGTTTGCTTCAATGCTTTATTTTCAACTACTTAGTCTAACATGACATGCTCCTAGGTACTTAAACAATCAACATATAACTATAAACAGGTATAATCGTTCCTAACATACCGCCCACGAAAAGAGCTTTAAGTTCTTTTAGTCAAATAAAATTGCGACTTTACACATTGCCAATAACAATCAAATACTAGAAACAAAGTGGTACATAGTCATAACTATAACCAACTGTAAACTAATGAAATTGGATGTTTAGTAAATCAATCTCACTTCAGTACCTACATTATAGCAAATTAAATAAAACCTACGCAGTGTGCGTATTGAAATTTAAACCTTGGTATCTACAGGTAGAAGACATAATTTACCAATTGATCGCTTAACTATGTGGTTACCGGTTTTCACACTATACACTCTAGTAACTGCATCTTGGCCAGGGTGCTTATCTACGATGCGTCCAAGTGGCCATTTCCCTGGAACAGTATTGTCTGTCTTGACGAGCACTATCTGACCAATATCTAAATCTGGAACTGTCTTTAACCACTTCGGGCGTTGCTGTAGTCTGGCTAAATACTCATGTTGCCATCGCTGCCAAAAGTCATTCAAGAGCTTTTGAGCGTGCTGCCATCGAGATAGTTTGCTGATAGGTACGTCTTTCAAGTTGGGTGAAGGTACGGTGATTGGTGCTTCCCCGATCAAGAAGTGTCCCGGAGTGAGTACTTCCATGTCATCTTTGTCTGATTCATCGATGGGGCACAACGGTCGCGAGTTTAAACTAGCCTCGATCTGGCACAAAAGCGTAGTCATCTCTTCAAACGTCATGTGACTGTTTAAAACTCGTTTCAGGTGATATTTAGTCGACTTTATGCCGGCTTCCCATAGCCCACCGAAGTTCGGACTGTATCCAGGAATAAAATGCCACTGCGTCCCATCCTTGGCCAAAGTATACGCCATGCAAAGTTACTATATGTGCATCGGCCACGATCAGCCTTGTTAAGTATGATTTATTGTCTAAGATGATGGGATGTTTTCTATCCTTGTCTATATTAGCATGTCGAATTCTACCGCCCACCCTTTTTTTTTTTTTTTTTTTTTTTAGTGATGGGAAATCATCCAATGACTCCTCCCGCTCTGGGTGTAGCGGCAGGGAGTGTCAGACTTCTACTGACTAAAACCCATCCATGTTCATTCACCGCCCACCCTGAGAATATAGTTTCGATCTAAATATGGATTGAGTGACTTCAATACACTCCTGTTCTTAACTTTACCTTTCTCTTGGTCTTTAATTTCTTCTTCAAAACATTGCCTTTGTGCTATTTGTATGCATTTGTATAATGATCTTTCTAATTCTTCAGTGCTTAGACTAATCTGTGTTTTTTCCTTTTTCAGGTTCAAGAATTGTCTGCAATATGTCACTGCTTGCAATAACTCCTTTAGTGTATCACAAACCTCGAAGCGGGTTGACCAAGTTTCCTCTGTTACAGCTCGTTGTTCCGACACCGTGTTTACATTTATAACTTTTCTCATTTCTAGGTCTGTCGAAGAGCTTATTCTGGTAAGTGTTATTTCTCTTTGTTTCAGCCAGTCTGGTCCTTCCCACCATAATTGACAATTCTTCAACTCTGATAGCAGCATGCCTCTGGATACGACATCTGCTGGGTTTTCTTGCGATCGTACGTGAAACCATTTATTACCGATGTTATCCATTATCGTTACAACTCGGTTTCTCACAAAGGTTTGCCATTTTGAAGGATCTCCTTGTAACCATGATAAAACTATTGTCGAGTCTGTCCATGAAAATATTTGATTAGTAGGAATATGCATGGCTTCGTTAGCTTGCTTTAATAATTTTGAGAGAAGTACTGCGCCGCATAGCTCCAGTCGCGGTAGAGACATTGGTTTTACAGGCGCAACTCTGGATTTGGCAGCAATTATCGTCGTTTTGTAATGTTGGTCTTCTCCCAGCACCCTCAGGTAAGCTACAGCTCCAAATGCTTTTTCAGAAGCATCGCAATACCCGTGTACAGAAGCCGTCTTCATGCTTTCACTTGTGCATTGTAACCATCGCTGTAGTTCAATAACTTTCAAATGTGACAAGCTTTCTCTTATACTAATCCATTCTTTTTCTGTTTCAGAGTCTACTTCGTCATCCCAGGTGGATTGTTTCAGCCTCAAGCTTTGGATTAATATTTTTGCAGGTACTATAACCGGAGCCAGCCATCCTAGTGGATCGAAAAGTCGGTGAACGTCAGCCAAAATCTTTCTTTTGGTCACGACTCCTGTCATAAGAGCGTAATCAAGATGATAATGAATAGTGTCTTCACCCATATTCCAAAATAAACCTAGTGTTCTGACTGTGCCATGCAACTTCATGTCTATTTTAACTTGCTTACTATGCTGTTCAACTTCAAATTGTTTCAGAAATTTGTCACTGTTAGATGCCCACTTTTGCAGCTTGAAACCTCCTCTTTGCAGGATATGGCTAATATCTTTAGCTACCTCTATAGCCTGTTCAACTGTATCCTGTCCAGACATTAGATCATCCATAAAAAAATCATGTTTGATTGTTTCAGCTGCTTTGAAATGATTTTTGCCTTCATCTTCTGCTATTTGTTGCAGCGTTTTTACAGCAAGGTAAGGGGCAGAAGCAGTACCAAATGTGACTCGCAGCAGACGATAATCTTTGATGGTGTCAGTTGCACGCTGCCGCCAAAGGATACGCTGATAGTCTGTCTTTTTGCGTCACCAACACTTGTCTGTACATTTTTTCTATGTCGGACACAAAACAAATAGGCTTCATTCTCCACCTCATGACTAGATATCTCATGTCCTCCTGTAGCTGGGGTCCTACCAGTAGTTCATCATTTAGAGATATATTATTGCAACCTTTGGACGAAGCATTAAAAACAACTCTAACCTTCGTGGTTTCACTTGTTTCTTTCAGGACTGGATGGTGTGGTAAGTACACCGCTGAATTATCTATCTCATTCATTGGAACCATTTCCATGTGTTTCAGATCAATATATTCCTTCATTACTTTTATGTATTCTGTCCTCAAATGTGTATCATTCTCAAAGCGTTTTTCAAGTTGCATGTATCTTCTCAATGCTACATCTCTAGTTTTACCTTCACATGACTTAGGTTTTTCTGTTTTTAGTGGTAATTTTACCACGAATCTTCCTTCAACGTTTCGCTTGTATGTTTCTTTGTATATTTTCTCACAGATTTCTTCTTCTTCTGTAAGTTTCTTCTCACTATCATCTTCTACTTCCCAAAAAGTTTTCAACATATTATCAATATCAATATGTTGATGCATGACGGTGATATCTTCCGAAGAAGTGTTTTCTTCCACCTTTCCAAAAAGAATCCATCCTAGGCGTGTATCTTGTGCGCTTGGGGAGCCTAATGGACCTTTAACCATACCGCCCTTCAGAATAATGTCATAAATTGGAACACCTAATAAAAGGTCCACTCGCCCTGGTTGATTGTAACTTGGGTCTGCCAGGACGAGGCCTTGTAAATGCGGCCAGTCAGCGATTTTGTGGGTGAAATGTCTTGGTGGCAAATTGGAGGTTATGTTCTTGGGTATGACGTACGCTTTCAAAGAAACCTTGAAATCATCTTCACAACGAGATAATAGATCAAATTCAACGATGTGATTTATGTGTGTCTGTTTGCCTCCAACTGTGGTGATTGTTCCCTTGCTTGGTTTGCGTTTTATCTTTAATCTTTGTGCTGCTCTCTCACTGATAAAACTTTCATGTGACCCTTGGTCAATTAAGGCGCGCAATACTGTTGTAAGTCCATTGTCGTCCCTTACATACACTAGTGCTGTTGCCAGCAAAGCTGTGGACTTCTTCGTCGTGAAGTGTGACGCTATTGCGACGCCTTCTTTGGTATCTTCTTTATTTTGATCCTTTCCTTCGAAATGGCTGTGTGGAGTTTGTGATTTGCCTGACTGCTTGTTGTTATTTCTTTGCTGGTGCAACAGTGAGTGGTGTCAGCGGTTGCATCGACGGCAGAACACAGGTACGCGACATTTCCAGGCTGAGTGTCCTGGTGCCAGACAATTGTAGCAGAGGCTATTCTTCTTTACAAACTCGTTCCTCTCCGTAGGTTGAAGCTTTGTAAAATCTTTACAATGGCATAGGGCGTGGTCTTCTTTGCACATTGTACACGTCTTCACCGGTGTGGTTGCAGAAACATGGCATGACTTATCTTTGACAGTTTTCTCTTTTGAGACAGCTGCAGAACTACTAGCGGTCACCAACTCCAATGTACGGAACTTAGACTCCATAAATATATAAAATTCTACTAAGGTGGGTAAGTTGTCAAACCCCTGAGTGTACGTATGCTCCTCCCAATCTTTATGGGTCTCTGGGTCTAATTTCTGAACCACTAAAAATATAATTAGAGAGTCCCAATTGTCAATAGATAAATCCTGATTTTGTAGAATATTCAAACATTCAGTGGTAATATCTAGCAAGGACTTAATCTGATTTGCAGTTGGTGTTTTGCCCGGTAAGTCGTTTCAACAAAGTATTTACTATCACTCGCTTATTTCCGAAGCGACTTTTCAATATAGTCCACGCTTGTTCGTAGTTACTGTCCGTAACCCTTATATGTTTCAGCAAGACTTCAGCTTCACCGGTAATACTTGATTTCAGGTATTGTAACTTCTGTACCAAACTGAGCGACGTATTGTTATGCACTAGTGAAATAAACAAGTCATGATAAGTGGGCCAATCATCGTAATTGCCATTAAACTGAGGCAGGTGGATTCTCGGTAATTTAACTTGAGTTTGGTTAATCGTCGCCATGTTACTAATACATACTTCTCCTGGCGATGACAATGTAGAAATCATGTCCTTTAAATCTCCTTGTAAGCACAAGAACAAGTCTTCAATGACGTAATAATCTTCGTTAACCTTTATGGGATCACTGGGGCCAATGTAACCCCGTAATGTCAAATCGCTGTTGAGTCCCGCTGGGGCCAATTGGTCCCAGCACACCGCGACTGATTAAAACTTTTATTTCGTGAATAGGAAGCTTTAGAATCGTTTGTCTATGAATATTCTCTATGGTGTATAAAATTTGCCAACTCTAGAAAAAAAAACATACTAAAAAAATGACACCTGACATTTCAAAAACTCTAGTCAAAAGTTTCTATGTCACGGTGATTTCGCGCGCAAGTGGTGAAGTGATTTTAGTGAATTTTGTGTGTTTTTAGTGCAATATTCTAGGGTAAGTGGATAAATAATCATTTATCACTATTTCCTACAAGTATGTAGCTAGTTTTTTGCATGAAATAACATCTCAAAACTTGTTTTGTCGAGCCAACAAAAGTTACGTAGTTCCGAGTGTTCGCCAACGTCAACATTGTTATTAATAATTATAATATTAATTAGAATATGTGTTCAAGCGAAGAATCAGATATAAATATGGAATCTACTCCACCTGACATCTTGAATGAGGCGCCAATTGCAAAAAATGGTCTCTTGCCGCCAAAATCGCGAGAACGCTATTTAATGATTAACAATAGGTAATGTTATAATAGATAATGAAAAAGTTTGTTTAATTATCTATTTATATAATGTGTCGAAAAACATTGTATGACACACGAGCGGATATTGGTCTTTACAAACTCGTGACTATGGTAAACCCTCGACTTCGTCTCGGGCTTACATTTGTCTACTCGTTTGTAAAGACCAACTTACCGCTCTTGTATCATAAATAACTATTAATGTCACAGAAATATAGTTAGAGCCGGACTCTAACTTCAATATACTTACTAATGTATTAGTTGGCCATATCAAACTGGTCAGGGTCTGACAAATTATATTTTTATCTAGCCGAAACCTAAAATATAACGCGGCCCTATTACTAAGACTTCACTAGTTATAATATGTTCATAGAATAAAATTCCCTAAAACAAAAGTTTAAAAATAACCTAAAATAAGACTCGCCCCATCGAAGCCATTTTATTTTGCTTTCAGTTATTATTTTTAGGGTTCCGTGGCTAAAAACGGGACCCTATTACCAAGACTTCACTGTCTGTCAGTCTGTCTGTCACTAGGCTGTACCTATCTCAAGAACCGCGATAGCTAGACAGTTGAAGTTTTCACAGATGATGTAGGTATTTCTGTTGCCGCTATAACAACAAATACTAAAAAACAGAATAAAATAAGTATCTCTCATCAACAAACTTGACTTTTTTGCCGTTTTTATAGATGATGGTACGGAACCCTTCGTGCGCGAGTCCGACTCGCACTTGGCCAGTTTATAAGTAAATATACGTTTACACATCTAATAGGTAGGTAGTTCCTTTCCTACCATATATACAAGTTCTACATCTTAAATAACCAGGCATATTTACCATAAACCCAAGCAAACAAAACATATCCCCGATAGGAGCCCTCCACAGCCGTCAGCGCCATTGTCGCAAGCCCACACACGAACACGGCTGCTTGAGTCAGGTACTGGCGGGCTATCCTGCATTCAGCTGAGTTCTGGCGGACCAGTAGGCCAAAGGCTGCACATCCTACCGCCCAGGCTAGGCCCAGGTACGCTTGCAGGAGTTCCACTGTATCGCCTAGACCTGAAAGAGAATGGTAGTTTTCTTTAGGGCGGGCAACTTAAACCCAGTGTGGATTGAAGATATCAGATTATCCTTCTTGATTTTCAGATATTTTCATTTGATTGATATTGCTGATGGTGGGTAGTTAATTCCGTTAGTTAGTTAATTTCTTAAAAAAAGGGAAAAACAATCTACCTTCTTCTTCAGCATGGTAAGCCAAATAGAAGATCGGCGTGTTGATACCAAATGCCGATATCCCGGTCGACATGAGCAGGATCCTCACAGTCTTGGACTTCAGCGTGGAGAAGTCGAAGAATGGCTGCCGATCATCGCTTTTGTTCCTGTCCTTCATCTTCCGTTTGATTTTGTTCTGGTTCTTAAGGTGTAATATCGCTCTCCTCTGTGGGTGGTACAGGGACGCTGACCGATAGAAAGTGCCCAGGATGAAGGTAGCGAATACTACGCCCGTCACAGCCTGCAGTCCTAATCGCCAGCCGATTGCTCTGGAATTTCATAAAAATGCATAAGTAAAAGTAGATGAGTATTTATTATTTTTAGCCTTCGGTATTTTGTGTATGTTGAAGAGCTCGTGGCTAAATGCAATAAAAGCCACACGGGTCGAAATTCAAGGTTGAGCTAAGCTTGCCTTGCGTAATTTGTTTCATAAGAGTCACCGCGGCCCATGAACATGGATGGGTTTTAGTCAGTTCCATTCCGCTGGAGTGGAAGGTAAGCTTGTCGAGTAGGTAATGTCCATCGATTATAGGTACCTACACAATATCTCGGCTGTGTTGCCCAGTTAAGGTTCTGGAGGTCTGAAAGGCAGTCGCTCCATGTAAATTCTGGATCCGGTTAGACTGAAAACCCAACTCAACGTAGTTGGGATAAGGCTAGGCGGTGAGACGTTGTTTTCTTTGTTATCAGTCTCCTAAAAACCGCTGGGTAAGTACTTACTAGACTAGATCCATTTAACGAGATACTGGTAGTTGTGTGCCGATGTCGTACCATGGTAGTAACAAATTAATGCGACGCTTTTACAAAATTCAAAATTCAAAAGTCATTTATTCAAATTAGGCTGAGAGCCAGCACTTTTTGAACGTCAAGTTCTACAAAAGACAGTCCCCCAAAACGCCCGCCCGTCACCACTTCCTAGTGTTTTAGCTGTGGAGAAGAAGTGGCCAACAAACTCCCCAGCAACACATCTGTCTGTTACGTTATAGGAACTCGAATTTATACACTGAGTAGAATGCAAAGTAATTAGTACATGACACAAAACAAAAAAAAATAATTATATAACAGCTAGTACACTATGATTCTATGATACTATAAAACAAAATACACACTCAAGCAAGTGTTGACGTTAAAAAAAAATTACCTACATAGTGACCTACATAAATCTATACATATAATAAAACTGTAGAAAAGTGGTTTTTGTACATGAAAATAAAATCCAAAAAAAATTGCTAGGGTGTTAAAGAACAACCAATAGAACCCATTTCCAGCATTTTTAGAATTTGTGTCTGTTTGTCTGTTTGTCTGTTTATTTGTTCGGGCATCACGTAAAATCTGCGAAAGCAATGTAAATAACTTTTACACAGAAGGATTGAGCGTAACTTGGAGTAACATTTAGTTTTTATTTCATTGCAATCGGTTCAGTCTATCAAAAGATATTTAAATTTAAAGTTTTCCAGAAGTAAAATTAGGGTTATGTGCAAGTGCACATAACCCTAATTTTACTTCTGGAAAACTCAAAGTCTCATTATTACTTCACGTAACTTTTATACATAACAATAAACTAGCCCATTTATCGAGGAAGGTTATAGGCTATATATCATCACGCTAAGACAAATAGGAGCGGAGCAGTAATGGAAAATGTGACGCAGACGAAGCTGCGCGGGTCAGCTAGTAATTAATAAAAGACAAAAACGAAAAAAAAATAAAAAAAAAATAAAATAAAAAAATATAATATGAACACATATAACCTGTCATAAAAGAACTACTTATAGAAAAAGAACATGATATTATGTCTTGCGTTCAACACAGCGACCAACTATTCTTATCTTCTAAATAATCATTAACAGAATAGTATGCCTTCGAACAAAGGTTCGATTTTACTTTAGCTTTAAATGAGTTAAAAGGCAGATCAAGAAAAGAAAGTGGAAGTTTATTGTATAAACGGATACCGAGCCCCACAAATGAATCATGGACCTTACGAAGTCGGTGTGAAGGAGCATGTAGCTTATGCTTGTTTCTGGTATTAAAATTATGGATGTCACTCGTTTTACTGTATAACTGTATATTTTGCCTAATGTATAAAATGTTTGCAAAAATAAATTGAGATGCTACCGTGAGAATTCCAATCTCTTTGAAAATTTCTCTTAATGAAGCTTTTGACCCTAGCTGATATATTGCTCGCACAGCACGTTTTTGTAAGACAAATATATTTTGTATATCAGCAGCTTTACCCCACAATATAATACCGTAGGACATAACACTATGGAAATAACTAAAATATACTAACCGAGCAGTGTCAACGTCAGTAAATTGTCTAACTTTCCTGACGGGCGGCGTATGCGGCAGAGCTGAGTCTTCCCGACAGGCTTGATATATGTGGGCCCCATTGCAGTTTGGAATCAACAGTTATGCCCAAAAATACAGCAGTGTCCACAGTTTCAAGCACCTCTTCACTTAAGATTACATTGGGACCTAAATTTCTAAATTTCTAACGTTTGGCAAGGCAAACTTTATACATTTCGTTTTCTTAGCATTTAGAACTAAATGATTTGCAGTAAACCAATCCGTAACCATTGCAAGAGCTCTGTTTACGTAATCAAAATCTTGTCTATTTCTATCTACTTTAAAGATAAGAGAGGTATCATCCGCAAACAATACTACGTTACAGATATCCCTTAAGAAAAACGGTAGATCGTTTATGTACACCAGAAACAAGAATGGACCCAGTATTGAGCCTTGAGGCACACCTAATTGCACTGGCAGCCCGGAAGATTTTACACCATTGACATCAACACATTGGAACCTATTATGTAAATATGAATCAACTACGTTAAGAGCTTCGCTTTGGAGACCGTAATGACGTAGTTTACGTAAAAGTGTGTCATGGTGTACGCAATCAAAGGCTTTAGAGAGATCACAGAAAACTCCAATTGCGTTTTGCGAGTTCTCCCATGCGTTCAATATATGTTTTAGGAGAGCGACACCCGCATCTGTAGTCGAACGGCCTTTTGTAAAGCCATACTGTTCATTGTGAAGTAATCTATGTGATTACTTCACAATGAACAGTATGGCTTTACACTCACTCACAGGCACCAATAATAAATATAGGTACACTATGTGTATGTTGTGTAGCCATCAAATCATTAATTTCCCAAAACGTACCCAAACAACTAAACTCACCGTAAGTAGATCATTCCTTTATAGAAGCCCTTACCCGGTTCAAAGACGTATCAATATTTACCTAATAACTTGTTCAAGGAAGTAGTCCATCCAATCAATATTTACCTTATGGCACCTTTGATGAACGTGGACATGACCGCGATGCCGAGGCCGCTGCCGCTGACGATGAAGATCTCGACGAGCTCGCGTCTCCGCTTGAAGTATTGCGCCACCATCAGCGTGGAGCAGTCCCGCGTCAGGCCCACGCCCACACCTACCACCGTCCCTGTGAAATGTGGAAAAGTTTCATTTGAATATCTGCCTGTTGAAAGCATCAGATGTTACGAAACTACTTTTTACCTATTGAAAGGAAAAGAAATTGTGGATTTTTTCCCAGGTAAAGTTTAACTAGCTGACCCATGCAATTTTGTCTGTGACAAATAATTAATTAACCTGCTCCTATTGGTCGCAGCGTGATGTTATATAGCCTTCTTAGATAAATGGTTTTTCCAACACTAAAATAAATTTTCTATTCGAACCAGTAGTTCCTGAGATTAGTGCGTTCAACCAAACAGTACGAACGAACTCTTCAGTTTTATAATATTAAAATAGATTCGAACTATTGTTATGTTGTGCCGCTTTCGACTATTCATAAACTTACTTAATTATTTATTTTCTGCGCTTAGCTAGAAAATGATATTTTAGTGGATTTAATGAAACTTTATACCTGTTAGTATAATATAAAACTTAACCCACTTATGCTAACTTGCATAGGAGTTAAATAATTAGGGCTCTTTATCTTTACTCCTATGAGTAACATAATCTATTAACCCGTTTATGGCGAAGCAAAAGGACGGTTACGTTTTTGATAATAATACCTACTGAATAGCTCGTAGCAATTTTCATTGTCCTGCGTAGCACTGAGCACTGAAAGTTTTTTCTTTGCCTACGAAATAGGTCTACGAAATAAGTCGGACGATTTTTGTTTGTTACAGTTGCAAACAAATTGTCACATTGTAGTGTGGAAATGGATGTAGTCTCTTCGTCCAGGATATCACCGCTTGTTAGGATCCACAAGGGGAGCTCTAATATGACATTTGACAAATCACCTTTTTATTCTTTTATGAGACACGTTAAAACCAATTTGCTTCAAGGATGTCCAACAGAACATACACTGCGCCATTTAGGGAGGTATATCTCCCACGATAGATTTACGGTCAATTACAGATTCCTGATTGATTACATTTGAATGCAAATTAATTACTTGGTATGAAGTAACTAACAATTTAACGATTATATACGTGTGCAGCTAAATTGATACTAGTTATAAATTACTAGGTAGGTACTGATACTAAGTTAGACCGTAAATTAAGCTTTTAGATTTACATATTAATGACGTCCATTCAGTCTACTTACTCTGATACGAACTTGCCTATGTATCTAAGATAGACAATTAGACATACCTACATCTTATGTAGGTAGGTAGGTAGGTACGTACTCACCTATTTCATTCAAGGGTAAGTTCACATTATTTCAGGAGAAAAAAAACTGTATTTCTCAGCCTCGTGCCATCACTGTAACTAATGTACAGACTCAGTCACATGTTTCGCACAGAGTTAACGCTCAGCTAAGTTCAGTTGAGTGAAAACAGACACAGAATATAACCTTTTGTACTTCAGAGCATCAAAAAGAAAGAAAGAAAAGAAAGAAAGAAAAAGCATCAACACCTCGGCGTCTCACACCATGCTACGTAAATTCACCGTATTTTTTGTGACATATTTGTGACGGGTGTCGGTTGTAGCTATGGCTTTCGCAAGGGCGGGGGTCACCGCACCGGGGGGTCGGAGGGTCCAAAAAATTACAAAGGCAACCTAGTTTTACCTGGGCCTCATGCAGAATTAGTTTAGTGTTTGTTATGTGATTAGTAATTATATATTTTGAGCATCAAAATTAAGCGTGCAATCCGTCCACTAATTAAATATTTTTATTTTTGTCTTATACAAATGGGGGGGGGGGGGGGCAGACCACCTAAACAACCCTCTTATATTCGCCCATGGCATTTGACAGGGTAAGTTCTCGTTTGTCATAAATCATCATCTGCCTAGACTTAACCCACATTGGGGTCGGCTTCCAGTCAAACAGGATTCAGCTGAATACCAGTGATTTACGAGGAGCGGCTGCCTACCAGACCTCCAAAACCCATTAACTGGGTAACACGGTACTTCTGGGTAAGACTGCAGTCAGATTTACTGGCTTCTGACAATCCGTAACGACTGCCAAAGATCTACAAATGATAGCCGGGATCAACGGCTTTACGTGCTTTCCGAGGCACGGAGGAAACTCGATATGTTCAGATTGTCATCCATCCACAGACCAACCTTGGCAAGCGTTGCTTAACCGTAAAGATCGACCCGTATGGCTGTTTTTATTTAGCCACGAGATCCTCACGTGAGTCATAAATATGTGACAATACCGTTTAAAAGTTTAAATTGGCTGAAATACGAATGGAAAAGAAGTGCGATAAACATAAATACAAGAATTAGTGGTGTGTACAAACTGGTCAATAGCATTAGACATTGCAATCATATTTATTCAGCGAGGGCTTTGTTGAGTTAAAGTTGCATCAGATTGCGGTATCGAGACGCTCTCGTCTATTTCTTTTCATGAAACGGTTTTGCTAGATCCCTTGTAGGTATTCAATATAAATAGAAACCAATAAATCTTATTTATTTCTTACAAATAATAATTATAGCTTGCTGAAGTATATTGGCTTTTTTAATGGATGGGAAATCATCAAATGAGTCCTTCCGCTCTGGGCGGAGCAGAAGAGAGTGTCAGATTCTTACTGACTTAAACCCATCCGTGTTCCTCCTAATGCCCTTTGCGTTCCAGGGCCGCGGTAACTCTTTCGGACAAATTCCGCAATCTTGGCTAGCGGGCCCTGTCTACTATGCTGACATTTCTTTGAGGCGCACGTGGAACACGAAACGCAGTCGACCCGGCCGGGCATTGTCACGATCGGATGGCGAGCCTACGGTGGCTTCCCAGCCAACGTAGGCGCGGGTCACTCTGCGACTCCCGACGCCGGGGGTTTTGATTTACTGTGTGCACCATAGAAATACTTATAAAAAAAAACTTGAGAGGTGTCAAGGGACACCCGGATGGAACGAAGTTTCTTTGATTTATTATGTACAAAAAACCTGTACACACTCAACAAAAACACATTAGTATCTAATACCCTATGAGTTTTTGACTTTGACTTTGACTTTGGCTTTGACTTTGACTTTGGCTTTGACTTTGACTTTGACTTTGGCTTTGGCTTTGGCTTTGGCTTTGACTTTGACCTTGACCTTGACTTCGACTTCGACTTTGACTTCGACTTCGACTTCGACTTCGACTTCGAATTCGACTTTGACTTCGACTTTGACTAACGAATTTAAATACTGGCATGCTTTCTATAAGAGAGAGAGAGAGAGAGAGAGAGAGAGAGAGAGAGAGACAGACAGAGAAACATGCGCACGCCGCACGGCTTACAATAGCTTACTATAGCAAAAAGTGTCGTGCCAACTTTTCGTGAGAATATTTTCCGTCTAGCCCCCTTTCACAACGCGCGATAAGGAACTTCGTTTCAAAACAGGAGAAGTGGCAAGGGGGCGTGTCGGTGTCCGCGCAACATGCTATCGTTTAGCATATTATAGGCAAATGGTCGTCTCGGCGAACTAGTACGCTTTCGACCGCGATCGTGACAAATTATAAGAATTCCGTGTTGTTCAGAGGTTTCTTGTAAAAACCGCAGCCTAAACAAAGACTTCGGAAATCATGGAATCACTTCCCATATCTAAGTACAGTAGTACCCAACTGATAAGGCGCGTCGTGAATCTTCGTTCGCGCAGAAAAGAAAGTATGGTCCCGAAGATTAACGAAAGAATGCTTAAAACTTATAATCAACCTAAGATCACTATTATAAGGTTCATAATACACTGCAGCTGATATTTCCATCTCACTCGCAAGCCACGCCCCTCCGCACAATTACACTTCATGCTAATTTTATCGGGCCACCATTTTTTTCTATTTAATTAAATTAATAAAAAGTAGAGGTTATTTAAAATGTACGATTTATTTAATTAACAATTAAGTGTTTGTTTAGTAATCAATAGAAAAAACTTAATCTAAAGGCTGCACTCCTGCTATCCCAATATCACTCTGAGCATCGCTACTATCACTATCACGATTCGAACTAGAGGATGATGTATCTTCGTTGGTGTTTATAACAAATTGGTCCAATCTATCGTCGATGGCCTGTTCCAATGTCAGAAATTTGTCTTCGCATTTGATGACATGATCTACAACTTTTTGCCACTCGTCGGGCCCGATGGATGCGAATTTTTCAGACAAAAGACGCTGCACTTTAACCATTTTAACCCGGTTAGCGTACTAACCCTAACCGGGTTAAAATGGTTGAAATACAAGTTACTGTAATTATTAAAAGCGTAATAGAGAAAAACGTAACAAACTTTCGTAAAGTGAGTTAATTAAATTTTAGGTTAATAATTATCGTTGGAGTGTTATAATGTTTTCTGGACATCCGTTTTTTGTTTATTCTATTTTTAAAAGACTGCAAAAAACTTTTTCGACACATTTGCTCATAAAATGCATTTACGAAGCCTGTATACATTGTTCGAAAATTCAAAATTACGGACCATACAATGGAGCGTGCGGTAAAGTAAGTACTCTCACCTAAGTACCTACTTTACCGCACGCTCCGATGTATGGCGCCGTGCGTATTCTTTACGGTATTTTTGTAATGTCCATAAACAATATAATTATAAGAATTTAATCCGTCTGCATCCGTCAGCCAAAAATGCTTCCGTCTGCGTCCGTTCCGGAAGCGTTCCATACGCGTTTTTATTTGCGAAGAACTTTTTGCTCAGAAGGTTTGTCGCACTTTAATATTGAAGAAAAAATGAGACAATAGATGTGGTTCTAATTACCCGACTGTTACACTTATGTTTTTTTCGAGTGTATTTAAGTATGATGTCATATTTCTTTGGAACACTGTAGCCTAACCCTGTGGCTTCATAGATTTTAGCTTGAAAGGTGTCGTTAGATTCGTCGAGAAAGAATGTGGATAGGTAGGTATATAATAATTAAAATATCTGAGCTTCGGTGCCATTTTAATGACTTCAGCTTATTTAACCTATCGAGTGTGGTATCAATATAAAAAGCTCGAGAAGACAATTAAAAAAATGTAACTTAAAAAATTAATGATTTTTTGTCAAAAAAATCAGATTAGTACAATATATAATATAATTTACAATACCTTCTATATATATTTCTACTAAAATGTTTCACGCAGACGCAAACGGAAGCGCGTTCTTATTTTAAAAACGCCCAATATTCCAAACACACGCTCCCCATTTGCAAATTCGCGCCATTTTCAATTAGAAACGTCAAAGATAGTTGCGACTTTTAATATAATATTAATTAGAATATGTGTTCAAGCGAAGATGTCAGGTGGAGTAGATTCCATATTTATATCTGACTAGCTGACCCGCGCAACTTCGTTTGCGTCACATTTTCCATTACTGCTCCGCTCCTATTTGTCTTAGCGTGATGATATATATATATAACCTTCCTCGATAAATGGGCTATCTAACACTGAACGAATTTTTCAAATCGGACCCGTAGTTCCTGAGATTACCCCCTACATACAAACTTACAAACATACAAACTTACAAACAAATTTTACCTCTTTAAAATATTAGTATAGATTCCTCGCTTGCGTGAGGCGCCTATTGCAGAAAATGGTCTCTTGCGCCAAAATCTCGAGAACGCTATTTAATGAATAACAATAATTTTTAATAGATAATGAAAAAGTTTGTTTAATTATCGATTTATATAATGTGTCGAAAAACGTTGTATGACACACGAGCGGATATTGGTCTTTACAAACTCGTGACTATAGTAAACCCTCGACTTCGTCTCGGGCTTACATTTGTCTACTCGTTTGTAAAGACCAACTTACCGCTCTTGTTTCATAAATAACTATTTTGTACAATTATTATAAATGGAAGATTCGATAACTTTCCGATTCACATTAAACTCCGTTTCCACTAGAGATGTGCGAGGACGCATAGCGACGGATGTGTTTGGTAAGAACCAATAGAATAGCTTTACTTATCTTGGCTCGCTCAGTGCAAGCTATTCTATAGGTTTTTAACTAACACATCCCTCGCTATGCATCCTCGCACATCTCTGGCGGAAACGCAGCCTAAATGGGTGTAATGAGGGAAGGAAATAAATGTGCTTCATTTCAATCCAAGACATAATAAAAAGGATATGAAGGAAAAATAAAATTGACAGCAAAACAAAATAATACCTGACATGGGAATAAGAAAAATAATCATAAACATAAAATCCGATTATTCAGCTAATTTTGTAAGATTTCAGCGTCACTTATTTATTATTATTTACTATTTATTCACTTGTCTAATAGTGGAACGAATTTTATTCCGTCTTAAAAAATATCTTCATGGTGATTTTTAAATAGAGATAATTTTTTATTCACACCTACGACTAAATAGGCTAACCAATACATCTCACCACTTTGCGATATACTTGCTTCCCTGAAGAGACAAGTCGTTTCAAAGAAATGACTGAAATTAAATTAGTGATTTTTTAGATACTATTATTTTAAATGCGAAAGTGAGTTTGTTACGCTGTTACGTCTAAATTATTAACCAATTTTGATGAATTTTGGTAGGTACAGAAATTGATGCATCATGGGTGAACGAAGTCGCGGGCAAAAGCTAGTTTATAATATATGGTGATATCTTCATCATCTCATAACTCTCAAAACATAATAAATACATTTCTTCAGTGCACTACAGAGCGGTTTTTTATCTATGTGTCTTAAATTTACCACAAATAATAAAAAACGATTGGCGGCGCTAGTGGACGGAATACACGCTCTTAATGGGTGATTCTTTGAACATGTGCATATCACGCGGCCCTCCCCAAATAACTACTTAGTGAGATATAAAGTTATGTTTTTTTTTTATTTCACGTAAAACATAGTTTCAGCTCTATGTACAGATGTACATAATATATTCCTATTGCTATACACAACTAAGTCATGTTCATAAAAGTTCCTCAAATCTCATCACCATTCGTGTCCCAATTTTCAAATTTTAGTAGTTCATTCTCGAAAAGTTATAAATATACCTTAAAGATCGTAATTTTAAGTAGTAATTTAGATAGTACCTACATGACATGCTTTACCAATTACCAAAACTACAAGAACACTTTTAGGTAATTTTTAACGACTTTGAAAATTGTCCCAACACTTTATACTCACTACCATTTGTTCACACAGTCGCAGGGTTATTTTTACGGCGTAGTGTGTTGCTATTGAAAGAGTTCTTCTCGTCGATCGCACTCATGTCCATGTCTCGACTCGTGCGGGTTACATGTTTAAAGGTGTTTTGGCGCCAACCCTAGCCTATCTTAATCGCCCAGAAATTGTGATTGGCAAAAAAAAAATCTCCTAACCGTTCGAGTATCCCGTGGTAAGTATATTATTTTTATTTTTATCATTTTTATGCATTATAATAGTCGCTATAGGATACTCTTTGCTTTGATTAAGTTCCCAAAGTATTAAATTCTGTAAAGACCGTATAATGTGAGAAAGTGTACAAATACCTCATTACCATTTATATAATTACCATTTTCCCCGTTCGTATTTTGGCGACTACAAATAGATATCAGCTCAGCTGAGCTGATACCTATTTGTGGTACTCTTGAAAAAAATGAAAAAATGAGAAAAGAACCGACAAAACATTCCAACACTGGGGTGTCCAGAATCATGCCCTGGACCCATGGAAATCGTTTGTGCGTCGATGTCAGATACACGCGGTATATTAGGTATAGAAGAGGTATATAATCTAAGTATAGAAGAAAAAGTTGCGGTTTCCGATTTATGACGTATTGAAAAAAACTACTTACTAGATCTCGTTCAAACCAATTTTCGTTGGAAGTTTAGGTACACGGTACTACTCAGTTTAGAAAAAAATTATAATAGAAACCTCAATATCATTTTGGAAGACCTTTACATAGATACCCCACACGTATGGGTTTGATGAAAAAAAAAAATGAGTTTCAGTTCTAAGTATCGGGACCCCCAAAATTTATTGTTTTTTTTTATATTTTTGTGTGAAAATCTTAATGCCTTTCACAGAATACATCTACTTACCAAGTTTCGACAGAATAGTTCTTATAGTTTCGGAAAAAAATGGCTGTGACATACGGACGGATAAACAGACAGACAGACATGACGAATCTATAAGGGTTCCGTTTTTTGACATTTGGCTACGGAACCCTAAAAATCAATGATCCACCATTCCGACACTATTGCAATAGCAGACTCGGCCTCCTGGTCTAGATTACTTAGTTTGTATTTTGTAATTTGTATTTCAATTAAAAATTGCTTAAATACTGTATTTTGTATTTTATATTTCAAATACCTTACCTAAACGTATTTTGTATTTCGTATTTTAATTACTTGCGATACAGTATTTTGTAATTTGTATTTCAATTAAAGCAAAGCATTTATTTTGCCCAGCCCTGGTTAGCGGTTAGTTTAGCACTAAGCTCCTTGCTTAAGCTCGTTATATCATTTACAAATAAGTAGGTACACCGTATTTATCCCACCCGAATTTACTCCTCCAAAATCAATTCGATTTTGCGCATTTCTATTCATATCCGTTACCAGTATCATAACAGTTGTGTTACGAGTATAATGTTATTGTCTGTGTTATAGTTCGCGCGAAGTGCTATCGTTATTCGAGCATCGTTACTCGGCATTCATAGCTCGTTGCATTTGCAGTGGCCATCGCAATACCAATCGAAAGTCGGTTTATATTGTACTGCGATCGTGATTTTAAACATGTAACAGGGTGATATCTAACCATAATACGCTACCCTAGCTATCGTTAGCTATGTTCCCAGTTTCCCAGTTGTGAAAGTTTGCTCATATCTATGCGGTGTAGCTAGTGCCACTGCCAAAGCGTAATCAGTATTTCCTATGAAACTTAGGTCTGATTTCCCTGAAGATTGCGAGGATTCGAGGAACACTTGCATTAAGCCTTGCTCGTAATCGTTCGAGCGAATGCTGGAGTCAGAAAATTCTACTCTAAAATATTTATTTATTTAGGAATAACAAACTATCCAGAAAGGAAATTCAAATCTATAGGCAATAGTAACATAAATTCTAAATACATAAGGTACTCTACCGCGTGTATCTGACATCGACGCACAAACGATTTCCATGGGTCCAGGGCATGATTCTGGACACCCTAGACTTAGAATTTTTCGTCGGCTTTTTTCTAATTTTTTTAAAGGGTTTTTTTTACTTTAGACTGCTCATAATCGTTATTCTGACCTAACCCAATGAGATATTTAATAAAAAAATAATTCATTAACTACTTTCACTAAAAAGAGCAATCTGAATAAAACCACAAATAGATATCACCTCAGCTGAGCTGATACCTGAGGTGGTACTCTTGAAAAAAACGGAAAAATGAGAAAAGAACCGACGAACTATTCCAACACTGGGGTCCAGAATCATGCCCTGGACCCATGGAAATCGTTTATGCGTCGATGTCAGATACACGCGGTATACCTATGACCTCTAAAGGATTACTAAACAAGTTACTGTTGCCGGAAAGTTAGTTCAGATACAAACTTTCAATCCTCTTGAGGTCCGCTCAGGGGCGATGTTCCGGAATACTCCGTTATTTAATACCTTATTGGGACTATTGAATGGGGTTGGATGCATGGGCTAGTGATACTCAGTGGCAAGGACCTAATACAGGCACTTCTCTGTAACGGGGCGGTAGTGTCCCAATTTAAATGCTAATGCCGCGTTCTGCCAGGCGCCAACGCGTTATCCTTGAAGATAGAACTAGCACAGTGTACACGTGAGCACGCGTGCAATTTACTTTTACATTATAACATTTTCTATGAAACACTTTAACTCGCGAATATCCGACGGTATTCCCAAGATTTGTAGAAATAGGTTCCATACCTTCAGGATCTACCTTAGCTAGAATAAAATACGCCACGTTGATCCGATTTGTGGCTTATTCAGTAATAGCCCGCCAGCCAATCCGTAAAAGCGTAGTTCGTTTCGTTCGTTGAATTATTTCTAAGGATTATTTACTACACTGAAAATTCATATTGAAATTCTAAGAATCGAGACATAAATAATTCAGTTCTATTCAATCGTGCATAAAAATAAAGTTGTTAAATTTTCAATTTCTATAAGTGAGACATTTTTTGATAAATCATTGTAATAAATAATTCGTTCCAGCAAATATTCAGGATTCTATTTTAGTCTGTACGAATATGTAGATATCCATCCGTTTATTTACACAGAGACCCAATTAGCGGATACCTTTGAAGTCCACTAAAACGGGTTTCGGATATGAATCTGATGAAATAAATTGAGTTGTCAGAAGCGCGCGCGGCGGTTTCAGGTGCATTAACGTTCCAATTATTTATTCCGTGTTAACGCAAGTGTACGCGCACGTCCTGGACCGGATTCCTTGCGACATTTTAGTGTTATTAGGCTCATCATTAATTTAATTCAGTTTGAGTGCTGGTAACCTAGATCCTGTGACGCCATACAGAAATAGTTTTACATAGCCACTGACGTTTACAAAACTGAAACAGTTATTTTGTGAAGATTGAAGAAACGATTGGATCAACGATGCATTTCATCAATCCATTCAGCTTTTCGATTGTAGGCATTACTCCGAGCTTTAAGCCTGTCTATTTGCGTGGAGCGAGGCAACGGAGCGGAGTAATATTAACCAATCATGTCAGTCAAAATGTCAGTCACACACGAGGTGCGGAGATTTTATGCAATTAAATTGGTTAAACATTTTCCGTTTCTACGCTCCGCTTCCTCGCTCCGCTGTAATGGACAGGACCATGCTTTAGTTTTCTTTATTGTGAGTCCTACTTACCATAGCTGAAGAAGAGCTGGTGGAACTGCGTGGCGAAGGAGGTAAAGAGGCAGCCGAGGGCCGCGACCAGGCCTCCCACCACGGCCGTCACTCGCGTGGACTTGCGCACGCACAGCGCGACCGTCACCGGCGATAGCGCTAGCGCCACCCCCGCTGATAACGCACCCAGGCATCCTGGAACAGATAATACAAAGAAATTCTGATGAACAGTGATATACAGCTTTCTACTAGAACAGAAGGACAACTTTCTGCTATCTTTTCTAAGATCGTAGGGTTCAAAGGGAGTTTCATCGTTCTCTGAAGAGATTGGGAAGACAATGACGACTTGGGAGACCGGTCGTCCTGATGAAGGTTGCAGTATGTGCATTCAGAGGAGGGAACCCAGAGGGATTCACCGAATCATGGCTGATATTGTCTAGAGACTGGTTCTTGAAAATAAGATTCCATTTTAAAACGAGTTAGCACAATAGCAAAATATTTCACAAATTCGCAAACAATCCCCAAGAAAACATCTCAATATAAAGCCCTAAATCAAACATGTAAACGCACGCATCCACGATTTTCTCTATAAACACGATAGTCGAACTTCAGTGCTTCAGCCGTCTCCGCCACGTTTTTGCTTACCAAGTAGCGGACGGCTACAAAAAGCTCGTGATGTTTATTGTTATCCGACGTCGTAAAGATTCGCGTGCAGGCATTCCGTCTGCCTTGTACGGACGCTTGGCTACTCCAGGGCTGCCTCGAACAGATTTACGTCAAAAATATTCATGAACACACCTTTATATGTGTTAAGCGACAGTTCAAATAATTTGACATAATGTTATAGCTGTTCTTCTGCTTTATGCATGAAGTACTCTCCAAACAAATGCTTGTGGCACTCATGAATTTTCCATCTTGTGATTTATTTTCAAGGCGGACCGTATTGTCTTGCTTTTTTCTTCGAAAAAGTAAGGCGATATTCTAATAAAGTGTCAGCTAAAGTAACGAATGGTTTTAAAATGGCACTCACAGTGTGTCAGTTATTAGTGTCCTACACATGTGAGAAAACAGTGTGTCAAACTTGCCAATACGATACGTTTTTATTTTTTAAGTAATTTTTACCAGGCCAATTCTCTAGGTACTTAATTTTAAGCAACTTTCGCATTCGCATCTTAATCCAGATCTGTCGAAAAGCCTTAATTTCCATACATTAAAATTTGAACAGATTGCGACTGGATTGACATGCGAATATGAAAATTGCGTTTAAAATAAGTAGAATTGTCACTCAGTTGTATTAATGTTAAAACTAAATAAATCTTACTCATGAATTTAACTATTATGTCTTATTTCTCAAGATTTCACTCAACTTTAAAAACGAGAAAATGACTGAGCCATGATGAGACAGCCCTAAGCTGTACTTCCAATGGGCTAACTTTATATGAAACTTGACATGTTAGTTAAATGGAAATTATTGACATAAAAGGTCTTTTATTATTTAAATAGTCCATTAAGCTAAATGATTATCGCTTTGACGAGATATTCATTATAAGACTTGTTTGCCATCTGCCATATTTTCATGACAATGCGTGATGAATGTATCGAAATAAGATAGTTTATAAAATATACAAATTAAATCTTACAGGGGCCCTGTATCAAACACTTGGGGGGAGGCTATTTAAAAAAAGAAATACTCCTAAAAACTGTCAGTTTTTAGGAGTATTTCTTTTTTAAATAATTTTCAAAGTAGGTACTCTTGATACTTGTTCAATGGTGTAATTATGAAATATACATGCTTTTACTCTCATATCGGTGACAGCACATTCAACAGAAAGAGCTAGGGCGTGAATTCAATGAATAAGGAAATTTTATGCAATTCAATTTCTGATGTATAAGTCGACACAGCTGAACGGACAACTTACTTTGAACTTTGAGCTCAAGGGTCCACCATTAGGAAAAGTATTTTCTATCAAGTTGCAATAGGGAATATGCATAAAAAAAATATTTATTATCTATACACTTTATCTAAAAATATACAAAAATATATTACTAACAGTGGAAATAGAATCAAAATTGCTCGAAAAACAAACGAGATATAATTATTTTAAACAAATATATCTGTCCCTCTCGCTGTTTTCTATGGCAGATGTATAGACGTCACGTAAAGTGACGTCAAATTCCATGTCGGACTTCTCGTTCTAAAAGTAATCTTTGAAGCGTTATAACTTCATCGCTGAAGAAGATATAAAAAAAAAAAATCTAGAGCGTTTACTGGAGCTTATAAGTAATTCATTTTATAAATAAAAAAATCGCGTGCATATTCCCTATTGCATCGTTTTGATCAGGTTTTACTTCGTAATATTTTTTTTATTAGCTTTGTTAACACATGCCGAATGCGGAATTAGTAACGGCTGTCGTCTATCTGTAATTATGTTGCTACAAAGCTTTGTAGTTTCCATTTTTAGTCCATTTTCGATGGTTGCTTCTTTCACTTCTAATTGTGTTGCTGGCAAAATTGCCTCGGTTTACGCATCACGTTAAATAAATATTTTCTAATGTCAATATTTATTTAAAAAAATCCGTTACTGACTGATTGTGTGATTTCGTCGTAGATAGCTGTTTGGTATGAATTTTCCCTACACTTCATAAGAGAGGATTTCCTGAAATTCCTACGGGAACGGGAAAATAACCGGTTTATGTCTGCACACAGTCGCAGGCAAAACCTAGTTATTTATGTTTCTCAAAATATGGAGATGGAGCTGGAGATGGAGCTGGAACCATCAAAATGTTCTGAGCTCTACTATATCTCGATTTTGTTTAAAATATATTCATTCAGCTCGAGTCTCTTTGAAGACAGTCCTTAATTTATATCAAGGGATTTAAACAATACGAAAGCGTCACAATACTGTCTAGCGAAGACAGAGTGTCTCGTAACTTCAAACGTACTAATCATACAACGCAAGCGTTCACTGCCGAGAGAAGCCTTCTGAGTTATTTGTAAAATAATATGTTGAGTGTACACTTGCGATTTGTGCGGGCTCCGTCTGAAATCTAACAAACATTTCTATTGAAAAACTTTACGGACGACGACGGGGCGTTTGTGAAGTTCGTCGACTTCGTAACAAGAGCGTCACCCACCGGTCACACATCTGACGAATAGGTATATCTACTAAACCATCTACGAGATGTTGTTTAGACTAGATGCAAAGATTGATGAGTGATTCGTGATCCTCGGCTGTCGCTTTGTTTTCAGCTTTTTGGATAGAGTTCTTATGTTTTGCAGCGCTGGCAAATAAACAGCTTTCAACTTCAAGTTATTCAGCCTTCAATCATCCATTTTGAACAAACCGTGACAAGCACAAAAAGTTTAGTAATTTTATATGAAGTTACCATCTGAATTGTATACTAGACATCTCTAGGTTTTTACGAAATGTATCCCTAGTTTTGTAAGAATGAAACTTTATATGAAAAGAGAGCAGTAAAGGCGAAATATACCGCTATAAATAAGAGCTGGGCTTATTCTTTAGACGGCGACAAATGCACTGGAACATATAAAGCGAGCTTTTGGTCGCTCGTCTCAATCGAATCGAAATAAAGAAATTGCGCAGTCTCATCGTCTTGTAAATAACGAGCAACTTGATCGTTTTTTACTTATTTTGAGTCATATCAGCTAATGTGATAGGACATCCAATAAAATGAAATCGAAAAAGTATCTCCATTACTTCAATAAAATTTCCTTTGCGGCACTCAATTTTTTTACATGATCGTTGGTAAAAGGATTATTGGTAGATGTTTAATGACAGCAAAAATATATTCTATCAAAAATTACTTTTCATAGAACTTATTGTTAGAAATTTGTTCTGTTTTGTGTGTTGATTATAGTTTTGGCTACAACAGCTGTTGATAGCTACACGAGGAGCCTTTAACTTTATGATATGAAACATATGGCGGTGCAGTAGCATCTGCAGCATTTTACGGATAGTTTCATATTATATGCTCTGTCAGAGGAAGTTTACAGTTGAAGTAAGCGTTGTGTTGTGACACAGATAACCCAAAAATAGACGTTCATGTCCGTTGGATTAATGTAGTTGTGGCCAAAGTAGTTCATCTGGACTCCCAAGTATCTGCACAGTTTCGCTAGTGTCTTATAAGAAAGAAAAATAAAGTTAGGGGTGCATGAATGGTAAATTGGTTTCTACTGGATCTTATTTAGACAGGCCCACTTAAACAGACAGTGTGTACTTTTATAAGTGAATGGAACTCGTCCCCAAATACCGAGATTATCGCTATCAGTGTGGAAGGGATGTGATCAAAATTTTTAAGCGGCATCAGTACCACCAAAAGAAATAGCAGCGGAGCAAGACTACATTGTAACAAAAAAAAACCGCAACGCCATCTATTCAACAAACAACGAACTACCTATGACGTCAAAATCCTGCATCGCGGTATCAGAGTTTACTGCGCGATTTGAACATATACACCAGTCCGAATATCAACTATCGGGCAGTTGCCCACACCGGACACAACAACCGTCCAGTCGCAGGATTCTCCCTTTTCAATGGAGGTTTGCGGGACTATTCTCTGTACCGCATCCCTCTATAAACATATACTTGCCACAAAGCGAGCATTTGTACAGTCAGTACGTGGAAACGAGCACGAACGACGTATCGTAACCTGCCCGCTGCGAAGGGTACATTACGGGCCAGTTACTTTTTTATTTTGAATATTGTCACTCGCAGTTCCGAACCTTAGAAGGTTGCAACTACTTGACCGGACGGGCCGTAATACCGATCAATACCCCCAGAAAACAATGTTTTAATTTTCTTCGTAGCTACTTGCCCGTTCCTTTTCTGTTATTTAAAAGGAAAACTAAAATTGTGAAAACAACAAAATCGATGTCCATCTCCACAAAACTTCTTCAAAGAGAGTCGTTCCTACTTGTCGTTGTTGTTGCGGAAAGTGAAAATATAGGTACCTGATGCAATCGGGCGCCTGATGGTTAGTAGTTTAGCGCACACTGGAACCTAATCCTCTTTGGCAAATTGCAAGTACAAAAAGCGTGTTTTCCCGGTAGTTTCTTTTACAACGTTTCTTTTTTATTCATGTTCATAACTACCCTTTAGTTTGAAAATTGTAGCTGTTCTGAATTCATTTACTGCTTAGTAATTTGAAATGCACAATACTGCAGAAACAAAGTATGAATATGAATGTTTAGAGGGTTATAACAGAAAAAAACGATGGGTGAATTGATTGAAAAGCAGGCAATTCTAGAGGAGGCGACAAAATATAGAGAAGTGTGAAAGAAGAAGACTAAACAGAGGAATGGTGAATGCACAGAAGATTTTAATATTTTTATTTCTCGGTATGCTTTTAAATAAAGTTGGGTAACATTGAAAACAGCCATATCATATTGATTGGTTGTCAAAGTTGGTATTATATACATTTTGTTTGGCCCTGTTTTGTCAGGGAGAGGTAAATCCGGACACACGGCTTGTTTACTAAGTTTATTCACAACAAATAAACAGAAATAGAAAAACTTTCGCGACGCTACAAACAAGGTAGACGAATATGCACACAAACACATCGATCTTTGGGCCATATGGTCGCTTTATTTTGAAGAGAGAGAGGGAGCAATGTCCCACATATGACTTAAGCCTTGTTCATTCTTTGCAACCTTAGAACACTACATTATTATGAATATTTACTTACGCATCTATTTTATTATTCCCGTCATCTTTGTGCTACCGCGGGGTGCCGACTTAAGACTAACGCCCCTTTCGATATGGGCAAGCTGAATACAATTGTATAATTGTTTTCTATTAATTTTTTTACTTTGTATTTATTGCTGTGCTGTTGTGTCTGTGACAGACGAGTACATTTTTTTAATTTAGCGATTTACAGAAAACTCTCTAGCAAGCTGTAACTGTCGAGGGAAGTGGAGGGAAATTCGAGTATATGACTTGGAATAAGTTAGCAAAGTGACAGCTAAAAACAATCAGCCACACGAAGGGAGATATATATCCATCAAAATAGAAAAGTACAAAGATAACGAAGTTGTTGTGAACAAAGGTTGACTTTGCGTTACTTTTTTCTCTGATTTTATCGGCCTCATGTTTGAACTATTGAAAAACTTGCTTCAAATACCTTTTTTCTTTTTTTTTTGTTTCAAATACCTACTGTTATGAAATTTGGATTGGGAAAATTGCACTTTTGAAAACAAAAAATTCGTTTAAATGCACACTGGCATAGACTAAATTTAAAAGTTGAAAATACTAAGCGGAGTAAAAGTTATCCACTTTCAATTAAACTTCACGGTAGATAATTTGACATCTTCATTAAAATTTATTAAACAGTCTCATAAAAACATTCCGCTTTTGTGCAAAGATATTTGTTGCCTAAATTTTAAGTTCCTTAACACTTTAAGGAACTTAAAATTAAGGCAACAAATATCTTTCGAATTAAGAATTTCCCGATTCAAAATCTCGCTAGAACTAAAATAAATAATAACATAATAAAAAAAAAAATACATGATCTTTCGACGTCAACATATTATCGCGGCGGCTGTCACCTAACTGAAACATATTAAACGCTCTATGACATGATAAATGTGCCTTGAGGTCGACACACGCATCGGCCTGTCTCCCGCCTCGCCTCGGTCCTAATAAACGATTGCCGATGATTGACATTTGGGGCACCAGGGTGGGTTGGATCTTAGACACGCTGGGAAATTATTTTCTATTTCGCAAGTTTGTCTGTCGATATATTAGGGAATATAGCTGATGTAGAACCTGGTTTATAAATAGGCGTCGGCATCTCATTTTTGATATCAGCGTAAAGACGTCTGGTACCGAAGGTAAGCCAAATAATAATGGTGGCGCCTTAGGTACACTGACTAGCAGATATCCCTGACGCAGGTTTAAAAAAATAGTGGACTGTATGGGGATGCGGGTTTTAAAAAAAACCGGCCAAGGGCGATTTGGACTCGCGCACGTAGGGTTCCGTACCATTATCTATAAAAACGGCAAAAATCATGTTTGTTGTCTAGGGGCTCAAATATTTAAGGGGGGCTCCCTTAAATATTTGTTTTATTTTAATTTAATTATTAATTTTTAAACTAACTTTATAACTAAATATTCTGTGCATATTTCAAGCGTTTACCTGTTGCCGTTATCAATATCGAGCAAAAAAAACACGTTTGTTGTACCTATGGGGTCCTTAAATATTTATTTTCAATTTTTACAACAGAAACATCGTCATCGTCTGTGAACATTTCAATTGTCTTTTTTTTTCGCAAACAATTCGATTTCATCACGGTTCGTGAGATACAGCGTGGTGACAGACGGACGGACAGCGGAGTAGTAGGGTCCTAAAACGGGTCCTTTGGCTACGGAATCCAAAAAAGTATTTAGGTAGGTACGATTTGCTTGACCAAATGCGATGTGAATTAGGACGACGAATGACAACAGAAAAAGGGAAATTGGTATTATTTAGGAGACACGCTACAATAGCCTTTCGATTCACAGCCACCGTATTTTTTTTAAAGAACAAATATAATCAGAATGACGAGCAGAAATATCCGCAATAGGTTTTTGGTAAGATTGATATGTTGGTGTTATTGATCCAGTAATGACATGGGGCAAAGAGATGACGGTGAATTGATCAAATAGTAACGTCTAGTAAGTACTCGTAGTTACCTATATCGGGAGGTAACAACCAATTCCGCAAACTTGGTTGCGGAACTTGTTCAAAAGAATCGCGGCGGCCCTGGAACGCAAACGGTATAAAGGAACACTGATGGGTTTTAGTCAGTAAGAGTCTGACACTCCCTTCCGTTCCACCCAGAGCAGAAGGAGTCATTTGATGATTTCCCATTCTTAAAAACAGGCTATACAGTATCACGTATCACTTCATCATAAAGGAGTTTGGAACATCAAGCGATCTCTCACTCTATTAAGTTTTTCACTCTCATCTATAAAAAAAACAGAACATAGTCAGATATAAAGATCACTAACGGCTCTATTTCAGCAAGTAATCGATTCTTGACGATCATTTACTCGCATTATCTCTCCGTGTTTATCGACTATATTGTTTTTACGACACCCTTATGGTAATAACAATAGAACCTTATATGGTAAACGGTAATATTGCCTGTTCAGTTTAGCTGAAGGCTTATGGGATGTAAAAGTATACTGCGATTATATTTGTACGGTTCAGTTTTTCTTAGTGACCGTTTACGGAGACACGGGGCGTCGAGCTTTTGCTGCCGCAGAAAACGCGGCGTGCAACGCGACGGCGGCGGTGCGACGCTTGACTCTGAAGCCAGCGTTGCCAACGTGTGGGAAATTCCCCAAACTGCGGGGAACTCAAATTGACTGAGGATTTATTGGGAATTGGTAAGATGTGGAGAAAATGCAGATATTTGTTTATCGATAGTCCGGCCCAAGTCAGAACACTATTTTTTTCAGAAGCCGATTTAAAATGAGAATCACGGCTTGTCGTAATTTTTGGAAAAACATATATGTTATACTAGCTTCTGCCAGCGGCTTCGCCCGCGTGATCCCTAGGGAACATATTCCCGGGATGAAAAGTAGCTTATGTGCTATTCCAGACTATAATCTATCTTTGTTCTAAATTTCATTAAAATCCGTTAAGCCGTTCTGGCGTGATTGAGTAACAAACAACCAAACTTTCACATTTATAATATTACTCGTTTGGTGTAAAGCGAAATTATAACCATCTTCCCCTCGACATTATAATTATTAAAGGATATTGCAAACTGTCGTAAGCCGTTTTCCGAAGCTACTCGCTAGCCTCTAGGCGCCAAGCTAGCCGCGCCTGTGCGTTCGCGACCACAAAAATAATCCTTATAGCATGATTCAGTATTCACGCGCGATGGCTTATTATTAGCGTATTTCATGTATAACTTTGGTGTTTCTATACCGATTTCTATGATTCTTTTTTTATGGAATAGTTAATAATGTTAACTTTTATTAATGTTAATTAGGGACGACTGAGAGTTTTATAAACGTAAGAGTAGACAAATACAATCAGAAAGCTTCGAATTGCTAAGCTATCGGGAGTTACACGTGTTATTGTTCGTCAATCATAAAAGATAGACATAATTATGCTGTCGTTGGATATTTTTTATATAATTTTAAGGAGAACATTTCCGTCATACATGATTTCTGTGTAGCTTTCACCATTAAGGTTGCGCACGCGACGGAAGCTTAAAAAATGGAGTAACTTCTCCCGTTTTCCCAACATTTCCCTTCACTGCTCTGCTCCTATTGATTGTAGCGTGATGAAAAGTATACTATAACCTGCTCAGGAGTATGAATAATAATTGTTCCAAGTTTCATTAAAATCCGTCGAGTAGTTTTTGTTTCTATAACGGTTATACAGACAGACAGACAGACAGACAGACAGACAGACCGACAGACAGACAGACAAAAATTGTACTGATTGCATTTTTGGCATCAGTATCGATCCCTAATCACCCCCTGATAGTTATTTTGGAAATATATTTCATGTACAGAATTGACCTCTCTACAGATTTATTATAAGTATAGATAGATAGATTAGACTATTATATGTTATAATAAACTATATTCTAAATAATTTGAAATTTGAAAATAAACTATAAAATATTAATTATTTATATTTCTTTTAAATTGCAGGAATTAACGGGGAATTAATAGATTGTTTGTCCCCAAATTGGGGAATATGACTTGGATTTACGGGGAATGTGTTAAGTTGGTGTTGGCTACGCTTGTCTGCGGTGGTGGGTTGGTAGCCGCAGCGTTCGACGCCGCGAGCTCGAATTTACTTCTCCGTTTACACTCTCATACAACGCTATAATATTACGTTTGAATTTAGTGCGGGCCACCACGTCGCACGCGGCGCGCGACTCCTCACCTCTCCGAAAACGAGCACTTAGCCAAAAAGCTCAAACAAATAGTACCGCTAATACTTAATGGTAAAATGGTACCCGAAATCGTCTGTAAGTATGTATTATGTCATAGTCATTTTTAGGGTTCTTCACCAAAGTCAATGGGCTATATCTCATGAACCGTAATAGGTGGTCAGTAGAAATTGTATCTTCCAGCAATGTATACCAACAAAATGAATTGTAAGGGCCCTTACAAGAAACGGTTGTGTTGGTTTTTTTTTATGATTTTTTATACAAAACGGGGAAACTCTTTGCCCAAATCTCACCTGATGGAAAGTGATGATTAGGCCGCAGATGGAAGCGAGTTTCACCCGGAATCCTCTTACACAGAGGAACTGGCTATCATACCTCTAACTGCCGGAACACAACAATGCTGTTAACATAGTTGTTATGGCGACAGACTTAGACATGATGGTGGTAGCTTGCCAGGCGGACTTAGAACAAGTCCTACCACCAACCAAACCGACCAAAAAAATAGCCTCCGCTGGGAATCGAACCCGGGACCTCTGGGTCTGAATCAGGTGGTATAACCACTAGACCACAGAGGCGGTTAGTGTCACCTGTTTAGCACCACCCGGGGACCACGTATAGGGATTCGCTGAAGGGTATTCTCCTACGGGCGCGGGTGACTCGGCCCCCAAATTTTTATAGTTTTCCCAAGCAGAATATTTCCAAAAAAATGAGACGTTCAAGTATACGGCTGTAGAAGTTTTACACAGAGGACCAATTCTACTAATTTTCACATTCGCATCGTATTCGCATCTCAATCGCAATCTGTCAAAAATGAATGAAAATTAAGGCTTTTTTGACAGTTTGCGATTGACATGCGAAAGTTGTTTAAAAATTTGTAGAACTGGCTCTCAGGTTTCAAGACAACTTGTCCACATTCTTTCTCGAAACTAAATAAGATGGTATTAAAATGTGTAAAAGAAGCTTTGTAACTCGTTACGTTATGCATGAGAAGTGACGCTCAATGTACCAGACTATATGTGATGCATTCATTCTACAACGATCGCAAATTTTCTGCTCGACTGAAAGTCTCCAAAAGTCAACTCGTATTTGTGATTTTACTTTAAGATTTTATATCTTAAATCCACTTCTACACTCCTTAGGAAAGTTAGTTAAGTGAATTCTCTCATATATGAATAGAATAAGAGAACAAGGATCTGCATTTTCATATTCAGTTGGTGGAATGGTGCTTGTAGATAGACGGTGCATGTAGTTTGCGCATGTTGAGGTACTAGTGCAGATTATATGCTCCTTGAAGAGGTGGTGAGGGGGACTCGAGCATGTACCAACGCGAGCTACCCACGCGAGCTTCCTTAGTGAATCGCACTACTGCAAAGCGCGCGGGCTACCGCGCTCGCGCCTTGCTTGCTCCAACTACTTGCACCGTGTACAAGTCCACTTGTGCATGCATACTGCTCCCGCAAATAACAGGCGCCTTAACTTATTCCAGTTACTTTACAAATAAAATATAAAAAAAACTGTGTACAAGCACCATTGCACGATTCAATTTCTTTGTGACATTTGGTTACCTTGTGGATAACAAACAGCTATAACAAATCTGATGCTCATGAGAAATGTTCCCATTTTTCTTCCAAGTAAAATGATCTGTGTGTTGTCAAAGTTTGAAAGGGCTCGTGATTCAGTTGAGTGTATTTGTACTTTGCGTATAGAAAAATATTTGAACGTGGGAACCGTAAAAGCGTCTTCGGACGATGGAGGTTTAATCTAGGTACGTAGGTGTTTAGGCGTCGTCCTAATTTATTTGAACATCGCGCGAATACGTGATAGTCATGACTATTTGTACACTAACCCGATCGCATCGACAAAGGACTTCCGGATTTACCGGATAAGGCTGCATATCCACCACAGATGTGCGAGGGTACCGAGGAACCAATAAAATCGCTTAATTTACCTAGTACCGCTCATCGCAAGCGATTCTATTGGTACTTAAAAAACACGTCTCTCGCTACGCATCCTCGCACTTCTCTGGTGGAAACGCAGCTTTACGCAGTAATCGCGTGATGCCGCGATGAGTGCTTTATATTTGGACGACGCCTTACACTCTATAGATTCAGATTAAATTGTCTATAATCTAATCTTTGTAAGACTTGAAGCAAAATTAAACGACCTCTGTCAGCCTTTCTAACTTGTCCACCTCTGTTACAATTTTTTTTTTTTTTGCCTAGCGGTGTGTAAGTATTGGCTTTTGTACGCAAACTATTCCCCAGCGCATAACGAGCGTACATGTAAACTAGGGAATATTGGATGGCACCCAAATAGATGAGCAAAAATCGATAGTTTGAAATTAAATATTGTTTGCATAGTTTGCTGAACAACATTATAATTTGCGAAACCCGTTGGCATAGTTAACTATAGGGCACAAAAACAGACAAAAAAAAAGTTCGTTGTGTGAAGTGCAGGCGACATTCAACCTTAGATGATAAAGAATTAATATCCCTCACAAAACCTTACCGTATGTTTGACCAAAGAGCTGATTGAAGAACTAAGTAAACCGATAGCCGTCTGGGTGTAAATGTTGACAAAGATGAGCCACCTACATTATTTGGCTCGGACAAACACACATACAAAAATGTAATGAGATATGTCTAGTCTACACCCGTGGACACGACTGGACAATGTGTCTTGACAGGATGTATTGGGATAAACCTGAAGCAACAGTTACTAACAAAATAATGGTGAAATATTAAGGGGTCGGTTTCGGGCAAGACCTTTAGTATATATGTCACCGGAAAATGTAAAACGCCGTAAGATTGTAAAATATCGCGTGAAATAGTAATGTATTTTTTCTTAATAAGTCACGTGTAATTCAATAGAATTAAGATGGGATTTGTTGTATACAAAACGATTTTTTAGAACTTATAATCTAATCAAGATTTATTACCTTCTTACGAATTCTGCTATTTTCCGGTGACATATATATAAAAAAAAAACTTCTAATTTTTCTGAACTACGTTTTAACATAGCTAATGCTAAGAAATACATTGAGAAAAGTATTTATTTAGGATCAACAATTTCGTTGAATCGTGTTAAGCACAACATTTTATTATGATCGATTATGAATATGATTGATACCCTTAATATTGCTAAACCCAACATTAAGGCTAATAAAAAGGATTACAAACAAAATTACAAGGTAATTTTAAAGCTGTCCTTCCAGGAAGATGGATCTGAAATAATTTTACTGACTGTACGCGCGTATTTAAACTAATTATTTCGAGTTCTGATCATCACAATACAGGCTGAGTTTTTATTGATCGACTAGCTGACCGTGCAAACGTTGTTTTGTCAAATAAAATGAAAATATCCTACGACCTATTCTCAGTCCTACCGAATCTGTACAAAAACACATAAAAATCGGTCAAGCCGTTTCGGAGGAGTTCCATAACAAACACTGTGACACGAGATTTTTATATATTAGAAGAAGATATTATAATCTTACACAAGAAGGTCTCTTGAATGTTACTTACTAACTTTTACTATGGAGTTAGTACGGGATTAAATCTTATACTTAAATGAATAAAAAAATCTGTTGTTCATTACGCTCATTTTATGTTTGCTTAACTCGACGTAACAATTAATTTTTTTCACGCTGTAAGGATTTTTCCCATCGTGATATTTCCTCTTATTTATGAGTATTTTCACCAATGACTTTCAAGTCATCACCATATATTAATCTTGTGAAAAATCTAATCATAAAGACGCGGCGCGTGGTAATCCAGAAAACAAGAAAATAACAAATGTAGAGAGAAAAGGAATCCGCCTATTATTTCCCACATGGACAGTATTGGACATCGTTAACATCTTGACCTTTCCGATATTTCATTGGTCCAGAAATATGTCCCACAATGATTTATGTTATTTGTGATAGATACGAAGTTAACGGCTGAAATGTAACGTCTTTATTTGGGATCTTTTATGACCTCGCACCTTTTCAAGGGTCAAGACTCTTGAGCTTTCAAGAATAAAATAAAATCTTTTAGGTTAGGGTTATGTGTGTGGGTACGTTGATTGTGTCTGTTCAGTGGTGTAAAGCAACGGTTCAGTACATTTTTTTAATATTTTTCAATAAGTATGTGATAGATATTGTACAGAAGCAACATAATAACATGCCAGTATCTAATCTGCATGTAGACAAATACAGATAAACGCTCAATTAATATTCAGGACCCGTAAACACACAAAAGCTGCAGTTATAAAGGTCGACCGACATGTTTGAAGAAATATTTTAAGTAGGTATGTCATCGATGGGTATGATAATGTACCTGCTTGCATGCGAGTCTCCGGACCGAACCGCTTGACGGTTTCGACGGTGAGAACAGCAGAAGCCTGGTGCAGGCCGTGCGCGAGGATCTGCGCAAGAGTGGCGGCCGCGGCCACGCCCCAGCCCCACCCCCCCTCGGGGTAGTAGTGGCGCGTGAGTGTCAACAGCTGGCGTGGGTCGAGCTTGGCCTGGCGCGTGGGCGCAGCGCCGCTGGCCTCCAGCACCAGCGGCAGCGACCTCGTGCGCAGCAGCGGCGCGCCGCCCGACGACCATGACTCTTCCATCAAGGCGCGCGCGCATCATGCGCCGCCCGCATCACCGCCGCTCCGCACTCACTCCGTCGCGCTCTCTCATGTCCGACACATCACTTTGTTTAACACTTTTTATGCAAAGCCGGTTATTTGTACTGGTATACTTGAAAAAGGGAATACCCTTGTCAAAGCAAAAAAAGATTACTCTGATGCCGATTACGTCTGGAGGATCACCATTTCAGAGGCTATGCTTCGAATGCTGTTATTGAGGAAGCGTATAAACTACCTAGGTACGACTTCGTTTTGATTATCTACTTATGCTTCGTTTTCTATAAAATCGAACTACTCGTAAGTAGGTACGCCGGATGTAATTCTTAGCTGATAACACAATCATTAAAAATGAAATCTCGTCGTCTAAATCGCATTCGGATCATTTAGATTGAAATGAATCTAAAATATGCGTAGCAGTAGCTTATGTGTGTAAGTTCAGACAGAATAGTTGAGAGGGCCGTCTGTCTAGACAAACATAAATCTCCTTAGATCGAGCATCAGCCGTCAGTACTCACTAAGTCTCCACAAACTATCTCCGAATTAGTCAGATTGGTTCTTCAATCATTGTCTTTAACTACCCAATGAAAGTTTTGAACACTCCACCCTAGAGTAATAAACAGTGCCATGTTTTTTCAAAAGAAAACTTAAACATTTTTCGAATAAAAGAAGTGTGGGCCTTTTTGTTCAAAATTTATGAGTGCTGTAAAAAATAAAATTCATTGTAAAAGTTGCAAAATGAAGATTATGGAAGTTTAACCGTGTATACCAAGGGTACGACTTGCAGAATAGGTATTTACGAAGAAATCTGCAATAACATGAACATTTTTAAGGGTTAACTTACGAAATCAAATCACAAACTTGAAAATAAAGCTGTAGGTACATACTTTGTGTTATTTGTTTTTGGCGAAAATATTTGTCAGACACATTTTGCTGTTAAGGTTATCATTAGGATCTTATAAAATCGTCTCTATTTACTTACTACTTAGTCTTTAGATTTAAGTTAAACCTCAGACCCACATTTGTTGGACTGAGATTTAAAAGCTAAAAAATGATTCCGAAAAAAATATTCAATCAAAATACAACCACTTACATTTATGCGAACGCTACTTTAATTAAACGAAGATTAAGAACGGAAAATAAATAGTCAGTTAATAATTAATTGCACATACATCATTCAATGACCTTTAAGTATACACAAGCAATTAATACATTTAAGAAGATGATCATTATTAACTCGCCAAAAATTGTTTTGATTTATGTCTGACGTCTGTGCCACAAAGAAAGGGTACTTAAAGTTTTTTATAATATCATAATTACTAGTCCGCGAAAGTACCGTTCTCTTGATGAGCTTTATTCGTTTAAGTTTCAGTTAAGTAAATTGCTACATAAAAAAAATGTGATTGAGAGTGCTTAGATAACTAAGGAAACACTATAAATTTTAAAAGAACTTACTTGTAATGTCAAAATACTCTTCCGAGCAAATCGGTTGAAAATTGGCGAATCTATCGCTGAACAAACTCACACGAAAAAATCGGTTGTATTGATAACCTCCTCCTTTTTTAAGGCCGTACCCTGAGCAAATAACCTTGAGCATTTTTTCCCTCAATAACAGCGCAAGAGATACAATAGCGAAGACGCTCAGAATGTTGAATTTAATCGTTATAAAATCTAATTTTGGTCGTTTGAAAAAAATACTTCTACCAAAATGTTCATAATTAAATTGCCTATCCATTAGTGTAAGTACAAAATCAAAATAATCGTTAGTTTTCGAGAAGATGCATGTTTTCAGTATTTTTTTCTCATTTCTGTGGTTTCGTTGTGAGGAGATTACTTAAACATTATACTCAGTAATAAAAAATAAAATCTACCATTTTGAAGCCAAGATTATGTAGAAATTTAATGTATTTTTTATTAGTTGATATTTCTTTTGGATAAAGAGTAGATAGCTCCAAAAAACTGCAAAAAAAACGGCTAGCGCTGCGTTTTGCTCGGGGACGCGCCTTAAGGCGGTCAATAAAGCGGTGTAGCCATATTAAAAAACAAACACGGTCAAAAGCTTCTTTATTACACACTTAAGACCACGGAGATAATGTTCTGTGTAATAACGTGACATGTTACAGTATTTGTCGATTAAATGGTGCGGAAACTGTGAAAAGATATTTGATAGGCTCAGACTGCGGCTAAGATTCCACCGGCTCGGATAAGATAAGGCGCTTGTTTGTTCTTCTCAATTTATTGCCAAACATTACGGAGACATGGCGAAACTAAGTATTTGTTCCCACACCGTTGTTTTTGATCATTTGCTTGATGTTTTGGTACACTTATTGTGAATTACGGGGTTGGGTAAACGCTTATTTTTCGCGCGACATCTTTAGCTAAAATCTCGAAGGCTTTTTTGGCGGTTCTGTGTTACAAAAACTATCGGATTTGGATAATATTTTTATTTAACTTGCCTTATTCGGCTATTCTGTGTTAGTCCGTACTTATGGGTAGACCCATAAATACCCATCTTGCAACTGAACTTTTAAAACAGTTTTCCGAACTGCAATATTGCATGCACGCTTGTTTTGAATGACAATGCATGTGACATCATTCTGCCTGAATACAATGTGGCTGATCGTTATTTATTATGCATCCCCATGATATGGGTCTGAGAGGTTTTGCTGCGAAGAATACAAAAAGCTTTTTTTATTTATAACATATAACACTTCGGCTGCGACTTCACTCGCGCGGGTTTAGTATTGAATTTTCGTAAGGATCTCTATTTCTTTTTCGAAAATAATTATATTATATAATATTATATCAGGGATAATATAGCATTCTAATGTTGAAAGAATTTTTGAAATCGGTTCAGTAGTTTTTGAGCTTATTTCTTACAAATACACAAATCTTTCCTCTTTATAATATAAGTGTAGATTTAAATTCTTACTGTAGTCTCTGTCCTTAAGGTTGTCGGTGTGGCCCTGTCCTATTGATATATTATGTACAAACGACAAGTGATATATAATGTATTAAGAATTCGGATAAACAAGCTCGTAAAACATGATCTTGTTATATTTCCTGACGAGGGTGCGACCGTTTTCACGACAATGACCTTCGGGCCCTTGATGTTTCCAACAGCTTATTTTGTAACTTACTATCTTATCGTGTTTATCATTTTCCTCTTTTCAGATAGTCAGCTTTCAGATTTCTTCGTCGTAAGGAATTGTGTTAGCTTTAAACCAGTGGGTGTTAAAGACAACTAGTAGATAGTATTATATGTATGTTAGTGATATTCTCATATCAATTAGTCAGTGTGAATAAACTTCTTCAGTTACTGATGAATGACTGACAGACATCAAGCAGCCGAATACTGGTTGAAGAAACCTGAAATGCATGTACCTTTTTACACTCTGTAGGGGAGCTCTAAGAGGATTTCCCGAAATTCCTACGGGAATGAGAAAACCAGGATATGCGTGTCGCGGCAAAATATTATAAAAATATTTATACCTCAGGTAATGAGTATCTGCCGAGCCAACTATATTGGGGCCGCCCTCGAGTCAAACTGGATGCAGTTGAATATCAGTAATTTACAAGAATCAACTGCCTACCTGGCCTCTACCACCCCCTTAACTGGTTAAGACGATATACTCCTTGACTGGAAGCTGATTTTTGGGCTTCTGACCCAGAACGACTGTCAGAGCTTCAATTGACAGTCGGGACCAACGGTTACGTCATGGATTGTCATCCATCCACTATCCCCGACAAGCATTACTTTACCTAGAAGATCGACTCGTATAGCTGTAATGATTAAGCCACGAGTCCCTTTTGCGAATAATATTCATTTACGTGGAACATACGAATATCGCCAACAGATACATTTATTAGCGACGGAGAATATGTGCTATTAATATACTTTTAATAGCCAAGCCTCGTTCGTATCTAATAGAGTGATGGGCCATCTGGGGCCTACATAATTGTATTGTCTAGCTTCCCCACACGACAGTGTAAGCTACGCAATACCATTAGCGCTATATCACTGCGAACAACATTCGAAATATGGGCCGAACTTCCTCTTTTTGTCCCCATTAGGGAATCCTTTTAATTGCGTGATAATTTCTCCCAGCTGTCACGAAATTGAACGTTTTAAAAATAAATTCCCAATAAAATTTCCATTATAAATCTTCAGGGACAACTGGCTTTATCGCAGGGATCTGACTGAGACGCATAATAAATTAGAAAGAATTTTAAATCTCGTTTATGCAGATCGATCTGGGCTTAGCAGTCGACAAATAGATTCATTGGAATTGGAACCAATAAGTTTGTAAGTATTAATGAAAAGCTTTTTATTAAAGATGGGAAATCATCAAATGACTTGGGAGGAAGCTCAGACTCTGACTAAGACCCATCCGTATTTCTCTTAATACCCTTTGCAACAAAAAAGCTTTGTTTGAGATTGAGTCATAAAACAATTTAGCTTTCAACAAGTGACTACCATACTAAAAACAAAAATCATAATTAATGAAGCAAGTATCACATATTTTTATAAATTCCACCCAAAATAAGAGGACTCCCGCAACAATGTAAAATATGATTTTTGCTGTTTCGCAACGTATGAAATCTGAATAACTGCTTGAAATGGAAACAATTGTGAAATTTTTGGCCTTTAAGCGGTTGTCAGTTATGAAGCCTGGGACAGTTTAAAAAGCTTTTTATGAGCACTAACAGCACTTCACTGGTTTTTGATTACTCCTCTGTTTCGTTACGGGCCCTTATTAAGCGATCTGTCCAGACATTTTCACTGCCGCTTTTTTGCTTCGGAATTTTAAATTTAATTTTTGATAACGACTCGTTTTTAATTTAAAAAAATTTAGCATGGTGTAGCATCTTTATATAATAATAATCACATCGTTAAATTACATGCAAGAATAAGCGCTGTACTGGCTTAAATATCATTCCAAATACAAAACTTGACGCGTTATCATAAATTCACAATGAAATTCTTATTATGTAATATTGAGATTTTTGTTTTAATTTTGGGATACTTTATCTCCTCCTGTAATCTCCGTAGCGATGTAAATTATGAAGATGTTGCGTTTATAAATAATTAATAGGCCATAAACGTGTCAGGGTGTGATTGTAACAGATTTGTACCTCGTCGCGGCGGCGCATAAATGAACTATTTAGTTAATTAACGCGACTATCCGAGCGCGCATTAATGTCACTTTTACATCCACATAACTCTTTCCAAACCATTTCAGTCTATAAAATATATTTGGAACAAAAGGAAAGGAAGTTTGGTTTTCATACAAAGTGTATGAATTATGTCGAGCTCGTTTGTATGAAATTAACATGAAAATATCTGAGCATTCGATTAAAAGAACTGTGACCAAGCATTTCTTAAATGGGTTTAATTTATGAGTCTGGTTCCTTTCTAAAAATGATTTCTTACTTTGTTTTCTGTGTTAATTATTTGAGTGCCTACCTATGGTATTGCGAAATATTGAAGCGAAATGAAGAATTCAAAGATTTTACTGTAGAAATGTGGTAATGTCTTGATTGCTCACTTCGATCAATTAAGTAACTAAAGTGGTATTTCAAGCTAAGAATAAACCACTACCTATACATACGCAGTTGGTAGATTTACCTATTTTAAGCTCAAAACATTTGCCCGATGCAGTATCGAAATAGTGAAATCAAAGCTGTCTTGAGCAATAAGTACAATAATCATGTGGGCATATTATCTTTTCGTAGCGAGAAAGGACGATTAATGGCGTCCACCTACTCAAAGATAAGTAGGTACAGTCAACAAAGGAATTTAGTAGACAGGCACGAATACTGTGTTACCCAGTTAATGGGTTGTGGTGGTCAGATAGGCAGCCGCTCTACGTAAAATAGTGGTATTCAGTTGACTCCGGTTTGACAAGAAGCCGGCCCCAATAAAGTGGGGAAAAGGTTAGGCAGATGACTAGAATCAAACGGCTTATACTTGAATTTTGATTCTGAAATTAATATTGTCATTAATAATTTATTTATGTCAGTCTCGGTATTCAATTAATTATAGCTAATGTGTTGTGGCTTCCGTGAGTTGCAGCTGAAAATAAGTTTCGAACATGTTCCAAATAATGTCATGTGAAGGGTTATTGGATAAAATAACTATAGATACTGAGCCTTTGTATTTTGTTTCAAATTGCTCTGTGTATTTTTTAATTCATTGTTTCAAATACGTACACCACAAAATCTAATCCTGTGTTTGTTCTTCATCAAACGCACATCACGAAAAGGGACATGAGGTTAGATGAGGCCTGTAAAATTGTCTATTTTATCGACAGTACATGTAAGTACAGCATCATACGAAGCTATGATGAAATATTAAACGATGTTTACAAGCAATTTCATTGACGGCCGAGGAAACTATAAATACATGTTTTTAGGACCACTTAATGCACGTATGTGGGTAATTTTACAAAATTAACTTACATTCAAAGGACATAAGAGCGATGGATGTATTGAAAACCGGCTGCTTAAATGGGTCTATTAATTAAAACAGTGACAGTTCGTGTATTAGCAGATGCCCTTTTCGATTGCCTAATGGTAGGCAGCTAGCTAGACTTGGCGTGGCAACCACTACAGAAATGTATTATGCCGCCGATATGGTAATGTGAAAATTAATTATTTTTATTTTGTAAATCCTAACTAATATTGTTTGTTTGTTTTTGACTCTTTCACGCTTAAATCGCTAAACCAATTTTGATGATTTTTAGTACAGGGACAGATGGGAGCCTGGATACGGTTACAGGCACCTTTTTTTGCGAAAACCTATATTAATACGAGTGATGATGCGGGCAAAAGCTAATGATAATGATATTTATTTTGCAAATTCTACTAATATTATAAATGCAGAAGTTTGTGAGGATGGATACATGGATGTTTGTTACTCTTTCACGTCAGAACACCTGAAAGGAACTTCATGAATTTTGGCAAAGAGGTAGATATAGTCTGGAATAACACATAGGCTTTCCCGGGAGTTTGTTCCCTAGGGATCACGCGAGCGAAGCCGCTGGTCGAAGCTAGTTGGTTATAAATAACACTATTGGACAGGACAATTATTATTATTATTTTTTTTTTATACAAAACGGGAAACTCTTGGCCCAAGTCTCACCTGATGGAAAGTGATGATTAGGCCGAAAATGGAAGCGAGTTTCACCCGGAATCCTCTTACACAGAGGAACTGAACCTGAACCTCTAACTGCCGGAACACAACAATGCTGTTAACATTGTTGTTATGGCGACAGACTTAGACATGATGGTGGTAGCTTGCCAGGCGGACTTAGAACAAGTCCTACCACCAACCAAACCGAGCAAAAAATTTGCCCCCGCTGGGAATCGAACCCGGGACCTCTGGGTCTGAATCAGGTGGTATAACCACTAGACCACGGAGGCGGTTAGTGTCACCTGTTTAGCACCACCCGGGGACCACGTGTAAGGATTCGCTGAAGGGTATTCTCCTACGGACGCGGGTGACTCGGCCCCCAAAATTATAATGAGCAACACCCAACAATATATTGAGAATGTTCTAATCCGTAGATTTCTTAGGTATACAATTTCTAAAATGAGGATCTTGGAGTACCAATCTTACGCGTAAGAGAGTTAATAGTGTTGATAAGGTAAATCCCGGACCAGTATTATATTGTCCTTGGTTTATGTCTGATCACAGATACCATTGAGTATGCTCGTATTGCGGCAGATAGTTGATAAAGTTTACTACCTACCTCATAAATGTTACATTATCTATTACAGTGTTGATGGCTTCCATTTTATCCGAGTCATCCTTGGGCTCTAACAAATCGATCAATGCGACATCATCAAAGGTGCTGAAAGCTTTCATTGCCAATTTGTTTTGGAATTTGTTGTATTTGATGTATTTTTCTTTGTGCGACTTTCAATCAATTTTTCTACACATAAGGATATTTCCTAGGTAACTTTGGGATACCTAATACTTCCAATGACCAAAACCTTAAAAGGATGACTGTATTCATGTTCATGAAACTACAATCAGAAACAACATATTTCTGAAGAATTGAACATACGTTTGGTGAACATACGTTTTCTATTTTTTATGTAGGTGTTGGTACCTTCATGATAGACAATAGGATGATAGTCTACTCTTGTTCAACATGTAAGTGACAACCGACAACATGAATATGAATTGCGTTAGGGTTTGTAACCATGTGTCATGGGCGGGGGGCGTTGATTGCTGCCGACAGGAATCGAGCAGAGATGCTCACTGGGAGCGTAACGCATGCAACTAGGTCAGCCAGCTTAGTAGCGGGTGACGCGACACTTCTACTATTCGGTGTGTAGTGTTCCTTGCGTGGTATGACCGCCTGGTACATTTTCCATTTAATGATGTTTTCTACATATCATAAATTAATTTTTGCTTCAGTACCACTTGATTAGCAAAATAATATCGAATGTGTATTTGTAACGGCGGGGTTTAGGGAAATTATTTAAATTTACTTTTATTGCGTAACGAGAATTTCTTAATAAGTATAAATGATTTAGTGAAGAGGCTTTGACGTTTACTAAAGAACTAACGCTGCGTTCAAGTTGAAGTAACATTTAATTTTTCGTAAATCTTGATGTAACGATGAACCAGCGGCCAAGTGCGAGTTGGACTCGAGCACGAAGCAGAACCCATCGTGCGCGAGTCCAACCGAAATACCTACCATTATCTATAAAAACGGCAAAAAAATCAAGTTTGTTGTGGGAGCCCCCCTTAAATATTTATTTTATTCTGTTTTTTAGTATTTGTTGTTATAGCGGCAACAGAAATACATCATCTGTGAAAACTTCAACTGTCTAGCTATCGCGGTTCTTGAGATACAGCCCGGTGACAGACAGACAGACAGCGAAGGGTCCCGTTTTTAAAAGCCTTATCTATCTATAATATAAAAAAAATTAATCGCTGAATGTGTTGTTAAGCGCAAATCTCGAGAACAGCAGAAGCGATTTCGCTAATTCTGTTTTTGTTGTGTTTGTTATTGAGAATGTTTTTATTAAAAAAAAAAAAAAAACCAGTTGACGGGAGCGAAGCCGGGACAGCTAGTTTTTCATAAATTTTTGACAGATTGCGATTAAGATGCGAATGCGATGCGAATGTGAAAATTAGTAGAATTGTCACTCTGATCGTATCAACACTTCTTCATTCGCGTCGGTAAGAGTAGCGAGTGCTCGCGAGGCAAGTTTTAAAACAATCCGCGCGGCTCCATCAATCACAGAGCTCTTAAACGTCCCAACTTTGACGCTGCCACATTACTCTCCTTCTAGACATACGATTAATGCCGTGTTATTACTACCAGCTCCGCTACCAAATATGTTCTTTTCGAAACGTTACGCGTATTTATTACGACTTTATAATCTGCCAGATAAAACTGCACATTCGGACAGTTTATTTGGTGAACACTAGCCGTTAAAGGGAGGACAAGACCTGCCAGGCGACGTCCCACTGTGCTGCGACCAGGGATGATCAGATCATACATATTTTATTATCATGTTTTTGTGTCAATGCGACAATGAATACGATTCGCTGGATACGATTATAAGCGAATCGTAAATAATTTCGACATTGTCACAGATACTGGCACAGATAAGAAGGGACTTCGGAAATTGGAGGTGTCTCTCAGGGAAGAAATAATAATCGTATAAACTGCGACGACATAATATAAAACGGGGGAAATTGCGTAAAATATTATGAAGCTGAAAATTATGACTGGGTAGTAAAGTTTTACAAACAAGAGCGACCCAGCGATTCTTTGAAGTGATTGGTCCAACGACTGTTACACTATACATCAGACGATCGATCTTTAGTAGGGACAGGTTACGGTACATCACAACGAGAGCAAAAAGTGATAGAATAAGCCGTAAATACAATGGAACATTAATATTACATACCAATACGATCATCATTATTAGTGTTTCTTTATCGCTGCGAGGCTTCCATCGACAGTATATCACGTACGATGTGACAGAACTGGATTGTACACCATCGAACAATACTCTCCACTGACCGTATTTTGTCCGTAACATTTTCGATATGGATTCGATCTTAATAAAAAACAGTTACAAGTTGTCAAACATCAGTTACAAAGATTTATAATATGTGTAGTTAGTAGCTTATGTTAGGTTCGGTCAAGCGATAGTTTTTATTGCCACTTCCTTACGAGATGTCTTTAAGAAATATGCTGAGAACTTTATTTGGGAACTTGTTTTTTTTTACACGGCTTAGGGTTTTAGTATTTATAGGGATTGCTTTTAAATCGGTAGTTATCAATGCAACTTCTAACTATTTCATGTCAGGATTAACGTCCAGTTGAGGTCTTGAATTACTCGAAAACCAGTTCTAATTTAAAATAATTTTGGGTTGTCTTAATGTTATTTTACCAAGTACACTTTAGTTAATATCTAAATGCACCAGCAAAATGTGGGACGGAGTTCATTCGAGCTACTTAAATGTTTGGTTCACAGATAAATCCGTATGAGATAATCCGACAGTAAAGCTCGCTAAAAGTTTGCAGTGCTGCCTTCATAAGCTCCCTTCCTTTTAATTTTAAAGCTTACTGAAAGTTCAGTTCGTGGTGTGGCTTAGTATATTGAAACAAAATTATTGGTGACGTTTGGCTAGAACCCAAAGCCGGGGGTACTACGTGATCGGAAATATTGCGAATTGCCTATTCATGACTACCCCGCATATGGAAAACTTTTGCACTGGCTCGGAACTTCACGAAAAAGTAATCGGGTTTAGTGTGCCTCAATGTTTTGGTAGGAAAGGGTCCTTGGAGCCGGATCCCTGAAGTTTATTCATCGATTCAACGAAAACTAAAGTTAAAAGCGAGGATTTAGTACTCGATTTTTTTTATTAAAGTAACTAAACTAAACTACGTACAACTGGGAGGTAATGAACATAAGGTATGATTAAATAATCAAATTACCAGACGAATGTATAAGAGAAACAAAACGCTTTTTAATTGCTGTAGTTACTAAAAAGAAGAAGATAACTGTTTTATTTCTATTTGTGGCCCAGTAAGTAGTAATAAATAACGCTAAGTAATAATTAACCATCTCTTAATTACAGAAGATCCATAATCTTCAATAATAAATTGATTAGATACTTTAAAATATGTTATGTTCATTATTTAACATAACACTGACTGATGTGTTAAAAAAATACTTATCTTGTATGACTCCCATACATGAAACGTGTTTTTTCGGGTAGCCTGCGTAATTTTTAATTTTAAACTTTTAGGCAATAGGAATACACACTCTGTGCAAAATTTCAACTGTCTATCCATTACGGTTTTTAGATACAGGCCGTTGACAGATGGACGGACGGACAGCGGAGACTTAGTAATAGGGTTCCGTTGGTTAACCATCGGGTGCGGAACTCTAAAAACGATACGTACCCGAGTTTGGCACTTAATGCTTTGAGAATAATATTTATATCCGACGTGTAAACTGCACTATTCGCCCCAAGTTTATAATTAAATTTAATTACAGCGGCCTTCCCTACAGCCACAAGTAAAATAAATCTGTCTTTATAGTGGCCGGGCTCTAATTGTAAGTAATAAATGAAGTAAACAACTTCAATAACATCATGTTTTGACGTCGCACCATTAAGCTGATGTTGCGGAATTTGTTCGAAAGAGTCACCGCGGCCCTGGAACGCAAAGGGCATTAGGAGGAACACGGATGGGGCTTAGGCAGTTAGAGTCTGACACTCCTTCCTGCTCTGCCTAGACTGGGAGGCATCATTTGATGATTTACCATTCTTTAAAAAAAACATTAAGTTGATGGCCAAATATTTTTCAATTTTTTTTGTTAGTGATTGGTTTGCTCTTGACTCTAGTCTTGGTCAGCGATGACCGATATTTCTGTTTTAAGGAAGTAAGTGACCCGCGTGGTGCCTGTTTAAAGGTAACTAATTACCTCAAAGTTCTCAAATCCCTTTGTAGTGCGACGGCTGAAACTTCGTCTACTAATTATGTCTCCGAGACTGTCCTGACTTTTCAAATAGCTTTCATCTTACTTTTTTATTTTTCCTCCGTGGTTTGCTTTTGTTTATTTCTGCATGAGAGATATTTCTTTCGTAATCCCAATATATAAAATTCTTCCGTTATTGATGAGTGACTGACATACAACGCAACGGCTAAACTAACGGTTGTAGAAAGCTGGAATTTGGCATAATAGGGAATATGCATGCGATTTTTTTATTTGCTCAATGAAATATTATTAGCTCTAGTACACAATCATGAAAATTATCAGCTATGAAGTTATAAAGCTTCAAAGATTACAATTAGAAAGAGAAGTCCGATATGAACTTTGACGTCAAAGTCCATGACGCCTATATAGCTGCCATAGAAAGCAGCATTTTTGTGAGAGGGACAGATATATTTGTTTAAAATAGTTATATCTCGTTTGTTTTTCGAGTAATTTTGATTCTATTTTCACTATTACGATTATATTTTTGAATAAATTTAGATAAATTGTTAAGATAATAAATATTTGTTTCATGCATATTCCCTATTATAGGTTCCTTGGGGAGTGTAGGTGAGCTCTAAGTGGATATCACTAAATTAGAAAAAAATGGGATATATACGCGTACGAAGTGGCGGGCAAAACTTAATCCTACATAATAACGTCAATCTGATGTTATCTATACTATCTATACTAATACTACTTACTAATATAATAATATTATAAAGAGGTAACATTTGTTTGTAAGTTTGTATGTTTGTAAGTTTGTATGTAGGCGGTAATCTCAAGAACTACTGGTCCGATTTGAAAAATTCTTTCAGTGTTAGATAGCCCATGTATCGAGAAAGGATATAGGCTACATATCATCACGCTAAGACTAAAAGAAACCGAGCATTAATAGAAAATGTGACGCAGACGAAGTTGCGTGGGTCAGCTAGTTTGTATATAAATAGCGAGGTAAAGACATACGTCATATGATGAGAACGGAAATTAATTGACCTAGTAATATTTAATCAGTGTTAAGTAAGTAACTATATACATCATTTGGCTACGTATGTACACACGTTAAACTAGTTTTAGTTTCGCTTTTTGATTAATGTTTGCGGTAACATGTGATATTAAAATTAATGTAATTAATTTATTGTTTGGCGTCATGATCTAAATTACGATTATGAGCATTTTCCTTTAATCTATTTCAGAAACAACATTTGTGTCTTAAAAAATTCTCGTCACGTCAGACCAAGAAACAGAAATCCGTAATTTAGAATCGATAATAGAATTACATTAAAACTTGTATTATATTATGTAAAACTTTGGGACAAAATAGACGGAGTCCATAATAAATTAATGGAAGTGACTTGTTTAGGAAGAAAAGTTCTTACATTTCCTTCAGTACAATTGGCAATAAAGATTCTGGAGAAATGTTAGACGAAAATAAAAACGGCTCGGAGGTCACTCTCTTAGCCAATAGACATCAAAGGTCTGAAAGCAGTTAATTAAATGAAGAAGAATTCGGCAAAAAGCGAGACGGATTCCAATAGAGCATTAAATGCGGTCAAGTCAGTCGGAACTTAGTAAAAGTTTTATTTCTTTTTATGCAGCACATAGATAGGTACACGACTCACCATCAACCTATAGTTGACCGTGTATATGATTCTGATAAAATAAGCAAGATGTAAACAATGGCTTTCATTAAGGGACCAGACGGTGGCAGACGAGAAAATACTCGCCAAATATTTACCCAGACTGTACTTTTGACGGACGTTTCAACAAAATTAAAAGTGAGGTAAGAACCAATCAATATCCAAACTTTCAAGTAGATAAGTTAATTACTCTTCCAAGTAAAATCTTGTAGATTTACTGACAAATTTCTTATACATAAAAGTTTTAATTAAATGATACATGACTCACAACGTAGGTACATAACAAAGTGAAATCATATCTATGTCTGTTTGTATTTATTGCTGTTCGTTTACGCTCAATTCAAGATTGTTAGATTCCTAATTAGGAACGGTACTAATATAGTTTCTATCGATACTTTCGAAAATAAAACAGTTCAATGCAAGTGTGAGATGACAAAATAGGTGAAGTGAATGGTGAGCCTCCAGACGCAATAGGCACACACGTGTTCCGTCGTGATTCTATCGGCGAGGCGGCACGACCGATCGCAGCCTAACGACCGGACCTCGGGCCACGGCCATATGTTCTTAACTTACACACCAACTAACAATATGACACTTTTCACTTTAGATTTCCACTGGAGTAGTTAGTCAATCGAGGAAATCGTTCGGGATCAGGGGGCTGGACCGGCGAATTCGTTCGGAAGTTGCGAGCAAGTTTGTCCGGAGCGGTAAGTTCGTGCGCGTGGGGCACGCGGCGCGAGTGTCGGGGGAGCGAGCGCGCGACCGCAGCGCCTTGGTGTACAGCTTACACTGATTTTTTGTCGGAGGCATCGCCGCTGGCTCGCCGCCTGCTCCACATTCGACGACCGGTGTGATACGCGGTACGGTGCACTTATAGGGTTGCCAATGATATACATGTACAACGTATTGCAAATTTTGGCTCTACTAAGACTAATGACACCAATTTTCTCCAGTGGAATACTGGAGAAGTATAGAAAAGGAGTAAAATATTGAATTGGGTTATAAGAAGATGCTAACACTTGATATTGTCGCAACAGTCACAACAGCTGTATCCCTAAGCCGAAATTCATCAACTCTCCACATATTTGCTATTAACCAAAATTAGCATGCGAGCTCAGGTGCGAACCCTATCACAGATCCACAACTATTAGCCGGCTGAGCGCGGCTCCCCGCAACGACCGACCACAACTTAGCAGCCCGTTAACTTCTGCCGCTGGCTGGGTTACCTCACTTACCTGATACGTGTCGATACAATTACGTACTATTACGATTTCGCAACGTGGATACACTCTATATTCTCTCTTATTAGCTCCGATAATAAAGTAATTGCCACACTGTATATGGAGATTAGACTTCTAAGCGTCCGCACTCGGTCGTGCGAAGCAAACTTGCGCGAATATCGAGTAGTATTTGAAATAGCTGTACGTAGTGATATGTTTTTATGTAAACGATGAGCTTCCGATAAAGTTTTTTTTTATATTCATGAAGCAATTTGGTAGTGTCTTTATGCTTTCGTTATGGGCTTCGGAGGTTCGGCAAGAATGCCACTGATAAACTAAATTATATAACTATACTCTCGAAAGAGGTAATGAATTTAGAAGTCTAGACAAGTTGGTTCCTAAGTCAGCTCTATAAATACCTCTAGAGACATCTTCAGAAATACTTCTAATAGCAAAGCCCAAGCAGGCTTTACCCGACCTAGGGATTGAACTCAGGCTCAGGCGGATGCTTGGGAGACAAAACCAAGTAAGTTACCTACTTTATGGGACCAATATTTATGACAAATCCTTCAAGTTTCGGGGAAATGGGGTTTACATAGAATATATACAGGCTGGTATTTAGTGCCCATTCTTGTGCACCTGATCAATTTATGAATATTGCAGTAACATCCTAGGAGGTCGATGTAATGGAGTGTCCGTTATCAGATAACAATAGCCAATTAACTGTATTGTATTTATTATCTCATCAATTTTATCGGTCTAGTTATCGGTGTCGAAATAATATAAATAATAGAATGCGCGGACACAAACAATTAATTTTGTAATGTCTATAATAAGCATGTGCCGAAATACATTCATTCTTGTTTGCTACCATTTAATGTAATTCATATCGTGTCAAAATATAAATTAAAAAATCGATCGTCGTTAGTCAAATGTCGGGGATTTATAATTAAGTTGCGCGTTATAAAGTAGCTATTTCCGGTGCGGGATAAGATTAAGATAATTTAATTTGAGGACTACATTATATTTTTAGCTTATATCGGTACTGTTGATACGTGCCTACATCTCAGAAGATTACAGGCGAAGAGATGACCGAAACATTTAATGCCCCTACTTAAAGTTAATTAAATAAGCAAATAGAAGTTAAATCTGCTTTCGGAATCTTAATCGAAATAAAAGGAATTTAAAGCAGAAAACGCAAAGTGTTTGCTAATTTACAATGTTTCACTACATATTATAAAACAAAGTCCCGCGTCTGTCTGTCGGTCTGTTCGCGATAAACTCAAAAACTATTTCACTGATTTTCATGCTGTTTTCACCAATGTATATGTGCTTCTCGATTCCTCGAGGTTTTACTATATGATTTGTCAAGCGGGTGAAGCCACGGGCATCAGCTAGTGCCAAATAAGGCAAAAAAAATGATGTTTGTGCGTGTCATAGTTTTGACGACACGGTTGGCGCAGTGGTTGAGTGATTGACTGCTGCGCAGCATGTCGCGGGTTCGATTCCCGCACGGAACAAATATTTGTACGACCTACAAGTATTTGTTCCGAGTCTGGGTGTTTTTCTATCTATAATATGTATGTATTTACAAAAAAAAAATGTAAATAAGTAGTTTATCAGCCATCTCGTTACCCATAAATTAAAATTAAATTAAAATTCATTTATTTCAGGTAAGACCCATATCATACAGCATACACTTTAAAAACTTGCAGCCAATCACATTCGGTTTAATAATAGTTTAGTCTCTTATATGCGACACTATATGTAACTTGTCTGTCACAACAGTGCCGCATATAAGGACAGTCCAGTCTATTCGCTATCATTTTCAGAACGGTGTTGGAGCTGGCCCGCACTCTACGCACAAGTGATGCACAGCGCTTCCGCATGGTCGCATAGAAACAGTCTGTGCGTGCCAAAGCGAACATACCTGAAGCGCTGCAATAGCGGGGCAGCCCCAAAACCGCCCTGAAAGCGTTATTAAATTGGACACGAAGGGTACTGTATTGTTTCTGCGTGTAATTAGCCCACAGGCTGCAGGTGTACATAGACGTGCAATATGCTCGGAAAAGAGTTATTTTCACGTCATCCGAGCACCGCGCGAACCTGCGGGCCAACATGTTGGCTCTCTTAGATACAGCCCTTCGTTCCCGTTCCATGTCAGCATGATCTCTGAGGCCAGCCGTGACTATATGCCCTAGATATTTAAACTGATGAACCCTCTCTAAGGGTACATTGTTAAGACGGACATGTGGCAGTTTGTCCGGGCATATCGCCCCGCCGGCCTCAAAGACCATGAACTGACTTTTCCTAATATTATATACAAGTCCATGTTTAACAGCGTAACCCTCACATGTCGCCATCAACCTCCTCAGGCCACAGATTGACGCGCTCAGCAGAACCATGTCGTCCGCATAGCTTAGATTATTGACACATGTGTCATCTACATGGCAGCCTACATGCTGACTGCTCAGCGCGACGATCAGCGCATCCATATAAAGGTTGAATAGCGTTGGAGAGGTCAGTCCGCCCTGTCTCACACCGCATTCCAAGCGATATGGCTCCGACATTGCCCCCGCCCATCTGACGCTGTTGACTTGGTTCATATACCAGTACTTGAGTATGGTAACCAATTCTTGTGGCAGGGCGGTACTCTCAAGTTTTTCCCACAACAGATCATACGCCACCAGATCAAAAGCCCTGGACAGGTCGAGGAAGCATGCATATACCGGGGTTTTACGGTCATTATAGTATCTGACGGTATGCTTAAGACACAGTATGGCACTTTCCGTCGATAAATGCGGTCTAAATCCGAACTGGTTATCGTGCAGAGATATATATTTACTTAACTGTGTATTAAGCAAACCGTCTAACACCTTCGCTATGACCGTAGCCAGAGAAATGGGCCGGTAGTTGGTTTTATCAGCTATGTCACCGGTTTTATCTTTGACTACTGGTACAACCACTGTTTTCATGAGATCCGGCGGAAGGTAAGAGTGGCTCCTTCATACACAAGCTCCATAACACAAGCATTAGGTTGCTTAGCTTGGCACTATATGGCGTTGTGTGAAATGTCCAAGGATATTATAATATTATTATAATCAACGACAGTTCGTTCGATATAGCGATCGATTCATTTAATTCTTTGGTTGTAACGTAAGCTAAACATTTTTATTTTTTACTGTTCGTGTTGAAATCCAGATCACCCAAGGGATTAATGAGATAGAAAATCCTTACAAGCAGTTTGTGACACAATGTCAAACAACTTGCTCCCTTACAAATGAACTAATCGCAGCGCATTCTGTATCTGTCTCATAACACATTTGTATATGTCGTAAAGTTTTAAATTCATGTGTCCAACACTTGGATTAACTAATAAAATATTCAATGGCTGCTTGTGAATATTTCTTATGTTCAGTCACGTTCCTTTCGTGGAACTGCAAACTTTGTTTTTAGATGCATTAGTCATAATTTCGCCAAATTCTTGTCGACATTATGCTTAGACATTTAGAGCGATTTTTGTTACCCTGATATTCGAAGTTTGAGCGCCCAGCACTACCTTTGTGTGTTTTTTTTTTTGCAAAATATTAAAGCCAGTTGCAGACCAATAGCGAAGCTAGTGTAGCTTTGACACAGGAGATAATTTTTAGAGTCCCGATCCTCTGTAGGGAAAACGGAACCTGTCTGTCTGTTCGTCTGTGATAGCCGATTTACTCCGAATCTACAGGACCTAATTAGTTGAAATTTGGTACACATGTACGCCGGTTTTTATTTCTTGCACAGCTTGTTTTGCGGTCTGCTCAAAAGTACGACTGTCCTGGGCTATGAAAGTTAAGTTTAAACTAACTTAGCTTGGCTTTTAGTATGCAATTAGCCTACACATTACGCACCTACAGTTCTTCCCTCTTGTACTAATTCTCAGAAATATTTTATTTAACAAAATCTTCATGTTTTATCTCTTGAAGCATCCCCGCTGCTAATGTGACAGCAGACACCTGTTTTATTATATTTCAAAGCAAAGACATTATAATATTACAGGCACATCCGACATGTTCCGGAAGTTACGTGCTAAATAGAAAGAAAATTTTGCTTTTACATTCATACATTCAGGTGAATTTGTTTGCCTGTTTGTCATGAATTTTATGTTACCAATTTACGCGTAGGTACCTAGTATCTTATCAGAGGGGTATTACTGAATTGTTCGACAGAGTAACTGTAGCTCTGGAACGCTGAGAGAATTTGAAGGAACACTTTTGGGTTTTAATCAGTAAGAGTCTGATACTCCACTCCGCTCAGAGCGGGAGAAATCATTTGATGATTTGTTAACCAAAAAAAGAGGGTATCGCTATATTGAAAGTCATAGTATACCAAATGATCACACTTAGGTTTACTCCTTCTCAATCAATTTAAGTGGTTTACACACTTAAATTATTTCAAATAATGAAAGAGCTCATGTTCCAAAACAAGAACTGATGATATAAAGACGAGAGAATGCTTAAGTGTCTGAAAAACTCCAAGATAAAAGGTGTCCAAAATTCGGAAATAGTAGGTATGATCCTGGGAAACAGACCACCTGGCTCTACTCAGGCATTTCCTAAGGGCAACCTTGTTGTAATTAATGTAATGACAAAAAGTACTTAATTATAACATTCCTATTGTGTGCTTTTTAGCGCATTTCATAAGCTTACAAGACGAAGATACATAATAATGTTCCTATCGCTGAAAATATTTTTTCAAAGAAACTTTAAAGATATAGGGGGAGTAAAATTCTATGAAACCAAGTATATAAATAAAGTTTGTAATCTTAATCCTGTCACCGACTGTCGTAAACTTAGAGAATTTACTTGCAAAACTTTGAAATGAATTCGGATCGAGTGGTTTTCACTATAAATGGTATGAGTGGAATTTAAACATTTCTACATAAAAAAAACTTCAATGCAATTTCTGAATTGATATATCTGTCCTAAGAGTCATGCAATAATTTTAGCAAATGGCTTTAGTTCATACATTATGCTCTTAAAGTTGCACTTGTGATATCCAGAATTAGATCTCGAAAAAAAAAGAAAATCTTAACAAAGTTCTCAAACATTTGCGTTCTTCACACAATTTATTTGTTGACTTTCAAGAAAAAAAGGTTGTTGTAAAGCAAATTGCATTGTTAAGCTGAACAGCAGACATCAGCAGAGACAAAGACATTTGTTGAAACAAAATAACAAGAGTTTCATTAGCAAAGAAATGCGCGGTTACGAAAATTGGACGCCATTTTTGGAGTAATGCTGCGACTGATATCTATTTAATTTGTCTTGAAATAATTGTTGTGACGACCATCTTTCAGTTTAATAAAATTCATTTTGTTAAAAAAGGAAAAATTTTAGTTCTGCAAATAAAAGCAGTTTGTAAAAAATGAGATAAAGCTGCCCATTTCAGCCGATTGGAAAGAGTGAGTTATTATTTTAATATCTGCTCAAATCCAGCAATGTCCTCGAGCGCTTTTGCATTTAAAATGTTTACACTTAGTAACGGAAGTACTTATACCATTAATCGATTTTTCGGGGTGGTCCAAAAACAAAAAGAAATATGCGTGTATCAAAGTTTTAATTCATGAATTTTATTACCAAAAACCTTAATTGCTTTGGAAAATTGATGACGAATTGTGAGATTCTCGCTAACTAATTGGCATGTTAAAATGATTTTAAATGGCCACCACCAACAATTTTTGTGTTATTTACGAGACAAAAAATTGTACTTTGCGAATTTATCGGCAATTACAAATCGTGGTCGAAGCCAGTCGGAGCCTGTCGGAGGCATGCGGAGGGCGTAACGTCACGATTGCCGGAGGGCCACCAGTCGACGATAGCATTGTGTGACGTGCCGTTTTTATATTACAGATTTATTAATTTCGACATGACAAAATTTGTTTCGGAACAGAAAAGGACTATGTTGTTGTATTTTTAATTAATTTTAACGCCTCTAGTTTTTATGTTGTGCAATTATTCAAAATATTTGTCGGAGTAAGGGAATTGACTATATTGGTCTAGGATTAGGTAGGGTAGTGCTACCTAAATCTTTGGACCAAATGAAAAATATTTGTTTCGGAACGGGAAAGGTCCATGTTGCCCTAGGAATAAGACAATGTTCGTGTAGCATCATATTAAACTAAGCCAATCGTAGAGCTACCTACGCCTTGGGCTCACTTGGGAAATATTTGAGGCAGGACAGGAAAGGTCTATATTGGTAAAATGACTGAATTTGTTTAGGAGTTGGACTCGCGATGAAAAAGGCTCGGATTCAGGTTTAGCTTCAAAGTAGACACTAAAAGGCATACAACATTTTCATATTGGTCTAATTAGTGCAATTTTATAACTCATACACCACATTCGTTTTCAGAAGACTGGTTCAAAAGAATTCGCGAAGTCGCACTTGCTTAGAAATTTTATTTAACGGACTGAAACGCCCCGTGGCAGATCAAAGCATTTCAATAACATTTAAGTACAGCAATAACATTGTGAGGGTGATCCACGAAATCGCATCTTTGGCTATAATAATAAAGCTAAATTTGTCGCACACGCGAGAGGAATTTAAAAAAGAGATTCTACGTGAAGAGTACGGCTTTTATTAAATTCTGAAACCCGGAATGGCGTGAAACATGACGCGAGCTTTATAGGATTGGCTCCACATAAACAAGCCCGTTCGAGTTATTTGTTGTGGAAAAGACAGATTGTTGATAATATCAACACGTGAGCTTTGAATAAACCCGTGTGTTTTCCTCGTGCGATGTATCGCGTACGTTTTGTTGTCAGGAGCTTTGAAAAGATGACTTGTCATCCTCCTTTTACGCTTATTTCGTTGCCAAAGATGAACAGTTACCTATTGTGATTTCTAAAGGCTATTTTTTTTGTTAACTTATTTGAATTTTCAGCACATAGTAGATATATTTAGCATCATAATGAATTTTATCACAGACAAAATAAAAACTTTTTTTTTTGAGCTGCGTGCTATCAATATTGTACGCTGTACAACACTTTGGACCTCACATGATTCCCAGGGGAACCTTAGAAGAAAAATATTTGAGTCTTCTGAGGTAACTTGGTCTGACATTTTTGAGGTTCACGAATACCAAAACAGTGAAAGATACAGTGATAGCAGAGTATCAACTAAAGAAACAATAATTAAAATATAACTTAAAGAATGTTCCAGTATCCAGTTTACCACCGTGTGTGGCAGTAACAGTGAACAGCGAACAATATCTTGGCGGGACAGTTCCCGCGCCAGCGACAGTTTACGAGGTGCGAAGTACGAACGACACACCTCCCAGGTTTATGTCCCGCTTGATTTGTGCCGGTGCACCGCTCAATACAATCACTAAGTCAATCCGGCTATAAATCAGACAGTTCACGATGTTTGAAAATAGAACGTTATTGAAATTGGAGATCTACGTCACTAGTACAGTAAATTGGTACGTATAATACTGTCCATGTTTGGAAATTTGGAAGTGGCTTGACTACATGTGTATGGATTGCCAACGTAGCGTGTGTGCAAAGGTCTATTTTCGATGACTCAGTACTTCATATGAGAAAGTCTCAAAAAAAAATAATGGTAAGATTTGCAAGACTTCAGAAAAACAAGAAGACTAGATTGTCCAGTGGTCTTTGGTCTGAAATTGGTCCATTTACCAGTTTCAAACGTTTTCGTCTCCCTAATAAGAAGTTGATTATAATTTAAGATAGTGCAGAAGGAGTACAGTTTTAAAGAGTTTTCGTGACGTGCAAACAGACTGTACATTAAGTTAAGATAAAGAAACTAATTTGAGGACAGTCCACAAGTATCTTCGTCAGTGACTTTTATTAATGAATTTCGGTATTAAAATTCTGTGCAGTAGCAGGCAGGCGGAAGAGTACAATTAATATCAGAGAGTGCTTCAACAATTTGTATGGGCACTGTGCAACACTGTTCGCAGAAATGCAGCCGCTGTGAATTGGTTAATTTGAAGTTACTCAGGGGACACTTCATGGCTTGTTTGGTTAATAATGTTTATACTAGCTACTCTTGAAACATAATCCACTATTTCTGAAACAGGAATCTCATTTTTCCCTTGTTTTTCGGAAGGCCTTTGGCTTAGGTTTAAAAAAGGGAATATCGAAGCTTTCGAAAGATTTATAGGCTCACAGTCGTCGATGTGTCTCTATTTGTTAATCCTTCCGCGCCATTGTTTATTGTGCTACTTCACTTTGAATTGTGGTTTCGATGTTATTTTCTGGTCAGACTATTAGTTTATTAGTTCCTGTTTGTTTTCACTGGTATGTCTAACTTAATGTTTCTTATGCAGTATCTACGAACATCCACACTTCCACCAATGATGATCCATATACCTGGAAGTGAACATGATTTATTAGCGTTTGCCTTGTTTTTCATATTCCGGAACATGAACAGAACAGAAAAACAACTTATCAATAAGTCTTACGGGGGGAATTGATTCCGTTTCTCCTCCCAAAACGTGATAACTTTGATCATTTCGCCAAAGACTACGGTGAAACTTGTAAATTAATGTATTTTTTCTGTAATATGATATTTTTAGGCGCAACCCACAAAGCCATTGGTTCAGCTTGTGGATAAACTGAAACGGACCTGAGTTTACTTGATCTAAAAGTCTCGATGTGGTGCTACGTCGGATTTCAGTCGTAAATTTTAAAAGTCTGACTGCCAGGACGGATTTTATTATATTTTAGTGTATTTATTGAACAGTATACAATATGATTAAATATTTTTAAGGTCGAATAAGCGGATTTAAAATATTGCTTCTACAGCCTTATCATAATTCACTGAAGTGGCATCTTACAACGTATTCAGGCGAAGACAATTAATCTTATTGCCAAACACACTGCTCCATACAATACAATCAACACATTCTGTGTACGTTTCCGAATTTATTACTATCTTGTGTTTTACATCTGTTAAAAGTTCGACAGTACTTTGTTTATACATCTTCACTTTGGAAAACGTAATAAAATGAGAATTAAATGTGTTTTAGTTCTCAGAGAAAATGTTGACAACATATTTGTGTGCTTTTATTTTCTACACCTCCACTAAAGTAGATTTTTGATTTTCACGGAAAAGTTCGGGCATATCTTCGGCCTAAAATTATTGTATTATACTTACAGTGTAAAGCAAATTTAGCTAATCCCAGCTGTTAAAGTTTCGTAAACGGATATAAAGGCCTAGGTTCGCAGATATTTTATTAATATTTTCGCTGACTTTCTTATCGAACCCCGAGCTCGCCGTATGTTGTGTGAACGTTGATTATAGGTAACACAAATAGCTATCGCGGCGTCGCATCACGTTGCGCGACGTGTTCGCTCGGAAAGATTGATGACACGTAATGAAGCGAAACGCCGCGGTGTCAAAAGTTCAAAACCGTGTAAAGTGGTGTCAACATCGTTGGACCACAGTCTAACTTCGTACAGTCCGACAACGCGACACTTTGGAGAAGAAATGGGGGGGTTTAATGTGGCACGCTTCCTTTTGCAACGCGGGAAACGGTTTTCAGGTTAACGTATTCTGGTTCAGTTTGTGACTGCGTTTCTTGAAGTTATTATTCGCTGAAGTCCAGTCATGAAACATGGTTTCTCCACTTTTTTTTTCAGAATTTGCACGCTTTGTTTGGCTTGTTTTTGGTATCAAAGTTCGTCCTGAAGCCAGCGTCCTTTGGGTTGTATAGTAAAAGTATTTCTTTATTTTTGCCTTGGTAAATGAAGCATCTCTTATTACGCTGTGGTTGTGCTGTAGCTTCATTTAGCTACGTGTATACCAGAGGAATGATCCAACCTTTGACTTTAAAATAAACGTTGTTAGGCCTACCCATTTTAGGGCTGGTAAACCAATGACTCACACATTTTTATTCTCTAAAATTAGAATGGATGATGGCCCAGTAGGATGATTGAGATATTTTATTCATGTTTACAGGTAGCAAGCTGATTTATAGCTGAAAATAATCTGTTAAGTATTAGTTATTTATTGCAGTTGGAGAAAAGGTGAAGTAGTTTTCCTTATGAAATCGTTCGATGTTTTACAGCTTATTTCCAATTGTATTACGAAGTTACGTACCTTAGTGTATTTCTAAAACGTGGCGAGATATATTGTTTATTTTACAAAGAAAACTCTAAATTATATTTATTGTGTCTCGGGTGCCATCAAGTGCATGTTACGATCATCTTCATGCCACAACATGCATGTCAAGGATCGTTTATGATTTATAAATCGCATCTCTTGTGAAATTTATTGTTTGTGTTTATGATTATCCTCGGCGCCATATTTGTATAAGATTACTGCTGATGCGAGATGATCAATCGATTTGTCATCGCTGAGGTTTCTCGAGGATATACCTTAATTGATTTTAATATCAGTTTATGTCATAACACGTCTTAATTATTTGCCTTATCGACTTCTCAACATCAAAAGTAACATTGTTATTTATTTTCAGATACAAGTTCCCAAACATGATAAAGTCCGATGGATATTTAATTTTTCATCGACTATTTACTAAAGTGTCGAAGGTTTCAGCACTATTCTGATTGTTTTATTCTGCATCATCCATTAAAACGAATTTTAGAAACTATTAGTTGAATGTTAGCTATTTATTTGATCAACATATCGTTCCTATATGTAGTATATGTATAATTATAGGAACAAAACGGTGTTTCTGTGTTTTTATTACGAATAAAAGAAATAAGAAGGAGCCACTGAAAAACCAAAGTACCCACGCACGTGTCAAATTGGCCACTTCGCCGATCTAATGACATGGTTTTAATTGCATCTTAACTGCAATCTGATGGCGAAACCTTCCCATTTTATTGACTCGCCATAAACTTACATCTACCCCGCGTTAATTTGTGATGCTATTACGATCCCTGGTTACGAGGTCGAAGGGGACCGTAAAGTTCATCCGAAAATGAGATGTTGGGTTAACTTAATTTTAGTACGAAGTAATTAATACATACTCGAAATATGTTTATCAATTTACACGTCACTTTTTGGTTCACAGAAGTTTATATGTGTAGGTACTGGTAGGTCCTGCCGGGGTTGCGGAATTTGTTCGAAAGAGTCACCGCGGCCCTGGAACGCAAAGGGCATTAGGAGGAACACGGATGGGTTTTAGTCAGTAGGAGTCTGACACTCCCTCCTGCTTTACCCAGAGCGGGAGGAGTCATTTGATGATTTCCCATCCTAAAAAAAAGGTACTGGTAGGTAACAACCTCAACTGAATCGGTACAGTATATCCGGAGTAGATTGGCTGTGACAGACAGATACGCGAGTAATCCTATTTGGGTTGTTGTTTCATACGGACATTCTTAGCGCAATTTTTTTTCTTCAACTACATTTCGTTTCCTAACTTTGTAATACTGACATGATGTTATTTTACACAGCCTTTCCAAGGCTTTGCAACCATTCTCGACGTCCTTAAGATTTGAGTGCTAATTCTATTAATTTTTAGGGTTCCGTACCCAAAGGATAACCAACGGAACCGTATTACTACCTAAGCCTCCGATGTCCGTCTGTCCCTCCATCTGTCTGTCAGCGGGCTGTATTTACAAGAATCGTAACAGGTAGATGGTTGAAATTATCACAGATTTTGTATTTCTATTGCCGCTATAACAACAAACAATAAAAAATATGTATGGTACGGAACCCTTCGTGTGTGAGTACGACTCGCACTAGGCCGGTTTTTGAAAAACGAAAAATTTTCTTACATGTTTGACTGATTGCGAACATTGCTTAAAAAATAGCAGACTTTTATTGACTCTCTGACTACGTCGTCAGCGGCACGTGCCACGACAATAATGACATGCAAAGGTCGCACCACTAAAGGGAGAAGCCGGTTCCCACAACCATGCACCTGTAACTTACATTCACTTTCGAAAATCTTTCTTATTTGTGGAGCAACGTATCATGAGAATTAAGTGTGCGGCCTGTCAAGTTCGTTACGGATTTTATTTTATTGGCCAACCGATAGAGCTTGACCCACGACTATTCAGAGAACTAAGTTTTTACGTTCTGTATTTGAAGATGGTTGCTTTTTTGCTCTTCAACCAGCGCCGACATGAAGTGTCAAGCTGTACTGGTTCAGCACTTACCCTGTTGCCCTCTCGTTGCGTGTTTAATCTGTCTGTCAAGTAAAGTCCATTAAGACGTTATCGTCTTGTTATCAGTAATATTCGAGCACACCTCACTGCTTTTGATGTTACAGTTATTTTTTATTTATTTTTCGGTGTTTATTCGGACAGCTGTTAGATTATTTTTACAGTGCTCGTTTAATAGACTGATTGATTGACCACCTGATTGCTGATAAGGAGGTACTAAACTGTAAATAAAAGATTTTATTAAGAGCGACAAGGTATCTTTGCTCGGTATAATTTCTCCTTTGTTCTACATAGTGGGCAATCATTTTGCCCGATAAAATGCTTGTTCAGTTCAGTGGTCCCAGAAAGCTCAATTGCTTAGATCTCCTTATGGCATGAAACCTATTCATACTACTTTAATTTGATTTCTCGTCTGTAAGTTTAAGTATCCTTTTCTAATATTATTTCTTCCTTATTCTTGAGAATTCTTTTCTCCGATATGGTTTCCTTTTGTTGGGGCTCTACGAAGCGAGCTAAATAATGAGGAGCGGGGCGTCAGGAAATATACTCATAATCTTATTTCATTGCAACTTTTCTTGTTAGAAGTTTGTTTGGAAATCGAGAGTTGGAGATGCAATCCTCTGATTTCACCGTCGGATGCACTCTTCCATTGCTTTTTTATTTGTAGCGAGTTGTTCCTCCGACCTGCCAGTGCTTGCTACCGTTTCAAGTTTCAAAGCGTTTTGCTTCATCTCGATTATAGGTACTCTATAAACACGGAAATAGATACATTTTGTATTTTATACAACATGGAAGGTGTTAAAGTTTTCCCATCTTCCTTCATGCTCGGTTTGGAGCTATCGCTGTCGAGATTAAACGAATTAAGATAAAATTATATAATAGCATGACAAAAGGGTATCATGAAATTAATGTTTCATGTTTGCAGTAGCAGCATTTTGTGAAAAATTTGCATTGGTCGGGAATCGAACCTGGATCTACACCATTAACGCCAACGAGTATTGAAGTAAATCTATAATATCAAAATCGGCCAAGTGCGAATCGGACTCACTCACCGAGGGTTCCGTACAAAACTGTAGGTATATATTATAAGCAAAAGTTGCGATTTACGATTTATGACGTAAAAAAAAACTACTTACTAGATCTCGTTCAAACCAATTTTCGGTGGAAGTTAACATACATAACATGTACTTACATGATATTTTTTTTTTTAGTTTTATCATTCTCTTTTTTAGAAGTTACAGGGGGGGCCCGACACCTTTTACCACTCTGGAAGTGTCTCTCGCGCAAACTATTCAGTTTAGAAAAAAAAAATATAGGAAACCTCCATATCATTTTTGAAGAACTATCCATAGATACCCTACACGGGTGATGGTACGAAAAAAAAATTTTATTTCAGTTCTCAGTATGGGGAACCCCCAAAATTTATTGTTTTTTTTTTCTATTTTTGTGTGATAATCTTAATGCGGTTCACAGAATACATCTACTTACCAAGTATTCAACAGCATAGTTCTTATAGTTTCGGAAAAAAGTGGCGGTGACATACGGGCGGACAGATAGACACACAGACATGACGAATCCATAAGGGTTCCGTTTTTAGCCATTTGGCTACGGAACCCTAAAAATTAATCGCTGAATGTGTTGATAAGCGCAAATCTCGAGAACAGCTGAACCGATTTCGCTGATTCATTTTTTGTTGTTTATTATCAGGAGAATGTTTTTATGAAAAAAAAAATAAGAAAGTTGCCAGTTGACGGGAGCGAAGCCGCGGGGGACAGCTAAGTAGTTAGTTATAAATATACATCTCAATTAAATAAAAACATACAAGATATTAGGGAAAGGTCAATGTACTTTATTGCAAGTTTATCTGGCATCTAAATAGCAGTAGATTAAAATGAAAGTCACTGTACACTGTACAGACTGTAATTCATCAATCTTTCAGGAGGTGAAAGTTTTCAGCTTTCACTTAGGGACCCTGGACCAAAATTGGATACCAAAATATTAAAATTGGCCAAGTACGAGTCGGACTTGCGCAGAACGGGTTCCGAACAAATCGTAATTTTTTAACAGGTTACTCTAAAATTATTAGTTTTTTCTGTAATCTTTAGCTAAATAACAGTTAAGTATCTGTTTTTTTTTTTAAACTTTATGTACTGACAGTAGTTCCGGAGATAGGACGGCCAGGAAAGCTAAATTTTTAAAATTGTGCATTATCTAATTACAAAAAGTATTTGATATGTGTCTCACAATAAGAACACTTTGACATGCAACACAGTTTGATTTTTTTTTTTCCGTCTTTCTCCCAACGAGATCCACAGAGACATATTCTTCAAACTAATGCTAATCTATTCTCAATCATAACCGACCCCTGTGCGCTTAAAGCAGACCACACTGATATTCGAAAAAGAGACAGCCTTATAAAATACCAATTTATTAAATCACATGCATTAAAATTAGCCTGACTAATTTTATAATTAGTAAAGTAAATGCAAGACATATTTTCTGACACGTTTTAATTACAACTGTAACGAATACTGACATTGATGTGCGAAGAAATCGTTATCATTGACAGATGAACTTTGAAGGCATTCGTCCGTTTGACAACTGCGTTGCGGTTCATAGCTAACATATACAAAAGCACATGGACCGTACTTTTTTAAAATTTGATTTATTAATAGACAATATTAATTTATGGTACAAATTCAAAGCATGCTTTGATTATGTGTTTTTTTAGCTGACCCCTGATTTCTGTCTGATGTCAAACATTTTTTGAGTTAAGGATGGACTTCTGGATCATTTTTTGGTTTTTGCAAATGATCTATGTTAAACCCTCTAGATAATGCAATAGATGATCTAATTAATCATTAGGTACAGGTAAATAGTTATTTAAACAGGATTACCTATGTTTTCTAGATAAGATATACTTCTTTAGAAAAAATAAATTGGACTATTGGATGCGAGTCTGCTGTTTCTGATCAGATAGCGAGCGCTTTTTAGGGTTCCGTAGCCAAATGGCAAAAACGGAACCCTTATAGCTTCGTCATGTCTGTCTGTCTCTGTCTGTCCGTCCGTATGTCACAGCCACTTTTCTCCGAAACTATAAAAACTATGCTGTTGAAACTTGGTAAGTACCTAGATGTATTCTGTGAACCGCATTAAGATTTTTACACAAAAATAGAAAGAAAACATTAAAAAGGGGTCCCCATACTTGTTAGAACTAAAACTCAAAAAATTTTTTTTTCATCAAACCCATACGTATGGTACTTATATACATAAATGGATAGGTCTTCGAAAATGATATTGAGGTTTCTAATATTACTTTTTTTTAAACTGAATAGTTTGCGAGAGAGACACTTCCAAAGTGGTAAAATGTGTCCGGGGGGGACACCCATGTAACTTCAAAAAAAAAGGATGATAAAACTAAAAAAAAAATAAGATGTATTACCATGTAAAATACCAGCAAAAATTGGTTTGAACGAGATCTAGTAAGTAGTTTTGTAACATCGTAAATCGCAACTTTTGCTTATATTATAATACCTACAGGTTTGTACGGAACCCTTGGTGCGCGAGTCCGACTCGCACTTGGCCGGTTTTTATAAATGGGAGATATATCACATTGGCCTTTATGACCGTATATTAAAAACGTTCCGCTAGTAATCTTGTTTTTTTTTTTTAATATACCTTACTACTCTTACATACACTTATATTGAACCACATAAACATTAGATGTTAAGTATGTTATGATAGTATTCATGTAAATGTGGCATGTAATTATTTTTGTTTGACATTCCTCTTATCTTGAACAAGTTATTTAAACTGGACCTAAATTGGCACACCCTGTGTATCTCGTTATTCGAAACCAGGTCTCGAGTAGCCAAAACAGAAATTCGAGTTTTACTTATTGCATTTTTTATAATATTTATGTAAAAGTTTCATACTTTTACATAAATATTGTATATAAATTTTCAAAATTATGGAGACAGTAATAAGTGTGTAATTAAGACAAGTTTTTATTGGACCATAAATATCGGTCTTGTTTGTATTCGCTCAGTAAGTGTAGAGTTACAGTTAAGAATCGATTTAATGGAAAGGGACACAAACATTAAGTGGGTTGGATGCTTTATCGGAGAGGGTCTCTCCGTTCAGGGAAATTCGGCAATAGTGCCATTAGGCTAAACTAAACGCATAACAAATATCTTTTACGGTATCCTGTAACGGAGGGAGTGAAAGGTACTCGTGATAGGAGAGTTCATCGAACTTATGACGCCTCCGGGACGCATTTTATTATCACGAGCAATAAACTTTCAATGATAACAGCGACGAATGGCGATAGGAATCAATTATACAATGATTTATAGGCGGCTAATGCAAACTTGTAAAACTTTTTTAGTTTTATGGCCAGTTGGTTTGCTTTGTTATAAAAAGTGCGAATTCTTGAGAATGGATTGACACTTTCTATTTGAGTTCAGTGACTGTTACGATAAAATTAGTTAGGTATCTAATTTTAGCATTAAGCTGCATTTCCACCAGAGATGTGCGAGGTTGCTTAGCGAGGGATGTGTATATTTAGAGCCAATATAATCGCTTGGGCTGAGCGAAGCTAGGTAAATGAAGTTCTAATTCTATTGGTTCTTAACAAAAGCATCCATCGAGGATGCCTACATCCTCGCATATCTCTGGTGGAAACGCAGCCTTAGTTAGATAGGCAGCACAATATCCTTTATTATTAATATGGTGTACCTTGGTGGGTAGATTTCAGTGAACTCTTATGCTCACTGCATAATATACAACTGTGATAAGATATGTGATAATAAATTCTGAGAAAAGTATTAAAACATTCACATAAATACCAGACATAACTATTCCAAACTCACTTGCTTTTTTGTTTTGATCGTAAAAATATCGCACGTTGAACATATTGTGTATATTGGGTTTATATTTTTTATGACTAATAATATCCGTGTTTACGACCGTAAGATTGTGGCATTACATAATACAGCCCCTTCTGTAATAAGTTGGCAATGTTAGTACTGCCGAGTACGTGAATATCTCGTAAATTAAGACAAATAAAAACATGCTGAATTATTTGAAATTGTCGGTAATGGTATCGCCGTTTTTTATAAAGATACATTTTGTAAATATTGAAGGTAGGTATCAAGTATGTAACTGTTGCCAGCCGCACGTTGCCGGGCACATTGCTTACAGAACAGAAGACTGTCCTGTAAGCAATGTGCTCCGCTCATTGCTACTGAAATTAGGTGATTCTTCGGGCTATGTCGGTTACCTTGGTTCTTCATTACTGAATCGATCATGTTGGGAAACTTCGAGAGCTGCCGATGGTGTCGACATGTTCAGGAGTGGCGACTGCGTACTGGAATACATAGACACTTGAGGGAGGCCTATGTCCAGCAGTAGGTACACGTCTTCCGGCTGAAAAGTTGATGAAGCCTCAACAGGCAAACGGTGTTACTTACTTAAGAGGAAACGCGGGCGGAGAGACTTTGTATGTAAATAGTCATAATTCGAGGTTTGGCTTTCGCCTGTTTCCTTCTTCAATATTGGACAGATTTAAGAGATATTTCATGAACTGAATAAGAAGAATATATTTTGAGTCGCTATGTTTTCTTTTTTGATGATATATTAAACGTAAAAGCACTAGGACCCTCGAAACATGCTCAAAATTGTCCAATAAACTGCTGTCAAAAGAGCCTTACTGAACAAGTTTGGCAACTACATATATTAATGAATAGAGAAAAACATAGGGGCACAGTTTATATCCTTCTTATTCAGCTTGTGTAATATCTATTGAATTGATTTAATATTGGAGGAGGAAACAGGCGAGAGCCAAACCTCGAAATATAACTTTTTACATAAGAAGTCTACAAGCCCACATTTCCTCTTAACCATAGACTTTCATGTGCTTGTCGCATCTCGCTCTTAAGAAAGTTATTGTAAATGTGTTTCTACTCGGTGTATTTTGAGGAAAGATCAAAACGAATTATAGATCAAAAGAATCTAATATTGTCTATTAAAAACAATGCTGAGACGCTACAGCAAAATGTGCGTTGGCCGGGAATCGAACCCGGATCAACTGCTTGGAAGGCAACTATGCTGACCATTACACCACCAACGCAGTTGATAGAAGGCTTTATTTAGAACGTCTGTTACGACTAATACCTATCTCTAAGTATAAGATCCACCTTTTTGCATTATCCATCAAACTGTACTTTCATTTCTATTACAGCACCAGTCGGGCGTGCACTCTATTTCAAGCTTTATCGAATAGGTCATAGGACTGTAATTACTGAGCGAATCAATCAGCAATAGAAATTGCATAATGTTTACTTATATAGGTAGGTACGAGTAGCTACAAAAAGCGGGTCGGTTATTCAGCTGCTTAGTTGGGTTAACCAAACATCTGCGTAACCTACCTAATACTATAAGGTTAAGTTATTACTATAAGGTTTACCTTTCCGCGAGGTTTTTTTTTTCAAAGTACTCTTTTATCTTGTCTAGTTCTGGGTTGTGCAAAAGTATCCGCTAAATACTTCTAGGTATTTTTTTCAAGCGGGCTCGGGCCTATTATACGTGTTTAAGTCATCCCGCAACCTCCCTCTGGGCCTTCCTGTTTTCAGTAGAGATACCTGTATTTTTACCCGGATCTGAGAAAGCAAGCACCGCGTCTCACCCACAGCATGCCAGCATACCTACCTATTTTTTTATATTCAGACTCTTGCGGATTTAATTAAACCCATCCGTGTTCCTCCTAGCGCCCTTTGCGATCCAAGGCCGCGGTAACTCTTTTAATAAAATTATGCTACTCCCAAAAGGTGTAGGTGTAGGTGTCCATTATTGTTGATTTGTCTGGTCAGCGCATTAATTTAACACAGCGCAAACAGTTGTTAGATAGTATGGTACAATCCTTCTGGAAGAAATGGCACCTAGAGTATCTGCATACGCTGCAAGTCAGGCAAAAATGGGCAACTCCGGACAAACCCATAGAAGTTGGAACTGTCGTACTCGTGGGACAGGATAATTCAGCTCCTCTAAGTTGGCCACTGGGAGTTATAACTGAGGTTTATAAAGGCACGGACAATGTCGTTCGTGTTGCAATGGTAAAAACAAAGTTCGGTAACTTTAAACGTGCCGTCGCTAAATTATATCCTATTAAAGGTTAGCTAAGGTTTAGCTAAGGTTTAGAAAATATATTAAATAATTTATGTATCTATCATTTGTATCTCGCATTCAGTCGTAACGCTTCAATTTTTCTGATCATAATTTAGGTCAGTAATTACTTATAATTTTTTCACTTTCTTTCTGAAAGCACTTGCGTTGTGTCCAGTAGTGGTACCAAATTTACGAAATAACAAGAAAAACTTACCCAAGGACCGTCCAATTATTTAAATCACTACTTACCTTAATTCCATGACCATCTTGCCTTATCTTACTGGTAATATTTTATTTAAAACATCCACCAATTAACTCTTAAGAGAATCTCCTTGATCTTGATACAGTAATGAGTTTACCAGTTCATTTGTATGCAAGCAAGGATCCTCCCCACATGCTTCTTACTTAATTTTAATTATGACCCTTGTAATTTTTCAGATCTTGTTTATGTTTTAAGATAATTTTAAACGTACCTACTGTAAAGGACATAATTTGCAATTATTGGCTTTCGTTTCTTGTATTTAATTTTTAATTAGGTATGAATAATAGCCATCTTACGGTTATCGAAGTTACCTGTCTTATTTTTTATGGTTTTCTCAAAAGAGCAGGAGAAAAAGCATTTTATAGTATCTAGTGTCTTGGTAACCTAGTACCTATGTCTGCGTGAACACGAAAATAATAATCCCCAAGAACCTATGACGCCGGGACAAAAGCTGTTCTTTATCCTACTAATAATCTAGAAGACGAAACAGTGGAACATTGACCTTCACCCACGTGAAAACTAAATGGGACATTTTTATCAACTTTTGTTGATTTTTATACACGCGTCTATCATAGGCGTGTTTGGGCTAGAAGATACCTAATTTAATAACAAAATGATTAAATAGGCTTGTTGTGTGTTTATCTAATAAATAAAAACCTCGTATCACGGTGTTTGTTATCAAACTCCTCCGAAACGGCTTGACCGGTTAAAATGATTTTTTTTGTGTACCTATATTTGGTAGATCTGAAAATAAGTACCTAGTAGCTTAGTTATATGGAAAAACAACGTTTGCCGAGTCTGTTAGTAAATCAATAAAATTTAAAAAAAAGTCTCATCTGGTAAAGGTCGATGTTCCTCTACTACTACGGTGGGCCCGAGTTCAAGAATTTATTCAAATTCGTTCAGCTGCTAAAAAAAAAAAAACGTTTATTTATAAAATAGGACTGCAGCGTCTCTAAATTGTAGTGAATCAAAAGGCCATAGTGTGTACCAAAAAATCGTCTGCCTCATGGGTACTACAGGGTTGGTTCTATTGGGCACGCCATAGTAGCGGCGGTAAGTTCCCTCTTTGAGTACCGGCTAGAGCGGCGCCACGGCGTCTTCACCTTCCGCCTGACTGTGCCTGACACAAGTACTCACCGGACACGGTTGTTTCGGGAGATAATACGGTGGAGATCTGTCCTGCATGGGCGGAGCACCGCCGGGTCCTTGTCGAGGCGATCGGCGGCGGTGACATCTCGCGACCGACCCTGGTTCAATCTATGGTCCGGAGTGAGGAGGCATGGGAAGCGGTCACCTCCTTCTGCGAAGCAGTAATGCTAGCGAAGGAGGACGCCGAATTCCTGAGAGAAGGAGGAACCTCACCACGCCCCAGCGGCCGTAACAGAAGAAGACGCCCCGGGTGTCGGGAGTCGCCGGGCGACTCCCGGCCACCTTATGCGCGGGTATATATAACTTGTATAACTTTGGTGTTTCTATACCGATTTCTATGATTTTTTTTAATGGAATAGTTAATAATGTTAACTTTTTTAATTAGGGATGACTGAGAGTGTTATAAACGTAAGAGTAGACAAATATAATCAGAAAGCTTCGAACTGCTAAGCTATCGGGAGTTACACGTGTTATTGTGCGTCAATCATAAAAGATAGACATATGCTGTCGTGGGATATTTTTTATATAATTTTAAGGAGAACATTTCCGTCATACATGATTTCTGAGTAGCTTTAACCATTAAGGTTGCACACGCGACGGAAGCTTAAAAAATGGAGTAACTTCTCCCGTTTTCCCAACATTCCCCTTCACTGCTCTGCTCCTATTGATTGTAGCGTGATGAAAAGTATACTATAACCAGCTCAGGAGTATGAAAAATAATTGTACCAAGTTTCGTTAGAATCCGTCCAGTAGTTTTTGTTTCTATAACGGTTATACAGACAGACAGACAGACAGACAGACAAAAATTTTACTGATTGCATTTTTGGCATCAGTATCGTTCCCTAATCACCCCCTGATAGTTATTTTGGAAATACCTATATTTCATGTACAGAATTGACCTCTCTACAGATTTATTATAAGTATAGATAGAAGATAGATATACTATCCACCTACAGTGCTTTAAGATAATATTGTTGCATCTGAAGATAAAACAAAACAAACATCGGATAAACTTTCAGTGCGTAGGCGAGAACAGTGGTCGTAGTCTCTAGACTAACATCATATTTTGTTATTGTTATACTAATTAAACGTGCTCAGGAGGAAACTAATATAATGCAATAAAAACGAGATTAATTAGTCTTTAACAAGAAACTGTAGGTAAAGTTTGTAGACGACTACCCACGCGCAAATATGAAGCTTCCGTTCAAATAAAATTAAGGGTGGTTACAGACCGACGGCGGTATTGAATGCTGCGATAGCAGTAGGTTTCACAGAAAACGCGGCAGTGTAGACGTCAAATGCCCGTGCATTCACACTGTCATTGACCCACATACATTTATTGACTTTCTAAATATCAAAAATAGAAATAATGACTTAAAGCTGTCCTGAATCGGCTTTCATCGTGATCCTTTACGTTTTCTAGTAATGAAAAACGGTTCATAATTTATTGATGGAGTATCTACGAAGGGATATTAGGGGATCCCAATGTACTTTATTGCACGTTTCTCTGGAGCCGACCATAGAGACTGCGTGGTCAAAACTTTTCAAACTTATGAAAAAAAGCTTGTTACTGGAAGCCATCGTTTACTCATAGAATTTGACGCATTGTGACAAATTTGGCTATGGCTACGACCGTGGCTATGACAGCTGAGACTTTTGCTAAGCGCACATTGACCGGTCATAAAAATTATTATAGACGTCTCTAATCGCAACCGGTGGCGTATTGCCAAACTTGTATACTGACCCAGACCGGGGTTGCTCTGAGTTCGTACACACACACACCACTTAAGAGCAAGCTTGCACTAATTGTAATTATTTTAATTTAATATTATTGTATACATTGTCAATGTTCTGCAAACGGGTGAAGGCACTGACTCCTGTAACACAGGTGCCACCTAGCTCAGGAGTCAGGGCTCCAACTCAAAATGTAACGTTCTTTGTGTCAATAAAATATTTTATTATTATTATATTTTTTTTTTTTACCTTCTCGGGTCTCTGGAGACCCGGTCCTTTGGTAGGCGTACGAGGGGCCGAAACCAACTCGCAGAGGCCCCGTTAGAAATTTCAAATGTAATGGGGCACCAACCGGCGATTATCCCTGTATGCACTGTGAAAGTATTCCCAAGGACAATCACCGGGTGGAGCAAGACTATTGCAGAATATGGAAAAAAAATGATGAAACGCTATGGTATTGGGCGGTTTAGTGGACTGATAATCGTTTATTATAGAATTATTGGCCCTTGCTTGACCACTAACAATATACACGGCTTTTAAATGGCAGGGGGTGACTTGCACACTCAATGAATGTGCCCCCGAAAACGGTCGCTAGCACAAAGTGACGTAGCGCCAAGGAGGCAACATGGCCTGAGGTGCTAGAGGAGTGGAGAGGTATACCACGGCTATCAGGACAATCCCGGAAGTGCGGTCAAGATCCCTACCAGCATCTTACTGGATTATACATCCTTCTCCCGAGCACGTTTGCTCTAGCGAAACTCTACTCATACCGGCCGATTAAGGCAAGAAAGAGGTGGGAGCTCTGTTCCTCGTCAGTGTTCACTCTGGCCAGCCAATAAAGGCAAGCCGGAGATGAGGAACAAGACTTCTCCCGGGAGATTAGGTTCGTGGGGTCGCTACTGCCCAACAGTTCGCCTTGCGGATTGTATCTCTCTTTGTCTGGCCCCTCACCCTAGGTATGACCTAAGGTCTATCGGGACGCGCAAGCCCCACCACGACGTCAACGTAGAGATACTGCGGTAGGGATATTATTATTATTAGTTCGATCGCAGTTTGCGTTTGTAGTTGAAGAGCAAACTGTATACCTATTCAGAGAGTGTCTGAATCAATATACATTTTGCTTTAAAATACTAGAGCATAATACGTACAAGTTGCTATTTGAGTTTTTGTTTTTGGCATTTAATGATCGTCAGGTTCAGATCCCCTCTATGGTTGGTTAATCATGTGGGTTAGGTTAGGTTAGAACCATGACCATTAGCGTGATCCCTTCTATTGTTGGTGAATAATTTGGGTTAGATGAGGTTATAACATATGCGAACAAACCGTATACTTATACAGACTGGTCTGTAGTCATACGTAGTTTGCTTTAAAAATTATGCAAGCAAACTGTATACTTATACAGACTGGTCTGTAGTTATACGTAGTTTGCTTTAGAGTATTTGTTATTTTTAAGAGCACAAAGTGATCGAGTACAGACTATGGGTGTCTGTACTGATATACACAATGGCAATACGCCAACCGGTATTGTGTGGAGTTTTAGGGCGGATTTCATCAATCTCAAACCTGACCGCTATCAGCATATGAACCACATTTACGAGCTGTCAGTGTCATTATTTTCTATGGAATGTTGACACTGACAACTCTTGAACGCAGCTAGATCGCGATCAATTTCATTGGTGAAATCCGCTCAATCGCACAAAGTTTTCTGATTTGAATCTTACACACTCCCTCACACACACACTCATCACTTCACCTTATACTTCACACTTCATTTTTCTCTCCATAAATATTGTCTAAAATCATTGACTTAAGCTTAATGTAAACTTTGTTTCCATTTGTAGTGAGCTCCTACTCGCAGAACCAGCTCGGGCTTGAAGCGCTGCATGCTGAAACACAGGCCCCAAACCTAGTTCATCAGCAGATGCGTATGTCATGTAACACACAATTGCAACTGCAAACTTTATTTATTAGGGTAATCATAAGTAGCTCATAGACAAATTGTGTAAAAATTTATTTTATGGTGCTAATAAATTTATTTATTTATTAAAGGAATACTAATGTCGTTTCAGTATTTTTTATATTTATTTTAATCTGCGTAATTGAGTTACAAACGGACTGCGTCGCCCGATGTAGGTGGCTATGTCACAGAGAACCATAGAATATATTTTTCGACAAATTTGCTCATAAAATGCATTTACGAAGCCTGAATACATTGTTCGAAATGGTTCGAAAGTTCAACAATGGATGTAGTTCTAATTACCCGACTTACACTTATGTTTTTTTCGAGTGTATTTAGTATGATGTCATATTTCTTTGGCACACTCTGTAGCCTAACCCTGTGGCTTGATAGATTTTAGCTTTTTTATTTTTTATTATATTCTACTAAAATGTTTCACGCAGACGCAGATGCAAACGGAAGCGCGTTCCTTATTTTAAAAACGCACACGATTCCCCTTTTGCAAATTCGCGCCATTTTCAATTAGAAACGTCAAAGATAGTTGCGACTTTTAATTATACTATTAATTAGAATATGTGTTCAAGCGAGGAATTAGATGTAAATATGGAATCTACTCCTCCTGATATCTTGAATGAGGCGCCAATTGCAGAAAATGGTCTCTTGCCGCCAAAATCGCGAGAACGCTATTTAATGATTAACAATCATTTTTAATAGATAATGAAAAAGTTTGTATAATTATCTATTTAAATAATGTGTCGAAAAACGTTGTATGACACACGAGCGGATATTGGTCTTTACAAACTCGTGACTATGGTAAACCCTCGACTTCGTCTCGGGCTTACATTTGTCTACTCGTTTGTAAAGACCAACTTACCGCTGTTGTATCATTAAGAACTATATCATTTCCCCATTGATGAGGTTAGTTTTGGTCGTTGTTGTTAGTACATTTCCGATATTCTTGATCACAGTAACAGTCGTGCACTCTTTTTAAGTTAAATAATGCAAAATAACATCGAATCACATTTATAACTATTATTTACTAACAAAGGGTCCGATAACGATCGCTATAAATAGAGTCAAATGTGGGAGTATATTGAAATAAGATACGTAGCTGCAGACAGATTCGTTCATATTTGCAAGAAATGGTTTCTATAAATAAATCGAGTCAGGGGAGACGATAGGGGTTGTCCTTAACATGACTTTATGAAGTTGACAGATAACTTAGAGAGTTAAAAGTAAATAAAAGTGGATAGAAAAAACTAAATAAACACTTTGTTTGAAAATATATGCTTAACAAATATGAATATTTTTTAAAAGGCTCGTTTTGCCCTTGGTAAAGTATTCATTTTTACGCAAGTAACTTTTCAGTAAGGTTTATTTGATACCTATTTATTTATGTATTTATTAGGATTGTCAACATTGCGAACAAGACTAACTTGACATTACTTTTAAATAAAATTATTATATTATTTCTAATCTAAGGCGCGACCCGAGATTGAAGTAAAACTTTTCCGAAGTATCGTACTCATCATTTAAAATAAAATCTACTCAAAATAATAGAAAAAAAGAACAAGAAATGAAAACAACATTAAAAACATTTTCTATAAAATTGCGACTGCCTACGTCCATTCTGTTACGCATCACTGAAAGGGCTTCATAAATGATTATTTTCTTGTATAATTTACCCCATGTTCGAAAAACAATGAAATGTAGTTATCTTTCGTCCGACTAACAATTATTCGTTTGCTTTGTTACTATTTTTCAGTTTTCAGTTCAAAAGCTTTGTCATTCGAAACTATTGTTGTCATGTATTCATGCACTGCAGGTGTTTTGTATTTCTGTGTGGTTCTATTTTTTCGTATTTCGTTGTTTGTCTAGTTAATATGACATGTTTTCTCGGGTGGTCTAATTTTATTTATAGAATTCATCGACTCTTTTTATATAAGGTTTAAAAAATTGTCCTTACATATGAAATTAGCGTTTTGTCGTACTGACCACTTTGATCTTAAATTTTCAACGTTTTCGTTCTGGAATTTTCGACCTTCAGAACAACCCCGTGGACGGCCGGAGACCAAAGTGGAAAATGAAGAATTAAAGGCTATTGTGGAAGCGGATCCATCCTAATGCACTTCTGAGATAGCTGCAGGCTTCGGGGTAAGTGATAAAACTGTATTAATCCACTTGAAGCAAATCGGGAAAGTAAAAAAACTTGAACGATGGGTACCTCATGAATTGAGTGAATCGAACTTGCATACACGCGTCGACTGCTGTGTTACTTTGCTCAACCGACACAATAATGAAGAGATTTTAAATCAAATCATTACTTGTCATGAAAAGTGGAAACTGTACGATAATCGGAAGCGATCGTCGCAATGGCTGAAAAAGTTACTTATGAGTGTTTGGTGGACTAGCGCCGGTGACGTTCACTACAGCTTTCTAAAATCTGACCAAAGGATTACCTCAGATATCTTTTGTCAGCAACTGCAAACCATGAAGGAAGAACTATATGCTTAACAACCGAGATTGGTCAATCGCTCTAGGCCATTGCTGCTTCACGACAAAGCAAGAAACTGCACAACAAACAACCGCTAAATTAGATGAGCTACAATTAGAATGTCTGCGACATCCACCGTACTCCCCGGACCTTGCTCCAACAGATTACCATTTTTTCCGGAATTTGGACAACTACTTACAAGGAAAAAAAATCAACTCCGATGCGGCAGTCCACAAACCGCCTTCAAAGAGTTTATTGATTGTCGCCCCCATGGTTTTTTTAGTAAAGGGATCAATAAACTACCTCTATGAGATGGTAAAAGTGCATAGATAACAACGGTGCATACTTTGATTAATAAAATATATTTTCCAAAAAAAAAATTGACTTTACATTCTTCCCGTACAAAACGCCAATTTCATATGTAAGGACCTAATATTATATTCGTTTGACATAATATTCCTCATATAAAACTACTAAACTAAACTACTTGTATTGGCTTCCAGGCAAACCGGATTCAGCTGAATACCAGCATTTTATAGGCTGCCTACCAGACCTTCACAATTCAAATCAAAAATTATCTGGGTTACACGGTACTCTTTGGCTCTTTGGTTTAGATGGTAATAACTTAAGTCACCCAGTTGTACCAGAGGCATCTATATAAAATCGTAAGACGTTGACACGATAGACGGTGGTGATTGGTCGGATTTAGTTCATCCATTAATGGTTTAACTAATCAAGAAATACTCGGATCATATCTTGACATTAGCAAACGTGATCACTTAGTGAGTATTATGAATTTATGATCGATCATTCTCTATTTAGACGCATAGGTATAAGTTTCACATTACACATTAAAGCAATGAAAATATAATATTGTGTAGTTTTGCAGCCGTTTTCACGTAGGTAACAACAGCCATCACATTTATATTGTCATTCAATGTCCACAATCGTTTTTAAGAAGGATTTATGCTAACACGCTAACTTATTAATTCACGTCTTTTGGTCTGTACAAGCCGGTGTGTTTTGAATGAATCCAACAGTTGTTTGTTGTTGGCATAGGTAGCATAGCAAACGCCTCCTCTCCTTTGAAAATGCGGAATGTAGATAAAATGAGCGCATTTCAGCCCAACATCATAATAATAGGAACCTATGTAGTTTCCATGAGTAAGATTTATCAGTGAATCTTATATAGAAAGAATCTTATAGAGACATAGAGGTAGGTACCTACGTTTGCTGCTCACAAACGTCTGGAATCTAATCTTGATGCTGGAGAAATTTCATTAGGTACCTAGTTACAGAAAATTCAAACTAAGCAAAATTTCAACAGAATCATAGAAACATTTTGCTCATTTCTATACAAATACTCTACATTATCAGCTGTCCTATAACAATAAAGTATGAAACAATAAACTGTGCGATACACTATCTTCACAATGTTCCTTCGTCGTAAAGAAACGCTGAATTCAGCTGAAAATCTCGATGAGAACTGTGTCATACGCAAATGTAAAGACCATAGAGAAATGAAACGCTTTTGTGGCCACTGCTTGTGGAGACGCCATTGTCTAAAGTTTTCATACAATTCATGGGTGTCCGTGACCGTTTTGCTCATAGAAACTGACGACCCAAGACATTAAAATTCTGACTATGATAGCCGAAGTTGTTTGCTCTGAGCAAATTACGCGGGCACAAATTTGGCTTTGTCGATGCCGGCGATATGATTCTGTGCTCTGTGGTAAAGACTAAAAGAATAATTTCGGACTGTACGGTAAAGTGCGAATGCGATAAATTATATCATAGAGGTGTAAGTTATTAAGAGAGAAGGGACATGAGGTTGGAGTCAAGGTTGATGAAGTGGGTTCAAGCTTTGATACATTTGGAACTTTTCTTGTATAGTGGGTAATACCCATTCTTACGGTTTTTTTTATTATTATTTTACGGTCGGCCGGTCGGTTCTACGGTTAATAAAATCACGATAACAGAACAAAATGTCTAATATTTTTATCTTGCCAAATAGCCCGTTTTACTGCAAATGTAGCAAGTCAACGCAAAATGCGTTAACCGCCTAAACAATAAATCACCGTGCGAGAGGGCTGCTGGTTTTGGACCAAGATGAAACGCGAACGGAGTGCTAATAGGCTTGTATTTTATCCTTGGTATGTGATAAGACTCACTTAATTGCAATCAATGCTTGAAAGTTGAAAATCCAATGAAGTAACGAAAATATCATGGATAAGTGTCATTTCATATCGTTGATATTCTTCTATTAGCTTCTCTATTATGAGATGAATATGGAAGAAGTTTGTTGGACATGACGTGGTATTGATTTTGACGAGCATGTTACCGCAACCGCAACCTGTTTCAAGAGATACACGATAGAGATAGATTAACGTCTTTTTCTGGCCAATTAATCTCATATCATCGTGATTCACTCAAATAGAGGTATAAAATCACACAATATTGAAAATCTGTGGTGGCTTGCCTTTTTATAATTGTATGCGCTGTGTACGTTATGCCTTGCTCAATTTAATTTCCTTAAAAAGAAGTGGTGTGTTTCTTGCTATTGAGGTGTCCCGTGCATTAATACTCCATTAGTTCATCCTCCACGGCTTTGTGCGATATTACAATTTATTCCAGTTCGAGTGACCAAGTGAGAGCGTCGCGACAGGAAACCTAAACGCTAGTTGTTGTCGTTTTTATTGCTATTTGTTTCCTTGTTTGCGTTTTTCAGTCGGTTGCTTTCCGAAACTTGTTGGAAAAACAACTAACATAAACATCGGGGTTGTTGTTTAATTGTTTTTCTTACAAATGTGGAGCTCATTGATTGTTGTAATGTGTTAATGCTAAAAAAAAACTAGTAGTACTAATATTAGATTAGCAATAGTTTGTGAACCAGAAACTGTGTTTTAAACAAGACGAAATGTTTACATTGTTATATTTCCCTGAATTACAAAAAAAGACTGGGGGTCCTTGGGTCTGTGTTTTACGATGGAGGAAAACCTTGTAAGAAGAACTAAATTTTACTTCTGTGCTGTTACTCCAATAATTTCAACTTGAAAACTAAGGTGAATTTAGTGTGAAGTCAGCAGTCAACCCATAGCTTTAGGAGGAATGGCAGTTCACTTCCCTTTTTTTCACGGTGAGTTGTTTATTGAAAAGACTAGCTGAAATTGAGAAAATGAGCATTTTCTGCTGGTCAACCATGATAAAGACTAGGGTCCCGATATTTATAATAAATATTATACAAATTAAGCATCTCGACTTAGCACACAAGGTTGTCGACATGTGGAATGTGGACTCGACTGTCATTGTGCAGATTGTCGTTACGGCCAATGACGATCACCTGTCGAAGATGGCGTTACGTGGTTGGGTAAAGGGCCTGATACAGAAGGCAGTACTCCTCGATACGGCTCATACTGTGAAAAGGTACCTTTCTCTGGAGCCCTAACCACTTGTAGCTTGGACCCTGCTCCCGACGACACGGCGGACTACTATTTTTTATATATTTTTAAATTATTTTTTATGCGTTTTTTTAAAGATATATTTAAAAATGTAATTGAGAAGTACGAACAAAATGAATAAACGAGAATACAATAATTTATTCCGACAGCTCTTATGGTCATAATGGTTGACATTTACATTAAATTGTTATAATGAATAAACTATGTTAGCACCTAATAACTAAGAGAGACTCAGTCCTCTGGGTGAGGCTCCACACCAGAGGGCTGTCTGACTTATTGCCTTTTACCTTAAGGATGCTGTAACTTCGGGCGGGAGGAAACGCCCGGGTGTCACCACTGCGAGGATCGACCGGAGAACACGGTGGAGAACACTGTGCAGGTGTGCCCCGCTTGGGCGGAGCACCGCCGTGTCCTCGAAGCGGCGATAGGCGGCGACCTCTCGCGTCCGGCCCTGGTCCGGAGCGAGACGGAAATGGACGCCGTCACCTCCTTCTGCGAAGCAGTCATGCTAGCGAAGGAGGTGGCGGAGTGGGAGAGGGAGAGAACCTCTCGTCCCGGCCGCCGCGCCGTGGTACAGGCCACCTGGTGACCTCCGGCCACCGTAGGCGCGGGCCTGTGGACGGTGAGCTATGGTGGCTCGCCGTCCGTCCGACTTCTGCCGACAGGCCGTGACGCCGGCGGGTTCGTGTTCCACGCGCGCCTCAAAGAGAGTCAGCACACAGAGGGGCCCGAAAGGGCCGACGCCTGCCGGAGTCGCGTGACTATTAGAAAGAGATACCGCGTGGCTCCGGAACACAAAGTGCACATGAAGGAACATGGATGGGTTTTAGTCAGTAGAAGTCTGACACTCCCTCCCGCTCCGCCCAGAGCGGGAGAAGTCATTTGATGATTTCTTATCCCTAAAAAAAAAAAAAGGATGCTGTTACTGCTCCCTCGCAATCTGCTTAGCAGTAAGGCTGTCTTTTGGCGCTAGGTGGCATTAAAGCCGTCGGTGCGCAAATCAGCGAACATTATCGACGCACTGCAGAAGCGTGGCTTATGTATCGGGATTTATACCTAATTAGTGATCACTGATTGCTCCTGTTGTTGTTACTCATTATGTATGTAATAATCTTTTAGTATCAAGGTAAATGGAGACCATGGAACCCTATAATATTTCCTAAAACTAAATCTGACATGTTTCTTATTTATGTGTTGTTTATTTAGTTTAGGAAGTTTGGCGGGCTGGTTATCTAGTGAAAATGAATGATGGCTGTAGTTGTAAATACTTGTGATGAACGCTGCCGCTGATAAGTTACGATAGTGTTTCTGTGTATACAGGTTACAGAATCCTGTCCTTTAATTCCCCCTTCTCCAAGGTCGACCTTAGAAGACGGACGAACATAAAGTCTCAGGCGTTAAATACGCCTTTAACAGTATTTTTTACCTTGCTCCGTGTTTTTTACTCATGTTTTATTATAAAAATAAATAAGTAATCAAAAGAAATTGATTGGACGACACGGTTGGCGCAGTGGTTGAGCGATTGACTGCTGCGCAGCATGTCGCGGGTTCGATTCCCGCACGGAACAAATATTTGTAAGACCTACAAGTATTTGTTCCGAGTCTGGGTGTTTTTCTATCTATAATATGTATGTATTTACAAAAAAAAATGTATATAAGTAGTTTATCAGCCATATCGTTACCATAACACAAGCATTAGGTTGCTTAGCTTGGGACTATATGGCGTTGTGTGAAATGTCCAAGGATATTATTATATTATTATTATTATTATAAATAATACCTTTGAGTGTACAAAGTTTTTATAGTTTTAAGAAGACAATAATACTTATGAAAACGGAATGTAACACTGTTGTCTTCATATGTATTTCATTGTTTAAGAACATTTCAGAACTTCTAAACTTGAATGAGAATTCATTAAGCTTTTCAGATCCCTTTTGCGTGTCTTTCCTTGAAATAGAAAATTTACTAACAAAAGAGTTACTGTGGCCCTGGAACGCTAAGGGCATCTGAAATTGTATTTAAGTCAGAAACGCCCCTCTCTTTTTTTTTTTTTTTTTTTTTTATGCAAAACGGGGAAACTCTTGGCCTAAATCTCACCTGATGGAAAGTGATGATTAGGCCGAAGATGGAAGCGAGTTTCACCCGGAATCCTCTTACACAGAGGAACTGGCTATCATACCTCTAACTGCCGGAACACAACAATGCTGTTAACATTGTTGTTATGGCGACAGACTTAGACATGATGGTGGTAGCTTGCCAGGCGGACTTAGAACAAGTCCTACCACCAACCAAACCGAGCAAAAAATTTGCCCCCGCTGGGAATCGAACCCGGGACCTCTGGGTCTGAATCAGGTGGTATAACCACGAGACCACGGAGGCGGTTAGTGTCACCTGTTTAGCACCACCCAGGGACCACGTGTAGGGATTCGCTGAAGGGTATTCTCCTACGGACGCGGGTGACTCGGCCCCCAAAAACTGACCCCCCTCTCACTCTTGATTTCCCATTAAAAAAGCTAGGTTCATATCACTGTGTCGGGGTGTGTGGTGGTGCAGTATAAACTCCATGGCTACATCATTCATACGGCTATTTGGGTTCAGTTGGGACCAGTTCATATCACGAGTATTGCGCTACGACACGGTCCAGCACAGATAAAGCTCGGGCCACATTGCCCGAGCTTTTTCTTGTAAGCTCTCATCTCGCGTTTCTCATAAGCCCTCACTTTAAGCTTTGCCACGATTATTGCTGCTACATTAGGACACCTGTCTACTCAGCCTTTACAATATAGGTAAGGCTAGACTATATATAAACTCTAATCAATCTTGATTAGATTTTTCGTAATGTAGCTAAACGTATTTTGGTGTTATACCTACTACAGGAATTCTAATTATAAGTTGAAGGACCTCATCTGATAGTTGAGTGTAGAGTATCATGTACGGGGCTCATGTTATCATTATGTCGCTAACAGCAGTTGTATGAAAAAAATTGAATGGGTATACAATATTTTAAAGTCATTTCCGGAGCATTGCATTAAATTTTACTTAGGCCTTCTACGCAACGCGTAGCACGATATTATGCACCTGACGTAGCGCGTAGCATGATACGCACGTGACGTAGCGCGTAGCATGGCACGCACCTTACGTAGCGCGTAGCAGGTCATAATCAACAAGCGTGTGTCATTTTATGGATATGCGGTTTTTAAGAAAAGATACGTATACGATATAAAACAATAAGATGCACTCAATGATAATTAATTAGGCCCCTAACTGTAACTAGCAATTTTTAATTTTATCATCTAACCGTCATCAAATAAATATCAGGTGCCAGTAAACCCGGCCGGGCCAGGTCTGTAAACTTTTGCAGTGGCTGTGGCTGGGCCAATAAACCTGGCTAGGCCAGGCCTGTAAACTTCAAACAAACACTTCAAAACAAACATTTATGTCGCATTTTCGATATGATTCTGTAATTTACTAAAATTAAGCTGATTGAGAAAATCTGGCATAGTTAAAGTGTGAATGGAGGAATGCAGAAACCAAATTTTTGGATATAATTATAGTTAAAAATAATAAAACTATGGTCGAACTTAGACTACTGGGCGACCACTAGTTTTCATGAAACTTCAGTTAAACTTGGCGAAAGTGTCTCACGCTGCCATCTATGCTTTAGTTCTAACAACTCATAAGACATTTTCTTAGAAGAAACAGCAAAACGCTTTCAAACGTACCAATGTATGTTTGGAGTTCAACTATTTGAGGATAGATGGCGCTGTAGTTACAAATGCACGGATTAAATTATAGTAGAACGATATCACGCTAATGCGTAGGTAGGGCTTTTGGGGTAATGGTAAATGTAGTTTTTTTAAATCCCATTTGTTGTCTGTTTTATACCTTTTTATACATACATTTTTAAATTAATAAATGTACGTGTAACATTGGCGAAGACCCTATTTTTATTTCGCTGCAATATGGGTTCCTTAAAAGTATAAATAACCATGGCGTACCATCTTAATGAAGAAAACAAATACAAAACCAACGAAGCTTTCGTATGCGAAAGTAAAACACCTGGCAACCAGCCAGGTGTTTTACCACGAAAAAAATAAGGAATCTTACATTTTATGTCTGCCTAAAATGCAAAAAAAAAAAAAAATATTAGTGACTTTACATTTTTATAAATCAATCGAACAATGTAATAATCGTCCAATCTTTATCAATGTAATGATCGTTCAATGTAATAATGCACAGAGAGTAGGTTGTAGGTAGGGGAGAGTGTGCATGAAAGAGTCAGTTTTAAAAAGTATTAAAAAGAAAAAAAATATCTGATTGTTTTTTAAAAAAAATACTTTATTTCGATAGTCAGTTTAATAGTTACGATAATGAAATTAAAAAAAATAGGTAATATTGTAAGAAATCGGAAATATAGCTACTTATAAAAAAAATGGAAATTGGCTCTTTCAAAACAACCTGTCAATGAAAGAGCTACCGTGTGCTATGAAAGAGCCAGATTCCACTTTGTATAAATGAACTAGTTTTTTAACAATTTTAATATCTTAAAATACTCAAAAATATAATCAAACTTAAACGTAAGTAAAAGACACAGCTTTTGGTCAGTCTCAAATAATCTTACAGTAATCTTAATCAGTAATAATTCTTAATCAGTACTAAACAGAATATGCCAATATTCGTCTTATTAAAGCTTGTCGCCCTGGACAAAGAAGTGCTCTCAGGTTTTCTGACTGACAAATCTTTTTGTCTCGACATGAAGCCTCGGAGCCATTCAACAGATGCAATTTTGTTAGTATTCCATTTCTCTGGACACTGGAACTTTGCCTCTGCATACGGGAAAGCTTGTTCTCGTGTTTGTTTTTTCGTCAAACCGTGACACATTATAGATGCAGTTTTTAGATATGAAACCAATAAGTCTTCTTGAACTTTAGAAAAAATGCGTTTGTTACCTATATTTGGGTGATGCACATACTCCACCTCAGTATTCTTAGCCTTCTTAATAATTTTCGCTAAATAGGCTCTTGATTATACCAAATGATAATTGCGTGTTATTTATGGATTAATTCCCGGCTGTCATTTGGAGATCTTTGGCAGTCGTTACGGATAGTCAGAAACCAGAAAATTTGACACCGGACCTGACCAAGGAGTACCGTTTTACTCAGTTAATGGGTTTTGGAGGTCTGGTAGGCAGCCGCTCCACGTAAAACACTGGTATTCAGCTGAATCCGGTTTGACTGGAAGCCGACCCTAATATAGTTGGGAAAAGGCTAGGCAGATATGGATTAATTTTCCGCAATCACTTCTCGTATAGCCTCTTCTATTACTGCAGTTGTGGGTCTTTGCCGTTTTTTCGGTGCTGGAGGCTCGCGAAGACATATTTTTTTGGTCTAAAAGATTAACAGGTAATGTAATAGGTATCAAAAATATGGCAATGTTAAACTAAAAGCTAGTAGTATTTTGAAAGAGCCAGTTTTCGTGTCATGAAAGAGCCGGCTCTTTCATAGACTCGACAATTGGCTCTTTCAAAACATTTTGTATTAAAAAATATAACCTCAAATTACAGCTAATTTACCATAACATCTTAACAATAATATTTGCGTAAAAGAATGCCAACTATATGCATAACAATACAACATATTCATTTTGTCAACCTATGCTTTAAACTTCATGTCAAAAAAACTTAAGTAAACCCAAAAATACTTACATTTTGCCTTCAAAATTTTCAATTCAGTCCTACGATGCCATTTGATTTTCTAGAACTGTCAAATGTCTGTGCGTGGCAGCTGTCCAGTGTTGCCATACAACGAGTAAATTTGAATTATGGTAGGAATTTGTCAAGTAAGAGATAGAAGCAAATAAATATTTTGATTTGATTTGATTTGAGATAATCGCATCGGCTCTTTCAAAGCTTGGCTCTTTCATACACACTCTCCCCTACTGCTGAGGCTGCCGTGGCGGTGTAGGGCGTCAGGGATGTTTTTAGATACTTAATAATATTGATGGTTTTGCCGTGATTATTAGAAAAAGATGTGCATCCCTGATGTTTCGTGTTCGCGGCAGCACCTCAGTATTCTCAGTTTATTCGCAGATCGGTGGGATTCCCCGATGTTGCGGCGAAAAGTTGTATATTTTTGTGTCTGTAACCTACAAACAAGAAGATTCCGGGTGAAACTCGCTTCCATCTTCGGCCTAATCATCACTTTCCATCAGGTGAGATTTGGGCCAAGAGTTTCCCAATTTTGCATAAAAAAAAAAAACAAAAGAATTTAATTAAAAATTGTTACTGACCCTATGGACTCCGGTCTGAAATAAAATTATTCTATTCTATTCTATAACACTAGGTTACCAGCTTATATTTTTTTATAAACTAATAGGCTTTACGACCAATAGGAACGGAAAATTACCTTATGAAAAATGTGACGCAGACGAAGTTTCACTGGTCAGCTAGTATCTAATAATTGTTATAGGAGTAAAGGCGCAAACCCACCGCGGTGCACGCTATGCACGGCCACACGGCTTATGAATTGCAAGAATATAAATTAAAATAGTCGTGGGTTAGTATTCGTGTATAGCGTGTGCACAGCGGGCTTGGTGTTAACAGCATTGAGCTATGTGAGTGCCATATTCGAGCAAGCCACACATATACCAATAACGTCAATTGACGCGTTGGGTGTCCAGGGGTTGCAGTGGAGACAACATCACCCACGTACATAGCCTTACCGTGCGCCGCGGTGGGTTTCCGCCTTAAAGCTTTCAAATGTTTAAAATATGTAAGGAATGCATAAACATGGCAATATCATAGATCTACTTAATGCGTTTAGCACCCGTGTGTTGCTGCCAGAATAACATACCAACTAAAATTCCACAAAAATATCTCATATTTAGGCTAATGGCGTCTAGAAAGAACCTGATTTTCAGGTAAGCACTTAGTTTTGACAGATTTACAGCACAGGTAAAAAACAAATTATAGGAAAAGGCAGAATAATGTTCTCGTGTGAACAAAAGCTAAGTGCCATCATAAAATATGTTATGTTTTTTTAGCACAATAAGACATTCATTTATGTTTTCCACCAGCAGCTACATTCTTAGCTCGTCAAAAATAATATAAGTACCGAATTGTATAAGTATTCTCAAGGTATTTTCTACAAAAACAACATTTTAAACCGTATCTATATGAAAACTTTATAGTAAACCTCAAGAAAATGAAAAAGGAAAACTCGGAATTTCAAACTGAGAACCAGAAACTGGAACGTTATCGCCACGAAATCGTTGTGGTGATCGGCGTCACTTGAAATGTGGCGGAATGTCCGTCCCGAGGTCAAGTCCCTTCGCAGCGAAGCACTGGCACGAATGGGGCCATCATCTGCAGAATGCAGTGCAACCAACCAACGAGACTGCATTCCACGAAATATCCTTTCATAAACTCCGCTCTAGTTTATTTTGCTTTGCAAAAGTCCGAAGAAACTTTACTTATTTTGATCTTAACGGCACACAATTCGATTAATCTTCACTACGTCACGTTTTCACTTTGCTTTTTCATCGAATTTGGGTTTGTTAGATGTTTGGATTAAAGTTGTATCAATTGATCCACTTTGAGGAAAGTAAAAGAAAGAAAAATATCGTTTCAATCTATTAGCTAGGAACTGCTTTTCGTGCGGAAAACTTCTATGATGACTACTTTCCGGAAAACAGAGGGGTAATTCCAGTGTGTTACCGAGGATACTGGCTATTTTCGGCTCTCAAGTGCCAGTTAAAGGAAGGAAGCGGAACTGAGTGACCCAGTGTACAGTACACTGGGTCTAAGCACAATAATGAGTTTCGTTTTCAAGTAGGTAAGTGTAAGACAGTGTAATTTTCCAAAGGTAATTTCGATACAATTTGTGATTATTCGGCCCCAAGCTCAATTTTTCAAAGTACAAATTTCCCAGAATAATAGTTCTAGCTGTAATCAGGAAAGCTTAATGTCTTTATTTCTGTTTTTGATATGAAGAATATCAATAAATGTATGTGGGTCAATGACCGTTGTTGCATATTTATCTGGTGTCTACCATAGCAAGAAAACTTTATCACGTCTAATGAAACGTAAGAACAAGATGTCAAGTGCTTCCTTAATGATAAAATATAGCAATAGCCTTAGAAATAACGTTACAAAAGTTTATATACAGCTCTTTTACATGATCAGAACTAAGTTTCATGAAAACGTGACGTCGGAAGCATTTGATGTATGACTGATCAATAGTTACGTCAAGTGCCTGGTGAAACTTCGACGCTACATTCTCTAAGATAATTACTTTCTAGTTTCTATAATGAATTTGATTTCGAGGAAATGCATTTTCCAGACCAGCTTTCATGTTAGAATTGGTTTTGCAAAATGAATCTGACTTAATGGATTTCTTAATCAGCGCGTACATATTAAATGAAACCTATTGGAAAGAAGATGGAGTAATGATTGTGAAGAAAGTCTTAGTATCTGGAAAATGTTGCAAGAGTAAAATAATCAAGTGAGGCCAATACTACTAATTTTTACACAAATTTCGCATTCGCATGTCAATCGCAAACTGTCAAAAAAGCCTTAATTTTCATACATTTTTGACAGATTGCGATTGAGATGCGAATGCGATGCGAATGTGAAAATTAGTGGAATTGGCACTCAGTTCTAGATTTCAACTGAATGCGATGTGACACAAAAAGGGAACAAAGTACGGGAAAAAATCAGGAAAAATAATGATGATTATGCTTCGTATCTGTGCCCTCGTTCTGAAGATGACAATGTGGAATGTTTAAGCACAATATGTGTGTGAGACACCAGAGTAAATTAAATATCTTTTGAGTATGACTTTATATTGTCATTTAAAGCAAGCCACAAGAACTCGTACATTGGTTTATTATTAGAGTTAAGAGAAAGAAAGTTAATGTTGGGCTGTAAAGTTTTGTGGTTTCACTTCCACATTAACAACTTTAAAAAAAAATATATGAGCGCGATCATGAATGTTTACAAAATAAAATCTATTATACTTAGTTGGTAAAATAAGAACCACTTTAAGAAGAAAAAAAAATATTTTCTCTACTCGTGGAGGCTTTACAATGAACCCTATGGTGGTGACAGAAATCAGACATCTTCGGAATGCAATTAGAACTCAAGTCTACAATTTAAAGCTCAAGTTAATAGGCAGGTAAGCACTCGTTGGAAACAGAAAAGTAACTAACGTTGTGCCACATCGCAAACGACTCTTGTCTGTAAGCTTGCATTAAATATTAACAAAGAAATGGCTACGTCTGAATTACAAAGGTAAAGAGACTACTTCTGCCGTTAAGAAATGTTAGGCGGATATTAATTACTTTACTCAGTTTTCGCGACCTATTAATCGCATTTAGGGTCAAAAATACTGATATGCGATCGAAGAGCTCGTGGACAAATAATAAAAAGCTGCACGGGTCGAACTTCAAGGTTAAGCAACGCTTGCCGAGGTTGATCTGTGGATGGGTGACATTTTAACCGAGTTTACTACGTGCCTCGGTGCTAAGCCGTTGGTCCCAGCTGTCATTAGTAGATCTTTGGCAATCGTTACGGATAGTCAGAAGCCAGTTAATCTGACTCCAGTCTTTCCATGAAGTACCGTGTTTACCCGGTTAATGGGTTTTGGAGGTCTAGTAGGCAGCCGCTCCGCGTAAAATACTTGTACTCAGCTAAATCCGGTTTGACAATATAGTTGGGAAAAGGCTAGGCAGATGACACTGATATGCGATAGCTCTATAAAATAAACAAAAAGAAACACATGCACAGAAAAAAATCGGTGGTGATTCTCCAGTGCACGCGGGAGGCAAGTGCTCTCGAAGATTGCCGTGAAGGTTGAGTGCTGTGCCTCGCGGATTCGAAAAGGTACGCCCCGCGAATTTCCGATACGCTTCGCGGTGGCACGATGGCCAGTGTGAGTTGACCCTTATAGTTATACAAAGCTATCATCGAGTAAATACGCGACCGTGCATAGATTAATATGGCAAATTCGATCATGTCGTCGCGCCGACATAGGGCGCTTTTCGGTTTTGCCAAACAAAATTTCGCGTTCATTGCTCATTCGAGCGATGATCACTATCTAATGGAATTTCACCATAACCTTTTTTTTTAGGATGGTCAATCATCAAATATCCCCACCGCTCTGGGAGGAGCAGAAGGGAGTGTCAGACTCTTACTGATTTAAAACCCATCCGTGTTCCTCTTAGTACCCTTTGCGTTCCAGGGCCGCGGTGACTCTTTCGAACAAATTGCGCAAGCCTGGCACTGCATTAGCCTGCACTTTAAAGAATAAATTAAGTGTGAAGAACTTATTCAACATAATTTAATATTTTGTTTTCGTCGACGTAGGTCTTAACATCACCAGTTTAGACTGAATGTTGACGCAAAGGCAAACTTGTTAGGCGATAGCTTGGGAAATTCTTGTCTGATATTAGCAAAATGTCTCGTTATTTAATTTGACTTAAAATGGAATAGGCTTTTGTAATCTTGTGAACTTGGATTGCTAAACGATTATTTGTGTACTGTGAACTTGGTATTTCTAGTTTCTTTTTCTCGCTTCATGCGTGAAATTAATTAATTTTTTAATTTCATTTTATTTGAAGCTATGAAAAGTTCAAAGCTCGTGGTTAAGTTACAGATGCGTAGACGCACGAACCGTTAGTTATTGCTGAGATCAGTTCGTAGACAATTGACTATCCGTTGCCTACCGAGCTTCCTCCTTGGCTTGGAAATCACGTTAAGCCGTTGGGTCCCGGCTGTCGTTTGAGTCTTCGACAGCCGTTACGGTCAGAAACTAGAACATCTGACACCAATCTTCCCAAGGGCCTCCACATATAGTAGCTGGGTAACACATATCGTGTAACCGCTTCACGTTAGTGGTTCGTCAGTGAATGCTCATCGTATGTTACGCTTACAAGTTTCGCTCGCCCGCCGTACATTGGCGAGATCACCCCGCTGTCATCCTGTCATCTGTGCTCAAGAATCGTGCGGGCTGCCATACCTATTCAGCAGTATCAGATATGACTGGGACAAGTCAAAAGAAAACAAATGCTACAAGAAAGATTGATTGAAAGGGTCAAAGCATAATATAATCACGTACTCAATTTAAATAAGTAAATACTCAGATCAAAGTCTTGTCTGAATGTAGACATTGAATCTAGAGACACGACAGGTTTCATCTACGTAAAATATTTACGTGACGTAAATTCCTGGCGGCCCTGGGGATATCGCGTGACTTTGATTCCCTGAGGCTACGATCTAAGACATTCCAACTCGTTCGAGAGGATATATTACAGCCACCAAAAGACCTACACTACTACGTGAAACACATATTGACGCTACAGGTGTAATGGATAAACGCATATAAGGACCGATAAAAAACTAGTACTATTTGATCAAACCTGAAATTAATTTGAGAGCCATAAACAGAGAACTTTAAATATTTCTGTCGTGTCCAAAAACGGCGATTGATGTTCGCAAGTTCGTACTTTTTAACTCATAACGTTGAATCCCCCCATAACGCGGTGTCCTGCGTGAGCGACGAACGCTACGCGACGCGACGCTGCAAACGCGACGAACGCAATCAACTCAACGGCATACCCTACATGCGGCCTATATGACAGTCTGCGGCGAGACGCGACTTAACGCGGCAACGTCTTTTTAACTTTCAAGCAAAATTGTACTGTACTTCTCCATGATTTGAGAAGTAATAATGACTAAAATCACGTAGGACATTGTCGCGTATAGCATCGCGTCGCATTACGTCGCATTGTGTTGCGTCGCGTCGCGTCGTATTCGTCGCTCACGCAGGACACCGCGTAAATTACGGTTAGCGATAATGGTCTCTTTGTTCTCTTCGCTATATGAAATAGCAAAAACGAAATTTTCATAAACGAATATTTTTCTTTGAATATAGATGATAAGTAAAAGCAGTGGTAAACGATTTTTGTCGCTGACCGTGCCATATCTAAGGAAGTTTATTTTTTCACTCCAGCCACATCATACTGAACACGTATCTACATCTGAGGGCCAATAAATACTACTAATTTTCACATTCGCATCTCAATCGCAATCTGTCAAAAATTTATGAAAATTAAGGCTTTTTTGCGAAAGTTGTTTAAATATAGTAGAACTGGCCCTCATGTTTTTGCGTGGCTAATCGCCCCTCAGAACTTCTTCCTCGAGAATTGTAGGCAATCCTGCAAGTCCAAGTTACAAAGACATAGGTTTGAGTATTTTGAACGTACATCTCCTCACTATAAGTCCTTATAACATAGGTGTGTTATACCACCTTTGCCAGTAGCTGCGGCTGTGTGAAAGTTGAATCTCACCATAACCTATCTATTACCGGCTATAAAAATCCAGGCCATGGTCTAACCGTGTTCAATTTTAATACGAAATCAAGCCATTATAGTGTCATAAGCACCTTAACATACAGGCATATTTAAAAAGAAGTAGAAAAACTGTCAACATGGTTATTCACAAGTACCTAAGTAGAGCTCCTTGTATAGTTATGTTATCCTTGTATCGAGTGGCCACAGGGGTCACAAAGAATTTGACGTAGGTTACGTTGGGCCCGTAATTTATAGAGGACTTAGGACTTCACGGCCACAAGACACATGGCTGCCCACCACCCAATATTTTAGGGTCACCCCAAAATTATTCCCACATTAATTTTAATGGAGTCGATACAAGGTTGTTTTCTTTATTTTTTGGTATGTCAGACGTAGATAAAAATTAAATAAAGTAATATATATAAATAAATTAAATAAATAAAATAAAATTAAAAAATGTAAGGGAAGTTTTAACATATAATTCTTAATGCAGATAGGAAAATAGCCTTGTTTTTAGAATACCTGATATGTTCAGTCACTAGTAGGCACATACATCTGTATGTAACGTAGAAAATCTACTAGATATAGGATGTCAGTATGAAATTTAGTGTAGGTAGATACTTAATAATTTGACTCCACGGTTGGCGCAGTGGTTGAGCGATCGGCTTCTGCGCTGCGTGTCGCGGGTTCGATTGCCGCACGCAACAAATAGTATGGGTTACAGATAGTAGTGTCCTGGGCATAGATAAGTATAAGTACTAACGGTCTCGGGTCTGGCTGTTTGTGTATGTTAGTTTGTATGTTTGTGAAAGCACCCACGAAACAGGAGAAATTCCTTGTGTGGGTGGGACAACGTTAAAAAAAAGAAAGTACACAAATTAATAACATTAATGAAATGTATAAGCGCTTATAAAAAGGGGACAGGGAAATTCGTCGACATCGTCGGCAATGTGTAAAAACCGGCCAAGTGCGAGTCGAACTCTCAGACGAAGGGTTCCGTACGACCAAAAATCGAAAAAAAAGAAAAAAGATACAAGAAACGTGTTTTTTTTTCGGTATGAGATACGTTTCTCGTTTGGGAGCCCCTTTGATTTTTAATTTAATCTAATTTCTATTATGTGTTGTTATATCGTCGACAGAAATACATACTCTGTGAAAATTTCAACTGTCTACGGTTCTTGAGATACAGCCCGCTGACAGACAGATGGATGGACGGCCAGATAGCAGAGACTTGGAAGGTAATAGGATTCCGTTGAACCCTAAAAAACCCACAACACTGATGAAAATTCAATGACGATGTCCGGTATGAAAATACCTTAACGGCTGGATACTGATAATAATATTAAGTTGCTTCATTCGTTGTTGAAAGCGATTTTAAAATAAATTAAACTAAATAGCGTATGAAGCGCTTGCTCGGCTTGAGCGACAATGTTTTACGCGCGCTGTCAGTTTAATTAAACATATCGCTTTCGTATGGACAGCGTTCCGACCATATATTTTTTTATTTAAACTCAACAAATTATTCAGTGGTAGTTTCAGTTTACTTCATGAATTAAATTGACTCACTCTTCAATCAGCTGTAATTTAACGAAATATTTTGAAGCTAGTAAAAGTCAGAAAATATGGAACGTAGTTCATCTCCAGGGTCAAATTTACTAGGTAGGTTCATCAAAATTCGTGAGTTATGTATTTAAGAAACAGACAGATTAAAGTATTTACTAATAATAAAGATCTAACACAACACATAGGCACAACCTTGTAGCCAGGATCATCCATCAGCAACTTGCTCTGAGATACAATCTTGTGGAATCGGAAGTACCATACTATAGGTATGCGCCCGACCCAGTTCTCGAAAATGGCAATTGCACGTTGTACTGGGATCGGTCTATCATCACTGACTGGACTATTGTTGCCAATAAGCCTGACATAGTGGTGATAGACCGACTAGAGCGTCGCGCAATGATTGTTGATATAGCAGTCCCTCATGACGAGAACCTCGTGAAGTCTGAGAAAGAGAAACAAAGTAAGTATCTTGACTTGGCTCGCGAGGTTGTCGACATGTGGGATGTGAACACAGCAGTCATTGTGCCGATAGTCGTGACGGCCAATGGCATTATTGCCAAGAGCCTCGACCAACACCTCAAGAGGCTCTCGTTGGGCAGCTGGATCAAGGGCTTGATCCAGAAAGCAGTACTCCTGGACACGGCGCGTATTGTGAGGAGGTTCCTCTCTCGGTAGCCCTGACCACCGGTAGCTTAGACCCTGTTCCCGATGCCGGTGGGCTACTATTTTTTATATTTTTAAATGTTGTTTCTTTTTTAGTTTTATACAAATATTTAAAAATGTAGAAAATATGTACAAAAAATAAATAAATGAAATAATAAGATCTAAAAAAAATATATAGGTACGCACATAATTTTCAAGTAAACAGAAATATAACACTATCCACAATCCATTAACACGATGATAAATTGATATATTTATTTTAAAATCTATTGTAACGCCTGCCCAAGGATGTCGCCACTGTAGTGACAGCCAGCGAGCCAACCGCCATCGCCATGACGTCACATCCTACCATGAGGCCTAAGTGGGGGGGTGTGACAGTTGCCGCCAAGCCAGCCAGCCAGCCAGCCATTATAAAAGCGACTTGCGCCTTTGCATGAGGTTCAATATTTTTTTGTAAAATCAAGGAAATATAAGTGATTGCGTTAATTCCGATTTTATTATTTCTACGCCTATTAGTCCTATATTTCAGAAGTGGTATCCACGCAGAATGAAAAGACGAATCTATCGTGAAGAAGATGAAAGTACCGATTCTGGCGCTGATGAAGGGCCTTCATGCAACGCCGAAGACAACTCGCCACCTGCAAGAAAAATTTTGAAGACCCTTCTTGCTCGTGAGGTAGAAAAAGCATTTCAAGATCTTCAAAACGAAGTTCCTACCCTAGTTCCAGTGAAGCAACAGCGCGCAGCTGCCCTGATTCCAGAGTTTGACCCTGATAGCGAGGAATGCACTATAACAGCTTGGTTGAAGAAGATAGAACAACTAGGAGAAATCTATGGATGGGATGAAAAAACTAAATCTTTCCATTTACAAGACAAACTGCGGGGCCAGGCAAGAAAATGGTACAACCGTCTCGAGGAGTATGATTTTTCATGGGAACAGTGGAAACAAATGCTGCTACGCGCCTTTCCGAAGCACCGGGATTATGCAGGTATCTTGGAAGAGATGCTCAATCGTAGAAAATTGCACTCTGAAAGCATGACCAAGTATTATCAGGAAAAGGTTGCTATGTGCTTCAGATGCAAGCTTTCAGACAGTGCTACTATCTCCTGTATAATTCGCGGTTTGCCTGCTGGACTGCAGTCGAATGCAAGAGCCTTTCAGTGTGAACGTCCAGATGAACTCTACGAAGGATTTCTCTGTGCTCTCGATGACTATCGACCGCAATCTCATGATCAACGTGCAGCACAAAAGGATATGGGGCGACCAGCTGAGAAAAAGACAGGACCTGTCAACCCAGACATCGTTCCATGTCCTCGCTGTAAGAAAACGGGACACTTGGTACGGGACTGTCCCGAACCAGACCAGCGCAGCTGCTTCAAATGCGGTAAACAGGGGCATATCGCAACGAGATGTCCTTCCAATTCAAAAACCAGTGAAGTTAGTGCTGTCAAGGATATTAAAGTACTGTTGAACTATAGTGACATTTATAAAAAAACTGCAAAAGTGAATGGTGCTTACGTGAAGTCTTACATTGACACCGGCAGCCAGGTGAATGTACTTAATATTCAAGTTGCGAAATTGCTGGAGTTAGAGGTCACACCAACAACCATCGCGCTCAAAGGGTTTTCAGGCGCGCTGGTTACCAGCCGTGGGGAAGTGAACTTTCGCCTTGAAATCGACGGGTTGGACGTAAGCTGCAAAGCTCACTTGACCGATATTGACATGAACGATATAAACCTTCTCATTGGTCAGCCAGTGATAAATAGCGACGGTGTCTCCTTAATCGTGCAAAATGGAACAGCTGTGTTACAAAAGGCCTCTGGTTTTCCGTGTGAAGTGGATGTAGCAGAAGAATCCAGTCGTTTCGCAGTCAAGACCATCAACGATGAATGTTTGCCTCCGGGAATATCGATCATCAAAGTCTGCATAACCGGGAACCCTGAAGGAAACAACGTGGTGACTCCAGTACGCCACTATGAGCTCCTAGGCGTCTCCTACTCGATCCCTGCATCTGTGCTTAACGGAAGCACTGGCTATCTGAAGGTCATCAACAGTGGAGAAAAAGATATCAACTGGAAGGAAGGAACCGTTCTACTGCGTGCTGAAAGCTGCAGGGATATTCAGGTCAGTGCCACTGTCAGTGATGACAAAAATTGCCTTTTTTCTGCCAAAAACATACACTGTGCCAGCATAACCTCTAGTAGTAATCGTGCCATAGGGGGGATAGATGTAGATAAAATTAACGTAGGGCCCATAGGAACGATAGAACATAATAAATTAATAGAACTTTTATCACAATTCGGCGACTGTTTTGCAGCTAGCACTCAAGAATTAGGATGCACCAATCTCGTAAACATGCCAATAAAGCTTACAACCGATCAGCCTGTATTTCGTCGTCCCTATAGACTTTCTCATACGGAACAAGAAATTGTCAAATCTAAAATTTCTGACTTGCTTAGTGCCGGTATTATTAAAGAATCTCAGTCGAATTACGCGTCCCCAGTAGTACTAGTTAAAAAGAAAAACGGAGATAGTAGATTATGTGTTGACTACCGTGCACTCAATGCCATTACGGTTCGCGATAGATATCCATTCAAACTCAAACTCAAACTCAAAACTCAAACTCAATCATTTATTTCAATTAGACCATTTACAGGCACTTTTGAATTGTCAAGGTCGGTCGGTCCAAAAAAAGATGAAGCTATTTGCACGTTCCAAAGCGTAGATCTCTATGGAGAAGAACGTGCAAGAAACTCCACGGACACTCTTTTAAATCAATTGATGTACTTAATACAAAAATCATGGTAACATTATCTTTGATCGCTTCTATATGTGAGGACAATGCAAAGAACAAGAAAGTATATAAAACAATTCAAAAAGTACAGATTATAAAATAAACCAGTGGCAGGTAAGAGATGACCAGTCTCAACTGACGGCGCCCGTTCACGAACATGACGCGTGTATCAGCACCATCTAGCTCAACCATTTTGAAGGGAACCAAATGATCCAACACACGCGCCACCATCAGCGAGACGTTTGTGTGAGCATGACAAGCTCTCAACTGCCACGCTCGTTCATGTCAAACAAGTTTAATAAACAAAATCTTAAATTAATTACATATGCAAATGGTTCCATAGTACTCACATTTACAAACATTTGAAAAAATGAATCTACTTTACTACAAAACTATGGTTTTCAATGGCCAAGTACCTAAAAAACGAAAAATAAAAACAAAATGAAACTGCATGAATGCGTAACTTACTTCTTAGCAATTCAATATTGCAAAGAAAGAATAAATAAGTACATTATACTATAGGAGAACAAAAAAAGGGTAAGCATTACTTCCAAATTTTATATATATAAAAAAAAAAACAAAAAAACGTGTGCGTTCGCCCAGCGGAATGTTGTTGAATTAAAAGATTTTAATTATGCAGATATTTAGTGTATGACGTCGTATAATTGTGTATGGTATAAAAAAATTTGTGCACGCAGCCATTGTGGAGAAATTCACCAAAAACTGATTCCGCTGGGCGAACGTTGTCCTGGCGGAACTTTTTTTAATCCATAAACTTTAGAAGAAAAGAGATGTGTCCAAAAATTAGTGTGTATTTGTGTGTAATTGTGTATGTATGAATAAAATTAGTGCATGCATAAACTTCGGAGAAATTCAAGTTTCCGCTACGCGAACGTTTGGCCATTACCTAGTTTTCATATAAAGCGCTTACATAGAGAGCTGTAGATTTTTACATAAGTTGTTTTGAATTTGTTTATATTTGTTTAAAAAACAGATTTAGAAAAAATCGTAGGGCTTAAAAGATAAAAATATAAACGTAAAATACGCTTATTAGGTCTTAGTTCTCTAAGTATGCACTTTGGGGTCTAGATTTTCACGTTTATACAAACCTTGTAAGTGTCTGCAACATGTTGCCAAGTATCAATGATGTTCCGTTAGTAATTAAAGAGTTATAGGACAATTTACCATGAATTGATCACTGTTTACAAAGCAGTCAAATATCACGACGTTCTAAAGGAATTGCATGGTAAAATGTATGCCAATAATTAGTGTATTCATTCAACTATTCACATGCAAAATTTCATGTCATTAAATTCAGTAATTAAAGAAAAACAATTATAATACTGACGAAGCATCGAAAACCTACATAACCCGACCAAGTTCGGATGGCTACAAAAAAGCGGCCGTGCCATATATCTTAGAAACGTTCTTAACCTTGCAATATAGTATTTATTAATATGGTACAGTTACGTACACAAGCGTTAGGAAAAAATAAAACAATTGCATTTCTTGAATGAAAATTATTTTTTTAATAATAACGCCACTATCTACGATAAAAATAAATCTTCAATTAACAAGTACTTCTCTATTTAAATATTCGAGTACAAAAATATTTTTAATTACATATAATGCTTAATTATGTAAGTAGGTAATTATGATAACGTTAACAAACGCTTGCAACGACAGCAATAGACTTAAATGTGTTCTAACTAAAATAGGTTTAATAAACGATTAAGAATATAAGGGTAAGTATAATATTTCGAGCTTCAATAAAAATTAAAATCACATCACATAACTAGACTATTCAGTTGTTTAGATTTGATCAACATTAAAAAAGTGCTTATAAACTAAAACATTGGTATAAAAAAGGTATTTTCAAGAAAATATTCTTAAATGTCCTAACCTCAACATACATAAGTCACTACCAGTACCTACAACGGTATACATCAATTAAAAAATCGATTCAAGAAGTAGTTTTTTTTTAAGTTATTAGATTGTTTGATCCACTAAAGTTGCAAAGGGGAACGCTCGTGCATGCCTAGTCCATTGGTTAAATAGTGTAATAAGCTTTTTTTTTTTTTTTTTAATCTTTATTTTTAAAGGAACTTTTACGCATAGCGTATGCCAGTCCCATCATACCCTAAATATACATATGGGCAATTATAAGTGGGCCATAAATTCGAACAAAACTTTCGCATCGACTCCATTCGGTTGGGCCAAGATTTTATGAAAAATACCTACGTCAGTCTTGTTCAAATTCAAAGCTGATATTAAATTATTTCTAACTGACTCATATCGGACACATTCCATCAATAAATGGTGTAAGTCTTCAACAACCCCACATTGTTCACAATTGGGCGAAGTAGTTTTCTTCATCATGAACGCAAATTTATTACATGGAATATGTCCCGATCTGAGTCTATGAGCAGTAACCACTAATTTTCTACTTAAATTGCTATCTATGAACCAAGGCACACAAAGAGGCTGACATTGGATTGTTTTGTACCATATCCCAACTTCTAATGATCGTTTATTAAAATATTCTTTCCAAAGCACATAACATTTTTTTTTAAATTTAGGCAAATATTCTGAATAGTCCAAACTAAAGTAAGTTTCTTTACCGTTTTTAACTGCGTATTTTGCTAATTTGTCAGCCTCTTCATTGCCCCGCAACCCAATGTGCGATGGAACCCATTGCAATCTCAATTGGACACCTTTTGACCGCAGTGCGTCTATCTTCGATAGAATAACATAAGCTATCGAAGCACCTCTATAACCAGAGGCGCATCGAGCTATGTGTTGTGTAATAAGCTACAATATGATAAATATTTATCTAAACAGTAGTAGGTACTTACATGTGGTAATTATTTAATTTCCCTAAGGGGTCTGTCTATACTTAGTTAGAATCCTGATCCGTGAAATCTTCAATAGAAATTAGCTGTATGAATTTTATTTGTCTTAAATAATAGGTATATCTAGATTATATCTAAAGTCTCAAAAGCATACTTAAATAAAGTACCTACGTAAATAGTACCTACTTTCTGTCATAGTCAAATACATTTAAAAAAGTAAGTGTACAAAAATAAATGACATTATTATATCGAAACAACAATTGTGTTATCACCTATACCAATTCAATACCGATATTATACTGTAAATTTTGGGATGTTACCTAAATATATTGCACGGCCGCTTTTTTGTAGCTATTCGAACTTGGTCGGGTTATGTAGGTTTTCGATGCTTCGTCAGTATTATAATTGTTTTTCTTTAATTACTGAATTTAATGACATGAAATTTTGCATGTGAATAGTTGAATGAATACACTAATTATTGGCATACATTTTACCATGCAATTCCTTTAGAACGTCGTGATATTTGACTGCTTTGTAAACAGTGATCAATTCATGGTAAATTGTCCTATAACTCTTTAATTACTAACGGAACATCATTGATACTTGGCAACATGTTGCAGACACTTACAAGGTTTGTATAAACGTGAAAATCTAGACCCCAAAGTGCATACTTAGAGAACTAAGACCTAATAAGCGTATTTTACGTTTATATTTTTATCTTTTAAGCCCTACGATTTTTTCTAAATCTGTTTTTTAAACAAATATAAACAAATTCAAAACAACTTATGTAAAAATCTACAGCTCTCTATGTAAGCGCTTTATATGAAAACTAGGTAATGGCCAAACGTTCGCGTAGCGGAAACTTGAATTTCTCCGAAGTTTATGCATGCACTAATTTTATTCATACATACACAATTACACACAAATACACACTAATTTTTGGACACATCTCTTTTCTTCTAAAGTCTATGGATTAAAAAAAGTTCCGCCAGGACAACGTTCGCCCAGCGGAATCAGTTTTTGGTGAATTTCTCCACAATGGCTGCGTGCACAAATTTTTTTATACCATACACAATTATACGACGTCATACACTAAATATCTGCATAATTAAAATCTTTTAATTCAACAACATTCCGCTGGGCGAACGCACACCAAAAAAACTAAAAAACTATATAGTGGATCCATGCGGCTATGGCTGTGGAGCAAGACCAGCATTTAACCAAGCATTTTTATCATGGATATAATCTTCCAATTTATAATATGCTTGTCTACATAGTGTGCGTTTTATGCATGTTTTAAATTTACTCTCATTTAGTTCGAGAATAGCGAGTGGTATTTTATTATAAAATTTAACACAATATCCCATAAAAGAAGTGTGTACTTTAGCTAATCTGAATCGGGGTTGATCTAATTTGTTCCGATTTCTAGTATTAAAATTATGCCTATCACTAATTTTGCTAAAAAGATGAAGATTTTTCCGAACATACATTATGTTTTCATATATGTATTGACAAGGTACTGTCATGATATTAATATCCTTAAACAGTTCCCTTAGGGAATCTCGCCGACGGAGATTGTATATGGCTCTGATAGCTCTTTTCTGCAGAATAAATATAGACTCGATGTCTGCAGCACGTCCCCATAATAAGATACCGTAAGACATGATACTATGAAAGTAACTAAAATAGACCAGCCTCGCGGTATCTATATCAGTAAATTGACGGATTTTTCTGACAGCATATGCTGCTGAACTCAGCCGTCCCGCAAGAGATGTTAAATGAGGACCCCATTGTAGCCTTGAGTCAAGCGTGACCCCCAGGAAAACTGTGTCTTCGACGAATTCAAGTTTCTCTTTGTTCAATACTATGTCGCAATTTTTACTTTTAACATTCGGTAAAGCAAATCTGATACACTTCGTTTTTTTCCCATTTAAAACTAAATTATTAGCAGTAAACCAATTTTGGACCTGCTGAAGGGCGTTATTTACGACGTCAAGACTTGTGGCACGCCTATCTATCTTAAAAATTAAAGACGTATCGTCAGCAAATAACACCATTTGAGGTTGATTTTTTAGAAGATGGGGTAAATCATTAATATACACTAAAAAGAGAAAAGGACCCAATATTGAACCTTGTGGTACACCCATTTTGATTTTTAAGCCCCGAGAATTGACACCATTTACTTGAACTTGCTGTTGTCTGTCATTTAGATATGATTTCACTAGACTGAGTGCAAGTTTACCTAGTCCGTAATGTTCTAGTTTTAAGAGCAAAGTTTCGTGATTAACACAATCGAATGCCTTGGAGAGGTCACAAAAGATTCCTATGGCATCTTGCGCCTCTTCCCACGCTGCATAAATATGTTTTAACAACGTGACTCCAGCGTCAGTCGTACAACGACCTTTGGTAAAACCATACTGTTGTTGGTGTAAGATTTTATTGGTATTAAAATGATTGAGCATTTGATTGAGCATTACTTTCTCAAAAACTTTGCTGAAAATCGGCAATACGGATACAGGTCTATAATTATTGGTGTCTTTATTATCACCAGATTTAAAAAGTGGTATCACCTTACTATATTTCATTATATCCGGAAAGACACCTTGGTCCACACATAAATTAAATATTAAAGCCAAGTAAGGTGCTATGGTCTCAATAATGGACGTACACACTTTGATGGACATTCCCCATATGTCTTCAGTTAATTTAATTTTGATTTGCCGGAAAGCTTTCATAACTATCGTAGGGTTGATATGTTTGAATTGGAATTCAACCGTACAACCTGGAACGTTTGCTTTTAATAAATTAAATGAGACCTCGGGTGAAGAATTTAAAGCTCCAGTCGTTTTTGATGGTATATCGGTGAAAAAATTTACAAATTCTTGAGCTACTTCTAAATTAGAACTTATGGTACCATGCTCAGTCTCCAGCAAAAAATCAGTATTTCGTACCTTATTTCTGTTACTTTCAGTATTGATAACTTTCCAAACTGTCTTTATTTTATTATCTGCCGATTTAATCTTATTGCTAATGTACAGGGCTTTAGCTACTTTGCAAGCATTTCTGAAAACCTTAGAATATTTGTTTACATACTTATTAAAGGTTTCAGTGTTTATGAAAGGCTTAAGGCCATATAGCTCATATAGTCTTTCCCTACTTATCCTAATGCCTCTAGTCGCCCAATCACTAAATACAAACTTAGGGAAAGTATCTTTTGATTTCTTTTCAAAAGTTGCATTAAATTCCTTTAGTACCACCGAAAAGAAGTTACCATAAAACTTATTGCCAAATATTGACGACCAGGTGTCTAAGTTAGCCGGTATGAATCACTTTACCAGTTTAGATCTAGCCCAAGGTTATCATCAGTTATTGATTTTTCCAGAAGATACTCATAAGACTGCGTTTGTAATACCTCAAGGTCATTACGAATACAATCGGGTACCGTTTGGCCTCGCGAATGCTCCATCTGTATTTATGCGCCTAATAAATAAAATCATAAACTCCATAAATAACCCTAATGATATTAAATCATCATTAAATCAACACAATCCAGAAATACTAGCCTTTCTGGATGACTTACTTTTGCCATCGATTGACGTACCGACTGGTATTGAATTATTAAGAAAGGTTCTCGTTAAATTGCGATCAGAAAATTTAAAACTAAATATAAAAAAGTGCTCATTTTTAAAAAATACTGTCACTTACCTCGGTCACGAAATATCTCCGGGTAGCATTCAACCGGGTGAATTGAAGTTATCAGCGGTTTCACAATTTCCAACACCACGTAATGTTCATGAGATCAGACAGTTCATTGGTTTATGCAGTTACTTTCGAAAATTTATAGCTAAATTTGCATTGATAGCACGCCCACTCACGGAACTAACGAAGAAAAATGCAATTTGGACTTGGGATGAAACTCAGTCCAAAAGTTTTTCCGAATTAAAGCAAAAACTTTGTAGTAAACCGTTATTAGCAATTTACGACCCAAAACTGACTACCGAAGTTCACACGGATGCTTGCAAGTTAGGAATTGCGGGTATGCTGCTACAAAAACAAAACGATGACAGTTTGCGCCCTGTCATGTATTTTAGTCGCGTCACTAGTCGGGAAGAAAGTGTGTACCATAGTTATGAACTCGAAACTTTGGCAGTAGTAGAATCTTTACGTAGGTTTCGGGTTTACATAGTAGGTAAACATGTACGGATAGTTACAGACTGTACCGCCGTTCGCGACACATTAACAAAACGTGATCTTATTCCTCGTATTGCTCGGTGGTGGTTACTAATTCAGGACTACGACATATCTATCGATTATAGGCCCGGCGAACGCATGCAACACATAGATGCATTAAGTAGAAACCCTGTACAAACGTTTAATGTTGACCGTTTAGATGTAATGGATTGGTTTGCTACCGTACAAAACGAGGATGAAAAATTAAGACACATCATAGACTTGTTAAAAAGCGGTTGTAAGGATAGCGATATAGTTAATAATTACGTGTGTGTTATTGAGAGACTTTATCGTAAAACCCTGAATGGCAACCGCTTAGTTGTTCCGGGATTGGCTAGGTGGAAAATATTACAAAAACACCACGACGATATAGGTCATGTAGGTCTAAAGCGATGTACTGAAACTATTAAGAATATGTTCTGGTTTCCCAAAATGTCGCGATTTATAAAGAAATATATATCATCATGTCTGCATTGTGCTTACGGAAAAGGTGAATATGGTAAGAGGGAAGGCAAGCTTCACCCCATACCAAAGCCTAAAGAACCGATGCGAATGGTCCATATTGACCATCTAGGACCATTCACCCGTACTAAAAAAGGGTATCAATACATGTTCGTGATGACTGACGCCTTCTCTAAATTTGTGGTAGCTGAACCAGCTCGTACTGTTAACTCGGTGGAAACCATTCGACTTTTGAAAAAGATATTTAGCTTATTTGGGTACCCTGAACGAGTGGTTTCTGATCATGGCAAAGCCTTCACGAGCAGGTATTTCAAAAGATTCGCTACTGAAAAACAATTTAGGCATATATTAAACGCTATAGCATGTCCCAGAGCAAACGGTCAGGTCGAACGCACCAACCGTACCATATTGGATGCTCTACGAACCACTGAACCCAGTGATGCTTCCCACAATTGGGATAACAGCTTACCTGACGTGATTTGGGGTATAAATAATACGGTTAATGCAACTACAAGATATAAGCCATACGATCTAATGTTTGCTCAATCTGGTAGGCCCATATGTGATGTCTCTATTCCTAATCAGTTATCAGAACCTGTTCAATCTAGGCGTTCTAAAGCACATAAACGTATTCAGGTAGCTAGTACAAAAATGAAGCGAAATTATGACACGAAACGTAAACATAGCACTATTTATAAAAGAGGTGACTATGTATTATGGCGACAAGCACCAACCAACAGCGTTGGCAAAGTAAACTCTAAGTTAGATGACTTATATTCTGGTCCCTATGTGGTTATTAAAGCTTTAGGTAACGATCGGTATAAGATTAGAAGTATTAAGGGACTCAGAGGATACAAACAGTTTACCGGTCTAGTATCAGCCGACGCTATTCGCCCATATAAGAGTGTAGCACCCATGTCGGATAGTGGAAGTAGTACTGACGAGCAGCTAGAGACAGAAGATCTAATAGATCTTCTTGAGAGTTGATCTGGGCCCAGGGGTTTCTACGTCCCATGCACTGCTGATTGTATGACTAATTGTGCTTTATGTTCCCATTGCGGGAGCAATGCTTACAGGATGGCCGAATGTAACGCCTGCCCAAGGATGTCGCCACTGTAGTGACAGCCAGCGAGCCAACCGCCATCGCCATGACGTCACATCCTACCATGAGGCCTAAGTGGGGGGGTGTGACAGTTGCCGCCAAGCCAGCCAGCCAGCCAGCCATTATAAAAGCGACTTGCGCCTTTGCATGAGGTTCAATATTTTTTTGTAAAATCAAGGAAATATAAGTGATTGCGTTAATTCCGATTTTATTATTTCTACGCCTATTAATCTTATACTATATTCTTACAAACAAAGTTCAAATCAAATTATTTATTATTTCAACGCCAAACCCGACATGAAATTGTAAACATGAAACCGAGCCATGCAATGATGGACAGCTTTGTAAATAGGTATTTATATTTGCTGAATCACCCTGCTATTACCCACATTAGAAGGAGCGGGTTAATCGGCAGTAATCGTGAATGTTCGGGAGAATTCGGAAGTAATCGTGAGCTGGACCATCCATCACTGTAGACCAGTCATCGGGGCGATTACTCCTATCTAGTTGATAGCGAACCAAATTATTTAATGGCAGATGTTCTTACGGCGATTATTTCAGATCTTTAATGGACATGAATAAATGAGAGGTTATAAAACTGGAAACTATTATAGTTCTGCTCCAAGTTTGTTGTTGTTCAATCTAAAAGCCACGTTTTTTTTATTTAAAATTATTATTAGAAAGACGTTTTTTACATGTGCGTGTTTTTTATAATTTTTGAAGACGTTAGGAACCGTGCCATTGTTATACCTAACTTTGTTAAATTTTCGTTCTATGTTTTAAAAAGACAGTCGCCAAAACTTTTCACGCCAGAATAATTGAATAGAAGTAGGTACTCATATTTTCTCACAATTATTTATTTATAATAAACAGACCAGAGGGCCAATTTTACAAATTTCTTAAACATCGTTCGCGTTACCTTTTCAAAAGTCTATATTTTTATACATTTTTGACAGATTGCGAATGCGAAAGTTGCTCAAGAATAACTAGAATTGGCTAATTCTAGTAATTCTTCAGCAACTTTATTGTTGATTATAGCCTCGTCAGTTTTCAAATTTCAGGACACATATTTCACACATAACATAATATAATGTTCCTTTTAAACACCATTCACGTTAACGTTTAAGAATCTTTGCTGTCTCTTTGAAAATACTGGGTCAGTACAATTAGGGTACGATACATGTAGGAGTCCTTAAATGAAGAACCGGTTTTCTGAAACATAGTTCCTTCAATTTTTATTTTTATGTTGGGTAATTTAATTTTAAACTCAGTTAAAACAGGACATTGTTTTATCCACAAAAAGACGAATTAAGTTTGCGAAGAGGTCGTATAACAACAACTTGGGAAGGAACGCTACCAAAAACAATAGACGGTCGCTACGACTGGCTGTAAACGTTGTAGTAAAACAACATAACTTCCTTCTAAATTCGACGATTGAATGAAAGTACAAAAGGAACACATTTGAATTCATTCAAGTTCCAAGTTATCTTCGGAACACAGTCGCATTTCACTCGTTAACGGTCCAGGGAAGATGAACGGAAATTTCGTGGGACTCATAGGAGCTTTCAGAGGCGGATTTGAAGGAAAAACCTATTCTGAAAGTACTGTAAGCTTTTTTATTGCTAGCTTAATAAAAAAAAGTTTACAGTTTGAATATCTGGAGACAAAACGTCTCGAACCCACTGTCTTTTTTTAAACGTTTCTTGTATGGGAGCCCCCTTTATTTTTGTTATTTTTTTATTATTTGTTGTTATTCCGGTAATAGAAAAACACAATGAAAATTCCAACTGTCTAACTATTACAGTTCTTGAGATACAGCCTGCTGTCAGGCAAACTGACGGATGGACAGACAAGCGGACATTGGAGGCTTAGTAAAATAAAAAAAACAACTGAAAACATAAAAATAACTGAAAATTCTTATTTCAGAAATCGATAGTACCTACAGTAAGTCAAACCTGTAACTCGTAAACGGTCAAGACCATACTTCACTATCACTTCATATTATTAAAAAAAGTCTCCCGCCGCGCCGCGTCTGTCTATGTGACTGTTCGCGATAAACTCAAAAACTACTGCACCGATTTTCATGCGGCTTTCACCAATGGATAGACTGGTTCTTGAGGGAGGTTTTAGTATATAATTTGTCAAGTGCGGCGGGCATCAGCTAGTTTCATATAATTTATATTTTAAATCTTATTAAAACAGTTAGGTTTTTCCTTTTTATGAAAATCTTGAACCAAATTTTCACTTATTTCTCAATAATGAGGGGTATAAAGAAAGGAAACGAGAAAAAGGTGTCGTTAACATAATACGTTAAGTAAATTTACTCCGCGAGGCTGAAATGTAGCATATCAGCCATTTAGCCCTCGCGAGCTGTTTGTTTTTACAAAGCTCCATTAACGTTCAAGTAAATACAGTTTAACCTTGAATTAATTTATAGACTTTGTGATTTCTTGTTTAGGGAGCTTGTTTTCACTTGATTTCTGTCTTACTTCATAATGATAGAAATCTTTACTGTCATAAGTTTAGTTTGTATGCATAGTATTTGTTGATGAGGTCTTAGCTGTGTTCCTGGGAACAGTTTCTTCACCTTACAAATGTGACTCATAATTTACTGTCATACAGACAAAATTTTAATACCTACAATAATATGAATAGTTAGAGTTAGTGTGAAAGTGTTCTTGTAAACAAACAAAACAAGGATAAAAATTACAGGTTAGAAAATTGAGACTGTAAACACAGTAATAGGCTAGGCAAGACATAAATTACTTCTTATAAAAGAATACCAAAATAAATAAAGAACATAGATTTGCATTTAACCTTTTCCACGAGCAATTTTTCTTCATTTATTTTAGACGAAGCATCGTCTGCCAATAACATAGACGAAATTTCTCGCACGTATCTACCTAACACGTTGTCTCGACTTGTATTGTGAATTTGCTAGTCGATTGTCACGAATCACGGCATGTGTTGAAGTTATGTACGTATCAACTTATCGCTAACTTCAAACAAACAAAATAACATGGTTCTTTTCAAGTTTATATTTTGACTAGCTGATGCCCACGGCTTTGCTTGTTTGCCAAATATGTACTTAAACCTTCCTCGAGAACCACTCTATACATTGGTTAAACCAACATGAAAATCGGTGCAGCAGTTTTTGAGTATAATATGTAGATAATGATTAACAAATTTGCGTTCGCAATCATAAATCGTCAATTGCTTTAATTAATATTGACTTGATCATAACTAATTCAACAAAAAGGTAGAACTTACACTTAATTTTTTTGTGTTGAGTTTAGGGTAAACGCTGGAATTAGATTAAACGCTGAATTAGATTAGTATTGATCTTCTTTAGTACAAAAATTCTTACAATGAAAGGCTCTATCAATAATTTTGATTTTACAAGACTACGGACACTTTATATCCCGAGAGCATAATCTGTGTTCCCTTAGCATTATTTTCGACATTCAGGTGGGCGAACCCGGTTGCAGAAATTTTTCAAAACTATTTTATTAACCGAATTCAATGTAATATTGCAGCAAAAATGTTCAATGGCCGACATTTATTGTGAACTTGGTATTTACAAAGCGTGTCACAGCCTGCCTGTCGGTGAATAGTCATTGTTATCCAAAACATATGTGACATCATAAACACACTGTTATTCGTCGCAGCTGCAGTTAAAATTCGGGCTTGTTGGCAAATTGTATGTTTTCTGACTAAATATAAATTGAACACATTTCATAGAAATTTTACCATAATATGGTAATACTTACCTAAAATTTCTAATCAGCTTCTACCCGCAGCTTCGCCCGTAAACGTCACTGAATTAGCCTACAGGAAATTACTATCATGAAGGATGGTAAGATTTACGATTCTTTATGATAGTCAATTATCCATGTCTTGGTCTAATGTGTTCAAAATCCGTTCAGTTGCGGCGTGATAAATAAACAATTTATCAAACAGACTTTAACATTAGACTTTTTCATTAGTAAGACCATTTCTGAATGTAAATTAAAGAAGTATTACCCAGGTAATGTGTTGTGGAGGGTTGGTCTTGGTAGGCAGCCACACCACGTAAAATACCGGTATTCAGTTGAATCCGGTTTGATTGGAAGCCGACCTCAATGTAGTTGGGAAAAGGGATAGGCAGATGATGATAAATGAACGTAAATTCCATCTAAGATAGGGACATATTTTTACATAAATGTTGTACTCGTTTAATAAACGTGTGTCTTGCAGTAAATTAACTGCTGTTGCTGCACCGACCAATCCATCAATCTTGTGGGATAATACCTACCGTAACTGAAATGTTTGGCAAGCGGATTGACGATCGAAATAAGAACTTAAGAGATCATCATTAGCAGTGAATGAGAGTACGTATACTTGAATACGTATAAAATAAAAAAACTTACTTACTTGAAAAATTCCGATACAACAATTACAATATTTACGACAGATTGGGAAGAAGATAATTGCTTTAATAAAATATCAAATAAAAAAATGGCAATTAAAAGTAATTTATTACAGGATGAAATCGTTGTTACCAAATTATAAGAATCTGAGTTTAAAAAAAAATAAGTCAGAAACCACACGAAAATCTTATACAGTACCTATCACATCGATTCTTATGGTCAGTTTCCATCAAATATGTGCGAGAATAAGGAGCCGGGGATGTGGAACGCATCTTCAATTGAAGGCACAATACACACGCTCACACAAACAGGAGGTATCCTGTAAACTGTAAAGTGTGAAAAAATTTACTAGAGCATTTTTTTTTAAGGATGGCATATCATCAAATGACTCCTACAGCTCTGGGCGGAGCGGACTGTCACGGAGTGTAAGACTCTTACTGACTAAAACCTATCCGTGTTCTTCCTAATGCCTCTTGCGTTCCAGGGCTTCGGCAGGGGTTCGAACAAATCCCGCTATCTCAGATCAATATCAGATTGTAAGTGGGACGAAACGTAGAGATGCGGGCGGACATTAAATATACGATTAGGCTGCGACCACGGAAAGTGTCATGGACAAACATAATAAATTAATAACAAGGAAAACGTCTGAAACAATAAGAAATAATGTGGAAAGAATTAGAATAAAGGGAGAACAGGGAATTCTAAAATTGTTGTAAACGGAAATTGCTTTGAAAAATATTGGGATATAAAAGTTGCAGTAGGTACTCTACTACGTGCCTTAGTACCTACGTCGAGGAACATTTAATTTTTAGTAGCGACAAAATAATGTGATAATATATTTGCATGTGTGCCCAAATACTCTAAACTTTGTCTTTTATAGTAGGTATCGTTTAAATACAAACAGAAAATAAATTTGACATTTCCATTTTCAACGTTGTTATTAAAATTACTTCTCAAATTACAGACTTTGCATACTTATCAAAATTAATTATAATTAATTTATCTATTTTTACACTCAATAAATTAATCTCAAAGTGTTTTCTCTAATGAAAGCCTTTTACATAATTAAATCAATTAAAATAAATAACTTGCTGTGTTTCCCAGACTCGAAGCATTATTTTATACGGAGCTATTTCAAGAAATTATTATTGGTCTAAAATATTATTAAATTTATGTTATGCTTTCTTCGTCCGTTTCAGTTACTCACTTTGACCTAATTTTCAGCAGTAATTGATCGATGGTGTAAATATTTTAACTTTCTTGTTGGAACGAAGATCCTTATCGCGCGTTGTGAAAACTAGACGGAAAAAATTCTCACGAAAAGTTGTAACGACACTTTTTGCTATATTGTAAGCAAAAAGAACAGAGCAGAACAGTACGGAAACGAAACGACGACGATGGAATGGAATGGAATGGAATAGAATAGAATAGAATAAATACTTAAAAAAAAATACAATTCCTTCACTAATTAATCAAAAGGAACTTCGTTCCATCCGGGTGTCCCTTGACACCTCTCAAGTTTTTTAACAGTCGAAAAAAGAAATGTTGTTTTATAAACACGCCAAGAACAATTTTCGTTTGGCAAGCTATCATAGGCTGCGTCTTTATGAATCAACAAAATTTTTGAAGAAAAAATAACTCTAATGGCATCATTTCACGGTTAACAGTCCCAGGAACCACATGTGGTCTTCGCTGATTGTTTAACTATTGAGTCTGATTTGCAGACAGTGCACCTGTTAATTTTAATTTATGCCTCATAAAATCTCTTGTCTATTAACATTGTTTTGAAGTTATTGGCTTATTAATGACTTATGAAAATGTTTTGATTTTGCTACAACGAGGTGGAAAATAATAAACCAAGCACTTAGGTAGGTAGGCACTAGGCATACTCCAATCTAAAAATTGACAAAAAAAGTTACTTTACGCAACCAAGGTTCTCTCAAGTTATTTGCGTACGATATGTATAATATAAGAAAAATACATGTAATTTTATAATATAGGGATATAACGAAAATATTTCTGCCGCAACATTTCAGTACATACGACCTCGCCTTGCGATATATTACATCCCATACTCTCATATTACAGGAAGGAACAAAACTACAGGATTCCGCCAGCCAACCAGACCAAGCCATAGATCTCATCAAATTCCGGGGGCTCATCACAAGGAAAATCCGGTCGTTTTCCACACCGGAGGCTGCAACCTTGGGCCTTATTAAACGACTCAAAGTTGAAGCAGGAAAGCCCCATAAGAGACTGGGCCAACTATGTTTGTTGATGAGAGGTCAAGGTTCATTCATTTTCTTATATTATAAATCTGAAAAGTTTGTTTGATTGAACGCGCTAATCTCAGGAACTGCTTGCAGTACTATTCTGTAAACACGTCGAAGTGAAAACTTAGGCGAAGTGACCGACAGGTGAGCTGCAAACTATATAAACAAGATGCCGTGCTTAATATTTCTCAATAGGGATTAGTGATGAGTAGAGGACATTCAAATAATCTGTATATAACACTCCAAAAGTTCTGGAGTGGCGACCGCGTACCGGAAGACGCAACGTTGGAAGGCCTCCCACAAGGTGGACCGATGACCTGGTGAAGGTTGCGGGTAGCCGATGGATGCGAGACGCACAGGACCGGTCGTTGTGGCGCCGCTTGGGGGAGGCCTATGTCCAGCAGTGGACGTCTTTCGCTGATATGATGATGATGATGATGATGATGATGTATATGTCACCGTAAAGTGGCAGTCTCTGTAAGATTTAATAAATCTGTTTTTTTTTTTTATATTGATAGGCGTACGTTTGACCGCTATCTCAACTGATGTTAAGCGATGATGCGGTCTAAGGTGGAGCACACTTGCTTAGAAGTAACCTATTCACTCTTGACTTAAAGACTCCCAGGTTGTAGCTATCAGGTTATAATTTCTCGAATATTATGAAAAATCGTTTTGTAGATAATATTTCCCATCCATTATTTTCCAATACGTCCGTGACTTATTTAGAAAGAAATCTTCACAACTTCGAGCGATATTTTACAATCTTACGGAGCTTGCCATTTCCCGGTGACAATTATAATACTGTAATCACATGTTATAATAACAAAATATATAAAGGTGAACTTGGTTGACACACTACCGAGTGTCTGGAAAGCTCGGCGCTCTGAGAAAGTTGCTTTAAATCTTTTGGACTCTTACTGAACCCAACAAAATCTCAGGCGCTCATTATTGGTGGCAGATACATGCTTAACCTATTAAATTACCAGACCCTGCCACCAGTAGTATATGACTCGGTGCCCATTTTGTATTCCAAGAGTGCTAAAAACCTAGGCGTCCATTTTGACACTAACCTCTCTTGGGAGGTTCATATTGGTGAGGTAAGTAAAAAGGTTTTCTACTCTTTCCAGTCCCTTAAACGTCTCCAAAAATTCCTACCTTTTCACACTAAGGTCAGCCTTGCGCAATCTCTTCTTCTACCGCTCATAGACTATGCGGATGTTTGCTTTCTAGATGCAACAGAGGTACTCCTAAACAAACTCGAGCGGCTGCAGAACTTGTGCATTCGCTTCATTTTTGGCCTCCGCAAATATGACCATGTGTCGGAGTTTTGGACCAGATTGAAGTGGCTGCCTATTCGGCGTCGACGAGATACCCATATCCTATCCCTTCTCTATACTATACTGCACAATCCCAATTCTCCTCAATATCTTCGTGAACGCTTCGAGTACCTCATTCCAAGTGGTAAACCCTGTCGCACTGCTACTTCTCTTCTCCTTCGCACTCCGCGTCACACTTCCAGCCGCTATGATGGCTCCTTCTCAGTTACTGCAGTACGTCTCTGGAACTCTCTTCCACACTCTCTACGCGACAGCCCTTCTCTTGATGTCTTCAAGAGGAAAATTAAAGAGCATTACCTTTCACAATGACATAATATTGGATATTTATATATATACATATATTTGTGTATTTATGTAGTAATATTTATGTATAGGTATTATTTGTATACTGGATCCTACCCTCTATGATGAACTCTCTCTATCACTCAAAGGTTTGCTGGGAGAAAACTCAACTTTGAGTTAAGCTCGCCTTTGTAAATTACATATTTATTATGACTGTATCATAAAAGTTGTTTTGGTGTACAATAAAGAATTAAGAATTAAGAATTAAGAATGACAAAAAAGAGAATTAGGCAGACAATTTTCCTAAAAATCACGTAGATTTTGGCACTTAAAAAAGTCGTTGACATTGATCACTGATCAAGATTAAAATAACAGCTTCACAAAACTGAACAAAGATAATATTAGATAGAAGTCAAAAGTTCCATTGGAAACTCATCGATCATCGTAATGTTGCAAAATCATTGTTTTAAACTTTCCCATTGAGTCCTTATTGAAGGAAAGTTTTGTTATGTTCGTTATACATAAATCAACAGAAACATAAAGCTGAGGACACGAAACGATTTTGCAAAGAGGGTAATAATAATAGACTGTAATATCCATAGATATAAAGCTTTTGTCATTGTAAAAGCCGAGCTTGTAACACTATAATATGTTCCTCTAAATACGTACTTGCTCTAGTTTCTATTATGTTCAGTGTATTCAAGAAAAATCAATGCTAATCTAGACTTTATGTAAGAAAAGGTTTTGGAATAAACGCCTTTAATAATGCTGCTCAGTCTTTTCTAAACTATGCTGGGGTCATTCAGCTTCCATGCGATTGTAGCTGAGTGCTAGTATGTTACGTAAAGCTAAAGTTGTTTGTCTTCCCTTCCACATATAACCCATCTGCCTTCAAAGCAAGAGTGAGCAGGAATCTTCCGAGCACGCTCCATCATAGATCTCATCCATCGCTTTTCATCAGGCGTGATCGAGGTCAAGGACAAACGGTGAGATTATTATTATTATTATTATTATTATAATAGTAAAAAAAGATACCTACTACAAGCCAATTCCTCAAAAAAACAATTGGGGCCATTTCTACTAATTTTAAACAACTTTCGCATTCGCATGTCAATCGCAAACTGTTAAAAAAGCCTTACGTTTCATACTTTTTTGACAGGTTGCGATTGAGATGCGAATGTGCAAATTAGTAGAATTTGAACTCTGGAGTCAGAGTTGACTCTCGACTATACGTAACGTTTGTCAAATGACAGCCGGATTTATCTGCTTAAGATAAATGCGTGACTTGCAAGGCACGGAAGAATCTCAGTATGTTAATTTGGTCACCCATGACGCGGCATGCGGCGTACCTACAAGCAAGCTTATCTAACCTGCCAGTGTGTCAATTCTAAAAAATTGCAAAGTTCGCATTCGCATGTCAGTCGCAATCTGTCAAAAATGTATGGAAATTGTGCCGAACCGCGATAGTTAGACAGTTGAAATTTTCACAGATGATATATTTCTGTTGGCGCTATGACAACAAATACTAAATAAACAGAATAAAATAAATATTTAAGGGGGCTCCCATACAACAAACGTGGTTTTTTTGCTCGATTTTAATAACGGCTACAGGAAATATTCACAGAATATTTAGTTATTATACATAATGGTTTGGAAACCTTCTTGCGCGAGTCCGAGTCGCTCTTGGCCGGTTTTTTTATAGATTGCGACTGAGATGCGCAGGAAACCTCCCAGCTGCACAATAATTAGTAGAATTGACACTCTGTTCAATTAATTATTATCTACCTATTTTGAAGTCAAACTTGTTTAAGCGCACGCTCTGTCTATTTCGTTACAGCATATTAGTCCGAACCTGGTTATCTATTCAGGTCTAGGCTATGTTTAATTGACACTTCATGGTACACAACGAAACACTATCTATTGGGGTATTGTGGTACAATAGAATATTTCAGGGCAATATTAGTATGATATTGGATCAGTTTAAGGATAACAAAAACCGCCTGAAAATAACGAGCTATGTCATCGGAGATTATAGACCGAGGTGATAATGTTATTTTGATCAATGAAGTGCCAAGCTTTAAATAACTTAGGCGAAAATAAAATTCTAGGTATGTTTTAGTTTTACGGAGATGTCAATCCTAACAAAAATTATAAATGCGAAATTGGGTTTTTGGTATGTCACTCTTTAACACCTACATCGCTGAACTAATTTTAATGAATTTTGCTAGAGAGATGGATGGGGCCATGGATACGGTTATAAGTTATTTTTTTTGCAAAAATCTATTTTACCGCAAGCGAAGCCACGGTCATTATCTAGTAGCATATAATGCAAACAACTTATAGGTTTTGGGGTTTAACCCACTGGTCATTTGTATACCTTGCGGATGCTCAGATGCCTGAATATCAGACCAAGTCTATCGGGTAATCCAGTAAATTATTAGTATTCATCTTCGTCCGGTTACGTTGGAAGCCGAGCCCAATATGGCTGAGAAAAAGCAAGCTAGGCAGCTTTTCTATTAGGTTAAAAAACTGGAAACTGCTAAATTTTGAGGAGCTAAAGAAAGCCGAGAAGCATGACTACTATCGTTGAGGATTTTTTTCGAAAGAGTCACCGTGGCCCTGCAACGCAAAGGGCATTTGGAGGAACTCGGGAGGGTTTTAGCACGGTTAAGATATCTATACTGAGTTTTTAATCAGGAACAGTCTGACACTCGCTTCCGAGGAGTCACATGATGATTTCCCAAAAAAATAATACTATGGTGAATAAGCTATAACACTTGGTTTGCTTTAGGTTGGTATATTATATCACGGATGACAACATCTTCGTATAAGGTTTCTCTAGTCTAAAGTGGGACAACGCTCGGCGATCGGAAATTCATACTGTCACTAGATTGTTTTGAAGCTCTATGTCTGCCGGATATCGTTTTGTAGAGAGCTATAGATTACTTCCATATAAAGTCAGCTTTATTCATCATTTCAATAACCTTCTTAAGGGCTGTCCTTGACAAATGGCCACGAATGAAATTAATGAAAATTTGTAGAAGACATACTAGTAGGAGGTAGGTAATTGAGGTATATGATCATATATATGCATATGGTTATTCCTCACGGTATTATTTCTAAAGGCATTCACACGAGGACGAATCGTCTTTTTCACGATACGTCTTTTTTTTTGACGAAGGCAATGCTTGTCAAATGCTTGTGTTCAAATGCATCACGAATCGTGAAAAATGATGGATACGTCTTAAATCATGTATCGTGAAGATTTTGTGACGGATCTCGCCGCGCCCCACAGGCCCTCACAGTTCAGTAGGTAGTGGGTTCATGCGAGACTGAACTCTGAATCACGACACCAATGTGAACATCAATTCGGATATGTTGACGAATCGTGATAAAACACGATTCCGTACCTATGCAATGTGGACGTCCGTCCATCCATATTTGCATAGCTTATTCTGAGAAAAAAAGTAACGATTTTAATACAACTTGATACAATCCTGAACCTACAGAAGATACCTCGATCTAAAAAGTTAGTTAAGAGCTTTTTCGACACAAGGTTTAGAGATACAGTGAGAACTTTCTATTGAAAGTCAAATATTGCTCTGCCTCTATCTCCAAACTCTTTTTCGAGAAAGTTACTTAAACTAACGTGCTTATCAGTCGTCCATGAAGGTAATAAATAGATTCAATTTTTTTAACATAAATCGAAGGTATATATAACAGTAATGTAGCCAGCATAGATATAATAAATAAGGTAGCCAACGACTAAGTACCAAGAGTTACGTAAATTACCTGAGTGATTCTAATAAGTTTGCAATTTACGATTGGAATTTTCAATTTTATTATTAAGCTCCGTCCTACTTACCGATCCACATTAATTGAAAATCTTCGTCGTTCTCAGTACTAAGACTTTTACTGAATATAGTTGTGCTAAATCCTACTTTCAATACTAATAATGTAATGATGAAGCCATTTGCATGCAGGCTGGGACTTGCAGACTTAATTTACCACTGCAATTAAGAGATGTCGGTTTTCTTCGGAATGTAAGTAAAAACTGCTATACTAACGCCTCAAAAGCCTTTGTTGGTCAAATAATAGATAGTTTCTTGTCGCTTTTCTTTTCAAAGCAATTCATATAGAGCATAGAGATCTAAACTTGGACAAAAGACATTCTCGAGGTCCGGACGTTTGCCCATTTTCCACCCCTTTCATACAAATATCCTGCAGTACTCAGGTCCTACATGTTTTGCGCAATTCACACTGACAACGGTATGCGGAATGTGAGGAGACATATTATAAGTTATTGGACGACATCGTGTATCATATGACAAGATTTGTAATACGGTGAGCTAGCTGAACTATGCTTCCATAAAGTCGATTGCACGATCGAGGAAAATTATTTGGAAAATCTCAGTGGGCTCCATTTTGAAATGATATTACGTTTTATTGCGTAGTAACAGGTTATTCAGTTTATGTTATAGAAATATTGCGATTCTTAAAATAAATGTCCAGAGCCGCGACTCTACAGAATGGACACAAAGAGCGCCAGCATCAGTCAAAGTCTCCACTACCCGGCCAAGTGAGTAATAGAGTAAATCCCTCTATCTAACACTAACGACGCTATCATAATGACTCATGTACTCAGTGGTTCATGCTGGCCACCACAAGTCCATTCGATTGTTCAGACCAATAGAACGTTGGGTTGAATTGTGGTATGTTCGGGTCGTTTTGTGAAGTTTTAATGATGCTGGCCGGCTGTTTCAAAGCTAGTAGGATTATGATTTGAGATTTCCCAGTAATATCTGGTAGCTCTACAGGCATTGATTAAGAAAGGCTTAGGTATTACATTCAGTGAATACCCTTTTACATAGAATTGGGTAGTATTTATACAAGTAACAAAAACCTAGCGGGGCAAAGTAGATCCTACATAAACCTTATTCCATTGTTGGTTTAGTTCCTAACCCTTACTAAACTACACATAATGTAGGTTCGTGAACAAATACGATTACTGGATAGATCGACAGACCAGAAGGATTTGGAGTATTATTGTGTTACTATGGTAGGCACCAGATAAATATGCAATAACGGTCATTGACCTACATACATTTATTAACTTTTTTGAAATCAAATACAGAAATAAAGACACACTTACAGTTGTCCCGAATCGACTTCTATCGTGATCCTTTATGTTCTCGGTTAAACGGTTCATAATTTTTTATTGTTCGTGTATCGACGAAGGGATATCAGGGAAAGGTCAATGTACTTTATTGAAAGTTTATCTGGTGCCTAGCATATCTTTTAGTCAAGACTAGTCTGATCCAATTTAAGGTGTAATTTATAAAATGAATATTCAGTTGAACAGAAAGCAGACACTTCCTTGACAGTTATTGCACGTAAAATGAGTTAGTTAGGTAATTATGAATAACGCCGAGCACAGATGTGATACCATCAGCGATAAGCGTGTCGGTCGGTTGTCGAAAGCAGGATGCTATGAACTATTTAGTCACAAATGACCCAGAAATACTTGGTGTATCCGACAGTCTGGTATCTACATCTAACTAGATCTAGAGATCACCGATCATGGACTTCTGAAAGTCTTCTATAGGGTACTAGTTTTTATTTGTAAACTAGCTTCTGCCAGCGGCTTCGCCCGCGTGATCCCTAGGGAACATGCTCCCGGGATTAAAAGTAGCTCATGTGCTATTCCAGACTATAATCTATCTTTGTTTTAAATTTAATTAAGATCCGTTAAGCCGTTCTGGCGTGATTGAGTAACAAACAACCAAACTTTCACATTTTTTTTTTTCATTTTTTCTATTGATTGTAGCGTGTTGAAAAGTATACTATAACCAGCTCAGGAGTATGAAAAATAATTATACCAAGTTTCGTTAAAATCCGTCGAGTAGTTTTTGTTTCTATAACGGTTATACAGACAGACAGACAAAAATTTTACTGATTGCATTTTTGGCATCAGTATCGATCCCTAATCACCCCCTGATAGTTATTTTGGAAATATATTTCATGTACAGAATTGACCTCTCTACAGATTTATTATAAGTACTTATAGATATAGATAGATATTGGTACCTACTCAATCTATCGTCGGTTCAGAAATATCAGACATTGAGAGAAGTGATTACATAGCTTTCATGGCAAATACTGTGCGATTGAGCGACTTTAATCCCTACTTAATATTATAAATGCGAAAGTAACTCGGTCTGTTTGTCTCTTCTTCAAGCCTAAACCACTGAACCGATTGGGATGAGCTTTTGTACAAAGATAGTTTGAGATCCGAGAAAAGACATAGGATAGTTTTTATCCCGGAAATCCAACGGGAACGAGAACTATGCGGGTAAATAGGCTATATATATTCCGGGAGTATGTTCCCTGAGGATCGCGGGCGAAGCTGCTGGCACACACTAGTACATTATAAATGGCTTAGAAAGCGCTAGGATGACATGTCGATTGCCAAATCTGTGTGCAGGCCTTTAAGTACGTAATAAAATGGCGGTCAATACAGTTCCAGCTACAAATCGATTATTGCCAAGTCGTTTTTTGGCACGTCTGGTTCGAGGTAAATGGCCTAATGTACGTGATAGAATCTTACCATACGTATTTATAGATAGATGTTGCTCCGTCTTTTGGCACTGTTTCTTAGTAGTCTATGTACGAATGGTAACACTTGAGCCGAACTTATCAAGTAGTTTGTATGGTTTGAATATAAATTAAGAGCCTTCTGTTATGTTGAGTCAAGATTGCTCTGTCTGTTGGCATTCGATTTCGAGAACTTTGTTGTTGACGTAAGTACCTGTCTGTAAGTTAATGCAAACCTATAAGGCTTTGAAGTGGGTTGGGCTACGTAGCAAGGATGCACTCTGAGTGATGGACGAAAAATCATCAGTGAACGACTGAGGAAAGTCGACCGCGGTGAAGTCTGACGTTTAGCAGTGCGATTATGTAAACATCTCACCCTGTATACTTAGGTGAAGCGAACATGACTTCAGCTGTCAACCGATACGAACAAGTTGGAATGACGGTTTAGTTCTCGTTCACTACATCTGAATTGAATTTTTTACAGCCGGTCGATTCTGTTGACATATCACCGTGATCACCTAGGTGGAGTGAACGACAAGTGTGCTGTCATTCTTATCTTGTTTGTATGGTTTGACAGCTCAATTGTCGTTCACTTCGCCTAAGTGTTCACTTCGACATGTTTACAGAATCGCACTGCTGAATCGTTCGGCAAATTGCCTTAGCGTAGCTTCTAAACCATAGAGCGCACAAGATAGGTTTGATGATGAGACACAAATTAATCTACTTAAAGCCGGAATAAAAGTTGAATTGGGTATTCTTAATATTCTTATATCGAATTTAAAACCTTTATGACAACCTTTAAAACTTACTAGCTGACCAGAGCGCATCTTTGTCTACGTCTAAATTTTGCATCAAGGCTCCGCTCCTATTGGACTTAGCGTGATGTTATATAGCCTATAGCCTTCTTCATTATACAGGGAAATTGAAAAAATACCCGAAACCTCTTAGGCAGTGAAAGTACACATGATTATAAGCAACTTTTGTTTTAGTAAAACTCCGAAATCTCGAAAAAAATATCAGCTGTTTCATACAAAATGCAGTATTTAGCCAATGAAAATGTATGAAACAGCTGATATTTTTTTCGAGATTTCGGAGTTTTACCAAAACAAAAGTTGCTTATAATCATGTGTACTTTCACTGCCTAAGAGGTTTCGGGTATTTTTTCAATTTCCCTGTATATCCAAAACTATAATAACTTTTCAATTCGAACCAGTTGTTCCTGAGATCAGCGCGTTCAACCAAACTCTTCTGCTTTAAAATATTAGTAATGTAGACATGAGTATCGTGATAATATTATGTTTTTATGTCATGTCTGATAAGGTCTTTGGTTTTTTCATAAAATTCTTAAACTTTTCATTGCAAGAGTTCAGAAATTTTGTCTTACCTCAAAATCTCTAAGTAAACACATTCTCTACTTTAAAGTTCTAAGAGCTACTCCAGACAAAATATGACGAGCCATAAATAGCATTATTACAGAATAGGTACGGAATATCCGAGCAGTGCATTTTGTTCATAATTCTAGGATAAAATTCTTTGTAGTTTACAGTGAGTAGAGATGGTAAAGCAAGCATTACTTAATAAAACAATGTTTAATCATGTCAAAGTTATTGAGAATGTTAGGTATACTACAAACCTACTTACACGCCGCGAGCCAGCAACAGATTTTCATGACCAAGTTCCTCCCGGACGATGACTTTATAAATGTTTAAGATCGCTGTGAACTACAGCAGCGACTCGGTGGTGGGTTGAGCAGTGGCAGCCTCCCAAACAGGTTTGAAAAAAAAAAACAGTTGTTTCCTCTCGATTGAAAGTTGTGTTATTATAGCTTTTCCAATATCTTGCAGAAAACAAAACATCAGCTGGTTGTATCTCGGAATATGATCCTGTAATAAACAAATCAATCTGCCACAATTTTCATTCAGAAGGAAATTTCAAAAAAAAAAAACTGCTTAACCCACCCACCGAATTGCAGCTGACGTTCACAGAGGTTCAAGATAAAGCTCTCTTAACAATTTTACATGTTATCGTTAAGGAGGAAATGTATGACAAAATTGGAGCCTGCCTTGCGGGCTATTCCGTAAATTGTTGATATGACTATTACTATGATTATGACTGACATGCGAAATATGCGAATGCGATAGTTGCTTGGAAAATAGTTGAAGTAGCACTAAATTCTCAACATCGACGTCTCAATGCAGAAACCGGAAAAAGTGAAGTTATCTTTCTAGTCGCTACAATCATAGTTGACTGCTATTTAGTATTCGATTGTTTGTGGTCTGCCCAAATCCACATAATTAGCTGAACAGCCTCCAGCACAAACCGCTAGCTTTATTTGGTTCTGCACATTGACATTATTTATTCGTAGGACTTCGAACACTGCAGTGTTTTTTTCCGCCACAAAGGAAAAAAAAAAGAAAATTGAAATCTGAAACCAGCCAGTGGTTTAGACTGAAACGTGATAAAAGAGAAGCCTAGGATTTTATATGTGAAGCATTGAGGAATATGTAAAGTGAGGGGCGTAGAATTTAGTAGGACAAGGCACATATATCTACCATTTGTTGCGAAAACGTTAAAAACTCGAAACACGTTCTTAATATCGTGAAACAAATAGTGTGACGATATTGGGCACTTTGATTTATCTGTTCAGACACATGGCCAATATGTATTTGGATACAGTTAGCCGTGTAAATAGCCCCAATGTACAATCTTAGTTATAGCGATGCAATTACAGTCCTATTCAATTTACAATTACGTACATAATTGAGTGTCTGTCACAGTGTTATCGTATTTGCACAGGTAAGCAGACTGCAATGAACTACCTGCGTAACAATTATAATAGGCAGCTAGTCTAGAGTCTAGGCAGTTCATGGTAAATGGATTTTAATGCACCTTCAGTTAATATTACATACAAATAGAAAGATTTTTTGTACCTATAGGACAGTTTGAAAAACCAGTATGAAAGCCTGATTCGATGTATTTTTTTACTTTTGAGTTCCGAATAAATAACGGAACCGAGATAGGATCACTCGGGTCTCCGACTGTCACAGCCAGTTTTCACCGGATCTACAAGACCGATTCTGTTGAAATTTGGTATACATATGGATTTTAGTGACCCAAATACGGACGTACGTAAATGATTTCATTTTGAGTATGGGGGGTCAACTTTTGAGGATCAAACTAGAAAAATTGAGAGGATATTTTTTTTTTTCATAATTCTAAAATCAATATTTATGAGGCTTTTCAAGACCTCTAGATTTTATTAGACCAAAAATTACCATTTTCCCCCTTATCTCCAAAAAACTGAGCCTAAAATTACGAAAAACATGCAAAGAATAGTTCTTTACCTAGAGATTACAGGAAAATCTATAAGTCTGTAGTGTTAAATAACATGTTACACAAATGAAAATGATTTGGAACCCTTTGCACGCGAGTGCGACTCGCACTTGGCCAGTTTTTTGCAAGTTGCTATTAATTTTGGATGCTATTAATGGATATTTAATAAATTAATCATACGATTTCAAGAAAACACCAACATAAAATGGTATTTAAAATATATGTAGGCACGTAGTAAGTGAAAAATTAACATGGAAATCCTTTTGTCAGACACAGAGAGTCGCAATTTAGACGTTGGTAACATGATTATATCGTGGGCATCTAACCGAGTTAAAACACAGTGTGATACACATTACACATGTTATATAATAAATATTATAGCTAACATCTATAAATCATCGTTAGCAGTTGGCATTAGCTGGCACTCGTGTGGAAACAGGCGTGTAAACATTTTCTATCGAGCGTTTGTTTCCAAAATCGCATTTTTTGCGAAACATTATTATTGTAAGGTCGCCCTATTGTTTTGTTTTACATAGACAATATCTATACTATGTAGCTGAACGCTAAAGTAAAGGTACTGGTTTGAATTGAACAATTCGTTTATTGTTGGATAGCCCATTAATTAAGGAAGGCTGTAGGCTATATAACATCACGCTACGAGTACGACCAGTAGGAGCGGAGCGTTATTGAAAAATGTGACACAGACGAAGTAGCGCAGGTTAGTTTGTATGTTCATAAAACGTCGTCATTTTGCCACTTGTGTGTCTTGAAAATGTTCATGAACTTGAAAATGTACCTGGAACTGAAAATGAACGTGGACTTGAAAATGTACATGGACTTGAAAATGAACATGGACTTGAAAATGTACATGTACTTAAAAATGTACTTGGCACTCGTCACATCGAAAGACCCACACATATTTTTGCCATAGGGTTGCAAACAAATGGGTACAAATGAGCACATGAAAATCTGCAATCATTCAATTTGTCGAGTTACGTATGTTGCGAATAGACTTGAAGTCCGTATGCAACTGAGTACCAGTATTTTACATGGAGCTATTGTCTATCTGACGAGAGTAATACGAACACGAACGACAACGAACGCCACGAACGATACGCCTTGGTAAGACTGGAGTAAGATTTACTGGCTTCTGAGTTCTGACTGTCCGTAACGACTGTCAAAGATCTACAAAGGGTAGCCGAGATCAACAACTACTTGGACATCAGTATTAGCAGGATATTTTAATTAAAGTAACTATTCACCATATAAACTAAAATCATGAACGCCAATATAATAAACTAGCTGACCCGTGCCCACTTCGTTGGGCAGTATTTTTCGGGTTAATATAGGGATATAGCCTCTAGATGACACTCACAAATATCGTGGCTTTCTAATGGTAAAAGATTGACGATAGACATTTGAAATTCATACCAGATTACTGGCTTTAAAAACAAATTATTAAATTAACCACAGGTGACTTCTGAAGGGAGTTTCCTCTTGACATGACAGCACGGTCCTGATCATGTCATGAAAATCCAATGGAAGTAAATAAAGCCATAAAGAAAAACGCCAAACAAATGTGCTGGCTGAAACAAAACACTAGGTTAACCACCAGAAAATCACCAATAATAAACACGTGGCTACGTGCGCCTTTTGGACAAAAACTTACAAAATCATCATGCAATCACCACGCGCCTCCATATAGGGGTTGTGTGCGTTGTTTTACAGATAAAAATACCTGAAAAATAACAATTTAATTCGTAATATTCTCGTTGGGTTTGAATAACACATTTCGTCTAGAAGAATTCTTTCTTACCACAAATTACGGCACTATCTACATAGCGTCATCCTGGGTAGCTTGTTCAAGCTTATTGGACAATAAACTGTCCCGATATAAACAGGATTCCTCAAGATTATTTTAGCGAGATGAAATCATTGCCATTTCTCTGGTCAAACAGGGTCGAAAACATGTCGAAAATAAACGTCAAACGATTCGCATACCACAGATTATAGAAAAAAAACTAGAGATGTGCGTTCGGAAATCGACTAAGAAACGCGGAAACATGTGACGAGACAAAAGGGCTCGTTACATTGATCTATACTAATATTAAAAAGAGATAAAGTAAGTGAGGTTGTAGGGGTTACCCCCTACAAACCATCTCTCTGGATCTACTGAACCGATTTTGAAAATATCAAATACCAGTGTTTGGAAGAATCCCGCTGTTATGAGCAGATAAAAGTAAAACGTAGTTTGAACTGTTACTGACTACGACAGCAAATAAAAACGCTTTATAGCAAAAACTTGTGACATAAAAATCAGAATATTTCCTGATCTCAGCTACAGTATTTTATAAAGGTACTAAAATGTTAGAAGAGCTTTTAAATTGAAAGACAAGTACTAACATTAAGATGACGATAAAATATGAATACTTCAGAAATCAAGGTTTAAACTACGAATAAACAAAGAAAATTATGCTGTACTTTTTCATGACTGTTTAAATAAAGCGAAAGGAACAGTATCCCGTATACACTTATCACATTTTCTTTAAGTCAGAGTGGTTAAGATTGATACGGAAGCTACGGTTCGTTGAGAAAAGCCCGGCTTTATTCTCCAGAGACAAGAAAATTGTTCTTTTTACAGGTTTTTGTTGTAATAATACAAAGTTTATTCGAAACGACCTCAGTGGTTGAGCGACGGAGATGAATAGGGTGTACTACTGTCGTTTAAAAACTTAATGCCAACAATAAAATCTTGGTTTAAACTTTTGCGGGGCAATTGTTCATGTCATTTGAAAGTGAAAAGGCATTATGTTACTGAAAATGGTAAGAAGGCACATATTTTCGGGTGTAGGCCAAGTCAACAAGTGAAGGAACGCTAAGGAAAAGGAATCACCAATGAACATCGCACGCTTGCTCGTCATGCCAAAGAACAGTCAGTGCAGTGATTCCACTTTCACTAAATCGTCGTCCTATTACAAAGCGATCATGGCGCGAACACGCCATCTTCCAACACATTTGTACGGCCAAACGGGTCGCGTCGTCGCGCTGGTGGAAAGCTCCTCCCAGTTTTGCTCGTGATCGACGAGTAAAACTGGCATATTCGCGCGGGGATCGGTTTGTGGAAGACGCTAAAAGCGATCGTTAACTCGTTCGCTAAGTCTGTCGGTACCTATATTACTCAGACAGAGACTCTTTTGTTGTGAAGAAACTTTGAAGAATCACCATACTGACAATGTCACCAGTCGACAAGAATCTGGTATAAATGATCGGTTACCAAAGTGAAACGATCGTCAATCACATAGAAGCGCTAAAGTGCTGCTGAAATATTAGTGTTTTCTACTCTAAACTGTTACAGACATAAATGATTTGATCAATATACATAAATGTATAGTTTTGTTCTTTGAAAGTGGTTACAGTTAGAAACCTAAAACACACACTAGTCTGACCAACGGTGTACCAACCGAGTTCATGTAATTCAGTTCCTGGATGGTTTCAGATGGAAGTCGCTCCATGGAAATTAGTACATACTGTTATTTAGTTGGAACTGCAAGGACTGTGAAGAGACTCCCACAAAGTGGACCGATGTCTTGATAAGGGTGGCGGGTAGCCGATGGATGCGAGACGCACAGGATCAGTTGTTATGGCGACACTTGGAGGGTCCAGCGGTGAACGTTTTTCAGCTGATATGATGATGATTTGACTGGAACCCAACATAATTGATAAACAGCTAGCAGATTTATTGATCTAGTTTCCAACCACAGTAAAGCTAATAGCAACGGTGACATGGATAACCAAGCTAATTTTCTGACATTTAACTCTAGCAAGCTGAAGTTTCAAATTGTAAGTTACGTATATGACGTTGGTGGCCGGGATATAATATATTCCCGGCTCTTACCACTTTCATTTTAGTAGGTACCCGTTATTCAAATGTGAATCGTTTAAAATGGTTCAATTTTCAAAGGTGATACTTTTCCTAGAGTAACAGAAGTTCCTGCATAGCAGAATATGGTAATATTTTACGAGTTTCATACATTTTAAATGAAACATGTAAAAAATATGGTGGGAAAAAATGATGAAATTAAAAAGGATCGCATTATGCCTGTTTTCCCGGAAAACCCTTATGGGGAAACACAAACAGGTATATAGCTATAAGGCAGGTATAACCACATATATAATAGTACCTACACTCATAATTGGCCAGTCAAGGGGGCGAGCCTATTTCGATCAACCATGCTGCTTCTGAGAGATTTCATCGATCCGAGAATCGAACCCAAAGCCTCATGCTGATCAGAAGGTCTTACGGGACCATAACTTAACTGAAGAATTATTTAGTCTAAATTTACTAGTAAACAAAAACCTAAAGTTATTAGCCCAAGATACAGCAGTATTGTAATGGAAAAATCGCCAGAAAATAAGCTCCATTGTCCTTTACTATTACCTTGAGTCCTAGACAAATGTCTGTAAGTAAGCAAAACAATAACCAATTTCGGCAGACCTTTTTTTGTCAGTAAACAAGTCACTGATTGCTCTTTATTTTGGTTCCGACTCGTTCCTTATAACAGTCACGTAGTAAGTACAAAATAAGAAAGATTAAAAATAGAATATTTAATTATTTATCGGACCGGCTCTAGGCCGTATTCATCGCCGCAAGGGCTAAACCGCCGGGGGTAAATGTAAAGGTAAGGAGACGAATGGACTTGTTAAAATATTTATGCAGTTTCCATAAAAACAATTCGCAACCTTGACCTTTTAGTTTGTTACAGGTTTTCTAATATAAATATTTAGGCAACTCCATCCTCATCAAAATGGTAGGTAACTTCCTGAATAAAGATAATTTTTTAAATAACACTATCGAGTAACTACAGTCGATCGAACGCTGAGGAACCCGTACCATAGTGTCTACACTCAGGCCTTTGTATGCATGCATATCGCATGCGCTTACAAGGTAAGGTAAACTTTACCAGAACAACACACGTACTCTCGGTAACAACACTGAAGTATACGTCTCGTAAGAAAACATCATGAATATTTTCAATTAGGTACACGATTTAACACAGCTTCTAGTATTATGATTTGCTTGAGAGAAAATTTCTATCATTCTGCAGTGCTTCTGCTATTTTTATTTAAAATTATAACACTATTTTGATGTAATTGTTGATAAAAAATTCAACACCATCCCACTCTTCGGCATTAATAAATTAAACGCATCTAAAAGGTGCAATAAATATTATGCAACTTACAAGCCAAACTCGTACCTACTCGACACATATTTCCCTCTAGGAGGCTGAACGGGAGAAAATCATTGTCTTTACCCTGATTTCTGAATTAAGAATTTGAAACTGAGTATTTATCAAACTCGTCTTCTATATCAGGGTTTGACACGTTATTAAATTCAAGTACTCATTACACTAGTTTACAAAATTTAACTTTTTGTCTGTTGCCGCGGATTTTGTAGTTGATAATGTTTATATTTGTCATGTTTTTTTTTTCAAATCTACCCTCAAAAAAAAATTTCTGCTCAAATTCTTTTGTTTTTTAATTTCTAGCTTTAACCGCACGAGCATATCCCGCTTTATCTCGTTCCCGTAGGAATGTCGGAAAATCCTCTCGAAGTGCTCCCTTATACTCTCCAAGGAACCTACGTGCCTTTCAACTTTCTACGACCCTTAGTTTTAGCTGTGCGTTTTCTGTCAGTCAGTCACTCAGTAGCTGACGAGTTTGATTAGTTGATAACGTATACCTATTTACTGTCTTTAAAATATATAAATACTTGCAACATGAAAAGCTCAAGGAGGTGCTTGTGAACCAATCCAAATCGTTTTGCTATAATTATTTGTGGAGAATAATTATGTAAAAGCAAAATTGGAGTTCGTTAGTAATAAATCTGTATTTTGGAATGCATTTCGATAAAAATAGCATGCTGTGAGGAACTGCAGATTATGTTCGCAAATCGTATATTGAATATTTAAGATTATGTAAAAGTGCCAAAAGGATAAAAAACAAAAAATGAAAAAACACCAACCAAATTTCAAACAACATCTTTTTGGCACGAACCAGAAAAGCTGAAACTCAAAAACCAGAGCTGACAATAAAAATCGACTCGTATATTAGAACTTAGTACCTATAACATGTGAGTCAGTAACAGGCAACATTTTTCTTAGTAAAGTAATGCTCTTAACGTATTGATCAACAGAAGTTATATGTTGGGGCCATTGGCCAAACTGTGTTACATTTTTATCGTGTCATAGCGATAAAAACATGTTTTTCAGTTTACAAGTCCTTCAAATAGAGGCGTATCTCGTGATCTGCGATGTCGGGAGGATCAAGAGTACCCGGCTGTCAGACTCCCAAACTTTTGTTAGGCCCTCCAAGAAGCGTTACATGATAAATTAGCTGTTACTTCATTAATCTTTCAGCGCGGTTCTACGGAGCGATTTAGCTCTTACGTTACAGCGATTTTATATTTGTTTCAAGAGGTTTTTAGAAGACGTAGTGGAAACCTAGCCTTGTATCGTAAAACGTGTGAAAAGACTCCCTAGGTCATAAAGACGAATTGTGTCAGTCTTCTTAAAATTGTAACATCAACATGCACGGACATTGCATTGGTCACCGTTTTGATACGAGGCGTATAAAGGCTTGTCGGCCATTGTGATTGCAAATACCTATATTATAAATGTATCAATTTTGTCCTGTTCCCTTAGGTATAACGGGAAATCTTCTCTTAGTGCTCCCCTACAGGATTGTAGGGGAGCTGAAATTCGGTAAGTAGGATCCTTGGGGAGCCAAGAATTTCAGCTTTCTCTGACAGGTAGTTTGAGCTGTGCGATGTCAATCAGTCACTGGCAACGGAAGAGTTATATATATATTGATGACTAGCTTCTGCCAGCGGCTTCGCCCGCGTGATCCCTAGGGAACATATTCCCGGGATGAAAAGTAGTGCTATTCCAGACTATAATCTATATTTGTTCTAAATTTCATTAAGATCCGTTAAGCCGTTCTGGCGTGATTGAGTAACAAACAACCAAACTTTCACACTTATAATATTACTCGTTTGGTGTAAAGCGATATTTTAACCATCTTCCCCTCGACATCATAATTATTAAAGGATATTGCAAACTGTCGTAAGCCGTTTTCCGAAGCTACTCGCTAGCCTCTAGGCGCCAAGCTAGCCGCCTGCCTGTGCGTTCGCGACCACAAAAATAATCCTTATAGCATGATTCAGTATTCACGCGCGATGGCTTATTATTAGCGTTTTTCATGTAAAACTTTGGTGTTTCTATACCGATTTCTATGATTCTTTTTTATGGAATAGTTAATAATGTTAACTTTTATTAATGTTAATTAGGGACGACTGAGAGTTTTATAAACGTAAGAGTAGACAAATACAATCAGAAAGCTTCGAACTGCTAAGCTATCGGGAGTTACACGTGTTATTGTTCGTCAATCATAAAAGATAGACATATGCTGTCGTTATATATTTTTTATATAATTTTAAGGAGAACATTTCCGTCATACATGATTTCTGTGTAGCTTTCACCATTAAGGTTGCACACGCGACGGAAGCTTAAAAAATGGAGTAACTTCTCCCGTTTTCCCAACATTTCCCTTCACTGCTCTGCTCCTATTAATTGTAGCGTGATGAAAAGTATACTATAACCTGCTCAGGAGTATGAATAATAATTGTACCAAGTTTCATTAAAATCCGTCGAGTAGTTTTTGATTCTATAACGGTTATACAGACAGACAGACAGACAGACAGACAGACAGACAGACAAAAAATGTACTGATTGCATTTTTGGCATCAGTATCGATCCCTAATCACCCCCTGATAGTTATTTTGGAAATATATTTCATGTACAGAATTGACCTCTCTACAGATTTATTATAAGTATAGATATAGATATAGACTAGCTGATGACCGCGGCTTCGCCTGCGTGGATGTCGGTTATTGCGACCAAAGTAATCATGAAATTTTGATCCTGTTCCCGCATCCCATGCGCTATTCCAGGGTTTTGTTTATTAGCTCAACAGTAGGCAAGACGGTGCGAGGGGAGGTTCGGCGATTGCATCAAGCGAATCGAGGCGCTTGAATTTTATTCTCGCGATTACTCCTATGCTATTTGTTAAAATTATATGGTGTAAACGAGTTAAATAAGTTGCATGAAATACTTAAAGCTTCTAACTTATTTAAAACTAGCTGTCCCCCGCGGCTTCGCTCCCGTCAATTAAGTATTCATTGCACAAATCGAGTTTTCATTGTATTAAGATGTATTCTGCTATTCGGGTCGGAGACAAATCCAACGAATCAATTACCATGAAAATTGGTTCAGCAGATCTCGAGTTATAAGTGTTGTAACAAACCCGTCTTTGTTTTATATATATAAGATTATAAGGATTAATACCCTTTGTGTAATAGCTTTCCTATTATCGCTTTATAATTGCCCATTTTTATAGTATTAAAATGTATATAGTATGCTATCCTTAAGAGATAGACATAATTATGCCATCGCGGATTTTTCTGTAGACCTATAAAAAATATACAATTCCACCATAATTATTTTATTATATTTCAAAGGAACCTTTGGAAGCGTCTGCAGCGTTTTCGTTAAAAGCTCCCAGACGGCTTATTTTTTTCCGACACGTCCAACTAATATCATTATATTTTTGTAGCCAATGTTTAGAAAAACTTGGCAAATTATATATTAAAATCTTCCTCAAAAACCACTCTATATATTGGTAAAAACACCATGAAAATCGGTGCAGCATTTTTTGAGTTTATCGCCAATAGAGAGAGAGACGCGGTGGAGGACTTTGTTTTATCATATGTAGTGATGATTTCCTATATATAGAAACTACTTTCGCAATAAAGACAACTCAGTATAGTTCAATACACGTGGTGCCAGATTGAGATATCTCTAGATAAAGATATGGTTCCAAATGAAATACATACACCTATGTAACAGATGTATCATTGTACGATGACAGAATTTATTACGCTGATTACGTGAGACGAGCCTCAAATTACAGAGTGCAGTTGAATGACTTATTATTTATTAAAATCCACTGACAATGGAATATGAACGGTTCGATATAATTTACTATCAAAATCAGATCGCATCATTGGTAGTTTGCAATCAATATCAGAGGATAACTAAATTCAATAGCAATATTTTGGGGTCGGAAAGTCCTCGTAAAAATTATAATACCTTTTATTATGAAATCAAACATAAAATTTACTGAACAGAAAATTTTAAGTAATATTGGTCCCGAAGTAAAATAAGTTCATATTCATGGTTACTTCTATAACTTCAGACCCTGAAATAAATAAAAAACTTTTTACACAAAAATACAACCGACTTCCAAAAAAAAACACTACAAAGTAAAAAATAACTGTAATTTCGGAAGTCGATGTTTTTGTCAGTTTCTTCGTATTTTGTCACCGACTTCCGAAATTAAAGTTATTTTTTACTTCAAGTAGTGTTTTTTTTTTTGGAAGTCGGTTGTATTTTTTTGTAAAAAGTTTTTTATTTTTCACTTCTTAGTGGTACCCCACACCTAACAACATCACTGCAAAATCGCAGAAAAGCAAAATACGCAATTTCGATTACTTGGATGACATAAAACTATCATCCAAGTAGACGAATTCCAGCTATTTCGATTTAAAATCCAAAGTTCGTTACCGATTTTCATAACATTTAAATGTGACCAATCTGCAAGTATATATCCTTTCAGATAAAACAAGAATTTTTCAAATCGGTTCATAATTGTCGGAGGTATGAGGTAACAAACATAAAAAAAATAAAAAAAAAAACATACAACCGAATTGATAACCTCCTCCTTTTTGGGAAGTCGGTTAAAAAAAAGACCACTGCATAAGAAGATCACTGCATTTAAAAAAATAATACCGTTTATAAGTGGTGGGTAATTGCCTACTTTGAAAAAAGTACAAAGGTACTGTAAAAAGGGTAAGGTCGTAACTTGGGTACTGGGTACCCTTGAAAGGATTACCTATTTTACAACAGATTGTCCTTAAACTTTTTTGTGTCACGTGGAAGGCTTATAAAGATTATCTTTTTTTTGCATAATTATAATATTGCGTACCGTATCATTAAAAGTAGTAAAACCTCGCTTAAAATTACTATTAAAATTACTGCATGGGTTTTTACAGTATTACTCGTCTTACTTTGTCCGATGATAATAGTGAAAACACGTAATTTTCCTTGAAATTAATCTTATATCAATCAGTAAAACTCAAAAGTTGATCGGTTTACATTTTTTAAAGGGCATAATTGGACAAGTATAGGTACTTTGTAGACAAGAAACATGCATAGTCTCTTTTAATTTATAGGTATCAGAAAGTAAGTATGATCATAATATTATAAAACATTACCGAATTCTAGCTGGAAAAGCTGTTTGTTGGTAGTATCAGTCATCACGTACCGACTATTCGTAGCGTTGATTGATAGAGATCCATCATCATCTTATCATGTTTAGTTTGGTTAAAGCAAAAGTAACTTTCCGTAAAAAATTTCGTTGTAAAATCACGATTAAATAGTAATTCAAAATAAGTACTCACCATGGGTATATAAAGGCGAGACATGGTACTTTACAGCGGCCGTACAGGCTATAGGCCCAGCGCCGCCGCCCAGTTGCAGGCCGTGGGACAGCACTTGCACGATAGTGCCCACCACGGTGATGGTCCAGCCCCACCCCCCCTCGGGGTAGTACCGGCGGGCGAGCGTGAGGGCCGCTCGCGCCCGAAGTGCCGCCGCCGTCTCTGCGCCCACTGTCGCGCCGGCACTCGCACACCTACCGCACCAAAACACTTTAGACACCAGAAACAAAACCACCTACCAGCACCCTTACAGATTTCATGTCTGAACACTGCACTAACCGACGAAACTGAGCCACTTCACGCGCTGCCTCATATCCTACACTCTTAGAACGACCTCGCTCCGTGTTATTTTTGCACTTTTTTGGAACTCTAACTCTATTGCCACTAACACCACATGTGCATAACAAGTCCTCAGGACGTAATTTTGCAGCTGGCTGATACTTTGGTGCAAATCTTTCACGACAATCACATTCTGGAGTTCTCCAGGACAATAGACGCTGCAACAGGGATCGCCGTCGATGCACCGAGTTCTTCCCACACTCAATTGTGCCGGCCTGACCTGTGTCCAGAAGGAATGACGTGCAACGATTGCTTTCCCGAGGTCCAACTTCGACCTTTGGGTTTGCATATGAAATCCTTTTTTGACCATCTCTACTATGGCTTGCATTAGAAGAGACAAAACTTTGCGAAGCGCAATCGTTCTTATCTTCACTATGACTTGATGGGTCGTTTGTGGGTGTGAATCCATTTTTTATTTTCTTGACATCCGTGTGAAGGGATTTCCAAGTGGCGATAACTTCGTCGCGCGCTGGCGTGTCACTGAAATCCGGGACGGTGTAAGAATCATGTAGTTTATTCTCCGGTCGGGCGCGCTCGGGGTCTGACGGGGCCGGCGCCACCCGCAGTCGCGTGGGCAAGCTGTCAGACCGGCGAAGCGTCATTGTCATTCAGATTTGGGGGTCTCATTTTTAAAGCACAGCTATTCATGTATTCACTTTCACTGCTTACACATCTCCAGAATTCACGAAACGTTATCTGAAACAAAGAAAACAAATAGTTAGCAAAATAGGATAATATATCAAAAATATTGGTTACAATAGATAAGTTTTTGAGATATATAAACTTTAGCGACAGTGACATGGGCTAAGATAACGACTTCATGGCCTTATTTCGTTAGTAAATCATTTTATACAAACAAAAATAATAAGCATTTTCTGGATGCTTCATATATTATAAAAGGTTGCTTTAGTAGTAGGTGTACCTGAGGTAAAATAATGCTCCGCTATTAATATTCTCATGAAATATTCATAAATTCACTAAATGTTATGTAAATAAGGAGATTTAGGAAATTGAAGGCAATAGTCCGATAGCTGAAAGAGATTGGGTACTGTTAAACATTTGTGTATCCGGAATAATCTCGGGATGATTAATGATGATAAGTCTGGCTTTGAAGAAGGTCATTTTGTATCAAGTACCAAGTAAACAATGAAAAGTAGCAAATCTTTTAAGATGAGACTATAAATTCTATCTAGTCTTTAATTTAACGAAATGTGAAGGGCCAATGATGGCTAAGAATAAGATACCAATTTGGGACGTTTGCCAAACAATTAAAAGCAATAATTTGTTGTTGATAGAGATCTGATGAATAGTCTTGAAGAATTTAAATCTTGAACTTTAATTGCTGATTCGTCTGATGTACAGTAACGCATTTATGGGCTAAGGAATGCCCGGTTGTGAAACTAAGTACTTCGATTAGTAGGAGAATGCTGCTCTTAAATAAAACAGGCACTTTATCGAACATTCGAATAAGTTTTGTTTAAAAGTTAGCAAGTTGTCCATGCTGAAAATACAGCTTTTGTAGTGGCTTTTAAGTCCTCAACATTTTTAAAGTTTGGCGAATTTCCAATAAATTGACGATGGCTGGTGGTGGGAACTTTCGCAACCAACGAGAAAATTGGGGTTCTTCTAGCGAGCTTATCATTTCTAATTAAGATCAAACCAAAAATATGTTTTTTTTTCTTGTTATTTCTGATTTAATTCTCATTTACCGTATGAAATTAAATGATTTTTTTAAAATGTTTACGAGACAGTTTAAAACAAATGTAAATATCGTCTAAATTTAAAGTGAACTAACACTATAATGAGGGGTTGAACGTTAGAACTTTTCAGACGTCATTTCATTCTGTTTGCCCATTCATTCTATCTGTAATTACATGCGCGGATTCTTTTGTTGCCCTCGCTTTGGCAGACAATTGAATTTCAAATCTGTTCTTTTTTTTTCTAGGATGATCCCTAGACGAGCTTTTATCGTTAGCTTTTATAATAAATGCTCAAACTGCTGCCTGGTGTATGGTAATGTGTCTGGGCTATGAATTTTAGGAGTGATATGCATCGATCTGGTAATGACTTTACATTTTGAGGTAGACGGATTTTCACGGGCAGTATATTTTGATGTGTTTGGTAATTGTTTTGAGTTCAATATTTTTAGAATACATACTTATAACACTTTTTAAGAAAGTGAAACTTTGCAAGGGAAACCTGTTCTTCATTGAAAATGATAGTAGTAAATAAACACTCAGGTTGTTACTATTCCTACATTTCTTGGGTAAAACTCTTTGTAACACTCGTGCAGTTTAAGAAATTTTATTTAACTTTGTTTAAAATTCAAAACGTCTAATAAACTTTGAGTTAAAATATGAACAAAGTTTCGTAAGTGTTTAAAAGCTTTTTTGTCTGATGATATCCAATGAAAATTATTATGTAAATCTGTTTTGCCAGTCTCATATCGAACAGATTCCCGAAATAAAATCAAATAACATGGCAAAGTTCGTCAGTAAATAGATGTGGGTAGTAAATCAACCTTAATATTGATACTGACGTAGCAAAAGTTCGTAGCCCCTGATTATTTTAAAGCTAAATTAATCCTTCGTTAATTGGTGTCGTTACCACAACATTTCGGCAGTTACGATTAAATCTGGTCCTCATAAAAGTTAACTGTCTCTACCAACACGACGGGAGAACTGACCACTATTTTCTTTTTCATAATTTACTGTTGTAAATAAAATCATTAATCGTGAATTCAGTAAAATGAAAAGAGTGGTAATAGTGAAATCGCTGCTAATTTCGGGAGAGATAAATATTTATTATTTCAACAAAACGCGCTGTTATCCACAGTGGTGTTCTGACTTTGATTAATGCAGATATTCAAATCTCAATTTGGGACAACTGCCGACCTCATCAAGAATTCTTTCTCCTAATGTTGCTAGGTTTTGCATGACCTCTTAATGTTCGCAAATTCATTTTGCTGTAGAGATTTAATTTTCATGTTTTCAATAAAACTTTAGAGTATGCACACCGATTTAATTTTTTGGTTTAACTGTGTTTTACAAGTGAATGTCCATACTCGCTTTATTTCAATTCAATCGGGTTTCATCAAATATTGTCAATCACCTTCGTATTTTTTAAACATTTCCAGCTCTGAATCGTTTTGCAATTTCTATTCTATTTTAGGCTCGGCGATTTATAATAACGAATCAAGCTGAATGGATTTTAATATTCTATCGGGCTTAAAAGTAGGTACCTATAAAAAACGATTGATTCTAAAGCCTGTTGAAACTAAAATTGTATTAAATTGTTTCGACTTGCTGCAACGTGACTTTGGCCTGAAGTGAGGGACCAGGCAATTTCGCAAGTGGATTCAGTGAATTCTGTATGCAAACAAAAATTATCGAATTCCACGTTTCAGTTTATGGAAAGATAAAATGTGTTTATTCGAAGGCATCTTAAATTAATGTAGAATGTAGCAGCTTCTCAAAGTAGTAAACGAATGCGGTGGCAGATACTAATTAATCAATTTTATGAAGTAGGTAGTGAAGTTGTTGGCTACTTATCGATGAAGTCTGCAAGACGTCTGCGTGGGCACGGAGATCTTCTAGTAATCATTTTGTAGACAGCTCACCGCCCACAGTTCCTGCAGATGCCTTAATTAGGAACTTTTGCCAAGATAACCTCAGCAATTTATTGGATCCAAACATGTTGAAATACGTGTAAATATAAAAGAAAGCAATTTATAGGGCATGAACTGTCCAGCTGGATAGTGGACTATTAGTTAAAGTCGCGGTGGAGAACACTCGTTTATCAAATGGTTAGGTGCTTGATTAATACTAGATTAAACCAGAAATAGATTTGGATTTCAGTCGGACACCGTCTTTGTTTCACACATCAGAGTTGTTATATTTAGAGCCGGTTGTTATATAATACTAGCTGTCCCCCGCGGCTTCGCTCCCGTCAACTGGCAACTTTTTTTTTACATAAAAACCTTCTCCTGATAATAACAAACACAACAAAAAAAGAATTGACCAAATTGGTCCAGGCGTTGTTGAGTTATGCGCTTACCAACACACTTAGCGATTCATTTTTATATTATAGAAGATTTAGAGCTAGTTTTTTATCCGTAGTTAACCAATGGTTAAATATTAAGGGCACCTTAATTTCGTTAATGTGCGTTTTTAGGATTTCGTACCCGATGCGTAATCAACGAAACCCTATTACTAAGCCTCCGCTGTCCGTCCGTCCGTCAATCCGTCCGTCTGTCCGTCCGGCCGTCCATCCATCTCTCATTTAATGATAAATTTAATGGTACGGAATCTTTCAAGGTAGAGTCCGATTTGCAAATGGCCGTTTTATTTCTCTCAAGCTTGACCAATGGTAAAAAATAACTATTCGTTAAAAACTTTTATTTACTTGTTGGTTATGATTTATCGAAAAACACGTTTTAACGAAAGGAGATGTTTCAAATTGGCCCAGGTCTAATGTACACTACCTAAAAAATATAGAAAATCCACAGACTTCGAGAAAAATATAGATAATTCATTTGAATGTTTACTGTCGTGGTAGTTACTAGATGTATATAAATAACTTTTTACCAATTTTTAACATGGCATCGCACTGTTTTAGTTACTTGTTCTTAAAAACAATGACAGTAACCATAAAAAGTAAATAACTGACAGCTGTCACAACAATCCTAATGTCACTTTCGTCTCGTTGTCGGTAAATAAACATGTCAGAATTAAATGTCAAACGTCATTAATCAATCAAAATGAACGCCATGAAGGGTTTTTGTTGTATGTTGCAATATCAAGTGTTATTTCTTGTGTTTTATCGGCAAACAAAGCCATTTTAAAGAAATTGGACATTTGAGAACTGTTTTAAATGTATTGTCCTATTTTTAAGTACAGTGTACAAGAACCTGGTCCAGGCTCCATACATTTTGGAACATCTCCTTTTTTCACATTATAGTTACGCAAATTGTTAGTTATTAACAAGCAGTCATTTATTCGTCCAATGTTAAACCTAACAATTGATCGAAAAACGCATTTTAACGAAGATTAACCACAATTTTAACCATTGGAACTTAACTACGGACCAAAAAAATTCGACATTAGAACTATTTTCACAACTGTTATTTTTAGTTCATTCCTAGCCAACTTACATCAATCTTTTTTTGTACGTTAATCTATTGTCACAAGATCCTCATTACTGCGGCTAAGTTCAAGGCTGGAGTGGAGCCATCTCGGCTCTCGACTTGTATTATGTCTATAAATTACTTATGGCAACTTAGCCAGAACCGAAACAAGTCATTTTATACTGATCGTTTGCAAAGGTTACACAAGTTCGTCTTTTAGAACTTCTGAATTTATTCCTTTGGGCCAGAGCGATATTTGTTGCTAATTTCTTAAAGTATCAAATCAAGAAGTGATTTATGGTATTGAAACTATGCTTGGAATATTAATGTGTCTTTCCTGGGAAAACTTAAATGTTTAGCGATTTTATAAAACGAATGATATTTGTTTGACTAGGTTATCGAAATGTCACGAACTGAAAAAAAATAAAGCTATCGATCAGCTTTATTTTTTTTTCCGACACTTGCAATTGCTTCAGTTAGTTAAAACCGCAATAATCGAGTGTGGCGATACTCGCAAACCACGTAAAAGTGAATTTGCACAATCCAAAGCGACTGTTCTCGTTCTCGCAAGAGTAGAAGAATAACTTCAAAAGTGTGTAACTCCGCCCGTCCCCGTATTTCCTGCTATTTTATTTATTTATTCACAAATCGTACTCTTTTTAACCGACTTCCCAAAAAGGGGGAGGCTCTCAATTCGGTTGTATTTTTTTTCGTGTTTGTTACCTCATAACTCCGTCAATTATGAAAAGATTAGAAAAAATCTTATTTTATCTGAAAGGATATACTTGCAGATTGGTCCCATAATTTTATCAAAATCGGTTACGAAGTTTGGATTTTAAATCGAAATAGCTGGAATGAATTACTTGGATGATAGTTAGTGCGATATTTTACAATCTTTCTGCGTCCATTGTTGTAACTCTTCGGTTACAGTTACAACCATAATGTTAGAACCGGGTTTTCAGACCAGTACTCATATTTCAGCTGGGTCCCTCGACTCTCCAGTCTAAACTGTGGAATCTTGTTAAGACTCCCGTTCGCGACAGAAGCTGATCTAATTAACGTCAAGGCACCGTAAATGCGTACAATTTGCCTCAGAATAACAGACCGGATTATATTTTGATCCTAATAAAATCTAAGAGAAGTCTAATAGAAAGTGAACACTGCTGTCTAGAAATAGAAGGAACAATTTAGACGTGTTTACTATCTTAATTATTATATCTGTTTACTTTTCAAGCATAGTGTATATTTTTGTTTAGTTTTTTTTTTCGTACTTCAAGATTTTAACATAAAGAGATTTTACAATGTCAAATATCGACCTAATCGTATTCCGCGTTTACTGTCAGGCAATCCAGAATGGACAGATAGCCTGGACACGAAATAGTCGTTGGTATAAATATAGACCCATAGTATATCAAATCTATAAACAAAAATAATAATTATAGAACAAAAAAATAGTTACACGTCGACCATTTCTTTCCAAAAACCCGGGGTATGTCGTGCATTCCAGTTTCAAATATTGATTTGAACTTAGAAGTACATAAGTATTCGTCTTCCTAGCCAGGCTAATCCAATATTCTTAATTTTGCAGAAGTTCTTTAGATGAAAACGTTCAAGAAACTTGGAGTCCTGTAAAATTTCAATGAAATTAATAAAACGGCATTCTAATTAGCAGAAGTCGGGTTTAAAACGCTAATACCCAGCTAGACGAGGCGTTTTCTAGGATATTATGATCTTAAAATCGCTTTAAAAGATTTCATTTTAGAATGGAACTCTGACAGTTGTCTGGCTCTAAATTATTGTTAAATTCCAACAGACTTACTATGAAAGATTCACAGGAATTTAATTCCCATATAAGAACCTCAAGATGTTGTTGTTATTGCGTTTACGTTGCAGAAATACCTATTGTTTTCGTTAGAAAGCATTCCGGTCCGTTCAATGGAATCTTTCAATTCCTGGCTGTAAACAAGCTTTACAAAGTTATTATATTACCTACATAAGTTTTCGAAACAGCTTTGAACGATACTTAGAGTTGACAAAACAATGAAAGAAATAAAGAAAACAATGCAGTAACCATTTATTTCTCTTTTATATTAAGTAGATTAACTTGACGCGGAAATAAACAGCTTTTCAGCATTTACGTTTTGTCGAGTTATGCGCACGTAAATGTATCATACAGGGTGTCCCAGAACTCAACGTCAAGCAGGAATCGGGTGATAGGACAAATCATAATAGTTACCAGAAAAATATAAAAAAAAATCTTAGTCATGTAATTTTTTTTTATTACAGTAATTTCTTTTTTTTTTTCGAAAATTCAAAATAACTAAGAATTTAAAACAACAGGTTACACAAGCACTACTAAAGTTTACAAAGAAACTAAAAAATTAAAGATTTGTAGCTAAATGAGCTCAAAACCATCATCACAGGGTATATCAACTAATTGTCGTCCACTGCTGAACGTGAGGCTCCCTCATAGAGCGCCAACTAGACTTTGTCTCTGTCATCTCTGACCAAGACTAGAGTCAAGAGCAAGCCCATATCAAGTTAAAAAAAAAAACATTCCGGTCTTGAGCAGTCCGCATCCATCAGCGGTGCATCGTGCCGCAAGGCGTCCCACACTAAGTTTGCCCATACGCGGTCTCCATTCTAACACATGTCTGCTCCATCGTCCGTCTACAGACATGGCCGGCCCACTTCCACTTCAGCAGGCTGATTCTACGTTCGATGTCAGTGACTTTAGTTCTCTGGCGAATGACTTTGTTCTGGCGAATTCTATACACCAGAGAAACCCCGATCACTGCTCTCTCCATTGCACGCTGAGCAACCAGGTGAGATTTGGGCCAAGAGTTTCCCCGTTTTGAATAAAAAAAAAAAAAACCCCTGGTTATTGACCCTTGTCTTGAGGGATTGTGGGATCGACGATTCAAAGATATCAAGCAGCAATGGGGCAGACGATTTTTTTCCGCGATTCTAGTCTTGGTCCCATACATGTCATACTCGTAGTAAAAGTTGCTCATGATGAATGACCCATTTTCTAGTACCTATTGCATTTCTGTTACAAATTGTATATAATGATTGCTATGATTTGGCTACCTAATACCCAGTTCAATAACTAGAAATGGATTGATGGCTGTAGGTTATTTAACTTCAACATAATTGGCGATATTGTGTATAATAGTTACAACACTTTCGGGGGAACCATCATGATGTATTGTTTTGTTCATTATATTATTGACTGAGCACGCTCGAACACACTTGAATTCTCATGTGACATATCCTTTGCTGAATTCTCCGGATGTAGGTAATCCCTCAGTTACCTCGTACGGTCTTCCTGGTAAGTGATGAGGTGGCAACGTCTCTCCGGGTGAATCCCACACAATAAACAAATACAGGAGTGGATTACATCAGGACAAAGCCTTTAAAGGAATTCATAAAGTCGAAACTAGCAAAAATATTATTAGGGTTCCGTACCCGAATGGTAACTAACGGAACCCTACTAATAAGGCTACGCTGTCCGTTGTTTCGTCCGTTGTTTCGTCCGTTCGTCCGTCTGTCTGCCAGCAGGCTGTATCCCAAGGACCGTAATAGTTAGACAGTAAAGTTGTCACAAAGTGTGTATTTCTAACACAACAACAATACAAATAATACAAATTAAACGGGCATCCCATACAATGAAGGTGTTTTTTATAATTAGAATCTTAAATGCTCGCCCTTTGCAAAGTAAGTTTTTAAAGTCAATCAATGTAGCCATGACGTGCTTACTCAACCTCGTATCAGTTAATAAAGTCCTCCTCACAAGCGATTTACGATCGACCTCACTCGCCGATATTACTTTTTACGGTCGTGTTTAACTTTGACAGCTGCAACAACAACAAAAACAACAACAACATCAGATTAGCTCTCAAGCGGTTGCATTAATTTGTCACTACATTATAGATGTGTGTATAATCAAGTGACAGAATTATAGTTGTATAGTTTTGGCTGTACTATGCATGGCAATAGCGATCATTGATTCATTGTCCTTTCTTTAATATTTCTTAGATGGAACTTGGATAATAACATTAGTACCTACCTAAGTATCCCTTTTTATTACTAAAAAAACTTTTCACATAAAATTATAAACATATTCCAAAAAACAGTACAAATTATAAAATAACCTTAATTCTGGAAGTCGGTTATATATTTTTGTAAAATGTTTTTCTATTTTTCACTTTTAAGTGGTGATACTTGGACGACGTCTTCATCTACGCAGGAATTAAAATAAGAAAAGATGCTCGTAAAATAAAAACTACTGAGCCAAACTGAATAAAATGTTTACGGGACCAAGTGGCCGGTATCGAAATAAAAAAGAATCTCACAAATCGGATCAGAAACCCCGGAGTAATCGCTGTACATACATAAAAAAAATACCCGCTGAATTGAGAACTTCCTCCTTTTTTGGAAGTCGGTTAAAATAAACTTGAGAGGTGTCAAGGGATACCCGGATGGAACGAAGTTCCTTTTATTTATTATGTACAAAAAACCTGTATACACTCAACAAAAACACATTAGTATCTAATATCCTATGAATTTCGATTCTTACTCTGACTTCTGACATTGACTCCTGACTTTGACTTCTGACTTTGATTACTGACTTTGATTACTGACTTTGACTTCTGACTTTGACTTCTGACTTTGACTTCTGACTTTGACTTCTGACTCTCACTTCTGAGTTTGACTTCTGACTTTGACTTCTGACTTTGACTTCTGACTTTGACTTCTGACTTTGACTTCTGACTTTGACTTCTGACTTCTGACTTTGACTTTGACTTCTGACTTTGACTTCTAACTTTGACTAACGAATTTGAATACTGGCTTGCTTTCTATAAGAGAGAGAGAGAGAGACAGACAGAGAAAAATGCGCCCGCCGCACGGCTTACAATAGTTTAATATAGCAAAAAGTGTCGTGCCAACTTTTCGTCTAAATTTTTTCCGTCTAGCCCCCTTTCGCAACGCGCGATAAGGAACTTCGTTCCAAAAATTAAGATCATGATAAAAGTGCACTTAGGATCGTCATGCGTAAATGCAAAGACTACAATAAACAACATAGGTAGTTGAAATAGGAATACATATTGATATTAAAATACTTCGTCATACGGAGTCGTTTCAAACTAGGGTAAATAGCGTTTTGTGAACAATATGTGGGCAGAATGCCACTTAATTGCGTCTGGTGGACTAGACAATAATATGGAGATTTTTACAATATTATGCTCATAGTAAGTCACTATCAATTGCCACAATATAGATATCGTTTTTAATATGCATAAGTATACTTTGTTTGGTTTCATGACCTACCTATTAAGTGATTGTTGATATCGGAGACGTAGTTTTTACGATTTTGTTGCATTAATTAAAAGTACTTTCAATCAGTTCATACTAGCTGATGCCCGCTTCACCCACTAGACAAATTACTATATAATATACCTTCCTTGAGAACCACTCTATTCATAGGTGAAAACAGCATGAAAATCGGTGCAGTTGTTTTTGAGGTTATCGCGAACAGACAGACAGACACGAATTTGTTTTATTATATGTAGTGATAGTGATAAAATACTTTTTGTCAGTTCATAAATGACGGAGTTATGAGGCAACGAAAATAAAAATAAACTGGCCAAGTTTGAGTCGCGTGCTAAGAGTTCCGAACCAATTTAATTTTTTAAACATATCTATTATTTTAATACTACAGATATTGATTTTCTTGTCATTTTTAGGTATAGACCTTTTACACGCATTTTTTTTTCAAAATTTTTGGTTCAGTAGGTTCGGAGATAAGAGGGCGAATGGTCATTTTTGGTCTTATGTCTTAAATAGGTACCTTCAAAATCTTTTATTTAAAAAGTTATAAAAAATAACACACATTGTTTCTTGGAAATATTGCACTCATTTCAGTTGTAGAATGGCACTTGTGGTTACTATATCACCCGTAAAATTGAAAGCGAGTGTTTCCTGGGAGAACTCATTTTTCAGAAGAGTTTCATTCAAAAAATACAACACGAATTGAATTAGTTATACTTGTACGGGGTAACTTCGGAGAAACTTCACAAATATTGAGTGAGATCATTAAATGAAAACTGGCCAAGTGCGATTTGGATTCGCGTGCAAAGGGATAATAGAAAAAAAAACCCTCACAGTAAGTCGTTTCATTTGATTTGTCCCACGATACAGTTTAAAAAACTTTATTTTTTATTTTTCTAGGTTGAGCCCAAAACTGACGACATACTTAAAATTTATTTATTTTCGTACCGCGTCCATATTTGGGTTACAGAAGTCCAAATGTACAATGCGATTCAAATGAGAATAGGAACGTCAATGACCTCTATCTGTCAAATGTCTCTTGAAAAGTACGGTTTGCAAAGAAAACTTAGTTGCATATCGATAACAGTTTATTTTACTTTGTTTGAATCAGTTAATTAAATCAAATTTAAATAAAAAACGTTAAATAGTAGTAAATTAGCTAAATATAATATTTAATTTATTTATAGTCATTATAAGTTATTAAATATACCAAAACACCTTTTTCAACCAATGTTTATAATTAAAAAATAATAATTTTGCTTTGCCGATCCTACCGAATTGATTTGAATTGACAGCTATGACGTCACAACAAAGCGCTAAGTCGATCCTATTTTTATTTGAAATGCATTGTACATCGAATTTCAACCGAATCGGTCCTGTCAATCCGGAGAAAACTGGCTTTGACAGACGGACAGACAGACACCCAAGTGATCCTATAAGGGTTTCGTTTTTAGCGAGTGTTCGGAACCCTAAAAAACTTGTTAAGTGCAAGTCGGACTCGCATGCAAAGGGTTCCAAACCTATATAATTTTTGCGTGACTTCTTGTAAGTTTTCCTCGTTTGATCGGAACTGTAAAAAATTGGTTAGATCAGAATGTAAAATAAAAGCTTTTTTACAAAAAAACACAACTGACTTTCAAATATTTACTATAATATAATTTACTTTTGATCTATCACTCATTTCGATACATGATATAGGTACCTATATACCAACGAGAAAAGTGATGCAATTCTTCAAAATTACAAAGGAAATATATATTTTTTTTCGTGAAGTATGTCCTATTGACGGATATGGTGTGCCTATGGAAGAAAAAGATGCACTGTCTGCGAAGTGTCCCTATATTTTTTGAGTTGTCCTCATGTACCTATCTACTCTAGTTGTTATTATAAATGTAGGTCCCAGTATTCACATTGCATTGCTATTGTGGGGAGAGTGGGCCACAAATTACATGCCTGGTCACTCGCGTCGGATGCGTGTGGACTCGACATGGTTGCAGCGGCACGCCACTGAAAATTTCTCATAATAGTTCTATTGTTATGGAATGACATTACATTTTGACGTACGGGTGCTCTGAAATTGTGCGTCTCTGAATAGACGGAGACTTAATTGATAGATGATGTTATTTTACTGTACCTATATGTTAGATTTTCATTTAAGCGGACATAAAACGGTAACTTGGAGCATCCAAATAAATTATCTCGTTTATGTCACGGAACTCTATTGTAGTGTGTCACAACAAAGACTCAAGATGTTCGGTGAAAAATGGATGTTTATTTTAAAATCTTTTCTTATTATAGCATTTCAAAGTTCTCTCTTTTGGATTGGGTAAGAATCAAATTTAATTTTATAGTTCACATTTTTCTGAAAAATTATCGTTATACTATACAGCACCCACAATAATTTCAAAGTGCTTATTGTATAACTTTAGTTATTAAAGTTTGTAAGTATTAAGACAGCAGTAGCAAACGGAGCAATTTGTGTTGTAATTAAGGCTGGTTGTTTAATTCAAGTTTTTGATTTTTTACGAGTTTAATGACTAGGGCTTATGGAAAAAAGCCGGCGTAGAATAATAAATAAAAATAATGGTTTGTAATATAACCCTAAAACGGGCTTCTTTTATGGGAGCCCCCTTTAACTTTTCATTTAATTTAAGATTTTTCATTTGTCGTTATAGCGGCAATCTGTGAAAATGGTTCTTGAGCTAAAGACAGACGGATGGATGGACGAACGGACGAATTGCGAAGGCTTGATAATATGGTTCCGTTGGTTACCTTTTGAGTACGGAGCTCTAAAAAGTTTACAGGCCGAGATGTCAAAAGTAGAACGTGCAATTTTAGAGATTTGCCAAATGAGAATTCACGATGGTTGAATTTAGTAACAAACAGGCTATTTTTCTATAGCTAGCAAAAACAGTAATGGGAACAAATACTTCAGTGTTACATAAATGTGCTAATGGATTTAACGACGACATAAAAGAACAGCGGATAGTTAGTAAAGTCAATATACTTCGGACAAGAACTATTAGTAATTATGTAGAAGTAGGGGAAATCAGGGAAACAGGCAAAGGAAACACTTACCTATAAGTTTTAATTACTATACTATGTTATATAGATGCGTGCCACGAATTAACGCTAACCTTGGTTCCTAAGGGACACTAGGGAGCAAACAACAACAAAGCCATCTCATATCCTAAATCTTGTAAATATGGATCGATGTAAGGTATACATTTTGTCTATCTACAACGAGTGGCTGTCAAACTACGGTCCGTGACATATCAAACACATCTTCATCTTGTACATGATGGCACCTAAATACAAGTGCGCTGAACAGAAAGATTTTGAATGTTTCAGATTTTGTTTAAGTGGCAATAACGTTTTCACAGCTTATGCTATGCCAATTGGTGGATGGTGTCAACTATCTAACCCACGAATGTGTGACCCTCAATCAGACAAAGCAATATATTCACAAGTAAGCAGATCAAGTTGTCTTGTATCTAGTAGTTGTCTTGTAGCTGAGACATGCATGCGATTTTTTTATTTGCAAAATCAAATGCTTATTAGCTCTAGCAAACAATCATGAAATTATTTTTTAAATACGATGAAGTTATAAAACTTCAAAGATTACAATTAAAAAGAGAAGTTCGATATAGACTTTGTTGACAAAGTCCATGACGTCTATACAGCTGCCATAGAAAACATTCGTTTTCGCGAGAGGGACAGATATATTTGTTTAAAATAATGATGTCTCGTTTGTTTTTCGAGCAATTTTGATGCTATTTCCACTTTTAGTATTATATTTTCGTTTTGCTTTAGATAAACTGTATACATCTATACTTCTATACTAATATTATAAAGCAGAAGAGTTTGTTTGTTTGTTTGTTTGTTTGGTTCAACGCGCTAATCTCAGGAACTACTGGTCCGATTTGAAAAATTATTTCAGTGTTAGATAGCCCATTTATCGAGGAAGGCTATAGGCTATATATCATCACGGTAAGACCAATAAGAGCGGAGCAGTAATAAAAAATGTTACGCAGACGACGTTGCACGGGTCAGCTAGTAATAAATATATAATTGCATATTCCCTGTTGGAATTATCCAGTCTGCATGCCATGTCAAGTTGCACTATGACAAAATCACGATTTCTTTTTAAAATAATTATAATTATCTTTATTGATAGTATTGTCTAAGATGCATAAATAAATGATTTTTTTTTGTAGATCGACACTTCTACCATCAAGAATATTAAATACAGACAAGTAATATATCTCCCTAAGAGGCAATTCTATATTGTAGTGTGCAAATAAAAAATCTGTTATACCCGAAAACCCTTTTATAATTTTACATACCGCGTGTATCTGACATCGACGCACAAACGATTTCCATGGGTCCAGGGCATGATTCTGGACACCCCAGTGTTGGAATTTTTCGTCGGTTCTTTTCTCATTTTTTTCAAGAGTACTACAAAGTATCAGCTCAGCTGAGCTGATATTATTTGTGGCTTTATTCAGATTGCTCTTTTTAGTGACAGTAGTTAATTAATTATTTTTTTATTAAAAATCTCATTGGGTTAGGTCAGAATAACGATTATGAGCAGTCTAAAGTAAAAAAAACCCTTGACAAAAATAAAAAAATGAGAAAAAAGCCGACGAAAAATTCTAAGTCTAGGGTGTCCAGAATCATGCCCCGGACCCATGGAAATCGTTTGTGCGTCGATGTCAGATACACGCGGTATACTAGGTGCTTTTTTCACAATAACCTAAACAAATGGTTAAAACAATTTTTTTTTAACAAAAAGGCTTAAAAAGCTTTGCGTATGAAGCCTGTCTATTTTATTACATTTATGACTAACCTTACTTAAATATCAAGATAATTGTCCAGAACGAAGGGCTGTTTTAAATACATACAACGTGTAACAAAATAAACGGTACTCATCATTATGAACAACTTTCAATATCAACGCCGAAATCGCATTACATTCATATTATACGCAGTACGTGAATACTGATTTTTGCGTTTATTCTGTTACAGGTATAAAGGAAAATAGAGGTTCATAAAATAATGTGTTAATTTTCAAAACAAAACAGTTTCTACTTCTCTCTTTTTCAGAACTCATTTGTGGTTGAAAATTTTCAACAGCGACCGGCGACACTCAATTTAAGTTGCCAAAAACATTTCGTATAACAATACAAACTGTTCAAAAAGTTAGCGCTGAACTACTCCGTAACAACTTTGTATAAGTAGTATCTAAATAACTCGGCGAAATTTGACAGATGGCGCCACCGGGAGTCGCCGCCGACTAACTTGTTTTATTTATTCCTTAATTACATATTTATGGCACCTTTAGATTTTAGCTGGTAGCCAAACTAATTGCTGTTTTACCTGCAAAGCGTTAATGAATTCCCAAACTTTCGTCTTCAATTTTAGTTTAATGGTTTAGTGCCAGTTTCTGAATTGAGTGGATATAGCGTTTCATATGATATCTTTCATATAATATCCTGCGTCCTGAAATACAGGCTCGGCCTAGCTCAGACGCAGTTACTCATTTTTATTCTTTTGCAAATATCAATATTTCAATATTATAATACTGTACAACTTGTAACAATTTTTTAGACTATTACTGATTGTTTTTTCACTTTCCTAGAGTTTATTATCATTAGGTTTAATTTATATAAAATGTATTTCTTTTACCGATAGAAAGATACACTATCGCTAAGTGCCATCGGCATCTACTTTTATACAGAAAAATGTTTGGTTCGCAAGTGTTTTGTAAATCAGAAAATAGAAATCTGTTGAAGAAACATCGTTCTTGTCAACATAACTATGAGACACTGCTGTGTTTTCCCCCTGGTCACATTCCTTCGCAAGGGCAAACCGTCCCTATCAGAAGGCTTACGGGGGATATGAAGCCCACACGTACAGATTTAAATATTAAATGTTGTGGGCAGCCGGGAACTTTCCAATATTAAAATTGAATACTCAAATGAACTGAGAATGTAAAAGTAATTACTGTAAGTGGGTAGGTTGTCACTTTATAATTTAATATCCATATGCATATAAACAGGGTGGATATTTAATGTGGCGTGGATGGCTAAATCCAAAACTAGGAAAAGAATAACGAAATATACTCGGTGAACCGACCGATCCAGATAATGGGTTGTGGAGATCTGTTACTCTAGGTAAAATACTGGTATTCAGCTGAATCCGGTTTGACGGAAAGCCGACCCCAATATAGATGGGTAAAGGCTAGGCATATGATGATAACTCAGTGGACCGATTTTGATTAAAACTAAAACATAATTGGATTTATGAAAAATATTCAGTTACGATATATTTTGTTATAAATGAGCTTTACATGTTTTATTTTGCCATGTGGCATCGGAAAGGTACAAAGAAATAATTATTATACTAAATAAATAATAATAATAAATGTTTATTCACAAAAAAGAATGTAAATTTTTTATCAAGTAAAGTGCTTAATCTAAACTTACAGTACACAAAAGTATTAGCATTTGAGGCCGAACTAGGCATAGCCTGTATTTCAGCCCTCATTAATGACACTTTTGGATGTTTTCCCCGAACGGTCAGAATAGATTTCCAGCAAAAAATATTGACTTTTAAATCCAATCACGCAGTTTTATATATATAGTTTTATCACTTCTTTGAGTAGGTACTTTTCGCTATTCCTCATAGTTTTGGATTCGGCCCTCACCGAAATCCAGCCTGTTTCCACAATTGAATATTATTTAGGTTTGGGGCAAAAACTAAGTTTCCACTGATTCCACTTTAGATGTTATTTATAACACCTACGCTGTTTGTATACCTAATTACACCTCGCTACTCTCGTGTTGGCTCAGTAAAGTGTTGACAACTTTTTCTAGTGTTAGGTACACTAGAAAATGTCTCGTTTGTGGGAACTGGAAAGTTCACTGCGGAAATGTGGACTCTGTTACCTAGTCAGTCTTAACAGTTAGCAGTAACTCAGTGCTCCAGTGATAACATTTTATTGTCCTCATAACTTTTTTGTAGCGCAACCGTATAAGAAGTGAAGCGAGAGCGGACCGAACTTGCATAAACCGATCCTAGATAGTTGATACCGTTTGCATCCGCGAATTTAGTCAAACTTTTTCAAACACTAAAGTTTTATTTTACCAACGGATTCCAAATGTTACTTTGTTATTGTTCTATTTTGCACAGCAGTGGTCGGAATTTCCATAACTTGTAGAGTCCACAAAAAAAGGCGCGTTTATTTGTAGGCACAGCTGTATATTTTACACCGGGACAGTTCCTAGCGTCAACGTATAGCATCAACATTCGTTCAAGTTAATGGTGCTAATATTCAAACTCGTCTGAATGTTTGCACATAAAAAAGTATATTTTATTGTCAGTAGTAAAAAAAATATTCATATCCTCGCATAAGCCTTCTAACTCGTTCATTAATTTTGCCTGTAAAATAGAAATATGTAGCCAGTGTGCGACATTTTACGGATCCATATTTTAGGACTTCCTTAGTGAGAGGTCGCTCCGAGTAGTCGCTGATGGCTGCTCCTCTGACCTCATGGCTATTGATGCCGGAGTTCCTCAGGAGTCTATTCTCTCTGTAACTCTTTTCCTGCTACGCATCAATGACCTACTTCAGCCTGGTCCTTTTAGAGACGCAGATGACAGTACAGTTTCTTCACTTGTACAGCGCAACAACCAGCGGGAATGAAGTTCGTTTCTTGATCTCTCAAGAAACGAACTTCATTCCCGCTGGTCAAATTGGGACAAATTGAGGTGACGATAATCTAGTATCTTTTAACGCCACCAAAACACAGGCGTCTTTACCACAAAAAAGAGATGTTTCGAACAAACTCCTCCTTTTTTGGGGTACATCTATTCCAGTGACTGATCGGCTCAGGTATGGTGCTGACAGTCTCAACTTTGGCGCTACAATTGAGTGCAAAGCCCAAACTGCGGCAAAATAGCCGGTCACCTGTATAGGGTGAAGCGATACGTCAGGCCTGGTCAGCTTTTAACTCTATACAAAGCACAAGTCCAATTTTGCATGGGGTACGTGTAAGTAACTTTGGAATGGCTCAGCTGAGTATCAGCTGGCCGCGCTTGACACGGTGGAACGCAGAGCTAAGAGGCTCATTGGCGACGTAAAACTGGTGGATGCCAAGCTACACAGCAAGGCCTGCTTGTCGATCTTCTACAGATTATGCTTCGGAGAGTGTGTCCAAGAACTCCACGACCTTATCCTATCGGCCTCCTTCTACCATCGGATATCCAGACGCACTGCAAGTTACCATCCCAACCTTGTTGCTATTCCACCAATTCGCACTTAGCGTTTCCAAGCGCCTTTCACAATGCGCACAGCAAAGAAGTGGAACTGTCTGCCTGCGCCTGTGTTTCCAAACGCTTACAACCCTAATATTTTCAAAATTAGAGTGAACAGGCTGCTTCTGGGTAAGCTCGCTCCATCGTAGATTTTGTTCTCTGATCTAGACTAGAGTCAAGAGCAAATCAAATAAAAATAAACAAGTGCGAGTCGGACTCGCGCACCGAGGGTTCCGTATAAACCTGTAGGTATATTTTATAAGCACAAGTTGCGGTTTATGATTAATGACGTATTAAAAAAAAACTACTTATTAGATCTCGCTCAAAGCAATTTTCGGTGGAAGTTTATATGGTAATCTACATCATAATTTTTTTTAGTTTTATCATTCTCTTATTTTAGAAGTTACAGGGTCACACACACATTTTACCACTTTGGAAGTGTCTTTCGCGCAAACTATTCAGTTTAGATTAAAAATATGTTGGAAACCTCAATATCATTTTTCAAGACCTATGCATAGATACTCCACACGTATGGGTTTGATGAAAAAAAAATAGTTTCAGTTTTAAGTATGGGGACCCCCAAAATTTATTGTTTTTTTTTTCTAGTTTTGTGTGAAAATCTGAACGCGGTTCACAGAATACATCTACTTACTAAGTTTTAACAGCATAGTTCTTATAGTTTCTGAAAAAAGTTGCTGTGACAAACGGACGGTCGGACAGACAGACAGACAGACACGACGAATTTATAAGGGTTCCGTTTTTTGCCATTTGGCTACGGAACACTAAAAACCAACAAAATTTCTGTACGTATGTAAACCAGTTAAGAATAACGCAACAAGGTGACCTTTTGAAAGGAAAAAACAACGCCTTTAATATTATAAATTGAAAATGTATGTTCAACGCATACTAAGCAGGTGTAAATGTATACAGTATTATTCATACTAAAAGATCCGGAAATTATACATCAAAAGTGACGTGATAGGAAAATGGATGACATGTATCGGAAATGTAGCAGTTGGTGACGAACGACCCTCTCTCACTTGCGGTTTATAGTATTCCGGAGAGAACATAGAGTAGATAGTGAACAAATGAAGTGTCCTTTATTGGGGGTCCATTTAAATAAATAAAACCGGCTAGGTGCAAGACGGAATATCACACGAAATGAAAGACTAAAATAAAGAATTTTGAATTTTAATTTGAAAGGTTTTGTAACATAAACCGAAAGTGAAATGAAAATGGTCAAAGAGCGGCACTAGAAAAACGCTAAAAATTTCAACTGTCTACCTTTCACGGTTCTTGAGATACAGCCCGCTGTCAGTAAAAGCGTGTAGACGAGTACATAGAATTAATTTTACTCGATACTGCATTTCCTTGACGTGTAAAACCGGAATTAACCAGGAAAATATAAATGGTTTTCATTGAGTATGTGCACTAAATGTAAACTTAAATTATAGTGGGTAGACAAACACTCCATTTGATTACTTACTACTCTATGTCGGATTCGCTTGGACCTTCCGGAATGTGGCCAGGCATTCTCCTCATTTCTCAACCCCGACTTACAGCGTGAAAAAATACTCACTCTGAAAATGCGGCTTCTATTACGACCTTTGTATGAAAAGTTGATTTCATACTTTATGAGCAAAATGTATGAAGGGTTTATTTTCGCACCTATTGTTACTCTGAAAAGCTAAATGTATATACAGTGTAGTGTAATGTACATATTGTGAAGTTAAAATATATTTAGGACAGCACTTCGCCCGCGACTTCGTTCACGCGGGCTTAGTGTTGCAGTTTTCGTAGGGATCTTTATTTTTTACGAAAATAAATTATAGCCTGTGTTACTCAGAGATAATTTTGTATTCTAATTATGAAAGAATTATTGAAATCGGTCCAGCAGTGCTATTCTGTAACAACATTTTCGTGTCTCGACAGCGGAATCCGAGGTGAGTTTCAAATTCGTATGAATATAAGACCTTATGATGTGTGAAATAAAGTTCACTTTGTAAGCTTAGTCACTCAGGTGAAGTCGATATCGAAATGGTTATTTACCAGTAGCTTTTGAGTTTATTCGTTACAAACATACAAATCTTTCCTATTTGTAATATTTTGTAGATTAGTTTCGGGCACAATCAAATAAAAACTAACGCCGACTTTTAATTTAAGTTACGAATTTTAAATTTCATCAAGTCACAAAACATAATTTGAAATGAAAATTGTTCTGTGCAAATTACTACAATAAAAAGATTTCAGAAAATTATTCTTCTTAATTCTGCTTTAAGCTCTTTATAATATAAGCTTCTAATATTGGTGTCTGCAGACAAAAATACAGATTCAAAGTTTAATTAAAACCTCCTTATAGGCTATTATAAACTTGTCTGAACTTCAGAAGTTTTTTTTTATTTTTTATTTTATTATGCCCAAGATTCTATTCTTCTGTTATGGATTTTTATTTAGTTTTGCTCTTTCTAGGTACATTTCGCACATTTTCACACTATTGACTAAGTGGTTATATTAAATGATACATATTTATTTTGTAGTTTGGTTAAAAAAGAACAATTTCAATTTCGTTAATCTGAGTTGGGATTTTGAAAAAAGCACCACACAGAATCACAGATTTAAGTGGACCCGTCCAGGGAGTGAAAGCAATTGTCAGTTATCGTGTACCACAACTCAGACCTCTAAGGAACTCAAAGATCCAACGAAAAAAACTAAAGTAATCAAATTTGAGTAGACCATACTATTAAACAATCATGAAATCGGTTGGTAATTGTTAGCTGAAGAAAAATAATAAAGAACATTAAATCCTCAAACGTAGGCCCGTAACCACAGCCAGTTATTTACACATAATGGGAAAAACATTAAATCGTCATCAATTTTGTGCTTCGTAAGTGTAAAAACAAAGGGCTTTGCCGAGGTGTCGGTGTTATTGTTCGGTTTAGAGAATCTGTGCTTGATTGTTCTCTTGATCTAAATTTATTAAACGGAAAATGTTGTAAATTATTTCCATGATGAGGTTATAAAACGCTTCTCCTTTTCGCTAGTTTATAAATTATTTTTTGTTAAAATAATTCCACCGAATGGAATGCTAATGTTTGTTTGTTTATTTTAAAACAAATGCTGGCACTTTTATACACTTTTAGAATATTTATTTCTGTAATATCTGGAACACGCAAATTAATTTAGGAGGATATTTTTAGGTTGATAACGATGAATGGATGTATTTTTGATGGGCTGATGCGAATCGAATGAGTCTGTATAAAGTGCAAGCGTCTCGTTCAATTTAATTTATCCTCATACATATATTATGTAGCATGTGGTGGGCACGTTAAAATACCACTGAAATAATAATACTGTAAAGTGATCTAAATGCAAACGGAAATGAAGCATACTTTTCAATATTTCTGTTGGGAAAATACCAATGACTGAGAGCATATTTGGGATCACAATTCATTCATAATATTGTAAATGTGGTGAATAAAACTAACAGCTACAAATAACCATAGTTTTTGTTTTGACAATTTATTTTGTTAAATTCTCTCACACTTTCTAAAAAAAAATACTTACCGAATTAAAAAACTTTCAACTCGCGATCGTGTTTACGAAAACGCGTCACTCGTAAATCGCGGCGCGTCACCCGCGCGTGTGTCCCGTGCCGAAGTCGGCCTCGCACTGTCCGCTTTGATAAAGAACACTGATAGCATCCCACTATGTACACCTACCTTTATCTCTATCCATATTATCACGGGAATAAACCTTCGGGTGTTTTTACTGTTTGTTATCTTCATTTTACGTTTTCATTTCAGGAAATTGGACTGTATTCGTTGTTGGATTTTACAATTTCAGAGAGGGCACGTTGTTGCATAATATTATTCCAATACATGTACCTAATGAGGCAGTAAACATTGCATAGAAAAATAATTCCAGCGTTTGAAAACAGATCTACAGAAGCTTTGAGTAAAATAAACAAATAAGGAAACGCTTGATGTGGAGAGGATAAAAGTAAGATCGTTAATGAGCGCGTTTCATCTGATGATGAGGTTTTGCAGCTGGGCGCCATTAAAGTGCGATATTTTCCTTTCATTTGTAACCTATGTGTTAGTGTTTTTAGGGTTCCGTACCTACAAAATCAAAATCAAAATCAAAGTTGAAATTTTCACAGAGATTTAATTTCTATTGTCGCTATAAAACAAATAATAAAAACTTATTTCAATTAAAAATTAAAGGGGGCACCCATACAAGAAACGTGTTATTTTCGGATTATGGTACGGAACCCTTGGTGTGAGAGACCACCTCGCACTTCCGGTAACGTTCCCTTGAAATGTTTCTCTTTTTTGATGTTCAGTTGGTTGGCACACTCGCTTGACTAGAATAGTTAGAAATTGCATAAATTACAACATTACTATGCGTGGCACGCACCAAAACAGGTGTTGAAGCTGAGTGGTTAAACGTTTTTACATACGAATAAATGAAAGGGCAAAGTTCTATCTATGGAGAGACGGTTACAGACGGACTTTCCTATGGGTTACCTATTTGTGTTAGATATACATCAATACACATTATATTCTTCTGTCACTGACACACAACCCATAGCCGAAACTACTGGTTGAAGAAAGCTGAAATTTGAAGAGGATTTCTCGAAATTTCTACGGGAACACGAAAAAACGGGATAAACGCCTTCAAACTCGCGGGTTAAAGCTAATAATTATAATATATAAATATCGAATAGAGATGTGGTTTACCAACTATCATTTTCGTCAGGCAACTTTTAGACGTTCAAGTAAAAAAAAAAAAAAACTCACTTTGTACTGAAAATCCACATCGGCGTTGTTTTGTATGTGATCCAATTAATTTAAACACACCCAGGTCCGTGCCCAATCTCTTTTGTACCTACTAACATTAATTTATCTACCAACCTATTGCGTGATGGCAAAAATACTGATTTGACAATATTTGATTGTTAATAAATCTCAAAGGTTTATGGTCAAAATGGTAATTTCCAGCGTCAATATAAATATGATGTTCTCACCGGAATATGACTTATAAAGGTGTCCCTTGGGATGTTTCAACGAATATATTGGTTGACATAATCACCGCTTTTGACAAATGAAAATTTTCAGTTGGACAATAATTCGATGGGTGGTTTATTCAATATTTGCTGAGTAATGTTCAATACAGGTTTGAAACGCATCCTTAATTATGATATAAGTAAATGCAGATGAAGTTTATTTATCGGCGTGTTTGGTATAATTTTAAAGCAAAGCTACAGAACCTTTCTATACAAGTACAAAATATTTTCCTGAAAAAAATCTGAACCTTTAACGCAGATGAAAGCGCAGGTTTTGCCAGTACAACATAAATGTCTATGGTATTTAGTTTGCTTACCAAATTTCATACTTTTTATTGAAGCAAAAAAACTTGAGTTAAAGAAATAAGTTATACGGCTCGAGGCTCTGTAGCCACCTTAAAAGGGCTTAATTAGTGGGAGACAGGTTACGAGACCATTTCCAACAATTACGACGACCCAATATGGTAAGCATTTAAGGGGCAACGATGCGCTTGCGTAGCCTTCGAAATTCAAATTTTCTTTTATTTTTTTTTGCAGTTTTAGGGAGATTATTATTGTTACGTGCCAGAATTAATACTTGTACACAACGTACCACTAACGCTATCTAGTATCGAGTAGCGGAACTAATTGAGTCACGATCTTTCTAGACTTTTCGATGCTAGAACATTTTCGATGTTTTGGTCAGTCGGGACCGGTATGTATAACACGTTGGTGGTATTTAATGCTGCTTATACTTAAGATAATTGCATGGTATTTTTAGTGTCACTTAATAAAAAATGAATGGTATCAACAAGCATAAAGCTCATGTACCCAATTAATATGAAATGTGTCAAGAAATAAAAATCGAGATAGCCTCATTTACACGGACGTGTTTAAGTTTAAGCTGTAGTTCAATTTAATATTACCAAAGATATATCAATATACACAAAAAATATAATCAAATTTAACCAAAAATGCCACTTGTATTATTCAACACGAAACTTATTTTCTGTTCTATAATACATTGAGTTAAACCGATTGGATAGAAAAATCACAAAAAATCAAGTATCAAGATTGTATATAGAACATAAAACTGCTAAAATTCGAGTTGTATCACTTCACTAAATGCACAGATTTTTGGTTTATTAATCGGCTGTTTTATTGTCACGAACTACAAGCTCGTAACATTATGATAAAACTTATAAATACTTATTCGCCACTATTAGCGATGTTATATGATTTGTCTTAGCGTGATGATATATAGCCTATAGCCTTCCTCGATAAATAGGCTATCTAACACTGAAATAATTTTTCAAATCGGACCTGTTTAAATGAGTTCCTGAGATTAGCGCGTTCAACCAACCAAACAAACAAACTCTTCTGCTTTATAATATTAGTATAGATAATTATTGAAATTACTTCGGTAAATACATTGTTACGTTGGCGTACCTATAACATTTTCAGGCTTTTTTAAACGTACAATCTGGTACTGAGCTGCAAATTGCAAAAAGCAAACATAACATAACTAAAATTTGAATTTTGCGGGCTTCCCTGGAGTTTTCGCCTTAAGATATCCAAGGCTCTCCCTAATCAGCATAGAAATGGATAAAGGTGTTCCAGATGTAACACTAATGTCACACTTTATTCAACCGACTGCGCTAGCTGGATGTAGTCCAGAGTTCCACTGTCGTCGTTAAATAGCTACTTTATGTGTATGTTTATGGATATTATGGTCGCATCAGTCTTATATAGTGTGATGACCTACTAATATTAAAGTGCAATAACCTATTTCACAAAGAAGGAAATTGTCGTTAATGCTTCTTATTAAAAGGCGAGTTCTACCCGCCATGTTGGGGTTTCATGAGTCAGACTAATTCACAGATAACCGTTAGTGATATACCAGAATACATGTCATGCACCAACTCGAGTCGAATTAAATACCGACGCAATCACCATCGACCAATTAATTAACAAATGGACAGACGCTGACCAACCAGTTTGCATACGGTGTTTAGTTACTATGTACCTTTGTATTTATAGGTAAATGAGTGACATAGTGTTAATTTAATATGGTGATTGATATTTTAATATATAAAGATATGGCTCTCCTCGGAAACCCACGCCCACGGTGTGAACATTAAGTAAATACACTTTTTGAAACATTTATATATTGCATTGTGTAGTTATATTTTATGGATTCTGTGCTATATCAGGATTGATAGACTGTGTCAATAAGCAGTTTTTTACAGTAATCTGCAATCAATGCGATCGCTAAACGACACGTTTAAACTGATCAATTAGTAACAGATTAAACGATAACATTTAAAACAGAAAAGCTCTCCTAATTGAGTGAAAGTGATCGAATCAGCTGCCAGAGCAAGAGGGTTGGTAATACTCCGTGAACAAGACCGAATGATGCGATCTAATCGAATTGTTCATGAACCATTTACAATTTTAGTTCTAATCCGAACGGGCAAAAACCTATTTTCATGAATAACCGTTATTTATTCCAGATCACGTTTATTTCAATTCGATTGGAAGTTATAAAACAAAGCCTAAAATATCCTAGTTTTATGAAGTACGTGTGTGAATAGTTGATGTTACATTTATCTTAGACTAGCTGACCCGCGCAACTTCGTCTACACATTTTTCATTAATACTCCGGTCTTATTGGTCGTAGTGGGATGTTATACAGTCAATAAATGGGCTATCCACCATTTAAATACTTTTTTCTATTCGAACCAGTACCTAGTTTCTGAAATTAGCGCGTTCAACCAATCAAACAAACAAACTCTTAAAAATTAAATTAGTATAGATTTGTCAATTAATGTTATAGACAATAAGTAAATTATTAACGTTCAGTTGTGTTGGTTTTAGCAAAAAAATAGAGCTGCTCGATCACTGCCCACATACCGACTTCCAGGAAAATCTGCTAATAGACAAATTAAGAATAATAAGGAACGTAGGATGTCCACTAATGATATCATACACCGATTACCCGGTTGTCAGTCAAGAGTGGTAATTATCGGCAATGGTAGTATATCAGTAAGAACTCTCGTTAGGATCCTATTCGAACTAAATGGGAGGGTTAAGCACATACAGCTGAATGTTTCACATTATACAACTATTCATAAACATTGTAGACTGTACTTAAATTTACAGAGCGCAAATTAGTAGAATCCATAGATATGACTAAAAATCAAGCAGTAAAGAGAGTTTTTAAATGGGCAAACGGAAAATGACTCCTTTATTGACGTGCGAGTCAGAAAGTACGTGTAAAGTACCTAGGTAACTTTATTGTAATCGTAACTCTAACTAAGAATAAATTACACTGACTCATTAGCCTATAAAGGTCTACTGCATTAAACATACGCTCAGAACCTAACTAGTACCATGACAGGTCAAAGAAGAAATTGCCTTATTCGCTACTTGGGAGATTGATAACCACAGTTTCTAAACAATATCAACAAGTTCAAGTAAATCTATACTAATATTATAAAGCAGAAGAGTTTGTTTCTTTGTTCGTTTGTTTGTTTGGTTGAACGCGCTAATCTCAGGAACTACAGGTCCGATTTGAAAAATTCTTTCAGTGTTAGATAGCCCATTTCTCGAGGAAGGCTACAGGCATATATATCATCACGTTCAGACCTATAGGAGCGGAGCAGTAATGAAAAATGTTACGTAGACGACGTTGCACGGGTCAGCTAGTTGTTTATATAACAATTGCTTTTTCAATATTTGTATGAGGCATGTGACTGTCATAATCTTAAGTTTATCATCAATCATACATCCCAAGAAGGCCGAAGACATTAATAAAACCGTTTATTATGGCGCTTAGTTCCAGTATCAAGGGAGGGAGTTTCCATAAAAGTTAATAAACAAACAGAAACCTACTTTATTTGATAAAATCCTTATTTGTTGATTAAGATCTAGTTGACGAGAATTAAGATCCTTTTCAACATATTAATAGATCTAGTGTACCTATCCACTACTAGCTGACCTGCTCTACTTCGTCTACGTCACATTTTTCATAAATGCTTCGCTCCCATTGGTCGTACAGTGATGTTATAATTATATAGCTTAAATAGCATTTCTTCTCAACTTTTTAAGCCAAACCAGTAGATCTTGAGATAAGCTCGTTCACCCAAACAAACCAAAAAACTCTTCAGCTTCATATTTTCCACGTAATAAAGTTAGACTCTTCCTCGTAGATTGTACAATAAAGACTGTCATTAATGTTAGCGTAAGCGGATGGCGGAGCGAGATTAATATTTATTGAATCACTGTATGTTAACAAGGTTGTGAGTGTCCTTCGTTGGCAATTTCCCTCATCCACGTTAGTATATGTTTATAATAGGCCTATTCAAAGTTTGTACATCATACCTACAGAGGTCTGAGAGTTTAGAAGTACGGAAAAATTAATGGAAGAATATTACCTTACCTAATATTTTTGGTTAATTTACACAAATTGATAATTATAAATCGCACGCTCAACATAATTTAAAAAAAATAATGTGCCTGACGTGGCGTCAGCGACGACGGCTGAGCGATAGCGACATCATCGTTTAGGTTCGGTGGTATCGGGATCATAAAAACACTCAATACCACAGAAATATAATATTATATCTATGCCCAATACAGTACTAACCTTACTTTATTAACTGTGGCTGAGTGTCAGTACTTTTGAACGTCAACACTTACCACTCCCTAGTGTTTTAGCTGTGGAGAAGAAGTGGCCAACAAACTCCCCAGCAACACATCTGTCTGTTGAGTTAGAAGAACTCGCATTTATAACATGATTAAAGAAGTCTGTTAAATATAATTGAAGTAGGTAAACCGACAGTTTCGTTCTGGACGAATGTCCTAGTTGGTGTCTTAAGCCAAAGTGCGCTCGGCAAAGTCCCCACCTTAGAATAATAACGCATAGAAGCCGCGTCTAGAACAAAATCCGAGCAAAATCGTGTGTCCACTTCATTTTCTTTGTGTGCGTGAGCCGAATGTGTCTACGTTCCTCTAACGCACACAGATATAGCTTTCAGTGATACCATTACTAAGCCGTTACCCACAAAATATGGGAAGACGCATTACTATTTTGCTATCAAGGCAAGTATTTTATGTTGTTGGGAACTGGAAAAGGTAAACATGATTTTTCATGTAATATGACATATTTTTTCGGAAGGTACAATTCAATTTATTTCAAAATAAAAGGAAATAAATCGCATAACGTATGAGATATTGTTCAATGCGTTTAGAATACTTGATGGGTTATAATTATAAACAATGTTAAAACATCGGGTTTGATATGAATTAACAGTAAGTATTGTATTTTAAAATTACAAAAATGAAAAACATGAATGAAAGCAATGTGGGTATTTTTTCCTCACAAATAGCAACACTGTGTTATGACAAGTTAGGTTATTAGAATTTTGTTTTATTTATCGATTTACGTAAAAATAGTGCATAGAATGTGAGTACTTATTTGTGAAATGTTATTTTATCACATTTTTTTGTTTTCCTGATGTGCTATAACATCCTTTCACGCAACAAACTGTCATTTTCAATTATTTACTCGCGAGCTGTGTTCGACGGAACGTGACATTGAGTACTGACGGCCTGATGGCTAAGTTTGACGGATTAGGCTAAGTTTTAGTTGCCTCACTTTTTGCACTCGTACTAGGTTTCTATGCGTTATTATTCTAAGGTCCCCACTCTCCAACACGACTCTGTCCACGTGCCGCCATTATAACTGACAACTGACGTCACGACGTTTACCACTACCCACTACTACAATACCTACTCAAATGATGTAAAAGAATTCTTAACACAAAAAATCGTCTAAATTGCTATCCAAAGAAAAAGGGCCTAGAACCAAAGCCATGCTGATATTGGACCGAAGGAAAGGCCAGCCCTCTGTTCACATCCACAATATAAATGTTTTTCTATGTGCCAGAATACTTAACTACCCGCCATTGTTCTTCTGCATACAATTACAGTTAGCTTGCTCGAAAATATGTTAATTTTTGATACGTTTCGAGGTTCGCTTTACGCAATGTTCTATGATGTAAGAACATGTAATAAAATTCGTAGCTCCACAAACACTTCACTACTGTTTTTATAAGGATGCTAGTAGTGTTGAAAGTGCTTTTTTATATTCCACACCATTATCGTGCCTACTTGCTCACTACTCACATATTTATTGCAATCGGGTCACACACATCATTTTCATTGTTATTTTACATTGGTTCCGCAATTAACGGTCGAAGGCCATTCCGTGAATTAACATTCCCAGGATTGTGGTTTATGCTACGGATAACAACCAAAACAAATAATTATTATGTGCTTCTGTTATTGTTATTAGTATCTAGATTTATTATAAATAAATACTTACATTAAACTGGTTTGTTAATGGAATAATTAAATGAGCACTCGAATGATTTTTGTGGGTAGCCTACTTAAAAGTTATGATTTATTCGAGAATACTAGATTCTCAATATGTTCTTCTTTATATTTTTTATGTTCATTAGTATATCAACTTGATTTACCATCGTTAAAAGTTTTATAGACTAGATTTTTATAGCTTTAGCTGGATATTAGGACTGAGTAATTTTGAGATATCTAAAGTTGACATAACTAAATCCATTTTTAAATCCTCTTTTCTATTACAAGCACTTTAAGATTAATAGAGGGTTATTTAGTTAAACCTCTAGAGAGGAATCTGAGATTTTTTCTAAAAAGCGGTTTTTTCGAACGAAGTTTTTGAAAAATTGCCAGCTTAGTAAATGGCTGTTATTCCAGAGATAGTGGATGATCGTTGGCCAACAATGTGTACGTTAAATCGTACCGTGAGTTAGGCACACGTTTGCTTGGAGCTTGGAGGAGTGCCACAGAGTAGGTGCCTAGATGGTTCATGAAGCGTCTGCCGTAAATGTCTTCCTTTTCTTACGGCATTAATATCGACGACTAGCGATTTTTTACTTACTGCCCTTTAAAGACAGAAAAACTGTTTATCATACTATATATGTCCAATATACCCAACCATATGTAACCAATGCTAAAGTTAGTTAAAAATTTTAATGAAAAATAATGATAAAACTAAAAAACTATAAACTGGTCAATCTATGTCAATTTCAATTTATTTCAATTTCAATCTTTATTGTGAAACACAGTACATAATTATACATTCTAGCTGTTCAGTGAATGTGCAGTTCACTGTATTTTACCAATTTATTCATGCAAAATACTTATTTAAATTATAAATTGTCACTTATTGTTGTCAAAATTATTCCATGTTGTAAATTAACATTTCAAATTTTCAAGACAATTTTTTTTAATTTCAGTGGTGGATATTGCCTACTCATCACTATCTGTCATCGTAGTCACACCATAGACGGAAAATACTTTGGTTATATCTAATTATAATGACATGACATCTGAAACTGATTGACAATCAAGAAATCATTTACAAAAAAACAACAATTTTATTTAAATAATAACATACCATTCATTACGAAATATTAAACTATTATACCTTTTAGTGACCTCGTATAAAGTTATTAAATTAAAACCAAGCTGTTCGTCGCACCTGAGGGAATTTCAAATCAAACATTTCCTATGCACTGTTATTCAATGTACCTAGTCAGTCTAATACACAGTTTTACCGTGTAATTTAATGCCATCAATCGAAGGATTTTCTTCGTTGTCAAGCGGACTGTTTCGTACAGCAATGGAAGTTTATTCAAAAGAAATGAGAATAACGACTTAAATTATAAACATTTCTGCCCTCAAAGGAGACGCGTAGGTATGAATAAACCATTAACTTACTACTCTTGTCGATATACATAACCCGGGTTGCGTAGTGCAACCTATACGAACGATCGTTCATGCAGTCACTCTATCCCGGATCAATAGTTTACTATGAAAACGATTTTGGCTCGAGTTCCGTACCCGTACCACTTCACAACACTGTTCTTGGTAACCAATAATAAGTGGGTTAATTTACTCCAAAGGAATTGTACGGAAATTGACTTTACAGAACGAATGGCTACCGAAGATTTCGTCGAAACTTGACTGCATTGTTTTGCCCGGGCAATCTATGTTGTGGGCAAAGTTGGATTGATTTATGATAGCAGAGTGTTGACAACCCCTGCACTGTGCGACACATTACACCGTAGCGTACAATGCATTAACTAATGGCAGCGATTTATTACTCCGTGTTGCGAATGAGACCGCTGTACATCAATTTTGGCTTTTAATAAGCTCTTGTTTGGCAGGTACGACTTTGATGCTTAATGAGAGTTATGTCAACAAAGTGAATTATTGAAGTATAAAACGCAGTATAATACAAGGTACATACAGCCAACTGTGTACCTACCTACCTACAAAGGTAATTATGGTTTGAGCGTATCCTTTGACGAACAAAAATAACGAAATTAAAACAAATAGTCAATAACAAGTTTGGTCCGGTAGACTGAATAAAACAAAGTGAGTTGTGTGTTCCCGAGGGGTGATTTTGTTCTTGTTTTATTTTGGCGCGTAGAAAATGTGTTGAGATGCGTTTTCAAAGGGTTAGGCTTTTTTTAATTTCATTTGAAATTACTTGATTCTTTACTGAACGGAAATTACTTTTCGTATTTTCGGTTTTTACTTACAAAGTTTTTATGTTGCTTGTAACAGTTCTAAGCGCCACCCACGATGCAAGCACAAACGACAACCATTAGAGATCGGAAAGGTAGGTACCTACAACTGAATGAAGAGTATTTAAATAGAATTCGCTTACTTTATTCATATCTGCTTAGGCTTACCCTTTGCTTACATTTTCTTAAGAATAATCAAATATATAATCTAAGGAAAATTGGCGTTTTCCGTTGTTTTGAGGCACTTTAAAATAATACAAACCTAGAACTCCATATTATGTTTCATTGGACTTAAGAGTCCACTCCAATGAAGTTGTTTGTATTATTAAAGTTTTTATTATTGTACAGTAAGTACCTACCTCAAATTTTGAATACATATTGTTTTCGGCGATAAGTCGCTGAAAACAGTATTTATTCAAAAGTTTGACGAAATTTAAAGGCGTCATGTCTGTAAATTAGTTTCCATTACGATATAATTATAAATTATATATGCGTTACCCTTTTTTTTCAAGTATAGGAAATCATCAAATGATTCCTCCTGCTATGGGCGGAGTAGAAGGGAGTTCCAGACTCATCTCTTTGAGGCGCGCGTGGAACACAACGCGCCGTCGACCCGGGCCTGGTTCTGGTCGAACGGAGAGCCACCCAATGCTCGCCATCCGCAGGCCCGCGCCCCCAACGCCCGGGGCGTCTTGTTCTGTTGTGGCGGCTGGAGCGAGAGGTTTCCCTCTCTCTCACGCGTTCGGCCTCCTCGTTCGCCTACTGGTAAATTGACGTAAATTGTTAGAAAAGCAAAAACACATTTTCTGCCTGCAAGACTGTATATGATTTTTATACTTGACACTAGATGGCGTTAAACCAGCTGGTCCCTGGCAGCACCCGAAGTGGTCCTTGGACAATTTACCAGTAATGAAATAAAGTACATATTGAGTAATAATTTTTAGGCATGCTCCCGTTTAATCAACTTTTATTCCAGATAGAATTTTAACGTGGATGTTTAACCAACCTGTATGTTTAAGAAAGAAAGAAAGAAAATAAAGAAAAATTGTTTATTTACGCCAAGCATGACGCATAGGAATCAAACACTTACTACACTAAAAATAACAAAAAACCGGGACAATATGCGTCACGACAATTGATAGGTATAAAATTTCTAATTTACCATCTAAAGTTATAATGAATGCGTTCATGGTCGTGCTACGAAGTACAACACGGTTTTGCCCGCGACTTCGTACGCGCATATCCCGTAATTTCCCTTTCCGTGCAAATTTAGGCAAACCCTCTCTTAGTTCTCCTCCTACATTCTCAAAAGACCTTACATGCCAAATTTCAGCCTTCTGCGATCAGTAGTTTCGTCTCTGAGTTGTCTGTTAGAAACGCAAGAATTTTATATAGCAACTTCATCTCTCTTCATGGCTAACTAAACAGATCTTTTGCAACAAATCGAGCGATGGAAAGTATACCTATGTATGTAGTGACGTCATCCTTCATATAACGTGACGTTTACTCTGCTGCCCAGTCATACGAGGAAATGGATTTAGTAAATAATGTATGTACATTTAGTACCTACAAGCATTATCTACAAATTACATTTTTTCTTTCCCGATACTACATTAAGATTTTCAGTTGTCGCATGATTTTCAGTGTATTTTAGTCAAATCGAGTATGTTAGGTGTCAGATTACCTAGTTATAAGAGGTTATCGTAACAAATAAACGGCCTTATTTATCAAAATTTACTAACCAGTGTTCATTGTGTTAAACCTTACAATTTGATAAGGTTGACAATGTTCTGCAAAGTACGTATGATTTCAGAGCCACAACTACTTACCTTCATTTTTTCCTGCTTTATTACAAAATTGAATAAACATTCCCGTACCTGCTTCAAAATTTAACGGGCAGTTAATCATCACAAACATCAAGTGGCTACACATATTAATAATCCTAAACCGGCCTAAAATTTCAGTAAAACGCTTCAGAATAGGACTATTCAAATTAAATGAAAATATTCAAATCAATTAGCACTATCAAAGGTATTGTAGGTGTCTAAATAATCCAGGGTTGCTGAGTTTGTTCGAAAGAGTCACCCTGTAACGCAAAAGGCATTAGGAGGAACACGGACGGGTTTTCGTCGGTAAGAGTCTGACACTCCCTTCTGCTGCGCATAGAGCGGGAGAATCTGAAGTCGTTTGATGATTTCCCATTTTTTAAATAATCCATGCAAATATTGGAAGGGTCAGACATAAAAAAGGATTTTAATAATTCTACTACCCTTTGTCTAGATCGACGTCAGATACGTTCGCATGCAAAAACTTCAATATTTTATTATAATTCGTGCATTGTCCCGACACATTGCGACTTGTTTCACTGCCTTCTCATTGGATTTTTATTGAATAATTCAAAAAAAGTGAGACATATCTTTTTATTGTGAAAGTGACGTCTCGTTAGTGTAGTGTAAGACACTTATCTCTGTAGATAGCCGCTGCTGAACTTATCTGCGAATAACGAAATGTGAGAGTTGTTTTTCAGTGCATTCTTTATTTTCGTATATAAGGAAAATGATACTGGACAAAAAACATTGCATTTGGACATGTCTAATAGGTGTAAAACCGTCAATTATTTGTCCGAACCGCAGTGAGATATTAATTAAACCAATATGTAACGCAAGAGTTTAACTGCTACGTAAAAGCTCATAGCTTGTGCACCAAAAGTTATGATAAATGCACAGTTTTTAACACAAGACATGACAAAAGATGTTTTAATAAAATAAAACAAAAAAAAAAAAAAAAAAAACAAAAAAAGAGGAGGTTCTCAATTTGAATAATGATTTTCTTGAATGTGAGGAAACATTCAACCCTCACCTTCAAAGAACCGGGTCATCTTGTGGAAATATGTTCGGATGAACAAAGATGTACTGGGAATTCCGGCCAAGAGGCTGCATACAGACGTTGACTAACAACGCAATGAGAAATTTAATTATACGTTTCGATATGCATAGTACCTACACGTCACAACATTGAGAAAAACAAGAAAAGCCGTTAATCCTTATGTATAACATTCTTCCGTTACTGAGTGTGTGAGTGACTGACAGACAACGCACAGCTGAAACCAATGACGTATTATATATAGACACGTCATAAACCAACATCGCGGCGCTTAAAAACGGCGAAAATATTAAATAGCTACTAATGCGCATGAAGAAAGGTAAAGAAAATATGTCACCGTACTGCGGGATGCCTGTTGCTAGAGCGAGATAAATATACATCTTCAGTTACGTCACAGAATAAGTAATAGTCAAATTGACAACCAAACAAACGTAGACAGTTTGGTGCTTAACTAAGCGCGATTTGGCCAGTTAGCTTCATTTCATGTTGTCATTTTAGAGTGCGGACAACGTATCTATAGTTTTATATATCATTGGCCGAAACTTTTGGTCATAGCAAGCTGAAATTTTGCATGTAGGGTGTAAAGGGGAGAGACAAAGAGAGAATTACTCGAAATTCCTACGGGAACGGGGGAAAACGAGATACACGCATATGAAGTCGCGGGCAAGCTACTAAATTTCTATTTCTAAAATCGCTTTAAATTGCAACTTCAAAATATACTCGATAACTCAGATCGAAGATCCTATTTGAAGACAAATTTGACCACATAAAAGAATATACTGCAGAATAAGGGACTTGCTTTGTTTTCACGAGGCTCGTAAATTTAATAGAGTTCGAAGAGGATTGACGTCTCACAAACTGAAATCATAAACCAGAGCTATAGATTTTAAGAGGTCTAGAGAAAGATAAGACAGAAAGGTGAACCGTTCAATCAAAATCTTAAAGCATGCATTACTGTGTTCGACGTTTGAAAACAAAATGGAATGGGTGCACGTCCTGTGGGTATGTATTTTCTCTTCTACTGTTTACTTAGGAAAAGTAATTCAAACAAACTAAACTTTGCTTCAGTCGAGTCTGCCTACCTAGCCTTTTCTCAACCAGAAAGCCGAATTCAGTTGCATTCCAGTATTTTATGTGGTGTGGCTGGCCAGACCTTCACAACCCATTACCTGGTTAACACGGTACTTCTTGGCAGAATGGTGTCAGATTTTCTGACTTTTGACAATCTGTAACGGCTGCCAAAGATCTACTAATGGCATTCGGGACGAACGGCTTTACGTGTTTTCTGAGGCACACAGGATTCTCGGCATATTAAGATGGTCCTCGTCCACAAAGCAACCTCGGCAAGCGTTGCTTAACCTTGAAGATCAGCCCATACGGCTGTTATATTATTTAGCTACAAGCTCCTCCTTCGGTCGAGAATTTGAAAATATTTGTTCTGTGGTTCTGAATCTATAGCGAATCTTCAAGTTGTCTAAAGTTTGCCGAACTGCAACGAAAGGATCAAACCTTGCAATTACGTCACTGAACGAAATTCATTTTTCTGTAGTAGGTATTAAGAGTATATCTGTGATAGCAAGACAAGAGTCTGTTTTGAAGACTCGCAGCTTTGTCTAGACGAACACATCAAGAGCATCCAATAGAACACATCACGTGTATGACGACACATGACGCGCATAGATAACCGTTTTTACTACAACTTTTACTCCACCTGACATCCGATGTAAAAATTGCAATGAAACTCGTAAGTAAAATCTGAAAGTTTATCAGAAAACTTTTTGAACATGTTAAAACTGTCTCTGAACTATGACAGTTACAGTCGACCGCGACGGTCAAAATTGTGGACCTTTCTTGCAGTATCAAGCTAAACGATAAAGTACAGTAACCAATGGTCTTTGAGTTTGCAACAACTTGAATGACTACAATTCTTTTAAGTGAGTAGGTACGTAAGTCCAAGTTGAGAACGCAAAACCTCAATTACTTTGAGTACACAACCTCTTTTTCTAAAAAGTTCGAGGTTTCTAGGTTAGCCATTAATAAAAGCCCTTGCAGATGCACCGTCCTCATTCCACTTAGCATTGTTGTCTATGCTATGGTCTTTCTTCATTCAGGGCCGTTTATTCCTCGAATCATTATCATGAACAATAATTGCAATGTGCTTAATTCGTTTTCAAGAGTATTTTATTCCCCTCTTGTGCATATTTTCTGTTTATCTTGTTCAATCTATGTTCGATGTAATTCAAGATAGTTTCAGAAACCCTTTGATTCGCTTTTTAACATCCAGCCATATCAAATGCCACCATTTGCTGAAACATCCATAAATAAATTTACATAAACAGCTTAAGTGATTTATTTGTTGATCTTTGGAGACCTCAGTCGAAGGTCAAAGACTTTATTTATGATCAATTTATTTCTATCTAACGTAGACTTAGGATTTGCATGATCGTATAGTAAAGTGGATTATCCTTCATGATGCACTATTGATATTTGCAAAGACATCGTAAAGTTTATGCTTTCATCGAGAATCACGTCTTCATATTCATGATATGTCTGCCATCTAAAGGGTTACTATATATTATAATGGCAATAAAACAACAGCTGTGATATTAAAAATGATTTTATTTTTACACTCTCTGGCTGAAGAGGCTGTCTGGTGTAATAAAACTAAACTGTAAGTGATAAACTGCTGTATCTGAAGGTTGCGACGGTGACAGTAAATCTATTTAAGTAAATCTTTTCGGCCCAAAGCAGCCGTCTCTTGACCACGTAGGTATTGTCATGTTACACGTGCTTTGGGATTCCCTTAGCCATAACATTGAGAACGTATTACTTTATTTCTACGGCCCTGGACATGATTGTAATAGCACGAATGGTCACACTGCTTGGCAACGGCCTCCCTTAATTTATTTCATTGGTCACATCCATTTCGTCCCACCACGAATGGATGTACCGAATCATTGCAAACACCGTGAGATTGTCATAATTCTGATCAAAGTGCCAATTCTACAAATTTTCACATTCGCATCGCATTCGCTTCTCAATCGCAAACTGTGAAAAATGTATGAAAATTAAGACTTTTTTGACAGTTTGCGATTGACATGCGAATGCGAAAGTTGTTTAAAAATTAGTAGAATTGGCCCTCAGATTATAAACTCTCTATATATTGAGAACAAATAATTCGTAATACATAAAACGTATCTATCCTGGGCCTTATCAGAAAAAACCGGTCAAGAGAGAGTCAACAAAAAAAACATTGTTTGAGAATGTGCAAACAGAGTTCTTTCATTATGATGCCCTAGTAGCCCGATACTTCGATTTTTTGAGAACCCCTTTCAGTTGCTGTTGCAATAAAAATATAAACATTTATATCTTTATTACATTTATTTCTTTTAAATAATTTATTTCTCATTTTCTTTATTATTTTTAACATTTATTTCTTTCTTATTTGCAAAATAGTTGAACAAACGTCATTTAAAACTATTACATATTTCAAGTTGATTACTATCAATAGCTGTCCTTGAGATATCAAGTTGTGACAGACGGATAGACTGAGTCACAGCATAAGGGTTTCTTTTTACCATTTAGGTACGGAACCCTAAAACGAGATCAATTCCACTCGATTCATTATCAACTTACGGTGTTTGCCGGTCACATGGACATTGGTTCCATTCAAATTCTTACGTAGTTATTTGTTTTTATTAGTGTTGTCATCTACACTGCATGCCAGAAATATAACGTACAGTTTAATTAATACCACCGCAGTTTGAAATAAAGTGTCGTAGAGTGGTCCTCAGTGGGTTGTGAGCGACTGGGGCACGCGAGCCCTGGTCGCCATATTAAATCCACTTACTGTGAGAATTTCAAGCGGCCACACTGACCACTGGAATGAAGAATATAGTGTCATTAGCGCTTTAATCTCAACTATTTTTAACCCCCTACCAAAAACAGTTGTTTTATAAGTTTGACGTGTGTCTGCCTGTGGCATCGTAGTTCCCAAACAGATTGAGATTTTTTTTTTCTTTAAAAGATGATTTGATGAAGGGTATTCTTAGCTATGATTCATTCGAAAATCGGTTCAGCCGGTTGATGATCATCAGCTTTTTTCTAATTGATGAAGGGAAATAAGCTATAACTTTGATTGATTCGAAAGTAAAGACTAGTAAAATCTAACAAAAAGTAACTTGACGAAACATATTATTATGTCCTTTCATTTGCCTATATAAATATCACTAAGAACAGTAGCATTTATGTTTTCTACTATAGAGTAGAAAACCTAAATGCTACAATTTATGTTTTTATATTTGCCTTTGCTTATGGACCACAGTCTTCGCAGAACCTACAACAACACCGGTCGGTGACCACCGTGTTGTGTAGGTTGGCGTGTTGTTGTTGTTGTAGGTCAGTGCAGAAACAGTATTTTTTTATTAACTTTTCAAAAATAGGGAGGGACGATCGATACTCGTATTCGATCGATTTATGACAGAAACGATTTTTAATGTAAATCATTAGTTTATTTTATTTTATTCATGGCTTTATTAAAACTTTTTACCACGAAGTATCATAAAATTATATTATTGACTTAGCTTAGTATAATATAACGTGAGTTTATACGGTTGATAGTTACTTATTGCCTGGAATTTTATTTCGATATAAATTAAAATCATAGACTTTAAAAAAAGTATACACATCTCTAGTAACGTAAGTTGTTACGGATGCGTTCGAATTTGGATACTTTATACTGCGTTCTGATAAATAAAAGATATAATTAGTATTTATATAGTATTAAAAAAAAAGATTATCTCTATTTCCCCAGCTTTTAAAAATAAACGAAGATATCCAATAATAACATTAACAATGCACTACATATTGGTGATAGTTTCATTTCGTTACCAATTTTTGTTTTTTCCTAGTCCAAAGTGGCCATTGTTCTTTGGCCGTGACATGAGTTCTCCAGAATACCCAACTCTTCACTTAGTTAACAATGTTGAGGCATTTTAAACCAAAATAAAAAACCAGTATTAACACGGAGCGACTGCCTGCTCCATGTAAAATACTGGCATTCAGCTGCATCAGGTTAACATAGTTAGGAAAAAGTTAGGCAAATAAGGCTGAGTTATGTAGAGGTGCGACTCTCTCTCGCACTAGAATCGTGATAGTGTAAACACTATATGACGGTTAAAAAAGCCATAATGCAACACCAGGGGATCTAAAAAGGCCACTCACACCATCAAAATCAGAAAGCACATCACGCTACCCGACACTGTCAAATTTTCCCAATCAATCTTGAACCTAATGTATAAGTAATAAAGACGAAAATGAAATTTGACAGATTGTTGTGTGGTTAATATTATGATTCTGCTAAATTGGCCTTTTTAGATCCCAGATAATATAAAGTTTTAAATTCTCCTGCTTGCTGAATGAAAAGTCCGTAAGTCCGACTTTGTTGTCTGTTGCAGAAATGGCTTAATTACGAAGGTACCAATGGATGATCCGCTTGCTGGTTACGCGCTGTCGTGGGGACCGAGCGTTGCTTTTATGACGTCATTCGCATCTTATATTTTAATGGTTTTTGCTATGTTGTTGCTTTGCTGAAAGGATGACATATTTATTTGAGAAAATTTAGGTAGTTAAAATAAATTCACTTTATTCGGCATTTCCGCTGTACAAATATTTAGTTTTACATCTTGGTTATACATATATAGGCCAGTCATACAAGACATTTTCCTTTTTGTCCTGATTTTTTGGGATGCTATTTAGGAAGATGCCAGTAGTGTAAACCCAAATTTTTAACCTCGAAAGACTTGCGCGACCAAAGCCTATAAATTCACGACGGAAAAGTTTACATGAGTAATTTATACATCACCGTGTAGTCATTGAAGTGTTCTTAAATGTTGTATGCATAAAAAAAACATGGTAATGTAACGATAGTGCTACTCCGACTTTAAAAGGGGCAAAATTATTTGATCCCTTAAAAACTAATTGATCTATTTCACATGAGCACTTTTTAAAATAAATAATGTGTTTTTTATGTTTAATCTTTATATTAATTATTGCGTCTAAGTATATCAGTTGATCTAAGGATAAATTATAAATAAACTTAATTTTGAGGTAATGTAATAATTATGTTTATACATACTCTTTTAATATTTGGTTTACAAAAATAGTATTTCATCCTTTTTTTTTTAGTTAATGGTCTTTAATTTTGTTAATTTGATGATATTTATATCAAGTTTGCCTTTTAGTATTGATTTGGTTAGGTTAGCTTTTTTTTCGCTCATTTCTCTTAGTTTTGGCGACAAACAAGTAACGATCAGACGTAATTTCTACATCTCAGTTTTTGCGTAGTTATCTTTAAAATATAGATTTAATTAATTTATTTAATGTCTCAAAGAAAGAGGATCAATCATTAAATTAGATGACCATTTAGATTTTTTCTTTGCTGTTTTTGCAAAATTAAAACGATCATTTAAATACATGCCCTTTAGAACTAAAACTCCAATTTCGAACTTTTTGGAAATAATAGCTATGTTTAACCATTACAGTCAAATTGTAACAAATTTTGTCTGCTTCAAACGTATCCAGATTGACTTTTTCCGTAGAACGCACCGTTTACGAGAATTAAGATTAACTCTTAAAAATGACCGAAAAAATTAAGAAGTATGCTGTGCACCACGCAGTAGGCACAGGGCTTTCGAGGTTGAAAAATTGGGAGGACACTACTGGCGTCTATCCTAATGTCAACCCAAAAAATCAGGAATAAGTATCCAATTTTCTGCGACCTAACGCGTTTAATCTGTCTTCGGTGACTGACCTAATAGCATGCAGTACGAGTACACATTTAAATAAAATAAAATAAATTAAAATTGCCTTTATTTTCTCTGACCTTTGCACAATTTGTAGTTTAATAAAACATAAAACATAAAACTATACTAACTATACTTATTTATATTTTTCCTGTACGTATTATCTTATTTAATATCAGTTACCAGGTCAGGCTGTCTTGCGACATAGGCCTCCTCAAGTTCCCTCCAAATTTGCCTATCCATTACTGTCCTTCTCCAACCTTTGGGCAGATCGTCTTCCCATCTTTTTTTCTGCCTTCCTCTACGTCTTTTTCCGTGACGCGGGTACCATTTTGTTACTTTTTGGTCCACTTTTCAGTTGTTGATCTCATCATGTGACCAGTCCATTTCCATTTTAAGGTACGTATTTTTACTTTAACATCTGCTACTTTGGTGATGCTCTGAGTGATGAGCACACATTTAGTAATTACCAATAACATAAAAATACTAATATAAATTTCATAGTTAGCTATTTGCTGTTTTATTATTAGTATCTGTATAAACGGTAGTTTGGTACCGCTTACCTGTCCAAATGAATCGTAGTTGTTCAAAGATCACCAACAGATGTGTGTTGGTGTCAATTCCCGGGTCGAGCAAAATATAAATGGTTTAGGTATTCCACTTGGATTGTCTTAGTAGCTGCGCGGTATCTGGATTTGTGTCCGCTTGATGACAATTGGGTTGTCTTATCCCTATTATATGTTACTACATATTACAAAACAAAGTCCTCCGCCGCGTCTGTCTGTCTGTCTGATCGCGCTAAACTCAAAAACTACTGCACCGATTTCATCATCATCATGCTGGTTTCACCAATGGATAGAGAGGTTCTCGAGGAAGCTTTTAGCATATAATTTGTCAAGCGAGCGAAGCCAGTGCGACATATTTTTTCAAATAAAAATTCTATATTCCCGCTAATTCCCTTAATTAAAATAAAAACCGAACAAGTGTGAGTCGGAATCGCGCACAAAGTGATCCATACCACACAAAGTTAAACAACAACTAAAAAAAAGTTGTAAAATTTCATATTGTAACCCCCTTAAATATTTATTTTATTTAAGTTTTATTATTTATTATTGAAGTAAAAATACAACTGAGTATTTTGTGAACGTTTCAAGTGCCTACCTGTTGCCATTATTGATATCGAGCAAACGTTTGTTATATTCAAATTCAAGCCCCCCTTAAATATTACTTTTATTATTATTTTTAGTACTGTGTTGTACTGGGTTGTTATGCGGCAACAAAAATACATAATTTGTGAAAATTTCAATCGTCTAGCTATCGCGGTTCTTGCAGCCTGGTGACAGACAGACGGACGGACACACAGTGAAGTCTTAGAAATAGGGTCCCGTTTTACCCTTTGGATACGGAACCTTAAAAAAAGCTAGCCGTGCTAACCGTGGGCGAAGGCGATAATTATATTTTTTCAAATAAAATTCTATATTCCCGCTACTTCCCTTAATTAAGCAAAAAATTCAAAAGTGCTTGAAACTCTAATAAAAGTCGATCAGCATCTATGGGTGAGGTAAGCTGTGTATTTAGGTCTTTGGAAACATCAATTACCATCGTTATCATACAAATAAGGAGACGGCAATAATGTTTCTAACTCCAATGGCCCAAAAAGGTGCGAATGATACATTCCGTATAGTATTTAACCCCGTAGCCTGCTGTCTAGTGCTATCCGTCTAAAGGCACAAATCCACCGCGGCGCACGAAGAGGCTACCTACGCACATTTGTGTTAAGCTTTGCTTTGCAAGAAAATGTATGTAATTGTTTCCACTGCAACCCACGGACACGCTACGCATCAATTTACTTCATTGGTAATCACGTGACATGCTCGAATATGGCGCTCATGTAACTCAACGTAGAAAAAGCGATGAACGCTGTGCATGCGGTAGTTTGTACCGCAGTGGTAACCTTGCCAAAAAAAAGTAATCTACGTAGCTAAAATTCTCAGCGTGCCTATGTGCACACTGCACTGCATGCACCGCGGTGGATGTGCGCCTTTAAGGTTGTATATTATGTAGTCGAGTATTGAATTATTGCACTACTCAACCACGTTGGTACTTGTAGCGATTAGCGGTAAGTGGCCGTTTTTCTACTCTTGGGATATCTGCTGATTCATATTTTTTGCTATGTATGAAGACAGGTTATGTATCAATGTGCGTTTGACTCGATAATTAGGTACTGAAAATGCGGGGGGTTCGTCCTATAGTAAAAGTTGTTCATAATGATGAATGACCTCTTGAGAGGTTTATTGTGTAACACGTTGTATATAAAATTGTTCCGATACTGGTAGTTTTTGGAGATTTTTGCAAAGAATCTGGATGTTTGTGCCGAAGTATTTGTTTCCTGATAGCTGCAATCTAAGGGTCTTTACGACAAGAGTGAATAGGTTACTTTTAGGTGTGCTTCATCATCGACATCATTGCTTTCCATCAGATGATTGGTGACAAACGCGATCCTACATATAATAGAGAAAAAAAAAACTGGCCAAGTGCAAGTCGAACTCTTTTTTTCGGCTGGGAAAAAATGCGTTACGCATGCCCTCTCACTCGGGGGAGTGGGAGGGGTATGTGGGACTCCCCGGGCAAGCCCGGTATACCCACTAAAACAACCCAGCATGAAATTCCCGCAGCGTCTTAGTGGGGGTGGACTGGGAGATCGGCGTAGCCTTTACGTCCAGTCCACCTCCGACGACCGCCCGCCTTCACAGCGGGCCCTTCACGCCCCCCCCGTTGGGGGAGGGCCGGGAACCTCCAACGATGGTGGTGATGCGTGCAATGCGGGCGGAGGCGCCCCCGCGCCTGTCGCCCGCCCATCACCACCGCGAGGTGGGAGAAGAAGACGTCTTCTCCGACCTCGCCTTCGTCTGCGGAGCGGCGCAGCGAGAGGATCGTCCTCCCGCGCGCGCTCCGCCGCCTCCTTCTGCGAGATGACATCCTCGCAAAAGGAGGCGACTGCGGCCCAGGACTCCTCACTCCCCAGCATGCATCTGACCACGCTGGGAAGGGAGAGGTCCTGTCCGATCTCCGCAGTGAGACTGCGACGCGGCTCGGACCAAGCTGGGCACACCTCCAGTGTGTGCTGCGCCGTATCCTCCGCCGCGCCGCAGTCGTGACACGCTGGTGTCTCCTCCCTCCCGATCCGGTGCAGGTACGTGCCGAAACAGCCGTGGCCAGACAAGACCTGCACCAGACGGAAGCCTTATCATATCCTAATCTAACTATTACTACACGTAACAACCTCACGAGGCTCTCGTTGGGCAGCTGGGTCAAGGGCTTGATTCAGAAAGCGGTACTTCTTGACACGGCTCGCATTGTTAGGAGGTTCCTCTCTCTGGAGCCCTGACCGCCGGTAGCTTGGACCCTGTTTCCGATACCGGTGGGCTACTGTTTTTTTATATTTTTTTTTTCTTTTCTGTATTTTTTAAGAAATATTTAAATAAATATAAAATAAGTTAAAAGATGTATAAAGGAAAATATTATTAAAACAAATAGCAAGCAATTTTTGGAATGACAGCTCTTCATGATGACTACACGTACGAGTTCACGGGTAGTTTTTTTACAGTATCCTATCGACCGGCAATTACAGTCTTTAGCGACCAAAAAAATTAGTATCATTCATCTATCTGAAAGAGAAAAGTCATTATGTTTCGAGCGTAAACCACCTGGCTGGTAACAGAAATGATTTTGTCGCCATTAAAGCTTTTCAATTTTCTTTTCTTCCGCCTAAATGGCTACGTTATTATTTTTTGGGATAGGCATGCCAATGAATAATAATTATTATTTTACTGATAACGAATACGTATTTATTTTTTTAAGGTCATATTGCTTTTATAAGTTTTAGTAGAAGTTCCAGTTAGTATTATTTTATTGAGTAATCATCTGCCTAGCCTTTTTCCAACTATATTGGGGTCGGCTTCCAGTCAAACCGGATTCAGTTGAATACCAGTATTTTACGTGGAGCGGCTGCCTACCGGACCTCCACAACCCATTAACTGGGTAACATAACATAACTGCTTGGCAAGACTGGTGTCAGATTTTATAGCTTCTGACTATCCGAAACGACTGCCAAAGATCTCCAAATGACAGCCGGGACAAACAGATTTTTTAGTTGATTTTTTTGTTATTGAGTACTTCTAAGTATATTTAATTATTAGGGTAATGATAAATGGAATAGGAGGTTAACGGTTGCAGAAAGTAAATGTGAAAAAAAAAACCATAATTGACTTATTACCAATTCCAACTAACATTTTGGTGTCAGTAACAGGCTTTTTTATGAGTTTAAGTGATATTAAAGAGTTACAATTATCTCAGTTCTAACTACATGCGATAAAGAGGAGGCAACAAACAATTCTTAACTCCAATTGCGGCACTAGATCTTTAATGAACCACGTAATATAGGTTTGAGAGTTAAAATGGTGCTAGTGACAGCTGCTATACTTAAAACGTTACAGCTTTAACCTATCTTTAACTCCCATGTCTATATAACAGTTTTAGCTGATTCCTGTTAACTATAAGTGTTGCTTAGTTAGTGCAATGAAGTGTCTTATACACCTTGAGGTAGTATATTGACTATTATTGCAGACATATTATTGTACAAAATAGTTAGTTACATACATATTTTATAAAATAGCTATAATTATAATTTAATAAATTCTTTGACCAAAATCATAATCACTTAGTCCAAATTGAGTTGATATTAAACATAGCGGCTGGATAATATATATATTTTATCCCGAATAATCACTCACTGTAACATATATAAATACATAAACGGATTACGTCAAGTCGTAGCAGCATTTCATTATTTCGATGAAGAACCCTAATCGAGTCGGTTTGTAAAATTTTAAGGCGGCTGTATTGTCTTCACTGTAGCAAATGTATTTAGCTAAGTCTAATAATTATGACAATGTTAAGTCACCAATGGCAGCACCAAACTCGTGACTAACGATGTTGTAGCTCAAAGAGTGGTACAAATGATTTAAGTGAAGACTTAATATTTAAAGTAAGTTCGCCATTGTTTTGGTAACCTAACAATAAGTATTATTTCGAGTTATTCAACATTTGACAACAAAATACTAAATTTCTTATATCATTTGAAGCGTTCCTTGAATAGTACCACTTAATTTTACATGCCACTGCTCAGGAAGCAGAAATAAATAATAATATTTGCTTGTGGTGTCTATTTTATTGTTATAACTTTTCTTGTAAATCTTTAAAAAATCCTAGGCGCGTTAAAATTGAGATGAGAAACATGGTATAAATATACCATGGATTCACAAGGGCAGTCATTTTTCACTTCACAAACTCAAATAACGGAAATACTTAAAATGGCTCCTGTTTTATTCCATATTATTCTGCTATGTTGAAAGATGGTTGACATTATACGCTTCCACTACGAACAGATTTAATTTTTTAAGGTTACAGGCTTTTTAAATCTTAACGTGGGCTAAAAGTTATACAGTTGTTATAAAATGAAGTCAAGAAGCTATAATACACTTACCCGAGTCCATTTTAGATAACTAATATGAGTCACGGTATCAATATTCTATTCTTAATAGGTCTAATAAAGGTTTTAACGGCAAAGCATTCTTATCCGATGCTTTCTTACCACCTGTTGTGTTAACCAACCCGATATTACAACAGTAATACCGGTTAAAGTAATAGCTGTCACTTAATTAACGCTCTTGTGCAATTGCTTTGACACATTTGTATCACCTTACCACAGTATAAATATGGACAGTACGGAAACTGAGCCTAGTTGAGAATATAAATACCTACGCTCCATTGAAGCAATGGGGTTGTCACTTTTAATGTTTATGTTTATTTTTATATTTTTATTTTTTGTTCTGTAGTGATCAATCAATCAAATTTGAATAACTAGCTTACAAGTACAATTTAAATAGGTAATCTCATGGCGTTGGTTAATCTTGACAAAAGACGATAGTCTAAACACGGAAAATAATTTGATATTAACACACAACAACTTGTCGCACTAACTTTGTCATTACGGCGTAACCTTTTACAAGTTTTGGCGGGAGCGTACGCGAGCCGCTGTTGGACGAAAACGTTTCGGGCGCTCGGTACCTTTGCAGCCGCCATCTTGGATTCACGTTTTGACATGACTTTCGGCTTCAACACCCTAGAAAACATGGAAACGACACCCATGACAAAAAAATTGGTACCTATTGCAGTCGCCATCTTGGATTTACAAGAAGTAGTAGTACCTGATAGTTTTGAAGTTCCCGAATACATTTTTATCGATCACACGGACATATACTTCGATAACGATTAAATAACAATATCATTAATGATTCTCACCTTTCAAAATCAGCAGGAAGTTTAAAATACATTATATATATTATACGTTCGTGGCATTTTTAAAAAGATCGTGGGGCTAAACTTAAATGTGACCACTCGTCTTGACGCGGCCGGCGGCACTCACTACTGAGAGTACCGCGACGGGCACCGAAAAGTCTCGTCGGTGCGCATGTTTGTGTGAGTGTGCCGTTTCAAGCGTTTGTTGGTAGTTTCCGTACTGTCCATATTTAGACTGTGACCTTACGATCAGGTTTTCTATAATACTTACCTGTAAAACTGTGGGCCTCTTTCGTGGTCATATCTAACTCTGTTGTAGAGGTATGCGTTAACAATTTTATACTCAAATGTAACTGATATACGATTCTTTTATAGGTTATTTTAACGCTTTGGTGTTAGTTATAGATAATAATTATTATAACAACAACATTACTATTATATACAACATTACTGACTAATATATTTATAAATCTAAGATACTTGCTGACTAGGCAAACGTTGTTTTACCAAATAAAAATAAATAAGAAATACTCTACGACCTATTTTCAGATCTACCAAATATACCCACTGAAAATTTCACAAAAATCGGTCAACCCGTTTGGGAGAAGTTTGATAACTAACACAACCAACACAAGACAAGACTCAAGAATCACAACACAAGATTTTTATATATTCAAAAATAATAAAACTGAAGAGTTTGTTTGAGAAAGTATAGCCTTTCTCAAACAAAATCTTCAGCTTTATCGCTCGGGACCGGGGAAATACGAAATAGGTAAACGTGTATGAAGTGCTAGTTATTTATAATGCGAAAGTTTCCAGGGCATTCATTTGTTACTCCTTCACATCTGAACGGAATCGGATAAAACTTTGCAATTAAGGACATAATATGCTTTGCATTCTGGAAATAATTATGTTCCTTGGAATAATCTTCGACCTTGATGCGAGCCCTGGGCAAAAGCTATTTAAAAATAAATTACACACTCATTGAAAACTAGCTGACCTGCCAAGATCCTGATCTAATGCGAAGTAGGTACAATATCAAGGAGATAATACGAATATTTACCCTGATAAAAATTAACGTTGTGAATAGATATCAAAACTTCCAAGCTTTTAAGTGGAAGCGCTTCTTGAGAAATTCAATTGAATGGTTCCACGCAAGATGTTCACTCGGCAGTCCTACTAGTCTTGACCTTAATACACTAATGTGCCAACCGAACGAAAAATCTTTTCATTTCATGTTTTGATTTTACTTCTGAAACTTTAATGTTTACATTTAATGAAAAGTCTGGAAAATTCTGTAGTTGTTGAAAGATTCATTAAACAATACCTGCGGTTATAATTTCAAAGATCGTTGGAGAAATGTGCAGCAGAAGAGAGATGTACATTTGTACAATGTAGAGGCACAAATACCCTCCTCCTCCACACTTTAGTTCCCCGGCAGAACATCTACCTGGACGTGAACTTCAGTTCCCAACCTGGAAATCTCTAAACCGACTGCGGACTTAGCTTGGTCGATGGAAAAATAATCTGGCCAAGTGAGGCATTCTCCACCCATCTTGGGAGGACACACAGGACTTCACAGGACATGCAACACCTTCTTAAATTTCCGTTGTGCACAACCACATGCGCCATCCGGACTAGATTTGAACGAGGCCAATGATAGAGCTGTACAGGTTGCTTAATACTGGTCGGAAAAAAAAAATATAATACAAGTCAATCGACACAAAAAGAAGATTTCAAAGATAAATTTTGGTAAAGAAAGAAATGAATGGTATGAAAATCTTTGGTTATATATAGTAATACGTAGGCTCGTATTACTATAGCCAAAGATTTCATGCCATTTACTCTTTTTTCTTGACCATTTTGCTGCGTAGGATCTTCCAATGCATTATGTGTTTAGTTTTCCTCATTCAATGTTGCCTATTACTTTTACGATTGTATAATCCCTTCAATTCCGCTTTTCTGTCTCTGGTGATCAAACTGTCCACTTTACTGACGCCAAAACTTCATGCGAAATACGGGTTGTAGGTACGGGTCGATTCCTTTTTTCTGTCTCTTGTGACCATACTGTCCACTTTACGAAATACTGGTTGCGGGTACGAGTCGATTCCTCTTTTCTGTCTCTGGTGACCACACTGTCGGACGCCAAAGCTTCATGCGAAATACGGGTTGCGGGTACGGGTCAATTCCTTTTTTCTGTCTCTTGTGACCATACTGTCCACTTTACGAAATACTGGTTGCGGGTACGAGTCGATTCCTCTTTTCTGTCTCTGGTGACCACACTGTCCACTTTACTGACGCCATATCTTCATGCGAAATATGGGTTGCGAAATGCGAAATACAGGTTGAATGATTTTAGGGTAAATTACTCAAGTTGCTACCATAAATCGCTATTCTGCCAAATATTTCATTCTAGTCCTCCTTATGAGTATTTTAGTAACAAGCCAAAGCAATTTACCTGAAAACCAAAAATATATTTCATGGTTATGCACCAACAAATAGATTTTACCCAAAAAAAACAATACAGTGTTTGAAAAATAATAACAAACGTAAGTTGAGATGCGAACGTCCAAATACTTTCGGTCTGTTTATCTTGTTTACACATCAAATTGATCGTCGGCACCCAAGGTATCGTTTTCTTATTATTTTGCGGAGAAAGTGGCGAATTTTATACAAAATAAACACGTTTAAAAGGTGTTATAGTCGTAACTAAAGTTGGGAGTTATTTTTAATTCACTGAACTGGTATTAATAGACGACTGAGCTACGGTTTAACAAACTTAATTTCAGAATAATGAAAGCAAGCGTATAATTTTGAAGTTTAGACGGCTTCAATCGTTTTCACTTTTTAGTCCTGGTCCAAAATTAGTTTGAATTTGCAATGTTTATTGCAATATCCAGATTGTATTTAGCAATAGGTTCACTCATAAACAGAAGTTTGGAAATCATGCTCGTAAACATTTTATTGGATTTCATCGATCAGGCTATTGTGAATTTCCATTTGGTGTTTATTTAGGATAGTTCCTCGCGAACGACTTTTCGTAGCGTGCGACGAAATTATCCAAATAAGTGAGAAAACCAAAGTTTATTTATCTTTACAGGCGTGATGATGCATATCTACGACTTTATTTAATTGGATTTGCCTTTGCAAGGTTACAATTTTAATCAATGCATTGTGAATTAAGAATCTTTTTAGGGTTTTGTACAAGAAGGGTAAGCATCGGAACCTTATTACTAAGCCTCTGCTAAACTTGCTTGCTTTCACAGTATATTTGTTTACTTCCTAAACCACACACGGCACGTCTGCAAATCAACGATCGGCACTCTCTTGCATACCAACTAATCTGCACGATCTGCACGAAATGTGGAACAATTTGAATCGGGGTTCAGTTAACTGGGGGCACTACGCGGTCTTCCTTATACTGTGTTATGGCGACCCAGTTCCCACTAAGTGCAAACCTTTTACACGTAGCGTTTACCTGTCAGAAGTTCGATGAAACGTTTATAGTCGCTAAAGATAACTTTGCCATTTGAAAATACAGTTTTTAATAAAATGTATTTCTTGTCATGTGAATGTCAAAATTATCCAAGGTTAAACATTCTTACGGAATGATAAGTACCTATCATATGTCCTATTCCAAGACATACTCTACCCTTGTGCTAAGTTTCATCAAAATTCGTTGAGTCGTTAAAACGTGAAGAGGTAACAAACAGATACATAAAGTTCCTTTCGCATTTATGTTAAACTATCTTTTGTCGCGACTTTGTACGCGCATATCCCATCTTTCCCGTTCCCGTGGGAATATCGGGAAATCCTCTCTTAGTGCTCTCCTGCTACCTTCCCCAAGGAAACTACATGTCAAATGGCTGTGCGTTGTCCGTGAGTCATTTAGTCAGTAACGGAAGAATTTCAAATACATTGATCAAGTAGGTAGAAAGCATGTTTTTTTTTTAGTTTTAACATTTTATTGATTGCTTTACCATAAACAATGACAGCTTTAATAATATCCTGATAGGTTTCACCATACGGAAGACTTGCTCGCTTTATTATATTTTGCAAACAACCACAGAGTCAATTTACTGATTCTCTTATGAAGGTTTCCTTTACAAAAACCAAAAGAATTTATTTGCTAAGCCAATTCCGATAATTCGACAAAAAGTTAACGCCCGCATTCTTTCTAATAATAGTCCAAATGCTAAGCCAATATTGTTTATAATTCCCTTTGTTTGGTTTAATGAATTGCTCTCAATCTGAAACGTGTGGACGGACATCGGTCAAGCGATGAGAGCTATCAAACTGATTGGTCATTTTAATTATGGCTTGTGCTGCTTCGCAATACAGTCAGGTTAATGTATTGCCTACGTGAAGTTACATTAAATCTCTGTGCATTGTACCTATTCTGTATCGACAGTAAAATTATTAACGTAAAAGTGATTAAGATTTAAAACTTAATTGCTAGGCATAACGAATTGCGGTGCCACTCGATGCACTGAATTAAGAACTGTTTATTAACATACAAAAATCAATAGGTACTTTAATATTTGGGTTTAAATATAACCTGTGCAAGTCTGCTGAGGATTTTTTTTGTAACAAAGAAAGGTATCGAAAACTTCGTATTAAGTACATCGCCAAAAGAAAGTAAAAAAAACCGCAGCTTTTTATTCGTAAATCGGTTTTCGCGACATCGTTCCAGACCGAGACAGACGGCATCAAGATAAAGTATGTCGTTTTGTGGAAACCCCGTCCTAAATATAGGCGCGGGATTATTTCTGACGCGTCGTGTCGCGCGCCGTGCGCCGTCCAATACCAATCCAAACACATTACCGACTCGCCGCCTAAACTCTCAACCTTTATTACGACAGTGTTTTAACACTGATTAACTGTAAAGTTTAATCTGCAATTACAGGGCCAAGACATAAAATTTTCAGCTTTTTTAGTTCGTAAAGTTCGCGCGATCGCGGGAAATGATAGGATAAGAGTGCATGCGTTGTGTTGTGATTTTCGATGACAGTGTTTATTTTAACACAATGTGGTTGTGACATATTTTCTAGAAACATGTTGTTGGTACCGTTCGCTCTGCTATTGTTTTCACAATGTGTTCTGGGGCAAGAAGAGAGCGCAGAAGGACCTATTATCGGTTAGTTTCAAACTTTTATTCTAGTACCTACGAGTACTTTACCTCTCTTGATGGTTGTGGACATAACCTAATTGATTTAGCTAGTCATTCTTGTAGAATTTAATTTTTAGTGTGTTTGAATATTTCGTTTAGCTAACTAAATATCCAGAATTTAATTTGATAAGGCAGACAAAGCGCATACGTAATACTCGCCTATTACAGACTTATTCATGAAAAAAAATCTAACCATAAAAGTTTATTTATTGATTAGCAGATTGTATATTTTCCATGGAGCATATGAAATTAGAATTTGCTGAAGCTAATCAATATGTCATAATATTGTGGTTAGAAATAATGAATAGGGCTACATGTTCAACAGGACAAATTGCTAACTTTGAAAAAGTTACTATTATACCTACAACTTCTGCTTCAGGTGGAATATTTTACAAAGACTCGGAAGATCTGAAAGTGGCTCTGGAGGTGAGCGCGAAGAGTTTTAACTTCAGGACCTCTATAAAAGAAGTCTCCGAAAAAGGAGAAGTTCTGGGAATAAGCAAATATGTTTGCGAACTGGCAGAGGTATGTAACTACAGGGTCTACAGGCTACAAAGTTTGAATTTTTTATTGACGGAAAAAGAAAGGCTAGTGTAAATTTTTGTTGAAAATCAAACAGATATCAATACAGAAATCAATGAACTTTGACCAAAGGCTCTAATACGAGACAATGTAGCAGCGAGTACGATTTTGAAGAAGTCAAATGCGAAGATTTGATCACGTGACATTTCAGTAGAGCATGTCAAATCCAATACATTTTAGAATGATTGTTCCATTTATTGATGATCGTTATAACCATTGGTCGATTATGACTTTGTCTGGAGCCTCTGGGGGTCTAAAAAGGCCACTTTAGCAGGATTAAAAAGCACATCACGCTACCACTGTCAAATTTTCGCAATCAACCATGAACCTAATGCGTTAGCGACTAAGATGAAAATGAAATTTAACAAATCAACAATCTGTCAAATTTCATTGTGTGATTAATATTACGATTCTAATATGATTCTGCTAAAGTGCCCTTTTTAAACCCGCAGAACACAAGACCAGACTAGTCGGAATCGATATAAAGTCTGTCGTTTGTTTATTATCGTTATTTACTTTGATTTGTTTATGTTTAGTACCTATCTACCCACTTAGTCGAAAGGAAACGGCTAAGTGGGTAAGTGCAAAGCTGGGAAAATCTATACTATAATTAATATTATAAAGCAGAAGAGTTTGTTTGTTTGTTTGAACGCGCTAATCTCAGGAACTACTGGTCCGATTTGAAAAATTCTTTCAGTGTTAGATAGCCCATTTATCGAGAAAGGTTATAGGCTATATAAATCATCACGCTAAGACAAATAGGAGCATTAATGGAAAATGTGCCGCAGACAAAGTCTCGCAGGTCAGCTAGTAAATAATAAAAGGCCTGTTCATCAAATGCAAAACGATCCAAAAAGTAAAGTACACTAAAATTAATTGCTATCAAAATTCACTGTAATGACTTCTTCTGCTCATTCAATTCGAATCTACTCGCGTGGAAGAATAATGAGATCCTGCGATTGATATGGATTTCTTTTTAAATATTTCTGCTTCTATCTATTCAGTTTTGTTCATTGATCTGACAGTAAAACGCAACTTTTTTACGACTTTTTCCAATTGTTCTTTTCGTTTTCATTGCCCACCTATTTTACATGGTTCGAACGCCAAACTTTCTTTTTGTTCATCTTAGATTCAAATTGAATTTTTGTCTTTTAGTGAATAATGAATGTTACTTTTTTACGATCTTTTAGAAGTTTTGGGAGGAGTAAGTTTATTTAAAACTATGGAGAAAATAGAATAGATAAGTATCCAGATAAATACATTTAACTTTACTATAGCCAGTATAGCAAAAAGGATAATCCCTAATGCGATAATCTATTAGAAAAGTTATTTCACATGTACCTGTTAAATGAGATTATGACAGCACCCGTGTCACAGTAAAAACAACACTGAAGACAGAAGAACGCCACCCGCATCCGTATAGCATGCACGTGGGTCGTGCGCCCGCAGCCAATCCGTATTTCGCATACGGGCGTAAACCCGCATGACAAGAAAAGAGCACTAAAACCCATCCGTGTTTTTCCTAAAGCCTTTTTCATCCCAGGGCCGCTCTTTTGAACAAATTCCGCAACATAAAAATATCATCTGTTCCATATTTTTATTCACGAAAAGACAAAGTTTGAATAGAACAGCAACTGAAATACCGTTGCAACATTTTCTTTTTACACATTCTTCCTTAAAATACAAAATACTTTTTCTAAATTCTAGGAGGGCGTGATCGGCATCATTGACGGGACGGGTGGGCGCGCTAGCGAGAATATTCAGGCCCTGTGTGACATGCTAGAACTGCCCCATGTCAGTATCCAGCACAACGACCTCTGCACCGACGAATGGTCCGTCCTGAATATGTATCCCAGCCCTGCGGCGTATAATATGGTAAGGGTTTAATTAATAAAATATTTCTACGAGCCTGTTATACGATTCTGAAATAGCCACTACCGAAAAAACTCGGAAATGGATCACAATTTTTACGAAATTAAATCTGCAAAGTAAAAGAATATACCTATGATCGTGGTGACCCTAACCCCCAAATCTTCCGTGGTATATCTTTTAAATTAGGTTGTTCAGAAGTTCACTAATTATAAGTACACGACACAAAAAAGCCACAAAATAATTACTGAAAAGAGCTGTTTGACGTGACTTCTCCTTTCCCGAGACTATGGACTTCTTAGATTGTTGGCCTTACTTACCTCACCACCTCCTTAGGGGTCACGTCAATTGCAGCGTCGTCATCGGAGGCATTCATCAAATCTTGTTTTTAATGATTGAAAGTAAAACAGAAGCACAGAAAAAGTTAAATGGAACATTTAGGATTTTTGTTCTCTAGGCAGTTTCAGCCTCGACACAAAATCTACAAACCGCACTTTTAATGGCAAAAAAAAAAAAAAATTTAGTGTTGTGTTTTCCCGGGTGAGTAGATCTGGTGGCACGGTAGTGCGCCCACCAAAACTAGCCAAGCGAAGTGCAATGGCACCACCTATATTTTCCCGAAGAGCTTTGTCTTTTTATGAACCCTCATAACTTGGGTTTGGATTATATCAGATTAACAAATTCTCGGGATATGATGTCAATAGTATTTCGCTACATTCACAAATTTACTCACTGTTGTCACATTACTTTTCTGTTATACAACGAACAGATAGATATACAATTTATACAAGCCACAAATTTTGATAAAGATGTAGAGTTTGTGAAGTTAGGGCTTGGCTCTTGGCTCTACATGCGATCTGATAACTTTTTGTCTTTGATCTCGTTTGGGCAAAATTTGACATTAAAATGTTTTTGGTAGATGGGTCTAATTGAGTAGTTATACCCTATATTATCGTAAATCGCTATATTACTAAAATTAAGTGGGCAACCAACGCGCCACTGGGGAAAAAACATAGTCTGTAGAACAATAAATAATTTATTCTTGTATTGTGTGAGAAATGATAGCTGGCAGCTGTTTTCTGTTGATTTTTACTGTTCTTTCGAAACCATGAATCTATGGAATCTTTGCTTTATATTTCATAATATCCACAGTCAGAATCCACTTGATTCACCACCATTCGTTCGATAGTCTGTTTTGTTGGTTTTGATTCAAGATTAGTTTGTACCAGGAGATTACCTGGGCTGGTCGGCAATTCAACCGGTCAAGAGAGATCAGGATAGGTACGTAACTGAACGTAGATTTTGTATATGCAACACATCACACCATTTTGCGACGTCCACGCGAACGATGTCGCGGGCACAGCTAGTATATCAATACTTTTGCCACCGCACATTGGTAAACCCAATTTCTCTACAAGTATAAAAGCATTTCCTTATTCGTATCACTTGATATTCGTGATAACTCTAGGAAGACTTTTTTATGCTTATAGTTAATAGCCATATTTTGGATGATGCTTTCATTTCCTTTTTATATTACATATTTTATCACATGGAAGAGGACTGTAGCTTATTTGGTGAACTTAAAAATATTTACCGATGTCAACTACGTTCTATATTACTTTTTGGAAACATCGCTACGGCTACAGTTATTGCATTTAAGCATCGCAATACTGGTCGATCACTGATCCACCTACACTTGATGTCATCATTTATTTCAATATCGAAAATTAGGACATAAACCAAACCTGAATCGTGGATCGGGATTATCGTGCAAGTTTTTTTTTTTTTTCTTATCGTGCAAGTTCTCAGGTTATTACTATTATGGGCCTTACTAGGAGATAACATTAAAAACCGATGACTATTCTATTACTGGACTATTGCCATTAACTGCTAGAGATCGACTGGTATAAAGCTACAGAGTTCCGGTGGCATTCATTCTTGGTTTTCGGAGAACAACATCTACCACGAATCCCCGAGTCCTAGTGTTGTTCTATAAAAGTTTCAAACTAAATAAAAACAAATTGTCTATTTCCTAGACTCGTTTTCAAAGAAGAAAAGAATAATACAGGTAGACTTATATTACAACAAAATTATTTAGGAAAATATGTTGATTATCACACTTATAATGTTTATACATATAGGTTGTCTTGTATAGGCAAGTAATTTAGTGTTAAACATACTAGTATAGTATATAATAATAGTTTCTTAAACGCTCCTACGCACTAGCGTTCAGCCGCGGGGGCGGCCAACCGCGCGGCCATCACCCAACTGCTTGTCGTTTAATGGCGGTTAAGTGCGTACAATCTATCCAAAAATGGTCTTGAAAAGATCCCTTTTAGCGATAAGGCCGCCCATTGTATCACCGTATGTAATGTTTTCTTGATCTATATTTTCTGTAACATATATGGTGTATTTATTAAAGAGTAGTCTATAGTACAATCACTAGCGGTTGCATATATTAAACTGAAACAGCGGCCAGCCACGCGGTCAGCCGCCCCCGCGGCCAATTACTAGTGTGTAGGAGCGCTTGGCCAACGTACGCGGGGGCGGTCAGCCGCGCGGTTCCACCTTAATATAAATTATAAATGATATTTATCTGTAAGTAGATTGTTGGTGGTGTTAAATAACACTTTTACACGTCAATCTTTTTTGGTCATTTTAAACTAGATGAGGCTATGCAACTGCTTGTCATTTAATGGCGGTTAAGTGCGTGCAATCACTAGCGGTTCCATATTAAACTGGAAAAGCGGCCAGCCGCTCCAACGAACCGCTAGGCGGTTCAACCGCCAGTGCGTAGGAGCACATAGTGTTTTAAAAACAGAAAAATAAAATTTTGATTGTCATCATTTTTCAGGTTTTAGAGAAGCTGATTTTACAAAAGGAATGGCGAAATTTCACGCTACTGTACGTCAAGGGACATAGCTTGCTGCGTGTTAGCGAGTTGCTGCAGCTTGGCAACAAATCGTACCCGTACGTTGTTACTTTGAGAGAACTCAGCGGAGACGATTACAGGTGATGAAATGAACTTATCTTTTTAAAAACCTTTATAAGTAACATCAGGACTTTCACAATCGCGAGTAGCTCCGCAGCCATCATATTTCATTTACTTACAAAAAACAACTGCTGGACAGCGTAAAAAACAATGAATGACAGTAACGTCAAAATGAAAGCATGTATGTATGCCAGCAAACAATAAATGACAGCAACGTCAAAATGAAAGCATGTATGTATGCCAGTAAACAATGAATGACAGAAACGTCAAAATGAAAGCATGTATGTTTTTTTTTCGTGATTTCAGTGTTGGTCCCTGTAGTGTGTGTCTTATTGTTTTGTACTTACGCTCTCTATAAACTTCCTAGATAAATTAATACATAGCTGCATAGCCATAACTTGATTCCTAGAACCTTTTTAACTTGTATTTTCTAAGTTTTTCTGCAAATTAGCTATCTTCAATGTTTTGTTTACATTTCTTGTTTTATGTCATTATGTCATTTAGACAGGCCTAGTTTTCTTTTTATTTCTATTCTGAAGTTAGCTAAGAGTTTTAGGTCGCATATGAAACTGTCATCAGACCTTCATAAAGTCCATTTTTCCTTTTCCATCAAATTCTAGAAACTCATATCAAATTCAAAATAAAAGCGAGCCTTCATTTTAGAGCCGTCGTAAAGAAATGGTCAGTCTACGTTTGGAGCTGAGATAAGCAACAACTCGGAAAAGTTTCTTAAGAGTGATTGAGAGGACAGTTTGCCTCCAGGGAACCAGAGAAGTCGCCCTCCCTCCTGACTTAGAGGACGTTTTCTAAGTTTACCTCCTCGAACCTGATAAGTCGGCCTCTCTCCTTGCCGCCTTTAAAGGACACCTTGATGCCTGGGCTGAACGAGCCTGGGAGGAAGACGTTACTCGGCCCATCCTCTCCAGCCCTCTGAAGAGTGACGACCCTCCAGTCCTCCGGTTCTTCAACGGACCACCCTGCCGGCCCTCCGGTTCTTCAACGGACCCTCCAGTCCTCCGGTTCTTCAAGGAAGACTTCATTTTCATCTCACGTCAGCTCATCATAATCATTCATCAGCCGTTTCTTCTATAAGTGGTGTAACTCATTAAATCTTTATACTATTTATTTGTCCTTTTCCCTTTTAGCACGCATTCCCCTCCTAGGTAGGTGAGTGCTATATGTGACCTCACATTTTACAGGCTTCCCCGGTAAAACGTAACGTTACATCCCTTAATATGTTTCAATAACCGCTTTTAATGTATTGCGTTTATTTTGTTACGCGTTGTACATGTGTCAGTCACCGTGAGATTGTAATAAGACACGGGTGTATTGGAAACTATACCTAGATTTGGAAATGAAATAAATTTTACAAATCGATTTTTTTGTAATATATTGAGAAACTATAATTTTATCAGGATTAATTATAATTGATCGATGAGAATCAGGTATGGGGAGACACGGTAAAGATCTGTTTACCACTTCTCCCACACACCTGGAAGACTCCCAACCAGGTGTAAACAAATCTTCCTATTACAGGGAACACATGGTAAAAGTCTACCAGGCGACCACGAGCTAAGTTGTAGCACAATCTATTTCTCATTCAAACAGAGATAAATCGTTAGATTTTAAATCGTTTGACCTCAAAAGTTTTCCAATAGTGCAAATAAAAAAATAAAAAATAGGGTCCAAAATCAAATGGGGTGATCAACCCTCCCCAGGTTCCCCTTGTTTCTTCTCGTGAAGAACATGTCGTGACAAAAGTTTTGAATATGAATGGATACCTACTCTTTTTATCCATCCAAGAAATCAAGTTTTTGTAAGAAACCTTCTTATCAAAACTGGCATTCTTATGTTTCAAATAACAATCTGTTAACCTACCCAACCTTAGCTGCGCCATTTACCTACTTGGAGACAGACAGTACTAACATTTTTCAGATTAATCAACTATAAACGTTTTTTTATAAATACATCCTGTAGCTTATCGACGCTTATTTATGGGTGGGATAATACCCGAAAGCTATTTATAAACTGAAAAAACCGCTGACAAAAATAACCTACCTATCCCGTCGGTCAACATAGTATTGGTCATACCCAGACAGTTTTTTACGCAAGCTCTTTATAGTTTTACAAGTAGGAGTACAAAACGACGCCTTTTTATAGAAAAATAAACGCTGTAATACACCGCAGCTCGCAGCATGACACCCACACTTGACGAATACAAAGAGATAGAGAGATTATTTTTATGCTTTTCAAATCAAACGCAAACCGTCTAGCCAAAGTCTGTGTGTACTCGCATAAAACTATTAGTATTATTTTATAATTATGTAATATTTTTGTTGCATGCTGTTTGAGATAAACGTTACATAATAACTGGCACGAGTCGTGAGCACTCCATTGGTCGGTTTAACGACGACAGCTCTGACGTTTCAAGTTATTGGTTCATCAGTCATCAGTCAATGCTCATTGACTCTTGGGCTTGCAATAGGCTTGAGTCCTGAAAAAATCTAATAAGTCTTGTCAGTTAGATTATCAAAAAATATTTGACCCGTATTTTTTCTTCTCTTATGGGAACCAAAATTGACGAAGTTACGACGCTTTTAAAATTCTCAATACGTCACGCCCTGGCATAATTTTTAGCGGTCTCACGACCGCTAAAAATCATCGTGATGAGCCCCCACTCCCGAGTTTTGATGCGTTATATCTTTGTCAATATTCATTGATTTACAAAAACAAAAAATACGTGTCCATTATTATTCAATACTCTAAGTGACGGAATAAATAGTTTTGCAATTTGTGGATGATGGAAATTAGCCAATTTTCGTTTGCCTACCGTACGTTAGCAAGATCACTCTGCTGCATCCGCGCTTGCGACTCGTTAACATTATTTGTATGGCAATTCATTGCAAACAAGCAATGATGATCCTTGCCTGATGGTAGGTGAAATTGTCTTCAAGAAGCAAAGCATACCTAAAGCATCATATGCTATCCTAGATACAAAGCTAAAATATAAAGGCCAGTCAGCTATTTGTATTTAGTTACTCTCGAAGATTGACTGTTAGAGTGGAAGTCGGTTGAATTCCAGTCTAGGTAGATACAGCCAGTAAAATAGTGAATAGCTTGAGTCCTTTACAAAGCCTGTCCCTAACCCGTCAAATACCTAAGTATACAGCAACGATGCCTGGCGGCGCGGCGCCAGTAGTTACGCTGAAAAATACAATCGTTCGTACAAGCGAATGTAAATACATAATATAGTGAAGTTGTAAAATGTGACGTACTCAAAACCAGTGATTACGTATTTCAAGTTAATCAAAACTAATCGACACTTGAATAAACTACTTAAATAACAAAATATACAGACTCACTAGCACTATTTTCTTCACATTTTATTAAATAAATTCAGCTTAAACTCACTGGAAATTAAATACAAAACGACGCAAAAATTTCACCGTCCGCTATTTAAAAACTACTGACATTTGTCAAAGTAAACTATGATAGAAAGTGAAGTATGGAACTAATGAATCAGTGTCGCTAGCGTAAAAAATGTATCACTTTTGGTTAAACTTGAAATCAAGGTTACCAAGTGTCCCGTAGGGATCCACCCACCCCAGGTTTTCTCTACTAAGGCGCCGATAGGCCTTACTGCGCGCGGTCTAGCGATCAAAGTTCCAAAGTCAGCGTCCCGCGTTAACTATCTTTGCGATGAATTAGAATACTACACACAAAAAAGCAATCCGCGTCGATCAAAGTGAACGCCCGTTCTGTCCACTTTTTTAATGATCGATTTATCGAAAGTTTGTTGAATTAGTGAGAAACCAACCGTTTGTTTCTCACTAAAACGAGCGTGTGACGTGTTATCACTGCTAATAATTACTGAACTCCAAAGGACATTGTTCAGTGCCCATACATCGTTCGCCTAAGAACCAACAGAGACGTGAATTTACTATCTGTGTTTTAAATAATGCATATGTTCGACTGAAACTAAATTAAAATCACGGACACTTTTCAGAACTGTAAAATATCCAAAATGATTTCGGATTTTGAGGTTATAAAACATACCAAACAATAGAAACATACCAAATGGACTAAGATCCCAGAGCTGCCAGACTTTTTATCTCACCAAAAAATGGTGTAGAGTAGTGTTACTATGTTCTTCTAACATACGAAAGCGTGGTAACTTAGGTCGACGGCCGATTCCCTGATATCAGGTGCAAAATACATTACTTACATCAAAGTGTCAACTGTCATTTCATCGACTGTCAGTGTCAATAGTGTTCGTGTCATACAGCGCTTTAATCGCTTTATTCTTTTTGTAGGTAACTAAAAATCTTACAGCGCTGAGACTGCTTTGTTTCATTTTAAAATAATGGCGCCGGGTTATAAAACCCAAGTGAGTTACTTTTTAAAATGGTTTCGTAATTAAAAAGTGTCCGTTCTATTCTAATCATTAAAATGTAATTTAAAAAAAAAAACTAGGAATAATGGTAAAGGTTTCGCATGTGTTGATTTATAGGCCACTTTTTACCATGTCCTTTCTAGACCGTTTGCTGTGTAAAATGTGTAGATTTGTTTAGGGAAATGATAAAATCGTGTTGTTATTTTAACATCCTCCGTGATTTGATCAAATCCCTTAGGGAATTGACCAAATCCCTGTTTTTATCATATTCCTGCGACATTATACGCTGAATGAAGAACTCGACCGCATAACGCAGACCGCTTTGGCGGTGTTCGTGGCCCATTATCAATACATTTTCACGTTTCAGGGATGTCCTTATAGACGCCAAACACAATGGCTACACGAACTTCGTGGTGGACTGTCCGTCTAGGAACTTAGAAAAGATACTGTTGCACGCACAACAGGTGGGCATGATGGCAGAGGAGCATTCGTACATCTTCGTGTCGCCCGACCTCTTCACCCTGGACATGAGCCGGTACAGATACGGCGGGGTTAACATGACAGGTAAGTTCTAGTAGCCGCGGTATAGAAATTATTAGGGTATTTGATTACTAAGTTTACACGAATAAATTGATTTGAAAGATATGATTTCAGTATAAAATAAACATAATTGGTGGAAAAATTAAGAAGTTAGAGCTTTTGAATTTTTTTTTCTTTCTTTTTTTTGCAAAACGTCGTTTCTACTGAATGACGCGACTTCCTCATGTGTGATGTAGTGTTATCTCTGTTTATCATAGATTTTAAACCGTTTCTTTGTATTTTTTGAGAGTTTCTATATTATTGGTGGTTGAACTATTTGTGAAACTGCATTAACACTAAAACTAATCCTAACTTTATCAAAAAACCAGATCCATTGAATGCCTTTTCAGGTTTTCGTATAGTAGAACTAAATAAAACAGACAACGAGAAGCTATGGAACTTTACAGCAACATTCAATCAGGAAACTGGTAAGACTTTAGAACCGGAGGAACTCAAAACACAACTATTCCTCGTACACGATGCGGTGGAAGTATTCGCAGCAGCCATTAAGAAGGTTAACGTGGAAGCTGAACAACTGAGCTGTGAGGGTTATAAAGCGTGGGATTACGGGTCTACACTCCTAAATTTTATGAAGACGGTAAGTTATTGTACTTTGTTATGAAATCCATCCAATGGCTATCTTTAAAAGGCCGCTTTTAGCGATAGGGCTCCTCATTGCCTCACCCTATGTAACGTTTTCTACATCTAACATTTCTGTAACTGTTTTGTTGCCCATAATAAAGAGTATTCTAGTATATAATAGTTTCTAATTCTTGGATACGGTTTTTGTTCCACTTTTTTTTTTTCAAATTGTACTGTAACACAGCAATCCAGCTTGAGACATGCTTGGGCCTGTGGACGGCGTGGCTCGCCATCTGATCAGAATCAGGCCCGGGTCGTCGGCGCGTTATGTTCCAGGCGCGCCTCAAAGAGTTGTCAGCAAAGCAGATGGGGCCTGGGGCCCGCTAGTGCCAGTGCCTGCCGGAGTTGCGGAGTCTGTTCGAAAGAGTCACCGCGGCCCTGGAACGCAAAGGGCATTAGGAACACGGATGGGTTTTAGTCAGTAGGAGTCTGACACTCCCTCCTGCTTTACCCAGAGCGGGAGGAGTCATTTGATGATTTCCAATCTTAAAAAAAAAAGCTTGAGACATCAATAGCTTTTTTTTTAGCTTCATCGTTGGATCTTACAATAACGACCCATTTCCATCCTTCGTCTCGAAATGAGTCTCTAAAGAGTACGTTGTTTATAATCCTACAATTTATCAAACTGTATTCTCCCAAGATATGATGGTCGCACACGGCGTTTTCAACGCACAGACGACGCGCGCTAGTGCGCTTTAAACGCAGACTGTTTCGGTCATATCTACATTCTACAGTGCCGTGAGCGCGTGTTCATAAAATGCGCGTCGTCGGCGCGTTAACAATACGTCGTGTGCAATGTGCAAAGGCATTTTAGATATCTAATCATGATTTTTTACTTGTTACAGAACAAAGTTGATGGAATTACAAGATCATTGATATTCAACGGATTGGGACAACGTACGGATGTCACTTTCGATATATTAGAATTAACACCTGCTGGCAATCAAACAGTAAGTACTAAATTCACTGATAGCGATAAAAATAATAATCCATACCTAAATTAAATTAATTTGGTTTACAAAACTGTAGCCATAATGCAATTAAAAGACAAAACCGTGTCTATTGAATTACCGCAAAATTTGTTCACAAATTATTTTCTTTTAGATAGGATCATGGAAGAACAATAAATTAAAAATGGAATGGCCGATTGTCCCTGACGCGGAAATTACACAAGAATCAGCACTCAGGAACAAGACATTGAAAGTGCTTATTGCGATCGTAAGTCTCAGTAGTTATTTTTTACCTTTTTACTGGAAATTATCAAATTACTCCTCCTGCTCGGAAGGGTTTGGAGCGGAAGGGAGTGTCAGACTCTTACTGACTTAAATCCACCTGTGTTCCTCCAAATGCCCTTTGCGTTCCAGAGCCGCGGTAATTCTTCCCAACAATTCCGCAACAGTTCAATTTCATCGAACAGTTTATTTATTTATTTATTTTATAACAATTGCTTCCTTTACCACCAAGCCAAAAACATAAAATTCGTCTTATAAACTAAAAAACTTATACATATTTTGTTCATCGATCTGTGGGTACACGTGTACTACACTTTCCATCTATCCATTCATCCTCCTGATCTGTCCTAGTCTTTTAGGGATCGGCACAATACGTTTTGTTTCAATATCCTTTTTCTTACATTTTCCTACACCCTAAACTAACACATTCATTTTTAACCATTTTTTTTTTCGTTTTACTATTGATATTCATATGTTTGACCACTATCTCACTTTAGATATAAACCTATTTATATCTCATTTAAGTCTATCATTATATATATAACATATATTTACTAATATAAGCACTTCATTCCCTGTGAATTCTGCTACTATACGGTTGGATAAATTAGTGAGTGTTTTTGCATAATTTTATTTTTTCGGCAAAAAAGCGTTTTATTCCTCAATCTTATCTTCTTTTAACTCGATACATTTAGTTCAGCGTTTGCCCAATTTTTATATTTCTTTAAAAACATTGTTTTTTTTTCGAGGCTCTCAAAATAGATGGGGTAGCAGTTCGTAGCCCAAATTGTGAATTTTTTCATGGTGACTGAATACGTCGTGTGTTCGCCAAATGCGGTCATTTTTGCTTCAAATCAATATCAAATCTGTCAAAAAGCTCTAAATAATATTTTCCAGTGATCGTTTTACCCTTTCCAAGGTAATTGATATGACACCATGTGCATCCTAAAAGATTGTGGCGATGACTTTGTTGGCCGGCAAATACAATTTGGCCTTCTTTGGTGTACGTTAACCTTAAAAATCCACTGTTTTGATTGTTCTTTGGCGCAAAACTCGTTTGGAAGACGGCTGAACATCGCTAAACAACCCTTTCAAGTGGTCGCACGGTTGCGCTTATGGTCGAATGTGAGCAATCGCGGCACCCATCGCACGGATAGCTATTTCATATCCAAATATTCGTGTAAAATACAATGCACCCGCTCAGTTGAAATTCCTAGAGCCTCAGCCACCTCACGCGCTTTCGTTCTCTGGTTCGTCCAATATCATTCCATGGATTTTATCGATGATTTTTGGTTTGATGACCTTTTTTGGGCGACCTGAACGTTCGGCGTCACTTGTGCTGATACGACCACGACGGAATTCAGTAAACCACTTCTTAATCATTGAAATTAATAGTGCAGAGTCCCCATAGTATTTATCTAGCCTTTTCTCGATCTCGTTGATGGTTTTTTTACGCAAAAAATGAAGCTTAAGTAATCAGCACACGAAAAACACTTTTTTCCATTTTTGAGATCGAGAGCTTTCAATGGCAGTCAAACACAAAATATATGACGTAGTTTGCTAACCTACAGTTGACGGCAGCACTGATGGATTATTTGCGCGAAAAATTCAAAAAGTCACTGACTTATCAAACCACCCTTGCCGTTGCCTTGCCACCGTTTTGCTTACTTATAGAATGTTAGTGTTGTTTAATGTTAAGGGGGTTCGAAATATAGGCGACGGCATATATGGCGACGGGTGTCCATGCCACAAAAGTTCCACCCTCTTTATCACATACCTTTACAAACAATATTTTAATACACGCAGAAACACTGAAGTGGTAAAGAGCGTTCTCTCTATCATCTATTTTATTGATCTTTGACTAATAAAAAGCTCAGATTTTCGGCCTTATGTATGCTGTAAATATGATTTTTTTAGCAATCACCACCATATGGTTACCTCAAGGAATCCCATGAAACACTGGAAGGTAACGATCGCTATGAAGGGTTCACCATCGATATCATTGCCAGACTCAGTGAAATCTTAGGATTCAGTTACGAATTTGAAGTTGAGAATGATTACGGCAGTCTGACTGATAAAGGCTGGACTGGAATGGCCTTGCAATTGATTCAAGAGGTAAGTAATGGACTTATAAGGAAAACACTAAGGCGCTTATTAGTTTACTGCTACTATTCTGTAAAAAAAACACCACTGGATGGTTCATAGAGTTGAGAGATGCCATAGATTTGAATTAGAACAAAAATTATATTATTACAAGCTGACCGACGATAGGCGATAACGGTGAACAGGTGAAAACAAAACATTCTGCCAGGATTACTTTTGCTTTTACAGGGTTTTCCAGAAGTGCGTGCTCCTATTTAACTGTGATGTTGTGTAGCTGTGATGTAGCTGGTATAAATTAAGGAAAAAATAGCAAAACTTTGTTTGTAAAAAAGTAAGTGGTGATAATGAGACGACGTCTTTGTCTACGCACAAATTATTTATTTATTTATTTATTATTTATTTATCATACATCCTTAGAGCTATCATTACAGGTTTATTAATCTTATGCGATAGTCTTACATCTAAAGCAAAAAGACCTAAAATGCTCATAAAATAAAAAAGTACTGAGCCAAACTGAATTATTTTTATTTTTACGAGACCAAATGACAAGTTTCTAACTTAAGAGTCCTATTACATTTTTTACGGAAATTCATGATTTTTGACGCTGTACTTTTCAGCAGCAGTAAGATATTTTAATTATTTGATCCTGAATAACGATAGTGCCAGTCTCTTTCTTGTAAGTTAGAATTACACATTTTCATTTTTCTTTTCATGTAAAATTTACTATAAATATTTTACGAACTCAGTTTGCAAGAAAAAATGTCGGCGATGAAACCTTGACGGTCAAATTCACATTGTTACAATCAATTCTTTTAAAAGCTGAAATTACTAAAAGGTAAGTTGAATGTTTTACTTGTTTATTGGAGTTCTAGAATTTCTTTAAATTCCTTGAGTTTTCACGGAAAAAAACGTAAAGAAAGCCTAATTTAAGCCAGAAATGTCTTGATTCAGCGTCCATTATATTCCAAATAAAAACAATTTTATCAAATAAATTAATATGATATAAAATTTTAATCTACAATGAATACGTTTCATTAGTTTTCGTTTGTCAATATAATAAAACAAAATTACAATAAATAAAATTAAAGTACTCTATATTCAGCGTCAATTCAGCGCGCGCGCTCCTCAGTCTCGCGCGAGCGCCCAAATAAACTATAATCCTATTCAGACTAGTAAGTATCAAAATTGTTTCGCGGAATATAGATGTACTCCCAACGCAGACCACGTAACTTCGTCTATTGCAAACGAGCATTTACGATTCGTAATAGGACGCTTAAGAAGAATCACAGAAATCGTAAACATACCAACTGAATTGAGAACGTCCTCCTTTTTTGGAAGCCAGAAGTTCAAAAAATTCGACGGTAAAACATTCTGAACCAGTTGGTGACATCAAATAATTGATTGAACTGAAGTAAATTGTAAATACCATCAACTGGAACTAAAAAGTTGTGATCAAAAGACTTTGCAAGCAAAAAAAATTGATCAAAACTTTATAGTAGTTTTTTGTAGTCGAACTTTTCTGAAAAACGTCACTTTGTCTGTTTTGTTATTTTTTTCCTTGATGTATATCAGCGACCCAATATCACTTTTAATGTGACCGAGCAGTTCTGGAACATCTTGTACTATATTAGTTTGAGTATAATAACCGGTACCAGTGAGCCGACTGTTGATCGATTTGATGACGCCTTCTCTGACGCTTCACGTTATTGGTTTGTCAGTCAATGCTCATCGAATATTGCGCTTGCAAGTTTCGTTCGCCCACCGCACATTGGAGAGATCATCCCACTGCATTCGTCTGTGCTCACGACTCGTGCTGGCTACCATACCTACTTATTTAATTGAACTTTGTAGAAAGCCGACCTAGCCATTTGTGACTTCACGATGACTGCGGTGCGCCAGAGCGGCATCGACTTCTCTACGCCGTTCATGACGCTCGGCATCGGTATTCTGTACAAGCAGCCCAGTAAACAGCCGCCTGAGATGTTCTCCTTCATGGCTGTCTTCTCTAAGGAGGTATCCTAACTATCATTTTTTTATTCATCCTTATACCTATATAAGATTTCCCGCTATTCCTGAGGGAACGGGAAAAAACGGGATATGCCCATGTCCAAGGTCGCAGGCAAAAGCTAGTCTCTTCATAATGGGCTTGTGTCCGGAAAAAATTTAATTAGTCCGTCGGTTAGATTATCAAAAAATATTTGACCCGTGTTTTTTCTTTTGTTTCGGGAACCAAAATTGACGAAGTTTCGACGCTTTTAAAAGTCTCAATACGTCACACCTTCACATAATTTTTAGTGAGTCGTGACGTTACGAGCCCCCACTCCCGAGTTTTGATGCGTTTTATCTTTGTCAGTATTCATTGATTTACAAAAACAAAAAATACGTGTCCATTCTTTTTCAATACTCTAACTGACGGACTAAATAGTTTTTCAATTTGTGGATGATGGAATCTAGCCTGTTTTCTATAAATAATACAGGGTGTAATAGATTAAATCGAAAATCTGGAAATATATAGGTACTTATCATCCTCACCAACCATCAAATCGCATACAATTATATTTGCAAAACTCGAAAAAAGTGCTGTTTTAACAGCTGCTGTTTCTTCGCGATTTCAGGGATGTTCCCATTTTGTTTTATTTTGATGTGTTTGCTCTTGACTCTAGTCTTGGTCAGAGATGACAGGGACAAAGTCTACGATGGAGCGAGCTTACCCAGAAGGAGCCTGTTAACTCTAACTATGAAGTGACAAGGGTTGTAAGCGTTCGGATGGTGAAAGTTGTTTATAAGTCGTTTTTCACTCATTGCATGTACTTATGGATATTGTTAGATGTAGGTCTTTACCTTATTAAGCGTTCCATGAAACATTCAACTTTATTTTCGGTGATAAGTTCGGTATAAGTTCCTAGTAAAGAGTTTAAGCAAAGAATGATAATCTAGGTGCACAGCAGTGCGCAAGGCCAAGTTCCGGCCTAGCAGACGTAGACGAAACATTTCCGAGCTGTTTTTACGCCTTTCATAACTTTGCTTGTCAACTTATAACCTAACATGAACATCACCAGGTATGGTACTACATGCTGCTCATCCAACTGGCCCTGGGATTGACGATGATCTTCGTGGGTCGTATCTCTAACAAGGAGTGGCAGAACCCAGTGCCCTGCATCGAGTCTCCCGAGGAACTAAACAACCAGTTCAGTTTTGCCAACTCCGTGTGGCTTATCATCGGTTCTGTCATGCAGCAAGGTTCTGAAATTGCTCCAATGTAAGTTTTGTTTAGTTTTTTTTACGATCGTCTTATACTTTATATTTGGAGATCAAAAACACAAGTTCCATTTTACCTTTGGTGGCAGAGATTCGATTGCAGAGTTGCATAATTCTATGTTATTTTACAATTGACATTTATGTTTTGTAAAACACGTAGTGACTACATATAATGTATAAAACCGGCCAAATGCGTGTCGGGCCACGCGCAGTGTAGGGTTCCGTAGAAGCCCATTATGACAATAGAGAACGATTCTGTTATTCTTTATTCTGAATATATATTATTATTAATTATAATAACAAAAATCAACTTTAAATCGGTTTTGTATTGCTAAACTAATAAAGTTATCTTAACCGCTATAATTTACCTTTAAAATTCATAAAATGCATTATCATCATACAATTTTTCATATTTGTCAAGCCAGCAGTTTAGCTTTTAGAGGGGAGGGGGTTGCCTTACTGGAACTAAAATTTGCACTTGAAAGTTTCATATCTCGTCAATGGAGTATTATATCGAACTAGCTGACCCGTGCAACGTCGTCTGCGTAATATTTTTCATTACTGCTCCGCTCCTATTGGTCTTAGCATAATGATATATAGCTTATAGCCTTCCTCGATAAATGGGCTATCTAACACTGAAATAATTTTTCAAATCGGACCAGTAGTTCCTGAGATTAGCGCGTTCAACCAAACAAACAAACAAACTCTTCTGCTTTATAATATTAGTATAGATGTAGTATTCGTAACCCCTTAGTCTTTTAGAATACCTATTCAACGATACCCCACACGATGGAAGACTTACTTAATATAGTATACTTACCCCATACGAAAAAATTCATCCCTACTTCACATGTAACTATGAAACCTAAAAAAAAAAAAAAAATATTACTGCCTTGGCGGCGTAATTGGCATGAGCTACAAAATTACAGTCTAACTTTCTAGTACTAACGGTCTCTTAGCAATAGCTCGGACAGACGGACAGACAGACGGACATGACGAAATAAAAAATCTCAGCTTTCAATGTCAAAAACAGAATAGAAGCGTAAATATTACGACTCATCAGGTCTAACAAAGAGACAAACATGTGTCTTTGAGTGTATGAGTGACCCAGTTGTTTTATACCAAAAACCTGATGAGCTATAATATTTACGTCGCCGTACTCTAGAAACCTTCAACCTTGAAGTAATTTAATTGTTACCTTTCAGTGCACTGGCTCCACGAATGATCACCAGTGTGTGGTGGTTCTTCACCATGGTGATGGTAGCATCGTACGTCGGTACCCTGGTTGCCTTCCTAATCGTCGAGAAAAACGTCCTGCCTTTCAATACGGTTGAAGAACTCTACAATAACAAGAAAATTTCCTATGGAGCCAAAAAAAAGGGTTCCACTAAACAGTTTTTTGAGGTTGTTATTTTTGCATCTTTAATACGAAAATCAAGATCGTTTCCTGCATTTAGATTGATCTTTCTAGACCAATCAGTATCTGATAAATTGTCGATCATAATAATCATTGAGTCAACCTGCGGTAGTGACATATTGTATCACCTACCTAGCTTTTACAACCACTGGGCTGCAACACTATAATATTGAGAAATCCAAATCGAAAATTGGCAGCAGAATAGAGAGAGTTTTTATGAAAAATAAAGTAAATGTTAAACTTTTCTTGTAGGATTCCACAAATCCAGTATATCAGCAAATGTTCAAAAATATGGTGCAAAATGGTTGGCTCGCTGCAGAGAATGACATAGGAGTCTCATGGTATTATGTAAACTATACTTCCACAGTGTTTTATTAAAACAAATTAACATTATTTAAATATCAAGCATTTAACACAGCGCATGCCAAATCTACAAAGGACATTGTAACCCAACACTTATAAAACCTTTACTATAATTAGTAGGTACCTACTGTTTTTAATCATTTGCATTCTAATTTGTTCAATAGAACGGACACGTCATAATTTCGAACACATTTTAAAAAGTAATTCACTTCGGTCTTATTCCCCAGCGCCGTTGATCCAATTTGACGTTGTGAATAGTCAATTAGTATAAGTAATAGCTCATACAGCCTAGTCTTGTGCGCAGCGGTGCGCTTTTTAGAGGTTGATTCAAATTTGATGGCAAGTTTGAAACAAACTTAAAGTGTGCACCGTAAATTATAAAACTCAGCACTCTCAGCACATGGTCTACTAGTACGGATATTAGTTACAAACAGAACAAAGCGATTGAAAGCGTTGTGTGAAACGAGCAACATCGACACCGACAGTCGATGAATTGGCAGATGCCACTTTGGCATTCGGATTCGCATAGAAACATACGGTAAAATACGTAGGTATTTAGGTAGCCGAATTATGACTAATCAATCCGAAAGCGTTTTAGATTTATTACAGAAGTATCCGTGATTTATTTTAATTTTCAATTTAAATGGAATGTTTCTGTCACCGGAAAATGGAAAACTCCGTAAAATTGTAAAATATCGCGTGAATTGTAAACATACTTTTTTTGTTTCTAAATAAGACATGTACAACACTCCGAAAATTCGTAACACAAACTAGATTAACCATCGAAAATAGTACCTGCACACTACTAGCGACATCTTGTGCTTGAGAAGTACCCGTAACGTCAACGAAGGTTATAACCACATTCAAGCATGAAATGGTCAAGACACACACTAGTCAAACCGCCTATATAAACCTGCACCTTTGAGGAACTAATAAATAACACTTAGAAGGCATATTTGTCGATAGCCCCGCAGTCGCCTCTGTTGTCATAAACTTGACCTGAGCGGAGGCCCCGTCGCCCTCAGGAATAGCTAGCTAAAGAGATTAGGGTGTAGGATAGACCCGCAGTCCATTCCTTTTTTTAACGATGGCAAATCATCAAATGACTCCTCCCGCTCTGGACGAGGCAGAGGGGAGTATCAAACTCTTACTGACTAAAACCCATCCGTGTTCCTCCTAGTGCCCTTTGCGTTCCAGGGCCTAGTTTAACATCCGTCTCACTTGTTTGCTAAAATCTGTCAAGTGTTTTGAAGTAAAGTAAATAAATCCCTATCTCATCCAACGTTGGTTTTATTCCACCGCCACCATTATACACGGTTATATTGGAAACCATTGAATTTTGATTGGAACTTTTATTACGTCTCTGATGGTTTTTAGGCGAAAGATGTATAGACGCCAAACAATGTCCTTTGAATACACTGCTTCTTATTCATGATAGGCTTATTACCTGAATAAAAACAATCATTCATTATTAAACAACAGGGGATACTTACTTTTTGCTTTATCAAATCAATGATAAAGAAAGAACGCATAAAATTTCAGGAGCGAGGCTTTGTAACAACACTGCTCAGTACGGTAACGCGACATTTCAACCCGCAGTTTCGTCTTAATTCTTTGTTTATGAGACAAAAGAAAAAAAACCTATATTTTTTTTTTGTTGGGAATTAACTAACGATCTTAGATATCGAATTTTATTTTGAATATTAAAAAAAAACATACTAAACCTAACTACACCCTATACTAAAAAATAGGTACATTGCTTTTAGGGCTGAAACCAGGCAATATGCATTTTTCATGGAATCAACGTCCCTAGAATATTATAAAGAGAGGCATTGTGACTTACTGCAAGTGGGGGGCTTGCTCGACTCCAAGAGTTATGGCATCGGAATGAAGAAGCGTATGAACCCATTTACATATTTATTTTTATTAATATTCACTGAATTCGGGTCACTCCCGTCTGGTAACGCTACATTTACTTACCTAGTGGTGTATTGCATGCACCAGGTATAGTCAGTGTGTAATTCCTAAGTGTATAATTTCTAAGGAATGTAAATATTTGGTTGAAATGAAATTAATAATTTAAAATTTTTCTAGTATATGTTTATTATGAATTATATAAAAATACTAGCTGACCCGCGCAACTTCGTTTGCGTCACATTTTCCATTACTGCTCCGCTCCTATTTGTCTTAGCGTGATGATATATAACCTTCCTCGATAAATGGGCTATCTAACACTAAAATATTTTTTCAAATCGGACCAGTAGTTCCTGAGATTACCCCCTACATACAAACTTACAAACAAATGTTACCTCTTTATAATATTAGTATAGATATAGATATGTAAATATTGAAACCTAGCAAAGAAAAAATAAAAACAATAAGTTAGTACCTACAATATGCAATAGGCAAACTTTGTTTATTCATTCAAACCGTGTCTAATTGTGCCTACATATTTGTTTTTAAACGTTGCCCTATGTTACGTTTTACTGTATCGTGGCTGCGTTTTTAACATATAAACTCACATGCACAAACTACCAGACGCGGAACGGCTCAATAAGAACCAAACAGAGCTTTTTATGTAGTCCATCATCAATACGGTAGAATTAAAACGTAGAATATGAAATGAAGATTTTAAAATAAAATAAAATATTAAATAAACTCGGTACTCCAGAAATTTTTACTTTTACTGTAACTTCAAGCTGTACTCAGGTACGTAATATCTACAAACACAACCAAATTATGTAACCAAACGGGAGCGTTACCAGCCGGGAATGATCCGATTTTCAGCATTACTAATAGAGTTAAACTTCTCAAATGATATTTCGTCTTTTCAGAATCACCATACAAGAAGTACATAGATGATGCATTGCTGCATATGAAAGAAATGGGTGAAATTGACAAAATGAAGAATATTTGGTGGAAGGAGAAAAGAGGCGGTGGAAAGTGCGGGGTAACATTTTTTTAATCCTACATCTTCAATTTTTATTTTACTAGTTCGACAAGACAAACTTTAAAAAAAAAAGGTTATGTCTATCCTCTTGCAAAATAATGCTTGAAGACCTGAAGTGGTTACCCAGGCAATGTACAACCGAACAGTATCGGACCGACCTTCATTCGCCTAGCCTTTTCCCAACTATATTGGGGTCGGCTTCCAGTCAAACCCGGATTCAGCTGAATACCAGTGTTTTTACGTGGAGCGGCTGCCAACCAGACCTCCACAACCCGTTAACTGCGTAACACGGTACTTCTTGGCAAGACTGGAGTCAAATTTTCTGGCTTATGACAATCCGTAACGACTGCCAAAGATCTACAAATGACAGCGGGGACCAACGGCTTAACGTGCTTTCCGAGGCGCGGAGGAAACTCAGTATGTTAAGATGGTCACCCATCCACAGACCAACCTTGGCAAGCGTTGCTTAACCTGGAAGATCGACCTGTGCGGCTGTTAATGTTTAGCCGCGAGCCGGAACCGACCATACCTATTAATAAACCTATACCAATACGTATATATAATTAGTATATATAATTTATACTTATACCAAGACGTAAACAAACGTGTTATAACAGGAGAAACACGACGATGAACCGAAGCAGTTGGGTATGAAGAACATGTTGGGAGCTTTTGTGGTGCTTGGGGTCGGCAGTCTCATAGGGCTGTTCGTGTCCATCGTAGACATGCTGTGGGGCGTGTTCAAGAGATCCGTCAAGTATAGCGTGAGTATACTGTATAATATAAGTGTTAACATTTAATTAAAGTATATTTAAAACATCACTGTCGTAAAAATTACAAAAACGGCTTTCCAGTACACAAATAATCTCTGTGAGCTTTACGTTGTATGGCAAGAATAAAATTATCACTTTAGATAAAGTACTTTGGAAGTAAACAAATAATAGCTATTGCTAGATATCTAATTTATCACCGTTGATTAATAAGAAAGAAAATATATAATTGCTGATAATATAGGTATACAGTTGGAATATTTGTGAATTGTTCTGATACATTTTTAAGATGTTTACGATAAGATTTGGTAGGATATCTAGCTATGTATAGGATATGTAGCTCCTGCCGGAGTTGCGGGACTATTCGAAAGAGATACCGCGGCTCCGGAACACAAAGGGCAATGAAGGAACATGGATGGGTTTTAGTCAGTAAAAGTCTGACACTCCCTTCCGCTCCGCCCAGAGCGGGCGAAGTCACTTGATGATTTCCCATCCTTAAAAAAAGGATATCTATAGCTATTGGTGGATGTCTAAGGTATAACTTTTGTCTATATGTTAGCATTGCCTTTACATTTTGTACAGCGTTATTTTTCAATGACCAACAACATTTATTGATACCTGAATTCCTGGAAATAAATTACGTTTAGAAATCAGGTATCAAACAAAGACACGAATTCCAAAATACGCTCCCAAAATCTAAAGAAATAAAATAGCTCTTTCCTACATTCTGCAGTTATGCTAGCGAAGCTATACCGCTAATGTTTTAAATTTGAAAAATTAACCCTGTATGTACTTGCATGGATTATTTTATTTAAGTATTGTAATTGTATTGAACAGTCGATCGTTACGTAGATGTCTAACATCTATTATTGTTCGACAGTGCTATTTTCCCGATGTTTGCTTTTGAACGTTCTATTCTTATCGCGGATAACAACTTTGTTCCTAGTTAAAAAGTTACGGAATCTTGAGTTCTTGATTATGTCTCCCATGTCCGTATGAGTCCCAACTCGAGTAAACACCTTATTAAATTTCTAGTAAAAAACTTATCAATATCTTGAATGTTTAGTTTACTACCAGAAAAAAGTTTTTTCTACTGTCGACGAACGTAATCTCAGAAATTTTAATAAGAAATTCACAACTTGCTTAAAATATACTACCTAAGATCTCTGAAAAACCTACTGAAATAACTGAAAATTAATAAAAATAAACTCTCAATTTGACGCTCTGGTGCCATGCCCTCAAAAATTTAGGAAAAACCTTATATTAAGCTTGCTACTTTAGTGACAATGACAGCATTATCAGTACACTGACACAAGTATTTGTAACATTACTTGATTAAACTAGAGTGTCTCCGACAAAACAGGAGTGCTCTTGACATACACCTTCACAAATTACTGCAAAACGGGTTCTTGTTGACATAACAGCATGATTTGTGGGTGCAATACCAGGATCGCTTGAAGAGATGATACCTACTCGTACATATATGCTGGTTACATCAGAAACCACAGCGACAATCAAATTGATGCTAAGTACCTATTACATTGGACCAATTTTGAACGTTTGATTGTAACCTGGGCAGGTGGTCGCGCAGTTATTAACGGACAATTTTTTGACTCGCACTAATTCATCATCATCACACGACAAATTTAATTGGTAGTTTTAAGCTTTTGAGTTGTGTGTTCATGTACCTATACTAACCAATTAATGGAATTTGTCAGAAACACAGGATTTTCATCGAATTGTTATTTAAACTCACTCTTACAGACCACCTTCAGATACGAACTAGTAGAAGAGCTGAAGTTCGCTGTGAGGTTCAATGGCAACATCAAGCCTGTCAAGCGATCACAGAAGAAGTCCGCCGATGGAAGCTTCGAAGCTCTGGCCAAGGCTGAAGGAAAGGACGACATACGATCCCTTCACTCCATCCATTCAACTGAGACGCATCGGACGCATCACTCGCATAGCTCCAGACATTCGTCCCGCAGTCTTAGTGTTGCTTTTGCTAAACGGCGATCTTATAGCTAATTTGATTTTTATGTAGATGCTATTTAATGTGACAGTTCTGACCTTTTTCACTAATTTGCGATAGGTGAGGTGAGGTCTCAAATCTTGGATAGAAGTCATTCAACTCAGATGCGTCTTCGGAAAGAATGTAGAGCTAAAGGTAGGCTACTGGATTAGTTAAATTTTTACCTTTCGTTTGTTTACACATAAAATAATTTATTATTAACAAATTATGTACAGTCTGTTGTTATACCATAATAAATGTTGGTTAAAATGGCTTCGTTTTCTTCGTGGCATGTCTAAAAGTGGTAACTAAAACAGAATCTCTTCCGGGAGTTACTTAATGACTTGTTTTCCCCTCATACGTCATCGTCTTATGGATTTATGATTATTGTCAAGAGGGATAAAAATAGGTCTCGCGTAATGCGTCCATTATGTCTAAAGGCGACATTCAGTGACCTCGACCTAATGATAACTCTTAATGGCCGAATTGATATGGATTCCTATGTGTCCTTGTAGTTACTTTTTCATCTTTTTTATAACAAAAAACAACAGCAGTTCGTTTGTCTCGCTAAAACTCAAAAAAGACTTGACGGTTACGTTAGTAACCCTCAGGACCAGGCTTTTATGAAAGAAAACGTTGCCTCTTAACCAAATAAGTTTGAAGAATAATGCTATTGGACGTGTAAGTACTTCCTCTACTAAATATGATAAATATGATGCAAAAATAGTACGTTACTGCAGCGGCCAGCAAAAGAGGCATTGATGGACGAACGTGTAAATGTGGGTCGAGGCGTAGCCAATACGTAAGTCCAGCATAAAGTTAAATATGATTTTATTCTTCAGGCATTTCGCTCCTATAATTGATTAGCCGATAGGTAGTTCAAAAGACAGAACATGAAAACAAAGGGAGTAAGTTCAATCAAGTGTCACCAACAGTTAGATAATCTGTTCCAAAAATAATCCAATATTGAGTGCCGGATGAACGGCTTTAAGTGTTTTCCTTAAAATATAAAACGAAATGTTATGGGTTTCAGATCCAGTAATTGATTTTTACAAGCACACTTTTTTATCCGTTACATTTTAGACGATTTTTACTAAACAGTACGACTTCCTTAAAAGACAATTATGAACCATAATTGGCTTATTCATGCTAAGAAAATGGATGATTAGTCACCTTTATGACACACGATAAGAAGTGGCCCATTTAAGAAGCCTTTACGAGTCAACATACTGCCAGGCCAATCTTTTTGGCCGAGCTATTTTCAAGGGCCACTTTGAGAATAGTACTACACTTTAGTTCAAAAGTATTTACCACCTGCATCTTGTGAGATCAAAGTTTTGTGAGGCTGTCACTATAAACATAGTTCAATTAAAAACAAAATGAGTTCAAAGTTTTATGTAGGTAAATAATAACTTCATGTAATTACTGTGAAGACGTTTCATAATTTTTTTTCCAAAATACTTTTTCTTGGATGGCTAAATTATGTGGGGCGGTAGTGTACATAGTGTTCTGAGTGATTTTGCTCCTCGAAATTTTCAGAAATATTTTCTTCGTAACAGCACCACAATATCTCCTAAGTAGTAAATAGTTTTGATACATAAGGCCATTATTTCAGTGTCCGACGCGAAATGGAGACCGACCTCGGTGACCACGATCTTTCACTGCGGTTCCATTAGCCTAACAAATTGCTCGACACCAACTTATAAGTTTACGCCTAGTTATTGCGGTGTTAGTAGATAAATAATAATTGTTATGGGAAAACATGATCTTGGGATTAATTTATAATTTGTCAGCGGGTGAAGCTTTATAAATTACTTGAGGATCTTCAGTAGAGTATTGCACAGTAGGAAGAGTTACTTTGCGTTGGGAGTTAGTACGTACTAGGTTGATTTATAATTTAATTTATCGGTGGAAATAGTTTTATTTATCTGTTTTATGTTTCAACTATGTTGTTGTTGGCTTCCAGTCTAACGGAACTGATGAAAATATTTCTCAAAATTTTATTACTGTTCGTTTTATTTTATTACTAGCTGACCCGTGCTACGTCGTCTGCGTAATATTTTTCATTACTGCTCGGCTCCTATTGGTCTTAGCGTGATGATATATAGCCTATAGCCTTCCTCGATAAATGGGCTATCTAACACTGAAAGAATTTTTCAAATCGGATCAGTAGTTCCTGAGATTAGCGCGTTCAAACAATCAAACAAACTCTTCTGCTTTATTATATTAAGTAAAGCTAAATAAATATATTATATATATATATAGTATAGATTAACACCAATTAAGGGTTGATTTTTCAATAGTCCAATAACTTTTACCTGAGGAATAAACATTACCATCTGACAGCTTTTGTATGGAAAATATGTCAATATGTATTACGTATTTATTCTTCCAATAAACGACTATTGAAAAATCAATAGTAAGTAGCCCTTAATCAAATAGTAGATAAGGAATTAAGTGGAAGAAAGCTCGAAATAAACAAATTAAGTATTTATTCTCAACCTTATTTCTCTCGAGCCAGTTGTCAACAGCTCTGAAATATAAGGAATGACCTCAAGGAGTGGCGGGTCCTCAATCAAGGACGTTCATTACCGTAGGTACCCTCCTCACGCTCGACACATTACAAGGACGAACTGCCGCATTTCTCAAGCCATGTACTAATTAACATCTTGACGTATTATCAACTAGTAGGACAATGAATTTGTGACACTGGTCAGGGAAAAGGAGACCGAGGCCTAATTTTATTATTCGGGCTCGGGCCGCTATTTCGTTTAGAAGATGAATATCAACTTAAGAATTTTCCTTTAGAATATCTAAATCTCAAGATGGTTTGGCGCACTGATTTTTATGGTTCCATACCCAAAGGTAACCCATGTAACCTTATAACTTAAGAGGAAATGTGGGCTTGTAGACTTCCTAAGTAAAAAGTTATATTCGAGGTTTGGCTCTCGCCTGTTTCCTCCTCCAATATTAAATCGATTCAATAGATATTACACAAGCTGAATAAGAAGGATATAAACTGTGCCCCTATGTTTTTCTCTATTCATTAATAGTTGCCAAACTTGTTCAGTAAGGCTCTTTTGACAGCAGTTTATTGGACAATTTTGAGCATGTTTTGAGGGTCCTAGTGCTTTTATTTTTAATATATCATCAAAAAAGAAAACATAGAGGCACAAAATATATTCTTCTCATTCAGTTCAAGAAACATTTCTTAAATCGGTCCAATATTGAAGAAGGAAACAGGCGAGAGCCAAACTTCGAATTATGACTATTTACATAAAAAAGTCTCTCCGCCCGCGTTTCCTCTTAAGCTCCGCTATCCATCCGGCTGCGTTCGTTCGTCCATCCGTCTGTCAACGGGCTGTATCTCAGCAAACGTAATAGGTAGACAGTTGAAATTTTAAAAGATACTGTATTTCTACTGCCACTCTAACAACAAATAATAAAAATTAAGGTTATGGAACCCTTCGTGTGCGAGTCTCGCACTTGGCCGGTTTTTTATGCTGATTCGAGGTGACAGAATCCATATCACGAAAAAAACAAAGTACGTCAAGAACCATGTAAAATTATACCAGCGACATTTTTTTTATTCACTCATTTATTTAGGTGTGAAATAAGACAAAGGAATCAACACAGAAAAAATACATAAATTGCCGAATAATTAACTATTCGGGCTATCCCGTATTAATTAACATTTAAGCTTGACATGGGATAATTAGATTGCGGTTTAGTTACTATTGTCGAAAGCATACATTCTTATTGAATACATTTGAAAATGCAATTAACGATCTTGTAATTCTCAAAATTAAGCACGAGGGAAGAGCATCTAGAAAGTTTTTGAGGCCTATTTGTAATATTTGATGTGGCTAGTTTCTAAAGAACCACTCACACTTATTCAACTCTATGCAGCTTATGATGATTTTGTATAGAGACGCGTACGCATCCTTTCAGCTTTCTGCGTCTATTCAGCCTTCGCGGCATACAAGTATATAATGAGGACAAATGTGTTATTATCATGCGAGTGATATAGATAAGAGTTCAGCGTTGTTCTGCCACTGCCGCCTTCTCATTCTTACGACGCTGTACGCGGCTGATAGAAGCGGAACTGTATAAGTGTGACCAAAATCGTTCAGCGAAATCTGAATGGAGCTGAATAAGTGAGTAGTCCCTATACTTCTTAACAGACAATTTAGTTTTTAAATCTTGCTACCTACCAACATTCTATAAAGCGCTTTTCAAGCTATATTTCCTCATTTTAGCCATCTGAACCGCATTGCTCTGTCTCCTGCTTAGTTGCAAAGTATGACGAGAATGGTTCGACCTCTCCGAGCGAGGGGTTGGCGACGGGTCAGGTCTATCATCATCATCATCAGGACTCTCTGGATCTCCTTCTTTCTTCTCCTCTCTTCCTTTCGATTCGCCTGATCCACTGCCAGTGGATTCTCTGTGGCGAACAGGCTTAGTATCTCCGCTGAAGCTTAATATGAATTTTAATTCAGCTATCAATTCCTCTCTGAATGATACCTGAAATTTATTCGAGTGATTTACAATACAAGAGAAAAAGTTGTAGAAATGGATTAGTAGAAAAAGAATTTACAAAAGAGGTTAATACAACATGAAAAATGACTGGGTACTAGGGTATTTAGCTATAAATTAGAAAGAACAAACACTATACGGCAAATAAGAAGGTTTACAACGCCATTGGACGAAACTTACCAACAGTTAGTCCTTATTACTAACTAAGGACTACGGAGAATGACTCGAAGCGACTATATTTTGGAGAGGGGTCACACTGGAACATGCAATTCTGGTAAAACGAAAGTACAATTTCAAAATTAAAATTCATATTTACAGAGTAGGTTCATATTTAATGAGTTGAAACAAACTCACACAAAAGTAAATGAAAATGAAATATGAAAACAGAATGCACAGATTGCGACTAAGATGTGAATATGAACGTTGCTTTAAAAATTTGTAGATATTTTGGCCCTCAGGAAGTTGACGTCTTGAATCAGCTTTATAATAACATAAAAGGTAATATTGTTCAAAAATACTATAGTGCTTCTTAGACGAAAAGAATTAAAAAATAAAATCCAAATACTTTTCTAACCAAACTATCATCATTCTAACTCACTGAATTGTAAAGAGCAAGCTCAGGCACATAAAACCATTAAAGAGTCACAACGTAATGAATATTAATGGCATGTGGTACCTTCATCTTGCGGGATATCATCCATACATCGAACACCATTTCAAAGAAGGCGCATACGACGGCCAAGCCCGAGCCGGCCGCGAGGACAATGAACACTCCTCCCACGTTCGCGAGAACTAAAGGCTGGGCCTCGCCACCGCCTGCGTCGTCATCCTGATCGATAAAGCTTTGTTAATGGTTCAGGGAAATCTCGACTGTAACGCCTTTCATGATAAAGGATTTGACGTGTAAAGGAGAACTGCTGACGATATTATCTTCACCGTCAAAGGATTTGACGTGTTTATTAATCTACTTGCACTTTTGCAAGTTTCGTAAAAGTGAGAATGTTTGAAAGTCTTGTACCTTACAAAATATGAAGATTACCACCATTAAGTTAGTTAAATTCATTACTTAATTAAAATAAAAACACGTCTGCCGAGCTCCAAGTTCAGTTCGTAACTTCTCAGTTAAATAAATCATATTCCAAATTTTAAAAGCGAGGTCGTACCGCACAAGCGCCGCCTCCTCTTTTTTCCTTCCACCATTTATCTTTCATTCTCGTTAGTTTTCCTTCTTCCTGCAGCTGTAGTATCGATTCACTCATTGGTTGACGATAAGGTGAATCTGGATAAATTACATAGAACTGTAAATGTCACGGTGGAAACAATTAACTTACGTGTTGGGTACAACACGTAAGTGAAAACTTGTTAATGGCCATTTTTTACATATTGTTACCTTATATTGTTATGTATTAGCTGTAAGTTTTCCTAAAATTAATAAAATAAATACATGCGTTCATAATCATTCTAATATTCAAAATTCTTGTTTTCAGAATTTGTGACTGACTGACAGACAACGCACAGCCGTAAATACTGGTCGCAGAAAGCAGAAATTTGGTATGTATGTTTCTTGGGTAGTGTAGGCACTAGGAGAGGATTTCTCGAAATTATTACGGGAACAGTAAAAAACGAGAATTGCGCATTCAAAGTCACAGGCAAAAGTTAATTCGAGATAGTTTCGATTCATCGGTACCAACTCAAATACCTATAGCTTTTTATACTTTAGAAGGGTGTCTTACTTTTCTTCATAGCAATGCCGTACCCCTTACTGTCCAATAGACCACCAACTTGCGCAACATCACAGTTTCTCTCTACCATGTACTCGATTGAGGTCGATTCCATAAGAAATGCATAGTTTTCGTCGTCAGATTTCACCCTGAAAAACATGGAAAATATTTCGTTTCTCAAAGTGCGAAAAGTTAATGTTCCATTTCGGTTGACGCTATGGTGAATGTGGATATAAAATGTAGCGCTGTAAATGTCATGGTGGCAACCATGAACTTAAACGTGTTGTACTTGAATTCATAATTCGATAAAATTTGGATCCATCGCCACAAACTCGATTAAGCTTTTCAGGGTTCCGTCCGAGGGATAGCCATCGGAACCCTACTACAAAGCCTCCGCTGTCCGTCCGTCCGTCCGTCCGTCTGTCATTCGGCGGGCTGTATCTCAAGAACTGTAATAGGTAGACAATGGAAATTTTCACAGATTGTATATTTCTATTACCGCTATAACAACAAATAATAACAATTAAGGTTTACGGTTCCGAACTGCAATGTAACAGTTCGAGTCGCACTTGACCGGTTTTTAAATACAACGTGTAACAGAATAAACGCAATAGAGGTCCTATTGTGTTTATTAAGAGTCATTGCATCACGAAATCGCGAAAAAATATCGGCTGTTCACTACATTCTGTCGAGTTCATCATCATCTGCCTAGCCTTTTCCCAACTTGGGGTCGGCTTCCAGTCAAACCAGATTTAGCTGAATACCAGTATTTTACGTAGAGCGGCTGCCTTCCAGACCTCCACAACCCGTTTACTGGGTAACACGGTACTTCTTGGCAAGACTGGAGACTGGAGTCAGATTAAAATAATAAAATAAAATAGTTTATTTGCACCTTCAGGTTAAATACATAGGTAGTAACTTAATTATGGTTCACAATAAAATAAAAATAAAATAGGCCTTCAGGTAAGTAATGTTGTAAGTCCGAGTTGCAGCCAATACCTAAGCTAGATAACTTAATATCTTGTAATTATAGGTATCAGCGCCCACCCTCGATTATTAGTTTATTATAATTACAATTTACAGCCGATGTTATTGTGCCCAGCTTGTACAATAATCTTAAACGAATGAGTTTGAATGTTGAAATATTAGAATTTTTGAGGATAAGGTACTATTAGTTAAAAACGGTCTATTTATACTAACTAAGCACAAAAATTGATACATTAGGAAATTCAGGTTCAGGTGCAAAACCAGTTTTAAAATTAATTAGTAAAAAAAAAAATTTAATGTAAGTAAGAACTAATAAACGGTGAGTGCAAGTGACAGTGTGCGTGGGTGCGACTGTTTGTGTGTGTGTATGAGTGTGTGTATATGAGTGTGTGTGTATGAGAGTGTGTGTGTATGTGAATGTGGGTGTATGTATGTGGTGTGTGTATGTACCAGTGGGAAAACTTAAGTATTTAAGGTTAATCCTGAAATTACTTTTTTTTTATATATACATATATATACAGGGAAATTGAAAAAATACCCGAAACCTCCCAGGCAGTGAAAGCACACATGACTACAAGCAACCCCTGCCCTGGCAAAACTCCGAAATCTCGAAAAAAACTTTACTGGCTTCTGACTATCCGTAACGAATGCCAAAGATCTACAAATGACAGCCGGGACCAACGGCTTTAATGTGCTTTCCGAGGCACGGAGCAAACTCGCCATGTTAAGATGGTCACCCATCGACAGACTAACCTTGACAAGCATCGCTTAACCTTGAAGATCGACCAGTGCAGCTGTTAAGCGTGTGGGTGTTTTGTGTCGAGTTAAGCGCAAATAAATTGTATGGGGCAGTCGGTTTTTTGTTTTCGCGATTTCATTGTCGGTCTCGTAGTGGAAGTTTTGATCTGAAGAGGTTTTGCGTTGATTATAACCAGTGACTTACATGATAAACTTTCACCGCATTGCCATAATATGCTGATTCTTTATAGTATCAACAGAACCTGAATATCTAGAGACTTACCTATATAATCCTTCATCATTGGAAGCTGTTTGATATTCTGGATGGTCTTCCATATATTGATACATCTTCTGATAGAGTAAATTATCCGATTCCTAAACACAAACAAAGTGAATTGGATTTTTGTAAGTTGAAATCTGTATCTCTCAACGATATTTCCCTCGATACTCAATATATTATTATTCATAAAGCATTTCCATTACCTTGAAAAAACTGAAGGTAGCACCACCCTTCTTGGCTCCATAAGTTATTCCGTACGGGTTATTCGCAAGATCATTTACGCTTTTAATAGCGTAAAACTTAGATTCGACTGTGAGGAAAGCAGCAAGGTTGGCAGTGTATGATGATACCATGATTAATGTGAAGAACCACCACATACTTCCAGCCATGCGAGTTGAAACAGCACTTAAATGAAAGTATACCGTCAATTTCTCGTCGGAATTATACCATTAGAGTAAATATTACAAACTATGAACTACCTACATAGGTGCAATTTCTGATCCTTGAGTTAACACACTTCCTAATGTAAACCAAAACGAATTGGCTAAGGTAAACTGATTATCCAATGTTTCTGGGTCTTCAATACATGGGTACGGATTTTGCCATTCTTCTGGTGCCATTCGTCCCAAAATAAATAAAAGACAAGATACACCAACAAACGCTCCTGCAAGCCACCCCCAAACCTACGGGAACAAAGCCAAGATAAAAACACTCACTTTGAGCTCAGGTGTTGCAATCAATTTGTCAAAATACTTACTCCCATTGAAAACGGAGATATGAAAGAGAAGAGATCAGGTGGTTCCTTTGTTGGTTTCTTATACAATATAGTTATACCTAAGTTCATAAAAGGGCTGGTAAAATCAACTGCTTTCTGACGAGCTGCTGTTATGGTAAGGTCCGTTATAGCAAAATCTGCTCTCTGTAACATCATAGAATGATTTTAACCACATACATGAATAACGGAAATACGGGTAAATACTTTGTTGTTATGAATTCAACTACTTAATACCAGATTAAAAAAAATCACATATTTCGTGAAATTGATCCAAAATAAGGCAAATGATAGTTACACCGTCCATTATTTTCTCCATCATGCCATTCCAAGATTTAGTTTTCGAATTGTATGATCCATATACTCCGTCTTCTTGTATGTCGAACGTATAATTAAATTCATTAATTTTTGCCAAATCTTCAATCAATTCAATACCGAAGCCTTCGTAACGGTCATTGCCTTCAAGCTTTTTTGAGGATTCTTTAAGCATTCCATATGGAGCACTCTGCAAAAGTATACATAACTTATAGTTCGTGCCATCATCAAAACTGAACTTAATAATTGAGTTCTTGAATAAATAAACTCACCAAAGCTGTAAGAACAATAAAATGTTTGCCCTTCATTGATTCGGATCCTTCTTGTTCTGCGGGTGATATTTCGACTTTAGTTTCAACAAAACCATCTTCTAATGTCCATGTTCCCACCTAAGTCACAGCCAAATTTTTTTTTATTTATTCTGCGATATTAAGATAAGTTTAAAGTTTATAAATATATTATCAATCAGTAAGTGTAATATTCGTATGTTATTATCTCCTTTAATCATTTTTCTTAACCTACTTATATATATTTTAAAACATTTCTTAAAAAACAGGTAAATGAAATTATTTAAAAATATAAAAAGTAGTAGTCCGCCGGTGTCGGGAGCAGGGTCCAAGCTACCGGTGGTTAGGGCTCCAGAGAAAGGAACCACCTCACAATACGAGCCGTATCGAGGAGTACTGCCTTCTGTATCAGGCCCTTTACCCAACTGCATAACGCCAGCTTCCACAGGTGGTCGTCGAAGCTTTGGGCCAATAAGCCATTGGCCGTAACGACTATCGGCACAATGACTGCCGAGTCCACATGTCAACAACCTCGTGTGCTAAGTCGAGATACTTCATCTGTTTCTCTTTCTCAGCTTTCACGAGATTCTCGTCATGTGAGATGGTAACATCGATAATCATTGTGCAGCGCGCTAATCGGTCTATCACCACTATGTCAGGCTTATTGGCAACAATAGTCCAGTGATGATAGACCGATCCCAGTACAACGTGAAATGGTCATTTTCGAGAACTTGGTCGGGCACTTGTAATACGGTACCTCAGAGTCCACAAGATTGTATTTCAAAGCAAATTGCTGATGGATAATCCTGGCCACTTGGTTATGCCTGTGCAAGTAATCGCCGTTAGCCGGACGAGAACAACCAGATATATATAATATGTCTGATGGACTCACCCGGACGATGGCATGCCCGACACACGTCAAGTCCCGTCCTTCATAATATGCCTCCAGTAGTTGTTCGTCAAAATAACTTCGTCCATAATTGCACAGACAAAATCTTCAGGCCACGGATGCAGAGAAATCAACATTGGACCCATGAAGAGCCCTATAGAAGCGCCCGTGAAGCTCCTTGCCTTTCCATACCTCCTTGCGATCATCTGTTTAAGTATCACAGGTTTGCGCCAGTTCTCTTTAGCCATAGACAACGAGGTGAGTCCCTTGTCCACTGCGACCACATCTCGGTGCATATACCCACATCAGTTTTGAGAAAATATTCTCTGAGACTGCACATCTCGCGGTTGTGGAGAGTCTTGGCGTTTAAAAAGCCTCGACCTCCACACTTCCGCGGAATGTACAGTCTCATCACCGACGATCGTGGGTGTATTAGTTGTTATGATTTTAATTTCTTTTTGTAAAATAATTAAAACCTTTTTTTACATTATTATATAATAATGTAGCTAACATATTTTTTACATACATACATAGTTTTTTATATTTTTAATAATAACTTGAATGTTGTAAAACAAAGCTGTTGGATTTCCTACCAATAAATTAATAAATAAATAATTTACATAGGTACCTTATCTAACCCATAGGTCATAACTTCAAGAACGTCTATTTCTACGTCTGAACGAAAACCATCTTCATCAAATTTTATAATTCCTGATAGGCCATCAACTTCCATCTGAAATGAAGATCAAACTTACATTAGTAGATAACTAAAACTAATTTAAGTTTGTACATATTTTTTTTAATACTTACTGTTCTAGCATAATTTACGATGCTGGAACCAAAAGCATAACTTTCCTCAGCATCACAAGTCACATTAGAACCCTCTTCTAGTTCCATAGTGTTTAAAGTGGCAACAAATAAAGTAACTGCATCGTATACCAAAACTAAATCTAGAGTCAAACCATTCTCTGCTATCGCATTTTCTATATTGTTGTCAGATAGTTCAGCTACTTTATTATTTAATGATGAGATAAAGTTTTGAATGGGCTCTAAGGTTGGATCGAACATGCGAATTCCTGAACATGAAAAACAATGTCATTATTGTTACAAGTCAACATGTTTGCGTCTCTCAAAATTGTAATAAGACTAAGAAAATGAGTCTTCATCCACTATAAATCTGATAGTTCAATTTTATTACCTGTAATACTAGAACCACCATGTTTGTACGGGTCTATGTCTATCGTTTGGAAGTCAGGGTTCATTATTAAGTAACTGTGGTCATCAGACATTATTCCTACTTGTTGCGCTTGCTCCATTAGCTTTGGCAAGGTTTCCCTGCCACAGTTAATTATGTAGTTCACAGACCCTGACTTTTTAATAAACTTTAATTGAGTCCTGGAAATCAAACAATAAAAATTATGCAGATCAGCTGACTAAAGATTTGAATGAAATAGACCAAAAACTTGAACTTGCCTGAAATCATCACCAAGAGGCAATTGGACAATATTGATACGAATTTTCTGACCAGTATCTAAATCTTGCATTGATAAAATATTGTCAAAAAACGGCAGAAGTTCCGCGCCTTCATAGATTACTGTAAAATCCGTCCATCCTTTTAATTCTATGAGATCGGCAAAAATCTGAAAAAAAAAACTTTTTTGAGAATCATGTTTTGTAGTTTATAGAACAAAATACATAAGATTATAAATAAATGTAGTAGTGATAAATAATGTCTAAGGCATTGAGTCCGCCTTTTTATAGTGTTTTTACTAGTGCATAAAATTTTTGCAAATATTATATCAATAAATACCTGTGAATAAGACAAGTGATGCGGAAACAAATTAACGACAGACCAGTTACGATTTTGTGTTTCTATCGGATCTGTGATAACGTGTGGTATCTCAAGGAAATCTGCTATCGACTGAATGTGCATCAGTGAGCCTTTTCTAGTTGGACCAAATACTCCGAACACATTACTCTGAAAATATAATCCTGATAGAATATTAAATTGTCTTCAACAACAAAGTCCTTCAGAGATGCTTATAATATGAACGTTACCTCTAAAAGCGTACATATAGCATTTTCTGTTTCTAATATATCTCCAGGAGGTGTTCGTATTACACTGGCTACAAATGGATTTTCTTGGTCTTCGGATGCCTCGGTAAGTGCAATATTGAAAGCGGCTTCTAACAAAAATGTGCCGTCATCGAAAATAGCACCTAGGTCGGTAATACAAAAAGGTATATTCTTATGTGCAGACAAAATAAATTTAATCAATAAAAAAGAATGGGGCAAAGGAGGAACAGTAAAATCTCGGACAAAAACGATAAGCAAAGTTAATACAATACGATACAAAACATACCAATAGTTCTATCTCCAAGAGCGTGAAGTAAACAAAATGTTGTTGTAAGCCATCTAAGCAGCAACTTTGACATTTGCATGATAAATCACAAAACAGCACCTCATCTAAGTAAACTTCCTGTTATCGACTTGTAGAGCCCCCGAATCTCCAAAAGAGACGACGCCACTTGACCTGAATGTCTATGCGGGAATGGATGCCCTAACTATAATTGTTTCGATGCCATTCTACTGGCTCTAATACCTAACTGCAATGCTAAAATTAGCGCTGCTCCCGATTTGTATGCATAACGCGTTATAATCTACGTACGAGTTACACACATTGTGAGTATTAAAACTACAAGGTGTCATCTACTATTTTATTGAACTAATTCAATCAAAGTCGATGAAATCAGAATTAGGTACCTATACAATAGGGAATATGCATGAAAAAAGTATTTATGATCTGAATAGTTTATCTAAAAGTATTCGAAAATATAATACTGACAGTGAAATTAGTATCTAAATTTCTCGAAAAACGAACGAGATACAACTATTTTAAAGAAATATATCTGTCCCTCTCGCAAAAACGCTGTTTTCTATGGCAGCTGTATAGTCGTCGTGTAATTTGACGTCACATTTCGTATCGGACTTCTCTTTCTAACTGTAGTCTTTGAAGCTTTATAACTTCATAAATGCTGAAGTTATTTAAAAAATAATTTCATTTTTTAAATAACTTCAGCATTTATGAAGCAAACAATCATTTTGATTGTTTACTAGACCTAATAAGTATTTTATTTTACAAATAAAAAAATCGCATGCATATTCCCTATTATCAAAGTGTTTTCAAACTACTTCACAACAAGGATATTTATAATTATCAATCAAAACTTCCCAACTCAGCCGACTATCCAGTTTGACCATAATAACTATTTAGTTGTAATTATTGTCGGAGCGACCTCTTTCCTCAGTTTCTTGCATCTTGCAGCACTCCCTCTACTGTAGTCATTCAGGGTTTAGTCTACGCAGAAACATTCCTAAAACCGAACCAACACTGGCACGAGATCTTTCTCTGTTACTTCCAAACTTAAACGCCAGATGGCACTGGTCATGAGTTCCAACGTTATTAAAAATGTTTTCTTTCGACATAATCTTTAAAAAGTTTCAATTTTGGATGCCTCTACATTGTCCAAGACAATCTCATATGAAAACTTTTTTCTTTGCCACTGCTAGATGGCGCTGTGCTGTATGTCGTCAGTTCGTTAACAAGTTTGAATTACAAAAGTACTATCGAATACTGGTTACAGTTCAAGATCTAAAAATATTATTGTGAATTTTAAACGTATGTAGGCACAACAATTGCCTGAAATGTAGCCAAACGGATGCTTAGGATGCTCTCCTTCCATACGGGTAGATTTTCATGATTTCTATGACATTTAATTCTGTATCATGTGTGTCTTGTCTTATTGGCGTATGATACAGAGTTAAGACGTATCACAGAATGTCCATAAAAATACGAGTATACTTTATTCATATTGGTACTATATGTACTCTGCGTTGCTACTACACAAATGTTCCCATACCCAATAATTAGGAAAGTGTCACAGTATTTCAGGAACCCAGAGCGGTTCTGGCGCTGGCGGATTGGATCGCATCGTAAACTTGGAGATTGGGCGGGTTGTGTTGCTAACCGCCTAACCGCTTTCGCGCTAAGCCTAAAATTGACAAATACAGGGTGAGTTTCAAGTCGAATGTTAGGTAAGTAATTTTAAGAAATAACATTTCAGTAAAAACTACGTTCATTACTCTTTTTACTTTTAAGCTTTCGGCGTCAATGATACATTTTGGCTTCTAAAGAGAAATCAACTTTGATTTTGGTTTTAACCTTTTTTGGAATTTCGAAGACAGGAAACTAAAGAGGTCACAAGATCGGAAAAAATCAAATGAGTCCTATCATTTGATGATTTGCGATGATAAAAATGTAAACCTATACATGAATACAAGGTAGGTACTAAATGAATCTCATTTGCTCTTCTCAGGTCATAATTTTATTATCATTGCTAATTTGATACAATTGTATTTTCAGAGTGTGTTAGTTGAAACCTAAAACAAAGTTTTAGGAAGAATATACCTACAAACACCTATTTTGTTATCAGCTATCACTTTTTTTATACTATTACTGTGCCCTTTGTTCATAACAATGAGAATGATTCGTAATAGTTAAACCTATTCTCATCCAACTTTGACACAGGCTGTATACAGGTAACACAAACGCACAACAGCATGAAGCTTCTCTATGCCCCGAAAGGTAGACTCTGTGATACTATTGTAGAATAAGTTCCTTCCACAAGCTACTAGAAATATAGCCTCCAATGTCTCTATTACAACTTTTTTAATTTACCTGCAATTTAAGAAAGAAACGTAATCCCACTTAATCCTGGATAAAGGATTGTTTTAAACTCAGGGTAAACTTGAATTTCTGGAAGAAATGAGAGAATTTTAAATTAGTTTTATTTCTGTACATCTACTTAATGACTTTACTGCGATGACGTAAAACCCAAATACCTGTGTTCTAACAATAGGCTATTCCACTGAAAAAATCTAATTAGTCCGTCAGTTAGATTATCAAAAATATTTGACCCGTTTTTTTTCTTCTACGTAAACTAAAATTGACGAAAATACGAAGCTTTTAAAATTTTCCATACGTCACGCCGTGGTATGATTTTTAGTGCGTTCTGACGTCACGTACCGGTACCCGAGTTTTGATGCGGTTTATTTTTGTCAATATTTATCAATACTCTAACTGGCGGACTAAATAGATTTTTGTTGATGGTGGAAACTAGCCTATTAGGTCCTTGAGTGAGCAAACCTATTTAATAATAATAATAATAACTCATACTATGGGGCTACAGAGGGGGGAACTAACCTGACTGCGTACCGTGGTCGGATGCTCTCTCTGTTTAGGTACTTGAGCCAGCTGTCAACGTTTCAGCCCAACGACTATCGGATCAGGTGCGGGTCATTCAGCGTAACCGTATGTTGGATGAAGCCGTACTTGATAGACTGCGTCTGGAATCAAGGAATAGCCGTGTCTCACCAGCTTCGCCACCGGTCGCGGTGCAAATACAACCCAGTGTAAGTGTTCCACCGCGACCCGACTGCGTCGGTGAAGATGATGATGGCGGAGCTATATCCGTGAGTACCCAGTGCAATGAGCGATTGAGGAGCGCTTTGGAGGATGCTTTTCGAGAGTATCGCTCCACACCGCCAGAGCTTAGGCCTCGGCTACCTCGTTTGCCCATGCACAACAAAAATAGGGCGCTGGTGTGTGCTCTAGATTCGCAACTAGCAAGTTATTTTGCTAGCAGCGAAGACCTCGCCGATATCCACTCGATCCTATACTGTGCGGCTGCAGCGGCATGTCGTGTAGCTCATGTCAAATTTCCTAATAGTGACAGAGTTACACGACCAGCCGTACCAGCTTGGCAGTGCAGGATCGAGCGTCGTATCGAAGAGGCTAGAGCACTCATTGGCAAACTTATCTGCTTCAGGGAGGGCAACACTCGCCGTAGAGTGATGCGCTTTGTGAGGCGGGCGTATTCGGGGACTGACATTAGTCCTCGGGATTATCTGACCCGCGTCACAGAGCGTATCGACTTCCTGAAGCAGAAAATCTATGCATGGGCAAACCGTATACGTCGGTACAAGCGGCGAGTGGAACGATACACTCAGAATCGCACATTCCAAAGCAATGAGAGGTGGGTTTATAGGGCTTGGGAGCGACCTGACCAAGGTGTGACTGATACGCGCCTACCGGATGATGACGCCGTGTGTTCATTCTGGGGCAGCATCTGGTCGGTGCCTGTCAGTCATACCGAGGGTGATTGGACTCGGGAGGTCGAACGCGCGTGCGATCCGATACCAGAAATGGGGGCAATTACCATCAGCCCCCAAGATGTAGCTCGTGCAGTCCGTCCGTTGCCTAACTGGAAATCTCCAGGACCGGACGGGCTGCACAACTTTTGGATAAAATGGTTTCAAGGATCGCACGCTCGCTTGGCATCTCAATTCCAGTCTGCCTTAGAGTCAGGGTCACTGCCCCAGTTCCTAACTACAGGAATAACCCACCTGCTCCATAAATCTGGTAGTACCGCAGAGCCTAAAAATTATAGACCTATCACGTGTTTACCGACGGTCTATAAAGTTCTTACATCCATTTTGAGAGCTAAGATAAACCATCATATTGATAGTAATTCAATTATGTCTGCCTCTCAAAATGGATGTAGGAACGGGTCCCGCGGTACTAAGGAGCTGCTCCTCATTGACATTGCCATTAGCCAACAGGTTCGTCGTTCCCGACGGGATCTGTCGACATGCTGGATAGATTATAAGAAGGCCTACGACTCAGTGCCACATACATGGCTCATAAGGGTGCTGGAGCTGTATAAAGTTAATGCAGTTCTACGCACCTTCCTGATGTCGTGTATGGGGCAGTGGAGGACGGTCCTTCACTATCCAGGGTGTCGACAGACCCAGGTGAATAGCGACCCGATAAGGATCGAGCGTGGCATATTTCAGGGCGACAGTCTGAGTCCACTGTGGTTTTGTCTTGCCCTCAACCCTCTCAGTACATTGCTGGAGGGTTCGGGGCAAGGCTTCCGGTTGAGAAGAGGTGGTCAGGTCATATCGCACCTCCTTTACATGGATGACTTGAAACTATTTGCTCCTAACAACTTGCAACTGATGAAGCTACTGAAGGTAACAGAAAACTTCAGTAGCGCCATCAGGATGGAATTTGGTGTGGATAAATGTGCGGTCATGCATGTAAAGCGAGGGGAGATTATGGAATCCGTGGGAACACAACTCTCGGATTCCATACACCTAAGGTCCCTCTCCTCAACCGACACTTACAAGTATTTGGGTATGTCGGAAGCGTTAGGCATCAATGCTGCTGATATGAAACAATCGTTGAAGGAGCGCTTCTTTGGCCGCCTGAATAAAGTACTTAACAGTCTTTTATCAGGCGGAAACAAGGTGCGTGCCTTCAATGGTTGGGTCATGCCGGTGTTGATGTACTCTTTCGGCATACTCAAATGGACTCAGACAGAACTTGACGCCCTGGATAGAAGGGTACGCTCACTGCTTACCGCAAATCGGATGCATCACCCACGATCATCGGTGATGAGGCTGTATATCCCGCGGAAGTGCGGGGGTCGTGGCTTCTTAAATGCTAAGACCCTGTACAACCGCGAGGTATGCAGACTTAGGGAATACTTCCTAGAGGCCGACGTGGGTATGCATCGAGATGTGGTAGCGGTGGACAAAGGCCTTACCGCGCTCTCCTTGGCTAACGAGAACTGGCGCAAACCTGTGGTATTAGATATTAACGACCGCAGGGAGGTATGGCAGAGCAAGGAGCTTCACGGAAGTTTTTATCGGGTCCTACATGAGCCCGATGTAGACTTTTTAGCGTCCGTAGCCTGGCTGCGTTTTGGTGACCTCTTTGGGGAAACCGAAGGTTGCTCTGCGCGATCATGGACGAAGTTATGATGACAAACAACTACCGGAAATACATTGTGAAAGACGGTACGGTCGACATATGTCGGGCATGTCACCGACCCGGGGAATCCATCCGCCACATTATTTCCGGTTGTTCTAGTCTGGCTAACGGAGACTATTTGCACAGGCACAACCTTGTAGCCAGGATCATCCACCAGCAACTTGCTTTGAAGTACAATCTTGTGGAATCGGAAGTACCGTACTATAGGTATGTGCCCGACCCAGATCTCGAAAATGGCAATTGCACGTTGTACTGGGATCGGTCTATCATCACTGACAGGACTATTGTTGCCAATAAGCCTGACATAGTGGTGATAGACCGACTAGAGCGTCGCGCAATGATTGTTGATATAGCAGTCCCTCATGACGAGAACCTCGTGAAGTCTGAGAAAGAGAAACAAAGTAAGTATCTTGACTTGGCTCGCGAGGTTGTCGACATGTGGGATGTGAACACAGCAGTCATTGTGCCGATAGTCGTGACGGCCAATGGCATTATTGCCAAGAGCCTCGACCAACACCTCAAGAGGCTCTCGTTGGGCAGCTGGATCAAGGGCTTGATCCAGAAAGCAGTACTCCTGGACACGGTGCGTATTGTGAGGAGGTTCCTCTCTCGGGAGCCCTGACCACCGGTAGCTTGGACCCTATTCCCGATGACGGTGGGCTACTATTTTTTATATTTTTAAATGTTGTTTTTTTTTAGTTTTATACAAATATTTAAAAATGTAGAAAATATGTAAATACAATGAATAAATGGATAATAATAATAATATCCTTGGACATTTCACACAACGCCATATAGTCCCAAGCTAAGCAAACTAATGCTTGTGTTATGGTAACGAGATGGCTGATAGACAGAAAAACACCCACGACAATCGAACCCGCGACATGCTGCGCAGCAGTCAATCGCTCAACTACTGCGCCAACCGTGTCGCATAACAAATATATAAATTTGATTAACAAATTAGAAACTTTTCGTTTCTGGGCTTTTAGCAATTCGGATTGGAAATTTCGGTTCATTCAGGTCATGTATACTTTACGAAAAGTGTATTTTAGGACGGGTCGATGCTGATGTGGCGATTTTAGTAGTTGGCCAGATTCCGAACGTCTTTTGGCTGAAATAAAAATGCTGGTTTTTGTATGCCGACTTCCAAAAAAAAAACACTACAAAGTAAAAAATAACTTTAATTTCGGAACTTGGTGTTTTTGTTAATTTGTTCGTTTTTGACACCGACTTCCGAAATTAAAGTTATTTTTTACTTTGTAGTGTTGTTTTTTTTGGAAGTCGGTTGTATTTTTTTGTAAAAAGTTTTTTATTTTTCACTTTTTAGTGGTACCCCACACCCACACCTAACAACACCAATGCAAAATCGCAGAAAAGCAAAATACACACGCACTAGTTGCCCATACGATTTTCGAAAGTTCCCCTCGACTTCTCTAGGATGCCATCATCAGATCCTGGTTTCCTTATCATGGGACCATATGGGAAGTATTCCCTTTCCAACAAAAAAATCATTTTTAAAATCGGTTGGCAAGCGACGGAGTTATGCCCGAACAAACATAAAAAAAAAAATACAAACATCCGAATTGAGAACCGGAAGTCGGTTAAAAATACTACAGTTCTCAATTTCACTACTTTTTATATTAAATGGGTTTGATCTAGTCTAGGTCAGAGATGACAGAGACAAAGTCGACGATGGAGCGGGCTTACCCAAAAGAAGCCAGTTCACTCCAACTTTGATAAAAATAAAATAGTTTATTTGCACCTTCAGGTAAAATACATAATAACATAATTAGGTATGATTTACAATAAAAAAGGAAAGTTATTGTATGTTGTAGGTGAGTTGCAGCCAATACCTAATCTATGATAACTTAATATCTTGTAATTATAGGTACCTACGGGCGCCACCCTCGATTATTAATTTATAATCAATACAGCCGATGTTATTCTGCCTAGCTTGTAAATCATTTTAACTTTGAAGACTTTGAAGAGATTAGAAAGACGTTTGGAAACGCTTAGTACGAATTGGTGGAACAGCAACAAGGTAAGGATAGTAACTTCCAATACGTCTAGATGTACGATGATAAAAGGGGGCCGGTGGACTGAGGTCATGGAGTTCTTCACCAAAACGACTAATAAATCTTCCAAAACCTATATATTATGTCATGCACTCAAGTAATAATTCGATTTTCTACTAAACTTTGGCTCACTGCTGAAATTCCAGGTTACAAAGTCGTCTGCAATCCCGATAGTGTCTACCAACCGTGTCACACGATTGGCCGATTTTGAAAGCTTCCATCTGGTTTCGATCTCTAGACGCTATTGAAATAACTTACAAAATCAAGTTACTATGATTTTCTACATAAAATGTTTTTGGTTCAATACGGCTTTAGTAGCTCCTAATAGAAGTCAACCATGTAGCTTTCGTATACACATCCATCATTATACGTACAGACACAAAACACATCATACTCTCTCTCACATATGTAAGTACCTACACACACAACATAATACCAAACACACGACACCTTCCACTTCACACTCACACTAAAAAACACACGCATTTTTATTTAGTTCAAAATTCAAAAGTCATTTATTCAAATTAGGCTGAGGGCCAGCACTTTTTGAACGTCAAGTTTTACAAAAGACAGTCCCCAAAACGCCCGCCCGTCACCACTTCCTAGTGTTTTAGCTGTGGAGAAGAAGTGGCCAACAAACTCCCCAGCAACACAACTGTCTGTTACGTTTTAGGAACTAGAATTTTACAATAATTAATAAAAATATGCAAAGTGATCCAAAATTCAAAATTCCTTCTAAAATTTACATGACACAAAAATAAAAATATACTTTATTTATCACTTGATAGCTACTAGCACTATAACACTAAGACAAAATACAGTGTATCATACAGATAAAGTGTTCGTACTAGTTGATATATCTATTATTTTTTTTTATTATCCTTTCTTGAAATTATTTTCTTACAATGTAACGTTCTAAAATTATTGTGATAATCCCAATCTCGGCGAGTCCATAATCCAAACTAGGATACCCTATGCTATGGCAGGGTATCCAGTTTGGATTCCTGACTCCCGCAAACCTTTGTACCTTCAATATATTTTAAGTTTTACTTTGTGGGAGAAATAGGTAATAAATCTTATCTTAGGCCAGGTATTTATGATTATGATAACAAGTCTAGTGTCTACGTCTAAGGCCTTGTAATAAAGGTTATTTCTGATGTTAATTATGCGGTGTTTACATAAATATATTCAAGCATAGATTCTAAGAAATGGTTAAATATTAAAGCATATATTTTAAGTCCGCGACTTCGTTTGCGAGGGTTTAATATTTTCTAGTAACAAATATAACGGGTTTCATATGTTACTCAGGGATAACCCCAACATAGATGATGGAAAGAAACGCATGATGACCTACTTGTTATAATCATTATCTCTCCACAATGTATCGGCAAACTGCAAATTACTTAGTAAAGCTTTGTAACAAAGTTGCACCTTCCCCTAAAGTTATTTTAATACCCAACATATAGTTCAAAATTAATTTTGCGTAGCTCAACAACGCCCAAAGTGTTACAATATTGCTCTTTATAAAGTAGGATCAAGGAAATGGCGTGAAATACTTGCATGAAATAAACAGGAACGTGAACGTGCCACACGTGTTTGAACTTTCGCACGTACAGGACCTACTGATCAAAGAAAGATTTTCCACCAAATCATCGTTTAAGTGTTGCGGAGACTTGCTTTGGAGAAATTCTTGAACGCTCTGAAAACGATTAAATATTTTAAAAGGACGGGAGCGAACCTTAAGCGCACACTTGACTCAAGCAAAGTTTTCGCCTTTCTCAATGAAACCATGGAACTAATTCGAAACATGTATGTATAAATCAAAAGGGTAAGTAAGGTCAACTGAAAGTCACGACAGATGTTGTCCTGGTTTACATACAAATGCCTGTGGGCGGATCGTTTGAACCCAAATATATCAGATGTTTAGCATAATTTGTGATGGAAATAAAAACAAGAGGCCCTGAACAGATGCGAACCAGCCTCATGTCAAGTGATTCCATTTCAACCGGGGAAAACTGTTCGCAATATCCATTTAGGTTGTACACACACGAAATAGTGTACAATAAGTTCCCACATTTGTTTTCGAGCCTACATTTGTCTTGTAGACACCGAACGTCCACGACTCAATTCCAGGGCTCCGTTTCGCTACGCTCATTCGTTCAACTGTAGAAATAGTGCCGCCTCATGAAATGCCAATTTGGGATGCCTTATTAATTCTTTTAAGAACTTACTTACATTTCGGTATTCACGTATTTTGGTAACTTAGGTTGGTACTTTTGAATTCCCTTTGTTGTTGAAATACTTTCCAATCCTATCCCACTATTGGCTGGATGTATTTTTGTTACTCTTTTACGTCAGAACGCCTTAAAGGATGTCCACGAAATTTGGCACAGAGGTAGATCACAGTCTGGTATAATCCATAAGCTATATATATCCCGGGAGTATGTTCCTTAGGGTTCACGCGTGCGAAGTCGCAGGCAGAAGCTACTAGAATAGAATACTCTTTATTATTTACACCATATAAGTTACTGAAAAAATAGATGAATAAAACATTACATAGGGTGACACAATGGGCGGCATTATCGCTAAGAGCGATCTTTTCCAACCTTTGGATGGATTTTAAAGAAAGAGAAAATACAGTACTGTAGTTTATAGTCTTAAGTATACGATTTCTACTATTATTATCAATGCGAAATTGTAATCTCTTGTTTGTCTGTATCTATCTGTCTGTTTGTTACCTCTTCATGCCTGAGTGGCTGAATGGATTTGGATGAAATTGGCATACGGCAAGAAAGTGTCCTGAATTAGGACAGGATATTTTTTTATCCCGGGTATCTATTATGTCCTTTGGGATAGTTACCGACCTCATGCGGGTGAAACCGATTGCTTACTAGCGTAACACTTTTATTTAGCTATTTCGTATTTTGACTATCAAAGTAATTAAACTTGAACGATCTACTCTCAAACAACAGCAGCCTGTTTATTATCCCTCCACTAGAGAGCAAACAAGGCATCTACGCAGAACCACACTGGCATACCACCCTTAATCGATATTCCAATCAACGAGGCTGTATCGGCCGCGTAAAGCCGCTGGTCAACATATTGTGACCACGATACTGTTGTCGCTCTCGTAACTCCCGATCAACAAGCAGATTACTCAGAACACCGTGTACACGATTAGAGCTTTGATTTACTTGTAGAACTAGTCGCAAACAATGTCAAAGTTATTGCGTTCGTATTTTGGGGAGTAGGATACGGAAATAGTAGATGCCCCGCTTTTAGGCAACAGGGCAATCAATGCCTTTGGGTGGCCTTGTAATAGGAGTTATTTTAGTGTTGCGATATATCAATGTGGTTATCGGTGCTAACTATCGTACGGACATTTATTGAGGATCTTATAACCTGTAAAAAGTAAAAACTCATTTCACAAAGGCAAAGTTATGTTAGTCACCGAGGAAGGCCTATGAAACGCTGGTGTGACGACTTAGGAGACGTTCGTGACGGACTGGCTGGAAAAGACAACACTCTGGGAAGAGTGGAGGGCTATGGGCGAGACTTTTGCCCAGCAGTGGGACATTATAAGTTGAACAAAAAAAAATGTTGACTTAAATAAGAAGACAGTTTTTGTAAATATTCAGCCTCCAGTTAATGTGTAACTATGAAGTTTATAAAAAAATCTATTTGCTCTCAATTACCAAAACTATTTCACCATCATGTTCTTATGGCGAAACAAAAGTATCTGAATACATAAAGGATAAAATATTTAATACTAAGACGACGTATATCTCTTCCACTATCCTCGAGGTGGCCATTAAAATGAATTATTCGAATACGTGTCTGAGCTAAACCTATGTAGCTGTTTCAAATGTACAATGTACAATGCACCCGTCTACATCTTGTATTGTTATAACGCATCAGGTTTTGTTATCTATCTATATCTATATATTACATATATATAAAACAAAGACGGGTTTGTTACAACACTTATAACTCGAGATCTGCTGAACCAATTTTCGTGGTTATTGATTCGTTGGATTTGTCTCCGACCCGAATAGCAGAGTAGGTACATCTTAAAAACAATGAAAACTCGACATGTGCAATGAATACTTAATTGACGGGAGCGAAGCCGCGGGGGACAGCTAGATTAATTTAAAAGTCATTTTTGATGAACTTCTGAAACTATTATCCACATTCTGACCTTACCTGCCGGTCACAGACGTCTTTTTGGCGTTTTTACGGCGTATTTTTAAAGTGCCAACGAGACACGACGCATAGATAATCAAAAAGAAGCAATGTCTGCGTATACCTTTCATTTGAAGCGCGTTAGCGCACGTCATCTTGAAGTCATCGGCGCGTTAAAAAAACACCATGTGTCAGTTTATCTTCAAAAACAAAACCATGAACATAATTAAGGCGAGGTTGCAGTACTGTGTGTTTTGACGAACAACAGCGACTGTCCGGCGAGCGAAATAATGCCTAAATTTTGATTGTTTTTTCTTCTTGGTGAAAACTGATAAAGAAATAATACAATATGGTTTCAACATTTACTTAAAAATAAAAAGATCTATCTATTGATATAACCTATATATATATTCGTGATAAAATCTCTTAGCAGTACACGTTTAAAATTGTAATTTAGTGTCATGTTTGACAAAAAAAAGTATCGAGCCAATCATTCTAAATCGCGTTTCTATCTTTACGATTTACTTGAGGGTAGGTACCTATGTTCAATTTTTATGTAATGATTTTTATTTATTAAAAAACTCATAATTAATTAGATTTTCAGACGTTCAAAAATCTTAAAAAGTACTGCAACCCCGCCTTAACAGTATTTTGTACCTATTTTGTATTTGAAGTGTGTTGGATTTGTGTACCTAAGTACATATTATAACAGCTCCATCGGTAGTTAGCTTGTCGACATCAGTCAGTGAATTGAGAAATCTCCGACCCACGGATAGTGGTCCCAGCTGTGATTCGTTACTGGTCAGATGTCTGAAACTCTGAGAGACAGTCCTAACAAGGAGCATCATTATTACCCAGTAACTGGATTGTACCACCAAACCAAACACTACCAAACTACTACTAGTTTGGTAGTGTTTTTATATGTAAATAAATTGCTCCTATTTAGCTGCATCTGGTTAGGCTGCAAGTCTAGATTCCAACATAGTTGGAAAAGTGGCCTAGCATTCATCATGCATGCGGCCAATGTGACCCGTGTGTTACACTTACAAGTAAATATTGTGTAGGTACATAAAATTTGATTTCTTTCTATTTTTTAATTCACTCGTTGATTTATATTAGTATTGACCTATCTATTGAATTATTCATTTTATTGTCTAGATATTTTTCTTTACTCTTCTGTCTGATAAGTTTGCTAACTATTTTAGACAAGCTTCTTATTTTTAATTGTGTTATTCAGTGCAGACGTGTCTAGAGCGGTCTGTAGATTGCAATTGTTTATCTAACTTTATCCAAATTTAATGTTTAATAAAACGTTGAGATTGAAATAATGGATTTTTAGTGTTCTTTTTGATTACTAACACTTTTACTCATATTTTACGTTTTCATTGATTTGTTTTAAGTATTTCTGTTTCGTACTTAGGTACTGATATTATTTAAAAGGAAGTATTCCCGTTATAGCACCAAAATTAAGAGCACCAAAATTTAGAGCACCAAAACTATTCCCATGAGAGCACCAATCAAAACTTTTGCTTGGTGCTATACCGGGAATACTTCTGAAAAATGTATTTTATTCCCATTAGAGCACCAGCGGTTCATTAGGTTCTAGTGATGGGGTTTATATAAAAATATCGATAAAAATATAAGTCAAAACAAAAACATATTTATTTCACCCAGACCACTTTTGAATGGCATTTTTGTTCAGATACATACGTCAATAAATAATTCAAGAACATTAGAGGTAAGTATATGAAGGCGAAGCAGCATAGAACTATGACAGTACTAACAATATTAAATTTGATTATAGTCAAGAGCTAACACATTGTAAATAAAAATAAAAAAAATTCTGACAATATAACTTTTTGAAAACCAACATTGTGCTTAAATGTATAGGGCTACTGGTGACTTTTTGTATAAGGCTATGAGCGCACTGGTGACTTTTTGTCCGCGTGACAGTACATGTCTCTCTATCGTAATAGGGAATATGCACGCGATTTTTTTATTTATAAAATGAATTACTTATACCTAAGCTCCAGTAAACACTCTAATATCTTCATCAGCGATGAAGTTATAACGCTTCAAAGATTACTTTTAGAACGAGAAGTCCGACATGGAATTTGACGTCACATTACGTGACGTCTATACATCTGCCATAGAAAACAGCGTTTCCGCGAGAGGGACAGATATATTTGTTTAAAATAATTATATCTCGTTTGTTTTTCGAGCAATTTTGTATGCATATTCCCTATTGTGAAGTTCAGCAGAGAGATATATATACTGTCACCAACTAGCCTTAATGTAACAAAAAGCAAGTATTAAAATAATCTGTCGAAATTAACAAAAATAAAAAAAAATATCCCAAATCATAAAGAGTGTTCTTTGTCGTTTTACATAAATACTTCAACATGTGCATGTGTTATACTTTACTTGTGTTACTTAGTATTAATGCTAAAGGTTAAGAAGATTATAACTTAAATCGGTTAAGTGTGATTTGGTTTACCGCATAATGGTATAATCTACTTGCCGTTGCCTTATAATCATGTTTCACAATATTTTGCGAAATTGTACGGATCCATTCGTATACGAGCCATACTCGCACTTCACCAATTTTTCATCTTTTTTAAGAACATAGGTAGGTAGTAAAACAACAAAAATGAAGATGTGCTTTTTTTGACGAATTCGCGATTGATCCGTACATTCTGTGAACATTATAATTGAGTAAAATTAGGTGGACTTATGCTCAGTTCACCTAAGTTTACAGTTTAACTTCGTGTATACTTCACTTAAAGCTTACACGGTGATTTACGTGGATGTGGCGGATTTGTCCGGCCATGTCCAGACTTATCACTTTGTCCGACTTTTTCACACACACACTACCGACCACGACACTACCACGACTTTGCCCGACTTTTTAATTTGCCAGGAATTTTGGGGGTAAATGGCATAACGAGTAATAATAAAAATATTAAAGTAACATCAAATAAGTCTATAATCTTAAATTATCTATCTTCTCATTCATCCAATACAATACATTAACAAAATCTTCTTCTTGCGTCCGGCCCTGGTTCAATTCATGGTCCGGAGCAAGGAGGTATGGAAAGCGGTCACCTTCTGCACAGCAGTAATGCTATCGAAGGACGAGGCCGAACGTATGAGAGATAGGGAAACCTCAAGCCCCGGCCGCCGCAACAGAAGAAGACGTCTCGGACGTCAGAAGTCACAGGGCGGTTCCCGGTCACCGAAATCACGGGCCTGTGGACGGCGAGCGTTGGTTGGCCCCCCGATCAGAACCAGATCCGGGTCGACGGTGCATTGTATTCCACGCACGCCTCAAAGAGATTTCAGCATAGAAAACGGGGCCCGCTAGGGCCAGTGCCTGCCAGGCTTGCAAATTCGTTTGAAAGAGTCAGCGCAGCCCTGGAAAAAAGGCCATTAGGAGGAACACGGTTGGGTTTTACTCAGTAAGAGTCTGACACCCCGTTTCCATCCTAAAAAAGTGATGATTAGGCTGAAGATGGAAGCGAGTTTCACCCGGAATCCTCTTACATAGAGGAACTGGCTATATCATACCTCTAACTGCCGGAACACAACAATGCTGTTAACATTGTTGTAATGGCGACAGACTTAGACATGATGGTGACAGCTTACCAGGCGGACTTAGAACAAGTCCTACCACCAACCAAACCGAGCAAAAAATTTGCCCCCGCTGGGAATCGAACCCGGGACCTTTGGGTCTGAATCAGGTGGTATAACCACTAGACCACGGACGCGGTTAGTGTCACCTATTTAGCACCACCCGGGGACCACGTGTAGGGATTCGCTGAAGGGTATTCTCCTATGGACGCGGGTGACTCGGCCCCCAAAATAAATATATAAATATTATTTGTTAGTTTTTAGAGTTTATTATTTGTGTAGGGGTTTTTTTTAATTTTCTTATTTTATAATAGATTTACTTAGTTACTGGAAATAAAATTCCATCTTGATTACAAGGACTGACAGCTCACTACGTAATCAGTTCACCCAAGACGACAAAGAAACTTAGATACCTATGTCTGATTTTTGTCTGAGTCAGTTAAATTTTGTAAGTGCCATAGTTGAAAAAAAATATTTTGAGTTGTGATTTATGGACCGTTCACACGGTACAGACTTTTATAAACTTCTTTACAATTTTTCTTCGCAACTTAGTCTGTGCAGACAATAGTCTGTTTCGTGTGAAACTTTTAGATGGTTAATCGATATGTTTTAAAATATATCTTAGTTTAGTGGTGTGGGCACACCACTAAAATGAACCGCTGGTGCTCTAATGGGAATAAAATACGTTTTTATATTGTATTCCCGATATAGCACCAAGCAAAAATATTGATTGGTGCTCTCATGGGAATAGTTTTGGTGCTCTAAACATTGGTGCTCTTAAAATTGGTGCTCTAACGGGAATACTTCTTTAAAAGTTCTTAAACGCTGCATTTCGGGTTTTGGATTGGGCAGAAGGATGTTTTTATGGTTCCGTACCCATGGGTAAAACATGGCCACCAGGCTGTATCTCATGGACCGTGATAGTTAGACAGTGGAGATTTTCACAGATGATGATTGTTCTGTTGCCGCTATTGTTAGCGGTTATCACAAATACAAAAAAATTGAGAGGGCTCCCATACAACAGACATGATTTTGTTGCCGATTTTATAGATAAAGTACGGTACCCTTCGTGCGCGAGTCAGAATTGCACTTGGCCGGTTTTTTTTTTAAACAATTCATAATTGAGCTCAATCTTGACTTCGATCTCGCCTGATGGCTCAAATGGTTGGGTTCTATGATGGAACGAGCGATCCCTATTTTTAGGGTTCCGTACCAAAATAGCAAAACGGTTCGTGTGAGAGTCCTACTCACACTTGGCCAGTTTTTGTCTAATTCTTTGGCACCACGTTTGGCACGCCCTGTAGCCATTAACGACTGGACAGAATTTTCTACTTTTGAGAACGTGATTCCTTACAATGGCGAGTGCAGACAAAGAAATGATTTTCATTTTTTAAAAATATAAAGCTCTGTGTGGTTTAATAAAAAATGCAGCAAACACGTTTCACGTGGGCAGGTAGCTACCCTGCCCACGTGAAACTCTCTCAGCCAAGTAATTATCTTTATACTTATTCTATCTTCTTTGTGTGCCGCGAAACTTAAAGTAACAAAGTTCAAAGACATGCTACGAAATTAGCTTTTATGATTATAGGAAAATATTTATTTTTCATCATTTTGGGGTTTGTTCTTAGGTTAATTTGTTTTATTAATATATTGTTATGTATTATTATTTTAGCTTTTATTCTCCTAGTCTGAGAATACAACTTTTTAACAAAAAATTACAACCGACTTAAAAAACTTAAAATTTGAAATTCGGAATTACGTGTTTTTGGTTGTGTGTTCATATTTTGACCGACCGATCACCGACTTCTGAAATTAATGTTTATGTACTTTGTTGTGTTGAAAATTTCATTTACATTTTTATAGCTAGCTACATATTAGGTTCAAGGATGATTAGGAAAATTTGACAGGGTAGCGTCATTATGTCCTTTGCTTGACCCGCTGGCGTAAACAATAAACAGACATGCTATTTCAGCAATCCCGATCTATTTACTTATCATTTATTGAAGAGTTTCGTTGCCTACCTCCAACGATTTTCATCAGATTTTTCGACGACTTCTAAAAAATATTCTTTCAAGAAATGCCCAAATTGCTTCAAATGTACCTATAATATTTGAAGAAGATCTCTATCTCTTGAGGATCCCATCATCAGATCTTGATCTAATTACCATGAACTGAGAACCTCCTCTTTCTTGAAGTCGGTTAAAAATAGACTAGTGGGTAATTATTCCCGCTGGTCTACTTTGATACAACTTGTTTTCCGATTCCATTCCAAGTGTAGCTACAGACTAAAAATTAAACATTTCGCGGAAGCTATAAATTAGAAGCCTTTTGTTTCCATTTGTGTTAAGAATTCTTCCTGTTATTCTTGTTAAAGTATTTAAATTTCCTGCGCAGTTCCTCGGGGAACCATTGCACAAACACCCGGGGAGGCAGCTGCTCCGGAGCCTCTACAAGTACAATTGCAAGTTCCGTTACTTGCAGGCAAGCGACGTGACTTGCGGACTGTAGCACCCGCCCGCGCCAGCCCGCCACCACTAACTGAACGAGTGTTTCTTGTTTCTAAGAAATAAAACGAACCGTTGAAATACCCTTTACTTGATGTTCTTCTAATAATTGTGGCTTTCAAACAGTTTGTAGGTACATTCATTTATTCTCGCAAAGTTCCTTCAAAATTAATACAACAATCCAGCTGAATCAATCGAGGAATTTCTCCAATTTATTTTATGAAACTTAATGTTAGCAGCAACGCTTCGTTTTCCATTTCTAGCTCAAAATAAATTTTATCAGACAAACTTTTATGTACTGAAGAAGGTCGGACTTACTGATGGCTTTTCGCCGGACAAGTAAAAATGAGTTCAGAAAATCAGTAAAGGAGTAACGAGAAAACTTTGCCATTATTAATCAGGTTGGAACACGTTACAAAGTACTTCTTGTAGTTAAGGACCTATCTCGAAGCTTTAAAACATTGAATGACTATTAAAAAGGCGAGTCATAAAACGTCCGTTTTATCTTACTTTGTGCGCGATAATGGATTGTTAAAAGGATTTTTTTGTCTTTTAAATACAATAAAACCACTATCTACTAGCATAGGTACCATCAGATAGAAGTACCTAATTCTTGGCGTGCGGAGCTGGCCACAGTAAATTAAAAGGCTTTGGCTTTCAAATTAACGTTGCCAATCGAGTAAATGGTGCTTAAGTGATTTGCTTTTATTCTGAAGAGGACCTGTGGATTCACACAGTGTTTAGCTTAAAGACGTTTAAGCTAAACACTAAGGCTTAAACGATGTTATTTTGCTGTGTCCAGAATTGGTTGCGACAAGATTATCCTTTCGAAAAATCTAAAAAACTAGTAATTTTAATTTTTGTTTTACTTTTTCTATCTAGATTATAGGGAATATAACCCACCTATAAGATCGAAACACCTTTTGTAATCTCAAAAAAATGTTTTTTTGTTTTTTTTTTAATTTGATAGGCACGCGCTTGACCACTATCACACCTGATGGTAAGCGATGATGCGGTTTAAGATGGATCACGCGTGCCTAGAAGTAAAGAAAGATAGACCACCACAAGATAGTCTGCAAAAAATCTTTATTCTACGATGACAAAGGTGGTTTCCTAAACACCACCATAATCATTTGCCATCGTCATTGTCATAGAAATAATGCAGACGTTATTCGTAAAATGAAAAAATTGCTGAGAGCCGTGAACGTGACGTGAATGGCTCTCGCCGCTCGGTGACGACCGCCCGGGCGGACTCGTCACCCGGGCCTCGCCGCCCCGGGCTAATTGACGGCGCCCCGCAATCGAGTGTCACACCTATTGAAACAGCTCGATACGTGATACACCACGTTAACCACCTGCAAATTTAATTATTCTTTTACTCTGTCATCACTTCCGATTTACCACTTTTATATCCCGCCAACCAATAATAATTTTACTGTACGGTACGGCGAATTGTGTGAAGTGCAGAACTTAATGCCAATTAACAACTGAAATGACGTTGTGTAATTTCAGTGCAGCCTTTTTCAGTAAAATATGTAATTTTTAAATGCGCAAAGCAATGGAACATTGTCTATACAGTGTACTCTATTTACATTTCAAAGAAAAAAGGCTATTTATGCTAGCTCGTGGGAGATCGAGCGAGTGTAGACATATAAGCGTGTTATTTATTCATTAGCGCAGAGCCCGACGCACCGTTGTTTCCGCCGTACGATATGAAATCTCATATTAACTTGTCTACTTTCAGAGACTCGACGAATTTATGTAGCAAGGAAAATTGTCGCGAGCTGACTTGACGTACGACTTTACGACGTTTCGTATGCATAAACTTTGTTTACAGTTACTGAGCGTAGCTCATCAGCTCATATGTTCTTCCATAAATATTCATAATCGAGTTACTTGGTATTTTAAGTCACGTAAACATAATATACTGAACTTTGTTATGAATTGAAGCACAGGGATTAGGGGATTACTACTTTGATTTTACTTCTACTCAAGACTAAAATTCTCGTTTGTTGGCTCGTATCAAGCTTTCGTAACACAAAGGATAGATTTCCACGTGTTCGTTCAATGGGAATTATCATCGTGAGCTTTTAAGACTACAAAGCTGGACTGAAGAATCTTTAAGCTCGACACAAAACGTAACACAAGCACTAAGTTACGGCTAACTGACATAAAAAACACAATGAAACTATTTCATCCCTACGTACATAACGATCTCTTAAATACAGGCAGAGAAAGTTAGGCGGGGGTCAAGCCTCCATTAATTAAACAGAAGGGCGGATGCCTAATACCCTCATCTTGCGAACCACCGCCGGGCGACCTCACCGGAACTTTCAAAAGGTCAACACTACACTCCGCCATCGAACATTATACATTATTGATCTTGCTGCCTCACTTAATAACCCCAAAGTGCCTTCCAAGTAGGATTCCAGGGATCTAGGCCGTCTTAGACCAGACCTTCTGCCCGTTGATGTCTTCACAGTAAGCGGTTTATATATTCCTGAGCCAATGTTATTCATATCGGGACCCTAAAGTTAACCAAGCGATATTTTACAAAGTTGCCAATTTTTGGGGCGAATAAATTTTATATAGGACACGCCATGTCGTTTTTATATTATGTATGATGCTTAAATCTTTTAAATGTTGAAGCCAGAGTCTTAAATAGGCATCGTCGGGAGGTACCAGTTTTATATTCAGTTCCCTTGCAACTGCTTGGCAAAATAAATTAGGTCATTATTTCACTGACATTGCTCCTTCTTTTAGACACAGGCTTCTTTTATGCTTTGAATTTATATCACTGTTATGATTCTTTTGGAATATTATTTTAGTCAGTGGACAAAAGATTTGTAAGCGGTAAAGAGTTTCGTATCTAAGCTATCATTTACATAACATTTTGTTACAGACCTACATTAATCGACTTATCTGAAAACATCTTTTAGATGAGAGTGTTTTTAATTTATCAATTTTTTATTTTATTTTACGTCTTGTAATCTAATTTTAATTTATTTAATTGTATGTCTTGTACGTTGTGTGTTGTCCATTGAAATTATGTTTTATTGTATTGCCAAATAATGAGTCTTATGTTGCTTGATTATGAAAAAATAAACTTAAAAAAAATAAATTAAATGAGTTATTTTAAGACATATTCAGTTACCTTTGAAATTTTTACTTAACTCTAAAGTATATTGTAGCGAACAGACACGGCAATCAAGTGCAATTACAATAGGTAAGTACTCGGGGCGGAGAGGTTTCTGATTAAATATTGAGGTATCTGGTAATGGCGGTAGAAATTGTGGGAATTATTGAAGGCACTTAAAAGCTTGTACTAACAGTAGAGTAGGTACTCTGCACTGATAGGCTTTCCAGTTTAGATGATTATTCAATAAGGAAATTGAACAACCCACTCACCTACAATTAGAATTGCCTGGATTTAAAATTTAATGATTTTTGAAACGAGAACAACTTGCCTGATTGTGTTGTTCATGGTTTTAGAATAGATTTTTTACCGTTAAATCTAGAAACAAAAATATGTTGTACTAGCTGACCCACGCAATTTCGTCTGCGCTCCTTTTTGACTTAGCTTAATGATATAGCCTATAGCCTTCCTCGATAAATGGGCTATCTAACACTGAAAGTTCCTGAGATTAGCGTGCTCAACCAAACAAACAAACAAACTCTTCTGCTTTATAATATTATAACTCAGAGGTTCTCAGATTTTGCTGTGCAAGGCGTTGCGAACGTTCGACACTCGACTCTCGTGCGCGTACCTGAGAGTTTCTCTGATTTTGTTCAGCAAGGCGTTGTGAACGTTCAGGTGAAGATTCTCCCATACGGCGTATTCTTGCTGCCCGTGCTTGAGAACTATGTTTAGTAAGTTGAGACATGGCTCTCTTTAGGCATTTTCAAATGTTTAGAAAATGTTAATAGCGTGTAATATTCTAGCTCTGAAAAGAACTGTTGTGTAGCCCTGAAAAGAACTGTTGGTTAGCCCTGAAAAGAACTGTTGTTTAGCCCTGAAAAGAACTGTTGGTTAGCCCTGAAAAGAACTGTTGGTTAGCCCTGGAAAGAACTGTTGCTTAGCCATGAAAAGAACTGTTGTTTGGCTCTGAGAAGAACTTTTGCGTAGGTGTAGTTTTAAGAACGAAATCTAAAGAAAATCGCACAAAAATTATTAGACTTCGCGCACGACCGCTGCGTAGGGAGCCTACGTACTTATACTTATCTATGGAGCCGACCCCGCGGCTGAGCCGCGCGGGAACCTTACTCATAGATCTAAACTCCCCTCCCGCACGCGCACCCCCGCCTTGGTGACGTCCACTTCGCAACGGGTCGTGCAGCAGAAATCGTAATATTTTAATTTCGCCATAACTTCAAAACCAAAGGTTCGATTTTAATCATTCAAAGACCAAATATTATCTACATAAACTGTACTTAGTGATGAAATACTTTATTTTGATAAAGATTAATAGCATGAGTAAAATAAACGCGTTTAAATGTAGTCCAAAAAAAAAAACAAGATTTTTAAATTAAAAAATGGTTGTTGTGCCTCACTCGACATAGATAGGTATAGTGTGTCGCAGACTTTTTTGTAGATATTTATAAGATCTACAATTAATTAGAACAATGTATGGTTCTATCTTTTATAGTTTAGGCAGCGTACACAAAATAAGTTACTTTTCTGGTTGATTTTTACACCTTGTGTCCGAAAAACCCAAATATCTTACGGAACCCTATTTTTTTCCAAAATAAAATATAGCCTATGTTACTCGTGGATAATGTAGCTTTCGAATGGTGAAAGAATTTTTAAAATCGGTCCAGTAGTTTTTGAGCCTATTCATTACAATCAAACAAACAAAAAAACAAACAAACAAAGTTTTCCTCTTTATAATATTATTATATATTATACAAACAAAGTTTTCCTCTTTATAATATTATTACTAGCTGACCCGCGCAACTTCGTCTGCGTCATATTTTCCATTAATTCTGCGCTCCTTTTTGACTTAGCTTAATGATATATAGCCTATAGCCTTCCTCGATAAATGGGCTATCTAAAACTGAAATAATTTTTCAAATCGGACCAGTTGTTCCTGAGATTAGCGTGCTCAACCAAACAAACAAACAAACTCTTCTGCTTTATAATATTATAACTCAGAGGTTCTCAGATTTTGTTGTGCAAGGCGTTGCGAACGTTCGACACTCGACTCTCGTGCGCGTACCTGAGAGTTTCTCTGATTTTGTTCAGCAAGGCGTTGTGAACGTTCAGGTGAAGATTATCCCATACGGCGTATTCTTGCTGCCCGTGCTTGAGAACTATGTTTAGTAAGTTGAGACATGGCTCTCTATAGGCATTTTCAAATGTTTAAGAAAATGTTAATAGCGTGTAATATTCTAGCTCTGAAAAGAACTGTTGTGTAGCCCTGAAAAGAACTGTTGGTTAGCCCTGAAAAGAACTGTTGCTTAGCCCTGAAAAGAACTGTTGTTTGGCTCTGAGAAGAACTTTTGCGTAGGTGTAGTTTTAAGAACGAAATCTAAAGAAAATCGCACGAAAATTATTAGACTTCGCGCACGACCGCTGCGTAAGGAGCCGACGTACTTATACTTATCTATGGAGCCGACCTGGCGGCTGAGCCGCGCGGGTACTTTACTCATAGATCTAAACTCCCTTCCCGCACGCGCACCCCCGCCTTGGTGACGTCCACTTCGCAACGGGTCGTGCAGCAGAAACCGTAATATTTTAATTTCGCCATAACTTCAAAACCAAACGTCCGATTTTAATCATTCAAAGACCAAATATTATCTACATAAACTGTACTTAGTGATGAAATACTTTATTTTGATAAAGATTAATAGCATGAGTAAAATAAACGCATTTAAATGTAATCCAAAAAAAATCAAGATTTTTAAATTAAAAAAATGGTTGTTGTGCCTCACTCGACATAGATAGGTATAGTGTATCGCGGACTTTTTTGTAGATATTTATAAGATCTACAATTAATTAGAACAATGTATGGTTCTATCTTTTATAGTTTAGGCAGCGTACACAAAATAAGTTACTTTTCTTTTTGATTTTTACACCTTGTGTCCGAAAAACCCAAATATCTTACGGAACCCTATTTTTTTTCAAAATAAAATATAGCCTATGTTACTCGTGGATAATGTAGCTTTCGAATGGTGAAAGAATTTTTAAAATCGGTCCAGTAGTTTTTGAGCCTATTCATTACAATCAAACAAACAAAAAAACAAACAAACAAAGTTTTCCTCTTTATAATATTAGTGTAGATAACTCAGAGGTTCTCAGATTTTGTTGTGCAAGGCGTTGCGAACGTTCGACACTCGACTCTCGTGCGCGTACCTGAGAGTTTCTCTGATTTTGTTCAGCAAGGCGTTGTGAACGTTCAGGTGAAGATTATCCCATACGGCGTATTCTTGCTGCCCGTGCTTGAGAACTATGTTTAGTAAGTTGAGACATGGCTCTCTATAGGCATTTTCAAATGTTTAAGAAAATGTTAATAGCGTGTAATATTCTAGCTCTGAAAAGAACTGTTGTGTAGCCCTGAAAAGAACTGTTGGTTAGCCCTGAAAAGAACTGTTGCTTAGCCCTGAAAAGAACTGTTGTTTGGCTCTGAGAAGAACTTTTGCGTAGGTGTAGTTTTAAGAACGAAATCTAAAGAAAATCGCACGAAAATTATTAGACTTCGCGCACGACCGCTGCGTAAGGAGCCGACGTACTTATACTTATCTATGGAGCCGACCTGGCGGCTGAGCCGCGCGGGTACTTTACTCATAGATCTAAACTCCCTTCCCGCACGCGCACCCCCGCCTTGGTGACGTCCACTTCGCAACGGGTCGTGCAGCAGAAACCGTAATATTTTAATTTCGCCATAACTTCAAAACCAAACGTCCGATTTTAATCATTCAAAGACCAAATATTATCTACATAAACTGTACTTAGTGATGAAATACTTTATTTTGATAAAGATTAATAGCATGAGTAAAATAAACGCATTTAAATGTAATCCAAAAAAAATCAAGATTTTTAAATTAAAAAAATGGTTGTTGTGCCTCACTCGACATAGATAGGTATAGTGTATCGCGGACTTTTTTGTAGATATTTATAAGATCTACAATTAATTAGAACAATGTATGGTTCTATCTTTTATAGTTTAGGCAGCGTACACAAAATAAGTTACTTTTCTTTTTGATTTTTACACCTTGTGTCCGAAAAACCCAAATATCTTACGGAACCCTATTTTTTTTCAAAATAAAATATAGCCTATGTTACTCGTGGATAATGTAGCTTTCGAATGGTGAAAGAATTTTTAAAATCGGTCCAGTAGTTTTTGAGCCTATTCATTACAATCAAACAAACAAAAAAACAAACAAACAAAGTTTTCCTCTTTATAATATTAGTGTAGATTATTATTAGTGTAGACCAAAATAAAATATAGCCTATGTTACTCGTGGATAATGTAGCTTTCGAATAGTGAAAGAATGTTTAAAATCGGTCCAGTAGTTTTTGAGCCTATTCATTACAATCAAACAAACAAAAAAACAAACAAACAAAGTTTTCCTCTTTATAATATTAGTGTAGAAGTGTAGACAAATAAATCAGAAAATACACACTGAACACGAATTTTACGCTAAAACCCATAAAAGATATAAAGTATCCAACATATACTGTGAGGAAGGTAGATACTATCCTTACTATCCTTGGTCTGAAATAAAATTCTTGATTCGTTTTGATTATAATACCTAAACACAAAAAATATAGAAAAACATACTAGCACAATATTATGCTTCGCTATCATATTCTGCAAACAGGTACCTCGACATGTGCACAGCTCCTCTGGCTATGCATCAATGCAACAGGCGACCACGGCAGTCTTACCCACATCTGTAAGAGGTCAAAATCACCATATTCATGATCTCAGCTACCTTCGGTACCCGTTTAGGCTTACAGTCGGCGGTAAGGAATTCATCAGCACATTCCATCTTTCTTCCCCTGAGTGTCGTAAGAAATGTCACATTTTGCCACAAAATGAGACCGAAGAGACAATTTCAGGAATGTTAAGTGGAGGGTCAAATTGCAGACGTTCTATTGTAAAATATTTGAAGACTCACGTTTTATGGGACTTTCATCACTGAAAAATTAAGTCTGAAAATCGGTGTAGTAAAACATTTGCATCTAAACGTTACCGCATTAAAATCTGCCTGAGGCTGAAAATAAGCAACAAAAAACAGCAATTGACAACTAGGTACAATTCCTAATTATATTTATAATGTTATGATATTTGCTACTTTTATTGATATTTTTCAGTTATTTATTCTGTAATAAATAACTAAAAAATATAAATGATTTTGTTTTAAACAAACAAAGTCACTAGTGTTTTGTTAGGAGCGGAGCATTAATGACAGGCAAAATGTGTCGCGGACGAAGTTGCACGGGTTAGCATCTATCTGTCTTTCTAAACAAAAATGAATCACAAAATGTACGTGTGAATGTATGTACGCGCATAACTTTGTAACGACTGATCCAATTATTATTTTGTTCTGTTCGTAATTTTAGGGCGAAGACTGAAAAAAATTTAAAAAATACATCTGAACGAAACCGCGGCGAGCCACTAGTATAATTTATACTACGATTTAAATAATACATTTTAACACAACTACTGTGTGAGAATTCGTAGAAAAGCATGATATTGGTGTTAGAAATTGTTCCATAATATTAATGCATACCAGCGAATAATTTAAACATCATCCCATGTTACTTGGGGTCGGCGCAACACGTTTTTTTCTTCTAGTCTGCTCAATCTGCCGTCAAACTATCACTAACTCCCTTTTTAGGGTTCCGTAGCCAAATGGAAAAAACGGAACCCTTATAGATTCGTCATGTCTGTCCGTCTGTCTGTCTATCTGTCTGTCTGTCTGTCTGTCCGTCCGTCCGTATTTCACAGCCACTTTTCTCCGAAACCTTAAGAGCTTTGCTGTTGAAATTTGGTAAGTAGATGTATTTTGTGAACCGCATAAAGATTTTCACACAAAAATAGAAAAAAAAACAATACATTTTGGGGGTCCCCATACATAGAACTGAAACACAAATTTTTTTTTTTCATCGTTCCCATACGTGTGGGGTATCAATAGATAGGTCTTCAAAAATTATATTGAGGTTTTTATTAAGATATTTCTTTTCTATACTGAATAGTTTGCGAGAAAGACACTTCCAAAGTGGTAAAATGTGTGTCCCCCCCCCTTAACTTCTAAAATAAGAGAATGATAAAACTAAAAAAAATATATGATGTACATTACCATGTAAACTACCAGCGAAAATTGGTTTGAACGAGATCTAGTAAGTAGTTTTTTTTTTTAATACGTCATAAATCGTAAATCGCAACTTCTACTTACGGAACCCTCAGTGCGCGAGTAAAAGTGTTTTTTATCATATCGCTCGTCACATAATCCATCCATCTTTTCTTTGGCCTTCCTTACTCTTTTAGTTAAATGAGTTTCCTCCCTCCTCTTCACATGACCATACGTCCATACCAAGACAAGCGATTCCCTTTCCCAGCGAATAATTAAATATTGCTGATTCATTCCCGGTTTGCGGGCAAAGCAAAGAATTTGCTTTATCAAATAAAAGTTGTATAATTAATTATAAAGCTTTTGGCTGTTGTAAAATCATAAAAAACAGTAACACAAGCAGTATCATTTTCATTTAAAATGTTTTCAAACCATTTTTAATTAGCTTCTTTTTTTCAATATTTATTATAAAATAATGTCCTCTTTAGTGATTCTTTATGATTTGATACGTTCAAATACTTACTTACAATTTAAAACACAAAGAAGTTTTTGTATGGGAAGCTTAACAACATTTTAATTAGGAAGTTCTTTATATTCTGGATGAAAACTATTAAAAGGAGAGTTTGCAAAAATTATCTATGAATTTGCTGTGGAAAGTTTTTGTACGGGAAGCCCTACCTACGAAACGATGGGTTTGCACCCAGTTCACAAATAAATATAAAATACTAGCTGTCCCCCGCGGCTTCGCTCCCGTCCACTGGCTATTTTTTTTTCTTTTAAACCTTCCCTGTATCCTGGCGAACTAAACAAAAAAAGAATTAGCGAAATCGGCCCAGCCGTTCTCGAGTTTTAGCGAGACTAACGAACAGCAATTCATTTTTATATATAAGACTAGCTGTGCCCCGCGGCTTCGCTCCCGTCAACTGGCAATTTTTTTTTGCTATTAAACCTTCCCTGTATTCTGGCAAACTAAACAAAAAAAGAATTACCGAAATCGGCCCAGCCATTCTCGAGTTTTAGCGAGACTAACGAACAGCAATTAATTTTTATATATATAGATTTAACAGTGGCGAAGAAGGAATGGCTGAGGAATACGTAATGGAGCAAGCCTACGTATCTCAACACACTAGCTAGGCACCCGCGTCAATGTCGAAAACTATCCCAAGAGAACAGACTTCCAGGATAAAAAGTCCTATGTGTGACTCCAGGCTATAAACTACCTCTGTGCCAAATTTCATCAAGATCCGCTCAGTAATTCTGACGTAATTGAGTAACAAATTGTATGTCCAATGTCCATCCATCCATCCATCTAAACTATCGTATTATTTATAATATTTGTTATAAGTTTAGATTTCGCAGTCGAAACTAGAGAGTGCGAAGTCGGTGTTTTTGTTAGTTTCTTCGTATTTTGACACCGACTTCCGAAATTAAAGTATTTTTTTACTTTATAGTGTTTTTTTTTTATTTGGAAGTTGGTTGTATTTTTTTTAAGTTTTTTATTTTTCACTTTTTAGTGATACCCCTCACCTAACAACTAACAACACCACTGCAAAATCGCAGAAAAGCAAAATACGCAATTTCAATTACTTGGATGACAAAAAACCATCATCCAAGTAAACGAATTCCAGCTATTTTGATTTAAAATCCAAACTTTGAAACCGATTTTGATAAAATTTAAATGGGACCAACCTGCAAGTATATCCTTTCCGATAAAACTCATTTAAGATATTATCCTATTATGAGATATACCGCGTGTATCTGACATCGACGCACAAACGATTTCCATGGGTCCAGGGCATGATTCTGGACACCCCAGTGTTGGAATTTTTCGTCGGTTCTTTTCTCATGAACGGCAGGGCCGATTTCTCTAATTCTTTTTTTGTTGTGTTTGTTACTGTCAAGCGAAGGTTCTTATGAAAAAGAACAACATGAATTATATCAATTTGAAATGTTAATTTTTAACTATTTATTACATTTAAATTAATTATTTATAAGGCTAAAATTAACGTGAAGCTACCTCCATTTATCCAATAATGTCAATATCATTGAGATGTATTCCCATAACCATTACGTAATTGAATTCCTGACCGAGAAACAGCACCCCCCTTAATGGTTCATTTCAATTTTAGATGCCAATAACAGTTCTCACGAATGCCTCCCAACGCTACGGCGCTTAACACATTGGAGGAACTAGGGTAGTTCCACTATCTTTTATAGAGAGGCAATTGCTTTGTTGGAGAGATAAAAATAATAGCTTGTTTGGTAGTTTTTGGAAACATTGCTCTATAGTGAATTTGGATTGAACTGTAAAAGAGATAGAGACAGAGGTAGTAGGTACCTCTCTTTTAGTTTTAGATGGCTAAAGGCTGATTTTTTATTCGTCAGATAATTTTTTACTGAAAAATACCGGAATTTTTATTCTTCTGATAAAATGTATCCGACTATTGAAAAATCAGCCCTAAAAATCTAATTAGTCCGTCAGATAGATTTCCAAAAAATACTTTTTTCTTTTTCACGTAAATAAAAAATTACGACGCTATAGTACTAACTCATGTGACATCACAATGTTAGACGATTATACAGAATAGTGACGTCACTAGTCCCCTCTCTTGATCTTTGATGCGTTTTATCTGTGTCTATTCTTATTGATTTGATAAAGCAAATCATACGGTGTCCAGTATACTTCGATATATAATCTTACTGACAGACTAAAACAGAATCATATTTGTGTTATTATTAGGAATTACCCGTATTAAGTGAAGGAAAGCAAAGTAAACATAGTGTTACGAGTATACTTTACAATTCAGCTAGTTGTAGATTTATACTACTTAGAAACAGAAATCCACCCTTAAACAGAAAAGCCGGAAAGTATCAAATTCCTGTCGGAAGGATAACTCACTAGCAGAATATGTAGGGTCATAAATAAACTATCCGTGAGCCGGGTTCAACCTAGATTAAGTATTGTAAAGGACCACTAATCTTACCCACCATGAGGTAAAAATAAAAGCGGGCTGGGAACAAAGGGAGGCGCATTGCGCGATCGTAACTTCGGCCACTGAGACAAAGCAGACCACAATGCAGTATTCCTGTTTACGAGTAAGCACGTTATTAGATATGCTCCACTGAGATAATCTCTGGAAATTAACTATATGTGCTGTTCTCGCATACAGTATTAAATTAATTTAAAGCCAAATGCATGCAATTATAACTTAAGCGCGATATAACTTGCCTGCATAAGGAGTTACACATGATATCAAAGTTTTTTAAAGTTACGTACGGTATATCTATCGTAACTGACGTCCCAAGCGAGTTTGGAAACTGTCTCAAGTAGGTACCTAGGTACAATCTCAGTGACCGGTTTAATAAGATACTTGCCGGATTTATAAACAGGTTGTTTCAGAAGTGCTGGTCAATTCAGGGTGATGTTCTAATATCAGCCGGTCTCTTTTCTGTCAATGCCTTACTCATCTTAGGTAGAGTCATCTTGTTTGCATGGATTGCCAGCTCACTTCGTGATCACTTCACCTAAGTTTTCGCGGTAAGGTTTTAACAAAATCGCACTATTTTAAAATTTACATCGGCGAGGCGTTTATTCATCAGAGAATGTTAACACTGCACTGCGGTGACCATTGCTCTTTTAGATTATTGCCATCTCTTGACAGCTAGTGGAACTAATGTAAATGACGCTGACGGCACGGTTGACGCAGTGGTTGAGCGATCGACTGCTGCGTCGTGGGTTCGATTCCCGCACGGAATAAATATTTGTATGGCCTACAGATAGTTGTTCCGGGTCTGGCTGTTTGTGTATGTGACTTTGTATGTTTGTAAGCGCACCCACGATACAGGAGAAAATCCTAGTGATAAAAAAAAAAAAAAATCCTAGTGTAAGGTAAAGTTAAAAAAATAATTGTTGATGATTTGTGAAAAAACGTGCTATTAAGAGACATCTTTTTATTTTTCCTGTAATTTTTAAGTGTACCTCTATCACATAGAATAATTTCAGTTTTTTTTCTATGCAGTCTTCGGAGATAAGGAGGGGGAGGGTGGTCGAAAGTATTAAATTTTTCTTCAAAGAGACTATGCGGTCTAAAAAAAAAGAAAAACTGTTTGAGAATGTACCCCACATGTCCTAGTAGCCCAAATTCAGATTTTTTGTTTCATCTCTTTTCAGTCGCTGTTGCCAAAAATAAATAAGTACATTTAATTTTTTTTATTTGCCAAATAGTTGAGCAAACTTCATCTAAAACTATTCAATGTTTCAAGTTGATAACATTAGTAGTTCTTGAGATATCAAGCTGTGAAAGACGAACAGACTTAAGCACACCATATCCTTTTTACAATTTTGGTACGGAACCCTAAAAATTACTTATATCGCGTTTCAAGTGTTTTGATGCAGTTGGTTGCATCAAATCTGTGATTGGGCTAAAATAAATGCTGCATCAGGCAAACGTGACATGTCTAAAACTTTTTAATAAGTTCTCGATGGGCTTTTCGACAAAGTCAATGAAATTAGGGCTACTAGGGCATGTAAGAAAGAAAGAAATAAAGAAAGAAAAAGAATTTATTTGATACAACACAAGACACAACACAATAGATGGGTAACACAAAAACAAAAGAAGCAAATAAATAAATGTACATTTGTGTGCCTCAAGGCTGCACCAAAATAGGTCCAGTTCAGTTAGGTTAGGTTCAGTTCATGTGGGGTATTATATGAAAGAACGCAATTTGCATATTCTCAAAACCTTTTTCCTTTGTTTTTAGACCGTATGATTTTTGACATTTGACGAAAAATGTAAAAATTTTGACCCTTTTCAGTCGCTGTTGCCAAAAATGAAAACATTTTCATCCTCCCTTATCTCCAAAGTTTACCTAGAAAATAATTATAAATAATTCTTTGACATAGAAGTTTATGTAAAAATTTACATGAAAAGTAAAACGATAATAATAATAATAATATAATAATAATAATAATATCCTTGGACATTTCACACAACGCCATATAATCCCAAGCTAAGCAACTTAATGCTTGTGTTATGGTAACGATATGGCTGATAAACTACTTATATACATTTTTTTTTGTAAATACATACATATTATAGATAGAAAAACACCCAGACTCAGAACAAATACATGTAGGTCTTACAAATATTTGTTCCGTGCGGGAATCGAACCCGCGACATGCTGCGCAGCAGTCAATCGCTCAACCACTGCGCCAACCGTGTCGTCAAAATGCACACGATGTGTGTGTGTTTTTGAGGGCCGAGTCACCTGCGTCCGTAGGAGAATACCCTTCAGCGAATCCCTACACGTGGTCCCCGGGTGGTGCTAAACAGGTGACACTAACCGCCTCCGTGGTCTAGTGGTTATACCACCTGATTCAGACCCAGAGGTCCCGGGTTCGATTCCCATCGAAGCCATTCTGAAGACACTGTACAGTGTAGACGTAAGTTAGGCTGTATTTCCACCCGAGAGGTGCGAGGATGCCTTGCTCAGCGCAAGCGATTCTGTTGGTTCTTATATTCGCTTCGCATTCTCGAAAATCACTGATGGAAATGCAGCCAAATCGTGTGTCTCTTTTTAAGGGTTCCGTACCCAAAGGGTAAAAACGGGACCCTATTACTAAGACTTCACTGTCTGTCTGTCCGTCGGTCTGTCACCAGGCTGTATCTTAAGAACCGCGATAGCTAGACAGTTGAAATTTTTACAGATGATGTATTTGTTGCCGCTATAACAACAAATACTAAAAAAAAAGAATAAAATAAATATTTAAGGGGGCTCCCATACAACAAACTTGTTTTTTTTTGCCGTTTTTATGGATAATGTGCGCGAATCCGAATCGCACTTGGCCGCTGGTTCAACACATTAACGCTCTAATCGTGTTCAATAGAGCAGAACCTCCGCGTATTAACTTTATGTAATGTGCCATAGACGTAAGTAGTCTATTGTTAACGTGGTTTATAAGTCTATTACCTACACCCCGACAAAAAGCTAGGATACAGGGGGTATTACGTTTTATGTGACGGTCATAGATATCGCTCTAAAATAGACACCCTAACTGTCTTCTTTATCTGAAAACAATAGATAAATAGACATTAAAGGCATGGGAGGATCCAAGGGGACCCGGGGCTAAGAAGCTTTTGCCCTCCCCAATAGACACAGATATATTTTGCAGTCTACAAACCTAACGAAGTCATTAAACGTACATCTAAGGAGTGGACTTTCCTGCCGCGGTAGACGCCGCGGGCGTCGGAGGCCACCTGGTGACCTCCAGCCACCGTAGGCGCGGCGCGGGTCTGTGAACGGTGTGCTCGCCGTCCGTCTTATGGCGACAGGCCGTGTCGACAGCGCGTTCGTGTTCCACGCGCGCCTCAAAGAGAGTCGGCACACAGAGGGGCCCGAAAAGGCCGACGCCTGCCGGAGTTGCGGGACTATTCGAAAGAGATACCGCGGCTCCGGAACACAAAGGGCAATGAAGAAACATGGATGGGTTTTAGCCAGTAGAAGTCTGACACTCCCTCTCACTCCGCCCTGAGCGGGAGAAGTCATTTGATGATTTCCCATCCGAAAAAAAATTAAAAAAAAAGTAGTGGAATTCCCTGCACCAGTCTGTGTTTCCTGCTAGCTTCAACCTGGGAGTCTTTAAGTCAAGAGTGAATAGGTTACTTCTAGGCAAGCGTGCTTGCTCTTTGACTGCATCTTCGTTTACCACTATTTACGATGGTGGTCAAACGCGAACCTGTCAACAGTATAAAAAGTCATTGAGGAATTTACGACCAGTAACCCAAGGCGGCTTGTTATGCAATGCATTAAGCAAAATTTTTTTTGTGCTTTATAGTGTTTACTTTTATGAAATTACCGTCAGCTGGAACAATCCCCCCAAACGACAATCCTGGATCCGCCCCTGATTAGAAGTTCAACAAAAAAGATAAGTATATTGTATAAAGGTCTTGGAGATCGTTGACGATCACAAAGTAAATATCAATAGACCCTTACAGCAGTGAACATCAAATAATGCTAAGAAACTAGCCATTTTCTGAATTGTATCTTAAAAGCAGAAAATGCAACATTCACGTATCTTTCACGGGCTTTCCCTTTGAAATACAGTCACTGCTAGTTAGTGTGCCTCTCGAAATATAACTCGTACACTTTCGTGCTCCCTTTGTACAGTTAAAGGCTTGAAACTTTTGCTACCTATTCAAACTTCAGTTACATAAAAGAAAAATAAACAAATCTAGAACTTCCACAGTGCAGGGGCGATGTTGCAGAAAGATTTGAATTGTTGTTTATGTAGAAAATCCACCTTCGAGGACTGTGCTAATTAGAATAAATATTTCATTGCATTTGATTCCTAAACCAACTATTTACTCAATACAGTCTTTGGTTCATTCAGGTTTAAGGCACGGCGCAAACGGGCCACTGACCTCAGCCGCTGGAGGCCAGCAACAGTGTATATCAACACTCTTTTTCATAAATTTTGTCAGCAACATTTTGTTTTGTACCAGGAGAACATAAAATAAAAAAATAAATCTTTATTTCAGGCAAGATACCCATACATGTGTTAGTATTGACTTATAAACTATGTTAGTATACTAACAATTTTATTTAAATTCTACGTGCTTAACAAAAACCTTCTGGGAAAATCTGACAGGAACAAGTGCCTCCCACACAACTGTCCCATCAGGTGTCCCTCAGTTTTGCTGGTAACAACGCATAAGAGACTGTTACCGCTGCCACGCACACGACTTAATAGGGATGCTGATCTTTTGCGTATGATCGCAAAAATATCGTCTGTAGGTATGCGCTACATACCCAAAGCGCTACAAAAACGTGGCAGCGACAACAGCATCTTAAATGCGTTGTTGTACTGTATGCGCAGGGCATTGTATGCTTTCTGCGTGTATCTAGTCCACTGGCTGCAGGTGTAAAAAGATTGACATATGCCTTAAATAAAGTTATCTCTACGTTAATGTCACATCTTGCAAACCGGCTAACCAGCATATTACTTATTTTATCTTACGGTCAATGCATAAACATGTCGAAGTTTTTTCCAGGCAGAAATTCTGAGCGCTAAAGATTGACAAGTACCAGGAGACCAAAAACATGTCAGACTATTTTTGAGCAAGATTTACCAGGTGAACATAAACATTTCAAAGTAATTTTTCGGCTGGAATCATGAGCGCTACAGATTCACAAGTACCAGGAAACCACAAACATATCGAAGTTATCCGGGGCAGAAAGTAAGAACCGTAAGTACCTACTCACAAACTATCAGGATCATGAAGATGTATTTCCGAGGATATGAATATGAGACAAAAAAGTTGCGCGCCAGCTCTAAATTCTAAGCAGACGAAGTCGCGAGGATTGAACAAACAGAATCGCTATGAACTGAAAATAGTATTTTCCTTTTATTATAATATTATTATAGACTTCCTAAAATTATAGACTTCGCAACGGAGATTGGGTTATAAATGTGGCAGCTTCTGATAACCGGTGGCTATTTCGCGAACTTCAGCCACTGTTACAAATGTAGCGGTAGCGCGCAACAACCACCGGTGGCTGTGGTCTGAGGCCCGTTTGCGCCGAGCCTAAACCGGAAGTAAGCACCGGAAAAGCTCAGTTTAATAGAGTAAGAAATAAGAAAATGAAAACGAATTCTGTTCAGTCACATAGTAGGTAATCTTGCACGGATGATTAATATCAAACGTGGGCAGGAAATTGATAAAATGCTATGCTGTGTACGTTTGCCGCGGTTGACTTGACTTTTATCTTTTGGACTAGAGCCAAAGTCGGATTGGTACTCAACTTGTCGGACAAGTTTAGTACACTCACGGTGCTATTGAAAACTCCCACTAAAAGCATAGTTTCACGGCTGCTTAGTGAATAGATAAGACCATACCATCGAATAGGCCAATACCTGCTTCAAACTGGCTAAAATATTAATTAAATACACGTGAGACTACCTAAATTTCCTGCTCACTGTCACATCCATCCAAAGGATGTCTTTGAAAGATCGCTTGGACATAAAGGTGCCCATTGTATTACCTGTGTAAAATTTTCTTCATCTACCTTTTCTGTAACTTATATTCTATTATTAAATATACAAGTTCCCTTATACTAAATTTAAGCTACGTTATGAAATTTTCTAGTGAGTGGGAGTCCTTTTGTATTTTATTTATTTATTTATTTAGGCACACCAACGACTTATTTACCAATAAATATTAATTTAAAAACATTTTCCAAGGGATTCTCTGTAAATAAGTCACTTACAGGCATGCACATCATTCTCTTAGTAGGTCTAATTAAACTATTATAATGATTAACTAACGTGAACAAAAAGTAAAATAAAAAATAAAATAAAATAGAATTTACAAAAAGATGTCCTGACTTAAATTAAATTAAAATTAAGATAACAATATGATTGCTAAAAATAAATAACATGGGTACAATTAATAAATAAACTGAATTATATACATTTTCAACATTATAAAATTATGAATTACGATAAAAATTGTGAAATAAAATTATGAATTAAAATTATGAATTAAAATTATGAAATAAAATTATGGATTAAAATTATGAATTAAATTACAATATATTTCATTTGAATTTCGACACTTTTAAACAAAATTTATTGCATATTACGTAACAGCTGTACAAAATGGTTGCAGGCGGCTGATCACAGGTCAATTTTAATTATTTTATTTTTAAATTTCAGCAAACTATCAAAGAATATATCGATGCTGCTATCGATAGCGCAGGCCCTATTATAGTGAGTAAACATTCTGTTTAGGGGAGCATGCCGGCCCAAGTTTGTACGACAAGCGTTAGTAGCAAACGTACCAATAGTTCGTTTGGACCGGAGGTGAGAATGACGAGGTACGTCTAATCTTACTTTACTAAGTAAGTCTGGCGTTGATGATGTCCCATTTACAGTTTTATGAAGTGTTAACAGATCACTTAGAACCCTTCGTTTGCTCAATGAGTCTAGTTTGAAGTAACTCAGCCGATCTTCGTAGCTGGCTCTGTAAGGGCATTTGTGGTCTTTGAATCGCAAACATCTAGTAAATTTTTTTAACTCTTTCGATACGGTCTATATGGATGTTATAGGTCGGCCTCCAGACTGGAGATGCATATTCCAGTAGACTACACACAAAAGTGTTATATAACACTTTCAAAGCCAGGGTTCCTCCAAATTCTTTACCAACTCTATTGATGAGTCCCACCACTTTCATGGCTTTTTTGATAATGTTATCAATGTGTGTGGTAAACGAAAGGTCACTGCTAAGCACTACTCCTAGATCCCGAATGTTTGTAACTTGATGAAGTGATGCTCCATCAAGGGAGTACGTAGATGGTATAGGGTGCTTCTTCCGTGTAAAAATGTAATGTGATAACATTTGCATGTGTTCAAAGCCATCCTATTCACCACACACCAGTTCTGCAACGAGTTCAAATCACACTGGAGAAGAGCAACGTCTTCTTGGGTTTTTATTTGACGGTAGATTTTGAGGTCATCGGCAAACAAAGAACATTGGCTATGTTTGATGCACTCGACTACATCATTAATGAACACAATGAAGAGTATTGGCCCGGTATGAGATCCCTGGGGCACACCAGATGTTGCAATGTACGCAGAAGACTCGTACCCGTTCACCACCACTCTCTGTGTACGCTCGCTCAAATATGATCCGAACCATCCCAAAAGGGGTCCGTGTATCCCAAAATTATAAAGTTTTAGCAGCAGAATTTTGTGGTCGACCTTGTCAAAAGCGCTGCTGAAATCGGTATACAGAGCATCAATCTGTTGACCAGAATCAACTTTCATGCAGATCTCGTCAAGATATGAAACCAAATTGGTGACAGTGGATTTGTTGCTGCAGAAACCATGTTGTTGGGGGTTTTGAGAAAATGGATAATATGGAGATTGGTCTGTAATTTTTAACATTTGTGGAATCACCTTTTTTGAAAATCGGAACCACATTAGCTCTTTTCCATTCGGTTGGGAATTTAGAGGTTTCAAGTGACTTGTTGAAAATCAAGGTAAGTGGATATGCCAAATTACGAGCACATTTTTTTATAAACAGAGGTGGCAACCGATCCGGGCCAGCGCCTTTGGCAACATCAATTCTGTGTAGTGATTTAAGAACTTCCCTCTCACTAAAATCAATTTTATGGAGTGTAAATTGAGGGAACATTTGAGAAGTTGTTGGTGTTCTATTTGTTGAGCTATTATCAGAAAATGTAGATGAGAATTGAGTTGCAAAAAGCTGGCATATATCGTCGCCTGTTGTAGCCACTAACTCGTTTAATGTCATCTCGGAAGGTATAGAGCTAGATTTTGAGTTTTTAGTTTTAACAAAAGACCAGAATGCTTTTGGGTTTGACCGGATGTTTTCCTCTACAGAGTGGACATATTTTTTGTAACAGCTCTTGATCAGTGACCGTGCTCTGTCATCGAGCATTTTGTACTCAATATCGTCCCGTGGGTTGCCATATTTTTTAAAGCGTTGTCTTAACTTTTCTTTTTCGTTGAGAACATTCACTAAGGTTTTAGAATACCACTGGGGAAAGTTATTGCTTACATGTTTAATTTTGGGAATGTTTTCGATAATAATTTTATAAACAGATTCATATAGTGCCCCCACCATAAGATCAACATTTTTACACGGTTCCAGTCGCTTTTCCCAGTTAATTTCCCTTAGTTTATTATTAATTATTGTGTAATCAGCCGCCTTAAAATTAAAACTAGTTAATTTAATACGTTTTAATGGCACATACGCCTTAAATGCAAAATCTATTTCTAAAGAGGGGTGGTGACAATCTTCTTTACAAATTGGTGAAGTAGCGCTCCTGACCACTGCACTTTGTATATTAGAAAATACTAGGTCCAATGTTCTATTATTTGAGTTTTTAATTACATTAAATTGTAAAAGATTGTTTAAATACATAAAGTCTATGAGTGAGTATCCTAGGTTGTTATTGAAGTTCGCCGGAATCGTGGAGGTTGAACAAGAGTGGCTCAGGTCCTGTTTCCACTCAATGAAGCCAAGATTAAAATCTCCGACAACTATAATTTCTTCGCCAGTAGTTTCAATGACGCTTGTCACAGAGCCGAGAAACACGTCTAGTTGCTGCTGTGTAACAGGGGGTGGTAAGTAGATAGCGCAAACGTTGACTTTCTTCCCCTCATTTAGCTTCACGCGCACCCAGAGGAAATTTATCTTGATATCTAAATCGGTTAACATTTTGATCGCAGGAAAAGGCATTAAGAAAAGCGATTACCAGCCCCGCGAAACCCAACGTCCTCACTCAATTATTTCATGCCTCCCTTTTTCTTAAAAAAAATCCTTCACGAAAGCACCGTCAAGTTTTGGGCTTTATCAGAAAATCTAATAAAAAAAACCTTTATAAGTTCGACACGTCGTAACGGTGTAATCTAATTTTGTCTCCTAATAATAACGGAACTTTGTAGCTAGGTCCATTTTTGGAATTTTTATATGTTTTTACCGCAAACGTCGCTAGGTAATGCCATCAGCATTGGCGGGAGTCCAACATGGAAATGACAGCGACACGACCTGTGTTCATCGCATTTTATAAACACTAGAGCTTTTGCCTTCACATAAATCTATCTCTAAAAGCCCGAAATTATGAGAGGAAAAAGCTATTAATTTTCTAATATATATATAGTATATATATAATATATATCTAATATAGTAGCCTTATTGGCAACTACATTTTTGAGCCGTTTGGGGTTGAAACTCTTGGACCGTGGGGTCCGAGTGCTCACGTCCTATTTAAAGATCTTGCAAAACGCTTAGTTGACGCTTCGCGTGACCCAAGAGCTGGCTTTTACCTTGGACAGAGGATAAGCATTGCCATACAACGTGGCAATGCAGCCAGTCTTTTGGGCTCACTTCCAGTCGATAGCGATGGGGACGAATTTTTTGATGCCATTTTTTAGTTAAGAGTTTTTTTTTTTCTATTTTAAGTGTATATAGTTTGTTCTTTAAATATATTATTAATTTTCTTGCTTACGTCAAGAGCTAGATTGACTTACAAACAACTACTTACAATCTCAGCACTTTATCAAACTTTGTTCTAGGAAATTGGTTGTAAGGAAGATCTCAACAAGCGGAGCGCGAGCAGCTGATACATCAACCACTAACAACACTTACAACACTTACAATCTCCTCTACTTTACTATAACTCACTGACAACGGGACAGAGAATAATTTCGCACCGAAAATTAACTTGAAAGAAAATTGAGATCGCTTATTGGCATTCAGAATCAGTTTAATCTCTGTCGTTCATGTTTTTGTCTTAAGAACACTTGATTAATTTTGAGTAAATACATTGTTAATTCATAATGAAAAGGCATAGACTTTTCTAAAAAAAAATACTTCATAAAAGCTTTTACTGCAAAAACATTACTTTCCAACATCTATCATTACAATTGTTACTAGCTCTTCGCCCGCGACGTCGTCTGCGCTGCAATTCTTAAATCTTAGGATCCCTATTTTTTTTCTTGTATTATTACAAGCCTTTTTTACTACGAGATATAGCATTGATAGACTTTTGGAAATCGGTTCTGTAGATTTTGGGTTTATTCGATACAAACATACAAAATTCCAAATTTTCCTCTATATAATATTAGAGTAAATTTACCTTTAAACTTCCCAGAATTTGTATTTGGGTCATTGGTTATGGTTAATAAGCTATCCATGTAACATTTTCCATGAAATCATCGTATCATTAATTTTAAACATTAAATAAACTGGGACAGCCAAATCGTACTTTTCCGTTTCACTCAGTTCTACGCAGAAAGACTGTTGAGGTCTCCTCGATAGAACCGCTTTCATTCTTATGCACAAACTTTTATTGTCTACTGTCAAAGGGCGAAATAATCGCGGTGTGAATAATGAAAAGACAATTTGCGTTGACGATGCGAATCCTCGACGCAAGTTCAATGGACGGTGGCGGTGCGTGCCATGCAGACGGACTAGGCCGCCTTGAACTTCCATCTAGTGTTTCTGTTATTTCTATCTTGATTCTGAATATTAACTTGCAGCACAATTTTATTTCTAGAATTAATTATTTAATAATTGGTCTTTGTTTTTGTAAACTGAACATTCATTTGTAACGAAAGTAAAAGTTTAAAGCTTCTGCTGAAATCTACACTTTTGCAAAAATTACCTAACTTTCTATGCAGAATTACTGCGATACGAATCCGAATACATCATTGACCATTCAAACATGTCATGCATTTAAAATGATTTAGACTAAGTATACAATCTCAGTGGATGGTGGACCAAGAGCGGGGTGTCGGCACGCAGGCGCGGTGAGGCTCTTGCGCCCCGCGGCCGCAGCTCGACGACGCCACGGGCGCGGGCGGACGCCACGATACCCGCCACACACACGCTCCACTCGATCCTCTCTCGAATACAAATCGATACGTATCCGATTTATCAAGACAACTAACGTGACAAACGAATCCTATACTCAAAACTCAACAACTGACAGTTTTCAACCCCCTAATAACAATGTAAAAATGTCATCAGTGATTGGTGTTAGTGAATGGTTCCTGTGATCGTGTAGTAGTAAATTAATTGGTGACGATGTGTACATAACACAGGTGTTTTCGTGTGTGAGTGACATTAAGTAGTTTTACAGGTATGTATCGTAGATTTATTGCCATTAACATAAACAGGACGGAATGAAAAACAACGGATCTGAATTGCTAATAAGATATGTTATTTTCAGACGCGTTTTAGTGAATGAAAGTATTAAGCGTAAGTAGTAAAAGAAGTCTTATTATTTCTGAGGTTATAAATAACTTCTACTATTCCTGAGCCCGTCACAAAAATACAGAACCAATAAAAATAGAATCAATTTTTCCTTACTACAAGGAATTTTCCTTGCTTTCATCTTTGACAAAACGTAAATAGTAGCTAAATAAGGACGTGCTTATTTCCCTCTCTGAAAATGAAACAATATTATTATGTCAGATACATACAGTGACATCATTTGTTCGTATCCTAAATAGCTGGAAACCTGATAAAGCCTGTTTTGGTGTCATGGTGTGACATGTCTGACGTCTGGCATTAGCAAATCATACGGTGAGAAGAAATTGAAGACAATATATACAATCGTTCCTTTGTGTTTAAATTATCTTTAAATAATACTTTGTCTCATAAAATCTTTACATTCATAAGACCTTGCGTGGAATACATACAGCTACCTCCTATATACATGTACATTCTTTATTAGATTCTAATTTTATTCTGTTATTATTTCACCCCAGCTCATTTTGTAGAGATTTTTCCTTGTGGTGTAATTGAAAATGAAATATTACCGCTTCCCGTGCAGTATAATTTCATTATGAGGTCAGTTTAGTGTTGTGTAAGAGGATAGATTAGTATCAGTAGAGCCCATTTTCAACATCATTATGATGATTAGCCATTTGGTTATTATGCTGACTTACTTTCCTGAAAATAGGCCACTATCATTATCCAGCCGTGGTTCCGTTCCAGGCGGTTTCTTAGAGCCATTGTATATTTGTTTAGCAGTAACAACAACACTCGATGGGTAGCTGATTGCAGCTGCATTCTCTGTTACTAAGCATGGTAATGCCGACGCTTTCTGGGGGCGATCATAAAGCCGTAACTAGGACGTCCCATCCACACAATGGTCGTAAAAGGCTATGACTATGGGTTTATGTAGGCCTCATCTTTTCAGAGCCATGCCTGAAGATTATGGTAGCTATTCTTTGTGGCACCAACTTTCTACACAATCTTTGCGTACATTGGTGCCGTAAAATACTACAAGACAGATCGGCCTCCTTTTTAATAACACCTACCAACTGCGATCAACCACTTAGCATGATGATGCGACCGATCAGTGAATCACACGTTTAGTCATAAAGTTCCTATCCACCAAAAGATCACAATAATAAGAGCAGCGACTTTCAGCAGTGTAACAATAAAGGTACACAGTCACGTAACTGTCTCGTTGCTGATCAGTCAAGTCAAAAAATATAGTTTCGTAGACGTTGTACATAATTAGACCCTTGCGTCAGGCACGTGACGAACTGCGCGTCTCTTGTCAATAGTACATGACCAAGCTCACTCATCTACTTTGAGCATACATCTACCAAACATGGTATGAAAGTTTCAGGATTGATAATGATAATGAAAACAACCACCTCCGGCCTCATCGCTCAGCTCGGCCTCACCGCCGCCGAAACCCAGCCCCAACGTGAGTGCTATGACACGGGCCATGGCAGTTGCGTCGAGCTCGAGCGACGAATACGTCTCACCGCCTTCGACGCTACTACCTGCACGTCGGCGAAGAGGATGCCGGCCGCCGGACGGCTTAGGACCTCGAGGCGCACCGGCCTCTGACAGGGCCCAGCTTCCGGCGGAAGTGTGCAGCGCATGCGATGGACACAAACCATCAACACAAATGTCATGCGCTCATACTATGGGGCTACAGAGGGCGAAACCAACTTGGCTGTGTACCGTGGGCGGTTCAGGTACTTGAGAGAGCTATCAACGTTTCGACCCAACTACTGTCGGATCAGGTGCAAGTCATCTAGCGTAACCGTCTGTTGGATGACAGTGTGCTTGATTGCCTCCGAACTGAAATGTCTAACCATGTCATTGCTCCTCCGTCGCAGACTGTGGCCACCACAGTCCACCCAAATTTCCAGTCACGCTGACGAGGAGAGTAATGACAGGGTTACAAACGTAAGTACCCAGTGCAATAACGAATTGGACGCGTGCTTTGGAGTGTGCTATTCGGGAATATCGCTACATGCCGCCTGAACTTGACCACGCTTACCTCGTTTGCCCATGAATAACAAGAACAGAAAGCAGGTAGCTGCTCTGGATTCGCAGAAACAATTCTGCACCTCACACTAGCGAATTATTTTGATGACTGCGACCTCAGACCTCACTGATGCACACTCGATAATTGACTGCACTACTTCAGCGGAATATCGTGTAGGTCACGTCAAAATAACCAATGACAGAGTTTACAACCAAAACCAGCCGTACCAGTTTGGCAGTGCAGAATCGAGCGCTATATCGGTGGGGCCAGAGCACTTATTGGCAACACTCGCCCTAAAGTGATGCATTTTATGAGACGGGCGTTTTCGGGGACTGATGTCAGCCCCCGAGATTACATTTCCTGTGTCACAGAGCGCGTCGACTTCCTGAAGCAGAAGGTGTATGCATGGGCAAACCGTATTCGTAGGTATAGGCGGCGTTTCAATCAGTTTGCCATTTCAATTCAATTCAGTCTGCCTTAAAGTCCAGGTCGCTGCCCCTGTTCTTAACTACAGGAGTAACTCACCTGCTCCATAAATTTGGAAGTACTGTGGAACCTAAAATGATAGACCGATTATGTGCTTACCGACAGTCTATAAAGTTCTTACATCCATTTTGAGTGCAATACCCATAATAACAAACAACAACATCATGACTGCCTCTCAAAATGGATGTAGGATGGGTCCCGCGATACTAAGGAGCTAGTCCTCATTGATACGACCATTAGCCAACAGGTTCGACGTTCCCGAAAGGATCTGTCTACATGTTGGATAGACTATAAGAAGACCTATGACTCGGTGCCTCATAAATAGCTCATGAGGGTGTTAAAAATTGTATAAAATTGATGCAACGCTCGAACCTTCCTGATGTCATGTATAGGGCAATGAAGAACAGTCCCTCGCTATTCAGGATGCCCAAATATCCATAGGAAAAGCGGACCGGTAAGAATCGAGCGGGGTATAAGTGTTGAGGTATGTCAGAAGCGTTAGGTTATTACTTTACTGACTTAAAACAATCGTTGAAGAACACTTCTTTGGCCGCCCGAAGAAGGTATTCAATAGCCTTCTATCGGACTCAAACGGAACTTGACGCCCTGAATAGGCGGGTACGCACACTACTTACTACGTATCGAATGAATCATTCACGGTCGTCAGTGTGGAGGTCGAGGCTTATTAAATGCTAAAACTCTCCACAATTGCGAAATAGTCAGTCTCAGGGAATATTTCCCGGCTGTCGACGTGGGTATGCATCGAGATGTAGTCGCGGTGGACTAGGGACTCACCCCGGTCTCCTTGACAAATGAGAACTGGCGCAGCCTGCAGTGCTTGACGCTAGTTGATCTCCGTCGGGTTCATGTAAGCATGAGCCCGACGTAGAACAACTAGCATCCGTAGCCTGGATCCGTTTCGGTGATCTTTTTGGAGGAACCAAAGGTTTTTTCTATGCAATTATGGACGAAGTTATCATGACGAACAACTACCGAAAATGTATTGTGATGGACGGCACTGTCGACTTATGTCGGACATTTCACCGTCCGGAAGAAGCAATTTGCACATTATCTCTGGTTGTTCTCGTCTAGCTAACGGAAAATACTTGCAGACACAACCATGTAGCCAGGATAATCCATCAGTTACTTGCTCTGAAATACTTTCTTGTGGATCGATCCATCGTCACTGACAGGACTATTATTGCCAATAAGCCTGATATAGTGGTGGTGGACCGAATTGAGAACCGTGCAATGACAAAACCGACAATTGTATACAAAACCGTTCCACATGACTAGAACCTCGTGAAAGACGAGAAAGATAAGCAAATCTTGACTTAGCTCACGAGGTTGTCGACATGTGGGGTGTGGATTAATTGTACCGATAGCCGCATCAGCCAATGGCTTAATAGCTATGAGCCGCGACCAACATCTTTTTTTTTACTATTGATAGGCATACGTTTGACCGCTATCTCACCGGATGTTAAGCAATGATGCGGTCTAAGGTGGAGCACACTTGCCTAGAAGTAACCTGTTCACTCTTGACTTAAAGACTTCCAGGTTGTAGCTATCAGGAAACACAGACCCCGGCAGGGAATTGCACTCCTTAGCTGTACGCAATGAATGTATTCCCAAAACGTTTTGTGCGTATAGGTGGGATGTCCACATCTCAGGAGACTCTCGTTAGGCAGCTGGATCAAGGGCTTGAGTCAGAAAGCGGTTCTTCTAGACGCACTAGAAACCTAGATGACTGAATAATAATGTCATCCCCCGAGTTTATTTTGATACTCGGGGGCCACAAACATTGTTTTTTTTTTTGTTTAGAAGATGTTTTAGAGGCGTGATTCAGTTTAGTATGCGGGGTTACCCTTGAGCGTCAACTTACGTTGACGACCAATGGCAGAAAATGCTGGAGCTGACCGGTACTGAAAGAAAATTTTTAGTCAACCATAAACAGTTTAACTTTAAACAACCTGCAGTTTAAGTAGATTTGAGTAGCTTTATAATAATATAGTTACCTGATGACATGTTTCGGCCGTTAGAGACACTTGAAACAAGAGCTCAGCACGCGTTGTGGGTCTATGGATAGGTCTTCAAAAATGATATTGAGGTTTCTAAAATATTTTTTTTCTAAACTGAGTTTACACGAGAGACACTTCCAAAGTGGTAAAATGTGTGCCCCCCCCCCCTTTACTTCTAACATAAGATAATGATAAAACTAAAAAATATTTATGATGTACATTACCATGTCAACTTCCACCGAAAATTGGTTTGAACGAGATCTAGTAAGTAGTTTTTTTTAATACGTCATAAATCGTAAACCACAAATTTTGCTTATATTTACCCACGGTTTGTACGGAACCCTCGGTGCGCGAGTCCGACTCGCACTTGGCCGCTGGTTCATTAATGCTCCGCTCCTGTTGGTGATGCCGTCCTCGATAAATGGACTATCCAACACTAAAAGATTTTTTCAATTGGAACTAGTATTTCCAGAGATAAGTGCGTTCAACCAAACAAACTCTTCAGCTGTGTAATATTAATTTATCTAGACAATGTCATCTTTAGTCACTGCAGATACCACGACACCATGCTCTGTAGATAATTCCAAAGAAGAAAACAAGAAGCTGATGGCATAAAATTATTAGAAATTTAGTTTACGAATCCTCAAGACCACTAAGAGCTCTTAGTCAAGTGTTAATTCGCGTAACAAAAAGGATTATTCCTCCGTTGTTATAATATCGTAGTGTCTCATGATGGGCGTCTTACATGTCTTGTATAATAAGCTCTGAGGGGTGAAGATTATGAGCACTCAGGACTAAGGGTGCGGTTCTTCGTGTAATATTATGGGTCCTCTATACAAACATAGTAAAATAACAGGCACGTTGTCTTTTAACTTTGTCAATAGGCGACGGTAACCGAGGAACTAGTGGCTAAATTTTAATAATAACAGCCGCGCGGTCTCGGGTCGATCTTTAACGTTAAGCAATGCTCATTGGTCCGATGATGAATGACTACCTAACACAAAGACATTAAAAAAAGCAGACAAGTGTGAGTCGGACTCGCTCCGTACACATATTGCTTTAAATAAAGACGTTTTTCATGATTTAATTAAAAAAGTGTAGTTTTCAGATGTTCTATGTACTTGTAGTATAAGACTATATTACTTGCCAAATCGCATAGTTCTAGATCAACGGAAAATACACTATGTATAAATTTTGATTCCCTTGAAAGTGTGAAATACCTATACGCTTTTTGCGGCAAAAACGACAAAATTTCACATTATTTGGCATGCAAAGCTAGACTGAAGTATGTCATTCTAACCCGCGAGCGACTCCCGCTGGCCTCTGCTGCTAGGTGCAGCGAGCGCAGTCAAAATTTGTTCCAAATTCAAATCACACTATGGGTTATAATTAAATTCAGTACAATATTGTTGCTCGGTGGTGGTATTGGTGGGCTAGAGCCAGCTTAGGACACGCGACTTGCTCCTTGCGGCGGTGGCCGACGGGAGCCGCGTCACAGCACAATTTTCTCGCTGCAGATGTGAAAAGTAGAGTATGCTCCTCAGGGATAAAGGTGTCTTTGCTTTGGGCAAGCTTAAATCCCTCACTGCATTCAGGATCATTGTCTTAACTCCCTCGCTACGCTATAGAGTTAAACTATAAGCTCTCTATTCCTTCATTTTGTTCTGGATTCATTATGACGCTCAGTGCATAATCTACTGTTAGACCTGAGTACATGGTTTGATTTTCAACCCGATACTTCCACACGTCCACGAGATAAAGGGTCGTGACAGACAGACGGGCCAGACTTCTGCCATATTTCACCGACGAATAAAAAATTCAATGCAGTGGTCGGGAGAACCGCAACTGAATCTGCCATATTCAGGCTGTTTTAGTAAAATATAAAAAATAAAAAAAACAAATAAGTAAATACACTTCAGTCAAAAGCCAACCATCGGTGAAATTTCACATGTCGAAGACCTCACGCTACACTAGCGCCTCTAGCGGCAAATTAGAGCGCGTACTCGTATTTAAAGAAAATATTATATTAAAATTGTTCATTGTATGTTGTTTAGGATTTGTCGGCTAAAGGCTTCGTCAGACTATTTACAAGGATCACAACATCACAGCATCTCGCAAATATCCATAACACGGGAATTAGCCATCAAAAACACGTCAGCCATGATTGATGGTGATTATAGCAATTTTCTCATTAACCGACCATTGTGTCCATTCATGGGAAGCCCAATTTTCAATATTATTCAGAGACTGGCTATTATCAGCGGCTTCGGACGCAGAATGTCGAAAATTATTCTACAGGAACGTGTAAGATTAAAATAATTCTATATCATAATTCAGTTCATGGTTTACCCGTGTGCTTCATCGAAATCTATTTAGTTTTGAAGTTTAAATTTGATAGATTAACGAACATCTAAATATATACAACATTTTTTTGACAGTAACAAAAACACATTGAGTAAGACATAGGTTGGACGACAAAAGAATAAACCGATGATCTAGCTAGTTATAACTATATGCCACCAAAAGGTTGCAAACGTCGTAGAGTTGTAAAATATCGCGTAAAATTGTGAAATTAATTGTATACAAAAGGATTTTTTCGTGATGTATCTAGAAATCATAATCTAATAAAGATTTATTACGATTTTACGGAGTCTGCTATTTTCCGGTGACACATAAATATAATACAATAACTGAAAATCAGACCACAAATGAGGGCAGAGCTACAATTCCTTAAATAAACGGAAGTGCTAAACCAGTCCAATTCTAAATCGAAACCGAGAGAGATGTAGTAAATAGGAAACTACACGAACCGGTCCCAGCTGTATCGTGAATATCTGTGACAGTCGGCGAGCGAGACGCCCCAAATCTGACAACTGTCTTACAGTAGGTACGTATCAGTAGTTGGTACAGTTCCTTCACTGAAATACGAAATGGCTTGGCTGCTTGGCTGCATATAAAATAGCTGTTGGTCTAAAAACCAGGCACTCAATTTACAGGAATAATAAAATTAAAACACAAAGAAAGTATTATGTGAACTAAATGAGGACGACGGTGCTTCACATCTGACAACTCTAAGAAGTCTCAGTATCTTGCGGATTTATAATATCAAACTCACCAATTGGAAAGCAACATTGAATCGAACTGACATTCAGTTTCTATCAGGAATATTGTATTTTCTTAAAAACGTCTAGACATTTTTTATTAAAAAACTAAAATAGCGATGGACACTAGGAATATCTCTTGTGTCGTGAGTGCGGTTAAAAACATACAAATTCACAAACAGCTAGACCTGGAACAACTATCATGTCATGTAGGTCATACAAATATTTACAAATATTTGTTCCGTGCGGGAATCGAACCCGCGATACGCAGCGCAGCAGTCTATCGCTCAACCACTGCGCCAACCGTGCCGTCCACATTGTCTTGTTCAAATGAATATCATGAAGATTACATGTATAGACAGAGGAGCTCGTGGCTAAATAATAACAGCCGCACAGATCGATCTTCAAGGTTACGCAACGCTTGCCGAGGTTGGTCTGTGGATGGGTGACCATCTTAACATACCGAGTTTTCTCCGTGCCTCAGAAAGCACGTTAAGCTGTTGGTCCCGGCTGTCATTTGGAGATTTTTTCCCGTTCCCGTAGGAATTTCGAGAAACCCTCTCTTTGTGCTGAGCCTCTAAACTCGAGTGTGTGTCTCCTATCGTATAAAATCATTTCAATAACGTTCACAAGATATAATAAACGTGAGATATACCAACTGTTTACCAACATGTTTACCAACATTTATATATTCTAAAACTTATTTCGTAAAACTTTATTAGATATTATAATGTTTATTTAATCGAAAATCATTAGGTCTGTCGTGTAAAATTAATATATTGTCTAAGTCAATAGTTGTGCTACAAAATTTAGTGACAGGAACGAATCACTGCAAAGTGACTCCACGTACTCTTGTCTGCCCTACACCTAGAGTGTAATTTAAGACGCGAAGGCGCGGACGGGCGAGGCGGCCCGCGAGCTGCCGCGTGGGCCTGCCGGAGCCCTGCAACGCCGGAGCCGTTACAGAAACCATGCCTGCTGCATGTTGCATGCTTATTTGCATGCATTTTTAAAATGAGACCACATTTTTTTAGCAGTATAATAAAAATATTGGTAAAATATTATTCTTAAATCACTAGTAGTTTTTTTTTTTTTTTTTTAAATAAGTAAAACATATAGTAGGTACTTCTAATAATGTTCATAGCTTTATCAAAGTGCGAGCTACAATTTCCTTTTCTTATGGTACCCATTACATATTATGTACCTACCTAGTTACACGACTGCCTATAGAAAAGGAGTGTTATTTTCTTTTTATTTGGAGTTAAATGACAATTTTTGGGCAAATGTCGAAAAAATTCTAAAATTCAAATATCTCGAAAACGATTGAATGTCGGCCATATATAGGGGGGGTTCAATTTGTTGCATTTTGGCTCCCCTCTCAGCACCGGGCGGATAGACATCGATTTACAAGTGTAGTAACCCTGTATATTTATTGATTGATAAAATATTGTCTGAGATGAATGTCTTTTCAGGATTTCCTCAAACGATCATCTCAGAAGTATCTGCAGACGAACTTGGAACGATAATAACAGATTATTGAACATTAAGTTGGTGAACATTTTCGTCAAACTTGAGCCGTTTCTGTTTGAAGTAAATGTAACTTAGTCTCTCGGATTACTAGCAGAAGTTCTAAAGATGTCACCCGAGCTTTGAGCTAAACAACAAACAATTGCTACCGTGTTTATTAACTCAAGCCTGGGTTGGGTTTAATTACTGAAGCCGTGTGGCTCGGATATTTATTGACCTACTTCCTGAATGTCATTGAAAACATTTTTTTCTTGAGACAAGCATGTCTCGGTGAGCCATACATAATGCATCTTAGCAATAGTAGCACGACCAAAAACCACCGCGGTAATTAATTTTGACGTGTCACGGAGAAATGATGCATCTGACTTGGATCCCGCAACTTAATTAATCAGAAACGAACAGCGGAGAATTAGAAAAAAGAACCAATTCCACTTGCACAAACGTATCAAACATTGGTCAGAGCAGCTAAGCCAATGGGCACATAAGAACGTTTGCTACTGGGAAAAGCCCAGTTGCCAAGCACCTTCATGTGCCTAGCCTTTTCCCAACTACATTGGGGTCGGCTTCCAGTCAAAGCGGATACAGCTAAATGCCTGTATTTAACGTGGAACGTCTGCCTATCAGACCTCCACAGCCCCCAAACTTTGTCCCGGTTCTTCTTGGCAAGACTGGAGTCTGATTTTTTTTTCGCAAACAGTCCGTCACGTCTTCCAAAGATCTAGTGCTTTCCGAGGCACGGAGGAATCTCGGTATTTTATCATGTTCACCCATCGACAGACCGGCCGGCCTCGGGACGCGTTGCTTAAACTTGAAGATCAGTCCGTGCGGGTTATTCTTAAACTTGAAGATCAGTCCGTGCGGGTTATTCTTAAACTTGAAGATCAGTCCGTGCGGGTTATTCTTAAACTTGAAGATCAGTCCGTGCGGGTTATTCTTAAACTTGAAGATCAGTCCGTGCGGGTTATTCTTAAACTTGAAGATCAGTCCGTGCGGGTTATTCTTTAGCCAAGAGCTCGCCCTCATTTTTATATTTGGGGTGAGTTTACTCTTGGCTCTAGTCAAGGTCAGAGATGACAAACCACTGATTATAATTAATATTAAAGGGAATCAAATTCCAAAACTTGGCATGTGGAATAATGTCATTTTAAATAGGTTACCTTATATCTAAGTCACTTCAACCCCTGACTAATCGTTTCGGTGCTTATCTTGTCGTGCGGTCAGTAGTCTGGTGAAATTTCGTCGTTCGAGCACTTTCAAAGCATGCATTCTCTCGACCGCTCTAGCTGTGGACAAAGATCATTTGAATGGAGCAGTCAGTGATTGAATAGCCACAAACTAACTCACGGTGGAGTAATTGCTAACTCATGCTATGAATTACGAGCATTGCGTGTAACTAGCATAATGTACGAAGCTGTGACACGCACTGTGACAAGAGGGCAAATTCTAAAAATTTCGCATACAGTGCATGCAGCAACGGTCGCATTCGCATCTCATTCACATATCCTAAAAAAACTCATTTTTCATACGTTTTTGTTGCTTAAAAATGAGTATAATTGGCACTCTAATGCTTTAGATAAAGTGGCGACAGCGTTCGATGAAACGTCAAATATGAAGGAAATAGACAATCACTACCGAAATGATACGGTGACATTCGCTGAAATCGCCAACATGTCACTTTGCCTATAGCCGAAAGCCGTTCGCTCTCTTTCTCGAATGATGTACGGTAGACACCATTAGGCCGTGGTTATCATGTAGCTAGTTACTTCGCATGATAGGTACGTAAACTTTCTGATCTACGGCAGGTTTTGACTTTGTTAAAACAATTATCTCTTAACCAAATGTCTGATATAATTACACGTTACTCATTTAGCTTTAAGCTCATCAAATTGAGTTTGAGTCAGTTGAACACGAAATAATTACACACCGTTAACGCAGAATTCACTGTCTATCTATATTCTCTTCAGCAATACTAGTTAAAATAACGTGCAGCTAAAATACCTGTAAGTAATGTAGTTAACAGTTTGTTCTGCTGCACCGTGTATGGAGTTAGCTACAACAATTTCCCTACATTCCGAGACCCGACTCCACTTACACCTATTACTAACTTTGCAAACTGCTATGACCTTTGGTATAACGGTGTAATTACTTGTAAGGTTGGCATAAATTACGGACAGACAGTCAGGTGCCGTTTTATTATTAGCTTTATTTCTGCTCTCTGGATCTGTCATGTCTATTGTATATTTTACGTCTTTTCTTGAACGGCAGTGGGCGGTAAGGATGAGAAATAATTTGTGTACATTTGGAAAGGTTATCTTTGGAACCTTTTTTGCTTACTTTATGTGACGACGTCGCCCTTAGACACTTTATTTGTTTAGTTAATGAACGAAATGTAAACTAGGTACTAGTTAACTAATGCCATCATTCAGCGCCTTTGTTAGGATATGATAATGACCAAAATAATTGCTAATTGAAAAGTGGGTAGCCTGTTCTCATTTACTTTAAAATAAATACCCTCACACAATAGCCACTCATTAGAACTTCTGTAAATTGAAACTATTTTACTATCTCTCGTTGATTAAATGTAACCTAACTTCTACTCGTACTCCAAAATATAACACTCTCATTCAAATCCGTTCAGCTGTTAGGACGTTAAAATGTAACATGATATAGATTCGGCTCCAATATCCATAGACTGTATCGCAGCGTCTGCAATTCACCCGCCTTCTGGACACGCATATAATTTTTTAACAGTTTTGTTCTGATTTTTTAGCTTTCTACGTTGCACTACTACCTAACCTACCTACTCTAAATGTTACTTGAGGAATTTTCTAATTCGTTTGCACACCAGGAATGGCAACACCACGGGGTTTCAGTTTAAGGTGGAAGCGGCGTGGTAGCCCGTGAAGTTCAGATATTTTTATGTTTTTTGCAATTTGCTGGTCAGTGTGAAACTGTATGTTGAAAAAATACAATTCGCGGCCGTAACGCATATTTATCTAGAGAATTATACCCATTTTAATTATAAATATAACCCTCTCAGTTCATACAACTCGATTGAATGAATTTTTCACGAAATAACGTTCAATCGAGTTCTATGAACTAAGAGGGTTATATTGATGCGAACCGTATTCGGTTTAACATACAGCTTCACACTGACCGGTAATTTGCAAAAAACCTAAAAATATTTGAATTTCGCGGGCTACCCTGGAGCTTCCACCTAATTCCACACACAAATCAAACGAATCTAATGAGAGTGCCAATTCTGCTAACTTTTAGACAACGTAAACATTCGCATTTCATTCGTAATCTATCAAAAATATTTGGTACCTAATTGAGGAGTTCATATAAGTTGAATTGACCCACGAGTACACCTATAAATAATTTTAAAACAAAAGAAAATAATTTGATTGTTTTCCCCTTCAAAATGCGAGATCAATAGGAGAAAAACAAAGCAACATTTCGTGACAATAATTTACTATAATGATACAATAATAGTGAAAATATTTTTGACGGGATGTCGTGTTTACCATAGTTTCTATGTAGTTTGTTGGATAATGATGTTGTTCTTACATAAAGTTAGAAACGGTATAGGTAAAGAGAAAGAGTGTTTGCCTATACCGTTTCTAACTTTATGTATTAATATTATAACAAAGTGACACACTCACAGATGGCTGAAAATCAATCGGGAAATATTTCGCCATTTTCACGTTTTTGTCTGTAACTGAAATGTTGTATTGTTCCAAAGCCAGACGCTGTTATAGGTATGTGTTGATATTTGTACCTAGGTGTCCTATTTATGCTGGCATAGATATTTGTACTTCCTGGCTTAGGAACTTAACTTTCTTAACTTAAACTAAACTTAAACTAAAACTAAATAGGAACTTAACTTTCTTAACTTAAACTTAACTTTCTTAACAGGAATTTAACTTAACTTTCTTATCAGATTACCTTTTTGGGGATTTCTTTTGGGTCTTTTCAACACCGTGTTTGTAATGATAATAATATGAATGCAATAGATGACGGGGGATACTAACTGCATATTCAAATACAGTTTATATTGCATCTTGTGTATTGAGCGACTTAAAAGCATATAATTCGTCTCGAAAAACCTTCTAACAGTCAACTTGGTATGACAGAAATCAAACCGACCGCCTAAAAAGTGCAGCATGGAAATAGTTAGTAATGTTTGGAAACACACCAACACACCTCATTTTCACGTTACAAAAAAACATTCATCTTAAGTCAGGAAAATTAAATAGAGGCTTTAGACAACAGCTTTGGTACTTTAGTAAGGATTTTTTGACAGTTGGATATTCATCATAATCATCATATCAGCAATTGCCGCGGCAATTGTTGCGTCGACTGCTGACCGTAAGCCTCCCCCAAAGAGCGCCAAGCATCCCGGTCTTGAGCAGTCTGCATCGTGAATAGGCTCCGAAACTCCTGGACCGATTTGAAAACTTCTTTCACCATTAGTATCCTACATTATCCTTAATCATTATAGGCTATAGAATATTTTCAAGTTCAAGAACAATAAGTTCAAGTTAGGGATCCGTTTAAAAACTTCAACAAAACCCAAGGAGTGAAAAAAATACCAAAAAAAATCTTAATTCGCGTACGCTGCGGATTTTTGTTTACAATAGAGCAATGTGATGTACTACAGTTTTAAAGAAGACATCAATATCTACAAAAAAGTTCGCAAGGGTATACATATATTTAACTATTGTGATTAAGCCACAATGAACGCCATTTGTTAAAATAATTTAATCAAAACCCGGGTGGAATGGAATAGTGGTGATTTTGGTAGGATTACATTAATCTTTATCCGTTTTAATTGTTTAATAATTGAGATTGGTTATGTACATGTAAATAACACTTTAAATTATTCAAATTGGACCTGTCATTTTTTTAAAGTAACGACGGGTATAAAAGTGCTCTAAGGCTAAGAACTCACGGAGCGATTTTCACCCGCGACCGCCGCGTTGGTGGAACTACGGTTTTATTTCTAAACTCACGAGACCGGTTCTTTGCGCGGTTACGCAGCCGTCGGTTGCGATCATCGCCCGCAGACGTGGCGGGTGATGACCGCAAGACGGGCGGTTGCAAGACGGGCAGTAAAACGATCAATTGAGATCCAGACCGCCATGGACCAAAGTAATTAGTAGTTCGATTTTAATATCCATTTTTTATAATGTTTGTTTAATTTAATTTTAAACATGCACAACCATGTCATTATGCCACAAGTCACTGGTGCAAAATAGCATTGGATTTCTCATGATTTCTGTACCCATCGCCCCCCGCTGGCCACCGCGGTCGCCCGCCAACCGATCGCAGAGCGCGCAGGCGCCACCCACCTAGGCTGCGGGTAACCGCGGCCTGCGCGATTCTACTAGTTGCCCGCCGCGCCGGTGCAGCGGGAACCGAACACAACCGCGCACATCGCGGGCGTAAATCGCGTCGTGAGTTGTGCTTTAATTATTAACATATATATCTGCTTTCTACAGAAGCTGCGGGCCCGCAACCGCGGCGGACGCGGGTGAAAACCGCTCCGTGAGTTCTTAGCCTAAGTAAGAAATTTCGCGGTTTGAGCGTACAAACCCGCGCGAACGAAGTCGCGGTCGTAGAGCTAGTATATACTATATCTATATTATAAAGAGGTAAAGTTTGTGAGGTTGTAGGAGGTAATCTCTGGATTGAAGAATTTTCAAAATCGGTTCATTAGGAACCGATTTTGAAAATTCTTCTACCAATAAAAAGCCACGTTATTTGTGAGTGTGATAAGATATATTAACTCAAAAAATAATTTCCAACGAAGTGGGCACGACTCAGCTAGTATTTATCTACCCAGGCGAATATTGTAACCTACTAAGAACACAAAGTCCTCTTAAATTTTTCGGTAACCTGAATGCTATTTATAGAAACAAACCCTACATTAAGTTGATCGTCATTTTAAGTGTGTTAAGGAAAAGTGGGAACTCTTTCCTTATTGTTCCAAAACCAATAACGTCAGAAACACGTGTAAAATTTAAGAATAAATACTGTTATGTTGGTAGTATCATAAAACAGGTAAGGTGCAAGTTTTTGAGGTTACAAGGAAAATGTGAGGTAACTACGAGTGAAAGCGATGACAAAGTGGCGAAAAACATCTTTGTTACAATTCTGTTGAAGACTTTGACTGTGGTGAAACTATATACAGAGCGACTTTCATTCATTGGTAAAACATTTTCAGGAGTAGATAGTAAGCTACAATGCGTTTCAAATAAGCAAAGGATCGATTTAGCGCCATATTGTGACGTCATAGCTGTCAATTCAAACCAATTCGGTAGGGTGAGAAAGCAAGTTTAAAAAAGAAAATTGTTTTATAAATTTTGAGTGAAAAAAGTGTTTTGGTATGGTTAGTAAGTTATAATAACTTTAAATAATTAAATATTTTATTTAGCAAATTGACTAGTATTGAACGTTTTTTATTTAAGCATTGACTTATTCAAACAAATTAAAATAAACCGTTATCGATATGCAACTAAATTTTCTTTGCAAACCGTACTTTTCTAGAGACATTGGACAGATAGAGGTCATTGACGTTCCTATTCTCATTTGAATCGCAATGGATTTGGATGAAATTTGGTCCCTACACATCTCTGTGGGTACCAAATTAATCACAAATCTCAAGAAAAAAAAAAGGAAAAATTCTTGAAATCCTGCTAAAGTCCAGTCGCGGATAAAAGATAAAAGATAAAGATAAAAGATCATTTATTTGTCAAACATGCGTTTACATACACTGACTAATCAGACATGCAAGGTATTAAATAATAGTATTTTGTGAGCGTCCATGTTTTGCCAATAACGGCGTACAAAATTTGTTGGTATAAAATTAGGTAGGCATTAAATTGCATTTACATATTGAAGTCATTTTAAATTTCATTACAAAATACACAATAAATAAATAATAATTGATGTCAAGGCTTTATGGTATAAGTATATTATAGTCAACAAAAAAAAAGAAAAAAAGTCAATAGATTTAAAATTCACATTTTTAAAGCTTTATGGTATAAGTAAATTATAATTTAAAAAAAAAAAAAAGTCAATTGATTTAAAATTCACATTATATTCTTAACCATATATATTAGAAGTTGGATTAGAAAAGTCCTTTTCATTCAAAAAATTTAAAACATTGTAGTATACTTTATTCACTAAAAACATTCTCAGCTTTGTTTTGAAAAGTGACAGGGGCAGTTCTCTCCAACTTTTAGGCAATTTATTAAATATCATAGGAGCCATACAGAAAACACTTTTGCGCATGAGGGATGTTCTCGCAGTATGAGAGCATATCCTACTGTTGTCGCGCCTGTTACGTGGGACCACTTCATTTAATCGTTTAAATCGGTGCGGATTTGTTTTGACAAATACAGCTATCTCAAAAATGTACAGACATGGCAAAGTAAGTATTTTATATTTTTTAAAGTATGGCACGCAACTGTCAGTAGGTTTAATTTTAAATATGGAACGAACGCATCTCTTTTGAGCCTTGAACACCGTGTCTTTTTCTGTTGAGTTGCCCCAAAAAATGATACCATAGCGTAGATGGGATTCTGTTAAACCATAGTAGGCTGTTAGTAATGCCTCCACAGCTATTATAGACGACAATGAGTGCAGGGCATAGGCAGATTTACTAATTTTCTTGCATAAGATTTCGATATGTGTTTTCCAATTCAGTTTTTTATCAATGTGGAGCCCTAAAAATTTTGTTGTTTCTACCTCTTCTATAGGCTGGTCATCGTAGTGTATATTTAAATTACTCTTACTATTGATCCGTTGACTAAAGTGTATTAATTTAGTTTTAGTCAGGTTAATTTTTAAGTTATTATCATCTAGCCATTTTACCATTAAATTTATAGAATCATTTATGTCACTTTCATAAGTATCAACACTTTTACAAGGTATAGTTATGGTGCTATCATCGGCAAATAGTGTCAGAGGTTGAGGGATGCCTTTCGGTAGATCATTTATGTATAATATAAACAAAGGAGGCCCCAAAACACTCCCCTGTGGCACACCAAACGAAACTATACGTTCTGAGGACTGAAATACAATTTCTTGTTTACTTTTCATATTAATTTGGTTTATATGTGTTATTTGAGTTCTGTTATGTAAGTAAGATTTAATTAGGTTGTTGACATTTCCTCTAATTCCATATCCTTCAAGTTTATTTAAAAGTGTACCATAGTGCACATAGTCAAAGGCTTGAGTCATATCACAAAAAACGCCACAGACCGGTTTCCTCTTATCAACGTTATATGTAACATTATATAAAAAATCATATATGGCCATATTAATAGTTTTACCCATTCTAAATCCTTTCTGTTCCTCGCATATAATATTATGTTTTTCTATAAATGAATTTAATTCCTTGTAAATATATTTTTCAAATATTTTAGAAATTATGGGAATTAGTGAAATAGGCCGATAGTTCTCCATTAACTCCCTATCTTCTTTCTTAAATAGTGGCTTAACAATAGAGACTTTTAGAGCATCAGGATAAACGCCTGCACTAATGCTGAGATTGATGACATGACTCAAGTGACCGCAGATTTCATCCGCAACATGTTTTAGTATATTAGTAGCAATACCGTCATATCCCACACTGCTTGTATTATGCAAGGACATTATTATCCTTTTAATATCGTCTGGTATACTAGGGGCCATAAACATAGATTTATTATTGTAGTCTAATGTATACGCCCTAGGTCTGCAGTTTACACCCAGTTTTGGCTGTATTTTATCAATAAAGAAATTATTAAATGCTTCTGCAATAGTCTTGTGTTGAGATATAACGGAGCAGGAAGAATTTCGTACAATGACCTTTTTACCTACTGACAGTGGTCACAAACATTTTTGTATTAAGTGCGGTTTACATGAAATATTTGAAGGAGAAAGTACCATACTTAGAAAAAAAAATGTCATATAAATGATGTATTTAGATTTTATATTATAAGTCATAAAAATTAAGTTACAATTACTAATACGGCAAAAAAAAAAAAAAAAAACAGAATCTGATTCCTCTGTATCGGAGTTACTGCTTTCCGAAAACGTCTTGCCAATCACATTTATTACAAAATAATCAACAGTTTTATCTACATAATCATCTAGTTTAACTAATTTCGATTCCTTCTTTTTTACGTGACATACACTTGCAAACAAGAAGAAACCTTACACTCTCAGGCAAAGGTTTACAATCTATGTCAATAAAATACAATCCAGGTTTTTTTTAATCACCTCTGTATTTCTAGTACCCGGTTTTCATTCATCTGTTATGTAGGTCTAATAAAAGTGATAACAATGATAAAACCGTCGAAAAAAAAAACAAAAAAAAAAAAAACAAGAAAAAAAATCCGCAAAAAAAACAATAGATATTTCAAGTTGTCAACTTTAATAAAACGTGATGAGTCATTCTGCAGTCCATCTCTACATCTTCGAGCAAAAATGACGTAATTTTTTCTTGTTTCAGGATGAGAGGGGCGAACGCAATATTCCTTCTATTATTATTCTTCGGCCATCTGTCCGCCCTGCCCGACACCATCCGAATAGGTAAGGATTACATTACCGAATTAATTATAATAATGAATTAATTATAAGGAAATCTGAATTTAACGTTGATTTATGTTGGATCGTGGGTGCTATTTCAAAAATCTACATTAAAGTTATGATCTCAATATAATTAATTGGGTCTTAGGAACACATCTTAAGAGCAATTGAATTTTCATTCAAGATGTTGTATTGTAACAATGAGACTTGAGCTTATTTAAGAGATACATAAATACAGTTGAGAAGATTATTGTAATAAAAACATAAGTGTTTCAATTACTTACCAAGCCCGCGTGGGAGTTCGCTTCCAATAATTACATAACTGAAAGATACAGTACGTACATAATTATGTTGGTAGGTATGTCAGAAGTTACACATAATATTGTATTTGTGAACAAGTATCAAGTTACTGTTGTTATAGCCTTCTGGGCATAAAGGAAAACACGGTTCATCTAACCATTTAACATTCAGCCAATATTATTGAATTTAGCTTAACCATTAATTCGGAAATTATTCAAGTTCTCAAACTTGTTCAGATTGGTACTCAGGGAATTATGAAAGCGAATACAAAAAGGTTAGTACATTAATATAAAAATTAAATCTTTTGGTAATTGGTTATAAATAATAGAAGGTACCTACTGGACCTTCTATTATTTATAACCTTCTATCAAAAAGTTTTTTATAATTATGTAGCTAGTCAATACAGTAATAAATTCCATGAAGACCATGAAGTGAGCTGTCATTTCAATAGGCTTGTCGACTGAAAAAATCTAATTAGTCCGTTAGTTGGATTATCAAAAAATATTTGACCCTTTTTATGCTACGTGTTCCAAAATTGACGCAGATACGACGCTTTTAAAATTCTCAATACGTCACGCCGTGGTATAATTTTTAGTGCGTTCTGACGTCAAGAGTCCTCACTCCCGAGTTTTGATTCGTTTTATCTTTGTCAAGTTTCATTGATTTACAAAAACGAGAAATACGTGTCCATTATTTTTCAATGCTCCTGGCTAAATGGATTTGCAGTTTATTGATGGTGGAATCTAGCCTATTGACTAGGGCTTGTCAGCTCGCTTCACCTTAGCTATCACGGTGGCATTGTTTCAAGATCATGTTTTTAGACCACTACGTTAATTTGTCTATAAATCATGGCGATGATTTCAATAAAGTTTCGTGACGTCTCCCAGAAGAAAACACAATTCCATTCAATCTTCGCAGAAGAAAAGTTGCCTAAAAATCATTATGCACTTTCCCTCCACGTCCGTTAAAAGATCAGAATATTCATCTGGAAATGTCTTAAGTCAAAAATTAAAAAATAGATGAAATAGACAAATTAACACCAAGATTATTTGTCTCAGGTGGTCTCTTCCACCCAGAGGATGACAAACAAGAAGTAGCGTTTCGATACGCGGTGGAGCGAGTGAACGCGGACAGGGCAGTGCTACCGCGAGCCAAGCTACTGGCGCAAGTGGAGACTATCTCGCCGCAGGACAGCTTCCATGCATCTAAACGAGGTTTGTATTTTTTTATTTATTTGAGATGGGTTTGCTCTTGACTAAAGATGACGTATTCAATTCTAAAGCAACAATTACTAGTGTCGGGGAATGCCTAATACTTAAAGGGCACCTGAACTTTTCAGGAAGATACTTGAGAGTGTGGGAATTTTACCTCACTAAAACCACCCGGTTATCACCCTCAGCACATGGGTCCATCATTAAACATCTTTAAAGCTAGGCCACTCTGGCTCTAGTTAGAGCAAATCCTTTAACCTTTTTTTATGGATGAGTATTCATTTAATGAATCATTCCGCTCTGGGTGGAACGGAAGGGAGTGTAAGACTCTTACTGACTAAAACCTATCTGTGTTCATCGTAATACCCTTTGCGTTCCAGGGCCGCGATTATTTAAATCCCGCAACCATGGCAAAGGAGTATGCCTTGAGCTTCGCTATGCTATGTTGGCGAGTGCCTAGCGTGATGTGATAGAGTGACCTAGCTAGAGAACGAGTATCTATTGTTTAAGAGACGTGTTTCTAGCCTAAGGGTGTCTGTCTGTGAGAAACGGAGAATCTTTAACCAATGGAATTCCATAAAATCGCCGCAGCACGTGCGTCACTGACGTTTTGACCGTCATGATAGGTTAAAATTTAACCGTTTCTCCGCTCCACTGACTCGCTCCGCTGTAATGGACAGGCACCCTTACTTCCCCTACAAAAAAACTCGTGATACACTCTCCACTGTGGCCATCTAAACGCGCTCGCTGTCGCGTCCGCTCCCTCCCTTGTCACCGCGCGTTCTCTTTAGGCCTAAAGCGGCACAACTACGGACTTTATTATAACAAGGACATTACTTCTCACCCAGCTTTGAACCGAATAAAAGGTACGGATATTTTCGTGATTTCTTCCAAGATTGATTGCGAATGGTTTATTTGACGGGCATTCGCCTTTTTATCGTGAAGGCATAACAATAGCAAATGTTTCCTTCAGCAATTGTATCTGCGAATTGACAACTTATTTTTCTTGTTTCATCCAAAATTAAATCAGAAAATGATGTATTGTCTAGATGTGTTTCATCGACGTGTCTAGAATTTTGTCATGAAAACTCTTGTCTCTTTTTATTAAGCTAGGATAAAGTTTATGCTAAAGAAAATTTATTTTTGATGAACAATATAGCATATTCTATTCATTTGTCTATAAGGTCTTATTACCAAGACAGAACATCTAAATATCATTATATCTGATGCCACTGTGCCAACCTCAAATCCCTAGTTCAAATATCGCATATTTATGTCAAACTCAGGAATCTTTCAAAGCAGAACAAAGAAATCAAACACACACACAGTAACGCACGTCAAGCCATTACCACAAGTCACAACGGTGTGTGGTCAGTCTCCTCCCTCCGTCAAGTGCTATACAGACGAATATCCATCTATCTTCATTAAATAAAGGGTGAGAGCGACATAAAGAAACGTCGGGTGATATATTATGGCGGAAAGATTATAGCTTTGAAAGTGACGCCGACGGTGACGCGGCGATAACGTCCTCGCGTTAGCGGTACCCTACTTAGGAATTTGCCTTCCCTAACAACTGCCTACCAAGATTGGTGGGGAAACTTATGGGTGAAGTTTGAACTTTGAAGTCACGTAGAAGTTACTGTGCCAATTTAACTCAAATGGGATCAAATGCATTTAAATCATAACGGTCTTGATAACTTACTTATAAAGTGGATGGACAAAATTTTTACTCCTTTGGACAAGAACCGGTCAAGAGGGTTCCGTACCATCAAACATAAAATGTGAAATGTTTTTATATTTTCATCGGCGAGGCCTATATTCGTCAGAGAATGTTAATGCTGCGGTGTAAATTGCATTTCATTGCATCAGCGCCATCTCTTAACCTTTTGTTATTTTTCGTCAAAATTCGAAAACCAAGCAGCCTGAATAAAAATTTATGAGAATACTTTTTACAGCTTTTGCAGTAGAGCTAACATCATCTAAAACTATTCCCAATTTCAAGTTGATAGAGTAGTTCTTAAGATATACAGCTGTGACAGACGGACAGACTTAGTCATACCACAAGGGTTCCTTTTTACCATTATGGTACGGATCCCTAATAACGATGCTAAATACATATACAAATTCAATTCCTTTATTTCAAATAAACCAGTTAGAGGCACCTTGAATAGTCAAGGTTTGTCAGTCAAATAGATGAAGCTAATTCTGCCGCGCTAGCAACAAGAACAGCACGTTCATGTGCAGCAAAACACACTCACCGACCCTATCTCCAGCGCGGCAGTTGCACGTTCCAAAAGAGAAGAACGTGCAAGAAACTCCATTGGCAATCTTTGCTAATCTCTAGGTAGCGTATTTACTAGGTAAATATTGGTATACCTCGCTCGACATGTTTTTAGGCAAAAATAGTACCACGTGTCGCAGGTGTCGCCTGGACATATTTTGCCTGAGTCAATACGAACCTTTAGTTTTTTGTGCCTTTTTATTTACACCATTAACCTTTTCGAGGTTATTTTGGGCCTGGCTTCCAGGCTTTTTATTACAACTGGGCAAAGACCTATTTACCCTCTAACCACGTTTTTTTCTTCTATTTTAAGCTTCTTCAAACCAGTTTTTTTTAAAGAGTCAGATGCTCCCATGTTCTCGGCTTCCAGTTTATTTATCATAGACTTTTCCAGCGGCCCTTTTTCAGTGGCCTATTCTAGACGAATCGTGTATTTTTCCGGGTTGTAAGTAGCCTATGAAACTTAGCGATAATGTAAGCTGTCCATCATTGATTTTTTTTTTGTTATCGGAAGAGTAGTTCAAAAGATAACGTATGACAGACCTATAAACAAATACAACCTGTCTACAACCATACGCTTAAGTCTTCTTCTTATGGGTCTAAGTCAGGAGTGAACAAAATTACATAGGTATAGTTCAGCGAACTCCTGTCCCGACCACATTATTGCTTAACATGGTGACATAGTGGTCAAACTCGAGCGTAACAAGATTTAAAAAAAAAAAAAATCATTTTCAATTAATTCGTTATGGTACTAGCCATCGGACATCCAGACACATTGCAAGTTACCATCCCTACCTTGTTGCTATTCCACCAATTCTCACTAAGCGTTTCTAAACGTTTTTTTTTATAATTTGCACAGCAAAGGACTGTACTCTTCTGGCGTCCTGCCTCCGTCTGTGTTTCCGATCGCTTACAAACCTAATCTCTTCAAAATTAGAACGAACAGGCTCCTTCTGGGTGAGGAGCTCGTGGCTAAATACCCGCGTTAAGCAACGCTTGCCAAGGTTGGTCTGTGGATGGGTGACCATCTTAACATATCGAGTTTCCTCCGTGCCTCGGAAAGCACGTTAAGCCGTTGGTCCCGGCTGTCATTTGTAGATCTTTGGCAGTCGTTACGGATTGTCAGAAGCCAGTAAATCTGACTCCAGTCTTGCCAAGAAATACCGTGTTACCCAGTTAAAGGGTTGTGGAGGTCTGGTAGGCCACCGCTCCACATAAAATACTGGTATTCAAAGCTGAATCCGGTTTGACTGGAAGCCGACCCCAATGTAGTTGGGAAAAGGCTACACAGATGATGAGGCTCATTCTGGGTAAGCTCTCTCCATTGTAGACTTTGTCTGGTTTCATATTTTTGATAGTTTGCACGTTTATAACCTCCTTCCCCTGGTTAAAGCTTTATGATCGTGCGAGTCCCAAGGTCCGGTTGTCCGATCCCGAACAGATCCAATCAGTTGGGAGCGGGTCGTGTGACGTAATAGTTTTCCCCCTTGCGATCACGTACGACACAGTGCCGTGACAACGTGACCGTACCGTACGTGATGCTTTTCTTTCTTTTACTCTTGTATTTTTTAAGATGCTGTTCTATTGTTAATAAGTTGTTCGTGGTACGTTTACACTGGTTTGCTAAGTATATTGGATCACGAACCTTTGTTTAGATTTTAGTTAGTATGTTTTATTTAATTCTGTTATACCGGTTTTTGTTAAATAAGTGAGATACTAGCTCAATAGTTCTGCAGTATTATTCAGATTAAAATTGTCTTTATTTTTCAGACTATACAGGTGGAAAATTCTATCGCATGGCGCATCTCAGTCGCAATCATCTTAGTCAAAAATACCTCTAACCTTACATTTTGACTAGTTGAATTGGCCCTCCGTTTTTTGTGATGTAACAGTTAACACAAACGTACACACAAAACATAACTTTCATGAAATTTATAGCTAAAGTTGATTTTTCTCCTCGCAGTATGTCACCTCCTGCGAAGCGGCGTGGCGGCCATCTTTGGCCCCCAATCTGCGCCAGCTGCGGCTCACGTCCAGTCAATATGTGACACGATGGAACTGCCACATTTGGAGACCAGGTGGGATTACCGCACGCGGAGAGAATCCTGCCTTGTCAACCTTTATCCACACCCAGCCGCATTGAGCCGAGTGAGTTTCTGAATATTTTATTATTGACAAAATGTTTTTAATAACTGTTCGAAAAGGGATTTTGGGTATCGGATGGTAAGCTTTATTAAGCGTGGCTTGTTAATGAAAGTTGAGTTAGGTTTATTGAAAACTTCAAAAACAAATTCAGATATTCCAATCAAAAAGTGTATTAAATTGAAAATGTTTCAGTAGTAAATTTGTCCCAGAGAAACTATAATGTATGGCAGTTATATTGGTACATGGGAAGTTTTCCCATGTTCCTATATAACTTGTCGTTTCAATAACCTGATACCCGTGTCAAAGAGGTGATAGGCACTTACGGGATGTATGCGGAAGTCTCTCAAGGGGTATATAATGAACCACGGTAATAAGTGTTCTCTTGTTCCTGCCCGCCCCCTATCGCGTACAACGGGAAACGTGTGCAAATATGCTATCAGCTTAATAACACAATATAGGTCATACACGTATTTAGACTAATGTGTATGAACGGGTTTAATTCAGATATTAGCTTGGTAATCATCGAATTATTTACCCGAATGTTACCTAGATTAGAAATCGTGTGTTGCAGACTAATTAGGCATAGCTTAACCGGTTCGATGATTGTATGCAAGAACTATGTATGTAGTCTGAAGCTTGTATGGAATACAAGCTTCAGTCTACATTTCTACAGTCTATAGATCTAGAATAATGCACTGGTTCCAACTAAACCTAATCTAAATGCGTGAAATATTTTTTTTGTACACTTTGTACAAAAATTCTGCGGACGGAGGAGTATATTTTTTTTAAATTAATGCTTAAAACATATAAAACATTAATAAAAATATGATCAAGTTTTGACCTCTGGGCGACCACTAGTTCAAATAAATGAGTAAGTCTGAAATTTTTGGAAATACTTAAAATGTCATAAGGCATAGACAATTTTCAGCACTTCATATTACCAAACCAGATTATAACCACAAAAAATATTTGTCCAAATGAAACAAATCACTTTCATGGCCGACCGCACTAACCCCTAATTCAGCAAAATCTAATTTTAGACCCTAAAAGACCTCGGGAATGTAATCGAATAAAACTCAGGAGCACTAAAACAGATCTGTGGTAAACATTGACCACTCGCCAAGTAATAAAAGCCTACATTGCAGGGCTTAGAAACTGTCACAGAAAACTTTGTTAATTAATTATCTTAATTGCGGGAAGTGGCGGCGGTATGCGAGAGTTAGTCGACCCTATCGCGAGAATGGCGTACACATTGAAAATGTTTTCCTCGAGGAGACGACAATCCTTCCCGAAGGGATGGCCCCGTTCCTGTTTGCGACGATATCGAGGCACAATAAAATATAAATACACATACGAGCCAACTTGGTATAGAAAAAATAACGGAATAGGTACATGCTTTCTTTTATAAAAAACTGCGTCCAAGAGAGTAGAGTTTAAGTTTCCTTTGTCGTCATATAACACACCTTGTCTATGTTTTACATTCAACTCTGCTAACACAGGTCTGTTGGAAGTAAATTCTCTTTGTGATCGACTTATTTGTCTTTATTTAGTTTAAAAATAAATCTACAAGTGGCACCTCTCATGCCAACATCATTAAAACAAAGACATTCCCTTACCGTAAACTGTTAACTTTAGCTTTTCCGCTTTCCATTTCAAACGCTTCACAACTTCTCAGTTCAGAATTCTTAAAAATTAATTAAATCCCAGCACTTAAGATCTTAAAGGCTTAAAACAACTCATTGTTTTACAAAACGTTGTCCATAATTAAAGTTGATCTTTCTATAAATTAATTGTTACGCATTCCAAAGATTTTAATTAATTCTGCCTTTTTGATTGTATGTAATTAAAAAAAAGTATTCATTTGCAACAAGAAACTCTTTGTAATCACTAAATGATTGCTTTTATAATCTGGATTTTGACGTCGGCATTCATCCTTTCTCTCGCTCACACATTAAAGCTGATTTTTCAAAGCGCCATTTTTCAAAAACAGAAATATATACCACATAAATTGAATACTAAAACGATACGGCCATTAAACGCACATGTGGCCGCGGCTTCGTCGTTGGTAAAAATGAAATTGTCCAGCCACCCGGAAGATTGGACATCCGCAATTAGGTCGATCGTCCATTTGTATAGCTTGGACACACACAATACAAAGCCATTCAAACGTTGCAAGCAAGAAGCAAATTATGAAACAAGCGCCACCTTCCAACACACGATTTCAATTGAATATCAAATAATTTAATTAGGTATGAGTCCAATGTGTGGACAATTTGTGTACTTACTAGAACATTGGATTAAATTTAATAACCAAATATATCGTTAATAATCCTAATTTGCAACACAATAGGTGATTAAATTAACGCCAATTAGCTTGTGAATATAATTATTATTGCGACTGACGACTTTCCATTTGGTACCCCAAAAGTGACGATGTTAATATATTTTAGGCTTATGTGGATTTAGTGAGAGCATGGGGATGGAAATCATTCACAATAGTGTACGAGAACAGTGACGGCTTGGTCCGCCTGCAAGAGTTGCTCAAAGCTCACGGGCCGTCCGAACTGCCTGTTGCTGTGAGACAACTGCCAGACTCTCATGATTACAGGTACGTCTTGATCCACAAGGAACTTTAATTTTATTTTTTACTAGGTGACCCGCACAACTTCGTCTGCGTCACATTTTCCATTATTGCTCGGCTCCTGTTTGTCTTAGCGTGATGATATATAGCCTATAACCTTCCTCGATAAATATCTAACACTGAAAGTAAATAATATGGGCTACAAAAATCATATGGGCTATCTAACACTGAAATAATTTTTCAAATCGGACCAGTAGTTCCTGAGATTAGCGCGTTCAACCAAACAAACAAACTCTTCTGCTTTATAATATTATATAAGACAAGTATATAAGTATAGATTTTTATTTTATTTTATTATAATTTATATTAAACTAAGCAGCCTGTACTAAAGCTCAATATCCTTTGCAGGCCACTTTTGAAACAAATAAAGAACTCAGCTGAGTCACATATTGTATTGGATTGTGCCACAGAAAGGATAAGGGATGTGCTTCAACAAGCACAGCAAATAGGAATGATGTCTGACTACCATAGTTATTTGATCACTTCTTTGGTAAGTCTTTAGAATTAAATTTATTCAATGGAGTCATCATTATTCTGGGTGTCGAAAATTTTGATTTTCAACAGGACCTTCACAGCGTAGATTTAGAAGAATTCAAATATGGTGGCACAAATATTACAGCTTTAAGATTACTAGACCCTGAACGTGCTGATGTACAAAGAGTCGTAAGGGATTGGGTTTACGACGAAGCCCGAAAAGGTCGCAAACTCCAACTGGGACACACTACGGCTAAGGTATCGTATACCGTATCCATCTGAATGTAGGCCAATGATAAAGTTATTCTTACAAGTAAACATAAAAGGGCTTTGTTAAAATTTATTGTTTGTTTACAGGAGAACATGACCTTTATTAAGGTGAGAACAATTTAATTATTTTCATTATACTTACCTCTGTTCAAAAGTATTCCACACATTTGTAAGAGTGAAATGTTGTAACGTTCCTTTCAACTTCTGCTCATTTAGCATTGCCTTTTCATTCGACTCTTTATAATTTGATCCTGTTTGCATTAAAAATTTCCCGTGACCCTCGTTAGGATAAAGTTTTTATTTAATTTTCTCTGAGAGAACTTCTTTGTTGGTATACAGACGGAAACGGCCCTGATGTATGACGCAGTCCATCTGTTTGCTAAGGCCCTACATGATCTTGATACGTCACAGCAGATTGACGTGAGACCCCTCTCCTGCGAGGCTGAAGACACATGGCCCCACGGGTACAGCCTCATCAATTACATGAAAATCGTAAGTTCGATCTCCATACATGTTTAATTCATCGCATAAATCCATTGTTCCAAATAGTCTGTTGTTTAGGTAAATCTTTTTGAAGTAAATGGGCGATTGATGACTTGACTATATTTCCATAACATCAGAGCACAAGATTCTCTGTTTTATCGCACTCTCCTACTCCATAGTGAACACCAGAACAATAACTTTACGTTAAAAGTCTACCTCCAAACGTTCTCCGATTTTCGCTCAAAGCGTACTGAAGTCTCGCAATAAAAAGAGAAGTTTAGTGGTCATTGAACAAAGCTGCGACCAACATAGTGGGATTAAGTGCTGGAACGTGAGACTTGACGGATTAACTGCTCCAGCAATGTTCAGCTTAAGCACCCGAGATTTCGCTTTTTATGTCAATCTGTGTGCTCTCGTTGTACTAACCGTTAACTTAGGTGAGATTCTACGAGCACTTTGTTTCGTAATTAGCTGCAGAAGGCACTTGTTGAAAGTAATATAAACGCCGAGGTACTTATAATTACCTACGTGGCTGATGTGTGCTGAATTAAACGCAAGCTGTTCGACGCCACCGTGTGTAATATTGGAAGATCAAATTGATAGGTCCAATATTGATGATTCAATAGCGGTAATTAACTTAACCCCCGCCACTGTCATAACCTCACGATCGATAGGGGGGACCAAATCAGACCTGAAATAATGGGCTTCACTTTCCTTATACGTATATAGTTGAATCAGTTTTCAATTAACAATAATCAATAGGTAAGTAATACTCCCTGTAAACGAGGACAACGACTGTACCAAAACTGTAACGCACATTTGACCCAAAAGTTTGTACGTATAACTTAATTATTATAGATCTTTAAACTTGATAACCAAAATAACTTCCACAATACTCAACTCGTTAATTCAATGAACAGGTCGAAATGAAAGGCTTAACCGGAGTGATAAAGTTTGACCATCAAGGATTCAGAAGCGATTTCACTCTAGATATAATTGAGTTAACAAGGGAAGGACTGCAAAAAGCTGGAACTTGGAACTCTTCAGAAGGCGTTAATTACACCCGATCGTACGGCGAGAACCAAAAGCAGATAGTGGAGATACTGCAGAATAAGACGCTCATCGTAACAACCATTTTGGTAAGCTATAAGTAACATTCAAGATATAGGCATTAATCTACTGGAAACATTTTACTGCTCTCTCGAGGCCCACAAAAGCAAAATTAGCGTATCGCACATATATATGAGTGTTCTCTCGAGAAGCGAAAAGGGGATTTATGTAGACTGGCACACAGTAAAAATATATTCCCTGAGAGAAAACATTCATGCGAGACATATCCGTATTCATGACTTGATACATACAAAGCCCTCAACAGAAACACAGAAGACAGGCAAACCTGTATTTAAATAAAAAAAAATCACTCGAGCATTTCTCCAGGCTTGCTGTTTACGAATTCATTTCACGTGTATTCCCCAAGTATGTAAACTCTGTTTACTCATGTAGTAATTCTTTTTTAACACATTTACATATGTAATCTGTTCTGTTAATCCCTAGAGCTCGCCGTATTGTATGAGGAGAGAGGCCAGCGAGAAACTCACGGGCAACGCGCAGTTCGAGGGATACGCCATTGATCTCATTCACGAGATATCTAAAATTCTGGGCTTCAATTATACATTCAAGCTGGCGCCTGACGGTCGATACGGGTCCTACAACCGGGAGACTAAAGAGTGGGACGGCATGATAAGGGAATTGTTGGAACAACGAGCCGACCTCGCCATCGCTGATCTCACCATTACATACGACAGGTAGGTTACTCATGAAAATGTGTAATCATAAGTTTCCTTATTTTTCATTTCAAGAAAATATTTCCAACCATTTTTGGAAGTGAAAAACAATTGCAGCAAAGTATTGTTTGCATCTCGCTTACCATTCGACCGGCAATCTTTTGTGGCGCGTTGAAGCGTATTGTATTTACCCTATTCATTGTATTATTTTCGTTTGTGCAGAGAGCAAGTGGTTGACTTCACAATGCCGTTCATGAATCTCGGCATTTCCGTGCTTTACCGCAAGCCCATTAAGCAACCGCCGAACTTGTTCTCCTTCCTATCGCCGCTCTCCCTCGACGTCTGGATTTATATGGCTACCGCGTATCTCGGCGTGTCCGTACTGCTATTCATTCTGGCGAGGTACGTAGCCGTAGACACTCCATGGATATCACGCGGAAACTGATACATTGAAATTTCACTTTATTTTCTTCTCTTTATTAATATTTATATTTCTTCTCTTTATTAATATTACTCTAATTGGCAATGTGTGTACAGCATTCAGCGTATAACATTCCGTATATTTAACGGTATATGGATTCAATTCGGAGATGGCGCCAAATACTGCAAGGCGATCTCTCAGTTGAAGCATCGCTTGCCTCAGTTGGAAGAGTGACTGTAATTAGGTTGCTAAATGTATCTGTCCGATAGGTTCACTCCATACGAATGGCATCCAACGCACACTCCTGATGGTGAGAAAATGGAAAATATTTTCTCTCTGGCTAACTGTTTGTGGTTTGCCATCGGATCTCTTATGCAGCAAAGCTGTGATTTTTTGCCCAAGTAAGATAATTTAGAAAGACCCCTAACATTAACTTTTATTAGTACCAGACTAAGAACGAGCAGTTCCTTGCCGGAAATGAAATAAAGCATGTTTTCGCTTTAAGTGTCATTGAAGAGAGGAAACAAATGAAACTTGGTTCGAATTCTAAACACGCATTTCATTTCTGGTGATAAAATAGTGAACTCAGCGAAGTCCACAAGATGAACATAAAAGAGGGGTTGTTCAATCATTCGCCAACTTACTCGCAAGTGAATTTCAATTCCGGAAGCATTTTATTGAAATGTACATTAAAGCTTTTCCTCTTATAAAATCAATTCCTTATAAAGCGTGTACATGCATTTATGTAAAATAATGTGCATGTTCAATCACAACGAATGAAAACGCACTGGGGCTTCATTACGAGAAATAATATTTACAAACGGTTATCGTATCAATTTAATTATGTTAAAGCGTGAACCATTTTGTGTTCATTCCATAAAATATACTTTTAATACAAACTAAAATGTTTGTGAGACGCTGCATTTGGTAAAATTATTCTGAGTGTTGAAATTAAACCAAAAGTAAGTTGGCTCGCGATCACAAGATACTTTATAAATAAATGACGGGCAGTATTTGGGCGCAGGTTCAGCCCGTACGAGTGGGACTCCCCCAGGAACTGCCTAGACGAGCCGCCGGTGCTGGAGAATCAGTTCACTCTCTTGAACTCGCTGTGGTTCACTATCGGCTCCTTGATGCAGCAAGGTTCGGATATCGCGCCGAAGTAAGTCCCTTATGCCTCTGATGGCTACAATTCCGAAACAGCCCACAAACGGCACGACAACTGAAAAATCACGTTGTTTAACCAAAATTTGAGCAAAGCCGTCACTAGTTAACGTAGACATAGTAAGAATGAGTAAAATTGAGTGGAAGAGTAATCTCGCGGTAATTACAAAACGGAAATGTAGCCTTCAGTTGCAGAGCTTGGATGAAGAACTCCCTTTTACTAATTAGTTTCAAAGCGACCACAGCCCTTTGTGAATTTCAAGCATCGGTAGTCGCCTAGAGCGTCCAATTTAAATAGAGACGTGTCGGCTATTTCGACTAGCCTTGGTTTCCATCTCACAGTACTTAGCTAAATACAGTTGATTTAGTAGCTAAATAAACAACTAGTTTCGACAACGTAACTGATATCGCACCCAAGACTTGCTTGTGCAGTATCCACAGCTTGCTGCATCAAAGTTTGTTAGATACTTAAGATACTGAGATATTGATTTCACATCGATCTGGTGACGAACTGGTCTGCACCAGTTTCAATGTGGAATAAATGTCTAGTTTAATTTAGAAAACTCACGTTTATTCACTGCATTTTACACCTTAAAATACACAATTTTATAGAAATTTGAACTGCACTGAAACCAAAATCGTACATCAGCAACACAATATTTACATACTTGAAATTCCGCCGTGTTTTCAGTGAAGTCCCTCGGTAACATAGTTATTTTAACAATGCTCGTTAGTGTAACCTCTTGTACTGGAGCTGTCGTTATTAATGCACTGTTGTTTGCGTCAGAGCGGTATCGACCCGTATGGTCGCGGGGATGTGGTGGTTCTTCACCCTCATCATGATATCCTCGTACACCGCCAACCTGGCGGCTTTCCTCACCGTGGAGAGAATGGACTCGCCCATTGAGAGCGCCGAAGACCTCGCCAAACAGACCAAGATTAAGTATGGTGCACTGAAGGGAGGTTCCACTGCTGCGTTTTTCAGGGTGAGTACATTCCAGTTGCTGCCAAATTGCCTTAATAATATGTAAGAGACGAAAAAGTTGCTTGTTGGCAAAAAACATTTTTGCTATTTATTTATTCTTCTTCTTACTCGGAACTTATCACGCGAGAAATTCAAGGCGATTATAAATTAAATAACATTTCAGTTACAAATTCGGGCAATTTGTTTCACCAAAACATAATCCACTCCATTACTCTCCTCGATTTCTATCAGTCGTTGGTGACAGTTTAACGAAACGAATTCTAATTCCCGTAATTTGCGTTCGGTAGATTTAGAAACCTCAAAGTCACCGAAAGATGCTTCAACCCTTTAATTTAAAACGGCTTTTAAACTTAACACTTGTCTTGAGAAAGTATGGCGAAATAAGCGGATGATTTTACGTATTTTTATCTCATAGAATAAATCTTTTGTATTAGAGTCTTACCTTATGAATTTAGGCTCGAGTCGAGTACCTCATAAATATGAAACGTTCCTGTGTTCTGTTGTTAAGCATGATGTCAAGGATTTATGGTGTGCTATCGTGTACCAGGTTTTATTAGACTAAGTTGACATATTGAGTTTATAAAGAGTATATCAGAAAGATCTATTCAAGTTTTTTTATAAGGTTTGGGATATGGTTAACTTTAAAATAAAACTATGTTTGAATTTTTAAAGTGCGCCTTCAGGTCCAAATCCTAAACTATGAGGAATATCGACAAATAGAAAAGAGTCTCGGCCCCGATTTTGATGAAAAGTAAAACTGCATCACTGGATTTTTGAAAAATCATTGTTCCTACCCGGGAATCGAAATGATTGATTTTGAAAAGAAAACTAATCCTGTATTGTGTATTAATACAGGATAATTTTTTTTTTTCATTCGAAAGTGTAGCTAATATGGATCAAATTTTAGGAAGTAATAACATAATATATGCCAAACTAAAGGAACGCTCTCATTTTTAACAAATTAGTTTTAAACTGACTAAAGCCTACTTATTTAGGTAGCTTTAGTACCTACCTTAACCGATATTTTATCAAAAATCCAATAATTCAGTTGAAAACTAAAACTGCATTATTGTTCTAAAAAAAAATGAATTGAAATTATTTTAAGAAAAAAAGTATTTCGTAAAAGATGAGGTTTTTCCTTTTGTATTCCGTGTGTTATTACTTCACCCTGTTTACACATATCCATCTCGTTGCATTTAATACCAAGAATTAGTACAGCTGACTCTTAGGACACGGTTTCATCAACAACTCGTACAACTCCATGAAAGTAGCGTTACATTGCGTGCTACCGAAGTATTATGTGATCAATTGATCTTTCATGACCCGCAATACTTAAACATGCATAAGAGTTGCTTGCACATAGAATCGCGGTCTTCGCGGACAAAACTTTGTAAGCATGCGTAAAAATCTTAAGAAGAATTTTTTGGCTCTAAATCCGAATAATCCCTATTCGGATTTAGAGCCAAAAAATTCTTCTGGAGCAGGTTTATATATTTATATTTTATACAGGACTCAAACTTTTCAACATACCAACGAATGTGGTCTTTCATGGAGTCTGCGAGGCCAACAGTTTTCGCAACTAGTAACAAGGAGGGAGAAGAGAGGGTGGTCAGAGGGAAGGGCGCTTATGCCTACCTCATGGAGTCCACCACCATTGAGTATGTGGTTGAGAGGAACTGCGACCTTACCCAAGTGGGTGGGATGTTGGACTCTAAGGGATACGGGATTGCCATGCCCCCCAGTAAGTGAAAGCTAACATTTTTCTGTTCAGTTGTTTTTCGTATATCCCTATTTGTGTACTACTGCAAAAATCTTAATTAATTGTTAAAGTTATAATTTCATTCATTTCTGCAAACTGGTATAAATGGTCAAAACTATCGTTCAAACAATTCATGCTTATGCTCGGTATAATGAGAAAACTTTTGTAGCTATAATATCGGCAAAACCGTAGTTTTCTACCAATATCAACTTTTGTGAACGAGCTTCGTCGACGTGTGCACAAGCGTTTTTATATAGCTTCGAAAATATGCTGGCGGGTAATGAAAGCCAATTACCGTAGTAATTAATTACAAAACCGTGCTTATAACATGACATATTGAGGCACTTGTCTCACCGCCGCCGACGAGAAAGCTATTAGCCTTCGACTATTTACTCGCTGAGGAAAGGGACAAAAGACATGGATCTCGTGTGAGTAAAAAGGACACATACATTCATAGTCGATAGCTGGCTGTTCACACTACCGGCAAGCGGCATCTACCTCTAGTTGATCGCAGCGACGAGAGGTATCAAAGATTGTACTCGCTCAGCGACACTATCTCGGCGATGCTCACTTGGCAGTCAGAACTCACCAACCAGCGGCATTGCGTGTAAAGCCAGTTGCACAAAAGCTCTCAGCTAAAGCCAAGCGTCAAAGCTATCGAAACTTTTCACTCGCTAATATACTCGCTGCTCGTCAACTCGTTTCCAATTTCAAGCTTTATTCGCTACTCGCTGATCGCCGGCGATAATTCAAGTGCCTAAAGAAAAAGGCTCTAGACAAGCGACATTCTTTCTGTGACAGCGTGGCAATAACGAAATGTTTAAAAAGTCGAAAATGTATGGAAATAAAAAGTCCAAATGAAATATTACGTGATTGATCCTAAAATAGCGTCACTCTGTGCAATGCAACTTACATGCGAGTTGCTTGTAAGTGGTAATGTCAGTAGTCGTTCTACAAAACCGAACTTACTCTAAAACTCGATTTCCCATATTTACAGCCAGTTACATACCTCCACGTCTTTATTACCTAATTGTTTTTAGACTCGCCGTACCGTACGGCCATAAGCGGAGCCGTTCTCAAACTGCAAGAGGAAGGAAAATTGCACATTCTGAAAACCAAATGGTGGAAAGAGAAACGTGGCGGAGGGTCCTGTAGGGTAAGTAAAGGGAAAACGGCGTCGTTAGCTACTCGTAGTTGCCGTAGTTTCACTCGACGGTGTTTAACGGTTAGATGATTCCGAATTCTTGTTTTTGGGTTTTGTGAAATATTTAAAGCAAATGATAGCAAAATGTATAGCAAACTCACAAAGTAAAATGAGAAAATTAAGCTATGGTTACAGTATAAACTACTAGTTAAGTGGGTAAGAGCTTATTTCATTAATTAGGAGAATATTTTGAGCTCAATTCTCCACTTAGCATATTGAAAATACTGAGAGCAGCCTCAAAGGAAGAATTTTCATTAAAAACCCATCGTTTTTCCTTTCACAGAATCTAAAGAACTCGAATAATGTTCCTTGTATCTCGCATTTTTGTTCGGGAAACGTCAGAAGCCGTCACTAAACGTTTATGGCGCATTATAGGGGATATAAAAGGGCAAGGATGTGTCACGTATACTCAACAATGTTTCAATCATGACGAAATAAAATAAAATAGGGACCTCTATTGGTGCTATACATCAAAGCTACCTCGCGATTTATAACTTGTTAAAGGCTGTGAGAAAAGACGACGCTCATTGATAAAAATATTGCCTTGTCATTTGAACAGTCAACAAACAATTTATCCGTGATAAGACTTGGACAACAACATTTGTCAGATGTCAAGAGACTCTTCTACGTTAAGAGTCTCTTGACAAGAGACATTCTTTCAAGAATGACGTTTGTGGAAACTTCAATACCTCTATTTTATATACCTCTGTGAATATACAACGTGAATAGCATGTTGTAATTTGAAGGGTCCACTGCATTAATGCTGAAAGTCCTTTTTTTAATCTAAGTAAATATGTCATTCTACCACTGGATATATTATGTTATCTTATTGCTTATTTCGATGACCAACTTAGCAATATCACTTACATTTCCAAAATTATTTACAGTGATTGAGAGTGATTCATACCTAATATAAGATAAAAACACATTATATAAAAACTCTTTTTTTCTAGTTCATAAAGCTGAAAATAAAGAAATATTTTCAAGAATATTTGATGTGCAACAAAACAAAATAATATTATTTTCTAGCTTTAAACAACACTTTCGTTTTCCCATTCATACAATTAAACAACGCTCAGTTATCTTAAAACTAGGTAACAAGGACAATAATCGTTATTGCAGTGGACCCTTCATTTGTTATTCACATTTTAAATTTTTGACAATCACAATAATCAATCAATTACTTTGTCTAGAGATGTTCTTAGACTAAGCTATGATTTTGATGCCTCAGGACGAGACCTCGAAGTCGTCATCGACAGCGAACGAGCTAGGACTAGCGAACGTTGGCGGCGTGTTCGTGGTCCTCATGGGAGGTATGGGCGTTGCGTGCGTCATCGCCGTCTGCGAATTCGTTTGGAAGTCGCGCAAAGTCGCCGTGGATGAACGGGTGAGCAATTTCCTTCAAACATTCATTTGTTCCAGACTTTTGACAGACTGGGGTTGCGTTAAGGATACGTCGTTAATAGATTAGTCTGAACAGACGGATAGCAGATCCGTACGACCGATTTACACGTACCGAAACGACCAGAGGGGCAATTCTCGTATTTTAAGGAGGATTTTTCCCTCCGTTTTGACATAGATTGTTCCTTTCAACTATTTTTTTTCTTATATTATTATTTGTCACGGCCGTTTTAGATATTTTGAAAACGTAATATCCTTGCAGATTTTGTCAGATCTGTCAGTTTTGAAGATAGAACTGACACATTTGGTCGCCTTAACAAATATTTGTTACCAACTGACCCTTTTGTTGGCGATGTTGCCCTTTGTTGAAACTGGATGCTCAACGCTTCCATGCAAATAATATTCATCTCCGGAAAATTGCCAGGAACTCATATTTTTCCGGTCAACGACGAAGTTCGGCGGGTGACATTTAATATTTTGTTCGACATTAATTTATTTACAATTTCTGATTAATGCCGATATGCGTACGGTTCAACTGCTTGTTTGTTTTTTTTTTTTTTTTTTCATTCTAATTATTTTCAAAAATTAATAATGTTTTTGTTTTGTTCTAGGTTTATTTTTAAAATAATGTAGGTACATTTCTTTACAGTGAGTCTTTAATACGTACTTTAGTTTCGTAGACGCTAGAGAGACTGTAATTAGTGAACAAATGTGTTGATTTTTCTGTGATTGTTTTGTAGCTCAGGCACTTAAGTTAGGTATTGAAGTTAATTACCTATCTAGAGAGATATTTTTCATGGAGTTTCAAACTTCCAAATTGATTCTCGGAATGTGGTATTGCCTTCTTTTGCACACTACTACTGTAACTCGCTCGAACTTAACTCACCAAACTTCTATACTTTCATTGCTGCTTGGATCACAGAAAGAGGAGGTATGTTAATTCTGAACACTTTATGTATTAGTCATATACTCATATTAGATGTTGAACCGATTACCGTTTGGGTGGTGGAGTTCTTGATTGAGACAAGATAAGCTTTATTTAAAATAAACAATTTACAGACACTTTTGAAATGCCAAGGTCGGTCAGTCAAAATCATGAAGCTATTTGCACGTTCCTAAGCGTAGATCTCTAGCTTACCTATAGACGTAAGGTGGGTCCTCTAAAGGCTAAATGGAGCGATTTTTTTTCCTCAGGCGACCAGCTATCGCTCGCAGTGAGAGATAGTAGATGAGGATCATGTTAAAGGGAGAGGCCTATATCCAGCCGTAGACTAAACCTATAGGCAGTTGGTGATGAGTGTTCAGTGGGATATCTTTAAGGCATTGTTTCTTGCACAGGCATCGCTGTGTTCGGAGATGGCGTCAGAACTGAGGTCTGCGCTAAAATGTCCGGGCGGGGGCGCCGCCGGGGGGGGCGGGCCCGGAGGTGCCCGCGACGGCGCTGGCTCGCCCTACCTGCACTACGGGTTCAGCACCAAGAGCCAGCTGCACTAGCGGCCGGAGCCCGCCGCCTCGCCGCCCAGCGACGTGTAGGCGAGTGCGGCGGACGCTCCCATTACCCCTCTCTGCTGACGGCCAGCGGCTGGCGCAAGTCGCGCCGTCAGTGTCAATGGTCCCGCAGCCTGCTGTGAATGTTCAAACTAGCTGAAGGTTCGTTTGACGACTCGTGTAGCGTAGATGTTTACGATATATTATTGTAAATAAATTCATATCTAATTTATATAGGCTAAGTGCTATTGTAATCTAAGCGAACCGATGTTACGAATTTCTGATATTGTTTTCAACGAATTCTTTTGATAATGAACCATGATTTGTAGCGTCCCCCTTGCCAAAGATACATGTGCCAAATTTTACGATTTACCATAAGACATACCTACGAACGTGTAATCTTCACTTGGTGCGTGTGAAATGATTTTCTAGTCTATGGTTTTAAATTATTATGTACCTTTATAAAGAATCGATTTTAAAAATGCGTTACAAAATCAGTAGATACTATATCGATATTTTATAAATCGATTAGAATAAATTGACATTTCATTAAAAATAGACTAAGAGAATGTTAATATTTCCAGTTAAATTAATCTGTAAATAAATCGATACAGTGTTACTGCCAAAGTAGATTTAATAATTAGGAAAATTTACAAAGGATTAATAAGTTTAATAATTTGTTTTTGCTATAAGTAATGATGATGGATCAAATGACTTGTGGAAAATTTAAATGATAATTAAATAATATATTTACGTTATAGTTAATTGGGTGTAAACTTAGTTTAAACTGGAATAACGATGAAAGTTAACGAACCGATCACAACGTGAGAACTTTATCATTTTGTGTCGTGATACTACACTAAGTATACTTGTAATTGGTACCTATCGGATACGTTTCAGCGGCTCAACATGTGCCAAATATCCTGTTCACTGTCTGTAATATATTTTGTAAGTTTACATCGCCGAGTTAAATAAATAAATTGTTTTATTAACAAACATGACTTGTTATTTAATATCCGTGTTTTAAAATTAAAATAATTTTTGCGTACGCTGTCGTGTTAATGAAGCTCAGATATTATGGAACAGGAGTAAATATTAACTGTTGAAATGAAATGTTACGACGATTTTCACGAAGTTTTTATAAGTAAATCCCAGGCAACATCCACTTCGGCAAACATTAATACAAGTTCCAATTTAACGAATCATAAAAAAGATACCTATCGTCTTCATATCATTATTATTAAAACAGGATAATGAGTGATTCAGGTACAGAATGTAATACTGGATATAAAATAAATAGATAGGCAGGTAAATAAGTTAGAGTTAGTTCACGACTGTTTTACAACTTTTATACGAGGTAGCTCGCTCCGCTCCGTAACGCTCCGCCGTCTGTTTTACGACCCGCCAGCAGTAAACCAGGACACCTATCAAAATATTGCTTTGTCACCGGCGTAAAGTGTTTTTTTTATATATTTTATTACATACAAAATATATGATTGTATTTCCTATTGCAGTATTTACTAAGTATATTTGTAACGGTGGTCGTAAAGTTGCCTTTATATTATTTTTATAAACATTTGAGCTTTCTGTCCCATTTTTTATCGTCTTTTGTTTCATAAAATGAAACCTGCTACACGTGTGATACCTAAACTAGACAAAAATGTTTAATCTTAGCGAAAACTGAGTTGATGAAATCGTAGCCATGAAGTAGGTCGGTATAACTGTGAGTCTAGGTAGAAAAGAAAAAGCTTCAACTTTACGAGTATGATAAAATCAAAACTTAGTTCGAAATCCAATATCAGTGAGACCAATTTGCAAACTAATTAGGAATTGCAAGTTTTGCTGTAAGAGTCCTAGTTTTCTTTACAAAAAAGCCGATTCGTTCGATATTGTCGGACAAAGGAGGAGATGGAAAAGTCCGTAAGTAAAAAAGAATATAAGTAAGGGAAAAACTAACATTGAAAACAGTTTTTTGCTACGAAGTACTCACAAACACTTTTTTCTTATGTAATAGGCCATTTATTTCGGCTTTCGGCAAAATGCTGGCAATTTTTTACCATGTGACGGCTGCTCTATTACATAAATACGTATAGGTAATGCGGTCATTTCTACCCCCAAAAGGGCAATGAAGAAATTGTGTAAGAGCGTGTGTGACCCCATGCGCCCCTCGACGTTCAACGCGTTAAGTGTTACTTATATTGTCAGAGGAAGTTGGCGGCGTTTTAGAAAATAAATGATGTGATGTCACGGCATTACTATTACTGATAACGGGTAAGGTAGTATCTTACGTCTAGGATATCCATCACGAAATTAAGTTTACTTACTGTATGATGCTACAAAGAAATTCCTTATCGGAAGAACCTACCTTCATATTGATATCTATTCACCTACAAGGATGTTCAAAAACCTCCTATTGCAATCCCATTTTGTGCCTAAGCTACTTCTTTAACTCCAGATTGCTTTCACAAGATAGGGAATACGATAAGGCCGCCAACCCCAAGTACCTATGTTTTTTAATTTTAAGAATTCCTATGTTTTTTTTTTTCGTTCCGAACATCCGTAAGAAACGGAACCCTTATAGGATCACTCAGGTGTCTATATGTCTGTCTATCACTGGCATTTTTCTCTGCGTCTACTGGACCCATTTTATTGAAATTTTGTTCAAGAAAATTCTAGTTCTGTGACCTAAACACATCATATGCGTAACGTAAATAAATAACGTTTGAGCATGGTGGAGTCACTTTTGGCAGCTAATAGTTCTTTACCTACAGATTACAGGAAAACCCATAAGAAGCCTATACTGTTACAATAATAAGTTACAAAAATTAAATTTACGAATAAGAAGCCTATCTGTTACAATAATATGTTACAAAAGATAAATTGGTCCGGAACTCTATGCACGCATTTGACCAGTTTTTTTTTAATCTTGGTGTCAATTACCTATATATAGGTACATGAATAAATAAATATACTTGAGATTGAACAAACGAAATTGAAGACCATTCTGGTAGCACATTTCAATGCTAATAATGTTTTATATACTGGGATTTTCGACTTTAGGATTATTTCTGATAGAATGTGGTTTTCTCTAGAGGCTCTGGAAGTTGTAACGCAGGACCTTTCAATCGCCTGTCGCGGTTGCTACCACAACACTAGCAAGTGTGACTCTCTTAAAAGACTTATTACTGTAAAAGGAATGATTTACAGCGTCGTATATCAAGCTAGGAATTTTGATACCAAGAATAAAAGTTCTATTACTGTGATCACGTTTTGTGGTAAAAGGGAAAAAATGTTTTACACTCCCACTTAAATTTATTACAGCGCAAATCTTGCTGAGCTTTGTAAAGAAGCATGTACTGCCGAATAACATATTTCAGTACTTACAGTTGTCACGTTGCGAGCTTTATTTAAACTTAAACCAGGTCTGAAAACAAAAAAAAAATAATATATCAAATATTACAACGAAAAAAGTCTATTTTCTGCAGTCACAATTTTCTAAACTAAAGGCTTAACAAGTCAAAAATTATTTTAATTGCAGACATGTATTCCGACTTGTTTCTTTGTAAGATCTTTTTCGTAGACAGATAAGTGACATGAACTCCCATAATGGCCGTATTGTTAATTTATAGCGGATACAATCTTTCACTGTCGTCCTACCTCAAACTCCAAAAAAAAGAAATTCCAAAAATTCTGCGAACAATATTAATTTAACCCCTAGCTAGACATTTTGTACAACACATAGGTACATTAACGAGGTCCCCGGGGGACTGTGACAATCCTACGTTAATTAGCCGAAACAAAATGGCGCGACGTGGCGCGGACGAGACGGGAGCGAAACCAGCGCGAGACGGGAGCGAAGCGAGTGCGAGGCGTGCATGCCGCGGATAACTTGTGTGTTTACGTTGTTTACTCTTTGTAACGGACGGCCATGCTGCTCCGTGTTAACAGAATGCCAGTTATATTAACATTTTGTATTCATGCCCCGGGCTGAATGTGGACATGTTGGGATTATGATTTTTTTGCTTTTTACCTAAATATCTAACAAAATATTTTTAACAAATAGCGTCATATGTAAGCCAGATTAAAAAAGAAGCTGGTTTATTTAGCAAAGGAAAATAATTCATGCTCATTTATGAGCGTCTACCGTCATTTTCAAGTAAAACTACTCCAAAAGAAAATCCCGTCACACTGGATGAGCAAAGAAATTTCAAAGCAATTCATCTCAATCGCCTTTTTTATCTCAAAAGCACTAGGGCGCTGAAATGTAAAATACGAGGTGTAAAACTCACACGCTTTCCAAATCACAATTTCCAACGATAACCCATTGAATACGGGTTTTCCGGTTTCCGGTTAGACGGCTAAGAGGAAAAGGGTTTTTGGGACGGAACCCGCGCTGATAACAACCCCAGTGTTCACGCTCCGCGGCACCTGCTACGAGTGCTACGCAATTTATATTTTTATACGTTATGTTTTTATTATCTCCAATATTGCTCTCTTACTATGAAAGGCCTCTCCTGAAACGTATTTACAATTTGATTGTGCAATAAAACCTACGAGTTATAATTCTGCGCTCGTAAACGGAGAACCTTTACATAGCGCCCCAAATTATTATTTATACCTACAGTTATTGCTTGATGCATTGATATAAAGATCTTTGTGTATGCTATAAACAATGAGTATTATAGAAAACAATACAGAGTCTCGTTAGCTGAGCAAATTGAATGGTAGTACCATACCCGTAATGATCACGTACCGAAGTGTGAAGCTGTGGGCCGTGGCCCGAGGGCTCTTGTACCTCGAGGACAAAGCAAACTTATTTGATGATGCAAACGTGCCCGACGCATGAGCCGGGATCACTCTCCTAGCGCCAAATCTTTCGATTTCGTCGAACCATCGTAAATCTAACTCACGTACGCACATAACGTGCTCTACGTAAATTTTCGGTCTGGGGTCATTTGGACGCATCGGGAACCGCATAGAGGTAATACAGAGAGGAAAATATACACAGAAAAACAATGAAAGCTGTCAAGTACATTTAGTTTTTTTATAAAAACAAAAATAGGCAAACATATTTGACTAATCAGACAGGATAGTGTTAAAAAGCATACTGCAAACGACTTGCTACTATAAAACTTTCGATTATTGAAAGAGAAAATTGATAAGATACACATACCCAACTCATAAAATGGCATATTAAATGGATGACTTATCGGTAGAAATGGAGAAATATATAGAAGATATTGCCACAAATGGTGTCAATACTAGTAGCCTAGATAGGATTCACACTGAACCGAATTTATCGATGTTTGCCGAAGAATTGTCGCCATTGATACATTTTATCGCCTCGGGAGAAGTATAAAACTGTGCTCTGTTCTATTTCGTATTGTACTCGTACAGAAAACTATACCCTATTGAATACATTCAAAATGTACAAAATAGTACATTGTATTTTTGAGCTGTCTGTTGGAGACTGAGCCAAGAAAAGCAGATTGGATCGAGAATTGGTAGCTGATACAACTTGGTAACTCAAGTTAAAGATAGCAATATAAAAAGTGGATAACGAAGATGAATCAGAAAACAGCTCACTCGTACATGTATACAAATCATCCCGGTAACATAAAAACCCTCTTCACAGTATTCCATACAAATTCAACCTTGAATCTCAAAATGTAAACGTTACAAAAAAGCGGCGTGAATGGGCAAAAAGTACAAATTTACATTTAAATTCTATCCTCAATGCATCGGACGGCATTATGTTTACACGAGCGCCGGGTAATACCGCCAGCATTTAGCATAAATTAATGGCTACCGGACATGGAATGTCGAGAAATGGAGTCCTAAGCTAGGTCTGTATGAGCATTGTAGCAGTGGTGATTTACCGCTGAGCGCCGTGCGGAAACGTTATTCAGTCGCTTCTTGCAAAAAAATCAGACAGGCAGGCTTCTTAAATTAGACGTCTGTTCTTATTTATGATTAAACAGTAATCAAAAAAGCCAAATTTTAAATGAGATTATGCCAAACAATATCTTCATCAAAACCAGTCTATGAGCAGCCCACTGCTACACATATGCTACTCCAATGGCATGCCACTCTTCAATCAATCAATCTTCCTTATTTTTACGGTTCCGTACCATAATGGTAAAAAGGAACCCTTCAGCTGCGACTAAGTCTGTCCGTCTGTAACAGCTGCATATCTCAAGAACTACTAATGATATCAACTTAAAATTTAGAATGATTTTGCATGATGCTTGCGCAAAATTTTGACAAATAACAAAGAAACAAAAATATTAATATTTTTTGCAACAGTTACTGAAGATTCTCAAATATCCGAAATGGGGCTACTAGGGCATGTGGGGTAGGGTATCACATGAAAGAACCCTATTTGCGCTATTTACATTCTCAAACAGTATTTATTTTTTAGACCGCATTGTTTTCGACTTTTGCCGAAATTTTAAAAAATACCATTCCCTTCCTTATCTCTGAAGTTTGCAAAGATAAAAATTTTACGTAACGAGTTTCAGCAACATACTTCTGTCTAATGTTGCATCAGGTTTTCAGAATGAGAAAATCTGAGGGCTAATACTACTAATTTTAAAGCAACGTCCGCATTTGCATCTCGATCTCAAGCTGTCAAAAAGCCTCCATTGCCATATACCGCGTGTATCTGACGTCGACGCACAAACGATTTCCATGGGTCCAGGGCATGATTCTGGACACCCCAGTGTTGGAATTTTTCGTCGGTTCTTTTCTAATTTTTTTCAAGAGTACCACAAAGTATCAGCTCAGCTGAGCTGAAATCTATTTGTGGCTTTATTCAGATTGCTCTTTTTAGTGAAAGTAGTTAATTAATTATTTTTTTATTAAAAATCTCATTGGGTTAGGTCAGAATAACGATTATGAGCAGTCTAAAGTAAAAAAACCCTTGAAAAAAATAAAAAAAATGAGAAAAAAGCCGACGAAAAATTCTAAGTCTAGGGTGTCCAGAATCATGCCCCGGACCCATGGAAATCGTTTGTGCGTCGATGTCAGATACACGCGGTATATATTTTTTTAATTTTAATATGAATCTTCCAACTTAATATTGAGTGAACACTCCATTCATAAGATTCAATGTCGTACTGTAATCACATTACCCTGTTGGGTCAGTCAACAGCAAAAAGTGTTGCCACAAGACTTTCGTTTTAATTAAACTACCGCTTGATGAATGTCTACTGAAACAAACCATTTTAATGATGCCACGGAGATTTAAAGAATTTATATTGCTGCTTCTAATCTACGGGTTATTTTGCTAATGTTGGGCTTTCCATCTTGTTTATAATTATTAGTGTTTTAGACGGGTTAATTTGTATCTATAAAAAATAGTAAAGAGGTATTAATTTCTTCCTTCTAAATGAATAAAAAAAACTAAATGGGTAAACAACTTATTTCAATGATTTCAACGAGTTAAATGAAGTAACATTTTCCGAAATACCACATCAAACTTTGGTATAAAATAAAATACAGCAAGTGACTGAAGTAGATAAAATAACATAGAACTACAATTTTAGTTCCGACTACATTGTATTCAATAGGTTCACACATCTGTTTCATTTGATGCTGCATTGTTGACAATGTCGCTATATAAAATTTCCGAACACATACGCATCTAAATCTATATGTATATCTACTACAAATCCCCCATATACGTAGGTAGGTACCGGTGTGTGCTGCCCACAAACGTCTATCCCCGAAAGGTACTTTAAATGCAAATCACAGCGAAGTTCCACCCGAACAGCGCTGCAGCCAGCTTATATGTAAACAAATACCGCGTGTATCTGACATCGACGCACAAACGATTTCCATGGGTCCGGGGCATGATTCTGGACACCCTAGACTTAGAATTTTTCGTCGGCTTTTTTCTCATTTTTTTTATTTTTTTCAAGGGTTTTTTTACTTTAGACTGCTCATAATCGTTATTCTGACCTAACCCAATGAGATTTTTAATAAAAAAATAATTAATTAACTACTTTCACTAAAAAGAGCAATCTGAATAAAGCCACAAATAGATTTCAGCTCAGCTGAGCTGATACTTTGTGGTACTCTTGAAAAAAATTAGAAAAGAACCGACGAAAAATTCCAACACTGGGGTGTCCAGAATCATGCCCTGGACCCATGGAAATCGTTTGTGCGTCGACGTCAGATACACGCGGTATATCAATTCCTGTATTACAAAATGATTTTTGATTTCTGTACAACAGAACTTATATTTTTACCGTAGTTTTATTTCTAACTCTTTGAGAAAACCCCATTTAAGAAAACCCCATTTAAGAAGATTCTATTTCTTAACCACCTTTTGAATTTTAACTTTTATACAATTTGAGGTAGATATCATTCAAAAACAACAAAACAACCAATAAAATGGAACATGAAAATGTACCTATATACATCTCCAGATTGCATTTTCTCACAAATTGAAGTAGTTAGGAAAATACCAGTAGGTACTCCATATAGCCACTAGAAAGCATTTGCCAAACAAATTGGTGATCTCAGTTTAATCTACATACAAAATATCCAACACACAGATGAATGCTGCTTCACCCTTTGATAAACTTCTGTCACGTCGCAACACGTTTAGGGGATGAGATAAATAATAACATATTATCAACGATACCTACCGTGACATGAATTTATACAAGAGACTAGCATTTGCCCGCGACTTCGTATAGGTACGTATATTCCGTTTTTAGGGTTCCGTAGCCAAATTGCAAAAACGGAACCCTTATAGATTCGTCATGTCTGTCTGTCCGTCCGTCCGTATGTCTCAGCCACTTTTCTCCGAAACCTTAAGAGCTATGCTGTTGAAATTTGGTGTAAGTAGATGTATTTCGTGAACCGCATAAAGATTTTCACACAAAAATATAAAAAAAAAACAATAAATTTTGGGGGTCCCCATACATAGAACTGAAACTCAAACATTTTTTTTTCATCGTACCCATACGTGTGGGGTATCTATGGATAGGTCTTCAAAAATGATATTGAGGTTTCTAAGATCATTTTTTTCTAAACTGAATAGTTTGCGCGACAGACACTTCCAAAGTGGTAAAATGTGTGTCCCCCCCCTTTAACTTCTAAAATAAGAGAATGATATAACTAAAAAAAATATATGATGTAAATTACCATGTAAACTACCAGCGAAAATTGATTTGAACGAGATCTAGTAAGTAGTTTTTTTTTTAATACGTCATAAATCGTAAATCTAAATAAATTTTGAAAAAATCATACTAACTTTCATAAATCAATATTTCTCCGTCGGGCTAGAGCTCAGGGACATACAAGAATTCAGGAGAATAGGGAGGAAAGGAGAAAAACCCCGACCGATTACAGTAACGTTCACTCGGCTGAGCACGAAAATAGATATTTTTAAACAAAGGAGAGTACTAAGAGACACTTCTTACTATATACAAGAAGACTTTCCACAACATATTCTAGAAAAAAGAAGGGAACTACAAGAGCAAATAAAAATTGAAAAAGAAAAAGGAAACTCCGCCACCATTAAGTACGACAAACTGATAATACACCACAAAAATACGGAAATTTCAGGCAACAAGAAAAGGCCTTTGTCAATATCACCAAACCACAATGATCTTACGCAAGCAGAAACAAGGACACAAGCTAATAAAAAGAACAAAATTCAAACAGGAAAACAAAGATCGTCAAGTCCATCACAGAGAGTTATCAAACCAGGACTACTCGGTTTCCTAACAACCAAAAACCAAACCACTAACAACCAAAACCACCTACCACACGGCCAAACAGACAAAAATAACAAACAATAGCAATTACTCCCCTCTCTAACGGAAAACGAATTACAAATAAAAACAAACACTAAACCACATCTTCCAAGCCGGCTGGTCCCCGTGGAAGATAACGACCAAAACCCTCCAGAGGAAACAATAGCAGCTGTGTCAACCACAACAAGAAAAAAGTATGACATCTTACATATAGCGTCTTACAATGTTAAAACTCTATCGACTTACTCGCGCCTACTGGAACTAATAGAATCTCTAAAAAACGTAAAATACGATATTATTGGTCTCTCAGAAGTTAGAAGACTCGGCAACAAAATAGAGGAACACGATGAGTTTATTTTTTACTACATCGGAGAAACGCCAGGATTATATGGAATAGGATTTATTGTCAAAAAACACTTAAAAAAATACATAACAAGTTTCAAGGGACTGTCAGAAAGAGTAGCGATGCTAAGGATCCTTATCAACAACCTAGACTTAAGTATCGTTCAAGCTTATGCCCCAACAGAGGCTTCAAAAGACGAAGAACTAGAGCTTTTCTACAGTACCGATGACAACGCCATACGACTTTCAGGAAATAACATAATTGTCATGGGTGACTTCAACGCAAAAATTGGTCAACCCAAACCAGACGAAACCATCACTGGAAAATACGGCTACGGAAACAGAAACTGTAGAGGAAATAGGCTCATTAATTTTGCGTACGAAAACAATCTAGCCATTATGAACACTTTTTTCAAAAAGAACAACAAACAGAGATGGACTTGGATATCACCTAGTGGAAATACAAGAAATGAAATAGATTACATTCTAACAAACCTACCAAAAAACGTAGACAACATACAAGTCCTAAACATCACTTACCCTTCGGATCACAGACCGGTTAGGGCAGCTTTCAATGTGCTTTCAAGGTCGAAAAATCGTAGTAAATTTGGTCAATGCCCTAGATCACAGTTAAAGAACGAGGAAGAAGTGAAAATCTACAACAAATCGCTGAACAGTTGCTCAGCAAATTTGCTCGACCATTGGAATGACGATGACACCGTACAGAATTGCTACGATAAAATAACACACGCAATTAATATCAGCTTGAAAAAAGCACATGAACTAGCAGGCACAAACACAGGGAAAAAGCAAATAATATCAACACGCACAAAGTCACTAATCAGCAGAAGACAAGAAATACATAATACAAAACCGAAATCAAGGGCTATGAAAAACGAATTAACAGCACTGTATAAGCTCATAAGTAAACGTATAAACCAAGATTATAAGGCACACCGCACGCAAACTATTGAAAAATGTCTTCATGTCACGGGGAGTGTTAAGAAAGCGTATAAAGAACTGCGAACACATAAATCATGGATAGAAGAGCTGAAAAGCAAAACTAACAACACACAGAATAGAACAGAAATACTCAAAATAGCGACAGATTTTTACAAAAACCTTTATAGCTCGCCAAATCAAACATATGAATTTCCGAGTAGTAGTAAAGAAGAGGCGAAAACAATCATTGACGAAGACGAAGTGGTGAAAGAAATTAAAGCACTAAAAGCAGATAAAAGCCCAGGACCCGACAGGATTACTAATGAAGCCATAAAAATAGGATACATGTATCTTACTAAACCTCTAACCCGACTGTTCAATATGATACTGAGTTGCAAAAATACTCCAAGTCAATGGTCAGTTTCGGAAATAATTCTACTCTATAAAAAAGGAGACCCAAATGATATAAGTAACTATAGACCGATAAGCCTACTACCTTCACTATACAAACTTTTTTCCTCTATTATAGAGAAAAAAATAAAAGAAACCACAGAAAAATACCAACCAATAGAACAGGCAGGCTTCCGACGAGGTTTTTCAACGGTTGACCACATACACACACTAGAAATGGTAATAGAAAAATTCCAAGAGTTCAACAGACCACTCTATGCTGTTTTTATTGATTATCAAAAAGCCTTCGATACTCTACTCCACCCATCGATCTGGGAAGCTCTACTCTCTCAAGAAGTGGCATTGGATTACATACAAGTCCTAAAAAACATCTACGACAACAGTACTAGCAGAGTGAAGTTGGAGACCACTGGGCCACCTATACAAATAAAAAGAGGTGTAAGGCAGGGAGATCCAATCTCTCCAACAATTTTTATAGCGGTACTAGAGACAATCGTCCGCAACCTGAAATGGGAGAAAGTCGGTATAAATATAAACGGATGTTACTTGAGCCATCTCAGATTCGCTGACGATATAGTTCTGCTATCAGAAAGCACAAACCAACTACAACTAATGATAAACTCGCTACATGAAGAAAGTCGTAAAGTGGGCTTAGAAATTAACCTAAATAAAACAAATGTCATGACGAACCATATTAAAACAGCTATATATCTCAACAATTTGCCTCTATCTTACGTTGATACCTACATTTACCTAGGAAAACAAATTTCATTCAACCAACACAACAACGAACTAGAAGTAGAGAGAAGAGTCAACAACACTTGGAAAAAATTCTGGAGTCTCAAGGAAATTCTGAAAAGCGACATACCCATAAAGTTGAAAAGCAAAGTCATGAACACCTGCCTGCTTCCCTCACTAACATATGCCTGTCAAACCTGGAAATTTACTATGAGAATAAAAAACAAGATCATAACATGTCAAAGAAGTATGGAAAGAAGCATGCTGAAGATTAGAAAGATCCAAAGAATCCGTCATACTGTCATAAGACAGAAAACGAAAACCATCGATGCTCTCAGCTACGCACAGAGGCAAAAATGGCGATGGGCAGGACATGTAGCCAGACTGAATGACAACCGCTGGACTAGAAAAACCACATCATGGTTAGGACCATCGGGCCAAAGAAAAAGGGGAAGACCAAATGCGCGCTGGGTAGACGACATCATAAAAATAGCAGGTACACACTGGATGCGAGTAGCAGAAGATAGAAAGCATTGGTTATCTCTGGAGGAGGCCTTCACCTTCCACTGAGAGGGGTTCTTGCAAATGAATATTAGAACCAAAAACTGACATTACCTAATTTAATTATACATCACATACAATACCAAATAATTTATTTTTCAAACTATCAAGACTAATATTATAATGTATAAATTTCAATACTTATTCTTATTACTGTCAAAGATAATTATTAGAAGTAAGGAAGTAATTTAATTTAATTGTTATTTAATTTATTTGAAATTGAAATTTAATTGTATTTGTTATTTGAATGATTTAATTGTAAAGTAATTAATATAATGGAATTTGAAAGTTTATTGCACTATTTTTAAATTGTGAATTTGTAGTGTAATTAACTTATTGTAAATTGAAATCTTATTTTAAAATTTTAATACCTAAATTTGAATTGAATCAATTTATTAATAATATTCTTTCTAACACCAAGCTAAACTAATTAATTATGCATGCTCACTGTTTTAAATTGTTAATCTCTACTTTAATGCAAGAAATAAAAGGCTTTTTTATTTTTATTTTTATTTATTTTAAATCGTAAATCGCAACTTCTGCTTACGGAACCCTCAGTGCGCGAGTACGACTCGCACTTGGCCGGTTTTTCCTGTTCCCGTAGGAATTTCGGAAAATAGAATAGAATAGAAAACCTCTTTAGTGCTCTCCTACACTCTCCAAAGAACCTCGAACTGGTCGTAGAAAGCTGAAAAGGCATCCTTTTCAGCTTCTTTCTGCTGTGCGTTGTTTGTCAGTCACTCAATCAGTCGAAAACGGTAGAATTTCATACACATTGATTACAAATTACAAATAGTTAATTTCATATTAATTCAGGACGCTATCAAAAGTTACATCCATACGAAATCCATGAATTACAATAGTTCCATTTCACTATGTAGTCTCGTGAACAAAGTTGTCTGCCAGATACGACATTCGCATGATCTGAAAGTTTTTATCAGACAAATTATTCGGAATATCAATGAGAATTTTAACATAAAAATGTTTTTAACAGAAATTCTCTTGTGGTGATTTTTACGCTCGTGTGACCTACCTAATGATAAAAAGTTAGTTATGATTGGAGCAAATCAGTTGACCTAACAAAAAAATCCTGTAAGAGTATGAGGAGAACTTATTTCAAAACTTTTCAAATGAATTTCTGGACTGATTGACGAAAGTTTTTTTTTCATTGATTTGCAATCTTGCAATCACATCTACACAAAAGTTGAAAAAAAGTAAGAATTCTGATTTCTCAAATCATATTTTTATTCGTATTTAATACAGTTAATTAAAACAAGGTCACTGAACTGCACAAAAGAACATACATCAGTGTATTCCTCCCTGATTTACAAGCAAGTGAGTATTATTAAAAGGTATGTATAGAAAAATCCTTTCAGATTGTTACTGAGATTTCTTCCAGGGCCGTAAACATCTCATCATCGAGCACTCATTCATTCGAGTACAGAAAATGGATGGCAATGTTACCACTAGTATTGTCAGCTTGATAACTCAGACATATTCTTTGAAACCTAGATATTTTATGCGTAAAGAAAAGGCTTTACGTAAATAAGGGTATGATTTCAATTTCAGATCCTTTTATGACATCTCAAAAGGTTCAGATGTCCAAGAAATATGTTATATAACACAACAATAAATTGTGGAATAAATAAAATGTATTCTTTGCAAATGTTTCACTTTGTCAGTAAAGGTTAAAGATGTTTATTACAAAGAAAGACAAATTCAGTTCGTGCTTTGGCTTCGTTTTTTTATGGTCCAATGATAGTCTTACTACACAGGAATAAATGACAAACTCCCAATATAAATTAAACAAAACTTGTGTAGTTAAAACAAATTACAATCGACACGTACCTAAGACCTACACAAATTGTTCTACATGCGAGCCATTAGCACCCGCCTCGAGGCTGCTAGACCACCTAAGTCGAACGCTGGAGCGACAAATTGCTTACCACATCGTTGTCGGTCAAATGTTTCAACAAACTACACTGTCTTTAACCATTAAATATGGAAATTGTGGATCAAATTCGTCTCGAGTCCTATGTTCCTAAGTACCTCATATTTTCGAGACAAATGAGAAATGAGGAATAAATAAAGTATGGGTTTCAAAGTCTGTGTGACATTATTACATGACATTAAATAAAATTATTACAATAAAAAGAAGTCTTGGAAGAGCTTTAAAAAGCTCCAACACAAAAATCTCTGAACCGATTTATACCATAGTGCAGCCCTTAAAGACAATAGCAACACAAAGGCATGTCACGCCATACATTACATCCCCAGGGATGTAAAGCACTGAAAATACCAGACAACTTTGTACGATTTGACGAGCCGTAGGGATAGCTGTGAGATTGACGACCGACGCACTGAACACGCCCCGGGGAAGGCATTCCACTCACTACGACGTTTAGACATGTGATATCGGAGCTGAGATATTGTTACCGAGCAATAACTTATATAATACAGCCCTTTCAGGACACGGAACCCGTCGTATCGCTTCGATGTTTTTCATTTAACTAAAAGATACTCAAAACAAAAAAAAGAACTTACGTTAAAATGTTCGCCGTCGCCGCTGCTGCTGTGATCCGGTTAAAAGATCCGCCTGTTTACAAATGGTTGTTTGGATACGCCCAGGGGACTTGTTTTTAGAGTTAAATTGAGCTCGGCTTAAAATAATGACGGAATTTTTCCTAAGAAAACATAGCGAAATGGTTTTAAGGAATTCAACGTTGTACAAATTTTTCAGTTTTAACTTTGAGTCTCTTGACTTTGATAAAGTGTTAGTTTAAAACTTTGACAATTAGCGGTTACACGAGTAAAAACAAAATACACATAAATATTACGAGTTCATTTTAACTTTACAGAACAAGATTGTCAATATAAATCGAGCCTAATATTTTGAAGGAAAGACAAAACAGAAAATAGTTATTTTACTTGTAGATTACAGGAATACTTATCAGAAGTCTATGGTTTGAAAATTATGATACGTTTGAGATTGCAAACGTATAACTCAGCACCCGAGTCCGACTCGCACTTGACTGGTTTTTATTAGATTAAGTCGCATCCTTACTTAATTCTAACATAACTGTTTAAACAGAGGGCCAATTCTACTATTTTAAACAACTTTCAAAAAAGCCTTAATTTTCTTACATTTTTGACAGTAATTCGATTGAGATGGGAATGTAAAAATTAGTAGAATTGTCACACTGAATCATGTTTTGTAAATCCATAAGAAGTCATGTACCTAATAGCTTCTTCGATTTCCGAAAAGTGTCAAACGAATGGGTTGCTGAATGACAAGTGATGTGGTTACACATCATATTCAATCGCTCCAACCTTTTGGAAAATGTAGTAAGGCTATATATAAGTGGTTTCGTGGGCGTATTATATTCTTCTACGTAACTAGTTATTTTTATTATATTTCATTTCAGCGGCAGGCCCAAGATAATAAACGTTCAATAACATCTAAATTCACGTTAGCATTACAACAAGAGAAATAGCGATTTCATAAACCCACTCACAATTGAAGTTAATATTGTAGTAACATACGTCAGATACAGAGGGATACAGGGATTGAGAAATATTTACCAACTTTCTTGCTGTTTTATTTACTGGTTACACTTACTTACACGTAAGAATCTTTCATAGACAACGTTAAGCGTCTTCAAAGCAATATGACTGTGTAAAGATATTCTCTTTTCCTCTTCCATGTAAATTTTCCTTTGGCAAGTGTTAGAGAGCGAACGCGTGTGTTATTTAGCCGTCACTACATCGATGATGGGAGGACGCGAGGCATGACATATGCATAATTTATCAAAGGAGAGGCCGTGGGTGTCATATTGGCTATGAGGGACACAAGGTCTGATTATGAGCTGTGCTGTACTGAACGCGGGAAGCGGAGCGGGCCGCTACCGCTGTCATGTCTATTGGGATGAGTGACGGCAACGTCACGGTGATTGAGTAGCGGGCTCGGAGTGACAAACTGGCGCGACTTGACTACCATGTAATCACGGATATCAAGCTATATACAATTCGGTGCAACCGGTATTTTCATTGGTTGATATTATACAAAATTTCCCTGCATCGCTTTTGTATCAAATATAAGGGAGAAGGATCTTATCGTACAAGCACTTTTGTTTGAAGTTTACTATCTATTGAAATAAATGTTATACTCTTCTTGTTGCCGTACGGTGATCAGTTTTTTACAAGAAATAGCTCAAGCTGTGGCATAGAGAATAACATGAGGATAGTGAAATTACCCAAGCCAGACGTCAGTGATGATCAAAAAGTTTGATGATGATTACGTAGGTACTTGTCTATCTTTTCCTACCCGCTCACAATATAGCACCTCCCTTAGTTCGTAAGACGCTGAACCGCGCTTCACTCGCAAATGTGGCCGGCACCGCTCGTTAGCAGCGCGCCGCAACCTATTAGCTCGGCACACTAATTATTTAGAACGTGTATCCACACGTATTTGCGTACCTCGCCTCCCAGTAACTGGGTAATATTGACGCGTCTCATTTACGTATTTAAGTATTCATGAAGTGCTGCATAATGTGTGTTGCTTACGTGTCTTGCTGGGTTTGCTTTAGCGGTGTTGTTTAGACAGTCAGTCGCTTTTTTATTTTTTTGCTGATTACAAAATCTGTTGTGCCTTGGCTCGGCAATTATGTACCTAGGACTTTTGAGTGAATTTTGGTCATAGTTATCATTGATACTGGAGGTATGGTGCACTATAGTGTGAGTGCAAACACAGGTGCATTCTGTATTCCAATCAACCTAATAAAATCTAAATACAACCTTTTAGTTTTCCGGAAGCTTGTCCTTGTCCCACGCTAAATGTTCCAAGTAATTCTTGACCTAGCAAATAAAAAAAAAATATATGGCACTTACACGTTACAAACCAGTCATAATAAAAACGCACACAAATGTATTACCACAAATCTGATCCTTTTTTTAAGGATGGGAAACCATCAAATGGCTCCTCCCGCTCTGGGTGAAGCAGGAGGGAGTGTCAGACTCTTACTGACTAAAACCCATCCGTGAGCCTCCTAAAGTCATGTGCGTATCAGAGCCGCGGTGACTCTTTCGAACATATTCCGCAACCCCGGCAACAAATCTGATCCTAACCCCCAAACTAGGCCTAAACCTGCATTTTGGGGCTCAGCGTTCAGCCATGGGTTCTATTTCCAATCTCACAACATTTAAGAGGACTGTCACTACAAAGTTGGCAGTCAAGGTAATTGCCTTTTGGTAACACACACAGGTCAACATTGTTTATTCATTAGATACAGAAGAAGGTAAAACACATATAGCAAATGAGGATATTCTTGGAAAACGACAACATGACAACTGCATGAATATGAAACGAATTAAGCTAATAGTACCTACGAACCATTTTAAAAACATTGTACATAAAAGGCTATAAAAGAAAAGCCACTTAAAATATTGTAGTCATAGAATGTCGAGTAGATACTGGTTGAAATTGTGGGAAAATTCTTGTGAAGCATCCTTCTAATAAGGAAAATGTTGCAAACATTTTAAACAAAGACTCCCCGGGCATACAGGGACGTATTCCGAAGTACAACCTTATTTTATGAAAGAGGCTTATAAAGTATCTTTATGGGTCGCTTAATATAATTAAAGTGGAAACAGTCCGACCCAAATAAATTTTCCCAAATTAAACAGTCATAAATATACGTACGAATATGTTCATACCAATAATGTAACGCGCACCGCATTCAACCTGTCTCATACATTATTTGTTATGTTCTACATAATCAATTAAATCAGAATAAACCGATTAAGCTTAATCACGATTATCATAATAACTACATAATAATGGGCTTTTAGTGTCTTCTGTAAATAACTACGAATTTTAAATAACTATTATTTTGATAATCGTTAATTATTAACGAAACATTACAATTAGATTTTACAAAAACATAATTATTTTTTTATTTTTTTTATATTATTCATAAAAAGAAATCGAGAAAATATGTGAACAGCTCGGGTCATACATTAAAGTCCCTATGCTACGAGGCGACTCACGGCTACGCGGTACTACGCGGTGCTATGCCACTACACCTGCGGTATTCTAAACACATTTTTCTCGTTCCAATAAAGGGCGGGTTCGAATTCAAGAACTTGATGTCCGTCGAATCCCTAACATTATGTAACCGGGGCACCCTTCTAACGCGCCTTTTCCTGAAAATCCCACCAATCATTATGATTTAAAAGACCTATCGTACCGTAGTATGTGACCCAGATTCTGTACCTACGCCCGTTACTTTAATCTGTAATAGATTAACGTTACCTCGTTTGCGCTGACACGTCTGAAATCTACTTTTTTGCTGAATCAACGCGCGAATATTCGTGTTCTATCTCAGTTCTATCAACGTCAATACATAGGGGCTTATGTACCTACACTCAATACGCTCGTCAAAACTCAAATATGTTTCGAGTTTTTATGGTGAAAACGTTTATAGGGTTTTGCTTTTCCGTAAATGTTGTTTTTGTTTTTCTAATAAAACCTAAAAAATGTACGTGAGATTTTCACGTACAGATTTTTGGTAGTCAATATTTTACTACACAACAGCAGACTTAATCCAACGAAAAAAACTCTTTTATATAGGTACAGACAGCATAATGGCACTACGTCAGCATTGAGCTTATGTTCATGACGATATGATATGATCATCCTCAACGACAAATAAAATACGGGAAATGACGGAACGATTGAACTGTGACCTGCAAACACCAGAAAGCAAGAGTTACAATAACCTCAAAAAGCTTCTCATACAATCAAGCACATAAAAAACAGAAACAAATCAATCGCTTGCTTGCTTCGCTTCCATTTCCCAGGTTTCCTAGAGCAAGCTGAATTGAGGCAGAATCTATTTCCACCTTCTGACAATCGGTGTCAGGAGTCGGCGTGGTGCGGCCAATCCCACGCCAGTACGCTTTGCCAGCCAGCCATGGGAAAAATCTCTGTGTTTTTGTATTTGGAAGTTTTCCGGGGCTTATGTTCGCGTCATGAGAATGGATCGACCTGGCTGTAGCAATGACGTGCTACAGTTGTGATACTACCTATAGTGGTATCACCTTTCGAGTCTGGTGTGGTTGAATACATTTTATTTTATTTTTCAGGGAGTTACTTTGTATGTTGGTTTAACTAATAAAAACAACGCTCTTTTATATATATAAGTCCCAAACAAAAGGGCCAGCCTGCAACCATCAACCGCCCAAACCCAGTTTCAGATTTGCTACAGAAAATTAAAAATGTGAAACAGAAAACCCCAATAATACTTGAATCGACTCGGAAATCATACAAGACTTGCAATAAAAATACTCAGTATTATAAACCGTCATAGTATTGTAAGAGTCATTTGAAAACCGTAGCACTAATAGTCTTGCTACGAAAGCACTTCGTTTTAATATCACTTATTTCCGATTTCTAAAGCTACTATTTCCGCCGAGGAAATTGAAAGTAAATTTCTTACATGCAAATATTACATCTACAATTTTAATTTTCAATTCCGCAGAAAAGCAATCAAACTCTGTGTCCTCGGAAATTTAATTTCCCACCGCGTTCCCGGTCCCTTTTGGCACTCGGATTTTTCTAAAAGTTTTCGCAATAAGCATATATACCAAAATAATATGCTCGTAGGGTCGGCAGTCGAGATATCGCGCGTCATCGCCTAATATCACGAGGTACAATATTAGCGGTCGTGTGGAAGCTTTTAGCCCGAAATCATTGACAGTAAAATTATATTTGGTTTCACTAAAGGGTTCCGCCACATTCGAATGCAAATACCGAACCTTTTGGTCTGGAAGTTTCTTTTATCTATGTCGTATTTGTTTTTATTATTTTGCCCCCAATCGATAAGTGATTCTTACTTTGAATGTGTTGTAAGAAGGGTAAAGGATCTGTGAATAAGTTCTTATACGGCTGAATGTAAAAATAATGACTCTCGCTTCGAAGACGAGAGAATCCAAGACAAACGTAACTCATGTCTAAACACAGTAAACACACCTACAACAAGAACAAATGAACGGATAAACGTTAAAACCGCAACTACGAAACCTAACATCAGTTGGCAAGTTCGACCAGCTTTTTAGACCCCTCGGGGTCCCCTTTACCGTTTCACGAACCAAGAAAACAAACAACCTTTTTAGGTCAGGCGGAACTGGCGTTAATCGAGTCGGTAGTATGCTCCTGTTCCCTACTAATCAGTGTATTTGTGGGAGGGTTGTTTATCCGGTGGAGAAGACAGAATCAATCAATTCATCACGCTTTGGCTTCGGAGATTACCCTCATAAGTAACCCTTTATGGTGTGCGTCGATCATTGTTTGGTGGGCCTTTGAGCGTTTGCCTTTCCGTTTTGTAAGTGTTATAGCTTGTGTACGTTTCATTGAACAAATCTAAATAAGTTTTCTAACATTCGAAATGTACAGTACCTATAAAGTTAAGCAATATTTTCTAGTAAGTCCACTTCAACACTTACGCTCAAACATATTGTTGTGTTGTGCAGAGATTAATCTCACAAAGTGTGTCGGGTGTGACATAAATGTTTTCGCCCCCATTGGTTGCCACATAAACAATTTTCCTGTATGGTTTCGCTCCCCCTTGACGATACATTACTTACGATTGACACCTGACAAAACAATCCTGCTACGAGGCTACGAGACAATTTTCCTCACGATGACCTCGTGATGACATTATTGACAGCTGTTTGCTTTCAAAAGAAAGAAACACCTTTTTTTCTTCCAAGAGTATTCGGAGCGCTTTTTATAAATTTAACAAATCAAAGACAATTGTTTCAGTTGGGGTGAAAATCAGCAGCTTGTCAAAGTACCTTGAACTGTTTTGAGATTGTAACAATATTAATTTAGTTTAGGATTAGATATTGTGATACATTTCCAATGAGGAATTTATAGATACGGCAATCTTTTATCTGAGTAATTGTCGTTATAGAGCAGTGATCTTAGTGTGAGTTTTAAACGTATAAAGGTACTCGATCGCATTAACTTAAAGTTCACTTATGTCAAATTGTATGAAGAGATTTTCCTTAACTTTCACCCGAGGGCGATTATCCCGTTTCTAGTGAAATTGACATTTACGCTAATAGCGGATATACCGCAATAGCGGACGTATAAAAACTCGCAATAGTAGTGGACTAAAAAAATCAAATTAGTCTGTCAGATAGTTTTCCAAAAAAAAAAAACCAAACAAAAAATTGAACCGATACAGTGTGATGAAAACTCGTGTGGCTTCATTTGTTGATAAAAGTGTACGGAAATCTAATTATATTTTTAGTCCACTACCCTATTACGCTGCCTGTCCGTAGTCGCGCAGCAAGGCAGCGAAACAGAGAAATATAAACCAATGGAATTGCACAAAATACTATTAAGGCAGCCTTAGGCCACACGTCTTTTAGCAAACGTATTTTATTAACACATGTAGTTATTTAAATGCTGAAAATCCTTCCTCATTCTCGTCAAACTTCTACTAATTATCACAGTACCAATAAATACAAATCTCTGATTTATCAATGTAAAGTAAATGGCGCGTGTAATCGCAATTTGAATTCTCTGAATAAGAAACAAATATATTTTTCGGGACATTTAACAAGAAGTTTTTGAAGCCAGACGAATGTCACTTAAATAAACATCACATTTATTAGGAGAATGAAAGTCGAAGCAAATGTGAATCTTGCCTTTATGAACTGTCTGAGGATCAATTTGAACGCAGATAATATATTATATCTCGATTCAACCCCGACTTTAGAGACATTATGCATAATAGTTGTAAGCTAGCCCGAAACTACCCCTTTAAAGTAAATACACTTTTGGTAAGAAAATACACTCATCTAAATGTACTTAGTATTAATTTTGAGACCATGCTATGTTCTGATATAACTTTATATAAACGTCTTCATGAACCGTAGCAGGATTTTTTGTGATCTTCTCAGGAAAGATAATTTCTACGGATAGATAATATCCCTTAGAAGCGGTTTTTCCTATGGTATTCATAAAAGAAGTGTCGTTAAAAGATTATGTTTAAGTCCGTTTTAAGGAATTATTTCCAAGATACGTGCACTAAATTCGTACCTTTCTATAGGTCACAACAGTAAAATCCTTTCTGAGCACTTATTTCTCACAAACAGTCTTTTACCAACCCAGTCTATACCTTGCTACATACATTTCCTTTGACATCTGAACAAAGAATATTCTTTGCGTATATTTTCAAAGTAGTTTGTGGAAGATAAGGAAACATGGTGTTATCCCATGAGACGCTGAAACGCTCTTGAAACGCGAAAGGCGATAATGCAGATACATTTACATGTAAGATAACAGGCATTTGTTGTTTATACACTGTTATTTAGGTAATAACGATAATCTCCGATCGACAACCTGTCTGGGAAACATCAAAGGTAATTATGGAGATTTTCCTTTGATGTTACCTTGAATAGTGTTCAGTACAGGCTTACACGTGCTTCATTTTATGATATTATTTTTATAATCTTTATTCCGAAGAATCAAAACCTCCTTTCGGAGTAGTATATAAAACCTTCTTACTGCTTGGGTCGAAAGACTTATCTCTACTGTCATCAGGGTTCTCTATGGCCTCTTCTTGGCAATGGAAACATAGATGTAAGATAAAATAAACAAAAATAATTCTTGTTCAAAAAAAGTTTTCGGTCGAAAGGCTTTGCTTAAACTGATTTATCTTGAACTCTATTACACAGTAGTTTGATCATAATAAATTAATCATATTATATCCGAATCATATAGCGCTGGAATAATCAGTTTCTTTTTATAATAATATTTCCATACTCTTTATTGAAGCTTTAAAATGAACTTCAATTAAATAGCCTAGTGCTAACCAAGTACAGGCATTATTTTAGAGAGTGCAATAAACTTGCAGTCCCTAAGTACGTACTTAATTAATTTTACCCCTTAACATAACAACCTAAAATAATAGCCGTCGGTCGACCAACAAACGACTGAAACTAAACTCAAATTAAATTATATTACTACAAGTGTAATTAATGTGTAACGTCGTAAAGTTTCAGGTTAGTGGTATTAATGCTACTGTGTTACGTATTTCAACCCCCATACGAACGAAAGTTTAAATCCACGCAGAAGCAGGTAAGCTACTTGACAATTGTACGTTTTTCCAAAGCAAAAACAAACAATTTTCAAAGTGAGCTAAAAGCAGGAATGCTACTCAAACATCAAAAGGTTGCTTCCTAAAAACCGCACAAACTCGTCCATTCATAAAAGCCATATTTCAACCCTACAACTGGTCTGAGCACGTAAATATAAAGTGCTCCAGTTATATAGGCACGCCTGAGTTACACAAACCGCGAATCGTTCAGAAGTAGTGTAAAAATGGCCGCAAAAATTTCGTATCTCTGGCCGCAATCCAAGCGGTCAGCACTCTCCTGTCAACAGCAAAATGGTTTATTCCATTTTTGGTACAAGTTTTTTAGTAACATTTAATTAAAATGTTTACAAAACATCTTGACATTGCTTTTCTTTGCAAACAGGAGCATTAGTACGAAAACAACTGTTTTATATTCAACACAATTTCCAGTTCTTTATTCCAGGGCGTAAAATTAAACGGTGTGCAATTATTTATTCAATCTTTTTTAACAAAGATTGTTTTAAAAAACGCGAACATTTTATCTCCTTTGTATTTCGGAAAGCATTATTAAAGTAATAATGCCTCGGCTTTATGCAAAGAGTCTGCCTAGAGTACCATTAAGTCAAACTTCGAAATTAATTCGTCAAAAGAGCAGTTTACGCCTAAAGTTTGGTTCGAGAACTCATTAAGAGAACAACTTAGCCTGCTCTCGTCAAGGAGCTGCATATATTCAACAACCTCAAAACGAATGCAAGGAATATACTGCTTAATGATTTACTTTCAAAAAAGTTATTCTGGCGAAAAATACTAGTTCTAACTTCACAGTTCTTGAGTAATTCAAGAAAATCATGGTTATGGGTCCTAAGAATGGTTTCCGATTGGGTGATCCAATTCAAGAAATCACTAAGTCCATTTTTAACGGTTTCGAGATATCAACACAGGTTTATTAAGTTTTTCATTCCCTTTCGAATGGTCTATTCAAGACTTTTGGGAAAAATCTCTAAGTGCCATTTCCGAAAGAATAAAAATACAAAAAAGACGGATCTTCCATTCATAAAATCCCTATGTCCAAGAAATCACTAAGTCGTAAGTTTTTTTTTGGAAGAAATCGCTAAGTCCATTGATTTTTGTTTTTAAGTCCTAACGGTGTTTTATAAGTTGTAAGGTTTTGTTGCGATTTTGGTTAAAAAGGGTAATTGGGTGGCCCAATTCAAGAAATCACTAAGTCCTAAAAGTGACATTTGAGATATTTATAATTTTATGTTTTAAATGTCTGCTGAAATAACATGCGTTGGTTAAAAAAAACAATTTAAATATATATTTTAGCGCAAACTAAGTAGTTTTATTTATTGAAAGAATCAAAACGATATATGTAACAGGAGTCTCTTAATAAAATATAAAAAAACTTGGACTTATTTCTAATCCCTGGACTTAGTGATATTAGAGCGATAAATGGTGGACTTAGGTATATTATTGCTGTACACAGTACAACATTTAAAGGTATATTATTGCTGTAACAAAATCAGGTATCATTTAACTTCTTCTTCAGAATCGAATTCTGCAGTTATGGGGACCCGAGTTCCATTTAATAAATCCTCATAAAAATACCTTTTCGATTCAGGTACAAATTCTAGCAACCGCTTTACATCTTGCAATTTAGCAGCCTTTATAGTTAAGGGTGCGTCGTAGCAGTCATCAGGCGTTTCGTTGACTAATCTGCTGTAACCGACCTTATATAATAAAAACGGCTTAAAATCTTGACCTTTCAGAGGCACGGCAAACTCTGGTTAACCGCTTCTTTTGAAAATAACTCTACGGCATTTGGATATACCAGGCAGACTAGCTTTGACGTTCATCGTACAGTTTTTTATAGTCTTTTCCTCATGATGTTCTGAAAACATCATGAGGGCTACATTCCTTCGTCGAACTTTTCTCTAAACATACTATTTCGAATGTGTGTTTGTATTTTTACTATTTTTAATGAGCTGAACATAATATTCTGGTGTATATATTTTGTCATACTTCTTCCTTTTTCTTTCGATAAGAGCAAAATCACGATCGATGGGCATCATTGAATGTCCTAGTATCGGGTATGAGACTGGTATTTTCTCAAATATTTCTTTTGTGCACAGTTGATCCAAAAAGGTGAATATAAATATCAGCTATGCTGCTTCTTTGTTGTGACTATAGCAGTTGTCACAGTAAAGATGTAACTGAGTTGAAGCAGAATAATCGCCAATATCACTGGTGGTACTTTTCTCAGAGTCAAAGAGACCGCTTTGTTGACTCTGTAATAATGCAATAAACATAATAAAATAAAAAACAATCTTGCAATCGGTAACTGTCTTAGCCAATTATTTAAGCTTCGCTTTTGCGAGCATTTTTTACTTAAAGTATGTATATTTACAATAATTATACTTGCTCAAAAAATGCATTTACGAAGCCTGTGTACATTGTTCGAAAGTTAAACATTACGCACCATTAAATGGAATTTGCGGTAAAGTAGGTACTCTCACCTAAGTACCTACTTTACCACACGCTCCGTTATAACGCCATACAACCGAGCGTGCGTATTTTTTAAGGAGCTTTTTTTAATTTTCTAAAAAAATATACAGGAATTCCACCAAGTAGATTGTAACATACGATCAAGTAGATTACGTACGATTATATACGAGAATAAGAATATTTTTAAAACTAAATGGTGAAATACCGCGTGTATCTGACATCGACGCACAAACGATTTCCATGGGTCCAGGGCATGAGTCTGGACACCTATTAGATAGACTTAGAATTTTTCGTCGGCTTTTTCTCATTTTTTCATTTTTTTCAAGGGATTTTTTTACTTTAGACTGCTCATAATCGTTATTCTGACCTAACCCAATGAGATTTTTAATAAAAAAATAATTCATTAACTACTTTCACTAAAAAGAGCAATCTGAATAAAACCACAAATAAATATCAGCTCAGCTGAGCTGATACCTATGGTGTGGTACTCTTGAAAAAATGAAAAAATGAGAAAAGAGCCGACGAAAAATTCCAACACTGGGGTGTCCAGAATCTTTTTAAGTTAATGCTTCCTTATATATTTCAATAATACTTATTTAATTTATTAACAAAATTGAACAACTATCCATGGTGAGAGAATCGCGAATACGACAGATAAAAATGACCGCCACATAAAACTAAAGCTCTAACATTGTAAGTATGTTAAATTCACTAAATTAAAAATGGAACGTTTGAAAATCAATGCTTATTCATTTTAAGTATTTTGAAGTTCTGTTTTTAAAATAGAATATCATCAAAATTGATCAAAATAATAAAAAACAACAGGTAATAAGCTGAATGATTGAACCTACTTGGAAGCGCTCTTGAGACGACGATGAGACGACGATGTACTTAGTTCTAATTTTAAATTTGCAATTTCGAGCCTTTTTTATATTGCAAAGATTGTTCCGACTTTTTGACTGATATCTAAGAACAAAAAGTTTGACTTGTTTTTCTCGCAAATGTATTGTAAAACGTTGTATAATACACGTGCGGATATTGGTATTTACAAACTCGTGACTATGGTAAGTCCTCGACTACGTCTCGGGCTTACATTCGTCTAATCATTTGTAAAACCAACTTACCGCACTAATATCATAAATAACTATAACGGGTAGGTAACGCCAATCCTAGAGTGGATACATTTACAATCCATACTTAATATTATAAATGCGAAAGTTACCATTTCTGTCTGTGTGTTACGTAATCACACCTAAACTATTGAACCGATTAAAATGAAATTTGGTATAGAGATAATCTAGAGCCTGAGAAAGGACATAAGCTTCTTTTATCCCAGGACTATGTTCCCTGGGATCCCGCGTGTGAAGCCGCTGGCGGAAGCTATTTTAAATACATTACAATGCCCCCAAAAGGTGGACCAATTACCTGATGCTGGATGCGAAAAACACACAACGCTTTGATGAGTTGAGATGATGATGTTGACTAAGTAAAAGATTAACAACAGTTTTCTACGAAACGTTAAACCAGTAACTGTTTTCTTATTTTTTCAGTAAGTAATAAAGAACGCCGCCTCCTTATGAATATCGTAACATTTGTGAACCGCTAGTCTCCCCTCCACAACCGCCAGTAACAATTACAAACGAGTGTGGTCGTGGAACAACAAGGGTGCAGTAATATCTTCGACGAGAATAACAAATGAGCGCACACGAGGTTAATGGAGGGATTCACCGAAATGCTGTTCAGTTTCCGTTACCCAAGCGTAGTACCACTCTAAAATGCATTATGTTTTCCAATAGCCCCTAGTTCACAGTCCATAAACTAATACTAATTGTACTTATAAGTACGAAAGTAGCTCTCTGTATGTCTATCTTTTTGTCTCTCTGTTGGTTTTCTCACAACTTCTTAACGGCTGAACGGAGTTGGATGTAATTAATTAAACTGGTAGACTATGACCTCGAAAAAGAATAAGGAATACTTTTCATCTCAAAAGTAAGTTCCCTTGTAATAATTTTTGACTTTCGCACAGTGAATGCCGCTGGCAGCTAGTGCTAGTGATAATATAAAAATAAAAGTTTATGATTCGATATCAATCATCCAACAATCATTCAACAAAATAATATTGTTTCGGACTGACTGAGTGATTGACTACCAGACAACGCACAGCCGAAACTACTAGTCGAAGAAAGCTGGCATGTAGGTCCCTTGAGGAGTGCAGAGGACCATTTAAGATACGTATTTACAGAAATTCCTACCGGAATGGGAAAAAACAGGATATGTGCGTACGCAGCTGCGAGCAAAAGCTAGTTTATCAATCATATTCAATCAGGCTATACGGATTTAAGTGCATTTTTGCTCGTATAAAATTTTGATTCGTGAATACACTTTTCATACGGGCGAAGCATACAGAAAGTTGAGTTATTACTCAGAAATTCCATTCTGAAATACGTTATTTAAAAAGTTTACGCGTAAGTAGGTTTAGTTATAACGTAGTCATCCTTAATTCTGTTGTTTTCTAAAACTTAACGTCGGTAAATAAGTTGTTTTGTTCAAGACCTGTAAAGTTTCCAACTATTTTCAGCGCCAAGACTTTTACACGATTTTATTTATCTTAACATTGTTCTGTTTGTCAAATCTTTGTGAGTTTGCTTTGTTTTACTGATTTGGGAGCATGAAGCGCCAACCGAATTCTTTGTCACATAGCTAGCTACCTACGGGAATCACTGAAACGGCTAATCGGTAGCCGACTTTTGAACACGACGATGAAATTATGAAACATACGATCCGTTTAAATATTGATTAGCAATTTGGTAGTTTTTTCATTAGTACCCGATATACTCCTTGTTTAATTGTTTATCGATTTTTTTAGGCAACTTGAACGAGAGTTGTCATGTTAAACTCAGGCCTGACAGACCCTACCAGGCATACCGGATAATATTTTGCTAGTAGGCATGCCGCCTTAATCCTCGGCATGCCTGGTGGCTTATTAGTTGACAGGACTACACAAAGAAGTCATTACCTGTAACTGCGTTTCTGGCTGATGCGGTGACATAACATGACGTAATTTTTAGCCAGCGGGCAGAGTGCGTTAACGTCAACGTTCGCTCATATCAACCCGTATGGAGAAAAGAAGTTGGTTGTGATTCCAATTCGTCTCATTAGTTATTTCATTACCATTCCGAATACGTCTCATTCACCAGTACGACACTTTGTATATTTAGTCGCTTTCCTAACTTTTGGTATGGTTTGGGATCTACCTCCTAGCGGTCCACCCCGGGCAACGGCACCACAGGCTTGCCTGTGGTACGGCTGAACGATCCCACTCAAGCGGTGGTAGGCTCCGTAAGGAGCCGCCCGGCTCGCGACCACCCTCCCGCCGGAGTCCGGCGCCAAGCAGCTTGCTGTGTTCCGTCGGAGCGCGGGAGTGCCAGTGCCTTTGGGGGAAAAAAGAGATTGTCAGTTGCGCTGTTCAGAACCGGTCTTGGTTGATTGGCAAGGCTTTCCGGGTGACTCATTTTGGAGGGTAGCGGGATCCGAAGCACGGTGCCATCCGTTGGCCGACCGCAGTCAGTAGGGGGCCCGAGTAGCACGCCAGCCACGTGCCAAAGGCTGCCCCGCCAACTTGCGAAAAATCCCGGTATGCTCCACCGTGCCAGCCGGCGACTGGATGGGAGGACCCGGTGGCCATATCCGGGGGGGTTCGGGCGTCCAAGCAGTATCCAAATGAGTTCCCCATAGGTTTGATTAGCTTTAGTATTCCACTTGGTCTACTGAACAGCGCCTCGACAGTTTGATTTTTTCCCCACCTACTCACACTACATCTATGAACAAAGTAAAGAAAAATAAGGTGAAACAGCGACTGCACTTCCTCCCAATTAAAGTGCACCTCACAAACATCAGGGGGTTGCACTCCAATCTCGATCCGGTTCATCACCACCTAGAAACCGAGAAGCCGCACCTGTTTTTCCTAACCGGAGACGAAGATAACAACCCCGTCGGACGTGGCGTACCTCAACTACCCAGGCTACTCTCTAGAACACAAATTCAAGAAGCAAGCTGGGGTCTGTGTGTACGTCCGCGATGACATTTGTTGTCGTCGTCTCCGTTGCTTTGAGAAATCGGGTTTTTCTGCCATTTGGCTGCTTGTGGACACTGGCGTGGAGAAATCAATCTACATCGGCGTATACCGATCGCACAGCGGTGATCAGGAGACTACTGCGCTATTTAATTCCCTCGTGGAGTCGACTGACGTAGCCCAGCAACGGTACCCAACAGCGAAGCTCATTTTTCTGGGGGACTTCAAAGCCCACCATAAAGAGTGGTTGTTCCCGTTCCAGAAAACTGACCACGCCGGGTTAGAGGCACGCAAGTTTGCTTTAACGCTAGATCTAACCCAGCTGGTGAATGTGGCAACGCGGGTACCGGATGTTGACGCCCATACACCCAATTGCTTGGACCTTCTGCTGACAACTGATCCGGATAGTCATTCAGTATCGGTCTCAGCTCCGCTGGGAACGTCTGACCACTGTTTGGTGAAATCCGTATCGTACTGCTCTCCTCCCGATGAGAGCCCCAGGGGCACGAGACGAGTATGGCGATACGAGTTAGCAGATTGGGATGAGATGCGGCACTTTTTGGCGTCTTATCCTTGGCGGCAAGTGTGCTTCTCCTCGGGTGACCCCTCGTGCTGTGCTGACGTGATTTCGGACGTGATTCGGCAGGGGATGGAGTATTTTATTCCATTCTCCGATATTCCGCTCGGCCACAAATCGCGGCCTTGGTATAATGCAGAATGCGCCCTCGCTGAGTCCCGTAAAGAGTCTGCTTAACAAGCGTGGATCAAGGTCCGCGACCGAAAGGTTAAAGCACGTAGGGTTCGCGCGAGGAAAAGAGCATTTAATTCTGCCGCTATGTTATGCAAGCGGGTTCTACGTAGGGCACGTTTTGACCATGTAGGACGTATCGGGGCCAAACTAGCATCGCACCCTCCGGGTAGTAAGCAGTTTTGGTCCCTGTCGAAAGCGGTTGAAACGAACTTTTGTCGACCCACTTTGCCTCCAATGTTGAAACCTGATGGGTCGCTGGCTCACTCTGCAAGTGAGAAAGCAAATTTGTTTGCATCTCTTTTTGCAAGCAATTCACGTCTGGACGCTGGCTCTAAGCAACCACCAACTTTACCTCGTTGTGATTCTTCGATGCCGGAGATCGCAGTCCACAATATAGAGGTTCGAAGAGAATTATGCAGTCTAGACGTGAATAAGGCCAGTGGGCCTGACGGCATTCCAGCAAAAGTGTTAAGGCAATGTGCGCCAGAACTGTCTCCTGTGCTGACACGCCTGTTCCGCCACTCTCTTGAAAAAGGAACGGTGCCAAAATCCTGGAAGCTTGCAAATGTGCAACCGGTGCCCAAAAAGGGTAAACGTGCAGACCCTGCTCATTACAGACCAATCGCCATTACCTCCATCCTTTGCAAGGTTATGGAAAGGGTATTGAACAGTAAGTCGCTGACTTACCTTGAAGACAATGATCTCCTCAGTGACCGTCAATATGGCTTTCGCCGGGGACGATCTACTGGCGATTTTCTTGTGTATGTCACGCACTGCTGGGGCGAAGCCATCGAGAGACACGGCGAAGCACTTGCTGTGTCTCTCGATATCTCGAAGGCTTTTGACAGGGTCTGGCACGCAAGTCTGCTCAGCAAGCTTCCTGCATGTGGCATCCCAGCTGGTTTTTGCAGCTGGATATCGGACTTCCTCAGAGAACGGTCGATCCGAGTAGTTGTTGACGACTGCTCCTCTGACCTCATGGCTATTGATGCCGGTGTTCCTCAGGGGTCTGTTTTCTCTGCAACTCTTTTTTTGCTGCACATCAATGACCTACTTCAGACTGGTCTTGTTGGGTACGCAGATGACAGTACGGTTACAGAGAGATACTTGTCCGGCGCCACAAACGGCGGAGATGAAGTTCGTTCCTTGAGAGGGGCCATGGTAGACAAATTTGACCTTAAGCCTTGTCTCCCAGTGGGGTGACGACAATCTGGTCTCTTTTAACGCCACCAAAACACAGGCGTGTCTCTTTACCGCAAAAAGGAGATGTTTCAACCAAACTCCTACTTTTCGAGGTGCATCTATTCCAGTGACTGATCGGCTCGAGCTCCTAGGCATGGAGCTGTCATCCAGTCTCAACTTCGGCGCCACCATTGAGTGCAAAGCCCAAACTGCGGCCAAAAATCTGGGCATCCTAAATAGGGTGAAGCGATTCTTCAAGCCTGAGCAGCTTTTAACTCTTTATAAAGCACAAGTCCGATCCTGCATGGAGTATTGTAGCCACCTTTGGGATGGCTCAGCTAAGTATCAGCTTGCCGCGCTTGACTCGGTGGAACGCAGAGCTAAGAGGCTCATTGGTGACGTAAAACTGGTGGATGCCAAGCTACACAGCTTGGCTCATCGACGCAAGGTTGCCTGTTTGTCGGTCTTCTACAGATTGTACTTCGGAGTGTGTGCCCAGGAACTCCACGACCTCATCCCACCAGCCCCCTTCTACCATCGGACATCCAGACGCACTGCAACTTGCCATCCCTACCTTGTTGCTATTCCATCAACTCGCACTAAGCGCTTCCAAGCGTCTTTCATAATGCGCACAGCAAAGGAGTGGAACTCTCTGCCTGCGTCTGTGTTTCCGAATGCTTACAACCCTAATCTTTTCAAAGTTAGAGTGAATAGGCTACTTCTGGGTAAGCTCGCTCCATCGTAGACTTTGTCTCTGTCATCTCTGACCAAGACTAGAGTCAAGAGCAAACCCATATCAAGTAAAAAAAAAACTCGTCTCATGCTTTACTTCGACTCTTTCCAACTCGTCCGACGCTTATGTACAGTTGAGCACAAAATATTTTTATCTCGACAAAAATGTTTGATGCTAGATCAGCTAGTATAAAGTAGACCTGTTATGAAATATTTATTAGTATACAAAGAAGGATAGTATAGAAAAAGGAAGAAATGAAATTTATACGTAATAATTATGATATGTATATTACTGCAGCGGCCAGCAAAAGAGATGAGAATGAAAACGCGATCAAGAAGGTTAAAAAACTCGTGCTAATGCCATTGATGAATTATTAGAAATCCATAAGCCTGTAATGCGGCAGACGAAAACTTAACGGGATGCATATTATTAAATTGAGCATGAATTTGGCACGAGATTTTCAAAGCACCGTGACGTTGTCACGAGATAATGTCTTATCGCAGTAGTTTGTGCTAAGCTCCCAGATAGTACGACGGTTCCTGTTCAACTCTACGTGATATCATCTCATTCAATCGTCCGACCTCACGGAGTCACGACTTTACGAGCCCTTGTTGGGTCGTTACGCGGTAACAGTGCCTTTAAACTACGCGGCAGCGGCCTTTGATGTTATAATCGTTCTAGTTAACACTGATATCCGAATTAAAAATAATTATTGTAATTTATGAAATAATAATGTTGTAGGTTGTTTGGGAAAACCGCCCTTTGTAGATGTGCTTTTGTTTTTATTACGGTGTTGTGTAGTTTTAAAATGTTTATCGAATAAAATGTGTGCTTTCAAAAGGCTAAAATAATATTGTTACTCACTTCAGTTAAAATAATTCAGCAAAAAAGCGTTTGGTATTATGAAAATGTGCTGACATTTTCCACAAAATCAAACTGTTTTCCGAAAGCTAAATAGACCTCAAACTGCCGTAGCCCGCACTCGGCTGATTAATTTCAATAACTTCCACAAATTACACTCTTTCAGAGGCCCACAAAAGCTTATTTCATTTTTCGATTCGTTTATTTTTTACACAACGCATTAAATTACCTATCCAATCCACCCGCGATTGTTTTTCTCTTCGTACGTAAAATTAAGTCAAAATAGAAAAGCTTTCTTGTTTTATTTGCTTTTCCTTTGTTTCCTTTTGGCATTGTAAGTAAGTCTCTATTGGAACTGTGAGATCATTCATGGACATGTTATCGCAACTTTTATTTCGTGGAATGACTAGGTCATTACTAAGCCTGTCGCTTCGTCCATCTTTCTTACAGCTGTCTGTAGGTTTTTGCCCAGATAAATTTAGACTTCGCAGAAACGGCGAGAACTAGTGCAGTCCAAAGCCTTATTTTTTTGCTCCCTTTTGTTGTACTGGCAGGTATTATTTCTGTAAGATAAATGTGTTCGAGGCTTATCAAAAGATCGTAGCACTCAAGAAAACGAAAGAGTCACTTGTGAATTCTCGTTTATTTTACATTTCAAGAAAGCAGGATAATGTCTACTTTCTTGGATTAAAATATTCAGCAATCGTGTTTGTACTGAACATTATTTATCTACTTACTTGCTTAAAGAATATGGGTCAGTAAAGGAAAGTCTTCCGGTTGATTCTAATTTTCTAAGAAGGTGAGTGGGTATGTAAAATGGAGGCTTTAAAGGAATGGTAAACGTTTTCGCCTCGCAAGGACTCTTTAACCAGCAAATGGTCGGAGCTTGCCTTAGCCCCCGGAGTGCCTCGACATCGCCCACAGCTAACAAACTCTTCTATTAATACTTTTTCTTCTTATTCCCGCTTTGCAAACTCCAGTGCTTCCTTCCGTCTAAACTTTTAATTATTTTTTTAAAATACCTCAGCGTTTTCCGAAGTTGCTGAGCGTCGGGTGTTATTACTAGTTTTCTGTTTGATTGGCTGTTGCTGCTTATGTAAACAGTATCTTATCTCGCTGGGGTACGTCAAAACATCCTTTAGATAACCGTGGGGTAATAAATAGCCGCGTCGATAAATCCCCGGGCCCCTGCGTCTAGACCTATAAAACAACGTATATGAGCTTCCGGGACATTTCCCACATAAACGTACACAGCTTGGTTAAAAAGCCGAGGTAAAATAAGGAACAAGATGGGGTCGTTAAAGGTTTTCACGACACAGAATAAAAATATATGCGGGTAATAGGCTGTGGGCGATCCTAGACAATATTTTATTTGTTTAGCATCGACCGGCGGTGTTGACTAATATCCTTGACTCCCCGGTGACCTTATATTTAGGCGGGGCTTTGTCTTCAATATGTCGCCATATATCTAACGATCCGTTAGGCTATTGTAGATTGTTACATGAAATTGTTTTCCCTAAATTATCGCTTTGCTCTGTCCATAGACAAGTCAAGAGTGAATAGGTTACTTCTAGGGAAGCGTGCTCCATCTTCGACCGCATCATCGCTTACCATGAGGTGAGATAGAGGTCAAACGCGAGCTTATCAAAAGTAAAGAATATAATTAAAAAATAGACCAATAAAAAGTACTGGTTTCAGCTGAATCCAGTTTGACTGGAAGCCGACCCCAGTATAGTTGGTTACGTTTTTTAACCCCCAACACAAAGAGAGGGGTGTTATAATTTAAATACAAATACAATTGTTGGATAAAGTCTAGGCAACTTGTTTCTTGAAATGTATGCTAAGCTAAAAGCCATTAAAGGAGAAACAAAAACTTAGCTTTAATCTATAATGGCAAAGATAATTAATTATACCTATAATTTTAAACCTCAAAACCACTTCAAGTTCATCGGCCTTAACAAGAGGTCATCAAAGGAGTGAGCCATCAACAGATTTATAAAGCAAAGGGAGCAATCCATCATTGAAACTAGAAGTAAAGTTAGTGGAGCCTACGCAAACTATTGTACGGGGAGTGATAATAGATCGTCGAGTGTCAACCTCGACGATGTCGGCACACCCTTTGTTATCATTATTTTAAACATTTTCAGTTAGGATTTTTTGTATGTAGAGCTTTAAGTTAGTTAACATTCATTCTTCTTCCTACTAATATTATGAATGTGAAAGTAGTATGTTTAGAGATTTTTTGTCAGTCTCGTTTTACGGCTGAACAGAGCTGACAAGCGACATTTTGTCAGCGATAGCGTAGCGAAGGCGATTGTCAATACGTTAAAAGCGTATGGGATTGACAAACGCTGTCGAAATGACAATCCTTTACATCTTGGTATTTCGACAATAGCATTGGAATGCAAAAGGCATTAGAAGGAATATGGATGGGTTCTAGTCAACAAAAGTCTGACATTCCCTTCTGCTCCGCTCAGAGCGCGGCGCGGGAGGAGTCATTTAATGATTTCCCCCACAGTCGTAGTGTGATGTTATCAAGCTTACAGCATTCCTCGATAGGTGGGCTATCCACAAAAATAGAAATAGTAGTAATTTTTCGATTACAATCCTAAGGTAAATATACAAACAAGCAAACTCTTCAGCTATACATGATATTAGTATAAATATTGTCAACCTTGTGCCTATTTACCTCATGCTAAGAGAACTACCCAACATATTGACACACTATCCATCAATGTCATGTCATGTTAGCCCTGTTATCTCTTCGTCACCATATGATTGACTGATTGCCGATACCTCAGACATAAAGGCTACCTATATGATAACCAACTAATGGACTTGTTCCTTCAAACCAAGGATGAAATGACTCAACATTGACACAATTTATCGGAAGTTAAGTTGTGATCACAACTTAACTTCCGATAAATTGTGTCATTGTACCTTGACCTGCGTCTGTCAATAAAACCTAATCTCTTCAAATTTAGAGTGAACAGGCTTCTTCTACTCTGTCGTCAACATTGTGATCTGTCAACTTTGACCTAGACTAGAGTCAAGAACAAAGCAACCTTAAGTAATAAAAATCTGGCCACGAATTCTTGTAACAAATACGAGAAGTTGCCGACTTCCTGGAAATGAGGCCGTTGCTACCCGAACTGAACAAATCGTGGAACGGTGAGATCGCAGCGCAAAACCTGTGGATCACACAGAAGGACTTTGTGCATTCGGGCGGAGCTAAGCTGGATAACTTAGCCAGAACACTTGCGGTCAACAGACCGAATGGGAGTCTAAGTGCGGATAGGGCAGTCTCTAATCTACTCTACTCTATCCGTTGCGTTTTATTTATTTATTTTAGAATTTATGTACACACAGAGAAACGGTACAGATATAACATTATAATTATTGGTACAAAGGTACTGCTTATTTCTTAAGAAATTTCTTCCAGCAGACCTGCGAAAGGAAGAATGAAAAAAGAAATGTAGACAAAAGTGTGTAAGAAATAACAAGAAAATGGATATGTGAATGAAGCCATAGACTACTTAAATTATCAAATAAACCTACATAAATATAGTAAATATTAATTTCAGAATGAATACATACCTAAAACTAAAACTAACACATACATAATATAATACATACATAAAATAAAATTAACACTGTAGAGAGGAAAGGTAGTGCTCTTTAAGACGAGTCTTGAAAAGAGAATAGTTTTCAAGTCTCGAATGCTAGGCGGAAGTGAGTTCCACAGTCTAACTGCAAGGACAGTGAAGGAGTAAGAAAAGTAGCTGGTTTTATGTGGATGGGTTTTAAGGATGGATTTAAGGTGTGATCTGCACGGTGCATTACTAGGACGAGCGTAGGAAAAGCGCTCACGCAGGTAAGAGGGATAAGACGGATTGTGAAGGATGTTGAAAAGGAGACATAGAATCCGAGTGTTCCTGCGAAGACGGATAGGGAGCCACTTGAGTTGCTTGCGAAGCTGAAAAACATGGTCATACTTGCGTAGACCGAACACGAACCGAATACATAAGTTTTGCAGGCGCTCAAGCTTGTTTAATAGCTCCTCAGTAGCATCCAGGTAGCAGGCGTCGGCACAATCTATAATCGGCTGAATAAGTGTTTGTGCTAAGGAGATTTTAGTTCTCAACGGCAAGAGACCCTGGAGACATTTCAGTGAGTGCAGAGAGAAGTAAACCTTCCGACTGACCTCATTGACATGCGCACGCCACGAAAGATTGGAGTCAAGAATAACACCCAAATCTTTGGCAGTTTCGGCATAGTCAATACGAACGCCATCAAGATGTAAAGGCGAAATAGATGAGATAACAGCAGCATTCCGAACGAATCGGCTACCTAAGATCATGGCCTGTGATTTATTTGGGTTGATCTGTAAGCCGAATGATTTAGCCCAAGCGCTGATACAGTAAAATGTCGGTAAAGTTGCAGGTCATCTGCATAAAGATGGAAATTGGAGGAGATAACTTTGGTAACGAAGTTAATGAAAATCGAAAAAAGAAGAGGAGAGAGAACACTACCCTGAGGAACACCCTCAGTGAGGTTACACCAGTCAGAGAAGGATTCATCAAGGTGGACACGCTGAGAGCGTCCTCGAAGATAAGAATTGAACCAGGCTATTGCAGAAGAAGAAAGATGAATAGATTTGAGTAAACCTAGTAAGATGTCGAAATCCACAATCGAGTTGAAGGCGCTACTAAAGTCAAGCAATACTAGGACAGTAAACAACTTGTTCTCCATAGCCCAGCGGATATCGTCGGTTACTTTTAAAAGAGCAGTAACAGTACTGTGACCCGCGCGAAAATCAGATTGAAAAGGGGATATTATTGAGTTAGACGTCAAGAAAAGAGATAATTGTCTATGAACCAAGTGCTCAAAAACTTTTGAAAGAAATGGAAGAATAGAAATAGGTCTGAAATGAGATAATAATGATGGATTGTTAGTTTTGGGTAACGGTAAAATGTGAGCCTGTTTCCAGACTGACGGAAAGGAGCAAGAGGAAAAAGAGTGATTGAAAATGTGAGTGAGAACAGGGAGCAATGAAGGAAGGATAAGAGTAACCATTCTGGAGCATAACTTATCATTGCCAACTGCAGAAGAAGTAATCGCGAGTACAGATTTCTTAACGTCTTCCTCGGTAACACTGCTAAACTCAAAATGAGAACATCGTGGCAACGGAAAGTCGGATATTCTTTCCAGTGTCGCAGCTTTTACACAAGGGTCAAGAGAGAAGGGAAGGTGAGAGAAGTGCTTATTAAGGTCATTGAGGTTCACATCCTTACACTGGCTGGCAGAAGACTTGCCTATGCCAACAGACTTGAGAAATTTCCAAATATCGGAAGAACTGCGGTTGTCGAGTTGTTCATGAAAATAGCGTCTCTTAGCATCTTGACACAGATGCCTGCAGCGATTACGAAGCGATTTATAATAAGAGAGGTCCAGGTCTGAAGGTCTGCGCTTATACCTGCTCTTAGCCTTGTCCCTGCGTGCCATAAGGTCTTTAATTAGAAGCGTGATCCATGGTGCAGGGTTATGTTTTCCTTAACACGTCGGATAGGGGCATGCTGGTCATACAAGTCGAGGACGGTCGCGTTAAAGCAATTCACCTTGTCATCGATGTCATCGATCTCAACCAGAGGAGTCCAGTCGAGATCATCTGCATCACAACGCAACGCCTCCAGGTCAATGCCCTTGTAGTTACGCAAATATAAGAGCTGGGGCTTACGTTTAGGAACACGGATACGATACGTCAGATAAATGAGGTCGTGGTAAGAAAAGGTAGCAGTAAGTTGACCATAGTTAGAGACGTTATTGGAAGAGGATACAATCATGAGATCTAATAAGGAGGGTGTGCAATTAGGAGAATAGTGAGTTGCAGAAAGAGGTAAGACTTGAAGATTGAAAGAAGACAGGAGAGAGAGAAGTTTAAGGGAGCGAGAGTCATTTTTAATTAGGCAAGTGTTAAAGTCACCCATTAAAATAACGTGCTCATACATAGGGCAAAGATTACTGAGCGGGCTGTCAAGTGCCTCGAAGTAGTCAATACGAAGGTTAGGGCTGTACAGCACTGCAAGCAATACCTTAGTGAGGTTAATAGAAATTTCCAGAAACAAATATTCAGCCGACTCAGAATAAGGAGAGGGAGACGCGCTGACAACCTTGTAGGGAAGGTCAGCGCGTAGGTAGATGGCTACACCTCCTCCACCTTTACCTGTCCTATCGTTGCGGATCAAGACGAAGCCCGGGAGTGAGTATTGAGTAGAGGGAAGAGATGGCTTTAGAAAAGATTCAGAAATCAATAAAGCATCAAGGTGAGCACTGCTAAAGGATGCTAGAAGATCAGTATAGTGGCCAGGAACACTCTGGGCGTTTATATGCGCTATATGCAATTTTTTAGGGCTGTTAGAAAAACGAGAAGAAATTTTATCATGTAAGGTGAGCGGAGGGTCACTATCCGCACTAGCAAAACTGTCGGAAGAAGAGCACGAGAAAAAGCTGTCATTAAGATTAGCCACGTCGTACATATATATATATATATATATATATATTTATATACTATAAAAAGATAAAATAAATGTAAATGATCTAAAGTTTATAATTAATTACTTAAAATCTCTTAAAATATGTAAAACGCTTATAACGAATCTATCGAATATAAACCACCCCAACTCGCTAGGTATATTGGCAGAAATTTTACAAAATAAGTTAAACGAAACACAAACAAATCAATTTACAAACCGAACCGTACGTGAAAAGAAACGGAACGCGACAATTGCAATGCCACTGTCAATTGAACAAAGATGACATCTGTCACATTCATACGAACGAAATTGTCAAAAAATAAAAACTAAACACAGAAGTAAAAATAAAATAAAATTAGAGGTTCAACAGTAAGACAGTTAAAAAATAACTTTATGAACTACCGGCTCGAGAATTACAAAAGTGAATGCCATAATGCTAAGCAGCCAAATTCAGAAGCAAAGTAACGCAAATGCACCGACAATATCAACAACAAAGAACGAGTTACTTGCGCAAACGCGTCTGCCTCAAGTTCTTTGCGGGCGGAGCAGATGATGCGGCCACAGGAGATCCAAGTTCTACTGATTGCGCAGAATCCCCGGCGTCGACTGAGCAGGACGGGAATTTGACTATAAGATCATTAGGTTCGCCTGTCGTTTCGATCTTCTTTCGGGACTTATCAGGGCAAATCACAATAATCCTGCCTTCCATGGACCAGCAATTAGGCATGCCAAAGTGCTTACGAGCAGCTGCAAACATACGGTGCCTAGCTTGTGTCAAAAACTCGGAGATGGTTATCCCAGTACCTTTGAGGGCTTTCTTGCCGTCCCATATCAGTTGTCGGTTTTCCATCTTGAATAATCGGACTAGTATGGGACGGGATTTCTGCTTAGAGAATCCGAGTCGATGACAGACATGGATTACACCTTTGTCCTTACTCAACTCTGTCAACTTCATTTGGTTGGATAATATATTGTGGACTACTTCAATTAAATTTTCACCATCCTTCTCCGGAACACCTTGGAATAGAAGGACCTTTCGCCGCATGGTAGTTTCATGTCTGTCAAACCCAGCAGCCAGCAGCTCAATTTGGGATTTCAATTTAGATAGCGCTTCTCAGACAAACTGCTTGATTTATGCAAACTCACATGCAATTGAAGAAATATCCGGTGAAGCTGGTGCTGTACTAGAGGAGGCCTTCTGCAATTTAGCCTCATATTCCTGCATGCGGGTTCCAAACAACTTCTCAAGGTCATCAAGGCTGGCAGTTAGTTTAGTGTCCATGGTAATTGAGTGATAGTGAAAAAGTTGATTAGTATCCAGGTATGTAACGGTGCTTCAAACTTGGTAACGATATATGGCGTGAGTGGGGTGATTTAATATTAAATTAACTGGTTTATTTCATGAATAAAAACTTTTTACTATTTTATAACTTAATTTTACAAAGAGCTAATTAATTTCGATGTAAACACTTTGTCTACCCACAATTTTGCGTTGTTAGATTTCTATTCGGAATGGTATACCCACGGCCAACTCTATGAAGCTCTATCGCGTGTTATCAACCCTAGCAACTTTCTTCAACATTGTGTACCTACAGAAGTTTCTCATTACGAAAAATTATTAGGGCTGGACGGTATTTTGAACAGAAGATATAATACAGCCAGTGCCTTGCATTACAGTCTTCACAATTCCTATTTCTGAGAGGGGTCAAGCAATGCCAGATATTGACTGTTTGTATAATATCATATCGTATCAATCTTACATCGCTATGTGTTTACTTTTCGACATACACGCGGACGAAGTCGCGGGCAACAGCTAGTATTATTATATTTTTGTACCATAGATACTATAACCTTCACATAAGTTTATCTGTAATTATTTTCGGTTCCATCGGTTACCCTTCGGGAACGGAACCCTAACAAGAATAGGCGTGAATCATCCAAACAAGTACAATAAGAACACAATCTAGTTCCATTAGCACTGTATTGCGCAACGACCCAAATAGAAGCAAAAAGAATAGAAGATATGAATTATGGAATACGCCTGATGGATTTGCTAGACCAAACGTAACACGGAGCGTATACAGACGAGTGTTTACAATGCATATTAATCAATTATCGTTGGAGTCTAATAATAGGTACCTGCCTAGTCATCAAACCAGATTCACCTGAATTTCAGTTTTTTACATGAAGCGGCTACCTACCAGACCTCCACAACCCTTAACTGGGTAACAGAAAATCCGTAACGACTGTCAAAAATCTACAAATAACAGCCGGGGCCAACGTGTTTATGCCAATAAAACGTCTCTCTTGTTTTCCCAAAAAGGGTGGACAGAAGTCCTTAAAAATAAGATACCTAATTAAAAGAGAACCACGATACGGAGAGCAGCCTAATAATTTCACGGAATTGTCTGTGAGAATCACCACGGCCCTGGAAAGCAAAGTTTGCTAAAGTTTGTTAAAAATTTGGAGGAACTCGCCAGGGGTTTTAGACAGTAAAAGTCTGAAACTCCCTTCCGCTCCGCCGAGGAGTCGTATTATAGTTATGATTATATGTCATCCAAAACAAAACCAGGTGCTTTAATTTAGCTCTGCCTCACTTTTCCAGGCAATAAAAAGCGACATTGGTAGCCGGTACGCCTTGTTTCACTGGCTCGTCAAAAGTAAAAATAAATAGTTTATTAACTGACACTTCGCTCTCGACGACGTCTTCTTACTCTTACCGAGTCGATAGCAATCTTTGTCAGAACTTGGCTATGAGTAACGACGTAAAATCATATGAACCCCATTCTGTGGCAGATACGTTACGCCATGAACAACGACTAACACAGTTAGGTACTGGGCAATAACAATGACATAAAAGCTGTTTAAACCAAACCAGCAATACGCACAAAAGTATGCACGTAGTTGGCATACCAATACAGCATAACAAGTTCTGCTGTTCAAAATTAAAGTATCTTTGAAAGTCACTATGGCATACAAGCTATTCACATACTTTTTTGCAAGTTACAGGCATATTTTACAGGTCATAAAATTAATACCTACCACAGACTCAACAATACACCTACAACGAAAATCGATTGATTCATCGAGATACTCTCATGCACACAAAGGAGACTCAATTAGTAGAGGATGATTCCCAATTGTCCAGTCACGAAGCGCAGCTTAACTTCGTAAATCGATTGTTGCTGATGGTTATTATTGAATCGCAAATGCCTCCGGCCGCCCGACCGGGTAGATGCAAATTATTTAACGGCACATGTGTGAGCATAACTGTGTAGGTACCTTAAACTCAAACTATAGCTATCAGTTTTAGGTTTGTTTTTGACTCGAATGTACCCTGACAGTTTGGAGTTTCATGCTCACACAAAAGCCTAGCTGATGGTGGCGTATGCGTTGGATCATTTGGCCCATTCAAAATGTTTGAACCGAATGGGCCTATCACATGCGTAATTTTCGTGAACGGGCGCCGTCAGTTGGGACTGGTAATTATTTCTTTGAATTAATACCTTTTTATTCCGGATGCTTTAATCCTGCTCGTATTTTAAATCGTTGTCGTTTGTCGATGTAAACAAAACTTTGTACTATTTTTTTATTTTTAAAAGAGTCTCCGTGGAATTTCTTGCACATTCTTCTCCATAGAGATCTACACTTTGGAACGTGTGCAAATAGCTTCATCTTTTTGGACCGACCGACCTTGACAATTCAAAAGTACCTGTAAATGGTTTAATTGAAATAAATGCTTGAGTTGAGTTACAAATAATGACCACTTTAAGACCACCACCCTATCTCCCACAGGCGAAATCAAATTATTGTTATACGAAACAACGTCAATTCTGTAAATGGACTTCTATAGACTCCCAGTACACTTTCCCGTGATGACTGAAACGATTAATGACCAATCAAAACCATTTAAGCCAGACAAAAAAAGTACAGGAACACTGAACCGTCGGAATGACAGATGTTCCTAAATCACTCTGTAATACTCTCGATTACGCCGACAGAAAGCTTTGACAGATGCTCTCGGCGACGCGGCCGAGTTTAAACAATCTTCTGGCCAATTTAATTTGGTCGCAATAAATCAAAGTCTATTATAATCAAGGTAATTAGGCGGTACTGAAGCTTCCTGCCTCGCATTTTAGTAGGACTCGTTGAAGACTCCTTGAAAATGATGTCGGAAATACAAAATTTCTGTAAATAAGATCCTCTCGCTCCGTTTTTGTAACATTTTCTCGATTTTCTACAAAAACCTTATGTAAAAATCCTAAGGAATTGGATGCGCTCTTAGATGACCTTTCTTGGCGTACCTATTTGCTGAAATCGGTTCGGTGTAATACAATAAAATTGTATTTTTTATTTGTTATTCTCAAACTTATGCTTTTCTTATGAATATTCCATTTTCAACACTTTTCTGTGTCTGTTGTAAACTCTATCGGTTTTCCAACCTTTTAAGATAAATAAATAAAAAATTAAAGAACAAGAGTTGCTAAATTTTTTGTAATAGAAATAACTCCTAACTCGAATGCTATTGTATCAAACATTTCGAAATTATGAAATGGAGCCGGCGCGCGCTCTCCATTACGACGCCATATTTTTGTCGCTTGTTCCACGAACGAGACACGACTTCCACGAACGACATTTCACGTCGCTGCATTGAAAATTAATTTTATTTATAATTACGTACTCCTCACAGTCGACATCAATTAAACGAGTGTTATTACCTTATATACGGAGTACTGAAAAGCGTAAACAAATTTGCATAGCACAAGTGCTTTATGATACGGAAATGAGTAATGCCCCCGATCCCTCCACCCCCGCGACCGGGAAACCGTTTGAGTGCTAGGAAATTGAGTTGAGTCGAGTTACGTACGGCCAGGCGAGATGCAAATGTGTATGCGTGTAATGAATGCTTACGTATTCATACTTACGAGTTGTCACGTTTGCTTGAGCACCAGCTCTCTGACACGAGTGTCTGCGCAAAACCGGAGACAAGGTCTAGTTCTACTACTCTATGAATTCTTAGTCATTGTTCTTCAACCTAGTCTTTCCTTAACTATGCAAAATATTATTCTTATGTAAACGAATGGCGCTGAAAACAAGTATTTAATTATCTAGTATAAAAAATACATACAGCCGAACATATAACCTCCTCCTTTCTGAAAAAGTCGATTAATAACAGAATAAATTTCTAGCAATCATAAAACTAGAACTGAAAATAGAAAACGAATAAATGTTCTTGTCTAAAGAGAAGTCCTATCAGTTAATGAGAAAAAGTCCTAAAATAGACCTAAACAGAATATAGGCTAGAAAAATAAAGGTCGACCTTCTAACCGATCACACAATGGCAGCTGAAGCAAATTACCTACAACCTGAGAATACTGATCTAAATAAATGAAAAGAAAATCGCATTTTGTCTGAAAAGTGTCAGGACTATCAGGTACATAGATACCAAAGGATTCCAATAAACATCTCTAATTTTCATAGAAAGCTCGACAACGTAGAACCTAATTTTGTTACTCATTCAAGAAAAGAAAAGACTCTCGACACAAAGAGATTACTTTCAAGTGATGCTAATTCACTTTATCAATTTCATTTCAAAGTTTAGGAGAATTTATTAACTTGGACTCTAAAACGTTTTCCATTTAACTCATTCCTTTTAAATTCACTCGGGTCTTTTAACTGTCTTTGGACATTTTTCTTTCTTCTGTTTTCATAATCCTTGTCATCAATCTAATCCGTTTTAACTTTATAGTTAGCCAAGACACTTTTGGGAAAGAAATTATGTTAATCTATTCTATATTTCAACGAGTCGTCATATCTACGGGGACTGTTGACCAAGGTGTTTGGTATAGCTTTAAGCAATTCCGCAGACAAGCGAATTGAGTTCGCAGCTAAATGTTATCAAATCGTAACCATTCGTTCATAAATAGCTTATACCAATGAGACCGAGGACAAATATCTAGGTGTACAGATTCTAAAAAAATATACCAAAGTACCTACTTAGATATGAAATACCTAGGTATAGGTACTATTGTACAAATTTAAGTTCTTCAAACTTAGCAGGCAGATGTGTTTGGTGGGGTGTTACTGGTCTGTCACGCCACTTCTTCTTCCCAGCTAAAACACTAAGGGCAGGCAATTTTGGAGATTGTCTTTGTGAACATAGTCCCCCAAAACCCAGAGAATTTTGAAATTGAAATTTTGCATTATAGCCTCCAAGTAAATCATTCTGTAAATAATTTGGAAATGACTTTTGATTTTGAGATTATTATGTTTCTTCATCTCACTCGTGTGAGATTCGAAGATATTGGATGTTAAACATCTGCGTCTTTCTTTATAAAATTTCTATGATTCATATAGAGCAGCCAGCATTTGCAGTAACTTTCACCGAGGTACGTGTTTCAAGATATTGCACACAATCTTTTGGAGTTAGCGTGAAAAATCGATGTAAAATTGCAGCAAAAATAAATAAACGTTAGTACCTAAATGTCAAAGAAACTATGTTATTTATAAGGGCCCCTATAACTAAACTCAAACTCAAACATTTATTTCAATTAAACCATTTACAGGCACTTTTGAATTGTCAAGGTCGGTCGGTCCAAAAAGATGAAGCTATTTGCACGTTCCAAAGCGTAGATCTCTATGGAGAAGAACGTGCAAGAAACTCCACGGACACTCTTTTAAAAATAATAAATTGTTACAAAGTTTTCTTGACATCGTGTTGAAATTATACATACATGTGAGAACGATGTGACGAGCATGATAAAAACATCCGAACTAAAAAAGGAACAATTCAAAGAAATAATTAAAATAAACCATGGCAGCTGAGAAATGACCAGTCCCAACCGACGGCGCCATGACATGCGCCAGGCCCATTCGTCTCAACCATTTTGAATGGAGCCACATAATTTAACGCATACGCCACCATCAGCTAGGCTTTTGAGTGAGCATGACACTCCCAACCGCCAGGGTACTTGAGTCTATACAATGCAAACACACATTTATTTAAAAATGTTGGTACTATTGATTTATCAAATAAAGAACAATAAATCAGTGTGTGAGTTAAATTAAATATAAAAGTCAAAATATAAAAATCAAAGTTACTATTTATTAATACAAAACGTAAGACCCAAAGGACTAATAACTATTCCAATCTATTTCAATATTTGACAATCACAGGCGACTTGGACCCGGCGGACTATTGTAGTAAACATCATTAAATGCGATTCAAATAAGGAGTAACTAAACTGGACTCGGGGGAGCTTTGAGGCACAGAGAATAGATAGAACAGAAGTTCTAATCCATACAGACGCACACATTCGTCTGTCTATATGGCACGCTTTACAGTGGTACGCCAGAATTAAATATAAATACATTATATACACTTTGTCCATATCCCGATTATTCGTACTCAGAGCTTCCTCCCTTATTTATTATGCGCCGCGCCAAAGTGTGGAACCCTCTGTCAGCGTCTGTTTCCTTCCGCTTATAACCCGTCTGCCTTCAAAGCAAGAGTGAACAGGTATCTTCTGGGAATGCTCGCTCCATCATGGACCTCATCCATCGCTTGCCATAAGGCGTAACAATGCCGTAAGGGTGTAACAATGGACGGTCTCATCGCTAAAAGCGATGTTTTACAAGCAACCTTGGAATGAATTTAACGCAGAAGGGAAATATGTACAGGAACTTGAACTACAATATTTAAGCAGCTTGCTTGCCAGTGTGCCGTAAAAACTTGGTTTGATGACAATATATTAACATGGGTGTCACAATGACTTCGTTTTTTTCGTGTCGATGGTTAGTCTTATCAAAATTATAGGCGCGAGATGGCAACACGACAATTTGTTGAAAAAATATTGCTTTTAAACTTCATTCATAAAGGTAGACTTAATGCCTTAAGCATCATGTACCAGTCAACCAAGGGTGGTGAAGATATGTCATTGCAGGTCACAGCACTATGTCGCATTTTCGAGTCTAGCTAAATGTATCTGGGTTTCACTCGCATTCGTTTGAGTCGTTTAAGATCTCCGAATGTTATGGGATTATTACCGTATGCGTGCGCTTTAAACCAACCTTCTGCACTATCTATTCTGTGATTAAGAGTAGGAATAAATACGTGGAAGCATCCATTATTCAACAGGTAAGGGATTATTGGAGGGTGTACTTCGTAGATAGATTTCGATAGCTCTCATGTCCCTGCCGAGGACTGGCTGCATGCCAAGCGTCGAGCATGACGCGACGAGCTCGAAGACGTTTTGCTCAAGACGTGCTTGAGGAATGCATAATGAAATTGGAGTTTACGTCGAGATCAGGTCCAATAATATTTTGGGAAGGACGATATAGGTACCTACACTCGATTCTGACCTACATGGATTTTTCAAGGCACTTTATTCAAATCATTTAGCTACATGGATATTCATTTCAAATCTTGCAACTCAAAATATTAGACCAAAGTAATCCAGTTAGAAACTTCAAAAAAAAAAAACAAAACTAGAGATATCGACTAATAAGAAACACTTCCGGCGTAATGCCCAGACGTTTCCCTGCTTCCTCCGAAAGGTATTCATTAAGGTAAAACATTGCCACTGCGACTGAAATTGATTAGGTACCTACAACCTATTCTGGTACCAGTGTTGCCGTTTTAGCCACTTTGTGGCCTAGCGGATTTTCAACGGTTTTAGCCACCAAAATAAATCTAGATACTTCTGGCTGCTTTTTAGATTGAAAAATAAATTAAGAAACAGACTATGTGCATTAACACTTAATTCCATTATTATGATTGCTTCCCTTCGCTTGTGGCGAAGCTGTCAACAGCCTGGGGCACCACGGCCTGTCATGCAGTCGAAGTGCGGGTCGCATAGCACGGCACGCAAATATCAACGACATTATCCGACGCGCTCTTGTCGCCGTCGGCGTGCCAGCCGTATTAGAACCCATTGGCCTGGCACGCGACGATGGCAAAAGACCGGACGGTATGTCTTTATTTCCATGGAAGATGGGTAGGCCTTTAGTGTGGGACGCTACTTGTGTCGATACTCTTGCGCCATCCCATCTTCCTAGCTCGTGCGGTGCTAGTACCGCGGCTTCGGCTGCTGAAAACCTCAAACGGCGGAAATATAGTAGCCTTATTGGCAACTACATTTTTGAGCCGTTTGGGGTTGAAACTCTTGGACCGTGGGGTCCGAGTGCTCACTTCCTATTAAAAGATCTTGCAAAACGCTTAGTTGATGCTTCGCGTGACCCAAGAGCTGGCTTTTACCTTGGACAGAGGATAAGCATTGCCATACAACGTGGTAATGCAGCCAGTCTTTTGGGCTCACTTCCAGTCGATAGCGATGGGGACGAATTTTTTGATGCCATATTTTAGTTAGGAGTTTTTTTTTTTTCTATTTTAAGTGTATATAGTTTGTTCTTTAAATAAATAGTATTTTATGATTAAATAAATTAAAAAAAAATGTATCATGATTAGAACAACTTAAAATATTAATAAAAGCTTGCCACAATTATGTTTTGCCACCTGAAGTTTTAACAAAAGTCACAAAAACGGTCAAATCAGTATAACAAACTGAAATACCATCCACATCATCATCCATTACAGAATTTCTAGATGACATTGTAGACTTTCATATCGATTTTTAATTTTTTGTAACCAGGATTTAATACATTTTGAACACTACAAAAATTATTTTACTAAACCGACTTATCCCCATGCTTAAATTGTAATATCAATAGAAATAGAAATACGATAGTACATAAGGACAAAAATACTTTAGCCACTTGTAGCGGAATTTCGCAAGTGATTTATATAGAAAACTGGCAACGTTTTTCTTTGATGTAGCCACAAACAAGATTGTCCTAACGGCAACACTGTGTGGTACCTGCGTGGGTGGGAACAATGAATAATATTCCAGTTACCGATATAAATCCCTCTCTACCAAACAACCAGCTCAATTTGAATCTAAATGGCACATAACGATGTGTACAGGATTGTATTTCGAATTATAGAAACCGCAAATACGAAAACTGCTCAAAGGATATTTTCCATTGATAGCTACGACTTTCATTCGTAGTGTAGGCGCACAATAGGATACCTTTTCATTGAAGGTCACTGTTTTTTTTCATCAATTTAGGTTAACTGTTACCGCTTAATAAAATACCAGGTATTTTCAAAGCTAAAACGTATTTTTGTCTCTACGTGTAAAACTTTCTGCGAGATCTTCTCGGCGAGTGGTTCCTACAAATATTATATTTGTAAATGTATAGGAATGAAAGTTTATACCATTCCACAGCTAAAAAATACATTTTATTGTTCTACAATATGTAGGTCTCCCTAGATATTTCGTTTTATAAAAGAGCTGAACAATTTATTCATACTGCTCCCTCGTAGGTAGTATGAATAAAATTGTAGCCGCAATATTAATTGTAATATCCGCAGGCCGTTCTGTCAGCAAAAACTTGTGTAATATCGTGGGTGACGTCATTCGAAGTAATTTCAATTACCGAGAGAGCTAGACGCTAGTCTCAGCTGGCTAGTTTTCATCAGGTTTTCAGGCGTTAGAAGTTTGCCGTTAGTAATGAAGCTGTTAAGAAACGCTCAAGTTCTGTCCAGGCGGAGTGGGGCTGCCAGAGTGCGGAGGAACTTAAGCCACACAACTTTGTTAGCGGACACTTTGTAGCATGTCTATTGAAAAAACTTAGCTGATTCAACTGCTGGTTCCGCAAATTAGCAGAAACACTAACAGATTTGTGAAATAACACCATCACTCTTAATGTTTTCGGTCACTAATTAAAGCATGGCATTAAAAAAATCATCGAGCAATCTTAACAAATTGTAACTACCAAGCAGATCTACATGAAAATATTCTTCCGTTTTCAATACTTATTCCAGCGAAAGGAACCCCAAACCCGCGCGGTGCCATTACCACTTTTCCAACTTGAACAAGACCGAGTTTACACAAGTCTATAAAATTTTATGCCACTATATCTGGGCTAGCCATTGAAAACAAGTAAGTGTCGGACCGCGAATGTGAAAACGACCACTGGTGACTTCTGTTCTCTTTAGTTTTACTAAGTCCAGCCTAGAAATACATCGCTTTTTTGCTACAGGTATTTTTATTATAAGCTCATGAATACATTTATATCTCAGCTAAGTAGTTTTTAACCGACTTTAAAAATTACGTTGAGTAATTAAATAAAATACAGTTTTGATCTAATCATTCGCATCACCACTACTACACCTACAAAAAAAAACAGTAAAAAATAACTTTAATTTGGAAGTCGGTGTCAAAATACGAAGAAACTAATAAAAACACCGACTTCCGAAATTAAAGTTATTTTTTACTTTGTAGTGTTTTTTTTTATTTGGAAGTCGGTTGTATTTTTTTGTAAAAAGTTTTTTATTTTTCACTTTGTGGTACCCCACACCTAACAACACCACAAAATCGCAGAAAAGCAAAATACGCAATTACTTGGATGACATACAACCATCATCCAAGTAAACGAATTCCAGCTATTTCGATTTAAAATCAAAATTCGTAACCGATTTTGATAAAATTTAAATGAGACCAATCTGCAAGTATATTCTTTCAGATAAAACAAGAATTTTCATCAATTTCAACAAATCGGTTCATAACTGACGGAGTTAAAAACATACAACCGAATTGAGAACCTCCTCCTTTTTGACCACATACTCGTAATTATGAGGAAACCAGTATGTTCGAAAATTATGGCGACATCTACCAACCCGCACTGGGCCCATGTGGTGGACCATGGTACACTACGTTTCATAGAGAGGAGGTCTGTGTTCCAATAATGGGCTGATTATGCTATTCATTTACTGTTACATAATTATTTTCATGTTATACAATGTGATATCGTAGCGTCGACTTTTACCGCAATAACAAAGTATACAGGACTATTATTTTCGTCCCTTTTAGGACTTAACGAAACATACTTTAGAAACCTAAACAAATATACACCTACGAGGCTACGTTACGCGGTTAAAGTCAATAGGGTATTTGACTATATGTATGTTTTTATTTGATTTTAGGAAAGCTAGAAATAAAATCAGTTCGTGGAAAAAACGTGGGAAAAGTCGCACCTTCGTCTTTTGTTTTTTGTGTCTGGTGGTTACTAAATGGCCTTGTTGTGAACAGGGTTTTTGTAATAAAAATATTGCGGCAAATAAACAAAAGAACTAAAGTCACTGGAATTGTGTGTAGAATCAGCATACTGAAGTGGAAGTGGGCCAGCCATGCCTGTAGACGGACAGACGGACGATGGAGCAGACATGTGTTAAAGTAGAGACCGCGTATGGGCAAACGAAGTTTGATGTGTAACACCCTACCGCACGATGGACTGATGATTTAAAGAAGGTGGCCTGCAGCGAATGGATGCAGACTGTTCAAGACCGGGATGGTTAGCGCTCTTTGGCTTACGTTCGGCAGTGGATAACAATTGGCTGATATGATGATATTATGATATATAGAGACAGCTCTACAGTCCTCTGACGTCACATACACATGACAGCTGTTAGCCACAGTGACGTCACGTCATTCAGTTAAACAACGTTTTGTGTGAGAAGGATAGGACTTAGTTTTTGCTGAATGCCTTGTGAAGACATCGCCATTTATAATCGACTTCAAAAAGGACCTCCGCCTTTTTGAAGTCGATTATATATTCTCAATTCATCGGAACCTTTTCCTATGTACCTATGTTCCCGATTCCTCGAAGGTGGCTGAATCTATTTGGTTTTTTTTATTTTGTTTCAAGTCAGGATCTGATGATGGAATCCTGGAGAAATAGAGGGAACTCTTTTAGGCACACTTGAAGCAATTTGGATAGTTTTTGGAAGAGTACTTCCCGGAGTGGTCCCATCCCATCCCATTTCAATTTGGTGAAGATCTGATGAAGAACTTTGGAGATAGGCAACGGAACTCCTCAATAAATGATAGCAAATGGACAGAGATTGCTAAAATCTAATTTCTGTCTATTGTTTACACCAGTTCATAACATAACATCATGCTGGTACGCTGTGAAGAGGTAACCACATGTGAACCATGAAAAGTGAAAAATGAAAACGTTTTACAAAAAAATACAACCGACCGACATAGTTTAAAATAACTTTAATTTCGGAAGTTTAAGTTCGATTAAGAACTTTAGAAACGTTTTGTTTTTTGGAAGTAGGGTGATTTTTTAAAGTTTTTCTACAGATTTTTTTTTCCTTAATATGTATTTACAGATAAATAAATTATTAATAGAAGGGGTCTAGAGTAAATAAAACGGAACGTCTTAACACAACAAAATATTTAATGATACTGAATAAAAAACTAGGCTACAGGTCACTAGTCTAATCTTAATTGTAGATTTGTTTATAATACGCTGCTACACATAACTAAATCTTAGTGTGGCGGTCACGATAACTTGGTATATAGAGTGTTATGTAGTCATATTTAAGGGTGGTATTTTGTAGCTGTAATGCAAGCTAAAACAATATTAATGTTCAAGGAGAAAAAACGGGAGGGGAAGAACTCATTGCCGAAAAGTATTCATTAATGTAAGTATACTTATCGAATTCATCAATGTAATTTTTTTTTGTCGTCTTTAGTAGTTAAACCAAACTGGTTAAAAATGTACATTACACATTGTGATTCATTAATGTAAGTATACTTATCGAATTCATCAATGTAATTTTTTTTAGTCGTCTTAGTAGTTTAATAGTAGTTTAACCAAACTGGTTAAAATGTACATTACACATTGTGATTCCATTGCGAATCTTTTCCGTAACAAACGACTTGGTTCTGGTAATTTGTCTTGTTCCCAAAGATAGAGGACTCCGAGATCTGTTATCAGCTTGTACCACGTGATCACGGAACTCAAACAGTCGGTTTTAAATCGGATCCGCTTTATAAATTCAATTAAGATATTTGTGGAGGAAAATCAAGATGTAGAATGTAATTCAGTTCGATTATCCGTTTCAGTCTGTGTATTGGATTTGGTTTATTACGGTATGTAATCTATACTAATACTTTATACTTCTACTTGTTGGCAATCTTTCAGAGGTTGTAGGTAGGTAAGTACTTATTATATTAATATATAAATCATTTTCCCAAGGTCTAACACTGACAAATGAAAAAGAATAGCTGTTGCTTATACAATATACCTATTTACAGAGTAGATTACAAAACCTGCACCGAAAATCTGTTTTATGAACGGAACTCTTGACACAGTTTAGAGCAAGTCCTTTGTCGAGTCACCACATAAACGCCACAAAGAGATCAAACAACCATTTTCAAGCGCCCAAAACTCGAAGAAATTAACACAATTCATTACTGAAGCTTTAAATTCCATAGAAGTTTGGAAACTACTCTTGTTTGGGGTCTCGCTGCGTCGGAGTGCGAACAATTACGGAGTTGTGCGCTCGCCTTTTATATCACACGCGAGTTAAGTGCTGGCTGCCGAAGGAGACCGCACCAACCAACCCGTTATAATTAAGTTCTTGACGCCAAAGGACTTCGGGTATAAACGGATATTCGGAAGCTTCCCACGCTACTTTAAAATGGAAATTGCGCAGAATTAGAAATGATTCAGGCTGAGCTCTTTAAAGTCGATCAGATTTATGTGAACGTGACGGCCATTTAAATGCTTCGGTTATTCGATTTTTATTGCAAAACTGATCCCATGAGATTGATAGCATGGTTAAAGTTTAATTAATGGTTCTCGATTTCCTTCCATGTTTTTACCAGTCTTTTCTATGGAGATGGTATCTTTTGGTGCACGGTCTAAGTCAAACTAATGCCGCCGTATTGTTTTGTGATCTCAATATCCACCATTTCACAAATTATGTATAACAACAACGCCGCCCTGATGTCATTAACGCGTCAAAAAATCACCATGGTAGGTACACAATTTCATCACCAATTTATATGTAAAGAGTTGTATTGTTTCTACCCACACCCTTTTCAAAAATGTATTTCATACGTATGTATAAGCACTTCGCACAGTTTCCCACGCACAACATTTCCAACAGCCCTGTCCATGATTTTTCAAGCGCGGCGCGAATGAAACAAAAAATCCGTTTTAAATATTTTTTTTCTGCGATCGCGATGAACGATACCCTCGATTGACGCACGTTTTTTACATTTTTAAATCCAGTCGCCTGTCCAATAAACGCCTCCGCACTTCACTTAAGGGTAAATTACTTTATGATGATGCTTGAAATTCCACAAATGCTAAATGAGTTAATAGGTAGACTTCAGGCTGAATCGCGCATGCTTAGAGTTTCGAATTCTAGAATTATTATTTTAGTAATTTCTTTGATAAACTATAAGAAAATTTCAATTTAATTATCATTTCAGGAAGGTAGGTAATGTTTAATTTATCTTGAGGTCACTGTTAGGTTTATATTTCCTGTCAGTGACGTATTAGAGTTAATATGCCACTTATATACACTCACACACAGACATAAACCTAACGTACTGTCGTGTGGTTGAAAAGATGCGTGAAATCAACTCTGTACCTCAGAGGTATACAATAGTAACTCCACTTTTTTTGAAAATATGTTTCTTGCACCATTAAAATCGCAAGAACCAGTTTTACATAAAGGTATACGACATTAAGTCCAATAACATATAGAAAAGGAAATATCCAATCGTATATGACATTAAATCCGGAAACGTTTAAAGGGTATAGGACCTCAAATGATGATAAGATCGTTTACCTCTAAGCTTTACGCGAACTTAATGTTCTTCATTGGAGTTAATGTTCTTTACCTCTGAACAAAAACTCGAGTGCAGCGCGCTTGTTTTCGTATGAACCGTCGCTACGTCAGTGCGTGCGCCGTCGTACCTACTGTGCGTGCAAAACTATCCGCGTAATTCTTGTTAAAAATTGTTTTAAATTATAATAACGTAATGTTTTCACGCGGAAAATTACTGTGTGACCTAGTGAATATCGGATATCAACATGATAAAACTTCAGAACATGGTAAGTACATTTTTAATTATTAGTTTTAACTAGCTTCTGCCAGCGGCTTCGCCCGCATGATCCCTAGGGAACATATTCCCGGGATGAAAAGTAGCTTATGTGCTATTCCAGACTATAATCTATCTTTGTTCTAAATTTCATTAAGATCCGTTAAGCCGTTCTGGCGTGATTGAGTAACAAACAACCAAACTTTCACATTTATAATATTACTCGTTTGGTGTAAAGCGAAATTATAACCATCTTTCCTTCGACATTATAATTATTAAAGGATATTGCAAACTGTCGTAAGCCGTTTACCGAAGCTACTCGCTAGCCTCTAGGCGCCAAGCTAGCCGCCTGCCTGTGCGTTCGCGACCTTTTAAAAAAATAATCCTTATTGCATGATTCAGTATTCACTCGCGATGGCTTATTATAGCGTATTTCATGTATAACTTTGGTGTTTCTATACCGATTTCTATGATTTTTATGGAATAGTTAATAATTTTAACTTTTATTAATGTTAATTAGGGACGACTGAGAGTTTTATAAACGTAAGAGTAGACAAATACAATCAGAAAGCTTCGAACTGCTAAGCTATCGGGAGTTAACACGTGTTATTGTTCGTCAATCATAAAAGATAGACATATGCTTTCGTTGGATATTTTTTATATAATTTTAAGGAGAACATTTCCGTCATACATGATTTCTATGTAGCTTTCAACATTAAGGTTGCACACGCGACGGAAGCTTAAAAAATGGAGTAACTTCTCCCGTTTTCCCAACATTTCCCTTCACTGCTCTGCTCCTATTGATTGTAGCGTGATAAAAAGTATACTATAACCTGCTCAGGAGTATGCATAATAATTGTACCAAGTTTCATTAAAATCCGTGGAGTAGTTTTTGTTTCTATAACGGTTATACAGACAGACAGACAGACAGACAGACAGACCGACAGACAGACAGACAAAAATTGCACTTATTGCATTTTTGGGATCAGTATCGATCCCTAATCACCCCCTGATAGTTATTTTGGAAATATATTTCATGTACAGAATTGACCTCTCTACAGATTTATTATAAGTATAATATAATAATAATTTTGGAAATATATTTCATGTACAGAATTGACCTCTCTACAGATTTATTATAAGTATAGATAAAACAGTTTAGCGAAAACGTAACGAGAGGTAAACAATAGTATCTCCTGTGAACGTCTTATGCCATTGATCTTTATTTCTTGGTATTAAGATACTTTTTCCAATGTCAAAAATTGTTAGTAGGTAGGTTCACAATGTTGTGCATATTAGACTTTCTTATGTTTCTTGTGGAATCAATATTTACGCAAATTAGGGTTTCGTGATAAGTAGTAAGTACTTTTTATACTAGTCTATAATAAAATATTGTACCTACTTAAACGCTCCGCGGATAAACTACAAGTAGATTCTTCTTTAAACGTCATATGTTATTGATCTTTATTACTGTGTGTTAAGGTCCATTTTTCAGTGACATAAACACAACGGTTAGAGATGATGCTTTTGATCCATTAATTTACTAATTAGATGCTCTGAAAATGCATAGAAAATATTTATTTATGACATTATAATTTTGTTATTTTTAGGATCTCAGAGAGGTGATCACCATTTCCTAGACTGGCACCGTTCTCACCAAGTTTTAACTTCAGAATCTTGTCAAGATCTGGACATGATTGTAGCTCCCTCCGAGACACATAACATCGACGGTGCTATTGATTATGAAGCACAACCTTCAACCGCCTCTTTGAGCACTGACATTTCTGATGGAAAATGTCGAGAAGACTTCAACAAAGGTACGTACACCAGCAGGCAGGTGACAATGACTGCTCGACAATACTTTGTATTAGAATAGTTAAACCGGGATTGCTACCATATACCTTTTTATTTGCGAGTTCTAATGTTAGTGAACATGAAAGTTTAAAACAATAATTATTATGTTTTAAAGATTAACTTTTCGCCATATCCTGTGATCTAGGACCAAATAGGTACATTCTCGGATAGTATGGATCAGTTGTTTTGTGTTCTAAATAATAGCATAAGTACGTAGCTAAGGTAGAAACTTATTTTTTCAGGATTCCAGAGAGAAGAACAGCTTTTCCTGGAAAGGCACGAAGATTCATTTTCAAGGCCATGCCAAGTATCCCAAGTAATGAATACCATCGGAGATGCTACTGTTGATGATGCACAACCGTCAACCTCTGCTTTGCTCACTGACATTTCAAATAATCTCGTGCCATCAACTAGCTTTCACCGCATGAGAACAGAAGATAGTATGAGTTCTGAGGAATATTTTTCACCATCAGACGAAGAGTATATTCCAAACACTGATGAAGACTCTACAGATTGTGAAATCGAAAAAAGAAGACAGGTAACGATACCAGAATCAGACAGTTCGTCTATCGATGTTCTGGAAAATATGAGAGAAAACGAAACGACTCAATCGCTGAATAATACTCCCTCAGATATTCAGCCCGAGCTATCACCTCAAATTTCTGTAAAGAAAAGTCGTAAAAGAACTTTAAATAAATTAAAATGGCAATGCAATTTAAGAAAACAAGGCGCAGTCACAGGAAAATCTTATACTTCTAAGAAAGGAAAAGTTGTTCCAGAAAAGAAGATGAAACCAGTATGTGCTTGTAGATTGAAATGTAGTGAACGTATAGACGAAAATGTTAGACAATTTATTTTTCAGAAGTATTACGCGGAAGAGATGACGTGGGATTTAAAAAGGCAATTTATTATATCTAGAGTTTCAGAAGTTCCAACTGCTAGATCCAGACGCCGTGATCCTGACCAACCACCTAAAAGAGCATACACATTAAATTACACATTTTTAATTGATGAAATAGTCGAAAAAGTTTGCAAAAAGTTTTTTCTGAATACCTTGGTTATATCAGAAACTGTTGTGAGAAACGCGATAAAAAAATCTACACAAGGATTTGTTCAAGCAGATAGACGAGGAAGACATCCACCGCCTAATAAAACAGCAGAGATAGTTAAAGATACCATACGAAAACACATTGGCAAGGTACCGAAATATGAGAGCCATTATAGTCGAAACAGAACAGAAAGACAGTATCTTGGAAGCCACCTAAATATTGATAAATTATATTCCTTGTATGTAGAGTTCTGTGCTGAAGAGGGTATACCAAAAGAGAATATGGCAAAAGCGTGGCTATACAGACATATTTTTAATACAGAGTTCAATCTCGGTTTCAGTCCTCCTGCTAATGACACTTGTGATGATTGTGATACGTTTGTTATCAAATACAAAAACGCTACAGATGAAACTGAAAAGAATAATATGAAAAGTCTACATAACCAACATCTTGAGGAAAGCAGTTTACGATATAGTTTGAAAGGGTTTGACAAAGTTGCAGCTATTGAAAGCCACGGTGCCAAGAAAATGCTTACAGTGGACCTTCAAAAATGTTTACCGACACCCTATTTAACTAATGGACAGAGTTTCTATTACAGAAAGTTGTGGACTTTTAACTTCACAATTATGGATTCCGTACCCAAAGAAAGTTGGTGTTTTATGTGGGACGAGACCGTGGCAGGTAGAGGCGGAAATGAAATGGCTTCTGGAATAATGAAGTTTTTTGAGCAGCTTGATGATAGTGCATTAAAAGAAGTAACAGTATGGAGCGACAACTGTGCGGGGCAGAATAAGAATATTTATTTAATGATGGCGTATTTGTGGATATTGTCTCAAAAAGAAAATGTGGAGGTAATAAACCACAAATATTTATTAAAAGGGCATACTCACATGGAAGTGGATGTAGTCCACTCAATAATAGAGAGAGAAAAGAAAAAAATTCAGGAGTTTCCCATCGTGACTCCTTGGGACTGGCAACAGTTTATAAAGAGCTGTTCAAGAAACTCAAAAATTAAAGTGGTAAACATGGAAACTGATAATTTCATGGATTTTTCTGCCTTTTGCAACGGATCAACAGCTCCTTTTGTACACAGAAAAAAATCTATTGCGGGAGATTCTGTACCATATTCTGCTATGGTATGGATGCAATTCCGAAAAAATGAAATAGGTTCGATGTTCTACAAAACTTCCTTTGATCAGGAAACTTTTGAAGAAGTTAGTTTCGTACGAAATAAACGGAGAGGATTTTCTGTGCCCACGCCGAAACCAATTCGAGAAACTCAAAAACCCATTTCGAGACTGAAATACAACGACTTACAAAAATCATTGCAGTGGATTCCTTCCATGTTCCACGATTATTATAAAAATCTTCCATATGCAGATGTCCCTGACTTACCAGAAGCATGCGAATAGCTGTGTTGGTTATTTAAAATAAATATTATGTTGCTTTTCAGCTTTGTGAAGTAACTTTTGTTTCATTTGATTAGTAAACCCTTCCCAAATTGTTAAATATTTCCATAACGCAACATACGGGCAAGAGACATAATGTTTCTAGATGCCGAATTCCAATAACAACCACAAGTTTTATTTAGAGGTAAACAATAGTAGGTATGATATCATAATGCTTTCTTACAACACCGAAGTTAAGTTATGTTACAAGGTAAATAGTCTCAAGTCCACAAAATCAGATAAGCATTAACTTTATTGTAATTATGTGTGAAACATAATAATACCATCTAATAATAATAAAAAATACTGTTGAGTTTGTTCCAATATCTTTATAGCAACTATGTCAAAATTGCATTGAAAGTTTCACTCCGCGCATTTTGGCCTCTCCTGTAAAATTTTCGTTTTTTCACATAATGTTGTATACCTCTGAGGTACAGTAACTTATGAATGATTATCTGACCCGCGCAACTTCGTCTGCGTCACATTTTCCATTATTGCTCCGCTCCAATTTGTCTTAGCGTGATGATATATAGCCTATAAACTTCCTCGATAAATGGGCTATCTAACACTGAAATATTTTTTCAAATCGGTCCAGTAGTTTCGGAGCCTATTCAATTCAAACAAACAAATCTTTCCTCTTTATAATATTAGCGTAGACTAGCCCATACAAGTTATTAAAACTGAAATAAGCACGTTGATAGTTTTTGGGATTCCGAACAAAAAACGTAACCCTTATAGGATCACTCGGGTGCCGTCTCTCACAGCCAGTTTTTTTCTGATTATGGACTTTTGTAACCCAAACACGGATAAAAAATATAAATTGATAATAAATTTTAAATATGATAGGCACTTTTGGGGTTAATAAAAACAGTTTGTCGAACTGTATTGTGCGACATATCAAATGAAAGGGCTTATTGTGAGGGTTTTAATCATATTTTTACCATAATTTTTAAATAAACAATTTTGAAGTTATTCAAAAATAAGACCAAAAATGGCCATTCCCCCCCCTAATCTCCGAAACTACTGAGCCTAAAATTTTGAGAAAAAAATGCAGATATCTAAAGATTACAGGAAAACCTATAGGAAGTCTGTGATGTTAAAATAAAATGTTAGAAAAAGAAATTTTCGGAACCCTTTTTGCACGAAGTCCACGAAGTGTTTTTTTTTTTACATTTACCCATTAATCTGTAATTTTTCGGGATAAACAATAAAATAGCTTATAGCACCAGACGGTAATGTAGCTCGGAATCGGATCAGTCCTTACAGACAAACCATTGCTTCTTAAACTAATAAAATAGGTACTGCATTACACGTTTATTCTTATAAATTTTATTATCACGAACCTATTCATACATTGCAAAAAGTTATCAGAACAAGAGACCGTATTCAATTAATTTTAATGGCGCCTGTATTCGTTAGTTATAAGTTTGACGAAACTGTTAAATAATATCTACCGCGATCATTACCGAGTCACTTCCAGTCTCGTTAAATTACGATGAAAGGGATGAAAAGGATTCTGCTGCTCCAACAACTTTTATTTTATTATTTTGATGGAGTAATTTGTTTAATGACGGATCGGAATAAAATAAATTTGATTTGATAAAGCGATTCTGATTTATGTTACGAAAAAGCGCTCTATTTTAATCAATCGTTATTAGTACAGCAATGGATAACTTGCACTAATTGATAATGATATTAAATGATAATAAACGCGTATAAAAGGGGAAGAAAAAGAAAAAAATGGGCATAAAGAATCCGTCAATATCGAGGAAAGTGCATAGAACACTGGCAGCAGCAACCTCGCTGTATGGCAATGCTGGTTCTTAACCGAAAAAAGGCAATGATAAAGAAAAGGCCAGAGGGCCAATTCTACTATTTTTAAACAACTTTCGCATTCGCATATCAATCGCAAACTGTCAAATAAGCCTTAATTTTCATAAATTTTTGATAGTTTGCGATTGAGATGCGAATGTGCTTAGATGTCAATATTATTCAAGCTTAACTCATTTCCAATATTTAAGCGTTATTTACTCAACCAAATTCCCTAATACCTATTGACTATTATACGATAGATCTCCGATTTCTAGGAATAGGTTCCTGACGTTCCAACATTGAGAATATTGGCTCAGTTAGACCTTCACCAGATCAAGTAATATCTACCTACCAAGTAAGTGGTTTCCAGTGGTCCCTTTCATCTTTTGGTTCACAGAAATTAACAGGTGATATATCTCCCGAGTAATTTCAAAACCGATCCGATGTAGGACATAGGAACTGAGCACTAAGCGACCTCGACCAAACTGAATAATAAATTATCTCTGCTAATGGTTCTCCCACACTGAGGTTATAAAATGTAATGTTACGTCGTTAAATATTCATGACAAATCTAATTTGAAATGTAGGTTCTAGTACATACTAGTTAAATTATCAGGCTGTAGTAAAATATAATGTTACTATTGCTTCTGCTACCGGCTTCACCCGCGTGAATGTCGAAGTAGTCCCAAGAGAGTGTGAGTATTACCGGGATAAAGAGTATCGTATATCCTAATCCAAAATATAGTCTACCCGTGTACCAAGTTTTACAGAAATCCGTTTAGCCGCTGAGGCGTGTTATAGCTTACAATAAATAGTATTTTCTATTTAAATTCTTTGCAGACATTTATGTATAGTTGTAGATGATAGATGCTTGATGAAATTCTCTGCCATTACATAAATGGGTAGGTACCGATTCACTAAGTTCTATATTATTTGGTTTATCTTTGTAGATACACCATATACCTAACGTAGAGTTAATTACGGTGCTATAATTCTAATCTAGTGAGTGGTTTTTAACCTTATTTTAACAGTGTTCACACGTGGTATTTCATTTACCTATTTAACTTAGGTACATACCTTTCATTATGATCATCCAGTTCATCCACAACCTGGACCTACTCTGCTGAGTAATAGGACTCTCTTTTATTGTACCTCCACGTGTTCCTAAGCCATTCATCTACTAATACCTATGAATATGAAAATTGTATTTCTTCTAAAAAATAAATGCTCCATTTAGTGAATGCAAAAACTATTCCATAATCAGCAGTTCCAGAATGGCTGCCCCGAGCAGAGCACACACTAGAACAGTTCGGTCAGTTAATTCTGACACGTCAGCAGCCCCAGTGATAATAGTAATAGTGACAGTGCGACTGCGATACACTGGAGCAGCGCCAACTAGTCTGACCATGGCGGATTCAGATCACCTGGTTTGCGACACGGTAAATCTTATATGTACCGCCGATGTTCGATCGTACGTCTGACCAAATTGTTAAAGAAAGATACAGAGACAGTTAAAGAGACATTTTTTAACTATCAGAGAATTAAAAAAGCTGTCAAACCTGGTAATCATCAGATAAAAGTTGTCAGCCGCAAAAAAAATTGGGTCCATTAAATCTCAACAATTTTTGAAATTTATATTATTTTTCGTTTGGATGAGAATGCATGAAACATCAAATAATTAAATACAAATAAGTCGGGTATTTTGCACCGACGCGTCGTTGTATTTTTAACCGACTTCCCAAAAAGGAGGAGGTTCTCAATTCGGATGTTTGTTTTTTTTTTATGTTTGCCAACCGATTTTAAAAATGTTTATTTGTAGATGGAAAGGGTATACTTCCCAAATGGTCCCATGATAAATAAGGAAACCAGGATCTGATGATGGCATCCCAGAGAAGTCGAGGGGTACTTTCGAAAATCGTATGGTATCGATTTTGCAGTGGTTTTGTTAGGTGTGGGGTACCACTAAAAAGTGAAAAATAAAAATCTTTTTACAAAAAAATACAACAAAAAAACACCGACTTCCAAAAAAAAAAAACACTACAAAGTAAAAAATAACTTTAACTTCGGAACTCGGCGTTTTTGTTAGTTTGTTCGTATTTTGACACCGACTTCCGAAGTTAAAGTTATTTTATACTATGTAGTGTTTTTTTTGGAAGTCGGTTGTATTTTCTAAATTCGAAAAAACCCCATCTACTAACAGTACACGAAAACATCGAGAGGAACCCTGAATTCAATGGTCTAGAAACCACAAAAAAACCAGTCATGTGCAAGTATATTATACTTAATTAATGCTCGTTCTTCTTTGTGAACAGACGGGACTAGCCTTTGGTATGCAGCGTATAACACACTTTTGATAAGATATAATTGCAGCTGATCTTTGTCACCTGTTAACCTGAAACTGGGGCAATGCACTACTACTCTAGTTAGCGTTATCTAATAATAGGTTCGACTACAGTTGGCAAAACAGCTGTGATAATGTACATGAAAGCGCGGGGACGTTTCGCGGTGCACCCCGCACGGGCATCACGCACATCACGCTCGCTGACTACATCTACCCTACATCCGGGCACATTCGGGCACATCCGCGCACAACCGGGCATATCCGGGCATATCCGGGCATCCGATGTTTGCCATGTGTCGAGTAAACACCCACCGACGACCGGCAAACTTGTAATGCGACAGCTGTGCCGCGCTGAATCTCATTGTTCCAATTCACTACTTTTATTCCGGAAAATTCAGTCTCGAAAATGTTACACCGGGGCGAGTAGCAAGTTTTTAGTTTAGTGAGATTTACTACAAATCATGTGTTTATCTTGGCGACATTTAAATCTGTTTTTAGTTAGTATCTTAACAAGTTCTTTGCAACAATATTGCTCTTGCAGGAGTGTACGTGACGGTGGTGACAATTATATTAATTCTCGGGAACGTTGGAGCCGTATTTCGGAAATTTGAAACTCTGAAGACGACTGTTAACATCGGTGAGTTGGTTTACGACTGAGATACAACTTTGTGCAAATAATATCTTGGAATAATAACGAGAACGCCTTGCGCCAAAACGGTTGCAAATCACGTTTACACTCTGGTTATTTGTCACTCAATATGATCCTGTTGTTATCAAAGCACTAAAACGAAAAAGTAATTCGTATAATTTGTTTCTGCTTATATCATGTAGGTACATAACATAAAAAGACTGGGAGTCGTATTCTTGAACAACGCTCAGTCATGAATACCGATTTTATCTAGATTTGAATGGAGATTAGGAGGAAATCGGCCAGTATCAGATCGAGATTCATGATTGATCGTTCTAGGATACTGGCCTTAAACGTAAGGCTGAAAGTAAATGCTCGCTTCTCTGTCCTGAAAAAGTAGATCGTATCTTTTTAGGACCTATGCCTCTTTATATTAAAATTTATATTTCCAAACTAAAAATTCAAAGTAATTTATTACTAAGTATATAAATATTACAAAACAAATTCCTCAGCTGCGTCTGTCTGTCGATAAACTCAAAAACTACTGCATCGATTTTCATGCTGTTTTCACCAATTAATAGAGTGGTTCTCGAAGAAGGTTTTAGTAAACAATTTGTCAAGTGGGTGAAGCCGCTGGCATCAGCACAATACGCCCTATCATTTGATTTGTCACGGTTCAGTAGTAAACTTTCTTTAAGTTTTCTAATTTGCTTATAAAAGCCTTTTCCAGGTGCCATATTTCCTCCAAATACTGTGACGGAAGTGGCCTTTGCATCAGCATTAGCAAGAGCCTCGATGGAGAGCGAGAAGTATCATTATGTGATGAAAGCTGTTTACTCCCCGTTTGGCGATAGCTTCACAGCGTCCAAAGCAGGTGAGCTGAACACCCACTCTTTATTTGCATAAAGTTGTACTTTTCTTTGTAGTTTGACTAGAAAAGTTTCTTCTGAGTAGTTTTTCTTTTGTTTAAATTAAAAGTAGTATGAGATTTGAATATACTGATTTTATGAATCCATTAAAGATCAACAACTGTGACTCACAGACAGCTGATCAAACAGATTAAAATTCAGAATGCCAATAATAATTCAAAACGCACTATCATTTTTTGTGCACATTTTTCAATAGTAACATTACTTTTTATTTATTAGAGAAATAAAATGGTGGTTTGATAGCTTTTCTATGGAAAATATGTCAAACGGTCATATTTAATTTTATTCTTCAATTAATATCTGACGATTGAAATAGCAACATACAAAGTTGATAGTGGCGTCCGAGGACTAGAAGCTGAAATGTTGGTCGGCCGGCGGCGAGACGGGCGGACGACGTGGTGGAACCTGGAGAAGGTTGGTACAGGAACGAGGGGATAGGCACAAGAAAAGAGAGGCCTAGGCTCAGCAGTGCGCGAAATCGGACTGTGGATTACGATGATGACAGTCGATAAAAAGATGCTGATCAACATTTGAGTGAAAATCTTTTCACTTAAACAACGGTATATTTAACAAGTTTCGAACTAAAACATTTGCTTAATTATAAATTAAACAAAACAAACTCTATCAACAACAAATTACATATGGTGCTTCCCGGGGCAAACAATGCTCTCACTATATTATTTGGCGCCATTAATGTTAGATTAATTTTGCATAATATACGCTAAATAAACACCACAGCATGGTGTTTGATCAATTTTGCAGTCGCCGATCACAACTATGTACCTATACCACAATAGTTTAAATTATTAATACCACATTTATGGCATGCCTATTGTGCCAGCAATTCGGTTTCGCATAATTTTGACATGAAATTGTAGTGACAATAGTTTTGTATAGTTAACATTTATCAATTATTTATCAGTTATCTCTAATACTGACATTTTGTACAATTGATGGTCAGTTATAAAATAATTCATTTCATTTCAACAGTTCATCACTGTAAAGCTACCCTGTAGCTAAGTGAAAAAGTAAAATTTTTGTATTCAGTTTTTAAACGTAAAAATATCTCGTTGACTCAATCATTTGTTAGCGCGTTAAAGTTTGATAGTACGCACTTTTCTTGTAAGACAAATTTAATTTTGAAAATATTAAGCTAAGCTAAGTAGACTAAAATGCCAACTAGCTGGCACCTTTTGGCGACTAGTCACCAGCTTTAAATATGGGCTAATCGAATTTTCTCCTTGCCGACTAGTCAGACCTTTCATTTGTGCGTCATCATTTCATCACAATTCCGTGCATTCGCAGCATGTGAACTGCTCTCTACCGGCGTCATCGCAGTATTCGGGCCCACTGACCCGGTGTCGGCATCGGCCGTCGAAGCACATTGCCGGGCTGCCGGTGTTCCCCACATACAGGTACGCCAGATTAAAAAAAAAACACATACTATCCTACTAACATTATAAATGTCAAAGTCTGGATGTTTGTTGATCAATCACTCTTCCACGTCTGAACTGTTTTGATGAAGCCTGGCATAAATATATACCATGGGTAGGAAAATTTGTGTAGGTACAGGCCAGTCGCCAGGTCGGTGCCAGCCTTTGGATAATTTCCATCATTATTTTACATGGGTAAAGCCGGTGGTTTAAAGCAGTACCTACGTCATACTCATATAATAAGCCTGAAAATAACTTCAGAAGTACCTACATTAAAATGGTTTGAGAAATTTTGTAGTGAACTCCGGCAGTATTTCAAACAAGTTAATTATTTCATCCCCATGTTTCCCCTTTTTCTCTGCCCTTATACTTTGAGAAGGAAGACGCCGGGGATGTCAGAATTCTCATTTCTTTCTCGACTAAAATCGGCGTGGTTTACATCTTACCAGAACCATCCTCACTTGAAATGATAATTTCATGATGTGCCGAAGCGATGCATCTACCTCTGTGTCCTGACAATAGTACCGGAATGTTGTTTTATAGCAATAAATCTTCTTTAATTATAAATTCATTTATTCAAGGAACCCAATGAACCCTACACAAAACTCATAAAATCAAATAACAGACTTTAAACTCAGCTGCTGCTGCTGTAAACATGTCAAAGTGAAGGCTTGGGTGAAGTGATTACGAAGTGAACTGTCATTACATCTCGATTACTTGGATTGACAGCTTACTTCGTAATCACATCACCAAAGCCTTCATTTCGACATGTTTGCAGAATCGCACTGCATTTTAATTTCAACAACTTTAAAACAATCAAGTAGTAGATCGCTAGTAACAACACATACACTAAGTGAAAGATAAACAATAAATTGGTGTTAACAGTTCGCTAATATTTTAAAAGTAAGGACTTTCGACTACATAATATGAAAAACCTGGTACGGTAAAAGATTAATAAAGGAAGTTTTTACAGGCAGTGTGGCGACCACCAGCCGTTCGTGGATTGCAGCAGCCAAGTCCGCCTGGCCTCAACTTGTATCCTGAAGCAGTGGCCCTCTCTAAGGCTGTGGCTCTATTCATTGCAGACAGCGATTGGAGGTCCTACACTCTACTATATGATGATGACCATGGTAAGTGTAAATGTGTCTTCTATCCTGGCAACGATACACTAAACAGCTGCCTTGAATGATATCATCCTTAGGTAGGAGGGTGTACTTTATGTGGTTTATACGAATCAAAATCAACAGTTATCTATCCAAATTAGACCTAAGCACATCTTACACTTAATTTTCAATAATTCATCAACATAGTTAGTGATGTCATCTATTGTAACATTAGAACTGTTACCTACGAAAATGGTGACGAAATGCATTTTCATCATATTTATTCCTAGTTATAGATGACATTATCTGTTTGTAGGAAGTATGTGGCATATGTAACTTTGAGAAGAAGAATGACTCAGGTTATTACTAATAGCATATAACAAATAAGCAATGTTTGAAAATCAACGTTTACAAAAAGACCCGAAAAAAGAAGAGAAGAGAAGTCCCCAAAAACGCCCGCCCGTCACCTGTTCCAAGTGAGGAGAAGAAGATAGAAAGGCAGAACAAACTCCCCAGCACCACATCTGTCTGTTAAGTTTGACCACAATCATGGACGCTAGCAAAAATATCATTTTAACAACCTTTGCAGGTTTAATAAGGCTCCAAGAGGTACTAAAACAATCTGATCCAGAGGTGAAGTGGCTTGTACGACGACTGGTGCCTGGTGACGACAACCGGCCATTGTTGAAAGCTCTCAAAAGTACCGGTGAGACCAGGGTCATCCTTGACTGTCCGGCCGATAGAGTACTTGAATACCTGCGACAAGCTAACGAAGTCAAGTTTTTTGAAGACTATATGGTAAGTATAGTAATCTTAATATAGTTCGAAATTGAGAGGGCGATGCTATATATTAAAGAAAACTTTGAAAAAATATACATCCAGGCGAAGCCGCGACGGGCCACTAGTCTAAACAAATGTTATAAAAAGAGGTTAAGTTTGTGAGGTTGTAGGGGGAAATCTCTCTCAGGATCTACCGAACCGATTTTGAAAACTGTTTTACCAATAGACAGCCACGTTATTTGTGAGTGGCATGTCGTAGTCTGTATAATGTGCACATACGAAAATAAGGGGAAACTATACCTTATATTCTCGACAGAAAACGTATTAAAGAAATCTATCTATACTAATATTATAAAGCAGAAGAGTTTGTTTGTTTGGTTGAACAAACTAATCTCAGGAACTACTAGTCCGATTTGAAAAATTATTTCAGTGTTAGATAGCCCATTTATCGAGGAAGGCTATAGGCTATATATCATCACGCTAATACCAATAGGAGCGGAGCAGTAATGAAAAATGTTACGCAGACTACGTTGCACGGGTCAGCTAGTATATATGTATATCGGGTTTTTTTTAAGTTTGTTCACACCTTTGACCCTAGTACAAACAAAAATGTATAACTTTTCAACCAAATGATCTATTGCAATTAAACAAACTCCATAATGATGGGAAGTAATTATCCATCGTTATAAAATTAAAATACTGTTAATAAACTAGCCTCAATTGAAAATAAACATGCAATTTTTACTAATCGGTAAAAATTGGATATTTTTTAACACGTCTTCCGTCGATAAAATTAGGTGTAGGTTTCATTCATTTTCGTTTGTGCACATTATAAAGACTCAGACTTTATATTAACCCAAACAGTACCGCCCTACGAAGTGGGCAAGGGTAAGCTAGTTTATGAATAAGGCTGCGTTTCCACCAGACATGTGCAAGGATGCGTAGCGACGGATGTGTCGTTTAAGAACCAATAGAATCGCTTAATTGACCTAGCCTCGCTCAGCGCAAGCGATTCTATTGGTTCTGAACAAACACATCCCTCGCTACGCATCCTCGCACATCTCTGGTGGAAACGCAGCCTTAATATACCAACATTTTATCTGACGTGTTCTACAATCTAAATGAAAAACAATGTTGAATTGTTCTCTACTTTTTTGAGTTTTTTTGCCAAATACCTAATTTTCCGAAATAAAAAAGTAATGCGAGGGTATTGTTATCCTGAAACTCGCAATTACATTGATACTCAGAATAAACACACTGTGTTTGTACCTCATTATCGGGGCCAAGAAAAAGCTCGAGCTTTACCTAAGCACAATGGAGACCCAAAATTAAGGCAAATACAGCCACTGAATGAATTATACTAACGAGAATATTCGGCACTATTATAAAAAAGCTTATCATGTACCTACATAGAATATTTAACTTTTGGATGGATATACTTAGGTACTGTTTAAAAGCTCAGGACAAATGAGTTTCTGTCAGCAGTAGCGTAGCGAAGACAATTCGGTACTTTTCTGGAAAAATCTAATTAGTCCTTCTGATAGATTCCAAAAAAACGTTGAACACGTATTTATGTCTTTTTCACGTTGACAAAAAATCAAAACGATACAGTGCGTTGAAAACTCCTGTGACGTCACATTTCTTGAACTTTGATGTGCTTTATCTTTGTCAATTTGTATCGTTTCGAAATAGAAAAAAATAACGCGTTCAAAATTTTTTTTCAATATCATATGACGGACTAAATAGAATAATTATTTTTCATTATATTTTAGACGTTTTGATAGGAAAGTACATAATTGTCAAAACGTCTAAAATGTCGAAATGTCACGTGATCTACTCTTATATTTTTGTATTTCGACAATCCCGTTCGCTACAGATTGGCATTTTACCTATACGCTAAGGAAATAAAAAAGTGTAATGCAATGCTATTATTCAGAGCTACGTTTTGATGTCACTGGACGCCCACACCTTGGATCTGGAAGAGTTGCGCTATGGACTATCAAACGTAACGTGTTTGAGGATTTTCGACCACTCCGACTCAAGAACCGCGTCTTACTTAGCAGACTGGAAAGTAAGAGGTTCAGATAGTGTGAAGATTCCACGACAATCGTATGAAATCACTGTAAGTACATTTGATGTTGTTTGTTACGTAATTAAGTAGTCAGTTACAGCTTATTAAAATGTGTCATCATTTTAATTATTATTTTAGGTAGAAGCAGCACTTGCTAGCGATGCTGCCAGACTCATAACAGATGCAGTAGAAAAAGCTCCTGACGAATTTAAATTAGAAGCGCAGGAAATAAGTTGCGATTCTGAGGACACATGGGAAGCCGGAGAACAATTCACCAATCATTTGCTGACGGTAATTGCAACGTATTGTTAATCAGTATAATAACGTTTGCTAAATCAACCAGCAACCTATTAACTGTTGACTATTCCTAATTACAGAATCCTATTGTTGGTATAACAAACCAAATTAATTTAGATAATATAACGGGCGAACGAGTGAATTTTAACGTTGAAATAATGGAATTATCGAACAGTGGATTTAATAGTATTGCAAAATGGAATCCCGAAGCTGGTTTCGAATATGTTCGGTCTGCGGACGAAACGTCCGATCGCTTGGCGGAAAAATGGCAAAACAAAACGTTCAAGGTAGTGTCACGCATCGGCGCACCGTACTTAGTCGAAGTGATCCCCGAGGAAGGCGAAACGCTAACCGGAAACGATCGATATGAGGGATATTCGAAAGACTTAATACATGAAATATTAAAAGAAATGCTACACTTGAACTATGAAATCGAAATAGTGCCTGGTAATGGCTACGGGTCATACAACAAAGACACAAAAAAATGGGATGGTCTAGTGGGACATCTTTTAGAAAGGGTTCGTGACTAGCATTACAATTTAATCTTAAATAAAGAATAGTAAGTAATGTCGAGAGTACCATTTTGATATTGTTTTTCAGAAAGCTGATCTAGCCATTTGTGATTTGACTATAACTTATGAACGACGATCTTCTGTGGATTTCACGACACCTTTTATGACTTTGGGTATAAGTATACTTTATTTAAAGCCAACTCCTCCCGAACCGGAGCTGTTTTCATTTCTCAAACCATTCTCTGTTGATGTATGGATCTATATGGCTGCAGCTTATTTAATGGTGTCGTTATTGCTTCATATTTTAGCTAGGTAAGTTATGTGATTTCAGATCATACTTGACATAAAATTGCCTTTGATTTTTCTCTGTGATTTTATTCTTTGTTTGTTTATTTAGACTGGCGCCAAACGATTGGGAGAATCCTCATCCTTGTGACAAATCACCTGAGGAATTAGAGAATATTTGGCACATTAAGAATTCCTGCTGGCTTACAATGGGTTCAATTATGACACAGGGTTCTGATATTTTGCCAAAGTAAGTTTAACAAAGTACATACTGTGGTGTTTTCTTAATATCTTGTAGTTGAAATTGTTGATCTATATTTTTTCTACAACAGAGGATATTCTACGAGATGGGTCTGTGGCATGTGGTGGTTCTTCGCTCTCATCATGTGTTCGTCGTATACTGCCAACCTGGCTGCTTTTCTCACCAATGCCGCAATGGATGACTCGATCAAAAGTGCCGAGGACCTAGCTATGCAAACTAAAATCAAATATGGAACCCTGAAAGGTGGATCGACGTACTCGTTTTTCAAGGTTTGAAAATAAGTTTATTATCCTTGACCTTTGAAATAATATTCAAGTAAAGAGCAAATACCCACGCAAAAACTGAGTCTATTTTGGTTTCAATGATCTTGCTAGCTAAGTAAGTTTTGATTATTTTATATTGCAGCGCTCCAATGTTTCCATGTACCAAAGGATTTACGGCGCCATGGAATCAGCTCGGCCATCAGTTTTCGTCAAGAATAACGACGAGGGGTTGGACAGGGTGTTGAAAGGCAAAAGAGATTATGCTTACTTTATGGAATCCACGGCCATTGAGTACCAGCTAGAAAGACACTGCGAACTAATGCAAGTAGGCGGATTACTTGACTCCAAAGGCTATGGAATAGCTATGCCCTTTGGTAAGTAGTGAATTTTTGCTGTTAGTTTAGTTATTAACTGACACGGTCAACATCGTCTGTGTCACATGATAAAGAGAAAAAACGTTTTGGCAGCATTGTTTTTTATGCTCCGTTCTTATTGTTCGTATCGTGATGTTATATAGCCTAAATATAACCTTCCTCGATAAATGGGCTATCTAAAACATAAATATTTTTTCAATTTGAACCAGCAGTCCCTGAGAATAGTGGGTTGAACCAAACCAACAAACGAACTCTTCAGCTTTATTAAGCGACTTCCCAAAAAGGAGGAGGTTATCAATTCGGTTGTATGTTTTTTTTTAATGTTTGTTTCCTCATAACTCCGACAATTATGAACCGATTTGAAAAATTCTTGTTTTATCTGAAAGGATATACTTGCAGATTGGTCCCATTTAAATCATATCAAAATCGGTTGCGAACTTTGGATTTTAAATCGAAATACCTGGAATTTGACTATTTAGATGATTCTTTGATAATCGAAATTGCGTATTTTGCTTTTCTGCGATTTTGCAGTGGTGTTGTTAGGTGTGGGGCACCACTAAAAAGTGAAAAATCAAAAACTTTTTACAAAAAAATACAATCGACTTCCAAAAAAAAACACTGCAAAGTAAAAATTACTTTAATTTCGGAATTCGGTGTCAAAATACGAAGAAAGTAACAAAAACACCGACTTCCGAAATTAAAGTTATTTTTTACTTTGCAGTGTTTTTTAATATTAGTATAGAACATATTTCACTTAAGATCCTACTGTAATTTTTGCATGGTGTATGATATAAAGAGTATTTCTATTCTACTTTATGTTTTCTAAGACTCATCATACCGAACAGCAGTAGACAACGCTTTACTGAAATTGGCTGAAAGTGGTAAACTGGTGGAGATTAAAAACCGCTGGTGGAAGGCACCAAAGGAAGAAGCTTGTGTTGTAAGTTATTTACCTATAGTAAACCTACACGATATACCCAAAGCATAAAAATATATTAGTTGTTTAATTTATTTATTAGATATTGACTTTTTACTCAAATCGTGGTTCAAAAAGAATTACCCAAAATAAATGACCTCCTGAACTCTCGGTCAGTCGATTCAACTTTCAAACTTTAATCGTTACATGCAGCAGTGCTATTCTGTAACAACATTTTCGTGTCTCGACAGCGGAATCCGAGGTGAGTTTCAAATTCGTATAAATACAAGACCTTATGATGTGTGAAATAAAGTTCAGTTTGTATGCTAAGTCACTCAGGTGAAGTCGATATCGAAATGGTTATTTACAGAATAGACTAGCAGCAGGGTATTACAAACAACCGTTTTATAATTAACTAGATTTTGCCCGCGACTTCGTACGCGACGTCTCCGTTGCCGTTGGAATTGCCTCTCTTTGTGCTCCCCTACATTCCGGAACTTACATGCCAAATTTCAGCTTTCGACGACCATTACTTTCAACTGTTCGTTGTATGTCAGTCAGTCACTCAGTCACTCGGTAGCGGAAAAAAAATTTGATTTGAATAATTAACATTTCAGGCTGAAGAAGCAAGCGAAGAAGGCGCAGCTGGAGAACTTGGCGTGGAGAATGTGGGTGGTGTGTTCGTAGTATTGGCTTTAGGATGCAGTATGGCCACCGCAATGGGTATATTTGAATTCCTTTGGAACGTCAGAGAAGTCGCCGTCGAGCAAAAGGTACGAATTTCACTTCGCGCCAAATAGCATTCATATGCTAATACGTATAAGACCTTAGTCACATTGAATACCGCATATTATCTGCTTTGCATAGACAAACCATCCTTATATTGCTATTCTAGGTATGTTTTGTTAAAGTATTTTAAAAGATTAGAAACAAAATCTACATTCATAAAACTTTATTTGTTAAGACTTGGTGCATTAGTTAAAACACTGTACAAAGGCGAACTTAATGCCTTAGGCTGTTTCTACCAGTCGACCTTAGGGTGGTGCAGAGAAAACATGGCAGGTGCAATTTAAAGGAAAGACAAACAAAAAGAAAAATAAATACAACGTTTAGAAAAAACGAATCCAACGAATTAAAGATGTCTTGATTCTACCAACTTCTTGCGAATATGGTCACGTGCTTTCACCTTAAAAGACAACCGACTGGTTGCCGCACTCCAAAGGAAGATTGCTTGGACAATGAAAGAGCAGTGGAATAACCAGACGGGGTGTGTGGGACAGCGTAGAAGTAGATTATTAGTAAAGCTAAGATTTTTATTGTGCGCAGAGCAAATGAATTGAATTTGTGAAGGTAGATAAGAGAACAAAGAATTATTAAGAAAGGAAGACCCTCAGCGCTCTGCGCTCACGAATGGGTAACCATTTTAATAATAAACGATGCGCGGACACAGTCATGGTCTTACTTACGGAGGTTGCAGACGAATCGAATGCAATTATTTAAAAGACGTTTAAGTTTATTGAGGAGATCTGCATTCAGATCGTAGTAGCACACATCACCATTGTCAATCAGGGGGAAAATTAGAGACTGTACAAGCATTGCCTTTGTGTGAGATGGGGGAAGATTTTTCAATCGACAAAGCGACCGCAATGTTCCGGTAACTTTTTGACTGACACTCATGACATGCTTTCGCCAGTGAAGACTGGTAGACATGCAGACCAAGATCCTTAACTTCGGAAGCAAACGGAATGGCTGTGTTGTCTAAGATCACGCACGGGTGGTACAGTTAAGCCATTCAGCTTTCTCAAGCTATGGGGACTCTCAGTTATGATAGCCTGATGCTTTAATAGGTTAATTGCCACCTCAAACCGGTCTGAACAGCTCTTAGTCATCTTCACATCTCGGTTGAGCTCCTGGATCACATCAGATAATTTGTCAACACCTGCCTAACAATAAAACTGAAGATCTTCAGCATAGACATAGTACGCGCACTGAAGCTCCGTAGATATAAGATTAATTACGACGGAAAACTAAAAAGGAGATAAAATACCACCTTGAGGGACGCCAGCAGCGAGTTCACACCACCCGGACGAAGAGTCTCCAGCACGAACCGACTACTGAAGTCCCCCAAAGATAAGAGGAAAACCATTTTGTTTCGGGAGATACCATGAGATATGAAAGGATAGACAAGAGGACTTTGTGACTGACGGTATTAAATGCATTGGAGAAGGCGATCAACACCAAAGCAGTAACTTTAGTGTCTTCCATTCCCCGCCTAATAGCGTTGCGTATCATCTGGTTACACCGATTCCTGCCAGTCTTGAAAAAGGTCCAATTGTCTTCAGAGCGATATCTCTTTCCAATTTCCGAAACGTTTTTAAAGTTCCGTATCCGGAAGGTAACCAACAGAACCCTATTACTAAGCCTCCGCTGTCCATCCGTCCGTCCGTCTATCTATCAGCGGGTTGTTTCTCATGAACGGTAGTAGGTAGACAGTTAATATATTCAGATAATGTATTTCTGTTGCCGCCCGTACAAGAAACGTGTTTTATTCTGAAACCATCTTGTGAGAGTCCGACTCGCACTTACCGGGTTTTTTTTTGCAGTGTTCTTATTATTACTTAGTTGTTAACGTTATTTACAATGCACATTGGTCTAATTGAAATAATAAATTAATTACTTTGTCTTTTATCTACTTTTATCTTAACAGATGACACAATCAGAAGCATTGTGGGCTGAGCTGTCGTTTGCGCTGAGTTTTTGGGAGACGGAGAAACCAGTAAAGCACTCCCGTCCCTCCTCCTCTGCTTCGGCATCCCGCAGCGCTTCGCGAGCGTCCTCCGTGCTTCGGTCCGCAGCAGACTTGTTCCATCTTAGCGTATTTAATAAGTGACAACAAGAATTATATGTAACGATTTATTTAAAACATATATTAACAATCTTTTGAGGTAGTAAAAACTGATATATTACTTATTTAAATAAATATAATTATTTGTTACATGAATGACATAAGGTATTCTTTTGCTACAATAATGATGAATTTGAGTAGCGATGCTAGTCTTTTAAATTTAAATAATGGAAATACGTTTTTCAACATAGCTTACACAAGCGAATAGTGGCATAATTAACGCGTCAATTGATGATTGTGATCCATGAAAGTGAATGCAATCTAATCCGAGATGATGATGATGATAAAGCGATGACATGACATACGATGAATGTTCATTAATCGGCTTGAGTCCGTCACCGGGAAAAAGCAACAGCGACAGGCGACACTAGTGTTTCCTATACCTTATCTTTAAATTTGTTCGAGGATTTTTCCGATAGTGTCACCGATGACGATCCCAATCCTTGATCCTACTTTTCACTCTTTCAATAAATCTCATCAAAGTTGATAAAGGACGAGGCAGCCTTGAGCACGGAGACGGCTCTGGACTGAGAGCGCTCGCGCAGAGGCGAGGGGGTGGCGGTTGAGGGCGGCGCGGAACGGGGCGGGGCGACCGGCTTGTGCAGCTCGCGAGGGTTCAGAGACGCGTGCCATTCGCTTGACAGGGCTTCCAAGAATGTCACCTGCGAAGTTAAATCAGCATTTCCATCATTCTGCACGTCAAAACTTCCTATGCATTCAAACCCTTAAAATTTATTTTCGCAGAGAGGACAGGCTTACAAACTGTTACGAAGGAATAGGGTCTTATTAAGTATACAATAAACAAATAATGTATTTTATATTTATACTGAAAATCAAGTGAATTCCGTTTAGGTATTATAGGGATTTTCTTGTTTTCAGGTTGCCAGCCTTCGCATAACTCGTTACAGGTGTAGATAATGGTCTAACTTGAAAGCTCAGGTGGTTTATAAACCAGATTGCAAAAAAATATTGAGTAAATGGCAATCAACATTAAAAGATCAAAAATCACTGCATACGCAATAAAACAGACGACCAGTGAGCAACTGGCGACAAACCATTAACAAATGGTAAGGGAAAAAGGATTCGAGCAGCAGTAAGAAAGCAGTACTTAATATCCATTTCACCATTCTTTTTGAAGTTTTGGCAGCCTGCGCCAAAAACCTGACGAATTTATTATTGACCTGCCACCTATTCCATGTGGTTTCCCAATAATAAATCGTATTATGGTTGTTTGCAAACACACTTGTTGTTTGGAGAAAGTGAGGGACAAAGTTTAAAAATATATATTATACGATAGGTACTAGTAATGTTTTGCAAGTCAGACGGGCAGTCGCTCCGAGTTAAATACTGATAATCCACTGCATCCTCTTAGACTGGAAACCAAACTCAATACAGTTTGGAAAAGGTATTCTTTCAGAAGAATCAGTCAGAATGAATTTAAAATATTATAATCTTAAAGCATACCCTCTCTTTGACACTGATCTGCCGAGCGTGCAACATGAAGTCGACGACGGCCACGAACAGCCCCAACACTCCTCCGGTGCCCAGCACTAAGAAGATACCACTGGTATTCTTCATCTGTAGCGAGCCATTATCCTCCTCTTCTTTGGGAGCTTTCTGGAGCAAAAAAAGTTTTTTTTTCATAACATTTCCTTAGATAATATTTGATTTCGATTGTTCTTTTTAATATTGGGTTACTACATCTTATGTATATGTCACTGGAAATTGCAGACTCCGTAAGATTGTAATAAGTCTTAATTAATTAGATTATAATTGCTCGACTATGTAGAAACAAAAAATATATTTTTTCGAATATAATTTTTTTGTACTTACTACTTACATTTTTAAATATATCTTAAAGAAACATATTAAAAAATACACTAAAAAATATAAAAAATAGTAGTCCGCCGGTGTCGGGAGCAGGGTCCAAGCCACCGGTGGTTAGGGCTCCAGAGAAAGGAACCTCCTCACAATACGAGCCGTGTCGAGGAGTACTGCCGTCTGTATCAGACTCTTTACCCAACTGCGTAATGCCAGCTTTGACAGGTGCTCGTCGAAGGTTTTGGCCATCAGGCCATTGGCCGTAACGACAGTCGGCAATGACAGCCGAGTCCGCATTCCACATGTCGAGAACCTCGTGTCTAAGTCAAGATACTTAATTTGTTTCTCTTTCTCAGCTTTCACGAGATTTTCGTCATGTGGGATGGTAACATTGTGGCGCGCTATCGGTCTATCACCACTATGTCAGATTTATTGGCGACAAAAGTCCTATCAGTGATGATAGACCGATCCTAGTACAACGTAACATGGTCATTTTTAGGGTTCCGTAGCCAAGTGGCAACAACGGAACCCTTATAGATTCGTCATGTCTGTCCGTCTGTCTGTCTGTCTATCCGTCCGTCCGTATGTCACAGCCACTTTTCTCCGAAACCTTAAGAGCTATGCTGTTGAAATTTGGTAAGTAGATGTATTTCGTGAACCGCATAAAGATTTTCATTGAGAACTAGGTCGGGCACATACTTGTAATACGGTACCTCAGTCCCCACTAATTTGTCTTTCAAAGCAAGTTGCTGATGATCCTGGCCACGGAGTTATGTCTGTGCAAGTACTCGCCGACTAACAACCAGAGAAAATATGTTTGATGGATTCACCCGGACGGTGGCATGCCCGACACACGTCCGCCGACCCATCCTTCATAACATGCCTCCAGTAGTTATTCGTCAAGATAACTTCGTCCATAATAGCACAGGAGTTTCCCCGAAGAGATCACTGAAACATAGCCAGGCCACAGACTCTGAAAAATCGACATCAGACCCATGAAGAGCCCGATAGAAGCGCCCGTGAAGTTTCTTGGCTTTCCATACCTCCTTGCGGCCAACGCAATTTAACGTCATATTTATCAGCCACTAGCTGACCCGCGCAACTTCGTCTGCGTCACACTTTCCGTTATTGCTCCGCTCCTATTTGTCTTAGCATGGTGATATATAGCCTAACCTTCCTCGTTAAATGGGCTATCTAACACTGAAAGAATTTTTCAAATCGAACCAGTAGTTCCTGAGATTAGCGCGTTCAACCAAACAAACAAACAAACAAACTCTTCTGCTTTGCAATATTAAGTATAGATGTATCAATGTGAGTTTATTATGTGCACATACGAAAATGAGGGAAGCTTTACCTAATTTTATCAAAGGAAAACGTTTTTTTTTTTTTTTTTATGGAGATTTTAGAAAGAGTGTTCACAGCTGTGACCCCAGAGCAAACAAAACTGTGTAACTTTTCAACTAAATGATCTATCGCAATTTAACAAATTCCATAATTATTCGAAGTAATTCACTGGGGTCATAATTGTGAACAAACTTTTGAAAAATCCATAAAAATTCAAAAAATTAAAGATTTTTTTAATACGTTTTTCGTCGATAAAATTAGGCATGGGAAACTATACCTAATTTTATCGACAAAGTCGAAGTCTAAGCGAAGCAAAAGAAAAAGCTTTCTTTTGCTTCGCATAGGCTTCGTAACATTTTGAGCGTTCCATTTAAATGTTTTTTATTTTTGTATATAAACCTGATGAACTAAAATATGATGAATTTTTAAGTCATAGAACGAAAGTTGTTGGTGTTGTGATGTTAGTAACATAGTCCTGAGAGGTTGTCGGTGTTGTATACCAGGAACTTTGACTTTTTTTGGAAACCCATGCAATACTATACTGCCATCATAAGAAAAAGGACGTATCTACACAAAACGAAGTAACCGATTTCTGACATTAAGTAGGTAATTGAATTAAGGTTGGAAATCGAATAACTCGTTTTGTGTAGAGACGTTCTTTTTTCATATGACGGCAGTATATCTAATGTTGGACCTGCTGAAGATTGTAAGATTATCTTTGCATTGTATAGACTCATTAAATAATGTAACCATGATTTTGTAAAAAGGCAGTGTTTAAAAGAGTGTCCATGGAGTTTCTTGCACGTTCTTCTCCATAGGATCTACTCTTTGGAACGTGCAACTGCCGCGCTGGAGATAGGGTCGGTGAGTTTGTTTTGTAGCAGAATAACTTGCTACTCTTGTCGCTAGCGCGGCAGAATTAGCTTCATCTATTTGACTGACATACCTTGACTATTCAAAAGTGCCTGTAAACTGGTCTATTTGAAATAAAGGATTATACAAAATACAAATATTTTGTATAATGAGAAAGTAATTTAAAAAATTCATGACTAGTGTTCAAATACACAGTAGTATAATGATCAAACCTCGCAATGCTTTTCATTATCCTCGTCTTCCCACCATTTCTTTTTCAGTTTCTCAAGGTCTCCTTTTTCTTGTAGTGCTAAGATTGCCCCGTCAAACAATCCTTTCTTTGTAAAAGCTAGAAACATAACAAAAAGTGAAGCTTCTGCAATACCATTAAAAGCGTACGATTTTTCGTAAAGTCTTACCCTTTGGCATAGCGATACCATATTCCTTAGAATCCAATTTAGAACCGAGCATTTTCAATTGGCAATTCCTCTTAATAAAATATTCAATGGAGGTTGATTCCATGAAGAAGGCGTACTTTCCGTTGCTCCTTAGAACACGATCTCGTCCTTCGTCGTTGTTATTCGTGAAAACCGTAGGCTTTGCTGAGCTCATCACTGACCAAACTTTTGAGTACACGGTATCGTTTGACGACTGTGAATGAATGAGTAGAATTAAACATCATAAAATAGTATCTCGCTTGCATTCCCCGAAGGGTCCGAAGTAAGTACAGCCGTACCTTCTAGACTGTGCCGAATGCTATTAGGGAATTCTTATTGAAAGTCCCAATAACTTTTCCTGCTGGTTAATTCTGTAAGCATGTAGAAGTGATGGCGTGGGTGAAGTGATCATAAAGTGAGCTGTCAAACCATACAAACAAGATGGAATGACAACTCACTTGTCGTTCACTCCACCTAAGTGAATACGGTGAGATGTCAAAAAAATAAATCAGCCGACCTGATGACCGCACCCATTAGGTACCCCTATGTTCGGCATTCGCAATTGAAAATACTTGCCCAACAGTCAAAACCTATCCTAACTTATTTTCAGTTTCATAACGATTTCAAACCGTACCTGGAAAAACTTATAAGTTGAAGCATTGGTTACAGCTCCATACGAGATCTTGGTTTGTTCCGAGAGTTCTTTGATATCCTTGATTTCGTTGCTACGTCGACTGTTACTGAGGAAAGTCGACATGTTAGCGGTGTACGAGGCCGTCACAATGAGCGCGAAGAACCACCACATGCCTGAGATCCAACGCGAGCCCGCTGCCCTGTTCAAAATAATATCATTTTATCAAATTTATCAAAACGCCCAAGGAGTTTTTTACGTTGTATTTATGGATATGGATACCGACTTGTTTTTTTTTTTTAAAGTGTATGAATTATTATTTTGATTACTAGCCTGCACTGTCCCACCGGTCAAAGGTCTCCTTCCAACGCTCTCGATTTTGTACCTCATCCTTCCAATTCTTAAGGAAGCAATCTAGGTCGTCTCGATCAAATTATATCAATAAATTATCCTTTTCTGGTAAAGATGTACAAACCTTGGTAAAATATCGCATCCCTGAGTCATAATGGCTCCCATAGTAAGCCACATGCAATTGTAGAGACTCCATATATTTTCCAAACTTTCAGGGTTTTGATTGCACGGATGTGGATTTACCCAGTCATCTTGGCTCATTCTAAAAAAATTGTATGAGGTTAAAACAATTTCATCGATTATCATCATCAGTTTAGAATTGACTGAAAGGATTTCAGTTTTAAACCGACTTCCAAAAAAGGAAGAGGTTCTCAATTCGGTGGGTATTTTTTTATGTATGTACACTAATTACTCCGAGATATTTTATCCGATTTGTGTGATTCTTTTTAGTTCGATGTGGCATAGGTTCCTACTTGTCATTTGGTCTCGTTAAAATTAAATAAAGGATGGTACGGCAGTGTTTGCTTCGCGCTCGTCTTGGCGGGGGCACTGCTGTGCCCCCCGATTCAGGTTCTATCAAGTTGGTTATTATCGCACAAAGTTTTCGTTAATAATATGGACTTGACCACATAGCTCCAAAAGTTTAAAAAAACATGTAGAATTTAGACAGAAAAATATACCAACCTTGCACAAATAAGTAATACAAATGAGACAATAACATAAGTAGTCGGCAGATACAACCAAACGTCTAAAGATAATGGTTTAATAAATGAGAATCGATCCGGTGCTTCGGGCTCTTCCTCTCTGTACAACAAACTGATTCCCAACGTCATGAAAGGAATCGAAAAATCCACTACGGCATTCCTTTCAGAGGTAATTGTCAAATCACATATACCTAAATGTGCTTTCTAGAATGAAAATTTATAATTTGTAGTTAGTGTCATTTCAAAAAGTATACAATTGAAATAAAATGTATCTTACATGTTCCATCAGTTCTCCAATTATTCCATTCCACTTTTTCGTACCTTCCAACTGAATACCATAATTATTCTCGGGGGCTATATAAAACTCATACTCAAGATGTACTTTGTTTACTTTCGAAATATGTTTAACTAGGGCATCAATAAGATCTACACAATATCCCCGATAAATTATTGTTCCGTTTGGGGCCTCAACTATGTCAAAATATGGTCTTCCTACTCTGGTCACAACCTAAACGAAAATGGTTGAAATTATCATCAAAGTTTATAGCAGTAATTATTAACAGCGAATAAACTTTCAATTCACAAGTAACTGTTACCCTTAGCTTTGAATTGGTGTTTGCAGCTAAAGATCTGTCATCTACATCCTTCTGATAACTGATAACGTTTGTTTTGAAGTCCCAGTCGCCTGCATACATAAATTTACTTTCCGTGTTTAATTTTGAATAGTGCAACATGAAATTAACTCTTTTCCCCTCGTCGTCGAACTCAATGTGTCCTGAGAAACCTTTGGTCGTTGTCTGAAAATAGTTAAAAACAAACTATGTTCACATTTTACGTTACGTACCCACTAAAATTATCAAAATAGACAAAAGCTTTTTCGTTGTGACTTGGAATTTAGATTTTATGAATTAGTAGAGTGTATGGGGCATTCAAAACGTGAAAACCTCGGACTTGGGACAGTGAACGAAATTGAAAAGTATTAGAAAAATGTGATTTTGATTGAAAGAAAAACTGGCCATTCCACGCGAGTCCGACACTCGCGTGGAATGGGATATTTTAGCACTGTAGACTTGTTATAGGTTTTCCTGTAATCTGTGGGTAAAGAACTATTATCTGCATTTTTTTTCAAAATTTTAGGCTCAGTAGTTTCGACGATAAGGGTGGGGGCGGAATGGTAATTTTTGGTGTAATATCTTGTATAACTTCTGAAACATTTATTTTATATTAGAATAGTTCGTATCGGGATTGCTACCATGTACCTTTTTATTTGAGATATATCTACTAGCTTCTTCCCGCGACTTCGTCTGCGTAGACTTTAGAACATTTCCTCATATTGTCATTCTTGTAATTGCATCTTCATGATTCTGGTATCCAGATAGTGAGTCCCAAAATTACTTCGACATGTTTGTGGTCCCCTGGAAGGTACTTGTGAATATGTTTCTGGTCTCCCCCGGCACTTTTAAATCCTAACCTTACGCAATTCTAGGCCCGAAAATATTGCGACATGTTTCTGGTCTCCTGGTAATTGTAAATCTTTAGCTCTCATATTTCCAGCCCGGAAAAAACTTCGCCATGTTCCTGTTCCCCTGTTACTTTTGAATCCTAACTGCTCACAATTTCAGCACCGAAAAAATTTCAACATGTTTCTGCTATCTAAGTACTTGTGAATCTATAGCTTTCACCATTCCAGCCCAAAAAATATTTTGAATAATCTCTTCTCTTCTCTTCTCTTCTCTTCTCTTCTCTTCTCTTCTCTTCTCTTCTCTTCTCTTCTCTTCTCTTCTCTTCTCTTCTCTTCTCTTCTCTTCTCTTCTCTTCTCTTCTCTTCTCTTCTCTTCTCTTCTCTTCTCTTCTCTTCTCTTCTCTTCTCTTCTCTTCTCTTCTCTTCTCTTCTCTTCTCTTCTCTTCTCTTCTCTTCTCTTCTCTTCTCTTCTCTTCTCTTCTCTTCTCTTCTCTTCTCTTCTCTTCTCTTCTCTTCTCTTCTCTTCTCTTCTCTTCTCTTCTCTCCTCTCCTCTCCTCTCCTCTCCTCTCCTCTCCTCTCCTCTCCTCTCCTCTCCTCTCCTCTCCTCTCCTCTACTCTCCTCTCCTCTCCTCTCCTCTCCTCTCCTCAATTTCAAGAAAAAATGGACTACTCTTAAAGTCCTACTATCCTACTAATTACTTAATAGGACTTGTAAATCTTTAGTGCTCACACTTCCGGCACCGAAAATATCTCGAAATGTTGCTGCATTCCTGGTACTTGTGAATGTATAGCGCTCATAATTCCAGCAACTTAAAAACTTTCAGATATTTCTCTCCTGGTATTTTAATCTATCTGTAGCGCTCGTAATTTTCTGGCGAAATACCTCGACATATTAATCTGGTACTTGTGAATGTATAGCGTTGCTTCGACATATTATTTCTGATCTCCTGGTACTTGTGAATCTAAAGCGCTCATATCAAGCCCCAAAAAAATGCCTTTTATCGGGATAAAAAGTAGCCTATGTGTTATTCCAGGATGTGAACTATATGTGTGCCAAATTTCATTCAAATCCCATCAGCCATTTTTGCGTGATTGACGGACAAACATACAAACTTTCACATTTATAATGTCAGTAGGATACTATAATATTATAAAGAGGTAACATTTGTTTGTAAGTTTGTATGTAGGGGGTAATCTCAGGAACTACTGGTCCGATTTGAAAAATTCTTTCAGTATTAGATAGCCCATGTATCGAGGAAGGATATAGGCTATCATCACGCTAAGACTAAAAGGAGCCGAGTATTAATGGAAAATGTGACGCAGACGAAGTTGCGTGGGTCAGCTAGTAGATAATAAAAAGGTACATGGTAGCAATCCCGATATGAACGTTTCTAATGTTAGTGACCATGACAGTTTAAAACAATTTATTTTATAACTATGAAAAAATAATTAGCGTTTCCAAACGACTTTGCGGCAAAAGAGTGGAACTCTCTACCTGCGTCTGTGTTTCCGAACGCTTACAACTTACAGTGATTAGTTAGAGTGAACAGGCTCCTTCTGGGTAAACTCACTCCATCGTAGACTTTGTATCTGTCATCTCTGACCAAGACTAGAGTCAAGAGCAAAACCATAAGAAAAAAAATAATTAAAACCCTCACATTAAGCCCTTTCATTTAATATCTCACACGAAACAGTTAAAAAAAATACTTATTATTTCTAGTTTGACCCCCAAAAGTGACCCCATACTCAAAGTTCATTAATTTACGTTGCTTGACCGTTTTTGGGTCACAGAAGTCCACAAGTGTACTAAATTTCAACAGAATCAGTCCAGTAGTTCCGGGGAAAACTGTATAATGGACACGTATTTTTTGTTTTTGTAAATCAATGAATATTGACAAAGATAAAACGCATCAAAACTCGGAAGTGGGGGCTCGTGACGTCACGACTCAATAAAAATTATGCGAAGGTGTGACGTATTGAGACTTTTAAAAGCGTCGTAACTTCGTCAATTTTGGTTCCCGTAACAAAAGAAAAAACACGGGACAAATATTTGTTGATAATTAACTGACGGACTAATTAGATTTTTTCAGGACACAAGCCTATTATGAACCGATTTGAAAAATTCTTGTTTAATCTGAAAGGATATACTTGCAGATTGGTCCCATTTAAATTTTATCAACATCGGTTACGAAGTTTGGATTTTAAATCGAAATAGCTGGAATTCGTTTACATGGATGATAGTTTTTTGTCATCCAAGTAATCGAAATTGTGTATTTTGATTTTCTGCGATATTGCATGGTGTTGTTAGGTGTGGGTTACCACTAAAAAGTGAAAAATAAAACTTTTTTATGGTGTTTTTGTTGATTTCTTCATATTTTGACACCGACTTCCGAAATTAAAGTTATTTTTTACTTTGTAGTGTTTTATTTTTGGAAGTCGGTTGTATTTTATTGTAAAAAGTTTTTGTACTTAAAATTTCGTTCATCGTAACTCAAGTTCGAGGTGAAAACCCCCAGTTACTCCACTAAATATTCAGACCAATATTTCTGTTTGATTCAATTGTTGGTGGCTGTTACCTTACGCAGTGCTTCTCGTAACTCGTATCCTAAAGGCCATGCACTTTCCTCGTACTTTGATCTGCTATTTTTAAGACATAGAGCGGGTGGTTCAGGTGGGTTCTCATCAATCTGCATGCTTCTGATCGCTTTCTCCAGGTGACTTAGTGCATCTACTACTAAAGCTGTTTCGAGCTGAAAGTAATAATCAATCATATTTTAATATTTTTGCAAAAGGATTTCAGTGAGAAATCCATCGGAAAACACCTTATTGCAATACAATCTTAATAGGTAACAAAATTACCGCCTTTTAATTCACAAAACTTTGCAGAGATTTATGATTTTAAGCACGAACCAACTTCTACTTTCATTATTAATTATTTCTACCTACTATAAACTAAAAATTACATTTTAATATGTGAAATACATTTCATGAAATACCCCTATTGCTCTGGTGTGAAGCATTCCTTTGTCCTTCCAAGACGCCTCGCTTGGTGTGGTCAAGTGCAGCGTGGACACGTTCGCCAGGAGAGCAGAGATGCCTTTAAAATCAAGGCTGTACGCATCTAGATTCGTTAATATAAAACTCTGAAACAAAGCCGTTTTTACTAACAACATTGACTATATAATATGTACAATGTTTGCAGCTCTAGTGGCCCGTGCACTTTCTCGGTAACATAAGTCGAGAAGTTAATTAAACAACATACATACTTGATACTCCGTCGAGTTCTCAACTTGTATGATTTCGTTCATATATTTGTGAATGTTTGTAACGTTACAATCCAGGACGTGGTAGGACATTCGTGCTACTTTGAATATGTACTTGAATGTTTCCCGATTGTCGTTGTTAGGATCTAATTTTTTGAAGAGAATTGGTTCCACGCCCGCGGCGCTAGGCCACGAGTTTATTACTTCTTGCAGACGTACGAAGCCTGAAAAAATCCAATTTAAAGTTTGATTCCCAAGTTAGTCACTGCAGTTGAAATTATGTACATTCTCAGTAGAGCCCAAATTTAGAAATATTTGGTTGGTTGTTCTTACTTCGAGTGGTTTAGTGTATCGCTAATGTGCTGCAGCTGCTCTTATTAATACAGCTGATGCATGAAAATTATAGAATGATGAAAAAACTCTTAGTGTAATTTATCATATTTATTTAGTTCCACTATCGGGCAAGAGATGGCGCTGATACAAAACCAAAGTAAAATTCTCTGACGAACATCTTGCAAATGAAAAACATTTCACGTTTTATAATTATGATGGTACGGAACCCTCACTCGTCGAGTCCGACTCGCTCTTGAGCGGTATTTTTGTTCAACAGTGAGTGGTCGCAAGCGTTACTGCTAAGCACCTCTATCCTAGGGTTTGATTCCCGGGTCAGGCAAAGTGATTTTGAGTATTTTCATCTGGAATTTCAACGTAGCAGCCCCGGTGCGTAGATGTGCCCGGTTGATGGCACTAGGCTCGCCCCGTGTTACATGAGCCTTAATTATAACTGGAGAAATGTGGGTGCACTAGCGATCCACTTCTGCCTTACCCTTCGGAGAATACAGGCGTGATGCTTCTTTATGAAAGCAATTACTAGTGATGAAGCAACCTGAATCCATATAGGACGGTTAGTACTGAAGCCTTACTGGTGCTGGCGGGTGTTCTCCGACAGCATTAGTAGTTCTTGAAATATTCAGCTGTGACAGACGGACAGACTTAGTCACACCATCAGGGTATTTTTACCATTTTGGTACGGAACCCTTAAAACACCAGAACATCTAATAAAAACTCACTGCCATCATCTTCATACAGGATTGTAAACTTGTCCCATTTCAGGTCCTTGATGAGGGTCGCGTAAGCCTTTGAGATTAATTCAAATGGTGGATGATAGGAAAACGAGTAGAAGTCCTCAGCTAGAGTGTCCGTCGGCTCCCATCCCAAAAACAAATGGGATATCTGAAATTGTTAAAAAATATCTTCTGTTAGGTAGGTACGTCCTCGGCAGATATCATGCATTATACTGCACCAACCGTTTGCAAACGCTTACGGTATGAAAAATCTTACAGGAATGCTTTTAAGTGTACCTTAATATGGAAGTATGGGACATTATCAATTGGTGGGAAGCAAGACGTGTAAATGGCCAGGATGATCGGCACCATGCACTAAGTACTTCGTCTAAAGCTCTCCGAATTACCAATAACCACATAAGACCATATTCTAATAAAAAAAATAAAGGCGAATTTAATTTTCACGCACCGTAAAGTACTTTTTAATGTTGATCACTTTTGCACGCAGATTTTGTGGTGCCGTCAATGAAAGGAATCTTAGAATAGAGAGCTTCCACAGGTGAAGTTGTTCTTAGGTACAATATTTGCCCATAATAACCCAATGTTACATAAATAAATAACTTACATTTAATCTATTACACAACAAACAACTGGTGTCGCAGATGCCGTAAGTCGGGCGAGCGTCTATAAGCGCCACGATCCCCTTGTCGTCTGAAGTAAATGGACACACTGGAAAACAACAGTTCTATGTTAGAACTATATTACTGTGGAAGATCTAGAAATATACTTAGTTATTAATTAAATATGGCATCAACAGGTGCACCAGTGCCATCGAATAAGTACCTATGTACCTACTGTCAACCTCGCTGCGAAGTTAACTGTCAAACATTAACAAATGGACATTATCTTTTACGAATACTGTTATTTTTCCGGAATGTATTTTTGAAGTACTCAACTAGATGGCTATCACTTGCTGGAAAATGAATGGAAGAGCGTCCATCAACTGCGGGCGAAAGAATCGTAATATTCATAACAGCTGTTTCCGGATTGTTTCCTCCGACTAATAATACCTATATTTGTGGACTTTGTCACTAATTTAACAGTTGAACAGGGATTGGGGTGTATAAAACATAAGAATATAATGTCTATGATGATATCGACTCACGTTCTAATGAGGTGGAGTAGCTGTCAACTACCTTCGAGTTGAGGGACCGACCATGGTACGTCATCATTCGGTTTCTTTCAATCATGTTGTGAAATACCTGCACGGAAGTTGGCAGTGTTTCCCGGTTGAAAAGACCCCCTGAAAACATACACAACCCAATTGTTTATGTTGTCAAAATATTGTTTGTAGGTTGTTAAAATTTCACATACCTATGGGGAAAGCGGTCGTGCGCAGAGCATGAGCGTTCTCTATGAATACTGTTAAGGTAACAATGAGCAAAGCTTGGAAGGTGATCATTGTGGAAATTGTTGGTTTATGAATACAATATGGTGTTGTTTAGGCGGGCATGCGGCGCGCCGGCCGCCTCTCCGCCGTCTGAAGTATTTTTGGAAAGCAGTTTTAGGTCACGTCGCGTGCGCCGTCACGTCATGCGTCGCCGTCGCCCTATCGCCGCGTGCTTCGACCGAGGCCACTGAAATATCATTGATTGAATCCTAAGAAATTAATAGGTATAGCCATGAATCGATGACTAAGTAAAAAATTTGTCACCAAAAATATACGAAAAGATTCATCTGTATACCGATTATTTGAATGTGTATACTGCACAAACCTCGTGACATATTTCTTTTATGCCTTCTCCATTCCTTCATAACTCTGAAAGAAGTTAATTTTATTTGAGTGTACGGCGAGCCAGACGTTCATTCTCTTAGCGGTGCGCCCACAAATTATAGTGAAATAGTTTTTATAAAGTAAACTATGCATTTGCATTAAAGTTTTACGCCATGTGCTTGTATTTATTCGTTTTGTTGCTTTGTGTTTTAAAATGTACACCACAGTTTGTCTTCAAGGAAACTGTTGAAGTCTCTTACCAAGTGGGTAAGGAATTTTTGGGAATTTTTAACGTTTGAATAACATTGCTTGGATACAAAACACAGCACACGGCAACGTGAGCTTCTATTAACGAGGAATATGATCTGATGGAATAATCTGTTTTACCCTGTTAATGGGTTGAAGAGGTCTGTGAGTCAACCGCTCTTCGTAAAATACTGGCATTCAGCTTAATCCGGTTTGACAGGAAGCCGACCCCTACATAGTTGGGAAAAGGCAGATGATGATGTCTGATGAAATATTCCATATATTCCAGCTGGTATCTTCGCAAAGGAAGCGATCACTCAGCTATCGGCGTTCAACGACAGTTTCAACCATGTGCACACTCAGGAGGTCATGAGGATCAGACCCTTCACCTTGCAGCCGCTGAGGGCTGACAGCTACTCAGTTTGGAGGGAATGTGAGTACTGTACCAGATCATAGTTTCTCTTTTATTTTTTTTAAATTAATACTCTTGAATAATCCTTGATATTATATTTCGAAAATAGAACTTCCTTGTTCCATGTAGTAAAGGGTTCAAAAAGCGTAATTCGTCTGAACCGTGATTCTGCTTGACAAATTAAAAGCCTATTTTTTGAGTACGATTTATCAATTTCCTCCATATTGTAATCCTATAGATTTCTCATTACAATAACTTTAGCAGTAGGCACAAGTTACTCAAACTTATAAAGCACACCATAAAAAGGGAAAATAAAAATATAATATTCCTTCGCTTGTGTACACTTATCTACTCCAGCAAAGCTCGTAAAGAAATTGCACAAGAAAAATATTCTATTGACTTTATTTTCACAAACAGTTGTTCTATTTATACAATTCCAGTGTGTTTAAACAATGGAATACAACCGGTGGCTGTATTTGGTCCACAAAATGCAATATCGGACGGCGCTACTCGAGACCAGTGCGCTATTACCAACATACCGCACATTCAAGCCACATGGCAACCTCTGGACCCCGACTTGGAACTAATCGTCGAAGAAGAAGAGGAAACTAGTCCAGAAGGCGAAGAAAAGGAGGAAGAAGGAGAAGACAAGGATGAAAGCGAGAATGAATTAGCCTTTAAAAAGATTTCAATAAACTTTTATCCGGACTCCGAAAGCATTTCACTAGCTTATGGGAAACTTGTGAAGCATTACAAATGGACACAGTTTGCAGCCCTTTATGAAGATAACTTTGGTATGTGCTTACTTAATCCATTTTTGGAAAATGTGAATATATACTTAATTGTAAAACAAAAAGAGTTACACAGCTCCCTTAAACAAACTTATTTTAAACGAACTATTTTCCAGAATACACTGTTTAGATATACTGAGTGTGTGCTTCTAATGTCACATCTTATTGCGGTGATAAAAAAAAAACAAAATGAAGGTAGATTTTTCAATGTCTTGTTTGTCGTTTGTTCCAGGTTTATTAAGAGTGCAAAAGATTTTATCGGAAGTATCACTACATTCGCAAATCTTTATGTTTAAATTAGATCCAGAGGGCGACAACCGTCGGGTAATTTTTTCATGCCCTCATAGTCTGAGGCCACGACAGGCGAACAGGGCGAGCATACAAAACACGCACGAGCGTACAAAATTGTGCTGTCACTATTAACCCACTTTCCTTCGTTTTGTGCTCAAAGGCATGCTTCCAGGGAATTTGATGAATACCAATATTTAAAAAAAAATCCCAGAGACAAGTTTCCACAAGTTACAAAAAATCACCTCTGATTGCTTGTAACTTGTGGAAATTTGCAATTTCGATTACTGTGTTGCTTAAACTTTCTTTTCTTTCATAATAAAGTGATCTGCTTATATTTTGGACTCTTTCAGATCTTCAAGTTATTAAGTGAATATCATATAACCCGCTTCGTACTGGATTGTAGCTCTGAACGTATTTTACAATATCTAACCGAAGCGGAAAATGCGCATTTAGTTTCTGAATACCAGGTAAATTATAAGGATTTAGAAATAGAAAAACACATTGTCCGAAACTTAACAGACACAATGGTGTTGAACATAGTGTGCAGGAACATTCACAGATTTCTTCCCAATTTGTTTTAGCACTATGTTTTAGTATCCATGGACACATCTACTGTCGCTGAGCAGTTGGTGAAGTTGCCATGTAACATAACATGGCTCAGTATCACTCAATATGAAATGTTGAAGGAGCAGACACATTATCTAGCGACAAGAGTAGGCAACTGGAATTCTAAAGAGGAATCACCTTCCGTGGTCCAGTTCAAGGTAAGGAGATAAAGTTTCAACTATGTTATTGTAATTTGGAGTCTAGTTGTGCGGGGTGCAAGGTCATAGGTAATATAAAAGCACTGTTAGGATTTGGATGTAAAAGGTTTATTAAAAGTTCTTCAAAGCTAATATTAAATGTTAATGTTAAAATGTTATGAATGCACCCGGTCCGTTTGACGTATGGAAATGCACTGACTTAAAGTATACATACAATTGTTACTTAGATACAAGTACAATTTGTTGTAAATTGCTGCGTTAGCAAGTGTTCGGTTGCTTAAACCGAACATTTTCCGGGGCGGCAAAGATGCAGTTGAGATGAGTTGATGATAGAACAATTATGTTAGCTAAGATGATAGTAACTTATAGTGGTGATTCTTAAGATAATAAGAAACAATAGCGTAGGTACATACTTTACATAGTTTCATTTTTGTACAGCTCGAAGCATTGATCATAGATGATGTTGCTAATCACCTGGCGAAGGCGCTTGACATGGAAGGGCTAAAAGATTGGGCACAACCTCCTACTTTCAGTTGTGCTAATGATGCGGAGCCCTGGGCTCATGGGGCTGCTTACCAACGCAAGATACTAGAGGTGACCTTCCACTGTATTAAATTTAGAACTGGTTTAGGTATAAGTTTTTCTAGAACAGAGTTGCGGTATTGGCCCAATTTCAAGAGTTAATAATCACTGCTGCATTATAATTTATTAATCCGTTTCTCTTATTAAGTCTTCGATGCATTGGTTGAATAATCCTCTCTATATTACTTAAAAATTTACAGACGACAAGCCCCGGCATAACTGGTAACATACAGTTTGACAAACAAGGTCGAAGAATAAATTTTGTGTTATTTGTGAATGAAATACACGTCCATATCAGGCAGACCATCGGTAAATGGGAGTCTGCTAATAGGACCGACATCATTGAAAACGAACGTAGCAAAAGTAGCGTCAATAACCAGCAATCCAGCAAGGAATTCATTGTAAGTGTTGCATTGAACAGTTGTTTGGATTTAACTGTCGTAATGTACCAACACCACCCATCATCTTCCTGCCCTTATGTCATGTTACTTGGGTTCAACGCAACATGTTTTTTTCTTCTATTCTGTCCCATCAGCCGTTACGTTACCACTATCATAATTACTCACTGATCATTTAATCTAGACAATTCTATCGTCTACACTTTTAACCCTTCCTTGTTTACCCAACACAGGTAGTGTCCCGAAGAGCAAAACCATATTTCTGGTACAAAGAAAAATGTGAAACTGACAAATGTAAAGAAGAAGATGATGACCCCAATGAACAATTCGAGGGTTTCTCCGTAGACCTGGTCAAACACATTTTTAAGATACTTAGAGAAGAAAAGTTTAACTACACTTATAAATTCATTCACGAAAAGGATATGAATTATGCAGAGCTCGTAGGAGTTTTATTAGACAAAGTAAGAAACTGAAGTATATTGTTTAGGTTCACATGGTATTTAATTTTTTAAGAATTATAAAATTTACTTTAAAACTGGTTCCAGTTCAATTTGCTGTTTGCAGTTTTTAGTGCAATTTGGTGCTTTCAAATAATGGCTTTGACCCAAAAAAAGCACCTGAACCATTTACTGAGTAATAAACTATTTTACCTTCCAGAAAGCTGATTTAGCCGTATGTGACTTTACAATAACGGAAGACAGGAAAAAATTCGTTGACTTTTCAGTTCCCTTCATGTCTCTCGGAATAAGCATCTTGTACACCCAGGACCGTAAAGTGAAGCCCGGAATGTTTTCTTTCCTCAATCCGTACACTTTTGAGGTTTGGATGCACATAGCGACTGCTTATTTTTTAGTTTCCATGGTGCTATTCATCTGTGCCAGGTACATATTTTTTACATTACCAACTTCTCTTGAGAGAATTCTCTGATATAATTTAACATTGTCACACCAAATGATTGTAATTTGGCTCAGTGAAAATAATTACCTTTGACTATTAGTATTTCGAACTTCTTACTTATTTATTACTTAAAATAACATAGTTTTTTATGCGAATATAATAAATGTAAAAATGCTGCTTGTACTTAATTTCAGAATATCACCAGCTGATTGGGAAAATCCAGAACCGTGCGAGAAAGACCCAGAAGAATTGGAAAATATATGGACGTTTAAGAACTGCACCTGGCTAACAATGGGATCTATCATGACGCAAGGATGCGACATATTGCCCAAGTAATTTTGGTTCAGCTTGTTCCGATTACTGTGTGATTTTAAACTTAAGTATCCGTAATATTAACTCAATCTTACAGCCATGACTAATAGTGTATAGTTACCTCACCAACTTGTGTCTAATAATATGATGACAACTATTTAGGTTCGTGACAATCTAAGAAGTCGAGTTGACGGCAGAATACAACATTGTTTTAAAAAGATATGAAATAAACATATTTCGCACTTCTGACTTCTTAGATTGTCACGGTTTAATATGACATGTTTATGATTTCAGAGCTCTCGGCACCCGCTGGGTTTGTGGCATGTGGTGGTTCTTCGCGGTGATCGTGTGTCAGACTTACATCGCCCAGCTGTCAGCTTCCATGACATCAGCCTTGGAAAACGAACCCATCAACGGCGTCGATGACTTGGCCAAGCAAACTAAGATAATGTACGGAGCTATCGATGGCGGATCAACTCTTGAGTTTTTTAAGGTACACGAGACTCTGGACTAAGTGCCATTCTTTCAGCGAATGACAGAGCATAGGGAATGTGACATTGCGACAGTTTTAGTGTCAATAACATACATTTTTGACACGCCAAATACTTTTCATAATATTTCTTTCTTTTTCTTCTTCTTGCTTGCTGATAAATCGTTATCTTTTAAACAAACCATCGGCCAAGTGCGAATCGGACTCGCCCATGAAGGGTTCCGTAGCAGCAAGTAACATAATATAAAAGTTCTTGTAGTTCGTTGTAACTTTGGTCGATGTTTTAATAATAGTTTTTTAATTAGCGTGAATTTTAATTATTATTTACTTAGGTATTACATATTTATTATTATTACAGATTTATTATTATATTAGACAATAATGGTTCACGGTTTATGCATATAAGATTTATGTTTGTGGTTTTTTTTTTTTTATATTTGAGTTGATTGAGTGAAAGGTAAATTTTGGTTTACGATTTATGACGTACTAAAAAAAAGATTCTTACTAGATCTCGTTCAAACCAAATTTCGGTGGAAGTTTACATGGTAATGTTTATCATATATATTTTTTAGTTTTATCATTCTCTCATTTTAGAAGTTAGGTACAGGAGGGGGGGGCATTTTACCACTTTGGAAGTATTATAAGGGTTCCGTTGTTTGACATTTGGCTACAGAACCCTAAAAAGTATGAATCGCAGAAACCACAAAGTAGTCTAAAATATATTATTTTTCAGTCGTCTAAAGACAAAACCTACAGACGTATGTACGAGACGATGCAGGCAAACCAAGCTCTCTTAGTAAAAAGCAATGACGAAGGAGAGAAAAGGGTGCTAAAGAGTAGGAACAAGTATGCTTTCTTTATGGAGTCATGTACCATAGAATACAAATTAAAACGAAACTGTATCTTGAAGAAAGTCGGAGGAGAATTGGACAGTAAGGATTACGGGATAGCAATGCCCGCTAGTGAGTATTGCCAGAATTATTTCACACATATCAAAGGATGATTAACAACATTCTGCCGGACATGATCGGGTGTCGTCAGCGTCGTCGCATCCGTTCGTATCCTTTCCGATGCAATGCGAGCCGTTTGGTTTAAATCATCCAAAAGGGTGTTAGCTTTTCGATCGATCGATCGCTCAGTCAACATCATTCAACAGTTGCTTGACTGGAACGGCTTGTTAGGAAATGCTTAAATACTCGTATTTGTGACCTTGCTTCCTTCCTTTCAGATTCACCATTCAGAACTGATATAAACAGAGCTATTCTAAGACTAAAAGAATTAACAACCTTGGACAAAATTAAAAATAAATGGTGGCTTGAAAAGTATGGAGCTAAAAAATGTGATGTACGTATTCAAGTCATCTTCAATTAAGTCTTAACCAAAAAAAACATCTATTTGATTAGTTTAAATAGTGATTACCTGACAGAAATTACCAGAGGTAAATGCTTCCTTTCTGAAATAATTAAAAGGCCTTATTGAATTATTTCAGCCAGTCACCGATGAGAATGACACAGAGGGTGATCTTGAAATGGAGAACCTGATTGGAGCATTCGTGGTCCTCGTAGTGGGATTGGTGTTCTGTTTGTTTCTGACTGCCATCGAGTTCATGAACGAGGTCCGCAATATAGTGGTGCGAGAACAGGTGCATAGTATTGGCATTTATTTTTCTCTTTATGGATTGACCTACGAAAAACTATGTACTCACGACAAAAAACCAAAAAAGGATACATTTTTATGATAGATAGATAGTATATGTAAAGTAAAATGACCAAAAAATGCGACAGTGATCATGTAAGATTTCAGACAGAATGAACATTTGTCAGCAAAAGGTCAGAAAGTTAACATCCTTGTTGGTTGGTTGGTTCCCATCATGCATTCCCGATTCAAAATTCACACTCTCTTCTGCACTCCTTTATCTTCTCAAACTTGAACAAAAAGTCGCATGATCTGTGCACGGGATGGTGCAACGGTTATGGATTTCCGGTGGCGAATGGCATCGTATAGGAGAGCTACTAAACCCTCCGAATAACGGTGTGTCTGTAAGGCTAGAAATTTTTATAGTGATGAGCTTTCTCCTCAGCAGAGTGGGCCAGCGATCCCTCGGGACTCAGCAGTGGTGGTAGTGAGGGGTGGCAGAAGTTTCATTCGACCGACTTAGCCAGAGAACAAAAAGCCTTACTACCTGCTGGGTATGGGGCAAGTTTGTTCCCTATTCGGCAAATGTGGTCAAACCGAGCCCTCCGCAACACCTTCTTACAGGACTTGGCAACCCTGCTGAAGGCTCTCTTCTTCTGACTCACGTCATACGCTTTGCGCGTACGAGCGTCGACCCATGCTGTTTATTCGCATCAGCGCGATTGCACTCGGCACCAAACGATGGACGAGCGTCGCCAGACATAGTTACGACAGACATTTTTCGTTTAAAATCTTCCTACAGAAGCAGGTATACGACCCTCCAATTTTACCGTTAGATAAATTGTCTCATTCGCACCCCTAAATTCACGATATGCTTCTTCCTCGCACTCCCACAGCATCTTTCCCCTCACCTGTCAAGGACTTATGCTAGCCAGAACCGCGTGTCTATTGTACCTACCTTCTTAAAATCGCTTATAGAAACACATATATGTATATAAATTTCAAGTGTGCAGAATAAAGTTTATTTTAATTCATATAGTAGGTACATTTCAGTCTACCTGTCAGGCACTTGTGCTGATTTAAAACGCCTGTCAATTTTTTTTTGAACTTCTCAATGAATAAACATAATCATATAAAAATTTCAAGCTTACAGGAGCAAGTTTTTTTTTTAATTCTTTTTTACTCTTTCAAGGGTATAGGGTTGATCACGTGCAGGGCTGATGCGCGCCAGGCGATGGTTACCGTACTGCTGTGACTCATCACTATAAAAATTTCTAGCCTTACAGACACACCATTATTCGGAGGGTTCAGTAGCTCTTGGTCTATTACGTACGGAATGATGCTTTGCAATGTGAGGCCTGCTGGCTTCCGAACGCGCCATTTATTGTTTTCTTAAGGATGGTTTATCAATAGTAATCGTAAAACTTCTCAATGCGACGCCTGACTTATTGATACAAATACAACCTGCTCACATTCACAGCAAAATTCAAAGAAAAAATGGCTAGGCCTTTCTTGGCAGTGGATAAGATAGGTTGGGATTGAGTTATAAACATGCAATTTTTACTATTCGGTAGCTTATACGATGAAGAATATCCTAAAGCTAATAAAAAGGTAGGTAATCGGGGCGTCTTTTTCAGCAATTTTACGATTACTGTAAAAATTGATGCAAATAAAACAAAAAAATAGATTTTTTAAACGGTTTCCGTCGATAAAATTAGGTATAGGTCGTTTTCGATAAAATTTGACATTTTCGAATGTGCAAATTATAAAGACTCAGACTGTATTATATATATATATATGCTATTTATGATATAATATTAATATTCAACTATTCAGCATTACATATTGCTAGGTACAGTCTCCTGCACATCACGCTACCCGAAACTGTCAAATTTTCCCAATCAACCTTGAACTTTATCGCTTTATAGATAAAGTTGAAAATCTATTGAAGAAATTTGACAGATTGTTGTAGCTTGATGTGCTTGCGTCTGTACCATCATTCTTTATACATTGCTGGGGCAGTCGTCCTTAGCCATCTCCTTTATAAGAAACTCTCGGTTTGCGAGTCCGACTCGCACTTATCCGGTTTTTTTTCCAAACAAACTAGACAAGCACACAAATAAATGAGATGTTTCATTTTCGGCCATCACATGTACATTTACCGAAAAATAGGGAAAAACACCGCAAATTGAGGAAAAATATATTTTTGTGACTTTCAAGCCGTATTTGTCGTGCACAAAAAGAAAACCTTTTTCAATTATTGCCATATTCTATTAAACATGGCGTCTCATAGTTTGCATAGCCTGCTTTCGTTCTGAAATCTTATCACATCAAAACATAATTTCACGTAGACGATAAAATATAAAAGGTATGTTTTCTTGTACTGATAACAACTATTATTATTCTCTTATACATCTTTATGACAAATCATAAAATGTGACGAACATCAGGTGTGACGATTTCGTCCTTATAAAAATATTTAATCTATTTTCTGAAGCGTACTTCTGAACAATTTCTGAACGAAAAAAAAACAAACTGACCGTTCATGTTGACATAAACACCGAGGTCCGAGTCTGTTGGGCTCGATACCAAAACAATATTGTGGCACCAGCATCTTTTCTTGATGACGGTTTAGTGAGAGAAGAAGAATAAGGTTTTGAAAGCTGATTTGTTGTATCATTTATTTTTATGTAGAATACTTGTTCTACAATTACGTTTTTACTTTCTAATCTACCGCGTGTATCTGACATCGACGCACAAACGATTTCCATGGGTCCAGGGCATGATTCTGGACACCCTAGACTTAGAATTTTTCGTCGGCTTTTTTCTCATTTTTTTCAAGGGTTTTTTTACTTTAGACTGCTCATCATCGTTATTCTGACCTAACCCAATGAGATTTTTAATAAAAAAATAATTAATTAACTACTTTCACTAAAAAGAGCAATCTGAATAAAACCACAATTAGATATCAGCTCAACTGAGCTGATTCCATGTGGTACTCCTGAAAAACATGAAAAAATGAGAAAAGAACCGACGAAAAATTCCAACACTGGGGTGTCCAGAATCATGCCCTGGACCCATGGAAATCGTTTGTGCGTCGATGTCAGATACACGCGGTAAAGCATCATACCATATCAATCCAATAATTACGAAGTCAACATAGCATATCGTCCATTTAGTTTCATAAGACAAGTGAGACCCATTTTCTGAAGAATGTGTATTGAAAAAAACAACGTGTGGGATTCAACACAGTATAACTTTTATAACCAATATTAATCAAGATGAGCTGAAATGATTCAAAACTATTTGATCGTGGCTTGTTGAGTCATTTTGTACAATGTTTCATTAGAAAGATCACAGTTCTCTGATATACACAAAAACATAATAATTTAGGGTAGATACAGTAATAAACAAACAACTATTTCCATGTAAACGACATCTCTACAACATCTCATCATGGCTGTCTGTCAACTGTCACGACAAACGTCAAACATTTTTATTTTTTTCTTGTACATTAAAAACATTTGATATTATGAAAAAAATGTTACTTTATTCTATTCAGGGGTAAGTTTCCCACTTTTCCTAAAGGGTACATGTTATGGCCGGCATTCCATACAAAAGTGATACATCTCCTTTATACAAAATGTTTGAAACGGTTTATTGTGAGGGTTTTATTCATAAAATATTTTTTCATAATTTTAAAATAAATATTTTTGAAGATATTCAAGAAAATACACGAAAAATTATCCACCAACCCCCATCGCTATCACCGCAACTACTACAATTATGGACTCTATCTGAACAAAATATACAAATTATTATTATTACATTTTCAGGTGACACACAAAGAAGTGTTCATCAAGGAGCTGAAGGCATCGCTGAATTTCTTCCAACTTCAGAAGCCGGTCCTCCGCAACCCCAGCAGGGCTCCGTCCTCCTCGAGCAGTGACGAGCGACGAGACAAACAAGCCAAGGCTATTGAGAACTTCATGGACTTGGAGAAAGAAGTCCAATGATTGACTATCATTTGTAATTCAGTGCTCGAGAGGAGATAACTTTTTTGTATTATTTGGGTGCCTTTCCATTACAGCGGAGCGAGGCAGCGGAGCGGAGAAAATTAGAAATTTTACCAAATGGAATCGCATAAAATCTCCGCACCACGTGACTCACTGACATTTTGACTGACATAATTGGTTAATATTTCTCCGTTTCTCCACTCCGCTGCCTCGCTCCGCTGTAATGGTCAGCTTTTTACTAACAATAAATGGTTGTTTTGTTTAGTAATGTAAATCTCTAATAAAGAGTTTTAAAGTCGTATCGTATCTTTTAAATATACCATGCCAGGACATTTTTTAGAAAAAAAAATGAGTAAAATCGGTCTAAAAATAATGAGTAAAATCGGTCCAGCCGTTCACGTGTGATGCCGTGATCAAGGGAAATAGGAATTAAGAAAACATTCATCTAGAATTTCAACCTTTGAATTATACTCGTAATATTTCTAATTCCGCAGATTCATACTTTCCACAAAAACACTCGAATTTTGCACTATAACCATTATTTGGGTGTGGTTGTTTTTAAATTTTAAAAAGGCTGGCGTTTGACCACAACCTTTCCTGATCGAAAGCGACGATGAAATCTAAAATGGAGCACGAGGAGCCTAGAAGTATGCTATTCACTCTTGACTTAAAGACCCTTAGGTTGTAAGTACGAGGAAAGGATCTCTCGGAAGTACACAGACTCTGGCAGTGGATTCCACTCCTTAGCTGTATGCATAATTAAAGTATTCGCAAAACATTTTATGGGTAGGATGTCCACCGTGTACCGATGGCGTATTGTCTACCACAAAGTCACGATGGAACGGGCTTGGTGGAACTAAGCGGTGCAATTCCGACGCGCACTCCCCGATGTGTAAACGATGGTAAACCGACAGACTTGTGATACAGCGTCGATGTTCAAGGCTTTGGAGGTTTGACTCGGCCTGTGCATCATTGCCGATGATCTTTTTGGCTCGTTTCGAAATTGACTCATGCGCATCAAGTTGATATTTATGGCAGATCCGTACAAGATGAGATCAGTCATCCATGAAGGATCGAACTTGCGCTTGATATTGTTTGAGCAACTGTTCCGGCGTGAATTACTGTCTCATCTTTGCTAGGATTCTCGATTTTTTCGGATCCAGTTAACTCGATATATCGATCAAAATTGAGGGTGAACGTCAAGGTACGCCAAAAAGTTCAAGATGATTGGTTATCGACAGGATTATACCTCGGAAAGATGGGTGCTGGGTGAAATTGGTTCCTTTTCTCCCCATTTGGTGACAACCTTCAAGGACAGATTCAAGCGGTCAACTAGACTCGGTTAGCTACGGAGGAATACTAATAATGTATAATGCCTATACTAAACATAAGCCATTCCTTGCTTACATACACAACATTGAACGTAACGTTTCGTTTTTAAAATATTGAAGAAGTATGTTTAAAAAAAAAGTGTATCAAAAATCATAACAGTAATCGTTGTTACATGGGTCCCTGCTGCAGGCATCTATACTGATCGTGCTTTTGTGATTTTGCTTCAGAGAATGGCTTTCTAAACCGAGAAAATCGTTGGAACGTCCACTACCTGTTCTGAACTGTGGGGTTTCAAGCATAATCATTGTAATAAGCATTCGAGTTTTCCGTACCGACAGACATACTATCAGTCGATCACTAACTACTACAGATTTACATACGTTGGTCTATAGTTTCAACGGCCCGCGGGCCGCATATGGCCCGTCAAGCTTTTCCGTGTGGCCCTGTAGCCTGGTGCATTATTGATGCTGTATTTACTCAGTGTATCAAATGTGTTTGTATCTAAACTGTTCTTACTCCTGTGTCTCACTCCTTTACGATGTGCTGAGACTATTTTTCACCAATTATTAACGTGAATAAGTTGGCCTATGGTATAGCCATCTTTTTTTAATTTGTGTCGAAAAGACCGTAATCACATGGCACAAGGCCTATGCCATACGAAAAGCACCATCTGTTTATAAATATGTGGGAATTGAAAAATTCCATTTAGGTATGTCGATGCTATTAAAATGTGTAGAATTTATTTTACTGTAGGTTATTACGGCTCCTCATGACAATAGTAGAAGCACAATGTGGCGCAGAGAGAAAAAAATTGAATACGGCTGGTTTAGTCTGTTAACTCGAAAATATCTTGTTGATATTTCCCATTTGATCATTAACAAGCGTTTTTGAACACCTTTGACCTAAATGCCAATTCTAAAAATTTTAAAGCAAGATACCAAAAATGTATGAAAATTGAGGTTTTTTTGACAATATGCGACTGACATGCAAATACGAACATTGTAAAAAATTAGTAGAATTACAGTTCATTACTTTGTTATTTACTTGTTCATCGTTTTATCGTACAAATTCAAATTGACCTTAACCTGAGTGTTCTGATTTATAATTTAATGTTATTATTAATGTCATAAATCTTATCAACGTATTGATACTTATCGTTAATAAATTATGATGAATGAAGTACGACGCACCTGCAGACAAATATTGCTCGCACCTAACAACAGATAACTGTTTGATAGGCCAAATGGTAATCAAAGGATAAGGATTAATAAAGTCTACATAGAACTTCGTAGATAACTAATCATATTTGTGAAAGAAATTCCAAGGCAATTAAGGCGCGTCCCCGAGCAAAACGCAGCGCTAGCCGTTTATTGTGCAGTTTTTGAGCTATCTACTCTTTATCCAAAAGAAATATCAACTAATAAAAATTACGTTAAATTTCTACATAATCTTGGCTTCAAAATGGTAGATTTTATTTTTTATTACTAAGTATAATGTTTAAGTAATCTCCTCACAACGAAACCACAGAAATGAGAAAAAAATACTGAAAACATGCATCTTCTCGAAAACTAACGATTATTTTGATTTTGTACTTACACTAATGGATAGGCAATTTAAATATGAAAATTTTGGTAGAAGTATTTTTTTCAAACGACCAAAATTAGATTTTATAACGATTTTATTCAACATTCTGAGCGTATTCGCTATTGTATCTCTTGCGCTGTTATTGTGCGAAAAAATACTCAAGGTTATTTGGTCAGGGTACGGCCTTAGCCTAACCTCAAATATTTGGGACAGGATTAGGCCGAAGATTCAACTGAAGCTGCAGAGCAATCTGGAGCAAACAATCAATTTATGTTGGACACTAATCCAACTTTATTTTATTCCAGTTGGTGTTAGCTACAGGCTTCAATATTGTTTGTACACACAGGACCGGTTGTTGTGGCGACACTTTGGGGAGCCCTATGTCCAGCAATGGACGTCTTTCAGCTGATTTGATGATGATGATTGTCACCTCCTATTTCGAAAATACAAAAAAATACATCGAATTTCAGCATTTACAGAGTTATACCAAAACACTAGTAAGTATTGTGTGCTTGCAGCCTTAGAATATTCTTATCCAGCAATTCTTACGAAAACAGATTGTATTTCAATTTCCTCACTGAACTTAGATGACTTCAGATTTTCTTAAGAAAGTTAGGGTCTTTTGTGCATTTACCAGAGTTAAGGAACAAATATTTTATAATTTAATCACTTTGTTTAGAAAGGAAATTGTTTGAACCTTCTTTTGCAGACTCTAACGACCGCGACGTCCAAAAGATGCGGGCTGAGAGCTTGTTGGCGGATGGCTGGGTCAAAGTGATTTAACTTTAAATTAAATAATCTTCCAACAATGTTTTCAAATAATAGGCACGACACTGTGTGACACCTATTACGCACGAGTTTCGATCTCGGCAGACGATAAAGAGATGCGAGTACCGTCGTCGGTACATTATACGTAGAAGATAGGTGGATGTAATGTAATGATAGATACGAAACTGTTAGTAAAGTTGTAAGTACATCAGTGTGAATGAAACACTGTAGAAAAAGCGCCGAACATACAATTCAATGAGTCAAAAAGAAATAAAGAGGGTGTACTGAACAGCATTTGATCAAGAAAACTATGTTTTAAAGCCGTTCTGAGCTGATCAATGACATCCGTTGGGCTGCACGTGGTCCAGAGACGCAGCCTGCCGCCGACGCACGCGACACCCGATCGGAAGCGAGGGAGCTGTCGGAAGCCCGCACTACCATTACCGTACTCCTGTGCACTTAGGACAGGACGACTTCGATGAAACAGCATACATTGGTGCGCCTGTGAGTGCGAGATTAGATTGTGCGCTCGAAAACGGGTCAAGCTTAGCGTTGCAATTCAATTGGGTTGCTGAGTAATTGCACGTCTCCTGCGCAGCAATCAACGGCTGCGTCACATCGTCAGTGGCGCGAGAGACCCGCAGCGAGATGGCTGTGTCGTGGTACGCCGTGTTCGCGCTCGCCGCCACCGCGCTCGGTGCCACTATTGGACGTGAGTAATGTTTTCAAAACAATCATGGTTAAATTATTTTTTTGTAGTTTTTTGATTCAGGGGGGCTACTCCCGAAGCTCGAAGTCCGTAGTTTGGGGCTTAGTTGCGGGCGTATTTAACTCCGTATCACCTACGGACTTACGATTAGTCCGAACCCTAACTAAGAATTAATGACAAAATGATTTCACAGTATCTATCAAATCGTGTTGTCATTCATTCTTATTGGGTAGGTGATACGGAGCAGAATACGCTCGCAACTAAGCCCGAAACAACGGATTTCGGGCTTAGAGAGTAGCCCCCCAGTCTCGTGTTTTGTTTTTCATTTGCCTTTGATATGTACAGAATAACAGAATGTATTTTTTTTACTATAAAATGCTACTAATGCACTAGTTAAAAACACCTTTTTTTCAATATTTGTATTCTACTCAAGCTAATATTGTCTTATTTTTTCGAGCAAGTTATCTACTTTAAATCTTACTAGTAACACATCTTGATCTGACCTTTAAAGATAAGCTTTTTGAGTTTGCAGCAAGATTTCCATAGAAATAACTTATTAGAGCATAGCAATTAACGTCAACGAAGATCTGCGGGAAAAAAGATGCATTTAATATTTAAATAAATGTAAATTTCAAATTAAATACATATAAGACACTGAATATAAACTACTATTTAAAAATAATTTATTAACAGCTAAAACAAAACATATAGTCATTTCGCTTCAGACAAAAAATAAGTTAAGACTGGATTACATAAGGTGATAGTATACTATTTCCGACTTGTTATTTACGTAATTACATAGATAGAATCAACACAGCATCACTTGTACAATATAATGTGTACCTAGGTCCGGAAGCCTAGATAATTTCGTAGTAATGTTTCTGCGATATTTAAACGGTATTTTTCCATTATCTGAATCGTTTTCCTGCCAGCTGCTACGCGATCTCCCTTTTCTTTCATATCACTCCTCACACAATACATCCATCTTTTTTTTATCTCTCTCTCCCTCTCCATCCAGATTAATATTCATAACTCTTTTAATTACATGCGTTTCATCCCCTCACTTCACGTGACCATACCAAGACAAGCAGTCCTTTTATTTTCATTGTTATCTTGGATACACGTGTTTATTTATTTATTTAATTACAGTTGAAGTTAAACTTTTAACACTAACAATGCTATCACGTCTAAATATTGACGATATGCAAACGAATGGAGTATACACAGACTAGACAAGGACTTGTGTACAAATTTTTCTAACACAAGATGAAAAACTGAATGTCAATTCTTGTAGGTACATAAAAAAAGCTTAAATTTTCCTTGAAACTACGAGAATATCCCTGAGTGCCAATTTTTTACTAATTTTTAAGCAACGTTTGCATTCGCGTACGCAATTGATTGAGGCTTTTTTGTCAGATTCCGAACTTGCTTCCGAATCCGATATATCTGAAGTCAATACCGAACATATTGGACTATTGACAATCGTTATCGCTAATGGAATATAACTTTGTATGGTAGACCCTCAGATCCTGTTTAAAAATTTTAAATGATTCTATCGTAGCATGCCCGGATTCTATTGCCTTTTAAAATCCTCTCGTTGGTCTAATCCTACAGGACGTCATATTCGATAAGTCTTCTTGGTCATTTTATGATCTCCTGTTTCTCGATACCCATAGAATATTTATTTTTACAGTATAGTCGATTTCCGATACTATCTCACTTACTGATTATAGGTACGTTTCAACTTTTATTTGCATAGGAGTATTTAGATGCCTGTAAAACTGGCCCCATAAAGAAGAATCCCAGAAGACTTGCCTCAATAGAAATATAAGGCACCGCAAATCGATCAGCGAGCGTCAATACTAAAGACTGGTGATTGTCACCTCTCTATATTATATTATAGTCTGTGCACCTGTCAAACCATCATTCCACTTGACTGGAGAGGCACCACCATCATCGACCATGACTTAACACAATATCCGGATATGATTGGCAATCATAGGTTTTATACATAGAAATTATACCTTAGGTATTGACTTATTAATTATCTTAAATAACTGCGACGACACAGTTGGCGCAGTGGTTGAGCGATTGACTGCTGCGCAGCATGTCGCGGGTTCGATTCCCGCACGGAACAAATATTGTACGACCTACAAGTATTTGTTCCGAGTCTGGGTGTTTTTCTGTCTATAACTAGCTGTCCCCCGGCGGCTTCGCTCCCGTCAATTAAGTATTCATTGCACATATCGAGTTTTCATTGTTTTTAAGATGTATTCTGCTATTCGGGTCGGAGACAAATCCAACGAATCAATAACCATGAAAATTGGTTCAGCAGATCTCGAGTTATAAGTGTTGTAACAAACCCGTCTTTGTTTTATATATATAGATATGTATGTATTTACAAAAAAAATATGTATATAAGTAGTTTATCAGCCATCTCGTTACCATAACACAAGCATTAGGTTGCTTAGCTTGGGACTATATGGCGTTGTGTGAAATGTCCAAGGATATATATATGAAATGACCAAGATAAACTTTTTCAGGAGACAGTGATGAAATTAAACCTTGTCTTTCTTTTTGTGATAATGTTTTAGTATTATAGGTACTAGCTGACCCGCGCAACTTCGTCTGCGTCACATTTTCCATTAATGCTCCGCTCCTATTTGCCTTAGCGTGATGATAAATATAATTATATATAAATATATAGCCTATAGCTTTTCTCGATAAATCTTGTAGTTCCAGAGATTAACGCGTTCAAACAAACAAACTCTTCAGCTTTATAATATTAGTATAGATTCGCAATACAAGCTTTTGCCGGTGACTTCGTTAGCGCATATCTAATTTTTCCCGTCCCTTTATTTATTTCGAGACAATTTATATATACAAACCTTCCTCTTGAATCATTTTGTCTGTCAATAAAAAGCGCATGAAAATCCGTTCTGTATTTTTAAAGATATAAGCATACAGACGGTAAAAGTGACTTTGTTTTATAAGTACTATATATGTAAAGATAAAGACTTACTTGGTCCAGTTTTGCTTCCTATTCAACAATACATACATACCTACCTATAATGTCGTATTAATCTGACTCCATACCTTGATTTGTATTCAACTTCTTTGTTAATTGAAATAAATATTTATTAATTAATAGAAAAAAAAAAACAAAAGCAAATCTCAATCAGAATCTTATTAACGTCATCATACCTTACAAAACATCCGATATTATCAAATGGGTACGGGTTTATTAATTAATCCGGATCAATAATGCGCAATTAGTTATACTTATGATAACAAGCAAGATGAGTTTCTGTGATATTCACAATTATTGATCAGTTTATTTATCTACTACACTTACTTTTTATTTATACTCGCTCCTCGTTTATTTCTTCTGTTATACACAGGGTTATTAGTAAAACAACGACAACCCGCAGGGTTTTTTTTTTTTTTTTAGGGCTATGTTACTAACATCATAATCAACAACTTTTGAATGACTTTTATAATAAACTAGCTGTCCCCCGCGGCTTCGCTCCCGTCAATTAAGTATTCATTGCATATATCGAGTTTTCATTGTTTTTAAGATGTATTCTGCTATTCGGGTCGGAGACAAATCCAACGAATCAATAACCATGAAAATTGGTTCCAAACCCGTCTTTGTTTTATATATATAGATCTATATATCTATACTAATATTATAAAGAGGTAACATTTGTTTGTAAGTTTGTATGTAGGGGGTAATCTCAGGAACTACGGGTCCGATTTGAAAAATTCTTTCAGTGTTAGATAGCCCATTTATCGAGGAAGGTTATAGGCCATATATCATCACGCTAAGACAAATAGGAGCAGAGCATTAATTGAAAATGTGACGCAAACGAAGTTGCGCGCGTCAGCTAGTAGGTATAAAACAAAGACGGGTATGTTACAACACTTATAACTCGAGATCTGCTGAACCAATTTTCATGGTTATTGATTCGTTGGATTTGTCTCCGACCCGAATAGCAGAATACATCTTAAAAACAATGAAAACTCGATATGTGCAATGAATACTTAATTGACGGGAGCTAAGCCGCGGGGGACAGCCACAGCTAGTCTATATCTATATCTATAAATATAAAACAAAGACGGGTTTGTTACAACACTTATAACTCGAGATCTGCTGAACCAATTTTCGTGGCTATTGATTCGTTGGATTTGTCTCCGACCCGAATAGCAGAATATATCTTAAAAACAATGAAAACTCGACATGTGCAATGAATACTTAATTGACGGGTGCGAAGCCGCGGGGGACAGCTAGTCTATATATATAAAACAAAGACGGGTTTGTTACAACACTTATAATTCGAGATCTGCTGAACCAATTTTTATGTTGATTGATTCGTTGGATTTGTCTCCGACCCGAATAGCAGAATACATCTTAAAAACAATGAAAACTCGATATGTGCAATGAATACTTAATTGACGGGAGCGAAGCCGCGGGGGACAGCTAGTTCATCATAAATATTTTAGTTCATCAGGTTTTCATTTTTTTTTTTATTGAACGCCCTGTATGTTACGAAGTATCAAGTTTTCATACAATTTTTTTTTTTTTGTATGAAAACCTGAAGAACTAAAATATGATGAATTTTTTAAAGCCATAGAACGAAAATTGGTGATTATGATGTTAGTAACATAGCCCTGAGAGGTTGTCGGTGTTTTACAAATAACCCTGTATATACGAACAGTGTTAGTATAAATGATACATAAAACTATAGATACGTTGTCCGCACTCTAAAATGACAACATGAAATGAAGCCAATTGGCCACATCGCGCCTAGTTACGCACCAACCTGTCGCGCGACACTACGTTTGTTTTGATGTCAATTTGACTATTACTTATCCTGTGACATAACTGAAGATGTATATTTATCTCCCTCTAGCAACAGGCATCCCGCCGTACGGTGACATATTTTCTTTCCCTTTCTTCATGCGTATTAGTAGCTATCTAGTATTTTCGCCGTTTTTAAGCGCCGCGATATTGGTTTATGACGTGTCTATATAATAATACGTCATTGGTTGGTATGATATGATAGAACGAAATTATTTTGATTTTGAATATTGGTCCAACACTCACAATAATTTCGTTGAAGGTTCATCTGATTTGATTTAATAGAACAAATCTTATTTCGCCTTTTCACCTAACCCAATTTGGACGGTGATCCCAAATCAAAGTGCGAAGGTCTTGCCGATGTTACACGGGTCAAATTTTGTATACCCGGTTATAACACTACAAAAACTCCTGAAGTATTTTTATTATTATGTTTTTGTGTTGAGAAGCAAAGATAGCCTAACACGTTCCGTTCAATTTGCTTTTTACAAGATTTTTTAAGTGAACAGTCACGTTGAATTGTACTAAACTTCAAATTGATATTGTGTGATTGAAAAGATCCGTACAAAGCTAATTGATTTGCTAACGGTTTTATAGAAGCAGTTTTTTTATCAATGCATTAGAAAAGAAAGGAAAAAACTCAGCTGATCACTAGGTAGGCACATGTTCGCAGAACTCGACGAAATGTACGAAATAGCAGTTTTATTTAAGTCGATTTTGTATTATATAGCTAACTAAACAATAATATCCAAAAAGCAATTTAAAATTTAAACAACCCCTGACAAAAAAAATCTCTAAAAAGTAAAAAATTATATGTAAAACAAAATAACAATTTCTTACTTTTTAGAGATTTTTTTTAATAAATTTTATTTTAATATGGGTACGAATATTTTTGTATTTAATTTTTTAAACTAAATTTTTATCATTTTTATACTTTCTTTTACTTAGCTCAGCTACTACCTACTACAAAACCTATGATCAACACTCACCTAAACAGCACTACATCATATAGTAAAATCAATCATATCGATCGAACGAGTGAACGATTGAGTGAGAAGCTGAGCATCTGCCGCTAATGCATCACTCATTTCTCTTTTCTACTTTATCATCAGACCCTGGTCACAATCTATTTATTACCCATTCATAGGAACCTTCTAAATGAAGCCAAACACGAAGTGTCTGCTGTACTGTAAATCGAACTTGAAAAGACCTAATGAACTTGAAACGACTGAAACGATGATAAAACATATCGAAGAACCACCGCTGGGAAACTTACAGATCAAATAAGATAAAAAATATCCTGATCGGCTATCCCGTTTCAGAGCTACGGACGGTGCCACAAACAGACACACACATAGTGGTCAAAATTATAACACCCCTCTTTTTGCGTCGATGGTTAAAAATAGCAACTACAAAAAAAAATGAGTTAAAATAAGGCAATATAAACATTATGAACACTTCCAATCGTAGATATATTTATTATAGTTGAGAAAACCAGCCGCTGCTGGTATTGATCTTCTCAATGGCCTTACAAAGGATAAAGGTCAAGAAAACATTGTGTCACGTAGGTACCTATATTACCTCCTATAGTCTATAAGGAGAACCACTATATTATCTTCGGAGTCCTTATTGAAAATCTAACTGACCAGACGAGACGAGTATTTAAGAAGTTTTTAAAAACCCATACCTAGAAACTTTTACAACCACTACGCATTAGTTTTGCTCTTAAAACATTGACCGGATATCGTGAAGCTTGATTATTATTGTCTACTAGCTGTCCCCCGCGGCTTCGCTCCCGTCAACTGGCAACTTTCTTTTTTTTTACATAAAAATCTTCTGATTATAACAAACACAACAAAAAATAATTAGCGAAATCGGTTCAGCTGTTCTCGAGATTTGCGCTTAGCAACACATACAGTGATTCATTTTTTTTTTATATTATAGATGATTGCAGGTGTATTATGCATACTTGGATGCCTTTTTCTGCACGTAATTAATCGTTATAATACCTACATGTTAAATTTGAATATAGCAAAATAAAAAACCGGCCAAGAGCGAGTCGGACTCTCACACGAAGGGCTCCGAACCATAAACCGAAAAAAATACATTTCTTATATGGGAGCCGTCTTTTATTTTTAACTATCTGATGCCCTGGACTTCGCCCGATTTGTTGATAAATTATATACTAAAACCTTCCTCGAGAACCACTCTATCCATTGGTGAAAACAGCATGAAGATCGGTGAAGGAGTTTTTGAGTTTATCACGAACAAAGAGACAGACAGACGTGGCGATGGACTTTGTTTTATAATAATTATGTAACTGTCTACCTATTACGGTTCTTGAGATACAGCCCGCTGACAGACAGACGGACGGACGATCGGACAGCGGAGGCTTGGTAACAGGGTTCCGTTGGTACCCTTCGGATACGGAACCGTAATATATCCCTCTGTATTCTACCGAACCTATAACGGCCAAGGCGGCAATAAAATCAAAGTAGCCAGCCTAATGAAAGACTTGACTCATTGACTAGCTAAAAGCCTGAAAGTATTAAATAGGCCATTTACACTTAATTTATTATTATTTCTTATAATCAAGGTCTTAGGTAGCCATCGTTCATTTATTATAAGCTTGAAAACAACGAATTCTACTTAGCTCTAATGAGCCTAAAGCTTCCTAGGTATTTCACATAAAAATGGAAAGCTAAAAAATAAATTAGGTAAGTACCGTTCCCATACGGATGAGTAGCGTTTTTTTCTCAAGCGTCATCTTCGAAATCGCAACAATACGTTACGACAACATTTCGTCCAGCGACAAAGGCTACTGTAACTGCTCTTACATAAGTGAAGCATCCGTAAAAGGAGGTCCACGCGGTAGATTTACTAAACACATAATTATATATGCTTCGGTACACATCGCCTGAGCAATTATGTCATTAGCGTCGTCTTACTTAACGTTTGCTGGAACTCTCGGTACATACTGATAAAAGTCTTCATTGTTTTCCGTGTCGGAATCATTTAAATGAACGTTTCTTGACAAAAAATCGGTTTCAATATTAATGAATGCAAGTTCTCCCAAATCCAGACTGTCTACTTGACTGTCATTACTATGATCCCGTCTAAGGTCTTTGTCAGCTTCGAGGATATATCACTGAACATAAAATTGAATTCCAAATTTATTACTTTACGTAAACCAAAAACGTTTACCTACTGTCATTAAACTTTACTACCTTTTATCTTTATTATCACTCAGACATCTTCCAAGGTAAGCGGTCGATGGATCATAAACTATATCGTTACCTGCATCGTCTCTTTCATACGACACTGTACCATCATCTTTCTTTGATCTCATTCCAGGGTGCAACATCATTCTTCCACGCAGCATACAAAGTGCTTCGTATGCAACTGTTTAATATCCATGTATGGTTTTCAGTTTCATTCGTACCTCAGAAGGCGTCGCCGGTTATCGTGCCGGTTGTAAAACCGAGCCGGATCATTCGGACTCTTAAACGTGTATGTACGTAAAGTGTTCGGTTGCAAAGAACCACACGAACGGTGGCTGGGGGCACGCATTGTATTTATGCAAAAAATCGATGTCATTTTACATTAACCTACAAAGTTATTACATCCTAACCTATTACAAACCTTTATCTACTACAGAGATTTAATTTTTATTTCAGACTACATGTATATATTTAAAAAAATAAATAAAAAAAACTCTTAACTAACTAAAACTAAAACTAACATATGGCGTCGAAAAACCTTTTACTTACTAACCTAAAATTATATTCATTGAGAAAAAATGTTTCTTCACGTTATTTGTGTATCGATAACATCTCAAACTTGCAGCTCATTCTCATTTGCAAAGTTTTTCTTAAAGACCGATTCTTTCCATGTCCTAACAAAAATATAAATATATTCCACGCTTAGAAAATTCTAGCCAAATCTGTCCGGTCAGTTTAGCGGAGTTAGATAATATTAGTAATAAAGATTCAAATTATGATATGTCGATATGATAAGCTGAAATCGCATTGTAAAATACAGAGCTTCCGTTTATCGCTTCCGAAATGCTCAAAATGTATAATGCATATTACCTAAAACTCACACCCACATATTATATTTAAATGCAGAAAGCGATTGTTCAATTACGTAAAGATTTCATGATAAATACAAATTAATCAACATACAATAAATTATGAAACTAATTCATAACATGCATGCATAATGTAGTGCTCCTAGCGGAGCTCCACATCGGTGTCATTGCGGTGACTCAGTCAACCATCTTGGACACCATGGCCTGTCCTGCTAGCTAGCACAACACGTCAGCATTAATGACATCATCCGTCGGGATGCCAGCTGTGTTAGAACCCAAAGGCTTAGCATTTATATGACGATGGGAAGAGGCCAGATGGGATGACCATAATGCCTTGGAAGGTGGGTAGTCCTTTGATGTGGGATGCAACATGTGTCGACATTCTTGTGCCATCCCACCTTCTTAGCACGGCGGGCTGTGCTGAGGCGGCTACTGCAGGTGCAGAAAACCTCATAAATATAACAACTTACCTGGGTGTTATATTTTTGAGCCTTTTGGCGTTGAAACACTATGCCCATTGGGTCCGAGTGCGCATCAAGTCTTTCGGGCATCAGCAAACAACTTGTTGACTATTCACTTGACCAGAGGGCTGAGTATTTCTTCTGCCAAAGAATCAGCATTGCCATTCAAAGCGGCAATGCTGCCAGTGTTCTTGCCACTTTTGCCATTGACAGCGATGTGGATTTTTTATGCCCAATATTTTTTTTTAGTTTTTTACGCGTTTGTACATAATGCCGTGATTAAGTCTTGTTGTTTGGAAGTCTGTATATTATGTATATGTTAGAAAAGGTTAATTGTAAATAAAGATACAAATGATGCATAAGTAACAAAACTGGTAGGTATATAGCATTAAAGATTCTGATGTTTCTGATTTCAGCATCAGAGAATCTAATCCTAGAGAAGTCACAATGTGGGAGAGTATGGTTGACAGTACATTCTCCTGAAATCCGGTTGGGAGCGTCCGTGACACTGTTGGATGCAGTGGAACTAAACTGGGACTTCAATGGATGTTTCAGTGTACCAAAACAAGTAAGTTGATATTTTTCGTAATCTTAGCAAAGTTGTGTTTAAGTTATATTGTTTTGTTGTTGTTTGTGTTTAAGTTCTTCGTCATGTTGTTGATTGTTTTTGACAAAGCCTTGGCCCGCGACTTCGTACGCGCATGTCCTGTTTTTTCCCATTCCCGTAAGAATTTCGGGAAATCCGGCACCCCTAGGGAGTGTAAGCTACATGCCAAATTTCAGCTTTCTACGACCCAGTAGTTTCGGCTGTACGTTGATATATATGTCATTGAGTAATGGCCTTTATTTATGAAGGAATAAGATAGATTGCATTGAAAGCGAGACAATTAATTTTGAATCAAAGTTATCATAGCTACTACGCCTCGCACGTTGATGATCACAGCAGGCTCAAACTGTAATAACTAATAAGTGAAGCATTAAACAATGCCATGGACTATTTCAACAATCTCAATTATTAAAACAATTATCAGTATTGACTGTTGCTAGCAAAACATAAATGTTGTGACGAGAAGCCTTAGAGTGCATGGGTGCATGTCCATTACAGCGGAGCGGAGAAACGGAGAAATATTAACCAATCCCGTCAATCAAAATGTCAGTGAGTCACATGGGGCGGAGATTTTATGCAATTTCATTGGCTAAAATTTCCTCCGTTACTCCGCTCCGTTGCCTCACTTTGCTGCCTCGATCTGCTGTAATGGAAAGGCACCCAGAGACAAATGACATTCTTTCAGCGGTTACGTGGCGATAGCGATTGTAAAATAGTCAAAAATGCATGGGTTACAACAAGGCTAATACAATGTCATGCAATAAATCGCTTACATTTTGACATTTCAACAATCGCTAACGCGGAACGAATGACACTTTATATGATCGTTTTAACCAAACTGATGATTTCACTGGAACGGCACAAATTAATTTTCTTTTCGTTTTTTGTTAAATTAAAATTTGTCTAAATCAGTGAACCTTTTTTTTAGGGATGGGAAGTCATCAAATGACTGCTCCCGCTTTGGGCAGAGCGGGAGGAAATGTCAAACTTTTACTGACTAAAACCCATCCATGTTCCTTCATTGCCCTTTGTGTTCCGGAGCCGCGGTATCTCTTACGAAAAGTCCCGCAACTCCGGCAGGCGTCGGCCCTTTCAGGCCCAGTGAACATGGCGTTCGTTTTTGACACATAAATATTAGTAATAGTGGTGCAAGTCATCACACACTTCGCAGTTACCAAACTGGAAAATGTTCACGTTTCACTCTTGAGATGAACTCAATTTTTGTTTTCGTCAATGAGTTTAGGTAGGGAATTAAACAAAAACCTTTGATACATTTTTTTTTTCGGCAAGCAAAGCCAATGTCGACTTATCTGCTAATGTCTAATGTAGATTACCTAGTGAAACAGTCATTGCATGATATCGATCACTAAGTAAGTAATTAGTGATGATGGATTAAAGAAGAACAACAACGTTCACACATCTTTTTTTTTCTTTTTAATCATACTAGGAATTTCTCCTGTATCGTGAGTGCGTTTACAAACATACAAAGTCACATACACAACCAGCCAGACCCGGAAAAACTATCTGTAGGTTTGTTGTAGGTAATACAAATATTTGTTCCGTGCGGGAATCTAACCCACGACACGCGACGCAGCAGCCGATCGCTCAACCACTGCGCCAACCGTGCCGTCAATCTTATATTGTCGTAATGTCTTCATACGTCAGACTACAATGTTTACATACGATAAACAGTAGTCTAACTTAATATTATGTTTAAAATAATAAACCAATAAACATATGTATAGTAGTAGATATACTGAAGATGAATCAGCTACACGAGATTTTAGCATCTACACTAATATTATAAAGCGGAAAGATTTGATTGTTTGTTTGTTTGAATTGAATAGGCTCCGAAACTACTGGACCGATTTAAAAAATTCTTTCACCAATGTGTAGAATGGACTGTCCGTATGAACATAGGCTATTTTATCCCGTTAAAATAAAGGGTATACCCCTACGAAGTCGGGACTTGCAGCTAGTATTACATAATCTTTTAATAGCTAAAATAAAAATCTCGTGTCACTTACCGAACTCGTTTCGGAGGCTTGACCGATTTTCATGATTTTTTTGTGTATATTTGATGGGTCATAGGCTATATTTTTTAGTGGCAAAACAACGTTCACCGGATCAGCTAGTAATTGTATAAAACTCAATTTATTTCTTATAGAAACTTTCAATATTTTCCTAGATTCAAGGCATTTTAAAGGTCGCCGTTGAATGTTGATTGATTCAACATCTAAATGAAAACTGACAGTTCAAAATTTTAGAGTTAAAACTCTGTCGCAGATCGATGACACCTTTTGTTTGGTCGCTTCCAGTACACAATAAATAACAATCTGTCTCCGTAAATTGATACTAATAAAGCCGTAGGCTCTTGTTAGTCATAACAATCGCTTCATAATCCAATGCTTTGTTCTGTTAATGCGAGAGTAATGCGTATAATGATCTCATTTTACAAACAGTTTCAGGGAAAAGCTAACTTGATAGTAGGTACAGATTCCTCTCCATACAATTGTCCATCCTTGCGTATAAAGCCTTTCCTAAAATAGTACACACTACGAAAACATGCACCGATATGCAATGATTTGTTATTTTGTCCAACTTTCTTGTAAAAGTGAGCCATATAAAAGTGCTGTTACAATAGAAATCAAGACGAAATCTATTTCTACTAATCATATTTTACGTAACAAAGTATGACAACGACACGGATGTGACGCCCCGTCCGTTGGTGACCAATTTTTATTCACGGCATCATTCGCTGCTCCTTCAAATACTAGGCGTTACGAAATATAATAATAGTGGAAGTGTATTCGCTTACATGTCGCCCACCGATGAATGACCATATCCACATCAGATACAATTGCGAGTGAATGTAAAGGCAGGAAATCAACGGGCATGTATCATGTTTTAGCCAGGGAATGAAATGGAACAATCAAAATAATATCTGAATTAAAATCCTGTGCATTGTTAGCTTCATTCCTATTGTTGCAATCATGTTGTTTTTGGCAGTAATAAAATTATATTATTGAACTGAGTGGTAACTTGGGTATAGCTTATCAGTTTTCCATAAGCTCTATTCGTCCAATAGATTTTCCTGTGTTGCAGCAGAGCGTGAAGTTCCTGGTTCGATTCCTGGGTCGTGCAAAGAGTTATTGGATTCTTCCATTACGAATTTCTTAGTTGCAGCCGAGAATTGGGAGTCGGTGGTTTGAGGCAACAATATACCCCACAAAGCACCAGCCTTTGGTCGTGTACCTGGTCTCTTCCCAGTTATGTCATATTGCAGTCCCATCAGACTTTGAGAGTAAAGATGTAGAGTGTGTTTTTGCACTCACTTCTACACTATAATATCTCCTGCGTACTAGATTTATCACCGTTGAGGCAATAGCCGATATTCCGCCTAGAGAATTAATCTCTATATGTATAATAGTAGCATAACTTTTACCGTTTCATGTCTACAGATTGGTCTATTTGACGACAGACCACTATCTTGGAACAGCGCTCTATCCACGTTCCCAGTGACGTCGGTGGAGGGTCATGTGGTGACCAACATGTCCCTGGGTCGAGGGACACTGCCCGCTGGCTGGGAAGCTGGCGTGGGTACAAAAGGACCCCAATGTCTGTGGCCATGGGTGGCTGCCGGAAACGCTGAAATACAAGCGTACAACTGTTTAAAAATACAACCCACTTGGATGGAAGACGCAGGGTGAGTGTTTTTTATCTTTGTTATATTTATAAAGGGTTTAATTGCAAACTAATCAGACCACAATCATCGGTACAAACAGTCACTCCATGTATTCTTAATATGTACTATTTTGACTAATGTATAAACGGTTCTTCCATCTAACGAGACGCAAGAATAGTATTAGGTACAAGTACATCAACCGAAAAAAGTTAAATTGTACTGTCATCAGTATAATTTCACCGGTTGAGTGGGTTTATTACAAAAAAATTAAATTACATTATAAAAGTCGTAGCAGACATCTTTGGCTTTACTAACGCAGTCATGCATATTTTGTCTAAACTATAAAACGAGGATGCGTCCCATCCTTAGCCCGACTACATTTTGCCAAGTTAATGATGTCGCCTTTAGAGCGTCGTGTACATCAAAAGTATCATTTACTCAAAGTGCACTTATTCAAAATACGCCTGTCATATCCTAATTTATATGAACAGTATCTTAATATTTGTATATCTTTCACACTTCAGGTCCAAGATCAACAACCTGCGTATCGGTGATCTAGCGATAGCAGGAACGCACAATGCCGGTGCTTGGAAATTCAACACAGAAGTGAGTTCGGTATCACGCGATAGTTTTGTGCTCTGCCAAGACCGCTCCATCTGGGGCCAGCTGGTTCACGGCATCAGATACTTTGATTTTAGGATCGCTCACTATGAATTCTATCAAAACGTGGAAGACAGGTACCTACCATGCCTTTTATTTTTTATTTTTTTGCACATCTTTTTATTATTTTTTAGTCGTTGCCATAATGTTTGTCAACCTTTTACTTTATAATACCGGCCTCTGATCTAACCAAGTATTAAATAATTTCGACCAACAAAAGGCTCTACTAGCTTACTCCTCTTATACCTAGTGTTGGCGATCTTCCCTGGAAGACATAACGTCTTCCAGTGAACACACCACACCACATCCGTTTATAGTTGACAACTGATTGCGGATCAAACAAGGAAAAATTAAAAAGTAGTAAATAGTAGGTATCCTATAGGTACTTTGGTCACTTGATAGATTTTCGGATCTCAGTCTGTCCGCAACAGTCGCCCCATGTATTTATGTCATAGAACCGGGACCGGCTACCAAAGTGCTCTTGAATGCCCGGAGTAGCCTAGATGGGTTGAGCACTGCCACTCATTCAACACTTGACCGACTCATCGAAACGTTGCTTCACCTCGCAAGTCGTTCGATTCGTGATACAGTCGCGCTAAGAAAGTGTCACAGTAGTGTCAATAAACAATGTTCACGCCTTAGTATGCCAGTCCAAGCACGTAAATGTGCGGTTGCTTGGAAGTGATGTAACAGAAGTAAATGCAGATAATGTGGCCGTAAACCTTTTGTTCCAAATACCAAATAAACATTGAACGGTCAGTCGATCAATGGTCTCGCATGGCTTCTTCGGTTACCAGTTTATTGCACAAATATTCTAAAACGTTAATTCACTGTCAAATGAAAGGAATGCGAAAAAAACTATTAAATAACTTTGTTATTTTACGTTTTCAGATATTGGCTGAATCATAACTTAATTCGAGTCCGTCCATTAGTTCCGCTTCTAAGAGAAATAAGAGCGTTTCTCGATGCCACTAAAGAAGTAAGTTATGCTTGAACTCATGTATCAAGTTGTGTCTAGATCAGAGGTAGGCCAAATCTACAAATTTTTAAACTTTCGCATTCGCATGTCAATCGCAGAATCAAAAAGCCTTAATTACCGACTTCACAAAAAGGAGGAGGTACTATGTTCGGATGATTGTGTTTTTTTTTTTTTTTTGTATGTTTGTTCATCGAATACTCCGCCAATTGTCGACGGATTTTCAAAATTCTTTTTTAGTTCGAAAGTAAATAGTTCTGAGGTGGTCCCACTGTCACCAAGTTAGGATCTGATGATGGGATCTTAGACAAATCGAGGGCAAACCTCAAATTTTATAGGCTTACTCATTATTTTTCGCATATATTATGAAGTATCTTGTGTATTTGCGTATGGTTGTCACCATCTCAGGTAGCTGGGCTGATGATGGAAGGTACAACTCCTTAACAGTAGGTAAGAAGTTACTCGAATAGGCAAGGATTGTTTTAGTAATTTTTTTTTTCATACATTTTTGACAGATTGCGATTGAGATGTGAATGTGAAAATTAGTAGAATTATTGGCACTCAGAGGTTGCTTTAGTAAAACAAAACAGACATTAAACATTCTGATCATAAACAACTGAACATTATCTCTGGGTTTGAATTGAAAATTCGAAGTTGAGAACTTGTCAAACCCTTCAAATCAACTTTAGAGTGGAAAATTAAAGTCTCATGAATTTAAATTCTTAGTTGTGTTGCTAGTTCTGTCAGTGCTCCTGCCAGTTGGTTCATTTTATCTGAAAACGATTCAATCTCTTTAATACACTTATGCCAATTATCATTGTCCTTATGATTTTAGGTGGTATTCCTAGATGCGCACCACTTCCCCGTCGGTTTCTATCAACCTGACGGGGCCCCAATACGGGCCGTGCATGCGGGCCTCCTAGAGATCGTGCAGCGGGAACTGGGCCCGCACTTGGCTCCAGCCAATGAGTTCGGCACTGGCGTGGGGACCAAGGGGCCCACGCTGCAGACACTGATCAACGCCAATAAGCGTTTGCTGTTCAGCTATGTCGATAACTCAATAGTTTCTCGTGAGTACCTATACTTAATTTTTTTATGAATTTTCCCGAATAATAGAACCCCTTACTTAAAATTCAACAGATACCTATAAGTTTAACATTAAACACGTTATAGCCATAATTTACCAAACTGGTTGCAACTGGTTGTAATAATCAATGACGTATTATATATAGACACGTCATACACCAACATCGCGGCGCTTAAAAACGGCGAAAATACTAGATAGCTACTAATACGCATGAAGAAAGGGAAAGAAAATATGTCACCGTACGGTGGGATGCCTGTTGCTAGAGGGAGATAAATATACATCTTCAGTTACGTCACAGGATAAGTAATAGTGAAATTGACATCAAAACAAACGTAGTGTCGCGCGACAGGTTGGTGCGTAACTAAGCGCAATGTGGCCAATTGGCTTCATTTCATGTTGTCATTTTAGAGTGCGGACAACGTATCTATAGTTTTATATATCATTGGTAATAATCTATACTTCTATACTATACCGCGTGTATCTGACATTGACGCACAAACGATTTCCATGGGTCCAGGGCACGATTCTGGACACCCCAGAGTTGGAATTTTTCGTCGGCATTTTTCTCATGTTTTCATTTTTTTCAAGAGTACCACAAATAGGTATCAGCTCAGCTGAGCTGAAACCTATTTATGGTTTTATTTAGGTTGCTCTTTTTAGTGAAAGTAGTTAATTAATAATGATTTTTACTAAAAATCTCATTGGGTTAGGTCAGAATAACGATTATGAGCATTCTAAAGTAAAAAAGTCTTGAAAAAAATAAAAAATGAGTAAAAAGCCGACGAAAAATTCCAACTCTGGGGTGTCCAGAAGCATGCCCTGGACCCATGGAAATCGTTTGTGCGTCGATGTCAGATACACGCAGTATACTATAATATAATATTATATAATATAATACGGTTTACCAACTATAATATAACCTAAATAAAACCACAAATAGGTATCAGCTCAGCTGAGCTGAAACCTATTTATGGTTTTATTTAGGTTGCTCTTTTTAGTGAAAGTAGTTAATTAATAATGATTTTTACTAAAAATCTCATTGGGTTAGGTCAGAATAACGATTATGAGCATTCTAAAGTAAAAAAGTCTTGAAAAAAATAAAAAATGAGTAAAAAGCCGACGAAAAATTCCAACTCTGGGGTGTCCAGGAGCATGCCCTGGACCCATGGAAATCGTTTGTGCGTCGATGTCAGATACACGCAGTATACTATAATATAATATTATATTATATTATATTATAAAGAGGTAATAATATATAATATTATAAAGAGGTAACATTTGTTTGTAAGTTTGTATGTAGGGGGTAATCTCAGGAACTACTGGTCCGTTTTGAAAAATTGTATAGCCCATGTATCGAGGAAGGATATAGGCTACATATCATCACGCTAAGACTTAAAGGAGCCGAGCATTAATGGAAAATGTGACGCAGACGAAGTTGCGTAGTCATTAATAATGCTTGTCTTGAGTGAGGATGATTGGTAATTGTGAGCGAACTGTGAAATGGGTTGTAGAGATAATTTTGCTAACTCCGCAACCAGAATTTATTTCGAGTAAACTGCCTCCTTAACCAAATGATGTTTCAAAAATGTTTATAGATTGCGTAAACTTTACAATTTAATTTCCGAAGCTGAGATTAGGTGTAGATATTTTTATGATAACCTAGCTGTCCGCCGCGGCTTGCTCCCGTCAACTGGCAACTTTTTTTTTTACATTACACAATAAAAAAAGAATTAGCGAAATCGGTTCAGCTGTTCTCGAGATTTGCGCTTAGCAACACATTCAGCGATTCATTTTTATATTATTTAAATTATTATTAATATTCAGAGGACTTATTCGTTCATGAGCTATCAGAAAAGTATCAGTTTAGTGTCCAGAGTGGAACAGATTTCTCACAATTTGCAGTTTTTGGTGGTGATCCAGAAAATATCCAAAAGTCTTGGAAACTTCGGTAACTTGAAAACCTCAATTTGAATTCTTAGTTTCTGGGGTCAAAGTCATTGCAAATTAGCCTTAGTACTTACAACGCTTTCAAGGAACGCACTTAAAAACCAGTCAGTCCGTGCGTGCCTTATCTAAAGTTGACGCACAAGATACGTTTTAATCACGTTCGCTGAAAAATATTTATTTTTTCTACCAATGTGCAAAATTTAACAGAAAAAGTCACGTCAATTTGAACTCCAAATTCAAAATTCAAAAGTCATTTAGTCAAAGGCTGAGAGCCAGCACTTTTTTAACGTCAAGTTTTACAAAAACAGTCCCCCAAAACGCCACCACTTCCTAGTGTTTTAGCTGTGGAGAAGAAGTGGCCATCAAACTTACCAGCAACACATCTGTCTGTTACGTTTTAGGAACTAGAATTTATACAATAATTAGTATGCAAAGTAATGAATATATGACACAAAAAATAACAAAAATTATCACTTGTTGTCAGCTACCACACTATGACACTAAAACATCAAATGTTGACGTATGTGGATTAAATAAATAAGTTAAAAAAAAAGATTGACCTACATAGTCAGATAAATAAATAATAAAAAGAAAAAAAAAACAATAACTATCAATAGTCAGACGTCATAAGCACGAATGATACTTCATTATAACTCTCTGATAATTAATTAAATTATGATAAATCATGTTTCGTGATACCTACTTATAAAGTAACTTTTCCAGTTTATCAAAAAATAATGGTTATCAACTCTATTAATTTCGTATATAAAACAATTGTATATTTGCAGAAAACTCATGGTTGTGGCCCATTCTGCCTCACTTGTGGGCCAACACGAACAGCCCGGCGGAGCTGTTCCGGTACTTAGATGGCGCCATCGCGTCGTCGCCGCAGCCCACGGCGCGCTCGCCGCTGTTCTCTGCGATGGCGCAGACCACGCCCACCGTGCTCGACATCCTGTTCCTGCGCGGCTCTTTGCGAGAGAACGCCGACGACGTCAACCGCAACGTCACTGCAAGACTCGCGACGCTCTGGCGGACTCGAGCCAACATCATATCTACCGACTTCTTCTTAGGCAATGATGTCGTCGACTTAGCCATTATTATCAGCGAAGAACGCGCTTCTCGGTTATGACGTCGCCACAAACGCTTTCGTAGCGGGGGCCTGCTCGTGATAACAGCCGGGCGCCGCGCAGCGCCCCTGGGTCGCGCCGGGGCCCCGGGCCGCGCGCCCTGGCTCCCGCGCCGGCGGAACCGCTCGGAACCGCCACGCCGGCTATACTTACCCAATCAATTTATCTAGTTACCAGCTGATCGTGAATTTCCGCCTCATCACTGCCATGACTAGAGCGCCCAGTGGACAAGTAGTGAGATATTTTATTTGTTAAGACCTAAACTAGTCTATCGGTCCTTTAAAAGGATCGGTATTTGTTTGTACATAAAATACAGGTTTGCCAAAGATAATTTGAGTTTTAATTATAATTAGCTATTTAGCCACTTGGAGATGATAAGAAAACAAAAACTAAAGAGTTCCAGCCCTTTACTTAAAAATACATTGAGTTCGACGAACAATAAATAATGTCTAATATCTAGGCGTAATATTACTTGTACTTGTGCAACAAAAACGAGGTAGATTCATCGTGCCAAAGGCACTAAAAAAGTCCATATAACGTGGTCACATGTGAGGAGCCAGCAGAGGCAGCAGCTCGGCGCGGCTCATGCGCGACAGCGCGCGCGCGTCCAGCCCCATGGCGGCCGCCGCACCGCGCACGTCCAGGCCGAAGCTCTGCAGCAGCGCTGCCAGCGCCACCTCCTCGCCAGTGCGCGGGTCGCGCAGCCGCGGGCACGAGCCGTTGCACTGCGGCCACGTGCAGCGCTCCACCAGCCGCCGTGGCGCGCACCCCCCGCGCGCCTGCGCTCGCCCACCGCCCAGCCTCTGCTCCCAGCACGCTATGGCGCGCGGCAATGTTATGCCTGACACGTTTATTGCTTGCCACTCAGGGCGCGCGAGCGCTCCGTGTGCAAGACATGCGGGTGCGAAAGCGGCGCGAACTGGAGCTAAACTTGCCAACAGAGCTGCACCCGTCTGGTGAACGGCGTCCCACTGCGACCTAGTCCGAGGAGCGCGCACGCCCTCTGCAGCCAGCTGTGCTGAATCAAATAAGTACTGGAAGATGAAAAGAGGCGTGCGGATGTGTGGGTAGAGCCGGTAGCCGAAGTAGCAGAGCCACGGCTCTGTAGTATGCTCACGGACACACGACGTCGGGGGTTTACCGCGCCACAGAGTGTGGCCCAATCTGGCAACTGTGGCAGCAGGGGCGCGGCGAGTGCGTGCGGGACGATCCAGAAACCAGCCGGAGTCGGCGATGGCAGCAACACGCACACCTTTCGAGCGCAACGCGCGTCTTGCAGCATCGGCGTGCAACATAACGCCGGCGCCACCAGCGCTGGAGCCCACGAGCAGCATGCGACCAGTGAGTCCGTAGCGGAACAGATCGGAGAGGACCGTTTGAACGATGAGGCGACCGGCGAACATAAACCCGGCACCGGGGTGCCTTGTGTTCCTGGTGCCAGCCCACATGTCGCTGGAGCAGTAGGGCAGCAGCACGTGGTTGGAGGCGTGCCACAGCGGGTTGGCGGCGGGGTCGGTGGACAGCAGAGCGGGCGCGCGACGGGCGCGGGGCCAGCGCGTGGACGACATGAGCGCGGGCCGCCGACGCCAGCGCGCGCGGCACGACGCCGGGTCCCAGCAGTAGCCGCCGCCCTCCAGGTACACCACCCAGTGCTCGCTATTCGTACCGCGCCGGAAATAGTACCTGAAATCATTTATACCCATTAGTGTTCTAAAATATCTTGGTACTTCAATTTAGCAACCCAAGTTACGGAAACATTAAACAAACACACAAAGTACCTAAACATACCCAAAACAGTGGCAAAAGTGAGTTACAATTTAAGTGTCAACCCTGCTTTCCAGTTTTGATATAATAAGGTGTGTCGTTCAAGTATCTAATGAGTTAAGAATCTATACTTTGCGAGGGCTCCACGATCATCCTCGCCGTACATAACTAGTGACATGATAAATATTTAGATGGTGGACAATCTTACCCGGCAGGAGATCCATCGTTGCAGCTGAGTGAAGTGTTGGAGAGCCATACGAGACGCAAGCTGTCAGGCGGAGTCGAGCTCTCACACGCTCCACATAGTATCACCTGCACATAATACGAATCAAATAAAAATATGTGCATACAACAATACACCAGTTTGAAAACAAAGAGACAGGGAAAACGGTTGCCCCCGGAGCAAGGTCCCTGGTGGCGGTAATCTTATTGCGATTTAACAAGCACAAAACGAGGGACCCTTACCCGATACCCTTTCACTGAGCCAGACCATAATACTCTATTACGACTGCAAGACTACTGAGGCAGTCTAATTAAGTAAATGAATTAAATTTAATTCACGTAGAACCTTGCCGTAAGCAAACTTTCGGAAACAAAATATCCTACGGTTTCAATATTTTTACGTAATCAACGATTTGGAAACTTTTTTGCCTAACAAACATAAATAAAATATTTAATTTTATGATTTGGGAAGATTATTCGAACAATTTACTACTTTTAGGGACCCCATGTTGTTCTAATCGCTATCACTGTGGTGAAGTTGTCAACAGGCTCGGGCACCACGGCACGTTCTGTAGCCGCAGTGCGGGCCGTTTTGCGACACGCTAATTTAAACGACATCATACGACGAGCTCTTATTAATTGTTACCATCAGCGTTCCAGCTGCAACGGCATTTCTTTGTTTCCATGGAAGATGGGTAGGTTTTTAACATGGGATGCAACTGTGTCGATAATTTTGCGCTATCCCATCTTGCTGCTGCTTTTGTGCTGGCGCTGCTACCACGGCTGCGGAAAATCTCAAGCGGCGTAAACAACTATATTTTCGAGCCGTTTGGGATTTAAGCTTGAAACCGTCGGGCCAAGGGGTCCCTGTGCTCACAGCCTTTTCAAAGAAACAGCAGGTTGACACTTCCCGTGACCCAAGGCCTGGCTTTAACTATGGCCAGAGGTTATAAGCATTGCTGTACAAAGTTGCAGTGCCGCCAGTCTCTTGTGCACAATACCAGGTAACAGCATTGAAGAGGAATATTTTATGTCATATTTTAGTTTGTTCTGTTTATATAACAATTTTGGAAACTTGATGTTTAAATTATTTGGGCCCCATACAAGACAAATCATGAAGAAATTATATTACCCACAAGGCCAAAATCTTAAAGTAACAAAGGTAAGAAGTCAGTAAGTACTTAGTACTTACAAAAATCGCTAAAAGAATGATACTAAACCATGAACCAAGTCAATAAATTTATAGGTATAATGTAAGTACCATAGGTACCTACAGTTTTACAAAATAATTTATGAAAAGGGTTACCGAGCCAGTCACTTTGTAAATCATTGTCTTTTACGACTATTAATATAAAGGACAAGAACTGGACCAACAAAATAGACTAAAAAGACAAAAGGCAGGTACCTACAATTTTGCTGCGAAAGTTTTAAATTTGCAATAAATTTGTGCTTTTACCAGTAATTCTAAGCTTCTGACACGAAGTTTTCTAAAAAGTAGGTAAACTGTTAATACCTATACTAAATTAAGAACATTCCTAAAAGAGAAATTTCCATTTGAACCATACAGTTCACAAATTACGAAATAAACGAAACCGTGAATCGAACCGAAGGAACAAGTTCAAGTGGAACCAGCAGGAACAGCAACCCAATGAGCTTACTCGTACAAAGAAAAGCGGCAGCAAGTAGAGTTCGACACATCCTCATATTATTGTATCAAAAGCTTTGAGAAAACAGGTTTTAAAGTAATTAACGACTGGCTGATCCGTGCCCACTTCGTTGGGCGGTACTTTTCAGATTAATATATAGCCTATAACATTACAAATGACGTGGTTTTCTATTGGTAGAAGAATTTTCAAAATCAAAATCGGTTTAGTCGATCCAGAGATACAACCTCACAATCTCACAAACTCACAACCTCACAAACTTTACCTCTTTATAATATTAGTCTAGGAAAGTCTTAGATGAAGAAATTAAAGATGAGTGTTTTCGATCATTTAATTTTTAACCGACTTCCCAAAAAGGAGGAGGTTATCAATTCGCTTGTATGTTTTTTTTTTATGTTTGTTACCTCATAACTCCGTCAATTATGAACCGATTTGAAAAATTCTTGTTTTATCAGAAAGGATATATACTTGCAGATTGGTCCCATTTAAATTTTATGAAAATCGGTTCCGATCTTTGGATTTTAAATCGAAATAGCTGGAATTCGTCTACTTGGATGATAGTTTTATGTCTTCCAAGTAATCGAAATTGCGTATTTTGCTTTTCTGCGATTTTGCAGTGGTGTTGTTAGGTGTGTGGTACCACTAAAAAGTGAAAAATAAAAAACTTTTTACAAAAAAATACAACCGACTTCCAAAAAAAAAAACACTACAAAGTAAAAAATAACTTTATTTTCGGAAGTCGGTGTCACAATACGAAGAAACTAACAAAAACACAGACTTCCGAAATTAAAGTTATTTTTTACTTTGTAGTGTTTTTTTTTTTTGGAAGTCGGTTGTATTTTTATGTAAAAAGTTTTTTAATCACTCTTATCGTACTCAATTTCCTCTAAAACGAGTTTAGTTGCGAATATCAAAAGGTAAAAATCATAGCGGAATTGCACATAAGTTATGGTGCAATTGACCGGATTTTATTCAAAATATTCATATTTCTCGTAGATCTAGTTTTGCTAGCATATGATTTTGCCCCAAGACCAGCTTAATCTACCTATTTAAATGTACTGCAGCTGTGCTGACACTCCTACTCCGTATCTTTAATAGAGCAATATCATAGATAAATAAGTAATAGGGTAAGTATTTATCTGCTGATTCAGAGAAGTAGGTATATTCCTTGACGAAGATGCGAAGGTAGGCACTGATAGATGCCAACCTGTGGATGCTTCCCGCAAAGATCTTAGGTGAAACAAAGACTTTAATAAACGATTATATTTCTTTAACTACAAATCAAACAGCTGTAACTACAGCATCACAAAAATAATTCGATGATAAAATATAAATGAATAGGTATGAGTTGACTATTCGAGTTAATAAGTATATTAACGACACATGCATGAATTTTTCATCTGTAATAAAAAAGAGAAAACCAATCAAAATAATAGTTTTCACATTATAAACGATACAAAACTTCAAAAAACTCAATTTAGGACACGTTATTAAATTAAAACCAGCTATTAAACAAGAAACAGAAAGTTATCTTGTATACAGTCTAAGGTTAATATTGTAAAGTAAACAAATAATGAGTCAATTTACACCGATGTTAATGAAGATAACGTCTTCTTGAAAGGATTCATGATCTAACACAAAGCTCCGATAGCGAATAAAGTCCTATGAATTTCCGCAGCCAACATGACAATTTTAACAATTTACTAATTAAAAACAACGGATAAGTTATAAAGTTTAGTGTCTTGCTTTATCATAATTACGCCCTGAAATATTTAGCCGAACATGTTATAATAAACCTTCTCAAACCGATAAACTAGGGAACATTAAATCATTCTTGTCAATTAAACGTTGTTCTTTTCCACTATTATCGCAATCTCTTTCTGATGTTGCAGAAAAATATCACCAACTTTTCACACGAAAAACATCTATACCTAATTGTACGAGCAAACCCGTACAATATCAATTGTTTCATTTTAATGCTGACATCGACGCACAGCTAATGAATAAAGTCACACATTTGAGTAATCGTTTTTAGTAGTTGCATAGCACCGGTGAACGACTCATTCGCCGCGGGTCGATCACCTATATATTTAGCATAGTTTTTGGGTGTTTAGATCAATACACAAATTTAACCATCAAACAGTTTATCATTTAAATGTACCTTTACCCGTACATTTTTGGTCCTTCGAGCCGGATCCGCGTTCGTATTTCGCGTGTGTACACTACAGTGTAGCAATCAAGTACTGTACAGTGTTTCACTAGTGACATCAATCGAACTAGCAGTGAAGGTGTTTGTACTGCCAGCAATAGTGCAGTACACAGCAGCAGCAGCAACAGCAATCAGCAGGGATCAACAGGGATCCACACTTCGTGAACGACTGAGCTACGCTTGGACAGTCAAGTAAGATCGTTCCATTTACTATCATTTCCATCAACAATGTCTTCAATGGAGGACGTTCTCGCCCAACAACAGCAACTACTCAATCAGATAGAGCAAGTTTACACCAACTTCAAAAAGGATGGCTCCGATCGCAAAACCTCGGACTACATACGCCGAAGGTTAGAAAATTTGGATGCAAACTGGCAAGAGTATCAATCGAATCATATAAAATTGTGTAGCATCGAATATGCCAGATCGCATACTTACTTCACTTCAAAACAATTTGAAACTGTGAAGGAGAGATATGACCAAATCAGAGCAACTATTCAAAATCATCAGCCAACGGAGGAAAGACCATCAACACCGCTTCTAAAGCCTGCTACTCCTCTAGCCACCTCAAGCACCGTTCAACAACCTTCGGGTCAATCTTCTAGGTCTCAGGGATCAAACAGCAAGACCGATGAGATGATGAGGAAACAGATGAGCAACTTCAAGGCCTTTGAACATACCGTTTCAAGTATCGACATGGATACTGTAGCGGAAAAATGGGAATTCGATCATCTGTTGAGTATGGTAAAATCTCGCTGGGCGAAAATTGACTCTCAGCACTGGGACTTAGACAGTGAGCTGGGAGACCGAAATCAAGAATATCATCGTATGTACCTCAAATACGAAAGTACGTACAACGCTGCTATCAAAGCAATCAATAAGAAGATGTCGTCAATTTCACATAGAGAGCATACTACGCCAAAAATAGAAATACCTACATTCAGCGGTAATTACCATCAGTGGACATCTTTTAAAGATCTCTTCACAGAAGCCGTCCATAACAACCCATCATTATCTGGAGCTCAGAAGATGCAGTTCCTCAAATCAAAAGTTAAAGGAGAAGCAGAGCGTCTCATACAGCATCTCCCAATCAGCTCAGACAACTACATAATAAGTTGGGACATCTTGAGCCATCGTTATGACAACAAAAGGATGATATTTACATCGCATATTAACATTTTACTGAATATGCCCATTTCACAGCAGGCATCAATTAATCATATCAAACGAATCCATGATTCTGCACTCGAAACGATGAATGCCATACAGAATCTCGGCGTAGACGTAACGTCGTGGGATCCATTGATCGTGCATATCCTGTGTCAGAAATTGGATTCGGACACATTCTGCGAATACAACGCAGCTATCAAAAATCCTCGACAATTACTCGAGTTGAATGAATTTCTAGCCTTTTTAGAGGGGAAATTTACTAGCATGGAATCAAGTAGAAGAAAACAGGAGATCAATCACCAAAAACCCTATTCTTCGAACACTATTAAACCATCAGAATCAAAACATTATCACTTCAAGCAGTCATATTCAAGCAACAATGATATTTCGCAATCACCTAGTTACAGGAAATTGCAAAACAATCGACCAAAATGTCCAGTCTGCAATGACGCACATGCTATATTTTATTGCAAACAATTTGCTGATTTTCCCGCGTTGAAGAAAAAAACAATGTGTTGCTAACTTAAATTATTGTCGAAACTGCTTACATGACCATAAAGGAAAAGAATGCTTGTCAAAAAGGCGCTGCCTCGAATGCAACGGATTTCACAACACATTGCTTCATGAATCGTATTCAAAAGAATTGACAAAACAAGGAGGTAATTCGACACCTCATACACAGCAAACTAACATCCGTTCTAATCAGGAACGTGAAAATCAAGGCAATACGCACGTGATACAACAAAATTTGTCGCAAGAAACTCTACTTTCAACTGCACTAATCAAGGTTCAAAAGGCAGATGGGACATATCTGACCCTGAGGGCTCTTATTGATCAGGGCTCACAAATGTCTCTCATCACAGAGAACGCTGCTCAGCAATTAGGATTGAAGCGATCCAGGTGTGATGGCATAATCACAGGCATAGGCCAAACAGAAAATAGTTGCAGAGGAATCATGAACCTGAACTGCATGTCAAACTCAAGAATCAAACAATATCAATTCAATATCGATGTTTACATCATGAAAAACCTAACAAAATATTTACCATCACACTCATTCCCGAAAATAGTATGTACATTTCTGAATAACTTAGAACTAGCAGATCCTGAGTACAACATCAGCCGTCCCATAGACATTTTATTGGGTGCGGACGTCTATTCGAATATTCTTTTAACAGGCATGTGCCGATTAAGCGAATCACTTCCACTTGTTCAAGAAACTCATCTAGGTTGGATACTATGTGGAAATATCAAAACCAAACTAACATGCAACGTCGTGCAACTTGATTTAGATAGATTTCAACAATTCTGGGAAATAGAAGATGTTACAGAAGAACAATCATTATCATCAGAAGATCAAGAGTGTATTCAATACTACAAAGCAACAACAAATCGATTGGACGACGGAAAATACCAAGTGAGACTTCCACTTATACCACAATTTGAGGAGAAATTGGGGCAGTCTAAAAATAAGGCTGTTGCTCAATTCATTCATTTAGAAAAGAAATTGCATAAAAACCATTCATTGTTTAACGCATATAAGTTATTCATTACCGAATACAAAACATTAGGTCACATGAAACCTTCACCTCGCAATCAGACACCGGAATGTTTCTTACCGCATCATTGCGTTTTGCGCGAAGAGAGTGCAACGACTGCATTAAGAGTTGTTTACAATGCTTCAGCAAAAACGACCACAAATAAAAGTTTAAATGACCTGATGTACACGGGACCCAATTTACAGCAAGACCTTCAGTCTCTTATCATTAAATGGAGACAATATCAGTTCGCATTTACGGCTGATATAGAAAAAATGTTTAGGCAGATCTGGGTACATCCAGAAGATCAACCTTTACAAAAAATTGTTTGGAGAGATAACCCGACGCAAAAAATACAAGAATATCAACTGACAACAGTGACGTATGGCACAAAAGCCGCTCCATTTCTTGCAATGATGACATTGAGACAATTAGCGACTGATGAACGGGATAAATTCCCAGAAGCTGCCAAGGTCATCGAGGAATCGTTCTATATGGACGATTTGGTTCATGGAGCCTGCTCCTTATCAACAGCACAACAATTGCAGCAAGATTTGTTGAACCTACTGAAGTCAGGTGGTTTCAACTTGAGAAAGTGGACTTCAAACGACAGTCGTCTGCTGCAACCAGAAGATCAAGACTACTATAAACAAAAAAGCAAGAGTTTTAATCAAGCAGGATTAACTAAGACATTAGGAGTTCGTTGGAACCCCACAAATGATAATTTCACATTTGTATCAAAAATTGAACCATCACGTACTAATATCACTAAAAGAATCATACTATCAGACATGTCTAAAATATTTGACCCACTAGGATGGATAGTGCCAGTAATAACAAAATTGAAGATTTTATTTCAAGAAATATGGTTATCCAAGCTTCAGTGGGATGAACAGGTACCAGACAAAATCAGCAAGGAATGGATCAAAATCAAAGAAGAATTAGAAAATATCAATCAATTTAAAATAACAAGATGGTACGGTACAGAAACTGCAAGTAGTGTTGAGTTACATGGATTTTGTGACAGCAGTATGAAAGCCTATGCATGCGTCATTTACTGCAGAGTTAGAAATAAAAATCAATCAATAACATTAGTAGCAGCTAAATCAAAATTAGTTCCTATGAAAAAGCAAATTTCACTTCCTCGACTGGAACTATGTGGAGCACTGTTGCTGGCCAAACTCATGACCAAAGTCAAGCAGTGTCTAGCAGGTCATGACCTACATATATTTGGTTGGAGTGACTCTACTGCCGTCTTGGGATGGCTTCAAGGAAACCCAAGTCGATGGAAAACGTTCGTAGCAAATAGAACTATACAAATAACTGATATCATTAAACCAAAATCATGGCGATATGTAAAATCAAGCGAAAATCCCGCTGACTGTGGAAGCAGAGGACTCACAGTGGCTCAATTGAATGATTGGCATTTGTGGTGGCAAGGACCAACATGGTTACAAACTTTTGAAGCAACGAAAGACGACCACACAATCTATACCACAAATGAGGAACTAAAAAAGCAAGAAGACGTTCATGTTGTGACAAAGCATGAATCAAGCATCATAACAGACCTATTAAACAAACATCAATCAATCAGAAAAATAACACGTATCCTAGCATTAGTGATGAAGATTACGACGTATAAAAGAAAAGCAAATAAGAATTATCTATCATTATCAGAAATTAGTAAAGCAAAACAAAAAATAATCAAGCAAGTTCAGCAAGAAGAGTTCGCGAATGAAATAAGAGATTTAAAGCAAGAAGGAAAGCTAAATTCAAAAAGCAAACTATTAAAATTAAATCCTTACCTGGATGAAAAGGATGTCTTAAGAGTCGGAGGGAGACTTAAAAAGGCACATATCAGCCATGACATGCAGCACCCTATTATTCTGCCGCACGGTGGACGTCTGACAGAATTGATAATAGATGATGCACATAAAACCATGTTACATGCCGGAGCCCGGCTGACCTTGGGTTTTATCAGACAAAAATATTGGATTCTAGGAGGAAACGTCGCTACGAAGAAGCAGCTTCGTCGTTGCGTACCATGTAAAAAACAAAACCCACACTGTCAACAACAAATTATGGGTCACTTGCCAGAGGCCAGAAGCAATCCATCTCGTCCCTTTACACACACAGGCGTAGATTTTACCGGCCACATTTACGTCAAAGCTAGCAAAGGACGAGGCATCAAAAGCACTAAAGGATATGTGGCTGTCTTTGTGTGTATGGTCACAAAGGCCGTACACTTAGAACTAGTAAGTGATTTGAGCACAACTTCATTCATCGCAGCATTAAGAAGAATGGCGGCTCGCAGAGGAACGCCTAGTCATATTTACAGCGATAATGGTCGCAATTTTGTCGGTGCTAACAAGGTATTACAACAGGAATATCAAGCACTAATGAACATAATGCAAGATCAAAATCTAAAATCAGAAGTATTAGATATGGAAATTGAGTGGAGCTTTAATGCGCCTGCGTGGCCATCCGCAGGAGGCCTCTGGGAGGCGGCAGTTAAAAGCTTCAAATACCATTTCAAGAGAGTTATTGGTGACCAGATTCTTACATTTGATGAACTATATACAGTGCTTACACAGATTGAAGCTTGTCTCAACACGAGGCCATTATGTGCCATATCAGAAGATCCAGACGATGTTGATTTTTTAACGCCTGCTCACTTCCTAACCGGTGGAGCAAAGGTTTACATACAAGAAACTGAAACAGATTTAAGAACACGATGGCAGTTGACACAAAAAATTGTACAGGATCTCTGGAAAAGATGGAGGAATGAGTACCTAGTACAAATTACAGAAAGAAGTAAGTGGAAACAAGCTACAAGCAACCTCAATGTTGCTGATATAGTCATGATTCATGATGAAAACCTTCCACCGGGAAAATGGCTGATGGGCAGAGTCATCGAACAACATCCGGGTCCCGACGGTAAAGTTCGCGTGGTTACAGTAAAAACCAAAAACGGAACACTGAAACGTCCTATCACAAAATTATCAAAACTCCCAATTAACCATGAATCCTCGCAAATCAAGCAAGTGAATGCTGCAGGTTCGGGAAATTCTAACACAAAAAACAGGACTGAAACAAGGAATGGCACTCGTTACAACATAGCGTCAATGTTTGCAGCAATCATGTTATTCTTTAGTATCATAACAACTTCCCAATGTGCACTTAACGTCACGCAATTTAGAAATAATCAACATATTTACTTCGACAAACTAACAAACATGCAGATCATACGCGACGACTGGAAACTAATCATATACTACGATTTAGATCCCTATTGGGAAGGAATTACCGCACTTAACAAAAGTATAATGGCCCTGGAACAATCATGCAGCACAATCCAACAACAAACACATTGTGACATAATATTAATGCAATTACGTCACGGGTACAATGAACTTGATTACAATAATCATTTGTTACTCAGTCAGCATTTTGCAAAGCAAGCGAACAGGTGGCGGCGAGGTCTTATTGACGGTGTCGGTTACATAGCAAACGGCCTCTTCGGTGTATTGGACGCTCGATTCGCAGAACAATACGAAAAAGATATCACTCTTCTACGCAATAATCAAAAGCATATTGTATCATTTTGGCAAAATCAAACTTCGGTCATAGAAGCAGAATTCAGTCTCTTAAAGAGGACAGAAGCTACAATGCACAAACAACATAAAATGATTCATCAGCAGTTTGCTAACATCGAAAATACATTACAAGTATTAAAGGCTGAAACTCAAAACATTTCGAGAGCAGGTGAAGTTTCTATGGGAGCTATAGTCGCGAGCAATCTATTACGCGACTTGAAAGATATACAGAACGCTTTAGTGGATACCATAACAGACATCTATCATGGTCGATTTAATCCACATTTACTAACAGCGGAACAACTACAAGATCAGCTGAGCTCCATAGCTAGTCATTTGTCAAATGACGTCACTTTACCTGTAGAAAACATTCATACAGATCTTACACAACTGTATAAACTTTTACGAGTTAAAGCAAGAATGCTTAAAAATTACTCAATATTTGAAGTGCTTATACCATTGATTAGCAGAGACTCCTATGAAATATTCAAACTTATACCAGTTCCCACAGAGAAACCTAACGGCACGATGTTATCAATTAAACCAGTGTCAGATTTCATAGCTGTGAACTTGAAAAAGGATGCATACGTTATCATAACACAAAATATCATCGAGTCTTGTATAGCTACAACCGTACACTTGTGCTATATTCATTCTCCTATTTACAAATTAAGCAGAGATAAAGACTTCTGCCAATTAAAGGCATCAGCGTGTGAAGTCAACGTTGATCCCTGTAAAAGTCTTTGGATGGAAAGCCATTCTATCAACAGCTATATCTATTTTTGCTGCGGTCAATGCAACCTACGAACAGTATGTGGAGATCAAGTTACCGCGCATCAGCTGACTCACTCCGGACTTATAACTATAGATTACGGCTGCATAATCAAATCAGACAAGTTTGAAGTAATTGCGCATCAACAAAGAACAAGTGATGTTAGTATTCGGGCTAACCTATACTCACCAGTCATTGCATCCATAAACCACGTCATAAACGTGTCGATTCCTCAAGATGTCTTGAACGACTCCAGCATAGAGGGCGATCGAGAGCTTAAAACGATTGAAAACAAAATCAGGATCATGAAAGAGAATGGATTGTTACTTGACAGTCTGTCATCTCATGACATTCATCATTACACCGCGATCTACTGTATGATCGGCGTGGTATCAGCATGTCTTGGAGTGTTCGCGTGGAGGCGCGCGCGCACATACTGCGCCCCCGCGCCTGCGCCGGCGCTGCCCGCAGAAGAGGGCGCGCCCGGTGGTGGCGCACGCCCGGTCATGCAACGTGCGTGTGTTGGAGATAGTGTAGTGTATCAGTGTAACAATGAAAGAGCGAAGGTGGTAACAAGTGCGCGAGTGTTAGATAAAGCCACCTCCCCTATGTTAGGTTCTTATACAAGCGTATCAAATTTGTGAACAGTGTCAGTGTTTGTGTTAACGATAGAGACACTAGGAAATTGGATTAATATCAAATCATTTAAGTATCATAATTATTATTTGTTTCTTCTCACACTATATTGTCTTTATATCTTCCCTCGGGGAGCATGTACGAGCAAACCCGTACAATATCAATTGTTTCATTTTAATGCTGACATCGACGCACAGCTAATGAATAAAGTCACACATTTGAGTAATCGTTTTTAGTAGTTGCATAGCACCGGTGAACGACTCATTCGCCGCGGGTCGATCACCTATATATTTAGCATAGTTTTTGGGTGTTTAGATCAATACACAAATTTAACCATCAAACAGTTTATCATTTAAATGTACCTTTACCCGTACACTAATTATTAACTGTAAACGCTCATCTCAATAAAATTTCTCCCAGTAGGCACAAGCCATGACCACAAACATGTAAACTTCCGCATCATTAGAGATGTTCACTGTTTACTCTCACTGTTATCTGAGACCGGCGTGGAAAACACATGTCACAAAATAATAAAGCAATGCGTACACAGAGTGTCCAAACAATCCAATGGCGGTGGCGGCGGAGCGGGCCGCGGCAGCGCGTCATCGCTCGCGGTGCTGAGGCTGGCGCAGACAGCTGGCCGGAGCACTCCCCATACTGGCGGGCGCTGGCGCACCACTGCGCACCATTGCCGCGCGCGCCGCACGGTAGCGCTCCCGCTGTTTACAAAATAAAGCCTCTATTTAGAGCGAGGGCGAAGGGCCAGCGCTCGCCGCCCGACCGAGTAGGCGAGCGGGCGGCTCGTTTGTGCGGCAGGGGCGCGGGACCGGCTCCGGCGGCGAGATCAAACGCGCCGCAGATCAAAGGAGCCGCCGCGCGATCGGCATCCGTCATTATTATTATGCAAGCATTACGAGGCGCGCGTGACTCAGACGAGAGGGCCACGCGAGCTGCGCGGGCGCCGCCGCCCCGCCCCGCGGCCCTGCGCACCCTCCACCTGTCAACGGCATCGACTCCGAACAAAACGACCGCCCTCCGGCCTGCGCCACGCACACCGCCTCCTTTACAGATTAGCCATATTATGCTCTTTTTAGCCATAATTTTACACCTTATTAAATTTTACAAGTTTTGCGAAACAGACGGACTCAAAGGTAAGTATAAAGCCGATTCAGCCGACCAATATTTATTTAAGTTAATTACTAAAAATAAATTCTACAGTCCTATAGCAAGTCAACTACGTCCTGAGGGTCCTCACAAAAGGCATGCTCGGAGGGCACTAAAAAGTAAAAAGCAAGAGGAAAACCTGTTGCTAATAATAAGCTCGGACTTTTGACAATGACACACAGGAGTACCTATCCATGGGTGCCTTTTATCATAAATACAGATTCTAGCATATTGAGGGCAATTGGTGCTGGAGAATGGGGTATTGTCCAAACATCAGAACCAAGAGCTACATAATATTGTGTACTTCCGAAGGGTTTCCGATTTTGTGGTCTGCTCTTAATGGTGTCTCGTTTCAATCATACAAATTGACGGCGGAATAGACTGCAACGGTGAAGAACGAAATAAATTACCCAGGGAAACCACGGAAACCATTTAAGACACCAGAATGAGACAGAGAGAAGTTTAAGGGCAAGGCGCAAGTTCTGTGAAACATTGCAACGTTAGACAACGATAAATAAAAACGCAATAAGTGCGATGTGTGATGTACAGTGTACCTACCTAATCGTTTATAAGAAAAATGGCACCTGTGACGATGAAGTTTTGTAATAACAATGTGTAGTAACAGTTGTTAAAGTAAGGTGTTGAGAATGCAAAAACACCAAAGAAACGATGGCTGGATTGTGTATAAGGTTATAAAAGGGGTTATTTGAACACTCAGGAAAAGCAATTCATTTCAGAAAAGGGGTGCACAGATTCTTTCAATTAAAAAAAAATGGAATAAGGGGATGAGATTCTTCCTCTTCCGGTCGTTGCTCATGGCTCAGCGCCCCGACCATTTTTTTGAAGATGTTTCTCCATTTGTGGCGATCTTTGGTGTGTTGTATTACATCGGAGATCTTACACGGATTTGACAAATGTGGAAATGAAGGTGAAATAATCACGAAGTAAGTTGTCATTTCATCTTGATTAACTACTTAGATGCACTTCATGATCACTGATGATGACAGAATCGCACTGCAGTTTGCTTCACTCGATCAGATCATCATACAACATGCAATATAATAAACTCAATACATCTTAAGGTGTCATTGTACTCATGATTATGAATATTTTTTTACTGCACTGGCTCTCATTACTTCCATCTTCCCGGTAATCATAGGTACTAGGAGAGGGATAATGATTAGAAATTAGTAGAACTTGGCGGCGGGCGATTCAATCAGGTCAGTAACATGGATGCTACACATCACAAACAAATACTGTATATTATGTGGCAATAAAACTTCGGCCATTATTAAAAAAAATAGGTACTTCAATGGGAACTGTGCAAAACTCGAAGTTACCAAACAAAACGACACTGAAACTAGAAAGTCGCTTCATTAGAGCTGCCACCATCGCCAAACTGCGGATTTAGTACAAACAAAACAAAACTGAGGCCATAGTTTGGTGATCAAACTATACAAATATAAAGCTACGCTTCATTGCCCTCGAACAAATGTTATTATTGCTAACATTGCCTATTTGGGGAACATAGGCTGATTCGATTAGGTGACTCTTCGTATTAGATAGAGTATATTCATACCCCCTCTTTCCTCATAGAAAGTAGAGAATCGTCAAGACTACTTACAATAAGATTTCGGCTGTTCATGCTCTCCAAGGTCAAGCTGTACGTACTTATAGCTCACTAGCTTAGTATATGTCAGCTATTAAAACGACCTTTATCCCCTCACCTGGTTAAAACTTTTAAACATATAACCGTTCACAACCTATGAGTTCTTAGTAACTTCTCGTCTCTACCAATTTTGTAATTTAACATTATATTCAAACCACCTTATTAACGATTATTTTCAAGCTAACTTTCCTTTAAAGCAACTCAAAGAGTTTTTTGTAGAGTGACAATGATTTAGAAATCTCTTAAAATTTTACGATCACTTTTTAACAAGGAGTCGTAAAATAATTTATTTTATCGTAAAGACCCAAGTTTCAAGTCAATTAAGATTTTATCGTATGATTTGTCATATGTATGGGCCGCAGGTGTTATTTCAAAGCAAATTGTCCGAAGTGTATAAAAGTGGACGCAGACAACGAGTTAAGTAGAATATAATTGGCGGGCGGCATGGCAGACGTTCAAAGCGTGTACCTGCCTGTAAAAATGCCATCATAAAGCCAAGCCGCCACAATGAGCCATTTGACAGTTGGTACCCACCTTTATGATGCCGACTCTGATATACGAGCCGAACCCATTTAAGCTTATTTTATCGACTCCCGATACAACAGTCTAGCTATCCCGGTCTCCCGGATGCCCGGATAGTAGATCGGGCATCTAAAGAATGACGCGCTACCGCTCACAAACAGGGCGGAAAGAATAAACCATTTAGTTAGACCATTCAAAATCTTTATAGCTTATTATTCAATCCCATTAAAGACTTAGTGGGACGGCCTCTCTTAAAGAGCTTTTATTATGAAAGACCATTATACAGCCCATTTTCCATAACAATGAACATAATATTTTTTCGTTCCGCGTTCTCTTTATATTGCTTATTATTTAATCATTATAAGCATTAAGCAATAAAAGATGTTTTACAAAATGCAAAATGCTGTACATAAAGCTTCCCCTGTCTATGTTTAAGAACCATAATCATACGTTTTACTATGTGAGTAAAATTCATCTTGGTATTTTGTCACTAGTAATTGAGTGAAATGTTGGCGAAATTCCGCGAAACGTTGACAGAATAGACTGCTATTCTGTCAACATTTCGCTGTGTAAACTTGCTAGGCATGAAGTGAACTGTCATTTCATCTTGTTTGTATGTGTCACCGGAAAATAGCAAACCTCGTAAGATTGTAAAATGTCGCGATTGTAAAAAATTTTTTCTTAATGAGTCACGGACGTATTGGAAACTATTGAATTTGGGTGGAGTTAATTATATTTTGAGAAATAAATAATGTTTTTTTTTTTTCAGATAATATCGAAAAATCTAATTTAATAAAGATTTATTTAAATTTTCCGATGACAATACATATGCATTGACAGCTAACTTCATGTAGACTTCACCTAAGCGTCACGGTGAGGTTTACAGCCAGTCGATTCTGCAGTGCGAATCTGTACTAAAGCATGCAATACCGTAATATCGTTACCGCAATTTCGCGAAATTCGCGCTGTTTTTCAGTACCGCAAAAGCGAGATTAGAAATGCGAATTTCGCGGTATTTAAAAACGAACCTTAGAGATAAAATCCCCGCTACGAATCGTCGCATGTTTGTCTTGTAGTGCTATTCTGTATCAACATTTTCGTGTCTCGACAGCGAAATCCAATGTGAGTATCAAATTCGTATTTATGTAAGATTTTATAATTATTTTGTTTGATTGTTCTGTCCCTCTGAGTCCCTCAGGTGAAGCTTGATATGGAAATAATATTTACAGAAAGGGCTACAGCGAACTAACCTTTGTTTATAGTCTTACGCAGTCTCACCCGCAAGCCGGTTTTTTTTTTTTTTTGTTAAAATGAATACCACAATGGAAAAAATTGGTGGTGGTGGTGGAAATGGTGGTGGTGGTGGTATTGGATTCAAAGAATTCAAAAGTTCTAATAAAATGTGGAATATTTTTTTACGATCTATAGATCGTCAATCAGCGAAATTTAAAATCTGTCCAGTTATTATTAAAATTAGTGGACGATGAACCAGTGGACTACATATCATTCACGGACTAAGCATGGAATTGGACCTAAAAATGTTAATTCCGATGTGATATCAGAAGAGGTTGATTGCAGTTAAAAAAGAAATGATAAACTTTTTATAATAAATCAGCTTCCACATACAAAAGAAATGATAAACTTTTTATAATAAATCAGCTTCCACATACAATTAATACGAGTATGTTATGCTTTTTACGTAAACATTTTCAAATAATAAATAAAAATTTGAGTTATTAGGATGAAGTAAGTATAACTTTTGGTAGTTTTATTTTAAACCTTCTTTTAAAGATTTACTAATTTCGCAATATCGCGAATTTTGCGGTATTATATATCCAATACCACGAAATCGCGGTATTGGATATATTCTGCGGTATTGCATGCTCTAATCTGTATACAAGTCGAAGTGTAGCTGTTAAGTGTGTAGTTCAATACGTGATCGCTTCACCCACGCCTTCACTTCGACTTGTTCATACAATCATTGTAAAGGCTTGGGTGGAGTGAACATCAAGTGAGCTGTCCTTGCAGATCCATCTTGTTTACGTATGGTCTTAAAGCTGACTTGAAGTACACTTCGCCTAAATTTTCAGTTCGACATGTTTACAGAATCGCACTGCAGAGTCGCAAACGTAGTGATATTATGATGTAGGATGGACAGATTAGATGAAAACACAAAAATATTAATTAATTTATCATTGTTACATCACAGACTTGGTCAAACAAGATTACAAAGATCGTGAAAGTTTCTAAAAAGTCTTCTCATAGAGGTTGAGACACAATAAGTAGGTACAAGTCACACATTTTCACGAATGAAACCAAAAGAAAGTAACAAAGAAAATTTACCAAATCAATTAATCAACACAATAAGGAAGAAAATCAAAGATCTCTGAGATATAATTTATAAAGGTTGTAATTGGCAATATAACAACCATACCAGCGAAGGTACGTAGATTTTCTCTAAGGAACGGGAAATGCAAATCTGCAAACGATGCCAATAATATGAAGTAGTTGAGCGCTGGTCAACAACTCTCAAGCACAAGGACAGAACTATTAGTGCTGCATCATAAAGGAAATGTACAAAGATGAATGAAAATATTATTCTAGTGTTTTTCCGAGCCACTTGAATCTACTTTGAATAAACAAACTGCAGCTGGTCATGCAACCAACAGCTATCCATGATAATGAAGATACTTTGTAAAGTGACTGTTTGCTTTATTTTTGTGGGGCCCAAGTATAAATTAACTGTCGCAGTTTCTATACTCAGAACGAATCGTTGAGCTTATATTCAACTAGCTGACCCACGCAACTTCGTCTGCACCACATTTTCCATTAATGCTCGGTTCCTTTTAGTCTTAGCGTGATGATATGTAGCCTATATCCTTCCTCGATACATGGGCTGTCTATTACTGAAAGAACTTTTCAAATCGGACCCGTAGTTCCCGAGATTACCCCCTACATACAAACTTACAAACAAATGTTACCTCTTTATAATATTAGTATAGATGAGCTTAGAATAACTGTATAATTAGGTTTAAAGAATCGTTATTTCCCATAACACGATACAGTTCACTAACCGTTCCGTTGCATCTACCTGTTTAAGATAGTTCCCGTGAAGAAATTTAATCAATAAATGAAGAATCTTTTCGTTAAACTATGCTGTTATAATATTGGAAGAGCTACACCGGCTGGGTAAGACTAAACTGAATCAAACAGTATTAATAATGGATAAGTAGGTGATAGCCCCATTCAACTTAATTAACTTTTAGCTATCACGTCGTATAAGTAGGCGGGAAATAGGGATCACTCGGCTAACTTCAACAAGAGCAAAGATAAGTAGAATATATTAACCGCAAAGATGTGTACTTTGCTGCTCAATCTCGGCGCTCCGAAGTGGCGGTGATGATAAAACTTAGTTTCATGAGAGGACACGAGCTAACTGCTTTGTATTCCCCTAACTACTTACACATAGATATACTGAGTTCATTTCCCGCTGAACTGAAAACTAAGAAGAATAACTTAAGTGTTTCAGCTGCGTCTGGTTCTTTACTTTTAGTTACAAATTCTACACTGATCTAGATATTTATGTCACAGATTTTAAATTGGTGACTGACGTTTATGAATTGATTTGTGATATCCTAATAATCTGAGAGCCAATTCTACTAATTTTTAAATAACTTTCGCATTCGCATGTCAATCGCAAATTGACAAAAAAGCCTTAATTTTCATACATTTTTGACAGATTGCGATTGAGATGCGAATACGACATGAATGTGAAAATTAGTAGCATTGGCACTCAGCTGGTGAAATCCATACTAATATTATAATTGCGAAACTAACTCTATCTGTCTGTGTTTTACGAAATCACACCTAAACTACTGAACCGATCTAAATTAAATTTGTTGAAAGGAAGGCACGCTCACCGTCCATTTTTTTTTTTGGTGATTGCAACCGAGTCGCATATTGTATTGATAGTCTATGAAAATAGGTCTAGGAACTAAATTACAGCTAAAGTCTAACTAGCAAGCCATCAATATCCTCACGCTCTAGAACAAGCTATCAATTTAAAACAACTCTGATCTATGACTTAATGCCAAATATATTTAACATGTTATTTCTCTAAGCTAAAGGAGTGTTTATAAACTACCCAAATATTTTAGTCTGTATTTTAGTTTGTTACAGTAATTTGTTATTGTTTCTCTATCGTGAAAACATATTTCAAGTATGTTTTGGCAAAATGTCGGGCTCTAGCAAGCGGTAAATTGCGCCACATTAATTTTATAATACAACAACATCAGTCACATTTAGCTCGTTTTATGTTCCAGATATAAACTCTTAGAAGTTCGCGATCCAAGTTATAAATAACCAAGTTTAGTACATCTAACTCAGACTTTAGATAAATACTCGAACTAGACTAGTTATACGTGGGTTGCCTGCCTGTCATCGGTACTATCGGTACAAGTAGCATCAACAGTAATAAAGCACTACTTAGTTACCTAGCGAACATAATACCTACCTAATAATGGCGGACTTTTTACAGAAGCCACCGGTCGCTACCGGGGTTTGCACTGATGAAGGCAAAAAAAATGCGGTACCTACTCATTCTCAGTGACGCCAAAGATCGGTACACTTCCCGACGGAATCACATCGAATCTTATATTGCAATGTTTTCTTGTACCTTTCGCTGTAAAATATTAAGTGTGATCCCCGGGTCGGATTGAAGCTGTGCTCAGTAAAAGACTTGCCGCTTGCCGCCCATCACGTCAGGATAATCGTCGAATGACCACAAAATAAATTACCAAGCTATATTCTTGGGTGAACTGTGTCAGGGGTCAACGGTTACATCTCAGTCTACGCCTACAGGAATCTCTTTCCGGGATTACAGTCGTGACAGATATATTGCTGTAGTATCGTTTTTAACTGCTTTTGTGAGAGGTTTTTTCCTATTTAACAAAACCGCCGATATTAGGTTGAGGGTCGTAAGAGTTTTACGATTTCCTTCACATTAGAAATTGCATAAAACCACTTCAGAAATTTAAACTTCATAATATTTATGTAGGTATGCCATAATATTGATAATTTACAATAGTTAGGTAGGTACATACAAGGCAAACTGAATTCAAGGTGTCCTAAACCGGATTTAATCCTATTAACGCCTAATGCGACACTGCGTTAATGAAGCCAGAACTAATAAGTTTATGTTAGAAACACCATCGAAACCCAAACTACGATGGCCTTAATTGCAATTGCCTACTTGTTGATATTTATTTTTACTTTCTTATAAAATTAAATAGTGCACAAGAGCAGAGCTCATTGCACCTTTGTTTGATTGTAACGTTTGATTAGTAAGAAAAATTAGGAATCGGACGGCCATTTAATCAGAATAGCCGACCTCCGCTAAATCTCTTCGATGTTGTGATTGAGCTTGCGCTTCCCAATGAGCCCTTGGACGGTACAGTCCAAGGGCTCATTGGGCTCAAGGACTTTTTTTGCCAAATCATCGAGAGTGTTTTGAGTCTAAGAGAAAACTATAAAATCCGCAAGGCAGTTTTCTAGCGAAGCAACGCCACGGCACCGATCTCCCGGCAGAAGTCTTGTTCCACATTTTCGCCTTGCTTTTTTTACTCTTAACTCTAGTCTAGTTCAGAGGTGACAGAGACAAAGTCAACAATTGAGTGAGCTTACCCAGAAGAAACCTGTTCACTCTAACTTTCAAGAGATTAGGATTGAAAGCGTTCGGAAACACAGAAGCAGCTACTTAGAGGACCCACTCCGCTGTGCACATTATAAAAAGACGTTTGGGATCGCTAGTGCGAATTAGTAGAATAGTAACCAGGTAGGACCTTCCCTACCTTGTTACTGCATGTTCTACCAATTTACCTTTACAAGTTACCTTTAACATGCAGTGCGTCTATATATCCGAAGGAAGAAGCAGGGGTCCGGTTCGTGGAGTTCTTGGGCAAACTCACCGAAGTACAATCTGTAGAAGACACAAGCAGGCAACTTTGCGGCGATGAAAAGCTGTGAATCTTAGCATCCACCAGTTTTACGTCCACTGACTCAAGAACGGCAAGTATCGGACGGGTACTTTGTACAGTAGTGTCCAAGCGTGAAATATCACTTCACTCTATTTAGGATGCCCAGCTTTTTGGCGGCAGTTTGTATTCAATGGTGGCGCCGAATTTGAGACTAGATGTCTACCCCATGCCTAGGAGCTCGAGCAGTTCAATTCCTGGAACTCATGTACCCTGTAAAGTAGGAACTTGGTGGAAATGACTCCTGTTTGTGATAAAAAGACACTCCAGTGTTTTGGTGGCGTTAAAAGAGACCAAATTGTGTGAGAGCTTGTTTCTCTCTTGCCCTTGAGTGGATATTTGCAAGAAAAAACGTGCTCAGAGGATGGAAGTAGCCCAGTAAGTAGATACTGGTAAAATCATGTCAATCTTCCAGGCTCTTGGATTTGTGCAATAGCCGTGAAATACCAGTCCGCTCCTCAAGCTCATATACCTATGTATTTAATAAACACATTATTCTCAAAAATAGTATGTAGATACTTTGATATGAACGCTTCCCGCAAAAAAGGTGTTCTGTTCCAGTCTTCGAAGAGTATAGGCACTGTTTTGGAAGCTACATCAGAGTTAGAAGTTGGACATCAACCACGACAACTTAGAACTTAGGAAGAGGCTCCATAAGTCGCGTCTCAAACTAGGCAGATATTCACCTAAAGAACTTGAATGTCCATCATAAACCGTCACAATGGAGGGTCTGACGGCAGATAACGGTGTTATAATTGTCTTTGTTTCTGTAATAATACTATTGAACCAGGATAGAGCCTTGACAAATTGATAATCAATATGATTTGTTAGTCTATAGGTACTTAGGTCGTTTCTGGACCTACATATTTGAGCTTTTGCAATTACTGAATCTGACTTTTGTACCTAGAGCTCTTGTAAAACATCAACGACGACGTGGTATTTGGTATTTGAAGTTTCAAAGCTACCACAACGGCTTGATTGAAATAACCCTTTTCATGACTAGGTAGTAGGTAATAAAATTGAAGACTTATGAGCACGGAAGTAATTGCCAGTTATCGACATCAGCGGATTTATGGGATGTTGCGAGCCAAATATAAACAATAGCAACACTTTTGCTTATGATATTACCCACATGAATAAGCATTGTAGGCGAAGTACGAATGGGCGAGTAGTCGGTAGCGGCGCACGACTCCCCGCGGCCGGAGCCCACAGCCTCCGAATCACAATAAATCTGAACCGATAAGTAGTCGAGCGGATTGTCGGCGCGGCGCGATCAAAGCGAGGGAGGAACATGAAAGGCGCCGCCGAGATGTTTCATTTGAGGCCGCGTTTCCACCTCCGCCCGTCAAGAGCGATTGGCCCTTTGTTATGTGACATTTTAATTAATTTGATTTTAATTTTGAATGACACGTTTACAGATTTAAATGACGAAGGTAAAGTATTCTGATGGTCGTATAGTAATGGACTGGTATATCGAATAGGTAGGTTTGTACAAATAGCATTCATATGGTGTCTGGCAGATTGACAAGCTTAAAATTGCTACTTTATCATTATGAGACTCGTTTATCCGTATCCGTAGGTTCATGCCAGGTTAGAGGGTTATAGGTAAACTTAAATATGAAAAATTCAAACACCGAATACAGAATATGCGTCAAAACAAACAAAAGTCAGCATCAAACTGCTCTCGTCCTAGTTTATCTAGGGTCGCCGTAGCATGTTCTCTTCCACATACATCTCAATTCACCTTCGTCCGAATAGTCATCCCCTTTCAGCTCTATCACACACTCACGTTTCTTTGGCATCCCAAATTTTACTAAGTGGACATAATGATTAAATTCCCGTGCCGTACGTTCCCATGGACGCCAGTGAAATAGTACCTACACAGAGATTGTAACAGTTATTACTTTATATGCATGAAGCAATAACACCGTACCTTCAGAGCAGCCAGTACTGGCGTCTTGTGTAATTAATTTGCCATAAACAACTCGCATTAGCCATACATTCCTGCTTTGCTTTATCATACTTACGAGTTTAGTGCTTCGCTCACGTTTACACAACACTTTTTAGTAGATATTACAAGGCAATTACGGGCCTTTGTGCTATCATCGTCTTTGGTTTCAAGAAACAGTTTATGATATCAAAGTTCATTATCTTTGACTAGTAATTTGGTTTTGCATGAGGGCCATGTTTGCAGGGGTTCTGAATGAAACATAATAGGTTAGTAATTTTTAAACAAAATTTTATTTGCAAATAAATATAAACAGACATACAGGAATAGTTCTTTATCTTATGCTTCAACTTTACCTCAGCAATAAAAAATAAACAAATATCTCAGGACTCAGATAAAACGAAATGGGTTGTAGTATTACATGCCCTGATGAAATATAGGTACAATTTAAGATGAATAAATATAGACTCAATTAAAAAATAAGGCACTTCTCTTTATCACAGAATACAACGTCTACACAATTTCTACACACCTATGTATATACTTGCATACAATATTATTCAACAGTATAAAAAGTACCTACCTAAACTCACTTCAGGTGTACTTGATTCACTACTTTACAAACAAAGAAAAATCACTCGCATTTACTTAATGCACAATAACCAATAGTCTTTACTTATCTATGTAACAGTTTATATCTATATAATAATTATTTTCAAACGTTCGCAAACTTCGGTCATTGTGCACAAAGTAGAACGAATTAATTAAAGAGATTCTGAATAGTTACATGGACAACTAATTAGAATCGTACGTAATTAAGTGCCAAACATTATCATTATTCATACATATCGCCTAAGCTATAATTAAATTATGCATTCGAAATAATTTTACACAATGTGTAGAAACTATAAATTGCTTGTCGTATAAAAACTAAGATACCTTTATGATGTTGATGAGATGAGATCTAAGTAATGGTAGAAGAATGCCTACCACTAGGAAAATGTATGATAATGATAATTTACTGTCTCTCCGTGGTGCCGTCGACCCTCGAGATTCTAATTCCGTGACTCACGAACATTAAGGGCTACACACACGCGCTATTAAAGTGTCACGATTCTGTGTATTATCACAATTTCATAGACACATAATTTTGGTTTGGATTTAGAATATTTTTTATGTTTAGACTAGGCTCACAAAACAATGTACTGTCTCCATGTTATAATACCTAGCACCTGATATTCACTATTAAAATCCTTTTATTGCGTTTACCTACATTTTAAAGCAGTCAACACACGTGAAGTCAATTATGAACCTCCAAATGCAAACGTGGCTTAAACTGCAATGCATTTTTATTGCTATAAATTACAACATTTAAATACACACTGACATGTTATAAAAATATTTCCTATATACATGGTGTACTTTAGATTTTCCACTATAAATTGACGTAAAAGTTAACACGATCATTCGCAAAAAAAGAAACTGCAATAGGTCAACAATTGGACAACCTGTAAATAGATTCCATTCACGACATCATATCTACGGCTATCAAATGAAGCGACCAACTATTATTACGTTTTTAGGTCTTATTTAACATATTTATCAATGCATATGAGAGGTATAATACTAGATTTACCAAAAATACATATGTATAGTATCTATAGATATATAAGTACGTACTAATATGTGTAATGACAGGTTTAAGTAACACACTTATGCAGTTGTTACAGATTTTCCGCAAAACAAGAGTGTTATACTAACATTCGAAACTCACGTCTGCGAAACCACACAGTAGGTACTACAATTCTTTCCATAGTTTTAGGAATAAAAACAGAAATATTTTCAGACAAATTTAGATTTTAAATATTAATTAAGTTAATGCTCTTGATACATTCGGAAACTGAAAGAGATAAATCAGTTTTCAAATCCCACGTGAAGTAATTTGATTGGCTGAAGCCATTTTGTCTAGCCAAGCATCGTTAACGTGAGATTGAGCATATTTTGATGAGTCTTTCAAAACCCGGATTTTCGTAAAAGAGCTTCATACCACAGCCTAGAACTTATAGTGTGCGTTTAAAAGCAAGCAATTTATAAACAGTCTAGGAATATACCTGAGTTGTATGCAGCAAGCATCGCTCACATACTTTATTATAGGAATCTCAGTTACTGACATATCAAGACTAGGTTATGCGTAAATATCGATGATATCATACATTTAGCGATGTGGTGCATACATTATGCAGACCTATGCTAACAGCTGTGATTTGACTCATGATCTAAATAAACTAAGTAGCTATTGTAATGGTTTGATATGTCGCGGTAAACAAACCATCATGACTTGCTAATTACAGAATTGCTTTACAAATCACATCGGTCAGTTGAACATAACCTCTTGATAAATTCGTCTATCGTGCTATTTACAACTCAGATATTTGTATCCTTTATTTAAGCCTAAGTTAGGAAGTATGTTCTCAACCGAGCGAGAAGAACTGCTTTGTGCCAGGGAACTTAGCTCTTTGTTTCTTGATGAAGTCTCGAGCTTGCCTGTCACCTTGCCGGGTTTCTAGCGCTTTGATAGCCTCGCCGTCTGTAACAAAACAATTATATATATTCTACTAGCTGACTCGGCAAGCGTTGTTTTGCCTTTGACCTATTCTCAGAACTACCAAATATACACAAAAAATTAAAAGTAGATATGGCGCCAGATAAGCTTGCAATGAAGTACATTTAGCTTTCCCTAATATCTCTTCTTAGATACCCGAAAAATTAATTATTTTAATAACCGTTTTGCATTACTAGCGAACGTAAACGAGGAGCTCGTGCCTAAATAATAACAGCCGCACGGTTCGATCTGTAAAGTTAAGCAAAGTTTGCCAAGGATGGGTGACCATCTTAACATATCGAGCTTCTTCCGTGCCTCGGAAAGCACATTAAGTTGCTGGTTGTCATTTGTAGATCTTTGGCAGTCGTTACGGATAGTCAGAAGCCAGTAAATCTGACTCCAGCCTTGCCAAGAAATACCGTGTTGGGTTGTGGAGGTCTGGTAGGCAGCCGCTCCACCTAAAACACGGGTATTTAGCTGAATCCGGTTTGACTGGAAGCCGACCCCAATATAGTTGGGAAAAGGCTAGGCAGATGATGAGAGAACGTAAATGATCACGATTGAAATGGATCTTGAATCTACTTCAATCGTGATCATTTTATCATCATCGTTCGTGAAAGCTTTATGTCTCTATTTCATATTAGGAAAGTCAAAATATATATACGACTGTTATTGTGCATTTATCTGGCTCCTACCATAGTAATTTTAAATCTTAGCGGCATCGATAGTTATTTGGGGAGACACCTTTGCGGCCCCATAAGAACTAATTAGTCAGTAAGCGAAGAATAATTATAGATGTCACTACCGTTCCACTACTGGTACAGTACGATTATTTTATCTTTGCCCATGCGAAGTACGTCGCAATCGATTGCGCAGAATGTCAATTTGACAAGAAACTTATAACAGCGCATGCGGGTAGGTCGCGTATGCAGTCTCAGTCCCTCGTATACGTTCGATGCATACTTGTGTCCCGGTTACTCATTGCAATAGGACTGTTGGTACGAAAAGTGTTATTGTTTTAAAATATTTATTTTGGTTTTTCTTACTGTTTCATTTGTGTTTTGTGTGTTTTTGCTGTGTATACTTATGTTGTATGTGTTTCTTACTTGTTAATAATACAAAACGTATAAATCAGAAAAATATTCTACGAACGTAACACTTTTTTACGCGATGTGACCTGCGCGGTCGTCACTAAAAGCTAACTTCGCATGGGCAAAGATAAAATAATCGTAATGTACTGTGCTACATCGTAGGTACATGCTGACAAATATGTGTGCACACTAAATATGTATGACTAGCTGACCCGCGCAACTTCGTCTGCGTCACATTTTCCATGATTGCTCCGCTCCTATTTGTCTTAGCGTGATAATATATAGCCTTTAGCCTTCCTCGATAAATGGGCTATCTAACACTGAAATAATTTTTCAAATCGGACTAGTAGTTCCTGAGATTAGCGCGTTCAACCAAACAAACAAACTCTTCTGCTTTATAATATTATATATAAAGTATAGATGTCGATATTACTTTATTTTTTTTTACACCCCTATATTGTCTCACAACTGTGCATAGGCCTAGTAAAGCAGCGTTTCCTCGCTACGCATCCTTGCACATCTCTGGTGGAAATGCTGCCTTATTAAATAGTAAATCTAGATTAATGTTCAACGTTGTCGCAGCACCGGTCAAAGTGGCGATACTTTGGAGAGGCTCATATAATGCAAAGGACATCTTTTGAGTAAAGCGGTGGTGATGACGAGCGTAGTAGCTAGTGACCTATGCTAGTGGGCCTGGAGAGCGGCAGCAGCTGCTGCGGCAGGCTGGCGATGGGCGCGGGCGTGGCGGGCACCTCGCTGAAGTGCACGTAGGCCTCGCCCACGAACGTGTTGCTGACGCTGAACATGTCCTTGTCCTTGACCACGAGGTGGACCAGCCCGTCCGACAGGCGCCGCTGCTCGGGACTGAGGGGGCTGGAACAGAGAGTGGGAACGATTATTTTATTGTATCGATTCAAACGTGTATTGGTCACGCTAAACTCTATGCCGGTCGATTCTGTTGACATCTCACCGTGATCACTTGGGTGGAGTGAACGACATGTGAGCTGTCATGCCATCTTGTTTGTAAGGTTTGACAGCTCACTTGACGTTCACTTCGCCTAAGTGTTCACTTCGAGATGTTTACAGAATCGCACTGCTGATTGACAGTCAGCTGTCAGCGCAAAAGCGGCATTACCTCTTGTTTTATTGTGACTTATCCACTACAAATAATTATTTAAACATGCTAAAATTTAATGCAAAACTGGGCTATCTCTTGTTTCACCTATCGTCAACAGGAGGTGTTGCCACAGTTCTTTCTGCACTTTAAATATTTTTTAAATCACGGTTCTTTAATACTGTGTATCTCAGCTTAGGCTACTTTTGCGCTGAGGCAGCCTCAGTTATTTACATTATACGCGGAGATTTCTCTTTTTAAGGCAATTTAGTCGACTGGATCCAAAAGGACGTAGAATATATAACCTAAGATCGAATGTCTCTTTCACATCATACAACGGAAAGGACTTTTTGCCTAAATTACATTTAGTAATAGTACCTACCCACATTACTGCAGCGGACAGCAAAAGAGGCATCGATGGACGAACGTGCAAATGTGGGCTACTTTTCTCAAATATTCGCGGAAATGAAATTATGTAGTATTACTCGCGCGCGATCAGAATGGGATGCGACCTTTTGGAACTGAGACGCACGCGGTCCGCCGGTCAGCCGTAGAATATAAATGGCCACTTTAGTAGAATCAACCAGCAATTCATACTACTCGAAACTATCAAAGGATTTGTCCATTCTCGGCTTCGCGTGGTCACGATACTCGAAAAGATACAAATAAATCAAAAATCATGTTTTGTTTTTAAACGCATATTAATTATTCTATACTTTTGTATCAACTTGCGCCGATGTGTATTTAATAAATAATTAAATTGTTTTTTTTCTTCGATATATTTACATTACTCGTCCATCAGTGTTGCCAGTTTCCAACAATTATTCGTACCTATATTTTGTTAATAATTATTTACAAATCGATTCAAATTGTTTTTATTGTTTCATTTGTAATCACTTACATTCATTCAAAGATGTTTTATCCATATAATTGGAAAACAAAATTATCGAAGATGCTCAATGAATTTCGGTTTTTAGTATTCATAATATACTCGTATACCTATCTAAACTTTATTATTAAAAGGATTGCAACCATGGAACTTTTCTGTATAGTTACACAACCCTATGATAGATCGTAGAAATAACTAATTTATAATTAATTCAGAGTTTTTTCGCTAACGCTACTTGTCTTGAGAACTGTCATTTTCTACTTTGATAAGGTTCCATCCCTTTTTGATCGCGCGCGGATTATACCTAGGCAGATTTGTTTGTTTTACATACAATTACTCTTCAAAATCAATGACGAACAACGAATAACAATAATTTTTCCCGCGTTACTTTTCATATGTTTTTTTTTTTTCATTAAACAGCTTGCTGTTTGCAAGCCAGTTCTTAATTAAAATAAAACCTTTGATAATTTACCTTCTTGGTTGCCATGTTTCTGAGTAAAAATCGTTCCAATTTTAAATTACACGACATATATGACTTTACTTATTTGGCCGCTAAACACGACAGATATGGATTTTCATACATTTTTTGCCGGCCGTTGCTCACATGTATTTGGCCAGTACAGCAATTTCGATTTATTTCGAAGGTTGTAAACTAATGCTCACATTTCCAAGCATATTTGAGAAAATAATTTTAACAGTACTGAAGTTAAAAAGTGATGAAGTGATATGACTGTACATAATAGAGTATTTTACTGAAAAAAATTAATAAGGCCGTCAGATAGATTTCCAAAAAATATTGAACACGTTTTTTTTCACGTCAACAAAATTTTAAAACGGTGCAGTGCTTTGAAAACGCGCATAACGTCACTACTATGGTACAATTTTATTCAATGAAATGACGTCATACGCCCCCGCTCTTGAATTTTGATGCGCTCATTTTAATCGATTTGAAATGGCAAAAAATACGTGTCCAGTATATTCTGAAAACCTAACGGACGGACTACACAGATTGTTGTTTTCTTTGTAGTAAAATGGTATTCTGTGAGCAAGTAAGATCACGAGAATGTAATATCGTTGAGCGACGCGCTGCGGATTCGACATCCGCACGTCCTTAATAGTTATTTGTGTTGCTTACAGATAGTTTATCCTGATCTATGATTTTACTGGTGCAAGGTTTGGGCGTGTAAACGTACCGTGATTTTTGTGCGATCAAAATCTAAACTTTCATTATTTTTCATAGCGTAATTTTAAACTAGAGGACGTTACCCTGACACTGCAAGCATTGACAAAAATAACAAAATATTTAAGACACTTATTTAAAGAAATACAGTTCTGTGAAAATAAACAACGCGGCACGCTGCCAAATAATGTGCATTATTTGGCCTACGGCATCTATACTCTATTTCGATCCATGAACTTAATCCAATGTTAGCTGTATCGGAATTTTTACGTCAATGTCACTGCTACAACATCATCTACTTATGATCATTCATAATATTAAATATGAATAAGTAATCTCAATTTGAACCATTAAGTGACTAATCTTTAAGACTAATTAAAACCGCTATGAGGTTTGCTGTGATCAAAATATCAGCAGTTAAAGTAACATATTGGGACTAGACAATCAAATTACTGATCCATTTTATTCTATTCTGAGATCGTAACCGTAAAAACCTATAGAAACTATAAAGGTCGGTGGTGAATCTATAAAATATTAGTAAATATAGTGCAGTTACATTACTATCAAATTAGTGTCATGATCGACCTGGTTTTTTGGCCCAAACTACTCAAAAACTAGTCGGAGATTGAAAATGGAACTTGATAAGAGCAATAAGATAACCGATTGCGGCAAAGGGTATGTGCATAAGATCTAAGGTCGGAGCCAAAATGAAGTTTTATAATTGTAGTTCCAACTTAATATTCAAACTCAATGACTATAAAAGCTTAGGTTGGTACTTACATTAGGAACATTTCATCGTACAGCGGGAACAGATTCTTGTTATGTGTTTGCGTCTTCGGCTTCTGCACGTTGACGAACGAATCCTCCGGTAGCAAGGCAACTCGGACGTACGAGTCACATAGACCTGGAACGATGATAAATGCGTTGCTTTTAAGAAACGATAAAAATAATAAATAATTATGTCGAAAAGCTATTGTATGTAGTGGAGTCTTTTTTGGTGGATTGGGTCGCCACCCGACTGTACTCTAATATCATACCAAATATCATTTGCGATGCGATTTTTTGACTAAGTTGCTAGCAATTAGAAGCTGAACTAAAAATTAACTAGTTTTTAGAAGGTCTTTGCGTTGTGTGTCGAATATTAGCTACCCTATGAAAATAGTACCAGTAAAGTGAAACACATATTTAAAATAATACCTCAAAAACAAAATCGAAGAAAATATTCTTACCATTAGAATCAGCAGGCGTCAAATTCCTGGCATTCATGATCTCAATCTTCAAGTTATCATCAATGAACTGCGCTCTCACAGTCAACATTCCCATCTTAGGTTCCTGTATGGTCTGCTGTTCCTGCCACCTTTCTAAGTGGAACTGGTGGATCAGTTCCCTGGTCTCCATACCATGGAGCTTTAGTAGGTACTCCACACGTTTCAACGTGTCTGAGGAGTAGGTATCCTTGTTGTCTTGTCGGAATGACCGTATCATAATTTTGAGGCATTCATGAAGGTTCGAGAAAAATGATGGTGGTCGGCGTTTCTGTAATGTTTTGGTTTATTATTAGCTTTTATTTTGTAATGAGGTTATTCAGTGTATTTAGCCTTTACTGTCTTATTTGGTAAATAAAATATCGATGTGGAAATCACTGAGCTTTTCCATTGACCTTGTGCTTTAAATAAGGTATGAACGTCTTGAACTTTTAAATACATAGATTAGGCACACAGGATACATTGTTGAATGTAGTAACATAGGTTAGATACACGGTTGAATGCTTTTTTATTAAAAATTAAAAAAAACTCAATATGTTTACCAAATTGACCAAGTAAAAAAAAATACACGTTTAGAAACAGACATGTCCCTTTACCAAGATGCTTTATTAAACGATACAAAGCGTTCAGAATATTCAAACCATCACCAGTCATGCATATGTTGAGGATGGGTCTTAGAAATAGTCGCATGATAGGTAAGACATGCTGATCATGCAATAATACTGCCTTTGAATACAACCTCGTTGTATCAAATACCTATATTATGGATGTATTTTATAGCTGGAATAGTTGTTAACATCTTCATAAGATTCAAAAGTTCACGAATACGACTAAATAGTAAATTAACGGGACAATATCGCACATGCTAAAATTTGGGAAAACAGGAAAACAATAGTGCCGAATAACATTTAACAATTTCACATTCTTCGGAAAATAAGCTAACTGTTGGAAGCGAACAAACAGGTTTATACACGAGGACAGCTTAGAACTCTAACATATGTCGTCGATGACTTAACCATCGACAAGTGTAACATTCTAGTCACCATACACGGAACATTGAAGCCAGGTCCAAGAGTCATTTCACATTTTATATACATTGCGCGCAGAGTACGGAATGACAAAGCTGGTAACAACTAGAAACGACATGGCTAAAAATATCCGATCCCGTGCAATTTGCGCTTTGCTCAGGCCATCAGATTTTTTTTATTCGCTGAAAACAAATTAATAAATAGTTCTGGACTCTGGTAAACAAATCAGAATTGTTTTTAAATACCTTCATTACCGGTCCAGCGATAAGGCTTCAAAGATCATAATTAGAAAGATAATAGTCCAATATGGACTCTGACGTTAAAGTAACGCCTGAAAGTTACAGATACATATATTTGTTAAAAATTGTTAGGCAAATCTCGTTAATATTTCGATCTATTTCGATTCTAATTTCACTGTATATTTATAGATTTACTGGTTAGATACACAATGTTTTTCCATGCTTATTCCCTCCCTATTGTCACGGGTCCTCAATTCGAGTAAACGGTGGCACTCGTTGCCACACTTGGTTTGTATTTTTAAGTTTTGACAATGTCGTTACTAACAGTAGCCGCCGAGACGTCTCTGTGCTCTGCGCTTACACATTATACACGTGCCGTCTAAATGTTTACAGTTAACGGTTCGCAATGTATATAAAATAGTGTATAAAGTTGGCAGGATAAGAACAACATAATACAGGAACATAAACAGTGTGCTAGCTAGGTGTATGGTATGTTACCGCGTCGAGGCTGGCGGCGGCCGACCTGCTCAAGCGCCGAGGATCGATATAGCGAGTTATCTTTGCCCTTCGGTGCTATCAAAAACAACAAAAACTTTTTACTTTTTTTAACACACTCATGTTTATAACTGTTTCCGATCTTAATCAGGGGTATGAGTCCGAAAGCCGACTAATTTAGGACTCGAACGTAGCCGAGACGAAAACCTATAGGATGTGTGACAAGTTATAACAACCACATAACTAAGACGCAAGCAGTTATAAACAACAAAACTTTTGAAACAATTTTTACTTATAATTAGTGCTCTGCTACTCTATAATGGCTTCGCGGTAATTAACTGCGACGTTTGACCTTCAAACGTCAGCTGAAATTAAAGTAATTAACCAGGAACAATTGACAATTAATATTCATGTCTGACGTCATAAGAAAAAAAGGACGTTCTACACAAAACGTAGTAACCGATTTCCGACATGAAATTAATAAAATAAGGTCGGAAATCGATTACTTCGTTTAGTGTACATACATCCTTTTTTCTTATGGCGGCAGATTTGTACACCGTCATTTGTTACTGATTACATTATAATAAAGTAACTACCAGTTTAAAAATAAAATCAAGCATAATGTGGCTTCTATCCACATTTAATTCTTTAAAACAGTTTATCCTGCTAAATATTTTGGTGAGTTCTAAAGTTTACTCAATCAAACAAAATTGTTGTGTAGTGCACACTTCTAAATAAAATTGCAGTAGCGTGCGATACAAATGCAACATTATTTACCCTGAGCATGATAAAGTTGGGGGATACTTTGTTTTTTCCAAAATGTCTACGCCTAAACAAGCGAATACGGGTGGAGATTTTCTCTTTCTACAAACGAAAATTAATAATGGGTTAGTATTGTAAGAGAGTTACTTTGATTTTGTGTGAATCCTGTGAAAGAAACCATGTATGTATGAGAAATAAATGTGTCTCGGTGTATGTTATTACAAAATTAGTAGTAGGTAAAGTAGTAGATTAAATAAATACGTAAGTCCTTGGAACTAGATGTAAGCTGTGTGTGAACGGTTGATAAAGAAAAGTATCCACCCTTCTTAGCAATAGCGTTTTATACTCGATAGAAAAACTATAATTCTATTTAGTCCGTCTGTTAGATTTACAAAAGTATTGGGGGATGTATTTTTGCAATTTCAAATCGATGTGAGTTGAAAAAGAGAAAACGCGTTCATGAGTGGGGGTTGTTGAAGTCATATTTAAGTAAGTCCCGCGAGTTATCGGCGCGCTGTATCATCTTCATTTAATTTCACGTAAAAAATACGTGTCCGATAATTTTGGAAATCTGTCTGACCGACTAATTAGTTTTTTTTTTCAGTAAAATAATACCCTATCCACTCGGTATGTTGGATATTTATCTCGGAATATCGTCTGTACGTAGACACTGAACTGAAAGTAGTACAACCGGCGCAGACGCAACTCAATCGGTTGAAGTCGTGCCAGCCTGCCATGCTTTTGAATGGCGGTCGTGAACACACAAATAAACAACTCACTCACATCTAGTTACAAAGACTGTACAAAACTACAGCTGGTTAGAGAGTTAAGATTATTAATACAATGCTATTATACAGCTGATAGCAGCTAACAAAAAGACAGAATGGGAGATAATGTACTAACCTCTAAATTCGCCTGTATAAGTTCATACAACACTTCGCCAAGTTGTTCCCATACAATTTCAAGTGTTCTAGAGAAGTTTTCGTTGTTCAAGTGTTGGTATAGAGTGTCTAAGTTGGCTTCTAAGTAGCGCATAACGCGGTCCATGCTTGAACAGTCTTGATGGAGGAGTTCCGCTCCTTCGATCAAGAAACGAGTGATGGATGGCATCATCTGAAATAGAGACAGTTATTCATTAGTTTACCTTCAGAAAATGCTACATGGGAGTGAAGACCACATAACTGTAATAGAGATGAAGATAATTGAAGCTCACCTTTTTAACCATAATTTCTAGAAGATCCACAATTTTATTTCTTACGGTATCTATTGCATTGGCGATGACGTTCTGTAGCGTTTCCTTACATCTGAAATTTAAAAGTAAATAAAGGTTATTTCAAAGGTTTATATGTCAACGAGGTAGTTAGGATCTTTTTATAATGCCTTTACAATTTTGACAGTTATCCAGGTTGAGTTTAGTCGAGAGATACAAAACCAAAACATCAGAGAGCCTATTCTACTAATTTTTAAACAACTTTCGCATTCGCACGTCAATCGCAAACTGCCAAAAAAGCGATTGCAATTCGAATGTGAAAATTAGTATTATTGGCCTTCTGGTTTGCAGAAGTAAGTTCTTTTGATTTCAGGAAGTTCCCAGCTTTATAAGCAGGTATCTGGGGCAGGCTGGATGACCCAAAAGGTGGATGACGAGGTGAAACCACCCGTCTCGCTGACGAAGGACGTGAGGCATTTTTTTTTATGGGATATCTTGTAATTTTTGTCAGACTCTTACTGACTATAACTCATCCGTGTTCCTCCTAATGTCATCATGATCAGCACATCATGGTGACATCTCAAAGAGATGTCACTTCACATCTCAAAGAGATGTCACCATGATATGACATCTCTTGGAGGCGCGCGTGGAACATAACGCGCTGTCGAGCCGCGCCTGGTCCCAGTCGGCCGGCGAGCAGCCCGAGCCCGCAGTCCGCAGGCCGCGCAGTAGGCGGCTGGGGACGGCCTGCGACTGCCGACGCCCGGGGCTGCCTGTTGCGGCGGCCGGGGCGCGAGGTTTGCCTCTTCCTCACAGGGCCCGTCTCCTCCTTCGCTAGCATTACTGCTTCGCGTAGTAGGTGACCACTTCCCATGCTTCCTCGCTCCGGAGCACAGATTGAACCACCGGCCCACGCGAGCGATAGCTGCCGGTTACCTCCTATACGAGGACACGGCGGTCCTCCGCCCAAGCAAGTGGTGACACCCGGGCGTGTCTTCCCGCCGAATCAGAAACAGTTACATCCCGAAACATCCACGTGAGGCTCTGGCGCACATAGTCGATGTTGTTGATGATAATGTCGCACACACTAATAGTAACCCACCTCTGCGCCTCCATGGGCGACCTGGCCTCGCACATCTTCTGTATGATCTCGTCCATGCCAAGCTCGCTGACGAAGGGCGTGAGGCTCTGGCGCACATAGTCGATGTTGTTGATGGCCACACACCACTCGGTGGTCACCTCGAAGCGTTCCTCGAACACGTTGGACACGTGGCCCACGTTGTCTACGCGACCTGCCATCTTGTCCGAGTAGAATACGCAGCAGCGGCAGATGTCCTGGAAATTGGATAGGGATTGATTAGATTTTACTTCAGTTTTACTTCGATTTCTTAGATCGCTTCGAAATCTCAGGAGTCACATATACATCAAGACTTTATTGTGAACCTATTGGTCTGATTTGCCGACACTGGCAGTACAACTCCCGGCCTATTTAGAAGGCTCGAACAAGAGACGGGGCGAACACTGCGGACACGTCGCGGCGGCCTCGGGGCAGCGAGACTGGAAGGCGTGTACTGTGCTAGTGTCGTTACGGCTCTCTTGCGAGCAGGGTACTACAGTTTTTAGAACGACAGACAGACACGACGGGGGTCTTTGTTTTGTAATATGAAGTGATAGTGTATTTCGAGAAATTTCCTTCAAATTTTGACTGAATTAAAATTGAATGAATGATTTTAAATGAAACATACATTGTATTAGGTTATACAACGTGTTTTTTTTTATATCCCATAACTCTAGGGTATGATTGAGGCCATATCAAAGAATTAACTGGCATATGAGTTATGTTCCAATCCTTCGTTATTTTATTTTTTTCATTTTTCATACAAAATAATTCAGCAAAGTCACGATTATTAATGTAAAACACCCTTACGTGAAATATGACAACGTCGCATTTTCTTAGCTTTAAATATGAATGATTGGTTTCAATAAAAATGAATTACTTGTATTTATCAATGAAACTTAGATGCCTAGACACATCGAGGGTCTATTTTGTACGGTAAGCAAACAAGTGACATACTGGTGACAATTTTTGACCTAATTTAATTATGATTGATGATATCTCCGAAACGATGCATTTTTGGACCACCTATTTTACCTACAAAATATAACCGAGTTATGGGATATAAAAAAAAACAGGTTGTATAAAAATGCTTACATCAATAATCTTCGCCACAAAAGTATAACATCCCTCAACATCAGGCCACGCCAACTGCTGCCAGAAGATCTTGATCTGGTAGAAGATCGCCAAGGTATCGACTCCAGAACTACTATACTTGACGTTCGTGTCCACAGGGACCAAGTTGTCAAGGTCCACGGCCTTCTCTATGCGCGTGAGTGCTTTGTATGCGGCGATGTCCAGCCATTGGGCCACGCCGCCGAAGAACCATGCGTGGAATTTTGATATGGCGTATGATTGCCAGTCTGTCTCGTTGAGGCCCTGGCCTAGACTGTAAGGGCAATGGTGATAATTAGTAAGTGTTGAATAATGAGTACTTTTAACGTTATTTTTAACACTCAAGTCGTAAATGTATTGTAAACGTTACTTAGCACGTGTATTGAGAGGTGGCCGATTTCTGGATTGGGCAAGTATTTTAATTAAGAACATGTCAAACCCCCCTATAATGCCAAGTGCACAGTCGATGTTGTTGATGGCCATGGCCACACAGGATGGCCACACTTGTTTTTTCTCAATAATATGTCTGGGAAATCACAGCGAAACATTTTGCTGTAAGTATCCCTTCACAGGTAACGAAAACAACGTTTGTAAATATATATAAACACTTCAGTTTTAAGAGTCTAGCTAATATCTCATAGCAAGGTACATACGCAACACACATATTAGGTAGGTATAATACACGTAGATAAGTATAAAATATAATCGCCAGTAATTTTTCACGCCATTAAAAACAAAGAAAAAACAAAACAAACAAAGGTAGATCTAGACGTTCCGTTCATTAAAATATTCGAAAAGATTACACGGTTATTAGTTTATTATTTCAGTTGTACATTTTTATGTTTCTGTACGTTGTGCACACTTTGAACAACAAATATTTATCTACTGTGTTTAATAAGCAAATTGACAATTTTTTTAATTTACTTTATAATCTGAACGAAACTATTAAGTATAATAAAGAAATAAAATGTTGTGAGTGTGTGTTGTGTGTGTGTTGTGTTGTTTATGTACAGAACGAACTCTCTGAAATTACACTAAGATATGGTCACTGAGTGCTTTATGCTACTTTTAATAGCTGAAAAATGTAGGGTTTCGTTGAAATAGATTACGGGTTGTGTTTGAAGTAGATCATTGTTTGTGCCGGAGACAATAAGTTCGGTCTAGCCTATTTTGTACCACTGCTAGGCAAAGGCCTCCCACTCCCTTTTCCATTCAACTCTTTTTTGCTAGTACGCACTAGTCTATCAATAACTTCAATGTAGGACAATCTTCTCGATTATTGTGACTAATAAGATATGAGTTCATGCGAAACAATGAGGAATGCTATCGCGCAAATAAGATATGGAGACCTAAATAATATGAGAGCTGTGTTAAATTTATCTTAAGAATACTTTGCTGTCTTATTTAACAAAGAGTATAAAGAGCAGTTTTTAAGTGAATCATTCGAGTAAGTGAAACAAAGTTTACGCGGTTTGAAAGACAAAGATAATATTATACTTGTATGCATACAGACTGTAAGCCTTTGTCCCACGAAGGTAAGCAGAAACGACAACGAGCAACCATGTTTGTTTATGTGGATACTAACTTTTGCCCGCGGCTTCGCTTGTTTATATCATCATCATCATATCAGCCGAAAGACGTCCACTGCTGGACATAGGCCTCCCCCAAGCAGCGCCACAACGACCGGTCCTGTGCGTCTCGCATCCATCGGCTACCCGCAACCTTCACCAAGTCATCGGTGCACCTTGAGGGAGGCCTTCCAACGTTATGTCTTCCGGTACGCGATCGCCACTCCAGAACTTTTCAGCCCCATCGACCATCCGTTCTGCGAGCAATCTGCCCTGCCCACTGCCACCTTAGTTTGGCGATCCTCCGAGCTATGTCGGTAATCTTGGTTCTCTTGCGGATATCATTATTCTTGATTCGATCACCCAAGGAAACTTCAAACATTGCCATTGCCTTTTGAGTGACTTTAAGCCTTCTGATGAGTAACATTGTGAGCGACCACGTTTGCAAGTTCCATAAGACATCACTGGCAAAACGCACTGGTCGTAGACTTTCGTCTTGAGACGCTGTGGTATGTGGTATGTGTTGATATAGATTATATTTAATTTCGCATAAAAGAAAAGCCTAAGTATACCCGTTTCTATGGGGGTTTGGTTTCTGCACTTAGTCCTGATATTGGACCATTATACTTGAGCCATGGCGGCCGTAACCTTCCTACAGAAGCAGATCAATCTTCCTAGTGTGTTCGGGATATCTGTGAGCGATTTAGTGTCCCTATACCCGTTCCCAGGGTCCCATTTGTTTGTACCAAAATTAATCAAAATCGATTCAGCTATTTAGGCATGAAAGCGTAAACATCATTGACCATTCCCTAATATCTCTTCATAGGTACCCAAAAAATAAATTAGGAATCGTTTTTCACTACTAACAGATGTAAATTGACACGATTAGATATCGATTCAGAACTGCTTTATGTCTTAAATTCCATTTTTGAAATAAAAATTAACAATAAACGTATTTGGTTCATTGACTGTTATTGCAAACTTATTTGGCCCCTGCCATAGTCACTTTCGCATTTACAATATTAGTTAGGAGGATTATATTGATACTCACGTCAAAAACCTTTGCAGCGTGAGGTAGAGTTCGAAGAGCGTGGTCCCCATGGTCAAGGGCTCTGCGGCCACAGCTTGCGCGCCCAGCGCCGTGTCCCCGGCGAGCCCGCCCGCCAGCGTCGTGCTGGAGCCCTCGCTGTAGCGCAGCCGCTTCAGGCTCTTGCACACGTCCACTACCTCGGACTCCACTAATGACGCTAGCTTAGTTTCGTATAACCCGTACAATGTCTTTGAATAGGGGAAGCTCATTACCCTGAAAATAATGATGGCTCCAATCAGTATATTGCTCATACCAAGTATTTCCTATAATAATATATATTCAATTAATTCGCCATCGCAAGTAACCGAGCATAAAACGAAACACAAAGCTACTAATTTCTTTGCCAGAGCTGGGAATCGAAGCCCGGAGCCCGTGTTCAGCATTCACATTTGCGAATATTACACCAACAAGGCAGACTCATTACTACAAGGAATTGGTGAACCAATAAATATAATTTGCATAATATAACCATAGTAACAAAGAAAATTGTGCTAAAAATAGGAATGACTAGGTACAGTATGAGTAAACGTTATTATTGAAAACTGTATGATGAATATATGTACATAGGTACTTACTCGACGAAAACTCTGTCGTAATACTCGACGGCTCGTTGCAGATCTGAGCGGACCAACTGTATGGCTCTGATCAAATGCTGCAGTCTATTGTCATCAGTATCGTCCTTACACTCGTTGTTATCTAGTATATGGACGAACCAATCCGAAGCTCCTTGAATGACTGCTTGTTCCAACACGACCTGTATCGTCAACTTCCCCATATCTTCCCTCAGCCAGCCGTACAAATTAACTGGGAATAAGTCTAAATTCTCCGGAGCATCCAACACGGACAGCTTGTATAGAACTTTGAGGACTTCTCTGAGCGTCTTCATGACGGCCTTGTCGCCAGCAGTCTTTTTCCTTAGTTTCCTAATGTGACCGTAGCATGTTGGGAGCAGTTTTCTCGCGCCATCCCAGAACAGCTTGACGTCCTCTTCATTAACTAGACCTGGAACAGAAACGAGTAACCATTTAATTAATATTGGTACATCTAGATAAAAGTTTTTTTATTTTACATTGACAACCGTTGGGAGTTAGTCAATGAATTCTACCCAACCATGCTCCATCATCGAATACTTCATTTTCACGCTTTCATCACTTATTAAACGCAAGCCTATCAAAAATAATAAATAAATGTACTAAGATTTCAGTTTCAAAGTGTTCAAGCAATTGCTAGTGGAAAGTAAAGGGCAAGGTATACCGATGACCTGGTTGAATAGAGTTATCGCGGCCCTGGAACGCAGAAGGCAATTGAAGGAATTATATTCTTACACACTCTCTCTCTCTCTCTCTCCGCCCAGAGCGGGAAGAGTCATTCGATTTCCCATCCATGCAAAAAGAGTGTAGTCGTTCTCACCCGACTGCAGCGGCTTGGTGATCTTATCCAGCAAGGTGTTGAAGAGAGCGAAGCTGAGCGGGTGGTCGGTGGTGACGGCGCAGTACACGGCCCACTGCGCCAGCGTGTTGTCGTTAGCGGAGAGGCCCGACTGCGCCGTGTGCTGCGTGAGGATGCCCTCGGCGGCCGCGCTGAAGTTGCCGCACCACCAGTATGGGGCCACCTAGACAATAGATTGATATCATTGTACACCAAAAAAACAATGACGGCCTTGCCGCTGATAGCGGTTGCATTTTGGTAATGTACGACGGAATTGCATAGTTTAATTCCGCCAAGTTCATCATCGGACCACAAGTCCATCATCAGACCTCATCCATCGCTTTCCATCAGACGTGATTGTGGTCAAGTTGGTAGCATTTATTAAGTTTCAATCATAGATTTGTTGCCTATTTATTTGTTGTTACTGCTGTAAGGACCGTCTAAGCATAGGGTGGCGAACCTTTATTGGTAACCGTGCCATTTCTCCAGAAAATAATAATAATGTGTCCATGAGTGCCTCCAAAGAATCGTGACTTGATAATGTAAGGGACAAAAACAACAAACTATAGTTGCTATTCGTTTAACTCTTTGTTAGGAACCTGAAATTCATACAGAAGTTGATATGGTAGTTCAAAAAAAAAGAAAAGTTGATTTTTGGTGATTTTTTCTGTTAGTAGGTACTTATCTTACATTGGCGTGCCCGAATTATTTTGCGGTGTGCCACCTATGGCACGCGTGCCAAAGGTTCGCCATCTCTGGTCTTAAGCTATATATCGTCAAGGTTTATGTGCCTACATTTGCTTTATTTTTCAGAGATAAACACATGGGTTATCATAACTGTCCCCAGTGACTGACGCGATAAACTCACAAATATATAAATAAGCAATTTTATTGTAATCTTTAAAACAATGGCAACGGTATCAGGGCAGGCAACTTGGTTCACGCCATGACACAGGTATTTAGACACGGTGGTGCTAATTAGCTATTCGAGATGACTGTTCACGAATGACAAAGTTCATTGTTACTTGTGTAATAGTTTGCTACGTTAATAGTAATAAGCAATCACGTAAAGGGAAATCCTTGTCTAATCGGTCAAGAACAGAAATAGGTTAGTACCGGGTTGGTGACCGAGAGGATAGCATTGACGGAGCTTAATGTTCCAATTGGGACACATTTGAAAGTTTTGGACCACCGAACTAAGATACAAATTTGCAAATTAGTTTTCATAATAATTATAATAGGGTCACCACTTTGAGATTCAAGGTCTAGTTTCAACATACACGCTAGTTGACAAAAAGTGGACTGTGCAATGCAATAAGCATTTACCTTCAGAAAAACCATGTCTGACGTCAGGCCTACAAAAAGCATAGTTATTTATCACACCAACGTATTTTAAGAGGAAAAGTTTATTTTAAACAAATTAATCAGTGTTTCTGATTATTTACATTTTATTTAGCATTTATTTGCATTTAAATTGAAGGTTGAATCTATCTTTCTAATACTTGAAACGTCTGGACCAGACCATGACCTTAGTAGTTTATTTATCCCGAATCATAACAGGGTCAATTTTACGATCGGAAAATATAACCAGTACACTCAAAAGTTAAGGTTAGTGTGTGGTTTATCTGTTAAAATTCTAACAGATAGATCTATAGGAACATAACGCAAAACATTCCAAATCGAAACAGTTGACGTAATATCTAGTTCAATCGAATTCAAAAGTTCGTTCGGAGATCGTAAAATGACGAAAGCTGCAGTTTTACGATTGTTTTTCGTATCACTGTCAGTCAATAAAATTATGCAAAAGCAAAAACAGCTGTGAGACCTTCAATTGATAAATTAGTCTAGCTGCATCATCTGATACCAAGGCATTGCTTATTTAATACCTAACCATGTTTCCGTTAATATGTCTAAAGATAATGCAGTGTGCATAATGAGATCATTTCTTATGAGACATCATCACAGATATTGTTGTTACAAAAATAGTTCGAATAACATACGTTATTTTATGGAGTTACCTCATAATAGCTACCACATGGCACGCAGGTCAGTGCCTATAGGAAGTCACCATTTAGTATGCATGCCTCGCATACGGCACTAGAATGAATGACTAATATTAAAGTACTACGACCATTATAATACTTGCTACATAAATTACGCAGTAAACAGACCAGAAAAAAAAATAACACAATGATACTCGAAGCATTAGTGGCCCATAGTTGGCTTACGCGTTATTGGTGGTGGGAAAATTTTAGCAACACACTCATACTCTAAAAGGGTGGAGGAAAACATTGTAAAAGGAACCGGAAAATCCTAGTACGAAAAAATCAAAGATAATTTGATCCACAGCTTCCAACAAGCGACTAGCTTGGTGGATTTCGGTTCACTACTAGAACTAAAGCCACTCTTACTTTGCGAGGGATCTACATAAATGTGGCTTTAGTCCCTCCAGTGGGAACATTATAGGATCATTATGTTGTTTGATGTAAATACTGACCTTAGAGTTTTCGAGCTCATGGAGGAGAATGATTCTGAGGAGGTGTCGGTGTTCCTGAGCAGCGACTTGCGAGTTCTTCTCCGAAGAGAAGTTAAGTCGGACCTTGACCACGCCTTGACGTCTTAGTTTGCTCTTCTTGCTGAGACTGAACCACATAGTCATGCCTCCCGCGGGAATTGACTGTTATAAAAGAACATAAATAAACATCTCAAGAGTTAAAAGCACTCTAAACACTCAAGCAATAATTTTGGGTTACGGAATTATTAGATTCTTGAGGTAAATCTGCAACTTAATATTTATTGAGCAACGTTATTTAAGAAATTTGTACTATTCCTAATCGCACTCATACGATTATAAATACTGAGGTTAAGTGACTAATGTAGGTGTAGCGGTTACGTAGATGCTTACTTTCAATGGTATATTAGAGGTGCCAATAAGTTCATTATCATGCTTCCCGGTAGAAGCAGTGATAGCTATCTCCTTCATAAGTTTCCGGAGTCCTTTCACCCCTTTCACTTCAAATATCTTCGTCATTTTCTCTTTAACGGTCTCTGCAGGATCGAAGTCCCTAAAAGGAAAAATAAATATCATTCACTTCATTCATTCTTACTACATAAACACAAAGTCATTGGCATTTGTTACTAGGGCATAAACATTTAAACACTGTAGTTTTATGTCACCTGGGTAATTAAAATCAAGAACATGAACACGTTTCATACACATAGTTGCGTGCAAAGTAACACTGCTTAATAAAAATACAATTAAAACATAAGTAACGCGATTCAGTGAAATCGCTAATCACAGCCGCAAACGGAGTCAGAGGTGAACAACCCTCGGTCTAGTTTTGGGTTTTTCTAGTAACTCGATTGTTTTGGTCACGCAGTTTGAATATATTTCATTCAACAGGCAAAGGATTTAAAATAATGCTCTTAAAACTTACCATACTTCTAGTACAAGGGAGTCTTCCTGTACGCTTCCTGGCATAGGTCTGGAAACATTAACATTTACTTAATTACTCGTTTATTTACAAGCAACAAATAAATAAATTTAAACGTTTATTTCGTGTGAAATGTATGCCAAGGAACAAGGCCCTACGGATATTAATTGCAGTTGCACTAATGGTGCCGTAAAATTTTGTAGCAACATTCTACTCTTGTATATATTATTTTACTATGGCGTGTGGAGCATTTCTCTGCCTACGTCACCAGGTTTATGTAAACCAGTTATTAGGTCATATGCATCGGAAAATATGAGTAACGATCAGATTCTCCTGATATTTTAATCTAACAAAATCCTCATTTCATCACGTCTTTTTGCACTAAGTTTTCTAAAAATGCATTTTATTCGCCATTAATCTGCATATTTGATTCACACATGACTTCATCGACGTTCGCTGTGTTTCTACTACGTTCTGATCATTGTACCCTTTGTGTTCACAAAATAAATGAATTTGGATTTTCTTTTTTGTCCGTGTAGGTACAATACTTATTGACATTTCTCGGAAAACACTGCATCCACTGTATGCTGTTTGCAGAAGATAACGGTAAGTATGTCTCATCTTGTGAATTTTGTTTTGCACATTTGACGATTTAATCTGCTTATCTATATGACTACCCCATTTACAATCTTAAATATAATGAGATAATATATACTCACAAAGAAAAATGTTCCTCCCACAAGGGGTTGAGAGTTCCCGACTTGACTGATGTATTGTACCTATGTGTGGGGTTTGACATCAAGTATATCGTGACGAAGGGATCACTGAGACCGTTCGGGTCTTTAGGAACCAAGTCTTTGGCTTCAACCACTTCTACATTGAGCATCAGTTCGGGCGGTTCCTTCGCTTCAGCCTGTGTGAGCAGTTGTGTGTGCTTGTCGTTCGCTATTTTGAAAGCTTCTTGTATGTAGGACAGCATCGCGAGCTGGCCCACCTCGCACCCTACGTCACATCCCCCGACATTGTGTAATATCTCGTAAAGTACTTCCAGATAAAGTTCATCGACCTGAAAATTAACTTTCGTTTAGAATATCCCTTAAATGTTAATTGTAGTACCTAATGACCTACCTCTACATGACAATTGAATGTTATAAATAGACATGTAAGTACATGATGACAATTAAAGCGATTTTCATACAAACACCACTTAACTGTTAGGTACAATCAAATGCAATAAAAACTAACTTTTTGTAAGCTATAACTCATTGTTCTCAGGTGTTATATAATCTTAGGGATTCCCAACCTATTGTTCGATAATTCCATAATCCTATTTAATGAGACATACAGGTTTTAAAAACCAGTTTTTAGCGCCACCTGTTCGACAATTTTATTTTGCTGTTCATTTATAAATTGATTTAAAAAACCTGACTACTATCTAATAAGGTCCAAAATAAAAACATATCACTCAGACATATTGATGAAACAGTGGAACCGGTTTAATAAAAAACGTGGCGATTTCACCTAAATTTTTAATCCTTTCGAAATATTATCAACTACATCTACATTAGCAAAAATATCAATTTATTTAGCTAGGTACATTACTAAAAGCTAATACACTGTATTCTAATATGAAAAATAACTTAGAGACCTTTGTAAACTCTATCACAGCCGCTTTTGCAAGAACTGCTTCAAGTTGCAAAAACATCACCATCGCTATTTTTTTAAGTAACTTTTTTGTCACAAAATTTAAAAACCCTTGCACAGATTTATTTTTATTAAACGGTTATTTGTAGGCTAAACGCCGCTCTCACTCAGGAAAACCTTTCGATTTGAACAAAACACACGTGAGTTAATTTTATATTGAGTATCCAGAGATAAAGCTCCTGATAATATCCTACTTAATTTGTACATTTCTACGGTGGGCATAAGTAGATATATCACAACCCACTTAAGATAGGACTCGACATCCACTCATTACTACTACTATTTATCATTTGCTTGACTAGAAGCTGCGTAAGAAACCACTTCGAAACGTGACAACAATGATGATGCTCAGAGGTAGGTACTTTGAGTGGTTGGCTCACTACGTACAGTACGTACTCATCCAAAGCTTTAAGTGTTGGTAGATCGGTACAGTACGAAGTAACACTTACCGACGAATCATAATAGTATCGCAATTTCATAAACCAGTCAATGGAATCGGGACGACGAGTACAAAGCTGCACAACAATATCCTCCGCACTGCTGCTAAAAACACAACCGAATGAATCATCGACAGTTTTGAAAGATATGGTGTCCTGGTAACGACACCACCACCGCACCGGAACAAACCGACTGCGCGACCGAACACGAATGTCGCTACCGAAAGTGTTCTCACCGAGCTTTCGTGACCCTCTCAAACCAGTTGGGTTATTGCGCCGTAGTGGGAAGCCTATCGATCTAATAGAAAGGTGGTGTTTACAATAGCAAATCGGCTGGGTTACGAAATAACTAGGTTCGTATTTTGTTCCACAAAGCAGAAGACTAATTGCCTAGTGAACTTTATAAGAAGGTCGCTATTCTGTGAACTCATGAGTCACACACACGATACTACCTACTTTTAAAATAGGTACCTATCTTGTACAGTCGCGACTCAGGTAAGAGGAAAATAGTAGGCCAATGTTACTGATGACTTGATGACCCAAAAAAAACCAATCGATTGAACTGACAGGAAATCTAATTCATAATCAAAAATTTATTTAAATGATACTATCCTCCTGACATTCCTCGCATTGTTATCAAGTGAATCTGAATTGAATTGAAGCATGTTTGGACACATACCTACTACATTACGTAGGAAGATTTGATTAAATCATACCATATTCGAAACTTTATCGAATGCGATAAACTAACGCAGAGAAGAATGCAAGTTTATCGGCAGTTGCACTAACAGAACGCGATAAATTAGATTTACTAGTGAAGTAACGCTTCTCTCGCTGCAAAACCGAAAAATGTCTTAAATTAGTCTAGTAGGAATATTTTTTTAACATTACTAAGTAAATGAAATGAAACGAAAACAGTTTGCGTAGCTAATACAAAATGTGTAGAATGTACGAACTGTCATAGACTGGATCAGCATGCTGGTCTGTCTCTCTAACAACTCCTTCTTCACTCCTCTGAACTTAGTCCGAAGTGTCCCCATGCCATTCATTTTGACTAAAGATTCAGTCATTGTTGACTGTCACATATTCACTAAATTCACTAATTTAACACAACTTGTAAACACTCGGTCATAAAACGAGAAAATTGAGGTAACCCGTCATCTTTTCATTGATGATTTAAACGGTTCACTTGAGGTTATCAATATGCCGATACTCGCGAAGAAAAACACAAGGAAAGTGGCGAGAAATGAGTGTGGTGGGAGCTGCCGGTGCACTGGCTCCGGCCGACTGGGACTCGGGATTGAACCCGCACTGCCGCCAAATTCTATTTTTGCAAAGCGCCGCCAACGAAGACGAATGCGAGAGCACACCTAAATAATAAAAAAATCTCCAAAATATTTAAAGACACCACTGATGTGATATGTCTCACTCGACCGACATCTTGGTTGGAATGGCCAAATTTCCTGTTATAAGTTTAAATATAAGTATCAATCAGTATGGAGTAAAAAAACCTACTAAAGTGGTCAAACAAAGTTTACAAACAAATTGATCTTAATTTATTATTTTTTTCCGGTTTTCATGTAGCTACTAGAAGGTAGAAAGTTACTTTTGAACGTCATCAATCCATTGACGCAATAGCCTGAACTAGCTCCAATTCTATAGTACTTATACCTACACATCCGTCTAATGCAGAAGGTGTAATATACGAGTACGATCCTCTTCAGATCGAGGGAGAACATATACAACAGAACATTCTTATAAGTTTAATGGAATTCTTAATGTAGATTTACTTACGAAAAAAATACATAACACTTGAACCAAACTATAAATCGTGAGGCAGGCTGTTATGGCGTTAAATAAATATAATTTTTATTACAATATAAAACAGGAGCTTCACCACACACACCTACACACCTAATGTAAGTATGTGGTTTCTCGACATCAAACGAATACTCCTTCTCCACAAACAAATAATAATTGCTTCAAAAAAAAGAAAGATAATATCGTTTAAAGACATATACCTACCTAATAGAAAAGAATGACCAACTACGTGATGAAAATTGACCAAAGAAAGCCACTACAGAAATCAGCTTCTCGGACCATTCGGGGAAAACCAGTCATATCGTCATTCCTCATTATGCCTATTCGAGCAGAATAGGTTAGGTAAAGAAGTTTTCAAACAAAGCTTCCCAAAATTTCTCGGCAATGTTTACAATACACTTAGGTCGCGTTCAGCACACAGTCAGAAACCAAGGTTCCCAGCTCGCAGGGCAACAGGCGCGCGTGCTGAACGATTTATTTATTTTATTAACTGCGTGCGGTTGGGCTCGCCGGCAACGGAAACTACTCTCTAACATTATTGCCAATTTATTTACATAATAACTGAACTTCAGTAGGCGCTAGTACGTAACTGTGTAAGTGTATTCTCAACAAGATTAGAATTTAAGACGTGCTTCTTTAGCTAAATATATACTTACGTTGAAGCTTGAATCTCCTTATAGTAGAAATTTGTATCTAACAGAGGGCTTCACATGAGAAGTATTTGCAATTAGAGCAAGTAAAACTGTAGAACAACCAGTTGGAAAGGCCCAAACCATAAAAGTTTAGCGTAGCTACGCCGAAATTATAGGGGACGACTTCAAAATCATTCAGAACTGCGGATAGCGACAAACAGAAGGGAAAGAACAAACCCCTTTACAATTTAGTGCTAGATAACGCAAAATCACACAGTCATTTAAATCAAGTGCACCGTGCAAAATCAGATAACATGCTGCCTGTCTAATCAGCGATCAACATCAGGATTAAAACCAGTGCTATTTTAAAACAAAACTCAGACTGAGCCTCCGCGTAACTCTATCCTACGCCTTGCTGATACTACAACCCCGGCTACGAGATTACGTTAATGCATCTTGAGAATATCCAGGCAATACATCAAGCGTATAACTGTCTAAATCTAGATGATTCAAAACATAAGTACTATTTAGAGAAAACGTACTAATAATAAGGTGGCTTTGAAGTTGATCTTATCTGGTTACAGATTACCAACTCTTCATATTCGCTTCTGTATTTTAGCTCTATACATTCCACAACGGATGTTGTGAATTAAGGACCCCTGTATCATGTATCCAACGATTACTCACGAATCACGTGGTTTGGTCTCTTTACAGGTAAAATAGGCTGTTCGTGTTCATTCACTCATCTGCAAATATATGTATCGACGCCTGTCAGGCTAACCAAACACGGAAAATAGTTGAGACGGAAATTCCAACTTAAAGAAAAGGGGAATGACATTGGAAATGACGCATTGGAGACGACGACGGTCATTGAGATCAACCTTGGTGAGGAAGTTGACAAAATAAAACAAGAAAAGTAAAAATCAGCTGGATGCGTGCCAGAAGCGGGCGAGTATCGCGACCATTGTGCGATTGAGACCACACAATCATTGTGTACCTACTACTACTGACTGAGAGGAAGAGGTTACACAACGAACACTGAATAATTGTAGAATTCGCGATATATCACTTGGAAATACCAAAAAACTAGGCCCAGTAGTGCAACACTAAAGAAGATTGTCAGTTGACCTAGATAAATGTGTGCTTTTCATTCATGGGTATTATATATAGAACACATCCGTTTGATTTTACTAATATAAATGAAGGTCCTCTGTTCTATTCTTCTGTGAACTGTCCACTACGCATTCACGTATAAAAGTTTTATCAAGAACAATAACACAGTTAAGCGTGGCGAGCGATGCAATCGTGACACCACCTTGGAATATTGCCCATGATAGCAAATACCTCAGGTTAATGTCACTGCACCGTTTCGGCGGAGCCCAAAATTAACTGTGGCACACTTTCCCAGGATAGGTATAGCCCAATGTCTAGTTCAATTAGAAGCTAGGCCTGACTGGAGTTCAGAGAGGACCTAAGAATAGCACGGATGTCGTAACGACACTCGGCTAACTCGTGGGTTACGTTACGAGAGCAGTGATTTCCGCCCCGATGAAATGTTTATTGTCTGTGCACTCTCCTGCACAACCAATTTAGGGATATAGGTCAAATCGTGTAAATAAATTACGGCTAGTTCTTCCTACACTTCAGACGATCAAGAGAGTTTTAACAGTTTGGATTATTGTAGATGAATATGTACAATTCATTCCACTAATTGATAAATATGTACAAGGGTCTTAACCCTTGTGTAGGTACTTATATCTTGAACTCTTGACACCACAGTTTATCAGATGAAAATAATATAAGTACCTAGGTACCTACTAGCAGTACTAGCTGACTTGGCAAACGTTGTTTTGCCATATTATTATATTTAAAAATTAAAAAAAAATAGCCTACGATCTATTAACTTAGACCTACCAAAATATATACCTACACAAAAAAAAAAACATAGAAATCGGTCGAGCTGTTTCGGAGGATTTCGATAACAAACACACGAGATTTTTATATAGAAGAAGATTAGATTAGAAGATATTATGCTGGTGCTAAGAGGATTGTCTAAGCTATTTTTTCGTTACCCCTGCATGCAATCAAACTAACTTATGAGGATGCAAATGCATTTAGGTAGATACATAATCATTTCTATTAGGTGCCTAGGTATTTTGTGAACAGATTGCATATTTTGAATATGAATTCTATATTATATAATAAACGATTCTGAATGTCATGTTAGTAGATAAGGATAAGACTTATGTGCGTTAATCTAGTCAATGAGTTGAAGGAATAAAAACAATGAGTCGCTATCTTTTAATGAATTCGTAAAAATAAATGCATTGAGTAACAATTACACACAATCTGGAAATATTTGTTAGGTAAGTACTCACGTTCCAGCCAACTGCCTCCGCGTAACGGTCTATTTTGTCATGCTCATCAGGTTCAGAATCTGTGTCGAGTAGGGTCTCGTTCCCACTATCGGAGTCGCGTAAGATGCTTCTACTCTCCGCCTGCAGATCCCCCTCAACTTTCTGTTCACCATCCTGCTCTTCAGCCTCTTTCAAAGGTGCTAAAGGTGTAGATTCCTCTAATGCTGCCTTCTGCGAAGCTTGTTTCAGTATTGAACCAAATTTTTCGAAGAAACTGTCGTCTACCTCTTGTATTCTGTAATAAATAACAACAATGTAGCGTACATGCATAGGGAATTACTACTTACCAACAAAGTACCGATCAAAATTATAACTCTCCTATTGCATTGCCGTATTTGGGTGATAAAATATCGGTTGTTAGAAATCTTTTGTACGTGAAGCTAGAATTTGTTCTCATACTATGGCGATGTAGCAAGAGCAAGTGTAGTACGAAAACAAGGTAGGTACCTACCTACTTACGTACAGAATTATAAGAATGTTATAGGGCACTCCACGATAGTGGCGATAAGTCCCCTGTTTGAGGAGTGGCTTGAGAGGCGCCACGGCGTCCTCACCTTCCGCCTGACGCAGGTCCTCACCGGACATGGATGTTTCGGGAGGTACCTGCACCGAATCGGGCGGGAGGAAACGCCCGGGTGTCACCACTGCGAGGATCGACCGGAGGACACGGTGGAGCACACTGTGCAGGTGTGCCCCGCTTGGGCGGCGCACCGCCGTGTCCTCGAAACGGCGATCGGCGGCGACCTCTCGCGTCCGGCCCTGGTCCAGACCATGGTCCGGAGCGAGACGGTATGGGACGCCGTCACTTCCTTCTGCGAAGCAGTTATGCTAGCGAAGGAGGTGGCGGAGTGGGAGAGGGAGAGAACCTCTCGTCCCGGCCGCCGTGGTAGACGCCGCGGGCGTCGGAGGTCACAACCCGGTGACCTCCGGCCACCGTAGGCGCGGGCTAGTGGACGGCGAGCTATGGGTGGCTCGCCGTCCGTCCGTCTTCAGATGACAGGCCGTGTCGACGGCGCGTTAGTGTTCCATGCGCGCCTCAAAGAGTCAGCACGCAGAGGGGCTCGAAAGGGCCGACGCCTGCCGGAGTCGCGGGACTGTTCGAAAGAGATACCGTGGCTCCGGAACACAAAGGGCAATGAAGGAACATGGATGGGTTTTAGTCAGTAAAAGTCTGACACTCCCTCCCGCTACACCCAGAGCGGGAGGAGTCATTGGATGATTTCCCATCAATAAAAAAAAAAAAAAAAACAGGGTGGAAATCAAATCAGCTATTAGATCTCGCAATTTTGAACTGTTTGGTAAAAAAAATATGGAATTGATGAATTTATCGTTTAAAGCTTGACCTGAGTGGGACGACTTTACTGGGATCACAACGATGAAAGATCCGCGGACGAGCGGACTTTGATTGTATAGGTTTTCCACCTTGAAGATCTAGTGTGTAACTTACCTTAAAAAGCTTTTTGCACCAGCATGCGTCGCAAAAACATAATTACGTATTTAAAACCTACACAGTAGGCCTACTGATTGTGTAAGGTGTCGGAAATAAAGCAACACAAATTTGAGATAAACACATAATATATTATTACCACCTTTGTAAACGTTTTATTGTCTCATTTTAGTACATTTTGGAATGATTGATAGGAGCTAAGGTCTATTCTAAACATTTTTTCTTCTAGAAATTAATAGCATGCAATAACATAGTAGGTACTAAATATTTTAAAAACAACAACAATCAATAAAAATAACATTTATAAAATATTATCAACCAATATAAAACAAAATCAGAAAAAGTTAAATACAAAAACAAAAGCAGCGGCAACAGATTCAAGAATATCTGTAAATACAACTAATACCCAAAACTCATGTCTAGAAAAATTACTGACATTAATTTTTCACTAAATGTCAAAAGACCAATATCACAAAAGTATTACAGTATTCATTCATAACTGTATTTTTTGTACATAAATGCAATTTTTTAAATCTATCATAAAACAGCTAGTACCTACACATTATAAATAAATAAATTTTATTATGGCACTGAACAACCTATGTAATATGCAATGAAAAATATTTAATAAATTCAAATCACTATGTCACTTTATCTTCTTTTCAATATGAAACGCTACAAATAAAGTAGTCAAAATAATAACAGTTTTCATCTACTTTTGCTATATTCTTAATTTCATTACATTCAACATTTATTGATATTTGCAGTATTCTTTATTCCAGTTTTGTAATTTTACAGACAATAAAACTTTTCACTGGTCCAGGCCTGACATCAGGGTATATTTGATATCAGTGTATTCTTCAACTCCATGCATGCTTCCCTCTCTTCCAATACCTGACTCCTTAATTCCTCCAAATGGTGGCTCTGCAGCAGACAGTATACCATCATTAATGGCAACCATACCAAATTCCAGATCTCTTGACATTCTAAACGCTTGTCCAAGGTCTTTAGTAAAAACATATGCAGCAAGACCGCTCCTGGTATTGTTAGCAATTTTCAAGGCTTCCTGCTCACTTTTAATCTTAAGAACCGTTGCAACTGGGCCAAATACTTCTTCATTATAAACCTTCATGTCAGGTGTTACATTTACTAATAGTGTGGACTCAAAGAAATTGCTGCCAAGCTTTTCAGCTACCTTGCCACCAATCAAGGCTTTTGCACCTTTTTCAACTGCATCATTAACAAAATTGGAAACCTTCTTTGTTTGCTCTTGATTAACAAGTGGGCCACAAGTTACTCCTTCCAGAGTGCCAGGTCCTAAAATACACTTGGTTGAAATACGCTCTTTAAATCCTTTCACAAATTCAGAATATACATCTTCATGAATTAGGAATCGGTTAGCTCCAACACATGCTTGTCCATTGTTTCTAAACTTTGCAAGCATGGCTTGATCCAAAGCACGATTAATGTCAGCACTTGGAAAAACAATAAAGGGTGCATTGCCTCCTAGCTCAAGAGCAACCCTTTTAATACCTTTTGCTGCAGATCCATACAGTAATTTTCCGACATTGGTAGATCCCGTAAAGGAAATGCATCCAATGTGAGGATCTTCACACAATTCTTTTCCAACTTCTGGGACATTTTTTCTACTACATGTAACCACATTGATCACTCCACTAGGTATGCCTGCCTTTTCTGCCAATGCAACTGCAGCAAGGGCTGACAGAGGTGTATCTTCAGATGGTTTGATAACACAAGTACACCCTGCAGCTAGCAAAGCTCCTACTTTTCTTGTTATCATGGCAAAAGGAAAGTTCCATGGGGTAATGACTGATACCACACCAAGCGGTTGTCTTGTAACCATGACATGTTTGTTGGGCCATGGGCTTGATATGACTTCTCCATTAATATGACGGGCACAGTCTGCAAACCAATCTAGAAATGAATTTCCGTAAGTAACTTCACCTTTAGATTCAGATAGTGGTTTACCACTCTCCACTGTTACTATTTTAGCTAAATCTTCAATATGTTCTTCACAAACTTCATACCACCGTCTAATTATTTTTGAGCGCTCTCTAGCTGTCACATTCTTCCAAGATTGAAAAGCTTCAGAGGCAACACCAATAGCTCTCTTAGCATCAGAAGCTCCCATATCCGGCACTTTCGTAATAACGGTGTCGTCAGCAGGGTTGCATACCTGGAACGTTTGTCCACTTCCTGCTTCTACCCATTTGCCCTCGATGAACGCTTTATTTCTGAGTAAATGCATTTGTCTTTGCTGTGTTCTGTAGACTAGTATATTTCCACGAATACCGGCACGTATAAATACCATATCGATGTATTATCTCAATGACGCTTTATCACTGACCTCGGCGTTCTATCGCTTTTATATCTAAGTCGTTAAAATGGAAGACAAATCAGGCACTTTGTTTTTTTTTTCTCTACCGAAGTCCGCAATCAATGCATTTTATTCTAGCATTGATTAATCTTCTCAAGTTCTCAGTTCTCGGCGCGGCTGGCTGACTTTGACATAAGATATTTGACAGGAAGCCACAACAGCCACAACAAATCGCAGCTACGTTTCGTTACACGCAAGGTTTACGAAAAACTACACAACTGTACAAGTGATGTTGAGTTATCCGCTATCAAAGCAATTGTACATGTATATGTAATACATAATTGTACATGTGTAGAGTCACAGAGATAATGTCAATTGTCATTATAATTATATACAAAATTCTTTTTTTGCTTTTTTTATACCTACCATGTGTTTTATACTATGTTTAGCATTGTGTGACTGTAATCTCTAGATGGCGTTAGTTAACGATTGCAACAAAATAGCCGCATATATATCGTTTTTTACCGAATTATTGTTTTTGTGTACTATAAGACACGGCAAAAGGAAAATTTTCAAATTTGGTTTAAGCTCAACAAATTGGAGGTAGGTACTTAGATAATACCTATCTACGTGCTCGCTAATCACATTTATTGCAAGATTGATCATTGCATGTGTTATTAGTTAATAGGTCACCAATCTCAGAAGTAGGTATTGTTTAAGTAGATATTTTTAGATGTTTTGGGCTACCTATCCAACGTAGCAACGCAACGTTTTTAATTGATTATACCGATATAATCAATTAAAAACGTTGGAAGGTAATTCACTTGTGATCGTCTTGGGCTAGTTGTTTAGGACCTTAACATCTAAGCTTAACCTTTCGCCGGATGTTATGCAATTTAAATATCAGATAAAAGAAAAATAACATAGGTAGGTACCTAAGCAATTTCCACAATCTTACAACAGACTTGATTTACATAAATCCAGAAACAAATAGGTAAGTAGGCATGTACCTACCTACTTAACTAAATTGCAGTGATAAGAAACACAAAAATGTGTTCTAGGTAATTTATAAAGTCACCTGTTGTCGTGCACTTGTTCTTCAATAGATTTCTGTTGCTGCAACTTTTCGTAAAAACCTTTCCACATTGATTCTTCATCCATTTTAATAAAAAAAAAAAACGAAAACACTGATAAACTTTTATGAAAAACAATTTTTTACCGAGTAGAAACAAAAGGCGACCGGCCAGTAACTCAGACTAAAATATTATGTAGATACCCACGGTCATCGATATACACAATGAATCACAAAACTAATCGAGTCATATGGTCTGGAAGAAAATGACGTAAACATTACCAGCTAACTCAGTATAAGATTGGATCCGGAAATAACGTTATTCACAGCCGCGGTTTGAGAGCAACCGGCTCCATCTGAACGTGACACCTCTTCGAGAGTTCAGTGACACAGAAACTAATAAATTTCGCGTTGACTTTCGCGCCGACTTAATAAGATTGTTCAGGCTGTATTGGATTGAAAAATTATTTGGAGTAAACACGTTCCGGTTTGTTTTGGTTTCGGTAAGCGGGCCAGGCTGACGTAATTCAAGACATTTCAAGGTGGCTGTGTACAGTCGAACGTTCTGCGCACTCCGCACACCGCACACCGTGGCACGACAATGTGCAAACTAATTGTTCTGCATTAGCACACGTGCTTTTGTAATGCCACACAATCAATCTGTAAACATTTAGACAATGATTCTGTCCACTGTGAAGTTATTTTAACACCATGGTCACTGAAAGAAAGGAGATGACTCATCAATTCATCATTTTATATCTCAGTTTAAACTCCTAAAAGAAATTTTAAGAGAACTTTGACCATCCATGATTAATAAAATAAATATTTTAAGAAGAATGCAGAGGCTATACCTACCTCTTTTGTGCCGAAAGATATTCGCGTCGGCCAAAAGCTTGTTATAACTCAGTCCATCTTATCACAAGGAGACAAACATAATCCGACATAAATCATTAGGTAGGTATTAATTAAGCTAGTTATTGTTCAACGATCTAAGGTTTGCGTGTCGCACGGTTTACAGTCAATATGGTTAAAAGTTTTTTAACAACAGACTGCCGCAAGCTACGTGACGGGGTAAGGTAATTCCGTTGCAGAAATTACGTCATTTGATTCATCAGCATATTTGGAAATGTAGTTTGTAGGTATACCTACATAAATGCAAAGCTAAATATTATTGTTTTTTAGAAATAAAGGTACTTAATGCTCGATTAAAATACAAATCCATATTAGGCACCATTTTGCTTAGGAACTGTCTTTGTTTCCAATAGTTCTGGGTAAGCTCGTTCCATCGTAGACTTTGAGTCTGTCATCTCTGACCAAGAATAGGTACAGTCAAGAGCAATCTCAAATAAAAAAATATATATAAAAAAGTCTGCTCTAAATAAAGTAGGTAAGGTTAAATACTTAGGTAAATCTTTCATAGAATAGAATAACTCGCTAGTCGCTACATAATTATTTTTATCTGATTACTGCTGCATACATCAGCCACATGTTAGATTGCCCCAAGTGTCCAAACATCGTGCTTTGGGGGATTTAATTAATGCCACCGATGATGCAATTAATTAACGCAGCGACCTACTGGGTCCAAACAATTTAGAGTGAACCATCAACTCGAAAAGAAGAAGTTAAAGAGAAAGAAGCTGAATAGCTTGTTGGCACACGTTAAAAGATTATTTTAAGTATACCTACAACCCAATAAAAAAATAAAGGAAGCAAACAGAAGGAACTGCATCTCTGCAAGCAACACAAACATTTATTATAAAAACACATACATACAATCTTTACATTTATTACTTTTTACTTTACTAGCTCTAGCTGAACCGCGCAACTTCGTCTGCGTCACTTTTTTCATTATTGCTCCGCTCCTATTTATCTTAGCGTGATGATATAGCCCATACCCTTCCTCGATAAATGGGCTATTTAACACTGAAATAATTTTTCAAATCGGTCCAGAAGTTCCTTCCAGTGATTAACGCGTTCAACCAAACAAACAAACAAATAAATAAATAAACAAACTCTTCTGCTTTATAATATGACTAAAGATTATAAAACAGCCACAGAAATTATATCTATGAAAACAGCCAATGCACCGCTATGCGCTAGTTCCATACAGTGCGTTAGCCATATCTATTACAATGTGGGCGTAATTAATTCTATCAGATGGACAAAAAGGTATACTTACATAACATTCGTGATCGTTCACTAATTTGCTATATTCATATCATAATACTCTTATTAGCGAAGACAAGAACATTATCGCTCTTGTTAACGTCTGATAGTGATATCTAAGCAAACTGAGAATGACGCAAACTTCGGCCAAATTTTGAGCCAGCGTGAGGTCGTGTTCAAGCTCAAGGTTAAAGGGAGGCTCTACCACAGGCTTTACGGTCCACGAACTTTAAGACTCGTGTATCGTCTTTGATTTTTTATCTTTTATTTGGAACACTCTGTGGGTGTGTTTACGAATAGATAGTTACTTCATGTATTATACTCGTTTATCTGTTCTGTGGTTTTAACAAATGCACATAGTCAAGCCAATTTACAGAATAAATTAATGAGGAATACATATAATATTTCTGCTGATTGTAGAAGCATTGTAAGCCGGCCTTAGTAACCCACGAAATATGACTAATGGGTATTAATTGCTAGTTACGTCGTTCAATTGAAACATTAAATTGTAAGAAAATTCTCAATTTTTAGGGTTCCGTAGTCAAATGGCAAAAAAAGGAAGCCTTATGGATTCGTCATGTATCTGTGTCTGTCTGTCCGTCCGTTTGTCACAGCCACTTTTTTCCGAAAGTATAAGAACTATGCTGTTGAAACTTGCTAAGTAGATGTATTCTGTGAACCGCATTAAGATTTTCACACAAAAATAGAAAAAAAAAAAACAAAAAAATTTGGGGGTTCCCCATAGGTATAGGTACTTAGAACTGAAACTCAATTTTTTTTTTTTTCATCAAACCCATACGGGGTAGGTATCTATGGATAGGTCTTCAAAAATGATATTGAGGTTTTTTAATATCATTTTTTTCTAAACTGAATAGTTTGCGCGAGAGACACTTCCAAAGTGGTAAAATGTGTGTCCCCACCCTGTAACTGCTAAAATAAGAGAATGATAAAACTAAAAAAAATACTTATATGATTAACATTACCATGTAAACTTCCACCGAAAATTGGTTTGAGTTAATTAATTATAAATGATAGGTAAATGGTATTTATTCTGTAAGTAGGTTGTAAACAACACTTTTAAAAGTCAATCTTTTTTGGTAATTTTAAACTACTTACTTAGATGAGCTCGGTGTTTCCTAGCTGACTGCTCTGAGAAGAAACACTGGAACAAATCAGAGGCACTATCGTACTGGTCAAATCATACGAGGACCATGTACGTTAATGTCTGAAGTGGTATTTTGAGGAAAGTACCACACAGATTTGAGTGGACTTGTCCAGACAGTGCAAGCATTTGCCAGTTATCGTGTAGCTCAAACTTAGAACTTTAAGGAGCTCAACGACCTGATTTGAGTAGGCCGCATAAAGAACTCAAACCGCCAGACTAACATTAAATTAAATGAACCCCTAACAACAATCTACATGGTCCTCATATTCACAATACGTTAAATGAGGACCATGCAGATCAGTGTCTGAGAAAGTCTTTTGAGGAAAGAACCACACAGATTTGAGTGGGCATGTCCAGTCAATGCAAGCCTTGGTCAGTAGTCGATAAGGTCAACTTAGAACCAAAAGGAGCTCAACGACTCGACAAACAATGCCAATGAAAGGACATTTGGGTAGGCCACAAAAGTACTTAAACTGCCAGGCATCGTTAAAAATACTTTAAAGAGAACAAAAGAAAATAAATAACCCACATAGTACCCATATTCACAATAGTGAATATTTTTTTTTTAATAATAATGATAATATTTTACAAAGTATTCATGTAAAAAAAAAAGAATTAAAATAAAATAAAAATAATATACAGATTAGGTCCTTTAAAAAGTAAACATTCTGAATGTCAAAGTTCACAATAAATGAGAGAATATAAAAATGTCAATGTGTAAAAATATTAAAATTATATAGGACAAACGGGAAAAAAATTAGTAATAACATAATCATTGGGCCTTCTACATCATTGAAGCAGCTCAACCCCAAGCCTTTTTGTCCTCAAGATAGTCTTTAACTGTGTAAAAAGCTTTCAGGCATAGCTTACGTTTTACAAATTATTTGAATATTGATTAATGCTAAGTTCTTGGATGTGGCTAGGAAGTTTATTATAAAAATGTATACATTGGCATCGAAACGAACCACCTATTTTCTTCAGTCTGGTTTTAGAAAAGACAAAATTGTGTTTATTTCTAGTATTTATGTTATGGATATCACTGTATTTTTGAAACATATTAATATTTTTATGTGCATACAAGAGATTCTCATAAATAGGTATACTGAACGCTTTAAATTTGTCTCTGAGGGAGTGTCTGGGACTTAATTTATAAATCGCACGAATAGCCCTTTTTTGTAAAATAAATATTGTCTGTATGTCGGCGCCATTTCCCCACAACAGAATGCCTTAAATGACATTATACGATTAAAACAACTAAAGTACACTAAACGAGATGTCTCTAAAATACTCTAAATCAGTTAAGCCTCGTATTTTTCTAACGGCATAATTATGCTGCAGAGCTAAGTTTTTTGGAAAATTTATCTATATTTGGGCCCCACTGAAGCTTTGCATCCAAAGTTATGCCTAAGAATACTGTGGTATCTTCGGGTTTCAATAAATATAGTATGTATATAATATATACCTACAGGTTTGTACGGAACCCTCGGTACGCGAGGCCGACTCGCTCTTGGCCTTTTTTCTCATGATGCATTTAATAATGCAGAGAAAATGAAATTATATTATATAACTCAAAATTCGCCTAAGGATTCAGAATTCATAACCAAAGTTACAGTCCTAAGGATGGGTACTGATCGGAGACCAACTTTTAAATATCTGGAGGGATCCGGGGCAGCTGGACGGTGTACTACATTGACTACATTCACATCCTAATAGCACAAACTGGCGGTAATTAAATCAATATTAAATACATAGGATTGCTTCTAGGTAAGCGTACTTCATCATCAACCACATCATCGCTTACCATAAGGTAAGCACCTATGGCGAGTGAGATATCTGTAAAACTCGAGCCTACCACAATAATTAAAAGACGAATTCTTGCTTTTGATAGCCTATCACGATCAAGCATAACAGTGCAAACAACTTGTTGATGGAGAATGTCACAACTTCTGGCAAAAATTCTGTTGCTTTCGGATATGTCTAATTTCTGAAGTCGTCAACTTCCATGAGAATTTAGCACCTCTTCTACTGGCTGTTTTATAATATTGAGAGACACCAGTAAATAGATAGGTACTTAGCGCATTCACAATTTATAATAAAAAAAAATGTATGTGATCATCCCGGATTGAAGCTTCCCGATCGTGGATAACAAAATCTTCTCTTTGTGGCAAAAATTTCGGAAGTCAGAAGCCAGAAACTAACACTACTCTGGCCAAGGGGCCATATCATATTTCTCAGTTTCTGGGTTTTGGAGGTTAAAAAGGCTGGTCACTCCACTCTAAATACCGGTATCAGCTGCATCTGTTTAGAGTAGAAACCAAACTTAACTAGAAAAAGGATAAGCAGAAGGAAGGCCTCGTTGGTCTAGCGATGGCATAATATACTACTGCAGCTAAACATTAGGCCTTGGGATGGGATTGTATTGGGTTATGCCAGGAGGCTGCATTTGAGCCCGATTGATATCAATGCAGTGTATGAATGGGCTTGTGGGCTAGACACCTAAATGTTCCTTAGATATTAAATGGGATTCAAAATTAAATGTATGATTGTTGTAAATTCTCTTGGGTCATAAAACCCCCTACGCCGACGTCTATATAAAACAATTGACACTGACTGTCTTGTTTGTAGCACAACGCTCTTCAAAGCATTTGTTTGCACTTTGTTACTCATACGGGATGTCATCAGGTGTCTCATGATAATAATATGTGTTAGTTGATAACAACTTAAAATGCTCGTATTTTGCGAAACTATGGCGAAGAATGGGCAGGGCCTACAATCGATCGGGTGACGCGACGAGACAGGCAATGAGCCAAAAACCATAAGATTATGTTTTTGCGAGCTATGGAAAGGATAAGGCCATGGCAAACATGATACGCAAAATATCTAGATCTTTTAGTGTACAGTGATCAATAATGACGAGATGGAATTCCAAAAAAGCAAGGCAATTATTATGCAATTACCATGTTCCGTTCATGCTTCGTGTATGTGGAGTCTATGAATGCAAATTGTCTTTAAAGCAAACTGCAGGTAATTGCAAATTCTAACGTTAAATATCTCGAGAATTCATTGTAAGACCTACGTTTATTTTTTGTTTATTTATCCTCGCCTGCAGTAATTATAACATTGCCGACCTTTTGCAAAGGACTTTTCTCGCTAGCAGTGCTAACTGTAAATAACTGTCCTCTACTTATGCCAATTATTTCATATTGTGATCCCAAGATTGAAGAACTATTCACATATAATTTGTTTTCACACTAATAGCATGCCTTACTTTATATTAACATGCCGCTCATCAGAATTAAACAAGATAGTATCGACCGTCATTAAACTTTTCCGAATATGAGCTAAAAATGGCGTAATAATAGATAAGCTGAAAATCCTTTGTGACTTCTGACCTTATAAAGCTGAAATTTATCTTGTATTGTTCACGAGGAGTGTAGGGGAGCAGTAAGAGAGGATTTTCCGAAATTTCTAAAGGCCGGGAAAAAACCGGGATATGTGCGTAATAAGTCGCGGGCAAAAGCTAGTTTTGTAAAAAAAATATCCTGAACACAATTCACTCTTTTAACCATTTCAATTACCTAATACCTATGCTAAATATAAGCAAAATATATTCCTGCTAAACCATAGCCATTGTCCATACACAAAAACAGGATAAAATAACTAATTACATGACATCATTACTGAAAAAAAGAACAAAAATTATCTCATAGATTTTAACACTATAAAAATAAGTAAGTACCTAAGTAAATATAAGAAGTAAATCAATCTCACTTTGTTTTGCTGATTATTTCTCTTTCTTGTAACTTCCTATACACAAAACTCCACGGATCTTCAAAATGTTTCGGATGCATTTTCACAACAAAAAATAACTGTCACTGCTTTTGTCTTTCCACTTAATTTAACACACTGTGTTTTAACACACCTTTAAAAATAATAATTCTAATAAAATAAATTAAAAATGTTCCACTAAATAAAGTTTTTCCTATATAGAGCGTGTAACGATTTTTCAGGCTGCGGACAGCGCGAGGTGTCAGCGACTGTCTGTCTGTATTGCAATGCCGTAAGCTTTGTTTGTCGGAGGTTTACCTACTCCAGTTTTTTAGAGTTACAAGGCTGTAGTATGTAAACCTTTTTTGTAGGGTCAATTGTTACACAGATAGTGCGTTTCAAATTAAATTCTCACGTCAACGGTAGTTTTTTTGGGAATTGTTAGAAGAACTTTAAAAGTCGGTTTTAGTAGAAAATATTTAGCTCAAAAAACTTTAATTGCTTTGACTTGTAATTAAATAATACGAAATCATGCTAATTAATGTTATTGTGTGTAGGTACCAGTGAATGCTGAAGAATAGAATAATTGCAAAGAATTTTTGCTTCGGACTTGGTACGGAACTGCGCGAAAAATATATGAAGCCATTAATGAAAATAGAAAGAGGATTTTCCTATTCAGTCTTTTTTTATTTTATAATTCTTACGTTGGATTAAAACCCCTTTCAACAATAGAGTTATTAAGTTAGTGTTAGGTACCTACTGTTACATAATGAAACACTTCATTTTTACCATGTTCTTGCAGGCGATCAATAAGACCGTTGAGGAATATTATCTCAAGTAGAAAACCCGCATACCAGTAGCACATTAATTCAAAAGTGTAAAATCCAAAATGCTCATCGCGATCGATACTTGGTTTTTTAATTAGCATCTTTAATTTTTTCTGTGATTTTTACAAAGATTCTAATAATCATGGGTTATATCCGAAACGAAATAGGTCTAATTAACTAGTCGCTTAGTCAGACTTTTTTGCACTGTAGCATCGCTGTAGATATTATATATATATGATAGAGTAAGTGTCATTGCCATCCGCTGTAAGTTGAATTCATGATTTCTTGACCGTTGCTCTAACAGCTTACAATACACTTCTTTATATATATGGTACCACCTTATCCACCACACCAAATTTTGTCTTTGTTAATCCCCGTCCTTCACTTTAAAAAATAATATGTGACTTATGTAGTTGGGTTTCGCTCCCTGTAATCCTTGTAAAGTTAGTGAGTTATTTATTTCTTACTAAAAACGTTTATCGAGCGATTTACTAGCGCCAGCTCCTCGAAATTGCAGCTAAAGCAAACAAGTTATTTCATCATAAATAAGTCTATAATTAAATGCATTTCCCTCAGACTATAGATATAAAACTGTCATCTCCTGTCACTGTGATTGAATAGTAGTAGATACCAGTTACTGCACAGCTTACTGTAATCTATCGATGCTAGTTTTTTAGAAAGCTAGACGATCGAAAAAGAAAGAATAATAAAGAATGTTGAACTCATTAAAATATTAATTACTTGGTGTTTATAGGACTGAAGGACAAGAAGAATTGTCGCTGTCATGTAGAGCTTCATCAACTGCGTAGTGTTTTCCCAACTATAATTGGGTCGGTTTCCAGTCAAACCTGATTCATTAGAATACCAGTCGTTTACATGGATCGGCTGCCTATCTGGCCTACACAACCCAGTAACTAAGTAACACGGTATTTCTTGGCTAGACTGGTGTCAAAGATTGATCTACAAAATGACGATATGATACAACGGCTTAACGTGCTTTCCGAGGCACAGAGGATAATCTCTCATCTCATCTCAGAAGATACTCGATAATGAGACCTATAAGACCATAATCGTGTCAGTACTTAGCATCCACCACCAGCCTCCATAAACCAGTTACTCAGAAGATTCTACGCAAGTTGAAGTTAAATAATAGGGAATATGCATGAATAAAATATTTAATATGTAGTTTATCTAAAAGAATATTATAATATGATACTAACAGTGAATTAGAATCAACATTGTTCGAAAAACAAACGAGATATAAATTATCTTTAGCAAATATATCTGTCCCTCTCGCGAAAACGCTGTTTTCTATGGCAGCCGTATAGTATAGGCGGCATGGGCTTTGACGTCAAAGTCCATATCGGACTTCTCTTTCTAATTATAATCTTTCAAGCTTTACAACTTCATCGCTCGTGAAGGTATTTAAAAAATAATTTCATGATCGTTTACTAGAGCTAATAAGTAGTTCATTTTGCAAACAAAAAAATTGCATGCATATTCCCTATTGCAGAAAAATCTCAATTGTCATACCGTCGACGTATAAAAGAATAAATTTACATTTTGTGACTCGCATTTCATAAGTGTAGTTTTTTATAATAAAGTTATTATGCAACCTCTAACACAACTGTTCACTGCAAGTAGTCTTAAAACGAAAAACACAGTCCTGAGGAAAAACGAAGTAGCAGCTTGTTAATTATACAATGATATAAATTATATTCTTACGTTGCCTCCTAGGATATGCAGAGAATAGAAGTAATCATACATAATGTGTGTCAATAGCCTAACAATGAGAAGGTATTTTATTATGATCATTTGAACAGTTGGCGACATAGTGCAGTCCGGTTAGGCAGATAATTTGCATTTGGCAGAATTGCTGTCATTGTTGTTCCGCGGTGATTGTACGCCGAGTTCTTGGAACTGTCATGGAACATATTAGGCTTAAGTAGATGCCTACGGACGCAATTAGCATTGGTCGTCAGTTCTTAAATGAATTGATGATCTCAAAACGTGAGCTAGTTATGTTTTAAATCTATGTAGCAAATAAATTGCAATCTAAAACTCATTAAAGTGATAATTGCGGATTATAAAATCAAGACAGTATCCTGTTGGACGGCTGCTAACAGGACTTAATGGCTCCACAATTCCACATAAAGAGTACGGTAGCAAAAGTGACGGTAATGACGGAATAGGGAGAAAAAAGTGATGAATACCTATAACAGCTTGCACCTTGTTATCATACCGTAAGTAAACATTTATAATGCAAGTATAACTAGTTGAGCTCCCACAGGTTTACACGTAATGGGCTAGCTAGCCAGTTTTCAAAGGAAGTCGTCCCTTTATTTGAAATATTCTGCAAGTGTAAATAATCTGCACGTATCACGATAAAGTTTGTGGTTACTAGTTGGGCATGGACAAAGAACATAGTCATTTAGTACATACAATGAGTCTTGGTGCAACAGAATTATAAGATGTTTATCTGGACTCTGATGAGACTAGTCTGTTCGAGCGCGTTCGTGTGTAACGAAGATTCCGCACATTTATTAAATGCATCTGTTGCTAGTTAGCATCTACCGTTAGTCATATCTAATTTATTTACATTAATTAAAGACGCTAATTTATTTATATTATTACTCTTATTTATTTAGGGATAGCTATTCATGGTTTCCTATATACCTCCATACTACATCTACATAATGTGAGAGCCGCCATCTCAGAAATAAATTATCTAGCTATATCATAATCATGACACAATCCATCTATCGTTTCTTCCATAACTACATCTTTATTATTCGTAATATTTCTATGCTTTAGGTACTCATTTCCTTTCCAGATATCCAGACATATCTTTTATACTTACAGTACATCGACGGTGTCTTCAATCTTCCACATTCATACTTAACAATTGTCCTCACGGCATAGTCCTCCCTTCATTCCTCCGCAGCATTATGTATGTCCATAGTTCCATACCAATAACAAACCGATTACCAAACAACTTCTCGGTCACTGGCGTTTAGTGTAGATACTTCACTGTGCTGCTATTTCCTTTCATGATGTATCAACTTCCACGCGATACATACGTTTCGTTGGCCTTTCTTCGTCAACTCTTGTAACCTACCACATTAGTAAAATTTGTCCTCACGGCAAAATTTTCCTTTCATTCCTCCGCAGCATAATTATGTCCATTACATTGACAAACCGATTTCCACACTGCTTCTAAGGTAACAGATATATATTCGTCATAGCAGCAGCTATTTCACATTCCTCATAATACATACCTACAACATTTCTTTGGTCTTTCTTCGCTTCATGCCTTCCATACACATGCCCCATACCAATAAAAACTCACAACTTCTCGGTAAGAGGCATCTAGTCACCCACACAAAATGTAATATGGCTTCTAGTTTAATATACAAATAATAAACTTAGTTTGTGTCTAGTAGTGCCTACGCATATAACGGAGGCTAATAAAAACTTTCCCATTAGTTCCAAAAAGTTTATGCTGTGTTACTAGTTACTAGGTACTCTTTCATAATTGTGTTCTTCGGTATTACAATATTAATTAGGTACCGTTTTAATTGGTTGTAAAAGTTACTGTAAGTAAGTCATAAGGGTTATTAACTTAAATTATTACTAGCTAGGTTTTACTCAAAGGGTGACGCTGAACTTTGTCTTATTGACCACTACCAGCTAGATAAGTTGACTTAACTGGCGCAAAATTTCAGATATTTTCTTACAACTCGCTGACTGTTACGACAATGAAGCGAAAAAAAAATCTTGTTCTGAAACTTCCGGAAGTCCAGATAGTCCTAACAAGGTCCTAACTATCTGGACTTCCGGAAGTTTCAGAACAAGTTTTTTTTTAAGAAACTCGTTTGTCTACCGTTGCTGGATCACTATTATCTAAGTTCTTCTTCCATCCGATTGACACAGTAACATAGGAAATGCCATAGTAACAAACAATAGTTGCTACTTGAGCGCACATTGGTGTTACACAACCTCGATTTAACGTGTACGAGGTACCTGTTCACAATTGTGTGGATGACCAAAACCAAGGTAGGGCTTACTCACCAAGCATGGCATTTTAAGCTTCAGATAATGTTTTATATTATTTTCTTAAAAAATATGTAAAGCAAGTGTCTCAGTTGGCCTTTCTGGTAATACATTCCGATAAAAGAAAGATAGGAAAAAAAGAAGTTGTTTTCAGCTTTCTCCAAAAAAGGGGGTAGGGAGTTACAATTTATGCCAAGGAATCAGTCAGGGCTTTCAATCTACACCGTGTAAATAATAAAATATTCAGTTTTATATAAACTGAAATAATTATCAAGGGGAAACCCTTAAGCAAAAGTACGGGTTTTTTATCAAACCCACGTAATATAATATTTTGCTTTTTTTAAATATTTTTTATAAGTAGTGCATTGTTGTAAGTTTCTCATGGAAAATCCAGTAGATTTAGGGACTGACCGCGCCATCTAGTGAGGTCTGTTCGAACTTGTGTTAATTTCAGCGTAGATTCGTTCCTCTGTTTCCCGACAGAGGCGCTAGAGAAGCGCACTGTTATTCTCCAAAAATAACATTGTTGAATAAAATATTATCATCAATTAATATTATTTTGGACACAATAATTTTCCTTATCTAAACGGCTCCCGAAAAAATCTGGTAACATTTGAGTGTAACGTTTTTATTAGATAGATTCTTGATAGTGTTACGCGCCAGAATTAATGCCGGGTACACAACGTACTACTAACGCCATCTAGTATCGAGTAGTGGAACTAATTGGGTCACGATCTTTCTAGACTTTTCGATGCTAGAACATTCTCGATGTTTCGACACCTAGTCAGTCGGGACCGGTATGTTCCCGAACTTTCTAGATATTTCCATTCTCGAAGGTTCTGGAAATTACAGTGGGACTATATAAGCTGCGAATCGCTCGCGACTGGGTCAGTATTGAATTGGCGATACAAGCGAATCTTCGGAAGCGATCTTCAACTGCGAGTTAAGTGAAGTGAAGTGTTTAATAGTGCGATTGTGGTTGTAATTAGTGTGTTTAAAGTGTTAATTAGTTTTGATAATTAAAGTGTCATTTTTTTTGGTTAAATAATCGGCTGTTTTTATTGTCACGAACCCCAAGCTCGTAACAATTGGTGTCAGAAGTAAGGATTATCATGCCGATTCTGCCAAAGGACGACACGGAGGGTATCCGTACCCGTAGTCAACGCCAGCAGGAGACGGATCAGAGGCGTTTTGGTGGTGCAACGCCGCAGACGTCGGAAAGTCAGCTACCGACCATGGAAGCCGGTCCGTCCACAGCAGCTCCGGCATCATCAGCACCAGACTTTGCTGCTCTGATGATGATGCTGCAGGAGCAGGCTCGCCGACAGGAGGAACAGGCTCGCCGACAGGAGGAACAGGCCCGTCGGTTGGAAGAACAGCTGCAGCACGACAAGGCGGAACAGGCCCGCCGACAAGAGGAGCAGGCCCGTCGCTTGGAAGAACAGCTCAAGCTTGACAAGGAGGAGCAGGCGCGCCGCCAGGAAGAACAGATGCTCCTCATGAAGGAAATTCACGCTTCTTTCGGGAAAGACATTAAGGAAGTGAAGGATAAGGTTGCTCAGCATGACAACCGCCTGTCAGATGCTGAAACACAGATCAGCAAGTGCAACAACGATATTGCTGATATGAAGAAAGAGTTGGGCAACCTTAAACTTGGAGATGGGATTGCAACTCCCGTAACTACTACACCTTCGCTACGTGGATTTAAAGTGCCGCCGTTCGATGGGACGTCTTCTTGGTCGGCCTACAAAATTCAGTTTGAGGCCGTCATGAAGGCGAACGGTTGGAGTAAAAATCAAGCCATGACTGCCCTCACCTTAAGCCTGCGCGACCAGGCCTTAACTGTCTTGGAAGCTCTCGGTAAAGAAGTAACTTACGAGCAGCTCCTTGAAGCACTGGAATCCCGGTATGGTGACGCTCATCTGGAGCACGTGTTTCGTGCGCAACTAAGAGATCGCGTACAGCGTAGTGGTGAAAACCTGCAGCAGTGGGCGCTTGAAGTGGAGAAGCTGGTGCGGAAGGCATACCAGTCTGTACCTGCGCTTATTGAAGGGAACCTGGTCCAGACCTTCATTGACGGCATCCGCGACCTTGAAGTTAGGGCTGCAGTGAGGCTCGGGCACCACGCGACACTTAAGGACGCTTTGGCCCATGCACTGGAGGTGGAAGCTGTGCGGCAAGATCATCGTTCCCACCGCGTCAGGGAGGTCGAAGCGGCTACAGTTCGCGATCGATTAAAAGGATACAGCCCTAGGTGCTACGGCTGTGGTGAAAGGGGCCACCTTCGATCCAGTTGCCCTAAGCGAACTGCAGAAGGGGAAGGTAGCCAATCTCCAGAGGGTAGGGTGGCTAACAGCACCACTCAACAGCAGCAGGGAAACGAGTAAAAGCCAGGACTGCGGGGCGGGTACTGGCTGAGGTTCAAAGAGCCCCAAGGATTTCGATCTCACAAACCCATGACCGGAACAGCCTTATCATCAAGGGCGAGGTCAACGGAACACCATGTAAGCTGACGATAGATACTGGAGCTTCTCGCACGGTTGTCAGTTCACAACTTGCAGGTCGGTTCTTTGGGGACTCTGCATACTACCGAGAGCGCATAAATTTAGTGACAGCCACCGGTCAGCGCATACCCGTCCAAGGAGAGAGAGAGATGGAGTTCAAGCTAGGCAACAGAATCTACCAGCATAACGTTGTTGTGGCCGATATAATGGACGATTGCATCCTGGGCTTAGACTTTATGAGGAAGAATCGTTGTGAGATCGACGTTAGTCAAGGAGTTATGAAATGTGGGCAAGAGGAACTTTTCATGGAAGGGGCGTTACCAGGAAATATATACAGCCTGAAGAAGATTGTTCTTCCTCCGAGATCGGAAACGATTGTGCCGGTTAGTCTTCCTCAGAATCCTGGGAAGACTCATCGTTGTGTACTCGTGGAAAAGATAGACAATGACCTTCCTTGGAAAGTTGCACGAACTTTGGTCAGAGCTACCAACATCTCAAGGGTACGTGTGCTGAACCTTTGTGATAAGGAACAGGTGATAGATAAAGGCACACTGATGGGTACCTGTGAGGAAGTGGAGTGGTTGCGTCGATGCCAATATCCATCAACTGAGACCCTCAGCAAGAATGCCCAAACGAGAGTGACTGCACTTTTAGAAGACTGCTCCAGCGCTCTGTCTCAAAACGAAATGGTCAAGGCGAAGAGGATGTTACTCAAGTACGCCGACGTTTTCTCTTCGAACGATGCTGACATCGGAAAGACTGGCTTAGTTCAACACAAAATAAACACAGGAGAAGAGTTGCCTATCCGGCAGCGGCCAAGGAGATTACCGGTAGCACGTGAAAAGGAAGTGGAAACCATGATTGAGGGAATGGTGAAGGATGGTGTTATAGAACCTTCATCCAGTCCATGGTGTTCACCTGTAGTGCTGGTAAGAAAGAAGGACGGCAGCATGCGGTTTTGTGTTGACTATCGTCGTCTGAACGACGTTACGAAGAAGGACAGCTACCCTTTGCCAAGAATTGATGACACGCTGGACATGCTCACTGGAGTTAAGTGGTTTAGCACATTAGATCTAAAAAGTGGCTACTGGCAAGTAGAAATTGACCCTAAGGACAAGGAAAAAACAACAGCATTCTCGACGGGAAAGGGTCTGTGGCAATTTAAAGTTATGCCGTTTGGATTGTGTAACGCTCCGGCAACGTTTGAAAGGTTAATGGAACTTGTACTAACCGGGTTAATTGGCGATGCCTGCCTTGTCTATTTGGACGACATCATCATCGTAGGCCGTACGTTTGATGAACACCTTCAAAACCTGGAACGCGTGCTCATGAAGATCCAGAGTGCCAACCTCAAGTTGAGTCCGAAAAAGTGCTCTCTTTTCAAAAGGCAAGTTAACTTTTTGGGTTATGTCGTGTCGGAAGAAGGTATCCGCACGGATCCAGAGAAAATCGCCGCTGTCAAAGATTGGCCAATCCCAAGAGACAAGACGCAGGTCAGAGCATTTCTGGGTCTATGCTCCTATTATCGGCGATTTGTCAAGAACTTTGCAGATGTAGCCAAACCCCTGCACAAACTAACCGAGGAGAAGCGACAGTTTTGTTGGGATGAAAGTTGCGACATCGCCTTCCGGGAGCTAAAGAACCGTCTGTGCAAAACACCGATTTTGGGGTATCCTGATGCCGACAAGGAATTTATAGTTGACACAGACGCAAGTGATATCGGACTTGGCGGTGTGTTGTCCCAACGGAATGGCGATCAAGAAGTTGTGATTGCGTACTTCAGCAAGTCGTTGTCGAAACCAGAGAGGAATTATTGTGTCACGAGAAGGGAATTGCTTGCTGTGGTAAAGTCAGTACAACATTTTAGCAAGTATCTACTGGGCCGGAAATTCCACTTACGAACTGACCATGCTGCACTGAAATGGCTATTGCAGTTTAAAAACCCAGAAGGACAAGTTGCGAGATGGATTGAACTCTTGCAGGAATACGACTTCGTGGTCGAACATCGCAGTGGGAAATCTCATGGCAACGCAGATGCATTGTCAAGAAGACCTTGCCCTGAAGACTGCAAGCATTGTACTAGGCAAGAGGGTAAAGAAGCCGTACCTGTGAGGATGCTTAAGACAGACCTCAGCAACGAGTGGAAGGAAAGCTTACTACGTGCACAGCAGGAAGATTCGGACGTCAAGCCGATTCTGGACTGGATAAGAACCAGTGCTCCTAAGCCTACGTGGAGCGACGTCTCAGCGATGAGTTCGATCACAAAAAGCTATTGGGCACAATGGGATAGCTTAGTGATTCAGGATGGAGTCCTGTGCCGTAAATGGGAGAATGCTAGGGGAGACAGCAGTCATTTGCAAATGGTTGTCCCTAAAGCGAAAGTACCGGATGTTCTACAGCTGTACCATGATGGATGTTCAGGAGGCCATATGGGAGTTAAACGAACTCTACTGAAGATACGGGAACGTTTTTACTGGGTTCACTGTCGTGACGATGTCGAGGATTGGTGTCGCAAATGTACAAGTTGTGCGGCTGTAAAAGGACCTCAGACTCGTAGCAGAGGTGCGTTGAAATTGTACAATGTTGGAGCACCTTGGGAAAGGATAGCCCTGGATGTTGCGGGACCGTTTCCGGAAAGTGACAGTGGTAACAAGTATTTCATGGTTGTAATGGATTACTTCACCAAGTGGCCGGAAGTCTTCGCCATTCCGAATCAAGAAGCTTCAACAGTTGCAGATAAACTCGTTCATGAAGTCTTCTGTCGTTTTGGAGTACCTTTGGAGATTCACAGCGATCAAGGACGGAATTTTGAGTCACAAATATTCCAGGAAACTTGTCGAGTTATGGGTACTCATAAAACGAGAACAACTTCTTACCACCCACAGTCGGATGGAATGGTGGAACGATTTAATCAGACATTGGAGAGATACCTGGCTAAAGTTGTGGAAAACCGGCAACGCGATTGGGACAAGCATATACAACCGTTTTTGCTGTCATACCGAAGTGCTGTTCACGAAAGTACATCGGTGACACCAGCTTTCGCAAACTTTGGTAGAGAATTACGGCTGCCTGCAGACCTGATCACCGGAATACCACCTGATGCCCCACGCAGTATTACCGATTATGCGAATGACTTGCGGAACAAAATGAACTACATTTATGAGCACATCAGACAATCGGGCCAGCAAATGTCTGAAAAGATGAAAACTCGTTATGACCGCAAAATGAACAATAAAGGTTTCGACGAAGGTTCACTAGTGTGGTTGCACAATCCAGTTCGCAGTAAAGGGAAATCTCCTAAGCTTCAAGCTAAATGGGACGGGCCGTACCGGATTGTCACAAAAATCAATGACGTAACCTACCGTATTCAGAAAGGTACGAGAAGTGCACCTAAGATCGTCCATGTGGATCGACTGGCGCGTTATTATGGGACCGATGCTCGGGACGAGCATGTCTTAGGAGGGGGCAGTGTTACGCGCCAGAATTAATGCCGGGTACACAACGTACTACTAACGCCATCTAGTATCGAGTAGTGGAACTAATTGGGTCACGATCTTTCTAGACTTTTCGATGCTAGAACATTCTCGATGTTTCGACACCTAGTCAGTCGGGACCGGTATGTTCCCGAACTTTCTAGATATTTCCATTCTCGAAGGTTCTGGAAATTACAGTGGGACTATATAAGCTGCGAATCGCTCGCGACTGGGTCAGTATTGAATTGGCGATACAAGCGAATCTTCGGAAGCGATCTTCAACTGCGAGTTAAGTGAAGTGAAGTGTTTAATAGTGCGATTGTGGTTGTAATTAGTGTGTTTAAAGTGTTAATTAGTTTTGATAATTAAAGTGTCATTTTTTTTGGTTAAATAATCGGCTGTTTTTATTGTCACGAACCCCAAGCTCGTAACAATAGGTAAGTAATGTAAGTATGCAAAGTTAAGCGCCATTTACCTACACGATGCGAGATTGTCGAACGTTTTGGAGCGAAAAGTCGTATGCTAATTGTCGTAGGTGAAAATCTTCGGACGATTATCTCATCCACAAGTTTACATTCAACCAAAAAACAAAAACTCGACTACGATTATGACATACGATAATCGTAAGGTAATTATCGCCAAAAGTTTTGTTTAGGTACACTATGACATGAATTGCAATGCGATATTTGCCTACGGTTTTCGAATCGTCTAAACACGATCTCGTATATAGTCGCATGAACTTGATAAAACTTGAGCAGATGAAGCAGATCGGTTCCAACCGATTTGTACGGTGGTAGTCTACCGTACAAATCGGTTGGAACCGATTTGCTTGCGGGACTGTAAAAAAGAGGAGGATTGAGAACTTTACTTTTGCTTTTGACTCTACCAAAACTGTTTCAGGGTTTAAGTGGAATTGAAGTATAAGTTTAAGTGGAATTAAGAATATTTCGTTTAAGCTGCAATAAATATATGGACCATAGAGTTTTGAGATGTTTGAATGTTTTTGGGGTTTAGTGGAATTAGCCAATAAAACTGCGGTAATAATACCTACTCTAACATTGTTCTTTCTGTCCATTTTTAGGGTTCCGTACCTCAAAAGGTAAAAACGGAACCCTTATAGGATCACTTTGTTGTCCGTCTGTCTGTCTGTCTGTCTGTCTGTCAAGACCTTTTTTCTCAGGAACGCGTGGAGGTATCAAGCTGAAATTCATATCAAATACTCAAGTCTATGGTCTCTTGGAGCTGTGAAAAAATCAAACTTCTAAGTCAACGCGATCAAAAGATACTCCCGTTTATGCCGCAAATTTTCGACACTCGCAAGGGAATCAAAACCTACAGGGTACTTCCCGTGAACTCAGAATCTTGAAATTTGGTACGAAGCAACGTCTTATAACACAGATAAAGGAAAAATTGCGAAAAGCATAAATTTTTAGTTACATCATATAATAAAAATATTTTTAATAATTTTAAACTTATTACCCCTTTACTCATGAACGCGTAGTGGTATTATATTGAAATTCTTAACAAATACTCAAGTCTATAATATCTTTAAGCTGTAACAAAATCAAACTTCTACGTCAACGCAATCAAAAGATACAGCAATTAAAGCCGCATATTTTGAAACTCGCAACTACTCGCAAGGGAATCAAAACCTAAAGGATACTTCCAGACGACCTGGAATCTTGAAATTTGGCATGAAGCAACGTTATAAAGTACACATATAGGAAAAATTCCGAAAATCTTAAATTTTTAGTTACATCACATAGTATATTTTTTTTAATAATCATAAACTTACTAGCTGACCCAGCAAACGTTGTTCAGCGATTAAAAAAAAAAACAGATGTTGGCCGATTCTCAGACCTACCCGATATGCTCACAAAATTTCATGCAAATCGGTTCAGCCGTTTCGGAGGAGTTTGGAAACAGTACGGAACCCTCGGTGCGCGAGTCTGACTCGCACTTGGCCGGTTTTTTTAACCCAACACCTCTTTTTCCGTTTTCGTTTAATTAATTCTTGCCTTACAAGAGCAGAGCAGAATAATTAAAACAACTCGCACTCATGATACCGACTGGATGAGCTCGAAACGATTCTTGCTTTCAATTATGTTTAGACGGAGATATCTAGTATTCGAAAGCGAGGCGATTATCGCCCTTCCACGTACGATATCGTATATGATCACATATTTTTCTTACTTTCGAGAATCGTATGTTCGAGGTAAGAAACTCGCATCGTGTAAATGGCGCTTTAGTAGGGCTCGACATTATTTATTTCCGATATCTATAAAGACCATTGGTTATTAAATTATCTAATACTAAACATTAGAGTAAGGTCTCAAGCCTTCCATTTTTCGCAATTTTTTTCAAATTTTTACGACTCTTTGTTAATCGTATTATCACAAACCTAGATAAGTACTACTTATTTGTTGTTTTTTTTTTAATAAATACCGTCCGCAATGGAAGATTCCCGATTTTACTGCAATTATATAAATGTACAATGAAATAAAGTGGATGCTTGCCGCAACACTAACTGTAAATATCCCTTTACTGTTTTTATTGGGTTTAGAAGAGATAATATTATTCTTTTAAATTGCAGACGTAGCAATATATCAATTCTGGCCATTTATAATAATAATCTATACCCAATTGCGTTATATAGTCCTTTAATATCGCACTTTGCACTTTTGTACTGTACTGACATCGCTATAATAAAATTATAGGCCCAATTTCTCCTGCAAGATCATCCTTATTTTTAGAAATGAAACCAGCCATAAATATTTAAAAATGGCAATCCCAATGGTAATTAGTTTCTAACTGTGTAGAGAGCTGGGAATTAAAACTAATTAGCCTAACTGTACTGTATTAATTAATAAACAAGTAAGTATCTGCAATGCCATTAAGCTTTTATATAATCCTAGGCTAGGTTAGCAAGGTAGGTAGGTCTTCTCTCATTCAATTTGTTTAAAAGCGTCCGTATCAAAATTGCAAAGCAGAACCCTGATTTTTAAGTGGGGAAATCCGTCAGGGAAGGCAGAGTGTATCTGTATAGTGTATAATATTTAAATTGCCTAACATACCTGTCTACTTTTCCTGTAGCATTAATCGCACACAGAATTAAAGTGACGTAACTCAAAAATTGCAGTTTTTGGGGAAGGAGTAAGTCTCAAAAAAAACCGGCCAAGTGCGAGTCGTACTCGCGCACTGAGGGTTCCGTAAGCAGAAGTTGCGATTTACGATTTAAGACGTATTAAAAAAAACTACTCACTAGATCTCGTTCAAACCAATTTTCGCTGGTAGTTTACATGGTAATGTAAGTACATCACATATTTTTTTTTATCATTCTCTTATTTTAGACGTTAAGGGGGGGGGGGGACACATTTTACCACTTTGGAAGTGTCTGTCGCGCAAACAGTTCAGTTTAGAAAAAAATTATCTTCGAAACCTCAATATCATTTTTGGAGACCTATCCATAGATACCCCACATGTATGGGTATGACGAAAAAAATTTTTTTGAGTTTCAGTTCTATGTATGGGGACCCCTAAAATTTATTGTTTTTTTTCTATTTTTGTGTGAAAATCTTTATGCGGTTCACGAAATACATCTACTTACCAAATTTCAACAGCATAGTTTCGGAGCTTATAGTTTCGGAGAAAAGTGACTGTGACATACGGACGGACGGACAGACAGACATGACGAATCTATAAGGGTTCCGTTTTTGCCATTTGGCTACGGAACCCTAAAAAGAATAGTGCTGAGTTAATTATAAAGTCAATCTCGCCCGTGACCTACGTTTGAATGGGCTGTCCCTTGCCGAACGACGAATTTCCGTCTCTTTATCACCACAAGTTGTAAAAGTATCGACTTTTTATGGTCCGTATTAAGCAAAATCAGAAGTTACAGGAATTTTGTGTTAGGTCTCTTTAATTCATTTAGGGTGCTGTACTGTACCTATGAAGGCATCTTTGATGAGGTGTCCCTATGGGAGCGATCCTTAGCATTTGCCATCAACGGCTAGAAATCCAGACTCAAGACTGCTATCTATTCCCAAACAAATGATTTGCTAACTGTTATGACTTGATATATCTCATTACAATAATAAACATGTTTCGTGATCGGGCGACCCGGTAGTCTAGAAAATGTTCGTAACAGTATCACGTTAAGAGGAAACAATTATTAATTATCTCATAGAAGCATGCTGCCGCTCATATGATGCTCGTTTAAAATACAAACAACTAAGGCTTCAAGAACCGGTTGTATTTAACGTTAAAATAAATCTTATAAGCATAGATTCCATAGGCATACAGTATCGTTTCGTACGTTGACGTCGACACGACTCCGCAAATTTTTAACTGCGCACATCACAAAGATCATGTCATTGTCACTTAACTTCTATTAGGTAAATTCATTAAAGAAGAAAATACAAAAAACTGTTGACTTACCTCCGGCTGTTGTTGTCTGTCGTCGGAGTTTGTTTCTTCCCACGCCATAACAGTAAACAATCGAAAGCCCCTTTTTTGAACGGTGGCTTCAACATTTTCCAGCGCTTTCTAAAATCGATAGTCTTTGAACTTCCACTTTCACTAACATCCGCACTAAGGATATTCGGTTCTGAAACACCTTTTCTTAAATCACTAACACGGGTAGGTTTCTTGGTAACCTTCTCAAAGTTTAATGTCAACACAGATCCACCAGGAGGGCATGTTTTTCTTTTTGATACAGGGGTTGATGTAGCAAAGGATCTGTCTATGGATCTATCACATTCTAAGCCACTGTCCGAGAACTCCGAAATGTCCGTAACACCTTCGCAAATGCTGTGAAGTTTGGGTCTTCTGTTTGGCACGACTGTCTTGGCGTTCAATATACTATTTTGTTCAAAATTTTTACTTTTCACGTTGTGGTGGATATCAACGAATGCTGTGACATCCTCGCAGCTTTTTGTGTTGTACTTGGATAAGTTGAAGTAAGGTTGGGCTTCTTGCTTCGGGTCAGGTTCAACCTCCATCTCGCCGATACTTGTCAGATTGTCCTCACTTTTAGATAGCACTTTGGATAATTTCTTAGCTCTCGGGGGGCGTTTTGGGGAAGTGTCAGGCGTGATGCGCACCGAGTAGGGTTCGTCCGCTCTCTTAGTGGGCTTGGAGTACTTTGCGATAATTCTGTTTATTTCAGCGTTGTTCTTACGTCTATATGTGTGTCGTTTGAAGTTGAGTGGCTGTTGATAAGCGTCGGCTACGGTTGCTCCGGCGACCCTGGCTGACCTTTCGCGCCATTCGGCCACTTTGTCCTCTATCAGCCTCTGCAGCTCGAGTGCGCGCATCATCGGCCCTATCTCTGGCATTTTAATAATAGGTATCTCTAACTCTTAAGGACTCTTCAATAAAGACTACTTTATTTGGCGATATCTTTGGTAATAATCACAAAGCTAATGTTGCGATTCATTTAACAGCATAATTCTGCAACAAACCATGAAAAAAATCAAAACAAATCGTTTCCCTTTAATCGCATAAGTGTATAAGGAAACATTTGCATTATAATGAACTCAGTCACGAAAGGTCTTCGCATTTCGGCGTTCCTTCAATTAGTGCCCTAGTTAATCAACGGCTCTAATTAGATATGTAGAAGCCCTTCAAATTCCATAATGACACAATGTTACTGCAATGTACACAATGTCTGCTGTGATCAAGATCGAAGTACATAACGATCACAATGTTATCTACATGAATAAGTATGACAATAGATCTATTTATTTAGCGCGTTCAAGATGTTTACAATTACAACTGGGTACTACGTAAGTGCGTTTCTGATCATTTTATGTCAAGAAATTCTACTTAGATGATCTAATTCTTGTGCAAGGAGACCATTGTAGACGTTCAAGGACTCTTTTTAACATCTCATATTCATAGTGTACTTTTCAACTCTATACAAATGGGCTCTGGTTTTCTCTTCTTGCCCCACCGCAAAAAGACCTTTTAGTATTACATATTAGGGCTTTTAGTAAGTTGAACTGTTAGGTATAAGCGAACTGCCTCAGTCAGTAGTCGAGTGGTTTAGGTTTGCCTTGTGACCCGGTGGTCATGGATTCGATTCCAACTGGAAGCATACTTTGTAAAGTAGTTTTCCAGTTTGGCTAAGACACTGCAGGCTTGAACCATCTGATTATCTGATAAAAAAGGTGATCTCGTGCTTCGGGAGGAACGTATAAGCCGATGGCCAAATAAACCATGTCAGAGGTCCTTGACGCGGTTTAGAAACTGTGACACTAATAATAATAATGGAAATAAAATTTAAAAGCCGTGTATATTGTTAGTGGTCAGGCAGGGGCCAATAGTTCTATAATAAACGATTATCATTCCACTAAGCCACCCAAACCCATAGCGTTTCATTTTTTGTTTCCATATTCTGCAATAGTACTGCTCCAACCGGGGATTGTCCTTGGGAATACTTTCAGTGCATACAGGGATAATCGCCGGTTGGTGCCCCATTACATTTGAAATGTCTAACGGGGCCTCTGCGAGTTGGTTTCGGCCCCTCGTACGCCTACCAAAGGACCGGGTCTCCAGGGGCCCAATAATAATAAGAATTTAGGAACGCTTTATACTTCAAAACGTAAATAGCTGGCCTTGGCCACACAGCTGCGATGTTAAAGTGGAACTGGGCTGGTCATATTTGCCGCATGTCAGAGGAGCAATGGGCAAAGACTACCAGGCAGTGGATCCCAAATGCAAGGAAACGACAACGCGGTAGGCCCAGATAGAGATGGCGATTCGAGCTGGACTTCTACTGAATGAACTGGACCCAAATTGCAGAAGACCGGAGAAAGTGGAAGGAGGGAAGGGAGGCCTTTGCCCTGCAGTGAGACAGTGCATGCTCATATATAAGTATGGAACGAGGATAAAGATTAAGCTGCCTTCAAACTCATTTCCTAAATTTAACCAAGACAAAGAAAATAAGATACCGCATAGTACAATTATTTTGCGGGTGAACAGAGACACACAAACATAACGATTTTTTATCTAACTGCCAATTTGAGAGGAAGTGCCAACCGCGATTTCTAACGTCCTTCCGAAAATGAGCACCTAACCTCTAGGTAGTACATCCTATTACCGGCAATGAGCTATTACCTACACAAAGTACAGGAACTGTGTCCGAACTATCGAATCTTTATCGCAGGAATCTTGATAAGACTAACCAAACGAGTTTGTTTGGCGATATTTTAAGGCAGACTTCAGATATTATTATGGGGGCCATTTGACGCTACTAAAAGGAGTAGAAAAGTTTGATCTTAGGTAGAATCTGTCAACTCAAAACTAAGTGTGTAGGTGTACTTGCTTGAATTACCAATTTCAGCAGTAGGTGGGTTACTATTTAGTGACTAATATAGACTACTATCAAAACAAATTAAAAATAGTACTCACATACACACATAAAACTTTTTCTACACACGCCACTGGTATTCCTGTTGAGTTATTTGTAAGCGATCAATATAATCGAATCATTTGAATGAATACAGACTTTTTGATTGAATTTAACGGGAGCTATCGTCGCGAGTACATGTTTGACAATAACAGTCCAGTTTTTTTTACCAAACATTCCAAACAATGCATGTAGAGGTAGTCTGATAACAGATAACAAGTATCGCATGAGAGAACAGAGATAAATTCGATTATTTACGATGTCATGTCGGTAAACACTGTGTTACTTTAGGAGTTCAAGTATTTCGTTTGAAGCGGTTTTCGAAGACCACAATAGAGCACAAACGTAATCTAACAGCGTGTATTGTGTAAAAGCAGACTGTATAACGTTATCCGTCATTACGTAATTTTATTCTCGGTAGCTGAGTATGTAGGTCTTAACCTATACGTGTTTCGAAATTCTAATCAGTCTTTATAAACACCATAGATGTTTAGGATTTTTTCATGGAAGGCAAGGTAAGGCAAGTAGTTACGTTTTAGGCTATGTCACATAATACTTTTGGGTGTTTATTTTGAATTGTTATGATAAAGACATGAAAAACCATTGAGTCAGAATGAAAATTTAAGACAAAGCACGCAAGAAAACAAAAGAAAATGAATTCATAACTTACATAGTGGAGCTTATCAAGCAGTCATAAATTAAACGTTCAATTGAAACAACACTGATCACTGAAAAGCGCTTTTACGAGTCATTAGGATCGCTTAGCCGTAGGGTGTTGAGTACACTGACAGTTTACACAATCCCGGCGATGTTATGGTGCGTCAAGGCGCAGGCACACGTGTGGTGAGGGCACGTGCAGATTCCACAGTGAGGCGAGCGTTCCAGGCGAATGCTCCTGCACTTGACTCAGCCAGCAATGAGCACGGACCGACCCATCCTGCCTCAACCGCAACAATGGATTAAATAGAGCATCCACCGCACTGACAGCTTACTATACTCTCGTTATTGTGATTTATCATTACATCACAAAGTGCCGTCACTGTGCACATTGCCTACATGTTTTCTTATTGATTAAGCGATGGGTGTTTCCTTTTAATTGCGGAGTATTTTATAGCAAATAGAGCAGAACTGATATCGTTTTAACTAACTTTCGAGTCATCGTTGATGTAGCCATTACCAATATTGAATGGACCTGAGTTAAAACTTCAACTTACGGTACTAGATCCTAGACCTGTTCCAGTTTCCACACCATGGAATAGTTAATTGCCATTATCTGTTTTCACGGGGCATTGTTCGGCGCTGCGGGCGTGACAACTGCTTCCGCCAAGTTCATTGTCGCACCGACGCCGGCGCATGTCGCTGTCGCATTCGTGCCCCTCTGTGACCCCAACCTTATTTAATAGACTTTCGACCACGGACAAATCCTTTGTAATTTTATTATGAGATCGTTTGATATCCTATGAATTCCATAGATATAGGCTACAATAGCTAGTCCCTATTACATGGGATTTACACACCGAGATTGGCTATTTTCCTGAAAATACCCGATTATATAATTAGAAAGAAAACTATTAGTCCGTCTGATAGATTTCCGAAAAATATTGACCACGTATATTATCATCTTTCTTGTAAATGAAGACGTTATGCGTTGTTAGTGCGGTGTGCGTTCGCCCAGCGGAATGTTGTTGAATTAAAAGATTTTAATTATGCAGATATTTAGTGTATGACGTCGTATAATTGTGTATGGTATAAAAAAATTTGTGCACGCAGCCATTGTGGAGAAATTCACCAAAAACTGATTCCGCTGGGCGAACGTTGTCCTGGCGGAACTTTTTTTAATCCATAGATTTTAGAAGAAAAGAGATGTGTCCAAAAATTAGTGTGTATTTGTGTGTAATTGTGTATGTATGAATAAAATTAGTGCATGCATAAACTTCGGAGAAATTCAAGTTTCCGCTACGCGAACGTTTGGCCATTACCTAGTTTTCATATAAAGCGCTTACATAGAGAGCTGTAGATTTTTACATAATTTGTTTTGAATTTGTTTATATTTGTTTAAAAAATAGATTTAGAAAAAATCGTAGGGCTTAAAAGATAAAAATATAAACGTAAAATACGCTTATTAGGTATTAGTTCTTAAAGTATGCACTTTGGGGTCTAGATTTTCACGTTCATACTAACCTTGTAAGTGTCTGCAACATGTTGCCAAGTATCAATGATGTTCCGTTAGTAATTAAAGAGTTATAGGACAATTTACCATGAATTGATCACTGTTTACAAAGCAGTCAAATATCACGACGTTCTAAAGGAATTGCATGGTAAAATGTATGCCAATAATTAGTGTATTCATTCAACTATTCACATGCAAAATTTCATGTCATTAAATTCAGTAATTAAAGAAAAACAATTATAATACTGACGAAGCATCGAAAACCTACATAACCCGACCAAGTTCGGATGCCTACAAAAAAGCGGCCGTGCCATATATCTTAGAAACGTTCTTAACCTTGCAATATAGTATTTATTAATATGGTACAGTTACGTACACAAGCGTTAGGAAAAAATAAAACAATTGCATTTCTTGAATGAAAATTATTTTTTTAATAATAACGCCACTATCTACGATAAAAATAAATCTTCAATTAACAAGTACTTCTCTATTTAAATATTCGAGTACAAAAATATTTTTAATTACATATAATACTTAATTATGTAAGTAGGTAATTATGATAACGTTAACAAACGCTTGCAACGACAGCAATAGACTTAAATGTGTTTTAACTAAAATAGGTTTAATAAACGATTATGAATATAAGGGTAAGTATAATATTTCGAGCTTCAATAAAAATTAAAATCACATCACATAATTAGACTATTCAGTTGTTTAGATTTGATCAACATTAAAAAAGTGCTTATAAACTAAAACATTGGTATAAAAAAGGTATTTTCAAGAAAATATTCTTAAATGAGTAGCAAATACAGTAAATAACCTCAACATACATAAGTCACTACCAGTACAACGGTATACATCAATTAAAAAATCGATTCAAGAAGTAGTTTTTTTTAAGTTATTAGATTGTTTGATCCACTAAAGTTGCAAAGGGGAACGCTCGTGCATGCCTAGTCAATTGGTTAAATAGTGTAATAAGCTACAATATGATAAATATTTACCTAAACAGTAGTAGGTACTTACATGTGGTAATTATTTAATTTCCCTAAGGGCTATACTTAGAATCCTGATCCGTGAAATCTTCAATAGAAATTAGCTGTATGAATTTTATTTGTCTTAAATAATAGGTATATCTAGATTATATCTAAAGTCTCAAAAGCATACATAAATAAAGTACCTACGTAAATAGTACCTACTTTCTGTCATAGTCAAATACATTTAAAAAGTAGGTGTACAAAAATAAATGACATTATTATATCGAAACAACAATTGTGTTATCACCTATACCAATTCAATACCGATATTATACTGTAAATTTTGGGATGTCACCTAAATATATTGCACGGCCGCTTTTTTGTAGCTATTCGAACTTGGTCGGGTTATGTAGGTTTTCGATGCTTCGTCAGTATTATAATTGTTTTTCTTTAATTACTGAATTTAATGACATGAAATTTTGCATGTGAATAGTTGAATGAATACACTAATTATTGGCATACATTTTACCATTCAATTCCTATAGAACGTTGTGATATTTGACTGCTTTGTAAACAGTGATCAATTCATGGTAAATTGTCCTATAACTCTTTAATTACTAACGGAACATCATTGATACTTGGCAACATGTTGCAGACACTTACAAGGTTTGTATAACGTGAAAATCTAGACCCCAAAGTGCATACTTTAAGAACTAAGACCTAATAAGCGTATTTTACGTTTATATTTTTATCTTCTAAGCCCTACGATTTTTTCTAAATCTATTTTTTAAACAAATATAAACAAATTCAAAACAACTTATGTAAAAATCTACAGCTCTCTATGTAAGCGCTTTATATGAAAACTAGGTAATGGCCAAACGTTCGCGTAGCGGAAACTTGAATTTCTCCGAAGTTTATGCATGCACTAATTTTATTCATACATACACAATTACACACAAATACACACTAATTTTTGGACACATCTCTTTTCTTCTAAAATCTATGGATTAAAAAAAGTTCCGCCAGGACAACGTTCGCCCAGCGGAATCAGTTTTTGGTGAATTTCTCCACAATGGCTGCGTGCACAAATTTTTTTATACCATACACAATTATACGACGTCATACACTAAATATCTGCATAATTAAAATCTTTTAATTCAACAACATTCCGCTGGGCGAACGCACACGTTAGTGCGTCAAAAACTCGAGTGGCGTCACGCGATAGTCACTTATCTATTACTAAAACGTGACGTCACTAGCCCCCACTCTTGACTTAACAAAATGTTTATCGATTTGAAATGTAAAAAAAAACGTGTCCAATATTAATTGAAAGTCTAACAGTCCGTCCGTTAGACTTTAAATTAATAAATAAAATGAAATAGAAACATGATCATTTCATTTTTCTTTCTATGAAAAAACCAAATTTATTACATCTCTCAGCTGACTGTCTTGAGGAAATGGGCTTGTGTTATCCTGGCAGAGTACTTAATGTTAGCATAGCGGACACATCTCTTATCTTCTATGTTAATCCTTCCAAGCAGGAACATCTAAGTAAGTAGTTGTTAGACTAGTTCTACAAGATAGCAGCGGATGCGCCCCTTATAAAATCTATGAGAGCATGTTGGCAACCCATAATTTCGCTAAACGCGCGGATAGGTACTGTACAGACGTACGCTGGCTTTGGACTATAATTTTAATTAAGCCAAATTATAATGAGGATATTTTGATGACGCCTGGATCACGTCAACGCCTGATTAATTGCAAGGTTACCGCGTTATTAACCACTTGAAACGTTAGCAGTATGTTTAGCACTAATAATAAAATGGAACAATAAACAATTTTTACACAAAAATGTTAAAAATAGATGATCTCTCATCACACTCACGTATTCCACGAAAAGGAAGGATAGGAAATTTATAAGGGTCCATATTGGCTCACTTTAAGTTCTTTACCCGAAATTGTTCTTCCTAATGATTTGTAATCCGAATGATCACTCTTCCTAAAATTACCGGCGGTGTTCATAACACTCATGTTTCCGAAAATTGTAATTAATAATATCATTCATGTAAATATATTTAAAATCCTACTGTTTTTGATCATAACGCTTTTCTCCCTAAACATAATTACCATAATATAGAAAAATTTCGCGACCAATTTCGAGGTAGCGCAGCGCTCGCTAGGCTCGCGAGGCCGCTACCGCGGTAGGTACCGCTCTCGCTCGGCTCGCGCGTAGTGGTCACAGTTCTAACCTAAACTATGGATATCTTGCAGGTACACACCGCTATAAATAAAATAAAAAGAAATCTAAACAAAAAAGATATGACTTTGAATAATAGTGTAAAAGATGGTTATGTTGAGAAAATATAGGAAGACAAATAAAAGTATAAAAGATGTTTATTGCAACAGTGACATTATGAAGTTGAATGCTTCGGAATTATGAACATTAGAGACAGAGTAGTCAGGAATTGTGATTGTTAGGATGAAAAATGTTAGGAAGAACATTTTCGGATTTCCAATTATCGGATTTGAAAATTTAGGTGTACTTTGGCGCACCCAATATATAAATAAGGAAATACGATAATGAAAAGCATGACATAGGACTCAATCCTAAGAAAATAAGATCAACTAACTATCTGTAAAGATCTTACTGGACTTTGCTTCCTTCTAAAATCGCTCAGGCAAAACTTAAACGTCGACGTGCAGACGGTATTTTGAAATGAAATAAAAGTTAAATGTACATTCTTTTTGGTCTACTTTTACTACATTAATAATCAATTAAAGTAATTGCGATTAAGTGGTTTTCTTTTTGTTACGAAATATTTTTATTCATATTGGTTTGAATTGTGTAGATAACCACAGATTTTTGTGTTTAGTATTTTTACTGTTGTTGTATAATGTACATCAAAAACTACGTGGTTATAACGGTAAACTCTTGACAATATGCTGCCGAAGACTTTTCGAGTTAGTCGTGATAGCCGAGCTACCATTTAGGGTGCGGGACCTCATCGAGTTTCATGCGTGTGCGAAGTGGATAGGGAAGTTTTTAAACCATTAAACACTAGCTTTTCCCTATGGAGTGATAAAGTCTCACACGGAAACATTTTTGTTTAACAAAAGACTAACCAAATAAGTTGACGATTTTAGATCAGACTAGATTTTTTTACCTAAAAAAGTTTTCAATTAATGACCTATTTTAATTTTGCATGCAACACATAAATACACACTTCACATTTTGCATTACTTACCTACTACTTTAGAAGCATACATATTTTCTTGTCCGTTGTCAGATAAGACTCTCGGCCTTAATACAATAACAGGACAATAAATCTCCCACATCCAAATCTCCTGCTACCCGCACACTCAGTGTACTGCCCTCAAGCACATGTCAATTGCCTCAATTGCCTCGAATTAAGACACCACACAAAAACCTAAATATAGATGATTCAGTTGAAATAAGGATAAGTCTCGGCAATTAATCACACAGGAACGTATAGTAATAATAGCTTAGGATAAATTAGACGATGCATCTGCGAATCATCTCCGGGGCTCTCTATTACGAGACCAAATGATATTCCAATCTTAGGAGAATACAGTGACTGCAAATTTATGGACTATTAGGTTATTATTATCACCTTAATTCCTTGTAATTTGTGACTGGGAACAAGTAAGCTTGTATTAATAACCTTCTGGGATTCTTTAGTAATAAATAAACCGAAATGAGATAATAAGGTTTACCCTTGTCTATTTCTATCTTTTAGGAAAGGATAGCTGTCGTAAGACCACTAATGACAAACGTTTTGTACTATAGGGCTTTAAAGTTCAAACGCCTATTCCTTCGGGAGATCTCCTTTCCAAATTAAATAAGACAAGCCCAGCTCACCAGAAAGTGGTCTGACTTACATAGGTAATTAAATTACAACTTCAGCTGTAAAGTTTTGAAACAGTCCCTTTATCAAATGGTGACGAATCCCCGGCCGTCCCGGCAATACAATATCACAAACAAATAAATGCGCAAATGTTTATTCCCGATAAATTGTGGCTTGGTAATTAAATAGATTGATTTTTTCTGATATTCGCGCAGTGGTCAATCTTAAACGTGTCATCGGGGATTATTCGAACAGAAAATATAGTTCATATATAAATCCGCATATTTATCTTACTTCTATCGAGGTCACCGCAACAAATCATCAATATGGACAAGGACATAACTTTCATACGCCACTTTCCCTACTCGGCAAATCGATCACCGGATCCTGCGCATACCAATCGCGCTTCAACGTCACCTAATTTTCTTTAATTGTCCAGAGACAAACAATGAAGCATCGCCGGTGGCATTACTATTCAGTCACTGTCGCGTACGGGACCGTGCGTAGCATTGTCAAAGCATACGAGGTCTCGGTCTTTGATCCCAAACCAGATACAGAGAAAGTAGAATTTCACCCAAATAGCGAATTGCACAATTTGACAAATAAATCTTACGTGTTCAGGGTTTTAAATTTTTACCATGTGTAGAGTTTTTCAGTTAATGATTAAGTATGTCACGAATTACAATTATTTCGTCGAAAACAAAGATCTGGACGTGCTTACTTAACTAAGTTTACAAAATCTTGGCATATTGAGTACAGATGCCAGCACATCAAGCTACCCGAAACTGACTTATTTTCCCAATAAACCTTGAACCTAATCGCTTAGCAATAAAGTTGAATATCTAATAAAGAAATTTGACACATTTTTGATGCTGGCGTTTCGTCTGTACTAATTAGTTAGTAGATTCTACTACATTAGTTGTGCACTAACGAACTACAAAAGCATACACAAGCATTAAAACAAAGTTTTATTAGCTTATAATTACAATAAATAACAACTTACAAATAAATTACATAAATAAATAAGTCGTTTGGCTGAATCAGACTAATTTCAATGGCACCTGCTATAACAATCCAATATGACAATGACATTTGACAGCACTTACACTGCGAGACGTTTAGGATGAGTTGCCCCTGGAAGAAAAATAAATAGTATTTATTATTCGAACACCTTTATGTTTGAAGAGGCATATGTCTACCAGTGGACGACTGCAGCACGCTATCGCTACTAATAAAAGTGATTTGGACACCTGCTCAAACTCAGTTTTTAATTAATAAAGAACCTTTCCGTAACGCTGAGACTAGACTTAATTTAGGCTACGCGAGAAAAAAAGGCACATCAAATTACCTATAGGTATTTGGACAAAATTTGCCTTTTTTATCTAAATTGAGTTCCATACACAAGAAACGGGTGAATGGACGAATATCCCCCCGAATTTATTCTTAATTTTATGTAGGTATAGGAACAGTAGAATGAAAAAAGCTTGACCTCTTTATCAAGTGAAATGAACCAAATTACTAATTAACACTTAAATAATTTACCGCTAATTGGATGTACGTTGTTTTATCTATAAACACGAAACTGTCCAGTAGTCCATATTTAATTTACAACTATATTCACCTGAAATAGGGTTCAAATTCGTAGATGTCATCGATGACTCTGCGCACGCGGCACGTGACCCCGCAGTTCGGGTGTTGCTGTCCGTACACGGAGATGGCTCGCTCCACCAGCTGATGCACCGATGTTAACTCCACCACTGTTAAGATAAAAAAATTGTTACTACATACTTACAGAAATCAAAATCATAATCTTGAATTCCCTACAGGCGAAGGCAGAGGAAGGTACAGTAACTAAAAGTACGTTCATGTCACACCAGTTATGCTTTAGTCCCATGTATAAGGACCGTTTGCCCTCAATCGTACACAAATCTCCGCTCTAGGCTGCTACAAAGAAACCCAATAACACTTTTCCCAAATGGGAATGGAACCTAGGACATCGCATACTCAGACGTAGTACCTACTTACGCTTACTCGATCAATGGGGTACTATTCTTATATTTGTACTCATATTTTTACGATAAAAACCTGCTTTACCGACATCAAAATGACAGTATGTACTTATACCTATTTACTTTCCAGGGATATTATTATACCTATGTAGCTCTTTATCTTTTACTCAATTTTACAAGCTGTTACTGGGCTAACAACCCTAGTTGCGGTAGGGTAGGACCCAACTGAAGATTGTGTCCGAGCATCTGCAGTTCGTCTCAAGGCTGATTATAAAGGCCGTTTAACAAAAATTAGGACCCATCAATGATTGCATAATTAAACAGCAATATCTTCTGAATATACTTAGGTATCACATGTGTCTTAGCTAGATTAAACAGTGACTCACGGTCCTACGAACTACTTGTTTGATTGTTTCTTTAACAAGAGATAGCAATAGTAACTTGGACAATTAACGAGCGTGACGTCTCGAGTTTGAGACCCAGATGGGGCAGTTTTGATAAGTTTCCCATGCATAACATAACATGACGCCTGGTTGCTCCGACGTGGGCACAGGTAAATACCATACCCACATTTCGAGAGTCGATGTCACTAGCTTTTAATCGGGCAACAATTCAAACGCTGGGCTATTATTGGCAAATTTCAAACGGGAATACCCAATGACTATACTTACAATGATTATACCACTCATCATTTTACAATTCATATCAATTAGGATGCAATATCGGATCCGGGGAACTATAGGTACTTTACAAGTAGATACATCTCTGAAATTCCGAGCGAATCGAAGCGAATACATATGTGCTCCATATATCAATCACTTCCATCGGCCAAGTAATTAAAGTTTACTAAGAAATGAAGTGACTTATTATTGGACCTTTTTATTTTACCGAAAGGACCACCGCAACCTTAGGTTACTAACACAAACGCATACACTAAATTACAACGCCTATCAATTATAAAAAGGAAATAATACTCAGATACTTACAGTTTTTGTCGCCAAAGCTGCGTTCATCTTCATCAGTATTTCCACCACCGCTGCCTTTCTTAAAAGAAATCAGTTTCGGTATCACCAACAACATGCATACCACGGCGAGCATTGTCACAAGTTTCTTGAAGATCAAAAGTTTCAGCAGTAATTTTGCAATAGTTAAAATGTCTAATTTTAACGACAATTTGTCCAAAAATCCTAATGCTGGTGCTGTGTAAGGAACTCCATATGATGGCTTCAGAGGCGGGCCGTATATCGGTGGTGGCAAAGGTTTGTGAATCGGCGGGCCATACGATTGTGCTGGCGGTCCGTACGTCTGAGCTGGAGGTCCATACGAGGGAGCAGGAGGTCCATAAGACGGGGCAGGCGGTCCGTAACTATTTGCAGGAGGCCCGTAGTTTGGAGAGGGTGGACCGTAAGTGTTCGGAGGAGTATTATAGGTTATTTCTGGCTCAAACTTCACAGGCGATCCGTAACTGGACGATGGAGGCGAGTAGCTGTTCGATGCCGACGGTCCAGAGTATCCTGACGATCCCGACGAACTGAAACTGCTGTCACTCGAATACGACGGTGAGTAGTCGTAGCCTGATTGATAACTGTCATCACGATTTGAAATCTTCTTTTCTCCATCTTTTGCTGTAATTATCACAACACCTTGTTTCGCCTTCTCAGCTTCAACGCGCGATTTAGAATAAGCATCTAAATACGTATCGGTTTTAGATGCTGTCGATTTTGTTGCGTTTGCCGGCCCGACAATTGCAGAAACACAAGAGCTAACCGCTAATATAATAGCAAAATATTTAAAAAGTGCCATGTTGCTGCTAATCCTCGGTCTACCGCCCGAAAGAAGTTGTCGCCATCGATCGCAAGTAACGAATGACAAGCGACGTTGACTCCCATTCAGTTTTCACTTTTGACTTACCGTAAAAGAACCTAAATATGATAATGGAACACAATTAAATTCTCTGAGTGAGCCCAGCGCGTTCCGCATTGCTCATGGTAAGTAGGCGCGCGCGTGTCGCAGCTCGCATGCTAATGGACGTTAGAGACCGCGCGACCCGCCGCAAAGCCTTGTTGGATGAGCCTCCCCAAACATCGGGACCTTTCATCGCATAAAGAAATCTTTAATAGACCGCAATTTGTCCGTGAAAGTTTTATCGTCGGTTTTATCGGTCATGTTACAGAAATATATTACCTACATGAATTGCATCTGATGAAATATGACCACCTATTGTGCTCTCTTCCTTTCTCTGCCTGCAATGGCAAATGTATTTTCTTTTTTTTTAAGAACGCTCTGAAAAATAATATCAGCTATTAAATTGTTCCATATTTTCACTGGTTACTAGGTGTTCCTCAGTTCTCTGGGCGGAAATAAAAATTTACAAGTAGAAATGTGCGAGTCCGGACTGCGCCACCCTCAGACTTGCATAGCAGAAAACGCAAAACTTGACATTCTGTGGCGCTCCGGAATTAGGTTTTCAAATGTCCCAGTGGACTCTGAAGAGGATATAAGAAAGAGGCTCTAATTAAAATGTGCATGAAACAACTCCCATTAGGTAAATAAAAGAAAAACCATGTAACTCAGATCATTAGTTAAGAATCAGCCCAAATTAATCTTTGAAACCTTGAAAGACTTCAAGAGAAGAAAACGCACCACCGGCGGCTAAGGAAAGGTAGGTTCTCTTTAGGCTAAATAGGCCAAGAAGTTTTCATAAAACCTACCCCATGTTCGACTATATCCAGACCATAGATATACCTAATAAATCCACACAGTGCGTAGGCTAACAGAAAACATTCGTATGTATAATCCGCGCGTGATCAAAAAGGGATGGAACCTTATCAAAGTAAATAGAAAATGACAGTTCTCAAGACAAGTAGCGTTAGCGAAAAAACTCTGAATCTATACTTCTATACTAATATTATAAAGCAGAAGAGTTTGTTTGTTTGTTTGGTTGAACGCGCTAATCTCAGGAACTGCTGATCCGGTTTGAAAAATTCTTTTAGTGTTAGATAGCCCATTTATCGAGGAAGGTTATAGGCTATATACCATCTCGCTAAGACCAATAGGAGTGGAGCAGTAATGAAAAATGTTACGCAGACGACGTTGCACGGGTCAGCTAGTAATAATATTATAAGCAGAAGAGTTTGTTTGTTTGGTTGAACGCGCTAATCTCAGGAACTACTGGTCCGATTTGAAAAATTCTTTTAGTGTTAGATAGCCCATTTATCGAGGAAGGTTATAGGCTATATACCATCTCGCTAAGACCAATAGGAGTGGAGCAGTAATGAAAAATGTTACGCAGACGACGTTGCACGGGTCAGCTAGTAATAATATTATAAAGCAGAAGAGTTTGTTTGTTTGGTTGAACGCGCAAATCTCAGGAACTACTGGTCCGATTTGAAAAATTCTTTCAGTGTTAGATAGCCCATTTATCGGGGAAGGCTATAGGCTATATATCATCACGCTAAGACCAATAGGAGCGGAGCAGTAATAAAAATGTTACGCAGACGACGTTGCACGGGTCAGCTAGTTAATTGTAAATTAGTTATTTCTACGATCTCATAGGGTTGTGTAAACATACAGAAAAGTTTTATGGTTGTAATCCTTTTCATGATAATGTTTAGAAATACCAGTATATTATGTACCTACATTATAAATCGAAATTCATTGACCATCTTCGCTACTTTTTTTTTCCAATTATATGGATAAAACATGTTTAAATTAATGTAGGTGAATTTTATTTTAAGAATAAGGAGGACTAAGTTCAACTTCAAAAATAACAATTTGAATCGATTTGTAAATACTTAATTATTTACAAAATATACCTGTACGATTTATTGTTGGAAACTGGCAACACTGAAGGACGAGTAATGTAATTTATAAGTCGAAGAATAAAGCAATTATTTAATAAATACACATCGTAGGCGCAAGTTGATACAAAAGTATTGAATAAATATGCGTTTAAAAACAAAACATGTGTTTTGATTTATTTGAAAGAAAGAAAAAGAAAGAAAGAATATATTTTATTTAGCACATACATAAAACACGCACGGTACATGGTAAAAACTTAATAATAAAATGGTAGGTATGCTAAACTAAGTGCGTGTCTCAGGGCTGCACTAAAAAGGTTCATTTCAGCGATATGTCAGACAGACTGATACTGTCTGACGCTGGTTTTCTAATGAACCTTTCAAAGGACGAGTAGCGGTTCATTTGAATAAATAAACATAATAGAATATGGAGCAAATTATACAAAAAATAAAAACAAAGTTAGGTCGGGATATTATAAGAATGTTCGTTAATTTAGTTGTGTACCTACGTGTGATGTGTTAATAAGTACTGAACGAAGAAAGTGTGAAGTGAATAAATTGGAAATATATATATATATATATGTATAACGGAAACAGATGAAGGCAAGCGTTATATAATATTTCTATTTAGATGTATACTTTCCTTATAGCTAGTAGGTTTAAAATGTCGGACAAGACTCATTTGTTGTTCCAGCTCTGTAAGGTTGCAAGTTTCTAAAGACACCATAATAAACCCTATTTACTCAAATAGAAAATCGTCTTCTGCTAAGTTGAAGTACCTACCTTTACGCGTTTGTTTGCGCGACACCCGGAGAAAGTATGCCGATCGGGAATAATGCAGACTACCCGCAAACCTATAACACTCAATATGTTTAAGATGAGTACAACTTAGAATAATAACGCATAGAAGCCGCGTCTAGAACAAAACCCGAGCAAAATCGTGTGTCCACTTCATTTTCTTTGTGTGCGTGAGCCGAATGTGTCTACGTTCCTCTAACGCACACAGATATAGCTTTCAGTGATACCATTACTAAGCCGTTACCCACAAAATATGGGAAGACGCATTACTATTTTGCTATCAAGGCAAGTATTTTATGTTGTTGGGAACTGGAAAAGGTAAACATGATTTTTCATGTAATATGACATATTTTTTCGGAAGGTATATTTTTTGGCCCCTTCATAGAGGCCAAGGCTCAAGTGGCTGCTAGAAAGTTGGGGATCCTGGCAAAGGTGAGACGGTACTTCACGCCGGAACAGCTTCTTAAACTGTATCAAGCGCAAGTTCGATCGTGTATGGAATACTGCTCTCATCTTTGGGACGGATCTGCCAGATACCAGCTTGATGCCCTCGAGTCAATTGAAAAACGAGCCAAGAGGATCATCGGTGATGATAAGCTCGTCGGATCGAAGCTCCAAAGTCTTGAGCACCGACGCCGAGTTGCTGGCCTGTCGGTTTTCTATCGTTTACATTTTGGGGAGTGTGCGACGGAATTGCATAACTTAATTCCGCCAAGCCCGTTCCACCATCGGACCACAAGACGTACGGCGATGTACCACCGGTACATGGTGGACATCCCACCTATACGCACAAAACGTTTTGGGAATACATTCATTGTGCGTACAGCTAAGGAGTGGAATTCCCTGCCTGAGTCTGTGTTTCCTGATAGCTAAAACCTGGGAGTCTTTAAGTCAAGAGTGAATAGGTTACTTCTAGGCAAGCGTGCTCCACCTTAGACCGCATCATCGCTTAACATCAGGTGAGATAGCGGTCAAACGTACGCCTATAAATATATAAAAAAAAAAAAAAAAAAAAGCTATAATTCAATTTATTTCAAAATAAAAGGAAATAAATCGCATAAAGAATGAGATATTGTTCAATGCGTTTAGAATGCTTGATGGGTTATAATTATAAACAATGTTAAAGCATCGGGTTTGATATGAATTAACAGTAAGTATTGTATTTTAAAATTACAAAAATGAAAAACATGAATGAAAGCAATGTGGGTATTTTTTCCTCACAAATAGCAACACTGTGTTATGACAAGTTAGGTTATTAGAATTTTGTTTTATTTATCGATTTACGTAAAAATAGTGCATAGAATGTGAGTACTTATTTGTGAAATGTTATTTTATCACATTTTTTTGTTTTCCTGATGTGCTAAAACATCCTTTCACGCAACAAACTGTCATTTTCAATTATTTACTCGCGAGCTGTGTTCGACGGAACGTGACATTGAGTACTGACGGCCTGGTGGCTAAGTTTGACGGATTAGGCTAAGTTTTAGTTGCCTCACTTTTTGCACTCGTACTAGGTTTCTATGCGTTATTATTCTAAGTTTTAAGGATAGCGTGGCTGTTTAGAAAGGGGGTGACATGGCTTCTAGGGGGAACTAAATAACAGAAACGAGCACAGGCATTCTGGACTCTCTGTATAAGCCTATCGGTACGAGCCAGCAAGAACGGGCCGTAAACCGTATCAGCGTAATTTAATTTAGAAAGGACTAGGGTTTCGACTAGCTGCTCGCGAAGCTTTTCGGACAGGAAGGGCCTCATTTTGTACAGCAGTCTCAGGCGATAGAAGCAATTTCTCACGGAATCAGCGATATGCTTCTCAAATCTAAGGCCGCTGTCCATACACAATCCAAGGTTCCGCGCCTCATCTACTCGCTCAATAGGCCTACCCATCAGAGACAAACTTAGACTTGCAGGTAGCCGATTTAACTGTTGCTTCGTACCAAACAGCATGTATTTGGTTTTTAAAGGGTTTAATGCCAAACTATTCTCCTCTGACCAGGCGGAGATTCTGTCTAGGTCTTCATTTAGGTCCCTAATCGCTGTGTCATAATCATCCGGTCTGAAAGACAAATATAGTTGCACATCGTCGGCATAAATGTGATATTTGCATTTCCGAAGGCACTTTATGATATCCGCACAATAAAGTATAAAAATAATCGGACCCAAAATGGATCCCTGAGGAACTCCTCTTTCTATAGAAGAAAGAGCTGAGGCCAAAGTAGTACCATCCGCCAAACGTAATTCTACGAGTTGCTTTCTGTCACTGAGGTAGCTTTGGAACCACTGGCTTGCATTGTCGTCAAATCCGTAGTATTTTAACTTTGACAGTAACAGTGGGACATTGAGACAATCAAACGCACGGGAAAAATCTAGTAGCACCATCAGTGAACACAAACCCTTATCTTGGGCAGCTAGAATGTTGTCAGTAACATCCAGCAACGCCGTAGAAGTACTTCTCTGCTTCCTGAAACCGGATTGTAGGTCAGGTAATATTTCATTTTCCTCCAAAAACCGAGTCAGTTGACGGCACACTACCCTCTCCATTACCTTCGATAGACAAGGCAGTATACTGATCGGCCGCAAGTCCTTGACTTCTACAGGATTTGGATTTTTAGGTAGTGGTCTGACTGTAGCAATTTTCCATTGGTATGGAAACTTAGCTGACCATATGGAGTAGTTCATAATGTAGGTTATAACTGCCAAAGTATGTGGTAAGCTTAGGGTAAGCATGTCTAAAGTTATATTTGTATCTTTTCGAGCATCGTTACCACGCGAAGCCGAGAATGGACAATCCTTTGATAGTTTCGGGTAGTAGGTATGAATTGCTGGTTGATTTTGCTAAAGTGGCCTTTTTAAACCCGCTGGCAACTTTTGCTGACGCTACGGCTGGCCGGCGGACCGCGCGCGTCTCAGTTCCAAAAGGTCGCATCCCATTCTGACCGCGCGCGAGAAATACCTACCTAGTTCCAGTCATTTAGGCTGTGTTTTTCACTTTTATACAAAATTATATGCACTACTAGACCTGGCGATCGCTGTTTTGCCAAATAAAAAAAATCGGTCAAGCCGTTACGGGGGAGGTCCATAGCAAAAATCGTGACAAGAGAGTTTTGTATGTTACCTAGAAGAAGATAAAAATATTCCTATAGCCGATAGAAGCGAGATGCACATTAACGGTTGTTATGGCAACACTTGAGGGAGGCCGATGTCCAGCAGTGAACGTCTTTCGACTTATATGATAATGATGATGATATGCTTTCTTCCTAGTTATCTTAGAGCAACGATTCATAGTACTTAGTGAAATAGCATGTAAAATGCACCTGAGACCTAACATAAAAGCGTCATAACAAACAATGTTAATGCCTTTGCTGTTGAACACTTTTAGTAGGTGCTATGTATTCTCCAGCGACTTGGATAGATTTTAAAAGACGGCAAGGTATTACAAGGCTTAGCCCGTGTTAGTTTAAATATCCATTACTACAGGCCATGAATGTACAGCTCTTAACAATCATTGTATGAAGAACTAGCTGACCCGCGCAACTTCGTCTGCGTCACATTATCCATTACTGCTCCGCTCCTATTTGTCTTAGCGTGATGATATATAGCCTATAGCCTTCCTCGATAAATGGGCTATCTAACACGTAGTTCCTGAGATTAGCGCGTTCAACCAAACAAACAAACAAACTCTTCTGCTTTATAATATTAGTATAGATATGGGGTTTGACGATGACGAGTGAATACCAAACCGAATACGCCTAAATTAAAAGTGCTACATTACATGCATTCGAGTATTTTTTCTACCAGTAATAAATGAATAGGTAAGGCAAAAAATTCGAAAACTCTTAGCTTTGTAGGTACATACCGTTTGTGTTGACAATAACTGTTTTGGAGATTTAGGTATTAACTTTAAAAAGCGTCTGATTTTCACAAATGTTTTGTAAGCCCTGTTTAGCTTTCGGAGCACGAAACAATGAATTTTGCCAACATTTCCGACAGCCAAACGTATTGGGACAGGCTCCAAAATGATAAAATACAAGTTGTATGGTAAAACATACGACAACGGCATAAATTGTATTTAAATTGTTGGCGATTTCTACTGATCAGCAATGCACAGCTGTGTCATTTTCACTTGCTTAGTTATACGAAACTAAAAGACCTTTTCAGTTTACTAAGTTATGCACTTTGCATTTTCATAATCGTGGTCGCAATAGCAACGTAGGTTGTTATTTCAATAATTTCTGCAGAAATGTTCATAGGCAAAAACCTAAATACAGGTATTTTTAGGGTTCCGTACATCAAAAGGAAAAAAGCGGAACTCATATAGGATCACCTTGTTGTCCGTCTGTCCGTCCATCCATCTGTCCGACCCTGTATCTCGAGAACGCGTGGAGGTATCGAGTTGAAATTAGGAGTGAGTCGTATTTATCGAAACAGTTAAAAAAAACAGTTATTTCAAAGTAACAACATGAAACAGGTATCTCAGAACCGAAATAACAGCTCCTACCTATTTCGCCTGTTCCTCAAACAACCGTAGTAACCGTAACTCGACATACAAAACGAAACGACCTGGAACAGCTATGTGAAACAGTTTCAAATGGAACATGCTCCATTCTCTTCTGACTTATTATAATAGAAAGAGACAACATCTGTTCTTTGGAACAAGCTCTTTGCTACTCTGGTTCATTGTAATAGAAAGAGATAGAACCTGTTCCCTGCTTGTCACTGTTTCTGACCTTTTCAGTAGCAGGTACTGTTTCTGAATCTGTTGCAATCAATGAGTCTTTAGTTCCAGTGGAACAGGCTGCTTTTTTGGAACAGGTTTTTGGAACTGTTTTCTTCTTGGAACTGAAACAGGTGAAACAGGTTTCTAATTTTATCTGTTCCAACCCACCCCTAGTTGAAATAAAAACCATATACAGACCTACATACTTTTGAAGCTGTGAAAAAACCAAACTTCTTTTTAAGTATGCCCCAAAAAATATTTATTTCGACACTCAAAATACAAGGAATCAAAATTGTAGGGTATTTTCCGTTGACTTAGAAACTAAGAAACTTGGCAAGTAATACCGTCTTACACTACAAGTATAGGGAAAAATCTGAAAACTAAACATTTGTAATTAAATTATAAGAAATATGTATATCTAGTATGTACCTAAAAATTTGTACGGAACCCTCGGTGGGCGACTCCGACTCGCACCTGTCCGTATATTTTTTTAGAACTGACTTATCACCTTTTTTTGGTTGGGAAAATTTCAAGTTATTCCTGCTCTGGGCGGAGCGGAAAAGGATGTCAGATTCTTACTGACTAAAACCCACCTGCAGTAAGTCTTTAGAACAATTTCGCAACTACCTGTTTATTGATACTGCATGCAGCAGTTAAAAGTGAAAAAACCGGCCAATATTTATTTTTATCTTATTGGAACAAACCCGCCGCACATTCCCAACCACCGCAACTCTTGAAAACCAGAATCAACAGTGGCGACCAGCAGAAAAACGCCGAGAAAATGAAGCCCGACGACGATTACCTATTACAGTTCTTGAGATACCGCCCGCTGACAAGGGGACGGACGGACAGCGGATGCTTAGTTATTAGGAACCCTAAAAAAAACCATGACCTCAATTCTGAGGAAAAACAGGAAAAATGCATGAGAAAAATGCCTATGGCGTACAATGGGCTCTATACACAAGCAAAATATTTTCACGCATTAGTGACTCTTTAAACTCGTGAATTCATGCAGGCGCCGCTAACAGTGCACCGTCTTTGAATGACAATATATTTGACGCTCACGACCATGATTGCATGAATAATGTACCTACTGCGGAAAGGATTTCTGACTTCCTTGAAAAGTAACCCAGTATCCCAAACATACTTTTAGACTATGCTTTATTGTTTCAAGACAATGGGCAAGAATGATTTTACTTATTTTACTATTTCCCTTACAATGGAGGCAAATTTTTCTATAATCTAACAGTTACTTAAGACACTCAAACATACCCATTAGGATAAGTCAAAAGAATAAAATTAGTACTATTCATAAAATGAGAACTACAAATCAACAATTTAAGTATTTATTCCTATTTACTTCTAAATCTACTGTATTATTCAAACGGATTAGTACCAGTCAAGAGTCTTTCTTCAAAATACTTGTGTTGCTTCCTTAGTTTTTCCTCATCAGGTTTTGCAAAAAATGAACTAATTGATTTTGGCTTTTTCTTAGTGTTTCCTTCGTCATCCACATCCTCAAATGTACAGGTTGCAGCTTTCTCTTGCAGCATAAGTTCCGCGGTTGACCAGCTAAACCTAACAAGTGCTGGATACCCAAACACATTGTCAATTTGTTCACGAATAAACTTTTTCGTCTGTGGATCTGAAAAGAAAAGATCCTTAATTAAAGTTTATAAGTGCTTTCAAGAAATTGGAGCCATTAATGTGTAATACTGGGGTAACTTTTTTTTTTTTGGGCGGTATTTCATCATAATTATGTATTTTTCCACACTCGAATGAGTGGAAGGGAATGTTCGACTGTAACTGACTTAAACCCATGCATATTCCTCCTAATGACGGTTGCGTTCCAAGATAGCGGAACTCTGGAATGTGGACCCAATGCAACCTTGGATGCTTGGGGGATGCCTGTATCCAGCAGTGGATGCTTTTCCATTCAAATGATGATGCTGACTAACCTGGTCTGGTTACAAACTTACCAGAAAAATCTAGTTTCTAGAGTATTATTCAGATATTCGCAGTCTTCTAAGTATTTCTTAATGAAATTACTTTTAAGTTAGCTAGTTGATCTTAGCTTACCTCCAGGATAGCCACTACCAAATTCAGAGTGGGTCATTTCTAATCCTTCACGGAACTGCCACACTTTTAAGGCATGATCTCTCGTCACCTTTGCCACAATACTAGCTGCAGACACAATGGGGTATATTGAATCAGCTTTCTTTGCCACCTGAAAACAAGAATTTATGCCTTAATAGTGGAAAAACTTTTTGTTATGTTTGAATCGAGCTGATTGTTACAAATGAATAAATCAGTTTGCTTTCTGATCTCGACTTGTGTGTATCTTTAAAGGCTTGGGCACACCAAAAGCAGTTGCAGTGCGGTAGCAGTGCGTCTACGTTAGAAAATAATGTAGTTATATGAGGGATGACACACTGAACAAACGCGGGCCCGCTGATCCTACCTGCTCCGCCACTGCGCCGCGCACGCACTGCTCTTCTGACAAAACTTTTGGACGGGAGCAGCGCAGGCGCGGGGCGGTGGCAGCGCAGGCGCGGGGCGGCCGCAGTGAGTACAGCCCTCGCCAAACTTTGTGACCGCTCTGAAGTTAACTACAACGGGGCGCAGTAATAAATCTCATACAAAAACAGCACCGCGCGAGGCTTGCGCATCGGAAAAACTAACTTCAGGGCGGTCACAAAGTTTGGCGAGGGCTGTACACGTTGTATTACTACGTCCGCCATATTGACTAGTCACACCTAAGCACACAGAGTACATTATACTATATACTGAAATAGAGACCAATCGTCAGCCGCAAAATGGGTAATAACTTTCGACGCGCCTCTAACGCCATCTGTTAGCACTGGTCAGAATCTTTGCTATACTTACCTGTTTATACATGCACTATACCTACGTACGTATCTATGAATATATTCATGACTAGCTGACCCGCGCAACTTCGTCTGCGTCACATCATTGCTCTGCTCCTATTTGTCTTAGCGTGATGATATATGCCTTTATATAGCCTATAACCTTCCTCGATAAATGGGCAGTCAGCAATTCAAATCGGACGAGTAGTTCCTGAGATTAGCGCGTTCAATCAAACAAACAAACAAACTCTTCTGCTTTATAATATTTTATTAATTTATTAATATAGATTTAATAGTTATTTTCATTACTAGCTTCTGCCAGCGGCTTCGCCCGCGTGATCCCTAGGGAAAATATTCCCAGGATGAAAAGTAGCTTATGTGCTATTCCAGACTATAATCTATCTTTGTTCTAAATTTAATTAAGATCCTAACGGATCTTAATTAAATTTTGCCGTTCTGGCGTGATTGAGTAACAAACAACCAAACTTTCACATAAAATAATATTTAGAAATTATAACCATCTTCCCCTCGACATTATAATTATTAAAGGATATTGCAAACTGTCGTAAGCTGTTTTCCGAAGCTACTCGCTAGCTAGCCTCTAGGCGCCAAGCTGGCCGCCTGCCTGTGCGTTCGCGACCACAAAAATAATCCTTATAGCATGATTCAGTATTCACGAGCGATGGCTTAATTAGCGTTTTTCATGTATAACTTTGGTGTTTCTATACCGATTTCTATGATTCTTTTTCTATGGAATAGTTAATAATGTTAACTTTTATTAATGTTAATTAGGGACGACTGAGAGTTTTATAAACGTAAGAGTAGACAAATACAATCAGAGAGCTTCGAACTGCTAAGCTATCGGGAGTTACACGTGTTATTGTTCGTCAATCATAAAAGATAGACATATGCTGTCGTTGGATATTTTTTATATAATTTTAAGGAGAACATTTCCGTCATACATGATTTCTGTGTAGCTTTCACCATTAAGGTTGCACACGCGACGGAAGCTTAAAAAATGGAGTAACTTCTCCCGTTTTCCCAACATTTCCCTTCACTGCTCTGCTCCTATTGATTGTAGCGTGATGAAAAGTATACTATAACCTGCTCAGGAGTATGAATAATAATTGTACTAAGTTTCATTAAAATCCGTCGAGTAGTTTTTGTTTCTATTACGGTTATACAGACAGACAGACAGACAGACAGACAGACAGACAGACAGACCGACAGACAGACAGACAAAAATTGTACTGATTGCATTTTTGGCATCAGTATCGGTCCCTAATCACCCCCTGATAGTTTTTTGGAAATATATTTCATGTACAGAATTGACCTCTCTACAGATTTATTATAAGTACTAGCTGACCCGCGCAACTTCATCTGCGTCACATTTTCCATTACTGCTCCGCTCCTATTTGTCTCAGCGTGATGATATATAGCCTATAGCCTTCCTCGATAAATGGGCTATCTAACACTGAAATAATTTTTCAAATAGGACCTGAGATTAGCGCGTTCAACCAAACAAACAAACAAACTCTCCTGCTTTATAATATTAAGTACTAGCTGACCCGCGCAACTTCGTCTGCGTCACATTTTCCATTACTGCTCCGCTCCTATTTGTCTCAGCGTGATTATATATATATATATATATACGCCTATAACCTTCCTCAATAAATGGGCTATCTAACACTGAAAGATTTTTTCAAATCGGACCAGTAGTTCCTGAGATTAACGCGTTCAACCAAACAAACAAACTCTTCTGCTTTATAATATTAGTATAGATTGCATAATATACAAAATCTACGTTCAGTTACGTATCCTGATCTCTCTCTCGAATTAAGAATATAATTATGAAGAGGGTACCTAATGCAGGGCACTGTATCATCTCTATCGGTTGAAATGCCGACCAGCCCAGGTACCTAATCTCCTGGTACAAACTAATCTTGAATCAAAATCAACAAAACCAACTATCGAACGAATGGTGCTGAATCAAGTGGATTCTTAATTTCGTCCAGAACAGTCCAAAAAGAAACACATTTTCTCCGATTTTTACTGACAATATTGCTGATCGTAGACCACTGATAAATAAGTTAATAGTTTTAAGATTTTATAATATCAAAAAAGTTTTACTGGGTTCATAGAATCGATTTATTATAGAGGAGCTCGTGGCTAAAGCCGCACGGGCCGATCTTCAAGGCTAAACTATAACAGACGAACGCATCGATCTTCAAGGTTAAGCAACGCTTGCGAAGGTTGGTCTGTGGGTGGGTGACCATCTTGACATACCGAGTTTCCTTCGTGCCTCAGAAAGCACGTTAAGCCTTTGGTCCCGGCTGTCATTTGTAGATCTTTGGCAGTCGTTACGGATAGTCAAAAGCCAGTAAAATCTGACTGAAATCTTGCATTTAATGAGTTGTGGAGGTCTGGTAGGCAGCCGCGCCACGTAAAATACCGGTATTCAGCTGAATCCGGTTTGTCTGGAAGCCAAGCCAATATAGTAAGGAAAAGGCTAGGTTGTTATAATGGTCACCCATTCACAGACCGACCTCGGCAAGCGTTGCTTAACCTTTAGGAGTGATGCGTATTTATCGAAACAGTTAAAAAAAACAGGTATTTCAAAGTAACAACATGAAACAGGTATCTCAGAACCGAAATAACAGCTCCCACCTATTTCGCCTGTTCCTCAAACAACCGTAGTAGCCGTAACACGAAATACAAAACGAAACAACCTGGAACAGCTATGTGAAACAGTTTCAAATGGAACATGCTCCATTCTCTTCTGACTTATTATAATAGAAAGAGACAACATCTGTTCTTTGGAACAAGCTCTTTGCTCTTCTGGTTCATTGTAATAGAAAGAGATAGAACCTGTTCCATGCCTGTCACTGTTTCTGACCTTTTCAGTAGCAGGATTATCTATGGTAGCAGGTACTGTTTCTGTATCTGTTGCAATCAATGAGTCTTTAGTTCCAGTGGAACAGGCTGTTTTTTGGAACAGGTTTTTGGAACTGTTTTCTTTTTGGAACTGAAACAGGTGAAACAGGTTTCTAATTTTATCTGTTCCAACCCACTCCAACCTTGAAGATCGACGTGTTCGGCTGATTATATAGTTTAGCCACATTGAAACATAATACCAAATATTCATCTCTTCTGTTAGTAAAACAGTTTACTTATGGATACAGGTAACTCCGGACTCCGGAGGAGACTCTCCTCTCCCCCAGTAAATCGAAAAACAATCTAGTAATTCAATCAAATCCATACTTCCATAGCTAATAATTACAACATTATACGTCTTCAAGTTAAACAACATAAAACATGGGGCTGACCTTATGCTATTGCGGAGAATCTTAACACCGCGATTCAGAAAAACGCGTCATAAGTACAACGCCATCTATCGATCTACAACGTAACTGAACTGTCTTTATGCTCATAACTACTCATAGGTTCAAACTTAGAAGCTTACACGTTACGATAAATAATGATAATATAATAACATATAATTATAAACATTATGTGTTTAATTAAAAAATAACTCAAAAATACATTGTTTCGGGGTCTTTTCACACATTTCTTATTAAAAAATTTCTCAATAGATGGCATTGCAAGTATCTGAAGTCTCAATGAAAACAACCTATTTTAGCGTTCGATGAAGTTTCTTCGTAAACTTTAAAATTCGATATCTTTTGATTTTGTGGGTCGATTTTGATGAAATAAACACTAAATGTTGCTCCGATTATCACTTAATATTTCGAAGTACCTAAATTTTGAATCCAATCAGTGGTTTATGCGTGATGCTCCTCCAAACGCACAGACATACAGACGCACAGACATACAGACGCACAGACAAACAGAAAAGAATTTCAAAAACTGCTTTTTTGTGTTCTATGTCATTTTTCTGACATTTCTATGTATTTTTTATGCGAAAATATTCAATGTACAGACACGGCAACTCTACGATTTTATTATATGTATAGATTTCATTGAAGGTAATTTTTATTTAACTTGTTTTTCATGTAAGGGAACATAAATGAAACATTTTATAACATCAAAACAATGATTTATGTTGTTTTTATACGCGTTTGTACATAATGTAGATTCTGCGGAAATGTATAACAATTATTTTTTTTTAGTGTACTTCAAAACTAGTTTATTTGTGTCTTTTATAGCACTTATTAAATTTCTTAGCTTTATTTGTAGTCTATCCTCATCATCATCAACCTGTTTTCTCCCAGCTAATATTTTATTTATATTTAAATATCATACAACGGATGACAATTCGAATTAAATAATCAATTAATTTGTCTTTGTGTAATTTACATTATATGAATTGAAAATCGATAAATATTATAATTGCTGTCTTAATTATTTCTTTTAAATTACATTTTTCAATGTTCTCTTTCATAATTTCATTTATTATGTCTTGCATATTTGAAATTAATTCGATTAACTCTTTGCTGGGAGTGCAAAGCCATCGTCGACCTGCATATTCCCTATATTTAATATATTCTGTTTGATTTTTTGATGCCAAATTATTTATGCAATCAGTGCAAGATTTAAAAACTCGTGTTTTCGTTTTTTTTAAGAAATATCCGCTCATATATTGTATTGGAGCAATAATTCGGGGATCCCTTTCTTTTACCTCTAGAGGAGTAAAATGAAAATCAAATATTTTGGAAAAATCGAAAGAGGAGCAGGTCGACGTTGTTTTCGCATTTTCGTTGATGATGAGAGTGCAGTGCATCACAAAAGTCTCCTTCGCAGTTACCGCGGGTGTGGACACTGCTTAAATTATTTATTAAAAGTGTGGCGAAAGCAGATTCGAACTGATCACAAGTGGGATTAGTGTTGCGGCACCCTTGGCCAAAGCAGTTGAGCGGGACAGACGCAGCGCAGGTCGTAAACGGTTGTGATTTTTTACAACTTTATCATGGAAACTATTTTTTTATTATTTTTTTTTCCTAATTGATTCGAGTTGGTGAGGAAATATAAATGTTTATATGATTTAAAGGACAAATAATAAAGAAATACGGTTTACAAGATGCGACTATGGGTAGGTACGTACGATACTATGACTCTCTTACTTATATCTAGAAGCTACAAAAGCTCCTCTTCGTCAGAGTCAGAACCGTTCAACATCTTGAAGTGTACCGAGTGTGGCTATCAGTGGCGAAGGCTCCATACAACTCAATTCCTATCGGCTTCCCTTTCGAAATATGGCGAATACTAACATCTATGTATTGTTTTCAATTATCATTTAAACAAATAATTATTTACGAAGTTACATTGCAGGTATAAAATTTGCTTATGAAAGTTACAATCAAATAAATAAATCAACGCCGACATTAAGTTGAAATAACCCGGCCGGCGTTTTAGGAATCCCAGTACATGTTTCTCTTGTAGCGATCGTGACCTTGAGGCGACATAATACCGCCAGATATAGGTGTGCGTTCGCCCAGCGGAATGTTGTTGAATTAAAAGATTTTAGTTATGCAGATATTTAGTGTATGACGTCGTATAATTGTGTATGGTATAAAAAAATTTGTGCACGCAGCCATTGTGGAGAAATTCACCAAAAACTGATTCCGCTGGGCGAACGTTGTCCTGGCGGAACTTTTTTTAATCCATAGATTTTAGAAGAAAAGAGATGTGTCCAAAAATTAGTGTGTATTTGTGTGTAATTGTGTATGTATGAATAAAATTAGTGCATGCATAAACTTCGGAGAAATTCAAGTTTCCGCTACGCGAACGTTTGGCCATTACCTAGTTTTCATATAAAGCGCTTACATAGAGAGCTGTAGATTTTTACATAAGTTGTTTTGAATTTGTTTATATTTGTTTAAAAAACAGGTTTAGAAAAAATCGTAGGGCTTAAAAGATAAAAATATAAACGTAAAATACGCTTATTAGGTCTTAGTTCTTAAAGTATGCACTTTGGGGTCTAGATTTTCACGTTTATACAAACCTTGTAAGTGTCTGCAACATGTTGCCAAGTATCAATGATGTTCCGTTAGTAATTAAAGAGTTATAGGACAATTTACCATGAATTGATCACTGTTTACAAAGCAGTCAAATATCACGCCGTTCTAAACGAATTGCATGGTAAAATGTATGCCAATAATTAGTGTAGTCATTCAACTATTCACATGCAAAATTTCATGTCATTAAATTCAGTAATTAAAGAAAAACAATTATAATACTGACGAAGCATCGAAAACCTACATAACCCGACCAAGTTCGGATGGCTACAAAAAAGCGGCCGTGCCATATATCTTAGAAACGTTCTTAACCTTGCAATATAGTATTTATTAATATGGTACAGTTACGTACACAAGCGTTAGGAAAAAATAAAACAATTGCATTTCTTGAATGAAAATTATTTTTTTAATAATAACGCCACTATCTACGATAAAAATAAATCTTCAATTAACAAGTACTTCTCTATTTAAATATTCGAGTACAAAAATATTTTTAATTACATATAATACTTAATTATGTAAGTAGGTAATTATGATAACGTTAACAAACGCTTGCAACGACAGCAATAGACTTAAATGTGTTTTAACTAAAATAGGTTTAATAAACGATTATGAATATAAGGGTAAGTATAATATTTCGAGCTTCAATAAAAATTAAATCACATCACATAACTAGACTATTCAGTTGTTTAGATTAGATCAACATTAAAAAAGTGCTTATAAACTAAAAGATTGGTATAAAAAAGGTATTTTCAAGAAAATATTCTTAAATGAGTAGCAAATACAGTAAATAACCTCAACATACATAAGTCACTACCAGTACAACGGTATACATCAATTAAAAAATCGATTCAAGAAGTAGTTTTTTTTAACTTATTAGATTGTTTGATCCACTAAAGTTGCAAAGGGGAACGCTCGTGCATGCCTAGTCCATTGGTTAAATAGTGTAATAAGCTACAATATGATAAATATTTACCTAAACAGTAGTAGGTACTTACATGTGGTAATTATTTAATTTCCCTAAGGGGTCTATAGTTAGAATCCTGATCCGTGAAATCTTCAATAGAAATTAGCTGTATGAATTTTATTTGTCTTAAATAATAGGTATATCTAGATTATATCTAAAGTCTCAAAAGCATACTTAAATAAAGTACCTACGTAAATAGTACCTACTTTCTGTCATAGTCAAATACATTTAAAAAGTAGGTGTACAAAAATAAATGACATTATTATATCGAAACAACAATTGTGTTATCACCTATACCAATTCAATACCGATATTATACTGTAAATTTTGGGATGTTACCTAAATATATTGCACGGCCGCTTTTTTGTAGCTATTCGAACTTGGTCGGGTTATGTAGGTTTTCGATGCTTCGTCAGTATTATAATTGTTTTTCTTTAATTACTGAATTTAATGACATGAAATTTTGCATGTGAATAGTTGAATGAATACACTAATAATTGGCATACATTTTACCATGCAATTCGTTTAGAACGGCGTGATATTTGACTGCTTTGTAAACAGTGATCAATTCATGGTAAATTGTCCTATAACTCTTTAATTACTAACGGAACATCATTGATACTTGGCAACATGTTGCAGACACTTACAAGGTTTGTATAAACGTGAAAATCTAGACCCCAAAGTGCATACTTTAAGAACTAAGACCTAATAAGCGTATTTTACGTTTATATTTTTATCTTTTAAGCCCTACGATTTTTTCTAAACCTGTTTTTTAAACAAATATAAACAAATTCAAAACAACTTATGTAAAAATCTACAGCTCTCTATGTAAGCGCTTTATATGAAAACTAGGTAATGGCCTAACGTTCGCGTAGCGGAAACTTGAATTTCTCCGAAGTTTATGCATGCACTAATTTTATTCATACATACACAATTACACACAAATACACACTAATTTTTGGACACATCTCTTTTCTTCTAAAGTCTATGGATTAAAAAAAGTTCCGCCAGGACAACGTTCGCCCAGCGGAATCAGTTTTTGGTGAATTTCTCCACAATGGCTGCGTGCACAATTTTTTTTATACCATACACAATTATACGACGTCATACACTAAATATCTGCATAATTAAAATCTTTTAATTCAACAACATTCCGCTGGGCGAACGCACACCAGATATAGAGCGGTGGCAAGCCGCTATTTTTCGAGTTACAATACAGACAGAGATAGGAAATGCGTACGCCAGAACGAGATGGAATGATACTGAAGTTGTATATTGAATTTGTTCAGATAGTAATATTTGGATGACACTTGACACATTCACAACAGATTTCTTTCGCGCTTATTTGTGTCATATTTATTGTTTGCACTAATTATTCAATTTCATTTCATTTGATATATTCGTACCTTTTTTAATCTAGAATCTTATAGCATTATTAATGTATTATTGTTGAAATTGATTTATTTGTGTAAGTGTAAACTAGTAATAGTGCAGTGAAAACAAGGTTAGTGGCGTTGTATTGTTTGGTGATCGTCTATATGTATAAATAGGTGTTTACCTAGGTAAGTAAGGATTACTAAGATAGCTTTTTTAGTTTGTAGTTTTATAAGAAAGTAGTTATTTCAGTAGTGATTTTGTTATTATTGAGTAAATTCGATAGCATGGCGGCATTAGTGAACGTAGACTGCTGTCTGAAAGATTATTGTTGACTGAGGAAATAACCTTTTCAAAATTAAAAATCAACCCAGCTTTATGATAACACTATCATAAAAGCAGGGTTGATTTTTATTTTTTTACATTTTGTAAAAAAGAATAGACGAATAGTTTTAGAGTATAAGTAGAAAAGTAGTTAGTTTAAAGAATTGTGTAACAGTAAAGTAGATACATATTTTATTTCTTATTTTTCTTATAATTTTAACGACCTGAGTGTCACAATTCGCCGTTGCGCGAAATATTGCGAGTTCGATTTTCGCATCAAATCATAATTAATACTTGCATGCATGCATGGTTTTGTTTGTATAAGTTGTAAAAATTAAAGTTGCACTTTATTTAGTTTTTAGAAAGTTGTGGCTTTCTAGAAAACCCTCATCACACAAGTGTGGTGCAAGGTAAGCATTTTTTGGTTTCGGCTTCCCTTTTAAGAAAATTCACCCTTCGCCTTTCTGATGTGACATCAACCGCGGCGCAACTGATCTGCCCTGCTAAGGTGCAGGTACAGGCGCTGCGCCTGTTCTGCTTTTGGTGTGCCCAAGCCTTTAGTGGCGACTACGGAAAATAAGTTGGATTTCGGTGAAAATGACGGCAAATGTAACGAATATTGTGTTTCCCGGACAATTTAACCCAAAGACTGATAAGTGGTGTGATTATAAAGAACAACTATTGTGCGCGCTTGATGCGGCGGGTTACAACGTACCTAACCTCGACAAAGGACGATCGCTGTTTCTGTCTCAGTGCGGCAAAGGCACTTTCGCGCTAATTGCATCACTTTTAGTTCCAAAACGTCCTACGAAAGTACCTATAGTGGACATTTTTAGTGTTTTGGACAAGTTTTATGAACCCGAGGTTAACGAAATTTTGCAAGCGGGAAAATTTTACAAACGTCAACAAGTGCAAGGTGAAAGCGTGCAAGACTTTGTGGCGGCTATAAGTCTACTTGGTGCAAAATGCAATTTCATGTACTTGAAACGCCAGTTGAGAGACCGACTAGTGCTGGGGGTGCGGGACGATCGCTTGCGACGCGACTTATTAAGAAAGAAAGACTTGACGTACGAGGTCGCGTTACAAATGTGTCTTGACTATCAAGTGACGTTCCCTGATTTGTACCCTGCGTGTGTGGCTAGTGAGTCTAAGCAAACTCCGTCCAGTGTCACAGAGACTCAACCTATGGACATTGGTAACGATTAAATCGAACGAGTGTCGACGGTGTGCACGCGCACACAGGCCGGGCGAGCGCTGTCCGTTTGTTAAGGCGAAGTGCTTCTACTGCAAAAAGTTTGGACACATTGCGGCGGCCTGCACCAAGAAGCCAGGTCGTGAACACCAGGTCGACGACACAAGGGAAGCCAATACGAGTGTGGACACTTCAACTGAGAAGATGATGGGCGTATACGTCTGCGTGGATAATTACTCACCACCTATTACCACAGAGGTTGTGATAGACGGCGTTCATTTATCAATGGACACTTCCATTCGGGGGGGGGGACTCGGGTTCATCGCGTACCATTATGTCGGAAGAGACATGTCATACAAGAAGCTGTGGTCGACGCCCCCACCCCTACGACCTACCAATCTAAAGCTCGTGACATGGACTAAAGACCGTTTGAAAGTATTAGGACTAGCAGACGTGCGTGTTGTGCTAGGTAACATGGAAGCACAATGTGAACTGGTCGTGGTGTCGGGGAATGGACCAAATCTGCTGGGCAGGAACTGGTTCCATACACTAGGACTTCAAGTATCAGGATTGTGCTGGACTGAAGAGGAGATAGAAGAATATAAAAAAGAATTTCCAGAACTATTTAAAGATGGACTCGGCGAGTACAAAGGCCCTGAGGTGTCACTTCACGTGCGGTCGGATGCTACGCCCCGCTTCTTAAAAAGGCGCGTGCCCTACCCTCTTAAAGAAAAAGTGATTAGACAGTTGATCGAGATGGTGTAGGTGGGTGTACTGACACCTGTTCGTTATTCGAAGTGGGCGACACCGGTGACGCCGGTGATGAAAGAAGACGGAACAGTACGAATGTGTGGTGACTATCGTGTCACTGTGAATGCCGCTATAGATACAGACATCTATCCGCTGGCGACATCTGTGGAGGCGTTTGTGAGACTGAGTGGCGGCAGAATATTTAGTAAACTGGACTTGAAAAACGCGTACACACAACTGAAGGTAGATGACGAGACAGCTATGCTGCTCACGCTGAACACTCCAATCGGTCTAATGAAGGTGAATCGCCTGCCATTCGGTGTCAGCGCGGCGCCAGCAATTTTTCAGCGTCTTATGTCGACGGCACTAGCGGGGATGGACGGAGTGGCGTGTCTGTTAGATGATATCGCTGTCACGGGGGCCACAATTGATAAACACAACCGGAGACTTGGAGAAGAACTGCAACAGATGGGACTCCGCCTCAACGTGAAGAAATGCGTGTTCGCTGCGAACAACATCACATTCCTTGGGCACTTGATTGATGCAGAGGGACTTCACCCAGCACCGGCGAAAGTCAAAAAGATCCAAGAAAAGTCGGCCCCAACCAACAGAGTGACTTTGCGTGCCTTTGCAGAAAGAGCTACTTCTCATTTGTGATTCATCGGAATACGGTCTCGGAGCGATCATTGCACACGTCATGGAGAAAGGGTCAGAGCGGCCAGTGATGATGGCCTCACGGACACTACAGGCTCACGAGAGACGATACGGGCATTATATTTGGATTGACAAAGTTTCACGAGTTCTTGGCGGGTCGTAGATTTTGTATTGTGACATATCATAAGCCGTTGGTCGGTTTATTCAACCCTGCAAAAACAATTCCAGATCACCAAGGATGTTGCACTGGTCATTGAAACTTTCCAGTTATAATTACAGTATACAGTACAGTACCTCTACCATGAGATGTCATCGAAAACTTACTCGCTAGCGTTGGAATCGCTAGCGTACTAACGTGGATCGAATAGCATTCGATAATGCTCGCACCATGAGTTTTACGGAGTCTTAGGCAGTCTTACGCAGGCGCTAACGTAAGCTCGATAGATCGCGTCGTCTAGCTAACTTCACTCTGCTCATTAGAATGTTTCACTTCTTATGTTTTGTTTCTTTCTTTCTCACTAATAAAAAGAGAGGACGGCTTGTGAGCACAAAATGTAGTGTTATCGCTATGCTTAAAATGTTAAGACAGTCAATATCACAAAATAAAACCGACTAAATAGAAAAGTTTACGGTTAGTAGACAACATAACTTAATTAGTGATATTTGAATTTTTATTCCTTATAATAGGTCAATGTCGTCTATTTAATTTATAACTTTGTTTGTTGACATTGTGTCACAGAGCTGCGTTGTGTTATGTGGTTTGAAAGTTTACTATAGACTATTATTTAGATTATTTTTAACAATCTAAACCAGTGTCTCACAGTTTTAATTGTTGGTGAAGTTCATGGAAAATTATGTTTCTATTTTCTATAAAATTATGTATTTTAAAATTACAAAGTTCCTAACTCAGACCAATAAAAAAGTATAGAGAGACCATTGCGCTCAAAAAGTGAGGCACGTAATATGAAGACGATTCGGTAATATGAAGACGGCCGCGCGGTAGTCTGCCGCGAGTGAGCGAAAGCGCGAGACGTAATTTTGATGAAATAATAATTGCGAAATTATGCCGTCCTGTGTCATAAACTGCTGCAAAAACAATTCATGTTTTCAGAAAAAGTCTTCTGGGATTACTTTTCACAAGTAAGTATCCGATTTGATGTGTAATTTAAACAAAATCGTAAAATGTTTGTCATCATTTCTCGGAACACGAATTCTAGACGCCAGTGTGTCAGTGTTGCAAGTTAAGAACATTATCTTTTCCCAAAAGTAAGGGAAGTTGTGATTTTTTACGGAGACTTTACATTAGTTGTAAAGTCTCCGTGAAAAATGTGTGTTTTAGGAAATTTCGCTATTGCACATTTAGTTTTGGAGTATATTAGGTAGGTACTCATGTTATTATGCATGATACGTAAGTATTTATAAAATTAATTTATAATAAATATTAAAATAATAGTTATGTTTGTTATGATATTTTATAAGTTTACAGCTGACTCAAAACGCCAGACATAAAAAACTGACACAACATGAGGGGAATTAGTTATTTTAATCTACGTAAGTTTTGTGTTTTGTAAAATTAATTAATGATGTTAATATTAAAATAAACGGCTCTCAGTAAACTTAATTATCTTTCATTTCAACCAATACAAATAAAACACAATACTATTATTAAAACTTCACTAAAGTATAATTATCTCTCGCACTTGGGAGTCGCAGCACAACGCTTGCAACATTTTTCTCTAGCACACATGCGCAAATCTACGATATCTTACACCGAGTTACGCACACGAAGCCGAGATTTGACCTCACTTATTTCGTCGCGATTGTTTACGACGGCTCCGTCTATACTTTTTTATTGGTCTGAGGTTCCTAAATAGTTGCCTCCCAACGCAGGTAGATATACCAAGCCACTTGAAACTTTGAAAGTATAATAATTCAGCTAATTTCAACTGTCTAAAAATAATGGCTAGTAGGTAGCTAAAATAGATATAATTAGGTATATACTGTCATAATGCTCTTGCAGACAGTATTTTGACTTTGTTAGACTCAAAAACGTACGTAATTTCAATGTAAACATATGTTTCACTCGTCAAAATGCTAGTGAGCAATGTTACTACTATCGTAAGCGTATTGTTCGATAGCATCTGTCGAATTAGTGACTCATGGTACCGTTTTGTATGGTGACAGATAATAAACGTTAGTGACTATCGAATAGATTACGTTAGGTTTTTAACCTATCGAAATCTATCGAATATAGTGCTCATGGTACGAATTTTAATTCTTTCAGTGACCGCTAGGGGCGCTGTACAGTTTGTCATACAAATAATTTACGGCGACGCTAGCGAGTTTTGGCTGCGTAAACTCATGGTAGAGGTACAAACCTGGTAAATTAATTGGCAACGAGGACGCGTTGAGCAGGTGCACCGCTCCGGACACGTCGGCGGGGCCGGGAACAGATGTCGGGCCACCGTGGAGACGGTAGAGGGCCGGCCACTTATGTGGTAAGAACGGAAGATGGAGAGCCTGCTGCATCGGCGACACGCAGACCAAATACTGGCCAGGTCGACGGACACATCTGCTAATGGATCACCAGTCATTGACAGTCAACCAGCCAATGATACAGACTCTGAGGCTCTAGACAGACGGACGGACTGCACGTTTGGTTTGCACTTCTATTGCAGTTGTGTCAACTGCATCCAAACTACAATTTTGCGGTTGGATTGCAGTTGAAATGCGGTCCGTCTGTTTAGAGCCTTAATTATCACAGGATCCGCCGATTGTGATTCCGCCGCCTGAATTATGGCCAGATATTATAGGGATTCCTAATGAATGATTGAAGTGATTAAATACGGTGTTGTATGATTATGATTTTGCAAAAATATCTATTAAAGTAAAAAAAATAAATTAAATGCACAAAACATTACAAACCCTTTCTGTGAGAGAGTGACTCCCACTCGGCCAGTTTTTAAATTAGGTGTATTCTTACTTATATTAATATTGTTACGAGCTTGGGGTTCGTGACAATAAAAACAGCCGATTATTTAACCAAAAATGACACTTTAATAATCAACACTAATTATCACTTTAAACGCACTAACTATAACACACAATCGCACTATTAAACACTTCACTTTACTCAATTCGCAGTTGAAGATCGCTTCCGAAGATTCGCTTGTATCGCCAATTCAATACTGACTCAGTCGCGAGCGATTCGCACCTTATATAGTCCCACAGTAATTTCCAGAACCTTCGAGAATGGAAATATCTAGAAAGTTCGGGAACATACCGGTCCTGACTGACTAGGTGTCGAAACATCGAGAATGTTCTAGCATCGAAAAGTCTAGAAAGATCGTGACCCAATTAGTTCCACTACTCGATAATAGATGGCCTTAGTAGTACGTTGTGTACCCGGCATTAATTCTGGCGCGTCACACTGCCCCCTCCTAAGACATGCTCGTCCCGAGCATCGGTCCCATAATAACGCGCCAGTCGATCCACATGGACGATCTTAGGTGCACTTCTCGTACTTTTCTGGATACGGTAGGTCACGTCATTGATTTTTGTGACAATCCGGTACGGCCCGTCCCATTTAGCTTGAAGCTTAGGAGATTTCCCTTTACTGCGAACTGGATTGTGCAACCACACTAGTGAACCTTCGTCGAAACCTTTATTGTTCATTTTGCGGTCATTACGAGTTTTCATCTTTTCAGACATTTGCTGGCCCGATTGTCTGATGTGCTCATAAATGTCGTTCATTTTGTTCCGCAAGTCATTCGCATAATCGGTTATACTGCGTGGGGCATCAGGTGGTATTCCGGTGATCAGGTCTGCAGGCACCCGTAATTCTCTACCAAAGTTTGCGAAAGCTGGTGTCACCGATGTACTTTCGTGAACAGCACTTCGGTATAACAGCAAAAACGGTTGTATATGCTTGTCCCAATCGCGTTGACGGTTTTCCACAACTTTAGCCAGGTATCTCTCCAATGTCTGATTAAATCGTTCCACCATTCCATCCGATTGTGGGTGGTAAGAAGTTGTTCTCGTTTTATGAGTACCCATAATTCGACAAGTTTCCTGGAATATTTGTGACTCAAAATTCCGTACTTGATCGCTGTGAATCTCCAAAGGTACTCCAAAGCGACAGAAGACTTCATGAACGAGTTTATCTGCAACTTTTGAAGCTTCTTGATTCGGAATGGGGAAGACTTCCGGCCACTTGGTGAAGTAATCCATTACAACCATGAAATACTTGTTACCACTGTCACTTTCCGGAAACGGTCCCGCAACATCCAGGGCTATCCTTTCCCAAGGTGCACCAACATTTTACAATTTCAATGCACCTCTGCTACGAGTCTGAGGTCCTTTTACAGCCGCACAACTTGTACATCTGCGACACCAATCCTCGACATCGTCACGACAGTGAACCCAGTAAAAACGTTCCCGTATCTTCAGTAGAGTCCGTTTAACTCCCATATGGCCTCCTGAACATCCATCATGGTACAGCTGTAGAACATCCGGTACTTTCGCGTTAGGGACAACCATTTGCAAATGACAGCTGTCTCCCCGAGCATTCTCCCATTTACGGCACAGGACTCCATCCTGAATCACTAAGCTATCCCATTGTGCCCAATAGCTTTTTGTGATCGAACTCATCGCTGAGACGTCGCTCCACGTAGGCTTAGGTGCACTGGTCCTTATCCAGTCCAAAATCGGCTTGACGTCCGAATCTTCCTGCTGTGCACGTTGTAAACTTTCCTTCCACTCGTTGCTGAGGTCTGTCTTAAGCATCCTCACAGGTACGGCTTCTTTACCCTCTTGCCTAGTACAACGCTTGCAGTCTTCAGGGCAAGGTCTTCTTGACAATGCATCTGCGTTGCCACGAGATTTCCCACTGCGATGTTCGACCACGAAGTCGTATTCTTGAAAGAGTTCAATCCATCTCGCAACTTGTCCTTCTGGGTTTTTAAACTGCAATAGCCATTTCAGTGCAGCATGGTCAGTTCGTAAGTTGAATTTAAGTCCCAGCAGATATTTGCTAAAATGCTGTACTGACTTTACTACCGCAAGCAATTCTCGTCTCGTGACACAATAATTCCTCTCTGGTTTTGACAACGACTTGCTGAAGTACGCAATCACAACCTCTTGATCGCCATTCCGTTGAGATAACACACCGCCAAGTCCGACATCACTTGCGTCTGTGTCAACTATAAATTCCTTGTCGGTATCAGGATATCCCAAAATAGGTGTTTTGCACAAACGGTCCTTAAGCTCCCGGAAGGCGCTGTCGCAACTTTCATCCCAACAGAAATGTCGCTTCTCCTCGGTTAGCTTGTGCAGGGGTTTGGCTACATCTGCAAAGTTCTTGACAAATCGCCGATAATAGGAGCACAAACCCAGAAATGCTCTGACCTGCGTCTTGTCTTTTGGAATGGGCCAATCTTTGACAGCGGCGATTTTCTCTGGATCCGTGCGGATACCTTCTTCCGACACGACGTAACCCAAACAGTTAACTTGCCTTTTGAAAAGAGAGCACTTTTTCGGACTCAACTTTAGGTTGGCACTCTGGATCTTCATGAGCACGCGTTCCAGGTTTTGAAGGTGTTCATCAAACGTACGGCCTACGATGATGATGTCGTCCAAATAGACAAGGTAGGCATCGCCAATTAACCCGGTTAGTACAAGTTCCATTAACCTTTCAAACGTTGCCGGAGCGTTACACAATCCAAACGGCATAACTTTAAATTGCCACAGACCCTTTCCCGTCGAGAATGCTGTTTTTTCCTTGTCCTTAGGGTCAATTTCTACTTGCCAGTAGCCACTTTTTAGATCTAATGTGCTAAACCACTTAACTCCAGTGAGCATGTCCAACGTGTCATCAATTCTTGGCAAAGGGTAGCTGTCCTTCTTCGTAACGTCGTTCAGACGACGATAGTCAACACAAAACCGCATGCTGCCGTCCTTCTTTCTTACCAGCACAACAGGTGAAAACCATGGACTGGATGAAGGTTCTATAACACCATCCTTCACCATTCCCTCAATCATGGTTTCCACTTCCTTTTCACGTGCTACCGGTAATCTCCTTGGCCGCTGCCGGATAGGCAACTCTTCTCCTGTGTTTATTTTGTGTTGAACTAAGCCAGTCTTCCCGATATCAGCATCGTTCGAAGAGAAAACATCGGCGTACTTGAGTAACATCCTCTTCGCCTTGACCATTTCGTTTTGAGACAGAGCGCTGAGACAGTCTTCTAAAAGTGCGGTCACTCTCGTTTGGGCATTCTTGCTGAGGGTCTCAGTTGATGGATATTGGCATCGACGCAACCACTCCACTTCCTCACAGGTACCCATCAGTGTGCCTTTATCTATCACCTGTTCCTTATCACAAAGGTTCAGCACACGTACCCTTGAGATGTTGGTAGCTCTGACCAAAGTTCGTGCAACTTTCCAAGGAAGGTCATTGTCTATCCTTTCCACGAGTACACAACGATGAGTCTTCCCAGGATTCTGAGGAAGACCAACCGGCACAATCGTTTCCGATCTCGGAGGAAGAACAATCTTCTTCAGGCTGTATATATTTCCTGGTAACGTCCCTTCCATGAAAAGTTCCTCTTGCCCTCATTTCATAACTCCTTGACTAACGTCGATCTCACAACGATTCTTCCTCATAAAGTCTAAGCCCAGGATGCAATCGTCCATTATATCGGCCACAACAACGTTATGCTGGTAGATTCTGTTGCCTAGCTTCAACTCCATCTCTCTCTCTCTCCATGGACGGGTATTTGCTGACCGGTGGCTGTCACTAAATTTATGCGCTCTCGGTAGTATGCAGAGTCCCCAGAGAACCGACCTGCAAGTTGTGAACTGACGACCGTGCGAGAAGCTCCAGTATCTATCGTCAGCTTACATGGTGTTCCGTTGACCTCGCCCTTGATGATAAGGCTGTTCCCGTCATGGGTTTGTGAGATCGAAATCCTTGGGGCTCTTTGAACCTCAGCCAGTACCCGCCCCACAGTCCTGGCTTTTACTCGTTTCCCTGCTGCTGTTGAGTGGTGCTGTTAGCCGCCCTACCCTCTGGAGATTGGCTACTGTTATGTAGGGTATGAACGTATAATTAATATTAACTTTGTGAGGGTACACGTAAAACATATCAATAAAGCCAGTCTGCATTGAATCTTTGGTTTCATTTGACACGAACATAACATTGGCGACGAGGAAAATTAATAATTATCTGTTTTTACGCGTTATCATTATAATCTTAAAATGCCGATCGGAAAAGTGGAAGAATTCCAAGTCGGAACTCAAAATTGGGACACTTATATTCGTAGAATCAAACAGTTCATAATGTTAAACGACATCGATGAAAGTTTACACGTGGCTACGCTGGTAACGTTGGTCGGTTCGGAGTGTTACGACTTAATGTGCGATTTGTGTTCACCGGATCAGCCTGAAGATAAGACTTTCGATGTGCTCGTTAAACTGGTGAAAGATCATTTGGAACCCGAGAGATCGGAAGTAGCCGAAAGGCATATTTTTAGGCAGAGGAAGCAGCAGCAGGGTGAAAGCATTCGTTCCTACCTACAACGGTTGAAACATTTGGCAAAAACCTGCAATTTCGGAGCAACCCTGGAGGTCAACCTACGTGACCAGTTCGTATCAGGCCTATACAGTGAGGAGATGCGATCAAGGTTATTCGCCGAAAAGAATGTGGACTACAAGCGCGGTGTGGAGTTGGCGATGGCTCTCGAAGCGGCGGAGCGGCACGCGAGTGTGGCGAGCGCCCCGGCTGCGGAGGCCGAGAGCGCACGCTCCAGCGCCGGCACTAGCGACGGCATGCATCGCGTGGCGTGCGCGCGCCCGCGGAGCGCCCACGAGGCGGCGGCGGCTGCAGAGCGGCGCGCTTGCTCGCGGTGCGGCAAGGCAGGCCACGTGGAGGGCAGGTGTCGGTACAAGCATTATTCGTGTGATAAGTGTGGTGAAAAAGGACATTTAAAATCGGTATGCACTCGTAGTGACAAGAATGGTAATTCGACTAAGAAGACAAACAAAGGTCAGTTCTATCTTGACAATTCTAATACGGACTCGGATACCGATAACGATTCCAACTTTTATAACTTAGATCTTATCAATCATAGTGGTAACGTAAATGAACATGATGATGATGGCCCTTTTTACATTAAATTGAATGTCAACGGTACATTTATAAAGTTTGAAGTAGATACGGGCAGTAAGATATCAGCTATATCTAAAAAGTTTTACGATAAAATGTTTTCCAAGCTACCGATAATTAGTAAAATTTTAACTTTTAAATCATATACAGGAGACGTTATTCGAACAAGCGGCTACATAATGGTGACAATTACACACAGCAAAACAAAAATATCTTTAAAATTGTTCGTTATTAATGGTGGACCTCCGTTAATGGGGCGCACATGGATAAAACAGTTAAAATTATCAAGTTTCGACGCACTTAATAGCCACCATTATGTATCCGACGAGAATTTGTTGGCAAATGCACTCAAGGATGAATATCCAGAAGTTTTTGCAGAGGGCTTGGGTACATTCAAGTCGCAGATCAGGCTCCACCTGAATGATACGAGCCCAGTGTTTGTGAAGGCGCGGCCGCTGCCTCTGGCGCTGCGCGCGCGCGTCGAGCGAGAACTCGATCGGTTGCAGGCGGAGGGAGTGATATACAAAGTTGATAGATCGGATTATGGTACGCCTATAGTACCTGTAGTCAAAACAAACGGGGATATTCGCATTTGCGGAGACTACAAAGTAACAATCAATCCTAGATTGAAGGACTTTCACTACCCACTGCCACGGATCGAGGACCTGTTCGCAACACTGGGTGGGGGTGAACTATTTACTAAACTGGATTTGTCGAATGCTTTTCAGCAATGTTTGCTCGAAAAGGCATCAAGGCCAATGACGGCAATCACCACTCACGTAGGGACTTTTGTTTACAACCGTGTGCCATTTGGTATTAAGTGTATACCAGAAAACTTCCAGAAGATAATGGAAGAAACTTTAAGTGGCTTACCGTTTACGGCTGTGTTTGCTGACGACATTTGTATTAGCGGTAAATGTAAGTCTTCACATAATTATGTCTAATTTAAGGGCCGTATTGCAGAGATTGAAGGAAAATGGTCTCCGTATTAATTATAGTAAATGCCAATTTTTTAAAGAATCCGTAACTTATTTAGGTTACAGAATTGATAAACAAGGATTGCACACTGATGAAAAAAAAATTAAAGCTATTGTAGCTGCTCCATCACCTAGTAATATTACACAGTTAAGGAGTTTCTTAGGACTGGTAAACTTTTATTCAAAGTTTTGCGTTAATATGAGTGATGTTTTGAAGCCTTTATATGATTTGTTAAAAAAACATGTTAAATGGAAGTGGGACAATGAATGCGAAAATGCTTTTGTTAAAATAAAAAAGGTCTTAAGTAGCTCTCCGGTGCTCGCACATTATAATCCAAGTTTACAACTTATATTGGCAGTAGATAGTAGCCCATACGGTTTGGGTGCGGTTTTGTTACAGCGATACGATGACGGCAGCGAACGGCCGCTTTGTTGTGCCTCGCGTACATTAAATTCTGCCGAGTGCAACTACTCACAGTTAGATAAGGAGGCATTAGCGATAGTATTCGGTGTAACCAAACATCACCAGTATTTATACGGACGACATTTCGTACTTAGGAGTGATCATCGCGCTCTAAGTTATATACTTGGCGACAATAAAGGCATACCTGTAACTGCTGCTAGCAGGATTCAAAGATATGCCATTAAATTAGCCGCATATGATTTTAAAATGGAATTTGTACGCTCGGAAAGGAATTGTTTCGCTGATGCTCTTTCACGTCTCCCTCTTAGCTCGACTAGACGAGTAAGAGAAGATGACGACGAATGCAGCTATTTAAACTTTGTTGAGGAAAACTTTCCTCTCAGTTTTAAGCAAATTAAAACAGAAACGGATAAGGATACTCTCCTCAATAAAATAGTTGGTTATACAATGTTCGGATGGCCGTCACGGGTTAGCATCGATATTGAAAAACCTTATTTTAATAGGAAGGATTCATTGCATTTAGATCACGGATGTTTAGTGTGGGGTTACAGGATTGTTATACCCAAAGTGTTACAACACTTAATATTGCAAGAAATCCATGACGGACATCCAGGCATAGTCAAAATGAAACAGATAGCCCGCAACTACGTGTGGTGGGAGTCGTTAGACAGCGATATTGAGCGCATCAGTAGCGAGTGCGCGGCGTGCGTGTCGCAGCGCGCTCAGCCCGCGCCGGCGCCGCTGCACTCTTGGCCTTGGCCCGAGGAGCCGTGGTCACGATTAAATGTTGACTTTCTTGGTCCTCTAAATAACCGGTATTATTTAGTAATAGTTGATGCTCACTCAAAATGGATTGAAGTGGAGCGAGTGAGCACTACTTCAGCTTCAGTCGTTATCGACAGTTTCAGGAAGCATTTTGCCCGTTTTGGTATTCCTAAGAGAATAGTCAGTGACAATGGTCCGCCATTTTCATCTTCGGAATTAGGGATGTATTTTAAGCGTAACGGCATAAAACATTTGCCCGTCGCACCATATCATCCCGCCAGTAATGGAGCCGCCGAGAACGCAGTACGTACCATTAAACGGGTTTTAAAGAAAGCATTAATAGAAAATGTTAATGATAACACGGCTTTAAGTAAGTTCCTTTTTATGTATCGTAATACGGAGCACAGTACTACGGGGCGCGAGCCGGCAGTGGCTATGTTCGGGCGACGCCTGCGCGGCCGACTAGACCTGCTGCGCCCGGAAACGGGCGAGCGCGTGCGCGACGCGCAGCTGGCGCTCGAGCAGCGCGCGGCCGCCGCACGCGCGCCGCTGCGGCAAGCAGACGTTGGGGACGCAGTCATTATGCGTGATTATTCGAAACATAGACAAAAATGGGCAGAGGGTGAAGTGTTGCGACGGTCAGGGCCGGTATCGTACGTGATAAAAACGAATGACGGGCAAATTCATAAGCGTCACATCGATCAGTTGTTGACTAAAAGTGTTAGGAAGTCTAGATATTCTATCACGGGTCCGAGCCCTAGTGAAAATAGGGAGTCAATCGTTCTCGAACCTAATGGTTCGGCTATACAAACACAAAGCACTTCATCGGAAGATTCCCTACCAAACATATCTAACGAGAGCGAGGGAAAAAGGGATGAGTCTTCCGATCAAGTAGTTTTGACAGATATGAACTTTTATCTGTCCGTACCGTCTACGTCATCGCTAAACGTTGATAATAATCGTTTACGCCGGAGAGCTGCCATAGATTGTGCAAAGAAGTTAAAGACCACAAAATAAGTAATGTGAAGCAACTTGACATATTATGTGAAATATGTACCTAGTGTTATAAAATTTTGTCATTATATTTAAGCTAACCTTTTGAGTTGTTTTGGTGTTAAGTTAAATACTTAATAGTTACGATATCGGGTATGTGTTTGTGTGATGGTATTAGATACATAATAATAATATTATAATAAGAGGGGACAGTGTTATGTAGGGTATGAACGTATAATTAATATTAACTTTGTGAGGGTACACGTAAAACATATCAATAAAGCCAGTCTGCATTGAATCTTTGGTTTCATTTGACACGAACATAACAGCTACCTTCCCCTTCTGCAGTTCGCTTAGGGCAACTGGATCGAAGGTGGCCCCTTTCACCACAGCCGTAGCACCTAGGGCTGTATCCTTTAAATCGATCGCGAACTGTAGCCGCTGCGACCTCCCTGACGCGGTGGGAACAATGATCTTGCCGCACAGCTTCCACCTCCAGTGCATGGGCCAAAGCGTCCTTAAGTGTCGCGTGGTGCCCGAGCCTCACTGCAGCCCTAACTTCAAGGTCGCGGATGCCGTCAATGAAGGTCTGGAACAGATTCCCTTCAATAAGCGCAGGTACAGACTGGTATGCCTTCCGCACCAGCTTCTCCACTTCAAGGGCCCACTGCTGCAGGTTTTCACCACTACGCTGTATGCGATCTCTTAGTTGCGCACGAAACACGTGCTCCAGATGAGCGTCACCATACCGGGATTCCAGTGCTTCAAGGAGCTGCTCGTAAGTTACTTCTTTACCGAGAGCTTCCAAGACAGTTAAGGCCTGGTCGCGCAGGCCTAAGGTGAGGGCAATCATGGCTTGATTTTTACTCCAACCGTTCGCCTTCATGACGGCCTCAAACTGAATTTTGTAGGCCGACCAAGAAGACGTCCCATCGAACGGCGGCACTTTAAATCCACGTAGCGAAGGTGTAGTAGTTACGGGAGTTGCAATCCCATCTCCAAGTTTAAGGTTGCCCAACTCTTTCTTCATATCAGCAATATCGTTGTTACATTTGCTGATCTGTGTTTCAGCATCTGACAGGCGGTTGTCATGCTGAGCAACCTTATCCTTCACTTCCTTAATGTCTTTCCCGAAAGAAGCGTGAATTTCCTTCATGAGGAGCATCTGTTCTTCCTGGCGGTGCGCCTGCTCCTCCTTGTCAAGCTTGAGCTGTTCTTCCAAGCGACGGGCCTGCTCCTCCTGTCGGCGGGTCTGCTCCTCCTTGTCAAGCTTGAGCTGTTCTTCCAAGCGACGGGCCTGTTCCTCCTGTCGGCGAGCCTGTTCCTCCTGTCGGCGAGCCTGCTCCTGCAGCATCATCATCAGAGCAGCAAAGTCTGGTGCTGATGATGCCGGAGCTGCTGTGGACGGACCGGCTTCCATGGTCGGTAGCTGACTTTCCGACGTCTGCGGCGTTGCACCACCAAAACGCCTCTGATCCGTCTCCTGCTGGCGTTGACTACGGGTACGGATACCCTCCATGTCGTCTTTTGGCAGAATCGGCATGATAATCCTTACTTCTGACACCAATTGTTACGAGCTTGGGGTTCATGACAATAAAAACAGCCGATTATTTAACCAAAAATGACACTTTAATAATCAACACTAATTGTCACTTTAAACGCACTAACCATAACACACAATCGCACTATTAAACACTTCACTTTACTCAATTCGCAGTTGAAGATCGCTTCCGAAGATTCGCTTGTATCGCCAATTCAATACTGACTCAGTCGCGAGCGATTCGCACCTTATATAGTCCCACAGTAATTTCCAGAACCTTCGAGAATGGAAACATCTAGAAAGTTCGGGAACATACCGGTCCCGACTGACTAGGTGTCGAAACATCGAGAATGTTCTAGCATCGAAAAGTCTAGAAAGATCGTGACCCAATTAGTTCCACTACTCGATAATAGATGGCGTTAGTAGTACGTTGTGTACCCGGCATTAATTCTGGCGCGTAACAATATTCTGATTTCTCTTTGTTTTACTACTAGTTGACAATTTAAATGTCAGTTGCTAATCATCCACCACAGAATGGAACTAGTTGGTAATCCTATCTGTAGAATCTACCAGGCTGCTAATCTAAAAACTAATCTAAAATGCTTACAGTTATCTTATAGTTGGGGAATATTGCAGCTAACTTGGCTTGGTACTTTTCTGGTGGGCCAACAGTGTCCACATAGACCTCAGTTATGTTTGCTCCACTCTCCGCTGCCTTCTTTATTAATGCAATGGCAGAGTTCATTGATACCTGGGATAGAAGTCATTAGATTATTACAGAATGAAAACCATCAATGAATTAGATTTATGAGATATTATGATAATTATTGATGTACAAAAAATTATTCACAACAAAAACCAAAACCTTCAATGTTCCAAACAAAACTGTAAAGAGGAAGTTTAATTATTGATGAACAAATTAAAATAAAATTAGGATCTAGTAATTATTGGCAAATCAACATGTACAGACCTCATTCAAAGAATGTTTTGCTCTTCTATACATTGAGTTTGATATGTAATTAGGAGAAATTACTTCGGCAACCCATCCAACATTGTTCAGTGAATCTTCCAGAGATAGCATTTTTGTAAATATATCATCACGTTTTTCTTCAGTCAAGGCTTTAGAATCGGCACAGCCAAGGTCCTGCAATACTTTAGCTTGGTTCAATGGACAGTATGCCACCCCATAAACCATAGGACCTGAAATAGAAAGTTAATGATAAGTACTATTATAATTTATTTTTTTCAACAAAAGTACTTAGTTAATTGTCATCAATCAGTAGTTGATTTTACTTTGGGTATTAGGTCTCCCCAGGAAGGAAGCAGCAAGAAAAGTATCGTCAAGATTAATCAAGATGGTAATTGGGGATTATCATAATTAATCAATGTGATTTAGAAGTAAATAAGTCTGCACTAAGAACACTAAATATTGACATCCGGCCGATATGAACAGAACAAAATAATATTACAATTCACTAGGATTTCTTACATTACCTACCTAAAACAGGCCCTCGTCCGGCTTCGTCAACTCCGAGCATGCATGGCTCAGTTTTACAAATATCAGGAACATTTGAACAGTTTATAAAATTGTTAAAATTATCTTTAGACTTTATTAAATCTTTTAGTTCTTCCAATGATTTTATCATTTTGAATGAATGAAAAATTTTTTCAGTGATGTTTGTCTAACAGTTTTATCGACTGTTTTATCACTCACATTGACAGTCTCAATGTCAAATTGTCAAACTGTTTCCCAATTTCGCGCCTATTTTTGACTTTAAAAAATGGGTGTTACCACTACCGGGGACGTAAGAGTCGATCGATATGTAAATGGCAGTACTATGATTTTGTTATTTCTGAAGTAAATTCTAAACTAGTTTGCTGAATGAATTCTCTCTTTCTTGTGCATATTTCGAACCCCTGCCTCATAAAATACACAGATCGATGCCATACCACCAACATCAACACATGAAAATACAAAACCCTCCTTCGAATGATCAGTAAGGAAAAACTCTCTGGTCTATCTAGACGATTCCACCAAGTAGAATTTATTTGCTTCCAGTTTTGCCAAGCCCGCCTGTTTTACCAATTTAGGTTTTACTAAAATATCATTGAATTTAGGTACCACTAGCTGACGCGTGCCTACTTCGTTGGGTGGTATTTTTCGGGCTAACATAGCCTATGACACTCACAAATAACGTAGATTTCTATTAGCAAAAGGTTTTTAAAAATTGGTCCAGTAGATCCAGAGATTATCTCCTACAACCTCACAAACTTTACTTCTTTATTTTTCTTTATTTAACCATTTATGTAGAAACACACATTTTATTAAGAAGATAAGAAGTAGGGAACAGAAAAACTGGTACGACAAAAAATATAAAAACAAGTTCTTTATAATATTAATATAGATCTTTCTTTACCATTAGGCATTTGTCTTATCGCCGGCGATCAGCGAGTAGCGAGTAAAACTGAAACTCGAAACGAGTTTGCGAGTAACAGCCAGCTATCTACTATAAATGTATGTCTCTTTTACTCACATGAGATCTATATATTTTGTCCCTTTCCTCAGCGAGCAAAATAGTCGATAGCTAATCGCTTCCTCGCCAGTAGTAAGATAAGTTGTATACGTGACCAATGCCCCGCTTTTTTGGGGGCCAAATTACATTGTTATCGCCGTTATAGGTTCTTCTCCATAGTAACCGAAAAATTCGAACCGTGTACTAGGTTCTGCTTCTGCCGGACCTCTGCCGAACCTATCTCAGGCAGGTGGGAAGATTTTCACACAAAAAAAAACAATAAACTAAGGAACTGAAACTCAAAATATTTTGTTTTCATCAAACCCATACGTGTGGAGTATCTATGGATAGGTCTTTTAAAATGATATTGAGGTTTCTTTTATATTTTTTTTCTAAACTGAAGAATTTGCGCGAGAGACACTTGACGACCAAAGTGGTAAAATGTCGTTACTTCTAAAATAAGAGAAAGATAAAACTAAAAAAAAAATATGATGTATATCTCCATGTAAACTTCCACCGAAAATTGGTTTGAACGAGATCTAGCAAGTAGTTTTTTACGTCATAAATCGTAAACAACCACTGTTGCACACTTTACCTACAGGTTTGTACGGAACCCTCGGTGCGCGAGTCCGTCTCGCACTTGGCCGGTTTTTTGATCATGTCATGAATTTTCATTGCATCGAAAGCACAAGCTATCTGAGCAATAAAAATTTTCGAGCTCTCTCTGCTTGAACATGCAGTTTTCTTTTTAACCGACTTCAATAAAAGGAGTTTATCAACTCGACTTGTATGATGTATGTTCGAAATGTTATATTATTATTATTATGTATAATATAATAATACACAGTTTGTCCACGCCTGTCAAACTATTAATTGGAGTTGCGCTTGAGTCGTATATAGAAGTATTTTTGAAACGACAGTTTTTAGATTAAGCTTCGAATTACGTTAGGAAAAGGTTAGGATCCAAGAACTCGATTGAGTTGCATTATAAATTGTTGCAAACCATCTGCAAGTCGAGTTCTTTTAAAATACTTAAAAGCCTCGATTACTTTAATCTCCAAATTGATGAAACATTAAAAAAAAAGCAAGCCATAAACTGAAACTGAAGAGGAGGAGGGAGGAGAGAGAATAGCTTACCATAAACTCCATTGTAGAGAGAAAAGGCATAATATTTTTAGATGTAGAAATCAAAGGTGTCATCTGAATAATTAATGCAAAAAGAATACTGATCGTGAACATTTAAGGTAAATAAAGCATATTCATTTTTATTGTTTTGTAGTTAGTGGCTTGTAAGTGTATCAATCAGTAATTTATGTATACTCGTTTGTAGGTTAGAGTAGTGCGATCTAATATGCAGAACAACCCCCAGGAGCTTTCATGGCAGGCGATTCAGGCTATCGTCGGGGTTAAACTTCCACCAAATGTACTACGTTTTGACGATATTGGATTCCACTTAGTCAACAATACTGTTTCAAGCGCAGAAGACTCTGATTCGGATGTAGAAATAGTCGAAAATGATTGGGAGTCTGATAATAATGTGTCCTCCAGACCCGATCATTCCGACAACGATAAAACTACGTCGCCGGATAGGGAACAGAGTGAGTCGCCTATTTTACGTCTTATAGAGCCCGACAATAACAACTCAGGTAAAGAGTCACTGGATTACAGAGAATATGTTGAAAATATTGATGCAAAAGATATTTCACCAAAGGAACGTATGACACAAATCCACATCGACGATGCGGATAGTTCAAATGGTAATGTTATGTCGATCGAAAACTATTTGGAGGTCACTTTATCAACAGACTCTGAGGCTAGTCATACTTGCAACCAATGTAACCAAATATTTTCCAATGAGAATTCTCTTGCCTCTCACAAATGTAGTGCTAAACCCACCGAAGAAAAAAAGTACCCTTGTCATGTGTGCTCAGAAAAATTTCCAAGCTACTGGGACTTAAGAAAACACCTTAGTAGCCATTTTCCAGGAATGTTGGAATCTAAGTCAAGCTTTTGTCATCTTTGCCAAAAAGACTATACTAAAACAGGCTTCATGAACCATTTACGTAAACATACGGGTGAGCGCCCATTTGTCTGTGAACTTTGTCACAAGGCGTTCTCTCAATCAAGTTCACTCTCAATACATATGAAATTTCATCTCAATGTGCGGAAGCATGCTTGTACTGTATGTGAAAAGAAATTTGTAACCAAAAGTGAATTATCCCGTCACATGACAGTGCATACCAAACAGAAGTCCTACTACTGTGGGGTATGTGACAAAGCTTTCACTCGCTCTGACAACATGAAGAAACATGAGAAGACTCATGGGTAAATGTTTTATGACAGAACTGAAGGAGAATATGGAACTGTGAACAATGTCATAATATATCATGCAATTCGATTGCATTTTAATTTCTAAATTGTCAAGTTAATAATGTCTGGTCAATTCTGTTGCCAAAAACAGTGTGGTATAATACTTTTCAACAAGCTATAATTTCTGATTCTCTTATTGCCAAAAACTTAGTTATATGTTTGTTAAGAATAGAAATTTTACATTGTTTATACTAAATTTAAACCTATCATGATCTAGTTCATATTTTAGTCATTATGGTGTGTTTCTGTGTTTATGCGAGTGTTAAAACACACTCATGTGTGCTGCTGTAATTGCTTTCAAGATTTTTTTATTTATATTATTTTCAATTGTATGATTGGGTTAATATTAGTGAATTAGTAAAATGTCTTTGCAGGTGCTCTACAATAGGTCACACATATCTCAATCCATTGTTGCCTTTTAGATATGATAAAGTGATATTTTATTAATATGTGGATATAAGTAGGTGGAATGTCCAAAGGTCCGATAGCCTTATTGTAATGTTTACATTAGATAAAGGGAAACATGTTTGTTATTCAATATAGGGCCTTTCCAAAATATGTCACAAAATATATTTTTGTAAACCTATACTATGAGGTACTAAAACTACCAGTTAAAGTGAACTTTTGCCAAATTTTAGATAAGTATTTCAAGTGATTTTTATTACTGTACTGTGTTGTAACCAAAGCAATAACATTTTTAATGTGCCTATTCTTTATAATAATTATTATAAATACGAGTATACCAAATAATTTAATTATTAGTGTTAATAGATGTAATAAATTAAAATCAGTGGTAACTAGTAAGTTATCTCTTCTCTTGAAGTGAATGAAATATGGGAACTCACATTAGTTTTCCTTCTTGATGGTCTCCTAATTTGTTAGTTAAGACACTGAACAACTATTCTATAATAATAATGATACATTAGTTAAGGGTTCACCAAATGAGGTCTTGATAACATCACAAATGTTTTAACAGTGCACATATTTATTTGTAACTGTTAGGAATCATTAGTAAATTAGTATACTTTATTATAGGCAAGGGTATAACTCCCTGTGCTATATAAGACTTTTAGACCAAAATAAGTAACGAAAATCCCAAAGATAACATATTGTCATATTTTATAATTGGCTATAAAACCAAAGGCTAAAATTAATTTATTTTGTGCCACTTGGGTTTCATAAACTGGTTGTAATATAATGCCTTATAAAATTGTCTAGATTTTTTTAATAAAAAATGGACAATAATCATATTTTAATATATTTATTACTATTATAATTAGTTTTTAGGTATTTAACTTTGCATGACTTGTTTGTAGGTATAAGAAATCGATATTGAGCCAAATGAAATAAAAACGCAAAATCTACAAGACTGATGATAATATTCAGAGTAGGTAATAACTTGTGCACAAAAACAATTATTTATTCATACTGTTTATTGCAATTTCCTATTTATCAAAAATGCACCTTGTTAAAAACTCATCATGACAATTAGATTAAGATCCGTTTGATATAAATTGAAAATATTTTATGGAAATGTGTAATAATAATTGCGATTTTATTAAAGAGTTGTTTGTTGCAAATTATGTTTTATTTCAGAATTGAATAATATTTTTCCCTTTGTTCTAGGTTGCACTAAAGATGTCTGCAAGGTTACGTAATCTTAATCCCTATGAATTGCATAAATACTTAGTTAATGTTTATTGTCTCAATACGAAGGGTTCTGCCACATCTCTGAAACGGGACACTTCCAGAGACAGGACCGACCTTGATATTATACGAGAAAACCACAAGTTTGTGTGGGAGGAAGACGACGTTGCTGATACTTGGGAGAAGCAGTTAGCTAAAAAGTATTGCGATAAACTATTCAAAGAGTATTGCATTTGTGATTTAAGCCGATATAAAGAAAACAAAGTAAGTTTCAGAAAATTTGAGACATAAAATCTCTGACTCAATTAAACGCAGATAGATCGAATTAATTTACAAGCAACTCTAAAAATATCAAAGAACGGTCAACGCCATTGCAACAGAATTCCTCATTCGAATCCCAACCAACCAACAAAAATCATGTCTGATAAATAATGCCTTCTGACGGGTCTAAAGGTCACCCTGGAATATGCGATAAAGGTTCTCCCCTAATTTAAACATGGCTGTGAGATGGGGACGATCCCTTATGTAACTCAATTTTTTGCCCGAGAGACCTTCCTTTGTGTTGTACAGTAGGGAGTGCAACAAAGGCCGTGCTGCCTTTCTGTAGGCTAAATATAGCTCTATACATTCACCCGCATTGATACACAGTAACGCACATCTGGCCATTCGTGCCGCGCAGCCGATCCCCATTTGTCTCGCAAAATCAATGACAAAAAGGCACGCTTTGCTCTCACGCTCGTAACGGCTCAGAATTTTATCTATTCGAAAATTCTAAATCCTACGCAAAATGGTCTATTATTATTAGGTATTTTTAACCGACTTCCCAAAAAGGAGGAGGTTATCAATTCGGTTGTATGTTTTTTTTTTTTTTTTTTTTTTTTTTTTATGTTTGTTACCTCATAACTCCGACAATTATGAACCGATTTGAAATTTTTTTGTTTCATCTGAAAGGATATGCTTGCAGATTGGTCCCATTTAAATTATATCGAAATCGGTTACGAACTTTGGATTTTAAATCGAAATAGCTGGAATTTGACGTGTCACTGACTCTGGCAGAGCCACCATCAGGGATTTTCATTTTGAAAACACAAAAAAATTGTCGCTAATTAGTCGAAATTTGTCGCCAAATATCAGAATTTGTCGGTCACTGGTTCAAAAGATATAAGGGTTTATAGGTGGCCGATCTGGAGAGAGTCTCCCCAGCAGGGCCACATTTATATCTCAAAAACTAGGGCACCTAGCAAATATCTCTTTTCTCCCATAATTTGTCGCCAATTAGTCGGAATCAGTCGCCAAATATCAGAGTTTGTCGGTCACTGGTTCAAAAGATACAAGAGTTTATAGGTGGCCGATCTGGAGAGAGTCTCCCCAGCAGGGCCACATTTATATCTCAAAAACTAGGACACCTAGCGAAGATGTGTTTTCTCCCATATTTTGTCGCCAATTAGTCGCAATTTGTCGCAAAGTTACAGATTTAGTCGGTGTGTAATTAAAAAGATATTAAAGAATTCAATTTCCCCATACAGTGGTACAAGCGAGTACAAAATACTTTATGTAGTTTCTAGACAGTATCTATGACGTCTTATGGAGGAATGTTTGTTTCGAATTAAATAAATGTAAACTTATTCTATAATTTCAACCCACCATAGGAAAGCTGTATTCATTACCTATAAACAAATCTACAATACATATAATTATGTAATTATTTATCTAACACAATGTGCACTTACCACTTAGTCGCTGGCAGATAGATCGCTGCGCTCCGTTTCATTTACGGTAAGTAAGAAAGAGATAGATGCGCGTGTACAGATGAGCTGCTTCGAACGAGTTGCCCGTCACGTAAGTTGAAGTCAGCCAGTTTAATTAAAGTGGAACTTATTATGAATAGTTACGAACTCGAGTGTTGTTATCTCTAGGTATTCCGAAAATACAAAAACGGAGAAACGAGCGAGATATAACGAGGGTGTCACCTGCTGTACGTCACGGGTGCGGCGCGTCGGCGTTCGCGCCCGCCGCTCAAAGTAGCTACTTAAAAAAAAATAGGTAAACAAACAAACTTGCTCTAAAGGATTTTTTCTTTAGTCATCCACCGGAAGTACAGCGAGAAGGTTTGTTTGTGTGAAAAATTAAAAGAACAATTACGAATACGGGTGTTTAAGTGCATTGAACAAGTTAGTGGACAATTTGAGAGTGTTTTGAAAATTTTATATTTCGACAACAGAAGTTTTATTATTCTAACCTCAATTAAGATAAAATAAAAACTCAACCCGTCCATACCCACAACACAACACTCGCAATCACCTCAAAATACACACCAACACAACACACATCAAACGAACTTTATGGAAATTCATTTTTATATAATAAAATTTGATTACAATTGACAATACTTTTTCAACGTTTAAGTATTTTAAACATTTTACTAAAGGTACGACATTTATTTATTATTCTAAAGTTAATTAGAGCTTAACATTGTAAAGTGGTAAAACAGTTGCATGCGACTGTACATCTTTCACCAAATAGACCAAGAGCAAGGTTTAATGTTTTCAAAGAAGTTTAAGCCACTCTAACCTAGTAATTTAAAACATAAAAACATGAATTAAATTGAGAATTTATCTCTCTCGGACATTTCTAAAGACTTTAGACCGATAAAACTAGAAGTATATTACACAATAGAAATATTTTTTTCTTGGTATTTTTCGTGAACTCTTCGACCTAGCTCTTGGACTATACCTTACTAATTGAACTCATTATATCTCCTAAACTAAGATCCGATTAAATCTGTGACTTGGCGACAAATTGCGACTAATTGGCGACAAAATATGGGAGAAAACACATCTTCGCTAGGTGTCCTAGTTTTTGAGATATAAATGTGGCCCTGCTGGGGAGACTCTCTCCAGATCGGCCACCTATAAACCCTTGTATCTTTTGAACCAGTGACCGACAAACTCTGATATTTGGCGACTGATTCCGACTAATTGGCGACAAATTATGGGAGAAAAGAGATATTTGCTAGGTGCCCTAGTTTTTGAGATATAAATGTGGCCCTGCTGGGGAGACTCTCTCCAGATCGGCCACCTATAAACCCTTATATCTTTTGAACCAGTGACCGACAAATTCTGATATTTGGCGACAAATTTCGACTAATTAGCGACAATTTTTTTGTGTTTTCAAAATGAAAATCCCTGATGGTGGCTCTGCCAGAGTCAGTGACACGAATTTGACTATTTAGATGATTCTTTGATAATCGAAATTGCGTATTTTGCTTTTCTGCGATTTGGCAGTGGTGTTGGTAGGTGTGGGGCACCACTAAAAAGTGAAAAATAAAAAACTTTTTACAAAAAAATACAACCGACTTCCAAAAAAAAACACTACAAAGTAAAAAATAACTTTAATTTCGGAAGTCGGTGTCAAAATACGAAGAAACTAACAAAAACACCGACTTCCGAAATTAAAGTTATTTTTTACTTTGTAGTGTTTTTTTTTGGAAGTCGGTTGTATTTTTTTGTAAAAAGTTTTTTTGTAAAAAGTTTTTTATATAATTAGGTGTAACTAGTTCATGAAAAAAAAAGATCAGAAGTTGTGCATGGAACTATTTCCTACCGAGACTTGTATCTACAGTGTTCTTGAGTAATTTTTATGTCTTATCCAATGCATCATATAATTTACAAATGCACTGAACTGTAATTTAGAATTCTCTATTATTTTCTTATAATTTTGGCACGTGTGCTTGCTCAAAAGATTTCGCTAGCTTTGTCGTTTGATGTAACTATAGGGTAAGGTGGGGTACAGTGTTACAAAAAAAATATACTAGAATGTAATGACAAAAATATTGTTTTAATCAGCTACTTTTTGACATGGAAATAAACTTTAACAATCTCTCTTTAATTAAAATAGCTCAAACATCAACATTATTAGCAACTACTTAATTTAAATTGCACTTTAATTAAATCGGTCGATTGTAACACTGAGCCCCGTATATGGGGTAGCCTGTTACAGGGTAAGGGGCACAATGTTACAACATAAAATAATATAAAACTAACAAATTGAGAAAAAGTCCTTAACTTCTAATAAACATTAAACTTCTTTAAAATATGATTTGGGAAAGTGTAGACATCTGTCTTCTTTTGAACATATTATCTTTGCAATGTCATAAAATTAACATGCTTTTCATTTGCAGCTTTTCGAAGACTAACACCACTTTCAACCATTAATAATCGCTTCTTCCATATCTTTCTCACTATGAAGACTGTAATCCGTCTTCCTCTTACGATTTCGCACCATTTTCTTTTAATACCTTGAAATAGTACAAAAATATGTTAATTGGGGCTGACTGTAACAGTGTCACACAGTGCCCCGTAACACAGTGCCCCGGAGAGGCAAACCAAATTAAAAAATCGAATGAGTATTTTAAGATAAGTTTACAACAAACTACTTATCGGTAATATGTAGCCAAATAAACATTAAATAAAGGAAAAACAACATCACTTACCTTAATTCAATACATCCGGAAAGAAATTAAAAACTTTGAAACTATTTTTTCGTCGTTTAATCACATAAAAACCTTTTTTGTTTGTTATTTTTCAAGCACGGTACAAACTGTGGCTACTGGCTACCGCAACTGTTTAAAGATGGCTGCTTGTGAGCTTGACAAACGTGTATACCAACATCATAAAACTAAAAGACAGGGGCGGCGATATGTGCATTGTAACATTGTACCCCGTGTAACACTGTGCCCCACCTTACCCTACCTATCTACCAGATGACAAAACAGGTTCATTAAACACCTAGCTCTTCGAATAAACTATATGAAACACTAGGTAGCACTACGATGGAGAATCGAGAAAGAAGTTGTACTCGGAAAGGGTCAGTTCCAATGCGGCAACAAGGTGTGCAATAACAGCGACGGTCTCAAGTCCTGGGAGGTGAACTTCGCTTACGTGGAAGATAACGAGCGAAAAAATGCTCTCGTGAAGCTTCGTAAGTTTGATGTTATCTTAAAAAGCTATCTGTCAACTACAAATACCTACTTCTTTTAAGGAAATGTACAGTCGCCAGCATATCAGGCTATCCGAAACTGTCAAATTTTCCCAAATCAAATTGAATCCAATCCCTTCAACATTAAAGTTGAAAATCTAACAAATAATTTTGACAGATTGTTGAAGCTTGGTGTGCTGGCGTCTCATGTACCTACTTATCTTTATTATTGCGACTTGCAAACGAAAAGATACGTAGGTAGCAGGTACGATCTGAAAAGTGCGCAGTAATTATTTATACATGTAGGTCCGATTTAATCTGGCACGAAAGTAAACACATCTACATACAGATTTATGTATACTTTCAGTTCACGACTGCGCGTGACTTTTACTTGTATTTGACTTGAATTTTCCGAAACTGAAACGACTTGTGTTAAAATATCCGAGTGCCAGTGTAGGGGTGCCCCAAGTTATTGGTCACTGACGAGTTAGGTGGTTAGGTTGGTTGTGAGTTAGGTGGGCGTAATGTTCGTGGGTGAAAAGTCCTCTAAATGAAAAGTTAATGGGTTATAGATTATAGATAATGTAACAGTCGATTGGCCCATGAACTGTTGGTCAAACAGTTCATGGGCCAATCGACTGTAGGTGAAACGTTTCAATTTCGAACTTTCCCGTAATACTTATAGGTAAGGTAATATTATGTACCTACCTACGTGACCAAAAGCAACCGGCTAGTTTAGCTAGACATCGTCTTTCTCTTATCATATTGCAAAAGTAAGACTTAGAAAGATAGGAAGGTACAGTCAGCAACTCTAATCACATAGGCTGTGCAAGCTATTTCCTTCGGTTATTATTTAAGACTAGCTTCTGCCAGCGGCTTCGCCCGCGTGGTCCCTAGGGAACATATTCCCGGGATGAAAAGTAGCTTATGTGCTATTCCAGACTATAATCTATCTTTGTTCTAAATTTCATTAAGATCCGTTAAGCCGTTCTGGCGTGACTGAGTAACAAACAACCAAACTTTCACATTTAGAATATTACTCGTTTGGTGTAAAGCGAAATTAGAACCATCTTCCCCTCGACATTATAATTAGGATATTGCAAACTGTCGTAAGCCGTTTTCCGAAGCTACTCGCTAGCCTCTAGGCGCCAAGCTAGCCGCCTGCCTGTGCGTTCGCGACCACAAAAATAATCCTTATAGCATGATTCTGTATTCACGCGCGATGGCTTATTATTAGCGTTTTTCATGTATAACTTTGGTGTTTCTATACCGATTTCTATGATTCTTTTTTTATGGAATAGATAATAATGTTAACTTTTTTAATTAGGGATGACTGAGAGTTTTATAAACGTAAGAGTAGACAAATACAATCAGAAAGCTTCGAACTGCTAAGCTATCGGGAGTTACACGTGTTATTGTTCATCAATCATAAAAGATAGACATATGCTGTCGTTGGATATTTCTTATATAATTTTAAGGAGAACAATTCCGTCATACATGATTTCTGTGTAGCTTTCACCATTAAGGTTGCACACGCGACGGAAGCTTTAAAAATGGAGTAAATTCTCCCGTTTTCCCAACATTTCCCTTCACTGCTCTGCTCCTATTGATTGTAGCGTGACGAAAAGTATACTATAACCTGCTCAGGAGTATGAATAATAATTGTACCAAGTTTCATTAAAATCCGTCGAGTAGTTTTTGTTTCTATAACGGTTATACAGACAGACAGACAGACAGACAGACAGACAAAAATTGTACTGATTGCATTTTTGGCATCAGTATCGATCCCTAATCACCCCCTGATAGTTATTTTGGAAATATATTTCATGTACAGAATTGACCTCTCTACAGATTTATTATAAGTATATAGATGTCGTTGTGGATCTTACTTTTTCTCTTTTTCCTCTCTTCTCAATCGCCATGCCAAGCCTCTGGCCAGTGCTGCTGTCTGCTGAAGTAATTCTGTACGTACCTACCTACTTATATAGGTATGTATTGGCTACTTATGTAGGCTGGGTACTACCTAGATTTGACTCAAATCTAAGTATTCATTTGAGAGAACGCACGTCGTTGCTAGTCAGAGTAGGTATCGACAGTCGATACGGTCAGCCAACGTAAGTCCATTACCCAACACTCCCACAGGTCTCCCACTCTCCTTCCACTTGTAAAACCTAATGAAATACATCGAAATCTATTGGCAGTCTAAATCGCTTCTACCTAATCGTGATCTAGCAGGTAACGGAAGCAAATTGAAGCAATCCAATAAGTATGTACCTACCTAAGTATAAACTAACCCTTGAAATTGTGGTTTAACTGTGGATACCTACCTATCTATAGAAAGGTATTAGGTAGGTACTTGATTACTTGACCAACCACAAGATCGTTGAAGCGGACGTGAGGTAATTACGCCAATTGGATCTCGTTGTACATATGCAACACCAACAAAGGGAGAGCTTATTCTCATGTTGAAAAGGGGCATAGGTTGCATTTTTACCTTGTTGTTACTGTATTACATGTGTATAAATGGTCTGATAAATGGGTAAGTTTTCATACCAAGTAATAGCTTCATCTTTTTAATAGGTTTATGTCCCGAATGTTCTGATCTATTAAACTACAGATCAAAGAAACGCGAAGTAAAGAGGCTTAAGAAAAGTCAAAAGAAATCTAAAAAAGCTAAAAAGCCAGACAAGGATGAAAGTGAAGATGAGGAAGAACTGGTACGCCCCGCCACTCCTGAAGATCCCGTGGAACCTTCCACTTCCACAGAAGCTGTAGCAACGGAACCAGATGAAACATCATTGTGGAGAAAAGGTTAGTACTAAGTACTTATGTTATTATAAAATGGTAGATAAACCTGTTGAGATTACAAACAACCCCCGCGTCACATTCTCGCGACACAGACCTTACTGCACTACGACAGGAACCTCGTGCTTATGTGTTTAGTCCTTTCCTATAAATTTTGTATCTTTGGTTAAACTTTTGTCGGTTAGTTGGCGCAGTGGTTGAGTGATTAGCTGCTGCGCTACGTGTCGCGGATTCGATTCCTGCACGGAAAAAATATTTGTATGGCCTACAGAGGCTACAGATAGTTGTTCCGGGTCTGGCTTTTTGTGAATGTGAGTCTTCATGTTTGTAAACGCTCCTACGGTATAGGACCTGCAGTGCGATTCTGTAAACATGTCGTAGTGAACACTTAGGCGAAGTGAACGACAAGTGAGCTGTCAAACCATACAAACAAGATGGAATGACAACTCACTTGGTGTTCACTGCACCTAAATGATCACGGTGAGATGTCAACAGAATCGACCGGCTGATAGGCGTAGGTATATAGGGGGAAGGAGGGGGGCAGGTGAGCCGTGTCCACCCCAGAATCGTCTGTGGCCCACCCCAAGATGTTTGGGGACCGAATCTAACTTCTTCACACATGATCAGTCAAATAAATTATCTACCACCGAAAAACCTAAAAACTTATTACTGCCTACAGGTAATTTTAAAATTTTGGCTTATGACTTCTAGACGGTTCATTGCAGGGTCTAACTGGCTATACATCTGAGATGGTGATTGCCAGATGGACCATAGCCTACGCGGGCCCGTCTGGCTAAGCTAGCTTCATAATAGGTATATAAGTCAATGGCTAGTTTGCTGCAACCTTGGTTCCCTGCTTGTCGGTCTTCTACAGATTATACTTCGGAGAGTGTGCCCAAGAACTCCACGACCTCATCCCACCAGCCCCCTTATACCATCCCTGCCTTGTTGGTATCCCACCAATTCGCACCAAGCGTTTCCTAGCGTCTTACAGAATGCGCACAACAATGGAGTGGAACTCTGTGCCTGCGTGTTTCCGTACGCTTACAACCATAATCTTTTCAAAGTTAGAGTGAACAGGCTACTTCTGGGTAAGCTCGCTCCATCGTAGACTTTGTCTCGGTCATCTCTGATCATCTAGACTAGAGTCAAGAGCAAACCCATCTCAAATTAAAAAAAAGCTGCCAAGTAGGAAGGGTAGTGGGCCCGCCCCGCATAGCCAGAGCCCGACTCTTAACGAAGTCTTACAGACGACCTACATAAAACTTTGACAATTCATCCAGGGAGCAAACATTTTCGAGTTAGCTTCGCTCGCTCTTGCATAGTCTCTAAGTTCTTGGGCTTTTTGGTATTAGTTAAAAGTTTCTTCTATTTGAGTATGAATGGTCAAAAGAATAATAAAACGATCCGACATGGGGCGCAAAAAATTTTCGACCTCACTTCGCTCGATCTTACTTTCTATATTATGTTCCTGTTTCCTGCATCAATCAGTTATTTCTCTAAAATATGAATGTTTACAAGAAAATCAAACTTGCAATAAACACCCTCCACGTTCTTAAGCTTTCCTGCATCATTCAACATAGTTAGGTAGTTCTATTTGAGTGCGAATATAATGAAAAAAAAAAAAACAAACCTATCCGAGGTGGGCGCTGCATCTTAGGGTAGGGGCCAGGCCTCTCCTGGAAAAAAGCCGTAGATACGCCAATGTACAGTCTCGGACTTTTTGACTGTTTTCTCGGAAAATTGATGAGCCACTTTCAAACTTTCCGAATTTACAGTTTTATACGTTCACGAGATTAAACGATTTAACACGAACTTAAACCGCATGCTCGTAAACAAGATGACAAATAACTAATAATTGGAAATAGTCTTATCCACAGTGGTTAAAGAATGACCGATAAGTATTCATTGATAAATTCATAAGTTTCTTCAATCTATTTGATACTGACTTCTGGTATTTCCGATTATTAGTTACCTATTTGTCATCAACAAGAAACGTATTTTTTTTTCGATTTGTGGTTCAGTGGAACCCGTCGTGTGCGAGGCCGACTCGCACTTGGTCGGTATTTCGTGGCAAAACAAGTATATAGAAGACTAGCTGACCCGTGCAACGTCGTCTGCGTAACATTTTTCATTACTGCTGCGCTCGTATTGGTCTTAGCGTGATGATATATAGCCTATAACCTCCTCCTCGATTCCTCGTTAAATGGGCTATCTAACACTGAAAGATTTTTTCAAATCGGACCAGTAGTTCCTGAGATTAGCGCGTTCAAACAAACAAACAAACTCTTCTGCTTTATAATATTAGTATAGATTGGTACTAACTATGTTATAATGTTTATGTTGATGATTGTCATGAACGTCATCTACGCGTTCGGATAAAATGTGAGTTCGAGGTTTTCCGAAATTACCTAGCAATCATATTTTTCCGTATGCTAATGCTAACGTTACTATGGCTACGCTAAAACAATTGTCGCTAAGTAACGGTTGCTAGACTTTTAATTGGTTGACTTGATTCTGCAACCTTTCTCCGACAGTCGTTTCTCCTTTGGACTGATCACCGACAGGACGTTTCGTTTTTAAGAGATTCGTCGATAGAACGTTTCACCTATGGACGTTTCGCCGACAGAATGGTTCGTATTCTTTTGTTTCGACGACAGGACTTTTCAACTATGGAATATTCGCCGACAGACCGATTCACTCTTCTGTTCTGTTTTTCGCCGATGGAAAATTATTCCGACGCACAGTTCGCCGACCCGATAACGTTCATCAAAATTTTACCAACTAAGTAGGTAGTACTTTTACTAGACATGCGCAAAATGTGTCTTTGAAAAGAAAATGAATGAAGTATATCTTTTCGCTCAACGAACTAGTCCACTCATATAGTTCAATACTTCATTTAGTTCAGCGAATCAGAACGACTAACGAGGCATTGATTTACGACGAATGTTGCAATTCACTTAGTTCACTTTTATACCTACCTATCTCGATTTTCCTTCAAACTTTAAACAGGCTTAGGACTGTCAACCATGAAATGAATAATTTGCAAATCTATTTTATTATGTAGTATGTTTTCTGTTCTTTTTACTGGTAGTTAGACATATGCATTTTGTCTAGGTTGTCGTATTTAAAAATCGAAATATGTACAGTAATTAATTATTTACAGGATATTTACATACCTATTTACATTTACACTTATTTAAAATGTTGCAAATTATTTGCAATTACTACCTACTAACAAATAATAATTGGGACAGTTTTTTTGTGGTCAATCGTGTTCTTCTTTCATTCAATTAGTGCAGCGCGCGCACAGGTGGCGCGAGCGAAAAGAACGACTGAACTAAATGAAGGAGAGACACATTTGGATGACAACTGAAGGAATGATAAGTTTATTTTTCGAAATGAAGTAGTTCATTTACTTCAATCGTTCGCGAACTACCCATGTCTAACTTTTACCAACTTTTATACTTAGTCAAATATTTCAGTTTCAATAACACATTTTACTCAAAATGAAATAAGGCAAATATTTAGTATCGCCAGTTTTCAATTTACCATTTGTATTCAGCTTTTTTCAGGTTTTTTTTTTGCTTTCTATATAATTTAGTCATTTCTGGCACTCGCCGGCCGCTGCTGCGGCACCGCTCGCTTCGCTCGCTCGGCTCGTGCGTAGTTCTAACCTAACCTAACTATTTTTCTTTTATTAATTAACCCTTTATATTTTTTATATCTTTACCTTATTTTTGCCTTTTTATTTTTTGTCTCAGGGAGGGTTGTTAGTAGCTTTTTGGTGGTTTTGTAGTTAAATAGTTAAAAGCCATGTCAAAACAATCGAAGACAAATCGGTATGTCGGCGAATATTCCATAGTTGAAAAGTCCTGTCGTCGAAACAAACGAATGCGAACCATTCTGTCGGCGAAACGTCCATAGGTGAAACGTTCTATCGACGAATCTCTTAAAAACGAAACGTCCTGTCGGTGATCAGTCCAAATGAGAAACGACTGTCGGAGAAAGGTTGCAGAATCGGTTGACTTGGGGTAGTCACTCTGTACTATGTACGAATGTAACCGACTAAACCCGATTTGCATTACCCGATCAAAATACGAACAGTGGCAAAGAGGCTCATCAATTAAAGACCGTGACTGTACAGGACAAAATCATGTGCGTGTGGATTGAGAGATCTTTTCGAAAAACTCTTCCAATCCCAACCAAATTATAAGAGGATTTAGGAAATCTTTGTGAAAACTTCATGGTAAGGTATAAAATTTGTGAAACCTAAACAAAGAAAGTTAGAACTCATTAACTGACTGGATCTCTCAATCTGTACAACTGAAAAAAAGTCATAACGCGTATCCAAGAATATACAGCCTATATGTTTATAATTTGCATTTTAATTAATTGTGAAAAAATTGTGAAAGCTGCTAAACAAAATTTCGATTCGTTAAAAAGCCACGTTTAAGATTTATAACGGTTTATATGGATCCCTCAGAGTGGACAATTTTCAATTGAGTGATCTTGTATAACACGACCTAATACTGCAAAAGTATGAATAATTATCATGTTTATTGCAAATTATGCTTCTGGAAAAATTTGTGAAACAAAACTCGTGATTGAAATCGTACTGGTTCAAGAGAAAATGAAAATCTTGTTTTTTGTCGATCGTCCCAACTGAGAGATCTTTATTTTAAACTATATTTAGTAAACCAAAACTTATAGGTAGAAGGTAGATACATCAGAAATTGTGAAAAATGTTGTACTAAAATTTGACGAATCAGTCGTCCCTGTATGTGTTATACTTAAAAAGATAAATATTTTTTTAAGGAAAACGTTGAGTATTGCGTTATGACTTTTTCTTCAGTTGTCCAGATTGAGAGATCCAGTTAATGAGTTCTAACTTTCTTTGTTTAGGTTTCACAAATTTTATACCTTACCATGAAGTTTTCACAATTATTTCCTAAATCCTCTTATAATTTGGTTGGGATTGAAAGAGTTTTTCGAAAAGATCTCTCAATCCACACACACATGACAAAATCAGTGTGGGGCTGTTACAAAAAAAAAAACTACTTTCGATGCCCAGTTGAAGAAAGATATTAGTCTACTTCTAATCACTTGCAGTACCTACTAAGCTAAATCTTTTCAAATCTCAGTTACATTGCTTTTTTGCATCAAGCGCTTATTCAAAAATCGGTCTAGCAACTACGCGCAGTATACTTACCGATGCCTAATGATATCGTTGTTTTTCTTTAGCATTACCAGAAGATGAAGAAAAGTCTCGTGAGGATGAATTTGAAGAATATCTGGAGGACTTATTGCTGTAAACAAGTCAATTAAACTAAGAAATACACACTTTTTAATTTAGTAAATCGTTTTATTGCAATCTATTATATTAAGTATTGTTTATTATGTAAAAGTGGAATAACAATGTTTTCCAAAAATGTTTTAACAAACAGTAAGGACCTCCAAACGACAATCGAGTTGAGCCTAACATACATACATTTTAATCTGTATCCATTTATACGAAATAACGTTACAAACAAAACGAAAGCATAGCGGCCGCGTCACTTCTATGCTTGGAGTTCCTTACTGTAGCACATAACTATAAACATATACGCCAAACAGACGACGTATATTAAATTGCATTGGTAAACATACACAGCCGATGAATGGACATAGTGATTTACTTTTGTAAGTAGAAAAAGTTTGAATTGATTTATCAGTTTGTTTCAGACATTTCCACAGCACTACGATTATTTCAAAATTGTAGTAATTTTTATATTCATAATTTAATGCTCACAATATTTGCCGCCTTGCCATATTACTTAAAAACAATAACTAATAAATAACTGTAAGTTTTAGAAAATAACCGCGATAAACTTTTCCTTCCAATAACTTTGTTTTAATAACATGATGTAAATAAAAGTAAATCTAAAAAATTGCAGGTATAATAGTCAGATTTATTACAAAGTAATATAAAAACATCTAAAATTATAAATCAACAGAAACACAAGTATAATAATAAAACGCATCTCAATAAAAATCGAAGCCTCATTCAATCATAACTATCGACTTGGAACTGTTATAGTAAACATTACTTATAAATTAATTAATTGAATATCCATTTGTAAGAAATATGTTCACTTCACCCTAATACTTCAATTTATTAGTAAACGCTATGGTTTGTATCACGACACTTGCATCCCGCTGAAGTATACTATTCTAAACATGTCATCAGCTGGTACAACAATCACTGAGCATGTTTGGCTAAACATATATCAATATAGTTCAGGCACTACTCTCGTGTTTATATTATTGTTTGAATAAACAAACTTACACGTCCAGTTTACACGACAACATGGGAAGGTGAAAGCTGGCACATGACACATGGCCAAGTCGTGCGTGGCGGGTTACCTGACGCTGCGAGGAGCTCGGGGGAGCTCGGGGGAGCTCGGGGGAGCTCGGGAACATTACTTGTGCGTGCCCTTGGACAGGTCGTCGTCGTCGGAGCAGTCCTCGTCGTGCGTGTGCGTGAGTTGGCGCGGCGTCTCCGGCCGCATGTGCGGCACCGACGTGCTCGCCAGCTGCAACAGCCCCATATGTCAATACTGCCCATTTAAGGACTACTCACACTTAATTAGCACCATGCGCGTTTGCTGAACGATTTTGGTTACATTTATGCAGTTCTACTTCAATCAGCCGCATACAGCGTCGTAAGTAAACAAGTAGTAACAGCGCTGAGCTCTATAGCACTCGTATGATTATAACACAATATTTTTCCTCATTTTACACTTGTTTGCAACGATAGCTGAATAGACGCGGAAAGCCGAATGGATTCGTACGCGTCTCCATACAAAATCGTTGGTTTCTATGGGCATTAAGCTGAATAAGTGAGAGTAGTACCTTATACTGGCTTCACAAGATAGACTTGTGTGCACAGATTTTGAAAGTAGAATAAAAAAAAATATATCGCATTGATATTTGTCTGCATTGCTTTGTTGTACAGTACATTAGCCTGCAACAATCTGTCAAATTTCTTCAATCGATTTTCAACTTTATCTCTCAAGGAATAAGATTCAAGGTTGATTGGGAAACTTTGATAGATTCGGGTAGCTTGTTGTGCTGGCGGCTGTACAGACAAAATTCTATAGAAGTTTATAGAAGTCTGTTATCATGTGATCTATTAGTATTTAAATTTAACGTAATATGATGGCTTAACCATTGATACCTGTCTAGAAAACGCTATTAAGCTTTTCTAAAACCCGTTATTTATTTCGATTTACTTGTAAAATACTAAATTGAATATACTGCATTTTATAATAATTATGGTGTTGTGTTATTAACGCAACTCTCGGATTTCATACACCTTAGGTCCCTCTCCTCAACCGAAACTTACAAGTATATTGGTATGTCGGAAGCGTTAGGTATCAATGCTGTTGATATGAAACAATCGTTGAAGGAGCGCTTCTTTGGACGCCTGAATAAAGTACTTAACAGTCTTTTATCAAGCGGAAACAAGGTGCGCGCCTTCAACGGCTGGGTTATGCCGGTTTTGATGTACTCTTTCGGTATACTCAAATGGACAGACAGAACTTGACGCCCTAGATAGAAAGGTACGCTCACTGCTTACCGCAAATCGGATGCATCACCCACGGTCATCGGTGATGAGGCTGTATATCCCGCGGAAGTGCGGGGGTCGTGGCTTCTTAATTGCTAAGACCCTGCACAACTGCGAGGTATGCAGCCTTAGGGAATACTTCCTAGAGGCCGACGTGGGTGTGGATGAAGGCCTTACCGCGCTCTCCTTGGCTAACGAGAACTGGCGCAAACCTGTGGTATTAGATATTAACGACCGCAGGGAGGTATGGCAGAGCAAGGAGCTTCACGGAAGTTTTTATCGGGTCCTACATGAGCCCGATGTAGACTTTTTAGCGTCCGTAGCCTGGCTGCGTTTTGGTGATCTCTTTGGGGAAACCGAAGGTTGCTCTGCGCGATCATGGACGAAGTTATGATGACGAACAACTACCGGAAATACATTGTGAAAGACGGTACGGTCGACATATGTCGGGCATGTCACCGACCCGGGGAATCCATCCGCCACATTATTTCCGGTTGTTCTAGTCTGGCTAACGGAGACTATTTGCACAGGCACAACCTTGTAGCCAGGATCATCCACCAGTAACTTGCTTTGAAGTACAATCTTGTGGAATCGGAAGTACCGTATAATAGGTATGTGCCCGACCCAGTTCTCGAAAATGGCAATTGCACGTTGTACTGGGATCGGTCTATCATCAATGACAGGACTATTGTTGCCAATAAGCCTGACATAGTGGTGATAGACCGAATAGAGCGTCGCGCAATGATTGTTGATATAGCACTCCCTCATGACGAGAACCTCGTGAAGTCTGAGAAAGAGAAACAAACCAAGTATCTTGACTTGGCTCGCGAGGTTGTCGACATGTGGGATGTGAACACAGCAGTCATTGTGCTGATAGTCGTGACGGCTAATGGCATAATTGCCAAGAGCCTCGATCAACACCTGAAGAGGCTCTCGTTGGGCAGATGGATCAAGGGATTGATCTCTGGATCAATCCCTTGATCCATTACTCCTTATTATTGAAGCAGTACTCCTGGACACGACCCGTATTGTTAGGTTTCTCTCTCGGGAGCCCTAACCACCGGTAGCTTGGACCCTGTTCCCGATACCGGTGGGCTACTATTTTTTATATTTTTAAATGTTTTTTTTTATTATTTTTCTAGAAATGTTTAAAAAATAATGTAAAATATATTTACATAAAATAAATAAATGGTGTTATTATAACTTGGAAAAACTGATTTTAAAGACTTGCGCTGTTGATTGACGTATTGTAAATTTTAAAAAGGAAAAAAATGTATGCTAACATTTTCAAAGTTTGCAAAACTCCATACAATTTTATATTGCACTCTTAACCAATAACTCACCGTGGCTTCTTTCTTTTTGTCCTTCACATCATTAACACTAAAGTTATGTGTGGGTATTTCTTCGTTCATATCAGATACTCCCATGAGAAGCGGTGCACTTGGGTTCCTGGACCTGAAAATGAATAAAAGTGCATTAGAATCAATTAAAATTAATTGCTTATGACTGATATTGACTGTGATTGATTCATGTGCAACCAACTACACAATATTAGTAATAAGATATACTGTTTGAGGGGTGATTGGTATTCGCATTAGGCTTCCTGGAGGCTTTAGTTGCCTGAATGAATCCCAAGTTGTGGTGTATGTCATACATAAGACTGTCTCAAATCTCAATTCATATGGGCGCAGGGTCGCGAACGCAAAACGCAGCTGTAATGTTATGCGGCTACCTCAAGTTAAGCCGGATTGTGGTGGCAATACGTTCTACAAAGTCGCGTTCGACTTTTAGCTTTATTGTTATACAAAATTAAAAGAACAGGTTGGCAGATGCTTAAAAAAATACATCACTTCTGTCCGTGGCGGGGTGCCCTAAGCTCCCTGTGCCGTATGTTCCGCTACATGGCTAGGCAAGTCATTAAACGATAGTGATTGCGTATATACGTAATACAGCGTGTAATACGATATGGCTAGCTACGGCATAGTATGCATGTTTGAGTTAAGCTCGTGCTGGCGTAGTTTTCTAAATATATACGGTAATGAGTACTTGACGACCCTAATATTTTTAGGTTAGGAGAGTAATGAGGTCACTGCTCAGTTACCACTCAGTTATTGACCTCATTAGCAAAAGAATATACATAATATATTTAAATAATGTTCGCAGTTTTGAATCGAACTAGGACCATGATGCAGTAACTGAACAGTGTTTAGTTTGACCATCTCATCAATAAATAAGTCTGAAGCAACCTAAACTGAGTTATCTACACTTATATTATAAACAGGAAAGATTTGTTTTCTTGTTTGTTTGAAATGAATATGTAAACCAAAGTAGCAAAATTTTACCAATATAATTCATTATTTGGCCGTCCGCTGAGAAAATAAATATTGATGATACATAAAAATAATATACTACATAATTAAAGTACTTATTATTAGCTATAAAAAAACCGCGAGGGTATATTTCTAACTATTATGGTTAAGTCGCAATAAACGCTTTTTGTTCAAATAATTCAATCAAAACCCGGGCGGAATGAAAAAAACGGAATAGTGGTGATTTTGTTATCCTGATATCCTTATCCATTTAAAAAGTTTAATAATTAAGGTTGATTATGTATGTATAGATTTCTTTAATGACTTTTATATTTAATTTAACTCACACACTGATCCATTGTTGTTAATTATATAAATCAATAGTCTAGTACCAAAATTTGTAAATATGTGTGTATTTGCATTGTATAGGCTCAAGTACCCTGGCGGTTAGGAGTGTCATGCTCACTTTAAAGCCTAGCTGATGGTGGCGTATGCGTTGGATCATTTGACTCCATTCAAAATGGTTGAGACGAATGGGCGCATGTCGTGGCTCCGGTTGGGACTGGTAATTTCTCAGCTGCCATGGTTTATTCTAATTATTTCTTTGAATTGTTCCTTTTATTATGCTCATTTTTTACATCGTTCTTACATGTATGTATAATTTCAACATGATGTAAACAAAACTTTGTCACAATTGATTATTTTTTAAAGAGTGTCTATGGAGTTTCTTGCACGTTCTTCTCCATAGAGATCTACACTTTGTAACATGCAAATAGCTTCATCCTCTTGGACCGACCTACCTCGACAATTTAAAAGTGCCTGTAAATGGTTTAATTGAAATAAATGCTTGAGTTTATGTCCATGTAAATTACACTTTAAATTATTCAAATCCGACCTTTCGTTTAAAAGTCGACGGGTATAAATGCTCTTAGTAAAAAAATGTTGCGGTTAAAGCGAACTTGACTACGTTGAGTCTATTAATAAGTACCTAATTTCCACATTACCCTATAAAGAGGGAGGTATAGGAGACTAAGTTGATGGAGTACCTACTAAACCCGCGCGAACGAAGTCGCGGGCGAAGTGCTAATCATGAAATATAGTCATGATATTGGTGCGTACAGACATCGCCAGACATGCGCTACGAGTGGCACTTTTTAGGCATCTCCACAAACAGCAGAACTTTACTACTAACAATTTTGCAGGGTAGGTACTACTGCAACGATTATAAGATCGGTTGCGCTCTGCACCAGATCCAATTCGGAATTCGAATTACGATTTATATGTATTTATGTATTATATACTTTATTGTACACCTCAATCGAGTACAGGAAAAAACGTTTATAAAAACAAGTGTACAGTGGGCGGGCGGTCTTATCGCACAGGGCAATCTCTTACAGACAACCTTAGGATGGATTGAACGAAAGAAGTTAGATTTAGGGCGGTCAGTGTTCAAACATCATAAATAAATTAAATTAGAAATTAGACTTAATAATATAAAATAAACAGATACAATATTAAACAATATACTAATAAACATCAAATATATAATTGAGGAAGGAGAAGAAAAATTATAATGAGGGGTAATGCTCCTTTACAATTTTTTTAAACGTTGGTAGCGTTTGAGCACGTCTCACATCTATGGGTAATGCATTCCACAAACGAGCTGCTTGAATAGTGAATGACTGGTCAAAAAATGATGTGGAATGCATGCGAATACTTAATTTAAGATTTCATCCGTAGATCTCAAGGACCTACAATGTGTGTCACAGAGAAACTGAAAGCGTTATTTAAGATAAAAAAGGAGTAGAAGGATTAAATAGTACATTATAAAGCAGAGAAAGGATGTGGGCATTCCGGCGAAGACGAACAGGAAGAATATCCGAATTGCTAATGCGTAACCACTCCTATGATTAGTACTTCGGCTACTTCGTACCTACTACATTTCTCGGATGCCCAACGAAAGCAATGCGGGGCCTCTCTTTCTATCATCATTATCATCTGCCTAACCTTTTCCCAACTATAGTGGGGTCGGCTTCCAGTCGAAGGCGTTCGATTGCGTTAACCATGAAACACTTTTGTTGAAACTGGAGCATTATGGGATTAGGAATACATCTCTTGATCTGATAAGATCGTACTTGAAAGACAGGCAGGTTAAAGTACAGATAAACGGTGTGAACTCACTAGGGTCTGAAATGACAATAGGCGTTCCGCAAGGTTCAATATTGGGTCCATTCCTCTTTTTAGTCTACATAAATGATTTGCCCCAATTGCTTCAAAATGACCCAAAGATGGTGTTATTTCCTGATGACACATCATTGATATTTAATATAGAACAACGGTCACAAAATCTTGATGACGTCAATAACTCTATTCATCAAGTTCAAGATTGGTTTACGGCAAACAACTTAGTATTAAATGAAAAAAAAAACCAAATGTATTAAATTTACTTTACCAAATGTAACGATTGTGGCATCGTATTGAATGGACAAAAACTGGAATTTATTGATCAGACGGTTATTCTGGGAATCACTTTAGACGAGAAATTGCAATGGGGACCTCACATATCATCTCTTGCGGCGCGGCTAAGCTCAGCCGCTTATGCTGTTAGAAAGATAAGACAGTTGACGGATGTAGAAACTGCGCGTTTGGTCTATTTTAGTTACTTTCACAGCATTATGTCGTATGGTATTTTGCTGTGGGGTCGAGCTGCTGACATTGAATCCATATTTATTTTACAAAAGAGTGCTGTCAGAGCCATTTATAATCTACGTCGACGCGATTCTCTTAGGGGAGTCTTTAAAAAGATTAATACTATGACAGTCCCTTGTCAATTCATTTATGAAAATGTATGTAAGGAAAAATATACATCTCTTTAGCAAAATTAGTGATAGACATTTAATTTTAATACTAGTAATAGAAATAAATTAGATCAGCCATTTTATAGATTAGCAAAAGTACGAACATCTTTCATGGGGTACTGTACTAAATGTTACAACAAAATACCTTGTGACATATTAGAATAAAATGACAGAAAATTTAAAAATTATGTTAAAAGTACACTATGTAAACAAGCATATTGTTACGCGCCAGAATTAATGCCGGGTTCACAACGTACTACTAACGCCATCTAGTATCGAGTAGTGGAACTAATTGGGTCACGATCTTTCTAGAATTTTCGATGCTAGAACATTCTCGATGTTTCGACACCTAGTCAGTCGGGACCGGTATGTTCCCGAACTTTCTAGATATTTCCATTCTCGAAGGTTCTGGAAATTACTGTCGGACTATATAAGGTGCGCAAAGCTCGCGACTCGGGCAGTATTGAATTGGCGATACAAGCGATATATCGGAAGCGATCTTCAACTGCGAATTAAGTGAAGTGAAGTGTTTAATAGTGCGATTGTGTGTTATAATTAGTGCGTTTAAAGTGTTAATTAGTGTTGATTATTAAAGTGTCATTTTTGGTTAATTAATCGGCTGTTTTTATTGTCACGAACCCCAAGCTCGTAACAATATTACAAATTAGATGTGTTGATGAATAGAAACATGCTGGTCCTGCTCCATTGGACAATCTAGGGTGTAAGTAAACAAAGTCAAACTTGTTGATAATGTTTGTATTTAGTATATCTATAGATGTCTTTAATGACTTTTATATTTAATTTAAGTCACACACTGATTAATTGCTCTTAATTGGATAAATCAAGTGCCAACATTTATAAATGTGTGTGTTTGCATTGTATAGACTCAAGTACCCTGGCGGTTGGGAGTGTCTTGCTCACTCAAAAGCCTAGCTGATGGTGGCGTATGCGTTAAATTATTTGGCTCCATTCAAAATGGTTGAGACGAATGGGCGTGGCGCATGTCATGGCGCCGTCGGTTGGGACTGGTCATTTCTCAGCTGCCATGGTTTATTTTCATTTATTTTAATTATTTCTTTGAATTGTTCCTTTCTTATTCCGGACGTTTTTATCATGCTCGTCACATCGTTCTCACATGTTTGTATAATTTCAACACGATGTCAATAAAACTTTGTAACAATTTATTAATTTTAAAAGAGTGTCTGTGGAGTTTCTTGCACGTTCTTCTCCATAGATATCTACGCTTTGGAACGTGCAAATAGCTTCATCTTTTTGGACCGACCGACCTTGACAATTCAAAAGTGCCTGTAAATGGTTTCTCGTGACGCCGACGCGCCCTTTAAATACCCAAAATAAAGATGGCGACTCAAACCCACAGCTTTTACGGGATCAGTTCGTAATAAAGCCTACTAGCCGTTTAAATTGACATATTACGAAGTCATTCATATTGGTTTTAAATTAGGCTGCAATCTTAAGATATTTCTACCAATTTCCGGACGAAAGAATGATGAACAGATTGTGATCTATTTTGAAAAGTGGCAGTTCACTGAGTTCATGATATTATGTCAAAATAGTGTAAGTGTGCGGCGTTATGGCAGGTGTCCGTGCACGCGGTGAGTAAATCGCTTTATTTTGTTGGCATCTTTTACATTTTTGTATGTTTTTATTAAATAAAGTGTTTGAGAAATCATTATTGAATATAACAATTCATTAATTTCGTGTTTTCCACTGTAAAATCAAAAGATATATGATGCTAAAATAATTTGTCTATTCTAACGTACTATCGGTTTTAGTTAATATAATTATTTTATAATGAAAAATTTTGTTTTTCGTTATTTCCCTAAAATTTTCATTTCTAACCAGATTTGCTATAAAATACCGGTACTAGGGCGTGCAGACAAAGACTTGCTTTTGGCTTATCCTTGCTGTGTTTTGTTTTTCAGCTTTGCATGATCGCGATATTGAGGACGCAATTTTAAATAGGCTATCAGACTCTGAAATAGAGGAAGAAGAAGAGGAAATAGGAGAGCCAGATATTGTTGATATACATTCAACCTCCTGTTCAGATTATTCTAATGATCATATACTTACCTCTCTCGGAGTTATCGTCAAGGCCAAGAGGAAGACCGCGGACCCGAGGCGGACTATCAAGACGATTTCGTTTTTCTATTATAATTTGATCTTTGAAAAGGTGATTTTTGTAATAGTAGAGACTGACATAAAAATTATGTTGATTATTTCTAAAGAAAAGTAAAAATAAAGACATTTTGCAAAAAATATATATTATTCTATTAAGTCATTCTAACCTAAAGGTCATTCTGGCGGACAAATTATTGACTTATTTTTTTATATAAAACGGCATCTTTTTATTATCATAACTATGCCCTGAAAGTCTCACTTCAAACCAATAATTCTAACATTTCAAATTTTCAACAACAAGTCTCGGGACTTAAGCACTATAAAAATTTTGTCCATTTAAACGGACTGTTCGGTTTTAATGCCTAGTGAACCCAAAATGTGTCTGGGTCTCACGAGGTTATTTGAAATAAATGTTTGACTTTGAACTGGATTTCGCTGAATACCTGTATTTTACCTGGAGCGGCTGCCTAACAGATCATTTAACTGGGTAAAACGGTACTTCATGGCAAGACTGGGTCAGATTTACTGGCTTCTGACTATACATAACGACTTTTTTTTTTGGGACAAGCCCGCCACACATTCCCAACCACTGCAACTCCTGAAAGCCAGAATCAACAGTGGCGACCACCAGAAAAACGCCGAGTTAATGAAACCCTCGATTCCCGGAGAAACGATTCAACTGTCTTGGATCCCGCAACGAAATTAATCAGAAGAGTACAGGGGAGGAGTAGGAAAAATAAATATTTCCACTTCCCTCCATATCAAGCAGGAGACAGATTAGAGCTAGGCCAATAGGCACCAAGGGACATATACAACTGGGTTAAGCCCAGTTGCCAAGCACCACGGATTATATATTAACATTTAAACTAATGGGTCCTAAATTATGAGCTACTTTTGATTCCAGTAATAGGTATACAAAAATCGACTGAACGCACGGAAATTTGTTCTGGTTTCTACAAGGTCCGTATAGTAAACTACTCCAGATGTAACCTGAATACTATCTAACATAATATTACGTTCAGTCTGCCAAAGAATACACTCCCACAAGATGTGATGTGCGGATTGTTCGTATTCAAGGTCATCTGTAGAGCATTGACATAAAGGTGAGGCCACAAGCCTAAAGGAAAATAATTTACTCTTAATGTTGCCATGACCTGTGAGAAATTGGGCAACAGAGTGATCCATCTCCAGCCATGTCTTCTCCAGCCGCTCACGAAAGGATGGAAAAAACTGGTGGAGGTGTCGGCCCTTGATGGAATCCATAACGACTGCCCAAGATGACAGCCGGAACTTTTTTTTTTTACTTAATGTGCTTTCCGAGGCACTGAGGAAACTTAGTATGTTAAGATGGTCACCCACCTACAGACCAACCTTGGCAGGCGTTGCTTAACCTTGGAAATCGACCCGTGCGGCTGGTATTATCTAGCCACGAGCTCTTCCGGGGCCTCTCTTCCGTAAAATATGTTGTAAAGGGTAGTACATTGGGTTCAGGAGCTAACCTGTCAATGGTGGGCTGGTCGAAGGTGAACCTCTGCTCGTGCGCCACGGTGGACTCGTGCGGCATGAGTATGGCGGGCGCGCGGAACATGTAGCAGAAGGGGTAGTACATCAGGTTCAGGAGCTAACCTGTCAATGGTGGGCTGGTCGAAGGTGAACCTCTGCTCGTGCGCCACAATGGACTCGTGCGGCATGAGCATGGCGGGCGCGCGGAACAGGTAGCAGAAGGGGTAGTACATCAGGTTCAGGAGCTAACCTGTCAATGGTGGGCTGGTCGAAGGTGAACCTCTGCTCGTACGCCACGGTGGACTCGTGCGGCATGAGCATGGCGGGCGCGCGGAACATGTAGCAGAAGGGGTAGTACATCAGGTTCAGGAGCTAACCTGTCAATGGTGGGCTGGTCGAAGGTGAACCTCTGCTCGTGCGCCACAGTGGACTCGTGCGGCATGAGCATGGCGGGCGCGCGGAACATGTAGCAGAAGGGGTAGTACATCAGGTTCAGGAGCTAACCTGTCAATGGTGGGCTGGTCGAAGGTGAACCTCTGCTCGTGCGCCACAGTGGACTCGTGCGGCATGAGCATGGCGGGCGCGCGGAACATGTAGCAGAAGGGGTAGTACATCAGGTTCAGGAGCTAACCTGTCAATGGTGGGCTGGTCGAAGGTGAACCTCTGCTCGTGCGCCACGGTGGACTCGTGCGGCATGAGCATGGCGGGCGCGCGGAACATGTAGCAGAAGGGGTAGTACATCAGGTTCAGGAGCTAACCTGTCAATGGTGGGCTGGTCGAAGGTGAACCTCTGCTCGTGCGCCACAGTGGACTCGTGAGGCATGAGCATGGCGGGCGCGCGGAACATGTAGCAGAAGGGGTAGTACATCAGGTTCAGGAGCTAACCTGTCAATGGTGGGCTGGTCGAAGGTGAACCTCTGCTCGTGCGCCACGGTGGACTCGTGCGGCATGAGCATGGCGGGCGCGCGGAACATGTAGCAGAAGGGGTAGTACATCAGGTTCAGGAGCTAACCTGTCAATGGTGGGCTGGTCGAAGGTGAACCTCTGCTCGTGCGCCACGGTGGACTCGTGCGGCATGAGCATGGCGGGCGCGCGGAACATGTAGCAGAAGGGGTAGTACATCAGGTTCAGGAACGATGCCGCGTACAGGTCAGCGTACCTCACCACCTGCAATTGTAGTAAAACAAGTTTTTAATTTAGGTAAAGTTTGCCTCAGCTTGGTCAGTTTCTTCTTTCGCTAGCCTTGTCCTGATTTATTTTGGTTGGCGGCACTTGTCTACTTCTATATCTCTATTAGTCGTCATCGTAGTAAAGAAAGGGAGTGATCCTTTCTTTCTAAACTTATTATAATCTTTCAAACAGATCGTCCCCAGTAAAGCTTGCAATAATATGGTATTAGTCGCTAAATTTTAAATAAATGAAATAATAAATAAATAGCTTCTGCTGCATGGAAGAAAAAAAACAAACAGCAAACACGTTCGATATTAGTAAGATTATTCATTATACATAAATGAAAATATACGTATATGAAATAATTCGATCGATAGAAATGACTCGACTCGTAAAAATATGTAGACTTGACAAAAGACTGAATTGAAAAGACTGTTTTGGCAACAGATTCGACTCAAATTTCAAGTCTAGTGACCTAAATTGTTTCTTTTTTCGGAATTGTTGCCAAACATTACAAATGACAATGTTATGTCATACAAGAATGCTAATTAAAGATGTTTGTTTATTCATTGTGAGTATCATTCCCAACTCTTGAGAAAACAAACAGTTGTTAGTGATGAAACCAAATAAACAATAACTCTGATGACCATATACAGTACAAGCTTAATTAGGTGCTCCTTCCTGTCTAATGCGCGTGTACCTATTCATTTCAAAGATAACTGTGCACACAATGTCTTTTGTACAGAGGAATACATAGATATTCCATGTAAATAAGCGGAATTTTATGCTTTCCCCAATAAATTTTCATTTACTAATTTATTTATTTAATTAATGACATACATAACGATCATAACAGATTTTTTGGACATTGACCTATACTGAATGATGCTAATGACTTTTACAAGGAATTTTGTTTACAGTATAAGTTTGTTGCCAAACGAATTTATATTATGTTGTGAATATTAATACTCTGCATAGCAAACCCACGTTATTTCATTCATTTAGAATGAGATAAAATATTTAATATTTATAAATAAATAATCAATATTTTTCACGTAAAAATATCTATTGTCTGTCAACCCCTTGGCAACCTAGACTAGACACTGTGGCCTTCTATGGCCAGTGGGCGGTAGTTGTCCACATAACATTGATCATTCATCCTCACTCACTGCGTGCAACACTCACTGTCAATCAATGCCTCAACTAATAGCTCACAAAATATCATCTAAACATAGTTCGGAAAAGAATATCTGTCTAGTTTTTTCTCCAGAGTCATGGATACAGTTGAAAATCCGAATTTTGAATTCAGCGATATCTATCTGACCTTCACAACCTAAATACTGCCATTTGAAGATTTTTGGCAAGTGTGTTATGGGTAGCCATAACACACTTGCCAAAAATCTTCAAATGGCAGACATGACAATTCACCTGAATCTGGTTTGTCTGGAACCCGACCCCAATATAGTTGGGAAACGGCTAGGGAGATCATAGCCTATATAAATAGATTGTACCTGTGACGAGAAGAACGTCTGTCTGGATCCGGAGCGGAACAGCGACCCGAGCATACCGTACGCCAGGTCCATTTTGTGCGTCACGTCGCGGATCGCGGACCGCAGCTTCGATATGTCGGGTTTTTCCTTTGTACTCGAGTCCAGATCTCTGTAATACAGTTATATCTATACTCTATACTAATATTATAAAGCAGAAGAGTTTGTTTGTTTGGTTGAACGCGGTAATCTCAGGAACTACTGGTCCGATTTGAAAAATTCTTTCAGTGTTAGATAGCCCATTTATCGAGTAAGGCTATAGGCTATATATCATCACGCTAAGACCAATAGGAGCGCAGCAGTAATGAAAAATGTTACGCAGACGACGTTGCACGGGTCAGCTAGTCTTCTATATACTAATATTACAAAGCAAAAGAGTTTGTTTGTTTGGTTGAAAGCGCTAATCTCAGGAACTGATGGTCCGATTTGAAAAATTATTTTAATGTTAGATAGCCCATTTATCGAGGAAGGTTATAGGCTATATATCATCACGCTAAGACAAATAGGAGCGGAGCAATAATGAAAAACGTGACGCAGACGAAGCTGCGCGGGTCTGCTAGTTTGTTAGAAATTATATTCTCAAACTAGCTATGCCCGCGGCTTTGACAAATTGTATACCAAAACCTTCCTCGAGAACCACTCTATACATTGGTGAAAACAGCATCAAAATCGGTAAAGTAGTTTTTGAGTTTATCGCGAACAGACAGATAGACAGACGCGGTGGAGGACTTTTTTTAATGATACATATTATTATGTAGTGAAATATCCTGTATGCGAAAAGATTAGGCAGATGTGGACGGAAAGTACCTTTAATACTGTAGATAGAAAAAAATACTGAATGAAGACTTTATTTTTAGGATTCTGTGCCCAAAGGGTAACCAGCAGAACCCTATAACTAAGTAGCACAAGCGGTTGGCCGCTTTTTTTGTTCTGGAAAACATCGAGCGTACAATCACTAGATTATCGCTCTGAACCGCCATTAAATGACAAGCGGTTGCATATTAAACTGGAGCCGCGCAGTTGACCACTAGTGCGTACGTAGGCTAAGCCTCCGCTGTCCGTCCGTCTGTATGTCTGTCTGCCAGCGGGTTGTATCTCAAGAACCGTAGATTATTTTGAAGTTCGAGGAAATAGAGTGCAGGCCTATTTCCATCGTCAAGGCACTAATGTAAACTCCGGGCTGCTTCTGAGAAATTCCAGATGGTAAAACCTAATATACCCCAAAAGTTGCGTTTTATTTCAAGTGTTTCGAGAGATTTAAAGATTTATCAGCGTTATTCATGAAAAAATCTAACCAGATTATTAGTTTAAATACGGATTAGCAAACGTTTTATTCATAACTAGCTTCTGCCAGCGTCTCTGCCCGCGTGATCCCTAGGGAACATACTACCGAGACAAAAAGTAGCCTATGTCCTTTCTCAGGCTCTAGATTATCTCTGTACCAAATTTTATTTAAATCGGTTCAGTACATAGTTCAGGCGTGATTGCGTAACACACAAACATACAGACTTACTTTAGCATTTATAATATAAGTATGGACTTTCTATAATGATTTGAATTAAGAATCTTAAATTAATCATAGGGTTAGATTTTTCTTATTTTAATTGTATAATTTGTACCTATCGAAGTGATATTCTTATCAATCGCCATGGAAATATTACAACAAATCATCATAGATTTTCATTTGATATACAAAACGATCTTTATAGCTTGTCAGTTCACATTAGGTTATGAAAGAATTGATTAACAATTTCGTAACACTGTAGACAAGAATTAATAGGTGTACAAATGCATACTTGTACATATGTCCCAGTTCCACGTCTAGGTCTTGTAGTTGTTCAAACAGCTGACATTTGTCGGTCCACACATGTAGTTCTTGAACTAATTCGGGAACTATGAGGAAGGTCCGCCAACCTCCGATCTTCTTCGACTTGAGAATGTCACCGAATATGTGGTCTCCGACGTACAACACATCCTTGCCCTTCGCCCCGATCATGTCGGTAAACACGTCGCACGAACCTAGAACAATATGCAAATTAATTTATATTGCATTCTAGCAACAGTCTGCATCTGAAGGTCCATTGCGAGTTAGAAGGCTTCTGCTAATTTGCATTTTCCTTCAGTTTAATTTGTTATTTACACAGAAGAAATATTCACGTTTATAACGAGTAATTTGCAAAAATAGTTTCAAGTGAAATCATCGTTATTGTGTAACGATAACAATTGAGGTTACTAATCATCACATGGTCTGATGTCTTTCATCATACTTTGTTGTGTTGTGATTATATTTAAGTGATATCTACTCTGATTTATAAAAATAATTGAGTCTGCGTGTAAGTTATACATTAATGAAATAAAAAAACTTGTGGGATTCCTTTGAAATGATAGATTCATTTAGTGACCCCTATTTCGATCATAACTAACACCTTTGCTATTTGGCTACCTAAATCGAATCCCTAAGGCTTAAAACCCTACAAGAGCCAATTCAGTTTTACATACAAGCGCCATGGCTTCATTGCCCTATCTGTATTTTCGAATGTTTACGAACACAATGTGGCTTTCGGAAGACATCGCCCAATATTTTTCCACTAAAAACTTCCATTAGCATACGACAATAAGCGTGATAGTAAGTAAATCTTCAGTCGGTTTATCAGTAAGTCGAGTGGCTATGCTTAATATAGCATTCTAATTAAGATAATATTATCTGGTGCTGGAGCATTGATGTTCCAGTCGTGTCAACACTCCGAAGCGACAAACTACTACTTACATTCTACGGTTACAATGTTATATTTATAATCTTTATTATGATAAAGATACATAATATGCAACGATATTAGATAATATGATAATGCCACTTTATCTGCACGCGTAATAAGTACCATTTAATAGGCGTCGTTATCTGCAATTTGCTTGTCCTATTTCGTCTTATTATAACACTATCTTCAGTATCTATCTTCGGTATTCCTATGAAGATTGAATGGTTGATTTTATGCAGCTGTTAGTAACGACAAGGAAAAATCATTAATTACTTTGAAACTATTAGCCATTACTGATAGGACATAATTTCCTTGATAGATACCTATCATAATACCAAGAACAATAGGCAGTGAAATCATTTTTCAATATTTCTTAGAAATTTAATATAATATTGTTCGACGCGACGTAGACTTTTGTTATCAGAAATCCACAATATCTTGATGGCGAAATACATAAGAAGCGGATAACGGAACAATGATTTGCAAATGTACGGTACCTGGGATGTTTCCAACCCTCATTTAAGCTCTAAACGTAATATTATGTTAGATAGTAAGTATTCAGGTTACATCAGGATCGAGTAGTTTATTATACGGACCTTGTAGAAACCAGAACAAATTTCCGTGCGTTCAGGCAATTTTGCCATACCTATTACTGGAATCAAAAGTATAGCTCACAATTTAGGTTATTAATACCTATATAACCTGTGGTGCTTGGCAACTGGGCTTAACCCAGTTATATAATTATGTCCCTTGGTGCCTATTGGCCTAGCTTTAATCTGTCTCCTGCTTCTGGAGGCTGGAGGGAAGTGGAATTATATTTATTTTTTCCTACTCCTCCGCAGTACTCTTCTGATTAATTTCGTTGCGGGATCCAAGACAGTTGAATCGTCTCTCCGGGACTTGTCCCGAAAAAATCCTCATTTAACGATGTCTATTTATTACCTATGCTAAGCTTTCTCTCGATGTCTATACAGTCTATTCTCTTAGCTCTAGCTTAATAATGTAGGTTTGAGTTAGTTTTACTTTTAACATTTGTTATAAAGAAAGATTTACATATTGTTCTAATATAAGTATGCCAGTGAATGGCGAAACATGTCAGATCTTCCTATATTTAATAGGACCTTAATATGTATATTATGTCGTGGATAAAGATATCATTTAATAATTAGTTGCTGATTTGAGTATTGTAGTAGTGGTAAACGCCGTGACGTCAGTTGACAGTTGTAGGTAATGTCGGTACGTGGACAGAGTCGTATTGGAAAGTGGGGACTTTGCCGAGCGCACTTTGGCTCGAGACACCGACTAGGACACTCGTCCAGAACGAAACTGTCGGTTTACCTATTTTAATTAAATTAAACAGACTTCTTTAATAATGTTATAAATGCGAGTTCTTCTAACTCAAAAGACAGATGTGTTGCTATGGAGTTTGTTGGCCACGTCTTCTCCATAGTAAAACACTAGGATGTTGTAACGGGCGGGCGTTTTGGGGGACTGTCTATTTGTAAAGTACTAGCACTCAGCCACAGTTAATAAAGAGAGCTTAGTGCTGTATTCAGTGTTTTATTCTACAATGATCCTGATACCACCGAACCCAAACGATGATGGCGCTATCGCTCAGCCGTCGGCGTCGCTGACGCCTTCATATATATAGCGTTAAAGATGAAAATAAAATTTAACACATTTGTCTGTTTGAAGTAAATTTGTATGATTAATATTATGATCCAAATAATGATTGTACTAAAGAGGCCTTTTTAGACCCGCTACCACGACCTGACATGCTCAAATTGCTTCGTTAAAGTTCATATAACCGGGCATACAGGCATGCCGGTTGCAATTACATAGGTAAGTACTCACATACCCTTTCTGAAGAAAACCACTAATAAGACTTAAGAACTGTAAATTAACTGACCTCCAGAATAAACGAGCTCCTCGTGCAACGTGCCGACATAATGACCCATCTTCAGGGCGCCAGTCTTCGTGTCCACCTGTCGCAGCGTGGTGCCTTCGCCGAAGAACAATGGCTTCTTGGCGTCCACAACTATCCAGTCGAAGTACGTTTTCCAGTTCCTGTGAGGCTCGCCGGGCTTCACAACAATCACAAAATATAATTTACTATACAAATAAAGTGAATCGTCTACATGTAATATTTAAACAACAGGTTTTTTTATAAATTTATTATGGTTACACGATACATATAACAGAAAAAAAACAATATACAATTTTCTTCTTTCGAATAATCTCCGAAACGGCTGAAGCTATTTTGGCAGGACTTTCACTGGCACAGCTGATGTTATAGGATAGAAATACTAAGGCTTAATCGGTAATTTGAGGTTTTGTACGAGTTTGACGAGGATCAGATATCTCTGTATGAAATAAGGGTTTTATCGATAGTCATTCAGCCCATAGAAATAGCATTTTACATTTATTTGTCATCTCTGCTTTTTTGCACAATCAAAAAATATTGCCAATGAATGGAATGTCAACCTGGAGATAAAATTCATACACTCAAATGTGTTATGAACTGATAACCTTGAAGATTGGAACCGTCTCAATTAAGATAAATCAAAGAATAATAAGTACCTACCCGAATTATAAATACCGTAATTTATCGGTTAAAGTGTTTTATTGACGGAGTCTGCTGATGATAACAGTTTAAGTGACAGCTGTTTTGACTCACAATATGTGATCAATCACTTCTTTGTTCAAACGTGGAGCTATGCAGTTATAATGTATGCAAGTAAAGCTACTTATGGATACCCAATCTTATATTTACCTTCGCGCCGTACGGAAAATCGAATAGATACTCCATAACTCTATCCGTGAAGTTATATTCACTATTCGTTAATATAAATATTTTGGCACCACTCTCTTTTATTCTCGACAAGAACATTGGTAGCCTGTCATCCTTCTTCAAGTATAATTCCATATTCTCCGTAGTCTTGTTCTTTAGGTCTCCATGAATATGAATGTAGTCGACCGCATTTCTCACGTCTTGGAATATCGATTTGAATGACATGGCCAGATCCCCACATCTTACACCGTAATTTGTTCTGCGGAAGAATTTTATTTATAGAAGTCGTTTGGTTCAAGTTGTTTTCATCTAAAATAAACTAGAACGGCCTTATTAAGAAGGCATTGCATTTGTAGGTCGACGACTGAAGTGCGAATTACGCAATGCAAAGAGTTGTGTGATGACGACGAGTGACCGTTATTAGCCAATTCACTTTCGGGCGGAGAGCTATTCCTGACTTATAGCCACATTATTTGAATTATAACACAATCAAATGTACGGAATCCGTTCAGCGAATGTCAATTAAAAAGTGAACTAAATTATGTTCTAATTGATACCAATTTACACCTGTTTTATTAATGGATATTATTGTACGAGTGTAACGATTTGTTTATTATGACAAGTGACCCTAAAAGCGTCACTAACTCATGGCTTACCTCGTGTATTGTGGTGAATTCGTGAAGAAATCAATCAAACAGGCTATTAGGTAAGTTTCTGGCAAGTTGAATAACGTGTTCAGAACATACACTCGTGACTCGTCTAATGTTAAGAACTTATTCGGGTACAATTCGTATACTTGTGAACTGAAACAAAAATGATTGTATTAGTCTTACTTGCATGACCAATGGTAAACCCACATTTCGCCAGTCTTTTGCCATCTAACACGCACAAATGCAGACTATTGATTGCTACTAAACACTTTTGCCGACCCGGGAATCGAACCCAGGACCTCATGCTCAACAGTGGGTAACGCTAGCCAACGAGGCAGTTTCGAGCTTTGTTTGTTTATTGAATACAGTATGTACCTACGGTTTAAACAGACTAAATTTGCAAACTATCGACATGTCGAGCGAGACCGATTTGGAATTATAATCTCTTTTGGACTTTCAAGTCAGTTCAATTCAATACTGAAAGGTCGCATTGGCAACTAGGTGAATGTCGTCATCAAATGGTATAAACATATGTAATACAAACAAAGGCAGGTACTCTTTTAGATTACATTTACACAGCACTAAAATATATAAAGTTGTGTTTGTATGAGACAAATAATATAAACTAACATACATACTATAATTTAAAATGCAAACTTACTGTTTTAGGAATTCAAATCCATGCACGCATACTAAAATATTACCATAGGCGTCTACCTTTAGTAAGTTACCGTATAATGTGTCAAACCATAGACCTCTGAAAAACAGAAAAAAGATTTAGCACCTCTCAAACATATTTTGCATAAACAAATTGTTTTTTAGAAACGAACAAAAGTATTACGCACCTAACTGGAAATGACGGGTCGTATTCAAATTCCATAATTTCCTTTGGGTAACCTTTGTGCACTAATCTCTCTTTGGTCAAATTAAATCCTAAAGTTTCATATTGCGGCGATTTGTATTCTGTAAATAAAAGTTTTTCTAGGTATTTTTGAAGGTATTTTTAATCGCGACGGCCTACCCCAAGCTGTCACAAATAGGGTGGGACCTTTGAAACACCATGTTCCGCTGCTGCGTGAACACCCAATGATCCAACCTTTCAGGTAAAGTGAACGTAAAGTATGGAATGAAAGCTCACTTCACCTATTTGCTTGGAGTTGGAAAAGGACAAACAAACTGCGTATGCGATAAGTTTAAAATTTTTCTGTACGTGTTTTAAATTTGGTGTAGGTACAACAAGGTATTTATAAATAAATAAAATAAAAAAACTAAACTGTGTCAATCTTGAGTGCAGTAGTCAGATCGTGGACAAACTACTCAGAGTGATGTCGGCCAAGTAATTCAGACGAGTGACGAATTGAAGAGTAATGTAGTCGAAAGCCCAAAAGTGGGACATCCAGTCCTTAACCTTTACGATATCAGGCAATTGGGCTTCAGTACACAGATGACAGCCCTCTTAAAATACTGACATTGACCAACCTTATCTGATAAGATTCGACAATGTTTGGTAAACAGATAGGTTGTCGCTGGTTAAATTATGACGCATTTTCAAATCTCGCTACCAAGCAGTGTTTCTTATACTTAGCTAGTAACAATTATTGCCCTGGCTTTGGAGATCAGGGAGTCGGGAATCAAGAGTAAACTGCCTGTGGACATAGACCCAAGAGTTTGTGAATATACACCGTGTTCCGGACGATATACATAAACTTCGACCGGATGTTTAGAACATGGAAACAAGCATTTTTCATTATGGACAATTTATAAATTTTTTGTTAAATTTCATACAAACTAAATACCATCACGTAAATCACCCGATGCCTGCATCTTTATGCCAATTGACAACTAGAGACAAATCATATTCAAATAGTATTTGATAGATTTTTCCCTGCACTCAGACCCTTTCATACTAAATAGCTTAATTAAATGAAATTACAAATATCTTTGTAATGAAGCCTTTTTAATGGCTGCTTTCTGTATTTGATTTGTTAAAGCTATAGAAGCGTTTGCTAAAATTTATGGATAACGTGAAGAACACGGATCGTAAGCGCGAACGAAGACAATATTGCAAACTACCCGCAATTTGAAGCTACAAAATCAGTTATTTGAAACGTACCAGCCAATGTGTAGTCCATATCAAATCCATAAAACTTAACATTTTCTAAATGAAGCGATCTGTTGACAAAGATTCTGAAACAAAAAAAAAGACAATATTACTTTCATGAATTCATAGATAGATAGATATTTAAAGCTATATTTTACTATAAATAATAATAAAATAATCTTGAAAGTCAGTGTGTACAGTTACCTAGGTTTCTAGATATTGGTTGACAATACGTAAGTATTACATACCTACCTACCTAAAAATAAACGTTTTTACCAGACTACATGACAATGGACAAGTGGAGAATGCGTTTGCTTCAACGCGAGTACGCGACGCCGTCATTTCATGCGCAGAAGTTTATAATTACAATTTATAGTTTACAGTTTATTTATAGTTTTAGTTATACGATTATTTATTTTATTTGATGGGCCCTAGATGCCTGAAATATAGAATTAAATTAACCACTAATAATATCTCCTGATTTATTAATTTTGCGCCGTTTTTGTTACCTTGCGATTCATAAGAATTTTACGCACACCGGCAATCTTCCGGCTACTTCGAAATAGTCAAGCCTGCCTTCATGGGAAACAACAGTTAATAATAAGAAATTATGAAGCTGGAAAAACTTTGTTCAATACGGAACTATATCAAGGACTGAAACTGGCTGGCCGGCGCCAATAAATAAAGTAATATTTGTTACAATATCATAGTAATAAAGTAGTTTTTAACTTACAAATTATCTGGTCTATCCACATTAAGCATACGTAAACTGCAACTGCTAACAAAAGATTGTGTTGGCATAGTGATCCTTTTACGCAAATAAAACTTATATTATTTAAAATAGATTTTCTGAAAGACAACACAATTTTGCCAATTTCGCAATATATTATATCTTTGGGACTTTTTGACCTCCTATGTCGTGCTTATCAAATGCCACTATGAACTGTCCGTATCCATGGTAATTCCATGCTGTCAGTTAATCCGTCTATCGATCCAAATAGTTTTGTATCAATCAGAATGTGCATGGGATTGAGAGATCTTTTCAAAAAACTCTTACAATCTCAACCAAATTAGAGGATTTAGGAAATAATAATTGTGAAACCTTCATGGTAAGGTATAAAAATTTGTGAAACGTAAACAAAGAAAGTTAGAACTCATTAACTGGATCTCTCAATCTGGACAACCGAAGAAAAAGCCATAACTCGTATCCAAGAATATACTGCCTATGTGTTTATAATTTGCATTTTAATTAATTGTGAAAGCTGTTAAACAAAATTTCGATTCGTTTCAAGGCCACGTTTAAGATTTCAGATCACTCAGAGTGGACAATTTTTAATTGAGTGATCTTGTAAAATACGACCTAACAGTTTGAATAATTATCATGTTTATTGCAAACTAGCTGACCCGCGCAACTTCGTCTGCGCCACATTTTCCATTATTGCTCCGCTCCTATTTGTCTTAGCGTGATGATATATAGACTATAGCATTCCTCGATAAATGGGGTATATAACACTGAAAGAATTTTTCAAATCGGACCGGTAGTTCCTGAGATTACCCCCTACATACAAACTTACAAACAAATTTTACCTCTTTATAATTTTAGTATAGATTATGCTTCTGGGAAAATTTGTGAAACAAAAATCGAGATTGAAATCTTACTGGTTCAAGAGAAAATGAAAATCTTGTTTTTTGTCGATCGTCCCAAATGAGAGATCGAGAGATCATTATTTTGAACTATATTAATAAACCAAAACTTATAGGTAGAAGGTAGATACATCAGAAATTGTAAAAAAGCTTGTACTAAAATTTGACGGATCAGTCGTCCCTGTAAGTGTTATACTTAAAAAGATAAATCATTTTTTACAATCCTTAAGGAAAACGTTGAGTAGGGTGACCATATCGCCGAACGGAATCATTACCGGTACAGCGTTTATCCTCAATGAACGTACTGAAATTAAGCAGTCAATATTTGCACGTCACCCTCCGTCGTAATTTTTGGCTATTTCCATTTAGAAGAGATAGCTAAGCGTTTCGAGTATTGATTATGTTTGTTCTAGCCATCAATTTCATTTAATTGTGACTGGTCAGCTAACTAGTGCTAACACGTCACCCGCACATCCGCTCCGTTGTTTCAATTGCGTAGATAAGAGATACGTCAGTCTAAAGTCGCCCGAGAGATAAGAAATTAAATAATGCCTATCCGCAACAGCTGAATTCAAATTGAGTTACTTCAAACTAGCTATTATCAATAGGAAAGAGATTTCATCAAGGTGCTACTTCCAAGATTATGTCACTTTGATCTTCAACGATAGAAAACAACGTGTTACTATGTTAGAAATAAATCTTCGACGGGATATTGTGATTTGCGTGGTAACTGGCAAATTGCGTCATATATCCTTACACGAGGCTGTAAAGTTATCATCGGAGATCTTTACTATTCGATAGGTAGGTACACGTGCATCGGCATCGCAGATTCGGTATAGATTCACAAAATCACACAACTTTTAAAACAATAATGCATGCTTAGGTGATCCTACTGTACAGGTGTAAGTAGTAAAATCTACAAATTAACAAACACTTAGTAACCTTGGTAACTTTAAATTAATTCCGTTTCTGAAAACTGTATACCTACCTATTACATATTTTACTGCTTATAGCTAAATAAAGCGGTCACCAGTCATAACAGCAATGTATGTAGTTATTTTTGGAACACGTGTCGCACAAGGTGAAAAACTTCATGAAAGTCAAGCGGTAATCCAGAACGAGCTGAACGGAACGCTGCCACGGTGCTGTTGGCTCCAGTTTGATGTCCATTTTAATAATTATCATAATGCAACGTGTTTTAAATTTGTGACTTCAACGCCTACAGTCTACGCGAAACACGCAACGCACCTCATCGAGTGGAATTCCAGCGTTTTGCCAACATCGCGAGTAAAACGCTTGATTATTTCGTAGATATCAATATTCATTTCTTACAGTTTTTTTTTAGCAGGACCGTGAAAACTTGTAGCCATGTTATCGTGTCACTTTCCTTGAAATAAAAGAACTTGAGCAATTCGTTTAAACTCTAACTAGCGCAAAAGGTAAAGCAAGGAGTTCGTTAAAAAAGTCCCAGAAGTAAAGCAATCCCATTAAATCAAAGTTAAGCAATTCCGTTGTGGTTATAGTCTTCATGTTCGAGAGACCTAATGGAGGGCAGCAATTGCTACAGATTTATTTAGTGATAATTATATACTTACACCCAATTTGCGTGTTAACCAGTGGGGGTCTTCGCTGGTTGACACGATTTACACAAGACGGGTTATGCCTTTCAAATGTTAAGGCAATAATAACGTGGCACATTGCAATATTAAAATCATTGTAACTGGATTGGTTTTTGATAAGTAATCCGGCCAATAGTCAAGGCAACTAGAGAATTCTGTAGGAGAAATTGTATTAAGTACTCATTGCCAAAAAAAATTTCGTAGGTACTTAATAAGCCTAGTCCGAAAGAAAATGTTGGACCACAAAAACTGCAGTTCTCGTAGATTGAAAAGCAATTTATTTCCTTTGTAATTCGAGTCCCAACATTTCTTGCTCTTTAATCTATATTATCTCCATAGTCGTACGATCATTCTACACTTGGAATTCTAGACAGATTCAATTAGGCGCAAAAAAAAACTCTTAGTTCAATTGCGTCATCAACAAGCTGTGTCTTGAGTTTATTTTAGAAGCACCTTGAGAAGGCTCTAACCACTGTGACATATAACTGCTGCTGCTAACGGAATTATGGCGCAAGATAAGACAATATGAAAGATGAGTCAAATACACTCAGTCACTAGTCATTTCCTCGTCCTTCCTGTACTTGGTCAAACAATCTCACATCAAACTAGCATCTTCAATTGTCTAAAGAGACAAATAAAATTGTCTGACTTTGAAGAAACTGTTTTCCGCCAGCAAATCTTGGATTATGCGTTCTTCGTTCTCTCCTTTATTTATTTTCTGATTGAGATAAATACAAGTAGGTAGGTTCTGTATTGCAATCTTAAGCCTTGCTCCTACACAGCTTTGACTATGTGAAAGCGAATTCCTCGGCCCAACCACTGGAGGTGGACAGCTTCACATATACTTTAGCTTTAATCTACATCTAGATAACGGAACATTGGTGATATTTCGTATGATAACGTTTTGGACTGACTAAGCTTCAACTTTATTTTCTGCAGCTTTTAAAGCTATTTATTTATTGACATACTTTTTACTAATTCTATGCCAGGCTAGGATCCAAAAGTTACATTCCACGACAAGATTAGATTAGACTACATTACAAGACCGTGCGAGACAAATCGCACGGTCTCTTAATCTATTCTAATTCCAAATAATCCAATAGATTGCACCTGAGATCAAAGCTCGAATACTGTCTTTAGATACAGGCAATCTGGAAACCGGCTCGGTGTTACTGAACATAACCGACGGGATGATAGTATGCTATTAAAGAACTGTTGCCAATATAAGACCAAAACCAACAAACAAAGAATTTATAACTTTCTTTAAACAATAACACTTTCCAGCTGTATAAAAACAATGAAGCAAAGTCACTTTACGAATTCAAAAATGAAATTTATACACTTTTATAAACATAACGTACCACAGAAGTTTAAGTCGTGCATCGTCACTGAATGTTTTTATTATTAGAACCTGACGGCTGAATTTCAGTCGTAAATGAGACTTTTGCATACAGTTCTACTGTAGTTGTTTAATAGATACATTTCAAGGCTATATGAACTCACTCGTTTGGCGCTGCCGTGTTTCTGTTTCCTGTGCCATAAGCCGAACCAATGACTATGGACTTGTCCATGAAACGATAGGAAGAACCGTTCGCCATGGCCTGTTTCTCCATTGTAAATCACTTACAAAATTGCTTATTTTATACCACCATTCACTACACAAAATGTGGTCAAAATAAATACTATGCAATTATTCACTTAAAGATATTGTTTCAAATTCTCGGAATATGTTATTTTCACTATAAGAAAACATTTATTTTCACTGTAATGAATGTTGCGTTTCACACGTCGCTCATGATTCACTGCAATCGTTTTAGTGAATCGCAGGAAGCATTTGAGTGGATATCCTTGACAGTAACAAGGTTAAAAGAGACCGGTCCTATCAACATGTTGACGGCGTTAGACCTAACATGTGAGTTGGTAGCCTACTTGCACACCTAATGTTTGTGGGGCGTCTTTGTTAGACACAAAAATCACAAACAATTGTCTACGTTATGGAAGATTCTGTTGATTCATAACGTGACTCCGCCAAGAACGGCTATACTTTGGCCTGAGAGTAATATGTGACGTTAGAAACGACCAAAAAATAACTTAACCATAGCTTTTTTTTCTCTAAAACTCTAATCTCTAAACTGTACTTAATGTAACTATTTTTAACGACTACCATCCTTTTTTTTTTTTAGGGATGGGAAATCATCCAATGACTCCTCCCGCTCTGGGTGTAGCGGGAGGGAGTGTCAGACTTCTACTGACTAAAACCCATCCATGTTCCTTCATTGCCCTTTGTGTTCCGGAGCCACGGTGTCTCTTGCGAATAATCCCGCGACTACGGCAGGCGTCAGCCCTTTCGGGCGTGGAACACTAACGAGCCGTCGACACGGCCTGTCGTCACTAGACGGACGGACGGCGAGCCACCCATAGCTCGCCGTCCACAGGCCCGAACGACTACCATCCTGTATTATAAACCTGCATGATAAGCAGACCTAAATCTAGAACTTATTCATTGATGCCATGTCAATAGCTCTAAAGAATTATAAATCAGACACATTTATCAAGTTTCAAGCTAAACAATAGAGACGGGGTGAACGACATGCACTTCCCTCAGTCATAATAGCACAGTGTTGTGTACCTCTCTGGGACACACATTATATATTTTTGTTTTAAAAATGAAAGACCTCGGTTTATCGAAGTAAATAATCGCGTGATATATTAATTCATTAAGTCCCGAAGGACTGCATAATACAAATTTTACAATTGATCGATATGCTATTTAATTTGCTGTCCATACATATTTCGCCAAATTCCTAATCTAAACTCAAAAAAGTATAATATAACTATGGGCGCGTATGATGCGATGGAGATCATTTTGTCTGAGATGGGATGTACCAGGGCGCATGGGAGAGAGGCTGCCAGAGAACGAATCAATATGATTCTAGGAATAAAGTATCTGCGTTGACAATTATTTGTTTCCACGTTTTCCTGTCTAGTAGTGACTATTTTGGCAAGAGTATAAATACTGCTTTTCGTATGATGACTAGTGTAATGCACACGCACGGGATAGTGTTCAATAAGTTCACAATTGTATAATTATCATGCAGGTAATGCATTCTGGTGCACTACCTGCACTTTACCACTTATTATTGTGTTGTTATTCTTTGCATAATAAATGGGCTTAAAAAAGATTACTTTCCCTTTAGCTAACATACCAAAAATCTAGGACGGTCAACAAAACAAGTAAAACTGGATATAAACGCTTGCAAAACAAATAGAAATTATGAATTAATGTTGTTTGCGCAGCGTACAGAGTGACTCGCCACCTACGCGTTTAAATAACAACCTTGTTGCTGTCAGAATAAGTGTTTCGTGTGAATGGTATTTTATTAAAGCAGTAAATTGAACGGAAAACACTAGGAACAGCAACAAATTAAACGAAACACTACCACTATGTGAAGTTATACATTATAATATGTTTGCGTTGACAACACACTGTACACAGATTCACGTCACGTTTCAGAAATCGCGGCGATAACAGAATTCTATCAATTAATTAGAGTTATGTGCGTGCGATATGGATCGGCGAGGGCCTCGCGTACACTGACGTTCTGTCGGAGTCGACGGTATACATTTAAGGCCCCACGGTACAATCACTTCCCCCGCGGCCGTAGCTAACAGCTGATTCGCCAACTTCGGTTATTCAGCAGTCTCGTAGCATAGTCAGCAAGCACGACACGAATTATTCGAGCTAACCGTTAATCTCGCGCAAATGTAACCATTATGTTTATTACTGCATAAATATTGACTGTTTACAAAATTAAAAAGTAGTTCAAATAAGATAATCGACTAGAATAGAATAGAATCGAATCGAATAGAATCGACTCAAAGAGCACTTCCTCTCCTCTCAACTATGATAGTTTTATATATCCTATACTTTATTATATTATATTATAATGTTCGGTAGGCATATATATATATATATATTTATTTATTTATATTTTATAATTATGTCTTCGTATTTATTTATTTTTAACTTTAATTTTAAGGCTTTGCATACTCCTATTCACTTGTTCTTACACACTATTGTCTGCATTTATTTCTCATTTCTCCTATCGCAGGTCTGCTGGAAGAAATTTCATTTGAAATAAGCAGTACCTTTGTACTTATATTTATAATGTTAAATTTTACTATTTTTCTGTGTGTACATAAATAATAAAATAAATAAATAAATAAATAAATAAATAAATAAAGATAATTTGTGTTTTCAAATTATAATATTGTTGATATTAATGGATGTTCTTGAATTTGAAAAAAACATAAGGGTTTATTGGAACTTGAGGTAAAAATAAGTGGTTTATATATTTTCATCATTATGCAAAGTTCCTAGAAAAGTTAACTATAAGTATTTCTGGAAGGTAACAAATAGTGGCTGGGAAGTTGAAAAACAAGATACGAATCGCCTGGAATATTAAGTACTTAGGGTAAAACATACTTGACTAAATTAGAGGAAAATAAATACTATAGCATTGGAGGACTTCCTTCCTTGGTGATATTAAAATTTGTACAAATTATTGAAGATGTCCTGATGTACCTACTTTAATTAAACATAAATAATCTCCTATGAGAATCCCAGCCCTATACCTACTTGGATCCTGGGCAACATCTGATTTTGAAAGTTACGGGATTGCGAAAACGAGTATCCTGTGGTTCTCCGGACTCCCGTATCGATATTAGGAGGATAATTATTATTCCGTGGGATACACTTGGAGCGCAACGAAATGGTTACAATTCACTTAATGTATTCACATAAACGAGCCCATCTAACTTATCAATCATATCAGAGACCATAGAAAAATCATTTTCATTTATGTCTACTTTGACGACGCACCATGCCCTGGTAACTTAGAACATATTTTTTTATTGCAAAAAGCGACATCTATCCGCTAAGCGAGGAACTTTTTAGTGCAGTGTTACCACTTTTTTTGTTTGTAAAATAAGGTAGTTTTCACCAATTGTAAATTCTGATATTTTTCTATAATTATTCTAGTTTCATTAAAAAGAAATAGTTTTATAACCAAGCAGAATTTATTTATAAATTATTTAGTATTTTAAGTGCTATTTTTATGACGATAGAATCTCAAGAGTAGGTTTCTAATACCAAACGTTATTAACACTAAGTTTGAACGTCACAAGATTTAAAATATTTTTTCCTATGGTGTTTTTGAATGCTTGTGCGCAATTTTCTATTAATTCTTGGTGTTTTTGTGCTATAACTTCAGTTTATAGACTAATATATGTTTGAGTTGAGCTTTGGTTCCACCATATATTCCAGAAATTCTTCGTTATGAATTGGTGCAGAGAAGTAAGCAATGTTCTCATTGGCAAGAGCTTTTATAATTTTATTGAAGCAGATTGTAACGAGATGGACTGCATTATCCTACCGGCTCGAGAACATTTTAATAAAAGAAAGGGTAGGAAACGAGATAGGCAAACTAAAGTAGTATTAAGTTTTTAAGAATAAAATACATTAAACATCATAATTTTGTATTATTTCCTAACTAAATTTTATTTGACGAATAATTCTCGAAATATTACCTAAATGTACTGATTTGACCGATTTGTATGAGCCATTTTACCTACTTTATCATAAAAAATAAAATAGGTAATTCCGTATACAAATCGGTTATCAGTACATTTCGTGAACTAAAAACCTACCATAGAACCTAGCTATAAGTAGATAAAGATAAATATTCATTTAGTTGTCCGCTTGGCATCCAGATGTCGCTTAACGCTAAGAAATAATCAAACTGACAGTTGCCAGTCTATCTCATATTATAATATTAGTCTATGCGACGCACCATCTGGATCCGACAAAAGCATTATGCGTGAAATTAAATGAACATTTGAAAAAAAGGGTATGTATTGAATTCCCTTGTGATAACGTTGGCTGAATGATTTCAGTAACTGATTCTGAATCATAAATTCAGTACAATCACAGGACAACCCCTTTTTTGTTTCCTGAAATTGGAAACCATGTCATGATGTTTTCTTTTTATTCACAAAAAAAGGACTTAATTTTGTTTTGTTATTAAAAAATAAGAAACTTTTAAGGAATTTTCTTTGCTGACTCTACATGAAGCTGGCATTTAATTGGTTAATTGGCTATTAACATTAATTAAAATCTAAAATTGTAAGTTCAGAACAAATTATTAACAATTACAGTAGCAAGGAATCCACGAGTTTTAGTCACACCAAAGCATTTTCTTATCGCAAATTGCTGGGTGTTTAACCGACGAAAAGCAGCCTAGGCACCTACTCGTATGAAATAACGGTGTAGTTCCGTAATGAATTACATACAATTAAAAGCAAAATATATTTTCAGAAACAACAACAAGGACCATGCGATAAAATAGGACTTCCTTTCAGAGACTGTTACTATCGAAACAATATTTTGAGATTGGAGGAACTTAGGGATACAACATACAGTAACGATTAAGGTTAGACAAAAATAAATCAATTTATACATACCTGTGCTCAAGCACTCTTTTATCTAGCCAGGTGGAATGCATTGTGTTATACGAGACTGCGATACTATCGAGCTCAACCTCCCCTCGACCTAAAGGCTTGTCTACACCGGCCTCTGATTTGTCAGGTATCTCAACGGCCTCATCGCCGAGAAAAGTTACCACTGGTTTTTTATTCTTTGTGGACGAATTTGCGCGTGCGCGTATATCTTGCGGATTCAATGGTGGTGACAGAGGATACGCACTCTCGAACGCGTCTGGCATTTTTTTTTTCAGTTTATTTGAACGAAGATAAGTCAATCTAGTTCCGATGCTAAACTACAACTGGCGTCATCAGAATAACACTGAAAACAAGTAGACGTTAAAGATAACCTCGAGAGATGATAACTTTTGACCGGGCCAACAAGTGATGTAAATATTAAGATAGAGGAATATTGACTGTATGTTTGTGTGAAAACTTAAAACCAGCCATAGAAGATTAACAAACACTGACGAAACATATAAACAACATTGAGGACAATAATGAGTTGTCATAAATACTATTTATGGCTATTCCCATCTTCTATCTTGGTTGTTTATTTAAAAATTTACAAGATGAGACAAATATAGTATTAATTAAATCCTTACTAGCGACGGTGTGTGTGCCTGGCTCTCTACAAAAGTATGTAAAGTACACCCAGAGTCCGACAGAATTGAGACCTATCGTAGTTTTTAGGGTTAGGTTAGTCTTAGGGTAACCAACCTAAAGATTTCTGTTGCCGCTATAACAAGAGATACTTACTAAAAAGCAGAATAAAATAAATATTTAAGGGGGCTCCCATTTAACAAACGTGATTTTTTTACGATTCATAATTATCAGCCCAACAAACACTAACACTAACGGGTGGGTATTCTTCGGAAAGGTAGTTGTTAGAAGCCTTTCAGGTTTTGTTATGTAAATAAATTAACAAATTAACAAACCTTTAACTTACCATCAAATATGTATCTTAAAAATATCGATAAAAAAAAACTTTTTTTATATTGGGACTGTCTATAGGTAGGTACTGTCGTCAATTAGCTCTAGTAAAGTGTTTCAAAGAATGCACCGATTTTTGTGTTTTTTAACAGAGATGAAATGGGAAAGTATTTAAACGGAAGATATAATGGCAACGTAGATCAAAAAGCTGGAAGACTGAAGGGGGACTGGATAGGCCATGTATGGCCGGATGCTGTCAAAGCTGTGAGCCCGTCAATCACAAGATTTAGTTTAATTTAGTTATGTTCACTTACTAGAGCCCTGTGACAGACCTTGTCGAGTTGTTGTGAAGAATAACAACTTCACAATAAAGAAAAAAACTATAGACCCGGGGGAAAGGCCTTTACTCAGGAGTGGGACAGTTCAGGTTGATAACCAACAATAATGAATAGTGCTCATCAGAACGATTCAAATGAGCCCAAACACGATGGTTACGCTACCGAGTGTATGAAAAATAGCTTTTCTATACTTCGCTTGAAGGAACACTCGAAACCATATTATACTAGCTGACCCGCGCAACTCCGTCTGCGTCACATTTTCCATAAATGCTCCTAAAAGTTGGATCAAACTGCATACTGTGTCCAAATTTGATCAAAATCGGTTAAGTAGTTTCGGACAAACAACGTGACACGTGATTTATATATATTAAGAGGGCGCATTCCGTCCACTAGCGCTGCCAATTGTTTTTTATTAATCGTGGTAAATTTAAGACACGTAGATTAAAACACGCTCTGCAGTGTTTTAAAGAAATGTATTTATTATTTTTTGAGAGCTATGTTTTGTACTTTAGAACATAAATAGTTGTCAAAGTCGATATTTTTGCTAAAAGTGGCCACTTTTAGCAATAATTGCCGTTTTGGCTATTTAGCCATGACTTATGTTTTAAAAATAGCTCTCAAAAAATAATAGATACATTTCTTCAGAACACTGCAGAGCGGTTTTTTATCTACGTGTCTTAAATTTACCACAATTCATAAAAAACGATTGTCGGCGCTAGTGGACGGAATACACACCCTTAGGAAGATTTATGTGCTCGACGTCGTACGAAATCGAAAAAAGCGTAAGTATTAAAATTTCTCATACCTATTTCAGACGACAAAGAAACTAGTATAATATGTGTGATTTTTGTCGGAGTTGGGTAAATTTTGTAAGGGCCTTGACCATTATTTCAATAACTTTTTTTATTACTTGTTCTGTCAAATTATTGGGCAAATTTCTACACCTTCTACCTTTTGCTAGCCTGTGCACACTCCTCCCAGTTTGAACTAAATCAACACCGACCTTAAAGACAAAGCCGAAGTTGAATAACCTGAGACACGGACACTCCGACAGATTCGGACTAATCATCTGCTTTTGCTTATTTTTGATTGGAGTCTGCTTTCAGTCTGAGGCGCCCATAACACGGTAGGCTGTCAGTTAACGGCCTGTTATTCGAATTTTGGCTGTTTGAGACTCAATTGGAAATGCTCAAAATATTGAATTTAAGCCTGGAAAAAAATATATGTGAAGGATACATCCTTGTTCTAGAGGCAAGAGGAAGTGAAAACACGAAATAGTATAATTTTCCCAATAAAAAAAAAAATTGAAAAAGGGTCGATTTCAAAAAACCATTTTCAATCTCATTTCCTAATTACAGCACAAAACAATTAAAAAATTCTACGAACTGAAAGGTAAAAAATAAAGTATTTTGGAAAGACGAAAGCGGCTAGATTTTTGAGTTTTCTAATAATTTTTTTTATAAACATCGAATTGTGCAGAAAAGCTTACTTTTGAAGACCGCACAGTCCTACGGGACGTGTTCGGAGCCAGACCTGCGACACTTTTTTTGAAAAAAATCGCGGAACTGTTGTTTAAAATATCAATACCCACTAAAAGAAACAACAGGAAAATGATGACACTCACGAAAATTCCGAAGGTTGGGCAAAATATATTGATAGTATATTATTGTTTTAATTCACATAATTGTAATGGAAGATGAAAATATTTTAATTTATTTTGTTGACAATTTTGACATCTGACAATAGGGTTCGACACATTTAAAATTTTTATCGATAAATTTAATGTAGCTACCATAAAGGAGTTTCAATACCTCTTTAATTTATTCATAACTAGCTTCTGCCAGCGGCTTCGCCCGCGTGATACCTAGGGAACATACTACCGGGATATACATAAAAAATATATATATGGCCTATGCGTTTGCATAGAATATAAATAACTTCCAGACTATAATCTAAGCGAGGAGCGATGGTGGCAGGCAACGTGCGCCACCATCGCCCCTCGCTCCTCGCCTTGCGCGGATGGCGAGCTTTCACCTCGCAGACGACGCGTAGCTATCGCGCTGGATGCTAACCGTAGCCTAAATTCGAAGAGACGCCGTGCTGCTGCTGTGCCATTGCGGTGCCAAAATCCCACTAGGCGACCCCCACCAGGTCGCGTGCAGCCGATGGATGTAACCGCACAGGTCAGGTTGGTGAGGCGACACGACTATGTCCAGGGGGGCTACTCTCTAAGCCCGTAGTCCGTCGTTTCGGGCTTAGTTGCAGCGGTATTCTACTCCGAATCAGCTACAGACTAATGATTAGTCCCGAACCTGAACTAAGAATTAATGACAACACGATTTGATAGTACCTAACTGTCAAATCGTGTTGTCATTAATTCTTGGTGGTTAGGAGATACGGACTAAATACGCCCGCAACTAAGCCCGAAACTATGAACATCGGGATTAGATTGTAGCCCCTCAGTAGTGGATGTCTTTCGGCTGATATGATGATAACCGATTTATAAAGTTTATTTGCAACCATTTTCACCTTAAATTTTTTGTGACATAGTTATGTTAGGTATCAAATTAAAGTACTCGAGGAGACAATTCTAAATATGCTTAAGAATATTTTATTCGATAAATTTTTACTGAAGCTATAGCAGCACGACTCTAATAGCCAAAAAAAACAACAGAATATGATTACAGTATAAGCGTTACAGTAGAATCATATAGCTCATTTACATATTTATTAAACACTAGCTTCTTCCCGCGACTTTGTCTGCGTAGACGTTAGAACTGGCTCGCATTGGCTTTTATGCGTCATATTCTCATCCTTGGAAGTGCATCTTCATGATTCTGGTATCCAGATAGTGTGAGTCTTTGCGGTGCGGCTGAAAGTAATATTCAGCTCCGAAATTACTTCGACATGTTTTTTGGTCTTCATGTAAATCTGTAGCGCTCATAATTCCAGCCCCGACAAAAGTTTTATCATGTTTCTGGTCTCCCGATACTTTTAAATCCTAATCGATCACAATGCCGAAAATTAGTGTTGACAATTCCAGCCCAGAAAAAACTTAGACACGTTTCTGTTCTCCTGGTAAACAAAATTCTTGCTCAAAATACTTTGACATATTTCTTGTGAATCTTTGGTTCTCATATTTTGCTTCAAAATTACTTCAACATGTTTCTGTTCTCAAACCGCTTGCAAATAAAGCCCCGAAAATACTTCGACATGTTTCTGCTTTCCTGGTACTTGTGAATCTGAAGTACTAAGGCAGCAGCGACTTCGGATTTCCTCTTCCTCCTCCGCCACTAAGCCACGCCTTTCATCGGGATAGAAAGTAGCCTATGTGTTATTCCAGGATGTGAACTATATGTGTGCCAAATTTCATCGAAATCCCTTCACCCATTTTTGCGTGATTGACGGACAAATATCAAAAACAACCAACCTACACGGTGCCATTCTAGTCGTCTTACATAGGCGGCTCACTAAATGTACCGGATATGAAATACCTCTAAGCGCCATTTTTTTTTTAATAATTCATCAAGATAATGGGTACAATGCAAATATATTGCTCATGGATGATTCAAACTACGTCCTTAGAATAATAACGCATAGAAGCCGCGTCTAGAACAAAACCCGAGCAAAATCGTGTGTCCACTTCATTTTCTTTGTGTGCGTGAGCCGAATGTGTCTACGTTCCTCTAACGCACACAGATATAGCTTTCAGTGATACCATTACTAAGCCGTTACCCACAAAATATGGGAAGACTCATTACTATTTTGCTATCAAGGCAAGTATTTTATGTTGTTGGGAACTGGAAAGGTAAACATGATTTTTCATGTAATATGACATATTTTTTCGGAAGGTATAATTCAATTTATTTCAAAATAAAAGGAAATAAATCGCATAAAGAATGAGATATTGTTCAATGCGTTTAGAATGCTTGATGGGTTATAATTATAAACAATGTTAAAACATCGGGTTTGATATGAATTAACAGTAAGTATTGTATTTTAAAATTACGAAAATGAAAAACATGAATGAAAGCAATGTGGGTATTTTTTCCTCACAAATAGCAACACTGTCTTGTCGTTAGGTTATTAGAATTTTGTTTTATTTATCGATTTACGTAAAAATAGTGCATAGAATGTGAGTACTTATTTGTGAAATGTTATTTTATCACATTTTTTTGTTTTCCTGATGTGCTATAACATCCTTTCACGCAACAAACTGTCATTTTCAATTATTTACTCGCGAGCTGTGTTCGACGGAACGTGACCTTGAGTACTAACGGCCTGACGGCTAAGTTTGACGGATTAGGCTAAGTTTTAGTTGCCTCACTTTTTGCACTCGTACTAGGTTTCTATGCGTTATTATTCTAAGACTAAGTCATTCGTTATGACAATGAGTGATATTTAAGTTTTATAGGTGTTTATCACGTACATAATTTGCTATTGTTAAGTTATTTACGTAAATATGTCTGTTAATTTAGGTTATTAACGGTCAGTCGGTCGGTCGGTTTATATTATCAAACAAAAGACTTGTAAAACTAATACTGGCTCACAAAAAAAAGAAAAAAAAAAAGCTAATGGGACAAAGTAAACGGTGTGGTTGTAATAAATGCTTTGATTTCAACATTTTTTATCGAAACTTTCGGTTTTTTTCTGTTACTACCATGTTAATTTACTTTTTTCATAAAGCTATATTGTGTTAAAAAAAAAAACAAGAACACTACATTTATAAAACTAAATCTCCCGCCATGTTTGCAATGTTTTTCAATAAAATGTAACAAGTTCAGTAGATCAACTACAAATATTTTACACTGCGGCGTATTTATCCTGCGAAGAAGTCGGCGGTCATCGGCAGGACATCGTATAACATCGTCGTGTTAAACATGAGGGGTCGCGGGCGGAGGTAGCGTTTTCAATGCCAAAAGCCCCGAATAAGCAAGCCTCTGTGACTGACGGATAACCTATCGTGTAATGCACGGACTGATGAAAATCTGTATATTGTATTAGTCATAGTCACGACTTTTTGAATAGGTCTGTTTTTACATGTTTATGGAATGGGTCTTAGTCTTTTTTCGAATCCCGTATATCAGCCAATAATATTTTCGTTTCGTATTAAAAGAATGAGAGTCTAATGTCGATTGAATTATATCACTCAAGAAATTGAGTGACGCTTACATGAGCGTGTAATGGGCGACTATCTCGTCGCAGATGAATTTCAATATTTCCTATGCAGCAACTACGCCTGTCAAAGATCTTCGAATTGCAGCCGGGACTAACACGACTAAATGCGTTAACCGAGGGGGGATATCGGTATCAGAAAACAAGTATCCGACCTCGCCAAATGCTGCTTAACCTTGAAGATCGACCCAAACGGAGCGCAGTGACTTCTCGAACAAATTGAAGTTTTATTACTAAGCCTCCGCAGTCCGTCCGTACTTTCGTCCGTCTGTCTTTCAGCGGGCTGTATCTCAAGAACAGTAATAGGTAGATGGTTGAATTTTTCACAGGTAGTGTCTTTCTATTGCCGCTATAGCAACAAATATTATAAATTCACCGAATCGCTGATAAACAGCTACCACATAGCCTGCCCGGAAACGATTCCGCGCGACACACCAGGTAAACAACAGTGGTGGGGCGCGGATCTGGAGCGCAAACGTGGTAAGGTAAGGAAGACTCTTAACAGAGCCATGAACACATGTAGTGATGAGGACTGGGACGCCTATTACGCGGCCAAATCCAGCTACAAGAAATGCATCAGATTCAGAAGAACCACAGGGTGGCGTAAATTATGTGGTAGCATTGAATCATGCCAACAAGCAAACAGGGTAAGGAAAATATTGGCGAAACAGGACACACCTGAGGTCGCCACGCTCCGGAAACCCGACAACACGCTGACCACGACACCTGAAGAAGCGAAACGCCGTAGTTGAGACTCACTTCCCAGGAAGCGTATTCGCACAGGTAAATGAATGGCACGACGCCAAACGCCATCAGAACATGACTGGCTTTATGCAGAGAAGATGATTACACTGGAAAAACTTCAGTGGGCCATCAAAAGCTTCCAACCTTTTAAGGCACCAGGTCCCGATGGTGTGCTTCCAGCCTTACTACAGTGGGGCGGTACCGCTGTTGCTACAAGACTGGTACCCTTAATGCGAGCGTGCCTGGCTTCTAGATATGTTCCTAAAGGATGGAGGGAAGTGAAAGTCATATTCATTCCGAAGCCAGGTAAAAGTGACTACACAAACGCCAAATCCTATCGACCTATAAGTCTAACCTCGTTTTTGCTGAAGACAATGGAAAGACTGTGTGAGAGGGAACTACGAGATGGCGCTTTAAAAGCAATACCACTGCATGGTAACCAACACGCATACAGCTCGGGTAAGTCGACAGAGTCAGCTCTTCATCTGGTGGTTAGCCAGATTGAGGAAGCGATTCACCAAAAAGGGTCCTGCCTGGGCACTTTCATAGACATCGAAGGAGCCTTCGACAAGACAAACTTTTCCAGCATTAGAGCCGCCCTCTCCAGACACGGTGTAGAGCAGGTACTAACTGACTGGATTACTAATATGTTAAGCAAACGAGTAGTTCGCCTTGAGGAAGAGCAGCAGCTGGCCTTGATAGCCAGAGGCTGCCCGTAGGGAGGAGTGATCTCCCCTCTTCTGTGGAACCTGGTGATTAACGACCTAATCACCAAACTCAACGCGCTTCGTTACAACTCAACGCGCTTCGTTACTACACGATAGGGTATGCAGACGACCTCACAATCCTCGTGCCAGGAAAGGTAACTGGAACGATCTGCAACCTCACTCAACAAGCATTAAGTATCGTGGAAAGATGGTGCGAAGAATATGATCTGTCAGTTAACCCCACGAAGACTGAACTAGTCATGTTTACTCAAAAGCGAGCACTAGGCCACTACCGGCTACCTAAGCTCTTTAACACAGAACTCCAGTTGTCTAACGAGGTAAAGTATCTAGGCATTATACTAGATAGTAAATGTAATAGATAGTAACTGGAGCTCTCACCTAGACTACAAACTAAACAGGGCTTGCATCACCTTCTGGCAATGCAGGAAAATGATAGGGAAGAGGTGGGGCCTATCTCCCAAAATAATACTATGGTTGTATAGCGCAGTAATTCGGCCTATGATAGCTTACGGGGCTATTGTGTGGTGGCCACGTGCAAAGCTAGTGACAGCTATAAACAAGCTACAGCACATGCAAAGGCTAGCCTGCATGGCGACGACGGGCTGCATGAGGACTACTCCGACTTCGGCGCTGGAAGCCATGCTGGGACTGCCCCCGCTACACTTGTTTATACAACAGGAAGCGACGATGGCAGCAGTTCGTCTTAAAACACTGGATCTCTGGGGTAAGAGAGAAACACGACACACCGTTCTGCTCGAGGAGCTCAATAATGACCTCCCCTTAACAACAGCAATAAATGACCGGGTACCCAAGCAATTTATTTTTGATAAAAAATGCAAAATCCAATTGTATGAAGATCATCGCTGCGAGGGCCTAAGCCCTGCAGAGCTGCGGATCTTTACCGATGGATCAAAAACAGGTACTGGCACTGGGGCGGGAATCTTCTCAGAGGATCTCAATATCCATATAGCCACACCATTGGGGGTCCACAAGACAGTGTTCCAAGCTGAATGCAGGGGCATTTCTCTGGCGGCATCAGCCATCCTAACCAGGGAAGTTAAGGATCATTCAATACGTATACTTTCGGACAGCATGGCCGTCCTGCAAGCTCTGAACAGCCACACAGTCAACTCTGGGCTGATTCTCGAGTGTCACCAGCGTCTCAACCAGGTTGGTAGGCACAACAAAGTAACCATTCAATTGATCAAAGGACACAGCGAATCCCGAGGCAACGATGCAGCGGACGAGCTTGCCAGAAGGGGTTCGAGTATGACACTAGTTGGACCCAAACCCTTCGTGCCGCTGCCTTTCGGGTACTTACGCAATCTGCTAAGGAAACGCACCAGAGACAAACATCACAAGCTATGGGCTGACCATGGTGAGTGTAGGCAGGCCAAAGAGGCACTTCCCTCTATTGATGGCCGGTTTACAAAAAAAGCCCTAAGACTGACTAAACAACAGTTGCGTTCAGTCACAGCCGTAACAACTGGCCATGGGTCTTTTAATAAACACCTCTATGCTATAGGAGCCACTGACAGCCCACTGTGCAGAGCCTGTATGGAGGAGGATGAGACAGCAGCACACCTGCTTCTAAGCTGCCCGGTAGTCGCGGATTACAGGGCAAAGTACTTCGGTAACCCAGGTACCCTCCGTGAAATAGTTGGTAACACCAAGGCGTTGCTGGCCTTCCTTGGGGAGCTGGGGTGGATCGAATGACACTTTTGTCCCACCTACACGCAAAATACGCGCCTAGTTGTGGAGTTGCGGAAACCAGCCCGATTTGCATACATACATACATACATAGCAACAAATAATAAAAATTAAGGTTTATGGTACGGAATCCTTCATTTGCGAGTCCGACTCGCACTTGGTCGGTTTTTTTTTATTCTCTATGCCGCAGTCCTGCCTAAATCAACTAAAATGTTTATTTGGCAGTGAAAACCACGCTCGTCTGCGCTTTCCCAGGTCTATGCGAACGGTAACGCCAAATCATGGTAGGTTAAAAACATTGTCCCTCTTTTGAGACAGGCAGGAAAAAACCCCCAACCTTTTCGAGTTTTGAAAACAATAGCCAAGTAAACAGCTACTTCAATTAACTTTTTTGATATGGATATAATTATATTATGTAGATACTGCATGCTTTGTTAATTCTGAATGCACCTCTCCCATCAGATGCAACACACATCTGTGAGTAAGTAGGTAACTAATTCATTTGATAATTTTAATTGAAAAGAGCTAGAATTGCCGCCTTATCTATTATATTGTAATATCTTTGTCTCTTATCTTCTAGGGTAAATATTTATATCTTATCATTTACTTAAATGAATAATTCAACAATAATTTTGCTGCCTAATGCCTTGCATTTTGACAGAAAGCTGTTTCTGGATTGATATTTTAAATGACTTTTAGCCCAACATTTCACAATGCTGCTGTACAATATTTTTTTTTATTTTAACTTTTTTTCAATATTATCTTACTATATTGTAAACAAATGCTTATGTTGTTAGCAATGCTTGCAAGAAATGTGTACAATTCATTTTACATAATACTTTAAATTGATGGTCTTACCTGTGCTCTGCACGGCGGTAGTATTTCTTCGGAAGTTTCTGATTTTCTTGATTAGGATCACAGTCTTTATTGGTACAATCCATCTTTTTATTACTTGGAACTGAAGATTTTTTTTCAAAAAAATTAATACTTAGACTGAAGTATCTCAGGGGTGATTGTTTTCTTAAATTAATAAATGTGAGCTTGTGCCTGTTCATACAGACTTTGTGAATTTCAAACTGATGTTTTCTTGCCTACAAAAAAAAACTTATTAATTCCCTTTTTCACCATTAATTAAATTGATATGACATTTATGAATTAAAATAAATTGAAATATTCAAAATTATAATTGACAATTACAAGTTTTATTTTATTTCCTACACATTAGAACAATGTGAAAGCTTTTTTTATATGAACAATGTGAAAGCTTTTTTTGGAAACGTGGGTCTGATAATTTTCAGCATGATCATGACATTCAAAAATGTTTTTACATAATAAATATTAACTACCAGCTTCTGTGATTTGTATGCAAGCTCGAATAAAATAGGAATCTTCTTATCAACAAGTAGCACTATTTCAGGTAATTTAATTCAAAGTAAGGTACCTAGCATTTTTCTTTTTGTTTAACATGATGAACTAGCAGCAAATTACCTACTAGGAAATTGATATAAGTAACATGAATAAATGAAACAGGTAAGCTCTATTACTGTCGAGTCATAACATAATCTATACAAATATTACAAATGAAATGCGCTTACTTGCTCTGGAAAATACAGCCGATGAAATAGAGCGATTACATACGATCGGAAAATATTAGATAACCACCTCAAGAAGATAAATGTATTCAGACTGCTGAACTCTAACACAAAACATAAAAATGCCACGCAATCTTTCTTCAGAACTATTAAACCCTTTCATAGTGCCAAACACTAATTTTTGCGTAGAAATATAAATAACTTCATGATACTCACCACTGAACTAGTCAGAATCTCAGATAAGTTGTTCCAACCGAATTGGATAATACTAACAGAAGTAACAGAGAAAATGTTTGGTTTTGTTATTCCACTTTTCCTGAGCATACAAATTACATAAATATAACAAATTTTCATAAATATAACAACATTATGATCTGCTGGTTTATTTATTTTAAATACGGATCGAATGGTGCAATGCTGTATCACTACCTACAGCTGCTTGCTTATCAAAGTACAGAATGCTCAGTATATTCATAAGTAGCCTCCACACTGCTCCCGAAGTTGAGCGAATACGATAGTGTGAAGGGCACTTCGCTTCGCCTCGTGCAACTTCGCTTCGCCTCGGGCGACTTCCGGTTGTTGTCGGTTTTTTGTGCCCGAGTCAAAGGACTCGAAGTTCGAACACGAAGTGTCTGTTCACACTACTCGGGTCACTTCGGCTCACTTCGGTTCGCGCCAGCCATAGTAAATACGCACGTATTTTTATGACGCGAGAGTACACATTACAACGGCAGTTGCCACATGAACGTTATCCATTATGCCTATCGTGAGGGGAACGGGGGGAACGGGCGACTGAGTTCCTCGCGAAGTTGCTCGAGGTGTGTGGACACCTACTTCGGACTTCGGTCAACTTCGGAGAGCACTTCGCTTCGTGCAACTTCGGAATAGTGTGGAGGAAGCATAACGAACAAGCTCGGACTTTGTGTTTGTGAAGTGAGATGCATTCTGTTCAAATAAAATAAAAACAAAGACTACGAAGTTGAATGAATATCATCTGAAATCGTAGAAGGAGCACCGTGCTCTCCTTTTCCAGCATTTCCTGCTTACCCTACAGCAACCTATAAATTTTTGGCACGACTCAAACAATTTATTACTGCTAGCCACAGACTACATAGAGATACTGCTAGCTAAGCTAAACACTTTTATAAAAATTTAAAATGTACTGTACTGTGCTTGTGCTGTGCTGGTGCTGCGTCCTACCCACCCACAACCCACATCAAAGACTACATAGAGATACTACGTATGGCCACATATCAATGAGACTGAAGACACTGTAGTATTTGCTATAGTCTGTGGGTTTTCTATTACATTCTGTACTTGATTTTACGTCAGTGAGTAATGATGACATGACATTTGATTGACATGACATTTCCAGTCACGATTACGAATCGTCGATTTTTGTATATGTGCGGGCGTCCGACAATTTTGTAAATACAATAAATTGAAATAAATGAAACATCAAGTAATATAATTTATATTCTATACTATATAGTGTTGAGAACTGTTTATGTAATAACTGCAAATGTAGCGATGGCTTACACAGAAAAAGTGTTATTGAGTGGTACCGCTCTGTCATTTCTGTTTTATGAATGCGTAAACTCGACTAATAGTCAGGTAATATATTTGAGTCTAAAATAAATGCTTTATTATATTGGTTTCATGTTACCTTTTTCATTAACTCACGTGTTTAACTTCCAGGAGGGTTTCTTAATCGGCGACGTGACTTCAGAAATAACCAATCACATATCCGATTCACAGAGTGATAATACCCGGTTAGACACTCAAATAGAAATTAGAACGGTGCTCCCGTTGCCATCAGTATCTCTGTTTTACTTTCCTACTGGTCGAATAAAAGAAGATGTCCTTTCTGATTTGCTATCTAGCACTGCTAATGAAATTGTTGGTTGGTATAAATATCGAAAAAATACCAACATCAAACCTACTTTTAGAGATAAATTAATATCAAAAGGATTGCAAAAATATTTCGAAAAGTATCATGGAAAGAAGAATTTTGTAACATGTAATTTATCAAACAAAGTTTCATCTGCTGGATCTACACACACTTATATGTACAGGTTCGGAAAGATAAACTGTTTTGACATGTATGAATATGTTGAAGATGTGACAGCAAATTTAGGTGAAAAATACACTGGATACAAGAAATCACATAGATTGTCACCACATAGTATATTCAATAAGATTGTAAAAGAGAGTAATGTGCAAAGCAATAGCACCACTGATGCAATATTACGCATTCAAGAAGCTGTGGATGTGAGGCTCGTCAAAGAAGCGAAAATTGCTGCCAAAAATGAGTGCACAATCCGAGAATTAGAGGCAGAAATCAAACAAATGGCCACCATTTTAACAGACAAACATTCACTTGATTTGCAAGCTTCCTACAATAAGTATGTTGAAGAAAAAATAATACACCGAGAAGCTGAAATGGCTAAGGCATGTTTGGAAGCATTAAAAATTCCTTTGAAAGTGGACATATTAAATGCAAAAAATGTTCCCATGACCTATAGTCATATTGGCATGGAGGATTCAATGCAGTTGCTTGAAAATGAGGTGAAAGACATAAGCCCAAGCCCCCCTTCGATAACTTCAAGCTCATCAAAACAAAAGCTGAATTATGCTGCAGCATTAAAAACCAAACAAGATGTAGCATCAACTAGTGTAAGTTTTTAAAATCATCACCTTTCTGAAGTTAATATAAATTGTAATAAGAGACTTTTCCCCACCACAATGACTTGATTAATCAAATTAGTATCTCTGTATTATTATCAGTAATTGGCGTTGGAACTGCTATTTTTGGAAGAAATTGGATGTAATATGGGCATGCCTCGGTATTCTTGTAGTATTTCTGAATTTAAATAGTCTGACCTGAACAGTTTGAATGTTCAAGTTAGAGATGTGTCCCTAACTCATGAGGTGCCTCATTTGAGGTACTCGTGATCGCAAATTGAAAGAGTTACTCAATTTTCAAAATTGAACCACCTCACTCGTTCACGCGTCCTCACTTAAAAATTTACATTGACATAATATTGAGGCGAGGTAGGTACTCGCGACTCGAGTGAGTATTGAGTGATTGAGTGAGCTTAGTTAGCGAATGGTAACATTATTTTGTACTCAAAATGAATTAAAGAGAAAATATTTTGATTATTGCTATTACTATGAACTCTAAACTTTAACTATAAACTCTAAAAACATTGGCATTAGATTGGTACAATATTCAAGTGTCATTGATTCGTTTATTTTGGCGGTCTAAAATTCATGAGCGAAAGAAAATGTGTGTGAGGGGAGTACTCGTGAGTCGACGCGCCCGTTCGCCTCACTTGCCGCTGCCTCGGGCAATCGGTTGAGTTCGGCTCATGAGGTGAATAATGCTCACGTTCGATGCCTCGCCTCAAATGAGGGGTACCTCGTGAGTACCTCGCGAGGTAAAATGAGGTGCTCCCTCATCCTCGTTTAAAAATGATGAGTTACCCATCACAAGTTCAAGTCAAACTGTTTAAGATATCAGGAGTACAGACAACAAAATATCAAACTACTCAATTCCAGTATAAGCCTGTCCCTGGTTCTGTTTGCCATATTACTTACTGGTCCTGGCATTCAGAAGACATATTATGTGTGTGAAGGCCATATAATTATATAAGATAATGGTCACTAAATTGCAGGAATAGCACAACCTATGCCTGTCACTGGTCATTAATTCGCAAAAAATAATCCTAAGATTGATAAAGGGCATATAGTTGATTAGGAACCGCTGCCTTTAAATGCCCATAATGATTATTGTTATAATGTATGATAAAATGACATCATAAAAAATAATCTTTTTTGTATTTCTGCAGAAAGGAAACAATGGCAGTGAAGATTTGATCATCTTTGATGTTGAAGACAGTCATATGAAAAAAAAGACATTGATAGTAAGTGAAGACGTAAAGTGTGGTGATAGTTCACCAGAATATTAAGAAGTGCCTTTTCTGCTAAGTGTTTAAATATTCAATAAGTTACCAAATAAGTGAATCTTTTATCTGTAATATCACTTTTGTTTACTAATAATACTCATAAAACATTTTCAATATAAATATACATATTAATTTCCTTTAGTACATTGTTTATGTTTGTTGCAGATATCACCATACTGGTGTTAAGTTTTTTTTCTATTATTGTTGATATATCACAATTACTTAATTCTATCTAGTTAAGTTCATGTCTGTTGGCTGAGAGAATTGCAAATGTTAGCGTTGGGTTGATTTAATGACTATGAGACACTTCTACATAACTTTATTGTTTTGCCCTAATACTTACTAATAGGATTACATCAATACAAATGTAAATAAAGAAGATAAGGGATTTTATTTAAACACACATAATAGATATAACAACCTATGAGTACTCAATGTTTATCCCATGTGGGTGGTATTATTTAAGATTATGTAACTTTCCGAGTTTTACATTATCAGGTAGTCACGGACAATTTTTAATGTTAGTTGCTTTATCATCCAAACGAGGCGCTAGAGATGGAAGGCACCAAGATATTATTCTCAGTCTGTTCATATTATAGTCACAAAACAAGCTCTTTTTTAGCGAGTAAAGCTTGAAACTCGAAACGACTTGGCGAGCAGCGAGTGCGAGTTTTTATTCGCACTCGCTGCTCATTCAATCTTTTTAGTTTCAATAGTTTTTGTCATGCTTTTGTGCGACGAACGATTACTGGCAATACTCGCTCCGGCCCGCACTTGGGTGGAAATGACCGTTGGTTGGTGAATTCTGACCGCCAAGCGAGTGTCACTGACCGAGTCAATGATATATAAAACTATAGATACGTTGTCCGCACTCTAAAATGACAACATGAAATGAAGCCAATTGGCCACATCGCTCTTGGTTACGCACCAACCTGTCGCGCGACACTACGTTTGTTTTGATGTCAATTTGACTATTATTTATCCTGTGACGTAACTGAAGATGTAGGTATATTTATCTCCCTCTAGCAACAGGCATCCCGCCGTAAGGTGACATATTTTCTTTCCCTTTCTTCATGCGTATTAGTAGCTATCTAGTATTTTCGCCGTTTTTATGCGCCGCGATGTTGGTTTATGACGTGTAATACGTCATTGGAGCGAGTACAATATTTGATAGCTCTTGTCGCTGCGATCAACTAGTGGTAAGAGCCGCTCGCCGGCAGTGTGTGAACAGCCAGCTGTCCACTGTAAATGTATTTGTCTGTAAAATATATAAATCTCGTGTGAGTAAAAACTCACACGAGATTTATATATTTTGTCCCTTTCCACAGCGAGCAAATAGCCGATAGCTAATCACATCCTTGTGACAAGTGCCTCTAAGTGAACCACAGAAACGGCCACTAAGGGCGAGGCCCCATTAGTGCGTTGCGCTGCGTTGCGTCGTCGCGGCGTCGTCGCTGCGTCGTTTTCCATATATTTTCTATGACATGCCCCATTAGACCGTTGCGTCGTCGAACGCGACCTTTCAACGGATCGACGGACAAGAGACGAAGCGGGAGGGAGGGTGATGCGCTGCGTTGTCGGAGCTCCGCTGCGACGATGGACAGTGATCTACTGCTAGAGGTTCTAAAGCTAGACGAGCGTAACGACAGACGCAGCTGCGACGGCGTGCATACCCTCTTGCGTTGCGTTGGCGCAGCGTCAACGCAACATAGGTGTGGCATACAATGCGTTGTTCCGTTGCAACGACGCGACGCAACGTAGCGCAACGCACTAATGGGGCCTCACCCTAACTGTCTTTGCAGATTGTAGGTAGTTATGATTACACAAAGTAATTGTGTTGTATTGCGATATGTGTGCCGTAAATGAAGATGAGCGCAGTACTTAGTTATATTTGAATTTAGGAGCTAAATGAAAAGACAGTTATTCTTATTAATAAGTTTATTTTACGAACGAATAACAGAAATTAACCCTTTATAAGGCACAGGTAATATTTTTCCCACCAACTTTTTCCAATATTTTTGGCTTAGATTGTAAAGGTACGGTTTTTATTCGTATGGCAATATTTCAATTGACTTTGAATTCAATATTTTTATCTATGGTGATGACAGGTCGCCATACTTTTTTTTCTTCGGTTGACGTTCTCAATGTGAAAAACTGGTGAATTTTTGTACAACAAGATAAATCTTTATAAATCTTCATTTTCTGCGATTCAAAAACGGTAAGATGTTATTATTTCTAAAGAAAAATGTTTATTCAATTAAAATTTAGGCATATTTTCAACTTGGGAATTTGCATAATTTGATTATATGGGTTGGTTGTGGTGGGAAAAATATTCCCTTTGCCTTGGCACATGTAAATGTTATTTTTTTGTTTCTTGTAGATTTGTTCGAAAATGAGTAGAAAGATACTACAAGATTTGGATATAATCAACGAATTAAATGAGCTTTATGGTTTACCCGACGATCCCGAAGTGTCAGATGACAATTTAGAATCTGATGAAGAGACTATCCAAATAAGTACCGCAAAACTTCAAAGGATCTTAGAAAACTTTGATGAGCCTAACGATGGACCTTTACCACCTACACCCGATCCACCTAACAGCCCAGCATCCCTTGAAATTCAACCCTCGTGTTGAATGTCAACCTAAACCATCAGTCGAAAGTGATCGCCCTAGACGAGTAGCAAGAGCCCTTGATTTACCTAGTTCCTCTAGTACGCAGCAGACTTCAAGGACAAGACCAGAATTACCAGTAGATAATACTCATCCAAATAGCCCAGCATCCTTTGAATTTCAACCTTCTATTCAAAATAATCGCCCTACACGAGTAACAAGATCCCAAGATTTACCCAGTTCTACTAGTACGCAGCAGACTACTTCAAGATCAGCATCTCCAGTAGATAATACCCATTCAGATTCAGAAACTGACGATTCAGATGGCGAAGAGGAAACATGGAAAAAGACTAAGTGGACCACCTTTCGACCGGACCCTAGCGTTTACGATGAAATTCCATTGCAGCCCGAAAATATGTTTAGCAGCCGTATTAGACCTGTGACTTTGTTTGAAAAATATTTTACTGATGAGGTATATGATTTGATAATATATCAAACAAACTTATATGCTAAACAGAAGAATGATGCAAATTGGACAAAATTAGATAAAAAGGAACTGAAGGCTTTCTTGGCTATTTTTATAATAATGGGGTACAACATCCTGCCTTCGATGGACCTTTACTGGTCTACAGACCCTGGATTCCGAGTAGACGAAATCGCAGGCATTATGACTATAAAACGTTTCAAGAAAATATTGCAACATTTACATCTAAACGATAACACCCAACATCCCGAAAGGTCAAGTGAGAACTATGACAAACTTTACAAAGTTCGCCCGTTATTGGATCTTATAAATCACGCTTGTCAAAAGAATGCCAAAGATTCCTCATCTCAAAGTATTGATGAATCTATGATTTTGTTCAAAGGGCGGTCTTCGATGAAGCAGTATATGCCCCTCAAGCCCATCAAAAGGGGTTACAAAGTATGGTGCCGATGCGATAGTAATACTGGCTACTTATACGAATTTTACATCTACACTGGAAAATTAGAAGTGGGTACAGAAGAAGGATTAGGATTCAAAGTTGTGAAGATGTTGACAGAGAAACTGATAGATAAAGCATTGGAGGAATTTCATGTCATTGTGACATTTGATAATTTCTTTTGTGACTACAGTATAATGCAATATCTTTATGAGAATGGCATCTTTGCTACAGGAACCGTACGAAGGCACAGAAAAGACCTGCCCAAACTTGTAAAAACTAACCCGAAGCTTCAAAAAGGGCAGTACAAATGGAGAGTCAAGGGCAATGTATCTTGCCTGATTTGGAAAGATACTAAAGATGTCCTTCTGATGAGTAATGCATTCCATCCCAAGTCTGGCAAAACGACTATTTTACGGACTCAAAAAGATGGCACCAAGACAGCAATTGACTGCCCTTTAGCCATAAAGGAGTACACGAAAAGAATGGGAGGGGTAGATCGCTTCGACCAGCTAAAAGGTACCTACTCAGTTGGCAGACGGAGTAAGAGATGGTGGGTCCGCATTTTCTACTTTCTTTTAGATACAAGTATAACTAATGCATACTTGTTGTATTGCCAAAACAGAAATGTGACAAAACTCTCCACTCTTGAATTCCGAGTATCTGTTGCTAGAGGACTGGTCAGTGGATTCTCGAACAGAAAACGACGTTCTGGTCTGGTAAATTACGTCTCCAGAAAGAAATCTTGTTTATCGGAGAACCGTCAAAAGTCCTTACACGTTATTGCCGAAGAAATTCGCTACACCAACGTTGGGGACCATATGCCGGTGGAATTGCCGAGCTACAAGCGCTGCAGAATGTGCAGCACTAAAGAAAAGGACAAACGTTCCAAAATAATGTGCTCAAAGTGTGGAGTTGCCCTTTGCATATTACCATGCTTTACTGCGTTTCACAAGGAATAAGTAATACAACATCAATCCGCTTCAATCAGACTTGGTGCCTATGACACCTATCACCTATCACCTACGTATCACGGGCAGAGGGAAGTGACTTCCCACCATGTTTTTTTTTTTTAATTTCATTTTTTTTTTCATTTTCTGAAAAAGCATAATAAAACTAATGTAAAACCATAATTACTTTTATTTTTCCGCCCCTAGATGCTTATGCCTTATAAAGGGTTAAACATGGCACAATAAAAACAAAATATACATTTACTAATGGTTAGACTTAGTTACTAAAAGAGCATTCCATCATAGTTACGGCGATTATATTAATTCGTTTATTAAAGAAATCCACATTTATTGAATACCTAATATATAATAATCATCTAGCCTAATTTCATAAGATTATAATTGGAATGTCATTTACTTCAACTTCATACTTCTTAGTCTTGTTAAATTCTTTTGTGAATTTAGTTGCGTCTACAACACAAGCTTTAGCGAATAATATACGGCTACGTCTATTTTAATTACCGGACTGCGGCAATGGAATAGTGAGGTTATGCATAGGTACCCCAATACAGTTTCCGACTGGAACGGATACTCTGTAGGTATTCGGGATGCAGTTTCTTATCATCACATTCTTCAACGCCCTTTAGTTGGTATACGAACTTACGAAGGCCTATCGCGTGTTGGTGTGGTGACGAGTCATTTGACCCCTGAGAGGCGTCTTACATTATAAGTAGCTATAGTTCCCAATGGAATATTTACGACCTCCATTTTTGGTAAACAATGCAAGAAATGTTCGTGGTATGATCGTAACTTCAGACCCAATTCATAAATGGCATTTTCCGACTAGCATTGATAAAAAAATCTGATTACAACGTAGTTATTCCTCTTAATTTACAATAAACTGCCAAAAATTATACAATACCTACTGCTGAGATTATTATAATAAAATAATTTTTATGTATGACTTAATAGCTACCAGGTGGGATAGTGGTCAAACGCGTGCCCATCAAAGTAAAGTAGTAAGTAAATACATTTTATTACATTTAGCCATATAATCATCCTGCTTTAGGGCAAAAGACATACCTGTCAACGCCCGTAAGTCCCTATTGGAGCCAAGCTCTATTGTCTTACTATTGTTCTTTTAATTTGCGGGCGCAGACTTCAATATACCTACAATTTCCCCAGTGTAAATTGATAATAATCGAAAACCAAGAATACTAATTTAACACTTAACGGCGCATCAATATCACTAAGAAGTTCATAATTACGATAGAACATTGGCAAGAACGGCAGCAGAATACTTACGTGTTACCGAGTAGTCATAAATGGAGTGATTAGCAGGTGAGGTGATAGTTGCTCTATCCGAAATCAGAATAACGTAAATGGACTGTGGACCTAAGAATCGGATGCACCATGAGCGTAGCCACGGTGGGGCTGGGTGGGGCGCTTGCCCCACCTTGCGGGCACGGTGTGGAGTGTTTGTTGTCATTGCCAGTGTTTGTTAGACGATTACGTACATTACTGTGCTGTGCGTGCGTAATTATTATTGTTTTCTAACTTGTATTTTAATATTTCTGACACATGACCTATACTATGAACTTGGATTTAGGATATTTGCCTTTTGATTTGATATCGAGTTACGTTCATTTTTGAGTTTTTTGTAAGTTTTGGTTTCCTTACCGAGCCAATGCTACAAAATATGGAAATGAAAATGAACCCATAGTACTAAGAGATGCTGAGAAACCTTTAGGGCTTCATATTGAACCATCTGGTTTGTTTATTGATGAAAAACGTCCTTTTCTCGGATCAAGCCCAGATGGTTTGATGAAGCTATCATAGAATAAAGTCTTTTTTTTTAAAAAAAAAACGTTGCCCCCAACCATGAATTTCTCCTGTATCGTGGGTGCGTTAACAAACATACAAAGTCACATACACAAACAGCCAGACCCGGAACAACTATCTGTAGGCCATACAAATATTTGTTCCGTGTGGGAATCGAAACCACGACACGCGACGCAGCATTCGATCGCTCAACCACTGCGCCAACCGTGCCGTCAGTGTGCTGCGAGCGCAGCAAACTTTACACCGGCTGAAGCAATTGAACAAAAAAAAAAATTTTTTTTTGCTCTAAAACTACAATAGGGTATAAAAAAAAATATATCAAATACAAGGACAGTTCAAAATAACAAACTCCAAACTGCATTTTTATAGTATGAACAATGGCGAATTCTGGAGTACTATAGTATCCGTAGTACAATTCTGTATCCGTCAGGATGGCGGGTGTAGGTACATAACTTCCAAATAGATCAAAAATCAACCAAATAAATAGACGAAAAATGTACGTTTTTTTACTTAAATATACGTTGCTGTATGCGTAACAAAACATCGTTTTAAAGTGAGCCGCCATCAGTCATCATCAGGTTGGTATGTGAACTTTAAATTCAATTAACATTTATCAAATCTGAAATTAAAAATTAAACGTACTTAAAATGTAATCCAAGACGTCTACGTTCTACAATATGAAACAATAATATAATCTATAACTCTAATAAAAACATAAAACATCAATTTTACAAAATTGCCATGTGACAATTAGTATTCACATTACAATTTTCCTTATATTTCTGAAACTCTACGTCCTATCGACTTCATTATTTTTGTGATATTGTTTTCTGTAAAAATCTTACATTTGACACTAATTGTATAACAGTATTGTTAAATGAATTAAAATTCACCCGCAAACCTGACGTCAGGATGTTTGCCACGCATACAGAAAAGTACATTCATACTTATTTTAGTAAAAAAAAACGTACATTTTACGTACATTTATTTAGTTTATTTTTTATCTATTTCGTAGTTATACACCCGCCATCCTGACGAATACGTCACCCTACACTATTATTGCGTTGCTCTATCTTTTGAGGATGAATAGATTTATCAATTTCTATGAACATAAATTTTATTAAATGTTTATTCAAAATCTTTTTAGGGTTCCGAAGCCAAATGGCAAAAACGGAACCCTTATAGATTCGTCATGTCTGTCCTGTCTGTCCGTCCGTATGTCACAGCCACTTTTCTCCGAAACTATAAGAACTATGCTGTTGAAATTTGGTAAGTAGATGTATTCCGTAAACCGCATAAAGATTTTCCCACAAAAATAGAAAAAAACAGTAAATTTTGGGGGTCCTCATGCATAGAACTGAAACTCAAAAATATTATATTTTCATCAATCCCATAGGTCTTCAAAAATGATATTGAGGTTTCTGAATTTTTTTTTTCTAAACTGAATAGTTTGCGCGAGAGACACTTCCAAAGTGGTAAAAAGTGTCCCCCCCCCCCTAAAATCTAAAATAAGAGAATGATAAAACTAAAAAATATATAATTATGATGTAAGTATATTACTATGTAAACTACCAGCGAAAATTGGTTTGAACGAGATCTAGTAAGCAGTTTATTTTAATACGTCGTAAATCGCAATTTTTGCTTATAATAATATAGAACCTAAGTTCAAAGTACGGCGCCCTGGTACGAGGCAGGAAAACTTGCAAGTATGGAAGTATTTGCTACGCTATCGGCCACAGGCAGAGCTTGAAAATACTTTCATAGGAAATTGATCCATTTTCATCTTCATTATAAGGAGCACAAACGCATTTGCAAATAAAAAAACCTTTGAATCTCCAAGTGCATTTTTCGATGATGCGATTATGATCCTAATTTGTACAGGGACACGAATCAGTTTCCTGTGGCAAGTATTTTGGAGTTGCCGCTAACGCCACGAGCCCGATACTCTTGCGCCATCTCATCTTCCTAGCTCATCGTGTTGTGCTGGCGCTGCCGCTGCGGCTGCGGAAAACCTCAAGCGGCGTAAATATAGTAACCTTATTGGTAACTATATTTTCGAGCCGTTTGGGGTTGAAACCCTAGGGCCGTGGCGTGGGGCCCTTGTGCTCACAGCCTTTTCAAAGAAATTTCGAAACGGCTGGTTGACACTTCCCGTGACCCAAGAGCTGGCTCTTATTTTGGGCACAGATTAAGTTTTGCCATTCAACGTGGCAATGCCGCCAGTCTCTTGGGTACATTACCAGCTGACAGCGTGGAGGACGAATATTTTGATGTTCTACTTTAGTCTTATGTTAGTTTAGTATATTTGTTAATTTTAAATTCGATTTCGATTTTTAGATTCTTTAGATTTTGTGTGTCGATTTTGATGAAATAAACGCTAAATGTTACTCCGGTTATCTGTGTATGTATTTTTAAGTACCCTACATTTTGAATCCAATCCGTGGATTATGTGTGATGCTTCTCCAAACTAACAGACAAAAATTTCAAAAAGTGCATTTTTGTGTTGTATGTCTTTTTTCTGACATTTCTAAGTATTTTTTATGCGAAAATATTCAATGTACAGACACGGCAATTCTACGATTTTATATGTAGATCACATAAATTCAATTGCAGACGCAGGCGCAGGTGTTTTTTGTATACTTAATACTTTACTGAAAAGGACAAGAAAGAGGGGTCCATATTGGCTCACCTAAAGTTCTTTACCCGAAATTGTTCTTCCTAAAATTTTTCATCCTAAAGTCTTCATTTATACTATTTGTAGTGCTACCGGCGATGTTCATAACACTCATGTTTCCGAAAATTGTAATTAATAATATCATTAATGTAAATATAATAATAATAATAATAATATCCTTGGACATTTCACACAACGCCATATAGTCCCAAGCTAAGCAACTTAATGCTTGTGTTATGGTAACGAGATGGCTGATAAACTACTTATATACATTTTTTTTTTTTGTAAATACATACATATTATAGATAGAAAACAACCAGACTCAGAATAATTAATATACAGAATGAGACGTGGTTACTATATTTCAGGGTACAAGAAATTAATACATCATTATTGTATTTATAGAAAGCTAAACTATACAATATAGTAGCCCCAACCATAATTTTTGGGTGAGTCTACTATAAAAACTATAGAACGAGATACCATTATCTTATAACATCCATGTGGTATACAGTGTGTCTTTATAATATGCACATACGAAAACGAGGGAAACTATACCTTATTTCATCGGCGAAAATTAAAAAAATCTATATTTTTTTATCGATTTAAAAAAGTTTGTACGCAACTGTAACACCAGTGCAAACAAAACTGTGTAAATTTTCAACTACATGATCTATTGCAATGAAACAAACACCTTAATGATCGGAAGTAACAAGCAATCCTTATAAAAATATTGTTAACTAGCTTCTGCCCGCGACTTCGTACGCGTTCCCGTGGGATAAAAAATAGCCTATGTGTTATTTCAGACCACAATCTATCCCTGTTCCAAATTTCACCCCGATCCCTTCAGCCGTTTTGACGTGATTGAGTAACAAACCTACACACAAACTCACTCACAAACTTTCGCATTTATTATATTATTATCAGCAGAAATCGTAATATTTTAATTTCGCCATAACTTCAAAACCAAACGTCCGATTTTAATCATTCAAAGACCAAATATTATCTATATAAACTGTACTTAGTGATGAAATACTTTATTTTGATAAGGATTAATAGCATGAGTAAAATAAACGCGTTTAAATGTAGTCCATAAAAAATCAAGATTTTTAAATAAAAAAATGGTTGTTGTGCCTCACTCGACATAGATAGGTATAGTGTGTAGCGGACTTTTTTGTCTACAGTTAATTAGCACAATTTATGGTTCTATCTTTTATAGTTTAGGCAGCGTACGCAAAATAAGTAACTTTTCTGGTTGATTTTTACACCTTGTGTCCGAAAAACCCAAATATCTTACGGAACCCTATATTTTCCAAAATAAAATATAGCCTATGTTACTCGTGGATAACATTATCCACGAGTAACACAGGCTATATTTAAAAAAAAAATCTAAAAATATTGGTATAGCTTTCACCATTCGAAAGCTACATAGCTTTCGAATGGTGAAAGAATTTTTAAAATCTGTCCAGTAGTTTTTGAGCCTATTCATTACAATCAAACAAACAAACATACAAACAAAGTTTTCCTCTTTATAATATTAGTGTAGATAAGCTACCCTCAATTGAAAATAATCATGTTTTTTCAGCAAGAATATGTTTTCTTTGCATACATTTTGAGACGCCCCGATTACCTACTTTTTTATTACTTAGGATATACTTCATCGTGCAAGCTTTAAATTAGGTATAGTTTCCATCATATTTGTATGTGCACATTATAAAGACTCACACTGTAGAAGACTCAACTGTTTACTTTGTTCCGTGTAGATTCAGGTTGCTATAGTGTACTTACCTACCTAACCTTTTTGTATGAAAAAATTAACCGGGGTAAGACCGCAGGTATAGTTTGCTAGACACATATGGGTAGTATTTAAACGAGTGACTGTAAATTAAAGTTTTAAGTGACAAAAATAATTTACGTTATAGTATTACTAAGTGAGCGACTGACTGCGAGTGACGAGAAATCAACAGAACAGCAAAATAGTAAACATTCATTTGTGTTACTTAAAATACAAAATGCTAACCTAACCAGGGGGGCTACTCTCTAAGCCCGACGTCCGTAGTTTCGGGCTTAGTTGCGGGCGTATTCTACTCCGTATTATCTAACCACTAAGAACTAATGACAACACGATTCGACAGTTACTGTCAAATTGTGTTGTTATTCATTTTTAATTACAGTTTGGGACTAACCGTAAGTCTGAAGGTGATACGGAGTAGAATACGCCTGCAACTAAGCCCGAAACTACGGACCAGGTCCGCGGAAATTAACTCTAACAAATAAAGTAAAAAAACATAACCTAACCTATGTAAGTATGTATCTTTATATTGAAGTTGCCCTCAGTGTATTTTTTTTTATTTGTGATTGGTTTGCTCTTGTTTTTAGTCTATTATTTCTAGTCACTCACTTAGTAATTTAGTCGCACGGCTAGAATTAGTGTCGCCGCACACGGGCCACCGGCCACAACCACAAAACGCCGCCACCGGCATATTTCCTGTAGTTTTCATACATTTAGGATTGTAGCGTGTGGCGGCCACCAGCGTCAACCGTGTGCGGCGAGTCCATATAAAATGTACGAAAACTACAGGAAATATGCCAGTGGCGGCGTTTTGTGGTTGTGGCCGGTGGCCCGTGTGCGGTGACCCTTATATGTAATAATATCTGAAATGGATTAATCACAACTCACTTTTTTTAAGCTCGTTCTGGATTTTATTATTAATCAATATTCGTCGTTATAGTTTGGTTATTTTTTCGCTTACCTACCTACTCAAATTCATACCGCTCAAGTTATTAAAATAGTTTCTCATCATCAGTCGTTAAGTATTTTTTTATTCGATCTGTTTATAATACCCCGTTACATATTATTTTAGACTGCTGCCCCACCCTGAACCCATGGCTGGCTACGTCCATGGGATGTAGGTACTTCATCTTTTAGAGTCGACACAACTCTTTGGCTTGTTAAGGTCCAGTGAGGCTCAATTCACGCGCGAAGCGCTACGCTTTTCAACTGTTCTAAATTCATCTCCATTTCTCTATTAATACGGTACGAATTTGTGTTGCGCATCTTCGCCTGCAAAGGTCGTTCGGGTTGGCCCGTCGCCGGCGCCGCCATCAGACGAAGCACAGTGCCGAACTGAGTGGAGACAACTAGGAGTGAGACGTGTTTATCGAAACAGTTAAAAAAATAGGTATTTCAAAGTAACAACATGAAACAGGTATCTCAGAACCGAAATAACAGCTCCTACCTATTTCGCCTGTTCCTCAAACAACCGTAGTAGCCGTAACTCGACATACAAAACGAAACGACCTAGAACAGCTATGTGAAACAGTTTCAAATGGAACATGCTCCATTCTCTTCTGACTTATTATAATAGAAAGAGACAACATCTGTTCTTTGGAACAAGCTCTTTGCTCCTCTGGTTCATTGTAATAGAAAGAGATATAACCTGTTCCCTGCCTGTCACTGTTTCTGACCTTTTCAGTAGCAAGATTATCTATGGCAGCAGGTACTGTTTCTGTATCTGTTGCAATCAATGAGTCTTTAGTTTCAGTGGAACAGGCTGTTTTTTGGAACTGTTTTCTTCTTGGAACTGAAACAGGTGAAACAGGTTTCTAATTTTACCTGTTCCAACCCACTCCTAGAGACAACACGGATGCGCGCAGACGCACGCATTCGCGCGTCAACGGGGCGAAACATTTCGCGTCGCGACGCTTCAACTCTGCGCCCGTGTGAATTGAGCCTAAGTGGCTACGTTACGTAATGCATTGGTGGCATTCAATAAGTCCTTAAAGTACAGTCCAAGTGTATCTGACGTGTCTATATAACTCCATTTTGACAGTTGTGTTTGCAGCGGCCTACCTGAGAGCGCAATTGATTCAGAGCTTCCCAAATAAAACTGGTCTTCACGACCTGCTGACAACTGCTCTTTGGAATCGAACACTGACTGATATACGTATAGTTTGGAATTAGGGGAAGTTGCGAATATTATCACTCCATTAAAACTACTCCGTGCCATAAGCCTTAGATTTACAGCAGATCAGCGGCGCCTGTACCAACTTCGCCCGCTAGTTCGTGCACGGAGTGTGCGAGGCGTCGCGCTTGCTGAACCGCGGTAGAGGCCGGCAGCAGACCCAGATGGATGCAGATCAGCTCCTTGACTGACACGCCGCGGGAGTCGTTGGGAAACGCCAGCTCGAGCAGTTGTCTGCAAAATAGTAAAGTTAACATGCTACAGTGTTACTTTCGTTGAGAGATGAAATTGTGTAGCATGCAATTGCAATAGAATGATTATGGTCATGATTGATGAGTCTGTTGAAGTGATATTCTGAGAAGCATTCCAAAGCCTATCTTTAGCTTTTATAGTTCGCAAAACTAAAATTGTACGTGTCGACGTATTAGGATGCTATAACATGCCATGTTGAAAGAGCTACGTCTCCGTGGACGGTAGGACAAATGAGGTATGAACGACAATTTGGCAATACTTGCATATTTCGTAGCAAATGCTTGAGCCCTAAACTTGGCTAGATCAGCCTGCCTTTTTATAAACACCTCACCGTGTAAACTAAGTTGGAGTCAGCTTAAAGTGAACTGTCATTCCACCTTGATTCGATGAATAGACAGCTCACTTCATATTCACTTTTAGGTTTCCATGCTGAGATTTTCTACAGAAGGTTGCATGTTTTGGTGCACATACGGCAAGAACGTGGGAGGTGGAGCATGGTTTGTGACTCGACTTCACAAGCACAACCTGGCGTTACATCATCCTACATTATCATACCTGTAGAAAGTGCCGCGTATGTCCCCGGGCGGCGGCAGCGCGCGCACGGCGGCGGGGTGCAGCGGCGCGGCGGGCCGCACGGGCGCGCCGCGCCGCTCCCACCACACCAGCGCGCAGCCGTGCAGCGCGCCGCGCCGCCACGTGGCCGCGCAGTAGCCCTCGCGCACCACCGCGAAACTGCGGCACACGGCGCGACGGACCTGCCAACATACAACCACTGTTGTACTATGTTTCGTTTTCTGTAAGATAGCCGCTCTGAACTTTCAAATGAACATGGCACTGAACTGTTTTAATATGGACACTGCAGCCCCATTTGAGTCTACTTCATGGCGGCAACCTCTCAAACTCACACATATATTTCAATTAAACCATTCACAGGCATTTTTTTTTTTGGGACAAGCCCGCCACACATTCCCAACCACTGCAACTTCTGAAAGCCAGAATCACCAGTGGCGTACACCAGAAAAACGCTGAGCTAATGAAGCCCGACGAGTCCCGGAGAAACGATTAAACTGTCTTGCTCCCGCAACGAAATTAATCAGAAGGGTACAGCGGAGGAGTAGGAAAAATTAAATATAATTTCCACTTCCCTCCTTATCAAGCAGGAGACAGATTAGAGCTAGGCCAATAGGCACCAAGGGACATATACAACTGGGTTAAGCCCAGTTGCCAGCACCACGGATTATACATTTACACTGAAACTAATGGGTCCTAAATTGTGAGCTACTTTTGATTCCATTAATAGGTATGGCAAAATCGCCTGAACGCACGTAAATTTGTTCTGATTTCTACAAAGTCCGTATAGTAAACTACTCCAGATGCAACCTGAATACTATCTAAGATAATATTACGTTCAGTCAGTCTGCAAAAAATACACTCCCCTAAGATGTGATTTGCGGATTGTTCGTATTCAAGGTCAGCTGTAGAACATTGACATAAAGGTGCGGCCACAAACCTAGAGGAAATTAATGTATACTCTTAAAGTTGCCATGACCTGTGAGAAATTGGGCAACACCAGGCATCCACCTCCAGCCATGTCCTATCCAGCCGCTCACGAATGGATGGAAAAAACTGGTGGAGGTGTCGTCCTTTGATGGAATTTTACCACCTAAATAACTGGGTCTGTGACCTTTCTAGCGCAGTAGTACATTGCAGCACGCCGCTGCACCTCTAGATCGACTGGGAGAACACCCGCTAGCACCGGTAAGGCTTCAGTACTAACCGTCCTATACGCCTTGCATAAGAATATCAAATCCAAACGCTGGTTAAATTGTCAAGTTCGTTCGGTCAAACATAATTATGAAGCTATTTGCACGTTCCAAAGCGTAGATCTACCCGCGCAACATTGAATCTTACCGTATCCGGAGCCAGCATGTCAGCACAATCAGCCATATCGGGAGCCAGGAAGCGTCCCACGGTGCGGTCCACGTAGATGAAGTGGATGAGTCCGGGGAATTCCTCCACATACTTGTGCAGCGTTAGGGAACAACTCGCATCCGTCTCGCCCGTGCTCAGACACTCCCACATTAAGCGAAATAATCGAATCGAATATGACACGGATTGTTTTGTGATCATTTAGATTCCATAAAATATACTAGATTTTTAGGCAGTTTCTATTGGTTCAGAAACTGAAGATTTAAAATTGAACATGAAAATGGAAATAAGAGTGTCACAAAACAATTAAAATATTATGATATAAGCATGATTGGCGATGACTATGCAAAAGCAAATGCTTAACTAAAAGCTAATTAAAAAAAAAAATTACAACCGACTTCAAAAAAAAACACTACTAAGTAAAAATAACTTTAATTTCGGAAGTCGGTGTTTTTGTTAGTTTCTTCGTATTTTGGCACCGACTTCCGAAATTAAAGTAATTTTTTACTTTGTAGTGTTTTTTTTTGGAAGTCGGTTGTATTTTTTTGTAAAAAGTTTTTTATTTTTCACTTTTTAGTGGTACCCCACACCTAACAACACCACTGCAAAATCGCAGAAAAGCAAAATACGCAATTACTTGGATGACATAAAACTATCAAGTAGACGAATTCCAGCTATTTAGCTTAAAATCCAAAGTTCGTAATCGATTTTCATAACATTTAAATGGGACCAATCTCTAAGTATATCCTTTCAGATAAAACAAGAATTTTGCAAATCGGTTCATAATTTTATTGTCGGAGTTATGAGGTAACAAACATTAAAAAAAAAAACATACAACCGAATTGAGAACCTCCTCCTTTTTGGGAAGTCGGTTAAAAAATAGGGTCAGGTCCTACTTTATGCTCCTTTACATCACGACGGCTCATGAGTTTTCTGATCAGTTGCTTTATAATGCTTAAAGCTTCCAAAAATTTAAACTGTATTTGATTCAAAGATTTTATTCCTATGAATCTTGCCAAGGACCAGTTTTATCGTTAAGTTCTGACTCAGAAACCTTTATCACTTTATCAGCCTTTCAGTACTCTTGTCTTTAATTAAACAGATAAGTGTTAAAGTACTTGCTTATTTACTCTGTAAAATGTGATCGATACGTTCTGAATGATTGTAAAGGGTTTTCCAATAAGAGGTGTTATTTTGATATTCAAAGAAAAATCCCGTTTTTAATATAAATGATCGGATGTTTATTTCATTATAAAGAGGAAGGTATGCCGTTAATAGTGGAAAATAACATCAGGCAAATGACCACCACGACCACGCTTACTGGACCATATCCTTTTCATGAAATTTTCCATAACCAAATCGCAAAGTCAGGTCGCAGGCTGCCCTGTCCTCGATAGCCTCACGAATTCCATCTTTGAGGTCTTGAATCGACGCTGGGCTGTTGGCGTAGACCTTCTCTTTCAGGTGGCCCCAAAGGAAGAAGTCGCAAGGTGTTAAATCACAAGATCTCGGTGGCCAATTGTGATCACCTCTTCGAGAGGTGCGAATGCGAAACATTCCAAGCTCAATATTTTCAATATTGACCTTGGAATGTTTCGCATTAAGGGGCCATCTCCACGAGCGAGAGAATCGCGGCGATATTATCGTCCATGCCACGTATTTCTATAACATCACTACGAACGTGTCTCCACACGGCGATATTATCGCGGCGATTCGATGTATGAAAAAATTACGTCAACTCGCCGCGATTCTCTCGCTCGTGGAGACGGTCCCTAAGTAAATATAAACAAAAAAACAAAAAATGTAAACAACGGCTGGTTATCCGACCAAATTCCAATGACTACTAAAAAGCGACTGATTCATGCATGCATGAGTTTATCTACAACTGTTGAAGCTTCTTGATTCGGAATGGCGAAGACTTCCGGCCACTAAGTGAAGTAATCCATTACAACCATGAAATACTTGTTACCACTGACACTTTCCGGAAACGGTCCCGCAACATCCAGGGCTATCCTTTCCCAAGGTGCACCAATATTGTACAATTTCAACGCACCTCTGCTACGAGTCTGAGGTCCTTTTACAGCCGCACAACTTGTACATTTGCGACAACAATCCTCGACATCGCCACGACAGTGGACCCAGTAAAAACGTTCCCGTATCTTCAGTAGAGTCCTTTTAACTCCCATATGGCCTCCTGAACATCCATCATGGTACAGCTGTAGAACATCCGATACTTTCGCTTTAGGGACAACCATTTGACAGCTGTCTCCCCGAGCATTCTCCCATTTACGGTACAGGACTCCATCCTGAATCACTGGCAAGCTGTCCCATTGTGCCCAATAGCTTTTTGTGATCGAACTCATCGCTGAGACGTCGCTCCACGTAGGCTTAGGAGCACTGGTCCTTATCCAGTCCAGAATCGGCTTGACGTCCGAATCTTCCTGCTGTGCACGTTGTAAGCTTTCCTTCCACTCATTGCTGAGGTCTGTCTTGAGCATCCTTACAGGTACGGCTTCTTTACCCTCTAGCCTAGTACAATGCTTGCAGTCTTCAGAGCAAGGTCTTCTTGACAATGCATCTGCTTTGCCATGAGATTTCCCGCTGCGATGTTCGACCAGAAAGTCGTATTCCTGCAAGAGTTCAATCCATCTCGCAACTTGTCCTTCTGGGTTTTTAAACTGCAATAGCCATTTCAGTGCAGCATGGTCAGTTCGTAAGTGGAATTTTCGTCCCAGCAGATATTTGCTAAAATGCTTTACTGATTTTACCACCGCAAGCAATTCTCGTCTCGTGACACAATAATTCCTCTCTGGTTTCGACAGCGACTTGCTGAAGTACGCAATCACAACCTCTTGATCGCCATTCCGTTGAGATAACACACCGCCAAGTCCGATATCACTTGCGTCTGTCCGTGTCAACTAAAAATTCCTTGTCAGTATCAGGATACCCCAAAATAGGTGTTTTGCACAGACGGTCCTTTAGCTCCCGGAAGGCGCTGTCGCAACTTTCATCCCAACAGAAATGCCGCTTCTCCTCGGTTAGCTTGTGCAGGGGTTTGGCTACATCTGCAAAGTTTTTAACAAATCGCCGATAATAGGAGCACAAACCCAGAAAGAACAGACAAAACCTCTGACCTGCGTGTTGTCTTTTGGAATGGGCCAATCTTTGACGGCGGCGATTTTCTCTGAATCCTTGCGGATACCTTCTTCCGACACGACATAACAATTTGAGGTTGGCACTCTAGATCTTCATGAGCACGCGTTCCAGGTTTTGAAGGTGTTCATCAAACGTATGGCCTACAATGATGATGTCATCCAAATAGACAAGGCAGGCATCGCCAATTAACCCGGTTAGTACAAGTTCCATTAACCTTTCAAACGTTGCCGGAGCGTTACACAATCCAAATGGCATAACTTTAAATTGCCACAGACCCTTTCCCGTCGAGAAAGCAGTTTTTTCTTTGTCCTTAGGGTCAATTTCTACTTGCCAGTAGCCACTTTTTAGATCTAATGTGCTAAACCACTTAACTCCAGTGAGCATGTCCAGCGTGTCATCAATTCTTGGCAAAGGATAGCTGTCCTTCTTTGTAACGTCGTTCAGACGACGATAGTCAACACAAAACAGCATGCTGCCGTCCTTCTTTCTTACCAGCACTACAGGTGAACACCATGGACTGGATTAAGGTTCTACAACACCATCCTTCACCATTCCCTCAATCATGGTTTCCACTTCCTTTTCACGTGCTACCGGTAATCTCCTTGGCCGCTGACGGATAGGCAATTCTTCTCCTGTGTTTATTTTGTGTTGAACTAAGCCAGTCTTCCCGATATCAGCATCGTTCGAAGAGAAAACATCGGCGTACTTGAGTAACATTCTCTTCGCCTTGACCATTTCGTTTTGAGACAGAGCGCTGAAACAGTCTTCTAAAAGTGCGGTCACTCTCGTTTGGGCATTCTTGCTGAGGGTCTCAGTTGATGAATATTGGCATCGACGCAACCACTCCACTTCCTCACCGGTACCCATCAGTGTGCCTTTATCTATCACCTGTTCCTTATCACAAAGGTTCAGCACACGTACCCTTGAGATGTTGGTAGCTCTGACCAAAGTTCGTGCAACTTTCCAAGGAAGGTCATTGTCTATCTTTTCCACGAGTACACAACGATGAGTCTTCCCAGGATTCTGAGGAAGACTAACCGGCACAATCGTTTCCGATCTCGGAGGAAGAACAATCTTCTTCAGGCTGTATATATTTCCTGGTAACGCCCCTTCCATGAAAAGTTCCTCTTGCCCACATTTCATAACTCCTTGACTAACGTCGATCTCACAACGATTCTTCCTCATAAAGTCTAAGCCCAGGATGCAATCGTCCATTATATCGGCCACAACAACATTATGCAGGTAGATTCTGTTGCCAAGCTTCAACTCCATCTCTTTCTCTCCTTGGACGGGTATGCGCTGACCGATGGCTGTCACTAAATTTATGCGCTCTCGGTAGTATGCAGAGTCCCCAAGGAACCGACTTGCAAGTTGTGAACTGACAACCGTGCGAGAAGCTCCAGTATCTATCGTCAGCTTACATGGTGTTCCGTTGACCTCGCCCTTGATGATAAGGCTGTTCCCGTCATGGGTTTGTGAGATCGAAATCCTTGGGGCTCTTTGAACCTCAAGCCAGTACCCGCCCCGCAGTCCTGGCTTTCACACGTTTCCCTGCTGTTGTTGAGTGGTGCTGTTAGCCGCCCTACCCTCTGGAGATTGGCTACCTTCCCCTTCTGCAGTTCGCTTAGGGCAACGGGATCGAAGGTGGCCCCCTTAACCACAGCCGTAGCCCTAGGGCTGTATCCTTTTAATCGATCGCGAACTGTAGCCGCTGCAACCTCCCTGACGCGGTGGGAACGATGATCTTGCCGCACAGCTTCCACCTCCAGTGCCAGGCCTAAGGTGAGGGCAGTCATGGCTTGATTTTTACTCCAACCATTGGCCTTCATGACGGCCTCAAACTGAATTTTGTAGGCCGACCAAGAAGACGTCCCATCGAACGGCGGCACTTTAAATCCAAGTAGCGAAGGTGTAGTAGTTACGGGAGTTGCAATCCCATCTCCAAGTTTAAGGTTGCCCAACTCCTTCTTCATATCAGCAATTACGTTATTACATTTGCTGATCTGTGTTTCAGCATCTGACAGGCGGTTGTCATGCTAAGCAACCTTATCCTTCACTTCCTTCATGAGGAGCATCTGTTCTTCCTGGCGGCGTGCCTGCTCCTCCTTGTCAATCTTGAGCTGTTCTTCCAAGCGACGGGCCTGCTCCTCCTGTCGGCGGGTCTGTTCCTCCTGCCGTCGGGCCTGCTCCGCCTTGTCGTGCTGCAGCTGTTCTTCCAAGCGACGGGCCTGTTCCTCCTGTCGTCGGGCCTGTTCCTCCTGTCGTTGGGCCTGTTCCTCCTGTCGGCGAGCCTGCTCCTGCAGCATCATCATCAGAGCAGCAAAGTCTGGTGCTGATGATGCTGGAGCTGCTGTGGACGGGCCGGCCTCCATGGTCGGTAGCTGACTTTCCGACGTCTGCGGCGTTGCACCACCAAAACACCTCTGATCCGTCTCCTGCTGGCGTTGACTACGGGTATGGATACCCTCCATGTCGTCCTTTGGCAGAATCGGCATAATTATCCACTCTTCTGACACCAATTGTTACGAGCTTGGGGTTCGTGACAATAAAAGAGCCGATTAATTAACCAAAAATGGCACTTTAATAATCAACACTAATTATCACTTTAAACGCACTAATTATAACACACAATCGCACTATTAAACACTTCACTTCACTTAATTCGCAGTTGAAGATCGCTTCCGATGTATCGCTTGTATCGCCAATTCAATACTGACTTAGTCGCGAGCGATGCGCACCTTACATAGTCCCACAGTTATTTCCAGAACCTTCGAGTCTGGAAACATCTAGAAACTTCGGGTACATACCGGTCCCGACTGACCAGGTGTCGAAACATCGAGAATGTTCTAGCATCGAAGTCTAGAAAGATCGTGACCCAATTAGTTCCGCTACTCGATACTAGATGGCGTGAGTAGTACGTTGTGTACCCGGCATTAATTCTGGCGCGTAGCAATATAATTAGTAAATTCGCATCACAAAAAATCACAGATCAGTATTGTATATTATAACATTGTGTAAAAAAAAATTGAATTTGAAATCACAAATAAATAATTTTCTTACGAGTAATTTGCTTATACATAGATTCAGATGTGTGTTAGTATAGTAAACTGCATAAAGATATAACTGTAAACATCGAATGTGCACAAATTATCTGATGGTATTTGACTATAAATAAACATAATTGTCCCATATATGTAACAACATTATCATCTGACTGTGGAATGACACTTATAATATATCTAAAACGCCATCAAATCAAAATTATGTGACACTACATAATCAGCTTTAATATAATCGTTGGTTAATAATAAAATTGTAAATCCCTCATAGGTAGGTAATACGACATACAAAATGGAAACACGTTGTTGCAACACAGATCATTGTGCGGTTAGCTATAGGTATACACTAAATACAACTCTCAAAACTGTGGGTACCAAAATTTATTTGGTTAAGGAGAATGCTCCAACCAACCCGCGAAACCAAATTTTCTTACGTTCTTTGCAATTTGCACGCCAGTGCTAGGTTGTATGTTGATAAGAAGAATATTAAGAATATTATTAAGAAGTATAATCATCAAAATCATCAATACAACCCTCCAAGTTCATAAAGGTGTAGGAATGACTTTTTCTGTATTTTTTGTTCCTACGCCTTTATGAACTTGAAGGGTTGTACCGGTGATTTTGATGATTATATTACTGTAAAATACATACGTCTTACAGCCGCGAATAATATTTTAATCAACATACAACCTAGCACTGGCCTGCAAATTGCAAAAAAAAACGTATTTATATATAAAAAAGAGCTACCTTTTTTTAGTAGTAGGTGTTCATCACACATTTCAAGAACTATATTTTTTTTTAAACACCAATCAAATTTAGGGTCAAAGACCTGGCAAATGGCAAATATCTGGATATATTTCTTTAGTTCACACATAAATGACTGGATGTATTTTAATGAAATTTAGAATGGAGAAGATAGCTTACCTTGGAGTAGCACTTAGGCTACTATTTACAATATACTTCATCATGTGTAAGGTCATAGAAACAGCTAGTAGAATATAATCCAATAACAACTTTATTTTATTACTTATTACTTTTCTACTTCAGTGTACTCAGGCACAACACGTGTGAACTGGTTAGTGAGTAAAGTAAAGGAGGTCATCGATATGTATGAATCCGTCGCTTTTTAGTAGTCATTCAAATTTGGTCGGATAACCAGCCGTTGCTTACATATTTTGGTTTTTTGTTAATATTTACTTAATGCGAAACATTCCAAGCTCAATATTTTCACCATATATTTTTGACTAAAGGCACAAGATTTTGGTGTACACCTACACATCTGGGATTGAGCCGGTTCCTTGTATTTTGCCGTCAAGATTATGACACCATCGTTTTGACCTTTTAGCAAGATTATTCAAAAACTCATGCATGAACAGTTTTGAAACTTTGTATGGTTATTATTAGCGGCAAGAAGGATCGAATACAGTTTTCAGCGAACTTATACCTTGTCTCATTTAAGCGCTGCGATGTTTTTTCGGGTTTTCATAAAACCGCGATAACTTGAAAACTATAAATATTTTTGGTGAAGCGTCAATGCCTTTTCAATAGGAAAAATAAAATAACAATAATTTAGGATTTCTCCATTTAATAGAATATTTTAGTATTTCGAATTAAATATTTTAACTTCTCAATTGATGAATCCTCGCACTACCTTTATTGATGCAGCGCCCACATATTGGAAGCTTTCTTGAGTGTTCTCGCAAGGGCCTATAGACGGCGTTAGCGAGTGCTGTCAGTCTTCTGTTACCCCGAATATGTCGGTCAGAGCTCGCCTCAACGCTGCGCTACAATAATTCCTTTTTTGGTGAAAACTTGACGAGATTCGTAAAATAAATGAACCTGTATTTGTGCTTTTATTGAGAACTTATAGTGCAGTGTTGATTTTTGGAGTTTCAACCATCCCACCGGTGGATTTAAGAAGATTTGGCTCGCCGGCCGGTAGCCCAAGTGATCACACGCGGAGGAACGAGACACTTCCCTATGGGTCTGAGTGGGGTCTCTGGATTGCCAAGGTACGTGGGCATGTTTTGCTGCTAATAATTATCTGGGATGGGTTTGTCGAGGATTCATCAATAAGGAAATTAAATTATTTTGAGGTCCGCCATTACACATAAAACTTAGGTTCTAAAACCCGCTCAAAGGTGTAGGCTATTTACACGCCTCACCAATTTTCTTAAATCTAATTGGGGCACTAAGGGGCACACATTAAGAGCTACTCGTGTATGTTTATTCTCACGGTTTATTCTACAGGGGCACATGCAATGGTTTTAGAGATATACGATTCATCAAAACGTTACTCCAGCAGGAAATGCAATATCTCGAAAATGTGAAGGGGCACAGATTTTATTTTTGGGGGCACATTTTGGCCTAATATAAGCTCTCTGGCTATGCACAATTTTTCTCTCTCCGATCATTCGTTTAGAATTTTCCTGCTAGAAAAACGTTACCCCAGCAAGAATCGTTTTTTCCGTTTTTTTTTCTTTTCAAAACGGCAGGGTGCACACATTTTTTATGTGGGGGCACATTTACAGCAGATAAGGCACCAACTATACGTTCTACTCATATAACTCTAGGAGATACTTTCTTGCTGGGGTAACGTACACATCGATGACATAGGGCAGCCACTTTGCGATTTGGTTATGGAAAATTTCATGAAAAGGATATGGTCCTGTAAGCGTGGTCGTGGTGGTCATTTGCCTGATGTTATTTTCCACTCCTTCCTCTTTATAATGAAATAAAAATCCGATAATTTATATTAAAAAATGGCATTTTTCTTTGAATATCAAAATAACACCTCTTATTTGAAAACCCTGTAGAAGCCACATGATTATAAAAGCGTAAATTAATGGAAATGTATCTGATTTATTGTGTTTGAAAGCATTATGTTTTTTTTTGTTCTTCGCTTATCTTGCAATCAGTTTTCAGAAACTATGAGCAGATGAGTTGAAGGAGGGCTCAATTATTTTTTTTTAAAATAAAAATACTGGTTTGAAAAGGATATGATCCCAAGCTGAAGTATCTTTTAGCTTTCACGCAGAGAAACTCTACGTACGGCGACAATATCCCTCTCAAGTCCTTCAAAGGTTGGTCCATTTTTAAACTCGGGATATCGGGCTTCAACTGTTCAATGACGGCTTCCAATGCGGTGTGCATTGCTGTGGCCGTGGTCTCAGGAGTTAGTGGCGTAGTAGTAGTGCAGGACTTGCGGAGTTCAAGCATACGGCTTGTTAGGCGGGCACACAGGTTTGCGTTTGATTTGTTTTTACGCAGGGCATCTGTTGTCTGAAAATGTAAAAAATATATTAAAGCAACACCATTAAATTCTGGAATTAAACATTTAAGGCTAAGGTTTATATTACCTACCTTTTTTAAAGCTGTTTCTAAAGAATCCAAAGTAGTAGGCAACAATTCCAAATTCCTTTGCAATAACAGTCTTCTTAAGTTAGAGAGTATTTGATTTGACATGTAAGCCGAAACACCGACTTCCCTGTAATCCAATAAAAATAAACAGACTTATTAGCCAATTGTTCACACTGCACTGAGGCGAAAATTATCACAAAATCAATATGACAAACTAAAATGAAAAAATGAATGAAAACGAAAATATCAGCAAAATTCCAGACAGCTAGACATTGCCTGATGCTGGTTTTCAATAGAACGTTACACCATTGATAACTATTAAACGCGCATTATTTGCGGCGACTGTTAGAATGAATATTCCACAGCCAATTGCAGAACTAGATTAGCGTTTCATAAGTAGCGTCTCGATAAATTTTGTTCTAGAAATCGAGGGTGTCAGCAATTCCGAAAGCGAGACTACCAACTTAATGAACGCTAATATTGAATATTGTACGGAAGAATAGGATCTTTACCTCAAGTCCATATCAACAACTACAACAAAAGTAATCCTGGGAGCGACCTCAGCCAGGTGTATCGAATGCGGGGCGCAAGGACTACCGGCAGGCCCCGCACACAAGTTCACTACAGCACTGTTCTCTGTTGACAACCCTGCAAAAATTTATCTAATATTTACCCTTGGAAATAATATTGGGAGTATTTAACAAGGCTTGTTACACCTGCCGCACGCAAACTGTTGGCGTAACACAATCACACGCAACACAATCTCAAATAACAACAAACTGCGGGAGGTTAAGGAGATGAGGTGATTAACTGGACAAATCAAAAGTTCTTTTGGACTGACTTCAGGCAGCGGTTTGTGGAAGGAAGAGCAGGAACTCGGTTAATCGCACTTACGACTACCTTTTGGTCCTTTATACGTAAGGGTCTTGGCTAACATAGTCAGCCTAAAATTCCTCCCAGAAGCATAAAAAGCTCCCTGCGGTACCTCTACCTATTTCTTAGGCTCCGCGAAGCAACCTCACTATTCCAAAGAAGAAGGGAATAGAAGGTCCTGCAACGATTCCATTTAAAACCGCATAATATTAAACATGCAAATAATAAATGACCATTGGAATACTCACAAGGCAGTCGGTTTATTTCTAAATTGTCTTCATCAGAATCTTCACTGTTAAGGTCCTTCCAGTACTCTTGAGCGGCAATGCATTGTATGCTTAATAAAATCAAATCCGGCGGCGATAAATCCTCACTTCCGCGACTAGAAAACATTTTAAAGCTAAGTTTAAAAAGTGGATATGGTCCTCTTGGATGATGAAGATTACGTTGACTGTCTAGCCTAGTTCTATAAAATTTAAATGGTTTATTTGATGTCTTTTATTCGTTTTATACAGAGTATTTTTTCAAGTGGTGTGGATAGACAAATCCGAAACTATGAGGACTAGTAAAGATACTTGGTATTGGATTTTTGATCAATCATAAAAAAATCACTCTGTCTAATGTTTCGACCAAAACCAAGATCAAATGCCCGAAAAACTAAATAATATATTGGACCCTATTTACCTGGAATAAAGTGCCAACAGCTTGTCTCCAACAAATAACATGAGATGACTATGCTGGTAGGGCAGTTTGATATCTTTAGATGCACTTTTGAGCGCATTCAGTGCAGCCATAGTTGCCCCACTTTCGCCGATCACGCCATTGGCACCGGGGATCGTGTCGCCTTTGGTGCGGCTGTCCAAGAGAACTGAGAGCCAGTCTTGATATATTGAAGAGTGGAGGCTGGAAAATTATTATATATATGACATACACATGAATGATATTTATTCTGTAAGTAGGTTGTAAATAACACTTTTACACGTCAATATTTTTTGGTCATTTTATACTAGACTAGCTGACCCGTGCCCACTTCGTTGGGCGGTAAACATTTTAACTTGTGATGAAATTTTGAGTGTGGTTCGGTTAGTACTGACTGCTATGATTTATTTCCTGACGGCCAAAAGGAGGGTTTTGTTTTTATTTCATAATAATATGTATGTAGCTAGGCTAGCGAGCCGCTGCGAGCGCTTAGCGTTAGACTCCCTGTCCCTTGTTGCAGAGACATGCTGCTTTAAATCACTGAGACGCTGTGCACGTTCAGCGCTAGATTCCCGAGCCGCTGTGAACGCCCGGAGCTAGATTTCCCAGCGAGTGCTTGCGAAATATTTTCTCTATTCCTCGAGAGGCTCTTCCGTACGGCGTACTCGAGCTGCTCTTGTCTCATGTCTGGGATGTCTGACGGGAAAGTTGTGATATCCTTTAAGGCATGATAAACAATCGCTGAAACTGTCCGATATCCCAAAAACAGAAATATCACAGCTTCGAACTCGAAGAATGAGAACGAAGTAATATTGTAATTGTGTTTTGAGAAACCGAGCAACCAAAACAATTTTAAAGACCCACAACATTCAATCAACTACGTACAACTTACCTACCAAACGACAAAAGTTAAATAATAACTGGAGAGGGTCATTAATCCGCGGAAAATCTTAACACCACGATTCAGAAAAATAACGTAATTGCATAACGCCATGGGGTACCTAAATGGATAAAACGTCCGTACAAAGCATGTTCTAATGCGGTTCGTGAATGGACGGCGCGGACGGCGTTTTGCGATTTAGTAATTTTATATTATCTTCGAAACTATTCAACCAATTGACATACTGTTGTGGGCAAATCGTATCTCTATGATATTCTTGTGATCAAAATAAAATTTTTTCGATAAGGTTTAATATTTTGTTGTTTAAAAAATCGTCCAAAGATAAGTACGTCGAAAAATACTTTTTTTAACACATAAAAGCTACTTTATCTGCTAAAATATAAAAGATAGAAATATGGTGCCACGGACTTTTTTGTAGAACTATTATAGGCGGACCAGGTTGCCATACATTGTTTTCAATTATATACAACTGTTAAGGCAGCGCACGCAAATAACTCTGTTGTAAGAGCTATTTTTTTCCGCCTGGATAGACAAAAATTGAGATAGTTCGACTAATATGCATGATATCTTTATAATTTATAGCCTATAGCACTCACGAATAATGTAGCTTTCTACCAGTGAAACAATTTTTTAAATCGGACCAGTAGTTCCTGAGATTACCCCCTACATACAAACTTACAAACTTACAAACTTACAAACTTACAAACTTACAAACAATTTTACCTCTTTATAATATTAGTATAGATGAGGACGGTGTTTCCTGGCTGACTGCTCTAAGAAGAAACACCAAAAGAAGAAACAACAAACTCAGAGCTCAAAGTCTCTTTTATAGTCCATATTACCAAATTCGTTCATACTGGTCAAATCATATGAGAACCATGTAGACATTAACGTCTGAAGGCCGCATAAAGAACTCAAACCGCCAGACTAACATTAAATGAAATGAACCCCTAACAAAGCAATCTAAATGGGCCTCATATTCACAATACGTTATATGAGGACCATGCAGATCAATGTCTGAAATGGTCTTTTGCGGAAAGAACCACACAGATTTGAGTGGACCTGTCCAGTCAATGCAAGTCTTGGTCAAAAGTCGATTAGCTCAACTTAGAACCAATAATGAGCTCAACGACTCGACAAACAATGCCAATGAAAGGACATAAGATAGGCCACAAAAGTACTCAAACTACCAGACTTCAAGAAAATAATAACCCACATAGTCCCCATATTCACAATACTGAATAAAAACATAATAATAATTCGTGACCCAAGGGCTGGCTTTTACCTTGGACAGAGGATAAGCATTGCCATACAACGTGGCAATGCTGAATTCTTTTGAGCTCACTTTCTGTCGATAGCGATGGAGACGAATTTTTTGACGCCATATTTTAGGTATGTAGGAGTTTTATTTTCTATTTTAAGTGTATATATAAATTATACTTTACAGAGTAGGTAGTCAAAATAATGAATTAAAATAAAATTAAAATTATATATAGATTACTTTAAAAAGTAAATATTCATGTCAAAAGTACACAATAAAAATGAGAATATAAAAATATCAATGTGTAAAAATATAAAAGTATAAAGGAAGATTAAAAAAAAAAAAAAGTTTTTAAAAAGACTAACGGCCCATTCACGACTTCGGTCTTAGCGGCGAGCGGCGCGGCAGGCGGGGCGGGCGGCGGCGGCAAGCGGTGCGTTTTACACGCCACGTACCCTCAGTAGCGGCTAGCGGCAGCGGCCGAGGTGAACGTATTTAGGTAGTCAGAACATGCTTAAATTAAATCAATTTAAATTAAACTTACCATCATCGTCTGTAGGTACCAACAGACAATATAATTATGGTAGCTTCGTTTGTAAGTACCTAGGTACTATATTTTTATGTTATCAATTTAAATCGTATTCCGGAAAACATTGTTTTATTTCTTCTCACAGCCTTTTTATAACGTTTTTGTATTTGTGTTTTGACATACATATAAAATCAAATCAAATAATCAATAATAATAATATAGGGGGTCGATTTAAAATTTCGGTTATAAACGCCTTGATATACTCGTCTAAAATGTTTTGTTTATAGTTCGCCGCCGAGTCCGTCACACCTACACCGCTATCCGCGCCCGCCGCTCTGTTTCGTGGCGTCGCACTCATTCGCTTGTACTTTTGATCTCGCCGCTCCCCGCAACTAGCGCCGCTCCAGCGATTCGCTCCGACAAAACCGCGCGCGTTTTCGCTATGAGCGGCGTCTCGTCGCGTGCTTCAAACATTTTCATACTTTTGTTCTTACCGCTCGCCGCCCCGCGCTTAGCCGCCGCAAACCGCGGCATGGTCGTGAACGGGCCGTTAGGGCGGATTTTTCAATAGTCAGATAACTTTTCGATGAAAATATGTCAAACCAGTATTTTTACTCCTCTGATAAAATTTATCTGACCATTGAAAAATTGGCCTTTAAGGCATAGAACCATTGTGGAACCCCCCGTACCCCCGAAATTTTGTTGTTTTTTTTTTTTTTTTATTGCGACATGATCGACTATGCATAAGGGTAGAGGACACATAAACAAACAAAAAAAATTGCCACATGGTTTCCTAAACTGTCATGTTGCTGAGATCTTTGAAGGTAATGTTGCCATGTGAAAACAATGATAATAATTACAGGCAAAACAAATGGCGACAGGGTGGGCTATGCCAGCTCCCATAGAAAAAGTTAAAACCTCTTTGTCAGTACACACACATATTTTATAATGGGAGGTTGAATAACAGCAGCAATATATCATTTGGCAGTTCAAAGTGGCTGGTAATAGTTTCCAATATACTATTACAATGAGTTCATTAATAAATTAAACATGACTACTCACAGATTAATATTCTGGCCACAAATGTGTTGAACAAATGTTTTGAAGTCCAACAGTTCACGATGGGCATCATCCACAAAGTCTTCACTGATTATCATAAACACATGATCAAGCCACTGTGGGAGATACCAAACTTAGGTTGGAATATATTGGCCAATATGTATATAATGTATTCTAATTGAACTATCATAAAGTTTATCTAATAAAATCAAGTTAATAAACCAGGTATGGTGCCATAATTTACATTAAATTACACAGTTTTACAATAAAAAATACCTAAGATGACCTTACCTCATCAAATACTAGTGTAGTCTTGTCTGAACACTGTATGGAAGAGTAAGTGTTTCCAAATTGAGCAGCCATGACACGCTGAGATGTTATGATAGGGGCCAGGAGTTGTGACACCGTATTGTTCTCTGTTACATCTGTTTGATTCTCCTGTGATGACAGCAAGTTTAAGTATTGATTGAATAGTTGTTTGGTTGTTCAATAGTTTTTCCACTATGTTAACAAATTTTACCCTAAGATTAATGATTCCAAATTTAAAAAATATGATTCCATTAAGTTCATTATCAAACAATATCGGAAACATATTTATTGTTATGAAATCAATAAAAATATATGGATATAAAATGCATCAAAAATCAGTAGTGAGGCTTGTGACGTCACTATTCAGTAACACATGTACTGAAATGTGATGTAAAATGAGTTTTCAACAAATTGGTCTATATTTTCTGTTGATGCGAAAAAGAAGTTAAAGTCTATCTGATGGACTAATTAGATTTGTTTAGTCATCTTCCCAGGAAAAGATATACATATAATTATGTTAAATATCAATAAACGGCTACATTAGAGACTTACTACCGAGATTAAAACTAATAGAATTTAGAAGAAGCAAAATTTTGACCCAACCCTGAACAAACAGGATGAATGATGATGAAAATTGGTCAATGGGTTGTCTTAAGGACGGAGTTCTCAGGATCTAGAATAATCAGAATAATCGTATAAAAAGTAATACTTGCCTGGACAACGAATGTCTTCATCCGTTCGATAAAGGTAGAATCCCATTTTCCAAACACCAAATCGTTAACACTATCAAATATCAAAGCAGCCTTCATTTTTATCAGTGTGTAATATAACGTTAACGTTAAAAAGTAAATTTAAAATAGATTTTTGATGGTACTTTGGAAACAGAAAGCAGTAGCCTTAGTTTGGATGAACACCTACTAAAATTAGTTCAGCAATTTACGCTCGCATGAACTAAATAACAACACAAACATCACCTAGAAAATCAAACGCAATTCAATGTGCATTAGAAAAACCAACATCTGCAACCACAATAACTATTCAAACTCTGTGTGAAACAATAACATTATAACAGTTTATTTTATAGTACTCTATGCAGTTTATTTACCTATTTCTTTTCTTTGGTTCGTGGTTAGATTTTCGAGTTTGACGTTGACTGATTGACGTTGACGTATATGATTTATACGTCAGTGTATAGGAATAATACCACTGACGTATAACTCGCGCGCGATCAGAATGGGATGCAACCTTTTGGAACTGAGACGCGCGCGGTCCGCCGGCCAGCGGTAGCGTCGGCAAAACTTGCCAGCGGGTTTAAAGAGGCCACAAATCAACCAGCAATTCATACTACCCGAACAGACCCGAACCTATCAAAGGATTTGTCCATTCTCGGCTTCGCGTGGACACGATGCTCGAAAAGATACAAATAAATCAAAAATCATGTTTTGTTTTTAAACGCATAATTTAGGTATTCAATACTTTTGTATCAATTTTCGCCTACGATGTGTATTTAATATATAATTAAATTGTTTTATTCTTCGAAATATTTACATTACTCGCCCTTCATTGTTGCCAGTTTCCAACAATTAATCGTACCTATATTTTGTAAATAATTATTTACAAATCGTTTCAAATTGTTATTTTTGAAGTTGAACTTAATCCTCCTTATTCTTAAAATAAAGCTGTTATTTGTAATCACTAATAAAACATGTTTGAATGAATGTATTTATTTGTAACATGTTTTATCCATATAATTGGAAAACAAAAGTATCGAAAATGGTCAATGAGTTTCGATTTTTAATGTACATAATATACCTACTCGTATATCTAAACATTAATACCTATGAAAAGGATTGCAACCATGCAACTTTTCTGTATATTTACACAATCGTATGATAGATCGTAGAAATAACTAATTTATAATTAATTCAGAGTTTTTTCGCTAACGCTACTTGTCTTGAGAACTGTCATTTTCTATTTACTTTGATAAGGTTCCATCCGGAAAAGCGCGGGAAACTTCCAACTTGGCGGACGCGAAATTTTGAATTGAAGCTGAAAATTTAAAATACGTGGATATTATAGGATCGGTAGCTGTAGTTTTAGTGTTGTATATTCTTTTATTTACTACTTTAAATTAGTTTAGTGTATTTCATCGGTAGTGGTAAGTTATTTAAATTATTATTTAGTCTGTAAGTATGAACGACCCGCCGGACCCGGGGGACTTCGTTCCCCCGGCAGGCGTTTTTGTTACAATAAATTCGAATGAATCCGGCATGGATACTGACGGGTCATCTTCGGCTCGTAATTTAAAAAGAACTCGTCTACATCTTTGCAAACACTGCAACAAACGTCGCCGTACCCGAAAAAACCAGGGATCTGAATCTTCCGGTTGTAACTGCACTGAAAGAGTTACTGAATCCTCCACACCTTCGAAAGTTATACCTACATCATCTGTTACTCCTCCACCTCATACCTCGACTCCTTCTTTGATTCCCGCCGCTCAGATTGGCAGAACAAGTTACGAAAATACAGATAGCGCACCATATGTAATTCATGTACAAAAAACATTTACAGCTCCAGATGAAGGTACGATATTGCACCCCATAACTTTTGGAAAGTTTTTGAAACATAATGCTTTCAAAAATATTATTAACGGTAGTGTCAAAAAGATTGGACGAAATAAAATTACTCTTTCCTTCTCAAATCATCTAGATGCAAATTCTTTTATTGAACATGAGAGCCTTAAAAATTATAATTACAAAGCTTTTATACCAACATTTAACGTTACACGCATGGGTTTAGTTCGCGGTGTTCCTGCGGAATGGTCTCCTGAGGAGGTCATTGACAATATATCAGTACCAATTGGGTGTGGTCCAATATTAAAAGTCAGACGTTTGAATTATAAATCCATAGTGGATGGAACAACCGTCTGGAAACCATCACAGACAATTGTCGTAACATTTGATGGACAAGTGTTGCCTAAAAGAATTTTCATGTGTTACAATGCATTACCAGTTGACTTATACATTTTCCCCACCATACAATGCTTCAACTGTTGTAGGTTTGGTCATACCAAAATTCAGTGCAGGTCCAAACCTCGCTGCTATAAGTGTGGCCAAGGTCACTCTGGGGACAGTTGTGAAAAAAATGAAGAAACTGCCTCTTGCTGTCTTTGCTCTGGTTTTCATTTTGCAATTAATAAATCTTGCCCTGAATTCTCTAGGCAAAAATCAATTAAAAAATACATGGCACAAAGTTCAGTTTCCTATGCTGAAGCGAATAAAGTACATCCCCCAGTGACTAAATCTTACGCTGATACTCTTTTATCCACTCCTTCCCAAAAATTTGCAGATATCCCACTTATTTCATCCCCTAAAACATCAAATAGTTATAAGAAGACTGTCTTCCTGAAACCACACTCACCTCCAAAACAAGTGCATGGATATAATAAAGATGCCCACAATGCTATTGTTAGAGATTTTGTCATACCTCAACCTTCAAATGGCTGTGCTCTGAATAATAATGAAATAAAAGACACAAATTTTTCCATAAATGATCTTCTTTCTGCTTTACACAATCTTCTTGCCCAGTTTAACATGTCACCGTCCAACGTTGCCCAATCTTTCAATTTACCTCAAGTCATTCATAATGGACACATCCAAAATAATCCAGTGGAACTGTCGCAGTCTAATAAACAAAAAGAGTGATGTTATTCATCTATTAAACAAATATGAGCCTTTAGTTTTTGCTTTAGCAGAGACTTGGCTCAAATCATCTCATATTTTTAAAATTAATGGTTACTCAACCATTAGAGAGGATAGATCTGATGGGTATGGCGGAGTAGCTTTACTCATCAAGAATTCTATCCCTTTCTCTTCTGTTACACTACCACCTCATAGTGAGGAAATTTCAATTGTAGCTATTAAAGTGTATAATACTTGTCTTGTTTCTATTTACATTCCTCACCCTTCTTCTTCTGTTCTTCAAGAGGTGAATGACCTCTTTTCTTTGCTACCAAAGCCATTCTTAATATTGGGGGACTTTAATTGCCATCACCAGTCATGGGGTTGTTCAACTTCCAACAGTTATGGGGATGAATTACTTGATTTAATAGACTTACACAACTTATGCATCTTGAACTCAGGAGAAGCCACACGTCGGTGTGCTCCCAATCAAAACCGAAGTGCAATTGACCTTTCGATCTGTTCTCCAAGCTTAGCCTCTTCTTTAACTTGGCATGTTTTAACCACAACTTATGGTAGTGACCATTTTCCCATACTTATTACATATCCTCTTTCCAAACCAAAGGCACCTCACCTAAGGAGATCAAATTTAAAGCACAAACTTCCAAATAGAAATAACATTGACTGGGATAAATTTAAAGACATTGTTGATAGAAAACTTGGTTCCTTGCCTGTCATTTCTGATGGCAATGAAAACATTTGTGCAGTAGCTTTAGCACACATATTAATTGCGGCGGCAGATGAAGTTTTCCCTGCAAAAAATAAAAACACTGGTACAATCCCGTCACCTCCATGGTGGGACTCTGAGTGCACAGAATTGATTAAGAAACGTAAAGAGGCTGAATACAATTATAACCTGGATATGTCTGATAAGAATTTTGAAATCCTTACTAACCTAACTAATGAAACTAGCAAACTTTTTAAGAAGAAAAAATTTGAGTCTTGGCGTAACTTCTGCTCATCAATTTCACCGAACACTCACCCTACGGTCGTCTGGCGTAATATTCGTAGATTTAGGTCCATTTATAATAATCCTGCTCCTATTCCTGACTCTTTAGCCAGTAACTTCTTAGATAAAATAGCTCCTCCTTGGGTGCCTGAGGCTGTTGATCTTAATTTGCCTCTTGAACCCAGTAACCATGATATTTCTGTAACGCTAGAGCTACCATTCACTCTTATTGAATTAAAGGGTGTTATTCATAAAACTAAGGACTCTGCACCAGGCATTGACGGCATCCCGTATTCCTTTTTTGCTAATTTAAATGACGACGTCCTGAGTTATTATTTAAAGCTTGTTAATTCTATTATAATTACTGGACACATTCCTGATGAATGGAATCGTCAACTGGTGTTGCCATTTCTCAAACCAAATAAAACTCCTTCTGATGCTTCTTCATATCGCCCCATAGTTTTGTCTTCAATTCTAATGAAAATAGCAGAACACCTTGTAAAAAATCGCCTAGAATGGTATGTCGAAAGTAAGGGCCTTTTGGCGGATTCACAATATGGATTTAGAAAAGGCAAAAGTACCACGGACTGTTTAAGTATTTTAACAACTGATATTCGGCTATCCTTCTCTAAAAATCATTCCACCGTAGCAGTATTTCTCGACATCAATGCGGCTTATGATAATGTTGTATTATCCATTTTACAAAGTAAATTATCAGCCTTACAGGTTCCAACGAACTTGTTGAATTTTATTATTAATATCCTGACTGCACGCTCTATAATCATGTTTTTAGGAGACCATGAGGTATCTCGCCGTGTGTGGAGAGGTCTCCCACAGGGTTCTGTGCTCAGTCCCCTTCTTTATAACATCTACACTTTTGATATGGACTCTGCCTTAACTAGACATGTTAAGGTTCTACAATACGCCGATGATTTGTTGTTGTACTCTTCAAGTCACTCGGTTGAGCAAGCCAACTTTGATGTCAATTCTGCTTTGTCTTCACTGGAGTCATGGTTACATTTAAATGGCTTGGATTTATCCACCTCTAAAAGTGGGGCTGTTTTATTTACCCGGAAGAAGAATATTCCATTAGTAAATGTGATGTTTAAAGGAATACCTATTCCAGTAAAAGATAATTTCAGATATCTAGGTGTAATATTTGACTCTAAATTAAGCTGTGTTCCCCATTGCGATTATATTGTTAACAAATGTGAAAATCACCTAAACATGCTTAGATGCCTCTCAGGTGTGTGGTGGGGTGCCCATCCCTTTTCTTTAAAACTTATTTATAATGCAATCATTAGAAGCACTATGGATTACGGATTGTTCGTACTGGAACCTGGCAGTGTTCTGGCTTTTAAAAAATTGGATCGCATCCAGTCTAAAGCATTACGAATTATTTCGGGTGCAATGAAGTCTAGTCCCATTAACGCACTCCAAGTCGAATGCGGGGAAGCTCCCTTATACATTAGAAGACAATTCCTATCTGACAAATACCTGTTCCGGATTCTTCAACTCTCAACTCATCCTCTCATTCCCAAACTCGAATCTTTAATGTTGCAAATGGAATCTTCAGATTACTGGTCTCATAAACGTGCTCCTTGTTTAGTTGTCAGCTATAAAAAATACCTTTCCATTTCTTCTCCTATTCATCGTTCCAATAAACTCCCAATTTTTAGTAATAGTTACGAAAGTTTGCAGTTCAGTCCCATCATAACATATGACTGTGTCAATAAATCCGATCCCGATTGCCATTTAAATTTTAACCATTTTTTGACTGAACATCTAGAATTCCACCACATTTTTACCGATGCTGCCAAACGTACTCCTACTGGTTGTGTTGGGGTAGGTACTTACCATTCCCAATATAACATCGTCCAAAAAATTAAACTGCCTCCGGAGACTTCTGTTTTTACTGGGGAATGCTTCGGTATATTAAAAGCCATAGAATATATTTGCGTTTTTAAGTTAAAAAAAGCTATAATTTTTACTGACTCTCGTAGTGCTCTTTTAGCCATCAATAAATCCCCATATGAAGACAAGTCACAGCTTTCTATAATTTATCTAATAAGAGAATTTGCGTCCAGAATGATCATTGAGGGCAACTTAGTACAATTTGCATGGATTCCGGCCCATGCTGGAATTCATGGCAATGAAATGGCTGACGCTCTGGCTGGTGATGCTGTGTATAGTGGGGACTTGGTCCCATATAAAAATTTTTCCTATGACCTTGTCACGATGCCTAAGAGATTTCTTCGGGACACCTGGAAGAAAGCTTGGGATATCAGTAGCAGATCGAAGGGATATTACTTTTCCCTTATTCAACCCGAGATTCCAGAAAGGCCATGGTTTTGCCGGGCAAAATTTGGCAAGATGGAGACCTCTATTTTAATACGGATGAGACTGGGTCACGTTTGTTCTCCAGCCCATCTTGCCAGATTTCATATTATCGACGACCCCATCTGCTTGTGTGGCACAGATGTAGGCGATTTAAATCATATTTTTTTCTCCTGTCCCTTATACGATCGCTCTTCCCTCTTTAGTAACCTCTTATCCCTTGATATTCCTTTTCCTACCTCAATACTTTCTTTACTTTGTACAAATAGTCTTCCTGTATATAAATGTATAGTCTCATTCATCACCTTAAATAACCTTAAGTTGTAATCTAGTATTCATCATTGTAATTTTTGCTCATCAATCATTAGATAGTAGATAAAAAAAAAAAAAACTGATTCTATATGTCCGTTCTATCCCTAATTAAATTAAAATAATAAAGTACCTGTTATCACTTCGTTTCCCTACCTTTTCTACAAAACAAGTAAACCAAACGTGACATTGGCTAAATGCACAAACCGTGCGAAGCCAAAAAAAAAAAAAAAAAAGGTTCCATCCCTTTCTTATCGCGCGTGGATTATACTAGAGTATTAACCAGTGTTGCCAGGGCCCTTGAGTCGTAAGTTACGTTTCGTTTCCTAAAATGTAACATTTTTGCTCCAAAAGTTACATTACTGTATTTTTTAAACCGACTTCCCAAAAGGAGGAGGTTCTCAATTCGGTTGTATTTTTTTTATGTTTGTTACCTCATAACTCCGACAGTAATTATGAACCGATTTGAAAAATTCTTGTTTTATCTGAAAGGATACACTTGCAGATTATTTTATCAAAATCGGTTACGAACTTTGGATTTTAAAATCGAAATAGCTGGAATTCGTTCGTACTTGGATGATGGTTTTATGTCATCCAAGTAATGGAAATTGCGTATTTTGCTTTTGTGCGATTTTGCAGTGGTGTTGGTAGGTGTGGGGTACCACTAAAAAGTGAAAAATAAAAAACATTTTACAAAAAAATACAACCGAATTTTTTTGTAAAATGTTTTTTTTTTCGTTACGTGTTTTTGGGGTCGGCGGGGAAAATGGCAGAATATAATGGAATCTATGATGTGTAATGGTGTATTTAATCTTAGGATAAAAACTTGTCATCTCTCTTTATGTGTATACAGCACGAGTAGCATTGTTGACGAAAAAGTACTCTGTGGTATTGACGCCAATGGGGTTAAAAACTACAAACATAATGTAGGTGGCGACACTGTTGAGTGTTCCTAACCAACCGCCATATTGTTTGTATGCGACTTGTTTGTCTTAGTTTGTTTATGAATTAAATTGCTAAAATGTACGCGACTTGGAGTGTAGTTAAGTTAAAAGAAGAGTTAAAAAAGAGAAAAGCTTCCACAGCTGGCAAAAAAGCAAATTGTCGACCATTTTGCCTCGACCATTTTCTAGGCTTCCAATTTTTTCTCCTAACAGCGTTTTCCCACAGTTTTCTTCTTTTGGCATCTTAAGGAAATAAATGTATCCCTGTATTTTTGCAATCAATAGCAGCACAAACTGTCATATTCAGAAAATATAACAAAAATATTACACTTGTTTACAACAACTTTACGTATAATGACAGTTGACAGGGAACACTCAACAGTGGCGATATCTAGTGTGAGAAATGAGCAGTTTTTTACCCCATTGACGCTTTTGTTCACAGAACACAATAGGTAACCTAGCGGCTTCTGACTTGTGTCAGGGTCAGATAATTTTTGTATGCTGGATTCACTGACGTTATACGTCAGTGGCTGGATTCAGCTGGATCTGTCACAGGAAAATGGCGGACTCCTCTGTAAGAATTGTAATGGAATGAATGGAAGCGCCTGGGTAGCCCGCGAAATTCAAATATTTTTATGTTTTTTGCAATTTGCCGGTCAATGTGAAGCTGTATGTTATATAAAATACAATCGCCTTAATTATTTAAGATTTTGTTGATTTGTTTTTGAGAGTGAATTAAGATTGTAATTAATGCCGAGACTATTATTTCTTACCTGCACCATGTCAAACTTATTCTAAGGACGAGGTACCTGGAGGTACCCAAATGGGTGAACTAACTTTGTTATGACATGTTTTATGTATTCATGTTTTTTTTTTTCTATCGCATGGTCTTATTATTCTAATATAGTTAATATGTTTGCCGTCGATGGCACATATAGGTGCCAGGTGCAGATAGGAAAATTTGCTTTCAAATTAAAGTTATTTGCAATTGTTTTACAGTCTGATGCTTTTCTGGGTGGCATGCAAATATGAAATAAGTTTTTAATAATAGCCTGACAAGTCGTTTGCATTACCTTTTCTATTGTTGAAAATCCTCTTGTGAAGGAAAATTGCAAATCTTTGAATGAACCTCCAGCAGCTAAATACCTGAGAGAAACAAATATTAATTAAATTTATAATTTTTGTATCAGCTGCGAAAATACAAAAAAAAAAATTGAAAGGCATTAGAGATTGTTACACAAGACTTAAAAGTAAAAAAACAAAAAGTCGGTCGGAAGCAACCACAGGCAGAGGCTATATTTTTGCGCCTTATTTGTCTTTTATTACCCATTATCAAATACTCGACCGAAGGTAAAATTACAAACAGAAAGCCGGGATTCTTGTCCGTATTCTAGAAGAGAAAGTGTCGAAGACGACAAGTCTGAGAAACTAATCGAAACAAAAAAAATTAATCTGGATAGTTTTCCTCCTTTTTGTTCATTCTTGTAGATAAAATTTTAACTACAAGAATGAACAAAAAGAACCATTTTTTATGTCATTACTCAGATGAGATAAAAAAATGTAATCTGATTGGAATGGAAGGAAGAATGGATGATTTTAGCGCCATACACTCGATTTGAAAATGGACGCTAAAATGGAAATAATGGGCGTTATTAAAAAGTACGTGCAGATGTCAAGCAAGCAGGCAACCTTGTGGCGATGAGCCAAGCTGTGTAGCTTGACATCCACCAGTTTTACGTCCCATGAGCCTCATAACTCTGCGTGAGAATATTAAAAATAAAATATAAATAAAACTGATATTTAACGATCCCCGCATATTCCTCACGTCTTGTCTATCCCCAACAAAACTCCAATCAACTTCAGGTTCTCCTCAGTTTGGAGAATTCCCAACACGTTGGCAACGCTGGTCACTTCACGATTGAGTTAGGGCCGAATAGACCGGTTAGTGTAAAAAGCGGCTCCCTAGTTAGGGGCCACGCCCACCTTTGCCACCGGGCCCAAATACTCTGTAGTGTAATAGTGACTTTTTAACAACAACAATTTTATTGTTAATACTTAAAGTCACGGTCAGGCAGAGTTGTTTTAGTTTTTGACAGGTGTCAGAGTCCAGGCAGGGGCGCTACCTCTGGTGCTACTGATTACACTTGTTTACAAAAAACTTATCGTCTGTTGCCGTCGACTTTATACTATTGATAATGTTTACTTTTACCATGATTTTTTTCAAATCTTCCGTCAATTTTTGTTTTATTGAATTGAGCAGCTCATATTCTTTTGTTATTTTAATTTAATAATTTACTAGCTTTTGGCCACGATCTCGTAAGAGCATATCCCGATTTTCTCGTTCCCGTAGGAATGTCGGGAAATCATCTCGAAGTGCTCCCATAATTAAACTCTCCAAGCTACATGGCAAAATTCAACTTTCTACGACCATAAGTAGTTGATGAGTTTGATTCATTCTACATTTTAATGAAAATTCCATCTTTCATGAACATCAGTACGGTTTCACCAAAGGGCATTGTACAACTGACGCCGGTGTCACTCTAATAAAGAACATCTTCAATGCCTGGGAAGATTCGCAAGACGCCATTGGAATTTTTTGCGATCTCTCGAAGGCGTTTGATTGCGTTAACCATGAAACACTTTTGTTGAAACTGGAGCATTAAGGGATTAGGAATACATCTCTTGATCTGATAAGATCGTACTTGAAAGACAGGCAGGTTAAAGTACAGTTAAACGGCGTGAACTCACTGGGGTCTGAAATGACAATGGGCGTTCTGCAAGGTTCAATATTGGGTCCATTCCTCTTTTTAAAATAAACGATTTGCCCCAATTGCTTCAAAATGACGCAAAGATGGTGTTATTTGCTGATGACACATCATTGATATTTAAGATAGAACGACGGTCACAAAATTGGTTCAAGATTGGGTTACGGCAAACAACTTAGTATTAAATGAAAAAAAAAACCAAATGTATTAAATTTACTTTACCAAATGTTAAAAGTAACGAATGTGACATCGTATTGAATGGACAAAAACTGGAATTTATTGATCAGACGGTTTTCCTGGGAATCACTTTAGATGAGAAATTGCAATGGGGACCTCACATAACATCTCTTGCGGCGCGGCTAAGCTCAGCCGCTTATGCTGTTAGAAAGATAAGACGGATGTAGAAACTGCGCGTTTGGTCTATTTTAGTTACTTTCACTGCATTATGACTATGGTATTTAGCTGTGGGGTCGAGCTGCTGACATTCAATCCGTATTTATTTTACAAAAGAGTGCTGTCAGAGCCATTTATAATCTACGTCGACGCGATTCTCTTAGGGAAGTCTTTAAAAAATATATATTATGACAGTTCCTTGTCAATTCATTTATGAAAATATTATGTAGGTATGTAAGGAAAAATCGACATCTCTTCAGCAAAATTTTTGATAGACATAATTTAACAAAAAATAGAAATAAATTAGATCAGCCATTTTATAGATTAGCCAAAGTACGAACATCTTTCATGGGGTATTGTATTAAATGTTACAACAAAATACCTTGTGACATATTATAATTAAATGAAAGAAAATTTAAAAATTATGTTAAAAGCACACTATGTAAACAAGCATATTACAAATTAGATGATTATATTCAAGATAAGAATGCTTGGAAACATGCTGGTCCTATCCATATGACATATCATGATATATCCATAGGGCAGTCTAAGGTGTACTAGTAAACAACAGGGGGAGTCAGCACCACTTGGGTTCGTTAACACCGTTAAGTATCCCCCAAGTACCACTAAACTGTGGATTATACCCAGAAGGGGCCGAAAAACGCGATCGTTTAAAACAACTACAATTGAATAGCCGCGAACCCACCTAGCGCACAGGCTCGCGCGGCAGCCTCGCGAGCCAAATGCCTCGGCTGGTGTGGACGTGCCTCGGCCTGCTTCGGGCGCGCGTTTGCTCGACCGAGCACGGCTCGGCCCCGAGCCATCTGTTGTCGGTAAACTTGACGCGCTCGAAGGTGCCTCAGTGAGCGCTGTGCTTTACGTGGGGACGGTTATGTTTTGGCTCGCGCGCAAAGCTACTTCAAGTTTTGTCTCTTGCCGTGTTTGTCTTCTGTAATTTTGATATCATGGGCAGTCAGGAGGAGTCCATTCGCATAATACAACTGTACAGCACGTACAAGCGCTCCAAGTAATCTATTTCCATATTGGTGGCGACGCTCATAATTTTCTAATCCAGAAGCGTCTAGGTTTTTTCTTGATACGTGACTGTTTTCTTTTCTTTAAACAATAAGCAGCTAGGAAAATACCTGCAGCTGAAAATACACGACTGTCCACTACGAATACTCGGGGACTTATGATGGCTCAGCCCGCCTCGCGAGGCGGCCTCGTGTAAATTGAACAAAACTATCAGTGAGGCTGCCACGGGAGCCATCGCTCGCGATCCGGACTCACTCCGGATCGCGAGCATCACTAACAGCCAACTTCGCATGGGTAAAGTTAGGGCGGGTTGTATCAAACAGCTGGTTAACGTAACATACGTATGTCAAAAAGTTACGATTACGGACGATGTTTGACGTTCGTTAAATTAGAAGCGTTGTTTCAAAACATTCTGGTATAAATTCCTGCTCATCCCAATAGCTAAGTTATTGACACGGGTCCTACCTAAATAGCTTTTTTTGCATTCCACCACTAATTTGTGTCATCAAGAAGGAACTGGTATTGAGGAATTCAAAAGAAATTTCACAATATTGTTCTATTTGACGCAACTAAAGTTACGTTAATCAGTGCTCAGACCATCTGTTAACGTAAACGTTATATTTTACGTGCGTTAACGCTGACATTTTGTGAAACAACCCAATTTTTTTATTTGACGATAGTTAGCACCATTTTTAACGTTTACGCGTGCGTTAAGTGTAGTTGAAACAACCCGCCCTTAGAATATTCGTAGTGTACGCGGCTAATGAACACTCGTAGCCGCTTAAACGGTGTAGGGGTGTGGCCAAGAGCGCGTAGCAATGTGCGTAGCACAAAGCGTAGCACAAAGCGTAGCACTCTCGTAGCACCGCTACGGAGAGGCGGGGCGACCGTCTGGTGACGACGTCGCGTCGCCGCGTCGGACGCTACGGAGGGCGTAACGCTAGGGTCCGATACTACGGCGTAGACACAGAGCGACGTGGAGTGGATGCGTATGGCTCGGATGGCTGCCGAGAGTCCCGAGAGCCGTTTTTGATTTTTTTATTTAGTATATCTATAGATGTCTTTAATGACTTTTATATTTAATTTAACTGACACACTGATCCATTGCTCTTTATTTGATAAATCAATAGTACCAACATTAATAAATATGTGTGTTTGCATTGTATTGACTCAAGTACCCTGGCGGTTGGGACTTTGGGAGTGTCATGCTCACTCAAAAGCCTAGCTGATGGTGGCGTATGCGTTAAATTATTGGGCTCCATTCAAAATGGTTGAGACGAATGGGCGTGGCGCATGTCATGGCGCCGTCGGTTGGGACTGGTAATTTCTCAGCTGCCATAGTTTATTTTCATTTATTTTAATTATTTCTTTTAATTGTTCCTTTCTAATTCCGAACGTTTTTATCATGCTCGTCACAACGTTCTCACATGTTTGTATAATTTCAACACGATGTCAACAAAACTTTGTAACAATTTAGTGGAGTTTCTTGCACTTCTTCTCCATAGAGATCTACGCTTTGGAACGTGGAAATTGCTTCATCTTTTTGGACCGACCGACCTTGACAATTCAAAAGTGCCTGAAAAGGGTTTAGGTAATTGAAATAAATGATTGACTTTGACTTTGACATTGATAACGTATGTTTACTAATAATTTCTAAATATTTGCTACATGAATAGCTCAAGGCCAATTCTAATCGATTTTCCTATATTTGTCGAGAATATAATTATGTAAACGCTAAATTCTAGTTCGTTAAAAATACCTCTGTATTTTGGAATGCATTTGGAAAAATGGCATGCTTTGGGGCTGGGGAACTGATTATGTTTGTAAATCGTGTCAGTTTTTTGCAAAACTAAACATATTGTAATGATCCATAGGGCAATTCACGTGCCCAATACCAGATGGCGTTACTAGGCTCAAAACAGCAGTTTTAAAAATTTATTAGACGGTAGACAAATGACGGTGGGAGAAAAATAATGATACCGGTGAACGTCAATTTTATTGAGAACGTGAGACAAAGGTTTTGTTGCTCCGTCATTCGTTTACTTAATTTGTGGATATTAAGTGATCACTGCGTAAAATTACGCAAAATACAAATCAAGTATTGTGAATAGTGTGCGAGTAGTGGAAGTCACGGGGTAAGTGTTTACGCTATTATTTATATCGAAGTATAGTTTGGACTGTACACTGGAGATGTTTCTACATGGCTGACCTTTCCCATTTTGCTTGTCCTCAGCCTGCGGAAACGCCCCTTTCGCCCAGGTACTTTGTGGTTGAGATCCGGATCTGATAGAACAGGAGATAGAACAGGATTGATAGAACAGGAGATAACGCACGAGATATTCGCCACGGTTTTCGAGTAGTCGATTGGTCTCGCGGCATAGTGGCCGGACTGTCATTCTCATTAAAACGTCGAGTTCTTCGGACCCAGCCGAGACATCGGAGTTTCTTTTTGTATTTTTATTTTAAGAAAGATTTTTGTAAATTATCGTCTAATTGTTTTTTTGGCTCAACTTCGTTTTAGCAACTATGGGTTTGGAGCTTGATTATTTTTTTGGGTAGAGTACTCTTCTTGTAGAACACTATCAAAAAGTTTTATAGCGCGCAAACACACAGTTTTAGAGAAAAAAAAACCTAAAAATTCAATTTTCTCTAACCTTTTTACGAAAAAATGACATAATTTGCCACAGATAACTTAAAAAAATCGGTCCAAGGTCGTTTCGTTTTACGGTCAGACTAAGTGACCACACATTTAAATGTTTTTTTTTTACTGAATATTATAGTTTTTTACTTTATTTTATTTTTAAATAGTTGCGCAAGTATTGTGTTTTCAAATAAAAAGCAAATAATAAAATTAACTAAATAAAAATAATAAAAAATTTCGCGATTGTGGGTAACGAAACGTAATTTCAAAATATTTGATGTATGCGACGTTTATGTTTGACAGTTGTCTTTCATCGTTTCGTTTGTACTCACAGTCGAGAGCGTCTATCGTACTCCTGTTTGTTTCAACGATTGAGTGACACCATGGCATCTCCGAAGTCCCCGGCTTCTGATACGTCATCTCGCGATCCCGAAGTGCTAAGTGTTGTGCAAGTGTTGGACTCAAGTGAGCCACTTGTGCGTGCTACACCAAGGATTGCGTCTTCGAGTGTTGTGCAAGTGTTGGACTCAAGTGAGCCACTTGTGCGTGCTACACCAAGGATTGCGTCGAGTGTTGTGCAAGTTTTGGACTCTAGTGAGCCGCTTGTGAACACTTCATCGAAGCTCCAGGCTTCGTGCGTCGCTTCGAGCGTCGCTGCTGCTTCATCTCGGAAAGTGTCGACGGTCGTGCAAGTGTTGGACTCTAGTGAGCCGCTTGTACCCACTTCATCTACCGAGATTCCTCTTGCCCTGTCTCCTTCTCCCGGTTCTCCCAGTGCTGTGGATGTTCCACTGGCCAGACCTTCAGGAGCCTCGAGTAGGCGTTGTTACAAAACCACTGAAGAGATTTTGGCATTGTGGAACCCTAAACGGTTGTATTCTAAATTGGGCACACATGAATTGTGTATCCAGTTTGCCGAGCAAAGAGGTATGATACCTAAAACAAAGATGTGCACTTACCATCATCACCCTATGAAGATAAATTCTCACATTGGACAACTGGGCTCATTCCGTTGTGGCAAAAGCAACTGCAGGAGAAAGGAAATAAGCAGAGCTACCGGGACATGGTTTGAAAATGCTCGTTTACCTCTGCCACAAATATTTGAAATTATGTATTCATTTAGCCAAAATCATACATATGAAACAGTACAAATCAACTTAAAGGATGCCTCTTCAACAACAGTTCTATCTCATGGTACTATAGCAGACTGGTACAGTTACTGTTGTGAAATAGTAGTAATTTTTGAACTGGAACGTGAAGAGACGCGACCAAAGATTGGAGGCCCGGGCAAAATTGTTCAAATAGACGAGTCAAAATTTGGGAAAAGGAAGTACAATAGAGGACGTCAAGTGGAAGGTCATTGGGTCTTAGGAATGGTGGAAGACGGCAGTGATGATTTTCGTGTGGAAATGGGTCCCAATAATGAGAGATCAGCTGAAATCTTGGTGCCACTAATCAAAAAACATGTTCAGGAGGGCTCTACTATACATACAGACTTTTGGAAAGCCTACGATTGCCTTTCTGAACATGGATATGTACATAAAAAAGTTAACCACAGCGATAAAGAAAATAGATTTGTGGCACCAGATGGGACACACACTCAAAGAATAGAAAGTCACTGGCGTGTCATAAAGAGGGCCTTCCATAAAGACAATTATAAAGACAATTTTGCAGACTACCTCGTAGAATTTGCATGGAGACGTCGGATTGCCATTAACCATCTGGATCCTTTTGAGGAACTAATGAAATGTGTCCTTTATGTATATAAAATACAATAAATTATTTTGTTAAATAAGATCTTTTTTTTTTTCTATTACAACCTATATACCTACATACACTACATAATAACCAACGCACAGAATTACACACCTACATTAAGAAGTGGATAACATTTCGAAGGACTCAAAATGCAAGAGCGAGCGGAGCGAGCTCTAGACTTGAGGGCACCCCGACTCGGATAGGTTAGGTTAGAAGGGGATGGTGGGGTCGAGTGAGCGAGCGAAGCGAGCGAATAGACCCCGCCATCCCCTTCGAGGTTATTTTTTTATAAACCACTCAGAAGTAGGAGCCCCGCGCAGCGGGGCTCCGTCGACATTTTCTTTCAAAATAACATTTTTGAGAGGTTCGAGTATGACCTTGAGTATATTCTTGACGTTGGAGTTTGATAGAGGGCAATATTCTACGATTTTAGGCATATTTTGATCTTAAAGTGTTTGACCTTGACCTTTACGAGTTTGACCTTGACCTTGAAGATGCCCCTGACCTTAATTTAGATTAAAAGCTTATATAGAGTCGCCACGTAATCTTCCCCACCCTTAATACTCCCACTATCCCACCAATCCCGAAAGAAAGTTTTGGCGATTTTTTTCTCAGCCCCTATGGTTTTGCGCGTTTTGGTACTTTCAAATTTACTATAGAAAAGGTGCATTCTACCCAAAAAAAAATACCTACTATCAAAAACGGCAGTTAGCTAATCCGAAGTCCTTCCCCCGCAAGAAATAATATTTACACCTTCACAAGATGGACTGACCTCTGCACTAGGGATGAGACGTATTTACCATACGAGTTTTGTAATCTAGGGCTTTGCTTCAAAGTACGGCGCCCTGGTACGAGGCAGCAAAACTTGCAAGTATGGAACTATTTGCTACGCTGTCGCCCCACAGGCAAAGCTTGAAAATACTTTCATAGCAGATTGATCCATTTTCCTCTTTAACCAAAAGGAGCACAATCGCATTTTCAAATAAACATCACGAGCCCCTCGCTGCACGCGAATGCACTTTAAGCGTCCGATGTGAAAATACTTGCATAGGAAATTGATTCGTATTGCCTCAGAAATAGGAGGATAATCGTATGAGAAATTAAATACTCACAAGTTCAAAGTATTTTTCATATTACAATTGCGATTGTGCTCCTTATTTTATAAAGTCACGGTTTAATTTCCTATGAAAGTATGCCTAACTCGGGAGCAGACTAGCAGACTGAAATACGCATTTGGCTCAAAATACTTTCAAGTATTTAAATACCTAGTTTCCGACCCTAGTATTTTTACAAACTCGTACTTGCAACTATATCTTATCTCATCCCTCCTGCAATGCAACGATCAGCCAGTCTGGCCGATCTGCAGCGTATATTTCAGTTCACACGGCAAGCACCTAAAATATAGACTATGATGGTTGCGCGGCATGTCTTTACAAAGGCCTCAGTACTAAGGCCATTTATGTCTAGAAAAAAAAATTACACTGAAAAGTGACATTGACAGATCTTTTCTAACATACCGATGAAATTGGGTTTTAATTAAAAGTCAACAATAATTATTTACAACACCATTTATTTATTTTTACATACATATAATTTACATCCTACTAATATTATAAATTTATCCTACTAATCCATACCTTCTAATCTATACCATCCTACTAATTGCTATACAATTTTTGTTTAAAAACATACTAGCATATTCAATGTGGGCACTGCGCCATCATGTAACCTCATCACAGTCATCACATCGAGGGTTCTGTTAAAACTAGATTCATCAAAGTGCAGGGAGCAGATATGCCACATTTTATGTCTATGGTTTATATTTTTCTTCTATCCATTTATTTTTGAAAATTTCATTTCCAGGAAATCTGTGGGTTAATAGCATTGCAATGTATTTTACACACTTTATCAATATAATAATATCGATACTTGTCGTATGCGATGCGAACATCACACATCACTAACTAAGACAAATAAAAATTGTATGTAAACAATACTCCGAAATTAAGAAAATAATAACGTAATAAGCCATACAAATATGACACAGGTTTCAATAATCTTTAAAAAGATCATCTGGTAACAAAACATTACACAAAATTCTACAATATTCAACTGGATTAGTGAAAACTAGTAACTAACCTGTGCAGAGTCAAATTAGGCTGATTTTTGTTTTTCCTCGCACCATACTGTATTATGCAACACGATGGCATGATTTTTCTCTTATTTTCCAAAGCCAGAACACAAAAAAAAACCTAGCTTTCGACGTATTTATCTTTAGAACAACGAAAATAATAAAAGCAAACAACTGTTTGACAGCACAACTACCATAAAACCACAGAGTACTTTGGGCAACTAAAATGGCGACCGGCCACGCAAAGGCTTGATTTTGACGTCACACAAAAGGGTTGCCAAATTTAGTCCTTGGCAAACATATAGATGTCTCTTTTTTCATATGCAGCTCTTGGCTAGTTAAAAAGAGACAAAATGCTTTTTGACATGTTTGCGTCGATATGATAGATATTTGTATAACTGTTTATTTCTATAGTCAACAAACGTTTCAAGTCCATATGATTTATACGTCAGTGACTGACGTATACTTCAGTGCGCTGCGCTACTTAGAGTACCTATAGAAATATATTCTAGGTCTTTGGTGCGCTAGGTTCTATCCACTGACGTTTAAAATAAATAGGTACGAATGTACGAATACGTCAGTGTTCTATCTCTAATCTCTATCTGTTCAGTGTATTGTAGGCTTAGAATAATAACGCATAGAAACCTAGTACGAGTGCAAAAAGTGAGGCAACTAAAACTTAGCCTAATCCGTCAAACTTAGCCATCAGGCCGTCAGTACTCAATGTCACGTTCCGTCGAACACAGCTCGCGCGTAAATAATTGAAAATGACAGTTTGTTGCGTGAAAGGATGTTATAGCACATCAGGAAAACAAAAAAATGTGATAAAATAACATTTCACAAATAAGTACTCACATTCTATGCACTATTTTTACGTAAATCGATAAATAAAACAAAATTCTAATAACCTAACTTGTCATAACACAGTGTTGCTATTTGTGAGGAAAAAATACCCACATTGCTTTCATTAATGTTTTTCATTTTTGTAATTTTAAAATACAATACTTACTGTTAATTCATATCAAACCCGATGTTTTAACATTGTTTATAATTATAACCCATCAAGCATTCTAAACGCATTGAACAATATCTCATTCTTTATGCGATTTATTTCCTTTTATTTTGAAATAAATTGAATTATACCTTCCGAAAAAATATGTCATATTACATGAAAAATCATGTTTACCTTTTCCAGTTCCCAACAACATAAAATACTTGCCTTGATAGCAAAATAGTAATGCGTCTTCCCATATTTTGTGGGTAACGGCTTAGTAATGGTATCACTGAAAGCTATATCTGTGTGCGTTAGAGGAACGTAGACACATTCGGCTCACGCACACAAAGAAAATGAAGTGGACACACGATTTTGCTCGGGTTTTGTTCTAGACGCGGCTTCTATGCGTTATTATTCTAAGATTGTAGGTTATTGTGTTCTGTGGATGGACATGGTGCCCACTGCCCACAGAATATAGTGCCTGATAGGTACCCACTACAAAAACCAAAACCATCGCAGACTATTTGACTATATTGATAAGCTGCTTGATTGACTTCATAACCTTAGGGACGAACCAAACTTAATTACCTATATACAGAAAATGGCAAGCAAAAAAGAAGCTATAGTAAGTACCTAACCTCTCTCCTGCTATAGCGTTGTATAATTTAATGAAATACTAGCTGTCCTCCGCGGCTGCGCTCCCGTCAACTGGCAATTTTCTCTTTTTGTTTCATAGGAACCTTCTCCTGAATGTAATAAACACAATAAAAAAAGAATTAGCGAAATCGGCCCAGCCGTTCGCGGGTGATGCCGTGACCAACGGAAATAGGGATTAATTTTGATATAATTTTAAAGATTTGCCTGTCTATTTTTCAACTCCACCCCTGTAACGAGGGACTTCAACTTAAACCCTGCCTGTAAGAAATAGGATATTCAATATTTTATCTTTACTACTACTACCTACTACTTTGGTTTCAGAAAAAACTAAAATCTTTATTTTCTGTAACTATTGGAGGATCATTAGCATATCAGTTCATTTACTACAAAAAAGATTTTGATGGATACTATACTAATGTTCTGCAACCACTTAGTCAGTATCTTAGCCCTGAGTGGGCACATAAAATTGGAGTGGCAGCTATAAAATATGGTTTCTTTCCTCCTGCAAAAGCAGATGATCCACTAGTATTGGTAAGTTAAATGTAAAATGAATATTCCAATCAAACACTTTTAATGATTACTATTAAAAAATTTTAATTGAAAATTTTCAGAAAACAAAATTCCTTGATTATGAATTAAATAATCCAATTGGAATAGCAGCTGGTTTTGATAAACATGGTGATGCTGTAATAGGTTTGAGAAAATTAGGTTTCTCTATCGTGGAAATTGGCTCAGTCACACCAGAAGCACAACCTGGAAATCCTAAACCAAGAGTTTTTCGTTTACCAGAGGACAAGGCAGTTATCAACAGATATGGTTTTAATAGTGAAGGACATGATGAAGTCTACAAGAAAATTGACACAATAGAAAAATCACTACTGGATAAAGGATTATTGGGAATCAATTTAGGAAAAAATAAGTTATCTGACAACCCTATTGAGGATTATGTTTTAGGAATAAAAAAGTTTTCAAATGTAGCTGATTATTTTGTTATAAACATAAGCAGGTACATTTGCATTAGATAACAGTTAAAAATACAATATAATGCTCTTTAAATTACTATGTAATTTGTAACTCAGACAACTTTCTTTTTTACAGTCCTAATACTCCAGGACTAAGATCATTACAGAAGAAAGAGGAACTGTACCAACTTCTGAAAGAAGTCAATAAGGCAAGAAATGATATAAAGACCACTAGTAATCCTCCATTACTTCTAAAACTTGCCCCAGATCTGAGCAATGAGGAAATGAATGAGATTGTTTCAGTTATCTTGAAGAAAGAAAGCAAAGTGGATGGCCTGATCATCTCAAATACTACAATTGACAGACCTCAGCTAAAGAACACAGAATTTCCCAATGAAGCAGGAGGTTTAAGTGGAAAACCACTCACTGTTAAGTCCACAGAAATGATAAAGCAGATGTATAAAATGACCAAAGGTAGGTAGTACATTTTTGATTTAATTAATGGTACTATCAACAGTTTTCAAACTGAGATATCCAATGGGTCTATTAATTAAGCATCATAATTCATGGTGTGTAGAGTTTTAGTGAATCCCAAACAAAAGGAAATGACAATGGGGCAGGCCCAGAAAGAGATGTGATGAGATGGATTCCTTCTCAAAGGACTGGACTAAAATTTCAGAAGATCCGGGAAAGTGGCGAGATAGGTGGAAAGGGAGGCCTTTGCCCTATAGTGGGACAGCTCAGGCTCATAATAATTAATAATAAATAAGTAGTTTTAGTTATTATTGCTACATCTCTTATCATTCTTGTTGTAGAACTTAAAATGAATAAATAATAAATATTTGTTGTTTCAGGTAAAGTCCCCATTGTAGGAGTAGGGGGAGTATTCACAGGTCAGGATGCCTATGACAAAATTTTAGCAGGTGCAAGTGCTGTACAAATATACACTGCACTGATTTATCATGGACCACCAGTTGTCTCTAAAATAAAGAATGAACTAGCAGAACTCCTCCAACGTGATGGATATAATAATGTCAATGAAGCAGTTGGTAAAGGAATTAAATATTAGGAGTGAATTACACATTAATGAAATACTACCTCATTGTTCAAGTTTGTATTTATAGTTGGTAAAATGTTTACATACTTAGAAAAATTATTACTTTATATATTTGATATACATTTATGTAAGAATTTATGATTATTAGGTGTATTTGAGTTTTATTGTTTATGGCCAGGAGAGTTAAGCGCTGTAGGCATTTAAGAGCGTAGACGGGCTGCATTTTTCCATACAAATGTATTCCCCTATTTTCTCCCTGGATAATGCCTCTAGAGTAATCGTTTTTATTTATAAAAATCAAGGTCTATTGAAGGCATGCCCCTGTCATTTTTTTTTTTCAAAAAAATTATTACAAAACTAAATATAACCTTCCAAAAACCCAAAAAAATGCCCCGTTTTTACCTACGTAATCAGACGCCTACCAAAGAAATTTGAAAAGTTTTTAAGATAAAAACAAGTAATAGGGGCATAGATCTATTCTTCCTTTAAATTTTGATACCAAATATAATTTAATCGGCCTAGGTTTCGAGGAGAAAACAGGGGAATACGAAACGTCGATCGCTCATGGTTTTTTGTAGGTAAAATCGTTCTGAGCTGCAGTTGTCCCTATCGCACTGTACGGGCCTACGGGGGGAGACGAGAGGTGAGGGAGGGTTAGACTAATACGTACACAATTAGGGAAGTGACTAGTGTCGAAGTTTTTATCGATATCATAGTGATGTCAGTCGATATCGACGTTTATCCTATACTGATTTACTGAACAGTGAAATATGATTCTAATTATGTTTTATTTTTTAAGAGACATCGAAGTAACAATTCAATGACATTTTTACGGTTTACAATTAAATTATTTGAAATGAACTTTAGCGAAGTGTCTCTTGCAAAAATACAAACCGTAACCATATAATACGTGCCTAAAGTTCGCACTCTACTGCTTAGTGTAATATTCTGCTTTTGACATGACATTATTTACTTTAAATTATAAAATTTAAATCTATATAATTATTATATTAAAGGAAGTCGAAAATCGTGTTAGTTACACCATTTATAACTCAAGAACGGATGAACCGATTTTTATATTTTTTGCGTTTTTGGATTAGCCTCGTCCGGACTAGGATTATAAGTTTTTTTTTAAATTATTTTTTTAGGTAAGTAGTTAGGGTAGTTAGTAAGTTGACAGGAACGAAGCTGCGGGTAAAAGCTAGTTCTTAATATTTATGCCGAAGAAGCAGTAGAGGTGCGGCAGGAGATTTTAAATAATACAAAAGTTTTATAATAATTAATAATTATGTACATTTAAAAAAAGCCAAAAAGCTTTTATTGCTATCGATAAACAACCCGCACTTGACTACGGATCCAGTTATTTTGAAAATTCAATTACTGCTTCATCTTCTTTCTCTTTTCCGTAGTTTGTCGCAGGAGTGCCTTTGAATTGCGAATATAACAAAGATCTTAATAAACCCGCAACTGATGTTTTTTTACGCAGTTTACATAATTTGCCAAAATTTGACGCCGTGATACGCTTGCGCCCCTCTATTGCCCACAATTCATTACCACTCTGGCCAATCGTGCTACGTTCAAGTTCTTCAGCACTCTTTTTCGATAGTTCTAGCCCAGAAACAAATGTTTTTTTCTTTTCCTTAGATATTTCTGATTGCATATCAGGCTCTAATTCTAGTCGACCGTAATTTTTGTCAGGTCCAGTAACTTTTAGTTTTTTACATGATCTATCGTCGACGATTCTCTTTCGGCATTGTTCATTATAGGTATACTTTTGATCGCCTTTGTCTTTCAATGAACTTCTTTATTTATTTATGTACTAGCTTCTGCCAGCGGCTTCGCCCGCGTGATCCCTAGGGAACATGTTCCCGGGATTAAAAGTAGCTTATGTACTATTCCAGACTATAATCTATCTTTGTTCTAAATTTCATTAAGATCCGTTAAGAGGGCCCTTCCCGATCCGTCCATCGTCAACGCGAGCATGTTTGAAAAGCTTGTTGTTTCATCTAGCGCAGTGTATGAAAACCAACAAGCAAGTGAGAAAGCGATAACAATGAACGAAATATAGTGTTCGAAACTTTCATAAAACTTGTTCCAGGTAATACGTGTTTTTGAATAAGCCTTACAAGTTTGTGATAAAAGTATTTGTCTTTTAGAATCTCCATTACATGTGCAAGGTTTCTATCAAGATGTTTTCTTTAGTTTTACAATAATGAGTACACTATGAACGGCCAAAGTTCAGGTAAAATTTGTGCAAAACAGCCGATTTTCGGAGGCTTATACTGAATTTGTTTGTACAATTTTTTATTTTTTGCTTTGATAGAAACCTAGATATTGTGCGCAAGACATTTATTAGTAAAACAATAAAATATAGATATATGTTTCAACGGCGTAATCACGTATGAGCGTTTGTATGAAAAGTATGACGGGTTGGCCGCCCTTAAGCCGTTCTGGCGTGATTGAGTAACAAACAAGCAAACTTTCACATTTTCATTTTTTTTTTCATTTTTTCCATTGATTGTAGCATGTTGAAAAGTATACTATAACCAGCTCAGGAGTATGATAAATAATTGTACTAAGTTTCGTTAAAATCCGTCGAGTAGTTTTTGTTTCTATAACGGTTATACAAACAGACAGACAGACAGGCAGACAGACAAAAATTTTACTGATTGCATTTTTGGCATCAGTATCGATCCCTAATCACCCCCTGATAGTTATTTTGGAAATATATTTCATGTACAGAATTGACCTCTCTACAGATTTATTATAAGTATAGATAGAAGATAGATAGATTTAACAATAATAATTTATGTTCACACACACAGAAGTAGATAACAAAAAAAAAGGAGACAGAAAATAGGTACAAAGGTGATGCTTATTTCTAATGAAATATCTTCCAGCATACCTGCGAAAGGACAGCCAAATAAAAGAGATGACGTAGACACGTTTGTAAAAAATAATAAATAAAACAATAAACTTTAAATATAACATACAATACATAAATATTACAAAAAATAAAATATGACGCTAATATATACTAAATAATATTTCTCTTCTTCTTTTTTTTTTTTTTTTTCTTTGTGTATTTGCCAGGGCTGCAACCCTGGATTTTATTTGCAGGCGTGAATGTATAGCGGTGGTTCCGTGATAGAGCCGTACCAAAGCATCGTGCTTGGTAGGAACCTCTGGCCGTGTAATTGACACGCTTAGAATAATAACGCGATGCGAAATGCGTTATTATTCTAAGTTGACACGCACCTCCAATAATTTTTATTTTAAATGTTTTTTTTTATGTTTGGAAACAAAGCGCCGGACAAGGACCATTTGGGGTAGAATCACGCCATGCCATTGAAAATCGATCACGCCCCTTTGACCATAATACTATATGAAAATTAAATTACTTAGATGGTAGGTACTGTACACGATGTAAAATGAATCTTCCGTTTTATACGTAAATGGTGTCATTTTCTCTTAGCATTCAAGAATAGACGTTTTTTATTCCCTTTTCTTCCACCCATTATTAAAGAAAAAGGGTTTACCTGAAACAAAAATTATTACAGTATGATTAGGTATAATTATTTTTAAATTGACATTTTATCAAACAAAATTCAATTATTTTAAATATTTTGTCGATTTGAAGGGGGTAAGTAACAGATGAATGATAAAATTTATCTACAATTAAAATAATACTCACGATTTTTCTACAGTCGTAGACAAATACTTATTCAAATCCGGCACAATCCGAGTCAAAACAGTGAAGCAAAGAATCAAGTCCGTAAAAGTCCGCAAATGTCTAATAAGTAAGTTTGGCGCGCGGGCGCGCTGCAGGTGCGCGCTACTGAGCTACGCACACAAATACAGACTTTTCACTCACACATTGACACCGCCCGTTAGCTAGGGCGCAGCGCGACGGCAATAGTTTCTTCAAATACCTATTTTTCAATTCTCGCGCAGCCCGTCTACGCTCTTAACGCTTACTGAGGTAAGCGTTAAATGCCTACAGCCCCCGCGACGAGTAGCGCTACGTAATAAGTTACGATATCCGGGAGACACGCAGCGCACCGTCCGCCCGCCCTTTCCCATACTTCAAACGTGCCGCTCGAGTAGGTACAAAGTTGCGAGAGTTGCGGCTTGCGTCACAGAACAGAGCAATTCAGTAGAACAATTTGAATAGATTAGTATTAGTTTGTTCTGGTTTATTTTTCTGGTTAGTATTTTTGAAGGTTATAGCTACATTTATAGTGAGTGAATTTTTAACCGACTGCAGAATAGTGGAGGTACTTATTCGTATGAATCTTTTTCTAAGTATGTTCCTCGATTCATCGAAAATCCTGGATTGATTTTGAAATTTATTTTTTGAAGTATTTGTATGGCACAATAGTGGCACAAAATGGTAGCACAAAACCATAAGGTTGAGGTTACATCAAGAGTGTTATCTCTGTATGTAGTTTATTAAAACAGAAAAATAAGTTAGACGTAATAAAAACAAAATTATAATCGTGAGAAAGTTTTATTTAGTCACAAAAATGAAAGGATTATTTATTTATTTAACAATTTATGTAAACACACACAAATATGTATATGGTTTTAACATAAAAAACAACAAAATGTTCTGTTCTGTGTTTGTTTCTTTTGATCTATCTCTGTGTTCATTGGATTGTCTCCATTTTTTCCTTCGTTCTTCTGTCAAATCAGCTATCTTGGCTTACTAAAACTGTTTTGTCCTTTCTAAATTCTTTTTCTGTAGAAACAGATAATCCTGAAAAATTGAAAGCTATTTAAATTTATCAGGATTTTGAATTTTATGCCGAAGTAAGTGACATCTGAAAGTTAAAAAGAATAAATACCTATCACATTAAATTAAAATGCTTAGATATTTCTTGATTTTGGTTTTGATCCCATATTCGATATCAGCGACCCAAAAATCTATGAAAATGACACACATGACGAAAAGTTGTAAATTTTTGTTGGTGCCATCTTGGATTTTGGTTTTGACCCCATATTCGATATCAGCGACCCCAAAAACTATGAAAATGACACCCATGACGAAAAGTTGAAAATTTTTGCCGATGCCATCTTGGATTTTAGTTTTGACCCCATATTCGATATCAGCGACCCCCAAAACTATGAACGTAATACCCATGACGAAAAGTTGTAAATTTTTTGCCGTTGCCATCTTGGATTATAGTTTTGAACCCATATTCGATATCAGCGACCCCAAAAACTATGAAAATGACACCCATGACGAAAAGTTGAAAATTTTTGCCGATACCATCTTGGATTTTAGTTTTGACCCCATATTCGATATCAGTGACCCCTAAAATTATGAACGTGATACCCATGACGACTAAGTTGTAAAAAATTTATCGGTGCCATCTTGGAATTTGGTTTTGACCTCATTTTCGATATTAGCGACCCATTACAAACAGTTATCTAATTTTTTTATCACATATCACCCCAAAAATCGTGAAAATGTCACCCTTGACGAAGTTTTAAAATCTTTGTCGGTGATATCTTGGATTTTGGTATTGACCCCATGTTTGATATTAGCGACCCCAAAAACCACGATAATGGCACCCGTGACGTAAATTTTGGTGCGCGCTATCTTGGATTACCGTAAAACGGGGTGAATAGAACTCGCGGGGGGAATAGAGAAAAATCTTGGGCTAATTTCAAACGTTTTTTATGGCAAACTCGGTAACTCCAGTAAAAAACCCTTAGATTATATACCTCTAGATGTAGCCACCTCGTGGCCGCACATGAGACAGCACTATAAAACTTCAATGTTGCTATTATGGAAACTTTTCCCTAAATATGACCAAAAACGTGAGGGTGTTTCGTTGTAACAACTACATACAAATACGAGTCCGTACGTGTACTAATATGAGTCGCATAATGTCATTCATATGAAGAGTGTAAAATTATTTATATTATTCAACATATAAAATTGCCAACAGGATTCTAATGATATTAACAGAATAACAGTAAAATTTTAGTAAAACTATCTTGGAACATGTTACATGATACTTTAAATACTACCTACGTAACTATTGTTACAAAGCAGAATTAAAACTTTGATGGTTTATTTGATTGAACAAACTAATCGCAGAGACTCGAGAGAGAGGTCTATTTTTATGAAATATTTTTGCCTCGTTGTTTGCACATTGAATTGAAGTTTTTGTATCAAACAATGTGACACGAGAATTTTATATATTAGATTAATATGAAGTTTACTATATAATTCAAAGTAATCTGGTGAACAAACTATTTATTTTATTGAATTTTATTTATTTAACTACTTGCACTTTTTATTACACAGTTAAGGGAAAAAAAGATGACAAGGTATGGCAACACAACGAATATCAAGTTATAGGTTATGTGGAAAGAAAAATAAACGATATCGCTAGAATTACGCCTAATTTTCATCGAAAGCCATGTCATTACATAAACACAAATGTATTTCTTCAATCAGTGCACAATAACTATTAACATTTGCATACTTACGAGTGAAAAGTAACATTCTCATCTTCCTTTCTTTCTGTGCGGCTTTTGCAGCCTAAAATACTGCACCATCCCATTATATAGCACACAAAATGCACAAAACACTTAACTATTGGAGTCTATTTCTCATAAATGCACTAAAACTATTACTTTATTGCCAAAATTATCTAAAAACATAAAAAACTGACTCGAGTCGACCTCTCAGTGACAGTGACAGGCCTTTGTTTGGCTAACTTTCCAAAGTTCGCCAAGCAAAAAACCGGCACGCCGTATGAGACAGAGCATGTTATGTTTTGTCTCAATTTTCTCACTTGTTTCGTATATATGCTTCTCACTTCCACACTTCCCTACAGTCTCACGGCTACATCTAGAGGTATATAATCTAAGAAAAAACCCGCAACTCTAGTAATTTTTTAATATCATTTTTCTTAGTCTGTCAACGTTTTATTTGTGGCAACATCGCGAAAAACGTCAAAACTCACTGTCAAAGTTGACAACAAAATAAGTCGCTAAATACGGGTAAGTTTGAACCTCCGTGTTTTGGTGAATTTCGGTCTTAATAGTTTAAAATTATCTTTAAGTTACGGTCAGTGAAGTTATAAATATATTGTGCTGTAATTATTGAGGTAAGGATATGCATTATTATATAAAATTGCTCTTATTTCGTAAGCCTTGTTTTCTTTAATTTTTCGGGGTGAATAGACACACGAAAGGGGTGAATAGACACGCCTGAGGGGTTAATAGGCACGCGAATATGGTTAATAGACACAGCAAAGGGGTGATTAGTTACGAAAGAGGGGTGATTAGCCATGATTATGTCAGGGCTGCCACAAAGCTGAAAGCACCGTTGATAGTGGTTACCTTTATTAATTTAATAAGAATATGGAAAAAAGAGTATTATTTTAGAGGCAAAGTGCATTTTTTTTTGTTTTGATTCGAGTTTGAATTTAACGTTTGTTTAGAAAGAGATTTGTTGATTTGTTTTGAGAGAGTTTAGTTCAAGATATGTTGAGATAGGTAATTATTATTCATAATTATGGTTTTTGATAGAATTTGATTATAATTCCTGATTCATATGATATAAGTAAAGAATATTATTTTACAGTCAATTGCATTTTTATTTTTAGTTTTGTTTTCGAGATACACTCTATTTTTTTTTTATTGATTTTTATTATTGATAATATATAGAAATTATAAATTTACTATAAACTAAATATGATTTTTCAAAGAACCCTTCTCGAGTTTGCTTGTCTTTATCTTAAAAAATATTCAGGGAAACTACAATGAGGCAGCCCTACGAAATTTGTCTAATCACCCCTCAGGTGTGTCTATTGTCCCCTGATGGAAGGTAAATAGAAATCACGTATATTTTGTGTTTTTTTTAAATAACTACAAACATATCCGAATAGAAACAAATATATTTCAATAGTCTGGCTTATGACTCAATAAATAAATGCTTAGAAAAATGGGTATCAATTCTGCAACATTACGAAAATCGTTACCAAAGTTCGAAGATCTATCTATTCACCCCGTTTTACGGTATGGTTTTTACTCCAGTCGTCATACATACGTACCTACAAAAAAAACGGTTAACACCACCATCCACTTACAAACCTCACAGCCGACAGCTTGACCTTACCCAAATCCTAAGCTGCCTAACCCCACCCATCGATTTCTCAACCATGTCCACCCATCCATATCCTGATCTTACCCTACAGATTTCTAAATCATATTCAAGTAATAAAAGTATGATACTCGTACTTAATTATATTTTTTTTCGAAAAAGTCAACTCTTTCCTATCCGAAAAACGACGACGTACGACCCGCCACGGTACTCACACTAGAATATTTTCTATTTGATTTTCGTATTTATTTTTTGCGATACACCCGTGCTTCCACGAGCGCTTGAGCGCGGAATGATAGACCGCGCGTGCAAAATGTATGAAGAATTCGACAAGTGTTTTTATTTTAGCTAATAATTTAAAATTTTTTATTTTAGCTAATAATTTAAAAAATTAGCTATTTAGATACAAAAAAAATAGCTGGAACTATGAAGGACTATATATACCGCAATTTTTAATAAGTTTGAAGATAAAATGAGCTGTAAATTTATCTAAAACTAGCTGTCCCCCGCGGCGTCGCTCCCGTTTAATCCGCATAGTTCCCGTTCCCGTGGGATTTTCCCGTTTCCGTGGTATTTCTGGGATAAAAACTATCCTATGTCCGTCTCCTGGTTCTAAGCTACCTCCCCACCAATTTTCAGCTAAATCGATTCAGCCGTTCTTGAGTTATAAATGGTGTAACTAACACGACTTTCTTTTATATATAAGATGGTACCTAATCGGACCCTACTTTTTAAAATTTTCTGCGATTATTGTGATGGGAAAAACGTGTTTGTTCGAAAAGTATGACGACCTAATTTTTTTTTTAATTTACATCGAGAGATTAATATGTTATCTTTAAATTAAGACCATGATATCTTTACTTTTGTAGTTGCTTAGATACATTGAAATGGTACCTGAAAATCACTATTATTTGTAGAAATATGTAATAGCGTCCTATTCTCCTCTCAAAAAAGGTAGTCAACTTAGATTTTCTGAAAATATATACCTAAGTAAACTAAGTTCTTGCTTGTTAAAAATTTGCAATACGAAAAAGTTAAGACATAATAATTCTATTTGCGTTTTTCGTTTTGTCTTTTTTCATACATAAGTTAACTAAAAATACGAACGAATCTTGACAATAAATAATTACGTTAGGCTAAAAAACATGAAAATTGTGGATTTGAGGACACTCAAACTCCATTACACGGATAACGGTTTCCTCATCATTTGATTTTCTGACGAATGTATCCATATTTCTAACGATTTGAAGCGGTAATGAAGTTTTTGGATTTCCAAAGTCGGAGTTTCGCGCCAACTGTGTTTGTTTACGTTTTTGTTTTTCACAAATATCACCAACGCACATGTAAAAACGATTACAAGTATGACAATTATGAATCCTAATATCATGAAGAACAATAAAAACCCCAGATTTAAAAGCAATTTACAAGTACAGATCCAATAACACGTAATTTCATTACCGCAACACTTAATTCGTGTGGAAAGTCTCTGAAATTATCATGATTTACAAGGCTGGCAAATTGATGACAGAAAAAACCTCATATCGGCCAATCAGCCTATTGCCTACTCTATCCAAGGTACTGGAGAAGACAATACTTCGCAGAATTATGCCAAGTCTCTTGGAGCGCAAACGAATACCAGACCATCAATTCGGCTTTAGAGAACGCCATGGCACAGTGGAACAAGCCCACAGAGTATGTGATGCCATAAGAAAGTCCTTAGAACGAAAGGAATACTGCTCGTCAGTGTTTTTGGATATCCAGCAGGCGTTTGACAAGGTCTGGCACAAAGGCCTACTATGTAAGATCAAACAGAATATTTCCCACTCATACTTTCTAATATTCAAATCTTACCTCGAGGATCGTATATGTTATGTGAAAGAGGGTAACGCCACTTCTGAGTTCCGAGAGATTGACGCCGGGGTGCCACAGGGATCTGTTCTTGGCCCCATGCTTTACACGCTGTACACTGCTGACTTACCGCTAACGCCAGGTGTAACCACGGCTACATTTGCAGACGACACCGCTATATTAGCAAGTAACAACGATGCAAGACTGGCTTCAGAGAACTTACAGAAAAGTCTTAACGAAGTAAATGAATGGCTCCAAAGATGGAAAATAAAGGCTAGTGCTGCAAAGTCTGTACAGGTGACATTCACCCTCAAAAAAGGAAACTGCCCACCAGTAAAGTTGGGCCAATGTACTCTCCTCCACAGTGATCATGTAAGATATCTTGGCTTACACATAGATCGTAAACTTAACTGGAGGCACCACATTGAATGTAAAAAGCAGGAGCTTCAGCTAAACTATAACAGCCTATACTGGATGCTAGGCAGGAACTCGAGGCTCTCCTTGGACAACAAACTGCTGATATATAAAGTTATCCTAAAGCCCATTTGGACATATTGTCTGCAACTATGGGGCAGTGCAAGCGATTCCAACATTAAACTCCAGCGACTACAGAACAAGATCCTAAGGACAATTGCAGAAGTGCCATGGTACATAACCAATAACGAAGTTCACGAGCACCTTGAAATGAGGACGATCAAAGAGGAAATTCAGAGTTTGGCAGCTAAATACAGAGAACGGTTAATCCAACACCCTAACGAACTTGCTCGCCAACTCACCGTAGACCAGTATGTGAGACGACTAAAACGTCATCATATCCTAGAGCTACAAGACCGGCAGTAGCTCTGGGCAGCAGATGGGTAGATGCTTCCAATGGGAAGCCACTCCGCATGACAGCATCACAAAACACATTTGCTCATAGCCTTAGGGCTGATTGCAAATACAAGCAGAGAAAAAAAAAAATCTGAAAGGATATACTTGCAGATTGGTCCCATTTAAATCATATCAAAATCGGTTACGAACTTTGGATTTTAAATCGAAATACCTGGAATTTGACTATTTAGATGATTCTTTGAAAATTGCGTATTTTGCTTTTCTGCGATTTTGTAGTGGTGTTGTTAGGTGTGGGGCACCACTAAAAAGTGAAAAATAAAAAACTTTTTACAAAAAAATACAACCGACTTCTAAAAAAAAACACTACAAAGTAAAAAATAACTTTACTTTCGGAAGTCGGTGTCAAAATACGAAGAAACTAACAAAAACACCGACTTCCGAAATTAAAGTTATTTTTTACTTTGTAGTGTTTTTTTTTTAGAAGCCGGTTGTTTTTTTTTGTAAAAAGTTTTTTATATTTGAAACAATCACAACTAACTAACGGTCACCATACGGTCACTGTCTTTTAGATTTGTATAAATAAGCTCCAAAATCACGCTGGCTTACCAACGGCTAGCCAGCTAAGTGTGAATAACGGTTTTGTAGAGTGGTAATTGAAGAAAACTGTCTTTTAGATGTCGCCTTGTCGCCAATGCGCCTTGTATTACCATAAATCATTGAATGCGTATAGAGTGATGTAACGGTTTAAAACTGTTGTAGTTTCATGTAACCGTTTTCTAAGATTGCATAGTGGATTAAAATAAATTTTAAACGTACGGTTACAAGCTCGTAGCCGTATTATCTACACTAATATTATAAAGAGGAAAACTTTGTCTACACTAATATTATAAAGAGGAAAACTTTGTTTGTATGTTTGTTTGATTGTAATGAATAGGCTCAGAAACTACTGGACCGATTTTAAAAATTCTTTCACCATTCGAAAGCTACATTATCCACGAGTAACATAGGCTATATTTTATTTTGGAAAAAATAGGGTTCCGTAAGATATTTGGGTTTTTCGGACACAAGGTGTAAAAATCAACCAGAAAAGTTACTTATTTTGCGTACGCTGCCTAAACTATAAAAGATAGAACCATAAATTGTTCTAATTAATTGTAGATCTTATAAATATCTACAAAAAAGTCCGCGACACACTATACCTATCTATGTCGAGTGAGGCACAACAACCATGTTTTTATTTAAGAATCTTGATTTTTTTGGACTACATTTAAACTCGTTTATTTTACTCATGCTATTACTCCTTATCAAAATAAATTTCATCACTAAGTTCAGTTTATGTAGATAATATTTGGTCTTTGAATGATTAAAATCGGACGTTTGGTTTTGAAGTTATGGCGAAATTAAAATATTACGATTTTTGCTGCACGGCCCGTTGCGAAGTGGTGTACGTTACCCCAGCAAGAAAGTATCTCCTAGAGTTAAATGAGTGGAACGTATAGTTGGTGCCTTATCTGGTGTAAATGTGCCCCCACATAAAAAATGTGTGCCCCCTGTCGTTTTGGAAAAAAACGGAAAAAACGATTCCTGCTGGGGTAACGTTTTTCTAGCAGGAAAATTCTAAACGAATGATCGGAGAGAGAAAAATTGTGCATGGCCAGAGAGCTTACATGTGTGCCAAAATGTGCCCCCAAAAATAAAATCTGTGCCCCTTCAGATTTACGAGATATTGCATTTCCTGCTGGAGTAACGTTTTGATGAATCGTATATCTCTAAAACCATTGCATGTGCCCATGTAGAATAAACATACACGAGTAGCTCTTAATGTGTGCCCCTATGTGCCCCAAATTAGATTTAAGAAAATATTTATAGTTTTCAAGTTATCGCGGTTTTATGAAAACTCGAAAAAACATCGCAGCGCCTAAATGAGACAAGGTATAAGTTCGCTGAAAACTGTATTCGGTCCTTCTTGACGCTAATAATAACCATACAAAGTTTCAAAACTGTTCATGCATGCGTTTTTGAATAATCTTGCTAAAAGTCAAAACAATGGTGTCATAATTTTGAAGGCAAAATACAAGGAACCGGCTCAATCCCAGATGTGTAGGTGTAAACCAAAATCTTGTGCCTTTAGTCAAAAATATATGGTGAAAATATTCAGCTTGGAATGTTTCGCATTAAGTAAATATTAACAAAATACCAAAATATGTAATCAACGGCTGGTTATCCGACCAAATTTGAATGACTACTAAAAAGCGACGGATTCATACATATCGATGACCTTCTTTACTTTACTCATGAACCGGTTCACACGTGTTGTGCCTGAGTACACTGAAGTAGAAAAGTAATAAGAAATAAAATAAAGATGTTATTGGATTATATTCTACTAGCTGTTTCTATGACCTTACACATGATTAAGTACATTATAAATAGTAGCCTAATGCCTAAGTGCTATTCAAAGGTAAGCTATCTTCTCCATTCTAAAAGAGATTGCCCATGAACAGTACTCTTGATAAACTACTTGTGTCTCAAAATCTTGAACGGCATGAAATATTTAAAATAAAAATATATTTTTAAAAAGATTTTGATTGATATTTAAAATGGGATAGTTTTTTGAAAAATAATTAGTACTTTTATGTTTCCGACGTTATAGTACGCCATTTTTTACTACCGACTGTCAATACTAGGGATGTCCATTTTTTTCTATTGCGGGTAATGTGCGTACCTACCTACATAAAATAAAATGATATCAATTTTGTATTGATTGTTCAATCTTTTATTGTAAAGTAATAACCGAGTTCTAAATCACAAGTTGTTGCTGGCATTATCAATATCAGTGGTTGTAAACGGCGACATCGGCGCTAAATTGTATTTGTGAAATACCACTGGCTGGTTTACGGAAATCGATTTAAAATCGATATTTCATCAGTATGGGTACAACCTTATTTGACGTTTATTGCGCGTCTGTCATATTTTTGCAATACAATACTGTTATTTCTGCTGGTTTTGGTACGTTGTGCTTCGAGTCGAGCCTTTTAGTTCCTCCGTTACTGCTGTCAACCCATTGAAAATAAACATATTTTTAACGCCACTGCACTGTGTGTATTGTTTATTACTAAAAGCCGGATTTTTTGAGTTGTGATCATGGCGAGTGCGACTGTGATGCAATGTCTCGACTGCTCTTTGAGATTAACGCCACTTGGGCGCAGATACATGTTGTCGGAGACTCCGAATAACATCATGGACATTTTACGAGTCCGGATCTCACCAACACCGGTAAGAACGCATATTGTATTTTTAACGTAGTAGGATTTTTTTTAGTTAGGAACTGCGCTTTATGTTTACGTACCATATAACAAATCTTAGAGGACACAAATATAATCCATGTCTGTGTGTTAGTTCCTCACCTCAACGTTGGGTTACCGGACTGTAACATAACCTATATAGGTAGAAACCTTCTACTGATGTGTTGGTAATAACTAACTTATTTACTAGGATTGTTTTTTTTAATCACTTAAGTGTATTCGAGGATATGAATGAATTGTGTAGTATCATTTAAGATTGCAGTTGCACAGAATTTTAGTATTGGGAAGTAATAATTATTTAGTAAGAGGAAGAATAAAATCGAGGCATGTGTCTAGTAGAACATATTATAGTTATACCGCGTGTATCTGACATCGACGCACAAACGATTTCCATGGGTCCAGGACATGATTCTGGACACCCCAGTGTTGGAATTTTTCGTCGGTTCTTTTCTCATTTTTTTCAAGAGTACCACAAAGTATCAGCTCAGCTGAGCTGATATCTATTTGTGGTTTTATTTAGATTACTATTTTTAGTGAAAGTAGTTAATTAATTATTTTTTTATTAAAAATCTCATTAGGTTAGGTCAGAATAACGATTATGAGCAGTCTAAAGTAAAAAACCCTTGAATAAAATAAAAAAATGAGAAAAAAGCCGACGAAAAATTCTAAGTCTAGGGTGTCCAGAATCATGCCCCGGACCCATGGAAATCGTTTGTGCGTCGATGTCAGATACACGCGGTATTTTAGTTAATAAAGATGAAAATGTAAGAGATACATTAGGCGCTATAGTAGGATACTATTGTTCTTGCGTTGTGGGAAAAAGAACTGTAGGTTGCTGTGTGCATGTAATGTGCATAGTGTGGTATTTGAGCTGGGCACGTTATGACAATGTTAGTGTTCCAGCACTATTTTTGGATAACATATTTTTAGAAGAATAAAATACAAGTTTAAGAAATAATCATTCTTTTATTTGTTGTATTTGGTGTTGTGTGTTTTACCTTCCCTCTCTACTTACAAAGACCATTTCATGATACCTACCACATCTATGATTTGAGTAGGATCTAGACAATAACACTGAGCGATTGACTATTTTAGTAATGATTTCTTCCATGCTTTGCAATTTCATGAAACGCGGGCATGAGATTTAAAAATGCGCAAAATCTAAATCAGTAAGACTTGGTGAGGTATCACGTTACAGATTTTACACAAATTATGCTTCAAAGATACCAAACTCACCCGTAAACCCATTCAGACCCTTTTAAATAGCTTTTTTCAACTAATTTTTGGTCGAACATAACCTCAAAATAGTAATTTCATTTTCTTAAATATCTCAGAAATGCCATTGTAGTTTGTGTTAAATCTTTTGAGGTAGTATTTAGACATGCCATCAAGTATTTTAAAGATTATTTTATGAAGACACAACAATGTTGAATTGAGTACATTTGTCCATAGTGCCGTGGGCATTCTCCTTTAATTAAATACATTCAGTAATTTATGTGTGAACGAAAGAAATAACTATATCCAGATATTTGCCATTTGTCAGGTCTTTGACCCAAAATTTGATTGGTCCCGATGTTTAAAAAAAAATATAGTTCATGAAATGTGTGATGAACACCTACCTACTATTAAAAAGAGGTAGCTCTTTTTTGTTAATCAATAAAAAGCCCGTATTTGTAACGCCTTAATGAACTTGGAGGGTTGTATTGGTGATTTTGATGATTATACTTCTTAATATTATTTTAAATCAACATACAACCTAGCACTGGCGTGCAAATTGCAAAAAACGTAAGAAAATTTGAATTTCGCGGGTTGGTTGGAGTGTTCACCATAACCAAATAAATTTTGGTACCTACAGTTTTGATAGTTTATTAGAATACTCTGTCTAGTGTCTACGTTTTATTTAGGGTAGGTATACCTATTGTCAACCGCACAATGATCTATGTTGCAACAACGTGTTTCCATTTTGTATGTCGTATTACGTGGCTACGAGGGATTTATAATTTTAATCAACGATTATAAGCTGATTATGTAGGGTCACATAATTTTGATTTGATGGCGATTTAGATATATAAGTGACATTCCACAGTCAGGTGATAATGTTGTTACGTATATATGATAAATATGATTATTTATAGCCAAATACCATCAGTAAATTTGTGCACATTCGATGTTTACAGTTATATCTTTATGCGGTTCACTATAGGTACTAACACACTTTATCTGAATCTATGTATAAGCAAATTACTCGTTAGAAAATTATTTATCTGTGATTTGAAATTTAATATTTTTTTTACACAATATTATACTTTTACTTGACTCTGGCAAATGCACAAGATGTGCGAAGCCAATCTCTTCTGGGGAGGAAAAAAAAATTATACTTATGTATACCTAATACTGTTCTGTGATTTTTTGTGATGCAAATTTACGAATTATATGTTAGACTTAGATGAAAAACTGATCTGTGACTTAAATAATAATGACTACACAACGTGAAAATAATTTCTAATATTAATAGGTAGGAAATTTGATCTGTGATTTGAATTACGTAGGGAATAAATATAATAATTTCCACATCAACAAGCTGTTTTCATTAATATAGTCACAAGGTGCATTTAGTATATTTTAGCCCCCAAAACTTTTAAACGCAACTGTACGGACAACGGCTTAGGTATAATACGTCCAATAAAGAAGGTCATCGATATGTATGAATCCGTCGCTTTTTAGTAGTCATTCAAATTTGGTCGGATAACCAGCCGTTGATTACATATTTTGGTTTTTTGTTAATATTTACTTAATGCGAAACATTCCAAGCTGAATATTTTCACCATATATTTTTGACTAAAGGCACAAGATTTTGGTTTACACCTACACATCTGGGATTGAGCCGGTTCCTTGTATTTTGCCTTCAAAATTATGACACCATTGTTTTGACTTTTAGCAAGATTATTCAAAAACGCATGCATGAACAGTTTTGAAACTTTGTATGGTTATTATTAGCGTCAAGAAGGACCGAATACAGTTTTCAGCGAACTTATACCTTGTCTCATTTAGGCGCTGCGATGTTTTTTCGAGTTTTCATAAAACCGCGATAACTTGAAAACTATAAATATTTTCTTAAATCTAATTTGGGGCACATAGGGGCACACATTAAGAGCTACTCGTGTATGTTTATTCTACATGGGCACATGCAATGGTTTTAGAGATATACGATTCATCAAAACGTTACTCCAGCAGGAAATGCAATATCTCGTAAATCTGAAGGGGCACAGATTTTATTTTTGGGCGCATATTTTGGCACACATGTAAGCTCTCTGGCCATGCACAATTTTTCTCTCTCCGATCATTCGTTTAGAATTTTCCTGCTAGAAAAACGTTACCCCAGCAGGAATCGTTTTTTCCGTTTTTTTCCAAAACGACAGGGGGCACATATTTTTTATGTGGGGGCACATTTACACCAGATAAGGCACCAACTATACGTTCCACTCATTTAACTCTAGGAGATACTTTCTTGCTGGGGTAACGTACACTGCGAAGTGGACGTCACCAAGGCGTGGGTGCGCGTGCGGGAGTGGAGTTTAGATCTATGAGTAAGGTACGAGGTCGGCTCCCTACGCAGCGGTCGTGCGCGAAGTTAATTTTCGTGCGATTTTCTTTAGATATCTTTCTTAAAACTACACCTACGCAAAAGTTCTTCTCAGAGCTAAACAACAGTTCTTCTCAGAGCCAAACAACAGTTCTTTTCAGGGCTAACCAACAGTTTTTTTCAGGGCTACACAACAGTTCTTTTCAGAGCTAGAATATCACACGCTATTAACATTTTCTTAAGAGGGCTTTCACATTTTTTCTTGAAATTTAGCGTTTTATTCGAATTTTGATGTGTGAATTTGCTTTAGATATAGCCTTAAAAAAAAAAACAAAAATATGCCTAAGATAGTTTGATCATTTATCTTGGGAGTGTTCTAAATAAATATTTCAATTTGTTCACGTACAACAGTAAAATCTTTGACTCCGCAAAGGATGTTTCACAAAACGTTGCTTAAGGTGGCTCTAGTCGATATTTTTCCATAGAAACTTCGGGAGGGTATTACTCCGCTGTTTGACAGAGTACATCAAAAGTTAAACATAATATCGTTTTGTCATATTATTAGTTTTGTCTGTATGGAAACAGAATGGTAAAATAAAACGCCATTAAAAAGTTATGAGCCACCAAAGTTTCGTTTTTCTTGCCAATTTTAACGCATCTTTGGGCGTAAATAAGTAATAAACACAATGTAAAATCTTTAAAACTAAGTCGGTACCGACAAAGCTCAATTATCGAAGAATTCAATAACTTTTATTTTTAATCGATTTATGCAGTAGGTTTTTCATAAAACTCGATTTACGAAAGGCCTTCTCATATTTTTTTACGCGCGCGTTTTACTATGAATTATCGTGCCTCTCACTGAATAATGTTCCCCCCGGTGCGGTGCGGGGGGACAATGCTCACGCACACGTGCGTATTCAAGTTACGACTGTGTCTGCTGCGGTGTGCTGTGGCCTGTGGCCTATGTCGTTCATACGTTACATACGTAGGTAGACTATACTTGCGCTCTAATTTATATTGACTCATTGGCTTGATTTTTGGATTTCAACATTATATTTTATATCTGTTTGACTTCGCAATGAAGTTTGGACTCCGTATTTGCGTTTGAAATTGTTATTGTTGCTTTGAGTGGACGCTGCATAAGTACCTACGTGACATTGTTTTGAATCATTGAAAAAGTTTTAAAAACCACATATTATAAACAATGGGTAGAAAAGTCATAATTTGGCGTCGTGACCGAGTCTTCAACACCGCGTCGCTGCCCGCGCCCGCTGCCGGCTGCAGTGTAAAATCATCGCGGCGGGATGCTATCGCGCAATGAATTTTCAACTCTCGATGTTGAAACCAATGATACCATTGTACACTTGATTTTATAAACGTTTTTCCTGTACTTGTTATGAGGTGTACAATAAAGTATATAATAAATAAATAAATATAATTATAAGTTGAAACGGTGTCTTTTTTTGACGCGTTGTGATTAACTCTGCTGAGTGCTGGGTTCTCAACGCTCGGCTGAACGGAATATTTTTACGTCCGTGCGTACGGTGGCTAAACGTTCTTACAATCGAGCGACATGACGCCGCCGTGCCACCGCCGCCGCACGCGTCTACGACAGGGACAACTGCACGCGTCGTTGGTGGTCGTTGAAGCGCCGTCGACAGCCAACGACAAAGGTTGCCCTTGCCGGCCGCCAGCGGCAACGTGTCGCTCGTTTAGTTGAGTACCGAGGTAGCAGGTAGCGAAATCCAAAGTTCAAGCCAGGGTCAATGTAATGTTTGTTACTGGGTTCATTCTATTTGCTTTCAAAATAGTTTCTTGCAATTGACAAACCTAATTTTGTGTTCGTAGGTACTTTTGCGGCGGACAAGACTTTTTTATGGATGGAAAACCAAATAACTGCTCCCGCTTTGGGCGAAGCAGAAGGGAGTGTCAGACTCTTCTTGACTAAAACCCATCCGTGTTCCTCCTAATGCCCTCTGCGTACCGTACTTACCAGGGCCGCGGTAACTCTTTCGAACAAATTCTGCAACATCATAGTTTACATAGCTCTCTGCCTAATAGGTACCTACTGTTATATTAACGTAGGTAGGTACTTACCTACAAGCAAAGATGCCATAAAACCAAACCGTTGGCGTCGTAGACACTAAAATTTTAACGTTAGGTAGGTAGGTATTTAGGAGCTAAGTAAACAATCTATAAGTGTCACTTGTCTGATAATTTAAAGCAATCTAATAATGAATGCAAATCTAAACACGTCTGTGTCAACCAAGAGGGGTAACTAAAATAGAAAACCGACCAAGTGCAAGTCGGACTCACGCACCGAGGGTTCCGTACAAATATTATAATATAAGCAAAAGTTGTGGATTACGATTTATGACGTACCTATTAAAAAAAACTCCTTACTAGATCTCGTTCGAACCAATTTTCGCTGGTAGTTTACATGGTAATTACATCATATATTTTTTTAGTGTTATCATTCTCTTATTTTAGAAGTTACAGGGGACACACACATATTTTACCACTTTGGAAGTGTCTCTCGCACAAACTATTCAGTTTAGAAAAAAATTATATTAGAAACCTCGATATCATTTTAGAACCCCTATCCATACTATACCGGCCTACAGGTTTAGGTAGGTAGTAAGTTCACAGAATACATCTACTTACCAAGTTTAGAGTTTTCGACAGCATAGTTCTTATAGTTTCGGAATAAAGTGGCTGTGACATACGGACGGACAGACAGACAGACAGACATGACGAATCTGTAAGGGTTCCGTTTTTTGCCATTTGGCTACGGAACCCTAAAAATTAAGAAGACAGGTAGGTAAGTAAGTAATTTTGATAACAATTTATAGGATGGTACTTAGGTAGAACTAATTTCATTATTAGGTACTAGCGACCCGCCCCGGCTTCGCACGGGTGCAATGCTGATACTAAATACACTACAGAAAAACCGTGAGAAAAACTGTTTTCTTTTTTTTTTTTTCATAGATCTAACTAAACTCCCCTCCCGCACGCGCACCACCGCCTTGGTGACCGCCGCAACGGGCCGTGCAGCAGAAATCGTAATATTTTCATTTCGCCATAACTTCAAAACCAAACGTCCGATTTTAATCATTCAAAGACCAAATATGATCTACATAAACTGTACTTAGTGATGAAATACTTTAATTTGATAAGGATTAATAGCATGAGTAAAATAAACGCGTTTAAATGTAGTCCAAAAAAAATCTAGATTTATAAATAAAAAAAATGGTTGTTGCGCCTCACTCGACATAGATAGGTATAGTGTGTCGCGGACTTTTTTGTAGATATTTATAAGATCTACAATTAATTAGAACAATTTATGGTTGTATCTTTTATAGTTTAGGCAGCGTACGCAAAATAAGTTAACTTTTCTGGTTGATTTTTACACCTTGTGTCCGAAAAACCCAAATATCTTACGGAACCCTATTTTTTTGCATAATAAAATATAGCCTATGTTACTCGTGGATAATGTAGCTTTCGAATGGTGAAAGAATTTTTAAAATCGGCCAAGTAGTTTTTGAGCCTATTCATTACAATCGGACATAAACTGCGATGGCTATTCAAGTAAGCATCTGTCGGTGGCGGCGTGGCGGCTGCATTCCACCAAGGAAAAACTAAACATAATAACAATAGAATAAGCAATCCATATTAGGTACATATAGGGCCGTAGAGGTATAAAACGATAACACAGCGCCTACTATTTTTAGTAAGAGTTTTTAGGTAGGTAGTTGCTGATTTCTCGGCGAGCGTCGAGCGACTATACGCAGCGGCGCGCGGTGGCGGTATGTGTGCATCGTGTAACTTCGATTTAGTTCGGAACGGTTCGGAACGATGTTTGTGTGCGTGCGAACTAGACGTGCATGAAGGCTAGCGTCTAACTGCTCATCACTGGTACTATCTCTGTCGGGCATGATGCGAGGTGAGACAGCGTGCTTTTTGGCCATACCTACCACTGAGTTCGAGCCCGCGACTAGTGCCACCTTAAGGGTATCTTTTGATACCTTGGTACACCGAAGATATTATAATTTAATCATTTATAAAAATGTCCATGGTACAACTGTATCTTCTACTTTGGAATGCTCAAATCAATTTATTACGATTCATACAGTAATACACCAAAAATAATTCTGTAAAACTGAGAGTTATTGACAATTTTCCGTACGAAACTATAATTTTTATTATCTATGAAATTATAATCAAAATTCAAATAAAAAATATTTAATAACTAAGGTGGCATTGCTATATTGCTTGAAAAAAAAATGGGTCTAATTAAAAGTAAAGTAACTATTTTTAAATAATTGTCGAAAATCAATATAATCTTGTGACGCGCGGTATTCAACTTTAGTCAACCTGAGCAATTCGATTTTGTAAGAGCGCTTTGACAAAACTGTCTTAGGCATATTTTTATTTTTTATAAGGCTATAGGTATCTAAAGCAAAATCACACATCAAAATTCAAATAAAACGCTAAAATTCAAGAAAAAATGTGAAAGCGCCCTTAATCTATAATATAAAAATGAATCGCTGAATGTGTTGCTAAGCGCAAATCAGAACAGCAGAACCGATTACGCTTATTCTGTTTTTGTTGTGTTTGTTATTATCAGGAGAAGATTTTTATGTAAAAAAAAACCAGTTGACGAGAGCGAAGCCGCGGGGGACAGCTAGTAGTGTTATAAAGTGACACAACCACCAAAATCACCAATACAACCCTCCAAGTTCATATAGGCGTTACAAATACGTGCTTTTTATTGATATACAAAAAAAGATCTACCTCTTTTTAATAGTAGGTAGGTGTTCATCACACATTTCATGAACTATAGTTTTTTTTAAACATCGGGACCAATCAAATTTTGGGTCAAAGACCTGACAAATGGGAGATATCCGGATATATTTCTTTCTTTCACACATAAATTACTGAATATATTTAATTAAATTTAGAATGGAGAAGATAGCGCTATTATTTATAATGTACATAATCGTGTGTAAGGTCATAGAAACAGCTAGTAGAATATAATCCAATAACAATTTTATTTTATTTCTTATTACTTTTCTACTTCAGTGTACTCAGGCACAACACGGTGTGAACCGGTTAGTGAGTAAAGTAAAGAAGGTCATCGATATGTATGAATCCGTCGCTTTTTAGTAGTCATTCAAATTTGGTCGGATAACCAGCCGTTGATTACATATTTTGGTTTTTTGTTAATATTTACTTAATGCGAAACATTCCGAGCTGAATATTTTCACCATATATTTTTGACTAAAGGCACAAGATTTTGGTTTACACCTACACATCTGGGATTGAGCCGGTTCGTTGTATTTTGCCGTCAAAATTATGACACCATCGTTTTGACTTTTAGCAAGATTATTCAAAAACGCATGCATGAACAGTTTTGAAACTTTGTATGGTTATTATTAGCGTCAAGAAGGACCGAATACAGTTTTCAGCGAACTTATACCTTGTCTCATTTAGGAGCTGCGATGTATTTTCGGGTTTTCATAAAACCACGATAACTTGAAAACTAAATATTTTCGTAAATCTAATTTGGGGCACATAGGGGCACACATTAAGAGCTACTCGTGTATGTTTATTTTACATGGGCACATGCAATGGTTTTAGAGATATACGATTCATCAAAACGTTACTCCAGCAGGAAATGCACTAACTGGTAAATGTGAAGGGGCACAGATTTTATTTTTGGGGGCACATTTTGGCACACATGTAAGCTCTCTGGCAATGCACAATTTGTCTCTCCGATCATTCGTTTAGAATTTTCCTGATAGAAAAACGTTACCCCAGCAAGAATCGTTTTTTCCGTTTTTTTCCAAAACGACTGGGGGCACACATTTTTTATGTAGGGGCACATTTACACCAGACAAGGCACCAACTATACGTTCCACTCATTTAACTCTAGGATATACTTTCTTGCTGGGGTAACGTACACCATAAATTCCATCACAGACATAACACATCATAGATGCATACTATTAGCCGACGATATTTCCATTGTAGTGACATCAGATAAAAAAAATAATACTTGTTGTGACCATGAAACAGAAATTAACAATACTATTGACAAATTAATTGAATGGCTTGACATGAATAACTTAAAAATTAATTTAGATAAGTCTATTTATATCCAATTTAATAAATCAAACAATAATAAATACAATTTGAAACTTGACATACCAAAACTTAATGAAGCAATAAAAACAAAATTTCTTGGAGTACCTAATAATTGATCAGGACATAAACTGGAAAGCACACGTAGATGATATAAGTAAAAGAATAAACAAATTCGTATACGCACTGAGAAAGGTTAAAAATGTAACAAACATTAAAACTGCCATCACTACCTATCATGCTTATGTTGAATCTATAATACGCTATGGGCTCGTAATGTGGGGAAATAGTACGGAGAAAAACAGGGCATTTGTTGCACAAAAAAAGTGTATTCGTGCGATATGTCGGCGATAAGACCCCTTTTGCGTCCGTAGGCGCAAGTAGTGGTGGACGCTACCGTTTGAAATAAGGAAATTTGTAAGGAAAACTAATCAGAATCTTAATTGAATCAGATTAGATTAGTTTAACATTCTTTAATTAGTGTCATAAGTAGGCTTACCATACGTCCCGGTTTGACCGGGATTGCCCCGGTTTCATGCATTGGTCCCGGCGTCCCGGCCGGTTTGGTATTTTGTCCCGGTTAAGTTAATACGTGGTGTGTACGACCGTGTTGCAACGTGTCGGTATTATGAAAAACGAACAAACAATAATAATGCCCAGTAGGTACGCGGGGGTAGGTGCGGTGTGCGCCGCTAGGATAATTGTGTTCTGTGGGTGTGCACTGTGCGGCCGGCGGCACACTGTATCCGCCGCAGCCCGCGCGCTCCTTGTTTCTCTTTCTTTCCTTTCATTGCCAATTTGCCAGTCAGCCGCACGCGCGTAAGTACCTACTTAATTACGTAAGTATCGAAGTGACTTACCAACGTATTGCTTGTTATTTAAAATGCCGAAAAGGAATTGTAAATTCACAAGTGAACTCCAAAAAGACTATCCATTTATTAAAAAACCTTTGTGGTGAGGATAGTAGAGTAAAATTACATGCACCGACTTTTATGAAAAAATTAAATAGAATAATAATTTCTTGAAAAAAGTTCAGTCTAGCGAGAAATACGAATGGCACATTAAATAAGTACCTGACTCAATATCTGTTTTTTAAATAATAAAACATTTTTTGGTAGTAGCCTGTGTTTTTCTTTGGCTTATCCTGCCCTGCTCCGCTCCTGTCCCGGTTTAGAGCTTCATGATTATGGTAAGCCTAGTCATAAGGATATTTTCGCATCATAGGTTTAGTTAGATTGTAGTTTAAATGCGAATTTAATGTTTTATTTTATGTTTTGTTTGTAGGTACAGAAAGGTTTAATTAATTATTTGATGAGATTATGTTTTAATTACCTTCTAATTAGTTTTATAAGTCTTATGTATACATATTAGGCCAAAACTCTAATACGAACGAATTTTGATAGTTTATAAGGATATATAAGTAGATGTAAGGTTTTTGTATTGAGAATAATTACGTAGGTAGTTTGAAAATGCGATTTTTTGTCTTAAGTGATAGCGTTTTGAAATTAGTGTTAAAATAAAGGTCTTGACCCAAAATCACCTTGGCAAAAAGAATTGAGTTGATAGGAGTTATAGTTTTCGAAATATTTCCTAAAATGCGTAGTGAAAATTTGTTAAGGTACAAAATTAGAAGTCTTAGTTCTAGAAACTTTTTGTATTGTAAGGATATCGAAATATTTTGTGTTTCATATTGTTAAGCAAGGTTTAAAGAATCTAAAAATATATATATTGTAAGGGTTTTTATATAAAACACAATAAATAAAGGCTCCAAAGGTTTCGGCTCATAGAGAAAATGACACACGAATCGACTTCAAAAATCACGGTTCTCAATAAGGTAACGACGGGCAGTATATAAACAGAGCCGAATCTCGGCTCAATCGCAGTCGCAGCACAGCCGTCGAAGAGGCAACACTACAAGAAGATAGGAGCCGAAACCTGCGGGTCAAGATTTCCTGAGAAGAGTTGTTTTATTGCCTCCCCGGCTCTTCGTCTCCGTCTCCCAAGGTCCCTTAACAGTAGTCGAAAAACGTTACGCATTCAGGGGTGCGTGGTGACGTACGTAACCAGCGCAAGGTAGTTACAAGGGGCGTACCTACGTCAAATTACGTGGGAGATTGTCCCAGGACGACAGTGCGAGCATTGGACGTGTTCCTGCCGTCCGAAACACGATATATGGGCTTCAACCTGATGAATGTTGCAGGCCAATCTTTAAAGAACTTGGTTTATTACCGCTAGCCTGTCTCTATATCCTTGAAGTTTGCATGTTTGTTAAGAAACATAAAGACTTATTTAAAAAGGCAGAGGATGTTTATCCCCGAAACCGGCGGGACCCTCACAGGCTTCTATTAAATGATTTACCAAGACTGGCTAAATATAATAAAAGCTGTTTAGCCCTGTGTGTTCGTATATTCAATAAAATTCCCAATGAATTGAAAACTTTAAATCTTAAATTATTTAAAAAAAAACTGTACATATGGCTGGGCAGTCATAATTTTTACAGCATTAAAGAATTTTTTGATGGGAGCCACTTACAAAATAACCTATAATATTTGCATGCTATATAAGCAAAACATGTATGCTCTTTAATATCTGTGAAACAACTTTGTACACCGTGTTTTAAGCAAATAAAAAAAAATTATTGATTGATTGATTGATTGAGATAAACGTGGAATAAAGTACATTGACCCACATACATTTATTGACTTTCTTAAGATCAAAATCAGAAATAATGACATAAAGGTGTCCTGCTAGTCTATTCTGTAAATAACCATTTCGATATTCACTTCACCTGAGTGACTAAGCTTACAAAGTGAACTTTGTTTCACACATCATAAGGTCTTATATTTATACGAATTTGAAACTCACCTCGGATTCCGCTGTCGAGACACGAAAATGTTGTTACAGAATAGCACTACTGAATAGGTGTGCGTTTGCCCAGCGGAATGTTGTTGAATTAAAAGATTTTAATTATGCAGATATTTAGTGTATGACGTCGTATAATTGTGTATGGTATAAAAAAATTTGTGCACGCTGCCATTGTGGAGAAATTCACCAAAAACTGATTCCGCTGGGCGAACGTTGTCCTGGCGGAACTTTTTTTAATCCATAGATTTTAGAAGAAAAGAGATGTGTCCGAAAATTAGTGTGTATTTGTGTGTAATTGTGTACGTATGAATAAAATTAGTGCATGCATAAACTTCGGAGAAATTCAAGTTTCCGCTACGCGAACGTTTGGCCATTACCTAGTTTTCATATAAAGCGCTTACATAGAGAGCTGTAGATTTTTACATAAGTTGTTTTGAATTTGTTTATATTTGTTTAAAAAATAGATTTAGAAAAAATCGTAGGGCTTAAAAGATAAAAATATAAACGTAAAATACGCTTATTAGGTCTTAGTTCTTAAAGTATGCACTTTGGGGTCTAGATTTTCACGTTTATACAAACCTTGTAAGTGTCTGCAACATGTTGCCAAGTATCAATGATGTTCCGTTAGTAATTAAAGAGTTATAGGACAATTTACCATGAATTGATCACTGTTTACAAAGCAGTCAAATATCACGACGTTCTAAAGGAATTGCATGGTAAAATGTATGCCAATAATTAGTGTATTCATTCAACTATTCACATGCAAAATTTCATGTCATTAAATTCAGTAATCAAAGAAAAACAATTATAATACTGACGAAGCATCGAAAACCTACATAACCCGACCAAGTTCGAATAGCTACAAAAAAGCGGCCGTGCAATATATTTAGGTAACATCCCAAAATTTACAGTATAATATCGGTATTGAATTGGTATAGGTGATAACACAATTGTTGTTTCGATATAATAATGTAATTTATTTTTGTACACCTACTTTTTAAATGTATTTGACTATGACAGAAAGTAAGTACTATTTACGTAGGTACTTTATTTAAGTATGCTTTTGAGACTTTAGATATAATCTAGATATACCTATTATTTAAGACAAATAAAATTCATACAGCTAATTTCTATTGAAGATTTCACGGATCAGGATTCTAACTAAGTATAGACCCCTTAGGGAAATTAAATAATTACCACATGTAAGTACCTACTACTGTTTAGGTAAATATTTATCATATTGTAGCTTATTACACTATTTAACCAATGGACTAGGCATGCACGAGCGTTCCCCTTTGCAACTTTAGTGGATCAAACAATCTAATAACTTAAAAAAAACTACTTCTCGAATCGATTTTTTAATTGATGTATACCGTTGTACTGGTAGTGACTTATGTATGTTGAGGTTATTTACTGTATTTGCTACTCATTTAAGAATATTTTCTTGAAAATACCTTTTTTATACCAATGTTTTAGTTTATAAGCACTTTTTTAATGTTGATCAAATCTAAACAACTGAATAGTCTAGTTATGTGATGTGATTTTAATTTTTATTGAAGCTCGAAATATTATACTTACCCTTATATTCATAATCGTTTATTAAACCTATTTTAGTTAAAACACATTTAAGTCTATTGCTGTCGTTGCAAGCGTTTGTTAACGTTATCATAATTACCTACTTACATAACTAAGTATTATATGTAATTAAAAGTATTTTTGTACTCGAATATTTAAATAGAGAAGTACTTGTTAATTGAAGATTTATTTTTATCGTAGATAGTGGCGTTATTATTAAAAAAATAATTTTCATTCAAGAAATGCAATTGTTTTATTTTTTCCTAACGCTTGTGTACGTAACTGTACCATATTAATAAATACTATATTGCAAGGTTAAGAACGTTTCTAAGATATATGGCACGGCCGCTTTTTTGTAGCCATCCGAACTTGGTCGGGTTATGTAGGTTTTCGATGCTTCGTCAGTATTATAATTGTTTTTCTTTAATTACTGAATTTAATGTGAATAGTTGAATGAATACACTAATTATTGGCATACATTTTACCATGCAATTCCTTTAGAACGTCGTGATATTTGACTGCTTTGTAAACAGTGATCAATTCATGGTAAATTGTCCTATAACTCTTTAATTACTAACGGAACATCATTGATACTTGGCAACATGTTGCAGACACTTACAAGGTTTGTATAAACGTGAAAATCTAGACCCCAAAGTGCATACTTTAAAAACTAAGACCTAATAAGCGTATTTTACGTTTATATTTTTATCTTTTAAGCCCTACGATTTTTTCTAAATCTATTTTTTAAACAAATATAAACAAATTCAAAACAACTTATGTAAAAATCTACAGCTCTCTATGTAAGCGCTTTATATGAAAACTAGGTAATGGCCAAACGTTCGCGTAGCGGAAACTTGAATTTCTCCGAAGTTTATGCATGCACTAATTTTATTCATACGTACACAATTACACACAAATACACACTAATTTTTGGACACATCTCTTTTCTTCTAAAATCTATGGATTAAAAAAAGTTCCGCCAGGACAACGTTCGCCCAGCGGAATCAGTTTTTGGTGAATTTCTCCACAATGGCTGCGTGCACAAATTTTTTTATACCATACACAATTATACGACGTCATACACTAAATATCTGCATAATTAAAATCTTTTAATTCAACAACATTCCGCTGGGCGAACGCACACACTGAATAGACTTCTGTCGTGATCCTTTACATTCTCTAGAAATGAAAAAGAGTTCTTAATTTATTGTTCTAGTATCTACGAAGAGATATTAGGGAAAGGTCAATGTACTTTATTACACGTTTATCTGGCGTAAACTATAGGCATCGTAATTCATTATTGACTGACTCTAGTCTGTCATTCTTGTTGAAGAACGAAGGAATAAATAAATATTGGTTGTTTTAAAGTCCCCATTGTATCACGTACAATGGTCCAACTTCAGGACTAAGTGCGGAAACCAAAACCCCCTAATAGAATAGAAAAGTCCCCATTGTAAGAGTAGGAGTATTCACAAGTCAGGATGCCTATGACAAGATTTGCACTGTTCATCTTTGGACCACCGCTGTCTCACAAACAAAGAATGATTTAGCAGAACTCCTCAAATGTGATGGATATAATATAATAATATCAATGAAGCAGTTGGTAAAGGAATTAAATATTAGAATATCTATACTAATATTATAAAGCAGAAGAGTTTGTTTGTTTGGTTGAACGCGCTAATCTCAGGAACTACTGGTCCGATTTGAAAAATTCTTTCAGTGTTCGATAGCCCATTTATCGAGGAAGGCTATATATCATCACGCTAAGACAAATAGGAGCGCAGCAGTAATGGAAAATGTGACGCAGACGAATCTGCGCGGGTCAGCTAGTAATTATATATTAATGAAATACTACCTCAATGTTCAAGTTTGTATTTAGAGTGGTTAAATGTTTACATACTTACAAAAATTATCACTTTATATATTTGATATACATTTATGTAAGAATTTATAATTAATAAGTGCATGTGTTTTCATTGTTTATTATCATTTACTTCAGCACCATCTGAAAAAAAAAACAGAATAATGAAGAAATAAAACTCCCAAATTCATGAAGTTTTTCAATGTTTATCATTTATTGTCTTTCCTACCTTTTGCACCTAGTACTTTACACTTAGGAAGATGCTGCTGAAGAGAAAGCTTACATTCTTCTAAATGTTCAACACTTTCCAATTGAAACAACAATAAGGTTTCAAGCTTATCAAGCACTTTCAGTTCCTTTACTCCAGCATCTGTGACATTTATGCACTTGGAAACTTGGAGATATGTGATTGTATCACAACCATAGGATAGCCCCTTCAGCGCTCTGTCATCAATGTAGCTGGCATTGTGAAGGATAACTTTGCTCAACTTTGTGCACCCAACTAAAGACAAACAAACTTAGTGGGAAACCTGTCATAAAGTATAACATAATTATTTTTGTCAGCAACTACTTTTGTTAAAGCTGCAAGATCAAATGAAGCAAAGCAGAGCTTTTTCTTTATAAATAAATGGAATACAGCAAGGAATTTCACCATTTTATTTCTATTTGACTGAATAATTTTTGACCTAAAATTATTCAACCTCTTGATAATGAATCATACAATTGTAAAAAAATTGAGCTTGACATCAGAGCTGTGTACATTTATTTACTTTCACCTGTCAACACATAATCTATTTTGTCAAGCTATATATTTCCAAACTTAATTTACTTAAATGAGGGAAGCCATAGTGTGAAATAGACGAATCTGTCCCATCAATTTCTACTAGTTTAGGAACTGCTTGTTTTTCTGACGGTAGCATGTTGTAATCAGCCAGTTTTTTTCCACCGTCCCAGACTACCTTGCCTCCATTTCGTAGCACCCATTCAGCGCATGTGCGATCTGGGCCGAATTGTTTAATGCGATCGACATCTGGTCTATTAAAACTCATATTTACATACTCCCAAAACATTCTGACTTGATTGTCTCTCGGTACAAACATCCTGGGAGCGGTAGCTCCCAGAATTCTCTGAAAGTTAAAAATAAATTAAGTATTTTATTAGAATCGTTTTCTGTAAACAGGCACAATAAATTTATTGCAAAACACCAGTGCGAAAGCAACTTACCTGACGCAAAGAACACAGCATTTTACAGTGTATTTAATATTTAATTACTGGAAACGATATGCGCGTAAATAAAAGTTTTTATTTGTCGCGGTCGTTTAAAATGACATGAACGCATGAATGACACACAACACGCACAACACAATGTCAAATTTTTGTCAATACATACCAAAAGTCCAAAAGTCACGGTCAGGCAGAGTTGTTTTTGTTTTTGACAGGTGCTAGAATCCAGGCTGCGATTACACTTGGCTACCTTTTGGCTGTTGCCGTCGACTTCATAGTTGATAATGTTTACTTTTACCATGCTTTTTTTCAAATCTTCCGTCAAAACTTTTTTTTATTGAATTGAGCAGCTCAAATTATTTTAATTTTATAATTTAGAAATCCTCTCGAAGTGCTCCTTAAAATTAAGCTAAAAAGCTACATTCAATCTCTACTACTTTAACTTAGTACTAAGTTGCATAACGAGAAGACATTAATCAGAACAATATTTCACTTACCAGTTTGAAAGTAGTACTCTGTGCAATACTTACTGATTTAAATTAAACGTAAATTTATGTCTAGCAAATTAAAAATTACAGCTAGTATCAAGACTAGGTTGGAACTTGGAACGCTAGGTATTCGATTGCAGCGGGCTGCCACACGAACAGCACAGTGGCGCCCCTATTATTTTCTACTTTTTTGTGTGCAGCCATAAGCATAAGGTCTTCACATATACAGGTGACAGGGCATGCGGCGCGTGACGTGGGTCATGGACTGCAGTATATTTTCTATCTCTATGCTGCAGAGAGACGAACACAAACACGAGACAAACACTTTAGATTGGACAAATTCGAGAACCCACACCGCACCCGAACCACTGACGTATAAATCATATGGACTTGAAACGTTTGACTATAGAAATAAACAGTTAAGTCAGTCTTGGTCAGAGATGACAGAGACAAAGTCTACGATGGAGCGAGCTTACCCAGAAGTAGCCTATTCACTATAACTTTGAAAAGATTAGGGTTATAAGCATTCGGAAACACAGACGCAGGCAGAGAGTTCCACTCCTTTGCTGTGCGCATTATGAAAGACGCTTGGAAGCGCTTAGTGCGAGTTGATGGAATAGCAACAAGGTATGGATGGCAAGTTGAAGTGCGTCTGGATGTCCGATGGTAGAAGGGGGCTGGTGGGATGAGGTCGTGGAGTTCCTGGGCACACTCTCCGAAGTACAATCTGTAGAAGACCGACAAGCAGGCAACCTTGCGGCGATGAGCCAAGCTGTGTAGCTTGGCATCAACCAGTTTTACGTCACCAATGAGCCTCTTAGCTCTGCTTTCCACCGAGTCAAGCGCGGCAAGCTGATACTTAGCTGAGCCATCCCAAAGGTGGCTGCAATACTCCATGCAGGATCGGACTTGTGCTTTATAAAGAGTTAAAAGCTGCTCATGCTTGAAGAATCGCTTAACCGTATTTAGGATGCCCAGCTTTTTGGCCGCAGTTTGGGCTTTGCACTCAATGGTGGCGCCGAAGTTGAGACTGGATGACAGCTCCATGCCTAGGAGCTCGAGCCGATCAGTTACTGGAATAGATGCACCTCAAAAAGTAGGAGTTTGGTTGAAACATCTCCTATTTGCGGTAAAGAGACACGCATTTATACGCATTGAGATAAAAACTTACATTGAGTTGAATATCGATATCAGATGCGCATGTTGCTCGCAGTTACAACCCTACGAAAGGCAGCCATTTTATGTGCCCAAGTCAGTGGTAGGTAAACTTTACACGTTTTTTTCGTAGGTACCTATGCCCAGTCCATTATGATTTACACGTCAGTGGCCCGAACCGAGTCTACTAAGCACGATTATTTATCTGTGGACAACACCTCTTCAATGGGGAGTTAAACTGCCTTTTCATCCCACCAGATGTCGCATGATCGACTTTGCCTAACTTTGTCCTGTCATCTGTCTTATTTGTTGAGAGGTATTTTATGGATCGAAATGATAAAACGTTGGAAACATTCATATTGACATAACAGGAAAGACAGGATAAAACAAAATATTACAAAAAGCAAAGATAAAGAGAAAACCTCCTTCAACATCCTCCCTTTTTCGATAATCTTTATCGTATAAGTCCCACCATTCCTGAAATTAGATCCAGTCTAGGTTTATGCACAGGCTTAGTCAAAATATCAGCACACTGGTATTCTGTGGGAACATTGAAGTTCTTTTTCAGTAACTAATTCTCTAACATAAAAATGTCTAATAGCAATGTGCTTTGTGCGACGATGTAACTCTGGGTTTTGTGCAAGCTTTACAGCAGCATTATTATCAATTTGAAAAGTAGGGACTTCTATCAAATACTACTTTGATAGAAGTCCCTACTTTATTTCATTGAAAAGTCTCTTCAGCCAAACAATCTCACGAGCCGCTTCACTAGCTGCAACAAGTTCTGCTTCGGTGCTTGAGATAGCTACAGAAGTCTGTTTACGACTTGCCCAAGAGATTACTCCTCCTGCATACACGCATAAGATTCCAGAAGTAGAGCGTCCTGTATCGAAATCTCCACCATGATCAGAATCACTAAAACATTCCAAGATTCCAGTTTTGTATCCTTTTTTGTAGACAATTGCTGTATCTAGGGTTCCCTGAATGTAACGAAGTATGCGTTTCACTTTGTTAACATCTTCTAAAGAGGGATTTGTAAGTTTCCTGGATACGACCCTAACAGTGTATGATATGTCCGGTCTAGTACGCTTACCTCTCAATCAAAACCGCTTTTTTCCTGGCTGTTGAAGCATTTCTATTACGTAACTCCACTTTTAATTGTAAAACAGTCCAAAAAGACTACATTTTAGATATAAAAATATGGGAAAGCAGCAATAACAAACTCGTATAAACATCAACACAAACTTGACAAGGCAGCTTCGAAGCTAGCGACATCTATGTCAAGCTTTAAAATCATTCATTCATTGATTCAAGTGGAGTGGTGGATTTATTGGATTCATGTCATATCCCGCTAGGATAATTGTATTCTGTGGTCATATCTCTATATGTAGTCTGTGATTCATGTATAGTAAATTGAAAATGTAGTTGTATGTTGTGAAAGCCGAATTATTATGAAACTTTGCAGCTATTTTAATATCTATTGTTACCAGTTCGGTTAAAAATTATATGATCGTGTATACTGGAACGTAAACATCATTTTAAATAATATCATATGAACATACATCATGTCTGAATCCTACGGTATGGTATCTTGTCGCAATCCTCTTGTTTGTGTATTGTCAGATATTTACAAATTCAATTTTCTATTACAGAATATCTATTCAAATTTCTAGTAATCGGGAGTGCTGGTACAGGAAAGTCGAGCCTTCTCAATAATTTCATTGGAAACAAATGTAAGTAGCCATATTATAATAAACTTAGATGATAGTTGTGTCACTAATAATAATTGGACGTAGTTTCTGAAAAACGTTCCAACCCACAATCAGATCAAAATAGAGTTACTAATACCAAATAAGTCACGTGATTGCTTTTTACTAACTGTCAAAATTTGGTGGCTCTACTGTCATTTTAAAAATGAAATCATGATCTAGTAGCCCAACCCACAACATGTATGGAGAACACAAATAAGTATTCAACTAAAAGACTCCAAGCTGTGTGGAACAACCCAAATTTAAGACAGAGTCATAAACAATTATCACAAATGTGATCCAAGCTATATGAAACGTTATTGATTTTTTAAAATCTGTTTGACGTTAGTAGAATTGAATTTCCACTAAAACGTTCCACGCCACCTGAAACGTTTTTGTTAAAAAATAATATGTGCACTCTCCGTAGAATAGATATTTTCATTAAAATGGTCCAAACCATTTGAAACGTTTTCGATTTAAATAAATGTTACTCATCTCGGCAAAATATAATATTCATTAAAAAGTTCCAAGTCATCTGAAATGTTTTTGTTTAAAAATATACATAACGTCAGCCAAATAAGTAATAAATTCATTATAAAGTTCCAAGACATCTGTAACGTTTTTGATTTAGGAATATTTACCAACACTAAAAATAAACTTGATTCTTCTAAACGTTTCAAATTACATGTTTTTAATTATTGCAATATTACACGAGATACACCAACGAGATATGTCTAAAGTGATCCATCTCGTTATTTTCATTAGTTTTCTTAACAAATTCGATAGTTATTAATGATAAAAAATAATTGATTAAAAAAATTAAAAAACAAAAAAATTAAAAAAAAATTTTTAATCAATTATTTTTATTTTTTATTTCATACGGTTTAGTGACCAAACGATATTTTGATTTAATAATAAGTAATTCGAAACTAATTCGTCTTTTGATTGATTCAATACTAAATTTTTTGAGGTGATTCAATACATGGAGAGACTTCATTTAGCGTAGCTCGTAGATAAGCTTACGTGGATCTGAAACACCATTTGACAAACCTACTAGCTACCACACGCGACTAAGTGCGCATTAGCCCTTAGAAAACATGGTAGAGCCTAGATCTACGACAACTCTGAAGAAAGCCGTCCCTTACAGCTCGTGCACTGTCATAGCCATACATAATCTTAGTGGTAGCATACAACACACAAGAACCGTCCGGTTAGAAGATCTTCCTTTTTACCAAATATCGGATCCCTCTGTGGTATAACACTGTTGTGCAACTTGGGAGGATGGGATCCTCACAGGTTGACTTCCTCGCTATTGGTGAGCGTTGACATGCTAAACCAGTTTGAAAGCGAGTTTGGGGTTTTGGAGCACCCGCAGTAGATCGCCAAGTGCCCAAAACGTCCGCACAGAACACAACTTAATGGATCTGTGCATTGGGGGTGGTCCTGGGGTCGGGTGCAATTCGCAGGACCAAGCTCATTTCTTGACGTATCTGGGTTACAAAGCGAGAAACAAATAGCTTTGCAAATGGCCATGTAGTTCCCGGCGGTGACACTGTGTTCCGACTGTGGTGGTTCTAAAATCTACTGTACCTGTGTAATCAGTACCAAGACAATCGCGGCATTAGTGGTATAATAGATCCAAAAGTTCACTTGTATGCAACTTTTTTTATGGATGGGATGACTTCTCCAACTTTGGGCGAAGGAGAAGGGAGTGTCACACTCTTACTGACTAAAACCCACCCGTGTTCCCCCCTAGTGCCCTTTGCGTTCCAGGGCCGCGGTGACTGTTTCGAACAAATTCCGCAGCCCTGGCAGGCACTGGCCCCGTCTACTTTGCTGACATCTCTTTGAGGCGCGCATGGAACACAACGTGCCATCGATCCTGGCTTAGTTCTGATCGGACAGAGAGCCATCCAACGCTCGCCGACCTCAGGCCCGGGGCGTCTTCTTCTGTTGACTGGCTGGGGTGTTAGTTTTCCCTCGCTCTCACGCGAGAAACAAACATGCCATACTTCAGCTTCTACGTCCAGTAGTTTCGACTGTGCGTTGTCAGTCACTCACTCACTCAGACAGACACTCACACCCGTATTCTAAGTCAAAACCTCATGATTTCCTCGACTCGACTCAACATTACTGAGGTGGATCGATATTCATAGTTGCAATTTTACTCCTCATCTCAAACTGTTTCCTCAGCTGAGGTGAGGTGAGAGGTGAGGAACCAACTGTCAAATTTGAGGTACGTCGGCATCTACCTTATAGCTTCCTCAAGTGTCCTCAACGCGTATTTAATCCGATTTCCAATATGTCTTTTGAAGAATTTATTGAATATTTGTACGATAATCCTTACGATTACATATCTCGACGCTATTTACGAGATGCAGAAAATCCAATTGAGTTTTATGATGAAAATGAATTTAAAATTAGATTTCGCTTTAATAAAGATGTTGTGATGAACTTCTTGTTGCCGCTATTGTTTCAAAATATTGGTGGTAACAGACGTGGATTACCAATTCCACCCTTAATCCAAGTGTTAGCCGCTTTACGATTTTATGCAACAGGAAATTTTCAAGTAGGTACCTAAGTTGACTTTTTTTTCGCACAAACAAGAACTTATCAATTAATATTATTGATTTATTACAGTATCTACAGTACAGTACATACATATTTAATTGGTATTATGTATTTTCAGATTGTTTGCGGAGATTTGCACAAAATCAGCCAATCAATAGTTTCAAGAATTGTGGCTAAAATTTCTAAATTATTAGCATTAAAAATAAGACGCTTTGTCAAATTCCCTGACGTTGCTGAGCGAGCTGATGTGAAGATCAGATTTCACCGTATTGCTGGATTTCCTGGGGCTATAGGATGCATTGATTGCACTCATATACCAATAAAAAATCCCAACAGACAAAACGGTGAAGTATTTCGCAATCGCAAAGGTTGGTTTTCAATTAATGTCCAAATAGTGTGTGGACCGCAAATGGAAATATATGATATAGTAGCACGGTGGCCTGGCTCTGTCCACGACTCAAGAATATTTTCAAATAGCAGGTGTCATATGAGATTCGAAGAAGGGCATCTGGCAGGTTTACTTATTGGTGATAGTGGTTATGCACAATCGTCGTTTATGTATACGCCTGTGCTAAATCCACAATCAGAACCTGAAATAAGATACAACAGAGCTCACATAACAACAAGAAATGTAATAGAAAGATTGAATGGCGTATGGAAAAGAAGATTTGCATGTTTAAATAGGAAGCTGCAAAACAATCTTACAAACACATGCAATATAATAGTGGCATGTGCTGTGCTACACAACATTTGTATACAAACTAATCAAGAATTGCCTGAACCCATCACTGATACTGACCCTATTCCAGTCTCCCACTCTACAGATACTGCGCGGGGTAGCATTATTAGGGCTGCATTTATTGCAAGGCATTTTAGTTAATAAGTAAAATTATAGTAGTAGCTGTCTTTATTTTTATTTTATATCTTTATTTCTATTTTTTAAATAAATATTTTGATTACCAAAAAATTACAGTTTTCATTAGTTTTATTTTAATTGGTACTAGGTAACTAAAACTAGATATGTTTCTTACATGTAACAACTAGATAATTGTAATCTGATGTAATCTTAGTAGCTTTATTTTTAATGTTTTTTCATGTACAAGTTTATAAAATAATTTTGACACCTAAGTACCTATATGTAAGAAGGACATGGAAATAAATACCATTTTATAGTTCTAATTTTTATTTCTAAATATTGCCAAACGTAGTTCAGCCTCTTCCCTCTTAGCCCTATTGCATTGGACAAGTTCCTCCGCAGCTGCCCTCTCAGCTTTGGCTTTTAAAAAGTTCTCCTCTGCTATCTTCAGCATCCACTCTTGCTCAGCTATTTTAAAGAACAATGGTCAAATTTCTATAGGAGCTGGACCTTACTTTTATTTTTCATGTCCCAAAATAAGCTTAATTTAGATTGGTTTGTTCTAATGTTGGATACATCATCCCGTTTGAAAATCATTTCTAAATAGCCACATTTTTTTGGAAAAGCGAAATTATACTTTTGAGTTTTGAAGCAACAACTACCTTTTATCCGACTGTTGCGTAGCCTAAAAGTGTACTTAGCGATAAGCAAAGAGGGTAATTAGCGATCTCGTTTCTATTTGTTGCGATTTCTATTTAAGAATTTCCCAAAAAATAAGGCATCTGTCAAATGAGATGCAGATGATTGCCGGGTGTAAATCAATGGCGCGGGTCGATGACCACAGATTAGGTAGCTTATCGATGATAAATGACGTTCCATTGTACGAAATTGAACGAAACGCTTTCACTTAATTATCTTTTATGACAAAGATCTAATGCATAATAAATCAACATAGTAGTGATATGGTGCCTAAATACTAATTTAAACAAAAATAGTTAACAACTATTCAGTAAAAAAATAATATTCATAGTCTTTGAATAAAAAGTCATTTCATACGCGAAATGAATCGTCAATAGGTGCGTTCTGAAACTATTATTCGAAAATAATTTAGAAAAAAAGACAAAAACTAAAATAAGGATAACTTTTTTTTGTGGCCACTTAAAAAGATATTTCTTGTGTTTTTTATGAACTTAATAAATAAGAGAATTTTTCATATATATAGCATTTAGGGTCACTATCGTTTCGACGCCAGGTACGTTTTGGCCAACCTTCTTTGTGTAGCTCCTCTTCTCTTTTTTGGGATCTGTCATAGGATCTTTGACGGATAGAGAATTCCTCTTGGATCACTCGAGTCCGTATATTTCTAGATCCTGTAATGATAATGTAGTAAATTAAGTACATACCTATATAGAACATTAACTTTCATTAAAACACTTTAAAAGATTTATTCCAATATTCTATTTTATATAATAAGAACAAAACTTCAAAGAATATTTGTAACTTGAAATATATTATTTAAGTACCTTCTGATGGAGCTACACCATAATCAGTCTGACGGGACTCAGGATGATGAGCAGGAATGGGCATATATGTATGATCTGGAAAATATTATGTGTTAGGTTAGATTGTCTAAAATAGCATTCAATTTCAATTAATATTGTGAATGAAATGTACCTCTTTCAATTGCAGACTCATTAATTTGTGTCCCACTCTGACTGGCAGTACATGGAACTGGAGGGGTGTCTGGCAATATTGCTGAATCTATTTGTATTTCTGTTAAAAAAAAGCAGGAATTAAAAATCAGACATTGGCAAAAAGTATAAATTATTCATTTACTAGCTGTTGCCAGCGGTTTCACCAGCTGCAACTCCAAAATTATCTCATGGGAACATAAAATCAGGACAAAAACTACAATCCACGTAGGATTGTTAATCCAGGTTATAAACTATCCGGGTACCAAATTTCATCCAAAACCGTTCAGTAGATTTTGTGTGAAAGATTTACTATTACTTAATACTAACCTGCAATATGTGTGTCACTATCAATAACTTCCATTAACTCAACATCTGTTTGATCAGCAAGGGCAGCTTCCAGAACTTGGTCTTGGCTAGAAGTACTTGGCAAATTAGGGTTAAAAGATCCACCCCCTGTCCTCATCCTTTCCCTTTTTTCATCTATACTAATATTATAAAGAGGTAAAATTGTTTGTAAGTTTGTAAGTTTGTAAGTTTGTAAGTTTGTATGTAGGGGGTAATCTCAGGAACTACTGGTCCGATTTGAAAAATTCTTTCAGTGTTAGATAGCCCATTTATTGAGGAATGCTATAGGCTATATATTATAAAGATATCATGCATATTAGCCAAACTATCTCAATTTTTGTCTATCCAGGCGGAAAAAAATAGCTCTTACAACAGAGTTATTTGCGTGCGCTGCCTTAACAGTTGTATATAATTGATAACAATGTATGGCAACCTGGTCCGCTTTGAATAGTTCTACAAAAAAGTCCGCGGCACCATATTTCTATCTTTTATATTTTAGCAGATATAGTAGCTTTTATGTGTTAAAAAAAGTATTTTTCGATGTACTTATCTTTGAACGATTTTTTAAACAACAAAATATTAAACCTTATCGAAAACAATGTTATGATGATCATAAGAACATCATAGAGATACGATTTGCTCAAAACAGTATGTCAATTGGTTGAAAAGTTTCGAAGATAATATAAAATTACTAAATCGCAAAACGCCGCCCGCGCCGTCCATTCACGAACCGCATTAGAACATGCTTTGTGCAATTACGTAATTTTTCTGAATCGTGGTGTTATGATTTTCCGCGGATTAATGACCCTCTCCAGTTATTATTTAACTTTTGTCGTTAGGTCGGTGAGTTGTACGTAGTTGGTTGAATGTTGTTGGTCTATTGTTTTGGTTGCTCGGTTTCTCAAAACACAATTACAATATTACTTCGTTCTCGTTCTTCGAGTTCGAAGCCTGCTGTGATATTTCTGTTTTTGGGATATCGGACAGTTTCAGCGATTGTTTATCATGCCTAAAAGGAAATCTCAACTTTTCCGTCAGACATCCCAGACATGAGACAAAAGCAGCTCGAGTACGCCGTACGGCAGAGTCTGCTCTTGATAATCATCTGCGCCTCTCGAGGAATAGAGAAAATATTTCGCAAGCACGCGCTGGGAAATCTAGCTCCGAGCGTTCATAGCGGCTTGCTAACCAAAGCTGGAGAACATCGCAGGTCCGTGCTCGGGAATCTAGCGCTGAACGTGCACAGCGTCTCAGTGATTTAAAGCAGCATGTCTCTTCAACAAGGGATAGGGAGTCTAGCGCTGAGCGCTCGCAGCGGCTCGCTAGCCTAGCTACATACTGCAGCATTGTAGATGCAGCTTAAAGTCTTGGCGTCATTCAACCTTTTCAAATTCTACCTCTGTGCTGAATTGTTTCCTTTTTTGAGATTTAATTTAATTTTAGACCAATGAAAAATCTTTTGAAAAATTTGATAGCTATGGCTTGTCAGTGGCTGGTGAAGTTTTGATAGACGACGACTGCACCTGATATAATAAAAAAATATTTAAAATGCTAGTGAAAGCATAGTTTGTTTTATAAAACTATTAGTATGCAGATCTGTTGAAAATTTTGGTGTGGAGTTTTTCCTAATTATATGGTACGTATTTCTCGTTTTTATTCTTTCGGAAGATTTGTTTTTCTCGGCGTTGACAATATTTAATTAGATTTGTCTCTTTGTCGCAGGTTAATGTTAATTATACCTAAAGCGGATATTTAATATTTACAGTGTACCGATATCGATCAGACGACGATATCGGTCCCAGGACAGACCGTCCAGAGCCGTTTGGTTCCGTACTCGTCGTGCTTCAAAATTAATTCGTCGAAGATTAAATTATTCAACGGTTGTTTTTATATTTAGTTTAAGTACCTGTTTCCTATTTTTCATTTGACCACATTGACTAGGAGTTAAAAAGCCTACCTAGCGCCGCATTATCTAGGCAATTTGAGGAGTCGCTCCTAGGCCAATTTTTGGTTGCAACCACATATTCAGGCTTATTTTTACCCATTAAATTTAAAGAACCGTGCCTAGGTTTCCTTTCGTTTTTTTTTTAATTAAATTACCTTCTGTCTTTTTATACCTTTTGTACGTTCATTTTTTTTACGTTTTTGATATAACCTATAAATAAAAATTTACGTGTACGTTGGCGAACCTCAGGATTTTTATTTCGCTACAATACATATGCAATAAAAACAAAACCCTCCTTTTGGCAGCCAGGAAATAAATCATAGCACTCAATACTAACCGAACCACACTCATCATTTCATCAGAAGTTAAAATGTTTACCGCCCAACGAAGTGGGCAGGGGTCAGCTAGTTAGCCAATATAGTTTTACGCCGATTTTTTAAATTATCCCAACATTTTTTGAGTTGAGCTTCAGTTCTCTGAGAAAATAAATATAAATAAGGTTTATTGAATTATTGGTCATAGAAGGAAATAATTTCGATTTGCACTACACGACGTACTTACTTTTGAATTTGTTTCAATGGTATTGTATTCCTCCGTTAGACGAGCCCATGCAGCTTTTTTTAATGCTGGACTCCCCATAGTCGTTGCCACCGAGTTTAATTTATATTTTAATATTAACTCCTGGAGACAAATCTTTTCACTTTCATTAAAAAACTGTCTTGAAGTTCCAGCCATTTCATGGAAGTTAACTCAAGGTAGGATAGAACGAATTTAACACAGCACCGGATACAATGAAACACTGGTATAGGAGTATTTTTATGTTGCCGAGCCATACACTTCTCAAGTACCACATTTTTTATCCAGGGCATGGTTTTTTGTTCAAGTGGATTTATAAATTATTGGGGTTTGTTTATTTATGTTCTGCGTTAATTTGACAAGTGTTGACACTTCAAGTTGAAAACCACAGATAACGCGCTCACAGACTGCTTTCAAAATAAGCAAATGACGACATTCCTCTCAATATAATGACGTATGTCGTGACGTATTACCTCACCTCACACTCATTCGAGGTATCTCATAATTTCCTCAATCTGACGACTTTGAATACCAATTTTGAGGGACTTTTGAGGCTCTCCTTGAGGCCTCCTCGAAAGAGGTGTGAGTCGATCAGCTTTCGAGGTTACGACTTTGAATATGGGTGTAAATCACTCAGTAACGAAAGAATTTTATATATTGCAATTGAGTTGTAGCCCTCGGGGGGTCAAATGATAAACACAATGTCGTATTCGTATACTTGTCTACCTCTCGATTAGTGTAAGCCATAAATGGCGGCGATCGAAATTTTGGGGTAAGAGGTCACGTGGAACGTTCTACATTATGTGATTCTATTCCAGGATACGTCTGATCACCACTCTAAAGGATAGAAAATGTTTATTTACATACAGTATCTGTATAATATTGTTATTTGTTTCGAGAAAGGAGGCGAGTTTAGAAACGAAAACTACTGAATTATTTACAAATGAATGAATCTTATACTATTACATATTTTTGTAATCTACCAAGCATCTAGATGATGATAGTATACGTAGTTAATTAGTTATTGATTCATTCATTGTATTTTGCTACGGATTATTTACTAGTCCTGAATTTATTTAATTACGTATGTTATTAATTAGCAAATGAATGCATATTGAATCCTACTGTTATATATTTTTGTTATGTACTAAGCAAGCTCTAGACGATGATAGCAAATGCAGGCAAATTTTCAGGAAAATAAAATAATATATCCGTTTTTTTCATGATCAATGGCTACCGCATTATATATTTTATTATTTTCACTAGCCTATGTTACTCGGGATAAAGCAACGCTTTTTTCTAACGATATCACAAACATTGAAAACGGTTATGCCGTTTAGAAGTTATGGTGGAATAAAGAAACTCACAAACATATATACATACATGAACCCTGAAAACATAACACTCCTTTTTTAGACAGTCGTGTAATTAGGCAGTCGTGTAAAAATATAACAAATCGAAAGTGGTGACTTTGATTTTGAAGATGATGAAGAAGAATGTATATATCGTTGATATTTTTCACCACAAAATACTCTTTTTGTTATTTAATCTTGTTTTATTATTATTTTCTTTGTCATACATGTTGTATGGAACGTTTTGTATAAATAAAAATTTTAAAAGTAACATGAATATTGCAATAAACCAAAAACGTTCCACAGCAATATTTTTATGAATATTCAAAAAAGTATTAACATTGGAAGTCTAAAATAGGGTCAAGTTAAAACTTGATCATAACATCTGTAGCATACAAAAGCAACGGCCGTTAAAAAAAAGTATTTCGTAAAGTAATACGAGATTGAACTTTAATCGCAATTATCTCAAAATGTTAAGTGTGTGGATTGGAACGTTTTTCAGGAACTACGTCCAATTGATCATAACAAAGTAGCATAATCCAGAACCAAAGGTGTAATGGAAAAATAAAAAGGTCTATTTACTGTAAGTACAATGTTTGTGAATTGAAAGAGCTAAATACAATTCTGAAGTAATCCCATTAACTTGATTCTCTTTAATACCTTTAATTATATACATGTCTAGATAGAGAGTTCAAGCGTCTAAACTTCAAAAAGCATATTAGCTCACACTCAGCTCATAATTTTATTATGCTCTTCCCGTCCTCTCAGTGGCGACACTGTCATTGTGCGGTAAACACGCATTTAGGTAGCATAGGTAGCATTAAAAATGTCAATTTGCGCTATAAAAGTGTGCAGGAACTACAAAGGACGATGAAAACAATTAAAGTTACCTATCATCGGTAAAAAACTAATAACTATATCATATACTAGAGGCCGCCCGCGACTTCGTCCAAGTATAAATTGTCGTTATTGTGTAAATCCCGATCCCTCGGGCCTATGTGTTATTCTGGGTCTTCAGCTACCTACATACCAAATTTCATCGTAATCCGTCCAGTAGTTTTTTCGTGATAGGGTAACAAACATACATACACATACATCCATCCTCACAAACTTTCGAATTTATAATATTAAGTAGGACAGTACGAATAATTTATCTTTGCCCATGCGAAGTACGTCGCAATCGATTGGGCAGAATGTCAATCTGACAAGAAACTTATAACAGCGCATGCGCAGGTAGGTCGCTGCATGCATGCAGTCTCAGTCCCTCATATAATAATATGTTCAATGCATACTTGTGTCCCACTTACTCAATGCAATAGGACTGTTGGTACGAAAAGTGTTATTGTTTTAAAATATTTATCTTGGTTTTTCTAACTGTTTTATTTGTTTTTTGTGTGTTTTTGTGGTATATATGTTTGTTGTGTTACTTTGTGACCTTGTTATTGTTACTGGTTGTGTTTCTTACTTGTTAATAATACAAAATGGATAAATCAGAAAAATATTCTACGAACATAACACTTTTTTACGCGATGGGACCTGCGTGGTCGTCACTAAAAGCTAACTTCGCATGGGCAAAGATAAAAGATTCGTACTGTAGAAATAATTAAATCAACAAATGAAAGAACAATGGCCACTTTGGACTAGGAAAAAACAAAATTTGGTAACGAGATGTAACTATCACCATTATGTAGTGCATTTGTTAATGTTATCATTGAATATCTTCGTTTATCTTTAAAAGCTGGGGAAATAGAGAAAATTTAAAAAAAAAAATACTGCTTTATTTATCAGAACGCAGTTTAAAATATCCAAATTCGAACGCATCCATAACAACTTACGTTACTAGAGATGTGCATACTGTTTTAAAGTTTATGATTTTATTTTTTATCGAAATAAAATTCCAGGCAATAACTATCAACCGTATAAACTCGCGTTAAGCTAAGTCAATAATATAATTTGATGATACTTCATGGTAAATAATTTTAATAAAGCCATGAATAAAATGAAAACTAATGATTGACATTAAAAATCGATTCTGTCATAAATCGATCGATTACGATTATCGATCGTCCCTCCCTATTTTTGACAAGTACACAAAAAAGACTGGGTTGTGTGCAACTTTCTGTTACTTTTCTGATTATTTTTATATTTTCTACTAAAGAGTAGTAAAACATAAATGCTACTGTTGGTCAAGTTAATCATGTAAACATAACCTGAAAAACATATTTCATAGATTTTCAAGATTCTGCGGCCTTTTAAAAATATATTGAAGTCCGTTCTTAGTTATATTTATATAGGCAAACTAGCTTCTGCCAGCGGCTTCGCCCGCATGATCCCTAGGGAACATATTCCCGGGATGAAAAGTAGCTGATGTGCTATTCCAGACTATAATCTATCTTTGTTCTAAATTTCATTAAGATTGTTAAGTCGTTCTGGCGTGATTGAGTACTTCCCCTCGATATTATAATTATTAAAGGATATTGCAAACTGTTGTAAGCCGTTTTACGAAGCTACTCGCTAGCCTTTAGGCGCCAAGCTAGCCGCCTGCCTGTGCGTTCGCGACCTTATACAAAAATAATCCTCATAGCATGATTCAGTACATATTCACGCGCGATGGCTTATTATTAGCGTATTTCATGTAACTTTGGTGTTTCTATATAGATTTCTATGATTATTTTTTATGGAATAGTTAATAATGTTAACTTTTTAAATTAGGGATGACTGAGAGAGTTATAAACGTAAGAGTAGACAAATATAATCAGAAAGCTTCGAACTGCTAAGCTATCGGGAGTTACACGTGTTATTGTGCGTCAATCATAAAAGATAGACATATGCTGTCGTGGGATATTTTTTTATAATTTTAAGGAGAACATTTCCGTCATACATGATTTCTGAGTAGCTTTAACCATTAAGGTTGCACACACGACGGAAGCTTAAAAAATGGAGTAACTTCTCCCGTTTTCCCAACATTTCCCTTCACTGCTCTGCTCCTATTGATTGTAGCGTGATGAAAAGTACACTATAACCAGCTCAGGAGTATGAATAATAATTGTACCAATTTTCGTCAAAATCCGTCGAGTAGTTTTTGTTTCTATAGCGGTTATACAGACAGACAGACAGACAGACAGACAGGCAGACAGACAGACAAAAAATTTACTGATTGCATTTTAGGCATCAGTATCGATCCCTAATCACCCCCTGATTTTGGAAATATATTTCATGTACAGAATTGACCTCTCTACAGATTTATTATAAGTATATAGAAGATATAGATGAAACTAAATATGTTTCATCAAGTTACTTTTTGTTAGATTTTACTATAGTGCGAGCGGAAGTAGCTGGCCGCGCCAATCTCGAGGCACCGTGAACAATAATTGTTCAATTATTGAAAAGAATAAACAAAAAACAATTAAACTTTTAGAAATTATACCAATCTATTTATATTGTAATTAATAGTAAATTAAACCAAAAACAAATAAGTATATGAAATTATTCTGACATATCCTCTCTCTCATATAAAAAATGTAAATCGAAGAGATCCTTTTTAATACAGAGACCAAAGAGAGTTTGTGCAAAAGTTCTCTTAAAAATGTTAATCTGCAATCTAAAATATTATCCTCTTTTAACACGGCATTTAGATTTCGGAGACTTGTTTTTTTTTCTTTACCGTATAAAACCGATTTATTTATCTTTTTATCACTCCTAAATCAAAATCATCAACTTGTATTTTCTTTTTAGGGTTCCGTAGCCAAATGGCAAAAACGGAACCCTTATAGATTCGTCATGTCTGTCTGTCTGTCCGTCCGCCCGTATGTCACAGCCATTTTTCTCCGAAATTATAAGAACTATGCTGTTAAAACTTGGTAAGTGTGTATGTATTCTGTGAACCGCATTAAGATTTTCACACAAAAATAGAAAAAAAAAACAATAAATTTTGGGGGTCCCGATACTTAGAACTGAAACTCAAAAAAAAAAATCGTCAAACCCATGCGTGTGGGTATATCTATGGATAGGTCTTCGAAAATGATATACAGGTTTCTAATATCATTTTTTTTCCAAACTGAACAGTTTGCGAGAAAGACACTTCCAAAGTGGTAAAATGTGTCCGCCCCCGCCTCTCCGTCTCACCGCTCACATACCTAAGGCGCGGCCAACTAGTTCCGCGCGCACTATAGTCCAAGCATGTCAGCCGAGTGGCCATAGTTCTTTTATCAAAAGATGGAATGTCATTTTGACAGCATATTTACAGGGTCGCCTGGAGATTGAATGTAAAACGCCCCATGTGAGCGATAACTTCTTAAAAAAAATGTTTAATCATGAATTATCATAAACATATATTTCAAACCACCATAATTTAAAGGAGCTCGTGGCTAAATAATAACAACCGCACAGGTCGATCTTCGAGGTTAAGCAACGCTTGCCGAGGTTGGTCTGTGGATGTGTGACCATCTTAACATACCGAGTTTCCTCCGTGCCTCGGAAAGCACGTTAAGCTGTTGGTCCCGGCTGTCATTTGGAGATCCTTGGCAGTCGTTACGGATTGTCAGAAGCCAGAAAATCTGACACCGGTCTTGCCAAGGAGTACCATGTTACCCAGTTAATGGGTTGTGGAGGTCTGGTAGGCAGCCGATCCACGTAAAATGCTGGCTGGTATTCGGCTGAATCCGGTTTGACTGGTAGCCGACCCCAATATAGTTGGGAAAAGGCCAGGCAGATGATGATAATCTACAGTATACAATAGTAATAAAAAAACTACTGGACCGATTTCAAAAATTCTTTCACCATTAGAATCCTACATTATCCCTCGTGAACATAGGCTATAGAGACACCGTGGCTCCGGAACACAAAGGGCAATGAAGGAACATGGATGGGTTTTGATTTCCCATCACTAAAAAAAAAAAAACCCTATGCTGTTAAAACTTGATAAGGATCCGTATGGAAACTTCGATAATGTAACCCAAGGTGTGAATATATTATCAAAAAAGATCCTTACATCGCGCACGTTGCGGAAACGTTTGACAATAGACCAAAGTGATAATTCCGAATTAGAATTTAAGAATAAATAACTTTCAATAACAATATCATTTGCTTTACAAATATCTTATACCTACTAGTTTTTATGCAATAAGTTCTAATATGTGGAAAAAATCATAATCAAATCAATTAAAAACAAATGTTGTAGATAATTATGTCAAACACAAAAAATAATTCTTTTTTTACCATCTTTTATGGGAAACATTCAAGAGCTGGTATCACTCAGAACGCCCTCACTAGTATTGCGTACAGTGTAAGCTACGCTTATTTGCGTGACACGCACACAAGCGTTTCAATGCTGGCCTGCAGTTTTTGTTGCGATTGCAGCGCAGCACTCTATCTAGACATGTATATAATCAAAGTTTAATACATAAAAAATAAAATCTGTTTTATTGACAAACAAATTGTCATTAAACTAGAATCGTATAAGATTAATGTGCATGGTTTTAAAAATACTTGACCCTCCTGAACTGGTGCCTGTAGTTCCTGCACTTTCCGTTTAGAAGATTGCACAAAGTAGGCTATGCCATCTAGCATTGCAAATTTTAAACCTATGTAAAATATACTTGACAATTCGGGCGTCCCCGCAGTCTCCAAATGAGTTCCCCATAGGTTTGATTAGCTTTAGTATTCCACTTGGTCTACTGAACAGCGCCTCGACAGTTTGATTTTTTCCCCACCTTCTCTCATCTATGAACAAAGTTAAGAAAAATAAGGTGAAACAACGGCTGCGCTTCCTCCCAATTAAAGTGCACCTCACTAACATCAGGGGGTTGCACTCCAATCTCGATCCGTTCATCACCACCTAGAGACCGAGAAGCCGCACCTGTTTTTCCTAACGGAGACGAACATAACAACCCCGTCGGACGTGGCGTACCTCAACTACCCAGGCTACTCTCTAGAACACAAATTCAAGAAGCAAGCTGGTGTCTGTGTGTACGTCCGCGATGACATTTGTTGTCGTCGTCTCCGTTGCTTTGAGAAATCGGGTTTTTCTGCCATTTGGCTGCTTGTGGACACTGGCGTGGAGAAATCAATCTACATCGGCGTATACCGATCGCACAGCGGTGATCAGAAGACAACTGCGCTATTTAATTCCCTCGTGGAGTCGACTGAAGTAGCCCAACAACGGTACCCAACAGCGAAGCTCATTTCTGGGGGACTTCGACGCCCACCATAAAAAGTGGTTGTTCCCGTTCCAGAAAACTGACCACACCGGGTTAGAGGCACGCAAGTTTGCTTTAACGCTAGATCTAACCCAGCTGGTGAATGTGGCAACGCGGATACCGGATGTTGACGCCTATTCACCCAATTGCTTGGACCTTCTGCTCACAACTGATCCGGGCAGTAATTTAGTATCGGTCTCAGCTCCGCTGGGAACGTCTGACCACTGTTTGGTAAAATCCGTATCGAACTGCTCTCCTCCTGATGAGAGCCCCAGAGGCACGAGACGAGTATGGCGATACGATTCAGCAGGTTGGGAAGAGATGCGGCACTTTTTTGCGTCTTATCCTTGACAAGTGTGCTTCTCCTCGGGTGACCCCTCGTGCTGTGCTGACGTGATTTCGGACGTGATTCGGCAGGGAACGGAGTATTTTATTCCATTTTCCGATATTCCGCTCGGTCACAAATCGCGACCTTGGTATAATGCAGAATGCGCCCACGCTGAGGCCCGTAAAGAGTCTGCTTACCAAGCGTGGATCAAAGCCCGCGAGCGGATGGTCAAAGCACGTAGGATTCGCACGAGGAAGGGAGCCTTTAATTCTACCACTAAGTTCTGCAAGCGGGTTCTACGAAGGGCACGTTTTGACCATGTTGGACGTAGTGGAGCCAAACTAGCATCACACCACACCCCCCGGGTAGTAAGCAGTTCTGGTCCCTATCGAAAGCAGTCGAAACGAACTTCTGTCGACCCACTTTGCCTCCAGTGTTAAAAACCTGATGGGTCGCTGGCTCACTCTGCAAGTGAGAAAGCAAATTTGTTTGCATCTCTTTGCAAGCAATTCACGTCTGGACGCTGGCACTAAGCAACCATCAACTTTACCTCGTTGTGATTCTTCGATGCCGGAGATCGCAGTTCACAGTATTGTGCAGTCTAGACGTGAATTAGGCCAGCAGGCCTGACGGCATTACAGCAAAAGTGTTAAGGCAATGTGCGCCAGAACTGTCTCCTGTGCTGACACGCCTGTTCCGCCTCTCTCTTGAAAAAAGAACGGTGCCAAAATCCTGGAAGCTTGCAAATGTGCAACCGGTGCCAAAAAGGGTAACCATGCAGACCCTAATCATTACAGACCAATCGCCATTACCTGCATCCTTTGCAAGGTTATGGAAAGGGTATTGAACAGTAAGTTGCTGACGTACCTTGAAGACAATGATCTCCTCAGTGACCGTCAATATGGCTTTCGCCGGGGAGAGTCTACTGGCGATCTTCTTGTGTATGTCACGTACTGCTGGGGCGAAGCCATCGAGAGACACGGCGAAGCACTTGCTGTGTCTTTCGATATCTCGAAGGCTTTTGACAGGGTCTGGCACGCAAGTCTGCTCAGCAAGCTTCCTGCATATGGCATCCCAGCTGGTTTTTGCAGCTGGATATCGGACTTCCTTAGAGAACGGTCGATCCGAGTAGTTGTTGACGGCTGCTCCTCTGACCTCATGGCTATTGATGCCGGTGTTCCTCAGGAGTCTGTTCTCTCTGCAACTCTTTTCCTGCTGCCCATCAATGACCTACTTCAGCCTGGTCTTGTTGGGTACGCAGATGACAGTACGGTTACAGAGAGATACTTGTCCGGCGCCACAACCGGCGGGGATGAAGTTCGTTCCTTGAGAGAGGCCATGCTAGAGCGGACAAATTTGACCTTAAGCCTTGTCTCCCAGTGGGGTGACGACAATCTGGTCTCTTTTAATGCCACCAAAACACAGGCGTGTCTCTTTACCGCAAAAAGGAGAGTTTCAACCAAACTCCTACTTTTCGGGGTGCATCTGTTCCAGTGACTGATCGGCTCGAGCTCCTAGGCATGGAGCTGTCATCCAGTCTCAACTTCGGCGCCACAATTGAGTGCAAAGCCCAAACTGCGGCCAAAAAGCTGGGCATCCTAAATAGGGTTAAGCGATACTTCAAGCCTGAGCAGCTTTTAACTCTTTATAAAGCACAAGTCCGATCCTGCATGGAGTATTGTAAGGTGTTAAGTATCAGCTTGCCGCGCTTGACTCTGTGGAACGCAGAGCTAAGAGGCTCATTGGTGACGTAAAACTGGTTGATGCCAAGCTACACAGCTTGGCTCATCGCCGCAAGGTTGCCTGCTTATCGGTCTTCTACAGATTGTAGTTCGGAGAGTGTGCCCAGGAACTCCACGACCTCATCCCACCAGCCCCCTTCTGCCATCGGACATCCAGACGCACTTCAACTTGCCATCCCTACTTTGTTGCTATTCCACCAACTCGCACTAAGCGCTTCCAAGCGTCTTTAATAATGCGCACAGCAAAGGAGTGGAACTTTTTTCCTGCGTCTGTGTTTCCGATTGCTTACAACCATAATCTTTTCAAAGTTAGACTGAAAAGGCTACTTCTGGGTAAGCTCGCTCCATCGTAGACTTTGTCTCTGTCATCTGTTGGGGCCGAGTCACCCGCTTTCGTAGGAGAATACCCTTAAAGAATAGTCCCTACACGTAGTCCCCGGGTGGTGCTAATCAGGTGACATCAACTGGTGGTAGGTTTTGGCCGATGGCTTGTGACCACCCACTGGGCAAAGATGTACCGCCAAGCGACCTAGCCGCGTTGAACGCGTTCCGGTGCGATGCCCAGTGTAGCCAATTCACGAGGAGTTGGGTCGAAATAGTTGTTCCAATGCAGGCAGACCGATCAGGCACGTGTTGATATGGGCGTATCGGGAGACTAGTCGCGGAGGGTAGCCGGATCCGAGGCACGGTGTGCCGCTGGCCGACCGCAGGTAGTTGGGGGCCCAAGTAGTGTGCCAGCCACACATGAAAGGCTGCCCCGCCAACTGTCGAAAAATCCCGGAATGCACCATCGTGCTGGTTGGCGACCAGACGAGAGGGCCCGATGGACATCCCCGGGGGGGGCTCGGGCGTCCCCGCAGTCTCCAGACTAGTCCCCCAACGATGCCGTCCTGTCAGAGCGTGCCTGTGGGTTAGCAGCATGGAACCTCATTTCACTTCCTTCTCCTCTCCTTCCTTCACTCTTAAATATGAACAGGAACAGAAAGAAAAGCGCTGTACAGCGGCAGCACTCCCTCTCACACAAAGTGCACCTCTCTAATATACGAGGCCTGCACTCAAATCTCGCCGCAGTCCATCACCACCTCGAGACTGAGAAACCAGCGCTCCTGTTCCTTTCCGAGACGCAAATCAGATGTCCGTCAGACGTGTCGTACTTGTCGTACCTTGGTTTACCCTGGAGCACCACTTCAAACCACGCGCGGGCGTATGTATGTACGCCCGGGACGACATCTGTTATCGGCGTCTCGCGACTATCGAAGACTCCAGGTTTTCGACGCTGTGGGTTCTAGTGGACACTGGCCTGGATAAAATAATCTACGCCTGTGTCTACCGTTCGCACGGCGGTGATCTGGAGACAACTGGTCTCATACAGCACCTCAGTGAGGCGGCGGATGTGGCTCAGCAGCGGTACCCTTCTGCTCAACTGGTGTTGCTGGGGGACTTCAATGCCCACCATCAGGAGTGGCTCTTCCCATACCAGCACACAGATCATGCTGGACGAGAAGCGCGAAAGCTAGCGCTAGCGTTAAATCTCACCCAGCTGGTCCAGGGGCCAACAAGGGTGCCGGACGTTGATTCGCACACAGCCAATTGCTTGGACCTTCTGCTGACAACGGATCCAGACCGCTACTCGGTGTCGATTTCTGCTCCGCTGGGTAGTTCCGACCACTGTCTGGTGAAATCTGTGTCCGTCTACTCCCCACCCGATCCCAGCCCAAGAGGCACTCGGCGGGTATGGCGATACAGGTCAGCAGATTGGGATGGCATGCGATCTTTCTTCGCATGTTATCCTTGGCAGCCCACTTGCTTCTCTTCAACTGATGCATCGTCGTGCGCGGACGCCGTGACAGATGTGCTGCGGCAGAGAATGGAGTACTACATTCCGTTCTCGGACGTAGTGATGTCTGGCGAAGCTCGCCCGTGGTTTGGTCCCGAGTGCAACCGTGCTAATGCGCTAAAGCATGAGGCTTACCTAGCATGGGTTGACGCCCGTACCCGCAAAGCAAGTGACACGATTCAGAAGAAGAGAGCCTTCAACAGGGCTGCCAAGTCCTGCAAGAAAGTGTTGCGGAGGGCTCGGTTCGACCACATTAGCCGAATAGGGAACAAACTTGCTTCTTACCCAGCAGGTAGTAAAGCTTTTTGGTCCCTGGCTAAGTCGGTCGAATCGAACTTCTGCCGCCCCTCACTGCCACCACTGCTGAGACCCGACGGGTCGCTGGCCCACTCCGCTGAGGAGAAAGCAAACTTGTTCGCCTCTATGTTTGCGGAATCGTCACGTCTAGATTGGGATGCCGCGAGGCCCCCTACTCCTCCTGTTGGATGCGGGTCATATATGCCGAACATAAGCATTCATCAGAGGGACGTACTTAGGGTACTGCGTAACCTAGACGTGAACAAGGCTAGTGGCCCCGACGGGATTCCAGCAATTGTACTGAAGACTTGTGCGCCTGAGTTGTCTCCGATCTTGACACGCCTATTTCGCCTTTCGCTTGAGACTGGGAAAGTGCCGAAGGCTTGGAAGCAAGCTAACGTGCAGCCCGTGCCCAAGAAGGGTAGTCGAGCCGACCCGTCAAATTATAGACCCATCTCGGTAACGTCCATACTCTGTAAGAGTATAGTAGTCTGGCACGATGGCCTTATTAGTAAGCTTCCTTCCTTCGGTCTGCCCGTCGAATTGTGTGACTGGATTGCAGATTTCCTGAGGGATCGGTCTATCCGAGTGGTCATAGATGGCTGCTCGTCCGGACTGCTGGATATTAATGCCGGGGTTCCTCAGGGGTCATTACTCTCGGCAACATTGTTCCTGCTGCATATTAATGATCTGCTAAAACCCGGTACTTTTGGGTATGCAGATGACAGCACTGTTGCTGAGAGATACGTGTCTGACGCACGAGCTGGTGGGCCACAGACCCGGTCTCTCCGGGAGGCTATGGTTGAGCGCTTGAACGTGTCCTTACAGGCTGTCTCCGAATGGGGCGATGCCAATCTGGTCAAGTTCAATGCTGCGAAGACCCAGGCGTGTCTTTTTTCCGCTAAAAGGAGTCAATTCGACCCTGCTCCATCTCTCCGCGGTGTAACCCTGCCGATAACCGACAGACTTGAGCTTCTTGGTGTTACATTAACATCTACCCTCAATTTTGTATTACCAAAAAAATAATACCCCTTCATAGAGGCCAAGGCTCTAGTGGCTGCTAGAAAGTTGGGGATCCTGGCAAAGGTGAGACGGTACTTCACGCCGGAACAGCTTCTTAAACTGTATCAAGCGCAAGTTCGATCATGTATGGAATACTGCTCTCATCTTTGGGACGGATCTGCCAGATACCAGCTTGATGCCCTCGAGTCAATTGATAAACGAGCCAAGAGGATCATCGGCGATGATAAGCTCGTCGAATCGAAGCTCCAAAGTCTTGAGCATCGACGCCGAGTTGCTGGCCTGTCGGTTTTCTATCGGTTACATTTTGGGGAGTGTGCGACGGAATTGCATAACTTAATTCCGCCAAGCCCGTTCCACCATCGGACCACAAGACGTACGGTGATGTGCCACCGGTACATGGTGGACATCCCACCTATACGCATAAAACGTTTTGGGAATACATTAATTGTGCGTACAGCTAAGGAGTGGAATTCCCTGCCTGAGTCTGTGTTTCCTGATAGCTACAACCTGGGAGTCTTTAAGTCAAGAGTGAATAGGTTACTTCTAGGCAAGCATGCTCCACCTTAGACCGCATCATCGCTTAACAGCAGGTGAGATAGCGGTCAAACGTACGCCTAACAATGTTAAAAAAAAAAAATCTCTGACCAAGACTAGAGTCAAGAGCAAACCCATATCAAGTAAAAAAAAAAATGTCTTGTAAAGCTTAATACTTTGTTAGACACACTTATTTGTGTACCATTTATTGTATGAACTGTTTTGAAGTTGTTATTGAACCAAAAATGCTAATCCTTCTTTAAGTTCCTAATCCTGTGTAAAATTAACTAGTTTCAGTCGTACTGTATTGTTGCCATGGAAATGATAATTTTAAAACAGTGATCTGAGATAATTCAATTAATTAAAAGTTAGTTTTAGTTGCACTTGCACTTATGAATGCCCAATTCAGTTGATAGGATTAAAAGCAACTGTTAATTATTATGCTGGATCCATATACTTGACAGTTGCCACAAACTACAAACCTCCACAATGGTTTAGCGAAATCATTTTCAAAGTGGCTAAATGTACAAGGGTTCTAAACATTGACATCCACACATTTGCACAAGTTCTGGACAGGCAAGGCAATAATTGTGACGGTTTGTTGAGGTCTGGCAAGTGTGTGGATCCATCCAGCCAGCTATAGTATATCTATACTAATATTATAAAGCAGAAGAGTTTGTTTGTTTGTTTGATTGATTGTTTGTTTGGTTGAACGCGCTAATCTCCGGAACTACTGCTCCGATTTGAAAAATTATTTCAGTGTTAGATAGCCCATTTATCGAGGAAGGATATAGGCTATATATCATCACGCTAAGGCCAATAGGAGCGGGACAGTAATGAAAAATGTTACGCAGACGACGTTGCACGGGTCAGCTAGTTATTTACTAAGCTAGTCATGATGTTGATTTTCTACTTAAGTTGATAGTTAATGTATCTCTTGTGTGTGTTTGAGCATGTAACATAAAACAGTTTTGGCGGTCTTACAACTAAACTAACAAAAAAAAAAAACATTTATCACTCCCATCTTGATCACCTATACAGTAAGTTGTTTTCTCCATACTTAAATACAGTTGGTAGTAGTTTTTCGTTAATCGTTATACTTATGAAAGAACTGTGATACATATGTACTGCGGCAAAAAAACCATGGGCACATTATTCATTTGCTAAACTGTTCATATACTGGTGAATTTTTCAAGTGGGTGTGTATGGCCAAATCCCATACTTTAATGAATAGCGAAAAAAATACCCATAGGACACTTGGGCCCAATTTTTATGAAAATAAACTGAATGCACAGATTTTGAAACCAATACTAGTGCAGTGACTTTGGTGTCCTCCAGATCTGCACTTATTTTGAAAAAAAAAAATGCCTAAGTATACCTAAAATAGAAAAAAAAACAAACATTGTAATATTGCCTCCCATTGTATGTCTTTTAGTTTTCCTTTTGTGTTTAATTTTTGGTGTACCTACAGTAAAATATAAATAAATAAATATTGCACTATCTGAAAATTTTGATTAAATTCAGGAAAGATATAACATGCGGCAAAGTAAAGGAAAGATAACAATTATTTTTAATGCAATTTTAGTCACTAAATTCAGGCTTGACTCTCTTTTAAGTATTTTTCGCCAAACCTCATAATGTCGGAATTGGCCACCCACACCCACATAAAAACATCAGCAGCCTGCATAAAAGCTGATAAGCTGATTTAAAGACATTAATAACTACCTGACCACTTTGGTTCACATAAAAAAATTGGTTATCATTTTGTTGTTTCTATTTTTACAGTTAAGGAAGACAGATGCCACACAATTGGAGTTGAATTTGGATCTAAAATCGTGAACATAGGTGGAAAGTCTACTAAACTACAAATATGGGACACTGCAGGACAAGAAAGATTTCGTTCAGTCACGCGTTCCTATTATCGTGGGGCTGCTGGAGCCCTGCTAGTATACGACATCACATCGAGGGACTCTTTTAATGCACTCTCAAATTGGCTCCGGGACGCCAGAACTCTAGCAAGCCCTAACATAGTAATTTTACTCGTGGGAAACAAAAAGGATATGGAAGAATCAAGAGAAGTAACATTTACAGAAGCTAGTCAATTCGCCCAAGAAAATGGTAGGCTTATCTCAATGAGCCCATTTTTTTAAATGTGTTCATTTTTGTTCTTATAATTATATAATGCTTTTTTTTTCAGAGCTGATGTTCCTCGAGACAAGTGCTAAAACAGGAGAAAATGTAGAAGAAGCATTCTTAAAATGTTCGAAAACCATTTTGGCTAAAATTGAAACAGGGGAATTAGACCCAGAGAGGATAGGTTCAGGCATTCAATATGGGACTGGTACCTCGAAAAGACTTAGCGCGCCCAAGAAACCTGCACGAGGTCCATCTGATTGTGCTTGTCATCTATAAAATAACTTATTGTTGGCAATCATTATCTGCAGTCAGATAATGAATTCACCTATTTAATTTGCGGTCTCATTTTTTTAATGCTAACATTTTAATAAGTACCTATGTAAGTATCAAAAGTATATGAAGGCAATTTAATTGTGCTCCATGTAAGAGAACGATCTGATTACTGATTAGATATATAAAATTTATGTAGCTATATGTTTATTAATGTGTTTTTAAATTATTGATAGCAAGCTAACACATCTTAATATAATATTATTATGTTATATCACTGCACACATTTTGTCTGTCAGGTTGATATATAACACTGAGATTTAATAAACTAGTTATAATCTCATTTTTGGATTAAATTTATTGATCCCTTAGTAATTAAGAGGCCAATTACAATTTAACTGTGTTTTTTTTGCGTAAATGGCCAATTTTGGATTTCTTATTCTTAGAAACTGAAATATTTAGACAACTTTGGCTATTCGAGACTAGTTATTCGTATAGTTCGTAGCGGCCTCACTTTTCTAATTTCAAAGCCAAGATTCCAAAGTAAGTTGTTCATTAAATGCGCGACGGCACTTTTTAGGGTTCCGTTGCCAAATGGCAAAAAACGGAACCCTTATAGATTCACCATGTCTGTCTGTCTGTCTGTCTGTCTGTCCGTCTGTATGTCACAGCCACTTTTCTCCGAAACTATAAGAACTATGCTGTTGAAATTTGGTGAGTAGATGTATTCCGTGAACCGCATAAAGATTTTCACACAAAATATAGAAAAAAAAAAAACAATAAATTTTGGGGGTCCCCATACTTAGAACTGAAACTCAACATTTTTTTTTCATCATACCCATGCGTGTGGGTTATCTATGGATAGGTCTTCAAAAATGATATTGAGGTTTCTATATTTTTTTTCTAAACTGAATAGTTTGCGCGAGAGACACTTCCAAAGTGGTAAAATAAGAGAATGATAAAACTAAAAAAAATATATGATGTACATTACCATATGTGTAAACTTCTACCGAAAATTGGTTTGAACGAGATCTAGTGAGTAGTTTTTTTTAATACGTCATGAATCCAACTGCGGTTTACGATTTATGACGTATTAAAAAACTATAAAAAACTTTTGCTTAATCCTACTATCCTACTAATATTATAAATGTGAAAGTTTGTATGTTTGTTCGTCAATCACGCAAAAATGGCTGATGGGATTTGAATGAAATTTGGCACACATATAGTTGACATCCTGGAATAACACATAGGCTACTTTTTATCCCGATAAAAGGCATAGCTTAATGGCGGCGGAGTAGGAAGTGGAAATCAGACGTTTCTGCTGCCTTAGTACTTCAGATTCACAAGTACCAGGAGAGCATAAACATGTCGAAATATTTTCGGGTCTGAATTTGTGAGCGCCAAAGATTTTCGAGTACCAGGAGAGCAGACATATATGTCAAAGTATTTTTGGTCAGGTTTTTTATTTGCTGGAAAATAGATTGGCTTTCATTGCAAGCGTTCATGTTTGTATGTTTGGCTGTCAATCACGCAAAAACGGCTGAAGGGATTTGGATGAAATTTGGCACATATGTAGATTACATCCTGGAATAACACATAGGTTACTTTTTATCCCGGTAAAATACATGACCTAATGGAGACAGAGGAAGAAGTGAAAGTCCAAAGTTTCTGCTACCTTAGTACTTCAGATTCAAAAGTACCAGGAGTACAGAAACATGTCGAATTTTTTTACTGGGCTAGAATTTTGTTACGTTTGCTAAAAGATTCACAAGTATCAGGAGACCAGCAACATGTCAAATTAAAACGTGTCGAAGGTATTTTCGAGACCGGAATTCCGAGCGCTACAGATTCACAAGTACCAGGAGAGCAAAACATGTCAAGGTATTCCGGGGCCGGAATTACAAGCGCTACAGATTCACAAGTACCAGGAGAGCATAAATATCTCGGAAATTTTATTGGGGCTTAAATTATGAGTGCTTTAGACTAACAAGTACTAGGAGAGCAGAAACATGTGGTATTCCGAGGCCGGAATGTCAAGCGCTACAGATTCACAAGTACCAGGAGAGCAGAAACATGTCGAAGTATTTTCGGGGCTGGAAACTGTGAACGCTATAGATTCTCAAGTACCAGGAGAGCCACGTGTCAAAGTATTTTTCGGACTGGATATTGTGAACGCTATAGATTCCCGAAAATAACCAGGAGAGCAGAAATATGTCGAGGTATTCCGAGGCCGGAATGTCAAGCAACACAGAGGGGCCCGAAAGGGCCGACGCCTGCCGGAGTCGCGGGATTATTCGCAAGAGACACCGTGGCTCCGGAACACAAAGGGCAATGAAGGAACATGGATGGGTTTTAGTCAGTAGAAGTCTGACACTCCCTCCCGCTACACCCAGAGCGGGAGGAGTCATTAGATGATTTCCCATCCCTAAAAAAAAAAAAAAAAAAGCGCTATAAATTCACAAGTACCAGGAGAGCAGAAACATCTCGGACGATTTTTAGGGGTTTAAATGAGCGCTTTAGATTCACAAGTACCAGGAGATCAGAAATAGGTCGAAGTATTTTCGGGACTGGAATTCCGAGCGCTACAGATTCACGAGTACTAGGAGAGCAAGAACATGTCGAAGTATTTTCTGGGCTGGAAATTGTGAACGCTATAGATTCCCGAAAATAACCAGGAGAGAAAAAATATGTCGATTTTATTTTCGGGGCCGGAATTGTGAGCGGTTAAGTTTAAAAAATACCAAGAGAACAGAAACATGTAAAAAATTATTTTTGGGCTAAATGACTGAATTCTAAAGGTTCACAAGCACCAGGAGAGCAGAAACATGTCGAAGTATTTTCGGAGCTGGAAATTGTGAACGCTATAAATTCACAAGTACCAGGAGAGCAGAAACATCTCAGACGATTTTTGGGCTTAAATTATGAGCGCTTTAGATTCACAAGTACCAGGAGATCAGAAATATGTAGAAACATTTTCCGCGCTGGAATTGTGAACGCTATATTTTCACAAGTATTAGGAGAGCAGAAACATGTCGAAGTATTTTCTGGGCTGGAAATTGTGAACGTTATAAATTCCCGAAAATAACCAGGAGATCAGAAACATGTCGATTTTATTTGCGGAGCCGGAATTGTGAGCGGTTAAGTTTAAAAAATACCAAGAGAACAGAAACATGTCGAAGTTTATTTTCGGGCTAAAAATGAGTTCTAAAGATTCACAAGTACCAGGAAAGCAGAAACATATCGAAGTATCTTCGGGGCTGGAAACTGTGAACGCTATAGATTCTCAAGTACCAGGAGAGCAGAAACGTGTCGAAGTATTTTCGGGACTGGAATTCCGAGCGCTACAGATTCACAAGTACTAGGAGAGCAAGAACATGTCGAACGCTTTCTTGGGGCTTAAATTATGAGTGCTTTAGATTCACAAGTACCAGGAGATCAGAATTTACACAAGTACTAGGAGAGCAGAAACATGTCGAAGTATTTTCTGGGCTGGATATTGTGAACGCTATAGATTCCCGAAAATAACCAGGAGAGCAGAAACATGTCAATTTTATTTTCGGGGCCGGAATTGTGAGCGGTTAAGTTTAAAAAATACCAGGAGAGTAGAAACATGTCAAAGTATTTTCGGGGCTGGAAATTGTGAACGCTATAGATTCTCAAGTACTAGGAGAGCTGAAACATGTCGAGGTATTCCGTGGCCATAATTACGAGCGCTACAGATTCACAAATACCAGGAGACCAGAAACATACCCGAAACTGTACACAAGTACCCGGAGAGCAGAAACATGTCGAGGTATTTTCGGGGCCGGTATTATGAGCGCTGAAAAAATCAAAATTACCAGGAGATCAGAAACATGTCAAAGTTTTTCTGGGGGTTAATTGCAGACCGTTAGGATTCCAAAGCTCCAGAGGACCAGAAATATGTTGAAGTATTGCCGGCGCCGGAATTTTGAGCGGTTATGATGCAAAAGTAGGTACCAGAAGAACAGAAACACGTCAAGTATTTTTGAGGCTGCAAATATGAGCGCTATAGATTCACAAGTACCAGGAAAACAGAAACATGTTAAGTAATTTTGAGGTTAAAAATATGACAGAAACGTGTTGAAGTTTTTCTGGGCTGGAATTGTGAACGCTATAGAATTACAAGTACCAAGAGAGCAGACACATGTCGAAGTTTTTTCGGGGCTGGAATTGTGAGCAGTTAGGATTCAAAAGTAACAGGAGAACAGGAACATGCCGAAGTTTTTTCCGGGCTGGAATTATAAGCGCTAAAGATTAACAATTACCAGGACACCAGAAATATGGCGCAATATTTCTGGGGCTGGAATTGTGAGCGGATAGGATTGTAAAGTACCGGGAGACCAAAAACATTTCAAAGTATTTTTTCGACAGGAATCGTGAGTGCTTAAGATTCACAAGTACCTACCAGGAGATCACAAACATGTCATGATGTAATTTCGGGGCTGAAGTATTACTTTCAGCGCACCGCAAAGACTCACAATATCTGGATACCTGAATCATGAAGTTGCAGTTCCAAGGATGAGACAATGAGGCAAAAAAGTTGCGCGGCAATTCTGAAGTCTACGCAGACGAAGTCGCGAGAAGAAGCTAGTAATAACATAATTATACGGGTTTGTACGGAACCCTCGGTGCGCGAGTCCGACTCGCACTTGGCCGGTTTCTGAGCTCGTAGATTGAACTACTGTACTAACCAAATTAAATGAAAAATATATCATTAATATCCCTTCTATAGTAGTATGTGGCGGCCTCAGCGTGTCGGTGTCCGCGCGACATGCTCACGTTGACCATATTACAGGCAATTGGTCGTCGTCGCGGCGAACTAGTGCGCTTTCGACTGCGATCGTGACAAATTATTAGACTTCCGTGTTGTTCAGATGTTTCTTGTAAAAACCACAGCCAAACTAAACCAGGACTTCGTAAATCATGGAATCACTTCCCATATCCAAGTATAAGTATTTTTAACCGACTTCCCTAAAAGGAGGAGGTTCTCAATTCGGATGTTTGTATTTTTTTTTTATGTTTGTTCGGGCATAGCTCCGTCGCTTGCCAACCGATTTTAAAAATGATTTTTTTGTTGGAAAGGGAATACTTCCCAAATGGTCCCATGTTATCATACCAGAAACCAGGATCTGATGATGGCATCCCAGAGAAGTCGAGGGGAACTTTCGAAAATCGTATGGGCAACTAGTGCGTTTCTATTTTGCTTTTCTGCGATTTTGCAGTGGCGTTGTTAGGTGTGGGGTACCACTAAAAAGTGAAAAATAAAAAACTTTTTACAAAAAAATACAACTGACTTCCAAAAAAAAAAAACACTACAAAGTAAAAAATAACTTTACTTAATTTCGGAAGTCGGTGTCAAAAAACGAACAAATTAACAAAAACACCGAGTTCCAAAATTAAGTTATTTTTTACTTTGTAGTGTTTTTTTTTTTATTATATATATTTGTAGTCTTTAAAATCATGAAAAACAGCAAATCTTAAAATATGTCTATCTTTTAGCATGTTATGCTTGTTTTCAAATATCACAGAGACTAGATATACTATCTGTAGGTACTAATATTATAAAGAGGATAAATTTGTTTGTTTGATTTGAATAGGCTCCGAAACTACTGGACCGATTTGAAAAATTCTTTCACCATTAGAATCCTACATTTTCCCTGATGAACATAGGCTATATCATATTTTAAGAAAGTGAGGGGTCCGTATGAAAACCCAAGGTGCGAAAAAATTTACAAGAAAAATCCTTCTCTCGCGAACGCTGCGGAAACTATTGATGAAAATCAATTTAACCGTATAGTTCGATAATAGGTACATTTGGACCTTGACAGGCGAACCTCCGCCGGCTCGGTATTAGGTCCAATTGGAACTTAAAGATATATCATACGACATCTTTATTATTAACGCTACTTAAAAAATCTTAAATATGACTGTTAATTAAAATAATTGGACAAATAACTCATATGATAGCGCCAATAATTATCTCGTTTTGAACCCGCAAGTTAACTATTTTTCAAAATAAAATCCAAGTGTACAAATATGATACTCGCCGTCCACCTTTAAGCATATTTTTTTTAATTTTGTGGGTGAACGAAAATGATTATGCTAATCGATAATTTTTAAATGTCAATCTAATCGATTAAAATAAATAAATATTTTACATAAACTAACAATACTAACCTACTTCGTAACCTAACCTAACCTAACCTACTTCGTAAGCGCCATTGTTACTAACACCAAAATACTAACTTAATTATGGACTAATAGTCTGAAATAAAGATTTATTTATTTATTTAATAGGTAATTAATAAATAATAAAATTCAAAAATTCGAATAGGGAATATGCATAAAAAAAATATTTATTATCTAAACAGTTTATCTAAAAATATACAAAAATACATTACTAACAGTGGAAATAGAATCAAAATTGCTCGAGAACAAGCGAGATATCATTATTTTAAACAAATATGTCTGTCCCTCTCGCGAAAACGCTGTTTTCTATGGCAGCTGTATAGACGTCACGTAATGTGACGTCAAATTCCATGTTTGACTTCTCGTTCTAATAGTAATCTTTGAACAGTTGTTTTTTTTTTCTGGTATTGGTGGAATTTAATATCTTACCTGGACTTGTTAACCTGATCAAATAAATATTTTCTTCAAAACTATTCTTCCAGATACTTTGAACTTGTTCTATTACTTCTTGCTACAAAATGATTATGATAACGTTGGTACCAATGGTACCTACTTTATTGGCATTTTTCCCAAACAAGTTCCATTTTGCCTGGTGTCATAAGTTTACTTTGTTTTTTGAAGTGAAAACTTCTTTTGCGGTGTTGAGCACTTTTTTCTTGGGATGGGTATAAAACGTTAAACTCGCGTCAGGACACGTGACCAGACCGAAAATTCGTGAGACGGATGACGCGTCAGGACACGTGACCTGATCGAAAATTCGTAAGACAGATGATTCAAAAATGCACAACGTTAATGTTCAAGTTTTCACTTCTGCCGGGACTCCCGGAGTGCAACCCGTTGTTTTTTTACCTTTTTTTATAATTCGCATCGTATTTGCAAGGTCATTTTCTTACTGCCAACTAAATTTTAGACCAGTACCGGCCTAGGGAACTCCGCTACCAATTATATACCGCGTGTATCTGACATCGACGCTCAAACGATTTCCATGGGTCCAGGGCATGATTCTGGACACCCTAGACTTAGAATTTTTCGTCGGCTTTTTTCTCATTTTTTCATTTTTTTCAAGGGTTTTTTTACTTTACACTGCTCATAATCGTTATTCTGACCTAACCCAATGAGATTTTTAATTAAAAAATAATTAATTAACTACTTTCACTAAAAAGAGCAATCTGAATAAAACCACAAATAGATATCAGCTCGGCCGAGCAGATGCCTATTTGTGGTACTCTTGAAAAAAATGAAAAAAATGAGAAAAGAACCGACGAAAAATTCCAACACTGGGGTGTCCAGAATCATGCCCTGGACCCATGGAAATCGTTTGTGCGTCGATGTCAGATACACGCGGTATTTCTGCACAAGTAATGGTATTTTGGAACCACCATTATTTTTTGGTTACAGATAGTATTTATTTTTGTAGAACAAACTTTACAGATAGTGTTGATCTAACATATGTTGTAGTGCCGACAAGCTGAACGTGAATATCAATTTTGTAAAGTTTCGTTAGATTAAGTAAATTAGTTATAATTCGCTATAGCTTGAGAATGGAGCATGCACAGGGATTGCTCTTTGATCATATAAAATTAATGCACTATGTCAATTAATAAAAAAACAGTGAAGGCTCCAAACACAACCCTGCACTTTATCTGCAGGAATCAATACGGCATTTTGGGCAGTGGTCGATTCATGTGTGCTTAAGAGGTGTTTTAATTTATTATAATAAATTAAAACGATCCATTTGGGACTAATCGAACGGCGATGCGCCATATGGTGGACACCCACCCACACGCACAAAACGTTTTGGGAAATTCATAGTGCGTACAGCAAAGGAGTGGAATTCCCTGCCGGAGTCTGTGTTGCTTGATAGCTACATCCTGGGAGATTTTAAGTCAAGAGTGAATGGTTACTTCTAGGCAAGCGTTCTCTATCTTAGACTGCATCATCGCTTACCATCAGGTGAGATAATGGTGCCTATCAAGAGTTGAAAAAAATCGCGAGGACAGCGAGTTTGACGCGGGTGAAGTCGTGAGCAATAGCTAGTATCCAAAATTAGCTTCAATGAAAACCAATTACAAAATTTATGACACAGTAAAACAGTTTTGATTTAATTCTCTAATTAGTCGTTAAAATGTTTCCGTATTAGCCTTTTGGCGCTGAAAAGTTAAATATGTACTTGAAAATACAAAATAAATATTTTTTTGCACTTCGAAAACATGTGATTCTATTTATAGCTATTTTCGTATTTAGTGGTCTGATTATTTTATATATTAACGCGCAAAATGTGCTTACAATACAGCCTATAATCATGCATTTTGACTACACTGATAATAATAATATTTCGTGCCATTACGATAGTGACAATGATGCACTGCCGTCAGCTGAAGACATGGACTTTGTGCCGACACCAAACTCGATATTCTTTCATGAGACATCATGCAAGGGAGGGCTAAACTCCCGCCAGGCATGTGCAGTGGAGGCTGCAGCGAGAGCTCACCCCAGGAGACAAGTGTATGTCCTGTTCAGTGGACCCGTCAGCGAATTCGTGTTCCAAGGAAGTTCCATCGCGGAATTACGGCGGCTCGCAAACGTCAGGTTTGCAAGAGTGCACATCGCTGATTATGCTAAAAATACTCCTTTAGAAGCTATGGTGTCGAGGGGAACTTTCGAAAATCGTATGGGCAACTAGTGCGTTTCTATTTTGCTTTTCTGCGATTTTGCAGTGGCGTTGTTAGGTGTGGGGTACCACTAAAAAGTGAAAAATAAAAAACTTTTTACAAAAAAATACAACTGACTTCCAAAAAAAAAAAACACTACAAAGTAAAAAATAACTTTACTTAATTTCGGAAGTCGGTGTCAAAAAACGAACAAATTAACAAAAACACCGAATTCCAAAATTAAGTTATTTTTTACTTTGTAGTGTTTTTTTTTTTTAATATATATATTTGTAGTCTTTAAAATCATGAAAAACAGCAAATCTTAAAATATGTCTATCTTTTAGCATGTTATGCTTGTTTTCAAATATCACAGAGACTAGATATACTATCTGTAGGTACTAATATTATAAAGAGGATAAATTTGTTTGTTTGATTTGAATAGGCTCCGAAACTACTGGACCGATTTGAAAAATTCTTTCACCATTAGAATCCTACATTTTCCCTGATGAACATAGGCTATATCATATTTTAAGAAAGTGAGGGGTCCGTATGAAAACCCAAGGTGCGAAAAAATTTACAAGAAAAATCCTTCTCTCGCGAACGCTGCGGAAACTATTGATGAAAATCAATTTAACCGTATAGTTCGATAATAGGTACATTTGGACCTTGACAGGCGAACCTCCGCCGGCTCGGTATTAGGTCCAATTGGAACTTAAAGATATATCATACGACATCTTTATTATTAACGCTACTTAAAAAATCTTAAATATGACTGTTAATTAAAATAATTGGACAAATAACTCATATGATAGCGCCAATAATTATCTCGTTTTGAACCCGCAAGTTAACTATTTTTCAAAATAAAATCCAAGTGTACAAATATGATACTCGCCGTCCACCTTTAAGCATATTTTTTTTAATTTTGTGGGTGAACGAAAATGATTATGCTAATCGATAATTTTTAAATGTCAATCTAATCGATTAAAATAAATAAATATTTTACATAAACTAACAATACTAACCTACTTCGTAACCTAACCTAACCTAACCTACTTCGTAAGCGCCATTGTTACTAACACCAAAATACTAACTTAATTATGGACTAATAGTCTGAAATAAAGATTTATTTATTTATTTAATAGGTAATTAATAAATAATAAAATTCAAAAATTCGAATAGGGAATATGCATAAAAAAAATATTTATTATCTAAACAGTTTATCTAAAAATATACAAAAATACATTACTAACAGTGGAAATAGAATCAAAATTGCTCGAGAACAAGCGAGATATCATTATTTTAAACAAATATGTCTGTCCCTCTCGCGAAAACGCTGTTTTCTATGGCAGCTGTATAGACGTCACGTAATGTGACGTCAAATTCCATGTTTGACTTCTCGTTCTAATAGTAATCTTTGAACCGTTATAACTTCATCGCTGATGAAGATATTTAAAAAATATTTTCTTGAGTGTTTACTGGAGCTTATAAGTAATTAATTTTGTAAATAAAAAAATCGCGTGCATATTCCCTATTGGTACAATAGAACAATAAATCTTAGATAATATATGTCTTAGATAATATATATGTTTATTTCATCAAAATCGACCCACAAAATCAAAAGATATCGAATTTTAAAGTTTACGAAGAAACTAAATCGAGCGCTTAAATAGGTTGTTTTCATTGAGACTTCAGATACTTGCAATGCCATCTATTGAGAAAATTTGTAATAAGAAGTGTGAGAAGACCCCGAAACATGTAGCAAAAAAAATGTGAAAATTTTATTATATTATCATTATTTATCGTAACGTGTAAGCTTCTAAGTTCGAACTTATGAGTTTAAAATCAGTTCAGATACGTTGTAGTCAGTTCAGATACGTTGTAGATATATGGTATAGCTATGGAGGTATGGGTTTGAACGACTAGATTTTTTTTCGAATTTTGGGAGGAGAGAGTACCACCTGGCCTGACTGAGTAGCGGTATTTTATTTACAAAATTCATAAATTCTACGTAGTTTTTCAATACAATCTTCAATAGTTCAATAACTGCGTTAGTTTTCGGAAATGTGATCATGCTCCTTATTGTAACAGCCTACGGAACAATTTCGTAGGTTTTTACTTTAATGGTGTCCTTGCCAGTATTTATTTGTATACGCGATTGTGCTCCTTATTCCTAGAAAGTTACGGGTCAATTTCCTATCCATATAGAAATTAGGTACTTGAAAGTATCCCGAGCCCTAGTTTCTTAAGGCGGGGTTGCAGTACTTTTTAAGATTTTTGAACGTCTGAAAATCTTATTAATTATGAGTTTTTTAATAAATAAAAATCATTACATAAAAATTGAACATACCCTCAAGTAAATCGTAAAGATAGAAACGCGATTTAGAATGATTTGCTCGATACTTTTTTTAATCAAACATGACACTAAATTACAATTTTAAACGTGTCTAAGAGATTTCATCACGTATATATATATAGAAGTTATATCAATAGATAGAGCTTTTTATTTTGAAGTAAATGTTGAAACCATATTGTATATATGTTTTTTTCTTCTTGGCGAAAACTTATAAAGAAATTTATCAGTTTTCGCCAAGAAGAAAAAAACAATCAAAATTTAGGCATTATTTCGCTCGCCGGACAGTCGCTGTTGTTCGTCAAAACACACAGTACTGCAACCTCGCCTTAAGGTAGACGTACTGGAAGCCCTAGTACTCGATTTTGCAAGTACGAACCAAGTCTACTCTCTCCTCCCAGTAATTCGAAAAAAAATCTTGTCATCAAACCCATACTTCCATAGCTATACCATATATCTACAACGTATCTGAACTGATTTTAAACTCATAAGTTCGAACTTAGAAGCTTAGCGGAGAATCTTATCACCGCGATTCACAAAAACGCGTCATAAGTACAACGCCATCTATCGATCTACAACGTAACTGAACTGTCTTTATACTCATAAGTTCGAACTTAGAAGCTTACACGTTACGATAAATAGTGATAATATAATAAAACTTACACTTTTTTTTGTTGCTACGTTTTAAGTTTTATTAAAAAATAACTCAAAAATACATTGTTTCGGGGTTTTTCACACATTTCTTATTACAAATTTTCTCAATAGATGGCATTGCAAGTGGTGAAGGGTCAATGCCTTTTCAAATTAAAAAAAATAAAATAACAATAATTTAGGATTTCTCCATATAATAGAATATGTTAGTATTTAAAAATCTCTCGAGTCCAGTACTTTTATTACGTCACAACTCCTTTACATCCAGCGCGCCCCGCGCGCGGGCGCTTATCTCAAGTGGACGGCCACAAAAAACGTTATCGCAGTGTTTGTGTAGTTTGTATCCTCGCACTTGAAATGGTTTCGGGTTCATAAATTTTGTCGTCATGAAACAAAACATAAGCAAGAGTCTTATTAGTACTCGAGAAATAAATATATCCTATTGAAATGAGAGAACTTGCTGAATGTACTTTGTTGCTGTTTTATGTTATTTCTGACAAAACTATTGGATCAATTTACACCAAAATTTGGGAACTAGCTTGTGAAAAGACAAGTAATCTAATGACAATGATATTTTATATGAGTTCTATAGCCGATTATAGCAATATTCAAGCTCAAACTTCATAAAGCGCGGCGCCATTTGTTGTTTTTTATTGCGTAATTCAATGCGCTATTTTGATAACGATTATCAGAGTTATATCAAACAGATTCCAATTGGAAAAGCTTGTAGAATACTACCTATATATTCATCAACGCATTGTTAACTATAAATCGTTACAATATGCTTACTTTAATTGTAAACATTGCCAGAAACCCAAACAATAACAATTTTGACCTTGACGTAACGTAACTTTTTTTGGCTCAACAAAACAAGTTTTGTGATGTTATTTCATGCAAAAAACTAGCTACATACTTGTAGGAAACACTTATAAATGATTATTTATCCACTTACCCTAGTATATCACACTAAAAACACACAAAAATCACAAAAATCACTGCATCACATGCGCGCGAAATCACCGTGACGTAGAAACTTTTGACAAGAGTTTTTGAAATGTCGGCTGTCATATTTTTAGTTTCTGTTTGTGTTTATGGTTGGCAAATTTTATCTGCCACAGAGAACATTCATTCGCAAACGATTCTAAAGCTTAGTTTACACAATATTAAAGTTTATATCAGTCGCGGTGTGCTGGTTCCAAATGGAACCAGCGGGGCGCGACGGCGATACAAATAAAGCGAGCCCATTTGGAACCACAAGGACCCGACCGGTTAAGAAGCTGTTCCGGCGTGAAGTACCGTCTCACCTTTGCCAGGATCCCCAACTTTCTAGCTGCCCCTTGAGCCTTGGCCTCTATGAAGGGGCCAAAATTGAGGGTGGATGTTAATGTAACACCAAGAAGCTCAAGTCTGTCGGTTATCGGCAGGGTTACACCGCGGAGAGATGGAGCAGGGTCGAATTGACTCCTTTTAGCGGAAAAAAGACACGCTTGGGTCTTCGCAGCATTGAACTTGACCAGATTGGCATCGCCCCATTCGGAGACAGCCTGTAAGGACACGTTCAAGCGCTCAACCATAGCCTCCCGGAGAGACCGGGTCTGTGACCCACCAGCTCGTGCGTCAGACACGTATCTCTCAGCAACAGTGCTGTCGTCTGCATACCCAAAAGTACCGGGTTTTAGCAGATCGTTAATATGCAGCAGGAACAATGTTGCCGAGAGTACTGACCCCTGAGGAACCCCGGCATTAATATCCAGCAGTCCGGACGAGCAGCCATCTATGACCACTCGGATAGACCGATCCCTCAGGAAATCTGCAATCCAGTCACACAATCCGACGGGCAGACCGAAGGACGGAAGCTTACTAATAAGGCCATTGTAAATAACAGCTCTAGACATTTAAGTTAGACGTAAATATTAGCTAGTTATTTAGGTAGATTAAGTCCTTTTGTTTACTTTTTTCATATTCTTTATTATACCTAATTTTCTTACCTATTTACCTTTTATACGTTCTTTAATATTAACTTAGAAGTCTAATAAAGACCAATTTCCATTATTGTGTTGACTAAAAACGCTAATTAGTTACAAGTTCCTACTTTATATGTAAACTCAATGCTAATCGTTATGAGACAATAAAATCTCGACTAGGAACATACTTTAAAATGTACAATAAGATTCTTATTGGAATCGTTACTAGATTTAAGCATTCCGTGTACCTAATTCTAAGAAATTGATCAAATATATAAGCTGCCTATTCGTCCACACTGAACAGACACACACCACGCCGCTGACATGTGCGGCTACATTATAAATACGGGCGACGCGCTCGCGTCGTCGGATTTCCTGAATCAAGCCAGAAACAAGAAGATTTCCTGAATCAAGCCAGAAACAAGAAGATTTCCTGTGTCAAGCAAAGAAAACAGAAGAAATCAAGGCTGAATAGACAAGAATTTCAAGAAATCCAGTATTGCAAGAAAGAAACAAGTACGCGCGAGTTATTAGTGTGGTCTGCTTAGCCACACTAAGATACTTGGAAGCAATCATCATATACTTACCTACGTACGCGGCCACCTAACGGTGATAAACGGCCACAAGCGTACGGAAGCATAGTGGACGACCTGACGACTCCACGCACCCCACAGGTGTCACAGTCAGACCCCGCCGGTACGGTGTGGACCGCTTTGGAGCCACAGGTTGGCACGCAACGACGAGTGTTGGACTTTCCCACCACACTCTGATGCACCCATAAAGCGCCCGCATCCTCTGCCGGGAGGTTCCTACCCTTCCTTACCTTATCGTTCCCATTCCTGGTCCGACATCACCACGTTAGGAGCTCGGCCAGGCTGATAGGCAAGTTAGGTTCCAGAACAATTCTAGTAGAAAGTGAAAGTGAAGTGTTAATTTTAAGTTATAATTAGGCGTAGGGACCCCTCGTGCGCAATGGATAACGCGCGAATGTTGCGCTCAGGCAAGTCGACGCCAGCCACAGACGCCACGCCGGCGTCGGGCCAAACAGGCTCTACAGAAACAGAAACGTGGAGTAAGGGCACCGGCACAGAGGATGCGTCCGGTGACAGCAGCACACGTACAGATAGGGCCGATAGAATAGCCAGCGATATAAATATATATATATATATATATATATATATCTATCCGACAGCAGATTTAAATACTCAAGTCGTAAGTGCGCCGGGCACAGTTGTAAATGTCCCCGCGGACCGAGCGAGTAGTCGATTGTCAATATTAAAAGCCGAATTAGAGTTGCATAATTCCGAGTTAGCACAGGCTAGGGCGGCGTCCGCAGCTGCTTTAAGTCGTTTGGAGATAGCCAGAATAGAACTGGAAAGTTCAAACGGCGCGGAACCGCCTAATGTTGGAAAGTCTCGTGTTGAAGGTTGGATATCGGAGCAACACGTATTTAGTAGGCCGGCAATAGCAGACGAACCTCGAATCTCAGGACAGCCCATACGGCCTCCTGACGCGAGTAGGAGTGAACCACGCGTAGGCGAGAACACGTCGCAAAATGATAGAAACGACATGTCAATGCTAGCCAACGCGATAGTGCAGGCGGTTAACTCCAACAAATCTAGCGCATCGGTACCAAAGTATATCCATGAACTGCCCCATTTCGACGGGACAATAGCAGAGTGGATGTCATTTAAGGCGGTATATAATGACACGGAGGATATGTTTACAGACGTCCAAAACGTGGCCCGCCTTCGAAAAGCGCTGCGAGGCGCAGCCCGCGAAACGACTAGGGCGTTATTGTTTACAGTATCGGATCCGTACGAAATAATAGATACGTTAGAACGACGGTATGGCAGACCAGAATTACTCGTCTTATCCGAACTAGAAAATATTAAACGTATGCCACGCATGTCCGACGATGGACGCAACTTGTGTAGTTTCGCGAGCAAAGTTGCGAATACGGTAGCGGCAATCAAAACCCTCAAACAGCCGCAATACCTATATTCGCCCGAATTAGTAAATAGAATAGTAGACAAGCTAAGTATTATTCTTAAATATAAGTGGTACGAGTTCAGATCGGAGCACAGTGGCGCCCCCGAGCTCGAGCTATTATCGAGATTCCTAAACATCACGGCCGATCGATGTGGCGCCATGTTCGCATACGAAACAGCGCGGGAAGATCGTAAATACAAGCAAAAAACCGCGGGCAGTAAATACGACTCGTAAGAAGTTACATAACCGCGATCGCTCATACAGCGAAGATAGCGATAGTTCGTGTCAATCAGACACCGAAACTCAAAAGACGGTAGCCTCATTAAATAAACCGTCTACGAGAAAACAAGCGCCAAAGTCTCAAAAGTCGCGACCGCCTGTAGCACCGACGCAGTCGGTTAAATGTGTTCTATGTGCAGGTAATCATAGCAACGCCGAGTGCGCCGACTTCATAAAATTAAACGTAAGTGATAGATGGGACACGGTCAAAAATAATAAACTATGTTTCTGATGCCTACATGACTCGCACATAAAGGTATTTAAATGCAAGTATATACCGTGCGGGGTGAGCGGGTGTGAAGCTTCGCACCATAAGCTATTACACGGTGGCAGCAAAAGGGAAGACAAGCCGGCTTCGTCGTCTCAATCTGCACGCGGGAACGTAAGCTCGATTAACCACGTACATAAGTCGAATACCTACTTAAAGATAGTGCCGGTCGAGGTAAGCGGGCCGTTAGGTACCGTCACCACCCACGCCTTGTTAGATGAAGGCTCGACAATGACGTTGGTCGAACAGGAGGTGGCGGACGGTGTCATTCCTAGGGGACGCGGCCAGCTCTTATCTATAGAAGGAGTAGGGGGAAATCGAATCGACGAAACGGAATCGTGTCACGTTAAGTTATCTATTCGCGGCTTATATAATAGAAACATAGAGACTATGAACGCGCAAACTATAGGTAATTTAAATCTATCACCGCAAGAGGTAAGCAGCGATCTAACGCGCCAATGTAGTCATCTCGCCGACATAGAAGAGGAGCTATGTTACGAGTTAAGTAAACCGTATTGATAGGCCAAGACAATTGGCATTTAATAACGTCTAGGCAGTTGCGCGTCGGCAATAAAAATCAACCCGTAGCTTCGTTGACTAAATTAGGATGGGTTCTGCATGGCCAGGATTCACGACCGCGTAATACCGTCGCAACTATAAACCACATGCGACCAGCTCAAGTTGACGACCCGGCCTTACAGCTGATAAGAGATTACTTCAGTATCGAGTCGTTAGGTATAGAGCCGCGAAAACCTAAGTCGGATCCAGACGAGCGCGCCCTAGATATCTTAAATAAAACATGTAAAAAGATGCCTAATAGCGATAGGTACGAAGCGGGTTTATTATGGCGCACAGACACTGAGATGATGCCAGATAACAAAAAACAAGCCCTCAGCCGTCTGCATTGTTTAGAGTCGAAACTAGACAAAAATGAAGACTTAAAAATTGAATATTCTAAACAGGTAAATAATTTAATAGAAGCGGGCTACGCCGAAAAAGTAGATTTCCCGGCCACATCGCCACGTAGTTGGTACTTACCCCATTTTTCCGTCGTGCACCCACAAAAGGGAAAAATACGTTTGGTGTTCGACGCAGCTGCAAAATATGGAGGCAAAAGTCTAAATGATGCACTCCTAGCAGGCCCAGACTTGTTGCAGTCGCTATTCGGCGTATTAGTAAGGTTTAGAGAAGGTCGAATCGCGGTAGTAGCCGATATAAAGGAGATGTTCCTACAGGTCAAAATAGCCGAGCAAGACCGCGACAGTCTGCGATTTTTATGGAGGGGTGAGGATAGAAGAGAGCCGCCACAAGAGTACCGAATGACGTCATTAATATTCGGGGCAGCGTCATCACCTTGTACCGCCATTTATGTTAAAAATAAAAACGCAGAAAGTCACAGTCGGCAATATCCTGAGGTCGCTCGAGCTACAGTACGTAACTTTTACATGGACGATTATCTAGGCGCAATTGATAGCGAGAGTAAAGCGAAAGAAATAATAAACTCCCTAAATAAAGTCCATCTAGCAGCATCTTTTCAGTTACGCGGGTGGGCATCGAACGCGCCCGACGTTATCAGTGACGTCACAGATACGCGCAGTAGTGATACGACCACGCTAGGTAAAAGCGACACCGAGCGAACGTTAGGTCTTATATGGAATCACGCGCGCGATACGTTAGGCTTCAACGTCAACCTACGAAACACACCGGCTAGCGTCATACAAGGTGACACTTTACCTACCAAGCGGCAGGTAACTAGCGCTGTCATGTCAGTTTTCGATCCGCTAGGTTTAGTTTCACCGATTACGATGATAGGTAAATGTCTCATACAGGAAATATGGCGTAGCGGAATAGGTTGGGACGATCCCATAACTAGCGAACATCACGTGACGTGGCTATCGTTCATAAATAACTTACAGTTGCTAAAACAGTTAGAAATAGATCGGTACATACCTGCTACGCCCTCTAACGAGGGGGAGTTGCACATTTTTTGCGACGCCAGCGAAAAGATCTACGCGACCGCAATTTATTTCGTCAGTACTAGGACAGATGGTAGCAAATCGTCTCGGTTAGTGGTAGGAAAGGCCAAAGTAGCCCCACTAAAACCTATTTCGATTCCCCGTCTAGAACTACAAGCCGCTGTATTAGGCAGCCGGTTAGCCGAATCGGTCAAGCGCGAGTCCGATTATAAAATATTAAAATGCCATTATTGGTCAGACTCAAAAACAGTACTAGCTTGGATTAAATCCGACCCGCGTACCTTTAAATCGTTTGTTGCGCATCGATTAGCCGAGATCGAAAGCTTAACTACGCCAGCAAACTGGCGTTGGGTGCCCAGCGCTGATAACGTCGCGGACGACGCGACCAAGGGCATTCCCGCCAATTTTAATGCCACACATAGGTGGTTTAGTGGACCCGAGTTCATATGATGCGACCCCTGTAAATGAAAGCAACCCCTGCAAGAGAAACGAGTCGTGACGCCGCCACCCCCTTCAGGGGAAGAACGACAAATAAAACAAGTTCACGTGACTATTAGGCATGACGTCAGTGATTACCTACCGAAAGTAGAACGTTTCTCAAAATACATTCGATTAGTCCGTGCTGCTGCTACTGTACTTCTCGCCGCTGAGGTATTCAAAGCCAAACTACTCAATAGAATTACGAGAATTGAACTCACACCAAACCACATGAAACTAGCCGAGTTATTGCTAGTAAGAAGAAGCCAATATAACTCGTTTGCCGAAGACATTGTGACGATTGAGGCTGGGCGACGACCACCGAAGAAGTCGCCGTTCTACAAACTCTCCGTGAAGATCGACCGCAACGGGATCCTGTGCTTGGACAGCAGAGTAAAAGATGAGCAAAACCATGCCAGTCCTACATGCCAAAGAAGGCTTTACACAGCTGTTGGTGCATCACAAGCACGCAACGTACAACCATGGCAACCATCAAACTGTCATGAATGAATTACGACAAAGATACTACATAATAGGACTGCGCAATGTTATACGCTACATATGCAACCAATGCCAATGGTGTCGGACCTACAAGGGAATCCCCTCAAAAATTCCCCTAGGCGACTTACCTACTGAAAGGCTGGCCCAAAATCAACCGCCATTCACAGCCACTGCGGTGGATTATTTTGGGCCCATGCACGCTACAGTCGGGCGAAGACGCGAAAAAAGGTGGGGCGCATTATGTACATGCCTTACCACACGCGCAGTACATATGGAGATGGTCACATCACTCACGGCCTCTTCCATGATAATGAGCCTACGACGACTGATAGCACGCCGCGGCGCGCCAACTGTAATATACAGCGACAATGGAACGAACTTCGTCGGCGCTGAAAAAGAAATACAAGAAGCGATGCAAGGCAACGACCAAAGCTTAAAAGCCTTCGCATCCGAGAAAATGATCACGTGGAAGAAGATACCACCGGGCGCCCCGAGTATGGGCGGTGCCTGGGAACGCCTCGTCAGATCAATAAAGACAGCTTTAAAAGTTACCCTGAAAGAGAAATATCCCTCTGATGAAGTGCTACACACGTTGTTGCTAGAAGCCGAACAAGTGGTCAACTCAAGGCCACTGACGCCAGTGAATCCCAACCTTGATGAAGAAGCGTTGACTCCCAATCATTTCCTAATAGGACGCTCAAGCGGGATATCACCATTCGGCTCGTTCAAAGATACCACGATAGACGTACATACATGGAAAGCCACCCAGGCATTAGCTGATTCATTTTGGGGACGTTGGTCGGCGGAATACAAACCACTGCTGATGCCCCGACCCGGCTCCAATCCTGAACATAGAAACCTAAAAATCGGCGACATTGTCATGATTGTAGACAATACAATGCCTCGAGGAGTGTGGCCCAGAGGAGAGGTGACCCAAGTTTACCCCGGACCAGATGGACGTGTTCGAGTTACCGAAATCCGTACAGCCGCCGGATTAATTCGTCGCCCAGCCTCTCGTCTCATCGTGATAACAACGGACTAATCACCAAGTTATGGTGGTGCTTGCGCACGAGGGGGAGATTGTAAATAACAGCTCTAGACATTTAAGTTAGACGTAAATAATAGCTAGTTATTTAGGTAGATTAAGTCCTTTTGTTTACTTTTGCCATATTCTTTATTATACCTAATTTTCTTACCTATTTACCTTTTATACGTTCTTTAATATTAACTTAGAAGTCTAATAAAGACCAATTTCCATTATTGTGTTGACTAAAAACGCTAATTAGTTACAAGTTCCTACTTTATACAGGATGAAATTGAATAGATGCGACAAATTTAAATTGTTGTCAAGAAAATTTAGAACATATCAAACGTAAAATTAAAAAATAATTTATCAGTGTTACGGAAAACGTTAAAATAATTAAAGTATCAAAGAATTTCGCGTACTACATTGTTTCGTGTAGTAGGCACGATTTAAGTACATTCTCGCTTCGAGTATGAATGAATCGCTCCGCCCCCGCCCGGCCGCCCGCGCATCTCTTTCCCGCGCGCACGATTTAATAAAAAAATTGTGAAACCAAATTTGCCTTCATACTTTTGTCGGCTTAGGACGATCAAAAATACAATAAAAGTAAATAGTAAAACAATGTTTTAGTATGAGGTATAACCTGAATTATGTTTGTTACTTATTGTATTTTTGGCGTATTTACAAAGTTGGAATCAAAGTATTTACAATAATATTATTAAGTATTTACAAAAAATCAAATCGGTACACTTACGTGTATTTTAATAATTGTTCAAAATGTCCACCTCCGTTTTGTAAACACAATTGAGCACGGCGCCGCAAATTGTCCTTAAGTTTTCTTAATACTAAAGTTTGTGATTTAACAGTTTCGAATGCACTCCTGATTTTGTCCTTTAGCTCTTCTAAAGTTTCGGACTCGCGTTCGTAAACGAGTCTTTTTATTTCTCCCCACAAATAAAAGTCTAACGGTGTCAGGTCAGGTGACCGTGCCGGCCATGCTACGGGTCCGCCGCGACCTATCCACCTATCACCGTATTCACTTCGGAGGTAAGCCCGCACTTCACTGAAATAATGAGCCGGAGCTCCGTCCTGTTGGAAGTACATACCGACAAGATAAGACACGGGCACATCTTCTAATAGTTCAGGCACTGCATTTCTTAAAAGTTCTAAATAACGTGGACCGGTCAACCTGTCATTAATGAAGATCGGCCCAATAACTTTGTCATTGATTATCCCAGCCCACACATTCGCACTAAATCGCACTTGGAAAGCGTCTCTCCGTGTTACGTGTGGGTTGCGACCGCGAGCACTCCACCAATGTTCATTATGAATGTTAAACAGTCCAATTCTTGTGAAGGTGGCTTCGTCACTCCATAAAATGTTGTGATGAAGATTTTCCAACAACCATTCACAAAATTGTCTCCGCGGACGATAGTCGGCGAGCACGATATCTTGCACGCGCTGAAAATGATAGGGATACATCCCAGACGAGTTTAATAACTTCCATATGAAGTACTGGCTCACATTGAACCGCCTGGCTGCCTGTCTGGTGCTGGCCTGAGGATTTTCTTGAAAAAATCGCTGTACCATGCGGTACATTCGCCTTGGGTGTACCGGCGGTCTTCCACCACCCCGGGCGTGTGCTGGCACGTATACACTTCCGAAGTCCAGCATGTTCTGAGTGATTCTTAGAATTCTTCCCAATGAAGGTGGAATGACATTGGGATATTTTAGCCGAAATCTTCGCTGCGTTTCACGTAGATTTCTTACGGTGTTGTACCACACGACAATATCGAGATACTGTACGTTTGTTAACGGTTCACGACTATTTCGTCTCGTCCTAGGCATTGTTATGACACAAACACAAAACAACAATACAAATTATTCGCAATACGTAAGTAGGATTTGCGGAATGCGCGCGCGACCGTGACCTACAAACGTTTTAGGGCGACTAATGAACGAAGGAAGGGTGGTGGGCGGCGGGGCGGTCGCCGGGAAGGGATGGGAGGGAGGGAGCGCTGGCGCTCATGCGAGGTTTGGCAACGTCGCGCGTTACTTACACTAGAAAATAGGTAAAATAAGGTAAATGACCGCTATGAACGGCAACGTACGGCTAACATGAGTACTCCACGACGCGCGACGATTATTGTGCACTGCGATTAGTCGGACGAGATTTTTTGATACTTTAATTTTTCTTATTTATTTTGCATATTAATTATTTTGCTGAAATACCGATAATTCGTACTTAAATAAAGATAATACCATCAATGGACCATTTTAAAACGATAACCCCGTAATTTTTTTTAACGATTTAGATTGTAGAAAAAACAGTTTATAATTACTATGTTACTGTAACTGAAGCTCCCATTTCTTTTTGACGCATTTATTCAAAGTCATCCTGTATGTAAACTCAATGCTAATCGTTATGAGACAATAAAATCTCGACTAGGAACATACTTTAAAATGTACAATAAGATTCTTATTGGAATCGTTACTAGATTTAAGCATTCCATGTACCTAATTCTAAGAAATTGATCAAATATATAAGCTGCCTATTCGTCCACACTGAACAGACACACACCACGCCGCTGACATGTGCGGCTACATTATAAATACGGGCGACGCGCTCGCTCAATGTTGTCCCCAGCAGTCCCTAGCTGTACCCCCCCAGCGACACCCTAAGCCGAGGTCCGTACCCCACAGGGGGTGCCCTTAGCGTGTAGTCGCTTAGTTTGTAAGTTTTAAACAAGCCTGGCTGGTGGCTTTAATTCTATATTAAGGCCTCACAGGCAAGTCCGGTTAAGCAGAAGCCAATCTTCTCAGGTTGACTTGCGAGAGGCATATTCAAAAAAAAAAAAATAATCGCTCAATGTTCATTCTATCGGCCAGCGCCGCCCACGTCACACGTCACACTTTCACCGCAGCAATTTTACGCAACAAAGTTATTTTATTTCTTGCCTCTACATCATCCTTTGGAGAAAAGTCGTAAAACGCATTGGGAGCTAGCTAACACTTCCAACAGCCATCGTGCCAGACCCTATCGAAGGCCTTCGAGATGTCTAGGGAGACCGCAAGTGCTTCCCCGTGCTTCTCAATGGCCTCACTCCAGATGTGAATGGCATACGCTAGAAGATCCCCAGTTGACCGATTTCGGCGATAGATTTGCGATTCAGTACCCGTTCCATACTCTTACAGAGTATGGACTTTACCGAAATGGGTCTATAGTTTGACGGGTCGGCTCGACTACCCTTCTTGGGCACGGGCTGCACGTTAGCTTGCTTCCAAGCCTTCGGCACTTTCCCAGTCTCAAACGAAAGGCGAAATAGGCGTGTCAAGATCGGAGACAACTCAGGCGCACAAGTCTTCAGTACAATTGCTGGAATCCCGTCGGGGCCACTAGCCTTGTTCACGTCTAGGTTACGCAGTACCCTAAGTACGACCCTCTGATGAATGCTTATGTTCGGCATATATGACCCGCATCCAACAGGAGGAGTAGGGGGCCTCGCGCCACCCGAATCTAGACGTGACGATTCCGCAAACATAGAGGCGAACAAGTTTGCTTTCTCCTCAGCGGAGTGGGCCAGCGACCCATCGGGTCTCAGCAGTGGTGGCAGTGAGGGGCGGCAGAAGTTCGATTCGACCGACTTAGCCAGGGACCAAAAAGCTTTACTACCTGCTGGGTATGAAGCAAGTTTGTTCCCTATTCGGCTAATGTGGTCGAACCGAGCCCTCCGCAACACCTTCTTGCAGGACTTGGCAGCCCTGTTGAAGGCTCTCTTCTTCTGAATCGCGTCACTTGCTTTGCGGGTACGGGCGTCAACCCATGCTAGGTAAGCCTCATGCTTTAGCGCATTAGCACGGTTGCACTCGGGACCAAACCACGGGCGAGCTTCGCCAGACATCACTACGTCCGAGAACGGAATGTAGTACTCCATTCCCTGCCGCAGCACATCTGTCACGGCGTCCGCGCACGACGATGCATCAGTTGAAGAGAAGCAAGTGGGCTGCCAAGGATAACATGCGAAGAAAGATCGCATGCCATCCCAATCTGCTGACCTGTATCGCCATACCCGCCGAGTGCCTCTTGGGCTGGGATCGGGTGGGGAGTAGACGGACACAGATTTCACCAGACAGTGGTCGGAACTACCCAGCGGAGCAGAAATCGACACCGAGTAGCGGTCTGGATCCGTTGTCAGCAGAAGGTCCAAGCAATTGGCTGTGTGCGAATCAACGTCCGGCACCCTTGTTGGCCCCTGGACCAGCTGGGTGAGATTTAACGCTAGCGCTAGCTTTCGCGCCTCTCGTCCAGCATGATCTGTGTGCTGGTATGGGAAGAGCCACTCCTGATGGTGGGCATTGAAGTCCCCCAGCAACACCAGTTGAGCAGAAGGGTACCGCTGCTGAGCCACATCCGCCGCCTCACTGAGGTGCTGTATGAGACCAGTTGTCTCCAGATCACCGCTGTGCGAACGGTAGACACAGGCGTAGATTATTTTATCCAGGCCAGTGTCCACTAGAACCCACAGCGTCGAAAACCTGGAGTCTTCGATAGTCGCGAGACGCCGATAACAGATGTCGTCCCGGGCGTACATACATACGCCCGCGCGTGGTTTGAAGTGGTGCTCCAGGGTAAACCCTGGGTACGACAAGTACGACACGTCTGACGGACATCTGATTTGCGTCTCGGAAAGGAACAGGAGCGCTGGTTTCTCAGTCTCGAGGTGGTGATGGACTGCGGCGAGATTTGAGTGCAGGCCTCGTATATTAGAGAGGTGCACTTTGTGCGAGAGGGAGTGCTGCCGCTGTACAGCGTTTTTCTTTCTGTTCCTGTTCATGTTTAAGAGTGAAGGAAGGAGAGGAGAAGGAAGTGAAATGAGGTTCCATGCTGCTAACCCACAGGCACGCCCTGACAGGGCGGCATCGTTGGGGGACTAGTCTGGAGACTGCGGGGACGCCCGAGCCCCCCCGGGAATGTCCATCGGGCCCTCTCGTCTGGTCGCCAACCAGCACGATGGTGCATTCCGGGATTTTTCGACAGTTGGCGGGGCAGCCTTTCATGTGTGGCTGGCACACTACTTGGGCCCCCAACTACCTGCGGTCGGCCAGCGGCGCACCGTGCCTCGGATCCCGCTACCCTCCGCGACTAGTCTCCCGATACGCCCATATCAACGCGTGCCTGATCGGTCTGCCTGCATTGGAACAACTATTTCGACCCAACTCCTCGTGTATTGGCTACACTGGGCATCGCACCGGAACGCGGCTAGGTCGCTTGGCGGTACGTCTTTGCCCAGTGGGTGGTCACAAGCCATCGGCCGAAACCTACCACCAGTTGATGTCACCTGATTAGCACCACCCGGGGACCACGTGTAGGGACAATTCTTTAGGGGTATTCTCCTACGGACGCGGGTGACTCGGCCCCCAAAATGGGCAATGTATCATGGCTAAGTGGGCCAGAACAAAAAGACCCTGACTTCTAAACTAGGAATAACCTGTTTCTTAGAAGTCAATGCGCCTTCGAGGTTATGTGCGCAAAGCCAGAACAATTTCAATGTTACCTGGATAGGACACAATGTTATCCAAAGAAATTAATAATTACAGAACATGTAAGCTAATCCAGGGCGAAAGATTATTGATTGCAAAACATAATAAAGAAAGAAAATAAGAAAAATAAGTATTTTTGTCTTTGGTGAGTGTGAGGGTATTTGTAAAGGTGTGTGTGATTGGTTGTAAGAGTGTGGGTTGAGTGGGGGTGTGTTTGTAAGAATTAGTGTGAGTGTAAAATTTATCTACCTATGAATCATTAATATATATGAGTGGGTATCTATCTAATTATTATTACGCACAAAGCCGAGATGCGTTGGTAACTACCTACTTATTTAATTAATATCAAAGCGAATTTTTAAATGCGGATACCTACATAGAATGAACTTAACCAATAAATAATGACGTTCTATGTAAACTAACAAATAATTGATCAGATTTACCAACAACTACGTAAAATCTATTGTCAATTATGCTGCGTTAAATAGGGCAATAATTTACCAATGGTTTACGTAAACTAAATACCTATTGTGCGTTATTGAACCTATACGATTTTCACAAAACAATTACGCAAAAATAAGGTAACTGGTATTAATCCGGCTCGAAGGACCAAAAATTATGGTGAAGGCGTGTAAATAGCCTGCACTTTTGAGCGGGTTTTAGAACCTAAGTTTTATGTGTAATGGCGGACCTCAAAATAATTTAATTTCCATAATGATGAATCCTCGACAAACCACAACCAGAGAATTATTAGCAGCAAAACATGCACGTACCTTGGCAATCCAGAGATCCCACTCAGACCCAGGACGATGTGATGCGCGCGTGATTACGGGCTGCCGGCCGGCGAGCCAAATCTTCTTAAATCCACCGTTGGGATGGTTGAAACTCCAAAAATCAACACTGCACTATAATTTTTCAATAAAGCACAGATACAGGTCCATTTATTTTACGAGTATCGTCTTGATTTCACCAAAAAAGGAATTATTTTAGCGGAGCGCGTAAGCGCGCTATGACCGACATATTCGAACGGTAACAGGTAACTGTCCACACTCGCTAACGCCATCTATAGGCCCTTGCGAGAAAACTCAAGAAAGTTTCAGATACATGGGCGCTGCATCAATAAAGGTAGTGCGAGGATTCATCAATTGAGAAGTTAAAATATTTAATTTGAAATACTAACATATTCTATTCTAAGGAGAAATCCTAAATTATTGTTATTTTATTTTTTTTATATTGAAAAGGCATTGACCCTTCACCACTTGCAATGCCATCTATTGAGAAAATTTGTAATAAGAAATGTGTGAAAAACCCCGAAACAATGTATTTTTGAGTTATTTTTTAATTAAACTTAAAACGTAGCAAAAAAAAAAGTGAAAGTTTTATTATATTATCATTATTTATCGTAACGTGTAAGCTTCTAAGTTCGAACTTATGAGTATAAAGACATTTCAGTTACGTTGTAGATCGATAGATGGCGTTGTACTTATGACGCGTTTTTGTGAATCGCGGTGTTAAGATTCTCCGCTACTCTTCTAAGTATGAGTTTAAAATCAGTTCAGATACGTTGTAGTCAGTTCAGATTATTATTATTATTACTAGCCTGTACTGTCCCACTGCTGGGTAGTGATGGGTAACTCATCATTTTTAAATGAGGATGAGGGAGCACCTCATTTTACCTCGCGAGGTACTCACGAGGTACCCCTCATTTGAGGTGAGGCATCAAACGTGATCGTATTTATATTTACCTCATGAGCCGAACTCATCCGATTGTCCGAGGCAGCGGCAAGTGAGGCGAACGGGCGCGTCGACTCACGAGTACTCAAATACTCACGATTCCAATTTTTTTTTTTCTCTCTCACATCATTTTCTTTCGCTTATGAATTTTAGACCGGCAAAATAAACGAATCAATGACACTTGAATGTTGAATACCAATCTAATGCCAATGTTTTTAGAGTTTATAGTTAAAGTTTAGAGTTCATAGTAATAGCAACAATAAAAATATTTTCTCTTTAATTCATTTTGAGTACAAAATAATGTTACCATTCGCTCACTAAGCTCACTCAATACTCACTCGCGAGTACCTACCTCGCCTCAATATTATGTCAATGTAAATTTTTAAGTGAGGACGCGTGAACGAGTGAGGTAGTTCAATTTTGAAATTTGAGTAACTCTTTCAATTTGCGATCACGAGTACCTCAAATGAGGCACCTCATGAGTGAGGGACACATCTCTACTGCTGGGCAAAGGCCTCCCTCCATTCCTTCCAATTCTCTCGGTGTTGTGCCTCTTCCTTCCAATTCGTAAGGAAGACATCCAGGTCGTCCCGCCATCTCTTTTGCGGTCTGCCGCGGCCTCGTCTCGCTGTTTCAGGGTTCCAATCCAGTATTTTACGGGCCCACAGTTTGTCCGGCATGCGGCATACATGTCCTGCCCAGTCCCATTTAAGTTGGGCAGCCTTTTGAGCCACATCGACGATTTGTGTTTTGGAGCGCAGTGTAGTGTTTCGGACGTGGTCTGTCAATTTAACACCTAGTATACTGCGCTCCATAGCACGTTGGCAAACCTTGAGTTTGGACTTTTGGATGTTAGTCAAGGACCAAGTCTGCGCACCATAGGTCATGATGGGGAGAATACACATGTCCATCAGCTTGCGTTTTAGTGTCATAGGCAAAGTGCCCTTAAATAGCTCCTTCATGGACCAGTAACTCTTCCAGGCATTTTCCGTTCGTCTTGCAATTTCCTTTTCTTGCCTTGCCTGGAAAGATACTACTTGGCCCAAGTAGATGTATTCTTGGACGTATTGTATATTCTCCCCGCCTACGTGTATGTTCCTTTTGGAGCTGTTGGTCATGATTTTGGTCTTCGACATGTTCATCTTAAGTCCAACCTCAAGGCTCGCATAGCTAAGGTCTTGTAGCATTTGCTCTAGTTCTGTGGCTGTAGGAGAGAAAAGGACAATATCATCAGCGAAACGTAGATTAGTTAGTCTCGCTTGACCGATGACTATACCCATCTCCTCCCATTTGGCTGCCAGTGTCTGAAAGACTTCTTCCAGGGTACTAGTGAACAATTTCGGGGACAGCGGGTCGCCCTGTTTGACTCCCTTAAGAATATCAAACTTAGGACCTAATCTCTCTAGCTTGATGGCAGCTGTGCTATGGGTGTATATGTTTTGCAGTAAATGTATATAGGTTGGTTCTATTTGTTGTTTCGTAAGAGCACTGAATATCGCAGAATGTGTGATGCTGTCAAAGGCTTTAGAATAGTCTACAAATGCAAAATATATAGGATTTTTAAATTCTTGAAATTTTTCGACTATTTGGTTGATGGTGTATAAATGGTCTGTCGTAGAAAGCCCTCTACGAAAACCAGCTTGTTCTGGGGGTTGTTTTTCATCCAGTTGATCAGCTATGCGTTTTTCGATGATTTTAATAAATGTTTTGTAAATGTGGGAAATAAGGCTAATTGGTCTATAATCATTTATATCGGACTTATCACCTTTCTTGTGGAGAAGTATAATGTTGGCATGGCAAAAATTTGTAGGAAAGTTACCAGTATGTAGGATGTCATTGAACAACCTAGTCAGGTAGAAGAGTAATGATGGTTCACCCATTTTTAAATGTACATCAGAACGTTCGGCCAGTCGAGATAGGGAGCTGGCTGCTACTCCAGTTTTTAGTGACGATTATGTGACGCATAAAGATGCCAGCCAAAGAATTTGTGACAGAACGGATCGAAAGTTAAAAGCATTTATTTATGGCCGAACGAACTGATATCAGGACGTTCGGCCAACCTGAATCTCCATAATTGAGGACCTCAGAGAAACTGTTACTGAATAAAGATTTAGTGACGATTTGGTGACAAACAACCAATGCTTTAGTTTTACTCGTAAAGCCACCGGATAAAAGTAAAATGAATTTTGGTTCCTGGAACATCAGGACGTTCGGCCAACGTAATCTCCATAACTGAGGACCTGAGAGAGACCGTTAATGAATAAAGATTTAGTGACGAGACTGAAACTAATTATTATTGCTTTATTTTTTATTGTGACGGCTCCTTTAAATAGTAAAATGAAAATTTAACATATAACCTCAAAACATTGGGATTATCGATTCCTCCACAAGGAAGAAGCCTAGAGAAACCGATAATGAATAAAGATTTAGTGACGAGACTGAAACTAATTATTATTGCTTTATTTTTGTTTGTGACGGCCCCTTTAAATAGTAAAATGTAAAAGAGATGTTCCAAAATGTATGGAGCCTGGGCCAGGTCCTTGTACACTATACTAAAAAATTGGGAAATACATTTAAAACAGTTCTCAACTGTTCAATTTCTTTAAAATAGCTTTGTTTGCTGGTAAAGCACAAGATATAACACTTGAAATTGCAACACACATCAACAACCCGCAATGGCGGTAAGCTGTCATTTTGGTTGATTAATGACGTTTGACATTCATATCTGACATGTTTATTTACCGGCAACGAGACGAAAGTGACTGAAGTGACATTGTTGTGACAGCTGACAGTTATCTTTCTATGATCTATGGTTTAAATCGGTGCGACGCCATGTTGAAAATCGATAAAAGTAATTTATAAACTTTATTTAACTACAACAACAGTTATCATTCAAATTAATTATCTGTATGATTCCTGTAAATAACAGCTCTAGACATTTAAGTTAGACGTAAATAATAGCTAGTTATTTAGGTAGATTAAGTCCTTTTGTTTTACTTTTGCCATATTCTTTATTATACCTAATTTTCTTACCTATTTACCTTTTATACGTTCTTTAATTTTAACTTAGAAGTCTAATAAAGACCAATTTCCTTATTGTGTTGACTAAAAACGCTAATTAGTTACAAGTTCCTACTTTATATGTAAACTCAATGCTAATCGTTATGAGACAATAAAATCTCAACTAGGAACATACTTAAAAATGTACAATAAGATTCTTATTGGAATCGTTACTAGATTTAAGCATTCCATGTACCTAATTCTAAGAAATTGATCAAATATATAAGCTGCCTATTCGTCCACACTGAGCAGACACACACCACGCCGCTGACATGTGCGGCTACATTATAAATATGGGCGACGCGCTCGCTCAACGTTCATTCCAGTCCTGTGAAACTCCGAACAAATTTATTTTTCTATGGAATTTGTAACCTTCTTTAGCCAACATTCAGATAAACGTCAGAGTGACCAACATTACACTACGAACTTACGAAGTTTACATACTCTGTGGTCACATGACAGACATGACTGCCTTCGCGTAATTGTGTTTGTGTTGTGATTTTTCTGTTTGTTTATTCCTTTTTCTGTATGATTTCGGAATATAACTTATCAGAATAATTTCTGTGATTGTATGTATAACGTTGAGTCGAGCACCTGTTCCTCCGTTTCATCCGCACATAGTTCTATCGAGATATTGACTCTTGTGATTAGTGTAACGGACTTGTGAGATATTTGACTCTTCTGTTGTAGTTGTTACCATTAATAACGAGACAGTGACTGTAAGTTTGTGATCAATCATGGGTAAGGGTCACAGAAGATGTGAAGTTTGCGGTATCAAAGAGGCCTGGCATACTGGAAACAAGTTGCTGTTTTCAAAGTTTCCATTGGATCCAAACCGGTAAGTTACCTATTACTATTACCTATTATTAAAATAATATCATCATTACAATTCTGTATACCTTTGAACCATCAATCAAGATTAGCTGAAACTCGAATGAAGAAATGGTATAAAACATTTGATCTGTAACTCAGGAAAAGTGTCTGAGGTAGGAGGGCCTAACTAAGTCACATTTCTCCTTCATTTCTCGACCTGTGCATTTGTTAACCAGTGCCTGTAATATGATGTTGAGATGAATAAAAATGTATCAATAACTTGTGCCTACAGTACAATCATTGTCTAATCTATGTAATCTATGTATGAGATCATGATATAAATATATCAATATAAAATGAATTCACAGTAAAACAAAGTCATTAATTAGCAATGACCTAAGTAGGCAGAGCTATTCTTGCTATTTGTCACATGTTTTCATAATATGGACATGCCTGAGATTTCGGGATTTGTTGGATTTTAAAAATAAACTTGTGAAGTATCGTAATGATTTTTGGAGCTACTTGTGTAACTGTATGCATATGCGTCTAACTAGATTTCACCGCACTAAAATGATTATACTATTATAACTCATAAGCATATTATTATGTGAAACAGGTTGCAGTGGTACATAAGTAAAGTCATTTTTGCACACAGATAGATGTAAAGTCATCTAGTTTATAACAATAAAAAAGATTGATGTGTAAAGTGTTATTTACAACCTACTATCAAAATAAATATCATTTATCATTAAAAAAAGTAAAACCATATTTTAAACCCCAAAGTATCTACAAACAATATAGAAACTTTTGTGGTTCAAATACTTTGCTACAATAAAATACAGAATAAATATTTCTTTGAATATGTTAAAACCTTATAGTAATCCCTTTTGTGTGATTATCAGCCAGTCTTTTGGGCGCACCTCCAGTCGATAGCGATGGGGATGTATTTTTTGATGCCATATTTTAGTTAGGAGTTTTTTTAATTTTATTTTCTATTTTAAGTGTATATGGTTTGTTCTATAAATGTTAATGAATTCAAGAGAAAAATAAAGTAATGGATATCCCCTTTTTTATTTTCTCAATAAATTAATATAAAATCGGGATTCCAGTGTCTTGTCCATATTAACATATACATTTGATCTGTATTCTGATCACTAGTTATAAGTAAGTTAAAAGTATGATCTTGTATTTTTCAGCTGTCGAGAGTGGCTAAAAGTAGTTGGTAATGAAGAACTAGTGCATCTACCAATAGAAAAACTTCATGAGCAGCGAAATGTATGTGCTAATCACTTTGGAAAAAAGGATTTCAACAAAAAAGGCAATCGTCTCAAAAGACATGCTATACCAACTTTGAATTTGATGGCCTTACCTCTCACTGACACACAGTTGGCAGAATTTCCACAATACATGTATAGGCATTCAGAATCAAAAGGTAACTTTAATAAACGCCATAATTTATCTCTATTAAAATAATATTATATAGTATATAAAATAATGTTATAAACAATAGTATATCTATACTATTATTATAAAGCTGAAGAGTTTGTTTGTTTGGTTGAATGCGCTAATCGCAGGAACTACTGGTTCGATTTGAAAAATTATTTTAGTGTTGGATAGCCCATTTATCATAGAAGGCTATATTTTATCTCTGTATTCCCATGGGAACGGGATCTATGCGAGTGAAACCGCGGGGCGCTGCTAGTTTTATATAAAATAATGTTATATATTATACAAAAAAGTCCTTTTATGTCATCTATAACATTATTATTATGACGGCCTCTTTAGTCTAGTGGTCGCAAGCGCCAGTGCAAAGTATGAGGTCCTGGGTTTGAATCCCCAGTCGGGCAGAGTTATTGGGTTTTCATATTTGGAATTTCTCAGTAGCAGCCCGGAGTCTGAATTTGTGCCCGTTTACATAGGGCTTAACATAACTGGCGAAATGTGATTGTACACCTCTGCCTAACCCTTCGGGAAATAAGCTTGATGAAATGTTATGCAATTATTTAAAAAAAAAGATGTACCGTGTATGTATGTATGTATTTAGGATTTGTATTAAATACTAAAAGGTTACTTTTGACTTCAACTCCTGTATACTCAGCAGCAAATCATTTATGTGAAGCACACTCAAAACATTTGTGATATCATTTGAGTGTTCAAAACAGCAAGACACTAACTGTTTTATGTTTGTTCTAGAATCTTGTCCACCAGCTACTGAGCAGAATGAAAATGTACAAGAAATGCAATCTGGTATGTAAATCAAAACATATAATTAATAGTGCACCATGTAAGGGGCAAGCCAACAACCAGGCACAGATCCTGACTACAGGCTGCTATGAAGAAGTTCCAAATAGGAAAACCCAAACTAGGAATCGAACGGACATGGGGTTCGATTCCCAGTTTGCAAGTAACTGCTGAACCCCAAAGCACTACCATGCTTGCATACTGGTGTTCAGCTGAATCCAGTTTGACTGGAAGCCAACCCCAATGTAGTTGGGAAAAGGCTAGGTAGATGATGATCCTACTAATATTATAAATATGAAAGTCATTAGGTATGTTTGACATTATGTGATTATGGAAGTTTGTGAATCAATCACGCCCCGGATGAACAGATATTTGGCACAGGGGTAGACCATGCATGGCCTAGGATAGGACATAGGATTCTTTGTAAACTATTAGTACATTTTCGTGGGATAATTTACGACGAACACGCGTGAAGGCTGTTGTTTAAAAGAAATATCAAATTCTCATGTTACTCACTTGAACTTTGAATAAATGTTGACCAAACTAGTTTTAAAATCATAATGTACCATTTCAGATCTTTTGCCTGAAGCAGTTCCATCCACGAGCCAGCAATCGAGACATATCCATATGGAGCTGTCTCAAAATGGTTAGTATCTATATCAATAAAAAACAACAGCAGTAGCTGAGCATGGGGTTCGATTCCCAATTTGCAAGCAACTGCTGAACCCCAAAGCACTACCGTGCTTGCATACTGGTGTTCAGCTGAATCCAGTTTGACTGGAAGCCAACCCCAATGTAGTTGGGAAAAGGCTAGGTAGATGATGATCCTACTAATATTATAAATATGAAAGTCATTAGGTATGTTTGACATTATGTCATTATGGAAGTTTGTGAATCAATCACGCCCCGGATGAACAGATATTTGGCACAGGGGTAGACCATGCATGGCCTAGGATAGGACATAGGATTCTTTGTATCCTATTAGTACATTTTCGTGGGATAATTTACGACGAACACGCGTGAAGGCTGTTGTTTAAAAGAAATATCAAATTCTCATGTTACTCACTTGAACTTTGAATAAATGTTTACCAAACTAGTTTTAAAATCATAATGTACCATTTCAGATCTTTTGCCTGAAGCAGTTCCATCCACGAGCCAGCAATCGAGATATATCCTTATGGAGCTGTCTCAAAATGGTTAGTATCTATATCAATAAAAAACAATTGCTAAAAATTTTTGCCCGCACATCACTTCAAAGTGGTTGCACCTATTTAAAAAATTCTGTTTTTGTTGCTATCAAGTTTTTTAAAATTATTATTAAATCCACTGGAAGTGTAGGTAGGCAGGCATGTAAGTAATAAGGGTAGGTATGGTAGGTGCACCTTAGATACCTACTTACCGGTCCCTACCCGTGAGACTGACCAGTGACCTGGAATGGGCAAAGCTAGTTTTAAATAAAATACTAAAATCTATGAATAATATACCGTCAATATTCTAAAGAAATGTGTGATTAACAGAGAGATGTGTAATTGAGTATTTGTCACTAAGGTACAGGTTCGATTTTTTTTACTTCCTGTGTTGTGGTAATTCATGACATACGAAAATTTTGATATTCCTGTACTAATTTCTCTTTACATTTACATTTCAGAAAGAACGCATACCCAGTCTCAAACTAGATCTGGCGAAAATTCCAAAAATACAATTATTCCATTTGGTAAACCATCAAAGGAAAAAACAAGTAAGTACTACTAAGTGTTAATAATTATCTTCCAGTCACCATCCCACTTTTAAACAATTGGAATTCATGAAAATGAATGCGACTGATTTGCTACATAACTACACCTAGTTTTTAAGTTGGCTTCAAATTATAAAAGCCATTTTCTCACATGATGATTTTACAAACAAATAGAGACATAGATTGAAAGAAACTCTCAAAATTGTTAAAGTTAATTTGTGCTCTACTGCTCATTTCACATACAAAAGTTCCCTGCGTTTTATATGCAGGGAAATGTTAACAAGTCTCATAGAGTATGTTGTTTATATTTAAATATTTTTACAGATTTAACACCAAGGGAGAAGCAGTTGATGGAGCAATTAAGAAAAACTAAATGCAGCCTGGCATCACTTAGACGCAGCGCCAATCTCTTGGAAAAGTTGGAGTCAGGCGTGCTAAAAGAAATTGTGACGTCGGCGCTAAAAAACCAAAAAAGGAAGCCCAAGGGTCGACGTTGGACAACGCAAAATAAAATTTCAGCCTTGGCTATATTTAAGAGGTCACCAAAAGCCTATAGATACTTGCAGCATCTCATGCCATTGCCAAGCATAAAAACACTGTACAATGTTTTAAAAAAAATTCCAGTGGCCACTGGTGTTAATAAAGCGGTTATTGAACACTTAAAAAAAATTGCTGTCAAAAAAGATGTCAAAGACAGATACTGTGGCTTAGTATTTGACGAAATTTCACTAAAACGACGTCTTTTCTTAGATGTCAGTACGGATAAAGTTGAGGGATATGAAGACTTAGGCTTAGAAGCAGGACGTAGCTCTCAACTGGCTGACCATGCATTGGTATTTATGTTGCAAGGTGTAAGAGCAAAGTTCAAACAACCAATAGCTTTTTACTTTGTTAAAGGAACAGTTTCGTCCCAAAAACTTGCATCTATAATTAAAGAAATTATAAATATTGTAGAAGATACCGGTTTTAGTATTATAACTACAATTTGCGATCAGGGCCCTACAAACATGGGAGCCCTGAAATTATTAAAATCATTGTCTCCTCCTTATACTACAAAAGAAAATTATTTCACAAACAGTAATGACAAAAAAGTATATATTATTTATGATGTACCCCATCTATTTAAATCAATAAGGAATAATTTTCACAACTATGGGGAAATGTCTATGTGTGGAATGAAGGCAAAATGGGAGCATTTGCTACAAGCAGAGGAAAAAAATAGAAACCTCCTATACCTTAGCAAAATAACGCAAATGCATGTGCAGCCAAAATATAGGGCAAAAATGAAAGTTAAATATGCTGCACAAATTTTGAGTACAACAGTAGCAGCAGTTTTAAAGCTGATGTCACAGTCACAAAATGACAAAGTAAAATCGGAAGAGATGATGCAGACTGGCACAATAATCGATGACCTCGACCGACTTTTTGATAAAACCAATGGTCCATCATGTCCAGACGATGTCAAAAAAGGGCGCCGAGAAAATGTATCCATTAAGACAGACCATGTGGACGCTTGGGTTGAATACCGGGCTAAATTGGAAACCGTAGTTTTTAAAAACTCCTCTGGGATTAAAGCCAAGAATGTACGCTGTATTGAAGGTTACCAAACCACATTAAAATCATTGCGTGATATTTGGGCGGAGCTGAGTGCTTGTGGTTTTCAATATTTAAATTTGAGACAGCTGAACCAAGATGCACTCGAAAATTTATTTGGAGTGATCAGACAACACAGCCCTACAAATAGAAACCCGACTTGCTACTCTTTTATAGCAGCCCTTAAAACGGCAATTATTTCAGGAATGACAGCTCCACACAACAGGGGGTCCAACTGTGAAAAAGATTTTAAAAATCTTTTAACTGATTTCCATAATGAAGTTTTTAAGGACCCTGAAAATAAAGAGCTGTCAGGAAAAAGTACTTGTGAGACGATCTCAAAGGAAGTCGGGTTGGGTGAATCTGTTGCTGCAAGCGCCAGTCAGGACATTCCTGTGCTTAGCATACCAGAGGAGTTTGAGAGTATAGAAACAGATTTGGCAGAAATGGAGCACCAACCCATTGTCTATGTTAGTGGATACATAGCTTCAATGATTTTAAAAAATTATAAATGTGAGATTTGCAAAAGCTGCTTAAAGATTGAAGATCCCGATGACGACCCTATGTTTAGTTACATTAAATTAAGGGAATGGTGGCCAGAGAAATTGTCACTAACTTATCCTACTAAAAACCTGTGTAGGTTGGTCGAGGCAGCCTGTAAAATATTTGAAAGTGATGTATTGCCGTGTCTGCATTATTTAAATATTTGCCAATTAACCACTACGATATTTATCGCCAACTGCAATGCTGACTTTATCATATGTGAAGAGCACAAATATAATCTAATAAATGCCATCTACAACCGACTGGCTCTTCTGTTAATCAGAAGGCAATGCCAGCGCATAAATAAAAACATAGTTGTAGAAGAAGAAACAGTTGCTGACTACAACAAAAGAGCTCAACAACAAGGCATTGCAAAATAATTTTTTTTTTTTAGATTTTCTAGATTAGGTACTCTTATCAACCACATATTGCACATATGTTATTTTGTAAATCCTTGTTATTGAGCTTTTATACATAAAAAACAGTATAATAATTTATCAATGAAAAAGTAAACATCGGCCTCCTATCCTTATCCAATAATTGATGATGATTAAAGACGCTCTTGATCGAAATTTACGACAGTAACAAAATGTGTCTATAAATAACCATAAGAATCAAATTAATTTCGCTGACTACCACTACTCACGTTTAATGTAAAAGTTGGCTTTTTTTCATAAGATTTATCATCTATTTTCTTCATTTATACCGGAGTAAATAAGGAATAGAAGTTGACTGGTAGAAAATGCCTGCGGCATTCAGTTCACTTCTGTACATTTGTGTGCTTATTATATTTTGAAAAACAATAGTATTCAATAAATAAATAAACATAAAATAAAATCATTTTATCAGTGTTTTATTTTGCCTAGTTTGGAACCCCGTATATTTAAAATTGCATAGAAATACTGGAAAAATAAAATTCATAGAATGCATTTCATCGATATCGATAAACTCAAATATCGATAAGTTTATTGCTTTTTATCACATACGTTGCGCATCTCTATCTATGACAGTTTTTTCCCTTCAAGGTCATGATTGTCATTGTCAGTGTTGCTTAGATTTTTCATGTTGGTAGCCATGTTTTTTTTATGTGGTTGGCTAAAGAAGGTTAACAATTTCTAACAAACTGAATGTTCTAAGTTCCGCCTCTGAAAAATTTACATACTCTATGGTTCATTCTATCGGCCAGCGCCGCCCACGTCACACGTCACACTTTCACCGCAGCAATTTTACGCAACAAAGTTATTTTATTTCTTGCCCTCTACATCATCCTTTGGAGAAAAGTCGTAAAACGCATTGGGAGCTAGCTAACACTTCCAACAATTCCCGTATTCTACAAATTTTTCTCTTTTTTTTGAGGTAGTGTACATAGACCTGGCCCATTTTGAAACATCTCCTTCAATCAGCCTCGTCACTAAATCTTTATTCAGTAACGGTGTCTCTCAGGTCCTCAGTTATGGAGATTACGTTGGCCGAACGTCCTGATGTTCCAGGAAACAAAATTCTTTTTATTTTTATCCGGTGGCATTACGAGTAAAACTAAAGCATTGGTTGTTTGTCACCAAATCGTCACTAAATCTTTATTCAGTAGGTAACAGTTTCTCTGAGGTCCTCAGTTATGGAGATTCAGGTTGGCCGAACGTCCTGATATCAGTTCGTTCGGCCATAAATAAATGCTTCTAACTTTCGATCCGTTCTGTCACAAATTCTTTGGCTGGCATCTTCATGCGTCACATAATCGTCACTAAAAACTGGAATAGCAGCCAGCTCCCTATTTCGACTGGCCGAACGTTCTGATGTACATATTTTTAAGGCTTCAGTACCTACTCACACCATCTTCACCACAAGATCGGTTATATTTTAATTTGCTGAGTGCATCACGAACTTCCACTTGAGATATGGGAGATATATTATCGGAACATGAATAGGTAGATGGTGGCTGCGTATGAAGTGTTTCAGAATAAAGGCTCTTATAAAAAGTTGTGCAAATGTCTAGAATTTTTTCTCTGTTGATTTGTTTAACACCTCTGCTATCTTTAAGACATGTTATTCACGATTTTTTATTGCTTATTCCTTGTCAGTTCAGATACGTTGTAGATATATGGTATAGCTATGGAAGTATGGGTTTGAATGACTAGATTTTTTTTCGAATTACTGGGAGGAGAGAGTAGACTTGGGTCGTACTTGCAAAATCGAGTACCAGGGCTTCCAGTACGTCTACCTTAAGAAACTAGGGCTCGGGATACTTTCAAGTACCTATTTTCTATATGGATAGGAAATTGTCCCGTAACTTTCTAGGAATAAGGAGCACAATCGCGTATACAAATAAATACTTGCAAGGACAGCATTAAAGTAAAAACCTACGAAATTGTTCCGTAGGCTGTTACAATAAGGAGCATGATCGCATTTCCGAAAACTAACGCAGTTATTGAACTATTGAAGATTGTATTGAAAAACTACGTAGAATTTATGAATTTTGTAAATTAAATACCGCTACTCAGTCAGACCAGGTGGTAGGTAAGTAGCACGGTATTAAATTAATAACGAACGAAACCATTCCTTCCTACTTAAAAATAGGCTTAGGACTGTCAGCTAGGAAATATAATATTATTATTATGATTATTCAATTATTTTATTCAGTGGTCTACAATCAGCAATAATGTCAGTAAAAATCGGAGAAAATGTGTCTCTTTTTGGACTGTGCTGGACTAAATTAAGAATCCACTTGATTCACCACCATTCATTTCATAGTCGGTTTTGTTGATTTTGATTCAAGATTAGTTTGTACCAGGAGATTAGGTACCTGGGCTGGTCGGCATTTCAACCGATAGAGATGATACAGTGCCCTGCATTAGATACCCACTTCATACATAATTATATTCTTAATTCGAGAGAGAGATCAGGATACGTAACTGAACGTAAATTTTGTATATGCAATCTATACTTATAATATTATAAAGCAGAAGAGTTTGTTTGTTTGTTTGTTTGGTTGTACGCGCTAATCTCAGGAAGTACTGGTCAGATTCGAAAAATTCTTTCAGTGTTAGATAGCCCATTTATTGAGGAAGGTTACGGAGGACCCGCGCAACTTCGTCTGCGTCACATTTTCCATTACTGCTCCGCTCCTATTTGTCTTAGCGTGATGATGCGTGCCTTTAAACTTCCTCAATATGCTAGTGCTACTTACCTACCACCTGGTCTGACTGAGTAGCGGTATTTAATTTACAAAATTCATAAATTCTACGTAGTTTTTCAATACAATCTTTAATAGTTCAATAACTGCGTTAGTTTTCGGAAATGCGATCATGCTCCTTATTGTAACAGCCTACGGAACAATTTCGTAGGTTTTTACTTTAATGGTGTCCTTGCAAGTATTTATTTGTATACGCGATTGTGCTCCTTATTCCTAGAAAGTTACGGGACAATTTCCTATCCATATAGAAAATACTTGAAAGTATCCACTATCCCGAGCCCTAGTTTCTTAAGGTAGACGTACTGGAAGCCCTGGTACTCGATTTTGCAAGTACGACCCAAGTCTACTCTCTCCTCCCAAAATTCGAAAAAAAAACTAGTCGTTCAAACCCATACTTCCATAGCTATACCATATATCTACAACGTATCTGAACTGATTTTAAACTCATAATTTCGAACTTAGAAGCTTAGCAGAGAATCTTAACACCGCGATTCACAAAAACGCGTCACAAGTACAACGCCATCTATCGATCTACAACGTAACTGAACTGTCTTTATGTACTCATAAGTTCGAACTTAGAAGCTTACACGTTACGATAAATAATGATAATGTAATAAAATTTTCACATTTTTTTTGCTACATGTTTAGGGGTCTTCTCACACTTCTTATTACAAATTTTCTCAATAGATGGCATTGCAAGTATCTGAAGTCTCAATGAAAACAACCTATTTTAGCGCTCGATTTAGTTTCTTCGTAAACTTTAAAATTTTCTTTAATCTTTTGATTTTGTGGGTCGATTTTGATGAAATAAACACTAAATGTTACTCCGGTTATCACTTAATATTTTGAATTCAATCAGTGGTTTATGCGTGATGCTCCTCCAAACGCACAGACAAACAGATGCACAGACAAACAGACGAACAGAAAAGAATTACAAAAACTGTTTTTTTGTATTCTATGTCATTTTTCTGACATTTCTATGTATTTTTTATGCGAAAATATTCAATGTACAGACACGGCAACTCTACGATTTATAGATATAGATATAGAAGATAGAAGAAGATAGATAGATGTATAGATAAATGTTCGCGTGTGTTCTCGACGACGGTCGCAGGCAGAAGAAAACGCTGGTCACGCGCCTCTCGCTCGACTGGTGTACGCCTTTGCATGTGTGCGGTGCACGCTCACATAGAAAGCGTTAACAGGGACCCCCAAAATTTTTGTTTTTTTTTTTCTATTTTTGTGTGTAAATCTTTATGCGGTTCACGGAATACACCTACTCACCAAATTTCAACAGCATAGTTCTTATAGTTTCGGAGAAAAGTGGCTGTGACATACGGACAGACAGACAGACAGACAGACAAGACGAATCTATAAGGGTTCCGTTTTTGCCATTTGGCTACGGAACCCTAAAAACAAAATGGTTGAACATTTTGATGAATTAAGTGTTGCGGTAACGAAATTACGTGTCATTGGTTCTGTAGGCTAATTCACGTAACTAAATAAGTGCTGTTGCTTTATTGCAGAAGTGTTTTTTGGTTTGGTTCATAGTACAGTAGAACTCTGCATTTTTTTGAAGTCATAACAAAATGGATGTAGCACCGGTACCACCAGAGTTAGCTTGCTTGTCAGAGGTAGAGCAACGTCTTCTTAGTCGAATGATTTTGATAATGAGAAAACAATAAAGAATTACTACTATTACTATTCAAGGCAAAATAGGTTTAGCCAAAGCTGGTGCAATGGTCAAGTGGTTTTATTTGCACAAGACGTAGTTGAAGTTGCTGAACAATTACCGCTTACTATTTCTAGTGCTGGCTTGGTTATTGTTGTAGAATCAAGAGAGAACTTAGTAGAACAGCAAAGACAGTTCAATGTTAATACCGAAAGAGTGAAAACTGCTCTAGTATGGTTATTAAGACACAACAGATTGTATCACGACGTCATACCAAATTTTGAAAGTATCTTGGAATACGATATCTCACAAATAATTCATGTTGCTGACATTCAAGAGTTTACCAATAACCAAGTGCAGGTTGATGATTCTGAACAAATACTCGTACAACAAGTTAATCAATCCAGTACATTTACACAGCTTTATTAATAAACATTTAGAGATAGAATAGAGATTAGTACATTTAGAGAATAGTGATGTAGCAATTTTGCATGGTACCTTTCATCAAGGAAATGGCCGATTTGACGTAGATTCTCGCGGAAAACAATGTACAGCTGTCGCAGCAGTTGTGTGTACTGCGTTTGCTTTATCGGATGCAAACAGATGGACAGTTAGTGATATTGATTATATCGCAATTATTGGAGATTATTTTTACCGCCAATGCATTGAAGCAAGAGAAAATCCTGACCATGGAGAACTAAATGTTGAATATTTAGCAGCAAGAGAAATTCTACCACGTCTACAATATAATGGGCAATGGATAAATTTAGACGTCCAGAGCAATAGTTCGATAGACGGTCATATCGACAGAGATCAGTAGTGCGATTCACTAAGGCAGAACATCTTTACAACCAAGAAATCATTGTTGAAACATCTGATGAATAGATGCCTCATCAGATGTTTCAACGATGATTTCTTGGTTGTAAAAATGTTCTGCCTTAGTGAATCGCACTACAGAGTGGAGAAGGATTTCCGAACTTAGAAAACGGCTTAATTAGTTTTTTTAGAAATCATCATTGTGGAATCCTTACAAGCAATTCAGTTTCCATCGCAATAGCATGTCATCAAATATCTGGTAATATACATTATTGGCTATTTGATTCCCATGCCAGGGGGCCAAAGAGTAACAAGGCGTCGACTAGAGGTATAGCATGTTGCATGCGCTTTGTGAATAACCGTCAATTATTCGCAATTCTACGGCGTAATTTAAGGGTAAATACAGGTAATGAAAACTTTTTGAACACATATTCCATAACACCCGTTTCTATTACGACCGAAGAGGCAAACAATTTACAACATGTTGATTCTCAAACAGCGCACCCTGAATAACTGAATACTGGACCTCTCAACGTAGAAAGTAGTCACTCGGGAGTCACTTGTTTACACTTGTTCCTATAAAGGTAAAGCCAATACGAGTAAGTATACTATCATCGAATCGTCATACAGATACCTCTCTCCCTAGGTCACCACCCAATTTTTACTCCAGTTCCAGTATGTCGCATGATTCCACAACACCAGTAAATTTCATACATGGTACAAATAATTTAGAAAGAGTTATTTTATCAACAAGTTTGCTGTATTCTATTGACGAAGATGTACCAAATTTAGAGAATGTTGTTAATACGAATAATGAAAATCAATTAAACGATCAGGTCAGAGTTGTCGATATCCAAAGGAAAACTGCACCACCAATTAACATGGAGAGGGAAAGAAGAATGGAAGAGCTATGCTGGTATTTTCTTTTCCCTGATGGGAAAAACGGATTTGGGGAAATTAGAGATATTGCAATAACTGCTCTTGATTATTTCCAGGCTCGAATCATGGGCAAAGATAACCGATTTAATAAAAGGAACGATTATTTATTTTTTGCATTATATCGGTTGTAGAATATTTTAAAGCCAAAGCAAGTGTTTCCGTCTCGTGCCGAATGAAGCAAGGTGAACATACTCCCCAAGGTCTTGTCGACAATATGCACTTGACGATGAGAAACATCAGAGGATCCGCTGCATATTGGAAAAGATGTTGCGCTGAGCTAATTGCCACGGTACGGAGTCTTGGCCCTCCAACATGGTTCGTAACATTTTCTTGCAATGACCTCAATTGGCCAGATATTATTAAGGCGTTACTGATTGCAGACGGACGTCCTGATGCAATGCCGGATGTTGTTGAAGACCTACCTACCATTCGATGAAAGACTTGAGCTAGTACAAAAATACCCAGTAGTTGTGGCTAGGCAGTTCACAGTTAGGGTGAATGCACTAATGAGATTTTTAAAATTGAATCCTGACTGTTTAGGAGGAGCCATTAATGACTATTGGTACCGAATAGAGTTCCAGAACCGAGGTAGCCCACATTTACATATGCTTTTGTGGTGCAACTCTATTCCCGATTTTCAGACTACTGAAGGACTTAGAGTAATCGATCAGGTCGTGTCATGCTCACTTGGAGGCAATAATTCGGAGCAGGTTAAAAGGTTACAAACCCACAACATGCTACAAAGACCGGAACGCTGGTTGCTGTCGTTTTGGATTCCCAAGGGCTATAAATGCGACGACAAAATGTTTAGAACCAGATGACGCCCTCCGTAACAATGGACGATTTTGTGAATTACAAAGAAATGCAGAAGAAGTTATGATTAACAACTATAATACCACTCTTCTAAAAATTTGGGAAGCAAATATGGACGTACAGCCTTGGAGGACTGTAACAGCTGTAGCGTATTATATTGCCAAGTATGCCAGCAAATGCGAGCCCAATGATTGTGGAGATGTTGTTAGGGAAGCGGTCCAAAAAGCAAAAGGCCATAGTAATAATGTGTGGAAGCAGTTGTTTGCTGTTTCCATGGCGATTCTCGGTCAACGATTAGTTAGTGCCCCAGAAGCGGCGTACCGTCTCTGTCATTTACCTTAAGAGTCCTATTACATTTTTTACGGAAATTCATGATTCTTGACGCTATAGTTTTCAGCAGCAGTAAGATATTTTAATTATTTGATCCTGAATAACGATAGTGCCAGTCTCTTTATTGTAAGTTGGAGTTACACATTTTCATTTTTCTTTTCGTGTAATTTACTATAAATATTTTACGAACTCAGTTTGTAAGAAAAAATGTCGGCGATGGAACTTTGACGGTCTAATTCACATTGTTACAATCAATTCTTTTAAAAGCTGAAATTACTAAAAGGTAAGTTGAATGTTTTACTTGTTTATTGGAGTTCTAGAATTTCTTTAAATTCCCTGAGTTTTCACGGAAAAAAACGTAAAGAAATCCTAATTTAAGCCAGAAATGTCTTGATTCAGCGTCCATTATATTCCAAACTAGCTGACCCACGCAACTTCGTCTGCGTCACATTTTCCATTAATTCTGCGCTCCTTTTTGACTTAGCTTAATGATATAGCCTAGCCTTCCTCGATAAATGGGCTATCTAACACTGAAAGTTCCTGAGATTAGCGTGCTCAACCAAACAAACAAACAAACTCTTCTGCTTTATAATATTATAACTCAGAGGTTCTCAGATTTTGTTGTGCAAGGCGTAGCGAACGTTCGACACTCGACTCTCGTGCGCGTACCTGAGAGTTTCTCTGATTTTGTTCAGCATGGCGTTGTGAACGTTCAGGTGAAGATTCTCCCATACGGCGTATTCTTGCTGCCCGTGCTTGAGAACTATGTTTAGTAAGTTGAGACATGGCTCTCTTTAGGCATTTTCAAATGTTTAAGAAAATGTTAATAGCGTGTAATATTCTAGCTCTGAAAAGAACTGTTGTGTAGCCCTGAAAAGAACTGTTGGTTAGCCCTGAAAAGAACTGTTGTGCAGCCCTGAAAAGAACTGTTGGTTAGCCCTGAAAAGAACTGTTGGTTAGCCCTGGAAAGAACTGTTGCTTAGCCCTGAAAAGAACTGTTGTTTGGCTCTGAGATGAACTTTTGCGTAGGTGTAGTTTTAAGAACGAAATCTAAAGAAAATCGCACGAAAATTATTAGACTTCGCGCGCGACCGCTGCGTAGGGAGCCGACGTACTTATACTTATCTATGGAGCCGACCTCGCGGCTGAGCCGCGCGGGTACCTTACTCATAGATCTAAACTCCCCTCCTGCACGCGCACCCCCGCCTTGGTGACGTCCACTTCGCAACGGGTCGTGCAGCAGAAATCGTAATATTTTAATTTCGCCATAACTTCAAAACCAAACGTCCGATTTTAATCATTCAAAGACCAAATATTATCTACATAAACTGTACTTAGTGATGAAATTCTTTATTTTGATAAAGATTAATAGCATGAGTAAAATAAACGCGTTTAAATGTAGTCCAAAAAAAAATCAAGATTTTTAAATTAAAAAAATGGTTGTTGTGCCTCACTCGACATAGATAGGTATAGTGTGTCGCGGATTTTTTTGTAGATATTTATAAGATCTACAATTAATTAGGACAATGTATGGTTCTATCTTTTATAGTTTAGGCAGCGTACACAAAATAAGTTACTTTTCTGGTTGATTTTTACACCTTGTGTCCGAAAAACCCAAATATCTTACGGAACCCTATTTTTTTCCAAAATAAAATATAGCCTATGTTACTCGTGGATAATGTAGCTTTCGAATGGTGAAAGAATTTTTAAAATCGGTCCAGTAGTTTTTGAGCCTATTCATTACAATCAAACAAACAAACAAACAAAGTTTTCCTCTTTATAATATTAGTGTAGATAGTGTAGATAAAAACAATTTTATCAAATAAATTAATATGATATATAATTTCAATCTACAATGAATACGTTTCATAAGTTTTCGTTTGTCAATATAATAAAACAAAATTACAATAAATAAATTTAAAGTACTATATATTCTGCGTCAATTCAGCGCGCGCGCTCCTCAGTCTCGCGCGAGCGCCCAAATAAACTATAATCCTATTCAGACTAGTAAGTATCAAAATTGTTTCGCGGACTAAAGATGTACTCCCAACGCAGACCAACGTAACTTCGTCTATTGCAAACGAGCATTTACGATTCGTAATAGGACTCTTAAAAGGTGTTCTAGAAAAACTGTTGTTCTAAATAGTTGTCGTCCAGAGCAACGATACAGACTTTTGCGATTTAGTGAAGACGAAACATCGGTTTTTAACAATATATTAGATCGTTACCAATTAAGACCAGATGATTTAGAAGGCCATAAGTCTGGCCGAATTCGCAGTTCGGTACGAAACCGTTTCAAGTAGGTACGTTTTGGAATGACGATGACGGTGACATTGAGCTAAGAGACCACGAGAGTGAGAGCGCTAGACACATCCAATTACGTGATAATTCAAGAATGCAAATCAGAAATCAGGCAGCAGTTTTACGTAAGTAGGTACTCGATACTACACTCTGAATAGTGACCGAGAAGGATTTTTAACCGACTTCCCAAAAAGGAGGAGGTTATCAATTCGGTTGTATGTTTTTTTTTTTTTTTTTTTTTTTTATGTTTGTTACCTCATAACTCCGACAATTATGAACCGATTTGAAATTTTTTTTTTTCATCTGAAAGGATATGCTTGCAGATTGGTCCCATTTAAATTATATCGAAATCAAAAAAAAAAAAAAATACAAAAAAAAAAAAAAAAAAAAAAATACAAAATATTTTTACTGGGAAAACAGAAAGTTACATTACATAACGTGTTTGGAGTCTCCTTTTAAGCAAACTATGCCTTTATTAGAAGGCTCCGCTCTTTCACATCACTGTCGTACACTTATACTGACAGAAATCAATATAGTGTACTTTGACCTTAAGGGTAAGTATGCAACGTAAGTACATTTTCCAGAATATAAATTTTATAAATAGTGAGAATAATAGTGCATGCGTTGTAGTGTATAGTGTGTTATGGTAAGTAGTGTTAAGTGTGGTATGTGATGTGTTGTGTGGTTTAGTGTGGTGTGGTGTAATGTGATGTGGTGTAGTGTGGTGTGGTGTGTGGTGTGGTATATGATGTGGTGTGTGATGTGGTGTGTGGTGTGGAGTGAGAAGTGGTGTGTGGTTTGGTGTGTGATGTGGTGTGTGGTGTGGTGTGTGATGTGGTGTGTTGTGGTATGGAGTGGTCTAGTGTGTGGTGTTTTAAGTATATAAACATACAAAATAGATTTATTTCAGCTACTCAACGTGTTCCAAGAGTGCCTCGGTTTCGTCATAGGTAAGTCGTTTTATCCAATCCATTACACTTTTTTTACAGTCGTGGTAACTTTTATTATATAAGTTAATATGTTTGTTAATTTTGTTATAGAGCTGATTAGAGCGTTTATGGAATTGCTTGCAAGCGAATCTAGTTTTAGTTAGGGGAACTGCGACAACTAAATCTTTTCTCCTTTTTGATTTTTCGTTATCATTAGTTGGTCGGGTTTTATGTATTTTGAGTATGCTTTGGGTTACATAAAGTTTCCTTACAGATAGTAAATCACTTATTTGGTATAAGCTTGCAGTGGAGAATCTTTTATTTTTAAAATACATTACTTTTATTAATGCACGCTGCGCTCGTTCTACGTTTAAGAATTTTGTTTTTGCTGCCCCGCCCCAAATTGGGATACAGTATAATAATACTGACTGGGCCAGTGCTACATATATTTCATTTAGTAGATTTCTGGGACGGTTTTTACAGCTTTCTATTTTAGATGGAACAATATGTCTGAGAGTTTTAAAAATCCAACTGAGTTTCCTTATTCTCCCAGAGATTTGCTCAAGTTGAGGGTACCAGGACAGTGCTTGATCTACTACAACTCCAAGATATTTAGTTTGAGCGACCTTCTCAATATATGGGCAGTTGCAGCTTAAAAAAATACAACCGACTTCCAAAAAAAAACACTACAAAGTAAAAAATAACTTTCATTTCGGAAGTCGGTGTCAAAATACGAAGAAACGAACAAAAACACCGATTTCCGAAATGAAAGTTATTTTTTACTTTGTAGTGTTTTTTTTGGAAGTCGGTTGTATTTTTTTGTAAAAAGTTTTTTATTTTTACTATACCTAGTTTAATTGTATGTCACATTCCTTTTCGCTGTGAAAGTGAGCTTATTTTAGAAGACTAAACAGCTGAAGCTTGTTTCCTACGCCGACAGTCAGCATTAACCACTCTGCTCGACAAGATTTTGACATAGGTATGACACACCAGCTGAGTCGACGGGATTTTACGAATTACGTCATGAAATTCAGGATTAACATCAAATTTCGGCAATCGAATTTACTATGATTGATTGATGAAAAATTTGTTTCCGTAGCTATATTATACGATAAGTTTGTGAGAAATATCTTAAATTACAAGTTAAGGTCGTTCAAATCGCTTCAGCCTACTTAAAAATATGACTTAAATATGAATTACTTCACCTCTCAAAAAGGTAGTCTACTTAGATTTTCTGAAAATATATAAGTAAACAAAGTTCTCGCTTGTTAAAAAAATGCAACACGAAAACATTAAGACATAATCATTCTATTTGCGTTCTTCGTTTTGTCTTTTTTCATACATAAGCTAACTAAAAACACGAACGAATCTTGACAATAAATAATTACGTTGAAATTTTGATGACAGCGGTGTTTAAGGCTAAAAAACATGAAAATTGTGGATTTGAGGACACTCAAACTCCATTACATAGGGATAACGGTTTGCTCATCATTTGATTTTCTGACGAATGTATCCATATTTCTGACGACATATGAAGCGGTAATTAATTTTTTTGATTTCCAAAGTCGGAGTTTCGCGCCAACTGTGTTTGTTTACGTTTTTGTTTTTCACAAATATCACCAACACACATCGCACCTTTAAAGACAAACCGTTACTAAAGGAAAAAATCAAAATTTTACACAGGAGCATAAATAAAAAAAATGCACTACTTTTTCGCAGTAGAATTTAAGATCGTGGTGATTTGAGCCATCATTTGAGGTCAAAATGATGGATGTATATTAGCACTATAATATAAAATTCTAAAAAGTTATTTTTTTGTAAATAGAACAAGCTAATTATGAATTTTAATTTTTGTAGTAACACTTTTCCGTCATTTTTTTTCGATTTTGATTGATTACTGTAAAAAGTCCATATAAATGATGTAACAAAATATAAAAATGTTTAAAAACTTTTTATAACAATGATTTTACAAAACTATCAAATTGAAAATAATATATTGATCATTCTATCTAACTGAAACTGGACAGATAAATAAAATAACACGGTTTAATCAATGTTTTATCCTTATTCAAAAAGTGGGATCCATACCTTTCTTTGACATTACGGCACTTAATCTTAGGATGATGAAGTGTCGTGGTAAATGAAAGACATTTGCACTCGGTAACGTCTCGATTTATTGTCCGATCACATAGACTGAGCGTACACGATCTTAACATAATGCTTACTTAGCTAATCCTGAATAAGGTGTGGTTACACACATACATAATAATACTTACGATACTTGCTTACACACACTACACCTCCGGGGGTATAAGAAAAAAAAAAAAATAGAGCTCTTAATTTTTTTTTTTTTTTTACAATATGATTACGACAACTATTAATAATAAAAATACAAATATATCTTATTTACTATGAAACATTTTAGTTCTGTCCTTATGTATCAATTCGATTTTATTTTGTTTTAGAATTTTGACGTTGGGGCCCATATCCTCTAACACAATATACGGGCCTTCAAAAATATTATCCAATTTCTTTGTTTGTTCACTTTTGACTAAAACTAAATCGTTTTTATTATAAGTAACTGGATTACATTTCTTATCATAAGCTAATTTTCTATTTTGCTTACTTATGTCTAAATTATGTTTAGCTTCTTTTAGCGCTACTTGTAGCCTATATCTTAAATCTAAAGAGTAATCATTGGGGTTATATAATGGTTCTATTCTATTACAATTCTTAATATTACTAGGAATATTACATCTCCTGCCGAAAATTAGTTCGAAGGGCGTGTACTTCGTCTCTGAGTGGACGGTGTTATTATAACTGAAACACCAAAATGGTATCCAGTGTGACCAGTCATAGCCGTTATCGCCTGAATAAGTCCTTAGAAAAGCGCCTAAATGCTTATGAGCATTTTCGAGAGAACCGATCGATTGATGGTGGTATGCTGTGGACGTTAATTTTTCAATTTTTAGTAATTTGCAAACTTCAACCAAAGTCCTTGCAATAAATTCTGAACCTCTATCAGTAGCTATAACTTTAGGTATACCGAAACGTAAAATAAAATTTTGTATAAATGATCTTGCCACAGTTACGGCTTCTTTATTTTTTATAGGATATGCCTCAATAAATTTAGTTAGCTCACATTGAATTGTAACAAGGTAACAATTTCCATCCTCGTCTTTATCTAAAGGACCTACTAAATCTAAAAATATTTTTTCAAAACTTGACGACGCAGTTGTTGTGATCGTCATCGGCTGTTTTGTGTACCTACCTACTATATTTAGTCTTCTGACATGTGGAACACTTTTTTACAAAATCAAGAACATCTTGATCGATACCTGGCCAGAAGTATCGTCTCTTGATGTTGTTAGTCATTCTGCGGACTCCAGCATGTCCACTGGTAGGTAGTAAATGAAAGTCATTTAATATACATTGTTTTTCACTATCGTTATCTATTCTTTCTATTCCTCTTAGTATGCATACTTTCGGACCGGTCCAATCTTTTAATGTTTGTATTTCACTACACAAACCTTTTATAAACTCTTCATTTTCATTATTTTTAACTATGCATACTTCTTTTACTTTTATTTTATAGCTAAACTTCTCTAACTTAGTCACAAATTCGGCTCGCGAGAAATGTGCCGTAAAGTTGAGGTTTACACATAACAACATTTTACTAGGGATGTAAGCGAGACACTCGTCTTCAGCACTTATCAAGTTATCTTTTCTATATTTTTCCACTTTTTCTTTCTCTAGCAAAATCATCTCCACGACATCACTCGGCTTCCTCAGTAATTCCACGACTCTAGGCTGATCAGACCCTTCGTCGGCGGTTTTACTAATTGGCGGTGATTCATTCTTACTCTTCTCATCCATTATTATTTTTTGTGCTCTAGTCATGACATTTACTTCCGAAATTTTCTCATTCATACTTTTTAATTCTCTAGAAGTCACATTTACTCTAGATAATGCATCCGCGACTGCATTATCCTTCCCTTGCACATACACTATTTTAAAGTCGTACTCCTCTAATATTAAACGAAACTTCAACAGTCTGCTAGCGGGATCTTTCATGCTAAACAAATAAATGAGTGGTTTATGATCTGTCATTATAGTAAAATGCCTACCGAATATATACGGCCTAAAGTACTTTATTGCCCAGACTATAGCAGTAAGTTCTTTTTGTATGGTGGGGTAGTTTAATTCTGCCTTATTTAATGGTCTACTAGTGTATGCTACGGGTCTTAGGTCACTGTTACACAAAACTGCACCGATCGCTACACCTGATGCGTCGGTCTGTATTATGAATTCGTTAGCTTCTGAGAAATCTGGGTACTGAAGTATGGGTGGGCTAATTAACTTTTGTTTTAAGGTCTCGAAAGAGTGTTGACATTCGGCTGTCCAATTGAAAACTGTATTCTTTCTGCACAAGTGATTTAAAGGCAATGTTATCTGTGCAAATGATGGTACAAATTTACGATAGTAATTACAGAATGCTACAAATCGTTTCACTTCATCTACATTTTTGGGTACCGGGTAATTTTGTAAAACTATTGTTTTCTTTGGATCTGGTAATACTCCATCAGCAGAAACTAAATGTCCAAGATACAATATTTCCTTTTTTAGAAATTGGCATTTTTCCGGATTTAGTTTTAAATTTACTTTTCTTAACCTTTCGAGTACATCGATCAAATTTTTATTATGTGAATTTAAATTTCGCCCAAAAATAATCAAATCGTCTAGGTAAATAAAACACTTGTCATACGTCAGACCAGACATAGCTATGGACATTACTCTGCTGAAATTACTACAGGAAGTTTTTAGTCCCATTGGAAGACGCTTTAATTGATACTGACCCGTGCTAGTAGAGAAAGCAGTATATTTACGACTTTCAGGGCATAAACTAACTTGATAATAACCTTGATTTAAGTCTAAATGAGTGAAATACATTGAGCCTGAAAGTGAGTCTAAGATGTCGGTGATGTTTGGTAGCGGGAACTTATCGTCGACTATTACATCATTGAGTTTTCTGTAGTCCACTACCAAACGCCACTTTTTACAGCCTTCAGACTTTTTGGGAACAAGTAGTACAGGACTGTTCCACTCGCTGGAGGACTCTTCTATTATGTCGTCTTTCAACATTTGTTTAATTTGTCTATCAATCTCTGGCTTCAATGATTGAGGTAATCTATAAGGTTTAACATATGTAGGACTAACGTTTGCTTTTAGTGTTATGGTTTGTTCGTAAACGTTGGTGGTGGCTAGCTTATCTCCTGGTAGAAAAAACACATCTGAATATTTAGTACAAATCGTTTCGAGAGAACTCTTTTCTTCTGAATTAAGATGATTTAATTTCAACAACGTTAGCAGAGTTTCGGCCCTATTAGCATTGGCCTTAGACTTTTCAAAAGAAAAAGTATTATACTCGCTTAAAAATTTTACTTCCGGTTTGAAGTTTTCTAATCTTACTTCTTGATCTCTAATATTTAGTATTCTGATCGGTATCCTACGATTTTTAGGCCTAACTATAGCTCCTGCTAAAAAAATATCTTTATCTATCTCTCTCGAGCAAACAACATAATCATCTTCCGCTTCAATATCTAATTCTACGAAATGGGTCGTTTCACTTCGGGCCGGTAATACAAGACAATTATTATTAGTAAACGTTAAATCAAGTCTAGGCGAAATAGGTAAATAAAGTAGTTTACCCGCGTGATTAACAACCAACACGTTGGTAGCTAAATCGATATTACAGCCATAAGTAGATAGAAAATCTAAGCCTAAAATACCAGTTGCCTTGAAAGGTAAATTTTGAAAAACGTAAAATTTATGAAAAAAGTGTCATTATTTTCTGTAACAAGTTTCAAGGTTACATATCCCAAAGAGTTGATCTGTCCTCCAATGCCGTTTATAGTAGTGCTATCATAACATATACGCATCGAATCGGGTAATTCATTTTTCCTAATAATAGATATTGACGCACCCGTATCTACTAAAAATGAATATTTTCTGTTATGACAATAAAATGTTACAAATTGACATCGTCCCTTACAAGCCAAAATATAATTATTAAAATCGAAAAAACTGCCTTTTGGTCAAATTTTGAACTTTCATTTTCGTTAGAATTTTGGGAAATGACCTCTTGCGCCGATGCTTGCGCGGGTCGTACTGCTTGCGTTGAAAATACATTATTACGGCTGATATTATTTCCTCGCCTGTTACCACGATGGTAATATCGGCTGTTGATACTATTCGCCTGTGAGAAATTTCTACCGCGGTAAGAATCCTGAAATGACCTTCCGTAACCACGGCGGTTATAACTATTAAAAGATCCATAATTGCGACCACGTTGACCTTGACCCCTAGGTCCTGAAAAAGGTGTAAACTTACCTCGACCTCTTCTCGAATACTGCATGACGTCTGGCTTAGAGGACGTAGAAGGCGTTGATACATCCTCGTCCTTAGCACCTTGTATGGCGTCCTTGAGATTACTATAGTTGCGAGCGGTCACTATGGTGCTTAGCCTTGAACTTTTCAATCCATCTGAAAATCTCTTAATGGCCATTTTCTCATTTAATGGCTTTAGAATCGCGAACTTTGATGAATCGCCGTCTGCTTGTGAGATGGTTAAATCGGTAAAAAGTTGTTCTAATTCAGAACCGTACTCGTCAATTGACCTAAAACCTTGGTTCAAATTTTGGAGGCGGGACTGAATAGCGGTAAAAGATTTTGTAGTTAATAAATGTTTCCTTAAATCCTGAATTAAACTAGAAACGGTGTCATAGTTATCCGATAAACGGAGCTTAGCGTTCTCAGATAGGCGACCTTTAATTACGAATTTTATTAAAAGCTTTTGTCCTAAGTCGTCTAACATATCCGCATACATTTCCACTGCATCAATCAACCGTTTTGTGGTATCCTCCCTACCATCCATAAGGGGAATCAAGTTACACGCCGTTCGAATGTCGAATTCCATTCTTACTACTTTACCTTCACTAACAGGGGAAGTACATATATATATACTTATCTTTAAAAATATACTCTTAATATTATCATAAATGGTAGATAATTGTGTCACTAATTCGGGTTTTAAATCATGCGATATTTTAGAGTATAATAATTGCGCTTCACTGTATAATTTCTTAGCCTCTTTCAACTTATTTATCGCAATAGAACCCTTAAATCTAGCTTGTCCTTTCTTTATTAAATATTTACTAATGTCCACTAAATCATCATATATTCTGCTAAAATCATCGGCCATAATCTAAAAATAAAACTAAGGAATGTAATGTCATCATTCTAGTCATTAAATATATTCATTACATTTCTTCGAACTGTCTTCTAAACAGAGATAGCAATGCGAAAACATTCCATACACGGCGCAGGGTATCGGGTTCGGCGAGTCACCGTGCACGATTTATGAACTGTTACATCTATATCTATACTTATAATTAATCTGTAGAGAGGTCAATTCTGTACATGAAATATATTTCCAAAATAACTATCAGGGGGTGATTAGGGATCGATACTGATGCCAAAAATGCAATCAGTACAATTTTTGTCTGTCTGTCTGTCTGTCTGTCTGTCTGTCTGTCTGTCTGTCTGTCTGTCTGTCTGTCTGTATAACCGTTATAGAAACAAAAACTACTCGACGGATTTTAACGAAACTTGGTACAATTATTATTTATACTCCTGAGCAGGTTATAGTATACTTTTCATCACGCTACAATCAATAGGAGCAGAGCAGTGAAGGGAAATGTTGGGAAAACGGGAGAAATTACTCCATTTTTTAAGCTTCCGTCGCGTGTGCAACCATAATGGTGAAAGCTACACAGAAAACATTTATGACGGAAATGTTCTTCTTAAAATTATAAAAAAAATATCCAACGACAGCATAATGTCTATCTTTTATGATTGACGCACAATAACACGTATAACTCCCGATAGCTTAGCAGTTCGAAGCTTTCTGATTATATTTGTCTACTCTTACGTTTATAACACTCTCAGTCATCCCTAATTAAAAAAGTTAACATTATTAACTATTCCATAAAAAAGAATCATAGAAATCGGTATAGAAACACCAAAGTTATACATGAAATACGCTAATAATAAGCCATCGCGCGTGAATACTGAATCATGCTATAAGGATTATTTTTGTAAAGCTGAAGAGTTTGGTTCTTTGCTTGAACGCGCTAATCTCAAGAACTATCAATTGGTCCGATTTGAAAAATTATTCCAGTATTAGATATATAGCCCATTTATCGAGGATATATACCTATATCATCACGCTAAGACAAGTAGGAGCGTAGCACTAATGAAGAATGTTTCAACATCAGGGTTTTTCATTCGATTTCAATTAATATCGCAGTTTTAAAATAACATCGCAGCAATATAATAATCAAGTACTGCGCGCGCATTTATGCTAAAATAGCTCCTTAACGTACTTATTATTTCAAAATATTTTCACCTTCTACGTAAACGAAGTCGCGGGTTAAAGTTAGCGCTAGCCCAAAGTTACTATTCCACGCGGACGAAGTCGCGGGCAGAAGCTAGTATCTTCTATATCTATACTTATAATAAATCTGTAGAGAGGTCAATTCTGTACATGAAATATATTTCCAAAATAACTATCAGGGGGTGATTAGGGATCGATACTGACGCCAAAAATGCAATCAGTAAAATTTTTGTCTGTCTGTCTGTCTGTCTGTCTGTCTGTATAACCGTTATAGAAACAAAAACTACTCGACGGATTTTAACGAAACTTGGTACAATTATTTTTCATACTCCTGTGCTGGTTATAGTATACTTTTCATCACGCTACAATCAATAGGAGCAGAGCAGTGAAGGGAAATGTTGGGAAAACGGGAGAAGTTACTCCATTTTTTAAGCTTCCGTCGCGTGTGCAACCTTAATGGTTAAAGCTACACAGAAATCATGTATGACGTAAATGTTCGCCTTAAAATTATATAATAATTATCCCACGACATCATATGTCTATCTTTTATGATTGACGCACAATAACACGTGTTACTCCCGATAGCTTAGCAGTTCGAAGCTTTCTGATTATATTTGTCTACTCTTACGTTTATAACACTCTCAGTCATCCCTAATTAAAAAAGTTAACATTATTAACTATTCCATAAAAAAGAATCATAGAAACCGGTATAGAAACACCGAAGTTTTACATGAAATACGCTAATAATAATAAGCCATCGCGCGTGAATACTGAATCATGCTATAAGGATTATTTTTGTATAAGGTCGCGAACGCACAGGCAGGCGGCTTGCTTGGCGCCTATAGGCTAGCGAGTAGCTTTGTAAAATGGCTTACGACAGTTTGCAATATCCTTTAATATAATGTCGAGGGGAAGATGGTTATAATTTCGCTTTACACCAAACGAGTAATATTATAAATGTGAAAGTTTGGTTGTTTGTTACTCAATCACGCCAGAACGGCTTAACGTATCTTAATGAAATTTAGAACAAAGATAGATTATAGTCTGGAATAGCACATAAGCTACTTTTAATCCCGGGAATATGTTCCCTAGGGATCACGCGGGCGAAGCCGCTGGCAGAAGCTAGTTATTACAATGAAACCTTATACTAATTACTTACTTGTTAATAACTCGAACATATATTTTATCGCACGCTATCGTTATTTTTGAATCATAGGTAAAGTTTACTAAAATCATATGCCTACAGTGGCATCACTTGGCGTTATGTATATCGATTTAAAGTTCTGTAGTATTTATTTTCATGATAGTCCACGTATTAAAATTAAGCGCACTTCATTTTTGTTTCAACCTCATGTTAACACTGTGTAGTCTCTCATGTTGAAGCTACTGACCCAACACAATTTAATTCACGGCAACATAATTTTAGTCTGTTTTTTTTTTATATTTTACTTGCACGGGATTCCGGGAGCTGCGACATCATCACGGGGAGCGTTCTTGAAATACATTGAGGTCTGCCTGCGACGTATAGACCTGCGGTTCATTTGCCTCTCCATCCACTTGACATGCATCTTCTTGTAACATTTACAGACAGCATAGCCTGCCGCCGCCAGTAGGACGATTGTAATCAGCGTGAGGAGGATATTTGACGTGCTGATGCTGGAGTAGAACTGCTCGGTTGTTGCACTATTTTTCCCGTTACCAGCAGCCGTTTGCGCGATGATCGTCTCTTCTCTCGATTGAGTAGATTGACACATGATTTGTAATATGGAACCACTTATTTTGGAGTAATGTCCGTTTTTCTAATCAAACTTGCTTTTTTTTTTTTTATTTGTCCAAATTTTCACTCGCGGTGTGACCTTGAATGGCAGGGTCGCCATGAAGTGTCGTGGTAAATGAAAGACATTTGCACTCGGTAACGTCTCGATTTATTGTTCGATCACATAGACTGAGCGTACACGATCTTAACATAATGCTTACTTAGCTAATCCTGAATAAGGTGTGGTTACACACATACATAATAATACTTACGATACTTGCTTACACACACTACACTACACTTATTGATCAGTCTTTATTCAATATCTACTGTTAAATCACAGCTAGATATATCCAAACTTATAATTATCATCAGAATCAAAAACTAATTACTAATTAGAAGACAAACTGAAAAAACCTTATCCAAATAAAAAGCATTATATAAATAAAAAATGGGTAACAATCACAGCATCACGACGCCAATACAGGTTTAAGCTAGCTAAAGGCTTGGAGTTAAACTCAAAGACCGCGTTAGAAACAGTATACTTCGTTCCAAAACACAAATCGCAGACGTAGGCAACACAGCCGCCAATCTAAAATGGAACCTGGGCTGGCCACATCTGCCGCATTGTAACACGGTCATTTGTTGTTACAGATAATTTGATAAATATTAACTGTAACACGGTGACTTGACACTGAAGTGTTTTACCTACCCGTGCTATACCTAGTGAATTTGTAGGGTATACAAAAATAAGGAAAGATTCAATTAAACACGTACCTTGCTACGCAATACAAAGTTTATTAATAACAGTAGGTACATATGCAGGAACTTACATGCAATACAGAAACTCTCTTACACTCTTCCCTAAAACCCTGTAAAATCACATAGATACACGCTCACCCTGTCTCCGTTCCAGGGTGAACGTATAATACACATGAGACATAAAAAGTATACGAACTCAGGGACGTTTGTATGGGAACGTGAGGTGAACCGCCAATAACCTTAAGCTCAATCGTTTTAGTTAATTAAATAAATATTATTTGTGCTTGATGCAGAGAAGTCTATGCTCAACTCTCGAGACACAACATACACTGTAAATTATACCAACCCCTCAATTACACGGTCTTTCTACCAATAAGTGACCAGTGAGGTTCACTTCTCTCTCTCCAATGTGTCTCAAACTCAACATACAATATAACCTAACCAACGGTCATAGTTAGCGGTCTTAAATGGCTTAATAAATGGAAGGACTTCGGATTAGCTAACTGCCGTTTTTTATAGTAGGTATTTTTTTTGGGTAGAATGCACCTTTTCTATAGTAAATTTGAAAGTACCAAAACGCGCAAAACCATAGGGGCTGAAAAAAAAATCGCCAAACTTTCTTTCGGGATTGGTGGGATAGTGGGAGTATTAATGGTGGGGAAGATTACGTGGCGACTCTATATAAGCTTTTCATCTAAATTAAGGTCAGGGGCATCTTCAAGGTCAAGGTCAAACTCGTAAAGGTCAAGGTCAAACACTTCAAGGTCAAAATATGCCTAAAATCGTAGAATATTGCCCTCTATCAAACTCCAACGTCAAGAATATACTCAAGGTCATACTCGAACCTCAAAAATGTTAATTTGAAAGAAAATGTCGACGGAGCCCCGCTGCGCGGGGCTCCTACTTCTGAGTGGTTTATAAAAAAATATCCTCGAAGGGGATGGCGGGGTCTATTCGCTCGCTTCGCTCGCTCACTCGACCCCGCCATCCCCTTCTAACCTAACCTATCCGAGTCGGGGTGCCCCCAAGTCCAGAGCTCGCTCCGCTCGCTCTTGCACAACACTCGAAGACGCAATCCTTGGTGTAGCACGCACAAGTGGCTCACTTGAGTCCAACATTTGCACAACACTTAGCACTTCGGGATCGCGAGATGACGTATCAAATCAAATCAAATCAAAATTGTTTATTTGTCAGAATATGGTACAATCGATGTTATTATAATAATGGTTCCAGCATATCCTGCCATAATATGGCGTACAAATATTTCTATATAAAATGAAGACAAAGCTTATATTACTTACTTATTCATAATTATGGATTATAGAATAAAAATATGAATTGATAATTTAATATTTAACAAATAAGGATTGAAATTGTATCGTATTGAAATTGTAATGATTAATAATTAATTAAAATTGTATTATATTATTAACGACTTATCCTCTAAATACTCTTGAACACTGTAGTAATTTTTTTCTATTAATATACTGAACAATACCCTTTTGAACAACGGCAATGGCAAATCTTGAGTATTATTTGGTAAATGGTTATATATAATAATTGCCATGCAGTACGTATTTCTTTTGAAAAGCATTAATTTTATTTGGGGTAATTTTAATTTATCCTTGTGTCGTGTTCTACTATTTGGTTTGTAACTGCTTTTTTCAAATAAATGATCATTCTTTTTTACAAAAATGCATATTTCAAAAATATAGAGACATGGTAAAGATAGTATTTTATGTTTCTGAAATAATGGCTTACAGCTATCTAAGAAATGGGCTCCACACATTGCCCGGATGCATTTTTTTTGTCCTTTAAAAACTCTTTGCACTTCTACTGAGTTACCCCAAATTATAAGACCATATCTGAGTACAGATGCTACATACGCATGGTAAGCAACCATTGCGGTATTTAGATTAACCGTTTGTCTTAATCTTTTCAGGACATACACAAAGCGATCAATTTTTTTGAGTATTTTCTCTATGTGTGGTTTCCAATTGCAATTTTTGTCCACGGTTATACCTAAAAATACACATTCATCAACAACGTTTAAGGGGGAATTGTTATATTGAATATTTAGACTATCCGTGTATGTGTTTGTGTTGAGTGCTTGATATTTTATTATATTTGTTTTTGCCATGTTTATTTTTAAGTTATTTTGTTCTAGCCATTTGATTGTCTTGTCTTTAATGCTTTAACAATTCGTTTTTCCAAGTCTTTATTATCGTCACTTTTAGTGATCAATGTTGTGTCATCTGCAAATAGTACGCATTCTTCATTAATCGCCTCTGGTAGGTCGTTGATGTACACCAGAAAGAAAAGAGGGGATACTATTCCACCCTGAGGCGTGCCGAAATTGTTTTGTCTGTAATTTGATCTAAATATTTTTTGTTGGTTTTGACATTTTCTTGTTATTTCTACGCATTGTTGTCGGTCAGTAAGAAAGCTTTTGATCCAATCGTTGGCCTTTCCACGGATTCCATAGTGCGATAGTTTTGATAATAACGTTTTATGGCAGACAAAGTCAAAGGCTTTTGTCATATCTAGAAAGACACAGCCTATTTTGGATTTTTGGTTTAGACTTTCGGTTATCTGTTTAATTAAGGAGAAACAAGCTGAAGCCGTAGATCTCCCCTTCCTGAATCCAAACTGTTCTTTTTTAAGGATGTCACATGATGTCAAAAAGTTCTCTATTTTATTACACATAACCTTCTCAAATATTTTCGACAATATGGGGATTAAAGTGATTGGTCGATAGTTACTCATATCCGATTTTAAGCCTTTCTTGTATAGAGGTTTGACAATCGACATTTTTAGTCGTTTTGGAAAAACTCCTTCACTGAGGGATAAATTTATAATGTAGCTTAAAGGTCGGACTAAACTCGATGCACATATTTTTAACACTTTAGTACTTAAATCGTCATTACCAGTAGAGTTCGTATTTTTTAGACTATGAATTATTTTATACACATCTGTTTCATCTACTGGTGTTAGGAAAATGCTTTTAGGATTCTGAGGGATTGTAAAATTGTTATTCAGATTATTTTCTCGTGGTTTTTGGGTCGTATTCGTTAAGGATATATAATATTTATTGAATAAGTCACAAATATGGTCAGGGTTGTCATAAGTTTTATTATTGATTTGAATTGAGTCAATGTCAGAGCAGCTTGTCGGATTATTAACATCTGTTTTAATTAAGTTCCATGCTGCTTTACTTGCATTTTTGGCTTTGTTGATGTACTGTAAACTATTGATTTGTTGCGCATTCTGTATACATCTTTTTAATATTCGCGTATAGTCGGAATATTTTTTCTTGTTTTGTTTTTTGTTGTCCTTACAAAGGTTATATTTAAGATATAAGGTTCGTTTTGTAATACAACATCGTTTTAAATTTTTTGTTAGGCATCGGTTTTTCACTTGCTTGTAAGTATTTTTAACTTTAATAATGGGGAAACATAAATTATAAAAAAGAATAATTGTATCGTGAAGGCAGTTGAAGGCGTTGTCTGTTGAGTGGCATTCGTACACCTCAGAGAGAGATAAGCTTGACAAACAGTCTCTAAATTTGGTTATGTTTTCGTCACTGAGGTCCCTTATAGTTTTAAAAGAGAAACTGTGGATTTCCTTGACTTTACTATCAGTTTCTAAGTTAACTATTAGTGATTGTGCTGTTTCGTGGTCTGAGAGTGCCAAATAGTGCAGTGCAGACTTCGCGTCGTGTATATTGCTTACAATTAAATCCAAACAAGAAGTTTTCCTCGTCGGTAGAGTAATGTGGTTTTTAAGGTTGTTATTATTAAGTATGGCTATGCACATGTGCACCTACGGTATTCAGGAGGTTAAGTCATTGGATATTTTATTTCTTTTTAGAATGTCTATATTCCAGTCACCGCATATGATGACTTTTTTCTTTAACTTTTGACATAGTTTATTTGTAAGGAATTCCAAACTATTCAGAAATGTCTTTGCATCATTTATAGGTGTTCTATAAATACAAACTACTATTAGGTTGTGTTTAAGAATTTCAATGGCACAATACTCGAATTGGAGGGGAATTGGGGGGTAAGGTTGACGATTTCTTTGTATTGTATGCTTTTTTTTATAAGGATACATGAACCGCCCCGGCGCTGGTTTGATCGAGAGAAGAATGATGCCATTTTGTAGTTGTCAATTCTAAGGTTGGATTCAGAACCACTTTTAAGAAAGGTTTCCGTGAGACATATAATGTCAATGGAACCCAATTCAAGTTGTAAGTCTGTTAAGGCTACTTCCATTAATTCTTGCTTATTTAGTACTCCGGCAATATTTTGGTGAATTAGCGTAATTGCTGTTTTATTTTGATCTACGAAAAAACCTATTATTTGTGATTGTTTTGCTCTTTATTCTTTCAAAATATGTTGTAATTTTTGTTTGTATTGTTTTTGGGGGTAATGTTTGTGTATTGGATCCCGGGTGATGTGTTTGTGTGTATGTTGGTTTTGTTCTAACTTGTTTATTCTGGAATTGATCGAGGAACTCTTTTTGGTACTTTTTATAATCAATTCTCGTATTCAACTCAAAACACAAATACTCCAGATATTCTTTACGGTAACTTTTCAGACGACTAGCATTATTGTTATTTCTGTTTGCCAATTTGTGTATTTTTACGTATTTACAGTTCTTGTAGTTTTGTATTATTAATTCTAAATTATAATTGATTGCATCTTCTTTTAAGTACGGGTTATATTGTACATTAGTGATGTATACAGTATAGTTGCGTAGTTTATATAATACGTTACATAATTCAGTTATCAATGAATAAGGGCTTTTATCGTTAGAACCTAAGACTAAAATTATAATATCGTCCGGGGTTAATATCTCTATGAAGTCGTCGTTGCAACTATTAAGTATTTGTGCACTTGTAGCCGCTGGCTTGATAAAAGACCTTATGTTGTAGTGATCGTTCCATCTGTTGGATCTGTTGTTCGTCAAGGTTTTATTGAGACCGTGGGCTTGTTGATCTCCGAAGATGTATATATTATGTTTATTGGTAACTGCTATTGATTCATCCTTGTCTCCATTACTACAGTTCGGCTGTGATTCATTTTTCTCTTCCGCTTTTAGCTGTGGCACTGTATTGGTGGCGACATCTATCGTCTGAGAGGTACTAACATCTTCCTGGTCATTGTTGTCGGTATTGGCAGGGATGGTTTCATCCAACAGAGTATCATAACAGCTGCTTTTAGATTTTCTTTTTCGAACAGAGTTTTTATAAGACGGAGATCCCTGGTAAACTTCTTTAAAATGTGCTATTTTTCTTGCTTGTTCAATCGTTTTTTGTTTGAGCTGATTATTTTCAGTTGTTAAAGAATCAATTTCTTGGTGTGCGCTTTCTAATTCATTGTTTAGTTTGTATATTTCTTCCTTTAGTGCTTCTACATCTTCTACCATATCAGAAGCCGGGGACTTCGGAGACGCCATGGTGTCATTCAATCGTTGAAACAAACAGGAGTACGATAGACGCTCTCGACTGTGAGTACAAACGATGAATGAATGACAACTATCAAACATAAACGTCGCATACATCAAATATTTTGAAATTACGTTTCGTTACCCACAACCGCGAATTTTTTTATTTTTTTTATTTAATTAATTTTATTATTTGCTTTTTATTTGAAAACACAATACTTGCGCAACTATTTAAAAATAAAATAAAGTAAAAAACTATAATATTCAATAAAAAAAAAACATTTAAATGTGTGGTCACTTAGTCTGACCGTAAAACAAAACGACCTTGGACCGATTTTTTAAGTTATCTGTGGCAAATTATGTCATTTTTTCGTAAATAGGTTAGAGAAAATTGAATTTTTAGGATTTTTTTTCTCTAAAACTGTGTGGTTGCGCGCTATATAACTTTGTGATAGTGTTCTACAAGAAGAGTACTCTACCCAAAAAAATAATTAAGCTCCAAACCCACAGTTGCTAAAACGAAGTTGAGCCGCGGTCTTTTAAAGCGGGTCAATATCCCCTTGGCATCAGCTCTGTGCCTAGCACAAGAGCCACGTGCATAGCACGCACCTGCGGGGTAGATATAGTTCAGAACGGGAACAGAAGAATAAAACACGCAGGTACCTTCATGGACCTCCTCGAACGAGGTGGGAATGCATGTGGCCTACCTCGGCCAATGGGTCGGCCACGCCATCCGCACACCCGCGGGAACCAAGAATCCGCATGCACCAAACGTGACATCTGCGTCCCTCCTCAGGCTAGCGTTAAAAGGCCAGAACCTGGAACAATATCCCCCTAATCAGACACAGGAACTCAAACCTCAAGAGGCAATAGAAAAGACGCCACGTGCGTGGGTCTTACCATCACATTCCAGAACAGGGCCTAGCAATTATTAGGCTGCGACTCCATCGGTCTTCTCAGGCTGCGAGCAAAAGGAATCTCGACCCAGCGACTGCCTCCAAACACCCCATTGGGTTTAAAAAATATCAAGGCAGCACGATCTATTTCATGTCGTCTGTCTTGCAGTCTTGGCAAAAATGCCCTTAAAATCCCCCCAGCTCAGACCAATAAAAAAGTATAGACAGACCATTGCGCTCAAAAAGTGAGGCACGTAATATGAAGACGATTCGGCAATATGAAGACGGCCGTGCGGTAGTCTGCCGCGAGTGAGCGAGTGCGCGAGACGTAATTTTGGTGAAATAATAATTGCGAAATTATGCCGTCCTGCGTCATAAACTGCTGCAAAAACAATTCATGTTTTCAGAAAAAGTCTTCTGGGATTACTTTTCACAAGTAAGTATCCGATTTGATGTGTAATTTAAACAAAATCGTAAAATGTTTGTCATCATTTCTCGGAACACGAATTCTAGACGCCATTGTGTCAGGTACATTATCTTTCCCAAAAGTAAGGGAAGTTGTGATTTTTTACGGAGACTTTACAACTAAGTGTGTTTTTGGAAATTTCACTATTGCACATTTAGTTTTAGAGTATATTAGGTAGGTACTCATGTTATTATGCATGATACGTAAGTATTTATAAAATTAACTTTTAATAAATATTAAAATGCAAATAAATGATTATGATTATGAATAATAGTTATGTTTGTTATGATATTTTATAGGTTTACAGCTGACTCAAAACGCCAGACATATAAAAAACTGACACAACTTAAGGGGCATTAGTTATTTTAATTTACGTAAGTTTTGTGTTTTTTTAAATAAATTATTGATGTTAATATTAAGTAATTAAAATAAATGGCTCTCATTAAACTTAATTATCTTTCATTTCATTCAACCAATACAAATAAAACACAATACTACATAATAATAAAACTTCATTAAAGTATATCTCTCGCACTTGGGAGTCGCAGCACAACGCTTCCAATATTTTTCTCTAGCACACATGCGCAAATCTACGATATCTTACACCGAGTTACGCACACGAAGCCGAGACTTGGCCTCACTTATTTCGTCGCGATTGTTTACGACGGCTCCGTCTATACTTTTTTATTGGTCTGAGCCCCCCAGAAACAACAATCCCACAGATATCTAACTCTGCGACCATATACGTTTTTTCTCGACTAAAAACGCCTGTGCACCGAAATAGTCTTACTAATTTATCGATATCCAATTTGAACTGAAATTAATACTTGAGTTTTATTTTCGAATGTATTATATTTGAATCGTTTAATTGTGTTGTTATTTTTTATTGTCACAATTAATAAACTCTAACTCAAATACTCATGTCTATACGACTTTGGCGCCATCTCTTTACTGAGTTAGAACTAAACGAGATTTGTCAATAATGAAAATCCGAGAGATGTCGCCTTAAGTCGACGTTATGATTTTGCAACGTCACAATGCCCCCTTTCCCACAGAAAAGGTTTTGCGAATACGGAAAACCGTACACCGCCCTCGGTGTTAAACAACCAGAGATAGCAATCAAGATCGCAAGAAAACCCCCATGGAAAAGTGGCAACCTACGACTAATCTGAAGGTTTAAAAAAAAAATTGTCCAACTATAAGTGAAAACCAAATCCTAATAATCCAACTTGCCAGGAAACATCATTTCGATATTTCAAACAGATACTTGTATGTATGTTTGGAGGTATGTTTTTTTTATTAAGAACGCCAGGTAAACTAATGGCTGACTAATATTGCAAATGTATGGAAATATTAATGACTTATATGTTTTCAGCGATGCAAACTACTACAGATTGAAAATATTTTAATATTGAACATCTAATATTGAGGAGCTCGTGGCTAAATAACAACAGCCGCACGGGTCGATCTTCAAGGTTAAGCAACGCTAGCCAAGGTTGGTCTGTGGATGGGTGACCATCTTAACATATCGAGTTTCCTTCGTGCCTCGGACGTGTTTTATTTTATTTTTAACACAGCCTTAAGCTACCAGGCGTTCCAAAATTATAGATATACCTTCCTACAAACATCCACACAGGCACACACATACATCACCTGCATGCCTAGCCTTTTCCCAACTTTATTGGGGTCGGCTTCCAGTCAAACCGGATTTAGCTGAATACCAGTATTTTACGTAGAGCGGCTGCCTACCACAACCCGTTAACTGGGTAACACGGTACTTCTTGGCAAGACTGGAGTCAGATTTAAAGGCTTCTGACTATCCGTAACGACTGCCAAAGATCTACAAATGACAGCCGAGACCAAAGGCTTAACGTGCTTTCCGAAGCATGGAGGAAACTCGGTATATTAAGATGGTCACCCATCCACAGACCAACCTTAACAAGCGTTGCTTAACCTGGAAGATCGACCTGTGCAGCTGTTGAGGTTTAGCCACGAGCTCCTCACATACATACTGCCAAAAAGCACTCACAACTTTCTTTTGCAGCAGAAGAAAAAAAACCATCTGAACGAACCCATTACAAATATCCGCACATAACCAATTTTCATGCATGAAAAAAAACAACCTGATGCATAGCAAACTCAAGTTTTTTTTTTTAATTGAGGCAAAAGTCCTGCACCTACTTGACATACCAACATTAATTTATACTGGGGATTCTGTATGAGTTTCATATACTTAGAATATAATTATTTCAAAATATCAACACAAAACTCTCAATATTTTCAATAAAATATAATATTTTCGAATCGCATTCTGAATTTAAATTTTGAGTAAGTAAGTAACATGAACGAATTGGCGCGAAAACCCACGCTATTTAAGCGGTCCGATGAAATTGAATTGTATCAAACAGTTGGTTAACGTAACATACGTACGTCAAAAAGTTACGATTACGGACGATGTTTGACGTTCGTTAAATTAGAAGCGTTGTTTCAAAACATTCTGGTAAAAATTCCTGCTCATTCCAATAGCTAAGTTATTGACAACGGGTCCTACCTAAATAGCTTTTTTTGCATTCCACCACTTATTTGTGTCATCAGGTAACTGGTATTGAGGAATTCAAAAGAAATGTCACAATATTGTTCTATTTGACGCAACTAAAGTTACGTTAACCAGTGCTCAGACCATCTGTTAACGTAAACGTTATATTTTACGTGCGTTAACGCTGACATTTTGTGAAACAACCCAATTTTTTGATTTGACGATAGTTAGCACCATTTTTAACGTTTACGCGTGCGTTAAGTGTAGTTGAAACAACCCACCCTAAGGAAAAAAATACAAATGTACAATGTGAACATCTATATACAAAATACAAATGTACAATGTGAACATCTACGCCGAAGACCAAATCAATGTGTACAGTCATGACGATTTCATTCATGAAAATAATGACCCTACAGCTATGCCTGATGAAGTTTTCGTAAGCGGAATCAGAAGCCTAAATGTTCAACAAAAGGATTTGTTGAAACAAGTGTCGGATGCCATTGAGCGCGACATCAGGTGCAATGATGATCTACAGCCTTTGTTATTATTTATTACGGGTGGAGCAGGCAGCGGAAAATCGTTCTTATTAAAACTAACTGTAGAGCATATCAGGCTTGTGTCAGTGGCTTCTTTGACGGGCGTAGCGGCACGGCAAAGTTCTGGTAGGACCCTTCATTCGGTTTTTTCCCTTCCTGTAGAGAAAGGTTCCACAATGACCTATCGTAAAATAAGTGGGCAGCCGCTAGAACGCGAAAGGCGTAAGTGGCGTTTTAACAAATGGCTAGTAGTAGATGAAATATCCATGGTTTCCTACGAAAACTTACGTATAATTCACTTACGCCTACAGGAGTTCAAGAACAATAATTTGCTATTTGGTGGTATAAATATGTTGTTATTTGGCGATATCATGCAATTACCACCAGTTAAAGTTTCGAACAGCCCCCGTGGTCAAATGCAGAAATACATTTGTGGCAAGAGTTTTCCTTTTGCGAACTCACCATCAATATGCGTCAAAGTACTGATGTGGAATTTGTTGATTTGCTGAATAATTTACGGTTTGGTGAGCTCACACTCACAATTACAACTTTTGTGTGAAAGACGGCAAGTCGAACAGAGTGGTGAATTTGCGGATGGTGCAGCAGTAAGGATATTTCCAACTCTCAAATTGGTAGAAAGCTATAACTCTAAAATGACGGACCAACTGCATCAGTCAAGTCGCATTTACACTTACGAGCTATCGATGAGTCACGAGAGGCAGCAACCTACGGCAAACGACCACCATCAAATGTTATTCCAGCTGACGTAAACAACTGTGGTGGATTGATGCATGAGTTAAAACTGGGAATAGGTTCTAGAGTTATGTTGAGACGCAACATTTCTGTGACTGAGGGTCTGGTGAATGGAGCAATGGGGATCGTATCGATTTTTAAGTGGCCTGCCCTTCGCCGCGATCAAATTGAATTTGGCGAGTTACTAGATTCAGTTTTTATAAAATTTGACGATAGTACTATCGGCATAAATGTGAAAGACAGTGAGGGGTTAGTCGCCATAGCGCCTGTGTCACAACTTATCAGGCAACTAAAGGCTATGGGGATGTGGAAAGACGGATGCTGCCGCTTATACTTAGTTGGGCTGTAACGGTGCATAAACTCCAGGACAAAGCCGTAATAGACTTAGGCAAGAAAAATTTTGCTAAGGGCCAAGTTTATGTTGCGCTTAGTCGTATAAAGACGCTGGATGGCATTATATTATGCGACTTGGAACCTACCAAATTGCTAAATAGACCACATGACGAAAATGCAACGATTGAGGCTTTTATAAATCATCATCAGCCTATTGCAGTTCACTGCTGGACGTAGACCTCCCCAAGTTTGCGCCAACGTTCACGGTCCTCGCTTCTCTCATCCAGCCACTACCGGCAACCTTTTTTAGGATAATTATATACCTACAGAAGAAAAAGTCGCAAAAGTATTTATTAGTTTTTAGACTAGATGCTGATAATCCAGACTGCAGCATCAGGCCAGACTTATGTCAACATTGCATTGAACTTAAAATTTAGTCCTGTTTAAAATGAGCCCAAATACGACTACGGTGCTGTAATTTCAAGGTTTGTACTTTTTCTGATGCTCCTAGCTTCAGTGTTCGAATTGCTCGCAGGGGATCAAATAAAAGTGGACTGTACTAAATAGGCTTGGTATATTGCCGTTCTATTTTACAACAATGTAATTGTCCCGGACAAACATGGAAATATTAATGTAGCGTTTAAGAGTGTCGTCCGTCGCGGTGGTCGTCGTGGAAGCTAAAGCGCGCCGGCCAGCCGGTTCGCCGCTCGCCGCTCGCGATGATGACGCATAGGTTGCTCACGTCGCCTGCGCGAGCCGCCTGCGTGTGTGTTGGGTGTGATTCCCAACATTCAGCATCAGGTCTCGTTTATCCACACATCGAGCCCTTTTCAATGAGCCTAAACATGATATATTAAAATTTGAGGGTTTGCGATTTCTCTAAGATCCCATCATCAGATCCTAACTTGGTGACAGTAGGACCACCTCAGAACTATCTACTTTCGAACAATAAAAGAATTTTGAAAATCCGTCGACAATTGGCGGAGTCTTCGATGAACAAACATACAAAAAAAAAACATACAATCATCCGAACATAGTACCTCCTTCTTTTTGTGAAGTCGGTAAAAACCGAGGACATATTATCAGTCTGCCTAGCATATGTAGACAACGAGAAAGCCTTCGACACCTTCAAGACCTGGGCTGTCCTGGAGTCCATGCAGAAATTTCTCATTGACTGCCGCTATGTAGAGTCGATGAGATGTCTGTATGAGGCCGCGACACTGACTGTACAAGTACTTACAAGAGCACCGCATAAAACCAATCCAACTGCGTCGAGGTGTACGACAGGGAGACGTCATCTCTCCGAAACTGTTTACGAACGCGTTGGAGGACGTTTTCAAGACGGTTGATTACAAAGGACGAGGCATAAATTTCATCAACATCACGCACCTCCGATTTGCGGATTCAATGACATTGTCATCATGGTTGCGTCGCACGCTCGAAACTGTGGATACGTTTCTCTTTTTGCTCCGCGATTAAAAAAAAATTTAGTAGTGCTAACTAATTATGTAGTTAGTGAAGTTTGAAGTTGAGAAAGACATAGAATCGGTGATTGTGACACTGTAAACAGTGCAAATCATTAAAAAGACATAAAGACAAATGTTAAAAAATCATTAACAGTGTCAGCATCGTGCAAGGTGTTTGTGTATTTTGTATTAAAAAAAAGCATAACACACCGTCATTAGCTTTACAATCTATCGACATTCCTGCCCTGTAAGCACGCATAATTTGACTACCTAAAGTGTGTTTAAATAGCGAGGCTAAAATTAAATAAGGTCGTACCTCACCCCGCTGGAATCAAGGAAAGGCCAAGAATACCGCCCCAGGGCCCGATGGCTTGCCTGGCAAAGCCCGAAGCCTCCCGAAGCCTGGGCGCCCTGCGGACTCTCCGTCCGCATTCCGGCCCGTGGTGTTGCTCGACGAGGTGGGCAAGCTCTTCGAGAGAGTCATTGCGGACCGCCTCGCCGGGCACCTAGCGGGAACGGGGCCGGATCTTGCGGACAACCAGTTTGGTTTCCGCAAAGGGCGCTCTACGGTGGACGCCGTCATGCGCGTCAGAGCTCTCACGACGGGGGATGCGGTCTCCCGGGGTGGTGTTGTCTTGGCGGTGTCTCTCGACATCGCCAACGCCTTCAACACCATGCCCTGGAGCTGCATTGGGGAGGCACTCCGGTATCATCGGGTGCCGACCTACCTTCGTCGTGTGGTCGGGGACTACCTGTCCGACCGGGCAGTAATCTACCCAAGTCACAGCGGTGAGTGGAACCGGCGAGAGATGTCGTGCGGTGTCCCACAGGGTTCGGTTCTGGGGCCGCCCCTGTGGAACATCGGTTACGACTGGGTGCTGCGAGCCGACCTCCCTAGCGGCGTCAGCGTCATTTGTTACGCTGACGACACGCTGGTGCTGGCACAAGGGGGGTCGTACGCGGAGGCGGCCGGCGTAATGACGTGAGGGGTTGCGATAGTCGTGGAGCGGATCCGGCAACTAGGTCTCGAGGTGGCGCTGCACAAGTCCGAGGCCATGTGTTTTCATGGCCGAGGCAATGCGCCACCGTCGGGATCCTTGCTGACGGTAGGAGGGGTTTCCACCGGCGTCGAATCGACGCTGAAATACCTGGGGCTCGTCCTAGACAGCCGATGGAACTTCGTGGAGCATTTCCGAAGTTTGGTCCCCAAACTGGAGCTGGCCGGGGCTGCTTTCAGGCGGCTCCTGCCCAACCTGGGGGGACCGAACGCCTCCTGCCGTAGGCTATACGCGGGGGTCGTGCGGTCCATGGCCCTTTACGGGGCCCCGGTGTGGGCGCGTTCATTGAGGCAGCGTGCTGCGAACCATTTGAACGCGCCCCAAAAGGTGGTGGCCCTCAGGATGACACGAGGATACCGCACGATCTCGCGCGAAGCGGCGGGTCTCCTTGCCGGATTGCCGCCATGGGATCTGGAGGCGGTGGTCCACGCGCGCCTGCATGATTAGCGCGCGGAGTTACTAAGCCGGGGGGAAACTCCGCTGACGCGGCAAATTGTCGCGCAGCGGACGGACTTCCGGCGCGATCTCATGGCGTCATGGAGACGACGACTATCGCAACCCAGCGCAGGGCACGCCACGATAGTGGCGATAAGTCCCCTCTTTGAGGAGTGGCTTGAGAGGCGCCACGGCGTCCTCACCTTCCTCCTGACGCAGGTCCTCACCGGACATGGATGTTTCGGGAGGTTCCTGCACCGAATCGGGCGGGAGGAAACGCCCGGGTGTCACCACTGCGAGGATCGACCGGAGGACACGGTAGAGCACACTGTGCAGGTGGGCCCCGCTTGGGCGGCGCACCGCCGTATCCTCGAAACGGCGATCGGCGGCGACCTCTCGCGTCCGGCCCGGTCCAAGCCATGGTCCGGAGCGAGACGGAATGGGACGCCGTTGCCTCCTTCTGCGAAGCAGTCATGCTAGCGAAGGAGGTGGCGGAGCGGGAGAGGAGACCCTCTCGTCCCGGCCGCCTTGATAGACGCCGCGGGCGTCGGGGGCCACCATCTGGTGAACTCTGGCCACCGTAGGCGCGGGCCTGTGGACGGCGAGGTAAGGGTGGCTCGCCGTCCGTCCGTTTAGTGACGACAGGCCGTGTCGACGGCGCGTTAGTGTTCCACGCGCGCCTCAAAGAGAGTCAGCAACACAGAGGGGCCCGAAAGGGCCGACGCCTGCCGGAGTCGCGGGATTATTCGCAAGAGACACCGTGGCTCCGGAACACAAAGGGCAATGAAGGAACATGGATGGGTTTTAGTCAGTAGAAGTCTGACACTCCCTCCCGCTACACCCAGAGCGGGAGGAGTCATTGGATGATTTCCCATCCCTAAAAAAAAAAAAAAAAAATATAAAATTATTACAAACTAGCTTCTGCCAGCGGCTTCGCCCGCGTGATCCCTAGGGAACATATTCCCGGGATGAAAAGTAAATAATGTGCTATTCCAAACTATAATCTATCTTTGTTCTAAATTTCATTAAGATCCGTTTAGCCGTTCTGGCGTGATTGAGTAACAAACAACCAAACTTTCACATTTATAATATTACTCGTTTGGTGTAAAGCGAAATTATAACCATCTTCCCCTCGACATTATAATTATTAAAGGATATTGCAAACTGTCGTAAGCCGTTTTCCGAAGCTACTCGCTAGCCTCTAGGCGCCAAGCTAGCCGCCTGCCTGTGCGTTCGCGACCACAAAAATAATCCTTATAAGGTAACGGAACCGGTCTTGGACACTGCACCAATAATGGACATTTTCAAACATAATTTCAAAAAATAACCAAATCAAAACATTTTTATAAAAATGGCCACATCTTGTGCAAACTATACGGATATCCGAACAAAATTTTGTCAGTTTGACATATAACAGCCATGTTGTTTTGGTAACATCTACGGTCGAGTGAGTGCAGGTGAAAGAAATACAAAATAATCTGTTTTTATTAGAAGAATCCTAATGCAGGTGGGCTACATTCGTGGAATTTTAAAAATTTTACTTTATATTGTGAACGCTGTGCAATTTATTTAATGATTTACCATTGATATTTGGATTATAACTGCAAATAACCAGGGGCCCGAGTCTGCTATTACAATAGTGTCAGAATGGTCGATCACTGATTTCAAAATGGTTGATTTTGCTAAGTTTGCTAATCTACTAACATAATGGCATCATAATGGCGTCATTATGACATTCCAATGATCAATCACTGACACGCCATTGAAAGAAAGCCATATGATTGGTAATCTCGTACATAATGACAGATTTAGTAGGGTAAGGTGGGGCACAGTGTTACACGGGGTACAATGTTACAATGCACATATCTCCGCCCCTGTCTTTTAGTTTTATGATGTGAGTATACACGTTTGTCAAGCTCACAAGCATCCATCTTTAAACAGTTGCCGTAGCCACAGTTTGTACCGTGCTTGAAAAATAACAAACAAAAAAGGTTTTTATGTGATTTTACGACGAAAAATTAGTTTCAAAGTTTTTAATTTCTTTCCGGATGTATTGTATTAAGGTAAGTGATGTTGGTTTTCCTTTATTTAATGTTTATTTGGCTATATATTACCGTTAGAAGTTTGTTGTAAACATAACTTAAAATACTCATTCGATTTTTTTAATTTGGTTTGCCTCTCCGGGACACTGTGTTACGGGGCACTGTGTGACACTGTTACAGTCAGCCCCAATTAACATATTTTTGTACTATTTCAAGGTTCTAAAAGAAAATGGTGCGAAATCGTAAGAGGAAGACGGATTACAGTATTCATAGTGAAAAAGATATGGCAGAAGCGATTTTAATGGTTGAAAGTGGTGTTAGTTTTCGAAAAGCTGCAAATGAAAAGCATGTTAATTTTATGACATTGCAAAGATATGTTCAAAACTAGATGTCTATAATTTCCCAAATAATATTTTAAAGTAGTTTATTATTTATTAGAAGTTAAGGACTTTTTCTAAATTTGTTAGTTTTATATTATTTTATGTTGTAACATTGTGCCCCTTACCCTGTAACAGGCTACCCCATATACGGGGCTCAGTGTTACAATCGACTGATTTAATTAAAGTGCAATTTAAATTAAGTAGTTGCTAATAATGTTGATGTTTGAGCTATTTTAATTAATGAGAGATAGTTAAAGTTTATTTCCATGCCAAAAAGTAGCCGATTAAAACAATATTTTTGTCATTACAATCTAGTATATTTTTTTTGTAACACTGTACCCCACCTTACCCTATTTACGAACTTCTCACTACTTCAGATTGCTTATAACACTAATAAATAATATGTAAAACTAAATGTAAATAAAATCTGGCATGAATAAATGCTCAAATTTAGCTCGATTTATAATAATGGCAATACGGCATTCCTACCGCAATTCTTTTATGAGACCATTGACGTTCCAGTGACCGGCCACTGACGTGCCAGTGACCGTGCGATTATGAATTTAGCAGATTACGAACTTTTAGCAAAATGACAATGGCATGACAATGGGATCGTGTCGGAATGACAAATTTATCAAAATAGCAGACTCGGGCCCCTGATTGTCTACCCTCTAATATCGTTTGGTTTTTTTTTTGTGTTTATGACTGGAAACTAAATTGTGTCTTTACCCAATTATGGACACTTCTGTCCATCACTAGATTTGTTGTAAGTCTGCTATAATTTTGTTTTTTCCAACTATGTAAATTAAGACTATTCTTAACATCTTACAAATTTATAATTAGAACATTCATAATACCCAATGATGGACAGCACTGTCCAAGACTGGGTGTTCATGACTGGAGATTCACCAACTGTTATTTTTATTTTGTGGCAGTTAATAATATTGCCATAATATGGCATCCAAGCGAAATTATAGCAAGGATCAAATGGACAGAGCAAGTGCTGAAGTACAAAGAGGAGAAAAGATGTCTGTAGCGGCTATTAGACACGGTGTGCCTAGAATTACTTTGCGGAATAAAAATTACGGGGATAAGCCCACTTGATTGTAGCTTTGGGCCTTCTACAATGCTGTCCCAAGAAGAAGAAAGATTATTAGTCAAGTGGGTTTTGTACCTACATGGCTGAAAACCATTTTCCAGAAAACAAAAAACTCCAAAATAAGTCTTTGTAAACTACCCAGGTAAAAAATGGTTGTCCATTTATGAATCGTCATCCAGAATTGGTATAAAGAACGGCACAAAATCTGACGAAGGCAAGAATGGCCGTTACTGAGGAAGAGCTAAAACAGTGGTTTCAAACAATTAAGGCGTATTTAGAAAGCAAAGGATTGTCAGATGCTCTGAATGACCCAAATATGTTATGTATTTATCTATAGTTATGTATTTATTTTATTGTTATTTTATTTTATGTTTGTGTATGTTGTATTGGATGTTAATCTGGAAATAAATAAATTCATTATTCATTAAAAAATTCATTATTCATTATTCATTATATTCATTAAATAGGATATACTAGCTGACCCGCGCAACTTCGTCTGCCTCACATTTTCTATTACTGCTCCGCTCCTGTTTGTCTTAGCGTGATGATATATACTTATATACTATAACTTTCCTCGATAAATGGGCTATCTAACACTGAAAGATTTTTTCCTGAGATTAGCGCGTTCAACCAAACAAACAAAATCTTCTGCTTTATAATATTAGTATAGATACAATGATGAAAGTGCTTTCTACTTACAGCTTAAAGCAGGGAAAGTAATTGTACACAGAGGAAGAATACCGGCGCTGATTGTTAAGAGTGTTCCTCGAGGATGGGGCATAGGGAGGTCGGAGACAGGATGGATGTGTGCTAAAACGTTCTATGAGTTCATCACAAACGTTTTTAACCCATGGCTTCTACAAAAAGAGATACCAAAGCCTGTACTTTTTTTACTGGACGGACATAAGTCGTATATGACGCTGCACCTTGCAAATTTTTGCAGAGATGATGGCTTAAGAGTTGATTGCACTTTTTCCTAATTCCACTCACTTAATCCAACCTATGGACGTGGCGGTTTTTCGGCCACTTAAAGGGTTTGGGAAACCTTACAAAACGGTTTTCGTGAAATTACAATGTTTAAGTTTTTTAAGAACCACATTATTTGTGAATTATTGTTTGCTAAGGATACATAATTAAAAACTAGTCAATAGGTAGATACTTTTATAAGTGTCCAACACCTAGATGTCCAAAACTAGATACTGTTCATAAATGGGTGTCCATTATTGGGGACTTGACTGTCCATAATAGGTTCTCTATAAGGGGTTTTGTTTTTTTTCTGTATCTCATAAGTATACTTTGCTGTGCCATAATGTGCCAAATAAACAGATCGCAGAAAACATGTTTTATTTACGAATATAACTTGTTCTTGCAATACCAAATAAATACGAACAATTAAGGCAAATAAACTCAATTTTCATTCTTAAACTGTCCATGATTGGTTCCTTTACAATAGTGTGATTCAGTATTCACGCGCGATGGCTTATTATTAGCGTTTTTCATGTAAGTATAACTTTGGTGTTTCTATACCGATTTCTATGATTCTTTTTTTATGGAATAGTTAATAATGTTAACTTTTATTAATGTTAATTAGGGACGACTGAGAGTTTTATAAACGTAAGAGTAGACAAATACAATCAGAAAGCTTCGGACTGCTAAGCTATCGGGAGTTACACGTGTTATTGTGCGTCAATCATAAAATATAGACATAATGCTGTCGTTGGATGTTGATTGTAGCGTGATGAAAAGTATACTATAACCTGCTCAAGAGTATGAATAATAATTGTACCAAGTTTCATTAAAATCCGTCGAGTAGTTTTTGTTTCTATAACGGTTATACAGACAGACAGACAGACAGACAGACAGACAGACAGACACAGACAAAAATTGTACTGATTGCATTTTTGGCATCAGTATCGATCCCTAATCACCCCCTGATAGTTATTTTGGAAAAATATTTCATGTACAGAATTGACCTCTCTACAGATTTATTATATCTATATTTATAGATAGATAAAAATAAATAGTTTTTTATTTATTTAAATAAACTTGATATCAAAACTTTAAGAAAAATTTAGTGTAGGGGCGGCATTTTCTAGAGTGCCCAGGGGCGGCACTATGTTTAAATACGGCCCTGTATACCGCGTGTATCTGACATCGACGCACAAACGATATCCATGGGTCCAGGGCATGATTCTGGACACCCCAGTGTTGGAATTTTTCGTCGGTTCTTTTCTCATTTTTTTCAAGAGTACCACAAAGTATCAGCTCAGCTGAGCTGATATCTATTTGTGGTTTTATTCAGATTGCTCTTTATAGTGAAAGTAGTTAATTAACTATTTTTTTATTAAAAATATCATTGGGTTAGGTCAGAATAACGATTATGAGCAGTCTAAAGTAAAAAAACCCTTGAAAAAAGTGAAAAAATGAGAAAAAAGCCGACGAAAAATTCTAAGTCTAGGGTGTCCAGAATCATGCCCCGGACCCATGGAAATCGTTTGTGCGTCGATGTCAGATACACGCGGTATTATCCAGTTTACCAATTTATAGAATTGTTTGAAATATGTATCTACATCCTTTTAAATATACTCATCTGCGTGATTCCAGATATTAATGTTGACTATGCACACAGCATGTCTGGCTATCGACAGTACCTTTTGCACACAGGAACACTAGGTAGGTACTCATGAATTTGGACAGTAACCGTATAAAAAAACACCGTATGTCTGGCCCATCTCTGAAACCGCTGGACCGATCTTGACGAGAATTTTCACTAAGGTATGGCTATCGACAGTACCTTTTGCACACAGGAACACTAGGTAGGTACTCATGAATTTGGACAGTAACCGTATAAAAAAACACCGTATGTCTGGCCCATCTCTGAAACCGCTGGACCGATCTTGACGAGAATTTTCACTAAGGTAATAACTTAGGATACTTTTATTTTAGAAATAGAGAGTGTACGCCCAAAAACTAAGATTAAGTCGAAGTCGTGGATAGCAGCCAGTTTAAAAGAAAAAACAGTTTCTATTGAAATTTTACTTAACACTGCCACGCGTTGACGCGCAACATGCAGCGTGATGCAACGCACCTACGTGCGTTCTGGTGGGAGTGCAGATCTGCACCATCGTGCGGGTTCTTTACGCACTCACGCGCGTAGGTGCGTTTTGTGGGTTCAATACCATTAGCCTTGGTGATAGTACAGTGCAGACCGTTGCGTCTGTTTTGATATTATAAATGGTTCTTAGTGTGGAACTCATTCAAGATGTTGCAGTTATACTGTTTGTTTATTTTTTTCAAACACACGTCAAGCCCATCCATAATAACGCACGGTACTGCGAGACTCGGTGCTATACCTTGCGTCTAGCCCCGCACCCACGAGCATGTGCGCATCTTTCTCCGCTTGAAGGCATTGTTGAAGGCGCGTAATCTGCATGAACGATGCATTTTCTGTGTGTTGGACTGTGCGTGTTTTCTGAACAAACGGAGTTACTTACAAGCAACGTTAGAACACGCATTCACGCGCTACGCTGCGGGGTACGTGGCAGGAGTGTACGACTAAACGCCGACAGACACTATGCCGACAGACTGAACGCCGACAAGACTTTACTTCGACGGAACTCTTCGCCGACAGGACACTTCGCCGACAGGACTCTTCGCCGACAGGGCTCACCAGCGACGCAACTTATCTCCGATGATCAGATACTTAATTTGGAAATCGATTATGCATTTCTTGTAATTGTACAATTCAGAAAAAATAAAGATATTGCGTTAATTTTTAGTAAAGGTACATAAGTGTATAATATCTATAAGTATATACCCATAAAAATGCATGGAACAAAACAACAAAACTAATTTATTATAGGATAAACCTTTTAAAAAGCGATCACATCTAAATTGTTTTTGTTGTTCAAATGTACCATCAACCTTTCGTTGATTATATTAATTTTCTTCTTCTGTGGTTTTAGTATGTCGCTGATTGTCTCTCAATTTCGCATTTTGTATTTTTTTGTTCCTTTTTTAATTTCAACTATAGTTTTATATATATTCCATTTTTTTTCTATTTAGCAATATGTTCCACCTATTGTGCCAACTTTCGACAGCGTTTTATGTGGTTGGTGTGCCTGCTTCAATGGAATCTGATATTGACCATGTCTCGGGGGGGAACGTGGGTGGCACTTTTGTAATCAATACTTTTAATGAGCTCGTATTAATTTGATTATTTTTGGTTTTGTTTTGATCTTTGCACCTAAATCATAATTTAGGACAATGGTCATTACGATTACAATGGCGAAACTGTTATTACCTATTTTTGCAACTGAACAAAATCTAAAATTATTATTTAAAGCTGATTTCTGGATTCAAGATGGAACTTTCAAATGCAAATGAAAATTGTTACACTATTCATGGAAATGTTAGCAGCGGTAAGAAGATGATTTTTCCTTTAGTTTACACATTCCTTTCTCATAAATCGGAGAACTGCTACTACATTATGTTTGAAATAATAAAAATGTATATTTTGAATAAATTTAATTTGCGTCTAAATCCAAAAACGATAATTACTGACTTTGAAAAAGCAGCAATAAATGATTGTAAACGCGCATTCCCAGAAAGCAGGAATAAATGTTGCTATTTTCATTTAAGACAAAGTAAGTATATAGGCACATACAACAAGCAGGATTGGCAAAGTTGTATGGTGACGACTGTGATTTTGCGTTCAAAATGAGACATTTGGCTGCTCTGGCATTTTTATCTGCAGTAGGTAGAAATTCCATCGGCTTTTAAAGAAATTGTAGACAAAGTTTTACCACCAGAAGCGCAGCAAGTTTTCGAATGGTTTGAAAACTTTTATATTGACAGTAATGTTTACAAAACCAAAAATAATCAAATTAATACGAGCTCATTAAAAGTATTGATTACAAAAGTGCCACCCACGTTCCCCCCCGAGACATGGTCAATATCAGATTCCATTAATTCCTTGAACTGTATTATGAGTATATATATATATATACTAATATATATATTTTCATTTGCATTTGAAAGTTCCATCTTGAATCCAGAAATCAGTTTTAAATAATAATTTTAGATTTTGCTCAGTTGCAAAAATAGGTAATAACAGTTTCGCCATTGTAATCGTAATGACCATTGTCCTAAATTATGATTTAGGTGCAAAGATCAAAACAAAACCAAAAATAATCAAATTAATACGAGCTCATTAAAAGTATTGATTACAAAAGTGCCACCCACGTTCCCCCCTGAGACATGGTCAATATCAGATTCCATTGAAGCAGGCACACCAACCACATAAAACGCTGTCGAAAGTTGGCACAATAGGTGGAACATATTGCTAAATAGAAAAAAATGGAATATATATAAAACTATAGTTGAAATTAAAAAAGGAACAAAAAAATACAAAATGCGAAATTGAGAGACAATCAGCGGGCATACTAAAACCACAGAAGAAGAAAATTAATATAATCAACGAAAGGTTGATGGTACATTTGAACAACAAAAACAATTTAGATGTGATCGCTTTTTAAAAGGTTTATCCTATAATAAATTAGTTTTGTTGTTTTGTTCCATGCATTTTTATGGGTATATACTTATAGATATTATACACTTATGTACCTTTACTAAAAATTAACGCAATATCTTTATTTTTTCTGAATTGTACAATTACAAGAAATGCATAATCGATTTCCAAATTAAGTATCTGATCATCGGAGATAAGTTACGTCGCTGGTGAGCCCTGTCGGCGAAGAGTCCTGTCGGCGAAGTGTCCTGTCGGCGAAGAGTCCCGTCGAAGTAAAGTCTTGTCGGCGTTCAGTCTGTCGGCATAGTGTCTGTCGGCGTTTAGTCGTACACTCACGTGGCAGTATGTTAATCGCCTTATTCAATCACAATAGTGTGACAATAACTAACTACTCGTTCCGGCTTTGCACGTTATAAAATTATTGTATGCAGTTTCCCGCTTAATTACTATTATAATTCAATTAAAACAACACATTAGGTTTTATACAAATTTATTTCTGAAATAATAACATTTCTAGGAGCTCCTATGCCATAAGAGCGTGTACATAATGAATTTGATTACTACCTTAAACGGGATCAAACATAATTCGATTAATTACATTTATCTACAAAGCGTGTGAATAATTTTCAAAAAACATTTAAAAAATTAACTCCAAAATACATACCATAACAATGTCACAAATAAAATAATATTATTTACATTTTGGAAAATATAATTTCTAAATAATACGCCTTTCTGATATTTATGGCTTATGGAAGTTGATATGTACATTTTCTGCGGGTAGTAATAAAATCAACACATTTATGACCCTCCAGATACAAGTGGAATGTGGTATTTTGTTAGATGCAGAAAGTTTCCATATCTTTTAATAATGCATCCAAGTTTACAAAAAATAAAAGGAATCTTATAAATGTTAAATACATAATTAATGCAAATTTTGTAATTCAAAGCATTTTTTTTTTCAAAAAATATGCCGTTTGAGCAAAGCATTTGAACAAATTGTATTTTATTGTATTAGAATATATGTATTCTTTTCAGAATTGTAAACTAGTGATAGAGCATTGCAAACTTCAACCGTTTTTATTAGCAATACATAATTATATCGCTTACATCAATATGTTTAAAAAAAATTACTTGTACTTTTATACTTCATCCATAATTTGTTGACAAATTAGATCTGTAAATTTGAAGCCCTGTGAAATTCACAAGCTTGGCGTAGTTAAATTAAATATTAGCATTGACTAAATAATAATGTACTTAATAAAATCTAACACTGTACACTTAATCCACCATTATTACTTATAATTCTAACAGTGTTCGTTACAGCGTGCGGCACACAGATGTAACAACACAACACATACATAACTTAAAATGCACCTATATAATGAAACTAGAAACTATAACTGGGTGTGATTTATTTATTTATAAAACACTTTATGTATGTTGTGAAACCATGAACCCGATTTTAGTTGGTATAAATAGTTTTCAAAAACACTGCTTTTGAATAAATTGCATTTTACTATTATTAGGTAAATGATATTATCTGAACAGAAATGAATATAGGCACACAATCAGTAATAAGGTGCTGAATATACATAAATTTAGCTGACAAAACATTTTCAGAAAATAATATACTTGAACTAGTCCTAGTTCTATCACAGTAAAATATCAAAACACTTACGCAACTTCTATAATTTCATTGATTCAATGTACAATATAATAGAGCTTCATATTCGACTACTTGAATTGGTTTATAATTTTGTATAAATAAAACTGATTTAATTTTATGTAAATTTGTTATCTCTATGCATATAAAGTTTTTTTTTTATTGATGATCAATATCCTGATTGAATGATGGTATTACAAGTGTTATATTTGATGCATTCCTACAGCATACATTATTTTGAGCACACCGAATATACATCGTCTTAAGTGGAAGCTCCAGGGTAGCCCGAGAAATTCAAATATTTTTATGTTTTTTACAATTTGCCGGTCATTGTGAAGCTGTATGTTGAACAAAATACGGTTCGCGATCGTAAAGAGCATTTATCTAAAGGGTTATAGCCATTTGAATCATCAATATATCCCTCTAAGTTCATAGAACTCGATTGAATGTTATTTTGTGAAAAAATATTTGAATTTCGCGGGCTACCCTGGCGCTTCCACCTTAATTCCGCCCGGTATGGCCATCATAACCAAGGCAAAGATGTTTACCACATTAATACATTATTTTATTAGAAAAGGCAATTTATCTATTGATTGTCTGGTCAGAACATGTACGTGATGTTATAATCTTTTATATGTATGCTGTATTTACAAAAACCAAATTATGTACATCATTTATCTAAAATACATCAGTCGACGAGGTCGCTGTATAAAATATTTGTATGAATAAACAATGCATCTAAAGAAGTATTTAGCATTAAGTGTTCAGTTATTAAGTAATTTATAATATCATCATTCTAATTTACTTTTTCAACAGTTGCTATTAGTATATAAAATTACATACCTACTTAACAATATAAGAGCTTTCTCTCCGATAAAAATAATATACATTATGATATAACTACTTATTGCTAATATAACACAAGTCACTGAAGAGAATTCTGAGCCATGTTGCTGTGCTGGCAAGGAAATGCTTTATGTGACCGCGGCCGCGTGTACCGACTGACACTAAGATCAACTGTAATTTGGTAGACTAATTACGTCGATGAAGATGATCGCATCTTTAAATAAGTCTTATGCTTTGCCCGAAACAAAAAGTGTAAAAGAGCTTAAAATATACAAACACTGTTATAGACATAAATAGAACTTTATAAAGGCCAACTCCTAATATCATGACTAGATTTAAGTCATCATTGTAAGTACAAACAAATCGCATTTAAGTAAAATTAAGTTCATAGTTCGGCATAATATTTAATCTTAGTGTCTAACATGCCACAAGATTTGGACAGAATTTTTGAATTCTTTATAGCAACGACAATTCTACTAGTATTCCAACAGAGAGCGAATGCATGAAAGCAATATGTGTATTCAAGTGCTAAAATAGCCGCCAACTTGGCCATACGTCTAAAATCCTTTTTAAAACGGCAATGTGTTCCTATAAATGTGATTTAAACTATAACTCCAGCTTAAAACGTTTTTTATTAGTGATTCACATCACACAGTGAAAAGTTTCATTACGATATTGATATCGATGGGTGTAAATAATTTTAAAAATATATTGCTATTTTATTATGAAATTCACTGCAGTGTCTGTTGCTTAGGGGGCTTACATGCGAAGGCTCAGAGTTGTGTCGCTGCGCGGAGAGATCGTCGAGTGAGGATGGGACGAGGGCCGCCTACGCCAGCGCACTGCTCTGGCGGCACGCCACGGCGGCCACCAACGCAGCGCCGCGACCGCTGCCGTCCTCTGACAGCATCAGGTCAAACTGAAATGATTTATTTATATTGTAGTAGAGAGAAATAAATAAAAGAACTCGGAACTGCGAGTCTAAAAAAGCCACTTTAATAGAATCATAATATAACTCACACAACAATCAGTCAAAATTCATTTTCATCTTTATCGCTAACGCATTAGGTTCAAGGTTCATTGGGAAAACTTGACAGTGACAGGTGGCGTGATGTGCTTTCTGATTCTGCTAAAGTGGCCTTTTTAGACCCGCTGATTCCGATTTTAGGTGTGGAGACGGAATGTTTCTTCCACCAGCTGGATATTTTAATTGGGTGTAAGTAAATTATCTACGAGGTTCTAATAATACATAGTTTATTTTTGAAGTGTTCTTTCCTTTTTTGCGGTATCTTAGTGCGTCAGATATGTTCATGTCATCTCGAGAGTAACGATGACAAGTGTCTAATTTCTGTCACGTTTTGCTAAGTCATGGCTAAATCATGCCGGTGACTGTTTCACTATAATATCAATAATTATCAAGAATATGTTAGATTAGATGGAGTGGAGTGGTCGCCAGTCTATTCTGATTTCTGATATAGGTACGACGACGATGTAATCATATATTATTATGTCGCAATTGTGTGTTGAGCTGTATTAAATCCCTAATTATAATTAAATAGGCATTAAAGTATTTAAATGATTAGAATCTTGACGTAGGATTAAATATCCGGTTGAATTGTGTAATTCAGCTATTGTGATTACGGCGTACAATCGCTATTTTACTTCGTGGGTGTGTCCTATAAGAATTGTATGACAAACGCTCACTATTAGGTGTAGTGCAAATATAGGTACTACTTTCTTAGTTTTGTGTTTATCGTGAGCTAGATTCTTAGTTTTAAAAATGCTCGAATCCCGTATTTTTAGAGTTCTTAAAAGGAAAAAACGGAACCCTTATTAGGACCACGTAGATTTCCCGTTGTCCGTCTGCCGGTCTCTCACGACCCTTTTTCTCAGGAGCTCGTCGAGGTATCGTGTTTTTAATATCATGAAAACGTCGATGGTACCTACCTTGGAGCTCTAAAATATAAAGCTTTTAAGGTGGATGCTCCAGGGTAGCCCGCGAAATTCAAATATTTTTATGTTTTTTTCAATTTGCCGGTCAGTGTGAAGCTGTATGTTGAACAAAATACGGTTCGCGATTGTAAAGAGCATTTATCTAAAGGATTATAACCATTTGAATCATCAATATAACCCTCTAAGTTTATAGAACTCGATTGAATGTTATTTCGTGAAAAAGTCACTCAATCTAGTTGTATGCAATAAATAGATACGGCTATTATGCACCATTTTGCCGATCAAAACATCAATCAAAACCCCGAACTTCCTGGACTACCTACTACAGTTCCCGTAGACCAAGAATCATGTAATTTGGCATGTAGCAAGGTCTTACAGCACAAGTACCTAATGGAAATGTCTGAAAATTGATTCGTAGTTTTATTAAGAAATAATTGTCTGCGGTTACAGAACTTCGCCCATACGTTGATCTCAGGGTCATTTCCGTGAGATCAACGCATGGGCGAAGTTAATTTAGTCCTTCAATCGTACTTATCGTTTCATCAAACTAATGATAGTGTTTTCATAGATTATAAACTTCAGTATCTAATGTATACCTACTCGGAAAAAAATTGTGACACGATTTTCCGTAATAGGTACACAAACTGTCTACTTTCGGAACGCTCGTAAATAGTACGAGTTTACGAACATAAAAGTTTATACGGAACCCTCGGAGCGCCAATCAGACTCGTACTTGGCCGGATTTTTATTTGTTTATATTACATGTGCGTTTAAGTATATACTTAAACGCCAATATATTATTCCATTTTCTCAAAATATAATATTAAACAACTAGGTACAATTTATTTAATAAATAGTGAACGTGTTTCTATTAAATAAACTATGATTACCTAACTATAAACAAGAGAGCTCATTCGTCGAGGTGGGTGTGTCGCTTGTTTTATTAAGATTGTGAGTCATTGTCCTATTCGGTAATATAATATCGCCACTGACAATATAATATTCTACAATAATAAAAGATATCAGTTTGGAATTTGGACGTTGTAAGAAAATAATGAACCTAATCTAGAGCACAGACAAAACTAATAGAGACTTCATACTCTACTTGATGACTGAAAGGCGATAATGTTATCTATAGAGCTTTATTTACGCAAATTTCGTGTGGGTTGCGGCCGTCCTGGATATTTTTCCGATAACGTTTAGCTTTCAACGTTGTATTTGATTTGATTGGATTCCAATAAAAATTATAGGTAATCACGGACGTCTCAAACTTTTGGCAGTCTTCACGGATCCGGTTTTCAAATGCGAACTGCATAACAGGTTCAAAGATAATTATTATTTGGCTACTAAAATTGTACCGGTTTCTGCGATCTATGCATCGTCTCAAAATCGTTATTTTGTTCACAATATCTGCATGTTATAATTATTATAAGATTAATAAATAACCTAGCTTAACATTGCTATCAATATTAAAGACATAATTTGGGAGTATTGGCTATAAAGTAGAGAATCCGCAAAGAACAAAAACAGCTAAGTGAAGCGGTGGCTGACAAAGATGTAGGAAGAAGACCAAATATAAATTCTGGTATGACAGGAGAGTATGCGTGTGCGTGTGTATGTGTTTTGCAAGACAGAGGTTGTGAACATACGTGTATGCCAGGCCGCACAAGCTGCGCGATCTTCTCGCACATGAGCGTGTGAAAGTGAGGGTGGAACCGGTAGACGGAGCCGTCGATGCCGACGGTGACGCGGGGCTCGTTCATCTTGTTGAGCAAGCAGGCAATGCCGGCCGACACCAGGTGCGCGGCGCGCCGGGAGACGCACTCGCACACGTGCCGCACACCCGCCATGTCCGCCTCAGTCGCATGTGATAGACCTGCAAACGGAAAAGTAGCGTCAAATAAAGTTTGGTTTTATTACTTATCTAGAGACTAGCTATTTCCTGCGACTTCAAACGCGCATTTCCCGTTTTATCTCGTTCCTGTATATGTAGGTATAACATTTCTTATTTCCTTATTCATTTAGCTGTCATGTACTTAATAAAATAATTTTTCATTACTCATACTCTTGCCCTTTCATTTTGAATAAAAAAAAAAATTACTCATACTCGGAAAGCAGGCCTGAAGTTGTCTGAGGAGCGGGTTGAAAGTATTTCTTTTCAGCCCTGGGGAGAATCTTTTTCAACTGACAGCCGTCAAATTATTAAAAAAAAAAACAATTATGAAAATGTTATAAAATATGCGGGAAAGCGGCAATCCGAGCTTCATTTGTTTTTTCGAGTTGTACAGTTTTGTTCATACTTTCGTATAACAGAGATTTGTATTAACACAATGAGTTCATCAGATTCAGATAATAATAGGTATGCATTTTTTTAAGCGAATTCGTACTTTTTTTTACATTCCTTTTATTCGTAATGAAAAGCAGTGTTGGTCTCGGATGAAAGACTTAGTTCCTCGAACTATTGGCGACATCGCTGGGCTTGAACGCCAAACGCCGTCTCGGGACTAAATAAGTTACTTTCAAACTTAGAATAACAATGTACTATTCCAAATCCGACTGGTAATTCCGAGACTAGCGCCTTCAAACAAACTCTTCAGCTTTATTATATTAGTATAGAAGATTCATGAAGAAATATGGTTCTGACCAGCTTGTATTTATAAGTCACAACGTGTATGCTTACATAATGCGCAGTTTAATAATTTTCGTCACCGGATAAAAAAAAACTACTGTCGCTAAAGTGTTTTTATCGAAAAATATCCTTCATAGATGATTTCAAAAATAGGACGTTTAAAAAAAATTAACGCGTGTTTTGCTATTTGCTTCTGCTAGCGAAATTTGCTTATTCACAAGGTCAAGAGTCTGAGGCTTAAAACGCGCCTGTCGCACACTCGTGTATTTACATACAGCTGGGCCAAAGTTCAAAGCTTCGTCATTGGCACGAAGTCGTGACCGAAGTGGAACATTGGACGTTACACCCTTTATCGACCACTGACGAAACCTTATAGCTACTCAGTACTCACATTAAGAAGTAGCTATAGCGAGGTATAGTTTTGGCGAGATGTGCAACTAAATTAATATCTCTGAATCTTCAATGTTTTTCTGTGATATCTTTCTATCACTTATTGACATTGTCACATGAATACCTACTGTTAAGTAATGCTAATTAGCACAGCCTCAGACTATATAGTGTACAACTTTACACAGATGTAAGCAAGAGATTATTAATTAGTTTTATTTCAAGGAAACACGTGTTTTTTAGTTTACATTTCCTCATGATGTGGGTAAAATATTGCTAACTGAAATTAGTCACATCTGAAGAAATTATCAAGAAACACGTGAATATTGTCCTTGAGTTTGTTAATTTAGCACCTCGGCGAAAAATAAACTAGGTATAGGTAGCTTTTCAATTACACTTATTTAGTATTTTCTTAATTAAAAGGCAGAAACTGCCTCTAGTAAGTCAATCTATTGCGTTAAATAATATGATATTTTTGTTTGTTTGTTGCAACGTCTGTTGTGGTAACTAATTGTTTATCAGTTATTATTATTGTTTATTAAAATTTTCAGTGATACAAAGTCCGGTTCTTAATTAAAAATCAATAATGTTGCTTGGACATAAAAATGTCAAAGAAGTTCAAGGTTTAATTGACCTTTATAAGTTTTATGTGTGTCTATTTATGTATCTATAAAATCAAATCAAGCTAACTTGTGTTCAATTATTTGGAAAATTTTCAAAGAAGTTTCATGGCTTTTTCATTTTGACTGTATTGTATCTGGCTTCTTTCTATAATAATAATATGTCCATGGAATTGAATAACGTCTCAAATATGCTACTACTACTTTCAAAAGACCATCACTACTGCAAAAAAAATACAACCGAATCGAGAACCTCCTCCTTTTTGAGAAGTCGGTTAAGAAAATATACAAAAATTAGTAGGTAGGTGAGAGATTCTAGAAGACACGACGTCCTATTTTTCTAAGCACTTTTTAATGATAAATTTATCTAATTAATGTCAATCATGGTTAAAGTTTTTGTCCAAACTACGTCTTTGTTATTAAAAATACTTTATTAAAGTCCTTGTGATTCAGAAACACTGTAAATTGTTCCCAATTTAGAATCCTGATAAAATTTAACATCTGGGTTTTCTCTAATACCTACCTACTGATTGAGGAAAACGTTAGTAAAACCAGTCATATGTAATGTCAATGTCATGAACCCAACTTTTACGATGAAATCATTTTCATGTCTTTGTGAATCATAGTATGCCTTCATATCTACATAGGTACGTATTTAACTTTCTTGTCATATTATTGAAATAATAAATAATGGCTGCTATCATAAAGGGGCGCGTCTGTTGCATCATGCAAATTTGATTAATTCTTAGTCTGTCCGATGACATACTCTAATCTGAACATAGCTAGCAGATCGTATGTATGTCTTTGGTATGACGTAACCCATCACTTATAAAAATATAGTTGCGCAACCTGCATGGTTTGGTTTTCATTACGCGGCTTTGATTAGCAGATTAGGTATATAACTTTTATGTGGCAACCCTAGCTCGAAGTAATAAAGTCATTGGGATCTATCTAATTTAATAAGTATTGTTAGGCTTTATCAAAGAAAATAAGAATTTTATGGAAATAGTAGGTACTAACCGAGTTCTTCGAGGACCTCCATACAACTGGTGAAGTCCCCAGGCTTGTCAGACTCGATTTCTGATACATATTTGGTGTAAAAGCTGCCTCGCTGGAACAAGAGGTCTGAACCGCGCCCCCCGAATAGCAGTCCCATCTTTGTAAACTTCACTAATGCTAGTCGGACTATCTCTCCCATGTACATGCCTGAAATCATCTTCTCTTGTCTGAAATTAAAACAAAATTGCTGTAATGTAATTGAAAGTGATCTCAATTAGATTAAATATACCGCATTTAAACTTATCGAGGCTTAGCTTAGCGCAATATTAAATGCCTTGACGCAATTTAGTTGTTACGTTGGGCATAAAAGATATTGTGCATTTAAATTTTAATTGCGTGATAGGAAAAAATAAGAGATTTCCTATTGTGTTCTGAGGGCTTAGTGTGAGTTTTTTAACGTTCTCAACCGCGTGAGCGTAAATGCCAATTTGTAATGAAACTGAATAAGCGCCGCCTGGTGATAACTTTTTTTTTTCTATACACTTTGACACAAGCAAACGTTTACGTTAACGCGATCGAGTACGTTAGAAAACTCACACTAAGCCCTCAGATCGTATATAGAAACAACGTGTTCGGTTTCGTGTGATGTCAAGATTGTGGGTGTATAGGAACAGTTAAGTATCAATAGGTTTAAATTCGCACCTCTTCAAGAGATAAAAGCTTGCCAAACCGCATGCATCTAGTTTTCTTTATAGGTAACTTGTTTATTGAAAAGATGATACGTGGATCATGACTCGCTACTTAAATTAAGTAGGTAAACATAGAGAAAAGATAAGTAGGTAAGTATCAATAGGCACTCTTGATAATGATACTGTTGGGAGTGTCAAGTTTAAGGAGAAATGATACCGTTGGAAAATTTTACTTATGATTAAAAACAACTGCTACTAATAAAAGTAATTATGTTCTTACATTTGTTTTCCTTTGTTGATAGAGTTGTTGTCGATTTCGCGGTCAAACTCTGTGCGAACGAAGTCAAGAGCTCCATCGTCTCCGAACGCGCCCCACTCAGTGTTTATGAGTAGCTCAGGCTTTCCAGGCTCTCCATCGAATAATTCACAGTTCTCTGTCTTCTCTACGTAGCAAGCATTACTGCCAGTACCTAAATTCACAGTGCATTGATTTATACCCAGAAATCGTAACATTATGTAACACAAAACATTTAGTTAAGAGGACAATACAACAACTTTTGTAAGCTATATAGATAGCGACACAATCACATTAAAATTGCGTTAATTTTAAGTTAAGTAGCCATTACAGGATGTGCTAAAAATACTTGCAATTACTTCTTTTTGATTAAGTATGGCATGGCTCAGTTAACAGTTTCGTTGAAATATGATTAGTGTCACTGACTTGTGACTAAAAATAACGTCATATCCATCATCCATATTGTTTAGATATTTAAATTGTTAGGAGCATGCTTTTAGGTATTATTCATGCGGTAATTACAGAAACGCCTATGGTTGTTAGGAATTATGATAAACAATTATTTCAGCACACTGTGACCACATTAAAATAGCAATGGCCAACCCGATGAATTCTTATGAATATTGAATCATTTTGAACGGCAGTGTATCGTAGGAGGCGTGTGCAAATCCAATTTATTATCGATTATGGAGCAGTTAGCTTTGGTTATTGTACGTATCCAAGCTAAAATCTCACAAAACTCAGTTAAAGCGACATCAAATACACTTAATTACACTAAAAATAAGGTAAACCTACCAACGATGAGTCCTATTTTGCAGTTGTGGTTTTTCCACGCGCATGACATCAATGTACCCGTAGTATCGTTCAGAATAGCGCATATGTCAATCTGTACGTCCTACAAGAGTGAGAAAACATGCGTTTTAGATGTGAGACAGAAATCATGAGTCCAGATTCCAGACATGAGAGGTTACTTTACACCTGTTTTAGGTTGAAGATGATTGATTCGTAGAGGCTTTCAAGGAGGGCTCGTCAACTCGTTAGATAATATAATGTGCTATCAGGCTATCACAGTGCTTTACACGGACAAAATATTTATGGATATGACAAGTTATAATGATCAACCCATTTATTTTTGAAATTTTCGATTTTCTTATCACAAGACAACATTGATATACCTATAATTATATCATTGCTTTTTAATAAGGTAAAAGAACTTAAAAAGTAGCAATTTTCTATGAGCAGTTTCGGGAGAGAAATCTTTGATATCAATAGGTACGAATTAGACCTTCCAATCTACAGGCTGTTGTGTTTTTGACAAAAAACATACTTTAAACAATGTTGAAGCCATTAAATTGCTTATATTTGAGCGTCTACCTTTTGTGACACAAGTATTAAACAGTGAACGTAGAAAGGCAATACAGAGACAACAGTACACGTTTAAATAACAATGGTACTGTAGGTAAATTATTTTAATGTGTTGACATATCTTTGAATAGCTGTTTGTTAAATACGATGATAGCAAAACATAGTGCCAACTTTACCTCCAAAGTTTATGGATTGTATGCTTGTAATCTAAGCCCTTCTTGTTTTTGTTACCTATTTTTAATGAGCGCAATCATAATGATACAGCGAAATATAATGACGTGATTTATATAAAATGATCGCTGATATAATGTTAAAGAATTTATGAAATGCGATTATTTATTTTCTGAGAAATTAGGTGAGGCTTGGGTTTTTTTTATCCTCATTGTAACTAATAAGCGCCACTTTTTGAGTTTAGACAATTATTATTTTAAAAGAATAAAAACAAAGAAGTTTCACGAGTTTATTTAAGAAAAGCAATAGCTACTCAGGTGGTAGTTATTTATCTTCTGAATTCTATTGTTATTTCAAAATAACAAAATAAATGCTAATAAAATGTAAAAAATAGTCATGCTTGATTTTATGAATAATGCGCTTGCAAAAATTAATTTCCACAACAAAACAAAGTGACAATATCCACTGAGTTGTTACTCATTTTGAAAGCCTCTACTTGGCTCTCTTATGTTGACTCCAATATAATCATGCCTTACATTTCTAATAGAGAGCTGTTATCATCATCAACTCACCGATAATAACCCCTATTCGGCAATTTGGGTTCTTATGTGCACACGACATAAGAGTGCCAGTTGCATCATTAAGGATGCCCATCACATATATGGTAACGTCCTGTAAAATTGCTTTTTTTACATAATTTGGGCCACTACTCATGCACACAAGATTTGAAGAAACAATCATGCTAATATTCGTTTACAATTGTTTCAGGTGTAAGTGAAGGATGTGAAGAAAATCATGTTTGGAAATGTTCACGTGTTAACAGATATATAAATTGCGTGGGTCAACTCACCCCTCGTCGAGCAATGGCATCTTTGAGACCCTGAACGACGTCCTCCCCCACAACTCCAGAACAAGAGAACCCTTTGGTCCACCGCTGCAGAATTCCTTTTGTGAGTCCCAATTGTTTTAGAGGAAAGCTGAACGTAAAACCGAGAGCCAGTCTTTCTTCATAAACTTCATGTTCCTAGTTGAAATAATACGAGACAGTTAGCTACACTATTAGTACTGCTTATATGTATCCTACAAATTAAACTATATTTTAAAATACAGTTTACCAACCTTCATAAAGTTTGCTAGACATTCAGCTATGTGGTCAAATAATGCAACTCCTGTACCAGTCATTATATGATTTGGAATAGCATAAATTTTAGACTGCATATCGAAATGATTTGCTCCTAAGTTTATAATTAAAACTCTGAAATTAGTTCCTCCTAAATCCAACGCAAGGAATTTACCGCGTTCTGAAAGAAAGATTAAAATAATGAATAAGTACGTATTCAGATGTTATATGGGAGGAATCGGATCCTCCTCAGATTCGGTTATTGGATTTTGTTGAATATGAATGGCCGTTGTGTGTTACCTACCTTTTCCATTGGGTAAATCTTGAATGTAAGTGATCCAGCACTTGACAATGGAGTTAGCATGGGTGTCTTTTCCAAGTCCTTTGATCAGATCATTGTGGAGTCTACTCATTATCTCCTTGATCTGTTTGTCTGTCAAGTGTAGAACTTCGCATTCTTCGCGAATCTGTAAATAATATATACGTACATTGTTATTCGAAAGTTTGACGTGAGACAAACGACACAGGTGCTAATTTTAGATGTTCTTGTAACTAATAATGTATACAGATAGAATTTTTTAGTTGAGGTCTTCGTTGCAATGCCGAACCGAAACATCAACAAAATAAAATATAATAATAATTAAGGTTTTTTTATAACATATAAAAAACCTGTTTTATTACTTTTACTTATACAATGCACATGGCGAACACCCTTTTTATATTTCATACAAGCTATAGTACCTATTTGTAATAATTTTATAATTAATAAATTTACCCAAAGCACGCCCTAAAAAGAAACCAGGTAGGTATAATAAAGATAAAAAATATTTCTAATAAGTTTTGAAAATTTTGGTAGGTATCTATGGTATAAAATATGCAATACTTGTAGACGTACGAGCAAGTTGTTCATTATCGCGAGCGAGTTTCACAAGGTCAAAGCGGTCATTACAACACTACCGTTGCTTTCCAATGCAAAGCCGGCTTTGAAATAATACATTTTGAAATCAAAGTAAATGTGTTGCACTCACCTTTGGTAAATTATTAATTGCTATGCCCATTTTTAAACACTTGTATACTGACTATTTAATAAACAACCTAACACGGCGCAATTTATAATATTAAGTACGACACGTCTCTCCTGATCCGCAAGAAAATGACGAATACGGCTAGCTAGTAACGTAACGGACGTCGCCGTCAGCGCTGCATTGAACGCGCTCACATACGCGGTCTTTTTCATTCATGATAGTAAAGTATTGTTATCTCACTTTAGTAAGTTCATGTTGACTGTGCTAGAACAGTAAAGATATAGAATATATGACTCGCGAAAATGAAAAAATATGGAAAGTGTTGCCAAATCCCATGCTACAAAGTATTTTAACAAATGAATGCACTTTATTAGCCTTTAGGTTCATAAAATTAAATACTTTCAAAGAGCATTATATCGTATTCCCCAAGGCGTGCCCCTCAGTGTACGAATCTGATTGGCTATCGCGTGGGCTCGCTCTTGACGTCATGGCATTCCTTGATATTCACGTTAACGATTGCATGAGTAGTAGTGACTTGTTCCTTTTATATGTGTGTGTAAAGATTGATATGGCTAATGGCTATGCGGCGCGCGAATCTAAAATGTTTATACTACGGTTAGTGAGGGTTATGAGGGTGGGTCTTTAGTAAGGATTTTAGGACCCATCTGTCGAGCTGAGCAACTGATTTAGATATAGGTACATACATATTATTTTTAACTTAGGTAATTCTGCAATAGTGTTATGATATTAATATTATTCACCTACCGATATAATTTCATTTTTGTTAAGTACTTATAAATCATTATTGAAATAATTCTGTACTCCCCCTGTATAGCCTTTTACAATGTATGTATATATTTTTTTAAAGTTGCTACATCTTTGGAATAGGTACTTTCTAAATCATTAATAATTCCCAAAAAAAGCCACAATATTTTTAACCGACTTTTCCCTTTTTTCTTTCAATGTTATAGAAACTTTAATTGGCAGTACCCACCAGCACTCATATTCAGATTTCTAAGACAGACGAAGACTAATCGGTAGAAATGTGAATAGTTTCAATAAAAAAAATATAGTGTCAACTTTCAACAGTCTAGGCGGTGCTGTTCTTCAACAGTTTTTAACCACCATCTAAGAAGTTTTCCCGTTTTACTGACCAATCTTAGTCCCGTCTCAAATTTCCAACTAGCATTTTATTTTCCTTATTACAGCATAAGGAAATAAATAACTATTTACATTATGTATTTACGTCATGGCCTGTAAACATAAAAGATAGCTTGTAAAACATTCACCACAAAAGCGAAAAATGTGTAAGATAGGTACATTTGTGTCGCTTTTGCACACTTTTGGTATTCGTATTACCTATGTCGTGTAGATACTGCCGATTCCATTTTATCAAAGGTAACACTCTGCACAGGCTGAATAAATGCATTTTTTTTTCTGTGCTGCCTATTTAAGGATTGCAAATGCGACCTACCCAATTTAATTGTAGGTAAACATCCTACAAATTGAGACAAAACTATAAATAAATTGAAATCGTTTCGCGTCAAGACAAACGCACGCTCAAGCACTTTCTTGGCATAGCATGTCTGTTTATTTTTGAGACTCAAGTGTTGTGTACAGTGACGACGACAACGCAGCACGAGTCTCTACATAATTCACTACGTTTGACGTAGGTAACGAAATACTGACAATGATTAGCTTTACAAATAATAACTCATAATTATGGAATATTCCTATAAAATTAATTTTATAACTTAATTTAAGTGACGCAAATTCATTTTGACAAGTAAATCAGGGTGTGCCGCTGGCTAGACAGTATTATCGTGCTACTTCAGCCTGCGTAGGTACTCTGATAAAGTACCGTATCGCATTTAGATAGCAATTTATAGTGATTCATTTATCTTTGTGATCATACATCCCCGATAAAAGTGATGAAGCAATTTGCAATTAAATTGTAGAGTCAGGCAAAATATCCTGTTTTGTTGCGATACCATTATGCTATTGTGATAGATATCTAAGAATGTTCCTACCTATAAGAATTGTTTTTAATCTCAATAATAATATCTATGATTTATGGACCATCCCTTCTTTCTGTAAACAGAATTTAAACACATTCTTAAATTACTTTTTATTCAAGCAGTAGCACTAGCATTACAAAATACAAGTTTCTATTATTTTCACATTAATTTTCACTTCTAATCTAAGATTAATATTATCTTTATAACCTTGATTGTTGAGATTGGTATTCGTGAAAAGCAGTTTATACGTTTTAAAAGCCACCAAACTAGTTATATCAGGATAACACTTGGCTAATGGAATGTGATAATACCTATATTCTACAAACTATTCTCGAGTTCAATATTAAGAAATGATTAGACTGCGACGAGAATTCTTGTCCATCTAAATTCTCGAGGACCAAAAATTGGTTCAGCCAATACACCATAGACGTGACTCTGTTATAGTTTATAAAGTACCCACTTACATGTTACTAATACCTAATTAAGTATTGATTATTAACATAATTTAATTTCAATTTCAATCATTTATTTCGGATAGGTATAAAATAAAATCCATATAATGTTAGTAGATGTATGACTTAGTCTAATATTAGAACAAACAATAAACAAAACAGACGGAACAACAGAAAACAGACACAACAATAAGACAGAATAATAAACAAGGAGAATTTGTTATAATTTATGTGTCTACTATCTATACTTACTAATATTATAAAGAGGTATAGTTTGTGAGTTTGAGAGGTTGTAGGGGGTAATCTCTGGTTCTACTAACTGATTTTGTTTTTTTTTTCAATAGATAGTTCTTTTACCAATAGAATTTGTGTTTGTAAATAATTGTGGGTTTCATAGGCTATATATTAACCTGAAATTGAATTTACCCAACGAAGTGGCCATGGGTCAACTAGTTACTTATAAATCGTTACTGAAATATGTATTCCCCCTGTATAGTGTTTTACAAAGTATATTTAATTTTTTTTTAAAGTTGGTACTGTCTTTAATAATAAGGTTTTACATATTAATAACTCCCAAAACTTAGGATTGAAATAATATTTCTATAATATTATATTCACCTATGTAGGTAAGGATATAATTTTATTAGGTACTTATAAATCGTTATTGAAATAATCATGTATTCCCCCTGTATAGTGTTTTACAAAGTATCATTAAAATAAATGCTACAGCTCTAATGCTTTGGAATACTGTCTTAATAATTTGGTTTTACATATTTAATAAATCCCGAAAAATAATGTTGCAATAATTATATGTTAGGCCTTAGGTTTCAAAGGTTACTACGAACTAACTATGAAAATATTCATAGTTAATATCTGCATTGCTTTGCACATGTATTTAATGCAATTTTTTACCTAACCTAGCCTTTAGGCGATAGCACTCTCATAAAATCTAATTAAGTACCTACGTCTTGTCTTTATTTGTCGTGGTTAAATACTTAGGTAATATTTAGTTAAAACCTCATTGACAGTGGCACACTACATAACTGTTTCACTAATAAGATCTTATCAACAGATTCTAGGGAAAATCATAATGGCTTTCCCTATTTCCCACCAAACGTCCAAACCTATTACGAAAACGATGCAATTACTAGACCTTTAAGTGTCATTATTATTGCTTTGTAGTAGTTTGTTTGCAGAGCAGTATTATCATCTAAGTGGCTGTCTGAATCACACTGATTCATTCGATGGCTAGGGGAATACCTACGCTGCAACAACCAGGAATGTTAAGGGCTACAAATATCAATACCCAAGTAGAAGTATAAATAGAGATTAAGACCAAAAGATAATATAGGTACCTACTTAGTTAAAAATATAGAGGGCTGATAGGCAAAATGTACCTGCGGTAAAATACCGATCGGCATGATTCAATGTTTTTATTTAAAAGCGATCGTATAATCTTTGTGACCGAACAAAAATTTCAGATAAGGATTGATAATTTTAATGCAGTATAATTAATATCCTTTCGTTTGTGGGGTTTGGAAAAGTTCTAACCGGAGCAAATATTTGGCTTTGTAATACTCACAACATCTCTTGCTTGCCGCATATCGATTTGTCTTGTCAGTCGCGATGACTGAGATAAGAGGTGATGGACGAGTAACGTTGGAGTCCACAGGGTGCTGACATAAATTTAACTGGGCACAAGATAAAAATTGTATCCGCGTTCTAGCAAATACCGGTATTGGTGACCGCTAAACCGTGTAGAAGTGAAAGGAACGGAGTACAGTGCCGTGAGCCACGCAGAACACTTGCTCGGCAAGTCGAGGGTCACCTTGAGACGACGCGGGCTGCGGCGCATGTGCACCACACCCTCGGACGCCCCCGCGCCCCCCGAAAGCGGCGCGCCGCGCGTGACGTCACGTCGCGGACGCCCCCCTACCCAGCTACCGCCAACTATACTCTATACTACGGCTATAATACCTTGGCTCACGTGATGCCCTTCATGTAATATTGCGTCAGTAATTTTATTACCGAATACTGAATAGTCTATACGGTGCCTATTTAGCATATCATGTCGTGATGCTAGTAGTTATCATTAAAGCTTATCCCGATGTACCTGTCGTGAGAGTTTAGAGTTAATCTGTAGGATTTAAAGCCGGAGAAAAGTATTGTTTTGATCAAAAATCTCAGCCGATTGAAACAACAGTTAGGTTGAAATTGTCTGACCATAGACAATCGACCTTGTCACTTTATGACGTGCAAGTGAAATTGAACCGATGAGAAACAATAATTGATATTCCTGACCAACTAAGTAAATGTAAAAGTAGGTATTGTTAGATTTTATATAAATAGGTAATTAATCATTTCTGGCTGAAAAAACCACTTTCTATTAGACATTAAACACGGCGCGGAAAGAATCAATCGTATTTGAAAAGCTACCTTTCAATTTATTGGTGGGTGTCCACACAGATAAGTGGGCACGGGTGTGTCAGCGACGAGGTGACGTGCCCCCAAGCATGTAGGTATGTCTGTAACAGTCATACTCACAAATCGCAACGGACCACGAACAGAGCAGTGTGCCGGCTGTGCCGCAGTGCGTGACACCACGCACGTGCTCAGCGTACCTACTCAAATCTCAGTCTGCCGGTTTATACATAAAATTTGCACACCGCGTAAAATTTCTAAACCATGGCGCTAATTGCACACGTTTACGTTAGCTTCCTTTAATCCTAAATGAAAGGAAGACCTTCATGTCCGACCACTGCTTCCTAAAGCGGAGACCGGAAATAAAAAAAAATGCTAAACAAACTGTAGCAGAAACTTAGTGTTTTTATTTTTAACTTGTGAAATTAATAATGATCTATAAGCTTGTAAAGTAGAAAAATATAACAAATTTACTGTACATCCTTATCCCTTGTAAGATAAGCTATCTAGTATAGAGATAATACTGTAACAAAGGGTCACAGAAACTAGTAACCGTCAATACAACGCCGATTGTTATTGAGTATATTAAAGATCGATATTATGATTGACCTGCAGACCCTGTACCGTTTGATCTAAGATATTATCTCCTTTATTAAATTTTATTACGCCTAGCAAATTATATTGATATTTATTTATTTTTAACCGACTTCCCAAAAAGGAGGAGGTTCTCAATTCGGATGTTTGTATTTTTTTTTTTTTTTATGTTTGTTCGGGCATAACTCCGTCGCTTGCCAACCGATTTTAAAAATGATTTTTTTGTTGGCAAGGGTATACTTCCCAAATGGTCCCATGATAAGGAAACCAGGATCTGATGATGGCATCCCAGAGAAGTCGAGGGGAACTTTCGAAAATCGTATGGAATCGATTTTGCAGTGCTTTTGTTAGGTGTGGGGCCACCACTAAAAAGTGAAAAATAAAAAACTTTTTACAAAAAAATACAACCGACTCCCAAAAAAAAAACACTACAAAGTAAAAAATAACTTTGACTTCGGAATTCGGTGTCAAAATACGAACAAACTTACAAAAACACCGAGTTCCGAAGTCAAAGTTATTTTTTACTTTGTAGTGTTTTTTTTTGGGAGTCGTTTGTATTTTTTTGTAAAAAGTTTTTTATTGATAAACTTCATTTGATCGTAGGTTTTAATTACTCATGAAAATTGTAAACAATATATTGTTTTGACCGTAATTTGTTTTCCATACGCGTGATGAAATAACCCGTCTCAGTGTAGAAAAATCGTAAAACTATTTGTTAACGTCATTTCATCAGAGCGTTTCCCATTTAGCGGTCGGTTTTCCGTGTATGCCTAAGTCATTGGAGGCAAAAGCCAGCCATATCTACGTACAAAAGCCGATTCAACGGTTTATTACCGCAGAAATATACGTATATATCTATGTTTATTACCCATGTCACTCAAACAACTCTAGAAATGTTATTTTCCTCGTTGTATGGGGATTACCCGTGAACAAACGAGTGAATTTATAACGCCTACAACTATAAATCATTATAGGTATTATCAACTGTAGATAAGAATCTGCGCATTAGGTTTAAGTCGTTTAAACAGCTTGTTAAATAGGAAAATTCTTCGTAATGTAGAATTATGAAGAAAGTCAAATTATTTATTATTATTTATTTATTTATAAAACACAAATTATTGTCTTAAATCAACGGCTATAGCTTAGAGTAATCTATCTATCTATACTTATAATAAATCTGTAGAGAGGTCAATTCCGTACATGAAATATATTTCCAAAATAACTATCAGGGGGTGATTAGGGATCAATACTGATGCCAAAAATACAATCAGTAAAATTTTTGTCTGTCTGTCTGTTCTGTATAACCGTTATAGAAACAAAAACTACTCGACGCATTTTAACGAAACTTGGTACAATTATTATTCATACTCCTGAGCAGGTTATAGTATACTTTTCATCATGCTACAATCAATAGAAAAAATGAAAAAAAAAATATGAAAATCTGAAAGTTTGGTTGTTTGTTCCTCAATCACGCCAGAACGGCTTAACGGATCTTAATGAAATTTAGAAGAAAGAAAGATTATAGTCTGGAATAGCACATAAGCTACTTTTAATCCCGGGAACATGTTCCCTAGGGATCACGCGGGCGAAGCCGCTGGCAGAAGCTAGTTTTAGATATTTCGTTATATCCTCCTTGCTTATTCCTACTAATATTATAAAAGCTACTTTTTATCCCGGGAGTATGTTCCCTAGGGGATCACGTGGTCGAAACCACGGGCAGAAGCTGTTATCGCAATAAATGTGAAACTGAGTTTGTTTGTTATGCTTTCACACCTAAATTGCTGGCCAGATTTTGATATATGTTGGAAAAAAGGTAGACGGGACCTTGGAGACGGTTATAAGTTACGTTTTTGCGAAAATATATAATATGAATGTGAGTGTGTCTGTGCAGACAGTTTAGATATAAATAATTTACCTACGTGACACACAAAAAAATAATTATTTATTTTGGTACGCAACGTACTCGTTTCTCAGTATTGGATTTTCAAGTCATATTTTTATTCTGTACATAAGGGCGTTACGGACAGTGCGGCGTCGCTGAATTCTGAAACTTTGTCATGGAGCCAAGTGTGATCGTTGATCTGTTTCTCTGACCAGTGCCCTATCAATACCCTAGTATGATAATATTTAAACTAGACAGTACTTTTGCTAATGAAAATGTAAATTAATTAATTAAATTAGAAACATAATTATTTTCTATTTTTCTTTTACTAAACTGTATAATAAAATTATATTTTCATTTATAAACTCTACTACAAGGCAAATGTATAATTATAGTAATGAGTTAAATGTCACCTTACTAGTATTAAGAGTACTTAACTACAGTTTCATACAGATATTTTGTAAACATCAGTTACTTATTAGAGTGAAGAGTTACGTAACAGAAAATGAGCAAATCGTGTTTTTGATGATTCCAATACTTAACTACTTAGAAATATTTTCATGCAAGTATAACACAGACGTATTAAAACCGTTTACCTTGTAATCCACTAAGTCCGTAGCCATTTTTGGTATTGATAGATGGTTCCGATATTCCCCGACGCGACGCACACAGTATCACAGTCAATATGGAAATAAGCCGATTATTTCTCAAACAGGTCTTTTCTATGAAGCTCCACAATAAAATCCTTTATCTTGACATTTACCACTGTATAATCTTTATCTAAATTGCGTCCAATGAATTGCGGTACAATTACACGTATATAACTGTAGGTACATACGCATGTGTTATAAATTAACTATGGCAATTAAACGCACGTTGGTGTTCTTAAAAGTACAATAAATTAATTCACTTTTATGGATTGATTAAGTTTTTGGCCGTGGTGGTCTTCGGAAACGAAATAAAATTCGAGTATGGTTAGGTAACAACCTCTGGTCTGATCGTACTTTGGCACTAAAATAACGAAACTTGGAGCTCTCCCAAACTAGGTGTGGGAAGATGAGACTCAGAACACTTCGGTTGCATAGGACGTATTTTCGCGAGACTTTTTATTTCGGTTATGGAAGATTTTTCGAACTTTCGATATCACCTTTAACGGCTAAGCCCGATGTCCCTGTTCTATTTTGCGCGTTCATTTACATGATCGAACTAAGAACATACTGATAGTTTAGTTAAACAATTATTATCAAAACCATCATGTAATTTTCCGTTGGACGGAAGCAGTTTAGGTTGGTAATCTTTGAAATGAATGTAATTGCATCGAGCCGGATTCGAGTTAAAGGTTTTCAAGCAGAGCTCTCATCTAGGCCATAGTCAAGAATTTATTACGGGGGTTACTAGAGGCAACCAGTGGTGGACTATGACTAAGCCTGTCTCGGACTCGGACCCGGGGAGGTGAGCTCGAGAGAATTTCAAATACAAGAGCGGGCGAAGCGAGCTCGATCATTTTCGTACCCACCCAAATTCGTTAAAATAAAAATGAAGAAATATAACAAGGAAGGTTCATAAGCCCTCCATTTGGGCTCTGCCTTCGGCCTTGCTTGTAATTGTATTTTTTTATTTTTTTTTTTAAGCTGATGTATCTACAATGTACAATCACATGTGCAAAAAATAAGTCACATAATAGTAAGATACATATGATTGTCACCTACTAAATGTGAATTCAACATGTGAATTCCAATCCAGTCCAAATCAATTAATATGAATATGTGAAACTCATTTTAAATTAAAATGGTTACCGGTCCTAAATCTTAATTCGAGAAACCCCTAATCAGTCGCGAGTCGCGAAATCCTAATCAAATAATATGATGGATAGGGAACAATATAAAAACCAGGGATACTAGCTCGTAGTACTCGACAATTTAAGGTTGTCGGCTCCTGAATAGTTCTTTGGCCACAATACTTTGCTTTGAGATCGCTAAAAGCTGATCACCAAAGAACTTGACTGTAAATTTGTTTTGTGAATAATAGTCAGAACTAACAGTGGATACCTATAAACCCTGTACTATTTCAGTTCAAATAGCTAAGCTGTTACAGAAGTTTACGTGAAAAAATAATAATGATACACAATTTTGCACAATTATATAATTTGTATTAATATTATAATAATTGTGCAAAAATTTTAAATATTGTACCTTTACGATTTTATGCGACATTTTAATGCACTTTGAAACACAAGTCTGTTGTTCGAACTGCAAACTATAGAATTACGAATTTACGAGTAAAGTAGGTAACACACTATAGGTAAGACGCTGTTTCCCTGATTTGACTCATCTAATGTTACACGTTGTTTTTATTTCCTTCCTGCAAAGGTATCAGATTTTTAGCAGAAAGAAAGAAATCTCGTTGTTATGTATCACTGTACTTATAACTGGTGACATGCCAGTTTACTCATTTCAGAAAAAAAAATACGTGTTGTGTTTTTAGGGTTCCGAACATCCGTAAGAAAAAGGATTACTCGGGTGTCTGTCTGCCCGTCTGTCAGAGTCAATTTTCTCCGAATCTACTGGACCGAATCTGTTGAAATTTGGCACACATAAGAACTTCTATGACGCAAACACGAATGAGTTACGTATTTGAATAAAAGTTTGAGTATGTGGGTCAATTTTTGGGGGACAAATTACAAAACAATACAAAATTAGTTTTTCGAGCTATAACCGTGTGGAATATCAAATAAAAGGGCACCGTATTACAATTATGAGTATTTTAATAACATTATTTATAATTTTAAAATAGCTTAGGTACCTACATGAATAATTTTGAAATTATTGAAGAAATTAAGACAAAAACATGACGAATCTATAATTTGGCTACGGACTTAATGGTTGAGTCAAAAATTAAAGAAAATAGTTTTTTACCTATACATAACAGGAATAGCTTTCTTAAACTTAGACTCCTTATCTAGTCTATAGTGTTAAAATAACATGTTACAAAAATAAAATTCGTTGTACCTACACCCTTTGCACGCGAGTACGACTCGCACTTGGCCAGTTTTCCTTTCTTATCTTAGCTCGCAATTACCCGTGTGCGTTCGCCCAGCGGAATGTTGTTGGGGTCTAGATTTTCACGTTTATACAAACCTTGTAAGTGTCTGCAACATGTTGCCAAGTATCAATGATGTTCCGTTAGTAATTAAAGAGTTATAGGACAATTTACCATGAATTGATCACTGTTTACAAAGCAGTCAAATATCACGCCGTTCTAAACGAATTGCATGGTAAAATGTATGCCAATAATTAGTGTATTCATTCAACTATTCACATGCAAAATTTCATGTCATTAAATTCAGTAATTAAAGAAAAACAATTATAATACTGACGAAGCATCGAAAACCTACATAACCCGACCAAGTTCGAATAGCTACAAAAAAGCGGCCGTGCAATATATTTAGATAACATCCCAAAATTTACAGTATAATATTGGTATTGAATTGGTATAGGTGATAACACAATTGTTGTTTCGATATAATGTCATTTATTTTTGTACACCTACTTTTTAAATGTATTTGACTATGACAGAAAGTAGGTACTATTTACGTAGGTACTTTATTTAAGTATGCTTTTGAGACTTTAGATATAATCTAGATATACCTATTATTTAAGACAAATAAAATTCATACAGCTAATTTCTATTGAAGATTTCACGGATCAGGATTCTAACTATAGACCCCTTAGGGAAATTAAATAATTACCACATGTAAGTACCTACTACTGTTTAGGTAAATATTTATCATATTGTAGCTTATTACACTATTTAACCAATGGACTAGGCATGCACGAGCGTTCCCCTTTGCAACTTTAGTGGATCAAACAATCTAATAAGTTAAAAAAAAACTACTTCTTGAATCGATTTTTTAATTGATGTATACCGTTGTACTGGTAGTGACTTATGTATGTTGAGGTTATTTACTGTATTTGCTACTCATTTAAGAATATTTTCTTGAAAATACCTTTTTTATACCAATCTTTTAGTTTATAAGCACTTTTTTAATGTTGATCTAATCTAAACAACTGAATAGTCTAGTTATGTGATGTGATTTAATTTTTATTGAAGCTCGAAATATTACACTTACCCTTATATTCATAATCGTTTATTAAACCTATTTTAGTTAAAACACATTTAAGTCTATTGCTGTCGTTGCAAGCGTTTGTTAACGTTATCATAATTACCTACTTACATAATTAAGTATTATATGTAATTAAAAATATTTTTGTACTCGAATATTTAAATAGAGAAGTACTTGTTAATTGAAGATTTATTTTTATCGTAGATAGTGGCGTTATTATTAAAAAAATAATTTTCATTCAAGAAATGCAATTGTTTTATTTTTTCATTCAAGAAATGCAATTGTTTTATTTTTTCCTAACGCTTGTGTACGTAACTGTACCATATTAATAAATACTATATTGCAAGGTTAAGAACGTTTCTAAGATATATGGCACGGCCGCTTTTTTGTAGCCATCCGAACTTGGTCGGGTTATGTAGGTTTTCGATGCTTCGTCAGTATTATAATTGTTTTTCTTTAATTACTGAATTTAATGACATGAAATTTTGCATGTGAATAGTTGAATGAATACACTAATTATTGGCATACATTTTACCATGCAATTCGTTTAGAACGGCGTGATATTTGACTGCTTTGTAAACAGTGATCAATTCATGGTAAATTGTCCTATAACTCTTTAATTACTAACGGAACATCATTGATACTTGGCAACATGTTGCAGACACTTACAAGGTTTGTATAAACGTGAAAATCTAGACCCCAAAGTGCATACTTTAAGAACTAAGACCTAATAAGCGTATTTTACGTTTATATTTTTATCTTTTAAGCCCTACGATTTTTTCTAAATCTATTTTTTAAACAAATATAAACAAATTCAAAACATTTTATGTAAAAATCTACAGCTCTCTATGTAAGCGCTTTATATGAAAACTAGGTAATGGCCAAACGTTCGCGTAGCGGAAACTTGAATTTCTCCGAAGTTTATGCATGCACTAATTTTATTCATACATACACAATTACACACAAATACACACTAATTTTTGGACACATCTCTTTTCTTCTAAAATCTATGGATTAAAAAAAGTTCCGCCAGGACAACGTTCGCCCAGCGGAATCAGTTTTTGGTGAATTTCTCCACAATGGCTGCGTGCACAAATTTTTTTATACCATACACAATTATACGACGTCATACACTAAATATCTGCATAATTAAAATCTTTTAATTCAACAACATTCCGCTGGGCGAACGCACACCAATTACCCACTTTTCTTTTCTCATTATTTCAACTAAGTACATTCCAATTTTCTCGCTTCAGTGATGCATGACTAATTGTTTAGTTAGAACATATTTCTCCTACCTTAATCATTGGATCGTCACGTTTGCGCCAACACGGCAATATATTGGACACCTTCATTTTATTTTTTTCACTAAACGACTTATGTTTGTACAACAACCTACATGAATGTTTTTAATACCTGATTCGAATTTTTCCTTTTTATAACCAAAAGTACGGATGGAATGATTATAATTATATCGCATTGCGATTACGATTATCTGAACAATTTATTTTCACACTTCACTAGTTTTGCCCACGGCTTAGCTCCTGTGGGGGGCATTTTTTCGGAATCCAAGAAAATTCTGTCGTACCTACCGTATAAACAGTGTAGCCTTGAACTTATTTAATTTTCATTGTTTATTGTTCAAGACAAGTTCTCTTGAATTTGCAGGGACAAAATACTCTGTAGGAAAAGAGCTCTAAGTAGGTATATGTTTTATTTATCTAAGTCCCAAAGGTTAAATTATTTTTAAAGTAACTAAATAAAATCTGGACTGACTGACTACAAAATCGACCCCACAAAAATATATATTTTACATAATCGCTTCATTGCTACATAAAGTTGATGATTAAATTAGTTCTAATAAAGTTTATAGCGATCATTGGATATCTCCTTAGATAATATTGGGAATGCAATTATTTTATTGTAGCGTTAGTGGTCGAAGATATTGGCACTGTATTTTAATATTTATTTTATAAAGTGTGCCTTTTGTTTATTACTTAACAACTTATTACAATAATAATAAGTTGAAAAAACAAACCTACATGTATCACGAAAAACGAAAAGATAGCAACGGAAAAAACTTAAAGATAAGGGTTGACATTGTTATTTAGGGTTAGGGTTAATATTTTAAAAAGTTTCCTAATTTAGTGTATTATTTTACATATTTGCATTTGCCCACACCAACCAGAGTGTGAAAAGAGTTTTTACTTTAATAAAATTAGAAGGGATAATAGAAAATTCTTCAGAAGGTATGTTTTATCTCAAATGTAAATAAGTAGCTACCTAGGTACTTGATTGTATGTATCTAAGACGAGATTTGTTCCAAATAAGGAAGCTTTCCAGTAATTAGGTAGGTACTTAATGTGAAATAAAGACAGGTTTTCCTCAAAGATGAATAAAAGATTATCTGATTGTAAGTCAGTAGAAAGTATTTCGCTGCTAAAATTTTCATGAAACGGCGGGGAGAGCCTAGAGAGGTCTTCATTACAAACTCTTGCAACGATTTGGGGTGGTTATTCCTTTTCCCCAATAGCGAGCGGCACACTCTAATTTTTTAATGATTAATTTGATTAAATTCATAGATGCTTGTGTATCATCTTTGATACCGAATACATAGGGTCCATGAAAGAAAACACAATGTCTTTATACCAGCTAGTCTATTCTGTAAATCACCATTTCGATATCGACTTCACCTGAGTGACTAAGCTTACAAAGTGAACTTTATTTCACATATCATAAGGTCTTACATTTATACGAATTTGAAACTCACCTCGGATTCCGCTGTCGAGACACGAAAATGTTGTTACAGAATAGCACTGCAGGTACCATACTGATATTTAGCGGAATCCGATTTGACTGGTTTCCGACCCCAATATATGTAGTTTGAAAAAGGCTAGACAGATGATGATTGTAACTCATACATTAAAGGTAAAGCCCCTTTGGCCTTAGTCACATCATCCAGGAATGCCTGAGAAATGGATGGAGCTAATAAATAAATATCTGGGTACCTTTGGGAGCCGAGTCACCCGCGTCCGTAGGAGAATACCCTTCAGCGAATCCCTACACGTGGTCCCCGGGTGGTGCTAAACAGGTGACACTAACCGCCTCTGTGGTCTAGTGGTTAAACCACCTGATTCAGACCGAGAGGTCCCGGGTTCGATTCCCAGCGGGGGCAAATTTTTCGCTCGGTTTGGTTGGTGGTAGGACTTATTCTAAGTCCGCCTGGCAAGCTACCACCATCATGTCTAAGTCTGTCGCCATAACAACAATGTTAACAGCATTGTTGTGTTCCGGCAGTAGAGGTATGATAGCCAGTTCCTCTGTGTACTGTGTAAACTCGCTTCCATCTTCGGCCTAATCATCACTATCCATCAGGTGAGATTTGGGCCAAGAGTTTCCCCGTTTTGCATAAAAAAATAAAAAAATAAAACCTACGCTTCCCAGTTTTCATTGACATTTTTGTTCTTTGATACTCTCCAAAACAAGACGCTGTTGGTCAAAACAATTTTTTATAAGTAGATAATTATGTATGTAATTGCTAGGCAAAAACTGAAAAAAACAAGTGCGAGTCGGACTCGCGCACTGAGGGTTCCGTAAACAGAAGTTGCGATTTACGATTTATGACGTATTAAAAAAAACTACTTACTAGATCTCGTTCAAACCATTTTCGCTGGTAGTTTACATGGTAATGTACGTCATATATTTATTTTAGTTTTATCATTCTCTTATTTTAGAAGTTAAGGGGGGGGGGGGGACATTTTACCACTTTGGAAGTGTCTCTCGCGCAAACTATTCAGTGAAGAAAAAAATGATCTTAGAAACCTCAATATCATTTTTGAAGACCTATCTATAGATACCCCACACATAAGGGTACGATGAAAAAAAAAATTTTGACATGACGAATCTATAAGGGTTCCGTTTTTGCCATTTGGCTACGGAACCCTAAAAACAAACTGACGCAAATCCTTATCGCTACAAAACTATAATATGCATGACAAATTATGTTGGCAGTGCCAGTGTTGTGTGACGCGGTAAAATTTTATGGTCATTCATCGTATTTTAATGAAGCTAACGATTAAGTAGCGCCATCTAGCGAACATATCTGTCTTGGTTACGTTAACGCTTCAGTGTCGCCACCTATTATAACATGAGCGAAACTAGAGTAAACGCATACAGTGACCTCCAAGTACAGCATTACGAAACTAAATGACCTTATCTTACGTAAGTTTGTTCATGAATACTTTGTCAATATAGAGATGGCATTAGTTTACGGATTGCGTAAAAAAGCAAACGGGCTTGCTTCGCGTCAAGAGTCTAGGTATAAAGACCGTTTCGAACGTTCCGTTAGCAAAATATAAGGCCAGCGCAAAAGGCAATAAAACATACTGTGCGGCCTAAATTACATTCACACCCGCCCTGTATCCCGAAGCATGCGACTCAACTGAACTAAGGGTTGCAATTATGAACTTTCGCTGTCTCACTGCAGAGCCAAGGCTTCCAGCCGCTGCCGCAGCAAATCGTAGCACGGCGAGCGGATCTCATGTCGGTATGGAGAGAGCGACTGCACAACACAGCGCTGGGCACGCCGCTATTGTGGCCATAAGTCCCCTCTTTGAGGAGTGTCCCTACTGTGTGGATCGCCCAAAGGACACGGTGGAGGTCTGTCCTGCTTTGGCGAACCACCGCCATGTAGAAGCGATCGGCAACGGAGACCCTGGTTCAATCTATGGTCTGAAGCGAGGAGGAAGCAGACACCTCCATCTGCGAAGCAGTAATGCAAGCGGGCTGGGATGAGGAGGCGGGCCGTACGAGGGAGACACAGACCTCCACGCCCCAGCCACCGCAACAGAAGAAGACGCACCGGGTGTCGGAAGTCGCAGGGCTAATTCAAAGAGATGTCAGCGTAAATAGCAGGCCCGCTAGGGCCAGTGCCTGCCAGGGTTGCGGAAGGAGGTCATTTTCCATCCAAAAAAATGGCTTCCCTTACAGCAATTTGCAGAAAACGGGGAAGGGGGAACTCTCCGCCATTCCCGATTTTGGGCCAGTACAGGTTTACTCTTTTCTCAACAACAACGTCGCAATTTGTGATTAAATTCGTACCAAGCTTGTGATATGGCTGAAAACTCAATTAGGCATGATACGAAATGAATGAATGAATGAATATTATATTAATAGAGTGCGATAACTTGAATAAGGAGAAACGAAGAGAACATTCTGATATGAATAAGCAGGCATTTTTTCGACTTTTACTTTATACACTACACTTTACTTCATAAATTTTTGCTGGACGCTGCGCATGTATTTGGCCATAACACCAAAATATTTCTACCACTCTTTGAAAAATCTAGCTTTCACTAAGTACTTGTACTTTTGACTGCAGCGAGGTTATTATTAAAACAAGCTTTCACTTTCGAGCGATAGGAAAAGCTATCAGGCCCTTACACGGTTTTGCATAGCACGAAATTGAAGCGTTTGTATGAGACGGATATTTAGGATTAGTACATTACTGCAGCGGCCAGCAAAAGAGGCATTGATGTCCGAACGTGTAAATGTACACATAAAGTCCATCAATACCTAGTTGTGGCCAAGGCTTGTATAGTAGGTGCTTTCCTCAAATAATGCGCGGATGTTAAAACTAAGTAGTAAGTACCTAGGCAGAATTTTTTGTTTGACATACAATTACTTTTCAAAATCAATGACGAAAAACGAACAACAATAATTTTTCGCGTTGGACTGTTCATGTGTTTTTTTTTTCAATAAACTGCTTTCTATTTGCAAGCCAGTTCGAAAAATAAAACCTTTGATAAGTTACCTCCTCGGTTGCCATGTTTCGGAGTAAAAGATCGTTCCACGCATTCGACGCATCCACTAAACACGACAGATATGGAATTTCATAAATTTTTTGCCGGCCGCTGCGCTGCTCGCATGTATTTGGCCAGTACAGCAATTTTGATGTATCTCGAAGAAGGTTGCCAAAATAATGCTCACATTTCCAAGCATTTTTGAGAAAATACTATTTAGGCTATTTTTTGGTATCTCACTGTATGCAAGTAATGCGTGGCTGAAGCCAATTTAACAAACTTTTTAGCAATAAATTATAATATTGTCAAATGTTGAAGTATGAAAAAATTTTCAAGAAATGAAATCATCTTACGAATGGAATGCTGCTAAGCGTGGGAAGTCATACAATACATGGAGAGTAGTTAAATTAATTGAACTCTTCGCTCTTCGTGTGATGGCGCAGAGTTCTCGTATCATTCGACGGCCTTGCTCCTTACGCTGATATACGACGTTATAAAACATACTTTAAGATTAAGATCAAAGAGGTTAACTGCGTGAGCACCAAATTCAAGAGTAATGACGACAAGAGTGTAAGACTCCTTACTTAGCAATAATAGGTAGGTACTTATCTATGCTCTCAACATTATTTACCAGCCTTGATTTCAAAATGTTTACATCGCCGAATATCTATCTATCTTGCAGAAAGTCACACAAGAATGAGAAATCCAGAATATTGTCAATTTTATGGGTCATAAATATTGGACAAAAAAACAAGACTAACTATAAATAAATAAATAAATAATAATAAGAAGAGTTTATTGGATAAACGATTTGAACCTAGCTACATATTTATAGTCTGATACGTTTATTTTAATGTTTGAGGACAGGCAATAATAGGTGTAACAAGTGCGTTTGTCGACAGGTAGGGGCTATAGTAATGGCCGTAGCGCCCAAACGAACCGTCCTCGTCCTCGTAGCGCGTGCACTGGCGGGCGGATGCGTGCGACTCAGTCCATGAGTAGCTTTAGCTGCGTACGCGCACCAAACATTCCCGTACCGCGCTTTTCGAATTCGGAGGAGTATGCCGATCCGTGAAGTCAATATCGCGCAACAAATTTTTGTTACAGTTTAGCCTTAAACTGTAATTACGATCACGTGTGTCAGACGGACTGTTATTGTTATAAATGATTGTATGATAAATACAGTGATTTTCATAAGGAATAATGCTATATTGCGGAAAAAATGTGTGACTCGTGTGAAGGTGCGCAAGATTGAATTCAGCGACGGTGGCAGTGTTTAGCGGGCACGATGAGTGCGCCGCTGAATTGGCACAAATGGCTAGTGTTGTCGCTGCTCGGATTGGCTTTGTCCGCTCGGACAATTGGCTGCGATTACAGTTCCATCACCGAGAAATTTGGAGCGGAAGCCGTGGCTCGATGCAATGAAAAATGCCCGTTCCAGGTTCGCTTATCAATATTTTTTTGCCAACAAGCACTCTCCTTCAAAAGAGGCTCTAGAAATTTTTAAATACATTTGTAGCAACAATTGATTGAACAGTTTGTTTACGGAGATGACACAAATGTATGTACCTACAAGGTTCCGCTTTGTGCGTTCATTGATAAAGATGGCAATTAACAATCTATAGGCCGAGGATAAAACGATGATCTTAGTTTATTATGTAGTTTATTTGCGGCGACTGTCGTGCAGGTTCAACGCACATCTTAGTAATTGTCGACAATTAGCGATCCACTATAATCAACGCAAACGCGCTAAATATAGATCAGCGTACCCAAACGTCAAGCGAGTTAGTTGTGGGCGGCTAAGCTTCTGCATTTTTATTAATTGATTAAATTAAATAAAGTCTTCTCAGAATATTTTACAACAGAAGAAGACATACATGCCAAAAGTGTAAGATGCTTTCTATAACGAATCATGATAAAAAAAACCCGGCAAGTGCGAGTCGGACACGCACACGAAGGGTTCCGTACCATAAACCATAATTTACATTATTTGTTGTTATAACAGGAATACAAATACAGAATCTGTGAAAAATTTCAACTGTCTACCTATTACGGTTCTTGAGATACAGCCCGCTGACAGACAGACGGACGGACGGACGGACAGCGGAGCCTTAGTAACAGGATTCCGTTGATAACCCTTCGAGTACGGAACCCTAAATACAGAACAGACCTTAGATGCAATCACTATTGCTCAAATGCAAAATAAAAGAATTATGAAAATTATTTAGTGCAGCAGATCCATATGAACAGTATGACAGATTGATACCTTGTAATGAAGAACAGAATGTGGGAAAAAACCAAAACATGGAAACCGCGGATGGATCACATTTCGGGGTGAAGCCTTTGAGGTGCTACACAGCAAAGTCCGGTCACACGGTTGCAAAAAACTCACTAAAAACCTGTACCTACCGGTTTATAAAAGTACAGCGAACTTAGTAAAATTTAATATTATTTCATAGATGTTCCGCTAAACGGAAATTTTGGAAAATCTTTTTCAAAACCTTCCGTTTAGCGGGCTTCTTTGGATCTAGGGTGAGAATTATAAGCGTAGGAAGTCTGAGATTTGACTTGTGCCCGGAGGTTTATGGGGGTTTTTATAATAAAGTTAATAAGAAGGTACATTTAGGGATTGCCGCATAAAGGGTGTGATAAAAGATATACCTAAGCTTAAACCTTACAACATCATTTACAGCCGAATAGGTATGTAAGATTTTCGACGTACTATTTAATAAGTTCAATTTAGAGGGCAGTGTTTGCAGGAAAAAAGTGCTTAGGTACCTGCCAGCGAATATCTAAAACAGTCTAGCTCAATTGTATATTAAAGTATAAAGGAACGCCGAAGATTTTTGGAGTTTATAACCTTCCGTCACAGGCCACAGCAAGGGCTAAAACTAACCAACGCTGCCTTTGGTCATTTTTGCTCCGCTCCCAGAGAGTAGATGACCTTGGTAGAAAGAATATAACTATAACAAGATAAATACAGTACTCTAAATAATATCATAATTAATGCGAAAGTGCGTTTGTTTGTTACTCATTAGCCGCCTAAATCCCCAAACAGATTTTGATGAATTTTGGTACTGAGAGATATATAAGCCAAAATAACACATCAAAGGCATATCAAGCAAATGTAGACCAGGGATTGAACTTAGATATTTTTTTCCAATAGAAACAAAAAATAGGTTTCATCCACAGTCGCACAGAACAAGGATCATGAATTTATCCTTTAGAGCAGTTTTTAATTGAGTTTTCCATTTAAAGTGACACGTTCGAAGCTCTTATATAAATGATCACAATTAAAAATAATCGTTAAAAGAAAATCTACTCTACCTATACTAAAATCAAATCAATCACACCTTAATTGCAGGCACAGGTAGACCTAATGATTATCACGCTCCGTTGCGCTCGCGCCGACCGTGTCGCAACGGAAGTTATCAGGACTGTGACTTCGTTGAGCATCCCGTGATGACCCTATTAAATAAAAAATATCCGTTTTTATATGAATTCAATGTATCTCTACTTGTATGTTTTATTTTTATATTTTCACAGAACCGAACTGGGGACGGCCACTTCGACGTAAGTTGCGGGTCCGATTGCAGCGTTCAACAGGTAAGTCATACTTTTAATTGGGTATCAATTAATAAGTTTGATTCGCACCTAATCACATCAGCATAAAATTGGCTTACTGGATATTTTGAACTTACAGAGCACAACGGCGCTTGAAGTTGTATTTAGAGATCAATGAATCTAAAATTAAGATAGCTCTACTACGGTTTCTTTTCTGGGAGAAAAAGTCTTTAGGCTCTCCAGACCTACGTAAGACCTCCCACATCTAATGTACCAATATTGCAGACTTCTACAACTCGTAATCCCCTGCCCTTACCTATCCCACTTTGCTAATAAGTATCTGTCGGCATCTCAGTGATCACTTTCTTCCTAGCTATTCACTTTATCAGAAGTGATTTTGTAACCATCTTTGTTTACCACCCAAATATTTAATTGTTTTACATTATTATGCGTCAAAACTGATCGTCTACCACTACGCGAACGGTCGTTAAATTCAGTGGTCCGATAAGTTTGTTTATAGTATATTTAAGTACGCCCACTATTGGGTAACCCATTTTTACGGCCCCGTAACGGAAATTGTAACGTAGGCACTGATCTAAAATCATGTTTTTGTCATATTCGTTCTTTGCATTTCGCAGAGGTTCTTCTGGGTTAACATAATCTTTAGTCAAAATATTAAAATAATTTACAATAACTTTATAATTACTGTGCGATAACTAAATCACAAAGTTTGACCTGAGGCCTTTTTGAGATATAAGGTATTTAATGAATACTGTTTCCAAAACATGAGATAAGTAACACATTAAGATTACGAATATTTACAACCTAACACTTTGGACACAATTGTTAGTTACTATTCAGTTGTTGTGTTCGGATGGCGTGTCGCAACGAAAACTGACAAGAGTATACCTATGCTTACAAAAGAGCATTTGTTAACTAAACTACATTGAAGCTAGCTAGACCGTGTACATGAACAAAACAAGTTCGTGGGCACTATCCTAGTTCTATTGTTGCAAAATAACTTCATTTAAATTATTTACTGTAGGTACAAGAGACACAGTAGTAGGTTAATGCAATTTACAGTAATATTATATTATGTAACGGTACTGAAAATAGATTAAAATACCATAAAGCGAAACAAGCGAACTAAACCTAAAAGTTACCGTTCAGACCTCTCTTTTTATTTAATTTACGTTTGAATTGATTTAACTTAGAGAGTACAAACCACATAATTTTGTTACACTTATCCATCACAATAATGTTACAAAACTGACATAAAACTGCGCATTCGTTAGAATCTCTGACAGCGACTACTGGTTTATGTCAAAATTATCAGTTATGTCCAATTTACGCCCGAGTCCCTGCACAGCGCAAAAAAGCTCAAGTGGAGGCGGGTTGGACGCGCAAGCGCACCCCTCGGCGGCAAACGAAGTCAATTGACTTGCTTTCATTTTATTATTATTTGTTACCATTACAATAACAGTAATGAGTAACATAAGTTGACAATAGTGTATTATTTTGACGACTTTATTATTCTTCTATTTAAACGTTTTGGGAACACATTCATAGTGCTGGCTGTGTTTCGTGATAGCTACAACCTGGGCATCTTTAAGTCAAGACTGAATAGGTTACTTCTAGGCAAGCGTGCTCCATCTCAGATCGCATCATCACTTACCATCAGTTGTTATATTAGTCAAACGCGTGCCTATCAAAAGTGAAAAAAGATACGTCTTTTTATAGCACAGATTACTTAAAAGTTATATCTTATGTTTACAAAGTTTAAGGGAATTTTAAAGCTCAGTCTGTTTTGTTGTTCTGGTGTTTCTGTTAACTTGAGTGTTTTACACCTCTGGAGTTAAGAAAATGCATGGGAATGTACTTATTTATCTGAACATCGCATCAACGTTGCATGAACTGCGAAGCTTTGCTCAACGTCTTTCGTCAGGTCGCGAGGTGTGGCAGACAGAAAGCATCGAATGCACCGCCCTTCCCTTTGCTTACTGCTAAACAAACTCAAAACAACTTGTTTATTTTATGAACGTAGTTCCTGGGAAACGTTTCTTGAAAAAATAGTCCCTAGACTAACATTTTTAATTAATAGTGAAGTGTATGAAAATGGGAATTAAATAGATAATTATTTTGTTGATGTAATTTCAAATTGTTAATAAAAAATGAATAGGTAGTACTCTATAATGAGAGGAGATATGTTTGGGGCTATTACTTCTGGGGCTGTGTGAGAGGGGGGGGGATATCTCGGTTGACCTTCTAGCAAACGACATAATATGTTGCCTTTTTTAAATAATATGTTGCCTCAGATCTCTTTTCTTGTCGGGCTTTTATATGATTTTAAGGTAAATGCCTTTAAGCATAAAACTTTCATGTCAGCTTAGGTCATTAGAAAACAACAACTGGATCTAAGAGAAATATCAATTAAGTATTTTATAGCAGACTGGTATTGAGCTGTCTGGACATTGACAATTATGGGAGAGTAAAACTATATGTAGCGAGTTTGATAATTTAGATAGAAGTAAAGGAAAGAGTAGGTAGGTACTTAGCCATTTTGGAACTATAAAACATACGAATTGAGAACCTCCTCCTTTTTGGAAAGTCGGTTAAAAAGAAGTCCCATCGCGATGGACCTCCTAGCCGGTACTCAAGAGCGGTCAGTTTCATTTTGATGAATGTAAATCTTCATCCTGCAAGGGATGTCGTTAGGGAGCGATAGGTGGTCAGTGGCATGGTGCGCTGCCGCGCTGCGCAAGCGCAAGGGTCGCGTGAGACTCGACGCCGGATGGACGCAGGAAGGAAGCTTCTAGTTGCCAGCCTGCTCCCCTCGGATCTATTTTAGAGTTCATTCGTTTTATTCTATCATTTACAGAACATGCTTTTTAATATAAGCCGACTTGGAATTACGGTATCCTGTTCTGGCAACTTCGCGTTAAATTAAAAAGTATTTTCAGGACTTTTGCACCCTAAATGCGTTGAACACCTAAATATTTAAAACATCGTCCTGCGAGTGTGTGTCGTCTTAGTAGTGGTGTGTAACGTAGGCGAACCTAAGTAATCGAAGTGTAGGTACGAACCACATTTACCTGACCCACCGTTACCTATTTGTTTGGGCATCGTTTATTATTTGTAAGCATCTTAAATTTATTTAGATGAGCGAGATGAACTTTGACGATTATTTACAAAATAGTTAACTATAATACTATCTATGGTTATTTTATCTTCCGGGTATTTACTATGCATGACGCGGATACGTAAATGGATTATATCTAGACAGAACACGTGGTGCGAACGTTAGATTTAACGACTAAATTATCTAGGAGCTTATCTTCACTTTCGGAGAAAACAGTTAAATGGCACTAAACGTGGGGCTACATCTATAGATAGTTTATGTAGATAACCTAAACGTACCCGGAATAATAACTTTACTGGTCCCAAGAAAAACCATATACCTACAGATAAACGAAAATCAGTCTGCGTTTTAGCTATCTAAAACCGACGCTAGGTTCATATACCTGACATTAATAATGAACTCCTTATCATTTCTCAATAGGTTTTACTCGAAATGTCTTTCTTCCTTGTAGCCGGTAGGACACCGTCATTGGCTGCAGCATAACTTGTACCATCAGGTGAAGTGTGATCCTGTTAAATGAAAAAATAACTAGTATTTATCATCAAATTCTTGTTTGCCCATTAATTTCAGTGTGAGAATTCGAATGAAATTATTTTTGAGGAAAGGGGTTATCTCACTAAAATATCTATATTTTTGTTCAGTAAACAAAGTTCTTTATTGTATCGCTATCTTAAAAAGGGTGTAACCTTTGACGTCATCTTATACCCCTCCTCTTTCACTGTCTATCCGCAGGCTTTAGTTCCCCTGCTCTTATTGCATTAATACTGAAAACTTTCGTCACGCACTACAGTTTCCTAATTTCCCATAACTATATGCCCGTAGAATGACAAACAGTTCTCAAAGTACTTATCAGTAAGGCACTTCCGGATTTCACCTTATATAATGTACCTACTTAGATATTTAAAAAACATTTTTTTTTTTTTATTGGGAAGATACTCGAGAGAAGTGGACCATAAAGTGACCAATGCATGGATATTGAACTCATGTAAGGGAATTCCATTCCCCACTGCGCGCTCCGTTGCGTTGCGTTGGGAAATGAACAATCATCTATCGGAAGTAAAGGTAGTAGGTACCTGCGATTAATTCATAATTTATGTGTGAAATTGGACTGAATCGTGTCTGCAGCAAACTGTTATTGTAGTTGGGAAAGTTTTTGGTATTTCGAGCATAGAATCAGCTCTATATTGATCTTGAAGTGGCGGAGAGGTAGAGTTATCATGATCATCTTCATTTCCTTTTCCTATGTTAAGTATTGGGGTTGGCGCAACACGTTTTTTCCTCCACTGTCCTGTCAACGGTCATGCTATTACTGACTCCCTTTTCTTTCATATCATTCCGCAAAAAAGCCATCTATCCTTGGCCTTCCTCTCCCTCCATACACATTTAAAATAATGATTTTAATTTGGAACCGCAACTTATAGGACTAGAAACTAATAAAATAGAATATCGTAACATAGGGTAGTGATCTCAATACAATTTTCCATTAACCATACTGGTATTTTACTCGCTTTACGCAAAAAGACTTATCTAAGCAACATTACTTTTCCCTGTGACGTGAAAATCAATGCGTACTTTTAAGTATCCTCGTCAAGCGTAGGTCTAGTCAATATCAAGTCATGATCTTGCATAACTGGAATAAAGGTTGTTAAAGATCGTGATCGATAAATGTCTAGTGATCTATGTAAGTAGACGTTATATTTTTAGTGGAAATGAACAAGTTTAACATGATGAATCGTAGGTTATAATACAGTTTACTCCATGAAGCCTAAAACTCTACTTAAGTCATAACTTAATGTGAAAGAGAAATAATGGATAATTTGTTTCCTAATTTCCACTTCTCAATCAAGAATGAGCTACAAAAAGTACTATTCGGTACATACCTGCTTGATTTTCCACTAATTCTGATCATAATAAAGTCAAATCCATAGCGGAACGTGTACTGTGGTGTGTGTGACCGCATTCGGCGTCAGGTGCTTTCATGAATATTCTGAATAATTTAGAATATAATTGTGTGAAAATGTGGGATTTTATGGCATTCAAACATTAACGCAGTCATGGGGGACAGAATTTGAATGAAAGTCAACCCAAAAACTTTTTATAGTCGGCGCGAAGTCCACTGAACGAATAGATATTGTAATTCATTTAAATCGTCGGGTGCATAATTTTTTGGCTTGGCTATCTTTACATACCTTGTCATAAATGCTATGTTAATTTAATCTAGGGTCAGGTACATGTTCCTGTTCTAAATACCTACTGCAACAAATATTGTCACTAGCCCAAAGCACATGATAGTAGGTACCTATAATACTAGCGTATAAGTAGTAAGTAGCCCAAAGTAAACATAGGTACCTACAAATGTTCATGAACTTTCACATGAGAAAGTTCTTGTTACGCGTACAAAGAACTCTTATAGTGTAAGCAACAATTAAGCGATCAATTGTAATAACTGCAATATGAAGTCGAGTCGGCCCTTCAATTAGCTAATAAACGCTGATTATGTTTGTTTGTTACTGGTTTATTCTTATATGAAAGCTATATTTAAGCAGCTAATTACCCTTCATCAGACATATACGAATGCCCACATGAAATGGGCCTTTTAAAATAAAGTACAATGCTCCTAATTTGTTGTAACAAAGACCTTGCAACTTCTAAGTCATCAGGGTGCTAATTTTAGCAACAGTAATTGTTGTTCCTATTTTAATTGTTACTATTTCGCTGTCAACCTGCACAGTGGCAGCGCTAATCTCTGGCTGGAGTGTCTAGCGTTAATTGAAACCCAGACGGCTTAATTCCTTACACACAGCTTGCACAAAACAAATATCTCTTTGAACCATCGCAAACGCATACTTCATACTTAAATGCACAATAATGGGCCAACCTCAACTGAATATTGCTTTCTCCAGGAATATCCCCTTTAATATTAAGTAAACATCATTGGATTTCCGATTTCCTTTTGAAGATTCTATTTATCGCTTATCCGCCCACCTCAAAGGATCTAATAAGCAAAACCGCAACGTACCTATACGTATTACGTAAGTGGTAACTACTAACATCAACACTTGGATAGCAAAACTGCCAGATACTGCATATTTTTTTTATTTTGAGAGGGGTTTGCTCTTGACTCTAGTCTAGGTCAGAGATGACAGAGGCAAAGTCTATGATGGAGCGACCTTACCTAGAAGTAACCTGTTCAGTCTAAGAAAAGATTAGGTAGTGTTGTGTGGGTTGTTGTATTTTAGAATTACGACAAAAAAAAACTTATTCATCTACAGCAATTTGAAACGCATTAAACTTAAAAATGGCCCAGATATTGAAATATCAAACACATTGAATACGATAAATCATGAAGAGACGCTCAGTTATGATAAAGAACTGCACTCGCTTCGTCGTCGCCCGCTAATTCTTATTTCCTCATTAGGTGGACCGTTCCCCGCTTGCGAGTTGCGCTTGCGCCCATTCAACAAGTATCCTCACCTCCCCTCTGCGCCATTATCCCCAGACTGCCCCTTCAACACTCCACGATACCAATCTGTTGAGCGAAATTACCTATAGAGTGCACTCAGCTTCTGCTAAGTGTTTTGATTTATTGTCCTTTTATTGGACACTCGTCCGTTGGTCTCGAATAAAACAAATAGACATCTGAGAGCTCATCATCATAATAATTTGGACGATCATAATGGATCATATGAAATAAACGATTGAAACGTGAAAAAATATTGAAAAGCAAGATTTTTTTTAATTTTAAGTACACAAATACTGAGGTTCTACCAGATCTACAAAAACTGAAGACCCAGCGACACGAGTTTCAAAATACATGCTATACATTTTTACTTTGCCAGTTTGTAAATATAACCAATTTTCATCGGTTGCAAATGTATAGATCCAGGCGTTGTAAATTCGACTGATAAAGGCTAGCAATAGGGCGGTAGATTGAGAGGAGTGCTCTCGAGGCTAGAGCGTGGCAGAGGCGGCGGGAAGCATGCCGGTGGGCCCCAATTTGCCTCAGCATTATCCAATTGCCAGAATAAAATGGTTGGCGTGGGCCAGCGCGTGACCTGCTCTCGTATTTTGAGTCCCTATAACATAGGTTCAATACAAATGTTCTAATCTGCACAATCTAAACGTATTTCAAAATTCATAATTGGCAACAAAAATATGTGATTCACTATAACACAATGAGTGTAGACATAATAATATATCTGGACGGGCTAATTGGACTGATAAAGTTTTGAGGAAAATGTGGAACAAATCTTGAAAAATGTCGTTTGGAATTTACCAAAAGGTTAGAAGTAACATCGAAATTAATAATAAGTCCTACTTAAGAATATTATTTTTGCCTACCTCGGCGCTTATTACAATCACTGCTTAGAGTTATCCGTTACAGTTGAGTTTATAGGTAACCTTCTAAGCGTGTCGATGACAATCTAAATGCTGACAAGACAAAATATATTCACTTTTCCATGCGCAAGCCTCAATTTAACGGTACTAATCCTGAGCTGTTTGTTCATAAATGTGGATCCCACTCAATCAGTACATGCGATTGTCCATTTATCCTCCAAACATGCAACGTTAAATATCTCGGAGTTATAATAGACGAAACACTCTCTTTTAGACCACATATTGAAAGTCTGGTTAAAAGAGTGCGCAAATTAATCTATGTTTTTAAAACACTGCGGACGATTGCAGATTTAAAATTAATCACACAAGTTTATTTGGCCCTTGCTCAATCTGTAATCCAGTACTGTATCACCTCACGGGGTGGTGCACTCAAAACCCACTTACTCCCTCTCGAAAGAGCTCAGAGAGAGCTATTTTAAAAGTTGCCAATTTCCATCCCTTTCTCTATCCCACAGATCTCCTATACAAATCCTGCAACGTACTAACTGTTCACCAGCTTTTCATTATGCACTTGGTATTAAAACAGCACACCTTGCTTTCATACAACGAAGAAAATACCAATAAGAGACGGAATGACATTGTATGCGACTCTAATGCGATTTCAAAATATGTGTTTGTAAAAAGATTTTTTTCATTTTTAGGTCCATTTCTGTACAATAGATTAAATAGAAAACTAAGTATTTATAAGTTAAATTATTATAGCTGTAAAAAACAATTTTACAATATTTACAAAGCATTTCTTACGTAGAGACAGAAGATCTTCTTTCGGTCTATAAGTAAAACTTGTTGTGTCCTTTTATTTTAATTTTTAATTGTAGGCATTTGATTTATTGTTAATTTATTATTTTTAGCTAATTAGGTTTAAATAAGCACTTTCTAGCCTGAAGCACATGTTTATCCTAGTTCAGGCAAATTAACTATTGTGTTCTTATAACTGTAAGTCATCTTTAATGTAATGTGCCGCTTGTATAAATAAACGATATATTCAAACTATATTCAATCTAATTTGAGTCAAACTACGTTTATTAGTTCCTGTAACATTGCAGGCAGCAAGGCACGCACACGTGGTGACACAGGATGATGAGTTTGATGAATTCATGATAAGTAGTAAAGTGAAGTTTGGACTACTATGTTCCAATAGCCGTTTTGGACTAAAAACGTAAAAAAATATAATATGTCCGATGGCGAAGAGCTTACAGGAGCAGAGTCAATGTCACGCTAGAATAACTAATTAAAAGACATGAAAGTTCTGAGTTCGATTATCAGATTTTTGGACTTGTACTAGATCAATCAAATCTATGTAAGTGATCGATGAATGCTTGGCTATAGAAAAAGATAAGCCAGTGCACTCAGCACAATTGATGCGTGATAAACAGGCGCCACAGTAGCACATCGTGACGCTTAGACTTAACCCTAAAGATTTCCACCATGTCTTACAATTTGTCCCCTGAGTGCCTATAATGCGATTAGGTACATTTTCTCATGCCTGTGCCAGCCAACAAACTCGTGTTAGAATATTATCAATCAAAGTTGCGCATAAACAATTTGTGAAATAAATGTGGGATACGCTATCTGAAAGTTTATCTCAGGTCAGTAACGTACGGAATTAGAAAAACAGCATCCACGCAAGTCATTATCCACTGGCGCCTATTTACAAACCTACGAGATAACTACACATTAATTAATTTTAAAAAATTGCACTTGTTTTCATTTTCACACAAAGTATCGCAGCCGTTACAATCTGCGAGGGTCACAGGCCAGATTTGTTGCCATGTGAATATTTTCATACATGACGAATACTTTTACTTAGGTAGAATTTATTATTGTTACATTGGCAGGTGATAAATATAATGCGTTATCTTAATAAAAATATCGTGACTTTGAGGAATGAAAATAATTATTGTGTTAAGAGGATCGTACTACCATATCTTCATTTAAGTTGTTTACATAAGGCAGCGTGGTGGATTAGTCTGGTTTTTCGGAAACATATTAGGCTGGATATCACAAAGAGGTATCCGACTGTGAATTACAATTTTTAAAAGCACTCTGTAACGTTTACTTAAAATTCATTCGTGATCAAATAATGGCAAGCTTGCATAGCCTTGGATCAAAACAGATTTCAGCAGCAACACCTTTATTTAACCACGACTGCTATTGATGATTAGATACCATTAATTTATGATGCCCAGAAACCAATTTTGATGAATGCCCAGAAAGTAATTTGTCATATAAGATGAGATCACGCACAACAACTGGACAATATAGAGCAAATATGTAATAACATTACAGTTCAAAGGTGTACAGTTTCGTTCGCCTTGCCGCGCCCACCTGATCAATCTGTCTCGTTTAAAACTTGGCTATTTAGGTTATTCTGCACAAACAAAGACGAATCACATAAGTAACAGAACTTTGCTATGAAGCAATTAACAAGTAAATTATTCGTGAGTGCTTTCACAGCGCCCTGCGTCCGGCGTGCGCTTGTGCTCCCAATTGGACTTCCGAGCGCGTTTCCGAAATCGCTCCAACAATGAACTGACGCGACGATTTTAATGACTGCAAAGGGAGTAGTTATTGTTTTGTTATTATTACGGCACGAGACAGGAAACTGGGTAATTAGGCGTTAATTTACTTTGTTACTTTATTAGTTTTATTTGACTTTCTCGTGTGTGTATGCAATTGATGGCTGCAGCTATGTATTTTGAGTTAATCCAATTTGAAGAGTCCAATAAATTTTTCAAATATTATTTTATAACTATATCTACTCTACGTGTGTCTACAAAGAGTTCCTAATAGCATGTCATGTCCTTGTCGGCGTAAACAAGCACTTTATGTTCGTAACAAGTGGCCCTAAACTTTGCAACTCTCAAGTCAGGGTTTACGTTTTTTTACGCTTCATTCACATATGAGTACTCTACCATGAGAATGACTATTACAATTTTTATATATTAAACCATAAGTATGCCATTAATACATCTGGCAAAGCTAGTCAGAGAGAAAATAATTCTTAAAAAAGAGCGAAGAAAACAAGAAAAAAAATAAAAGATTTTAGATAAACATTTAGTTCGCATAAGGGTGGTCCAAAGAGACCAAATGTCTGACATACTTAACTGTTCCCATAATAGAGCAATCGCCACTTTAATAAAAATTGACAGCTAGCAAATGCAAGTATCTGATAAACATATCCAAAAACGAGTTCATCCGTCAGTCACAAATATTAATAAATTGGACATGGAGGGTGCGTCAGGGCGTGGTGTTGTGACATCCATGGCGGAAGAGGCGCGTTAGCAAGGGATACCTTCCTACTTGAACGGCATCACAAATGAATCCGATACATCATCATTGGTGTAGGTATAGGAAAGCAGTTAAGTCAGGGATTCCCATCTCTGGTAGAGATCTCCAAACCTGGCTTGAGACAAGAAATCTACACGTTAGTACATTAATCCAGTATGGAGGATACAAACATAAAGCCAGTGTGCCCTACTTCTGAATGATCCGTCTGATGGTTGTGCGTGCGCAGGCCACGACCCGCAATTATACACCCGAAACAAACAGCACAGATCGCGTCCGCGCCGGTCCTTGCATCCGTTTTAATTGTTACGCGTATTGTTCATCACACTGAATGGACATGACTCGAATGAGATCTGTCTGCGTCACGTTTTGTTCCTACTAAGCATTTAACGCGCTGTGATATCCACCGGAAACTAACTTTGTAATTAGCAGGGAAATATGAGAAGAGCTTCATCAGATGTGTCAGCATTCATCTGCGTATTCTAATGAGTTGCCAAGTAGGACACAAGTCGCAAATTGATTATACAATTCATTGATAACATCATTACCACCGAAGGACAAACTGACAAACTAATTGAATTTATCTATTAAGTCAACCTCGCTAATAGGTATAATTACAGAGAGCTTGTCACGATATTTTGTTACATTTGTGATACCTAGTTGATGAGTCTATTTCTTAATAGTTTGGATTGTTTGTTTTAATTATACTCTAATCTTCAAGAAATGCGTAAGGTTGCAGAGGGGTGCACCTGCGGCTTCCGGTCACTTGCCATCCGTAAAGGACGTTGTCGAACCATGACAATCCGTTACAAGCCCTATTTTTTACTTTCTCATCCATGGGAACGAAGAAGTCCGTTACAAGAATGCACAACATTGAATTTATTACACGCACGCACTTTTAAGTTTCCTTAAGCGGGTTTTTTAAATAGTATATCAAAACAAACAAAAAATGGCAACAATAAAACAGCTCTGTTTGCACTTGAGACGTGTTTCGAAAGAGTCTGCATTTCGTGTCTGTTTAGGTTAACAAAGAAGCTGAGATCAACGACCATGTGCACACTGTACAGTACACATGTGAGATGTAAACACCCGCAAAATTCACTCTTACTCGCGAACAATTAAAAGCCAATAAAAGAGACTAATAAAACTGGGAACAATGATCTAATTCTGACAAAAGATTTGACTCCATCCAACCTGAACAAAAATAGCTGTTTATTCATTAGCAGCTATTTACATGAAAAATTGAATTGTGGAAGTTTATAGAACGTAAAATGGAATTTGTGGCTTGGTAATTTTATTGGATTAAAACCCGCACCACTAATTATATGACAACACAAGTCATGTTCCTAATAAGGAAGCTCTTAGTTACTATCACTGTTGCCCTATTGAAGCTTGGGTAACTTTAATAATTTTATCTATTTAAAAATCAACACGCGACGCGGGATGAGATTGCCAGATGAAACCTGTTAAAAACACCGAGACGTAGTAAAGGACTTGATCTGGGAGAAATTTTAAAATTGCATGATATTGATCATGCCGTTCATGTGCTGCTTTAACTTGAGGCATTGTTGTTGCCCTGAGAGGTCTGTGCAGCATGTTTTTTTTTTCCATTTTTTCATTCCAAAAACTCTTGAAAGAATTAATTTCCTTCTTAGCCAAATCTTACACATGGTGCTGCATCCTTATTTTCTTATAGCCATCCACATTAAGACTTTTCCTATCGAATGCATCGTATTCCTCTGCATCACAAACAATACATCATCATATGTCAATACAAGAGTAATTCGTTATCCATCAGCTTTCTAATCACAAGGTAAAATATTTTAACACTTAAAGTTACAAGTTTCCCAATACCTATCTATATAAAATATACATTAAGTTCTAAATATCTTGTCCCATTTTACGCTTAGTTGCTTAATTAACATAGATTATTTACTGTCATTTGCTTGGTTTGTTTAAAGTAAACAAAAGCAATTAATTATTTATTGTTCTAGTGCAAACTGGGGTGTAGCTTATGGCAAGAAGGATTGGAAAATTCATGTCAAATCGTTTGCGTAAGTAATCACATTCATAAATCATATTATTGTCATGCATATAGGAAGTAACATGGAAGTTTATTTACAGAATGTCACTTCGGAGACTGTATTTTCGAGAGAACTGTACTGTGTTATGGGATGTAACGAGGCTTTGAATACTTACTTTCAAAAATTAAGAGGTACGATACGATTGCACTTTCTTTACAAACTCATCATTAGGACTATCAGTCTACCATCCATCACTAACTTGTACTTCTTCACAGAATTGATTGGGATTCCAACCGCGCCAGCTTTGGTGGCTGATAGCCTGACGGCTACTTCACTATCGCTAGTTTGGGAAGCGCCCAATCTGGGCAACCTCAGCTACATGGTACAATGGCGTTACGAAGAGCTACCGGGCACGTGGCAGTATTACTCAAACTCTAGTCATGCGGATCAGTCCATCATTCACGTGGATGGTCTGAGGCCTTACACGAAATACAGGGTAAGAAATTTTTGACTGGCCATAAAGCAAACATTGTGTTTACTGCTTCAACAAACGATCGGTATTTCCGGAGTCAAACAATTTTTTTTTTTCAACAGTTTCGGGTAGCCATATTCCTTTCTGGTCGAGGGGGTAATGGGGAGCCAGTTTACTCTGCGCCATCAGTGGTAATCTCTACTCTAGAAAATGGTAAACCCAGCTCAGCTCCTTCGTCTTTACGAGCCGTGGCTCCTGACCCTAGTCGAGTGGCCATATCCTGGGAGCCAGGCCCATTTCCCAACGGACCGCTGATATCATACGTTTTGAGACTAACAGACACGCAGCCTAACACCAACGACGCTCTTGAGGTATGTTTAGTAAAAGTTGTTTAAATTCACGAAATCACGAATACTAGTGATCCTAAGAATGTGACACACAATTTTTGTTCCGACTCAGTAATCTTTTCTGTTCTAAAATATTCTGCTATTTAATTATAAATCATAACACTGTTATAACATGGTTAATTTTAGGACATGCCTGCATCAAACTACACGTTATTCTACATGTTCCAAAACTTAGCCCCAGCTCGAGAGTACGAAGTATCAGTGGCAATGCGAAACTCAGTGGGAGAAGGACCGAGAGCTTATGTTAGAATATCCACACCACCTTTACCTACGTGTAAGTTAACTTCCTTTTCATTTCAATTAAATTTGCCGTAGTATCTAATTTAATGCTGATTAAATAAAATATTATGACAATACATTCATATTTTGTTTCAGCCGTTCCTAGTCAGCAACCAATTTTAATTTTGGGCGGAGAACAAAATGTTTTAGCAGCACCAGCTAATGATATGCTATCAGATCCAGTAGAGTTGTATAGCACGGAACACTCAATCACTGGTACGACGTGATATTCCTATTTATAACTTTATTTGCATTGCATATTATAGGCTCAGCTTTTCATCACAATTTTTTATTTCCTTCAGGTGTCGGTCTAGATATTTCGAGCGATTCCCTTTTCACATCAGTCTCAAATGGTTACGTGTATCGCAGCAGCCTTTCTAAAAAGAGTGCTTCCGAAGCAATTCTAACACCGGAAAATTACAAGCCTCAAGACTTATCAGTTGATTGGCTGAATCGTCACTTATACGTGCTTGGCGAAGTACAGTACCGAAGGGCGGACTGGTCGAACGTCACCTCTATTACAAACTGGGAAATACTGCGATGTGACTTCGATGGAAAGAATCTGATAGTAGCATTATCCGGTTTTATCTCTCGTCCTATACATTTTGAAGTGGATGCCTATAACGGGTAAATTTTATTTCATAGAGCACTAAAGTAGAGCCATCTCAATTGGAGGCCCTTTTCATTTCTTCCATTTCATTTCAGTTACTTATTCTGGGCTCAACAAGGCGGCGATCGTGGAGGCCTCTACAGACTCGACTTGGCAAACATATCAAATGGTGTTCGTCACGATGGACCTCCAGAAATGATAGTTCGTGATGCGCAGTTAGGAGCGTTTACTGTAGATCACGCAGATTTCAGGATACTCGTTGCACATCTAAGAAGGAATACAGTTTTAGCTGTGTCGCTTGATGGGTGGGTAGAAACAAATTTTCAATCTTATTAATCTGTGATGACAAAATTCAATTTCTTACGTTTACTTATGGCCTTTTCTTCCAGACGAGAAGTAGCCGATTTCCGAGCAAACACTCAAACCCCAATGTTTCTATCAACACGTTCTATAGCTTACGCAGGCGGCCTTTTTTACTGGACCAATGGCAAAGAAATGTTAACGGAGGAATATCATGGCCAAAGTGACAGCTATTTCCACAACGAATATCCTTTAGCTTATAACACCAAGACGATAGCAACAAGGCAGGTTTTGGTTGCCTTGAGGAGTTGCCAACCTATCCCAGTGCCAGTGAATCCACCGTTGGGGTTGCAGAGTGTGATGGGTATCAACCGTGCTAAGGTTTCGTGGTCGCCACCCCATCTGTTGGGTCACCAGGGAAGTGGCGCCTGGCAACAGTGGACTTTCCATCTCCAACTGACGCATGTCGATACAGGCGATGTTATTAACATGTAAGTACTACTTTCATATAATGTCTTCTATTTTGTCTCAAAAATATGTAGGTCTAATTGATTTAAATGTCATTTTAGTGTGAACATAACCGAATCTACGTGGATAGTGGAAAATCTAAAACAAGGTGCAGAATATGTAATAAGGGTAGCTGCCGTAACCGAATCTGGTTCAGGTAAACGATAAACTGAAATAGATAATTATTTTGCCTCTTTTGTGTATTTATACTAACCTTATAGTTTAATATCTTTAGGTCCATGGTCTTCCGAGTTTGTTGGTAAAACTCTAGCGTCATCGCCGAACACCCTTCATAGTACGTTATTATGGTCAGGACCAGACGGACTGTTGCAAACAGATCTTACGGGAGACAATTTACAAATCCTAATTCACGGGTAAGACACAACTTTATTATTGTTAAATTAGTAAGCCCAAACAGGTAAAAAGATTTTAAGCTTTATTCTAACGATGAGTTTTCGTTATAAAATGCAAACTATTCTACAAAATTCTTATGTTTAGAGAGGTCTTATTTCGCTGTCATTTTAATAAAATTGTTCTTTTTTCAGCGCCGATCTAAAAAACTTTCAAATCACCGATATATCCTGGTACCGTGACAAGCTCTACCTGGTCACTAATGTGTCCACCGTGATGTGGTATAACACCACGACCCATGAAAAAGGTTTCATGCCTAGTATGGACAACGTGGGTAGTTTAGCTGTGGATTGGGTCGGGAAGAAAATTTACTGGTCAAATCCTAAACAGCAGTTGGTAAGGAACTTAATAAATTGGTTAATACAGTACCCACACTTATAATAACAGACGAATTTTTAAAAGTATATTCTATATTTTTATTTGGCAAGCCTAGCCGATGTAGACTATTCTGCCAATGACTGGCAGATATTTCCCTCAAGAAAGGGCAAACTTCTTCTGTAACTGGATGTAACTTCTAATGGTCGCGGACTGTGCTAGATCCTCTCCACAACATCTTGTTGCTACAATTGCAATTTTTCTTTCTTTAGATCACACGAGGCAATTTAGACGGTGGTAATCGAGAGCCGGTACCAATTGTGACGGTTGCTAAAGAACTTACAATCGACTCGTTAGGCGCTTACATATACTGGAATACAGGGCACGCAGTCGAAGCGGCCCGGCTCAATGGAGAGAATAAGATGATATACTATCCTGCGCAGTTATTTAGTGGGAAACAAGGTAATGTTACTAAATATAAGGTAGTATGTTAGTTTTTGGAACCGAATTAATAATAATTGTTATGTTATGGTTGTTTAAGTAATGGGACTGACAGCGGATTTAGAAGAGAAGTGGCTTTATTGGCTTGTTCGAAGTTATGATGGATCGGAACTTCATCGCGCTCCTACTGCTGATCAAATTACGCATGGAGTTAGTGAGGTATGTCTCGTACTTTATTTAACGTCTATAACTACCTATCAAATAGCGGAACTATCGTACTTAAGAGTATTTGAAACTTTATGATCTCTTACACTTTTAATTGGTCTCGGACAAAATGTTTAGATGATCGAATTCGAAGAACCGACGATTTTGGTCCTTTGAGGCATTCATCTAACCAACGTTAAATTTAAAAAAAAATAATTGATTATATTTCCCCTATCTGGCCAGAAATTATGTGATTTTATTTCTAGTCTTGAAAATAATTTGCATGCAAAATCAAAAAACCACCAAAAATGCATCGGTGTTTACTCACAATAGACTATTCCATAGATATCCGGTTCGCTGGTGACTCGCCTATCCGGCACGGCTACTCTAGGACCTCTCTGCTACTTCAGCGGCCGCCTGGTTTGGGTGCAAGACGCCTCAAGAGCCGTTGTGTCAGACTTGGCTGGTAGATACACCGCCGAACTGCTGCCCAGGGTCCATGTCATCGCTGTGAGAGATCCCACCTTGCATGCAGAAAGTGGTGAGTTAAAAAAAAACGTATAATGCGATGAGTTCAGTGGAAGTAAACTCACCTCATGTAAAGGAAGGACTCTGGCAAATCATAGGGGATGTTGGTGGCTTGGATGGCGGTGGAATGATATGTTAAAAGCGATGAGACGTCACATTAGCAGTATCCACAGTCGTTGTGCAGGTAACCAACCTGCACATAGGAATCGATTAGTTTCATCACGATCCACTAAAATAAATGAGAAAAGAAAAAAAAAAAAACTTTTTTCGATGTTTTTTTTTTACTCCTGCGATTCAAATATCTCCATCTGACCTGCCATAGCGAGGCAGGTCAGATGGAGATATTTGAATTATAGCAATTCTAAAGACTGGTCTTATACAAAGACAAGTGGAAACAGGGAACGTAGGCTATAGCCCTGCAGTGGGACACCATATTTATTCATAATATTTTATCCTGTTTGCAGAATCCTTAATTGCAATACCGGAGACCATAAACTCATCGTCAATAGCAGTGGCAGGTGAATGGAACAAGTTCAACGTGACGTGGGACCCCGCCACTCGCGTTAACGTCAACAACAGCCGAGTGTACTATGACGTCAACTTGCACTTCGCCGGACAGTATAAGATTGAGGTGAGAACAGAGAACAAGTCTTCAAGATCTTCTTTTATTAATAAAAGTTAATCCAATCTTGTGTTTTTCTTATTTGATTTGTATGACAATTCGTTGTTTATCACCATGTCGGAATTTTCCAAGACTTAGATTGATTGCAAGTAATAATAATACGATAATCACGACGAAGATGATGATGACTTCTTTTTTATTAATTGGGGAAAACCCAATTCTTATTTAGACATATACTTAATTAAAAAATAAAGATAATTTTTATCAGTAGGAATGATACATGGAATGATTGTTATTAGAAGTCAAGCAAAGATTAACTAACCTACGTACATAATTATTATTGACTAGTACGGTTCACCCTAACCAATTGTAACTACATAAGAGATGAGCAATGTCAACGATTCTCCCGTACTGCTACTAAATAAAAGCACATCTTTATTTAGCAGCAGTGAAAACGGTTGTCTTACTTGGCGTGCGATTAACCAATAACGTCAAAACGTGTTTGTATTTTAGTAAGAGGGGAATAATAAAAGAGAATTCTATTCGCAGAGGACAGTAGAAGAGTCGTGGGTGGAGGTGGTGTCGGTGTCGGTGGCGCCTTACAGCAGCATGGAGGCGACGGTGCGCGCGCACACGCACTGGGGCGGCGGGCCGGCCGCGCGCGCGCACCTGCGCTCCCCGCAGGCGCCGCCCTCCGCGCCCCGCGCGCCGCGCATCTACGTGCAGCCTGCGCTCAGGTACCGACCTCTTAGAGAGAACCATGGGTGGAGGTGGTTAGACCCTTCATAAACACAGAAATATAACCGTTATTCTAGGCGATCTTAAAATTGAAGACATCATGGCACCGATTCCTAATACCTTCCTAAAAACATAATAGTTGATAAACCTGTTAAGATAATTGCATGGTGGGAAATAAATATTTTTTTCATCAGTGGCGGTCCTCAGTCCGCAATATTCCGCTGGGGCAGTCCGGGCCGCGCCAATGGCGTTATCCGCGGCTACGAAGCACAATGTTGGGTGGTCGGCGCAGACTCCACGTCGCCCACTAAACCTTCTGCCTGCGCCGACGCTCATCTCTCACCATCACACACTCAGCTTATGCTGAGGGACTTGACGCCTGCTTCTAAATACTTCTTTCAGGTAAGAACAATATAACCTTTAAAAATAATTTTATCTAAGACTTTATAATTAAAATTAAAACTAGCTGACCCGTGCAACGTCGTCTGCGTAACATTTTTCATTACTGCTCCTATTGGTCTTAGCGTGATAATATAAGCCTATAGCCTTCCTCGATAAATGGGCTATCTAACACTGAGATAATTTTTCAAATCGGACCAGCAGTTCCTGAGATTAGCGCGTTCAACCAAACAAACAAACAAACTCTTCTACTTTATAATATTAGTATAGAATATGCTTGTTCTGATATTTGTGTCCACCGGAGGGGTAGATAGAACAGTTGCACTCACATTTTCTTACACACTTTTTTATAGTTATCATCAATCGAAACTCCAGCTGCTACTAAGAATTTCTCATCATTTTGTCCGGACCCAGGACTTAGACTTTCAGAATAGATCTTGAAGAGTGCGTGTCGACTTAAACTAATATTACGTTTCAGGTCAGAGCTCACACTGACGCTGGATACGGTCAATATTCCGAAGTGGTGTCCACATCCTCCGATGAAGTTAACCCCATACCAAAAGTAATGGTGTCCTCTCAAGAATCTATCAAAATTATCGACCTGGACTCCGGAGAAAGTGAAACAATCCCTAAAAGTACAGGAATACCTGTTGACTTTGCGGTGTCCACTGAAGAAAACATTGTTTATTGGGTGAATAATTTGGAAGAAATATTTTCTTCGAGAATCAACGGCAGTGGTCACTTTAAAGTAAGAAAAAACTTTGACATCAGACTTTTTTAAGTCTCACAAAATTATATTTTGTATATTTCAGTAGGTACTATACTGCCTAAATACCTATATAAATTAGTAATTGTATTGTTTAGCTTACATCAATCAACGGTTCAGCGACCAGTATGTGCGTGGATTGGGTGAGCCGGTCTGTGTACTGGACTCAGCTAGAGATCACGTCCATGGAATCTTACGTCACGTACCGCGCTGACCTGGGGATGCCCAACACCCGCCCACACATCACGCGGGTCTTTGCCAGGAAGCAACCAATCGACAGTCTGCAAATAGCTCCACTACATCAGTGAGTAATATCTAATCTAATATTATTAAAATCTCGTGGCACGGTGTTTGTTATCGAACTCCTCCGAAACAGCTTGACCGATTTTTATGAAATTTTCTATGTTCTATTTGGCAGGTCGTATGTATTTTTTATTGTGTGCCGAGTCTATCTTATAATTTTATTCTGTCACTATCAATTTCGACTGTATTATCTTTTTAGATCGCTGTTCTGGTACGAAGAGACCGACGACCGCTTCTCGGAACTTGGAACTTTAATGACATCTAATTTGAACGGCTCCAATATCAGAAGATTCTTCAGAAATCCTGAAACTACCGGTCGTGACTGTAACTGCCCAGAAAACCCTCAAGTAGCACGACCCTTTGCTATTGACATGACCAGAAGTAAAAACTATGATTTGTACTGGGTCGATCCTTGGGTACACCACATAATCGCCACCGATATGGACGCTTGCAAATGCAGGATAGTTGTTGATGCCACCGAAAAGAAAAAATACGGATTTACACCCAGGTCCATTACAGTGGACAGCAGATATGTTTACTGGTTCAATTCTACTCAAAAGGAGATATTTTATACCACGAAACACCATAAGACAAGAATAGAAGAGAGAAAGACTGCTTATGGATACAAAATCATGGCTTTAGATCCGGGAAATCAGCCTTATCCTCCAAGACTTTGTCTATTTCCTAAAGTTCTTCATTTAAGACCCAGAGTCCTTTCTCATTCTGCTAATAGCGTGACGCTACACATGCCTTCGGTGGAAAAGCCGAATCGGTGCCACTCTTTGGACTACGAAATGTCGACGACTGAGTACACAATATTCTACAGAGTGCAGATGAAGAACGACACCTCTCTTTGTGATAAAGAATCGTGTCCGTACATCACGACTACGAACACAGAAGTTATGATCAACGAGTTGAAACCGTTTACTAACTACACGGTGACGTTGGAAGCTACTAACTACTACGCCAAATTACACGAGGTGAAGCCGCTTTTTGGTACGCCGATGACAATACAGACAGCCGCTGAAGGTAAATTGAACTCATACGAAGGTCTCAAATTAGGTCCTTGTTAACAAACACGACGTTAAGATACAACTTTTAGATTGCCCATGCATTTACGATAATTTTTGACAGAACTTTATTCGGCTTTGTAGTGGAATCTCTTTAAAAAGCTCGATGTGTTATATTTAAGGCCAGGTGTTCCACATAATTTTATTATTGAGGATTAATTAGCTAAAGCCTTCCCTTTATCTCTTTCAGCACCATTAGCTCCCAAAGACGTGACGGGCATGGTGCTAAGTCCGGTACTCGCGCACGTAGAGTGGAAGCCTGATCCAGGACTGTCGTATGAAGTACACTGGAGGACTGATGACTCTCCATCGCTGGCACATAAGTTGAAGGGTAAGAGATATTACCTACTTGTGGTGATATTTTTATCAATATTACTAGCTGAAACCCGCGGTTTCGCCCGCTTGATAAATTATATACTTAAATCTTCCTGGAGATCCACTAACCGTTGGTGAAAACAGCATAAAAATCGGTGTAGTAGTTTTTTAGTTTATCGTGAACAGACGGTCAGACGCGGCGGAGGACTTTGTTTTATAATATGTACCTAGTGATAAAAGGGAATTAGATAAGTTTTATATGTATTTGGTTGAAACTACTATATATTTGTTTCTGAACTTATCACGGTCTTCAGGAAGTAAGGTTAACCGAGGCATTTTTTTTCTTCGGGGATTTTGCGAAAATTCGAAAATATTATTCGTTAAGTGCAATTTGCACGAAGATGCAAATGCTCCTGTTAACTATACGGGGTGAACTATTCAAGTGGGCGTCGACGGCCTAATCAGCCACTATGAAGAATAGCGAAAAATACTCAAAAGAGTATTGAGCCTGATTCTGCAAACTAAAACTTTTTTGGCTAGTTTCGTCCGACGCGACGGCAAGGCATACGAGAGTTTTAAATGTATCGTTGTTGAACAGAACACAACACATTCGAAGTGTCTCAAGACCGCAGCGCCAACATAACGCGGCTGTCGCCGGGCACGGCGTACACGGTGTGGGTGCGCGCGCGCTCGCGGCACAGCGCGGAGGGCGCGGACTCGGCGCCCGTGCAGCTGCGCACGTACCCGCCGCCGCCGCCGCTGGCCGCCCAGCGCCGCACGCCCTACGAGCTCCGGGTGCTGTGGCCGCCACCCACTTCTTACCAGCTGCATCAGTAAGCTTCAAATTTTTGTAACCCTATTTTTTTGTTCGGTACGTGACCACCGCGTCGTTTTAGTAGTCTACATTTTTAAAAACTAATTTTGAAAACTCTGGACACCATGTTGTTTAAGTCAATGGTCCTAGGTCTTAACCTAAATCTGACTGACAAAAACAGGTGTTTTCATAAGCCACTTTTTCCTGTACTAATATTTTTCTGGTTTTCGAATGCATGCCACATTCACTTCTAACTAATCTGAAGATGATGGTCATTTAAGTTGAAGTTAAAATAAATAAGTATTGTCTTTATGATTGAATAACGCAACAGTGATGTATTTAAGTACTTTACTTACCAATATTTTTCAACAGATTCAAAGTAGAATACACAGAAGCAACTCCTTCAAGCGCCACCTGGAAGGCCTGCACTCAAGGCGAGTCCAACGAGTGGGTGGCGCCGGGCCTGCGCCCTCTCGCCCGCTACCGGTTCCGTCTGCGCCTGCAGTACGTCGCCAACGGTCCGCCTTATTACTGGCCACACGACGATCGCTTCACTTTTGAAACTCTTGGTAAGTTCTTATAACTGGGGCAAAAAAAACTCTTCAAAGTTATTTTGAACAGGCTCCTTCTGGGTTAGCGCGCTCCATCGTCGACTATGCCTCTATCATCTCTGACCTAGACTAGTCAAGAGCAAACCCATCTTAAAAAAAAGGAATACAGGACTCAGGTTATTTTGAACTATCCCAAATTATTACGAACTAGCTGACCCGTGCAACGTCGTCTGCGTAACATTTTTCAATACTGCTCCGCTCCTATTGGTCTTAACGTGATGATATATAGCCTATAGCCTTCCTCAATAAATGGGCTATCTAACACTGAAATAATTTTTCAAATCGGACCAGTAGTTCCTGAGATTAGCGCGTTCAACCAAACAAACAAACAAACAAACAAACAAACTCTTCTGCTTTATAATATTAGTATAGATTACGGCATTCCAGAAATAGATTTCCAAATGTCGCTATCACCAGACTGTAGCAAACCACTGCTTGATATAGGCTTCTAAAAGCAGGATATTTAACTTGAACCTAGGATACTCTTATTCAGCTGTTACGAGCTATCTTGCGAAGGTCGTCGGTCCACTAGCCTGCCTAAGGGTGTCTTTCTTACTTGTGCCATTTGAAAAATATTTTTATATTGATATTGTTGGGGCTGCCTCGCTTTTGCATTGCATCGGACATGTTTGCGGAAGCACGAATAGATGACTTTTATGCGTGTGCATCAATGTTACGGCGATTCAGGGGTAGCCCTAATATAGTATTTTGGTTACACTAGCGGGCAAGGTTCATAGATCATTTATCAGGCTATGTGCTGGCAGGCATGTGCGTGCACATGTTTCAATGTGCTGTGTGCGTCATGTTTGTGTAGCCAACTAATGATTTATTGTATTTCTAAGATATTTGATTTTACTAACATAGTTGTTCATACTAACACTATGTATCCCTTGGTCAAAACGTTTTTTTTTTTTTAATTTCACTTTATTAAGACTGTTGAGGCTACCGTACCAACATGGGTATTTCAGCAATATTTTTATATTTGTCAGGCGACGTGCCCGGCCCGCCAGGCCCGCTGCGCGTGGAGGGTGTGGGTGACCGCGTGTTGCGCGTGTGGTGGACGGAGCCTGACACTCGAGGGTCTGCTATCATTGCTTATCGCGTTTGGGGGAGACCGCAGCACAGGTACGATAACTTATTATAGAACATCAAGCTACAACCAATCAATCAATCAATTTATTTATTGAGACAAATAGTCAATTTGTTAGTAACAAAAATATCTCACGAATTATGTCACTAGGTACACATTACAAAAAGGGTGGGTACACAACATTTGGTAGGTAGTATAGTCATGAAATCTTTCCCACTTTCTTCAATATATTTTCAATTTTATCGCAAATTTTACAGTTTCGGGTACCTAGATTTGCTGGAATCCGACTTAAATCCAATTAAACATAACATGACGGTTGAATTCCTAGAAGGGAACTGTCATGTTAGTGGGAACAGCTAGGCAACAAGATGGCCATTCGCTAGCCTGTTGCCATTGTTCTATTTGTTGCAGCCTTGTTGAAATTGCTGATTTTCATCCCTCGTTTAAACAAATGAACGCGCGTATTTCTTCAACACTTTTGATTGACTGGTAGACCTTTGGGCATAAAAGTTTAAAATAAATAATATCTACATGAATACTTAAATATGTGCAGATGTTGATTCAATAAACTAATGTGTAGAAACAGGATTATACTTTTGGTCGTAAGGAGATTTTTGGAGAGAGACGACGGTCGTTAGATTTTTTTTTATATGTTACTAGCTGTCGACCGCGGCTTCGCTCCCGTCAACTGGCTACCCTACCTACCCATTTGTTTTTGCTTTTAAACCTTCTCTGTACTCTGGCGAACCAAACAAATAAAGAATTTAGAAATCGGCCCAACCGTTCCCGAGTTTTTGCGAGACTAACGAAAAGCAATTCATTTTTATATATAAGAAGATGTGTTCCTTATTTTCGTCCACCAGGATCGCACAAGGGAACGACAATATAACAAAGAATCTCAGTGAGCTGCTACCAGCTAACCTGCCTTCCGACATCGACGATAAGATGAAGAAGCGCATCGCAAGAGAGGGGCTGGAACTGCTGCATAATGGAACTGGTACGTGCCCAAGTTCGGACACCAAGGGGAAAGCATTGAATAGCGAGACTATGGTAGACACCAGATAAATGTGCAATAACGATCATTGACCGACATACATTTACATACATCCTTAATTCAAAATCAAGAAATAAAGACATAGAGCTGGACTGAATCGTCTTCTTTCGTAATCCTTTACGTTCTCTAGTAATTAAAGACGGTTCATAATTAAAATTGTTCGGGTACGTACGAAGGGATTTTAGGGAATCAATTATTTGCTTGAACTTATTTCACTTGTTTTGTCAGTTTTTGGAAAGAACTGCAATGTGTCGCCTTTATATTTATTTGTAGACAACTATAATTTATGTTCTACGATGTTTATACTATACAGAAATTTATCTGTTATCGTGTCAGTAAGAAATAATTCTGAAAAATCCGTTATTTTTCACATTTTTTATCTTAAATGGAATAAGCATTTTGTCATAGGTCAGCAAAGGTCCCAGATTATGTGATATTTCTTTTATCATTTCGAACTGAAGGTGTAGGGGACATCTCAACTTTTACTAATGGGACCAAATACGAAATTGCGAAAAAAAATCATCTGTTCAGTACATTGTGTCGAGTTATGCGCACATATTTATGGTGCAGTCGTTTTTTTTTTCGTTTTTTCGGTGTTTCCCATAACAAAAGTTGTTGAATATGATGAGTGTAATGACTTCTTAAGAGGTATTGCGTTTATTCTGTTACAACTACAAGTTGTATGTATCGCATGACAGAGACTTACTGGCTGCTGAGCGGCGGTGGCGAGGGCGGCGGCGGCGGCGGCGTGGGCGCGGGCTGGGTGGCGCGCGTGCAGGCGCGCAACGCGTACGGCTGGGGCGCGCTGTCGCCGCCCGCCGAGCTGGACGCGGCGGCGCTGGCGCCCGCGCGCCCGCCCGCCGCTGCCATCGCGCTCGCCCTGCTGGCGGCGCTCGCTGCCTTGCTGGCCACGGCCGCCGCTGTGTTCTACGGTACGTTCACCTTATACACCCACTTTGTTATCTGTAATGGTTTGGCCCCGCTGGGAAAAGGCAAATAGGACCGCCAAAGAAGAGTTGGCTCGTAGATACTATACAAATGGCTGTGAAAAACTGGATTAGCAATATTGATAACTAACAAAAATGGAAAATGATGGAGAAGACTTACCCTAAATTGGCATATAAGGTAAAAGCCTCATCACTAATATTCAATTAATACTATACTACAGTGAAACCTGGTTAAGTGGGCACTAGATATGTGGAAATGGAAACCTCTGTTATTAATAATTACAACGAGGTCCCGTCACTTTTTCATTGAAATACCCGTTACTGGAATTTTCAAACCTTGTTGACTGAGATTAGATTTCATAGATTTTTCGATGTTTAACTCTAATGTTACGCCGAAAGAAATCACTGTTGACCAAAAACCTCCCTCAAGCATTGCCACCACCCAACCGGTCCTGATCTTCTTGCTTCCAACGAATTCCATGCTTGCGCCTACCAGAATAACATTACAGAATTGGGCGGACAATACACCTTTTAAATTAGCATTTAACTTAATAAATAATTAAGGCGTTGGCTGCATTATGCGTGCTTACATTGGATAATTAAAAACAAATAATCCCACTGCTTATGACTGTGTGTTTGCTATATTATGCTATCGTCCATAGAATATTTTTGATATTAACAATCTAATTCTCCAAAACATTAGCAGCATACAATGCCCGTGCTCGGAAGAAAGCAGCCATCGAAAATCAAATATCCTCAAATCCCGCCAGAAGGGGACCTGATGTGGAACTTGCAACCTTGAGAGACTTACCGACGAGACATTCTACTAATATACTTTATAATCAGGCAAGTATTGTTTCGCATTTCAAATTATTTACTGATTTATCCTACTTTCTACCCTTCTTACTTCCATGTAACCCGTTGACTGGATCTCGATCTCGATACCAATAATATATCAGGGGGCTACTCTCTAAGCCCGAAGTTCGTAGTTTTGGGCTTAGTCGCGAGCGTGTTCTACTCCGTTTCACCTATGGACTTACGATTAGTACCGAACCCGAACTAAGACTGAATGATAACACGATTTAACAGTAACTACCAAATCATGTGTTGTCATTAATTTTTAGTGGTTAGGTGATACGGAGTAAAATATGCTCGAAACTAAGCCCGAATATACGGACTTCGGGCTTAGAGAGTAGCCCTCCAGACCCCGAAATCAGTTAGGAGTCATTTTTATTTGAGCAAGGGTTGCTCTTGACTCTAGTCTAGGTCAGAGATGGCCGAGATACAGTCGACGATGGAGCGAGCTTACTTAAAAGAAGCCTTTTCACTCTAAAACTGAACCGTATCTAATCGAAGAAAAATCTCTTTAACCTCAATTGTTTTATTCCACCAGGGTGTCCACTGCCCAACTGACGCAGAACTGGCGAGTTTACCCCGCATCCGTCGAGAACAGATAACGCTGACCAAGTTCTTGGGTTCAGGCGCATTCGGAGAGGTGTTCGAAGGCGTCGCCAGGCAGATCAATGGCAGTACTGCTGATACGAAAGTGGCCGTTAAAGTGAGAAAACAAAATTTTATATCAATAACAAAATGTCTTAGCCTTGTCTTACACCAGGAACGGGTAATAGTAGGGCTCCTATTGGAAATACAGACTTTTTGCTGTCGTACATACTACAGGACTATACACACTGACAGGAGCCAACGAACTTCCTTGAGGCAAAACTATCATCATCAGCTTAGTTCAGCAAGATACGAATCCTGTTACCATAATCTTGCCAGAATAGCGACTATATAATCCTTAATCTTTATTCCAGACTTTACGCAAAAGCGCCACAGAACAAGAAAAGACTGAGTTCCTGAAGGAAGCGGCGCTGATGTCGAACTTCAAGCACGAACATATTCTGCGTCTATTGGGAGTTTGTCTCGACAATGATCCCAACTATATTATAATGGAGCTAATGGAGGGAGGCGATTTGCTGAGCTACTTGAGGGGTAAACGCGCTTCATTGGTAAGAACACCTTATTTAAAAAAATAAACGAAGTAACTTTTTACAAACAAAAGTAACTTGCGGATCTAAAAAGGCCACTTTAGTAGAATCGTAAAATTAATCAATCTGTCAAACAACAATTACAACAACCTGTAAAATTTCATTTTTATCTTTATCGCTAAAGCGTTTATGCTCAAGGTTGACTGAGAAAAATTCACAGTTTCGGGTAGCTTGATGTGTTGGCTGATTCTACTAAAGTGGCCTTTTTAGACCCTCTGGTCCTTTTTATAAAATTGCTTGATCAACATTGGGTCGGTTCAATCTGGCATTGATGAACCTGGTGGTAAATCTTTTAGAATTTGAGGATGAAATATTATTAGTATACCTTCGTCAAACTACTAATATAAACTACACTGTAATGATTCAATGAAACTACTCCAAAATAACAGCAACGAAAAATATACCTTTTTTCAGGATGGGAAATCATCAAATGATTCCTCCCGATCTGGTCGGAGCAGATGGGAGTGTCAGATTCTTACTGACTAAACCCCATCCGTGTTCGTCCTAATGCACTTTGCATTCCAGGGCCGCAGTGACTCTATCGAACAAATTCCGCAACTCTGGCAACGAAAAATATACCTCCATTACCCGACATGAAAAGACATACATTTTTTATTTATCCACAGTACACCCCCGAGTCCCTGACACTACTGGATCTCCTGAACATGTGTGTGGACGTGACAAAAGGCTGTCGCTACCTCGAGGAGATGCACTTCGTCCACCGCGACTTAGCTTGTCGCAACTGTCTGGTAGCACATCGCGGCAATGGAAGAGTGGTCAAGATCGGAGATTTCGGACTAGCTAGAGATATCTACAAGAATGACTACTATAGGAAGGAAGGGGAAGGTAAGCAATATTGTGCTTTATAGAACTGTTATTGATTGATTAGCCCCTGGTGTAGTTGTCAAGTGTGAGAATGTTGGTGACCATAACACAAGTTAATTCTTTCTTTGGTTACCAACGTTCATACAGACAGATAATTATCTAATATAATATAATATAATATAATATAATATAATATAATATAATATAATATAATATAATATAATATAATATAATATAATATAAGTCAACCACTTAATATACATGGATGATTTAAAAGTTTATGCAAACAACAAAGCTAGTTTAAAAATTTTACTCGACAGTACTGAAATATTTACGCGAGACATAGGAATGAAATTCGGGTTAAACAAATGTAATGTTCTACAATATATAACAGCCGGTAGAGTTAGTGAGCAGCATGGAGAAGGACACACATTACTAAGCGGATTGAGATTTGAACACCTGAAAAAAGACGAGACGTATAAATATTTAGGTATTAATGAGGCGGGTAAAATAGATCATAACAGAATAAGAGAACAACTCAAAAAAGAATATTTCGGTAGGATTAAATCAATAGCTAACACACAATTAAATGCCAGGAATCAGATAAAAGCGATTAATACTTATGCGGTACCGGTTCTACTCTACTCATTTGGCATTATTAATTACAAGAATAGTGATTTAAAGAACATAGATGTTAGAACTAGGAAAATTTTAGCAATGAATAAAGCACAAAAACAAAAAGCAGACATAATTAGGTTATACTTACCAATAGAAGAAGGTGGAAGAGGCCTTACCAACATAGAAACTCTGCATAAAACACAAATAATAAAATACAAACAATACTTACATAATGAACAGGACGATATTATTAAAGTGATAGTTAGACATGATAGAGATAAAGATAAATACTCAATACATAAAGAATCTAAAACAAACGCAGTAGAAATTGGGTTACAGCTAGGAAATAATTACACAGATAAAGAAATTAAAACAGCAACTACACAAAAAGCGATAGAAAAATGGAGAGCTAAGCCGCTACATGGGCAGTTTTGTAAAGCAGTACTAGAAAAAACAAACATAGACAGAAAATATTCATTCAACTGGCTAAAAAAACAACCGGTATCATCTTCATTAGAGTCTTCAATCTTTGCCATACAAGATCAAGCTATTATGACTAAACAGTTCGAAAGAGATATTTTAAAAATGCCTGTTGATGGTAAGTGTCGGTTATGTCTAACGAAAGATGAGACCACACAACACATCATCTCTGGGTGTGAAAAACTAGCTGGCACTTACTACATCAAGCGGCACAACAATATTGTTCAGTACATATTCTGGACACTAGCGAAGAAACACAAATTTAATGTCGCTAGCCTGTGGTGGCAAGAAGTTTTAACTCAGCCGCAGATAAAAGAAAATAAGACAGCAAAATTAATGTGGGAGATTCCAGTTCAGACAGATGTCACAGTAACTCATAATAGACCAGATATTATTTACGTAAATAAAACAGAAAACAGAACTTATTTAATAGACATAACAGTACCATCAGACTATAACATAGGGCCTAAAGAGATTGAAAAGTTAAGCAAATACCACCTACTTAAAACAGAGATTACACGATTGTGGAACACACCTACAGAAATCATACCGGTAGTAATAGGAGCGACAGGAATAGTAGCTAAGAGCATACATAGATACTGTGATAAATTAGATGCAGGCATAAACATACACACAATTCAGAAACAAGCAGCCATTCATACAGTTACCATTTTGAGCAAAGTACTGGGGGACACAGTCTTTGTAACCACTTAGCAGGGGATCCGAACCTCCTTTTCCCTGAGGGTCTCAGGGCGGGAGTAAGGAAAAATCACCGGGAGCAATCCCGAGTAGAAAAACTCTTTCAAAAAAACATAATATAATATAATATAATATAATATAATATAATATAATATAATATAATATGCCTCTCAGAAGGCCAACCCTACGTCCGAGTATAACATCTTAGCTCACGTGAGAGGCGGACACCTGCATCGAAGTTTCCATACAGGTGACCAACAGGGCTATGGCAAACCCCAAACATTATGGAGAATATTGATGAAAATTTATGTTTAATGCCGCTGCCCGGGGGCGAGCGCCGGGGCACGTCTGGAGCTGACGCTGGACGTGACAGCATGCGGACCGTCAGTGGCTCTTCGCTGAACAGGCGGGCGAGAGTCGGGGAATCCGAAGAGATCACAGCCGAAATTATCAGGGATGCCGATGATACTTTGCGGGACGTGGACGGAAACGGTCCTACGAGTCCTGCCGGTGCATCGGATACGACCACGACAAGTTCGCACAATGGTGATTCTAGACGAAAGTGGTCACAAGAAGAGTTACACGAATTAATGTTCTGTTACTTTAGAGCAAAAGCAGAAGGTTCAGGCTACATAAAAAGATTTGAAAAACTATTTAAAGACAGAAACCAACACAACCCCAAAGCAAATAGATTCACCGGAAACACCCTCTCAAACCAAGCACGTAGCGTTATTACCCGTAAAGTCATATCTACTCAACTGTTAGATGAAATTAAATTAAAAGCTGAACGATCTTTACAACAGCCAACCCTCAATACAAACTTAGACAATGATAGTGAACCTATACAAGTAGTTACAGACTCCCAAACCAACCAAACCAACCAAACACCAACCTTAGATACTACATTTGACACTATTACAAATCCCATCACCCCTAATACACAAATATTATATGACATGCACATAATTCCAGAATCAATAGTAGATGCAAATCCAGTATCACAGCATATAGAGGTAGATGATAACCAAGACCCTATCATCCTTCAATTCCTACAAACTCTAGCAGAAACAAAAGAAATAGAGATAATAGATAGAAAATTATTACCCAAACCTAAGTTTAACAAGCAATTCATTAATAACTTTAATAAAATTAATATTTACATAGAAACGTTACTAATAACTAACAATAGTCTCCGCGAACTTAATGACATTATATACTCGGTAGCCAAAACACTTATTATAGCTAATGGGCAAAAGCCATACACTCCTCCCTCCATATTAAAACCGAAAAAAGATCCGCCGTGGAAAATTAGAATAAAGAATAAAATAGAACTGATAAGGAAAGAGCTAGGGAGACTAATAGAAATAAAAAGAGGAGTTAAGACTAGAAGAATGATACAAATAAGAGACAATCTATACAATAAATATAACATTTTCACCGAGCAAGACCACGACAATACAGTAGAAATATTAAATCAGAAAGTTAAAGCTTTTGCCGGTAGGATAAAAAGATACGACGACATCAACAACAGAAAGGTTCAAAATCAAAAGTTTAGCGAAAATCAGCATTCTTTTTACAGGTCCCTTAATGGCTATCAGCAACAAGCACCGACAGAAATCCCAGCCAAAGATTTAATTCAAGATTTTTGGTCATCGATACTTTCGCAACCTGTGTCCTACAATAAAGACGCGACCTGGATCTCAGAGATACAAAAAGAGGCGGATAGTATACAAGAGCATAGGTTTGAAGAAGTAGATATAGAGATGGTTAAAACAGCACTAAGGAAAACCCACAATTGGAAGACACCTGGAATAGATAAAATACAAAATTACTATTTAAAATATCTCACAAGCACCCACGAACATATAAGTAAACTATTTAATAGAATCCTTAACAAAACAGATCCAGTAGAAAATTGGTTTACAACAGGACAAGTAATTCTGATACCCAAAAATGAAAACACTAGCGAACCACAAAACTGGCGCCCAATAGCATGCTTGCCGACTATGTATAAACTTTTAACCTCCGTTTTATCCAACGAACTGTACAAACATTGTGAAACAAACGACATTATTGCTCCGGAACAAAGAGGTTGCCGGCGGCGCGCCAGGGGCTGCAAAGATCACCTCATGATTAACAAAGCCATACTAGAAGACGCACATCAGTCTCAGAAAAACTTAAGTATGGGATGGGTAGACTATCGAAAGGCATTTGATAGCATCTCACACGAATGGCTTCTTCAGGTATTGAGGTTGTACAAGTGCTCGGATGCTATCATAGGCTTTCTAGAGATGGTCATGCCTACATGGAATGTTATCATGACGGCCCGTGGCGCGAACGCTTCTGTAACTACTGATCCCATAGTTATTTGCCGAGGAATATTTCAAGGAGATTCATTATCACCACTACTGTTCTGTTTAGGTATAAACCCAATTTCAACCATACTTAACAAATACATATTAAAAGGCTATAAACTCAAGAGTAACCTATCAGTCAACCACTTAATATACATGGATGATTTAAAAGTTTATGCAAACAACAAAGCTAGTTTAAAAATTTTACTCGACACTACTGAAATATTTACGAGAGACATAGGAATGCAATTCGGGTTAAACAAATGTAATGTTCTACATATAACAGCCGGTAGAGTTAGTGAGCAGCATGGAGAAGGACACACATTACTAAGCGGATTGAGATTTGAACACCTGAAAAAAGACGAGACGTATAAATATTTAGGTATTAATGAGGCGGGTAAAATAGATCATAACAGAATAAGAGAACAACTCAAAAAAGAATATTTCGGTAGGATTAAATCAATAGCTAACACACAATTAAATGCCAGGAATCAGATAAAAGCGATTAATACTTATGCGGTACCGGTTCTACTCTACTCATTTGGCATTATTAATTACAAGAATAGTGATTTAAAGAACATAGATGTTAGAACTAGGAAAATTTTAGCAATGAATAAAGCACAGAAACAAAAAGCAGACATAATTAGGTTATACTTACCAATAGAAGAAGGTGGAAGAGGCCTAACCAATATAGAAACGCTGCATAAAACACAAATAATAAAATATAAACAGTACTTACATAATGAACAGGACGATGTTATTAAAGTGATAGTTAGACATGATAGAGATAAAGATAAATACTCAATACATAAAGAATCTAAAACAAACGCAGTAGAAATAGGGTTACAGCTAGGAAATAATTACACAGATAAAGAAATTAAAACAGCAACTACACAAAAAGCGATAGAAAAATGGAGAGCTAAGCCGCTGCATGGGCAATTTTGTAAAGCAGTACTAGAAAAAGCAAACATAGACAGAAAACATTCATTTAACTGGCTAAAAAAACAACCGGTATCATCTTCGTTAGAGTCTTCAATCTTTGCCATACAAGATCAAGCTATAATAACTAAACAGTTCGAAAGAGATATTTTAAAAATGCCTGTTGATGGTAAGTGTCGGTTATGTCTAACGAAAGATGAGACCACACAACACATCATCTCTGGGTGTGAAAAACTAGCTGGCACTTACTACATCAAGCGGCACAACAATATTGTTCAGTACATATTCTGGACACTAGCGAAAAAACACAAATTTAATGTCGCTAGCCTGTGGTGGCAAGAAGTTTTAACTCAGCCACAGATAAAAGAAAACGAGACAGCAAAATTAATGTGGGAGATTCCAGTTCAGACAGATGTCACAGTAACTCATAATAGACCAGATATTATTTACGTAAATAAAACAGAAAATAGAACTTATTTAATAGACATAACAGTACCATCAGATTATAACATAGGGCCTAAAGAGATAGAAAAGTTAAGCAAATACCACCTACTTAAAACAGAGATAACACGATTGTGGAACACACCTACAGAAATCATACCGGTAGTAATAGGAGCGACAGGAATAGTAGCTAAGAGCATACATAGATACTGTGATAAATTAGATGCAGGCATAAACATACACACAATTCAGAAACAAGCAGCCATTCATACAGTTACCATTTTGAGCAAAGTACTGGGGGACACAGTATTTGTTACCACTTAGCAGGGGATCCGAACCTCCTTTTCCCTGAGGGTCTCAGGGCGGGAGTAAGGAAAAATCACCGGGAGCAATCCCGAGTAGAAAAGCTCTTTCAAAAACATAATAATATAATATAAGTCAACCACTTAATATACATGGATGATTTAAAAGTTTATGCAAACAACAAAGCTAGTTTAAAAATTTTACTCGACAGTACTGAAATATTTACGCGAGACATAGGAATGAAATTCGGGTTAAACAAATGTAATGTTCTACAATATATAACAGCCGGTAGAGTTAGTGAGCAGCATGGAGAAGGACACACATTACTAAGCGGATTGAGATTTGAACACCTGAAAAAAGACGAGACGTATAAATATTTAGGTATTAATGAGGCGGGTAAAATAGATCATAACAGAATAAGAGAACAACTCAAAAAAGAATATTTCGGTAGGATTAAATCAATAGCTAACACACAATTAAATGCCAGGAATCAGATAAAAGCGATTAATACTTATGCGGTACCGGTTCTACTCTACTCATTTGGAATTATTAATTACAAGAATAGTGATTTAAAGAACATAGATATTAGAACTAGGAAAATTTTAGCAATGAATAAAGCACAAAAACAAAAAGCAGACATAATTAGGTTATACTTACCAATAGAAGAAGGTGGAAGAGGCCTTACTAACATAGAAACTCTGCATAAAACACAAATAATAAAATACAAACAATACTTACATAATGAACAGGACGATATTATTAAAGTGATAGTTAGACATGACAGAGATAAAGATAAATACTCAATACATAAAGAATCTAAAACAAACGCAGTAGAAATAGGGTTACAGCTACGAAATAATTACACAGATAAAGAAATTAAAACAGCAACTACACAAAAAGCGATAGAAAAATGGAGAGCTAAGCCGCTACATGGGCAGTTTTGTAAAGCAGTACTAGAAAAAACAAACATAGACAGAAAATATTCATTCAACTGGCTAAAAAAACAACCGGTATCATCTTCATTAGAGTCTTCAATCTTTGCCATACAAGATCAAGCAATTATGACTAAACAGTTCGAAAGAGATATTTTAAAAATGCCTGTTGATGGTAAGTGTCGGTTATGTCTAACGAAAGATGAGACCACACAACACATCATCTCTGGGTGTGAAAAACTAGCTGGCACTTACTACATCAAGCGGCACAACAATATTGTTCAGTACATATTCTGGACACTAGCGAAGAAACACAAATTTAATGTCGCTAGCCTGTGGTGGCAAGAAGTTTTAACTCAGCCGCAGATAAAAGAAAATGAGACAGCAAAACTAATGTGGGAGATTCCAGTTCAGACAGATGTCACAGTAACTCATAATAGACCAGATATTATTTACGTAAATAAAACAGAAAACAGAACTTATTTAATAGACATAACAGTACCATCAGACTATAACATAGGGCCTAAAGATATTGATAAGTTAAGCAAATACCACCTACTTAAAACAGAGATTACACGATTGTGGAACACACCTACAGAAATCATACCGGTAGTAATAGGAGCGACAGGAATAGTAGCTAAGAGCATACATAGATACTGTGATAAATTAGATGCAGGCATAAACATACACACAATTCAGAAACAAGCAGCCATTCATACAGTTACCATTTTGAGCAAAGTACTGGGGGACACAGTCTTTGTAACCACTTAGCAGGGGATCCGAACCTCCTTTTCCCTGAGGGTCTCAGGGCGGGAGTAAGGAAAATCACCGGGAGCAATCCCGAGTAGAAAAACTCTTTCAAAAAAACATAATATAATATAACATAATATAATGATGGATGGGACCACTATTTACATTACAGCAGGGCAAAGGAAAAATCTATACTAATATTATAAAGCAGAAGAGTTTGTTTGTTTGATTGCTTTTTGTTTGTTTGTTTGTTTGGTTGAACGCGCTAATCTCAGGAACCTACTGTTCCGATTTGAAAAATTCTTTCAGTGTTAGATAGCCCATTTATCGAGGAAGGTTATAGGCTATATATCATCACGGTAAGACAAATAGGGGCGGAGCAGTAATAGACAATGTGACGCAGACGAAGTTGCGCGGGTCAGCTAGTTCATAATAAACATGGATGTATTTCTGCCTCAATGAAAACTTTGTAATTAAAGCATTTTTGATATTTGTACAATATTTGAGGAGCTCGTGGCTAAATGATAACAGCCGCACAAGTCGATCTGCAAGGTTAAGCAACGCTTGCCGAGGTTGGTCTGTGGATGGGTGACCATCTTAACATATCGAGTTTCCTCCGTGCTTCGGAAAGCACGTTAAGCTGTTGGTCCCGGTTGTCATTTGGAGATCTTTGGCAATCGTTATGGTTAGTCAAAAGCCAGAAAATCTGACACCAGTCTTGCCAAGGATTATCGTGTTACCCAGTTAATGGGTTGTGGAGGTCTGGTAGGCAGCCGCTCCACGTAAAATACTGGTATTCAGCTGAATCCGGTTTGACTGGAAGCCGACCCCAATGTAGTTGGGAAAAGGCTAGGCAGATGATATTTGTACAATAAACTCACCCGAGTACTCCTTATGTTCCCAGGGCTGCTTCCCGTGCGGTGGATGGCGGTGGAGTGTTTAGTAGACGGAGTATTTTCTAGCCAGTCAGACGTGTGGGCGTGGGGCGTGCTCTGTTGGGAGGTAAGATCGACATTAGTAGAACGTAGGTTACATTATACATTTTTACACTTAAATCTCTTTTTAGATAACTAGCTGCCGCCCGCGTGTATGTCGCAAAATTATCCCAAAAGAACATACTCCTGTGATAAAAGTATGCCATGTCCTATTCCAGGACATGGTCTACCCGCGGGCCAAGTTTCATCTAAATCGATTCAGTGTTTTAGGCGTGAAACCGTAACAGAAAAACGGAGTTACTTTCCCATATATAATATTAATGGTATAAAACGAAAGACTGGTCGCTTTATTTTTTTTCTATTGGCCTCTCAGTTATAAATAACTACAGTAATCTATTGGTTGTTCATAACACAGACTTTCTTCTGCACTTTAGCGGAAACTGAAACATGAGTAACGTCTCTTAGCCGCCATTGTCGTTGTCTGACCATTGTTTGTGTACAGGTGTTGTCACTGGGTCAGCAGCCGTACCCCGCGCGCACCAACCGCCAGGTGCTGTCCTACGTGCGCACCGGCGGCACGCTCGACAGACCCCCTAACTGTCCTTCAGCTTTGTAAGTACTATTCCCTATACCTACTCGATCTACAGCTAAATGGGTACTTACCAAAAATTTGTCCCAAGGAAGGCAACACACTGGGAAGCGCGTAAGGCTATGGAGACCTCTGTCCAGGAGAGAGCAGATGGACAATGTAGAGTAATTGCAGTAGTATCTGCAAGCAGAGCTTTATAAAAGTGCTTGAGTTTGAAAGTCATAGGAGTATAATTATTTCTGCCCAAGTACCGTTGCTGTTTTCGGGAAAGAAACTAACTAAAACTGATGATGAAGTCGATCTCTGTTGCTATCGTAGTAATAACAATAATATTTGTGTTCTAGCTACGACTTACTACAGAAATGCTGGAGTTACTCAGGCGAGGCGCGGCCGACGTTCCGGCACTGCCTGGAGGTGGTGCGCGCGCTGCGCGACAAGACGTCGCCCAACATCACGCTCACGGCCACGCCCACGCCCGCGCCGCACTACCTCACGCTGCTGGCCGACGGTGACTATACCACTGCTCTTACTCTACACTCACCTTCCTACTCATTCATCACATGCATGAATTGCCATTACAATTGAGATAGCTTTATGATGTTGTTAAACTCATCCGCCTATCTAAGCGACGGCTGCTACACAACCGGCCGCAGAAGCTGCAAAAATGAAAAGTTAGTGCTCGTTTCCGGAAACGCGGGGCATTGGGCGTACGACGCCGTGTGCGTAAATCGTTTCTCCGTAAACGCTCTCATACAACGCTGTTTGAATTTAGTGCGGGTCCACGCCCCGTGTCTCCGTAACCGAGCCCATTAAGAATGAGCGCATTGTGCGTTCGATAGCTACCTGAGTGTCTTGATTCCTCAGCCGCGGCCGTTGGCTGTTACGAAAAAAATCTTGTAGTTTCTCTGCAGATGCCCAGCCTACCCAGTCGCTTAGCCTTACGGCCCTTGACAGATTTTAATTGGCAGTGGAATGCACAATATAGGTACTTCCATAACCTTTTTAGTCCGCCAGCATGGTATCTGAAAAGCAAAGGCGACTATTTATAATAATAAAAAAAATAATTAAACAAAATTTCTTAATTTCATGTAATCCCAACTAACCGATGTATTGTGCATGGGCTGCATGTTCAGATGCCGTCGACAACCGCACCTACCTATTGGACGAGAATGACAACGCCTGCTTAGGTTCGTGAACAATCCTTGGATGATATCATGCAGCTTATTTAAGTATCGGTCTTCTTGTAACTTATCAATTATATTCTGATGCAGATGAAGATTTCCCGGAGCACATGGAGCCCTCGCGCCTGCTTCCCGAGCGCACGCCGAAGTACTTGGAGCTGATGTACGACAGCGACTCGGCGCCCGGCACCATCTGCGACGGCTACGAGATCCCGCGCGCGCCCTTCACGTACATGCCCGCCTTCTCCAGGCACAGCATCGTCGGCGTGGCGCCCAATAGACTGATCAAGCCGCCGCTCTACAGAACCCATTCCTTGCGAACACACACGCGGCCGCCCAACGCCACGATCATTCCTCTCCGGAACGGGTTGGTGAAGCGAGCTTCGCTGTGTGAAGAAATGAGCGCTCGAGAGCCGCGACCGTGTTCGTCACGAGAACAACCGAGCGTTGACTTGGACTTTGACAAACACGTATTCAAGACTCCATTTTGAACTGTGATATTAGACAAAATAATTATACAATGTGTAAATTTTCCACCGATGAGGATACTGTTTTAGAGTTAAGTGAATATTTAATATTATTTATTTTCACTAGAATTACAGTTTGTAAATAGAGGTGAATAATTTCGTTGTACATATTAGTTTAAGCTGCTGTGCTGCAATTTATTATTGCATACGTAGAAATATCACGAGAAAACATATTACTGCATTTATTAAAAGCCAGTTAATTAAATATATTGCCTATCATCAAAATCTCCGTGCTTTTATATTCTTTTTCTATACTTACCCTAACTAAATGAACCAATAATCATTCCTTTATTGTAATTAATACAAAGTGAAGTGCAGGTTAGTTGTTTTAAAATAAAAAGAACGAAACTGCACCTCACTCAACTTTGATTGAAAAAATGCACTAAGTACAAATAGCATATTGTAAGTGATAGACAAATAAATATCAACATTGCGATTCTAAAACTAAGTCTAAAATATATAACATGTCCGTAATGGCCTTGATGCGCTCTGAGATTAAAGCGCCTTCAATTTTGCCGCCGTGCCGCGCGATGAACTGATTGATGCTGTTCTTTTACCCGTTATAAACAAGCAACCACTTCATCTTAGCCACTTTAAAGGATTTATTTATTTGGTACAAAATTATCCAACATTCAACGGCTATTACTTAAACTACTCAAGTTATTTAACCGCTTTAATTTCCCTAAGTTCATTAAATGAAGTATCATGATTGATTTTTCTAGCCAGCAGTTTAGCTTTTAGAGGGCGGGGACACCCTACTGGAACAATTTGCAAGTTTTATGTTTCTTAAATGGAACAAAAAGTAGTATTAGCAACCCCTAAGTCATCTTAAAAGACCTATTCAACCCCACACGAAAGGGTTGATAACGAAAAAAAAAAAAACACCATTTCACCCAAAAAAAATATTTTCCACATTTTATTTTAGCACTTTGGCGGCGTAATTGATATACACACCCGTACAAAATTACAGCTTTCCTCTACTAACGGTCTCTTAGCAAAACCTCGGACAGACAGACAGGCAAACGGACATACAAATACACACAAAAAAAAGAAAAAGTATACAGAGAATAGAGCACAAAGGTACTGCTTATTTTATATGAAATTATATTATTATCTCCTTTATTCATTTTTCTTATTCTACTTATATATTTTTAAAGATTTCTTAAAAAAAGCAAGTAAAAAAAACATTTAAAAATATAAAAAGTATAGTCCGCCGGTGTCGGAAGCAGGGTCCAAGCTACCGGTGGTTAGGGCTCCAGAGAAAGGAACCTCCTCACAATACGAGCCGTATCGAGGAGTACTGCCTTCTGTACCAGGCCCTTTAGATAAATAAATAACAAATAAATCATTTATTTCAGATATCAGATCCATACCTACTTATTTGTTAGTAAAAATGCAAACCTAAAAAACTAATGTTAGTATTAAATAAATAACTAATTGATTGAGTGGCAGATCCGGTGGACTCATCGATGATGGCTGCAAATCACTATATGACTGCGTGCAGTCGTATCCAGCGAGCCAGCATCGGAGAGTCCCACCGGTCCGCCAGTGCGCGCAGGATGGTGTTGGGACTGTCGCGCGTGCGGCGCATGCTAGAAGCGCACCGATTGCGCATGATGGTCGCAAAGCCATCTGTGTCAGCCGCCGCGAACATCGCGGAGGCGCTGCAGGCTGCAGTGGCGCGGCAGCCCCATCAGCACCCGGAACGCGTTATTGTATTGAACTTTACCCAACTGCGTAACGTCAGCTTAGACGGGTGGTCGTCGAAGCTTTTGGCCAACAGGCAGTAACGACAATCGGCAAATCTCGTGTGCTTAGTCGTTTCTCTTTCTCAGCTTTACGAGATTCTCGTCATGTGGGATGGTAACATCGATAATCATTGTGCGGCGCGCTAATCGGTCTATCACCACTATGTTATATTTATTAAAATAAAAATTATAATTTTTTAAATTATGTTGTTATTAATATTTTTTTATATTTTTATTTTTTTAATAATCGTCAGTAATTCTGAAATTTTTGGTCACAGTAGCCATTTACTTTATGAAATTCAGTTCGTTGCCGTATACAAAACAACAGCAACGTTTTCTTTTTTGCCTTTTTACAAAATATTTTATCGTTTTAATAGCAACACTAACAGCAGTGTTTCGTTGTCGTCATTTCAGAGTCCATCGTGAAACTAAACACTGAATATACAACACAATGATGCTCGAACCGAGCGGAGAGCGCTGCGGCAGTGCCGCCACCGCGCGCGCACTTTGCGGCTAATTTGAATGGAAGCTTTTTGTATTAAAATTTCTTTAAAAAGTTGTTAGGTCGATATTTTTTGTTTGGCATTGTTCACCGATTCACAGCGAGCATGAGAAAGGAATTTATATGCAGCATCTTATAACCAGCTGCGTGCGAATCTGGTTGTACGCTTTTTCTGGACAACGTTAGTACATGCGGCTTTAGTAGCAAAGGTGTAAAATAAAAAAAAGAACGAACATGTCATTTTTTTATTTGATATACTTACGATTAATTTATTTTCTAATGTTAATATTTTACAGATAAAACAAGAAAAGTGCATTTTTTCTAACAGTTAAATTAGCTAATTCACCTAGGGAATAGATTTTATTTAACTCGGCAGTGGACATGTCCTTTTTATGTTATAAATAATAAAAATCCTTCACAAATGAGTCACTTCACGTGTACACTTGGTACTTATTGAACAATTTGATTATTAAAATTTAACACTAACACATGTATCCACTTTAAAAATATGTGATACGATTTATAATTTCCCGGTTTATTTGGATAAGATGGATGGATGGACTTGTTGATTAAGTACATCTGGGTGTCAAATCAGCACGATCACTAAGAATAAGAGGCATCAAGCCACTGTTAAGCCCGATCTGCACCTGACAGTGGAAACAATGTTTCTTTTAAAACGGCACATATTATTATATCAAATCACACGGAAAAAAATATTAAGAATAAATTGCTGATTCCCATTTTACTTGTGTCACAATACACATGATTTTCGAACTACTTCTTTTACCGGAAAATAAATCGAGGTATTATAAGATGTGATTACCACGTCACAATCTCTGAGAAAAAAAAGTGCTTGCGCGCGGGCAAATCCGCAAACGAAAGCTAATAATAGAAATAAAATATACTTTCTTATGTAAATAAAAGTACTTATATGGTAAATTTAAGGTATTTTACCTGCCCCAAAGGCAGGTTTCATCAATGAAACTGAACGCGATCAGCATAATAAACCACATTCGCGAGCTGTCAGTGTCAGTATTTTCTATGGAATATCGACACTGACAGCTCTTGAACGCAGTTTAGATGTACTTACTGATCGCGTTCAGTTTCATTGGTGAAATCCACTCTTAGTGGTATCTATTCGCCGTCTTCGGCAATTTCCAGCTTGACGCGTTTCTCGTGCTTCAACTGGTCGGTGGTGGTGACGGCGGCGCCGAGCGCGGCCGGCTCCTGGTCGTCGTCCTGTGCGTCGTCCTTGCTGTTCTCGTGCAGCAGCACGTACTCGCGCTGCGAGAACCCGAACTTCACCACGTCGCGCTCCAGCAGCTCCACATAGCGACGGGCTTCGATCTTCTTGTTGTTCACGAAAGTACCGTTCGCGGATTCTAATAAAAAAATTCAAACAAGTTCTAGTAAGTACGTAGGAGTCGTGTCAGAAGACGATCATCAAACTTTAGGACTTTATTTTAACACTCTAAGTAAGTCTTCCTTATTGAATCTTTCCCGATTGTTATTTAACTCAAACAAATTTCATCTTTGAACTGTGATAATCAATTCGATTTCAGAATGATAAAATCACACATTTGTCTTTTTTAAATGCTTACAAACAAAACTATAATTGTTAGATAGGAAATTGACCGATTTTAGTAGCATACATACCCAGATCAATAACGTAAGGTCGCACCCCGCGCCCCTGCGTGCCGTCTGCCCTGGTGAAGGGAGTCGCGCGGTACTGCAGCGCCGCATGCTGCTTGCTGATAGAGGGATGCTCCAGCGCTATGTCCACCACCTTCTTGTCGCGCCCGATCAGGAAGGCCGACTGACGGTGGATGTATAGGATTGGAAGCGCTTTGTCTCCTTTGAAGGGGTAAAATCTGGAAAGTATTTAAATTCTGTTACAAGAAAGATTTATCATTACTGTTTTTATTTGATTTGTGTGCGATGAGAGGCGATAAGGGATGTACTTTAATTATTTCATCAACCAAGAAATGAAAATCTGAAGTTAAGCGAAGAATTTACCAAGACAGAGGAAAATTCAGTGAAGTTATTATTTCTGTACATGGTTTTAGAGCCTCATCTATACATCTTCTATACATCTATATCTATACATATAAATAAAATTGGAGTGTCTGCTTGTAATATTGAAATAACCGCTTTTTACTACATGTATATGAATATATATATGGTACATACACCAAAACCACATTTTTTACAATTTTTGTCTGTCTGTCAGTCTGTTTGTTCCGGCTAATCTCTGAAATGGCTGGACCGATTTTGACGGGACTTTTATTGGCAGGTAGCTGATGTAATAAGGAGTAACTTAGGCTACGTTTATTTAAAAAAATTAAAGAATCGACTGTTAGGCGGAATATGTATAGTGTAATATATTATATTTAAAACTAGCTGACCCGGCTAATGAAGCCTAAGGTTTAAATACCATATGGTATTTAAACATTAGGCCAGCAACAATTATACGAAATTTTTGTTCACTCTGAATACGAGGCGTCACAATAGCTACATCTCCATGAATCCATAGCAGCAAAGAGAATCTCAACAGGTGGTGGTTCTCTGACGGTTCCAATCGTGTGTTTGTGCGGCGCATGCCCTGTTAACGGTTCACGTGAGGACTAAACGATAAAATTTGTGGATATATGAGGGAGGGTTTTAACTAAGAAAAAACTATGTTTGTCATCGACACTTAAAAGAAAAATAGCTATATATTTACCTCCATCTCCGTTTAGGCTGCTTAGCGTCATCGGGTTCTGTGTACTTGATCACAACTCCGTTGACTGTATTGGCGTCAGCTGTCAGTTTGCCAGACAGGCCAAAGTTTGGCTTCTCTTTGTCAGCAGGTTCCTTGCCATCCTCTGTCTTAACATCTCCCTTTCCCCAGTCGTATTCTTTATTCTCGTCAGCATCTGCAAACCTACGCAAATAGATTTTTTGTTTAACATTTGGTTATTGTGATCCTATAATCTGTATTTTGCTACCAACTATGCAAAATTTATGGAAACAGAAATTTCAAATTTCGTTTGAAATGTTTATGATGATAAGATCCTGCGTTTTAAATGATTTTTTACTAACCTGCTCTTGCGATCTCGCGACCTAGGCTCTGTCTTGACCGGCGGTCGTCCGCGCTCCGCATGGCGATCTTCCGGTCTGCCCGACCGCTCCTTCCGTTCATCACCGCGCCCGTCCCTGTACCGTTGCTCTCTGGCGTCCGGCCTCTCAGGACGACGGCTACGCTCTTTGAAGCGCTCTTCTTGACTTCTTGATCGTGATCGCTCTCTAACAAAGAATTGCAGAGTAATAAACAGGTTTTCTATTTTCTTCAAGATGGCGAAACAAAGTCACATTTGAAGGCAAAATTCAAAGAAGATTAAAATCTACAGATATGATAATACAAAGGGCCAATACCTGTGGTGTGGAGCTGCCGGCTTGTCGGGCCTGCCAGCGGTGCTAATGGGCTTCTCCCGACGAACTTCGCGTGGCCTGTAACCGAAAAACATAATAACTGATCGACCATGCAAACACATCCTAACACAGACAATTCACATTATTGCCAAGGATTGCAAACTGGGTGCTCCACCACAATACATTTTTATTTCAAGCTTTAACAAAAAAAAAAAAATACAACAAAAATTATAACAAATATATTGTACTTTTATTATTTAACTGAAGTAACCTAAGAGCCCTACCAAAGATTCTTTTATTTGGTCAATAGTAGATTATGTCACCAGATAATTGCAAACGTTGTAGAATTGTAAAATATCGCGCGAAATAGTAAACATATTGGAATCTATTGAATTTGGATGGGATTCATTGTGTGCAAAAAGATGTTTCCATAATATGTCAAGAAATCAAATTCTAATAAAGATTTATTTAAAAAAAAATTACGGAGTCTGCAATTTTCCGGTGACAGACATAAATATATTTTTTTTAATTTGTAATAGGTTACAAAATCGAACACTATCGACTCATGAATAAGAGAATTTTATGCTAGAGGCAATCATCCTCAGTTCAATAACTGTTTTAGCATAACAATATATTCATTAATTTATCTTCAACACGAGGAACCAATTATTTTGACACTCCTTTAAATCATACACTTACCATTACTTTGAAACACAATGTTGATTTCGCGAGCATACCTACGTTCAGCCTTTCGTGAACTTCTCATATTTTGACTAATAATTACATAGATGTTTAAATCAAATAGCTTTTAACTAAGCTAAGAGCTAGTTTTCTTTTTGTCTCATCAAAGCACAAAATAATTTACGATCTTACAGTATTAAAAGTGTTGTCTTCTGTCATATTGGTTTATTGCCATTTATCTCATTTCTATTACTTTTAACATTTATGTGTTAAAAAAATCATGGTTTGTATTGGCCGTATTTGCAATATTTTTGCATAAACAAATTTTTCTCTATTCCATTTAGTCATCTTCATCTTACATAAATCCAGCTTCTTTATCCTTACTTGTTTCGATTCATCATTGACATTTTAGTGCATTTACATAAACATAGCTAAATTGCTTATTAATTCAATGCATTAGCATTAAAGTATCGAAGGCTCTGGGGAGAGCTGGTGTCCATTATTATTCTTGTTTAGGAATAATGATGATAGGACTGATGCCAAACTGCTCTGTTATTTATAAGTGGGTATCAGTTTGGTGATAGAAGTGATAGGAGTAGCGGCTTTCCTCTTTAAATCATTATGTGGACAGACAAATGGCAGAACATTAAAAATAATCTTGACTCAGCATTTCCATTCTATTTCACAGCAACTTTTTGTATGAGTTCCATTATCAAAATCATTTTGGAATCTAAAGGATACAGTTCATGAGAGATAGTAGTCTGAATATACACAAACAAATTAAAACAAATGAACTCCAAGGCAGCTCCAGTGTAAATGTAATCTTCAAATCCATTATATTTCTCAATATAATTCATATCCATAAAATGATGTATCTGAATCCTCATTTCTAAATAAGTAGCTTTCTACATCACATCAACAATATAACACATCATTGGTTTTCTTTAATCAATTTAGTCTCCTTATCTTGTCAATTTTTGCATTTATTGTTGTTCCTGTTTTGACTTCTCCAGTTGTCATTGCTAGTCTGCTCCATCTTCCGTTTTGGTTATCTCATGTTATTTCTACATAAAGTGTAGAATAATATAATTTCAAGTCTGTTTATTATTTGATTAAGCATTTGAAGAATAATTCCGTAATTGGAAGCACTTGAATGCCTGCATAGTCCAAAATGAAAATAGCAATCTTTTGCTGATAAGCATCCCAACAAATCTATAACAATCGATGGTTTCACACATGCCTATAGCAAGTATCATTTAGGGTGCAAATATTAAAATATCTTTGCAACACCGACATGCTCTGATCATTATATTTTTCGGTAGAGTAGTCACTGTAAAAATAAATATAGTTATTTAACGTCGAAGGTATACTGTTACCAACCAACTGTGGTCGGCAGACACGCATGCAACAACATTCTGTATTGTATGTGTAAAAATGTATAAAATAGGTGAAAGAATGTTCTTGAAAACAAACTACCATCATAACCTTCTCTAACGGCGTAAACTACTTACATCTAATTAATAAGTAGAAACATGGCTGTACATACCTTTCAGAAGAGAAGCGCTCTTCATGATACCTCTCCTTCCTGTCGGCGAACTCTCTCTCGCGGAAACGCTCGTTGTCAGGTGGACCACGTCTAGAAAATATTCATATATTATAGCTTTGTGTCGTTCGATACATCCGACTATGATAGTGTTCATTACGTTTCATATGTAAAAAGTCTGAATAATAATAAAGACCTACAATTAATACAACTGTTTGCAAAAGTGAATCAGGTTTGGGAGTAATGATGAGCTTACGAGAGAAGGCTACACTATCACTATAGCTATCCCGGAACAATGCCCGGTTCCTGCGGGATAGGTCGCGTGCGCGAGGAACGGGAAAGCGCTAGTTAGTATAATTCGTTTCGTAAATCAGTTATTTACACTATAATATTTACTAGCTGACCCGCGCAACTTCGTCTGTGTCACATTTTACATTATTGCTCCGCTCCTATTTGTCATAGCGTGACGATTATAACCTTCCTCGATAAATGGGCTATCTAACACTGAAAGAATTTTTCAAAGCGGACCAGTAGTTCCTGAGATTAGCGCGTTCAACCAAACAAACAAACAAATTCTTCTGCTTTATAATCCTAATAATATTATAAATGTGAAAGTTTGTATGTTTGTATGTTCGTCCGTCAATCACGCAAAAACGGACGAAGTGATTTGGATGAAATTTGGCACATATGTAGGTCACATCCTGGAATAACACATAGGCTACTTTTTATCCCGGTAACATACATGACTTAATGGAGACAGAGGAAGAAGTGGAAGTCCAAAGTTTCTGCTACCAAGTAGTACTTCAGACTCAAAAGTAACAGGAAAACAGAAAAATGACGAAATTTACTACCGGGCTAGAACTTTTATTACGAGTGCTAAAAGATTCACAAGTACCAGGAGACCAACAACATGTCAAATTATTTTTGGGCAAGATTTTTTTTTATTAGCAGAGCAGATACTTTTGAAGTATTTTCGGGGCGGGAATTACTAGCGCTACAGATTCACAAGTACCAGGAGAGCAGTAACATTTCGGAAGTTTTTTTGTGGCTTGATATGAGCGCTTTAGATTCACAAGTACCAGGAGATCAGAAATATGTCGAAGCAACGCTATACATTCACAAGTACCTGGAGAGCAGAAACATGTCGAGGTATTTTGCCAGAAAATTACGAGCGCTACAGATGGATTAAAATAGAGGAGAGAAATATCTGAAAGTTTTTAAGTTGCTGGAATTATGAGCGCTATACATTCACAAGTACCAGGAGACCAGAAAAATGACGAACGAAGTTTTTTCAGGGCTGGAAATTGTAAATGCTATAGATTCACAAGTACCAGGAACGCAGAAACATTTCGAGATATTTTCAGTACCGGAATTGTGAGCGCTAAAGATTTACAAGTACTATTACATACATGTATAATTAGTAGGATAGTAGGACTTTAAGAGTAGTCCAATTTTTCTTGAACTTATTAAGATGAGATGAGATAATATGAGATGAGATGAGATTTTTCTCACCACAATCCTACTAATATTATTTTAAAAAAACAGACCAAGTACTTTCGAAGCTAGAAATACGAGCGCTAAAGATTCATAAGTAACAGGAGAGCAGAAACATGACGAAGTATTTTCAGGGCTGAATTTGTGAGTGCCAATGATTCTCGAGTACCAGCAGAGCAGAAACATGTCAAATTATTTAGGGTAGTTTTTTTGTTTACTGGAAAATAGATGGCTTTCATTGCAAGCGATTCAAAAGTACCAGGATAACAGAAACATGTTGAAGTAATATCGAGGTTAAAAATTTGAGCGCCAAAGATTCACAATACCAGGAGTTATTCAAAATATTTTGCGCAAGAATTTTTCTGGGCTGGAATGGTGAAAGCTATAGATTCACAAATACTACGAGAGCAGAAACATGTTTTAATTTTTTCGGTGCTGAAATTGTGAGCAGTTAGGATTCAAAAGTAACAGGAGACAGGAACATGGCGAAGTTTTTTCCGGGCTAGAAATATGAGAGCTAAAGATTTACAATTACCAGGAGACCAGAAACATGTCGCAATATTTTCGGGCCTAGAATTGTGAGAGGTTTGGATTTAAAAGTGCCGGGGGAGACCAAAAACATGTCAAAGTATTGCCAAGGCTGGAATTATGAGCGCTACAGATTTACAAGTAGATACCAGAATACCAGACAATTGATATACATATTTTTCGACCAGAATCGTGAGCGCTAAAAATTCACAAGTACCTTCCAGGGGACCACAGGCACAAACATGTCGAAGTAATTTTGGGACTCACACTATCTGGATACCAGAATCATGATTCTGGTATCCAGATAGTGTGAGTCATTCTTGTAATTGCATCTTCATGAAGATGCAATTACAAGAATGACAATATGAGGCAATTAAGTTGCGCACCAGTTCTAAAGTCTACGCAGACGAAGTCGCGGGAAGAAGCTAGTATTAGTATAGATTTAAATTTTATCGTAAGTTTTACTGCCAAAATAACACTGTTGCAATTACATTTCAATGCCACCCTGATAAGAAGTTTAAACTGCCTATTTCCTCACATATTAGGTACTTCTCATCTGGGCATTCAAGTTTTTTAAAAGATTCTTAGAAACACATAGTGCTATTTAGAAATCATTATCTAATTACCAAGTCATTAGTCAATTAGTTTAAAATAGCATGATACTTCATTCACATTGTTAACACAAATTAAACTATTTCAACCTACTCTTTGAGAAAGTATTTTTTCTGGAACTGCTAATGTCCTAGATTGTTTTTGACAAATATGAGGAATGTTAATTGAAATAGCATCATTAACAGTATTAAACCTGATAAAGCCTCACACCACACAACCCTCGTTAGACTAATAGCTATAACGACACAATTAGAGAGGTCCTTCCTCTGAATAGGTATACCTGAAAAACTAATTTTTTGGGTTTTGCATCACACTTAATAAGGTACTAATTAGTGGTTTAAGAACTTAAAAAAATGCTGTAATTGAGATTTAAGGGGACAATACCTTTCACGATAGTCTCTCCTGTCTTCAAACTCTCGCCTTTTAGGTCCTCCCCGCTCTTCATATTGATTGTAACGGTTGAAACCTAGGAAGAATAAAGTATGTGAACAAATGGATTAAACTTAACCCACATTTTTTTCAGTGGCTCATGTTGACCACTAAGTCATTTGCTGCTTTATTAACCGAGGTCATAAATGCTATAAGTGTTTAAAATAGTCAATTACTTACCTCTTGTGTCTTCCCTTTGATGATATCGCTCTTCCTGCTCCCTTGGTCTCCGTTGATATTCTTCTTTTGGTGATCTGTGCTCTTCATACCTCTGATTCCTAAAGAGAATAACTTATGTACATTATGTCTGTATTACATTTTTTCCCCACTACAACCAGCACATTCATGTAACCTACAAGCAAACATTTATGCGTACTTGTAATGTACCTTTTAAACTCATAATCCCTCTGCCGTCTATTATGTTCTTCATTGGGATCATGATATTGAGAGCTTTGACCACATTTGTCTCTATTTCTATCATATTTGTCTGGGCGATATTGTGTATATCTGCAATAATTGAATGATGTAGTGTAATGAAATATTACACAATATCATTTTAGCCAGGGATATAATTGGTTTACCTGTCATTATGTTCCCTCTCATATTGCTGATACTGTTCTTGATACTGCTGCTGCCTTCTCTCTTTGCTTGAGCCTCGGTAGAAACGCTGCACTTCTCGCTCCCTTTCATACTCCTCAGGCGACACTGATCTTTGGTATTCCTTCCTGAAACACAAACTTTTGTTAATTATTTTTTTCAAACTGCACAAAATAAAAAAGCAGTCTATTTTAATGTTCATAAATCTTACTGATTATAATAAGTCCGTATTGGTTGAATTGCTTCTTCAGAAGATCCACGACGTTCTTTTACAACACTATGCAGGCGACGTTGAATTTGCTCTTCTTCTATGACACAAAAGACAACAGTTAAGAGGCGATACAATAAAATCGTAAAATGCTTCTGTGTAGTAACCTATTTTTAGCACAAAACAACAAAGACAACTAAATAAAATTGCCACAAAAAAAATACCACGAGTATCTCACCTTTAGCACTAACTGAAGTACTCCGCTGCCGCTTGTGCTTATGTTTATGCTTGCGCTTCTTCTTAGAAGATATTTCGCCCTCACTAACGGAAGACACATCCTCAGGACCCGAAATACTTTCTACCACGGAATCCGAACGCCTCTTCTTCTTGCTGTGCTTCTTCTTCTTTTTCTTATGCTTGCGTTTCTTCGGTCGTTTCTGCTCGTCGGAATCACTTTCCGAGTCTGAAGAATCTGCACGTTTTCTTTTCTTTTTGTTGTAGCGGTGTTCCGATAGTGAAGAATCTTCACTATCGCTGCCAGAAGAACTGCTGTTAACGCTTGCGTCGGATTCATCAGAATCTTCGGACGACGTGTGATGGCGCTTCTTAGATTTCATTTTTATGATTTTGGTGATATTTTACAACTAATTCTGAAATAAAATACCACGCACAAGAATCCACAACTTCACAAGACCAAAAACAAAAAAGCTAACACTTGAAATGAAACACCATAGAGTACTAAGAGTACTACCTAAAAGACTGTGAACACAGACTACATAGAGATACTACGTATACTGTGAAACACGAAACACAACACACACTGAGAGTAGGTACTATAACTTGAACCGACTGACTGAACGAATGAAATGAACACAGAACACAAATTATCCTAGCGGGGGAAATGAAACTACAGCTCTATGTGGTCTGTGAAACCATAGGATTTTTTTTTTTTTTTTAATAATTTTATTCTTGACCATGGATACATGTCCTTCAGTCGTAACCATAGGAAACACGGACTGAGTTGCCATCACCAATTTATAAAATTCCCAGAAAATCCAAGTCAAATTCCTTGGTTTGGGGATAAAAATAAAACTACTGATTACCCAAAAATTCCCCTAAACTTTTGCAATCCATAATGTGCACATAAAGGTGATAAAATGAAAAAAATAAGTAACAATTACAGACCCTGTCGGGCACAGCAAAACTATATGTCGCCGTCGTCGCGTCGGTTGGGTTGGGACTCTTTCTCAGCTGCCATGGTTTATTTTAATTATTTCTTTGAATTGTTCCTTTTTTATTCCGGACGTTTTTATCATGCTCTTCACATCGTTCTCACATGTATGTTTCAACACGATGTCAACAAAACTTTGTAACAATTTATTATTTTTAAAAGAGTGTCCGTGGAGTTTCTTGCACGTTCTTTTCTCCATAGAGATCTACGCTTTGGAACGTGCAAATAGCTTCATCTTTTTGGACTGACCGCCCTTGACAATTCAAAAGTCTGTAAATGGTTTAGTTGAAATGAATGCTTGAGTATATATTTTTTTTAATCTGTGAGAGGAAGAGCGCTATAACTTTTCTTGTAAAATTATTGCTTTTTATGTGTTTTTTGTTTCCTGTCCAACTTGTTAGGTACAAGTTCTTAAATGTTCTATACATATTTTTATTCCGTTTATTTATTTTCAACACTTTTTTGATCATTTTTAAATATTCAATAGTGGCCCATGCTATAGGTCTCCAGAGAGGGGAATCTCCTGACAATGCGAGACCCTGTCCAGAAGTACCGCTTTCTGAATCAAGCCCTTGATCCAGCTGCCCAACGAGAGCTTGCTGAGCTGTTCGGCTCTGGTCGAGGCTCGTGGCCATTGGTGGACACGATTATCGGTACAATAATAACTTGGCTCGTGAGCTAAGTCAAGATATTTTATTTGTTTATCCTTCTCGGCTTTGACGAGGTTCTCATCATGCGAGACGGTTATGCCTACAATCATAGCAAGCTTTTCAATTCGGTCCACCACCTCTGGATCAGGCTTATTGGCAACAATATTCCTGTCAGTGATGATGGACCGATCCCAGTACAATGTGATATTGCCACTATCGAGAACTGGGTCAGGCGTATACCTGTAGTACGGCAACTCCGACTCAACAAGAGAGTATTTCAGAGCAAGTTGCTGATGGATAATACTGGCTACAAGGTTGTGCCTATGCAAGTAATCTCCGTTCCGTTCAACCCCCCCCCCCCCCCCCAAACCTTAAGATATCAACTGCTTCCTTTACTCGTTCAAAGTTGACAAAGAGTACCGTCATCTGTATCAAAAAGCAAAGGTGATGCTCAAAGAAAATGATGGTATACTGCACGTTTTACAAAATAAATTATTCATCCCATTTCAAGAACACACAATTCACCAATTAAGGTCTCTGCACACAGCCGGCGTGGCGTGGCGGGGCGCGGCGTGGCGGGGCGGCGACGCTGCGTTGGCGGGCGGCATCGGTCACACTGCGGGCGCGATTCCGTCCTGTCCCGCCGCGCCCATTCACGCCGACCGTATCGCGACGCTATTCATTATTCGCTCCGTACCGTCCAACGCGACGTGCTCATGCCCCGCTGGCAGTGTGACTACTACATACGTAAACCAAACAACACAAAGTGTCGGCGTCCTGACGGCGCTGCGCTCACGTCCCGCCCCGCCGCTTCTGACTTGTATTCCTGCTCGGCGTGGCAGCGGCGTGGCGCGACGTTTACCGTCGCGTCGAGCGGGACGGCTTTATGTGGCGTCCTCCATAATATCTAGTACATTACAACTGCTCAGCGTCGCGTCGCCGTCCCGTCCCGCCACGCCGCGCCCGCTGTGTACAGAGACCTTCAATCGAGAGGTTTGCGAAACACTGTAAAGCATTATCTGGTGTGTTACCTTCAAATTTTGCAGTCAGTCCTGAAATTGAAGACGCAATTTTTAAGTATTCGGCAGTGGAAAGCAGCTATGACTATCACCTCCCCTACTCCAAAAGCTGCTTTGAAATGCTTAGATAGATGCGATCATAAAATATATCCAAATATGTACACGTTGTATCAAAATATTGGCTACCATACCTGTTTCCACTGCTACACCAGAAAGGACTTTTTCAAGCCTACGGAGACTTAAAAACTGCTTGTGGAACACAACGAGTGGAAACAGACTGAACGGCTTGGCTGTAATGAATATTCACTTTCAGTAGTTTAAGTTTAAATAGTTGCTATATAATGTTTTACGTAAGTAAAAAAAATAAAGACAAATTTTATGATTTCATTTCACGAAAACCGAAAAAGGGTTAAGACATGATATCGATGTTCAAAATCCCCAATCAACTTGAGATTTCCCGCAGTTTGGGGAATTTCCCACATGGTGGCAACGCTGATCACGAAAAGGATGAAAGTAGGCTTAGATTAATCTAAGAAAGTAGGTAAGTTTTTTTACTGTCTACGATAACATCAGGTGCAACCACAGAACACAATTATCCTAGCGGGTAAGGGGTGCAACCAACCGGTTGGTGGGTTGCACCTTTGGTTGACTTGGTCCAATTTACGCTGACATTAATTTCCAAACCGACTTAGAAAATGAATATTTTTTAGTAAGCATAGTAAAAGGGAGGAAAGAACCCAGTGACTAAATTATATATTTTTTTATAATGTTGAACAGCAGTTCGTAGGTTAACTATTCCCGTGCTTACAATGGAAACTTCCTTTATATATAATACTACTCTTTGATGGAAACTCAAAATATCTGTTAGTCATTTATTTATGAGATAGAAAAATGACTTGGTTTGGAGGTTCAATACTAAAAAATATGCTTGAATTTTGAGATATGACAACACAACACTGATAAGTCCGATAAGTCAGTGTTATTTCAGTTAAATTTCTCTATGATTTATACGTCAGTGAATTTCTCTCAATTGTCAAAATGTGTCAACTGGTGTCAACGTCAACTACGTCAAGAGACGGAAGTTTACAATAATTTGCAGTGTTGACTTTTTTTTCACCACTTTTATTCAATTATTACTGGTACTGTATAATTTTAACGGCAGACCTCGTATAGTTTTTGTTACATTTATTACAAGGAAAGTTTTGTTGTCCATAATCAATTTCAATCAGTAATATGATCAATGGAAATTTATTACAGAACTTCACCCGATAAGGCATCGTTGGCACACTTTAAAGGAGGTTTGTAAAAGGTATCAAAACACCTAATATCATTGAAAATATGGCTACACGCAAGAGAAGCGGATCAGGGTCTAAGAGACACCTTAAGGAGAAAGTGGTGCAAATCTATGAATCTTTCTTTAGAGGCGAGGATTTAACTACTGATAATGCTACATTCTGGGATGAATTTTTTCTTCTGAAGCCTAAAATTCCCCAGTTAGAAGCTGAAATTCACAAACTATCTGTGGAACAGCTTATGAGCATGAGAGAAAGTATGAACTTACTTGTTTCCCAATGTATTGAAATGTTAGGACAAGAACATCATATAAGGTAATAACTTATTAATTTTTTAGTCATTGTATTCAATTGAATTAACTCCTATTGTCAATTAAAGAAACACCAGAAGAGACCAGTGTATGAGTTTAATGTTTCAGATTAGTGTATGCACTTCAAACTCTTAGTGCTCTTTTAATAACTATGTACCAAAGAGCTGGACAAGACCCTAATATTAATATAAAAACAGTTTTAATTGGTTCTGACAATCCTGACTTTAAAATGCAAAAGTTGTTTGAACATTGTAGCACCATCTTATCAGGTATGTTGTAGTTTTTGTAAAGATCGAGATTTGTAAAAAACATGATAATACATGTATTGTTAATTTGTTCCATTATTTTGTTTTCTAATCACAACTATATTTTTTTATGCATTACTTTCTTTCATGTACCTACAGGTACAGTATAAAGATAATACATACTCACCGTTTGTTAACAATTTTAAACATTTGCAGGAGATGTTCCAGACAGTTTGAAATCAATGGTTTTAAAGCTTCTTTTAGTAATAGCAACTGGCATAGACAACATTGATGATAACTCTTTAGTAGAGTACTTTATGCAGAACTCATTGTTTGAACCTTTGATACAACTCCTGTGCACATCTACAGAGAGGCAACATCATGGTAATAAATATTTTTATCTTTATTTATTCTTGTATCATGCATAGGTATATACATAAACTCATACCATTTACCCATGGGAGTAGGTAAAATCATATTAATAGATGAGAGAATAGATATACTAGCTTTTGCCCGTAACTTCATACCCGCACATTCTGGCTTTTTCCTGTTCCCGTAGGGATTTTGGGAAATCCTCTATTAGTACTCCCCTACACTCAAGCCACAGCTTCTTACGAACAGTTGGTCTGATTTGAAAAATTTTTTCAGTGTTAGATAGCCCATTTATCGAGGAAGGCTATAGGCCATATGTATCATCACGCTACGTGGACGAAGTCGCGGGCAGAAGCAAGTATATTATAAAACAAAGTCCTCCGCCACGTCTGTCTGTCTGTTCGCGATAAACTCAAAAACTACTGCACCAATTTTCTTGCTGTTTTCACCAATGAATGGAGTGGTTTTCAAGGAAGGTTTTAGTATATTATAATTTATCAAGTGGGCGAAGCCGCGAGCATCAGCTGGTCTAGTTTTATATAAAAACTAGCTGACCCGCGCAACTTCGTTTGCGTCACATTATTCATTAATAAAATGACTATAAAAAAGTTTTTTTCGTTGGTAGTGGTGAAGGCTAAACACGTGCTTTTGTCAGTGCTACGAATATTTTCGATTTTTGTGATCTTTTTTGGTTTAAAACTCGATCGAAAGTGTTCTCTGTGTCTGTGTTCTTGGTGTAAGGTTTGTTTTTTGTTGTAAGTGTCCTTCTTTTTAACAATAATTCGAGATGAACTCGAAAAAGCCCCCTGATCCTGACCCCCCTGATGAATTATTTGATCTCTCCCCCGGACTAACAATTACCCTCCCCCATGACATCGAAATAACACAACAGGACCCTATTATGGATACGGATACCCCTAATCGCAAGAGGGCCGCTAGTTCGCCCCTGGTTTCTTCCAGTGTTAAACCCAAGATTGCGAAAAATATTTTAGGCAGGCTTTCTTATACAGCAAGAGATAATCCACCATACATTGTGAATGTTTCGCTCAAAGACGAACAAACTTCAGGCACTGTGCTACAACCTATCAAGTTTGGTATGTTTTTGACGATAAATAACGTGAATAACGTACATCTCGGTGGGATCAAACGTATAGGCAGAAATCGTGTGTCAGTTGAGTTCAAGTCGCACCAGGATGCAAATAGTTTTCTTAACAATAAAATTCTTTCCCAACACAATTACATGGCTGCCATTCCACAATACAACATAACAAGAATGGGTATTGTTAGGGATATACCAGTTGAGTGGTCAGAAGAGGAAATCATTAAAAATATCCAGGTTCCTGAGGGATGCGGCTCTGTTATCAAGGCCAGAAGGATGAACCGAAAGGTGTCCTCTTCTGGTGTGACAGAGTGGAGACCCACACAGACTGTTGTGTTAACTTTTGACGGACAATTCCTACCTAAACGTGTGTACAGTTTCTACTCTGCTCTCCCAGTTGAGCGGTACACTTACCCAACGGTTCAATGTTATCATTGTTGCCGCTTTGGCCATACACGCACACTTTGCAGATCGAAACCTAGATGTTTTAAGTGTGGTGAAGATCATCCAGGCGATGGATGTGAAGTCACCCGTGAATTGAGTCTCTGTGTTTCGTGTAGTGGCAACCATTTCGCAAATGACAGTGCTTGTCCTGAATTGGGCCGACAGAAGAGTATCAAAGCTCTGATGGCGGAGAAATCGATTTCGTATGCGGAGGCAAGTCGGGTCTTCCCACCTGTTTCCAGATCATATGCTGAAGTCTCCAAGTCTTTCCCACGGAACAAAGTTACTGCAAATAATTCGCAATCCCAGTCCTCAAGTCCCATCCCAGTAACCCAAAAATCATACCGTAAAACGGTATTTTTGAAACCCAAACCCCATATCTCCCTTTCACCCGGTTATGATAGACAAGCTCACCTGAACCTCACTCAAAATTACTCCTTTTCCCCATCAAAGAACGGCTGTGCCCTTCCAATGGAAGCTCCAGAGCCAATGCTTCACAGACAGGATACCTCAACCAATATTTTAAATTTAATTACTGACATGCTAATGTCTGCTCTTGCAAACCCATCCCAAGCTATACCTGACCACGTTGCATCAAAATTGACCACTATTCTAAATTATATCCATAACATTCCATCCCCTGACATTTCTCCAGTGGAACGTGAGGAGTATTACTCCCAGAAAGCCTGATCTTTCTTTTTTAATTAATAAGTTTAAACCATCAATCTGCGGCATTGCTGAGACATGGCTCTTACCTGGAAGCAATTTCAGGTTGCCGTGTTTTACCAGTGTACGTCATGATAGATCTGATGGATACGGAGGATGTGCCTTGCTCATCAATAGCAAGGTATCATTCTCTCAGATTCCTCTAACCTTTGTTGGCGATGACATAAATGTTGTTGCTGTGAAGGCTGAGGGTATAAATATTTTTTCTTTTTATATTGCGCACCCACATCTAGAATATCTTACAATAATTAGGAATTTATTATGTAGTGTTAGCGGTCCAATACTTGTTCTGGGTGATTTTAACTGTCACCATTATCGTTGGGGATCAGATACTTGCGATAACTTTGGCATTGGCTTACTTGATATATTGGATGAACTCAATCTTTGTCTCATCAACGATGGTAGTGCTACACGTAGATCTGCACCTGGTCAGAATATTAGCTGTGTTGACTTAGCATTCTGTTCATCCAATATAGCTAGTCTTCTCATTTGGCGTCGCTTGGATATGACCTATGGAAGTGATCACTACCCCATCATAATTGAATTTCCTTCCAAAAATATTCCTTTTAATGTTTCCCCCCCTCTTTTAAAACACCAACTAAATTCAGCAGACTGGGATTTATATGCTAAAATTCTGGATCTAAGAATATCTTCCCTTCCAGAAGTTAATAGGGATAACGCCCAGGATTGTTTCTTATCCTTCTCTTCCACCATTCTCTCCACTGCTGATGATTGTTTCCCATCCAAAAAACCCCATTCTGGTAAACTTCCCTCCCCGCCATGGTGGGATAGGGAATGCACTAACATGGTCAGGGCCAGGAATGAGGCCGAAAAGACAGTCAACGGCAATATGAACCTGGATAACCTCATTGCCTTCAAACAGATACTAGCCAAGTCCAGGAAATTCCTAAAACGGAAAAAACGCGAAGGTTGGTCAAAATACTGTAGTTCGCTGAGTCCGTCCACCCCGGTTTCGATGGTTTGGCGAAAGGTGAAACGTTTTAGGAGCAGTTTAGCACCTGCCTCCTCTAACAACCTCACGGAAGAGCTGGGATACCAGTTTTTCTCAAAAATCGCTCCAGCTTATGTCCCAGGTGTTGAGGAAACCAGTGTTGATATTTATGACACAGACAACATTGACGAACCAATGAACATGCCATTTAACTTGGAGGAGCTAAAAACTGTGCTATCCCACGTCAAGGACTCCGCACCGGGAGTGGATGGATTCCCGTACTCCTTTATTTCTAAAGCTGGTCCAAAAACCCACAAATATTACCTGGACCTGGCTAATTTCTGTTTTACTTCTGGCTACATTCCCATAGAGTGGAAGGTTCAAGTTGTCATTCCGATTCTAAAACCAGGCAAAGATCCTAATGATCATTGCTCATACAGACCTATTGCCTTATCGTCCATACTCATCAAACTTTTAGAACACCTTGTTAAAAACCGATTAGTGTGGTTGGTGGAAAACAGGAAACTGCTCCCAACGACTCAATTCGGCTTTAGGAAAGGTCTGGGCACAGCTGATAGTGTGGGTATCCTCACGTCAGAGGTCCGGCTGGCCCTTAGCAGGAACGAGTCTGTGGTTGCTGTCTTCCTGGATATATCAGCTGCCTATGATTCAGTTCTCCTCCCTAATCTCAGGCAAAAGCTGCACGAGCTGAGAGTCCCGGCGAGGATTTGTCGCATCATTGGTAGCATTTTTACCAATCGCACCATTCAATTAAGAATACCAGGGGGTGACTCTGAACAAAGATCGGTCTGGAGAGGACTACCCCAAGGATCAGTTCTTAGTCCCCCATTATATAACATCTATACAGCTAACCTGCCCTCTTGCCTTAATTTCAACTGTAAAATCCTTCAGTATGCTGACGACATTGCACTAATGGTCTGTGGCAATTCCATTCAGGATGCCGCTTTTTCGATGAATGTCTCTCTGGCCTCATTAAACCAATGGCTACTTGACAATGGTTTGTCTTTAAGTGCTCCAAAGAGTAAAGCTGTCATTTTTACACGCAAGCGTTCTGTACCTCCAATAGATATTAACATTAATGGTCAAAGCATTCCAGTCGAAGATAAGGCCAGGTTTCTGGGAGTAACTCTAGACTCAAGACTGACTGGGGTCGATCACATCAACAACACGGTCAAAAAATGTGAACGTTCTGTGTCGGTCCTTAAGGCTTTGGCTGGGGTATGGTGGGGAGCTCACCCCTACACCCTTAAACTGGTCTATAATGCGCTGACCAGAAGTGCTATGGATTACTGCAGCTACTTTCTTGAGCCCTGTAACAAAGAAGCGCTTAAACAATTAGATAGCATACAGTCCAAATGCCTAAGAATTGTCGTTGGGGCTATGAAATCATCTCCCATAAATGCGCTGCAAGTGGAATGTGCAGACCCACCCCTACACCTTAGGAGACAGTATTTGGCAGATCGCTTCCTAACTAAGGTATTTTCCCTCTCATCCCATCCCTTGATCCCAATTTTAGAACTAATTGACCTTTCCTCTAATAATTCTTCCTATTGGAACCATAAAGTGGTTCCCCTATTGTTAAATAGGTACAGAGAGCTTAAACAACTCTCCGCGCCTATTTGCCAATACCCTACTCTTCCGGTCTTCTCCGCCGCATACGAGGCGATTCATTTCGAACCAAAAGTCGTTTTGGGATTAGGTTTATCTAGGAATTCTCAAGACGCTAGACATGACTTTGAGTCAGCTGTCAAACGTTATTGGGAAGGATGGAATTTCTTTTTCACGGATGCTTCAAAATTCTCTGAAACCGAATGTACTGGTGTGGCAGTTTATTTCCAAAATTCCAAAATAGCTTTACTTTTTCAATGCCCACCAGAAGCATCAGTCTTTACAGGAGAGTGTATTGGTATTTTAGAAGCCATACACTATATTAAATCTCATCAGATAACAAGGTCAGTAATTTTCTCAGATTCCCGTAGTAGCGTTCAGGCCCTTAAACAAAATCAACTCCACAGTAAAATTAATAGTCAAATCATTATAGATATAAAGAACTTGTTATTTGATTGCTCCCAAAACGGCTTGGACATCGAGATAACCTGGATCCCCGGTCACTCGGGTATTGTTGGCAATGAGTGCGCTGATTCGTTAGCAAAGTATGCCACATCGAATCCGGTTGATCAAAAGCACTACGTAGCGCATAACTACGATTTGCGGAATGGTGCCAAACCCAAGTTATTTAACTCGTGGACTGAAACATGGAAGACGACTTCTAAAACCAAGGGCCTCTACTACGCTGCCATACAGCCTGAAATCCAGCGTAGGCCTTGGTTTTTTAAATATCCTAAATTGTCGAAGAGAACTGTTTCGTCCCTCTGTAGACTCCGACTCGGACATTGTTGTAGCCCTGTGTTCCTGAACAAAATCCACGTCCGGGATAATTCCCTGTGCGAGTGCGGCCTTGCGGATGGTACTTTAGACCATATTTTCTTCTGTTGCTCCCTAAATAATAAATCCTTTGACCTATATAATAAAATTTCCAAACTTAACATTCCCCTCCCAACCAACTTTCATACCCTCCTTTCCCACTTCTCCCCTAAACTAATCAACATTTTGGCCACATTCATTAACGAGAATGACTTAAAATTTTAATTAGTGCGTAACGTGTGTGTAAATAGTCTGTAAATAGTATAAACTAGTAGTGTTGTAGTGTGCTTGTAAATTAGATTATATGTTTTACTAACCCATGTGTTCGTTTCAGCTACACTAACACCTACCACGAAGTAAAACGGAAAGTTTGACGGACTGCCTCTCTGTGCTACCGTCACCACGTGACACTGGCAGAATAGTCGGAACCGGCTCAGTTGCCATAAATATAAAAAAAAAAAAAAAAAAAGACTATAAAAAAATAAGAGTTGGTGATAGAAGGGTAAAAATTTAGGGTTGTCTGTATTTTTTAATGAAACATTATAGAAAAATAAAAAAATTGACCAAAATTAATAAAAAATGTTATTGGTGGACAACGCTTATCACTTAGGGGTATGAAAAATAGATAGTAGCCGATTCTTAGACGTACTGAATATGCATATAAAATTTGGTAAAAATCGGTAAAGCCGTTTCGGAAGAGTAGGGTAACTAATATTGTGACAGGAGAATTTTATATGTATATAAGATATTTTATTTCTGTTTTAGGATATGATGTGGTTATGCTGTTGATGTTTTTAGTAAATTATAAGAAACAGGAATCTGCTAACCCTTATGTTGTAAAATTGTCCATACTAGATGATGAATTAGCATTAAATGGGTAAGTAGTGTAAGCCAATAAATTATTTTCAATTAAAGCATTAGTACTTTTGAACCTCAAATTTCCAGTTGTTTGTGTGGTATCTTAATAAAATTATCGATGATAATTGGGACCTATACATTGTTAATTTTTTAAGTTTTGAAATTAGTTTAAAAACTCATAATATTCACTGTAACCAATACCCCTTTTTTATCAGGAACTTAACCAAACTCATCTTCACAATGTGAACTTAAAATCAAAACTTATGACTGGGAGGCTTATAATTATGTAACAGTGGGGTAGTACAGACTCGCTATAACAAAAATAGTAGGTAACAACTACAGTTACTCCAACCAAATATAATCATCGTTTTTTCTTTCCACCTAGATATGGGCAGGTAATAACAGCAGCACTAAACGACTATGTGATGTCGACGTTCGGTGGTATGCAGGGAGGCGGCGGTGGTGGCGGCTGGCTCTCCTCCCTGACCAGCATGGTGGGCGGCATATTCCTTACTAGCGATGAGACGCAACCAGTTGTCAGAGGACAGAGGAACAGGTGAGGAATATTTTGTGACTAAGACTCTGATCGGAAAAGTCCGAGGACTGGAAGAAGTTTTCTTCGAAGTTTTTTTTTAAGTCGGCCGGCGGCGAGATGGACGGATGACATTGTTGCCATTGCAGGTAGAACCTGGATGAGGCTGGTACACCGTACAGGAACTTGGGGATTGACACAAGAAAAAAGAGGCCTATGCCCAAAAAAAAGGCGAAATCGGTCTGTTGATTATGAGAAGTACCTGATAAAAGATTACGTCATTCAATGTTGCTAAGGTTTTCGTTATTAAAACACTAGGAAATGGTGACGCTCGGGCGTTTTAGGGGACTGTCTACATGTAGTTTATTTTAGTGCTTATTTGTATAAATGAATTCTTATTCTGAAGTTAAAAAGATAAATTAGTAAAAACAAGTGAGGAAAGGCTAACTTTATCTCACTGCCTGCATTAGATGACTTATATTCAAAACTAGCAACCCGCACTCAGTAGGTATGATTTTTTGCGACTTCTTCATATGTTAGCCAATTTACACGAAATATTTAAGAATCCATTGGTGGAAACTATATGAATCCGTTCGGTAGTTTTAAGATTATCGCGTACAGACAGACAACACGCGGCGAAGGGACTTTGTTTTATATAATACTAGCTGTCCCCCGCGGCTTCGCTCCCGTCAATTAAGTATTCATTGCACATATCGAGTTTTCATTGTTTCTAAGATGTATTCTGCTATTCGGGTCGGAGACAAATCCAACGAATCAATAACCATGAAATTTGGTTCAGCAGATCTCGAGTTATAAGTGTTGTAACAAACCCGTCTTTGTTTTCTATATATAGATGTAGTGATAGTGATATGGGCTAAAAATTGCTGTCGATTTGTAAATTATTGGGCTCATATAAGTTTAGGTATCTTTTAAATATCAACCTCTAAAACATCTGTTTAAACCATACACAGTATGTATATGTAATGTAGTTTGGCATGCATGTAGGTAACATTTGTTCTAAATGGGTACAGACTAAGGGGAAATAACTGCATAATGTGTTTTGCATTGGCTTCTTACTACAATGTAACTGTAAGTACAAGTACTTACATAGTATAATAACACAATGTAGTGTAGATTACTGTGTATGGCACTAACAAGTAACATCTAGTAAGCTAGCCATGGATACAGATTAACTGTAAGGTGGATAACTTAGGTTTGTTTGAGTAAGCTTACCCCAAATACCTGTATTCATAGCTGTAAGATAACCAAGTGGCAAGCAGGATAGTGCATTATACTGGCTACAACTTGATAAGATAAATACTCTTGTTCCCCATACAATTTAAAAAATATTTGGAGAATGAAGAGGGTCATGATTTATTAAAGGAATTTACCAGATATTATATGAGGCGATAAATTCAGGGTAACAATAATTTTCAGCCACATAGGTAATCCAACCTGTCGTGTATTTTTCTTAAGATACAAACTTACAGTAGCTATAGCTACCGTTTAACTGAGACCGTGTCGAAGGTGGCAGTGTGGTGTGGGAACGTAATATTAACGCCACTTCACCACAACACCCCTTTGCATGCAGTTGCCAATGGGACTATCCCAGGAAGACTGCGTTTCCACCAGAGATGTACGAGGATGCGTAGCGAGGGATATGTTGTTAAGAAAATAAGAACAAATAGATTAGCTTTATTAGCCTCGTTCAGCGCAAGCGATATTATTGGTTCCGGACAAATACATCCCTCGCTACGCATCCTCGCGCATCTCAGGCGTAGGTACGCAGCCTAACCGGTAAGGCCTAATGTCACCTTTGTCTCCTTAAACACATACTTATTTGTTTGTCACCCAGTGGCGGTGAAGAAGGAATGTTACTGGCATTGTACGAGGCAGCACACCTGAACCGTAACTTTATGACGACACTGGCACATTCGTCGTCAGCCGCGGCCTCATCAGCGCCGCCGTCACCGCCGGCGACTCTGCCACCGCATCAGGTATGTAACCTAAATATTTGTAGAGAATAAACACTCTGGCCCTCCTAGCTCTAGCTCGCACTATTCCTCGCTCGTAATGAATAGGAAACTAGATCCGAATAAGTCCTGATTTAACTATGTAGCGGCACCAACGGAGCAAACGCAACAAAAAAAAACCATTTACGACAAACGCCATTTATTCAACAAACAGCGAACTGTGCTGTTTTGTATTTTTATTACTTAAACTTTATTTTATTCATCGTCATCATCATATCAGCCGAAAGACGTCCACTGCTGGACATAGGCCTCCTCCAAGCGGCGCCACGACGACCGGTCCTGTACGTCTCGCATCCATCGGCTACCCGCAACCTTCACCAAGTCATCGGTGCACCTTGAGGGAGGCCTTCCAACGTTATGTCTTCCGGTACGCGATCGCCACTCCAGAACTTTTCGGCCCCATCGACCATCCGTTCTGCGAGCAATGTGCTCACTGCCACTTTTGGCGATCCTTCGGGCTATGTCGGTAACCTTGGTTCTCTTGCGGATATCATCATTCCTGATTCTATCATGCAAGGAAACTCCAAGCATTGCCCTCTTCATTGCCTTTGAGTGACTTTAAGTCACTCACGGGGGCAACGAGGGTGCCGGATGTTGAGTCGCACACTGCAAATAGGGAATATGCATAAAAAAAAATATTTATTATCTAAACACTTTACCTAAAAATATACAAAAATATATTACTAACAGTGGAAATAGAATCAAAATTGCTCGAAAAACAAACGAGATATAATTATTTTTAACAAATATATCTGTCCCTCTCGCGAAAATGCTGTTTTCTATGGCAGATGTATAGACGTCACGTAATGTGACGTCAAATTCCATGTCGGACTTCTCGTTCTAAAAGTAATCTTTGAAGCGTTATAACTTCATCGCTGATGAAGATATTGAAAAAATATTTTCTAGAGTGTTTACTAGAGCTTATAAGTAATTCATTTTATAAATTAAAAAATCGCGTGCATATTCCCTATTGCTTGGACCTTCTGCTGACAACAGATCACCGATACTCGGTGTCGATTTCTCACCACTGGGTAGTTCCAAACTGTCTGGTGAAGTCTGTATCCGTTTACTCCCCGCCCGATCCCAGCCCGAGAGGCACTCGTTGGGTATGGTGATACAGATTAGCAGATTGGGATGGCATTCGATATTTCTTCGCATGTTATCCTTAGCAGCCTACTTGCTTTTCTTCGACTGACGCTTCGACATGCGCGGACGCCGCTGCCGTGACGGATGTGTTGCGGAGGGGGATGGAGTACTACATTCCGTTCTCTGACGTAATTATGTCTGGCGACGCTCGTCCATGGTTTGGTGCCGAGTGCAATCGCGCTGATGCGATTAAACACGCGGCGTACCTAGCATGGGTCGACGCTTGTACGCTGCACAAAGCAAATGACGTGAGTCATAAAAAGAGAGCCTTCAACAAGGGTTGCCAAGTCCTGCAAGAAGGTGTTGCGGAGGGCTCGTTTTGACCACCCAGCAGGTAGTAAGGCTTTTTGGTACCTGGCTAAGTCGGTCGAATCGAACTTCTGCCGCCCCTCACTACTACCACTGCTGAGACCCGACGGTTCGCTGGCCCACTTTGCTGAGGAGAAAGCGAACTTTGTTTGCAGAATCTTCACGTCTGGATCCTGGTAACGCGAGCCCCCTGCTTCCCCTCATACATACTCGACTCGCATCCAACAGCGAGTCGAGTATGTCAAACATTCGCATTCATCAGAAAGATGTCCGTAGGGTACTGCGTAACCTAGACGTGAACAAGGCTAGTAGCCCCGACGGAATACAGGAAATTATTGTTCTAAGACTTGTGCGCCTGAGTTGTCTCCGATCTTGACACGCCTATTTCGCCTTTGGTTTGACACTGGGAAAGTGCCGAAGGCTTGGAAGCAAGCTAACGTGCAGCCCGTGCCAAAGAAGGGTAGTCAAGTTGACCTGTCGAATTATAGACCCATCTCGGTAACGGGTGCTGAATCGTAAGCTCCTGGCATACCTAGAAGCGAACGATATCCTTAGTGACCGACAATACGGCTTCCGCCGAAATCGGTCAACTGGGGATCTTCTATCGTATGCCATTCACATCTAGAGTGAGGCCATAGAAAAGCACGGGGAAGCACTTGCGGCCTCCTTTGACATCTCGAAGGCTTTCGACAGGGTCTGGCACGATAGCCTCATTAGTAAGGAAGCATTCCTCCCTTCGGTCTGCCCGCCGGATTGTGTGATTGGATCGCAGGTTTCCTGAGGAATCCGTCTATCCGAGTGGTCATAGATGGCTGCCTGCTGCATATTAATGCCGGGGTTCCTCAAGGGTCAGTACTTTCGGCAACACTATTCTTGCTGCATGTTAATGATCTGCTTAAACCCGGTACCTTTGGGTGTGCAGACAGCACTGTTGCTGAGAGATACGTGTCCGACACACGAGCTGATGGGTCGCAGATCCAGACTCTCCGGGAGGCTTGGGTTGAGCGTTTGAACGTGTCCTTACAGGCTGTCTGTGAATGGGGCGATGCCAACCTGGTCAAGTTCAATGCTACTAAGACCCAAGCGTGTCTGGTTTCCGCCAAAAGGAGCCAATTCCACCCAGCTCCATCTTTTAGAGGTGTAGCCGTGCCTCTAACCTATCAACTTAGGCTTCTTGGGGTTACTTTAACATCTACCCTCAATTTTGGCCCTTTCATAGAGGAAAAAGCTCAAGTGGCTGCAAAAAAGTTGGGGATCCTAGCATAGGTGAGACGGTACTTCACGCCGGAATAGCTGCTCAAACTCTATCAAGCGCAAGTTCGATCGTGTATGGAGTACAGTAGGCTAATTCACGTAACTAAATAAGTGCTGTTGCAGCGCAGTTGAAGTTAAGTTTCGATCAATACAACGCATTTCGTATTCTCCACCGCTGTCAGACACGCTCGTGTCAAGTTTGTGTCACGCGAGCGCAATAACGGCATTCCACTGTTGCGCGTCTTTGGTGCGTGCTTCGGAACGCAACATGGTCGGTATTCTAATATTTGTTTGACGTCCCAAAATGACAGCTTAAAAGCTTAAGTTTGAGTTTTAATATTATACCTTGCAGTTAAACTAACAACTACCATGAAGTAAACAGTTCGACGGCCTGCCTCCCTGTGCTGCCGTCACCACGTGACACTGGCAAAATAGTCGGAACCGGCTCAGTTGCCAAAAGGAAAAAAAAACGTTTCTATTCGATTATTTAGTGAATAATATTTTTTCTCTCCACCGTCAGTAAGTTTGGTAGAGTTTGGTTGTCGTGCAGGTGACGCGCAGTTCAAAGATTACAAGAATACCGTTTATCACTCAAACTTAAACTTAACTGCAACTGCACTAAAACTTAATCGGCGCGTCATAACATTAAGTACGTGAATTAGCCCTCTGCTCTCATCTTTGGGACGGCTCTGCCAAATACCAGCTTATGCCCTTGAGTCAATTGAGAAACGATCCAAGAGGATCATCGGTAATGATAGGCTCGTCGAGTCGAAGCTCCAAAGTCTTGAGCATCGACGCCGAGTTGCTAGCCTGTCAGTTTTCTACCGGTTGCATTTTGGGGAATGTGCGTCGAAATAGCATAATTTAATTCCGCTAAGCCCGTTCCATCACCGGACCTCTTGTGGTCCGGTGATGGAACGGGCTTAGCGGAATGATGATGAAGCTTAGCGAACGGCGATGCGCCACCGGTACATTGGACATCCCACCCACACGCACAAAACATTTTGGGAACACATTCATAGTGCGTACAGCAAAGGAGTGGAATTCCCTGCCGGAGTCTGTGTTTCCTGATAGCTACAACCTGGGAGTAAGTCAAGAGTGAATAGGTTACTTCTAGGCAAGCGTACTCCATCTAGACAGCATCATCGCTTATCATCAGGTGAGATAGTGGTCAAACGCGTGCCTATGTAGTATAAAAAAGAATGGATTCTTATGAGGCCCATTGCGAGCAACATGGATTTGACGGATGACCTCTTTCTTGAAGTTAGCCCTATCTAACTGAACGTTTGTCTCAGTTAGACGAACTCATCCACAACTTTGAGTTTAGAGTCTCCGATTTTGATAGGAGTGGGTGTTACATGGGTATTAACAATGATCTTGTTTTTGTCCATGTTCCACCCACTCTTTCAGAAGCCTCCTCCGTAGTCTCAGCCATGACTACATTAATGCCTAGCCTTCTCCAGACCAAAACCTTGAAGACATCCTGCATTGCGACCATGAACAGTCTCCCTGCGTCACGCCTCGCTGTAGAAGGATAGGTTTCGAGGTCTTATCCTGAAGTCAGACTGACATAGTGGCGTTTTTGTACAAATTTTCAAAACCTCGATGTACCGATCGTCAATCTGGCATCGTTGGAGAGACTGCAGCACAGCCCAAGTCTCGATCGAATCGAAGGCTTTCTCGCAGTCCACAAACGCTAAGCAGAAGGGCAGATTATAATAATATCCATGGAGCCACGGCGTCCTCACCTTCCGCCTGACGCAGGTCCTCACCGGACACGGATATTTCGGGAGGTAACTGCACCGAATAGGGCGAGAGGAAACGCCCGGGTGTCACCACTGCGAGAATCGACCGGAGGACACGGTGGAGCACACTGTGCAGGTGTGCCCTGCTCGGGCGGCGCACCGCCGTGTCCTCGAAACGGCGATCGGCGGCGACCTCTCGCGTCCGGCCCTGGTCCAAGCCATGGTACGGAGCGAGACGGAATGGGACGCCGTCACTTCCTTCTGCGAAGAGAGAACCTCTCGTCCCGGCCGCCGTGGTAGACGCCGCGGGCGTCGGAGGCCACCGTAGGCGCGGGCCTGTTGACGGTGAGCTATGGGTGGCTCGCCGTCCGTCCGTCTTCTGACGACAGGCCGTGTCAACGGCGCGTTCGTGTTCCACGCGAGCCTCAAAGAGAGTCAGCACACAGAGGGGTCCGAAAGGGCCGACGCCTGCCGGAGTCGCGGGACTATTCGAAAGAGATACCGTGGCTCCGGAACACAAAGGGCACTGAAGGAACATGGATGGGTTTTAGTCAGTAAGAGTCTGACACTCCCTCCCGCTCCGCCCAGAGCGGGGGAAGTCATTTGATGATAACCCATCCCTAAAAAAAAAAGCCATTGTCACTTGTCACCCTTCTTAAAGATGAGTACCACCACACCTCTACTTCCGATTTTTACCGCGTTGATCACTTGCTCATCTTTCAATATTATATAATTGTATTTTTTTTTTCTAGACATTGATGAAACTTTGAAATTTCGCTAAATCTGACATAATGTGCAATATTTTTTTTTGTTTGTTTATAATGAAATACTCAGCATCGTTCGTTTGTTTGCGGTGCCCTAACAGGGTTCATGCACGAAACGAGACAATAAATGAAATTGTAAACTGCGTTGAGTGCATGCGAATGCAAATTAATAAATACTACGACAAAATTCTGCATCGCGGTATCAGAGTTTACCCTATACGATTTGAACATATACAACAGTCCGATCCGGAGTCCGTCCGGTCAATGGATCCTTCCTTTTCAATGGAGGTTTGCGGGACTTTACTCTCTACCATTTACCTATATATCTACTAGGCTAGTTGCCTGCTCTTCGGCGCCTTTAACCAGGGTCCGTATCATATTATGAAGTCACATCAACTCATCTATTGATTCCCGCCTTGGATATAGTTGCTCAAAAACAGGCAGTATTAGAGTAAGTCTGAAATTTGAAACAATATTGTGTTTCCACATTGCGATTCCATGCAACACAGAATCACAAAATTGTACCATCATAATCACCGTAATTATTCTGGTCATGATTAGATTTTTGTCACTCATTGTTTCAGACTCCTCCTAATTTAACACAAATTCAAGCCCTTGACAACGAACAGCCAACGAATCTGCTAGTCACATTCTTTCAGTATTGGTAAGTGAAAAGAGACAAACCTAAGAGAACCAAATATAGAAAAACCTTATTATACATTATACCAATTGTGAAATGTATTAAAATGATGAATTTATAATAAATTGTTTTCAGTTCGATTGTCATGGCTGACACACGGACAGAGTCGAGTATAAATAAATGCAGTCTATGTTTCATAATACTTACTTGTATAGTAGAAGAACAGTTCGCTAATTCCATTATGCATGACCAAAATCTCACTTTTAAGGTAAGGATTGACCAGACTTTTAGTAAATATCTTTAATTGACTCTCAATCACCACAATTAAAATTCATTTTCGCTTTTATAGGTACAGTTGTATAGGCTCCCAATGCGCCATAGGAAAATTGTTCTAGAAGAACCACCATCGCAACCCCTTGCATCGACCTTGATAGGTAAGCGTCTCATTTTGTTAAATAGAAACTTATTATCGATATCAACTTGTTAACTTGATTTTTATACAGACAGAGCACAAAACCTATGGTAAATATTTAAATCTTTCAGATCTTCTCGTCGAATTCATAATGTGCCATCTACTGAAGAAATTTCCTGGGGAACTGTATCAACTATGCGTGGGAGTACTGCTAAGGTTGCTAAGCTACCAAAAGCGATGTCGCGTAAGACTAGCAAGGGACTGGCGACCTCTGTGGGCCGCACTCATTGCTCTGTTGAAGTTCTTAGTAACTAACGAAAGCACTTTGTTAAGGAGACATAACATTTTTATCATGGCGCAACAGGTGTGTATAACATTTTACTGACGCGCTTCGATCAATCCAATTTATACCTTGTAACAATGATATAAGATTCACATGAGACGCGCTCGTGAGTTGCATTAGAAATACCTATGTACTATCAATTTAAGTGCACTTTGTTTCTAGGTCGTGAACATTTTCAATCTATTCATTACATTTGGCGATACGTTCCTGCCAACTCCTGCGTCTTACGATCAATTGTATTACGAACTGATTCGAATGCATCAAGTATTCGACAATCTCTTCTATATGGGTATGTTGGTTGGTTAGTGGGTCTTTAATATAAATGTTACAACTGTTTAATTATTTTTTAAATATTTCACAGCTTTACGCTATTCAACCAGTGATGGTGAATTCAAAGCAGAAGCGTTGCGACTAGCCAACTGTTTGGTGAACGTACGCGCTATCATCCAACACTTTTCGCCAAAAATTGAAGCCTGGCTGGCGTCGCAAAATCTGTCCACGCCTACTGAGGATCAGGTCAGTATTAAACCATATTTAATCAATATACTTTTCTCAAACATGCTTGGAAATGTGAGCATTATTTTGACAACCTTCTTCGAGATTATTGTAAATTGAACTGACCTGACCTCAACTCAAGCAGCGGCCGGCAAAAATTGTATAAAAATCCATATCTGTCGTGTTTTGCGGCCAAAGAAATTACGTAGTAAACTCATATCTGTAGTGTAATTTAAAATTGGAACAATCATTTATTCCGAAACATGCAACCAAGAAGGTAACTTATCAAAGGTTTTATTTAAATTTCGAACTGGCTTGCAAATAGAAAGATGTTTATTTAAATAAAAAATGAACACTTTTATGCGGAAATAAAATTATTGTTATTGGTTGTTCGACAATAATTTTGAAAAGTAATTGTATTTTAATTTCCGCGCATTATTTGAGAAAAGTATTATACAAGCCTTGGCCACAACTAGGCATTGATGGACTTACGTACCTATACACACATCAAAAAGTTAGCGATCACTTTGAAAAATCGAAAACTATTTTGTCACGGTAGATTATATTATGATTACTTCTTCTTTTTAGATTCTTTATTGAAAATATAGAATTAGAATATAAAACAATAAAACAGTTCAATTATTTTTCCATATAAAAAGGCTTTCAGTCCTAGCTTACGCTCATTCAAAATTCTGATTTAGTTACGTTCATTCAAAATTCTGATTTAGTTAATTTTAACGGATTTAAAATACTTTTTCACGGAAAGTTGTAATTGAAAAAATGCCAAGTGGATAATTATCAGAAGTTTTACGATCAAAAATAGTAATTTTGAGGGAATAAGGATACACAACACGAGAGAAATAGCACGCAGAGTTGCTGTATCCCAATCCTGAGTCGACCACGTTGCAGAGGTACCACGGGTTTGGTAATTTAGCTGACCGACCCTGCAGTGGTCGCCCAAATGTAGGGACTGCTGCCCAAAAGCGCTATATTAGATTGCTGGCAGCCCTTGACCCAAAAATCAACGCTACTAAAATAAAAGCAGAAGTTCGGGCCGCCTCTGGGCTTGGAATTGCTTGCACCAGGCTGGATTACGAGCACGGAGGTCTTGGTGAGCGCCTCTGAATCCCCGGCAACGTCAACGACGAAGCTAGAACGCCTTTGATCCCGTATCGAGGCTTCAAAACAGCAGACATGCATTAAGCAGTTGCTATTGATGGAATTGTCAGATCATTCCGAGTAAACCATGGGCACCAATTTGTACTGGTCGATGAAAATGCGCCCGCACAAGAAAACGACATCACAAGGTTAGACTGGCCTGCCGGCTCGCCTGACTTAAACCCAATAGAGCACACGTGGGGTGCTCTTAAGCAAGCTCTTTGGAACCGTCAGCCACGTCCCCATGGAGGAGTTATATTATATTGAATATAAACCTTTTATTAATAATTTGTTGTTCAAGTTTGGTCAAACTGGATTTATCTTTCTATCAAATTCTTGTTACAATTACATTCTGATTTTAATTACACAATTTATGTTAATAAAAAACAGGGTTTTTCTATTTAAAGAAAACACACAACAAAGATTTTTTCTTGATAAAGTTAAATTTAAAAAAATATATCAGCTTATGCTAGTCATCGCAAACTTTTTTTGATGTGTGTATGTGTGCCTTGGCTACGCCCGGCCCACATTTACACGTTCGTCCATCAATACGTCTTTTGCTGGCCGCTGCAGTAATGTATGTAACTGTAATAGCGAACGCCACACCAGGGTTGTGCCATCAACTTTTCAGTTATCGTCGCGCGTCGTTCTTCAATCGTTCACGATTGGGTTGAAAACCAAATACCTAAGTTTGGGCCCAACAAACCGCTGCTGGGTGCCAATTTAAGTAGCTGGCGCCCAACACCTTGTGATTACGTTTATACAGTTTCCATTAAAGTAAAATGACTTTGTATTTTACAGATTCTAGAAGTAGTCCGAAAAAACTACGATAGCCTAATCCTTAAATTACAAGAAGGCTTGGAGTCGTACGAGCGTTATTCAGAGAGGGACCATCGTCCGCTCTTGTCGCGGCTAGTGCTTGCCGCGCGACAGAGAAGCGACAACTCCGCCGTGCATCACCACACTGCAGCCGCCCTTGAGCATTATACTAGCATTTCTTGAAAGTATTAAAATATTTAAACTGTTGTGGCGCGAGAATCAGCTGTGTTTTTAAAGCTCTATCCAGAGTTCCGTGTCGCCCGAATCAGTGTTTTTGGCATTTGAACTAGTTCAAACTATGTATGCGAGTCTTTTCGTCCATGACGCTGATTCTGAGAAACTCGGGGCCCGGAAGAAAAACCTGAATGTGGATAAACAGACTTGAGGCACCCCAATAATGTAGCGCTTATTAGACCTTTAGGTACTCCGGATGTTGAGTCTGCATCGTAGCCATTTCGTAGAATTTGCCATTTAATGATGTGGCAATCATTACGTGAAATGGCTGATCACTTCCTAAACTGGCAAATTCAACGATTTGGCTAATCTATATAGGTATAACAAAAAATGTAAGCTATTGTCTAAAGCGCACTGATGAGCCAAAAATTTACAATTTAACCAATATGTGATAAGTTTCAGAAACAGTTTCCGTAATAACTGTGAAAACGGTCACACTTTTTATGACATTCACGTCTAGTTTTAAATGGCTAAAAATGGTTTATTTTGCGTTTTTCGCAAATAATCATACCAGTTTTGTATTTTAATTAATATTTACCCAGGGCCGTCTTATGTATGTTCGGTGCCGGGGTGCGAAGATAAGCCTACACCCCGTGTGTTGTCAGGGTTCGGTTTGCGCCCTATAGGACACAGCGCCCGCATAGTTAGCACCCGTGGGTGAAGACTGCCCTGTTTATATCTTAAAATATCGTTTAAATCAAGTGTGAATGATCCAAACTTGATCATATCGATACCAAGCAATTTCTCTGATAATAATGTACATGAATCATATTAATCCTAGTAGTTACATGATAAATTAATGGATTTAAAATATATCAGTTGATAATCATGACGACAATATACAATAATTGTATCGATAAAGTTTTATCATCTTAACATCTAAGTTAGATTTTAGTACTGAATAGAAAGTTAACTATTCCAATGTTTGATTTATTTACTTTACTGAATATTATTTAAGGTTTAGTATTTCGAACCTATTTGTTACCTTCGCTAGTGTTATTTAATAGTGTCGCTATCTTCGACCTAGTGGGCGTAGGTATCATTGAGACTTGTTTCGTACAAATAAATAGTTTGGAAAAAATGCTTCATAAATTAAAAAATAATGACAGACTCATCACACATGTTTCTTTGAGGAAGTCAGTGGTGCATACAACAATGCAAATATAAGAATTAATCATGTTGTTTACTTCACATCTACATAAATTAAAATGCAAAATACAATTTGTGTTCATGTTATGTTTACCAACCCCATTAAAGTTGGGAAAAGGCTAGATAGATGATGTTATGTTTTAGATGCTTAGTGTACCTTTAACATTATTGGCCATGTATTTTTAGAAATGATTATACTTGCATGTTACTATTTATGAATTAAAATGCTTTAGGCTATCTAAATCTGTAACAGAAATTATCATTAAACTTTTATGAATTTGAGTAAAAAATGAGAGTAAACATGAAATATAATAATTTTGATATGTGTACAGAAAGAGCTTTTAAAAATGGAGTTTGAGTATATGATATAAATAATGTTACTATAATAAATTATTTTTGTGAACCAAATGACTGGCTTTCTTTTTACATTAAAAAATGAAACACCCATCAATATATTGTATAATATAATTATATAATTCGACATAGAATTGCAATAACAATCATTAAACATTACATCAATAGTAACATAGACTAGATAATTGCTTTTATTGGACTAGAATTGCATTTAAGGTGAATGCTCCAACCATCCCGCGAAATTCAAATTTTCTTACGTTTTTTGCAATTTGCAGGCCAGTGCTAGGTTGTATGTTGATTAAAATACTATTTGCGGCTGTAAGACATATGTAGTTACAGAATTATAATCATCAATACAACGCTCTAAGTTCATAAAGCTCTAGGAATGACATTTTCTGTTTTTTTTTTGTTCCTACGCCTTTATGAAGTTGGAGGGTTGTATTGGTGATTTTGATGATTATAATTCTGTAAAACTACATACGTCTTACAGCCGCGAATAATATTTTAATCAATATACAACCTAGCACTGGCCTGCAAATTGCAAAAAAACTTAAGAAAATTTGAATTTCGCGGGCTGGTTGAAGCATTCACCAGGACTGTTTCTTTGATACAGGACTATCATGAATAACGTAATACGAACTATAAATATAACATCTCAGATCATTGTACTCATAAGCAGCTTTTAAGGCGGGGTTGCAGTACTTTTTAAGATTTTTGAATGTCTGAAAATTAATCAATTATGAGTTTTCTAATAAATAAAAATCATAACATAAAAATTGAACATACCCTCAAGTAAATCGTAAAGATAGAAACGCGATTTAGAATGATTGGCTCGATACTTTTTTTATCAAACATGACACTAAATCAATTTTTAACGTGATACTGAACTAAGAGATTTCATCACGAATATATATAAAAGTTATATCAATAGATAGAGCTTTTTATTTTGAAGTAAATGTTAAAACCATTTTGTATAATTTCTTTATCAGTTTTCGCCAAGAAGAAAAAACAATCAAAATTTAGGCATTATTTCGCTCGCCGGACAGTCGCTGTTGTTCGTCAAAACACACAGTACTGCAACCTCGCCTTAAGAGCATTTTCATTGATTTCAATCTGCAGGTTTCAGTTCAGCAAGAGCTTCTTTCACTAAATCCTGTAAGTCCTGCGGCAAAACTGTCTTAGACATGATCCTGTGTTCACCATTTGACAATTGACACTCATCATCATCATCTTCATAAGCTTTCCTGAGATCCGTGGATGAACCATCACTGTTGTCCTTGTTCATGTCATCATCACTATCAGAATACTTGCTTCTATTAGTCTCTGAGCTGTCATGAGATTTCAGCTGTTGCTCTTTAGAGTCATTGGACTTAACAGACCCAGAGTCTGTGAAGAACTCATCTAACAACATTTGAGATGGAAATATAGGTATGTATTTCTGGCCATTGCACCAACTTTCTAATGTTTTCTCTAGCTCTGTTATTCTGTTGGCTAGAATTCTGTAAAAAGGAATTTGTTACATATAATTCTAAAAAGGTCTGCTTATCTGTATAAATGTATCCCAAACATTAGAGATAATATTCTTCGAGGCAGGATATTTAGAAGCATTGGATATGGGATGATAGATAACAATATCAGTTTATACAACAGCTGTATTATAATTAATTGAATGTAGAATAAAGTAAATGCTTCAAATATACATACTGGTTGGTCTTCCTTTGATGTTGGAGGGCGATTGACTTATCATTTAATGCTTCAAAGAGGCCAAGACATAGAGACCTCAGTTCAGCTGCTGAACCCTGCTTCGACCCTGCCTTAGAATTAATATTGTCCAAGAACTCTCTCACTGTAAAATACATAAAAACCAGACTGAACATCAACACAAAAAGAAAAAGTGAAAAGTTGTTGCATTTCACAAGTGCACATAAGTTCAGCCTCAGGTATCTATACTAATATTATAAAGCAGAAGAGTTTGTTTGTTTGGTTGAACGCGCTAATCTAAGGAACTACTGGTCCGATTTGAAAAATTCTTTCAGTTTTAGATATCCCATTTATCGAGGAAGGCTATAGGCTATATATCATCACGCTAAGACCAATAGGAGCGGAGCAGTAATGAAAAATGTTACGCAGACGACGTTGCACGGGTCAGCTAGTTAGTCATATAATTCAAATATGCATGGTTGTGTTTACCAATGAATTTAACAAACCTTGCTTTTGTGTCATAACATCTACAAAACCTTTCTTCATGTAACTAGTGTAGTTTTTATTTCTATTATCAAGTAATGTCTGAAAAACAATAAAATTAACATAGTTATCTGATGTATAATATTATACTTCCTGTACTGATAAATAAACAAGTGATGTTAGAAGCATAGAGACCTTATATTTTGTCAATGTTCGTTTCACAATTTCTTTCTCCACTTGGAGCTGTGTTATTCTTTCATGTAGATATTTATTTTCAGTTACAAGAGCATCAATATCTACTAAGGGCTTTGGTGGGTCAATCTCATTGCTGTCCTGAAGTTTGGCCCTGTTAGATAAAATGTAACTGATCTGATGGCTGAGCCTCTGGACTTTATTCTTATAGTAATCTCTGTCAGAAACCAATTCTTCTTTCTCATCTAGTGTTGCTCTGTAGTCTAACTGGATTTGTTGATACTGGAAAAAAGAATCATTTTCATAGAATACAATTATTAAAGTATGAACTTTTGCAAGTATGAACATTATTTTAAGAAAATACCCTGGAAGTGAAGGTATAACATTTTTGGTCAGTGGGTCGTCTTAGGGGCGGATTTTTTTTTTTATGACCACTTGACTAACTATTTTTTTTTTCCATATTTTCAAAGTAATAGTCTAACTAACCTTCTTCTGATTTTTTTCAAGTTCATTTACCAACTGCTCATAGTCTTTGTGGGAATAGCTGAATATAGTAGACAACTTCTTATTTCCATTGATTTCTTCGGAGAGGCTTTCTCTTTTCTGCAGCTGTTTCTTCAATGCAATTATGTCCCCTGTAGCTTCTTCTAATTTACTTCTGAGAGCTTCAGCCTTAATTTGAAATAAAAGTATTTAAAACTTTGGCTTTGAATGGTAAATGTTAGCATTTATACTGGTAACTGCATGCTGGGGCTGTTGCAATCTATTTTACATTTAGTGTTATAAAGTAGTGTTATATTGTTGAAACATAATTTAAATGTATCTAAATTAGTCAAACAAACAAAGCAGAATATATTGTGAAAAGATACTTTGAATTAAAATTTACCTCTAATTTCAGCATATTGTTATGGTCCTGTGTTTTAGCAAGCATCTCTCCACCGCTGATTGTGTTAGTAGGTGTTAGTCTATAAGCAACATTGTTAGCACCTGGGCTAGATTTCAAAGGAACTGTCTTCTTGCATATTAACTGTTCTACCAATACTTTAAATCTGTCTCTTTCCATGCTACATTTGTCCAACTCTCTGCTCATAATAGATAGAGCATCGATCTTACTTTGTAACTTACTTTTCAAGACTGAGTTCTGAAAAACATTTGAGCGTTTATTTTCGATCACATATTCACTTGGAATTTAAAGGCTTTATGGGCATGCAAAATACTCTACTTATTAAATGAGCTAAATAAATACATGAATATTGGAGCAAAAGGAATCAAATTATATTTTTTACCTCGAGAACATAGTCGTCTAATTGTTGATCTTGAAATTTCACTTTGGTAACAGATGATTTATTGAACATGGCTTAAAAATTTGTGCTTTATATTTATACTAGTATGAAAAATGTAATACAGTACATAATATTAGGGTTTAGTTTAATATATTTTCGTTGAATTTGCACTAGTACCCAAAGCAAAGGACATCGATTCGCGCGAGTGATTGACATTGACATTTGACAGATCGTCTTGTTTACTGACACTGACGTATAAATATACGTCAGTGTTTACTGACCATTATTGAGTGAATGGTAAAGTTTTTTTTTTGCATGATTTTTTTGGTCCTTCTCCTGCAGCAAGATTAGTATAATAATCATGTCACAGTACAGGTACTGTACCCATACATTGACCCATACCCACTGATCACCAAACCTTGATTGACCATCTTGGCAATACTGTGACAGTATCTGGTTTTATAGCACATACTTAGCCGAAGGTACGCGACGCGACCGAAGTTCTGCGGCTGATTTTACGTTCCAACCATGTATGTGGTTCCAACGTATTCGGCTGATATTACAGACCATAAGCGCCGAACTACCGCGGCGGAAATTCAGTTGCGTAACTTTAACAACACAGACGTGTATTCAGCTGTCGTGGCGTCGTGTCGTATTATTATAAACAGCCGGACAGACAGACGCTCATTGACAAAGACAACCGCGATAAATCTTGTGTGCTCTACAGAACACGTTGCCTGACGTTGCCGCTGAATGGCCGCTGAACTTACGCCCGACCGAAGTTCGGCTATACGCTATAACGTAACGTAAATTCGGCATAATGTGTCGTCAGTAATTCAAATAGCATTGCAGGCGTAATCAGGCCGAACTTCCGTCGCGTACTTTCGGCATAGTGTGTTTAGACACTAGCTTGGCTTGTGCGAAATTGCTGCTGATCCAATCGAGGCTAATTTTAGTAATGTTTGCAGTATTGTACATTTTGACTTTATAGTACAGTCAACAGCACATCAAGTTACCATCAACTGTCAAATTTTCTCATTCGATTTTCAACTCAATTCTTATGTGGATCAGGTTTAGAATCATTTGGAGATATTTGACCGTTTGGTATAACCTGATGTGCTGTTGACTGTACAAGCACTTTTAATCCATCCATTGATCCATTCCACACGTTTGCTAGCGTACAAGCACAGACTAGACTACAAATACAAGTGCGCCCCGTGCCCACTTCGTTGGGCGGTAAACATTTTAAATTGTGATGAAATTATGAGTGTGGTTCGGTTAGTACTGACTGCTATGATTTATTTCCTGACGGCCAAAAGGAGGGTTTTGTTTTTATTGCATAATAATATGTATGTAGCTAGGCTAGCGAGCCGCTGCGAGCGCTCAGCGTTTGACTCCCTGTCCCTTGTTGCAGAGACATGCTGCTTTAAATCACTGAGACGCTGTGCACGTTCAGCGCTAGATTCCCGAGCACGGACCTGCGATGTTCTCCAGCTTTGGTTAGCAAGCCGCTGTGAACGCTCGGAGCTAGATTTTAAATTAGAAGAGTGACAAAAATAATTCACGTACGAGTCAGCGTCTAGAGATCGTACACAGTGATGTCTGTGGACCACTTAAACAACCTTCACTGAATGGCAACAGGTATTTCGTAAGTTTCATTGATGACTACAGTAGATACTGCCGAGTATACTTTATTAAAAATAAAAATGAAGTATTACAAAAATTCATAGACTACAAGTTAGAAGCAGAGAACTTCACAGGAAACAAAATTAAATGCCTACAGACCGATAACGGTACGGAATACAGAAATTTGAAGTTTGACTCATTTCTGAAGCAAAATGGTATTGCAAGAAGATTGACAGCACCATACACTCCACATCAAAATGGAATCGCTGAAAGGAAAAATAGAACCCTTATAGAAAAAGCAAGATGCATGATGTTGGAATCAAAAGCGCCTATGTGTTTATGGGCAGAAACGGTTTATACTGCAAATTACTTGTCAAACCGAAGCGTTAACCAGAGTATTGAAAACCAAACACCATTCGAAAGATGGGTAGGTAGAAAACCCTGCGTTAATCATTTATATGTATTTGGTGCTAAAACGTTCATCCTAAAGAAAGGAAAACATAATCACAAATTTGCTTCAAAGGCAATTCCAGGTATGTTCGCTGGTTACTCGGAAGTTTCAAAAGCGTTTAGAATATACGTCCCATCGAAGAAATGCATTCTTGTTTCCAAGGATGTTCGAATTTTAAAGAAAATGTTCTACGAAGATGGTAAAAATGTGATTTCTGTTCCTTTTCAAGAATTAAATGATCACAAGCGATCAAACGAGACTGACAGTGATCTGGATGAAACAGAAATATATGTAAAAGGTACTACAAAAGAAAATGCTAGTAGACAGCAAGCAGTACAAGATAATGTTATTGCAAGCTCTAACGAGGTACCTATGCAAAATAATAACGAGTTGTTTTATGACTCTCTCGGGATTAATGACGGCAGTGAAACTGCTGATCAACCAAATGAAAACGACATAGATGTCGATGCATCTGTTCTTATTCCAGAAGAACGGAGGTCATACAATCTTCGTGATAGATCACAGATTGACAGACCTAAAATATTTGAGGATTATGTTATGGCAGCCATGGATATGGATAATGTACCAGAACCTCAAACTTTTAATGATGCTATAAATAGCAAGGATAAGGTCAAATGGTTAGAGGCTATGAAAAATGAAATGGAATCATTGAAAGAAATGAAGACTTGGGAATTAGTCGACCCTCCGAAAAATCGTAAACCATTGCCATGCAAATGGGTTTACAAAATAAAGAACAATCCAGATGGTACAATTGAGCGACATAAGGCCAGACTAGTAGTAAAAGGTTTTTCACAAAAACCTGGCGTTGATTATCAGAAGACTTTCAGTCCGGTAGCCCGCCTCAGTACTATAAGAGCTGTCTTAGGAATAGCTGCTCGAGAAAACTTGGTACTTCAACAGTTCGATGTATCGACTGCGTTTCTAAACGGGGCTGTAAAAGAGGAAATCTTTATGAAGCAGCCAGAGGGATTCAATGATGGCACTAAGAAAGTGTGCAAACTTAAACGCAGCCTCTACGGGCTGAAACAAGCTCCTCTATGCTAGAATGTCTGCATATCAGAGTATCTTATAAATTCAGGATTCAAGCAAAGCACAAAAGATCCTTCTTACGTGAACAAGTCTTAATTGCGCTTTACGTAGATGACGGTTTGGTGGCTTCAACTAGTGAAAGTGCTGGTAGGAAATTTATTGAAGAACTGAGAAATAGGTTTAAAATAACTACAAAACCGGCGTCTTATTTCCTTGGACTTGAAATTAATAAAACCAAAGATGGTTGTATTACCTTAAACCAAAGGTCTTATTCTAAGAAGATACTTGAAAAGTTTGGAATTACTAACTGTAAAGTCGCTGCAACGCCGGCAGTAAAAATTGGCATAGATGAAGAACGAGATGATGAATCAAATGATGAATCAAATTCATCATTTCCCTATCGTCAAGCTGTGGGTGCCCTAGCATACCTCATGGTCGCTACAAGGCCAGATATAAGCTACGCTGTGAGTGTTGCGTCAAGGCATCTAGAAACTCCTACAAGGTTTGATGTGATGAGAGTTAAGCGAATTTTTAGATATCTTAAGGGTACTATAGACAAAGGACTTGTCTTCGCGAAAAGCCGGGAGAAGAGACTGATATGTTTCAGTGATGCTGATTTTGGTGGTGACACAACAACTGGCCATTCGACGTGAGGGATGATTTTCCTATTCTCCGGTCCCATCATGTGGAAAAGCCAAAAACAACCAAGAGTAGCAATCTCTTCAACGGAGGCCGAACTCGTAGCCATGACAGAAACTGCGAGAGAAGCCTTATGGCTAAAAGAACTCCTGGAAGAATTAACAGCCTTAACAGACCTGAACGAAAAACCGACAATTTACGTTGACAATGAGTCTGCTATAAGGTTGTCTGAGAACCCACCATATGAGTTCCATAGGAGAACAAAACATATCAAGATAAAACATTTCTTCATTCGAGAATGTATTCAGAATGGAGATTTCGCTGTCAAACAAGTCGCTACAGAATTGCAATTGGCGGACATGTTTACGAAGCCATTGTTTGGACCAAGACTGAACATTCTAAGCTGTAGAATTGGACTTCAAGATTTGTCGAAGCTCTAAAAGTATCGTGGATGTGAAGATATACAACCTTAGTATAGTATCGATGGTTGGTTGCTTAGCAATGTTTGTTATACCAGTCTATCTCCGTCATTTCGTTTTTGTCCCAGCGCGTGCTTGCGAAATATTTTCTCTATTCCTCGAGAGACTCTTCCGTACGGCGTACTCGAGCTGCTCTTGTCTCATGTCTGGGATGTCTGACGGGAAAGTTGTGATATCCTTTTAGGCATGATAAACAATTGCTGAAACTGTCCGATATCCCAAAAACAGAAATATCACAGCTTCGAACTGGAAGAATGAGAACGAAGTAATATTGTAATTGTGTTTTGAGAAACCGAGCAACCAAAACAATTTTAAAGACCAACAACATTCAACCAACTACGTACAACTCACCTACCAAACGGCAAAAGTTAAATATTAACTGGAGAGGGTCATTAATCCGCGGAAAATCTTAACACCACGATTCAGAAAAATGACGTAACCCGTCCGTACAAAGCATGTTCTAACTAATGCCACCGTTTCAGTATATAGTATAATGTACTCTGTGTCTAAAGCGGTTCGTGAAATGAATGGACGGCGCGGGCGGCGTTTTGCGATTTAGTAATTTTATATTATCTTCGAAACTATTCAACCAATTTATTGACATACTGTTTTGCGCAAATCGTATCTCTATGATGTTCTTGTGATCATAATAACATTTTTTTCGATAAGGTTTAATATTTTGTTGTTTAAAAAATCGACCAAAGATAAGTAAAGATAAGTACGTCGAAAAATACTTTTTTTAACACATAAAAGCTACTATATCTGCTAAAATATAAAAGATAGAAATATGGTGCCGTGGACTTTTTTTTAGAACTATTCTAGGCGGACCAGGTTGCCATACATTGTTTTCAATTATATACAACTGTTAAGGCAGCGCACGCAAATAACTCTGTCGTAAGAGCTATTTTTTTCCGCATGGATAGACAAAAATTGAGATAGTTCGACTAATATGCATGATATCTTTATAATTTATAGCCTATAGCACTTACGAATAATGTAGCTTTCTACCAGTGAAACAATTTTTCAAATCGGATTAGTAGTTCCTGAGATTACCCCCTACATACAAACTTACAAACTTACAAACAAATGTTACTTCTTTATAATATTAGTATAGAAGTATAGATTACTAGCTGACCCGCGCAACTTCGTCTGCGTCACATTTTTCATTACTGCTCCGCTCCTGTTGGTCTTAGCGTGATGATATATAGCCTATAGCCTTCCTCGATAAATGGGCTATCTAACACTGTCAGAATTTTTCAAATCGGACCAGTAGTTCCTGAGATTAGCGCGTTCAACCAAACAAACAAACAAACTCTTCTGCTTTATAATATTATAGTATAGATATTTTATTTTGGAAAAAAATAGGGTTCCGTAAGATATTTGGGTTTTTCGGACACAAGGTGTAAAACTCAACCGGAAAAGTTACTTATTTTGCGTACGCTGCCTAGATGTGTACTGGCTTTACGTTGGAAGAATTTTTCAAAACTTATGTTATCTGTGCGGTAGCCGAACCGAAGTACCGAACGTCACACAATCAATGTCAATTTGATTTTAGAACAAGGTACAGAGTAGTACGGATTTTTCTCATTTACTGCAGATGTTAAGTGAAATTGCTGCTTGTATTAACCCTGAGCACTGCTTCGATGCAATGCGTACCGGACAAACACAGAGGAGTAGGTTCCGTTCATCCTAACGCATGGCAAGGATGGCCGCGTCTGGTACCGAAATCGACGAGTTCTTGAACGGGCCTCTGGTTTCGTGGGTGAGTGCACAATGATTCGTGCCTCTGTTTTTATTACTGTGCGCGTAAAAATGAAGCATGAGATGGATTTAACCCGCCGTTCCGTATGAATGAATGTGGTATTTTGTCATTTCTGCATGTTCTTCAGTCATTTATTTATTTTTAGGTCCTCGCCAAAGGGTGAGAGAATATTATTCGTTTTCTCTGTTGTCATACTCGAGTGATCAAGTTGTTTTGTAATGGATGGTTGTTTGATCATGTTGTTAGTTTACATCCCCTTTACTTACAATTTAATATGGTTTGGCCACCTATATCCTTCCAGCTGTTACCAAATGTATAGTAATTACAAAGACTCGTCAAATGAAAGTTATAAATAGACTTGTGAATGTTTGTGATAAAAATAGACAAAAACAAAACACTTAAAAAAAGTGATCTGAAAGGTTTGAATGAATGATTAATTTATTGTTTGCTATTAAAAAAGTCAAGTGTAGAGATATCAAGTTCTAGTATGAATAAAAGAGAGTTTGTGTTCAATATCTGTGTACTACATTATCAGTGAAGTTCCCACAGATGTTCATTGATCAATTGTTGGTGTGTGCTACCATTGAATCAAGAATACACATATTAATAACAACGAGAAATTCTTCACATGATGTCTTGATGATCCCTATTGCATATATTTAGAAAGTTTAATTGATCATGAACCTAACAAATTAAACTTTCTAAGCTTTTTATGTTGAAGTATTTTTCTTTATAAAAATAAAAGCTATGAGCATGCAACATTTTTAAATCAGAGAATAACTTTTAAGTTACTTATGTCAAAACTTACATTTTGCAGATAAAATCATGTGTACCAAATCCAGACATCATTACAGAGTATTCATCTCTGTTCAATGGAGACATACTACACCAAGTCTACCTCCAGATAGACCCAGAACCATCATGTCACATCACAAAACTAGCGGGGTTAGAAGACCAGGCCCTGATATTAGGTAGAGTTAAGAACTTCGATGCCATCATCAAGAATGTGAAGAGCTTGTATGAAGAAGAATTAGGAATGACTCTTTTGGTGGTCCCTGAGTGTATATGCTTGGGGAAGTCACCAGAGTCAAGGGAAGGTCTAGAAACTATGAAGCTCTTGATTCTACTTCTCCTTGGTGCCGCTGTCCAGTGTCCCAATAAGGAATTATTCATTACAAGGATCAAGGAACTCAATGTTGATCTACAGCACAACATTGTGGAGTGCATCAAACAGGTATGATTAATATTCTAGCCTTGGTACTATAAATTATAACAAACAATTTGGTTTTACTACTCTATTTTTGGTAGTAATTTGCAGTAGGTTTTCAATGCCCTTTGCTTTGAGATGCCATTCAGGAGTAACATATAGAGGATTGTTAATAGATAAAGAAGTCAGTCATCCATTTGTGAAAAAGGAAGTTACAGTCACATTAACATGAGGCATGCCTCAGCCATACAACTGATAAATGAACCAGTCAAGCATGACCGACAATTGTCTTTTAAAAGTACAAGCTTACATACTTTGTGGTGCTATTTTTGAAGATTAGATAAATAAAGTAGGTCTATTTGATATGCTGAAAAAAAAAAGTTTAAATGTCAAGGACATAATTTTTTTTAAATTTATTTTGCTTCAACACCATCATGTGCCGGATATTTAAAGTATATTCAGTTCAAACATCTTAAGACACATTTTGTTTACATTAACCAGTGAACAGTCAACAGATGTCACAACATACTGTGACGCAGGATGTCCTTGATAGACCTTTGACATTACTAACTGGTTGTCAAATGTTGTAAGAGCTAGTGAGAAGCTATGTATGCAATACTTGATGTTCTGATTGATAGTTTTTTCTTCAGTTTATTGCAAATTAAATGTTGATGAAGTCATCTACACATTATAAAGATGAAAGATTTGTTTGTTTTAAATGAATAGGCTCCGAAACTACTGGACCTATTTGAAAAATTCTTTCACCATTACAATCCTACATTATCCTTGATGAATATAGGCTATAGAATATTTTCAAAAAAATTAGGCGCAGGCCTAAACGCCACGACACAACACGGCACAGTATTGTTTGAGTACATATTCATAGTCCATATTAGTAAACTCTAGTTATAACTAAGATACTTTTTAAAGGTTACAGACATGCAAACAGTGGTACTGACGCCGGATGCTATCGATCTCTTCCAATCGCCGACGATGTTCAATCACATGCGACGGCTGGCCAAAGAACGCGATCACTATCTACAAAACTGGGCTTCCTTAGTTCTGCACGAAGGTTTGTCTGAGAACGAAAATGAAAACAAAAACGGAAAGAATCGATCGATGCAAAATGTTAATCAAAATAATGGAGATAGTCAACATCTTGCTGTGGAGCTAGCTGATTGGAAAGCACGACTAAGGAAGCAGAGACAAGAATTGTGGGTATTTTAACATTAATTTTTAGCTAAATAGTTTTTATTATTATTATTATTCCTTTATTTCAGGCAACAGTAGCCCATACAAAATAAAATACACCTTTACAACAAAATATAAAAATAAACTAATACATATAACATATGAAAAACTAAGACACACGAAGTGACGGCGTCGTGTTACGCTGCGCGGTGTCACATAGCCTGCCACGAAAACGTCGGTAGACTACACCCTTCGGCCAAAACTCTTCCTTAAGGAACTTGTCGAGATGTTGTGTCGGAACCCGCACCACAAACGACTTGAAGTTGGTGTTGTGACGCGGTTCCAACTTCTCGACCCTCAAGGTCCAGTTGGTCTTCACCTTCATGTACTCCACGATCTCCTCAACCTTCGTGGAGTGATGTAGTCGGGACACATACAGCAACGTTGTAGGTACCGTTGCCCGTAACAGCATACTTGGTCCTGCCAGTCCAGTACCGCATTGATTGCGACAAGTAGGCTTCTTCTTCTTCTTCTGCACTTTGGTGAAGCCATCCTCATCACACTCTTGCTTCATTGGACAGCGCTGTGTCGGACTCTTTGGAAGGGTTTCACAGCGACGGTTTTTGTTTTCCCCTTTCTGCTGCTTAGGTAGTGACGCAGCTGGATTGTTTGCAGCAGCAATTGCGGCGTAAGCTAGTTTAGGGGTCGACGTAGCTACGAGTGTCGTATTCTCTGCCGCCGCAGGGGGGCAGAAGGCGGCGGGGCACGGTGCATCGCCCTCGATAATTGCAATCGACGGTGAATCCAATTTCACCGATGCAAAACTGCTGACTGATGCATTTTGCGCCCCATGACGTGTGTTAACATTGGCTTCGTCATTTGCCCTACTTTCCGAAACAGTTTTGCGTAACAACACTATCTCGGCACGTAGTTCATGGATGGTAGTTTCCGACTTCTCCAACTTGCACTGCACATCGGCCAGGCTTGACTTCAGCGATGTAATATCCTTGAGCAGCCTGGTGACATCTACGTGATCGAATGTGACGGGCGGTAACTTATGTAGCTCCTTCGCTACGAAAGTTGGCACGTCGTCAGGATCGGTCACCTTTAGAAAGGTGATGATGTCTTGGATGCTCTTTTCTGTGCCGTCTCTCTTCCTAGATGGCATTTGATCGAGCTTCCCAGTTGTCCGGAAGAGTAACTTCTTGCCCATGCTGATATCGTCTTCTTTGAAGCTCGATTTGCAAATCTGCATGATGCTCACCTCGTCCATAGTATCGATGGTATTCTGTATGAATGCCAACAGTTCGTTTGCGATAAGTTGCTGAGAACTCATTGCGAAATATCAGGCAGCAGCTAAAGCCGCGCACTACGCTTACAACTGTGACAACACGTCCGTATTCGAGCGCGCATCGCACTGCACTGCAGTTTTGCGATTCAGGTTTGACCAGGTGTGCTGAACAAAAGCAAATATTTCTCCGATAGTACATGCTTCCAATAGTCTCTACTAGCACTTTGGCCGCGACTTCGTTCGCGCGGGTTATGTCACCGGAATGTGGCAAACGCCTTAAGGTGGAAGTGCCAGGGTAGCCCGCGAAATGCAAATATTTTCATGTTTTTTGCAATTTGCCGATCAGCGTGAAGCTGTATGTTGAACAAAATACGATTCGCGGCCGTAACGCATATTTATGTAAAGAATTATACCCATTTTAATCATCAATATAACCCTCTAAGTTCATACAACTAGATTGAGTGACTTTTTCACGAAATAACATTCAATCGAGTTCTATAAACTGAACGACCAAAGAATAGAAGATATAGGAAAAATCAACAGGAAAATAGCAAATCTGGAAAAAGAAAACGAAAAACTAAAAAAGGAAATTAAAGATCTATCAACTAGGAATAATTCCTCCAATGTAACTTGCACTGAAACTAACTTCAAGAAAATAGTTCTCTACGGATTCGCTGAATTTCACAAAGAACCAGAATACATCCTCCACAGCAGACTGACAGGTTATATAGAAGACACATTCAGAATAGGAAGAAACAATAGCAGTAATCGGCCATTGGTTATTGAGTTAATAAGTAAGAATATGACAAAGTACGTTATAGAAAACGGCCATTTTCTCCAGGGTACCCGTTTGTTTATTTCTGAATATTTAGACGAAAATGCACGTAAAGAAAGATATATAATGCGAGAAGAAATGCTTAAGGCGCGAAAAAACGGCTTATTTGCGATAATCAGGAATAACAAATTGTTTGTTGAGGGACAAAGCATTGATATAAAACTTGAAACTAACAGAGCCCAGAATAGCAACAACTATACAAAAGAATCAGAGCGTATCTCACAAGACAACTACAACTTTAACCAAAATCACAACCAAACAAACACGAATGAACATACTGGAAATTATTCCTTTCGAAAAAACCGACCAACAATTTAAGATACTTTTTCAGAACATTCAGAGCATGTGTAATAAACAACATATACTGGAAACGTTCCTAACGGAGAACCCAACCTATAAAGCTATATGCATATCTGAGTCTTGGTTATCCCAAGAAAGAATAGCCCTTATGCAGTTCGATGGTTTCAAAATTGCTGCATCTTTTTGTCGTCAAATTAGAGGAGGCGGAGGTGTCTGCATTCTTTTACAAGAACATATAAATTGCATAGAGATAAGGGACATTACTGCTATGTCAATCGAATACGTACTGGAAGTGTGTGCGGTTGAACTACCTAAAGAAAACCTAGTATTAGTAACTATATATTGGAATAGAAGAGAGGAAGACGTTTTTATTAGGCAACTGAAACTTATTTTAAATTATCTCAACAATAAATATAATAAGTTCAATATAATTATAGGAGGCGATTTTAATATCAATATTTTAGATATAAACTTAAAAACGAACTCATTCCTTGATCTTATGTCAGAATTTAATTTCTCACAACATATAAAATCACCAACAAGAATCACACAAACCACTTCAACTTGCTTAGACCTAATATTTACTAATTTTACCAATAAAAATATGCTTACCACCGTGGAGGATTTAGGTTTTTCAGACCATAGCGCAACCATTGTACACTTACCTATATATACCACAACAAGTAAAGCCAACTATCTGGTACACTAAAAAAAGAATTTTTAACACTGAAAATATACAAAAATTCAAATCTATAATAAGTAAACAAAACTGGAATGATCTGCTGCTACCAGACAAAGATATAAATGAAAAGTATAAAATATTCAATGATACAATTATTTCTATATTAAACCAATCTATTCCCTCGCGTAAAATTAAACTTAAAACTAAATTTAAAAAATACTGGCTGACTACAGGTATTAAAATCTCGAGCAATAACAAAAGACTTTTAAAAATACTAACACTAAAAACAAAAAATCCAGTAATTACACAATATTATAAAAAATATGAAAAAATATTGAAAAAGTTAGTTACGACAGCAAAAAGGACTGAATACATTAACAAAATCAAAAAATCAAATAATAAGGTTAAAACAATGTGGAGCATCATAAAAGAGAGAGCGAACAAGAAACCAAAAAACGAAAAAAACAACATACACATACAAATAAATGATAACACGACATCTGAACCTAAACAAGTAGCCGACATTTTCAATAACTTCTTTTCATCAATAGGGGAGAGCGACGTCAGATCACCCGGTGGCCGTGAGTCTGACGGCACGTCCGTTCTGAGCCCCACAGAGAATAGCATGTTTCTTAGCCCTATAGACCCTTGGGAAGTAAACAAACTAATTAAACATTTAAAGAATAAAAATAGCTATGGGATAGATGAAATCCCACCTATCTTATTAAGGCAATGCGCAGACGAACTGACGCTACCGTTCTACCTCCTGCTGAACCAATCTTTTGAAGAAGGTGCCTTCCCCGATCTATTGAAAAAGTCACTAATTAAACCAATCCACAAAAAAAAAACAAATTCAGATCCAAACAATTACCGCCCTATAGCTCTCTTACCCACGGCCTCGAAGATTTTTGAAAAAGCCATGTGTGACCGAATATACAATTATTGCGAAAAATACAAAATATTTGACGAATGTCAAAATGGTTTTCGCAAAAACCGCTCAACAACTTTGGCAGTTTACAAATTTGTTCAAGAAGCACTTAATATAGTTAATAATAAAAAATATGCAGTAGGTATATTGCTGGATATGACTAAAGCTTAAGACAAAGTACAATTCAGTATATTACTTGCCAAATTATACGGCATAGGTATTCGTGGAAAAGCTCATGATTGGCTTGTGTCTTACCTAAAGAATAGAGAGCAAACAGTGGAAATTGAATTCTTTGATCACCAGACAAAAGAAATAAAGAAAGTCCGATCAAACAGCAAATCAATTAACGCGTCAATACCCCAAGGAAGTGTAATAGGATGTCTCTTATTTTTAATTTATATCAACGACTTACCTAAAATCATAGAGGGACCATGTGTTCTATTCGTGGATGACATTTCTCTACTAGTCTCGTGTCAAAACAATTTAGAACTAAACGAAGAACTTAATTCAATACTCACCAAAATCATCACTTGGATGAACGCACACAACCTTGAAATAAATTACTCCAAGACTAAACTAATTGCTTTTCATCCCCATCAAAAAACACCTTTAAATATAGATTTTACTTTTAATGACGCAAAAATAGAAATAGTTAAAGAATTTACACTACTTGGACTAGATTTGGATACTCATATAAACTGGAAATCTCACATACAAAAACTTAGATCAAAAATTTCAAGATTTTCATTTGCTCTTCGTGAAATAAAAAAAAACACAAATCTTCAAGCAGCGCTCACCACCTACTATGCGTATGCTTATGCATGGCTAAGCTACGGTGTTATCCTTTGGGGAAATAGCACAGATGCTCCATCACTATTTACCATGCAAAAAAAAAATAGTTAGAATCCTAGCAAATATCGATCAAACAGACAGCTGCAAACTTCACTTCCAAAATTATAATATTTTAACACTCCCCAGTATATACATATTAGAAACTTGCAAATTTGTTCGTAAGTATCAGGAATTTTATACAAAGCACGAGGACATACAATCACGTTACACACTCCGACACAAATCGAGATTAAACATTCCACATTCTCGGCTAAAAATACATTCAACAAGCCCCTATGTAATGTCCATAAAAATATACAATAAACTACCAGAATTAATCAAAAAAGAAGATAAATTAAACATTTTGACAAATAAACTAAAACCAATTTTTAGTACAAAAATGCTACTATAGCAATAATGAATTTTTAAACGACAAGGTATAATTTTTTAGCTGTTTATAACTCCCACCATCCTACTATGTAAATCTTTTGCTGTGTCCTTAATGACATCCTATTCAATTAATGATAATAAATAATAACATTGTATTCTATTGATGTTAATAAATAAATGACATTCTATTCAATTGATATATAAATGACTTTCACAATAATACATAAATGACATAATTCTCTATTCATATAATAAATAATATACTGTTCTATTAATAATAACAAATAAATATACTACTCTATTGATGATAATAAATAAAATGACATGGTATTCTATTAATAATAATAATTAAATAATATACAAAGTATTCATCACACAAACACACTAATACCAATGCACAAAATGCAAGCTATTAAACAATAAAACAACCAAACATTTTATTTAATCCAAAAATAAATATATAGGTAATAATAATATGCATAAAAAATTAGAAAATTTATAAAACATTTATATTGCAAGGAAAGTTATTTAAAGCGCTCTTCCTCTCTCCTAATTATTTAAAGTTTTGCTGTGCCCGACAGGGTCCATAATTTGTTCTATTTATTGTTTTACCACCTGTATATGTACATTATGGATTGCAATAAACAATTTGAGATTTGAGATTGAAATGGTTGTAATCCTTTAGATAAATGCTCTTTACAATCGCGAACCGTATTTTGTTCAACATACAGCTTCACACTGACCGGCAAATTGCAAAAAACATAAAAATATTTGAATTTCGCGAGCTACCCTGGAGCATCCACCTTAAGATTGTAAAATATCGCGTGAAATAGTAAACTTTTTTTTTCTAAATAAGACATTCAATAGTTTCCAATCTATCCGAGATTGGAAACTATTGAATTCGGATGGGACTTATTATATATGTATAACGATTTTTAAAGTGACACTTTTATTATTGTCTCAAACTTTTTCGTCTGTGTGTTGCATGTCGCGTGACGGTCGGCCGCGGAGTAGGGATAAAGTGAAAGGCGCTCGTCAGAGCAGCCGAGGCCAATATGGCGGCGCCTATAGTTCGCATCAGCTGACCTTTTTTAGTGAAAAGTTTCACTTTTACCGTGGTTTCATAAAACCACACAATCCTTTTTTTCATAATAAATCGAGAAAATAGAATCTAATGAAGATTTATTACAATCTTACTGTGACATATATGTTTAAAAAGGCAAACCTGACTCACTGATATATCAACGCACAGCCGAAACGACTGGTCATAGAAAGCTGAAATTTGGCATGTAGCTTCCTAACACTCCGTAGGGGTGTACTAAGAGAGGATTTTCTGAAATTCCTGCGGGAACGGGAAATGCGCGTACGAAGTCGCGGGCGAAAGCTAGTTATAAATATAGCCACTAATATGCCACTCACAAACGTGGGTTCAAATAAATTGGTATAGGAATTTTCAAAATCTGTTCCGTAGATCCAGAGATTACCACCTACAACCTCACAAACTTTACCTGTTTATAATGTTAGTATAGAAGTATAGATATAAAACATGCAATTCTGTTTTAATGTTCCAGGGAAGAAAAATCTGAACAGTTATCTGAATGCCGAGAAGAACTGGAGCACACGAAGCTTGTTTTGGGAAAGTTACGCTCTGACAGCCAGGAGTGGTTCAACGAAGCCAGGAAATCAGCTGGTTATAGAGACGAAGTGGATGCCCTCAGAGAAAAGGCCGAGCGATGTGACAGGTAAGATTATAATAACAGTTAATCAGTTTCGTTAAATTTTTCTGCATTTTTGATATGGCTGAAAAGAGGGTTGAGTAAATGGTGATGTTTAAAGAAATCATGCTTCTTTTCTTATCCCAAAAAAATAATTAAAAAGATATAAGTATTGCTAAGATCTGTGGTTCCGTTTACAGACTGGAGCAAGAAATTCAACGTTACCGAGATCGCCTCGCCGATGCGGAATACTACAAAACGAGAGTTACAGAACTCCGCGAAGATAATAAAGCTTTAATGGAAACAAGGGACGCTTTAGAGGAACAACTGCAAAGAGCAAGGAAGCGCGCCGAACAATGTCTTACTTTAGAAGCCGCCATGATCAAGCTGAAGAGGGAGGCGAATGATATTGCACTGGTAAGTAAAACAAATATATTATTACGTTCATAAATCGTTAAAAATATAGAAGTGGTTATTTTAAAAATCCAATTGTTTGAAGGAAAGGGATGCTGACCAACAAAAGATCCAAGAGCTTATTGAAGAAAATAACCATCTGCAATACATTACAAAGTCAGTATTGAGTGAAAGTAACAATAGTAATCTAGATACTGACAACGAAGGCGAAAGCACACTGGAATCCGGCGAGAACAGCTTATCTGAACAGCTGACTAGCAATGCTCAAGCAAGAGCTTTGAAGCTCGAACTAGAAAATAAAAGACTGTTATCAACTATAGACAGCTTAAGAGAACAATCATTATTTGAGAGCAGTGACAAAATATTAGAGTTAGAAAAAGAAAAAAAGAAATTATCTCTAAAATGTGAGCAACTTCAGGAAAATTGTAACAGAGTTATGCAACAAAATGCAGAGCTTGAAGAAGTATTCCGAAACGCTTTAGAAGAAAATAGAAAGCTACAAGATTCTTTTGATAGTCAGAAGACGTTTATAGATCGTCAAGCTATTGATAGAGACTCAGAAAAAAACAAATTACAAGATTTCGAAAAACATTTAGAATCTATAACCAAAGATAAACAGAGAATTCAAATGTTATGTGACTCTATTCAAAGAAGAGCTGATGAATTGGAAAAGTCTTTGGATGCCAGAACTAAAGAACTTAATCTTGTGAAGCCTGAAGCTGATAAGGTGACTGGTCTCATAATTCTTACTGAGGAATTAAAAACTAAACTTACTTACAGTGAAAGAGACACACACAACTTGCAGAGAGAAGTTAACAAATTGAGAGAAGCTGTTGAAGAAAAGGATGTTTCCCTAGACAAACTAACTACCGAAATTGAACTTAAGAAAAAGGAACTAGAGAGGTTAGCAAGAGAACTTGAAATAAGCCACAGTATAACCAGCAAAATCCAAGACTTGGAACAAAAGACTCAAGAACTTAAATCACAAAAGAAAGTCGACTGTGAAACAATTCAAACCCTGCAAAAAGATCTTATTACAGAGAAGGTTAATTTCGATAAACTTAGAAACTGTATGGACAAATTAGGCATCAATGCATTTGAAGTGATAAGTCGAGATGTTAGTATAGAGGACTTGCTAGAAAAGGTCATTACAAATGCTGATCATGAAGGATTAATATCAGAAATTGCTGCTAAAGCTAACTTAATGAAACTGGTTCCATGTGACTGCAACCATGACAATGATAACATGACTAGTGATGACAGTTTAGTAAACCCGCAAATTGAACAGCTAACATCAGACCTTGCGGCACTACAAGCTTCTCTAGAAAACAGTCAAGCTGAAAATGCTAAACTGCAAGTTAACATTGCAACTTTGAACTCTCAAAACGGTTCTTTGTTATCTCAACAAATGACTTTACAACTTGCTAACAGCCAACTCGCTGCCGAAAAGGAAGAAATCATCAAGCAGTTGGAAGTCCTAAAAGATAAACAAGATAATCTTCTAAGAGACCAAGTTGCCCTACAAACACTTCATGAACAACTGAACTCTGAATATGAAACATTGCTCAGTGAGAGAGAGCCTGTCAAAATCACTGTTAGAGATCTTAAACTTGAAAATCGCGAACTGAAAGAAAATTTGACACATTTAGAAAAGAAGGTAGCAGATTTCGAAATTGAAAAAGAAAACTTGAAAATTGAATCTAGAAATCTAGTTAATCTTAGAGCAGAGCATTCTAAATTGAAGGATGACTTTAGGAACCTGTTTACAGCAAGTGACAGGCTGAAGAATGAATACAGAAACATGCAAGAAGAATACAGAAATCTGAGAAGCGAGGTTACTCAGTTAAAACTAAGAAATACAGAGATTTCTGGTGAAATCAACACAAAAGTTGAAATTATTACAAGCATGGAGTTAGAAATTAATAAGACCAATCAACATTGTGAAATGTTGATTCAAATGAATAAGAGCCTAGATGCAGACAGGCGCTCTCTGATGGATCATGTGTCACAGCTCTTGACTCAATATCATGAATTGCTTGCTCACTCACTAAAAGATAAACAACATTATCATGAAGAAGAAAAAATGTTTGCTGACAAAGTAAATGCGTTGTGTCGCCAGAAAGAAAAGTTAGAAGAGAAAATCATGGAACATTATAAGAAATTAGATAACTGCACTACGAAAAGACGTGGCTTCGGTGCGTCATTCGTGAAAAGGGTGCGTAAAGCTGGCACTGATTTAATTAATAAAGTACCGACAAGAAACAATAAACGTATAGAAGACGCGAGTCGCTCAAAATCTCAACTAACCTTGGCAGGTTCAGAATCAGGGGAATCTGACCCTGGTAGCCAGGAATTGGAAAAGATTTCTAAAACTTCTGACCAAGACCAGGGTTCTTCCAATCCAAGTGCGGAATCGCCGAGGCACAGTATAGACTCGAGTTTCACAAGAAGATTTGATGATAAGCTTCTGAAGAAATCTGATAATGTTGACATAAGTGGATCAATACCAAGCCTAGATTCAACAAGATTGACTAGTGAAAGTAACTTCGTGCGAAGGCTCTCTGGAACATCGATACACAGTGGTGGAGGAGACGACGCGCTGATAAGAGCGTCACTGAGGAGGCGACCGCATAAGGCTGTGACACCGTCACACAGAAATAGTTTCCAAGGTTTAGAAGGACAAGGATTGGATACAGGACTACCAGCAGGTATGTCTTAAACTTTCAATCAATGCAAATTATTTGTTAAGAGGGCTGTCACAATTTTTCTTGAATTTAAGCGTTTTATTCGAGTTTTGATGTGATTTTGCTTTAGTTAGAGACTTAAAAAAAAAATATGCTTAAGACAGTTTGATCATTTATCTTGGGAGTGTTCTAAATAAATATTTCAATTTGTTCACGTACATCAGTAAAATCCTTGACTCTGCAAAGGATGTTTCACAAAATGTTGCTTTAGGGATTCTTTTGATACCTTGGTACACCGAAGATATTATAATTTAATCATTTATAAAAATGTCCACGGTACAACTGTATCTTCTACTTTGGAATGTTCAAATCAATTTATTACGATTCATACATTAATACACCAAAAATAATTCTGTTAAACTGAGAGTTATTGACAATTTTCCGTACGAAACTATAATTTTTATCTATGAAATTATAATCAAAATTCAAATAAAAAATATTTAATAATTAAGGTGGCATTGCTATATTGCTTGAAAAAAAAATTGGTCTAATTAAAAGTAAAGTAAATATTTTTAAATAATTGTCGAAAATCAATATAATCTTGTGACGCGCGGTATTGAACTTTAGTCAACCTGAGCAATTCGATTTTGTAAGAGCGCTTTGACAAAACTGTCTTAGGCATATTTTTATTTTTTATAAGGCTATATAGCAAAATCACACATCAAAATTCGAATAAAACGCTAAAATTCAAGAAAAAATGTGAAAGCGCCCATAAGGTGGCCTTGCTATATTGCTTGAAAAAAAATTGGTCTAATTAAAAGTAAAGTAAATATTTTTAAATAATTGTCGAAAATCAATATAATCTTGTGACGCGCGGTATTCAACTTTAGTCAACCTGAGCAATTCGATTTTGTCAAAGCACTCTTAAAATGTTGCTGATTGGTTCGATGTTAACCTTTGTTGTAAAACTAATTTTACTGAATATTTTTTCCGCAGCCTCAACACCAACTCCTTTTGGCACAGCTGGTACTCGCCGCACGGTGTACGTGGCCGACGACGATCCCAGTGCCAACCTGAACAGTAAGCCACAGAGTACTCCTATCAAAGAAACTCCTCCAACTTACTTGGTATACAATCGAATATCCACCGTCATCGGCGATGGTGCCTGCCAAAGTATGAACGATAGACCGCCCACAGATCTACATCGATCCATGTCTGAACACTCCCGCACAGCAGTTGAAGAGAGCTTGCCTGAAAGAGATGACCTGAGAAATGATAGAAGACAGACACTAAGTCGAAACGAAAAAACTGACAACTCGAAAGAATCTGCAATTTGGTACGAGTATGGTTGCGTGTGATGTATTTTTTAAAAGTTTATTGCCTAAAATAGGATGAATGTATGGAATGTAATACAGACTGATGAGATGCCTTGTATTTCGATAATATACGATATTCGAAATAATAGCGTGGTTGGAGTAATCAAACATTTAGACTAATAACAAATTGGCAATGATTTATTTGATAATGTTGTGATAAAATTCTTTTTTTAATTTTATTGTAAAAGCAGTATTAGTTGGCATTTAATTTGTTGATATGGGTGACAATAAATTTCCTTTATGCTTTAGAGACCTGTAATTATGACGTGAATACAAGTGAATATTGTGCAACATGGTACGTAACTTGTAAAACAATTTCATAACAATTAGCTAGTATTTAGTTGTAGATGAGTAGGTTTTTTTATTAATTCGCTAACATTTTCTGGCAGCTACTTGTTTTAATGAAAAATTAAGTACAAACTTAATTTATTTGTTGAATTGCGATGGACTAAGTATTATATGGTAGGTAGCTATTATAGAATCAACAAAACATATTTTTTGGCTCTCCATATTATTATTACATTTTCAAGTTTTGTGCTAGATGCTTTATACCTATGCACAACCATATTTAGACTTCCTTTGTACTCTCAAAATACTAGTGATATGGGAGGGTAATGTAAGATGTAATCATTCAAAAATTAAATACAGACTACTAAACGAAATGTAGAATTGAATGACTATGAAGTTTTGTTAGCATATGATCAATTTATTTTTACAGGACCAAATGATTTATATTAGATTGTATCAATTTTATTTACTTACTATTTGAGATTAATACTCGAACATATTTTGAGGCTACCCATCTTATCACTTTATAAATAAATAAATGTAAATATAAGTTCAATGAATAATTTGGTTGACATACTTTGTGATGTTTCTATATGGATAATATTCCCTTGCCAGTGATACTGTGACTATTGATATTTCATATATATAATTTCCGGTGTATGTAATTTAAAATTATTTTTAATTATCTTTAAGCATAATATACAGCACATTTATGTACAAAATATGTTTTTATTATTAAAATGTGCATGTTCTATAAAATTAAGTTGTAATGTACATGTAATTTGTGTACCTTCTTCTATACATTTTAATGTTTGTAACTCCACTGTTTTCTACTTAGTAGTAATCGAACATTAATCTGTAAAGCGATATTAGCTTTTCATCACATATTTTACTGTAGTACAAATGAACGTAAAACAGAGATGTCGGCATTGTGTTACTTAGCGATCATAACTAGATTAAGTTTAATATTATTAATTTTAGAAAACGCTCAGTAAATCTCGCACTTTGTATGATTTAAAATCTAAATCGTCAGATTTATAGAAATGAACAAAACTGTTTTGATATTGAAGAACCCAATTCGATCTGCATTAAAATGTATCATCGCACCTATCCATTAATTTGCCGATTTATACAATTCTGATGTTATTTTATGACAAGTACATAATTGTTGTAGAATAGTGCCTTTTTATGTCCATAATTTTAATGTGTCCAGCATTTTGGGAAGTGATTTGTTGTAGTTTTCTATATTTATTGTTAATTGGTACTATACATGGTGCTCTTCATTATTACAATGTGAATAATGTTAACAATTTGAAATCTATAGAAATCCAATTTTTTTGGCAATGGGCTGTCAAATTCTAATGTTCTCTTTCAATACTGGTTAAAAAACTACCGAATATTGTCAAAATAGAATGACTTTATTTTAATTCCCCCTTCTGATATAATTTGTAATATAATTTATATAGGTAATTAATAAATGCCTCTCACCGAATTTATATTTTAGCACACATTTATAACTTCTCGAATACAGTTCTTTAATAAACATTAGATTGCGTGTTATTTTACTATACAATGTACCCCATGCAAACCCAAGGAAAACAGCTATGGACACAGATAAAATTACAGCAAATGCCTCCCTAGAGAATATCCTGAAGTGCCAATGTCGGTTTTAAGTGTTCCCTGCCCTACAAAATCCCCTGTAGAGCGAAAGTACACAGGACCACCACCACACCGCATACCATGTTTTACGCAAATGAATATCTTTTCAAAAATTTATATTCTATTCAAAAGGTAAAAAACTTACAACTATCAAAGTTATACCTACAGAAAGTACGTTTCATTGTGATTAAAATCAAAGGAAACTCATTGGTTTTAAATCAGTTTATTTCAGTGTTTATTAAGGTGGAAGCTCCAGGGTAGCCCGCGAAATTCAAATATTTTTGTTTTTTTGCAATGAGCCGGTCAGTGTGAACAGAATACAGTTCGCGATCGTAAATAGCATTTATCTAAAGGATTATAACCATTTGAATCATCAATATAACCCGTTCATAGAACTCCATTGAATTTTATTTCGTAAAAAAGTCATTCAATCGAGTTGTATGAACTTAGAAGGTTATATTGATAATTAAAATGGGTATAATTCTTTAGATAAACATGCGTTACGGCCGCGAATTGTATTTTGTTCAACATACAGCTTCACACTGACCGGCAAATTGCAAAAAACATAAAAATATTTGAATTTCGCGGGCTACCCTGGCGCTTCCATTACAAAGAAGAGTCGTTTTCCAGTCGTGTCTATCGTTAGTAGGTAGGTAATCATAAAGTGAAAAAAAAATTAAAGCTTTAACACAAAGATAAAATCTAAAAAAAGTTATTGGTCTATATTCCGTATTCCCTCCGATTGCTCGGATAACTGCCAGCATCCTCGTATTTATCGACCTTACGAGCCTGACGATAAAATCTTGAGGAATTGCATTCCACTCCTCACCTCTTCAATTGCGATTCGCAGCTCTGGAAGCCTTGTTGGAGTAGGTTCTCGGTCGGGCTCGAACCCGACGTTTCAAATCCCAAAAGTGTTCTATCGGATTCAAGTCCGGACTCCGAACTGGCCAGTCCATTGTACGAATGCTGACATCGCGTAGATTCAGTATAGTACCTATAACGTACTCTGTCGCATAGATGGGTCACCACATGAGCAACATGAGGCCGTGCATTATCATGCATCAATTGCATATCCTGCCCGATATAACCTGCGTAAGGTACCACATGTAGCGATGAGAAGTCAATCCACGTGTACGGCCCGTAGGTTCGATGAAAACTACCTACGCTGTATGTGCTGTTAACGAGATGCCGCCCCCGACCATTACAGATCCTCCTCCATAACCATAAGCAACAGTTTCCTCGATGCAACACTGAGAATAGCGTTCTCCAGGGCGACGGTCCTATACTCTCTGACGTCGATCACTTCCATGTAAACTCACCGTGGTCTCATCAGTGAAGAGTACATTACTCCACTGCTCTAACGTCCAATCCCTATGCTCTCGAGCAAATTCAAGTCGTGCTTGACGGTGTGCCATGTTGCAGCTCTCTTTGGAATCAGGTTCCGTTCAGCAAGTCTCCTTCTGACGGTATCTGAACTTATGACCATTTGGCTTCGTCACGCAGACTTTGTTGGACTTGAACTGCGTTGAGGTGGCGATTGCGCAGAACAGTAAGTTGGATATAACGATCATCTGATCTGCTGATGATGTAGCCCTAGGTCTGCCCGTACCTGGACGGTGATCGAATGCTCCAGTTTCTAGGTATCGTCTGTTCGTTGCACCGAAGATCTGCTGCTTCGAAGCCTTCGAACGACCTCACGTTGCGCAATGCCTGCTTAAAGTAATGCTACAGCTTGAGCTGCTTCCTGAGGTGTCGTAGGTATCCCTCAGACCAACAAAATAAGAAAGACGGCGCACCGCGAACAAACAAGTGAAGCCACAAAACTAAGCCGATGCAAGTAAACACACAGGCTCACGCACACATCTGCACTAAAACTAAGCCGATCGCTCTTAGTACGTCACGAGTCGTCGTCTAGTGAACATACTATAAAAAAATAGAATTATGCCTTCCTGTGTAGTGAAATTTTGCAAAAACACCAGCGTTTCACAGAAAAAGTCTCACGGAATAACTTTTCACATGTAAGAAGTAGGTACTTCCAATAACATCGTTTCTAATAAACTATGAATTTTAGGTTACCTACTTGGAACTAAAAACCTCAACGAACTAAAGCAGTGACATTAAGTGTGAGGGTTGCCATTAAATGATTTAAAATTTCCCCATTCGATTAATCAATATAAAATAATTATTATGATTTTTTTACTTCCGAGTCATATTCCTGTTTTATTTTTTAAGTATTTATTATTTTAGGTTTCCAAGTAATAATGAAACAAAAACTAAATGGATAGTAGCTATGAAATAGTCGGAATGTTCGGAAATAGGTCGAAAATTTTTCTCTACAACAATATCTGTCTTGCAGTAAGAATTTAATTTTTTGCTATATATCTTTCATTACTTGGTCATTGACAACCATAGTTTTGTATAATGTAGAATAATATTTTTCAAATTTTGTAAATGTGAGTACTATGGGGCCATTTACATAATATACATGTGATTAGTTATAATTTTACTTGTTTGACATGAACGAGCATGGTCATTGAGAGCATGTCATGCTCACTCAAGTGTTTCTTTTTATTTATATTTTTATAAAATTATTGTTATACTTTGCATCCTACTGTATAAATTCTAGATTTTTAAACTTAACAGACAGATACGTTGCTGGGGAGCTGGTTGCACCACTTCTTCCTCCCAGCTAAAAAAACACTAGAAAGTAGTGCTGGGCGGGCATTTTTTGGAAACCTAGAACTTTGTCGTTTAAAAGTGCTGGCAATAAGCCTATTGAGTAAACGATTTTTGATTTTGTATTTCACTCTACGTTTCCAAGATCTCCTATATTATTAAACTAAAAATGCCCATTATAACTCATTCACAATATAAACCCTCAATTCAAACTAGCGCACTCTTACCAATACTTGCAAACATCACACAATTACGCGCATTTTTTTCTCTGTACAACGCTCGTTCGTTTGTATGTAAATCCATTCATTTCATTTTTTTTTTTTTAACTAATGTTGTTTTGTATTCGAATAGAAATCTTTCTAAACAATTGATATGCAACACCTTACTATAAAATATCTTCCTCGTACAATATTATCCTACCCACACTAAAATGAATTATTACCCAAATTTTAGGGAAAAAATCCAACAAATGGCAACCCGTTCGACACACACGTAGATAAAAAGGTGGCTACGGTGGCTAACAGTACCAGTATGGCTACCAGTATAATAATGTATTATCTATGAAGGTGGCGTGGCGCTTTTTTGTAGCCATCCGAACTTGGTCGGGTTATGTAGGTTTTCGATGCTTCGTCAGTATTATAATTGTTTTTCTTTAATTACTGAATTTAATGACATGAAATTTTGCATGTGAATAGTTGAATGAATACACTAATTATTGGCATACATTTTACCATGCAATTCGTTTAGAACGGCGTGATATTTGACTGCTTTGTAAACAGTGATCAATTCATGGTAAATTGTCCTATAACTCTTTAATTACTAACGGAACATCATTGATACTTGGCAACATGTTGCAGACACTTACAAGGTTTGTATAAACGTGAAAATCTAGACCCCAAAGTGCATACTTTAAGAACTAAGACCTAATAAGCGTATTTTACGTTTATATTTTTATCTTTTAAGCCCTACGATTTTTTCTAAATCCATTTTTTAAACAAATATAAACAAATTCAAAACATTTTATGTAAAAATCTACAGCTCTCTATGTAAGCGCTTTATATGAAAACTAGGTAATGGCCAAACGTTCGCGTAGCGGAAACTTGAATTTCTCCGAAGTTTATGCATGCACTAATTTTATTCATACATACACAATTACACACAAATACACACTAATTTTTGGACACATCTCTTTTCTTCTAAAATCTATGGATTAAAAAAAGTTCCGCCAGGACAACGTTCGCCCAGCGGAATCAGTTTTTGGTGAATTTCTCCACAATGGCTGCGTGCACAAATTTTTTTATACCATACACAATTATACGACGTCATACACTAAATATCTGCATAATTAAAATCTTTTAATTCAACAACATTCCGCTGGGCGAACGCACACGAAGGTGGCTTCACTTGTTTGTTCGCGGTGCGCCGTTCGTCTTTCTTTTTTTGTTGGTCTGAGGTCGTATCCATTATTAATTGAAAAAAGTAGCAAAAATACACGCGTCTTCATGAGCAAACGATGGATAAAAACTAAAGAAATGATAAGAAATATCCGACTATGAGGGGTCTCATTGTAGAAAAAAAGAACGCTAATCGCAAACTCTAGTCAAAACAGAGCAAATCGTTAGCATTGTGTTTGTTGCTTGATTACAATTTGAGTTGACGGTACTTTCGAATTAATTTAGTCATTTGAATCAGAATGTATGAATTTTTGCAGACCGTATAACTTTGATAGTTGAAAGCTTACCTATACTTTTTGAGAAAATCGAATCACGAGTTCCTAGGTAGCGGGTGGCTCGGTTTATTTGCTGACCAGTGTAGTTAGAACCTTCACCAATTTTCAGAATCTTAATACTAGCTGGGCAAACGTTGATAACAAACACGGTGACACGAAATTTTGTTATATTAGATGTATATTAATGGAAGAAAGGGAGGCCCTTCCTCTGGCTGCAGTGGGACAGAGAACAGGTTGAAAATTTTAAGTTAGCAAACAGTAGCTCAAAACTACAGCACTGAGGAGCAAGCTAAAAATGAGCAATAAAAAACAAAGAAACACTATGAACTTTTATTTTCCAACTGCACTTTTATTTATTGCTTACATCTAAGTAATTGTCATATTAATCTAGAGAGATCCATTGCAGCTGGATTCAGCCTTCACTTCCCACTTGAACACAGGGCAGGACTGCATAGATACTTTGAATGATTGTCCAGATACAACTGCCTTCTGGCCAGGCTCGACATTTTGTGGCAGATAAGATATGATACACTGAAACAATTATTTAAATATTAGACAAATCTACTACAGAAATATTTTAAGATGATTTAATGAAATGACTGTTTTTTTTTTTTATGGGACAAGCCCGCCACACATTCCCAACCACTGCAACTCCTGAAAGCCAGAATCAACAGTGGCGACCACCACAAAAACGCCGAGTTAATGAAACCCGACGAGTCCCGGAGAAACGATTCAACTGTCTTGGATCCCGCAACGAAATTAATCAGAAGAGTAGAAAAATAAATATAATTTCCACTTCCCTCCACATCAAGCAGGAGACAGATTAGAGCTAGGCCAATAGGCACCAAAAGGGACACATACAACTGGGTTAAGCCCAGTTGCCAAGCACCACGGATTATGTATTAATATTTAAACTAATGGGTCCTAAATTGTGAGCTTGTGAGCTACTTTTGATTCCAGTAATAGGTATACAAAAATCGACTGATCGCACGGAAATTTGTTCTGGTTTCTACAAGGTCCGTATAGTAAACTACTCCAGATGTAACCTGAATACTATCTAACATAATATTACGTTCAGTCTGCCAAAGAATACACTCCCACAAGATGTGATGTGCGGATTGTTCGTACACAAGGTCAGCTGTAGAGCATTGACATAAAGGTGAGGCCACAAGCCTAAAGGAAAATAATTTACTCTTAAAGTTGCCATGACCTGTGAGAAATTGGGCAACACAGTTTCAGCAGCAGTTTCGCAGTTTTTTTTTTTTTTTGGGCAAAAAGAACAAAAAAAAAACAAAACAAATGACTGATTATAAAATGTACCTTAGGTCTGTCATTTTCAGTAGACATGTATCCAATACACATTGTTTTTGTGGTGTGTCCCCAAAGTAACTCTCCCTCTCCATTTATCGAGTCAAACTTCAAAGCTAAAGTGCCACCCAGTCTTTCAGGAACATCCCATAAAAAAGGTGACTCTAAAAAATTTTCTTTGAAACATTTATCAAGACCTAAAACAGGGGAAGACTCGAGCAAACTTTCTGCAGAATTCTTAGCTAATTGTGTTCTGATCAAATGTTCTCCACATCCTGATGTACAAGCAGCCACAGAGGGTTTCGTTCCGTCCCTGCTCATGACTGCCCAAACACCGCTTCCAAATGATGCTGCCTGGCCAACCCTTCCTTCATGTTTCAGTGAAACACCACCAGAACTAGCTCCAGATGCCACTACACCATTGGAATCCACACATATAGCTCCAACTGTGTCTAATGGGCTAAATTTTACATCATTTTGCATTGAGTAACGTTTTAGCTTCCTTTTACAATGTTTATAGTTCCGAAATGAGCGTGCAGTGACCATTTTGGAATCATCCACAATTTTTAGGCCAATTCGTTCTGCCCAAGACCTAGCACCATGTCCTGTTAGTATGCAAGGAGGAACTCGACCAAGAGATAAGTTATCACATTGTTTAATGCACAGTTGTTTGGCTAAACTAATAGGATTCCAAACATTGGATACTGCTCCACAAGCCCCAAAATGCAGTGTTTGACCATTCATTACTGAAGCATCACATTCTACAAAACCATTCCAACTTAAGTTTGATCCATATCCAGCATTTGTTAGTGGACTATTCTCCAATTCTGTAAAAACCAAAGAAAATAGTTAAAACGCAAAGAAACAGGGGACAAAATATCTAAAGTATTTTTATGGCAAGCTGCTGAATGACAGAAATAGAAGATTTTACATGCTTCACCTACTTTGCCACAGAATGAAAAATCAATACAAAGTACAGACCAATTATAGCCTTCTCCACAGCATCTACGGCGTTGCCGCCTTGCTGGAGTGCTTCGGCGGCTTTTCTGCACGCTAAATAACAAGTTTTTTGATATTCCTTTTTCAGTGTATCACTGTGATATCCAGCTCCTGGAAATCATTATATTATTTGGCTTAGTTTTAGCTGGAGTATTTCATGCCATTACGAACTTTCGTTTCGAGACGTAATTTCTTGATAATCTTGATTCAACTCAAAACGTAAAAATATCAATAAAACTTTATTACCACAGTGGACAGCAATAAATCCATTCATTTTTTAATGATTTTAACTGTAATTCCAAAAACCCTTCTCTAGAAATTTGGTCACATTATGGTCATCATGATCTTGCATTTATTCAGGTCAGACACATTTATTTATTTTATTTATGAATGCTAAATATAGAAAAGCGTCAATAATCAACAAACGATGAAACGATACAATTTGTTTGATTGATTGATTGAACCAAAGAGTATAATCCATAGACTACTATATATGGTATAATCATAGAGTTGAACTTTAACCATAGAGTATGTAAACTGATTAAACTAAGAGAACATAGAAAGTTACAACTTCAAAAAATTAAATTTGTTCGACTGATGGAGCGAAATAGAATGAAAAATGAACGACAACGAATGGATATTTGAGTTATTTCCATAGACATAAAAATAGTTGGTTCCATGGACTTATAATTTATAATCCGCTAGGATAATTGTGTTCTGTATTTAATAGTCCATGGTTGGTTTGGTTCTTAGATAGAAATAGTTCTATCTCTATGGTTATGAAACTGATGACCTAACCTGGATTTTCTTACTTATGGAAAAATATTTAACTAATAACTTTATTCTGACTTTACAAAATAAAAATACGAATTTACTGATGACTAGGCAGCATGGTCTCCGACCTTAGCCTGTTCAACAGGGAACAAGGAAAAAAAAAATCTCTATGGTTATTTCTGTCTGACATCTTTCGTTCTTCTTTTTCGTGATTCTGAACATCAGCTTTTTGAGCTTGAGACTAGTTGAGTAGGGACTTCATTTTCTGCTCTTAGGCTCCCATGCAATCCGTTGTGCGTTGGTATCCTGGCTAAGTTAGTCAGCCTAGCTCCGCCCAGAAACATAGACGTTTCCTGGGAGCTTCATAGGCTTCGCGGAGTGACCCCATTATTCCGAGATTTGTTCACGTTGGGTAACCACGGGCCTCGCATTCCAGGATGACATGCGTGGCTGATTCTTCGGCGTCCAGGATGATGTGGGCGGCAGATTCTTCGGTGTCAAAGCAGCCCCAGCAGAGTGGACTGTCCACGCGTGATGCGCTTTATGAGACAGGCGTTTTCGGGGACTGGTATTAGCTCTCGAGATTATACGTCCCATGTCACAGAGAGAGCGCATTGACTTCCTGAAGCAGAAAGTTTGTGCATGGGCAAGCCGCATTCGGCGTTATAAGCGGCGTGTTGATCGATACTCGCAGAATCACATGTTCCAGAGCGATGAGAGATGGGTATACAGAGCTTGCAAGCGACCTGAACAAAGTGTGTCAGACGTGTGCCGCCCCCCGGATGTCACCACGAGTACATTCTGGCGCAGCATTTGGTCGGTGCCCGTCTATCATGCCGAGGGTGACTGGATGCGCGATGTCGAGCGCGTGTGTGAATCTATACCACAAATAGAAAAAATCATTATATCTTACATTAGATATAGCCAAAGCAATTCGTCCATTACCGAATTGGAAATCTCCGGGACCGGACGGACTGCACAACTTCTGGCTCAAGTGGTATAGCAGCTCGCACGCACTCCTGGCATCTCAATTCCAGTCATGATTAGAGTCTGGGTCGCTACCACAGTTTATAACAACTGGCGTTACCCACCTGCTCCACAGGACAGGTAGTCCCTCGGAACCCAAGAATTAAAGACCGATTACTTGTTTGTCGACGGTCTATAAACTTCTTACATCCATCCTGAGAGTGAAAATTAATGAGCACATTGAAACTGCCTCTCAGAATAGATGTAGGAGGGGGGTCCCGCGGCAAGGAGTTACTCCTCATTGACATGGCCATAAGCCAACAGGTTCGTCGATCCGGCAAGGATCTGTCAACATGTTGGATAGATTACAAGAAGGCCTATGATTCTGTGCCACCTACATGGCTCATGAAGGTGTTGGAGTTGTATAAAATAGATGCAACTCTGCGCATCTTCCTTGAGTCATGTATGAGGCAATGGAAAACGGAAAGCATCTGGTAATCCTTCAACCAATGTTCACTAAAACATACAATGTCGATCATTGTTTTTTCTAAAAAAAATTCAATTTCTAATAATTTGGAAGAGATACCTTGAATATTTTGATGAAATACCTGAAATACTTTCAAGGCATGCTGCTGACCCCCTTTTTGACATCTAGATACTAAAGAGCTAGAAGATACTGTACTTATGGTATACTGGTATCCTCTGTTGTCTTATGAACTAGTTTAAATGATTATCCAGAGTTTGCCCCCATGACTTCAATATCATCACTTGGCAGTGAGACGCAACTACAAAATGAACCTTCCATAGTGATACATGGAATCTCTTTAGTACAATTTGTATACATATTTATAGCAACAGTGCTACAGTTATTACGGCTCTCCATCTGATTATTATTAAAAAAAACCTGATTAGTATCATTACTAAACATAACTCTCGGATTTCATACAGTTTAGATCCCTCAGCTCAACTGAAACCTACAAGTATTTGGGTTGGGCATTAATGTCGCTGACATGAAGCAATCGTTGAAGGAGCGCTTCTTTGGCCGCCTGAAAAAGGTTTTGAATAGCCTTCTATCGGGTGGAAATAAGGTGCGCGCCTTCAACGGTTGGGTCATGCCGTACTCTTTTGGCATACTCAAATCGAACTCGACGCCCTGGATAGGAGGGTCCGTACACTGCTGACCGCAAACCGGATGCATCACCCACGCTAGTCGGTGATGAGACTGTACATCCCGCGGATGTGTGGAGGTCGAGGCTTTTTAAACGCCAAGACTCTCCACAACCGCGAGATGTGCAGTCTCAGAGAATATTTTCTCAAAGCTGATGTGGGTTTTGCACCAAGATGTGGTCGCAGTGGATAAGGGACTCACCCCGTTGCCTATGGCTAAAGAGAACTGGCGCAAACCTGTGATACTTACAACAGATGATCGGAAGGAGGTATGGAAAGGCAAGGAGCATCACGGGCGATTCTATCGGGCTCTTCATGGGTCCGATGTTGATTTCTCTGTGTCTGTGGCCTGGCTGCGTTTCGGAGATCTCTTCGGGGAAACCGAAGGTTTTGTCTGTGCAATTATGGACGAAGTTATTTTGACGAACAACTACCCGGAGGCATATTATGAAGGACGGGACGGTTGACGTGTGTCGGGCATGCCACCGTCAGGGTGAGTCCATCAGACATATTATCTCTGGTTGTTCTCGTCTGGCTAACGGCGAGTACTTGCACAGGCACAACCAAGTGGCCAGGATTATCCATCAGCAACTTGCTCTGAAATACAATCTTGTGGATTCTGAGGTACCGTATTACAAGTATGTGCCTGACCCAGTTCTCGAAAATGACCATGTCACGTTGTACTGGGATCGGTCTATCATCACTGACAGGACTATTGTTGCCAATAAGCCTGACATAGTGGTGATAGACCGATTAGCGCGCCGCACAATGATTATCGATGTTACCATCTCACATGACGAGAATCTCGTTAAAGCTGAGAAAGAGAAACAGATTAAGTATCTCGACTTAGCACACGAGGTTGTCGACATGTAGAATGTGGACTCGGCAGTCATTGTGCCGATTGTCGTTACGGCCATTGGCCTGTTGGCCAAAAGCTTCGACGACCACCTGTCGAAGCTGGCGTTACCCAGTTGGGTAAAGGGCCTGATACAGAAGGCAGTACTCCTCGATACGGCTCGTATTGTGAGGAGATTCCTTTCTCTGGAGCCCTAACCACCGGTAGCTTGGACCCTGCTCCCGACACCGGCGAACTACTATTTTTATATTTTAAATGTATTTTCTAATGTGTTTTTTAAGATATATTTAAATATGTAAATTTTATGTATATATATATATGAATAAACGAAATAAATAAGAGATCTAGATTGTCGAGAGACTTCATGCCATTCTCATTGTGTTCATATACAAAATTCTTGTGTCACAGTGTTTGTTATTGAGCTCCTCCAAAAGGCTTGACCAATTTTTATGAAAATATTTGTGTGGGTAGATCTAAGAATTGGTTCTAGGCTATTCTTTATTTATTTGGCAAAATGTTTCCTCGGTCTGCAATTTTTTTTATATTAACCGGTTGCGCCCGGAGTGGAACCATTGGTTCCACTTGACGTCACTGATTTAAATCCTAATTCGGTTCCACCGATGGTTAAATATAATTATGTTTTGGGATGTTCACGTTTTTGTATAAATGAAAGTCTCGCATTGGGGGTGCAATATGTGTGAACTTTCGAGTTTTATCTTGCAAATAAAATATTACCTTAGTTGAGATAAATCTATTCAATAAAATACTACATAAATATCCACTGAACGTTATTGAGTTGAAAAATCAGAAATTGCAAGTTGAGTATTACAATCTACTTTGTGAGACTTTTTCCTGTGGTCATCATTACACCAACAACTAATGCAGTTATTGTAAGACCTTGTGCAACTATTCTGACTCGCATCATTTGTTGAGATAACCTTTTACGGCCTGTTCTGAAGCTCCACAGACCATAAGACAGTGCACCTGCTGTGGCCAGACATCCTGAAACAATTACCAAGTCACTTAACAGGTAGATAGGTTTCATTATTATTAGTGGTAAGGGTGAAGAAATAAACTGGAATTCGAACCTCATCATTAACTAGCATCGCTCGATGAAAGAGATAATCTTGTTATTACGTACAACACGGTAGGTAAAAAAAATATTATTGCGTAAGATAGGTAGGTAAAACATTTATTTTTACAAAATATTCGTTTTAGTTTTCCGAGTCAAACAATAACTCTTTAAAAGGTCGAAATAAATAAAAAACGCTATGACGAGGAACAGTATAAAAACAAAATAATTACGACGGTCGTACCTATAGGAACAAAAGGATTTTCGGAAAATTTTCTTGAAAATTTTTCACTTGTTGTTTCGACATGTTGGTGCTGTCCCATTTCTTTTCGGAGCTGCACCCAGTCCAAATCAGTGGGTTCATCTTCAATCATCGTTAATATACTTAAATTTATGTCTGAGGTAGAATAATTAATTTTGTAATTTACAACAGTTTGTTTTTATTACATTGCAAAAATGTATTCATCTGTCAACAAGACTGTCAAAGACTGATAACCTAAAAAATCATTTTGTCAAAAGTGACTGCTGTCTGCTGAAAGTGGAATGAATGATAAATGAAATGAACATCTTCTGTGTGTACACTGTACGCATTGTACACATTGGGCCAAGGCAGTGGGCCAGCATGTTGGGCCACAAGCCACAAGCTACATGCTCCTTCACACCGACTTCGTAAGGTCCATGATTCATTTGTGGGCGGTATCCGTTTATACAATAGACTTCCAATTTCTTATCTTGATCTGCCTTATAACTCATTTAAAGAAAAAGTAAAATCTAACCTCTGTTCCAAGGCATACTATTCTATTAATGATTATTTAGACGATAAGAATAGTTGGTCGCTGTGTTGAACGCAAGACAAATTATTATGTTCCTTTTGTTTATGTAGATAGTATAGTAGTTTTATGACAGATTATATGTGTTCATATAATTTATTTATTTTATTTTATTTTATTTTAATTGTTCTTTTATTTTCTTTTTTTTTATTTATTTGTCTGACTATGTAGGTCATTTTTTTATACTTATTTAAATCCACTTACGTCAACACTTGCCTAAGTGTGTATTTTGTTTTAGTGTCATAGTGCTAGTAGCTAACAAGTGATAAATAATGTATATATTTATTTTTGTGTCATGTAAATTTTAGAAGGAATTTTGAAGTTTTGGATTACTTTGCATATTAATTATTGAAAAATTCTAGTTCCTAAAACGTAACAGACAGTTGTGTTGCTGGGGAGTTTGTTGGCCACTTCTTCTCCACAGCTAAAACACTAGGAAGTGGTAACGGGCGGGCGTTTTGGGGGACTGTCTTTTGTAAAACATGACGTTCAAAAAGTGCTGGCCCTCAGCCTAATTTGAATAAATGACTTTTGAATTTTGAATTTTGAATTTCAAAGTAATGAATTCCAAAATGTCGCTGTTTACACATTGGTGTAAAATTTGCCAACGAGTGAACACTGTTTGCGAAGCACGCCAAGATCCTTAGATTGGTGTACGAAAAACCGACAACATTCGGTTGGCCGGCCAATACTGCCGCCAACTACCAACATACCGCCAAGTAGGTCTTTACACGCTGGCCCAATACGCTGGCCCACTGCCTTGGCCCAATGTGTACAGCGGCCTTTACGGGGTGGTTACGGGTGTGCATGGAAACTGGGAATCGAACCGAAATGAATAGGGGGACGTGCACGGCGTTGACTATGCCGTGCACGTGCAGTGTGGCGTATTCGAATCATAAATATGTAATTATACTAAACTCTAGCTGATGCCTGCGGCTCCGCTTGGCAAATTATATACCTTCCTCGAGAACCACTCTGTACATTGGTGAAAATGGCATGAAAATCGGTGCAGTCTTTGAGTTTATCGCGAACAGACTGACAGACAGACAGACGCGGATGATGGTTACGTTAGTTATATAACGACGACTTAGTTTTATAATATGTAGTGAATATTTATAGTGATGATTGACGTTTGCACGTTCCTTATACGATTGATCAATTTATATACCTATTCGAGATATTTTAGTAACGTAAACGGTACCTTTTTCCACCATTACTAGATTATCAGTTAGGTTCACAGACTACATAGAGATACGTTGGTTAGATTACGAAAAAACGGACACGGAACAACTCTACGCCTGCCATTTTTGTTGTCTATGCCTTTGCTATTGAGTACCTAGTGATTATTATTATATTGTAACTATACCGTCATGGTAGTGTCTGTGGTAGGTACCATGAAGGTACCTTCATGTGTGGTACTGATCTCAGGATCTCATATATTCTAGGGATGGGCAAATGGAAAAAATATATTGATTTATATCGTATCGATACTTTTTAATGTAGCGATGTATATTTTCTAAAAATATCGATATTTCGATATATCGATATTTTTTGCTCAAGAGAAGGTTACTAATATATTTTGCAATGTCTAAAACTAGATCATAAAAAAATAAAATACATAATCATGTATCTGATATGTTTATTATTTTATTTATTCATAAATCGTACATTTATATTGTCTAAAATTAACCATCACTGAAACCAGTATTCGTGTGAAATAGACATCAGCAGCACTCTTTGTTTAATATGCTCACCTTTCAATCCGGCACTCTTTAACGTCCTCTACACTATTCCCGAAGTTGATCTAAGTTGAGCGAATACGACAGTGTAGACGAAATGGCACTTCGCTTCGCTTCGGGAATAGTCTGACAATATAAATTGCGACTTCCAGTCGTTGTCGGTTTTTGCGCCCGAGTCAAAGTCGAAGTGTCACGAAGTTCGAACACGAAGCGTCTGACCACACTACTCGGCACACTTTGGTTCTCGTCGAGCCATAGTAAATACGCACGTAATTTCATTTCGCGAGAGTACACATTGCAACGGCAGTTGCGAAGTCGCTCGTGTGTGTATACGTACTTCGGACTTCGGTCAACTTCGGAGAGTACTTCGTTGAAGTAACATCTGGAATAGTGTGGAGGACGTTTTAAATTAACAATCGAAGTAACCCTTTCGGATGATACTGAGGAAACTTGACATATTAAATATTTAAGAGTGATATCCGTAAGAACCGGCGTGGAATGTCAGTGATTTCCCCAAAACTTTACTGGATCTGACTTCCTCTCAAGAAGTGGTTGGCCCAGAGATATTGCTTAAGCTCATTGGGCATATATCCTCTAAAATTCGGAGGCGAAATAATATTGTTTTTGATATCCGAAAATAAATATCGAAAATCTATTTATCGAAAAAAAAAAATTGCCGAAATTTTCTGGAAAAATATCGATATTTTGATATATCGATTTATTTTTGCCCAACCCAATGCCAATTTTATGCCCAATTTTTACCCATATTCAATGTACTCTAACTTAGAGATGGGCGTTTTCGTATTTAGTTGCAAACGGATATGTAACCGATATTCAGTTTTCATATCGATATCGAAAACCGTTTTCAAATATCGATATCAGTAGTACGTTTTGCACAAGTAACGTGAAACGAACGAAACGCAAACTAACGACAAATGCAAAACTAACAACAAACTTGTGAGTTTGCGTTTGTCGTTTTTTATACCGTTAATATATTGATATTATAGACCGATTTTAATTTAAAAGTTTTATATACTTAGGTACACACACTACACACTAAAAGTTAAAACTCACTAAAATAATTATATTACTTTTTATTTACAATAAGAACCTAAATACAAACTATAAAACTAAAAAAAGGCAAATAATTATCGTTAAGTACGTGTTACGTGTCGTCAAGGTCAAGTGCAAGTCAAAACAAAACTGTCCAAAAAAATACAAACCAAAATTCACTTGATGCAATTCTTATTCCAACAAAATAAATTCAACCTTAAATCTATTACGTGTAGGTCTAGTTTAAAGAATGCATTTCTCCCTGATATCGAGTAGCCGCCGAAAAGTTGCAAACTTGTGGACTCTTTGTTGTAACTAAATGAATAGAAACTAGACCTTATTGCTACTGAGTTAAGATATAGACATTACGCACGCAACCAAATAACCAGTCACTATCCGAAGTTACGTAATATTCGCTTCATCACTTTTACACCAGTAAAATATTCGATGGTAAGACAGAGACAAAGCGAATAAAAACCGTCAATGTCATGTCGCTCGTGATGTGTAGTTTGCGTTTTGTTCGTTATTCGTAGTTTATTCTCGTTTTATACAACATAACTCGATTAACTCGATGAAATTATTGTGAAAACGGATATTAATATTTAGATATCGATATGTTACGTTTTGTTATATCGAACCCATGCCTACTCTATCTATCTATGGTGAACTCGTCAATCGTCAATAATTCGTCTGTCGTCATCTCGTGCATCATTGATTGAGTTTTTGGGTTGTGTTGTAAATTCGTAATAATGTTGAAAATTATAAGTGCTTCAGACATTATTCGTGAAACTGTAAGTTTATGAATACATCTTGTTATTTTTAAAACCCTATGAAAATGCTTTCTTTCATAATCGTGCATGCTACGTGTTAGTATCTCCGCATGTTATTTAATGCAATGCAACAAATTATGTTTTGGATTGTCGATACTTGTTATTTGTATATATCATTCATTGTAGCAGTTATTGAGATGTTATGCCATTAGCGTAGTCCGTACCCAGATATTATTTGCATTCGAAATCGTAAGCAGAACAATAGAACTGAATGTGCAGTAATTATATTGTGATGGCATTGAAGCTAACGTTCTAGTCTCGTGGATCCGCCTCGTGATTGATGTATGTGTATGTCGCTATATAACGGTTAGTTACGATTGCAATGACTGCATCACTGCACGAAGAATGGTAGATAAGTGTAGAAACCAACCTATGGCCTGAATTTCTGCAGAAATCGAAACTAGGTAGGTACTCATCTATGTAGGTGCCGTTCGAGTATACTAAGTTTTACTTACACTACCAAAGAAAGTAAACAAAAACTTTCATTAACTTATCAAACTTTAAAATGGAAAAGGCATGTGGTCTTTTTGGTTGTTCATTTCTACATAAAGAATGCATTTGGTATTTTTGTTGTTAATTTCAACCTTTAGAATGCATGTGGTCTAAACCCATTTGTTATAAGTAGGTAAATAGGTACTCAAATTGTTCTGAGAGTAAAAAGTTCTTTTATATTTTGCATGTGACTAATGACTATGAGTGGGTTAACATTGGCAGTTGTAGAAACCCGATGGAAATTACCTACAAGCCAAATGATAAACAAGGAAAGAGCAATACCCACAAATAGGATTTAATCAGTTTATCTCTATACTCAACGGTGAGTAGATTCAGGTCATGGGCATGTTTTTAAACAATATTGTTGTTAATGGAAATTCTTTAATGTATAATCTGATTAAAACTATTGTATTTGTGTATTGGATATGTATGTACTTTACGACATACTGAATGGTAAGGTGGATTGTCCGGATTTATTATCACAGATCAAATTTAATGCTCCCCTACGACGCACTCGCCATACACCAATGTTGCATGTACCTAGGCATGCAACTAACTATGCTAGTAATTGTGTACTTACTCGTATTGCGCGAGCCTACAACAATGACTTCTCTCAGGTTGATGTATTTAACTGCACAAAACCTAGCTTTAAAGCCCAGGTTAAAAAGATTATAGTTGATAAAAACGAATAGCAAGCAACTACGTTCCATTCACCATAAAGCATTTGCTATGCTTAATTCATAATTAATTTAATTAATATTATCATACCTTCGTCATAACAATCATTTAGTGTATTTAACCTTCACTTCTAATTTAAAACCTTATTTTTAAAGTCCGTACGCATGCATACACAAATTAAGTTAAGCAGGGAAACCTATTATTAGCCTTATTAAACTGTATTATCTTTATTTGTAATGTGTTATATGTATCGCTGTTGGTTTTCTAAATAAATAAATAAAAAAAAAAATTTAAAAACCTAGAACCCCAGTGTTAAAAGTCAATAAAATATTCATTATTATGAATTAGATGGCTGTGGCAGAAAGTAACTAGGGACCATAACAAACCTACTTGTTGCTCATATTTCTCATGATTTGTATAATTCCATGTTGAATGTTTTGTTTCAGATGACTTCATCATCTCTTTCAATGAAGTCTAGTGAAGCCCAAAGGGTGTCTTGAGCACTACCTTAGATAATTTATTTAGTTTAAATAATTTCTTGTTACTAAAACCTTTTTTTTCTTGTTTCGTAATGTTGTCACACAATATTGCCAACTGAAACAATCTTATCATTTCTGCTCAAGATAAAACACCCGTTTTTAGTGTACTTCAAGACAGTTGTCTTATTATTCTCAGTAGATAAGTGATTTTATTTTAAAGTTTTGTTTTTATTCTACATTTATTACAAAGACATTACAATGGCTTCAAGTGACCCAGAAATTAAGGATGGATTCACACTTTCTGGCTGGATGAAAAGCAAGCCTGTCAAGTGAGTATTTTCTTTTGAAATGTGTATTAATAAGTCACCTGAAAATGGCAGACTCTGTAAGATTGTAATAAATCTTTATTCATAATCTTTAAAATAAATCCCATCCAAAGTCAATATGTAATTTCCAATATATGTGTCATAATATTGGAAAAAAGAGTTAACAATTTCACACAATATTTTGCAATCTTCCGGAGTTGCCATTTTCCAGTGACATGTATAAATATATTTAAAATATACAAGGCTCCTCAAGGGATTAGTGGTCTCCCCACAGAAAACTACAATAAAGAATACAATCCATCTTGGCACTTCCTTAATAAAGAATGCCAGTGTTTATCACAATATTTATATACAATGCCAATAGCAGCTGACAAATGTCCTGCCCTAATCTTTTATACAATAAATACCTTGGCGGAGTTTAACTATGCTGATAGTTATGATGAATAGTTTATTTATTGGTAGCTTAGCTTTTGTGTTATAAGCATAAAACTTTTGTATAGTAATATTATTTTCATTTGATTTATGTACCTTTTAAGTACTCTGATCATACAAAAACCATGCTGAAAAAGTTACTTAGATTAACGGCCTGCTCAAATTAAGTTTAAAATAAACTGTACGTTTCGATACCATTTTTTTTAAACAACTGCAATTGTGTGAATAACTTTGATCAGTTTGTTATTTTGTTGCTGCACACAAAAAAAAAATGCTATCATATTGTACTGAAAATCAAAGTAAGTAATTGAGATTCAAATGCATGGTTGAAGTGCAGAATGCACTCAAGCTATCAAGCAACAAAAATAGAATGCATTATGAGTGTACGTTCTTGGCAAGTTTAATAATAGTAAGCTTAGGTAATTGAAAGAATGTTTTAATGCCATAGAAATAAGATCACAATTTCTTGGAAAAGTTTTATGAAGCCTGCATGTACCCTGCATGTGTACAGCGGTGTACATGATTTATAAACATGAACTGGGATTATACTAATTAATTCTAATTTATGTACACATAGGTATATATAGATTTGAACTGTGTTTCCTTCTTTCCTTATTGATCTGAGGAGTGTTTTTGAAGCAGCCATTTACCATTCTAACAATAGGCAAAGGCCAGTTTGATCAATTACTTTTATAGGATGGTATTTAATTTAAGCAATGTGTGTGTGTGTTACCAGAAGTATAATAAACATAACACTTACAGTTTTATAAAATAATCTAAAATACATAAGTAACAATGTGTGAAAATAAATCCATGATTGTCTGAGATAAGATTTTCCGAAATATACTGCTTTTTCTTATTATTATTATAGGCTTGTCTGTTTCCAAGCGCATAAGTCGGATGCGCGATGATTAGATATGACGTCATGAAATAATAATATTATTTGTATCACTCAAGGTAATTATGGGGCACGTTTACCATATCTTTTGTATTATTTGTTATCTTTGCACTCATGATAGGTCACATTATAAAAAATACTAGGTATAATATGTTTTACTGACCTGTTAGTTTGTTAGTCAGAAAAGGAAATAAACATACTTACCAAACAATCCTGCAGTCATTTTTGGAATAGGTATGAGGAATTTGACGCATTTAATTTCAAATGCATCATTAATATTGAGGAATTAGAGTTGTAGGGTTAAAACTGGACTTGGCAAATAGCCAAATTGTTTACTCAACCGGTGAAACCAACTGATGTTAGGGGTAAAACAATAACTATCCATATACATGGTACTTTGAATTAAACATTTAGCAATTCATAAATCAAGTTCATCACATCTATACATATAATAAAATAGTAAATCTTGATATGTGTGATTACGATTGGCGCTAAAACTACTGAACAGATTTTGATCAAATTTTGCACAAATGATCCTTATAGGTATAGTCAACATATAGGCTATATGTATATTATCACGCTATATGCTATGGAGGACGAGCAATAATCAAAAATGTGTGTTTTGAACGAGAAAGTGCACATGGTTCGAACCCCGCAAACAGATTTTATTTTTGTATTTATTTTATCTTTTGACTAGCTGACCCGTGCAACGTCGTCTGCGTAACATTTTTCATTACTGCTCCGCTCCTATTGGTCTTAGCGTGATGATATATAGCTTAGCCTTCCTCGATAAATGGGCTATCTAACACTGAAAGAATTTTTCAAATCGGACCAGTAGTTCCTGAGATTAGCGCGTTCAACCAAACAAACAAACAAACAAACTCTTCTGCTTTATAATATTAGTATAGATATGGTTTTTTACACCATTATGTTATCAAAATAATAATAAAAATGGGTTTTTGTGTACTAAAAATAACATTTTACTTATATTTTGTAATTTTTCCAAATAGCTCAGCGAGGGATTGTTATAAGAAGCCAAAAAATTTTACAAAATTGCACATACTTATAGATCTAACCTTAGCAATTATTACCATCACGCTATACCTTTGGTGAGGTAAGCAGTGAAAGCCATGACATAAATTTATTAGACTATTTTAAACTGATTTCCCAACAGCGGTCGTAGCCCGTCGGGTTTAAGACTGCCTTTCGAATGAAATGGTGTGGGTTCGTATCTCATCTGTCGCAATTACTTTTGGATTTTATTTAACTTTTGCATTTCCTTACTTTTCTCATTCTTATTAATATTTTCAAATATTTATAACATGTTATTGTTTGATTTTGGATAGTTTAGTATGCCAAAATATAAACGCCAGCGTTTTAAATTATAATTAACAGTACCTATTTTCTATTTGTCTGTAGGTATTCCTTTTTACATCACGTTAAAAAGTACAAAACCGCATGAATATAACTTTAACACATAAACCTGATAGGAATTGAAGCAATGTTTTAGAAGATTTAACTTATCTACTACGTAACGCCGATACCCGTAATGCCATCTATTGACCGAATTAGTACCTACTATCAACAGGGTGAAAATTACACCAAAACATATTTTTTTAGTAAGTAGTGGTACTTTCCAAGGAATAAAACACCATCATTTTCTTTAGAATGAACTTCTATTATAATGTAAAAAAACCGGAAAAGTGCGATTCGGACTCGCCCACCGAGGGTTCCCTACACATTTCTAGGTAGGTACAAGGTATTATTTGAAATAAAGGCTATTTTTTAAAAGTATTTATTAACCGACTTTCCAAAAAGGAGGAGGTTCTCAATTCGGATGTTTGTATTTTTTTTTTTTTTTTAATGTTTGGTCGGGCATAACTCCGTCGCTTGCCAACCGATTTTAAAAATGATTTTTTTGTTGGAAAGGGAATACTTCCCAAATGGTCCCATGATAAGGAAACCAGGATCTGATGATGGCATCCCAGAGAAATCGAGGGGAACTTTCGAAAATAGTATGGGCAACAAGTGCGTTTGTATTTGCAGTGATGTTGTTTTGTTAGGTGTGGGGTGCCACTAAAAAGTGAAAAATAAAAAACTTTTTAACAACAAAAACACCGAGTTCCGAAATTAAAGTTATTTTTTACTTTGTAGTGTTTTTTTTTTGGAAGTCGGTCGTATTTTTTTTGTAAAAAGTTTTTTTTAACTGCATTAAATGTGTAGTTTTCAGATTTTTAAGTTCTACGTCAACGGAAAATACCCTATACATTTTGATTACCTTGAGAGTGTCAAAATGTACGGCCGTATTTTTATTTTACGTTGACTTAGAAGTTTGATTTTTTCACAGCTGCAAGGGACTGTAGTTCTGAGTATATTATTTTAACTCAATACCTCCTACCGTTCCCGAGATAAAGAGTCTTGATAGACCGACGGACGGACGGTCAACAAAGTGATCCAATATCATATTCTATAGACGGCGTTATACAATTGATCTCACTTTTTTATCGTGGAATTTGTTCGAAAGAGTCACCGCGGCCCTGGAACACAAAGGGCATTAGAAGGAACACGGATTCGCTTTAGTCAGTAAGAGTCTGACACACCCTCCTGCTTTGCCCAGAGCGGAAGGAGTCATTTGATGATTTCCCATCCTTTAGTAAAAGGGGTCACGTCATAACAACCACGATTAGATGGCAAAGTCCCATGGTAGAGGAGTCGAAAGAGTTGCATTAGCTCCGCTGTTTGCTTAATATTGGGTTTCTAGGTTTTAAAAATATAAAATTGTTTCGATTTGCGTTCCTGGATCTAAATAAATAAAAAATCAACTTGATTCATCAAGATTGGTGTGAGTTTCAAGAGCATGGTTAAGTAATTTTAGATGATAGCATGTGCTGACCGGTTGCTTCACAGCTTGGATCCTTTTCTTCTGTGTACGGGGAAGCAACAGCCATCAATACGCAGAATATTAAGAAATGTCTTCAGAAAGTTTTATGATTTCTATTTAGAAATTTCAAAACTTTGCAAGGACTTTGCAACAATTTGTTGGATATATGTGAATTTCAGCCGTATGCACGGCTGAGATTCACATATATCCAACAAATTGTTTAGTTTTAAAACTTTTCAATTCCCAGTGAGCCTATGAAACATCATGACCAGCCCAGGGCCAGAAATTATCTATTGCGGGCTTTACTCTCCAGTCGATCAAGGGGAACAATAGATCCCTAGGCATTTTATTTTTCATTTTAAAAAACGTTGTCCCACACTAGGAATTTCTCCTGTATCGTGGGTGCATTTACAAACATACAAAGTCACATACACAAACAAACAGCCAGATTCGGATCAATTATCTGTAGAATAGAATAGAATACTGTCTGTAGGTGTCCATGACACGCGACGCAGCAGCCAGTCGCTCAACCACTGCGCCAATCGTGTCGTCCATTGACGACACAGATGAACTCGTGAAGATAGGTTTTGAGGTGGTGGAGCTTTTTTTTTAAGGATGGTATATCGTCAAATGACTACTCTCGCTCTGGGTAAAACAGGAGGAAGTGTCAGACTCCTTTTGACTAAAACCCATCCGTGTTCCTGCTAATGACCTTTGCGTCCCAGGGTCGCGCTGACTTTTTCGAACAAATCCGCAACCCCGGCACTGGCCCGGCAGATAGGGCCCGCTAGCCCCATCTGTTTTGATGAAAACTCCTTAACACAGCGCACAGCTTGACATAGCTATTTTAGACTGCCTGCAATCAATTGCCGAATTCACGTACGAAACTGAGAAAACAGGTCCAGCTCTACCACCTTTGGGCACGCCACAATCGCCGCGGTAAGTCCCCTTTTGACGAGTGGCAAAAGCGGCGCCACAGCGTCCTCACCTTCCGCCTGCCTGACGCAGGTACTCACCGGTCACGATTGTTTTGGGAGATAACTGTTTCGGTTTCAGCGGGAGGACACGACCGGGTGTCAACACTTTAAGGATCACCTGGATGACACGGTGGAACATAAGGTGGATGTCTGCCCTTCATGGGCGGAGCACCGCTGGGTCCTCATCGAGGCGATAGGTGGCGGCGACCTCTCGCAACAAGCCCTGATTCAATCTATGGTCCGGAGCGAGGATGCATGGGAAGCGGTCACCTCATTTTGCGAAGCAGTAATGCTAGCGAAGGAGGATTCCGAAAGCGTGAGAGAGAGGGAAATCTCACGCCCCAACCGCCGCAACAGAAGAAGACGCCCTGGGCGAAAGGAGTAACCGGGCGATTCCCTGCCACCGTAGGCCGCGGGCCTACGGAGGGCGAGTGTTGGGTGGCACGCTGTCCGATCAAAACCAGGTTCGGGTCGGGCGCATTGTGTTCCACGCACGCCTCTATGAGATGCCAGTATTGTAGACGGGGCCCACTACGGCCATTGCCTGCCAGGATTGCGGAATTTGTTCAAATAGTCACCGCGGACCTGGAACGCAAAAGGCACTAAGAGGAACACGGATGGGTTTTAGTCAGAATCTGACACTCCGTTATGCTTCGCCCAAAGCGGAAGAAGTCATTTGATGATTTCCAGTCCATTAAAAAGGCTGGCTAACTTAACAAGGACACCTGCGCACAACGGACAGAATAGGAGTCTAACATGGTGCGGATACCGGAGTCTGTATAGTAGTATAGTAGTGTCGGTGTAGTATCTGTTGCAGGGGTAGGTTGCTGTTCCGGTTGGTGTCTTCCCATGCCCAACCCACGTTTCTCATTACAAAAAAAATGTAGGGCTGGTGGAACAGAAGAGGTGAAACAGCCAGTGCCTTGCATAGCACTCTTCCAAGTTCCTAATGCTAAGAGGAGTCAAGCAATACTAGATATTGACTGTTCGTATATCTCAGAGATCTAACCTAACGACATTTTACTTTCCGACATACACGCGAACGAAGTCGCGGGCAACAGCTAGTCCTTTAATAAAATTTCATATTGAAATATTCATTAGCGGTATGTACAATAATTGTGAGTTCTTCATAGCTAATACGTAATGCTGGAACTGGTACTAATTAAATCTACTTTACAAAATAACATTGTTTATACCAGCCAACCAAAGATTCAAAGCATTTATTTCAAATAAACCATTTACAGGCACTTTTGAAATGTCAAGGTCGGTCAGTCAAAAACATGAGGCTATTTGCACGTTCCAAAGCGTAGATCTCTATGGAGAAGAACGTGCAAGAAACTCCATGGACACTCTTTTAAATCATGTGATGTTTTACAAAAATCTTAGTTACATGTAGGTACTTGCTTCTTCATGTGAGGACAATGCAAAATAAAAAAAAACTTAAAACAACAACTTAAAAAGATGAAAATAAGCCAGTGGTGGTTAAGAGATGACCAGTCTCAACTGACGGCGTCCGTTCACGAACCTGACGTATGTATCGGCACCATTCAGCTCAACCATTTTGAAGGGAACCGAATGATCCAACACACACGCCGCCATCAGCAAAACATTTGAGTGAGCATGACATGCTCTCGATCACCATGCTCGTTCATGTCAAACAAGTAAACTAATCACATAAATATTATGTAAATGGCCCCATGGTACTCACATTTACAAAATTTGAAAAAATGCTTCTACTTTACATAAAACTATGGTTGTCAATGACCAAGTAATGAAAGATGTATAACAAACAATTCAATTACTACAAAACAGCATTATTATAAAGAAAAAAAAAAATTAAAATATTGTTTATTGAGTACAAAACAAAAAAAAATAAAATAAACTACAAAACAAAAAAAAGAGGGTGAGCATCTCTTCCAGACATTAAAACTTAAACAGCTCCCTTAGGGAATCGCGCCGCCGGAGATTGTATAAGGCTCTGATGGCTCTTTTCTGCAGAAAAAAAAAATATGGACTCGATGTCTGCAGCTCGTCCCCATAATAAGATACCGTAAGACATGATACTATGAAAATAACTAAAATAGACCAGCCTCGCGGTATCTATGTCAGTGAATTGACGGATTTTTCTGACAGCGTATGCTGCCGAACTTAGCCGTCCCGCAAGAGATATTAAATGAGGACCCCATTGTAGCCTTGAGTCAAGCGTGATCCCCAAGAAAACCGTGTTTTCGACGAATTCTAGTTTCTCTTTGTTCAATACTATATCGCAATCATTACTTTTAACATTCGGTAAGGCAAATCTGATGCATTTAGTTTTTTTCCCATTTAATACTAAATTATTAGCAGTAAACCAATTTTGGACCTGCTGTAGGGCGTTATTGATGTCTTCAAGATTTATGGAACGCCTGTCTATCTTAAAAATTAAGGAAGTATCGTCAGCAAATAATACTATTTTAGGTTGATTTTTCAAAAGATGGGGTAGATCATTAATATATACTAAAAAGAGGAAAGGACCCAATATTGAGCCTTGCGGTACCCCCATTTTGATTTTTAAGCCCCGAGAATTGACACCATTTACTTGAACTTGCTGCTGTCTGTCACTTAAGTAAGATTTCACTAGACTAAGTGCAAGTTTACCTAGTCCGTAATGTCCCAGCTTTAGGAGCAAGGTTTCGTGATTTACGCAATCAAATGCCTTGGAGAGGTCACAGAATATTCCTATGGCATCTTGAGCCTCTTCCCACGCTGTATACCGCGTGTATCTGACATCGACGCACAAACGATTTCCATGGGTCCGGGGCATGATTCTGGACACCCTAGACTCAGAATTTTTCGTCGGCTTTTTTCTCATATTTTTATTTTTTTCAAGGGTTTTTTTACTTTAGACTGCTCATAATCGTTATTCTGACCTAACCCAATGAGATTTTTAATAAAAAAATAATTAATTAACTACTTTCACTAAAAAGAGCAATCTGAATAAAGCCACAAATAGATTTCAGCTCAGCTGAGCTGATACTTTGTGGTACTCTTGAAAAAAATTAGAAAAGAACCGACGAAAAATTCCAACACTGGGGTGTCCAGAATCATGCCCTGGACCCATGGAAATCGTTTGTGCGTCGATGTCAGATACACGCGGTATATGTGTTTTAACAACGTTTTGGGGGCCGAGTCACCCGCGTCCGTAGGAGAATACCCTTCAGCGAATCCCTACACGTGGTCCCCGGGTGGTGCTAAACAGGTGACACTAACCGCCTCCGTGGTCTAGTGGTTATACCACCTGATTCAGACCCAGAGGTCCCGGGTTCGATTCCCAGCGGGGGCAATTTTTTTTTTGCTCGGTTTGGTTGGTGGTAGGACTTCTTCTAAGTCCGCCTGGCAAGCTACCACCATCATATCTAAGTCTGTCACCATAACAACAATGTTAACAGCATTGTTGTGTTCCGGCAGTTAGAGGTATGATAGCCAGTTCCTCTGTGTAAGAGGATTCCGGGTGAAACTCGCTTCCATCTTCGGCCTAATCATCACTTTCCATCAGGTGAGATTTGGGCCAAGAGTTTCCCCGTTTTAAATAAAAAAATAAAAAAAACTTGGCACCAGCGTCAGTCGTACAACTACCTTTGGTAAAACCATACTGTTGATCGTGGTAAGATTTTATTGATGTTAAAATGATTGAGCATCTGATTGAGCATTACTTTTTCAAACACTTTGCTAAAAACTGGAAGTACAGATACAGGTCTATAATTATTGGTGTCTCTGCTGTCTCCAGATTTAAATAGTGGTATAACCTTACTGTATTTCATTACATCTGGAAAGACTCCTTGGTCTACACATAAATTAAATATTAAAGCCAAGTATGGTGCTACGGTCTCTATTATGGACGTGCACACTTTGATAGACATTCCCCATATGTCTTCGTTCAATTTGATTTTAATTTGCCGGAAAGCCTTTATGACTGTCATAGGGTTGATATGTTTGAATTGAAATTCAACCGTACAGCCTGGAACGTTTGCTCTTAATAAATTATATGAGACCTCGGGTGAAGAATTTAAAGCTTCCGTAGTTTTAGTTGGTATATTGGTGAAAAAATTTACAAACTCTTGAGCTAGGTACTTCTAAATTAGAGCTTTTGGCACCATGTGCAGTCTCCAGTAAAAAAGCAGTGTTTCGTTCTTTATTTCTATTGGTTTCATTATTTATTACTTTGCAAACTGTCTTTATTTTATTTTCTGCCGATTTGATCTTATTACTAATGTATAGGGCTCTAGCTACCTTACAAGTATTTCTAAACACTTTAGAATATTTATTTACGTACTTATTAAAGGAATCAGTGTTTATGAGAGGCTTGAGGCCATATAGCTCATATAGTCTTTCCCTACTTATCCTAATGCCTTTAGTCGCCCAGTCACTAAATACAAACTTAGGGAAAGTATCTTTAGACTTCTTTTCAAAAGTTGCATTGAATTCTTTTAATACCACTGAAAAGAAATTATCATAAAATTTATTCGCATCCCCAATGTTATGTCCTAGAACATTTAACTTATTTTGTAAGGTACCATTGAATTTTGATAGTTTGCTTGTTGTAATTGGCCGATATTGTGTAGGAATTTTTTTCAAGGATGCTTTAAACTTAAACGTTACCAATTGTCCACTATGATCAGAGGTAAGGTAATTAACTATGGCTTTATCTAAATATTCACAATCGCAGAAAACATTATCGATACAGGTTGAAGATGTTGTTGTTACCCTAGTTGGTTCTGTAAACACATTACACAAATTAAACGATTTAAAAAGGCTTATAAATCTGCTGCTATTTGAATTATTTTCTAAAATATTAATATTAAAATCTCCACAAATAATCGCGGACTTATTACCTGCTGCAAGTTTCGCAAGGATATCTTCCATTGTTGATTCAAATAAAGTATAGTTTTGAGGGTTTGGGGGTCTGTACACGCACACTATTATATGCTTATCTAGCTCAACACAGGACAGTTCGATGCAATGTTCCACTGATAAGTTAACAATGTCATTACGTTGCTTGAATTTTAAGCATTTTTTTACTAAGATGAGGGAACCACCGCGCAACATAGATTTGCGGTTAAAACAACTCCCCACACTATAATTATCATAACTAATTATCATCTGGTAATCCTTCAACCAATGTTCACTAAAACATACAATGTCAATCATTGTTTTTTCTAAAAACATTTCAATTTCTAATAATTTGGAAGAGATACCTTGAATATTTTGATGAAATAATTTCAAAGCACGCTGCTGACCCCCTTTTTGACATCTAGATACTGAAGAGCAAGAAGATACTTTATTTATGGTAGGCATCATTATTCTGTCACTGGTATCCTCTGTTGTCATATGACTTAGTTTAAATGATTATTCAGAGTTTGCCCCATGACTTCAATATCATCACTTGGCAGTGAGACGCAACTACTTGTAGCCCCCACATTAAATAAAGAATCTTCCATATCGATACATGGCACCTCCTTCGTACAATTTGTAAGAGAATTTGTAGCAATAGGGCTACAGCTCTCCACCTGCTTCTTAGTATAATTACTAAATGTTGTGGATTTAATTACACAAGACTGCGACATACTACTTATGTCTGAGTTAATAAAAAAAGCTAATAGCGATGCTATTGTGTGTCTAAAACTAATAGGTAAATACACAGTATCCCTAGTCGATTTTAAATGTTCCACAAAAATGTTTGTGTCAAAAAACATAAACTTGTCACTATAGTGACTTACTAAAAAGCGCATGTGTTTATTTAACCTGTGAATATAATTATTTTGTCTAATTGACAATTGCTCAAAATAAGGAAATGCACACAATATTATTTTATTACAATTTAACTTTAACATCTCAGTTAGATTGTCTGTGATTTCTGCTTTCGTTACTTTTGAACTATTTCCTATAAACACTGTAATATTGGTATTAGAATTATAATAATTGTTTCTTAATGATGCCATAATATGCTTGTATGATGAACCTGGCATACAATTATTTTGTGTAGGAAAACTCAGGTTATTACTTAATAATTTACCTACACCTCTTCCTATACTGTCTGAGAACATAACCGAATGATAAGCACTATTCACAGATAAAAAACCACTTATTTTGGACTGCTCAATTTGAGATAAATCCTGTTCACAATTAATTAAATCTGATTCAATGACACAGTCTTGGGATAAATTCTTTGCCTGGGACGGGACCTCCGTTGCCTCAGGCTGGACAGCATCAAGATTTGACAGTGTCTGGCAAGTACACTGATACATGACTAGCTCATTTACAGCAAGAATGTGTTCTCTTATTTGGTTTTGTGATTGTATATACCACCAGGAAATCCCTTGTTGACGATATTTGTTATCGCAGCGGTCAGTTCAATAAATAATTAAAAAACAAAGAATCTATTTCTGCTGCCGGCTGTAAAAGCAATTAGGTATTTATAACTCTTGATGCAGATACAATAGCTAGACGTAGGTTTGATAAGGAGAACTTGATAACGTAATTAGTAGGTAATTATCGAACATGCTTTTAATTTTTGCATAATGTTTAACATCTGGCACCTAAAAGTGTAACATGAGAATTAGTGATGATCAAATATGACGCATTACATACAAATGTTGGTAAAAGAATTAAACGCGGGAAGGGGGGAATGCGTCACTTCCGCTTAAAACTGTTACTGCTGAGCATTATGCTGGTATAATACAACAGCATCCTTATGACATTGAGAATCTTGATGTCATGCTAACAAATAATACAAGTGCAGTTTATGGGGCGTATGTGCCCCAGTGACAACGCTTTATCTCTGTACTGCTTCTCATATTGCAGGTTTCCATAAGCTAGTTGGGCAGGCACTTGATTGCCACATTATCTACTTATAATTATCGTAAAAAGCACGTCTTTTACTAATAATTATGTCTTGTAATGTATAGTTTTATGTAATGGCGATTGCTGAAAATCCCAGAACTATCTTATCCTTTCATCAGTTCTTGTTGTCACTGATTTCTGAGCCACGATTATTTGCATGTTCGTTAACAGTTCTACTTATAGCATCGACAACTTGTTTTGATTTCTCTATAATACTTGGCTTGGAGGCTTGTCCCAACGTCACAGAAATACCTGTTTGTTTTTGTAATAAACGTCCCCTGATCGATACGAAATGCTGTTATACACGTTTTATTTTAAATAAGTATTTTCATTTACGTTTAAATAAGTTTTTTTTTTTTTTTTTTTTATTCTAAATTTTTAATGGAGGCTTTTATCCACAATGGCATGTCAGCCTCATCATAACTTAAACTTATTCTAAGCTACACCTACTAATACATTTTACATTATTAATTTCTAAACAAATCAGCAAGTAGGTTTGCTATCTCAGGTGAAGGTTGAGCTAAAATTTTTGCATATGGACCAATATCATATTCGTTTGCTTTTATTCTACTCAACAGTATCTCTCTTTCCTTTTTAGTCTTTGTACACTCCATAAGTAGATGGTGAACGTCTTCAATCGTTCCACATGTTTCACAATTGGGAGAATTCACTTTCTTCATCATATAACCAAACTTGCGGGATGGGTAGTGACCAGAGCGTAATCTATGAAGCAGGACAATATGATATCTACTCATTTCCTTGATAGCAAACCACGGTATATGAGGCGGCTGATTTTGTATGGTTTTATACCAGATACCCTTTTCCCTACTTCGTTCGTCAAAATACTCCTTAAACATAGCATCACAATTTTTTTTGCAATAACACAATTGTTCTAAATAATTAGGTATTATACAATATTCTTGACCTTGAGTAAAGGCTAATTTTGCTAGTCTGTCAGCCTCTTCATTACCTCTCAAACCTACATGAGATGGAACCCATTGCAATCTTATCACTATGCCACTTTTCGTAAGATTTATAATCTTACTTAATATGGAGTAAGCTATCGAAATACCTCTGAAGCCAGAGGCACAACGAGCTAAATGCTGCAAACCACTCTTACTATCTGTGAAAATCACAAAGTAACGATCTCCCGAGTTATAAGCAGAGTTAATGGCTTCATAGATTGCAATGAGTTCCATCGTCATAATATTCACATTAGTGTTTACTTTGTACATAGCTGAATAGTTTCTATCAAAGTCATAAAATGCTGCTCCCAGAGCATCCTTACACTTCGAACCATCAGTGAAATATTTATTATAATGTAGGTATTTATCGTGGATTTCTTTAACAATTTCAAATTTGAGAGAAGCAAAATTTAAAGATTTTTTAGGGCCTGTTACACTTTCCAAATTACATTTAATTATTTCATCTATTTTAATACTGGTTACCCAAACATCTAGTGAAAACATTTCTAAGGGATCAGAAGAATGTACACGCAAAGAGTTACATTTATCGAGTACCGAAACAAGTAAAGGTTTCTTTTTCTTTTGCCAATATCTCATCTGCACAAGATCATTCAGTTCAGTAAGAAGTCGCATAATTATACTGTTTGACCAAGACATACTTTTCAGGCAGTATTTATATGAAAGAAATAACCTTCTAATATACAATGGAGGCAAGCACAGCTCGCTTTCCATTACATGAATGGGGCTGCTTTTGATAAATCCTCCAATTATTCTCGCAGCCTGATTTTGTATTTTATCTAATTTATATAAATGAACATTGGCACTATTCCCGAACAAAAAACATCCATAATCCAATCTACTTCTGATTACTGATATATATAATGTACGTATATATTTTGGATGCATGCCCCATTTAGACCCCGCTAATACTTTTAAAAGTTTCAAAAATTTTAAGACCTTCTCAGCTACTTCATTAATATGTTTACCCCACAATAATGATCGATCAAGCCACATACCCAAATATTTAAAATTTTCAACTGTACCAACTGCACGGTCATTGATTTTAAGATTTATTTTGTTTCTTTTTCGACCTCTGGTAAAAATACATATTTTAGATTTATTAGGGGAAAGTTCTAAACCTTCTTCATCCAGCTTAACTATCATGTCGTCAAGTGCTAACTGTAAAGTGATTTCACAAAAATGTATGTCTCTGTGCTTCAGATACATAACAAAATCATCGGCATATTGCAATATAGACACATCTTCTATTTCACGACAAATTTTATACGTGGTTAAATTGAAAAGTAACGGGGAAAGTGGGTCCCCTTGAGCTAAACCCCTATTTGTCCATCTACTTATAATTGTCTCCCCAGAATATATTTTCATCATTAAACATCTTGCACTTAAAAACTCCCAAATATATTGGCAAATATTGGAACCAACATTCAATTTATCTAACGTAGCCACTACACTATCAACTAAAACATTGTTGTATGCATTATCTATATCCAGGAAGCAAGCTACAGTAGGAACGTTATTTGAAAGTCCTATTTGAATATCAGTAACGAGTCTCGCGAGACAATCCAGGCAGGATTGCCCTCTCCTAAAGCCAGACGTACCAGCAGATAAGAACTTATTTTTCTCTGTATACCACTCCAATCTCTTTACTACCATTGTGTGAAATATCTTGCATACGCATGAGATTAGAGAAATCGGCCTAAGCTTTGGTTCTAAATCAGTACTGCTGGTAGCTTTTGGAATTGGAACAATGCTTATTTCCCTCCATTGACGTGGAATATCCCCAGTTGTGAAAATCCTGTTGTACATGTTTAATAAATATACTTTGCCAACCGAAGGTAGATTATAAATCATGGAGTAAGTTATCCCATCCTTGCCCGGAGCAGTATCTTTTTTCTTAAAACAATGATTCATTTCTTGTATACTAAATGGTGATTCCAATAAACTATTATGAGATGTGAAAGTGGGTTTCTTATTTATCACTGAGTCTGGCGCTAAAGAACATAACAAATCCTTTTGTTTAGTTTCTGATGGAAACGATTTTGACTGTTTATAGCCTTTGAACCAACGCATTTTACGCCACATTTCAGACACCGAAGTAGTCTCATTAATACTGCTGCAAAATGATTTCCAATTATTTGATCTGGCTTTATTTATCAACGTGTGTGCTTCTACGGTTCTATCTTCTAAAGTATTGAGATTGTTAGGTGTAGGATTACGTCTGAATGCACTCAAAGCTAGTCTTCGTTTAGCTACTGCTCTGGACAATGATGGGTGCCAATACTCCTTAGGTTTAAAATAAGCTGTTGGATTGGTACAAATCTTGGTCTCAGGAATATTCTTACTGGCGGACTGATTAATGTGATCCTCAAAATAGTCATATAAGGCTTGAATATTTTCAAAGTTATGAATATCGGAAAATGATTGTCGAAGATTTTCTCTATACGCTTTCCAGTCTGCTTTTTTATAATTACGTTTCTTTATATACTTTCTTGATTCTAAATAATTTAGTGTTATTTTAATAATAAGGTGATCACTCCCCAGGTTTTCATTGAATACTTTCCAATCACAATTAACCGATATATCAGACGATGCGAACGTGATATCAGGCGAAGTCCTCCTAACTAATCCGTTTACTAATTTTACTCTAGTAGCATCGCCATTATTTAAGGAAATCCAGCCATTTTCCAATGAAGATTCTAGCAGTTGAGTTCCTCTTTGATCTATTTTGTACGACCAATTAGTATGGTGTCCATTAAAATCACCTGCAATCAAAGTATTGCTGAGCTCTAAATTAAACAGACTGTCCCAGTCCGCCGCACGCGTGACTACAGAAGAAGGGCAGTAAATTGATATTATATTTTTTAAACTTATACAATTTAGAATTTTGATGTGAATAACTTCTATGCCTGGGTTTGATAGATGAATAGGACTTATTTGTGAATGCAATGACTTATGGATTATAATAGCAACTCCTCCATAAGAATCCGGTCTATCTTGCCTAAATATATTATACCCACTCAAGTTAAAGTTAACACTTGGATCAAGCCATGTTTCACTTAAAACAGCAATATGAATTTTTTCCTGATTTAAAAATGCTTCTAAACTACCTAGTTTCGGCCTTAAACTTTGTGAGTTCCACTGACATATATTTAGCGAGATCACTTTTTGTGTACTATCCATTATGTTTAAATAAATACCTGTGTAAAACTTCTCTGTCCATAAGACTACCAAGTAAAAATAATTTAATTTCCTCACATATAACTTTTAACATCGACACCATTTTTTCCATTAAATCCTTCTCTTCAGAAAATACAATTTCCATAATACTTTGCCAAATTCTCTTCCATTGAAATTTTCTCTCTTTCGCACTTCTTTTTTCCTCCTCTTGATTTTGGGTAACTTCTAGACTTTCTGTGGATACGGACATATTATTATTATTAAGCAAATTTTTGTTATTCTTCTTTTTAGAATTATATGATCCTTTTTTTCGGCTCTTTTCTTTTGTTTTACTTGCTGCTGTTACAAGCTCCTCTTGTCTTTCTTCTAAAATATCCGGTTCATCATCCATATCCTGTTCTATATAGTTTTCAGTCTGCTCATTGGTCAACTTTTCATTGGAGTTGATATTTGTGGGACTACTCACATTCATATTTATGAATCTTTGTTCCTTTTTCGAGGACTCATTCTCTGCTTCAAGTGAAACCTTCTTGGTATTTTCCCTTTTTTCTTGAATATACATCCCCAACGCATTTTTGTAAGTAGTATTTCCTAAACTCATTAGAACACGAATCCTCTTCTCTTTTATAAAAAATGGACATGTTTTATTAATAGCCATATGTGGGCCTTTGCAATTTAAGCATGTAAATGTTTCTGTCTCACAATTAACGTGTTCTTTTCCACATTTTGGACAAAAGATCTTATTAATAGGGCAAAACTTTTTATGATGTCCAAACTTCCAGCATCCTGAGCACTGGGTTACAGGAAAAACATATTTCTCAACCCTAAATCTACATCCATATGCATATACATACTCTGGAACAATCTGAGTTTTGAAACCTAACCTCACGGTCTCGCTATCAATCCATTTACCTTGTTCATCCATCCGTTTTAGTCTTCTGACCGACACTATTTCACATGAGGTACTGAATGAGTCTATCATTTCCTTATCTGTCATTTCTAACTCAACCCCTTTGATTAAACCGTAAGATAAATCAACCTCATCAGTAAATTGAGCTCTAATGTCTAGATCCTTGTTTTTAGGAAAATTTAATAATTTTTCAGCTTGTTTTTTATCATCAAACTGTACGAATACCTTATAAGGGCTTTTATATTTAATTTTAATGATGTTTTGTATATTCCCGCTTTTTAACCACTTAGCCAAGGCCATCTGTTTTGGTAAAACTTGTAATGAAGTCAAACATATTTCAAATGAATTATTCATTACGTCATCAATCTCCGCAACCGCAACATTACTATGTTCATAGCGTTTATTTATTTCAACTATGTGAGTATTCAAGTTTCCGTTTGATTTACTTCGAAAAAGTTTTTTAGGTCTTCTCCTGCTAACAGTAATAAAACCTTCTTCACTACTGTCTTCACTTTTTTCCCTTGATCTTTTCTCCGTTAGTCTTGCATCAATTTGTTGGTCAACATCCACCGTACCCGTCATCGTTAACATCTCTCGCTCGCACTCATTTATAATCTCAGTATCGCTTTTATCGGTCAACGCTGCTTCATCTGCACTATCTCCCTCCATACTCACTACTAGCGGGTACACCCGCACCGAACGTGATTAGTACACTAGCCGGAATGCTTTGCGATAAGCACGTGCGTACAAAACACCGCCTCACGCGCAACTGACGTTTAAATAAGTTAATCGATTTATTTTGTCTTTAAAAAAGTGCAAGTTTCATAAGTCGTGGTTACCAGCTGAGTTCTCCGTTCAATCGTTTCTTCGAAATAAATTCATAGATATTTTTTGACGACTTTGACTAGTTCAAATCATATCAAATAAGATGATTTGTAACCACAATTTGAATTTATATTGCAATGATTGAATGAATGAGATTCAGCTAATCTTGCGAAATTAATTAAGTAAAATTATTTAATTTTGACTAAGTACTAGTAGTAGTAGTAGTAGTTCTGTAATTAAAAACATTAATTATAGAATCTTAATCACACAGTCGATTCGTCTGCCTTTCATTCGTCAACGACAGAAAACTTTCGAATACGATTAAAGAGTTTGTTCTTCAGCCAAAGTATACCCTGATCAATGACTATTCTAATGGCTGCAATATATGACGATGACGGTACCTACGTGACATTTTAATCTATACTAATATTACAAACTAGCTTCTGCCAGCGGCTTCGCCCGCGTGATCCCTAGGGAACATATTCCCGGGACGAAAAATAGCTTATGTGCTTTCCAGACTATAATCTATATTTGTTCTAAATTTCATTAAGATTTGTTAAGCCGTTCTGGCGTGATTGAGTAACAAACAACCAAACTTTCACATTTATAATAATACTCGTTTGGTGTAAAGCGAAATTATTACCATCTTCCCCTCGACATTATATTAAAGGATATTGCAAACTGTCGTAAGCCGTTTTACGAAGCTACTCGCTAGCCTTTAGGCGCCAAAATCTACACAAAAATAATCCTTAGAGCATGATTCAGTATTCACGCGCGATGGCTTATTATTAGCGTATTTCATGTATAACTTTGGTGTTTCTATACCGATTCCTATGATTCTTTTTTATGGAATAGTTAATAATGTTAACTTTTTTAATTAGGGATGACTGAGAGTGTTATAAACGTAAGAGTAGACAAATATAATCAGAAAGCTTCGAACTGCTAAGCTATCGGGAGTTACGTGTTATTGTGCGTCAATCATAAAAGATAGACATATGCTGTCGTGGGATATTTTTTATATAATTTTAAGGAGAATATTTCCGTCATACATGATTTCTGTGTAGCTTTAACCATTAAGGTTGCACACGCGACGGAAGCTTAAAAAATGGAGTAACTTCTCCCGTTTTCCCAACATTTCCCTTCACTGCTCTGCTCCTATTGATTGTAGCGTGATGAAAAGTATACTATAACCAGCTCAGGAGTATGAAAAATAATTGTACCAAGTTTCGTTAAAATCCGTCGAATAGTTTTTGTTTCTATAACGGTTATACAGACAGACAGACAAAAATTTTACTGATTGCATTTTTGGCATCAGTATCGATCCCTAATCACCCCCTGATAGTTATTTTCGAAATATATTTCATGTACAGAATTGACCTCTCTACAGATTTATTATAAGTATAGAAGCAGAAGAGTTTGTATGCTTGTTTGTATGTTTGTTTGGTTGAACGCGCTAATCTCAGGAACTACTGGTCCGATTTGAAAAATTCTTTCAGTGTTAGATAGCCCGTTTATCGAGGAAGGTTATAGGCTGATATACCGTGATATACCATCACGCTAAGACAAATAGGAGCTGAGCAATAATGGAAAATGTGACGTAGACGAAGTTGCGCGGGTCAGCTAGTGAGTATAATAATTTATATATGTAGGCACATTGAAACATTGGTACACAAATGATTAACAAAAGAATTGTACGAATCAGCGGGATTCGTAGTCATAATAGGACTATGAATCCCGTTCCTGACCGCAATGATTTCCATTGAACTGAATAATAAATTAATACACAAAAAGTAAAATAGTGGTTTTCGCAGGTGTGTTAACGTTTAACATTAAATATCAAGTTAGGCATGTTACGCAAAGCATGACGTAGGTGGGCATTATTTTATACCAGCACCATGAAAGTGGAATGCACTTTATTACCTTGACGCATAGAGAACGTATTTTTTAACATCCCACAGCAGTCACCTTCTACAATATGTATGTCGCGGGTACCTCTGTTAGTAGGGGCATGAGAATTGAGAACTCAATGATTTTACTAAGAATATTTCACAACCTGGCCAGACCTCGTAATGTTCACAAGATGCAAGTGTATAAAACTTTGTAATTATTTATGTCAATGTGCTTGGCACAAAATTTATCCATACATATAAAAAAAATTGGAGTGTCTGTTTGTAATATTGAAATAACCGTTTTGTACTACATGTATATGAATGTTTATACTGTACATACACCAAAATACCAGTTTTTACAATTTTTGTCTGTCAGTCTGTCTGTTTGTTCCGGCTAATCTCTGAAATGGCTGGACCGATTTTGACGGGAGTTTTATTGGCAGGTAGCTGATGTAATAAGGAGTAACTTAGGCTACGTTTACTTCAGAAAAAAAAACTAAAAAATTAAAGAATCGACTGTTAGGCGGAACGAAGTTCGCCGGGTCAGCTATAGTTTACGCCAGATAAACGTGGAATAAAGTACATTGACCCACATACATTTATTGACTTTCTCACGATCAAAATCAGAAATAATGACATAAAGCTGTCCTGAATCGACTTCTATCGTGGTCCTTTACTTTCTCTAGTTATGAAAAACAGTTCTTAATTTATTGTTCTAGTATCTACGAAGAGATCAGGGAAAGGTCAATGTACTTTATTCCACGTTTATCCGCCGTAAACTATAGTCAAAAATATTTTTGTTCCTTTTTAAACCAGATATTATAATATTATGTATAGCGTGGGAGGTCCCACTACCACCTATGCATTTCTTTAAATTAACTAGATATAGGTATTTCTTTTGAATTATAAAGCTGCAGCTATTTTAAATAGAAACTAGGTAAGTATTATAATTTTGCATTGACGGCATTTGGACCACTTTGAATATAATATAAACAGTGGTTCATAATAAGACGCTGGTATTTGTTTTACAAACACTGGAATCAGTACTTGGAAGGTCAACGTGTTCAATGTGGTCAACACAACAGCATAATAGCGTATTTCTACGACATTTCTAAACAAACACGTAGTCAAGCAAAAGCCGTCACTTTTAATTTGTTTATTGCGGCATTGCGTACATACCAACTCTTAGGTTTCGAAATGCTCCTGCGCTCATTAACAAAATTGGTACTGGTACCTAATGATAAAGTATTAATCGCTATTGCAAAACGACGATTGTATGTCTGGTTTGATATTTGACACCAATTGTTACGGTGCTGATGATGATTATTTGCGTTCATGTTATAATAATGTTGCTCGCCATAATTAAAGCCAAAAATCACTAAATCGCCAAGCCAAATATCACTACCGCTATATATGATGTCGAGTAGCAGAACTAGTAGAGTCAAGAACCTTCTAGACTTTTCTGGGCTTCGAACATTCTAGAGTTCTCGAAACCTGGCCGGTCGCGACCGCCCGGTATGTAAGCGAAAATTCTAGACGATTCTACAATAGAAGGTTCTGGAATTAATTGACCCCGTATATAAGGCCAGCATAGACCACGACTGAGTCAGTATTGGATTTGCGATAGAAGCGATACCTTCGAAAGCGATCTTCAACTGCTATTGAAGTGATCATTTTAGTGTACTTGTGTTATTAACCGACTTCAAAAAAGGAGGATGTTCTCAATTCGTCGGAATCTTTTTGCTATGTATGTTCTATTGTTTCTGATGACTCAGACTCCTCGGACCGATTTGAAAAATTGCAAAAAGAGTATTGTTTTGACCGCTTTACGTGTGTCTGTCTGTGGCACTACGGGTGAACCGATTTGGATGCGGTTTTTTTTATTTGATCGCAGGTTTTCTAGCGGTGGTTCTCCTTTGAAGGTCGTCAGCTCTTTTCTATTTGATGAAGTGATCAACCAACCAACCTTCACTGGTTTGATCGTTGCGAATTTTGGTTGTATTACTTTAAAAATACTGCAAGAATATGGCAACTTTGACCTGATGCTGCTGCAGCACAACCTGATGTCTGCAGGATACCCGACTCCTCTTTAGTTACAGCAGAGGTGTCATGTTTGGGCTTACTGGAATGGTTTCAATAAACAGATTATAGGAAGATTAGTAATCTTGACTTGATGCTGCAGCATGACCTGGAATCTGCAGGATAACCTACTCCTCACTTATGTACAGCAGATGCTTCGTGTCTGGGCTCGGTTAAACTGTCTCCATGAATAGGTTATAGGTAGATTGTGATCAGGACCTGATGATGAAGTAGCAAAGAGAAATGAGTAAAGAATACATTATGTCTAGCTACTTTTACTCGTTCGATCGATATGAGGTTTTGGTATGCGAAGTTGTGAATATTGATCGAAAAGGTTTACATGTAGTAGTTGCTCAAACTGCTCATAGGTAAAAAATACAATCGACTTCCAAATAAAAACACTGAAATGAATAAAATAACTTCAATACTAAAAAAAACTCAAAACTCAAGCATTTATTTCAATTAGACCATTTACAGGCACTTTTGAATTGTCAAGGTCGGTCGGTCCAAAAAAAACACGCTTTTTAAAATAATAAATTATTGCAAAATTTTGTTTACTTACATCGTGTTAAAATTATACATACATGTGAGAACGATGTAAAAGACGAGCAGGATAAAAGCGTCCGAAATAAAAAATTATCAATTCAAAGAAATTATTAAAATAAACCATGGCAGCTGAGAAATGACCAGTCCCAACCGACGGCGCCCGTTTACGAACATGACGCATACGCCGCCGTGCCCATTCGTCTCAACCATTTTGAATGGAGCCAAATGCTCCAACGCATACGCCACCATCAGCTAGGTTTTTGAGTGAGCATGACACTCCCAACCGCCATCAAAAACAAACCTATTACTGATAGCTATATTTTAAGTCACACATGTGCCGTTAATGGATGAAACTCAGATGAAATTATACAATGCTAAAAAGTTGAGTCTATACTATGCAAACACACACATATTTACGCTACTATTGATTCATATAATTAACAATAATGTTTAAAAATTAACAATAATTCAATTTCGAAGGTCGGTGTCAAAAACCGAAGAACAAAAATGAAAAACACCGGCTTCCGAAATTAAAGTTTTTTATGCTTTGTAGTGTTTTTGGAAGTCGATTGTATTTTTAAGTAAAAATGTTTTATTTCTAAATTACTGGTAAAGTATTGTAGTATTTGTAGTGTTGTAAAATGAAAGTGCAATTTTGGTTATTAAATCGGCTGTTTTTACTGTCACGAACCCCAAGCTCGTTATAAGTAATAATATCTGTAAGACAAATATATGACGTAGCGCAATCAATCTCTTCGATAATGTCACTTTATGATACAGGTACATTCAGGTGTCGAAGTCAGTCCTTTCAATAACTTACTAACACTTTCTTTATTTTAGAAAGCGATTATTTTCTAACATTTAGTCCGTCGATTTCATCCATTTTCAAGTTGGTAAATTAGTAGAATATCAGTCTTGTTGTTGTTTTTGCAATGTTGTGTCTGTTATTAAGTATTACCATCACTACATAATCCAAACTTATAAATAATCGGGTTTGTTTGTGTCCTCATCGGAAATATTCCACGGTCAATTCCACAAATCAATTACAGAGGTAGAATCGAGTTTGTCAACACCAAACTTCATTACATTATAGCCAAAGTAGTTTGAAAAGCTTAGGAGTGGTTATGCCAGCTCCCATAAAAAAATTTCGAACCTCTGTATTTACACTTGTGCATTTCATTGTACTTGATGATATAAGACTTGCTTTGTCCATGACACTAACAATATATTGGGATCTTATCAGGCTTTGTCCGATAGAGTGATTTATTGAAAATCAAAACACCTCACCTTTTTTCTATCATCGTTATCAAAAATATTCCAAAATCATAACAATTTGCATGGTTTGATAAAAAGAATATGACTCCTTATGTTTAAATGATTGTGGTGACCGTGGGTCATGTATTTCATCATCCTTTGCCTAGCCTTTCTTTTACTTTGGCGACTTGTACTTAGAGGTTTCTTCCGGTTTTCAATAGTTTAATCCAGGGAATTTACTTTTATTTCAACAATCCTTCATATAGACATGAACTGTTTATCTGGGCTGGACACAGGTCAGATTCTTACTTCAAATTCTATGAAACTAGCTTCTTATGCAGGCGGAATAGATAATAATTCGTCGATGTTCATTAAATTCGTTTCATCAGCCAGGCATTCATCGTTTTTCGTTAAAAAGTGTCAGCTTAGCCGTTATGCTAGAAAAACCTAGATTGTTAAAGCAAAACCTTCACAACTTTTTGCATCTTCAAGATTAATTTTGGGACTATCATTTTATAGGTAATATTATGATATTCCCTAAATTAATCTTTAAGTTTAGGATAATGAGATTGAGCCCCATGTGAAAGACACCTATATGCTCTTCAATATCTTCTATCTGTATTTATAACAGCGGCCAAGTCCGAGTTGGACTCGCGCACCGAGGGTTCCGTACAAACCTGTAGGTTATATTTAGCAATAGTTGCGGTTTACGATTTAAAAAGTATTAAAAAAAATCTACTTACTAGATCTCGTTCAAACCAATTTTCGGTGGAAGTTTACATGAATTGTACATCATTTATATTTTTTTTTAGTTTTATCATTCTCTTATCTTAGAAGTTAAGGGGGGGGGGACACACATTTGACCACTCTGGAAGTGTCTCTCGCGCAAACTATTCAGTTTAGAAAAAAAATATTTTAGAAACCTCTATATCATTTTTGAAGACCTATCTATCCATAGATACCTCACACGTATCATATGGGTTTGATGAAAAAAAAAAATGAGTTTCAGTTCTAGTGGGGACCAACAAAATTTATTGTATTTATTCTATTTTTGTGTGAAAATCCTAATGCGGTTCACAGAATACATCTACTTACCAAGTTTCAATAGCATAGTTCGTATAGTTTCGGAAAAAAGTGGCTGTGACATACGGACAGACAGACAGACATGACGAATCTAAAAGTGTTCCGTTTTTTGCCATTTGGCTGCGGAACCCTAAAAATGAATCCCTGTTCCCTTGGTTGGGCCGATTTCGCTAATTCTTTTTTGTTGTGTTTTTACTGACAGGAGAAGGTTCTTAACTAGTAGGGTCCGGTAGGTAACACCGGTAACTTTGAAGTAGGAACCCTGGAAAAGTAATTAATCTCTTGACTCGTCAATATTTATAAAGTCTTTAGGTAGTTGTTCTCGTAATCTAGCCCACACGGATAGTGTTATCGGTCTTTGTGTATAATAACTTTGTTATGGTTATAGCCAGAGCATTATTTTTTATAGCCAGAAGATTTTGCACTAAATTTTATGTCACCACGTAATGTTTTATTTTATCTGAATGTTAGACGTTGTTATTTAGTAAACTAACTTTTATATAGCTGTTTAGTTTCGCAACGGCTATATTCTGAGTTTGTGGCATACATATTTCGCGTTGTATTTTAGCCTTTATTGGCGAGTGGCTCTGCGTTCTTTGGCAAAGGTTTTTAGTAGAAGGGTCATTGACATTTTTATTTGAACTTCGTGTAAAAAAATGTATTGTTGTATATACCGATTTGAAGCTTATTCTGTTACCGTAAATATTCCGTTGGTACCGTCTTCATAATTATGTAGATGTATGTGTATTTAAAGATTCATTCTAGCATGAATATAGTTTAGCTAATGTCGTTTGGGTTCGCCGGATATTGGCTAGCGTCTCTGTAGTGTCGTGCCCACTTCTATTTTAGTTTAGTCTGCCCGAATCTTTTTAACAATTGCTTTACCAATGTTAATGACATCGTCAACGAATCTCGTTTCGTGAAAATCTAGATAGACTCAACATTTTATTATGTGCCAAGATGTATCTATAGGTACGTAGCTAACTGTGCTATTCTAAGATTCTACCTCTACATGCATGCCATTCCTCGTGATGTATTCATGTAGAAGAGGGAGTGCGCTAATCACGCGCTCTCATTGGCTAACATTATCGTGACGTCACATTGGCTTGTTATTACACTTATTTTCAAAGTGACGTACACTTATCGTGAACTCGTGTGCCTATCTCTAGGGTATATAAAAAGGAAGACTTAGCAAAACATTTTAGTTATTTTGCACAGAGCGGATAGCGTATCGTATCTCTTGCACAATTTATTGTTCTCGGATTTTCGTAATAATTTCCTTGTATCTCGACATCATACTGTGATATTCTACCAAGTGCTGTGCAACATCAATTAAATAAATTGTATACTAACTATTTTAAAGTAACTACTTTGTAACAATGTACAAAAAGAGAAATATGGTGGCTCAGTTCAACAACATCTTATCGTGAGTGTCTTCAGATTGACCGACAATAATAATCAAGCTCTTAAACAATACTTCTCCATTGTTGTATAACTTACCTATAACATGTTTGTTATGGCACTTTTCTTATTTGTTACCTATCTAACGAGTGCTGTGTGTTATTACTAATTCATAATTGTTCTATCTGCAGGGAGTTCGAGCCATTCGCGGGATCGCCGCCTGCTCCGGAGGATTCATTCTTCTACATCCGATACCCCAAAACTGACGTGTTGTTCGGGAAGTCCAAAATCGAGCAAGAAGTACCGAAAGTTTTCGCTGACCAGTCCAACGAAGTCAAACCCCCCTCAGCGTATAATATCGTCAAGGAGAAAGACTGGTCGAAACACACGAAACCGTGCCAAGAAGTGCTCCACAGCTTTGCACCAATCAATACATCTGGTAAGACCACTTTGTATATACATATTTCAAAAGGTTATCGAATGACATTGACATTGGCCGGTACGCTTGTTTGTTTTTAAAAGCTGTTGTAGGTGTTATACCTGCAAGTTTTAAAATAACAATTAACATAAACTTTCAGTTTAGTCGTTTGTATTATTGAGCCATTCTCACTAAGCCCAATTACATTATTGATTACAAAACTAAGTCATACAATATGTAACTTGTTGGAACATTATGTTCCAACAAATTACAAATGTATAACTTTCTATAGATACATTTAAGCGAGCTCCATTTTGTAAATGTGACGCCACGCCGTACATAAAATGACGTAACATACTGACGGCTGATGCATTCTGATTGCATATTGCTTCGTGTTTTGATTGCGTTTGTTTATTTCCAGTGAATCCGGTTTCCTCTAAGCCGAAGCCAGCGGGTACAGACGACGGCTTCAAAGGCGAGGGCGCGGCTTGCGGCACCTCGATTGTCAAGGTTGGTAGCCAATAGCTTAGTAGCTACAGATATCATACGTACCTACGCGGCGGCTTTTAAAATGCCACGTTTAGTAGAAAAAGTTTGACTTTGCAGTCTAGAAAGCCAAACTTTTTGTACCTACTGTTCAATAATTTAGTTTAAAAAAATAAGCAAATATATTAACCTGTCAACGTTCGTATTGTTTTGTTTTACTATTGTTCTTTTAATTTCGGGCGCGGACAGATTAATAACAAAAATAAAGCATTCAGACGAATTGAGATTCTCCTCCTTTTTTGAAGTCGGTTAAAGGTACACTAAATTAGAAGTGCAATATCACACCACTTTGAAATATGGTGTAGTTCTGCGGACTCCCATTTCGATTCAACTTTAACGCTGCTTGGCTGCTGAAATATGTAAGTGGTAGATGTGACAGTTCTTCCCCGGAAAACCTTCGAGAGAGAAAGAAAATAAATCTCAGTCACTCAAACGAAACTGTGTAAAGTCTCTTTCTTGCGTGCCATTTTAAGCTATTAATCAATGTAGGCGTCAAAAAAAAGTCATTATATATGACTAAAAGTACAGTCATATAATTTTATTTATGACTACATATTCAACGCTTAGCTCATAATATGTGCTTAAGCAAGATGGCAACCGGGATTTCCGAATCACATTGACTGTTATCTTTTATTGACTTTCATGATTATCAATTACGTATGCATGAGCAAACACGTTCTATATTGTTGTATTAGTTGAACAAAAAAAAAACGTCATGAATATGTAAATATTACTTACGATGTATTTGTAAGTTTTGAGTATGTGTCATTACCTACTTCACTAGTGTACCTACCTAAAAAATGAAAGAAATCGCTTTGATGTTTGTAAAAAAACTATTTCGTAAACTTTCGGCGATTTTAATCTAGTATGGGGTCCGTGTACCTCTCCATATCGTATGAGCAGTGTGATAACTCGTTCTAGCGATTACGAATATGTTTTTAATTATTTCTTATCAACAACCCACTTGTTTTAGCCTATAGTCATATTCACAGCGATTACATCATTTTGTAGGTGATCGGTTTATTTCAAACATTATAAATGGACATTTTAGTTTATAGACTAGTTAAGTGTTGAAATGGCAAGTAAACAGACTGAACTGTTTATTTTGCAAAGATAGTGCTATCAGGAAAACTTGACTAAACATAATATGGACACGAACATTATGACGAGGGGCTCATTGTTTTAAACGTCTGTACAATAATAATTCCTAGTCTGTAGGCCGCTCCCGGCAGACGATGTTTCAATAAACTTAGTAGGTAGAAAAATTAACGTAGGTAAATGATCTCATATAAAACCTGCATAGAACTATCTTAAGTACTAGAAATATAACGAACTTTTTTTCTCATTCCAGGTTGCAAATCAAATAATATCGTCGAAATCATCGCGAGGCTTTACAGTGGCCTCTCCCGAGGAAGAGCAGCACGCCGTGGCTCCAGACCTGCACCAGTACAACTTGATGAGCCGCCGCGGCAGCAAGAGCCTGCCCGCCACGCCCGCGCACACGCCCCCCGGCAGTCCCTCCAGCCGCAGGAGGATGAACGGCCACCGGTACGTACGCTTGTCTTGTAGTTGTAACACTCACTAGTAGACACTAATAGAACAAGAGATTCTTTAATCTTGTCTCGTAATAGATTAGGGAGTCGCAGGTGATTCCCGGCCACCTTCTGCGCGGGCCTGCGGACGGCGAGCGTTGGGTGGCTCGGCGTTCGATCAGTGTTGTGGTCCACGCGCGCCTCAAAGTGATGTCAGTATTGTAGACGGGGCCCGCTAGGGCCAGTGCCAGCTAGGGTTGCGGAATTTTTTCGAAAGAGTCACCGCGGCCCTGACAAAGTGCATTAGGAGGAACACAGATGGTTTTTATTCAGTAAGAGTGACACTCCCTCCTGCTCTGCCCAGAGCGAGATTTATTTGATGGTTTCCCATATTTAATAAAAGCCTCGTAATAGATAAACCGGGCTTACACATAACAGTCACCGACTGACGTTTCTCAGTAAGGCGGGGCTTACACCTTACAGTTAACGAGGACGTAACAGAATTCCATCTGATATGAGTCTATATATGAGTATCTCTCTTGAGTGCGTAACTGCTCTAGCTAGTAGGCGAGTCAACTAATCGGACCGAATGACTACACTAGTGTTTTTACTCCAAATTTTTCGGTAGAGGAAGGTAGGTATATGACTTGTAAAATTTGTAAGTAATATTACGAGTGTTTTTTTTTACTAAATTACAATTTATGCAGGTTTTATTTTAGTCTCAATTTCTGTGAAATATCCGGACAAACAATGTTTTTGTGTAGGATATTATTGAGACATAAAATTTTATTCACAGCCGTGGTTCTATTTATGTTAATTTTCATGTTGTCCACAAGTCTAGATTGAACTGGTTCGTGTCAGTGTAAGACGGTTTATAGCAAATCAATATTAAAGTCTTTGTTTATTTCGTTTTGACTTGAGTAGACGTCCTATGAACTTTTATCGACTTCCAATTGTTATTCTTTGATTAATTTCAAGGTTATTAATAATGTATTTCGCATTCTGGTTCATTTGCAGAATACTCAGTGATAAGATTATTACGAACATTAATAAAATGTGGTAGCAACAGTGCCCCAATCAGGTATCGCAAATACATACAGTCAATTGTTATTGGTTTTGTGCAAATTCATTCATTCATTCATTTATTTTTTGGTTTTGGGAAATTTCCGACACTGTTTCCGTAAATAGTAAGATTTGTAACTGATCTAAAACGAAGCAAAATAATGTTTATCTAGGCTGCCAATCATTTCGCGTAAATCGTGTCGCATTATGAACATCTAATAAGTAGGCCAATCGCTATCATAGTACAGTTTCAGGGCAGTATAATTACGTTACGCCCCATGCTGAGACTAAAGCAGCACCTGGTAATGCTCATACTGGTGTCTGTTTATTCTTTTCTTTAATCTGAATATTATATCCGAAAATTATGGTTAGATAAATTTGCAATCTGTCCACCAAAGCCCAATACCTAGGGATCCCGAAATCACGGCTACCGTAAATGTGTCCAACCACATTTTTCAGTAAAATAAAATAAATAATCAAAGCAAAACACTGTACATGTACTTTATTATGACTGTATCATAAAAGTTGTTTTGGTGTACAATAAAGAATTAAGAATAAAAAAAAATGATCGAAGGTGTAGTAGGTTGCCACGGCCGTACGAGGCAATTATGTATTTACTATTTACGTATTTTAATTTGTTTCCCCGATTATTATACCACCCGCACTCTAAGAACCCCCAGCTTAGAACTTAGACTAAAAATAACAAAAACCTAATTAAATAAGTATTGTTATATGTTACAGTTTCTTCACTACCCCGTACGAGCCGGTAGAGGACGCCAGCGCGCCGCGCTCGTGGTTGTCGATGGCTTTGCTCGGCTTGAAGAAAGATCTCGCCACCTCGACCTCCACGCTGGCTGAAGAAGACAGCCTGGAAGTTCACGCCTTTTCGCATGGTATGTAGTTAAAAAATATTCAGGGACTATACAACTTTAAAATACATTTATTATTTTAAAATAATATTTTCAGTGCAAAAAACCTGTATTAGTCAAAGTTTTATAGATGTAAAATGCTGGAACTTTCGCGATGGAAGGATGTTGAATTAAAAAAAGGCACTTTCAATTAAGTTTATTATTATCTTAATTTCCATAAAACTAATTCATATTTTCTTTTTCTACAGGTAATCTTGCGGAATCAGTCGAAAACCTGGGTCCTTCACCTAAAAGGAAAGACACGATCAACAGTATGTCTCACGAGCCGACGAGCCAGCCGGCAAAGCCCGTCAAACCCCAAGCTTACCGCCCCAAACCTTCAGAACTACGCGAAATGAATTTCTGGTCGCCCACTTCTATGTGAAACTTCTCGCAAGGGTTACGCTTTATTATGCAATGACCACATTAATTGCGTAGCTCTCAAGTTTTCAAGGAGTACATAATACACGTTTTTTTTCGCGTGTTTTAGATGCACAAAGCGTACGGCCCCGCGGGGCAACGTTATGCAGGACAGATTTCTGATAACCGTATGTTCCTGTGACCTAATTTTTACTACTACAGGGTTTGTTCGTGTAGTTAAGTAAGTTTCGCGATTGCCAGTGTCGCCATGGACATGCCGTACGAAGCAGCGTTCAATATGTAAACTATATTTGTAACGAGAGGTAGATTTGTAGCACAGATTTGACTGGGTAAACCAAATTTGGTATCGTACATTTTTCAATAATGAACATCTTGATTAATCATGAATCCTTTCTGCTATATTCCATTATTATTATTAGGCGTGTTGTGCGTTGCTCGTTTTATGAATTTGTAGGATAATTCTTTGCTATAATATACGAATTAATCATACATAAGGGTAGTACCTGTCCTAGTTTGTGTCAGTCTTCATTATTTTTGCATAGTGATAATTATTGTAACGTAACATCAGAAATACATACATATAGCGAAATCGATTTTAAGTAAAAACCTTTTATATTATCCTTTAGTAATAACCTGTATAAACGTATCTTGTGACTTTATACATTATAGTAATAGTTCATATTATTATTTTGTATGTGAATGAATTATAAGAGTGCATGTATAAATAATGTATTGACACTTTCTGATATTGAAATATGTGATATTATTTATTATAAAGCGTGTTCAATTCAAATCGGAATATGTATCCGTAACATTGTAAAAGTATTACTATTAGGACTTAAAATATTTTTGTAACAAAACGTAAAAACACATAAAAGAAAACTATTTTGTCAAACGCATAATAATACCTATGATATTTGAGCAGAACTTTTAAGATTGTATTTAGCTGTAACAATATTCTTTAAATCCTTTTTTTGATAATAGTTCTAAGCACAGTTTTAACACGAAGATAATATTTAATTAATAAATATTGTTGATCTACACTCGAAACGTTGTTTTACATTTTTTATTTTATTATATTTAACTGAGTTCCCAGGGAGTACCCAGGGAGTTCGGAATCCAGGTACTTTGAATAAAAAATTCAATAAAAAACCTTCTGAATTATGATTCATAGATAAAATACAAAAAAAATTACACATTTTTTAGTTGCTTTCTGTTATTTATTGTTATTTCAGCAATTTCACTAACGGGGATGCACGGTCCAAATGGTGTCGTTGAATATGACCTATATTTTCTGAAAGCTCATTGAAAGAGCATAATTTTTGGTATGGAGCCAAAAAGTTCCTGGATATAAAGTGGATGGATGAAAAGTTATCGTTCATTTAAAAATAAACATTTAAACAACGTGGGACCAACACTGGAATCGCGAAAAAATAATAACAATAATAAAAAAAACAAAACTATATCTCGACAAAATTTATTGAAAAGCTAATTTATTTCAACCTTACAAACAATAAATACCTACCTAACAAACAAAAAAAAAACAATTGGTTAATCCGTTCAGGAGCTACGATACCACAAACAGACACACTGATACGCAGAAACACGGAAACACATACACACGACAAACTTGTAACACCCCTCCTTTTTATGCTAGCGAAGGAGGTGGCGGAGCGGGAGAGGAGACCCTCTCGTCCCGGCCGCCGTGGTGGACGCCGCGGGCGTCGGGGGCCACCTGGTGACCTCCGGCCACCGTAGGCGCGGGCCTGTGGACGGCGAGCTATGGGTGGCTCGCCGTCCGTCCGTCTAGTGACGACAGGCCGTGTCGACGGCGCGTTAGTGTTCCACGCGCGCCTCAAAGAGAGTCAGCAACACAGAGGGGCCCGAAAGGGCCGACGCCTGCCGGAGTCGCGGGATTATTCGCAAGAGACACCGTGGCTCCGGAACACAAAGGGCAATGAAGGAACATGGATGGGTTTTAGTCAGTAGAAGTCTGACACTCCCTCCCGCTACACCCAGAGCGGGAGGAGTCATTGGATGATTTCCCATCCCTAAAAAAAAAAAAAAACACCCCTCTTTTTTGGTCGGGGTTAATGAAAGCCCCAACTGTGACCATGGCCTACAAAAGCACATGACGTCAGCATACACCTTTGAGGATTTAAGTCGTGAAGGTTCCGTGTAACAAGAACTTGCCAAACACTTCGCTTTCATCTCATATGCAACCAATTGTGACTTTGGCCTACAACAGCACATGTCTGCATACCCCTTTGAGGATAACAGATGTGGAGGTTCCGTGAGAAAAGCACTTTACTATTAACGTTATTTTACTTATACTAGCTGACCGGGCAAACGCTGTTTTGCCAAAAAAATAAGTACCTACCCGACGACCTATTCTCAAACCATTTGCAAGTTGACATTATTATCATTATTTTTCATTGTTATCAGTCAAATTAGAAGCAAATCAATGATTAGTTTTTACTGCATGTGTACATTCGCATACAATGGCAATTGTTGCTGAATAAAATAAATCAAATCAAAATGGTGCACAAAAAAAATCATAAAAATGGGTGTACCTAGTCGTTTCGGTGGAGTTCGATAACAAACACCGTGAGATTTATATACCTACTAGCTGTCCCCCGCGGCTTCACTCCCGTCGACTGGCAACTTTTTTTTTACATAAAAACCTTCTCCTGATGATAACAAACACAACAAAAAAAGAATTGGCCAAATTGGTCCAGGCGTTGTTGAGTTATGCGCTTACCAACACATTTAGCGATTCATTTTTATATTATAGATAGAAGATACATGTCACCGGAAAGTGGCAAACTTCGTTAGAATGTAAACTCTCGATAAATTGTCAACTGAACATTCGGAATATTTTTTTACGCATGTAAATCTAATAGTTTATAAATTCTCGATTTCATTCCGAGAAATAAAATTGTGAACTGAAATAAAATGGCGACCAATCAGAGCACAAGCCTACAAGAAACTAGGCTCTCATTGGATTGTTTAGATTTGACGTCACATGTACGCCATTGAGTTACGAATCTTACGAGTTGAATGGAGTCGCTTCCAATTTCGCGAAATAAGAAAAGACAAAAGACAAAAAAATGGGATTTGTTCGTTTAGTTTAGTTTATACTTATTTATTATAATGTTCTTTTGATCTAATTATTATCTTTTTGTGTAGCTGATATTTGATCTAACCGCTAAACAAATTGTGACTGCGCCAGCTCGGGAACTTATGGCACCCCGACACGGATAATTTCGTGTTAGGTTACTTTTAAACCCTGCAAGCAGAAATAGGATCTTCGCCCAGCGGGGCTCCGACAACTCGGTCGCAACCGTTGTAATTTTAGGTATAACTCATGTTTTAATATGAATCATATTTAAAAATTAGGTATACCTAAAATTACATACCTACACAAAGTAAACTCAACCAACATCGGACAACAGGAAGTCCATTTAATATTAATTCGTAACTCTCTATGGTGTACATATGACGTTACATATGAACAAACCACTGAGAGCCTGTTTCGTGTAGATTTGTGCTCTGATTGGTCGCCATTTTATTTCAGTTCACAATTTCTCGGAACAAAATCAAGAAATTATAAACTACCTATCAAATGAAGCGTAAAAAGCATTCCAAATGACCAATTGACAATTTATCGAAAGTTTACAATCTCTCAAGTTATTTTATAATCTTACGAAGAAAAAAATTGCCTACGACCTATTTTCAGACAAAAAAATTCGGAGGAGTTCGATAACAAACACCGTGACACGAGATTTTTATATATTAGAAGATTTATAAAGCATTTTTGCACTAAACTAGTATATTATCGTATCGTGCATCAATTAAGTATTATAGTAAGTAAACTAGGAATTTCTCCTGTATCGTGGGTGCGTCTACAATCATAATCTTACAGACACAAACAGGCAGACCCGGAGTTACTATTTGTAGGCTGTACAAATATTTTGTTTCGTGCGGGAAATCGAACCCGCGCCGCGTCACTCTGCGCGTCAGTTGCTCAACCACTGCGCCAACCGTGCCGAAACATGATTTACAAATTTATATAATCAACTTTTATAGGTAAACTATGTGATGTACCTTATAAATAATGCATTCCAAGAGGTTTTATAATATTTCGTTCAAAGTAGGTAACGGGATTGTAAGGTTTTTAACCGAATTCAAAAAAGGAGGAGGTTCTCAAGTCGGTTGTATTTTAATTTATGTTTGTTACCTCATAACTCCGTGATTTATGAACCGATTTAAAAAATTCTTTTATCTGAAAGGATACACTTCTCGATTGGTCCCATAGAAATTTCCCCTAAAACCAATCCGAAACGAAAAGAAAATTTTGTCACTAAAAAAATACGGCAAACCAAGAATCGCGTAAGTTGGACATTGATTTTATTATATTTTTTCATCGACTTGTTTTGTCTACCAAGAATAAAATGCACCAGCTAGTATACAACACGTTGAGACTAAAAATATCGTAGCTGCTGTAATCGAAGTCTTATCAATCACTCAATATAACACGGCGATCATCAATCATTTCCGCCATAATGGATTTTATTACTTTCAATTGTGGCGCTAGGTAAGCCAGAAATTGTTATTTCATTTTTATAAAATAAATCACTGGTCGTTACATGAAAGTTCCTGTTGCGTGACATACCTTCGTGTACATTACCACGATTACCGACCATTTTGGACGTTTTTTTTAAAGCTTTTCCTATTTTTTCTGTAATTATGTGGCCGTAATATTATACCCGTTGCCTTCGTTTAAATAAGGTAATGACTAGTAATGTAAACGAACTTTTATGATAAAACTCGCTATAATGTTCGAATAATTAGGGAAATAAATCATTGAACGTGTATTTATTTACGCTGAAAAAAGAAAAATTGGTTTAGTTAAGCCCCATTTGGATTTTAATGCGAACCGTTTAGAGATAAGATATCTTTTTAAATCAAAGGAATCGTGACTGCGGCTAAATGGCAAGTAGGTAGGTACTTACCAATAAGTCATGCTGAAGATCGAGTGATATGGAGAGAAGTGGCTTTTAAACAGCCCCCGATGGTCACGTCATACTAACGATCTCAGACCAACAAAAAAAGGAAGACGGCGCGCCTCGAACATCAAAAATGAAACCACATTTTTATCTATGTGTGTGTCGAAGGGTTGCCATTTGTTGATTTTTTTCCCTATAATTTGGGGAATAACATAAGTGTGGGTAGGATAATATTGGACGAGGAAAATATTGTTTAGTATGGTATTGTACCTTAATTGTTTACAAAGACTTCTATCCGTATTCTAAAATTTACTAAATACGGAAAATATAAAACAGGAATATAACTCGAAGTAAAATTTGATTAATCGAATGGGGAAATTTTAAATCGGTGCGCCGTCTTCCTTTTTTTATTGGTCTGAGGTTCCGATAAAATAAAATAAAATTTAGGTAGGTACTCGGAGGCTAACCGAAGATTAAATGAAAATAAAAATATGTAGGTAGGTACATTAACAACACATTTACTTTGACCTACTTCATACCAATAAGAAGTTTGGTTCCAAACGCACGGATCATAATATTTCTAAACAAAAATGCCAAAAGCAGAAACAGAATTGAGTTTGGGGTTTTTGATCGAAAGTTACCCTGAGACCAAAACAAGGTGAACAAGTTATATTGTTACAGGCGGCATTTACGTAAAGGCGGGGCCACACGCGATCTAACGCACGCACCTTTGAAAGACGGCTTTGAAAGGCTCGCGTTTATAGCTTCCTTGTTCAACTGTAATTCGTCGACGGCCCGTCGATTCAGTAAGGGCACGACATGAAATCACGCATGGGCTCGAAGCTGCTATGTTAGTTTATGTGCTTGTGTTAGCACGCTAGTTTCCTTGCAGGGTGATAAGACTTATGCGGAAATAACAGGCAATTTTAGCTGCGTGTAGGTAGAATAGAATTACGTGGAAGGTCTTGCATGCTATTAATAGTTAAGCTCTTTTTTAAACCGCACTAGCATGTTGTATACGGTCTCCTGCTACACAATGCGGTGGATACCTAAGTTAGGTACCTACTTTTAATCTCAAAAGTGACGGGTGAATTGATTTGGTTGAAATGTGGTAGCCTGTTAATATTTAGATTCTAATACAGAGTAATGCCTATTTCTAGCTGTGTTCAGTGAGACATTTCTCACACTGTTATGAAAAAGCATTAGCTAGGTAATGTACGTATACGTACCTACTCTCTTTTCCATATCTACATTTCTGTGGGTTCACATTTTCCATTAATGCTCCGCTCCTATTTGTCTTAGCGTGATGATATATTCCTTTTGAGGTACGAAAAAAAAGGGTCCCCGTACTTAGAACTGAAACTCAATTTTTTTTTTTGGGTTTATGAGTAAACTAGCTGACCCGCGCAACTTCGTCTGCGTCACATTTTCCATTAATGCTCCGCTTCTATTTGTCTTAGCGTGATGATATATAGCCTTCCTCGATAAATGGGCTATCTAACACTGAAAGAATTTTTCAAATCGGACCAGTAGTTCCTGAGATTACCCCCTACATACAAACTTACAAACTTACAAACAAATGTTACCTCTTTATAATATTAGTATAGATTACCTCTTTATAATATTAGTATAGATAACATTTCCTCAATAAATTTATCTATTAATTCGATAAATAGATTTCATTTTTAGGGTTCCGTACCCAAAGGGTAACCAACGGATTATTACCTATTAGCAGTAAAAGTTCTTCAAATTTAAATTCGTCCATTCGCAAATGATTGCGATACGATTCAGGATCTTCGCCCTCGCTGTCCGTCTTTCCGTCCGTCCGTCCGTCCGTCTGTCTATCTGTAGGTATAGCCGTAATAGGTAGAAAGTTGAAATTTTGACGGATTGTGTATTTTTATTGCCGCTATGATAACAAATAATAAAATTTAGGTTTATTTACGGAACCCTCTGTGTGTGAGTTCGACTCGCACTTGGCCGGTTTCTCACATTATTATCTCCCAGACAGAATTATGAGACGAGACGTGACATTTTTATTTAACGGACAAAGGTCTAAGTAAGTACAAAAATCTGGACTTATAACACCTACTTCAGAGGCATTATAAGTTCTGAAAAAGAAATAGCTTCTCAGATAAAGCCCTGTTTTTTCATAATTTTTCTTCCGACTTTTTAATTAGTCTCGTTTCATTACTCAAATCGGATTTGCGTTCGCGCCCGTGGCTTTTAAAGGACGCCTAATTTTGTCGTCGGAAACAGAAATATTCAGAGGTAAGGAAGGAAAATAAACTTTTAGTAATTTGCTGTTATGTTAGATGTCAGTACTAATTACATGCGTATTTCGCTATAAACATAAACTTAAAAGTATCTAATAACATAAAGAAAACGTTTTGCTTTGGGTACTATATAAAAAAAACCCTTTGCGATAGGTACTAGGATAGGTAAGAAAGAAAAAAAAAGAAAGAAAATGCATTTATTCCACATTTTTTTCATTCGTGAGTTCATGACCTAGAGAAAATTTATTTTCATTTTATTTATTAGGGAAAACAAACAGTGACACATCACATTTTATAGAAAAAAATACAAATGTGTGACCAACAACGACCTAGAGAAAGTGCAGCATATTTGGAATACCTGTACCTATGTTTTTTGAGTAAAAACGAGTTAGCGCAATAAAAGGTACGGTAAGTATATTTTACTGACCCATTATTCAACTCTAATAATAAAAACAAACATACAAAACTAAAACTAGGAACCTTTTCAAAATTAATATCCTACTAATATTACAAATGCGAAAGTTTGTGAGGATGGATGTAGGAATGTGTATGTATGTTTGTTACCCTTTCACGAAAAAACTACTGGACGGATTACGATGAAATTTGGTATGTAGGTAGCTGAAGACCCAGAATAACACATAGGCTACTTTTTATCCCGGAATTCCCCGGGGGATCAGGATTTACACGGGAATAACGAGAATTTATACGCGGGCGGCCTCTAGTCTAATATAAAAACGTGATTTGAATTAGGACACCGGTACATCATCATCTGCATAGCCTTTTCCCAACTACATTGGGGTCGGCTTCCATTCAAACCGGATTCAGCTGAATACAGCTGAGTACCAGTATTTTATGTGGAGCGGCGGACTACCAGACCTCCACAACCCATTAAAACTGGGTAACACGGTATTTCTTGGCAAGACTGGAGTCAGATTTACTGGCTTCTGACAATCCGTGACGACTGCCAAAGATCTACAAATGATAGCCGGGATACCGATACGTTGGAATATAATATTCTAAATTATATTTATTTATTTAAACTTCATGTACAATGTGCTACATAGGCGAACTTAATGCAACGACTCATTCTCTACCAGTTAACCTTTGGATTAAAAAGAATATACAGTGTGGTAGGTGTAAAAATATAAATAAAATTGTGAAATTGTGTTGTGTTTTAGATAAATAAAATTTTAAATAGATATTCGCCTCAATTTTTTAACTTAGGTATACTTATACTTTATCTTGGTAACTGATATTTTTGCTTTATTTTAAAGGGTCATCACATAATCTTTCTCTAACAAATAATTTATTTATATTCATTTACCCTATTCCGAATTATCAATATACGCCTTATCCTTTAAATTCCATGCCACTTATAAATACCTAATATTTGCAAAATCAAAGTCAATTTTATAAACTTATAAAGTTACATACTAAAAAAATATTATGAAATTCAGCGTATCTTAGGAATTGTGATCAATGATTGCTTTCTTACCGAAAAAGTTTTCAAAATTCAAGTATCGTTCTCGTGCGGCTGTCAGCAGAAATATGAACACGGCGTCCGGTTTTTTGTGGTTATGAACTTCGTATGTCATCGTATTACGTTTACGGTAGAAAAATATTTTACATTTATATAGATATGCCAGGATTCCATCTTACCTGCAATATCTGTTTTTTCTGTTCCGTGTGCAATATCCTAAATATGCCATCCTCTACCATCTAATGAAAATAAACCTAGGGGTCAACTGGCCGTTTGTGATCACTGAAAAATCTATGCCTGCAGGCAGCCGGATGCTTTCTGACCATAGAAATTTTCTTACCGGTTTACAAGCAGTATTCAAACAGGAATCGGATTCGGCTTGCTGGTACGATACGCGGGTCTATTTGCGTATGTAAACCCGATGATGTATTTCAATTTAGGCCCGAGGCTTTAACGTGTCCACCGACCGACCTCAACATAAAAGTTGAAATTTTTTGAATGCTACAGGAAAATCCGATTGGATTTAACCTAGGGCCAAAAGCTTATTTCAAATTTCGAACCTATCTTTTGCAAATATCTATTATTTACCACTGAATTTAAAGCTCGGAAAGTTTAATTGGTATCTATTTGATTCAAAAAAGAGATTATCGTTAATATTGGGGGTTCATCCTGGCAATGTGAATAAATTGCCACACAGAATCCAAAAAAATTGTATCTACCTACTTAAATAGAGTATTAGGTTCAGCATCCCTACTGACTATCAGCTGAAAATTTGCCACAATATAACTAGTACGTTTAATAGATTAAACTTCTACTCTATGAAAAACAGGAACCTAATTACGTACAGTCATGATTACATGAAAAATCTTTACAAAAAAATTATAATCCTACACGTTTTGTTTGCTGATATCATTGTTTAGTTGATATTAATTGATGCATAATTTTAAGATTACAAAGGACTAAAAAAGTTTGCAAGATGACCGCACATAATATTCTGCAATTCAATTATGTTTAGGTAAGTCGCGTGATCACATCTATGTAAATAAGCTGAAGCGTGATATTGGAATAATTCTGTAAATTAATAGGTCGTCGGGTGTCACTACAATTAATCTGTTAGCTCATTAGTCGAATAGTTTTTGGACCAAGATAAGGGGCACGAGTAGACATTACAAAGTCATGAGTTTGTTGATGCAATGATACATGATAATGATTAAGAAATACGATTCTCGTGCTTCTTGTTTTGATGACATGTCAGGTCTGAACCGATTTATTAAAAAAAGGAGGAGGTTCTATGTTCGGCTGTTTGTATTTTTTATGTATGTTCAGCGATTTCTCCAGCAATTGTGGACTGATTTTTAAAATTCTCTTTTTTATTTGAAGACCTCTTGATGAAGTTCCCATGAAAATCGAAGGAAACCCTCAAATATAGGCTCAGATATTTGTGTCTGGTAAGCACCATCTCATGTGGCTGAGCTGATGATAAAAGGTATAAGTCAGGATCTGATTACGAAATCCCATGAAAAATGTTCAGCGATATTTTCGCCAATTGTCAACCAATTTAGATGATTCTTTTTTTGTTTGGAAGAGAATTTTCCGGAATGGTCTCATTTCAATTTCGTGAAGATCTGATGAAGAACTTCGGAGGTTGGTAACGAAACTCTTCTATAAATTATAGCAAATGGATTATTGTTTAAATCGCATGTTTGTTTATTGTTTACACCAGTCCATAACATAACACCACGCCGGTACGCTGTGAAGGATCAGGTACGCAGGTACTACTAAAAAGTGTAAAATAAAAATCCTTTTTACAAAATATTCAACCGACTTCCAAATAAAAAACACAACACAGTACAAATTAACTTTAATTTCGGAAGTCAGTGTCAAAATGGCGGAGGAGGGGGTTCGGGGGCTGTGTCACAAGGGATCTATCTCTTTTAAAAATAAATTGTAAAGCTCCGCCTACCTCTTCGGCGGACACAGGCTTGATGTCATGTTATGTGATAGTTTTATCGACGCGATATTCAGCCTTTTTGAACCACAAATTTCCACCCGAATGCTATAAATTACGAGTAGGTACATGCAGCTCTACGTTTAATTCATTTACGCAAAATATATTCAATGCTCCTATAAATATAGGCACAGTTAACATGGCACTATAGGTACCTCCCTTGGGTCTAGCAAGATGAAAATTAATTAAACAGTTTTGGGGTTAATTTGAAACAGCTGGTTCAGATATTATAATGGATATTGGAACCCTTTGTTCTTATTAAGTTGATGCTGAACTGTCGACACGACGGCGAGTAACCAACTGGTTTCATGTCAAACAAACTGTTGGATTATTTTAATTACAATTAGGAATGACAAACTGAATCGGAGTTTGTTTCAATATTTATTTGTTAAACGCAAGTAACTGTGTCTTAAATGAATGAAGCTAGAATTTGTTATTAGTGCAGAAAAAGAAATAGTTTATTATCTATATTTATCCTTTTTTTTGTTTAATCCAACTAACACAATTTGATAACTATGAGACGACACTGTTCCATGGTAATTCTTAATTGTTTATAATTAGTTCCTAGGTACAGAAAAAGTATCGAGCCCCTAAGGGACAACACATGTATTCCGTTCCATTCGCGTTTCGCTGGACGATTTTTAATAACACATTTGTCTTCATTTTACAATTGTTTTCCGCGAAAGCTGAATAGACGCGGAAAGCTGAACGGACGCGTACGCGTCTCCATACAAAAACGTTGTTTTCTATGGGCAAAAGCTGAATGGAGCTGAATAAATGTGTTTAGTCCCTAAGTCTCCAAACAATATTGACTTTATGGACAGCGAGATATCTACTTATCCTAAAGAATATTGGCATATTATTCAACTAATAAAAAATAACACGATGACAGAACCTATTAACATAATTATGTTTTCCTAACGTCTAGACATCAAGAATATTTTCTTTTAGTATCCCCACTGAAGCGAATGAACACTCAAACCACGAAACTACCAACAAGCCGACTGTAAACTCAAACATTAGGTACCTAAGTACATTAAATTACGTGAAATTCACATTAAACTTGTAAGTAGGTACCTTAAGTACCTTAGAATCTACAAATAATTGAACGTATGTAGTCCCTAAAGACCTGGGTACCTACTCAGTCAAGCTACGATCCTAGCATTAGTAGAATTCGAATATAAATGATATATTGACAATATTTCAGGGATTTATGAGTATAATAATAAGTCAATGGGACTAGTCCTGATATTGCGGACGAAACTCAGCTGTTCCTTACAGTTTTACGAGTTATGCAAAAATGTGTACAAAACATTTGTCCGGTCAATGTGGCGACGTTTGGCTGAAATGTATCGAACAGCTGGTTTACTTTTTATATTTAAGACATTCCATTCGAAAGTTGTCAAATAAATGGGTGCTTTTACCCCTGAAAGATGACAAAGTCACAGCGTTGAACTTGAAACTAGTATCTTCTAATTTACGACTAAAACCTTAGCACATGTTCGTTTTAAACTCAAACGCAGCATCGATTTCATATGAAATTTAGATCTAATCTCAAATAGATTCGGGATGATCGTGCGGGGCAACCGCGCGAGCAATCGAATTTCTTCCAAGTCTGGTCACGTCTTGCTCCGTAGGTCCTGCCTGCTACATATGTCGGAACATAGTTATAATATATCTATTACATGTGTTAGGAATTACCCTGCGACTTTCTATAGCATTCGATTGAAGAACTGAATGATGAAAGATTTTTTTCGACGGCTGCGAAATTATTATTTTTTTGAAGTAATTTCCTATTTCAAGAACATACTCGTGATTTTCGATACTAATTGGGACTGTAGAAACTTTAGAGATACTGTACTTCATCTCTATCTCAAAAATATGCTAGCATTATATTAGGTTAAACCCAAAAAAGTAAAAAATGCATTAGCCTGAATATTCTAATTACTTAAGAGTCCTATTACGAATCGTAAATGCTCGTTTGCAATAGACGAAGTTACGTTGGTCTGCGTTGGGGGTACATCTATAGTCCGCGAAAACATTTTGATACTTACTAGTCTGAATAGGATTATAGTTTATTTGGGCGCTCGCGCGAGACTGAGGAGCGCGCGCGCTGAATTGACGCAGAATATATAGTACTTTAATTTTATTTATTGTAATTTTGTTTTATTATATTGACAAACGAAAACTAATGAAACGTATTCATTGTAGATTGAAATTTTATATTATATTAATTTATTTGATAAAATTGTTTTTATTTGGAATATAATGGACGCTGAATCAAGACATTTCTGGCTTAAATTAAGCTTTCTTTACGTTTTTTTCCGTGAAAACTCAAGGACTTTAAAGAAATTCTAGAACTCCAATAAACAAGTAAAACATTCAACTTACCTATTAGTAATTTCAGCTTTTAAAAGAATTGATAGTAATGTTACGAGCTTGGGGTTCGTGACAATAAAAACAGCCGATTATTTAACCAAAAAAAATGACACTTTAATTATCAAAACTAATTAACACTTTAAACACACTAATCAAACCACAATCGCACTATTAAACACTTCACTTCACTTAACTCGCAGTTGAAGACCGCTTCCGAAGATTCGCTTGTATCGCCAATTCAATACTGACTCAGTCGCGAGCGATCCGCAGCTTATATAGTCCGACAGTAATTTCCAGAACCTTCGAGAATGGAAATATCTAGAAAGTTCGGGAACATACCGGTCCCGACTGACTAGGTATCGAAACATCGAGAATGTTCTAGCATCGAAAAGTCTAGAAAGATCGTGACCCAATTAGTTCCACTACTCGATACTAGATGGCGTTAGTAGTACGTTGTGTACCCGGCATTCATTCTGGCGCGTAACACTGCCCCCTCCTAAGACATGCTCGTCCCGAGCATCGGTCCCATAATAACGCGCCAGTCGATCCACATGGACGATCTTAGGTGCACTCCTCGTACCTTTCTGGATACGGTAGGTCACGTCATTGATTTTTGTGACAATCCGGTACGGCCCGTCCCATTTAGCTTGAAGCTTAGGAGATTTCCCTTTACTGCGAACTGGATTGTGCAACCACACTAGTGAACCTTCGTCGAAACCTTTATTGTTCATTTTGCGGTCATAACGAGTTTTCATCTTTTCAGACATTTGCTGGCCCGATTGTCTGATGTGCTCATAAATGTCGTTCATTTTGTTCCGCAAGTCATTCGCATAATCGGTTACACTGCGTGGGGCATCAGGTGGTATTCCGGTGATCAGGTCTGCGGGCAACCGTAATTCCCTACCAAAGTTTGCGAAAGCTGGTGTCACCGATGTGCTTTCGTGAACAGCACTTCGGTATGACAGCAAAAACGGTTGTATATGCTTGTCCCAATCGCGTTGCCGGTTTTCCACAACTTTAGCCAGGTATCTCTCCAATGTCTGATTAAATCGTTCCACCATTCCATCCGATTGTGGGTGGTAAGAAGTTGTTCTCGTTTTATGAGTACCCATAACTCGACAAGTTTCCTGGAATATTTGTGACTCAAAATTCCGTCCTTGATCGCTGTGAATCTCCAAAGGTACTCCAAAACGACAGAAGACTTCATGAACGAGTTTATCTGCAACTGTTGAAGCTTCTTGATTCGGAATGGCGAAGACTTCCGGCCACTTGGTGAAGTAATCCATTACAACCATGAAATACTTGTTACCACTGTCACTTTCCGGAAACGGTCCCGCAACATCCAGGGCTATCCTTTCCCAAGGTGCTCCAACATTGTACAATTTCAACGCACCTCTGCTACGAGTCTGAGGTCCTTTTACAGCCGCACAACTTGTACATTTGCGACACCAATCCTCGACATCGTCACGACAGTGAACCCAGTAAAAACGTTCCCGTATCTTCTGTAGAGTTCGTTTAACTCCCATATGGCCTCCTGAACATCCATCATGGTACAGCTGTAGAACATCCGGTACTTTCGCTTTAGGGACAACCATTTGCAAATGACTGCTGTCTCCCCTAGCATTCTCCCATTTACGGCACAGGACTCCATCCTGAATCACTAAGCTATCCCATTGTGCCCAATAGCTTTTTGTGATCGAACTCATCGCTGAGACATCGCTCCACGTAGGCTTAGGAGCACTGGTCCTTATCCAGTCCAGAATCGGCTTGACGTCCGAGTCTTCCTGCTGTGCAAGTAGTAAGCTTTCCTTCCACTCGTTGCTGAGGTCTGTCTTGAGCATCCTCACAGGTACGGCTTCTTTACCCTCTTGCCTAGTACAATGCTTGCAGTCTTCAGGGCAAGGTCTTCTTGACAATGCATCTGCGTTGCCAGATTTCCCGCTGCGATGTTCAACCACGAAATCGTATTCCTGCAAGAGTTCAATCCATCTCGCAACTTGTCCTTCAGGGTTTTTAAACTGCAATAGCCATTTCAGTGCAGCATGGTCAGTTCGTAAGTGGAATTTCCGGCCCAGTAGATACTTGCTAAAATGCTGTACTGACTTTACCACAGCAAGCAATTCCCTTCTCGTGACACAATAATTCCTCTCTGGTTTCGACAACGACTTGCTGAAGTACGCAATCACAACTTCTTGATCGCCATTCCGTTGGGACAACACACCGCCAAGTCCGATATCACTTGCGTCTGTGTCAACTATAAATTCCTTGTCGGCATCAGGATACCCCAAAATCGGTGTTTTGCACAGACGGTTCTTTAGCTCCCGGAAGGCGATGTCGCAACTTTCATCCCAACAAAACTGTCGCTTCTCCTCGGTTAGTTTGTGCAGGGGTTTGGCTACATCTGCAAAGTTCTTGACAAATCGCCGATAATAAGAGCATAGACCCAGAAATGCTCTGACCTGCGTCTTGTCTTTTGGGATTGGCCAATCTTTGACAGCGGCGATTTTCTCTGGATCCGTGCGGATACCTTCTTCCGACACGACATAACCCAAAAAGTTAACTTGCCGTTTGAAAAGAGAGCACTTTTTCGGACTCAACTTGAGGTTGGCACTCTGGATCTTCATGAGCACGCGTTCCAGGTTTTGAAGGTGTTCATCAAACGTACGGCCTACAATGATGATGTCGTCCAAATAGACAAGGCAGGCATCGCCAATTAACCCGGTTAGTACAAGTTCCATTAACCTTTCAAACGTTGCCGGAGCGTTACACAATCCAAACGGCATAACTTTAAATTGCCACAGGCCCTTTCCTGTCGAGAATGCTGTTTTTTCCTTGTCCTTAGGGTCAATTTCTACTTGCCAGTAGCCACTTTTTAGATCTAATGTGCTAAACCACTTAACTCCAGTGAGCATGTCCAGCGTGTCATCAATTCTTGGCAAAGGGTAGCTGTCCTTCTTCGTAACGTCGTTCAGACGACGATAGTCAACACAAAACCGCATGCTGCCGTCCTTCTTTCTTACCAGCACTACAGGTGAACACCATGGACTGGATGAAGGTTCTATAACACCATCCTTCACCATTCCCTCAATCATGGTTTCCACTTCCTTTTCACGTGCTACCGGTAATCTCCTTGGCCGCTGCCGGATAGGCAACTCTTCTCCTGTGTTTATTTTGTGTTGAACTAAGCCAGTCTTCCCGATATCAGCATCGTTCGAAGAGAAAACATCGGCGTACTTGAGTAACATCCTCTTCGCCTTGACCATTTCGTTTTGAGACAGAGCGCTGAGACAGTCTTCTAAAAGTGCAGTCACTCTCGTTTGGGCATTCTTGCTGAGGGTCTCAGTTGATGGATATTGGCATCGACGCAACCACTCCACTTCCTCACAGGTACCCATCAGTGTGCCTTTATCTATCACCTGTTCCTTATCACAAAGGTTCAGCACACGTACTCTTGAGATATTGGTAGCTCTGACCAAAGTTCGTGCAACTTTCCAAGGAAGGTCATTGTCTATCCTTTCCACGAGTACACAACGATGAGTCTTCCCAGGATTCTGAGGAAGACTAACCGGCACAATCGTTTCCGATCTCGGAGGAAGAACAATCTTCTTCAGGCTGTATATATTTCCTGGTAACGCCCCTTCCATGAAAAGTTCCTCTTGCCCACATTTCATAACTCCTTGACTAACGTCGATCTCACAACGATTCTTCCTCATAAAGTCTAAGCCCAGGATGCAATCGTCCATTATATCGGCCACAACAACGTTATGCTGGTAGATTCTGTTGCCTAGCTTCAACTCCATCTCTCTCTCTCCTTGGACGGGTATGCGCTGACCGGTGGCTGTCACTAAATTTATGTGCTCTCGGTAGTATGCAGAGTCCCCAAAGAACCGACCTGCAAGTTGTGAACTGACGACCGTGCGAGAAGCTCCAGTATCTATCGTCAGCTTACATGGTGTTCCGTTGACCTCGCCCTTGATGATAAGGCTGTTCCCGTCATGGGTTTGTGAGATCGAAATCCTTGGGGCTCTTTGAACCTCAGCCAGTACCCGCCCCGCAGTCCTGGCTTTTACTCGTTTCCCTGCTGCTGTTGAGTGGTGCTGTTAGCCGCCCTACCCTCTGGAGATTGGCTACCTTCCCCTTCTGCAGTTCGCTTAGGGCAACTGGATCGAAGGTGGCCCCTTTCACCACAGCCGTAGCACCTAGGGCTGTATCCTTTTAATCGATCGCGAACTGTAGCCGCTGCGACCTCCCTGACGCGGTGGGAACGATGATCTTGCCGCACAGCTTCCACCTCCAGTGCATGGGCCAAAGCGTCCTTAAGTGTCGCGTGGTGCCCGAGCCTCACTGCAGCCCTAACTTCAAGGTCGCGGATGCCGTCAATGAAGGCCTGGACCAGGTTTCCTTCAATAAGCGCAGGTACAGACTGGTATGCCTTCCGCACCAGCTTCTCCACTTCAAGGGCCCACTGCTGCAGGTTTTCACCACTACGCTGTACGCGATCTCTTAGTTGCGCACGAAACACGTGCTCCAGATGAGCGTCACCATACCGGGATTCCAGTGCTTCAAGGAGCTGCTCGTAAGTTACTTCTTTACCGAGAGCTTCCAATACAGTTAAAGCCTGGTCGCGCAGGCCTAAGGTGAGGGCAGTCATGGCTTGATTTTTACTCCAACCGTTCGCCTTCATGACAGCCTCAAACTGAATTTTGTAGGCCGACCAAGAAGACGTCCCATCGAACGGCGGCACTTTGAATCCACGTAGTGAAGGTGTAGTAGTTACGGGAGTTGCAATCCCATCTCCAAGTTTAAGGTTGCCCAACTCCTTCTTCACATCAGCAATTACGTCATAAAATTTGCTGATCTGTGTTTCAGCATCTGACAGGCGGTTGTCACACTGAGCAACCTTATCCTTCACTTCCTTCATGTCTTTCCCAAAAGACGCGTGCAGTTCTTTCATGAGGAGCATCTGTTCTTCCTGTCGGCGTGCCTGCTCCTCCTTGTCAAGCTTGAGCTGTTCTTCCAAGCGACGGGCCTGCTCCTCTTGTCGCTGGGCCTGTTCCTCCTGTCGTCGGGCCTGTTCCTCCTGTCGTCGGGCCTGTTCCTCCTGTCGGCGAGCCTGCTCCTCTTGTCGTCGGGCCTGCTCCGCCTTGTCGTGCTGCAGCTGTTCTTCCAACCGACGGGCCTGTTCCTCCTGTCGGCGAGCCTGTTCCTCCTGTCGCCGAGCCTGTTCCTCCTGTCGGCGAGCCTGTTCCTGCAGCATCATCATCAGAGCAGCAAAGTCTGGTGCTGCTGATGCCGGAGCTACTGTGGATGGACCGGCTTCCATGGTCGGTAGCTGAGTTTCCGACGGCTGCGGCGTTGCACCACCAAAACGCCTCTGATCCGTCTCCTGCTGGCGTTGACTACGGGTACGGATACCCTCCGTGTCGTCCTTTGGCAGAATCAGCATGATAATCCTTACTTCTGACACCAATTGTTACGAGCTTGGGGTTCGTGACAATAAAAACAGCCGATTATTTAACCAAAAAAAATGACACTTTAATTATCAAAACTAATTAACACTTTAAACACACTAATCAAACCACAATCGCACTATTAAACACTTCACTTCACTTAACTCGCAGTTGAAGATCGCTTCCGAAGATTCGCTTGTATCGCCAATTCAATACTGACTCAGTCGCGAGCGATCCGCAGCTTATATAGTCCGACAGTAATTTCCAGAACCTTCGAGAATGGAAATATCTAGAAAGTTCGGGAACATACCGGTCCCGACTGACTAGGTATCGAAACATCGAGAATGTTCTAGCATCGAAAAGTCTAGAAAGATCGTGACCCAATTAGTTCCACTACTCGATGCTAGATGGCGTTAGTAGTACGTTGTGTACCCGGCATTCATTCTGGCGCGTAACAGTAACAATGTGAATTTGACCGTCAAAGTTCCATCGCAGACATGTTTTCTAGCAAACTGCGTTCGTAAAATATTTATAGTAAATTACACGAAAAGAAAAATGAAAATGTGTAACTCTAACTTACAAGAAAGAGACTGGCACTATAGTTATTCAGGATCAAATAATTGAAATATCTTACTGCTGCTGAAAACTACAGCGTCAAAAATCATGAATTTCCGTAAAAAATGTAATAGGACTCTTAAATTGATTATCCAAAACTCGGGCTTATCAGTTTCTCGGAAAAGGTCGTAAGTATAGTCTAGTTGTTTCGTTTTTAAGTCGGGACATTTAATAAATGTACCGTTCCCACTTCCAGAGCAGAACACATCAGTTTAACTGTCACTTGGCGCTATTTCTGACTCGAAACAATTCCAGAAATGAAATATTTTTAAAGCCATTTGCTAGAAAGCCTTCCACCTAGAGTAACACTGAAGTTATTTTTTATTCATCTGTTGTGTGAATATAGCTCTCATAAAACATAGTTGTATAGAAATAGGTACAATATTTTTACACTCGTGGTTTAATGTTCGAATATAAGTTTTACGAACTTGTTGTGTTAAATTACATTTGTACAATGAAATTGCTATAAAACATTGGCGGGCCGAAGTTCAAGTATCTACTAAATCGTAATACTTAGTACATTTAGATGCAAGTGGGAAAACTTCATTGGAGCCGAAGCGGAATAGACCCGAGCTAATGGTGAGGACGCTATGCATTCGAAAGACTGCAAAGACAAATAAATACCCACATGTATCACTCGACGTTTTTTACCTCACAAAAAGCGTTTACCTAGCTTGTTAGAATAGTTCTATAAATACTTAGATTTCAGAGAATCAGAGCCACCGACACCTACCTGCTGGTAATCGGCTTATGTAAAGTGTGCTGCAGATGGGGAGGTATATGTTATCAATTCTGTGTTTCTCTATCCAATAACCTCCGCCTACACAATGTCACGCCTAATCGATGTCTATACCAATCGTATAATCCGTCAAGGAAATTATTCTACGAAATCCCTTTATAAATAGGGATAGAATCTGACTTAACTGCTTTAAAAGTATACATAGCCGAACTGAAAAGTCTTGTCGACGAAAAGAGAGCCCCTGAAAATCAATAATGTAATAAGTCACTTCGTACATTATTGAAAAACATTATAAAGGTAGGCCGCACGTACCTATAATGAAATTGCGTCGACGCGGATGTATATAGGAAACATTTGGGTAAAAGTAAATTTAACGATGGTCGGCCACGTCCGGTGGACACCTACTGTCATTATCGTTATTGAATAGCAAATAAGGGCGAGTATACATAACGAAAGGGGTGCGGCGACGCCACCAAACCGGTCAATATGGCCGGATTACCCGGCTTTGTTCTACTGATGAATAATTGTGTCCAGTATCCGACCGGGATTAAAGCGCTTTCTACTGATTTAATTGACAATCCTAGTATGATTGTTAGCTATTAATTGAACAAACTGGAGCCCAGTGATCCGATCAAAACGTCGGGTGACAGGCTAAGTTAAGATAATAAATTCAGAACTGTCAGTGCGTAATAAAGTGTCGCCAGCTAATCGGCGGTGTTCGGTCATCAGACAGTTTCAAAGCTTACCGTTTATTGACGAGCTGCGATTAGTGCTCCCCACTCGCTAGACACGGCGGCGGCGTAGCTCGAGCTAGTCTAGTCTAGCTGCTACGTTGTATCCGGATAACATGGCGACGTCCTGGTTGAATTACCGGCTTTGTGTGACTGATGACTCATTGTGCCGACTCCTCGTAAACTTTATTGGAAATGTCTTCGTTCACGCTGCTATGGGGTTTGTAAGGGTTCCTATTTTACTCAAACAACATGGTTTGCTCAAGGTTAATGCAGAATCGTTAAAATGTCATTGAAAAGTCTGAGTACCTTAATTAAACTTTTTAATGTTGGCATTTTGATTCACTATTAGCTACATAATGGCGTCGAAGTTAATAAAACGTTGGAACTTATAATTAATGGGTAATGTGAATTCGGCGCAGGACTCCTGCCAATAAATAAGCTTTTATTATGAAGTTCTGTGTAAAAATGGATCTGAGATATTTTGATTCAAAGTGGATGAGTAATTTAGGGTTGCTTCGTAATGGATGGACCCTATATTAATAGGATATTGAAAGGGCACACGGGCCGTCGATGGGGAGTGTCAGAGTGCCGTCCTAAACATTTTCGTGATAAGTGAATTTTGTGGAAGCGGTTTAAAGGATGCTTCTATCGGAACTAAGCATTCCAACAAACAATAAAGGGGTAAAATAGTTTGTAGGAGGTATTTACGAAGCAACCCTAAATTACTCTCTCGAAGAACTGATACGATTTCGGAAATGATTTAACTTAAGGCCGTACCCTGACCAAATAACCTTGAACATTTTTTCCCTCAATAACAGCGCAAGAGATACAACAGCGAATGCGCTCAGACTGTTGAATAAAATCGTTATGAAATCTAATTTTGGTCGTTCGAAAAAAATATTTCTACCAAAATGTTCATAATTAAATTGCCTATCCATTAGTGTAACTACAAAATCAAAATAATCGTTAGTTTTCGAGAAGATGCATGTTTTCAGTATTTTTTTCTCATTTCTGTGGTTTCGTTGTGAGGAGATTACTTAAACATTATACTTAGTAATAAAAAATTAAAATCGACCAAGTTTGAAGCCAAAATTATGTAGAAATTTAATGTATTTTTATAAGTTGATATTTCTTCTGGATAAAGAGTATATAGCTCCAAACAACTGCACAAAAAACGGCTAGCGCTGCGTTTTGCTCGGGAACGCGCCTTAAGGTGGCACTAGTCGATATTTTTTCCATAGAAACTTCGGGAGGGTATTACTCCGCTGTTTGACAGAGTACATCAAAAGTTAAACATAATATCGTTTTGTCATATTATTAGTTTTGTCTGTATGGAAACAGAATGGTAAAATAAAACGCCATTAAAAAGTTATGAGCCACCAAAGTTTCGTTTTTCTTGCCAATTTTAACGCATCTTTGGGCGTAAATAAGTAATAAACACAATGTAAAATCTTTAAAACCAAGTCGGTGCCGACAAAGCTCAATTATCGAAGAATTCAATAACTTTTATTTTTAATCGATTTATGCAGTAGTTTTTTCATAAAACTCGATTTACGAAAGGCCTTCTCATATTTTTTTACGCGCGCGTTTTACTATGATTTATCGTGCCTCTCACTGAATAATGTTCCCCCCGGTGCGGTGCGGGGAGGACAATGCTCACGCACACGTGCGTATTCAAGTTACGACTGTGTCTGCTGCGGTGTGCTGTGGCCTGTGGCCTATGTCGTTCATACGTTACATACGTAGGTAGACTATACTTGCGCTCTAATTTATATTGACTCATTGGCTTGATTTTTGGATTTAAACATTATATTTTATGTCTGTTTGACTTCGCACTGAAGTTTGGACTCCGTATTTGTGTTTGAAATTGTTATTGTTGCTTTGAGTGGACGCTGCATAAGTACGTGACATTGTTTTGAATCATTGAAAAAGTTTAAAAAACCACATATTATAAACAATGGGTAGAAAAGTCATAATTTGGCGTCGTGACCGGGTCTTCGACACCGCGTCGCTGCCTGCGCCCGCTGCAGTGTAAAATTATCGCGGCGGGATGCTATCGCGCAATGAATTTTCAACTCTCGATGTTGAAACCAATGATATAATTATAAGTTGAAACGGTGTCTTTCTTTGACGCGTTGGGATTAACTCTGCTGAGTGCTGGGTTCTCAACGCTCGGCTGAACGGAATATTTTTACGTCCGTGCGTACGGTGGCTAAGCGTTCTTACAATCGAGCGACATGACGCCGCCGTGCCACCGCCGCCGCACGCGTCTACGACAGGGACAACTGCACGCGTCGTTGTTGGTCGTTGAAGCGCCGTCGACAACCAACGACAAAGGTTGCCGGCCGCCAGCGGCAACGTGTCGCTCGTTTAGTTGAGTATAGGTAGCAGGTAGCGAAATCCAAAGTTCAAGCCAGGGTCAATGTAATGTTTGTTACTGGGTTCATTCTATTTGCTTTCAAAATAGTTTCTTGCAATTTGACAAACCTAATTTTGTGTTCGTAGGTACTTTTGCGGCGGACAAGACTTTTTTATGGATGGGAAACCAAATAACTGCTCCCGCTTTGGGCGAAGCAGAAGGGAGTGTCAGACTCTTCTTGACTAAAACCCATCCGTGTTCCTCCTAATGCCCTCTGCGTACTGTACTTACCAGGGCCGCGGTAACTCTTTCGAAAAAATTCTGCAACATCATAGTTTACATAGCTCTCTGCCTTATAGGTACCTACTGTTATATTAACGTAGGTAGGTACTGTGAAGGTTAAATACTCATTGCTTCAGGGCTTTATAAGCATTGTCATTGGCCGTATGTAAAAGGAAGGTTTGGAACGGTCACCTGAAAAAGATAACGTTTCGAATGATGAAATAAGGGTTGTAGTGTTTTGTTTAGAATATTCCTGGTATTGGTTTGAAGCCGGGCGCATGGTCGCCAATATATTCGATTATTGCTGCATTTTCTTTTTTTATTCCTTACGCCCCCATTTCCATCATCACAAATGGTGGAGGCGCCGGGTAACTAAAAACCCAGGGCGCACGAACTTAGTTGTGTGTATAAGCGTGTGTGCAGGACGCGAGTGACACTGCATGAAGAAACCTCATTTGCATAAAAGCGGCTTGAGGGAGGAGAATTGAGCGCTGGTGGCGCGTTACTTGCTGAGAATTGAGCGCTGGTGGCGCGTTACTTGTTGAAAAAGAAGAAACTGAAAATAAAGCTAAGTGGTTTTTCATTGAAATATAAAACAGCACTATGGCGAAAGTGGTATCCTTTACGGGTACCGGTTCTGCATGCTCTTTCGACGACTTCCTTACGCAATTTCGCCAGATAGCGGCAATAAATAGATGGCCGGAAAGCGATCTAGCCCTCATTATGGGCGCATATTTAGACGGACCGGCATTAGCATACTATAAATTTATTTATAAAGAGGATTTGTCATTCAAGGTCTTATGTGAAAGCCTAAAGAGTGAGTTCCCATCCGGAATAGATTTTGTGGAAAAATTCTACAATGCGCGTCAAAACGGTAAAGAAGACATAGTCGCATTTTTCTATAGATTGTCGGATTACGGCTTACAGTCCGGAATCACCGATGAAAAAACATTTATTAAGATATTCCTGAAGGGTATAAGCATGAACTACAAATTAAAATTAGGGACGCGAATATATACCTCGAAAGCCGAATTGCGGGCCACTATCGATCAGATAAAAGAAATATTTGAGGAGGCGCAACCGGAAAGGGCAAATTTTCAGTTGCATCCCCCGCGAGTAACTTTTGAGCGTTTTCCAGATGGAAGTCCACGATACCCAACGTCACCGAGATCAGTGAGCCCGGGGCCATCCACTTCGAGGTCGACGCCACAGCACGCGGGTGATGCGGAGACTTATCACACGCCGAGATATAATTTACGGCCGAGACCTCCGTTTGATAATAGGAATAATCGCTTTCCAAATACCCCCAGGTCAAGATTCCCGAATGCAGAGAGCCACCCAAACGCATCGGGGCACAGTCGATAGAGTATGATGGGGAGTTGCAGGCTGTGTCCGAAAGAGGTCTACTCCCAAAGCAAACTAACAAACACGGTGACCTCAGTCCTTTTATTAATATTTCGATAGCTGAACAGGCCTACCCTGCACTGATAGACACCGGAGCATCAATTTCGTGTATATCAGAGCAATTTGCATTAAATCTTAACCTAAAACATACCAATGACAATGCTTATAAAGCCCTGAAGCAATGAGTATTTAACCTTCACAGTACTTACCTACAAGCAAAGATGCCATAAAACAAACCGTTGGCGTCGTAGACACTAAAATTTTAACGTTAGGTAGGTAGGTATGTAGGAGCTAAGTAAACAATCTTTATGTGTCACTTGTCAGTTTGTCACAATATACTGTGCACTTGTCTGATAATTTAAAGCAATCTAATAATGAATGCAAATCTAAACACGTCTGTGTCAACCAATAGGGGTAACTAAAAATAGAAAACCGGCCAAGTTCTAGTCAGACTCACGCACCGAGGGTTCCGTACAAATATTATAATATAAGCAAAAGTTGTGGATTACGATTTATGACGTACCTATTAAAAAAACTCCTTACTGGATCTCGTTCGAACCAATTTTCGCTGGTAGTTTACATGGTAATGTACATCATATATTTTTTTAGTGTTATCATTCTCTTATTTTAGAAGTTACAGGGACACACACACACATTTTACCACTTTGGAAGTGTCTCTCGCACAAACTATTCAGTTTAGAAAAAAATGATATTAGAAACCTCGATATCATTTTAGAACCCCTATCCATACTATACCGGCCTACAGGTTTAGGTAGATAGTAAGTTCACAGAATACATCTACTTACCAAGTTTAGAGTTTTCGACAGCATAGTTCTTATAGTTTCGGAATAAAGTGGCTGTGACATACGGACGGACAGACAGACAGACAGACATGACGAATCTATAAGGGTTCCGTTTTTTGCCATTTGACTACGGAACCCTAAAAATTAAGAAAACAGGTAGGTAAGTACCTAAGTAATTTTGATAACAATTTATAAGATGGTACTTAGGTAGAACTAATTTCGTTATTAGGTACTAGCGACCCGCCCCGGCTTGGCACGGGTGCAATGCTGATACTAAATACACTACAGAAAAACCGTGAGAAAAACTGTTACCTACCTACCTCGCGTCTGAGCCGCGCGGGTACCTTACATAGATCTAAACTCCCCCCCTCCCGCACGCGCACCCCCACCTTGGTGACCGCCGCAACGGGCCGTGCAGCAGAAATCGTAATATTTTAATTTCGCCATAACTTCAAAACCAAACGTCCGATTTTAATCATTCAAAGACCAAATATGATCTACATAAACTATACTTAGTGATAAAATACTTTATTTTGATAAGGATTAATAGCATGAGTAAAATAAACGCGTTTAAATGTAGTCCAAAAAAAATCTAGATTTTTAAATAAAAAAATGGTTGTTGTGCCTCACTCGACATTAATAGGTATAGTGTGTTGCGGACTTTTTTGTAGATATTTATAAGATCTACAATTAATTAGAACAATTTATGGTTGTATCTTTTAGAGTTTAGGCAGCGTACGCAAAATAAGTAACTTTTCTGGTTGATTTTTACACCTTGTGTCCGAAAAACCCAAATATCTTACGGAACCCTATTTTTTTCCAAAATAAAATATAGCCTATGTTACTCGTGGATAATGTAGCTTTCGAATGGTGAAAGAATTTTTAAAATCGGTCAAGTAGTTTTTGAGCCAATTCATTACAATCAAACAAACAAAGTTTTCCTCTTTATAATATTAGTGTACCTAGATGTATCTAGTAACTACGGACATAAACTGCGATGATTATTCAAGTAAGCATCTGTCGGTGGCGGCGTGGCGGCTGCATTACCACCAAGGAAAAACTAAACATAATAACAATAGAATAAGCAATCCATATTAGGTACCTATAGGGCCGTAGAGGTATAAAACGATAACACAGCGCCTACTATTTTTAGTAAGAGTTTTTAGGTAGGTAGTTGCTGATTTCTCGGCGAGCGTCGAGCGACTATGCGCAGCGGCGCGCGGTGGCGGTATGTGTGCATCGTGTAAGTTCGATTTAGTTCGGAACGGTTCGGAACGATGTTTGTGTGCGTGCGAACTAGACGTGCATGAAGGCTAGCGTCTTACTGCTCATCACTGGTACTATCTCTGTCGGGCATGATGCGAGGTGAGACAGCGTGCTTTTTGGCCATGCCTACCACTGAGTTCGAGCCCGCGACTAGTGCCACCTTAAGGAAACTTCACTTTCGCCCTAAGTAGGATGAAAAACATGCAAAGATTCTGTGGGATATGCCACGAGAGCTAAGCCGCGGGAAAAAGCTAGTTTACTATATTATGATAAGCAGAGTCTAGCCAGAAACCACCAAATGAATTGAAATAAATGCTCGTCGAAAAGGTTCCTCATTCATCTGCGGCCTGTGGGTCAGCTCATTTGGAATGGCCGCGGTTGATGTGATGTCGGCGTTAATGTCCCCACGACCCAGCAGACCAACATGTACCTAATTTTAAATGACCTCTGTGACAAGCTAGTTAAATAGGTACTGTTGGAAAAGAAAGTGGCTTTTCAGGCGATTTTTTTTGTTACTATTGAAAGGCACGCGTTTGACATCTTACCTGATGGTAAGCGATAATCTGGTCGAAGGTGAAGTACGCTTGCCTAGAAGTAACCTATTCACTCTTGACTAAAAGACTCCCAGGTTGTGGCTATCAGGAAACACAGATTCGATAACAATTTCAAAAGATACCTACCTACTAATTAGAAACAAAATTTAAACTAAGAATACGTGATGTCACCTACAATACCTACATCGAAACCATTTTTTTTTGCAAATGCTACACAGTTTTTTTAAAGAGAAATTGAATTCCAATCAATAGGTCTAGTGGAATATTTGTTGGTGAAAACTTCATGCAAACATGGGTTGCATGAAGTTCATTTTTTTACACATTCAAGCCTCACGCATTCTCTACCAGTCAACCAAGGGCGGTGAGAATATTATTTGTTTGGGTGATTGTACATGGTAGTAGTACCTACCTTCTTTACCGAGGTACTTGACACCAAACCTCCTTATTTCGGTTTATATGCTTCTTCAAAGTAATGCCTGATTTAAGGTAGGAACGAAACTTTGATAGCTGAATACGGTTTGATTCTTGTTTTAATATAGAATTTTGAAAACTTGCCTAATTCAGGATACGGAATTTTTAGTTTCTAAGAGAGAGTAAGTACTAAAATCGTCCAACACTTTTAGTTTAGGGTTCCGTACTTCAAAATAAAATAACGAAACTCTTATAGGATCACTGTGTTGTCAGTCCGTCCGTCCGTCCGTCTGTCAAAATCCTTTATAGCGGGAACGCGTAGGTACCTACCTATCGAGTTGAAATTAAAACCATACACACATACTTTTTTAAAGTAATCTGTACTTACATTTATTATCTACGTCGCCGCGATTCTCTTAGGGAAGTCTTTAAAAAGATAAATATGATGACAGTCCCTTGTCAATTCATTTATGAAAATATAATGTAAAGGAAAATCGACATCTCTTTAGCAAAACTAGTGATAGACATAATTTTAATACTAGAAATAGAAATAAATTATATCAGCCATTTTATAGATTAGCCAAAGTACGAACATCTTTCTTGTATTAAATGTTACAACAAAATACCTTGTGACATATTAGAATTAAATGAAAGAAAAATTATGTTAAAAGCACACTATGTAAACAAGCATTACAAGATGATTATACTAGCTGACCCGGCGGCGAATTTCGTTCCGCCTAACAGTTGATTCATTTTTTTTTTTTAAATAAACGTAGCCTAAGTTACTCCTTATTACATCAGCTACCTGCCAATAAAAATCCCGTCAAAAGCGGTCCAGCCATTTCAGACATTAGCCGGAACAAACAGACAGACAGACAAAAATTGTAAAAAAATATTTCGGTGTAGAATAGATATTCATAGACATGTAGTAAAAAACGGTTATTTCAATATAACAAATAGACACTCCAATTTTATTTGTATGTATAGATAATAATGCTTGGGTACAGGGCCGCGCCGCCCCTGTGTGCGAAGTGTGCGGCGCACACAGGCGCCAAGACATTAGAGGCGCCGCCATCGAAATTATTTATATTAACTTACACAACAACATACTCTTTGTAGTGGAGTATCGATAAGTGAGTAGGTACAATAGGCGCAACATATGCCTTGTAAACAACCAAACATAACTATAATGTGCTTATTGTACAAGTCTTCCAAGACAATAGTCATGTGTGTGGTTTAATTTTACGCTTTAGGTTTTAGTTTACATTAGTTACGAGCTCAGCGTTAAAATCAAAAGAACCGCCGTGAGTTTGTTTGAATGAATTATGATCGCAACCCGAAACGATGCCTGCGACGCAAGCGGGGTTGGTCACGGGGATTCCCCGACTGTAAGGAACGAGCGTGCCAAAATAATTGAACAATCAGTCAATCAAAAGTGTGTGTTAGGTGCGCATTGATTTTTTTAAATAAGATTAAGTTCTAGCTCAAAAAACAATATATAGTTTGTGTGTTAGTGATTGTTTTAACGTGTTTTCACGATGAGTGATAGTAATCAAGACAAAAAAAAAGTAGAAATTATCTGGTTACCAGAATTTAATAATGAAAAGAAAACAAGAAGAATACCGTGATAAAAATACAACTAAAATAAGTAAATATTTTACGGCTCTACCATCCACTTCCAAAGAATCATCAGAGACAGAAACCAGTTATTTTATCGATGAAGGTGTTATAAAATATGATTTAAAAACGCTTCAGGTACGTGCTTTTTATGTAATTTTCTATACAAATAAATATAACTTTAGTCTGTTTGTAATGTCAAAAAAAGAAACATTTTCTTTTTAGGGTTCCGTAGCCAAATGGCAAAAACGGAACCCTTATAGATTCGTCATTTCTGTCTGTCTGTCTGTCCGTCAGTATGTCACAGCCACTTTTCTCCGAAACTATAAGAACTATGCTGTTGAAACTTGGTAAGTAGATGTATTCTGTGAACCGCATTAAGATTTTCACACAAAAATTAAAAAAACAATAAATTTTGGGGTGGGGACCCCCAAAATTTTCCATCACAAAAGAAAAAATAACAATAAATTTTGGGGTGGTGGACCCCCAAATTTTATTGTTTTTTTTTCTATTTTAGTGTGAATATATTAATGCGGTTCACAGAATACATCTTCTTACCAAGTTTCAACAGCATAGTTCTTAAGTTTCGGATAAAAGTGGCTTTATTTCGGTCAAAATTAACAAATAATAAAAAAAACAAGTTGAAACATGAAGATTCGTGAAAAAAGAGGCGCTTCATAGGTTTCGCACACAGGCGCTGTGGGGGGTCGGCGCGGCCCTGCTTGGGTACATGCTGGTCCTGCTCCATAGGACAATCTAGGGTGTAGTAAACAAAATCAAACTTGTTGATAATATTTAGTATATCTATAGATGTCTTCTAGGACTTTTATATTTAACTAGCTGACCCGCGCAATTTTCCATTATTGCTCCGCTCCTATTTGTCTTATCGTGATGTGATATATATAGCCTATAACCTTCCTCGATAAATGGGCTATCTAACACTGAAAGAATTTTTCAAATCGGAGCAGTAGTTCCTGAGATTAGCGCGTTCAACCAAACAAACAAACAAACAAACTCTTCTGCTTTATAATATTAGTATAGATTTAACTCACACACTGATCCATTGCTGTTAATTAGATAAATCAATAGTACCTACCAACATATATAAATATGTGTGTGTTTGCATTGTATAGACTCAAGTACCCTGGCGGTTGGGATTGTCATGCTCACTCAAAAGCCTAGCTGATGGTGGCGTATGCGTTAAATTATTTGGCTCCATTCAAAATGTTTGAGACGAATGGGCCTGGCGTATGTCATGGCGCCGTCGATTAGGACTGGTCATTTCTCAGCTGCCATGGTATATTTTAATTTATTTTAATTATTATTTCTTTGAATTGTTCCTTTTTTATTCCGGACGTTTTATCATGCTCGTCACATCGTTCGCACATGTATGTATAATTTCAACACGATGTCAACAAAACTTTGTAACAATTTATTATTTTTAAAAGAGTGTCCGTGGAGTTTCTTGCACGTTCTTCTCCATAGAGATCTACGCTTTGGAACGTGCAAATAGCTTCATCTTTTTGGACCGACCGACCTTGACAATTCAAAAGTGCCTGTAAATGGTTTAATTTAAATATATGTTTGAGTCTTGAGTCTACAAATTTGTACAGAACTCACGGTGGGCGAGTCCGACTCTCACTTGTCCGGTTTTTTTTGTAGGTTTACAGCACAACCCTATTTATAGAATGTTTTAACTAAAGATAAGTATGCTTAGTTAAAATACTGATTAGCAGATTCGACTACCTATATTCAAATTTTTCATAGAATAGAAAAAATAAGCATATGGTTAGATTTTGTAATTAGACTAATTAGGCCTGTTTATATCTTAGCCGAGGCGAAACAATCCTTGCCATGTTTGCTTTTCACCACTCTTGTTTGACTGGTGGAGCATCAAGTCCGCCTTTGTACATGGAGTCTAAATAAACAAACAAAACAATATGCTTTCAAAATTAGTTATTCCACCAAAATTAAATGTGTATTCAGCATCTTCCCAACAATAACAGTCTGCAGTTCGTGTTCGGAGTCTGAAAACAACAGTATTTCATTGAATCAAAGTTGATTCGCAACTGTGTCCAAACAGTTCACATAAAGGGCCTCATTAGGGTAGAGTTATAACAATGGTATTACGTAACCCGGGCTTGTCACTGCGACCGCACGATGCTAAAGTGGATTCTTGGGAAATTCTCTGGGCCCACTTTGATTTGCTACCAGAATTTATTGTTGGCCACACGCACAGTTCGAAACAAAAGGATATCTCAATCAGAAGCGGCATTGTTAGTCGCTAATAGATTAGTATAGGCTGTGTTAATTAAAAAGGTAGATGTGTAGGATTTAAGTTGATACCCACACAGTATTAGATGGAGGTCCGTGGATCGTAAGCTTTATTTTTTTTTAAGGATGGGAAATCATCAAATGTCTCCTCTCGCTCTGGGCGGAGCAGAAGGAAGTGTCAGATTCTTATTGAATAAAACCCATCTATGTTCCTCCTAGTGCCCTTTGCGTTCCAGGGCTGCGGTGAACATATTCCGCAACCCTGGATTATTTAGATACGCTAGTTACTGAAGGTACCCACAAGTTCTATTTGACTAGAAACTAGTAATCTGAAGGATTGCTTTAGTTAGGCAGAGATGTTGAATACGTGTAGGTATATAATAAAATGTCTACCTAACGTAATAATGATATTAAAGTTTCATAGAATAAAAAATAACTACAACTAAACTTGCAGTGGTTTCTCATTGGTCTCTTGGCAGATTCCAGACTAAAAATGTAGCTGTAATTTTCATTGATATTGCACGCTGAATAAATAGTAAAAATATTTAAAAGCAATTTCAGTTAGAGAAAAGAAACAAACAATCCAAAAACTTTAATATGAAGACACAAAACGAAAAGAAAAATGTAGCCATTGAACGTTTTCAATGAAAGTGGAATATTTTAGCAGGATCACTTAACCGAGAGGCGCGGCTCAAAGTGCGACCGCAACATTCCGCAAAGGGCCTGCATTCCCCACTGCGATTGTTTAATTTTGACTTTAAGGGCTTTGTATCAGAACGTTTCCAGTGATTGAACTGCTTCTACAGTTTTATTGATATCGCAAATTGATGAAATTGTTCGAAGATGTACTTAACATCTCCGAACAATTTCATTAATTTTGGCTTATTTGAAACTAGCATTTTCAGCGGCTTCACCCCCCCCCCCCCCCCGCTTTGACCAACCAAAGGCATTCACGTGTATTGCAACTTTGTGTCAGTCATAGAATTTCCGCTGTACCTACCATAGAGCAAGTCCCAAAGAAACCCTACCCCAGCCCTCAAGCCCAATCCTCAAAGTACCCCTATAAAAATCGACAGTTTTCTGCCTAAATAATGTTTTTTAGGCAGAAACTAGTCAATTTTACTTCTACCTACTACTACTACTAGACTAGCAGTACCTAGTTATGCAGGCACGGTAAAGACAAGGAATGATAGATGGATAAACTTTTACGTTTTATTTTTACCAGCATTATTTTGTTTCAACTTGTCAACATCTACTCATTGTTTAGAACAAAAAACTTTAATTTAGTCGATGAAATAAACGATAAAACAACCGAAACCCTTTTAAAAAGTTTTTTTATTTTTCACTTTTTAGTGGTACCTGCGTACCGGCGTGATGTTATGTTATGAATTGGTGTAAACAATAAACAGACATGCGATTTCAGCAATCCCGATCCATTTGCTGTCATTTATTGAAGAGTTTCGTTGCCTACCTCCGAAGTTTTTCATCATATCTTCACCAAGTTAAAATGGGACCAGTGCGGGAAAATATTCTTCCAAACAAAAAAATGATTATACAAATCGGTTGAAAATTGGCGAAAATATTGCTGAGCAAACATTTTAAATGGGATCCCATTATCAGATTATGATTTGGTGACAATGGGACCACCTCAGGAGTAATTTTTAAAATTGGTCTACAATTGGCGTAGAAATCGGTGAACATACTAAAAACATAGGGTAAAACTAGGATTCGCGAATCTAGTTTCACGAATAATTACATGTTATTTTATTTATCAATCGAGAGACTCTACAACAATGACTAAGTTGAGCACTTTACATGTGTCTGTGCGATTGCAGGGGAAGGCAAAGTGCGGTCAAAGTTTTTGCGGGATAAAAGTTTTTTTTCCCGGTGGGGCATCAATATTATATGTAATTTATATGAAAAGGCAACTATCCTTTAACTTATTATACGGGATAGTTGGCACAAAATTTAGAGGTCCACAAAAATCGCCTGTACTCTGGAATTATCAAAGATAATGTTTTTTCCTGTCACAAATCTGAAGATGATATAAACCTAAGTACTAACCTATTTAAAAAATAAAGTATTTTGCTTTTGTACTAAGAGATATAAAGTAATTTCAAAATGTGTGGCAACTATCCTGGGGACCGAGTCTGCTATTACAATAGTGTCAGAATGGTCGATCACTGATTTCAAAATTGTTGATTTTGACAAGTTTGGTAATCTACTAACATAATGGCATCATAATGGCATCATAATGGCGTCATTATGACATTCCAATGATCAACCACTGACCCGCCATTGAAAGAAAGCCATCAAATGGTAATCTCGTACATAATGACAGATTTAGTATTTACGAACTACTCACTACTTCAGATTGCTTATAACACTTATAAATAATATGTAAAACTAAATATAAATAAAATCTGGCACGAATAAATGCTCAAATTTAGCTCGGTTTTATAATAATGGCAATACGGCATTCCTACCGCAATTCTATTACGAGACCATTGACGTGCCAGTGACCGGCCACTGACGTGCCAGTGACCGTGCCATTATGAATTTAGCAGATTACGAACTTTTAGCAAAATGACAGGCTCCACTTCGTATTACAAACTTTCGGTTTGGAGCTTGATTATTTTTTTGGGTAGAGTACTCTTCTTGTAGAACACTATCACAAAGTCACATAGCGCGCAAACGCATAGTTTCAGAGAAAAAAATTCCTAAAAACTCAATTATTTCTAACCTATTTACGAAAAAATGACATATTTTGCCACAGATAACTTATTAAAATCGGTCCAAGGTCGTTTCGTTTTACGGTCAGACTAAGTGACCACTCATTTAAAAGTTTTTTTTTATTGAATATTATAGTTTTTGACTTTATTTTATTTTTAAATAGTTGCGCAAGTATTATGTTTTCAAATAAAAAGCAAATAATAGACTTAATTAAATAAAATAAAAAAGTATTTTAGCGATTGTGGGTAACGAAACGTAATTAGAATATTATGATGTATGCGACGTTTACGTTTGACAGTTAAATCTTTTTTTTTTCTATTACTACCTATAACCTACATACACTACATAATAACCAACGCACAGAATTACACACATACATTAAGAAGTGGGTAACATTTCGAAGGACTCAAAATGCAAGAGCAAGCGGAGCGAGCTCTGGACTTGGGGGCACCCCGACTCGGATAGGTTAGGTTAGAAGGGGATGGCGGGGTCGAGTGAGCGAGCGAAGCGAGCGAATAGACCCCGCCATCCCCTTCGAGGTTATTTTTTTATAAACCACTCAGAAGTAGGAGCCCCGCGCAGCGGGGCTCCGTCGACATTTTCTTTCAAATTAACATTTTTGAGAGGTTCGAGTATGACCTTGAGTATATTCTTGACGTTGGAGTTTAATAGAGGGCAATATTCTACGATTTTAGGCATATTTTGACCTTGAAGTGTTTGACCTTGATATTTACGGGTTTGACCTTGACCTTGAAGATGCCCCTGACCCCTTAATTTGGATTTAAAGCTTATATAGAGTCGCCACGTAATCTTCCCCACCCTTAATACTCCCACTATCCCACCAATCCCGAAAGAAAGTTTTGGCGATTTTTTTCTCAGCCCCTATGGATTTGCGCGTTTTGGGAATTTCAAATTTACTATAGAAAAGGTATATTCTACCGAAAAAAAAAATACCTACTATAAAATACGGAAAGTTTGTAAAACGAAGTGCTTCCAAATGACAATGGCATGACAATGACATCGTGTCGGAATGACAAATTTATAAAAATAGCAGACTCGGGCCCCTGGTTTTACCCTACATACAGCCGAACATAGTATCGGTCGGTTAAAAATGAGATTCATTCAAAAAGGTGACGTTGCGTGGAAATGGAATATGTTTGAATTCCTAGACCGTCGGTAGTAGGTACGCACCTGTGTTTGAACTTGGACACAACAACGATTTTAGAATGCAAATTACTAACCCTGTGTACGAAAACTAGCCAACTTTCTACTCCAAACTCCATTTGAAACTTAAAGTTTGTGTGTTTATAGGTGCAATATTTGGACAGCAATAACTGTGTACTCAATTTGGGATACAAGTTAGATGTATAGAATATACCTACATACTTATATTGTACACAAAAACATCTTTATCAATGGATTTAAGTGAGGAAGATCGACGATCGTCCAACATCCAAAACTGAACATAAACCCAAATGAAGGCTTCAATTAATACATAGTCAAGCCGATATACCAATATTCAGAGGTAAGCGTAAATGTAAATCGCGTCGTGAGTTGTGCTTTAATTTTTAACATACATAACTGTTTTCTACAGAAGCTGCGGGCCCGCAACCGCGGCGATCGCGGGTGAAAATCGCTCCGTGAGTTCTTTAGCCTTACACACCGAAATATTTATTTTTTTACAGCTTAGTATTATGTACTGCGATTAATTCCAATAATTGCGAGCCTGTACACCATCTTGCATATTTCTGGAAGTCTCGAAACAAGGTATTACTCTGGCACGCAAAATAACTGTTAGTTTCAAAAGAATCGGAAACTAACTTAATTTTTTTATTATTATAATCACTAATTTTATCGAAACTCTTCAAACGATAAAGAAAGTTCAAAATATAATATATATATAAATATGTTGAATGACTTTTTTGTTTTGTTTTTCTTCCTACAGCTTTATGAACTTAGAGCGTGGTATTGATTATTTTGATGATTATAATTCTGTAACTACATATGTCTTACAGCCGCGAATAATATTTTAATCAACATACAACCTAGCACTGGCCTGCAAATTGCAAAAAACGTAAGAAAATTTGAATTTCGCGGGCTGGTTGGAGCATTCACCTTAAACGAAGTACCTACTTTAATGTATGTTCGGCTATGATAAACAGAAGTGGTAAAATAGAAATAATATAAGTACTCGCAAGCGTCATGTTTCCGATGCTTTTAAACCAATTGTCTTGGGAGAAGTGAGCGGTGTTGAGTGCTGCAAGTCACAACGAAACAATGTTTTATTTTTTATGGCAACTCGCTGGAATTCAAATCAATATGTTAGGAGAATACGAAACTATGTTTAAAAGTTCTTTTCATAGACTTTGTTATTAATGAACGAGGAATATTATTGGTTGTTGGGAAATGAAGACGTAATGAAAATGGATGGTAAGTTTTCTTGTTGAACTTTGATACAGACTTTATCCAAATACTTTCGAACTTTGACGGCTATAGTTATGTTAGGGTAGGTACATAGTTCAGCCCCACATTACAAATAATTACTTACCTATAGGCATACCTATAGGTAAGTAATTATGTATTTAGCGAAGCCGGCATATCTTTCAAATAACTTCTATATTTTTGGGACAATATGAAGCATGTGGCTCTCGGTCGTAGTGTAGCTTTTTATCGCTGGATATTTTTCGTAAAGAATATCTACCTTTTACAAACAAACAAAGTAAGTATGTTTGTGTAAGTATGTTTCAAGCCCTACAATGTCACCCACCATGTCTAGTAGCAATACTAAGTATACCGTTAATAATATCGCCAGGAATTCTGGCTGGCCCGTTTACGTACTCGCTTAACGACCCATACATAGTTGGCAAAGCATTGCGTATTTAAAGCAATTAAAATGAGGTGACGTGGAGATCGTTTAGACGTAGGTACAAAGTTGAATTAGGCTTGGTTCGCATGTCGCTACAGCGCTGATTTCCCCACGGCCCTGTCAATTCCTCCGAGCTAGAATACCACTAGCTGCACTCCACTTGATTAAAAATTAATGTGTTTTCAGACTTTACAGTCTGCAATAGTCACATAGGTAGAACTCGTTTAATTAAAGCTTTTTTTCAACAAGTTTGAGCACACGTCGTGGCTCAACGCCGCAGCTAGTTACGATGAAACGCTAATTAATATTTTTCCAAGATGGGTAAGTAGACATACTAAGGTAGCATTTCTCTCACTAGGATTATTCATAAAACAGTTTTCCTAAGACTCAAAGGCACCTTCGAGGTAATAAAGAGTATAAATAAATGCTAATTATTTAAACAAAATAATGAAAGATTAATTAAATGAGCGCTATTTATGAAGAGAATTGTAGACAAGCGAAAGGCTCCAGCGAGCTTCGGAGAGCGGTTCGTTTTGAAAGTATTGCAAAAGATTTTTTTGAATTAATTGCAAATACTTGTAATTGCTAATGAACTGTCTATTAGGGATTTTAAAGACGAATTAAATAGAAACGATTGAACTGAAAGGTGGACTAATAAAAAGCGGCGAAGATTTTAAATTGGTCTAAGATCTAATGAATAACGACTTAAGGGTTTGTAAATAAAACTGAGGCTAAACCCCAGCCTTATTTACACATCTTAAAAATAAACAAGGCTGCTTGAGCATGCCTGGTTGAAATAAATAGAGTTTACATTGTTATGAAAATCGGTTATAGCATTAAGTACCACGGGCGGGTAACAGAGGTTAGATGGTAGTATCCAGTTAATTTCGTGACGATGTAGATAGAGCACGTTGCCATTTGCCTCCGGCCCGTTTCCTCTTGCCACCTTTTAATTTCTGTTTAAATATGTTCACTGAATAAATAAAACAAAATTTTCTTCGAACGACCTTAATGTCCATTTTTCATAATTAACTTTAACTTAGGTATAAGTAAAACATGGAGTTTGTAAATTTAATAAAAGCTTCTCTTCGTAAACAAGATGAAGTTTATGGTGCTTATTTTCTTTGTGATAACTTGAAGCTTTATTAGTCGCTGGTAAGTATGCGGAGTTTTTTGCTATATATACCATACCGACACGGAACAACAACAAGAACACGGATTAATATACAAGATAATGATGTTAGGAGTTTTATATTTTGTAGAGCATCTTTTTACACATTTAGATGAATTTATTTAATGTCCTGAAAATAGCATTATTTATTTAAGCGAAAACGTCTAATATTTCCGCCAACAAGTTTCTATTTTCTTGTAGATAAAAAAAAAACAAAAATATCCGTCCGGGGCTGCCATTAAATGAACTGGCATTTTTTTGCAGTTTTATGGTAACATGAATAGTTGCAGATATTTTATTGCTGTACTTATTGAATCTATGTTGAAATTTAAAATAGTAATGGCAGCCCCCGACGAATATTTTTGGTTTTTTTCTTTGGGTTTTTAGGTCGGGTGGTTTTTAAATTACTTTAACCTTTTTCAATTATTTTTTAACCGTCGCCATCGCGCGATTTTTCAAAATTTTTGTGACTAGTTTATTTGGTTTTGCACAAACAAATGTTTACTGCAGCACCCTCTGTTGAGCTGCCACCGTAACACCTAACTAAGAACATGCACCAATGAAACCCAAACCCATTACCGAAAACCGCATCAAAATCGGACTGGTAGTTTTGGAGATAAATGCACATTGGTTTGCATAAACAAATATTTACTGCAGCGCCCTCTGTTGCATTAAAAATATAACTATTAAGGTTTAAGAATTGAATTAAATTGTTATTATGTACATCACGGTCGTAATTTTAAGTTTTGGAGGAGCGAAGTGCCATAACACAGGCAAATAATGTCTAACAGGTCACTTCAACCACTAGATGTAGTACTAATTTTGTAAAATAAATTATTTGTATTTGTATTTGACTTAGGAACTTCAGTCACAAGCACTTGTCGGCAGATCCTCTAAAATTGATCAATCGCTCACTCGTAATTTTACTAGTAATATACGGCAAAAAATACAACGTGTTACAGAATAAACGCAATACCTGAAAGTGTAAAGGGCCATTGTACCCATTATTATGATCAACTTTTACTACGAGTATGTCACCAATCAAAAAATCAGGAAAAAAATCTGCTGTTTAGTACCTACATTTTGTCGAGTCATAGGTACGCACATAAATGTGGCAGTCGATTTATTTCTCGCGATTCCCGTGTTGGTCCCATAGAAAACTTGTTCATAATGATGTGTACAATGACTCCTTTTCAGGTATTGCGTTTATTTTGTAACACGCAGTACAGTTGCGTTTGTTCTGAAGTATCGCAATCAATATATTCCTTGCCTTACCTTTTGGTTCTTCGTATTGTGGAAACAAGAAACCTATTTGATAACCATAGCACCGCGTCTAGAAAGGCCACTTTAGCAGAATCACGCTACCTGTCACTGTCAAATTTTCCCAATCAACCTTGAACCTAATACGTTAGAGATAAAGATGAAAATGAAATTTGACATATTTTTGTGAGGACAATATTATGATTCTAATGTGATTCTGCTAAAGTGGCCTTTTTAGACCCGCTGAGCTCTTAAATAATAAAAAAATCTAAGTAACCTTCTATCCGCGACAATGGACCGTTTTTCCACGTTATTGACACTTCCCGGCTCTCAATCGCTCAGTCACCGGCACTTGACTGCAGATCCGCTAAGATTGATCAATCTCTCTTTAATTTTCACTTATTAGACGCCCACCTGAATTAAATTAAAACATTCTTTGCATTATTACGCTTTGATGATTGATGAATTGATTCTTTCTTGTTAATTTTGTTATGAAAATATATTAAATATATTGTACTGAAAAATGCTGAAAATTGTTAGCATCTGTTTGAGTTTCACTTAGTTTAAAATTGGAGGAAGAAAACGTTTCGTGTTATAAAAATTATGACTTAGATTATAAGTTTTACAAAATCATTTTAAAAAAATTGCAAGATGTGTATAAATGTGTAAATTGAATCCTCAAAGAAAAAAAAAAACGTATAATCGGACATAATAATATTATGTTAAATGGCAAAATCTATTAAAAAAAAAAGTATTAGCAGAACGCAACAGGGACTAATTTATTTGAAATAATAAATATATATTAGCAGCTCTTGACACACTCACGAGTGCCATTCGAAACGATACGGAGGTAAACATAGCTGGCACGTAAATAGCGTGTTTATTCGCAAAATACAGTTCCTGATCCTCTTAGCCAAATTCACCTCCAGCTGTCTATTGAATGAGGCACAGCATCCTATAAATCAATCAGTCGGTAATCCAACTTGTGTTGCCGACGCTCTTCAAATTTCCTGCACACGTCCCTCCCCCCTCCGCTGCCGCTAATCCATTCTGCTAGTAATTCAAAAACGTATTACCTAGATTCAATAGGGTATTGTATGGCCAGAGTTTGGCTACGACGCTCCTGGGCACTATAACGACCGAACCAAGGCTTTATGGTGCCGTAATTAATTATCTAACTTCACAGCCCCCCAAGCAAACCTCACATTAATCGCTTGCAGCCTTCGGACAATAGATTCGGAGCCAGTTGCCTTGTTAATGGACTAATGGTAGATTAGTTATTAATTTATGGTTAGATAAGTTTTCAACATAGCAATACGAACGAAATAACTTGGTTAGGTGCCCTAAATGTCAATTTATGGGTGATACATGGGCTATTACAGCTAGTTAATATTAATATCTGCTAAGTTTGTTTCCAATTCAGCTTCGGGCCATCGACCCTCCAAGTTTTGTAAACGGGTTTTAATGTTAAAAATAGAATTGGAATAAAGGTCGTATTTAAATTAAAATCGGGAATTTAAAGACGAACAGAAATCTTACCCGTATTCAGCCATACCTACATAAGACGAGTACAAAAGTGGCAAGCACGAGATACAAATTGGACAATGTATCGAGTATTCACTCGAGCCCGGGCCACCGGGGAAGTTTGGGAAGGCACGTCAGCCGCGGTGAAGTACAACAAACCAATGAAAACAAGACTTGTTCGTAGGAAGATCGGCTCGCTGGTGAAGTTGTGAAAGCAGGAAACACTCAATGATTCCCGACCGCGTCCGTCGCCCCCGCCTCCCTACCTAAATATTTTGTCATTGCATCTTTACCGCGCACAAACTTTGTCGACGGAATCTGTCTCTACTTACGAGTATGTGACGTCAAGAATGTCTGCAACAATTTCGGTTTCGACGTTTGAGAAGTTTTTGTTTTGTATTTAGGTTACCTTTATTATTCATGAGGTATGAGTTCATCACACCTAAATACTTAAATTATTTACTTGGAGACTTTACGTGTAGATATAATAAAATCTTATAATGTTTACATTTAAAGAAATCTTAGGTAATATTCTTTGCATTCTCAAATCCACTCGAGTAGGTATGAATTGGTTATTTCAATTTATTTGAGTAGCCATCTATTTCAACATTTTCGGCAAAATGGAAGCAGGGTCATTAAATAAATATCCCCAGCTGGAAACTTCGCAAAAGTTCGTTCCGAGTTTTTCTCCTAAACAAAGAAAACAAAAAGTCTCGCTTGCCTTCAAATATCATCATTTATTACAGAAGGAAGAGAAATGCGTCTTTGATTTTAGGAATCAGAAGTGGTAATATAATCTGAGTAGAGGAATCAATATGAAAAAGGAACACGAAAACAGAACATGGTTGGCTTTAAAATTACCTCTCCAACTTTAAACAGAAGCCAGTTCCATCCAGACGCGAGCTAGCACAAAAATAAACTTGTCTAAATGTCTACCTTCCAATTATGTCTTAAATTGAAGTTCTACAGCCAATCTAAAAGTAGTGTTGCCAGCGTTGCCAGCTAATGGAGAAGCAATATTTCAATTGTCATATTCTGAGGGCAGACAGGTAAATTCCGGAAATAGGTTCTGCATTATACAAGAGGCTTTCCGAGTTTCAGTTCAGATATAGAGCTATGTGTCAAAATCAATTTTCACGTTTACAGGTCGCTATTTTCAGTTTAGTCTGGATTCTACCTTTGCAGTTCGGGAGCGTGGATTTTAGTGTGACCGCGTTTGGTTCGAATACTTTCCAAGTGATGTGTCTATGTTGTGTTTTTTCGGCACATGTGACCGTTTGTCGATAACATATCATATGTCATAATGTTGATTGCCGAGGTACCTAACTCTCGTTTTATTCCTATACCCTTACAATTTTCTCAAACTAGAGCTACATCATGGACGCTCCGACACCTATTCTGGCTAGATGACGCAGATACTATTAACACGTTACTCATCTAATATGCAGCCGGGTCGTCACCAGCTCCCGCGCTACGGCGGCGGCGCGTCTATTTGAGGAGCAGACGGTATATGTAAGTGTGCAGCCTGAGCTGTCCGGCCGCGGCAGGCTAAATGCAGCGGCGACTGCAGCGACACCGATTTGCACTTTGCCATCTGAATCTTTAATAGCGTAGGTTATTTCCACCCGAAGTCACTAATTAACTTCAATGTATCGCTCCATTCAAACCATTTAAAAATGCAGCCATTGTTATTCTACGCTTTTAGACGCCATTGTAAAGTGATATTGCATGTTGCGAAGTAACGAATGCAAAATTTTGTCATCGTTTTGATATGTGCTCTGATTGTTACGCTTTTGGACGCTTTTATTTAAATCGTGTGCACTGTTTTGGATCTCATTTTATCACTTACTGGCTAATGGAATGTCATTTATATTTAATACTAGCTGACCCGCGCAACTTCACCTGCGTCACATTTTTCCATTAACGCTCCGCTCCTATTATTCTTAGCGTGACGACATAATTATAGCCTATAGCCTTCCTCGATAAATGGGCTATCTACACTGAAATAATTTTTCAAATCGGACCAGTTTCTGAGATTAGTGCGTTCAAGCAAACAAACAAACTCTTCAGCTTCATAATATTAAAGTATAGATTTTCATCTACAAATAGCCGCTATAAGTGAGATGATCTAAAAGCTTTGTGGTACTCCTTTTTATCCCCTTAGATACATTACTTTCAGTAAAGAACTCGGGAATCAATAAAATTAGACAGGAAACCAGTGCGTAAAAACAACCGAAATCATTGCTAACAAGAACTGACAGCCCTTTGTTTTACTTTACTTATGGGCTGTAAGACCTCTTGAAATAGCCTCAGACTCAGAGATAGAGACAAAATACAGCGATACCATCGCGATAGAATGAGACGCTGTATTCTCCCATTACAAACTGCAAAGCCTCCCCATTGATCACGGTAACGCGTAAAGCCCTCAAAAAATCCAGCAATTTATTTACTGAGTAATTCCCCACTTTACCTACGGCATGGAATGGTTTTAGGCTATTCCAGTATTGTCCAACAAGCTAAATTTTTTCAAGGAACTACGTTTTTGAAATACACTCTCAAATAAAACGATATATTTTAAGATTGTTTAAACCAGAACAAGTTCATATTTGGTTTCTAATAATGAAGCAACCTTTTCCAAAAGTTTGAAGGAAATAATTTCAAGTGTTGAACTCGGTGCCCGCGACAGTTTCATCAATCTTACCAGTCAAAGAAACAACTAATTTAAATTGGCCTTTCTCGCGCTCAGCTCGGGAATAAAGACAGGAAATTAACGGAGTCTCCCAAGTTCTTTAATATACTGGTTTCTTTATTTTGTCTCGATATATACTGTAAATGGCTTATTTCAGTTTGGGGCTGTATAGCATAGTTTAATTTTGATTCGTAGATTAAGTATATTTATAGGCCAAGAAGAGTATTGAATTAAATAAATCGCGAACAATTTTCATCAGTGAACGTTCTCTAAGCTAAAACGTAGATATTATGCGTTTGTGTATATGAGTCTATTAGAGGAGTTTGTCGCGCTACGACCACAAAGCCTAATAAGTTTCAATATTCGCTTGAACTTCCCTCACACATTTAGTTCCGCAATTATGACATAGTCTAGGCACAGAGTGGCAATACGCAGTTATAATAAGCTGGCGCGGCAGATGTGCCAACTGAACACTGCATACTCGTCGAGGATAAAGATTAGGCTGTGGCGCCGACTGCCGACTAAGTCGGGACATTTGCGCCTTCCGGACCGTTTTCCACTGACGTCGAATTGCTGAGAAAACTGAAACGACAAACTGAGATTTTTCCGAGAAAATATCGCATTTTCTTTTGAATATAATTTTTCAGTTGCTGTTGATTTTAAATCTTAGAGCTTTTAAAGTAAATAGAACTGTATAGGACAACAAGTGAGAGATTAGAAATGTTTTTAAACTATAACAAGCTTTTTATTTTTAACAGACTTCTTCAAAAAGGAGGAGGTTCTATGTTCGACTGTTTGTATTTTTTTTTTGTTTGTTTATCGATTTCTTCACCAATTGTGGACCGATTTTCAATTTTTTTTTATTCGAAAGCCTATAATTCTGTGGTGGTCCTATTGTCACCAAGTCAGAATCTGATGATGGGATCCCAGGAAAATGGAGGGAAGGTATAAGTCAGGATCTGATGATGGGATCCCAGGAAAAATGTCAGTTCAGCGATATTTTCGCGAATTGCCAACCGATTTCGATGCTTATTTTTATTTGGAAGAATATTTTTTTCGAACTGGTCTCATTTCAATTTGGTGAAGATCTGTTGAAGAACTTTGGAGGTAGGCAACGGAACTCTTCAATACACGATATAGTAAACCTCTCGGGATTGCTGAAATCTGTATGTCTGTTTATTGTATACACCAGTTCATAAAATAACATCACGCCGGTATGCTGTGAAGGGGTATGCAGATGTATACAAGTCGCACCACTAAAATGTGAAAAATAGTAAAACTTTTTCAAAAAAAAAAAATACACCCGACTTCGTATCTTCTAACCGTATAACCTTGTATTCTTTTCTAAAAAGTGTTTTAGTTTAGTACCTAAACTGAAAAACTGTTTTGTCTTTGTAATAGTTTTGGCTTTTTGAAATATTTTATGCATAATCCAGATGATGAAATAGGTGTTCTATTTGGGAAATACTACTCGCTTGCAACCTCCAAGAATACCTTTTAGTCCGGTCAATTTAGACATCCAAGATTACAAAAAATCCCATTAGGCTGAAAATCGTTCATTACATTTATTATAAAGGAAATGTGAAAAGTCCTCAACGATCATGAAAGGAAAAAATTTACTCGGGGTCAAAGGTCACAAAAACGGGTTTTTCGCGATTTTCAGCAAAACGGTAAGTATGATCATAAAATAAGTTCGGGCAAAAATTGTAGACCAGATAATTATCTAAAAAAAATGTCTCAATACTTTTTTTCCTAAGAGCCACCGTTTTTAAGATATAACGATTCAAAACGTTGAAAGAGTTGTAAATCAGTTAATTACTACTCTTGCTCAATGTTGGCCGGATCGATGAGGACTTTTCACATTTCCTTTATAATAGTGTAATGAACGATCCTACCAATTTTCAGCCTAATGGGAATTTTTGTAACCTCACACCTATTTTTTAGTCTAATTTTACCGGACTATTTATCGATTACAGATTACATCGTTGACTCATAATTTTCTATTTCTAGTAACTACACTAATTTATATTATATAAAACGTTTCCAAGTATCGAATCAGAAATTGATAACGCTCTTTTACTTTCTAACTTTAATTTTTCAATCTTATATGCCAATATTTTAATTTAATGCGTACCTGCAGATATATAACATCGTATAAAATTACATTGGTAAAATAATTTAGAATTTCACTCAAAATATTTAGAGAAAATGTTACCTTCACGTTTCTAAAATCATTAAAGATTCATGGCGGCAATTTCCACATTCCTGTCCAGTAATTTTCAGGGAAAATTATTTATTTTGTATTTTGTTAAAATAAATACTTACAACTCTGGGAAACAGTAAATATGAGACGCTGTATTTGCTTGTTCGAAGTGCTTTATTTGGTCGTTTAGGTACTTTTAATAGTGCATTGATATTATGAATGAAAAATGATCATGAATTTGCAAAGGTGTTACCAAAAAAGATGCAAATTCAAATTCAAAATTATCAATGAACTTTCACTTTAAAAATAAATAATTAAATAAAAATAAAACGAATATTTACGTTTTTGTAGATAATGTTACGGAACCCTTCGTGCGCGAGTCCGACTGGCACTTGCCCGGTTTTTTATATGATGATTAATGTTCCGCTCCTATTTGTCTTGATGTGATGATATTTATATATATATATATATATATATACCTATAGCCTTCCTCGTTAAATGGGCTATCTAACACTGAAATAATTTTTCAAATCGGACCAGTAGTTCTTGAGATTAGCGCGTTCAACCAAACAAACAAACAAACAAACTCTTCTGCTTTATAATATTAATAATTAGTATAGATTTGCGTCGAATAATAGTATGGCTGGCTCTGTTTAGCATAGGTTTTTAAAACCGCTAACAACTTCGTCTTTACAATAAACTAGCTGACCCATGCAACTTCGTCTGCGTCACATTTTCCATTAATGCTCCGCTCCTATTTGTCTTGATGTGATGATATATAACCTACAGCCTTCCTCGATAAATGGGCTATCTTACACTGAAATAATTTTTCAAATCGGACCAGTAGTTCCTGAGATTAGCGCGTTCAAGCAAACAAACAAGCTAACTCTTCAGCTTTATAATATTAGTATAGATTAAAAAAAAAACTCTAGCTGACTTTTACTACGTTTTCTGGAATCTATGTACATAATAAGAAATTTCGTTAAACTTCCATTTACGTGAATGAGCTTCCCCTATCGTTTCTAAATAGCCAGTGGACGACGACGCTTAGTTGAAGGCGCCACATTAATTCCTAGAAACTTGTTAGTTCTGTCTCGACGCAGCATCCCGGCTACATCCCGGCTGCATCCACGCCGGTTAAATTTCTAATAAACATTATAAGGTAGTGTGCGAGGCCGTCTAATTATGCAGTTTGATACGGCCTTCAGGATTTCGGGCTATAATTTTATGAGATGGAATTATATTAGGAACCGTTTTATTAAAGTACAATTTTATCTTAATATACATAAATCACGTGTCACGTTGTTTGTCCGCGATGGACTCCTAAACTACTTAACCGATTTTAATGAAATTTACGCATCGTGTGCAGTTTGATCTAACTTGAAAGATAGGGTAGCTTACTTACATCTCAATTTATAGTCGCAATATTATTTAGAAGCTATGTGACGCAGACGAAGTTGCGCGGATCAGCTAGTAGATCTATATAAAATACTTTACTGGAAATAAAACAGGGTTAAGTACCAAAAAATTACAAAGTTTAAGTGTTAGTGTGTAAGTTGGATTTTTGTATGTGGTTGTTTTATATTGATTTGTTGTGTGAATATTCGAATTATTGTATTTTTGGTTGTTGTTTTTAATTTAAATTCATCACTGTAAAAGTTGGAATCAATGGTTGCGACCAACAACCGATTATGGTTGTTGGTCGCAACCATTGATCCAACTTCCTAACTCCATACAGTTCTCGATTGAAAAATCGCAGAAAAGGTATATCGTATAGGTTTTTTTGAAATATCAAAGCACTGTTTTCAATGAGTTTCTGCGGAGTTTCTGATTTGATCATAAAAGTACGTCAAACAATAGTTCGAACTCCGTAATACGTCTTAATACTTTATCACGCAAGCAAATAATAATTTTAATATCCAATTTCAGAACGACTGTTATGAAAAAATGAGTTGCTTACTCAGCGTTATCCGGGTAGCCATCAGAATTTAATTTAGTAGAAAGCGCACTCTCTCAGTAATGTATGCGGAATGCGCGGGCTCGGGGCTCCTAGTTGGTCGTCGCGGAGCAGTAAGGAGACCGGTACATCTCCCTACACTTTCTTATTTAGCAAGCCAGCAACGCCTGTGATGGAAATTTAAATAAAATAATTTAGATACTCACCTTATTTCAATATTTTACCTGTTTAGGTAACGGATACTCTTCCTCAGATGCTTGATAAATTCAATTTATTATTCACGTAGAGAGTAAAGGTGTGTTGAGTTACGTCTTTATTTGAAAATTGCGTTTCTTTTAGCGTAGGCGTGTACGGACTGGAGAGGCGGCTTTAATTTTTTTATTGAAAATCATTTGAGCTCTTATTTTGTATTATAAGGAATTTGCCAAAGATCAAATTGCTTGCAAATAAATCATATATCACGCCTTGAACATTTGCGTACGATACCTACGTGAGTTTGGGGCCCTTTAATAAATTCCTAAAAGTCTGGAGGCGTTCCTTCCCCATTCTTTCCATTCTAGAGTGATAAATTATATTTACCCGACTTAGCAAAGTATTTCGTCAGGATCTGGATATAAAAAAGGATCTCATTCCCGACACCTGAAACGAACTAAGCGCTTCGATAAAAATACATTCACATGGAAATTGTAGTTTATCGAATTGGCTGAGATTGAAATGCTCGGTTCCTAATCGATACTAATTCACGCTACATTTTCCTACTTATTGGAGCTCCGGGAGTGGCTGGAGGGTGGGGGTATGCGCAGGAGAGGGGGCACGATTTATAGTGGCATTAGATTCGCATTTGTAGCGCAGCGCAGACCCGGCTACGGACGTGTTGAACGTTGCCCTCTTGCATAATATTAATGCGATAGACTACTTACTGAAATTGTGCCTCCTTGCTTCCTACTTACCAAATGTTCTTATCATTCGTATTGTATATTTTGAAGATAATATTGCTCTAGAGAGACATATCACTTTTATGGATTTTAACAACGGCCCATCAGTAGACTACTCTCATGAGGGCTCTTAGCTAACTAACCTAACACAAAAAGCTTGTTTCAGTGTTGTACGTACTCGTATTAGTAAAAGTCTGAAAACAACCATTAGACTTCATGAAACGTTCGCTGCTCGTTACGAGCATTATGAAGGCAAGGTGTGAAAAATGATTTTATTAAAATTTAAAGTGGAAGCCACAGCTCTTTCGAGCAAGGAATTTAATAAATCTTTATGAGATTTTGTAGTAAGTACAGAAATTTAAACTGTACTAACTTATGTTCCTACGTATATTGCGGATTTTTAATAAATAAAACTGGTTATTTATGAAATGCGTTTATCTTGGATTTGAGAAATATTAATTCAAAGTTCGTATTAACAAAAATACTTATTCAACGTCGACTTTCAGCCAAAAATCAAAATGACTAAAGTATCCTTATAATTAAGCTAAAAGGGATTATTAAGAAACCTGATATAAAATCAGCGATAAACTAATAAATATTTGACATTACTAATAATACAACCACAATACGAAATATTTAATTAAAACATAATTTAAGTTCCAAGATTTAGTCCGGTATGGCAGCGCGAGCGAGGCGGCGCTTGCGACCACTACATTGCGGTCTGCCATCGCATATCACAGCTCCACGGGACAATTATGTCCGTCACTGCGACCACATCCATTTCGCTACGCAAGGTTCAAAGGAGGGTATTGACCGCAAGCGACATTGAACATTATAATCTCTGGAATATGAAAATGGTTACGTCAGAACTGATTTGCATTGGAGTAAGATTTTGAATATTAGAACGGCGATATTAATTTTCTGAAATTAGTATCAGAAATTTCAAGCGTTTCTGGATTTTGCCTGTTTGTTGGTGCGGTGCCCTGGTTTGAATCTTTGACCTCCAAGGCTTAAACACATCGGCACCCCCACACCAAGCAAATTCACCGCATTTTTTGGCACATTGTGACACTGGCGTATAGGGTAAGCTTTCGTTTTGTTACATATTATGCATTTGTGACAATGGTGTTCAAAACTTCAAAAGTTTAATCGTGCAGTATCATCGGGATTTTGGATCAAAAAATTGTCAGAAGCGTCCCAAAATGTTATTGTCTAGTGGTCTATCTGGTGTATCGTTAGTATAATCTTCCTAACACAGAGAAGAATTATGATGTTACAGGCATAATATTATGAAGCTAAAAGAAGATTAAAACTGGCCAGGTGCGAGTCGACTCAGTTACGTACCATAAACTGAAAAAAAAAAAGAATTTTTTTTTATTTGGGCAACCCAAATAAAAAAATGTGTTTTTATTTCTTATTTGTTGTTATAGCGGCAAAAGAAATACATACTCAGATAAAATTTTAACGGTCTGTCTACGGCGGTTCTTGAGATACAGTCCGCTGACAGACAGACGGACGGACGAACAGCGGAGGCTTATTAATAGGGTTCTGTTGGTTACTCTTTGGGTACGGAACCCTAAAAATGACACACCTATGAAACGTCAGAGATTTACAAAGTTTATAGCAATATTTCACATTCTAAAACTCTTATCAAGATAAAAGCCAGAGCCACATTTAATAATATTGTTCAAAGATCTGGTCATTATCAATCCCTCTCCATCTGACGGAAAAGGGCATGTTCTTCATTGAATCTTTAAGAGCTTTATAACTCTCTTAATTTTTTACTGATTTAATTAATGTTTCTAACTTCCTTGCCGATTCTTTTCAGACGCCATTTACGAGCCACTTTTTTGTTCAGGAGAATAAATTTTTCTAAGAGAAAAGAGATATTACAAAATGTGTATGTGTTTCACCTTTGGTAAACAACGCTACGGTAGCAAAAAAGAGTGTTTAAGTACACAGACCCCAAATAGTTTATCTGTTTACTTTTATGTTTTATCGCACAAATATGTCGCCAGATATAAAAAAAAGCAATACATGAGAGCACGCATATTACAAGGAGGCAGGACAACATTGTGATGCACCTCTCGCGTTGCTTTCGTATTTACCGGAATTTATGATTTCATTTGGTGTCGCATATTTCAACCACGCGGCATTTTGCATTGAAACGGGCCGCAATAACATACCGGATTCGCTTTGTTGTTCCTTACAAGCTTAATAAATTCAACTATATGGCTCTCGTTATTTTAATTTCATATGTTTACGCTCATATTTGTATTATGCTTGTCTTTTGGAGTACGATATCTACATACATATTTAAGTAGCATACGTTCGTGGTAGCAATCTTTTCCGTAGACATTGGGGTGCTACGCCGCTACGAAGCGCTACGAGAGCGCCTACGCCGCCTACGCTATATTTCCAACATAAGTTAGAGTTATTTTTCAGTCTTATTTGCTTTGTTAGTTAAAGAAGTTCTGGATTAATATATAATACAACATATATTTACCGGTTATTCTACCGATTTACTTGTTTTATAATGCACAGATTTGTCATCAAGAATTGGAAATCATCTTACTTTTTTTCAACCTTTGTCAAGTTAAACTTAAATACGATTTTTTCTTGTAAGTAAATGTCTATTTCAGTATATCTGGTTCCAACTGACTTCTATACGCGGTTCGGTTTGTTTGGTATGAGCTCTTTCATTTGGTGTTTTGCCCACTTAAACTGGCTGGATGTGAACATGAACATTCATCTAACACAGCAGCACAGGAGCAGCTCAGGTCCTATAGTAGTACATTATATTCTAATAAAAAAGCATTCAATCTTCGCATTCCAATATACCTCTGATGAATCCGAAAGTTCTGTCAAGCATATTACCACAAGTTAAGAACAAAATTACCAACCACGACTTCCAGTAGTTTACCGGCACAAAAGCTTTCAGTGTAAAGCCGACTAAAATAGGGACCCTATTCCGGATGGTTTTCTTGGACAACGTCTCTTTGTCTAAATATTTGAAATAACTGATCAAACTGACTGTATGAGCTTTGACACAATGGTTAGCAGGTACCTTGTTCTATCTATAGTTTGATATACAGTTATGTTTACAAGGAAGGTAGCAATAGTGTTCGTTTTTCCTTGAACACAGCGGGAAGCAACCTGTTGTGAAGTTTTTAATTAAGTGTGGGGTCGCGTGGCTCTGTGATCCTTTTTGCTTCTTCCCGCAGCTGAAATTACTGGTTCTTACATGCATTTTATAGCGAAATGAGGCTACTTTTCATATCCTGTTTGTTTATTGCGAGTTGCGCCAAGAGAAGTTTTGTGGAACAAAGGAAAGCCGCAGGGGAAAATAAAGTGGTCGATTATTATTGGACTAGTTCTTGGCGATGACATCTTTTGAGAATAACAATAGTCGTCAATTATCTAAAAAAACGGCAACGAGTTTTAAGAAATGAATAACGTATATTTTGACTATGTCAACTAAAGGATTCGGTAATAACTATTAATTTACGTACGATATTATTATCTTTCAAGAATCAATAAGTTTTCCAAACAAAGTTTAAGTAATGTCAGCTATGTGAGTTTCAGGGAATTTTAAAATAAAACTCTGTGTGGTTTAAAGTACAACTATTTTTTCTTATAAGAAAATGTTCTGCAAAACATTATACTTCTAGAACCAGCACTTTAGGCTGTGCGTAATTCTGTCGTGAATTAATTTTATTTTTAACCGACTTCAAAAAGGGGTGGTTCTTGAGTCAGCTGTGTTTTTTTTATATATGTTTGTTACCTCATAACTACGTCATTTATGAACCGATTTGAAAAAATCTATCTATCTTCTATCTATACTTATAATAAATCTGTAGAGAGGTAAATTCTGTGCATGAAATATATTTCCAAAATAACTATCAGGGGGTGATTAGGGATCAATACTGATGCCAAAAATGCAATCAGTACAATTTTTGTCTGTCTGTCTGTCTGTCTGTCTGTCTGTCTGTCCGTATAACCGTTATAGAAACAAAACTACTCGACGGATTTTAACGAAACTTGGTACAATTATTATTCATACTCCTGAGCAGGTTATAGTATACTTTTCATCACGCTACAATCAATAGAAAAAATGAAAAAAAAAATGAAAATGTGATAGTTTGGTTGTTTGTTACTCAATCACGCTAGAACGGCTTAACGGATCTTAATGAAATTTAGAACAAAGATAGATTATAGTTTGGAATAGCACATAAGCTACTTTTAATCCCGGGAACATGTTCCCTAGGGATCACGCGGGCGAAGCCGCTGGCAGAAGCTAGTCTGAAATATAATCTGAAAATGACATAGGTTGGTCCCATTTAAGATTAATCAAAATCGGTTTAGTAGTTTGGCTTTTAGAACCTAATAGCTGGAATTTGTTAACTTGGATGTCGTATTTTGTTTGTCATCCAAGTGAACGAAATTCCAGCTATTTTGTCTTATTAGGTAACATAACAAACAACACAAAAATAAAACACTTTTTTACAAATGGAATAGTAAATTTTTTTTGTAAAGCTGATTTATCGACAGCCGTACCAAACAAATATGTCAAATTTTTTTTTTAGGCCCTCTCAGAATTTAGCCCAAGTTATGAAAGGTATCTACAAAACAAAACAACAAAAAAGTGCTGCGTATAATTTATATCCTCCATTTGTAGCTAACTACATACGTAGAACAATATATTATTTGGAAACCAATAAGTTGTTTGATAGTTTATCAACCATAGAGCACCGAGACACTGCGGTAGCCACTACTAGAAACAAGAATCTGCCTAGCCTTTTCCCAATTTAACTATGTTGGGATCGCCTTCAAGTCTTCCCAGATGCATCGGGGTACCCGCTTTTATATGGCACGATATGCAAGAAATACTTGTGTCAGATTTCATTGCTTCTGACTACCGTAAAGACTGGTGCGAGGCACAGAAGACTCTTGGCTACTTCTTCTTATCGTGTAAGATCTTATAGACGATCAGGTTATTCAAGCCTGCAATGTTCTAGCCAAACTGGAAACAACTTCACAAAGTATGCTACCCGTGGGAATCGAACCCACGATCACCGGGTCACAAAGCAGGCGCCCAAACCACTTGACCACATGCAGAGGCAGTTTTGTAATGCATGGTCAGCAATTCTAGAGCAATGGATAAAGTGCATAACCACCTACAGACTTAGGAGCTTGTATTCCTCACTAGTTTCTAGCCACAGCTAAAGGCAGCGTTTTCAAACATTTTGTACCACCAGATCTGCCTTGCGAATGTCATAATCTAGGCCATCGAGGACGATTGTCGAGGTTAAGCAACGCTTTTCCAAATTGATCCATAGATGGGAAACCACCATAGATGTAATATTTATATGGAAACCACTCATTGCACATTGAGACTCCCCGTGCCTCAGAAACATTTTAAATCGATGGTTCTGGCTGTGTCTATCTTGCAGTCATTACGGATAGTCAGTAGCCAGAAAATCTGACGCCAGGGATGCCAAGGGAAATCATTCCAGTTACTGGGCACTAGATGTGAGAGGCAGGTCGCTAAATCACTATCACTATCATCACTCCATATTATAAAACAAAGTCCTCCGCCGTTCTGTCTGTCTTTTCACGATAAACTCCTAAAAAATTACTGCACCGATTTTCATGCTATTTTCACCAATGGGTAGAGATGGTTCTCGAGGGTTTTAGTATATAATTTGTCAAGCAGGCGAAGCCGCGGGCATGAGCTAGTGCAAAATAATAGTAGGTACATTCATGTTCATTCTGTGATGATAAATACGTTTTTATTTCGAAGTAGCCAAAGGCAAGGCAACTTGACTGATTTATCACTAAAAGCAATACCATCGCCAGCCAGCGTGTCGTTCTGGACTCTATGGTATATGAATCTATCAATAGATTACATAATTATGTTAAGTATATTTGTTGCCTGTTACTTGGCAACTCAATAGGTATAACGGAAACATTGTGTTTGCTTCAAAGTCAATACAAATATAGAACGTAACTATGTGTATTACGTATATTGCTATGAATTATGATAGCCAATGTTTGTTTTTTTAATAGCAAAAGTTTAGAATTTTATTATAAGTCAATTTCAATATTACGCGCCATTTGTAAGTCTATTAGTTAATGGGTTTCTTGATGTAAAGTATTTTTTGGAGTATAAGGAATAAAAACAGGATACAAGAACAAAATTAAGAAATGCTATGTAATGTTTTATTAGTTTATAATGTCCCATGTTGGAATATAACATCCCATTTCTTTGAAGACATATCTTGTTTTATTTCTGAAATGCACTATGGCCGTGTTATTTCGTATAGCCCATTAGCTTATTAGCTGTGGCTTTTAAACACATCTTATTAATAAGATGGCACAAGAAAAGAGAGGCCTATGTTCAGCAGTAGGCGAAGTCTGGCTGTGGATGATGATGATGACTTAGTTGTGAAGTTTCGAACTATCAAAAAATAACATCACTGCATTGGTTTTTCTGATATCAATTCAGCAGTAAATTCTTAACTAACTACCAAGACTTGACGTCTATTCTGTTACACATTGTATTCGTAGGCTCGGCGGTTATAGCAAAGAGAAAGTGTTGCGCGCCAATTCTCGTTTCCCCCGATGGCGCTATTAGGTGTCATGTGCACGGCGACGATATTGGCATTTTTCGGGCGCAATTACTTTCACTATGCACTTTGAAGCAAGAAAAATCCGGTTATTCTGCGGTGGAAAATATTTTTAAAGAATAGAGGTGTGAGAGATCCCGTGTAATTGCAAATCGGTCGGAAAAACTCTTGATCGGGATCACTTTACAAAGAAATGAAGAAGAAAATACAGCGTGAAGTGGTTGCGTTTCAATAGTGTTTGAGTTGTAGATATAATCACCGGAAACGCGCGGTATGCCGAAAACCTGCATCGTAGCGCTTCGTAGACCTCCGTAGCACCCGACAAATCCGCAGTCTACGGCGTAGCAACTTTTATGTATTCTATTTTTAATTAGCTTCTACGCTGAAAACGCTACGAGCAAACAACGTCCGTAAAAGAAAATATAAATAGGCTTTACAGACGTCAAACAATACAAGCATAACACAAGTTTATGGCTTCCCATTCAAATCTTTTCATTAATAATAAATGTTAATTTAACGCAGCAATAAGACGTTCCCCGTATTTTTTCACGTCGAAAGCCGAGGAAATATTAAATTTATAACGTCCTCAGTCATTACGGCGATTTCATCAAAATTTAATTTACTTGAATAGGAACGTGAGGGAACTCATTTTAATACGTCTCGCGACAATAGCGAGTAATGTTCTAATTTCTTATGTCGAGATTACTTTACGGCCCAGCGGGGTATTGTTCATATTTGCGAGATTGTTATTTTTATGTATGTAATCATAACAAGCGTTATACTGTGAAGAAATGGGAACGAAGTGCTGTGCTCGTGTATTACTATTAACCCCCACGATGTGAGGTGGATTTACGCCTCGTTCGGTGGGGTTGGATTGAACCTTTGGAATGTCTTACATCTTACTCGAAGTTTCAATGTCAGTATACATACACACGTTTGTACGGGTACGGCTCTTGGGTACGGTTCAATGAAAGAACCAAACATTATAGCAAATAAGGCTCACCGTGTCGATGACTAAAAATAGTTTGCCCTTGCCTCGTCCAGTATTCGGCCACTACTATACCGTCCGATGACGCAGTCATCAGGTTCGCACGTGAGAAGGTAACACGGCTAATATGGACCATGGTCTGCAGGGAAATGTGGCACAAAGCCTTTTTATACGCGTTTAATCTTACTTCCACTTTCAAAGGCATAATTATTTAAAAACATCTCCTAATAAAGTCAACACACACCAATTTCAACGCAGACCTTGTTTATAAAGCAGGCATACCTTCTGCAAACGTAGCTCATTTCTTATTAAAGGCCTATAAAAATTTAAGGGGCGTGTTTCAATCGCAGCGGATAGTCGAGGGCGAGCGCCACCGGAACTGAGTTGGGACCGCCATAACCGTATATCAGGCACCAGCATCCGAAACAGCGTTCAAAAGTGATGTTACATGTGCACCTATTTATGTCCCCCACTACCTCCGCCCGATTGATGGCGATTAACTTCGGGTGCGTTCGGATTAAATGTATTCAGGTCACAACTGACAATTTATTGGGCAATTAAATCGTGTTTAGTGTAAAGGATGTCAATTATGTAAGTACATGTGTGGGTCACTTGAATTTTTAATGTGTAGATATTCAGTTTCGATGTTACACTGTTTGAATAGTTGCGGAATACAAACAACACGTGATAAGCCGTAAGAGATATGCTTAAAGTACACCTTTTTTAAGTCCAGTTATGTCTAAGTTCCTTGTACCAGTACCTACCAGCTAGTTTCTAAACCACGCGTATTGCTATAAGAATAAGTAAAGGTTCCATCATCAAGCTTCTACAAAGAATCTTGTCATTTACCAAATATTCTCGAAATTATTGAAGAATACATTCCCAGATAAATTGTCCCCAATTTTGTCCGAAAATATGTGCCAACCGGGGACCGTTTCAGCTCATCCTACCTTCAATAAATGTACCTGTTGGCGTGTACTGTTTATCGATTAACAATAAAGAATAATATTAGTGGCTCGAGCTCCCGGTCACGAAAGTGCCCTTTTTGCCCTTGGGCCTCGTAAGGCAAAACTCCGGGATTATGCCAGGAGTGAGGAGAGAAGCCTGCACCTGTGTAACGTACAATTTCAGTGGGACTATAACATGTGTGCTAAATTATGACTAGATAGCTCCATTGAATTTTACTGTTACCGATATTCACATTAACTCTCGTTGCTCGTTATTTTATTACTGAAGACTTTCTTTTCATAATTAGAACTGTTTAAATAAATCTTCTGCCAGAATAAATACATTCATATCTTAGTGGAATGCAAACCAGTTTCTTTCTTAAACGTATTGATAAAAAAAACATTGGCTGAATAAGCCGAGGGCGAAATTTCCGCGAGTTAAGACTTTTCTTCCGTTTCCTTGGCCGGGTAACGAACTGTGTGCGAATGTGATATTTATGGACTTTTTCGTTCTCACTTTTTCCGAGAACATTATTGCTTAGAGAGGAGTAAAACGATACATAGCTATAATAAACGTTTTACTGTTGTAGCTCAGGGTCATACGTAATCCTTACAAATTATATACGTCGAATTATTTTTTTAATGGGCCCTGTAGCTTTGTTAATAGCTCTGGCCTTGGCTTTGGTCGTATAACAAAATTGGTATTGAAGTAAAAAGATCGATAACCTACCGTCAATCCTCGGCTTATTTTAAATTATGATTACATGCTGCTTAAGTACTATGTCTTTATTTGATTACTTTTCAGTATTTCGTACCTAGTGCACAAAAGTTTTATCCCTTTTATATTGTTTTCATTTATCAACAACCAGCTGTAAATGTGAATGAAAAGTAGTCCCAAAAGGCCTGAATTTTCTCCGAAAACTCAAGCGCAGAGTCGCTGAGGACAAGCAAAAACGAGTCAATTCCGACCTAACATTCATGAAACGCATTGTTACTGGTGATGAGACGTGGGTTTACGAATTTGACAAGCAAACTAGTCAACAAGCTGCGGAGAGGCGCCTTCAACTGAACCGAAATCGAAAAAATCACTCCAAAGTCGATCAAAAGTCAAAGTATTGTTGACTGTTTTCTTTGACCATCGCGGTGTTGTGCACTCGGAATTCTTGTCGGAAGGTCAAACGGTAAATAAAGAATATTATTTGAGCGTTATGCGGCGTTTAAGAGAGCAAATTAGACGAAAAATGCCAGATTAGTGAAAAATTAATTCTTGGAAAATGTGCCTTCGCACAAGGCCATCATTGTGAACGAATTTTTGACCAAAAACTCAACAAATACCATCGAGCAACCTCCTTATTCACCAGATATCCAGCTCCAGTCGACATCTTAATTTTTACTAAACTCAAATTACCACTTCGTGGCACCCGTTTTCCTTGGTAAAAATCATAAAGGAGAATCCGCGGCAAGAACTGAACTCAATTCCGGAAAAAGCGTTTAAAAATGTTTTGATGATTGGATTATTTGCTGGCGTAAGTGTATCGTTTCTGCAGGAGTCTACTCTAACAATATTTGTTAGAGTTGGTTATAAAAAACATTAATTATAAATATAAAAATATAGTTCTTCATATAGGTAACAGCTGCAGACCAAGTGTTGCGCGTTACGTAGTTACTTACGTGATCGCAAGCACATAATAATATTTGCGCAAAGTTAGCTTGCCGAGACTTAACTCGCGCGGTTAAATTGCGGGCGATAAAATATATTGCATAGCAAGTGTGCTCGGGAACGTAGTAGTGACGTGACGATCTTTAATAATTTCAACGTTTAGACGAGTTAAAAAATATCTTCTAAAACGATAGATTGATTTTCTGCAACTAACGCGTTTAATCTGTCTACGGTGACTGGCCTATAGGATTGTTATCGACGAACCATTTTTGTAACCCCTGGTAGACATTTAAATACCGGTCCAACCTGGTATAGTATCCTGCGTGCTCTGATGACTTCTTTACGCTGTGGATCGATAGATGAAGTTCTCATAATGGAGCCATAGCAATATAAATTCTAATAATCTTGCCATTGAAATGGTCAGAAGAAGATAAAATTAAAACATGTTAACGGGTTTTAAAATATTAAAAAACATGTTGTTTTGGAGATCCGAGGGATTTTGGGGGCCGAGTCACCCGCGTCCGTAGGAGAATACCCTTCAGCGAATCCCTACACGTGGTCCCCGGGTGGTGCTAAACAGGTGACACTAACCGCCTCCGTGGTCTAGTGGTTATACCACCAGAGAGATTCAGGCCCAGAGGTCGGGGTTTGATTCCCAGCGGGGGCAAATTTTTTGCTCGGTTTGGTTGGTGGTAGGACTTGTTAAAAGTCCGCCTGGCAAGCTATCACCATCATGTCTAAGTCTGTCGCCATAACAACAATGTTAACAGCATTGTTGTGTTCAGGCAGTTAGAGGTATGATAGCCAATTCCTCTGTGTAAGAGGATTCCGGGTGAAACTCGCTTCCATCTTCGGCCTAATCATCATTTTCCATCAGGTGAGATTTGGGCCAAGAGTTTCCCCGTTTTGTATTTATAAAAAAATAAAAATAAACAATGTCATTGTTTCAGATATTCAAAATTTCTACTCTATGACGATGACATTAATTTTTTTAAAATTACTGATAATAAAACTGTTTGCTCTTTATTTCAAGACGATTTGGATAGATTTTCAGCATATTGTATTAAAAATAAGTTAAAGTTAACACATCCTAAAGTGCTCATCTATAACATTCACGAAAAACAAAAATATTATAACTCACACATACAATCTACATAACACCTCTAAATCAGGGACCTTGGGGTACCTACTTCTGGATAGTAAACTTCACCTGGATCAACACATTGATGATATTATTAATAACGCGTTTTGCATTTATGGATTTGTGATGAGATGCATGATCGACTTGAAACGTACTCGCACCTACATTCATTTTTATAAATCTTTGTTTAGATCTCAGTTGGTACTCCAACTGAGATCAGTATACTTGCTGTAAAGGTTTTGAACCCCTTGTACAAAAAATACATAGCTAATCTTGAAATCGTACAACATAAACTCCTTAAAGCTACACATTATCGTTGCTTCCGAATAATAAAAAACATCCGACGCTTATTTATTGAAATATTACAGAAACTTAGACTTTTAAGAATAGACGCATTTTTCTTTAAACATGTAATGTGCGCAATTGTTTGTTTTCCTGAATAAAAAAATTTGGGAGTAGCTCTATGTTAAACACTGGAATGTTTGTTGCCTTCGGTTAGATTAGAAGCCGCCCCTAATATACAATCGCACTTAAATAGCAGTAGTAGGCTCGGCAGATTTTGATTGCTGTTGTATGATTTTTTACCATTGTAATGTGACGTCTTAAGATTGCTGACAAAATCTTGATCAAAGATGAAGAATCACAGTCGATACATCATCATCACCTGCCTCGCCTTTTCCCAACTAAATTGGGGTCGGCTTCCAGTCAAACCGGATTCAGCTGAATGTTTCAGTGTTTTCGTGGAGCGGCTGCCTACCAGACCTCCTCAACCCATTAACTTAACACGGTACTCCTTGGCAAGACTGGTGTCAGATTTTCTGGCTACTGACTATCCGTAACAACTGTCAAAGACCTTCAAATGACAGCCGGGACCAACAGCTTAACGTGCTTTCCCAGGTATGGAGGAAACCCGGTAAGTTAAGTTGGTCACCTAACCACAGATCAACCTCGGCAAGCGTTGCTTAACCTTGAAGATCGACCTGTGTGGCTGTTGTTAGTTAGCCACGAACTCCTCAATCACGGTCGATACATAAAGGCAATATATTATAAGATGGTATACTTCCGAACGCCATTCTCACAGTAAAACTTATTAGACTTTACATACTTACTAAAATTAGTTCAGGGGCAGTCTCTGTTATTAAGTACTTCCGATTCAGTTGTACAACTGCGTTGTTTATGTAAGTGTTAACAAATGTGATGTTGATTTGTTTTCTTATCAATACTATTTAAAATGTATTCATGTTGTGTTTCCATGATTGGCACCTAAACAGTATCGATAATTGAAGATAAAGCATTCAAGTACTCAATAATTGTTGTTTATTCATACAAAGGACATAAAGCTTAGTCATTAGTGAATAATAAACAGATACGTATATTATCAACGATTTTGCGTAATTGTACATGACATTTTGAGCTAAAACGGCTTCTAAGAGACCAAGAGAATTTCATAAACACCTGTATTTAGTCGACGTAGAATAGACAACAGATAACAGGTTATATGTATAAATTCTAGGAAACACAGGAGTTCTCTGTGAACGAAAGCCTAGCCTGAATGCTCGTGGGTTTAGGTAAAGGTTACAAAGAGATTTTATATCAAACAGGTCGGGTGCTATTAGATGAAATATATTTTGTGATTTTCTTTCTGTACTTTATTTTTCGACTAGCTGACCCGCGCAACTTCGTCTGCGTCACATTTTCCATTACTGCTCCGCTCCTATTTGTCTTAGCGTGATGATATATAGCCTATAACCTTCCTCGATAAATGGGCTATCTAACACTGAAAGAATTTTTCAAATCGGACCAGTACTTCCTGAGATTAGCGCGTTCAACCAAACAAACAAACAAACAAACAAACAAACAAACTCTTCTGCTTTATAATATTAGTATAAATGATAAGTCAATCTGCCATTTACAACCATGTCGGGTTCGGATTGCAATACAAAGGAATGCAGTTGAATACCAAAATTTTACAAGGAGTGACGTCATTCTAGTAAGTGGGTAGCACTACGATTTCCCTTGACAAGACTGGTGTCAGGTTTTCTGGTATCTGACTACTAGTAACAAGTAAACTGACTGAACTTATTGTAAAATTTATTCAATCGAAATGCTAAGAAGAAGAATGAATAGACTCAAGACTTTTTTTAAAAGGATAAGAAATCATCAAATGACTCCTTTCGCTCTGGGCGGAACAGAAGGGAGTGTGTGTGGACTCTTACCGACCAAAACCCATCCGTGTTCCTCCTAATGCTCAACGCAAAGGGCCAGGCCACGGTGACACTTTCACAAATTCCGCAATCCTGCCAGATTGAATCAAGTCTGCGTTGTTGAGAACAGCTCACAGAGGTTCAGGGTTTCGACGTCAGACAAACCGGCAGCTCGCTTTCTTGTTTGATTGAGTTAGTATTTATTTGCGTGATACTAGTAGTGTTCATATTATTGGTATTGCTACGGAATCAAGCCAAGACTGATTGCCTCGTAATTACCTAATTCAGGTACACAATCAAACGCTTGTCGGTAGAATATAGTTGCATTCATTTTAATAGCAATAATATGGTTGACGTTATTGAACTGGGCCGTGGTACTGAATGCAGAGTGGTTACTCAATAAAATGGTTCAGAAGGTTTCGTTTGTTTACCATCACTATATTTATAATAATAGAATTATTTCATGATTAAAAATAAACATTTTGTAAAGGTTTCGTCTAATACAAGGCAAAGTTCAGAAAAGCAGCTCAGATTGCCTGGATATAGAGTGTGTAAACAAACGTCCAAATACGAAAATGACATGCACTACCGAAATGTCACAAAAACAACAATTTAGAGTTAAATTTAATTAAACTAAACAAGCTTTTAAACAAAAAAATAAAACCGACTTCTTAATAAAAATCAGTACAAAGTTTAAAATAATTTTTATTTCGGAAATTGGTATCAAAAAATAAAAAAACAACCAAAACACCGACTTTCGTAATAATAGTTATTTTAAACTTTGTAGTGATTTTTATTAAGAAGTAGTTTGGAATTTTTGTTATTTTTTTTAATTTTCAATTTTTAGTGATACCTCAAAACTAAATAATAATAAATAGTTAAACTGTTTGCGAAGAAGGACGATTAAGGAATGTGCAGTCCAAGTCCTGACTAGTTCATAATTAAATATCTAAGTTGCTTTGAGTTTGACATACACCTAACATGATTCTATGATTCATGATTCCCATTGGTCACTGATTAATCTTTGAAGTTCAACGTCCAATGCTAGTTCAAAATATATATGTAGTTAGTTACAACTAAACCCAAGAACACCCAGTATAAAGAATTATCAAAATCTGTTCATAAATAAAATAAAAACGAAACTTGGTGCCACAACCTGTATCAGACTGCTTGAAAAATACATTAATGGTAAAAAAAGCTTTTTAAAGCTAAATAAAATCAAGCTATTATACATCTTGAATGGTCCCCCATATTTTGGATTTAATTTGACGTTGTATTCGTTTTCGTGTTCTCTGCAGCAAGCCCTGTCATTAAATTTGATACCCATACTGTGGTCCGCCATCTTGGATGATCCGCCATATTAGAATTAGAAGGACGTCACATAGCTAAGCATGCATTGTCATCCAAAAGAAGCGTGTAGGTATACCAAATTTCAGCTTAATCGGTTAAAGATAACTGATTTAAAATTCAGTTGCAAGATTCCGCCCGGACAAACAAGCAAGTTAAATAAAAGCTTGTAACAAAGTTATGGCCAGATAAATATCCCCAAAAACATAGTTGACTTGTACACATCTGCGTACCCCATCACAGCGTATTGGCGTAATGTTATACGTTATGAACTGGTGTAAACAATAAACATACATGCGATTTCAGCACTTCCGGGAGCTTAACTATCATTTATTGAAGAGTTCCGTTGCCTATCTCCGAATATCTTCATCAAATCTTTACCAAACTGAAATGGAACCAGTACGGAGGAAACTCTTCCAAACGAAAAAAGAATGATCTAAATCGGAACAAACATACAAAAAAAAAACATTCAGTCGAATTGAGAACCTCCTTCTTTTTTTGAAGTCGATTAACAAGAAAACGAATTATTCGTCCATACGAAAGAGTTCGTTTTTTTTCAACAACTACAATCTATTTTACAAGTCCACACTTGTAAAATATATTGTTCCAGGAATCACCTTTACCAAATTACTATAGTCATCGACTCGCCCCTCGCTTTACGAAGTATTTTTTACTCCATACCATTCCTAAAAAATCTCGTTTCTTGTATGGGTCATATATTTTTAATTTATTATAATTTTATTATTTCCTATTTCGGTTTATGAGATGCAATGCAGTCCGCTGGCAGACAGCCTAGGTTTAGTAATACGTTTCGTTGGTTACGCTTCAATTAGATTTTTTGTCCAACTTTGTTAGATTACAAAGTAGATAATATAGCTAGATAGTATCGTTTTCTTCCCAACATTTACACGAACACAATCCAACACATCTGGCGAACGTAATCTTGTTATGAAGAAAAACTTTCTTAATAAGAGCGCTGTTTGGTTTGCTATTTCCCTTCATAGCCTCGACGAGGAAACGATGAAATAATTACTTGTGTTCCTGTCTGTTGCCTTCTAATTGATTTTATTTCTGAACCGCGTGCTGGAGAAATAATCGAGTGCAGTTAGATATTGTTCTCTCACTAGAGACCATTTATTGGGATTGTTGGCACGGAAAATAAAACGGTATTTTTTATTTCTTTATGTTCTAATTTGGAATTAATAAGTTGGTGTTGTTACTGATAGAAGGCATAGACAATTAAATTGATGCCTTTGTGTTTTTTATCCGACTTCCAAAAAATCGGCCAAGTGCGAGTCGGACTCGCGCACCGAGAGTTCCGTACAAACCAGTAGGTTTTATATTATAAGCAGAAGTTGCGATTTACGATTAATGACTTATTAAAAAAAAACTGCTTACTAGATCTTGTTCAAACCAATTTTCACTGGTAGTTTACATGGTACTGTACATCATATATTTTTTTAGTTTTATCAATCCCTTATTTTAGAAGTTAAAGGGGGGAGGACGACACACATTTTACCACTTTGGAAGTATCTCTCGCGCAAACTATTCAGTTTAGAAAAAACATATATTAGAAACCTCCATATTATTTTCGAAGACCTATTCATAGATACCCCACAAGTATGGGTTCGATGAAAAAAAATTTTTGAGATTCAGTTCTAAGTATGGGGACTCCCAAAATTTATAGTTTTTTTTCTATTTTTGTGTGAAAATCTTTATGCGGTTCACGGAATACATCTACTTACCAAATTTCAACGGCATAGTTCTTATAGTTTCGGAGAAAAGTGGCTGTGACATACGGACGGACAGACAGACAGACGGACAGACATGACGAATCTATAAGGGTTCCGTTTTTGCCATTTGGCTACGGAACTCTAAAAAGGAGGAGGTTATCTAATCGGCGGGTATTTTTTTTTATTTCTTTTGTTTTATTTAGTACACCGATTACTCCGAGGTTTCTGATCCGATTTGTGTGTTTTTTTTTAGTTCGATACTTGCAATTTGGTCTCGTAATAATTTAATTCAGGTTAGCTCAGTAGTTTTTATTTTATGAGCAATTTTGCTAATTTCAATTTCTGCGTAGACGAAGACGACGTCCAAGTATCTCTACTCAAAAGTGAAAAATAAAAACTTACTAAAAAATATAACCGATTTCAAAAAAAAAACAGTACAAAGTATAAAATATCCTTAATTTCGGAAGTGGGTGTAGGTGAGAAAAACGAAGACAAAATATCAAAAACACCAGTTTTTTTTTTGTTTGAAATATTTCAGACTAGCTGATCAGCGCGACTTCGTCTGCGTCACTTTTTTATTTTCCTTCAAAGTCCGAAACGCTTCGTTCCAGTCGTAGAATTGTGAAGAAAAGTCATGAATTCATTTCGTAAATAATTTATTTCGTTGTTGATATCAATAAAATTTTACATTGAGTATATTATTTATTTCATCAATTAGGTACACAACTTGAACGTTATCTACATACTTAGATAATGTAAGTAATTCATTTAGAAAGATAGAAAGTCTAAATATGCAGATCACAACACTCCAAGAAGTTGTTTCGAAGAACTTTGTTCAAACAACCATCACAGTGCGATTATTGAGGTGACAGTCATATCTGCATCCACTAGTTGGGTTACGGTGGTTACAGACCAGCGTTTTTTCATACGCACCGAAGTTCTTGTCTTATACATGTTGCTCCAGACATAAGTACCTATCCTTTCTCCAGCTTCGGCGGAGCAAAATGTGGCTATTTTGTAAACGCGTGTGCAACAATGCCCATAGGTCTGTAACCACCCCAGATCAGATGCCTTCCAGGAACTAACGTCGCATCCAAGGTTGAACTCCGTAGTATATATGGGGAGGTGGCGGCGGCGGCGGTGGTGGTGGGTAGTGGTGGTGGTGATGTGGCGGTGGTGGCGGCGGCGGAGGGGGGTAGTAGTGATGGTGATGATGCGGCGGCGGCGGGTAGTAATGAGGAGGTGGTGGCGGCGGTGGCGGCGGTGGGTGGTGGTAGTGGACCTCCACCACTCGAGAACGGTGGTAGCAGGTTGGCGTGCAGAATGTCCCGCACAGCGGCCCGCATGGACGGGCGTGAGGTGGTGGCATAGCTGGAAGAAAACAATCAGTCAATTCTAAGTTCTAATATTGCGTTGAATTTAATCTGTGCTCACAAGAACAAGATAATTATGTTTCGATTTGATAGTATTGGTAGGATTAGGGTGTCTGAACAGGGTGTGAATTCACTGTACCCAGTTGTACAATACTCACTATTATTGTTCGACTAAATGCGGTAAAAGTTGTGAATGCGGATTGTGCAATGATAACTACTAAACACATATAACGCCACGTTCACGTTATACGTAATTTTTTAAGTAATAAAATGGTGCTAAGAAACACAGACTTTATGACTCTTGACACTAGAAAAGAGTCTGAATTTGATGACATCACATCACTTATCAATATGAATCATGTGCACTTTTAAAACAAACGATAGGTAGTGACCAAATCTACCATAGTATCTACCGCTGGGGTAAGTGTAATACCGGACACAAGTGATGCAAAAACAACAAAATAATATCCTACCTTATGGGCACTATTAATTCCTTAATTCCTTTTGTTCATAAAGAAAACAATAATTTTAATCAATAACAACTTGTTTACTGCAGGTGAAATCCACAGTGAATGATAAGTTAGCGACCTATCGCTGTTCCTATTTATCGTTTTTTACATAGCTGCGCTGGTCTTATCAGACGGACTGATAACGCGTTATCGACTTGAGGTTGATGAGTAATAGGTCAGCTAATAAGTGATAGGGGCTATTTTTGAGGAAAACGGAACTTGCATGGGTTTATAATTATGTTTAACATGGTTGTATTGTGAGTCATCTGTCATTTTCACTCGTACGTATTTTAATAATATTTTTATTTTGTATGTATTCCAATAGAGATAGAAAGAAGAAAGAGGCGGTGAAGATGACCGAAAATGGTCAGAAACTGGACACTTGAAGAAGGAAGTCGTCGTCGGGGTCGACCGCGGCGAAGGTGGTGTGACGATCTCATCATGTTTGCGAGACAAACTTGGCCAGAGTTCAGCCAAGACAGAGAGATTTGAAAGGCGAAAGTAGATCGGGCCTTTGCCTGGGCAAATACCTTCCCTTTCTTCTTAAATATTGTATATTTTACGTTTTTCCTACATATCGTGATCAGGGCCGTGCATTGTGCATTCTTGTCTCCGGGTTGCGAAAGTCAGCATTTCTTCTTTTTCTTTCTCCAACTTCTTTCCTTGTTGTTGTTCTTGCATCATAAATTCTGTTGAAGAGCCACCGTCAACGTCAGGTAGGAGGTATTTTCTATGATAAATCATTAAGAAAAAGGAGTTGGCGGTTGTCCTTTCATCACGTGAGAAAGTAAAGCTCGACAAATTTTAAACTTGTCTCAAACAGGGTACTCCCCAACTATAATTGCACAGAAGAAATGAAGGCGCGTGCATGGCATTACTTTGCACAGAAGTAACCCCATTTTATATTAGAAGCTTATTGGCGAGGTAGCCATATTTTGATGGTCAAGCAATATTTTAAAGCTTGGAAATAAAGATAAGTAGTTTTCATTTAATATTAAATAGCAAGCTGGCGAAAGTGGGTACCCTTTACGGATAGGTACGGGTTCCACTATGCTCTTTCGACGATGTTCTTACGCAATTACACCAGATCGCTGCAATAAATAGATATGACGCCGCCGGAGAGCGATCTAGCCCTCATTATGGGTGCGTATTTAGACGGACCGGTATGGCATATTTTAAATTCATATATAAAGAAGTCTCGTCCCTACAGTACTTTAACATTGTCCATTGATACAGATTTGAATGATAGAGTGGTTTTATGGTGTTTAACTGATGGAGAATACCTAAGGTATTAAGACCGCCTGTTTATTGTTTTTGTATATAGTTTTAATACTAGCTTCTGCCAGCGGCTTCGCCCGCGTGATCCCTAGGGAACATGTTTCCGGGATTAAAAGTAGCTTATGTGCTATTACAGACTATAATCTATCTTCGTTCTAAATTTAATTAAGATTCGTTAAGCCGTTCTGGCGTGATTGAGTAACAAACAACCAAACTTTCACATTTTCATTTTTTTTTCTTTTTTTCTATTGATTGTAGCGTGATGAAAAGTATACTATAACCTGCTCAGGAGTATGAAAAATAATTGTACCAAGTTTCGTTAAAATCCGTCGAGTAGTTTTTGTTTCTATAACGGTTATACAGACAGACAGACAGACAGACAGACAGACAGACAAAAATTTTACTGATTGCATTTTTGGCATCAGTATCGATCCCTAATCACCCCCTGATAGTTATTTTGGAAATATATTTCATGTACAGAATTGACCTCTCTACAGATTTATTAAAAGTATAGAAGATATAAATTAATAACTTCTATAGAATTATCCAGAAGAGCTTCAACCGGAATATTAAGAAGCATTTTTTTCGATTTGTCAAAGACATTCGATTGCATTCACAATGAGACATTAATCTGGGAACTGAAGTTCAGAGAGTTCATGTAAACAGTGGTACAAGATCTCCTGGATCTATAGCCAGGATGAGGGTCCCCCGAGGCACATTTTTTTCATATTATTGTATCTATGACTTGCCGAAACCTCATAAAAAGCTGAGCTAAGCTTATAAAATATGTGGCGGAGCGGGAGAGGAGACCCTCTCGTCCCGGCCGCCGTGGTGGACGCCGCGGGCGTCGGGGGCCACCTGGTGACCTCCGGCCACCGTAGGCGCGGGCCTGTGGACGGCGAGCTATGGGTGGCTCGCCGTCCGTCCGTCTAGTGACGACAGGCCGTGTCGACGGCGCGTTAGTGTTCCACGCGCGCCTCAAAGAGAGTCAGCAACACAGAGGGGCCCGAAAGGGCCGACGCCTGCCGGAGTCGCGGGATTATTCGCAAGAGACACCGTGGCTCCGGAACACAAAGGGCAATGAAGGAACATGGATGGGTTTTAGTCAGTAGAAGTCTGACACTCCCTCCCGCTACACCCAGAGCGGGAGGAGTCATTGGATGATTTCCCATCCCTAAAAAAAAAAAGCTTATAAAATATAAGCATAATATACCTTACTAGAGGTATATTCTTTATCCTTTATAGAGGTTTATCCTTTATAGGCAAAGCTTAGTATTGTTTTGCAGACGACATTTAACTTTTATTGAAATTCAAACGTCAGCAGCTATTTTCTGACGATGTATATAGTGCCATTGCAACTGTAGCTAACTGGTTTAATGTTAATAATCTTCTGCTGAACGAGAAAAAAAATGCAAGAAAGTTCACGTTACCTCATATTATGTGAACACTAATGTGTCAATAAATGGTGGAGAGTTAAAATCTGAAGACATCAGCATTTTCTTTGGCTTGACTTTGAATGCGAAGCTTCAGTGGGGCCCCCATAGAAAGAGTGTGAGAAAATGGTTTTAATGATTTAGAGACAGTCCGTGTAAGTAGTATAATATTAGTTTTGAACTTTCCTAATTCTAGAGTTTTTTGTTGAATCGTGTTTTTGATCTTAGCCCTTACAAAAAATAACACAAACACTCAAAATTTTGTCATTGTTAAAAATAAGCTCAAGTAAATAAGTAGCTTTTTTAAAGCCAATGTTTATATTTTATAATAGACGTAGCAATTTTCAAGACCATTGACCTAAAATTCAAATAATTCATAATTCAACCAACGATCTCTTTGCGGATGAATGGACGAAGATTTTATTGGCATGTCGTAGTACTGTGAAAGAGTTTTTAACATTCTTTTTGTTTATATTTTAAAATTGATCTGTGTGTGTGCAGAAAACATTTTGCTCAGTTACAAACTATCTTCAGGACAACATGCTAGGGGTTGAGCCGCTTAAATGATGAACGTCATTTAGGTTTTGGGTAAACGTTTATTTCATTTTCATTGACATAGAAATATGACTTACATAATCTGTTTGACTATAAAGGCTTCAGAACCAAACCAGCGGGTCTAAACAGGTCACTTTAGTAAAACCATATTAGGCTCATAACACTAATTTACAGTAAATCTGTTGGCGGAAAAAACATTCCATTTCATGCAAATCCTAGCAGTCACCTTGAACTGAAGACAGACGAACAGCCAACAGCTGGGAGTATGCGTAGCATTGAAAAAAAAAAAAGTTTTATTTTCATAATTATTTTTGTTTTGTTATCACTATAATTTAACATTGAGTACATTTTTTACATCCAATAGATATATAATATGTATCCATATCGTTTACGATAAGATAAATAACAAAAAAATCAGTAAAAATTTAGAAAGATAAAAGTGTCTAAGTATGCAGATCTCAATATTCCAAGAATTTGTTGTAGCTGCAAAAGATAACCATGACAATGCAGCTGTAGTTATCGAGGTAGTAGTTATTTCTTCATCGTCCATTATTTGATTTTTACACAGATTATGTGCCGAGGTTATACATTTGCGGGCAGGTCAATGTTCACACAGTAAAGAACCCCTGAAACTTTCTCAATTTCAGTTCACTATAACAGTCTACGGTTATCAACGGCTTCAAGGAACTAGCGAGGCGTAGGATGGGCTCCAAAAGGTTGGACTCCATAGTGTGAGTAATGGGGTGGTGGAGGATGGTGCGGCGGTGGCGGGTAATTTGGGTCATGGTGCGGCGGCGGCGGTTGATGCGGGTAGTGCTGTGGCGGCGGTGGATGCGGATAGTGAGGGTCGTGGTGCGGCGGTGGCGGGTGATCTGGATAGTGATGCGGCGGCGGCGGCGGGTGGTGGTAGTGGATCTCCCGGTTGCGGTGATGGCAGCTTGGAGTGCAGAACGTCCCACATTGTGGCCCGCATGGAAGAGCGTGAGGTGGTGGCATTACTGAAAAAGAAAACAGATTGTTAATATTAATATTACGTTTGATTTAGTGTGTGCTTTTAAGGTAAAGTCATCCTAAAAATTATCACCAGACATTGTTAGGATAACCAGAGGTAACTGAGCACCAGTATTTTACATGGAACTGCTTTTCTGACCTCCACAACCCATCAAGCAACTGATTGTCAGACTTGCATGTTTCTGACAACTTGAAACGAATGTCTGTTATTTTAATAACTGGCGTTTTACGTCATTCTGCGGCTGTCAGGGTTTTCGGACTCTTATTTTCGTGTAACTCTTGCATGCCCCATTTGTGTGGTAGAAGAAAAATGTCAAAATATTTCTCGATAGCACTCGATCGTGCTAAATTGTATTGTATAAAAAAAGGTTTTTCGTTATTGTCACCAGACAGCGCTAATTGCCGTTCACGCTAACGCAATCGCTTTTATACGACTGTAAGTGTGATAAGTTACTATGCGTTGTGCTAGGATAAATATGAACCACGTACTTACCTACACGTATTTTGTGTTTGTAAAATGGGGATTTAAACAAGTCACAAAGTCAAATATAACAAGGCAAAGTTCACCATTCACCAAAGTGATATTTCTGTCTGACTTATTCAGTCCTAAAAATGATAATGTCTGTTGGAAAAGTCGAACACTTGCACTTTCAGTGTTCTGATAGCGGTAGTGTGCGACTTATCAATTTTTTTTTGTGTCTTTAACGGAATGAAGCAAGATGTGGTTAATCTTTTTAGATTGACCACATCTTGCTTTATTCCGTTTTTATCCAACTTTGCCCAATCTCAAGTAAGAACAACACAAACATTTCCTTACCTTATGGGTACTTTTACGTCCTTTTTTCACAAACAAATTTAGATAATTTATTGTTAAATAACTTGTTTACTGCAGCTGAAATCCACAGTGAATGATAAGGGTCCTATCGAAGTTCCTATTTATCGCTTTTGTAAACTGCGCAAGTCTTTATCACAATGGCTGATAAAGCGATATGGACAACGTGACGCCCGGTGACTAATTAGTTGATAACTAATAAGGACTGTTTTCTAATAAAAACGGACCTATGTGCATAGTTGTTACTTTTATTGACACTTTATTGTGAGTAATTTATTATTAAGAAGAGCTTTAGATATACGCAGTCCATTAATTAATGAAGTGTGCTTACCAAATTCGCATAGAATCAGCAGTGAAATTCTGTAAACCTCTCATCGTGTTAGCTCGTGAGGTGTGACGTGAAGTGAGCTGTGAATGCAGTCCACTTCATGCTCACTTTACCTCAATATTAACATGGTGAGATGCTGACAGAATAGACTGTCTGACCAGCTCAGACTACACGCAGAGTACTGAACTTTCCATAAGGATAACCCAAGGATGAAAAAAAAACCATTGAAAATATCCTTATGTAAAGTACTTCTACCGCGTATAGTATACTGAAAAATATAAATAACTAGCTTTCACTCGCGACTTCGTACGCGCTTATCTCGTTTTTTCCCGTTCCCATTGGGATTTTGGGAAATCCTCTCTATATAGATTTTATATATAATTCTTCCGCCACTGACAGACTGAGCAACTGACTGACAGACAACGCACAGCCGAAACTACTGGTAGAGAAAGCTGACACAAGCAGGTTTCTTAGAGAGTGTAGTAGTACCCCTACACTCTCTAAGAAACCTACATGTCTCAGCTCTAGTTTCGGCTGTTAAAAAATCAAATTTTTGTCTTCGAAACATTATTGCTTATATAACAATTATATATTTTTGGCTAAAGGCTTTTATCATGATTTATTATTAATTAATCCACATAAAGATTACATTATTTGTAAATCGATCACAGCTAAGGAACTAAATATGACTTATATTGAGTTAAAATATTGTTGTGGTTTCAAGAATTAATCACTAACACGTATTTTTGATTAGATTAGGCAGATTATTCCTACCTTGTATCGCCAAGCTTGCTGAATAATGGTATGACTGTACTGAGTTTACTCTGTATTGTTGTTTTGTAGTTTATATCTGTATACATATTGAATGCTTTGTCCTGAATGACTGCCTGACGCATCAACGCACAGCCTAAACCGCTGATCGTAGATACCTGAAACTTGGAGGGTGTGTTATTTGTATCACATAGGCATCCGATAAGGAAGGATTTTTCAAAGAATACCCCTAAGAGGGTGAAAAAGGGGGGGTAAAATTTGTATGGAACAACGCGATTCCTAAGTCCAATTTAACCTACTTCAAATTTTGCATAGACATTTTTAACAGAATACAAAATCCGTCTTCCATCAAAGACGGGTCTCGTGTTTTATTTGAACTCATCCCCTAACGCGGTTAAAAGGGGGTAGAATGTTACTTTGGGGGTGATTTTCTTCAAATTGATATCAATACTTCTGTACTTTTGATTTAAATTACATTGTATTTTAACACATAAAAGCTATGAGCATTGGAAATATACTCTTTAAAATTCTAAGTTTTAGTTATAATTGTAAAAATATCTGTGTTGATTTAATTAGGGGGATGTTAAAGTTTTTAGGAAGAATCTTGTTTTTTTAAGTATACATATAAACCTAAAACTTGGTACATATCCTGTTTAGGTGGTGTTAAAATTTCCTGAAGGGGTGATGAAGTTTAATAAGGCAATATATATTGGCTACTGCTTGCTTCAATTAACTTGGTAATTGGTATAAATCAATCTTAAAGTGGGATAATTTAAAACAGATCTGACGATTTTTTATAATCAACCCCCACGGGGTTAAAAAGGGTAAAACGGTTTCTACGAAATATCAGATTCGAATAATTTTAAATCATGCAGTTTGGAACTAATAATTATCTAGGTAAATAATAAAGAATTAAAAAGAATATCTTGTTTGGATACCATGGATTCAGAATACTGAACCCATGGTATCCGCTTATGCGACGGTCTGTCTTATACCCTTACTTGGGCCACTTATAACATGTTGTATACTATTACTACTCTTTCAATCTTGAAAAACTATGTCGTGTTCTGTCACCAATGTAATCACCTGCCAAAAGGACTCCAGCAGTGCAATTCTATAAACATGTCGAAGTGAACACTATAGGCGAAGTGAACGATAAGTGAGCTGTCTGAATATCATGTTTATTATTTTTTTATGACGTTCATGATGATGTGGGGGCATTATGATCACTCATCATCATCATTTCAGATTTCATTATGATCACTATTGATGGTGAAATCAGACTAATTAAAATAATACCTAAAGATTGAAGATCATTCACTTTTCTCAAAAAACGAACTCTACAGAGGGATCGGAGGGGTTGTTTATGTTCGTAGACGAAAGTTTCTGCTAAATCCGCGCGGATAAAGTTGCGGGCGAAGTGCTAGCTGGACTTGTATTATGTCACCGGAAAATGGCACTCCGTAATATTGTAATAATAATAAATCTTTATTCAAAAGTTCAAATTGGTACAATAAAACAATAAATCTTAGAAAATAATATAGGTAAAACGATTTTAGATGCCTGTACTAGGAGGATCCTGTATCACAGGCGGCAAGGGCGCAAACAGTGTACAAAAAATTGCCTTCGATTTTTTTACAATATTTACTTAATATTACAATTGTTAAATGAGTAATGTTAATTTATTTTACTAACCTAATTTACTTAATTAAACAAATATCCCCTGAAATTAATAATAAAGATCAAAAATTGTAGCTAAGTTTAGTTTACATAAATTACTTAATTCTAACACTTCATTAGTTTCTCATACACATTGTGAACAATTGGCGTCAGCAGAAATGTTTACTGGGTTAAAGTCAATGTTGCAGAATTTTCACATAGCAACTCATGTATTGAATTGTGTTTGATTTTTGTACTGGGCAGCTAATTCGCTTAAACAGCAACAAATTCAGGGGAAGTAGGTCATCACAGCGGAATGTTCTTTTTGAATCAGCATCAGGTGTAAGTCCGGAAATCTGGCCTTGAGTATGACGCTCTAGGCGCCCTCATAATCGACGGAATTAATGTATCTGAATTCCGCTATCTTCCTTGCAGGGCACTCAGCATCTCCTGTTTTATGATTGCTGGGTTTTTTAAAGCGTGAGCAAGTTGCACATTTAGGCATTTCAGTTTTCTTTGCACACTCTGCCATCGAATGCCCTGCTTCACCACAATGACCACACATACAGTCGACCTCTCTGCATGATTTCGCTGCATGACCATATTGTTGGCACTTGTAGCACCGAGTTACTAATGTAAAGTCCCTGACAGGACAGGAAGACCAATTTATAAAAAGTCTCGATTGAGTGATCAGGGCTTTACGTAAATTAGCTGGTACTTCAATGACGTAGTTACAGGTCGACGCATCTCTCTTCCCAGATTTGTGGCTTAATTTTACGAAGGTCAGGAATGATTCCAAGGACATACCAGGAAACTTGTCGGCTACGTTTTGTTCGAAAATGCACTTGAAGACCTCATTTTCAGACATGGAAGTCGGCACTCCTACGACCACGATCCGGGGTTTGCGCTTGTTGGGTTCGTCGGCGGTAAGTCCAGAAGTAGAGAGCTGGACTGCTTGCTTTAATTTGTCTGCGTCGTTTTTGGTCTCGGTACTGATAATTACGCCTCCATTTTTTGTTTTGCGGACACCACGAACATGCAGCTTCATTTGCTCCGGGCGTATGATTTTTTGCACGAGGTCTTTTGTATCATCGCTAGATTTGAATTTATCGTTCGGATAAATGGCCACAGAACTAAAATTGTTCGGTCGAACGTAGTCACTTGTTCCCTTTTTTACCATATCGGCAAAAGAAACATTTTCAGAAGAGCGAGAGTCCTTAATGTTTTGCTGGAGCTCTGAAATGTGGTCCGACAATTTCCGCTTTTCTTGTAAGTCTTCCACCATACTGTATGCTTGAACGGCTTTCTGCTTCAGGGATTGATATAGGACTGCCATCTGTGAGGTGCCCGATCCTATTTTGCGGCATAAGTTGGATATCTTCAACTTCTGGTCTGAGTTAAGTTTGCCATCCGTAGCAATAGAACAAACCTCATTTAAGTGTTGCTCAATGGATGACATCCATTTTTGTATCTCGGACGTGGATGCAACTTCAATTGATTGGGCTGTATTTTGCGTCGCCGTCGTCCCCGGTGAGGCGGAAGGGTGCACTTGACCACATGGATTACGCGGGCTGTTATCCATTATATTTTATAATAAGTTCACTATTTCTAGGTTTTCATTATATTTACTAAAACTAAACTAGGCAAAATTTTAAAATTGCATTACTATTTTAATGCACTTATCTAGGTCACTATTTTTATTGTGTTAGTTATAAATTGCTAACGAATACGTCTGTATGCTACGAGCGAGCGCGAGCGAATTCAAAAGTAATATATCGCGTGAAATTGTAAACTTTTTTTTTCTAAATAGGACACGGATACCTTAGAAACGATTGAATTTGGATGGGATTTATTATATCCATGATTTATTCATAATATATAGAGAAATTACATCACAATCAAGATTTATTACAATCTTACGGAGTCTGCCATTTTCCGGTGACATATAAAGATATAATTAGAAGAGACTTAATCGGTATACAGGATATAAATCATATTGGACACCATGGATTCAGCAAGTTTTAGTCCGACGGAAAAACCCAACAATTAGGGGCTTCAGAATACTGAACCGATGGTCTGCTGACATTGTATTTTTTTTCTTATGACATTTTAATTTATTTGATTTTGACGACTATAATTTTGCTGACATTGTTTATTTTTTTGTAGTATTTTATTTAAGTTTTGACAGTTTTTATCTGCTGGCATTGTTTTTTATTATGAGATTTTTACAATAATTGATTTAATTTTGATCATAGCATCACAGTTTTGTATGCCTTTCGGCGGAACATAGGTTGGGCCAATCATTATATAATAAGATCATTGTACCCTGTGTTCACAAAATAAATGAATTTTGAATTTTTGAATTTTGGTATCCGCTTATGCGACGGTCTGTCTTATACCCTGTATAGCCCATAGGGCTGCAGATAGGGCATGTTATAAGTGGCTCAAGTATAGACTTGGGCCACTTATAACATGTTGTATTCTATTACTACTCTTTCAATCTTGAAAAACTATGTCGTGGTCTGTCACCAATAAATAATCACCTGCCAAGAGGACTCCAGCAGTGCAATTCTATAAACATGTCGAAGTAAACACTACAGGCGAAGTGAACGATAAGTGAGCTGTCAAACCATACAAACTAGATGGCATGACAGCTCACTTTTCGTTTATTCCACCTAAGTGATCACGGCGAGATGTCGACAGAATCGTCCGGCTGTTAATTTTGAGTGATGAAAATAAATGTTTAAACTTTTACCCATAAAGGAAGCCTTTTCAATGCACCTGACCTATTTGGACCACATATTTCTATTTATTTTAAAACAATTAATTAAAATGATTAAACCACAAACATTATTGTGAGAGCGTTTTCACAAAAACCGTTATCGGTTACTCGAATATCGATGAAACACGATAAAACAACAATATACCGAGATAACAGGGCTTGGTACTTAAAACGGATACCTATATGAAAGAGTAGGCAAGTATTAATTCATAGTTCAAGCGCTGAAACAGTACCGGCAAGTTGTCTTAACATTGTTTGAAAGTACCTACAGTTATCAAAAGTGAGTTTTTCTTACATGATTCTCATAAAAATTTCTCAAAATCTGTGTTCATACTTAATATCAAGGTAATATAACTACTGATCAGCAACTCGTGTTTTAAATGGGTAACGCACGTAAGTTCCTCAAAACTGTGTCTTTATGTTTCTGATAATAAAAATGTGCGTCAGAGAAGAACACGTTTCTTTTCTTGGATATCGTTAAAATACGACAAGGTGTGAGGAGGTTTACGGCTTTATTTTTATTTATATTATATTTATTTATATATATATACTTGATTGTACACCAAATGAAAAATACATACAGGAAACCTTAAACTAACAAAACATACAATTGGCGGCCTTATCACATTCGACTTTTTCTAAAAAGATTTTTCTTTCTAATAGTGTTTTTGTTTCAATTACAAATCGAATGTGAGAATTTTAATTTAATCAAATGGATGCATGCAAGTATGCTTAACACGGAATTTAAATAAGATATCCAATGCCAAAATATTAACTCCTGGGATTGTGTGGGGATTGTTTTTGGAGTCTATTGTTAACTTAGAAGTTAACAATAAACTTGCTGATGCATCAGTAGGTATTTTTAGTATTTACTGGAAGTATTGAAATTACATGTTTGTTTTCAGATCACCACATGCCACCGCCGCACCATCACGGGCCACCACACCATCACGGACCGCCCCATCACGGTCCACCACACCATGGACCACCGCACCACGGACCGCCGCCTTTTGGACCTCCCCACCACGGGCCTCCTCATCACGGCCCGCCTCATCATGGACCACCCCACCACCATCACGGGCCCCCGCATCACGGACCCCCCGGTGGTCCACACCACCACGGACCACCACCACCTCATTGGAGATAGATGCTCCTAACTTCCGTGCCGACGTCTTTATATACCTACTTACTAGCTTCATTCAAAAATTCTATACATTCAAATAAAACTAAGGTCCTTATTATGAAAATTTTCTTTTTAATTACGTAACTTAATCGTTGACTTCACAGTGAATTAAGATCCCAGGAATATAGATAAAATGTTAATGTTGTCTTTAAATTAAACTGAAAACTGTTGCCGTGGGTAATTTAATTTAATGCCAGTAAAGATTCAACTATTTATTATTAGGAGGTTGATTGTAGGTAAAGCTTTTTTCATTCAAAATACAGCGTTTTGGTACTTTCAACCACTCTTAAGTTGCGGTAAAACCATAAATTTGTTATTAAAATTAATTTATTCTAAACATAAAATACTCGTATCTTATTTTCTAGGTGCCTACTTGTTGTCCTTCTCCGTAATTTTTAATTTCAGACCAGAACTGTTTTTTTTAGACAGTTGTATAAAATGCCTAAAACAAAACAAATGTAGGTAACGTATATCCTCAGGTACACTATCTAAATACGTCACTGAACAGTCAGCTCTTCAATGAAAACTGATAGTGAGAAGTAAATACAAATAAAATAGTTTTTTTTTATAATTATACAAATAATGTATTTGCTTGAACATGGGTACATACATGAGGTGTTACAAACTACATAAGTTCTTAATGCTATAATGTACCTCAACAGTTGTGTAAATATCGAATACATGCTAAATTCAAATATTGTTAATCTATACTATCTATACTATATACTATATTATTAATATTATAAAGCAGAAGAGTTTGTTTGATTGTTTATTTGTTTGTTTGGTTGAACGCGCTAATCTCAGGAACTAGTGGTCCGATTTGAAAAATTATTTCAGTGTTAGATAGCCCATTTATCGAGGAAGGTCAGACAAATAGGAGCGGAGCAGTAATGGAAAATGTGACGCAGACGAAGTTGCGCGGGTCAGCTAGTTATTAACAACTAATTAATTATCGATCAGTGACTGCTAAGAACTAACCTAACCTAACTTAACTAATTTATAAAAGTTTTCCGTTAATGAGTGACGGACAGACAACGCACAGCCAAAACTACTGTTTATAGGAAGCTGAAATTTGGCTGTAGGTTCCTTGGTGAGTGTAGGAGAGAACTAAGAGAGGATTTCCCGAAATTCTTACAAAATGTTACGATTATTCGTACAAACGGTTCTTACGGAACAGGAAAAACGGGATATGCGCGTAGAAAAGAAGAAATAAAAACCTCTGCATAACTACCTAAAGTCTAAACAATAAAAATGGAATGGTAAACACGCCACCACAATCAGCGTACTTTGATTTAAGCACAGTAAGAGTTAGATTTAAAGTATTTCCAAGAATGTAAGTACTTATAAAAGTATGGTAGGCGGTCTGATAACATGAATAGGTACTTGGACACTGGGTAATTCCAGACAAACAAAACATTTCATGAGATAAGGAAGGCAGGACACTTTAGACGTGCTGACGCATTAATGCTACGTATGTTTAACGAGTGATGCGACGTTAAAATCTCATTTATCTTGAGTCACAAAAGCTTCTGGACAAAGCGGCATTCTATGAGTAACAACTTTTTTTTATTGATAGGCATGTGTTTGACAACTGTTTAACGATGATGTGGCCGAAGATGGAGCACGCTTGCTTAATAACCTGTTCACTATTCATTTAGTAAACAATAGTTTTTAACAAAAAAAAATCAATCGGCTTCCAAATAACAACACTGCAAAGTATAAAGCAACTTTAATTTCGGAAGTCAGTGTCAAAAAACCAGGAAACAAAACCAAAAACACAGAAGTCGGTGGTATTTTGAACTATTTTTAAACACACAATATTGTATTGGGAAGTCACGATGAATAAAGTGAACCTGGTTAATTTTAATTAGCGGTAATCTGTTAATAATAATCAGTACTCATTTCCGTTAACATCATAAATACATCATGAATCCCACATTTATAACGAGGACAGGAATATTTAATATGTGGTATTTTATTTAATCAGTTCCATAACGCGTGTAAGCAAAGCACTTTATTCAGCTTTATTCAAATACCAAAATGAATTTTATTGGGAAAAGGATGCCTGTCCGTTTGCGCGGAGCGAGGCAGCGGAGAGCGGAGAGACGGAGAAATATTAACCAACCATAGTTTTTTTTTCGGTCGGTTGTATTTTTTTGTAAAAAGTTTTTTATTTTTCACTTTTTACTGGTACCCCACACCTAACAACATCACTGCAAAATCGCAGAATAGCAAAATACACAATTTCGATAACTTGGATGACAAAAAAAAAACACTACAAAGTCAAAAATAACTTTAATTTCGGAAGTCGGTGTTTTTGTTAGTTTCTTCGTATTTTGACACCGACTTCCGAAATTAAAGTTATTTTTTACTTTGTAGTGTTTTTTTTTTGGAAGTCGGCTGTATTTTTTTGTAAAAAGTTTTTTATTTTTCACTTTTTAGTGGTACCCTATACCTAACAACACCACTGCAAAATCGCATAAAGCAAAATACGCAATTTCGATTACTTGGATGACATCATCCAAGTAGACGAATTCCAGCTATTTCGATTTAAAATCAAAAGTTCATAACCGATTTTGATAAACTTTAAATGGGACCAATCTGCAAGTATATCCTTTCAGATTAAACAAGAATTTTCCAAATCGGCTCATAATTGACGGAGTTATGAGGTAACAAACATAAGAAAAAAATACATCCGAATTGAGAACCTCCTCCTTTTTGGGAAGTCGGTTAAAAATGTCAGTGACTCACGTGGTACGGCGATTTTATGCAATTCCATTGGTTAAAATTATTCCGTTTTTCCGCTCCACTACCTCGCTCCGCTGTAATGAACAGGCACCCTTAGGGTTGAATTTCCTATAGGTATACCAGGACTTTACACTGCTTGTTGAAAATTTAAGTATCTAGTAGATTGAAACTACAAGCTACTGATTTGTCGTTTCAATCTACTTGCGGGATTGCTCAGAAATCATTCAAACCATGGTTATGACCAAGATTCAAAAATACACTAAAATATTTTTTGTGTGAATTTTCATTAATTGTTGAGACCATATTGCGATCTTCCGCCAAAGGTGGTTTACGTTAGCTTTTCCATGAATAAGCTCCTAGATAGAAATAAGGGGTGAAAAAACTGATGTTCAGCGATGGAGTACAAATTTGGACGATTTCAGCTGCATCCGGTAAATTTACTGAAGAAAAGGCTAGCAAAACGAACAGTGGTGGAATAAAATCTATAACGCATTCTAAAATATGATACAGTTGGCCATAGTGAGAGTATTTTCCGAGTTTCAGCCATTCATTTGCTCAATTTTTCAAGACTCATATTCTGAATTAACTTCTTTCATTATTTTACAAATTAATTACTTCAATAAAAACGTGGATCAAATAAACCGATGTAAATAACGTTCTAGAAAAAGACCGCAAATATTTGACTGAACTAACTAAGGACAAACTATCAAGGTTGGCTGAAAGCGATAGGCCACTTAATAATAATTTTACTTCGTCAGTGAACGGCAATCCGTTAAAAGTTGTTTGGACTTTTTATAGCCCGTTTGTTTTGAAATTTCCTCAAAGCAAAATGCTATTTACTTATTGCGCCTCGTTTGCTTACAAGGTATTTAGGTTTGTGTCGTCTGTTCCCAGTTTTGTATTTGGAAAATGGAATTTTCCTGTTGGGATATAGAAGGGGCGCAATTCCCAATCGATTTTCAAAAAGGATGTTTTGTAATAGCTATTTCGTTTTTGTTTACAGTTTGTTCTTTTTGGGGTTTTCTGTACGTTTCATTTGTTCTTGTTTTGTGGTTTTTAGTAACCGAGTAAATACTTTGTCTTGTTGCTGAATATTATGATTCAAGTTTGTACTTCGAATTATGACTATACCTAAAGTGAGTCGTACCTACCTATCCGATATGGAAAAACCTGAATTAGGCACAATGTTTGTATTGGCTATCGCTTGTTAAAGATAAAGACTTCAATCACCCTGCGCGATGCCGCATAGATAAGGGTGTTCAGTATATATTCATCGATCGATCTCTTCACTGAATATTAGTTCGTGAAAAACTTTAGCTTCAATACACAAGTGAGTAAAATCTATTTCGTTACACATATTATTATATCGTTACACTTCATTCATCTATCTTATTTTGATAACCCAAATTATTAATCAGCGTGGAGGTACAAGATTTTACTACTACAGCGATGGTAACAGAATAGCTGTCGCTCGCGGCTCCGCCCGTGTCAATGTCGAAAATTATCTCAACGGAACATAGTCTCGGGAAAAAAAGTAGTCATGTGTTATTCTAGACTATAATCTTCCTTTGTGCTAAATTTCATCAAGATCCGTTCAGCCGTTCCGACAAGATTGAGAAATAAATATCCATCCATCCAAACTTTCGCATTTATAATATTAACATAAGTACTATGTACCTCCGCGGCATATTTCATCAAGGACCGTTCAGACGTGATTGAGTTACTTATACAATTATTTGTTTTCCACTACCTCTTAACATTAAAAAAGGAAAAGGTCATGTTATTAGTTTCTTTTTTAGTTCTAATTCCTAGAGTAAAGTTCTGGTTCTTGCTGCAATGTGCAAATACACCCATGGCGGTGCTTGGCTCCCAGACCAAGACACACTCTAATTCTAATGTATGTTCACGAATGTCCCGCCAAGCCACAACTTACAAAAGTTAGAGGTTTATAGCCCAGAATTGGAACTGAGCCCGATAAACTGCGGATAATATGCTGACTCTAACGAAGGCCCTTATTTAATGTTAAATTATATCTAGTGGATTTGCATAATTTCTTAAAATAATTACCTCACTAGAAACTTAATAATTAGAAGGTGACTTGGCGGTTACTTGTACATAATATGTACAGCCAGTCAATTCTGTCGACATCTCACCGTGATCACTTAGGTCGAGTGAACGATAAGTGAGCTGTCATTCCATCTTGTTTGTATGGTTCACTTGTCGTTCACTTCACCTAAGTGATCACGGTGTGATGTCGACAGAATCGACCGCAAGGATAAAATTCGAAAGCAAAAGATAAAGTTCGACTTTTAATTGTAGGTATTCAGTGACTTCACAGGTCAACTGTCAGATTTTCACAAAAATTAATGAACTTTATTAATGCACTTATTTGCAAACTTTCCATTTTAAATTTGATAATTTTTCATAAAATTACATGATTAAGGCCTGATTTTTCAATAGTCAGATAACTTTTATTCGAAGTATAAATAAGTCATATTGACATATTTTCCATACAAAAGCTGTGAAACGGCCATTTTTATTCCTCAAGTAAGAGTTATTTGACTATTGAAAAATCAGCCCTACTCTAATAAAATCTGACAGTTGAGCTGTCAAGTTACTGAATACAATTAAAAGTCAAACTATTGGTAAAATCTATTTTTTTTTAGCATCGTATTTGAATATATAATTATATACTCTCTACACTATCAATATTCATTTCCGATGAAAAAAAAAATTTTTTTTGAAATTATAATTTCTATTAGTACTAACGGGTAAGGCCGTAGATTTTGCCACTTAGTAACATAGAGTAACAAGACACTTCTATGTTACGGTAACGTATAAGTAACGCGAAAATAACGCATAATGTTTCATGTTGATGGCAGATTATTCGTTACTCTATAGTCTACAGACACAGTCAAAACTTTGAATAAAAAAGTTGATATTTTTAACAAGGTTCCTCTTCACAAAAAAAAAGAATAATCAAAATTAAATACTATAATTATGCACAAACCTTAACAACAGTAAAACGTTACGTAACATACAACCAACGTTACCAGTGACATCAAAGCTACATAGAAGTAACATAAAAGCGTGATTTTTCAAGGTTATAAGTAGCCATAACTCGACATCGAGGTAAATTTTAAACAAAGACACATCATCACGCTCTTATTAGATACATAACGCATAATACTATATGAGAAGTATACAATAAAAACTGTTATTTAACTTAGAAATCGCCAAAATTCACTATTAAAATTCACTGACGAAACACACACGTGCACCTTTGACAGACTCCAGAGACGAAAAGATGGCGTCTTTTTTATTTTTATTGCGCTGCCTAAGTGTTTGGTGTTGCCATTGCAATCACAACATACTACCAAACTGTTTTCAATGCTTTTTAGGGGAAATTTTTGGTAACATAGAAAATAGTAACATAAAAGCAAAAATATGGAGCATAAGTTTGAATAGTAATAAAACTATAAAGGACACGTTTTTTAAGACACGAAAAGTACGAGGTAGCAGCTTAACTTTGACACATTTCAGATATCTTATTTAATTAAATGTACATTAGAAAAAATATAAGTTTTTAAGGTGCTAAGTGCCAAAAAGACATCATGTTTTTCGTTAAATTTAGGAGTATGGACGAATTTAACTCGTTGTATTTTTTTTATTGTACAACTTACATTCATTTTAAAAATATAGTGTAAGAGTGTAACGAGATGTTAACCTGATAAAAATACCTTCACTAAAATTCACCTAATACACTGTTTTTTATAAGCAAACAAAATTGAAGATTTTTTTTCACTTCAAAAAGTGGCAAAATCTACGGCCTTACCAAACTACATCAAGTACCCGAGTTTTTTTTTAGTAACGTTAGCGTAGTGTACAACATTTTAGACCGATCAATCTGCTGTTATCAATGCCGCAGATATAAAGTAGCTAAATAACGTCGTCTCATTTGAAGTTATTCAACGGACAATTTTTACATGTTGGGAGTATAAAATAAGTCACCAAAATTATTCGCAGGCTACACGAGACAGAAATTATAAGTACTTTGGATTTGTTTCAGAAATGCCACCACCACCGCCGCACCCGGGCCATCCACCGCACCACCCAGGTGACCATCCTCCGGGACACGGGCCGCAGCCGCACCAACCCCCGCACCACCCCCCCCACGCGCCTCATCATCCACCGCACGGAGGACCCCCACCACACCATCACTAGAAACTTATTAATTAATGTATAATCTTTGACATATAATATACCTACCTACCTAATTGCTGGTACAGAATTATCACCTTTTCACAGTCCTAATGAATTAAAATGAATATAAAGTAAACGTTTGCAAACACTTATAAGTTTCATTTCGTGTGTTTCCATAAGGAAATTTTAAAATAAAAAAAAACTGAACTGAAGAGGTTTGATTTGAAACGATCATAGAGCGAACCCCAATTCTTCAGTAAACTCTCATATAATAACATATCACTCACACTTTTAGGCTGATAAAGCTGCTTTGGTTTTAAGCCCAAGAAACCACACTCAGCAGTTCACCCTGCTGCTTCATCAGTATAGTACTAGACTAGAATAACCAAGCAGACACTCAGATGACTGATTTTGCTTTTTTGAAGCCATATGCTAGGGTAAGTTCGTCACCGTAACACCAACTCACTGGGCCTCAATCCTACACGTGCGGGTGTTGACACGGGATATAATTGAGGAGGAGGACTTCCATCTATACCTTATAATATTACTAGTATATGCCAGCGGCATCACCCGGCTGATCCGTAGGGAACGTACTCCGGGAATCTATATTATAGCCTATGTGTTATTCCAGACTATAATCTATCTCTGTGCCAAATTCTATGAAGGATCCTTTCAGGCGTTCTGACGTGAAAGAGTAACAAACATCCATCCTCACAAACTATCTCATTTATAATATTAGTACTTAGGAAGTAGGACAGTAGGGTTTGGTAGATCGCGCTTATCTCAAGAACTACTGGTTCGAATAGAAATGAATTGTAATAGAACAGAAAAGTTCGTTTCTTGAGAGAAACCATGGTAGAGCAGAATAATTTGACCTTAAGCTTTGTCTCCCAGTGGGGTGACGACAATCTGGTCACTTTTAAGGCCACCAAAACTCAGGCGTGTCTTTTTACCGCAAAAAGGAGTCATTTCGACCAAAATCCTACTTTTCGGGGTATATCTGTTCCTGTGACTGATCGGCTCGAGCTCCTAGGTATGGAGTTGACATCCAGTCTGAACTTCGGCGCCACCATTGAGTACAAAGCCTAAACTGCAGCCAAAAAGCTGGGCATCCTGAATAGACTGAAGCGATACTTCAGGGATGGACTGCTTTTAACCCTAAACAAAGAAGTCCGATCCTTTTTTTTTAGGGATGGAACAAGTCCGATCCTGCATGGAGTATTGCAGCCACAGTTTGACTCCCAAAAGTGACCCCATACTAAAAATTATATTTCAACAGAATCAGTCCAGTAGATCCGGAGAAAACTGGCTGTGACAGACGGACAGACATATAGACACCCGAGTGATTCTATAAGGTTTCCATTTTTTACAGATGTTCGGATAGATCACAAAAAGATTTTGGAAGAAATTCCTGAATTGAATTGAAATATTGACTTGGTTAACAACGAAAACGCCGCAATCCATGTGGTTGAATTGTCAAAATGAATGGCATTGCCATAGTAAGTTCGTTGCTCTTTTGCAGATTGACAGTACGGGTGGTGTCACGTGGAATGAAGGTTTGTCCTGACATTTTCTCCTCACTGAAAGAGGCCTTTTTATTGATGGGAAATCATCAAATGGCTCCTCCCGCTCTGGGCGGACCAGGAGTGTCAGACTCTTACAGACTAAAACCCATCCGTGTGTTCCTTTTCACACCACCTGCCAGAAAACGTCAAATTATAATATTAGTCCTGAAAACCTTAAAATACTGAATGCAGCGAGGGATTCAAGCTAGCCACGGTGGCTCATTCGAACAAATTCCGCAAGAGAGAGGCCTACGTGCAGCAAGAGTGTGATTCCATTAAACTATTAATAGCTTAACAAGGAGTTGATACGTTTGAATGAAGTGCCTTAAACTTTAAAGATTAGATATCGTTTTAAACGCACCTCTTTGTACTGCGTTATTTTGTTAACATGAAGTGCAGCTTATCTGTGAATACTAATTATGTGCCTTGGAGTTCACATGAAGACCAACCTGTTTTATAATTACACTAGCTGACGCACCAAATTTTATGCTGTTAAAATTTCGGAGTTCTAATCAAAATACCATAGAAAAAGTACTTCCAGTTTTTCCCGAATCTTAATTCTAACTATTACAAATATTTTAAACAAAAAACGCCGTCTTTCTATTCTTGACTTGGATGAAGTTTTAATAAATAAATATAAAACCATGAAAACTAGTAGACAGATAATAAAATGAATAACAATAAAATAGTTACAAATCAACTAGATTTGTCCTCAATTCGTGTCGAGTATACACAAAACGCGTATTGTACGGCATTATCCCTTCACATGAAATATGTCTGTTTTTGTGGATATCCCTTGAAACGGACACAAGACTATTTTACGGATCGTTGCTTTGGGCCATTTCAAGTAACTTTTTCTTTTCTGTGGAATATCCACCCCCTCCCCTTTTTTGCTTATGTATTTATATTACGCATGCTCGCGGGTTGTGGCGAGTGTGGCGACGCTTAGGGGAAGCCATCCGGCAGTGGACATCTTTCGACTGAGATGATGATTTGAGGGAGGGTGATGATAATGTTCGCGGGGCTGGTATGGATAGCTGTAGAGATTTAAACAGAATTAATTTTACCGACGATGATGACAATTTCGACCTAAGTCTTCTTTTTATCCTGCAAGTCTTAAGTTTTAATAACATGAGCTATATTTACGAGACTTAACCCGGTTTCAATAATTAAATTAAATTAAATTAAATCCTCTAGCTTTCCGAACTCGCTCCGTGGAACTGACTCAGCCAACTTATTATCAGCGATACTTGAAGGTGAAAGAAAGTGTCGTTTTTTTACAAACCTTCCTTTATTAAACCATCAGGAGCTAGTTACTTAATTACCAAAGAAGTCGTGAGGGGGAAAAGTGAGGGAATTAGGTGTACGGGAAAGCCATCTGCCAACTGGATTGTGCGATGACCGGAACCTTTGAACAACTCTATCTTTACTTTTCATTAGTAGCCGTTGTCGTCGATTTTCACATTTTTCTTTTATTTTCAGCGTCTTTTTGTCAAATCAATGAATTAATTAAACGCTAGTCAGGGTTTCTCCGGCTTTGGCAGATGAGTTGCGGTTGTGATTCGCTCTTTTCTGTTTACAAGAAAAATAATGGCTTTTATTCCTGCGATTTTTATTCGGTTTGAGGAATTGAAAATGGTTTTTATTACAGATTTTAATTCTGTTCTAACAAGTAATTAATTCCAGAATTCAAGTTCTGTAATCGGAAAACAAAAAAGTACTTAATCGTTAGTCTTGACTTATAAGTTTCTGAAACGAAATAAAGTACCGCCGAATTATAACGATTAGCAAAATTTCCTATTTTTCCTCAAGACCGTATAATATAACAATCAAACAGCTGTAGAGAATGTCGATGAACACACTTATATATATTAAAAAAAAACTACTAAAATCGATAACCGATTAGGATTAGGTTATGATGGCTGAACGTTATAACAAGGTATCACATCGTATCGGCTTCCCGAGCTTATAGTTTTAATTAGAGCGGTAAATTTTAAGCGATCAGCGCTTAAATCTTAGCAGCCACGTAATTAAAATATATTCGAAGACGCCGCGCTCGTCCGCCGCACTGGCAACATTTCATAGGCTCGATACTTCGAACCCGTAAATATAGGCAATATTATTGGGAACCTTTAACGTTTTTACCTTATCAAGCAATATTTATAATGAGCTCGTTATTTTTTTGTGTATTTTGATAGCTAGGTTTTTTCTCAACAACACTTTTCTGTTAAGAAATAAATAATAAATACACAAACGCGTAAATTGTAGCTAGGCTTTTCTACTCAAATAAAATATTAAAAACCAGACGGAAAACTGAGCAGTAAACATTTTATGCGATTTAAAATTACACGCGGCAAACGAAACCGAACAAAAAACTAGTTGAGCTGTAAAATATTTAAGCCTTTCAATATTTAAAGTACACCGAAGAAAACACGCCAACTTCGCCGTATTTGTGTGAGACAAACAAAAAGAAGTCCTTTATTTAATGGCGACGTTTATAAACTTACGTAAAAAATGGAGTTTTTAACGAAACACAAGAAAAGTGAGAAGTTACTTTTACTTTTCAATATTATTAAGGAAATTCTTGATCCGAATCTAAAGACTTGTCAAATTACGCGGCCGATTGGTTGGCGCGCGGCGTCAGTCGAGTTCTTAATTCAAATTCACTCGTCTAATTGGTCAGCCGAGTCGACTCTTATTAGCTTTTTGATGGATATTGTTTTGATTAAATGAATTGCATGATTTTGTAATCAATTTCCTTGTGACTTCAATATGCAAAGTGATTTCAGACAAGCTTTCTTTTAAATATCAAGAGAAAATGATCGTCGTGATAGATTGGATATGTTTAAATGAGGCGTTGCATATGTATCAAAGGAAATTATTGTCTGTATAACTGGTTGCGCTGATTCGATTATAATATAGTATAACCATATTCTTTGCTGGCTTTACATGTTGGCAAACTGAGTATAGTAGATAAAGTTAGATGTTGCAACTACTTTTTCCTGAATACCTCCACAAGGCACTACCCCGCCCGAAAGGCCTTTCGTTCCTGTTGGTAAATTTTCATTCGCGTAGCTAGTGCGTTCGAAATGAAAACTCTTATTGTGACCACCAACTTACACGTATGTGACGTACCGCCAAGCGGCCTAACCGCGTTTCGGTACAATGATCAGTGTAGCCATTTTAGAGGAGTTCGGCCGAAAGAGTCTGTTGTATCAATGCAAACAGACCAACCAGGCTTGCACTGCTTGACATCTTGAAGGCCTGCGACAGGGTCTGGCACGATAGCCTTATTAGTAAGCTAAGACCGAAGAAAGGATCCTTCGGTCTGCCCGCCGGATTGTGTGATTGGATCGCCGATTTCCTGAAGGATGGGCCCGAGTGGTCATAGATGGCTGCTTGTCTGGACTGTTCTTTACCTTTGCGTATGCAGACGACAGCACTATTGCTGAGAGATACATGTCCGACGCACGAGCTGGTGGGTCGCAGATCCGGTCTCTCCGGAAGGCTATGGTTGAGCGTTTGAACGTGTCCTTTATATGTCCTTGTCCCTCAATTTTGGCCTTTTCAAAAGGTGGTAAAGGTGATACGGTACTTGTATGGAGTATTGCTCTCACCTTTGGGACAGACCTGACAGATACCAGCTTGATGCCGCGATGAGTCAATTGAGAAGCGACCCAAGAGGATTATCGTCAATGATAGGCTCGTCGCGTCGAAGCTTCAAAGTCTTGAGCATTGACGCCGAGTTGCTAGCTTGTTGTTTTTCTACCGGTTGCATTTTGGGGAATGTGAGACAAATTGCACAATTTTATTTCACCAAGCCATCCATCATCGGAACACAAGACTAACGGCGATGCACCACTGGTACACATGGTGGACATCCCACCCACACGCACAGAACGTTTTGGGGACAAATTCATAGTGCGTACAGCTAAGGAGTGGCATTCTCTCTTGGGAGTCTTTAAGTAAAGAGTGAATAGGTTACTTCTAGGCTAGCGTGCTCCATTTTCGACCACATCATCGCTTACCATCAGGTGTGATAGTGGTCAAATGTGTGCCTATTAATAGTACAAAAAAAAAAACAATAGTAAAACTACATTGTTTATTTAAATGAACCATGTTGGTGTTAATAGATACACTGTCAAGATAACTTATTGCTGTTAGAATAAAGTATTAAGTGCCTAAGTATTAATTGGAAAAGAAAGTATTAACTCATATCAAATTTATTATTAATTATAAGTATTAATTCATTCGACAGCAAATTTTAAAGTAACAGGAATGTAAAATATCATTACATAAAGTTCCGAGCTGTAATTTTTAATGTTACGTTCGTTTTAGTTATTTCATTTCAAAATATCACTAGTTAAATGTCGGAGGATTTTCGTGCAATTATCATTACTGTTGGCGTCTTTTTGTTGCAAGGTTGAACTATCCCATATTCTTTACATTTAGAAGATAAGCAGAAGTGTAACTGTTATGATAACTCGAAAGATATCGTTCGTGGACTTATTTTCACCAGGGATCTAACACAAGTGGAGTTCGTGACAAGTGCATTCGTAATTTAGTTCCAGGTGAGATGGTGGGTATGTAGGCATAGACTTTACGAAACGCCTTCCCCATACAACAAACATGGCATTTTAATGTGACGACCGCGAGTTGGACCGACGGTTGTTACCGTCTAAACAGCCTAAAAAGGGAGTATGCATGCGATTTTTTATTTGCAAATTAAATACTTATTAGCTCTAGTAAACAATCATGAAATAATTTTTGAAATACCTTAATCAGGGATGAAGTTATAAAACATCAAACATTTCAATTAGAAAGAGAAGTCCAATATGAACTTTGACGTCAAAGTCCATGACGTCAGAAAACAGCGTTGTTTTCTGTGCGGTTTTGATTCTATTTTCACTATTAGTATAAAAAATACTTTTTCATGCAATTATGGCCTATTGTGGCGTCAAAAATGTATGGGGTGGTTGATTTTATTTTGCGATTTCGGATTTTGCGCCATAGTTAAAGTTGATCATAATTGTGACTGAAATCACCCCTTTTCAGGTTTTGCGTTCAAACTGTAAAACCCTGTATGAGTCAATGTCTACCTATATAAAACGTTATTTTTTCCTAAATAGAAACCAATTAAATCTAACGTTACTTCCAAACAAGTCCGAATTCCCCAACTGTTCTCTTACATAGGTACACCGTACAGTTCAACACACACGTACGTAGAACCATTGTGTTTGAATAAACATTTCAATTGAGAGGGTTTTCATTCGCGGTGTCTATTCGACCGGGCCCCACATTCAGCTCTTTTTCGCGCACGGCTGATTTCCGATGAATGAACTGCGGTCGGAATATTAGAGCGAGCCTATATCGTAGGTTACCTATGTACATTTTTAATTATTATTGCTTTAATTATTGTATGGATTTTAAAACTACCATATTGACGTTTTTATTATTGGAAGGTATTAGGTATGGATTTCATTCAGTTTGAATGCGCGAAGAGATATCCATATGTTGATTTTTGTCTGGGAACCTCTGTTTAGGAGATACTTAGGCCAGTAATTATAAGGATTTTATTATTTAACATGATAGGGCGGCCGGTGATAGCCTCTTGTAATTCACGCACGATACCCTCGATTTTCCACCAACATTGACCAATCGACCGCAAAATGTCGCGATATTCTTAGTACTTATTATAAAGGTAAAAAACCAAGCACGGATCACAAGGCTTTATCCTTTATTTAATTTTATTTCAGTGCTCAGAATAAATACTTCGCTGTACGTTCCTACATGGCCTTTGAAATCGAGGACTCCGTGTCTCAATGGCACAGCATAATAAATAAGGTTAACCGACGAGGCAGCTATTGTCAGAACAGAATCAGTTCCGAGGAAAATAAAAATACCGATGTATTGCTACATGTGAAGTGGATCGAAAGACCCAACTTCACCCAAGACATGGGTTTACCTAAAAACGTTTACGATATTTTATTATGTGATAACTTTCCCGGGTATTTTCTATTTATGTCTTGATAATATCGAAGTGAGGGAACGTGAAAGTTTAATCTATCTGTCATTCAAACGGGGCGAAGTGCGTAGTCGATTTTATCTTGACAAGCGGTACGCGTGAACTTCGCTCAATTGTTTGACATTTAGACGTCGCTGCGTTCACGACGAAGATATAAGTATACTTAAAATCTTGATCATCAAATATTTATGCTTTCAAGCGACTGTTCCGTGAAATTTTAATGACCAATTGAGAGTTTCTTCAAGGGCTCTCGAATTAGCTTGTTTAATATCTAGTTATCTAGCTATGTAAAAAGAAATACTTACCTTACATCACCTAGTCTTTAAATACATCAAGATAATTATGATTTTTAATGTTAAGTAATTAATGGTATGCTTTTCATAGTTGAAGGTCATATAAACAACCTTCAGATAAAAGGTTAACAAAATGATTCAATACGCACTGCGATTCCCATCGCACATAATGTCAACCCTGGGTTTTCAATGCGGTCCCCTGGAGGCTCTACATCTAAGTTAAGTTTAAGTTAGAGCCGGCTCTGTCGCGTTAAATGTGTCTCTCGTGACACATCCAACAGCAAATTTTTGGTCAACATAATATTTACCGCATCGTGTTAAACTACGCTATTCAGAAGAAGCAAATTTAAAACTTTACTTCAAACTCCAAAATAGTAAAACAAAACGTTGCCCTGACAAACACTGTTGCCTCGAAGAGATATTCAATTGAAATGGTAGAATGTCAAGTTGAAAATATTTCATGAAAAGAGACAAGCGCGAGCCAGGCGCGGCCGTATCACGTGCCTCTCTCGCTCGGAAATGCACAAAATAAAACAGCAAACGAAGAATACGAAACTGGTCGGCAATCGTAATGTAGCCGGTCGCCAACGTATATGCAAATGTGGCGAATTTAAAATTCAATTGATTCATTTCGGAACGGAACTGTCCAGGAATAAACCTTTACCATTAGTGGCGTGCGAGCTACACTAGAGCTGTCAATTTGCTTTATAAATTACTCGTAGAGTTGCGCTAAAATAATCGCAATTAAATATTCAAATCTGGTAGTGCAGAGACGTGTCGCTGCAGCCTCGCTGTCAGGACTTGCATTTGGCTTGTCGGCGAAATGAACATGTCTGGGAGAGCAGCCTGCTACTCCAGGAATAGCGTCGAACGGGACAGGTCAAACGGAAATAAAGCAAGCTGCACTCAGCGAAGTTTGGACATGTCTGATAGCTTTACTGGCGGCTCGTGAATAAAATACATGCTATTTATGTCTAGCTTTTTCATTTCGTTATTTCATTCGTGCGCCATTGCTATTGTCGTTTATGGTAATTTGTACTTTATCATTCTTAGTTACAATTTATTGAGTTCATGTTTGTTTTAAAATAATATTTCTAGTGAGCATCTGAAAATACATGGTTAACTTGCTTAAAAAAATCCAAAAACAACGTTTTACCTGAGTTAAGCTAGCATTACAAAGTTTCGAGTTTATTAGCATGCAGGGGAACGAATGGCGCCCGACATGGGGCCGACTGCGACCGCTTAAATTGCGTTCTCGTAGCGTGCATTATCCTCTGACACCACATGTGGTCAGGACCTGAATACTCATCCACTTCATCTTTTGTGGAGTATAATCATAGTCTGCGGTGCCAGCTTATTGTGTAATATTGTTGTCTCTATGATACTGAACAAACACGTCCTGCAGTAGCGTTGCTTGGATCTGTTTCGTATTTCAATATTGATATTGAAACAATACCGATAATTCTTAGGAACAACAAAAGTACGGCAGTTCGTAACCTCACATGATGCGGTGGCGTGTCATCTGATAACAATTGCAAAACCAATATAAATTTCTTGGCAGAGGCGCTTGGGTTATAAGAAAATGTATTATGAAAGCGAGCGGTTTTATTGTGTGGCAGTAAAACGGAAGAATTTGCATCGGGAATCGAACCAGACACTTGCAAATCGACGATCGTAAAACGATCCCGCGTCGGTCACTGGCTTCATGAATAAAACCTTATTTTGGTGGCCGCTAAAAAAATAGTACAAAAATACGTGTCTCACTGTTCAGGACGCACACAATTGATGTATGGAAAAATGGTTTAACAGCGAAGCTTTGAATATATCGGTGAAAAAACGTAAAAGAATAATGTACATACGTAATGTGGCCGCATGTGTGTGTGCGCACTGCAGAAGTCACGTTCCGGCAATATTTGCCGTATAAAATTCAGCAACTGAGTCGGCGCTGTGTGTGTAATGTATACCTCCTCATCACATGTGCTGTGTAGGATTTTTTATATCCACATGAAATAGGAATATACTTGCTAAATAATTCCTTTATCTAAGTACAGACTGACATGTAGTACACACGTCTATGTATGTGCTTGTCTGGGTTCTAAGTGCGAGAAATTAATGTACAAGAATCTTCAGAACTTTGTGTTAAGACTCCTTACATAATTAACTTACAATCTACATTCAGCTCCTGTTTAGTGATGTATGTTAATAACGTAAATAAGTCTGACAGACAGCCTTAGAAACTCGGTGAGTCTACCATCGCAGTTTCTTAACTATAAGCTAGGTAGCAGCAGGTGTAGTTTTCCTAGCGTAACGCATGTATTGGTTCATAGTTGTGCAACCATTTTGCTGTGATTTGAGTTAAGTAAGCCGGGAGCGCGTGTACGATTCGGAAAGTTATTATGAACTCGACACGTTGCCGGCTAATTCAGAACACACGTTGTTACAATATTTGCGCGGAATGTCCGACGCGAGTTTTAATAAATGCCTCATCCCCATTTTCGTAAAAAACGTAGAGGAATTTAAGGGTGGAATTTTCGACCATGACTGTCATTTTAAGTAACACTCGTAAATACGCAAATGCCAACATTACTCGTGCAGAAAAAATGTTTGATGCCGGCAACGTTCTCACTGATGTCTTCAATTGAATCAAGTTCAGTGAAGCGGGTCGAGTCCCTAGTTACATGCTGGCAAACGTACAAGTAAACGTTAGCGCGCGTTAGGAGAGCAAACAAAAAGAGATATCTGTAAGTTTGGCTATCGACATTCGGACCTCGATTCCACTTTACGCGTTACATCAATTAGTTGAGTACATTAGGAAGTCCGGAACGTAGTTAGTGAGCAAACAGAGTGTCTAATTAAAAAGTTTTTCCTCTAGTAACGAGGATGGACGTTAGATTGATGTTTGATTGAGCACCTACAGTTACGAGTACAGTAAGTTTTGCACCTGTGTCTGGCTCCAATGTTCTCCGAGAACTTAGTTTCCAACTCCAAATCACTTTCAGTGGATAAGTGTGAAGTAATCGCCTTGTTAGAGATGTTTCTGCGGAGTAGGTACTAGATCTAGGTCACCTCAGTTGACGCCGGCTAACATGAGTTGCCTTAATGATTCCTGGTATGGGGTAATATTCTACTAGGCTTTTTGTTCGCTTTTCCTGTGAAACGAATGTTAACGTCAGCTGAATATTAAATTGAATGAGATCGTAGAAATGATGATGTGTGAGCGTGGCATAGCACACACGAATGCGACACCCATTGTGATACGTAGTTTGCTACGACTGGCTCTGAGGAAGTTTGTCTGAAATATCGATGAATAGAATGAAGTTCAAAGAAGGTTTATCATGCGTTATTATACGAATATTCTTTGACTGGTTTGATCAATTTCAAACTCATTTTCAGAATAATTCAAAGTTTTCCTCTGTCTACCTATTTGTAAAGCCAGTATTTAACAAGTCGATGATTTTCCGAATCGACGAGTCCCTTTATTGGATTAAAGTTAAAAGAACACAATTATAATTATGGAGTCCACTTTTAATAATCCACGTGTACTATGAATATGCTCGTGGTTTTTACCGCATTCATATTGTTTAATTACGTAATGCACTTCAGTCGGCTTAAGGGATTACGGTGGTGGATGTTGGCGCTCCACTTACATGGGAAGTGATGGGCCATGCTCATAATTACGTATCAGGAAATATGGGGGACGGCGATACACAGAGGATGTGAGTATACACGCAGTATTTCTAGCTCTTGTGATACAGAATTACAAGAGTATAGGAGTCGGGGCACCACTGATTTTTGTGTCATACTTTTATACATTCACAAGTTGTTTTTTTTTTCAAGTTTATGGTTTAGATAGTTTGGGCCCACTAGGTGGCGACGTTAATGCATTTAAAAAAAGTACAGGTATTTGGTCACTTCGGGCACTCTTAACATTTGGCGCTTGTTCTGAACAGGGGCCGCCGCACTCACATTCAGTATCCGACGGGTTTATGAAACTCCATTTCCGGTGTTGTGCGGTCTACCTGGGTTTGTGTTGTGCGCGAACGATTCAGAGCTTTCCTAATAGGCCTCTGCAATTTACAACCTGTAGGCTCTTTGTATTATAAAGTTATCCGTGTAGATGTTGGCTGCAAAGAACAAACAATTTTATACAAAGTTTCCTCTCCTATTAACTCCCTAAAAGTTTAAATTTCCACAAATTAAACCAATATTCCAAATTTCACCTTTGCAGACTGTGGTCGACACCAGATAAATTTGCAATAACGGTCATAGACCCACCTACATTGATCGACATAGGTACTTCATTCCGAAAACAAAAATAATGACATAAAGCTGCCATGAATTGACACCTATCGTCATTATTTTTTTAGGGCCAAATGGTAAAAAACGGAACCCTTTTATAGATTCGTCATGTCTGCCTGTCCGTCCGTATGTCACAGCCGGTTTTTTTTCGAAACTATAAGAACTATGCTGTTGAATTGAAACTTGGTAAGTAGATGACGTAGATGTATTCTGTGAACCGTACACAAAAATAGAAAAAAAACAATACATTTTGGGGGTTCCCCATACTTAGAACTGAAACTCAATTTTGTTTTTCATGAAACCCATACGTGTGGGGTATCTATGGATATGTCTTCAAAAATTATATTGAGGTTTCTAATATGTTTTTTTTCTAAACTGAATACTTTGCGTGAGAGACACTTCCAAAGTGGTAAAATGTGCCCCTGTAACTTCTAAAATAAGAGAATGATAAAATAAAAAAAAGATGTACATTACCATGTAAACTTCCACTGAAAATTGGTTTGAAGGAGATCCAGTAAGTAGTTTTTTTTTTAATACGTCATAAATCGTAAACCGCAACTTTTACTTATAATATACTTATAGGTACCTACAGGTTTCGCGAGTCCGACTAGTTTTGTTATGTGATGAAAAACGATTCATAACTTATCGCCTGGGTACCAGGGACCGGAAATAAAGGAAGGGCCCATGGTGAAATATAGTTATACTGAGGTGTACTTCTGTCTAACCCGTACGGATACCAAAAATTAAAGTTACTTTAATAATATTATGGCTAGCCATGGATGGTGTCTCGAAGTTTGCTAATGAACTATTCTAGAACATGTTTTTTTTGTTTTGTCTACAAATAAATCAAGAATAGCCTGTAATTATCGTGCAAATGGCAAACGTCTGGCTCCACTCAGACATCTGTATCGTAGCTATTTATGTCACAGAACTTGATACTAATGAGGTTCATTACATTCTACGTGGGAAGGCTACAAAGGAGCCCCCTTTGCTTAAAGGTCCGCCCGATCTAGACGTGGCATGCGTGGCTAGTGACTGGCTGGTGAAATAACAAGAGAAAAAACTTTTAACTTTTAACGGAAAAAAAAGCCATCTGCCGAACCTTATCCCAACTATGTATGCACATCAAGCTATAACAATCTGTCAAAGTTCTTTAATACATTTCCGCCTTTATCGCTTAAGCATTAGATTCAAGGTTGATTGGGGAAATTTGACAGTTTCGTATAACTTGATGTGCTGGCGACTGCATATTGTTGTCGCCTGCCAGTCCAGCCGGATGCAGCTGCATCTCAATTTTACATTGAGAGTTTGTCTATCTGACCTCCACTACCGGGAGGGTGGGGGGAGGGGGGACGATACCTACTCTTTTGCAAGACTGCGCGTTGTCAGAATTGTTGACTTCAGCTGACTAGATACCCGCAACGACTGTCGGAGATCTACAAATTACAAACGGGATCAATGGCTTAACGAGCTTTCCGAGGCACCTTGCTTTGCTTGTTAACCTTCAAAGTCGACCCGGCGTTTGTTTTTATTTTACCACTAGCACTTCGCCCGCGACTTCATTCGCGCGGGTTTAGTTGGTACTCCTCGAATTTCATCTTCCCTCTACGCTCTTAATAGGGTAGGTAATGTGTAAATTATGTATTAATAGGTATGCTAAACGGAGGGCAGTTCGCTCAAACCACTATTCCATTTATTTATTTAAACTTTATTGTACACCTCATAACAAGTACAGGAAAAAACGACCACCCGGTTCCATTGCACCCGGGTTTTTTATTGTGACTGAACCATAATAGTTCGGTCTTAGAATAATAACGCATAGGAAACCTAGTACGAGTGCAAAAAGTGAGGCAACTAAAACTTAGCCTAATCCGTCAAACTTAGCCACCAGGCCGTCAGTACTCAATGTCACGTTCCGTCGAACACAGCTCGCGAGTAAATAATTGAAAATGACAGTTTGTTGCGTGAAAGGATGTTATAGCACATCAGGAAAACAAAAAAATGTGATAAAATAACATTTCACAAATAAGTACTCACATTCTATGCACTATTTTTACGTAAATCGATAAATAAAACAAAATTCTAATAACCTAACTTGTCATAACACAGTGTTGCTATTTGTGAGGAAAAAATACCCACATTGCTTTCATTCATGTTTTTCATTTTTGTAATTTTAAAATACAATACTTACTGTTAATTCATATCAGACCCGAAGTTTTAACATTGTTTATAATTATAACCCATCAAGCATTCTAAACGCATTGAACAATATCTCATTCTTTATGCGATTTATTTCCTTTTATTTTGAAATAAATTGAATTATACCTTCCGAAAAAATATGTCATATTACATGAAAAATCATGTTTACCTTTTCCAGTTCCCAACAACATAAAATACTTGCCTTGATAGCAAAATAGTAATGCGTCTTCCCATATTTTGTGGGTAACGGCTTAGTAATGGTATCACTGAAAGCTATATCTGTGTGCGTTAGAGGAACGTAGACACATTCGGCTCACGCACACAAAGAAAATGAAGTGGACACACGATTTTGCTCGGGTTTTGTTCTAGACGCGGCTTCTATGCGTTATTATTCTAAGAGTTCGGTATATACCTTCGCGGACTTTTTTGTAGATATTGATGTCTTGTATAAAACTGTAGTACATCACTTTGCTCTATTGTCAAAAGTTTCCGTAGTTCACTCGGTATAAGGATTTTTTCACACTTTGGGTTACATTTTTGAGGTTTTCATACGGATGCCTAGCTTTTTTGATAATTTTCTTTTTCAAATAAGTTTAATTTTTTTATAATAGGTAATATGTATTATAAGCCTATGTTTATCAAGGAAAATGTAGGATAGTAATGGTGAAAGAACTTTTCAAAACAGTCCAGCAGTTTCGGAGCCTATTCATTTCAAACATACAAATCTTTCCTCTTCATAATATTAGAGTAGGTACATAAGTACCTCCTGAAAAAAAGTAATTAGCTATTTGTTGGAAATGGCTGGTCTTTTTTACGTGAGACCACTTTTGCAGTGAAACCAACTCGTATACCGTGACGGAAACTACATGACGTCATGTCGTGATGCACTCACCTCACGTCACCTCACACACGTAATTCCCACTACGTGAATAAGGGTACGTACACGCCTGTTACGGATGATGAACTTTGGAGAATTTGTAAGATTTGTATTCATTTATGAATTCTAATATTATCAAAGTTGTTTCACATCTGCCGTGTGTCCCATGACGGCCAATTTTTAGTTTAAGTGTTTTTGCATAAATCAAATCTTTGATTGATGGGTACCTACCAAATGCCTAGAACATTATTGGTTGGTGATAAACAAACAAAGTTGTATCAAATAAATACAAAGTAGATATTTCCATATCAATTTATACACGCAATTTGCATAATTAAATTACACATAAAATTCAATTGTGCTATCAGCTGAACAGTGATAATGCTCTATATTATTAAAATAGTATCAACTTTAGTGGTATTATTGTTCAGTTTACATCCCTTTAAGGCTAAAGGGGTCGATGCACGCTATGCTGAATTTATCGCTCAAAGTTCTTTTACGAAGCGGGTTGTAAATAAGTAGTTCGGCTGTAATGCCGAGATACAGACTTTTATTTATGCCGATTGTAGTGTCTTATTGTTTGGTACTTACGCTCTTTATAAACTTCCTAGATAAATTAATACATAAGCTGCATAGCCATATCTTGATTCCTAGATTCTTTTTAATTTGTATTTTCTAAGTTTTTCTGCAAATTAAGCTATCTTCAATGCTTTGTTTACATTTCTAGTTTTATGACATTGTCATTTAGACAGACCTAGTTTTCTTTTTATTTGTATTCTGAAGTTAGCTAGGAGTTTTAGGTCGCATATGAAACTGTCATCAGACCTTCATAAAGTCAATTTTTCCTTTTCCATCAAATTCTAGAAACTCGTATCAAATTCAAAATAAAAGCGAGCCTTCATTTTAGAGCCGTCGTAAAGAAATAGGCAGTCTACGTTTGGAGCTGAGATAAGCAACAACTCGGAAAAAGTCCTTAAGAGTGACTGAGAGGACAGTTTGCCTCCTGAGAAACAGAGAAGTCGCCCTCCCTCCTATATTGAGAGTAGACTTAGAGGAGGACGTTTCCAAGTTTACCTCCTCGAACCTTATAAGTCGGCCTCTCTCCTTGCCGCCTTTAAAGGACACCTTGATGCCTGGGCTGAACGAGCCTGGGAGGAAGACGTTACTCGGCCCATCCTCTCCAGCCCATTGAAGAGTGACGACCCTCCAGTCCTCCGGTTCTTCAACGGACCCTGCTGGTCCTCCGGTTCTTCAACGGACCCTCCAGTCCTCCGGATCTTTCAACGAAGATTTTCATTTCCATCTCACGTCCACTCATCCTTTTCTTTCATCATCTGTTCTTAAGTTTTGTAATCATTAAATCTTTATACTATTTATTTGTCCTTTTCCCTTTTAGTACGCATTCCCCTCCTAAGTAGGTGAGTGCTATATGTGACCTCACATTTTACAGGCTCCCCCTGTAAAACGTTACGTTACACGATATCGAAACTATGGAGAATGCAGTGCATGCACTTCGGTAATACGGAAGCAATTTTGACAAATGTCTGGTATGTTTTTCAAGTTATTCTTGTTTTCTAGCCGTTCACTGTACCAACTTTACTGATAGATTTACAATGAAGTATTTTTAGGTAGTAAGCATTTTTCATGATAAATTGACATGTTTTTCAAAGTCTTTGATACTTCTCTTTGAAGTTAAAGTCGAAAAAGTAAATTTTAATTATGCTATTACTTATTGAGTCGGTAACGGTTTAATAATATAGGTCCATAACTAGGCAAAATTTGGATAAGCATAATTATGTTAGCAAAAAATGTATCTTTTTTCCTTCTTTATTCGTCGACGAACGATTTCTATTCGCCTAGATCTGTCCTCATCCATCTTACTTCTCCACTAACATAACAAGTAAAGTTTATTTCTTAACACAACTTGATGAATTATTCTATCTTATTGTAATTGAAACTGTATCTTCAGACTGGAGGAGCTCGTGGTGAAATATTAACAGGTTCGATGTAGCGCTTGTTGAGGTGATCAGTGGACATCCATTTCTTATCAAGAATCCTCCACGCCTCGGATATCGCTAAAGGTACAATTCCGATCTTGGCGAAAGCGACGCGCGAGTGCGACCGGCGACAATGACGTGTGACTGCGACCGCGACCCACTATTTTGTATGAAATACTATAGGACACTTACGAGTGCAAGCGACCGAGTCGCGCGAACAATGGCCGTGGCTTGCGAACGACGATCGCACAGGAAGCAGTGTGGTCGTGCAACGCCGCCGAAAAGCACATGAAGTGGTATTTCCCACATATGAGGATGATAATTAGGTTGGTTGAAATTAGAGAGATATTAATAAAACCCACTTCTGTATGATGCAAGACTTAAATCAAAAAACTAACTTCGTGAGAAAATATTTTCGGAAAAAAAAATGTTATGGCTTCATAGTAATGTCAATGCTCAAGGGTCAACGCTACCGACCAAAAAGCTACTCTAACCATCTAGCTAAGCAACAGACTGCAAGAGCACTGAACCAGTGTTACTTCACGCGCCTCTGTCGCGAGGATTCGTTTGCTATAGGTCGTTTAGCGACAGGCGACCATGATTTCCTGGTCATCTGGTCGCGCGTCGTAGGTACCTACAGTTCGAATATTCAGGAGCCAGAAAATCGGTCCCCAGTCTTATCAAGGGTTACCCTATTATTACTCAGCTACTGGGTTGTGGAGTGCCAATTCTTTAATTTTCACATTCGCATCGCATTCGCATCTCAATAGCAATCTGTCAAAAATGTATGAAAATTAAGGCTTTTTTGACAGTTTGCGATTGACATGCGAATGTTAGTTGTTTGAAATGTTTAAAAATTGTTTAAAAATGAAAGTTGTTTAAAAATTAGTGGAAATGGCCCTCTATCTCTATCTTTTTGAGACTATTTATACACATGTCATTTTACTGTTAAATTATGAATAAATTGATTTGATTTGATTTGATTGATTAAGTTATCTTGTTGTAAGCTAATCTAGACTTGAAGATACCTACAACAATGTTATTTTTCATAAAGATTCAACCTCAGTTTTTATGTCAACATAATAATTATGAACAACGAAACGATAACCGATATAACTTCCTAACGACTGACCCAAATGGGAAAATTATAGTTTAGTAGTGGTCGGAATTGTCAGGACGAGATTTGTATGAAAGATTTTTTTAGTATATTTTAACATACATGTGTATAAAGGATCCAGAAAAAGCATGACTAAGCACAAATCTATCTACATATATAAAAATGAATTGCTGTTCGTTAGTCTCGCTAAAACTCGAGAACGGCTGAGCCAATTCCGGTAATTCTTTTTTGTTTGGTTCGCCAGAATTCAGGAAAGGTTTAAAAGCAAAAAAAAAATGGGTAGGTAGGGTAGCCAGTTGACGGGAGTGAAGCCGCGGGGGACAGCTAGTATAATATAAAAATACCAAAATGTAGTGTAAAGTTTACATTTAAAAAATTGATATAATAAAAACTTGCCGGCCGCAATCGACATTGATGTCGTATTGAAATTAAATTGATGTACAAATGTAGGATGAGGCTTAAAATATTTAAGTGCTTTTATTTTATAGGTAATTTTTTTCTGAATGTTTATTTCATTTGTAGGTTATTTTTCACTGGAAATATTTGCAGTTATCAATTCTATGAACTTATTGATAATCGTATAGGTACCATACCAGCGTTCGATTGTTTTGTTTTAAAAACAATACAAGCGAACCCTTTGGGGAAAACAGGTATGATGTTTTTGTGTATGTGTTGATTAAAAATGTAATTCCCATAAAATGCTTTTAATACAAAAACCTATAAAGTAAGTGTTGTTATTTATTAATTCCATATTTCCAACAAACTACACATCACAATGAGGATTTGCGGATTTATACGCACGCGAAACTAGAATTACCAGAGAGCTGAATTATGTTTATTATAGGATTATATACTTACTTTTTGACGGGGAAAAGGTCATGTTTAACATAAAAAAACTTAAAAAAAAAAACACTTCAAAGTAAAAAATAACTTTAATTTCGGAAGTCGGTGTTTTTGTTACTTTCTTCGTATTTTGACACCGACTTCCGAAATTAAAGTTATTTTTTACTTTGTAGTGTTTTTTTTTGGAAGTCGGTTGTATTTTTTGTAAAAAGTTTTCTATTTTTCACTTTTTAGTGGTGCCCCACACCTAACAACACCACTGCAAAATCGCAGAAAAGCAAAATACGCAATTTCGATTATCAAAGAATCATCTAAATAGTCAAATTCCAGGTATTTCGATTTCAAATCCAAAGTTCGTAACCGATTTTGATATGATTTAAATGGGACCAATCTGCAAGTATATCCTTTCAGATAAAACAAGAATTTTTAAAATCGGTTCATAATTGTCGGAGATATGAGGTAACAAATATAAAAAAAAAAAAAAAAAAAAAACATACAACCGAATTGATAACCTCCTCCTTTTTGGGAAGTCGGTTAAAAACTATTTTTTTTTTAAATATAAAACGGGGAAACTCTTGTCCCAAATCTCACCTGATGGAAAGTGATGATTAGGCCGAAGATGGAAGCGAGTTTCACCCGGAATCCTCTTCTCAGAGGAACTGGCTATCATACCTCTAACTGCCGGAACACAACAATGCTGTTAACATTGTTGTTATGGCGACAGACTTAGACATGGTGGTGGATTTTACTATGTCTTAAGTAATACCTATACTTTATCGTACTGTAGTTATATATTCATAGTATTATTATTTCAAACAAATGAACGGTAGGTATTGATAACATGCTCACATTTGCATTGTGCGACCGCTACACAAGTCAAAATAAAAAGTACTATTATATATTGTTTTGGTGTCGCATTTGTATTCTGGAAGAGCCACCTTATGGAAAGTCAAAGTTACAGGGAAGCCTAATGTGAGGACCAGTGCATGAAACTAAAGGATATCTACTATAGTTAGAAAATAAACTTTGGGTCTTTAGGTGTTATTAAACTGCCTAACTTAATACAAATATAATGGGACTGCCGACAGTTATTATTCTTTTTCTTTACATAGGCGGCAAAAACATCATCTCCGTATTTTTATGCTGTATAGGACGTTGTGTTAAAGGAAACAATCTTTAGTTGTTAATACTTAAAAGTAGAATCATTGAAAACTTTCCTTTTACGTTTTGTGTTTTTCCTATCTTTTCAGCCGTCTACTAGCTTGATATAGTAACATTCCCACAGACACTTCTATAACCTATTTCATTTCGCGAGGAATGTTCAAAATGGACACAACGCCTATAGCCGGGTAATTTAATTCCCTGGAACATTGTAAAACGTGGACACAGGGCTGTAACTCATAACCAGGTGTCAGGATTTACGTCCACACAATATGTTATAAAAATCCGGCCATTTTATTTTACGGGTCCACATGATATGGTATTTTATTTTGTACCAGAGTTATTCATCTTGACGCTTGTAAAGGTGACGGGATAATTTTTATGTTTTAGTTTTACATGGAATCTTTTATTTTGTCGTCTTGTCTTATAGTAACTACATGATATGTTGAAGTAGTGATAAAAGTTTATATTAGGCAAACACTGTTATTAAAGCACCAAGCCAGAGCAAAAATATTGGAGGTGGTTACAGTTAGTAGAATGTACCTCTAATATTTTGCTGGCTTGGTACAGTAGTACCAAAGAAATCAAACTTTTTTTTAAGTGGAAAAATGTGGGGGTCCTTTAAGTACCAACCTACACTTCTGCCTAACCCTTCGTGGCACACAGGCGTGAAGTTTGTAAAAAAAACTAGGTTGTTTGAGAATATACAATTAAATAAAATGAAATAAACAACTCTTAACTAACTAAAACTAAAAATAAAACTAACATATGGCGTCGAAAAATTCGTCCGCATTGCTAGCCACTGGTAATGAGCCTAAAAGGCTGGCAGCATTGCCACGTTGTATGGCAATGCTTATCCTTTGGCCGAGGTATTAGCCAGCCCTTGGGTCACGCGAAGTGTCAACTAAGCGTCTTGACAGATCTTTAAACAAGTTATGGGCACTCAGACCCCACGAACCGAGAGTTTCAACCCCAAACGGCTCGAAAAATAATTTCCTACGAGGTTATTAAATTTCCGCCGCTTGAGGTTCTCTGCAGCCGCGGCGGCAGCGCCAGCACAGCACGAAGAGCTAGGAAGATGGGATGGCGCAAGAGTATCGACGCAGGTAGCGTCCCACACTAAAGGCCTACCCATCTTCCAAGGAAATAACGACATGCCGTCCGGTCTCTTGCCATCGTCACGTGCCAGGCCATTGGGTTCTAATACAGCCGGAAATGAATTAAAGAAAAACATTTTTACATGCAACAGCTTTCTCGTCACATCAGACGTGGTCATATTGTAGCGGCAACAATGCCGCCACAAGAAAAACGGAGTCTACATCGCAACAAAAAAAACCGCGATGCCATCTATCCAACTGGCGGCGAACTAAAAATCGTACTATCGTCCCGAATATGAACTATCGGGCAGTTGCCCGTCAGGCACAAGAAACGCCCGGTCGGAGGATCCTCCCTTTTCAATGGAGGTTTACGGTACTTTACTACCTGCACCGCATACCCCCCAAAACATAGTGAATGATTTTAATTTTCATGAGGACCCTTTTGTAATATTTTTACTATATTTTTGTTGGACCGACGTCATTTTGGTTGGCCTTAATTATTGTCACATGTGCTTCGTTTGATTGAAGGGCAGGTCCAAATTAGGCGCTTAATTAGGAACCACAGATTGCGCTGGGCGACTGATTGATTTATGTTATCTTTACCGAACAATCCGAATAAAAACTATAATACCAACCTATCAAAAACCGATTATTATATATACATAATATTTGCTTTAACCTCCTCCTGCTTTAACTCTGTGAAAAATCTGAAATTAAAATAACAGGAAAGATTTTCAACATAAGTCCTCTCGATTTCTGCTTATAAAGTTTCCAGTTATGTCTAGCAAATCTGTGTAAAGTAGACCTGCCTATGTATCTAGGTAAGTATGCAAAGCAGCAAGTTTGTAAACTAACCGTGTTTATCTTGTACGTTTACCTAAAACGAAGTTGAGGTTCACTCGCTAAAAGTTGTATCTATGGTGTAGGTTACGCTGCGTAGGTTAACGTTACACTACATTGTCTATGGATGTGTGCGTAGACTAACAAGATGGCGCGGATACTATAATTTTCTTCGTGTTGTTGCTCTGCCATGCTAATTCGTGGTGGGTTGAGAGGCACGTGTTCAGTTTTGGAAGTTTAAGGGGTCGGACAGGTTTAGCTAGTTTCGGAATTGGGATTTGTATTTTATTTTGGCATATTTTTTTATGAGAGAAATAAACTATATAAAAAAAAACTAATCTTTGTTTTTTTGTGGAAATCCGACACTAGTCTTGCCAAAGAGTCCCGCGTTACCCAGTTTGTGGATTTTGGAGATCAGGTAGGCGGTCCCTTCACTTAAAATACTGGTACTCGGCTGAATCCGGTTTTACTGTAAGCCGACCCACATATATAGTTCGGAAAAGGTTAGGCAGACACACTTTGCTTTTTCATTGTACTCATTTTTCAATTAATTGCTTCTGTAATTATAATAATTACATTAAAACAGTTTACAATAAAAATAACCGTCAAGCCAATTTGGGTAACTTTTCTTTGTCATCATCTTAATAACGAAATAGAAGCAGGTTGGTTCGCCTAAAATAACCAGGCTGACCGACATAACCCCTTAAAACACCTCAGAAAAGAGGGTAAGCCATTAATGCAATCGTCCCCAAATAATAATGTGGGTTACAAACATAATTTAACGTAATTGAAACCTACCGAAGCGTGAAAGCTTATTTTGTGTGACCAACAATTTGGCTGTCAAAGCGATTCGTCTACAAAATGGTGGACAGCGTTCATCATTCGAAACCTGTAGGTACATGCGGGACCACCTGTTTTTAATTACGAACACAACCGTATGGCTGTACCTATTGCCGGCCCACGGATTACCGGCGCGAATGAAATTAACTCAACATTGGGTGTCAAATTTGTATAGTCATGATACGCATAATAAGTTCTGTTCTGTTTAATTAAATGATTTAGAAGACCACATAAGGTTAATGTGGGTTTAGGTTTGTGACATCAATGTATTTTGTTGAAATAGGTAAGTTATAGAAAGAAAACCTGATGATGAATGATGTTAATGATCTCAGTAATAATTGTTTTAATTTTAATTTACAGTTTTAGAAAAACTTACAGCTAAACATTTTCATACAAGAGAGAGTAATAAAAATAAGGCTATATTAAAATTTTCACAGATAGAAGAGAGCTTATAGACAAAAATGTGAGAGAAGTAAACACGTTGAATATCTTCAGGGTTAAAAGAACTATGGTTTTCTAGAGTGAACGTATAGTATATTAAAATTGGCATACTATGTTTTGTTAGCACAGAAGATAGGTACGTACCTATAGGTTTATCGCCATTTGCCATTTGTATCCATGGCCTAATGGGTTCGTGGGATGTTACTTACAAAACGTATGTTTCCTTTATTTCCGAGCTTCTCTAGCCTCCTCTAGATAAGGAAAGGGCCGGATCCTTTTAAAACCTTTTCCGATTATCACTAGCTTTACACGATTGGGGATTCAATCGGTTCTCGGACGCGGCCGACGAACTCCTTCACTGTAGGTATTTTTAGTATTTATAAAACATCACATTTTCTGATAAATAAATCATAGCTGGAATTTATCTAATAGTCTTTATCTTTAAAAAGAAAACATCGCAAGCTTCTTTACATAAACATTTATAAGTATTCATTTGAGAAAATCCGTTTTTATGTGGTAACGTTCTTTGAAGTTGCTTCTCAAAGCATTCAGTCTGCGTGGGATTTTACTTATACAGATCGGAAACCTTAGGTGAGCAAAGAAAATACAAGAGCTGCTCGTGTTTTGTTGATGTTTAACAAAACGTTCCGGGGCGCACTCATGTGAAAAAGAACTATTGAGGTAGAACTTCATATAAATTACGCTAATGCATTAAACCGTTAGAATTAACTGAGTATTTGTTGTTTTATTTTAACACCTGGAGTGTAAATTGTGTATGTTCTGCATTTTAGTAAATCTACATGAAAGAATTGAATGAGCTTTTATACTTAGAAAGGTACACCGGATTACCCCGTTACCCGGAGTTTCATTGGAGCATGATATCCAGGTGAGAGTTTTGGTCAATCTGCTAAGAAATAATCTCTTCTCAACATATCCCAAAGAGCGGATTTGTTTATTCCTCGTCCAAAAGCGTGCTTCGGTTATAATGATCCACCGCCCCCTATACTCAAACCAATACACACAGCTATCCTATGCCCGAGATTCATTATCGCATCAATTTGGTCTAGCTATAGAACAATCCTTTGACGTATAACCCGACTAATTCTCAGAGTCGGGGCAAACAGTGCATTAATCACAATATTTGTGAATACGTTACGGGGCGGTATGGCGTCGGCGTCGTTTGCAATTAGTTTTTACTGGCGGTAATTAGGGAGGGCCGATTGCGCAGAACTCCGTGCCTGTGCGCGACGACTACGCGGCTTTATAAGGATTAGAGGGGCCCGAGTCTGCTATTTTTATAAATTTGTCATTCCGACACGATGTCATTGCCATGCCAGTGTCATTTTGCTAAAAGTTCGTCATCTGCTAAATTCATATTGGCACGGTCACTGGCACGTCAGTGGCCGGTCACTGGCACGTCAATGATCTCGTAATAGAATTGCGGTAGGAATGCCGATTGCCATTATTATAAAACCGAGCTTTTGAGCATTTATTCAAGCCAGATTTTATTTATATTTAGTTTTACACATTATTTATTAGTGTTATAAGCAATCTGAAGTAGTGAGAAGTTCGTAAATACTAAATCGGTCATTAGGTACGAAATTACCATTCATATATGGCTTTCTTTCAATGGCGTGTCAGTGTTTGATCATTGGAATGTCATAATGACGCCATTATGATGCCATTATGTTAGTAGATTACCAAACTTGTCAAAATAAACCATTTTGAAATCAGTGATCGACCATTCTGACACTATTGTAATAGCAGACTCGGGCCCCTGGTCGTGTATTGGATTGACAAACGTTTTCGAAATGTCACGTGATCAATCCCTTATCTTTTGGCATTTCACATTAAAAATCGCTGATAGAATGGCACTTTTTCCCAAGCCTAAGGATTACCTAATACTGTAACTTGTATATTGATGACTCTTTAAACGTAATTTACATTCAAGAAGCATCATAATAGGGAATATGCATGAAAAAAATATTTATTATCAATACAGTTTATCTAAAAATAAACAAAAATAAAATACTAACAGTGAAAATAGAATCAAAATTGACCGAAAAACAAACGAGATATAATTGTTTTAAACAAATATATCTGTCTCTCTCGCGAAAACGCTGTTCTATGGCAGCTGTATAGGCGTCATGGATTTTGACGTCATAGTCCATATAGGACTTCTCTTTCTAATTGTAACCTTTGAAGTTTTAAATCTTTATCGCTGCTGAAGGTTTTTAAAAAATAATTTCATGATTGTTTATTAGAGCTAATAAGTATTTTACTATGCAAATAAAAAAATTGCATGCATATTCCATATTCTCTAACCCTTATCTCAATTAATTTGTGGTCGGTGCAATTTACTTCAAATTGCATAATCCAAGTACTCATCATCTGCCTAGCCTTTTCCCAACTATATTGGGGTCGGCTTCCAGTAAAACCGGGTTCAGCTGAATACCAGTATTTTACGTGGAGTGGCTGCCTACCAGACCTCCACAACCCATTAATGGGGTAACACGGTACTCCTTGGCAAGACTAGTGTCAGAAATTCTGGCTTTTCTGGATTTTTTGGCATAATCCAAGTACTCATCACTCATTGATGTAAAACTAATATTTATCAAAGATTTTTTGGATAGGCGCTCGTTTGACCACTATCTCACCTGATGATAAGCGATGATTGCCTAGAAGTAACCTATTCACTCTTGACTTAAAGTCTCCCAGGTTGTAGCTATCAGGAAACACAGACTCGGTCAGGGAATTCCACACCTAGTAATCCGTCAGCACCCGCTCATTAAAATATGAATAGTAAGACAATACAAGTTTGTCCTTATAGCGCCTTGTGGACGTTGACAGGAAATGTAGAGTGGTTACATAAAAATACAATGCATGTTACCAAAGTACAGACTGACATCTAACAAACTTTCTTGAACAAACAGCTGTATTTTTGAGTAAAAGCAATTTCATTCCATTTTAGAATTTCAACATCCGGTTGGTAGTATAGAATAGCTATTCGAAGCCAGGAACTCGGAACTTATAATCCGTTAGCGACTAAAGTTTGGAAGAAACTAACGCGACAACTCTAAGCGTTCATAGTTCTACTTTTCCAGTAGGAAAGTACCAAAAAATAAAAGTTGCCGTCATCGCCACATGCGAATTGGAATTAGCAAGAGCTCGTTGTACCGGGCAGCAAACTACATTTGCATTGGAAATTGCACCTTATTTTTGTTATCGTAGGCACATATTGGTTTATCGATGCAAATCGATATCGGCTCGATGCCCAAAATGTAGGAGTATTCCAGCATGTCATTTGTTTACTTATCGAACTCTGTTAATTGGTCGTAATGAAAAAGCTGAATAGGTACTTATTTAATAATGGCTAATCGATGTAGCTGTCGAACAACAATTAAAAATAGAATAAAAAATATCATGAATTATGAACAATGTTTAAATATATCATTCCTTTAATTTTTTTCTTTAATTACAATCACATTATTGCGATGCTTAATTTGTAAAATGGTTTTTGTTTAGGTATTAATGTTGCCTACAATTAATTAAACCAAAAATATGGATAACTAAATATTCAAGCAGGCAAGTAAACCGGGCTTGATATTAATTTGTTGTTTAAATTTCGTGGTATAATATATCAAATGAAACAGTTCATTCAAAAATATAAGGGATATTTACTTAAATAGAAACGGTTTAAATTGGGAACAGATCATTTAGAATGATTTAACTTATCTTAAACTTATATTTGGATATACCTAAATATACACAGTCAACGAAGCTCTTCACAAGAGACGTACTTACTTAAAAGAAGAAGACCAAAGATAGACATTATAAAACAGGTAATAAATCACTGTTAGACGCAATTATTCCCATTAGCCAGGCCACGAGCGTTCTTTAAATAATTCCTTATGTTTAATACGCAGGGGCTGGTGTTGACCCCGCCGGACCCTTAACCTCCGCCCGGGCACGTAGGTTTACCAGTGTAGCGGACCTTATCCGGAACGTACCCAAAAAAAGAAGATTAAGCTATAATTCTACAAATACGTTTTATTTTTTGGTCTTTCTCTACCTTTATTTCAAAGTTTAACCGAGTTTTCTGAGGATTTTACATCGATCTTTCAAATTTTTCGATTACAAAAATTGTTGACATTACGGGACGTAAAACTATCTATCATTCTATTGTAGTAGGTAGTCTTCATTTTCCACAAATGAAAAGGGCTAAATGGAGAAAAGAAGGGAAAGTGGCACAGAACATTGTTTGCCGCTGAAACAGAATCTTAAAGTGGCTGAAGAGGCCGGAGTGAATGGGGTGATTCCTAATTAGCGCCGCGTCAGCCCCGATCCCGGCATGAATGAATCATAATTTTATACATCCTCGTCAGATTAAACATTCTCTTTGAGGTATAATACCCAGATAATTCCCAATAGCTTTACAAACTTATGATTCCGTCTCTAGATACTTATTTAAAATTAAACGTTCAAAGAACAGACAGTCTTTATTTTGCGAAGCTCAGTCAGTGTCAATAAATTGTTGAAGCGAGTGCGGCCGCTGCAATTTTTACTAAACGAAAAAGTAAACGTTGTTATTCGAGAATCGACCAATTGCTAGTGTATTTATTGTTTTGTGCTGTTCGAGAAAATTTAACTGTGGAGCACAAACAGACAGTGCGGATTGATTAGACTGTTGTTTTAATGATACGCTAATATTATCATCGATGTAGTCTTATAGTTAGTAAAGTGCGGGTTTTAGTTCCGATTGGTTTTCTTTTTGTATTTTATGAGACTACTACTGTTTCTTATTTTAGAATTGGAATATTTTTATAGAAGGTTACTCCAGATTTAGCCGAATAAATTCATAATGTTACGATTGGGAATTTTATTTTACCGATTTTAGCGGTATATTAACCTAGTAACTATATGAATTGAAAGAAGAATATCATAGCTTATAAGAAAATCTGTAATATTTTCTTTTACTAAAGAGGTTTTTCTTTCAGTGCTTTTACTGAGACACTAAGGCCAGAGGGCCAATTCTACTAATTTTAAACAACTTTCGCATTCGCATTTCAATCGCAAAGTGTCAAATAAGCCTTAATTTTCATACATTTTTGACAGTTTGTGATTGAGATGCGATTGCGATGCGAATGTGAAAATTAGTAGAATTGGCACTCTGCACTCTGTTTACGGAGACGCGGGGCGGCGAACGTCCTTTCCGTTTACGGAGAGGCGGTGCCTGCAGCGGGCCGCATCATCACACGCGCAAACACAAACTTATGGCAATGTATGATGTTGTTTGCGGAGCCGCGGAGCGACCGCCGCGGCGGCGGACATCGGACGCTTGACACTCAAACTAGCGTTGCAAACGTGTGGAAAATTCTCCAAACTGCGAAAAATCTCAAGTTGATTTGGGATTTATTGGAGATTGGCAAGATGTGGGGAAAATGCGGAGATTTTGAATATCGATAGTCCGGACCAAGTCAGAACACTTTCTTAAAAAAAAATATTACTTGTCTTAAGGATAAGCCTCCGAAGATGATTTCAATGAGAATCACGTCTAAACGGCTTTACGTAATTTTTTGGAAAAAAAAAATTTTACTTTAGACTATTTTCTTAGTAATTTGGTGTACTCTATTCTGTTCTATTTTATGCAAATTTTGACTTTTATTCTTGCAGATTGGTCCCATTTTAATTTTATCAGAATCGATTAAGAAATTTGGATTTTAAATTGAAATAGCTGGAATTCGTTTACTTGGATGATGGTTTTTTGTCATCCAAGTAATCGACATTGCGTATTTTGCTTTTCCGCGATTTTGCAGTGGTGTTGTTAGTTGTGCATGTGGGGTACCACTAAAAAGTGAAAAATAAGAAACTTTTTACAAAAAAATACAACCGACTTCCAAATAAAATAAAAAAAAACACTACAAAGTAAAAAATAACTTTAAATTCGGGAGTCGGTGTTTTTGTTAGTTTCTTCGTATTTTGAACCCACTTCCGAAATTGAAGTTATCTTTTGTAAAAAGTTGTGGTGTCAACGCTTGTCTGCGGCGGCGGGTTGGCGACCGTCGCGGTTGACGCCGCGTGCACCGTCTCGGCCGAGTAGGTACCTATTCCAAACAAACGCCTGTAAAATCGCTTTTCCGTAAACGCTCTCATACAATGCAATATGTTTGATTTAAGGGCGGGCCGCAGCCGCACGCGACGCTGCGTTTATTTTCTAATTGAATAAGAACCTTGCTCTTTGTCGTCAAAATGACTGTTCAAAGCATGCCATACGTATTTTCCGATGAAAAACTTTTCAAACGTGCACTTCTCTTCTAATTTTCTTTTCTGTTATAAATGTTTAACTTAGAAGCTTCTTGCAAGGGCAGAAACTTGTTCAATATGAGACTTATGAAGCAAGTAATTCAGACTAGTGATGCACTGGCAGACACAAAGAAATATTTCGAGAAGTTTGTTGCATCGCACGACCGGGACAACGCTCAGATGTTTTACAACTCCTTTAGCGAACGTGCTTCGAAAATTCTTAACAGGGGTTTTAGCTCCAAGGAACGGTAACACGTTATCTACCGAAATTATGGACTGTGGGATCTCAAACATTATTTGTAAAGAAGTCCTTACCGCACGCTGCACTCTAAACACTTGGTGAATGAGAGCTTGGCCAAGATGCGATGTGATGCCAAAAACGAACTACACTGACTAGGCGACTTATTCATCTATGCGGTCAGTTTCGAACATTTTTGCTACTTGCCAGGTCATATGTTAGGTTCTAGGCCTAATCTCTTCAGTGTCTTATGGGGCCTTTTGGAAATTTTCAGTGTAGGAATATTGTGGCTTTGAAAAGATCTTGTAAGTCTGCTGATACGTAAAAAAAATTGATTTCAATATTTTTTTTCACGCTGGTTAATTGATCATACCTGTTTTATAAAAGATACCCACATCTTCGTTTTTTTAAGAAATGAAGGAACAATGGCAATGTTCCACTCTTGCATGCCGTAGGTGGGTAATGTAATTCACGATACAGAGTGAGACCGCGTTGTGCCGTATCCGGACGTGACGTCACGCCCACCATTACACGTGCGGCGCTGTAGTGCTGTGCGCGTAATGCCGCACGCTACTTGATATTCGTGCGCGCACCCCACCACATTTCACCCCGGCACCGGCTGCTCTTAGGATCCTGAACTTTGTTATTTAACCTTTTTTTCTTTGGCAACATTCCTTGGCTATGCAGCAGAACTGTTATTTTCCGCAATCGGTTATTATTAGTAATAGCCGATACTATTTCGATACATGTGTTTTGTGAGTTGCGGGAATCTGACACCGTTGTGAACATTGATATTCCGACGCAGATAAACCGACCACGTGGCATGCCATGATAAGGATGCCTCAGCTATGAAATTGATTTCCAGCGTTGGGATTTTCAGCCAAGTACGTGTGGCAACCGCATTAGGGCAGATTACGGCTGTATCATCAAATTATAGAAAATCTGTTTATAGCATGAATTAAAGGATGATAATGCTCACAAAAACCGCTATTTGCGTGCTACAAAATTTAAATATTAATACGAAATAAACGTCAAAATATTTCCATTACAAAAACAGATATCCACACGGTTAATGAATTGTAAAACAAACGTCGGTAATTAAAACATCCCGATGCAGTGGTCCGCAATTCTCCAGTTTGAAAACCGACCAAACATGTAAACAAACCGTTCCCGTTAACCCCGATTTCGCCGACCGCATCGCATCCTCGCGTTTTGTTTTTTTTTTTAGTTCCAAGTTGATTTGTGTAGTTGTTGCTTGGTAACCCCAACGTTATTCGGAATTTAAAATAAAATCTCACATATCGTGAGCCGCGTTTTCCTTGAATATTTAAAAAGTCGAAAATGGAAGGAGGTTTTTCGCTTCCTGTATTTTATGTTCCACTTTATTTTGTTTAAAAATTAATCTGTTATTGAGAACCAGCTTTATGTTGGTATAATATAGTTCTTAATTAGTTTTCTCTCAGACTCTTCTCTTCTCTCAGAGATTTTTTATCAGCCTTGAAAGTGTATTTAAAAATTTGATTTATATGTAAAAAACAAACCGGTCAAAAGCGAGTCGGACTCCATCGGCGAGGCCTATAAATATTTGTCAGAAAATTTTAAAAGGGCAGTGTATATTGCAGTTTTAGATCAGCGAAAGTTTTTGAATGCTAGTGAACTAATGTAATGTTTGTTGAAAAAGTTTGCTATATAGTTTTATTTTTCCAGTAATCTTTCAAACTTCTATTTAAAAGAGGGGGGGCGGATGTTTTTTTTTAATTTGCAATCAAAAGCTAAAAACCTTAGGCCTTAGTAGCTCAACTTCGAATTTTTAAAAACCCCTTTCAGTCACAAAAAATGCATTTACATTTTATTTCTTTCTTACATGTAAAACAGCTGAGCAAAAATTATTTAAAACCACTCCAAATTTCAAGTTGATAGCATTAGTAGTTCTTGAGATATCCAGCTGTGGCGGACGGACAGACTTAGTCACACCATAAGGGTTCCTTTTTATCATTTTGTTACGGAACCCTAAAAACTTCAGCAATATTAAAAACACAAGTCAGCTGATTCGGTGACCAAGTTCTTGTAATTAGCAAAATGTTGTTAGGTTGTGTCACTTCCACTTAACTTTATGAGGTGTCGGCGAATTCTTTTGGAACAGTTCCCTTTTGATGTAGTCTCCATAACCGCGGTAATTTATTACTCGTTACCGACCAGCTTCGTAACCCTTGTTTATTCCGACAGCCCAAACTATTTAGGTTGCCTGTGAATTATGATGTAGCGAAATATTTTGCCCGTCAAATGGTAAATGACAATGTTATTTACAAAAAGCTCGTTAGAGTTTAAAGCGGAGTTGAAAGTTGTACGCTCACTGTGAAGTTGGAATAGCAACGTTTGGGAAATTGAGAACACAAAATACCTAATAGATTTTAAAGAGGATATCATACGTGGGGATAAAAAAACCGGCCAAGTGCGAGTCAGACTCGCGTACGACCTATAAAAACGGCATAAAAATCACGTTTGTTGTATGGGAGCCCCCTTAAATATTATTTATTCTGGTTTTATTGCGCTATGATGTCACCATGGAGACGGAGTAGCTTGTGTCCATCCCTGAAACGGCTTGACCGAGATATAGTTTTTACCTGTTAACCCAAAAATAGGAGGTTCTCAATTCGGTTGAATTTTTTTGTGTTTGTTACCTCATAATTCCGTCATTTATGAACCGATATGAAAATTTTTTGTTTTATCTGAAAGGATATACTTGTCGATTGGTCCTATTAAATTTATTTCTAAATCAGTTACGAAGTTTGTATTTTAAATCGAAATAGCTGGAAATCGTTTACTTGGATGAATGTTTTTTGTCAACCAAGTAATCGAAATTGCGGATTTTGCTTTCCTGTGATTTTGCAGTGCTGTTAGGTGTGGCGTACCACTAAAAAGTGAAAAATAAAAAACTTATTACAAAAAAATACAACCGACTTCCAAATAAAATAAAAAACACTACGATATAAAAAAAATACTTTAATTTCGGAAGTCAGTTGATTTTTTGTAAAAAGTTAAAAAATAATAAAGTAAGTACATAATAAGTTATTTTTGTATTAAATATGTACTTTGTGCGTCTTTTCTGGCGGAATATACGATTTTTATTTCTTAAAAATAAAACAATTTGATGGAAATGGGACAGGATCGCTTTGAATCTCAATAATAATTTCTAACTGGTAAAAATCATTTAGAACAAAACTAAAAAAAAAAACAAACAAACGTTTTTTCAAATAAACAACAATTAGATACCTACCTGTCCTTTGTACGGTAATAAGTTCTTACGCTCGTTTACGAGAGAGAAAGCTCCCAACAAATCCGATAAACTAAAATACTTACCAAACGATAGACGGCACCTAAATCAGCGCGAAGGGCCGGATTGTTATTGTCTCAGCATGCAAATAAAGATTTATAGAGTCGAAGCTGAACAAGTTAAACGCCTCTAAATTTAGTAGGAGCAATCTCCCTCGCGTGCGATTCGTTATGTAAAAGTCGAGACATCGCTATAACAGGCGCTTTACAAGATAGAAGCCGCGATAAAAAATTCAACACGCTCTCGATTCCGTTTTTCAGTATCACCCTGACCTTTTTTACGACACGTCGACTATTACAGTGGTATTTTTTTACATAAACAACGCAGCGACATATGCGCGGGTTCCTTATAGTTCGTCGCACAGAGTGACAGAGCACGGAAACGCTGCACTCGGTCGGTAGCGACAAGAATCGGATGCCTTCAGTATAAAAAAAAAAACAATTACCGTGTGTTAGCCACGCTAAAACAAAAAAAAGATTTTTTGTTTTAGCGGATAGACATAGAATATACAGAATTGTTTTTTTTTTTTGTTTTTTTCACCAACTAGGTATAAGTCTTACGATTGTGACACTTTTTATTTATGATTTTATCAATAACAAATAGGAACTACACAATTAATCGGGTCCAGTTACTAATATATGCGTGCTCGCGCAATGTGCATTGAGGAAAAGCTACGGCTGCTACTACCCATAGTCATAACTGTCATGGGCCGTAAACTTCTACGATTAAACGGTGAAACACTCGGTTTATATTATATGTGAAGTTTTGTTAATATCGTCTCCAGCAGTGGCCACTAAGTTCTTGATGCTCTGTGGTTCGTCGCGTCGAATACAACTTTAACTCCGTTTCTACGAGTAGGTACCGTGCACCAAACATGCTTGCTTTCAAACTTTTATGTATAAACTTTGTGAATTACACCCGAAAGCAGCTTCTTGCGATGCGTGCCTTTTTTATATCAAAAATATTCTTGTATGGATATAAACTAGGTTTTTAATCTCGAAATAACTTTTTACGTTTGCGATTTATAGGTTAGCTTTGTCTACGTAGTTATTTTCGGTGAATATTAATAATGCTGGCATAAGAATTCAATAGTGCGTAGCAACAGCTATAAAATATTTTTTTAGTCTGTCCACCTCCAAGTAAAGGTATCCCATGCTTGAGGAGGAATCCTTCGAGTTTTAATGAAATCTGTTCAGTACGTCCTGAAGGCTTCCCGCATGGTGTAGGTACCGATGACCTGGTAAGGGTCGCGGGTAGCCGATGGATGCGAGACGCACAGGACCGGTCGTTGTGGCGACTCTTTGGGAAGGCCTCCAGCGGTGGACGACTTACGGCTGATATGATGACGTCATGCCATCATCTCCTTCGCTGGTCTGATTGGCTGTCTTGTTTTCGACTGAATTTCGGGGAATTAAATACATGACAGTCAAAATATTTCGATAAAATGTTTAAATTTTCAGAAAATAGTACTTACATGTTTATAAAAAAAATACAAAATAATTGCCAAACTCTATAATTTTCGTAAATAGTCTAGTAGATACTGCCCCGGTTGGAATGTGTGTGTTTTGTAAGCTTTGATCCGAAACTAATAAAAGTAGTTGAGAAGTGCACACGAATACTTCTTGAGAGCAACTTTTTATCTGTTTAGTTAACTTGCTGTTGCCTGTTGAAGTTTTTGTATAATATTCTACACGGTAAGAAAGTATTATAAAGTACGTGTAAGAGTTTTCCAAGTCGAAAGGGCAGTTGGGTTATTGATGTTGAATCAACTTCCGTGAAGGTATCTTACTCGTCGGTTTTAGAATTATTCAGTTTTTCTACAAACAACTCGTATAATTGGTACAAATAGTACCTCCTGTGACACTTACAATGCGCCCCATACAGGATTTTTTTTAAGGCGTTGAGCACTTTTCGTGGGATGGGTATAAAATGTTAAACTCGCGTCAGGACATATGACCTGTTCGAAAATTCTTAAGACGGATGATTCAAAAATGTACAACGTCAATATTCAAGTTTTCACTTCTGCCGGCACTCCCGGATTGCAACCCGTTTTACTGCAATGTGAATGTGACATAAAAATCTCTTTAACCAAAACCACGCAAATTTTTAAAGAATAAATCCGTTTACGTCCACTTCTTCAAAGGACGTTTGTATTAATAAAATTGAAACGTCAAATTTTCCGTGAGATGAGCCAAACGAAAAGAGGGCACTCCTTTCATGTGGCAACATTCACAGAAACATCCGAACATCTGGGATCAGTCACTCACATGTCGAAGAGACCGAAATGATACGCGATTTATCGGATCAACGCTCTGTTTACAGTTGCTCTTGTGAAAATATTCAGCACGTATAGCTGGCTATAAATATGTTGTACGCTGTTTGTACGTACTAATGCTCAGTTTTTTGTAACACTTGTTTAAAGGATAGGGTAATCGTGGTTAGAAGAATGAACATGCTGCGGGTGATACTGTAATAGTAAAGAGAGATCGGATAGATATAGATTTGAACCACCCTTGTTGTGTTACGTTAAAGTTTAGATAAGTGGTATGTGTAGTCAAGTAATAATTTTTACAATACCAAAGAGAATTCCTGATAATGCAAGTAACATAAAAACTAAGACTTCGCTTAAAAGAAAACAAGCGAAACCCGCATCCAAAAACAAGACGACGCACTTTTTATACCATTGTTTTATACTTCATTCTACACCAAATATCACAACAGCAAACATGAACAAGTAATTTTCTACTAAAATGTGCCACAATAGGACAAACTACAAGCAGGTAAGTTGATACCATTCCAGTCCCAACCACATTCTTCGACCACTTAGCAATGGAATCGTCTTCAGCAAAGATTCTTCAGAAATTCTCAGCTTCCAAGTTAGTAAAAAGTTTATTTGGAACAAACTGTCTGCGTCGACGTTGTAAGTGAAGCTGATAAGACTAATTAGATGAAACTCCTACCACACCGGGCACGGTCGGAAGTACTGCTAAAAAGTCTTTCGACAATTTCATCTCGTTTTTTCTAGGTAAAAATGTAGGGAACTACGTAGGTGGAAGTGTGGCGAGTGATATGATGAACGATGCTTTAGAGTGGGATGTCTCTGACCTAATGTAGGAATTAAACACTATGCACACAGGTACATGATGGAATACGAAACTGTTCTAAACTAATTTAAAGTATTCTATTTATATTTATGAGTTGGCTTTTATGGCGTTCTCTTTTACGCGATCATTATCTACATCTTGTTCGTCTGTCGATACCCGGTTACGTCAGAAAACTAGGAAGTCAATATCGTAATAATTATACAAAATTCTTTCCTTATTGAGTGAGTGACTGACAGACAACGCACAGTGGAAACTATACTTGTCGTAAAAAGCTGAAATTTGGCGTGTAAAACTCAAACTCTGTAAAGAAGCACTAAGAGAAGATTTCCTGAAATTCCAACAGAACGGTAAAAAACGGGGTATGCGCGTACAAAGTCACGGACAAAAGCTGGTGTCATATAAAGTAAAGTTTTGGATCGACATAATGTTTAGACTGCATTACTCAGACACAGAACAACTTCTAGAAATTTTGGAATGATAATATTAATTGGTTCCTCTCGTAAGTGTTTATTTTTGTTAAATTACATAGACTTAGTTTTTAGACATTAAGGTACCATTAAGCTTTTTCTCATAGTTGTTAAAGGAATCAAGACCAACGTAGTTGATTGTAAAGTGATGGCCTGAAACACAGGTTTAAATTAACCTAGATCGGGATGGTCGCTACCTAACATTGCAATTCAGAACAATCATCGCTTGCACCTATAATAATAATATCTTGGTTTTAGTTATTTTTAGGCGCTATAATTGTATGTTTAACGTATTACTGTTAGCTAAATGTATACTTTATGTAAATGTTCTTAATTGAATAAAGAAATATAAAATTTAAATTTAATGTCATCCTATTAAAGAAATAAATTTCTATATTTCCCTAAAAATTACAGATATTTGTACTTTAACTAACAATTTTTAAACTTATTTTAGGGTACTTAACGAATATTGTTTACATTTACACAAAGGCGTATGTATTGAAACTCGACATGGTTAAAATACCCATAAAATATAATGACAACTAAAATAACGACATCCATACTTTAGCGTGTTTAGTATGAAACACAGGAACACTTTAGAACTCTCCCTTTTATTCTATTGGTACGTCATGTTATTGGAGGCTTATTAAATATTCAGATTACAATTGAGTAAATGTTTATTTCTCTTTGACACTAGGCATATCAAGGGTCGTAACCCCAATTTAATAATATGGTTTGTATGCTGAACAGTGATTGAATTTTTGACTAATTGTTTGTGATTGATTTGAACAGTACCCATACACAGGTGTATGTGTTTCCATACTACATATTACCGTCATATTGCCAGATATTAGTACAAATGAATTTACCTAAGGCATGTTTGCTATGTAATAAATTGAACTACACCTAATTTTGAAAATGTGTAAATATTAGTTTTAATTTGAATGGTAATAAGTGGCTTTTTTCAGTAGGCAAATGAATACAAAAAGTTAAATATACTCATATGTACTGGTTTAAAAGTAGGTACATGATACTCAATCGGCTTCAAATTCACTAGCTTTTCAGAAGACATCAACTCCACATTGGTTATTAGCGCCTTGAATCAGGGCTTATTCACAGTTATATTCAAAAACATCTGTATTACACATGTATGTTCAAAAAACATTACGATCTGTTGAATATCAGTTCTTTACGATAAATATAAACACACAAAACATGCGTACGCGTTGTGTTCGCGCCAATATCATTTCAGAGAAAAATGCTAGTAAAGTGGCAAGTTCATACGTTAGAAACACCATCACTACATTGTAGATAATTAATTTGTTCCGTCTATTTTATCAGTAATAGTGGATAAATTAGCATTTCATTTGTACATTTTCGCGTCGTGTTGCCAGAAACAGCGGTCCATAATCATGAGCTCACTGCCTGATTGCTAAATTAATAATTTTATAATACGATAGCTGACCCGTGCCCACTTCGTTAGGCGGTACTTTACGGGTTAATATATAGCCTATGACACCCACAAATAACCTGGCTTTCTATTGGTAGAAGAATTTTCAAAATCGGTTCAGTAGATTATACCCGCTTTGGTCTGAGCCCGCTACAACCTCACAAACTTTACCTCTTTATATTATTAGTATAGATTTACTCTGAAGACATGTCATAAAAGCACAAAGATTTTTTTATTGCTACAGAATATAAGCGAAGTCCGACTCAAATTTTTATTATTTCAGGTAAGTATAGAAGAAGTTTAATTCTATTTCAATTCATATATGTATAATTTATTCTTATATAGGCCACCTACATTTTATTAACAGAGATTCTATACTGGTGTCTTTGGAGTTCATATAGGTACGAGTAGTTTTAAACGAAGATTTCTATAATTCACTCCGGCACCAAGTGGAACGTTTCGGCTCCACTTGTGTTTATCGAATATCTCGTATTATCTAGGTGTCATGTATGGTGTATTGTTTTTACTCACTTAACTTTTTTGCCGTTAGCAAGTCTCGAAAAAACATTGTTTCTTCTTAAATTATATTTGTAAAAGGCATCTTCGACGATTGACATGTTTCTTCGATCAATGTAGGTACCATTCACGATCGAGTACATTTAAAAATTGCCAGACCTTTTCTATACACCTGTAGCGCAAAGAAACAGAACAGATCTATCGAAAATAATAATGAACACATCACATCACATTTGAGTGTGTATGCTGCAAGCTACCTGTGTATGTATAATTGAGAGGTATTAGTCATTACCGCAGCATCCCGCGAGTGTGATCACCTGTGCGGATGATTCGTGAGTCAAACCAGACGCTGATGTAGTGTGGGTCATCGTAATGAGCTGATTGATCTACGTACAGCGGTATTGGACTGCTCCATTGGTCTCGCGACTGCTGAGCGAAAAAGTCCTGGGTTCGATTTACAGCTCGGGAAAAAGAGTTATAGGGTTTTTCCTTAGGATTATCTCTGTGACGGAGACTGACAGACCTCGGAAAATACGTTAAGCTGTTAGCCTTTAGGTCCTGCGCCAGATCTCTTTCCGGTCGTGTCGGGTTGTCGTCCTATCGAAATATAAGAGTGATAGAAGGGAGAGTGCACCTGTGTGGGCGCACAAGTTAAGCACGAAGTCTTATTATGCTGAAGGTACGCGACCGAAGTTCGGCATGATTACGCCTGTAATGCTAATTTGAATGATTGACGACACATTATGCTGACTGTGTTTATGGAACCTCAAAAGTAAAAAAAATACAACCGACTTCCAAAAAAAAAACCAAAGTAAAAAATAACTTTAATTTCGGAAGTCAGTGTTTTTGTTAGTTTCTTCGTATTTTGACACCGACTTTCGAAACTAAAGTAATTTTTTACTTTGTTTTTTTTTGGAAGTCGGTTGTATTTTTTTGTAAAAAAAAAATATTTTTCACTTTTTAGTGGTATCCCACACCTAACAACACCAATGCAAAATCGCAGAAAAGCAAAATACGCAATTTCGATTACTTGCATGACATAAAACTATCATCCAAGTAGACGAATTCCAGATTTCGATTTAAAATCCAAAGTTCACAACCGATTTTGATAAAGTTTAAATGGGACCAATCTGCAAGTTATCCTTTCAGATAAAACAATCTACACTAATATTATAAAGCAGAAGAGTTTGTTTGTTTGTTTGGTTGAACGCGCTAATCTCAGGAACTACTGGTCCAATTTGAAAAAAATCTTTCAGTGTTAGATAGCCCATTTATCGAGGAAGGCTATAGGCTATATATCATCACGCTAAGACCAATAGGAGCGGAGCAATAATAAAAAATGTTACGCAGACGACGTTGCGCGGGTCAGCTAGTCGGTTCATAATTGTCGGAGTTATGAGGTAACAAACATAAAAAAAAAACATACAACCGATTTGATAACCTCCTCCTTTTTGGGAAGTCGGTTAAAAAACGGAATCCTAATAGGATCACTTTGTTTTGGGTCTGTCTGTTCAGCTGTTCAGATTACACGACACGACACCACGATAGCGCTAGAGATTGACTACACTCAAAGTTGCGCAACTGAATTTCTGCCGCGTAAGTTCGGCACTTATGGTGTGCCATATCAGCTGAATACGTCGGAACGTAAAATCAGCCGCGGAACTTCGGTCGCGTACCTACGGCATAGTGTGGTTAGACATTAAAGGTATATCCCGCGCCGATGGCTAGTCTCCGTTGAGATTGGCCGCCCTGGCTGAAATCGGTCATATAGCGGTATTTATACAATGTGTGATAGAATTATCGCAAAACCTGTAAACGTGTATAGAAGGCAGGGCTTTAAATACCGGTAAAATTTTCATAACGTTACCTGCATTTGACAGAGTTACCGTTAATGTGAAAATAACGTTAACCGATTTAACGTTATTTTCGAAACATTTTATCGTTAATCTTTTTAACCGTTAATTGATTTATAACGTTAATTTTATCGTTATTTTGGATCGGTTAAGCTTGTGAGGTAGAATAAGCGTGGGGGCAGAGAGGCGATCAGCGGGCCGCCAAAGCTAAGCAAAGCCACCTTATACGCCGTTGCGTCGTGCCGTCTCGCTCGACCAAAACGTTGCCAGATTCTTACGTGTGAGACGTGCTGGTAGTACCTACAGTTAGCTGATTTAGTTATTTTGTCCAATAATTTATTTTCTTTTGTCAGTTGCTTGAGATCAATAACGGGTAGTTTTCATAGTAACAATTTTCGACATAATAATAGTGATAATTATGTCTTTTCCTGAGGCTATAGCCGGGCCTTCCGCACCAAGTATATTAAGTGACGTAAGTCGTATTAGTCGTAAAAGGAAGGCATCGTCAGTGAATTATGTCTATTTACTAAACTTTATTAGAAAAGTTCGACAGCAAAAAGACTTGGATGACATAAGTTTGCCAAGTTATGAAGAATCAGATCAATCACAGTAATATTTATAAGTAAATTGATTAAATTGTTTTAAATACTACATGATTATTATTTATTATGTCCCAACAAAATTACATCCGTACTCGCATGCGAGGAAGTTGTCAAAAGTCATGCCAGCCACGCCAGAGTCGGGTCTTCCTGAAAGCGGATGACTTCACGAACGAGATTAGTGATGTACCTTTTTCTTTCTCGGGTCCCTGGAGACCCGATCCTTTGGTAGGCGTACGAGGGGCCGAAACCAACTCGCAGAGGCCCAGTTAGAAATTTCAAATGTAATGGGGCACCAACCGGCGATTATCCCTGTATGCACTGTAAAAGTATTCCCAAGGACAATCCCCGGTTGGAGCAAGACTATTGCAGAATATGATGTATCTTATTATTATTTGATTTCTTCGTTTGTAGTTCTAATAATTATCTGCTTTTAGGTTGTTTAGAACTTTGTAACTGGTATTTAATTATAGTAATCAGAGGTGGCTCGTCCTAAAGACCGCTGGTGCAGTGCACTCCCACAAAAATTGCATAATCTATATTTACATAAAATCCTATACATACATACATTCTTTCTACTATGCCCATACAGTACACTCATAATAGCAGTTTACTAGAAATGTCGTAGAAACTAACTATTACCTACGCGCACATTTGACGTCAAGTTGTATGTGCCTATCGTGTGGAGTGGAGCGCCAGCGATTGCGCTCCTATGAAACAAAATTCAGTACGATTTCTAGCACTGTATTCAATGAGTGTGAAAGAAGAACATCGACACAGTCCGACGCGTGAAACAGAAGATTTTGTATGGGAAATTAGCCTAATCTGGAGCGCCGCTTACGCGCGGCATTGCCAAATCGTACAAGGCGGCGCAGGCGAGGCGGCCGCGCGCAAGAGACGTATGCCTGTGCGCTGTTGCCGATCTTATGTAAACAAAACACTCGGAGTCAGTTACTTTAGGGTAGAATGTAGATTCTTCGCAGTTTTTCTTTTAATTATGGATTAAAAATAATTTTGCCCGACATTTGTGTTAAAAATGGAACAAAACAGTGCGTCTTTTATTAAAAATTGTGAAAAGACTCTTGAAATGCGTCTCGAACTTACAGCTAAAGGGCCACCAGTCCACCACGTCCTAAAATTGCTCTTACTCAAAAATGTGGTACGAAAACTACATCTTTTATGTACTAATAAATGGTAAGCTCTAGTTTTAAATTTCTTTTTTAGAGAACCATCATAACTAAATGTCACGAGCCAACTCTGATAGTAATAGGGGTTAAAGTATGAAATTGCCGTTTTATTGTAATAGGTACTTCGGATTGACATAGAACCTTGAAACCAGTGAAACTTTTTTCACATGGTACCTATTAAGTTTTTCTTTTAAAAAATGTGCACAACTGAAAGTCGATAATCGATTATCGACTTTCAGTTGTATTTTTATTCAGCTTAGACAAGAAAGACGGATACTTCAGAAATTCGAGTGATTTTTTAAAACGAGTTTCGAGTCCGACGCGGAACTAACGCGGCGGAAACGGCTCGCAATATCAATGTTGCGTTTGGAGAAGGGACTGCTAATGAACGCACCGTACGATTTTGGTTTAAACTCTTTCGTGGTGGAAAGTTTGATTTGAAGAATCAGTTTTGTGGCGATCTGTTGGGCAGTAGCGACCCCACGACCCCACGAACCTTATCTCCCGGGAGAAGTCTTGTTCCTCATCTACGGATTGCCTTTATTGGCTGACCAGAATGAATACTGACGAGGAACAAAGCTCCCACCTTTTTCTTGCCTTAATTGGCCGGTCTGAGTGGAGATTCGCTAGAGCACACGTGCTCGGGAGAAGGATGTATAATCCAGGAAGATGCTGGTAGGGATCTTGACCGCACTTCCGGGATTGTCCTGATAGCCGTGGTATACCTCTCCACTCCTCTAGCACCTCAGGCTATGTTGCCTCCTTGGCGCTACGTCACTTTGTGCTAGCGACCGTTTTCGGGGGCCCATTCATTGAGAGTGCAAGTCACCCCCTGCCATTTAAAAGCCGTGTATATGGTCAGGCAGGAGCCAATAGTTCTTCTATAATAAACGATTATCAGTCCACTAAACCACCCAAACCCATAGCGTTTCATCTTTTGTTTCCATATTCTGCAATAGTACTGCTCCAACCGGGGATTGTCCTTGGGAATACTTTCAGTGCATACAGGGATAATCGCCGGTTGGTGCCCCATTACATTTGAAACGTCTAACGGGGCCTCTGCGAGTTGGTTTCAGCCCCTCGTACGCCTACCAAAGGACCGGGTCTCCAGAGACCAGAGAAAGTAAAAAAATAACAAAAATCAACATCCATTACTAAAATAATATTAAATCACAATCTTGGACTCCAAGGTCAATTTAAATAAAAAACGATAGCAAAATAAAATACGTTCAGTTCAAAACATCTACAAACATTATTTTGTTTTTTACGTCCCATCTTGTAAGCGTCTCGCACAAACCAACTCACTGTTGGTATTACACACGACTGAGGCACGGCGGCGCGGCGGCGACAGCGGCAACAGTGCATCTAAAGATCTAAGCGAGTTGCACGAGGCCATGAACGCACAAAAATGTTTACATACGCGGAACGGCAACACGCGGCCACAAATTCGCAATATCTCTGTACTGTACGTCGCTGGATTACGATGCCCCCTCCCACTCAGCCTTCACAACGCTGCGCTCGCCACGCACGAGTCATACCTATGTTTAGACCGGGTTGTAACAGAATTAACGGTAAAATTAACGTTATTATCATATTTTACGTTAATGTTAATTAACGTTAAATTACTGGTAATGTTATCAATTAACGTTATATTTTTGTAACGTTAATTAGGTATCACATTGGAATTAACGTTACGTAACGGTTATTATTTTGTTAGTTGGTAACGTTAACAAGCCCTGTGAACCGAACCTAAAATCAACCTCTCATTAGATGTTTTCGAGTTATGCACACACAAATGTGTGTGAGAAATGTACGAGGACGATTTCTTCTTACGTTTCCAGTTTTTGCGATTTTTCTGGCCCACACTCAAATGTGTTGACTGTTTTTCATGTTTTTCTTTAGGTACTTACTTTATTCTGCTCGCCACTTAGCCAACCTTAAGCGAAAAGTGTTTTAGTACCCTATCATAAGCCGTAATCTTTAGTAGATTTTAATCCATGTCTCTCACGTTTAGACTTGAGACTCAATTCTAAATGCACAAATTTTCTCCTTTTTCAGGGTTTCCGTACCAAAATGGTAAAAAGGAACCCTTGTGGTGTGACTAAGTCTGCCCATCGGTTTACGTAAAGTATTACAGGAAAAATAAAACGATTTCTCTACATAGCAAACTTTTTCTGACATCATCAACAAAAATTAGGTACCCGCTTATCTAAAACTGTAATATACACACCGCAGTGTTAAAACGCCCTGACGAATAAAGACTTTGCCTATGAAAATTTTAAAACATTTCACTTCAATATGATGACGCGAGTCCGACTCGCTCTTGACCAGTTCGGATTCGTTAGCCGTAGGTTTTCTTTTAGAAAATTATTGAATTGTTTTTTCAATATTGGATACAAACTCCCTGTTTCTATCTCTTCTAGCTTCATATAAAATTTGTCAACACTAACCCCTCACAAAATATCCCCTTGCAGTCCGTAAAAGGTGCGGTGATTTGAAGTCACTAATTATCTCATTTTTGCCCAAAACGGGTACAAAATAAGGTTGAAAAATATCAATCTTCATTCTATTAACCCAGACCAGCAATTAATTCAAACCACATTTTAATCATGTAAGTACACTATCGTACCCAGAAAACCTAGTAATTTAAGCTCTTATATACACTGAAAGAGTTTTAACGAGTGTATAGAACCTAGGCAATTTGCTGGGAACACCGAGTCCTTTTAAAGTTGATTCTCTGGGGGCACATAACCGCCAGAGGATGGCTTACACGACTTGTTTTATTCACATTACTACACTCCAGTTAAAACCTTATTTAAAACTTCATGAGCATTACCAGATTTTGCTATGTGTAAGGTCTTACAACAGTGTACTAAGTTTAATTCGATATTTACAGCTTTATTTATTAAAAAGCTATTCATGTGGTGAGTTTAAAAGTCCAAGATCTCAAGAGCCCCCGAGGATTTTTTATGAGAAACATCTATTGGCGCGCCTTGGCAGTAAAACCAGCTCGTTGGCTGTGCCGTGACGGAAACGACGCTGTCATGCCACCTGTTTTGGACGACGAACTTTGTAACTAATTTATAAGATTTATTCATATCGGTGTTGCATGCTTGTCAGTCTTCTACAGATTGTACTTCGGAGAATGTGCCCAAGAACTCCACGATCTCATCCCACCAACTTACCATCCCTGCCTTGTTGCTATTCACCCAATTCGCACTAATTGTATTCAAGCTTCTTTCATAATGCGCACAGCAAAGGAGTGGAACTCTCTGCCTGCGTCTGTGTTTCCGAACGCTTACAACCCTAATCTTTTCAAAGTAAGAGTGAACAGGCTACTTCTGGGTAAGCTCGCTCCGTCGTAGACTTTGTCTCTGTCATCTCTGACCTAGAGAGTCAAAAGTAAACGCATCTCAAATAAAAAAACAAGAAAAGTATTATAATCTTAACATAAATGTTTCACATTTGCCGGCCGTCCCGTGATGGCTTTTTTTTAGGGTTCCGTAGCAAAGTGGAAAAAAAGAACCCTTGTGGTGTGACTAAGCCTGTCCGTCTGTCACAACTGGATATCTCAAGAACTACTAATGCTATCAACTAGAAATTTAGAATAGTTTTAGGTGACGTTTGCTCAACTATTTTGAAAATAAGAAATAAATAAAAATGTATTTATTTTTAGCATCAGCGATTGAAAGGTTTTCTGGAAGGTTGTAGTGGGGCTACTAAGGCATGTGTGATATCATATGAAAGAGCGCTATTGGACATTCTCCAACATTTTTTCTTTTTTTTTAGGCCACATGGTTTTCGACTATTGACGAAAATGTAAAAATTTTGACCATTCCCTGCCCTTATCTCCGAAGTTTGTATAGAGAAAAATCTGGAATTTGAAGTTTATGTAAAGAAAAAATATAACGATGACTCAAAATACCACACTTTTTCAGAACCCATCAACAAAATTTATATTAGTTCCATTATCGGTCAAGAGATGGCGTTGACTTCAAACTGAGTCCGACTCGCTCTTGACCGGTTTTTTTTTCTCTGAGTCACAATATTTATGGGATAGAGTAGTGTTCGTATGTACTTTGACTATTCACATACTAGTCCAGTCATTTATTTATTTATTTATTTATTTATGGTTCACCCACAGCACATATATGGACATAAATACATTTAATCTTACGGTAATATTCTAATATATATGCCAATTACGGGCAAACACAACATTGACAAAAACACGCCAGATTATTTATACATTGCTACTAAGAGACACGATATAAAAATAAAAAAAGACAATAACGTACAATACATCAAATAAATACAATAATACGGAAAACATAACAGTAGTAGACCAGGGAATACAGACACAATAGAAGTTAACTTTTCGGACAACTGACTTGATCAGGAGACTTGATAGCACGTAGTGAAGCCAGGATTCTCGATCTAAATTTCGCCTTAGAGTCACCAAATATATCTGTCTCAGGAATGGACTTAATTAGTGAATTCAGGTTGTCACACATCTTCGCTAGTGGGGAGTTGCGACCTATGTTGGTACGGGTAGAAGGGCGATGGAACAATCTGGTAAGGGGATAACGTGGAATGTTGTGCGGAACACTTAAATAAATGCGCGATAGTAGTTCACTGCAGTCAATATGACCGTTGACTAATTTGTAAAGGAACAAAAGGCTATGCATTGCTCTTCGTTGATACAGCGAAATTATATTGAAGAATGTCAGACGTTGTTGGTATGGGCACCTATGAGATATGCCAGGGGCCATAACAGCAAGGTGTTTGGTGAAAGCCCGCTGAATGCTCTCTAGACGCTGGGAATGTATAGCATAAAACGGATTCCAAACAACGCTGGCGTATTCCAACTTGCTGCGCACTAACGCATTATACAGAACGATTTTAGATTTTACAGATCTAAATCCTTGAGTATTCCTTTTTAGGAAACCTAGTAGCTGGGCAGACTTTTTAACGCAACTATCTACATGTGGCCTAAAAGTTAATCCCTCATCCATTATCACTCCGAGATCCCGAATCTCACTGACCCTGGTAAGAGTTACGTTATTAATTTTGTAAGATGTTACGCTAACTTTTTTCTTTCTAGAAAATTTTATATGAAAGCATTTTTTAGCGTTCAAGGTCATGCCGTTTTTATTGCACCAATCTACTACTTGATCTAAGTCATGTTGCATCGCCACAGCGTCGTTTGGTGACGTGATTGGCATGTAGATCTTCAGGTCATCGGCAAACATTAAGAATTTGCAGGTTTTGATAACCTGCCCCAAGTCATTTATGAAGAGCAAAAATAAGACTGGTGCTAAATGGGATCCTTGCGGAACACCCGAGACGGATACATATGGCTTTGACACGTAACCGTTCAAGACAACGTTCTGTGTCCTCTGTTCTAGATACGATGCAAACCACCGCAGCAGTGATCCTTGTACGCCATTAGCTGCTAATTTCGACAGAAGTAGTGGGTGACTAACTTTATCAAAAGCTCTGCTGAAGTCCGTGTACACCGCATCCACCTCCAGTCTTTGGTCAAGAGAATCGGATATGTCAGACACAAACTGGATCAGGTTACTTTCCACTGAACGACCCGCCAGGAAACCATGCTGACCAGATGAAACATTAGAATTAAGGTGTAGCGTGATTATTGGACAAATAAGGGACTCAAATACTTTCGAGAAACAAGATAATATTGAAATCGGACGATAGTTTTTAACATCCATGGGATCCTCCTTTTTATATATAGGTACAACTTTTGCTTGTTTCCACACATCAGGAAAAATGCCCTCGGCCAATGAACGATTAAAAATAGTGCATAACGGAAATGCCAGTGCATTACAGCAGCGCTTCATAAAGACAGGTGGGATAGAATCAGGACCGGGGCCCTTCAGACAGTCTAGTTCCTTTAATTTTTTGTGAACTTCTCTCTCTGTAAGGCTTATTTTATGGAGTACTTTTTGTACAGTATGGGACATATCAGTTGTCTCTATATTATTCACGCTATACACTGAAGAAAATTGTTGGGCAAACAAATTCGAAATTTCGGGTCCAGTATCAGCAACCGACCCATCCAGTTGCATACTGGATGGAAACCTAGATTGCCCTTGGCGTTTATCTTTTATATAACGCCAAAAAGCCTTAGGGTTTTGTACTATGTCGGATTCTATTCTTTGTTTATATGAATTGTAACAAGATCTTATAAGTCTATGGCCTAGTCATATGGTCTAGTCATTGAAGCTTAAATTAGGTAAGAATCTCGGAATTCGAGATACCCAGCTGTAAGTCTGCAAATAATTGTATATTGACACCCTAAAAGTTCTCTCAAAACCTACATATGGTAGGGTGTACGCAACTATTAAATTTCAAGGTCAAAGGTCACAAAAATTGTTTTTTTTGCGCTTTTTTTTGTAAATTATGTCTCATTTCCTATGAGTTTTTTGCTATTTGTATTTGTAATCAATATTGTAGAATACAGAATTCTCTACAAATTTTGTTTAAAAAAATTTCATACGATGAACCGTTTTCGAGATAGAGGGCGGAGAGCGTGCGGTCAACTGGTGCCTCCGGTCGAAAACGCACCATATATAGTTGATGAACTATCGATAAATCAATGATTATAAATATTTGTCTATTTTTATTAACTGTTATATTATATTTTATCATTTTCTTCATGCATTAAATCTATATCTATTCAATAATACTGATAACCGTTTCCTAAAATTAAAAAATAATTAAGATAAAAACTTAAATCATAATTTAATTAAATTCCCATTTACTCTAATTAAATTTTAAATAGAAAATAATTAAGTGCATCTTCTTTAAAATCTGTAAAATTTAAAATCCTTCCACTACGTCAAAAATTATACCTGGGAATTATACGGGCCCCTATTATACACTACGACTTTTGACGACACGGTTGGCGCAGTGGTTCAGCGATTGACTGCTGCGCAGCATGTCGCGGGTTCGATTCCCGCACGGATCAAATATTTGTACGACCTACATGTATTTGTTCCGAGTCTGGGTGATTTTCTATCTATAATATGTATGTATTTACAAAAAAAAATGTATATAAGTAGTTTATCAGCCATCTCGTTACCATAACACAAGCATTAGGTTGCTTAGCTTGGGAATATATGGCGTTGTGTGAAATGTCCAAGGATATTACTACAGACGGCTGCTCATCAACATTTCAAACGTGTATATTATCAAGTTCAAACTTGGTTAGGGCATGATTTGGAACCCTAGGTATGGGGTTGGGCAATGCGAAACGATTTTCTGGAGCCTATCATGACAATTTTACCACCTGCTCCAGAAGATTTGCTAAATACAATTTTCTGCAACTGCAAGAGTGGTTGTGGTTCGCGATACGGATGCAGGAAAGCGGGCTTGCAATGTTCTTTAGCTTGTGGCCAATGTAATGGGCAAGTTTGTCTCAATGCTCTACCATATCAGACCGACATTAACGAAGATGGAACCTTTGACCCCGAAATCATGGAAGAAATTGAGACAAATGTCGTTGAAGACGATAATGAAGACCAGTTTAAAATTTACCAGCAGCCGGAAGACGACGATGAAGAGGAAGAAGATGATTAGAATTATAAATTGTAGTTTTTGTACCCTTTATTCCATTTTTTTACTTTTAATAAAAATAAATGTATTGAATGATATTTTTTAATAAAAAGAATAATCCATAATTTATTTGTTTTTTTTTTTCATCATGTAAGAAGTTATTAATATGAATTAGGTTAAAATTCAAATATAAATCCTATATTTTCATTAACAATTCTTGTAAGTGTTGTTAAATAAATTAATACTGAATAAAAAGTGGATAGGAAAAATTGACAAATATTTGTTTGTAATCATTGATTTATCGATAGTTCATCAACTATATTATTATATGGCGCGTTTTCGACCGGAGGCACCGGTTGACCTGAAGTGATGCTTTGACCGCGCGCTCTCCGCCCTCTATCTCGAAAACGGTTAACCGTATAAAAAAAATTAAACAAAATTTGTAGAGAATTTTGTATTCTACAATATTGAAAATTAATACAAATAGCAAAAAACCCATAGGAAATGAGTTATTTACAAGAAAAGCGCAAAAAAACGATTTTTGTGGCCTTTGACCTTGAAATTTAATAGTTGCGTAGGGTGTCAATCTATACTAATATTATAAAGAGGTAAAAGTTTGTAAGTTTGTATGTTTGTAAGTTTGTATGTAGGGGGTAATCTCAGGAACTACTAATCCGATTTGAAAAATTCTTTCAATATTAGATAGCCCATGTATCGAGGAAGGATATAGGCTATATATCATCACGCTAAGACTAAAAGGAGCCGAGCATTAATGGAAAATGTGACGCAGACGAAGTTGCGTGGGTCAGCTAGTATACAAGTATTTACAGACTTACAGCTGGGTATCTCGAAATCCAAGGTGAAATTACTATAATGACTGGTTTAATACGTGCTAGCTTGGCCAACATTAGGCATTCTCTACCATCAATCAAAGTTAGGTTTGGGTTTTTGGTACTCAAATTCAAATTAAGAATCTGCTAATCGGTTTATGAAGTATCTGTAAATACAAACTGTTAATGTGTATATGTAGTCAAATCAATGCTCGTCCTAGTATTAGACCAGAGGCGTGTTATTTTCAGTAACCTTCATTAATTGGGTGTCCCTCATGCATACAAATTCTTTATGAGTGCCTGACAGTTTTAAACATGGGTACGAGGGTACACAAAGGTTTTGCCTGTGTTGCCTAACCTAATTTTTTCTTGGTATTTACCAAGAAAAGGTTGGTTTATTTTCACTCTGTGCTGCCTAGGTCTACTTAGTTCCAGATTTGAAAAGAATGCGGTAAAATTCTAGCCCACTGTTTCTCTATATAGCCTAATACTGTCTTCAGTGTCCTATTTCTCTTTGTACCAAAATTCATCAAAATCGGTTCAGTGATTTAGGCCTGAAAGCGTAACAAACCGACTCAATTTGGCAATTATAATAGTAAATCTTTTAATTATTATTTTACACTATACTATTAACATATCTGGGTATGCTGATTACTACGATTGGTACCTACCACTCATTCATAGTACCTAAGTGATTACAACTGTTCATTATATCAGCACTGAGATGTCATGTCCAACAGACGCTGATAAGGCTTTATTGTCCTATTGTCCTGTGTAGATGCACTGTATACTAAGTATTATATAATTTCTTTGTCTGCAGACAAAGAAATTATAATTTCTTACAATATTTCTTATAATTTCTTCGTCGTTCGACGTATTTTATCGAAATATCTTAAGGTTGTATGGTTTTTGTTATCTTTTTACTTACGCTCTTCTTTTGAATACTTAGGTACGATCTTCGGTTTCAGCATTTCCCCTTTGCAGCATCATATTTCTCAGTTGAAAGCAGCAATAGTATCTATTCAACTACTCATAGTGTAAAATATCAGCAGATATTCCGCATACAATTAAGTCCGCAGGTCGGTATTCGTAAACAAAAGCTCCATCATAATTATGAACATTGAAAGAGCGCCTACGTGAACAGCCTCCTGTGTCCGTAGCAAAGTATCGATATCGAGTTTCGTAGCAGTTTGCTACGACGGCTACGAAAGTGCTACGAGATTTCATTTTTACTGCTTTATTAAAATTTTATGCTACGACTGTAAACCAAGTTGTGAAATAAAGTGGATTTAACTGTGTTGGCATGTGCGTGTTGAATGTGTATTATTCTTGCCAAATTGTTAGTCCACTTGACTCTTACAAAACATTTCTAGTTAAACGGGAAATCCGGTCTAAATCCATCCTGAAATTAACTGGTAACGCAATTTCAACCGGCATACGTCGGTCGTAGCTAATGTGATATTAATGATATTCATACTAATTTGGCCGGGGCCGCAGAACGAGGCCATGCCAAGTTTCGACTGTCTAAATAATTACTAACTCCCCAATGACGCTCTGCACACCTACTTTGTTACGAGTACTAGATTAAACAAGTTAGTTGACATTAAAAACTACTTTGATGCCGCAATTTTGGGGCTGCACATAAAATTTAGAATTTATGATCGTACATTTTTATTTTTATGTTGACTTTATAACTATTTCATCGCCTTCCAAGATAGAATGGTACTTATGCATATTTTTAAGCGTCTGAGTTTTAAGCAGAAAACTGCGTTGGTCTCAGCAACTGCTCAGTTTAAACAAGTTTCAAGTCTTTTGTATTTTTTCTAGACTCCACTACTATCGAGGTCGGTCACAAGTCCGTAATAAAAGAAACAAGAGCATTAATTGTCACATAATGTTTATTCCCAATCTTTGGACCCTATAATGCTTTAAAACTAATAATAACATAAATACAACATTGCAATAATTATTATCGAAATAAAGAGATTTTATATTTTATCGTATCTGCGTCGCTTCTGTAAACTAAATTGGAGAAAACATTGTATTTTGATATATTAAGTCTCGAATTCATTTCACAGAACGACGCATTAAAGCAGACATGTCTAGAAAGCAACGTTTTAAAAGCTCAACTGTAAATTTAAATCTAATTTCAGTTATCCTAAACTAGACACCTATAAAAGTACTATTTTTATTAACTATTAGACACATAATATTGAACATAAGTTCGTTCAAGAAAACAATGATTATATTATTTCGTTAATAAAAGATCTGTTTGTTACCTACGGCTAATTTATAAAACATTTTCCTATAAAAGGTCTGAATACTTTAGTATCGGTTGTTCTCGACTCTTGCTTGGAGACCGTCAGTAGCTCAGTGGCTCAGTAGGGCTGACGCAGACAGGGTTTCAGATGAATAAAAACTTCGTTTGAGGATGAGCTCAAATTTATTTGAATTAACAATGACGTCTCCAATGCCACAATACTTCATGAAGTAAGAAAAGAAAAGTAATGAACATCTATAAAAGTTGTAATAATGATAATTAAGCTAATTTTATCACTATTTTTACAATGTCATTATGTTCTTCTTAAACCACAATAACACTTTACCTCTGCTCTAAAAGCATTAAATAATCCAAGTCACACAAATCTAACAATTAATTACTAACTATATAGTTTGTATGGTTTATTTTGCTCGATATACAAATAAGTTTTCAGCAACGCACTAACTCTAGTCACCGAAATTAAAATAAAATGTCATTTAATACTGAATACGAAGCGAACTGTTAAAATAATTTGGTAATTAAGCCATGTTAATATATTCTAAAGTAACAATAAAGTAATACAAACTCTAGAGCGATAAACAAATGGAACTTGCGCGACACTACTCGGGGACTATGCGTACTCACGTTAACACAATCTAATCGATATTACATTAACGTACGAAAACAACACTTAGCAGGTATTTGATACTCCGATTATTTTGTCTTCTTTATTCTATTCATATTGTATCTCTTAGAATAGTATTTAACTAAATTTATTAAGGGGCACAGAATTGATATGTTTCCGATGCACGGCGTTTGTGTGATACCGCTTCACTTAACCTAACTTGCAAGGCGGCGCTACACCCCTACCCTATCACATGCGGGCCAATGTCACGCGTCTTTATGTAAACAACGACGATCCGATCCATCTAGCTACTCGATTTCACAGTAAACGTTAAGAAAATATCTTTTTATGGATTACAATAACTTTTTGTGTTTAAATCTCTTAGAAATTAAATTGTGGAGATTAATCCGAGTGAAAAGATATAACAAGACGACAGCGAAGCGAACAATATAGTATGTTGGAAACGCAAAAGTGGGGGAGCGTGACATATAGCCGATTGCATTATAAGTAGTAGACGAGAATACAGAATAAACGTCTCTATGAAACCGCTTTTTTATTACTAATTACACATTAAATATTACTTGATGATATGTATCGAGTAGTCCCGCAAAAGGTGACGTAGCCGTGTCCGCAGCCACTGGACGTCTCTTACTCGCTATCTAAGGTTGTTGGACGGAATCATGGCGGCGACGGCGTCCGCGCGCACTCGTGCCGCCACGCCCACACGCCGGCACTCGCGTGATACGGCGCGTGCGCGGCGTGGTAGGCAGGCAGGCCACGCTAACCAAAACCTCAAGTCAGTTGATGGCTCTATAGAACATTACAACTATGATAGAGATTTCAAATAGTGATACACATATGTCTGAAGAGAGCTTAACATTGATCGTCATCGACGCAATAAAGCCATCGACACACTCGGTGAACAACTGAAAAGAACAAACAAACTTTTCGTTGTATTTTAGTATGCGCCTCAGGACGCCGCTCGCCGAAGGTATGGGAGATCACTACTACATTATTACACAATTACTTACACACGAATTAGCATTACATATCGAATTAAATAAGTGAACATTGACTTAGCTTAGTTATTATAACCGACAATGAATAATTAATAATAATATATAAGAGAATCTGAATTGTCAGGAGTTTCATGTGACACAAAAAATTGTAATACATATTAATGATTGATTTTCATTTGATAATAATGGCTTGGGTATAAAACTGAATTCAATTGTATATTTGATTTAATAAATTGTTTTCGTCTCTAACATTAGCAAAAGTAGGTAACAATGGAACAGTACAATACGATGGCTATCCTACTAGGTGTCCTCGCGTATTACCGCGGCATCAGCCTCACTTGGGTCGTAACGAATGTCTGCATAAACTGCTGTGGCTTCAAAATAATTAGTTTGTCGCGTCCACTAAACATTGCAGTACAATGCGCCTACAAAATACAAGTTTGGTACGGTCTGAGGTTAGTATTAAAATTATGTATAATCCTTTATCTTTGGTCTATACGCCACGACGTTCGGTACATTGTGAAGTTACAGTTACTATAAACAATGTATAAAATTTTGCTAAGTCAAAAATTGACGAAATTTCTATTAAATATTGACTAAGAGATTTCATAAGAATCCACATGCGGTATCTCTGGCTGGCGACCGACGACAGTCGCGTGAGTACCTCCATAGATTTCTGTCGCGTCAACATTGTAACCCAAATATCCAAAACCTTATTTATATAGCCTAAGCAGGGATTTTTTTTTTACTTTTTTTTTTGTAAATTTTACATGTTTACATCAGCAGATACGTCACTAAATACCTATTATAACATTAATATTTCATTTTTGGTTTATTGCTATCTCGCACTGTTGTGTACTTATGTCGTCACCGCCCCGTCGACACGTAGCTCGTAGGTAACTAAGTATTCATTCTGTATGCGATAGTCAACTAGCTAAAAATAAAAAATATATTAATCTTCATTTTGATTAATCCTAACATTTCAGTAAATTTAAATTTCATTACATTGTTTCATTATTATGTATGAATAACTTTCATTAAATAGTAATGTAACTATGCTGATTGTCTACAATAAATACCCTTATCTAATATTATATTATTCACCTAACGATTACACAATAAAAGTAACTACTAAATTTTAAATTAGATTATTACCAAAAAGCTCGTCAAAGCATGCAGATAGTAGAATAATGTTTCACTATTCAGCGTCGGCGCGCACGCCGCCGGCTAATTACAACTATATATTAATTAATACAATGATTACATTTAATTATTTAACTCTCATAAGGCCAAGGCTAAATTCTCGCAACAAGAGACAAGACTGAACTGATCTCGATTGTGTCGCATCGCATACCACCGCGAAGATGAAGGAATCCGAATTCGTACAATGCAGAGCTTCCAAATGAACGCTCCCACTTGTCTAACCACACAGCTTTACAGGGAAATCGAAATATGATTTTAGGATTCTTTTTCGCAAGGCACAAGAAATTTTGGTAGTCATCTACGAAGAGAAGGACAAACAAAGTTAAGGCGTCCGTAGACGAGGTCGTCAGTCGACAGTCGACAGTGAGAGGATGCGAGCGCACGTGTTCGTGTCGGGAGTCGTGTTCAGCGTCTGTTGCAGTCGACAAGCGGCTCGAGGGCTTCCCCGTCCTATCGCACAATCCTACTCAAATATTATAATTATTGCAATAATTCATTTACAGATAGAAAGGATCGATAGACCAACACTAGAGTGCCAGCGCGACAACGAGTGATTGAACATTATAAACATTACTAAGAAAGTATTAGGTAAATATAATTTGAAATAGTCATGAAATTCATTTAAATACGCTAACATTATCGAGGCTAAAACAAAAGTATCGTATTATTACATACAACTTCATTTAAATCATTCAACTTGAAATATTATTTAACAAAACGTAATCTTTCTATGAAGGGCACCTTTGGTTTTTAGCTTACTCGAATGAGATATATCCTAAAATGTTTAATTTCTGGTAATACACTATAACAAATCCTCTCAGTTGTATACATCGGCCTTGTAAAACAAATATACAAACTTTACCGTACAATAAGTTAGTTGTAAATAAATCTTATGTTACACGATAATTTCAATAATAATATTAAATAAACAGGCTACATTTATAGGAAATTAATAGATTTAAATAATAATATATTATCATGAACAGTAAACAATAAACCTGGAATGTTAATAATAATACAATTAACACTTGCTAATTTTGGTATAAACGAAATAACACCACACCTCTGACGCTGGGAGTCAGGGAACGTAACAAAATGGAGACAGAGCCTAGCGACGACGTGGGACAGTCTCCTGGCGCGGCCCGATGCGATGCAGAGGATCTCGACAGCGTCCCTCAGTGAGCTGGTTGTCAAGTGCCGAGAGCCACGAACGAGCTAATGCTGTTCGCCCTCTTCTCCGCCTTTGGCTCCCTGCGTAACACACACACGTTAGTAATCGTCGAACAGTAGCGCGGCGGTGTTCTCTAAGGCTTACGAGTTAGCAGGCATTATGTAACTCTAGATAGTGCGGGGTGCATGGTGAAACATTAGTAGGGTCGACTGCTTCGACGCTCATAACAGTCTTGGATTTCTCCTGCCTGAGAGCCGAAGCATTATCGAATTTAACACATAGCACTTAAGAATATTCTTTCTTTTTGGTAGGAATGACTCTGTCATTATCAGTGCGTAATCATCATAATTATGCCGACGATGGCAATTTTTTGAAAAAAAATATTTAGTCGCCGATTGTATCTCTGTGTTATTGTAAAGTTCGTTTTTTAATCCCAGATAATATTTTGATATTATAAATGTAGCATGCTTTTTTGCATTTCATAAATAGTGAGATGACACTCCCATAGAAAAATAAGTCTTCTTTCTTATGTCTATGGTCGGTCGCTACCAATTGACCATAAGACCGAAAAAAAATTCGTAAAACTAGTCGTACCCAATATATTTTTGTAACTAATTAAGATTAGCTTTTTTGGTCAAGCGGACAGCATATTTTTGGAGTACGACATTAATTGCACTTTTCAAATTACTATCTGTGATTAAAAGACGAACTATAGGAACAGTTCTGACTGGTGCTATTAATTTCTTTGACGTCTGTTGAATGTGGATGCGATGTCTAATTAGCAGTTGCAAGTAATGACAGACCCTACGAGTCACTTAGAGAATATCAGTCAGACGGATTTATGAGAACTAAACAAAGTGCGCGTGCATACTTCATGTGCGAGAATCCAGCCGTTGTGTGCCATCTTATGCCTCGCGTATTCGAGGTGGATGGCGCCTTCAGAGCTGAGAAGCAGAGCGCCTTGCAGGCGAGCGAGCGCGGCGGCCGCGTCCGAGGCGCTAGCGAAGTCGACGAAGGCCACCGGGCCCGCGCTGCCACCGCTGCCGCCGCTCAGCAGCCGCAGCCGAGAGAACCCCGGGCAGCTGTACCATCATACTCTATTGTGCCCTGGGCGTGCCTGCGCTCGTACCCCCTCAGTATGACTATGTGTGTCTTTGAGACTGAACTAATGTGGTGGATTCTTGTAGCTAAATTCAGAGAACGCCACATTTGTGAACAATGTTTCATACTTTAACGACAGTGATTCTTAGTCAGAAAGCAATGTTATTCGTATGGTGCTTCTAAATTCTAAGAGATATAAACAGTGCGACACTTGTCATCCTCTTTAATGCTGAGGATAGAAATATCGCGGTCGGTGTGTGCGGCACGATACGACATAAAAAGTAATATTCACGGCTCTCATATAGTGTGGTGTTATAGTGCTAACGTACGACTAATTGTGACAACTGTGGAGATATAGTGACGTTCGTCATGCTTAGGGTGGTACGGTGCAGGCTGAGGATCTCACACAAACGATGTGTTCTACCAAATGAATTCCTTTAGAATCTCTTTTCAAATCATACAGTTTGTGTGAGACATAGTAGAGCCAAAATTGAAACATAAAATTATAACCCAATAATGGTTTACGTGGACGACATTGTGATATTCGGTGCAACATGCACTGTGGAAATTTTAATTTTGTTAACTTCATATAAATTTTCGAATGCTTTTATATGTTTTATAACCTTATGTGTTGCGTGATCATGCACATAACATCGTGTTATTTTTCGACTGGAAATATTATTTTACCGTTTCATTTGAAGTTCTGTAGATATTTCTGTATGAATTATATTAATCTATTTTCAGTCGAAAACTTTAAGCGTTTTGCACATATACGAATACATGAGGGTTACTGTTGTGGACGTACCTGCTAAAAATTTCTTTAAGTTCATGTTCTGACACGAACTGTCCGAGGTTAGCGACAAAGAGTGTCGAGCAGGGAGGGGCGGGGTGCGCGGGGTGCGCGTTGGGCCCGCTGTGCGGTACGGCCGCGCCCGGCGAGCCCAGCGCAGGCGCCGGCAGCACGCACGCACCCAGCGTCAGGGGGGTCTGGACATTATTACCATGATAATAAGGTCCAAACTCCTAGTAAATTTTGATTTACATAAGAAACCGCACGTACTGAGCGTCCTAGCATTCTGCGTTCTACGAGTAATGCGTGCCCAGTGCTGAAGATTTTTATGTGCTTTGTGTCGAGAATTTTCCTGCATTACATAGAACGCAAAATGCTTTGCTGCTCTTTACACACTTAAAATTAGTAATAAATAAAACTCGTAGCCACAGGCAAAATACATGTAACTATGGGCGTGATGAACTTTTGGCAGACTAAGATCTGAACTGTTTGAAATACAGAAATGCAGCAAGCAATATTCTAAAGCAAAGCATGATTAGAGAGGCGTTGGAATAATCAGCATAAAGGTTGCAACAATAACGGTAAGACAAGATATTGAATCACGTCTTGATCGAGTGCTGAAACCTTTAAGCGAGGGCTTTTGAGCGACTGTGAAAAGAAAAGGTAACATACGTGGTGTGGCCTATCGGCGGCAGCTAGTCAGAGGTAGGATCGAACGGGCGCCATCTGCGGGTGGATGGCGGGGTGCACCAGGCCGTGGCTCAGCGCCGGCAGCTCGCCGCCGTACGCCAGCGGGTGGTGCCACAGCTCGCCGCCACCCGGGAAGAACGGACTCGCTAGGTCTGCGCCACAACAACAACGTCAGCGACCACACAGAACACTCACACAAGCTGTGTCAGTCTGTTAACGAATTCAATGTTCACGACGTAACTATGAATGTGATATTAGAATACTGCTATAGAAAATTATTATTTACAATGTGCTTTAAACATGTTTTCACGTTTCTTGAAATAATAAGACATTCAAATTAAATTAAATTCAGAGAGTAGGTAAGTTCCATAGAAAATAATGAAATAATAAAGGTTTTGAAACTATATTAATTCTTCCAATACATGATCTGGTATGATCTCGTAGTAGATGACAGCAAAAATGAAAACATCATAAATGTGTTATCATGAAAACATGTAAAAGTTGACAACAGTGGTAAGAACCCGACAGATCAATCAATAGCTTCGCGGAGCTAGGCCTTGCGTGGTACGTGTAAGCGGTCACAGATACTTGCCCTTCGCGATTGCTCGACGCCCCAGTCTCACCCATTACGTGCCTACTTACACCCTCTTAGAGACTAACGGTCGGGCAGCAACAGTGAGGATACGAGCATATAGTGAGGGTGGGCACCGACACAGGTCGTGCGATATATTAGTGTGTAGAGGTACGGTATGGGTGTGGGGGCTTCGAGCGAGCGCCGGGCGGTGTGTGCGTTCGGCGGTACTTACGTCCAGTGAGTGGGTGCATCAATGCGGGGTGTGCGGCTGGCGCGGCGGTGGCAACTGCCGGCTTCGGCTTGCTGACCTTCGTGTTGCTTTTAGCGAACTCCAGCCGAATCGTTTGCGGCATGTCGGGGTCGAACCGGACGCCCTGCTGTGAACAGCCGCGAGCGGTGCGGCGCTCCGATATAATGACGATGGAAGGCGGCGTCGCGGGCGCAGTGGTGCGAGCGACCGCTGGCCGCGACCGACGGTAGCGCAACAGAGAGGGCGTCGGTATACAACGTTATATGGACTGCATCGATATCTTTAACTATCATCATCTTTAACCATAAATCCCAATAACAATTTCCATTCAAGTAACCTAAACAGGACAGTTCATGTGTAAGGGTTTGGACACGACAATTGGTTCGTCAATTTAGTCTAGATTGGATCATTCGACAGAATCGAGAGGTCCGCGCCTGCGCCTGCTAAGGTGAGGAACACAGTGCTCGGGATGTGACATCAAACCTGTCAAACAGTGACATGCATTGCGTTCGTATTTACACGTAACATGGTCGCTTGGTCGGTCGCCGTCGCGCGGCGGCCCTCACAGCTCAATGACAACGACTTGATGACCCAACGTGGTCTATTCTGTATGTGCATGGGTTTAGCATAACTTACTATGCGGTTACTCGAGTCAGGAGAATGTTATTCCAAGTCTACAATGACAATATTAACTATAGTGCTCATTGGCTGTGTTTGAGGCATGTGATGAAGAGGTTTAGTAACACCGTGCGTTATACATGTTTAGTATTTACAATAGCATATTGAGCTTCGGATACCTAGGACATATCTCAGTTTCATTGAGATACTGCGCCCAAGTGTTACCTATCATACTGTGTTCTGAAGCCATTCAAACTGTTTAGGCATTGTAGTGTACGTGGATATTTTTTGTTATTGTGTGATTTTCCGCATTGTATGAAACATAAAATCATTTTAGTCAGATTTTATAGAGATTCTATCTGTCACTTATCTACGGATAAATTATTTTATTGAGTTCGCTCCAATATGCTGAGTCAAATAATGTTTTAAGGGGTTTTTCTGAGATATTGGGTCAAACTCAATGCTAAGTAGTAGTGGTTTTAGAGTTATGAGACTTTGTGACAATACCAACCTGAAGATCTTGTTTAGCTGCCTCTGCGCCGGCACGTGTGTGGAACGTCACGAATCCGACCGGCTGCAAGGAAACGTACCATGTAGCGCGTTATATTTTATGTAACAGATTATTTTTTATGTAACACATGCGGTTATGGATATAATATTTTATGGCATTACTGAGACACCACAAATATCACATAACATGCTGTTAGTTCAATACAAAATTGGCGCATTAAATGGCGTAACACGCTCGTAGTTTCCGTTCGTTGTCTAGCAACGAAAGGCGGAAACTGGGAAAACATAACCAGCGAAAATTGAACTTGAAAAAGATAGATAGAACAATATTTCACAAGAACTAGAATTATATCAAATTAACTGTAATATATATATAAATATGTTATTTGTATAACTCACCGAAGCTGTTTTTCCATTCTTGCTGGTAACCTTTAACAGGGAACCCTCATAACCCTGTACAAACAAAATTACAATGATTATTTTAACTTTGTTATCAAAAGTTCCCCCACGAGTCTAATGTTTGGTGAAACTTTTAGATGGGACTACATTATCAAATTGCTGGAATCGTCGGTGTCATTCATGTCACAGTAAAATTCTATTCAGACGTAATAATGTTGAAAACTACTGAAAAAAAGGAAGGTGGTGGTACCTGGCGCGGCGTCGGCGGCGTCACGCGATACCCTCGCTAAACTAACCCCCGGTTTAACTTTAGGCACCTTTATGTCTGCGGTGCCATCCGTGCCAGCCGAGGATCGAGTGTAATCCCCCTTATCGGTAAACAGAATCGATTCAATCCGAATATTACGAATCGGAGCATGACATTTGATATTTACGGCACAGTAATCCGAAGCGAGATCTAGTCGCGTGACGACCGCCATGATGGTACTTCCCGTTTTTATTTTCTCTCGATAAATAGTTTGAAATTTCTATTAGTTTCGGATATTTCTTAAGGAAAGGTTTACACTGGTCGATATTATTTCGTGTTTTGAGACACACACCTACAAGACAAAAATGTTATTCTTATAGAAATTAATAACAGCCAATTATAGTATTTATGTCTACATTTATATTTCGTTCTCAAAATAGCCTCATGTCTAGACAGATAACACCGACAATCGACGTATACCAAAATAGAGTCCAGCCAATTAATTTCCCAAATACCTAAGTAGGTATATATGTAGCTGTAACAAATAAAGTAATTAATTTGGAACAAACCTCGTACGCTCGAAACAGGAGATACAGCTCCCGTGGCTTCGCGTCCATGGGCAGCCCGCTGACGAACAGTGTTCGCACCTGCAACAAAACAACGACCATTGAAATGTTTTATTTTATTACATTCCCCTCTCTATTCAAGGGGATTGGTAACATGTAGCTCATTCGGCTTTAATAGCTTCGGGTAAACGTTTTGCGAACTTGTATTAAACTGTCGTATAAGTTACCTTTATTAAGGTGGAAGCGCCAGGGTAGCCCGCGAAATTCAAATATTTTTATGTTTTTGCTATTTGCCGGTCAGTGTCAAGCTGTATTAAACAAATATATACGATTCGCGGCCGTAACGCATATTTATCTAAATAATTATACCCATTTTAATTATCAATATAATCCTCTAAGTTCATACAACTCGATTGAATGACTTTTTCACGAAATAACACTCAATCGAGTTCTATGAACTTAGAAGGTTATATTGATGATTCAAATGGCTATAATCAATGACGTATTATATATAGACACGTCATAAACCAACATCGCGGCGCTTAAAACGGAACGAAAATACTAGATAGCTACTAATACGCATGAAGAAAGGGAAAGAAAATATGTCACCGTACGGCGGGATGCCTGTTGCTAGAGGGAGATAAATATACATCTTCAGTTACGTCACAGGATAAGTAATAGTCAAATTGACATCAAAACAAACGTAGTGTCGCGCGACAGGTTGGTGCGTAAGTAAGCGCGATGTGGCCAATTGGCTTCATTTCATGTTGTCATTTTAGAGTGCGGACAACGTATCTATAGTTTTATATATCATTGGCTATAATCCTTTAGATAAATGCTCTTTACGATCGCGAACCGTATTTTGTTTAACATACAGCTTCATACTGACCGGCAAATTGCAAAAAACATAAAATTATTTGAATTTCGAAGGCTACCCTGGAGCTTCCACCTTAAAGTTTTGTTATAAGCGGATATTTTGGTAATGGAATTTTTATCAAGTAGGTACAGCTATTTTAAATACCGATTACAAAAACTGTAGCTACTTGGGCCTTGATTAATTACGAAAATAAAAGCAAATTCATGTTTCGTATAATGTTTGAATATAACTTGGCTTACGAACGTCTAATGACTTCGCGTAGGTAATGTTCCACGTGAGAGTTCTGACGTTGAATATTTCTTGTTGTTAACAACTATGAAAGTCAACTAATCAAGGAGAAATAAAGACCGGAAAATCAATTAGCACCATTATGTACGGAACAGTTTACTACGAGCTCAATGATTGACGATTCAATTATTTGTTAAACAGAGCGTACTTTGAGTGAAAGCCGGTACAACCGCTAAAAGTATAACAACAATATTTTACAACAAACCATTTGTTAGCAGAACAAAATATAAGACGGAACATTCACGTCAAACTTTATAGGTTCAAATAGATTCAGAAAACAACACAAAAAGATATCAAAAGAGTCGCTGAAAGACTTAACAGGCTATTTTTCCTCAATAAACAAAGAAAATGTCGGACAATTTTCACAAACAGCCACAAAGGAGGCATAGAAAACTTTCAATGCCGATTTTTTTCCGATTCTTTCATCGGTTTTGTAAACGGTGCAGCGCATTAATTCGACGGGTCCATTTAATGAAATAAAACAGAGCCAGTAATGGCGGCGCGATTTGGCGCGTGCAGGAAATGGAGATTAATTGCTGGCAACACCGACCGCCGCCGACGCTGACGCCATCTTGTTTCGCACTTTATTTATGCGTCTGAGTGCGATTCCTATTACCTTACAATTTTTAAACGGATAATTAGGTGACAATAACATAATACCCGACGAATTTTGGGTCGGAAGGACGTCGCATCCAGATTGTTGAAATCCAGATTGTTGCAAATTTCAAAGGAGTAACCTCTGAACTATTGTGGACTGTGGTTTATCCACGCCTACACAATCATAGCCAATGCTTTTAGTTCAGGGAATATTAAATTATTGTTGTTACAACAATGGAAGCGAACGTACCTAATTGTATTAAATACCACCACCACCAGAATATGTTAATCAATTAAAATAGTTTCACTGAGCTATTTCAGGATTATCATACCTACTCAGTTACTCACTATCAAACTCCTGCACATTTTACTTCATAAATAGCTGTAAACAACTAGTGCAGAAGTATATGAAATGTTGCCATGCCATAAAAAAAGCCATCGAAACGTGACGCAGTAGTAACAAATAAAGATTTGAGGGCATAATATTTGGGCGAGAGTGTTGATTTATCAGGTTTTATCAACATTAGGACACTTGCGGCGAGGGAGGTCCTCGGTCCTCGGTCGTCGTATATATTTTATCGGCATCCGTGCCCCGGTCAGTGGCAGAATGTCGGACCTTTATGTCGGCTATTTTCCGGTCGAATGCACGGGAATTCCCTGTTTCGGCGAAATGCGATATTTTTACAGCGTCATTTTTAATATTGCGGCATACCGAAGGAAATGATTACATAAATAAGGGCTGGTACTTGTGAATCTCTAATGAGGAGTAGATTAGGTCGTTGTGTTGATGTTTGTTTTCAGAACTCAAAAGCATACTAATTAGTAGGAGAGTTTAGTTTGGAATATTTTTCACAGCAATAAACCAAACTTTACATTTGAATATTTTGAATCAATTTATATCTAACAAAAATATTGATCGAAAAAGGACCTACACATATAAGTTGATCAATGCCATTTCCAATCAAGTTAATAATGTTTACTGTATTCTAATTTTATAGGAAAATATTCAACGCTCAAAAATTTTAGAGATCACTTTCATTTAATCGAATATTTTTCTCTCAGAAGAGAAAAATAAAACGTGCAACGCTGGAAGAGTTTTAGTTCGAAATATAGGTAAAATGTATCAGTATAGATTATGTTAGATAGGTAGGTACAGCATCCTCGGCGTAGCTATCGCGGGAGTCGTGAGTTTGGTTCCCGGGAGAGTAATAAATATCTGTTTCTGCTATATGCAGTCACTTTGGATTTGCTAGCATGAGGGATAACTCGGATATACTTAGTTAAATCAATTTAAGGGATAAAGAAGAAATATGTTAGTGCTGAAATAATGACAGAACTTTGTCATTGGAGAATTATTTTGCAGAGAGTTTGTGGACTGTAGATTGTATCAGTTTCTTAACTTCATTTGGAAGTTGTAAAAGTCAATTGAGAGAAAACGAGCTTCTAAACGTCGTTTGTGGACTAACAATTTGTAACATTTACGCTTACATTAGTAGGGTTCCAGCCTCAGCACCGTTTTTGGAGACCGTGAATGAGTTTAAAAAAGATATTCATTGATTGAGGACTTTATATCAGTGTTGAAGTATTTGTTAGTTTCTGAGGACCACATGTTTTACTCGCACGTGAAGAAAGTCATTGATTCCTTAGACACCTTTTGAAATCAAGGCATTTCTTGATAAACACGACTATTGATACAAAATATCTGTCAAAGCTTTTAAGATTCGTTCGGTGTACGTGTTACATAAAATAGAGTTTTCTATACATGTTTCGGAATGCTGTCAAAGGAAGTCTATAAAACATGAATTCCGATCCAACACTTGTAAAAAGCACGGCGGCGTGTGGATATAAGAACGTCAAATGCTCGCACACCTAACATATTTCAGGGAGGGGCGAGTGGGTGGACTGTCCGGAGTGTCCGGTCAGTTTGAAAATGCCCCTCCACTCCATGTCGACCATTTTACACTCGGTTGCGCCCGAATCCCTACGCTCACTATTGAGTTATGTTTCATACTCGGCCGAGATGAGAGAAAGGGAATTTTGCCGAATAACACATAGACTGAAAAGTTTGCGAGCTGTGATAACAAGTTTTCTTTTTGCTGCACTGCTGGAAAATGAAAGGATGTGTGGGTGGGCTTTGTGTTGTTACATTTGAGATATTGTGAACTCGTAATTAATGAAAAGCTTTATACGAAAACGTGTTTTTTAATTATGTTAGTAGAATATTTTACCGTTCTACATTTTGTTTTTGTTTTAATTTATTTATCTATTTACTAAAACTTTACGCAAAGTTAAAAGAAATGCAAAAAGGCGAAACTACTACGAAATAGGTACCTACCTTAAGAATTTTAGCAGGACAAATGGTTTATCATTCTAAAAAAATCCATGTCTTTTTATTTAATTTTCCTTACGAAAATATCTCCGTGTCTTAACTTCCACTTTATCGCTGAGAAAACGACAGCGCGGTATAAGTGGTCTATTTTGAGCTTATCTCAATTTTACGCCTTTACGGTTTTGAAAGCGGAACGAACATTTTGATCTGTCCAGAGAGAGCGATACCATCTCGAGTTGACGTTAATACGACAGGCCGCAAAAAATAAATTATTTTCCTCTTTAACATAATAAAAATATATTAGAGACGTGGTGCCATACTTTCTTGTGGCCAGCAGTTAAAATTATAGTTCTAAGAGAACTATAATTTTAACTGTATAATGTAAATTGTATAACCAATTCATGAATGCTCCGCTCCTTTTGGTCGCAGCATGTTGATAAATATATAGCCTTTCTCGATAAATGGGCTAGCCAATAAAAAAACATATATTTCAATTCCAACCTGTACTTCCTGAGCTTAGTGCGTTCATCAACCACACAAACAATCTCTCCCGTTTCATAATATTAGTATTGATTCTATGGCAGGTGCGGGCCTCGCACGCGGGCAACAAAAAGGAAAGCAGTCTATAAGAACAGGTTTTAGTGTCCTGTAGTCTTAATTAAACATTATTATTCCGAAAACATTTTTTTATTTAATTTTTTTTTATTCTCTAAGCATAGAGCTAGGGAATTGTATTTCAATCGGAAGCATCGATATACAAATCACCAACTAGTTTTTTAGTCATACTGATTACTGAATATAGACCCTTAATACCCAGTGACCCTTTCATGATCGGATATGATAATGCGTTGAACATAACACATAATGGCCATATTAGTGCAGAATCGTGAATGAGTAATCAAAGAGGAATGTGCAGCGATTCAGTGCACTCCACAATAGGTAGTTGCAAGCTATGGTGGGTAATCATGTGTGAATTGGCAATAAATCATGTAAGTATAGGTGCCCCACCAATGTAAGGTTGTTTTGCTATGCCTGTACAGGGACCAGTGGCGTAGCGAGTCTCAAAGGTGCCCTGTATCAAACATTTTCGTTTTAAGGTATTGCTTTTTATATACAAAATAGACCCTACTAGCTCGGAAGTGTCTTAGCAGACCACGAAAGAGATAGTGGGACTAAACGTATAGATTTGCGTACTAGGAGGCCCTTGTAGTCCGGGGGCCCCTTATCTTTGATACGGCAGTCGCTACGTCCCTGACTAGGACTTAATTTGTATTAACCAAACTGGCAGTATCATGTAGATTTCTAACTAAACTGAAAAGAGGCAAAATTGTTTTAGAATGAAATTATGTACCTACTATTTTTACCGACTAAGAAACTTAATTCGTAAATAAATACTATACTTGACTGTTGTTGAGAGCCATATGCCAGTGACCAATGCAATGCAAGCAAAAAGCAATTTGTATTCCCAAAAAGTAGGTTCAAGGTTCCTAGACATAAGAAATGGGAACAAACTGCGGGAAAAACTACAATAAATAAATACATAATTATATACTGAAAACTATAATAAATTAATCAGAAAATAACCAAATAGCTTTCATCTATATCTATCTATCTATCTATCTATACTTATAATAAATCTGTAGAGAGGTCAATTCTGTACATGAAATATATTTCCAAAATAACTATCAGGGGGTGATTAGGGATCAATACTGATGCCAAAAATGCAATCAGTATAATTTTTGTCTGTCTGTCTGTCTGTCTGTCTGTATAACCGTTATAGAAACAAAAACTACTCGACGGATTTTAACGAAACTTGGTACAATTATTATTCATACTCCTGAGCAGGTTATAGTATACTTTTCATCACGCTACAATCAAAAGAAAAAATGAAAAAAAAAAATGAAAATGTGAAAGTTTGGTTGTTTGTTACTCAATCACGCCAGAACGGCTAAACGGATCTTAATGAAATTTAGAACAAAGATAGATTATAGTCTGGAATAGCACATAAGCTACTTTTAATCCCGGGAACATGTTCCCTAGGGATCACGCGGGCGAAGCCGCTGGCAGAAGCTAGTAGATAATAATATGAAACAAGTTATTGAAACAAAAATAACTTTAATATCGGAAGTCGGTATTTTTCTTCGTATTTTGACACCGACTTCCGAAATTAAAGTTATTTTTTACTTTGAATTGTTTTTTTTTATTTGGAAGTCTGTTGTATTTTGTAAAATACACACATCCCGATATCTTTGTTGAATGACCTTACCTGTCAAAGCTGTAGTTGACAGTATGAAAGCTGAGCTGCCCAACAGTTTGGCACTTAATTGAACAAGCAAGGGTCAGTGTTGCGACACAATCGTCACTGATTTCAGCGCACCCGAATATTAATTTAACACGTACGAGTGTTGCCCGATGTGATAATAGTAATTGCGCGTTCTAATTGGCAAGCCGATTGCATTCGACGCATCGACAATTTTCAAAATAAAATTATAAATTTCACAGACGTTTATTATCAGTTTATACGCTTTTTAAATTTGGTTTTCAATTGTTAACGTTGCCTACTTGTATTTTCATTAAAGGAAATAATTTATTGAAATTATCCGATATTCATTCATGATGGAATTTTCATAATAAAACTCTAGCTCACTTTTTAATCACCCTCAACTTATCAGGTTGCAGTTATATAAGAGAATTAAAAATAAAATAACGTAGAGAATTTTTATACAGATTATTATTTATCTAGCCAGCAACCTGGAAAGCAAGCGGGCCATGTTGACATTCAATAAACAGCGCCTATAAATAAATGAAAATAAAAATAAAATACGGATAAAGGTGTATTCACACGATCGATCGCACGGGCGCGGGGTGCATCCGAAGCGATTGGAGCGGAAACGCCCGGGGCACTGCACAGCGAATTTATCATACGTTAGTGTGTACATACCTAACTTTCAACGTGCAATCTCGCATGGTAGTACTATGTTTACCAAGTGTGATTAATAACTATTACCTATACCGAATATAACGCTCGTCAGCGAGCTGAGTCAACAAACGCCCGATCAAAATATACAAATGGTATATTGATACCAAATGGAAACTATTTTAGAATAAAACATGAAAAATCAGTGTATGGCTTTAGATTATGAAATCTAATTTGGTTTGAAATAACAGTATCTAGGTAAACTTCGTATCCAGCACACCGAAAAAACAATATTATTTATGAAAAAATCAATGAGGATAGGACGTTCTCGTCAAGGTTTCACAAAGTGATAGTAGAGTAGTTATAAATAGACTTGCACTGGCAAAAGCTTGTCGAGGCTGACATATTTTATGACCCACTAATAAATTTAATATTGTTATTCAATTTATTTTAGTCTTGTCCGTATAAAAAGATATAAATCAATTTTCTTTTTATTTTGTAAAGTTCTTAATTTCTGCTTTTGTTAATAATTTTATACATTTCATTTAAATATATATATATATTTTTTTTTCTTCAGATTTTGTACATTTTTAATTGTATCATTAATTTATTTTATCCCTGTCCGTATTTGTTTTTTTTTTTTTTTTGTTTGGGCAGATAAATAAATCTTTTGTTTGAGTTATTTTTATGTGTATTTATGTTTTCGAGCGTATGGCACTCGTGGGCTGCAGCTGAAAATCAGCGTCAGGTGGTATACCTAGTGTTGCCAGCTGGCATTATGCTGAGCTGAGGCCCTTTGGCATTGATAGTTTTAAATATCTGTTTTGTTTAATTTTAAGAAGTTTTTTGTATATAATGCCAATAAACACAATTTTCTTTCTTCTTTCTTTCTTTCACTAGCTTCTGCCCACGACTTGATACGCACATGTCCCATTTATTCCCGTTCCCGTAGGAATTAATTTTTCTCTTAGTGCTTCCTTACACTTCCCAAGGAACCTACATGCCAAATTTCAGCTGTTCATGACCAGTAGCTTCGGCTGTGCGTTGTCTGTCACTCAATAACGGAAGAGTTTTATTATCTACTAGCTGACCCACGCAACTTCGTTTGCGTCACATTTTCCGTTACTGCTCCGCTCCTATTTGTTTTAGCGTGATGATATATAGCCTATAACCTTCCTCAATAAATGGGCTATCTAACACTGAAAGAATTTTTCAAATTGGATCAGTAGTTCCTGAGATTACCCCCTACATACAAACTTACAAACATACAAACAAATTTTACCTCTTTATAATATTAGTATAGATTGATAAACCACATATTGTGAAATATTTGTAATCTTAGTGTAAGGTAAAATACGACCTGAATGTCCTATTTTCTGTTTGTATATAAATAATAAAATAAATAAACAAATATCAAACAATAAAACTGCCCAAAACCAGAGGGTTGATCAAATCGAACATGCGTGCCATCTGCCTGCGAACCGACGACGTATCATTTTCAATTCCACACACAAAATCCACAAAGTAGATATACAGAAAGGGAAAAAAAGTAAAAACGCTTCCACGCTTCGAAACCAACGCTACAAAGAGGAATAGAAATTAAATGTCATGGCGTCTGATAACAATAAAAGGGAAAACAAGCGACCATCAACCATTTATTTTTACCTGACTGTCGGTTGGAATTGGTACCTGTAAGGGTTGAAGTAATTTGATCAAACCGATTGGTTCAAACTTTTTGATCAAAATACGAAATTTTGTATTACTTTATGCCATTTGACGATTCATTTTTAACAAATTACCTACAGATATTTATGCCAATTTGATCAAACATTTTGAACCAGCTTGTTTGTTCAAATTATTGGGACCGTGTATGGCCCACTTTAGGCTGGTTCCTTCTCTTTGTTGTTCAGTTTCAGTCCTTTCGAAGCCATTGTTGCCTAAGAAGCCGGTGTAGTGCTAGCAAACATTATTCCACGGGAATATAAACAAACTTCTGTTTGTTGGAAATTACCGTACTAATCTTTTGTTCGAAATTCCATGATATTGTTTACGATTTCCTTTCGACTGGATTAAACTTTAAAAACCCGATGAAAAGAAAATAAGAGTTTTTTATACGATGGGGTATTATGAATGCTCTTGCATCCTTTGTTAGAGCTTTGCTCGTGTTAATGAAGCCTATAACCGTGTCCAGGGTGACCCATCTAACTCTGTGACAAAATTTATCAAAATCGGTTTGTCAATTATAATATTAAAATACATAATTAGAACCATAAAAGTTTTTCAGTGGCACTTAAAATGAATCCACATTACACTTGGTTGCATTGCATACGGCAACAGAAACCAAAACTCGTGTTGTTCGATTTCGTTCCCGTAGTTGATTGAAACAGCGGGTGCGCTGAATAGAAAATCGGTGGTTAACTTTTGTTTTATCCACTCTAACGAGAACTTTGGCAATTCATTTGTTTTCTCCTTTTGCGGTTCGCTGGATGAAAAAGTAAACCAGTGCTGACGCATTGTTTTCTGGTGGCTATTTCTGTGTTGCAATCCAAATTAGCCGGTATTCCACGAAGTCAGGATGACCGATTGAATTATAGCCATGTTTTAGTTAGATACTCTTCTATTTATAGGGATTGGACTTTTACACTGGCATGCCAAAATATGCTGTGTCTACGGTGGGATTGATAGATTGATCCCGTACAATATTGAAAGTGGTCTCGTGACGTCATTCTGTGTCAATAAATACTTCTTTTTTGTTTTAAGATACATAATTTATTACATTATCTCCTTAGGGGTCCATAAGTCAACAGTGAATAAGTAAATGCTAGGCTAGCGTACTCCTTCGCCGAACTTTCGCTTTCCATTAGGTGAGGTTGTAGACAAACGCGAGCTTATCAATAATACCTACTGACAAAACAAAAACGAAATATCCGAACCAAGGATCCGTGCATAAAAACTTGTCCCTTCCCGGTTCAAATATCCACACACGACAACTTTCGTCTTTCAAAACAGGCAATAAACCTTATAAAAAGAACCTAAATCAATATCCGAACGCGTTCCGATAGCAAAATGTGTGAAAACTTTGCAAAATGAAGTGGTGAAAGTTCTCCGGGCAATTTTTCTTCACGCCGTCAATGTCAGAGGCAATATTTCACAAGTTTAACAGCGCCGCGAGATATCGATGGCCGGGGGGATCCCAGTCGGCCTGGAATCTGGATGGACGCCTCCCAGGGAAACCAACTAAGCCAATTTGTGTGTACCTATATAGTTTGCCGAGTTATTATTTAGGTTATTTAGTTAGTGTTTATGAGAATACATTTTCACTTTGGTATGTTTTGTTTTTGAATTTTCCAACCTAGGTGAGTTCCGAAACTTTCAGAATTTTCTCAAGCAGAAAACTTCAGATCTCTTCAAAATTAATGGCTTTCCACAAGTGCTTTTTTGTTTAAGCGTTATAATGTATTTTTGTCCGGTAAACATTCAATAAAGAAACGTTTTCCTTAAATTGAAAGATTGGCCGAGATAGAGATATTTCTAATTTTTCGGTTGACCTGCGCCGCCAAGATTGTAGCACTAGGAAAATAGATAAAACGAACGCAAACAGACTGGAAAAGTAGAGAAAAAGAGGCGACGAGCTGCCCGAAGAACAGGCGGAGTACGCCGACTAATTGAAATCATTGAACACACTTCAAATATTTAACTTAACCGAGCTCTTTTAGATAATATTTCAGAAACGTTAATTGAATCTTTCAACTTTCCTGTAATTAAACAAAATCGATTCATAATGTCATATTACTTTTATGAAATTCGTTACTTTAAAGTAACTTCTAAACAATATTCGCTGATATCACAATATTAATGACTTCATCCGATCCTTTGTCTCTTCTCAATGTAATGTTTTCTTGAGCAATCCCAATCCCAGGGGGCGCAAAAACGTCTATTTAACCACTATCATTAATAACTTGGACCTCTTTCCGGGGATTACTTGCAAGAAATACGATCGAGGATATTGTACTTCAATGGGTAGATATATGAGTACATTAAGTATCAATATGTTACCTTTTAGTTATTATACTCGCTTTGAAAATATACGTGGAAAAAGAAAATTTACGGCCAGTCATGAAGAAGGATCATCTACAAGAGTACATGCGCCTTCAGATTTATACACAAAGTTTAGTTTACTTCTTGTTCTTAGCGTGAACACGCGAATATGTAAATAAAAATTAAACATAGAACTATTTCACTTACTAAGAGAAACCACAATAACGTAAGCGGTAATCCTTTTCCTATCAATCGTATTTTAGGGTTCAAATAACAGCTCCCACGCTATCAATAAATGAACAAAATCTAAATAAAATATTCGGTATCAGAACAAAAGTAGAAACGAAAGTGAAGAAAGAGTTCCGACCGAGCAATATTGCCGACCACCTGCTCCGCTGAAATAGGGATCATAATGTTAATTTAATTAAAGGACTAATCTAAATTGCAGACGACCCAACACTCCGCCGACCATTAAAAGGATATTTCGTCGCCGACACTAAGTTGGGAAAGTCGCTGATTATAAATATCTTGGAAAACAAGTCAGGGGAGACGATTTACAGTGAAAACATCAAGTAAATACCGAAGTTTGTGGAAGTTTTAATCTGCAGGGTATATTTTTTATTCAAATTAGCCGAGTAAATATGTACAAGTATAATAACATTTTTGATGAGAACGGACCGTGTAAACTTAATTTAGGACAGGACGTAAAAGAATTTTGTATGATACTCGTAATAAAACGTAAGAACTCCGCGAAAGTATTCCTGAATGTAGTTTTTTGTAGAAAAAACTCCTTCAAGAGAATAGCCGTACAATCATAGTTGATGAACAGCTATATTTAATTAAAAGGCAAGTAGGATACTTATCTAAATTGCAGACGGCCGGTTTAAGTTTCATTAAAAGGGGTTCTCCGTCTCTACACAAGGAAGAAAAAGTTTTGCAGCGATAAAGATGCCTTTCGCCTTGAAAGCAGACAAAACTTGTTGGGAGGTGGGTGGAAAACAATTTATTATTTCCTTTGATAGCTAAGAATCTCGAAAGAATTTGCTAATTTTAAATGCTCAATGCACGATTATTCTTCGTTGTAAGCATTTATTTTGCTGTAATATAGTTTGCGTACTTTCTCTAGCTTCTTTTAGCGAATTTAAATGTCAATTTTTTTGGAATATTCTGTCCAGTGTATGAGATTAACTTTTGATCGGCTTATTTTTGCATAAAATAATATTTCTGCCTGTTACACCTTGATTAAAGGTAAATTTTGGGTAATCGAATAATGGGCAAAGATAATATATAATGAAGAGACAACAGCCGATATCAATTCAAATTGGAGGGAGCGGTCGGTTCCAGCACTGGGCCATTGGTCCGCCCAAATTATGTTCAATAGATAATTAATCGTCCCGGTTCACTTCAATAACAATGGAGGGCCATATCGAGATAGATCGGTCATTATAAAGCTATATTGCTCGGATAATATCATTTTAACGACCTTTAAACGACTAATGATGCGATATTTTTTCGCTGTTGACCTTTCGAATTACCTGGACGATGGGACTTTGTTTGTTTTGCCCTTTGTCAGGGAAGCCTCGCTTGTTTGTTCCGCCGCAGTGGCCACTTGAGCTGCTGAACTAAATGATAAAGTTACGAGTACAATAGTTTGTTTAATATTTTATTTTATATTCAATACTGTGGTTTGTTATTTGTGGAATTACTTTTTTAAGTTGAAAATGTAGTGTTTCTAGAAATAGATATTTAATAGCTAGAAAAGCTAGCATTTGTTGCTAAATTACAAAAAATGCTAGCTTTAATGCTAGATATTTAAATATCTATGCATATTAAAATAATAACGACACCTGGCATTGCAAGAACTTCATGACTTTCTTGCGATTTTATCCCCAAGAGAAACATACTTGAGCCCCTGTAGTATTATTTTAATAGAACCCCAAAGAGAGGGTCGCTAGTAATTAAAATTTTCCATTTTTATTAAATTAACGAGCAGAGGCAAGTTCGTCAAGTAGGTACTTTACTAGGCTTTTTACTTGTGCAAATATAACGATATTTTCCATAGACAAATGCGTATTTAGATATAATCTAACCTGAAAAAGATCAGCGGTAAGATAAATATAGCGAGAGTTAACATTTCTTTGATTTCGTATTCTATATTTGTTTATACAATCAAAGCTAAATAATCCCTTTGTAAGGCCCGGAACAGAGCTGGGGGTGTCTCTAACGAAAACTATTGGCAACGATAAACATACAGGGTTACAAGGAAACTGGGTTTGTCTCATCCTATTTGAATTTCAAATTCGTGTGCAGGTGAGGATACGATTGGGCCCAACTTCCTGTATGGTTTAGATTTACCAGCCTCAATTGAATCTACCGTTGGAACTTAGACTTATCTAGTTCATAAAGAAGCTTATGGTACTGTAAAAACTGATGATTTTAGAACACATTTTTTCCTTTAGACGTCGGATAAAGCGTATATTTCTCAACATATATAGATGACATTTTTAATAAACATTTTAATTTTCTTGGTTTTAAGGAAACAATAAGATTTAGGGCCAGTTTCACCGGTTACGGATAAAGTGTCGGTTAGCCTATTAGGAACTTATCTGGCAGATGAACTAAAACTTTCGGTTTCACAGGTGTCGGATAGCGATATCTGGCAGATTTATTAAGTATTTGAGTATTATAAAGTATTATTGTATTATAAGGGCCAGTTTCACCGGTTACGGATAAAGTGTCGGTTAGTTATCTGATGGATAACTAACCGACACTTATAATACTATAATACTCTAATACTTAATAAATCTGCCAGATATCGCTATCCGACACCTGTGAAACCAAAAGTTTTAGTTCATCTGCCAGATAAGTTCCTAATAGGCTAACCGACACTTTATCCGTAACCGGTGAAACTGGCCCTTAATATTATACCTTGTTAATATATAGAGATCTCATAGAATAACAGCGTTTCGTGTCATCTTGGGTCGACAAAGGGCAACTTTGCATTAATCATAATGGCTTTCTAGCCCATCGCCCGTGGGCATTATAGCATCCCTTTTGTCTTACCGGCTTTCACTAACTTGCATGGGAAGGTAATATAATCTTGTAACATTGTTTTTGATAAGGTTTGGTAAACAAGGGTTACCTACAAAGGTCTAATAAAGTTACCATCAAACTAGAATCATTCCAAATCTAAGGCAAGCGACAAAACAACAAGTTATATACTGATAAAGTTTTTCTTTTATTGCCTAAAATGAAAACAATAAGTTAGCCAAAACGACGGTATTACCTACCTGCTCTTAGCCGATAATAAAATATGATTTTCATTACACCATTCCAAATTGTGTAACAGTAAATCATATGTCGAGTAGGGTATAGTTTGTAACGTATAAAGCCGTAAGTTCCTATGAGAGCCACGATTAAATTCTTTATTCCTGAGGTAGGGGGAAATTTCTCCACTCGACGTCTACATCCAGGGCAATTTTTCACGAGTGTATATCTGTGGACGCACGGCATTGTGCGCTGGTACAATATTTAAGTTAATGTACGTCGATAAATAACGGCGTATACTATCATATTTTATTCGAAACATTTCTTATTTCTGCTAAGAAATTGAGTAATTCGGTTATCAGTCGGAAAAATTGTAAGAAAGTGTTTTGTTTCAGGCTTCATTAAACATCGCTGTTGTACGAAAATGTTGCCGATATATCTGTGAGTAAAATCTTTATTACAAGACCTGAACGCAATGCAGAGGAATATATTGTAATAAAGGCCAAGGCCTTTACAAAAAAGTAGGTATTACATATTATGTAGCTGCACTAAAGTCTGGATGGCTTTTGGTATTTTATGGTACAAGTTTCGAAATGGTGCCGTGCTGTCGTAACGGTTTTCTCCAAGGATACTTTTAGTAAAGCTGGAAGCACCACTGCTCATAACTTACAGCAAACCGATGGCTGTATTTCAGTAACTGCTACAGACCATCTGATTGATGGCTCTAATCTCCACAACTATAGAATTTGTACCAAGATAGACAAATCCCTATACACGTTACTGCGATTACATACATTATGTTTGCAAAAGGAAGTCAAAATATTGAGAGGGCAAGAAAGCAGTCCCTCTTCCACAGCAAAACACACAGCGTGAAACATTGATTAAACGTCTCGGAACGTGGTCAACTCAATGCTAGATTGAGAGTCACATCAGTTATATGAGTCAATTTAAAGAGCGAATTCAATCAGTCCAAACAAGCAGAAAATCGAACCCCAAATCATCCAATCGTAGTAAATCTCAAATTCCGAGTACGCAGCTAAGGAGCGGCCCGTCCCGGCCAAGTCCCTGATTTAAATTGCAGATGCCCCTCGGGAACGAACGCCGACTGCCGCGATATGCTAATCATAGTCAAGCCAAGGATTATCCCTGTTTACACTTAACAAACTCACTTAATTTCGCACCGACCGATGTCTTGCCATATTTGTTGTCCAAAACGTTGAATAGTGGACGGCCTAAATCTGACAGGCGAATTAAGGGATATTAATTTGTTAGACTGCGCCTGACTGTAAACTTATTCAAAGCTTTGTGTAAGTCTGTCGGAATGTTTTTTGTTGTTTGCTGGTTTTAAGTAAGTAGTAGTAGTGTAACTGTCGTATATATTTGAGACACACACACACACAGCTTTATACTTTCATTCAGTTTTTTTATTAGTAAACAGTCTAATACAAGTAGGTTCCTTACAGACACTTTCGTTTCGTATTTTGAGATACATCCATCTGCTAGAAGGCAAACAAATGTTGTTACTCATTTTATACTTCGTTGCGGCTCCAAACATTTTACCCCTCAATAAAATAATTTGTAATAGCATGCATTTTGTTTGCGTCACAAACAAACACCACTCACTGACTGACCTCAATAATTTGCAGTTTCGTTCAGAAGACAGACAAAGGGATATAAATGCTCAAGGTCTATTAATTAATGCAGTTTTAGATTCGAGATAAAACCGGTTTTAGATAATTATCTTGTTTATGTATTTATTACTGTTCTTTTTAACGCTCCGTACCCAAAGGCCAACGGGACCCTATTAGTAAGCCACTGCTATCCGTCCGCCTTTCTGTCAGTGGACTGTAGTCTCATGAACAGTAATAGGTTGACGGTTGACAGTTGAAATTTTCACAGTGTGTATTTTTGTGGCTGGTTTAAAAATAATTAAAAAGTAAAACTATATTAAACAATTTAGAAAAGAGATGTTTTTAGGAGTTTTTTGCTCGAATATAACGACATAATGTTTCTTTTGCAAAAGTAATTAACAATTACTTTATGTTAAAAATTGTACGGAACCCTTCATCCGCGAGTTGGATACGCCCTTGGCCGGTTATAACTGTTATTGTAAGTTGTTTGTATAATTTTAGGTTAAGATAGAGTTGGAATTATTTTGTTACGATGTTCGATTAGGTATCTACTATATTTGTAACATTCTATTCTCGATAGATTTCAAGGAACATCTCGACGACTGTTAGATGGCGATCGGTAATTAAAAGTCTTCTTTATAGACAATTTAATTATTTGATAATAGAACTTTCTCTACATTTTTGGTAGCTTTATTGTTTCTCGAAGTTCGTGAAATTGCTTTACAACATAAATTTATTGTAATTAGGATTCCACTTCTAAGATACCAAGTTTATCCCGAATTTCAGTTCAAACAACTATTCTACGGGCAAACGCATTCAATTACATTATTTTTATTTAGGTACATTTAACGTGCCGGGTAAATAACTAGACCAAGCAATAAGTACGCCTGAGGCGCCGTAAAGTCGATCTGAGGTGGCACTAATACGAATTTATTACGATGGACCCACGGAGGCGCTCTGCTCGATATCGATTCGCCTAGAGCCTATAAATGTTTCAATTTTCAAACCGCCCATTTTATGTTAACCATTATATATTTTATTATATTGAACAAAAAATCTTATTTATATTTTGGCGCCCAGCATGGGACAGTCCCAGTTGGGCTCCAAATAATGTGATACGGTATTTGGCCTAGTTTCATTTGTTGGTGTTATATTAATGCATTCCCAATTTAGTTTTGAAGCGCGAACTAGGGGACATCAAAAAAATTCTCAGCAAGGAAACAGCTTTCAACAGAAATTCATGCTGCAAACGCGTTAAAGTTTAGTTCCATTTTGTTGGGTACTTATCTTCTCTTCCCAAGTATAATGGAAGTAGGAAAACGATTAAGTCATATTTTACGAGCTCCAGACGACGTCGAAGGAAATTCTGTCAAATGTTAGCGTTGACATATAAGGGGCAAGTAAGCTCTCTGGTACCGTTTAACTTATACATCGAATTTGGGGATGAAATCTCTAAAATTTACATGAGAAAGCGTCGTGGAAAGAGGGCTGCGTTCCTAGAGATGTCTCGGGACGCGCTGTCTTCTAACAAGGGACGGGAATGTTTGAGGTATCCGACGCAAGCACGCGGAATACGACTGGAATATTTGATTGAAATCGTGAACGTGTTTAATATTGTTTTTTTTTTATTAATTTTTTTGGGCCTAAATGTAAATAAAGATATTCGGTGAAAGATATAATATAAAGATGCCCTACGTGACTTTATTATGTACATCGATTTTATTTGTATCCTGTTAGTGTAGTCGCAATAACAATAAACCACCAATTTTCTGGGAGACTTCATAATTTAATCAAATCAAGTATGGTGAAAACTAATTTAGTAATGAAAACTTTTTCTATGATCCCACATTGTTAACAAACAAGATTAAACAAGGCCCCCTCAGCTGACATTAAAAGATAAATACGGTGGCGGGGGGCCCCACGTTGGGCGCCAAAGTTCGCGATATGTGGCCTGCCACATGAGTAGTAATTAACACCGCCTCGCGAGCTCTCCTCCCCCGCCCCGCACGCACCCCTGCACCCGCCCCCGCACCCTGCCTGCCACCCTCCCAACACTCACTGGGGCACACCGATTGAATTAAACTTCGGCACGGTTGTTGTGGTTCGGATCCGAGGTTGGTTTTGTCGCCCGCGTTTCGTGCAGCTGCGATTAAACTAGCAATACTTGTCCGGCATTTATTAGTTTTCCTGGTAACATTATGGGACACAAAAACTGATATTAGCAGCAATTTGTTATCATTAAGGAAGTTATTGATAGATTACGTAAATTGTTTCCAATATTATGCGAATTGTTAAACGAGCTTTTTTGTGCTCGAGTTGATGACTGATGATAACTCCATATGATATGATACTATTAAAGCTTAAAAGTTTATCGACTTCTATGTGCAAGCATGGCATACAAGAAACGTTTTCAGCGCAGCTGAGCCTGGCGCTAATGAGGCGCCAACAAGAAAACTAACAAAAAAATACAATTAATGAAAAGACTGTTCCCTTTACATGCGGACTATACAGAGCATGAGCTCAATGTCAACAGATATAAAGTTTTTCTCTCCGTACAATAAGTCTCCGAAACAAGAAGTGTAGAGCACTAGGCAGAGTGGGGGGAGGGTTGCCCCACCTAGGAGCACAATTAGCGCGCGCGACTCAACACGGCTTGAGTTTTAACAACGCGCCGCCGAGCACTCGGCATCATTCACATGAGATGGGCTCTGCCTTGCGGGATTCTTGTGTCCTACACACGCGTTAAAGGAACTCTAACTGTATTTGTTTTAAGTGGGTTTTCAGGTAACGTATGTTTTTAGTGTTGGCACTCGATACGTTTGGGTGCCGGCTCGAACTGGATACTGTTTATGAGAACAGCGCTCAGGAGTACAACAGATTTATTTCTGTTGTTATTTTAATTTTTTGACAGCATTCCCTTCATCTTTAAGTTTTCTATTGAATTTGAATTTTACACTCTTATTTTATATTCCACTGCATTTATTTTGTCTATTAAATGTATGTTTGTACAAAACATACGAAGTATTTAGATTAAATGATTGTATCAATGAATTCATAATTTAAGCATAAACCGCATGTTGTTGTAACCAGAAGTGACAAATATTTGTAGCACGTAATTACATTAAAACAGTTTGTAAGGCAATTAAACAGATAACGGGAGATACATGACCTCCACGAAAGCTCTAAATCTCACTGGGTAATTAACACTGGCTGTGCTAACAACGTTTGAAACTATATTTATTGTATTGTTCTATATTTGGGTAGATTCTAAATAGTATTCAATGATGCAGTTTTATTGTGTTTTTGTGTAAGAAAAATTTTCACTAGGGGCCCGAAGTTTGGAATTGGTTCCGATAAATGGCAAAAGCTCGCCCTAAACTGGAGCTGCGTACCTTCTTCGGGAAAATTACGTTGTTACTCAGAATTTTATAATGACTCCAAATGATGCAAAACGTGACGATAAAATCATTAACTTAAAGCTCATGAAAGTGTAATGTTGTCATCATTTAGGAATTTGAATGCGTGCTCGTAATAAGGAAATGCCATTACGCTTGTTAGAAGTTTCTGGCTACAGCGATATTTTCGTTCAGTGGGTGTAAACTGCTTTTCAGTTTAACAGATCTAGTGACTGATATTATTATTGATTTAACTGTCGCTTTCTGAAATAATTGCGGTCTTTCCGTTATAGTGATGTTCCCAGAAAACTTTAAACCTATGCTCGTCATCAGTTGATATTTTATATTAACTGATATAATGAATCCTGAAATTCGCCGTTCGCGATTTTTTTCATGAAAATTTGTCATATCAACAAATTAATTAGTTGAACGTTTATTTCAAACTAAGTTGGCGGGATGGAAATATAAATAAAACGTCTAATAATGTAAAAAAATCGTCCCTCAGATGCGCCTTGCAGGTCGCATCTTAGAAACCTCCTTAAGTCCCCTCCCCACTCCACTGATTTTTACTCCTATTCCTTTACTGTGCACGCGGTTAGGTTGTGGAATTCACTACCGCCTGATATTAGAGACTGCAAAACTCTTACAGTTTTTAAAAAAAGAGTGAAAGACACTACCTTTCTGTACCGTCATAGTTGCAAGTATGTATTTATTTATTTGTATTTATCTTAAAATATTATTTAGTATATATTAGCGTCATATATATTTATATTTTTTTTTTGTAATATTTATGTATTGGATGTTATATTTAAAGTTTACTGTTTTTTTTTTTTTTTTACTTTTACACACGTCTACATCTTTTTTATTTGGCTCTCCTTTCGCAGGTATATTGGAAGAGATTTCACTAGAAATAAGCATCACCTTTGTACCTATTTTTCTGTCTCCTTTTTTTTGTTATCTACTTGTGTGTGTGTGTACATAAATTGTTAAATAAAAAAAATAAAACTGCGGATTTTTTTTTTTTTTTTTTATGCGAAACGGGGTAACTCTTGGCCCAAATCTCACCTGATGGAAAGTGATGATAAGGCCGAAGATGGAAGCGAGTTTCACCCGGAATCCTCTTACAGAGAGGAACTGGCTATCATACCTCTAACTGCCGGAACACAACAATGCAATACAATTTGCAGTCAAAGCCATGCTATAAAACTCTCAAATGAAAATCTCTGAATGTGGTTATGTGCATAGGATACGTACATATTTGAATTTCCTACATAAGGGAAGAGTCTTTAAAAACTTTAATAAAAGCGCATATTACGCGTCTACTTGGGCAACGAGTTTTTTAATGGATTTTATGGTGTTTTTCTTGGTTTTTTTTTATTTTTTTTTGATAAAACATACGTCAGTTTACTTTAACATTTGATCTATAGGTAAGCAAATTTCACAAAACTTTTTGATGCTTCACAACCATATTCGTATTGACACACAAATAATGTCATATAAATTGCGAAACACGAGATATAGACAAAAGGCTAGAACATAGCTAGATCGACGAAGATTCTCAGGTAACAAAGTTCATTAATCGTCGATAACAACGGCTGACTAGGTAGCCGTACAAGTTCAAGTGCCTGGGCGCGAGTGTCGAACGCGTGTACAGCGCACTCCACTGCTCTCTGCGACTCTGCAGTACTCTAAACTCCTCTATAAGCCTCCCTCATTCCCTGTTACTCGCTCATTTCAGCTTTAGTATTAAGGATAGGCTCCTCACTTTTCAACTCGACTTCACTTTGAACTTTATCTGTCTCGATGTCTCTATTGTTACGATGTACTTTTGTCTTGTCCGTTGCAGCGAAATAGATTCTTCGTTGAGTCGGTGTTCCGTGAGAGTTTATTGTTTATACTTTGATTATTAGTGTCTGTATCATTTCTGAAATGACTATTCTCTATTTAACTGAACATTATCTTTAAGTAAGTAACGGGTGGTTTAGCGTAAAAAGTGCGACAGCAAAATTGTGTATGTTATAGGGAATCTCGTTTAGTATTAACGCCGGGGCAGAGATGCTTGAAAAATCCGCCCACCTGCTATAAAAGTTAATAGTAGATACGAGTATGTAGTGGTAGTTGCGAGGGTTTTCCCAAGATGTCCATAGCAAGTTCTACGCGATCTGCTCAGAGTACTCGCGGCATTCAAATCGCTGCGTTAGCATACAATATTTGAGCAGGAGCTGGGAATCTTCATCGGGTGCGGGTGTGTATGCCCGCTCTGCCCTCGCAAATAGAATTTCGATAGCGAACTGCTCCCAAAAGGGTTTGTTTGCGGATGCCACTCACGCATTCCGATCTCTTGGTTACGAGTGTTTACAATTAGTTCATATCGACTAAACTTTGATTACGTATAAGATTCATGTTTATTGGCTAGTGATGTTTGGGGTGAGTTATTTTAAAAATATTTGGACATTCTGAAACATTGCGGCCACAAATATATCTATTGAAGACGCGGCTGATTTATCAGCGTTGAGCGTTGAGCCCATAAACCTATTGTTGTAGTTAGTATCTAATGAAAGATGCTAACAAAAGACGATTATTTTCGTTTTTCCTCGAACCTCCCTCGACTGGGGCTGACTTAGGCATACGTAACTACGTACCCCTTTCTCTCTAGCTTGCCTATTTAACTATTAAACCAGCCCGCCCCGACGAACTAACGTATTCATGACTTGGAGAATACCACCCTCTATTTTACGAGCGGTGGTCGCAGTGAATCGGAAAGGTTACCTATTCGGACCCCGGCCTATGTGAAATATCACGCTACCATATGCTACGTAATTTGAGGGATCCACGAAAGGTTTGTCCTTAAGTCGACGCGATTGTTCTACATAAAGTTAAAGAGGAACTTGAATACCAACGTGTGTTGTTTTATATAATGAACGTTGATATTGATCCTGAACTTTTCAAATGAGGGGAAACTTTAGATATTTACAAAAAGTCAGAAGGACTTTACTACTCTTTAATAATGGCGAAGACATGTTTATCATAATATATTAACACCAAAATACACTAAAATTCAATTTGTTTACGAGTAAAACTCAAAGGAGATCTGAGCATTAAAATTCAACGATTGTTTGTATTCGAATGTTCCAGTTGTCGCACAGGTGAATTCGATGTGAAAAAATCGCATGCGGCCATCAGGCACTCTCGCTGCGACCCTTTCCAGCATCCGTCGTCCACCTCGTTACGCGATATCCGTTTTCGACCTTTAATATTTATATTTGGAACGAGCTGTCAGCCAATTAGGCGACTCTGAATTCAAATTGGCAGTTCATGTTGACAGTTGCCAGGTGGCAGTCGCAAACGGCGGACGTCTCGAAATCGAAATTTATATGAACGTCCCTCGACATTTAATGACCTCCTTTGAAGTGTTAGAAAATGGTCGTAAAGCTATTTTGGAAACCGACATGGCGATTACTGCTGGTGTTTGTGTTGAAATTAATGTTTCAGTAACAAACCGCAAACTGCTGACAATGAAAGTGCTAATTTTGTGTGAAGTTAATCATGAACGCGATGTGCTTGATAAATAATCTCGTTAGAATATAATTAAGTTGATAATCTTAAAAAATAGAAACTTGATATTTAAATCTTACCCCGTTGAATATTTAAAGAAACAACAGCATTAATAAAAAGCGAGAGGTCGGTACAGACGACATCTGTCTACGGCTGAATTTATCTCGGGACAAATTGCAACGCCCGAGCCGGCGCGGCGCTCTGGCGTTCTGCTATCCTTTGTACAAATGAGACACACAACAGCGCAATGGTTTCGCTAAATTAATATGTTTGCACTGTCTTAAATTCTGCAAATTGGATCCGAGTCAGGAAATGGGACAAGATTCATTAACCGCACGTATTATGGCTACACTGACTTATATACCTATTTCAAGTAAAACCTTTTGATGTTTCTACGCTGGCACGTTCAACAATTGATCAACAAATCGTTATTCCGTGTAAGTAGCTTCAAGGATTCATTTATTGCCTCTTGGTATCGCGTGTCCCCGAAGGGAGAATACGTGTGCGTAATACTTGAATGGAGGTGAGTTGTTATCGCTGAGCGCCTGTTACAAATCCAGAAACTTCCCCGAAGATTTGAAGGTGAAAGTATTATATTCGACTATGAACCAAAAGACTAGAAAGAAAACAACTGCTTTGTTTGACGCAGGAAAAAAAATATGGAGAAACTACGTTTCCTTGAACCGAAACATGTTCAACAAAATAAACAATGTCTTCAAAACAAAAAGCTTGTTTTCAATATCCTGATCAAAGCATCATTTCTTATTAAAACATCAGAACCACAGCCTGTACAGCAAACAAGGTATAAAGTCACAAGACGACAACTTGACAAAATTTATCCCAACAACTCGGTTTGTTTAAACGTTAATTATCGTTTTATTTATGTTGGAAATATTCTAATTTACCCTGAGAGCTAATACCCGAGCTGTTCGCCGAGACGAGACAAGACGGCGCCTGTCCCACCATCTGACAGGTGTCTTACGCGTGGTCGGATTTATCTTGAGATAAATTGCTACGAGCTCTGTTTTCTACTATCGTGTGGACCTTGCGCGTCATGAGGATTACACCACGATTTAAATCTGTAAGTTATCGTGTTGGTTTAGTTTGTGTGACTCTGTCTAACGTGCTATTTACGATTTAAGGTATTTGTGCGGAAAATATATCTGGACGAGAATGCTGAATCTTGATGGAGTTGGCTTATGTTCAGATTTCAATCTCTAAAGAATGATGTATCAAAAGGTATAGCATGTTTAGAGCAATCTGTAAAGTACACCTTTATAACGTAAGCAATGAAGGCAAATGTTAATTTAAGAACAGACTTTGCGCCATTTACATCTTATACGTATTGAGGGACAGTGTGGACAGGTCCCCCTCAACTCCTTTGTTTTAAATATGCATCACACCGTCTCTACTCTCGAAAGTGTCTCAAAAGTGTTCTGGCGCTTTTATTAATATTTAAGAAAGGAACTCCAATCGAGACGCAATTTCTTTGGAGCGTATGTTATTTTCATACCTTTTTTACGACAAGAAGGTTTACGTATATGTAGGTAAGAGAGATATTGGAGCAATTACTCCGACGATAGTAAAAGTTAGATCTGCAAATTAACAAGAATATGAGAAGCAATTTAAAGATAGACCATGAGGTATGGAGTAAGTAATTAAAACTCATCTTGCTAGGATAACTATTTGCCATATTATATAAATTAATGTTTAAAGTGGATAACTAGAGCAACAATAAAATTTGTGTGGCTCCAACCCACCGCCGGGCAATAATGTGATTTGAATTCTGAACGTATTTTAACTGCGCTCGCTGCACCTAGCAGTGGAGGAAGACGGGAGCCGCTCGCGGGTTCAAATAACGTATTTGACGTTTTGGTGCAGGTGGTGTGAAAAAGTAAGCATAAAGAAGATTAAGTAATGAATGTACTAAGCATTATACGGATGAGAGAAATGTTCATTAAACTTATATCCATAACGACGTATTTTTTAAAAACAACTTTATAATTTAAATATGACACGCAAAGGTAATGTAATAACAGGAACAAGATAAAACTCAATTAAATCGATATCCAGTCAATTAAAATCAGAAGCTGTGATTACTGACACTGTCAATGTAAATTGTGTTTGCGATCCACTTGTTTGTATGACGACGAGTTTAAAATTAAAACTGCAATATCCATAGTGTTGCTTAATTTTGGGTTTTAATAAGCTTCGCTTCGGCATTGATCGAGAGGTGAAATTTAAAATGAAAAGCTGCTTTTGATATCGTAGCAATCATCCAATTCAATCAAGTGGCAGTTATAATAGATGCTTAAATGTTTTCCATTAAACACAGCTTTATAGCGATCTTACGCTTAACAAAGGATTTTTTGAGAACGGTATAATGAAAGGTACACACAGTGAAATGTTAATATCAAGTCTTGAGAAAATCGTGTGAAAGTTTAAATCCCAACTCAATCCGAAAATAGAAAGTGACCTTTAAATGTTGGGAACATCACAGTCAAAATAGTCCTAATTAAAAGTCGACCTAAGCCCCAACAGATTTATACTCCAAACTGAATGAAAACGGAGCAATTAAGGAGCAACATATGATCGTAGGGGTATTATGACGTGTCGTCTTATTGTCAGTCCATAATGAGACATTCAGGATGCACGACAGTTCCTGTCTGGCTGCTCGCATTGTTGTACATTCATTCTTATTGTTTGCATAATTATGTTTGTAGGGACATAGGCGTTTCAGCAAAGGTGGCGTTCGAAAGAGTTTCGTGTTGAGAAAATTTTGAAAGGTTTAATTCTAATCGAAATATGAGTACAGAGTCAGACAGTTTTCCATAAACAATTATCGTGACAAAAGTGAACCTTACTGCTGTCTCTTTTTCATCTACCTTTGGGTCACTCGAATCAACTTGGCCTGTCATCTCATATTCGTTAAAAAGGGTCCACGTATTACTAAGTAGTGTTTAAAAATAATTTTCAGAGACAACAAAAATATTGACATTAATTTTATTGTCACAGCGTACGAATCCCGAATTTCATTAATACAATGTCTTTGTGAAACGGTGTTTATATGCAGACGTATGTTGAACGAGAAATTATACAATTAATTAAATTTTGTAACATTGTTTTGAGTGTCGTGGTGTCTAGCTTATGTACCCTATTTACATGAACGCGCCATGTTTTATAATATTCATAACATGTTTGCGAGTTACCAACTTGTTGTATTTTTGACTGAAGACACAAGTTAATGTGAATTCTGTGCGTGTAGTAAGGGTGAGTGACTGACGGTTAGGAAATTATTTCAACTTATTGTTTGAAATTAGTTGAGATGAACTAGAATCTTGCGTAGTGTAAAATTACAGAATGATGATAGTGACTCTCTCATGGAACTTTAATATATTATATTATATACAAAATGTTGAGAATAAAATATCAAATAATGCATAATTTGATGGCAGCTTAGATACAGTAATTAAAATAAACGCCCTCCATTTCCCTCCCTAAATTATGCACAGCCTGAAAGCAAATAATTAGGCGGCTGCAGAAAAAAACCACTAAAGCAGCACAATAGAGCATTAAATATAGTACCTTAAGCTAATGTGGTAATGCAAGTAGTGTACATAGTAGCGCCAACCTGCCCGGAGTAGCGAAAGATGCAATCTGCATACATTAGCCTAACGTCCCTTAGTTTTGACACCTGCTCTCAGCTAGTATGAAAATACCGCTGCTAGATGGATGGTGCAAACATGTCAAGAGTAAAGGCTGTTTCAAAGTTGCGAGAGTCGCCTGAAGAATGTATTGTTCCACTCACTCGCAAGTCGGACTGCGAAAGCTTTTAACTAAGTGTTAAATTGTTGTTTGTTAGTTGTTTTGGAATATTAGGGATAGAGACGTTGGCAGATACTGTGCTTTAAACTTTTGACAATGTTTATCATAGTGAAAATTTCGAATACTTACTTAAAGTAATAATTAGAGTTCACAAAATATTTAAAAACATTAAAGTTTCTTCTTTTCGGGAGAGCTTTTATGAATATACAATGTTCGTTCTTGTGAACTGGAATGTCTAGCTTTACAATTTAAGAAGCTACTAGGCTCAAATCTCAAGCATAATAGGTGAAAAGTGTATCAGCTGTTTCTTACAAAATGCAATATTAAGTAGATGATATGGATGAAACAGTTGATTTAATTTCGGGTTTTCAGGGTTGGTCTCACGGTAAAAGTTGGTAATTCCCTAAGAGGTTGTTAGTGTTTTAAAAACATCCCTGTATATTCTAAGCACCTTGCATAGATTGACAGTAAACAACTACGTACCGTGTATCCAAATTATAACGAGTCCCACATTGTGTAGTACACAATTCACAGCGACATTACGGCTCTGCAAGCTACCATAAACTAGTACCCCACTGAAGCAAACACCTTAAATACTTAACAGCTCAGTTACCGAGTCAAGTTTAAATGCCCGCCCAGGTCGAGAGGGCTGTCACGTCACGGCACATTTTAATAATGCACCCGTTCGTTTAGTATGAAAATTAGCTGGCGTGTGGCGACCCTGTACGCCAGTCGCTTGGTTTATTGATGGTGCAACTACGGTGTTGCTGTAGACACCTCCATCGGTAGCTCTGGTAATTAATGCGACGTTCTCCTTCACTGTAAATGCAGACCTGCGAGCTTTGCCGATTTTTAACTTGATTGCCAAATGGCTCGTGGGATCCCGCCTTTGAACGTAAAGGTGGAGGAAATGTAGCAAATAACTCTGTTCGGAGAAATGAAGGGATGCTAATTTTACGTTTACGGTTTTCTACTTTGTATCTCGAATTATTCGGAATAGAACCATAAAGTAGAATTACCTCGTTAGGTTGTCAATCTAGCGACTTAATCTATTCATTAAACCAATAGAAACTGTCTTACTAGATTAACAAAGGATTTAAATCTTCTGAGTTAGATGTCACTTAACAGATTGGAGTCCCTCAGTGAACATTGTTCCATTAGACAAAAAATAATTAATCAATCAATCGACTAAGCCAGAAGTCCCCTGATGTATACCTATAGACCTGCCCAAATTCCGTCACAACTCTCGACAGTTCCAAATCCCAACCCACTTACAATTATAAAATGAAAGTTCGTGAAGACGTTTGTCTCCTTGTACCGCAATCCCGCATAAACTGCTACATGGGTTCGGATGAGATTTCTGCATTCAAAATCAGATAAGGTTTTGATAGGATGTGAAACAAGAAAGAAGATAATTGTGAGACTTATACGTTTTTGTATTTCGAAAAATAGACCAAGTTTATAACGATCACGTAGAAAGTACATGAAAGTTAATCTATTTCAATTTTTGTTTTCAATGTATGGTCTCTTCTATCTTGTCGATGGATCTTCACCCAATCGCGAACAAGTACCTTCACGCCTGCAAAGCCGATACGTGACTCGATTTTCTATAGATAATCTTTGTAAAGTTGTTTTAGAGGGCAAATGTACGAGTAACATCAAGTACATTACGCGAACACCTACAAATTAGTAGCGATAGAGGTCCAATGTTGTGCTTAACCGGTTACTTTATCATCGTGTTGATTTGTAAAGATTGATAAATGATAAATTTCAAAAAGCAGCCACCACAAATGTGTATATTTCACAGAATTAATGTTTTCTTTGAAAACAATGGAAATAAATAGATATTCACTTTGAACCTAAAATGAGTGACTATCTGTCTGTTAAAACAGTAGAAAGTTAATACAGAAATAATACCCAAAATATTCTCTGTTCAAATAACAATTAAATGCCAACATATCTACGTTATTATTAATTTGTTCGGAACTTTATGTAAAAGTGAAACCACATGTTTACATTGTAAATGTTATGTGCGGGCCGAGGGAACAATGTTTTAAAGTCAACAGCGGGCTCCTGAAATATTCACAAAACTGGAAATTCAATTTGAAGTTTTCACGTAAAAGTATTAAGGTAGTTTAGTAGTGTTCCCCCATTATTATAACAGTAGCTCCGAGACTATGGTCGAACATATTTTTAACCAACTTTTGTTATTAAGATGACACTAACTGCGAACAAGTTGGTCGTTCGTCAACTTTCGTCTTGGAAACTTTACGACCCCGGCACAATTAATACAAGAAATGGTTGTAGAATCAGAGCTTAAAGAAAGGACAAGCGAGCTTGTTTCATAAGTATAAGAGCCCGCAGACGAGCGGCCAGACTGTTTTGTAGCAACAATGGCACCGGTAATTTGTAGCCGCAGTTGTCTGTGTCCGCAGGAGCACTCCATCTTATACATTTTTAACTTCGATCTAAAATTGCTGTTGTAAAATCGATTCCGGGTCCAACCGTAATTCAAGTAAATACCTACCTTGTATTCAGTGTGTGTGTTCCTGTGCTCATTTATTATTCTTGCACGTTGTTTGACCAACGGACTAAACGCAGTCCAGCCCTCATAAATAATATAGTCTGCCATTTTCTCCAGTTTCCCATCAGACAGGAACGCCGAAGCGATTACTTCGCATAAATCAAACAGATTTGAATGCGGACCGCCGCGTCGTGCGGCTGTTGCCGATGTAGTGCCCATTAAAGCTCATCCTTTTATTTTTATATTCCATTCGCCAGCGCTGATTGTGTGCTTTCGCCTTCTTAGTGCATTTTCCAGTTATGCCACAATCTTCACAAATTAAACGATCATCTTTCGAACACATTGTTTTATTAATTTTGCACTCCCGCCCACATGAAAATTTGCGTAAATTAAACATTCATGAGCTCAATTACCTTCGACATGAAAAGAGAGGTAAACTGAATTTGTAAGGAAGAGAAATACGATTTTTGTTACAAATTTACGTTTTAACATAAAATAGAGACAATATCGGTAATAAGACGTGGAGTGATGCCGTACCATGTCAAAACCGTGACGCTTGCCGTTAGAAATTTTCCGGGTTCTTTAACGGGATTCATTCATAACTCACGGTCGAGTGGAGCCTTCGAATATTTCAAGCTGTAGAGGCCCCACCCCTATAAATTCCGCGCCTCGGGTTGCCAAATTAGGCGCGAGGAACGTAGACTTATTCCCGCCATTACCCCAGGCCAGCCGAGTGAGACTTTTAAGGAAACTTTCCACGTCCTGTCGCAGGTGTTGTAGTCATAAATAATAATTCCCTTGTGCGTTGAGCCTTGCAAAGTTACGATGAAAACTTGTAAATCAAAACAGAGCGAATGTGAGGTAGGGTTTTATACGATTTTATTCTTGAAGTGGTAATCATTTGTTTAGAAATGAGGCATAGACAAAAATGTTTTCTTTTCATATTCTTATTTGATTATGTAAAAAAAAACTCCAAAACAGTTACTTGCATCCAAATTAGAAACCTCATCCATCCACACTAACTCGTACAAATGCAATATAAAACTTCCACAATCTTGTGTGATCACCTCTAAAGCAATTATGTGGGTCGCATACTGTTCCGATGTAGAACACATTCGTACTAACAATCGAATGAACTTCCACCCAATTTACTTTATGTGTAACCCATTATTATAATTGCTACACAGTTACAAAGTTGGAAGCCGACGCCGACGCGATGTGAACTGAGGCGGACTGACTCAAATACAAATTATATTCAAGTTTGTTCTTTTAACTTAAAATTACTTTAAGTTCAGCCTTATGAAAGACCTTTTACTTTTCCTCCTAATGTAATTTAGTGGATTTTTACGGTCAGATGTTTTTGATCGACTTATTGCCGCTGAATTTCAGCTAAAAGCACACTGAATTTCAGTTTCAACTCAATAGCTAGTGAAACTATTATCTCGACAAGACGTGTCGCTTTTAGAAAAGTTAGATACATATCGTGCGTAACATGCCACAGAGCCGGTGAACAATATTCAAATCGACATTTTCAAATATGGATATACACAGAATAACATTTTGATAGGTAACAATTCTATATTATAAATCTACAGTTGGCGAAATGTTAGCATTCAAAATATTTGGATTATATTTTGCAGTGATGTAGAGTGGGGAGATTTTATATTTCACTAGAATGTTTGTTTTCAGAATGTGATGAAACGAAAACAAACGAATTGGGGGTGAAATGATGTGCAAATCTATATCAATATTTGGCGTGACAATCTTCATCGGGAATAACCGAGGGAACAACAACCAGTCGGTGCCACAATGACCGGTAATTTAGCGGGTGTAATTCCGACGAACGAGCGTTTGGTGAATTTAATTTTATCTCTGATAAACCCTCCATTGTAATAATTTATGTAAACCACCGCGCGACCCCAACACGTCCTGTATTGGCGAGATTTGCAAAAAAAGGTTGCATGCTACATCACACACACGATGCTAGTGAATATTTAATTATTGTTTTATATACTAACGACAGTATGGATAACTGTACCGTACATGAACACAGTAAACATAAATTGTTGAACTAAAGTAAATATCTGGTAAAAGCTTCTTAATGGTCTGTGATTGATCTCGAAACAAAAATAAAGTTTACGTTACCGTGTTTCAGTTTGTAAGTAACAATATTATTGGAGCCCTTACATGTAAAGGGAAGCCTACAACACACTTTTGTTTGAAGGTATTGATGATCAAGGTTGACAATCTAAGAAGTACGAGAATCGTGTACAATGTTCAACTTAACATTTGTTACGCGACATGAAACAGAGCAATTGAATTAATTCAATCGGAGGAACTTTGTATTCAGCCTCAAAGACAATTGTTTCTGCTCATATTACTGAAATAAACGAAGCCTCAAAGGGGTTAGGCAATGATCCACGAAATGATTAATATGGCTGATTCGAACTTACATGCCAGCAACAAGTATTAGATACTTATTTAGTTATTACAATGCTGGAATTTAAGAGCGTGTATTCCGTCCACTAGCGCCGCCAATCGTTTTTTATTATTTGTGGTAAATTTAAGACACGTAGATAAAAAACCGCTCTGTAGTGCACTGAAGAAATGTATTTATTATGGAGTGAGAGTTATGTTTTGTACTTTAGAACATAAATAGTTGCCAAAGTCGATATTTTTGCTAAAAGTGGCCACTTTTAGCAATAACTGCTGTTTTGGCTATTTAGTCATGAGTTATGTATTAAAAATAGCTGTCAAAAAATAATAGATACATTTCTTTAGTGCACTACAGAGCGGTTTTTTATCTACGTGTCTTAAATTTACCACAATTAATAAAAAACGATTGGCGGCGCTAGTGGACGGAATACACACTCTTAATAAAGATTACGAACTCTCTTTAGACGGAGCTTTTTAAAATGTAAATCACTCAGTGCAACATTTATCATACTTTTGGCTTTGAACTTTCCTGTTTAAGTAAAATTCACAAAGTTGCCAAAAAAGTTTGTATCTTGGCCATTACGGTAAGTACCTTCGGATCTATAAATATGTGGTTTCCCTCCTGATAATCCCACCATCATTCACGTGATCTCGGTAAAATTTATGTAAATGAGGGTTTCGTGGGGCATACAAAGTTGTCAAGCGTGTGAAAATTTCTTCTTTATTCTCGCACACCCAAAAAATGTCGCAAGAGACTCAGCTGTGGTATATTGAGTCATATCTGGTCCAATTAACGTCTGTTTGTTTTGCATTTCCCTTGCATCTTGGAAGCAGTGAGGGCGTAATAAAACGGTCACAACAATGCGGATCACGTCACAGCGGAATTATCTCGCAGCGCCAGAGACGATCAATTACACTGACAACGAGCACGTGGAAAAAGGGCGGCCGGCTCTCCAGGAGGCTTTTATTTCAACACGCTTTTTTGCAATACAGACCTTACGCTTGCGTATTTTAAACTGCTTTTTGTTTAAAATGGCTGGTGCGAGGGTAGTAATCGTAAGACCAATTAGGCGTAGTGGAGGCTGTTCAATGACAGTCGTTTCGTTCCCGCTTAAAGACTCAACCTCTGCCTTTATTACTGGTACATTGTCATCGTTATCGTCCTTAGTTTTTATATACTCCATACCTAGACTCGTAACTTCTTTGTTAAACTGAGTGAAAAAATCTGGGCTCAAGTCTAGTTGTCGATCATAGTAGAGTCTAACAGAGCCGGCTAAATACGCAGTCACGCGAATACTCCATTTTGTTCGCTACACACTGAGTGTTATGTTTGAGCGTGTCTATATAAATCTTCACGTACAGAAGCAATATATTGTAGTAAGTACTCCCACTCGTCTTGTAATCTTCGCGCAGCTCCAAATGAAATACTAATTGTATTCTCAGAACATGTTAAATGGTACCCACATGTTGTTGTGTGCCGTGAAGGGAGTCAATAGACACAACAGTTGATGACTGTGTATTTAATGCTAGCAATAATACGGTGTTTAAATATACGTAGTTAGAGACTCGATATGTTTGTAAGCATTATGCCTATATAACTAGTTATTTCTATTATAAGGAAAGCCTTAAACGTAACGGTGAACGCTTGTTTCAACCGTTGTTTACTCAAAGAGAGATATATGAATTCCCAATAATGCCATTCTAGACAATAGTATAGTGCCAGTTCATATCGAATCACGAATTATCTCGATATCCTTCTGTGTTTAAAATATAAATCCCGTACGATCTATTTGCAATTTAAAATCCTCAACTTAACTCAGGTATTCTATTCCAAAGCGTCTCTAAGGCTAAGAACTCACGGAGCGATTTTCACTCGCGACCGCCGCGGTGGTAGAACTGCGGTTTTATTTTCTAAACTCACGAAACCGGTTATTTACGCGGTTTCGCAGCCGTCGCGGTTGCGATCATCGCCCGCAGACGTGGCGGGCGATGACCGCAAGACGGGCGTTTGCAAGACTAAACGATCAGTTGAGATCCAGACCGCCATGGACCAAAGTAATTAGTAGTTCGATTTTAATATCCATTTTTTATAATGTTTAATTTTAAACATGCACAAACGTGTCATTATGCCACAAGTCACTGGTGCAAAATAACATTGGATTTCTCATGATTTCTGTACCCATCGCCCCCCGCTGGCCACCGCGGTCGCCCGCCAACCGATCGCAGAGCGCGCGGGCGCCACCTGCCTAGGCTGCGGGTAACCGCGGCCTGCGCGATTCTACTAGTTGCCCGCCGGTGCAGCGGGAACCGCAAACAACCGCGCACACCGCGGGCGTAAATCGCGTCGTGAGTTGTGCTTTAATTTTTAACATATATATATCTGCTTTCTACAGAAGCTGCGGGCCCGCAACCGCCGCGGACGCGGGTGAAAATCGCTCCGTGAGTTCTTAGCCTAAGTAGACTCAACAGATTGAAGTGTGTAATGCGATGACATTTCCGCGAGCTCCCGCAATCCGCGCTCAGAGGGTAGGTAATAAAACAGTGACAAGCGATAGGACGGGATCGAGTCGGAACGAAATTATCTCGTGGAGACGATGTAGATCAATTATACGGGCCGTCGGGAATTAGAACGGACGGTAAACCGGCGAGTAGGTGGAGATTTATACGGCAGAATTTATAATTTGGCTAACTACGTAGGTACGCTTTTCCGTGCAAGCTGAGCTGATTTAAAACGGGATCAATGAGATATGCATTTTTTTTTTAAATCAATCGTCTTTTGAAAATAATACAAGCATTGTTTGTGATAGGTAACCTATTTTCATACGAGACTGCACACATATGCAGATGTTACAATAGATAACTCTATGTATATATTGATAAGTAGACAGGCCCGAATACGCAGAGTAGTCACTCACTATGGATCTTTTGTACTAAGCTACCCAATACAACTATTGGATAGATTGGTCAATGATATCGAAGTTAGCTTATTAGACGAAACAAACATCAATATTAGTTAATACGGGCTCTATCGCAAAACAGGGATTTATTCATTGTTAGATTGCTATTTCCCAATAGGTATTTGTGATATTTTCACAAAATGAAATCCTCACAAAACAAATTACATTAATCAACAATAGTAATCCAAATTTAAGCACCGCATTGTACTCATTTGAACCGTATCAAGCACTTTTATTATTTCAATGCATATAATTTAAATAAAAACATGTAAGCCGGGATTTGAATATTACGCAGAAATACGATGTATTTGCTGATATTAAATTTGTTCCGTAAGCAATTTGCTGATTTAGTGAAAAATCATATTATCCTTCATGGAAACCTGTTGATATAAGAATATATAATTTTTAAAACTAATAAAATTAATTGTAAATTATTGCGATACGGAATAAAGTTTAACTGCCTCTAAGAATAGCCCACCCCTTTGACGATGTTATTGTAGAAGCAATTAAAAGATTAGTAAACGTAAAATTCTAAGGAAAATGAGGAAATGGCGTAAGCTAGGTCTCCAACTTAGCCAATAGCAAAAAAAAAAAACTAAATTAGTTTAAATAGAACTAATAAAATGGTTCTCAATTAAATTAAATTCAAGTTATACGGGATGCACAGTGGGACGCGTGGCAAACGCGGATTAAATACTAAAGTATCGCGATTACGTACCGAAGCCGACCCCGAGGCGCTATTAAGAATTCAGCAAACGAATTGGGGACATCGAATCGACAAAATTGAGCTCGCCTCATCTTTTCTTACATCGTCGTGTGTTTTCGTCCCCAAAGTACAGAAATTTTAATATTTCTCTGACTCTTGGGAGGAGACCGCTGTTTTGATCTACAACTCGCAAAATACACATTTTTTCAGTACAAACATAGAATATTCTTCTTCATTTCTTTATGGGGCATAACTTTGTGAATACGTCGCTGAATAATACGAAAATCTTTTATGAATGAGATTTGGGAGGGTGCTCCAGAAGGGCCAGCGGGGCTGCGAAGCGGTGAAGTGAAATATGTTCTGTAACTCACCCGTGCGTTACGGACTTAAGATAATAAACAGTACCTGAAACAGACAAAGGAAACTCATTAATATACAACGAATTTTGATATTAACTTAATCAAGAAAGTAAGTATAAAAATAGAACGCTGATAGGAGATAGACATCTCTTAAATCAAAAACTTTCGCATGAATGGTTTTCAAAGAAAAAGAGAATAAAATTTTGCTAGGTTAGGATTTGTTGGAGTTTGATTTATAAATTCTAGCTTATTTTTAATAAAACGCGCCGTAGCAATATCTTTCGCGAGTATTTTTTCCAAAAAGCTTCGAATAAAGGTTAAACTGAAAACTTTTTCCTTTTACAAAAAAAAAACAATACAGAGATCTTTGAAAAATTAAAACATAATTTAATACATTTAATATGTAATGAAACGACATGCAGTGAAGTAATGAGGTTGAAACATTTTGACCCGATCTTCATTGACCCGGCGTCATACGAGCCAAGCGTGCGGTCGGGTCAAGTGCTTTAATTGTATGGTCATGTACCAGTATTAATTATATGATCTGAATTAAATTACCGAGTAATATGGGTGACTAAGAACATAGAATTGGCTCCGGGATTCATCCAAATGCGTGCATTTTTTTATTAACTCGTAGTTTACAAGGTAATAAAACGAGAGGTACATAATTGTAAAAATCAGAGGCTTGACTTAGAATAAGAACCAAAGTTTTGGTATTTATAAGATACGACAAAATTTCCTTTCGCGGCTAACAAAAGGAACATCGTAGCCTTCACGTGTATGTCGATGATATCTTTCTGCATTTAAGCCATAAAACGGACATTTGACTGAATGATACCCTGTGTACCATTTTGTGTGCAAGGGACCAAAAATGGTTGCGAATATTATCACTTCGGCTTCGCACCCAAAGGATGTTTACAAATCTCTCACAGTAAACACTAAGTGATCGGATCAATGTAACCTTGTTCTTACAGCTTCCAAAATTCCGAGACACAGTAGGTACTGTGGAGGGGTAACTCAGAAGGTATGGAAATTAAAGATAAATGGAGTTTTAACGAATAAATATATTGGCGAGAACCGCCCGAATACACATCAATAGTTTATATATAAGTTCTGCTATAAAAACAATCAAATTCTTTATCCTTCAACTTGAAACCTATGCTATACTTTTTAATTGACCGTTCCAAAGTTTTACAAATGGCCAATGCCAATCTCATAACACCTTGAACATACTAGAGCATTCTAAGCGAAGGACACACAATCGTCACAGTACTTAGGTGTACGTGCCTATAAAGTTCTTATATAGAAAAATATAACCTTTTTTTTATCTCTTTTACCTCATACAAAATGTTGCCACAGAACGTCAAAGGTCAAAGAGCAAAAATTGGATAGAAAGGACTTGTTTGGAAGGAAGGGCAAATGTTTTGAACGCGATTGAAGGGACGACGTAACGTTTTTAACCGTACCTAAATCCTTTTACTTTACAAAAAAAAACACCATTTCCCAGGACTAAAGTTATTTTACAACAACAATGAGAAAATTGGTGACAAAAAACGACCTACATGATGCGGTGTCAACAAAGATAATATATATCGTGGTATCAGGGTGCCTCCATCGCTATTGTTGTCCCTAAACGCGGCCATGATCCCGGGATCGCCAGCCCCGGACTCGTTTGTCCCGGGATATCCTTCGGCAAACATCGACGAAACCCGAGATTCACTAGACCTTTACACAAGTGCTTTGTTGAGTCGCTAGAGGATATAAAAATATAAATATAAACGTCTTTTTTTCTCACACCATATTCGAGCTAGTGTTACATCGGACGCGAAGATTATTTATTGTTCCATCGCGGGATAATCCTATATTTTCGTTTTATCGTTTGCTTTATTTTGTCTTACAAGAATTCTTACTCCTGTTTCGTATTGACATAACGAAGAAACAATTATCTTTCGATGTTGGTGGATTGTCGTAGGTATCAAGTTAATTGGTTGTGTCTCTTCTACGAAAAATGAAACACAGTAGGTATTAAAGGTAAGGTATAACAGGCGAATGCGTCGATCTTCATGGTTACGTAGATGAAGATTTATTTGTAGTCAGAGATAATTTCAAGATGCGATTTCACAATCATTTGACGTAAGTGGTGTACTGTGGGATCATTGTCAACCAATCACCTATCGCTAGCTCATAATATATTACACATACACATTACGGTCTATTTAATTCGTTATTACACGTCGTTTAAAGTTATTAGCCTAATACATTGTAGGCATTATTAGGTAGGTAAGTGAGTAGGTAGTCACTTGACAACGATACGATAGTTTGCTACAAACAACACTTAAACCAGTGACAAATATGGCCGTTCATAAAACTGTAGTTTCAGAAATACTGTTCAAAGATCATGTCGATTCCTCAAGGAGTGTAAAAAGACGACAGAGACAACTTTGCACGGAAACATCCAATAAAACGAAGTGTGCCATAGTACGCCGGTGCACGTAAAAAGTTTGCCTGTGTACGACTAGTCGGGCCCCCGGTCGCCGAAATCGCGCGACTTGTTGGCACAACTTCGATATTAGTTCGCGCGTGATCGATTTAGCAGGCCAGTTTGACAGTTGCGATAGTGACAGATGACGCAGACGCCATATCGCACGGGTGATTTGTCTTCAACTTTACCTAAAGACAGTTGTTTTCACTGCTCTGTTCTCAGAGCAGATCATTCCCAGAGTTTAACTTTTATCTACAAAGAGCGATGTGTCCCAACGATGCCTACTTTTTCTAGGTTATTGTCACTTCGAGGCACATCAATTTCGGTTTATATTATAAAGCGAGCAACCCTGTCCTAAATTATTGTCGACACCAAATATTCTAAAAATAAAAAGAAGCAGCGAAGGAAACCCTACGGGGTTGTATGTAAATATGAACATATAGGGAGATCTGAATCAATATAGCGGTGTTTATTTTCGGAGTGAGAGGTCCACGGAGAAAATATTAACCAAGTTATTAGCACCTTATTTCACCGTAATAGGTATTACATCGTGTCGCTGTTCGGCGCTGTTTGCTTCAGGAAAGTGTTGAACGCCTTCACTGTCATTCTCGTGATTAATTTGTGTCGGCTCTGTCGTGCTAATGGGCTAAAATAATTTAGTGGGCGACGCTGATTATTTATTGTCAAGCATCCTGGTTAACGTTTGCTACGCGATTTATCGTTAATACTACGACAATTATAATATTAACGGACCATCTATTCCCAGCAGCCTATTAGTTTGCTATTGAGGTTAAATTGCAGATAAATTCTACAAGATTTTGGACTTGCGTGTTTTCAGGAAAACAGAAATTATAAATTCAAATATATTTTATATATTCGAAATTCTCAGTTAACACCGGAAAATAACACCGAGATTGTTTACCTACAACACTGTAACGTCAACATTAATAATTTGCCAATCAATTACAATAAGATATATTACAGAACAATGATTAGTTACACATTCAACATTGTATGTGTATGCAAATGACGCTGATTACACTTTGTTTGCTTAGTCCGCTATTACTGAACACGGCCGGACAATGGCGCAGGAGATCGTAAGCTAACAATCGACTGATGATATAAATTTTAGATTGAGCTTCATATAGGAACACATTATTATGATGAATCAGGAGCCGGTTCTACCTTCGTGATTGTTCGGTAAATGATGTTGGTGTCGAATATTCTGATGAGTTAAACAATGGAAGAATCCTCGCAAGCGATACGCAAGAAAACAATACGTAGCATACAACGGACTTTATAACTAATTAAACAATGGTGTACAATAAAACCTGGTGGAATAACATTTTATGCCTTTTTATAGGAGAACTCTATATCTTCAATTGGACTGTATGTTTGTGGCATCTCGAAACGTATTTGCTGAGATTGATCAAACACATGCAGGACCATATTCGAATCTTGTCACACTGAGCAGTTTTATTCATTTAAAGTTTTTTCACCATTTTCTGCAGAAAAAGGTAACGACATTGATATGAAAAACACGTTTTACTGGCCTGAATTTCATGTCGGTTTCAGGTATGACAAAAAACCCTAACGTACATGTAGGTAAATAAACACCGGAAGGAGGCTTTTTGCCATCACATAATGTATGGGCGTAGCTAAGGTGGGGCAAATGGCAAGCGGCACTTTTCTTGATTGGCCGCGAAAACACGACCTGAATGTTACAATATTGTTTGAAAATTTTATCAGGTCTTAGAAATGTAGAGCATAGGTTTACCTGTAGCGTTAGAACGTTTTTTTGTCATTTTAAAATTTCATATGGCTTTAAAATATTTCGCTGAAAAAATATGCCTAGAGTACTTCTTAGATTTTGAAATAAAATTATTGAATAAAAAGGGCCTTGTTGTGCTAATCGTATAATTTTGGCGAAATAGAGCCCTCCATAAACTCCAAAACAAATTCAATTTAAAACAGTATGTAAAACAAAATTCGTTATTTTACAAAATAACCACACAACATCCATTAGGGGCAGGCGTTCTGATTTCCTCCGACTATAATTAAAGTCTCAATGGATAAAGAAGAACAAACTTGGGTCGCATCAACGTCACGCAACAGCCAACTTGGAAGTGAAAAGCCGCCAGGAATACGATGTAACTTGTCTGATTTCAGTGAAACTTGCCTCAATCGGCCGACTTGGCTCCAACTTTTCACACAACAGATCGGCAGCCGAGCAACAATACTTCGGGAAACAAAAGAGCTCTTCGAAATACTTATACACTGCCGTTCAGATTAAAGGGTGCTCCTTATATATTTCCTCAAGGCTTTGTTGCGGTAGTTGGTAGTGAGGACTGTTGTTTAATCTATTTTCATTTACCTCCCTCGCTTTAATTAGGTATGTAGTATTTGTGTTTAATTAGCTGCCATAATTATAAAGAGTTTTGTATTGCGTATTTCACAGAGTCATTTGTTTAACGGTACCTAAATTATTTACTGTAGTTATGAACACCACATTTCAGAATGTTTTGAATGATACTGTTTTGAATGTCAACATCATTCCAAGAAATTGTGTAATTAAATCGGTGCTCTATTGAAACGAATGAATGGAACCTAGACAATAATTTAAAATATTCATCTTTGATGTACAAATACATATTGAGGTGAGTCTATTTAATAGCTCAAAAATGTACGCCGAAAACTCAAGTGTCTTCATCACTTAAGATTAGTTTCGTATAAAGCAGCTGCTATTAAAAGACCATCAAGTTTAATTTTGATGGCATTAAGAGGGCGCCAAGGGCCTCAACAGCGTAAAGTGTTTCATTCGGCGGCGCCACACATCTGATTGTAGCGGTACACCTACACACATTACCGGGCATGTTAAGAACATTTGAGAATTCCCGAGGCTTAACTGCCTCTGCGTAATATGCAGTTATAAGGGAGTATACATAAATTGTTATAAGCGTAGCAAGTTTAATTCGAGTTTGTGGCCACAGGTGCTTTCATGTGTATGTTTCTGTCAGTGTCAGTCCCTTCATCACGGCCTCATTTGCTCTACTTGGGGTAATTTCTTGCCGGAGCGCCTTAAGGGTGTCGTTACATTCCTTTGCGCGTGTGATTAACTGTATTTAGGTATATTGTCGGAATTCCCTTTGTTATAAAGAGTGGTATAGTCTTGTTATTTTCGCCCTCGCACCTTTCGCCCCCTCAGAGTCACAAGGGCAGCTTACGTCGGATTTACGCGATCGATGACTGTGAAATCGTAGGTATTGCAGCGGATTGCGAAACATGCTCTACCTCAGTCTAGCTCCAGAGTTTTATTTGTATTTTAGTGACAGTGAACGATGAGTTTGAAATTGAAATTGCTATCGTATTATGTAATAAAACTGTGAACTTTTAGCCTTCATAAAGGTAGAACTTACAAAGTAAAAGTTTATAAACAAAACAAAATAATAACCCCTCTAAAAGCACTTACCTTTCCAGGTATCTTTTATTTTTTCAAACCGCTGATACTACTAAAATAAAACCTTTTCAATAAAAAAAAATTGATAAAATATCCTGAACGGGAATAATAATAATTAAAAATAGTCCATTCGATACAAAATATTCGGCCTCTTGAAAGAGAAATTGGTCCGGAAAAACAGGAATAATATTGGCTAAAAATAGCGGCACATCCCTCTATTATTCCGTTCCAATACTTACGAGTATAAAAATGGGTACAGCGTATTTGTAACGCTCGTTACAAAATATTTGAAGGTTATTTCTCTCGACCCTTGTAAGGCTGGCTTAGAGGGACTTGCCGAGATCGATGCGAGCCTCAAACCTCGACTTATATCGCTTTGTTACAATACGCAACGAAAAATAGACACGACACGTTTTTTTTTAGAGATGGTGAAAAAGGTCTTCAATACCAAAGGGACATTTAAGCGAGCAATTAGTTTGACTACTACACCATTACCTGTTCAAATTAAGAGCGTAAGCTTGTTTTAAAATGACGCGACTTAACTAAGGTTCAAGTAATTGAACCTTAGTTAAGTCGCGTCATTTTAAAACAAAATTACATAACGCGTACTATCGGAAACCTCTGGACAAAAAGAAACAATTTTTATTTATATTGCCAATTCAGAAATATCTTACCTCTTGTTTTTGTCCGCAAGTATACAGCGTGGAAGTAATGCCGTTGTCGTGGCGAATGAACTGTAACTATTGTTTTTATTCGAGGAGCTAACAGTTCGAGGATAACAGATGGGGAGTCTTGTACATTTTACAGCTTTATATGCTACATATGTTTTGTACGGGTACCTTTCTTGCCTTCTCAAGATTGAAGAGGCTTTGTATGAAAGGGAAAACTTGTTTGTTTCAGAACACTATTGTTTAGTGAAGGTGATCGATTACCTATTCAAATAGTAGAGGAACAGTGAAATATTAATGCTAAGTAATATTTCCTAACAACAGAATGTACTGCAAATACTTTTCAAATTACACTCCAGGCCAAATAAACAAACATCAAACACATTCTAGAACCAATTTGAATTCTTAAGCCACTTTGAAAATACACAGCGGTACACGACAAAGCCACAAATCGAGCTTATGAAATAATAAAACACAAAGTACCGTGGAAATAGCTGTGTTCGTCGGTAAAATCGATATAGCACGGGACATATTCCACCTGTCGTTCAGTCACCTAGCGACCGGGCGCAAACACGGCGACTACTCAAATTATACCTCATTTATAATACCTACCTATGTAAATGTACCTAGGTACCTCTTTATACAGAACCTCACAAATTAGCCGCGTAATGCCTCAAAGACAATACGTATAATTATTTCTGTTTGATATACGTTTTATGTCGCTGGGAATTAGAATGTGTTTTATGGGTGCTTATTAACTGTAGGTATTATGTTATTTTTTGTATCAGCTATTTGTTTGGGTCGCTTAGAAGACTAGTTACATTATACATCCTGCCAGGTTTGCGGAATTTGTTCGAAAGCGTCACTACGGTTCTGGAACGCAAATGACATTAGGAGGAACATGGGTGGATTTTAATCCGTAAGAGTCTAACACTCATTTCCGCCCTGCCCAGAGCGGAAGGATTCATTTGATGATTTTCCTTCCTAAAATTAAAAGAAAAAAAAAGGCATAATAAACTTCGCTAGCATATACCTAAGTTGTAAGAGTTTCATAAAAAATCTATACTTAACATAAGAGAGATCTATGACATCCACACCTCTGAACTTCAAGTGCGTGTTGCACAGCTGGGGGATTATGTGAGGATGGCCAGCATTCATCTATGCGCTAATAACATCGCTGCGGACACCAATCTGCCTGCCAAGCATATTGATTGCAGTATTATCGATTCCCCAAGGATACCTATTAACAACATGCATTACAGGGGCAATAGGCGACAGACGACATTTAGGTTAAATTGGAAAATAATAATAAATTGCAGGGTCTACTAATTTTGACGAAATATGTTTTATGGCGCTCTACTATGAACCTTCTAAGCCTAAGCCAGTCTCCCAAAAATTATTGGAGTAAGGCCGAACTATAACACTATTTCGATGCGTTTGTGCTCAGCGTAATCAGGGTTCAGGTTTGCGTAAGTGGCGAAGGCCAGTAGTTGCCGTACTTTAGAAGCGGAAAATGTTTATCCTGTTATTTTCACTTCAGACATTATTATTTTTAATAATAATTTCCTGTTCATGAACCCGCAGGCTGCCTGTCCATTGACGCGGAGCGAGGCAACGAAGCGGAGAAACGGAGAAATTTTAACCAATTGAATTGCACAAAATGTCAGTGACTCACGTGTGGAGATTTTATGCAATTTTATTGGTTAAAATTTATCTGTTGTGTCAGGCAGCCTAAATCTCTACCTATAACCTACCTATATCCCCTTGGGTTAATTTTCACACTTTATTTTGGTGAAAATTCCACCGCAGCCGCGCGTGCATTCTGCGCAAGCACTCACTCAATTATTAATACACCGCGTCAAAATATCGTGTTACTTACGAACAGCATAAAAGCCATCAGCGTTTTACAGCGTAAAGAGGCATTAGCGGCATTAACGCAAACTTGCGCGTTATCACTAGAACGCAGAGTAATGGGTTACAGTTATTGCTCCCTGTTGTTTGGTTGATGTAACGTAATTACGGCGAGGCGCGCATCACGCGATGTGTCGTGCCGCCGCCTGAAAGAATCATACCTATGCTCCACGTCCCAAGGAAAAAATATATCGAAATGTCAATGCCAAAAAAACAAATTAGATTGAGTTTGCTGCCCTTTTAACCAAAGAAAATCCGGGAAATCTACTCCAAACCTTCAAAGAAGCAATTAGTATAAACATCGGTTTCGAGAACTGTCTTACATTTAAACAAAAGCTGTCAAGTAATTTCGACGGAATGTTAAACGAAGAATAATACATCAATGTTTAGGAAATGCGTAAACCATTTATCATAACAAGAGAGAATTAGATAGCAGCCCTCCGGCAGCGGAAAGCCAGTGCGCTCTTATCTGCACGGAGGCTAACGTAACAAGGCCGCCAGCCCGCGAGCTGGGAGGGAAACGAAATTGTTTATGATATTAATGAACTTTCCTCTACTTACTTTTTATTACATAATTTAGATGGAAATGTTATTGTCACCAAAGTGAGGTCATTAGTGTCCACGAAAATGATTGACGGTGTACGAACACGCTGGTATTAAAAAAGTTATCGCTCCCGTGAAATGTCCTAGCGTGCGGTACACACAGAAATTCAAGATGTTCACGTACAGAAATAAAAACACTACCTACTACAAAAGACAATTTAAAGTTTCTTTTTGCAGATCAAAATTACCATCAGCAGCGTTAATATAGATTTTACTTTAACGAAGTAAAACACTTAGCGGACGCTACTTTATATTCGCATTTAACTTGGTCGCTGTAATATGAATGTTAATATTTTGGGGTACGTAAAGTTAAATATAAAAAAGTTTCGTTTGCCAACATGCAGAGCCCTCCGCACGTTAGCAAATATTTTGTGAAAAGTAAAGGAGCCAATGTTGGATGTAAAGAGCCCAATAGACAGTGGAGCGGCTCAAAGGCACAAAAAGCCAAGCCCATTACGGGACACACGTTGCCGGAAACCACAAAAGACCCAATTATTCTGCTGTGTGAAGCCAAAAAAGGGTTGGACCAAAACCAACTTGTCGGGTGCTCTGTTTCACTTTCTGAATGCACGCTTGCTGCGGATAAGCCCTCATTGGCAGAGCATTAGGTATATTGTTAAGTTTTTAATGACTATTTGGTCAGAATAGGAGCCAGATATAATTTTGTTTTGTTTTAAAAATAAAATCGAGGTTTTTCAAATTAGTACTGTACTTGTACAATCATTATACAACAACAGTCACCGTGTCAGAAATAAAGATAACGAGCTGTCCCCCGCGGTTTCGCTCCCGTCAACTAGCAACTTTTTTTTTTACTAAAATCCTTCTGATAACAACAAACACACAATAAAAAGAATTAGCGAAATTGGCCCAGCCGTACACGAGTGATGCGATAACCAAGGGAAATAGGGATTCATTTTTATGTATATACTAGCTGACTCGCGCAACTTCGTTTGCGTCACATTTTCCATTACTTCTCCGCTCCTATTTATCTTAGCGTGATGATATATAGCTTATAACCTACCTCGATAAATGGGCTATCTATCGGACCATTAGTTCCTGAGATTACCCCCTACATACAAACTTACAAACAAATGTTACCTCTTTATAATATTATAAGTAATAAGTATTATAAGTATAGATGTAGACAGATTGAAATTATTCTACGTGATTGCGCTTAGGAACACATTCAGCGATTCATTTTTATATTATAGATTGAAATTATTCTACGTGACCTGTTTTACTTTTGGTCATATATAGAACATTTTATTAGTCCTAATGATGAGTGACAATATTATTCAACTGAAATTACCTGAAAAGACGTCGATTGACGGGCACGTGTCAAAATCACCTTTGAAGAGCCTGAAGACGGGGTAGGTGTGTCTTTCAGAAATCAAAGGGAAGATAAATTGTTTTAAGGCATGTTGTCATCGATCATGGTAATTTTAGGGAATTCGACGGATGTATGACAATAGTTTATTGATTTATTTATTTAACAGTTTATGTACACAAACACAAATTTATAAAAAAAGGAAACAGAAAAATTGGTACAAAGGTGATGCTTATTTCTAAAGAAATCTCTTCCAGCATACCAGCGAAAGGCGAGCCAAATAAAAGAGATGTAGACACCGTGTGTAAAAGTTATAGGTACTTAAAAATAAAACAATAAACTTTAAATATAACATACAATGCATAAATATTACTAAAATAAATTTATGGCTAATATATACTAAATATTATATTAAGATAAATAAAAAATATATACGTATATGCAACTATGACGGTACAGAAAGGTAGTGTTCTTTCACTCTTCTTTTAAAAACTGTAAGAGTTTTGCAGTCCCTAATATCAGGCGGAATAGTATAGTAATAATATAAATGTTTAGGAGCAGTTACCAAATAATAATAACGAAAGGTTTTATCTGAACCAATGATACTAACTCGAAGATAAACTTTTCAGTTTCAGGCAGACGACTAAAAACGGTTGTGTAGGTAAATGATTTTTACTGCGACTGCATAAAAGTAAATATTAATTTTATTCACAATAATATCAAAGAAACTCGTTCCCCATTAAACGTTTTACATGACTATGAATGTGTCTCTGTACCATTAAATTCATATTATAGTGCGCTACATATATTTTTTTGCAGCTATAAAATATTTTATATGCGACAAACTTCAACGAAATTTCCGCAATATGGTGCGTGATTTAATAACCGCCACATGTTGTTTTAAAGTATTGAAGTTGTTTATAATAGTTTCAGTTCTAACTGAACTTTCACGCTTTCGAAAAGGTCCAAAATGTTCGAAATGTTTAGAAAAGTACATAGAATCTATTAAACTGGCCAAGAGTTGAGGTTAGAACACTTTTATTTGGGTTTCAATGTTTGTATATTTAAAAGTTGCTTTATTTGTCATATTTATTTAAAAGAAATCACAACCCCTCATTCAAATTATCCACTTGAATATTTAACTAAATTATCTGGTGGAATTATTAACTAAGTCAAAACTCAAAACTCAAAAATACAATATTTCGGCTTTTCGCTTCATAAAGTTTAATGGTGAATAAATCACGAAGAAACTTTGCTCGGCAGTGGACCGCGGTTGGGAAAAATACGCCATTTTCATAAGGGGAAAAACAATAACTCGAGGCACGGAGCAAGGGCCGCTTTTAAGGCACATAAATCAAAACAGACGATATTTTCGGTGTAACGCCGGGTGGGCACTTTCGGTACCGGATTTTTTGGGGACACATCCGGATTAGTGTTGTTTTTACGATTCACTTCTACTTTCTGCTGTTTCTTGTGACATGCTCGAAAAGTTTCATATTTCAGTGTTGTCATGGATTACATTTGAAAATATCTTGCAATATAATTTGACATCAACACAGAACTGTACATAGCTTGCATCGCTACACTGAACTTGTAAATGTTTCTCAAATTCACAATGGTAGCAAAGGTAACTATAAAAATATATGAACGGCGGATTAAACTCAGTAACTCAATGCTCCGCGCCCAAGTAACCTAACTATACACTTCATTTGCTTTGTACAATTTCATTCATTCATACATTCAATATCCAACATCATTCTCGCTGCTAGAGCAACGCTTCAGGCACGAACGGAATGAGATTCTTCCTTTGTGCCTTCATATTTCATCCACCTACTAGAGAACCCGAACGCACCTAGATCGTGAACTAGCATCCACAACAACATTAAAATCGTCCTTCACTTAGCTGGATAGAGTCCAATTTCAATTGTTCGGCTTGTCAGACTAACTAATACAATGTTCTGACACTGCACATAGCAAAATTTGCTTTTAGGAAATTCGGTTCAGAGTGCTGCGATAGCAGTACTGATAACTCAGTATAAACGGATCCGCTGGAAGCCGAGGTGCATGTTGTTTAATACAACCGGCAGACCAAACGCGAATTTAAAAGCTTTAGCAATGGTGTACGATCAACAGTTCCGTGGATAATAACAATATGTTTACATATAGGGGTTCAACGGAAGACAAAAGGCGTAGGTATTACAAAAATTTTACAGATTTTGTGCCTTATTGTTTGGTAGAATTATTTTTCCTTTGTAAATACAAAAGAACCTACCTATATACCATATCCTTTAATATTACCATTATGCAGCATACCATAATAAAGAAAAATCGCAGTCTTCACTTCAAAGAAAACATTACCTAAGAATCCACTGCTCGTTATAACGTGACAAATTGTCGACATTTTTTTCCGCAAAGCTTCGAGAATTAGCGTGATCAATTGCGTTCTTCGGCACTTCTTAACTCACGTCTCGTTCGCTCCTAAGGGAGATAAACGAGACAAAGCATTCTATCTTTTATGTCGGGATTAAGCAGACGTTCGGATAGCCAGATCACTAGATATTCACACCTCGAGAGACCTCACTTTATTGAATAGAGTTCCGAACGGTGTGATTTGGTAAATTGTGCTCACAAATTTTATGAATTGTGTCGAGATTCCGTACATTAATCAAAGTTTGTGTGTCGTATCTTAAGTGTAATACACACTAATGGCCCCCAGACAACACTAGATCGAAGAAGCCTCAAACAGCGGAGGCGTATTAAATTCCGCGGAACATGCAGGTGTGTTTCCGAGATGTTTAATAATATGCTTAGTGGAACTGTTACTGTTATTTGGGTGTCGCCTGGAGAAGTGCCTGAAGGCGACATTAATGATTTCTGTGATATCGATGTCATATCAGGAGAAATTAATTTAACTCGAAATAACCGTATTTTCACTAAAAATATTAATATGTTTAGTGAAAATACGGAACTTACTCCAATGTTTCTATAATGTACGAATATTCAGTAGAAATCTGTACTCGTAGTCTGGATATGGATGTTCTTGCAGATGGCGTGATTCTCGCCTTCTTTTAAAAACAGACGTCAAAGAACTAAATGAGAATTTAAAGGTTTTAGACAAGTGACATTCTGTCAGCGGTGGTAGTTTGACAAACGTAGTCAAAATGGCACGTGGCATGTCAAAATCGCATTTCTTGATATAATGCCATTTTGCCTAGAGCCTAAGGTCTACCTTTGTCTACTTCATCGTGGGGCCGAGATAATTAAGTTATAATTATCCAATAACAAAATCTAAACCATAGATACATCCACATTTTCAGCTAACCCCATCAAGCCTAATTAACAACAAGCACCTAATTACAATGAGACATATCGGCATGTCGGCCATAACTCCGGACGAAGGCACTCGTCCGTCTGCCGGTGACAATTATGACTCCCAGTTATGGATAGCAGAGGTTCCCCCGCCCCCGCCCCCAGGAGCCTAGATAACGCAATTACGCCGCCGTTATTAAGCGACGCCCATTATTCATTGCTGAGACCCTACATTCATCAACCAGAGGACTTTAGGTGAATATTTTTATTTGAGGAACCATGAAAGGAGCATCTGTAACTGTGAGAGCGATGGCGTTTTGTAAGTTGCACTGTTGGGTCAAAGCTCGCGGATTTTTTTTTATAGAAATCTTCTTTAGCGGCGTTGAGCACTTTTCTTGGGATGGGTATAAAATTTTAAACTCGCGTCAGGACACGTAACCTGATCGAAAATTCGTAAGACGGATGATTCAAAAATGCACAACGTTAATATTCAAGTTTTCACTTCTGCCGGCACTCCCGGAGAGCAAACCATTTTTTTTTTTTTTTTTTTTTGTCGAACGAAGCACTGTAGTGAACACACCGTTTGGAAATTTCCGACAAAAATAGCAACGATGGAATCCAGCCACCCTAGTCGTGGTTAAACAGCCGATGATAACAGCCGCAGCCGCTGCGGCTGTCACGGGTCGATCTTTGAATTTTTAAAACGTTCGGAGGTCGATCGATGGGTACGTGACCATCCACTATATACCTACCAAGACCCTCACATGCCTCGGAAAGCAGTCATACCACGTACCATGTTATGTAGTTACTGGGGTAGTGTAGAACAGACGCAGACGCTCCATGTAGAATAATGATACCCAGCTGCATCTTTGTTAGAATGGAAACCGACCCCAACATAGTTAGAAAAGGGCAGATTGATTTGGAATCTAGAACTATGTACTGAATTCACAAACAGATTATAGGTACGTCTGTCTCTTCCACACTGAATTACAATTTAGTATTGCCAACACAAACTAAAATTGACGCTGATACAAATAACCAAGAGCGGTACCTTCAGCGAACTAAACTGACAGGTATTCATTCAAAGCCGATTAGCTAATGCCAGGCATGAGCTAAAATCACATGAGGCTAGAACCTGGTCCACATTTCACATATTATTATCCTACTAATGTAAATACCAAACTAAATTCCATTACGGTTAATTAAATACATATCGGAATTTTCACATCGGGCTAAATTTTGACTGGCGTAGCGTCAGCCTAACCTCAAATTAATCAACCGCAGATTGACAGGCATTCCAATCAATAATTAACGCTCAATTACCTAAATATTATTGGAGAACGGTAGGCTGTACAGTGTAGAGCTAGAGTGGGCCACTCAACAAGTCATTTGCGTGCGTAGCTGTCAAATCAAGGCACAATATGAAGGGACTAGCATACGTATGTAAAACACACTATAAACTTGATTTAAGGGTCTGTCAGAACTACTGTTCAACCTTTTTTATATCTGTGTCGTAACCTTGTTTTAGAGCTGTGTAGTTTTGTAACTGTTTTCAAGTTTACAGTGAGAGAACTTCGTTTCAAGTGGAACAAAACTGTGTGCCAGTCAATCGAATGATGAAAGTTCCTGTAACGTAACATATCTATGACAAAAACATAACGTCTCTGAAAATCGCATCTTAAGTACCTACATAAATTAATCTTGAGTAATAAATTGCCTATTTCCTTTACGAAAATGAACGATAATAGAAAATATTATGGAGAAAAAATGTCCAGTGTCCAGTGCTCAGATAGGCTACGATTTATTACTCCCAAACATAAATGAGCTATATTTTTGACCGATATAGAAGATTAATAAATAAATAAATAAATATTATGAACGGTAAGTCATGATTAATATCAGTCGACTCTGAAGGGTGAACCAGGGTGAAGGGAAGTGAAGAGGGGAGCGGCACTTTACAATAATTGACGTAAATTAAAGTAACCAAAGGTTAAAGCAAACCAAATCAAACTGAGACTGGCGATTGGTGATTCATTACCAAACTAAGTTTATTGGCGTTAAGACTTGTTTCCACCAGAGATGTGCGAGGATGCTTAGCGAGAGATGTGTTTGTTAAGAATCAGTAGAATCGCTTCATCTATCTGGCTTCGTTCAGCGCAAACGATTCTATTCGTTTTTAACAAACACATTCCTCGCTACGCATTCTCGCATATCCTTGGTGGAAACGCAGCCTAATAATGATGGTTTTCTACTTAAAATGTGCGAGGTAATGAATAGGTGCGAGGATGCGTAGCGAAGCTGTGTACATAGCGGACCCTTTTTAGCTGTATGCACACACATTCCTCACCCGTGTTCTCTGCTGACAACTCATGCTTTATTGCATCATGTATAAAATACGCACTCTGCTAGCTGCCCTTTTACATAAGCAGTTGGCTGGGAAAATGAAGTGATCCCTTCGGTGGAATTTTATCGCGCACTGTCTTTGGTGGAAAAACATTCTTCCTAAATCAGGGTAAAGAATTACTTTAATATTTTATCACAATTAAATAAACCTGTCTACCTCGTAAGCAAAACCACCAACAAAACTCATCCTATTAAAGAAAATACCAGCACAAAGCAAAAACGATGGCTATCGAACGAACCGTTTGTTGGTATCAATGGCGGCTCTGTTATCTGTAGGAAAAGTTTAATTGAGTTCAATGTGTGTACAGAAACATCGAGTAAACTGCTCGAGCATAAACGATGGTGGATTCGAGCCCAAAGTGTTATTACGATCACACAAAAGAGTACTAACCCGACTCGTGAAAAGGTGCGAAAATATTTCATGTCGCCCTTGTATATGCATAAATGTATGAAAGGCATAGCGGTGACTATTCTGTCGAACATTCGAAATTATTCGCGGGAAGCTTCCCAGCTATTTCTTTATTACATCCATTCCTCCCCGCCGTCTTATTTCACATGTTTTTATTGTTCTCTGTAGGTTTCCGAACGTAAAGTGAAACATTAAGGGCCACTCGTTACTCGAAAGTATCTATTTTATGGATTAATTACCCTTCGGTAAAGTCGTTGTTTGAGATAGTATTTAAGGGAAATTTTGCTCGTGGTCTATCACAACGTCTCCCTCCGCGCCGACGAGTTTTATAGGCTTGTCGTCAAAATTGTAGAGTTTCAAATCATTAAATATGGTATAAAGAACATAAAAACGGTGAACCCGCATATTTCATGATGTTCGAAGATTTGACAAAAATCCTTCGTGAGTACTTAATAAATAAACATACATTTTATCAATCAAAAGACAAAAATAAAAACATAGTAAATATAACATACCATCGAGTTCAACAAATATTCAGTTTTACAGCAGATGAATTCAGAATCGCTGAAACTTGAGCATTGTTCTAAGGCTAACTCTGTTATTTTTCTTATCCTTCGCTTCGGCGTTAGTGTAGCAACAAGCTGAATTTATGGCTATCGCCTTGTTAACTTACAAATGTATTGCACCTTGTTAGTGCGAGCTGTATCGACCATGTTATTTAACGATAATGAATAAAGTGAAGTTCATATACCTAAATAAGGTAAAATAACATATATTTACTACAGATCCCAACTTACTACCTCATTTTACTGACTGTTCCATTCAACGGAATTATCTTGATCAGATCTACATTTTCTTTTAGGAAACAACAAGACATTACCATTGTAAGCTTGACTAATTTATTCGTTTCAGAAACGCTTTCCTTTCTTAAGATTTAGTGAACTTGGTTTTAGATTTATTACTAAGAATCCAGGTCTATCATTCATGACTGTGGTCTATCATTCATGACTGTATCTCTGGTTTTAGATTTATTACTAAGAATCCAGGACTATCATTCATGACTGTATCTCTGGTTTTAGATTTATTACTAAGAATCCAGGTCTATCATTCATGACTGTATCTCTGGTTTTAGATTTATTACTAAGAATCCAGGTCTATCATTCATGACTGTATCTCTGGTTTTCTCTCCATCACACGGCTTGGTAAGATGTTTTGAGTTGACAACAACTGTCATCTGCTGAAAACATACGTCTTAAACCTGGCTGTGGCTATAAGTTAATTCCACATATTAATTAATTTTCCATGGCGCAAAAAAAGATTTATTAGTAGCCAATAGAATGGACGTCAGTTTACGCGTAGCGCGGCCACCTCAATCTGTCGGGCACAGTGTAATAGAATCGACAGAGACGGGCGGCGGTTGACCGCCCGGCCCCGGATATGACCTGTCATCCGGCCAACTGACAGAATTGTGTAAGGGGTGACATGGATTGTTTACTCTCCTTATTGTGTATAAACAGTACTTGAATTTATTTTCGTGTCGTGATCGGGTATCGATGAAAAATATTGGTTTTGGGGTCGAGATGAAATTTTCGTGTACTCTGTCGGGTTCTAATGTTTTAAATGGAAAAGTTTGCGTGGTTTTGTTTGCACAGTAGGTATTTTAGTTTCTCCTCTTTGTTTGCTTGATACCGGTACAATATTTCTACTTTCAACCCTCAACAACTACACAACCTACGTACTAAACTATCAACAATAAAGCATACGAAAACGTCAATTCTAAGCCAGGGGCAACATCCTTTGTATTTTTAACCTTCTATTTCCGCATTTAGTTCTTCAAAATCTCTATTAGTGTGAAGTCTGTGTAGTTGGGGCCAGTTAATTGTTTGCGGGGGTCGCCCGGCCGCACGGGGGACAGCTACACTCAGTCGCTGTCACAAGGATGGCGCTCTGACCCCGCTATATGAGGACGCCGCCGAGCTACTAAAGCTTTCGGTGTATGTGGTGCACCGAAAGCTTTAGTAGCTCGGTGGCGTGCTTTATTTTGTATTTTTAATGGTGACACGCGTCTTATTGGATATAGTTTAATGGTGATTTGATAAAACGTTTATTGGACGTTAAATTGCTTACCGATGGCGTAGGTGCCTACGGTTGTTTGGTGATGAGACGATTCTGGAAAGATGTAAATTTGAAACTTACCTGAAATAAAAGAAAAAAATCATTAGTTAATCATATTCTCTGTCAGGGCCTGAAAATTAAAAGAACAATAGTAAGACAATACAACTTTGCCCCGATAGGGTCTTAGGGACATTTTTAGGTTAATAAACACGTATGTATACGACACAAGTAGAAAAAAAAAGTAGACAAAGCCTACCTAGGCCTAGTTCACAAATGATATACCTTAAAATTTGAAACATAAATGTGTTTGCAACCAAATTCAATCGCATATACCGGGATCAACTTGAACCTACCACAGCCCTACGTCTAAAATAATTTAGATAAGACGTCAACACGTAATTAAGCGACGACATTTATCAACGTCTCGCGGCCGACACGTGAAAAATAAAACCTTCTTTATCTTCGTACATGGCGGATACTGGAGGATGGACGCTCGCGCCCGTCCCCGCTGATCCCTAGCGAACAGTGTGTGTCAGTTGATTGGACAACGGAGCTGACGTGAGTGGATTGATTCCGGCTACCAACACTCCCCCCCAACACCCCCCACAGGCCCACCACAAATTCCGCGACAAATGTTATTACAGAAACTATCTACCACGTTTATTGACCCACTTCGATATTTCCCAGAAATTCGACGGCATAACTTTGCGGTTGTAATGATAGCTTGATATTAGATACACATCAGGGCATGGTTTCAAACGCAAACTGTTTAGGCAAATGTATGCCAACGTGAGTTTGCTTTGATTAAATATCTAGTCATTAATTCGAGCCAGTTAATTCGTTAGTGTTTGTACAATCTGAGGTGATTAGAATTGAATAATATGGAGCATTGTGGGTTAGAGAGGAATAGTCCATCTCAATTTCAAAGTCAGCACCAGTTACAAAGTTGATCAATTTAATTTAAAGTTCACGCTTTCCTTTCCACATTGTATCAAAGTCATCGGGGAATACGCTTTTCTCATTTTACGTGGTCGGTCAAAACTGGAGCAAAGTGAGATTTTTAGACCATATTACTCATTTTCAAAGACTTAATGTGAGACATAACAAACGAGCCAAATTAGAACTTTGTTATTGATGCAATCTTTTGTTAACATTCACCACACGGCGATAAAGAAATCAAAGGGAGTTTCGGGTTAATATGGACCATATGGGCGACAGTGTGACGGCCTACTTGGCTACGATCCTCCTTTATTGATACTGGCTGAAGATTTATTCACCCTTTTGGAAAGAACATAATAGGTACAAGTTGATATTAGTTGTGGTGGATCGGGTATGAGTGTGTTCTTCGCTGTCCCCTCTGGAGTTTATTGTACAGAGTAGGGAAGCCAGAGTGGTGGCTGCGGCCACACGTACATTAGCTACATCGCTGCGTTTGTCCTCCTTAGGGGCGGCTAACTGGAGGGCAGTAGTGGAACACCGAGGAAATTAGAGCTTACACTCACATGAGTTTATGAGTGGCTTTCCAGCTTTTATGAGATCAGTAATAACTATACTATGAATTTGTTTAGCGTTTATTGACTAATTTCTTATCAATAAATTCTTGTTTTAATAATTTATCAATGTTGGCTTGTATTACTATCTGTTGAATTTCTATTTTATAAGTTTCAATTTGAAAAAGCATTTTTTCGAGGCAAACATGGTTTGAAAGGTTTAATAAATCCGTAACACTCTTTCGTAATAAGAGTTGCCACAAAACTGTGCCACGTTTATCTCTAGGTGTACACCTCAATAGAAAAGATGTGAGAAATAGTCCCATATTTATATATAGACGCGCCATTCAATATGAGAACAACAATTCAATTCGAGATCAGAGTGTGGGGTGTTAGGGCCGACGCGTCGCCCGCCGTCACCTGCGACGCAAATCTCGCTCATGTATCAAAAGCACGACGCGTAAATCACGAATCATTTGACGGAATCGCAATACTAGGACGTCCATATTTCACTCGGGCCACGTTTCCCGGGTTCTTTCGGCGGCTTTATGGGAAATATTTGCGGAGTCAACGCTAAAGCGAGCGTTTTGTGAGCGCTGTCAGACAAACTTGCATGGAGGGTAACCAGATTCCGTATTATGTTTATTTTTACGCAGTTTGTCGTATTTCACGTCAGTTTAAACACGCACCTTTTGATGGTGGAATTAGGGATCTACGTAGAAGAAATTGGATATATTGTAGACAGAAAATTCTGATGTCACTTCTTTGGAAATAAACAAGATGATTTCATACCCATTAAACTAAAATAGTGCTCTAACAAATTACGTTAGCGCAGCCACGTTAATTAAATAATGTGAACAGCTCAAGTGTCCTAGTTCTTGTTAAATTGTGTGTAGCATTAGTGACTTGTATTACGGCGGTCGTAATAAAAATCAATAATGCGTTGCCATGTCCCATAGAGTGACGTAATAATTGGTCACCGCGGAAGACGGGAGCGGCGCCTTTGAACTCACATGAAAGGCGCAGACTACGCTAGCACCGAGGAGGCACGTTCCTCACCACATTTTTCTTAAGGAATATTCAAAAATTGATGCCTCTCACGGAAGTAATGAAGCTTACTGTATAAACGATTTCAGTGAATTTCATACATGGCGGAAAATTTTATTGGAAATGTGGAGGTCATACACCCTCCCCACTTTGCTCCCCGTTACTGAAATATGACGGTCTTTAAGTCTTTATTTTATTGTTACCGTTTCCTGTGCTATTCAACGTCATTCGATTCTTGTCGTTTGTGATGTTGCTCTTATGGAGGCGTGTAGATACCACGCACTGACTGCTCGTTACAGAAGTGAACGCGGTCGTAATGTACTTAAATGCCATTAAGGAAATTGGTTAATGGTAACGTCTTGGGATGGTATCTACCTGTGTAGAACTTATACTGCTACAATAAGATATGCATTTCTGCGACATTTCTATAAATAAGCATAAGCAAAATTCTTAATACTTTATTTTAATGTTCTGTTGTTTTCCATGCACGACCGAAAGTATTCATTGTGATCAACGGTTCTTCCTAAATTAATATTAGAACAGTAGCTGCTTCTACTAGTGTTTCATTAAAAGTTGGGTCGGTTCGAATCGAACAGGACTTGGTGTAAATTAAATTAGGGCTGTCCTCGACTGGAGCAGATTATATATCCCAGTGTTTACTTACGAACTAACTACCTATCTGGTACCTACACAACATAGGTACACCAGTTTCCATAATATATTATCAATTAGTTTTTTCGGGAATTCTACTTATGACGTTTTCTGCTAAATGCATATTATTTTCTGAGTTACTTATAATGTACAAATCGATAGCAATAATATTCGTAATATACGTCGTCAGTTTAATAACAGCAACAAACGACCAGATTGCGCGGCCAGTATTAATTTACCCACACATACGATTTTCTAATTACAAAACATAGATGGCGTAGCAACACTTATCTGCGTGGCCACACACCACCGCTGTTTGCTTAGGACTGTTGTTCTAATGGACATGGATAACGTCGAACGGAGTTTTCCAACCCTAATTTTCAAATCTGCGCCAATGAGCGTCGTGAATTTTACGAACTATTCGACCGTCCGTCTTTTATTATGGTTGTATGACCTTACCCTAAAATGTGTATAGTTGTTGGGATAATTGCTGTGATTTAGAAAACTGACCTGACCCTCTGTGTTCACTGATTTTGGAATACTCGTTATTGCTATATTTGTGGACGTAAAACTATTTTGTAGAAAATAAAATAGTGATTTTATGCAAGGGATGAGAACCTACTGATTGCATGATTTTGTTTAAATACGTATCAGATGTTTCATGGAGAGTTATAGTGTTTCACTAATCTACAAATAATAATGATAATATCAATAGTGGTTTAATTAATATTTTTAACAGTCCAAAGTTGAAGTAAAAGCGGGCTCAGTGTTGAACCTTGCGGAACTATCTTCAGACATTAGGTGATTTCAAATAATACTATGCGAATAAATACCTCCTATTTGTAGCCTTGGAGATTAATATGCAAATAAGAAAACTGGTTAAGGTGACTTGTAAAAACACGATAAAGGAATATTACAAGTCCATAACATCTACCAGAAGAGTTTAGTTACAACGTTGAAATTTTCTCTTTCGATTGTACCTAATGAATTGAAAGAGAGCTTCATCAAGTTGAAAACTTTCTGACCTTATCATTGAAACAAAACTTGCCCACGCCGTCCTAAATATAAAATCAAAAGGAATAGTAATAGACAAGTACTTAGAACCAATTCTGAAAGTAACAAAAGAGTTGATAAAAGAATCTTACAAGTATTAAGAAGGACACAAACCTTTGTCAACAGAATTAAGCTCTAAAGGCAAATCTTTATTTGTATTCGTTAAAGAAAACCGGAGAAAAAATGTTGGTTAGAGAGGCCCAAACGTCAGCAACACATATTATCCGACGACACGGGGAGGACACAAAACTGTTCGTATCAACACTTACGATACACCCCAATCCCGGGGGACCACCCTATTGCGTTATTTTGCCTACTTCGTGTTGAACTCGAATCGTCTTGATCCCATCACTGAATGCTGAAACTTCGGCTTTTTAGATACTTACACGGGCTTTACGTAAGTCATGAGAAGATCGGAGTGTTTCGGGATCAAGATTGCTAATAGTATTAATGCGAATTTTATCGTCTCATCCATTACATATCTGGCGATACGTTTTTCATCAAGTTTAAAAGTGGTAAATTAGACAGTACCTACTCGGGCCTGTGGACGGCGAGCTATGGGTGGCTCGCCGTCCGTCCGTCTAGTGACGACAGGCCGTGTCGACGGCGCGTTAGTGTTCCACGCGCGCCTCAAAGAGAGTCAGCAACACAGAGGGGCCCGAAAGGGCCGACGCCTGCCGGAGTCGCGGGATTATTCGCAAGAGACACCGTGGCTCCGGAACACAAAGGGCAATGAAGGAACATGGATGGGTAGAAGTCTGACACTCCCTCCCGCTACACCCAGAGCGGGAGGAGTCATTGAATGATTTCCCATCCCTAAAAAAAAAAAGACAGTACCTACTGACCGATATCTGAAAAAATAAGATCCCAATATTTGCAGTAAACATTGATGAAAATATATGATGTCAAGACTCGCTATAATCAAGGTTGATGAGCTTACGTAGAAATTAAATTTGAAGTAGCGAATATCAAGGATAGAACGGATATTGAACTTCCTAGAATATTCAAAATAATAGGTACTCGATCAAATAGTATACTTTGAGCCAACGATACCGCTCCCGAGAAGCTCACCTAGTTTCTCCAGCTCGGTTAATCTCCGGCTTCACTATCAAACTACATTGAGCGTCGTATACGAAAAACCGATAGATAAGAATCCACAAGTTCTAGAACCGCAGACTACAACTTTCACACCCACACAAACAGAAAACTACGTGTTAACGCACACAAGTACCCGTTGCCATGGCAACCAGGCTGTGATCCCTCCGGAGTGAGCAATAACTTGCGCCTGGTTAATAGGGTGTCGCGAAAATTAGGGAAAGCACCCGGCCTCGAAGCACTAGCTGATTAGAAGCGGGGCTGGGCCGGAAAATTACTTAAATACTTGATGACAGATGAGGCCGCGCTATAAATATTTACTTTCCTCCCATAAACCGACGTTGCTGTACAAAGTTTGGATTAACGACGTAAGAGTAAACACATGTTGCACTAAAAGCATTTTATAGACGTTCATAAAACATTTTATTTAAAACTGTCCTTTCGCTATATAAATTGCTGGAACACAAGATGCGATGTCGTCTAAACGCCTGCTCGACTTTATTGAGCAACTTGTTTGCATTTGTATGCAACGTACTTGCCGCTGCAGGGGCTTACCTACGTATGAATGACTGTTTGTTTGATAAATCTAGTGGGTACCTATCTACTTTTAAGACTTGGTCTTATGTACACGAATAAAATTCATGGGATATTTAATTGTGTTCTGATGCTTAAAGCCAGAACTTTACCTTCTATTAGATAACTAATACCACAAACCAGCGTTCCTGGTCTCCTGGGGAAATTCGCCTCAATAAATTCTAAAGGATTTCGAGGCGACATCAACAGTCAAATAAGATTCTAGATTGAAATTTCCTGCAATCTTCTTGAAGTGCATTTTTTTAAACTACTTCTGCGTTATATTTAAATACATTTAAAATGCACAATCGCAATTTCTCAAGTAGAAAACAATGGGCACTCTGCTAACATGCTTGGACTAATAAAATCGAACAAAAAGTAACTTTATGAAACATATGTCGTTGCATTCGCCTATATAAAACTAAGAACGGACTTCAATATATTTTAAAATGCTGGAGAATTTTGAAGAACTATGAATTATGTTTTTGAGGTTATGTTAACATAATTAATTATTCTGTAGCATTTGTTTTCTACTCTATGGTCCGTAAGCAAAGCAAAATATATAATATCTATATATTTTTTTTACATCAAATGGGTTTGCTCTTGACTCTAGTCTAGGTCAGGGATGACGAGACAAAGTCTACGATGGAGCGACCTTACCCAGAAGTAGGCTGTTGACTCTAACTTTGAAAAGATATTCAGAAAATTGCACAGAACACAGTCAGAAACTAGAACAACACGGTGGTCGCCAGTCGGTTAGTGCAGAAACCGTAACATTTTGTTTACTTGTCAAAAATAGGGAGGGACGATCGATAATCGTAATCGATCGATTTATGACAGAATCGATTTTTAATGTAAATCATTAGTTCAAACGAGTAGACTTACCATAGTCACGAGTTTGTAAATACCTACACGTGTGTCATACAAAGTTTTACAACACATTTGCGAGGAAACAGTAAAAGTAATGAGACAAACTTTTTGTTTTTAAATATCAGTCGAAAAGTCGCAACAATCTTTGCATTATAAAAATGGCTCGAATATGCAAATTTATATCATTAGAACTATATCTGCATCGTCGTCTCCTCTTCCTCCTAAGAGCGCTTCCAAGGAGGTTCAATTGTTCAGTTTATTACCTGTTATTTTTTATCATTTTACTGATGAACAGATAACTTGTGCTTATATTTAGTACACTTAGACAAAACCAAGGCGAATACTGATACTATACCATCTTACAGTCCGGTAGGTCTTTTTTATAAAGTCTCGGGTCAAAGATGTTTCTTTACACCAGGAAACTTCTATACAACACATCTCATGTAAGTACGGAAGTAGCCAATCTTGTTCCCGGTGGCGACATTAATACATTTTCCCGTTGCTATTGAGAGGGTAGATGGATTAATTTCAGCAAGTCAAGATCCGTCTGTCGCGCCCGCTTTCAGGATCCTGCCTTCACAAGTATACTACTTTAGTTCAGACTAAGTTCGAATTGAAACTAGTCCTGAGATGGGATGCAGTTTGACGGCAGATTTGCGGTTGGATTCCATTCGAGTGTTAAAACTAGAGAGGAGATTATGCAGCGCCTGCGAAAATAGACGGAGCAATGGATGTTGTTGATAATTTTCGAAGATACAAATACAGTAATAAGTTAATAATCTACACACCGTTACTTAATGGTACACGACCAAGAGATCTCCAGAGGATTTCTGAAATAATATGAAGAAAATGTCTCATCTACAATTTGAATAGAATCACTACAATGTTGGAATTTTATCACCTTTTAGTTGTAATACTTCAGTTAGATAAACCTTGGAAAATGGTAAAGGTAAAGGAAGATTAAGAGGATGTGTTTCTAACTTTCAAGTCGAGAAACATGTACTCATGTTCGTAATGCCTACAAAAGAATAGACGTTTACCTGAGAAAAGAGTTTCATAGACATAGTATCGCCGAATATTTCCAAACATTTATCCAATGAAACAACATTAAAGTTTGTGAATAATATGAATAATTCTTCCATTTTTCATCGAATCATCGGTTCAGTTGGCCTTCAAAAAAAAAAAAGTGTTTTATGGCATTTTCCCTTTTCGACCTTTTCACTGGGGACAGGAAGGAAGGGCGTCTTCCTTTGATAAAGTGAAAAATAGCACCTTTAGAATGTAACCTGGTTTCACCCTTTAGAGGTTGTGCGTAGCGGAGGGCACATAGGGCTTTTGTGCAAGAAGGGTTTTGGAGATCTTCAGTTTTGGATGTTTTTTTTTTTGGTAAAGGAAAGGAGCTTTATACTTAACATAAATCTTCTTCTGAGGATGTTTTAACCTTAGGGATACTTTAAGTGAGATAAGAAGAAGAAGAATTTTGAACCACGGAAAATATAGCAAATGAAACAATATTCATAATATGCCCACTTTATATCACAGCTAAAACTAGATACAGCGCAATACTCTCGTCAACGAACGTTCTAATAAAGTAGACAACGAACATGTGACAACCAAACCGACCCCAACGAAAAGGAAACAGAAATATTTTATATTGTTGTCATTTTTCTCAACTTTCGTCGAGGTTTTCACTGTTATACCCCAAAAAAACCTGTTGAAATACATTTTTTTGAAGTAGAGCTTCTGACGTGTACGAGGCAAGTGTCGTCATCAAAAGCCCTTCAGCGTGAGTCGCAAGTTAACAATGCGGCTGCCCCCACCCTTTGACCTGCCTGATGCTTTGTCGCCGCGGGCACAGATGAGATGACATCTTGTATACACACCGCCGCCTCTACCTACTCATGTAGCTACAGCCCTACTACTACACTGCATTGAGCGCACCTGTATCTATAAATAGCTTTGGGGTTACAAGTTCAAGTGCGCTGTCACGTGATAGCACTTAGAATACAGGACCGCGATAGTACATCGTTAGCGTGGTGATCATAGCTATAAATATGATGAAGCCTTGAATATAAATAAGATAGCATATTATTTAAAACACCATTTAAAATGTTTAACAACTTTGAGTGGGGTCGAGCTGATTGGCCTGATTGAACGACGACGCTGTGATGAGACTGAATAATTTTGTCTCTCCAAAGGTAATTAATAAAGTATTACAGCTGGTGATCGATCGGAGCCTGCGGTGATTACCAATACACCAAAGTCATATAATTTACAGGAAGAAAATCAAGGCTACAACAAAATATGAAGCCCCATTCATTTTAGTACATCATTTCAAAAGCTTACTGAATACGAATCCAAAAAGGAAATGACAGAAGTTTCATGTTTTCCTTGTTAACTTGAGAAATTTCGCAAAGAAATAATTTTGCCGGCGGCAATGTTTCATTTTTAGGAACATTATACGTTATTGTAAAGCAGGAAAGACCAAAGTAACGCGACGTTCTGTTCCGCGTGACGTCAGTCTTTACCTTTGCCTCTCTTTGCAGTCCTTCTGAGTGCGTTCGAGCGAAAATATCCAGCAACTTCAAAAAATTGTTATCTGATGTTTTCGCGTGGATGTAAAGTCGCGAGATTACATTTGTCTCGGTTCACGGGCTGACGTGAAAGACTTTTGACATAAAAACATAGATTTACGGTGACGAAGGAAAATTTTGTGAGCAATATTATACAAAGTAACGTTGGCCTAGATATTGATTTCGGTCTATAATAATTTCATGACTGGAAAGTGCTCAATAATTCAGCACAATACCGTGGGACCGGGGGAAACAAAGTTCAATGAAATGGAAATTGATGCAATGAATTGTTATACCTGCCTATGTAATAATATTGAAACGTGTGCTAAAAACGTTGCCAAATGTGAAAACGATGAAAGCAAAATGAAAATGGCTATGATTCGGCAAAGTTATTGGATTACTCAGATCAATGTTACATTACAAATGTTGATTTATGCGAGGGTTGTTTGGTACGATATGACCTTAGAGAATAGGGGTACAGGTCTATCGTGTGCAGTTCAGTCACGGAATAAACGCAGATTTTGTCGCGTGCGACTGTCGCGCTCAGCAGTCGCGTCACGTAGCCCGACTTGATATCTAATATTTGGTGACGACAAAAAAACGGATTTTACAAGTCTGAGAATACGCGCCTCGAATACTAGTTTTATGAAGCATGTGCCCAGTTTTTCCGCGAGTTCTAATGATTAGTTATAGTTTTCGTGTTCGAGCAAAAGTCTATAATATGACATACAGACGTTTCTAACGAAATATGTTGAGAATTTTAGTAGGTAGATAGTTTTTGCTAGAAATTTAATTTATAAGTCGCAGTGCGTTAGATATCAGCCAAACCGGCTTGTAGACACAATGGGGATACAAGCTTTTTATTACCGCCGGCTGGTGGCTATGCCAGCTCCCGCACGAAAATGTTCGAACGAACCTCTTTGCTCATAAAACATATATTGAATGAACTAAAATTAGTTTAATACACACCTACACAAGTGTCAAAATTATTAAGATAAATAAACAGCAAACAACTTCTGAACGAACGTGTCTGAAACCATTCACCCGTAGTCAGTCACCTGTTATGAGCTGGTAACGTTCTTCTAGCCGCTTTAATGGCTTTTAATTTTATAGCGGTTTATGATTTACGTTTCATTTTATGTCCCATTTATCACCTGAACAACTGCAAGGATTTCAACAAAAATCGCTGCATGCGCTTTAAGTATACAGGGTTATTTGTAAAACACCGACAACCTCTCAGGACCAATGTTACTAGTCTTTTAAGACTTCGGTCTTGTAAGAAAGAGCTTTCTTTAGCTTCGCACCGACTTCTTAACATTTAAAACGTTTAACTATTTTTTTTTTGTATGAAAACCTGATGAACTAAACTATGATGAATTTTTAAAAGTCAGAACAAATAACCCTGTATAGTAAATACAACAATTTTTGTGGAGCTGATAATGTGGGTTGAAGCTGCTTGAAGCGAGTTTTAATATGGATGAAATTTTCAGAAAAGCTGCTTCTGATAACGCCCGTTTCTTGGAATATACGGACTAAACAAAACTAATCTTTACAGCCATGATGGGGTGTAGGTAAAAGTATTTCTACTAGAGGTCTAGTATCGTTGTTTAAACCCTAAAACCCGCTAAATACAGCCTGTGTAAATGTATGCTGTCTGCGTACACACACCAACAGCAAAGAAAACTAAGCCGAGCGACAGCACACGTCGGGCATAATTTAAATATCTTATTCACTAGGTTTCTCTTTAAATTGTACTCACTAATTACGCCTCTACTAATGATGTACTGGTCTATAAGAAAAACACGCGTGTATTTTATCCGACACATTTTTATTACGAAATTTTCGAATAATACAACCAGAGAATAAATTTTCACCAGCTTCTGAACTCTAAAACTGTGAATGACTTTATTTCCCATCGTAAATGTTCGATACATGTACATATAATATTTTTTACACACATATTCAGTTGGTAGAGCAGATAAAAATCCAATTTGTTAAAAAGCTAAATTGTAATCGGCTAATGCGCCTCGTCAAAGTTGACGTCGACGTACGTTTCTATTTTCATAAGCTTTTATAAATGTCAAATCGTATTGGAAATTCTTATTTCATTAGGGGAAAAGTTTTTTGTAGCTACAGACTTCACAACAACTACTTATTTCTATAGGTATTCGTTGTAATAATGTAATTAAGCCGCATTATCAATTTTAGTCAGATTTCTAAAACACCGTTTGGTCATTCACCGTTTCCGCTTTTGTGTTTGCTCATTCCTCCCTCCTTAACATCAAAATTATGGACCCTAGTATTTTATTTCATTTGAGATGGGTTTGCTCTTGACTCTAGTCTTGGTCAGAGGTGAAAGAAAGTCTGTGTTTTAAAAATAACATGCTAAAAATTGATATTCGTTCGGTACTCTTTGCGTGCGAGTCCGATTCGCACTTGGCCGGTTTTCGTTATTAAATGCTTTGTGTGTAGAAAACATATAAATAGCTCTCAAGACAAGTCAATATTAGTCTGTACCATTCTATAATCCATCCTTAATTTCAAAGTATGTATCCATTGGAGAACTATTCAGCTCCAACAGTGTCTATTCTCCCATCTCAAACTTATAACAACCACTTCAAGAAACTTGCGATCTACAAGCAACCATGCTCGTCTATTAGCTATCTCTCCTAAGATTTTGTTTTGTACTTCAAATATAAAGTTTTAGTACTGAACATTCAATTATAAATAGAGTTACTCCGGAGGCAGTGCGCAATTATTACGTATAGCGATCATTATAAATAGACACGTATTTATTACAATTTTTCGAAAAGAGTGACTACTCTTTTCGAAACTTTACAGCGTGAGAAGATCATGATGAAAAAACCTCAGTCCCCGAAATAATCCTGAATAAAGTATTATAACACAGAACATTGAATGATTAAGATATCTAGAATTCCTACAGTATCGGTCAGTACGGAAATCAGGGAGCCATGTCACAAAGGACTGAATAGGACTTTAATATACCTTGAGGTATCCGGTCAAGAACGTATTGCTCAGAAACAAACTTGGGACCAGAATTTGTGTCTATTGCTTTTCATGGCTTAGCTGTATTTCAAAGATGAATGAACTGGACAAGTCAAACTTAAACCAGAGGAATATTTGAAACTGAATGTACAACAGAGATTTAATGTTGGAATCTCCATAACATTTATAAGTATCAAATTTTTTGATCGTCAGTAGAAAAAATTATGCAGATCAAGACAGTGCAGTTATAAAATGTCGACAATAATGTTCTGGTACATTAACCTAAAATGGTACAGACCAAAAACAAAATCATAAAAGCATTCGAATAAACTACAAATAAAAAAACTTAAGCGAAAGTATGACAGCTTTATGAAAGAAAAAGATATTTGTAGAAAAAACTTATATTTATATCAATAAATAATATCCAAACAAATAGAAATTCAAATTATCGTGAATTTTTGGAAAAGACGGATTATCGTACTCAGCAACAGTGCTTTCTCGGAGAGGCTTATTGGGAAATTCCCGATAATTCATTACAACCATGATAAATGTTCCGTTCGACGTTCCCATTCAAACTGGGCCCTTTTTACTTCACGGTGATACGCAAAAAGGGGCGAAAGGGGTAAAGAGGGAAAAGGGGATGATATAATCAATCTAGGGTTGTCGCTCGCCAGTCGGATGTGCATTGAAGAGAGGCTGACGTGTGCACTGATTACACACCCCTGTCTATTATATTTCGCGGTGGCAGGAAGACTTATTGTTCTTCGTTCAAACTTTTGGAGCCGCTAATTAGCAGTATTTATGCGGGTTATTGGATATTTATTATTATTTCTAGCTGTTCCCCGCGGATTTGCTCCCATCAACTGCAACTTTCTTAAATTTTCCATTCATAAGAACATTCTCCTGACAATAACAAACACAATAAAAAACAGAATTTGCGAAACCACCTTTCACGCGTAATGCGATGACCGAGGGAAATAGGGATTCAGTTTTATATAATACTAGTTGTCCCCCGCGGCTTCGCTCCCGTCAACTTTTTTATTTTTTCTTTCATAAGAATATTCTACTTATAATCACAAACACAACAAAATAAGAATTAGCGAAACCGGTCCAGCCGCCTACGCGTGATGCTTGGACCAAGGGAAAAGGGATTCATATTTAAGATGTAGATGTATTATTTATTCTTTATTTCAGGCTGCTAAGGCACATAAAACACAATGAAGTAAAATAAACACAGTAAGTTAAAATACTTAAAATTAACTACAGTATTTTATTTTATTTCGTTTTCGTTATCATAAGTCTATGCTATGTTTGATTTTGAAAGAGTGAGCGTTGAGTTACAATCAAATCTTCAATTTAAAAATCTTTGCTGTTTTTGAGATTTTCGTTGGAATTGCTCTTCTTATTGCGAAAATTCGTCCAATATTAAAAACATACACTAAAGTTGTTAATTACTATCCTGAATATAGGGACGGTTCCGGCATGAAACCGTGGAAAAAAGGTACTTTTTATATTTTCTCAATCTAGAATCGATTTCCAGACCGTACCTAAAAACACAGCCAAGTGATTCACTAAGTCAGCATCGCTATTTACCACCTCCATAATTGCTAATAATCCTAATTGCACTGCTAAACCGTCTCATAACATAACAGCAGTGTGAATCTGATTATCATCGTAACACATCCGAGGCATAACTGCAGGTGTAAGTGTTTATTTGTGTTCAGATTTAACAGGAACTTCTCAGAATAATGCGCTCAGATGGTACAGATAACTTTAGATAGACATTCAGAAATGCACATGTTTGAGTAGATTCTAATGTTCTCTGATATGAGATCATGAGAGCTCACATTTAAGCGCCTCCCAGACTGGTTCCAAGTTGCGGCAACTGGCAATTCGCAACTCGGCAAGTAACATTTTTCATGTACTTAAATTTGAGAAACAGCACAGACTTAGAAGTGTCTACTACTGGCATCGTTGTAAATAGACCTATAAAATCTCATTTACAAGAAATCAAATAATGTGATAATTTTAAAAACTGATTAGCAGTACCTACCTTTATCTAAATTATCAAAAGATAATTATAATTACAAATCTGCTAATCTTACAATTTATGATTAAGCCCATTTAAGAGTTGAGAGACACGTAAACTAAAGTTGCTGCGTATGTAACAGTAAGCAGAGCTTTAGATCGCAAAAACTACTAAACGCATGAAAAAGACAATCGGAAAGTAGATCTACCAAACGACCCAGATAACTATCGCTACAGAACTTTGATATCGTCATGACTTAAGAATAGATATCGGTAAACCACCTGTCGTATTGAACATCCGGTATGGGCTAATAACAGTGAGAAAAACCTTGCATTTCGATAGTAAAACGGCCCAGATTTTAGCTCATTTGTATGAGGTTCCACTGTGTGAAATCGTGCGTCAAATTATTTAATCTCTTTTAAAACCAATTGGAAAATGATATTTGATGAAGTTGACATCACGGGTTTATACTCGTAATGACATTTCACGGATTATAAACATATCCTGTCGTAATATTTTATTTTAAACGATGTTTTGTAAGGGTAAATCGAGAGAGCTCTAGGCATTTAAATGAGACTAGTCTATGCAGAGGCGACGATCGGTATGCGGGCACAAATAAATCAGTGCGCAATGCACAAAACTGCAGGACCGTGTCGCCGTGTCGCCGCGTCCCATCGAGAATGTGTCACCGATGCGTCGACACTCGTGCGTTTACACACAATATGCGCTGCACCTACCTATCAAATGTACTAGCTAAACTTTGAATGCAATATTGAATGGATTCTTTGGTCTATCGCGTGCAGTTGTGTCGCTTGGAGAAAGCAATTCAGCAAACATAAATACGACTTCTATTTGTTTGCCTTTCTAAAAGTCGCTCAGAAATATGACTCTGTTATCAAGTAAGGTATGGTTTGATTAAAAATAAAACACGCAGAAAAAAATACACAAAAGTGCTATATTACTCACTAGATAACACACGCGTATTAATTATCCATAATTACTTCATCACTCCACCAAAGGAAAACAAAATGAGTGTTCCTTTTTTATTCTCCGGGCAACCCATGAGAGAGGAAATTAACCTGTTTCTACCTTCTATTTTTTGTTGTTCGCATCAAACAAGAATCTCTGAATAAATCTAAATGGGGGTTTCATTATTGTATTGCGAAGCGCCTGATAAAGAGATATATATTTTGTCTTGACAAAACATCATGGACTTGAGAAACGGGGACCGCCCTCTTACATCAGCGGGCTGCGAGCGTACTCAAGCTGTAATATACGAACGTTCTAAATCATAGTACGTATCTATTAAGAAACTTGAAAGTGTGTCACATTCGCGTGCTGCTCGTAATAAAATCCGTTTCGATTACATACAGCGGGCGTGTGTTTGCAAATCGCTCCACACATTGTCGAGTTTGACCGCCACACAGCAGGGCGCCGGTTATTTGAATCCCGAATACCTTTTTCACCATTTCCAGTGTTCCGGTATTACATATGCACACTTGCATAGGTCCAGGACAGACGAACAATGCGCCGGTTAGCTCCGGCGTAGTTGCGAGCCGTCGCGCGATTGATAATGTCATAACAACCCGTCCGACTGGAATCATTGCAGTTATCCGGGTTTTAACTCGCTGTCGAGATGTCAGCGGAACTGACGGCTTTATTAAAAACCTACAACAGTCACATAGATTTAACATTCAAAGCCTTTCTCTCTCAGTTTCATTTTTATGACAATGAAAGTCAGAACTAATTCAAAATTCTATGTAGCAGCCTAGATTATTGACCAATCAATTTCTCGCTTGTTTGACGGATAATTTTAAAATATCGGTACATCGTAAAATCCAGGCCGTAAAATCCCTGACATCATTGCCTACTGAGACGCTTTCGAGAAAATTGGCCAACTGCGAGGAAATCCGAACCAAGTTTTGACTTATATGTGTAACAACTTTTCGTCATAAATGTGTCACTGTCTAGTCAATATTTCGTCAATTTGCTAGCGATAATAATTCTAATTATAAAAAGGAAATTCAAGATATTAAACACAAAGGAATTAAATTCAGGATGGGATGAAAATTGCTCTAAAAAAGAAAATTCATCAGGAAAGCAGTTGAGGGCCGGAAATTTCCATCATTGATTAGTAAAACTACGGGAAAAAACAAATATACCTACAGTATATTGCTCATAACATTTTGGAAGCTACATCAAACAACACACAAATCATATGGAACGATTCCCAAATATTATTTGCACCAGAAAGTAGGCGTGTGCCCGATAAATACCTTGTTGATAATATATCTGTCAGGACACACGTTAATGAGGATTCGACGCCAGATTAATTAGGGTACCCATGAGTTTCCTAGAAAGTAGGCCAACTAGCCGTTATAACTGTCGCCTCTAGACATTCTCAAGAAATCTGCAAACGCTACAATGATACATTGTGTGTAACATAGAACTCAGCGGCATATTAACACGTGCTAAAAAAAATACGATCTAGCATATTCTAGCAATAAACAAAAGATTGTAACGTATTTATTTTGTGTTTGATTTTATTAATCTCAAGAACAGTTTTTAACAACAGAAATTCACTTTAAGGTTCAAAGTTTTTTGTTATTTTGCGCCAAAGACGGTCGTCGTGGTCGACTGAACGTAGAATTTTACATAACATTATGTCCCATTTTAGCCTAAAATATTAATTAAACCCACATTTTTGGAAATGAATTCACTCTGTGTTATTATTTTAAGATGATTTATCTTCTTGTTTATATGTTACTCTGTTGTAAACTCAATAATGTAATAATAATGCGAATTTAATAACGTGGTTTTATGACAAAAAAAATCTCAAGATTTTTTGTTGTCAAGTCAAAATAAAAGCCAGAAAATCACAACGGTTACTGACGTAAAACCTTAAAAATATGCAATCATATATCACCTAAGATCTATATTACCGTTCATCGACGTAATTCTGTCATCGGGGACACAATTAGACTAGATAAGAGCCCTCTCTACATACTGAACAGAACGGGCCCACTCGTAATAACAAAACGTTCTGGAATTATACTGGCTAGAACATAAATTAAAATCACGGACACGTAGGGTAGGTAAGTATAGTTAGGTTAATTGAATAGTTTTGGCATGCCTTAAACCAACTTGTCTAAAATAAAATTGCTTAGGCAGATAAAAGCTATTCTGATATCAGAAATAGCAAGGTCATTTCATGACATTTTTATACATAAACAAGCTAAGGGCAAATCCCACAGATTATAAAACAAACACTGTCAAGCAAGACGTTCTATTTGACAGTTATTACGCGGCCACATTTCGCGGATCTCACGAAATAATTGAATCGGAACTTATGACAACACTTAGGGATTTAACAAGACGGAATATTCGCATCAGTGAGACCGTACTTTAATTCCCGCGACACGCGCGGTCCCGCATTTTACGACTTCCCGTGTCGTCGCGACGCGATCGAAATTGTGCCGAAAACACATCAAAATACTGTCCGAAATAAAATGTAAAAATATCCGGTACGAATATAAAATATCTCGGATGAGTAGGACACATTAGAATTAAAATAATACATTACAACAACTAATGTTAGACCTTTTAACTGCCACTGTAACAGTTGTTTACTTTTTTTTTTCAGTTTACAGGGATTTTTTATACCTTCTGTCTGGGAGGTATTTAAATAAATAATACTCGGACAATACAAGATCAGATCAGATTTATTTAGGAAAATGATGAAGACTGTTTAACTAAGCTAAATGAACGCTAATAATTATGATAATCTGACCAACAAGTAAGCAAACTACTGCAAAAGCTTATCTTGTATCACAATTATTCACAATCAGAGTTGGTACTCCGGGTAGCAATAATTAAGTCTGTATCTTAGAATAATAACGCATAGAAACCTAGTACGAGTGCAAAAAGTGAGGCAACTAAAACTTAGCCTAATCCGTCAAACTTAGCCACCAGGCCGTCAGTACTCAATGTCACGTTCCGTCGAACACAGCTCGCGAGTAAATAATTGAAAATGACAGTTTGTTGCGTGAAAGGATGTTATAGCACATCAGGAAAACAAAAAAATGTGATAAAATAACATTTCACAAATAAATACTCACATTCTATGCACTATTTTTACGTAAATCGATAAATAAAACAAAATTCTAATAACCTAACTTGTCATAACACAGTGTTGCTATTTGTGAGGAAAAAATACCCACATTGCTTTCATTCATGTTTTTCATTTTTGTAATTTTAAAATACAATACTTACTGTTAATTCATATCAAACCCGATGTTTTAACATTGTTTATAATTATAACCCATCAAGCATTCTAAACGCATTGAACAATATCTCATTCTTTATGCGATTTATTTCCTTTTATTTTGAAATAAATTGAATTATACCTTCCGAAAAAATATGTCATATTACATGAAAAATCATGTTTACCTTTTCCAGTTCCCAACAACATAAAATACTTGCCTTGATAGCAAAATAGTAATGCGTCTTCCCATATTTTGTGGGTAACGGCTTAGTAATGGTATCACTGAAAGCTATATCTGTGTGCGTTAGAGGAACGTAGACACATTCGGCTCACGCACACAAAGAAAATGAAGTGGACACACGATTTTGCTCGGGTTTTGTTCTAGACGCGGCTTCTATGCGTTATTATTCTAAGGTCTGTATATTATTACTCAAAGCTTTTTTCCAAACAAGGTAGAAGGATATCCGTCAAGTGTGTACCGACAATGAGAACGTGACGCCCGACGCTTCAAACGCGCGGAACATTCGTAACAATGGTCAATTTAAAAAGTATAATAACTGCGGCGGATTGTTAACCTGTCACCACTTCTATTTCTGCGAATACATCATTTATTGCAATTGCATAAATTCGAAAACATTAGTACTCTCTTCTTAGTAAAGACAACAAATACATGCAGGCAGCGTGAGAGTATATTATGCAGAATTATTGCTGATGATCTAGTTTTAGCACACTATGTAAGGAATCAGAATCAGAATCAGTGTTTATGTGTGAGGACAGTCAATGTCAGAATAAGTTGTAAAAGTAGCCGTAATTTTGCTGTAAAAGAGCCGAGAAACATATTAGATTGTTATGCATACCAAAGCACAAGTCACTAGATCCCCTCTATACCAGAAACATGATCGCGTACACTGAACCACATTTACATCGCAGTGTTAGAGCTGCGCACGCGCTCCAACGACGTGCGCGGATGAATCATGCGCACTCCGTCATGTCACGTTATTACGACCTCGAATCTAACACTAGTGACACACTCCACCAGTGTATATGTCGATAGACGCTTTTTATTGCTAGTAAACTTTGTTTTTTATACCCTGGCCTATAAACTGACGACTTAATACATATTTATATAAAAACAGACGATTCTCTGAGTTTTATTACTAAAATTGACACTTCAATAATTTTGTTTTTGAAACTGTTGCTAGTTAGTAGAATTTCTGGCGTTAAAAATGTGTACCTACGCAGTTTTTATTGCGAAAAATTGTCTTTCAACAAAACATCTGTTATTCAAATAAATGTTTCAAATGCGAACGAAATAGCAAGTCCAAAGCTAAAGGCTTTAAGGTATTTGCCAGCGCAACACAGTGCTTCAACAGTTAATTTGAAGGAGAACATTGGAGAACAACAAAGTGTGTTTAGGAAATACAGCAAGAGTCAATAAATTGCGTTCCCGGTACTTAGTTGTAACGTTTGCATTGTGCTGTGCTATTAAATACATTGCTGCATATGCATTACTTCCTTTAGACATTTTATTTGTGAAGTTCAACGTTGCGCGTTGTAGGGAAATTTTGCTAACGTTTAAAGCGAGATGTACTTGTTCGACGTAATTAAATGCAAGTTTCAATTACAATGGACGTCTGTGAATACATTAACAGACATTGACTGACTTTCTTGTTATTTGAGAGACCCAATGCTCCGAATGATCATCTGAGTAGTGTCTTACTAACTACCGTATCCAAATGTTTACAATAAGTCATACTGCAGCAAAAAAACAACAGGATTTAGTTAACTATCGATAGTATGTCACAGCACTATCGTTATGCTAATCTGTGGCTCGGATGTCATCTTGCGCAACAGGCGAGCCGCGCCGAGGCGAGTGTGTGCGCGGCTTAACTTCAGCTAATGCCCCACTTCGAGACCCAGCCTTAACCACTGTCATCAGCCTAAGTACACTGTAGGATCATTTTTCGAAGCAAATTACGCAGCTGGCAAATTACTGTCATTATGTGAATATATGTATAGTCTCAAAACCTCGGTGCTGTGACAAAAATCATGTTGGAAATGTTGAAATTGTAGGTTTATAAATGTGAGATGTAAAAGACGAGAGAGAACGTCAAATCAGCCGAGCCACGTCGTAGGTATCTACCTATGTATATAGACGTGGGTAAATGTAGAAGGTAAAATATTCTGTGCTTTGTACAAGAATTTATTTACACAAAGGTTTAAATCCTGAAATATTTTTATACCTTAGTATTCAGAGAGAGTAGACGAACTTAATTAGCAAAACATACACGTAATTAGAGCAAAGCATATCAAATTCATAACATTCAATTATTGTAAGGGTAGTCTAATATAGTAGTCTGTCTCGTCGAAGATGATACGATTGGTTTGAGACTAATGAGAGATTAAATGGTGTAAGCTCAACGTTATTATTGTAAGATAATAATATCAGTTACGTTTTAATGCTACCTTGGCGGCTTTGATAATAGCAAAATAAACGGAGAGCGGAGAAAATGCTCATAAAATAATGTTTCACTTTACTTCCAGTAATATCTCATTCCATATCATAAAAGTGTGTTTACACCAACCTTTATGAAATGACAATGTCAGCAAAGTTCTAACTTAAAAAAAAACACACCAAAATTCGTAAGGACCAAAACTTCCATCACAGAATTTGTTTCATGTACAAATATTCCGGCACTTTTCCCTTCAAAATGGAAGCTTTCAAAGTAAAAGAGGTTATTATAACCTGTAGGTAGGGTATAGCACCTGACGACAGTAGATCGACGGTCGTGTAGCTCCGGAAGCTAGCAGTTTGGGGGCACGCCCCGTTTCCGGTGGTCGCGCGTCGTTGCATGCAAAGTCGACCGGCCGACTGGTCGTCCGGCGGATCAGTCGTCCGTCGGGCAGGTGACGAAAATACGGAAAGAATGAATACATTTATTGTAAAAGCTTAAGGTGTGGGCTAATTACATTCTTGTCATGTTGCAAATGTGTCCATATTTGGAGCTGCAGACATTACTGTTTAAGGCTGTGGAGTGAGGTTGTTGTTGGACAAACTAATTTTGTAACGGACACGTTTTTGGACTGTTTCCCATTATTGTAAAACAAAGCGCAGCTCAACCACTGAGATTTCTATGTGCTTGGGAATAATTCTTGTAAAGTTTTTGAAGAAGCTCACACCGTGAGCAGTGCCAAAAGAAGTTGAAGTCTGTGTGCTAACAAAGTTGCGTACGCAGATAAAACCACTACAATTTTGAAAACAAAATCACACATTCAAATAAACAAATCACCCAATAACCGCATAGGTGTCCGAAAGTCCACAGGTGTCCGAAATGTCGTAGCTTCCAACAGAGTCAAAAATAAACTTATCAATGTTCATAGAGTTTGGCTCTGGTACAATCAAATTAGTTTGGAATGTGGGTTACCTATATCAAGGCTCGAGTACATTGTCACTTTCTCTATTACCCCGTATTGACTAAATCCTTTCTCTGAAGGGGTGTGACATTGAGACGGATAAGACAATGGTAGGTAGGCCAAGTGTTTCTCGAATTCCCAGTCATGTCCTGAGTGCCCAGGGTCGGAACAATGCGTTGAGTTATGAGCTTATGAGCACGATGTGTGCTTGCATGTTTGGACATTTCGTACACTTGGATTAGTAGAGTACAATGTAGTTGTGTGATATTTATAGGTGAACATGTGTACTTCTACTGCCATTTTTAGCATATTTATTCAATCTAAGTAGGTAGGTACATATTGCGTCCAATAAAGTACATTAATTTGGTACTTTTTTGTATCATACCAAACGATATAAGTTGGGCTACTTGCATATTTTAAGCCTATTTACCTGCGATTTATGCCTGGTATATTCAGTGACTAGAGAACTTAATTGCAACCTATTCAGAACTATCCACCGAGATTTTAAAGCTTTTGAATCTGCAGCCATAGTAAAAAGGTTTTGCTTTAATATTTCCGTCCATTTCAAGACAAACCGGGTTGCTAATCCAACTAACACAATAGTAACACAAGACGAATATATACGTCCATACATCATATTCCGAGTTCCCCATTCTCATAAACAATTCTGTAAGCGTGACGCCGCCCGTCTTACCCGCACATTACACTGGATGGCATCAAATATTCGTGCTGGATAAACTGAACGTGGATAGTCCGTGACGGTACCACTTCCGCACCACTACTGCCCCCGTACCGTTGGCCAGTGGTGCGCTGAATTTTTTATTCCCCATTATACCCTAGTCGCTTATCCGGCCTGTTGGAATCTAGGACTTAGTGACTATGGTTGAGACGTGACGTAATGGAAATTGATTGAGTTTAATCTATACTTATCTATACTAATATTATAAAGCAGAAGAGTTTGTTTGTTTGTTTGTTTGGTTGAACGCGCTAATCAGCTCAGGAACTACTGGTCCGATTTGAAAAATTCTTTCAGTGTTAGATAGCCCATTTATCGAGGAAGGTTATAGGCTATATATCATCACGCTAAGATAAATAGGAGCGGAGCAATAATGGAAAATGTGACGCAATTGAAGTTGTGCGGGTCAGCTAGTAACTTTGATGTTTGAACATTCATTATTAATTACACTCATGTCTCAATGTACTTTTTTCTTGTCTGATGTTTTGAAATTACAGTTAGTAAAGTGCTCATTACGTAGAAAACATCTTAATTTATATACATATATGTACCTAAGATGGAATTACTTTCGAATCCTTAATAGGTACTAGTCATTACTGCTTTTGTACGTCTTTACTATTTATGCATAATTTTTAAGTGAAATTGTAAACTTTATAAGATATACCTACCTCTAATTTTTCCATAGTCTTCATAATATATTTTGTTCAATTTCTGTAATATTAATAAAGAATGCCAAATTAATTGGGTTCAACAAATATAGCTTTCTAAATAAAACCAAGCAAATAACGCTCACTCCAACAATGAGGTGTCACGTTTAAATATTTGATTAAATATTTTATTTTCGATGAGCTTGTTTATGGAGTAATTTCTCAGGAATCGTTGAAATTATTCGTCGAGTTTTAATTTTAATACCGTATCACTTAAATACAAAGATGAAAGTACCTACTTCATAGCACAACAACTGAAAACTCAATAAAATTTAATATTGACTTAAATTTATCATCCCTTATTATTAAAGAGATACGAAACACGATTTAATATTGAATCTTGAAAGTTTGTAAATTATCAAAGAAGTTAAGTTTGAAGGAAACTGACTGGCGCCCGTTTGCGCTGGCTGTTACACTTATATTAAACTTAGTTACGGTGAGGATTAAATTGTGTGTGGTCTTACTTGACCTCCCGCTTGAGATATTTTCAAACTCCATAGATACAAATAATATTCGTCCTTCAGGAAAAATCTGTAAAAGGATTAAAAAACAAAGCGGTATATTAATGCAAACGACGCGAAGATTCGAGAAGGTGACAATTTCATCTGTGCAGGAAATTGCCCTTTAATTTTGCCAGTGTAGGTACATGCGCTTGAAAATCGCTATCATAATTCTGCCATAAGCCATATTTTAAACGATGCCATAAACCACAGGTTAATAACCATATAATTTATTTTAATATAATACAACCGTCAGGCCTTTAATCCCCATAAGGCTAGAAGCACCGTCGTAAACCTACAACTCATCGATGACAGTATTAGGTCCCATGTGAAGGGGGTGATTCCACCACAATTTATTGGACACAATATTTTCCCGAGCCCGGAATGAAAACCTTTAGCTAGCCTCATATTTTGTGAGCCTTTGAAATAGAATCGAAACATTTCTTTCTGGCGGGAATCGATGTTTGCAGAGTTTAGGAATAAGGAGAAACTGACATCACTGTAGTAGTTCAATAATAAAATTAATTGATTATAGAGACATAATTCAGACATAGTCTGTTTAAATAGTACTACAGAGTTATATAACTGTAATAAGCGCAAAATAACCTCTATAGCACTACCTTTCTAAAACAAATGAAAGAGCATAATCGAAAACAAACGCAACTGACCCAAGATGATGAACAGTTGCAAAAAAGCAACAACAACATAAAGATTACGTGCAAGAATTCAGCTTAGAACAATGGCCGGCCTTGGGCGAGGCGCAGTAATCACTGCTCTCGGACAACCGACTACAATGGCATGGCTACAGATATCTACGTAGAATTGTAGATCGGTTTGTTTGTCCTTGTCAGTGAGACATCACATGGCCATAGTTGCGTGACAAGCTCTGGAGGCGATTAATTTGTAAACGAAAGAGAATTGAGTAGGCTCGGAGGCTATGGTACAACCTGCCTTGTTGACCGACAGGGCAGTCTTTGGGCTTTGTGTACGGAAGATGGGCTAGCGTTGTTAGGCTTGAGGCCGAGGTCGGCGTCTCGCCCTGGGGCTTTTGATAGCCCGTTTGTGTAGCGATTCCGGTGTTTCGATCTTGTGGTGTACCGATATAAAGCCCCGTGATACTGTTTCTCGGAACAATATACAGGCGTATGTCAAGTTAAGTAACTGGCTTGACTCTTGAGAAAGGTATTTTAGAGGCTGAGTAATAAAATTCATATCTTGAAATAATAAAAGACTTCAGCAAAAAGGGCTCTGAAAAGTAATCTTGGCAGTCATAACATTCACTGCAAAAAAAAAAACAAAAGAATTACAAACCTACATTCATCGCAATCCCTCAAACTGAAACCTGTCAAAGTATACTAAAACATTTTTTATTTATCTCAATTGCCTTTTGTCCAAATTCTCGTTAATTTTTTAATTGTTGATAATAAACTTCGCATTCTCAGAAAACATCTGCAATACATACCACTTGTAAGTAAATAGAGGCAGATATAAAAAGTGCTTCAGAAGCGAAGCCGCTCGTAAAAACTAGTATTATAAACTTGTTAGTCTCAATTAGTATAAACAACTCAATGGTAATATCGTTAACTGCTGCTACGTTTGCATTTGTTTTTAAATAACAGATGGCTGGTTTTATTAAATTATCTGAGCTAAATATAATTAATTCTAAGAGTTTTATTCATATTCATAGAGAAGGAGAACTGAATGAATTAGAAACCAAAAAAGACGAAATGGCTGTCAAACCAGCCATTTTAAATTTCTTACCTAAAGTCGAGTTTAAAATAGACATCTTCAAATATATCAAAACAATACTTCAGCTCTCAAATGTGAGTGATTTATGAATAGAGAAGAGTAAGTTTCTCTCAAAGCTCCTCTATAGATTCATCGAAATTGATAAATGTGTTTGAGATACATTCGCAAACTTCCGCTGGATCTGTCTATGTAAAGTTTCGCGTGTCTCACCGAAGTACCTTGTAATTTACTACTATCATTGTTGTCTTCAAACGGGTTACCGACGTTACCGTGTACCGAACGTATTATAGTGTCAGTAAACGTTTACGAGCGCGTAAGTAGTTTGACAAACGTTATAACGTATTGTCGCCGTGTGTATATTGTTATGATCATGTTATCTTGTGTGTAGAGGCGGGAGCGTGGCAAATAACAGTAATTTTATCCAATGTCGTGAGAACCGACGTTGTGCAAGGAGTTAACCACTGAACTAGTTCACAGATTAATCTCTGGTTAATCTTAACAACTATCATTAAGATCTAGCGGTAAGACACGATCTTTGATAACGACGATGTTTTACATAAAGAAGATAATGATTATGGGTCTAGTGCAAACATTGGTCATAGTAACAACATCTAGCTAGAACCTAGGTTTGGTATGTATGCAGGTATTAGTATTCTACCTTCGAACCATGTTCAAACAAGTATGACAAATGAATAAATTGTAATGCAAATCACCGGTTGTAGCAACATATCGCTAAATTATCAGATCTTAGAATATCCTTTAACGTTTTGACTTCCTGCCAAGGAGTTGTAAATACGTGATAACGTGACGTCATGGAGACCACTGCATTCAAATTATTCAAAGTTTAGCTGTAAGTAGAGTGTAGACTAAGCAAAGATGACTCAGGCAGGCTAATATTCAATCACAATCATCGGTAGACACGTGCCGCGTAGGTATATGCAATTTGAATAATACAACACAAAGATGAATTATAGACGAAGCCATATTTCATTTCATTTATTCACAAATAACTCTTTGAAACGACTGGGTGTAGAGCAAAGAGAATTTCATATCGAAATCAGCACATTTGAAAACTTACATAGGTAAAATAAAGCAGGGACACTGAAAGATTTAACTGGACTGAAAGTTTTAGAATTCGATACCGCTGGATTGCTGGTTATCTATAGTAAGATCAAAAGAATGACACAACAGGCGTCCAAGAGTTTAATCTGAAACTCAATCAGCGAGCTCACAAAACCGACACGGTCCAATCCACGCGGCGGTGAAATCGAGACCGCGGCCCATGGTTACTGTAAGTGAAACTGTACACTATGCAACTTCCGTCCACATAATGTTGCCAGATATCCGATGACTGTCGGATAGAGGGCCCGCTGCGGTCGCGCGTCCGTCCGACCCACTCTTATGACATATTCAAATTAACGTCATATGAAACATCCATTTCATTTAGATCTTAATTATCTATGTTTTTTAACAATGTTCAACGTAAGCGCACACTTCGCACGGTTAGGTTCCAACTTATATTAGTCTAATATTTTATCGGTCACCTATTTGCATTTTGCACCTGAATAACTAATTATAATATTGTAGTGAGCAGCCAAACGCTACAAAATGAATAAGTTTATTTAAAAGCTCTACGAAGTTTTCTTACCCGCTAACTGCAAAAGTTTTAAGTAATAAAATAATATTTTAGTGATCCGATTTATAAATTGAAAGAAGTTTGATCCGGTGAAAATAACACTACATCAAAAGAAAACATTTGATAAAATATAAGAAATAGCTAAAATAAAAATAGAGGATATTTTTATTGTGAACGAAAGTAGATTCGACGAAAAGAGATTAATATCGTCGTAGACATACGAAACCGTAGTAAAAAATACATAAGTAAGTGCCAGGGGCGGACGGACAGAAAGTCGCACGACGCCGGTCTCCTCCGGGACCAATAAAAATGAAATAGGGCTTGCAGCATTGTCGCAGCAGGAAAATCAATAGGATAGAAATGTCAAAACAAGGTCGAGGAACTCCCCATGCAATAGCAACCTATCAAAATTATAAACAACTACCTACGATACCGTGGCCCGCGAGCACATTCTACCCCATCCCGTTCCCTCAGGGATCGAATTTCAGAAAATATATTATAGGTGGCACTTATGTCACATGCGCGATGTGCGACAGCGCGCTGGTTAATTTAATTTGATGAAAATTACTCACCTCTACTCATACCGCTCTATACATATAATAAATGAAATTGTTTTATTACCTGAAACAGAAAAAAACATAGTTAATTACGTATAATTAGTAACGTTGGTCTCATTTTTGACATGGAAATACAGACAGATATAAATCACTATAATCATAATGTCTTCCCACGTGAGTCAACAAGGTCTGGCTAAAATATGAGCTGTCATTAGAGCCCCAAACGTAACATTGTTGAAGGTGATACACTAATTGCGCCAACTGGCTCCCAGTAAACATACCAATTTATTACAAAAGAAAACTGAACGCTTTGATCATCTTTATTTATTTGGCAAACGGCAATGTCAGCAGCCTTGCGGACTATTTGTTTTGGATGCGGATCGGTGGAAAATATGCGATTGATACGATGTTAATACAAATCTTATTTGATAAGAACCAATTGCCATTACACCCGCACACAATAGTCATCTCTACATCACGAAAGCCCGTAAATTACGCGCACCTTACGCCAACGGTGACAGATTTATTAAAACGTGTGGGTCGGAGTGGTACGTTTAATTTTATTGCGAACCAATTGATTATAGGAACTATTTGAGTACTCTTTGATGGTAATGAGACGCATTACCGAACAATATGTCACGATTGTCATTGTCGAGATGACGTGGACTTTATAAAAGCGGTAACACTTGCAGTCATCGAAATAACAACATAAGATTTTATGTAACAAATATTATTAAGAACATTTCTAATAGCTAAAAATAAAGAAGTGTGGCATTTAATGGCAAAACAGCTTATATCAATTTATCAAAATCATTAGAATTGTATATATTTCTTCATCTATTTCGAAATGAAAGAAAAGAAAATCATCAGTTTAGAACAATCGACTTTCAACTGATAGAATCCGTTGTCTATATAGATTATTGCAATAAACATTTTATTAATTCAACATAACCGACGAAGAAATCAGCGGAAATACAAAAAGGATTTCTGCTAATAATATTGAAGATATAATATTAAAACTAAATGCAACTCGGTTTGGTTAATAATCACTTAGTGCAAATACGTTGGCACTTCTGCCAGAAAATTAACTTAGTTATCCGATGTGGCAACGTTGCCAGCTACCTATCTAGACGGCTTGCCAATGTCTGTCACTGTGACACGAGATTTTTGTTGTTCTTTTTGTTTAACACCAGTACTCCGTCAGAATAAAGAAATATCGATGTACAAAACAAAGATTACTTTAGAACTACTTCATCTTCTCAACTAACTGACTAGTTAGTTCTAAAGAAGCTTAGCTTCAATTTTCGTCTACCAGTGCGATATCGATACATATAATGTTCTACATTTAGTGTTTCTCTCATATTTAATTAGAAGTCAATAAGAATGCGAATGTGATTTAAACAGCGCCTGTGTCAATATGATTAATACAATTAGCTCACAAGTTCAGCCTATGGTGCCGTGTCTCAGTGATGGATTCAATCGCAGAGCGATGCTACATTACCGGACTGAATTCGCACAACGTATTGGCAATCGTCACCACACTGAATAAGTAATACTCTTAGCAAAGACATCCAATTTGTAATTTAATGAAATTGCTGAGAGCGTGCCTGTCAGGCGTTAAGGTTGAAACTATTACAATATACAACGTATGTGTTTGTAAAAACTCATTTTCATCGTCGGAATGCATTTGCGATGTTTGGATGCAGGCTGCTGTCAGATTACTTCCCGAAACACGTTAGCTTTGCTCAATAAACTACAAAATGATAAACAGCTAAAAGAGCTTACACTTACACATGTAAGCAATTTATTACGTCTCGTTTATTGTCACCTCGGATCATTTATTTTGAATATATTTTGATAAATTGACTTACCTGTTAATCTTTGAATTATCTCTCGTTATTATAAATGGCTTTGTTATGCTTGAATCCCATATTTCACGTTAAGATGACTTGTTAGTCACATTACCGCCGAACAATATGTTTATTAAAATCTACATTTAAACAGTTATTAAATATAACATAAAATTATATTAATTATAACCTCACGACAGATATAATGTTAGTCGAAAAAAAGTGTCGTTAAGAAGAAAAATTAAATTGATTTAGTTCCAACAAACAATCCCATAAAATTTTCTTTTTCATAATATTATCGTAGAATGTAGATTAAAATAGCTTGCCGTTGCCATCCGCCCTAAATATCTACAATAATGTTCAGGGTTACAATAATTTTGGTTTGTCGCAATTGTTAAATTGAACCCAAAAATGCTGCAGCAACGGAGTTCAGTTGTGCACAGATACATTTTATGCAGTGCACTCAAACTGATTAGATTCATTTTTATCCGACTCTACTGTACTAAAACAAAGTAACGAGATACGTTAGCGCGTGGCAGACTTACTGTCTTCATCCATTTATTTTTATGTAGATTTAAATGTAAATTTTGGTGTAATGACGCGAAAATCTGTGAACTCTCCTCATTAATATTAATGAGGAATGCATTTACTATTTTTACTGCTTTGGATTTTTGGTTTTAATTATGACTATTGCCTAACAGAGTGTGAGGTTGTATTTGTAGTTGATGATTATTTTGTCACAAGCCGACCGCAATAGTATAGTTGGAAAAAAGCTAGGCTATTGGTTGATCATAATCTTCTTCTAATATATAAAAATCTCGTGTCACAGTGTTCGTTATCGAACTCCTCCGAAACGGCTCGACCGATTTTTAAGATATTTTTGTGTATAATTTGGTAGGTCGTAGGCAATTTATTTTTTTGTGCAAAACAACGTATGCCCACCTGGCCAGCTAGTATATAATGATACATCATTAAAAACTCGACAAATTAACAGATATGAAGTCTTACAAATCTTCATCAATACTTACTTTAAGTGTGAAGAGAGGGAAGAAAAAATGAGGAAACAAGAGTGACTGTAAAATTTCAACGGTAGCTGTTTACTCGAGACCTTTTTTACGATGTTGTTAACTGTTGATTCTTTTTAAACATCTGCGTCGTGTACTGTAAACTACATTGTTCGCGGTTTGAAAGCTAAAATGGCGCTCGAAACGTGCTTATTGCTTAATCGTTAGATATTAGCGTTTGCTATAAAGAAATTCGTGACAAATGAGGATGAATTATGTTCTTAAATTTATTTGGGTTCACTTCTCACAGTCGTTAATAACTTCCGTGAATGTGTAATATTACATCAATAGAGCATTATTTTCGATAATGATAATAACTACTACTAACAGAGCAAGATGGCAAAATTACAGCTTCTCGGCTCTCAATTCCATTTTATCCTAAATTCCCAATTTTTTTCAGCTTACAATGCTACATCCATCGATCCGATATCTAAACACATACAGAAGCTGTGAAATAACATAAACCAATCGGGTGGAAGCGTCATTTTAAAACCCCCTAATAGTTCGGAAGACGGCCAGAAACCACCTCACCGTACTAAGCGCAGATTGACACATTGTTTAACTTTGAGCGGAAGTCTACGACTTTATCTTAAGGGCTGTGTGAGAAACACATGAAAAAACGTGCTTTTTGTGTACGTGAGGCATCCTTAGTGGTTGTTTTATTTGAGTAGTTTTGTTTATATTGTACTACGATCCGGTTAACTACTGAACAAAGTTTATAGTAACAGCTTACAACTAGACTGCAATAAACTGCTCGTTTAGTAAAATGTTTTAGGCTATTAACTGTTTTGGGGGTACTCAATGTCTCATTAGCATAAGTAGTATTGTAGTATTGTTAAGTCTATTTAATATGGAAATTTACCAACATTTCCATATAAATAAAATAGAGTATATACTGCACATTGTGGTCGATTTATCAGTACAGTTCCAACTGGAATTCAATTATGTTGCCTCTTCTTTCGTAGGTACAACCGATTGCCGATGAAATCCCCAATATCACCGAATAAACGGCTGTAAATTTTTCATTCGTCGCCCGCAAAAGCCGAATTCATTTTCTGTGCGTCCAACTTCGTATTGACATGCTTCCAATGCAATGACATTTCAATACACACAGGATTATTTTGTAATTCGTGTGCAAAGGAGAGTAATCGACTGGAATCGATAAATCGAATAAATAATTTGATCGGTTAAATAATTCGCTTAAGTGCCGTATAACCCATTAGTAATACTCGCATGTTCTGTGTAGCTACTATTCTCACTAATGTCGTTTTATTTTCTACAACTAATTTTCTTTTCTCACTGCATTCACTATTACAAGCACGGAAGCCTTAATCGCCTCTAGCATCGATACAATTTAAATCGGAATAAAACGAGCAAAACGAATCGATCTCTATCCGATCGAGAGCAAATCGCTCGACTAAAGACGCTCTCTCGGACGGAATGCTAGCAGCGATTGGAAATACTTGTGTCTGAAGTTCAAAAAGAGAAAAGTTAATTGGTACTGTTTTTGTCATTGCAGTCCCGTTACTCCTTCAACTAATCTCTCTATTCTCAATCGAGACGACTTTACCTACTTTTACACGGATTTAGCTGCGAAATTGCGAAAGTCTTAAAAAATTGGAACACTGAACTTTTTCACTTGTTCTTTTCCGGTTAAATTGATTATTTAGAATTAATTTTGTTCTAAAGTTGTTGAATTAGGTAGGTTTCATTGATTTGTAACATCAAGTAATTTAAGAACTTTGTTAAGGGAGAATTTAAATAGGCATATTTGATGATTAAAATAATAGTTTTGAAATAGATACAAGCAATTCGAGCGAGACCAAACATATAATATTAATTTTTAAAACAAAACGGGATAACAAGAATTGAATATTTCGTAAAGCAGTTAAATAATACATCATAAGCTTAACGAATACCAAAGGCGATCGTGTTCACTTAACAGTGTTATGAAAGTAGTTTGTAAATGCGAATTATGTATTAAATTAAACCATCTACTATATTTTGAGAGAACTATTTTATTTTAAATACTTCTTAATCCTTCACACCCCTGGCTAAATTCCAGACACATTTAATTAAAAAGAAAATTGTCTGGAATACGCTGGAAAACTTCTAATATTTAATATCTGTGTAGACACCTAAGATTAAATCGTGGTTTGAAATATTTTTATTTGGTAAAACACAATTAACCGAAAGTATAACTTTTGGTACTTCGAATCAAACATTTCTTGATAATACCTCCGGACGGAAATATGTTTTTAATCATACCTAGGAAATATGAATTTCGTAGAGTGAGTAAGGTAAGCATTCTCACAACGGCGACTGCGCAGGCCGCGAAGTGTAAATAAAGCGACATGCGCTGTAACAGTTATACGCACATATTAAACTCGCACGCATCACGGAGTACCGTTCCTTTAATTTTGCTACTTTTCATACTAACTGTCGGGCGTACCACCAACAGACGTAGTTAAAACGGCGAAATTAAAAGATAAACAAGACATGATTTGGAGGTACGACTTATCTCACAATCAGAGAAACATGCTAGTATAAAATCCAGAGTATAAAGCTTATTATTTAACCAACTTTATGTGCCTACTTCAACTAGAACAAAATGACCTTCCAAAAGAACGGCGTGACTCCAGCCCCGAAATTAATTCCCGCAAGTTATAAATATCTGTAGCGCTATTAATTGCCTCGTCCTGTACAACTTCAATATATTTTTCATTGTTTACATCCGCCGCGGTTGGCCAGAACGCCACCATGATTACATTTTCACGTCAGTGTCAACTCGGAACAAAGACATGGAGAGAAAGCCATCACTCATTATCAGGAATTCAGGAGAAAGAACAATAAAACGACGAGTCACGGTCGTTAACGGAATTCACCTTACAATGAGGGAACTCAGAGGGCACCAGCCACCCTGAATACTTGGTCTAAGGTTTGACGGAATGTTGAAAATCTGAAGAGTCACGGCTGCCTCTCACGACGCAAGTAATTAGGTATTTAAATAAATTAGCTACTAAGTAAATGTTGAATTTGTGTAATGGGCTCAGAGACCTTGGTCGAGCTGCGGTGTAAAATTAGTTTACAAGCTTTTTAATGAGCACTAGGTTTCACAAAATTCTTGCTCTTTTGCTGTTTAAGTTACTTAAGATACAATGGTGTAACTTTACGACTATGATAAAGATTATTTAAAGATTGCTATTTACATTCAGCGCATCACCATACATACATACATTTCTTATCGCAAATTATTGGGAGTCGTTGCGCTATATGCTTTAAATCTTGCATACACATCAGTAGCCGTCATCCATAGTGACATCAAGACCGCAGTAGGTAAACAAGACGTAAAAAGAAAAAACAAAAAAGCCAACTGCAAAATTCATATGAACGAAAACTGTTTCGTAATTGAATTTAAACATTTATGGCGTACCTATACATATTTTGGTAACCTCTATTCAATTTCCTTCATTTTGATAACCTACACGATAGGCTTGGTTAAAAAAAATATATATTGTTTATTTGTTTATTTCCAAATACTTAGTTTAAAGTTACAATTGTTTTGCCACACAACGTAAACCTCTCAGGGTTTATCTGTGTACTGGCAAGCCGCTGTTGTAGTTTTTAGGACAGTGACGTTTTGAATATAATAAAATAATTATATGATAACACTTATACCGTATACATTTGTGTAAATAAACGTTTTATAACGTTTGTAAATCTTCTGGAAGTTTATTGAGAAAGTAAGGTACTAAATATTCTGCTCTCATACCATTGGAAGAATGTATTTATTTACTTTTAATTGTAATGAATCTCAAAAAGTCAGGTCTAAATATTGACTAGTTTCAATTTAACGCAAAAACTTCCGCCATGTTGCTTTTTTAACCTATCTAAGGACAATTGGGTATTTTAAATGAATCTAACGACACCGCAATAGTCAAATTCCATCCAACCATTTGGAAGATACGAGGTAATAAATAAATTTACTACCATAAATACAGCATACGGGCGAAAAACATAACCCTTCCTTGGCACTCGGGTAAAAAGTAATATGACTGCTACTAACACATTATTTTAAGTTTCCACTACACCTACATAATATCAGCAGACTATCGTAGGTACATTTCTGCAAAGAGGTTTAGTTATAAGAGATGGTAGCAGAATTCTAATCCCCTTTTGATATTGGAAATACGGCTAGGTAAGGTGAGCTCGAGCGCAGCATAACTCTGATTTGGAACGCGACTCTTGTAATAAAAGCCAAGATCTTGAAGACGGCGAATGAATAGTCTCCGCTGTACAGGTAAGCAAGCAATCCATTGAAAATTTTCAACTCGAATTTCCTCGAAGCACGTCAATTCAAGCTTAGAAATCAGACAAGCTGCTCTACAGCAATTATACATTATTTATCGCCAATATTAATTCATGTCTAAACGTTTATTGGTATCGTATTTCAATCATCTAAAACACAAATTATAAATTCACAGCGACCGTTTACACAAAAAACTTCCTTTTACAAGAGTGAGTTACTTTTATCAAGATTTATTTCAAAGCGTCGCAGTTGAAAAGACCTAAATGATATTCAGATCTGAATAAGCTAAACAGAGCGTCGCAAGTCTTAACTTGGCTAAACTGGCGTACCTGCACGTACGTTCAACCACATGGGTATAATTATTAAATTTTCTTGTACGCTAGTATATGTTTTATTTCGTTTCGAATAAGGGTTGGAATGGCGTGTGTGGTTGCTTAGGATTTAGGTTATTCTCTATGCGTTACATGCGTCAGCCAGAACCATTAGAGCAAAATGGCTGTACGAGGTGTAGAGTGTACGAGGGCACGTTGCTGACACGGTCCAAGACTCCTAGTCAACCGCTACGACGTACAAGATTTTAGTTACTAGATCGTGTATTCGTGTAACTGCTTCATATTATAATTATCAACAAAGTACGGTTTTACGTCTGTCCCTAATCTGTCTGATATCAGTAAGTTAATAATATTAGACCCAAGGCATTAGCATCTGAATTTATAATTCGGGTCGCAGGTACAGAGGCTATGTGAAGATTCTACAAAGGCAATTATTAAAGTCAGTGGGTTGCCATTGTAATTAATTTTCAACAGGTTGGAAACATAGTATTAGACTCGTCACAACAAAAACCAAAAGTAGATGTACTGTACTGGCATTTCAACGTCACGCATACCACAATATTTACTATGACTTGTCCAACCAGTCACAATTACGTGACATTACTATCATTGTATCTCGATGTTACGGCCAAGAGTACCATGTACCGAGGTGGAGTAATAACTGCCTCCACTCGTCATGCTCCGGGGCACTTGAGGCTGTGGAACAAGTTTCAACATCGTGCCATCTCAAAAAAGAAGACCACATCGATCATTAGAGAACTTTCTAAACTGTTTATTGTTATTTGAATCTTTTATACTGGCGCTGCAATAGTTCAACGTCCACTTATTGTATTGGCTTCTGAGTGCTTCAACCAATCTGCCGCTAGATTTAACCTATTAACGCTATTGGATTTGCCTTGTTAGCAATTAAAATACAAAACTTTATCGACGAATTTGAAAACCTCTCCAAACTTTCAACATAAAAGCTGTTAGTCTTCCAATTTCATGCAATTCTTTTAAAGCATTAAAGCATTGCCAGCGAAAAACGGTCTCGGTAAATCAAATACTCTTTCACAATGTTTCTTTTTCAGTCGTAATGCATCAAATAGAGCTGAGAAAAAGAAAAAAGATGCGCGTAATCACTTCAACGACATAGCCTCGCCAAGAACGAACAATGGTCGAGAAAGTTACGATGACCATTACTATTGTAATGCTTCTGATTTAGCACTCGAACTAATCGTTTGGAGCCTTAAACTGCCCACATTTCATAATGATGGTCAAACGTCTTTTGTAGCAGTTTTAAGTGAAGAACTTAATCATTGCATTCAAATATTTCGAATATATTGAAGATGCGGGTAAAACTCCGCATAAAACTATCCAGGTTACCTAGATATTTTATTAAAGACTGAAAACAATTAAGATTTAGTACGGCACAAAATTTAAAGATCGCTGCATAATTACTGATTTAACGACCACTATGAATAGAGGCGCAAATAAAATACCGAACTAGCACTCGAAAAGGCTAGGCGAGGAGCCAGCAGTAAACTGTCTGTTAAAATTTTATTGTTTCAAAGCTTTGTCACTGTATCGCTCAAAAGGTTGACAAATCAGATTGTGGAGCAAGTACCCATAGTAAAGTCAGGTCGTTGTACGGCAGAGTTCTAGTTCAGGCGATAGTGAGTGGATAAGGAACAGTCAACATGCCCCGGCCAAACAAAGGACGCACTTGTTTTGCTTTATTTCGCAATGTGGTGCTTTTATGGCTGCTTTTCCGGTTGACATTTTTAAGGTATTTCTTGAACAATGTAATTTTTAACGGTCAGTGTCTTAAATGAGGATGGGTTCTATTCAGACGGAGTTAACGCGGTGAATTAACGGTATTGGTTGGTTGAATTTAAAGTTTTGTTAAAGACATACCGTTTCGGGAAAGAATCTTTGTTGGACACCCAGAACCAATCCCACCCACCACCACCAGACCAAGATCAGGACTGGTGTCAGAACTTTTTCCAGCTCTTAAAATAAAATGGCTATCTATTGAGGTTACCATTACTGAAAATTAGTCTGTACAAGCTTAAATGGCCAGCACATAGTTTAAAAGCAGTCATACAAAGACGTTGGTACAGAACGGTCTTACACACGTCAAAGACCAAAGATGCATACATAACTAGAAAAAAGAAACTACGCCTAATTACCTATTTGTCGCTGGCGAATAGTTAGTTATTCAAAAAGCCTGCTTCCCCCCCTCCGTTCCCCTCACCTCTGTTACTCAACACAACACGGCTCATTAGAACCGGGCCGTGGGAAGCACCGGTCGACTAGTGCTGCATGCACGAGGGAAGTAAAACATCGATAAAAATGTTATACATACGATTTAGGGAAAAGAAGTAAATCTTGCATTGATATTTGAATTTTCGACAAATATACAGAATATTTTTTAAATTATTTTTTTTAGTTAAAGCAGAAAATGCTGGCGTAACACTGAGAGGCAAGACGAAATAAGTTGAAAAGCAAAACCTGGGAAAAGTCAATATCAATTACGCAAGACAGAAGAATCCATTTATCTATTTTAAGAGGAGAGCTTTTTTATTTCACTACCAAGGAAGTTGGAGGACTTAACGTCCAAAACTTAAATCTGAGTACCTTTAATTTTATTTTAGAGACAAAAGATACTTTCAGGATTTATATAACAAGAATGATGGACGCTTTTAATTACGTTTTATATTGGAATAATATTTCACTAAACGGACAAACAAAAATTTAATTAAATTAGATTCAAGGTAGAATTTCCTCCGTCTTTCGCATTTCCCATTTTATTTTGAATTAGAAATTAACAGAATTAATAAAGAACTGCGCGGACTGTTTTGACTAGCGGTGATTGACGACCGATGGAAATATAAATTTTATGATCATGAAATCATGACACTGTAATAAACACAGTAGGTATCGGAGGTTTAAATTGGGGACGCAGAATTTGCACAATTTTATTACGAGCTGTCAAACAAAATCTGCATTTTTATAATGTTTTTGATCAAGGGCATCCCCTTAAAATATGTCACAATATACATATGTACCTATATTATCGATGCTAAATAATGCATTTAGAATTAATTGTTGACAAATCCATCGACATTGTTTATGGGAAAACCTCGACAATCAGAAATCACTAGTTAGTTTGCAGCCGCTTTTACAAACAACGGTGGCTGCGAACGACTGACTACATACGAACACTATGTGAATATAACTTTCAGTTTCAACATTCGTGAGAATAGCGAACTTATGTTCAGCATGCATAAGGGCTTTGGCCGCAAACACTTGGATGTTGGCCCCAACGGCCAGGGCCAACACAGCCAATGTATAATTTGTCAAACAGCTCACGGTGTTATTTACATTTTACTAAGCCAATTTGACTGTCTTATTTCTCGTAATGTTGAGTTATGGTAACTAACACCGGTGTTTAGGATACTGTTAGAGTGCAGGTATCTAAATTTAGTTTACGTATACTCGTAGTTACATTTTTAGACAGCATTGGTAATTCAAAATCGCTTCAGTACGACAAAACTTTGCCCAAAAAAAAGCTTAGACAAGATCTAAAACAACCAGTACCATAGCCACGCAAAAGATCACATATTTTCCGGAATGGAATAGAGATCGTGATTTCAAACCGCACTAACTACTGCGCACATGCTCGCACAGATTTCGAAGAATCTTTTAAAAAAGCTGGCTACCCAACTAATTCCCTGAAATGCTGCCGATAGAACATGTTAAGTCTTGTCGCTCTCATGCGCTTACTACAATAAGCTCTCAAATAGTTTAATCCCACCAAACTCGGCTTTGGAGTTCCTCAAACTTGACAAACAAGCCCAACTAGTATAGTCTAAATATGTAGGTAGTACTAGCTTCTGGCACCGACTTCGCCAGATGAAATTCGAAAGTGAACCCAAGGGAACTTACTCCGGGTTAAAAAGACTCCTCGTCCTCATCCAGGACACGGTCCCCCGTGCCCAAGAGACATCCAAATCTGTTCAGAAGTTAAGACGAAAGAGGTAACAAGCAAAGAAACAGACAGACAAATTTACTTTAGTATTTAGGTATGTACTTAAAAAAAAAAACTAATAATAAGTATGGATAGTGTGCATAAAACAAAATAACTGTCTGATTCTGGACTCCGCTCTTTTCTCCTAAAGAATACAAATATGGATAAGCTTTTCATTTAGAGAAAGAGCGATAAACGAGGATGAAGGAAGGTTTCTTGAACGCAAATTTTTATTTCAATTGCACCCATGCGAATCCCGAGGTGGGTCGCGGTCGTGGTAGACATTACTCTGAAAATGTTGCCCATCAATAGTAAAACAAATAATAGTATTCAATTTTGTGAACTCTTAATATTTCTCCACCCTAATAAAAGGCAAAACACAAAAACACTAATAATACTAGGAAAAAGAAAACTAATTCAGTAGCCATTAAAAAGTTGCCAGGCTTATTTAAAAATCAGTTTTTCTTAAAAACAAGTTGGGACGGGCTCTAGTTATATTAGCCCGAGAAGTGACATTACAAGGAAAATTTCATCTTGTTTAACTTAAATCGTAACTTTTTATAGCCTTGGTCGCGTGAATTCACTGTCTTCCGAACAAGATGCAGATATAACGAGACAATATTTTTCTTCATAAAAATATCTTGGATATCTTATTTTTTTCCGTGAGTGTCAAAATAATGTCACTTCTTAAATAATTTCTTTCCATTAAGAGCTGTAAGCCCATTTTTCCCTTTATGGAGGCTCAAATTGAAATTCAGGAAGGTGAACGGAACAGGTATTGTTTTTATTTTATAAGAGGGATCACTTCTTTTAAATTAAAATGAAGTAACGGGGCAATATTTTCACAAGCCATTCGTATTTACCGGTTAGATACGGTGGTGGAACCATTGGTTCCACCTGACGCAATTGATTTTATACTTTATTTACATGTTAACAATGATACGATTTATATCAGTGACGTCAAGTGGAACCAATGGTTCCACTCCGGGACATGAATGGGGCGGGAATGTACAAATTTATTAAGTAGTTACCCCGACAATGATTAGATACGCTAATCATTGTCGATAATCCAATAATATATAGACACGGATCATTTCAGAAAAATATAATCAGAACACAAAAACCCAAATAAACAAAACTGCCAACCTAACGAAACTACAGAACCAGGATTATAAATTGGACGTTCTGAATTTGAAAATAAAAGAAAGAAGAGCTTACAGAACGAGCTTGGCACAGCTATGACGGGCAAGCGGTAAAACTATCAGCAGGTTTTAGAAGACATAAGCTTCGCCAGATCCTTGTTATTCAGTAAAAGTAGGTTAAAGTTCTAAATTAAAACTACGTACCCAAGTGTGTTAAGACTCGTGGTTATTCTAAGCCGGAGTGAAGGGATAAATTGTTTATACGTATATAAATTATCGTGTCAGTTAGTAGGTACGCACCGAATAATCCCTTGGTATGCGCCAATCACAACGAAATGTTTACGTGTTTTCATAGAAATAATATATAATATATGCATCTCGCATACAAAAATGACATAAATTATCCTAAATTTCACTCGAAATTGTTTTAAAAGGTGTAATAAATATCATTAAAATGTTTTTCTCGCACCTGAGCAGTTGGACGTTGTCCAGATTCTGAACGTTAAATTTCGGCTGTGAGCTGCGTTTTGCTGACCACTGCCGCTTATAATATTTTTATTATATGAAGTATTAACAAAACGGGTAATGTATATTGAAATACAATATATTTTATTGCGGTTAACAGTTATATTTCGCGTTGTTATAACGTTTGCGGATCGTTGTGATTTCATGCGTTGTCATAAAATATGTAGAAAACATGAAGGCGTGATATGAGTGGATCTGAGAGTGTTTAGCAAAAAAAATCCGCGGATTCAATGTTGTGTTTATTTTAATTTAACTGGGTAGAAAAATGTTTCATACAATTATGAAAATAAATTCTCACAATAATAAGCACCTAATTCTACTTACAAAGCATCACAATATTTTCTTTATTTGAAAATTTTGTTCAACATTGAGTTATTAATTGCGAGAAATCTGTTTAAGATTTTTATTTCAAATAATATACTTTATTGATTTTGAGTTTCAAGAAAATCAAGAATTTTTTTCGAACATTTAGTTTGGTTAATGTCAAAAAATACTAGGCGCGAGTATTTAGCAAGACGATAAAAAGAAAACTAAATCACAGAATGTCATTTTTACATATTGTGATGACTAATGCCATCATTCACAGAGCCACGAGGCAAGAGCGAGAGGGAGTATAACAAAAAAGTACATATAGAATTTACTTATGAAAAACTTAGGCTCGTTTGAAGAAAGTTGTAGTTTAGAATATAATTTATTAAAACCTAAAATAATAATAACAACAAAAAAGGTAAATTTTAAGTTTTTGTTTTGTGTTTCGCATTCTAGATGAAAACTGCTGTCGCACTTATATTTTGCTGTTAAAACCACAGAACAGATTTATAAAAGAATTTTGAGTTAAGCTCGCTTTTGTACATGAGCCGTCCTATCATGTTTGTATTTACATGTGTTTGTGTTTTCAATAAAGAGAAGGCCAAAGTCAAAGTCAAATGATTTATTTCAACTAGACCATTTTAGGCACTTTAGATCGTTTAATTATAATAAAATATTATAGTGACTCTAGTCGTCCGTTCGCAAAAAGTAGATTCTTATGAAGAAGATCGATTTCTAAGAACAGAAGAACTTGGCTAAAACCTTACAACAATATAAAACGCATCTCCTACATCACTACACCGACCAGGGAGCAGTTTAATACAAAACTGTAGCAAAGAAACGTACAAGTCCATCTAACGGGCCATTCAAAACCGGGTCTATTTGCCCATCCACCATTATAAACGCATCGTCATTCGTAGCACTCGTAGCGTGTATGCGGAACTTCTACGCACCGCGCACCGGTTTCATGCCACTCTCAATCGTATATCATTCGACATAATTGCATTTTACACCAGTTTATAATAGCAAGCATAATCTCACGGTCCAGTGTGTCGCCCGCTATTTAGCACTGGTACGCTTTAAAACAATAGTTCGTAAAATTTATTTATAACCTGTTTATTATTCATAAAAATAACAATAAGAAGCGTTTTAATGTGATTCGGTACATTCGTTTACTTTATGATGGTTGTGGTTTTAGTGATAGTAAAAGCTAAAAGTTAAATTTGTTGGCGGATTCAGAATGTTTTTTTTTTACGAAAATGTGCCAAAAGACCACTTTCTCAATCGAAACCTTAATTTAAAGAGCCAATAGAAACAATTCCACGCCACATTACGTCAGCTGTTAACTCAAAAAACCGGCCAAGTGCGAGTCAGACTCGCGCACCGAGGGTTCCGTCCGGGCCCCTGGTTCAGACCATGGTGTGGAGCGAGAGGGAATTGGAAGCAAAATTCTCGTGTCGCGGTGTTTGTTTCCAAACTCCTCCGAAATGGCTGAACCAATTTGCATGAAATTTTGTGTGCATATCGGGTAGGTCTGAGAATCGGCCAACATCTATTTTTTTATTTTTTTTTTGTTAATCGCATAACAACGTTTGCTGGGTCAGCAAGTCTAATATATAAAATTCTCGTGTTGCGGTGTTTGTTTCCAAACTCCGCCGAAACGGCTGAACCGATTTGCATGAAATTTTGTGTGCATATCGGGTAGGTCTGAGAATCGGCCAACATCTGTTTTTTTTTTTTAATCGCTGAACAACGTTTGCTGGGTCAGCTAGTAAGTTTATGATTATTAAAAAAAATATACTATGTGATGTAACTAAAAATTTAAGATTTTCGGAATTTTTCCTATATGTGTACTTTATAACGTTGCTTCATGCCAAATTTCAAGATTCCAGGTCGTCTGGAAGTATCCTTTAGGTTTTGATTCCCTTGCGAGTAGTTGCGAGTTTCAAAATATGCGGCTTTAATTGCTGTATCTTTTGATTGCGTTGACGTAGAAGTTTGATTTTGTTACAGCTTAAAGATATTATAGACTTGAGTATTTGTTAAGAATTTCAATATAATACCACTACGCGTTCATGAGTAAAGGGGTAATAAGTTTAAAATTATTAAAAATATTTTTATTATATGATGTAACTAAAAATTTATGCTTTTCGCAATTTTTCCTTTATCTGTGTTATAAGACGTTGCTTCGTACCAAATTTCAAGATTCTGAGTTCACGGGAAGTACCCTGTAGGTTTTGATTCCCTTGCGAGTGTCGAAAATTTGCGGCATAAACGGGAGTATCTTTTGATCGCGTTGACTTAGAAGTTTGATTTTTTCACAGCTCCAAGAGACCATAGACTTGAGTATTTGATATGAATTTCAGCTTGATACCTCCACGCGTTCCTGAGAAAAAAGGTCTTGACAGACAGACAGACAGACAGACAGACGGACAACAAAGTGATCCTATAAGGGTTCCGTTTTTACCTTTTGAGGTACGGAACCCTAAAAAGAACTTCCTCAAGTCCGAGTTAACGGACGGGTCTATTCCGAATAAAACGTCGAAACGTATCTGTCAATTTGGAAATCGTAAGTTAAAAAACGCCGATAAAAACATGTGGTCGGGGCGGAGCGGGCGGTGGGCACGCGGCAGATGTCCGACATCAAGACGTTATGGAGGGTAATCCAGCTCACATGTCGAACGAAAAACGATCGGGCGTGCAGCCCGCGTATCGATTCAACACTACACCCCGATCCCGATCCTACGACATACTTGGACGCTGTCACCCGCGCCTCTATAATAATTATTAGAAATAGATTAGAAAATAGAAGCAATAAAGGCGACTGACGAAAGATTCAGCCATGTATATTGAGATATGAAATAGATTTATTCAATATCCAACAAAATGTATGCCGCGCGATTTTAGTTTTATTGCGATTATGACATCCACTCGCATTTCACACTTTATAAATATTCACCGTCTTGTTTATTTATTTGCTGAAATGTCGGGAGAAATAATCGCTAAACTACACGTAATGATAGATGCACTATGTCTAGGGTTATATTTAGATAGATTTTACACGCAAAGTGCGTTAGTTACCTGGACGAATGTTAAACCTAAATACGTGCAGTGTTGCGTTCAGTTTACATAAACTTCTAAGAAACTCGAGCGATTGACGCAATTCCGGTCATGGATCTTGAGTTGCCCGAATCGAATTCAACTGCTCTTCGAGCTAATTTCCGAACGTCACTTTGTTCTTTATTCAATTTCCGATTTCGGGAACTCCATGTTCCAATTTTAAATTTATTTTTGTTTCTTTTTTAATTAAGACCGATTAAAATCACTGTGTACAATAACAAGCAATCTCGATTAAATTAATGATGTCTGATAAGAGTAAAATAAATAAATTAGCAAACAAAAAAGGGAAAATATACATTTGGATTTCTAAATTAAATTCCGCACCGGGATTAAAGGAATTACGCAATTACGGAAAATAAATTACTATCAGGGATTCGAAGAAACGGGACGAGTGGCGAGCTACACCGGCTACACGGCTCCTATTGGGAATTGAAACAAAGGGGATGCAAAAACAACAGGTTGACGATGGAATATACAAACACCTTTCACTTTAAAATTTTACGTGTAAGAACGTTTATCCGTGCGGTTCAAAATACAACAATTTAAATACACGGTCATAATCCATGGACTGTTTTAGTCGGCAAGTTAAGCTGATTTTGAGGGTTGCGTCTGTTTTTGTACAATAATGCTTATTAGCAGGTGTAAGATATAACAAAACAAGATGTAGATGGATAAAATGAAAAAGACAATGATTGATACACAGGCCGTGGAAGGAGAAAAGCATTTTCGTCGGAAGCTACCCCCCCCCCCCCCAATGCCCCTCGATACCCCTCAGCCATCATAACAGCCGTCTCGGCCGAATATTAAATTTGCTTCATCAGTAAAAAGCTAGTACATTTCGCAATATTGTGAATTTTGTTCAGATAAATTCGACTAAAAATGTTTCACTGTGGGCGACAAATGTGGGTAATTATTAAATCCAACTATAAATATTGAAACGTATCGCTGGCGAAATTTCGGAACACTATGCTGTTGTAGTGTATTAATCATTTAAATAGTGGATTTCCACGATATTTATCACTCATATTGTTATTTACTTACATTTTCGGACCAGTTTTTCTAGTCGATTTTACGGCTCAAATAAATCTTGGAATCTTACCTGAAAAGATAACAAAAACTTATTAAAATCAAATCATACTTTTTGTTTTCAGAAAAAAAGATGAAATCTATCTAACTAAATGGTGAATAACACTCCGTTACTATGTTATAAAATGTATTATATAATAAATAGCTCGATCAATCAAAATAAGAGTATCATAACACCTTCATTTTAGAACTTTTCAGGGAAACATTTTCATCCGTAGTTAACAAATGATATAAATAATATTATGTAGGTAGGTACACCATGGTAATGAGCGTTTTTCGATCAAGCTTTACCAAAGGCCAAAAAAATAAGTTCTATTAGTTAAAATCTATTGAATTAAAGAAGAAAGAAAAATAAACTCGCCGTAAGACACAAAACGTTACACTCAATGTAATTCTGAACATCAAATAAAAAAAATCCTTTTTCTCGCAAATAACATAATCAATCCTATCAAGATAGATAATGTCTTATGACAATAAGATGTTGTCGAAATAAATTCGCCGTCGAAAAACATAACCCAGTATTGTAATGCGAAGACCATGCAATTAGGAAGACAAAACAAGAAGGAAAGAAATAAAAAGTGCATGCCCTCGACAGATGTTGGCGCAGTGGCGCTGAGCGATCCGGACAGGTGCATCCTAGGGCTGCCCTGAACCCCGCAACCCGCAACCAATAACTACGTTAAGGCGAGGTTGCAGTACTGTGTTTTGACGAACAACAGCGACTGTCCGGCGAGCGAAATAATGCCTAAATTTTGATTGTTTTTTCTTCTTGGCAAAAACTGATAAAGAAATTATACAATATGGTTTCAACATTTACTTCAAAATAAAAAGCTTTATCTATTGATATAACTTTTATATATATTCGTGATGAAATCTCTTAGCAGTACACGTTTAAAATTGTAATTTAGTGTCATGTTTGATTAAAAAAAGTATCGAGCCAATCATTCTAAATCGCGTTTCTATCTTTACGATTTATTTGAGGGTATGTTAAATTTTTATGTAATGATTTTTATTTATTAAAAAACTCATAATTAATAAGATTTTCAGACGTTCAAAAATCTTAAAAAGTACTGCAACCCCGCCTTAATAAAATTATAATTCAACGCCACCGACGCCTTTATCGATACGATGAGTATTTTAACGGTTTTCGTTGTCATATTTCACAGCAAATTTTACGTCGTCGCCAATAACTTCATAATGGAAGTGTTAAACTGTTTAAAAAATATAATGTATTAATTAATTTTAACGATGTGTGTGCTAAAATATTTATAAGTGGAGAATTAATAGCGTGTTTTGGATTTTTATTTGTTTGGGTCGAATAATTTTGGATCGAGTAATTTATTTATTACAGGGTTCGGGGTATGCTACTACTCAAAGGTCCATAGATCCAACAATTTGGCAAACCGAGCAATTTACACTAATCGCGATAGTTCCCGAGCAATTTGTGCAAATGACGCGTCACTGGCTCGGCGCGATGCTCTCCCACTAATGAGCTATCCACGCAATTATTACGCTATCGATTGTTACTCCTTGAATCGAGAGAACAATTCGGACTGATTGATTTTGTAATTAACAACCCTAAAACCTACCAACTGGGATAGTAGAAGATTATCTAAGCTGATCCGTAATCCTCTTATTAATAATTGTCTTTTAAAACAACAATGCCTATACTACCTACCTATAATATAATTAAGGAACAAAACAAAATGGTCTGAGGCACAGATTTGGAAAATAATTGGTCGGCAAAATATTAATATTAAATTAAAATTATGCAATTAAAAAATAAACCTTTTTTAACATATCTATTTTTTATTTTAGGCCAGGATTCATTAAAAAATATATACTTAGGTATTAATAAATGAGTTTTTGGCAGCCCTGCATAAATAATCGAATATCGACAGCGCGGCCGCTTCTTGGCCGCCTGCTAATCGACCTACTAATCGCCGCCACCAAGCAGCCGCCTAGCCACCCATCCACTGCGAATAAATACCAATACGCGCTTTATTGCAGCCAGACAATACCCTGCACTTCATTTAAAATAGATTCGATAGCGATGCGAATCGAATTTATACCCGATGTGACAATAACCACCTGTCTTGTTATTTAGTGGCAGTTAATTCATCGATAATATCTGTCGCACAACCTGCAATTATATTTGATTGCTACTGTTATTGTCCGCTAAAGACGTAGGTACTACGCTAGTTTCTCTTGTAGAAATGTTACATAATGCTATTCACAATGTTAAGAAATATAAAACCGCGGCTTTATACGAAAGCCTCTTGTAATCGTCACGAGGAAAACAAAGAAAAAATTAAGTCGTGAGCCAAAATTATAATAAAGCAATCCCAACAAAGACATTCCACAAGTCCGGCTTACGGCACCGGCCGAGCCGCGGCGCCTCCTCCCCCTCCCGACGTTGTTTAATTCCATTAAACCACCCCTTTTATCTTTTTCGCTTTTATCTTTTCCCCACTATTGGATTACTGAACAAAATGGCGTGCAAGAGACACACGCAATCTTTCGCCTTTGCCATTACTTCACCTCTATTTGTAATAGTCTTTTCCATTGCTGTAGATGACTGCTTTTATGCACGCGCGATTAAAATATGAACTATTCATAATTTTCTTTCAGACAATCTACTCTAATATAACATCTTTTATTTTACAACGGTACATAGTTGGATCGCTTTTTAACGCTAACTTTGTGGAGCTACAAGTACCAGGTCCTGTATAGAAAAACTTTTATATAGCAGTTTTAGTTCCAGACCGACGCCAAAATGAACTCTTAGTAACAAATAACAATCAAAAACAAAGTTTCGACCATACCTAACGAATTTCATAAAAAGGGTCTGATGTTGACTAAACAAAGGGTAAGTACATGGAGACTAATTAAATCGGTACCTGGTTTGTTTGATTTCGTTCTCACATTACGGCCACCCTTGTACAGTCGCACCACTTTAATCTAGATATCACGTAACACGTAAACAACGACTTCAATTCAATCAAACTCCTCGGTGTAGTGTCTGCAAACTGTCAAAGTAACATTCGTGTAGTTTAAATGACGTTCTCAAATTGAAATGCTTGCGCCGTAGACTTGGAATCGAGCAGTTCATTCGGTCGTGAATGTACACTGAACACGAATTTTCACTTGATTGTTACTAATATTATATGAGCTGGAAGTGATGCCTGCTGTTAATAAGCTTGGTTACGTATAGTGCGTTTATGCAGACTTTATTAATTTTAAGTTAAATTCTTATCGTTGATAGGCAATATCATCATCGTACGTTATAAAATAGGTTACTTATAAAAAAGTTTAAAAAAAATTCGCTAAAAATAATGAAAATTCGAGACTCAAAAACGTATTGTAGTTCTAACAAGATTTACGTTAAAAGCACCTCACAAAAGTTCATCAGGTGTTAATTCTCTTAATTTAACTCAGCAACTGAAGTCCTAAACAATGTCGTTTGTCTTGAAACTCCGTCACTTAAACAAACACGCATATTCGCAAGTTGTGTAACCATCAAAGTGATAGTGTAACTTCGTACACGTCGATTAGGGTGAGTAACGCAACTAATTTCTAATATGTTTCGTTAACGGCACTTACATGAGTTCCCGTCGCCGCCCGGCAAATTTTCACCGTAGGCAACATAGTTGGGTAACTTTGTTAGATGTTCCATGTTATCACTGTTCGGCGAGGCAATCAGGGGCCTTGAAGAAACGAAACTGTCTTAAATAAGGGCCTTAACACATGGCGCCTTTTTAACGCGTCGACGACGTGCAAATGACGCGCGCTAACGCGCTTTAAACGTAGACAGCTTTTTGGTCAACTACAGCACCGTGAACGCGCGTTCGTAAAGCGTGCATCCGCGTCGTTGAAAAAAACGCCGTCTGAATAGGTTTTTAGGTAGTTTTAGTAGTAGCCATCATCAACCTTCAATTCTTAGTGACAACAGTACATCTTGACCTATTACTTCGTCCACTTTCAAGATATCATTGGTGGTAGCGCATAGGTCGTTTTGACTACATAATTCGTCACTATACTCATCTAGAATGATAGCAATATCTCACGAAATGGTCAAGGCTTGTGTGTGACATACCCTACATGGTCATCCTACCTTCAGACCCGTACGATGTGACAAAAATCCGTAAATTCGACGCCTATGACGATGGCCAAACCCATCGTCAGAAGCGTTTTAAGCTGCTGAGATGCACGCATTCAGACAAAGATTCGTCTGTTCAGATGATCTTCTCATGCAGTACCTATATGAAACAAATCTCGTTATGTGCTGATATGTTTATATTATTTGGTAACATCACATATGATTTTTGGAGCGTCCTCCTTACACACTCCTTACGAATTACTCCAATACGAATTTCTACACGGAATTCTACGCCAGTAAGCAGATTGGCAAAAATATCTTTGTTGCGATATGGTTTCAACAATATTTCTATTTACGAGTAAACACATTCCTACGTAACCAAAGAAACTACCACCAATGTACCTTCTAAGATATCATTTAGACACCTACTTTTACAGATATATTTTTTGCGAGATTTCCGCGCTCCTTTCAAACAATAAAATAAATAGTAAGATTTATTTTTTAACAAAATAGGTCCGTGCTATCGCCAGGTTAAATCAAAATGGGGGCCAAATAACTTTGTATATTTGCAGTTGACATACAAAGAACAGCTAATGGATGCATTCTTAGTACATCATTGGCAGTAGACTTTACAAAAGGAGAAGGCGTATGCGACGTGGCGAGCGTGTCTAAGCGTCGGGGCTGGCACACCAGGGTTTATTATAAGACGTACCAAAGAAACCGTAAAATTAGTCGAAGAAAAATTTAACTGGCGGAAATTGCTTAAAGTTATTGGGCTGATTGAGCCATTTGAACAGCAGTAGAATGATATAGGCTGTCAGTACCACGGAAATTATTTACTTGATCCCTAGCTTTCGCCCGCGACTTCGTACGCGCATATCTCGATTTTTCCCGTTCCCGTAAGAATTTCGGGAAATCTATTAGTGCACCCCTACGGAGTGTGAGGAAGCGCAACATTTTTTTTTAACTTAAATAAATAAATAAATATCCTTGGACATTTCACACAACGCCATATAGTCCCAAGCTAAGCAACCTAATGCTTGTGTTATGGTAACGAGATGGCTGATAAACTACTTAGATACATTTTTTTTTTTTTTGTAAATACATACATATTATAGATAGAAAAACACCCAGACTCGGAACAAATACCTGTAGGTCGTACAAATATTTGTTCCGTGCGGGAATCGAACCCGCGACATGCTGCGCAGCAGTCAATCGCTCAACCACTGCGCCAACTTGATGTGGGTTTGCTCTTGACTCTAGTCTAGGTCAGAGATGACAGAGACAAAGTCAGAAGTAGCCTGTTCACGCTAATCTAACTTTGAAAAGTATAGGGTTATAAGCATTCGGAAACACAGACGCAGGCAGAGAGTTTCACTACTTTGCTGTGCGCATTATGAAAGACATGCCAAATTTCAGCTTTCTAAGGCCAATAATTTCGGCTGTGCGTTGATATAAGTCAGTGAGTCAGGTTTACCTTATAAATATGTATTTATGTATTTAATAGATAGGACAACCAACAGCTATAACAGATGGATAACAATAATTTGTATGATACATAGATCCTAATAACAGGTTCTCTCGGGTAAAAAACAGAAAAAGTAGTAGAAAACTTAGGATCACTAACAAGCACAATAAAAAAAGAATATATTTGTCACCGAAAAATTGGGAACGTCGCAGAATTGTAAACTATTGCGTGAAATCGTAAAATATTTTTTCTCAATAAGTAAGTCACGAACATTTTGGATAAGTACTATTGAATTAGCGTGGCATTTATTGACTGTGTACAAAACGATTTTTATAATATATCGAGAAATCATAATCTAATGAAGATTTATTACAATCTTACGAAGTCTGCAATTTTCCTGTGACATAATATACAACACTAGGTACACCAAAATATAAAGTAACTGATAAATAAGATGGACAATAAACGGTCAGAATAGCCCATGATAGCTTATTAATATGAATACTTAAGAGTTTAATAAATAGGTAGATACGTGTATTTAAAAGTCACATCGGCAGCCCTATACCTAATACATAGCAGTTGCGTTCCATGTGCCATATCGATAGTGGCCACTCACTTTCATGCGCGCGCGCACCGAATTGCATTGACTTAATTACGCGTCAACGGTGCCAGCCCAACTATGCGGGGTTAAACTGCTGCTGTCAACTGCCAGCGATACGTGGCCTATAAACGAACAACTGTCACTAATTAACACCTTTTTACTGTTTATTACACGGTTTATAATAAGCATGCAGAATTTTCCGTTAGTTAGTCACGACGGTTTTTTAATAATCGTTTTGGCTTACCGGAAACTTTCTAACTACATACCATTAACTTTTTAATTAGACAATCTCAACTCCGGGTCGACTAAAAGTTCATATCCAAATAATTCAGCATCGAAACGAAAGTCGGGCCCAGCACTGAATTTAATAATCATTAACCAAATTGACTTTGAGCCAACACATTTCAATACCACTAAAACTAGACAACAATAGGTACATAGAGTGCTATTATTCCGTGCGATCGGATTCGCATTATTTAGACACAAACAGTCGCGCCGCTATCGTATCGGAGGTACAATTAATCGGTACGGAGGAACCCCTGCGAGGTGACGCCGCCGTTTTATAACCCTTTGTGATCGGAATCACTTTGATCGGAACACAATTGCTAACAGAGGAAGGTCGTAATCAGTGAACGATTGTGACAGCTTGGTAGCGTCGTGGTCGATGCCAAGTCGAGCTCTGCGAAATATCACAGACGCATCTACAGACTAATCACTTCTGCTCTTCCGACACCAAGTCAGTTTTTTCTGAGATCAGAGAGAGTTTCCCCGTTTTGAATAAAAAAAATAAAAAATAAAAAGATCAAATAATAAAAATAATAACTTTCTACAAAAATAATAATATAATCAATTCGACGCTAGCTTAGTAAGAAACAATAGGGCGAATCAAAATAATTTCACAGATTCGAAATAACGATATGGAAATTGAACACAATCATGGGAAGTCTCATGCAAAATCTTCAGAAACTGTGCACTCAGAACGTGAATCTCTTATAAGAAACTAGTTGGAGATTTCTCCTTAATGCACCCGTTTGCAATACCACGAAATCCGTAAAGGATCGTGCGCCAACTCTGATTTGTAAGCAAATTGGAAATTAGATCGTGTTAAGTACTGAGTTGGCTTTCTGAAGACTGAAACGTTATCCTCGAATGTTGTAACTAGTTTTCTCCAGTAATAACAATTCCACGATCTTACTCATTTCTAGATTTAGGTGGATATATTTAGTTTGCGCGTAATGAAGTATTTCACAGCTGATCATCATAACTCACTTGACGGTTGGCGCAGTGGTTGAGCGATTGACTGCTGCGCAGCATGTCGCGGGTTCGATTCTCGCACGGAACAAATATGTATTTGTACGACCTACAAGTATTTGTTCCGAGTCTGGGTGTTTTCTTATCTATAATATGAAAGTATTTACAAAAAAAAAAACAAAAATATTATATATAAGTAGTTTATCAGCCATCTCGTTACCATAACACAAGCATTAGGTTGCTTAGCTTGGGACTATATATGGCGTTGTGTGACATGTCAAAAAAAAAACTCAGTATTCATATTATATTAGTCGCAACCCTTTATGTACATAGTTTCTGTAGGTAGGTTGTAAATAATACTTTTACACGTCAATCTTAAACTAGATGAGGCCGGTGTTTCCTAGCTGCCTGCTCTGAGAAGAAACACCGAAACAATTTCAGAGGTCAAAGTCTCTTTTAAAGTCCATACAATCGTACTGGTCAAATCATACGAGAACCATGTAGATTAATGTCTGAAGTGGTATTTTGAGGAAAGTACCACACAGATTTGAGTGGACCTGTCCAGACAGTGCAAGCATTTGCCAGTTATCGTGTAGCTCAAACTTAGAACTTTAAGGAGCTCAATACATTAGATACTAACACATAAGAATTGATATATGCTTTCCAAAAAGTTGAGAATAAGTATTTGACAAGCAAGAAAAATAGTAACGTAGTACCAACAAAAAGAAATCCAAGTGCCCTAATCCAACATGGCTAAGAAGCTTCACCAGATGAGATAGAAACCAATTAACTCCCCAAAATTCAAATGTACTTGGCGCTGAATATTGCCACCAGCACCAATTACTTACAAAAACGTCCCGACTTCGTTCCCATTAAAGCCACATCCAATTTCCATCTGTATGAAATGACGGGCTCCGTCTAATGTTGCCGTGTCATGCATTCTATAATCCCCCCGTCGCCACTGTGTGCGGCCCTCAATCTGCACTGATTGAAACGCGACTGCTTGCCGAGCGATTCGCTTCAACACGACGAACAGTGAACGGCTATGACTGCTCGTAACAGTCGTGTCTCCATTCTTCACAGTTTATCTCGTCATCGCAGATTGTGATCAAACAATATGAAATATCGCAATAATAAATTAGGTAATGTGACGTTCAGAATATGACATAACACAAAAGATCGGCGAAATGTAGAAGAAATGTTCAAAAGACGGCAGCGTTTGCTTGTGAGTCAAGATTTTTGGCACAGAGAAATTACTCAGATTGAATTTTCTCTTTTATCGTGAACTTCAACTGATGAAATTCAACACAGTTACTTTACTCCAATTCTCTCTGCTTTTACTGTAAATTAACATCAAATGGCGTAATGTTAAACTCGTTAACATCGTTGGGTAGGTATATGAAATCTGCGAGGTGGCGTTAAGTGGCGGATAATTTATTCCACATCCCGGGAAATAACGATAGACCGATCGGGACGCCGAGACGGCCTCCCCTCCCCCAGCCTCGCCACATAATCCTTTGATGGATTCTACTCAGCAGACGCCTGAGAAGAGAATGCTAGAAAAGTGCACTCCGCCGAGGAAAAACACAAAAACATATCTCGGAAGAATGGCTTGTGTAAACTCTAAAAGAAAATGCGTGTCAAACTGTGTGTTACGAGAATGTAGCACGATTATTATTATTGTTTACATCTATTTTGTAGAGTCGTGATGACGTTATAGTTGATGGCTCTGTTATTATCTTTGGTTTGGCCATTTTTAACGCAAATTAAACATGCATTACTGTAACTTTCTAAAAGTTTCGATATTATTTGATACCCTTAGTTTTGTAACCAAAAATATCTACTTAACACCAGAAAAATAGTCACGACTCCACTTTAAATTGTATTCGACCACCAAATTTAGTAAATGATCACCAAATCTTAGCGAGCAAATTAATATTCAGTTAGTATAATATTCAAATTCTATAGTAACGTGTCTGCGTCAGATCCCCTCTATGGCTGGTGAAAGATGTGGGTTAGGTTAGAACCATGACCATTAGCGTTAGCCAGATTGGTTTAATTTTGGTGATCATTTACTATTTTTGGGTTACTCATGATTTACTTGGAGTCATTTTACTTAATAGGATAGCAAAGTGTTAAAACTTTGGTTATAATTTTACATTAAAATGCGAGTTTCATTTTGGTGATCATTTACTACTTTTGTCTGCTATTTGTTACTATATCTGGTGGTAAGTTAAACATAAGCCATTTCTTTTTGCAAACTTGAAACATCATAACAATCATATTAAGCAAACATAAAAAACAACCAGCGATACTATCAGCAGGAATAAGGAATAAATCATCGAAAAAGGCTTTATTCATTAAAATAAACTGTAAATATCTGGCAGCACGCGCGGCTGCCGCGTTTTCTGTCATTTCAATGAGAGCATCTAACCAATAGGAATGTTTCCCGCCGAGTCAACGACCGGACGGGCAGCCAATCGCGACAAGTACTGCGGCTGCTCTAGTGTTCGTCATCCGAGACAAATCGATGTTATTTAGTTTTTTTTCTCGTCACGACCACGGCCATCACTCTTACGAGGTCTTAAAACCTTAACGAAAATCATGTCGGCAAGATTTTTTACGATTACTAAATCTTTTTCAAGTCTCGAGATGAACAAACGGTTCACTTTAAAAACGATTGCCGTAAAAAAAACTTTCCATTGATATTGGGTTTATTTTAGTTTGTTTAGTATTTCTCAATGTTTGATATCTATTTTCTCTGAATCTGATAAACTCCCATTCATCATATTTCTGGAAATTAATAGCGTTCTATAAATAGCCGGCGATTTATTTTCCTATTAGTTTGTTTTGAGTTAGTAAACTGTATGTAGCACAGTGTACATTCCCATCATTAGAAGTTTCAAGGAAGGTTTCGAGTTGAAACTTCCTATAGCATATTCTGACAAATAACATGGATTCTACCTCTAGCTTTACATTAAACTTTATTCATTTTCTAGAATCCACTAACAACCAAGTTATCTAATGGCTCCATCGCCACATTTCATAACCTCGTTAGTTTTTCTCCCTGAAGCTGTAACATAACACTAACGGCGTACTGCTATTACGATTATTATACTTTATTATGTGTGCATATAAAGTTAACTGTGCAAGCTATAGCATGCGAGCAGACGTTCCGCTTCAAGTTCAGTGAGCAGCTAGCGTGCAACCATGCAACCAGTTTGTATCAGGCTGTAAGAAAATACAGAAGATCAGTTTCCACAATTCTTAAACCAGCTTTAACAATGATTCCGAAGTTCCAAACGATGCTTTAGAAGCTATCCAGGTAGTCAAGCAATCACAGATGACTTCAGGACCAGAAGCTTTCCAAAAAGTGGAGACAGTAGTTAATTCGTCGGACCTAGTCTATGAAGATACAACAAATACACTTGAAGCCTCGTGAAAACTTTATCAGTCCTGAACTTATTTAATATTTGCCTCAAAACTTCCAACTATGTAAGTTATGTCAGTAAAATGATGAGGAGAACAGAAACCAAAGCTGACGCTACTCCAGGTTTAATGCATTTGCTTCAGATTTTTCTGAATTGTATCAATAGCTTACCTACCAGATGCAGCGAGCCTTCTGTATCTTTTCATCATGTTTTTGTACCCACGATACATAGCCCTCTATTATTAACAGCATCGGCACCTTACCGGTGATGATAATTGTGCATATCTCTTCTTATTATAAAACGCAACGTCCGTCCTGCGCAATTAAGAGTGTTCCACTAATTTTAATTACAGCAATTATAGTTCCTAACCTTTAGATCTAGTGTAGACATGTTTTTGATGTTCATAGAGAAACCAAAGGTGTAAGACTCGTGTGAACATGGCCAGTGTTCGATGGTCATGCAGATACGGTAGAAGATAAATTGACGGTTACAGTCGAAGTTCCAGGAACAGTCAAATTGTATGCTCTCGAAGCTCGACCAAATTGTTTTTCGATGAATCGTAGATAGGAATCGAAGTCTACTTGATCACAACTACAAAATCCAGCAACATCACTTACACAACATTTACACTTGAGAGCTTAGAGGAATGCAAAAGCGAGAAATACCAGATAGGGACGTAAAAATCATTAGATAGACAAAAGTAATTACAATTCCATTAATTTGCCAAGTACAGCATATGGGAGCTAACACTAGCACTAATATGAAACTTATAAGTAACAGTGGATTAACAAAGCGAAGAACACAAGAGTCTGTAAGATTCATGTGGTGGACGGCGGCCAAACGCCAGCCGAGCGCATAATGCTCAGAGGATTAACAGTTTGGTAAGCAGATAATTTGCGGCGAATATTTAATGAGACATTATATATTATGAACTATGGTGCAGATTGAAGCTGAGTAGGTGACAAAGACATTGATGTCATACTTGTTCATGATTAATGAGATGAATTTAATCTTACTGTAGTAGGTGCGCAGCGGCGTATTGCATTGTGTGGGCAGGGCCTTAAAAACATACAAGTAATGATTACATCAACCCACGCAGGGTTGCGTTGTCTACTAAAGGTTAATTTACGAAGAGCAATTTAGAACAACCTATGTATCTTGAGCGAGAGACATGATCATTCCTGAGAAATCACAGGATAAAACTAGTACCTATTTACTACATTCGTTTCAAACTTCTCTATCACTGATCTCATGCTTTACATCTTATTTTTTTCTTTTACAAGAAAATTATCGCTGAAAAGAACCATGCTTAACATGAGTACGCTCATTTCACTATTTCAGGTTCAAAGCTCAATTACAACTTCATTCGCTAACGTTTAAAACTGAGAACCAAAATTTAATTTTCAAGCCACTGTCGAGAATTGTTGGTGAACAAAAAGCTGGGCTTGTAAAACTACATCTTGCTCACTGAACTTCAAACTCAACCGCACTGTAGCACCACTTTAGCAAGGAGCACACGTTGCTTGCAATAATATCACAATAACAGTGAGAAAGTCGAGTTGGAAGGGTAACCAAAACATAGAGCAAGAGCATCATGGCATATTTTTTTTATTAAAATGTTTGCTTTCTACACGTTTAAGTACTGTCTGTTCTATTTCTGTTTTGTCTTCATTCATCTTGGCTATAGTAACATTACATAAATACATTTTAGTATTCCCCGAAAGCTAAGAATAGTCTGCACCGCCAACCACAATATTTTAATATTGGCTGTCATAACTCGTAACTATAATACCAACGCAACACACATTGTACCGAGCACGCAGAAAGAGAAACATCGTTCTCTCAGCCAACACTCGGAAAATTCGGTGTCTCAAGCATAAGTTCTCTCGGAGCAATCCAACCGCTGTACAAACACAGCGCCATCAAAGACAGACAGTGTGTTATGAAAACAAGCAACGGTGAATAAACACAAACAAACACGCGAAACAATTGATGAGAATGAGACGAGGGAAGTAGGGAGGGGGGTATGGTTACGTATTCATTGCTATGTAAAGGATTTTTCGTCCGTAAAACTGTCAAGACGCGTGTGTCTCTTTTTCTGCGGAATTTTTGGCGTAAATAAACATCAAAAGCGCTCAGCGTTGTCATTGTGAAATGAAAAAAATATTACCGGGACCCATGGAATTGAAAGAGACAGGATCCCGAATGTGGAAGGCTGATAAAAAGTAAACAAAGATAAAATATTTTTACTCTTTGCCCAAATTCATCAAGCTGTCTAATATACCCTGTATCTTCAGGCAATTTAGGAATATAATTTAGGATAGCTAATGTCTAAACCATTGTAAATATTACCGCTAATGTCTAAAATGTTTTAAATATTTACGACGATATTCATATCGTTAACCTATCGCGTCTAAACAAACTAAGACCCAAGTAACCCCTTGGGCTTTCGCTCCCGACTATGTAATAAAACCTCTGACAAACCGTCAGTCTAGATACAATTGGCACAGAATATTGCATATCCGTCGAATAAGCGGCTTTGAACCTGAAGAAGGCAGCTGGAAGATAATGGAGAACTGGGAACGCCCTAACAAGAAACGTAGTGCAAACACTCAGACTCTAGACGATTCTAAGGATGATTGATTGAAGCTTTAACATAAATCCCGAAAAAAACGGAACGCTCTTCAGTTAGTACTTAAGTATCTTCTTCCCAACTTATTTTCATCGTCCCTGCATAAACCATCGAGTCTAGTTGTTTTCACAAAACTGCTTTATCTAATACGACAAAATGTTGGTGACAACCTGTAACCTGCAAAACGCGGATAGTGCTTTACTGCCGTTGGAAAATGGTTATTACCACTATAGAAATAAAACTTAGTTTGAGTGCCGCAACGATATCAAACAGTGCGGTGCCAGACGACGGCGACGTTTATCGACAGAGGATGTAGCCCGACGAACGACGCGAAATTGCAAATTGTGTTTAAGCTAACTCGATAACGATAAAACATTGTGGCGTAACTCACGTTTTTTATCGAGAACCTGCTCTTCCTTTAAAATTACAGCTGTCGCCTAAATGCTAATTGCCTCCATAAACTGTTCAAGGGAGTGGGCCTAGCGACTACACTAATTTCAAGCTGCCATTCCGCCATACGCTGGACATCATAACCTCACTTTATCGAGTCCATTTGGCCGGTGATACTCTTTTTAATAACATACTTTAATTTTATGTCTCTTTATCTCAGGGATTATAGCACTTTTGAGGTTTTTCGTCCACATGTTTATGTAAATTCATATTTGTACCAAATGCGAGGATTAGGTATTTCGAGGGTGATAATTATTTTTAATGATTAACATTTTCATTATAATAATATTAAACACACAATGCGCTGCCACGACCATTAAAGACCTTTGAAGTTTCCGACATTAAAAGAAGGAAAGGTTGAAAATACTTTGGTATTTTCCTTTCCACATTGATTGTGATAAATGAAGTCTGCTAGAAGTACCACAATAAATATTCAAGGAAATATGTTGGCACGATCTCTGTCTGTCCCGTACTAATTGTTAATTAATACCTCTTAATTGGTCGCAACCCTAAACCGAGACAAATAAATGAACTCACAAAGGCAGCCATAAAAATAACAGTGCATAAATCGGAATGAACGGTGATTCCAACAGCTTAAATGGGCGGTCTAATGAAAATATTTTAACTATTAAAGTCCATTTGATTGTTTTCCCTGGCAATAATCTGGCAATTAATGATCATTCGGTTAGCTGTCTGTGGGTAATTTATTACACAATTACATGGCTGATGTATCGACGCCATTGTATTGTGATCGTTACTAAACCTGATGTTGTTTGTTAAACATTCGCGCTGAACTTACACAAACGACTTGCAGGTGATAAGAAGCGGTTTGACTGCTGCTGAAACGAATTTACAGTCGACTGATAAAATAAATAATATGCAAGAAATAACTTCGGCTCCTAGTAGATATGTGTTACCGACTACCGTTAATGTACACACTGCGCAATAACTGAAGCAGTAAGAAGAAATAGTACAAAGTAAAGAGACGCATGCATATTCGGCGCAAACACGTAAAGCAGTTCAAAGGCGGGAGCGTCCCAAGCGTGGCGAATCTCCACGAAACGCTATAAATTTTTACTAAAACAAACAACCGCGAATGAGCAAACAAACAAGCACGCATGCGCCGCGTCTAGTCACCGCGCAGCTTATGAAGCTCGCTAAATATAATAAAAATATGTACCTACGAGTATTATAATTACACGAACAGCTACCTACTCATGATTCACAATGCAACCGACCACGCCGAATATTTATGTGTAACTTTTATGTTTAGAAAAGATAATGTACTTAACGAATTTCGTATTGACTAGTTTGAATCTCTCTATTGCATGACAAATAGAACCTCCTTTGTTTGCTTAGACATAAAGATATCATCCGTATTTACTAGTGTGAATGTACCTTTAACGAACCGGAGACAAGGGGACTAGTAAGAATCTCTTTAGGAATCACCTGTTGGGGACCCTTAACTAATATAATAATGAAGCGATCCTCTCGGTCCATTTTCAGTCAGCCCCTCGCCACTCCATTTACTGCGCTATATACAGTTACTTATAAATCTATCGCTCCCAATTTAGATAATCCGCGCCAGATTATGTCCCCGTGAATCTAATTTTAAACTTCATTGTCGTTCCATATACTCTTATGATTACGAAACTGGCCTGTGACCCATTGTTCGAATTTCAAATGAGCGACATTGAACGTGAAACGAGGCCCAAAACTACGAACACTTCCGACAAGATAACGCTCTTGGTGCATGATCGCTATTCAAATGTTCCACCATTATTTTCTGGTGTTCGGCGTATTTTAAACTTAAAATTGGCTTTTCTGAAGACCTCCCGAAAGCTTAAAGTTTGTAAAGAAGCTTTTTGAGAAGATTTTCTTTTAGGACCTCCTAACAACTACAACATGCTGATGAAAGTTAGAGTCCTCCACGAACTTTGTACCTTGTATGAAAGTTTTAACTAGTCGCTGTAATACCGCGTGTATCTGACATCGACGCACAAACGATTTCCATGGGTCCAGGGCATAATTCTGGACACCCTAGACTTAGAATTTTTCGTCGGCTATTTTCTCATTTTTTCATATTTTTTCATTTTTTTTACTTTAGACTGCTCATAATCGTTATTCTGACCCAACCCAATAAAATTTTTAATAAAAAAATAATTAATTAACTACTTTCACTAAAAAGAGCAATCTGAATAAAACTACAAATAGATATCAGCTCAGCTGAGCTGATACCTATTTGTGGTAATCTTGAAAAAAATTAGAAAATTAGAAAAGAACCGACGAAAAATTCCAACACTGGGGTGTCCAGAATCATGCCCTGGACCCATGGAAATCGTTTGTGCGTCGATGTCAGATACACGCGGTATAACATTAGGATGGCAAGTTCGTTACGAAAATTGAAGAGATCTGTTTGGAAACTATAAAGCTCTTTGTAAAGGTACTGTAGAGAGCGAGAATGTTGACAATAAAGAATATTTTATTTGTAAATAATTTCTATTTGTGAGAGCACCCCACGCCTCATAACTTTAAGTCGATAAATCACAATATTAGACAGCTCCTCCTCGAGGGTTGGAAGAGGGAAAAAATAAAATCGTCTTTCATCAATTACTGGGAGCAAAAGCTTTCTGCTCGCCTTATTTATTTTGAAAATTCTCAATATCGATGGCATTACTTGTCTTGACAAATTATTGAAACAAAACAAAATTGGATCTTATAGGTTTCTCATTTCAACGTCTGACATTTTTACGTTGAAGAAGATAATTCTTTAGTAGCCGATAAGTCTGTTTGATGTCGAAAGTCACACAAGCGAGAGTGATTTATTAGCAAATAATTGAAGATTCATTATACGCATGGCTGATCGAAAACCAAGATCATCGAATATGCAACGATGACAGTTTGCTATTTCGCGCCATCGACGGCGGAGGCATCGATTTCATTTGAAAGCTTTTTAGCCAGATAACTGGATGATGTAGCAGTATGAAAATTGCTCCGATATTTTCTATCACGCGGCTTGTTACCTCGATCGTCACCACTTTTAATTTTAGATATACATAATGTATTGCTAGCAGACAGGGCTTCCGAGACTAATCTAACGGTGTATTGGCAGAGACAGACAAATCATAGATATTAATGACATTATAAATCTAGAAATTTGACATTTTGTCATTTTTGAGTCTAAATTATGAGTGATCGAATTAGTCTCCATGATTCCGAAAACTAGAGTCGTAAATCTTGAATCACGGGACCGGATTTGTAGACAAAGGCTGGCGAATAAATAACAAGTAATTGGACAAAAGCTTTTCTACAAATTCGCCACTAAACAGATCGTAAACGTCAACGGAAAAAAAAAACCATAATTTGTTTATGAAGGTGTTCTAAAACTGGAGAAAGAAATAATTTTCATTCAACAAGATAACTTTATTACACGTTACGCGGAACACACACGTTCAAACAATATGATCAAACAGACTGGTTCAAACAGTTTGATCAAATAGAAATACAAAATTTCGTATTACTTACTTCGGTACTTCATGCCATTTGACGACTCAACTTTGACGATCTTCCCTACAGACATTTATACCAATATGATCAAACAGTTTGAACGAGTCTGTTTGATCAAATTATTGGAAGATGTGTGGTCCGCATTAGTAATACAAGAGACGCGTTTTCATGAACACAAAGAATGTATATTATGACGAGCTACCTAACAATGGGCGTTACCTTTCACACTTTCATTCTAATTGACTAACTTAGTTTATTTTTGATCTGCGAATAACTGGAGTTGCATGCAGTGTTATAATGGAATTCTTTAGTAGTCAACGACACAGGCCAACACTATTACTTTTGAAGCTTTTTGAGCTATATAAAGTGCAATTCGGTACTAAAAACTGCAACATAATTCCACTCTACTATAAATAAGAGACAACTATTCTCGGTTCATTTTTTTGTTTTCTGGCTCAAAGTTAGCTGTACTTTACTGATGACTTAAATTTTCGTGATGACTTGTATTTGAAATGTCTGCACTATAGCCAAACCTATAATCAGTCACAAACAACTGGCCGTAACTTATACTTAACTTATATATCTATGTATATGAACAAAACAAACGCCCACTGCACGATAACATAAATTTTCCTGTTCTCCTTACACATGCCTTCTGAGACTTATACTAAGAACGTTGAAAGGACCTCATTATTTTCCTTAGTAACACTATTTACCTTTAGCCGATGTTACTAAATAAGGATTTTCATAAGAACGTTCTCTGTTACTCAATGAAGAGGTATCCGATATTCTTCTCCGCGTATTTGATCAAAGAGTAGATCTTAAACTTAGGTACTACATATAACTCCTGAACTAGGTACCGCCGTGTTCATAGTTGTCGACCTTGAAGTGAACTACTCGGTGAATCACCGCCACAGAATATCATACAAACAGAAGGTTTAGACTTAGGTTTTTCTGATATGAAATCGATGCTCTCTAAATATTCTAATATATAAAAATCTCATGTCGCGGTGTTTGTTGTTGAACTCCTCCGCAACGGCTTGACCGATTTTTATGTTGTATTTTTTATGTGCATTCAGTAGGAATGAGAATAGGTCGTAAGATATATTTTTTACAACAATCTTGCACAAAACATGCATTTACGAAACCTGTGTGCATTGTTCGAAAGTTAAAAATTACGCACTATACAATGGAACGTACGGTAAAGTAGGCGGAACTTACGTGTCATGCACATCCTTTACGGTTTTTTTGTTAATTTCCTAAAAAATATACAGGATTTCCAACAAGGAGATTTACAATACAAGAATAAGAAAAAATAAATTTTAGTGAAATAAAGCGCATTATACTTCTTAACCTTATATTTTTAAAAAAATACTCAATTAATTATTAACAACATTAAAAATGACCGCCACATAAAACTAAAGCTCATTGTAAATAATTTTAAGTAGTACTTTACATTAAAAATGGAACATCCGAAAACTAATGCTTATTCATTTTAAGTATTTTGAAGTTCAGTTCTAAAAGTAGAATATTAGCAAAATAATAAAAGATAACAGGTAATAAGCTGAATGATTGAACCTCCTTGGAAGCGCTCTTGAGACAAAGATGAGACGCCGATGTAGTTCTAATTTTAAATTTGCAATTTTGAGCCATTTTCACATGGCAAAGATTGAATGCGACTTTTCGACTGATATCTAAAAACAAAAGTTTGTCTCATTTTTCTCGCAAATGTGTTGTAAAATGTTGTATGATATACGTGCGGATATAGCTATTTACAAACTCGTGACTATGGTAAGCCCTCGACATTCGTCTACTCGTTTGTTAAAACCAACTTACTAGTATCGCACTAATATCATTAATAACATTTTTTATGGCAAAACAACGTTTGCTAGGTCGGCTAGTCTTCACATAACATCATCTTCATCTGCTTGAACTGCTTTAAGCCGCAAATTACTATGTTCATTCACATGATCATTATAATTTTTATTGCCGAACGCTAGCTGAAATCCGTCATCTTTTTATATCTGTTTGCAATGCCAATGCTTTTGCACTAGCATTAACTAGGGTAGATTATGACATTTACCCAATATGTATGGCAAAATAAATATTGGGAAAATCCTTGTCACTTTTACTATAACTCCAGAAATTCTGCCCAATTACGGATTCTTGAAATGATGTATCCAAGTAGCAGCACTGAGTCGTCAGGTCCAGGCTTCTGTCAAAACGTTTAATGTGTTCTGACATGAGTTAAGTACCATTGCAGAATATGGAAACAAAAGATGAAATCGACGTTAACGTCATGTTTACGTCAAAGTCACTTTTTCAAGAAATAGACTGGTGGCGTAAATATTCCTGAACCAATATTATAACTTCCAACAATCGCTATATCAATTAGTCTTGATTATTATAACGATTTTTATACACCGTCGCACCGTTCACCGTCCGTTCGCACAATGTCATTAATTTCGCTTTTTGATCGGCTATTGTTTTGACCTTCTGTTTCTTCCATTCTTCGACCGCAAAGAACACAACTATTCAACGAAGTACGAATGTTCGCGAGCGTGTCTAGTTCCCATATAATTTTGCATCAAACGTAACATTATATCATGGGCTAGCATAAAATTCTTTGACACGCATATCTCTTGTAACTTGTATCGCATCACGATGTATGCTTCGTAAGATTCTTCTTTGGCTACGTGACTTTAGTGAAAGGGGTGTGAAGCTTTAGTATCATGCAACGATACCTGTATCACTCGGTATCTATCAGTATTCTCTTCGTGAAGCGAAAGAGAAAAGACTTCTATTACATAAATGACTAATTTTGCAGCGTTTTCACTCTTGTGGCCAAAGAGAACGTGTATTTTAATTAAATTTAGAAATGATCAGGAATCAAATGCATGTCACCGAGTTATTGTAATAACTTTGAGTTTATAATAAATCGCGCAGGATTGTAAACTCTTTCTTTTCGATGTCACACAGACAAATAGTAAACTATAGAATTTTGATGGGTTTCATTGTATTTGAAAGTTCACAATATATAGAGTTAAAATATAATAAAGACTTATAACAATCTAACGGTGTCTACAATAATTCAGTGACATAAAATTTCACCCGGGAAAAGGAACAACGCCAAGCTCCAAGGGCAACCAAAAACGACAGCAAAATAATTTCGTAACAACACGATTATCAAAATGACCAGCAAAAATAACATTATTTTTAACAGGAAATCGCGCTCTATTGACCAACATGTTACTGATACCAGTTCTATTTATAATATCATAACATATTTTTTGTTACTAAATACTACTGTTGCAGTTCATCTAATTAAGATTACAAGTTGTATTACAAAACTATGATTCATTATTGCCCACGGCGAATCGTGATCTATACATCTATTTAAATAAATAAGATTGAAGTGTCTGTCTGTAATATCAAAATAACAGTTTTTAATGCTCCGCTCCTATTGGTCGTAACGTGCTGTTATTATAGCCTTCCTCGATAAAAACGGCCATCCAAAACTAAATTATTTTTTCAATTAAACCAGTAGCCCTGGGATTAACGGACACTTTGTTTATTTGCTTGCTTGCTTGAACGCGTCAAGCAAGCAAGCAAATAAACAAAGTGTTCTAATATATAGCCTTCTAATTTATAAGAAGCACAGATTTTATACAACACCTAAAACAGAAACACAACTTAAAATTTTCTGACCGTCTATCTGTCTGTTTGTCCCGGTAATTTCCGTATCGGCGGTGGTGGGACCGATTTTGAAGGGACTTTCACTGGCAGATAGCTGATGCTCTATAGAGTAACTTATTAAAAGAAAAGGTTTAAGATTCCGCGCAAAAACGTTGAAACCTATGAAATCACTATTCACTATATCATTAGATACACTTTTCAGAAGCTAGTGGATAAAATACGTAATATAGTATGATCAGTTTCGTACGTAATTGCATGTTATGTGATCACGAGTTACACCGGTTTAACTAGCTTAGGAACTTCTCTTATTACGGAAATGTTCGAATGTCTAGTGTATTATTTCATTGAAATGTAACAAAGCCGATAACAACGAAGTTGGTGTTGGTAACCCAGAAAGGTGGTTTTTTGGAGTACGGTCGAGTTTTAGTGCTTTTAGATCTTGTTTGTGGTGTTTCTGGTCATTATCTTAATTAATATTAGTAAACATACCAGTCATGTGAAAATCCTTAGCTCGTGAGATTTTATTGTTTGTGCGCACCATTCAAATCAAATTCAAACATCAATCAAATCGTTATTCGACCAAAATCAATCGTGTGTCTGAACCCCGCTCAAATTAACATTTAGTGATTTGCTGCTTTTTTCAATTCTTTGCGGACCATTAACAGCGACCAAGTATTTACCGTTCCCCTAAATAGGGGTGCTACACTTTGTTTGTAATTTTTACTTCAGCAGTCCCCCAAATTGGTTGTGGGTTTTATCAACTATTATCTATTCAATCAGCCGAACCAATGTCCACCGTCTGGTGCAAACTCCCTCCATTTGGGGGATCGTTAAAACTGAACGGAACTTGCCAGGTGTTACGCTTATTGCCTCGCGCGATAACCACTATCAACCCTGGAATTAACTGTTTCATTTACATAGTACCAACCGTGTTACACCTTTAAGGAGATCGTGTTTGCGCTAGAATACTTGGAAGTACTAATTGCAGTATACAATTGCAAACAAGATGTGGATTAGGACCAAATAAGTAGGTATTTACTTTGGCTAATAACTACTTTAGCGGAGTATTAAAACAGGGACATTAACACCATTTGCGAACGAAAAAAATGAAAAAAACGCTAGAGAAACAAGACGCTCAAAATCAAATTAAGTAGGGTTCACAAAATAGCTGCTTCCACTTTGTGCACGATTAAGTAAAGTGCCAATAAACATTTTAGCATTTTGCGCACAGTTGGTAATTTGATATTCTAATGGTTAGCCTACACAATGCTAATAAATTATTAACCTTATTTACGACCTCGTGTTATCTTGTGTGTTCAGCACTTATGTGCTTTGTAACTGTGACGTCACCGCTAGCCGCTGTTACTGAAAACTGTCCCAATTTCTGCTCCAACTTTTATTATGTTCACTGAACTGACGCAGCAGCTAAATCCTTCCTACAAAATTATCTCTAAAAATTATCTTTAGGCCGAACAATTCCGTTCTTCATAGCCTCTTTGGATCCGACTTGTTTGCAACTCGATTACAGTAACGTTACTTACCAAGATATAATCTAACGTCAAAAAAATAATATGCTAGACATCCCCACATTCTGTATGCGAAGGTGAACTGAACCCACATAAGTTAGCAAACAAGTAACATTTAATATTTCCACGCCGGGGAGGGCATCGTTACAGGGGTTTGCGACCGGCAGGTGACTCCGCATATGCCTCCCCTGAATGCCAACGACCCCGCTTTTACATAAACACGCTTTATTGATAGCTTCGGCAACAGCTGATCGTTTAAAATATTAAAATTATAGCCGTAATAGATGCACTTTATCGCCCAGTTAACGTTCGTCGTCAAAGGGAAACGCCCATTTTAGGCCAAGTTTCGCCCATCTATGTAAAAATGACTAAAAAGATACTAATTTAGTAACTTAAATATTGCTATTATCAGTTTGTAATGAAAACACCGGAATCAAAAGCCGATTTTTATAAGACACTCAATCGTTCATTGCATTATGTAGGTAGATAATGGTGGCTATTCCTGTCAGTGTCAAAGTAGGGATTGCAATTCTTAATTTCACAAAATGGCGATTCACTAAATACCGGTTACCAAAATCGGTAGGTATATGGCAAATATTTTTTTTTAAATGTTTACATCATTTATTTTATTTCTTACGGGTTAAACAAAAATGTTTATCAATTTATGGACTTCTATATACGATTTATACGATCCATTGAAGCAATGCCGCGTTTCCGGTTATCCGCAAGAATATCGATTTGTCCATAAACCGATCTCACAGCTACATCCCTAAATGTCAATAAGTGATTGACATTGAAAAATCACAGTTCGTTATTTTGGTGCTGTTTTAAAGCGACTTGTGTTTTTTCTTGCGTTTTACATCGGATATTTTGACGACTTTGCTTACGATTATGGACCCTGAAACCGCTCCTGATGACGACCTTGGCTTTACATTGGATTCAGTACCCGCTTCTCACGACGACACCGGCTTGCCAATGGATACCGTACCTGTTTCTCACAAAAGACCACTAACATGGAACCTGATTTACATGAACGTTTCCCACGGAGCGATCTCTGTTGCAATTGTGGTGTAAATACACGAAGACTTAAGAGATTGACCGTAACCAATGTGAAGGTGCGATCCATAATTCAGCAATGGATTGCACCACTACTAGTAAGTTATTTACCTATTTACTTTCTGTAAGAACATAACATAAATAATAAATTGGTGACTTTATATTATTATAAAGTCACCAACATCGTTTTATTAGTCGTTCATCGTTTCGTTTATATTTGTGATTTATGAGGTCCCACCGAGTTCTATGTTAAAAATAGCGGTTGTGTCCTTATCTATGATGTCAATCCTAATGCCTATCATTTATTTCTTCCATGGGCACAACTTGGCCAAAACTTCCTAAGCAAATGGGCATTTCCCTTTAATCTCTCCTTTGAAGTGAAATGGCACACACACAACTTTAATGTTATTAAAATAAAATATTACTAAACGTAACTGCTTCTGCATTAAACTAAAAAGGCTGGCTAGGCACAAAAACTACACGCTCTTGGAATTTAAAAAGCCTGCACTTGTTGCTTTATGCAGGTAAAACGAAGGAACAAATTCCTGGACCATTCATTATGAAAATAACCTGTATTTTCAATATAATTCTTAGCGGGTTTAATATAAAAATATTAGGTATGAAAAAGGGTATAAAAAGTTGGCACATTTGATAGGAGCCGGATGCCGGCGGTCATTAATTAATAACCCAGTTAAGCCCCTGTACTAAAGCTTAACACATCAACCCGGGGGTTGCACAACTTCCGGTCAAATCCCGCGCTTCCACCCGCAAGCACTTCCGGTCAACGAAACTCTGCCGGGAGTTTACAAATAACGTGCGGGAACGAATTATAATACATTGCATATTTTGTCGATAGATACCTATATGTATATGATGGCGCTTATGTAGGTAGATACTGCGAGTTTCTGGCTCGGATTAAATAAGGTACTTAGCTATGAAGAGGTTGGTTTATGAGGGAATGTGCCCCGAGGGTTCTTAAATTAGGCCTGACACAATCATGAGGAGAAATTCGCCAAGCGCTGAATACTTATGTACTCTCAAGGTCTCTTGAATAAACCTTGGCACGGAGATAAGGAATTCACTTACATATCCCGTACTTCTCTTTAGCTTCTAATATTATATAAGACCGAGTTAGAATATTTGGTTAACTCGGGATATTATGTGGATCTACTGTGGCTTACTTTGCAAAAAAGGAACATTCACAGTTTGAAAAGTTCGAAAAAAAGTTTTCACATGAAAATTGTCATCGGCCAAAATTAATTTTCTGACGCACGATGGTCACCATAAGATACAGGTCCTCCAATGTGAAAAATTCAGTTAGCAATTCAACAACGCATAGCGTAAGTCCTTCCAGCACAAACTTGCTGTTAGAACTAGTACGTTTAACAAATTATATGCGCCATTAAACTGTCCTCAAGAATAAATTCAACTGTCTCTCTCTGTGACTATTCAGACTTGGGAAAAGGAAAAAAATACAAAAGGTTCTGGTTCAGTGACATTGAACCATAAAAAACCGGTAATGAAACTCCGTGATGGTACAAGAGTAGGTACTTTTTAGGGATCCGCGGGTACCCGGTATATAACTACGTCCGCCTGTCTATCTGAACGTCTGTCTGCCATAGAAATTTTTATTTAGAACTTTTTTATAAGGATGGGGGATCGTCAAATGACTCCTTCTACGCTGGGCATAGCGAAAGCCATCCGTGTTCTTGTTTCTCCTAACGTCCTTCTCGTTCCAGGGCCGCGCTGACTCTTTCGAAACAATTCCGCAAACTTATTTAGAACCTAGCCTGTAGATATATTGTTTTAAACTTTCATGGTCACTAACATTAAATCGTAAATAAAAAGGTAGGTACATGGTAGCAATCCCGATATGAACTATTCTAGCCTGTAGAATTTTTAAGTATAATTTTAATGAAGTACACTAACATAAAATAAAGTACCTAGCTCTTGCATTCACGTCTCATTTCAGACATTTTAAGGGTACGGAATATTACGTAAGCGTGTCCGACTCACCCTTGGTCAGCTTTTTAAACCAGGCATCATTACCATCGTACCGACCAACTTAGTAAATAATATCAGGGACCTATTTCAAAGGATTGAAATAAGTCCCGGAATGTCTCAACGGTCATTAGTTCTTGGTCTAAGACAGTTTATTCAGTTTCAGATTACTTCTCCTGTAATGGAGCAAGCGCCATATAATAAATTAGATATATTTTATCACAGCGTTGAGCTCTTGGCTTTCAACAGGGCAATGTACCTACTGCTAAACTTTTGAAATGAATAACTTATTTATTAATGCTAAACTGAGGCAACAATTTCATTAAAAAGAAGAATGATTATAAACTTACTTGAATTTACTTTAAAACTACTAAAGCTATCCCAAGTTTCATACAGCTTTAAAAACTACTGTTGCTAGCTGTAAATCTTAACGTTGAATTTCCGTCCAACTACAAAATATAACAACGCAACAATACCAAGAAAAGGGTAATACATGCATACACAAAACAGCTTAATATGTAGAAAAACATTTAGATACGAATAAATTGTGAGACAAGACGGCCCACCCGTATTTCACCGGCTTATCTCACCCGAAATGTGGTTCACTGGTACCCTTAGATAGGTCGTAGGTACAAGGTGCGGCTTGCCAAAGTAAAAACAAAAGGTATTTAAGCTAATTTCTGTGTAAGCTCTTTAAACCAATAATTTCTCGGCGCTCCAAATTGACAGTGGTCCTAGCAAAAGTTGTGAGTCGGCGAGCGGCTGCGGTGAGCCACGACCCCTCAGTTGAGGATTACGGCTCGTCCAAACGACTAAATGAATACAACCGAGTAATTCGCGTTTTATTGTGTAAACATCAACAACGAATTACAGCCTTTAATATTTCTGTTACTGTAACACAGTCCGTTTCCCAAATAAAAAGACCTGGAGAAGCTACCATTTTCATACACACTCTCGGCATTTATTTCAGGCAAAAATTACGGGCGCAGCCTGAATGCATTTTCGCTTTGCTTACTCCGCAAGGGAAATAAGCTTAACGACGATTTAGTAGCGCAATATCTGGTTATTTTATGAGGAGATAAAATAAGCGTTGTTTATTTACCTACTTTGTTTTATCAGATAAATAAGTCGTAAAAATCTAAACAAAAGAATTGTATCTACTTAAATAGAGTTGGCATTAAGTAATGAATCGATAAATTCTTCCAAGGTATCGATTGCAAGAATACAATTATTTAATAAGCCGGTGCATATCTAGGTAAGATATTTTAAATTATGCGACCTTTAAAGGCAAGCGGCATGCTCCCGGTAACAATAAGCACTTTGAATTTCACCGTAAGCTAATAAACAACCGGTTGGAAGCAAGGTCCCATTCAGCTGGTGGTTGCCTAGGGCTGAACGTATTCATAACAATTACGCTCGCCTTATCGTGCGTCTTGACACTTTGACACTGGCATTTAATAGTGTAACTTCTATGGCCTACTATCTAATGCACAATTGAGTATTTAATTGTAAAAAAATAAGTTTTGTGGATTGTTTAAAGAATGGTAAATGTACGAACCATAGGTACGTTTGTACGCTTTTCTAGATATACTATGTCATATTTTAATTTAGCCGTCGGCAAACTGTGTTTCATAAAAATACATATAACTTTGTATAAATATGTCAGCATGTTACGAATTTATTCAATTTCATAACACATGACGTTCGAATCGTGAACACGGTCAGTGCTGTACCAAAAATATCACGTTCGAAATTCCAAACAATTCAATTCGCCACTGGCATTCATAGTTAGGACTACAACCCCGAAAAAACCTAATCAAATATGGACGAGACCCCGCGCCAGGTGACGACTGGCAGGTGTAGAACAATAGCTTGTCGTCCCTTTCACACCCACGCGTTACCTATCACCGTCCCATTCACACGTTGACATTAATATTTTTTCGTATTAGATTTTTTCAAGGGGGGTAGATACGCATCGGTTTGATATACAGTGGTGTTGTGACTTTTCATCCGTTCGCGTCATGCATTTCAAAAAAATTGGCTTTTGAGTTAGTCGTCGCCATAGTCGTTTTGCCTCGCTCCAGTTTCGCGTCACAGTTTCCGTGTTCGTAGAGCATTCACAGCAACTACGTAGACTTAGAAAAAAAAGTTTTTATGTTAATTAAATTCGGATTTCATTAATTTTCTTTTCCTCAATCGCTTCGATGGTAAAAAGATAGTGGATTAACAATAGTTAGATTGCGCTATCGGCTGCCACAGAACAATGGAAAACTGAACACACACTGTACGTAATATAAAGGCAATATGCTAAAGAGTATTATTTCAATGCAGTACTTATCGGGTTGGAGATAAATGTGAGTGATAAGCTATCACTGGATCAATAAACCGTAATGTAACTTTTGTAACAGTTCTCTGTTCGCTTCGAAACAATACGAGTACATGGCCATCTAAACGCAAATAATAACTTTTGATGTCGACATAATGCGTTTTGTAACTTGGACCAGGATGGTCACACTGCAAATTAACGATATAATACATTATATTAAGTAATGTATTATTTCGTTAATTTGCACTAAGCCTAGAGGTATTATTATGGCGTGTATAAGATTTCTCAAACAACAAGACTATGTATGACCGATGAGCGCTTACGGTTGCATTTCATCAAAACTTTGTAACAAGAATTGTCCCAAATCTATCATTGTCAGGTACATGTTGAATGTCTCAGCTGGACTGAACTTCACCTGAATCATTACTACGCTCATCAGTCAATCGCTTATCAGACATAACATGGCTGCGCCGTCCGACTGAACCGTCCCGGCTAACGATAGGAAGAAATCCATACTTCCATACTAATATTAAAAATGCAAAAGTTCTCGTAATTCTGTCTGCTTGTCTATTTGGCGGGTAGGCCATGACTTGGATTAGGACATGAGATGCATTTATCCCCAGAACATGACATTCAAGTGAGCGAAGCCGCTGACACGAACCTAGTCTTCTTATAATTGAGAAAATATGTGCGTTCTGATCTCCAATTTCACAAGGATCACTAATGAATTATCTGATAATTTAATCAAAATGTTTTAACGACTTTTCCAATTAATTGGGTCCTCAGGCATGAGGAAAATGTCCGAGGGTGTGTGGCGTGGGTGCTGCCGGGTGATTATCTCGTATGGCCAGCCCTTGGCACGAGCCCTGCTTTCTACATCATTAACCTTTTATTAAGTTATCTATTTAGCCTCCTATAACTTTGGGTATTATTATTTTAATGGAAACCGTACGCACACTACTTTGACACGTTTTTATCTTTTGGGCCCATAAATTGAAAACAAATAAAAAAATAATAGAACCGACGTGTTTTCGACGCACAGTTTCACTTCGTAAAAGCGCTAATCTCATCACATCTCAGTTACGTTTCACCACAGTTATACAAGATAATTTAAAAAGTATTAATTAATGTTATTCATTTATCATAAAAATATGTTATGGTGGTAAATTATTAACATCTGATAGTCATCAACTTTTTCCTAACATCCCATAAGATAGATTAAAGTGCGATTTATACATTTTGATGCGACACAGAACATAAACATCGAAGTTCTCAGATCGAACACGGACATTTTTAACAGTTTATTTATTTATTCCTTTGAAATTAAATTTTAAGACGTCATAAAAAAGTATAAATACATGAACTGAAGCAGTAAATTTTCCTCAAACTAAAAAATAATCTAAACAGTTTCTTTACGATACGTTTCACACTAAATAATTCTGTCGCGAAATGATATTTTTTCTATGTCGCCCAACAAAGTTTCATAAATGTGGACACGTCACTTACATATTATATGAGCGCGTATGAAATATTGTTCAAGCATCTAATGGTGCGATTGCGTGTGGCCGCGCCTTTACAGCGCGTTCGCCTGTTCGCCGCTGTGTAACCGCACCTTTATATTACCATAATGCTGATAGTTATTTCATAGTAGAACTAATGAATTTATTTTTTAATTAGAACGCGATTTTAGGATTTCATTATAATTAATTAACTTGATTAAGGAGACCTTCACGAATCATTTAATGTCATGAATATGTAGGTTTATACGTGGGTTTATGGTATGCGAGTAGATTGTATATAATAAGTAAGCATAGTTTCTACTCCGTATATTAATAAACCTACATACTTTTATTAAAATTTTGCCACAAAGTACCTATATTAACCATGCAATTTAGTGTTCAGCAGTAGCGTGACTTATACAGTCATGTGAAAACTGTTGAAACATTAATCACATCAAAGTAAGGCGCTAGACAAAACGTCTCACGCGCGGCTGTATACAAATTATATCTTTTGTTGTAAGAACATTGTTTTACAAATAGCTCTAATAATACTTTAAATAACTAAGGTCGAAACCGATTGAAATCAAAATTGAATAACGTGGTGTTTTTTTCACACTATTGTGTCAATTCATTCATTGGACCGAGGCGATTTACTGACTACACACGGCTGTGCGGATTGGAAAACCATTAATTGAAGCGAAGGGAACCTCAATCTTGACGATTATATTTATCTCAATTTTATTGTTATCAACAAACAATGTGGTTGTGGAAACCGCTCACACAATTCAACATGATGTCTATTCCATCACTAGCTTTTCGATGAGTTTATTAGATATTTCAAATTCGTAGAGAAAATCCAAAAGGTATAATAATAAACTTTCAACTAAAGTTTATCATTGTGCCTTTAGAATTTTAGGACCTGTATTTAGCTATGCTTAAGGTGCAACTAAAATAGAGATACAAGATATTTTAGTTGCACTTTAAACATAGCTCAATACGCTAGACGCAGAAGATGCATCTTAACTTACGAAGCAATAAGCCAACTGCAATCTAAATCTCTATAGATTCCGCATTTTAAAAGCACAAAACAAGTAGCTAGTTAATTAAAAACTGAAGCAACACTATCTTAATCCAAATAAATAAACTCAAAGCGAGCAGTTCAAGAGCTGCTATAGTAAACATATTAAAACGTATTCGCCATACTTGTTCCGTAACACGCTTACCGAACAGCTCGACAATATTTCACGGGTACCCGAGATTCCCAGAGCATTGTTGCAAGCACAATGTTGTTTTCTTGAGCAATATTGCTGAATTCGCAACGATTGCGAAACATCTATGCAGACACGTCCGTCTTGGCGTATGTTTGTAATGCATTGTCATAAGTACGCTATGGAATTCATAAACGATACATAATGACAGTACTATCAAACGAATTTCCAGTTAGAGAATGCGATTATGTGATTGTAATTGCGTGTTTTAGGCTAAGATAAAAGAGGCTGTCTACAATAACTTTTGAAGAAAACAATGATGTTTATTTTTAATTCCAACTGTCTAATTGACTTACTATTAGATGACGACTACTTGACTGGTAATCAATCGCGGATTAACAATGCAGATTATGTAAAGCCATTCAAGAAGGCAAGCTAACTCGGTAAACAATTGGCAAGTCGACAAGCGCAAGTAATCGATGTCAAGTGGACACGGCTTAGTGCAGCGAGTTCTAGATTACGTTCGAAGGCCTAATTCAATCTGTAAGCCTTCGCACTTTCGTTTGCGAAGGGTAAGGCTGAGGCTGAGCTTGATCTTAATTACCTATGTTATCTAAACTGGATATATCAACTAAATATCAATTATTGTATATTTATGTCTCCGGTAGCGAAACTTCTTTTTACTAGCACTAAGTGTCTCCGTGGTCGAGTGGTTTAGGCGCTTGCCTTGTGACCCGGTGGTCGTGGGTTCGATTCCCACGGTAAGCTTACTTTGTAAAGTTGTCTCCAGTTTGGCTAGGATATTGCAGGCTTGAATCACTTGATTGTCTAGCTGCTAGCACTTCGACCGCGACTTCGTTCGCATGGGTTTAGTATTGAAATTTTCGTAGGGACTTTTCTTTTTCTTGTAATAAATACAGCCTATCTATGCTACTCAGAGATAATACAGCATTCTCTTAAGGTGAAAGAATTTTTGAAATCGGTCCAGTAGTTTTTGAGTTTATTCGTTACAAACATACCTACAGATATACAAATCATCTATATAATATTAGTGTAGATGTAGATAGAAGGCTACATTGCTGGATGACACAGAAAAATGTCGCAGAAAATAGCTGCTTTTCTTTATCATCTCGTTCGAGTCCATGGTTAACTCTTTAGATTGTTTAGGCCCGGTTGATGGCTATTCCTACATTGCATTATCGATAGCATTCATTAAGTTCCCTAAAGTGCAGATGTATGAGGCGTGTATTCTATATGTGTAGCTACAGTAATTAATGGTCACAAAATCTACACAGGCAGCAAATTATAGTCCCTTTCTTCCAAACTAAACAATATTACCTGCTGATGTGTCAGACTAAAACACGCGTTGGTATCGATTTGAATACACAATATTATGCTATAAATTACTCCTCGCTACTAAGCTTAAGCCAAAACACAATTACATAGTACAAATAATCCCCGTTCAGCGACAGTTAGCAAACTAATCAACAGTAAAGAATATCCGCAAGGCTTCGGTATACGGTGTCCCAAATGACATTAGTATGCAAGGGACGGGGAAGGGACATCGATGTCCCAATATTTCAAGTTATACGCGACGCATACAAAACTTTGTGTATCCCTTATTTGTCTTACATGATACACGCACACATACGTATTTTCTTAAACTGTATGTGGTATAAATCTTAATATATATAAATCTCGTGTCACAATGTTTGTCCTCAATGGACTCCTAAACCACTAAACCGATTTTAATCAAATTTGCACACCGTGTGCAGTTCGATCCAACTTGAGAGATAGGGTAGCTTACATCTCAATTTTTTGGTGCAAAATTATTTAGGAGCGGAAAATGTGACGCAGACGAAGTTGCGCGAGTCAGCTAGTACTATAATATAGATATAACTTCTATATGGACAGGCCCGACTTCCTTTCTGGACAACCTGGCTTCGAAACCCGTGCTCAGAAGAGCATGGGTTTCGAAGACGGCTTAGCTGCTTAGGTCACACACATGGCGGGGTAATGAATTAGGATTTTTGAATTAATATTTTGAAATTTTACATTTGCCAAACTTTCCTTTAGCTTGAAATCCTGTCAAACTTGGCACTAAATTGGAGTTCGTATACGTTCTTGACGTAATTTTTTCTATTCAGAAAACAACCAAAAGTTTCCATGGGGTTACATTAGTAATTTCCCAGCGGCAGCGGTCTGGATTGTCTCCGGCTGCGAATGCCAGTCCCGTATCACATGGGGGTAGTTTTGGGTGTCTCCTTTTTTTCACCCGACTGCGCGGCGCAAAGGAGGTTAATGTGTGTACTTACTATTGACATTTGATCCCTAGGATTCTCATAATGATGGTAAGCAATGATATGGTCGACGAGAACAAGACGACAGGTACTCAAATTTTACCCATCAGGGTTAAACGTTATGTTAAAATGAATAATTACAAACTTCTTATTTTCAACTAGAGCTGACCCGCACAACTTTGTCTGCGTCACATTTTCCATTAATGCTCAGCTCCTATTTGTCTTAGCGTGATGATATATAGCTTAAAGCCTTTCTCGTTAATGATAGCCCATTACCACCACTGCAATAATTTATCAAATCGGACCGTAAGTTCCTGAGATTAGCGCGTTCAACCAAACAAACAAACAAACTCTTCTGCTTTATAATATTAGTATAGATATTGTCGTCGAAGCATCATGAATATTGTATTAACAATTATTTAATGCAAACCTTGGATACGTTATGGTAAAGAATACTAGAGCTTTGTTTATTTATTGTTAAATGTAATTGACCTAGTTGTTCATTGAATTATTAAGTTGTTTGATTATGTTTAAGAAGATACTTAAAATATTAATTAAAACGGAAATTGACGCATCACAGAAGTTCTCTTCTTCTTAAATAGAGCCTTTGTTGAAAAAAGCGAGATTTTGGCACGTTTATCCCGTGTTCTGCTTGTTTTGTGAATGAACTGAGGGCTTAATGCGAGCTTTTTAACGTTCTCGATCGCATTAGCGTACTTATATGTCAATTTGTATTGAAACTGAATACCTACGCGCCATCTGGTGACATTCACGGAAAACTTTTTGGTTTCATACAATTTGACAACGTTTACGGTAACGCGAACGAGTGCGTTAGAAAACTCGCTCTTCACAGATGTTTTTTTTTTTTATAAAGTTGTCATCAAAATGAGAAATAGAATTTACGAGTTCTTATTAAAACTATCTAATAAATAGCCATTAGGTACATTCCAAGCGACATCAAACATGTACTCACAACATTTACAATTGTCTAATAGGCCTTCTAATTCTAACCTCCGTGTCCGAAAGCTTTCTGGCCAGTGTTATTGTGGTCAATCACTCTTAGACAGCTAACAAGAGAATGGATTGACAGCAGTTTAACTTTACGGATTGATCTTGCTTCCAGCAGTGTCATTAGTTTCGTGTCTAGGCACCTACCATATTTATATCTGCTAAATACATAAACTCACACCTTCTTCCTTAAGGTTAAGCAGTCACTTTTGAACACCACTTTACGTACTTCATTTGCTTCGTTTTCGTTTGTGTACCCTATTTAATAATTTTTTATTTGTAGCCATAGTACAAGTTTTTAAGCGGACTTTGGAAATGAAGGTTACGGTACTCGGTCGCATTAATGTAAACTTAAATTTCTACTAAAAGTGAATAAGCGCCCTCTAGTGACAAAAATGAAAATGCTCTTTTTCCATACAATTGACATAAGCGAAACTTTACGTTAACACGATGACGTTAAGGGAGGGTTGTTTCAAATAGTTAAATTGTTTAACGTAATATACCTACGTACGTCAAAAAGTTACGATTACGGAAGATATTTAACGTTCGTTAAATAAGAAGCGTTGTTTTAAAACATTTTGGTAATATCTTGCTCATCCCAATAGCTCAAGTTCTAAACACGGGTCCTACCTAAATTATTTTTTAGCATTTTACCCTTTTTTTGTCATCAGAAGCTGCTATTGAGGAATTCAAAATAAATTTCACAAAATTGTTCTATTTGACGCCACTAAAGTAACGTTAATGAGTGCTCAGATCATCTGTTAACATAATCGTTGTTTTTTACGTGCGTTAACGCTGACATATTGTGAATCAACTAAATTTTTTGATTTAACGATAGTTTAAAACCATTTTTAACATTAACGCACCATAGTAGCACCGTTTTTAACATTTACGCGTGCGTTAAGTGAATGTAAAACATAAACAACCCGCCCTATGTTTAAAAAACGTTACTGGGCTCTCTATACCATAAATTATGTAGACAGGGCTCTTGCAAATTGAAACTAGACATAGATTACGAAATCGTCTCGAAGCAGTCTAAACAAAAACATTCGATTAACAACTCCTCAAGGATGTGAACTACACAAACATATCTGAATAACAAAAGGGTCATGTTGTCTGTCAGAGCTGTACTTGGAGCGTCGTTATTATTGATTGAGATACATCTTATTACGTAGGGTATGAATTAATTTTGACAGCAGTGAGAACATGATCATATTGATTGAAGTTGAATTTGAAGTTATAGGAAGGTAGATCCTCGACATGTAGATATTTTTTTCTATTTTCTGTTATTTCAAACATCGCCTAAAACCATGGTAGCCATGCCCATGTTAGGAGTGAATTAAAAAAAAAAACATTTAGAATGAATGCGATATAGTTGCCCGATCTATTGTGCAAAGAAATCCTTGGAGCAGTTTGGCGACGTTGCTAACATAAAATCTATTGTCTTGCAATCAAGTCAGAATAAAAGCAATGACGTTCGCACACAATTCGCCATCAATTCGCCCAAACTGTCTAAACAATCGGCAAGCTGCTCTAAACCCAACATTCTAGTTATTTACAACTCACTTGTTCACTCTACGACGGCTATTACCCATTTCTTACCACTAAAATACCTGAGAGGTTGATCGCCACTGAAATATATCTGGCAACAACACTATTTTCTGATTCACAAAAGCACATTCATTCATTCAACTACTAATGCATGCAACACTACGTATTCACAAACTAATTTATTATAATGTCTGTACCTACTTACATCTACATCAGACTAAAGTTTAACGATTCTGGAAAAAGTATACATACACGCCAAATATTTACCTACGTAATTTTAAATATAGTTTTAAAATATTTCTTTTCTGCGGCCAGGGCTAACTATGCTTGCTTTAGTATTATAGACTACGAAAATAAGCATTAACGTTGAGACTTGCAAAGTATGGTTAGTCCGACGCACGCGTAATTACCTCTCTCAGCAGAAAAAACGCTAATGCTTTGAAATTGTGAACAGAGAGCAAGTTAGTGTTAAGAGCACAAACAAAGGGTATGCGGAGTATTGCAAACTGCAGCCGTTGGCTTTATGAACATAACCGAAATCCGCAAAAACAGGACTTGTAATGAATTTCTCATCTGAGTAAGTGCCGGGTGGTCGCTCACTGGACATACCTGACACGTTAATCACCATAGGGTTAAGTGTCAACCTACCAATTGCATTTTATACTCGAATAAATCCTTTGCTTCAGTTTTCGATGCACTTACCTGGAACAAAAAAGAAAATGGGTTAGTATTCAGTTGAAAATAAAGGAAAGAAACGTTTACGATCGGAAAACTATTGGAGATCATTTAGGAATGTCAGTCGATTAGTTTGGCACAGATTTTTACTTGGCCACTCAATTTTTAAGAGGTTGGCAGAACTGCTAGCCGACTACGACAGTCAAATAGTATTTTTCGCGTTTCCAAGTAAATGGAAACCGTCCCCTCCTAACTCCTTTACCGATTTCTTTTATGTAACAAGCCTTGTAATCCCTCGCAGGGGTAACCCTACACCCAAGCAGGGACGAAAGCGAATTTCACTCGTAACCCTATGTCTGTATCCGAGCGTATTTACCCATGCCACGTACTTCAGCCGCGAATGAATCCGAAATGAGGCAAATAAGCAATTATGCGCTCATATTCAGGTTCGATTACGCGATGTGGGAAATTTTAGATGCACCGCTGGACACATGAGATCGCAGACCGCGTACTGACTGACAGCACTGCTCGCGGACACCGATTTAATTAATGATTCTGGGATTCCAGTCAATGGTTTTCCGTTAGGTCGATATCAATACATAATAGTGTTCAGGAAGTGTAAAGTAGAGCTTTTCGGAGCAATTCTCACGAAATTTTGAGTCGTATCATAAGCAAGCACTCAAGGAGGACCGCTTTCTGCAACGTCTGTCGTCTGGATGTCTGGGCGGGTGCCCCCTCCCCACTTCCCTCCGGTCAGCGCGGAGCCACGGATAAACTTCTGCTGTATAGCTCACTATCCCTATTTAGAGCGTGTAGTCCGCAAGGCGCCTGCAATTTTATCAACAACATACATACATGAGGGGTCGCATTTACATAATAAGCCTCCGCCCGCATACGAAACATGCCCAATGTATTCAGATTTTCGTTATTATTTTACCTCATTCAATCCGCTCGCAAATTATGTGGAGAGGGTAGAATCAAACACATTGATAACAACGAGGTGAATTTAATATTCATCGCCGCGTTTGCGGGTTAAACTGATATGAAAGATAATCTTGTTTGGACTATTTAGTTGCATCGATGTGACGTCACGATATGCTGTTACTAATAACCCCGGACCACTAGTTGGGCTCTCGTTAGTTAATAAAATGACGTTTTGCGAGCGATAACGCAGTAAAATAGTCATATATTTTATACTACTCTTTATAATAACGGTTTGCAGTTTCTATGCAAAGTACAGTAAGCACCTTTCACCAATCACAAAACATTTATTGTTTATTCACAAAATAGCAATTTCACAAACAATATCTGATCTACTTTATCTATTTTCATGAATTTACACGAACCCATTTGGCGTTTAAATGAAATGTAAAATGGACTGTTAAAAATTAATTGTACTCGAATAACCGTGTCATTTTAATTTAAAAATAATTACCAGATTTTATATTTAACCAGTAAAGGTTTGGAGGACGGTAATTTAAGTAAGATTACACTGTGAATAACGAATTGGCAAAATTGTTACTGCGAAACCGATAATGAATAACATAATAATACGATGTAGGTACCTAAATAAACATTCTTGTTCCTAATAAACGCAGAAACGTCTAAATCGTAACCTAGAAGGAATTAGATGATTGCGTCTCCCTCCAGTAATTTCCACGATAAAGGTTCTGATGAGAACATAAAATAAAACCGAATGGTCAGTTCCCAGTCAGCGACACAACGTTGGTCGCGCGCCAAGCGTCGCGCGATGTCGCCTAATATCGCACCGACGCGCGACACACGCTAATCGAACTCTCCACCGATTTATAATTACGCTTCACTTAACAATTGATATTTCCTAACAAAAAAAACCAACAAATTGACATTTGCAAGCTCCAGAAATAAAACCCCTTAGATCTTATTATAAAACAGAACCATTATGCCAATAAATATCAAAAACAAAACATTTTGCGTTATTTATGTTACGTCTTCCGTATTGTAAACTACCAATCAATTAAATTGAACAATAGCAATCTTACTTTGATGTTTAAAATAATTTTAGTTGCTTAACAAAATTGAGGAATCCACATTTTCCAGAGAATACGAACCGTCGGGTTTCTTTGCAATTCCTCCATTTGAAACAGGAAATACGTCATATATATTCAACCCTATTCAAAGAGAGCTCTACCATCAATTTAAATAAACAAATGGCAAGCTTAAGCAACATTATTATAGGCCAAACGTAGCGTGAAATCATCGTAGTAACGCGATTACATCCCAATAATGACTCAACTAGAGCTGACTCGCAATATAAGGCTACGAACGCACTGGCGGGGCGCGGTGCGAATGTTAATGTAACTGCGTCCGCCGTCCGCGCTTCTACTCCCTCGTTGCCATAAATCATAGTACCTTTTGTGGCTTGCGTCCCTGTCCACACATGACTACCGGATTGGACGAGACACCTTGAGTGTTGCCAAACTTGAAAATAACTTAATCCAAGACGGAATCATGACATTAATAAATATGCATTGTTATTTTGAAAAATAATGACTAAGTATCGCTCTTTTCGGAAATTAATTTATCATCTACAGCTGATTTATGGAACAAATATTTTAATTTAAACAAATCGCTACGATTACAGTCGTTTCAGGACTGAATATTTTTCTCCCTGACATTATTTTTCCGGTATTTTTAAGTTCGGCGTGCATGAAAATGCGATTTCCTCAAATTGATTCGGGATAACTTCTTAAGACGTGCAAGGAATAAAACAATTTCCTCGTGGAGATTACAGCGACGAGTAATGTTTGCTTTGCACTTTCAGAAAGGATATTACGCCATTTTTTCATTTTCTAATGAAAATTAGATGGTTGGCAGCAAATCAAAATATTTGCAAGGCCGATGAAATTTGTAGCTTCTCTGGATTATATTTTTTTTTAACCAACTTCTTCAAAATGAAGGAGGTTCTATGTTCGGGTGTATGTATTTTTTTATGTATGTTCACTGATAACTCCACCAATTGTGGATCGAATTTTTAAAACTCTTTTTGTTTTCCAAAGCCTATACTCCTGTGGTAGTCCCATTGTCACCAAATTTCTAACGCAATTCATCATCTCATGTTGCTGAGCTGATGATGGAAGGTATATTTTTTCTTGTCAAAAGACGAAAAAATTACCAAAAACACCGACTTCCGAAATTTAAGTCATTTTATACTTTGTAATGTTTTGTTTTTCGAAGTCGGTTGTATTTTTATGTAAAAAAGTTTTTTATGAGTATTAAGCTAAACTCTAATATCTCTGTCTGGTAGTGCATCAGATTTTTGAATGACTGAAAAATCTTCAAAATATTTGGCCCTTATTTTGTTATTTATAACTATTCACATTTACTCGATCATCCTTGTAATACGCGATTAACCGAACCTCAAACTTGCCGGACATAAATATCGTTCAACACACATACTATAAAGTGTTCCACACCGCTCTTACTTCCCGTTTGCCTAGCTCTTAGATAACAGACTGTACTAACGACAGGTATACCTAGCGAGACCGTAAGTCCTGTTTTGAACGCGACTGTACCTTTTTTCGCTTCATCCCGAGGAAAGCTTTAAGACGTCGAATTGTCCCGTTTTAAGTTACAGAAAAGGAACAACAATGTATAAAAATAAAAATATTTTCTAAATGTACCATAACTAGTTTTGGCAAAGAGTCTAAACTTCACCGGCCCCCTTCTACCATTGGACATCCAGACGCACTGCAACTTACCATCCCTGCCTTGTGCTATTCCACGAATTCGCACCAAGCGTTTCCAAACGTCTTTTATAATGCGCACAGCAAAGGAGTGGAACTTTCTGCCTGCATCTGTGTTTCCGAACGCTTACTTACAACCCTAATCTCTTCAAAGTTGGAGTAACAGGCTCCTTTTGGGTAAGCTCGCTCCATCGTAGACTTTGTCTCTGTCATCTCTGACCAAGACTAAAGTCAAGAGCAAAAGCATCTCAAATTAAAAATTAAAAAACCTTAAAATTAACGCTGATCTCTCGAAATTAGGTACCTACCAGATTTTTGTTTTGTCATAAGCAATCGATTTTGGTTAAACCCTTAAAAATAACATAACTAAGCTTATTTTCGATACAGTTTTCTGTTAATGTACTTTTGTCAAAATCCCGTTTGGAATGAAATTTGAAATAAAAAAATACGGCCACGTTAGTTAGGTATACCGAACAGCTTAGTATTCAAATAGGAAATGATAGGTTGATAAACTATAACCATAGAATTACTCGTCGATAAACTAGATATATACCGGTAGTTAGACCCGGTGCAGGTAGACGGAACGTGAGGTGATCGCCTGGCGGGGGATTCCATGTGCCCCATCGTGCCTTTGCTATGGATTAGAATTATTAATACTCTAACTATGGGCGGTTCACTATACCCATACCGTGCCAATTCGTTTCGGATTAATTTCTTTAAGTATTATTTTAGTGAAAAAATGGTGTATTGAAATGTTTGCTTTAAAATATGAAACCTACTAGGGTTCATACGTTCTTTTTATTCTTTATATAAGACCTATCCAAACCAACCCAACCAGAGTGAATAGGTTACTTCTAGGCAAGCGTGTTCCACCTTAGACCGCATCATCGCTTAACATCAGGTGAGATAGCGGTCAAACGTAACCTATGTCTATCAATAGTAAAAAAACCAATTGTTTTGGCTTAATAAAATTATCTCAGACAAGGAGCACAATTAATTTTCAGAATAGAATCGATAGCTCCCAATTTTTTTTTGTTTCATCGCCATATATATGACAAAAGTGGTTTTAACCTACTCCGTTACAATATTCGCTGTATTTTTCCAAGTCACATAAATACTGATTTATTTACCAGTGCGGAAGTATCTCAACAGTCGACCTGATGCAACAAAAGTATCCACATCAACATATTTCCTGAAGCCGTTCAAGCGAAAAATAATGCAATTCAATGCAAACTTACTCTACATTCCAAATGTTCCAGTTTTAATATATTCGAAGATAGAACTGAGATGTATTGTGTAATGTATAGTTATTTATTAAATTGTAATCTAAACAATAAATAGAGACAATACACTGGGTGACCTCATTCCGATGATCGCCAGTTGATCGAATGTGACGCATTGTGCATTTTAATTGTTGCGCTTCGTTGCGTCAATTATATTACACTGGAGGACGTAAGGGCGCATTTACACTTGGTTGGGTTGCTAGACTTTTATGGTAGTGTGCTTGCATCGGTACTACTAAATAGTGGTATCTCAATGACAACAATGATGCAACGCTTCACTATGATACTCATGAGGATCGTAATCAAAGTACTTATATTGTGTAGGAATCTAGATACAGAAAAATGCTGCTAATATCCTGACAATTGTCGCCAAACGAATTGATTGTCTAGAATTTTTCACATTATAACAAATTTGGTGATGTCAGGTGGAGGAAGTCAGTGATTGAGTGGCTTCCGAGTACTAGCAAAAGTAATGTTGGTTGTCTGGCAGGCAGAGGGACAAGCACACGAGTGACGGCATTAGTGCTATCGAGGGTGGAACTTGGATGAGCGTTGGCGCGTGGGAATTAGCTGTGGAAAAGCAAGGCCTAAGCTCACGAGTGGGTGAAGTCAGACTGTGGATAATGATGACCTACGCCAATAACCAGAACGCTTTCAACTTTTACCAAAAGCCTTGAATTTAACCAAACTAAACTCTAAGCACAAACAACAATTGATACAATCGATGTAAAAGCTCCCAATCACAGCTATTCATCACGCATTAATTGAATATACTCTTGCGTAGTTAATAGACGTTGTAATAAATCTGTTGTAATAATTTTCGCGTCGCATACCGATAGTGAGCGTGCGTCGGAATCGAAGGATAGTGTTACATTTGTCTGTCGCACTCCCCCGGCGAATAACGTTGCATAATTCGCAAAGACAATGAATGTAACATCACGCGTGTTTTCCCTGAAGGGATAGGCAGAGCAGGTAAGTATCTATGGTACAGATGGGATGACGACATCATTGCTATCGTGCGTGGAACTTATAGCAGGAAGGTGCAGGGGTGTGATGATGGAGCACAGGAATTGAGAGGCATATGATTGTTAAGCAATGAGCGAAGTGGGCTGTAAAGGACATTGCTCATCGCCCATACATCGCCTCAGAACCAACAGAGACGTGAATTTACTATCTGTGTTTTAAATAATGCGTATGTTCGACTGAAACTAAATTAAGTAAAATCACGGACACTTGTCAGAATTGTAAAATATTCAAAATGATTTCGGATTTAGAGGTTATAAAACATACCAAACAATAGAAACATACCAAATGGACTAAGATCCCAGAGCTGCCAGACTTTTTATCTCACCAAAAAATGTAAAGAGTAGTGTTACATGTTCTTCTAACATACGAAAGCGTGGTAAGTTAGGTCGACGGCCGATTCCCTGGTATCAAGTGCCAAATACATTAGATACATCAAAGTGTCAACTGTCATTTCATCGACTGTCAGTGTCAATAGTGTTCGTGTCATACAGCGCTTTAATCGCATTACTCTTTTTGCAGGTAACTAAAAATCTTACAGCGCTGAGAGTGCTTTGTTTCATTTTCAAATAATAGTGCCGGGTTATAAAACCTAAGTGAGTTACTTTTTAAAATGGTTTCGTAATTAAAAAGTGTCCGTTCTATTCTAATCAGCAAAATGTAATTTAAAAAAAAAACTAGGAATAATGGTAAAGGTTTCGCATGTGTTGATTCATAGGCCACTTTTTACCATGTCCTTTAGATGTACCTATTATAGGTACACCATCATTATGGTTTACATCTAACTAGATATGTTAGAGTGTCCATGCAATGGGGGCGAACTTATTGCCAACTACCGGACTTAAATTCGGACTGCGGACTACTACTGAGAAAAACCAAATTAAAAAAAAACTCTTTGGTTCAATTCCCGGAATTTTCTCTACGGAAATTGAAACTAGGACTTCAAACTTTTTTGGGAGCCGAGTCACCCACGTCCGTAGGAGAATACCCTTCAGCGAATCCCTACACGTGGTCCCCGGGTGGTGCTAAACAGGTGACACTAACCGTCTCCGTGGTCTAGTGGTTATACCACCTGATTCAGACCCAGAGGTCCCGGGTTCGATTCCCAGTGGGGGCAATTTTTTTGCTCGGTTTTGTTGGTGTTAGGGTTTGTTCTAAGTCCGCCTGGCAAGCTACCACCATCATGTCTAAGTCTGTCGCCATAACAACAATGTCAACAGCATTGTTGTGTTCCGGAAGTTAGAGGTATGATAGCCAGTTCCTCTGTGTAAGAGGATTCCGGGTGAAACTCGCTTCTATCTTCGGCCTAATCATCACTTTCCATCAGGTGAGATTTGGGCCAAGAGTTTCCCCGTTTCGCATAAATAAAAAAAATAAAAAAACAGTACCGTGCTGCGGCCCTGGAACGCAAAGGGCATTAAGAGGGACATGGATGGGTTTAGTCAGTAAGAGTGGTTTGATGAGTCCCCATCTAAAAAAAAGGACTTCAAGCAGTACCTAGCGCGTTCGATCACTAGACCATCATAAATCTGAAGCAATTAATCACAACCGACATGTTATAAATAATATAATTAGTTATTACAAGTACTAAAGGGCAATCTGTGCGTATGTCGCACATAATATTGATATACTCGTAGCATTGAAATAAACCAAGTACTGTATTGCTTCTTGATAAACTATTCGCATTGGCACACTAAAGTATAATGTTGCCGATCTTGTTTGTGTAATCATTTGCTCTTTATTATTTGACAATCGTAAACAGTTGTAGGAAATCACATCTCATCTGCTATGTTTAAAGTTTTCCAGTAGCCAGAAACAACAAGAAAGTTCTTTTTTCCTGAACTATTGCGATAGACCCAGGTTTTTACGATTCAATGTATCGATATCTACTAGTATTTGTCTCGACTCCTTGCCAAGGAGCGCTCCTAATTTCTCCCATCTCCCGTGCTATACAGGAGAATAATAGCATCCCTCAAATAGCTGCATATCATATCTCCTGTACCTATAACATGACTTAAGTGTCGCCCACCTGTATTGAGGGAGGCGATCAAACGCCGCAGATCGAATACTGCGTGGAGTTCCGTGCCGGTTATTATTGGTGCGGGACAATATGCATGACCCAGTGGCGCGGCGTACGCTTAATATTCAAGAGTCGCGCGTCCGCGGTGTACGCCTCGCTGTAATAAAAGCACGCTCCGACGCTTAACGAGTACGACCGATGAGCTCCTTCGTATTTCAAACAAGGCGACCCCGCACGTGACCGCAGCCAGCCAAGAACTTAATTTGTGCAGTAACAAGAAGATTGTGAATTATTGGCCGCGGTAATGCTCCCTGTTTGAACACGAACCCTCCAATGTTGGCGCCGAGATACAGCTCCTCGCTACACCAAAACTTACCCCACAGACTCTCCGAGACAACCTTATAAATGAACTCCCCTTGATTACTTCGAACCGTACCAACAAATTTAATTTAGTCAGCTATAATCATTGAAATGATAAGAAAATCTGGAGGGCTAGAAAACTTCAAAACTCCCATGTCTGCAGAAAACACATTACGCTGAAACTTTTTAAATAGATGCCTAATTATGAAATCAGATTCTTTCTCACAAATTATTTTGAGCAAAGAATATCTTCGTTTAAAAATTCACTTTCCATTTTGTCCCCACAATGGAAGACGAAGTTTGAAGAATTTAAACGTGACCAAAATTCAGATTTTTTTTTTCTATTGAAGTACACATAAATGTATTTTCATAGCGGTTGTTTTCAGAAAGAACAACTATTCTGAAGTACAAGTAAGTGCGGAATAGTATTAAGTGAAGAGTTAAATATATGCCCGGCTAGCAGTTTCGAACTCAAACTTGGGGTTCAATGAAAGTTATCAGCAATCGAGGGGCCATTGATTGCGCACAAAGAGCCTTTCGTCTTGCGACATTCGAGTTCGATTTTCCGCTCACAATGCGGGCGTCGATTTTCGTCTTGCATTCTGGATTATACTTCCACGGTCCATTCGGTTTGCGTCCATATTGTTCGACTCTCGCTCGGTAGTTTTGTCGTACGGAACGTCTGCGAGAGCAACAATTGCAAATTTTTGTACTAGATGATGCATTAATTGGACTCGGCATAACAATTTCTGTGAATTAATACATTACTAGGATTCATAAAGCTTTAGGGTGCGTCCAGTTTGGCTCGCAGCCAAGTTGGTTGCACAATACACGATAAATACCTACTACTGCGACTACTCTTAATTACTTCACTCAAATTAAGTAGCATATAGCCGCTCGTAGCGCAGCCCGATATGGCTTGTTTAAAAATAAATACTTCCACACATTCAATCTAAAATAACCGACCCGTAAAGAGCTGAATAAAATACAAAATTGCTGTAACGAAATACTTTTCTGTAATTTGGAGAATAAGCGCTAAATGAAAATTCCTCAAAATCGTGTAAACGAAAATTCGCTAAACCGATATAAAGCCGGACGCATGGAACTGCACGGATAATTAACCCTCACGTTTTAAATTTCCTTTTTGGACTCTAAAACATGAAAAGCGCCTTTTTGTTCTCTTTGGTCGGCGGACGATCGTTGGTAATCCGAGGTGCAAAAGCGATAGAGAGGCTGTGCTCAGCGCATTGGAAAACAGTTATTCAATGTGCAACGTCTCTGTTTGCGCGGTCAGTCCGGTGTGCTCAGCTGAGCCGACCTTACTTGACGCTGCTGTGCTCTGATTTATAAAGCCGACGATGTCGTAAAATGTAGCCGTCTCCAACTGTCATTGAAGAGTTATAGCGACGATTAGAGCTGTCTCGTCTTAATGTCGGATTAATGTCTGAAATGTTGCTAAACTACTTTTAGACTTCCTAAACATATTCGCTGTCACCGCTTCATCATAATTTTGATTCATGTAAATATATAACACAAGAATTTTAAAGTATTTCTCGCACTTCGCTTGAATTGTTTTAATTTAGCACTCATATTTTTGGACGACCTTCGTTATCAAAGATGTTGAAATGAGGTCCTAAAAGTTAATAAGAACTTTGACAGTTCTCTGAAGTTACACAAACAGGTTAAATAACTTTCGCAAAGCGTTACCTAAAAATTGTTTTAAAGCTGGTTACACGCTCCCGTCAAAAAGCCAAAATCGACCAACAAATTCAATTAAAAGTTTTCTGCGAGTAACTCAGACCCACGAACATTAGATGAAGCTCGATTAATTATCACTCTGTTAATGGACAAAAAGAAGCTCTCTGCAGCGGCCGGCAAACAAGATTCAACTGAACTAGACAAAAGCTTGAACGTAAACAGCAATCGCTCATTGAAGCGACCCGTGAACGCGAAGCTTGGAAAACTATCCCTCCTTTTTCCCCGTTTAGTTAGAATATATTATCTATCTTTACCGTCTGTAAGGGGAAATGCGGGAGCAGCTATTTGTTTTTACAGTCGAGCGCCGGCGAACAAATAAGGTGGACAAACTGTTGAAACGGTCGAGGTGTCTATATTCCACTCTGCGGAAATTCTTCTCTTAAAATCGTTCGGGAGAGAATGTCTCCGCGATTGAACTCGAGCGAGGTAATAATTTTCTGTTCAGTTCCCATGGAGATGTTCTCGATCTGCGTATTATTGGCAGATACTTAAAGGATTTTCAAGAACGAAAGCGATATCGTCTATATGAATTTTCTTTCTTTTCGACTTTTCGAGTTTATCTTTATTACTTGTTTATTTCGAGCTTACAAGTTATTGGTTTTTGTCAATATGTACTATTATGCTTGTATCGAGTATAAGAAAATACAATAGAATGTAGGACAGTAAAATTTGACATAATCGTTAAAAGGATTTATACGACAAAAATATCTAAATCTCCATATTGACGAAGAAAGAAATTTACTGTGAGAGCCGAACAATCTATCTTTTGTGGAGACCTGCTAGTAATTTATTTGTCTGAATTTACTTAAGTAATTTAGGTTTTCGGAAAACACAAAGCGAATAAGAGGGTTTCGTCCGATGTTTGAGGGTAGTTGAGACTAATTCATTGCGCTCTCTCGGAGTAGGCTTTGGGTAAAATGGAATAGCATTGGAACAGTGTAATAATCGAGCTGTATGTAAATTTATGTAATATACTTACTTCGGAAGAAATTGGAGCCATTAGGGATTCAGATTACTAAAACATTGGTCTGCGATGAAGGCAACGTTTCTAAACCACTCACGACCGAATTGGTAAAGTGGAGTTCATGTGTAACACGATATCGAGACTCGGAGTGAATGTTAAAAGTCTACTGTTTGCTTTCCTAGAATGATAGAATACTGAAATTACATTTCCATTTTGCATCAATATTTTTTAGTAAGCGCTTATATCGATTTCTATCTAAAATGGTTTCACAGAAACCAGTTTTGATAAATCTAATAATATCAAATTAGTACAACAAATAAAATCTATCGAAACAAAACATCCAATAAAATTCCAAATCTTTTCTTCAAAGTTTTAAATTGGACGGCCCAATTGACGCCTCAACATCGAAATTACCCAATTATTTAAAAGAAACCCAATCTCTTTGACCACTGTCAGCGAGAAATACTGCAGGAATTAAAAAAAAAACTCGCTTTGTTTTTCTTGAGGACGGGACGGCGCCGGCGACGGAAAATACAAATAGTCTCCTACAATAATGTTTATGAGTGTCCTTTCATTAAATTTATTGTGACAGAGTTCCCACTTCCGCGGATAAGGCTCACCTAGATTGAGGTTCTTAATCTGAAATGTAGTATCTCGAGTCTACGAAGACTTACTTTAAAGAAATGTAAAAGAGTATACTAAGCACTGTGTTTGTAAAGCATTTGAAGCTAGGTAATAGTTAAATATTGACTTTTCCAGACAGTTAACACGTGTGAATTAATAAGGCAAATGACACCAACGAAATGCAAACAAATATTTGCGTACATTAGCATTTGTAAATATTTTGGCCGTTGTTCGGGGAAGTTGTAGCGTCGGATAACTTTCGCAGACTAAATGTGAACGAACCGTGGAACAAAAAGTAGTTACAGGTTTCAGGAAGCCGTAGAGTGTTGTCTGCGACTGCGGGGGCCGGCAGACTACGTAGTTACGTACGCCGACTACGCGTGACACTCGACTTGCCCCCGATCGCTCCGGATACAACGCGAATACGATCGATGCACTTACCATGCTTACAAAATACGAAGCAATACGCGCTTTTTGTCACTTCACTAGTCGAGGTTTTATGGCAGTTGTTTGGATAGAGGATAGAGAACGCTCTGTAGTTACATGTGATGTTATCTGTGACGTCTTGATTACAATGTACTGGTTTATGTCTACTTTTATTGATCGTTTCGCTTAGAGCTTGAATGAGGAGACGACCGTATTACTAGAGCGCCATATCACCAAATGAGGAATAAAAAATAAGGATGAACGCGTAGCTCAACAAATGAAATGATCCCTGAGCAGTCAATGTTTAATTAAATTGATGAATGTCCGGTCGCAAAGCCTCGTTCCGCTCTGGCTCACATTAAAAATCGCCAGATAAAAGTTTATTATACGCAATTGTTGAGTAAAAATAGACGGTGGTGTCGGGAGGCAGACCTGCCGGCGCCATCGCCTCGTCTGCCGCCAGCCACTCGCCAGCGCCACCAGACGAACGCACTCGCCTGCTCCCGGTAACCCCCCGAGATTACACACGAAACGACGTCAAACTCGATTGCGATTGTGTGAGCGCACAACTGAACAAAAGCAAAAGAAAAGCCGTAGCATTTTCCGATTTGAAAATAGATGCTTTTATTAGGTACGTTTCGGTTTGTTGTGTGAACGATGTCTGTAAAGGGTATCGAAAATTCGATGCTAGAATAAAATATTTGTAATTTTTTTGTGAATGTTGTTATCACCCAAACAAGATTTTCCATCACGTAAAAAACCACAAAAACTAATCGAATGGATTCCCAGTATCGATCGAATTTTCATTTATTTTCCAATATCGAATACGTAATAATAACAAGAACAAAGGACACATGATAGAACGTTATACACACCGCACTAGTGTATAGTAAAGTTAGTACAAAAGATAGTGAACCGTATGAATGAATGCACCCACGCTACATGAGCAAAGGACCAGGAAGTTTATAAGCCAGCCCCTCGCTCCGCCGACTGGACTCACATCAAAGCGAAGTGGGAAATCAACACTAACTTTCCAAACAATGGAATCTGGACAGACAAGACAACAGTATTTATTTGGCGGATTCATTATGGAAAAGATTTACATGAAAACGTGCAAAACAATGTTAGAGCTAGAACTGTTGGTTAGTGTTGCGGTTATTGTTGAAGACTTGAGAGTTGTGAAATTAGTTTTTGGAAAATTATGATATGGAGGAAAATAAGAATCAAGTCTTTTCAACAGAAAACCAACAATGAAAAAAACTAATTTTCGTACCAACCGAAAATCGTAAATTTTTGTAAGCGAAAATGCATGTTCCGTAAGTTTATGGCTTTTCACTAAAAGTGTTATGTCTACAACATAATGAAATGCAATAAACGTTACATAATATTAGCGGAACCTAGCAACATCACGCTACTCAAAAATAAATGTTGCCATTGATATTGTACCAGTCACTCATTTCGACTCATACCCAGAAGAATGTCGTACGGCTCATTTAGTTATTTTTGCCAGGTATAAATTATACTACGGAATTTAAACATTGGTGCATCTGGAACACAGAAATGTCACACGGCTTTGAATTGAGTAGATACTATCGCTGTTACTGAATTTATCTTAGTAGTTCCAATGTGTATTTCTCATGCAGAAAGCATTAGATTAGGTCGAGTTCTTCCGAGAAATTATTCAAGCGCACTTATCTAATCTTTCCTATAACACATTAGTAGCCCTGCTGTAATGCATAGGATCTAAAAGACAAGATAATGTAACAATAAAACAAGCTATTTATAAAGCTGTCCGCTCAGGAAAGCGGCTGAAAGCGGTGAAGCGACATCTACTCTATTTGTCTCGGCTAACACAACCGCTGGCCACTTCTCTCTTCGCGTCGCCTCCTCCTAGTTTGCGTTAAGGATTTTATCGCTTTTTCTCTAGGGTTGTGCTTGTTACTTTGTTTTTCGTAGATGTTATGGTTTAGAAACATCCAAGCTTCACTGCAACGAGATTGAAGTTGGTGTATTCTTTATTACAGTATTTTCATTTTACGACTCACAAGTTTTTACTTTTCTCGTAAAGAAAACTCTTAAAATATTATAAAGGTTTCTTGAAATTTGAAAATATTTTGACGTGTCAATGGAGATGACAAACGCAGAAAAATAATAATCAATTATAATTTATACACAAACCCGATTCGACGTTTGCAGACAAAACAACTCGCGACTCCGTCCGGAAGTGACATGGCGCCGCATTGCCCGTAGTGCTGCTTTTATAATATCGATATCAATTTCCAAATTGTATCTTTACCCCGAAGACATAAAGACTAAAATATAATGATAGGTGAGAGCAATATAATCTTTCGATTTGATACTGCCTTTGTCGCGAGGAAAATTTCCTTTTATTGTGTTAGCGAATGCTTATTGTATATCCGACCGTTTTCGCCATTGTAACAGTTACGCCGCCGCACCTCTTCGACATTACTTTACAATTGTAAGATGACAAATAGCCAAATCGGAACGATACATTAATTCCTCTTCGAAATGGGGATTTGGCGCGTTCCAGTTCTATTGTTAATTTACGAGAACCGTGAAAATGAAAGGGTCCGGATTACGGGTTCAATTGTCGCAACGATCGGCTATAATTAATTATATTTGCTCTAGGTTTTTTTTCTGATGGTAATTAGAATCGACACATTAATAAAATAGTAAGAGAAGAGTGTGGACTTACCTCTTCCTCAGTGGTGGCCGTGTTGACGGAGTCCATGCTTTGGCAGAGCGCGAGCTCCATGTTCTTGTGTTGCGGCGAAGCGGGACGGGGCGAGGGCTGCTGCGGCGGCACCAGCGCGCCTTGTGTCGCTCCTGCCGCCTGCTGCGCGCCTGCGCCGCCCGTAGCTGCAGGGCTCTGCGCCGCTTGCAGACTCTGCGCCGCCTGGAGGCTCTGCGCTGCCTGGAGGCTCTGCGCCGCCTGTAGGCTCTGCTGAGCTTGCAGGTTCTGCAGCGACTGGTGCGCCAGGTTCAGCTGATGCTGCTGCACGATGCTCTGCTGCACTATGCTCTGCTGCACTTTGATGTGCTGGTGCACCGCGAGCTGGTGGATGGGGTGGAGAGACGTCGGGGGCGCGGGGTACGGGGGGGAGAGCCGCTGGCGCTTCACTTGCGCACTCTGCAGCGCTTCGTGCAGCCTCTTCACCGGAAGGGGGCTCTGGCCGAGGTTATCCACGGCTGTGGCTGGGCGGGCCGGCCGAGTCACGTGACTCTGGCGAGCACCGACAGTGGCAGCGACAGGTTAGGGACCGCGCGCGGCGCGTCGCGGATCGATGTCGACGTATCGACAACGGCGCAACACTACGCTCGTTGCGGTACGCGATATTAATTGACTTATCAAAGTAGATTGTTAAAGGACAGCTATTTGCGAATGTTTTATATTAGCGCCGTAGCACTTATGTATTCATTCGTATAAGTTGATCCTCTGCTTGTAAACCACTCCTGAAATAAAAAGAAAACAAAGTTAACGTAACTATTCTGAGCAACAAATTGGTAAACTACAATTAATCACTCAAGGCAGTGATGCAACGCACGCTCATGAAACACTGTTCTTTCAAATCTTCAGCTAAAGTATACCTAACTCATGTATTTTCTGAATTGTAAGCTCCAATTAGGGAGACAATCTTCTTATGACGCGCGTTCGGCACGGTGAATCGATGAGTACCATCGAAAAAGGTATTTGTATCACATACCTACATCCTCATTACTTTAAAGAGGTTATTTTTTGCTTCCAAATTACATGCTTATATTTGAAGCAAATAACGGAACGAAGGTACTTTGGAAAATTTTGAAGCAGCTCTTACAAGATTTTCTGCAGCTATAACGCAGATCATTTCAATAAAATGAACACATACTTACTAACATAGCCTAGTAAATAGTCATAAAGGTGTACAGAGTAATTGGTTACGGCTTTGTTCGGCCATTTCTAAAACAATAACGCTAATGAATGACTTTATAGACGCTTTAGTACTTCAAACAAAACGTTAGACATTCGTATGTCTCGCCTGTTAGTGAGAAATTAACAAGAATTATACGTAATACCTACCTACTTATATTTTCTAACGTGAAAATATTTTTTGAGTAAATTTATGATTATGAGACCGAAAAATAGTGAACTAGCTCTATTGCCTCGTGTCGGCAGAAACTAATGCCGTAACACCCGCTAAAGCGTTTTTCATGTAGATATCATTTATTCCAAGATGACATACCTATTATTAAATCTTATAGGTAAACATAAAAGATCCATAAATATGATCTATTACTCAAACTAATCACAATAAAATATGGTCACTATACCGATTGAATCATTCTACACCTAATACATAACGGTATACGACACAGTTTACACTGCATTAAAATATATATTATTTTTATAAGTCAAAGAGTGCCGATTGCAATGTGTGGGCCGTAGTCAACCATTTAAACGGTTAGTCATCGCAGTAAACGTCTAGAATCGTCTAAATTACAGGCTAGACTGATGATATCAGTAGAATAATTTACTTAGATGGCGTACTGGGTTTATGAGCCAGTACTAGAGGTCTAGGTTCATAAACTTTATATTGGGTTTTTTTTTATACAAAACGGGGAAACTCTTGGCCTAAATCTCACCTGATGGAAAGTGATGATTAGGCCGAAGATGGAAGCGAGTTTCACTGGGAATCCTCTTACACAGAGGAACTGGCTATCATACCTCTGACTGCCGGAACACAACAATGCTGTTAACATTGGCGACAGACTTAGACATGATGGTGGTAGCTTGCCAGGCGGACTTAGAACAAGTCCTACCACCAACCAAATCGAGCAAAAAATTTGCCGCTGCTGGGAATCGAACCCGGGACCTCTGGGTCTGAATCAGGTGGTTTAACCACTAGACCACGGAGGTGGTCAGTGTCACCTGTTTAGCACAACCCGGGGACCACGTGTAGGGTTCGCTGAAGGGTATTCTCCTACGGACGCGGGTGACTCGAATCGGCCCCCAAAACAAGGGTTTGAGAACGAGTGCGGATCTAAGGACCCAAAATTCGAAGAACAAGGTTGGTATCTATATCCTATAAATCCTAGTAAAATAAACCAACAACTTACGTAAGACCAAACATAAATAGACGAAAAATCAAAATCATAAATAATATTGTGTCCTTTACCAGCGTTGTTAAAACCGGACACAGTCTTAATATGTAACAATCACGTGTAAGACCATTACGTTCGTCAAGGCTGCTTTTTGCCGCGACTCCGTGACTAAGCCGACTCGGTATCTAATGTAAAAAACCGTACTTCACAAAAGCGATCATACGTCCAACTTCCAAATTACAATGATGTACGCACGAAGTAAGGCCATTCAACACTGATACTTATAAGCCTTCCACAAACGGAACGACTGCAGTTGCGACAACAGGCGATTAACTGCATATGAAGACGGGAAATCTTAAAATTTTGAAAATCTGTGCAGACATAGAAACACAGTTGCGAGTATTGGTGTTCGCCGTCAGTTTTCGGTTACTGCAGTTGGTCACAAATTCAATTTAATATTGCTGCAACTAGCAACTGTCAAATTTGTTCCACGTGTATCAAGTTGTTGGTTTCTGAAACCAGTAACTGCAACGTTTCGAGCATCGTCACTCCCTCACAGTACCCTGCAACGGCCTGCGCAGATCTTGAACAACATCAATCGTTGAAATCGTAAACGGGCTCTTTTTGCAGTCGCAACTGGCCACCATAAAATGAATCATTTAAATAGTTAGTAGACAAATAAAGTTGCTCCGTCTGCGAAAAACCTTAATGCCCCTGCTCTGTGTGCTTGCTACACTTATAATAACACAGTTCCTCTCAAGTTACGCAATCTCAAGAATATTACTTGACTTTTTGTCAGACCAAAGTAACAATGATCTGTGCAGACGGTTTCACGAAACGTACCTTTTGACCACTTTGTCCTCACGACCGCAAAATTACTTAATTGTGTTCCCCTAAACGTGTGAACTATCAATGTTATTTTGTAAACTAATTACTTGCTGGACAAAGTAAATTGGCTGGGAAAAACGTCTGCATTAAAAACGAGTAAATCGAGCCTTCGAATTCTCACAATTTGAAAAGAACCTTCTGAATGAAATGTTATTCTTTTCGATGACTATAATAGATGAATCATTTTAACTGTAGCCGCATAGATAACGCTTGAATTTACTCTTTGGGATAAACTACTCTCCATATTCGGCTTGAATAAGTCTCAATGACTTTACTCAAAGACTAGACCAAACGAACACTTCAGATAAATAAATACATAGGTTATACTGTTCAAAGGGACAAATATATATACAACGCTTCTCGTGACTGTACCATTACCAACCAATGAAATTTTTTTAACCGTGGTAATTAAAGTGTCGCAAATGAATCTTACTTACTTACTCATCGTTGGAAAATAAGCTTCTTATACCGTCTAGAAAAGATCGAGACAGACTTCAAAGTATATTATTTTAGTTTAAAATAATCTGAAATTAGTTTAAATTAGATTTTAAGTCTAAAATAAGTATCAAGTTCAAAAGCTACTCAAACTAAATACTGAGCAAATATTATTGAATTTACTATTCGCTCAATTTATTGGCAAACTTATAAATCTTGTTTGACAATCGCCGATAGTAATAAAAGCAACAACAACAACAACTTTTCATTCATTCGACAGCAGTTTTGTATTCTCAGTTTCTCCAACATTTCCTTTGACAGAGAAGCAGCAATACTGTCGTAAAACTTTTCAAATATATTTAAAGCTTGTAGCATATTGAAACGTGAATTTATCTTAACATCTGACCAGTACGAACTACGAAGTATACAACATGAGGGTGGGTGCTGACCGGTCTATTGCTAGCATTAGTGTGTGTAACAGCCAACATTCAAATTTGGAACATTTCTGTGGCGCATTCACCTTGTGTTGCTTGGAGCTGCGTTGGCTTTTGTTTAACATTGACGTTTGATTAAAGGTAGTGATCGCAGGCGGAAAGTTGAAGCCTGACGTTCGTTATCGAGAATTGGATCGTGTAACAAGCGTGGTACTGACGTTAAGCTCGCCACAACATAACTGCGAAAGAATGACTGATACAAACCAACCTGTATGTAGTATTAGTATTAACTTTTATTAGAAATCAGATTAACACCACATAGTATTATTCTGTATGGAGTAAAAAAAGAATCATATTTGTTATGAGCTATTCACTGATTACATGTATGCAAACACTAGGTCAGCCAGTGAGGACCAAGCAGACTCTAATATTTGAAAAGTACACACGCGCGGAAAAGTCCATCGCGCAATATTTCCTACTTCGCTGAATACTTTAATCCGTTCGTGTATTTATGCTGCGGCGGTGTCGGTAAATAAGTCCCGGCCAACTCTTACAGTTTCCATTTGTTATAACTACTAAGTCCCGCCGAGATCCCGGACTTTCGCGGGACTTCGTACCTACGGGATGTAAAGTTCGGAATAAGTGATAAGTAGATTGAATTGGACAAATCATAATAATATTTTGGTATCTACCAGGGTTGGATTAAGATTGAAGAACGCTTCCGAAGCTTTATTTAGCCAAATTATGCTATACAAGTGTTATAAGCTATTTCGTATGAGATGGGAAAAAAAGAAAATATGTATCACATAGGTAGATTTTTCCAGCAAAAATTGTTTCGTAAATCGGAAGGATCAGGTTTTCCTTATTGTGGGGTAAAGTTGGACCGGAAAAGTTAAATGAAATGCTTGGTTCTCATGCAGCTACTATACTATTTGTTATGTTTTCCGTAAATTATTTATTCAGAAACCTTCTTCTTTTCAATTAAACCAACGAAATTGCAACAAGTTACTAGCTGACCCAGCTGAACATAGATATAAGACTGATTACCTATATGTCTGTGCGGTCGACGTTTCTCCCGACCAAATTCTATACAAAGTTTTTTCTACTTTTTCGGAAAAGTTTTCCATTTCAATTTTCCTCACATCTGAATTGTATTTTTCTTTATGTTCGTAAAAGCCTGCTATTACGTTAATTAGCCTAATCTGTCCATACGTGATAGTGATTAGGTATATACAGAATTTCTTCTAAACATTCGAAGTTACTGAGTTCAATTTTATTAATAATCGCAGTAACTAAAACGCCTCATTAAAATCGGCTCGAATAATGAGCGATAACATTATTGTGCGGTAGGTAACATCATACTTATTATAAGAACTCGTAGCTCTATTTTGCGTCCTACTCCACTCGCGCCATTCAAGATACGCACCCCTCCTATAAATTACATTACGCACGAGTATACAATGTCATCAATTTATTAATCGATGTTAAATACCGTGAATAAATTATTCGATCGGACGGTAACGTCATTATTGATAACGGAATAAAATCAATAAGCGAGCTGCGAAGTGAGTGCGTCGGTTAATTCGGCTCGTTCGGAACTGATCACATAAATACGCGATTTAAGTTGCCGTGTTCCGCGATTCTAATATTAAACCTTACACAAATCTCATACCTACTATATTTAGAGACGGAAGCCGTTGGAATTTCGCGAATAACGTGATAAGAGTACTTGTTAACCATACACTGTATCAATTACTGCTAATTAGATTAGTTAGAGAAACTTTTGTTATGCACAGTATGTACTTAATCTTCGTTAAATAATTACCCTTACGCTTACTTGCCCTTACTTGCCCATCCCTACCCTTAAAGTTAAATCCTGCGGTCAATGAGTATTCATATTGCCTCAAACTCCTTTAATTTAATTTGAAAACTATGGGGTTGGGTACAAAGAAACAGTTGGGTAGAGGGCGGACCCCGCGTATCTGAGGTGTAGTGGCGGCACAAGTTTGTCAAACTGACAAAAACAACTCGTGTATTATGAGACAGGTCGAAGGTAACTTCATTAAATTTTACTTTCGCGGAAATAAAATAAGAAAAGGTTTTCACATTAATGCAGGAGATACGAAGTTTTATTTCTACCTGCCAGTCTTTTGAAGTTTGAAGGACAGTTCTTTAGATAAAATATTTGAAAAAGATATCATATATTTGAAGCTTTTTTTTGTACCTTTTTTTTTGTTTTTAGTTTTTTTTTTTGTACCTACCTATTTGCTTTTTTATGTTTTTGCCACTCTTTTTTTACAATGTTTTTTTTTTTCTTTTGCTGTGTCTGTGTCGAATAAATGTTTTCTATTCTATTCTATTCTATATGATATTTTTTATCAGAACACTGAAATTTAACCAAAGTTTTAATTAAGTCGTTGGAAAGGTAACGAGGTTTTGCCCACTAGTATGACAGCCACCTAGTATTTAACTATCCGGATGACGTAAAGTTCAAGATTTGAATCACTGATTACAGCCATCAAGTTAATTTATTGGAGGTAAATGACCAGAATGACACACTTTTCAAAAGATTAATAGCTGCACGGGGCGATTTAAAATTAAAGTAATTTAAAATTGTCGCGCTAATCCAAAACTGTGAGTAACACCAATTTACGTAATGTCAAATTTTATGACCAATATTTTAATGAGAAAACAACCATCGTCAGCAGATATTTGCTACATGCTATCTGTTACACTTAAGTAAAACTGTGGCGAAAATAACTGGTTCTCTGTAAAAGGTAGGTAGGAGGCACTGCATACTCATCAACCAAAATTTTAAACCTACATGTACGTACAGTTCTACCTGGTTCTCAGGTATACAATAAATAGCGAAAACCATATCAACGAACAATTGAATGCATTCATGAATGTGGCTAACAAAACAAGTCCATTCAATTAACATCGTCGGCCTGACGACCGATGGAACCATTCGCGTAATGAAATTTGTACAGGACACAGACCGAGCTACAGCTATTTATAATGATTTTTTGCCTTTCCATCCGGTCTGCAGCAATAATGTAATTAAAGCATACCTACTAAACATTCTCTCCCACAATATCTTCGCAAAACGAATTTCGCCAAAAAACATTCGTGAAAAGAACTTTCTCCACAATGGTGTCTAATTAGTTACATTTACAGTGAAAATTAGCGTCTCTTCGTACAAAATTCAGTCTAATTCCTCGAGAAATGAACCTTTGTTACACGCGGGCCCATATTCATAGTGAGCGGAGCGTCCCGCAAATTGAATCTAATTGCCGCAACGAAGTGTTGAATCAGACCGACGGCCCTGGCGGAGCGGTGGCCTAAATAGCGCCTATTTACCCATTTAGGATCAGAAATACTGAACACCCACAGACCACCTGTTTAAGGAATGAAATTTTCACGAGACGGTGACATCAGCTGTCGCGCGACCGTCTTCGTCAAGCGCCATCTGCCTGGATCGTGTTCGCGCTAGACGCCAGTTTGACTTAGGATGACTCAGACTTCCAGAACCAACAACTAGAAATGTATTATAGGAATTTATACTTTAATGAACATAATTTCTAGTCTCCTTTCTTCAAGTAATATGGAAACTGAAAGCAAACTTTAAAGCTATCAAAGAGGTATTTGGGATTTCATACTACCCAGGTGCTAAAACAGTAACTTTTATCGCTGTTTCTAACGACGTGAAAGCAATACTAAGAGTGTGTATTGTGTGTACTAAACTCAAAAGAGTAGCACATAACAAATTATTGACTTTGACAATTAAAATACCGGAGTATCGTGTTTGGTTGTTTTAACTCAACACGTGAGGCCATCAATTCGATCGTTTAAAAGGTTTTTCTGTACATTTTTCAGCAGGCTTGAGACGTTGTTGCTCAGTGCTCACTAGAAACCACGTCATGCTACATTGAATTAATCACCTAAATAGATTTTATTACTGCAAATATTTACATTTGCTGTAAAGTGATGTCTGTAACCAGCGCACTAGTTTTATTTCGACTCTGCGAGCGAGGCGTTTGCTCCTTATTTCTTTATTTTATTTTATGGTTTTTAAGAAACGGCCAATATTACGTTTTCCATGTTTAAAACTAAAACATATCCATGACTTCATCACTCTCATTTGAAATTATGTGCTTGTAGTTTGGGTTTTCACGGATAAGGTTAACGGGATAGCGGACTAGAAGAGAATTTCCACCCAATGCTTCCTCTTACAGACAATCTCAAATAGCTGTTTAATGTTTAGGCATTGAATGCTGATGAAAATGGAGAGAATAGACAGACTGATAATTCCTTGGTTTGCATAGGAAATTGTTCGAAAATATTTCAAATACCCGTAATTCTATTCGTTCTATCTGATTGCTCAATTTCCATGCGCGAAGCGTCACTGGAGCACTAATTAGTGTCACACGTATCACATCGCCACCTGTGGATATCCATATTTTCCTAATAAAATCCGATAAATATACATTTTTATTGCTAGCATTTCGGCTCGTCATTACGCGAGGCACTGCAGCCTGTTGTGAAAGAGGCCTCACCGCTGAAATCGTGACAATGCTATATTTTTTATTGCAAATCAATGCTATCCGATCGCTTTTCGGAACACACAAAACAAATTGCTAGTCGGCGAAAATCCTATCAAAGCTATTTTATACCTATGCGCCACGCGATGCGACTGTTTGATGTCTCGTGCCAAGTATTCAGTTGTAAGAGTTACCTTTGATTTTTTTTTTGTGATATGATTTTTTCTATTTATCTTTTTAAAGCACCACTTCAGGTTTACACTTCTCACTAGCATCAGCTTAAGTAAAGCTTTGAATTCTGCACTATTAAGCAATAAAAAACTTCCGAAACATGATAATATTAACTGTCGTTTCCTGTTTTGCTTACTTGAAATAGACACAAGAATTTTTTAATATCTACTTTCCAAATAACAATTTCCTCCAAGTCACAAATTGGTCTAAATGGACGTCCAACTTCCGAATGAGTCGCAGCCAAAGTGCCTCGCCTTTTTTTCTATGAAGGTGATCCATACAAACATAATAATTGCTAGCAATAAATATACCTGCAAAGGTTACAAGAGTGTGACTGGAACACATCAATCTATATTTTGTGCGGCTATAATTAATTTAACTAGCGGCTATTAGCGCCCTTATAGAGCATAGTCATGTCACAGTGACGCAACCACAACAAAAGCAGACCTTGGTACTTCTACCACCATTCGGAACCGCGCAGTAATTACATCAACCAAATAATACTACGTACAAAATAGAGGGAAAAAAAATGGAAAGCATGCTCATTGGCGGTGTTGAAAAAGTCTACAACATACAAGAACTTCCTTTAAAAAATTGTAAATGATGTCAAACAAACCCGCGGCTTTTTCAGTGAATCGTAAATTAGACAGGCGTATATTTTCATCGTCCCCATATATTTGTTTTAGAATAGAAATTTAAATATAGCAACTCTGACTGAACAAATAAATTTTGAATCATTGACTTTGACCCAAAATTGATATTTATGAAATCTTGTGGCTCTTTGAGAACACTGAAACTAATTCAATGAGTGCCAATGTTGGACTCAAGACTGCACATTGTTCTTATTTGTTGCTAGTTACATTCCTCATACTCGTACACGCGCCTTTTTACCACTTAGCTTCAAATAAGCTCACGTGTAAAGTCTGAATGGGTTTGGCCTGTGCTAGCTAAATCATAGTAACAAATGTATACTTCAGTAAGGAAAATAAAATAAAACGAATAAAGAAAAATGAAAACAGACACAGACCTGAGACCGATACTGAATGATTTGACATTGAAATTAGGCCTCTCGTAATAAAAATATATTGGATTGAAATTGTAAAGGCATCATAAAAACCCGAGGAGAACACGTTTAAGTGAGAGATATAATTAGCAATTATTGAACATTCACGAGGCACAATCTCAATCGAAGACAATTTTATTACAGCTACAAGCTTCAGAATGGCCATCGAGAATGGGAACTAAAAAAATAAAATGGTACCCGGTGAGAAAAATCTAATCAGCCGTGAAAATGTACTTAATTTCAAATTACGAATATGCAATTTGAGCACAAGCAACCAGCTTGTAGTTAGCATTGTAGACACAATGTGATTACGATTGCAATACTTGAGAATATTTCTCCATGCAAATATGGGAACCTGAGAAAAACAGTTTACATCAACTGTTTATTTTCTCACACATTTACGAGTGATCGACAGAAAATAGGCTCATTGGCAACCTTTTACTCTGCAATCAACAAAGTAAGTTCGCTAGTGTTTTACTCGAGGCTGTATCAGTTGTTCTTATTAGAATTTGTCCGAGTGGCACCTTTACCAACTTTGTCGATTTATTAAAAGTTTGAATCAGCCTATCCTTCAAACTTCTAACGCCTAATGTAATTTGACTTGAATCCACGGCGGAGCATACTTCCATTAACTCAATTAACCTCTCATTTCTTCTGGCAGGGAGTCTAATGGTCACGGCGCCGTTCCAGAGGTCATTTTCATTTGTTGGGATCAATTAGTTAAAGTCCTGTAATACGTCATGGTGGTACATAAATCATATAATTATTTCTTCGATTACAACACAATAGACTGAAGGATAGTAGACAATTGTTATAATTTGACGGTGAGTCCAATGCTTCGAAGTTTGTTGTATGCGACGTCAGTTTGTGTTGATTCCGTCACTGTCTCCTAAAACATTATTAATGGGTGTACGTGTTTATCTAAGGACGTTGACGAGTTTTCGACCGTGGCGATGGGAGGTCTCGTCTGTCTTGCATTTGTGTAGCCATCAACCGTGAAAAAAGTCGTCCATTTACATCAACTTCATTCCACAAACTGCCAAACGCCACTGTATTTGAATGCAAATAATTTGTTAAAGTTTTAACAAACTCTGCGCTGGTCGCTAACTCGTGTTATGCAAATCTTTGTAACAAGACCCATTGTTTGCGGCGATTGAAACTGATATTGTGAAAGAATGCTATCGACAGCAGTTACATCTCGAATACAGTTCGGTAATTAGTCAACGTGGCCGATCTAGCGGCGCACAATTTAACAATGATTAGAGTAATAACATTAGTATTTACCATTTCGATGATATAATCATTGAACCCAAATCAGGAAATATAGACTGGTGATATTTCTAGTTTTTCCTTAACTGTAATTAGCAATTTGAGGAAGAAATTGACGTAGTTGCGATTAATATGATTACCTATTGTAAACCGTCAGAGCAACATTAACCAGCGAATAATTACTTTCGAGAGTATTATTGTTTGAGTTTTCTAGTTTCTTTGTCACGCAATTGAATCGCATTACGAACAAACTGACCATTCAATAAATCATTACACAATTGGCTTTCTCTTCATTATGAAATTCATATCAACAGCTTTTGATACAGTTTTCTTTTTGTTTTTTTCTTTCCAATCAACATGCGGGCCAAATTTCTTCAAGACATTATGCATTTTAGATGTTTTCTTTTTTCTGTAGTGTATACTTGGACAGTTCGTTTGTAATCATTTCGTCCATACATCGACAACATCAATTGAGTTAGTCGTATGAATAATAACTGTTACATATGTATTTCGTCATTGTTTGGATCCAGTACAATGCGTAGTGGTTTCAGAAAGTGCTCCCGCTGCCGTTGCCGATACTTGGCAGTAATTTCTACGTTGCTATTGTTGTGAGCCCCGCTTTTGTGACTTTTGTGTATCACACGAATGACATGACTACGCGTGTTTCTCATTTCGGCTTTCGTTTTCTCAGAAATAAGTCATTCTTTTTTGAGTAGCCAATAATGTTCTTCAATCAATCAGATTTATTTAATACTTAACTTAAATATTTATTAAAGTTAAAGAAATATTTAAAAGATTTTTTTTTTATACTTGTAAGAGTCTGATAAGTTTTAGCATCTCTGCAAGTAAAAGCAGTAGCAAAAATTTACAATGTAGCCTTATCTTAAGCGGCGCAAACAATTAAAGGATCATAAATTCATATCGTGACTAATAAGAGTTGCGCGCTTAACCAAAACTTTGATAACATGCCGCACTATGTGCAAATTCACTTGCTGATAACTTTTTACTAAAGTAATTTAGCTGATAAACCCCGGCAGCTTTTCCGAAAGTATCTCAAGTGAAATTAACAATCGCCAACAAGTGTTGCAATTAATACGTTGCATCCGACTGCCTTTTGCAAACAAGAGTCACCGTTACCTAGAAAACAATAGCACATCTCACAAGCACACACACTGCATTCGTCGGAAAACGCACATGCACAATTTTCCGAACACCGGTTACGGACACTGCGTCGGTCGCGTCAGAGCAAAGAGCGGCACGTACAAGCGCTGCCTCTGCGCGCGAAAGACTGACGGCTGTCGGGCGACGGGCGGACTGTGAGCGAGCGGGACGCGCGGCGGGCGTGCCAACACTCTGCGCGCGCATGACGCCTCTCTGTCCTACGCCCGCGGCTCCCATACAGTGGTCTCGCTCGCACACGCCCGAGCACACCTTCAGTTCCCGAGACAGGTGTTCCTATCCCTGTGTGCGTCCAGATATGGCGGGCTTCACGTGTATGCGCGCTTCCTGCGGCGGCGGATCGTTTTTTATGCCCGGCAGAAATTATAAAAAGTAAATGGAGGGAAAATTAAATAAAACGTTTACAATGAAGCGTTTTCCTGTGCGCTTTCAATGATTCAGTGTGCGCTATTTTTCAGGGTGGATATCATCAGAATACACAGGCAGCATGATTACGGGGCTTTTTACGGATGTTTGAGTGATGTAGGCGGGCGTAATTAGGCACGGGGCGGAAAGGTATATTGATTGCGGTGACGCGGCTTTGTGGAAAAATCGATATTTTTGTATTAAAGGTGGCACGCGATGTGTCCGGTCCGTGCGTCCGTGGATGAGTAAACCTTCGTATCGATCCAACGCCGACAACTTTCGACCCTAGTTTATGGCGCGCACTATAACTTGAGCCACACTTACCTATGAACGTTATCGAGAACGCTTTGGCTGAACGACCTCGTCTTTCATAAAATCTCGAACGACTTGAGCTCAAAAGCCAATATTTGAGATTTTATAGAATCAACACATATAATTTTGGCAAGCCTCATCTAAAAGTGGATTTGTATCGCCACCACATCCGGCCGAACACTGAATTCACTATAAGTAATACACCGAATACCGTTTCAAGGAAATATTAATATTTAAAATATTTCTAAAGAATATAACTATATCACTGTCTGACTTTGTCTGTGTCATCTCTGGCCTAGACCAGAGTCAAGAGCAAACCCAACTCAAACTAAAAAATACATAGATATATGTATATAATTTATCTTTCAGGCAACTAACATAAGAAACAACGGGCAGCTGTGGTTCAAACAACTTCAGAAGCCTCCAACATTGTAACTTTGACTGTTTTCATTCCCACTAGCAATTTGAGAACCTCTATACTACAACAAACGTGAATACCAACCTAGCCTATTCCCAATTCGAACTTGAATTCTGATTCTAAATTTTTCATGAGCTGCGGCAACATCGATAGGTAATAACATCTTGGGTTTAAACATCCTAGTACTGCGTTACTTTATGTTAGGGTTGTATTTTTGTAACTAATTTCCGCCGTAAGCTATCTACGCAAGTGCGGAATTCCGCAAGAAATCTCACCTCCGCGGCTCCGCATCCGAATCCAATGGTATCATGTAGGTACCATCTAGTTGTAACGAAAGTCTACTAAGCGGAATTCCACCATATCAAAAAGACTGAATTGAGTTCAGAAATGGAGGTTACAGTAAAGCTTTTACCTTAATTCCATCTTTAATTTTTGTGCCATATATTTTGCCCCTCGGTTACTAGATCTTTTTTTGTTCTTAACATGAAACAAGTTATTAACTATTTTTTAATCCGGAGAATTGAAGCCCTGCATCTACACTTTCAAACCTTCCTCCGCCAAAAGACCTTAACACACTATAGATACTTCTCACTTCAGCCAATCCAACACCTTACTTAACAATAATTTTCCTTTCCACTGAGTTCTTATGACTCTATACACAAGGGTCAGTTCGACCTTAACGTATAGATTAGGTCAACTTTGATGAACCCCTTGTATATCCGGGTATAACAGGATAGAGTGGAGTGAAAATGAGTGGTTGTTTATGAGGCATGCACTTATAAGGACTTTGACGAAAATTGGCATAGTTTTATGTCTTATTATTTTATGGTATGCGTCATGGTTGGCGCATATACACGCGTTTTTTTTTTTCTTTCTATGCTTGTGCCCCTGTTTCTCCCAAACTTTTTTATACAATACCAAATACCAACTGTCGATTTAAGCTCATTAGTTAGATCTCAAACGAAAGGAACGATAAAGTTTTAAAACCTTTAAATTTTATTCATGTAATCTGACTCAAAGGACCAAAATTATTAAAACTGATTTTATTAAAAACTAAAAAAATACAACAGTATGTTAGCTAATAAAAACCTGCAATTATAGCTAAAGGCACCACGTACTTGCGCCAATAAGCTTTACAGATGAATCCAGCAACTCTCTCGTTTTCACCACTTCGAATCTTTGGACTGTCATCATAGCATGATTAAGAACGATTGGCTGAGAAAAGAAGACTTTGCCACTTTGAGAACGGTCACAACAGCAAAACGTCATGGTTTTGCCCTTAACAAAACACCAAATCACAACACTATATTAGTAGAAACAGGCAGCGTGTCAATCACACACCTCACTAGTTCTTTTCCTTCCGGCGTCTACACAGAACTATTCGATGTCAAAGCTGGATTAGTAGCTAGTTCACTGGACCTCTAGTTTATCAATAAAAAGTCGAGAGAAGTTTTGGGACACCCGGTTGGAAAGTAGTAGATTTCGCTACGGACATATAATTTTATTCATTTCTTTTATATAAATAACAGGCACAATGAAATAAATTAACTTAAAAAAAACCGGACAAGAGCGAGTCGGACTCGTTCACCGAGGGTTCCGTACCATCATATAAAACGTGAAATGTTATTAAATTTTTATCGGCGAGGCCTGTATTCGTCAGAAAATTTTAAAACTGCCGAGTGTATTGCAGCTTTGGATCAGTACCATCTCTTGACCGCTAGTGAAACTAATGAAAAGTTTGTTAATAATTTCTGAAAAAGTGGGCGATTTAGAGACATCGTTTTATTTTTCCTGTAATCCTAATATATTAAATCCTTCCAAACTACGGAGATAAGGAACTTTTGGTGAATGCTAACTTTTTTATATTTTTCGTCAAAAGTTGAAAACAATGCGGCATAAAAAGAAAAAAATATATTTGAGAATGCGCAAATAGCGCTCTTTCATACGATACCCCGCACATGCCCCAAGTAGCCTTACTTCAAATTTTAAGAACCCCTTTCAGTCGCTGTAGTAAAAAAAAAACTTACATAAGTACATTATTTTCTATTTCTTATTTTTTGCAAAATAGTTGAGCACTGACTTAGTCACACCAGGGTTCCTTTTTACTATTTTGGTATGAAAAAAATTGAACAACGTTATACCTATCTAATCTAATCTATTTAAATGAACTAGAATAGTTAAAATCCACGAGTCTATTTTAAAATAATTTCAATTTTGCTATTTGTAAAAAAGTGCACTCAATATTTCAAATTCAAATAAGGAACAAACACGAAAAAGTATCGTGACAGTCGCAATTCTTACTTTTTTGTTGGCCTAATAGTGGTCCTTCGCCAAGTGTATGCAATGTAACGTCTTGATTTTTGTCACTTTACGAAAAGTTACACCAATAACACCCAAACTGTCCCAACATCGTTACATTACTAGTAAGAGTCGGCAAGTCAATCACACACCTCACTAGTCCCTTTTCTTCCGTCATCGGTCATACAGAGCCTAATACAGAACTATTCGATGTCAACGTCTTTATTAGCAAGTACCTACCTAGCTACTTTGACGGAACTCTTGTTTATCAATAGAAATACGGGGTCATGCGGTTAACTTGGGCGGTTAGAACCCGAAATGGAGTCCTGTGTTCTTAGTGGAATGAGGTTAATCCATTAACTGTCTTTTGATAAGTTCTAGCTATATATAAAGCTTTATCTGCGTCTATCAATACGACTTAGGCTTAGTGAATGGTACTTAGAGCTATATTTTCGACTTCCTTTTAATTTTTGCAAAGGTTCCCGAAGCGACAACCAATTAAAGACACATATCATCGAAGTGGCATTGTCGTGCACGAAAATCTGCAGATATAAGTGTTGTATTGTCTTTATTTATTTGTTAACATAGGTAAAGAAATACTGATCTTATTTTTAATTAACAGAACGCTATGTTGAGGCGTACAAATATTGTGTGCAAATTTAGCTTAGGATTACAAATTAAAATGTATTAAAAACGTTTGAAAAATCATACATGTTTTTCAAACACATCATTGAAAGCTCCAATTATGTCAGACCTAAATGAGGAATTATTAATAATTTCAAAAAATAAAATCTATGTCAAAAATAATAAAAAAGTCAAAAGAAAAAAATCTGTCAAACCTACATATTCGTTTCAATAATTGTTATTCTAAATTAAATCATCAAATATAGTAGCATTTATCAATTAAGAACAATTTCAATTGAAACTGTGCAAAACGTAGTTCTTTTATGGCGTCTGGAATTTTATTGTAAAAGCGTGAAGCCATACCCAGGACACCTTTGTTTACGAAGCAGTTTTAAACTTATAATTACTCAAAGAATTTTTGCAGTGACTACGAATTGGAACATTTCTTACCATTGTTGTTGTCCAAGGATATTATTATTATTATTATATTATTATTGTCATTTTTCAAAGAGATTGGGATTTGTTTGGACAAAGATACTAATTTCTGAAATGTTAATCGCCGGTAGCTATTTTTAATGATTTAAAGTACGGTGCACGGCTGACATCTGTTTTCAGACCACAAATGGCTCTAGCCTAACGCATGTTGTGTGGTAAACTCTACCTATTAGAGCTTGTAGGTCAAGTTTACGTTAGTTGTATCCCACCAGAGCTAAGGTACCTACGTAAATGGCTATTTGGAGGCATAACGTTAAACAACAGGCACCCATTGAAAATAACAGGTAGGTACTCATTGCAGCAAGGTGTATTCGCAACCAAGTCGTATTTAATATAAACTTGCAATCGGTAACACATAAATAAGAACGAAGCTACTTAAAATGTGATAGCAAAAAAACTTTTTTACAATAAAATAAAACCGAATTCTGAGCAAAATACTACAAGTATAAAATTACTTTAAATTCGGAAGTCATGTGCTAAAAAACAAAGAAAGAAAACCCAAAACACCGACTACCGAAATTAAAGTTATTTTATACTTTTTATTTTTCAGTTTTAAGACTTGGACTTGGACGACGTCATCGTATACCCAGAAATTGAAATAAGCAAAAATGCTCATAAAATAAAAACTACTGAGCCAAACTGAATATTTTTTTTTACGTGACCTTATGGCAATTATGCCACCTCAAAATTTAAAAAAGACTCGTAAAAATCGGATCAGAAATCGCGGAGTAATCGGTGTACATACATAAAAAAAAATCCTCACAACACAACATTACGAATGTAGGCAACAAGTTTCGAAAGTATGCCGTATTCCGAATATCATTGTTTTCAGAAAAAACATCATCTCTTGATCAATTAATTAACATTTCGCATTCAGTCATCCATATAAATATTCCTTGCTACCTGAAGGAAATAAAATGGAATCATAATTATTTTTCAGAATTGCTTCGTTACGTTCAATTAATATTCATTTAATATAATTTCGGCCAATTACCATTCATATTTTTCATAGGAACGGAGCATCAATGACAATTTTCATTTTTTTTTAATTAAAACACCGTTGATTCTTTCTGGCCATAGCTTCAAAGGAGATTTAGAATCAGGCTATGCCGCTATGGCGATTTTAAGGACACCTCCGCTGACAGTACCTTAAGTGTTAAAAGCCCCTGCATTACGCTGAGCGATGGCCGTTATGCGCGATTGCGATGCATACATCTTCCCAACTTGTATAAGAATAGAATAGAATAGAATAGAATACTCTTTATTATGTACACCATATAAGTTACAGAAAAAATAAATTAAGTAAACATTACATAGGGTGACACAATGGGCGGCCTTATCGCTAAGAGCGATCTTTTCAAGACAACCTTTGGATGGATTTTAAAGAGAAAGGAAATACAGTACTGTAGGTGGTCTAATTAAACTTTTACTTGTTGTTTAGGGTTCCGTACCCAATACCCGTACCCGTATTACTAAGCCTCTACTGTCCATCCGTATCGTCTGTCTGTCCGTCCGTCCGTCAATCTGTCAGTAGGCTGTATCTCAAGAACCGTAATAGATAGACAGTTTAATTTTACACAGATTGTGTATTTCTATTGCCGCTATAACAACTAATACTAATAATTTACTAATATTTTTTTGGGGGCCGAGTCACCCGCGTCCGTAGGAGAATACCCTTCAGCGAATCCCTATACGTGGTCCCTGGGTGGTGCTAAACAGATGACACTAACCGCCTCCGTGGTCTCGTGGTTATACCACCAGATTCAGACTCAGAGGTCCCGGGTTCGATTCCCAGCGGGGGCAAATTTTTTGCTCAGTTTGGTTGGTGGTAGGACTTGTTCTAAGTCCGCCTGGCAAGCTACCACCATCATGTCTAAGTCTGTCGCCATAACAACAATGTAAACAGCATTGTTGTGTTCCGGCAGTTAGAGGTAGATAGCCAGTTCCTCTGTGTAAGAGGATTCCGGGTGAAACTCGCTTCCATCTTCGGCCTAATCATCACTTTCCATGAGGTGAGATTTGGGCCAAGAGTTACCCCGTTTTGTAAAAAAAAATAAAAATAAAATACTAAAAAATAAGGTTGATAGTACGGAACCCTTCGTATGCGAGTCCTTTTCTCTCTAACTCTCACTCGCACTAAACCGATGTTCTTTTTCTTGCTTTCAAATCCCGGTCAAATCAATACAATTAGCACTAAACAAATGAGTCTGGTTTTCCAAAAGCTTTTTCCTCAGACACTGCCTATAAGCTTCCAAGCATTGGCATCAGTTTATCAAACATAACGTAAGTAATAGATTTTACAAGTTTATCTCGACATTCGTGGCTTGTGGCTGAAGCAGCAGACGTAGGTAATAAATTATAATCCTCTTTCAGAATAACATGCCGTCTTTTTTATTAAAGAGCAAGAGAAGCAAAGGCTTTTGAGTTTGGCGACTAATGTACTGAAGTAATAAGCGCGGTTCGCTGTGAAAATTAAATACATTTAGTTATAATAAGACTGTGAACAGATTTTCTTTTGCGATTGCTTTTTTGCTGAAGGTTTTCATGAGGTTTAAGCTACGTTTGCCGAGGTATCTCAAGTGTCCAAAAAAAAATTGGCTCAAAATTTATTCCTAACTGACATTATAACTTGCGAAAGTGATTTTGTTTGTTACACTTTCACGCCTAAGGCTGGATTTGACCAACGCCAGATAACTCTTATTCGTGGAATAAATTTAACGTTTGATAGTTTTTGTATGGAAGAACTGTCAAAAATTCAAAATTATTCCTCCGATAAAGCTATCTGGCGTTGGTCAAATCTAGCCTAAGTCAATTAAGTTAATTTTAATACAGAGATAAGTAGATGGGGCTTTGGAGATGGTGTAAACATTACGTAAATTAACGTGAGCAATGCCATGGGTAAAACCTAGTATATAATAAACTCTATTACTTATAACACCCAACTGTAATAGTCCACTGAACATTATGATAATGACACTTTTTTATTGGAATAATCAACAGCAATGTCCTATACCGATTTCCTTTTTTTTCTTTCTTTTCATGAGGAGCGTGTATACAATCGCACTAAAAGGTCTACAAAGTAACTAACTTTAGGGCCTCTCCCCCTAAAGTTAGTTACTTTGTAGACCTTTTGAGTCGTACTCGCGCACTGAGGGTTCCGTAAGCAGAAGTTGCGCTTTACGATTTATGACGTATTAAAAAAAAACTACTTACTGGATTTCGTTCGAAACAATTTTCGCTGGTAGTTTACATGGTAATGTACATCATATATTTTTTTTAGTTTTATCATTCTCTTATTTTAGAAGTTAAGGGGACACATTTTACCACTTTGGAAGTGTCTGTCGCGCAAACTATTCAGTTTAGAAACCTCAATATCATTTTTGAAAACCTATCCATAGATACCCCACACGTATGAATAGGATGAAAAAAAAAAATTTGAGTTTCAGTTCTATGTATGGGGCCCCCAAAATTTATTGTTTTTTTTCTAATTTTGTGTGAAAATCTTTATGCGGTTCACGAAATGAATCTACTTACCAAATTTCAACAGCATAGCTCTTAAGGTTTCGGAGAAAAATGGCTGTGACATACGGACAGACGGACAGACAGACAGATAGACAGACAAACGGACAGACATGACGAATCTATAAGGGTTCCGTTTTTGCCATTTGGCTACGGGACCCTAAAAAGGAGACCTCTGTCCTGCAGTGAGATAGAGCAGACTGTAAGTAAATCTAAAGCATAATTAGAAGCTTGTGTACTCACTTAGATTCAAAAGAGCAAAAATATGAACTAAAGCTTTTTGACCTGACCTAAAATAATACCCACCAAAAATTGAGAGACTCAAAATTACTATGAATTTAGTGTAGCAGTATTTCTAATTTACATACCGTTTAGCTTTCCCTGATGTTTAAAGGGAATCCTTAAAGTTAACAGGATAACTTACCTAATATACCTATTTTATTTTAACCCATATTACGTAGCGCGAATATTTTAGACAGACCCTTTTGGGACTTTGAAGAAATCCAAGAAAGTTTGGAAAATCTTTATCTAAATCGTGGTCTGTTTTTGAGGGCTGACGCAAAAAAGAAAATGACAGAAAATAACTTGAAAAGGTTAAAATTATGTAGCTAGCGTTGTGTTCGTGTTTAAGGTCACCGGATTCTTGTATCGAATGACCAATCATAGTGAAATTCACTCTATAGAACTCAATTGTAACTATTTAATTGTCAATAATGTAAATAACCATAAGTTCAGTACGTGCTCCTTATCGATATGATTACTATATACATATTTTAAATATCGTTGACTATAACTAAAATCACCCAGAGTACAGATAACAAGCAACAACGCGTTATCCTTTCAAAAATATTAACAATTTATATCAAGCCGGTATAAAACCATTAGTGTTCCGATGTCGAACAATTTTAATTAACAATACACCGTATTTATCAGTAAGGCTGCGTTAACAGCGGTAGTATTTCACGGTCTTTGTCATCATAATAGTATTTCGTTGCGCCCAGATGTTGAAGCACTTAGCGGCCTGCTCCGCTTTTATTATGAATAGCAACGGAAGTACGGAACTAGTATTTTGCGGTTTCCCTGTGGAAGCAGACGCAAATTAATGCCCCAGCTTTCAGCTAGAAATTAATGTAATGCACCTAGGTTACGTAGCCAAATTGTTGGCATTCAGTAAATTTTGCAATGCGCAAACGGGATATGGCGAATTTTATAATTGAATTTTTTTACGGCAGCACGATATCTGCCGTGATTACGTTGTTGTGTAACGTTTAACAGTGAAACAAAAAATTATTTGTAATATTTAATATTGATAGCATTGTTTTTGATGTAGCTATTTGGTTTTTAGGTCTACACACTTCGATACCATGAGGAGCTCGTGGCTAAATAATAACAGTCGCCTAGATCGATCTTCAAGGTTAAGCAACGCTTGCCGAGGTTGGCCTGTCGATGGGTGACCATCTTAACATACCGAGTTCCCTCCGTGCCTCGTAAAGCACGTTAAGCTGTTGGTCCTGGCTCAAATTTGCAGATCTTTGGTAGTCGTTACGGATTGTCAGAAGCCAGAAAATCTGACACCAGACTTGCCAAGGAGTACCGTGTTACCCAGTTAATGGGTTGTGGAGGTCTGGTAGGCAACCGCTCCACTGAAATACTGGTATTCAGCTGAATCCGGTTGGACTAGAAGACGACCCCAATATAGTTGGGAAAAGGCTAGGCAGATGACACTTAGATACTATGCAGGTACACTCTTTACAACTGGTCTGGTCAAGAGAACGGTATCTTTATGCTGGAGGCGGTTCTTCTAACTTAATTCATCATATTAATAGGTCACATAATTAGATGTTAGGTGCTATTAAACTATCGCAATATGATGGCTCTTCTGTCTTATTTATAGTAAGACCTGTCGAGTTGCCTAATGGTTCGTCTAAAAGATTTAAACTCCCTTGAAAGCAGAAAAGATGGCCTATTATAATGTCTACTTTCATAAACCTACTCTACAGCAATATATTTAACAGCTAAACTGTCATACCTACATGTGTACCTTCTTGGTATTGTATAACATCTGTAGCTCCACTTAAAGAGATTAGCTTCTTGCTCGTTTTTCATTCTCTTATTTAAGGGCTTTTACTTTTCCTTGCGTTTATGTGATGTGCTCTACTAAGAGATTAAATTTAAGGCCTCCGTTCTACATGGGGCGCTATGCTTGGAACATACTAAGTGTGTGTAATATATAATTCAGGATATTTTCAGCAAAGTTCATGATGGGTTTAGCTTTTTAATGATGTTACATTTTTAAACATATTATATTTTAAAATTTTACTTTGGTAAAGTGAATTTTATAGTGGAAGTGTTTGCACGTGAAAGAGATTGGTAGCTTAACCATAATGGTTTTGTTCTTTGATTCCTGTCTTTTTATCTATTTGGATAGGAATTTCTAAGACTCCACAAAAGTTACTGAAACACAAAATAATGTTTCATATTCGAACGCTATTGAAACTCACGCATTCAACTTGGAGTAAATCTAAACATTAAAGTCATTAACACTAGATCCATTCATAGAAATGCATCATCCAAACAATACTAAAATCAATAACACAAACTTGACAGCTCCAAAATTAATTGAAACCAAACTGACATTTGACAGGGCTGCCAATACTACAAAATGTGGTAAAACATTCGAAAACCAAAGCTAGCTTTAATGAACTTGTTAAAATATTCTGTCACCGAAAACGACGTGCGATATAATGCGGTCTACGCCTGTGTTTGGAGACCATAATGTTAATTGCTTAGACACTGTCTCACATACGGGTCAACTAAACATCCTGCATAATTAGCAGTAATTAAATTTTAAGAGCTGGAGTAACAGGTTGTGCCATAAATGTCCATTCTGTGTCGTACTTCGCAGGTACACCCATAATCACTACAGTTAGTGGTTTCGTGATTACAGCATCATGTAATTTGCCTACAAGTTGGTGCTAGACTATGATCATCCACCTGTGTGTTTGAATAATGATGACTAGCAATAATATAGGTACTATGTTGTTGCTTATTAGTGAATCAGTCGACCGCCTCGGACACCATGGCCTGTCCTGCAGTAGGAGTGCTGGTTGGCTAGCACGGCACGCCAGCATTAATGACATCATCCGTCGGGCTCTTGTCACCGCCGGGGTACCAGCTGTTTTAGAACCCAACGGCTTGGCAGGTGACGACGGGAAGAGGCCAGATGGGATGACCATAATGCCTTGGAAGGTGGGTAGGCCTTTGGTGTGGGATGCAACATGTGTTGACACCCTTGCGCCATCTCATCTTCTTAGCACGGCGGGCTGTGCTGGGGCGGCTGCTGCAGGTGCAGAAAACCTCAAAAGGCGTAAATACAATAACCTAATTAGTAGTTATTTGAGCCTTTTGGCGTTGAAACACTAGGCCCATGGGGTCCGAGTGCACATAGAGTCTTTCGGGACATCAGCAAACAACTTGTCAACGGTTCACGTGACCAGAGGGCTGGGCTTTTCTTCGACCAAAGAATCATCATTGCCATTCAACGTGGCAATGCTGCCAGTGTTCTGGGCACTTTTGCCATTGACAGCGATGTGGATTATTTTTTTGATGCCCAATAATTTTTTTGTTTTTATACACGTTTGTACATAATGTGGATACTGTAGATTTATCTTTAGTTTATGATGTATATAAAATGTTATATAATAAATACAGGTACCTACTATATTAGAATTTATAAACCGTCTATTCTAATTTGTCGCCACTAGCCAACTCTATTTAATTTTTTGTACTTTAAGCGAAAATTTGGACTAAAAAAGTCCCTCACAAAACCATTTGAACTTAACAAGAACATAATCTCTTAAAGTACTGATTCGATTACGATGATTAATTAATTGATGGTAAGTTAAATTCGCTAAATCACATGGGATACTCTTTTACAGGAGGAAATCGTCGAAAAAGAAAATTGCCCCTATCACTACACTTTGAAAACGTAGTAGGACTCTATCTGAGATCAGCTATAGCAAGAAACAAATAAGTAGCCTTTGCTTTACCAAGAACTGACAACAAACCATCACTAATATACTCCATTTCACCGGCAGTCCTTAAAGCCTGTATCTAGGTGACTAGCGAGAATACCGTGTAAGCACTCCGCGTTTAGCATCTTATACAGAAACAATATAAATGATAACGTAGGTATGTATACACAATACAATGCTTACATTCAGAATCGTAGATAATCTTGGAACAACACACTCTATACCGAACGTGGCAAAGTCCAAATTTTATGGCTATAGGTAAAAAGTAGGTATATGGGTATCTATTTTTAGGGTCAGTTATATTTAAACGGTCACTTAAGTTGATTTTAAATTGTCTTGAATCCTATGTAAAGTTATAATTGCGAAAGTGAGTTGTTGTTAGGATTGTACTCTTAAACTATCGAACTGATTTCGTTGAATTTTGGTTCAGAGGTACAAGGGACTCTGAAAATCTGGGAACGAGTGATTAATAAAAGATTATAACATCTAATGGAGACTACAGAACCAGGAAGAAAGACCTACAAATGTTACTTGTAGATCTTGAGCATGCAATTGATCGCGTCCCGAGACCTCTGGTTTGGCAAAAAACCTGCGATCCAGAGTAATCCCAGAATTCTACGTAAAGTTGATAGTAAACATGTATGACGGCGTATCTACAAAGGTACGATGCCCTGTAAGAGCCAGTTCCTGCAGGGCATCGTACCTTTGTAGATACGCCGGTTTAAGGTACGATGCCCTGTAAGAGTCAGTTCCTGCAGGGCATCGTACCTTAAACCGGCGGAGTTATTTCAGGTAAAGATTGGTGTTCATCAAGGATTAACACTCAGTCCGCTCCTTATCAACCTTACGATGAATTATCTGACGGCTGAAATTTAGCAACTTGCTTCTGCTTCTGCATCTTTGCAAGACACCTTGGAAAAGTGGCTATCATCATTGGTAAACGCAGGCCTTAACATTAGCAGAGAGAAAATCGAGTACCTGTACTGTAACTTCTCCAACTCAACCACAGGTACCTGCATAATTTGCCTCCAAGGCCCTAAGAACCGTAAACTACTTCAAATATCTTGCTTCCAGCAATGGCAATATAGACACCGATATCACACACCGCATAAATACGGGATGGCAAAAATGGAGAGAACTGAGAGGCGTTCTTTGTAAGGCTCGAATGCCAATCAACGTCAAGGGCAAAGTTTATAAAACTGCAGTGAGACTATGATATGTTTGACCACTATCTCACGTGATGGTAAGCGATGATTCGATCGAAGATGGAAGAAGCACGCATTTATAGCGCAGAGTGCCGGCCTATTTAGAAACAGCAGGCTAATAAAATACATGTCGTCGAAATGAGGATGCTCAGGTGGCCCGCAAGTGTGTCTCAATGCTTGACAAAGTGCAAAACCAAAACATCCAAGGTAGCTTCAAAATCAGACCAATGCTAGACAAACTCATGTAATCACGCCTCCGTTGGTACTGCCACGTCATGAGGAGACCTGATGAACACATGACAAACATGAAAACACAAAAGCCATGGCAGACCCCTGACACGGATGTCACTTATTCAAAAAGACCTCGCCATACATAATATACACCCACTGACGACCCAGAAACGACCACTCTGAAGAAGAGGAGAGCCGGCCCCAATGAAGAAGATACATGGTACCCTGGCTACAGTTATAGGCTATATGAATACGAGCGAATCCGCGGGCAAAGCTAGTTAAGAATAAAATTAATATTATGTTCTATTAAAATATTACAAGCTTGAAGAACATAACTTGTCCTTTGAAGTAGCTCCGATGGAAGAGAAATTGCTAATATTGCCTAGATGTTCTGAGAAACACATTATTTTCCCGACATATACCTTCAATTATGGAGATAGTTTGCTTAGCATTTTATTTTTTTATTTTCCTGGTTTAAGAAAACAATGTAAGGAAAAACCACAGCTTGAACATTCTTGAGAAAGTTTTTCTTATTTCAGATTTGGGAATCGAATGAAAACAGGATACATATTCATTCTGTTGTTGATCCATGTATTTTCTAAACTCTAATAATACTAGGAATATCAACAGACAGCCAGCAAATATTTAGATTGTTTTACTATTGATAGGCACGCGTTTGACTAATCTTTCACCTGAGCAACGATGTTGTTGAAGATGGAGCACGCTTGCCTAGAAGACTAGACTAGACTGTCAGGTTGCAGCTATCAGGAAACACATGTAACTTAAATAGCTGCCTAAAATGGCGACAATAAGGATAACTTACGGAACTAAACTAAAGAAGATATGAAATCATCGAAAGGTAGGTACTTAACACACACACACACAACACTCTGTCAGACAGAAACAGATATTTCAACAGAGTACATTAATAAAAACAGCTTTGAAAACAAATGAATAAATTCACACCCCCGGATTTCACACATAACTTTCCTGCGTATTCATATTAACATTAACGTAGTAATAAACATAATGCATAATTCAGTGGGTAAAATAAAAATCTCATCCTCAAAATGGGGTCGGATGAATGGACCTCCTACGTTTCATCCGGAGAATTTCACAGCAGCTAATACGTAGCGAAACGGTCGCAGCTCCCGTCGAGTATGGCAACAATTTTAATAAATAATTACATTCGTCGGTGCCTCGACGGATCAGCAGATACCAGCTTAATTCGTTACTAATATATCCACTTAGAGAGAGTCAATTTGAAATTTTGGAAGCTTTTTTTTCGGTGTGGGTTTTCATTGTTGGTACGTAACATCATTATCATTTTGACTTAGGCAGAATAATGATGATCACATTCGCAAAGTTCGCTTGAGGACCTAATGAGCGCCTCTGATGCTGCGTGGCCAAACACGTGTTTAACTTTTTAACAATTTAAAAGAGGGTTTCTTTTCATTAAAACCGTATTTTTATCAAAAACCTTTGTTTTCCGTATACAAAAGCGTAAACTAAACCCTACAAATGCTTTCATAAAATAAAGACGTATTTGAAATACGGGAAAAGTTACTACTTACTCAATCTCTGACTTCAGCGGAGTCAAAATTAACAATTTCAAAACACACATTTTGAAACTTTTTGGCCCTGAAAGTTGAATAATGAGTTGTTTCTACTTTTATTTTGAATTTCATTGCAATCATACTTTGGATTCCGAGAAACTAGCTTAGGAGGGCATACAGTTGGTTGCTGGTGCTATTAGCTTTCACTCTATGTTATTATGAGCAGACCTACATCCAAATTGGCCAATAAAAAGGATATGGAAGAAGTTATGGAATATTCTTCAGAAAAAACCGGCCAAGTGCGAGTGAAAAACTGAGAATCGCCCACCGAGGTTTCCGTTCAAATTTGTAGGTACAGATAACTTTGAATAAAGACAATATTTTTTATGACTTAATTACAAATTTAGAAGACGATATTACTTGCCAAATTACATAGTTCTAGATCAAAAGGAAATATCCTATACATTTTGACTCTCGTTCGTATCATTTTTTTACCTAAACTTAGAATTTCTTCGCAGCTTCAAGTGACTGGAGAGCTGAATATAAGGTTTTAATTACAACTAGATACCTCCACGCGTTCCTGAGACAAAGGGTCTTGGCAGACGGACGGACAACAAAGTAATCCTATAAGGGTTCCATTTTTCCTTTTGAGGTACGGAACACTAAAAAAGGCACATATCCGCTGGACTAAACGGAGCAACTTGTAAACAGAATCATGTTTCTGTTTCAAATATTTTTATTCATCAATTTTCTTGCAGCGAGTTACTGGAGCATGAACATCAGCATACATACAAGTAACTTTATAAAAACGTCTATGTGTGGTCACTCCTAAAACAAAGCTAAGGTCAACTTCACGTCTGAACGCTATAACTATTGTCATCAAAACACAGGATGTCGTGCATAACATAGATACGACCCAAACTAGTCCCCACAATTTTTGGGCACGTTGATACACCAAAAAGGTACAGAGGACAATTGGCCACTCCTAATATGCTGAAGCTAATTGCAGTAAGATACCGTCCTTTTGCTAATTCGATATGTGTTACACGGGGCGCGGCTTCAAAGTAGCATGCTTAGGATACAAGCGCTTTCTAACTCCAAGCAAAACTCAACTCAGTCGACAACGATTTAGAGACGAATTTTCTACACGACGCTTAAAATTTAGGCTGTTCCTATTACGGCGCGCCTTAATGGAAATTGTGAGCCGTGCCCGTGTCGTTACGCGCTGCAAATGTACATAATGTGTCGTCAAAAGGGTGAAATATACTTTAGTAGGCTGTGATTTCGTTCGTAGCGAGCCGAGGCTTACCGGCTTTTAAAAGTTTCTCGAATGTGATCCCCGTTAGACGGGCGACGTTCACGCCAGAATAAGGACACGGCTGTTTGTAAAGTCAAATTATTTTAGACAGTTATACGAATGTTATGATTTGGCCAATCTCCTAATAAGGCTCCTCATTTGTACTTATTTTTATACAGAATACTGGGGATCCAAACAAATTAATTGCACTTGAGCAACAAAGCTTTATCCTGCACCGAATAAAATCAATTCTCTATTTTCACTAAATTCTGAATCTCTATCATACTCAATGTGCAGCTTATCCAAAAATCATTCCTAATTCGCTTAAATGTAGCATTAGTTCATGTTACATAGTTCAAAAGTAAAATATGAGAATCGTGTATGTTATCAAATTAACCTTTCAAAATCGTTACAAAATTATTTATATTAGCTGAAGTCCAAACCAAAACAATAATTAAATTCATTGCATTTAATATTCGGCCTCGCTGCTTATCAAGTATTTGTATCTTTCAGTTTATAGGCAATTAGTACACGCTAATTCGTTTGTGTAACGTAATTTTATTTAATAATAATGACAATTATTCCGAACACAATGCATAACTATTTCAATTATTATAAAACGTAACAATATCTGAATGGTTCTTTTTGTTTGATTGTTTTGAGTGAACTTGAAAAATAATTGATATCTTTAGTTCATACTAGCTGATGCCCGCGGCTTCGCCCGCGCGGATGTCGGTTATCGCGATCAAAAGCAATCATAAAATTTTGATCCCGTTCCCGCAACCCATGGGAACCTATTCCAGGGATAAAAAGTAGCCTATGTCTTATTCCAGGCTATAAATCTCTTTACCCAGCCAGATTCGTTTTTGTGTAAATAGCTTTCCAATTACCGCTTTATAATTAGACATACTGACACAGACAGACTTCTCTGTAGACCTTTATAAGATACACAATTCTACGATACATCATTTTGTTAAATCCCAAAGGGCTTAGACAGTGTTTTCGTTGAAAACTCCCAGGAGGCTTATTTTTTCCGACCCTTCCAACAAATATCATTATATGTTAGCCAATGTATACAAAAACTTGACCAATTATATACTAAAACCTTCCTCGAGAACCACTCTATTCATTGATGAAAACAGCATGATCGGTGCAGTAGATTTTGAGTTTATCGCGAACAGACAGATAGACGCGGTGGAGGACTTTGTTTTATAACATGTAGTGATGATAGTGATAATCTATTCATCCATTGTATTCAAAATAATGTTTTGTTAATTTTACATCACAGTCAGCCCGGTAAGTCACAAACAGTCTCAAAAATGTAGGTATGCTTGCTCGACTTTTAAATTCCTTCCAACTTTCTGTGTTTCATTTTCCTGCTAGCCGACTCCGAGACAATTAAATTCCCAATTCCACTAGTCCAGCCCCTACACAATATTCTTATCTCGCGCGAAACAAAAAAGTGATACTCAAAATATGACGCTTTTATTAAATTCTTCTTGCGTTTATTAACTTGGGGAGAAAAAATGCTCCAAGTTGCTGGGAGAAAACTAGAGTAAAAAAAAGTTTCGCGTTTCTTGACTGAGGAATTTTATTAATGTTGGCTACACTGTTTCTCGGGAAAACATTATTTTAACACCCATTACAAGGCTCTGCTTGCTTCAAAATAATTCCTGTTTTGTTAATCTACGAGGAAAACAGTTCAGCATTGACTATATGTATTACAATCTCTTTTGTTATGCAGACGTGCTGCATCGCGAATATAATGTCCACAACCATAACATTGCCAAAATAATAATCACATGTTAATATATCTACACAAAATCTACCTAAAATGACAGAAACTCAGCTGTGCCTATTTGTAGTAGGCAAGTAATATTAACTTAGTAAGTTAGGACCAACAAAGTGTCTATTTAATTTATTTTACACGCGGTCGGAGCCGCAGGTTTTAAGTTAGTTGCTACGAGCTCTGAAGTCACAAAGTGCGAATAAAAACGTAATATTTCTATTTAAACTACGTTTTTTGCTACTTACTTAACCGTAAACTAATTCCGCAAAGTAATGGCATTAATATGAGTAGCTTTAGGCTGTGTTCAGACTAGCTTATAGCGGTATCTCATTCGAATAGTCCCGCAACTCCGGCAGGTTTCGGTCCTTTCGGGCCCCTCTGTGTGCTGACTCTCTTTGAGGCGCGCGTGGAACACTAACGCACCGTCGACACGGCCTGTCGTCATGAGACGGACGGACGGTGAGCCTCCCATAGCTCGCCGTCCACAGGCCAGCGCATACGGTGGCCGGAGGTCACTAGGGTGGCCTCCGACGCCCGCGGCGTCTACCACGGCGGCCAGGACGAGAGCGGTTCTCTCCCACTCCGCCACCTCCTTCGCTAGCATGACTGCTTCGCAGAAGGAGGCGGTGGCGTCCCATTCCGTCTCGCTCCGGACCATGGCTTGGACCAGGGCCGGACGTGAAAGGTCGCCGCCGAGAAGACGCTACCCTTAAGCTCACAAATACAATATTTGCACACCTTAAGAATAAGCAGAAGACTCTTCTTGTCTTTCCCGGCCTCTTTAAAGCGTTCGACACCGTTTCTGTCCCCAAATTGATTGACAAGCTAGAACGGATTGAAATTCGCGGAATTCCCTTCGAAATCTTTCGTAGCTACTTATCGAGGCGTAAACAGATTTGAAGGAGATTTGGATCGTTTGCGAGTGATGGAAAAATAAAATATGGGGTCCCTCAGGGGAGTGTGCTAGGACCAACACTCTTCCTCATTTATGTCAATGAGCTGTGTCAGTTGTCTCTTCCAAACACTAAAATACAACGCACACACATTACGCACACGCATTTCGTATGCAGATGACACACCTCTCATAATCCATGGCAAGAACTGGTCTGAGACTCGTGAAAATACAGAATTAGCACTGGCGATGGTTATGATGTGGTTAAGCTCGAATCTGCTCACGTTCAACATCTCCAAGACTAAATTCATTCCTTTCAGCCCGAGTATTCTTACCCAACCACCTTTGTCGTTTGAGATCAGGACCCATATGTGCACTAACCTAGAGACCTATTACTGAGCCCAAATCGAACGGTACGGTCTGGTAGCATAAAATACCTTCGTGTTATATTTGAAAAAGTTAAATATAAAATTTAAGAAGAACAGAGCTATTTCGCAGATCTGTGTGCCAATGCTACTAATTTTCACATTCCCAATTCTACTATCACATTCGCATCGCATTCGCATCTCTATCGCAAACTATCAAAAATTTATCAAAACTAAGGCTTTGTTGACAGTTTGCAATTGACATGCGAATGATAAAGGTTTTTAAAAAATTGTAGAATTGGCCCTCTCGAGTGCCAATTCTACTAATTTTCAAAGTCGCATCGCATTCACATCTCAATCGCAAACTGTCAAAATTGTATGAAAATTAAGGCTTTTTTTGACAGTTTGGGATTAACTTACGAATGTGAAAGTTTTTTAAAGTTAGTAGAATTGGCCCTCTGCTTGCTAAAAAGTGCGTCTTAATATTCAGGCAAAATAAAATAAGTTTATTACCACAAATACCTTTGCATACAATGACGTATTATAAATAGACACGTCATAAACCAACATCGCGGCGCTTAAAACGGCGAAAATACTAGATAGCTACTAATACGCGTGAAGAAAGGGAAAGAAAATATGTCACCGTACGGCGGGATGCCTGTTGCTAGAGGGAGATAAATATACATCTTAAGTAACGTCGCAGGATAACTAATAGTCAAATTTAACATCAAAACAAACGTAGGGTCACGCGACAGGTTGGTGCGGAACTAAGAGCGATGAGGCCAATTGGCTTCATTTCATGTTGTCACTTTAGAGTGCGGACAACGTATCTATAGTTTTATATATCATTGTTTGCATACAATACGTTTCACATAGGTACATTGGATTTTGGCTGCACATGTTGTGAAAAACCCTAATTTAGAAGGTGACTTAGGAGTCAGTGTTTTACTGTACAAAAGAAACCTTTATTTTACGTGTGTGTTAATAAACCTATAATGACGTATAAACTATGAACATGAATTTATGAGTTTGTGTGTAAAACGGGGAGAGGGGATAGCATAACTCCGCCATGTCAATTTTAAAGGTGTTTTTAATCAGAGGCGTTTTTCTAAACGCGCCCTTAGTCTAGAAAATAAGTAGGGTGCTTTGAGTCTAGACTTTACGCTTCTTTTTTTTTTTAGTGATTGGAAATCATCCGATGACTCCTCCCGCTCTGGGTGTAGCGGGAGGGAGTGTCAGACTTTTACTGACTAAAACCCAACCATCTCCCTTCAATGCCCTTTGTGTTCCGGAGCCACGGTATCTCATACGTCATCTCGTCTAGACTTTACCCTGCGCATAAAAGTCGCAATATTCTTAACTAATTTTATTTTTACAGTAACACTGTAAACATACCCAACGATGCTGTCACTTTCAATTCTAATCTTCAAAATGTTTTTGAATCCGTGCTGATCCCGAAATGAAAGAAAACAGGAAGCCAATGTTACTTCACCGTAATGCCTTAGTTTTTTGAAGCGATTCGGTGATTACAATATTTGTGAATTTATTAAGGTAGTCATATTTTTTGTCATATTTTTGGTTTCTTAAAGTTGTACTTCTTGATTTTTTTTAAATGATAAATTTTAACGATTACAGGAATTGGATGTACATATTATTACAAATAGACGAAATCTAAAAACATAGGTAACATAACTTTTTACGGTCAAATATTTTCTATCAGACATTTAATGATTAGAATTTTCCAGGAAGACTCGTTAGAGACTGTATTTTAGGTATCAGATGTTACTGAGACGGAAAAAATCCAGTAAGTTGTTCAAAAATCCATTTTGTCCATTTTTATACAACATAAACTTATAATTAAATTCTTAGAAAAACTCAAGAAGAAAATATTTTACAGATACAAGACTGAAGGAAAAGTAAAACCGCAGTACAATGGTAGAGAACAAAATATTTCAACTTTCGCGCTTTACCGTTCGCCGCGGAGTTTTCTAGACTTGAGACTTTGTTAGTTCGTAACAGCCTATTAATATCCGAGCTTAAGAAAAAGCCACTCGTTGAAGATATTAACGCAACTATGAGCTTCGCCTTTCCTTCGGGTTTTGCCTAACGAGTCGAATTTACTAACTACAGGACTTACCAAATATTTAGATAGGTAATAATCCATGCTAATATTAGTCGAAACCAGCCAAGATCTGGTCGAAGAAAGCTGAAATTTGGCATGTAGGTTCCTTGGGGAGTGTAGGGGTGTGTACTAAGAAAGGATTTCCCGAATTTCCTTCGGGAACGGGAAAAGACTGGATATGCGCGTACGAAGTCGCGGGCAAAAGCTATAAAGCTAGCAATTTTATTACGAGTATTGTTGCGAAAATAACTCTACCTGTCTATCTTTAATATCTTCTGCGGCTGAAAGAATTAGAATGACCTGGATGGACTTGGGACGCGGGTGCACCATTTAATGGATACATAATACTTTTCATCCCGAGAGCGGATTTTCTCTTGGGATAATTATATCGACGTTTACTGCCGAAGTCGCTAGCAGAAGCTATAGCATACATTATTTTAAGTCTATCTTTTATATCAAGTCTGGCTGATTTTCCCGATCAATCATAGAATCTAAAAGGAGTAAGTATACCTAAAGTAACTTTATCGATCGCAATTTATTTATAGTCTCTTCTCAACGAAAAGTTATTACATCGCGTCGCGTCGTCGCTGCCATATTGCAACTGTGTGTCTTTTCCAACAAAATCATTTAATTAATATTTCACGAGAGAAACTGATTGTGCCGCTTCAATTATAGGTATGTTATGGAAACTATTCATAATTGAGAAAGTAATTGTTTTTAAATTGAATAAATAATTACTGAAAGCTTCCCACAATTAATTTCAGTAGTTTAATTAACTGTTGCGGTTACGTTTTAAAAAAGCAGAGACTATTACCATACCGCACCGCTTTTTTAGGAGAAAAGCAAATTTTCATGAAATACAATCTTATATATAAAAATGAATTGCTGTTCGTTAGTCTCGCTAAAACTCGAGAACGGCAGGGCCGATTTCGGTAATTCTTATTTGTTTAGTTCGCCAGAATACAGGGAAGGTTTACAAGCAAAAAAAAATGGGTAGGTAAGGTAGCCAGTTGACGGGAGCGAAGCCGCGGGGCACAGCTAGTATTTTATAAATCCAATACGGCTGGAGTACTAAGAATCGTGTAACCTAGCGCTATTTAGTTTTATAAATTTATTTTTGGTACATGTGACTTTTCGTAGGTAGTGCCATTGTTTTTATTCTCATATATCTATCAATATTCTACAGATTGCACACTGATCAATTATAAGTGAATATTAATGGATAATCCCTTAGTATAACTTTGTTACAGAATGTGTGCCTTCATTTCATTTGCCTAGCCTTTTCCCAACTGTATTGGAGTCAGCTTCCAGTCAAACCAGATTTAGCTGATATTCAACCAATATTTTACGTAGAGTGGCTGCCTACCAGAACTCCACGACCTGTTTACTGGATCACACTATACTTCTAGGCAAGACTGAAGTCAGTTTTACTGGCTTCTGACATTTACATTTTCTTGTTTGTGTGTGTGCAACAAAGAATACGAATGTTCAAAGTTTGCAAAAAAAAATCTGCTGGAAGTCATTCACTGACAGACAAGAGAACGCACAGTCTAAGCCAAATAATCTCAAAGCATAGAATTTTGCACATGGTTTCCTAAAATAACGAAGGATTTCCGGAAATACATGAAAACATTAAAGTCGTTTTTGAAGATGGCATAATACAAATTTGTTCATACATAATCCAATATCACACGTACAAGTAACACAAGCGGTGTAGAGGAAACATTTAAAAGTAACCAACCTTGGTAAACTAGTAACAAACAGAAACCTGGTAATGTTCCAAAAAGCCTATTAAGGCTAGGCGGGCCAGTATTCCGGTGCGATATGATAAATGTCAAAAAAACCCGAGCCGCATTGCGGGGTTTAAAGGCTACAATTTGCCAACGCAACTACGTTACAAGATATTAATGAGCCCACCAATTACATTAAAAATGCCATTTAACTTATCGTTTTTTTTTTTCCTGTTTCTATCCCGGTACTGGCGTATCGTTAAGTTTTGGCTGAAGGCTTTTAGAATATAGATACAATTTCTGTGATCCTGGAAAATAGATTATGAAGTTGATAGTATAGTCACATAATGAGTTGGGATAATGTTATAATAGATATTACCTCCTAGTCTATCCATCAATGTATGATCTAAAGGGCGTTAATCGAAGATCTGGCAAAGCATCAATTTTTTTTTTTACTTTCTCGGGTCCCTGGAGACCCGGTCCTTTGGTAGGCGTACGAGGGGCCGAAACCAAGTCGCAGAAGCCCCGTAGACATTCCAAATGTAATGGGGCTTATTATTATAATTATTAAAATAAATTAGTAATTGGCTTACCTTTGACTAAAATCTCAACTATAAGGGATGGAAATCATTCAAAAATATCCTACCTACCTACAGGGAAAAGGTAGACTTTTCAATAAAGGGTAATGCCCATCAGCCGCACAATTATTTCGTTATACATATTTTATTCTAAATAGAATTAAGGACTATTAGTAGTTTCTGTCCATGTCAGGCATTTTTTGGGCTTTTGCCTCAATATAGGGACGCATTAAGCCTTGTCTTCCAGCTTTTAGAAAAACTTAGTTCTATTTCATTTGACTTTTCTCAAATATATTGAGGTCGGCTTCTAGTCAAACCAGCCGGTCGATTCTGTAAACATGTCGAAGTGACGGCTTAGGAGAGATCACAAAGTGAGCTGTCATTCCATCTTGATCACATGGATTGACATCTCACTTCGTCATCACTTCACTCAAGCCTTCACTTCAAAATATTTACAGAATCGCACTGCAGACACTAATTAATTATAGTCTCATAATTCGTCATTTCATAACTTTTATATTCCCATCCCCTACTGTCGTGGATTTAAATCCAAATAAGCTAGTAACATCCATTCACCACATACATACATAAAAAATTTAGCTATTATTCGTTTGTATCCTGTTACCGGTGTAATACTGACGTAAAACGTGTTATAATACCATTATGCTCTTTGGATATTAGTATTGGGTTTTAGTTTGTTCCCTAATAAGATTAGACCGGCCTAAATACAAAAGATGGTTATTACCCGCGGTTTCATGACATGAAGGAATTGCTATAGGTACTGCTTTGTGTAGCAGGACAAAAAGTTCTGCTTTATGTGCCAGAAAAACCGGCCAAGTGGGAGTCGGACTCGCGCTCGAAGGGTTCCGTATCATTATAAAATCGGCTAAATAATCATTAAATATTTATTTTATTCTGTTTTTTAGTATTTGTTGGTATAACGGCAACAGAAAAACATCATCTATGAAAATTTCAACTGTCTAACTACGGTTCATGAGATACAGCCTGGTGACTGACGGACGGATAGCGGCGTCTTAGTAAAAAGATCCCGTTTTCTCTTTGGTTACGGAACCCTAACAAAAAGTAGGCATACAATGTTCTTCTCTAAGTTTTGAGTGTGAATGTGGGTAGAACGCCAAGCAACGATGGACGAACTGTATAGAATACGATAATAAATCAATGCATAAAAGGCATATATTATAAGGCAAGCAAATGTCACAGCTGTTGCAACTGGCCACGGGTCCATTACGAAGCACTTCTCTGTCACAGGAGGAGGAGACGTCCCATTTTGCAGAGCCTGCATGGAGGAGGAATAGTTAGTGGCTCATCTGCTCTTAAGCTGCCCAGTGATCGCTGGATACTGGGCCAAGTACTTCGGGAACTATGATACATTCCGTGAGATAGTAACACTAGGGCGTTGCTGACCTTCTTTGAGGAATTGGGCCGGATCGAATTACCTCTTGTCCCACCCGGACGCGAAATACGTGTTTGGACGTGTGGTGTTACAGTTACACCAGCCAGGCTTACACATATAAACTTCACTACAAATATAGAACAAAGTCCTCCGCCGCTTCACGATAAACACAAAAACTAGTAAATAATTTGTCAAGCAGGTGAAGCCGCGGGCATCAGTTAGTTTCAATATAAAATGGCGAAAAATACAGTCAGTTTTAACGTATTTTTATCTAAAAGGGGTTGTTATAGTAACGGCTTATCCTATTGATCCAAAACCTATCGGAAATATATCGCAAGCGTCCAGATTATAACAGATAACATCCACGCAAAAGTTGAGGGGCGTCTGTAATAACATTATCAGTCAATAGATAAATTGGGTATATCGCATCAATAAGGATAAAACGTTAAAGTCAATAGAGGAAATGTTATAAATAAAAGCTTGCCTGGCAGGTAAGCTTAGGCGGAATGATAGCAATCGAAGCGGGGCTGTTACTTTTAGGTATGGCGATAAATTCATAAAAATGGAAACAATAAGTGACTTTTAAGATGGCCAAAAATTAATTGGCATAAAGGCAGGCAGAGAATGAAGAATTCTAAATATAAGAGAGAGAGAGAGAGAGAGAGAGGGAGTATTACCTACGTAGTTGAAAGAGTCAAAAAAGAACAAAAACCATCTACATTATATACAGAATACGCAGACTAGCAGAGGAGATTTTTTGATTCGTAGCAGAGAGCTAATTGATTGAAATGGCCAGCGGGCATCGGGTCGACGTAAGTAACAGCAAGTGAATGAGATGTCAAATTAATCACAATGTTCTTTTATATGGGAAACATACATTCTACCATAGCGGAATCCGAAAAACCTTCGTCATATGAAGCAACTGCACACATACAACTTTCGCAAAAGGACAAGTGAGCAGGACCTACACAATTGACTTGACACTAATTTTTATAACTTTTTAAAATTATTTTTGTATTATTTTTATCATTTTCCGATTTTAATTTAATTGGGTTGAAATAAATTAAATTTGGATTGCATCGATGTTGATTATTAGGTATTAAGTTATAGAAATTCAGAAGCGATGTAAAATCGTTATTGAACAAATGAAATGAAAAGCAAGGGCCAACGCGCGTATTTCATCAGATTTACAAAACTGGACGAACATAAATGAAGAATTTGAAGACTCAGCATGTGAAGTTCTATAGACTCGCCAAGTACCACATGCAAACTGCATAAGTTAAAGTTAAGAATCTAACCAAAAGCTGCATTTAACTTGAATATTACGATAGAGCATATTCAGACAGGTTACCGACTCTGGAACATTAACTAAGTCTAACAAGTTAATTAAGCTAGGTAGGTGTTGACACAACTTGTTCGCACGAGGCACGATAACCAACTGGTATATGAACGTAATGTAGGACCACTACTATGCACGTAAAGTTACCAACGTTATTTTCAACCTTTACTTTTGAATAATCGAGTTATTAGTGTCGATTCAGAATAATACTGATATTTCAAATTACTATCTTGTATGGTAATATCGTTCTTGTGCTAACAAAGCTTGCATCTACTAAGATTCCTAATTTTGGTAATATTAAAATGCTTTAAAACGCCTCTGGCAGCGACTAGTGCTCACAAAGCTTCTAATAAAACTTTTGAAAACCAGACAACCACATACTAAATCAAAAGTCTTTTATCCGAATATTGCTGAGAGACAGCATTTTTTAAATATCAAAGTTTTACATACAGTCAGTTTCCTACTCTATGACTGAACACATTTGAGAATCACAAAACTTTCATCATAGCTGAATGTTGTCACAAAAGTTCTTGTTTATCCCGCTCTATGAGAATCGAGCTTTTTGTCGAGCAGTTTAGCTAATACGCATTCATACCATAGTGGGGCAAGTCTCTGATACGAACAAACGAGAGCAAACATTTCGACTTGTTGCTCAGCCTCTCTGGGCTTAATTCCGGAGAATGCGAGATTCGTAGGATCGCCATATAATGAGCTACATTTTACGGTCAAACCCTTTGAGTGCGGTGACAAAACTAGCCGTGGGCCCAACATGAGCCCGACCTGGGCCCGAAGTGAGCCCGACGTGAGCTCGTGGCACAAAAGCCTTCAGTGGCACCGTAAAACGGTCAATTAGGTAAAATTAAAAGCGGCGTATTTGGAAATTGGTGTGTTTAAACCACAGACTACAATGGCGGCCGCACATAATGGAAACTAAAGCGGAATTATCCTTTTGTATATGAAAAGTCCTTTGAAAAGCCAACGGTGTTTTTTTTTATTTTTTATGTAGAACGCGACGCAACTGCGATTGCGTTGTAGATACAAACCATTGAGGGAAACAATGTCTTTGTTGTTGTACCATTTTTCAATATTTTTGTTCGTTCCGGTATAAAAATCTTTGGGGGCGCTCTGCGGGAAATTAAATTGGTTTTTGACAATAAAATACCTATTTTGATATGCCATAGACTTAACTGGTTATTTCAGAATATTTTCTCAATTGAGCCCAAAGACTAGTTCAGCCTTGTCTTTTCCAAAGAGGTAGTGGTAACAGCATTTTTTTTAATTAGTCTTGTTTTTTTTATTAGCCCTCTAAACTTATAATAAGTAATATGCCAATTGTAAGAAGTGTGAAACTTAGGGCCAGTTTCACCGGTTACGGATAAAGTGTCGGTTAGCCTATTAGGAACTTATCTGGCAGATGAACTAAAACTTTTGGTTTCACAGGTGTCAGATAGCGATATCTGGCAGATTTATTAAGTATTTGAGTATTATAAAGTATTATAGTCGGTATTATAGTGTCGGTTAGTTATCCATCAGATAACTAACCGACACTTTATCCGTAACCGGTGAAACTGGCCCTTAGTCTAGTAACAGCAAATGCATAGTACTAATGAAATCATTGCAAAAACACTTACATAGACAGTAGACACTATCATTAGGACGTTCACACATTAACCGTTTAATTTATTTTATTAATTTTAGGAAAACTTACAGCTAATACATAACAATATAAGGTAACAATATGTAAAAAATGGCCATTAACAAGTTTTCACTTATGTTTTTTGAGAATAATAAAAACAAATTCTTTCAACAAGAGTTTTTTGTGAAGAGATAACTAAATGAACTTAAGTGATACATAGACGAATATTAACGATTAAAGGAATTTGTATAAAAATGAGCAACTCTATAATAATTATCCCTTTGATCTTTAAATATATTGACAGCGTACTCTACACTGCTGGACAACATCACAACATCACCCTATACCTTACTTAAATGTATTAAATTTTTATTATGCATATCTCATGCTTTTATCCCCCATAGGACACACGGAATATAAAATGTATCGACTTATTGCGGAGTCAATATTCCTTAGAATCATGCGAGGCTACATATTCCCATTCAAAAAACTATGGTCTGTACTATGGCAATAAATCGCAACCGCATCGCATTTAAGCGTGATATTAACCTATTTCTATAAACGAAAGAATATTAAAAGTTAAGCTCCTAAAATTGTTATTCAATATTTTTATAAGTAATCCATTCGATTTATCCGTACAATAGAATAGCATTAATTTAGCTGTACCGTACACGGAATCAAGTCATTACTGAGTCTATCGATCTGGTTAAAATACGAGCAACACCGCTGCGCCAAGAAATACAACAAGACGTTTTAAAACCTGACCTCAAACTAGGATTTTCTTTGCTAAGCCAGTAAGCCGTGGATTTTTGGGGCATTACGTTTTATTGGCCCAGAGTGTACGATGTGCAAGCACCTGGAGCTTGAAGTATTCATAAAGCTGAGGACGTCGAGAACTAGACCAGACTTGCTACTGTAGGGATGGGGCATTGCGGAAAAGTGTCGATAACGGGTTACGGTGGAAACTGTTAACAGTAGATAGTTATTGATATTTGAGTAATGTAACTATGCTATGTTAATGTCATGAGCGGTTTGAAGGACTGTCTTAAGTTATGTATATTTTGATGTTAGATAGTGATTCTCAGCCTAATATAAAATAACGTTTTTTAGGGTTTCGTACCAACATGGTTAAAAAGGAAGCCTTATGGTGTGACTAAGTATGTCTGTCTGTCACAGCTGGATATCTCAAAAACTACTAATGCTGTCAACTTGAAATTTGGAATAAGGAAAAAGTAAAAACGTTTATATTTTTTTTGAGAGAGAGAGGGTCTACTACTTTTAGGCTCATAATTTACCATTCCCCCCCCCCCTTATCTCCGAAGTTTGCATAAAAAAGAAATTATTATGTGATAGAAGTTTACGTAAAGGTTACAGGAAAAATAAAACGGTGTCTCTAAATAGCACTCTTTTCCAGAAATCATCATCAAAATTTACATTACATAGTTCCACTAGCGGTCAAGAGATGGCGCTGATCTTAAACTGCAACATACACAGCAGTGTTAAAATTATCTGTTGAATATAAGCCTCGCCGAAAAAAATAATAAAAACACGGTTTTAAATGATGGTACGAAACACTCGGTCCTCAAATCCGACGCGCTCTTGACCGCTTTTTTTATTTTGGTTTGTTTAGTGCAATGCGTGTGATAGGAAGCTTACATACGAAATCAACGTTACTTTGTAACACATTTGTTTGTTGAATGTTTTCGCTGCGTTCGCCTGAAAATAGGATTTCCATGAAAATGCGCAATCGTGAAAACGAAAACTTGAATTCGACTAAAGAATATTAATTGTTTGCCAGTAAATAAAATAAAAGATATATTATGAAATAAGAAGTAAATGTTTTTAGATTCTTATCTATATTCAAAGGAATGCCTGGCAAAAATACACAATACGCAATCAAACTCTCAAATATAAGGATAAGGTGTGTTATTTGAAGTAGTTTATGCTCCATTGGCAAGGCGTTCCAATGCGAGGATGAACAAATAAATAAAATTAGTTATGCAGTGGGACGACACAACTTGGAAAAATAAAGCATTCTCATAATAGCTTTATAGCTTAGTATTTCTAGAGAAAGAAAAATATGAATGAACCACTTTACCGATTCAAATGTATAATAATATTATAAAATATCCATTACGTCAAAATCAAACCAAAAGTTCTTGGCAGGAATAAATGAACCCATTACTAAAGAATTTATCGATAAAGTTACCATTTCCCATCCCTATAACACTGACAGTGTTACGAGTCGTCACTAGAGGTCGGCGGGTCAGCTGAAACCTGTGGGGGTGTGGTAAAGGGGTGCGGGCGTTACCATGGCAACGGCGCCCCACAACACGCCGCGGCGGCGCCGACCGCGCCACACACAAACGTGCCTTATTATGTATGTTTTATGTGTTTGTTGCAACGCCAACACACACACACATGCTAACACACACGAACAAATACACGCGCGGGAAATAGAACGCGTTTTAATTTTTTAAAACGTATAAGGACAGACGTACGGCAGTCGGTATTAGCTGTGTATTGACCAAATTATAGGGTTTGTGCTGGCTTCGCTGAACAACTGAAGGTTGAATAACAATTCAATGTAGTGCCCTCGAATATTAATATTTGATGTAGACTTTACTACTAAGACTAATAGTAGCTGTTCTATTAAATTAATTGAAGTAAAGCTAGCTCTACAATATATTCAAATTTAATTTTGTTACTATCTACTATAAATATAGTAATGTTCACGGTAAACTTTCTACAAGCAAGACCTTCACCTGTTGTGCGATATCTGTAGAAGTTTTGCACGCAATTAAAATACCACAAGCCAAGAGCTCGTCATAATCCAGTTTCATCCCAAAAACCAGAAAAAAAACCGTTAATTACAATAATTGTGGCAATTATACTTGTAAGTTGTAGTATGTTCAATTATCTACGGAACTTTCGGACCGTTCTAACTCCTCCGAAGTACACGTTCGGTGAAATTACAGAAGCGTTATGTTAGTAATTGATGCCATAAAAGGTAGTTTACCCTGGACGGCCGTTATTATAACAAATTCTGTGTTGGTAACTGCCTTCCACACGCACACTGACCGAGAAAGCGGACAAGTAACATTGAATTCTTTATGCTGTGCCGTGTTTATTTTGGTAATAATTAATAAGATTACGTTGTGTGGTGTGCGCGGGAGTGCGTATGAATTACATTAAACGGTCTTTCAAATTAGTGGGTAATAGTGTGTGATTAGGCGGTTATAAATGTTAGCAATTAGCGCCCGTGACTTTGCCTGCGTGAATTTTGTATTGCCCTTTAATAAATCTAGACAGTGAGCTGCTACTTCTAAACTACGTACTTTGTAACTGTTTGCTTAGGTAGACAAATAAATAGACGAGTAAAGGAATCATGTTTTTCGTGCTACATTAAATCAGCTTTTAAAAATCTGTAAAAATAGGTATTGCTCAATGCACGTAAATATTACCTAACTACAATCCAAAAGAAAATAAAAACTCATTTAAAAATACCTACGACAAAATGGCTTAAGTAGGTAGGTACACAAGAAATAATATCAATCAATACCTGAGGCAAAAAAAAAACAGTCTATAAAGAAATGAACACCAATCATAGGTTAAAGAAAAGCACATTTTTCATTCCCACATAAATTGTTAATGAGTCGATATGCCAAGGATTCCATTCCTTTCACATTGCTGACGTCATCATAAAAATATGTACGTTACTCAAACGTTGCGATTACAACGATACATCGATAATTTCAAACAATTACAAATTCTGACCTGAAACGTTCTGTTGATATTTACCGGCGGGAATTCGGCGAATCGTTGCTGCAGTCAATCGATTATTAAGTATTTAGAATTTAGCGCTTAATTACAAACTATAATGCATATACACGTGTATCGACATGTGTAAACTGATTTTACCTACTTCACTAGAAAGAAACACTGACATTCGAAAGATTTTTTTTTTTAAATTTGACGTTATTTTGATGTAAATAGTAATGTACCAGTTTCTTCTAGCTAGTGTGTCAGTTTAAATAAATTAATGGTACAAAAAAAACATTTTAAAAACAATTTTTATACCTTTTGGCATTTTGGATGGTCCTCCCATATTTTGGATTTAATGTGGCGTTGTATTCGTTTTCGTGTTATCCTCAGCAAGCCCTTTCATTTGATACCATACTGTGGTAGTGCATAAAAAATAACTAGTCCCTCATCTTAGATGATCCGCCATATTAGAATTAGAATGACGTCACAAAGCTAAACATGCATTGTTATCCAAAATAAGCGTGTATGTAAGTATATCACATTTCTAATTTAAAATTAAGTTGCAAGATTCCACCCGGACAAACAAACATACATTGCAAGTTGATAAAAAGCTTTTAATAATCAAAAATCCTTTTTTTTTATACAAAAACGACAAATAAATCGTGTAATGTAATGAGTAGTAACTTAAAGCGCAAACCACTGACATTTTTTAAAGTCCTCTGAATGAAAATTCTATAGAATCTATATAAAACTAGACACTCGAGAAGTAATTAAATAAATTGAATAAATTGAATAAATTGAATAAATTGAATAAATTGAAGGTAAGTTAACGGTCAAAAAATTTAAACCATTTAGTGTTTATTTACATTCATTCAGCAGATTCGGTCCAATTTCCATATTTAACAACCATTTCATTCGGCAGCAAACAAAAAAACACTCAAAAATATGCAATAAATTCCGTGGCAATTACGACATCAACATAAAATTGGTACTGCATACAAAGAGTCAATCTGCAATCCGATATCACTAAAATGTTCACGCATTTCCAGTGCTACGGTTATAAACAAAGTGAACACATTTCAGGGAAAAAATAGAGGCAGACATGCTGGTACGTGTTCGCTTCTGTATTTCATTCGTACAATATGACCTGTGACTGCATGGCCGATTTTCAAACGACATTTTATCGTATGTCAACTAACGACAGACGGCGCGGCTGCGTGCAACACGCCAAATCTCAAAATCTGTCATACCACCCGTGCACGCAACAAAAATAATAACCAATTTTATTTATGAAAATTAACCATTTATTTACCGTAATGTACTGCTGCCCATTTATTCTTTACGTGACTCATATCAGATACTAGAGGTATATTATAGGAAAATGCGTCATGTAAATCTTTTTACTATTATGAAAATCTATACAATTATACCGTCACGAACTGAAGAGTTCGTATGCTTTTACTTTGTGACCAATTGTGTTGTATTTCGAGTTCCATACTTTAAAAGGAAAACCAGAACCATAACGGCTTTTAACAAAATCTGATTTTCATCCAATGTTTCGTTAAGCTAACGTTTCCTGTCAAACGTGGCATTCTTCACAGAATTTATCAAAGAAGCGGAAATCAGGATTGTAATTGTAATACTTTTATCAATGAACTAAACTACCCCAAGAATTCACCCCCTAAACCAATCCACCCTACATCAACATAAAACCTATTCGACGACCATCAAACGGTCATCGTTTAACAAAATTAATCAATGCTCGCCCAATACATGATGGGCAGTGAAATCGCGAATTGATTTATAATTCGACCTCAATTCAATAATGGTACAACCAGTTGTTAGATTGGTACATAGTGTCACCGGAAATTGGTCCACGGGTCGGCGCGCGCATGCGCAGGAAATGAAATCGCGTCCGACATGGCCGCTGATCTATTGTGCGATGCGCGAGCGCTTGTTATTTATTGTTCATGCGTTTTTGAGTACTTTATTATAACTGTGTGTTCCTTTTTCTAAAATAGATAAATAGTTTGGTTTTCGCTGCCTGCCTATCAGGACCAACGTCGCATCGTATTTGAAATTTTCGTGTTTGTTAATTTACAATGTCCAAATGTTGACTTTATTATAGATAAATTCAAATCTAATCATGGTACAATGTTAATCCATATAAAAATCCTAATAATTATAAAAGGAAGTCTTAAATTTCTATCTCACTGGGCTACCAACAAACAAGCGCATATAAGATCAGTATCAGTAATAAATAAATAAATAAATAAGTAGCGTTAAATTTTTCTCACTTCTTGCACAACTCCTATACTACAAAAAACATACTACAATAAAACAGTCTAGACCAGACAGTAGAAAACGAAATGGTTTGTGAAATGATTGCTTCACAAATAGATAGAATTGTCGGCACGTCACGCTACTCTGCGTCCGCGCCGGATTCGAAATCGCAACCGGACAATTAGGATGCGCTTTGATGCGTTACGGACTGCCGACCGCGCCTTCGTTCTTGTACAATAAGTAGAACGTACTTTTTGGTTACCGTTTCAACGCCTCATTGAGCTCAAGTTTCGAATACGGAGGCATAGTGGAGCATTAAGGCTCGATCTATTTGGAAAAACATCTGAACTCTCAACATCAAAACACCCATCATGGAAATTTTCTTGACAGTGTTTTCATACTTTTAGATTACCATTTCATCTCATTAGGGGCGGGCGACTCTGTACGACGTGTTGCGGAATTTGTTCCAAAGATTCACCGCGGCCCTGGAATGCAAAGGGCACTAAGAGGAACACGGATGGGTTTTAGTCAGTAAGAGTCTGACACTCCCTTCTGCTTCGCCCAAAGTGGGAGGGGTAATTTGATGATTTCCCATCCATAAAAAAGGGGCTCTGCAAACGTAGACACTTTTTGTTGCCGACACGGTAGTCGGCACACCATCACAGGAAACCGTAGTTGCTGTGTCCTGTTACGTAGGAAATGGCTGATTTCATACTGGCTATATAGAAATCAAATCATTGGTGGCTTGTATCCGACACAAGACACAAAAGTGTCTACGTTTGCGAAGCCTCTTATAGAGCTCAAGTTTCGAAACGTAAGGCATGGGTACTTTACTAGTTCGATTTTCTTGGCAAGGCTACTTCTGAACATGTGAATATCGTGGGAATTTTGGTGACTGGGTTTTGACAGTGTTTCATGTCCGTTCCTATAAAATTGGTGTGTCAGCGGGCAGAATATACTGATGACGGCAAATGGCATGCTGTCCATCTATTAGGCTTTACCGCACTGGTTACAACGGTTGAGTACCACAACAATGCTACTTTTAAGTTACTAGAGCGGAAAAGGCGAGATTCATTAGTGGTATGCCCTGTAGTAAGTGAAACTTAATAAGCACTCGTAAGAATTTCATAATTAAATAAACTTAAGTCAAAAACAATGACTACTACAACCACCAAAGGCCGATCGATCAGAGGCTACGCTAATACTACTTGGAACTACGAACTCATCAATATTTTTACAAGGCCGAAGAAACTTGAACAAACATCAATATTGTTTTTCTGTATGTCCTCTATGTCCAGTAAGAATCAGATCATCACTCTTTGTTTTATAGAGGTAGTTCTACTGCATATATTACGGCCATGTCTTGCTTGACTGCATATAGCGGAGTAGTGTTAAATCATTCAACACGCGTAGCTTTTGCAACTAGTGCAGAAAGATATACCACATATTTCTTTGTTCTCTGATCGTGCATTATTTCCCTTGCGGTATAAGGTACATAGGTAGACATCTAAATACTGAAGCCCTCAAAACCGTAGAAAAAGATGAAAATGTAATTAAATAAAATATACTTATTTGAGTTGAATTTTAGGGTCGAATATCAAGCAGAGCGTGACTTTTAAAAACATTCTGAGCTGTGAAGCTTGGTTATTTGTTACCGTGCCCGTTACTTGTAGTAGTAATAACGTTACTGTGAATGGTACTTATGTGTTGATCAATTCTGGTTTCAATAATTCATACACTTCCGATATTTTGGAACGCAGTAGGACTCTGTACTGTATTGACTCCTTAGATCAAAATATTCCAAGTAACAATAGCTCCCACACCATACAAGATAAATGTCACAGAAGCTACAAATCCATCATTCTAATACAGTTACAAAGCTACCCTTACTTTAAAAGACGCCTCATGTTATAAAAGGGCGACTTAAAAGTCATCGCAGAATTACCTAAAGTGTATTGGAGCTGCTTCAATGAAAATTGTAACCACTTTATCAGAAAATCTTCATTAAGCACACCCAATACTAAAAGCCATTGAATTAATCTACTTATAGGCAGCAATACCAAGTAATCCCTATGTGTAGGAATGGAATTAATTGAGTTAGACACACAATAGGTACACACTACACCAAAGTCGGTCTCTTCTTTGAAAGCCTAAATATAGTAAAACACGAACGCCAATATCCATAATTGCTTAGCTGTGTACTAAAATGTGGAAAAATGTAGGTAGCCACTATAGAGGTTAGGTACCATCAGCATGCGAGGGAACGCAAGCGCTTGTGAACACGCGAACCGCGCCCTGTGTTCCATTCCAGTCAACGTTTTATACGGGAAATAGCTAATGTTTTCTGCTATTGACATAACGTTCTTGTTTGCTCGTAAAAGTACCCGCAGTGCCAGTGAAGCGGCGTCACATCGTTATCAATTTAAAACTCGCGTGGTAGGAAACTGTATCTAAGGACTACGTAATACCTCCTCCAATATGTCTACTTTATATTTATGAAGCTAGTAATCGTGAGAAATTACTGTCTTGTATAATTTATGTTGATTTAGTTAGTTATTTTGGTAATTGATACGTGGCGGAAATGATAAAAACTTTTCGGCTTTTCACATCATTTTATTTCAGTTAAAATGCTCAACAACTCAACTTGTATATTCCTATTTTTTCTTCTCTCTCCCCAGTTAATATATTAAATATTTATTAGTTAATTATGTAATATTATTTGTATTTATTTTATATTATTATGTCTTATGATTTTTGGAGGATATCGTGGCTATATAATAACAGCCGCACAGGTCGATATTCAAGGTTAAGCAACGCTTGCCAAGGTTGGTCTATGGATGGGTGACCATCTTAACATACCGTGTTTCCTTCGTGCTTCGGAAAGCACGTTAAACTGTTGGTTCCGGCTGTCATTTGTGGATCTTTGGCAGTCGTTACGGATTTTCAGAAGCCAGTCTATCTGACTCCAGTCTTACCAAGGAGTACCGTGTTACCCAGTTAATGGGTTGTGGAGGTCAGGTAGGCAGCCGCTCCAAGTAAAATACTGGTATTCCGCTGAATCCGGTTTGACTGGAAGCCGACCCCAATATAGTTGGGAAAAGGCTAGGCAGATGATGAATGTCTTATGATTTTTGTACGATAACCGCCTTAAATCTAACTTCTTTCGTTCAGTCCATCCTAAGCTTGTCTGTAAGAGAATGCCCTGTGCGATAGACCGTCCATTGTACACTTGTTTTTAACAAGACACAATAAGTTTAAATCATAAATAGTTATGTTTGAAAAGTATTTGTTAAAACAAAGGGCAACTGCTTACTATAGGTTTCAAGGTGCTTGCCTTGAAATATGATAGCTGATATTACCTAAAGATATTGATTCATTAGAAAATTGATATTGTGTTACTATTTTGTTTCAACGTTTAGAAGTCACGTACAGATTATATCGTCAAAGTTTGAAGAAATACGGAACCCTAAAAAGCTTCAGTTTATTTTATAAAATCCAATCTGAAAGAAAAATGTCTAATTATCGCGATAGTTCAGCGATTTGTTTTTTTTTTTTTGTCTGGCAACATTGAAATGAACCATTTTGGCGCAGCCATAAGAAACACATTTTTTTTTTAGTTTATTTAATGTGAATCACGATGACAGCCCTCAACTAAAAGTATTTCTTTCGTTTAAAGTCAAAATATTACAAATACCTTGTTAATTTATAACAAATCTCAGGATTACCAGTAAACCCGCAAAAAATTTTGGAAGTCAACCCACAAATACCGATGTTGAGATATTTTTTACTAAACTCGAGAACATTCTACCAATCAAACAAAAAGTTGAAACAGTTCATGCCTTTCATTTCACACACGACTTTTCTAAGGAGGTCTAATTAGGAGGTTATCAAGTACATTCGTATGTTAAGTAGGACTTTGATTGGTATACACTCCAATATTTGATATATTTTATTGCTATGGGCGCCATATTGACATACATATTTTGAATAACGACTTGGCCCAACCAAGTACCATTAGGTAGTACATACTTCAATTTTTAAATGGAATAGGAAGCAGATAGATTCACGATGGCCAGGCCGACTCTCGAAATATAAATGCTAAATTGGTGGTGAGTCTAATTAAATATTTACAGGATTATTCATAAACAATCTAAGCATTTAATTGGATTTATTATGGACTAGCTGGCCCGCGCAACTTCGTCTGCGTCACACTTTCCTTTAATGCTCCGCTCCTATTTGTCTTAGGGTGATGATATATAGCCTATAACCTTCCTCGATAAATGGGCTATCTAACACTGAAAAATTTTCAAATCGGCCCAGTAGTTCCTGAGATTAGCGCGTTCAACCAAACAAACAAACAAACAAACTCTTCTGCTTTATAATATTAATAGTATAATAGTATAGATTAATCGGTAAAGTGCATTGTTGATTCAAATTCTGTATAGAAATTTAAATTTAGTTTCGGATAATCAGTATTGTATATTGATTAATTAAGTTGGTAATTTTTGTACGATTAAGTAGTCTGCATATAAACTAGTATTAGCGTTGATCAGTAAATCATGTTTTCCTAAATAATATTTTACAGGTAGATAACTGGTATAGTCTTATTAACTCAAAGTGTAACTGGTGCAGAATATTTTGTCGCATTAACCCGCCTATACATACCGCGTGTATCTGACATCGACGCACAAACGATTTCCATGGGTCCAGGGCATGATTCTGGACACCCCAGTGTTGGAATTTTTCGTCGGTTCTTTTCTCATTTTTTTCAAGAGTACCACAAATAGTTATCAGCTCAGCTGAGCTGATATCTTTTTGTGGTTTTATTCAGATTGCTCTTTTTAGTGAAAGTAGTTAATTAATTATTTTTTTATTTTAAATCTCATTGGGTTAGGTCAGAATAACGATTATGAGCAGTCTAAAGTAAAAAAACCCTTGAAAAAAAATTAAATAAAAAACTTTTTACAAAAAAATACAACCGACTTCCAAAAAAAAACAAGTCGGTGTTTTTGTTACTTTCTTCGTATTTTGACACCGACTTCCGAAAACCGACTTCCCAAAAAGGAGGAGGTTCTCAATTCGGTTGTACATTTTTTTTATTTTTTTTTTGTTATATTTGTTACCTCATAACTCCGTCAATTATGAACCGATTTGAAAAATTCTTCATCTGAAAGGATATAGGTACTTGCAGATTGCCCCATTCAAATTTTATCAAAATCGGTTACGAAGTTTGGATTTTAAATCGAAATAGATGGAATTCGTTTACTTCTATGATGGTTTTCTGTCATCCAAGTACCTAATCGAAATTGCGTATTTTGCTTTTCTGTGATTTTGCAACGGTGTTGTTAGGTGTGGGGTACCACAAAAAAGTGAAAAATAAAAAACTGTAAAAAAATACAACCGACTTCCAAATAAAAAAATACACTTAAAAGTAAAAAATAACTTTAATTTCGGCAGTCGGTGTCAAAATACGAAAAAAGTAACAAAAACACCGACTTCCGAAATTAAAGTTATTTTTATTTGGCAGTCGGTTGTATTTTTTTGTAAAAAGTTTTTCAAGTGACAGCACTGCAGTACCTAATTCAAAGTTATATGTACTTTGTATATACAGCTCTATTCCAAACCTTCCCAAATGACGCGATTTCACGGAAAAACCTAATTTGAATTGTGTATGTTGTCTTACCTCACCTTTGTGTGGCTTCCCGTCACTACCCCAAATTTTCACTCCATCAAGGAAACGACTTGGTAAATACACATTACGTACGCAACACGATATTGTAACGTTTTGAAAGCGATATTTTACCGGTGTTAAATACTGCTATAATTATAGCGGCTGCTAGTTCTTTTTTTACTATGATGAAGTCTTTCTGTAGTGCTATCTAAATAATAAATTAAGATAGATGTACATATGTATGTAGAACACAAGGTGCAGGTACCTATATAATTGTGAGATTTCACTAATGATGGCCGACTTAATTACCTACTATGTTTTACAAGGTTAATTTCCCGGAAAGCTAGACTACCAATCAATAATTGCTTTTCATTGGTTGGTTCGAGGTAGCTTGGAAAACTTTTTAGTGGAAGATTTGAGGCAGCCTTTTGTCCAGCAATGGGAAAGTATAAGCTGAAAAAATAACTTCTCATGAAAAACGTAATAGTGTGTCATTGCAATGTTTCTACTTCAACACCGTCAAAAACGATTTAACCTTACGTAAATGATCTAGGAAAAATATCTCCAAAACTTTTTCACCAATACGTTTTCCGAGAGTGGTGGTTATAGCCATTTCCTTTTATGACCGTTGATCAGTTAGTTCAGCCCTTTATAGGTCGGCTACAGCAACTGAAAAGTTACTTCAAGGTCGTAATATCATAACTCCCGCTGCGCGGCGCTCGCATCTGTACGCAGTATTTTTAACCGACTTTCCAAAAAGGAGGAGGTTCTCAATTCGGATGTTTGTATTTTTAGGAACCTAACATGAATGGCATGACAGAAGCTAAGTTCGGTCGCTTCATTCGGTCACTCAAGCTCCCGTCGTACCATTCGAACTTAATCTATGCATGTCGGGGTGCCATAAGCTCCTTGGGCCGTTGACTAATAGGCGCCGTTCAATGAAAAGACTAGGACGCCAATTAAACGGCTGATTAAGCTATTATTGGATCGAGAGAGATAAAAATTATCTTTCAATATTTAAATTATGTAAGTATGACTTTTTTAAACATTACTCAATGCGCAGAGCGTTGCAATTTTTCAATTAACGAAGTTCTTAGTTCATGAATCATTTTTTGTCGTCAAAACTATATGAGAGCCCTACTTACTGCTCGATGCAGATATCGAAAAACCTCATACTAATATAATTATAACAATCCGTTTAAACACATGAATGAATCTACATAATACTATAAAACTACCTAGTGTCAACCGTTCGTCAGTGGCGTGTTGTTCTTCATAACCTGGCCTAGCATTGTACGTAGTTTCGATAAATGAAGAGGCCAGGTTATGCTGGTTTAGTCCCACTGATGAGAGGCCGACTGTACCACTTAATAAATAAGATTTACTCACCAAACGATGTCTTCGTCCAAAAAGAGGTAGTTTGTAGAATGTTTCAAGATACTATTCAGTTTTCAGTTATGAGATACTTCTCCGTATAATTAATTAATATTTAAAATCGCCAAAATATTGTAAAATGTTCTTAGGTATAATGCAATATTCGTAAATTTAAGGTAAATATAAGGGATATTAAATATATTATTCTACAGGCACAGTAATGATATGTATTTGTTTGATAATATTTTATATGCTAAGTCATCGGATATTCGTCACTACAGTAGATTTATCGTATTTTTTGTTATGTCATTTCTTGCTTGTACTTGTTGTTTCCATGCCTCATAGTCCGCGGTAATGATAAGTTCCTTCAAGGTTGGCTGAGAGGAGTCGCTATATAGTTCACTTTTGTTAACATTCTTGAGATTCACTGTTGGCTTCCGATGTTATTATCACTTTATATTTCGTCCGGGCTATGGCGACTTGCTGTTTAGATTACATTTGGAAACCGCCTACAAACAAGCACAGAATTTATAAATCTACTGGTCACTGTGACAGTCAAAGCGAGAGGAAAACTAGAGCGGTATGTTAGATGCACTTTTCGACAGATTTGATGTTCGTGCAGATCTTATTTTGCTCTGTTTTCAGGGTGTATTGCTTCGCAGTGATTTTCTAAGCGTGCCTCAAAATGTCAGAGTTGTCAGATGGTGTGCACATGCGCAGTGGGTGCTGTTTTGACAAGCCGCTTGAGGGTGATGTCGATAAAACAGGGGCTTGTCAGCTTGGAGGTTGGGGCTTTGAGGCTTCATGTTTGTAAATAGCTTGGTCGGTTACGAGAATATTAGCCAGAATCTAGGTTTCTTCTATGCTCCATGTTGCTTTTATTCTTTGCAGGGTCTGGCAGAGAGATACTTCACTATATAAACGTTATTCATGATGTTACATGAATAACGTTAGTTGGTAGTTTTTTTTTTTTTTGGCTTTGTCAAAATCTTTTTATCTTTTACGAAGGGTTAATAGCAGTATTATTATAATTTCTGTCAACACTCTTGGATTAATCTTTTGTTCTACCTATTCAGGTAGATATAGTATTGTTCTGTTATAAATATTTGTGAGTGGATAAAACGATTCCTTTCAGAATAGTATATCTAATTAGTGATGCTATGTATTCATATTTAACATTCTTTTCAGTAACTGAAGCTAAGTAAGTATGTTTCCTACTTCTAATGAGTGGATTATTCTTAGTAACTAGTTATTATAATTTTATTATGAGCTACAGCCGCTACAGGTTTCATATTAAAAATTTACGGACCTACAATTAATTAAAAATCACGCATATGGCTGCACATTTAACAAAAAAACAAAAATGTTTCACATTACAGTTGTGAGAAAAACTTTTCTGTAGCGTTTCAAGATTGTGATCAATACGGAGTTTGCTTGACCTGCCCACGTTTTCTTTATTAAACGCTATTTCTGTATGCATAGCGTGACAATTTATAGCATTTCTTATGTTTTTCTACGTTTTGCTTTGTTAAAGAAAAGAAAAAATACAAAAGAAACATGTCTTGCGGTCACTTTTCTGGAAGCAAATGACCTCGCTTTGCGTGATCATTATTAATAAAGATTTTAATTATAATAACGTTCGCTTTTATATTTATACTTTCTAACGCACGATTAAGAGCAGTAAAACTAATCTTTGCGATAAAGTTGGAGGCAGAAAGTTCATCAAATCGTTTATATCACGACACTATTTGAAATTGCGACTTGCAGAAGATGTACATCATATATTTATATATATATATAAGATTATTGAACTTTTCAATAACTTTGAGGAAAGTTATTGAAAAGTTCAATAATCTTCATATGGAAAATTTGGAAAGTAAGCAACGGGAAGTATAGAAACCAGGAACACATGCCGTAAAAGGAAAGTAAAATCGTAGCCTTGATAATAAGTAGATAGTCTCTGATAAAAGTGAATTAGGGATAGTCAAGCACAGACTTATACAACAATTGAGCCTTCATTTATCCAGCAAAATCAATGTCTTTCTAAGTTAATTTTGACAAGAGTAGATATGTTTTTGAAAAAAATGTAAACCACCTATGTTTAGGAATACAGTTAAATATACCACTAAAAATAAACTTAAGACAAAAAAAGTACGGCTCTACGCCATGCCTCAGAAGATTATCTGCTTGGCGTAGCACTTCGTAGCGCTACGAAGACTACGCAACACGCTACGGCGTAGACTATTGCGTAGTCTTTCTTCGTAGCGCATCTTCATTATGTAAAAGTCGTAGCAGTACTATCACTCGCTTGACTACAAAATCATGTTTAAATAGTTATTTCATTACTCATGCTCGGAAAGTAGGCCTGAAGTAGCCTGAGGAGCAGGTTGAAAGTATTACTTTGCAGCCCTAGGGAGTGTCATTTTCAACTGACAGCCGTCAAGATATAAATAAAAAACAATATAAAAATGTTATGGCTGAATAGCTGGCCGGTCACAGAAAAAAAAAATAGTTAGGAAAGTGGTAATCCGATCTTCATTTTTAGGGTTCCGTAGCGAAATGGCAAAAACGGAACCCTTATAAATTCGTCATGTCTGTTTGTCTGTCCGTTCGTATGTCACAGCCACTTTTCTCCTAAACTATAAGAGCTATGCTGTTGAAATTTGGTAAATAGATGTATTCCGTGAACCGCATAAAGTTTTTCACACAAAAATAGAAAAAAAAACAATAAATTTTGGGGGTCCCCATACTTAGAACTGAAACTCAAAATTTTTTTTTTCATCGAACCCATACTTGTGAGGTATCTATGGATAGGTCTTCAAAAATGATATTGCGGTTTCCACTATTATTTTTTGTTCTAAACTGAATATTTTGCGCGAGAGACACTTCCAAAGTGGTAAAACGTGTGTAAGAGAATGATAAAACAAAAAAATATATACTATGTACATTACCAGCGAAAATTGGTTTGAACGAGATCTATTAAGTAGTTTTTTTTTAATACGTCATAAATCGTAAATTGCAACTTCTGCTTATAATACCTACTGGTTTGTACGGAACCCTCGGTGCGCGAGTCCGACTCGCACTTGGACGTTTTTTTTTTGATCTTTGTTCATACTTTCGTATAGCAGAGATTTGTATTAACACGATGAGTTCATCAGATTCAGATTCGTGCTTTTATTTTTTCTTTTTAGTACCTATGGGCGTTACTTTCGGTGGTCAATCTAGAATATTAAAAAAAAACGGTTTTGAAACTGTAATAAATGTGACATTTCAAATGAAAGGACTGACTGTGAGGAGTTTAACTATATTTTATATAAAACTAGCTGTCCCCCGCGGCTTCGCTCCCGTCAATTAAGTATTCATTGCACATATCGACTTTTCATTGTTTTTAAGATTATTCTGCTATTCGGATCGGAGACAAATCCAACGAATCAATAACCATGAAAATTGGTTCAGCAGATCTCGAGTTATAAGTGTTGTAACAAACCCGTCTTTGTTTTATATACTTATATAAGATTTCATAATATTTTTTTTTTGAAGTTATTCAAGAATTTAGACCAAAAATTACCATTCCCCTCCTTATCTCCGAAACTACTGAGCCTAAAATAAAATAAAAAATGTAGATCGATCTGTATTTTTTACAGAAAAATCTAGAAGAATGCTGGAGTGTTAAAATAACATTTAGAAAAGATTATATTAGTTCGGAACCCTTTGCACGCGAGTTCGAATCGCACTAGGCCATTTTATTTTTAATTTTGTTTGGAATCCAGGCACATTTCGCCTCTATGTTGGTAGCTATAGGCACAGTATTATACTTGAACTCAATATTCTTTCAAATATCAAAGCTTGAAAACCATTCTGAACATTTCCCTATATATCCAAACCAACACAGAACTTAGAACTATAATAATAAAAAGCGAAATACGACCAATAAACTCCCCCGTGATATTCCAAGAATACTTTACAGGCATGTACCGTAACTCCATAAGCCTACGACCATCGAAAGGACAATAAAAACGCGACAACCTCAAGGCTGAGCGGTCACGGCGACATTTGAACACTGCACAAACTTATACGTATAAATAAACTATTGAAACGCCCTAGTTTTACCCTTGGGGTAAGATGTTTAACTTACAAACACTGTGTTTCATGTAGATAGGTTGTGTGACCTTAGCATACTGGTATCCCCTGTGTTCTGTTGCAGAGGGCAGACGGAATTCGACACGTGTAATATTCCGTTGCAAATACGCAGAATGTAGATGGACTGCTGATTTTAGGTGGCGCCATAGAAAAGCATGTCAGGACACATACGAGAGAGGACTTTGTACAGCAGTCAGAATATTTAATAGTATTCTAGGTTAAAAAGTAGGATTATTTATCGACTTGCATACTTGATTGTGACGATCTACGAGTAGTTATAAATGAAAATTAAAGGTGAAAAATGCTGAAACTTTTCATTCAGTGAAATTAGCAAATGAGGCTATGGGTTAAATTAAAATTCAGGCGTGTTCTTGACAAAACAATGCTGGTAGAGATTGTTAGCTATATCTGATGAGCGAAAGATCAGACAGATTTCTTCCCATACTCAGTCTTTGTAAAATCGACAAAACTTATAAACCTACATAAAGTAAAATATGCTGTAAAATCACAGAAACCCCTCACTGTAAACCTAGAGAAAATTTTACTGCAGTGATGAGTCATTTGATTTACTATCTACAATTCCACACGCATAAAGTAGCTAGCAGAGCCACGCAAATGTACAATAACATTAGGCTATATTGTACGCACGGTACGCACGGCAGTCGCATGCATTGTTTTAATGGAAGCAATAAACTGTCTTCAAATTAATGGTATATTGTTCTTTGTCAGCGGCCAATGGATCGGAACTGTGCTTTGTACTGTTATGATAATCGTGATCCACGTAACTGTATATTGTAGGACAATATTAACGATATATTATGATATTTATATTAGTGTTGGGTAATTGCGTCTTCCTGTGTTTCGTGTTCTATGGTGAGGAAACGGGCAGTCGGCCACTCCTATCTTCCTTTGTAGTGGATGAATGAATGTTACTCAAAATCTATTTTCATTGACACTGTTTGAAATGGTATCCAGTAGGTAAATGGGAACTTTCACTGTGCGTACAGCTAAGTATTACAATTCCCTGCAAACTGCCGGAGTATGTGTTCCTACTATTTTTAGACAAGCATGCTCATTATCGCTCACTATCAGGTGTAATTGTGGCAAACGCGAGCGTGTCAAAATTTATTTATTTATTTATTTTAAATACCTTAAATAACTTAACAGCTATAACGTCAATACGTTGCGACTACCAAAAAATACAATTTAAAAAATGAAAAAGTAAGTAACTCTAATGACATCATAATTCGATCACCAATTGCTTTTCATGTGTCTGGTAAAAATTGCCTCATTTCTAGATTTCTTGTCTTTCTTCTTCGAGAATTATTGCTTCAACAGTGTTCCACAAAGTCTTGAAACAATACCATGATATCTTTCAGAAAACTACCTAAAGAAGACGTTTGGGGTCTGTTTCACCACTTATGATTATGTGCCCTTTAACTCACTGGGCCACACAAATTAGTTTCCATTTTTTTAAGTTGTTCGGTGACTAGTAGCTATTCAAATATCGTAAAATGGGCCCAATTTTAATCTTAATGCTTTCATTCATGCACTAATCTAGACACGCGGCAGCGTGTTACACCAAAATTCAAAAAATTAATCTGAATAGCTACTACTCACCGAACCGAATCTTTTTAAAATTATCAAAAAATATAATTAAAACCTCCACTATAAGTCCTTTCATTTGATATGTCACAAGATGTATTTTGAAAACTTTCTTTTTTTCTTATTTATCCCCAAAGTGACCCCAATACATAACGCGTCCGTGTCTGAATTTGGTATACATATTGACGGTAATCGGTCTAGTAGATCCGGAGAAAACTGGCTGAGATAGACGGACAGACAAACAGACAGACAGATAGATAAACACACGAGTGATCCCATATGGGTTCGTTTTTAACAGATGTTCGTAACCCTAAAAAGAACTGGCGACGCAACAGCTACTTTTGACCCCTTCACAACTCGAAACCTGACGTGAACCTGTAAATTGCCACATTAATTAAAGCCCGATATGTCTAGAATCCAAATTTTCCTAGGAATATCTAAGATTTGTTTTTTTTCCAATCAATCGATTCTGTTATGTTACACTTAACGCCTTTCAAAATAATAAGAACAAAACTTTCTGCTTTCTTGTTCGCCGGACAATTAGTTCCATGATGAAAGGTCGTTTTTTATGGGTAGGTACTTACGAATTATTAATAACTTAAGACAATCGATAATACTGTTACGCGCCAGAATTAATGCCGGGTTCACAACGTACTACTAACGCCATCTAGTATCGAGTAGTGGAACTAACTGGGTCACGATCTTTCTAGAATTTTCGATGCTAGAACATTCTCGATGTTTCGACACCTAGTCAGTCGGGACCGGTATGTTCCCGAACTTTCTAGATATTTCCATTCTCGAAGGTTCTGGAAATTACAGTGTGACTATATAAGCTGCGAATCGCTCGCGACTGAGTCAGTATTGAATTGGCGATACAAGCGAATCTTCGGAAGCGATCTTCAACTGCGAGTTAAGTGAAGTGAAGTGTTTAATAGTGCGATTGTGGTTCTAATTAGTGTGTTTAAACTGTTAATTAGTGTTGATTATTAAAGTGTCATTTTTTTGGTTAAATAATCGGCTGTTTTTATTGTCACGAACCCCAAGCTCGTAACAAATGGTGTCAGAAGTAAGGATTATCATGCCGATTCTGCCAAAGGACGACACGGAGGGTATCCGTACCCGTAGTCAACGCCAGCAGGAGACGGATCAGAGGCGTTTTGGTGGTGCAACGCCGCAGACGTCGGAAAGTCAGCTACCGACCATGGAAGCCGGTCCGTCCACAGCAGCTCCAGCATCATCAGCACCAGACTTTGCTGCTCTGATGATGATGCTGCAGGAACAGGCTCGCCGACAGGAGGAACAGGCTCGGCGACAGGAGGAACAGGCTCGCCGACAGGAGGAACAGGCCCGTCGGTTGGAAGAACAGCTGCAGCACGACAAGGCGGAGCAGGCCCGACGACAAGAGGAGCAGGCTCGCCGACAGGAGGAACAGGCCCGTCGGTTGGAAGAACAGCTGCAGCACGACAAGGCGGAGCAAGCCCGACGACAGGAGGAACAGGCCCGACGACAGGAGGAACAGGCCCAGCGACAAGAGGAGCAGGCCCGTCGCTTGGAAGAACAGCTCAAGCTTGACAAGGAGGAGCAGGCGCGTCGACAGGAAGAACAGATACTCCTCATGAAAGAACTGCACGCGTCTTTTGGGAAAGACATGAAGGAAGTGAAGGATAAGGTTGCTCAGTGTGACAACCGCCTGTCAGATGCTGAAACACAGATCAGCAAATTTTATGACGTTATTGCTGATGTGAAGAAGGAGTTGGGCAACCTTAAACTTGAAGATGGGATTGCAACTCCCGTAACTACTACACCTTCACTACGTGGATTCAAAGTGCCGCCGTTCGATGGGACGTCTTCTTGGTCGGCCTACAAAATTCAGTTTGAGGCCGTCATGAAGGCGAACGGTTGGAGTAAAAATCAAGCCATGACTGCCCTCACCTTAAGCCTGCGCGACCAGGCCTTAACTGTCTTGGAAGCTCTCGGTAAAGAAGTAACTTACGAGCAGCTCCTTGAAGCACTCGAATCCCGGTATGGTGACGCTCATCTGGAGCACATGTTTCGTGCGCAACTAAGAGATCGCGTACAGCGTAGTGGTGAAAACCTGCAGCAGTGGGCCCTTGAAGTGGAGAAGCTTGTGCGGAAGGCATACCAGTCTGTACCTGCGCTTATTGAAGGGAACCTGGTCTAGGCCTTCATTGACGGCATCCACGACCTTGAAGTTAGGGCTGCAGTGAGGCTCGGGCACCACGGGACACTTAAGGACGCTTTGGCACATGCACTGGAAGTGGAAGCTGCGCGGCAGGATTATCGTCCCTGTAGCGTTAGGGAGGTTGCTGCAGTAACGGTTCTCGACCGGTTTAAAGGATATAGCCCTAGGTGCTACGGCTGTGGTGAAAGAGGTCACCTTCGACCTAGTTGCCCTAAGCGAACTACAGAAAAGGAAGCTTTGCGGCAGGATGATCGATCTCACCGAACCAAGGAGATTGCAGCAGTTGCAATTAGTGACCGTTTAAGAGGATACAGACCTAGATGCTACGGCTGTGGTGAAAGGGGCCACCTTAGATCCAGTTGCCCTAAGCGAAATGCAGGAAGGGAAAATAGCCGATCTTTTAAAGGTAGGGCGGCTAACGACAGCGCCCAGCGGCTGCAGGAGAATGACTTGTTGGTGGCACATTGCAGCGAGAGATCTCATGGCAACGCAGATACATTGTCAAGAAGACCTTGCCCTGAAGACTGCAAGCATTGTACTAGGCAAGAGGGTAAAGAAGCTGTACCTGTGAGGATGGTCAAGACAGACCTCAGCAACGACTGGAAGGAAAGCTTACAACGTGCACAACAGGAAGATTCGGACATCAAGCCGATTTTGAACTGGATAAAGGCCAGTGCTTCTAAGCCTACATGGAGTGACGTCGCAGCGATGAGTACGATTACAAAAAGCTATTGGGCTCAATGGGACAGCTTAGTGATTAAGGATGGAGTCCTGTGCCGTAAATGGGAGAATACTCGGGGTGACAGCTGTCATTTGCAAATGGTTGTCCCTAAAGCGAAAGTATCGGATGTTCTACAGCTGTACCATGATGGATGTTCAGGAGGCCATATGGGAGTTAAACGGACTCTACTGAAGATACGGGAACGTTTTTACTGGGTTCACTGTCGTGACGATGTCGAGGATTGGTGTCGCAAATGTACAAGTTGTGCGGCTGTAAAAGGACCTCAGACTCGTAGCAGAGGTGCATTGAAATTGTACAATGTTGGTGCACCTTGGGAAAGGATAGCCCTGGATGTCGCGGGACCGTTTCCGGAAAGTGACAGTGGTAACAAGTATTTCATGGTTGTAATGGATTACTTCACCAAGTGGCCGGAAGTCTTCCCCATTCCGAATCAAGAAGCTTCTACAGTTGCAGATAAACTCGTTCATGAAGTCTTCTGTCGTTTTGGAGTACCTTTGGAGATTCACAGCGATCAAGGACGGAATTTTGAGTCACAAATATTCCAGGAAACTTGTCGAGTTATGGGTACTCATAAAACGAGAACAACTTCTTACCACCTACAATCGGATGGAATGGTGGAACGATTTAATCAGACATTGGAGAGATACCTGGCTAAAGTTGTGGAAAACCGGCAACGCGATTGGGACAAGCATATACAACCGTTTTTGCTGTCATACCGAAGTGCTGTTCACGAAAGCACATCGGTGACACCAGCTTTCGCAAACTTTGGTAGAGTATTACGGCTGCCTGCAGACCTGATCACCGGAATACCACCTGACGCTCCACGCAGTATAACCGATTATGCGAATAACTTGCGGAACAAAGTGAATGACATTTATGAGCACATCAGACAATCGGGCCAGCGAATGTCAGAAAAGATGAAAACCCGTTATGACCGCAAAATGAACAATAAAGGTTTCGACGAAGGCTCACTAGTGTGGTTGCACAATCCAGTTCGCAGTAAAGGGAAATCTCCTAAGCTTCAAGCTAAATGGGACGGGCCGTACCGGATTGTCACAAAAATCAATGACGTGACCTACCGTATCCAGAAAGGTACGAGAAGTGCACCTAAGATCGTTCATGTGGATCGACTGGCGCGTTATTATGGGACCGATGCTCGGGACGAGCATGTCTTAGGAGGGGGCAGTGTTACGCGCCAGAATTAATGCCGGGTTCACAACGTACTACTAACGCCATCTAGTATCGAGTAGTGGAACTAACTGGGTCACGATCTTTCTAGAATTTTCGATGCTAGAACATTCTCGATGTTTCGACACCTAGTCAGTCGGGACCGGTATGTTCCCGAACTTTCTAGATATTTCCATTCTCGAAGGTTCTGGAAATTACAGTGGGACTATATAAGCTGCGAATCGCTCGCGACTGAGTCAGTATTGAATTGGCGATACAAGCGAATCTTCGGAAGCGATCTTCAACTGCGAGTTAAGTGAAGTGAAGTGTTTAATAGTGCGATTGTGGTTCTAATTAGTGTGTTTAAACTGTTAATTAGTGTTGATTATTAAAGTGTCATTTTTTTGGTTAAATAATCGGCTGTTTTTATTGTCACGAACCCCAAGCTCGTAACAATACTAATTGCTCCTGGAAGCGCCCGGCGCACGGCGTTCTGACTGCTAACATCATTGCGAACAATTGTAACAAATATGTATGTTGAATGAGAGAAATCCACTCTTAAACAATCTTACTATACTTATATTTCGAAATAGGCACACGGTGGGGGGTACGCAGGCAACATAACAGGGGCGTGCGCAGGAACGCGGAAGTACGTATAGACTAAGAGTTTCTAAAGTAATGATATTACTTCAAAAACATAAATGTGAAAACTGGCCAAGTACAGAAAAATAAATATGATCTAAATAGGTGCCAATTTCTGTAGATAATCCTGAAATAAGATAAATTAAGGTTCAAGATTTGATTTGGCCAGTTTCTACCAGCAAACGTTTTTTTAGAAGAGTAAGATATCTCGACCTTTCGATTTAAAAACTAACTTGCGTAAGTCTAACATAAAGATGACAAGTACAGCCAAATATAAGATAACATAATTATAAAACTAGCCAAGTCGAATCTTGAGCCTTAATTTTTCTTATTTTAGGATTATCTGCAGAACTTGGTGTCCATTTAGATCTTAATTATTTTTTTCTAAACTTGGCTCCCATTTTCACATTTATGTTTTTGATGGGTTCATAGACCTTCCACGTCATCGTTCTATTGTATTATCAAAAAGTAATCTGCTGTATGTATCGTGTTGCTGGGAAGAAATGCAACTCTGCAAATAAATAATTTTAACACTAACCGCTAAACAAACCGGAGAAAAGAATAAAATTTAACGTCAACGCTACGTAGTACCCTCAGCGGGGCACGTTATTTTCATACGAAAAAACAAGTCTCTAACGTTAATGTCTACAACACAGTCACGGCCCAGGGCCCCTGAACAATTTACATTTTATATAAATATTGAAGAATAACCATGTTGGTAATGCTCGAGATAAAATGGATTCCGACGACCCCTGTCCATTTGGATGGGTACGGTGTGTTACCGTCTTGTTATTATGACGAAATTATACAGGGTTTTATATTATTGTTTGCTGATTGGGAGTCGAATTTAAGTTGAATGCTTTAACAGCTTTTAGTAGGGGTTGGATACTTAAGTCATGCCTGAAAATGAACGTGTACCGAATAATCATATCAGGAAAAAAAATCGCAAAATTGCGAGCAGGATGGATTGGACCGAAGGATTCTCTAGTTGCGACTGTGCACCGACAGATGTAGCGTTGAAAGGCACAAGAAGTACCGATGACTTGATAAGGGCCGCCGTAAGCCTCTGAATGCAAAATCCACACGCCCTACATATACAATATGCCCAGCAATGGATTCGACTGAAATTATTAAATAAAATGAACTGACTAGTCCTACTAGTAAATATATCTATACTAGTAAAAATATCAACCAACTAGTGAAAAAAACATCTCAGAATTTGTATCGAGAGATAAAGGACATTTGCCAGTAAACCACATATGAATACAGTGTTTTAAGGATAGACATTCAACACAAGCGATGAATTTCTACCCTCTAGGGACCACGATACCATTGCGAGTACGTGTATTCTATGTAACATTTAAAGCGTTGAAGCATGAATCTTATTTCCATGTCTTTTACGTTTTTGTCTAGAGACTGCAGAGCAAAAGCTAACTTTGAAAGTAAATATGTTGGTAGCACAACCGGTTCTAGGAAGGATCAAGGTACTGTGTTTTGTTGTGCTAGTTTCCTACTAGTTTGTATTTCCTAAACATCATACTGAAACAACATCAATTTAAAGGTGACAATCTGTGACCTCTAATGATGAGTCAGTCGTAGGTGATAGTGCCGGTTGAGATAGCATTTACAGCAGTTGTGGCTTTATGGTGGCATATACCAGATTTCAATAACACATAAAACAAGGGTAATCACTTGTTCGAAGTTTCAAATAAATTCTTCCGCAGCAAATCTAGTCATCGTCATTATTTTGCGCTTGTCTTACTGTATTTAGGGTCGGCAAAATATGTCTTCTTCTTCCAACTTCTCTATTAATCGTTACATACAGAAGTCACAAGTTGTCGATATAGCTTACAGAACAAGCAAATTGAAGTGGCAATGGCCCAACCATATTAGCCGTAGAACCGATGACAGGTGTTGGGGTGACAAGTTCTTGAGTGGAGAGTGCGAATCAGCAAAAGTGAGGTAGGTAGGACGCCCTCAAGCTAGGTGGAGCGACGATCTTCGCAGGGTGGCTAGTTGCAGCTAGATGAGAGTTGTCAGAATTCGAATCAAATGGCGTGCACTAGGAGAGGCCTATGTCCAGCAGTGTACTATATAGGCTGATGGTGATTGTAGGGTGACTACTATCATCATCAGTTTAATTTTTTATGTGCATACTGTGTCGGTGTATTTTTTTTTGTCTGTATTATAATTGTATTACCCGTTTAAAAATTATTTAATACAAAAAATATCACATATCAAACTGTACCAACAAAAATTTACATTAACACATTTCAGGTCACGGGCACATCGAAAATCAAAACAGCCTAATTGAGAACAGGGTTCACCTGTCTACACGCGGTTTAGTAGCACATTATTATTGCACGGGCCACCATGTGGGGCAGGATTGGTCGAACACAGCTGGCAACGTGGAAACGGTCCACTTTTTATTATTAGGTTAATTTGCAAAAACGTTATGCGATCGAATGTGAGATCTGTTTGAACGGTTTAGCTTGAAGGATCATGTTTGTTGTTGGTATTCGGAGTATACCTTGCTTTTTTTTGTCTGTGTGCTTCATGATTTGATAGTAGCTGGTTGAAAGCTGAAAGATACTGCCTTATTGGTTTGCATTTCTACAATTGACTGCCTATTATAAGTACTTACCCCAAGTTCGAGCAAATACTACACAGAAAAATTCCAACATTCCAAATCATATCCTATTAATTCATGTCCAGGGGGGCTACTCTCTAAGCCTGAAGTCCGTAGTTTTCGGGCTTAGTTGCGGGTATATTCTACTCCCCCCTGCTCCAACTTGACTCCACCTCGAACCCAGTGGACTTTGCAGGATACCCATTCAAAGTTGTTTCGAAGGAACACCACGCCCATTGTAGATTAACGGCAAAAAAAACGATGAAAAGCTTGACTGCCGCTGGTGGCCCTTTGGAGGGCATGACATGGAATTTAAGACTAAATATCCTAAAGAATGCATTATTCAAAATAGATGCAGTAGTATATGTGAATGACCTCAATAACCTCGGTTTGGAAAGGGTTTTGAAACATACCACAGGGGACACACACTGTCAACGGAGCACTTAAAGTGATGCAACAATAACATGTCTGTCTAACCCCCTGAGATACAAGTGTACACACTAGGTACGTCAGCACGGACACAACAAAACACAATCATACTTACCATAGAGAAATTAATAACAATTTTCAGATAGTGAGCTCTATGGACTGAGAATATAACAATATAAGTAGTCAAATCAATACCAAAATTATTCAAACTAAATTTTAAACCCACATAACAACAACTGGAAAGGACGGTAACAAAATTAAAGTTATAAGTACCAAAACCACATTATAACAATCTAAATAGAACAAACAAATATCAGATTTCGATGAAGGCTGTATATTAATATCAATCATTTGCGATATTATGATCCATTGTTTATTGTAAATTACAGAAGCCTTGAGACTAAAGGCTGCTAAGAGAAACAATTAGAAATCTGAGTCGAACGCGTTTGCGTGTTGGCCGAACAATTAGCTGGGCCTCTCTTGGCTGGGCCGGGAGTCAATTAGCGAGATTATCGTTCATTCGCCAAACTTGCATCAACTGGGTCACGATGGGTGAAGCCAGTGTTTTTCAATGCTTAACAAAAATTATTGGCCCAGCGCTTTCTATTTCTTGCTGATTGGATATGGCATTCATCTTCCAATACGGTTCCAGTCACGGTGTTTGTTATCGAAATTTTTGGTGTATATCTGAGGTCGTACGCTATTTTTTTTTATTTGGCAAAACAACGTTTGCCGAGTCCGCTCGTTTTTGGATTTGGAGTTCCCGTCCCAGACTTTTTTTTTATTTTAACTTTTACAGTTTAATTTACGTACATAAGACTGAAGTCCTTGCCTGACTGGATTACTCTCATTAAGCGGACTCTAAATATCACGGCTATTCTTGTATCTAATGGCGACATCCGTGCAGGTAGAGTGGTTTTTGCAGTCACCAACCCCAGCCCAGCACGATGAATAGAAATTAACCAACAATATACCTTGAAAGCCTGACTAAGTAATATAGTATGGTTTTACAAGCCATTGACCTTTTGTAAAGCATTCTCTAGTAACAGTAATACACGTGCCAGCAGAAAAAAGAGCATAACTCTACAATGCAATTTTTTATTATAAAATAAAACTTTTAAAACAATCATAACGTGTGTAGTTTTATCTCACTTCAACTAATTAGTTAAACGGATTAAGTTCAGCTTAGCTCTCGCGCTAAAGTGTGTATGTTACATCTAATTGCGAACGAGATCCACCTGCATAACCTGTATTGCACTTTCGGATCATGAAGCTAGCCAATAGGAACAATAATACGATATTATGTTATTGAATGTGTCATTGCAATGATGAACAATGCATTAAGATAATGTCTTTTAGCAGTTCCTTTTCAAATCCAGTTTTGGCTGAAGAGGCCTTAAGGGCTGGGTTGATTCAGAAGAAGCCTGCAATCAAATGGGTACTTCAGAAAATTGGTAAAAAATGAAGAGGCGCGCTATTCACAAGAAGTTTAGGAACACTAATGAAACTCTAAAAAATATGTGCCATGATCGGAACTTCTGTCTGCAGAAAACCTGGGACCAATTTAACAATCGGACGGAAAAATCCTCTTAACTACAATATTAACAGTATCTAGATAAATCCAAGTCAATGAAACTCCAAGTGTTCGCGGTATGCGCTCGGGCAGCGCGCCGCGCAACCCAATCCGCGCATCCAAGATGGCGGCCATAGAGCACTGCGCACACGCCATGTCCGTTACGCTTGACCACTGAAGCGCGAACAGATTTTTTTCTACATAAACATTGTTCGCAGTAGAGAAATCGACGAGCGTGACTGCGGCCATTGTTGTACGAAGCTAAACGCAGAGAATATTAGAGCGTGATACGGTAAAATAACGTGTAAATATACAATCCGTGCATATGTTATGGCTGTGTGGGATGAGTTGACATTTTGTTATGAGGAATATTGTTTTTCTTTCAAAAGTAAGTTTTCATCGTGACAACTACTACTCAGGAAAACAAATAAGCCTAGAAAGGGGGTGACAACTGAGTTGACGAGTATGATCTATAAAATATATAAGAAGCCACGTTGTGCTGACTTTAAATAAATAGGGATAGGGACAAGAAAATGATGAACGGCTTCGCAGATCCACAGGTTTTATTATAACGATATCAATGTGCCCATATCTAGATTACTTCAAATGCTTTCATACTGGATCACAAATAAATCAATTCGTTGCTACTTATAACTTTCCATCAGTTCTCTTGAGCGTTTAGATGAAACTAAAAAACTAGGAAGCCTCGAGGCAGGGCCGGACGAAATCAACTGACGAATGTTCGGCCCTCCTCTCTCCAGAATGAGGAAATCTACTCAGTGATGGAAGCGCGGGGCCTGTGGCGATTTTACTAAGGCGCCCCCGAAACCTAAAACCGTCGTAAAATTAAAACGAAAATTTTCAAATGACCATGTACTCGTAGTTTGGATTACAGTATTTGAGCAAACGTATGAATAGGGCGAAAAGATGATAGCTTAGCTGATTAGGTGCGTCTTGCTGAAAAGTATACCTAAAATATATCTCAAAAAAACCATATACGAGCCCCGTGTTGAGAGGCCCACTTTCAGATTTCCAAAATAAGCACTTTTTAACTTGATCTTCAGATCCGTACATTTACGTAGCTCTGGCATTTAATGAGTTTTTTTTTCCAATATTCCTATAACTACAACTCGCTCCTTGAATTCGTCACCTTCTAAAGCTGAAAACCTTTTGTAAAGTAGTGTGCCTAAGTGTAATCAATTATTTAGTTTTGAGCATCGTGATATAGTTGACGTATTCAATACACTAAAATCTAAAAAAACAGGTGATTTCTGGGGCATTTTCATATAACTTTTGAGTAATATAATATACATAGTAGCTCCCTATCTTGCTGAAATGTGTGGATTTAGGAACTTTTCCTGATCTCATGAAGAGTAGTAAAGTCATACCTTTATTTAAATCAGGTCATAAAAATGACACAGGCAACTTCCGGCCTATCTCCATCTTACCTGCATTTAGTAAAATATTTGAAAAGTTATTACTCAGGCAGTTGTTAATGCATTTTAATTCAAATAGACTACTTCATAATGAACAGTACGGCTTTACAAAAGGTCGTCCGACTACAGATGCGGGTGTCGCTCTCCTAAAACATGGCAGAACTCGCAAAACGCAAACGGAGTTTTCTGTGATCTCTCTAAAGCCTTTGATTGCCTATGCCATAACACACTTTTACGTAAACTACGTCATTATGGTCTCCAAAGCGAAGCTCTTAACGTAATTGATTCATATTTACATGATAGGTTCCAATGTGTAGATGTAAATGGTGTAAAATCTTCCGGGCTACCCGTGCAATTAGGTGTGCCTCAAACCAATACTGGGTCCATTCTTGTTTCTGGTGTACATAAACGATCTAACATTTTTCTTAAAGGGTTTCTGTGACGCAGTATTATTTGCGGATAATACCTCTCTTATCTTCAAAGTAGATAGGAATAGACAAGATTTCGATAACGTAAACAGCGCTCTTTCAGTGGTTACGGATTGGTTTATGATAAATAATTTAGTTCTAAATGCTAAGAAAACGAAATGTATTAAGTTTGCCTTGCCAAATGTTAGAAATTTAGGACCCAATGTAATCTTAAGTAACGAGGTGCTTGAAACTGTGGACACGGCAGTATTTTTGGGCATAACTGTTGATTAACTACAGTGGAGCCCACATATATCAGGCCTGTCGGGAAGGCTCAGCTCTGCCGCATACGCTGTTAGGAAAGTTAGACAATTTACTGACGTTGACACAGCTCGGTTAGTCTATTTTAGTTACATCCATAGTGTTATGACCTACGGTATTTTATTGTGGGGAAAAGCTGCTGATACACAAAATATATTTGTCTTACAAAAACGTACTTGTCGAGCAATATATTAGCGAGGGTCAAGGGTTTCATTAAGAGAAATTTTCAAAGAGATTGAAATTCTCACGGTAGCATCTCAATTTATTTTTGCCAACATATTATATATTAGGCAAAATATAAATTTATACAGTAAAACGAGCGACATCCACAACTTTAACACCAGAAACAAGCACAAGCTACATGCTCCTTCACACCGACTTCGTAAGGTACAATAGACTTCCTCTTTCTTTTCTTGATCTGCCTTTTAACTCATTTAAAGCTAAAGTAAAATCTAACCTCTGTTCGAAGGCATACTATTTATATCAATGATTATTTAGACGATAAGAATAGTTGGTCGCTGTGTTCAACGCAAGACAAATTATCATGTTCTTTCTGTATAAGTAGTTCGTTTATGACAGGTTATATAACATATAATATTGTTTTTAGGGTTCCGTAGCCAAATGGCAAAAACGGAACCCTTATAGATTCGTCATGTCTGTCTGTCTGTCCGTCCGTCCGTATGTCACAGCCACTTTTCTCAGAAACTATAAGAGCTATGCTGTTGAAACTTGGTAAGTAGATGTATTCTGTGAACCGCATTAAGATTTTTTAACAAAAATAGAAAAAAAACAATAAATTTTGGGGGTTCCCATACTTAGAACTGAAACTCAAAAAATTTTTTTTCGTCGAACCTATACGTGTGGGGTATCTATGGATAGGTCCTCAAAAATGATATTGAGGTTTCTAAGATGATATTTTTCTAAACTGAACAGTTTGCGAGAGAGATACTTCCAAAGTGGTAAAATGTCCAAGGATATTACTTCTTCTCCACAGCTAAAACACTAGGAAGTGGTGACGGGCGGGCGTTTTGGGGGACTGTCTTTTGTAAAACTTGACGTTCAAAAAGTGCTCTCAGCCTAATTTGAACAAATGACTTTTGAATTTTTTTGAATTTTGAATTTCGATTTGATCGGATGCAGCTTGACGCAAAGTGACATAAATAGGCAAATCGGAAGAAGAAATGTGGGCCCAAACATGACGACTTTGAAAACTCCGATTTGTACAATTTTTCAAAGGTTGATCAGGGCGAACTAAATCTACGAAACAACCTACGCAACAGTGAACAGTGTTACATAGCCTGATGTGAAGATAAAAAACGGGTTCAATCAATTTTGGAAATCTATCTGGCGGACCTTTTAGATTATTTCAGGTAAAACTATTAAAATGGTGTAGCTAAACAAGAATACCATCGATTAAGTAAGAGGATTCCGGGTGAAACTCGCTTCCATCTTCGGCCTAATCATCACTTTCCATCAGGTGAGATTTGGGCCAAGAGTTTCCACGTTTTCCATAAAAAAAAAGTCCTCAATTAATGAGTCATCCAACGAGGTATTAATATTTTAAAAAAATAATCAGGGGTTTTTCTAAAAAAACTGGCAAAGACGGAATAGGTACAAAACTAAAAAAAATGGGAAAACACTTAAACAACGTCGTTATTACGTCGGAAACTTAATTGTGATCCGTTTTGGGTATTTAAAACAACGAAATTTCGACTTTTTGCCAAGAGTCGTCCTTCTATCATCCATCGTCATCTTCCCGCCAAATATGAATAAATCGCCATGAACATCATTTTAAAATTGTCCAAATCGGAGTCTTCAAGGTCAAAAGATTTGGGGAAAGCCCAAAATTTCTCAGATTTTGCCTATTTAATTAAGTATCAAAGCAAAATGAACGGCTTTGAAGACCACACTAAAAATTGTGATTTAGACATCTGAAAGTATAGTAGAGTAGAGGCCCCTCTAATCGGGGCTTGATTTAGCTCATAGCTATACAGTAACGTAAATTGAATGAGGTCTTCAACTTGACGATAGAGGAGGTTATTCTAATCGAAGTATTGCGAAATCGATGTTTTTTTTAAATAGCAAAATAATTTCTACCTTTAAAATCGACCACAACGGTCCCGCAGGCATTGCCCGAAGTGCCCTATGGCCAGTCCGGGCCTGTCTCGAGGCAACATCGCATGAGCACTGTCCATGGTAGCTTAAGTTCTCCATATATGGGAATGTTATTATTTCCGCCGATTATGATGCTTACCCATGAATGAAATGTTGGAGGAAGGAAAAACTACTTCGTACTTCACTTATCAGTTGGCTCGTGCCACAAACGGGAATTAATGCCGTATTCAAAAGATTTGTCAGGCAGCGAGGTTTGTGGCGGAACAGATGGGCCGAGGTGCGCCGGATGTAGAAGTATCGTCACTCACAATTTACGATTACGAGGACGAGTGACAGCAAAATCATTGTGATATAAGTTTAACAAGCATGATACTATCTGCGCCTTCGCTCTCTTGTCCTAAGTTCCTAACCCACAGGATCCGTGCATTCTTTTGCGAAATCTTTATCAGATAATGTTGACGAAACATTGGAAGTGGAAAAACATGGGCTTTTTATGCACTTTCGTCTTCTCTGTTCTTCGCTGAAGGTTGATTAGGTAGGATAAGAATTAGTTTGATTGGGCAATTATCGACCTGTCTATTAAAACGAGGGTTAACATACACTGACGATCCTTAGAATGAATACTTTGAAATTTCTACAAAAACCATAATGTAACAATTAAAATAAACCAGCAAAACCACTCAAACCATTTCTTATACCAACAACGTTGTGTACGAAACCCGTTTGTTTATCGCTTCCGGTTGATTATCCTTTGTTCGAGCCTGTTCAGGCGCATCTATTCAAATTACACGATACTAATGCGCATACGCGATGAGCCCGCATGTACTGTGGCTCGGTAGGAGTCATTATCGATCGTACTAAGTTTAACTCAGGTACTCTCCGATACTAAGGTTAGATTTAATCGGTCGCGTGATGACGACCCCCTGATAGTGGAATGAGTTATTGTTCAGCCGCAGGTTCCATAAAGCGGGGAATTCACTAGATTACATGCCCGTGGCCATGGATAGATATCATATTTGCAGGAACCAGCTTCTGTAGTAGGTACTTGTGGTTCTTGATTACTCAGTAAGAGATAGTTGCAGACAGGCAAACCCATAGTAGAGATGCGGACATGGCTCAGAGGCATGCTCACGGGAAAGACCGTCTAGTCAAATCCTCACTTAAATTCTGTTTACTGCTACAGAAAAATAATTTTTATTCAATTGTATTAAGCCTTACGTCTTCAGTTAAAAGCAAAAAATATATTAAACGTAAGTACCTAGTAAACGATACTATACGTTAAATTATTCGTGCGAGCCCCTCTGCTACAAGCCCATCAGTGTTCCTCGTAATGTCATTTGCGTGCCAGGATCTCGGTGACTCGTTGGAACGAATTCCGCAACCCTGGCAGGCAAGCTATAATACCTACACCCACATTTCGCCAATGATTTTTAAGTTTCATGTCATATGGAGCAAGCCTATTGCCAATTACCGGCCAAAAATCCAAATTTTGGACTGCTACTGAGAAATTCCAGCTGGAAAAAACCCAATTACTGGTTTAGTAGCCAAGGGCATGTACCTACGTCATAAGTATATGTATCTACTTCTTTTTCTAGATTAAGTAACTAACTTTCCCGATAGCATTAATGGCAATAACACCTGCAATCTGTCTGTCATTTCAGCTTTATGTCTGTAAATTATGCGAGGTTCAGAGTTGATAAAATTGCATCGGCTAATCATAGGTTCGATGAGTAGATGTCCCTCGGTTTTCCACTGGGGCTTGCAGAAGGCGCACTTTCTCAATCAATATTTATAGTATAGATGTAGATGTTCCTTTTTACTTCAATATTACTTTATTATGTAAACTTTAATATTACTTTACTAAGTTCCCAATTACTTTCGTAACTTCCGAGGCCGACTGAAGATTATGAAATATTTCATACATTTTTCGTGACGTGTTCGTAGGACACGTAAGTACGTGAGAACAGTTTAATCATCTGTCTAGCCCTTTACCAACTTTGTATGTTGGAGTCGACTTCCAGTCTAAACGGATGCAGCTGATTACCATTATTTACATGCAGCGACTGCCTTCCTGATTTGGCAAGAGATTTCAGAGATGCTGGCTTCTGATTTCCTAACTTTATATCAGCCGGGACGAACGGCTTAACGTGCTTTCTGAGGCACGGAATTTTGGTATGATAAAATGATCACCCATTCAGGGATCGACCTCAGCAAGCGTTACTTAAAACCGAACAGCAGGAGCGTATTAGAAAGTCTTTTAAACTCACGATCTACATTTCCACGACTACGAGTAGGTACCATACCTAGTAGCAAAAATCGATGGCGAAGTAGCACAAGGTACTGAAATATTAATAGACAGTTACAATTACAGCGGATCAAAGAGAATTACCTATTAATGAGCCACGAGTGAAGAATACACGTTTGATTGGGCCACGTGTGTCTATTCCCACAAACAGCGAGTCCAAGACAAAGGATTATCGATTGCGACTACGTTTCTACTTTTATATTCTATTTGAAACTATCATTTAAGTCCGAATACCTAGTGCTTATCGTATTAGGTATTCATAAGGAAGCTTTTTAATGAGAGGAGGTAGGTAGTGGAGTTGCAATTGTGGTAGGTACCTAACTGTTACAGTAGACTCAAAACCAGTCAAAAGTAGCTACTTTTAACTAGCAGAATAGTAGTCAAAAGTACTTTTGACTTTAAGCTCTCTAGAATAAAAAATCTGACTGAAATTATAGTCAAAACTAGTTTTGCCCAATGGAGCTGGTTCAAAGTAGTTTTGACTGTTTCTATATAGTACCTATACAGTTTTAAAAATTAAACATAATTAGACAATCATAAGATATTTGAACGGTGCCGTTTAGACAGCGGCCGGCCTAAGTGACATCCTCAACATATAATTAAATGGAACAGCTAGGCAAATTACTTGGTTATGTTTAATATCGTTTAATGGTTTGCCTAGCTAAGTAGCAGAACATAGGGCACAAGGAGCTTAGGACACCTCGATACGGATTACTTTAAAACGTGCAGACAAAAATAGGAGCCCCGCGCAGCGCGCTTGGTCACAACTCAAGAGCACAGGAATCTAAATGAAAGAAAAGCAACATGCAGGTATTTTATTTTTAAGGGCAAATTTTTTGTTTGGTTTGGTAGGACTTGTTCTAAGTCCGCCTGGCAAGCTACCACCATCTTGTCTAAGGCTGTCGCCATAACAGCAATGTTAACAGCATTTTTTGTGTTCCGGCAGTTAGAGGTATGATAACCAGTTCCTCTGTGTTAGAGGATTCCGGGTAAAGCTCGCTTCCATCTTCGGCCTAATCATCACTTTCCATCAGGTGAGATTTGGGCCAAGAGTTTCCCAGTTTTGTAAAAAAAAGGCATGCAACACATTTCCTCACTTAAGTACCTAACTCATTTCTGTCTCACTAAATATTTGAACTAGTGTAAGAGGTGTACATTAGGTATAAATTAGTGGTGTAGGTACCTACCTGACTTTAGTAAAACAGTAAAAGGTGATTGTGCTAACACTTGGTAAGCTAAGTTTACCTCTTACTCACATTTGTTCTAGTTTGATAACGCTTTTAACAGTAGGTACTTTTCACTCGCTTGTTTTAACTTTTTTACTGCTTGGAACACGCAACAAAATTTCTGACACGAATGTCGGCTACTGCCCTCTTATTTACTTAGTACCTAGGTATAGGTAAATACTCTGAATTTTTAAAAATTGAGGTATGAAGTAGGTATGAATTAGATAAGGTTTAAAGCGGTTATTACACTACACGATCTATCGGGCCCGATATCTAGGGCGCCCTGTCCCTGCAGCAGGGTGCCGATTATTACACTACACTAGAAATCGCGCCCTAACTGCAGTGGTGGCATAAAGTGGGGCGGAGGAGGCTGGTCCGCCCCGGGTGCCTAGCACCAAGGTGACAACGACAACTCAATCGTACATCCAAAGAAGGCGTACATTCTTTTTTTTTATCAAATTCGTTAGACAGATATTAAAGTCGCGTCTATAAAAAAAAATAAAGTGGCTTTTTTGACGCGCCGATAATTTGTTTCCAACTTAAGACATCAATTAACAACTACCTACTCTTGTACGTGACTACTTGCATACAAATATTATCGTTTATGATGCATCGCAACTATAATTAATTTCACTCTTTTTTTTCGAGCATAATTTCTAAATCCCTAAAATAATAAATTCATGTTGCGCTTAAACCGCGCGAGTCAATTTTGATAATTTGATCGAATATTTTAGTACCTAAAATAATCAATCGAAAATCTCTGAATACAAACCCGCCCAGGGTGCCAATCTACCCTATGCCGCCACTGCGGCAGGGCCCTGCCTCCCTGTCTCTTACTTACACTAGGTGATAGACAGAGCAGGGAGATCGGAGCCACCCGATCGCCCGATGGCAGTGTCCTTACTCCCTGTTTCTAATTACACTACACTCGCCCTAGATATCGGGCCCGATAGACCGCGTAGTGTAATAAAGCTTAAAAAGCTTAATTCTATTCACTAAAATATGGTAGGCACCTATTTGAAAAAATTACTTTAGAATTGATTTTCGTTCACCTTAATATTCCGAAATGATAACTAAGTATCAATGTAACTACACTAGATCTATTTATTTTGTGGGTTATAAATAAAGAAGACAATATGACTTTTCGTGACGGATAATTTAACATTGTCAACGTTAGGTTGTCGTATGTAATATTCAAATGCTTTTCATAAAACTTTGTTTGGTATATGTGAGTCATCCCCAAGGGAGGAATATTTATGGTTGAAGGGGCATCAAACCGATAAAAAAAGTGTCCAAGTGCTTAGTGGCTCGCGTGCAAAAAGGTACTGAACGAATCTCATTTTAAGGGCTCCGTACCCGAAGGATACCTAAGTATGTAACCAACGGAACCCCACTACTAAGCCTCCACTGTCCGTCCGTCTGTCTGTTAGTAGGCTGTATCTTAAGAACCGTAACAGGTAGACAGTTAAAATTTTCACAGAGTGTATTGCCGCTATAACAAATAATAAAAATTAAATTAAAGAGTACAAGACTACGTGTCTCATACATGAAACGTGTTTTTAGGGTTCTATACCCAAAGGGTAAAACGGGACCCTATTACTAAGGCTTCGCTGTCTGTCTGTTTGTCTGTCACCAGGTTGTAACTCAAGAACCGCGATAGCTAGACAGTTGAAATTTTCACAGATGATGTATTTCTGTTGCCGCTATGACAACAAATACTAAATAACAGAATAAAATAAATATTTAAGGCTCCCATACAACAAACAAGATTTTTTGCCGTTTTTATAGATAATGGAACCCTTCGTGCGCGAGTCCGACTCGTACTTGGCCAGTTTTTTTTTCGGTTTATGGTACGTTTCCCTTCGTCTGAGAGTACCTAATACTCGCACTTGGCCGGTTGTAATTGGCAGTCACAGATGGACTGTCTCACAAGTTAAAAGAGAGATTTTACGGATGTCCTAAAAACATGGAGACTCACTAGTGAGATATCTACTATTAGTACTACTACTACTAGCGTGTAATGGCCGCCTTAACCGAACTTATACCTACCTACCGAAAAACAAATCCAGGGGATCCAAGGTAGCGACTCTCAACCAGTGGCCTTAGTGCTAAAATCAGCTATCTGACAGTGAAAATTCAATCAATATCGGTCCAGCCGTTCAGGAGATTAGCCAGAACAAACAGACAAGCGGACAGACAAAACCGACAGAAAGACAAGAAATAAAATAACCGACCAAGTGCATGTCAGAATCCCGCACGAGGAACGAAGGGTTTCGTACCAAAAACGGCCAAAAAATCTGTTTGTTATGGGAGCCCCATTAAATATTTATTTTATTCTGTTTTTTAGTGTTTTTTGTTATAACGGCAACAGAAATACATCATCTGTGAAAACTTCAACTGTCTAACTATCGGGGTTCATGAGATACAGCTTGGTGACAGACGGACAGACAGACGGAGGACAGCGGAGTTTTTGTAATAGGGTCCTGGGGCCCAATTCTGCTAATTTTATTTAACTCACATGCTATTGATATTCAATTGATAGTCAATCACGACTCCATTACGATTAGAACAAATTTGGTATTCTGCAAAAACTTGTATGTAAGCTCAATAGAGTCGTAATGGAATCGTAGTGTAATTGTAATTGACTCTCAGTTGAACAGTTATAGGTGTTGCCATTCAAAATCTACCAAGAAAATGAATGAACTATTGGTTTGATTTAAATATACGATTTATCCATTTCTGTGATTCAATTACGAACTAAATTGTCTGCAATGAATCGCCTTGTCGATAAAACATGACTTTAACGATGTTAGAAAGAGTTTATTTCAAATACGGTGGCTAGGTACGAACTTTGGATTTTAAATCGAAATAGCTGGAATTCGTCTACTTGGATGATGGTTTTATGCCATCCAAGTAATCGAAATTGCGTATTTTGCTTTTCTGCGATTTTGCATAGTGTTGTTAGGTGTGGGGTACCTACCACTAAAAAGTGAAAAATAAAAAACTTTTTACAAAAAAATACATCAGACTTCCAAAAAATAACAGTACATACTAAAAATAACGTTAATTTCGGAAGTCGGTGTCAAAATACGAAGAAACTAACAAAAACATCGACTTCCGAAATTAAAGTTATTTTTTACTGTGTAGTGTTTTTTTTGGAAGTCTGTTGTATTTTTTTGTAAAGTTTTATTGTATGAGTATTGTATACTGCGCTGTAATATTACAGCATATTAACTGTTTTCTTCTATATTTTAGGCTAATAATATGAGCGTCCAACAAATTGAAGCTCTGATAGAGTATTTAGAAGGGCAGCAGGAGCTAGCCCTTGGACGCTGCTCACGGTCCAAAGAAGGGCGCAGTCTGTCGAAAAGGCTTTGGCAAGAGTGCGCCGGAGTTCTTAACAGCATATCGTCAGACTGCGTCCAAAAGACAGGAGAGCAATGGCCTCTCTCCTCTCTCCTTTCCATTCCATGCCTATAATAATTGTCAGGGCTCTCACTTCCACTTTTCCAACGCGGAATTCCGCATTGGGTAAATCTTCCACGGCATCCACCGTTGCCCTCATCGAGGCCCGCTTTTTACGGCGCTGAGCCAAAAGATGACGACGCCGACGGCGATCTTGCGCATTAGCTAATGCTAGAATACGCCATCGTAACAATAACCGCAGCATCTTTTCAGTATTTTTTTTAATATTTTTCATTGAGTGGCTTGTAAAATCCTAAGATTATCTATTGTTGCACAATCGTACTTCAATCGTAAAATTGACACTCAGATTCAATTGAGTGTCCATTGATATAAATGTCAAATAAGAGTAGAATACCGATAAACTCCACAATCGATTTACAATTGTAACACGATTGAAGAGCAGACTAGCAAATATTCCAATAGCAGTTCAATGGAATGTCAATGGAAAACCATTGGTCTTAAATTAGTAGCGGAATACCAAATTTAGTTAAAACTGCTACTGAGATCCAATTGATATTCAATTGAGCCATTCTTAAATTAGCAGAATTGGGGCCCTGTTCACTCTTTGGGTATGGAACCGTAAAAAATGTGTTTTTGTAGCTGTAATATTAGGTCCTTACATATGAAATTAGCGTTTTGTCGTACTAACCACTTTGATCTGAAATATCTCCTCTTTGGTTAAGAATTCCAAATTCAAGTTTATAAATTAATTTAGCTGGTACATTTAAGTTTTGAAAACAGTCATTCATTTGTTTTTGCCTCATTTTTTTTTTTTTGGCGTCACTTTCGCACAATGGAAAACATGAGATATCGGTATATTTACGAGTAGGTACATACGAGTTCTACCGTGGCACCAGTGCTGCAGAAACAGCTCAAAGGATTAATGATGTGTACGGCGCTGGTATCGCATAAGAAAGCACGGTACGTTTTTGGTTTCAACGTTTTCGTTCTGGAAATTTCGAACTTCAGAACCAACCCCGTGGGCCGGAGACCAAAGTGGAAAATGAAGAATTAAAGGCTATTGTGGAAGCAGATCCATCACAAAGCACTTCAGAGATAGCTGCAGACTTCGGGGTAAGTGATAAAACTGTATTAATCCACTTGAAGCAAATCGGGAAGTAAAAAAACTTGAAAGATGGGTACCTCATGAAATTGAGTGAATATCTATCTGCTAAACAACCGAGATTGGTCAATCGCTCTAGGCCACTGCTGCTTCACGACAACGCAAGACCACACACTGCACAACAAACAACCACTAAGTTAGATGAGCTACAATTGGAATGTCTGCGACATCCACCGTACTCCCCGGACCTTGCTCAAACATACTAGCATTTTTTCCAGAATTTGGACAACTTCTTACAAGGAAAAAAATTCAACTCCGTTGCTGCAGTCCAAACCGCCTTCAAAGAGTTTATTGATTCTCGTCCCCATGGTTTTCTTAGTAAAGGGATCAATGAACTACCTATGAGATGGCAAAAGTGCATAGATAGCAACGGTGCATAGGTACTTTGATTACTTAATTAAATAAATTTTACAAAAAAAAATTGACTTAATATTCCTCCCGAAGGTACAAAACGCCAATTTCATAAATGTTAGGCCCTAATAATACTTATCATATTTTTATAAGTAAGTATACATTTAGTAAATAACTGTCATTTTGATAACAAAAACTTGTTTTCATATGTAGATTTGAAACTGAATAAGCGCCTCACTGGTGACCATAACGGAAAACCTTTTTTTTTCTATAGAATCATTTAATTAAACAATAATGGGTTTTTTAAATTGAACTCAATAGGTACTGGTTTATCAGAAAATCTATAAAAAAAAAATGATAAATTGATTAGGTAGACCTCACGTATCGCAGTATAGGAAAGAGTAGACAGTAATTTAGTATTTAGTTGTACGTACCTACCCAGTTAGTATGTACCTATAGCGCAGTCGTTGCGTCGCCAGTAGGAATGATAATGAACACCATAACGCATAGACCTACATAATCATTAATGAATATCAATAAGGATCTGCATCTGTTAATGGAACGTTCCATTAACAGATGCAGATCCTTATTGATACAAAGATATACGATGTCATTGACAACTAGGTATTCGGATTCGGATAAGTAGGTAACTATTACGTTTTTATCGTACAGGTACGAATAGTAGGTAATTCATTAATCTCCAATCACAATTATGTATCTATAAGATACTAATGCGTTACGTTTTTCTGGTGGTCGCCACTGTTGATTCTGGCTTTCAGGAGTTGCAGTGGTTGGGAATGTGTGGCGGGCTTGTCCCAATTAAAAAAAAAGATACTAATGCGTATTATAATTGACGCTGACGCCACAATTTGGCCAGACTATTCTCAAATCGAACTCGCCACACATGATACCGTTGGATATCTTGGTTCCTCTTGGTTCTCGGAACCAAGATAATATCCCAAGAGGATATCCTCTCGAGGTGGCGACTGCCGAGTTTATAGTATAGTAAAGGAACGCGTTCAACCAAACATTCGGACTGCCATAGAATTGTTGTAGCATGGCACACGCCGACAATTTTTTTTATTTTTTTTTCAAAGTTGCGGTTCTCGATCGTTGAGAACACTTCAACAAAAATAAAATGTTCGGATTAGGAACATGGTGCCCTAAAGTGGTACGTTGCCGAGGAAGGCCATGAAGTTCCGCGCGTGGCTAGTGTCGCACGGCCGGTTAGAAAAACCAGCCATAACGTGTCTCATTTTAGGCTCTGCCCAATCTGGAAATATTCGAAACTTTTATAAAGGATTCGGTTACGGTTATGGATAGATTTTAATTTCGGATATCCCATTGTTTCGGTTACCTTTACGGTGTTTCTTAACATCATTGGTTCCGGTCAAATAACCACTACACAGGTATTATAAAACAAAGTCTTCTGCCGCGTCTGTCTGTTCGCTATTAACTCAAAAACTACTGCACCGCATGCTGCTTTCACCAACGGATAGTGGTTCTCGAGGAAGGTATATTTGTCATGTGGGCGAAGCCACGGGCTTAGTCTGAATATAAAGTCAGTTTTTTCTGACTTTTGATGCTATCATGTATGTGGGAAATGTACTTGTATGTACCTTATCTATTGTAGGATGCACGAGACTAGTATATTACCTATAATAAAATTGCTATAAGGTGGCCTTGTTTTAGGAAGAAATCCAGTAAATTAATAATTTCTAATTTTATCTAGATACTAGTCCCATGAATACAGGGAAATTGAAAAAATACCCGAAACCTCTTAGGCAGTGAAAGTACACATGATTATAAGCAACTTTTGTTTTGATAAAACTCCGAAATCTCGAAAAAAATATCAGCTGTTTCATACATTTTCATTGGCTAAATACTGCATTTTGTATGAAACAGCTGATATTTTTTTATATAGTGGTGCTGGCTGCTGACGTAATCATAACTACATCATTAGTTTTTTTTTTTTGTAGGTAGAATAATTACAGTATCCTCGTGTGAGGAGCGATATGAAAGAAATGGGAGTAAGTGATAGTTTGACGGCTGATAGGGCAGAGAGGAAGAAAAAAACGTGTTACGCCGACCCCAAGTAGCATGGGTTTTTTTTTTAAGGATGGGAAATCATCAAATGACTCCACCCGCTCTGGGTAAAGCAGGAGGGAGTGTCAGACTCCTACTGACTAAAACCCATCCGTGTTCCTCCTAATGCCCTTTGTGTTCCAGGGCCGCGGTGACTCTTTGGAACATATTCCGCAACCCCAGCAGGCACCGGCCCTAGCGGGCCCCACTTGCTTTGCTGACAACTCTTTGAGGCAAGTAGCATGGGATAAGGGCAGGAAGATGATGATGAGGTGTTTAGACATATCGATAACTAAACTTACTCCTATAATTAATCATTTGTTCTTCATAACAGTCAACCTGCCTGGTACGTTCAGCCACTAAAGTCGATAAAAACTGCTACTTTTACACATAGAAGCGCTTCAGCCGTTGTTCATGTCACCTGTTTGCTCAGCCAGTTGACCTATAATAAACAATTCAGCTGCTCGTTCCATTAAACTAAATAAAAATAAAAGCCTCTTGTTTCACCGCACGAGATACCTGGGTTTGTTCAATATTGAAACACCTGTAATACTCAGATCGCATGCTGTGTAAGACACGCGAATGTGTCATTTTTGGTTTTTGCTTTGCAGTTACTTTTTACATCAATGCCGATTTTTTTCCATTGTGATATTACTTCACCTAATGAGACAATGGAACAAAGTTTTAAACTCATTATTTAACGATATTAATCATTGTTTTGTAAGGCTGTTTTTAGTTTTATTATTTTAAAAAGTTTAATAACAAAATAAAACACGGTAAATATGAAATTGTACTTCCTATAATTGCTTACTAACATTTTAAAGAGTGCATATTTTTTGTGATATTTTATTAAATCGATTACGCCTCAACGGCTGTGATAGACTATAGCCAGGATTAGGAATATGTCGTAATACAGGCCATGGCCTGGATTACACGGCCGTAGCTAGGGGGCGGCATTGTGGGGCAATGCCCTACCTTGAAATTACAATGCCCTACCTTAAAAATACCAAAAACTAAGATAAAATATTTATTATAGTTCAATTGTTTGTTTATAGTTTGAGATAAAAAAAAATTGGTAGGTATCTAAACTTTTCCGAACATACCACAGTCTACTAATCTAGAGGTCAGTGATATAAATGGTGATTGATTTAGGAGCCCGTGCTTCGGAGCAGATCATTTATGATATTTTTTACTTCCGCCCTACCTACAATGCTGCCCTACCTCAAATTCGACTCTAGCTACAGCCCTGCTGGATTTGGACACAATACTTTTTACCGTAATTTAGTCTATAAAAAACTTTTTACAAAAAATACAACAGACTTCAAAAAAAAACACTACAAAGTAAAAAATAACTTTAATTTCGGAAGTCGGTGTTTTTGTTAGTGTCTTCGTATTTTGACACCGACTTCCGAAATTTCACTTTTTAGTGGTACCCCACACCTAACAACACGCAAAATCGCAGAAAAGCAAAATAAGTACCTACGCAATTTCGATTACTTGGAAGACAAAACCATAATCTAAGTAGACGAATTCCAGCTATTTCGATTTAAAATCCAAAGTTCGTAACCGATTTTGATAAAATATTGTTACGAGCTTGGGGTTCGTGACAGTAAAAATAGCCGATTAATTAACCAAAAATGACACTTTAATAATCTACACTAATTAACACTTTAAACACACTAATTACAACACACAATCGCACTATTAAACACTTCACTTTACTTAATTCGCAGTTGAAGATCGCTTCCGATATATCGCTTGTATCGCCAATTCAATACTGACCAAGTCGCGAGCTTTGCGCACCTTATATAGTCCGACAGTAATTTCCAGAACCTTCGAGAATGGAAATATCTAGAAAGTTCGGGAACATACCGGTCCCGACTGACTAGGTGTCGAAACATCGAGAATGTTCTAGCATCGAAAATTCTAGAAAGATCGTGACCCAATTAGTTCCACTACTCGATACTAGATGGCGTTAGTAGTAGTAGTACGTTGTGAACCCGGCATTAATTCTGGCGCGTAACACTGCCCCCTCCTAAGACATGCTCGTCCCGAGCATCGGTCCCATAATAACGCGCCAGTCGATCCACATGAACGATCTTAGGTGCACTTCTCGTACCTTTCTGGATACGGTAGGTCACGTCATTGATTTTTGTGACAATCCGGTACGCTAGCTAAGCTAAGCTTAGGAGATTTCCCTTTACTGCGAACTGGATTGTGCAACCACACTAGTGAGCCTTCGTCGAAACCTTTATTGTTCATTTTGCGGTCATAAAAGGTTTTCATCTTTTCTGACATTCGCTGGCCCGATTGTCTGATGTGCTCATAAATGTCGTTCATTTTGTTCCGCAAGTCATTCGCATAATCGGTTATACTGCGTGGGGCATCAGGTGGTATTCCGATGATCAGGTCTGCAGGCAGCCGTAATTCTCTACCAAAGTTTGCGAAAGCTGGTGTCACCGATGTGCTTTCGTGAACAGCACTTCGGTATGACAGCAAAAACGGTTGTAATGCTTGTCCCAGTCGCGTTGTCGGTTTTCCACAACTTTAGCCAGGTATCTCTCCAATGTCTGATTAAATCGTTCCACCATTCCATCCGATTGTGGGTGGTAAGAAGTTGTTCTCGTTTTATGAGTACCCATAACTCGGCAAGTTTCCTGGAATATTTGTGATTCAAAATTCCTTCCTTGATCGCTGTGAATCTCCAAGGGTACTCCAAAACGACAGAAGACTTCATGAACGAGTTTATCTGCCACTGTTGAAGCTTCTTGATTCGGAATGGCAAAGACTTCCGGCCACTTGGTGAACTAATCCATTACAACCATGAAATACTTGTTACCACTGTCACTTTCCGGAAACGGTCCCGCAACATCCAGGGCTATCCTTTCCCAAGGTGCACCAACATTGTACAATTTCAACGCACCCCTGCTACGAGTCTGAGGTCCTTTTACAGCCGCACAACTTGTACATTTGCGACACCAATCCTCGACATCGTCACGACAGTGAACCCAGTAAAAACGTTCCCGTATCTTCAGTAGAGTCCGTTTAACTCCCATATGGCCTCCTGAACATCCATCATGGTACAGCTGTAGAACATCAGGTACTTTCGCTTAAGGGACAACCATTTGCAAATGACAGCTGTCTCCCCGAGCATTCTCCCATTTACGGCACAGGACTCCATCCTGAATCACTAAGCTGTCCCATTGAGCCCAATAGCTTTTTGTAATCGAACTCATCGCTGAGACGTCACTCCATGTGACCATGTAGGCTTAGAAGCGCTGGCCTTTATCCAGTTCAAAATCGGCTTGATGTCCGAATCTTCCTGTTGTGCACGTTGTAAGCTTTCCTTCCAGTCGTTGCTGAGGTCTGTCTTGGCCATCCTCACAGGTACAGCTTCTTTACCCTCTTGCCTACTACAATGCTTGCAGTCTTCAGGGCAAGGTCTTCTTGACAATGTATCTGCGTTGCCATGAGATCTCTCGCTGCAATGTGCCACCAACAAGTCGTTCTCCTGCAGCCGCTGGGCGCTGTCGTTAGCCGCCCTACCTTTAAGAGATCGGCTATTTTCCCTTCCTGCATTTTGCTTAGGGCAACTGGATCTAAGGTGGCCCCTTTCACCACAGCCGTAGCATCTAGGGCTGTATCCTCTTAAACGGTCACTAATTGCAACTGCTGCAATCTCCTTGGTTCGGTGAGATCGATAATCCTGCCGCAAAGCTTCCTTTTCTGTAGTTCGCTTAGGGCAACTAGGTCGAAGGTGACCTCTTTCACCACAGCCGTAGCACCTAGGGCTATATCCTTTAGACCGGTCGTGAACCGTTACTGCAGCAACCTCCCTAACGCTACAGGGACGATAATCCTGCCGCGCAGCTTCCACTTCCAGTGCATGTGCCAAAGCGTCCTTAAGTGTCCCGTGGTGCCCGAGCCTCACTGCAGCCCTAACTCCAAGGTCGCGGATGCCGTCAATGAAGGCCTGGACCAGGTTCCCTTCAATAAGCGCAGGTACAGACTGGTATGCCTTCCGCACCAGCTTCTCCACCTCAAGGGCCCACTGCTGCAGGTTTTCACCACTACGCTGTACACGATCCCTTAGTTGCGCACGAAACACGTGCTCCAGATGGGCGTCACCATACCGAGATTCCAGTGCTTCAAGGAGCTGCTCGTAAGTTACTTCTTTACCGAGAGCTTCCAAGACAGTTAAGGCCTGGTCGCGCAGGCCTAAGGTGATTGCAGTCATGGCTTGATTTTTACTCCAACCGTTCGCCTTCATGACGGCCTCAAACTGAATTTTGTAGGCCGACCAAGAAGACGTCCCATCGAACGGCGGCACTTTAAATCCACGTAGCGAAGGTGTAGTAGTTACGGGAGTTGCAATCCCATCTCCAAGTTTAAGGTTGCCCAACTCTTTCTTCATATCAGCATATCGTTGTTACATTTGCTGGTCTGTGTTTCAGCATCTGACAGGCGGTTGTCATGCTGAGCAACCTTATCCTTCACTTCCTTAATGTCTTTCCCGAAAGAAGCGTGAATTTCCTTCATGAGGAGCATCTGTCGTCGGGCCTGCTCCGCCTTGTCGTGCTTGAGCTGTTCTTCCAAGCGACGGGCCTGCTCCTCCTGTCGGCGGGTCTGCTCCTCCTGTCATCGGGCCTGCTCCGCCTTGTCGTGCTGCAGCTGTTCTTCCAACCTACGGGCCTGCTGCAGCTGTTCTTCCAACCTACGGGCCTGCTCCTCCTGTCGGCGGGTCTGCTCCTCCTGTCGTCGGGCCTTCTCCGCCTTGTCGTGCTGCAGCTGTTCTTCCAACCGACGGGCCTGTTCCTCCTGTCGGCGAGCCTGTTCCTGCAGCATCATCATCAGAGCAGCAAAGTCTGGTGCTGCTGATGCCGGAGCTGCTGTGGACGGACCGGCTTCCATGGTCGGTAGCTGACTTTCCGACGGCTGGCGTTGACTACGGGTACGGATACCCTCCGTGTCGTCCTTTGGCAGAATCACCATGATAATCCCACTTCTGACACCAATTGTTACGAGCTTGGGGTTCGTGACAATAAAAACAGCCGATTAATTAACCAAAAATGACACTTTAATAATCTACACTAATTAACACTTTAAACACACTAATTACAACACACAATCGCACTATTAAACACTTCACTTTACTTAATTCGCAGTTGAAGATCGCTTCCGATATATCGCTTGTATCGCCAATTCAATACTGACCGAGTCGCGAGCTTTGCGCACCTTATATAGTCCGACAGTAATTTCCAGGACCTTCGAGAATGGAAATATCTAGAAAGTTCGGGAACATACCGGTCCCGACTGACTAGGTGTCGAAACATCGAGAATGTTCTAGCATCAAAAATTCTAGAAAGATCGTGACCCAATTAGTTCCACTACTCAATACTAGATGGCGGTAGTAGTACGTTGTGAACCCGGCATTAATTCTGGCGCGTAACAATATAAATGGGACCAATCTACAAGTATTTCAGATAAAACAAGATTTTTTCAAATCGGTTCATAATTGTCGGAGTTATGAGGTAACAAACATAAAAAAACATACAACCGAATTGAGAACCTCCTCCTTTTTGGGAAGTCGGTTAATAAATAAAATAGCTTTTGCCGCCACTAGTGGCACCAGAATGCACTAATCTACACTGATTTGTCTATTAATTGAAACCCGTATTCTTGTCCTTATTTCTACGGATAATTAACTAACCGTCCATTAACGATCGATCCGGATTAGTTCAGTCAATAGTTCACAGAAGGATGTTGCCTGGCGCTAATAACATTATCTAGCGAATTTAACAGTGACTTAATAGGGTCAATAGATCGGAATAATTGTAATTAATAGCGCAGAGTGTCGTGTGTTTCGAGTTGGTCCAACACTTACTTAAATGTTTTGTCTGTATAATTTTTAAGAGAGTCGAGGCTAGAACCCACGAGCTTTTTTCATAGAAAAACACACACGGTTCTTTGAGATGTTGAAGATTCAAACCTACTCTTCCTGTTTTCTCTTTTGTTTATTTAGCCAGCACTTCAAGCTACAACAATCTGTCAAACTTTGTTAGATTTTCAACTTAATTTGCAAAACGATAGGGTTCAAACACGGAGCAAGTACAAAGAGGAGATGCTGTAATTATATTTCCCTAAGAAACAACGCGTGACATTTTGCGGGGTGAAGGGGTGTTAAACTCCGCCCCTTTCTTTATTTGCCATCTGCCAGTCAATAGCAAAACTATTCGCTCGTTCTGTCCATTTCATTTTGAAGTTACGACACTATCTCACACTAGATGCCACTAGTGCAGGATGCAACTGGGTCGTACTCAGAATTAACAAGAAGTTCTGTGAATTAATTTTGCGAACCATCTTGATAGGTACGTATTTTTTTCATTGAAATTGAAACAGTAGGTATAGAATAGAATAGAAAACATTAAGTATATATCTATATGATAGAATATTTAATTTATAAAAGATTGTGCTTTTATGTCCAGCGTATTAATTAATGTTTTAAATGCGACAGTCGCGGGACATTCGGTAAAATAATTGGCTTCTAAGTACTGCCCTGTTTTTTTTTTATGTTTATGATTGTTATAAACGATAACGATAGATGGCGGCCTGTTTACACAATTATATAAAAACCACGAAAATAATATTTTGGTGACTAAAAGATCTTTAGGAATGAATGTTGAACGTACTAATTTCACTACATATGATTATTAAAATATATTAATACTGAGCTCTACGTAAATATATTTAGTTGCCATGACCCAAAGTGTCGCCATCTAATGTCGGGTAGAATTATATTTGGAAACGCTGACGCTAAGAGATTTTTCTAGAACCATTTTAATAAATTACGTTTAAAATAACTTAAAAATGTAATGTGATGCAATCCATGGCATCAGTACGTCTATCCGAGTAGTTTTTATATGATAAAACACAAAACTTCATTGTTTCTTTCTTGTATCGCGAATATGCTGTAAAATGGGTACGTTTACGAAGTTGTGCACAGGACGAACGCCAACAATAGAATAGAATAGAATAGAATACTCTTTATTATGTACACCATATAAGTTACAGAAAAAATAGACGAAGAAAACATCACATCTAGGGTGACACAATACACTGACTTAGGGGTGTGTATTCCGTCCACAAAAAATAATAAATACATTTCTTTAAAACACTGCAGAGCGTTATTTTATCTACGTGTCTTAAATTTACCACGATTAATAAAAAACAATTGGCGGCGCTAGTGGACGGAATGCGCCCTCAGTCACGCCCACCGCGATGACGTCAGGGCCTAGTTGAAAATCACAGTGCACAGTTGCTTAGCCCGTCTCCTCTTTGTACTAGCTCCGTGGGTTCAAATATGATTGGGAAAAGGCATCAGCGTAGTCAATGATCGGCTGAATTAAAGTTAGAGCTAAATAAATTTTAGTTTTGATATGCTTTGTTCGTTTCCGGGAGGGAACAACATTAATAATAAAAAAAGTGTTTCATTTAAGGCATTCGACTTTTAATACTTCACACAATACATTACAAAAGCCATAAATACATAATTAATGCAATATTTCATAATCTATTAGATGTAGTTATGTACAATGAGATCCTCATTATAAAAGGTCACTGACCGAGTGCTTCAATAGTTATGCTCGAAGCGAATAACTTTTTCACGCCATCTCTGCATGGCGTTAAATCAACTTATCTATTTACAAAGTCCTGAAGCAAAAGGTGACTATTAATTGTTACACAAATATTAATATATACTTAGGTACAAGAATAGCTCATATATAAGATTACACTTACTACTAAACAACAACAATTATGAAATAAGGGTAGGTTAATGAACACATTAAAAAAAAATTAAGTCATTCATACACACATCAAAACAAATCTTTTTTGCATGAAACCCTTATTGTTTTGAGTATGTCAATATTTAATTTGTACTATCTGTAAACTATGACACAAAAACAAAAGTTAAAATAAAAACATTTATAAGCAGACTAGCAGAACTATAAAAATGCAAAGGAAATAACAAAATGGACAATCAATGATAAAAATGATGATGAATAAATAAAACCCGTCTTTTACCAGACGTTGTCTCGTAGACGCTGCGCTAACGTCACGTTTTCGCGGCGTTATCGCAGCGTATACGGACAAACGCCAACACAAGCAAGGGAAGCTATTTGAAAGCTTCACAGTAATCACGTTTTTATCACACGGCTTATTATTCCTAGCATATTTTAAATTCAAATCTCTGATGCAACATATCCTAATAAATACGATCAATTCAGTTTTCAGCTGCAGGCTATGATAATGTTTTTCCTTACAACTAAAATCTTGAGGCTATACAAATGTCACCAAAACATTTTTGGTTATTAATAGATTCTGTTTTATAAAATAACTTTATGTCTAGCTCTATATTTTGCACTATATTAACATTCTTTTGAAAAGAAAATAACTGATTTTGAATTCCGGCAATTACAAAATAAGACTGCATTGGTTAACTTTGTCACCACTGAACTTATTTCACTTGTTCATCTCAATATGGAACAGCTTTTGATTCTACTAAATATTGCGTATGACAGAATTGTCACTATACTGTATGCACAAGTTGCACTGTGCATACAGTATAGTGACAATTCTGCCACTGTACTGTATGCATTTACGACTAGAAACCACCACAAAACACTATGAACACCATATTTATAGAAATAGATAGATAGATAGATTCTTCACCTGAATTAAAGATTAATATTCAGGATCTCTATGCATCAGAACTATAAAGTTATGTTGTGTAAGAATGGTACTTTAACAAAATGAACCAGTTGAACAAAAGTCACATAAAACTATGTAGATATTCTTCAGACACACGGTGGTGTATTGTGTTGTAGTATATTTTTACCTTTACTACATAATTCTAATTTCTGCTGCCTATGTATATGGAATAGAATAAAACGCGCCACGGCGTCCTCACTTTCCGCCTGACGCAGGTCCTCACCGGACACCGATGTTTCAGGAGGTACCTGCACCGAATCGGGCGGGAGGAAACGCCCGGGTGTCACCACTGTGAGGATCGACCGGAGGACACGGTGGAGCACACTGTACAGGTGTGCCCTGCTTGGACGGAGCACCACCGTGTCCTCGAAACGGCAATTGGCGGCGACCTCTTGCGTCCGGCCCTGGTCCAAGCCATGGTCCGGAGCGACACGGAATGGGACGCCGCCACCTCCTTTTGCGAAGCAGTCATGCTAGCGAAGGAGGTGGCGGAGGAGAGGGAGAGATCCTCTCGTCCCGGCCGACGTGGTAGACGCCGCGGGCGTCGGAGGCAACCTGGTGACCTCCGGCCACCGTAGGCGCGGGCCTGTGGACGGCAAGCTATGGGTGGCTTCGTCCGTCTAATGACGACAGGCCGTCGACGGCGCGTTAGCGTTCCACACGCGCCTCAAAGAGAGTCAGCACACAGAGGGGCCCGAAAGGGCCGACGCCTGCCGGAGTTGTGGGACTATTCGAAAGAGATACCGCGGCTCCGGAACATAAAGGGCACATGAAGGAACATGGATGGGTTTTAGTCAGTAAGAGTCTGACACTCCCTCCCGCTCCGTGGGAAGTCATTTGATGATTTCCTATACCTAAAAAAAAAAAAGGGTGACACAATGGGCGGCCTTATCGCTAAGACCGATCTTTTCAAGACAACTTTTGGATGGATTTTAAAGAGAAAGGAAATACAGTACAGTAGGTTATCTTAGGTGTACGATTTATATGAAATCTTCATAATAGATAAATAAATACAATTATAATTATGAAACATAGAACCCAAGCAAAAACGGTCAAAGAGAAAGATGTTTGACCATGGTTTCAAAAGTGGACAAAGATTGAGCACGTCTTACTGACACGGGCAATGCATTCCATAGCCTAAACGCTTGAACCGTAAAAGATTTGTTGTAGAAGCTGGTGGAATGCATCGGCATATCTAATCCCAAGCTTTCCGATGACCTCAGATATATATTATGTGTGTCATGAAGGAACTTAAAACGTTCTTTCAGGTAAGAAGGGGTTGTAGGATTGAACAGAATACTGTAGAGCAGAAAAAAAATATGAGAATCCCGGCGAAGACGAATGGGAAGTCACTTGAGCTTCGTGCGAAATTCAGAGATGTTATCATATTTGCGCAGGCCAACCAAAACACTTTGCGACTTACGCCCTGGAGCTGCGGACCCCAAGACAGATATTTGTCGATCCAAGGTTCTTAACCTTCTCACTAATTGGAATAGTAGTTCCGTTAAATTGAGGGAAGCTGTGCCAATTTACTTTTGGAATCATCCTAGAGTTGCCAACAACAATGACCTGGGTCTTCGACGAATTAACCTGAAGCCCATTTGCCTCACTCCACTCACAAATTGTAGCCAAATCTGTGTTTATTGCAATAATTGCATCAGCCAAATCTGCAAGGGCAGCTTGTTGGTAAATTTGTAAATCGTCTGCAAAGGTTTTTCGTCGGCAAGACAGAAGTTTTTTGGAGATAGCGTTTATAAATATTGCTAAGAGTAAGGGAGATAAAACGCCACCCTGAGGTACACCGGCAGTTGTATAACATCAGGAAGAGCTAGATTCTTCTATGCATATACGTTGCCGTTGCCGGCGGCCATACAGGTAACTGCGAAACCAGTCAATCGCCGTTGGAGATATGTTAAGCGAGCGAAGTATGCCAAGCAAGATATCGAAATGGACAGTATTGAATGCATTACTAATACTACTCGTTCCATGCCTAACCGTATGTCATAGGGCACGCCACGATAGCGGCGGTAAGTCCCCTCTTTGAGGAGTGGCTTGAGAGGCGCCACGGCGTCCTCACCTACCGCCTGACGCAGGTCCTCACCGGACATGGGTGTTTCGGGAGGTTCCTGTACCGAATCAGGCGGGAGGAAACGCCCGGGTGTCACCACTGCGGGGATCGTCCGGAGGACACGGTGGAGCACACTGTGCAGGTGTGCCCCGCTTGGGCGGGGCACCACCGTGTCCTCGAAGCGGCGATCGGCGGCGACCTCTCGCTTCCGGCCTTGGTCCAAGCCATGGTCCGAAGCGAGACGGAATGGGACGCCGTTGCCTCCTTCTGCGAAGCAGTCATGCTAGCGAAGGAGGCGGCGGGGAGGGCGAGGAGACCCTTTCGTCCCGGCCGCCGTGGTGGACGCCGAGGGCGTCGGGGGCCGCCACCTGGTGACCTCCGGCCACCGTAGGCGCGGGCCTGTGGACGGCGAGCTATGGGTGGCTCGCCGTCCGTCCGTCTAGTTAGACGACAGGCCGTGTCGACGGCGCGTTAGTGTTCCACGCGCGCCTCAAAGAGAGTCAGCACACAGAGGGGCCCGAAAGGGCCGACGCCTGCCGGAGTCGCGGGATTATTCGCAAGAGACACCGTGGCTCCGGAACACAAAGGGCAATGAAGGAACATGGATGGGTTTTAGTCAGTAGAAGTCTGACACTCCCTCCCGCTAACACCCAGAGCGGGAGGAGTCATCGGATGATTTCCCATCCCTAAAAAAAAAAGACCAGGACGAAATCCGGATTGGAAAGGGTTCAGCAAACTATTTTTACATAGAAAAGCAGATTTTGGCCTCTTTCCAAGTTGATGAAAAGACCCCATAGGATATTGAGTACTTTTGGATATAGCAAAGGATAGGAAGGATTTCGTCAAAGACAGGGAGTATAATTTTTCGACTGACACAATCACTGCCAACATGACATATCACCATGTTATATGACTGGAACAGAGTAGGTGATAGTGTAGGTGACTAGGCTGAACCAAGAATGTTACTTATTTGCCATCAACCTGGGGCCCAATTCTGCTAATTTTATTTAACTCACATGCTATTGATATTCAATTGAGAGTCAATCACGACTCCATTACGATTAGAACAAATTTGGTATTCTGCAAAAACTTGTATGTAAGCTCAATAGAGTCGTAATGGAATCGTAGTGTAATTGTAATTGACTCTCAGTTGAACAGTTATAGGTGTTGCCATTCAAAATCTACCAAGAAAATGAATGAACTATTGGTTTGATTTAAATATACGATTTATCCATTTCTGTGATTCAATTACGAACTAAATTGTCTGCAATGAATCGCCTTGTCGATAAAACATGACTTTAACGATGTTAGAAAGAGTTTATTTCAAATACGGTAGCTAGGTACGAACTTTGGATTTTAAATCGAAATAGCTGGAATTCGTCTACTTGGATGATGGTTTTATGCCATCCAAGTAATCGAAATTGCGTATTTTGCTTTTCTGCGATTTTGCATGGTGTTGTTAGGTGTGGGGTACCTACCACTAAAAAGTGAAAAATAAAAAACTTTTTACAAAAAAATACATCAGACTTCCAAAAAAAAAACAGTACATACTAAAAATAACGTTAATTTCGGAAGTCGGTGTCAAAATACGAAGAAACTAACAAAAACATCGACTTCCGAAATTAAAGTTATTTTTTACTGTGTAGTGTTTTTTTTGGAAGTCGGTTGTATTTTTTTGTAAAGTTTTATTGTATGAGTATTGTATACTGCGCTGTAATATTACAGCATATTAACTGTTTTCTTCTATATTTTAGGCTAATAATATGAGCGTCCAACAAATTGAAGCTCTGATAGAGTATTTAGAAGGGCAGCAGGAGCTAGCCCTTGGACGCTGCTCACGGTCCAAAGGGCGCAGTCTGTCGAAAAGGCTTTGGCAAGAGTGCGCCGGAGTTCTTAACAGCATATCGTCAGACTGCGTCCAAAAGACAGGAGAGCAATGGCCTCTCTCCTCTCTCCTTTCCATTCCATGCCTATAATAATTGTCAGGGTTCTCACTTCCACTTTTCCAACGCGGAATTCCGCATTGGGTAAATCTTCCACGGCATCCACCGTTGCCCTCATCGAGGCCCGCTTTTTACGGCGCTGAGCCAAAAGATGACAACGCCGACGGCGATCTTGCGCATTAGCTAATGCTAGAATACGCCATCGTAACAATAACCGCAGCATCTTTTCAGTATTTTTTTTTAATATTTTTCGTTGAGTGGCTTGTAAAATCCTAAGATTATCTATTGTTGCACAATCGTACTTCAATCGTAAAATTGACACTCAGATTCAATTCAGTGTCCATTGATATAAATGTCAAATAAGAGTAGAATACCGATAAAGTCCACAATCGATTTACAATAAAATTGTAACACGATTGAAGAGCAGACTAGCAAATATTCCAATAGCAGTTCAATGGAATGTCAATGGAAAACCATTGGTCTTAAATTAGTAGCAGAATACCAAATTTAGTTAAAACTGCTACTGAGATCCAATTGATATTCAATTGAGCCATTCTTAAATTAGCAGAATTGGGGCCCTGCTAAGACTATACATATTTGTTAAGATAGGTCCCACATAATTTACAATTATTATTGTCAAACACGTTGGAAGAAAATATAAAATCATTCAGGCTGGACAAAATTGTGCATCTATGATCAAATTCTGATTCTCTAGCTACCATTAAATAACTTGAATATATAATACGAGTTATATATTAAGGTGGATGCTCCAGGGTAGCCCGCGAAATTCAAATACTTTTATGTTTTTTGCAATTTGCCGATGAGTGTGAAGCCGTATGTTGAACAAAATACGGTTCGCGATCGTAAAGAGCATTTACCTAAAGCATTATAACCATTTGAATTATTAATATAACCTACTAAGTTCATAGAACTCGATTGAATGTTATTTCGTGAAAAAGTCATTCAATCGAGTTGTATGAACTTAGAGGGTTATATTGATAATTAAAATAGGTATAATTCTTTAAATAAATATGCGTTACGGCCGCGAATCGTATTTTGTTCAACATACAGCTTCACACTGACCGGAAAATTGCAAAAAACCTAAAAATATTTGAATTTCGCGGGCTACCCTGGCGCTTCCACCTTATAGTAATATTATTAACACAAAATGGTCATTATAAACGTTCTATCTTATGATTGTGGTGAGGTCTATTTTAAAGGGTCCCTTTGTACGCAACGCATGAAATCACATCCATACATTTGCTGTGCCAACAGCATAATAATTTTATTTCCATAAAGTTATAAATGATAACAACACTTGCCATTCATTGTATAGTGTGTCATCTCAGAATCTGTGATTTTTCTTACAAACTTGATGGTACAATCTCATATACTTAATAATAATAATTATATGAGCAACCACAAAACAGAACTATATACTATTTTTTACAAAAGAACCTACCAATAACTAGATAACAGGTTCATATAATAATACATTTGTACTTATATTTTGCTTACAAAACTGTGCTCAAAGCATATCACTATCAGTTTTATCAATGCCAAAATAATTATTATATATTATGATTCATAAAATCAAAAACATTGAATCTAATTTCTTTCTTGTGTACCTGCACTTTTTATTTAGTCTTTTAATTTTTCCCTCAACTAAAAAAATGGAACAAATAACCAAATAATAATCAAAAAATACTGGCAGTTAAGCTGACACAATTCGTTAATTTTAAACTCAAAATACAAGGCAAAAGAAGAATGGACAAAGTAAAAAATTCTTTATTTTTACTACACTAGTAGGAAACTATACCTTCAATAAAAGAATGAATTTCTTCTTAACAATGTAACACAGTACACTAATTCAAGTGTCCATTTTACTTTCATACATAGTCTATCTACAAACATTCATACAAGTAATGAAATTACATGTCACATTACAAAGTGAAACGCCTAAAACTAATTAAGAAAGTGCAAAATTACCATGAAATCCAAGGCGGTTGGTTCATCTTACCAATTGGCACATGCGTCATATTTATGGGTAAATTAACCAATGCATAGCTTTTTTTTAATTTTCTTAATGTACGAAGTATAGTGGCACCACTACGACCGAGGAGGAAAGCTGCTGGTATGTTCACATCTAGCTCCATTCTGAAAAATGTAAGTATGAAGTCATAAATATGCACATAGAATAAAATGAACATTTGTACAGGAATATCAGGAGAAGAGTTTAAAGTGTCAGCATTTTTACACACTTTTATTTTGATTCAGATAATGGTCTGAAAATCTTAGGAATTCAAAATTCAATTAGAAATGAGCATTACTGATGGTATTATACATTTAACAACATTTCACTACCCAGTAAAAATGTTAAACAAGGCAATAAACTTTTTATAGTTGCAATATAATAAAAATTACAACAGTAACAGAAAAAAATGCAGTATAATTTAGAGGTAAAAGAAGTAAAATAAATGCCACAGGGCATAAAAGAACTTACTTATCGTCAACCATCTCAATTAGATGATCAAGGGAGTCATCCCATTTGTCTACGGACTCTGTTATAATGATAGCCCTTGCCCCAGCCTGCTGAGCTTTCGCTGTCTTGAACACAAAGGAACACTCCCTGGAAAATATATGATTGAATTCATTAGTCATTTATAATTTAACAACAAAACCAACATTAACAAAAACAGAATTTTAAGACAAGACCTACAACATCTTTTGTGGAGAATGAATGTTGGTTGAAAATTACCACCCACAAATACATTCTTACATAAGTTTTCTTGATTATTATTAAATCTATCCTAAATACCTACCTTAAGAGTGTGTATTCCGTCCACTAGCGCCGCCAATCGTTTTTTATTAATTGTGGTAAATTTAAGTCACGTAGATAAAAAACCGCTCTGTAGTGCACTGAAGAAATGTATCTATTATTTTTTGACAGCTATTTTTAATACATAACTCATGGCTAAATAGCCAAAACGGCAATTATTGCTAAAAGTGGCCACTTTTAGCAAAAATATCGACTTTGGCAACTATTTATGTTCTAAAGTACAAAACATAACTCTCAAAACATAATAAATACATTTCTTCAGTGCACTACAGAGCGGTTTTTTATCTATGTGTCTTAAATTTACCACAAATAATAAAAAACGATTGGCGGCGCTAGTGGACGGAATACACGCTCTTAAGAAATGCCTCTGCCCACAGCTGGGCAAAGGCATTTCTCCATTCCTTTGCATCCATTCAGTTTGGATAATATGGTGCAAATAAAATTTGAACACATAGCTTACCCTCTTTCAGACAAGGCGATCTGTCCTACAATGTCGTCTTGATTAACTATATCAGAGCAACTGTGCAGTGGTACAGTTGGTACCAACCGGGCATCCTTAAATTGAATACTCTCATTCTGAAAAATCATTACATGATTCATTAACATACAAATTATAAAACAACCCCTAAGACGACCCACTGACCCAAGTTACAGAACATTTACAATAAGTTTATGATACTTACGAAAGGTGTACCGAAATCTTTGGCTGGTCTGATTCTATAGGAATACCTCAGTTCAGGTGGATCTAGTATTTCGAAAAACACGTCACCAAATATCACGTCCGCTGTAGAAACGCCATCGTAGAAGTGTAAATCATTGGCTGAAACCGTAAAATAAACAATATTAAACGCCTATTAGTCGCTTGCTACAATACATAACCTACAACAACAGCTAGAAGAATTTACCACCAGGCGACACAGCGCTTGTAAATATAATGAGTATTATGCTAGAGTATAAAGGCAGGAGCCGTATTTTGGAATTGAGTTTCATAATAATTTAAAACACAAATACGTTTCTAATCACAAATAAAATATCCGATTCCCTAGCTGTCGCCTTTGACACTGACTGTCTCATGTCATTTCACAATTGTCATACCTAATGACAGACTACCACCTTTTAGGTATTCGTTGCAAAATTCATCATACACTTCTACGAAATAATAAAATAAAATTGGGTCATATTCGCTATGAAATTCAATTGTAACCTTCGATTTTGGTTGGTCATTAAATGGTTTGAATAAAAATATTCTTAGCATGTATGTAATACTATAAAGTTTGTCGATGAGTGGGGAAAACCTGAGATGCGAATATGCAATAATCAGAATGCACCCGCACTACAACTTTTCTATGACACAATATCAGGATGCGTTTTTAAGTGGCAGTAAGCTAGCAGGCTCTGCAATTTATTTTCAAATAGTGGTAATATCCCGCAAAATAACAAGAGTATTGTTCTAAAGGGTACTATTTTATCCAGTAACTTATTTAAGTTCGACTATCTACCTTTTTGGCCTAGGGATCTCAACTGCGATTGCTGAGTATTCTATTCTATTAGGGGGTTTTGGTTTCCGCACTTAGTCCATGTTTGCTGAGTATTACGAAGGTATTCCGAAATTGTGTATAACATTTGGACTTACCCTTGCTCTGTAGCGAAATTAGTTTATATTATAAGCAACAGATAGTTACATTCCTACGCGCATAATTATCCCCTTTTTTCCAGTTTACATAGGAATTTTGGGAAATCCTCTCTTACTGCACCCCTATGGAGAGTGACGTGGGTGATAGACGGGTGACCAAGTACAGTCGCCAGCACATCAGGCTATCCGAAACTGTCAAATTTTTCCAATCAAATTTGAACCCAATCTCTTTAGCGATAAAGTTGAAAATCTAACACAGAAATTTGACAGATTGTTGTAGCTTGATGTGCTGGCGACTGTACACGGACTTAAGACGACCTTTTTCGCTCGTCTATCACCGTAATTACGCGGAATTATGGCTCGAAGAGTAAGTTCTCGTGTGAGAGTGTGCTAGTTGTTGTGTAGAGTGCAAGCTTTGCATTCAGCCAGTGTAAAATGGAGGATTGACCCACTTCATATTTGAACACTCCCTCTAATACAAAGCTAGAGCAGATCTCAGAGATTGGAATCTTGGCTTAGGCAGGGGCTTCGTCATTATGTCAGCTACTTGTGCCTATATGCTAACTCATTCCACTTCTATGTCGTCATGACAGCCTCTCTAACGAAAAAATGTCTTAAACGATATGAGCTGAGTTGGACTCCCATTTGGTGCAGCTTAAAGACACACACACCGGATATTTGGTGTCTATTTCAAATTTTTTTTTTATGTAGTTAGGTACTCTGGCAAATTATTTCGTTTAGATGAATTGCCATACATTCTGCCTTTTTCTTTTGTATGTGTTTTCATTTAATTATTTGTATTCTCTATTGTTATGTTACTGTGCTTTTGTGTGTTGTGTTTCTTTCTTTGTACCAAATAAACGTTCTATATAACTATCTATCTATCCTATGTTTAGTTCGTTTGTGGAATTCGGGATTGTGATCCAGTTTCACTGCTGCCTCATGGAGAAGATTCCACTACTGATGGTGGACAACCGTCTTCTCCATATCCACAAGGCTGTCAAATATCCTTTTGAGTCAGATAATTTCGCGCGTCGCTCCGCTTGCAGCCACTACTTTGCTTCAGTTGTTGATTCTGAAACTGAGCACTGTCTCTGACTTTGCCATTGTCCACGCATAGCGTAAGGAGAATCTTTTTGCTCCCCACTCTCTTCGTATAGAGACATGGATCTGCTGTACCTACTCTGCTGGAAGCCAAGTTCTCTCAAAACTTTGTGGAAACGATAGTTCTTCTCTTTAACTTGCAAACTCTTTTTGAGCCATCTTCAAACCCTTCAAGTTGCTTCATATAGATTCATACTTCATTGAGTTCATCGTACAAGAAAGCCGTGGTAACGTCAAACGTAGCAAGATAAAGGTTTTCAGTAGCAGCGACACTCAACATCGTTGTTGAACAATTAGATCGTTCTAATGGCTCTCATTCGTGCTGCTGGACTATATATGTCTCTTTATAGTCAATTCCTTTCTTTTATTTGAACCTCTTAACCACTAATCGAGCTTAATATTTCTCAATACTATCATCTGGGTAACGTTTAATTCTGAAAATCCACTGGCATGATAGTGCTTTACGATTGGACGGTAGCTCGCTTAATGTCCAAACTTTGTTTTCGCTAAGCGATTTTATTTCGTCCGTCATGGCTTTCTTCATTCTCTGTCTACGCCTTCTTCCATTCAGCACTATCTTCTTGTTGATTGGTTCTTTGTAAACATCGGGCAAATTTTCAACACCTACAAAGCAAACAAAGTCTTTAAGATGTTGAGGACGTCCAATCGTTGACCTGTGTCTTAAATTAAAAAGTGTCTCACTCAGAACAGACAAAAAACGGTTTTTTCTGTTCCGTGGTTCCGTGCTACGAATTGCCTTTCTTTTGCTGTTGACACACTTAACGATGACGTGTACTTAAAAGTCTATGGCTGGTGATTACCCGCCACATATAATGTCAGTATACGTTCCGTTTGAAACTTTCAGATGAAATAACTCAAAACTTCATCTTGTTAAGATTGAAGTAAAACATTTTTTTTTCATGACCAAATTTTTCATACGAATTATAAATGTCAATTTCAGAAATCATAAAATTGGACATGAAATCAGAAAATTTGATGTGCAAAATTCAATATGTTAAACGGAACGTGAAAATAGCTTTCGCCAGAGTTGCCATTCATAAAGAGTACCCCAGCTTTGTGGAAACTGTCGTAGCGAACAAGTTTTGCTAAGAGTAAAATTGTATTGCATTTGTTATTTGTTTTATCTCATCGTTATAACAGATCCTAGAGTAATTCATTATCAAACCTCTGTTCTTAATTTACAACAAAAATATCCGAACTTTTTGGTGGAAAGTTCTCTTACGCAAACTGGCATTCGGCAAAAGCATACTCCGGGAAATTCTACTCGCGAAAATGGTAGCCCTGCCTTCCTTGGACTGTCAATAACAACAAAAGGTGGAAGAAATTATAAGAGTCAACAGGGATTTGATATTATTATTTTATCGTTGTAGATATGAGTGCACGGTAGATATTCATAACTTATTGTGCATTTTGAAGATAGCTTTTGCAGTTTCCATTGACCCAGGTAAAATAACAGTTTTGTAATTTCAGTGAATAGATTAGTTTTACCGGCGCTATCAGTAAGTCTAGAATTTTTACCAAAATAATAATTTCTTTTTTTACCAAAATTTTAATTTCTACTTTCTATTCTATTGTACCGCTCTAATAAGTATATTGTACATATAGATTTTAATAATGTAAGAGTATTAGAAGAACTTAGATGTTTATACTATGTTTGTTTCATTTATTATTTTATCTAGTTACGAATTCCAATTTCACTAGTATTTCTTTATTTTACTGATACAAGTTTAGATGTTCACTAATTGAAACATTAACCATTTGCCAAATTCTGTTACAGGTTCTCATTTTATATTAATATACAAATACTATTATTTCACAATTATTTATAGTGGTGGTAGTTTCTAGTAGTTCTCTTTCCCTTTTTTAGTAAAATATTAAAGGTTCTTTTATTGAGACCTGTATCAAAATTTCTACCAACTCATATATTCGAAAATTACTATTCTAGAATTTTGCTATACAAAAATTGCAGCGCAATTGTCAATTTATTCTCAATCTTTTAAATAAAAATCCTCTATCTCTTGAGATTGGTTTTAAGTATGCAGGAAATCTTCATATTTTATAAATTAATCCTATTTCCTCCTAAGATTGTTCAGAGATTTATATTGATAGTTAGGTCTCCCTAAAAGACATTTCCCTTTCTTTAGATAACAATATCAAGATGGAGGAAGACGGGGCAAAGGACCAGCTGAAGGCAAGGCCGTATCAGGCTCAGCTAGAAGAAATTGCTACAGAAAATAACACAATCATATATCTACCTACAGGTTTGTGTATTACTTTAACTGGCTCGAATTTCCTTTATAGCCCGCGGCTTTGGAATTTCATATTTTTTTTGTAGATAGTACTCACGAATAGAAAGCCTTTTACAAAGTAGCAAGGTGCGGAGAATCACGGTTTACGAGATAAAATTCATTAAAGTTTAAAAAAAGTACGAAAATAGTACGCCATTTGCAATTTTTTAGGTTAGATAAATTGTCATGGTAGACGTCAAAGTTGACATTTCTCGTTCCGTTAACGTTAGAAGTGTTTTTTGTTCAATTTTATATCTTGTTTTTTTTCATAAATATAATATTTTTATATATTCACATACATAAAGTACGGAATAAATGTGAACCAAGTGAAGTGCCATTGGATGCAAGAGCGAGCGAAGCGAGCTCTGGACTTGTGGGCACCCCGACTCGGACAGGTTAGGTTAGAAGGGAATGGCGGGGTCGAGTGAGCGAGCGAAGCGAGCGAATAGACCCCGCCATTCCCTTCGAGGTTATTTTTTTATAAACTACTCAGAAGTAGGAGCCCCGCGAAGCGGGGCTCCGTCGACTGGGCCTCCGGACTGAATATAAAACTTTTTGAGGTTAGGTTACTATAATTAGTTTTTCTCAAGAACAGCCTGTCGCCTTTACATGGGAGTGGTGCTAGGGCATAGGGGGCACCTCCCCGTCCCTCCTCCTGCTAAACAATACTCAATTTTACCTGTTTTTCTAACTCAAATGCTATTCTAACCTCAAAACTTTAACCATGGATATCTCCATAACCGTGGGGCTCCGGGGGGTGGGGGTGGTGCAGAGGGCACCCCCTCCCCCCCACCTCCCCCCTCCACCCCCTCCCGACCCTTAAATCAGCGGGCTATAAAGTAAATTTTAACCATTAATTATCAGCTTAATACCAATCATCAATAATGGTATTTTGTTTGTAATAATGGCCATTTTCCTACTCTTTTCCTTATTTTATTTATTTGCTTGTTGCTGAATCAAAGTGAATCTTTTATGATGCTTCAAACAACAGCCATTATTTGGATGCCCTGATTATTTACTGTGTATCGATGATGATGTCAAAATGCTAAATTCTTTACGCCAAAGTTTAGATGTACTCTGAAATTCTTCTTCATATTATGAAAAGAGTGTCTATAAAAACAGAGTATTTGACTACTATACAAAATATAAGTACTTAAACAAATACTTATTTGATTGATGTTGTTAAAACAGTATGATTGGTGAATAAATAAATAAATTGGTGGAAAACAGAGAAGTTATACGCTTTTGAAGTTAATTTTCTATGCTTGTCATACTAAATGTCATTTGTACTGGATGGCTTTAATTCAATATGGTAGGACTTGTGAGTGATGTCACCATTAGACCTCTGTGTATTGTAGATTTTAAAATACATACTGTAAATTTTTTTTCAGATTTTTATTTAATATTTCTAAATACATGTTACATGCTCTACAGGTTTTGAGAAATACAAAAAAAAAACAACTAAATAGACCAAAACATTTAGTTCTCAATTCGTTTGCAGGTTCTGGTAAGACATTTATTGCAATCTGTCTTATCAAAAGATTTCGACAAGCACTGCAAAAGCCTTGGGGACATGGAGGAAAGCGGACTTTCTTCCTTGTCAACACTGTACCATTGGTCATCCAGCAGGTATGTTAACTTTGGTCAGTCTTATTATTCCTTTCTTCCTTAGAAATTAAACTAAAATTGTGGTGATACTTGCAGGTAGTGTGTCTTTTGCCATAGAATTTTAATGACTGAAACCTACTGTTTTGGTTGACCACCCGTTTCTCATATGACATGTGTTCCTCATAATTGACTAGGGATGTACTGAACTTGGTATCTGCATTTAATCATAATTATTTTTATTATCAGGCAACTGAGGCCCATAGATAAATACACAAAATTAAAATGTACAAGGAACCACGGGCGTAGCCAGAGGGAGGGTTTTGGGGGTTCAAACCCCCCCCCGAAAACTTCAGATATCAACTGCTTCCTTTACTCGTTCAAAGTTGACAAAGAGTACCGTCATCTGTATCAAGAAGCAAAGGTGTCAAAGAAAATGGTGGTATAGGTACTGCAAATGCCACGTTTCGTTGGAAGGCAACTGAATCGCTCTAACATTGCGTCGGATATACGAGTACCTATGCACGTATTACAAAATTAATTTCATCCCATTTGAAGAGCAATTCAACAATTAATCGAGAGGTTTGCGAAACACCGTAAAGTAGAATTGGCATTATCTGATGTGTAACCTTCAATTTTTGCAGTCAGTTCTGAAATTGAAGATAGATTCAGAAATGCTTAGATCCAAGTATATCCAAATATTTACACGTTCTTACATATATTGGCTACCATGCCTATTTCCACTGTTACACCAGAAAACACTTTTTCAAGCCTACGGAGACTTAAAAACTACTTGCGGAAGACGAGTAAAAACAGACTGAACGGCTTGGCTCTCATGAATATTCACTTTCAGTAGTTTAATTTTCTTGAACCCTCCCCGATACTAAAACCTGGCTACGCCCGTGCAAGGAACAATAGTAAACTAATACATATTGATAAAACCTTATATATTAGAACTACAGATATACACGTTATGTTGTCGGCGTCGTGTCGCGTAATCGTCCTCGGAAACGTCGAAATACGACACCTTTCGGACAAAAGTCTTCCTTCAAGAAGATCTGTAGGTGGTGGGTTGGAACTCGAACCACGAACGACTTAAGTTGATGTTGTGGCGCGATTCCACCCATTCGGCCCTCAGAGTCCACTTGGTCTTCTCTTTTATGTACTGCACGACTTCCTCAACCTTTGTGGAGTGATGCGAACGCGATATATACAGCTGCGTCGAAGGCAGAGCAGGGCGTAGCAGCATGTTGGGTCCACTCGGTGCGGTACCGAACTGGTTACGAGAACAGGGCTTCTGCTTCTTCTTTTCTACAAGCCCTCTTCATCAAATAGCCCCGTCCCTGGCAAGGAGCTACGGGCCGCAGTCAGGTTAGGTTGAATACCCTTCTTTTCCCCTATTTTGGCTTGTTGCTTAGGCTGCGACACACCCAATTTGCCGGTGGCGACGATAGCAGCGTAGGCACGTTTAGGGGTCGATGTACCTACGTGTGACGTTTCCGCAGCCGGTGTTGAGTTGCGGACGACGGCGGCGGCGAGCGGCGCTTGGTCAGTATTATCCGCAGCTGTTGACGCATTTGTGTTCGCCGATTCCAAACTGCTTGATGCATTTTGCGCCCCTCGAAGTGTGTTCACCTTTGAGGCCTCAGGAGACCCAGTTACTGAACCAACGTTGCGTAATAATTCTATTTCTGCACGTAGCTCTGCATTTTTTTTTTCTGAAACCTCCATTCTTGACTGGATCTTGGCGATCTCCGCTTTTAAGATGGTGATGTCCTTTAGCAGCCGCGTAACGTCGACGTGATCGAACGTGACTGGGGGAAGTTTACTCAGCTCCATCGCCACGAAATCAGGCACGTCCTCCGTGTCAGTCTTCTTCAACATATCAACGATATCTTGAACACTTTTTGCAGTTCCATCTCTGCGGCGAGTCTGGTCTAGTTTTCCAAGTGACTGGAACAGTAACAGTTTTCCACTGCTGATCTCGTTCTCCTTGAAATTGGATTATATCTGCAGGAGGCATATTTGCTCGGCATATCTGCAGGAGGCTCACCTCGTCCATGTAGTCGATAGCATGGACTAGGAATGCCAGCAATTCATTGACTATGAGTTGTTTGGAACTAATGATATTCTATCAGATAGTCACGTCAGCTACATGCACAGTGACCGCAGTGCAACAGACTTCGTTTCTGCATATGAGAATTTGAGAAAGTATGCGAACGTCCAATGTGCAATTACTGTATTTTTTTTAAAGTCTAAAAAAAAATATTTTTGTTTGTACATAATTATGGATGCCTGGAACAATGTCGTCTCCTCTCTTGGAGGTGGGCGCTAACAACCGCGACACAGTATTCCTTACTAATGCGGTTGTTAACGAACACAATCGTTTGTATATTGTTTCTTGTTCCAATATAATTATATTTTTGTTGTTGTATAATAGGTTACCTACTTATTTAACTCCATTCAGAAAAACCGGTCTAGTGCGAGTCGGAATCGCATGCAAAGGGTCCCGAACCAATCTAATTTCTGTAACATGGTCCATTAATCCCTAGACTTCATAATATGTTTTCATGTAATCAATAGGCAAAGAAGTATTATCTGTATTTATTACAACATTTTCGGCTCAGTCGTTTCGGAGATAAGAGGGGGAGTTCAAACAAAACCATTTATTTTAAAACTAAAAATATACTCTGAGCTCTCACAATATTCAAACTTCAAATTTCACACGAACCACGGTATAGTTGAAAAAAAAACTTCTATGTTTTCTAGTTTGCTCCTCATAGAGAGACCCCATTTTATTTTATTTTATTTTTCATTTTGTTACTCATTCGTGTTTGGGTCACAGATAAGTGTCTATAATAACTGGCACGAGTCGTGAGCACACTCTCCATTGGTCCCTGTGATGAAAACAGCTCTGACGCTTCACGTTATTGGTTCGTCAGTCAATGGCTCAATGCTTATCGATCGACTACTGGGCTTGCAAGTTTCTTTCGTCTAACGTACATTCGCGAGATCACCCTGCTGCATTCATCTGTGCTCACGACTCGTGCCGTTCGAACCCTAAAAAGTCTAAAAGCTCGGGTGTATGTCTATCTATCCGTTAGTCACAGCTAGTTTTCTCCGGATTTACTGGGCCGATTCTGTTAAAATTTGGTATAAGTACATAATTATGAATTTCTGTGACCCAAACACGGACGCGTTACGTTAGTAAATATTTTTTTAGTATAGAGGTCAAACAAGATATAAAAAAAATGTTTTTAAACTTTATCGTGTGACATATTTTATACAATATATTTATATTAAATGTCCAAGGATATTACATATCAAATGAAAGAGCTAACTGTGGGGTTCTAATTTTATAACATCATAATTTTGAAAATAAATAGTTTTAAAGTTATTTAGGAAATTAGACCAAAAATTACTATTCCCCCTCCTCCTTCGTCCCATCTCCAAAACTACTGAGCCTAAAATTTTGAAAAAAAAATCAGATAAAGTTCTATACTTACCTAAAGATTACAGGAAAACCTATAAGGAGTCCTGTACATAAAAAAAAAAAATGAAATTGGTTCGGAACCCTTTGCACGCGAGTTCGACTCGCACTTGGCCAGTTTTTTTAATAGTCTAACTACTTAACAATATCTCAAAAATATTAGATCTAGATTTAAATATTTTCTCGCCCAATTACTTGCGGTTTCGGTTTCATGATTAAGATTTACACCGGGGAACAAAAACGACAAAAACTAACACTTTGGGACATGTCCCTACGTGTTAGTTTTTGTCGTAACTCGCCAGACATGACGTGTCGGTCACTAGACATGCCGCTCGCGGCTCGCTTTCACGGCTACTCATTGCACAATGATTGCAGAGTGCACATTATATTGCGTCATCATTCATGGTGGTCCAAACACTACAACACTACTACTACAACTATTTTCTCCCTGAATTTCTTGCTGATTCATGAGAGTTACATCCGGGAACGCGTCCCTACTTGTTACCTAGTTTTTGTCGTTAACCGCATTGCACAATGATTGGTCAATGCACGTTATATCTTTATTTGTTTTGTGGTGCTTTATATTACGTCATTATTCATGGTGATCAAAAATCATTTCCAATAAAACAGTTAACTCTTTAACTACATCTTCGTCGATATTTGTTTAACACGTTAATACTCGGTGTCTGATATGAAAAAGTCTGGTTAAGTCCTCAGACTCAGATTAACTGTCGTTAGTAGTGATTAGATATTAATGATGTTCAACAAAGTAAGATTTATCTACATGTACATAATTATGTAGCTTAAATATATATATATATATATATATATATATATGACTTAGCTTACCTATACATTTATGTATAGTTAAGCTAAGTTGTTCCTTGAGTTATCAAGCGTCGACTAGTGATATTCAATTTAATGATCTATTGTAGAGACTAATGTGTGTGGGTTCGGTGCGTTGATAGTGTGCGTCAAACTTCACCGTTGGCATTGCGGTCGCAAGAACCACTGCTGAGATTGAAGTCCTGGGTTCGATACGGACGGACTCAGCTAAGCCTTTTCAAAACAATTGAATGGAACAAAAACCTTTGATATAATCAGTTGACTTAACCGTATGTGTTGTGCAGGTCAGTGAACAAATGTACAATACAATCACAAAACTAAAAAAACAAGCTCCGAAATACAAACGATGCGATTCATTCTACGTGTAACAAGAAGTCGTATGGTCTACAACAAGGCTCTTTTGTTTTCAAATGAAATTTGTTGCGATAACCAGCAGGGATAAACTTATCCCATTTCGTTCACTCTTAAACCTTATAGCAATGCGTTTTGAGTCCACTATGGAAAAGCGAATCTATGGAAAAAAAATTCTGCTGTAACAATAAAATTATGAGTTGTATCAACACACTTATCGAAAAACCAATAAATAATTGGTAGCTGAAATCGACATCATTTTCTTTATCAATTTTGTGCATAGGTAGCTCTAACAAAATTAGTTTAACGTCTAAATTAATACTAGATTCCAAACAATTCTAAAGCCTAATGCTTTGGGAGAAAGCTGATAAAATCTAAAAAGACTATCTTCAAGGCCATTGCAATTTTTCAGCACGTTTTTTTTTGTTAGGTACCCCAGCAAACTAGTTTGCATAACTCAAAGTTATCGCACTTTGCCTAAGAAAAGGTCTGATGTCAATCATAACTACAAAATTAGAAACTGGTGGAACGTCTAAAGACTGAAATGACCGAGGCGTACAACAGTCGGAGTAAAATAGTCTATATTCAAGGCTAGGCAATGGTAGACAAGATCGGTCCGTGATGCGTTATCAGCACATACCGAAACTTTTCCGCGTCTCGGAAAGTGCGTTAAGTATTGCTTTGATAGTAGTTACGAGTAGTGTGGAAATCAGAATAGGGGATGCACTATGCTTGTGAAGCATTGTTTTCACCCACTGATAACCCCGAGTCGCGATCACACCACCGCGCTCGGAATACGTGCAACCACAAACATGAGGAACACCTCTCAAATATCATATGTGCGTATTAAATTAAATTATAATTATTAAATTATAAATCTTTATTGACACAAATTATACAAACATTTTTATGAATTCCCTAGCTCCTGCGCTAGTTTACACTGTATTACAGGAGCTTGTGTCTTCCCCTATCGTTACATGTTTTTCGGGTTCCGTAGCCAAATGGCAAAAACGGAACCTTTATAGATTCGTCATGTCTGTCTATCTGTCTGTCCGTCCGTCCGTATGTCACAGCCACTTTTTTCCGAAACTTTAAGAACTATGCTGTTGAAACTTGGTAAGTAGATGTATTCTGTGAACCGCATTAAGATTTTCACACAAAATTAGAAAAAAAACAATAAATTTTGGGGTTCCCCATACTTAAAACTTAAACTCAAATACCGCGTGTATCTGACATCGACGCACAAACGATTTCCATGGGTCCGGGGCATGATTCTGGACACCCTAGACTTAGAATTTTTCGTCGGCTTTTTTCTCATTTTTTTATTTTTTTCAAGGGTTTTTTTTACTTTAGACTGCTCATAATCGTTATTCTGACCTAACCCAATGAGATTTTTAATCAAAAAATAATTAAATAACTACTTTCACTAAAAAGAGCAATCTGAATAAAGCCACAAATAATATCAGCTCAGCTGAGCGGATACTTTGTAGTGCTCTTAAAAAAAATCAGAAAAGAACCGACGAAAAATTCCAACACTCAGTCCAGAATCATGCCCTGGACCCATGGAAATCGTTTGTGCGTCGATGTCAGATACACGCGGTATATCTTTTCCTCCAAACCCATACGTAACTATGGATAGGTCTTCAAAAATGATATTGAGGTTTCTAATATATTTTTTTTCTAAACTGAATAGCGTGAAAGACACTTCCAAAGTGCTAAAATGTGTGTGTATTTTAGAAGTTACGTTTTAGTTAAGGGGGGCCTGTAACTTCTAAAATAAGAGAATGATAAAACTAAAAAAAATATATGACGTACATTACCATGTAAACTTCCACCGAAAATTGGTTTGAACGAGATCTAGTAAGTAGTTTTTTTTAATACGTCATAAATCGTAAACCGCAACTTTTGCTTATAATTTATACCTACAGGTTTGTACGGAACCCTATGTGCGCGAGTCCGACTCGCACTTGGCCATTTTTTTGGTTTTTATAACCACGAGCATCGACCATGCATGTGGTGCACTGTGAGGTTTTCAGCCATTATAGTCACCACATACCCCGAGTCGCGATCACACTATCGCTCTCGAAATACTCACATCCACACACATGAGGACCACGTCTCAAATATGAGCATTTACTATGCATCTGGCGCATTGAAGGGTTTTCACCCACTATGGTCACGATAGACCCCGAGTCGTGAGCACACCACCGCTCTCGAAATATTTACATCCACACACATGAGCACTACCTCAAAAACTTGCATCTACCATGTATAGTTACTAATGCGTGCCTTGTCACATCTAAGCGATCTAGACTAAGTGCCGTAATAGCTGCTGATGGAAGCTATACTAGTTGTTAGAATAATTAATTGTTAATAGGTTAAAATAAAAATACAAAAGCCTAGGTTCAATTATTCACTATTAATTCCTGAATCAAAACATGAACATGTAGCATCCTTGCCATACATTATCTTACATTCTTAAGTTCGTACTGAATAACATTTTGAAATTATTATCGCCAATAAGAAACACTTTTTGCTTTGTATTTAGTTTGTCAATCTTATCTATGACCAACGATCTGACCTTTGAGTTGATATGAACACCTTTGAAGCTTTGAAACTCGCTATCAAAACAAAATATGAGCGACTCACCAAGTATTTCAGTTGGCCTTGCACGCTTTTAACCTCACAGATCACCGTCGATTTGTCGCGCTCTTAACTGCGCAGAAGTTGACGTGACTACCAGTTACAGCATGCTAACAGTAAGCCTTCGGCTGGCTTCATCCGCGATGATGCGATATCTGAAAAATAAGAAACACTACGAGAGTACAAGTCCAATCAAAGCTGTGGTGGAAAAATAGATGTTTCAGGTTAGCGTAGAAACCACACAATCAAAGTCAATTAATCGAATACTTATCAGAAGATTGGCACTGTATTTGTTGTATTGATGTATTAGTATTGTATTTGTTTTTTCTTTTTGTAGAAAAAAGTAATAGAAAAGCTGTGTGCAGTTACTGGTGTCGGTGCTTACAGCAGTGAAGATGGAGTGGATTACTGGGACAAAGTCAAATGGGACACTGAACTGGAAAATAATCAGGTGATAATTATACTATTTTGTTTTAGTGTCAGTACCCGAAAGATAAGCAACAGTACCCTATAAAAAGAGTGTGCTTTTCTATTGTCAGTCTTGTAACAAATAATAAAGTTAAAGAGCATAAATAGACAAGAAAACATGTTTTTTTCGTTTAACCGTACGGAATCCTTAGTGTGAGTATGAATTTCACTCGTGATAAATAAAAGTCCACTGTTGCCTACTTAGACTAGTTTCTGAGGGAGCGGATGGTACTTATTTTTCATTCTTCACTTTTTCAGGTTATCGTAATGACGAGTCAGATTCTAAGCGATATGTTAACTCACCAGTTCATCAAGATTGAAGATATTAACTTGTTGATATTTGACGAGTGCCACCACGCCGTTGTAGATCATCCCATGCGAATTATCATGAAACATTTTGCGAGCTGTCCGAAGTCTAATCAGCCGCGAGTCCTCGGTAATTTGAAAACATTGTAACTTGAAATAATTCGTGCGTGCTTTTTATATAAACTGCTACTGTATTTCAAGGCGTTTCCTGTGTTGTTCATATCCCTATATGTGATATGAACAACACAGTAACGTGCACGGCTTTGGCTATTTTTGCATATTCGAAACGTTAAGGTTAAGACTACTTACTTGACATTAACGGTTCTATGCTGCCACCTAGTCTCTGCACGCTCCGTTTAGGGGAAGAACGAAGTAGACTACGCCATCTAATGTTGCAATTTCAAAAATTATAGATATAGCATACTTGACAATGACACTATTGTGCTGCTACCTAAATATAGTTCCTGCACGCTTCCTATAGGTCAATATTAGATTTCAAACATGAAAACAGAATAAGTAGGAATCGAGTCCCATTAGAGCTATCGGCCCCACATGGCATTGGACCGCAACACATTGCCTACTTAAAAAAGAGCTAATTTTTAACCGACTTCAAAAAAAGGAGGTTATCAGTTCGACGCATTCCGTGACACGAGACAGGTAGCAGCACAGAATGGTCAATGTCAAGTATTCTGAACCACAAAGATTCGAATATGCGACACTAGATGGCATAGTCAATGCCATGCACGCTCCCTATAAATGATTTGCTTTTATAGGATTGACAGCGACTCTCCTTAATGCGAACGTGAAGACCTCGAAGGTGGAGGAGACGCTTCATGAGTTAGAGATAACATTCCATGCAACTATTGCAACTGTTGATGAGCTGTGCCAAGTATTGCAGTATGTATTTTCCTACATTTATGTTCGGTTCATAGGGCTTAGTGCGAATTTTAACGTACCTACTCGATTGCGTATCGTACTATTTCCAGAACTGGCTGCGTTTTGAACTAAAAAAACCACTTCTTGGATCTGATATGTTAACCTAATTGTAACGCAATACGACCATTATGCGCGGCTTGCCCGTAGGCAATGTCGCCATGTAGGGATAGGTGTGCACATTAAAATTAAGCACAATGACATGAATGAATGTATAATACTGATCTTTATTAGCAAACCATTCAATATATATTATAGATTTGGCTATTTACACATATCAACGTAGAAATTGTTCTATCACACCCACACAGCATGTTTATGAAGTATTTTTGTGTTAATTTTTCAGTTATTCGACAAATCCAAATGAGCTGGTTCAGTTCTACAATGCTTTGAGACCGTCTGATGTCTCTACGAAAGTTGTGAGGATGTTAATGGTTGCTCATAATCTGATTATGGACATATCACTACCTAATGCTTCTCCAAAACATAATATTCAACTGAAGAAGTGGCAAAAAGATATCAGTACAGATCCTAAGAAGGTAATTAGATTTTTTTACTTTCTCGGGTCCCTGGAGGCCCGGTCCTTTGGTAGGTGTACGAGGGGCAGAAATCAACTCGCAGAGGCCCCGTTAGACATTTTAAATGTAATTTGATTACTATTAGATTCAGTTCTTAATTTTGCTTATCTTTTATAAGGTTTTATAATCTCATACAACCTTACACACAGGCAGGAGCCAAGTATGTAAGGTGTTATTTAAATTGAAAAGGCAGATAATATTTATTATTATCTGTCCCCCAAAACTTGCCGCCATAGTAACCTCTGCTGTGCCACCGACGACGATGCAGTGAAAATGGCGAAATTCTGGGCCGAATAAATCTAAATACTTGACTGACTTTTTTTTATAAAATTACTCAAAACCTAGAGAAAAAAAGACAAGACGTAATAAACAAAGCTTAAAATAAAAAAATACGAACTTGTGCTCGTGTTAAAATCTAATAAACGGGACATTTGCCTAATGGCTTGTAACACCCCGTTTGAGGCTTTTGTATTGCATAGGTCCATATGCGGCGGCGATTCCTAGTACACTAAAGATAACGTGCACCTTTACTTTATAGATCGTAAAAGCTGTTAAAAACATGATAGCGTCAATGATAATGTTCTTAGAAGAATTGGGCATATACGGCGGCGCCTTGGGTATTCTTGCCTACGTCATATTATTGGAACGCTTGAAGCGCAAAGCGACAACGAAGGAAGAGGAAACTCTTTATAAAATCGCTATCGGGCATTCCATCGAGTAAGTATAGTAAATAAATATCAAAATATAAAATAAGTGCTAAGTTTTCAAATTACGTAGCGAAATACATTTTAATTTGGATCTTATTAGTCAGAAGCTTATTTATGTTTCATAATCAAATATAGAAATGCAGCATCTGACTGATAATATTGTACGACAGCTCTGTGCGTGCATTAGGCATTCATTTATTTTAATTAAAAACTAAGGTTGAATAATTTTTACCTTAAAAAGCAGTGAAACTACTTCAATATTTTGAGGACCATTCTTAGTAAATAAATACTTTTATACGATCACAGCGCACGCGCCGTTTTACTGCGGGCTATGGAAAACGACACTGGGTACCAAAAGATTATAAAACATTCGTCAGAAAAGGTACTTCTAATGTTAAATATTTTGAAAGAATACAGTCCAACTGCATTGGAAACTCCTGGAGGTAAGGAAAGGAAGGGTTTTTAATTTTATAATAAAGTTTATTTTCTTATTTTTTATGAGCTTGCCCTAGACCTCTAGCTCGCCTAATGAAAAGGCGATTGATGAGAAATCTATTTTTCTTCGAAGAATTACTCACAGACGTTGCAAATAGCGGTCAAATATTTCGCTGTGTTGATTAAAAATGTTTTGCTTAATCCTTATAACCAAACATTACTTTTTTCATAGTTGCACTAAAAGTCAACAAAGCAAGGAAACCTCTTTCGGCGATCATATTCACTAAACAGAGGTTCGCAGCGAAGGTTTTGTTCAATCTGCTTAAGGACGTAAAGGAAAGTAATCCGGAGGAGTTCGGCTTCCTCAAACACGATTTTGTAGTCGGATTCAATGTGAACCCGCTGAAGAACACAAGAGAAGAATACTATGTCAAGAAGTCTAGCCAACAAGCTTTACTAAAGTTCAGGAACAAGTAAGTTCTATCTTTATGACATAATCTTTATTTATTAAATCATAGGGAACGTGGTGGCCGCACAGAAGTGTCATTGTCAAGTATATTTTACCTGTAATTTTTATTTTTGAAAAAACGTTGCCCCACTAGGAATTTCTCCTGTATCGTCCTGTTTGTAAACGCACCCCGTTTACAAACATACAATTTCGTATACACAAACAGCCAGACCCGGATCAACTATCTGTAGGCCATACAAATATTTGTTCCGTGCGAGAATCGAACCCGCGACACGCAGCGCAGCAGTCAATTGCTCAACCACTGCGCCAACCGTGCCGTCAGTTTTCGAAAATTTTGAAATTGCAATGCTAGATGCCATAGTCGACGCCGCTTACGTTCCCTCGGTTGTCATTTTTCTAAAGGGATTCGAAAAAACAACACCCATATTTAAATATTTTAATCTTCTTCTAATCTGTCTAATATATAAAAATCTCGAGTCACGGTGTTTGTTATCGAACTTCTCCGAAACGGCTTGATCGATTTTTATAATGTTTTTTGAGTACATTCAATAAGTCTGAGAATAGGTCGTAGGATACTTAATTTTGTTATTTGGCAAAACAACGTTTGACCGGTCAGCTAGTAACTCTAAGTAACGTAAGAGTGTATAGAGTAACTTACAGTATTAGTGGATTAAAAATGGAACAAAAACTAATGGAATGAATAAGTGTCGCCGCACACGGGCCACCGGCCACATCATAGAGTATATAACCACTAGAGAGCGTATAGGCCGATTTCTTCTAAGTACGCGGCTCACTACAGCGGGCCGGGGGACGAGGAACAACGCGCGGCTGCAATTGGTCCGTTCAAGGTCAAGTTGCATAGGTAGCCTATGGTTAGTGGTGGCACAACTTGATTAAAGGAAAATAGTCGATATCGATAAAATGCATTTTAACATTATAAAAATACTCAATCCAAACAAACAGCGCTATATCTTGTTTAAACAAAGTTTCCCTATTAACCTTATCTTTCCACTTTTATTCTAATTCTGAAATCTTCGAAAATCTAAAATGAAAACATGTATGTCAAACACACAGATGAAAAAACTGAGACCCTCCTCCTATTTTTAAAGTCGTTTAAAAGTAGTTACGTGTTTAATGTAAGTATGTGAATTGATTAAAAATTGTATTAGTTGTAATTTTATGATCATCGATAAATCGACTTCAATCATTAAACGTAACAGCACAGATTTTTACGATAAAAATACAAAGGGGAAGAAAGGGATAAAAATATAAGTATTTCCTAATGAAAGAAAGAGACTTTTCCAAAAGACATCAACGCGCGCTTCTCACAGTGTGCTCGTTCACCCAACCACCATTTTATATAGACCCCTGCAGTGGCTCATCATCTAATTCAAATCAAAAATATTTTGCGTAGTCTTTACTCTCCGATGAAAAGTTATGCCATCATTTTTGTAACAAGAGGTCTTGGAATGTTTCCCATACAAATTCACCAGGTTTGAAGGCATTTTTATGCGTTATAAATTGCATAAAAATTAAAACGATTTGTAAAAACTTAGCGGGCCCACAGGTCTAACACTTGGTCACAACTAAAATGGTTACTAGTGCGGCTGTCTAACATATGAGCAAAAACACTAATAGTTTTCGTGCGTCGGGGCACTGTATGCGCAGTCAAGTGGTTTAATAGTCTTTGGGCCACATCCACAAAACGCCGCCACCGGCATATTTCCTGTAGTTTTCATACATTTTATATGTAGCGTGTGGCGGCCACTGGCGACAACCGTGTGCGGCGAGTCCATAGATCCGGTAGCGGCGTTTTGTGGTTGTGGCCTTTGGCCCGTGTGCGGGAGCCCTAATGGTAATGATGTTAGGGAATAACCTGTTGCATAAGCCCGTTCATGTATGTTTTGTACATACATGAACGGGCTTATGCAACAGGTTACAAGACATATAAACAACAAAGGCCTACAAGAAATATAAACAAATTTATAATTAAAAACAAGTATACGGCTGAAATTAATCACCATAAAATTACCTTTCGGCGTCGTTCACTAATCACGTGAGCCTCAGAACAACAGGGGGAGGGTTGTAGTGAGATATCACGTGTATTTTTTTCGTCGATTCTGGGTAAGGGTCTTTAGTATATATCTCACCACATATCACCAGGGTGAGGGGGGACTCAAAACATTGCTAAAATACATCACGTGATTAATGGACGACCCCTTTAAATGGCTGTTAAAGCCAACCAATATTGAATTGTTTTAGTGACCTCAACTGTCTAATATCGACGAGTGTAATAGAAGAAGGAATAGACATACCGCAGTGTTTACTGGTGCTCCGGTACGACCCACCCATGGAGTACCGATCGTACATTCAGAGCAAAGGTTAGTAAAACATACAGTGACTGGAAAAGTTATGTACTTCGGCAATCTTCGTGTTTCCGAATTAACACGTTCGTCGCGCTACGGAGTACCTAACCTTTGTTTTTTTTTTAAGGATGGCAAATTATCAAATGACTCCTCCCGCTCTGGGCGTGACAGAAGGGAGTTTCAGACTCTTACTGACCAAAACCAATCCGTGTTTCTTCTAATGCCCTTTGCGTTCCAGGGCCGCGGAGACTCTTTCGAACAAATTCTGACACATTTGAAGTACAATCCACTGGATTTCTAGGTTTGCCCTGTCCTGAACACCAACGTTGCCACCTCAGTCACACGAGACTCGAAATATAATATCGAATGTCTTACTTCCAAGTTTTGTGATCGACACGAGTAGGCCTTTGGCATAGTAACAGTGTCATAATATAACGCCACAACATAGCGTCCCTTAGCTAACTATGTACACACGTTAAAAAGGTTTGACTTACTTAACAATAGAGTGAAAAAGCTTATTATTGTACCCAATGTACTCCTCAGTACATTAGCCGGGTAGCCGATGGATGAGAGACGCACAGAACCGGTCGTTGTTACGATACTTGGGGGAGGCCTATGTCCAGTTCGTCGCCCCGCATACATCCGGACCCGAAGTGGCGGCGCGTGGTGTTCCCGTGCGCCCCTTTCTGACGTCGCGGGGGGAGTCAAACACCTCACTCCCCCGCTGACCCGAGGTGGTCGGCACCAGCCGGGGATTACGGAAGTCCAATCAGTTCCCGCGATCCTCGGCGTAGGTGAGAGATGTAACACCGGGGTGGTTTTAGTCAGTAAGTCAGTCTCATGGATGTCCCCACGTAAAAAAAAGGCAGATATCCAGTAGTGGACGTCATTCGGATGATAGGGATGATGATGTAAGGAGGTGCTGCGACAACTTTTTGGCTTGAATCTTTGAATTTTGGCCAAGGTTTGATTGATTACTATGTGTAATTGTGTTAGCTCGACCCGCGACAAAGAGTTGTATCCCATGAAATTAAAAGAAAAGCCTTTTTCGGTTTGAGCGGTGTTGTTTGCTAATTGACGAAAATGACCAATGTATTATTACTTGCTTTTATTTTAGGCCGAGCTAGGAGTTCCGAATCGAGCTATGTGATATTAGTGGACAGAGCAGATGAAAAGAAATTCATGAAAAATTACGAAGAGTTTCAGCGCACCGAACACCTTATACAGAGGGTAAGAAACGTTGTTTCGAGGGTCATCCACACGTTCGGTGGCTTTTCCCCCCCGTTATTCGGAAACTACTGGAATTTACTACTTACACCATGTTTTATCTTTGGAGTATATAATGGTGCCAAAGTGCTGAGAATCGCAAAACACATATTATTTTGTAAAAAAAATAATGATACACGGACAGTGGTTATTAGGCAAATGAAGAATGACTATACAATTTGTTTTAAATGAAAATTACGACTACTTGGATTTCGTTATAGGAAGCATCGCGTGATTGCCTTTAGTTTTATTGAAGGCCTAAACACCGGATACCGGATAAAAAGTAGTACCTGTACTGGCCTACAATGCATGCAGAAAAGATGGTCGCTGGGGTCGAAAGGTTCTGTAGTTGTAACCCCGTACCGGATATCCCAGTGTCGGAAGGTGGACCAAGAACAGGTCGCAAGAATGTGCTGGATGTGAGACGCACAGTACAGGGCCAAGTGGTGACACTTGTGGGAAGCCTATGTGCAGCGGTGGACGTCATTAGGCTGAAATTACCAATATTTCTTAATGATCCATGGTCTGCCCATGTTTTAAATAGCTATAATATAATATATTTCGCATTCATTCATGGTGTGATAGAATAAAAAAACATTAATCATACGTATATACTTATATTATTAGTAGTAACCGTTCAGGGGACAAAAATGCTTGCAAACATATCGTAACAGCTCTTTCACATAATTGCGGGTCGGAAGCCTCCGGGCCGTCAGTGTCCCGGAATCTACTCTGAGGAACGTACGCTCTGACAGCACTGTTCGACTACTGACGCCACGTGCAAAATGAACACGTATATTGATCAAAATTGTGGCACATTTCCCTGACATGTCCTTGTAATATTGTCCTTCAGATTACATAGGTCACAAACAAACCCCTGACCCGGGTATTATTTTTAATGCTCAATTGCTGATTTTCAATCCCCGGATAGAATCGCCAGATAAACCACCAGGTTAATATCATTATATTGAACCATTTTCAGATACTGATCGGTAACAGCGATGATCGCAAAGATCCAGCTCCGTCCGAAATTAACACGCAACTATACAAAGATGAAGATTCACCCCCATACATTACACCACATGGAGGTATGTTTCTGATATAAAAACGTAACTTTTAAGGTGGTCTGTCTTGCCATTTATTACGAGTTCTTCCAGTATTAGAAACTTCATCGATGCTACAACTATCTGATTTTCATAAATCGTTTTCAATTAGTGAATGTTCACTCGTAAATCTTTTCTTTCTTCCTCTAGTTTAATTCAACATGATTTTTGAAGCTTTGTTTTTCTACACATACTTTCCCCTGGTTTATGGACCGAGTTTCGTTGCGCAAATCAATTTATGCGATTGGCGGTTGCAAATTCATTCAACCAATCACGGCGTGTAACACGCGTTCGATAGCTTCATTCATTTAGCGATTATTTTGTTCCACAAATTAGTCCTTAGCTCATCTATAAAATCTTATGCAAATTAATTATGTGTTTTCAGGTCGTTTATCGTCAGTGTCAGCCATAAGTCTGCTAAACCGATACTGTTCCGTATTGCCACACGATCAGTTTACAGTCATAACGCCAATGTGGATCCAGGAAATGCAAGCGGACCAAACTGGGATCGCGCGCAGGCTTGTGACCATTGTTATGCCCATGGCATGCCCTATTAAAGAAGAGATTGTTGTAAGCTATCACTAAATAATATTACTATCACCACATAATATCACTATCATTACATATTATTAAGCAATCTCACCTGCCGCGTCTCACAGTGTTATAATTGCCCCGAAAAACGGACATCCTCTTTTTATTAACTAATTCGATAGAACAGGTTATTTTAAAAGTAAGAGTAAAATACCCGTGTGCCAATTTTACACCAAACAAGAGTAAAAAATGTTTTTGTTTCTTTTCAACATTTCTAAAATATTTTTTTTTTTTAAATACGCATTGTTTCACCCTTTTGTTTACTATGTGTAACAAAACTATATTAAAGATATTTGAAAAAATATACAAAAGAGTACTCACTAGTACTGATGTAAAGAAATATGCTTTTTTTGTGTTTTCATATTTTGATTTTTCATGGTGGTATCTTTGCTTAGTTGGATTCAGTATTAATTGTGAGTCATGTTTAGACGCCAACCAATCACTAAAAAAAAATACACATCCAGATCTCGCGGTGTCTAAGAGTTATTAACTTCTAAAGTTTTTCTGATAATTTTGATTTTAGGGTCATCACTTCTCAAATAATAATATTTTTTTTTAAAGGTTTAAATTTTACGTTGCATTTCATTTTATCATAGGATACTATTAGGATGTGGTTATCACGCATAAATTTTACAAATAATATTCTTAAATCTTATATTTTCAGAATCCTGTTAGTTAGGTTGTAGACACCATAAGATTTGGATATGATATTTAAAATCGGTACTTCTTAGTGCCAAAACAACATATTGTCTCGATATTGAATCCAAATAACATGAAATAAACCCATAAAAAAATAAAATCGAAAATATGTAAAATTCGATGTTACTTATTACACGGTCAACGATAAAAATTTAGCGTTTGCTTGATAATTTACCTAATTTAAAGCATCAAGTAATTGCAATCAAAGACATAACAAAAACGCATTGGATCATAAGTTATAGCGATTTCTATGGTTTTTATGGAAACCATAGAAAAAAATTATAACTAAAGATTGGGACAAAATTGTCACACGGGTATTTTACTCTTACTTTTAAAATAACCTGTTCTATCGGATAAGTTAATAAAAAGGGGATGTCCGTTTTTCGGCCCAATAATAACACTGCGTCTGTCTGAAAGCGATAAACTCAATAACTGACGAACGTATATTCATACGGTTTTCAACAATGAAGAGAGTGATTCATAGGGAATGTTGCGGTGGTGGAAATTTTTGACTACCCATATCGCATATCTGCAGCGTCTATCGAAAAGTCCGACCGCCAACTGTCTCATCGCGGCCGTAATTCCCGGCAACTGGGAATTTAATTCCCGATTATCACCTAGTGGTAATCCATGTGGGGGCTGGGTCTGGGAATACTCGGAAATTTTACAATTCAATTGTTTCTCAGGACCCATCGTAAAGGCTACGCCGATCTCCCAGTCCACCCCCACTAAGACGCTGCGGGAATTTCAGTGCTGGGTTGTTTTAGTGGGTATACCGGGCTTGCCCGGGGAGTCCCACATACCCCTCCCACTCCACCGAGTGAGAGGGTATGCGTAACGCATAACAATCCCTCAATTTTGTTGGCGCAACATTTGATGTTACGAGAGGTTATTTTGTTTGCCATGAATCCTATATGAATTCGGTTCCGCATGTTGACATTTTCCTTTACCAAATATAGAGGACTGGACATTTAAAAATTTACTTATCTATACTAATATTATAAAGCAGAAGAGTTTGTTTGTTTGTTTGTTTGGTTGAACGCGCTAATCTCAGGAACTACTGGTCCGATTTGAAAAATTCTTTCAGTGTTAGATAGCCCATTTATCGAGGAAGGTTATAGGCTATATATCATATCTATCATATCTATATCATCACGCTAAGACAAATAGGGGCGGAGCAATCATGGAAAATCTGACGCAGGCGAAGTTGCGCGGGTCAGCTAGTCTATAGATAAAGACTAAGCATATGTGTGGTCAGTACATGATATGTCTTTTTCTGCAGGGCGTAATCATAAGCATGACACTGCAAGCCTGTGACGTAGCCCAATCAGGAATCTAGTAAACGACAAATACTGGTTACACGATCGCTTTGTCTCCCATACACTTCTGACCTTATTCAATTGACAGTCAAGCAGGGAACTGTTCAGTTAGTCCAATTCACTATGTATAAACTACTAAAACTCAATTATGCTCTGCCAATGCTAAAGGATTATTTTTCTACTTTATTTACAGGGTACCCCTAAATTCAATTTAAAGTCGGCCAAACGATCGGCAGCGCTAAACGCTTGTATCAAACTTTACGAAGCTGGAGAATTGGATCCGATTACAATGCTACCTGTTCGCTACACGTACGTATAGTCTTTTCTATACTAATTATTAATAATAATAATATAAAGAGGAAAGTTTTTTGTACCGAAACTACTGAACCGATTTTAACCATTTTTCACCAACAGAAAGTTAAATTTATCAGGAAGTAACAGCTCAGGCTATAATTTAGTGTTAAAAAATAGAGTTATCCCTCCGAAAGTCGCGATACTAAACCCGCGCAAATCGCGGGCGTAGAGCTAGTCGTTAATAACTTTGTTAGTTTTCAAATAATTTCCTTTACGAACTCAGGAAATGTACATTTTGGAGCTACGGTACTTAGGTCGGGCGACGGCGTCAAAAACTTGAATAAGAGTAAGTTGCTTGAAAGATTAAATAGTTAAATATTTAACACACAGTGGGCCCGTATTAGCATCCAATTCAGAGTTAAAGCCGGTAACTCACTAGCGAGGTGTAACTGTATTTTTGTGAAACAGTAGAGGTTCTAGTGTATACGAGAAGTCTTCATCAAGTAACAATGAGCTGGATCTTTTTTACTTTTGATAGGCATACGTTTGACCAATATCTCACCTGATGGTAAGCGATGATGCGATCTATCCGCAGTTTTGGTTTGTAATTCCACGATGTCAGGCGAAGTGTCTCGCTAGTGCAGCACACATACTTGTAGATACTTTACTCGATTATTATAAACGACCACGAAGATGGTATTATGATGAAAGAGTATTATAGTACACTTTTTAGGGTTCCAAACAAAAACCCACGGAACCCTCAAAGGATCACACGGGTATCTGTCTGCCTGCCTGTCTGTCGCAGCCAGTTTTCACCGGATCTACTGGACCGATTCTGTTGAACTTTGGTATACATATGAAATTCTGTGACCCAAATACGGTCGCGTTACGTAAATATATAGGCTTGCTGTTTTATAATAAATAAATATTATTTTTTTATTCGGAACTCCATTTCTTTGCAAAATATGAATTTTAACGGTACTTCGCAGCAGTATTTCGCAGTTATTTAATCGAATGTGTTACCTCTATCACGTACGTATAACAGCTTAAAACTGTGTTCTAACTAGAGGATTCGATCCCGGTCGGTTTTTCTAATCCCGGGATTTCGGGATTATCTACAGTTAATCTCGGGATCCCGGGATTCTCCCGGGATTCTATTGGTAATGGAAAGTAGTACAAAAAGACAGTAAAACATATCAAAATATATTTTTTTTATTAATATTTTGGTTTTGTGAGGACATAGAATATTTAAGTTTTAAATCTTCAAAAATGCTGTTAAACAAAATTATAAGTTCTTCCTAAAAAATTAACGTTTAACGCCCATTTTCCTTGACTTATTAAAAAAATGTATCAATCCCGAAAATCCCGGGATTCATTCAAATTGATCCCGAAAATTTTAGGACTAAAAGATGACCGGGTTCCCGGGATCCCGGGTTAGAATCCTCTAGTTCTAACTTATACGTACATAAAACAGACACATGTTTAGGTTAATGTTAAAACATGAAAAGCTTTTATCAAGTAAGGTACACACAATTGATAAATTATTAGATTATTTAGGATATACGTGCGTATGCGTGGGTAAATTATAGAGTTATCTGGTTGAGTTTTGTAGTGAGTGAGCTGACAAGTATTACCACTATCAGTGAGGAGTTGGGGACTAGTATAAAACCTTGAGAAGATTCTGCAGGTAGGTAGCTATCTGCGTTTTACAGGTAGGTAGTTTTCTGCGTTTTGCAGGTAGGTAGTTTTCTGCGTTTTGCAGGTATGTATATCTGCGTTTGCAGGTAGGTAGTTTTCTGCGTTTTGCAGGTAGGTAGTTATCTGCGTTTTGCAGGTAGGTAGTTTTCTGCGTTTTGCAGGTAGGTAGTTTTCTGCGTTTTGTAGGTAGGTAGTTTTCTGCGTTTTGCAGGTATGTATATCTGCGTTTGCAGGTAAGTAGTTTTCTGCGTTTTGCAGGTAGGTAGTTATCTGCGTTTGCAGGTAGGTAGTTATCTGCGTTTGCAGGTAGGTAGTTATCTGCGTTTTGCAGGTAGGTAGTTTTTTGCGTTTTGCAGGTAGGTAGTTTTCTGCGTTTTGCAGGTATGTATATCTGCGTTTTGCAGGTATGTATATCTGCGTTTGCAAGTAGGTAGTTTTCTGCGTTTTGCAGGTAGGTAGTTATCTGCGTTTTGCAGGTAGGTAGTTATCTGCGTTTGCAGGTAGGTAGTTATCTGCGTTTTGCAGGTAGGTAGTTTTCTGCGTTTTGCAGGTAGGTAGTTATCTGCGTTTGCAGGTAGGTAGTTATCTGCGTTTGCAGGTAGGTAGTTATCTGCGTTTGCAGATAGGTTTTATCTGCGTTTGCAGGTAGGTAGTTATCTGCGTTTTGCAATCTCGTAGAGAAAGAGGGTAAATATTTATTTCCTTATTTATCCTATTGTAGAGCATTAAGTTTATATGGAGGAAATGGCGTCTTTCCACGGTGCTCCTACCGACGGTCCTTCATTTTTTTTTGGTGAGTTGCACATGCTAGACGTAGCATTGTAGTTTTGCTACTCCACCCCAAGCCGGGTACAGTTACTCAAAATATACTGAATAAGAGCAAAGTAAACTGATTTTAGAGTGTCTAGGTTAGCAATATATTTAATTTTTAACAGGTATAGATCCTTCTGATTATGCCAACTGTTGCTGTTATTTGCTCGTGCCAGCGTAGATCGTCTTCAATTACTATGCGAATATGCCTGAAGGGTCGTGCACTTGCAATTTGACTACAGGCACGGGTTCGTTCATAGTTAAGATTATAACTTTGAGCCCCAATTGAATAGGATGCTGGTTGCAACGCAGTTGTCCAAAAAATAGTTCTTCAAATTTTTGGGTTAACGATCAACCAGTTCATAAAGTGTCTGAAGGTTACCTTTGCATCAGCAGACAACTCCTATCAGTATTTACGCTCGGCGAGCGAAGTCGTATCATCAGCAAATGTATAGTTATCAATGGTCTTTCAAGCAAGAAAGAGCTGCTTTCCCCCAATAGGATACCGTAAGACATAACGCTATGGTAATAAAAACTAACGACGTAGGTAGTCCTGACAGCGTAGGCGGCTGAGCTGAGACTTCCCGTCAGGCTTGATATATGCGGGCCCCATTGAGGTTTATTATAGAACCAACAGTTAACTCCAAGAATACTGCTGAGTCCACCGTTTCAAGCACCTCTTTGTTTGAGATGATGATATCGCCATGCACGAAGATTTCTGGCCGGAAGGTGTGTCTCAACGTTTTCGGGGAAGGTTACGTGATACCACACAGGAAATCGTGACGCCGGAACAGTCATCGATTCGTGTGCAGTAGTTTAGTTTTTTTTTTTCAATGTGTTTAATATTTATAATAGAAATTGTATGTTTAGGTTAAAGTATTCATGTACGGGGCATGTTGCCTGAAATAAATGGATCATTAAATTATTATTTACGAGAAAAATCCTTGGTTGATTATCTGAATGATTTACAAGAAAGAAGACGGCTTTATTCTGAAGAAATAATAAACGGCTCCAAGACCAAAATTTTCTCAACATCTTCGTCAATCCTTTCACGATCATGCATCATCAATAATTATGTTTATCATTGTCCAATAGAGAAGGTTTTTTGTGATTATAAAAAAACATTTCATTTATATAAAGCAAAACCTGAAACAGATGTAATACACTAATAAATTGTGTATTATCAGTTTACTTCAGGTGACAAAATTAGTTTTTTACTGTTACTAGCTCAAGGCCTCGTCCAGAGCTAACGCGCAGTCACTAGTGCTGGTACGGGCGCGATTAGGTGGCCAGTGAGTCGAGCGGGAAGTCAAGGCTGCACAATATGTTTCCGCAATGTAAAACATAAGACTATAATAGCTTACGACTAAGATGTCGCGCCGTTGCGACCTCCTCAACCTGGCCGGGGCCTTACATAATAAGTAACGTAGATTACCCGTAAATATTACACATCAATTATTGTAAATAAAAGGTTATAAGGCTCGCTGTCGACTGGAGCGGAGATTACAGGATCGGAGCGGAGCTGTGCCAATATTAATCTCCGCTCTGCTTTAGTGAACAAAGATTTGCGAACTAGTTTAAAAATTCATACAAAACCGGAAAGTGGAGCGGGGAATCGGAAAAAAACCAGCCGCCTGCTCAAATAACTGTTCGCATGATCCACCTAGCTCGGCACAATCCGCATCAATGGACAGACACAGTCCGAAATCCTCTCAACATTTTACTCCCTCGCACTGCTCCGCCTCGCTCCTCCTTCTTTTTGACTCATAATGCCAGTGTTGTCTCTTTCTGAAATTTGATGTTCAAATTGTGTACTTAATATTTACGCCGGCGTACTGTAAACTACGTTGGGCAGCATAGGAGCGCATTACAAGTGCTAAAGGAACCGTCTGCTGCGGTCGGAATTTCAAGCAAATATGACATTTCTACCCTGAGCCCCGTACGATTTCTCTAATCTTCCTCAACTGATTGGAAAATGCGCTCTGTAGCGGCCCGGTCGGTGAATATCATCCATTAAGATCTTAGTAGCACTATTTTCAACTCCTTCATGTTTTACATTACAGTGCCGTCAACTTTGAAGACGTAGACGTAAAGACTTGCTTCCCGAACTGGCGTAGCGATGACGTGGGAGACGGAGATTCCGATCTGCCACACCCAGGCACTAAGAAACGGATCAGAAAGCATAGAATACAGGTTTGTGTAAAATTGTTCGTGGCAACATTTTTTTTAATAAAAAAAATAGGTTGAGAAAAAACTATTGATGACCTTTTTGTTACTTGTTGGCATCAAAAATCAACTTTAAAAACATACGTGTAAAGTAGATAAATGAGTGCATAACCGCGTTAAATCAGAGATTACAAATTAATATATCAATAATCTACTTTTCAGTTCCCAGCAGTCCTCGACTGTGTACCAGAACAAGACGTTTACTATTTGCACATAATTAAGTTAGCGACTGCGTTCGAGGAACCGAAAGATTCTCGCGAGAAAGCGTTGTATGACCTCCTTCAGCAGGGTGAAGGCTATGGTTTCTTGACCCAGCAACCTTTGCCAAAACTGTGCGAGTTCCCTATGTTCATGACTGTCGGGGAAGTTTCTACGTCTATCGAAGTGAACTATGCCGTTATTAAACTCAATGCGAAGATGATTAAGTTGGTGAAAGAGTAAGTTTTGTGAAAGAAAACATTTTTTTTTACTTACATTGGCATTTAGGATCATCTTACACTGAGACGCAACGCGTATGTATCTTTAAGGTCTTAAAACATCACGTTTATTAACACTTATTACAAATATTCCAGGTTCCACTACTTCCTATTCGAGCAAGTACTAGCTATTGCTAAAAAGTTCCTAGTTTTCGAGGGCAAAGTCAACTGTATGTATGTTGTGCCCGTAAAGGACGACAATGGATTCGATATAGACTGGAATATTATGACCACACATGACTACATACAGCCAGTCGAACCTACTTCGTATGAGGTAAGACTACGATTACATCGATACTAAGGTCATCAAAGCTGTTTACAGACCGCAGACATAATCTTTAAAAACCTAAGTCGTACGTCTAAGGAAAAACACACGTATACATGCTTGATTCGCCTTTTTAAACTGGGCACATATTTGAACACTGTTCCGCTTGATGAATGATACCTACTGTTAATACACCCGTATGTATATGCGCGTACTGGCACTGTCGTTAGTTATTTAACGCTAAACATATGAGTGCGTAATGAATGCTGCGAGAAATGACTTAGTATTATTCAAACTGACGCGAATCCCACGAGGGACTCTACTACGAGCATCGATTGTTTCAACGATTAAGAAATTACGGCGTTTGCGTGATTCGCGTAACTTTGAACACCTCCTTAGTGGGTTGCCAACTAACTTACCTTTTAACCGCTTACGTCAACAACCAAAAATATTAATCGCAATGATCCGACAAATATTTTTGTTTCCGTTTCGCCAGGGTCGTATATTTACGGCCATATACCACTAAATAAGTATTTTTCATGTTACTGTGTCGGGCGCTGGGGGCACGACAGCTGATATGAAGTCGGTTAAAAGTTCAATAGAGGTGTAAGAACATATTTTGACCTGCATCCTGCACTGGATTCGCCTTAGTTTCGTCAGAGCTTTACACAGTCTGGCATAATTTTAATTTGATGATTAATTTAGACATGTTTTTCTTACGCAGGAGAGACTGTTCATAGAAGTTACTCCAGAAAACTACAAGAATTGCGTAGTCACGCCCTGGTACAGAGTTGTACCGGACAGGTGGGTTTCTGTCAGTTAACTATTACGAAAGAGTTTTGGAAAACATTTTTATCTTTGGTTTTTAACATAATGTATAAGTGCTACTCGAACACGTTATATTTTGGAACAATTAGAATAAATGCGCTATGGTGTTAAAAAAAATGTTACATGAAGATCCCAGTAAATTCAAAACGCCAGTCAACTCACTCGTCTATTGAAAATGCTGTTATGTATATTCATTTATTTTTCAGGTACATAGTGTCGAATGTTTTAGAATATATGACACCACAATCGCAATTCGACTCCGACTCGTATTTGACTTTCGCAGATTATTATACGGACAAATATAAATTGGAAGTAATTGGTGAGAAAACCCAGCCATTACTGGAGGTGAGTAATTTGAATACTTACGTAACGCAACCGTACACGTTTTTGGGGATTCGATACCCGTCAAAAGTCGCCTGGAATCAAAAAAAGCGTCGACTATGATTCAGGATACCTTTTGTCTTTACTAGTGATATAAGTGGGTAAATGTCTCTTAACGCCATCTTTACTTACTTTTCAAAGCTACCAATGCCACTGCAATATTGATGAAAGTCCATTTTTTTGAAAATATCTAAGTAAATATGCCATTCAACCACTGGATATATGATATTGATAATCTCGCTGACCAAGTCAGCCATATCACTTAGGACGGGTTGTTTCACGTTCACATAACACATGCGTAAACGTTAAAAATGCTAACTATCGTTAAATAAAAAAATTGAGTTGTTTCAAAAAATGTCAGCGTTAACGCACGTAAAATATAACGTTTACGTTAACAGATGGTCTGAGCACTGGTTAACGTTACTTTAGTTGCGTCAAATAGAACAATATTGTGAAATTTCTTTTGAATTCCTCAATACCAGTTCTTCTGATGACACAAATAAGTGGTGGAATGCAAAAAAAGCTATTTAGGTAGGACCCGTGTCAATAACTTAGCTATTTGGATGAGCAGGAATTTATACCAGAATGTTTTGAAACAACGCTTCTTATTTAACGAAAGTTAAAGATTTTTCGTAATTGTAACTTTTTGACGTACGTATGTTACGTTAACCAACCGTTTGATACAACCCGCACTTATACACACAAGGTTATTGACAGTGCACAGTACCTAATATTAGACACACGCACAATATACAATTAAGTCATATTATTCATGTTTAATTAAATTAACACCAATAACACTATTTTTTTTCTAGTTCATAAAGCTGAAATAAAGATATAATTTTATTGTAAGAATAATAAAAATGTGCAACAAAACAAATAAAATATTATTTAAATTATTATTAAAGATTTTCATGTCTTTAGACAAGACTTTTGTTTTCCCATTCATACAATTGAACCGCAATCATCTCAAAACTAGATAACAAGGACATGTATCGTTATTGCAGTAGACCCTTCATATATTTTTTATTGTTTTTAGACAGGATATTTAAGGGTTACCACTGACTACCACACTTATCAATCAGTTACGTTGAACGATTTTGAACAATGTCGATCGATTTTTGTGACGGTTTTGGCTTTGACTTGATGCAGTAGTGTATTGTCGATAGACGTAGACTCATCCATTTTATCAAATCGATAGAATCGATTGACGATCGATCGTTTGGCGACGGATATATAGATTTTTTTCATATCACTATGTTCGTAGGTACGCAACATCAGCTCAAGGATGAACTGCCTCCTGCCCAGAGCGGCGACCATAAATTCACTTACGGAGAAACAGAAGAAGTTGGTTTCCGCTTCCCAAGGAGATGACAAAACCAACAGAGGATTCGCCGAGATTTTTGTGGCAGAATTTTGTGTACGATATGACTACCCCGGTGTACTGTGGTATAAAGCCATAATTTTGCCAAGCATAATTCACAGGTAAGTTTCAAAAATCGATTAATGGTGTTCAAATATGAACTTTAACCTCAAGGTATATTAAGTTGATTTTGGAATGACGAAATCTGATATAAGAACATCATTTCTAACCCATCGTTAATAAATAAACGCGATATTATTGAAGACAGCCCACCACAGTGCATTGTAGCAATCTAAGTAGGACTTTCTCCAGTGCTAGGCGTATTTTGGCAGAAATTTCAAGATAGTGTAGAAACACGACAGATTACACGTTTTAAACACGTGCATTAACGATACATTTTTCTTTTTTTACTGGTGTTCTAAAAAGGTGTCTTTAGTAGAATCATATTAGGATCATAATATTAATCATGCAACAATCTGCCAAATTTCATCTTCATCTTTATCGCTAAAGCATTAGGTTCAAGATTGATTGGGAAAACAGTTTCGGGTAGCTTTGAAGTGCTGGCTGATTCTACTAAACGACTAAACCGCTGATGTTGCCTTTCAAGTTACGAAGACCGAATATAATGTGCTATTGTTCCAAAAACTTTTTATTTTACTTGCAGAGTATTCATGTTGCTGGTGGCGCATGAATTGCTCACTGAAATTTCACAAGACACACCAACTAGAAAAAAAGGCAAGTATAAGAAACATCTCAATATTTCAAGTAAGTGTCTAGTGTGTCTACTCCGCTATTTAGAGCATGTCCCTACACTGCAGCTAATCCCTCAGCGCTTTTGCAAGCTATCGTTTTACAAAAAGTTAATATTTTACCCTATGATAAAATAAATAAAATAATGTTTACTTTTTGAACTCCTCATAAAGGGTGCTTAAACTAGCTGCAAACTGTATGACGCTTAACAAGACTAATGCTGTATTAATAATATTAAGCTTCAAAAAAATTTACTAATAAATTAACAGCCGAAAGCATAAATTCGATTTTATTTTACAACTAGCTGACCCGTGCAACGTCGTCTGCATATCATTTTTCATTACTGCTCCGCTCCTTTTGGTATTAGCGTGATGATATATACCCTATAGCCTTCCTCGATAAATGGTCTATCTAACACCGAAAGAATTTTTCAAATCGGACCAGTAGATCCTGAGATTAGCGCGTTCAACCAAACAAACAAACTCTTCTGCTTTATACTATTAGTATAGATTGATAGGCATACGTTTGATCACTATCTCACGTGATGGTAATCGATGATGCAGTCAATGATTGTTGTACGAAAAGCGCGTGCTCGCAGATCAAGGTTCATAAAATTAAACAAATGTTACAAGCGATAATCCTGCTAGTGGCTTAGCTCGACCTTCTTCAAAATCTCTCTTAATCGCTAATAATCCGGTCCCCTGCAATCTTTGGATTTTCCTCATATTCTTCATTGTGCTTACTTTTCATCATGCAAATTAAACTGCACGCTTGATGTTATAATCGCAGGCACAAGTCGTGAGCACACTCTTCATTGGTCGCTCTGCCGCTTCATGTTATTGGTTCGTCAGTCTATACTCATCGACTATTGGGTTTGCAAGTTTCGTTCGCCCACCGTACTTTGGCGAGATCACCCTGCTGCATTCATCTGTGCTCGCGACTCGTGCCGTCTACTTTACGTCAACGTCGAAATGTCTCTAATTGTTATTTTGACAATCAGCAACGATAAACTGCTTAGTACCTATATTTTTGCAGACTTGCTTATAATGTTGGTTCGATGAATAATTCAAGTTTGTGACCTTGAGCAACGAGCGCAACTTAGTCAAAAAAAAAAACGCAGATTTTAGCGATTATAACCTTAAAGGATTAGTTTTTGATAGTGCCTTCTCAGGACGTTTTTAAAGTAGACTAAATTTGCTATAAAATATGAGACTAGAATTGTCTCTGTACACCCAATAGTTTTCGAGATAAAGCTTTTCAAAATTCATAATTTTTTCGAACCTCGCAATTTTTTGCAATATTTCAGACGTCTCTCGAACAAGCGGGTTGTGGTTCAAATTACCTCCAACGGAGTGTGCTAGTTTTGCTCGAGTAAATCACGAATACCCCACAACACCTCTTGTGGATGATTTCTTGTGGCTGCAAGAAGGGTTGTGGAAACGCGTGCAGTTGCAGGAAGGCAGGGTTGAAATGCTCATCAGTCTGCAGGCACTGCAGCGGAGGCTTCTGTGACAACATATATAATGTAATCAGCTACAATATAAGAATTATCTCTGTAGGTCCAATAGTTTCAGAGACCTAAGCCTAAGCCTTTCAACGTTAATAATTATATCGCTTATTAGCTTTTATTTGCCTCATTATGTATAGCAAATTATACTTTAAAAACGTCAATGAGAAGTTACGATCAAAAACTAGTCCTTTAGGGTTATAATCGCTAAAATCTGAAAAAAAAAACGTTACTTTCGCGGTTTTTTCGATTTTCGACAAAGTTGTGTTCGAGGTCACAAGCTTGTATTATTCATTGGGCCAACATCGCATACTCTGATGTGTAAAGTTGCTGGCCTATAATCGTCACACCATGCTTAGCTAAAACCATGGCTAAAATGCTGACTATGCTAATAAGGGATGACAATATGATGTGCAAACCGCCGGTTTCTGTCAAGTGATGCAATTGGCTGTTGAATACACATTCATGCCCGGTTTCTGATGTACTTTATCGGTAGTTTATCTGCCTAGTAACCACAAACCATCCAATGGCTTTAACAGACAGATCAACCACCGATAACGTACCTCAGAAATCAGTCATCAGCCACTCGAAATCACTTGACGTGCGAATGTGATGGTTCGATTTGTTTTTTTTTTTTTTTTTTTTTTAGTAACCGAGGGTTAGTATTCAATTCAAACTAATCTTTACTTTAATTATTTTTTACTGTACTGTTTTGGTATCCTAATTAGGTAGTTGAAATTTAATATCTTTTCAAAGTTAGAGTGAACAGGCTACTTCTGGGTAAGCTCGCTCCATCGTAGACTTTGTCTCTGTCATCTCTGACCAAGACTAGAGTCAAGAGCAAACCCATACAAATTAAAAAAAAAAAATTGTCTTAATGATTAAATTATTTTGCAGAAGATGACTGGCAGCCTATAAAAGGGAGTATTCAAATAGCTACAAACTCACTTCTAGCACAAGTCGAGGAACCCACTCAGATAATATCTGTAGACAGGTAAGAGTATGTATGACATAGCTGTGCTCCTTGGTTTCTCACTTTAATTTAAAAGAAGTCTGATTTAGATGTTTTAAACAGCCAACCTTAATAGTTGGGCAATCAATGTAAAAAAACCGGAGGGTTCTGTACAAACCTGTGGGTATATTTTATAAGCAAAAGTTGCGGTTTACGATTTATGACGTATTAAAAAAACTACTTACTAGATCTCGCTCAAACCAATTTTCGGTGGAAGTTTACATGGTAATGTAATGTATCTATATTTTTTTTTAGTTTTGTCATTCTCTTATTTTGGAAGTAACGGGTGGGGACACATTTTACCACTTTGGAAGTGTCTCTCGCTCAAACTATTCAGTTTAGAAAAAAAAATTAGAAACCTCAATATCATTTTTGAAGACCTATCCATAAATACCCCACACGTAAGGGTTTGATGAAAAAAAAAAATTGAGTTTTAGTTCTAAGTATGGGGAACCCCCAATTTTTTTTCTATTTTTGTGTGAAAAACTTAATGTGGTTCACAGAATACATCTACTTACCAAGTTTCAACAGCATAGTTCTTATAGTTTCGGAAAAAAGTGGCTGTGACATACGGACGGACAGACAGACAGACATGACGAATCTATAAGGGTTCCGTTTTTTGCCATTTGGCTACGGAACCCTAAAAAGATAGTCCAAAGGTTAGTGCGTTCTAGCAATTTAAAAAAAAACTGCTTTTCACAACACCTCCTGCACGAAAACTTCAAATTATAAGCCATGAAAACCTAATCTAAAGTAGGCGACGCAATCGGTCTGCTTTCCATAACTAGAAGTGAATCACAATAAATTAATCTAAACACTACTACTTTAATTTAGATTTCGAGAACCTCGTTAGCCACCATTAAACAAAACTACCAATGGAAATGATAAAATATCTACTTGCACAAGCAGTTTAATTGCATTTGGTGTCATTAATTTGTCTTCAATCACTGATATGAGCCACCAACTGAATCAGACTTGAAATGTGACGGTTTAGAATACTTTTTTTTTGTTTTTTAAATACAAATAAATATTATTCATTTATTATTTTTGTTTTCTTTTTTTAGGATAAATAATCCAATTGACGAAGATAACGGTAAACGGCCAAATATACTTTCCATGAAAGAAAGTCTTTACAAATTACAGCAGAAAAAACTGAGCAAGGAGTTCCCATGGGACGTAAGTACTCTTTATTTCAGTTTGGGGCTCGATGAGCTTATTTCTACACTGACACTACATCATTGCACGTCTACTGCATGACGTCAGACTATATTAAGCAAATAGCCCAAATATTCCTAGATCCTAGAGCCCCCGGAACTAACTTATTTCTCACGAACAAAATGCATGCGATAAGAATAGTGTTAGTATGTACTTTGAACGTGCATATATGCTAGCTTGGGCCGACGGCCACTTGGCGTCGTCTTGTTGGAAAACATTTTTTTTCTGGATGTGTGGGGTACCTAAATTTTCGTTTCTCTTTGCGGTGCTATCGCCTAGCTACCCCGACCCGCTAAACTCTCACTTAAAATTATAATTCGACATCATTTGAATCCATTGCAGCCTCAATTATCTAATTTAGCTTTGTGTAATATAAGTTGATTCTTGATTGAGCACTTTTAAAAGGCCCAACTAAATTTTAATGGCTATGGAATTTCAGCTCTGTGTAGTAACATATACCTAGTGTTAGTTTTTCCAAAGGGGTTCGAAAATTTTTGTAACCGTCGCCATTTTGTTTTTGTTTTTTTTTTTCTCAAAATCTGCGACGCGATTTAGATAAAAAAAAAACTAAAAAAATCAAACGAGCATTTAATGGTGAAATACTTAATTTAACAAAAAATGTTAGCAATATAGTGCCTTAAAGTGTCACGTTGTCGAGATATTTGGAGGTAAAGTCGCCATATGCGATTAATTAGGGGTAAACGGCCAAATACTTTCCATGAAAGAAAGTCTTTACAAATTACAGGAGTTCCCGTGGGACGTAAGTACTTTGAGCTTATTTCAACACGACATCATTGCTTTTCAGCTGCATGACGTCAGACTATATTAAGCATACAGCCCAAATACTCCTAGAACCCGGAGCCCCTAGACCTTACTTATTTTCTAGAGAAAATAAGTAGTGGTTGGATGTATTTTGAACGTACTCAAGACTGCTAGCTTGGGCCGACGGCCACTTGGCGTCTTCCTGGAAAACATATTCATTATTTAAAAGCTCGTTGTCTGTGAAACCTTCATTTCTTTTCTTCTATGCGGCGCTATCGCCTAGCTATCCCGACCCGCGAAACTGCCATGCTTTGCCACTCACTCGTTCTTTGAATACATTTTACTTAGCGAGGTATGTTATTTTGTTATAAAAATACAAATATTATAAAACACAGTCCTCCGCTGTGTCTGTTTGTCTGTCTATTCGCGATAAACTCAAAAACTACGGCACCGATTTTCATGCTGTTTTCACCAATGGCTAGAGTGGTTTTCGAGGAAGGTTTAAGTATATAATTTGACAAGCGGGTGAAGGCGCGGGCATCAGCTAGTTGATCTATAAATGATACCGAGGTAAAGGCCCTTTACCTCGGTATCATTTACTAAAGGGATTCGAACTTTTTTCAATGCGAGCAGGCATAACCTTACCGCCGCCATTTTGTTATCTTTTGCAAAGCTGCGGCGCACGACCTAACATGTATAAATGGGTAGAGGACACTTAAACCAAAAAAAATTTGTTCGCAACATGGTGCCCTAAAGTGTCACGTTGGCGAGATATTTGTATGATACAAACTGTGTATGTCGCATAAAATGTAACCAAAATACTATGGGGTTGTAGTTCTTTTTACATTCATAGTTCAGTTTAGGGTACTGTTACAGTACTATACGTCAAAACATTCGTGATAGGCCCTCAGAAGTATCATCCATCTGCTTTCGGCATTATGTATAACAACAACCGTATACATATATTACATACATAATAGCAATGTACACACGAACTTCTCCGTAACTATAACGACGAATCATAATTGCCTGCGACATCTAAGATCCTATTTTCCTATAGTTACCTTTAGCTTTTATGAATACTTTTACGTTACGTTATTATTATAAGCTAACGTTATATTAAGTTTTTATCATAACATAACAACATAAACAACCGGTTTTCCATTGTTTCTTATTTCGTTCTCTACCCCTATCTATCAGCAGTTCACAAACGCAATTATTTCTGTAGATAGGTTTTAGTTTTTAACTTGTACTATTTCAACTTTATGATTGCGCCCTTTCGTAAAAACGGTGTGATACAAAAAGTAACACACTTAATAAAAACTGGTCCAATTCTAGTCAGATTCGTGTAACAAAGTTTCGTTGTGCCGCATATTGCGTCACTCCCAAAACCAATAGGTTACTGTCGTAGATCTAGAACCATCATATTATTTGTTTTAATGTATCGCACTAAACCGATTTTTTTAAATCCATGAATGTATTTCTTTAACTTAAGGTTCAGCTCACACCGAGATGAGACGCGACGATGCTTAATAAGGCCAGTGGTTCGCCGTGAGGCATATTCGGATTTTCTCATTGTAATGAAGAGTAATAAAGTTGTGAAGTAGTAATAAAGTTCTGTTTTGTACCGCTATGTAACAGTGCGCGCAATATTGCAACCGTCTTGTTGTTAGCTGACCCTTAAAATCATCGATTTTTGCATCAAAATGCAATAGAAGTAGACCAACAAAACCTACACATTTTTTTATATTTTTAACAGGAGAAAATGGAACCCATCGATATAGATCGGAACCTGTCCACAGTGACAGTAATGGACGTGGAATGCTATGACGAGTTCGTGTCTGCGCCGGTAATCTCAGTTTCACCAGCATCGTTCAACGTCAGGTCGCCACAATCCGTCTATGGCCATACTGCTGCTGCTGCTATATCTGCGCCCCCAGCCAAGTATGTACCGCATCATTTATAAAATAGTATTCTAAGTCATTAGGTTATGGCAAAATAGTGGGTACTACTGACATGACGATTAATAAATTTGTTTCTTTGTATAATGGAAAATCGTTGGCGGATCTTGGCTAAGGGGCTCAAGCAAAAAGAGCCAGTTTTTTTTTAATTTATTTATTTGCTTTCATGCACACTTTATGCTTTACAATTACATTTTTAAAGTCACTTTTGTGCATGAACCTTGTTAGGGCACCGCAAACAAAGGAACGATGCTGAGTATACCTACATTATTATTGACTAAAATTAAGAAAAAAATAATAATTAGCTAAAACATTTCATAAGACTGTCATGCACATTATGTCAAAATTGGGGAAATGTCAAAATTTTATAAATGCCAAGAAAAAAAAAAACAATACTACAAAATTAATAACAATAATATAACGTTCAAGTAATAAGCAGTAAACACAAAAATACAACAAAACGGCACAAAAAGAATCATTATAAGTCATGACAGATTATTTTCAACGTAGATAAGGTACCTAATGTTAGTTTAAATACAATGTCATATAATGTAAGAAAAAAAGTAAATGTTAGGTACATGTCATTGGTCGCACCGAGTCGCTAAGATTACCTGCAGCTACAGCGTTTTATCGTTCATAAATTCGTCTATTGTGTAGTAGCCTTTTTCTATTAGTATTGATTTTAACTTACTATAAAATATGCTGATCTTTCCTTCATGTTTTATTAAATTTGGCAATTTATTATAAATACAAATATTTATTTGGTTGTCTACAATCTAACGCAGACATTATCAAGTTCACTGTCCGCTTCAGCGAAGACCACATAGTTGGTTCATGGGACTGTGAACCTGTTAAGGAATTTGCGAAAAATAAGCTAATTCAATTCAATTAATTTATTTCAGATAAATAAGCTAAGGAGGATTGTTATGCGTTTGGCAAAAAAATAATTTTGTGTACTGTTTTCGTGTTTACTTTGCTAAAACCATCTCTCCAAACTACAATTCTAGATCTGCCCCTGAGGACATTCAAAAATATATTGCATTGATTCAAAGCAGTAGCGGAGCAGAAGCTACCACGCTAGCTTAGTAGTAAGCGTGGGGCTATAAACTACTTATAGTATTTATGAGTCATATTATATAATCATAATATTTCATACCCAAGAATACAGCAATAGGCTTGTGTACTGAAAAAATCTAATTAGCCCGTCAGTTAGTTTATCAAAAAATATTTGACCCGTATTTTTTCTTTTGTTACGGGAACCAAAATTGACGAAGTTACGACGCTTTTAAAATTCTTAATACGTCACGCCCTGTCATAATTTTTAGCAGGTCGTGACGTCACGAGCCCCCACTCCCGAGTTTTGATGCGTTTTATCTTTGTCAATATTCATTGATTTACAAAAACAATAAATACGTGTCCATTCTTTTTCAATGCTCTAACTGACGGACTAAATAGTTTTGCAATTTGTGGATGATGGAAACTAGCCTATTGTTCTATCTATACTAGACCACTCGCTGTTATACTCATATATAATTAAACGCAGCAATATTCATTAAACGTACCAGATTCTAATTTATTTTTATCCCTACAGGTACATCGATCATATAAAAATTCTAAGTACGGCAGATACAGGAAAAGGTCCAGAATTAAGAGATATTTTAGCGGCCATAACTACCATTAAGTCTCACGATACCTTCAATTTGGAACGCGTGGAGTGTCTGGGGGACTCGTTCCTAAAATTCGCAGCGAGCCTTTACCTCTATCATAAGTTCCCAACTCTCAACGAAGGACAACTTACTAACATCAAATGCAGGCTTATTAGCAACAGGTAACATTTAAAAATTATTTGCAGAATATAAAAACCCTATTGTTCCTTGTTGGTATTTTTAGTATTGAAACGCGATGCTTATTAAGCATTTTTGAAAATTCTTCAATTAAAAATCAAACAAAATTTAATCATTAATATTTGGCAAGTAATACTTCATCCGAGTGCACATAGAGTCTTTCGGGACATCAGCAAACAACTTGTCGACGGTTCACGTGACCAGAGGGCTTACTCATTAATTTTGTTTGTGGATATTTGTTTTTTAATGGTATGCGTCATGCTTGTCGCAAATAACTATGCATAACTGAAATGAATTCAAACCTCGATTTAATTTTAGGAACTTGTACTACGCTGGGGAGCGCTTCAACCTAGCCGGCAGGATGAAGATCGAGCAGTTTAGCCCTAGGAAGGATTTTATGTTACCAGGATTCTTTGCACCGCGCGAGGTTGAGGAGTTCCTTGATGAAAAACAGGTAAATAATTTTCAATCTATAGGTATATTATTGGTGGATCCAGGGGGTGGGGGGCTTGAGTCCATTAGCCCCCCTCTCCCTAGATCTGCCGGGCTAAGGGGCCCAAGCCCTCCCAAAAACTGAGAGATATCTTTGGTAGTCTACTTCCTTCTAACGAAATCAATGAGGAATTTACTAAAAGTAATCCAAGGAGGCTTGTTTTGCGTTAAGCAAAATAAAATGTTACGTCCTTCTTTAGTGCTTACTTTGCTAAAACCTACCCTCAGCGGACCAAGCCGCCCCATCCAAGTGACAATCTTGGATCCGACCCTGTTATACACGAGTATATTATGTAATTTACATTTAAAAGGACAACATATATTTTATTAGTTACATATCTCCGGAAATACTGATGCAATAACTATAATTTTTTCACTAAAAAGCTACACTATCTCGTGAGTGTAACATGTACGGTTTCAGCAGGTTAGGGCACGGGATTGAACTCACTACATATTATAAAACAAAGTCCTCCGCCGCGTATGTCTGTCTGTTTGCGATAAACTCAAAAACTCCTGCACCGATTTTCATGCTGTTTTGACCAATGGATAGAGTGATTCTCGAGGAAGGTTTTAGTATATAATTTTTCAAGCGGGTGAAGGCGCGCGCATCAGCTAGTGTACTATAAATAACATAGCTTCCAAATGTCAATATGTTAACAGTGAATTTGACAAAGGTGGTTTCATATTTCGCTAAAAATGGGTCGGATAGAAAATCTTCAATATCTGTCTTCAAAAGTACCTGACCTAGCTTTATGAAATAAATACTGAATTAAAGAATATTTAAATGTGCTTAAGTGAAATAAAAATGAATTTCAGTTTTAAATTTTAATAAATGAAAATGCGTAGTTTGTTCAGTACTTTCGTAAATGTAGATTGGTACAGATGTGCCATTTTCACGCATTTTAGTGCTTTGTGTTGCCTCCGCGAGCTCGTAATACTGCTGTTATGCGATTTGCATACGATACTTGCGATACTTTCTACTAGGTTTTTGAGGCGATGCTGCGGAATATTCTGCCACTCCTCTATTAGAGCTTCTTTCATTTCACGTAGTGTGATTGGCGGCGGATTCCGCTGACGTACACGTCGTCGCAGCCCCGACTTAAACCCCATTGAGCATGCGCTCAAGGGATGATGATGGATGTATGGTACTCAATCACGCCAGAACGGTTGAACAGATCGGGGTGAAATTGGCACAGAGATAGATAATTGTCTGAAATAGCATAAAAGCTACTTTTTATTCCGGGAGTATGTTCCCTTGTGGTAATTTCAGATATTTTAAGAGAGCGAAGCCGCACAAAATCTATTGAACGATAAATATTCATGGTATATGAAATATTACTAGGAAGAGCTAAAAAAAAATAGTTGCAGGTTATTTACAATTGCTACACCCTAATAAATAATTATGTAAATATTACCTATTAGTTTTTTTTTTATTCACCATAACGTGCGTATAGTGGATGCGAGACGCAAAGGAACGGTTGTTGTGGCGACTAGTGGCGAATCACACTTAGGGGAGGCCTATGTCCGTCTATGAACGTCTTTCGGCTGATATGATGATGTCGTTCTTTGATCCAACAAAAATGCTTTTTGAGTGTTTAACCACTCTGCTCGACAAGATTTTGACATATGACACACCAGCTGAGTCGACGGGATTTTACGAATTACGTCATCAAATTCAGGAATAACATCAAATTTCGGCAATCGAATTAACTATGAAAAATTTGTTTCCGTAGCTATATTATACGATAAGTTTGTGAGAAATATCTTAAACTACAAGTTAAGGTCGTTCAAATTGCTTCAGTCTACTTAAAAATGTGTCTTAAATATGAATTACTTCACCTCTCAATAATGGTAGTCAACTTAGATTTTCTGAAAATATATAAGTAAACTGAGTTCTCGCTTGTTAAAAAAATGCAATACGAAAAAATTAAGACATAATCATTCTATTTGCGTTCTTCGTTTTGTCTTTTTTCATACATAAGTTAACTAAAAATACGAACGAATCTTGACAATAAATAATTACGTTGAAGTTTTGATGACAACGATGTTTAAGGCTAAAAAAAATTGTGGATTTGAGGACACTCAAACTCCATTACAGGGATAACGGTTTCCTCATCATTTGATTTTCTGACGAATTTTTCCATATTTCTAACGATATATGAAGCGGTAATGAAGTTTTTGGATTTCCAAAGTCCGAGTTTCGCGCCAACTGTGTTTGTTTACGTTTTTGTTTTTCACAAATATCACCAACGCACATGTAAAAACGATTACATACAAGTATATGAATTATGAATCTAAATATCATGAAGAACAATAAAAACCCCAGATTTAAAAGCAATTTACAAGCACAGATCCAATAACACGTAATTTCATTACCGCAACACTTTCGTGTTCAAAATGTTCAAACATTTTGTTTTTTTTAATTTTCAGGGTGTGTCATATCGATTATGCTAATCGATATTTTTTTAAATTTCATTCGACTCGATTAACTTTATATGAGAGATTTTTATAAATCGATTCTTAGTAACTAGAATAAATACTTTTAAGCCATAAAATACAATTATCACTGATTATAGTATTTTTATGGTGTCTTATTACACTTAAATAGATTTTTAGGCGGCAATTTTTGAAAATAAAAAAAAAACAACTCATCCATGACCAATTTCGCGCGGAATTTTCTTTTATTCGAAATTTAAATTTAGAATGTGCTCGTGATTCAGAAAAAAATATTAGACAAAAATTATTGCGAGTTTTACATTTGACTAGTTTCTGTCCGCGGCTTCCGCCGCGATATTACTATTTTCATGAGTTTTGATTTTTTGACGGAATCCTTTCTAAAATGAGTATTTCATTTAAAACGTCATTTAAAAAAGGTGTTTTTGTTTATGCTGACGTAGGTATACACTTTCATATGGATTTAGAAAAAAGCTGTTATTTCGATATTCCAAACAGATACTTGTAAAACATACCTATGTATGTTTTTTTTTATTTAAAACGCCCGGTAAAGTAATGGTTGACTAATATTACAAATGCATGAAAATATTAATGACTATGTTTTCAGCGATGCAAATTACCTACTACAGATTAAAAATATTTTAAAATTGAACATCTAATATTGAGAAGCTCATGGCTAAATAAAAACAGCCGCACGGGTCGATCTTCAAGGCTAAGCAACGCTAGCCAAGGTTGGTTTGTGGATGGGTAGAGAGGAGCAAAATAATAGACGTACCTTCCTACAAACATCCACACATGCACACACATACATCATCTGCCTAGCCTTTTCCCAACTTTATTGGGGTCGGGTGAATACCAGGATTTTACGTAGAGCGGCTGTCTACCAGACCTCCACAACCCGTTAACTGGGTTACACGGTCCTTCTTGGCACGACTGGAGTCAGATGTGAAGGCTTCTGACTATCCGTAACGACTGCCGAAGATCTACAAATGACAGCCGGGACCAAAGGCTTAACGTGCTTTCCGAGGCACGGAGGAAACCCAGTATGTTAAGATGGTCACCCATCCACAGACCAACCTTGACAAGCGTTGCTTTACCTGGAAAATCGACCTGTGCGGCTGTGAATGTTTAGCCGCGAGCTCACTCACATGCACTCACATACATACTGCCAAAAAGCATTCACACCTTCCTTTTGCAGCAGAAAAAAAAAACATCTGAACGAACCCATTACAAATATCCGCACATAATCAATTTTCATGCATACAACAAACCAACCTGATGCATAGCATACTCAAGTTTTTTTTTTTGATGCCAAAGTCCTACACCTACTTGACATACAAACATTATTGTATACTGGGGATTCTGTATGGGTTTCATAATATGGAATGCTCGGTATATTTTTAAAAATATCAACACAAAACTCTCAATATTTTCAATGAAATTTATTAGTTTTGAATTACGAGCGCATTCTGAATTTAAATTTTGAGTAAGTAAGTAACATAAACGAATTGGCGCAAAAACCCACGCCACATAGGCGGTCCGATGAAATTTTTGACTTACTTAGTTTTATTCCTAATGTCTAAAAACCTTTTTGAATTACATGAGAAAACATAAATAATAATTGTCACTATTGCAAATTGTATTTCATGCCTGAAACGTATTTTTTCTTAGAATCGATTTACGATAATTGCTCATTTATATTAATCGATTAGATTGAAATTTAAAAATCATCGACTTGCATAATCGTTTTGGTACACCCAAAAAATTAAAAAAAAAACAATATGGTTGATGGTGGACGGCGATTATCACATTTTAACACTTGGATTTTATTTTGAAAAAATAGTAACTTTGCGGGCTATAAACGAAAGAATTATTGACGCTATTATATGACCTTTTTATCCAATTGTTTTAATTAACAGTCGTGCATAAGATTCTTTAAGTAGTTTTATTAATAACAGCGTTAATAATAAGGATGTCGTATGACCTAACTCTTAGTACCATTTGGTACTACAACGGAGCCGGCGGAGGTTTGCCTGTCAAGGTCTAATTGGTACTACAACCGAACTATACGGTTAAAACATCACTACATAGGATAAAACAAAGTCGCTTTCTCTGTCCCTATATCCCTATGTATGCTTAAATCTTTAAAACTACGCAATGGATTTTGATGCGGTTTTTTTAATAGATAGAGTGATTGAAGAGGGAGGTTTATATGTATAATAATCAGCATTGCACCCGTGCGAAGCCGGGGCGGGTGCACACAGTTTTTAATTTAAAGAATTCAATTTTCCAGACGCTCATTAATTTAATACCTTTAATATGTTTACAAGATTTTATCTTCGACTTTAAATCAGTTTTCATACACAATTACAAAATATTAACGCATTGAAACCTTATTAATTAACCTGGATGGTCAAATGTCTGTCCCTCGGGATTCTCAAAGCTTTTTAAATTAATTCTTAATTTATTGTTATTATAGTCAGCCAGTCACAAAAACGTATGCACGTGATAATCTCACGTGCATACGTTTTTGTGACTGGCTACCGAATTCCTTTTTTCAGAAATTAGAATGTTTTTTTAATGCTCCATTCCAAGGTCAAATGTTAATCGCAACAATAATCTTGAGTAACAAAAAAAAAACTTCACAATTCATTACAACTCAACATTAAACATCTGACGCACTTGGCTAGTTTTTATCAGATAATTCAATAATTTTATTATTATTAATAGCACAAAGTTTACAGACATAATATTTATTTATTAACATGGCCTTAGGATCTGTCAGGCGACTAAAATTTTTATTGGGAACTCAGTTTTTATTTTTCAGTAAAAAATATGACAAATACTGTCTAGACAAAGTTGTTTTATTATGTACAGCCAGCAAAAGAGATAGGTCTACAATTATTTATGTACAATTTTCTCTCTCATCTCAGCGACAACCAATGTCTAAAACTTGTCAAAATGTAGAAAAATAAGAGTTGTTAAGAGTTAAAAGTACGATAATTGTCCCTCTGCTTGTGCAAAAAAATCAGTAATCACATTTGTATCTAAACATGTAAATTATCCATTTGTCTTTCTTGACATCACTGCAAACGATTGAGAGAAGAGATGTTTTAAATTATATTTGTGCTTTATGTAATTAGTGATTCTAAGCGCAAGCGGTTTCCTTAATCTGGGTGTTCATGTAAGTTATTTTCAAGTCTTTGACATTGATCTGCTGAAACTGAGAATGACAGCGTAGTAGAGCTGTTATGTTATACCTCTTTTGTTGACTGTATTACTTGTGTCAGTAACCACTAATTTAGGTGCGTTAGATTGCCGCCATAGTGCTTACTCACGGTTACTGAGTCTATTTATTTTTAGATGTACTATGGAAATTTAAAAATTTAGGTGCGTTAGATTGCCGCCATAGTGCTTACTCACGGTTACTGAGTCTATTTATTTTTAGATGTACTATGGAACTTTAAAAATTCTTTTGTAGAGGCAAACACGTCATCGACCAACACTTTTGGCGTGTGTAGTGCGGCGAAATGTCCTCCGAAGTCGAAAGAGGTAGATCTTACTAGATTCAGGAACTTGTCTTTGAGTATCCAGTCAGGGTTGTAAATAACCTCGTATAGGAATTTAATGGCCGCGGTTGGCACCTTTGTTGGTATACTGAAATAGAAAATTAGACAATGGTTCAGTAAAATTTAAGTTAATGATTTGGCGGATTGGTTTAAAAAAGGCGCCATATACAAAATGGACGTCTATAATACCTTCTTTTACAAGCCGATGCCATGTTCTCGATAGAAATCAACGGGAGCAAACTTTACTGCATTAATAACTAATGTCAAGTAAAGTTATTAAAGGTACAGATTATAATTAAAACTACTTACTTTTGAACGATATTAATATCGGGATGATAGGCTCCTTCGGCATAAAGCCTCATAGAAGTAACAATGCGCTCGTTCATCCACATTATAGTCACTGTGTCCAATACATCATCTATGTCTAAACTTTGCAACCCTCCATGAGGTGTGTCCAGTTGGTCTCTATTACTACAAATGGCCATTTTTTCCATAATGTACGCTGCCAAGCCCGCTGGGGAATCAGTGAGGGCGACTCCTGAAAACATATAAAACGATAATTGATAAACTCAGGCCAAATTGTGGCCCGATATAATGGTTCCATTTCAGTAAAAAACGAAATGAGAAGTATGGATCCGTAATTTGTGTAACAACATTTGAACTAATTTATTATTAAAAAAAAAACGCTAAAATTGTGTCAAAATCAGTTCATTTATGTGAATTTGTACATTAGAAGAGGGGTTCTTGAGTTTTTTGGATCAGGACCGATGAACAATTCCAAGAGTGTGTGTCCATTATGTCAGGTCTAACTTACCAATAGTGTCAGGCTTCGTAGATTGAATATGGAAGTATCCACTTTCTCTAATTATGTAACTTAAAAACTTTCTCAGAGGGTAGACTCTTTCAGGGCGATCTGAGTCTATTAAACTTGGGAACAAGGATCCGATCAGTAGCTTAATGTGACTAATCGGTCTTGAAGATATTGGCATGTTACAGTGGTATCTGAAAAAAAAGTGGAATATTATAAATTAGGATAAATTCAACTTCAAAGGTTCACTGGTAGAAAATGCCTTTTTGTAGTGAGTTTGCCAGTACTCGTAATTCGTCATCGCTTCCGTGGTTTTTGTAGTCGCAAAGAAATATAGGCATGGTGCTTATTTATTTTTACGATCCTCAGTAGTAATTTTATTCTTGAGTTAAAAAAAAACTGGCCAAGTGCGAGTCGGAATCGCGTGCAAATGGTTCTGAACCAATTTAATTTTTAGGGTTCCGCAGCCAAAAGGCAAAAAACGGAACCCATAAAAATTCGTCATGTCTGTCTGTCTGTCCGTCCGTATGTCACAGCCACTTTTCTCCGAAACTAAAAGAACTATGCTGTTGATGTTTGGTAGTTTGGTGTATTCCGTAAACCGCATAAAGATTTACACACAAAAATAGAAAAAAAAAAAACAATAATTTTGGGGGTCCACATACAAATATGTGGATAGGTTAGGTAGGTAGGGCTATGGATAGGTCTTCAAAAATGATATTGAGGTTTCCCCCCCCCCCCCCCTTAACTTCTAAAACAAGAGAATGATAAAACTAAAAAAAACGTACGATGTACACCTTGTAAACTTCCACCGAAAATTGGTTTGAACGAGATCTAGTAAGTAGTTTTTTTTTAATACGTCATAAATCGTTAACCGTAACTTGCTTATATTTACCTACAGATGTCCGAGTGCGAGTCCGACTCGCACTTGGCCGGTTTTTTAACATGTTATTTTAACACTAAAGACTTCTTAGAGGTTTTCCTGTAATCTTTAGGTATAGAACTATAATCTACTTTTTATTCAAAACTTTAAACTCTTTCTTGAATAACTTCAAAACTACGTAAGTATTTTAAAATTATGAAAAATGACCCCCAAAAGTGACCCCCACTACGGATGTTCGGAACCCTAAAAATAGTCATACTACTGCATAGTAATCATGTACATGTGTCAAACATAAAAGATATGGTGTTACCACGGTACGATAAGATACTAAATAATTTTAAAGCAAAATCGCTTATCAAGTAATCTTGATCTCAAAAAGTGGCTATCAGATAAAATATGTAATTTACCCCAAAACATTTTCAGGGAAAAGAGTTATCAGATGCGTGGCACACTGAGAACCCCAGTCTCCTGCTTGAATGTAGAACTTTTGGTAACCAAGTCGTAACATCAGGTTGCGCATCATTATTCCAATCTGCAATGGGTTTAAACCTGGCTTGTCTGTTCCCTGTAAAAAATAAACATAGATGATGAGTCTGTGTTTCCTGTTGCGACAACCTGGGGTCTTTAAATCAAGAGTGAATAGATTACTTCCAGGCAAGCGTGCTCCATCATCGACCATGTTATCAACTATCATCGGAGATCTTGAGAGATTGAGATCGTGGTAAAACGCATGCCGTTCGATAGCAAAAAAGTCCCTGTGCCTAAACTATTCTAATTTACATAATGGGCTGATTTCTTGAAGGAAAATCTTATTGATGTAAAATGTACCTAAACATTAGAATAAAATGACACAGTACTAAGTGATATTGTTAAATAATAACAAGTTTATTTTTAGCTGAAGGTACCAATGAAGCGCGATAATACCGTCGTCTCTACCTACAAGAAAATATGCTGTAAAAAACGGCACGTGTAACGCCAAATGTATAATGGGATGACCAATGTTCAAGTCAAGGATTTATGAGGCACCAGTTCCTTATTAAGGCCACCACGTTCCGTTGTAACGCTTCCAGCCTCGAAATATGGAATTTTCCTATGGGTCTTATAATTAGTGTTCAAATTTGACAATTCTATATTTAACAATCTATATTAAACAACAGAATGTTCTTTACTATAGTTGTGTTCACAAAGTACGTTAAAATCTATAAAAAACCTGTTTTCGTAACTTTTCCTTTGTATTGAAGAAGTCGGTCGAGATAGTCACATATAAATACAACGTTATTTACGTGACTCGTTTTTGTGAATGATAATGTATTTTTCTTACCTCGGAAAATCCGTAACCAGGTAAATCTGCAGCCACAACTTCGAAGATGAAGTTGTATCCTTCTTTCGGTGTCGTCAACATTGGAATAACTTTGTCGAACTCTTTTGACGAACTCGGCCATCCATGTAACATGAGCAGTGGTAGGACTTCAATACCTTTAGTCGCTTTAGGCTTTACGTGTATGTAATGTAGATCTAATCCCTGTATTTTAGTTTTGTAATGAGGGAAACTATTCAATAGTTCTGCCCTCTTTTTATAATCATATTGATCAACCCAATATGTCAGAATCTTTTCTAAGTAGTCTGTGTTCATTCCATATTCGGATTGAATGCCTTCTAGGGGTTTGGTTAACCTGCGTCTGTTCTTTATTCTTTGCTTCAAGTCTGAGATCATCTGTAATCGTTAGATTCGAACAATTAGAAGCAATATAATAAAATATAATTTCTCAATGTGAAAAGCTAGTCGAACTCGGGCACCGAGGGCGAGAGTTCCGTAACATCATATAAAACGTGTAATATTTTTTTAATTTGCAAAGCCTAAATTCGTCAGGAAATTGTAACACTGCGGTGTATATTGCAGTAGATCAGCATCATCTTGGCAAAAAAATTACATAGAGGAAGTTATATAATTTTTATTTCTGATTTTGTCTTTGCAAACTTCGGAGAGAGGAGGGGTGGAAATTTTTAAATTTTTCGTCAACAGTCGAAAACCATACGGCCTAAAAAAACGAAAAATTGTTTGAGAATGTGCAAATCGCTTTCTTTCATATGATTCCCCATGCCCAAGTAGCCCCACTTCGAGTTTTTAAGAGCCCAGCCGCTGTTACAAAAAAAAAAAACATTTTTATTTCTTTCTTATTTGCAAAATACTTAAACAAACGCACTAAAACTTTTCCAAGTTTCAAGTTGATAGCATTAGCAGTTCTTAAGATATCCAGCTGTGACAGACGGACAGACCTAGTCACACGGTTCCATTTTATCATTTTGGTACGGAACCCTAAAAATACTTCTTTTTCTCGTATCTTGTAGGATACATAATTCAACAACTTTACTCATTACTCACTCAATCATTTATTTCATTTAGACCATTCATAGGCACTTTTGAATTGTCAAGGTCGATCGGTTCAAAAAAAAGATGATGAAGCTATTTGCACGTTCCAAAGCATAGATCTCTATGGAGAAGAACGTGCAAGAAACTCCACGGACACTAATCAATTGATGTACTTAATACAAAAATCATGGTAACATTATATGTGATTGCTTCTATATGTGAGGACAATGCAAAGAACAAGAAAGTATATAAAACAATTCAAAAAGTACAGTTTATTAAATATTGTTTTAATTTTAGCTGTGTCTGCAAAACATATTTGTTGAATGTCGTGATTGCTTTTCTTGTTTGCTTAAAATAGTTTGTAAAATGGTTTCTATATTTACCGAATCATTAAAGTCGATCTTGAAAGGCCTTATGGACTCGTCTTGCTTTTCGGGTCTTACGCCACTTCCCCACCATTTTTGAAGATCAAACTCTGGCATGTCAGGTACTCTACTAATCATGTACTTAACGCCTACAGAAATGGCCCCTACGACCACAACCGTCGATAAAAGTATAAACTTCATCTGAAAATAAATGAAAGCTTTTGTTACTTAGTGTTGATGAGTATAAGTCCAAACAAGGTAAAATGCAAAACAAGGAAGATCTGTAGGGATTTTTCGATGTGCTGTAATATTTTTAAAGGTAGTCTCTGCTACCTCAGTTTAAGAGTAAACAATTACATATTATAAGTGTTTCTTTCACTCTCTTTTTCATCGTTTGGAATATTTGCAATACTTTTCTACCCATTCATTTTAGATTACTATAAACCCTGCAGGCATAAATAGGAGCCCTGCAGCGGGGCTCTGTCTACTTATCTTGGTCAAAACCGTATTTGAAACCGAATATACCGATACCTAACATTACACACCCAAAGTAAACCCAACCAACATCGGACAACGGGAGGTCCATTTAATTCGTAACTATGGCGTACATGTGACGTCAAATCTGAACAGACCAATGTGAGTCTTGTTTCTTGTAGACTCTGGTTGGTATCCATTTCATTCCAGTTCAAAATTTCTCGGAATGACGTCGAGAAATTGTAAACTATCAAATATTGAAGCGTAAAAAAAGTATTCCAAATGCTCAGTTGACAATTTATCGAAAGTTTACAATCTCTTAAGTTATTTCCGGTGAATTATACATTCGCATGAAGTTTATGTAGTTACCTTTACTAAATACAAACTAATGGGCTGTTATATTGATAAATATACGAGTGTACTTGCTCAGTAAAATGCCGGTTTAGGTTAATAGTAAATGCTTAAGTTGAATGATCTAGATATCTAGGCTCGATATAGTGGTCAAACGTATGCTAATCAATAGTAAAAAAAAGGAATTTTGAATGACAGAGTAGTGTTTCGATTGTCGATGTGAATACTAGCTTCTTCTGCCAGTGTCTATGCCCGCGTTTAAGCCGAAAATTATCCTAAAGGAACGTAGTTTCGAGATAAAAGTATTTTTTGTTCTAATCTAGGACTAGCACTTCGCCCGCGACTTCGTTCGAGCGGGTTTAGTTCGTACTCCACGACCTTCATCTCCCCTCTACCCTCATAAAGGGTAATGTGTAAATTTCTTATTAATAGACTAAACGTAGGGCTGTTCGTTAAATCGCAACATTTTTCTTACTTAGTTTATTATTATACGTCGTGATTTTTCAACAAACGTAAGGACCGATTTGAATAATTTTAAGTGTAATTAACATGTACATAACTAATCTTAATGATTAAATAATTTGTGTAGATATGGATTAATATCATGATAAAAACAATCACCATTATTCCATTTCACCCGGGTTTTGATTTAATAATTTGAACAAAAACCGGTCATTGTGACTTTACCATAATAGTTAGATATATGTATACCCTTACGGACTTTTTTGTAGATATTGATGTCCTCTACAAAACTGTAGAACATCACTTTGCTCTAGTGTCAATAGTTTCCGCAGCGTACCCGATGTAAGCAGCTTTTTTGGTATTTGGTTCACACCTTGGGTTACATTATCGAAATTTTCATACGGATCCCTGACGTTTTTCAAAATATTCTATAGTCTATGTTCACCAGGGATAATGTAGGATTTTAGTGGTGAAAGAATTTTTCAAATGAAATCGGTCCAGTAGTTTAAGAGCCTATTCAATTCAAACAACCCTCAAATCAGGTCTAGATATGGCGTAGATCAGCAAAAACTCTCTTTGAATCGCCTTTGGGGGGGTAGGTACTTGTAAAAAAATAATAATGACAACTTTTTTTCTTAGTACAGTATTTATACCAAGCTTCAAGAACAATTGATCAAAAATACGAATCTGCCATACAAACTTTGCCAGGCTATTAAATCGACTTTTAGGGGGTAGTTGTGAAGAAAAAGACACCCTGTCTTATTCACATAAGTAAATATGCGAACCAAGTAAATTGAAGTACATTGACCCAAGGAATAATATTCTTCCATACAAACTTTCTCAATCCCTAAATCGTGTTTTGTAGGTAGTTGTGTAAAGCGAAATATGAACACCTTTATATTCGTACCAAGTTTTAAGTACATTACCCCGAGTAATAAGATTTTTCTTATAAAATTTCATCCCCTGTTTCAACCCCTTAGAGGATGAACATCCAAAAATCCTTTCCTAAAAGGGATGCCTTCATTCATAAAGAGTAAGTCTTCAAAATTTCAAGTTCCTACGACCAGCGGTTTAGGCTGCGCGTTGGTCAGGATAAAGCATTTAAATATAGAGAAGAGATGATTTATTTCCTTTCATTGGTAAAACCTTAAAGTAAATTTTGTATATTTGACTTTCTCGGGTCCATGGAGACCCGGTCCTTTAGTAGACGTACGAGGTGCAAAAGCCAACTCGCAGAGACCCCTCTCGACGAATATCCCTGTATGCACTGTGAAAGCATACCCAAGAACAATCCCCTGTTAGAGCAGGACTATTGCAGAATATGGACACAAAAGATGAAACGCTATGGATTTGGGTGGTTTAGTGGACTGATCACTAACAATATACACGGCTTTTTAATAATTTTATTTTTAATCTTCCGGAAATTATGTAAATTTTTTATAGGTAATGTATCGAATATCTAGTGATTAGACTTCACCTACTATAAGATTAAAACGTTGAGATATAGGTAGGTACCCTTGTACACATTACAATTGTAAATAAATCATAAGGATTTAAAAGGAGAATCTACAATATAACCAGTTCTGCGGTTGAAATATTAATTGACGTAATTTTGTATTTTAAAACGTGTCTCGGTTGAAATATTAACTGACCTAATTTTGTATTTTAAAACGTGTATCTACAACTTATTTTACCTGTATATTTTCTTAATGTCAGGTACTAACATTTTAAATCATACATAGAAAGAAATGGAGCAGGAATATTAATTTACCACATAATACTATTTCATACCGGTACCTACAAGCTCGAGTAATAATTATATTATAGTTAACACACGATGTAAACACAACTAATTCACACTTTCAATATTGGATTCTAAATAACATCTTTTTTAGATAAATAACGGCACGAAGTGTTTTGGGTGATTTTAGCAACGCAGTATTTTTAGTTTTGTTTTCGGCCTCAGCCGAAAATGTGGGTCGATTCCTTATCGAAACTTTGCAAAACACTTTCACTCATTACATCTCATAACAATACATACTTATACTTATCAAAATATGACTCACTTTTAAGTTATTCCCAGGATTACAACTAAAACACTTGACCCTTAACCCACTGAAGAAAAATAAAACAAATTGACACTTATCGATCGAATACGTATTTGACTTATTCGCACATGGCACGTGCGGTGCCGCTGATCACCGAAATCATATTGTGAATCTGTGATAATGTGCTCGCGACGTTTCGAGTTCGCCGCACCTACCGGCGACCCGCGACTGGCTAACCCCCGGCCTTGACCTTATTAAGCCCTTATTGAGTGTTAACATTCACGCACGTACTGGTGAATGAATAATTTATCGAACCCCTTGGGAGCCGAAAGTATTATAGAATTAAGTTAGCAACCGACCTTAGGTACACCTGGATCAGAGGCGAATCACTGTCTTCTTTTTTTCAACTGTGTAACTGTGTTCACCACGTTTGCATGTAGGTTAGTGTGTGTCATTCAACCACCATACCGTGACATATTTATAGCCATCAATTTTATTAAGCATACCTTCGGGTAAAAAATAATTAGGCATTTTAAGGCGCCCATAAACGATAGGTTTTGCTGTCAGTTTAATCACAGTCAACGCTGTGACTGACGGATAGACTTTGGCGCCCATTACACGGCAGGTTTTGCTATCAGCCCACAGTCAAGGCCCTGACTGAGGGATAACCTATCGTGTGAGCAGTGGCTGACGGTTGCATGAAATTTATTGACGCTGATTTTGGATCTGATATGCAAATCTGGATATTTTATTAGTTGCTTATTTATTTGTTGTTTTTTTTTTTCACTGTTGGCGCAGTGGTTGAGCGATCGACTGCTGCGCCGCGTGTCGCGGGTTCGATTCCCGCACGTGAAAAATATTTGTATGGCCTACAGGTAGTTGTTCCGGTTCTGGCTATTTGTGTATGTGACTTTGTATGTTTGTAAACGCACCCACGATACAGGTGAAATTCCTATTGTGGGAAACGTTTTGTTTAAAAAAAGTAATTAAAAAAATTAAATTATTATATACTTAATTTTACACCGATAAAAACATAAAAAGAAAACTACAAACTAAAACACATACGACGATAGTTACGAATTTGAAATGACTGGGTCTGTTTTTACGTTTATGGAATAAGTAATAGTTCAGTCCATGTCCTTTTTCGAATTCTGTTTATCAGCCAATAATATACAAACGCGTATTTAGGAATGAGCGTCTAATGTCGATTGAATTCCATAACTCACCATCAGTCATTCGACATTGAATTCATGACTTTTGGAATTAGTGACGTTTGCATGAGCGTGTAGTGTGCGCCTAATATCGTCTTTTATAATTCACTTAAAAAAAACGGTAAAATATGATGTGTGAAAATAGCAGGCCGTTTCTTGCTGCCAGTTATTCTTTTAGGGTTCCGAACCGAACCTCTGCATGGAAAATCAGAACTCTTGTAGGATCACTCTGTCCGTCGCACAGTGTGTTAAAAATCAGATTTTTGTGTCATTATGTTTCATTCAAGTAATCGACAGTTTCTATAATTTCTGGTACGAGAGTTCAACTCCGGCTTCACTACGACTTGTAGTTCTTTTATGAAAAAATATCAGAGATTAGTTATATCATGATAAATGAGTAAAATATCTTATTTAAAAAACAATTTCGTATTCCAGTTTCGATTTATTCCAATAATTATTGATAATTGTATGTACAGTTACCTACCGTTCCAACAATTTCTGTTGCTTTTGTATTAATATGAATGGGACGCAAGATATTTTTTTTTTTCATATTTCCGTTTTTATTTTTTTATTCATCGTATTAAATCATGATTTCTACATCAAAACATTTCTTATACTTTGTATTATTAACCCCCGACACAAAAAGAGGGGTGTCTGTGGTATCCTAGCTCCCAAACGGATCGGATCATCCGATTTTCGTTTAGTTTTTTTTGTGTCATAGATAATTTTATCCCGAGTGTTCTTAGCCATGTTTCATGAAAATCTGTTCAGCCGTTTGAAGACCATCAGCTCATTAATACTTGATGAGGGGATCTGACTACATTCCATATGTCTGATCGGTTCGAAATTTGGTACCGTATTACTTCAATGATATTGGAAGAACATGGTAAGGTAATCATGACCTGATCAGCCGTTTGAAGACCATCAGCTCATTCACATTCTTTTTTATTACAATACTTTGGTAATGAATAAATTTGACACGTAAATCAAATCACAAATGTTCTTTTACCCATAACAATTGAATTTTGTCTACCGTAACGTCAAAATAATTGTTATAACGTATTGTTGACTTAAGTGGAATGTTAATTGTAGATATAACGCGGAAAAAACCCTTGTCGCATATGACGGTCTGCCTTTAAACATCTCGATCGCCAAGCATGACAAGATAATCAATAGTTTGGCGAGTTTGGCTTATAAAAATTCGCATCGTATACTAACAATTCTTAACTTATCTTGCTCAAGTTACCTACATATTTATGGGAAATAGAATACTTTTGTTTGTTTCACAGAAGTCAGTTATCTAAACATCATTGTTTGATCATAACTATCATAAATACAAACAGACTTATTCATAAAAATATTCTAACCATATGATTGGTATAAATACTGAATAGCGGATTCTTAATTTAAATTCTGTATAGAAACTTTGTAACTAAGTATAAGTAAGTTTCTTTAGCCAGAAATTTTAAATCTACTTTGTACCGTGTACTTCCCAGAAATTGCTACATATTAGCTACACTTTCGGATGGTGTGTAAGTAATATACAGGATATTTTTTTTTTGTTCAAAATTATTCGGTTCGATTTCTGGATTGGAACAACGATTTTTCAAACATCCAATGATGCAGTTTTACTTTTCATCAAAATCGGGCTCGGGTCTCGTTTCAGTGTTTTTCGATATAACTCATAGTTTAGGATTGGGCTCTGAAGGCAAACTAAAAAAATGCCTGTATAAAAATAATGTACAAAAGCGAAATTGCATAGGTACTAACATCAATCCGCGCGCCAGTATTCCCCGGATAGGAGTAGGATAAATAGGCTGAGTCGCGCCTATAATACTGTACAGTTAAAAAAGTTTTAGATATCCAGCTAGTGTATTCTGTAAATAACCATTTCGATATCGACTTCACCTGAGTGACTAAGCTTACAAAGTGAACTTTATTTCAAACGTCATAAGGTCTTATATTTATACGAATTTGAAACTCACCTCGGATTCCGCTGTCGAGACACGAAAATGTTGTTACAGAATACCACTGCAGGTAAAAATATTATTTTTTCCACTGCACTGCCAATATTTATTTCATATCTGCGCATTACATTTATAACATTTAAATCTTGTGACATAGGTAGGTACTTACGAGTGTGATGCACAATAATTGTTTAAACAGTACACTCAGAACACCGTTTCAAAGTAGTTTCAAGTTAGCTGCCTGCATACAAATAGCATCGTTGACTGTGCGTCCACAATTTTTAACCTTTTACCCGCTTACGTCGGATTAATCCGACAATATTTTCGTTTCCATTTTGCCAGGCAGGGTCGTATATTTAAGACCAAATACCACAACTCTTAAGATCAAGGTATTGCCCAAGCATATGCCTCTTTGTTGTAGGTATATATTTTTCGATTCACTGTGCCGGCTGATATGAAAGCAGCTGGTTAAAAGGTTAACACCTGGTTTTGTTTAAGTCCCATGTAATAGGGGGCGAGTCTATTCCCTTCAAGGTACAAACCCAAACTCTGGGCTGTTACCTACTGATAAATTCCAATTGGAACAACCCAATAATACTTTTCCCGACCCGGGAATCGCACCCAGGACCATGTATTCATGTATTGTAATAGCATATATTGGCCGCAGTATAAATTTTACTTACTTTTATAATTATGCACTTATAAACTCTTATGTAGCAATTTGTTAATAATAAAGAAACCGCTTCGGTTACCAAGTTGTATTGTTGCACAGTATGTCGTTAGAACGATCAGATGCTGATGCTCGCTATCCATACTAACAAAACATGAAAGCTAAACGACCTGCACTTACGTTTTTAAGGCTAAATCCTGCCGGTTTTGGCAAAATTGGACGTCGCCCAAATTTAACATTACATAAAGCATCACTATGACCAGCTTGCGAATTTTGTGTCAACTTTTTGTAGGCACCAAAGCATTTATTTGTAAAAATCCTAGGATTAATTTGGGTGTTTCCTATAAATACATTTTCGTTCAACCAATACTTCTCCAATACTGTGTTATCGGGGATATACCTAACCAAAGCGACAGAAATATTGCTGAACTAATTGTATTAATAGTCAGAAAACCCTAGCTTCTGCAAATTACTTGGCGTTTCACCTGGCGTGTAAGCTCCGTTTATGGGCATTAGGAGCACGAAATCTTGGAGATTTTTAAATAAGTTTCCTGCTGCTTGTTTTATCTTAGGATTTTTCCATGATGCCTGTTAAACTATTGATTTCGTGACGATTAAGACGCCTTTTTGTAATCAAAAGTTAACCAGAATATTCTATTAACTCAGAAAACAGCAATTTACCACTGGGCGTACTCTTCTAAGGTGCACTACAACAAGTGGTCCTCTGCCTTCTGCATCCGGTCTGTCCCAGCTACCTTTCGCCGGTCTATCCAGCTTGGGAGACTCTTCGGTCATCAGTCCTTCGACAAACATGGCCGGCCTAAAGCCACTACCAAATACTTACCCCCTGCTTCCAAGCATGACTCCAGGGGCCCGAGTCTGCTATTTTTATAAATTTGTCATTCCGACACGATCCCATTGTCATGCCATTGTCATTTTGCTAAAAGTTCGTAATCTGCTAAATTCATAATCGCACGGTCACTGGCACGTCATTGGCCGGTCACTGGGACGTCAGTGGTCTCGTAATAGAATTGCGGTAGGAATGCCGTATTGCCATTATTATCAAACCGAGCTAAATTTGAGCATTTATTCATGCCTGATTTTAATTATTATATTTAGTTTTACGTATTATTTATTAGTGTTATAAGCAATCTGAAGTAGTGAGAAGTTCGTAAATACTAAATCTGTCATTGTGTACGAGATTACCATTCATATGGCTTTCTTTCAATGGCGTGTCAGTGGTTGATCATTGGAATGTCATAATGACGCCATTATGATACCATTATGTTAGTAGATTATCAAACTTTTCAAAATCAACCATTTTGAAATCAGTGATCAACCATTCTGACACTATTGTAATAGCAGACTCGGGCCCCTGTTCCTTCCCTGATATTTAATATTTTAACAGTGATATTCTTTTCCAGATTCGGCCGATATTCCTGATAGGCATACAGTTCCCGAAGTCGGAGGTCCTCGAAGGGAAGCTGTCAAAGGAGAGCATGGATATGGTGCGGGAACGCTACGGGGACTGCGGCACGTCAGAGGTCGAACCGCCGGGCCGAGCGCAGAACGCTATGCAGTTGTACGTCCATTCACAGGCTGTGGCTGATAAGGTAAGATTATCTTTATCTATAATTCTATACTAATATTATAAAGAGGAAACCTTTGTTTGTATGTTTGTATGTAGGGGGTAATCTCAGGAACTACTGCTCCGATTTGAAAAATTAATTCAGTATTAGATAGCCCATTTATCGAGGAAGGCTAGGCTACATATCATCACGCTAAGACTAAAAGGAGCCGAGCATTAATGGAAAATGTGACGCAGACGAAGTTGCGTGGGTCAGTTAGTTTTAAATAAGCATATGGGATAACATAATCACTACATCAAAAACTTCTGCATCGATTTTCATGCTGTTTTCACCAATGGATAGAGTAACCACTCTAACAGATAGATAGAGTAACATCACATTTCTAGGAAGGTTTAAGTATATAATTTGTTAAGCGGGCGAAGCCGCGGGCAGCAGCTAGTAGTATTAAAGTGAATCTCTATTTCCCTTAGTCATCGCATCACGCGTGAACGGCTGGACCGAATTCGCTTTAATTCTTTTTTTGTTGTTTGTTTAAAAGTAAAAATAAAAAAGTTTGTATTGACGGGAGCAAAGCCGCGGGGGACATAGTAATATCATAAAAACACGAGGAGCAGAGGTGCGCCTATAGTTCACCCATATACAACGTTATTATGGAATCCCATGTAAGGGGGCGAGTATGTTGCCATCAGCAGGGCTAATTCCAGACTTTTGTATGACCCCCTTTTTTAGGTTTGGGAAATCATAATAATCCGCTCTGGGCGGAACGGCCGTCCCGTGTCAGACTTCTACTGACTAAAACCCATCCATGTTCCTTCATGTGCCCTTTGTGCCACGGTATCTCTTCCGAATAGTCCCGCGACTGTATGACCCCTTAGCCTGACATAATTTTTTTTTTCACACCAAAACCTATCGTGTATTGGGCGCCTAAAGCCTCCAGCTATGTGAGTTGACAATTACATTGCTTATTTCATCATCATCATCATATCAGCCGAAAGACGACCACTGCTGGACATTGGCCTCCCCCAAGCGGCGCCACAACGACCGGTCCTGTGCGTCCATTGCTTATTGGCGCAGTCAAATCACCTTCTCAAGTTAGATCATCTTTAATTCTGCAGCGTACTATACATTATACATACGTACTATACATATTACATTGATTTTGCGTAAACATAAAAGTTTAATGAAGTGCTCAGGCGTTTCTCTAATTATTATTTTACAAGTATTTCCAAAAAAATCGAATGGAACACGTCATAGCAAAGATAAACATTTTAATGGTTCAAGGATAAAGAACTGAACCTTATAAAAATTCGAAATAAAATAATTGGTACGTTTATTTACATACGAGTATACGAGTATACAATGTTTACTCAATTATGTTGTAGTTATACCCAGAAAACAAGATTATTTTATATGTCAACTTCGTATGACTTCCGAGTTCATGGAACTCTCGTGAACACTGTACATAATTTATAACTGGCCGGTTTACTCCTCTGATTCATACTAAGTCACACGTTCCGTAGGACGTTGGTTCCGTAGCCGAAATTTATGCAAAAAATAAAACAAGTCAAAAACGAGTTTCTATTTTTGTTTTATAATTATTCAATTTTAAGTCTTTATTCAGTGTAGGTATGGTTTTGCTTTGTAAATACAAACATTAGATATTGCTTCATTGAAGTAGTCAAAGCATTTTTTTGTGTATGTTAAGTAGATGGTCTTCTAACTTCCGGTTAAAAAATGCCTTTTCTGGATTACAACATAATTATATTCAGTTGAGTATATTTTACTTATAAAATAGACTTTTTATTCAATGAATTACCGGTTCTTAAAGAAAAATAGTAAACACATCTATGGTTCTCTGTGTATTCAATTGATACTTTAGCGAACTAGTTTGGATCTATAAAGCTTACATATGCCTAAACGTTTTGGGTATGAAAAAAACTATTTTACAAGCTTTTTATTGACTTGCAATGTAGGTATGTATGTTTGTCCGGGTGGAATCTTGCAACTGAATTTTAAATCAGTTATCTTTAACCGATTGAGCTGAAATTACAAATTGGACTACACGCTTATTTTGGATGACAATGCATGCTTAGCTATGTGACGTCATTGTAATACCAATATGGCGGATCATCCAAGATGGCGGATCATCCAAGATGGCGGACTAGTTATTTTATTTTCTGCTTATGAAAGGGCTTGCTGAGGAGAAAACGAAATCTAATACAAAGTCACATTCAATCCAAGATGTATTTAAGCTTATTTTAAAAGTTCCTTTACCATTAATTCATTATAACCAGAAAAGGTATATATATATATATGTACCTACATATACAGTGTGAGTCTTTATATGTGCATATACGAAAATGAGGGAAACTATACCTAACTTTATCTACGGAAAACGTATTAAAAAATAACTAATCTATTTTTAATGTTTATCGATTTTTTTTAAAGTTTGTTCACAACTGTGACCCTAGTGCAAACAAATCTGTATAACGTTTCAACCAAGTGATCTATTGCAATGAAACAAGCTCCATAATTAATTCATAGAAAAAATGGCTGCCTACTTGCTATACAATGTGCGTAGGCGTATGCTGGGCCTTTTTTTGACAGTTGATAACATGTGTTGGGCTTGAGTATAAACATGCAATTTTTACTATTCGGTAGCTTATACGATGAAAAATATCCTAAAGTAATAAAAAAGGTAGGTAACAGTAGGGCGTCTTTTTGAGAAATTTTACGATTACTGTAAAAATGGATGAAAAGATTCTTGCTAAAAAAACATGTTTATTTTCAATTGAGGGTAGTTTATTAACACTATTTTATAAGTATGGCTAATTACTTCCGATCATCATTGAGTTTGTTTCATTGCAATAGATTATTTTGTTGAAAAGTTACACAGTTTTGTTTGCATTAAAGTCACAGTGGTGACAAACTTCAAAAAAAAAAAAAAATGTTTTTAATACGTTTTTCGTCGTTATAATTAGGTATAGTTTCCCTCATTTTCGTATGTGCACATTATAAAGACTCACACTGTATTGTGTTGAGTATAGTTTACATACAAAATCAACTTACGATTCCACGAATTATTCTTTGCTAAAAGTAATATTATATAAACTATGAGATTCCTGTATACCAAATTATTCCAACGATAATTTAGAACATTTCGCGAACTGGTGCGGAACTATTAAGCTTACACGTGCCTAAATCTTTTCGAGTTTGCAAAATAATGTTGTAAGTAATCCAGAAACGGAATAATAAATTTATGTCGAGTATAATATTTTATTTACAAATTAAACTTATTATAAAATGAATTATTCTTAGCTAAAAGTAATATCAAATTGTAGATATCATGAGTTTCCTGTTTAGCAAAATAAAATTCTCCAAATATTGTAAATTATTATTTTTCAAATGATAGCTTACACTATTTGGCGAACTCGTGCGGAAAGTTTACACGTGCCTTCACTGACAGGGCGATGACATCCATACGTTTTGCCTCAAAAGATAATATGCGTGTCCACGTGCAAAGAGTTGATTGTGGGTCTATGACATTTAATAAATGCTGCTATAGCTTTTTACTGGCTGATAATTTATTAACCAGTTAAAGATTATGTAAAAGTTAATCTTAATACTTATCTTATGATTTTGAAAATATGTTTGTTCAAATGAGTCACGCTTCAACGGCTGAACTTTATTTGACACAAATAGACCATGCTCTGGATTAGGACGTTTTTCCAGCTGAACGATCTCAAGGGATCGAAGGAGCGAAGCTGCTAGAAATCTGAGCAGGAGTATAGTTAAAAAATAAAACTATATATTTATTGCCTAGCCTTATCCGGGCAAGCAACTAACCTAACCTTATCTAGATCCAATTTGACTTATTTATTTTATTTATCAATATTCGATCTTAGGAATCGGGTAAAAATAGAAAAAGAAAAAACTGTACCTAGTAGGTAGGTTCTCGACTTCGCCAGGTTGTTGACATGTGAAATGTAAACTAATGCAGACATTGCGTTGATAAATACTATTTAATCGTTACGTCCAATGACATTAGGTATAGTATTTATCAAGAGGCTCAACTAGCTAATCTAAAGAGGCAGTTAGGTCAAGGATCTTATTCAGTATTGTTAGGAAGTTCCTCCCTGTCTGGAACCTTCGTCATCGACGGCGGTGGTGTTCGAAAATATCAATTGGACAAACGTCTGTTCTTATCTATTTGATCAATAGAAACAAAAAATGTCCTTTCTCTTTTTCAGTCAGTTGCCGATTGCGTGGAAGCGCTCATAGGTACCTACCTATTAAGTGGCGGGATGGACGGTGCCGTCAAAGTCATTGAATGGATGAAGATCATACCTCCAGAGGTACGTGTCAAACAAATAACTCTGTAACAGCATGAGCATGATGTAGATTGTTAAAATGGAGGGACGGTGACAGGTGTTTTTGATAGATTGCGAACGTTGCTTAAAAATTGTAGTATTGGCCCTTCAGTAGCAAATATTAAAAAAGAGGTCTGCAAACACGATCAAAGTCTTCTATGGTGTTTATACAGGTCAGAGCAGAGGCCTTAGTGCGAGTTTTTTAAGTACTTTTAGGTACTCAATCGCGCTAGCGGAAACGTCAATTGGTATTGAAACTGTAGAAGCGCCATCTGCTGACGATAGCGGGAAGCCTTTCTTTTGGAACGAAGTTCCTTATCGCGCGTTGTAAAAGTGGGCTAGACGGAAAAAAATCTCACGAAAAGTTGGCACGACACTTTTTTGCTATAGTAAGCTATTGTAAGCAAGCCGTACGGCGTGCCCATGTTTCTCTGGCTGTCTCTCTCTCTCTCTCTCTTATAGAAAGCATGCCAGTATTCAAATTCGTTAGTCAAAGTCGAAGTCAAGGACAAAGCCAAAGTCAAAGTCAAAAATTCATAGGATATTAGATACTAATGTGTTTTTGTTGAGTCTATACAGGTTTTTTGTACTTAATAAATAAAAGGAACTTCGTTCCATCCGGGTGTCTCTTGACACCTCTCAATTTTTTTATACAATTTTTCAAAGCGGTTAAAAGGTTCACGTTAATGCGATCGAGTAGGTTACGTAGGTAGGTGCGTTAAAAACTCGCATTAAGCCATAAAATCTCTTCGATTCAAGAGACAACCAGATACTAGGAGGGCTGACCCCAAATGAATTAGGACGCTAGCCAGGAGAAAGACATACAAATTATTACAAAAATTCCTACATACCTACATCGTGCTACAAAATTTCGTCCGCGCAATTTAAACATACGATCCATTCTGTCCACTATTGGCCCTCCTGATACAACACCTATATGTGGCTCTAAAAGGGCCACTTTAGTGGAATCGTAATATCATACAACAATCTGTCAAATTTCATTTTCATCTTTATTGCTAAAGCATTAGGACCAAGTTTGAGTGGGAAAATTTGACAGTGACGGGTGGCGTGATGTGCTGGCTGATTCTGCTAAAGTGGCATTTTAAGGTCTTAAAATTTTACGTTACGTACTATAAGTCAAAATATTCGTGCTAGCCTCTCTGTTCCTCAAACCTCTCTAATTCTAACAGTAGGTTCAAAAACTAGGTTCTTAAATATATTAGAAGCAACAACTTAAAAGTTATTACTTCTTTAGGTAGAGAATAATGATGTTATTAATAATATTGAGTGGGCATTTATATATTACAGTATTGTGAAAAGTTATCTACGGTAAGTGACGTCAATTTTTAGTTAAAAATTTAAAAACTTTATTTGCATTTGTAATAGATACAGAATTTATCTTTATTTCATTTTATGATTATTTTGTAATGTTTAACCGACTGTGCAACGCAAAAGTCGGTAATGTTTTTATCTTCCTAGACATGGATGTTTGTTCCTTTGTGGCACTATTGAGGCCTAATGACCGCGTGGGCTGATTTTGATGTTTCTTATGTCAATGGATTGTCACTTAAGACATGACAGTAAGGAAATCAAAAGTAAGCTGGACGCCATATTGTGACAAAGAAACAAAGTCAACGTCATAATAATTGAATACGTATTTTAAAATCATATTTACACACCACCTGAATCAACCTTTGCCGTATAATAATGGCTTATAATAATATTATTGCCAGGTCAATAATGTGATTTAAAATTAGAATAAAACTTGAAGGCCGACGGGAACCTCTCGGGCCAGCCATCTCCATGACTAGCGAACAATTTTCTCTCAGTAGTTGTGAAAAGCAGAGTACCTATGCTCCTCAAGGACAGTGGTGTTTTTGCCTTGGGCTAGCTAGAATCCCTAGCTGCATGCAAGATTCATGTATTAACTATTCGATTCCTTCATTAGGATCAGTATTCAATATGACGCCCGAGACATAAAACACTACTTTATCCCCTCTGTGTATAATCTACTATAAGGTTTCCCTTATCATTTATGTTAACTGAAAAATACTTGTTCCAGGATGACTTTCAGGAATATTTGCACAGACAAGTGCCGACGGTGATCACCCAAGGGAAGGCGACCGCAGAAAATGTCGATTTCCTGCTAACGTATAGCAGAACCGATGTGGAGAAAATTATTCAGTATAAGTTCCAGGATCCGTCCTTCCTGCTGGAGGTAAGCCATTATTTTAAACTAGCGTATGCTTCGCACGGGTGTGGGTGTATTGTTAAATTACCCGACTGCCCCATAAGGAGGTTAATTTATTTGTGTATTTATTGCCACATTGATTTGGACAAGAAATCCGTAGGGTTTGTTAGTAATTATTTAAACTATTATAGTTTTATACGCCCCAGTCTAATACTCAGAAGGCTGTTGTCGATGTCCCTGTAATGCTTTTTTCTTAGATTTTCCACCAATTTTCCATTTATTCTAACCTTGTCGCTAAAAGCAAAAAAATTGCTTAATCGATCGAGCCGTTTTCAAGTGATGGTCTTTCAAAAATGTGGCATTTGATTTTTATTTAGATAAAATGATAATCATCTTCGTCATAATTATTTTGCTTTCATCCCCATTCATTTTGTGTCGGCGTAACCTGTGTTCTGCTTCCCTACTTCTCTAATAATTGTCATCTCAGTATTATTTTTAATAATATTCATGATGTATGTTTGCAAGAGAATTCGGAAGCTAGCTGAAACTCAAACCAAGGTGCAACTCTCGTAGATTTGGTAGCAGTACCATATACATTCATAAACTCGTACGTTTTTCTCATGAGAGTAAGCAGAAACCACAGAACACCACCTGCTGTCGTTCTATCGTCCATACATGAGACTATGTCTCCTATACTTTTTTTCGCTTCGTTTATACACTCACACCGGTTGTAAGTACTACGCACCGGGATACATACAAATTGGATCCACACGACACGACTATAAGTGTCGCCGCACACGGGCCACCGGCCACAACTACAAAACGCCGCCACCGGCATATTTCCTGTAGTTTTCATACATTTAGGATTGTAGCGTGTGGCGGCCACCAGCGTCAACCGTGTGCGGCGAGTCCATATAAAATGTACGAAAACTACAGGAAATATGCCGGTGGCGGCGTTTTGTGGTTGTGGCCGGTGGCCCGTGTGCGGTGACCCTTAGACGCAGACCTTGAACTCTGAACAAAAATTACTCCACTTACTTACTATCAGGTCTACACAGGCCTATTTACCAATTTTTAAGGATTTCGTACCCAAAGGGTAAATAACGGTACCCTATTACAAAGCCTCCGCTGGCTGTCCGTTCGTCTGTCGTTCAGCGGGCTGTATCTCATTCTCAAGAACCATAATAGGTAGACAGTTGAAATGATCACAGAGTGTGTATTTCTATTAGCGCTATAACAACATCATCATCTTCCTGCCCTTATCCCATGTTACTTCGGGTCGGCACAACACGTTTTTTTTCTTCCAGTCTGCCCTATCAGCCGTCAAACTTTTACTAACTCCCTTTTCTTTCATATAGCTTCTTACACAATCCATCAGTATTTTCTTTGGCCTTCCTCTCCCTCTCCATCCATCCACATTTATGTTCATTACCCTTTTAGTTAAATGCGTTTCCTCTCTCCTCTACACATGACCATACTAAGACAAGCGATTCCCTTTTCAGTCACTGGCGCCACTTTTAAACTACCTCTAATGTAGTCATTTCTCACTTCATCCATTCAACAAGAATGGATGAAGTGAGAAATGACTCCACACATCCATCTCAACATTCTCATCTCCGCCACATGCAATCTATTTTCATCCGTTTTTTTCACAGCCCAACATTCTAATCCATACATTACGACAGGTCTTATCACGGTCTTGTAGATTTTGCCTTTCAACTTAAGGGGCATCCGTGGGTCGCAAGTTGTCTCAGTGACCTGTCGCCATCTGAACAAGCGACCCGAGGTACCGAAAGTCGGAGCAGATCGGTACAGGCGTTCCGGTGAGAGCTATAGGTATAGGACTGGAGAGACCACCGAAATCGCAGAACAGGTATTCTGTTTTGGTTCTGCTCAACTTCAGGCCAACACTCTCCAGCCTTTGCCACCACGTCTCCAATCTGCTCTGGACCTCAAGGCCGCTTTCGGCAACCAGCACAATGTCATCAGCATACACCAGGGAGCCTCCTCCTGGATGTCCGACGTCAGAGCGTCCATTATCATCAGGAAGAGATAAGGGCTGAGGGCCGACCCCTGGTGCAAACCGATTGCCACACTGAAGCTGTCAGTGGTATTTGCCCATTGTAGACCGGACTTGAGTACTACATCGACTGTACATCGGCATCGCTCGGATCAACTGCACATACTTCCCAGGCACACCTTTCTCCTTAAGGCCCCACCACAAAACCTCACGAGGCACCCGGTCATATGCCTTTTCGAGGTCAATGAATACCATATGCAAGTTTTTATGTACAGCTCTATATTTCTCGCACAGCTGGCGGATAGCGAAAATGGCATCCGTTGTACCCCGACCAGGCATAAAACCGAACTGGTTCGGTGAGATTACACTCTCTTCTCTCAGCCGCCTTTCAACAACTGTTTTTCCAGGCTTTCATACTATGTGACATTAGCTTTATTCCTCTATAGTTGTTGCACTCCAGCACATCGCCCTTGTTCTTGAAGATTGGTAGCGCTATAACAACAATTAATAAAAATAAAATTACAGTTTAATTTCGAGATTGAACCCTTCGTGTGCGAGTCAGGCATTTATTCAGAGATCAGAGGTCTGCGCAGACAAAATTCGGTATCGTGTGGATGGTCAATTAATGAAGACCATCACCAATAAGATCTATGTATGTTCTCGAATGATACAAATGGATTTGTTTTTTTTTTAGGCTCTCTCCCATCCATCATACATTCGCAACAGACTGACGCGTTCGTACGAACGTTTGGAGTTCCTAGGCGACGCCATATTAGATTTCCTAATAACTTCGCATATATATGAGAACTGTGGTGAGCTGAAGCCTGGTGACATGACAGACCTTAGATCCGCACTGGTCAACAATGTCACATTTGCGTCTTATGTTGTGAAAATTGGACTGCACAAGTAAGTTCCTAATAAAAGAGAAAATATGATTTATTCAGAATCAAATTAAGTCTTCTAAAAATAATATGCTCAATTGTACTAAATGTTTTCCCGGTAAATTATTTTATTTTATTTTCATTTCCTCTTTTGAATCCATTAAATTTATTTAGGGTATAGAAATATCTTACTTTTATAATAAAAACATGAAAACACTAAATGTTGATTTTGAAAACATTTAGATGTCAGAGACTCAGAGTACCAATTCTACTAACTACTACTAAAAATTTTTGTAAGCAACATTCAATCTGTCAAAAATGTATGGAAATTAAGGCTTTTTTGACAGATTGCGACTGAGATGCAAATGCGACCAATGTTTAAAAATTAGCAGAATAAGCTTTTAATTTTGTAAATAAATTAAAAGTAGAGAGCAACGAAGCTTTTTTCTAATGCATAGATTTTTGCTTTTTAAATTAGTTTCACGCACGTTATTTTGTGATCTTTAGTTTCTATTTCTATAATTTCTTGCGGGCTCGTGACTTATTATAACTGGCACACGAGTCGATCTTCAAGGTTAAGCAGCGTTTACCGAGACACCTCCTTGTCTTGGAAATCACTTTAAACCGTAATCTAGTAACTGTTGTGACGACCACAGTAACAATAGGCTAGATTCCATCATCCACAAATTGCAAAACTATTTAGTCCGTCAGTAAGAGTATTGAAAAATAATGGACATTGAATATTGACAAAGATAAAACGCATCAAAACTCAGGAGTGGGTCACGATTCACTAAAAATTATGCGAAGGTGTGACGTATTGAGAATTTTAAAAGCGTCATAATTTCGTCAATTTTGGTTCCCGTAACAAAAGAAAACACACGGGTCAAATATTTTTGATAATCTAACTGACGGACTAATTAGATTTTTTCAGGACACAAGCCTATTTTGCTATTTTTTGACGGATTGCGACTGAGAACGTTTTTTGAGTTTTATTTTTTAATAAAATTGGCATTGAATTAATAGAATTCCCTTTTGATAGGCGATCGTTCGATGTGAAATACTAGTATTCAGCTCCATCCATCAGACTGAAAGCCGACCCAAATACGTAAAATGCTAGGGGGGAGATTTATTGAAATTTATACTTTCTTTCAGATTCCTTTGTTCGGAGCTGAATCCTTCATTAGACGGCGCCATAATAATGTTTGTTGAGCACCAGGAACAAAGAGATCACGAAATAGTAGAAGATGTTCTTTATCTGATAGACGAGGAAGAATGTCATATTGCTGAATATGTTGAAGTTCCTAAGGTCCGTACTAAAATAATACAGGTTTTCTTAACTGCTTTTTATCTGCTCATTGCGTTAAGATAAAAAATGTAACAAAAAAATCCAGTGTCAAATACTTTTCCCGCCTTCTTATATAATTTTTTCATTTCGTACGTTACAGGTTCTCAGTGACATCTTCGAGGCATTAGTGGGCGCCATATTCCTGGACAGCGGTGGCGATCTGCAGACGGTGTGGAAGGTGGTGTACCGCATCATGCACAAGGAGATAGACGCCTTCTCCAACCGCATACCGCAGCAGCCCGTCAAGATACTGTACGAAAAGATTCATGCCTGTCCTGTGTTCGGGTAAGTTATTATTAATTTATTTAATTTCTTAACTTATTTTGTACACTTTTAAACACAAAAAAAAAAACATTACAGAATATAAAAAAAAAAACATTTTGACAACAAAATACAACCGACTTTTAAATAATTAAAAAAATAACTTTATTTCGACGGCGCGGCGGTGTCAAAAAACGAAGAAACAACCAAAACACAGACTTCCGATATAATAGTACATTACTGCAGCGACCAGTTTGTACACCTCTGAATACCACTTCACAGCGTGCTGGTGTGATGTTACGTTATGAACTGGTGTAAACAATAAACAGACATGCGATTTCAGCAATCCCGAGAGATTTGCTATCATGTATTAAAGAGTTCCGTTGCCAATCTCAGAAGATCTTCTTCAAATCTTCACCAAACTAAAATGGGACCAGTTCGGAAGAATAATCTTCCAAACGAAAATAGTATCATCAAACTCGGTTAACAATTGGCGAAATTATCGCTGAACAAACATACAAAAAAAAAACATTCAATCGAATTGAAAACCTCCTCCTTTTTTGAAGTCGGTTAAAAATAGTAGCCCACCGGTATCGGGAACAGGTTCCAAACTACCGGCGGAGTATAAACCAGAGAAAGGAACCTCCTTACAATACGGGCCGTGTCCTAAGTACTGTTTTCTGAATCAAGCTCTTGATCCAGCTGCCTAACGAGCGCCTCCCAAGGTGTTTACCAGGTGGCAACATTGAGGCGTCAGGTTCAGGCACCTGTCAAAACTCTTATATTTTCTGACAGCTATTTAACTGACATCAACAGATCTTTCGCTTAAGTAGCACCAACTGGTGGCAGAGATTTTCCTGGACCCTCATTAAAATCAACCTCAGCTCTGCCTTAGCACTACTGACTGAGGTTGATTTTGATGAAAAAAAATTAACGCTATACTCGTAAAGAATTTTGAAGTAAAAACTGTTTTTAATTTTACAGAAAAGCGGAAGTAATCAATCCAGATATACCAAAGATAAGAGTGGGAGTGACTGTAACGAAAAACGACCGCCAACACACCGTGTTTGGCATCGGGCGCAACAAGTCGCAGGCGAAGCGGGCGGCCGCAAAAATGGCACTCAAAGTCTTGAGCCTGTAGATACATATCCTAATAATACAGGGCTATTTTTATTTCCTAAGCTATTTTTAACTTTAATAACACTTACATGTCAAAACACGTCAATCTTTTTAGGCGGTCTTTTTTGAGGAAGATCGACCTTCACCCGCGTGATAACCAGAAGAGACATATTTTTTTTATTTATAAACTCCTATGATAGCTTACATATCGAAAATTGTTGTTGAACCCTTATAGATTCGGTCATGTCTGTCTGTCCGTCCGTATGTCACAGCCACTTTTTTCCGAAACTATAAGAACTATGCTGTTGAAACTTGGTAAGTAGATGTATTCTGTGAACCGCATTTAGATAATCACACAAAAATAGAAAAAAAAAAAACAAAAAATTTTGGGGGTCTCAAAACTGTAACTCAATTTTTTTTTTCATCGAACTCATACTAATATCTTTTCTATGGATAGGTCTTCAAAAACGATATTGAGGTTTCTAATATATTATTTTTCTAACCTGAATAGTTTGCGCAAGAGACACTTCCAAGGTGGTAAAATGTGTCCACCCCTACCCCCTGTAACTTCTTTAAGAGAATGATAAAACAAAAAATATACATGACTAGCTGACCCGTGCAACGTCGTCTGCGTAACATTTTTCATTACTGCTCCGCTCCTATTGGTCTTAGCGAGATGATATATAGCCTAATAGCCTTCCTCGATAAATGCACTATCTAACACTGAAAGAATTTTTCAAATCGGACCAGTAGTTCCTGAGTTAGCGCGTTCAACCAAACAAACAAACAAACTCTTCTGCTTTATAATATTAGTATAGATGTACATTACCATGTAAACTTCCACCGAAAATTGATTTGAACGAGATCTAGTAAGTAGTTTTACCGCAACTTTTGCTTATGATATGATACCTACAAGTTTGTACGTACGGAACCCTCGTTGCGCGAGTCCGACTCGCACTTGGCCTGTTTTTTATAATTATTTTTGTAGGCAATTACTTTCCTTGTTAAATTATCTTACTTTCGCCAAAAAGTTTTACTGTAGACCTGTATGCCTATATTGACTTGCCCGTTCATACCTTCTTGCCACCTGGTAAGCTGGCTACTTAACCATTAACAGAAATAAGTAGGCTAGCCTACCAAAGGCATCCTCCATGTTAAATACGGTTGAAACTAAATTTGTTCGGTTATGAATAATTTTTTATAAAAATTAATTTAATAAAAACTACTTAGCGATGAAAAATTTTCGATTAGCAAGCTATCATAGGCGTGTTTATAAATCAACAAAATTTTATTAAAAATTATGTCTCATCTTGTCATCACGTAGGTGAAGGTTGATCTTCTGCCGTTTCCCCTACCATTTAAGTTAATTTTGAACTAAACAAGGCTAATTTGTAGGTAGGCAAGAAAGGCGAAATAAAACTCAGAGATAAAGTTGTCGTTTGAAGTGTAACAATTAATGTAATGACCTAATCATATGCAAACTATATCAGAGGTAGTCTTTTGAAGAAAACACCACATGGGTTCCATTTTTCTTACCCATATAAGTTGCGTTCGGAATCTTCTTTTTAGTTTTGCTTATAAATTCAAATAACCCTGTATTGTTAATACATTATCGCTCAAATACTTCTTCATCGTTTTAATTTTATTTTTTAACAATCTATTTAAGGTATTTTATCATATTTTTATTTTGGGGACAATAAACAGCCACAATATACAATTTTACGTAAAAATATCAATTTTTGTTGAAACAATATTGCAAACCAACCTTTATTCGCATAATTATGTTATCCGTCTATGTAATTACTTTGTTATTATTATCTTTTAATTCTTATTACATTGAAATAAATACTATAATATTATTAAGGTGTATAGTACAGTCAATTCCACGTGGTAACAATTTAACTTCCACAGTGCTACGATTTTGTAGTGGTAAGACGGTTTTTTTTAGCTCAAATAGTTCAGCGTGCTGTTGACCGTACCATGCAATTTTTAGTTAATATTTTTATCTTTAATTTTAGTTTATATTTTTTTATCTAGCAAATGATTTGCAAAAATTTTGCTATCAGCGAATACTAAATTATATTCGGAAAATGATCGTTCTAATAAAATTTATTATCATTTTAAACTCTCCAAAACCTAATATATTTCCAAATTTTCAATTCGGTTCATAAGTTTGATATCTAGTTTATAGAATAGCAACCTGAGGACCAAAAAATCATTGCGTTTTTCGCTATGCGCTTCAAAATATAGTGTCGTGTACCAAAGACAAAAATAATGTATATTTAAATAGAGTTATTAGGAAGAGTTACTAAATTAACTTTATTTAAGTGCACAAAGATACATTAACATTTGTTTAATTTTAAAATAATTGTTTTGACGTGTGTAGCGAAAAAGCGCACTTAGTTGTTTTAGAGGCCCAGGCATAAGGTATTTTAATGAGGTTTGTTGCCACTATGGATTAATAAACAAATGGAGTTTTAAAATATTCGAGCCTAACCGGCGTGACTATTCGATGACTATTCGAGCGATAATATCGAAAGCCAATCAACATTTATTATGTAAGTCATGTGTGAATGTGAATGATTTTTTAATGCCGACTTGTGGAATGCACTCGTCGCTTAATTCAACTCGGAATGCTAGCTTATAGAATAAGCTAGGTATTCTGTGTCGAATTCTGCAAAAAGTGAAAAAAGAGAAAAGTTTTCACCCTTATATCTGAGTGTCATTATTTTGTTAAAGGCCGTGGCGTGCCACGCAAGGACCATTTTCGCCACTTCGCAGTTAGTAACTATTTGTTTGTAAAAACCGGTAAATTCACCACAAGCTAGAATATATTTCGCGACAATACAACGCCGGTGTTACAACGATGCCGTTCAATAAAAAGGCTAGGAAGCCAATTACACGTCTGATTTAGCCACTTCTCTGCTACACAGATATCGAAATTTTGTAACCAACATCTATTTGTCATCAACTTTGGGTTGCAACATAACTAGACTTTAATTGTATTTGTATTTTATCCTTATTAGGGCAAAAATCTCGTGTAGGATTAAATTTGTTAAGTAGATAATATAATGATGTTAAATATACATAATATAATGATATTTTCTGTTTAGAATATGTCACTAGATTAAACCCCTCACACTATCCTGCCGGGTGGATTCAGCAACCGTTCTCTAAGACCGATTAGACATTGGACTGTTCATCGACAGGATGATTCATTTATTTCCGTTTCCTCAGCAGGGTCAGCTATGGACATTTCGCCAACAGAACCTTTCATAAGCGTCACTTTCGACGACAGCCCTTTCCAGCTACTCAATGTTTCACCGACACGACTATAACTCTTTTAACTACAGACCTTTCCATTCCATCTATGACAGAGAATTCGCCGTCAATCATACGACAAGCAATATTACAAAAAATGCACATTATCACTGGCAACTTTTTAATGTGTTCCTTGCATGCAAAAGAAATGAGTTGTAGCGCAATATTTATATAGATCATTTCCGGTGTAATAGATAGTTGCGATGAACAGTCCAATGGAGACTCGGTCTTAGGAGAACGGTTGCTGAATCTGCTGGGTGTGTTGTATTATTTCACTTATTTTTGAAATTCTACTGTTTCTGAGTTAAAGCTCGCATTCATAAGTTCTACAGTCGAGTTAATGTCGTGTCGTTACGGTGTGTGATGTTCTTTTTAAGCACTTGTAATGTCAGGGTTTTTAGGGTTCCGTAGTCAACATAGAAACCTTATATTTTCGCCATATCCGTCTGTCTGTCTGTCCGTGATTTAGCTCGAGAGACGCTTAGCACTAGAAAGCTGGAATTTGGCATGGGTATACATATTAATCACAACATCAAAGTGTTAAAACAAACCATGAAAAATATTTTTTTGAGGGTACCCCGTACACGTAGTGGCAATGTTTTATTTAATCATCCCATGGTGTGGGGTGTCGTTAGATAGGACGTTTAAAAATATTGAGTTTAAAACCATTTTTCTATCCAAGGATCAGTTTGCGAAATATTAAACTCAGTGGCACAACTACTGCTAATAGTGCTAATTTTTGTTACACTCAAGTGTGTGCGTCCCCTCTGACAGCTAAACGGTTGTTTTTGGAGACGAGTAAAAATTAATGGTAGTAGCATATTTACAAGGAAAACTATCACAGCTAAGTAGGCTTTACAAGTTAACGAGTAATAGTCGACCAATCTACAAAATCTAATTGAAAAATTACATTATAGATTAGTTAGATAAAATAGTCAAATTAGTTACGTAAAAAATGTAATAAATATAAATTCAAAGGATCAAAATGTCGGCAATAGGGAATATGCATGAAAAAAATATTTAGTATCTACACATGCTATCTGAAAATATACAAAAATATAAAACTAACAGTGAAAATAAAATCGAAAGTGCTCCAAAAATAAAGGAGATATAACTATTTTAAACAAATATATCTGTCCCTCTCACGAAAACGCTGTTTTATATGGCAGCTGTATAGGCGTCATGGAATTTGACGTCAAAGTTCATATCGGACTTCTCTTTCTAATTGTAATCTTTGAAGCTTTATAACTTCATCGCTGATGAAGGTATTAAAAAAAATATTTCATGCTTGTTTTCTAGAGCTAATAAGTATTTCATTTTGCAAATAAAAAAATCGCATGCATATTCCCTATTGTGACAACGACATGCAACTACGGAACCCTGCACTTCGTGGCCCGATACGATTCCTAATGTCAAAATATTTGATATTGTGTGTGAAATTAATAGAGGAACTGAGGAGTGTGTAAAAAGACATGTATGTATACAGGGAAAGTATAATGACTGGGATTATAATTATTATGGAGATGAAATAAGTTCAATAATCCAATTTGTAAAAATATATATGGCAAAAAAAAATATTGAAACATGACATTGTTTCGTTTTTAGAAGTCAAGCGCTGCTTATGGTGTCTTCGTGGTTTATATTTTTATTAGTTTATGGATCTTAGTTTTTATAATCTATGTTGATTTGTTAAATTACTTGTAATAAGTGTACCTTCTTACTGTAGTGTGATGATAGATACATGCTTATTATTCTTGATGCATTTGAACTCGTTTTTAAAGAAAATTATCAGATAGGTCTATGTTATTTTCAGATCTTGTGTACCTTTATTAGATGTGTATTTATTGGTAATAAAAAATTAAAACAAAGTTTTGCCTACATTATTTTTATAAGTTTTAAAACACGTATGTACTGAATAGGCAATTTATTTTTATTTCGCTACAAGATGTAGGTACCTATGTATGTGGACTTCCATTCGGTATGTTGGCCGTTAAGTCGAGTGACCAGAAATAATCGATAAATGTTTCCAGGCTGAAATTATGAGCGTACACACTACCAGAAGATCAGAGTCATGAACAAGTATAAGCAAAAAGATCAGAAACAAAACAAACATAGACAATATAACCACTAGAGAGTGTAGGTAGGTACCTATTTATGCTGATTTATTCTAAGTAGGTACGCGACCGTGGGCCGGGACGAGAAAATACGCAGCTGCAGTTGGTCAGTTCAAGGTCAAGTCCCGTAGGTAGCCTATGGTTAGTAGTGGTGTAGGTACTTGATTAAGAGAAAATAATCGATATCGATAAATGGATTTGAACAGTATAAAAAACACTCGGTCAAAAACAGCTCTGTATTTTGTTGGAAACCAATTTTCCCTACCTTAAATAGCCACTGTTTTATTTAATTCTGGAATCTTCCAAAATGTCTAAGTTGATTGGCGGTAGAAAGTAATTTGGTATTTTATGACAATATGTGAATTGAATAAAAATTGTATAAGTTTAATTTTATTATTGATACATCGACTTCAACCAATAAACATAACAGCAGTTTTAAATTTACGATAAAAATACAGTGGGAAGGAAAGGGATAAAATAATTAGAACTTACTAAAGAAAGAAAGGGACGTTTCCAAAAGACGCGCGCGACTCATCGTGTGCTCGTTCACCTAGATAACAATCCCCACTTAGAATAATAACGCATAGAAACCTAGTACGAGTGCAAAAAGTGAGGCAACTAAAACTTAGCCTAATCCGTCAAACTTAGCCATCAGGCCGTCAGTACTCAAGGTCACGTTCCGTCGAACACAGCTCGCGAGTAAATAATTGAAAATGACAGTTTGTTGCGTGAAAGGATGTTATAGCACATCAGGAAAACGAAAAAATGTGATAAAATACCATTCCACAAATTAGTACTCACATTCTATGCACTATTTTTACGTAAATCGATAAATAAAACAAAATTCTAATAACCTAACTTGTCATAACACAGTGTTGCTATTTGTGAGGAAAAAATACCCACATTGCTTTCATTCATGTTTTTCATTTTTGTAATTTTAAAATACAATACTTACTGTTTATTCATATCAAACCCGATGTTTTAACATTGTTTATAATTATAACCCATCAAGCATTCTAAACGCATTGAATAATATCTCATTCTTTATGCGATTTATTTCCTGTTATTTTGAAATAAATTGAATTATACCTTCCGAAAAAATATGTCATATTACATGAAAAATCATGTTTACCTTTTCCAGTTCCCAACAACATAAAATACTTGCCTTGATAGCAAAATAGTAATGCGTCTTCCCATATTTTGTGGGTAACGGCTTAGTAATGGTATCACTGAAAGCTATATTATCTGTGTGCGTTAGAGGAACGTAGACACATTCGGCTCACGCACACAAAGAAAATGAAGTGGACACACGATTTTGCTCGGGTTTTGTTCTAGACGCGGCTTCTATGCGTTATTATTCTAAGAATCCCCATAACAATTTGTAATAACTTAGCGTGCTTACAGGCTTACAGGTCCGCTTGGTCACAACTAAAATGGTTAATAGTGCCGCAGCCTATAGGCGACAAAATACCTACTAATAATTTCGAGCGTCGGGGCACTGAATACGCAGTCAAGTGGTTTTATAGTCTTTGGAAAGAACGCTAATCTAAAACGAAGAAATGACGCAGTCATGTGAAACCGTGGGGTCCAAGTACTTAGTATTTGAACCTTCACATTTATAATATTTGTAGGATCACACATTTTCAATATTTGTCTCAGAAGCCAGCTCTAAAGTTCACGCAGACGAATTCGCGCGCTGAAGCTATAGGTAAAATTTAGAAAATAAGTAGGATGCTTCTTTGGTTTGACGCCAAGAGCGGTAGCTTTGACGCCTTTTTTATCTGGTTTAAATGATAATAGATAGAAGTGGGCGGCTGATTCTTCGGAGTTTATTTTGAACTAGCTCCTGTCCACGTGAAGATTTAATTTTTTTAACGTAACCCTTATCCTTTTTCTAAAATAAGTTACTCCTTACATCAGCTATCTGCAATTAAGGCTCAAACCTAACACCACACAGAGAGGGCAGCGGCCGGCTGGGCAGCGAAGCGGCGAGCAGTTTCAGTGTATCATATAATTTTAAACTTTATCTTCATCACTATACTATTGTGCGTGTGGTAGGTAGGTACATAGTATCGCTTCAGAAACTTGAAAAGGTCGCTCGGCCACCCGCAACCCCACGAACGGAAAAACGCTAAAGGGATGTGTGGGTCTAAAAACTAAAATTTTTAAAAACCCTTCGACACAAAAATAAAACTAAAAACTAACAAATACTATTTTAAACATATGATTATTATCGTCACATGTAGGTATGGGTAGGTACCTACCCATTATGTAAGTTGAAATATTTTAATTTTCCAAGCGTCGCGTCGTCGCGTCGGGGACCGCTAAAGTTCGTCATTTTTTTTGAATTTTTCGGAGTACCTAGATAGGTAAATTGTTTTGTGGCAATCTGCAACTATATCTAATACTAGCTTCTGCGAGCGGCTTCGCCCGCGTGATCCCTAGGAAACATATTCCCGGGATGAAAAGTAGCTTATGTGCTATTCCAGACTATAATATATTTGTTCTAAATTTCATTAAGATCCGTTCTGGCGTGATTGAGTACCTAACAAACAACCAAACTTTCACATTTATAATATTACTCGTTTGGTTTAAAGCGAAATTATAACCATCTTCCCCTCGACATTATAATTATTAAAGGATATTGCAAACTGTCGTAAGCCGTTTTCCGAAGCTACTCGCTAGCCTCTAAGCGCCAAGCTAGCCGCCTGCCTGTGCGTTCGCGACCACGCGAATTCACGCGCGATGGCTTATTATTAGCGTTTTTCATGTGTAACTTTGGTGTTTCTATACCGATTTCTATGATTCTTTTTTTATGGAATAGTTAATAATGTTAACTTTTATTAATGTTAATTAGGGACGACTGAGAGTTTTATAAACGTAAGAGTAGACAAATACAATCAGAAAGCTTCGAACTGCTAAGCTATCGGGAGTTACACGTGTTATTGTTCGTCAATCATAAAATATAGACATATGCTGTCGTTGGATATTTTTTATATAATTTTAAGGAGAAAATTTCCGTCATACATGATTTCTGTGTAGGTTGCACACGCGACGGAAGCTTAAAAAATGGAGTAACTTCTCCCGTTTTCCCAACATTTCCCTTCACTGCTCTGCTCCTATTGATTGTAGCGTGATTAAAAGTATACTATAACCTGCTCAGGAGTATGAATAATAATTTTACCAAGTTTCATTAAAATCCGTCGAGTAGTTTTTGTTTCTATAACGGTTATGCAGACAGACAGACAGACAGACAAAAATTGTACTGATTGCATTTTTGGCATCAGTATCGATCCCTAATCACTCCCTGATAGTTATTTTGGAAATATATTTCATGTACAGAATTGACCTCTCTACAGATTTATTATAAGTATAGATAGACTAGCTTCTGCCAGCGGCTTCGCCCGCGTGATCCCTAGGGAACATATTCCCGGGATGAAAAGTAGCTTATGTGCTATTCCAGACTATAATCTATCTTTGTTCTAAATTTCATTAAGATCCGTTAAGCCGTTCTGGTGTGATTGAGTAACAAACAACCAAACTTTCACATTTATAATATTACTCGTTTGGTGTAAAGCGAAAATTATAACCATCTTCCCCTCGACATTATAATTATTAATGGACTAGCTTCTGCCAGCGGCTTCGCCCGCGTGATCCCTAGGGAACATATTCCCGGGATGAAAAGTAGCTTATGTGCTATTCCAGACTATAATTTATCTTTGTTCTAAATTTCATTAAGATCCGTTAAGCCGTTCTGGCGTGATTGAGTAAAAAACAACCAAACTTTCACATTTATAATATCTATTACTCGTTTGGTGTAAAGCGAAATTATAACCATCTTCCCCTCGACATTATAATTATTAAAGGATATTGCAAACTGTCGTAAGCCGTTTTCCGAAGCTACTCGCTAGTGCTAGCCTCTAGGCGCCAAGCTAGCCGCCTGCCTGTGCGTTCGCGACCACAAAAATAATCCTTATAGCATGATTCAGTATTCACGCGCGATGGCTTATTATTAGCGTTTTTCATGTATAACTTTGGTGTTTCTATACCGATTTTTATGATTCTTTTTTTATGGAATAGTTAATAATGTTAACTTTTATTAATGTTAATTAGGGACGACTGAGAGTTTTATAAACGTAAGAGTAGACAAATACAATTAGAAAGCTTCGAACTGCTAAGCTATCGGGAGTTACACGTGTTATTGTTCGTCAATCATAAAAGATAGACATAATATGCTGTCGTTGGATATTTTTTATATAATTTTAAGGAGAACATTTCCGTCATACATGATTTCTGTGTAACTTTCACCATTAAGGTTGCACACGCGACGGAAGCTTAAAAAATGGAGTAACTTCTCCCGTTTTCCCAACATTTCCCTTCACTGCTCTGCTCCTATTGATTGTAGCGTGATGAAAAGTATACTATAACCTGCTCAGGAGTATGAATAATAATTGTACCAAGTTTCATTAAAATCCGTCGAGTAGTTTTGTTTCTATAACGGTTATACAGACAGACCGACAGACAGACAGACAAAAATTGTACTGATTGCATTTTTGGCATCAGTATCGATCCCTAATCACCCCTTGATAGTTATTTTGGAAATATATTTCATGTACAGAATTGACCTCTCTACAGATTTATTTTATGTATAGACTAGCTTCTGCCAGCGGCTTCGCCCGCGTGATCCCTAGGGAACATGTTCCCGGGATTAAAAGTAGCTTATGTGCTATTCCAGACTATAATCTATCTTTGTTCTAAATTTCATAAAGATCCGTTAAGCCGTTCTGGCGTGATTGAGTAACAAACAGCCAAATTTTCACATTTTCTTTTTTTTTTTCCGTTTTTCTATTGATTGTAGCGTGATGAAAAGTATACTATAACCTGCTCAGGAGTATGAATAATAATTGTACTAAGTTTCGTTAAAATCCGTCGAGTAGTTTTTGTTTCTATAACGGTTATACAGACAGACAGACAGACAGACAAAAAATTTACTGATTGCATATTTTTTGGCATCAGTATTGATCCCTAATCACCCCCTGATAGTTATTTTGGAAATATATTTCATGTACAGAATTGACCTCTCTACAGATTTATTATAAGTATAGATAGATATGTGACGATAATAATTATAGTAGGTTTAAAATATTATTTGTTCGTTTTAGTTTATTTTTTGTGTCGGGGGGTTTTAAAATTTATAATTTTACTTTTATTTTGTCTTTTTTAAAGTACCTAAGTATAAATACCTATGAGTAAAATATTTATAGTGACTAGTTAGTAGGTGGGTAGTTAGATCCCCTCTTCAACCATTAAAGAGCTGATGATCTTCAAACGGCTGATCAGGTCATGGTTACCTACCTTTAAAGTAACACGGTATCAAATTTCAAATCTATCGGACATAAGGAAGTTAGTCAGAACCCCTCATCAACGGTAGTTTCGAGCTGATGATCTTCAAACAGCTGAACTCATGGAACAAAGCTAAGAACACTCGGGATAAAATTATCTATGACACAAAAAAACTAAACGAAAATCGGTTCATCCGTTTGGGAGCTAGGATACCACAGGCAGATAGATAGGTACACAGAGACAGACACGTTAAACTTATAACACCCCTCTTTTTGCGACGGGGGTTAAAAAATTTACGCGTTGCGTCGCTTCTACTCTGCCGCAGTGGTAATTGAGCCTAATTGATCCCATTTAATTACCCACCTTGGAAATCTAAACCTTACCCTAACATGTCATATTTAAAGTAATGGTTACCTACCATGTTCTTTCAATATAATTGAAGTAATACGGTACCAAATTTCGAATCGATAGGACATACGGAAGGTAGTCAGATCCCCTCATCAAGTATTAATGAGCTGATGGTCTTCAAATGGCTGATCAGGTCATGGTTACCTTACCATTGGTATACTTTCAATATCATTGAAGTAACACGGTACCAAATTTCAAATCGATCGGACATAAGGAAGTTAGTCAGATCCCCCTCATCAACTAGAAAAGAGCTGATGATCTTCAAACGTCGGAACAGATTTTCATGAAACAAAGCTAAAAACACTCGGGATAAAATTATCTTTGACACATAAAAACTAAACGAAAATCGGGTCATCCGTTTGGGAGCTACGTTATAACACCCCTGTCTTTGTGTCGGGGGTTAAAAAGGCCACTTTAGTAGATTATCTAATATATAGAATCTAATATTAAGTATTAACCAGCAATCTGTCAAAGAAGACGGGGAGGAATCGGAATCAGAAAATATGACGCCACTTCCACTTGGGGTCATATTATTTTCTGAAAGATTATTGAAAGAGCCTCAGGAAACAGCATCATTTGTTACGGAAACAAAAAATCGATCATTAAAAAAACAAAATGTAAACAATGATTGGACGCATAATAGGAAGTGTCGGGTAATAAAACAGATCTCATATAGAATATTTTAAAAGCTTGTGTGTTGTTTTTCATTATCAACAAAAAAAATCGGTTTAAGGAGAAAAAAGTTGGAAGCCATAAAATGGGTTTTGCAAGAAAAGAAATCGTCGAATGCAAGAGTTACAAGGAGCGTCGGTGAATGCATGAATGAGACATACATCATTTTACAGCTCGTAAAAAGTGTGTTATTTTACATTATGGACACAAAAAAAATCAACAGGAGAAAAAAGTTTGAAGCCTATGTGTCTTGCCAGAAATAAAGTCGTCGAATGTAAAGGTGATTTTACACCCATATTTACACCGGCGCGGCGAGGCGAGGCGCGAATTGGATGAGCGAGAATTGAAATTTTTATGGCAAAATTTCTATCCACGCCCTGCCCATCTTTGGTGTAAAAGATACGCGAGGAAGTGCGTGGCGAGAATTGAATTATTTGTTAGCTAAAATATTGAACTTTATCGTTGTAGGAAAAGTTTTCAAACGGATACAAGTCTCGCACCTGCCATCGATGCATAGATGGGCAGGGTGTGGATAGAAATTTTGCCATAAAAATTTCAATTCTCGCTCATCCGTTCCACGCCTCGCTTCGCCGGTGTATAACCACTGAGGGTTTCCCTCAATCTTTTCATAATTTTGTTTTACCACTTTGTCGGCGTAACCTACCCATACCAAATTCTAATTTTCTAGTGCTTAACTTCTCTCGAGCTAAACCACAGACAGACCGACAGACGGACATGGCGAAACTATAAGGGTTCCGTGTTGACTACAGAACCCCAAAGATGAATGAAACCAACTGTGACTATGGCGTTCATGTCTGTATTCCTCTTTAAAGATTATAGTCGTAAAGGTTCCGTGTTTGCGGGAGTGCAGATCTGCATCATCGTGCGGGTTTTTTACGCACACGCGCGTAGGTTCGTTTTGTGGATTCACGGCGGCTCTGACTAATATCATTCAATGCTGTGGTGATAGGTAGTGCAGTGCAGAGCGTCGCGTCTGTTTTGATATTAAAAATGGTTATTAGTGTGGAACTCATTCAAGATGCTGCAGCTAAACTGTTAGGTTTTTGTACAAACACAAGTCAAGCCCATCCATAATCACGCATAGCTCTGCGAGACTCGGTGTGCCATATCTTGCGTCTACCCTGCACCCACGCGCTTGTGCGCATGTTTCTCCGCTTGTAGGCGCGTGATCTGCATTTTCTGTTGTACTATGCGTGTTTTCTATACAAACGGAGATACTTCTAAGCAACGTTAGAACATTCATCAATCAAATTCTGCCGCGTTAGTTCGGCACTTGGTGTGTCATATATCAGCTGAATATGTTGGCACGTAAAATCAGCTGCGGAACTTCGGTCGCGTACCTTCGGCATGGTGTATTTAGACACTTAAATAAAACGTTCAAATTTGTTCCCACATCAGGATGTGGATTTAATGTTATTATTATTGCATACATAATAAAATTAGAGGAAGTAGGTGCTGGGCCTCTTGTATGCGAAGGTGTTGAGGCGTTTGTGGTGGTGCACGCGCTTGGGCAGCGGGAATCTGATGTGGCTGTTGTGGAACTGCTTCACCTGCGGCCGGCGGCATGCTGACGCCTTGATTACTTCCACTTTGATGATCTGTTATAACGAAAAAGTTGTAGTAAATTGATAAATATTAACTGTATTTTTGTTCTATAATAATTTTACTGGTTTAAGATAAAATTAATAGAGAAATAACAAAATAAATAATTGGAAAAGTGCCCAGAAACACTGGCAGCCTTGCGGTGCTGAATGGCAAACAATAAATAACATGATCAACTACTCATTCCATGAATGCACTCTCTAGATTACTACATTTTAAGGCTTGTTTCCTATAAAACAGCAAGAAGACATGGATAGCATCAAACAGATTGTCTTTCCAAGAAGTGGGCATGTGTGTTGAAGATAGCTTGGATAACTATGCGAATTTCATGCATACTGCTCAAATGCAACAACGCACTAACATTAATAACTATATAAGCTACTTAGTCAGGGGATTTAGGCCTAAAACTTGACTTTGTTGTCTATGCCTTTCCTATAAAGCTGATGAGTTTGTTTGGTTGAACAAGCTAATCTCATTAACTACTGGTTTGAATAGAAATTTTTTTGAATAACATTGAGGATGGTTATTTATACTATTATTATAAAGAGGTAAAGTTTGTGAGTTTGTAGGTGGCAATCTTTGGATTTACTGAACCAATTTTAACAATTAAAATAGCAAGTTACATTATTGGTGAGTATCGTAAGCTATACATTATCCTGAAAAATACCACCAAACAGAGTGGGTATGGGTCAGCTCATAGGCTATATTACATCACTCTGCGACTAATCAACTAACAGGTGAGATTTCATGAAAATGTAATGCACAGCAAGTTGCTCCAGTCAGATAGTATTAGCATAGATTTTCAAATTACTTCAGTGTTCACACAAACTGTAGATTAGAAATAAAACTAGCCAAATAAGGCACATGAATTGTAATTCATGTGCCTTATTTGGCTAGTAGTTAATAGCAGTAATGAAGTTACCTGGATGGAGTGAGCGCGGGCTCTGTGCCTAGCTCCCATGTCGCGGTAGCACTGAGTGACGGCGCCGCCGACGCTGAGGTCGCGGTACTCACGGTACATGTTGTGTACTCCCGAGCGGGACTCATAACGCAGCCAGATACCAAAGTTCTTGATCTTCACTGGGCTCCTTTCGGGGATTTCCTAGAAATTGTAATGATTGGTTTTGAATAAAGATAAATGACAGTTTTTTTTAGAAATTGATACTTTTTGTTTTCGTTTCAGTTTATTCCAAAAATAATTGAACCGAGCTGATACTGACCCAAAAATGAAAGATATATTATGTAGGCACAAATGGACAATGTTTATCTAGAAACTGACCTAGTGAATGGTACTGTGAGAGGTCACAGTACCATTGTTTCATCTGATTGGATCCTGAGAGTTACTTAAATTGTACTTTTTTAAGTTCATTGTTTCTTGAGAACTAGAAAAGAAGAGTACTGCACATAGTTACAGTATGATTATTTTTTCTTTGCCTATGCGAAGTACATCGCAATTGATAGCACAGGATGTCAATTTGACAAGAAACATAGAACAGCGCATGCGTGGGTAGGTCGCTTTTGCAGTCTCAGTCCCTCGTATACATTTGATGCATACTTGGTTCCTACTTACTCAATGCAATACGACTGTTGATATGAAAAGTGTTATTATTTTAAATTATTTAATTTGGTTTTTCTTACTGTTTAATTTGTGTTTTGTGTGTTTTTGTGGTATATATGTTTGTTGTGTTACTTTGTGACCTTGTTATTATTACTGGTTGTGTTTCTTACTTGTTAACAATACAAAACATATAAACCAGAAAAATATTCTACATACGTAACACTTCGATGGGACCTGCACGGTTGTCACTTTACATTTCAGTAAATATCATCAACACAATGTGCTTCATAAGAAATGCTTGCTCAAGCATTTACTCCTAAAATACTTAAAATTCCCAAGCAGGGCTATGCATAGCAACAAGTTATTAAAGACAGAAAACTCAACTTGTTGATAAAGTTGCAGCAGCATTTCAGCATGAAATGCACCAAGGGTAAACCATATACAATAATCAGGGTGAGGTATCAAAATAATACTAACCCTGATGGAGACAATTTCACCAGTGGTCTTCTTGAACTTCTTCAGTTGACGCAAGAAGTACCAGAAACGGGACTTAGCCACAATCTGGTCTGGGGAGAAGATCCTCATCTTGTATAGAGGAGGCTTGGGCTCGCTCTCCGAAGGGAGCTTGCGGCCGATGACCTCATACTCCTTCAACTGAAACAGACGTGAATATTTACACATCAGCGCATGCTTACCATAGGAATTATAAAATCAACTTTTTCAGAAGTTTTGTTGTATTTGATTAGCACACACGAACTCATTTAATTTCGTATCACTTTTACACAATAAATTTGAAGAATTCTTGATCAAACACGAGTACAGAGTGTACGGCATCACAACATGACATAACCTAAAAGCACCCCTATTTTTGTGTCAATAAAGTTGTATCCACTACGAGTTAGAAACAAAATTGTATCCCATATTATATTATTCTTCACGACGAATTAGATTTTATTCACAAATGTTAGAAACGATGAAGTATCCCGTAAAATTAATTTGACTGCGAGCACCGACAACGTGTACGCCTCACTTATATCCGAATCGCCACTTTTTTAACCACTGGTTTTCTTGTTCTGGTACTGATTTGGATTTAAGGACTAATTTGATTTATTTTTGTATCAATTTACCACATATTTTTCACAAAATTACGAGACTCACCTCTCCTTTAGCCTTCATTTTCGGAGGTTTTAGTCTGAAAAGAATCTGTCAACGGAAGCGGAACACAGACGCGAAAAAAAGATGGCGTCAAATTACTGAAGTTGCCATATAACAAAAAGCAATTAATAAAAAAAAAACAGCATGGTTGTGAACACGAATCAGTTTGCTGTTCCGTGGTTGTGAACGTTGTATCGAAAAAGGAATAAATAAAATTATACCAACGATGAATAAACTTCAAAAAATCTTCAGCCTCCGAAAGCGTTTTTGCCAATGTCATCTTGGTTCACACTTTAGCACAGTGGCGTAGCTAGCATATGTGTTATACCCAGGGCGTATAAACGTGGTGTCACCCCAGAAATTAATCCAAGTAATCATGAGATGCTTCTTTCGTTCTGGTAACGCCAGTAGCATTAGCTAGCAAGCCTTTTTTCGAAAAGGACGTGTTTCATTTTTGCTGCAGGTTTTTATTTTCAGGAATGTTCTTACATCACACTTACAAACAAAATCCCAACTCGCACCTCGCTTCGGATAAATAACTATATTTTCATCATTATAACAATTAAAACGAAAAGAAAAAAAAAGGCTTTTATTTCTATACAGAAGGTAATAAACAGTAATCAAAATCAAAGTAACATAAAAATATCTTAGATAAATAAAAATATAAAGTGATTTAAAAATGAAAGTAATTAAAAAGTAACATATAAATAAAAAGTATCATAAAATAAAATAAATAACTGCAATCTACTGTGTTTATTCTTCTGCTAGAACCCCTCTGCAGGTGAAAGCCTCGTCCAAGGCTGTCCAGTCTTCTCTAGATTTGGCTAGTTCAAACCAATCCACACCGGCGACTTTTAACTACGTCATCTTCCCATCTTGCGCAGGGTCTTCCTCTTTTCCTCTTACCAAGTGGGCCTTTCCATGCTGTAACTTTTTTAGTCCATCTCTGGTCTTGCAAGCGTGCTACATGTCCAGCCCATTTCCATTTTAAGTAGCCTCCACACTATTCCCGAAGTTGATCGAAGTTGAGCGAATACGATAGTGTGGAGGGGCACTTGGCTTCGCCTCGTGCAACTTCGCTTCGCCTCGGGCGACTTCCAGTTGTTGTCGGTTTTTGCGCCCGAGTCAAAGGACTCGAAGTTCGAACACGAAGCGTCTGCCCACACTACTCGGGTCACTTCGGCTCACTTCGGTAAATACGCACGTATTTTTATTACGCGAGAGTACACATTGCAACGGCAGTTGCCACATGAACGTTATCCATTATGCCTATCGTGAAGGGAACGGGGGGAACGGGCGACTGAGTTCCTCGCGAAGTTGCTCGAGGTGTGTGGACACCTACTTCGGACTTCGGTCAACTTCGGAGAGCACTTCGCTTAGTGCAACTTCGGAATAGTGTGGAGGAAGCATTAGAGTCAGCGCTTGTACCAGTCCATCTTTGGCCTTAGTTGTTTCCCTAGAAACCTATATGCCAAATTTGGTCGTAAAAAGCTGAAATTTTTCGGATTTCGGCTGTGCGTTGTCTGTAAGTCGCTCACTCAGTAACGTAACGATTAACGTTAACATTATAATAACGGAAGATTTTTATATATTTGGATGGGTCTAAAAAATAATAAAACTGACGCTTTATCAACTGCATGTTCGGATAAAAAAGACGAAAACGTACCTGTGGGACGTTTACTTGCTTAGATATTGTCATATATATAAATATGGTTTTTCATTCACCTGTGAATAAATATGTATGGCTGAATACAATTCTATTATCCGAAATAATGGTTTTCCGAAGACGCATATACCCCAATTAGTTCGGACTAGCTGATGCCCGCAGCTTCGCCCGCTTTACAAATTAAATACTAAAACTTTCCTCGAGAACCACTCTATCCATTGAAGAAAACAACATGAAAATCGGTGCAGTCGTTTTTGAGTTTATCGCAAACACACATGCGCAGTGGAGGACTTTGTTTTAAAATATGTAGTGATAATCGACGCTCTACTGTAACTTTATGGACTGACGATCAAAATACACAGTGCCATTTTATTTTCACTTAACCGGTTAAGTTATGTAAGTTATGTATGAATTACCTTGAATGTTTGATTTACGTACAGTCGCCAGCACATCAGGCTATACAAAACTGTCAAATTTTCCCGATCAAATTTGAAGTGTACGTTACCCCAGCAAGAAAGTATCTCCTAGAGTTATGTGAGTAGAACGTATAGTTGGTGCCTTATCTGGTGTAAATGTGCCCCCACATAAAAAATGTGTGCCCCCTGTCGTTTTGGAATAAAACGGAAAAAACAATTCTTGCTGGGGTAACGTTTTTCTAGCAGGAAAATTCTAAACGAATGATCGGAGAGAGAAAAATTGTGCATGGCCAGAGAGCTTACATGTGTGCCAAAATGTGCCCCCAAAAATAAAATCTGTGCCCCTTCAGATTTACGAGATATATATTGCATTTCCTGCTGGAGTAACGTTTTGATGAATCGTATATCTCTATAACCATTGCATGTGCCCCTGTAGAATAAACATACACTAGTAGCTCTTAATGTGTGCCCATATGTGCCCCAAATTAGATTTAAGAAAATATTTATAGTTTTCAAGTTATCGCTACATTGCTTGCATGAACAGTTTTGAAACTTTGTATGGTTATTATTAGCGTCAAGAAGGACCGAATACAGTTCTAAGCTAACTTATACCTTGTCTATATCTCCGTATATCTCGTAAATCTGAAGGGGCACAGATTTTATTTTTGGGGGCACATTTTGGCACACATGTAAGCTCTCTGGCCATGCACAATTTTTCTCTCTCCGATCATTCGTTTAGAATTTTCCTGCTAGAAAAACGTTACCCCAGCAAGAATCGTTTTTTCCGTTTTTTTCCAAAACGACAGGGGGCACACATTTTTTATGTGGGGGCACATTTACACCAGATAAGGCACCAACTATACGTTCCACTCATTTAACTCTAGGAGATACTTTCTTGCTGGGGTAACGTACACAAATTTGAACCCAAAAACTTTAGGAATAAAGTTGAAAGTCTAACAAAGAAATTTGACAGATTGTAGTAGCTTATTGTGCTGGCGTCTGTACCTATCAAAACAATGTTACCGTTCCATTCCGCACAGTTCTAAAGTGAGTGATAGACGGGCCAGCAAGTACGTGGACTTACACTACGATTATTTTATCTTTGCCCATGCGAAGTTAGCTTTTAGTGACGACCGCGCAGGTCCCATCGCGTAAAAAAGTGTTACGTTCGTAGAATATTTTTCTGATTGATACGTTTTGTGTTATTAATAAGTAAGAAACATAACAAGGTCACAAAGTAACACAACAAACATATACAGCACAAAAAAACACAAAACACAAATGAAACAGTTAGAAAAACCAAAATAAATATTTTAATTAAAACAATAACACTTTTCGTACCACCAGTCGTATTGCATTGAGTAAGCGGGACACAAGTATGCATCGAACGTATACGAGGGACTGAGACTGCATACGTGACCTACCCGCGCATTCGCTGTTCTATGTTTCTTGTCATATTGACATTCTGCGCAATCGATTGCGACGTACTTCGCATGGGCAAAGATAATATAATCGTACTGTATAAGTTGACGACCTTTTTCGCGCGTGTGTCACCGTAAGTACGCGTACTTTTTAACAAGACACGTAGAGAAAACTTTAGAACACAAGGCACAGATAGCTCGCTCCTGGATGTTTCAAACTACGATATGCGACATGAAAAATGAGTAATATTTTTATTTCACGCTTGATTATCACCTTGAACTCAACTTCGCTCATTACTGAGCTTATGCCTCTTTTACGTTTTCTTCGTAACATGTTTCAAACGTGTTACCTGGAGAAAGACCTTTACATAACAAAGTCACTTTATTCTCATTGACCCTTTATACTTTGGCACATAATAATTCCTCGCCAAGGTTGGTCTCTGGATGGGTAACAATTTTAACATACCGAGATTCCTCCTTGCCTCGGAAAGCACGTGCTCTCGGCTGTCATTTGTAAATATTTGGCAGTCGTTACGGATTGTCAGAAGCCAGTTTAAATCTGATTCAATTTTTACCCAGTTTACGGGTTGTGGAGGTCTGGAAGGTAGCCACTCCACGTAAAACACTGCTATTCAGCTGCATCCGTTTTGACTGGAAGCCCACCACAATATAGTTGGGAAAAGGGTAGGCAGATGATGACATAACTCTAAGGGTTGTTTATGTTGCTAGCAAATCCGATGTAGGCTAACATAAGAAGTAAGAACTCATGGAGAATGGTTATACGTCAGCATAGACATATTTATATATTTTTTATCTCTATGTACAGTCGCCAGCACATCAAGCTACAACAATCTATCATTTTTTTATAGATTTTCAACTTTATCGCTGAAGTATTAGGTTGAAGGTTGATTGGGAAAATTTGAAAGTTTCGGATAACTTGATGTGCTGGCGACTGTACGTCAGTCATAAACGAATGAACTACTCATCTGAATAGCCGTCAAGTTGACATGACAGTGACACTTTTGTGACAGTGACTGAGTGATAATGACATTGGTTGTTCACGTTCTATTTGCATGCCTGATTGCCTGCAGTCTTATACGCTAGGATAATTATTGTGTTCTGTGGTCTTATAGGTAGTAGTACTCTATGCATGCCTGTTTTGCATGCTCTGTTGAAGTGTTGAGTGCCTTTACGAACTTAGAAATTAATCGTTTAAAACAGTAATATGTGACTATTACGGAGAAAATAGTAGTTATTAATCATGTTCTCGAGGAAACTAACACGGGTAGTTAAGTATGGACTGTACGGTAGTGTTGCTATCGGCGGCACAGTTACGGCTGTGAAACTCAACGATGGTGATTACGACTCCTTGGCCATCGTGAGGCTCTCCAGGACAGCATTCACCGCTGTGGAAATCGGAAGAACGTATAAATCCATGCTGTATAGCAAAGATTGGGATAAAAGCTCGAAAGAATATTTGGAGGTCAAGAGTGAAGCTCACAAAATTGGGGCAGGGAAATTGCTCGAGCTATGTAAAGCCAACAAAGGTGTGTACATAAAAGTTGGGCAGCATGTAGGTGCGCTCGACTACTTACTGCCTAATGAGTATGTGCAAACAATGAGAATATTGCATAAAGATGCTCCACAAAATACTGTGGAGGAGCTGTATAAAGTTATCAGAGAAGACTTGAAACAGGATGTAAGTAGAAAAAATAAATTAAATTCTCTTATCCTTAAACTAATTAATATTTTTTGTATGTCAGAATGTTATCTAATAATTACACAATGTTTTCACATTTTAGCCCAAAGAGTTATTTGATGAATTTGACCCAGAACCCCTAGGAACGGCATCATTAGCCCAAGTACACAGAGCTAAACTGAAAGATGGCACAGAGGTAGCAGTCAAAGTTCAACATTACTTTGTTAGAGGCAATGTAAAGATAGACTTAAAATGGATGGAGTTAATAATCACAGCAATGTCTAAAGTATTCCCTGATTTTGAAATGCAATGGTTGATTGATGAAACTAAAAAGAATATAGCAAAGGAATTGGATTTTGTACAAGAAGGTCATAATGCTGAAAGAGTATCTAAATTATTTGAGGATTATAAATGGTTGAAGGTGCCAAAGATTTTCTGGGACTATAGTACAGAAAGGGTCCTTGTCATGGAGTATGTGAGTGGGGGTCAAGTGAATGATGTAAAGTATATAAATGTAAGTACAAACACTGTATGTTGCATGATAGGTACCTTTGTAGTGCACTTATTGAACATTCCTATGTTCATCCAAGTACAGTAACTTGTATTTGTTTTCCCTACTTGTTGGTACTGTGTCTATATAGGTTTTATAAATTAATAGTATGGCAAAAGAAAAACTATCACAATTTTTTTGAGAAGCATTTCATAGATCATTTATTACCTTGACCCAAATTGTCATTTTTCATAAGTTCCAAAAGGCACATTTTATATAACAAACTATAATATATTTTGTACAAGTAACCTAAAGTAACTACTAAATATTTATAAACAACTAGACAAATAATCACAAAATTATACAATTATTAAAGCAAATACATCATTTGGCATCAAAAACATTCATCCACATATCTGTCAAAGGCAAAAGTGCCCAGAAAACTGGCAGCATTGCTGCATTGAATGGCTATGCTGATTCTTTGGCCAAAGAAAAGCCCAGCCTTCAGCTCATGAGAATAGTCAACGTGTTGTTTGCTGATGTCCAGAAAGACTTGATGAGAAAACACACCCCATCAGCCTAATGTTTCAACCCCAAAAGGCTCAAATATAACTCCCAGTTATGTTGTTATATTTGTGCCATTTGAGATTTTCTGTAACTGCCGAAGCCACCCTAGCATAGCCTGCTGTGCAAAGAAGATAAATAATATAAGTTCCAAAAGTATTACTGCACACAAGAATATTAAATATTACATCATAGACAATAGAGAAGTCAAATGATGAAATTGCATAAATTATGACTGTTTTCTGAAAACAGTATAATACTGTAAAATTACGTAAATTAAACTTCTCTTGTCAATAGAACAGATATAAAATTAAAATTGTTGCTTTTTATAGAGAAAATAATGTTGCAATTATTTGTATTCAACAAACTATACACAGGCAGATGAACAAGGTCATAGATTTTTCTAAGGCTAACTGAACACACACATGATGTATATTGAAAACAATTTGCAAAGCTGCTTAGACTTCTTTTTCTGATTTACAATGATGTAAAATTTTGATTTTACCCTTTTAGGAGCACAAAATTAACAGATATGATCTATGTAAAAAGCTGGGTGACCTGTACTCGCACATGATCTTCATCAGTGGCTTTGTGCACAGCGACCCCCATCCTGGGAACATACTTGTAAAGAAGGATCCAAAGGACAAGGATGTTACCGTCTACTTGCTGGACCACGGTTTGTATGCTGTAAGTTGTAGCAAAGTGTTTCATACAGGTATTCATTGATTGGTGATGTCCAGAAAGACAAAAACACCACTATTGTTTTACTGGTAAAGGATTACCAGTAAAAAAAAAAATAGTAGTATTTTTACCAAGTAAATCTTCAGTTTGACATGTTAGCTTTAGCCTTTCCTTCTACATATAAAATTCTGCAAAGATGTAGTACTTGTATGTATATAAATCAGGCTGGTTTCCGCAACTCCACGACTAAGCACGTATTTTGCGTGCAGAGTTCCAGTATCTACTGGGGTATTTAGTTGTGTTCTATAACAATGAAAACATAACCCTGTCTTGCTGTCGCATGTCGCGCAGTCGGGTGCTTGAAAAAACTTTTTTGTGTTGTTGGCAGAGTACCAATTGACGCACTTATATCATGGCGTTATACCTATGAATAAATATTAATTAGTCTGGAACTCGTGACTGGCCATAACAATATCACGAACTACGTGCCCCGAATCAAGATGTTAAATACTAGGTTACGGTCAGATATGATTCACAAATAAAATGTTATAGTCGGCAAAACGGCGCGGCTCTTGGTTACGTTAAAGCTGAAATTAAAACTACAGCTCGACAGACTTGTATCGCGAATACACGACAATTCTAAGCGACAATACGCGGCCGTCGTCATACTTTATGACGCGAGTAAACGTTAGGCCGCGGACACGAACTTAGCGGGCAAGGAGCATTTGCTGGGACTATCGGCGCGTTTTAGTGCATAGATTTATATGGAATTGCCCGCGCCCGCCGACGCCGCCGCCCCGATTTCGTGTCCGCGGCTTTAGAGCGTTTACACACTTCATTTGACCGGAGTCCCAAAAATGCTAATCATATGAGAGGCAGTATGCTGTAGATCCGAACTCGACTTTTACGAATTCAGTTGATATCCAACTCCGATGGAACTGAATTCGGACATTCGTATCGCATAGCAGTGTGGAACCGTACTTACATCCTAGCCAAAGTTTGATGGTGTCAATTTCCTGAAGCCTGAATATTTTTTTCCTTTCAGCAATTGACTGAAAAATTTCGGTATCATTATTCAAAACTATGGCTATCGATAATAGATCGAAACCGGGATGAGATGAGGGTCCACGCGGAAGAGTTGGGGATACACAAGGAGCTGTATGGATTGTTTGCTTGTATGGTCACGGGGAGACCATGGGACACTATTATGAAAGGCATTGGTCGGACTAGGCCAACGTCAGATGAGGCAAGTACCTAATAGAAACTATTGTTTGTTATTTAAAGCGTAGTACTTAAAGCTAAATTGTGTATTTTTATTTTTCCAGAAATCAACATTCCAAAATGAGTTACCAAACATTTTGCACTATGTTACACAATGTCTAGAGCAGGTCGACCGGCAGGCGCTGCTAGTACTGAAAACGAACGATCTTATTCGTAGCATAGAATACGCGCTCGGCATGCAAGACCGTATGTGCGGGTTCGTTATCATGAGCCAGTGTTGTGTACAAAGTGTGTACAACCAGGAGTATCAGGTATGTTCTTTATTTAAAATAAATTATGAAACTGTCAAGATTGAGAGTTCTTTTTTTAAAATTGGTTGTGAAACTGCCAAAAGGTTGTGCATTTGTAATATTTTTTCGTAATTGTTTGCGCACTATGAAGGTTGCAATGTAACAATCTCAGTCGCTTTGCAACTACACTCTTTATTTACCGTATGATGAATACTAGTTCTAAATTAATCACGTTTTATTTTAATAGTTTACTCTAAAGACAGTTTATTATAATTTCATTTTTGTTTCAGAACTCAACAAACATTTTCAAGAGATCATTTTTAAACCTCAAGTTTGGCTGGTCATTAGTGTTGTTATATTTCTACAGTTTATACCAAAACATACATTTTAAACTATCTTTTAAATAACAAAGATTTACTTAGTTAATATTTGAAATGGGAATTTTTAAGTCTGAACAGAGTCACTAGAAGCTTTGATAGTCTATTATAGCCTATTTAGAATGTAAAGCTTACTTATTTAACGTGGATTACGAGAAATAGGCTTAATACGACGAATCAATAGAACATTTTGCAAGGCAATATTTTAAATACGCATCGCGATACAATTTTAAACGCTCTGTATAACATGCTGCAGCGCTTACAATCTAATCATATGAAATTATTACAACAATGATAAATGTTCTGTATCCAATATAACGCTGTATAACTGTCACCGGAAAATGGCAGACTCGTTAAAATTTGAACTTGATTAGATTATAATTTCTCGATATTATGAGAAATCGTTTTGTAAAAAATATATCCCATCCAAATTCAATACATCCATGTCATATTTAGAAAAAATAGTTTACAATTTCACGCGATATTTTACGATCTTTCGGCGTTTGCCATTTTCTGGTGATACAACTAACGATATAGTTTAACTGTTAAGCTTCGGTTGTGTTTAGTGTAATATAAATAAGGGGCACGGCAAGAATAATTAAGGTATAATACTCGGTATGGTTCACAGGTGACGTAGCTCACATACTATTAACTCATGTAAAATAGTTACACTAGTCCAAATAATACCTCCAAAGGCAGAGTATTATTTTTGTACATAATCCACTGTAAATCTGAAAATAACTGTAAATAATTAATCAGCTAGCGCAATTTTATACCATGTATAATACTGTTATATTGTTAAATACCTATTATTTTTTAAATATTAGATGTGTTTATTTAACAAGTTGTTTTACTACTGTTTTAAACATAATCAGAGTGCCAATTCTACTAATTTTTTGGGTTCCGAACATCCGTAAGCAACGGAACCCTTATAGGATCACTCGGGTGTCTGTCTGTCTGTTACAGGCAGATTATAAGCATTTTTGACAGAAAGCGACTGATTCGAATGCGAACGTTGCTTAAAAAATTGTAGAATTGGCCCTCTGATAATAACATTGCGGACCCACCATACTTACATACCACATAACTTGAATTACGCACAGTCTATTTCTAGACCTAAATAAAAGCACAGTCTTTTTTTTTGTATTATTTATTTTATTCGATCAAAATCTGAAACTTCACGACGGCAGCTTCTTTTCCAAGACCGACAACTTAGTGCTCAATGTAGACAGGTCACCTTGTAATTTTAACAAAACATTAGTAAAGTTGTCGCGACTCTTCCTGCCACCTACTCTGAACATGGAGGTACTGGATATACGACACGATAAGTCGGACTTCTTGAAGCCTGTAAACATGGGGTGCTGCGCTTGCATCTGGTTACCTTGAATGTGGAGCTGATTCAATGCCATTGTTTCATTCGATATTGTGGATTGAGCTGGAAATTAAAACAATTTCTATAAGAAGAAAAGGGACCTACGGGTAACCTAGGAGTTTAAACTACGGAAGTTTACGTTCAAAGTTCCTGATAGTACCTACGTTTGCGTATTGAAAATTTCGATATTTGGCGGATGACAGTTAGGTCGAAAAAAGTGTAAGGCTAAGTTTCCACCACCAGCAAGCAACTGGATGGTAGTTTTATTACATTGCTGGCTACCGAGACATTGTATTGCGACAATCGCTCGATCGAGCCCCGCAACTTTAAACATGCATGTAAGATATGATAAGATGATTCATTATATCTCGCATGAGTTCTCCGCTGAGTAGGTCATCTACATTATGTTGATGGCGGCATAGTCTAATAGGTTAATATTACAAAGGAGAGAAGAGATTGTGTACCTACCTACATAATACTTCCGTTCATCAAGTATTATCTACTTCCAAGTCCGCACTGCTACGGAGAATTTTCTAATTGGCAATGAGTTACCTAAGCATTTAAGAGGAAACGCGGGCGGAGAGACTTTGTATGTAAATAGTCATAATTCGAGGTTTGGCTCTCGCCTGTTTCTTTCTTCAATATTGGACAGATTTAAGAGATATTTCATGAACTGAATAAGAAGAATATATTTTGTGCCGCTATGTTTTCTTTTTTGATGATAAATTAAACGTAAAAGCACTAGGACCCTCAAAACATGCTCAAAATTGTCCAATAAACTGCTGTCAAAAGAGCCTTACTGAACAAGTTTGGTAACTATTCATGAATAAAGAAAAACATAGGAGCACATTTTATATCCTTCTTATTCAGCTTGTGTAATATCTATTGAATCGATTTAAAACTGGAGGAGGAAACAGGCGAGAGCCAAACCTCGAAATATAACTTTTTACATACGAAGTCTACAAGCCAACATTTCCTCTTAATTGTCAGTCAAACCATGACCATGCATACATATTCGAACACATTATAATGACAATCGTGACTTTGAATAGAAATGCCCTTTTAAGTATGTGCGTGCGAACTTACTGGTTCACGGATCGTTGGAAAGCGTATATTTTTAAATAGCTGCATAGTAACACTTTTCACTTTTTATCCATCGACACTTAGGGGTCAAGCTGTCTGTAGGTAACTACTCTAAGGTACAATAACACCGAGAGAGAAACATGATGCTGCGCACACTTTTAGAAATAGAGATGCAAATTAGAGAACTTATTGAACTACACAAAAAGGTTTTTTAAATAATAAGGCATTTTTATTATAGGTATAGTCTAGTTAGTTCTAGAAGAAGAAAACGTGTTGCACCGCACCTAATGAACATGAGACAAGGGCAGGAAGGTGATGACGTTAAGGCCCTGTCCGCATCCGCATTGCCATTTTTTACTGCGCGGTTTTTTTTACCGCAATTCCGTAACAAATTGAATCCTAAACCAGTATCCGCACTGGCGGTAAAAAAATCGCGCGGAAAAAATCTGTGAATTGATGCAAATGTACCTATGCGATGATGCGGTACGGATTTATTTCCGCGCGAATAAAAATCGCAGTGCGGACAGGGCCTTATACGATTAAGCCACCTTAAAAGTGCGCGTCGCGTCAGTGTGAACTAACCGTTAGGTTTACCAAACGACGCGAATGTATGAAATTGCTAAATAAGTTTGCTTTTCAGGGTTCCGTACCCGAAGGGTAACCAACAGAATCCTATTACTAAGCCTCTGCTGTCCGTCCGTCCGTCTGTCTGTCAGCGGGCTGTATCTCAAGCACAGTGACAGTTGAAATTTTCACAGATTGTGTGTTTCTATTGCCGCTATAACAACAAATAATAAAAAATAAGGTTTATGGTACGGATAACGGAACCCTGTGCGAGTCCGACTTGCACTTGGCCAGTTTTTTATTTTACACGACCTCTTCCGAATATTGTCGTCCGCGTTAGCTTGGGTCGAAATGGGCAATCTGTAATGTCAAAAACGTACTGTCTACGAGATCATACAGCAATCTTTACGTGGGTCATCTATGAATTACTGGTTAACAGTCTCAGTAAAAGAATAATTACTCACAGAAACAGGTACAACCACCAATATTGTCGTCTTTATTATCGGGTCGGACGTTTTCATATACTACTTCGGTGTTATTGAGTCGATTTGCATACTCCGTCTGCTCGTCGCCATTTCCGATGGTCAGCATGTTGTTATGTACCACCGTCGAGGCTGTAAGAACGTACAATATTTGGTAATGGGTACTCATTGTTAATATTCAAGGTGATAATTTGTTGAATAAATAAAGTGCGTCATGCGCAATGTGGTTTGAATCATTTAGCACTCCACTGGGTTGTTACTTCAACAGAAAACGACGGTGCACGTGGATGAAAGTTCATCCTACTTCTTACTTTACTTATCTAGCTTTTGGCAGCGACTTTGTCCGAGTGGAATAGTTACTTTGGGCAGCCATTTTTGTTTTTTTTTCACATACCTACTATTTTATAACAGACTTCGTCAAAAAAGAGGAGGTTCTATGTTCGGGTGTGTGATTTTTTATGTATTTTCACCGATATCTCCGCCAATTGTGGATCGATCTTAAAAATTCTTGTTGCATTCGAAAGCCTATAGGTAGGTACTTACTCCTGAGGTTGGTAAGATAATATAAAAGTTGGTCCATTAATTGTCACCCACTCGGAATCTAATGATGGGACCCATGAAAATCGAGTGAAATTCCATAAATGTTTAGTACTTAGAATTATTATTCTAAGGTTTAGTAATTTTTGCCTAAATACAAAGGTTCACGGTTTTATTTTCAACTAGCTGATGCCCGCGGCTTCGCCCGCTTTACAAATGATAAACTTTAACCTTCCTCGAGAACCACTATATCCATTGGTGAAAACGGCTTGAAAATCGGTGCAGTAGTTTTTGTGTGTTATCGCGAACAGACAGACAGACATACCTACAGACACGGCGGAAGAGTTTGTTTTATAATATGTAGATAGGTACTTAGTGATAATGACGGACTCCCATGCAAATTTATCCCCTACTAGCTGACCCGTGCAACGTCGTCTGCGTAACATTTTTCATTACTGCTCCGCTCCTATTGATCTTAGCGTGATGATATATAGCCTAGGTATAGCCTTCCTCGATAAATGGGCTACCTAACACTGAAATAATTTCTCAAATCGGAACAGTAGTTCCTGAGATTAGCGCGTTCAACCAAACAAACAAACTCTTCTGCTTTATAATATTACTAGCTGACCTACGCAACTTCGTCTGCGTCACATTTTCCATTAATGCTCGATTCCTTTTAGTCTTAGCGTGATGATATATAGCCTATAACCTTCCTCGATAAATGGGCTATCTAACACTGAAGAATTTTTCAAATCGGACCAGTAGTTCCTGAGATTACCCCCTACATACAAACTTACAAACAAATGTTACCTCTTTATAATATTACCTAGTATAGATAAGTATACTTAGATGTGAAAGTTTGTTAGGACGGATGATCGAATGGATAGCTGGATAGATAGATGTTTGTTAGAGGTAACTAGCTATTCTTTCACGCACAATCCACTTTCGATTAAACTTTAACAATATTTCAGTTTTTGTTTTTTTTTGTTTTTCAGTGTTTTGTAGTAGTAGATACCTAGTATAATTTATGAAGATTTTGGGGGAGGTAAGTAGGTATACTAATTCCACGCGGACGGACTTGCGGGCGGCAACTGGTTATTTATCGATTTCAGAGTTTAAAATAATAATAGGAAGTTTTTGTACTGATGCGGGAATAGAATCCGCTGCTTCGCCTAAAAGCCTAGCCTGAGCTTTACCATGATATACCTAACTATGGCTCATTTAGATAGGGTAGGTATTAGTATGTAATGTAACTTACCTTTCATCCGATTGGGAGGCGAATATACTTCAAGAATGTACGGATGTTGGGGGTCATTGCCCTTCCGCAGTTCGACCAGAGGTACCACAGTATCTTTGCTAGACTTGAGCACTATGATTTCCTCACAGAAGTCGGGCAGTTCCAACAAATGCCACACTTTTTGACGAAGCACTGATATCGAAGCATTCGGCTTCACCGCTATGTATCGGAGTCTTTCTTCAAGGACTAGAAACATATTTACGTACCTAGGTAGATAATAAGCGCAATAGCAAGTAGGTACTAGACTCAATAAAACCTGCTTACATATAAACCCAAGTAGGCAAAAGTTATAGCGAATATTTTGATAGGCGTTATCTCAATCTTGCATCACGTACGTCTATCATCAATTTTGTGTTGTGTAGAATAACTATAAATCATCATCAATAATAATTAGCTATGCTGTCAGTTTTAGATCTTTGGCAGTCGTTACGGATTGTCAGAAGCCAGAAAATCTGACACCAGTCTAACCACGAACATCCGTGTCACAGTTAATGGGTTTTGGAGGTCTGGTAGGCAGCCGCTCCACGTAGAATACTGGTATTCAGCTGAATCCGGTTTGACTGGAAGCCGACCCTAATATAGTTCGGAAAAAGGCTAGGAAGATGATGTATATAAATCTGCCTAGCATTTTCCCAGCTATATGGTAGTCCAATTGTAGAAACTAAGAACATGGTGTACGCACGCGGCGTCCTCATTGGACAAGTCAATGAAACAAATATCTTGTACTTACCGCCCAGGTCATACCGTCGAATGATCACAAATGTAATGACTTCTTTCCAAAACAGTTTTATCGGAGCTTTTAAGAGCTTAGTGAGTGACATCGCGGCAATGTATCACTATTACTGCTCTTTAAAGCTATAATACGTCGTATCTCATATCATCCAAAGCATTTTTAAAATTTTGTATGTAAGTATTTGTCAGAGGTTTTCTTTATGTAAAAAGTCATTCTTACTGACAGCCGCTGACAGACGATTTTGATACTAGACTTGTACTATTTTTGTGTTTTTTCCTGCGGCTCTAAAAAGGACTTAAGTAGAATCATATTAGGTATTATTAATCCATACAACAATCTGTCAAATTTAATTATCCAAATATAATATCCTTATCGCTAAAGCATTCGGTTCAAGGTTGATTGGTAAAATTAGACAATTACGGGTAGCTTGATGTGCTGGCTGATTGTACTAAGTGGCCTTTTTAAACCCGCAGGAAAAATAAAAACAAAGTACTTATCAAAATCCCACTGACGTATAAATCATATGGACTGGGCATACCTACAAAAAAAACGTGTTTACCTACCACCGACTTGGGCACTTAAAATGGCTGCCTTTCGTAGGGTTGTAACTGCGAGCAACATGCGCATCTGATATCGATATTCAACTCAATGTTAAAGTTTTTATCTCAATGCGTAGGTATAAACCATATGGACTGGGCATACCTATAAAAAAACGTAGCTACCTACACTTTGCTGGGATGATAAAATGGCGGCTAATAGGGCAGCCTATGTCGATATTTCTTTACAATAACATCGATAAAAGATTGTTAGAATGTTTTCAAAATGTCACGGTACAATTTCAACGGGTATTTTTAGCACATTCTCAGCTTCACTTGTACAGTCGCCAGCACATCGTGCTACAACAATCTGACAAATTTCTGTACCTACTAGATTTCCAACTTTATAAGAGAAAAGATTAAGTTCAATTTTGACTGGAATAATTTGACAGTTTCGAGTAATTTGATGTGCTGGCGTCTGTACAACAAAATAACTATCTATGTGAACAAATCTGAAAAGTTATCTTTGACCTACTTCCCGGTTTTTGATATAGGCTAATACTTTGCGTACCTACATGTTTAGTTTGGATGACATTGTTGCCGATTCTCTTGTTCAATAACTAAACTAAAATTAGATAATCACTATCTTTTTAACCGACTTCTAAAAAGGAGGAGGTTCTCAATATTTAATTTTATATCAATGGGGGTTTGCGGGACATGTCTCTCTGTACCGCATACCCCCCAAAATATGTATCTATTGCCATCAAAATCCCCTGTCAGCGGCTGTCAGTAACAATGACTTTTGACCCGCTGGTCTATGATAAATCACTAGGTACACATGGAATGGTTTTGCAACACAAAACCTTAATTATATCTATTTAGTACTTATAGGAAAGTCATTACCGTTCTTTCGTTTCTAACTCGATTCCATGGCTGACAAAAAATAACAAATAAGCAGTACCTATGTGCTCATTTTTTCATTATACTTGTTTTATAAGTGTGTTGTATGTAGGTACATCTTTACATATAAAAATGAATCCCTATTTCCCTTTGGTCATTGCATCACGCGTGAACGGCAGGGCCGATTTAGCTAATTATATTTTGTGTTTGAGAAGGTTCTTATGAAAGAAAAACAAAAGAAATTTGCAGTTAATAATAATAATAATAACCCTACCGCAGTATCTCTACGTTGACGTCGTGGTGGGGCTTGCGCGTCCCGATGAACCTTAGGTCATACCTAGGGTGAGGGGCCAGACAAAGAGAGTATACAATCCGCAAGGCAGTTTTGTGGCGAACTGTTGGGCAGTAGCGACCCCACGAACCTTATCTACCGGGAGAAGTCTTGTTCCTCATCTACGGCTTGCCTTTATTGGCTGGCCAGAGTGAATACTGACGAGGAACAGAGCTCCCACCTCTCTCTTGCCTTAATTGGCCGGTCTGAGTGGAGATTCGCTAGAGCACACGTGCTCGGGAGAAGGATGTATAATCCAGTAAGATGCTGGTAGGGATCTTGACCGCACTTCCGGGATTGGCCTGATAGCCGTGGTATACCTCTCCACTCCTCTAGCACCTCAGGCTATGTTGCCTCCTTGGCGCTACGTCACTTTGTGCTAGCGACCGTTTTCGGGGGCCCATTCATTGAGTGTGCAAGTCACCCCCTGCCATTTAAAAGCCGTGTATATTGTTAGTGGTCAGGCAGGGGCCAATAGTTCTATAATAAACGATTATCAGTCCACTAAACCGCCCAAACCCATAGCGTTTCATCTTTTTTTTTTCCATATTCTGCAATATTCTTGCTCCAACCGGGGATTGTCCTTGGGAATACTTTCACAGTGCATACAGGGATAATCGCCGGTTGGTGCCCCATTACATTTGAAATTTCTAACGGGGCCTCTGCGAGTTGGTTTCGGCCCCTCGTACGCCTACCAAAGGACCGGGTCTCCAGAGACCCGAGAAAGAAAACAAAAAAATAATAATAATATCCTTGGACATTTCACACAACGCCATATAGTCCCAAGCTAAGCAACCTAATGCTTGTGTTATGGTAACGATGTGGCTGATAAACTACTTATATACATTTTTTTTTTGTAAATACATACATATTATAGATAGAAAAACACCCAGACTCGGAACAAATACTTGTAGGTCTTACAAATATTTGTTCCGTGCGGGAATCGAACCCGCGACATGCTGCGCAGCAGTCAATCGCTCAACCACTGCGCCAACCGTGTCGTCACGTCAGTTGACGGGATTGAATCAGCGAGGGATAGCTAGTAGGTAATAAAATAAAAACAAACAACAAGTTACCTATAACATACACAGCTCTATTGAATACGTAACAACACTTCAAGCGCAAAAAACCACATAAATCTGACTGTCATCGATATTTTTCAAATATTTCCTAAATAAATAATTCTTCTTTGTTTTAACTTAATTTTACCGCCTGTATGGCATACATTAGGTTTTGGTACTGCGAAAAGTCCCATTTGCCATTTATAGGGTTATAAGTAATTCCGTAAGTCAGTTCCACATGGCAATTATCTGGAAGTAAAAAATAAAGAACGTGAGATAAAAATGTCGAAAATGAAATGATTAAAACATACTTTCGATTGAAATCACTCTTATAATTGTTGGTCTTCTTCGATTTCTAAGATACTGTAGGCTGTAAGATCATATTCAAAATAAGTTGGCCTTGCCATTGGGCCCATGTGGCGATAAAACCATTACCTAGAACTTACATTTTAAGATAGAAACATTGTTGCTTTGTGCATCAGTAGTTTCGGAGATAGGAGGGTGGAATGGTCATCTTTCATCTAATTTCTTGAATAACTTTAAAACTATTTATGTTAAAATTTTGAAAATATACATATTTATTAACACGACGAATCCGTATTTGGGTCATAGAAGTTCATATGTGTACCAAATTTCAACAGAATCGGTCCAGTAGATACAGACTGTAACAGACGGGCATACAGACAGACAGCCAGACAGACCAATTAGTGATCCTATAAGGGTTCCGTTTATTACGGATGTAATGTTCGGAACGCTAAAAATGCCTCATGCCCCAAGTGGAGTAGGTACCCGGTTTTGTTTTAAAAATACTTACTTCTTTCTAGTATGAATGTTAGTTCTGTGGGCGTGATAAATTTCTCGAACTGATGGGCACCTCGTGGTACAGATCTCATTACATTTTCAGCAAGAAATATGACTATAAACTGGGACAGTCTAGTCCTGTTAGGGGTTGTGAAGAATAACTTTCCTCCGGGCTTGACTGCCTTTATGCATGATTTAACAAATAACTCCTGGTTATTTACATGTTCTATGACTTCAGAAGCCACTACGCCATCATAATGGTTGTCAAAAGTTATTGAGTGTTCCTGAAATAAAGATATATGTATAATAGTTTGTAACCAAAAAAACTTCACAAAAAAAAAAATACTACCGACTTCCAAAAAAAAAAACTACAAAGTAAAAAAATACTTTAATTTCGGAAGTCGGTGTTTTTGTTAGTCTCTTCGTATTTTGACACTGAGTTTTTTACTTTTTACTTTTTTAGTGGTACCCCACACCTAACAACACCACTGCAAAATCGCAGAAAAGCAAAATATGAACGCAATTTCGATTACTTGGATGACAAAAAACTATCATCCAAGTGAATGAATTCCCGCTATTTCGATTTAAAATCCAAACTTCGTAAGCGATTTTAATAAAATTTAAATGGGACCAATCTGCAAGTACCTATAATTATCCTTTCAGATAGAACAAGATTTTTTTCCAATCGGTTCATAATTGACGGAGTTATGAGGTAACAAACATAAAAAAAATACAACCGAACTGAGAACCTCCTCCTTTTTGGGAAGTTGGTTAAAAATCTGTTACTTTAGTTGCAATCCCGTAATTAACTATTGTAATGAAATTTTAAAACAATATAGTTATGTATAATATTAATTAAATTATATAACCTAAATGGGACGGAGAACATCGGTTTTGTGTCTGTCTGTAGTAGGAAATTAAGACGTTTTCAATTGCACTTACTTGCCCTGACATGGCATCAGTTTTTTTCCCAGCCCATGGTAGCATGGACGCAAGGACAAACTATTTCGCAAAACTCGGCCAAGTACATAAACCTGATATTTTAGGGTTCTTTACCTCAAAAAGAAATACGGAACTTATAGGATCACTTTGTAGTCCGTCCGTCTGTCTGTCAAGACCCTTTATCTCGGGGACGCATGGAGGTATCGAATTGAAATTAAAACCACTTACTCAGGTCTACGGTTCCTTGAAGCTGTAAATATCAAACTTCTAAATTAACGTAAAAAAAAAAGATAAGAAGTAAGTTGGAGAAGCACGGATGGATGCTAGAGCGAGCAGATGTTCCACAGGGGCGGCCCCAGAACCGATCCCTGTGGGACACCGCACGACATCTCTCGCCGGTTCCACTCTCCGCTGTGACCGGGGTAGATCTGACCTATCGGACAGGTAGTCCCCAACCACACGACGAAGGTAGGTAGGTCGGCACCTGGTGATACCGGAGTGCCTCCCCAATGCAGCTCCAGGGCATGGTGTTGAAGGCGTTGGCGATGTCGAGAGACACCGCCAAGACAACACCACCCCGGGACAACGCATCCTCCGTCGTGAGGGCTAACGCGCTTGACGGCGTCCACCGTAGAGCGCCCCTTGCGGAAACCAAACTGGTGTTCTGCAAGATCCGGCGCCGTTCCCGCTAGGTGCCCGGCGAGGCAGTTTGCAATGACTCTTTCGAAGAGCTTGCCCACCTCGTCGAGCAACACCACGGACCGGAATGCGGACGGATGAGGACCAGCTTCCCGGTCTTCCAAGGAAGCGGGAACTGGCCTCTCTCCATGCATGCGCTGAAGAGCCCCTCCAGTCGAGGCCCGAGAGCCTCCGAGGCCGGGGCCCAGGCTTTGCCAGGCAAGCCGTCGGGCCCTGGGGCGGTATTCTTGGCCTTGAGCTTTCGTACCGCCACTCTCAGGTCTACCTCGGTCACTGCCGGGATGTCGTCGTCGTCCTCTTGGTAGTCCGCTTCCGGCACCGCAGGCGGCGCAGCCATAGGCTGGGGAGGATGTTTATTTATTTATTTTAACTTTAATCACAGTAGTGTCGTCATGGCCGGACATAATGCAACAATGCGTTCTCTACCACCTTTGGGTTAAAAAGACTACATTTTGGTAGGTGTACAACAACAAATAATAAAAACATATTTTAAATTGAATCTTTTCAATAAATTACACAAATAATATAATAACATTATATACTAATAAAATACATATAAATGCTAAAATGATAAACTAATAAATATGATGTTTTATAATATTTTTCTGATTAAGAGACCTTAAAATAATTATGACGAGACCAAACTACAAATGACATGCTTTTAAGTAGTGTTTTCGGAGTTTTGAGAGAAAATTTTGACTCAGACTTTTTGATGTCAAGGGGTAGCATATTCCAAAGTTTAATGGTGGAAATAACGTAGGAGTTGGACAAGAGCCCAGTGCGGTGAGGAGGAATATGAAGAATTAAGTTTTTGGACGCTCGGAGGTTAAGATTTTGAGAACTGCCCAACACTTTAAATTATTGATGTTCCCCTCGCGAAGGGAACAGAGCGCTCACCACGTCCTCCACTAGCTGAGGCCGGAGACTGCGTCAGCGGGGGGGGCAGGTGCGGAGTTTATCCTAAGTAAGTAAGGGCGCCCCTCACGGATCTCTGTCGAGAGTCGCCAGCATCTCCTCGCGGGCCAGATCCCTAGCCCGCAGGAGAGCGTCGCGGAGAGCGGATTTCGCAGCTCTGTATCCCTCATATAGCTCCGCCTCAATGGCTGCCGCATCCGGTGGACGGATGCGGAGCCCGCGATGTCTGGCTTACAGGTGCCGCGCAGACGCCAGCTCTCGCGACCACCAGTACACCTGGCCGGGCTCTTCCTGGCCGAACTCGGGGCATTGCCACGTCACAAATGTCGGACATGGCTTCTTGGAACCCTGCCTCATTGTTGACGTCAGCAGGCCTGTCCAGTGATGTCACCCAGGCCTGCACGATCGAGGCTTCCAGGAGGAGCTCCCGGTCACCGGTTGGCCATCCCTGAGCTACACTTTCGGATGGTAAATAATACAGGTTTTTTTTTTAAATCAACCGTTTCGATTCCTGGGCAGGAACAACGACTTTTCAAATCCAATGATGCATATTTACTTTTCATCAAAATCGAGTTCGCGACTCCTTTCAGTGTTTTTCGATATTCGACAAAGATTCGGATTTGGCCATGAAGGCACATTTAAAAAATTCACGCTGTATGTATGTATCACCAAATAGACTAATCAGAGTCTTATTAACAGTAGAAAGCTGCAGTCTTTTGTCCAGATTGATTTTGTGAAATAATTAAAGTAAAGGCTTACTTACCTCTATAGTACAATGTCTATATTCAGGTTGGTTGTTCGCTATTTTAGGATCCACACTTTTGTGTTTTTCGGCCACAAGGATGAGTTCTTTGCTGGCATCTATACCTGTGACAGTTGCTCCAAGTCTTGCTAATCCCTGAAATATATTATTTCAGACATAAAGTCAGGCCTGAAGGCTTTGAGGAGTTAGGCATTGGTGTCCCTACTTTGTGGGTACCTTCTTTTTTATAGGTATTTGGTACTGGCAACCCACCACAGTAAATTAAATTAGAAGAAATATAGTTTTTACGAACGGCTTCGCCCGCTTTAATGTCCAAAATTATCCCTAGTCTAGAACAACGACAGTTCAGAATGTATGAGCGAGCGTAGCGTGCTCGAAATTTTTTGCACACCCTACCCCTGACGGGTAAACATTACGTCACCCGTTTAGGGGTGACACCCGACAGTGACAAAAACCGCGAACCATCAACGAACGGTCGGGTGTCAAACGGTGTGGGCAGTCCCAGTAGACCGCTTGCGGCGCCTCTCTATATCCGGCGCCCTGGGCCGTCGCCCAAATTCGCCCTACCCTAACGCCGCTACTGCTAGGGATCATAGTCCTGGTATAAAAATTCTAGACTATAATCTGATCTCAGAGCAGAATTTCATACAGATCCCTTCAGCAGTTCGAGCGTGATTGAGGGGATCCCTTCTTTTCGCATAATGTTCTTTGTCCTAAATATACTTTGGCATAACGATTTTGGCACAATTTGTTTTGGCATAATAATACTTCGGCATAATTTTTTTAGGCATACATTTTATGTTGGCATAATCATCTTAAAGACTAATTTGTTCTGGCATAAATTTGATTTGCATAACGTTAGTAGGCCTAATGACTATTAGCACATGCCATAACATCATTTGCCATCAACATTGGGTATGTAACGGTTGTTATATCAGGAGAACCTGGATGCAATCGGGACTTTAGGGCACTCCGACTCGGATAGGTTAGGTTAGAAGGGGATGGCCCCTTCCTCCCTTTCGTGGTTATTTTTTTATAAACCACATAGAAGTAGGTTTCACTTTTTAGTGGTGCCCCACACCTAACAACACCACTGCAAAATCGCAGAAAAGCAAACTACGCAATTTCGATTATCAAAGAATCATCTAAATAGTCAAATTCCAGCTATTTCGATTTAAAATCCAAAGTTCGTAACCGATTTTGATATGATTTAAATGGGACCAATCTGCAAGTATATCCTTTCAGATAAAACAAGAATTTTTCAAATAGGTCCATAATTGTCGGAGTTATGAGGTAAAAAAAAAAAAAAAACATACAACCGAATTGATAACCTCCTCCTTTTTGGGAAGTCGGTTAAAAATTATGCTAAGTTATATTAGGTCTTAAAATTTTATGCAAATGGATAGGGAACCGTGATTGAGTAACAAACATCAATCAATTCAAACTATTGTATTTACAATGGTAGTATTTTAACCTTTTAAATTTTCCCAGCATACCTATAATAGGTATTGTGCATTGTTATTTTTTTAATACTGTATTTACACACGTATATGACGTATACTGTACAGTATTTGAAATCCCACAATTTAAATAGCAATTGTTTAGGCGTTTCTCATTATTGTTTAGTTAAATGATATTTATCTCAACCTTATTAATAAACATAGGTCATGTTGGTCATTCCCTTCTAACTCGAAATTTAACATCACATAACATCTAACTAATGTCACAAGTGTGAATAACACTAGTCAATAGTTACTCTGGGATTGTGTACAGTTAACAAGGGTTTAGTGGTTTTTCTGATTTTGATAGTAATAAAATGTCTTTGATTGAAAAAAAAAAATGTGTGCATTATAACTTTTTAAGCTTCAGACATTTTTACGAGTGTAGTGTACATTAATTGTCTACTCAGCACACTCACAAAATTGTTTAAAAGTAGTTCCAAGTTAGCTGCCTGCATTGGAATACCTTTGTTGATTGTACTACATATTGTGTGTACCACACAGTGCACTGTATTATTAATTATAGAGAAAATCCTATCCATCTACAGAAAATATTGATATTATTTACGGTTCTTACCTCAGATAATAATCCTCCACCACAGCCAACATCCAAAATCTTTTTACCCTTAAGCGGAAACAACTCTTTTTGAGCAGTAGTTATGAGACCGTCTCTGACAAAGGGGACTCTGTGAATACAAAAATACAGTTCCAATTAAATTGTTTCTTTAAATCTAATAAATTGGGGTTTTTAAGTTAAAAATATATTGTTGCTTCAAAAATTTTATTTGTTGGAGTAGGTAAGATACCTTACTGGTAGGTACATAAATATATCTTAATGATATCCTGTTTTGTTGGATCCCTGCACAGTTTATTTTTTCTTAGAAATAAAGAAAGAAAGAAAAAGTTTTTATTTGGGATTCGCACAATACACATAATCTATACTAATATTATAAAGAGGTAACATTTGTTTGTAAGTTTGTATGTAGGGGGTAATCTCAGGAACTACTAGTCCGATTTGAAAAATTCTTTCAGTATTAGATAGCCCATTTATCGAGGCAGGTTATAGGCTATATATCATCACGCTAAGACAAATAGGAGCGGAGCAATCATGGAAAATTAGCGCAGACGAAGTTGGGCGGGTCAGCTAGTGTAAAATAAAGTAAAAGTAACTGTATCAAAAATATGTAGACAGGTACAAATACCTAAAAAACTAACTCTCAACCTGTGTGAGGCCAAAAAGGTCCCTGTCTCAGCGTATGCTGTGATATGTAAGTAAATAAATATCACAGCGCTGGTATTATGACAAGGCCTGAAAGTGATGCCACAAACACACATACGGAACACATGACTATTAAGATATAAATATAACAAACGAGAGATAGAACAGGATATAAATAATAATAAGATGTAAAGGTGCTACTGTTAGATACATACATGAGAAGCACTGGGTGTATTGTACCTAGCTCATAGTAAAAACCTAGAAGATCAAAATCTACACTAAAATCATAATTATTTCTTAAATAAAATCTTTGAATAATATTATGATTAACCTACCTGTTATTTATAGGGCAGATTTAGTAGTAACTTCTTACTCAGTCTTACCTTATCACATTCATTCTGTGCAGCAGAGCCAGTTTCCCGTCTGGATCCCACCACTCATTTAATTGCTTTGAAAAGAACTCGACATCGGCAGCATCAATGGTTGAAGCACCAACAGTAGTAACCACACTACTTGTATGGGGCTGTGTTGTAACATCATTGCTTTTTAACGATCGCGAAGACATCAGGAAACCCCTCTGTGGCAATTTTGATGTAGTATTCCTGTAATTTTCGTTAGTTTTCAGTGAACAACAGTAAATATAATCTTTTTATAAGACCAATTCATTATAACACCATCCAACACAGTATATTTATACATACATAGTCTTTTCTAAAACACATCTGCTTAATTTCCAAGACCACATTTCGTATTTGAGAAATTATTTGTAAATAAATAAACCGGTTTTGATTTTGATTTTTTAATTCTTTGACATTAGTGACATAACCACAGTGTTGCCAGATGATGATCTAGCATTCCCCCCAAATCTCACCCGAAATCCCCCCAAAATGTTAGTGTTTTGAGAAAAAACCCCCAGTAATTGGAAAAATATATATTTATTTAAAAAAAAAAAAAACAGCAATTGCTTCCATGACTGGATCAGCATCTCCACTTGCGTCGTCTGCAGTTCCATACATTTTCTCCGAGGAAATTTTTGGATTTCTCTGCGAGCTAGACGGGCGTGCGAGGTGTCCAGAGACGCGTCTCGTCGCGAACAAGCCCACGGGAACGTTTTCAGAACTACGTTGGGAAGAAAAATTTTGAAAAGTGGGCAAAAAACCACTTTTTTATCTCTCGAGCATCTTTGAAGTTGGTTTACAATTTTAATATTGGGTCACTTTCCCACTCCTTTCTGTACCTTCTTACATAATTTTGTTTTGATAGTGCCGTTATCTTCAACAAGGCATCTGCGCCTTGAGAGACCACATAGGAGCACTCACTGCTTTTTATCAACGTTGTACACTCAATGGCGGTTGGTGGCGACAAAAACCTGTTTATTTATCTGACCGAGCGACCGACCGCAACTGAACGGAACGGAACTCGGCTATCATCGTTCATCGTCGTGCGCTGCCGATGCAAACTGTGTGTGTTTGTGTGCGTTTCTATGGTGCGTTCAAATTAAGTAGTGAGTGGTTTAGTATAGTGGTGGTCGCGTTCGGTTATAAAACTTTTTCCAAAAAAATCCTCCAATTACCTCCAAGCCAATTTTTTTCCCTCCACTGAACCCCCCAAAGGATTTGTCCCCCCAAAAATCCCCCCGTGGTCTGAAAATACCCCCAAATTTGGGGGGAATCCCCCCCATCTGGCAACAGTGCATAACCATAACCTCAAATACTTTTAATCGTGTAGAGATGTTCTAAACGAAAACGAAAGACTCGCCTAAAATTACAATATTACATAAATAAAATGTACCCAAATATTGTTATCGAATACGATGTTTTATCTGCTGAGTAAATCGACGACTAATACAATGACGAAGCTAGCTAGTATTATAGAAACATTTCTCGAAAAATAAAAAAAATATTTTTCATTGTTCTTTGAGTTCTTTCCCAGCTGCTGCTGCAAAAGAACAATGGCATTTTTAGGGTTTCGTACCCAAAGGGCAGCCAACGAAACCCTCTGCTGTCCATCCGTCCGTCCGTCCGTCCGTCTTTTTGTCAGCGTACCTAATAGGTAGAAAGTTGAAATTTTCACAGTATTCCTATGCCGCTATAACAACGAATAATAAAAACTAAGGTTTATGGTACGGAAACTTTCGTGTGCGAGTCCGACTCGCACTTGGCCGGTTTTTTATAAACTTTAAAACTGGTACTTGTTAACAGCTGCTGTTAACACGTTCATGCACGCACGTGTACGTTTTAATAACCACTTATTCGTTCAGGTCTTTTTTTTTTTTTTCTTTCCTGGGTAATTCCTGGGTAAGGTAAAATGGGTTTTCCCATTTAAGTACTTATTGCTCGGTTTGAGCTTCGAGTATGGCACTGCCGCTGCCTTTCGGGTACCTGCGCAATCTGGTAAGGAAACGCACCGGGGACAAATATCACAAGCTATGGACTGACCATGGTGAGTGTAGGCAGGCCAAAGAGACACTTCCCTCTATTGATGGCCGATTTAAAAAACCCTAAGACTGACTAAATTACAGTTGCGTTCAGTCACAGTCGTAAAAACTGAACACGGGTCTTTACCTCTATCCTATATGAGCCACTGACAGCCCACTATGCAGAGCCTGCATGGAGGAGGATGAGACAGCAGCACACCTGCTTCTAAGCTGCCCGGTAGTCGCGGGTTACAGGGCCAAGTACTTCGGTAACCCAGGCACGGGCGAGACCAGGGGGGGGGGTTTGGGGGTTTAAAACCCCCCGAAACCTTAAGATATCAACTGCTTCCTTTACTCGTTCAAAGTTGACAAAGAGTACCGTCATCTGTATCAAGAAGCAAAGGTGATGCTCAAAGAAAATGGTGGTTCATCAGAAAATGATACATGTATCCCGCCCGGAATGGACCGGATATTACAAATGCCAAGTTTCGTTGGAAGGCAACTGAATCGCTCTAACATTGCGTCGGATATATGCAGGTATTACAAAATTAATTTATTCATCCCATTTCAAGAGATTCACACAATTCAACAATTAGGTAATCGAGAGGTTTGCGAAACACCGTAAAGTAGTATTGGCATTATCTGGTGTGTTACTTTCAAATTTTGCAGTCAGTTCTGAAATTGAAGACGCAATTTTTAAGTATTCGGCAGTGGATACTAGCTATGACGATCAAACGCTTAGATAGATGCGATCGTAAAATATATCCAAATATTAACACGTTGTTACAAATATTGGCTACCATACCTGTTTCCACTGCTCCACCAGAAAGGACTTTTTCTAGCCTACGGAGACTTTAAAAACTACTTGCGGAATACAACGAGTGAAAACAGACTGAACGGCTTGGCTCTCATTAAAATTTACTTTCAGTAGCCCCCCCGAAATTAAAACCTGGCTACGCCCGTGAACCAAAGTGAGATAGTTGGTAACACTAAGGCGTTACTGGCCTTCTACACGCAAAATACGCGCTTAGTCGTGGAGTTGCGGAAACCAGCCCGATGTACATACTTAGGTACATACATAAATACGTATTGCTCATAATTATTCTTCTCGATGTTGTTATTGTTTGCTGCTGGGTCACTTACTACTTAATTCAGTGGCTGTAGCTTACAGGTCTTCTTTGAAAGCAGATCGTATGCCTAGAAGGATGAAAGGCAGCGCGCGTACCCAAGAATCTTGATACTAGGTACATGAGGGCAGCCTTAAGTTGGTGCGTGAACACGCTTAAATCATGCCATCGGCGGAAGGATGGTTGGGATCTGCCAAAGATGATGTGCTTGTTTGAAGCGAGCAGATGGTTCGACATTACCAAAAGGGGCAAAGTTATGTCATGAATCCTTAGCGCGTTGACACGCTTTGCAAGTTCGTGCCCACTCTTTGCAGTCCCTATTGGCAGAGGGACAAACGTAGTGTTCGGTCACAAGGCGCGTGCTAGCTCGTGAATCGGGGTGGCTAAGGTTGTGGAGCTTCTTTTCGAAAGAGAGGAGTGAGATAGATACGTGGTTTGCCTGTCTATATGTCACAGGTGACAGAAATGTTGGTTCCCGATAATCAAGCCGATTTTATCTTGCTAGACTAGCGTTTTTTTTTTGTTAGGTACGTTCCATTTAGTCTCCAACAAAAAATCAGTCGCCTATTATCGGATATGGGCGAGGAGTTTTGCTATCCTGCAGATTCCAGGTCATGGTGCAGCATCAGAACAAGATTACCATGTTCTTGCACTACTATTGTTGTAACAGAATACCAATTTCGCATCGAAAGGGATCTTCAATTATAAAAGAGCTGATGAACTTGCAACAGCTGAATCGATTCTGAAAAAACATATCTATGAACCACCGCTAGAATTCACACCGTTCAATCAAATCAAAACCGCATCCAAATTTGCTGCCCTATTTAAGAGCTACGGCGTCACAGACAGACAGACAGACGTGCAGACACACAGACATAGCGGTTAGACTTATAACACCCCTCTTTTTGCATCGGGGGTTAAAAACAAGCTATTGCAAATAATAAAATGCGAACAATTGGCGGTGAGTACATAGGTACTTAGCACTCGGTTATTGAAGGGAGGTCAGGAAACTAATTGCAATATAATCCTGGTTACGCGCGATGCGCCCAGACGAGTAAGTAAGTACTTACTAATTACTGGAAATATGCGAACTGTCTCGAATATTAATTTATTATTACGTGCTATTTAATCACTAAATGTTTACATTTATTTGAAAACTTTATCACTGTTATCGGACACTGTTGCTGACCTGGGCCGTATCCGGCTGGGCCGAGGCCGGGGCGGGGCCGGAGCGGAGCCCGACCGTGCTGCACGTTTAGGGAGATTTATATTAGAACCAGCCGTGTCCGGGTAGGATCCCTATAGTAATCATCTAATATCGTCTTCGTTCATCTATTCAAACTTGATAATGAATGAAAAATCACACGTGAGCTTTGCGTATCCCCATCCCCATATAGATATAATATTTCTGTGCGTGTCCCATTCTACTGCATGAGCAAAAAGATCGCATTTTCGAACAGGTGTTCAACACCGAGGGTACAAATTAGTAGGTACATATTATAAAAATAATTGATTCCCTTGAGAGTGTCGAAATATACGTTTTTTTGCGGCATAAACGGCCCACGGCCGTACCTTTTTTTACGTTGACTTAGAAGTTTGTTTTTTACAGCTTCAAGTTTGTTCTACCTAATTTCAACTCGATAGGTACCTCCTCGCTTTCCCGAAATATATCGGGTCTTGACAGACAGACAGACGGACGGATGAACAGCAAAGTTATCCTGTAAGGGTCCTGTTTTTTCCTTTTTAGGTATGGAACCCTAAAAACCAGCCAAGTGCGACTCAGACTCTCACACGAAACTCACAGGAAACGACACGAAACAACAACAAACACGCGCACTCTAAACTGAAAAAAAAACATGTTGTCTTGTATGAGAGCTCCCTTTAATTTTCAATTTAAGTTGTATGTTGTAATAGCGGCAATAGAAATATACCTACACTCTGTGAATGTCTACCTATTTAAGTATTTAGGTACCTACCGTTATTGAGATCCAGTACAGAGAGACGGACGGACAACGGAGGCTTAGTAATAGGGTTTACGCTTCGGGTACGGAACCCCAATTTATTATTGATTGATATTATATTCGTTCTGAGTTGTGTTTCGCTCATTGAGCTGTTTCGATCTTTGGATGAAACAAATACTTGACATAGGTACAAATCACTCCTTTATTTTTAAATAAATATAATATTAAATAAATGTACTACTAAGTACGTAAATAGTTAACAATTAATGTGATGATTCAACATTTAAAACAATAGTCTTATAAACAAATCTTAGAATTACTTTTCTGTTGCATTGACAAGCAAGGATAGCTAGTACCTACATAGTAAACGATAATATTATGACTTTTTTGTAAACTTCATGGGCACGCAAAGGTGGAAATTTTCACATATAACCAAAGTACTCTGTGATTTTCACATAGTTATGTCAAAAAGTGTCAAAACCAATCTTAGAAGATTGTCTATGTACCAAACACTGTCTATGTTTTAATTTCAGATCACTATTTGCTCGTCTTGGTCTTAGAACTCTTTGGTAAAGTTGGCTTAGTCCGAAGCGTTAAGGAACCGTGTGAAGGTTTCCTTGAACTCTCCAGTGGGGTCTTCTTTCTTGACCAGCTGCTGCCAGATGTCGGGAGTCTTCGTCTGGAAGCCCTTCACTACGACGCGGATGAGATGGCGCTGCCTAACCGAGCATTTACCGCAACCGGTTTGAAGAGCATCGGGAATGGTTTCTGTAAATAATTGTAAATATTAGGGAGGTTTATTATGTTGAAAACGCAGGATTTTTTTTTGTAGTAAGTACAACACATAGATATGTGCCCTGTTTAATGGTAGGTATGAAGGCTGGGCATCCTAAATTATACGGGAAATTTTCAGAAGAGCTTGTTCATATTAAAGCGTGATGTTCTGTATTCAAACTAATATTAAAAAGCTGAAGAGTTTGTTGAACGCACTAATCTCAGGAAGTAAGTAGGCTCGAATTGAAAAAATATTTTAGTGTTGGATAGCCCATTTATCGAGGAAGACTAGGCTATAATCGTAACATCAAACCTTGGAGCATTAATTTAAATTGTGACGTTTCGCGGGTCAGGCTATGCGTGGGTCAGGTTAGGTCGGGTTGACTGGTAGCAGAAAACCCAGAAACAAAACCGACTCATCATCATCTTCTGCCTAGCCTTTTCCCAACTATATTGGGGTCGGCTTCCAGTCCAACCGGATTCAGCTGCATACTAGTATTTTACGTGGAGCGGCTGCCTACCAGACATCCACAACCCATTAACTGGGTAACACGGTACTCCATGGCAAGACTGGTGTCAGATTTTCTGTGTTCTGTCTATCCGTAACGACTGAAAATCCGACTAAAAAGTTCATATAAATCGCCATCAATCATCTGATGCAGTTGATGGCATTTGTTTTAGTTCAGTCACAGATTTCATGCCACAACTAAGGTGAAAAATGTAGGTAGGTATTGACCCCTGCCTGAAATAAGTATTTTTCTGTCTATCACAAGCACAGCTGTTTCATTAAGAAACTGCTACGTAATATTATCGTTTGAATTGGGTTAATATTGTACAGAATCAGTAAAATATTGTTATTTGATTGCAATAGTTGCAAAAATCCTTGCAATTTATATTAAATAGCATTCAGCTGAGTTTATTTTAAATAGCCATTTTATCTGTACAATCCATCTGGTTTGAGTTAGAAATAAGACCATAGTAATTTTACTTTGCATGGTACGAATGAATAAGTATACAAATAATCAAAACATCTACTCACTCTTGAAGGCAGTTCCCTCAGGGGTGCAAGGGCCGGTGCTCAGGAAGCAGTGTCCGTACGACTTCAGCAGACGAACGTTGTCCACCAGGGACTCCACGTCAAAGTTGTCGTACCGGGTGTCGTATGTCGCCTCGGGCCTGGCGCACACCGCCGCGATCAACAAAGATAGGATGGCAATGGTCTTCATGGTGATCTGAAATAGGAAGATTTATTAATATTAATTGGATCCCTTTCAATGCTGGCGACATGGCGGTACACCAAGGCGAAGGTGGAGAGACGAACTCAGCTCTTATCTGGCCCGCAATGGCAGAGGCAAAGGGAGGTTTTTTCCCAGCAGTGGGACATACGGTCTAGATTAGATTAGTTGTGCAAATAAAGTTTAGTTATGCCAATATTCTACACTACTCTGTGAGCTCAAAAAGGTATGAGGTTTTTCTAAACGTATGAGTTATATAACCTATTAATTTCTACAGAAGGTCTTCAATATGAATGTTTGTGATTGGCTGATGGATAAAGATTTCGCACTTGTATCATCGCCAAATCATAAATATAATTTTTACAAGTTCTTGTGCTAAGGAAACCACTTCCATTTAGGTGGACTAAACGAAAAATTAGACCAAGTTATTGCATTTTCTATTATAAAATACGGGTACTTACATAAGTATATTTTTAGCTAATACAGATTTTGAAATGTTTCTGTATTTTAATCAAAATATTACCTTTGCAATAAAATATTTGAGTAATTGAAGAAACCTAAACATAAAATCTTGCAAAATCATCAAAGCTAGAAAATGGTGCATGAAAAATTAAATGCACATCGATGTCAAAAAGTCTTGCAACATATCCAAAATAAATAAAACCTTACCTTCGATATTTCAACTCCCTTGGTTTCGACAACACTGAGCTATTTGTGACACCGAGTCTCTTTATATACCAATCAGGATATTAACTGAGGGACTCCTCGAACTGAATGTAAACACCCAGTCAGCATTGGCAATTATATCATCTTCGCTGACGTTGGCAAATGTAAACGCAGTGACCAACGACATCGAGACGACAATAGTACGTGTAAACATCCATTTTAGACCATTTTGTCACCTATGCATCATTCGAGCAAACGTGATAATTATATAGTCTAACAATTGGCATATCCTTGTTATCCGAAGTTCGTACCTGTCAATAGGTAGATATCAATCAATACATGTCACTTCGCAGAAGACAGAATGGACCACTTTGTAAGAAGAATGTAGGCAAAAACTACATACTTATTTAGAAAGTAAATCTAATCAAAAACTTTCTCTCTGCGTGACATAATAAAGGCAATTAGCTAATTAGACCATTTAAGTTAAATTAATATGTAACGACATGGACAATTAAAAAATGAGGTTATTTCCAGAAATTATGCAAGTTACCTACTGATGACGTGTTTTTTATTTCAACATTTTTTTTATTTTATTACTAAACTAGCTGACTCGCGCAACGTCGTCTGCGTAACATTTTTCATGACTGCTCCGCTCCTATTGGTCTTAGCGTGATGATATATAGCCTATAGCCTTTCTCGATAAATGGGCTATCTAACACTGAAATAATTTTTCAAATCGGACCAGTAGTTCCGGAGATTAGCGCGTTCAACCAAACAAACAAACAAACAAATAAACAATCAAACAAACAAACAAACTCTTCTGCTTTATAATATTATATATAAATATATAATATATAGTAAGTATAGATTAATAGGAAAAATAGTGGTCTACCGGTAGATAATTGCGACAAGCCTGCCAAACTAGTCCGGACCACTGGAATTTCTCTGAGTTACAGAATCAACAGTGCAAAAGTCAATGAAGTTCGAGTTTCGGAGAAACCAGCCGCAGGTAGTTGGTAAAGACCCAAGTTAACTGCCATTGGGGCTCTAGAGTGAGGAGCCATCTCAATGCGTGCCATGTCCAAGACAACCTTCTCCTTCGAACTCCATATCCATATTCATTACATAGTAGGTACCTATATAGATTCCGACCTAAAATTTTACGTAAATTTAAAATTTAATCATAATTATTTTAAGCATTCCTTCTCTTGAATAGACTATCCATAAGTGCCTCATTGGTGTAGGAGTGGTAAAAGCTACTCCTCAGCATGAGCTTAGTGGCTTGATTCCCGGGCCAGGCTTAAATTTAATCAATCTGAAATTGCTCAGTAGTAGCTCGGAGTTTGGATTTGTGCGAGTGGGGACTATCCTTACAGTATACTATACTTGTATGGAACTTATTGTACACCATTTCAGCCAAAAGATGTCCTCTGCTGGACATCGGACAACGGTTTTCCAAGTGTCGTCACATTTGGAAGTGACCCTTATCCAGCTGAGGACGACTTTGGGCTGAAAGTATCGCAAAATGTTGCGGAATTTGTTCGAAAGAGTCACTGCGGCCCTGGGACGCAAAGGGCATTAGGTAAATACACTTGAAAAACAATTTGTCGTAAGCACAGAGCAAGAGTCTGACACTCACACTCAAAAAAAGTGTCGCAATATAACTGGTGAAATATGGATGCACTTTATTAGGCATACCTCTGCCTACACGTTCGGCGAATACAAGCATTATGTTATAATATTGAAGTAGATAATAATACCTATAATGCAACACTCCTGACGTCCTACTGACCTTCTCTCAGAAGGTTGATGCAGCTGTTTGCTAGCCAAACTAAACCGTCAAACAATCGGTACATAATATTTGCACTTACCTAGCTCATCAACACTTTAAGCTATATTGTAATTTGGGCCTTATGTGCCGAATTTGGGACGAGTGTGGCCACATGAAACATTTTAAGACTTTTAGTTTGAAAATGAACTTGAAAGTCTTCCGTGAATCGTATTGTGTGTCAGGGCCAAGGTCTGTTCCACTATCAAATATCTTAGATCAAAATATAGAATCGGGTCTTTTTATCATCATCGTTTCAGTTTAAAGAACTCCCTCCCTCAACGATCGCCTGCCCGCTGATTCTGTAAACATGTCGAAGTGAAGGCTTGGGTGAAGTGATTGCGAAGTGAGCTGTCAATCCATGTGTACCCAATATGGAATGACAGCCTAATTCGTGATCTCTTCACCCAAGCCTTTACTTCGACATGTTTAACTTACTTAACAGAATCGTCCGGCAGTGCGTCTAGCATACAGTGACTTTTCGCTGCCATCATCTGGTGATGTAAAGGTGCTAAAGTGGCCACTTTAGCACCTTTAGGTTCCATCGGCCGTACCGTTTGCAAGCACTGTGCCCCGTAGTGCGCACTGTAACTTAAGTTTGGCATTTTTCTTCTTCATATCTTCTTACTAGCTGACCCGTGCAACGTCGTCTGCGTAACATTTTTCATTACTGCTCCGCTCCTTTTGGTCTTAGCGTGATGATATATAGCCTATAGCCTTCCTCGATAAATGGGCTATCTAACACTGAAAGAATTTTTCAAATCGGACCAGGAGTTCCTGAGATTAGCGCGTTCAACCAAACAAACAATCAAACAAACAAACAAACTCTTCTGCTTTATAATATTAGTATAGATTCTAGAAATGTAAGACATAAGTACCTATATTTTTTAGGTACGGGTCACATTATGATTCGAATGTCTTAATTATATAATTTCGAGATTTAAGGTAAGTATATAAGATAATAGAAGATACATGGTGCCCTCATAGTCAACAAATAAAGTTAGAAGATCCAAACTTAATTTTAGCGCCATAACTCTGAAACAATGATAGGTATATTTGATCATCAGCGTCAACAGCCGTATTTATTGTATGAGTATTAATCACAATGCGGAGCTGTGATATATTTGACCCGATATTGACCGCCAATGATTATGCGTTATTGTACCTATGCCTACTTGCCTACGCAATTGGTTCTTGGTAATCGCACGAGACCAGTGATAAAGTTCGATTTTTTTCCTCAAACAGGCTAGGGTTGTCACGTGCTAAAACAAGAAAATCCAAAGATCAGAATAATTGTAGTTTTCAACTTAAATGTTTTGTAGGGGAGGGAGATGGATGTCAAAAAAATGATGGGTGGATCAAATGATGAATGATCAATGATCAAAAAATGACGAGTGATATAAAAGAAAAGGGATTCCTCGATATTGTATGCCTTACGTTTGACAGGACTGAATCGAAGAAAAAACGTGCTGCCAACCTATTTAAGTCGTTTAAAAATGAGAAGCCGTGTCGAATTAAGGTTTTTTTTTTTGGAAAAATAAAACAAAATTATTTGTTCTTTTTGTAATTCTCATTCAAAGTCGAAGTAACTGGTAAAATGTTAAAAAGGCCTAGTAAAAGTCAGGCCCGATACCGTCTCATTCATGCATTTAAAAAGCCTAAATGTGTGCCCAGATGCCTGGCAACCCTAAGTGGGTACTTACCTACACCGTCAGAAATATTTACACATTCAAAAATATTATTTTATCAACCATCCTTCTCTCTTCTTACTTAAGTCAATAAACTCGCTTTATCAACAGCAATTTTTGCGAATTGTTGTGGGTAAAAGACAAGGAAAACAATATCTAGTTTTTTTTGGGGTTCTGAACCTATAAAACCCTTAGGTACTCGTCCATGGAGTTTTTTTTTACAAAATACAAGTAAATGAGGCCGCTCTAACAAATACTTAAAAATAAACATCCGATTTCGCCATATGAGAAAATGTTTTTCTTTCCGGATTAATACGGTATTTTGGTTTTTGTTTATTGGAAAAATGGGAACATAGAAAAGCATTCAATTATGAATGTGTAAAGTGTTAACATAAAAGTGTGACAGCAAATTATTAAAAAAAACCCGAAAAGTCGTACTCTCACACGAAGGATTCCGTATCATACAAAAACCAGCGGCCAAGTGCGAGTCAGACTCGCGCACCGAGGGTTCCGTACAAACCTGTAGGTAAATATAAGCAAAAGTCGGTTTACGATTTATGACGTAATAAAAAGTGTGTGAGTTGGGATTTGTGCGAGTGGGGACCTTACAGTAGTTAGATACTTGTATGGAACTTCATCATTTCGGCCAAAAGACGTCCCCTGCTGGACATCGGACCACGTCTTCCAAGTGTCGCCACATTTGGAAGTGACCCTTATCCAGCTTAGGACGACTTTGGGCTGAAAGTATCGCCAAATGTTGCGGAATCTGTTCGAAAGAGTCACTGCGGCCCTGGGACGCAAAGGGCATTAGGTAAATACACTTGAAAAACAATTTGTCGTAAGCACAGAGCAAGAGTCTGACACTCACACACAAAAAAAAAAACGGGCAAGTGCGACAAACCTGTAGGTATATATTATAAGCAAAAGTTGCGGTTTACGATTTATGACGTATTAAATAAAACTACTTTCTAGATCTCGTTCAAACCAATTTCCGGGGGAAGTTTACATGTTAATGTACATCATATAATTTTTGTGTGAAAATCCTAATGCGGTTCACAGAATACACCTAATTACCAAGTTTCAACAGCATAGTTTCGGAAAAAAGTGGCTGTGACATACGGATGGACAGACAGACAGACAGACATGACGAATCTATAAGGGTTTCGTTTTTTTGCAATTTGGCTATGGAACCCTAAAAAAACACGTTTCTTGCATGGGAGACCCCTTAATTTTTTTATCTTATTATTAGTTGTTACACACAATAGAAATAAACACTCTGTGATAATTTCAACTGTCTACCTGTAACGGACAGACAGATGGACGGACGGATGATCGAACGGACGGACGGACAGCGGAGGCTTAGTAATAGGGTCCCGTTAGTTAAGCTTCGGTTACGGAACCCTAACAACACTAAGGGCGTTTGTGCACTACAAGGAATTTTACCATCCGGCAGTCCGATTTCTTACAAATTGTCAATGAATTTCAATGAATTCTCAATGAAAGTTGATGTAAATCTGACTGCCGGACGGTAAAATTCCGTGTAATGCACAAACGCCCTCAGGAAGAGTCACATTTTCGCTCTGAGGTTTTGCAAAACCGCTCGACAGGACGAACAACCTATTAGACTGTGATCCCAGAGCTGCCAGACCTATCTTATTTCTTCACTTACAAAATATGTCTGGTAGCGGAACTGCGGAATGTAAAATTAAGTACATTTAGTGTGTACTCTTAACATCCACATTCCTGGGGCCCGAGTCTGCTATTACAATAGTGTCAGAATGGTCGATCACTGATTTCAAAATGGTTGATTTTGACAAGTTTGTCAATCTACTAACATAATGGCACCATAATGGCGTCATTATGACATTCCAATGATCAATCACTGACAAGCCATTGAAAGAAAGCCATATGAATGGTAATCTCGTACATAATGACAGATTTAGTATTTACGAACTTCTCACTACTTCAGATTGCTTATAACATTAATAAGTAATATGTAAAACTAAATATAAATAAAATCTGGCATGAATAAATGCTCAAATTTAGCTCGGTTTTATAATAATGGCAATACGGCATTCCTACCGCAATTCTATTACGAGACCATTGACGTTCCAGTGACCGGCCACTGACGCGCCAGTGATCGTGCGATTATGAATTTAGCAGATTACGAACTTTTAGCAAAATGACAATGGCATGACAATTGGATCTTGTCGGAATGACAAATTTATAAAAATAGCAGACTCAGGCCCCTGCTAGCTTGGGACACGACCGGAACCCTCAGTGCGCGAGTCTGACTCACACTTGACCGTTTTTTTTTTATAGAATTGATCTCTTTGTTCATTACAACAGTAAATATTTCGGTTTCCAATGTTCCAAGACCTAGGTCAGGGGTTATCACCTTGCGTTCAATATAACATCAATATTTGTTTGGCCGCATATAAAAAGATCTTGAATATAATTTGGTAGGCAGTTTTGTCTTACTTAGTCAAGAGTCGAGAGAAAATATTAATAATGAGCAAGTTTACGGTGCGTTGATTTTTATAAAATATTCTTATACACCATTGTGTTATCGTGGGAAAATTATGTCATTGATTAAAAAAAGTATAATTACCTAGGTCACTTTTTTAAATGGGGATCAAGAAAAAAAATATAATTTCTATAAAGTGAAGTTATTTTTGTATGAAAATGTGCCATTTTCTTTGGGCAATGGGCATTTATTATTAAGAGCGTGTATTCCGTCCACTAGCGCTGCCAATCGTTTTTTATTATTTGTGGTAATTTTAAGACACGTAGATAAAAAACCGCTCTGTAGTGCACTGAAGAAATGTATTTATTATGTTTTGAGAGTTATGTTTTGTACTTTAGAACATAAATAGTTGCCAAAGTCGATATTTTTGCTAAAAGTGGCCACTTTTAGCAATAATTGCCGTTTTGGCTATTTAGCCATGAGTTATGTATTAAAAATAGCTGTCAAAAAATAATAGATACATTTCTTCAGTGCACTACAGAGCGGTTTTTTATCTACGTGTCTTAAATTTACCACAATTAATAAAAAACGATTGGCGGCGCTAGTGGACGGAATACACGCTCTTAAGAAAGGTTTCAGTTTCCCTTGATGTAGTATACAATTATTATTCTTGGCTTACTCCACTTAAAAATACATTGTCAACATTTTTATTATTCTTTTTTTCAGATTGTTCTGTTGGTGGTAGCTTTGGTCGCCATGACCATCGCGAAACCTCAAGGTGAGTTAATCTTTATTTTCTACTCAATAACAGTTTGACTTTTAATCCGTTGGCAACACTTTAGCTTATACAAGGAGGTCCGCAGGTCCAAAAGTTAAATGAATTTTGTTTCCCTGTCTGTGTACCTTGTGTCTGAATTATCGTTACCAGATCCAGTGTGAATAACAATTTAATAGGGAATATGCATGAAAAAAATATTTATTGTCTATACAGTTTATCTAAAACTATACAAAAATATAATACTAACAGTGAAAACAGAATCAAAATTGCTCGAAAAACAAAGGAGGTATAATTATTTTAAACAAACATATCTGTCCCTCTCGCGAATTGCTGTTTTACATGGCAGCTGTATAGGCGTCATGGACTTTGACGTCAAAATCCATATCGGACTTCTCTTTCTAATTGTACTCTTTGAAGCATTATAACTTCGTCAGTGGTGAAGGTATTTAAAAAATAATTTTACGATTGTTTACTAGAGCTAATAAGTATTTCAATTTGCAAATAAAAAAATCGCATGCATATTCCCGATTGCCAAGACAAAAGTGTGTACATATCTGTGGTGTGTGCCTATCAGTTTTTCTTTACATCAAAAGGTATAGAAACAAAAAAACCCCATCCGTGTTCCTCCTAATGCCCTTTGTGTTCCAGGGCCGCAGTGACTCTTTCGAACAAATTCCGCATCCCTGGCAGAGCTTACCTACCTACGAGTGAAATTGTTTCGTCCAACTAATTTATTTTCTATTTTCTTTGCAGCTAACGATGGTGGTCAACAAGGTAATTAATTATATCAAGCTGAGATTTAACGCGTTAATTAAGTAAAAATCTATGATTTATTTATCTATCACAACTGAAATTGTGATAAAAAAAAAATTGGCTGTCTCATCCATTTATGTGTAAAAAATGCACTGAACAGATGTTTTTTTTTTGCCGATTTCATGTTCACAGACATAGTAAAACTTGTTCATAATGATGAGAACAATGACTCATTAAGTGGTACCTATTGAGTTTATTCTGTTACACGTACCTAGTATAAATAAGATGCTCATTAAATTAAATTAAACACGATGTTGTCAGCCGGTCGATGTTGACCGTCGATCTCACCGTGTTCACTTAAGTGGAGTGAACGACAAGTGAGCTGTCATTCCATTTTGTTTGTATGGTTTGACAGCTCACTTCGTAATCACTTCACTTCGACATGTTTACAGAATCGACCGGCAGAAGTAAACTATGCAATGTACAATACGAGTGATTACTAGGTACGGGTAGCTTGCTTTTAGAGACAAATTATAATATTTTGTTTTCAATTTCTTTGCAGTGGACGTCGTAGATGGTGACAGCCAAGGTAATTATGAAAACCATTTCTTTTATTATTTATCTAATCATAATTAAGGAAAATGTAATAAGGACTAACTCAAAAAACTGGCCAAGTGCGTGTCAGACTCGCGTGCAAAGGGTTTCGAACCAATTTTTTTTTTATCATGTTATTTTAACACTACAGACTTCTTATAGGGTTTCCTCTAATCTTTAGGTATCTGCATTTTTAAGACCCCCCCCTATCTCCGAAACTACTGAGCCTAAAATATTGACCCCCAAATGTGACCCCCGTACTAAAGACACCTGAGTGATCCAATAAGGGTACCGTTTTTTGGGGATATACGGTACCCTAAAAAACAGTGACAATAATCATGAAACCGGAATTTGTAATTCATCATTTTTACCTACGAAAATATTTTTTGATTGAAGTGTGTGAATTATGAACATTATGGCGTGCTTACCTTGTTTGTGGCCGTCGACCAGTTTTCGTCCTTATCAATTTAGGGTTGAAAAGTGGTTCATCGACAAGTTGTCAACTGTGCTAATTTTGTTTTATTTTTTTGCAGTAAACGTTGTTGATGGTGCTGATGGTGGTGGTGGTAATTTTATTTATTTGTTGTTTTTCTAAACTAATATACTAATAATATTATAAAGAGGTAACATTTGTTTGTAAGTTTGTATGTAGGGGATAATCTCAGGAACTACTAGTCCGATTTGATAAAATCTTTCAGTATTAGATAGCCCATGTATCGAGGAAGGATATAGGCTACATATCATCACGCTAAGACTAAAAGGAGCCGAGTATTAATGGAAAATGTGACGCAGATAAAGTTGCGTGGGTCCGCTAGTCTATACTAATATTATAAAGAGGTAACATTTGTTTTTAAGTTTGTATGTTTGTAAGTTTGTATGTAGGGGGTAATCTCAGGAACTACGGGTTCGATTTGAAAAATTCTTTCAGTGTTAGATAGCCCATTTATCGAGGAAGGTTATAGGCTATATATTATCACGCTAAGACAAATAGGAGCGGAGCATTAATGGAAAATGTGACGCAAACGAAGTTGCGCGGGTCAGCTAGTTTAAATCTATAAATTCGTATAAAATTAATTTTTGTGACAAACCTAAACAAAAATGAAAGCACATATTGGGATTCATATAGGATACACATAATATCCAGATATGAGTTTAATCTACGTAGCCAGAATCTCAAATCCGTCGACAGACACAGCCTATACCTACCCACATGTGGGTCGAGATTCTAGAAGAACGAAATTCTGGAAATGACGCTGACGAAACTCTTTAGTTTTTATTCAAATATATTTTTTTTTTCAGTTAACTTCGTCGACCCTGCTGATGTTGGTAAGTATCTCCAAAAACATTCATTCGTTTCATCTTTTATTTCAGTAGAAATTAATAAAAAATAAGATAAAAGTGCCCCACCCAGACACGATACTTGCACGATATGCATCACATCAGAAAACTGATTCAGCTTATATTGCAAGTATTTTTACAATCTGTTTTGTTATTCTACGTTTGTTGTGGTTATAAATTAGTATACAACGTGTAACGGAAAAACGCATAATTAGCTCTTAAAGGGCCATTGTACTCAGTACAATGGCCTCTTAAAAGGTGTTGCGTTTGTTCTAATATATGTACGTTGTAAATTAATCCATTACCTATTCAGTCTTCCTTCCCCCTTCCCATTCAGCTGAAACGTGTAACCTATTTAAATAATTTAACTATAAAAATTTTTTTCTTTGTTACAGTTGATCTCCGAAAACCAGAGGGACAGTAATAAACCATTAGTAATAAATAGTATAATTTTCTACCAAACTTTTTATACAATCAACAGTTATCAATAAGAAATGTAGGTACTGTGTAAAGTATCAATCACACACCAATTCCAATTCTGTATAATAAATGAAATTTTAAACAATTTGTGCCTTATTTGTCTAAAATAAACCACCCACAATGTTTAATTTTTGTATGAGAAGCAGTCAATTGTGAAATTTTGTGAGCTCGATTGGCAAGTGTGAGTCAAGGTCGATTACGCCCACAACTTTAAGAAGCTCCTATAAAAAAATATGAAATAACGATAATTTAGACAGTGCTTGCATAACCATTACTGAAATTATCTTACAAAAATAAGACATTTATCTATACTATCTATACTAATATTATAAATCAGAAGAGTTTGTTTGTTTGTTTGGTTGAACGCGCTAATCTCAGGAACTACTGGTCCGATTTGAAAAATTCTTTCAGGGTTAGATAGCCCATTTGTCGAGGAAGGTTATAGGTTATATATCATTACGCTAAGACAAATAGGAGCGGAGCAGTAATGGAAAATGTGACGCAGACGAAGTTGCGCGGGTCAGCTAGTCGTAAATAATTTATGTGCAGGCGTTTTAATGTCTTTAATTATTACCTAACTCTCCGTGTACTTATACGAACGGTTCCAACACACGAACATGTAAAATATTTCCACCCCATCCCAACTTAACTACCTATGGATATCCAAACACAAGTTGCTCATAAGCCACTAAGAATAAAAATAAAAGTTTATTAAAAATAAAGTTTATTTCGGAACAATAACACAAGATAAGTACAACAAGTAAAACGATGGTAGCTGCAAAAGTATAAACTGTAGCGCAGTAAAAGCCTGCTAAAACATTGTTAGCAACTATTCTGAGAAGAAAGACGTAAATTTACTAATGTAGGCAGGTACAGGCGTTTTATTGGCTTGTAATAATAACTTTATAGGACTAGGACCTAAGAGCTTCTTACAGTTGTGTAAATATATATGTTAAGGTAGCAAACAGGTAGTTAATATCTACATAAGTAACGAGGTTAAACAATGCTAAAACTAAAATATCTTGAAAGTGGTCAGCCAACATGAAGACAGAATGGCTGACCACTTTATTTCTTTGATTTATTTCTTAACGCAAAGGTAGGTAGTAGCAAAAAAGTATTTGACTAGTACAAATGAATGGTAAGTACTTACATATCTCGTTTGGTGCCCGTGATCACTTAGGTGGAGTGAACGACAAGTGAGTTGTCATGCTATTTTGTTTGTATGGTTTGACAGCTCACTTGTCGTTCATTTCGCCTAAGTGTTCACTGTTCTGGATCGTCGTTGGTTCTAATTTCTCATCACTGAAGTCATTTTTGATGATTGTCATCCATTTATATTACCATGATCCATGTTGATTAATTATCTACACTTCTACACTAATATTATAAGAGGAAAGATTATTTTGTATGTATGTTTGAAATCATCGAAGATACTACACCGATTTAAAAAAAAATTTCGCCATTACAATCTTACATTATGCCAATAAATAGAGATCCTAAAGAAAATTGCAATAATGTAACCCAAAGTAGCAAAATTTTGCCTATAAAAATCATTAAGTATTTGGCGTAAAAAAATACAACCGACTTCCAAAAACAAAACACTACAAAGTAAAAAATAACTTTATTACGTATTTTGACAACTTCCGAAATTAAAGTTATTTTTTACTTTGTAGTGTTTTGTTTTTGGAAGTCGGTTGTATTTTTTTGTAAAAAGTTTTATATTTTTCACTTTTTAGTGGTACCCCACACCTAACAACACCACTGCAAAATCGCAGCAAAGCAAAATACGCAATTTCGATTATCTACTTGGATGACATAAAACTATCATCCAAGTAGACGAATTCCATAATATGTGGCTTTAAGTCGTGTGAAGAATTTAGATGGTGTGGCATTAAGTGATTTGGAGCCGTCAAAATTACTGAACAGACCACATGATGACAAAGCACTAAAGGGAATGCAAAGATTAAGGCAGCTAAATCAAGATTAAATATTTTATTCCTCCTCGCCGACATAATTGAAGTTGAGGTTGTCAATTCGGGTGGTATGTTATGCTCTTCTTTTGGTTTTCATTTTATTACGTGTGTACCGATTTACGTGATGTTTTTTTGTTCGACGCGAAATATCTGATGGTTCAGGTGCACCAGGCGGAGAACGCACACCCATGTTACTCTGGGCAAAAGAGCTGTAGGCTATGATGTGAAGTGTTCGCTTATTATTTATTTAACAATCACAGAACATCATTTAACACTATTAAACCTAAACGTTAGTGAGATTTACCTTCAAGGTCAACCTAATAGCCTCAAGGAATACTATTCTCTATCCATATGTACGTATATTTTTGAAATAATTTTCTCTGAACTCCTAACCCTTGAGGAGTTGTACCTTGCATCATCAGCTCATCCATAGGAAATCATCATCAAACGTAAATAATTGAACAAACTGTATGATATTGTCTGAAACGTAACAGTTATATGCTTATAAATTGAGTGTTCTTCTCGATTTCCGTGGGATCCCATCATCTTAAATGCTGACTACATCTAGTCATCACCAGGGCACCAACTTGAATATGTACCCTAACGAACAAAACAAGAACTACGCAAATCGGATTAGAAATGGACATATATATAAAGTATCGTCAAAATGACATCATCCAAATAACAATAATGCTTATAAAAAAACAACTAGACCTAATTGAAGTAAATTTTTATGGGACCACCTGGCAGCTATTTCGCGTCGAAAAAATAAAAGAATCACGCGAATCGGTCCATTAACCGCGGCGTAATCGATGTACATACATAGAAAAAAAAAAGCATACCGGCCGAATTGAGAACTCCTTTTTGGGAACTCGGTTAAAAATAAAGTACTACATAATTGACGACCCGGTTGGCGCAGTGGTACGACCTACAAGTATTTGTTCCGAGTCTGGGTGTTTTTCAATCTATAATTATTCACGTATTTCAGAACTTCAGAATGGTCTAATAATCTAACATTTGTCTTGAGAATACCAGTGAACAGAGAGCTTAGATCTTTCATAATTTTTATACGGTCACTCTGTCAGGACAGATTCAACAAGCTCTCTGTCGGGAGAGGAACTTGGCCTTTTTTAACCGACTTCCCAAAAAGGAGGAGGTTATCAATTCGGATGTACGTTTTTTTATGTTTGTTACCTCATAACTCCGACAATTATAAACCGATTTGAAAAATTCTTGTTTTATCTGAAAATATACTTGCAGATTGGTCCCATTAAAATTTTATGAAAATCGGTTTTGAACTTTGGATTTTAAATCGGAATAGCTGGAATTCGTCTACTTGGATGATGGTTTTATGTCATCCAAGTAATCGAAATTGCGTATTTTGCTTTTTGCGATTTTGCTTTGCTTTCTGCGATTTTGCAGTGGTGTTGTTAGGCGTGGGGTACCACTAAAAGTGAAAAATAAAAAACTTTTTACAAAAAATACAACCGACTTCCAAAAAAAAAACACTACAAAGTAAAAAATAACACACCGACTTCCGAAATTAAAGTTATTTTTTACTTTGTAGTGTTTTTTTTTGGAAGTCGGTTGTATTTTTTTGTATAAAGTTTTATCACTTTTCTTTTTTCCAAGTAAATGATAGGAACGGTAATAATTCCGAGTATTTTCAAATTTTTGTTTTTACTAGATCATGACGATCAAATCTGAGTTAAAAAAAAAATGCCTTTTTCCGATTTATCTTCACACCGAACTTTCTCGCATGATTGGAAGAGCCCCATAATTTTGATGAGTCAGTAAGTGAATCAGTAGCAAAATATTCTCAATTCTCTATTTTTTTTTATAACAACTAGCTGACCCGTGCAACGTCGTCTGCGTAACATTTTTCATTACTGCTCCGCTACTTTTGCCTTTTACTAATATAGCCTATAGCCTTCCCCGATAAATGGGCTATCTAACACTGAAAGAATTTTTCAAATCGGTAAGTACAAACAAACAAACAAACAAACAAATTCTTCTGCTTTATAATATTAGTATAGATTATTCTCAGAATACAAATAAACAATCTTGTTAAAAATTTCAACTGTCTACCTATAACGGTTCTTGAGATACAGCCTGGTGACAGACAGACGGACAGACAGACAGCGAAGTCATTTTTAGGGTCCCGTTTTTACCCTTTGGGTACGGAACCCTAAAAACGTATCCTTTATTCCCTTGGTCCATGCATCACGCGTGAACGGCTGGACCGATTTCGCTAATTCTTTTTTTGTTGTGTATGTGATTATGAGTAGAATGTTCTTATGAAAGAAAAAAAAGTTGACAGGAGCGAAGCCAGCAGGGGACAGCTAACTAGTATATTTATAAAACAACGAGCACTTATGTGGTAACTAAGTAGGTAGGTAGGTACTACACGAATTTCAACGTCCCTCTACCCCCGGTTAAGGCTAGTTTGTGAAAATTAACCAAGCGGATTTTATAAATCATCCTGACATTTTTACTGCTTAGACCACAGGGTCGTTATATGGTATAATAGCAGCCGCCAGCGACCCTGCTCATGTGAATGTCGAAAATTATCCCAAGAGAACACACTCCTAGGCTAAAAAGTCCATCCTCACAAATTTTCGTAAATTCGAAAGTTTGTGAGGATGGATATAATAATAGTAGGATTAATAATTCAATCAGACAGCAGTGCGATTCAACATGTCGAAGTGAACACTTAGGCGAAGTGAACGACAATAAATTGAGCTGTCAAACCATACAAACAAGATGGCATGTCAGCTAAGTTGTCGTTCACTCCACCTAAGTGATCACGGTGAGATGTCAACAGAATCGACCGGCTGGTTTCATAATGATTCTTTCACAGTGTTTGGATTCCGAGGTTTTTATTCTATAGAAAAGAAGTAAAGGTTCACTGCAAGGGTTCTCATCTTGCACTCAACATAAACTAAAGTAATAAACATCAATATTAAAATTTGTTAAGTCCGCATATAAACAGATTTGGTAAAGTCCAGTCGCGGAGCAGGAAGAATTTCGTACGGTCACGAACATTTTTGTATTGAGTGCGGTTTACATGAAATATTTGAACGAGAAAGAAAGGATCATGACCAACGATGTATGGAAATCCGTCTTAAGTTGAAACACAATAAATCTTTATTTATTAGAGCCTACGCTTTATATACTATTAAATAAAAGTGTTAATTTTCACGCAAGTATCCGAGTTTTAAAGTAATTAAACAAATTCGGAGATAACCTAAAATTGTGTCTAAACTACTCGCAACTTATAAAATGACCACAGATCACTCATGTAGGTAAAAAAAAACAAAATTAGTTAAAAACACAATAGCAGAACAGCTGCTAATTGAAAATAAACGTGAATAATCGTGAATAACGTGCTTTAGCCTCGCAGCGTTGATGTGACATTATCGAATTATAACAACTTCAGTCAAATAGAGATTATATCTTATTAACTTCAAATTATCCTAGATCTATACACAATTGAATAAGTTACCTATCTAATGTATACAAAGGTATAAAACACATAATATGAACAGACTTTTCGTGTAGGTATATTTAATGTTACAACAAGTATAACAGCTTTAGATGTTCATGTAAAATCAGCAAAAATACCATTGTGTTAAGTATTTACCTTTATTATTCCTCATTTTATTTTATTTTATTTATTTAGGACAAAAAACAGTTATACGTTACAGCATTTACAGAAAAGTAGTTATAATAGCATAGTGGAGAAAACGTATAACCCACACTATCGTCCACGAAGTGACATCGGAGTATGATCTCTCTCTCTGATCATACTCATCAAAATAATCATCTAAATACGAAGCTGGAGCAGTTACATCGTTATAACGTCCCCAGCTCAAGAACCAAACTATAGTCATTACATGAGCGCAACACCCCACAGTTCTCTTTCCAACCAGGCAACTGCATGAGTAGCCGACTATTGCATCTAATGTATTAGCTACAGCATCATCTTTGCTAATTAATAAATACCTGAAAAAGGTGCGACTATTAACGTGCCTCGAATCAATCGACACATAGACAGTAATGGCGGCTTCCGCAGGCTAGGGATGGCGATCTAGGATCGATTTTATAGGTCAAGTAAATAGTTTCTTTTTTATCGATTTTTTATTTATTTATTTTTTTATTCAAAACGGGGAAACTCTTGGCCCAAATCTCACCTGATGGAAAGTGATGATTAGGCCGAAGATGGAAGCGAGTTTCACCCGGAATCCTCTTACACAGAGGAACTGGCTATCATACCTGTAACTGCCGGAACACAACAATGCTGTTAACATTGTTGTTATGGCGACAGACTTAGACATGATGGTGGTAGCTTGCCAGGCGGACTTAGAACAAGTCCTACCACCAACCAAACCAAGCAAAAAATTTGCCTCGGCTGGGAATCGAACCCGGGACCTCTGGGTCTGAATCAGGTGGTTATAACCACTAGACCACGGAGGCGGTTAGTGTCACCTGTTTAGCACCACCCGGGGACCACGTGTAGGGATTCGCTGAAGGGTATTCTCCTACGGACGCGGGTGACTCGGCCCCCAATTTTTACAAAAAATTAATTATAGATTTTTTAAATCGATTTTAGAAACATGAAAACGAGTTCCGATGTTTTTCAAAGGTGATTGATTAAGTATAATTATATTATTTTATACTGAAGCGAGTTGCCTTATTACACAACCATATTGTTATTACGATCGAAGCACCTATTTTCTATGGATCATCAGTACTACCGTACTTTTTAGGATTCAGTAGGTACTTTGAGGGTAACCAACGAATTTATCTCTAGGGAAACGATCTATCAGAAGTCAATTTATTGCTGAATCGATTCTTTCCTGCGATATGGATAGATTTAAAAATCGATCTTTTTTAGGAATATTCGCCATCCCTACTGGTACGTCTGTCATCTGCCTTGACAGTTGCATTTGCCGTCTCACGCAAACACAAAAATAAATATTTTCACGACGGAACTATGAAATACACTAGCTGACCCGTGCAACGTCGTCTGCGTAACATTTTTCATTACTGCTCCGCTCCTATTGGTCTTAGCGTGATGATATAGCCTATAGCCTTCCTCGATAAATAGGCTATCTAACACTGAAAGAATTTTTCAAATCGGACCAGTAGTTCCTGAGATTAGCGCGTTCAACCAAACAAACAAACAAACAAACAAACTCTTCTGCTTTATAATATTAGATATACAGTAGGTACCTACGTTATGATTATGATATTACTAATTATTTAGCTATTTATGATTTTAATATCATTTTCGTGATGTTTTTATGTAAAGGCTCATACTTACGTAACTCGTACAAATGAAGAGAACGAAACGTCCATCATGATACGGAAATATACTCTAGCAATCGTTAATTTACTGTTTATCTTAAAATCATAATTCCGGATACGAAAACAAAATTCCTGAAGTGAAAAGCTTGTAAAAAATAAGCAAATAATTTGTATATTAATTTGGTTTTCATACGTGCAACTTTTCTAGACTGGTTTTGAACATGATCCACCACCAACTTAGAAAATAAATATTTTTGTCATCATATGAATTATTTATTTAGATTTTATATTATAAGTTATAAAATCGAGTTACAATTACTAATACGGCAGAAAAAAAAAAACATAAATCAGAATCCGATTCCTCTACCCGTATCGGAGTTACTGCTTTCCGAAGACGTCTCGCCTATCACATTTATTACAAAAGAATCAACAGTTTTGTCTACATTATGATCTAGTCTAACTAATTTCGATTCCTCTTTTTTTATGGGATTTACACATGCAAACAAGAACAAACCTTACACTATTAGGTAAAAGGTTTCCAATCCCTGAGGACGGCGGCCATAGCATCAGGGCGAGCGAGACACAAACTTTTTACGCGGGAGTGACAGAGACAGGTAATAACAGGTCTAAAGACGAAATTCTTCCTGCTCCGCGGCCGGACTTTAGTGTAATGTAACACCAGCCTAGCGGCCGGCCACTAAGCTCACCATGAACCAGTCAATCAGGCACCGCATGCCCAGCCCAGCCAGCCAATCACAGCTTGCCAACAACCAGAGGCAAAGAAAAAGCCAATGGCTATGCTTATATGCCAAGTCAAGCCTAACCCAAGCCATCCCAAAAAAAACCCCCATTCAACAGAAATAGGAGTGGGCGCCTCTGAGTCGGAACCTTACCCATCTGCGATCCGATCGAAAGAACATTGTGTGAACTCATTATTCCATTTATCTGCAAGTGTAACAAGTACCTACCTACTAAACTAAATTGTGTGTGTTAGTGACCGAAGAGAAAATATTAATCATGAGCAAGTTTACGGTGCGTAGTCAAAAAGTTATTTATTTTCATTCCATTGTATTATTGTGGGAATATAGTGTTTAAAGACATTAAACAATTAGATTTATTTATAATTGGACCATGAGGTTATTTTGTGTGTGTGAACTTGAGCATTTTTTTTTGGAAAATTAAAGTTGTTGTTTCCTAGGAAGTTGGTTATCAACTGGTATTACTCAAGCTTAAATCTTAAGGGCCCCACTCACTAACAGTCTGCTGCAGTCTTGGTCTTATCGGGCGACCTGCCGTCCTTAGTCTATATAGCCCACTCACTAAAGGCCTGCCGGCAATGGCCGGATACCGGGTCTGCGACTACACACTAGCAGGCGGTTGTCGGCAGTTCCACACCGTAGTGCGGCGTGCCGCCAATGGTCTGATATCGGTTTGGGCGTCCACACATTAGCAGTTGACAGACGGCAGTTCATATAAATAAATAAACATTTTCATACATTTTAGTTAATGTACAGAAGCATTATATTTTAAGACAACTCCCAAACTGATTCATGCTCGTATCTTGGGTAGTCGGCGGTCGACCGTTATTTCTGTGGTTGTAGGCGTCTTATTTTAAATTTATACATATCATCGTCTTATTTTGTATTAAAATATGACACATAAAAATTGTACACAAATAGCAACTCTTCATTATAAAGTGTGTGTTTCAAATAAATATCTACATGAAAATTAAAAAAAAAAGTTAACTTCTCAGACTCATCATAGCTCGACAGCTTTGACCAATTAGCTAATTTATTTTAAAAAACGAAATACTCTTTTGCTACTCCACTTAATATCATCATCAGAAAGAAGATATTGGATGAAAAAGTGGCTTCAAGAAAAAGAATCAAGATCTCACATGACATTAGTACGTGAACTAAGGCAGTCACATAAGGAAGACCTTTTTGATTACTTGCGATTGACTTCCGAATCTTTTTACATCTTATTAACGATGGTGAAACCATACATCAATAAAATGAATACAAAAACGCGTCAATCTACTTATAAGTGCAAAAGAGACACTAACAGTACACTAAGTACCTTTACGGTTTTTGGCGACTGGACAAAATTTTGAGGACTTAAAATTTCCTATCAAGAATTTCATCACAATCCCTTGGAGTAATTATCCCTGAAACATCAAAATATATTTTTTTGTTTTACAGTATTTAATGGTGGTTTGATAAAATGACAATAATTTGTCGTAAGCAATTTTTCAATCGCTTATTGTGATAGCAATCGTCCTTTATTTTCCATAAACACGGAGAACTTCTATATAATTCTATGAAAGTAGTAACAAATTGAGGTGTGTTGTCCATTTTGTCGAAAAACTGTAGAATGTTTTTTGCAAAGTTGAAAATTTGAAAACTCGAGGCGCTCAACTGACACGTGATGACATTTGACAGGCTGCCGGCCGATTAACTGCAAGTGTGTGTTTGATTTGTCTTTGAGGCCATGTACTGTCCGGCCGATACTTGTCGATTCAGGCCGCATCGTTGAGCGACCACACATTCGTGGCTCGCGTATGCCGTCAGTTTTACACCTTAACGGGACCTGTAAGTCTGTGGTCTTATGCGATTAACTGACAGGCAGATAACCACCGGTGGAGTGTTAGTGTGTGGGCCCCTTTAGAGAGGCACTCTGCAAACAAAAAAAAATCAACACTTGTGTCATTACTTATATTGTTCTTGTTTTTAGATCGTTATGCTGGTCGCCATGACCCTCGCGAAATTTCAAGGTGAGTTTATTTTACTTTTTAATTGATTTTTAGTCGATTTGCAAAATTTAGCACTTTAAAGCTAACATAATTATTATTATGAAGGTGGCTAGGGTTGGCCATTCCTCCCGGAAAAGATCGATTTTTAAATGGATTCGAATCGTAAGCTGATGTGACGATGATCGATTCACAAAAAAAGTCGAGGTCTAAAAGATCGATTTCTAAAAAAAAACTATTTTTTTTTTCAAATTTATAATGTGCACATAAAATGTGAATATAAATCCATTTTATGAAAAAAACAAGAAATATATCATAATAAATGATCCCTTATCAGTAAAAACAGTTTTTTTTTACTTCAGAAAATCAAATGACGATTTTCAAAGGTGACATATCGATTCACTACTACATATCGATTTAAAAATCGATATAGAATCATTTTGTTAAAAATAAAAATCCCGAGATTCCGGGATTGCAAAACTAAAAGTAAATATAGATACATACATGAATACAGTAGAATCCGCTTTACATTTTCACGTTTAATACGATTTTCCACACAAACTGCAATTTTCTGGACTATTTGCATTTTTTCCACTTCATTTTTGTTCAATATCATACATTTTTTTAAATATACGTTTTTGTTCCTAGTAAACTTATCAGCCGGTGCAACAATGAATATGACAAATTATGAAAATAAAAGAACAGTAGAAGAGGAGTCAACTGCAACAAATCAAAATATAGTATCCTCACAAGCTTCAGCAATCAGCAAACCAACTCTTTCATTAAACAGCCCTCCTTTACAACCTTCAGTATCTAATCAACGCGTACAACCTACCACGTCATATTCTGTTTCTGCTGCACAACCAGCGCAGAGCACTGGTGCTTTACTTAAAACAACCCAAGAGACTAACCAAAACGCCACAGGCTTTTGGACTGATCAGATTAAAGAAATTATAATCGACCATAATCAAGGTAGCAGAACATTGATCTTAATGCGAGGCTTGCCCGGTAGTGGTAAATCATTTTTGGCTCGACAGTTAGTAGACATGATGATTGGCACTGGTCCCAATAATTATAAGACTTATATTTTTACAACAGATGACTATTTCATGGTCAGAGGCCAATACCAGTACGATCAGAAAAAAATCTCAGAAGCACACTCGTGGAATCAAAATAGAGCTAGAAATGCTCTTACAATGGGATTGAGCCCAGTAATTATCGACAATACTAACATTGAGCTGTGGGAAATGAAACCTTATTTGAGAGAAGGAGTCAAAAATGGTTACATTATTCAAGTGGTAGAGCTCAAAACACCATGGGCTAAAAATAGCAGTCAGCTAGCAAGGAAAAACCTGCACAATGTGCCTTTGGATAAAATTGAAAAAAAGCTGGGCAATTACCGCGATGGTGTAACTGGTACTATTTTAAGGCAAACATATGGTTTAGCATATCCTGCTGATAAGGTTCCTCCCGTAAAACGGACAGTTCCTCCAATCGTTAAAGATGAGTCACTCTCAAAGCCTGATAACGTCGTTAAAGAACACAGTGCTACTTCTACTACTTCACAGAAAGTTACTAGTACTTAGTCTTTTCGGCCGTCAAAGGCAACATCGAACGTTCAGACGCAGCAAGTGCTAACTGTCCCCAATTCAGAATAGCAAAAAGATCATAGCACCCTGAACCAGCAGAAATCAAGCAAAATAATAATAAAAAAAAAATGTCTATTTGATCAGGATGATGATTTGACAGATGAGGAGCAAGTTAAGCTAAAATTTTATTCATAGAAGCTAAGAAAAAGCTTGGGATGCAAACAAATAATTGGGATGTCGACAATGAAGCAGTAGCAAAACTGTCAATAGTAACTTCAAAGAAACCTGTTACTACGACAATTCCTATTTGTTTGCCTGATGCAAAGGCACAAAGGAAATCATAATTATGTCTCCCCTGTAAACTCCAGCACTGAAATCCGAAGGATATTTGATGGAAAACATAATGAATGTGAAGACTACATGTGGTTAAATATCATTGTAATGCTGTCATGGGACGATGCAGCACCGTCGACTTCAGCCGGTCGATTCTGTCAATATCTCAACGTGTACACTTGGTGGAGTGAACGACCAGTGAGCTGTCAAACCATACAAACAAGATGGAATGACAGTTCACTTGTCGTTCACTGCACCTAAGTTTTCACTTCGACATGTTTTCAGAATCTGCTGCACTGCTGACTCGCACTGCTGTTCCTACCCTAAAGGTTCCTATTTAAAAAGTATCTAGCGGCATATAACTTATTTTCTCTATATCAAAATGTTTGGATACAGTAGTGTTTCAAAGTACGCGTATCTGCTAGCTCGGGCATACTTATTTAAGGAAATAAATATTTAATTCTAGGAGGTAGTTTTGCAACCTCCTAAATCCTGTCATAAAATCAAAATCAATTCAAACACAAGTAGTAAATAAACTATACTAGTAGTAAATAACCCTTTCAGAATTTTGTTTAGAATCTCACTGGAGGTGGTGACCAGATCTTAGACTATTACAATGACTAAATAGGCATTAAAATATTACATCAATACATAAATAAGCCTTTTATTATTTCTAACTATCCATGAAGTTTTACGATTATTATAGTAAGTATGTGCTAGCTTCGGCTAACTTTGTACGTGCATGTCCCGTTTTTTCCCGTTTAATTTTTTCCCGTTTTTTTTTTCCCTTTATATTTTCTCTCTTTAATGTTTCCCTATACTCCTCAAGGAACCTACATGTCAAATCTAGTGCCAATTCTACTAATTTTCACATTCGCATCGCATTCGCACCTCAGTCGCAAAATGTCAATAAAGGGTTGAAAATTAAGGCTTTTTTAGGGTTCCGTAGCCAAATGGCAAAAACGGAACCCTTATATATTCGTCATGTCTGTCCGTCTGTTTGTCTGTCTGTCTGTCTGTCCGTCCGTATGTCACAGCCACTTTTCTCCGAACTATGAGAACTATGCTGTTGAAATTTGATAGCTAGATGTATTCCGTGAACTGCATAAACTGCGTGAGTTTCACACAAAAATATAAAAAAAAACAATTAATTTTGGGGATACTTAGAACTGAAACTCAATTTCTTTTTCATCGAACCCATTGTGTACTTATCTATGGATAGGTCTTCAAAAATGTTATTGAGGATTCTATGATATTTTTTTTCTAAACTGAATAGTTTGCGCGATAGACACTTCCAAAGTGGTAAAATGTGTCCCTTTAACTTCTAAAATAAGAGAATAATAAAACTAAAAAAAATATATGATGTACATTACCATGTAAACTACCAGCGAAAATTGGTTTGAACGAGATCTAGTAAGTAGTTTTTTTTTTTAATACTTAAGTACGTCATAAATCGTAAATCGCAACTTCTGCTTATAATATGTATAATACCTACTGGTTTGTATGGAGCCCTCGGTGCGCGAGTCCGACTCGCACTTGGCCGGTTTTTATTGACAGTTTGCGATTGACATGCGAATACGAAAGTTGTTTAAAAATTAGTAGAATTGGCCCTCAGTTGTTTCGGCTGTGCGTTGTCTGTCAATCACTCAGTCACCAATTATTAAAGGAAGAATTTTATACTATAACTAGCTGTCCCCCGCGGCTTCGCTCCCGTCAACTGGCAACTTTTTTTTTTATTAACCACATAAAAACCTTCTCCTGATGATAACAAACACACAAAAAAAGAATTGGCCAAATTGGTCCAGGCGTTGAGTTATGCGCTTACCAACACATTTAGCGATTCATTTTTATATTATAGAAGATAGATATACAGTTTCCGCGCATCACAATATGCCTGTCATGGAAGACCGCGGGGACTACGCGGGGTCAGGAGACGCACACGCACACTTCACTCAGCTCTTAGCCGCGCTCCGTTACGGGCATTTCCTTGTTATTCTGAATACACCTATTTTAATACAGTCCACTCTTTCTATTTATTCCGTCTGAGCCCAATCATATTGGGCCTTCGGAGACAATATTTACCGTAAAACGCAGTCAACGTCGCATCGTCGGTGGTCGTGTTCACCTGCGCGAACTATGACCGCTCGCGAGCACCACGCGGTGTGACAACGAAGAAGAACAAAGAAGTCGTTCCCAAGACAGACTGCATCGTCATCGTGGGAGCTGATGTCATTCTCAGGGAGTATACCTACTACTGTATTTGAGTGAGTCCGTTCCAATTAGTCAATTTTCTGTTTTCTTTTCTTTCCTAAAATCGCTGATTCATCTTCCAATCTTTCAGTATTCATACAGTGCTTCATAGTGTTTTTCATAACACTGCTTATTGAAATACGCATATTTTATAGCCATTAGCAAATTCGCAATTTGTCAACACGTGTTGAATCGTTGACCTTGACGCTGATTTATCGATCCCTTTCACTAACGCACAGCTGTTTGCAGTTTTTTATCTATTAAGCTCATTAGCATCAGTACGCCCAGCTGTTTATTTAGCTTAACAATGGCAGACAATTTAAAAACACTGATAAAGAAGCGCAGTTCGATAAAATCGATGCTTACAATAGCAACTATTTAGTTAGAAGTAGTTCCGCAATATTTGAGTTGCAACGTTTAGATTTGGAGGACCATTTTAATAAGTTCGAAAACTTACACACCGAATTTGATGCCTTACAGACACAGATCGACGTGATTTCCGATGACGACGAGCCTGCGTTGGCTGAGCGTGAGGACTTTGACCGCCAGTTCTTCAACCTGGTGGTACTCACGCGTAGCCTGCTCGGTATCTCGGCCAGCGGTGCTGCGTCGGAGGCGGGGTTCAGAGACGCTGACTAAGGTGCACATGTGAAACATTTCTAGGAGTTCTTTTGTTCATTTGCCAAAAATAGATTTGCCTCACTTCGATGGAAACTGCCAATGCTAGCTTGAGCTATCCCTAAGAATTATCGTCATTGATTCACGATAATTCTAGCTTAAATGACATTAACAAGTTCCACTATCTGCGAGCTTCACTCCAGGGAAACGTGGCTTTAATTATTAAAAACATAAACTTTAAAGCCGATCATTATAATCTTGGGACCCTGTTGTGCGAATGTTACAATAACAACGGGATTCTAGTGAAAAACAATTTTCAAGCATTATTTGATGTAGAACCCATTACAAAAGAGTCAAGTGTTTCCATCAGAAACCTTGTTGATATCTAAACTAATATTATCTATACTAATATTATAAAGCAGAAGAGTTTGTTTGTTTGGTTGAACGCGCTAATCTCAGGAACTTCTGGTCCGATTTGAAAAATTCTTACAGTGTTAGATAGCCCATTTATCGAGGTAGGTTATAGGCTATAACATGTCATCACGCTAAGACAAATAGGAGCGGAGCAGTAATGGAAAATGTGAGGCAGACGAAGTTGCGCGGGTCAGCATGCAATACCGCAGAATATATCCAATACCGCAATTTCGCGGTATTGGATATGTAATACCGCAAAATTCGCGATATTGCGAAATTAGTAAATCTTTAAAAGGGGTTTTAAAATAAAACTACCATAAGTTATACTTAATCCAATACAACTCTAATCTTTTTTTATTATTTGAAAATGTTTACGTTAAAAGCATAAAATGTTAATTGTATTATCATTTAAAGAACTTCTTATTTTATTGCAAAAGTATCCAGCAGCCGAAAATGCTCAAAATGCCAGATAGTTATATAAAGTCTCCAGATGTTTTCCTCTTGTGCCTCCAGTTTCATATAAAGCCATTTCCTTTTTCAGGATCAAATCTAACCTAGGATTGGAATTGATATTTCTGTTTCGAGTTGTATATTCTGACCTGAGCTTATTATTAAGTTCATCTTTAAGGGACAGAAAAGATGATGTCGAGACTGCAAGTTGATTTTCTCTAGTTTGTGACGTGAAATTCGATTATGGTATATCATCATCTATAATACTGTGCTGGTCAGAATCGGGACATCCTTCAGCTTCATCAAATGTGGAAGCTGATTTTTCTAACCTTTCTAACAAGTTTATAATTTAATGGTAATGAAAATATTTCATTCATATTGATATCTTTGAAATCATAAATATACTTTGAGGGATTTTGAAGATACATAAAGACACTTGTTACGTTTGTGCGTCGTTGCTTAATTGACAACATTTCAAAATTATTCAGACCCCAAAACAAAAATACCATTTCTAGATTTTTCTACCCTGATTTCAAAAAAAAAATCTTTTCTTTTTTTGAACGCTTACTTTTGGAGAAATAAAATAAAAATCAAAAAACGAGTGATGACGTCATTAATACGGTAGAATAAATTATGACCTTTACTTGAACATAAACACTTATTAAAAAAGAAAGAGAAATTTGAAAATACGTCATTTTTAGTTTTGTCAATGTCACAACAGAAAATAAACCAACAATTTCTTTAAAAGTAGGTAGTATATTATTTTCTCAATTTCTGTGTTAATCTTTTGAACCACGTTGCAAAAATGAATCCTCACAATAGTTCTAAATTCACACCAGCTATGGAAGTTGTAAAATATTGTTTCGTACCAGCCTGTAAAAACACTTCCAAAAATGTCCATAAATTATTTTTCACGGTGCTTAAATTCAGCCAAACATATCTGGTGTGATGCAGTGGGTGCTACATGCCCTAAACGTAATCTACATATATGTGAAGATCACCTTGATGTAAGTAAATATCAATTTTGTTTTTCAACATATTAAAAAGCATGTAAAGGCAAAGGCATGTGTTGTCTAAGTACGACAATAATATGTGCTTATAAGCAATTGCCGGAAAATATGTATCACCGACAGCAAGAGATCTAAATAATATGTATCCTAACTTGCCTCTGCTTCGTATGGTAATCAGACCTCAAAACGCTGAGATATATCTTTTACCTATATACTTAAGTATACGAATGAACTATGCACAAGAAGCTTCCTTAATCAATTCCTTTAAATACGAAGAAAACACATCATGCTCTACATACAGATATTAGGCACTAATTCTTTTAATAAAGACGGAAGAATGTGATTTTTCAACCCAGATTTAATTGTTAATTAATACTAAATTATCTCTTTCAGTTGAAGCAAGACATAGAAAACTATCAATACTGGAAAATTATGAAAGGGCGTCGTGCTAAGTTAAAGCCTCAAGTACCACAATCTCTGATTGGAACAGACAAGCAAGACATTGATGAACCTAAGCCTAGCATAAGTTCAAAATCAGTAATTTTACCTTCATCACAAGTTGATACGACACACTATAGTCAGATGTCTACAAAATCCCACAAAGGAGTGCAAGTGAAAGTGAAGCCAAAGACATCGGATCGCACAACTCACTGTGTTATTTACAAACATAAAATTAGAAAACCAGCAAACAAAGAAAATCCATATATAACAGAAAGCACATCACTAGAAGAAGCTGTACCCTCAACACAAGGATATACCACATCTGACATGTCAGAAGTCTCATCTGAAGTCTTTCCTAAATCAAAAATCCAGGGTAGAACTGTTTATGATTGGACTAATTCAACGAAAACCACAAGTTTATATAGGCTTACCAAAACATTATTATTGGTTAATTTCCTATTTAGAAAGCAGAAACTTTAAGATTAATAAAAGATTTTAAAAGTGTAAAGTATTTTTATTTAACACTTTCTAAAATAGTCTCAAAAATAATTATACTTTTCCAAAATACTTCAGCAGCATCTAATAAACCTTGCACATATTTTTTATCATATTTAACCCAGTATTTGTGTATACGTTTCGTCCGTTCAAAAGTAGGGTCGGCAATACAAAAAAGACCCTTCTCTTTTTTGGCCGCATGCATTTGGACCATTATCTGCGCTTTATATTTTTCTTTCAGTTTACTATCTTTTACATAGTTTGTCATGGTTGTTTCTTTTATAGGACATTTGATTTCAACTACAAAATCTTTTCAAATTCCATCTGGGGAGACACCAATGATAGGGGATATCAACATCAACCCAGAACCTTCGACTATTCCATATTCCTTTTCAAGTTCCTTTAGCGCTTGTTTCTCTAGTACCTTGCCCCTTCTGATCGCAATAGTTTCTGGCACTTTGTATCCACCAAATATGCTCTGCACCAAAGCGCCATTAGCTGTTCTGTTTTGCAGTGAATAGCATCATGTATTCTAGAGCCTGTTACCCTTCCTTGGCGTAATGCATGCCACAGCTTTGAATTTGCTTGCTCTTTTCTTGCTTCACAAATTGTGTTAATAATATCTAAAGTCAGTGTTTTTTTGGAATATTCTATAAAATTGCTGTAGCTATGAATACCGCCTTGTTGTTCAAATTGCAGCATCAAATTGAACATACTGTAATCTCTTAGTGTTGGCTGCCGATTGCCACAGTAATTTAACAGCATGCCGGATGTAATCTTGCGCCGCTTGCATTCTTCAGAAAACATAGACAATGTTACATTCATTTTTATATTTTGGGGGGTTCTTTTATTTTTTCCTATATTTTTTGTTAAGATGAACTTCTGGTCACCTACAGCTCCAGCCAGTTTTGGTTTATTCCAGTAACATGTAGTAGATGTCACCGATGGTTCATCCGACCTTAATAAGCCAAATGCCAAAGCAGATGGCATGTTTGCAGCCTTCTGCAGATACTACGCAGTCTTTGCACTCTACTGACACGATCTTTTCCATTGATTCTTCTATAACAGCAGTCACCAGGTACAACTTTGTTCTGACCTTATGTTCCGGTGTAACACAGCATTGAACCGTGCATAGGCTTCCTTCACGCTTGAGCTCTACATATCCTACTGCTGTGTCTACGTACGCTTCCCTTGACGCTAGTAAAGCCTTGGCACTGCGTGTTTCTGCAATGTTGTAGCAATCATTTTCATGCATGTACTCTAAAAGCATTAAATAGTCCACTTTCGGCAAGTTCCTGCTGTCTGCAACTTGAAACCCATCAGAATGTTTCATGGTGACGAAATAATCCAGATACAAACAATGTATAAGATAAATTAGGTATTTGAAAATAACAGTCCGAGATTCCAAAAGCCGCAGGATGACGTATAACGCTAGATTGTCAAAACGACAAGTGATGTGACAGTTTTTATTTTTCGAACTGACATAGAAGTATGCAAAGGTACACCATCATTCAATCGTTTGTATGACGTCATTTGTCGCTTACGTCTGTTTAGAATAGTAAGAATTTCAAAGACGTTTTTTTAAATGAAAACTACAAAATATTGAAAATACGAAAAATACGGGTGTCTTAATTTTGAATCTAGTTTTATTTAACAACAAAATATCTGTGTCTTAAAAATATGAAATGTTGTCAATTCTGACACTCAAACAGTGTTGCCAGATGATGATCTAGCATTCCCCCCAAATCTCACCCGAAATCCCCCCAAAATGTTAGTGTTTTGAGAAAAAACCCCCAGTAATTGGAAAAATATTTATTTATTTATTAAAACAAAAAAAAAACAGCAATTGCTTCCATGACTGGATCAGCATCTCCACTTGCGTCGTCTGCAGTTCAATACATTTTCTCCGAGCATCTTTGAAGTTGGTTTTCAATTTTAATATTGGGTCACTTTCCCACTCCTTTCTGTACCTTCTTACATAATTTTGTTTTGATAGTGCCGTTATCTTCAACAAGGCATCTGCGCCTTGAGAGACCACATAGGAGCACTCACTGCTTTTTATCAACGTTGTACACTCAACGGTGGTTGGCAACTGAACGGAACGGAACTCGGCTATCATCGTTCATCGTCGTGCGCCGCCGATGCAAACTGTGTGTGTTTGTGTGCGTTTCTATTGTGCGTTCAAATTAAGTAGTGAGTGGTTTAGTATATAGTGGTGGTCGCGTACAGTTATAAAACTTTTTCAAAAAAATCCTCCAATTACCTCCAAGCCAATTTTTTTCCCCCGCAGAACCCCCCAAAGGATTTGTCCCCCCAAAAATCCCCCCGTGGTCTGAAAATACCCCCAAATTTGGGGGGAATCCCCCCCATCTGGCAACAGTGCACTCAAAGTATAATAAAAGATAAGTTTGTTTTCTGTAACTGCCGGTCGATTCTGTTGACATCTCACCGTGATCACTTAGGTGGAGTGAACGACAAGTGAGCTGTCTTGCCATCTTATTTGTATGGTTTGACAGCTCACTGGTCGTTCACTCCACCTAAGTGATCACGGTGAGATGTCGACAGAATCGACCGGCAGCAATCAACCTCTTCTATATCACGTCGGAATTAACATTTTTAGGTTCCATGCTTAGTTAGTCCTTGAATGAGTTTGTAGTCCGCTTGTTGATCGTCCACTAGTTTTAATAATAACTTAACAGAGTTTACAAAATATTCCACACTTTATTAGAACTTTTGAAGTCTTTGAATTCAATACCATTAATTGTAGTATTAATCTTTACAAAAAAAATAATGATAACTCGGCTTGCGAGTGAGACTGAGTAAGACTATAAACAAAGGTTAGTTCGCTTTCTGTAAATATTATTTTGATATCAAGCTACAATTAAACACAATAATTATAAGATCTTACCTACATAAATACGAATTTGATACTCACCTTGGATTTCGCTGTCGAGTCACGAAAATGTTGATACAGAATAGCACAGGACAAACATGCGATGATTCGTAACGGGGATTTTATCTGTAAGGTTCGTTTTTAAATACCGCGAAATTCGCAATTCTAATCTCGCTTAAATTGCGGTACTGAAAAACAGCGCAAATTTTGCGAAATTGCGGTAACGATATAACGGTATTGCATGCTCTAGTTAGGGCACTAACTACTTTAAAAAGGCCCACTCAATAAATGCGATAACCAGGGAAATAGAAATTTTTGGACGTCTCGTGTTCTGGCTATCCTGCGGTACGATTCTGAAAACATGTCGAAATGAAGGCGTGGGTGAATTGATCACAAAGTGAGCTGTCAAACCATACAAACAAGATGGAATGCCAGCTCACTAATCGTTCACTCCACCTACGTGAACACGGTGAGATGTCGACTGAATAGACCGGCAGTATATGTTACTACATAGCACTTCCCTACACAAGTGTGTTCTAAAACATGATGAATTAGCCTATGCGGTGATAAAAGTTACCAGTGCACGCATAGGCTTAGGCAGATGTTATGTAAGTAAGTAGGTAGGTGAAGAACTTGCGTAAAATGGTAAACATACTCTAAAAATCATAGAAAAAAGCAAGGAGGCTCACTATAGCAAAAAAGTCATTATTTAATTCGTACTGAATCATAGACAATGGTTTTAGATCAGTCAGTACCAGTATTATAGTAGTCACAGAGTACATTGTATATAGGTAGTACTCTATGTCAGTCAATTTAAAGACATCACTGTCAAAATATTATATACCTACACATTTTATTTTTGTACAAAAGTATAATTTTTAATGGTACAAACATATAATGAGTAAAAGGGCATTGACAAAAGTAGTACTGAACACATCCTTCTTGAACGCAAACAGTAACGTGCCTACAAACTGCCCAAGTACCTTCACGCTCACATTTGTGATAGAAGTGGTGGGCATCGACGTCTGGCATGATTGTAATGAAGGATTGCTGGACCTAGGGCCACCAGTACAAGGGGTCAAGCTATCATACCAATTGTATCCAGGACAGAACTTTGATTTGGATGTGGTGATATGGCCTCACATTGCGAAGGTGACGGAAAATGTTTATATTTGACCAAATTCGTAGTAAGCGTTTCCAAACGTCTTTTATAATGCGCACAGCAAAAGAGTGGAATTCTCAGCCTGCGTCTTTATTTCCAAACGTTTACAACCCTAATCTCTTTAAAGTTAGAGTGAACAGGCTCCTTCTCGGTAAGCTTGCTCCATCGTAGACTTTGTCTTTGTCATCTCTGACCAAGACAAGTCAAGAGCAAACCCATCTCAAAAACAAAAACATCAATTAAGATTGCAAAGTTTGCATAATTCAAGTTTGCCACTCCGAAAGAGGCTAAAACTGACTGCGCAGGATTAAATTATTACTCAAACAGTCCGAATGCTCATAATGGTTGGTTTCGGAGCGGCAAACTTGCCTACATTATGTGAACTGTAGCTGCTGTGCTAAATGTCGAGGGACATTTTGGATAGGTCCTCGTCCTTTGAAGCTGTTGAATTCTTTGTACACTGGTGCTGTTTCAAGTAATATTTTGTTGGTTATGTAATGCCATCATCTTTGTTTTGGACATCTATTAGTAATCTCAATAAAATAACGTTTTATGCAAGCCATTTATCTTCTCATATAATAAAGGTAACCTCCTTCTGGCATATATATAAAAGTGGTAATAGTAAGTATTGTTAATATCTGAATATTTTTATGATCTCTCAGGTGTTCTGCGGAACCAACTATGGCTGGGTTCGAACTTGGCAGTTTTTACAAAGAAGATGGCTGACTTTTTCAATTCGTCACGCGTTTCCGGTCAGTGTGAGAGACCTGCGTTACTTCGTAGCAACAGTGACCCCAATTTACGGAATAGGGGCACTTAGCGCAAAGTATGAAAGTATTTTCTTTCCTATACCTAGCTACCGTCGTCCTATCACCGATATTAAGGTATAACAAGTGGAAAGGTGATGATACACGGCGATACAACACTGTCGTAAAGTTACAACATTAAACTTTGGACGGCACGGTTGGCGCTGTGGTTGAGCGATCGACTGCTGCGTCGCGTGTCGTGGGTTCGATTCCCGCACGGAACAAATATTTGTATGGCCTACAGATAGTTGTTCCGGGTCTGGCTGTTTGTGTATGTGACTTTGTATGTTTGTTAACGCACCCACGATACAGGAGAAATTCCTAGTGTGGGGCAACGTTTTTATTAAAAAAAAAAAACTGGAAAACATACCCTGGAGATTAATCTGAGACATATCTATGATTTTCTCAAAGAATATTTAGTGTAAAATCTGCAGATCTTCTGTTTTAATTTTTCAGTTCCAAAAACGCTAATGGTTCTGAAGTATATCTTCCTCCTTTGCGATTCGGCGATCGTCGTCAGTTTGCCAGAATTATAGACTCGGAGAGTCCTCTAAGAACGTATATCGAAGACATGATATGGGATCTCGTTGAGAATCATGTTCCGATCTCATTTATGGACGGGCCGTTCGATACACCGTATCCAGTTAAAGGTTAAGCATTTTAGTTCTGTACTATTGTGAAATTTTATACATATCATGTATATATATGTTATGGCTAAAGATGGGTGTGAACATAAACTTAAGATTAGCCGGCTAAACTTAGGTTTACCTTCGAGGAGGTGTTAATGTTAGTTACTTCTATCTTTAGCCGCCTAAACTTATGTGGAACCGCAGGCCCTTGGCTAAAAATGTAGAAGGAAATTAAAAAGGAAACAATGTAATAATGTTTACTATTTTAAGATAGGTCGACGGAGCCCCGCTTGGCGGGGCTCCTTTTTCTGGGTGGTTTAAAAAAAATAACCACGAAGGCTAAGGCTGCTCCGCTCAATCGAATACATTTTAGCCGTTTCGTTTCGGTTAATGTGCACATTAGCCGGCTAAAGATGGAATATCACGACACAATGGGGTTGGCCGGTGCAAGCTAAAAGCAGATGGCGCTAGCATAGTTTTTTCCTTGTTATTTCTTTATGTTGTGTTAATTGCAGTGAAACGTCTAAATTCTTTACTTTGTAACTTAAAGGCAGCTGTAAAACAATTAAAATAAGTGGAGCACATAATTATACGTCATGTTTTCTAACTGGCGAGTCAAGGAACTCAAAGAAAAACTTAAAAAACGTGGAGCTCCCTTACGAGGAAAGAAAGCGGATCTTATTGAAAGATTTTGGTGTTTTGTTTTTAAATTCAACAAACAAACCATAATCATAGTATATAATCCTTGTAGAACGACCTCCGTGAGAACGACGGGCGATAGATTGGCAAGATTTCGATTGATCGGGCAAGTGATTTTTAACATTGATATCACACAAGGAGGTACGAAATAGGATGAGGAGTGTAGGGATGGACCATGTCTGAAGTAAATAAATGAATTGAATTGAATAATAACCATCTACAAAGTGTTTAGCTACCCCATAACCTCGTACTTTTCGTATGAATCACTTTTTCACGACGGATAGCTTCTAAAACAAAGCGTTCGTAATTTTTTATTCTTCGGTATTTGATGCGTTCCAACAAACTACGCTAGCGCCACTTTGACAGTTGCCAACCCCATTAACTAACATGATATCGAACTTTAGCTGCTTCTCGAAGATAAACCTGGGTTAGCCGGCTAATCTTAAGTTTATGTTCACACCGACCTTCAGCCGTAACATCAATATACTAGCTTTTGCCTGCGTATTCATGCGTGCATACCCCGTTTTCCCCGTTTGCGTAGAAAGGAGAATGGCAGAAGTTCATAGAACGCTGGCATTAAACTTTTTAAGTTTCTACAGAAATCAAAGTGGCATGGTTTGATAGGGAATATTATAAGCTATAATTAAAAAAAAATTAAAACGTTAAAATAATAGGGTTAAAGAGAAATCGTAATTTTTGTAAAAGTGAGGTTAAGTGCGTTAATGATTGTACATATATGGTCTTTCAACTCTATTTCTATCATAACGCATAAATGTTTATTGTATACATAACATATTGCTAATTATGCTTTCTAATGACTTGAAAACTACTTGTTGAAGTTTATTTAGTTCAATGATTTACCTACACACTGATCATTTACCTAATGACAGTTTAGGTAAGTGTACCTACCTACTCCGTCAGCTTTATGTAGGTAGTCACAGGAAACTCAGTAGAGTTTTTAAGAGACTCATATCTAAGAATCTAAGCACATAAGGAATAATAATCCTGTTAAGGATAACAGGATTATTTAAGGTAAAATTAAAAACTCATAAGTATTGTAGGTATTATATTTTATTCATGGTCATCATCATATATCAGCAATATATTATCTAAGAATGGTGCAGGGGGAGACAGGCTATCTTGATGCCGTGCCCATGCCAAATACCAGATGATTGACATGATATGGGCACAGCATCCTACTGTTCTTCGTCCAACAATGCAATTGCAACAGTATTGCTTTATAGCTTCCCGGCCACTTAGAGAGCTGTCAATCAAAATATAAACAAAGTATATTTTTCTTCCTACATGTCTAGACCTAATTCTTCCCCGTAAAATCCAAGATGTGTTTGATGTTGACAGCTCTTCCAGTAGACTCCTGTCAACCTCCCTGCATACTTCTATAATATAGGTGCCATTTGCCCTTACGTGCTCTCCATAATAGGAGCGAGATTGCTTTATTTGATATGTTCCAAGAGAAATTAATATAAGTTCACTGTATGATAGCCGAGGAAAATCTGTTAGGTTATCATTTTCAACAGTAACACTTACAAAATCAGCTCGTCTTCTGTTTAGTTGATTAACATTGACAAAATCAGACAAAAGATTGTTTACAAACATGTTCGCATTTATTATATTTAGGATTTCCCCGGCATCACTTCTATCAGTTATTGGAGGGTGAAAGCGATTAATTAATGCAGCAGCTATTTTAAAATCAATCACAACATGTTTTGAGGCTAAGTTAAAATATTCCTGTGTAAACAATTTAAAATCTCTTTTAAGTAATATCAGTGTCCAAGATAGAGCGCCAAGGTCGATCATATAAAAGTAGGAAACGTCGAGGTCCAAGTCTTGCAACAGTTGTACAGAAAGGTAGGAGTCTTCAAAATCCAAAGGCAAGCCAGGTCGTTGTAAAAATCCACGTAAAACTTTGGAAGCACAAAACATTCACACCAGCACAAAGCAAAGGAGCGAGCGAATGTGAACATGAACAATCGGAATCGCGAATGTCACACTGACGTATTCAGTGGAATGTCACAACAAATGTGACACGCGGGTTTTAGTGTTGCCAATAAGCAATAAACATTTCTTTGCTGGATCAAGTCCTCGTAAACTGTTCGCATAGTTTTTTTTGTATTTATTTTTTTTAATTATGTATACACAATTAATTAAAACATTATGCAAATTAATTTAATGTTTTTTTTTTATATTTTTCAATGACAAACAAAACTATCAAATAGTTATGGTTATGACAGTGCTAAAAAGCCTCGTATCCCATGGCTTTAGAAATAAAGACCGCCTCTGTGCTAAATAAAATCAAGTTATCCACTCTTATTATCGAGATTTTATTTCCACTGTCAAAAATAAAGTTAATCTGGCTATTAACTCATAAAAATAAGCGTTGATTTTTGAAATAGCTTTGAATTCTGTACCTTTCCAAAATCAGTAATGCCAAAAACTGCCATCTCCTTTCGGGAATTTTTTGACAATACGACCAGTACTTTCGTCTGTGCTTTGTCTGTCAGTCACTCACTCACTCAGTAACGGAAGTATTTTATGTATATTGGTAATTGATTGATGTAATAAACCTGTAGATGATTTTTTTCCGACATCCATGCGAGCGACGACGCGGGCACAGCTAGTGAATGAATATTCGTGTAGTTTGATTTATCCTTAACTAGCTGTCCCCCGCGGCTTCGCTCCCGTCAATTAAGTATTCATTGTACATATCGAGTTTTCATTGTTTTTAAGATGTATTCTGCTATTCGGGTCGGAGACAAATCTAACGAATCAATAAACATGAAAATTGGTTCAGCAGCTCTCGAGTTATAAGTGTTGTAACAAACCCGTCTTCGTTTTATATATATAGATTTATTTATGTAGGTAAATATTTTTTGGTCGGTTGTAAGTCTTTTGTAGGCGGGGTGTAGTGTTTGAAGCGGTCTTGACTCGACTTCTGATTCCATTTAAAGAACTTTAACTAGGTCACAATAATATTCAATCGTACTTAAGTAAGGAACTGATTCCATCACAGACGTAAGGCATCAAGATGCAGCACTTTACCAAGTACAAGACGTGATCCTAAACAGCCCAAAAAAAGAGGATGAAGAAGAAGAAGTAACGCTACAAGAACTACTCATACAATCTTCTCATAAAGGGAAATTAATGAAAGATGGAAAGAAACAACCAGTCGTAGAAAAAATCAAATACGAAATCAAGTTGTCTGGTGATTGGATCCTAGCGGGTAAGCTTTAATCAAGCTGTAGTAGGTCTGCAGGTTGTATTTAGAACAATGAAATGAAAGTACATGTATATTATTTCCTACTAGCTGACCCGGCGAACTTCGTTCCGCCTAACAGTCGATTCTTTATTTTTTTTTTAATAAACTTAGCCTAAGTTACTCCTTATTACATCAGCTCCCTGCCAATAAAAGTCCCGTCAAAATCGGTTCAGCCATTTCAGAGATTAGCCGGAACAAACAGACAGACAAAAATTGTAAAAAATGTTATTTTGGTGTATGTACCGTAGAAACATTCATATACATGTAGTAAAAAACGGTTATTTCAATATTACAAACAGACACTCCAATTTTATTTATATGTATAGATTATAAAATAATAGAGCGAAAATATTTGAGCAAACTAATGTTTGTGAGTTATGTTTGTACGCGCTCCCACGATACAGGAGAAATCCTAGTGTATGTTTTTTCCTTTTTTTCTTATCTACTTGGCTAGTTTGCGCCAGCAAATCAAATTTTTAGAAGAGTAAGATATAAAAACTGTACTTTGCGTAAGTATAAGATGATGAGTAAAGCCAAAATAAGGTAACATGTATGTAACAACTAGCCAAGTATACCTAACCTTGAACCTGTATTTATCTTATTTCAGGATTATCTACAGAACTTCGCGTCCACTTAGATCCCAATTAATTTTTCGCTGAAGTAGACAATATATAAATTTTATTAACTTTGGCTCCCTTTTTCACATGTTTTTGATGGGATTGTGTTTACAAGTAAAACTGTTGACGATTCCTTTCTCTTATGTTAGTCACCGCATAGTGGCAGTAATCACACTCGCTTTTTTATTGTTATGTAGGTATGTATATTTGTAGTCACTATATCATGGAAGTCGGGAGCAAGCTACTACGTCAGCAAAACATATACAATTTAAAACTGCACACCAAGGCACTAACAGCAATCTTAATGTATCTGATGTCATCTTAATCGTAATGTCTTCTTAATATAATTTTAGGAATTGGAAGAGTTATACCATTTGTTATAACAGGTGACCGCCCTACAGAGCAAGGAGAAGTTATAGTATTGATTAGCAGCATGAATCTGCCATCGGTACACGACTACCCAATTTTCTTTGTAAATGTTTGTAATCTCACCGACGTTCCAATAGAGCATCTGAAGCAAAATAGGTAAATTAATCGTTTCAACCCAACATGTTAGCGAGTTGTGTTTGTTGTATGTGTGTGTTGTTAGGTGTGTGTGTGTGTTGTTGTTGTGTAGCTTAGGGTATCTTGTCAAAATTCTTCAAAGCTACTGTTATTTTGCTAGGCAGATCTGGCAAATAAGAATAACTGAAAAAAAGTAAGGCCCATGCCCCATTTGCTTTCTGATAAGATGCGGTCAGACTCAATCCGATTTAGAATAGACTTTGATTCTTTGCCTTCAGACTGTCATGTATTTCGATATCTATTAAATTAAATTATTGTTCTTGCTTTTTCAATTTACGCATTGGTCACTTGCATAGTTTTCTTCACCTTCTGTTGACTCTATTTGGATTCACAGTGCCTTTTTTGTCTCAATTTTCTTTCTTGGGTGCATCTAAAAATGTAGTTCCTTACAGATTTACACACCTTTATACAAAATGGACGATTAGTGAAGAAGAACATAATTCAGAGCAGCAATCCTTACAAACAAAAGAATCCAATACTGAGGTTAATTTTAATGATCATCACTCTGTACCACTGGCAGGTGCTACGGCTTCGGATGTCATGGCTAGATTTTTGGATATACCATTTCAAGTAGAGGTAATTTTCTTCCTTACGGTGAACCACTCTGTCTGGATTGTTTACTGGTGTAGTGCATGTCATGTAGATAAGTCAGCGCCATCAGCCCAGATCAATTTTTATACTATGCCCTAATCGATCGAATCTATCACTACTCCCAACAAGACACTGATTGAATACCCTTGTGACATTCCGGTCTTACTGGGAAACAAAACTCATGAATTGAATTTGTAAATAAGAAAAATTAAAATCAAAATTAACGTACCTGAAGGTAAAGGTGTTTTGTGACCTGAAAATGATGAATAGTTTGGTGTCTCTCATGTTTTATTTATTCGTTTTAGCTCCGAGGAATCAGGATACCTCCACCAATAACTACAAAGCCCAAATTTTTTGGTTACGATAAAGCTGATCGTGACTATGGCGTAGGCGTGCCACCACCGATACCAAATCAAGACGTAGACATTCTGATCGCACAGACAAGGATCGATGCGAGACCATTAACAAAAATCAATGGGTTTGTGAAAGCAGAGTTTCCGTTATATCCCCCTGATATATCACTGATGTCATTGGAACGTGAAGAAGTTTGTACGAACGACGTAAATGCAGTGAGAGGAAAAATTAAACCTGATTTAGTTATTCAGCCAGGAGTCATCCTACAGGCACAGATGACGTTGGAAGTATCTCTGGGTATCGTTGGGTGTAAACCTAAGACAAAAGCTGTGAGATATTCTAGATTATACTGCCATGTTAATGATCGCGACGCTATTATGGTGCTATTACGTGTAATAACTGAAATGAACGAATCTGTAATGCAAACAGATAATAAAGCGGGTTTGTTGACGGGATTCGGATTAGATACAGGGGACACAGTGGTGCTATACGTAGAGGGTCCAAGAGAGGGAAATATTTTGGAAGTTTGGGAAAAGACAGAAGATTTTTATCCTTCTGTGAAACCTGTTTTCTCGACTTCAGCTAAGTATAGTTGTAGATTGTATCCTGGTAAGTGAAAATTGGTCTAGGTTTTATTTAAAATCCTGCCGCCTCCACACGATACTTTATGTATTCTTTTAACTTCAGAATTATTACTAGCTGCGATGCCTTTCAATATCATGAAGATGTTCGTGCCATTAACAGTGTTATTGGGCGTGACACCAATCTACGCTCGCCCAGCATTACCGCTGCCTACCCGTTCTGTAAGAATTTTAAATTATGTATCGGCATAGCAGCATTGCCTATTAGCCATTAATTCTACTGTAGATAAAAAATGATAACAATAACCTCCTAAATGTTTGCAGGCGGTTCTCAAGATAGGACATTTGGTAGCCAGCCACTTCAAAACCGTTCCCTGCTGTCGTATGATGCCAACCGCTATGGAACTCAAGAGTTTTAAACTGGAGCTCTGCGTAGCACCTCGGCCTCCACCTTTCATTTCAGCAATACCCAGAATAATACCAGGTTCCTGAATGGCTTATAAGCGCAAACACTTGTTAACAATCGTCCATAATTTCCATGATGTTGGTTTTAGTGCGCAGCGTTGTGTCCCTAAGATGGTCTTAGAGACGGTCTCCCAAGATGCTGCGCTCCATACTTGGCTGGCAAACCTTTAACCTGGATCTTTAGCTGAAATGTCACTCACTGCCAGAAAGCTGCTAAGTTTATGTGGAATGGGGCCAGAAAATTGGGCAAAAAGAACAACAGAATGTTCCCATTAAGTGCTGGCTGACATCGCAGCAGACCAAAACAAAGATGGTGGGACGAGCTGTACTATCGAAAGAACTACCCGCACTAGCTAAAGACAGGGTTGCGTGGAAAAGAGAGAGGGTGGCCTTTGTACAGTACAGGCATAAAATAGAATAGATAGATCCATACTTTATAGTTTGTAATATACTAGCTGGTTTTAGGGCGTCGCTTTCGCGCCATCGTGTAAGTGCAAGCAATAAGTTGTCTAGCGCAATCGGATGAATAATTCGATAAGTAACTTAGTAAGAAGGTTGAATGTGGTTGGCTATAAAAGGAGGAGAGTATGAAATAAACCATTGACTGTGTGCGGTGATATTATAATAATAACTCCATCCTCTACGCAAGCATTGGAGGACTATCACAAGCCTAGGAGTTCCTCATACTTTTTTAAATAATTTCTTTCATAAGAACCTTTTCCTGACAAGTACAACAAAAAAGAATTAGTGAAATCGGTTCAGCCGTGACGCGTGATGCGATGACCAAGAGAAATAGGGATTAATTTTAAATAGATTAATCAAGTATATTCTAAAATGTTAAAAATATAAAAAATTAAATGGTAGGTTACCTTATTATTACGACAGTTCTAATGTAGTTGTAATCACGAATACAAATACTATTTGCAGTAGCTTCCTGGGAACGATCGAAAAGAGCCACTGAAAGATCGTCCGTTCAAAGCACATCGAAGATAAATTGGAAACAGAATGAAGAACCATTAGCATAGCAATTATTTATTATTGTACCACTTTTGTTATTTTCTTTTGCCTTTGTTGCATACTAATTAATTGTTACGATTGTTTTTTATAAATAATTGTGTACTCATTTGCTCAATTAGAATAAAACTACCTTTCCAGATTAGAATTTTTCTTCTATGATTTCACCCACAGTTTATTTAAGTAACAAATTCCTGCCCTCCAAATTCCTCCCTGCTCTTTATGGTTACTATAATATCTCACTATGCACCTTGCTGCCAACGAGCAACGCACAACGACGTGAACTTGCTACGATTCACGACGCAAAGCTTGTGCGCAATGATATCCGGCTGCCATAGGGTGAGGTTTGCGGGTAATAGAATTAAAAAAGTCCGCAGCTTGAACAGTAGTGCGATTCAGAAACATGTCGAAGTGAACACATAGGCGAAGTAAACGACAAGTGAGCTGTCAAACTATACAACTTGTCGTTCACTCCACCTAAGTGTACACGGCGAGATGTCGACAGAATAGACCGGCAGATACATGACCGAGACGGTGGCGCGCGGGGACCACGTCGAGATTCATGCGGGCTAAGGTGTGTGACGAAATGCGCAAGCACTCTATCACCTCGGCTAAACCTAGCTGCAGAACACCGTGTTTTTAGTGAGTAAGAGTTAGCAAGAAGTCTTAATTCACGTCATGAGGATTTCCATACGATAAAAAGGCACCTCTTCTGTAATCAATATTTGGTTCAAGCAAGGAGACATTAGCCCATTAGCCACATATTTTTCAAAGATTATCTAGCTAATGTCTATGCTGACAGCATAGATAATAATTTAGGTCTGTCAATCGAATTGGCAATCCATACTATGTCAAAACCACAGACTACGTTATACTATACTGAAAGTCAAAACTGTGGTCAAAACAGAAACATAATATTTCAATCACAATTAAGACATAAGCTTTGGACATAAGAGTGCCTAGGTATTAAGACAACACGTAAAAATTGGTCCAATGAATAAGTTGAAAGGAGAGGTAGTCTTAGACGCATCTAAATACTGCCCAAGTGCCTTCACGCTCACTTTCGTGGTAGAAGTGGTGGACACCGACGTCTGGCATGACTGTGGTGCGGGATGGCTTAAACTCGAGTCGCCAGCTCAAAGGGTCAAACTATCATACCAATTATATCTAGGAAAAACCTTTGATGTGGATGTGGTAATATGGCCACACGTTGCAAAGGTGACGACAATTCCTATCCCACTTCCTGCTTTCTACTACCCTGCTAATTCCTATACCTACTATAAATGCGAAAGCTTGTGAGGATGAATGGATGTTTGTTACTCTTTCATGTCACACGTCAGAACGCCTGAAATGATCTTCATGAAATTTGGCACAGAGGTAGAGGAATTACACATAGGCTTATCTCGGAAGTATGTTCACGACGCGGGATTACGCGGACGAAGCCGCTGGCTGAAGCTACTGTTACAATAAAATTGATAGGTTGTGTAAAAGTATCAATAACTGTTGGTTATGTTGATGAAATTCATTTTTGTGATGAGGTGATGTGTTTGTAAAAGTCAAAGGTTTTGCATTGTATTTGCGATCATAAAACATAAAACGGTCCTGTTTGTTTATTATTTTACCTTAACATTGTAATATCTGAACCAATTTGAGACTTCAGGTGTTCTGTGGAACCAATTACGGTTGGGTTCGAACATGGCAGTTTTTAGAAAGAAGATGGCTGTCGTTCTCGGTACGTCACGCATTCCCTGTAAAAGTGATGGACCTGCGCGACTTCGAGGTGACACTGATCCCAAATTTTGGATTTGGAGCACTTAGCGCCATGTACGAGTATGAAACCAGTTTTTTTTATTTGGGATGTGTTTGCTTTTAACTCTAATCATGGTCAGTTTGCTTTGTGATTTATTTTTGGTGCCAATTATTCACTTAACGACTTGTTGAATATACAGAATGTTACCTATTGGAAACTATTCTCCAGTTCTAAAATCATGGCTGTTGCCGAAGTATTCCTGCCTCCTCTGCGATTCAACGAACGTCGCCAGTTTGCTGAAGTTGTTGAGTCAGAGTGTCCTCTAAATAAGTATATCGAAGACATGATATGGTTTCTCGTTGTGGATCGTATTCCGACTTCGATTCCGAATGGACCATTCGAGACGCCGTATCCAGTTCAAGGTAATTTACTGTTTTAGTTCGGCTGTTTTGAAACTGCAGGTAAAAGCTTTTTAGTAAACATAATAAGTAGCTTTTACCTGCAATTCCAGTTCAAAGATCACAGGAGAACAAAGTAGGTATCCTTATAAAAAGAAGCTTATGTAGGTGCTGTAGTGGAACTGTCTATTAACACTGAAATAATTAACGTAATCAGATACAGTACTTACAACCGAGCCTATGTTGTTCCAAGAGTTACATGGAATTGGTACATTACAGACGTAAGACATCAAGATGCGGCACTTTACCAGGTACGAAATACAATCCTGAATAACCGAAAAAAAGAGGAAGAAGATAAAGAGAACATAGAAAAGGTATCCTTTGCACCACAAAAAGGGAAACGTCTCAGTAAAACAACCACTTCAAAGCCAACCATTGAAAAAGTGAACTACGAAATCAAATTGCCCGGTGATTGGATCTTAGCAGGTAAAGGGGTTCAAATATTTGTGTATGGGAGCTCGCCACCTGCCGCCATTTTGTTTTTTTAATAGCGTCACCGAGTTTTCTGGCTTTTTCTTAACTTATCATCGTTACGCAATACTCAAGTTACAGGTTATATATTAAACACGCTGATAGACTAGATACAAAAAAATAGTTACCGGCTTTATTTAACCAAATAAAACACATAATGGAAAAATATTTCACGTCTTGTGCACGTAAAGTAGGTAAGTAATAACGTTATATTTTAATTTTAGGAATTGTTAGAGTCATACCGTTCGTAACAATAGGAAACCGACCTAAAGAGCAAGGAGAAGTTATAGCACTAATAAGCAGCATAAATCTACCGGCGCAAGACGACTTCTCAATTTGCTTTGTAAATGTGTGCAATCTCACTGATGTTCCAATAGAACATTTGAAGCAAAACAGGTATTTTTCTCGTCACAGTCAGTTCACCTCGTTGGGTGGCCATGTTGCTAGCAGCCTTCTATAACTCGAGACATAAAAATCAGGCCCTTTAAATTTTTGACTGACTTTTTTATGGTGGTTTTAAAATTGTTATTTCGAATATTTCACTACCCGTGAATGTCGTGATGAACTATTTTCAGTTTTGAGGTAAGCTTTAGAACTTAGAATTTCGACTGTTAGTGGCGTAAGATAATTACTGGCTTTCAAATTGATTGGCTCTTCCGTCATTCGTCGGCCGTTAAACCCTGGAAATTGGGATGAGATTAACGTTGAGACAACTTTAGTTTGTACACATGGTTTCTGTTGAAAAACAATCGTTTAATTTCCATATTGTAACTAAAAGGATGGTACGTTACAGATTCACACACATTTATACAAGATGGGCGATTGGCGACGAAGAACATGATTCAGAGAAGCAATCCTTACAAACAAAACAACCCAGCACTGAGATTGATTTCAATGATCATCACTCGGTACCCCTACCAATAGCTGCGGTATCGGATGTCATGGCTACATTTTTAGATGAGCCTTTTCAAATTGAGGTCGGTAACTCATTTAATTGGTCTCCAGGTCATACGATGTGGTAACAATCAGATAGTTATTTTTTTAATTAAACGTATTTGACCAATTAGGCCTTCATTTATCTAAACCAAAAGAGTATTTGACCTCTGAGAGCGGATTTCATCAATGGATCGCGATCAATAAATACATCTAAACGCATACGCCGTCATAAAAGTAAGACAATTCACTGACGGTGACACAGCTCGGTTAGTATAATTTAGTTATTTTCATAGCGTTATTTCTTACGGTATCCTACTGTGGGGAAAAGCTGCAGACATACAAAATATATTTTTGATACAAAAACGGGTTGTACGAGCAATATATCAGCTGGGGTCAAGAATTTCTTAAAGAGAATTTTTCAAAGATATTGGAATTTTCACGGTAGCATCTCAATTCATTTTTGCAAACATATTATATATTAGACAAAATATACATTTATACACTAAAACAAGTGATATCCATAACTTTAACACTAGAAACAAGTACAAACTACATGCACCCTCCCACAGTCTTCGAAGGGTTCAAGGTTCATTCGTGGGGCTCGGTATCCGTTTTTACAATAAGCTACCACTCTCTTATCCTGAGCTGCCTTTTAACTGGTTTAAAGCTAAAGTTAAAACTAACCTTTGTTCGAAGGTATACTATTCAATCAAGGATTATTTAGACAATAATAATAGTTGGTCGCAGTGTTAAACGCAAGACATTCTTCGTTTTAATGTTCCTTCATAGTTAAAAACTGTATAATTATATGTTCGTTCAAAAAAGTTTAACTTTTTTATTGGTCTGAGCTCATTGCAATGTTTTTTTAATAGTTTTTTTTATTTGAGTGTATTGCAACATGTGACTCAACTGTTACTGACTTAAAAAATTGTTATTTATAAAATAATGTTATTCTATCCAACGTACTTGAGTAGAATCACAGATATATCGTTAGATTTTATCCCTGCACGTGTAGTGTGCACGCCCTTGGTGTCTGGAGGCTTATTAAGTTTAGTTTAAAATCGTTTTTTTATGCTTGAGTTGTCTGATTACGATGCCATGGAGGAGTGTGCTAGCTGTACAAGTGTCGAATGAGTTTAGTTTTTAGGTTGTATGTGTTACGCATGTCTTATTATTTTTGTTTGTATGAACACTGCAGCAAAAACACTAGGAAATGGTGACGGGCGGGCGTTTTTGGGGGACTGTCTTCTTGTAAACGTTGACGTTCAAAAAGTGCTGGCACTCAGCCTAATTTGAATAAATGACTTTTGATTTTGGTTTTGATTTTAAACTGCGTTAAAGAGCTGTTGAAAAATTATGAAAATGATAGCTCGTAAACGTGGTAAACTGTTCGCGATCAGGAGATCGTGTTCATTGATGAAATCCGCTCTGAGTTTGTTTCGGCGTTTCTGGTCAGAGTTTTCAGCATAGGTCTTATTTTGGATACATTTACACAAAAAATAACGCATACAAGTGTTATTTTTACCATCTTACAAAATAAATGTTTTAGCAAGCTTCCAAGCTAGCTGTGATCGGCCATTGTCTTATTGCGAGATTTCAGATTTGTGTGTTATTCATTGACGATAAAAGTAATAGTACACAGACGATATGACGACGGACGTGTTTCAATGCGATTAGACAAATCTGTGTATAATAACGCCTTCTGATGTTCACGCAAGCTTCTTTCATACATATGGAAAGTGAATTATACTTAAAACTATGCATACCAGTTTTTACGACAACCCTTTTTCTTCTAGCTTCAATCTCTCTGATAAACTCAGATTAATAGAAATAGCATTTAATGTATGTATTATTGTAGCTCCGTGGAATCAGGGTACCTGTAAGTGCAAAGCCGGAATTTTTTGGTTGCAACAAAGCCGATTGTGATTATGACACACGCGTTCCACCTCCAGAATCTTATAAAGACGTAGACGTTCTGATCGCACAGACAAGAATTGATGTAAGAGCACTAGCAAAAATCAATGGTTCGGTCAAAGGAGAATTTCCGTTATATCCCCCTGAAATATCTGTGATGTCGTTGGGACGTGAAGAAGTTTGTACGAATGACATAAATGCAGTGAGAGCAAAAATGAAACCTGACTTAATTATTCAGCCAGGCGTCATCCTACAGGCACAGATGACGTTGGAAGTATCTTTGGGTATCGTTGGGTGTAAACCTGAGACAAAAGCTGTGAGATATTCTAGATTATACTGCCTTGTTAGTGACCGCGATGCTATTATGGCACTGTTACGTGAAATAACTGAAATCAACGAGTCATTAATGCTAACAAAGAATAAAGCGGATTTGTTGACGGGATTCGCAATTGATACGGGAGATACAGTGATTCTTTACGCGGAAGGTCCAAAACAAGGAGAGATTTTGCATTTTTGGCAAAAAACAGAAGACTTTTATCCTACTGTGAAACCCGTTTTTTCAAGTTCTGCTAAGTATAGTCGCCGCTTATACCCTGGTAAGTGCAAATGAATCTTGGTTTCATTAGCAAAAACCAGCGTTTTCATAAAATGATGTTTTATGCGTTCATTAATTTCAGATTTACTACTAGTCACTATGCCTCTTATCATCATGAAAATGGTTGTACCGATCTCAGTATTGTTGGGTGTGACGTCAATTTACGCCCGACCAGCTTTACCGCTACCTACTCGTTCTGTGAGTATTTTCGATAACTCACCATCAACTTAAGCTGTCCTGCCAGGTGTTTAGGCAAAAAGACATCAAAGCTACTTGTTTTACTCTTTCAGGCATTACTGAAGATAGGACGATTGATAGCCAGCAAGTTGGAAAGTGCTCCATGTAGTAGTGCGATGCCAACGACAATTGAACTCAAGAGCTTTAGACTGGAACTATGTGCACCACCTCGTCCGCCGGCAATAGGCTTGTGTCCTGAAAAAATCTAATTAGTCCGTCAGTTAGATTATCAAAAAAAAATTTTTGACCCGTGTTTTTTCTTTAGTTACGGTAACCAAAATTGACGAAGTTACGACGCTTTTAAAATTCTCAATACGTCACACCTTCGCATAATGTTTAGTGAGTCGTGACGTCACGAGCCCCCACTCCCGAGTTTTGATGCGTTTTATCTTTGTCAATATTCATTGATTTACAAAAACAAAAAATATGTGTCCATTATTTTTCAATACTCTAACTGACGGACTAAATAGTTTTGCAATTTGTGGATAATGGAATCTAGCCTATTTCCGATTAGAATTCTGAAGACTTATCATCTTCCTGTTTTTATCATAATTTATTTAAGGACGATACAGCGTAGCATGTTTTCTTCCATACGACTATTGTCCATTTTTTTTTTATTTGATATTGGTTTGCTCTTGACTTTCGTCTTGGTCAGAGATGACAGAGACAAAGTCTACGATGGAGCGAGCTTACCCAGAAGGAGCCTGTTTACTCTAACTTTGAAGAGATTAGGGTTGTAGGCTTTCGGCACAGAGCTCCACTCCTTTGCTGTGCGCATTATTATAAAAGACGTTTAGAAACGCTTTAAATAAAGTAGTTCCTTCTAGTCATATAATTACATTACAGCTACTATTCAATTGTCTATTTGGTCTTCCCCTTTTTGTTAAAGAGACAATCATTTATTTCAAATAAAACATTTAGGCTATCATACCTCTAACTGCCGGAACTTATAAAACATACTTTACGTGAAGTAGATATATCTTATTAATAAATTATTTGAAACCTGAACATAAAATAACATTCGATACCGTTAATAAAGATATAATAACGAAACAATGACACTGACTGAAGCCTACTTGATATATCGCTCCATACTTTCTAATTCAATTTCTGCCTGTTCGTACGATAGCAAATTTTGCCTTTTTAGATCACAATTCATTTTCTTCCAATCAGGACTCGGCTTCGAACGTTCTTCTTTGATCAGCTTCAAAACGTTTTTATTCTTTGGATGCCAACTTAATATTCCATTAAACTCCCAAAGTGATGGTACACAGGTACAATGCTCAATCGATCACCATCCGGTTCTGAAGTACTAACCTTAAAAGGCATTATTCTGTAATAAAGAAATGAAACAATCACTTAGTTATTAGGAATAAATACATAACTTGTTAAAAAAAAAGGTATCATCTGGGTAGGTAGGTAGTACCTATTGTTCGCATAAGCTTTTAACAGTTTGTAGGTACCTGCTTGTTTATGTCAATCCTAAACGTTATTGCGAATTGAGATATAAAAACAGAACTAGTTATAGGGACATTAAAAGAGTACGCAACGTTCTTTCCGATCATGCACGCAACGACGAGAAGCAACTGGCGACCGTGCGTACCGAGAGCGGACTGAGCACGATAAACGCGCATCTAGCGCGCGAACGACAGAAAGAGATGGGCGCGTGTAAAACGGTGTTAAATAACATCACTTTGACAATTTTGAACCAGAAGTTATCCATGTGGTGGTTTTAGATTTATTACTACGGATCCCTAAAGAGTCTGTATAACAACTGTTTAATTGTTCACAGTATGGCTAACGGTAGAGCTTGTGGACCATTAAAAGAAAAGAAAACAGTTTACAGCTGCATACAGTTCACAAGTGTAATTTATTCAGTTTTTTCCTGATTAATAGTACACTAGTCAACTATAACATAGCCTTTTGCAGCATATAAGAGTTTTAACTATTCACGTCACTGTTTAACATTGTATTGTTTAACCTATAAAATATACTGATTAATTTTTCAACATTTATAATGTTTTGTGTATGAACTATTAATGTTTTGCATTAGTTTTTACTTCTTGATAACATAATAATAACTTTTTATCTAATAATTCTTTTCAAAGCACTAAAAATTTTTTATTTAAGTTTTCATCACGGCTTATTTATATCTATAAACTAATTAAAAACAGAATATTTTCGCGGCGCACTTAAATTTTGTTAGACAATATATATGTATAATGTCAGTGAAATTACATTCCCAATCACTTTTCTTTTATTAATATGTAAAACAATGTACTTACCGGGGAATATGAGTATATTATCCACATATAATTCACTCCACGAAACATGTGTTCAATTAGCAGCTAGTAGGATTATGTTTGCTTCTATATGTTTGCTATTTCAAATATGTTCACTTTTACACTGGCCGCAAGCAGCCTTTCCCGGTTTAAAACATCTATTAAGAGCGTAGATGTGACATATTTACTGAGTAAAGAGTAACATGTGATCTCTTAGTAAGTCGATATTCAGCGCATAGTACTCTCGTTACCCTTTATAACACTGTTAAATTGCTGCTACACAGCTCCTAAGCAGTTACGTGAACTTAACGCTGAATAATTTGTGCCCATTTAAGAGTAATAAGACCTGTATAAGGCCCTATACAGCCCTTGTGTAGCTTTCTTATTCAGCTATAAGCATGATGGGAATCGGTTATTCGGCTGATAAGCAGCCTAGTGTGCTACTTGGGTTGTGACCCGGTGGTTGTAAGTTAGATTTCCACAGCACACTTTGTAAAATGTTTCATATTTCCAGTTTGGTTAGGACATTGCAGACTATAGGGCCCGCTGTGAAGGCGAGCGGTCGTCGGAGGTGGACTGGACGCAAAGGCTACGCCGATCTCCCAGTCCACCCCCACTCAGACGATGCGGGAATTTCGTGCTGGGTTGTTTTAGTGGGTATACCGGGCTACCGGAGCTTGGGCTCGTGGCTAAATAATAACAGCCGCACAGGTCGATCTCCAAGATTAAGCAACGCTTGCTGAGGTGTGTCTGTGGATGGGTGATCATCTTAACATACCGAGTTTCCTCCGTGCCTCGGAAAGCACGTTAAGCCGTTGGTGCCGGCTGTCATTTGGAGATCTTTGGCAGTCGTTACGGATAGTCAGAAGCCAGAAAACCTGACATCGGCAGTCTTGCCAAGGGGAACCGTGTTACCCATTTTATGGGTTGTGGAGGTCTGGTAGGCAGCCGCTCCTCGCAAAATAAATCCTTTTTGGCTGGAAGTCGACCCCAATTTAGTTGGGAAATGGCTAGGCAGATGAGACCGGGCTTAATTGCCCGGGGAGTCCCACATAACCCCCCACTCCCCCGAGTGGGCGGGTCATGCGTAATGCATTCTTCCCAGCCGAAAAAAAAAAAAAAAATGACATTGCAGACTTGAATCACCTGATTGTCTGATAAAAAGATGATTCCGTGCTTCGGAAGGCACGTTTGAGCCGGTGGTTCCAGCCGTCAAATGGCGGTCGTTAAACCCTTGGCCCCTGGCGGATTAGAAACTCTGACACTAGGGTGTGTGGGATCGTTGGACCTCACTACCAACACGATTAGAAGAAGAACCGCTTCGCCCGCTTGAACATCGGACCACAAGACGAACGGCGATGCCCCACCGGTACTCGGTGGACATACAGCCCACGCCCAGAAAAGTTTTGGAACACATTCATTGTGCGTAGGGACATGTGGAATTCCCTGCCGTAATCTGTGTTTGAGTGTTTCCTGATTGCTACAACCTTTCTTTAAGACCTGTCTTTAAGACAACAGTGAATAGGTTAAGCGTGCTCCATCTTCGAACACATCATCGCTTACCATCAGGTGAGATAATGTTCAAACGTGTGCCTTAGTAAAAAAAATATCATCTGCATGTAAAATATTTGCACGGCAGAAATGCCGAATATAGTGAAACTCATAGACTTTAAGAACTTATGTCAGCTACTTACCTATATTCTTGCAAATAAATGTATCATTCATTCATTCAAGAGAACGGTAGGTACTCCCGGGATAAAAATATTGTTACGCGCCAGAATTAATGCCGGGTACACAACGTACTACTAACGCCATCTAGTATCGAGTAGTGGAACTAATTGGGTCACGATCTTTCTAGACTTTTCGATGCTAGAACATTCTCGATGTTTCGACACCTAGTCAGTCAGGACCGGTATGTTCCCGAACTTTCTAGATATTTCCATTCTCGAAGGTTCTGGAAATTACTGTCGGACTATATAAGGTGCGCAAAGCTCGCGACTCGGTCAGTATTGAATTGGCGACACAAGCGAACATCGGAAGCAATCTTCAACTGCGAATTAAGTGAAGTGAAGTGTTTATGAATATGATGTGAATATGATGGCAGACATCCCATCCATTCGCACTAATAATTTTTGGGTTGCTTTCTATACCTAAGTCAAAGACTATTAAACCACTTGACTGCGCATACAGTGCCCCGACGCACGAAAACTATTAGTGTTTTTGCTCAGATGTTAGGCAGCGGCACTAATAACCATTTTAGTTGTGACCAATTGTTAGACATGTGGGCATGCTAAGTTTTTACAAATCGTTTTAATTTTTATGCAATTTATAACGCATAAAAATGCCTTCATACCCGGTGAATTTGTGTGGGAAACATTCCTAGACCTTTTTTTACAAAAATGATGGCATAACTTTTCATCGGAAAGTAAAGACTACGCAAAATATTTTTGATTTGAATCAGATGATGAGCCACTGCAGGGGTCTATATAAAATGGTGGTTAGGTGAACGAGCACACTGTGAGAAGCGCGCGTTGATGTCTTTTGGAAAAGTCTCTTTCTTTCATTAGGAAATACTTATATTTTTATCCCTTTCTTCCCCTTTGTATTTTTATCGTAAAAATCTGTGCTGTTACGTTTAATGATTGAAGTCGATTTATCGATGATCATAAAATTACAACTAATACAATTTTTAATCAATTCACATACTTACATTAAACACGTAACAGTGGCGAAGGGTCCATACAACTCGATTCCTATCGGCTTCCCTTTCGAAATATGGCAAATACTAGTATCAAATTATATTGTTTTCAATCATCATTTAAACAAATAACTATTTACGAAGTTACATTGCAGGTATAAAATTTGCTTATAAAAGTAACAATCAAAGAAATAAAATCAGTGCCTAGAATAAGCCGGCCGCTCGAACAGGAATTCAGTACATTTAATTCATAGTCTCTTGTAGCGATCGTGACCTTGAGGCCACAATATAACACTGCTAGATTTAGGCAGTTAGCAAGCCGTTAATCATCGAGTTACGATCAGGACAGAGATAGGAAATGTGTACGCCAGAACGAGATGGAATGATACTGAAGTTGTAAATCGAATTTGTTCGGATAGTAATATTTGAATGACAGTCATGACAGATCCACAACAGATTTCTTTCGCGCGAATTTAAGTGTCATGTTTATTGATATCATTGTTCATTTTCATTTGATTTGATATATTCGTATCATAATTTAGAATCTTATAGCATTATTCGTGTATTATTGTTGAAATTAAGTTATTTGTGTAAACTAGTGATAGTTTTGCGTAGTGAAAACATGGTTAGTGGCGTTGTATTGTTTGGTGATCGGCTATTTAAATAGGTATTTAGGTAAGTAAGGAGTAACATAGTTTTTTTAGTTTATAGTTTTATTAGAAAGAAGTTATATAAGTAATGATTTTGTTGTTATTAAGTAAGTTCGATAGCATGGCAGCATTAGTGAACGTAGAATGCTGTCTGACAGATTATTTGTTGACTGAGGAAACATCCTTTTCAAAGTTGAGTTTTGGAAATAAAAAAACATGTAATTCAGATAGGCCGTGCTCGCCCTGACATGATTATAAATTATAAACGACGCGATGGTTTTTCAAACATTTTAACAGTTCTTTGTACGACAAATACCCGTGGCTTACGGGAAGTTATAATTAAATTATTCGAAGTTGTTTATCTTTGCATGATTTCGGAAATCGTAGGATAGAAACATTTTTTGCTAATACGTATGAAGTTCATAATAGAAAAGTAGATCGGAATAGAAGTTTAATGAAACGGTTCAACGACACAGTAATTTTGCTAGGTAAACAAGAATTAGCTTTTCGCGGCCACCACGAAAATCCGATAACCGCGGTAACTATATCGAAACGTTGTTATATTTAAGCAAGTATGATACTGTAATCAATTCGCATTTGGAACAATGTTCCTCAACACAATCCCACATTCTCTGGCCTTTCGAGTGATAGGTATACAAAATGATTTAATACAAAGTAGGTATCGCATTCGTTTTACGCGACCAAATTAAATTTGAAATAAATAAAGCTCAGTTTGTATCGGTCATGAATAGTCATGATTGACGGGCCACAGCTGGAATTTACGCATCACACTTGAGCAAGGTAAGCATTTTTTGGTCCGGCTTCCCTTTTAAGAAAATTCACCCTTCGCCACTGAAAGGTACTTTTGAATTGTCAAAGTGGGTCAGCTATAATGATGAAGATTTTAGCACGTTCCAAAGCGTAGATCTGTATGGAGAAGAACGTGCAAGAAACTGCATATAGATTTATGGTCAAACAACTCCCACACTATCAAAAAAAAGACAAAAATATCAACATAACAGATTTTCACACATTTTGGCTAATTATTTATGTGCGTGTGGACTGAGTGATCTTTTTTAAAGTTCTCTTTATCGCTACAAAAATTTGAAGGGATTTAGTAAAAAATATTAAAAACTTGATGGTGAAGTCAAAAAAATTGTAAAACTCTAGGTTAAAAAGTTATGGTCAAACAACTGGATAACTCACCTCCACATGCCTCACGAAAATGTAAAGACACACATTTCCGAATTCTCAGCCTTCCCGTTCTCCATTTTAATTTCAAATTTAGGAACCCCCGTTTTGCAGAAAAAAAAAAAAAAAATTGTAAAAGCTATTTACATATTCTCAATCAATTTGAAAATCATTTCAGAAAGTTATAACGGTTTATTTGTCACTTTTATTTATTTGACTGCACCCCTTCAGACGGAATAAATGGATAATATTTCTTCCAGATATATTTCTCAATGATAAGAATGAATTTGTAAAACAAAAATCAGCAAACGAAAGTTGATTTTTTTTAGAAATGACAGTCTGAGTGATCCAGTTTTTGGTCTATATTTTCTAAATGCAATTTCTACTGCAAGCCGCCATGATCTGCGTTAAAAAAATACTAAAATTCGACACATTTTTTTATTTTGTAAGTGTTAAACTTTAAGAGATATTCCAAATTTTAGATTTCTAAAGGAAAAAAATGTGTAAGGGTATTTACTTCTTCATGCTAATAATGTTCTTTATTATTCATTTTATTTTGATCTTCATACATATGACTACATATAAAATAAGCGTATCTTGTTTTTGTATATTTATTTGTAGGTTTATAGTTAGGTTTAGTTGTTTTCATGTTTTTATCATAAAATAATAAACATAATTTACTTTAATATAACTTTAAATATGCGGCCAGTGTTCTGGCGACTGATTTTTCGATGCCATATGAGTTCTTTTAAAACTCCATTTGTACATCTATACATACAGATGTACAAATAAATAAAATACATTTGTATAATATGTTTTCTACTGGCTTCGCATATGGAAAGTGCACTGCATTAATGATGAGAGTCCATTTTGTGAAAAATCATGTCATTTACACTCACGAGGTTATTGACATTGCACGATACCGAATATTAGACAAATGCACAATATTCAATAAAGTCATGGTTTAATAATTAATTGAAATAAAATCCTTTATTTCTAGTTCATAAAGAATAAATAATAAGAAAAGTATTAAAAACGTGGTATTACAAAAGAAAATGATTATTTTCATGTCTTTAAACAAGACTTTCGTTTTCCCATTCAACAATACAATCATCATACAATATGTGTGTGTGTGTATATGTTCATACAATTGAATCGCATTGAATCGCAATTATCTCTAAGTTAGATAACAAGGACATTAAATCGTTATTGCAGTGGACCCTTCATATAATAATTACCTTATAATAAAAATCATTAAACCTTGCTGGACGATTGGTATAATTTGCATTTATTATCTATTGCTATCGCATCGTAACGATATTATTTCAATTCATATTAGTTTCAGGCAAAAAATAGATTCAAAATATAACATGTAGCTACCCTGTCTATTTTTCGATTTGAAGATAATTTTATTTTCATTTTGAATTAGATACTTGATACTTTGTTGACTACACTGACCTCTTACACCTATTAACACTAGTAACATTACACATTGGAGTTTTTGTCGCATCATTTCCATAGAAAACGATAATTGAACCATGCAGCATCGTATGGCCCCGCCTGCAGCCGGTCTGACCCACCATGAATTAGATGTTAACATAAAATCATTTAAAAACAGATCTTATTTATTATTTCCTTTTTTATTGTACAGAATGCGATTATTTAAAAAATATTGTTCCAACCAGATTAAAGCATTACCTTTGTACAGGCCGCGTCATGTAAAAAGAACGCTGGCGGTCAAGCTGCGCATTAGGCGATTTATCGATCTATTTGGTGGTATGAGGTGGGGCGCGGGGCGCGCCGTGTGATCGCCGGTGCGCTATTGGTTCGTCAGTCGACCTTTGTTTCCCGCTCCGTGCCCACGTCACGTTCGTTCTCAAAATTTCATCGCGCACAAAAGTTTTATATAGAAAAGAGAGAAAAATTATATATGACGTATATTGTTTTATGAAGAGAGAGGCTGATAATAATGCAGTTGATAATTTAAAACAATGCTTGAAAGGGACCTCAGAGGCAAAGGTTAAAAAGATTCGAAAATAAAATAGTAAAAAACATTTACTTAAGTTTTGGTAATTAGATAAAACATTCTACACTGAATCAAGCATGTCTTTAATTCAATTTAATGATATTCCAGCATAATAATTTTTCAATTTAACTACCAATAACCAATATACGACGCCGCGAGCGAAAGTCTAGTTCAAAAATAAAACAGTAGGCCTAGTACTTTCGTGCGCGAGTGTACCCATGCGCAAACACACCCCCCCCCACTTTCATGCAGCGTTATTTTTATGTGACGCGACCTGTACCTATTTTTCGGTCTGTTATCTACTTGTGTGTGTGTGTGTGCGTACATAAATTGTTAAATAAATAAAAAAAATAAAAAATAAACAAATTAAATATTTTGTTTAAGATTTCAAACAATACATGAACACCCTACACATTTTTTCCTTTAGAAATCTTAAATTTGAATTATCTCTTAAAGTTTAACTTAACACTTACAAAATAAAGAAATATGTCAAACTTTAGTAATTTTTTTTAACAATTTCTAGTGTAAGCCGCAATGATCAGCGATTTTTTATTAAGAAAACATTGACTAAAAACTGGATCATGCAGACTGTAATTTCTAAAAAATTTCAACTTTCGTTTGCTCTTAAACCAGTATGTTTACCGTCGCGATTTTTGTTTTACAAATTCATTCTTAGCATTGAGTATAATATCTGGAAGAAATATTATCCATTTATTCCGTCTGAAGGGTTGCAGTCAAGGATCACTCAATCCACACATGTGTGGATTGAGTGATCCAAATAAATCGTTATGACTTTATGAAATGACTTTCAAATTGATTGAGAATTTGTTAATAGCTTTTACAAAGTAATTACTAATGAAATTAAAATGAAGACCGGCAAGGCTGAGAATTCGGAAATGTGTGTGATGACATTTTCGTGAGGCGTGTGGATTGAGTAATCCAGTTGTTTGACCATAACTTTATAATCTGAAGTTTTACAATTTTTTAACTTCACCATCAAGTTTTTAATTTTTTTTACTAAATCCCTTAATTTTTTTGTAAATATTAGACTAACTTTAAAAAAAGATCACTCAATCCACACGCACATAGTATTTGATTGGTGGTTGTTTTATTTGTCGGCCGAGCTGCAGTTCGAAACAGAAAAAGCTGGAGCAAGGTTGCCTTGAAATGTCTTTGACGTGACTATAAAAATAATTTAGTTAAGTGTTTGTGTGTGCTTATTTATTAATGCTTACTTATAGATGATATTCTTGTTTAATTACAATAAACATTCAGAATATTTTTATTTTATTTTATTTGTGATGTGTTGGCTCTTGACTCTAGTCTAGGTCAGAGATGACAGAGACAAAGTCTATCATGGAGCGGGCTTACCCAGAAGGAGGCCGTTCACAAACTTTGAAGAGATTAGAGTTGTAAGCGTTCGGAAACACAGACGTAGGCAGAGAGTTCCACTCCTTTGCGCATTATAAAAAAAGACGTCTGGAAACAATTAGTTCGAATTGGTGGAATAGCAACAAGGTAGGGATGGTCAGTTTCTGTGCGTCTGGATGTCCGATGGTAGAAGGGGGCCGTTGGGATGAGGACGTAGAGTTCTTGGGTACACCCAACGAAGTATAATCTGTGGAAGACCGACAAGCAGGCAACCTTGCGGCGATGAGCCAAGCTGTGTAGCTTGGCATCCACCAGTTTTACGTCGCCGATGAGCCTCTTAGCTCTGCGTTCCACCGTGTCAAGCACGGTGAGATGGTACTTAGGTGAGCCATCCCAAAGATGGCTGCAATACTCCATGCAGGATCGGACTTGTGCTTTGTATAGAGTTAAAAGCTGTCCAGGTCTGAAGTAGCGGTTCACCCTATTTAGGGTGCCCATCTTTTTGCCGCAGTATGCGCTTTGTGGTGGCGCCTAAGTAGAGACTGGATGTCAACTCCACGCCTCAGGAGCTTGAGCCAATCACTCACAGGAACAGATTCACCCCGAAAAGTAGGATGTTGGTTTTCCATATAAGAAAGAAATAAAAATGTGTAATATTTTTTGCAACAGAGAATTTAAGAAACCCATTTAGGGTTTCTTAAAAATCGAAGTGGGGCCACTAGGGCATGTGGGGTATCATATGATACTAATTAAATTAAATTAGTTTATTTAGAATTACTAAGACTCATATAAGTACAGACAACCAATAGACAATCTATACATAAAAGCACATAAAATACATCACAAAACGATTCACAAAGCACATAGAATACAGCACAGAAAATAAAACATAAAACACATCATTAGTAGTTCTTGAGATATCCAGTTGTGACAAATGGACAAATTTAGTGACATCATAAGGGTTATTTTTTACTATTTTGGTACGGAATCATAAAACTTCACTCCGTCTCACTCAAATTCTAATTTGAAACCTTCCGTTGCGTGTCAACTCTCTACTTACAAACTTGTAACAAATCCCGTCAAACTTGAAATTTATTGTGTCTAGATACAACTAAAATTAATTGTAGGAAACTGTAACTACTTAGCATTGTTACGAGCGTGCTAAGAGCATTATCACACTGGCGGTTAAAGGTACTTTAACATCTTGGGTGGAAACTAAACCATCATGTCCTCTCTTTAATCTGTGACTGCACACAGATGAACTGCTAAGCTACGCATCCACGGTGAACTTGCTACGAATCTATAGTGAACTTGCTACGCACATGCATTGAACGACCTCGCAAGTTGCCAGTGTGACAGCGCTCTAAACTAAATTATTGTACTACAATATGTACAAGTATTTGAGGCAGTAGGTTGTTTAAACTTAGAAGTTTACGCGGCTTGTTGGCTCCTTAGTCAGGTAAGGAGCTTACTAAAGCGTTGGTTTGGGTTTCTGTATTAACACTTTGTGATAGGTTAGCGAAATTGACGTGACTGGAGTTTTAGATGTTTAGTGATGTGTTGGCCTTATTATAAAGTTTAAAGGGCGCTGAATAGCTGGAGTGCTGAATGAATACATCGTTTCTGTAAGTATCTTAACGCCATTGTAGTCAGGTTATTAAAATAACCAATTATAAATATTACAACAAGCCTTGGCAATATGTGTTTGACGTGACGATGGAAATCTTTTGACACTAAAGCTGGTTTCTAGTAAAGTAGTAGTAGTTCTCGATATAGCATAGAGTATATAGCTCATAGCACAACAATATCACACTCCATACAATACATTGTCAATAGTATAATATAGTACAGTGTGAACGTGTCCATAACTATGTATGGTGCGCGATATTGCTTTGCTATGAGCTCTATACTATGCTATTATATTATAGCATAGTCTGAAAGCAGCTTTACGACTCCCATAAATAAATTGTAATATAGAATGTGGAGATGACGATACGAAATGGGGGCTTTTTAATTATGGGTCAACGATTTGATGTTACCAACTGGAGAGACTAGTGCTTTATTTCAGAACTTATTTGGATATTTTTAAGTTATATTCTCTACGTTTTAAATATTCGAATTAGTATTTTCACAGCTTTTATTTAGTTGATCGTCTCTACTTGTCACTAGATACATATGAGAAGAATTGTATCTATCTATACTATATATTATAAAGAGGTAAAACTAAGTGATTTTGTGAGCTTGTAGGCGGTCATCTCTAGATTTACTGAGCTGATTTTGAAAATGACTTTACCAATAGAAAGTGACGTCATATTTTGTGAGTGGCATAGGCTAATTTTAACCCGAAAAATATCATCAGTCGAAGTGCGCACTGAGGGCTAATTCACGTAATATGACGCCCCGATTAAGTTCTAGTGCAGTTGCAGTTAAGTTCAAGTTTGAGTGATAAACGGTATTCTTGTCATCTTGAACTGCCTGTAAGCTGCGCGTGAACTGCATGTCAACTGAACGTCAACTGCACGACAACCGACCAAACTTACTTATGGTGGAGAGAACAAATATTACTCACTTAATAATCGAATAGAATCGATTACATTTCAATGAATATGACGTTATTATAATTTTAAAACTTAAACATAAACTTATCAGCTGTCATTTTGAGGCGTCGAACAAATAGTAGAATACCGATCTTGTTGCGTTCCGTAGCACGCATCAAAGACGCGGAACAGTAGAATGCCGTTATTGCGCTCGCGTGACGCAAACTTGACGCGAGCGTGTCTGACAGCGGTAGAGAATACGAAAAGCGTCATTTTGATCGAAACTTAACTTCAACTGCACTGCAACAGCACTTATTTAGTTACGTGAATTAGCCTACAGGTCAGCTAGTATAACATAAAATAAGACAAGATCAAGTAACTGCTCGAAAAAAAATGGCCTAGGTAGGTACCTACCTAAGTAAGCTTTCCGGGCATTATGCGAATAATAAATCGGAGTGTCATAAAAATGAAAAGGAGATGGCAATAAAATCTGTCATCTCAAGTAATACCGTCGTGTTTTAGGCTTATCCGTTAACGAGGACAGAAATCTTCGTCTCCGTGAAATTGGTAAGATGGTAAAGTAAAATTTATCGCGCCGCTTGTCACTGCTATAACCTTTCCTTGTTACCTAATTGAAGCTAATACACATATCCTTTTTGCTCGAAATTTATGAGTATTCTATTGTTAAACATAATTAAGTACTTCTCAAATATTTATAATTGATGACTGATACAGATTGCTATATAAAAAAGGGTACCTCTATAAAAATGAGCAGCCAATTTTTTTTAGCCTGTCAATTATTATATTATTTTATATATGTATGTCGCGGATTAAAGGTACTTTTTTAACCGTGATATAATCACGGTTAAAAAGTACCTTTAATCCGCGCTTGAGTGTGTGACGATTAACGATTGTTATTCTAAAAATTATAAAAAATACAGTTGTCTTGTTGAGATATTGACATTCAAATTAATAACGGGTTGACGAATGGTTGACTGGTGTAGCAACTTACCTCACTACATTCTATTTTAATTAAACTTAATCAGCCGGTCGGTTCTGTCGACATCTCACCGTGATCACCAGAGGCGTAGCACACACACAGTTCTGAGCTAATAGGGCTTATTATGTTTAAAAAGCAATACCCTAAAAGAATTTGATATTTAAAAAATGTTTGGTAATGGGTGAGATGTGGCGTAGCTAAGCGTCAGCTCAAAAGCTTAGGTGGAGTGAACGATAACGACACGTTCACTTCGCCTAAGTGTTCACTTCAACATATTTACAGAATCCCACTGCTGAAATGATTACGTGCATTGTTTGATCTTATTGTTTTAAACTATGTACAGTAAAGAATTGTGTTCTGAATAGTGCTTGTGTTATATTTCACGTCTGGCTCCAAGTTCTACAATGACTGACCAACATCCTGACGGACAAATAAACGACAACACCTACTCTTCTCTTGTCATAAACAAACTGTTCTTATCTAGAGTCTTTAATAAGTAAGAAGCAACTATTGGTCGATATAAACGATATACATATTTCAAGAGAAGCTGTCACGCTCGTGATGGTCCAATGAAAAGGCTCAACCCAAATTACATACCTAAAATTGAAGTGAATTATTCCATAAGAGAACCTCAAGAAATGAATACCACTACTCCACTACAGTGTAAATACCGAGCAACATGAATCTGCAACTCTATCCAGTAAAAAAAGTCCTCTCAACATTCCTACAATGAAAAATAGTCGTCATGAAATATGTATAAATGGAAATGCATAATTCATTTGGATCTTTTCCAGTGGACATAAAAAATTGAGTCTTTTATTACTGCTACTAACACGCCAGTTAAAATTCGTGTCCCTTCTTAAATATTATTTTGAATATCATGAATTTGAGATAGATATGTTTGGGAAATACAAAAAAGAAGCGCAATTATTACCTTTTGACGGTAATCTGTAATGAAGGATTCTATGATAATATGTTGGTGTTCGATCAGCTCAGTTTTTAGTCATGTCAAAAGCATGATGCTGTACTCTTGCTCTAGGTCGTCCTAAAACTAAAAGGAGAGACTCCAGGTCATCCCTAGGTCCTGCTAGGGTTGCTAAGTCGAAAGAGTTACCGCAGCTCTGGAACTCAAAGGGCATGTTGAAGGAACACGGGTGGGTTTTTAGGCTAGGCGCGCTCTGGTAATTTTTGCACCGTGACAGTATACCGCGTGTATCTGACATCGACGCACAAACGATTTCTATGGGTCCGGGGCATGATTCTGGACACCCTAGACTTAGAATTTTTCGTCGGCTTTTTTCTCATTTCGCAAGGCCTCTGACATGGTTTCATTGACGACCGTGCCGACCGAGACGGTTTAGAAACTCTGACACTAAGGGCGGATTTCATCAATTTTGAAAGTGAACGCGATCAACATAAATTATGAATCACGTTTACGAGTTGTCAGTGTCATTATTTTCTATGGAATTTTGACACTGACATCTCTCGAACGCAGCTTGATCGCGATCAGTGTCATTGGTGAATCCGCCCTAAGGTGTGTAGGGTCGCTGGGCCGTACTGGCCACACGATGAGAAGAAAGAAGTAAGAGTCACTCAACCTCTCAGCTCAGAGTGTGAGAATTCATTTAGTAATTTTCCATCCATATAAAAGCAAACCCTAGGAATTATTTTTGTTACTACTGGCAGATTAAAAGGGGTAGCCTATTATTTGCTAAGAAGCAGGTAAAGAGGTTGAAGTTTTGATCTATGACCTTCCAAACTTTTGTTCTGTTAGTAGGTCATAATTTCATAAATTATTTTACAGACTGGGGTAAAGTATTTCGTGAATTAGCCAGTGGAACTTTATGTAACAAACTTGGTGTGAACGTAGTTGACAACAGTACAGCATCACTTATTCAACACAACATACCAGGCACTCCCGGCGATAATCGTAGCTTTATACAAAGTGTGACGTTAAAACTTCAGTGTTGCCAGTAACTTAATACAACATTTTGCACACCTAAGCGGAATGAAGTTAATAATTATACATAATTTACTTTTACAACTTTATGAAAGTTTACGCGAACCAGCCGGTAAAGTCGGTAAGGTGTAACTTTGGCCCATGTCATAAGTTCGTAACTTTGACATTATCACTGTGTTGTGTTCACACTTATGTTATTGTGAAGCCTACATTATATTACTTACAAGTGTTTATAAATTAAGAAACGAATTGTTTCTCTATAAAATAAGCTGAAGTTTTGTACCGACTGTCTTTGTTTCGTGAACTATAGCGTGGCTTTGGAAAGTCTGTACATTCAAAACATTTTGTGGAGATGGCATAATATAATGGTGTGTCTGAACAACCTACAGCAGCTATTTTAGAATTCTACCTAAGCAGGTAATCCTTAACAGATAATCGAGACATTTTTCAATTTCATTCAATAAATCTCCCTTCAAAGGCTCGAACGGTGACTTTAGGGGGCCCGGAAATCTTAGAGTGATAGCTAAACATCCCCTAGTAAGATTAATTTGAGTTTTTCGAAGTAGATTTATGGGGAAGGTTGGATCCCGTAAGCATGGGCGAAGCGACGACCGTTCCGTTCGGCTGATCATTTGTCAGTGTCTCGGCTTTATCTGATCCGAAAACTGAATGAATTTTGGCAAACGCTTTCAGAATGCCTTGATTGGATCAAAGCAGACAGATGTATGTGGTGCGTGGAGCTAGTTTGGGTTGGTTTAATATATACTCAACGGCTTGAGGGAATTGCTTCTTGGGTAACTTACACACAATTAAAAGCAGCCCGGAGATTGGTTTTGTGGTCGGTTGATGGCAATAGGCCTTCCAAAATATCTGTGCACTTACATAACAAATTCTTGCCTACACTTAGCTTACCTATTTGGAGCATATTTTATTTTTGAGACAAGAAGATAGACATTTGAATACAGTACTACCTTTTTTAGTTGTGGCTACTTACTACTAATTCACATAATTAACTTGTAACAAAGTTTCAGCCACGTTAAAGCAAAGAAGACAAAGTAGGGGTTTCTGAAATAATACGAAAGAGGTGTCTCGAGTCTTGGGGACACTACGGAGTCCCGGAAATACCCTACTCAACCCTTACGTGTCGTGCTTCCAGACTATCTGATTTTTATCACAATTAATTTAGCTTTGCAGCTCCCGATGTGCTTTGTAAAATATATGTAGGTGGTTTTATTTGAAACGGTGATAACTTTCCCTTTATTGCCGTGGAATGGTATGGTTTAAGTTATGGGTTTATGTTTCTTTTGTTTAGATGTAGGAAGATATATAATAGCGACTATCCGCGACTTCGTCTGCGCGGACCTCAAAGCGGGAAAAACAGTAATCCAGGTTATTAATGTGTGCTGATTTAAATTCGTTCCGTGACAGATAGAGTAACAAGCATCCAAAAAACACAAACTTTAACACTTTTTTAGTGGGAGAGAAGCTTTTTTAGTGGGAGAGAAGCTTTTTTAGTGTCAGAGAAGTTTTTTTAGTGGGAGAAAAGCTTTTTTAGTGTCAGAGAAGCTTTTTTAGTGGGAGAGAAGCTTTTTTAGTGTCAGAGAAGCTTTTTTAGTGGGAGAGAAGCTTTTTTAGTGTCAGAGAAGTTTTTTTAGTGGGAATAAAGCTTTTTTAGTGTCAGAGAAGCTTTTTTAGTGGGAGAAAAGCTTTTTTGGTGGGTGAGAACCTTTTTTATTGGGTGAGAAACTTTTTTAGTGGGGCAGTAGCTTTTTTAGTGGGAGAAAAGCTTTTTTAGTGGGTGAGAAGCTTTTTAGTGGCAGAGAAGCTTTTTCAGTGGGAGAAAAGCTTTTGTGGTGGGTGAGAAGCTTTTTTAGTGGCAGAGAAGCTTTTTAAGTGGGAGAGAAGATTTTTTAATGGGAGAGAGCTTTTTTAGTGGGAGAAAAGCTTTTTTAGTGGGAGAGTTGCTTTTTTAGTGGGAGAGAAGCTTTTTTAGTGGGAGAGAGCTTTTATAGTGAGAGTTAAGCTTTTTTAGTGGGGTAGTAGCTTTTTTAGTGGGAGAGAAGCTTTTTTAGTGGGAGAGAGCTTTTTTAGTGAGAGAAAAGCTTTTTTAGTGGAGGAGAAGCTTTTTTGTGGGTGAGAAGCTTTTTTAGTGGGAGAGAAGCTTTTTTAGTGGGAGAGAGCTTTTTTAGTGGGAGAGAGCTTTTTTAGTGAGAGAAAAGCTTTTTTAGTGGGGTAGTAGCTTTTTTAGTGGGAGAGAAGCTTTTTTAGTGGGAGAGAGCTTTTTTAGTGAGAGAAAAGCTTTTTTAGTGGAGGAGAAGCTTTTTTGTGGGTGAGAAGCTTTTTTAGTGGGAGAGAAGCTTTTTTAGTGGGAGAGAGCTTTTTTAGTGAGAGAAAAGCTTTTTTAGTGGGGTAGTAGCTTTTTTAGTGGGAGAGAAGCTTTTTTAGTGGGAGAGAGCTTTTTTAGTGAGAGAAAAGCTTTTTTAGTGGGAGAGAAGCTTTTTTAGTGGGAGAGTAGCTGTTGCGTTGCTGATGAAGTAGTTATAGCTTATCATTTTTGGTTGTAGTTATTCCCTACTTAAATGTATTGTATTGAGATCAACGGGGTGCCAAGGAAACCAGCACTAAGTGTCTGAAACCCATCAAATGCTGAGTTTGTAACACAACTCAGCATTTATACATTGTGGTAGTGTTTTATCAGTTCCTCTCAAACTTTTCATTAACGAAAATGAAATTTATATCGATAGGCTAGTATAAATAATTTTACAGGTCAAAGTTTTTTGGGCAATTAAAACTATTTGAGGCCGGTGTTTCCTAGAAAGAAAGGCCAAAACAAAATCTGTTTTAATGACTATATACCTTATGTAATGGTCAAATCATAGGACAACCATGGAGATTTATTTTTGAGGTGGTCGTTTGAGGATAGCATCACACATACTCGATTGGTCTTATCAAGACAGTGCAAGCATTTGTCAGTTGTCGAGAGGCTGAACAAAGAGGAGGGAGTTAAACGATTTGACGAAAAAAATAAAAGTTGAGTAAGCTGCTAACCGAGTATCGCTAAGCGAGTATTATCTTTGATAGCTCTTGTCACTGGGACAAACTAGTGGCAATAGAGTTCTCGCTGGCAGTGTGAACAGTCAGTTATCAACTATACCTAATGTATGTATGTGTCTCTGTTACGCACACAGGATCTATTTCTTTTGTCTGTTTCTTCAGCGAGAAAATAGTCGATAGCTAATCGCTTTCTAGTTGGCGGTGAGCAAATGCCTTAGGAGAAAAAAGTAAGTTTTAGAAAAGATTTCGCTGTGTGTTCGACGCACGAAAAGTATGGTACTTTAATTTTTTTTTGGTCAAACAGATTGGTTGCTGATATTCTGTTTAGTCTTTTAGTATTTTAGAAGGATTTAAGTTCTACTTCTTTTTTTTACATTTTTATTAGGTACTAAGAAAAATTTGGGATGGTCACGCTTCTCATCTGGGCTTTGTATGTTTTAAGTTTGTTTTATCATAGGAATATATCAAACGCTTAAGCTATGAGTACATAGCATTGAAGATCCGCCGGAAGATCAACGATGATCCGCCGGATCGAGGCGGAGAAATATTTCGTAGAAATACTAAAACCCAAAGGTCGCCCGTGGCAACCTCCGCTAGTTCTAAACGCTTGTTCAGTGAACTGTCTCCAACGTACAGTTCACCCGATGACAGGTCAAAACGGCTTCACCAAACATCCGAAACCGTGGAAAGATCCTCACCCTTTTTAAATATAAGTAATGCGAGCAATACTGATTATTGCGACTTAGTTTCCGAGGCGTCGGCATACCTGTCTAAAATTAACGACTTGGTCAATGATCAGGGGTCGCGCATTAACGTTGCAAATAAATCTGCCATCATGGACATGACGCAGCGAATTACGGGCATTGTTTCTATGCTAGCAATAAAATCGTCGTGCAACGAGACGAAGTTAGCCAGAACGGAACGCGAATTAGAAAAGGTTAGGTCGATTAACGCTGTCAATCCTAATCCTGTCGGTAACAACAATTGTAAAATTTCATATGCGGACTCGTTGAAACTACGTTTACCAAAAGTGGCGCCAGCGATTATGGAATCTCGTCCACCGTTACCTTGTGTGGTGGCTTATCCGACCGCGGCTCGATCAGCTGATTATAGCACCTCGTCCGCGACAAAACAAGCGCTTATGAAGGCAATTAAACCTAGTGATGACGGTTTCCAAATAGTAGGCGTGAAAAAAACCGCGAAATCCGGTGTTGTATTACGCGTCGCTAATGAAAATCAGCTAAAAAAATTGGAATCGGTAGAAGCAATCAAGGCCGCTGGTTTACGTCTAGAAAAACCAAAAGGTAGACGCCCTCGAGTGTTGGTTAAGGATGTACCATCTTCAATGGAAGATGGCTCTTTTTTGATTGCATTATTCCGTCAAAATATCAAAGATGAGCTTCAAATAAAAGAGGATGACTTTATAAAATCTACAAAAATTATCCGTAGGCGCACGTTAGATAACGGTCGTAAATGGATCGGAATTGAAATAGAGCCTGCCGTACGTAAGCACTTAGTGTCTACAAAGGATAAATTATTTATTGATTGGGCTACCTGCCGTTTTATTGATGATGTCGAAGTTGTTCGTTGTTTAAATTGTCAACAGTTTGGTCACGTTAAAAAACACTGCGTTAATAAAGAACCTACCTGTGCTAATTGTTCAGAGGCACATGAAACTAAAGATTGCCCGCACAATGACGACTTAAATTTTAAACCAACTTGCGTGGCGTGTAAACGCTTTAAAAAACCGTGTGATCATCGCTGCGGATCTCAAGAGTGTACTACCTACAAACTCAAACTCGAACAATTAATCCTAAACACTAATTATTAATAATGGATAGTTTAACCATAGGACAATTAAACCGTCATCGTCATAACGATAGGGTGGCGACATCTGAGCTGGATAAATTGATTGTGGATTATAATCTAGATATAGTACTTGTTCAGGAACAGTATCAAAACGCGCGCTTGGGTCACAAGATGGTCCAGCTGAACAGCAAGTCACGTGCCGGAATTTATGTTGAGCGTTCTTCGAGCTTTACTGTAACAGCTATACGTAATCTCATGACGCCCCATTGCGCCGTGGCGGAAGTGTCATCGCCTACCTTTAAGGTTTACGTTGTGAGCTGCTACTTTCAGTATTCTGACCCTGTCACTCCTCATATACATAATCTCCGTCACGTCTTGCGGTCGCTCGCGGGCTGCAAGGTTATAGTTGGTGCTGACGTAAATGCATCTTCTTCCCTGTGGTATGGCAAAGTTCGGGCCACTGATTCCGAACGACGTTGTGCTGTTGAGGATTTTATTGCTGAGATGAACTTATCAATCCATAACACCCCAGACGCACCACCTACTTTTTGTAGCCAAATGGGCGAATCTTGTATTGACGTCACACTTTCTAGTGCAGACGTACGCTTGGATAGGTGGCGTGTTCTTCCTGACGCGTCTTGTAGTGATCATCGCCTGATCGTGTACGACTTTGTTCCTATTCTTACTCAAGGTTCTTCACACTTAATTGGAAATTTTAGATATAAGAGTAAAGGCGCGAATTGGGAATTCTTTAGCTCACTTTTTGCTTGTCATGCCAAAGACTTCACTCGCGATGGACTGTCAGCTGAGGAAAGTGCTGAGATAATGTCAGACACTTTCACTTACTGTGCTGACATTGCTATTGGTCGTGCATCTGTGACCAATATTCGTAGATGTAAGAGCTATCGCAGAGCGCGTAGACAGCTTAATAAGCTTAAAAAACGTAATGTTACCGGAGACGTTTTTAATCTTGCCATAAGTACTTTTAGAGTTGCCAAATCGCGTTACAGAGCATCGGTTGAAAAATCTAAGGGTAATCTACTCCGGAAAATTGTTGATAAACTTGATAAGGAGGGTCCGTGGTCTCCTTTGTATCACGAGTTTAAGGCTAATAGATCGGTCGACCTTGCATACGTTCAGAACATTAAAGTAAATAATACACATACCACCGGCATTGAAGAAACAACTGATGTTCTGCTTGATTCTCTTATACCAGATGATTCATCAGTAAATGAAAATGAATACCATCAGCAGATCAGGGCGTGGGCCGCGGTACCACCTGAATCACCAGAGTCAGACCTTCCGTCCACTGACGAATTCATAAACGTTGTCAAGAGACTACCTCTCAACAAATCATCCGGTGAAGATAAAATATCTAATAGAATGATTATAGAAGCGTGTAAAACGTCGAGCGATGCGATTTTATCAGTATATAGCCGATGCATTGCGGAAGGTATTTTTCCTCGAATATGGCGACAAGGCTTTATACGCATTATTCCAAAGAGTGGCGACAAGCCCTCGGACGACCCTAAGTCATACCGGCCCATAACACTACTCCCATCTTTGGGAAAACTTTTAGAGCGACTGATTGTTCCGCGCTTGTTACCGAACGGACCTAAATTTCATAAAAATCAATACGGTTTTACTATTGGAAAATCCACTGTAGATGCGGCTCTATCTGTCCGTAAAATTGTCAACTCATCGGAACATAAATACGTGGTTGGAATCTTTCTCGACATTTCTGGCGCTTTTGATAACGCATGGTGGCCGATGTTACTACTTAAAATGAAAGCCCGTGGTTGCTACAAAAACATCTATAATCTGATTTGTTCGTACTTTCTAAATGGCTCCGCGAAACTCAAACTTGGACATCATTCCATTACTAAGTCTCTAACCATGGGATGTCCTCAGGGCTCAGTTATCGGTCTATATATATGGAATTTTGGCTACGATGATTTCCTCGCGCTTCCGCTCCCGTACGGCTGTTCATTAACCGGTTACGCGGACGATGGCTTGCTGCTCATTCAGGCAAGTACTCGGGCTGGACTCGAGAACTTGGCTGACACATGCCTACGTTTAATATCTCAGTGGGGCGATCGAAACCGTCTGACCTTTGCACCGCATAAAACCTATCAACTTCTTTTAAAAGGAAACCTTAAATCCTGGCCTAGTATAAAATTTAATAACGTACCCGTTAAAAGGAAAGAATCCGTGTGCTACCTCGGTATGCTACTAGAAAGAAACTTTTCATTTATTGATCATATAAAAACAGTAGGAGAAAAAGCAAAAAAGAACTTCTACGCCTTGACGAGAATATCAAAGGCTACTTGGGGTCTATCATTTCAAACCCTAAAAACTATATATGGGGCTACTTACTTGGGTTGTATGTGCTACGGGGCACCTGTCTGGGCCGATAGGGCCACCATAGGGGCGGTACGACGTAAATTACTTCAAAACCAGCGTTTGGCTTTGATATTCTTATGCAAGGCGTATAGGACGGTTAGTACTGAAGCCTTACCGGTGCTGGCGGGTGTTCTCCCAGTCGATCTTGAGGTGCAGCGGCGTGCTGCAATGTACTTCTACGCTAGAAAGATCACGGACCCAGAGTTTTTACCGCAACGCGACCGTGCTAAGATCTCTAGATTATTAAAACCCCAGACTGACGTCTGGGAGGCACTTTTATGCGAATGGCAATGTAGGTGGGAAGATTCCATCAAGGGCCGACACCTCCACCAGTTTTTTCCATCCGTTCGTGAGCGGCTGGAGAAGACATGGCTGGAGGTGGATCACTGTGTTGCCCAATTTCTCACAGGTCATGGCAACTTTAAGAGTAAATTATTTTCCTTTAGGCTTGTGGCCTCACCTTTATGTCAATGCTCTACAGCTGACCTTGAATACGAACAATCCGCACATCACATCTTGTGGGAGTGTATTCTTTGGCAGACTGAACGTAATGTTATGTTAGATAGTATTCAGGTCAAATCTGGAGTAGTTTACTATACGGACCTTGTAGAAACCAGAACAAATTTCCGTGCGTTCAGGCGATTTTGCCATACCTATTACTGGAATCAAAAGTAGCTCACAATTTAGGACCCATTAGTTTAAATGTTAATATATAATCCGTGGTGCTTGGCAACTGGGCCTAACCCAGTTGTATATGTCCCTTGGTGCCTATTGGCCTAGCTCTAATCTGTCTCCTGCTTGATATGGAGGGAAGTGGAAATTATATTTATTTTTCCTACTCCTCCGCTGTACTCTTCTGATTAATTTCGTTGCGGGATCCAAGACAGTTGAATCGTTTCTCCGGGACTCGTCGGGTTTCATTAACTCGGCGTTTTTCTGGTGGTCGCCACTGTTGATTCTGGCTTTCAGGAGTTGCAGTGGTTGGGAATGTGTGGCGGGCTTGTCCCAAAAAAAAAAAAAAGCATTGAAGATCGTCCATCTTAACTTGACATTTTTATTTCACAAACACTTTCGTAAACTTTGCATGTAGGTCTACATTTTCACGATAAGGCTGAAACTATTCTTCATTCTATTCACATTACTCTTGATCTAGAGATAAGCTTGTAGTAATCGTTAGGAAATACTTATTAGGTTACTTCTAGTCTCTTGTGGGACAAAGTAAGTACAATGACTGCTTAGTTGATGGTGTTTTAAGGAGGGTGAACCAAGTTTAAAAGGTCTCTTAGGTTTCTTAAGAAAAATGGCCAGTCAATCAGAGGAGTCAACTACAATTTTTCCATTTTATTACGTCGCCGTGGCACAGCAACCAGAAACTGTGTTATATGCTCATTTATTTCCACGCCTTCTATTTTCTGATTCACAGAACAACGAGGTCAAGTACTGGCAACCAAAAATCTGCGGATCAGCGTTTATTCGAATTTCAAATGCTAGAAGCAGGCAGCCTGCCAACTGCACTGTTTGATCGCGACAATCGCACAGCCACGGCATTTCATACCAACCTTATAAACCCAGAGCAATAAGTCATTTTCACAACTTTTTACGTCGAAATGTCAGGAGGCAATTTGCGAGACTTGTTTTGTGTGCGTCCTGATGCTCACGGCATGCGATTTATGAAACTGCACGTTAAAAACTACCGGCTTTCAGATGCACCGGACCTAAACCTTATCACAACGTATCAGAGATCATTTTCTGTTGTCTAAAAATTCGTAGCTTTATTCCGCAGGCAATATACCGGAGCTGAATAACGGTCGGGTTGTCTGCGATTTATGCTTGGCGAAATCTGTTATTGGGATCCGGCATAATAGACACTATTTATTACTTTAAGTAGGTGTTTAAGTCAATAGATGTTTGTTTGTCTTGCTAGGATAGGTAATATCTACATACATACTTCGAGATAATTTAAGTTTTCCATTTGAAAACCGGTTCGTACCTTTCAGTTGGAGTTGAATACTACCGAAATATGTGTAATATTTAAGATCGATTGTACTCTTTTTTATTCTATATGATAAGAAACATTTTCCACTGAGATATCTTACATAATCATCCTTTTCGAAAGTCCAGCAATTCACAGGGCTCCATTTATTAAACTACAAGTCTTATTTGTTTATGTAACACTGTCAGCACAAAAAGAGTACAGAGGCGGACTTAATGCCATAGGCAAGTCTTCTGATTGACTTTTTCGTAGAAGTCACCGTTTAGAAGATATATGCCAAAGTCTGAAAAACTTGGGTGTACTAACATCTACCCTAATAGCATCCCAAAAAGTCAGGACAGTGCAAAATACTGCAACCTAAAATGTCTTGTATGACTGGTCTATTTAAGTTCAATTATTGATTATAATATATTACAGACAGCAACATTTTGGCACGGTTAATTTATTAAATTCGCGTCATGTTATATCTGATTCCGTATAAAAATTCTTAAGATGTTTTGGGTGCAGATTTGATGTGATCCGTCCGTCTTATGACGTCGACACGGCCTGTCGTGTCGACGGCGCGTTCGTGTTCCACGCGCGCCTCAAAGAGTGTCAGCATAAGGAGGGCCCCGAAAGGGCCGACGACGCCTGCCGGAGTTGCGGGACTATTCGAAAGAGATACTCCGGAACACAAAAGACAATGAAGGAACATGGATGGGTTTTAGTCAGTAAAAGTTTGACACTCCCTTCCGCTCCCCAGAGCGGGAGAAGTCATTTGATGACTTCCCATCAGAAAAAAGGGTGCAGATCAAATATTTAGTCATGATTGTAAATCGCGGTTACGTTTAAGACTGAAAAGGATTGGTTCGTCTAATCAGTGTGTTTTGTTGCAGAACAACTTGTTGTTCTTGTCGCTAGCGCAGAATTAGCTCCATCTATTTCCTGATTCAGACCAGAGGTCCCGGGTTCGATTCCCAGCGGGGGCAAATTTTTGCTCGGTTTGGTTGGTGGTAGGACTTGTTCTAAGTCCGCCTGGCAAGCTACCACCATCATGTCTAAGTCTGTCGCCATAACAACAATGTTAACAGCATTGTTGTGTTCCGGCAGTTAGAGGTATGCACACGGTAAAAAAGGATTTCTTTAAAGAAGAAATACCAATTTCTCGAAATATTTATTAATTCTAAAAATATATTTACTTTGGTTAATGCAATATTTTTAGAACAAAAATACTGATCATCTTTTTCCGAGACATTTTTTTTCTTATTTATTAAGAGAAATGTTTTTATTTCAAGTCTTTCACAATTTTAAATCAAATAAATTTAGTTTACTTAAACCACGAAATTCCAATCCTCTCACATAAAAAAAAGTAAACTAAATTAGAGAATATTTTTTCTATAATTGAGACACCTAGTTTATTATTTTGAAGTACTTACAAATTATTAAATATAAGAAAAAAAATACTAGATCTAAGAAATTATTTTTTATGATTTTAAAAATCTTAAGTTTTAATCAGAGTAATATTTATTTAGACTTTATGCACAATAGTGGTACATGGGCGGACTTAATGCAACAAGGCATTCTCTACCAGTCAACCTTTGGGTTAAAAAGACTACACTGTGGTAGGTGTACAACAAACAAAAAAAATAAAATGTAATTGAGTCATATCGATACAACAAAGTATACAAATAATATATATATACATATACTATAAAATACATATATATTTGCTAAAATAATATACTAATAAATATGATGATTTATAATAATTTCTGATTAAGAGAACTTACAATAGTTATGACGAGACCAAACTACGAATGACATGCCTTTAAGTAGTGTTTACGGAGCTTACGCTTAAAGGAAAATTTTGACTCGGCCTTCTTGATGTCATGGGGTAGCATATTCCAGAGTTTAATGGTGGAAATAACGTAGGAGTTAGACAAGAACCCGGTACGGTGAGGAGGAATATAAAGAATTAAGTTCTTGGACGCTCGGAGGTTAAGATTGTGAGAACTGCCCAACACTTTAAAATATTGTTTTAGATAATCAGGAGCACAAGGATCATTCAAAATACTGAAAAGCATGCAGAGGGATCTGAGGGATCTCCTTTGACGGATAGGTAACCATTGAAGCTGAGAACGGAAAGAAGAAATGTGGTCGTATTTACGAAGACCAAAAATGAAACGTATACAGTTGTTAAGAAGTCGATCCAGTTTGTTAAGGAGTTCTTGGGATAGATCGGAGTAGCAAACATCAGCATAATCGATTATGGGAAGTACAAGTGATTGGACCAACGTGGTTTTAGTGCTAGAAGGAAGAAAATGCTTGAATCTATAGAGAGATCGCAGTGTGAATGTTACTCTCTGGCTAACTTGAGCAATCTGCTTTTTCCAACCGAACCTGTCGTCAATGTATAGGCCTAAGTCTTTAACGTGTGGCGAGAGAGGGATGACAGTATCGTTGAATGACAGCGGCAGTAATTGGCTGGTGTCCAAGTTGCGTAGAAAATAAGAACTACCAATAAGGATAGCCTGGCATTTACTGACATTGACAGTAACCCCGAATCTGCTCGACCAATCACTAACAGCTATAAGGTCAGCATTCAGCAAAGAAATGCAGTTGTCAAGGTTGTCAATGTCAGTTTGCACGTAGAGCTGTAGATCATCAGCGTACAGATGGTAAGAGCATTTGAGGATAGTGGTAATAGAATTTATGAATAGAGAAAATAAGAGTGGAGAGAGTATACCGCCTTGTGGGACGCCAGTTTTCAGGGCGCACCAGTCAGAAAATTTCTGATCAGCACGGACCGCTTGCTGGCGACCACGAAGATATGAAGAAAACCAATCCCGAGCCGATGAAGAAACCCCAATTTGAGACAGAAAAGCCAGGAGAATGTCATGATCAACGGTATTAAAAGCATTGGAGAAATCTATTAAAACCAACACCGTTAATCTCGAATCCTCCAAACCACTCCTAATGTCTTCAGTAAGCTTAAGCAAAGCAGTGGCTGTGCTGTGACCAGGCCGAAAACCTGATTGGAAAGGGGATAACAGATTATTCTTAAACACAAAGGAAGATATTTGTTTAAGCGCAACTGCTTCCAGAATCTTGGATAGGAAAGGGAGAATGGAGATTGGTCTGTAATGGTTAAATAAGCTGGGGTTGGAAATTTTAGGAAAGGGGATTATGAAGGCCTTACGCCAGATTGCGGGAAATACTCCAGTCTGTAAGGAGACATTAATAATGTGTGTGATAATAGGGACAATACTTTGGATTATGAGGGATAACATAGTTCTGCTGACACCATCACAGCCAACAGCTTTGGACTTAATCGCATTGAAAGTTTTCAGGATCTCAGGGTCGGTCACTGGGGAAAAAGAAAAAGAATCGGGAAGTAAGATTGGCGTGGAAGATATCTCAAGCATAGTTTTGTTTTTAACAGCAACCGCAAGCATCGCCGATGATGAAAAATGCTTATTCAAATCATTCAAGGAGACATTTGATGAAATAACATTGGACGAGGACTTTGTTATACCAAGTGATTTGAGAAACTTCCATATATCAGCCGGTGAAGAGTTGAGAACATTTTCACAAATGTATCGGCGTTTAGAAGCTCTTACTATCTGATTACAGCGGTTTCTGGCCACCTTGTACAGGCTCCAGTTCTCCTCACTGCGATCTCTTCTATATCTACGAAAGGCCTTATCACGCCGTCTCATCGCCATACGAACTCCAAGGTTAATCCATGGAGCCGGGGGGCGCTTAACACGGACGGCCCTCAGAGGTGCATGTGCATCAATAAGGCGAAGTACAGTTCTATTAAAAATTTCCACTTTTTCATCCACTGTTGATGCCAGTTCAACACCGGTCCAATCAACGGCTTTTGCATCTACATTAAGATGGTCTTTGTCCATCCTCGCGAAATTCCGGAGAAACACAAAGGCAGGTCGCTGCTTAGGAGGCTTAATTTTATATGATAGATAGACTAAGTCATGTCTAGATAACCCAGGAACCGCGATCTGACCATGATTAGCAATCAGATTTAACGAAGAAGTGAGCATGAGATCAAGCCAAGAATCGTTAGTGTCGAGATTATGATGAGTTGGATTTAATGTAAGAAGAGATAGACTCGACGATTCCAGGATTGCTCTCAGTCTGCATGATCTAGAGTTATCTTTTACGAGATCGGTGTTGAAATCACCCATGATTATGTGATGTTTGTACTCCGAGGAAAGAGAATCAAAAAGAGAATCAAGAGTGGAGAAATAATCAATGGCAGGCGGGCAGTAAACTACTCCCAGAATGGCCTTAATCCCCTTGACATCAATTTCAAGCACTAAGTATTCGGGATTGCCGCCGACTGTTCCCGACGAAGAGGATACAATTTTATAGGGGATGTCACTGCGTAAATAAATGGCAACACCCCCGGCTCTTTTACCCATGCGGTCATTGCGAATCAGGATGAAACCAGGTAGACTGTAGAATGCAGAGGGAAGTTCGGGCTTAAGCCAACTTTCTGAGACTAAGATGGCATGCAAAGCAACATCACTAAATAAATTTAGCATCTCAGAGTGATGTTGAGGGATACTCTGTGCGTTTACATGACAGACATTAAAACACTTCTGAAATTGCTGAAACTCACTACATAATAGGCTGTTAACCGAGATGGAATCGTCTAAGGATGAATATGACGTAGAAGAACTACGGCAGGAAAAAAACGAGTCGTCATCAGACATAATTATAACAAAATAAAAATAAATATATAAAAGAATATAATATATAAATAAAATTTAAACTAATTTTATGTGAATTTAACTTGACTATAAATGCATTACCTGCCGGCAGACTGTTCACAGAAAAAAAAAAAAAAGTTAGGTAAGCAATTATTGCTAATGCGTGTTTCCAAACGTACGACTTAATTCCCAAGAAGTCAAAGTGGAAATAACATAGATAACTGACACTGACACTGACATGACTGACATTGACAGACATAAGACAAAATAAAACAGTGTCGGTATATTGGGTTTAAGGAACAAGAAATACAATGAAGCGCTTATTTTAAGTACCTAGCGATCAAGAAAAGGTATCAAATAATAAGAACAGATAGGAAACACGCACAAACAGATACAATAACAAACATAACAGCAAAAAAAAACAAGACATACTACTTCTTCTTTGTAATCCGCTTTGACCGAGTTGAAGCCGAACTTATTGGGTTAGAAACTGGAGAAACTTCCTGATCCAGGGATTTGCCATGCTCCACTCCAAGCGCGATGACCTCCTCAAGACCGAAGATTCGGCGTCGCTTGCCATCCGGAAGTTTGACGTTGATATTGCCGTCCATGGTCCACACGTTCGTTACGCCAAACAGCTTGCGAGCGGTCGTAAAAGTGGACTGCCGCTGTCGAGTGAGGAATTCAGACACCACATACGGAGATCCCTTCAACTTCGTCTTGATTCTCCAAATCTCGCTGCGAACAGTTGAGTCAGCGCACCGAAGCAGGATTGGTCTGGCGCGACCCTCCGAGGCGGAGCCCAGTCTGTGACATACAGACAGAGAAGACGGTGCAACATCTTTTAAACCCAGTTTAGTCTGCAGAATGGTTGCCACAGTTTCTGGAATCTTCTCGCCTGGTTTCTCTGGAACCCCGCCAAGCAATAAAAACTTTTTCCTGTGTCGCATCTCCATCACGTCCACACTCCTGCTCAGTTCAGCAATCTGTAGCTGCAAGGCACTGAGGACACTCCAAACATGCTCCTTAAAAATGGTGAAGTCCTTCTGGAGACTGCTCAAGTCAGCTCCAGGTGGAGAGGCCTTGAGGTGTGCTTCAAAATCCGCCATCCTCTGGTTTAGTGACATAATAGCCATGCGTTGGGTCTCTGCAATGTCAGCCACAGTGGCCATAATAGGGACTTGGTGTTACAGTGACTGCTATAAAATGATGTAACAGCTCAAGCCAGCAAGCAAATGCAATTAGCACCGTTTAGGGCATAGGAATGCTACTGCCCACACAATAAGTGCTTAGTGGTAAGCTAATTATTCACTATTTGTAAAATTTGAATTAAAATAAATAATATTTACTAATTAAAAGTTAAAATTATACAGAGCGTATGTGTTTGCTTTTTTATGCACCTACCCGCAAAAAAAACAAGTAATATTAAAAGATTTGAGACAAGAAAGTTATAGTTTTCGATTTAAAACGGTAATTCTTCAATTAAATAATATTTCTCTAAACTTAAGAGTATTTTTCTATGACAACATTTCGCGCATGCGCAATGCAACGCAAGGTCGCGCACGTAGATAGAGACGCGCAGCAGCGCTCAAGTCGCCACAACCACAACAAACAAACAGGTTAATAAATTGTTCGGGACTACTTCGGGGAGGCGACGTAACCGGCGGCGGCGGCGCACAGGCACAGGAGGACAGGCATTGTTTCAAGTGATCTGTTCACAGTAAAGAGTAAAATACTCTTTGAACACAGTGATGGACGCCATAACTGCGTTACTCGAATCTTGGAATCTAACTCAAGAAATTATCAATAGCGAAACTATGATTGCGTAAGTAATTATTTTCATACTTTCATGTATAAACCGGGTGAGAGGGTCATTTTCTGTGTTCGTCTGCTTAAAAGTTCCTAAATGAAAATATCTTGTTTAGAAACAAACTTGCGTGGCGAATGAACGCCCTAAAATAGGTACCTAGCCAATTATTGTTTTTTATTCGTCATGTAGTCAAAAAGAGGAAATATTCTTGTCCTTCTTTTACAGAAAATGGAATTACGATTGAACAATTACCAAAATTGACTAAGGAAAACATGAAGGAATTGTGAACATCAAGATTATTGCTGCAAGAAAAAACAGAAGAGCTGATTACTGCCTGCGTATGTTCTTCTTCGTGTTATCTTGCCTCACAACCTAGTTACTAAATTATTGTACCTATTTAGTAACTAGGTTATGGGCGCTTTCATTATGCCCGCTTAGCTATGGGGAAATCTAACTTCCAAAAATGTCACTAGGTACTTGTATTGTTTTGGTCTTATAACATAATTCATTTTCAGGCGCCAACAGAGACTAGCTAAATTATTTTTCCTTTAATTTTTGTTATATTCTCTTCCTTTTCGAATGGGTTTCATCCTACTATTATTTTCTTTGGTTTCAGAAATTATCGACCCTGGTCTACATAGTAAAACGCTCTTTAAAAACCATTTTAAATATTGGTCCCGCTATTTTGGTATCAAAATTCAAAATAGCGATGTATCTTTGTAGAACATTTTGATGTTTTATGAGTGCAGTATAGTTGCAATGACAATAAACCTTTCTGTGATTTATTTATAGTCTTTTCATTATTTTAGTCATTTCACATGCTCCACATGTAGGTACGAAGTATGAGTTTTACAAAGGGTCGATTCCTATTGCCTGCGAAAAAAAAAAAACAAGAACAGCAAGCATATTTTTCTAACGAAATGTAATAGCATTTTTTATTTAGTATTAATGTACAATTTTTTCTAAAAATATGCTTGCTTTTCTTATTTTTCTCTTCGCGGGCAATGGTAATCGATCCCAAACTGTGTCATCAAAATGGCTTAAATCAAAAATATCCCATGTTTGAACCCAAGACAGTAAAATCTTAAATTAATGGTATAAATTTATTAATATTAAGTAAAGAGTTGTCTATCTAAGACATAAACTGCTTTGATACAACAAAACCAACAGCCTTAATGTAAGAAATGGAATTTTGTCTTGAAATCGTTATTAATAACACCAAAAAAATTTAATCTCAATTTTAGATTATATTTTTTCACCAAAAGTGAATAATTAGTTAAACTAATGAAACATTTTCTTGTATGAATAAACTAATAATTTACTCTAAGGAAGGAAAGGAAAGAAAGAGATAAAGAAGATGTTTCGTATGAAGATAACATTTACTTGAGTGTACAAAGTAGTAGTGTCTTGAATGTAACATTATTTGTCTTGGATTAAATTTATTATTCTTGAAACAAATAAATATTTTTAAGAATATTTTTTACTATTACTAAGGAATTATTCTCTAGCGTCTATAGGGAGAGAACCAGTTCCTTACATCCAATAAACATGTCTTAATTCAAATTAATATGTCTTTTTATTAGAAAACTGTTTTTCGATAGCCAGTTCCTCTGTGTTAGAGGATTCCGGGTGAAACTCGCTTCCATCTTCGGCCTAATCATCACTTTCCATCAGGTGAGATTTAGGCCAAGAGTTTCCCCGTTTTGTATAAAAAAAAAACTATTTGACTGACAGACCGTGACTATTCAAAAGTGCCTGTAAACTGGTATATTTGAAATAAAGGATTTTGTATTTCAGAATCGATTCGATTGCAGATATTTGTAAAAATGTCAAAAATGAATGGAATTGACAAATGCTGCCGAAATGTAGCGAGATCTATAATCCTTTATATTTTGACATTACGACAGTTGCATTCGCTTGAAGAATGACATGTTATCTGCCGTATCTGCCTCTGTTAAGCAATATGTTAATCGTCAACACAAACTTTTAACTGAATTTAAATGTCTAAAATCGCTCCCGAGCGCCCAATAATAATATGTCGCACGTAACACTGTGTCCGCGCGCAGTTCATAATGTTGCCGCTGTGTTCACTGAATTTAAGTGGCCATTAACTTGAACGAACGCCACTGTCAACGTGTTGTGCTGGTTGTGCACATCATTGCCGTGAAATTACTAAAACGTTCTCATTTATATTCTCGCGGAATACGTTAATTTGGTTATTCTTGTAATTGAAATTTATATTTTGTAAACAGGTTCAATTGTTGGTAAATCACAATCTGTGGAAGTACAGAAAACTGATATCAGTCGAAAGACGTCCGCTGCTGGACATAGGTCTCCAAGTGTCGCTACAACAACCAGTCCTGTGCTTCTCGCATCCATAGACTACCCGCGACCACTCACCGGATACGGTTGTTTCAAGTGATACCTGTTTCGGATGCGGCGGGAGGACACGCCCGGGTGTCTCCACTGCGAGGATCGTCCGGAGAATACAGTGGAGCATACAGTAGATGTCTGCCCTGCTTGGGCGGAGCACCGCCATGTCCTCGACCGGCACTGATTAAATACGTCAATGTTCCGGAGCGAAGAAGCATGGGAAGCAGTTACCTGATTACCTCTTTCTGCGAAGCAGTAATGCAGTACTGTATTTCCTTTCTCTTTAAAATCCATTTGTTTGGATCCATTTGTTGTCTTGAAAAGATCGCTCTTAGTGATAAGGCCGTTGATTGTGTCACACTATGTAATGTTTTCTTCATCTATTTTTTCTGTTACTTATAATATGGTGTACCTACATAATGAAAAAGTATTATATCTATCTATTTAATGCTAGCAAAGGAGTCCGAGGCCGAACGCGTGAGAAAGAGGGAAAGCTTACGCCCCAGCCGCCGCAACAGAAGAAGACGCCCCGGGCGTCGGGAGTTGCTGTGCGATTCCCGGCCACCGTAGGCGTGAGCCTACGGATGGGTAGTATTGGGTGGCTCGTCGTCCGATCATAACCAGGCCCGGGCGGAAAACATATTTATTTTTTCCTACTCCTTCGCTGTACTCTTCCGATTAATTTCGATGTGGGTTCCAAGACAGTTGAATCGTTTCTCCGGGACTTGTCGGGCTTCATTAGCTCGGCGTTTTTCTGGTGGTCGCCACTGTTGATTCTGGCTTTCAGGAGTTGCAGTGGTTGGGAATGTGTGGCGGGCTTGTCTAACCAGGCCCGGGTCGACGGCGCGTTGTGTTCCACGCGCGCCGCTAAGAGCTGTCAGCATAGTGGACGAGGCCCACTAGGGTCAGTGCCTGCCAAGGTTGTTCGAAAGAGTCACCGCGGCCCTAAAACGCAAAGGGCACTAGGAAGGAACACGGATGGGTTTTAGACGCCCAGAGTGGGAGGAGTCATTTGATGATTTCTCATCCTTAAAAATAAACCCGGGACCCGCACGTGGACAAAATCACGGTTAGAAGCTTATTAAATATTGTCAGGTTTATTTATAAAATATCTAAAAACTCATTAGAAGATTTCAAATACAAGTTCTCCGTAGTTTGAATAAAGAATCCGCTATTTTTTTTAAAAACTAAGCATGTGATTATCTTTTTATGGAAATGCTTGATTATATCTAAATTACTTGTTAGTTAAACTTTTCAAAATATTTGTCAAATGGATAACGAGGACTCCTAAGAATTTAAGAGAAAAGAAGTAGCACTCAGCTGGAAGTTCAAGTAAAATATCCATAACTAAACCAAACCCTCGTTATTGAAGATCTGCCGCAAACCTTTTCGTTGTTACCAAAGCATTCTGGATTAAATTAAATTATTCAGCTCCACTTCCCGACAGGATTAAACGTATCGATAAACATTTTTTTCCAGATGACAAAAAAGGGTCGCGCAATAGTAGACAAATACAAACGAAGCTCGGAAACTATTCATACGATTAAATAAATAGTTTTGTTTTATCTTGACCCACATTACTATGTTGCCGACTAGCTTCGGGTTTTATCGGGCTATAAACTGTGCACTGGTTTATTACTTTACAAAGACTAAAGTGCTCATAAAATATTGTGGTAGCTATTCTAGAGATTAAGAAGAGCTGTATTAAAGGCTACGGCGTAGCACGCATTGGGCTACGGTGTAGCCCACAATTGGCTACGTCCGCGTCGTAGAGCACCTGTGTAGTAAAATAAGAGTTACCAAATGTATCATACTATTTCAAAAGTGACTTGTTTGGAACTTTTACCGTCGAGTTTTGGGATATAGTAAATTGCGGTTAAATTATTTTTTTAAGTGCCCATATTTTAGTGACGTCTTTATTACCCCGCATGGCTTTAGATTCGTATACAGGCATTTTTTTCTATTTCATATTAACCCCACTATAGTTGAAGACCTAATTATATCGTCACTGGAAAGGAAAAAAGTAGTAAAGCGCCAAACATGCATTTTACAGGAGAACGATCTAAAGCGGGTTTTTTATAGAAATTCTGGCATATCTTTTTTTCTAGTATTCCAATTTAAACACGCTGACGGCAAAAAAAATGTTTTTATCTATGTTTTATAGTTGACATATTGCCTATTTTTGATGTTGTGTTGTGTCTGTGTCGAATAAATGCTTTCTATTCTATTCTATTCTAAGATATTGTCGCTTTAATATACGTAACTGCTCTTCTTTTACTTATCTTTATAAAAATGTTCAGGCACAGTAATAAAAAAAAAAAAAAAATAATTACTAAGATTACACGGGCGTCCTTCTGATGAATGTGAATATACTAGACTAGAATATACTAGACTTGCATCCATATCAGGGGAAGCAGGGGGCCTCGCGCCCCCAGAATCCAGACGTGATGATTCCGTAAACAAGTTCGCTTTATCCTCAGCGGAGTGGGCCAGCGACCCGTCGGGTCTCAGCACGCTGATAGTAATAGGGGTGCCAGAAGTTATATTCGACCGACTTAGCCAGGGACCAAAAAGCCTTACTACCTGCTGGGTATAAAACAAGTTTTTTACCTATTCAGCGAATGAGGTTAAACCGAGCCCTCCGCAACATCTTCTTGCAGGATTTGGCAGCCCTGTTGAAGGCTCGCTGACTCACGAAATTTGCTTTGTGCGTACGAGCGTCGACCCATGCTAGGTACGCCGCGTGTTTAAGCGCATCAGCGCGATTGCACTCGGTACCAAACCATTGACAAGCTTTGCCAGACATTGTTACGTCACGAAAACGGAATTAAGTACTTACTCCATTCCCCTTCGCAACACATCCGTCACGGCGTCAGCGCACGACGAAGCATCAGTCAAAGAAAAGAAAATAGGCTGCCAAGGATAACATGCGAAGAAAGATTGCATGCCATCCCAATCTGCTGACCTGTTTCGCCATACCCGAAGGGTGCCTCTCGGGCTAGGATCGGGCGGGGAGTTAACGAAGACAGACTTCACCAGACAGTGGTTGGAACTACCCAGTGAGAAATCGACGCAGAGTAGCGATCTGGATTTGATGTCCGCAGAATTAACTTCCGGCACCCTCGTTGCCCCTTGGACCAGCCGGGTAAGATTTAACGCTAGAGCTAGCTTTCGCGTCTCTCGTCCAGTATGGTCTGTGTACTGGTATAGGAAGATCCACTCCTGATGGTGGGCGTTGAAGTGCCCCACCAACACCAACCCAACTGGGTAGGACAGGTACGACACGTCTGACGGATATTCGATCTGCATTTCGGAAAGGAACAATGGCGCTGGTTTCTCAGTATGGAGACTGAGAAACCAGACTGCGGCGAGATTTGAGTGAAGACCTCGAATATTGCTGAGGTGCACTTTGTGGGAGAGAGAGTGCTACCGCTTTACAGCGTTTTTCTTTTTTTTCCTTACAACCATTTGTGTGAGAGAAGGAAGGAGAGGAGAAGGAAGCGGTATGAGGTTTCATGTTGCTAACCTTCAGGGACGCTCTGACAGAACGGCATCATTGGGGGTCTAGTCTGGAGACAGCGTGGATGTCCGAGTTACCCCGGAAATGTCCATCGGGCCCTCTCGTCTAGTCGCCAACCATCACGATCTTGCATTCCGGGATTTGTAACAGTTGGCGGGGCAGCCTTTCATATGTGTCTATCACACTACTAGGGCCTCCAACTTTTTTTTTTTATTGGGACAAGCTCGCCACACATTCCAAACTGAAAGCCAGATTCAACAGTGTCGACCACCAGAAAAACGCCCAGCTAATGAAGCCCGATGAGTCCCGGAGAAACGATTCAACTGTCTTGAATCCCGCAACGAAATTGGGAGGAGTAGAAAAAAAATAAACAACCAATTAAAATCATTTTAGCCAATTGCGCTTTAGTACTTTTGCCATTCTAGTGACGATATGCTGATTAGATTTTTATAAAAAATAAAGGGTCAAAAAGCCTTCATTAAAAGTGTTCCCATCATGTCTTTCTGATTTTAAATTACTTGAACAATTCGCGTTGCACGGACTATTGCTCCACTTAATCATGAGGCTCCTTGAAATTGCATCGTGCCCGGAATTAATTCCAGATAGCTTAGTGGAATACCTAACGAGCTTATTACAGTTGTATAAAATTGGCCTGAAATTTAAGAATTTCAAAAGCTCTTATAGCATGCATGCATTATTGAATTTTGATAAGAGCCTTTTAATAATAAAAAAAAACTACAGAAATAAGGTTTGAGTAACAGCTGAACCTTGCATAAAACCACACCATCACACATTGTAAGGGAAAATCCTGTTAACAGTGTTCAGAATGGTTTTTAAAAGCCAAATTAAAAACAGAGTTAATAACTGAAGAAAATTCACCAATTCTGCAGGAAGGTGCCGTATTATTGACAAAGGTGCTTTAGGAAACTATAGAAGATTCAATTAAACGCATCACTTTGTCTATACAAAGTTTCATTGACACGCCTAATAAAAACCAATCGCGTGCAAATTCTACACGTAACACGAAACTAATAACCATTCCCTTTATACAGAAAGTTGAAGGCTCGATATTGTCACTGTTCTACCAAATGTACCAAACTGTTATCTACAATGTTTCGTCCGTGTGTTCGGCACAAGTTGTTATCGGCCTTCGCAGTCCCACTCCTACTGCGGGTCTGCCACCAAACGTTACACATATAATGTTTTGTGTTTACATAAAACTTCATACTTCTATCTGATTAAAAGTTGTCAAATTGCACTTGAAATATCTTGTAAAAGTTGGGATGCTCTGCAACGTCTGAAATATTTCAGCGAATAAATTTGATTTGATTTAGTTATCAGACCCTAACCTGCTTTACAGAGAACGTGACCTGCATACATTTAAAAGAGATTCACGCGGAAACGATTTTCCGAGTTCCATATAAAAATATAGAAATGAGCCCTCGGATTGTGACTGGATTTCCTATTTAACACTACGATAGAAACGTACGCATCTGTATGAATGGAATAGCAAATATAAATGGTAAGTGCCGGGGTCCTAATCAAAATATAAATTATCATATTCTGTGGGTCCCTCGTCGAATAAGTCAGTCACATTCCACTTGACTTGGTAATTTTTCCAGCGCGTTTGTGAGACAAAACCTCTGCAATCTCTGTACAAATCAAGTGACTGATTTATTCGTTCGAATCTTCAGGGACCGGCTTCGGAATTCATGTTGGCGTACGCGAACGTCGGATGTCAGCTGTGTAGATGCTGACGTGGGGATTATACCGGGCTGGTGTAGTGGAATAATAAGATTAGTATTTCAATGTAACAGGAAAAGTTCTACTGTAAAAGTTACACAAATGAATATTGGTTTTCTCATTTTCTGTGTCGTTGAAGCCTTAAGTATCCGCTGAACCAAATATTTAAGAGTAATTTGCAGTTCATTGAAACGTTCATTCGCAAATGAAATGCGAAAAGTGTTCCGAGTACTCGAATGTTTGTGTGAATGTACATTTTCCATCAAGGATAATGTTCAAAATGGAGTGGCTCTTCCCCGTCGCTCGCTACAAATAATGTTGATCACTAGGATTGATGATGTGGGCCATGGATGGGCCAACGTGGCGGATACCATAAGCAGCGTGATAAGGCAATTGCTTTGTGATATTAGTAATACGAGTATATTATATATGGCAACAGTTTCTTTGATAGAAAATAACAAATTGATTTCCCTATGAGCATAACAAATTGTATAAATCGAACTCGTGAATCTTCCTCAATATTGTTAAGTAATGTCCATGACTGGATCAGACTTTTTCTTTTATCGTTTGAAGGAAAGAAAACATGTTAATTTTGCATACACAGATAGGTACATAAGTGTACAATGTAGGAATCAAGATAAGAATACATAAATGTAAAACAATAAGATTATGTGCTTCACGGCTGCGCCAAATAGGTCCTGTTCAGCAAAATGCTAGACAACTAGTAAATGATTTAACAGTTATAATTTGCTTTTGCAATACTTTCAAATGACTATCTGAGCTTTTCAGAAAGTAACGATTTGAAGGTCTCGTTACTCCACCACGTCCACGGCATTTTTTTTGTGACTAAAACAGTTCGTTAAAAAAACTATTTTCTTACCGAAGGCTCAAAACCCTGAAACCAAGCAACATTACAGTCTTCCTTCCACTTACAAAATTAAATCTAACTTGTCATAAACTTCCCACTTTATTCGTTCCCAACTGTCACACTATTTATGAAATGGCGACACGTTACAAATTTGTATTCGTCCCAAGGCAAACATTACTTGTCTAGGCTCTGGACTTAATTACGGGCGGGCTTAATAGACTCGTTCATAAATTACAGGGCACTTTGACGGACAAGATCAGAATTCCGTTGTGGATAGGGTTACCAGTAGAGAGTATCCAGGTTCTGATAAAAATCTATACATCATCATCGTCAGTTCAGCTCAGAATCACACACTTCACATAGCACACACAGCACAGCTTCACGGTTCCACTCACATTTTATATACCCATCCACTCCACTGTACGAGTTTTGGAAATTATAAAACCAGCTGACCGGCCAAAAGTTGTTTTTCCAAATAAAATGAAATTGCCTACGACATTTTTGGAAAGCTAATGTAGGTCTCAGAATAGCTCAGACCTACACAATGTATACTAAAGACTCGGTCCAGCCGTTTTGGAGGAGTTCGATAACAAACACCGTGACACAAATTTATGAGCATTTTTGCTCATCTCAATTTCTGCGTAGAAGATGATGTCGTTCAAGTATGACCACATAAAATTGAAAAATAAAAAAAACTTAAAAAAATATAACCTTATTTCGGAAGTCGGTGTTAAAAAAACAAGATACAAAACAAAAACACCGAATTCCGAAAATAAATTAAAAACTACTGAGCCAAACTGAATTAAATTTTAACGGGACCAAATGGCAAGTATTCCGCATCGAACTAAAAAAGAATCAATCAATCGAACCGAAATTAAGGTATATAAACTTTGTTGAAAAAACTTTTAAGAAAAGTTTTTTACTCTATGTATTTTGAGTTGGGCGTTGATACGCCTCAGTATCTTAAAATTAAAGTTCTTCCAAATAAAATTTTGTTTATTACTTTTCTGAAGTTGTCCAACCTTCACGGTCTACGGGTAATTTTAGTTTTCTTTTACATTCCCACTAAAAATAACATTTTGCCGAAAAGTTACGACACAGCCCGTACTTGGCTAAAAAAGCCGGAAATTTTGTATCTATGAACATTTCAAGATGGTTGGTTGGTAACCCTAGTTTTGTAGGTCCCGTCTCCAAGGGACAATAGGTCTGGGAAGTCACACTGAGATTATCTGTTGTTCGCTTATTTTGGACGGAATTAAGTTTTGAGGCGGTTTGTCCTAGATAATAGGAATTTGTATATTGTGGCCAGATTATTCAAGATGTATGGTCGAAGATATCAAAGTTGATTGATTTATTTTATATTGAGATTGTTATGTGTGGCTCAATGATTTGGCACGCAGATAAACCATGTCTTCGACTAACACATAATAGAGTGTATTTCCAAGTCAATTAGTCTGCCTAGTCTTTTCCAAACTGTGCAGTGTAACGGATTGGAAGCCAAACCCAATATAGTTGTGAAAATGCTAGGTAGATGATGATGATAACCATAAAAACTGTCAAGGATCATCAAATGACAGTTGGTTCAATACGCAAGGCACAGAAGAGTTTCGACAAGTAATGAATCGTCACCCATCTATGGAACAACATCGACCCGCGTGGCTGTTATTACATAGCCACGGGCTCTCAGAAAGCGCGATTAATTGTTATCTGTATCTATAAGAAACTTTGTAATTTAATTTAAAAAAATAATTGATGCCTATTATAATTTTTTTTTCAAAGAAAGTTTCCTTCTTTATCCGTATGATGTTAGTTTACCACAAAAGATTAATTTCGTCCGTGTCTCTCACTGTAAACTATCCAAGTACGAAATAGCCCGGAAATCGACACTGAACGTGAAAAATGTGGCGGACCGTGGCTGTATTCCGGTTTCCTGTTGTTTTATATAAATAAAGGTTCGTTTTGTGTGATTTGTTTCGTTTTGGGTTATTTTTGGATCTTACCCTACTGCTTTTAGCCACTCAATGAAATGCATTTTGCACTAGTGTGGAAAATAGCCCCGGCCAAGCCCCATCTATTTAATTCGGGCTGGCTGGGGTCTGGCTGTATGTGTATGTGAGTTTGTTTGTTTGTGAACGCATCCACCTTCAGGAGAAATTCCTAGTGTGGGGCAACGTTTTTTTTTTAAACAAACAAACAATAATTGATATCTAACTTTAACCGATTTCAAAAAGGAGGTGGTTCTCAATTCGTCGAAACCTTTTTATTGTTATTTTATCAAATTATACTTACAGCCAAAGCGCGATGTTTAAAAAAAAACAACTATTTAAAAAAATACAAAAAATTGTTTCTTAATATTATAATCATAATTAGTAATTTTTTTCACAAAAGTATGTTGAAACTCGTCGTATGATTGATACACTTTTGGGTATTTATCATTTCAGTTCTTGGCTCCATAATCTCCTAGCTTACGGTCCCCTGTTCCGCTTCGACTGCAGTGACAAAGTTCGCTCACTTACCTACTATTTTTCTATCTAGGTACACACGTTACTATTTCAGTTAAGTTTAGGTGCACTACCGCTTTAAGATAATCCATAGTGCATCGGACCCCAAACAGTATTGTGGTTTGAGTTTTTAAGGTAAGTATGGCAGCAGGTAAAGCAATGGTTTCTTGCCACATCTTTACTTTGTTTGAAAGGTTCGCGATTGTAAGTACAATTTAATGAATTGTACCTATAGGACATCATTGTATATAGCTTTCCATAGCTAAAACCAGTTTCAATAAAGGTGAGGACAGACGAGCGTAATTTTGTAAAACACGACGACGTTTTATTTGTCATAAGTGTACGATGCGCAAAGCGATCCCCACTCTTCCGCCGAGCGCTCAAGAACCGTGCCGGTATCTGTACGCTGTTTTCGGTTTGATACTAAAGTCCTGTTTGTGCCAGACGGCGACGCAAAATAAGTTGCACTCACATTTCACAAAATTACGTTCGTGTGTTCTCAACCTAAGAAAGGCTATCGGACTCGTAAACGCCTAAAATGAAGAAAGGCGCGATGTTTACTCAAAATGTATTTAGAAAATATGTTTTCGAACGCCCCAATTCTGTTTTGATGGTAAGTTATACTTAGATACGGATCATTTACCTTTACGTGTTTAGCAAACTTTTTTATGGCATCGTTCGTAAAGTAGTAACTGTTTCACGATGTCGTGGCCGTAGAACACGAATGAAAATGAGTTTTTTTTTCAATTTAGAAAAACTCTTATTATTTATTACGACTTTTTTGATACATAAAACCTAAGACTCTAAATTAACACAACTGACAATTAGCAAGGTACGAACGTCTATAGAAATTAAATAAATATTTCTAAGAAAACTGCTTAAAATGCATACGAACTAATTAAAAATTTACATTCAAATTAGTTGTTTAGCAAGAACTAACCCGACGTGATTACGGAGCCAGTACTAAGAGACGTGTAAATTTTCCGAAAAATTTATGCACGAAAATGTTCAAAGAGTACGAAGGCTTAGACTTATTTAAATAAGGTAAAAAATAAGTCTACTTAAGCCCTTAGGGACTATTAGGGTGATTTTCTATGTCTACATAAAGTGAACAGAATTTCTGGAATGTTCACAAAGTAAGCTAATGTTTTGACTTAATCCGTTGTTAGCTGCAAGGTGAAAACTATTGGAAATGTATGGTTTTAAACTTAAAAAAATTGTGATTGAACATTTAATACTTTTACCCTTTTATCGTTATGCTAGTAAGAAGCGCAAATTTATAGCAGACTAGCTGACCCGCGCAACTTCGTTTGCGTCACATTTTCCATTAATGCTCCGCTCCTATTTGTCTTAGCGTGATGATATATAGCCTATTCCTGAGATTACCCCCTACATACAAACTTACAAACATACAAACTTACAAACAAATGTTACCTCTTTATAATATTTGACACCTGTGGTAGGAAACGTTATTCTATCTTGTATGCCCCTTTACCCAAATAGTCAGGGATTAGCGACTATCGGCGAGTACCATTTGGTCTAGTAGCCCAGAGATATGAGCGGAGTGGAGTGGAATTAGTTTATTAATATTAATGCATAATTCGCATTCGCATATCAGTAGCAATCTGTCAAAAATGTATAGGAAATGAGACTTTTTTTCCCAACTGCAAAGGAAGGGTTATGTTTTTTTCGCGTATCTTGTTTGTTTGTTTGTTTGTCTGTAAATTTCTTTATTATCTCGTACCTTTCACACGTTTAGATGGATTTCGAATATTAAGGTGTCGTTAGATTCATTTCATATACCCAAGTGTTCTTAGATAAGTTTTATAAAAAAAAGCAATATGGCGGATTTTTGGCGCTAAACTGTGAGTCAGCATTTTTTATTCCAAACATATCAAGTTGTTTAATTAAATGGAAACAGTTTTCGTTCACAAAAGTTTTGCAGTCGTGTGTTTTGATTTTCGTAATAGGCTTGTTTCCATCATCCATAAATTTACGACCACCGCTGGACACAGGTCGCCCGGAGGCGTCGTTAAATCCACGGAAATTGCCAAAGAGTTCAACAACTCAACAGGAGCGGGGCACATGATAGCTCGCAGAACAGATGATAGATGACATTCTCTGATCTTTAACCAAAAACGCAAACCCAAAAATTAAAACGTCAAATTGGACTCAAGCAAACAACATTAATGTTCCAAATGTGCCATCAGACCAGTACATCTGGCGTACCGTTTATAAGTAAATTAAAGAAACCCGTCTCAGTAACTTTAGCAGATTATTATCTCAATTTGTGAATGCTAATGTTGGTTTTGTGTTGTTGTACTAAGCCTACCGGACTCCGGATGGGTATTGTGGCGGAGGGTAGTTTGACTTGTTTGTCCCATTGTTGTCTAGTAAATTCGGGACTGGGCTCAGCTTTGTACCGTATTCAACTTGTTTAGTTGAGTCGCCTTTCCGTAAATTAGATAAAATAGATGTTTAATCTTCTACTCGGGAATTACGTCTTGAAGTTTTTGGAGGTAGTCATGTAGAAATTCAGGAGATGATAAGTTCAATTGGACAAATTAATATAATAATTAGTTACTTGTGTAAATTGGTGAGACGTCGTGACGACGTGAGAGTCGTTACGGATAGTCAGAAGCCAGAAAATCTGACACCAGTCTTGCCAAGGAGTACCGTGTTACCCAGTTAATGGGTTGTGGAGGTCTGGTAGGCAGCCGCTCCACGTATAACACTGGTATTCAGCTGAATCCATGAGGTTTGACTGGAAGCCGACCCCAATATAGTTGGGAAAAGGCTAGGCAAATGAAATGATGTGTAAATTGGTGAGACTTAATGATGTTATTAAAAGTCAGAGGTTGGCAATAAGTCTCAATTCTATGTAACTTTTCCAATAGCAGTACCAGAAAAATATCACACCAAATAATGCACGATCCTATTTAAAGCAATTCAATTCCACGAAACAAAATAAAAAAAGTAAAAACAACAAACACTCAAAGAAAATCAAGTTAATATCGTTACTCGGGCGATATATTATGTACAGTTGACAACACACGAGCATCGGGCCATTTCATTAGCTCCTTCCGGATCCCCCGAGCCCCCAAGCTCCCAAGTACCCCAACAGATTACACAAAGAGAGACGAATAAAAAACATATTTTTCACCTTTGCCACTTATCTTTGCAGGCCGTAACGTATTGTTGCGAATTAGGTGATAATACGAATGTTGGAACGAAGTAATACTTATTCAGAGTTTATTTATGGCATTTCTGGAATATTGTGTTTCTTTTTTACATTATTGTTAATGTTTTGTTTTTGTTATTGCCTGCAGGTGAATAGACACGTATCTTAGGGTTCCGTATCCAAAGGGTAAAACGGGACCCTATTACTAAGACTCCGCTGTCCGTCCGTCTGTCACCAGGAATCTCATGAACCGTGATAGTTGAAATTTCACAGGTGAAGTAGGTGTTTCTGTTGTCGCTATAACAAAAAATACTTAAAAACAGAATAAAATAAATATTTAAGGAGGCTCCCATACAACAGACTTTTTTTTTACGTTTTTATAATGGTAAGGAACCCTTCGTGCGCGAGTCCGACTCACACTTGGCAGATTTTTTTTATTTTTGTATGTGAATAGAATAGACTAATCATATTATTGAGATTGAATACCTACAGTAATTTTAGATAATATAATTTTTGGAACGAATTCCAAGGTAAAACCAAGAGCTGATAATCACCATTCTGTTTCTATCATCTACAGACGGTTAAAAAGCAAAATATACGGATGTTTTATACCTACTCGTCTGGCACTAAGCACTTTATTAGATCTTAGAAAGGAAGAAATTTTATTTGGGCCAAGGATGACGCAAAACAACTTAGACAACAAAACTAAATTAGAAAAGTTATGCAAGTTGGGAAGATATGCATCACATTCGCTAAAAACAGCCATCGCTCAGCATAATGCATGATATTTTATTTTAAACCGACTACAAAAAAGGAGGAGGTTCTCAATTCGGTTGTATTTTTTATGTTTGTTACCTCATAACTCCGTCATTTATGACCCGATTGAAAAATTCTTGTTGTATGTGAAAGGACTCATTGATTGTTACCATTTAAATTTCTTTGAAATCGGTTCTGTGATTTGGCTTTTAAATCATTATGGCGGGAATTCGTTTACTTGGATGACCGTTATTGACATCCAATTAATCGAAATTACGTATCCTGAGACTTTGGTGCAATATTGAAGTATGGAGAATTTTAGGAATCTAGGACTACACCTTAAATCCTCTAGAGCATCGTTCAAAGTCAGAAACTCGAAATACACCGTATGAAAGTAAGTATCAATCGACTGCGCATTAACAACCGGCAAACTTTTCCCAACTCCATAGTTAGTTAACAAAACTTATTCGAAGAAGTTACGGCGTTGTGCACCGTCTTAACCCACAAAGATACGTGACAAATTACACTGTCTTGAATGGCGGTAAGTAACTGCGAACTATTCCGATCAATAATGCAGTAACTGCCAACTTGGTTCATATCCTTTGAGTCGCTCTTCTGTAGGAATACGTGAGAGGATGACGTGAAATGATAATGTTGGGAATATTTGTAAGTACAACTAGCGACCCGCCCCGACTTTGCACGCGTGCGCATTTCCAAAGATCCTTTCTTAGCGGATGCTTACGTTAATAAACCCATATTCCCAATGTCAGCTTTCTAGGCTTTGCGTTGATAGATAGTCAGTCAGTCAGGGCAAACGATTTTATAAGTATAAAAGTAGTAGTATAAATTCCCTGGACCGCAAAGAAAATCTTCAATATCTTCAAAAGTATCTGACCTAGTAGGTTAGAATTTCAGTGACATATCTTTCTGCAAAGTTCCATTTTCTATCACCACTAGCTCAGTGCGGTTTTCGGAAGAAATCTCAGCCCATACACAGCCGTATGGTACTTTTTCTTCTATACAGCTTGGTTATAGCGCTCTCTCGGTAAACTCTTCCCTCCCGTCGTGCTTGTAAAAACAGAATCTACACTCGTCTGAAAACATAACTCTTGACCAGTCATTCAGAGTTCAGTTCTCGTGTTCTCTACCGTACCTGTACCTTGAGTTTCTTTGGTGTCTTTCTAGTTTTGAGCCTTTTGAAGGTCTTAACTGCTTTAAATTTGCTTCAGCCAAACACCACCTTCCTGTATCCATACTCAGATTGTTTCCAGCTCGTAAATGATGATTCTTTACTTCAACAGCCGTAAGAAAGCGATTTCTTGAAATTGTTGACACCATATAGCGATCCTCTCGTGCCGTCGCGCAACTTGTTCGGCTTGTTCCTAGGCTTCGAAGATTGGATCCAGTTTCATGGAAACGCTGGAGTGCGCGCGCTGAACTGTAGAAAGAGTCACACCTGTAGATTTCGCTGTATTTATTTAGGGGTATGATGACTTCAGAATAATAAAATTTAGAAGGCATAGACACCATATTTTTACCTTTTTATTGTCAAACTAAAACAAAAGCAAAAGAATCGATTTGAGTTTTAGTAACCTACTAGGTCAGATACTTTTGAAGATATTGAAGATTTTCTTTGCGGTCCAGGGAACTTATACTACTACTTTTATACTTATAAAATCGATTTTATAAGTATATAAGTATATATTATTCTGAAGTCATCATACCCCTAAATAAATACAGCGAAATCTACAGGTGTGACTCTTTCTACAGTTCAGCGCGCGCACTCCAGCGTTTCCAGGAAACTGGATCCAATCTTCGAAGCCTAGGAACAGGCCGAACAAGTTGCGCGACGGCACGAGAGGATCGCTATATGGTGTCAACAATTTCAAGAAATCGCTTTCTTACGGCTGTTGAAGTAAAGAATCATCATTTACGAGCTGGAAACAATCTGAGTATGGATACAGGAAGGTGGTGTTTGGCTGAAGCAAATTTAAAGCAGTTAAGACCTTCAAAAGGCTCAAAACTAGAAAGACACCAAAGAAACTCAAGGTACAGGTACGGTAGAGAACACGAGAACTGAACTCTGAATGACTGGTCAAGAGTTATGTTTTCAGACGAGTGTAGATTCTGTTTTTACAAGCACGACGGGAGGGAAGAGTTTACCGAGAGAGCGCTATAACCAAGCTGTATAGAAGAAAAAGTACCATACGGCTGTGTATGGGCTGAGATTTCTTCCGAAAACCGCACTGAGCTAGTGGTGATAGAAAATGGAACTTTGCAGAAAGATATGTCACTGAAATTCTAAATGACTACATTGGTGCATTTTTAGTGGACATGGGTGAGAAAGCCGTTTTTATGCAAGACAATGCCCGCCTGCATACAGCTCAGGTAGTGTTTGCCTATTTTCAAGAAGTTGGTATCACATCCATGGAGTGGCCAGCACGCAGCCCCGACTTAAACCCCATTGAGCATGCATGGGACGAACTGAGACGACGTGTACGTCAGCGGAATCCGCAGCCAATCACGCTACGGGAAATGAAAGAATAGAGGAATTGCAGAATTTTCCGCAGCATCGCCTCAAAAACCTAATATAAGTATGCTCAATCGCATAACAGCAGTAGGTATGCGAGCTCGCAGAGGCCACACAAAGTACTACAATGCGTGAAAATTGCACATCTGTAACCAATCTACATTTACGAAAATACTGGAAAACAACACATTTTCATTTATTTATTTATTTATTTATGTATACTTTATTGTACACCAAATTTAAAAAACGTACAGAAAATCTTAAACTAAAGACATACAATTGGCGGCCTTATCGCATTCCGCGATCTCTTCCAGGCAACCTGGATTTACATTTATTAAAAATTAAAAGCTTGATTTAATTTTGTTTTATTTTCAAGTAAGCACATTAAATATTCTTTGATTTAGTGTTTATTTCATAAAACTTGGTCAGATACTTTTGAAGATGTTGAAGATTTTCTAACCGACCCTTTTCTTTGCGGTCCAGTGTAGATTTGTGTATTTAAGAACATTAAAGGCTTAAAACGCATGTAAATCATTTAAAATACCCCGACTCTTGAACTAGTTGTATGTTCTTTACCTGTGTGTTAGGCGTCAGTGATCTTACATGGTAACCAAAACCGTAATATAAACGTATCTGTCATTATAAGGATATTAAAACAAAGTGTGTAAAAGATAAAAATCTAACAGTATTAAAGTACTATTTTACTTAATACGTTCACCGTCTCAAATGCCTTATTTTTTGTATTCTTACGTTATAAAATTAAAGTTTTCAGCTAGACATGTGGTACCTAAAACAACAATATTACAACATTTCTTAGAAACAATGTTTTGGCTGTAATCTCAGAGAAAGCTATTTTCAGCGTTCAGTTCAAAGCTTTTGCTGAGTTTTCACGTCCGTTATTTCTAGACGTAGATAATATGTCTGGAATAGCCTTTCCTATACTGGTACGTAACAGAGCGATATCACGGACTATATATTTTTATTCCCTACGTTTAAGCGATATAGCACTGTGATTTCCAACATTTTCAACACAAAAGTTCAACAGGATTCTCTGGCAATAACATGGAGTCAAGAAAGTCTTATAAATTTAACGGCAACAAGAAGATCGGAGAAGTCGACAGATAAAATTTTACAACGGACTAATGCGGACTTTAATATGTTTTTTTATTACTGAAAATTTCATGATCTTTCAAATGTTTTGAATTTCCGGTCGAAATATTTCTTAATACATTTTTATGTTCGTCTATCAGCTGGGTTTAAAGTAAAGCAAAAAAGAAGGAATTCAATTTCGAAACCAAAATAAGCAGTGAGCAATAAAAAGGAGGTCAATTTAAGAGTCCCCTGCTTTTAAGGATCCTTTTATACGTACGTTAATGTTACGTTTTAATTTATTTAATCGCATTAAGTTTGTGGGTTACTAAGGGATACCTCAAACGAAGTTCGAGTTTTGCTTTCCCTGAAAAAACATATTCATCGTTCTTTTGAGTAAAAGTGTAATGTGTGTCTCTGTTACATATACATGGCTGTATAAGATGAAGTATGGGTGACGTAATTGAAATGTATAGATGTGTAGTGTATAAGTACTATACACTACAGAGTAAGTAGTTCTTACAAATGAAAATTAATGCCGGCAAGGATTTTCCGTATGCACTACCTAGAAATCTATACTATAATATTATAAAGCAGAAGAGTTTGTTTGTTTGGTTGAACGCGCTAATCTCAGGAAATACTGGTCCGATTTGAAAATTCTATCAGTGTTAGATAGCCCATTTATCGAGGAAGGCTATATATCATTACGCTAAGACAAATAGGAGCGGATCAGTAATGGAAAATGTGACGCAGACGAAGTCGCGCGGGTCAGCTAGTAGAAGATAAAAGCAGAATGCACAGAACATGCGATTTGTTAAATTTAGGAAATTCGGGCAGAGCTTTTAATAGACGATCTAATTAAGCAGCTGTAGTGATTTTTTTCAACTAAATTTTAGATTCACAAGAGCGGAATCAAGTTATGCGAATACAACGCAACGACTGGCAACCACCTCAATCTTCCCCACTGAACTACCCACTACTTGCGCCACTCTAGCAGATCAACTTTTCACACCATTCATATTCCGATCGCGCTCCCGAACATATCATGAACAATAGGTAGGTACTAGGGATATCGAAGATTACAAGTAGTAGGTCTCGAGGGAGTGACTAACTATAAATGTCACAACGACACAACCCCTTGCAGCTTGTTGAAACGTTTTATGGACTATAAATCGGGACGGAGCACCCCCGTTAAGTCCTCTGCTTGGTCAGATGTTGAAATGTTTTATTCTCGACATTAAAAGGGTGAAAACCTTTGGTGTAACGAATTATACGTTTTATTGAATCTTAAATTCTCTTACTTAGTAGAGGCGGGTTTCATGGAACGGAATTGGTTTAATTCCTCCTAATCATGTGATTTAAATTGACTAGGGCTTTGTTTGTTTTATGGATGAGACTTTTTCCTGCGGTGGGTTACAATGCGGAGGTTCACACGGCGCTGTCCTTGAAATTTAAAAGTAGGGATCACGCACCAGCATCTCATTATACTTTCAGTAAAAAAGATTACAGTCTGAATCTGCCAAATTTTTGAGATCCCAATAGAAGTTAAATATCGTACTGATCCACTAATTTGAAATTGGCGCCCTTTTCCCTAGTGGTGGTAGATGGAAGTGTTTTAGTAATTATATACCTAGTAAGGCCAACCTTCAAACGTTAAATCATATGTTAATTACTTAATTATTACCACGGTTAACATAATTTATTGTACTACCAACACTTAAATATGCAGATAATTTGGAGTCGAAGTCTATAAATAGTTACTACTTAGTCCTATTAATTCAGATCTAGTATCTGTTGTTAGTCATAAGTTTCAGTTTAATTAGTCTGCCTACCAACACTAATGAGGATTAACAGGCGTTAGTCCTCATTTTAACATTTGTAGATAACAAGCTTCTGCCCGTGACTTCGTTCACATGAAAGTTGAAAATTATTACAGGGAATCATACTATCGACGTATAGGAGATAAACGTGTCGAATGTCTTACTATATCTCTCGTGTGCCAAGTTTCATCCAAATCCGTGTAGCCGTTAGGAGATGAAGAGAGACAGATGGACGTAGTTACTTTCGGCTTTATAGTATACGCTTGCGTTCAAACATTATCCTAAGAGAACATAATCCCGGAATAAAAAGTTTTATAACATTATTAAGCCAAATACGATGACAGATAAATTTCATCAAGATTAGTTAAGCCTTTTTGACATGATTGAATAACAAACCTACCTTTGGTACTGTGGTTCCTAAATTCACCAACCCCCAACTTTATTTCTCCCCGTCATGATCAGGTACATGCAAAAGAATGCCAGGAATTTTTCACATTACTGCTGGGGTCTATGAATGTTAGCAAGGTCAGGATATTTGAATACTTTCCCGCCGTATTGATGACAATAGCAGAGGGCCCTTTGCCAAACAGACCGGCAGTTTGGCAAACAGACCGGCAGTAACGTTCTAGTGTTCAATTTCACCTAGACTAAGGGATAAAGGTCAGAATAAGGAATTTGAATAAGACGAAATGAATTTACGTTACGTAAGGGTTACAATGTAATTTTGAAGTGTCGCTATAGATTCGACTGTCTTATTTCAGTTGGTTGGATCTTAACATAAATTACTTCAGTGAATAGGTACATACATTTATTAGTATGCCAATGTGTACCTATCTATCGATGTTTTTAGTTTTTTTCATTATTTTTATAAATACAAAAGAGCGGTTCAATATAAAGTTTTTAATTATAAAACTTGGCTTACTCTAAGGATTTAGTCAGTTAGTACCTAACTGTCATTAGTTAACTACCAGGCATTGTAATAATTAGTATTCATAGACCGATTGCCAAGTCTAAAGGCCTAGGTATCGACAGGCATCATTTGATTCGGCGCTGACAGGATTCAGAATAATTGATGGGATTACAGTACGCACTTAGCCAGCTATGTTCTGTTCGTTCCAATTACTCATTCTTATCTAGATTACGATTGTAAATCATTGCTAAAGTAGCTGTTCTAATTGCGGGTTCTTTTTAGTTGGAAATAATCTAAATGGATTGCAATTTTCTTAGTAAAATCTGTGAGATTATTTTTTTTTTTATTCAGACAATTACGGTCAAAGGAGTTCGTTTATCAGCCAGAAAATTAATAAATATGAAATTATATTATTTTTTTGTACTCCTTTGTTGTGTTTTAATTCGTGGTTTATTTCACTCGACAAGCTCCATTGCATGGGTGCTTTTATGGTGGTCACAGCTCTTGATTCTGACTAAGGAATTGAAAATTAAATGCTAAATTATTTTGGACATAGTGATTTTTATAATTTTGAATTTAATTTTTATGATTGATTTAAATTGTTTCTTTTTGATTTTTAATATTGACTAATATAGTTTTTAAGACCTTTGTTACTAACAATTATGGACATTCTTTACGGCAATTTGTTACGATGGTTCATGGCGTATATACACAATAGATCGCAAAAGATAGTCATAAATGGTTACCAATCATGTTCAATCATTGTCACTTCCGGTGTGCCCCAGGGGTCAATAATGGGGCCCTTGCTCTTTATTTTGTTTGTCAATGACATTAAGAACTGCTTCACACATTCCAGATTTCTAATGTACGCCGATGACATCAAAATTTATAAGTCGTGTACAAGCACACAGGATTGCCTGCTTTTGCAGGAGGACCTTGACAGACTTTCTCGATATTGTTCATATAACAAGCTCCAGCTTAGCTTACCTAAATGCAATGCAATCACTTTTACAAAAAACAAAAACATTATAAGATTTGATTATAGTCTACATGGTGTCAGTCTACGAAAAGTTGACCATATTCGTGACCTCGGTGTCGAGATGGACTCAAAATTGCATTTCAATCTTCATATTCACAATATCGTCAATAAGGCGTATCGTATGTTTGGCTTCGTCATGCGTTCTTCAAACGATTTCAAAAGACCCACTACTTTTTTACTTCTATACAAAGCTCTGGTCCGTTCTCAATTAGAATTCGCAGTACCGGTTTGGAGTCCCATTTTTGGTATTTATATAAAAAAATTGAAATGGTTCAAAAAAATATTTACGTGCTATGCACTACAGATGCACTAAGTCTAAATTACCATATGCTCAACTATTGAAGCTTTACAAACTTCAAAGCTTGGAGTCAAGACGCAGCCTACTGATGGCCATGATGCTTCATGGTCTGTGTAATAACAGGTTCGATTGTCCAGATATTACCAATAACCTATGTTACATTGTACCCAGAACCGTTATGCGCCGAGAGGTGCGTGAGCCCCGGCTTTTCTATACCGCGAGGTGCAGAACTCACGCTGGTGCACGGGCGCCTCTACGACTCATTGTAGATACGTATAACACCAAATTTATTAATTTGGATATTTTCGCACTTTCACACCATAAATTCAAAAAGATGGCTATTGAATCTTTAGAATAGAATAGCCATTTTATACCCATTATAAATACGTACGAGTACTTCTTACCTACTTTCTTACAATATCAACGCACGCTAAAATGTATGCTGTATACCATTATTCTGCGGACATTGGTGTGGGTTACATGTTTACCTAGTTTTTAATGTTATTCTGTAACAATTATATTGTAATGTGTAACTGTTTTATGTCCCAATAAAGTAAAATAAAATAAAATTCTTAGTCTGAAATAAATAAATAATAAATAATAATAATAATAATAAATTACTGGTCCTATAACCAAACATCAAAGGAGTATGGATAAAAACGGTTTACTATAAGTTTGCTATAGCTTTCAATAAAATCTCATCGTCATCATCTTCCTGCCCTTATCCCATATTACTTGGTATCGGCGTAACACTTTTTTTTTTCACCCTCTCCTATCAGCCGTTAATAGAATCTACAAACTAAAAATAATCCTGTCTTAGTGCCATCGTATCGCAGCGAAATACTACAAACGTGAGTATTTAAAATTCATTGACACCAAAAATTAAGCTGTCATCGGCTACCAGTCAAGCCGGATTCAGCTGAATACCAATATTTTAGGTGGAGCGGCTGCCTACCAGATGTTCACAAACCATTAACTGCATGGGTAACACGGTAATCCTAGGCAAGACTGGTGTCAGATTGTCTTGCTTCTGACTATCCGTAACGACTGCCAAAGATCTCCAAATGACAGCCGGGACCAACAGCTTAACGTGCTTTCCGAGGCACGGAGGAAACTCGGTATGTTATGATGGTCACCCATCTACAGACCAACCTCGGCAAGCGTTACTTAACCTTGAAGATCAGAAAAAAATTAAGCTGTATAAATATTAATATGCTAAATTAAAAGACAGCACTAAGTAAATTCCAGCCAATGAGCATTGATTTTGCTAGCGATGTTATCGTAATAATTTATTACACCGTTAATGCGATCGTTTGATCTAATCTCGATAGATTATTGGATGAAATTACCGTTGCAGGTATTGGCTGGAAACATGGTTGTACTATCGATAGCCATTTTCTCAAAATGCACATGAATTCACTCAATCACACATTGAGTGAATTCAATACGGCCATGTACAGGACTTTTAGTGCCAAATAAAAAAGTTGCACTTTCCTCCCTATTTTTTTACGTAGGGGAAATCATTATATTTCTCCTTCTACTGTGGGCAAAGGGATTGTCAGACTCTTACGGACTAAAACCCACCCAGGTGTGTCCACATGCCTTTTGTGCTCCAGAGCCGCGGTAACTCTTTCTAACAAACTCCGCAACTCCCATACCTACTAAGTTTGATAGGGCCAATAAAATTCTACTAATTTTTAAACAACTTTCGCATTCGCATGTCAATTGCAAACTGTCATAAAAGCCTTAATTGTCATACATTTTTGACAGTTTGCGATTGCGATGCGAATATGAAAATTAGTACAATTGGCCCTCTATGTTGATAAAATATGGAAAATCTTGTTTGTTTTTGGAAATTTACTACAACTTCCATGAAGAAAGCGGTCCATCTAAATGTATTGTATTTGTATTATAGGAGTTACTATGTTGTCCACCTCAGAAATATGATCCTGTGTTCCTAGAAAATTAAATTAGCGCACGTAATATCAAGATGACTCCTGAGCGGGGTGTAACTTGCTTCGTTATAGGTGACTGCATGGCTTGAGATTTTGTTTTGCAACAAACTATGAAGGTAGGTTACGAACTATGTAAGTATGTAGGTATGAATGGAATTTGTTAACATATTGTTTTTTTTTGAAAGATTTGTTTTCGGAGATGTCAATAGGTATCTAGATATGACCATAGTACTATCTGAAATAATGACTTACTAGGTATTATAATTTATGAGTGTTTCCGTTTTTATGTTGTGACTTAAAAACTCACTATAAAATAGTGTGTCCTTTGCAAGGATCTTTTCAAATTTTAGAATCTTCATCGTCCTTAAATCATCTTCACAGAAGAAACCTACCTCAACCTAAGTGCGAAATCGAGAAATTTGGAACAATTTAACTATTCACTATTAATAGTTGAGCTGTGAGCAAAATGGCCGGCCTCATTGATTTCAGGACGACTCGATTAATAATGGGGGAGGTTTGAATGCCCCAACAAATTGGCGTAAATTACTACCATTCGGTAAATGTCGCTTATGACCTATTCGTCTAGAATAGGTGGCAGCTATTGGCTTATTTGTGATGTGGCTTTGGAAAGTGATTTATTTTAGTTGAATGATAAAGTTTGACTGTAATCTAGTGAGGTTGATGGATATTGAATGATCGCACAAAAGTTTAATTACAATATAAATTAATCTTATTTCTCACAATCGGAGATCGTTTTTTGATCCGGGAGTGGACCAATATTCACAGCTGTCCACGTTAACATGAAACGGTAGGCACCGTAGATGCTGGTTAAAATGAGCAATAAATAAAATTGTATTCGAAATCACCTTTACAAAAAAATATATTATAGAATACTATAAACCTCGGATATCCGAATAGATTTCGAACATAGGGCCTAGCAAGAAAGTTTTGACGAATTATATAGAATCGAAATAGTTACAACCCTACAAACCCATAATACCTATTTGGTTTAATTTTATGCGACATACACTATTTGCTTTATACAAAAATTTAAATATACTATGTGGAAAACGAGTATTATCATTAAAGTAATATTATAAGTTAGGTTACGTCAAAAACATTAGTGCTAGCTGCCCTCTGAAAAACCCAACTAAAATCGTCTCACACACTACCTAAGCTAGTTTTAAACTTTGCTAATTTAAAACTTCGTTAGTTACCTATAAGTATGTGCAACTGATTCCAAACGAGAATGTCTAATCCAAAGTAGCGTATTTCGTTAATATAAAGAGACCCAATTACGTGAAATAGACGAGTAGCTGTTGCACGTTGAAAAAGCTAATCTTAATTTTCTTGTTCGAGTTTTAATGGCAAACATTTTGTTTTTAAACGACCCGTTGTATGTTAAAGCAGCAATGTTTGCAGGTAGAAATAGTTTGGTAACTCGTTCAACGTTCTAAAATAAAACAAAAGAACGCGGTAAATGTTACCAACTTATTTCAATTTGTATTGAAAACCGGTCACCCGTCTTTTGCAAGAAATTGTCTTGAAAACATTTTTTTTTCATTAATCATACAAAGATGAATGGTAATTTCTGACCCAGAATCCGACAGAGTTTTTTTTATTATTATTGATAGGCATACGTTTGACCGCTATCTCACCTGATGTTAAGCGATGATGCGGTCTGAGGTGGAGCACGCTTGCCTAAAAGTAACCTATTCACTCTTGACTTAAAGACTCCCAGGTTGAAGCTATCAGGAAACACAGACTCAGGCAGGGAATTCCACTCCTTAGCTGTATGCACAATGAATGTATTCCCAAAACGTTTTGTGCATGTAATTGAGACCTATCATAGTTTTTTTGTTCATCTTAAGTGTTACAAGTTTAGTTTCGATTTGGATGGCTAATGTAGAAACATATGATCTTGAATATGTCCTCAGCAGACGAAGTATCACAAAATAATTTGACATCCATTCTTACAAGTATGCCGGTCGTATTTGAGAGTTTCAAAAGGCCTGCTGGCTTCAACAATCGCGCTTTAAAGTAGAAATTAAACATTCGTTACGTTGTTTTCTTACATAATAATAATAATATCCTTGGACATTTCACACAACGCCATATAGTCCCAAGCTAAGCAACCTAATGCTTGTGTTATGGTAACGATATGGCTGATAAACTACTTATATACATTTTTTTTTGTAAATACATACATATTATAGATAGAAAAACACCCAGACTCGGAACAAATACTTGTAGGTCTTACAAATATTTGTTCCGTGCGGGAATCGAACCCGCGACATGCTGCGCAGCAGTCAATCGCTCAACCACTGCGCCAACCGTGTCGTCATATAACGTCGTTTAAGTGTTAAAGAGAACCATGTTCACTTAATTATTCAGCTCAAAGGATAACAATGTAGTATGCGTGAACAAATACACAGCTGTCAGTGTTACGAGATATCACCTTACACGTACATGTGAACTCATAAAACGCTCTTTTACAGAATAATAAAAAGGCTGATTCACATATCATAAACTAGTCCAGCTTAAATAAACAAGCTGAATAACGCTCCACAAAAGGTTCTATATATACCTTTTGGCTGCATAAATGTTCAAATGTGTTGTAATAAGATACCAGCAATATAACACCGTACTGTGAACCTTTAAACAGCCCGTGGCGTAGTTTCCAACTCTTAAAATGCTCTTGTTCAGCTTTTAAAATGAAAACTGACTAGGAGATTAATGTTATGCTATTATAACATGTATAGTTATTTATTTATTTATTTATTTTTTAAAACAATTGCTTCCTACACTAACAGTTTGCACAAAAGCGTATAGGAAGCCAACAACATAGAATTTGTCTTACAAACTAAAAAACTTGACACATATTTTGATCATCGATCTGTGAGTACACGCAAATACATCTACTTCTGATTCCTGAGCAATTAGGGCGTTCATCAAACTAATCGCTTGGGCCGTTGGGGCATATCGAGCCGTAAGGGTACGTGACGGTGGAGCCGCGAACAGGCACCGCTCGGCACCGGCGCGCGACACCCGCTGCCGTTCCGGAGCGAACAGTGTACAGCGAGCTAGTGTGGTCGCGTCGTCGATCTTATTGTTCAGCAATAAGTAGTAGTGCATCAACAGCGCGCATTTACGTCGCAGTTCTAGCGTGTTGATGCCCACCATTCCCGCGACAAATAGAGACGGATATAAATAGGGATAGTACCCAGTTACTATTAGTTACTGAATAGGACAATTTTACACTCTTATACAGACATTAATGAACATGTTAATTTTAATACAGCCGATGAGCCATGTATAGCCAATGTTAATTTTTAGTTTCACTAGTGAACTAGATGTGAACTACAAATGAGAACAAAATGCTACTTGGGATGTTACCTTCTTATTTAAATTCGTATTGAAAACCTTTCACCCGTCTTTTAAATCAAAGATTTTTATGAAATCAAATGTACTCCGTGAGCTGTTTATAAGAAAACACTATTCTGGTGCGCGGATAGGTTCGATATAATATCCTTATTCCGTATCTCGCAAACCGCTGGCACGTCGTAAAAGCCGTCTCCTCGTACGTATTCGTACATTACGAGCGATCCCGCCCCCAAGAGAATATTTTTCGTATATTTGCAAATTCTCGTATCAATAATACCGAATTCCGTTCAGATCTTGGGAATTGAGTGGAAGGATTTCTTTGATGTTTTTGTGAATCTAAACGTTTTGGCCCGTTTATGATATTGCCTGGGGCGTCAGGTGACTTTTTTTTTTGAATTAGGTTCGTAGGAATGTGATGTGCTAGTCTACACACATCACAATCACACATCTGATCTCACGCTAATTGATACTTCTCCTTCGCATTTGCCGAACGAAACAAAACCAAACTCACTTCGTCGACAAGCAGAGGTAATTCAATTTAGCAATAACTAACTCGTATCCAATTAATAGACTATTAAATTTGTCCGTAATTCAAGCATTATAAAATTAATAGTGTTGTAGCACCCGGTCAAAATGGCAACCAGTCAGACGAACCGCGTACAAACGACGCGTAATGCGGTGTATTACGACACACTCATTCTGATATATGGCACGACGACCTGACAAGATTAATTTATTCGACCGCGACGAATTTTGGTTGAAAACTCTTTATTTGTTTAACGCAAACCGTGTTATTTTCAGAAAAGTTTGTGGGATACCATCTCTGTTTTCCAGGCCCCTCACGCTAGGAATCGTGTTTTAGTCAGTAGGACTCTGAAACGCTCAGTACTCCTCAGACGCTGAGTAGTATCCATGAGGATTTTCCCATGCCCAAAAAAGACTGCCACAAAAGGTGTATGTTCTTTACGGCGAGGCGTAAGGTAGATCTTTGTCCAATAATGAACGTTTTTCTACTGAAATGGTGATGATAGTGACGCTTTTGGCATTTGAAGTAAGCATCTGGTAAAACCAGATTGTCCATTTACTGCAACAGCCTATACGTATATAGAACCGAGACGTAAGTTAAAATGATTAATTGGCTTTATCTTACATCTATTCACCGACCATTTATCTAATGAAGGGTTTATTACCGGCGCTTTCTTTCCGAGCGTGCTGAATCTAGGTACAAAAAACAAATCTTATCGATTTCGACAAACCAGTTTTTCCAGAAATTATTTGTAATGTGTTTAGGAGCTTTTAAAAGACTTTAAGTGTTAGTCCTTAACGACTTAGCTGTGGGACAGATAATCTGCCGCGCCAGGTCTCTTGAATCACACAGTATGCAGTTCCTCGGGCCACAAGAACAATATATTGTCCCGGCGGACACATCGGTAAGTGCATGCTCTTTAATGTGTGAAAACGCTTCGGAGAACGAAATTTAGTGATCTAGTTTATGTGCGTCGGTTAATGGATCGTAGAAACCTCGTTGAAGCATAAAGGTGACATAATTTCTTATTGGAATTCTTTGGGACTCGGGACTGGATGAAATCATCTGTCTAGCTCATATGGGCAATCTCTGCTGCCCGTGTGCTGATTGGGTGATCTTTTAACAAAGGCTCGGGCTAGTCTCATGGGAAAAGAGATCAAGGCCCAAAGAGGTTCGTATATTTTATGCGTCTTTTAGCCAGCTTTGGAATACTTCTCGAAATCTGGCAAACAGCATGTCGATTGGTCAGCACCGGCCAGCTATTAAATCATATTTAAATAACTGAACTTCATCCACCCGATACAAGCATGAGCACCTGCTCGAGATAGAGACTGCGGGAGCGTGAGCCTTTCTCATCTTATATTCAGACGAACAAATTACCTAGGTAGGTACCTGAAAAAAAATATACCCGCCGAATTAAGAATCTCCTCTTTTTTTGGAAGTCGGTTAAAAAGACATGCCAATAATATAACGGATTTTTCACCTTCACACTATTAGATGATAAAAAGAAAATTACTTCCAAAATGGCATAAAAAAGTTAGATATTTTAATGAAAAGTGGCCAATCACTATGTTGTGTGTTGCTTCCAATGTTGTTAGATGTGTAAAAATGATCTCCAAAACAAATTAATAAAACATCTTTTTATTATATACTTCATTGTACACCTTAAAACAAGCAGAGGAAAAATGTTTTCGAAAATTAAAAAAATATGCGGCGGACCTTTATTTTATAAAAGTCGGCCTTCGGGCCTTTACAGTAAGACTCATAGTTTAAAACTCTGAAAGATACTCATTGGCCCAGATGTTCGTATGAAAATTATCATTAAATTAATGTGACAAGTATAATCAAACGAGCTGAATGAGTTTTCAACAGCCAATCGAATCGCATAACTTTCGAATTATTTGTGAAGGATGGTTTTTTTTTTCAAAAAGCCAGGGACAGTGCGTTTCTACGCTAAGGCTGAGTTTCCACCAGAGATGTGCGAGAATGCGTAGCGATGAATGTGTTAGTTACGAACCAATCGCTTCATTTACCTAGTCTCGCTCAGCCAAGCGATTCTATTGCTTCTTAACAAACAAATCCCTCGCTACGCATTCTCGCACATCGCTGGTGGAAACGCAGCCTTAGCGTGCATGTCATTGTTACTAATCCGCCAAGATTTGTTCAGTTTGTGCTTAAATAGTCAATTTAATTCATTCAGGAAACCCCAAAACATAATGTTTCAGCCTAGTTTCATCTGTACAACCTTCCAAAACATGCAAAATCAATCTAAACTCCTCTAAATTAGCAACTAAATCAAACGCCGCGACAGTAAGTTATGCATAAACTCCAACTAGACCGTTAAATTAACCAGGAAACAAAATTAAAATTACATTTTCCGCTACAGACTCACAATTGGCTGCCACTAGGCACACTCCAGCCGAGTTTTCGACTGGTGTTATCAATCAAGTAGGTACTGTCTGGTGATCGTTGTTGCTTCGTTTGTAAATCATGTGTCTGGGTCCTTAATAGGGTTTCTTGATTGTTCTTGTTGCAAGATGGAGATGTTTTTGTTTCCAGAGTCCTATCTCATGCCAATTAGTAGAAACGGTTTCCTCTTTACATTGAAGGTCCTATATCTCTGACTTCCCGTCCCCAAAACTGAGATTTTTCAATACCTACAATAATTTCTGATGAAGAGTAATTTTACTTTGTGAACTTGCAAATAACAGTACTGATATTGAAAAAAATAATCGTTTTTTACTCAAAAATTACCAATGAATACACTTAAATATAAAAAAGTCTTTTATTTTAAGACCTATAGAATGACTAACTAGTAAATCCCTAAAACCTATGTAATACAAAAACACGTAATTCCAACAATTGTCTAACCTATTCAAAGGAAATAACTTACATAATGAACCCTACAGCTACCACCCCCCATATATATGTAGGTCCCTCTAGTTATAATTTATAACGAACGGTTTCACTCGCAGCGCTTTAGTTCAGCGCTGAAAAGCGCGTGCGATGAAAAACTTTGCCATTTAATTAGAGGCTCTGCAAACTCTGTTTTTGAGCTAGTTCAATTTGTTTTCCGGTTTTGTGGCTGTAAATGTGTCAATAGTGGGTAGGGTGGGTTTGGTTGTTTGAGTCGTTTTACACATCCTGTGTTTATTTATTTTCTACGCCAACAGTAGCATGCGTTGGATGTATATTCGTTTCGGTGTGCAGTTAGTGATATTAGCCGGTTTGAATGACACTTGTACTAAAACTTGTTGTAATTTACTGGATTTAGTTGTCAAAATGGGAAACAAATTATTACTCAGACATTACAAATCATTTTGCATAGCAGCGTAACATAACGTTCTAGGCAGCGTAAAGCATTTCTAAATATGTAAACACAAATAATATACAAAGTCACAACTAAATAGGTACTTCTCTTTTACTCCGATCCGAACACAGTTCCTACTCAATTAGTATACACCTTTTTACACTTGTTCTGATGTAAATGAAATTATAATTATAAACGTTTATTTGGCAAGAATGTTATAAATTAATATTAAAAACGTCAGAATTTTACGCAGTCATGTTGTTCAAACAAAATGTCTAAACCAGCCCTGTCTGCTGCAGTATTCCTAAATAAACAAACTGCACTTAATTAATGAAACTTACTTTTAATTACTAGAAGCGGTATGTGTGTGCTGCAGACAGAATTATTTTTGTAAATGAAAAAATAAGTTTTGAGAAAATAAAGGGCGTTTAACTTTGGTTTACAGAACTCGTGTTTATTGAATTTCTGTATCTAAATATATTTATTGACATAAGTAATTAGAAGTTAGCAATTATTTTATCACTGAAATCCTTCTATGTTTAATGACAGGATATCTAAAGTAAATAATATAGACATAAAAAAGAACAACAAAAGACATTTATAAAAATATTAAACATGGATAGTAGTAGATCCATAGAAAATTACGGAGATCTATGTAAGGTGCAAAACCTAGCTCACGTCCTAGAAAAAATCCCTATCTGAACTTAAAATGCAAAAGCCTCTCTTCAACAATGCCTTGAAAACAAAAACATAACTGCCAAACCATCAAACCGAGAAAAAAATTCATCCGTAACAAAATCTGGCAAAAGATTCCGCGCTCATATTTCGGTCAATCTCTTTGCGTGATGCGCAAGAATGAGAGTGATGGATTAGTCCTTAATTGCTGTGTCAACAGCAACTGTTCTCGAATTTCTTCAGTTGCCATTAAATTAGAAAATGTATTATGCTGCCAAAACAATCCCCTCTTCAATTTTTAATGCAGTCTCACTGAAGAACGGCTTTTGCTAAATATTTTGTTAGATAAAGAAGTCGAAGATTGTTTATTGGATGAATCATACTCGTATTTTAACAATGTTGTTTTAGAATTGCATAAATAATATTGGTTAAAAAAAGTAGAAAGAACACATGTTTATTTGGCGCACACAGATAAACAAAATGTAGGAAGAAATGTAAAGAAACTTAATATGAAAATAATGTTGCTGCATGTCTCACGGTTGCTGATACAATTCAGCAGTTCGATTCTGTAAACATGTCGAAGTGAAAACTTAGGTGAAGTGTGATTACTTCACCCAAGTTTTCACTTCGACATGTTCTTCGTGATCGAAGTGACCTGTCAAACTATACAAACAAGATAGAATGACAGCTCACTTGTCGTTCACTCCACCTAAGTGTACACGGTGAGATATCGGCAGAATAGACCTGCAGTGCGATTCTGTAAATATGTCGAAGTGAACACTTAGGCGAAGTGAACGACAGGTGAGCTGTCAAATCATACAAACAAGATGGCATGACAGCTCACTTGTCGTTCACTCCACCTAAGTGATCACGGTGAGCTGTCGAAAGAATCGACCGGCTGCTAATGATTGTTATCTGTTAATTTTACATAAATTAATTTATCTATTTATTTATTTATCTATTTATTTGTCTACAATTCTGTGTAAATACATCAATAATGATAACATTAACAAATTAAAAAAAAATACCATACATTATTACATTTGATTAATTATTATTACATTTGATTTGAATTCTACATGACTAGAAGAAAGTTTTTTTTTTGCTGTAGGTTTATAACTACTTCGTTTTTAACTACTTTAAGTAAACAAAAAATCAAGATCCAGACGATTTTCTTAGAATCATATACTTACGTACTCTTTTGTTAGAAATTCACCCACAGTCGCGACCTTTGCTCTCGTTTATAACCGCCAAAATACAAGGCTACACTCAATTTTAGGTTACATTCCATTCATAATACGAACATATGTACGTGTATTTTGGCACAAAACGCTCGTCCATTCAGCCTGGTGAAAACAACTGTAACAACAATAGCTTTCCTCAATAAAAACTAGAATATAACAAGCGTTCGCATATTGTTGTGGGTCCAGTGACATTCGTGTAACTGTGAATAAATGAAACTAGTCTGGACGCCAATCCGGTGGGCCTTTTGCGTTGGTCCTTGTACTTGTGTCCTTTCTGTTAAGGCCAGGTCAGGTTTGAATTCACAAAGTACCTAATATTAGAAGAGGATTTCAATTAGTAGGTATGGATTTATCCAATTAGTGTACACAAAACTTAGTTATAAGTTTAAAGAACCTTTTCTTTACCTATCAGGAAATTAATCATCATCATTGAAGAGAACAGTTAATTAGTAATCTTCCTTTCAATTTTCCTTCTATTAAAGTGAAGTTTCCAAACTCATCAATCATTTCTCTCTTCTCAAGAAGTCTCAATGCTTTCAAAAGTCCAGGAAGATGAATCTTTAGAGTATTTTAATTAAGAAGAGATACCTCCCTAACAACATCATTAACCACAAGATATATTTTTTGGTTATTCCATATTTTCTTGGTAGTTTAATTTCCAAAAGTTGCGAATTTTTTTGGTTAAAATGAGAAAGTCTGTACGAGTGAGGGTTTAGCTTATGTCCATAGATGAAGAATACAAGTGTTAAACAGATTATCTAGTTAATTTCTAAGTAGAAAAAATCCTAAATATAGCCAGTCAAAGACCTTCTGCATCGCTTAACATCAAGCAAACTCAAAATCAAGAAAGGTTCATCATGAAAAACTTGCACGGCAAATTCTCCTTCTCTCTCTCTTTTTGTCGCCTGCGCTTTTGCACCGACTCCTCTCTACGAAAGAAGCGCAATGCGTTGTTGGTGGCTGTGCCTTAAGCACGACAATGACAATACAACGAACAACCCAGTGGTACATGAAACTGCGTTATGCGGGTATTACCCACGGCTTTTCCAGATCCAGTCTTATGAGAATTTCATTGTAGGTGCCATATTAAATTGGCTTTGATTCAAAATACAGTTGAGTGTATTTAATTGCACCTTTTTTTTTAACGACTTTTTTATTATTTGACTTACTCAAGGGTCTTCACGTGGTAAGAAAAGCAAGCTAAAAGGATGACTAAATGTTCTTCAATTCTAAAATAAATGTTTAATTAAATTAATTTAATGTATGGAAAGTATCCGATATAATCTTGGAAATAAAATTAGGAGTAAGGAGCAAAGTGTGTTAGTAGAAAGTTGGGCACATAAGTATATTAGAAATGTGAAGTTGCTCTGTCTATTAGTATGTTTATTACCTTCACCATTCTTTACGTCATACCACCAATTGAGATGAAATTTGTCACGCAGGGAGACCATGTCTTGAATTACGTCATAGGATAGGACATAGATTACGTCATAGAATAAGACGTGGATAGACATTTTGGGGGCCGAGTCACCCGCGTCCGTAGGAGAATACCCTTCAGCGAATCCCTACACATGGTCCCCGGGTGGTTATATACAGGTGACACTAACCGCCTCCGTGGTCTAGTGGTTATACCACCTGATTCAGAACTAGAGGTCCCGGGTTCGATTCCCAGCGGGGGCAAATTTTTTGCTAGGTTTGGTTGGTGGTAGGACTTTTTCTAAGTCCGCCTGGCAAGCTACCACCATCTTATCTAAGTCTGTCGCCATAACTACAATGTTAATAGCATTGTTGTGTTCCGGCAGTTAGAGGTATGATAGCCAGTTCCCCTGTGTTAGAGGATTCCGGGTAAAGCTCGCTTCCATCATTGGCCTAATCATCACTTTCAATCAGGTGAGATTTGGGCCAAGAGTTTACTCGTTCTTTATAAAAAAATAGGATACTTTTAAATACGGCGGGCGGGCGGGAGTATGCTCCTTTGAAATAATTTCACGCGGGCAAAGCTGCTGGCAGTACCTAGTTCATGATATTAGTGAAGATGTCGGAATTCGGTAATATTAGATCCAGGCGTTTGAGTACGAGCAAGCGGAAGTTTGATCGTTGCTAGAACTTCGGCGCCGTTTGATCTTCATTCCATGTTGCAAACATCGATGTTGCAAGTTCAAATTTCATGAACGACAAGTTAACTATGCAATGTAAGCATAAGACGTACCTTGTGGTACACAAGTCCCTATGCGGTATTTGCTTAGAAAAGTGATTCTAAAATTTTCTCATATTGTAGGTATTTCTTAAAAAAGCAGCTTATTCCTGTGGCTTTACTTCCGCAACTTATCCTACAGGAGCCATGTATTTGTTTGGATTAAAAATAATACAGCGATTGAATAGTATTCTATCTGCGTAAGTATTTTATTGATCAAATATTCGACTTCCAAGAGATTACTTTTTATAAAGCAACTTTTTGGTAGGTTGCATTAAAATTAATAGTATTAGTTTAGATAATATTTCCTAACTAAAACAACACACAATACATAATATGAAAAAAAAAAGTGCCTAATTTTCACAGCGTCTATACCTGCGTACGTCAACATTATTGGCTACCCAGTACCCAATAATATTCAAAACTCAAATTTAGAAGTACTAACATCAATGTAACCAGAACCTACGTGAAAAACTATGTCAAGGAAGTCTCAGTTATACATAAATGAGAAGTTTTCCGTCTCCATTTTATTCGGCGCTTTATTCCGACGGTACGACAGAGAACGGCAATGTAGGATGTGGTAAAACATTGCGAGTCGAGGCTCTTGAATTATTTCAAGCCTTATGTCTCAGACCTTTTCATTCAAGCACTCCGTTGGAATATAGAAAGAATAATTGAAAATCACAGAAACTGAGAGAAAAGAAAATCACACGAGATTCAAGACACGAGAGGCTACGAGTATGTTCTGTTTTTATAGTTTTGACTAAAAATACAAAGAATTCTTCAGCAAAGTTAATCTAACTTTTTGAATTTATTAGTCTCTATGGAGACTATTTTATTATAAAACATAAAAATATACTTACTTTAACCTAAATTTTAAATCTTGGGAGGAAAGAGCTGAGGGAGGGAATGATAAAGAAACTAGGTTACTGGGAACCATACCTATTAGAGCTTGTGTTTCACTGTTCCACTGTGTTATACCTCTATTATAATATTTATTTGTGGATTCTATTTTTTTAAGACTGTATAGCTTATAATTCTCAAAATAATTATGAAAGGATTGCTTTTAATTTCGTCTGTTTATATTTACAAAGTTTATGAACCAACAGTGTTCATTGAAAGCCTCTTTTGTTTTCACTTAAAGGCTCAAACCCATCGCGGCGGGTACTGTGCACAGGCATGCGGCGCATTTAGCTGCGTGTATTAATTTGTTTGACAACGTGGGTCCACGTTTCCACTGTAATAAACACTGCACACCCACATTTTTGTAAGCTTGTTATTTCAATAAATTTTATTTTATTTTATTTTTATTTATTTACAACTGTAGCGTGGTCCACCGCGGCGCACAGGTGCTGCAATACAATTAATAGTTAGTTAGTTTCCAGGTAATATTCGTGTATAGTGTGTACCGTATGCACAGCATGCATGGCAGCATTGAGCTATGTAAACAAGCAATTCGAGCAGGCCACTCATGTACCAATGACGCCAATTGATGCGTAGCATGTCTGAGGGTTGCAGTGGTTACAATCACACTACACACACGTGCGTGGCCTCTCTGTGCACCACGGTGTGGCTGCGCCTTTATTCGCGGAAGAAAATTTTGGATTGATTACAAATATTTAACTTGTGATTTTGTGGCAATTAGTGCGACTTTTCCTTATTACTCAAATTAAAAGAAAGACGGGAAGTTAATCCGAAGAGGAAAGTCTTCTTAATAGGTTTTAGTGACAAACAATCACTCTTAGCATTTAGATCGCTCTAAGTGTTTCTAATGAACTATCTTATCTTGCTCGTCACTGACTGGCTGTATTCGCGTTATAGTCGTTGTAGTCAATACACTTTACCTAATTTTTCAATGGATTTCATTAGTGAAAGATTGTGCGAGAAAAAAGTTCGCTCTTTTACACAGAGCCTGTTCTTGACCTATTACGTCTGATGGAAAGTGAAGGTAAGTTCTAAAATGTTTACTGTTCCTTTGAAAGCTGGCGGGTGGGTTTATAGGTAGTGGGCCAGACAACGATGGGCATGAACTTATAGCTTAAGTGTGGAACTGTTTAGCTATAAGTGTGCGCGCAAAATAAATGACGAGAATCAATCCGTAAAGTACTTTAAAGCAAATAAACCTGGCCAAAGTAGAAACGCTAAAATAAAGAGGAAAACAAAGAAATTCTAATCTACTCGACAACATTTTTCAGCCTAAACTTTGTTACTAAAAGACTACAACGTTGGACGGTTTAAGTTGCAAGAAAAACGACGTCAATTCTCTACCGGGGACCTGAGCCGAATAATATTTACGTTGAAACAGGCCAAATTTATTTAAGTACGTCCTTGTGTTCTAGGTCGGAAGAGAAAAATGTTAAGCGACTAAACTTTTATGTTTGGCAACTAATACAATATTGTTCCCGTAAGTGAGTACCGGAGGACGGAATTAAATGTCGGAGAAGATTGACGACCCCTGCTGAAGTTCTAACACCTAGATGCGCCGGCCGTGATAGATTAGAGGAGCTATGAAACTCGCGCTGTGATTTAATTTATAGTGGATTTTTTTAGACTTTAATGATGCCATGTTGGGGGCTGTCTACGATTTTTAATCGAGTAGTTTGTTTTATCATTGTAATAGTTCATGGAAATTTTATTAAACTAAAAAACAAAGGAATTGCATAATTTAATTCCGCAAAGTTCGTTCCATCATCGGACCACAAGACGAACGGCGATGCGCTACCGGTACATGGTGGACAACCCACACGCACAAAACATTTCGGGAACACATTCATAGTACGTACAGCTAAGGAGTGGAATTCCCTGCCGGAGTCTGTGTTTCCTGGTAGCTACAACCTGGAACTCTTTAAGTCAAGAGTGAATAGGTTACTTCTAGGTAAGCGTGGTCTGGCAACTCTGAGATCTTAGTCTAAAAGTGTTATCTGCAAATTGCCAAAGTGTCATCTATCAATTCATCAACTGTCAGTGTCGATGTTGCTCGTTTCACACAGCGCTTTTAATCGCTTTATTTTTTTTTGGACCCAAAAACCTTACTCATAAGACTACTTAGTCTCTGAGTAAGACGTTTGGAATAGGCACGCCGAGGAATAAGACCGAAGTGAGTTACTTTTAAAATGTTTTCGTAATTATCAAGTGTCCGCACTATTGACATACTTAATATGTAAATTATAAAAAAGGTTTCAGACGTGTTGATTCATAGCCCACTTTGTGCATTGTCCTTTTCGACTGTGCACTGTATATCAAAACAATTATGTGACCTATTTACAACTAACGAGTATTATTTTAGTTTTGGTATGAAAAGATCGTGTCTATGATATTATAAATGAGAAAGTGAGTTGTTTTGTTACGCTTCACGCCTCAATCGCAGAACTGATTTCGATAAATTTTGTTACAGAGATAGAAGGGAGATACTGGAGCGAGAATCTATACAATACTAAGAATCTATATAAGCTAGTACTTTATAAAGCCTACAATGGTTATGGATGAGACTTTGCTGAAGTGCGCTACATTGGCAGGTAGATTATACTCGGTTGCACTGAAAATTGAACAGAGTTTTTAAATAAAACGAGAATTGAAGTTTATATAACATTGTAATACAGAGTGGACAAAAGAAAAGACATGCTTTTCTGGACTGAATTTTCACTCTGATAAGGTATAGTTTTTAACAGACATGTCCAAATTTTTGGGCTAGTGAACTGAGAATTCAATGAGTTAATCTAAAAGTCAAACTAGAGACGGCCAGTACTGTCGCTGTTATCCTTTAATTCCGATACTTTAATGGACGAATTTGCCCCAAACCAATCGCCTGAGCCAGGAATAATATTGAACGTGACAAATGTTTTCTTAATAGAAGACAGGTGTCTCCTCAATATTAGTGGGAGCCTAAACTAATACGGATAATGATGTTCGGTAACGAAGTTGGATATTTTTGTAGGCCCGAGTAAATGACAGGTCGACTCGAGAATGTTGCCCTAATTAAAATTAAGGGCGTCGCGTCATCGTCGTGAAGTGTTGTAAGAATTAAGTTTTTTTGTTTGGGATATCCTACTTTTTTATATAATATTGAGTCTTTTATCATACTTTTATTGTAATTTTTATATAATACTAACCTACCTATATAATAATATAAAAGGTATGCGCCAGATGAATTTGTAATAAAGTGAATTGCCATTTCCTATTGAAAAGTAAATTATGAATTTAAGTTGGAAACCCTTAAGCGGTCATGGACCCATCCATGACCGCTTAAGGGTTTCCAACTTAAATACTAAAAATTGACCCAAAATTATACTTTCCAGATATACCGACTAACCAATCCGGAAATCCTATTCGAGAAAATTGAATCTCATCTTATTCATCGATATTGCGACAGTAGTTTACGAGAAAATCACAAAAAGTCAATTCCCCCGTATGTATATTTAAGGGGTGAATTTATAAACCTCTCTCGAGTCAGGTGTTCGTAGGCAAATATGAAGTTTTTTCCACCCCTGGGATTATTTGTTTGCTGTCATATTTTGAAGGTCCCTACGATTTTTCTTAACGTAGTGCGTGACGGAGGAAATATATATGAGTTTGAAGTTAGTGTTAGGGCCGGTATTTACCCGACTGCCAAGAATGGGTTATGTTTTTAGGATTTCGAACAAAAAGCGGAACCCTTTTAGGACCACTAGGGAGCCTGTCTGTCTGTCCGTCTGTCACAGTCAGTTTTCTCCGGATCCACTGTACTGATTCTGTTGGACTTCTGTGACCAATACACGGATGCGATTATTATAAAGTTTTAGTATGGGGGTCACTATTGGAGGTCAAATCAGAAAATTAAAAAAAAGTAGGTATTTGAACTATATCGTGGTGTATATTTTTTCATCTTTTTAAAATAAATGGTTTTGAAGTTATTCAAGAAGTTAGAAGAAAAATTATTATCCCCACTCATCTTCAAAACTACTGAGCCAAAAATATTGAAAAAAATAGATCTTTTAACTATAAATAACAGGAAATTAAAAAGTCAAAAAAAATTAATTCGTTTGGAGCCCTTTGCACGCGAGTCCGACTCGCACCTGGCCAGTTTTTTTAGTTGAATATTTGGAGTCTTGTCTCGTGTATGTTTTTAAACAACATTTTTAACTAACTTTGAACTCACGATTACTCAAAACTAACCTCAGTGGTTCAGAATCAGTTTTTTTTTCAATCATTTTGTAAGTTACTGTAACTTACAAAATGATTGAAAAAAAAAAGGAAATTAAACATAATATTCAATAATATGGCATCTTTTGATGTAGTCAGTGATTAACACAAATATATCACAAGTTTCGAAAAATCGTCGACTAATTTATTTCTCCATTCATGAGTAGAGGCATTAGTAGCAAAATTCCTTATTTGTTACAACAATATTGTTGGTGTGACCCCGTTAGTCCTGCAATGTGACCTGATTCCGTCCCATATGTGTCAAATTATGACGGAGCTTTATTAACGAAATATATAATACAGATATTGCGCTGGTTCTATTTCGAAAATAGTAGAGATACCATTTGAATGAATGAATGAATGAATGAATGAATTTATTTATTTCCAGATTAACATCCAATGCAACATACACATAAAAAAACATAAAATAAAATAACCATAAGTTGTTGTTAACAAGGGCACGGGTTGATCTTTAAGCTTAAGTAACGCTTTCTGAGATAAGTCTGTAGATGAGTAACTATTCATTTATTCCGAAGCCACTCCGTGCCTCGAAACTGTTTCTGTCACCTAAACTAGAGTCAAGACCAAACCCATCTTGAAAGCTTGCTACTTTCACAACCAGTATTGCTAAGGGTATTCTTGTACGCAGTTACTGAGTTGAGTAGGTAATATAAACAGTAGTTCGACGAGCAACCGACTTCTCAATAATTGATTATACGCTATATGTAGATTCTCAGAGATACTAATGAACTTTTAACGAATGCTTGGCACCGGTAGCAAAATAAAAATCAAAATAATTAATTCACGCCTGGACCAAAAGTACCTACGCACATAAGCACCCATCTCTGTGCCCATTAATTAGGAGTGATCTTAGTTATCTAACACATCAATTTAGCCTCTTAATCCTAACATAACGTAACTAATGACCAAGTAAATACATCAGGGTGCTAAGTCTCTTCAAAGGAGTACTTCGTCCCCAGATTAATTATTACTCAACCTAATATTGTTTGACGGGTTGAGTAAAGCATGATATTAGGACCTCATTCATGCCATAGAGTAAGGAAACTGTTAAGACGCGACATGTATGTACTGAGACATATTCTTTTTGTGGTTGGAAATCATCTAATGACTTTCACGGGCTGGGCGGAGCGGGAGAGAGGGTCAATTTCTTAGAACACTTACAAAAACCCACCCGTGTTTTCTCAAATTCCGTTTGATTTCCATGGTCGCAGTAACTATTTTAAATTTCGCAACATGTACTGTAATACCTAAGATCACATGGCGTAACGAGTCTTTACAACATACACTCTGGCAGAAAACCTCTGACTGCTTTCAAAGTGTCGGAGAAAAGTACTGCATTGTTTCAGTGCTCCGGGTCCTTATCGAAACAACTGCTACTTCTTATAGACACTATGCTGCCCAAATAATTGCCTCAGGATTATCTTCCACTCCAACCCGGGATGGCTCGAGGGCGAAAGCCAATCATGCTACGCAAGCGACAACCCTCTCTCTCCTCTGTGGATAAATTTTTAAGCCCGTAGTTGTAGCCACTTAGAGTGCATTCGGAGACAAGTTGTGCTTCTCTCTCATTCTTGATCTATGCTCTTCTGTGAGTACGGTGATACTGCATTATAACGTCAATGAAGGGCTGACTTCAAATTGTGCCTTTGAGGTTATATACAGGCTTTATATCTATTAGAGAAATGTCTTTCTTCGACCGTTGAATCTCGACCCTTGTCGCTATTAGGCCGATTTATACAATCTAGGGTTAGTAATACATTATTGGGTCGGTGATCCAAGAAGGTTAATGTTGTCTGAATACTAGATTGAGAAGGAATTTAAATATTGCTAGCTGTGCCTATTATGTTGAGATGTGATGGGTGTGTCTCATACTGATCAGATAATGTAGTAAATAATCGGGATATTTTTCATCAATTTTTAGGTATTCCTATGGTCTCCAATGGTAATTTCTCAAGTAGTATTTGAGTTCATTTAATTATAGTGTATTTTCTAAGATGATTATTCAAAATCACACACGAAACATTTAACGTAGTTTCAATTTCAATCAAAGTCTTTTATGCCATCCATTCATCTGTTATTTCCGTGTCAGTTGTTTCGGAATGTGGTCGTTTTTTGGTACTCAACCGACCGAAAAACCACTTTTAGTACGGTGGTAGGTTAAAATTAAATTTCAATCGATTTCAATAAAACCTGTTACTAGTTTTGCTTCAAATATAATCGTGTTTCTGTATAAGAATAAAATGAATAGTAAAAGATTTTTTGAGCACATAGCCGAGGGAGTGTAAATTAGAAAATACATTATGGATGACCTAACTTATTCTTACTTTAGCCATATATACAGGGTGAATTTTGAAGTGTGTCTTCAGGGCCAAATCTTAAATTATGAGGAATATCGAAAAACACTGAAACGAGTCTCGAGCCCGATTTTCATGAAAAGCAAAACAGAGTCATTAGATTTTTGAAAATGTTTATTGCTACCCAGGAATCAAACATGTTGGCTTTTAAAAAAAATACACACCCCATATTATTACACCGTTTGAAAGTTAAGCTAATAAGGATCAAATTCTGGGAAGGAATAACTCATGGAAAACTAGAGGAAAGCTCTCATTTTAAAAAAAATAGTTTTAAAATATCTGACTATAGGTACCTATCTAAAACGTGGCTGATATTTTTTCAAAAATCCAATGATAAAATTGTAGATTCTCGGGCCCGATGTTGATGAAAACTAAAATTACAACACTGGTATTTGAAAAAAAATCGAGTGTTTTTTTGGAAAATTAAAAAAGTGTTTTGTCAAAAATCCTTTACTTTGCCATGTTGTACTTTGGGCAGGTACAACGATTTTTCAAAAATTCAATGGTGCAGTTTTGCTTTTCATTAAAATTGAGCACGAGACTCTTATAGAGAGCTTCTAGACGACTTAGTGTTTTTCGATATTATTCCTCATAGTTTCGGATTAGGCCCTGAAGGCACACTTTAAAAATTCACCGTGTATATGTTTACCTATACAGAAACAATACAACTTTTGGACCACAGTATGTGTTAGTAGCACTTAATACTAGTAGTTAGTTTATTCAGTAGACAAACAATAAAACCGGTTAAATAAATTGAATCGTGAAAAATTTAACTTGTAATGAATACCTATTTGAAATTACTTATAAATATCAGTAAAAAAATTAAAGATGTCAATGATTTATGATGTCAGTAATTGAATTTAATCGGGATAAAATTTAAATTATATAAATGATTGCCATTTATATAATTTAAATATTATCCCGATTAAATTAAAACTTAAAATAAACCATACAAAAAAATTAAAATACATAAAATTTCGAAACAAAATAGATACCTACATATAGCAATATGTGCCATATTTTTTTAACAAGTTCTATGGCAAAGGTTAAACAATCAGCGTGACCTCATGTGAATCATAGGACTGTGAACCGGTTAAAAACCTTTTTTCGTTGCATTTTATGCGTAATTACTTATGTCCAAATACACCTAAATAATGCTAAAGAATCTTCAAACTTAGCAAGAGTAACGTTTCCTAAAAAAGAGAATTAAAGTCGATAGAACATTAGTTTACGTAGTAACAAATTATTCGATTCATTAACTTTCTAAACGGAGCTTGTAAAAGAAATGTGCTTACGTATTTTCAGGCTGAAGACACTAATCGCCAAATAATTAGTCGTGTCCTTAGAAAATTGTAGAGAACGGAAAAAGGGGTTCTGAATGAGCAAAAGTTTTTCTATTTAAGTAGTATTTAGGTATTTTGGGGGCCGAGTCACCCGCGTCTGTAAAAGAATACCTTTCAGCGAATCCCTACACGTGGTCCCCGGGTGGTGCTAAACAGGTGATACTAACCGCCTCCGTGGTCTAGTGGTTATACCACCTGATTCAGACCCAGAGGTCCCGGGTTCGATTCCCAGCGGAGGCAAATTTTTTGCTCGGTTTGGTTGGTGGTAGGACTTATTCTAAGTCCGCCTGGCAAGCTATCATGTCTAAGTCTGTCACCATAACAACAATGTTAACAGCATTGTTGTGTTCCGGCAGTTAGAGGTATGATAGCCAGTTCCTCTGTGTGTGGATTCCGGGTGAAACTCGCTTTCGTCTTCGGCCTAATCATCACTTTCCATCAGGTGAGATTTGGGCCAAGAGTTTCCCCGATTGAAAAAAAAAAGTAGTTTCATTCGGGAGAAATACGCGCTTATCTAACTACAAGAAAATGTGAATATTCATGTACAAAGCGTATGCTCATTATTACCACAATACTATACCATGCTGGATATATTTTCATTAGATAATTTAATAAAAGAAGGAATGAAGCAAAGAATTTTACGCTACAGAGACGTGCGTAAAAAATTGATTCGAGGTTAGTGTAATGGTCAGACAAAGGATATGTGACCCACCGAAAATAGAAATAGAGACAAAAAACTGTCCTGAATCGACATCTATCGTGAACATTTCCCAGTTATGAAAAGCGGTTAATTATTTATTATACGGGTAACTATGGAAACTATTAATAAAAAGACAACGTTATTCATTGAAACTTTTCTTGCGCCCACAATAGTACTGTATATATATTATTGTAGGGGCTAAAATTATAATGAACCTAGCGATATTATAAAAGCTCGAATTTTACAAATAGTTGTTATTCTCTTAAGGAAAAGTCTAATTCATTGAGAGAGACTGCCGTATTCTGAAGAATTTCATTCGAAAATGTATTCGGGAATCTCATAAGCTTGTACAAGGGAGCGTTATGAAAGCCGATAGAACTAGGGTGACATGTTAAGGGTGACAGCCCGTTTTTCTCGGCTCTTCAGGTATGCACGTATGCACCAAAGTAAGTATGGCGCAAAGGGATTCCTTTCTATATTAAGCAGGCAGATGATCCTATAAAGAAAACAGTCGTTTTTTGGAACCTTTATAAAAAAAATAATGACAGAACATAACGACAGACGTTTTTCAAGCGTGCTAAACTACTTTCGGTTCAGTTGCCTCTTCCTAACATTGTATTAAAATTTCTGAATATATGTGCTACCTTAATGTGATTACTGTGACTTTTATTTTGCATGGATTAACAAAAAAAAAACAAAGTTACAGAAAGATCTTTAAACAACAGATTTCCCTTCCATTTTGGTGAATTCAATTAATGTTCAAACTAACAGCAGATTTTTCAGAGATCTGTGTTGATCCTGATATACAGTAAAAGTGGTCGTAAGACTATTTATTCATGAGTACAAACCTCTGATAGGTAACCCAAAGAATTCAAAGTCACCCTGGATAGGCATAATGAGCAAATTAAGCATAGGTATATCTTAAACAGAAAAGTCCTACCTTACGACACGACCACAAAGAACATTGAACGCGGATCGTTACCGTCTAGAATGAGTTCAAGTCTCGCCTAGATATAATTTAACGAAGAGATTTAGTACTAAGGAAAAAAAAACTTGGAAATTCAGCTTGTTTCAAAAGAAAGAAGCGGGTGAAGTCAGCGAAGCGGTATAATGAAGTGCCTGTAATTAACATGACGAATGTACCTTTTCAGAACTGGTAGTGGCAATTCGGTTTGACACTGAGGAGTGGAAATTATTTCCTACACCTATGAGGCAAATCGTATAGCAAAAAAATTTAACATAGCAAATCAGCAAAGAGCCTTTATTTACCACACCGTATTCAGTGTTCTCTAAACAGTGGAAAAACGTGCATAATAAAACTTTGCCGGCTAGTGTGTTTGTTTCAAATTCAACCTGTTGATCTTGCAGCCAGTATATTGCAACTTCGGTGAACGAGACCATTCCACCAGGATTCCAGATAGTATTAAAATGCAAGTAAACCAAGGATAGGTAAATAAAATTCTAAAACTGTGGAAATCGAATACACGTTTGTTTGAAATTTTGGAGCACGAATGGGATTTTACAGAAATTCGTCTAGTCGTATTTTGTATCGTGGTTCCATGGTATACACGTAAGCCGCTTAAGAGTAGCGCCATGACAGCTGTAGTTACTTTTCTATACTGAATATTTATTTATTTATTTAAACTTTACGCACAATAGTGTTATATGGGCGGACTTAACTTTGTGTATGTGACTTTGTATGTTTGTAAACGCACCCACGATACAGGAGAAATTCCTAGTGTGGGCACGTTTTTTTTCCAAAAAAGAAATATGCATTCTCTATCAGTCAACCTTTGGGTTAAAAACACTACATAAAAAACCAAAAAAAAAAACCTAAAAACTGCAAACAAAAACAAATCTAATTCCTAGTGTTAGCATTTTGGCATAATTGAACTACTTCTCTTATTTTTAAGCAAGATTTATTAGCCTAATTTTATTTTAAAATAGTTTGAATGTCTCTGTTCACGTCGTACAGATAGTGTATTGACTCAACTGACATTGAGTCACTGATAGTTCACTCTAACGTTCATTCGTTCATTCGTGCGTTCGTGCACTAAAAGGATTACACTCGTGAACAGAGGCATTCTAGTTTGGTCTCTCGTCGAGTAAGGTTGGAGATTGGATTTAAAGTGCAAAACCTAAGTGAATAAAAAAGTTATCCTGAAGAACTGAATTCTTATTTCTTGGCCTTTAAAACTAGGACGTCCCATTTCTTCTTTCCATTCCCATTCGTCCATTACTTCTTTCGTCGATTTTTTCCTGTTCGTTCTCATAATGTGAAAATCCCAATATTCTTTTTAGTCTAGTATGGCTTGATTCCTTATCGGACAGAACCTTTGATTGAAATGCTCATCACCAGTAAAGATGATCTCAATAGCAGTTATTAAATACATGGATTCATCAATCATTGGAAATATGGCACTTAAGGATGAGTGAGTTTGGTTCATTATTCGCTGAAAACATGTTTTTAACATGCGATGCCGGAATACATAGAAGTTACTTGTAACGTCACATTGATGTTAGCAAAACCATTCTTATACCGTAAAAACTAGAGTCTATAGCATGCGCAATAAAACCGTGCAAAAAAAGCTACCCCGCAATGTGTACCACCGTTTAGGAGCACAGCCATTTTTTATTTATTACAAAGCGTGTTACCTACATGTTTTTATGTGTTTCTGTGGGGATTTATCCGGGCAGAATGCAAATAGAGCCGGTGTGGGGAAATTGTGGGCAAAAACACGAATTACAACGAATCTGGGCAATACGTTAGTGGCGTAAGTGGCACATTATATTTATGGGAAAAAGGAAAGTTAGGGCTTAAGTTGTTTTACGTTTCTCATTATGCACAAAGCATTGTGGTGGAATGCATTCTATTAAAATGTATTTTGTTGTAATGTGAATGTTTATATACCATTTTAGCAAAACCTTAAAATAAAATTGATATCACTCCACCATCATAATGTCAAAGTGAGAACATTTTAGTTCTTCGTTTTGAGTGCTACTATTTTAGGAGACATAACACACTAATCTTGATATGGTTGCTTTATTTGAGTAAGTTTTATTTTCATATTTATTTCTAAACTAATATATTTTAAATTGATAAAGTAAAAATCTGATTTACGGCATAAACCAGTATCTGGTTATATAATCAAGATACCTGTTAGTTTCTTGAATCAGTTTTATTGAAAATGTGTGCGATTCTGTAAATAATCTCGGGTAGGAGATCTGTTATAAGCTGAAGCGGATTAAATGTTGCCAGCGCCCTAGGTAAGCACCTTATCGGCGACCCTGAGGTGGTCACGAACAGGCGCGGATCCAGAATTTTGCTCAAAAAGGGAAGGGATATTTGTCTATCTCTACAATTTATACGCAAAAAAGATATAGCAAGTACAACGAACACTAAGGTTCTGCAATTTCAGTTGCGAGAGTGAGCGAAAATTTTAGCACACCGCCTCGGATTAGATTAGATTTTCTCTTAATCATTCATACTTCTATAGCAGATAGTTTTTTAGTTAACCTGTGCCTAGAATGCTTATTAACAATGATAAACCGGCCAAGTGCGAGTTGGACTCGCGCACAAAGTGTTCCGTACAAACCAAAAGGTATTTATTATAAGCAAAAGTTGCGGTTTACGATTTATGACGTATTAAAAAAAATACTACTACCTAGATCTCGTTCGAACCAATTTTCGGTGGAAGTTTACATGGTATATGGTATACATCATATATTTTTTTTAGTTTTATCATTCTCTTATTTTAGAAGTTACAGGGCCCCCCTGTAACTTCTAAATTTTCAAAATTCTATTTCAATTTTAATACTTTAAAAACCGGCCAAGTGCGAGCCGGACTCGTGCACCGAGGGTTCCGTACAAACTAGTTGGTATTATATTATAAGCAGAAGTTGCGATTTGCGATTTATGACGTATTAAAAAAACTACTAACTAGATCTCGATCAAACCAATTTTTGCTGGTAGTACCATGGTAGTAACATGGTAATGTCCATCATATATTTTTTTTTAGTTTTATCATTCTCTTATTTTAGAAGTTAAGGGGTGGGGGGCACTTTTTACAACTTTGGAAGTCTCTCGCGCAAATTATTCAGTTTAGAAAAAAATTATATTAGAAACCTCAATATCATATATTTTAAAGACCTATTCATAGATACCTCATACGTGTGAGATTGATGAAAAAAAAAAATTGAGTTTCAGTTCTAAGTACCCCCAAAATTTATTGTTTTTTTTTCTATTTTTGTGTGAAAATCTTTATGCAGTTCACGGAATACATCTACTTAAAAATTACGACGGACAGAAACACAGACAGACAGACACGACGAATCGAAAAACTTGAGACTTGGGTAGATTAGACTTTTTGAACTAGCTGTCACTGGAAGTTATAGAATGTCCGCCAGACTCCGCCAACTTCCAAACTCCAGGCTGCACTAAAATATTACTAATGGAAAATCAGAATGAAACTGCCCAATCCAGGAATCGAATCCAGGTCCCCACGCTTAGCAGCCATGCGACAAGAAAGAGTTATTATGAATGCCGTAAACAGTTGGCCTTTTTTTTAAGGATGGGATACTTCAAATGACTCCTCCCTCTCTGGGCGGATCAGAAGGGAGTGGCAGACTCTTACTGACTAAAACCCATCCGTGTCTCTTATGAATACCCTTTGCGTTCCAGAGCAGCGGTGACTCTTTCGAACAAATTCCGCAGCTCTGACGCTGCATGTCCTGACAACTTATACAGGGTTATTTGTAAAACACCAGAAACCTCTTAGGCAGTGAAAGTACACATGATTATAAGCAACTTTTGTTTTGGTAAAACTCCGAAATCTCGAAAAAAATATCAGCTGTTTCATACAAAATGCAGTATTTAGCCAATGAAAATGTATGAAACAGCTGATATTTTTTTCGAGATTTCGGAGTTTTACCAAAACATAAGTTGCTTATAATCATGTGTACTTTCACTGCCTAAGAGGTTTCGGGTATTTTTTCAATTTCCCTGTATATTAGGCACAAGGCTAATGACTGTGTCAGTAGGTTTATGGTTATACCGTAACTAAATGCCACGCCAAAAAATACATAAAAACTGTTGTTCATATTAAACACGCTAAGAAAGAGACCGCTATTAATACTTAAGAGTCCTATTACATTTTTTACGGAAATTCATGATTTTTGACGCTGTAATATCAGCAGCAGTAAGATATTTTAATTATTTGATCATGAATAACGATAGTGCCAGTCTCTTTCTTGTAAGTTAGAGTTACACATTTTCATTTTTCTTTTCGTGTAATTTACTATAAATATTTTACGAACTCAGTTTGCATGAAAAAATGTCGGCGATGGAACTTTGACGGTCTAATTCACATTGTTACAATCAATTCTTTTAAAAGCTAAAATTACTAAAAGGTAAGTTGAATGTTTTACTTGTTTATTGGAGTTCTAGAATTTCTTTAAATTCCTTGAGTTTTCATGGAAAAAAACGTAAAGAAAGCCTAATTTAAGCCAGAAATGTCTTGATTCAGCGTCCATTATATTCCAAATAAAAACAATTTTATCAAATAAATTAATATGATACAAAATTTCAATCTACAATGAATACGTTTCATTAGTTTTCGTTTCTCAATATAATAAAACAAAATTACAATAAAAAAAAAAAATACTATACGCAGACCAACCTAACTTCGTCTATTGCAAACGAGCATTTACGATTCGTAATAGGACTCTTAACACATTTAATTTTGTCAAGACCGATGTGCTGATTTCCGTACCTAAAATAAAACTAAATAACACAGTCTGGAAATCAAATCCACAATTCCGCACTCGGCAAACGTCACTCGGTATAATAAATCAATATTGACCCAAACAGAATACAAGAAAACGTGCGTGATTTACTAAGTAAGTGCGTAAATCATTTTTTTTCAATTCTTCCCCGCCCGCGCCGATTTAAGAACAAAACTGTGCTTTGTAAAGAGGGCAGATAAACCCTCCTTGTTCCCTCTTGTATAGCTTTAGCGTCGATATTTTATATTTATTTTGCTGTTCAATAATGAAGTTAAAGTTTTAATAGAACGTTTTAGAGATTTGAATTCTGTTGAATATTGTTGTAATCCCTTTGTGAACGAAACGAAGAACGATCTTTTTTCATTGATCTTTGTGAATTGAGTCTTTTTGTCTTGAAATAACTGGTTCTGGAAGTTAATTGTTCATATATTTTTCCGGGGTTTTATTTTAGTTTGTCTTAATTACTATAAAAAACGTTGGTTTATTTTATTCATAAAGCAGCAAAAGACTTACTTGATACTCGTCAAAACTCTTCAAATATTAACAAATCGTTCAAATAACTCTGTGTAGGTACCAGGAGTACAGAGATGCTTTGGCAGTGATAAACGGTGTCACGTGTAACGTTTGTCACAAACTGCCAACGCAACCCACTCGTTGATACTAAACTTGATACTGGAGATCCACTCATGCATTATACACGCTTGTGTAATGTGCTAGCAAGTCACCAAACTAACTGCTGTTGTCCATCTCTGTTTTTCTTTTGTTTTGTCGCATTAATCTGGTTATCTTCTTAATATATATAAATCTCGTGTCACAATGTTTGTCCTCAATGGACTCCTAAACCACTTAACCGATTATAATAAAATTCGCACACCATGTGTAGTTCGATCCAACTTGAGAGATAGGATAGTTTAAATCTCAATTTTTTGTTGCAATATCATTAAGGAGCGGAAAATGTGACGCAGACGAAGTTGCGCGGGACAGCTAGTATACCTATATTATTTTATAGAGATGGAATTGGACTCTATTCAGGTCAGAGATGACAGAGACAAAGTCTACGATGGAGCTAGCTTACCCAGAAGTTGCCTATTCACTCTAACTTTGAAAAAAATGAAGAAGAGAATAAATACTGACTAAAATGATGGCTGGTAGAATGTGCGCATTGTGTAAAAAAAAGACTTGCAGCGCTTTTTTGAGTGAAGAAAGGAGTATGTTTTAGCAGGCTATCGCTTGTTATGTCTTTTAAAGAAAATCTTCTTGGAAATCTATAGACTTGATTTACTCGGAATGAGTGATAATAAGCTGGAAACTAATATAAATTTTGGCGTACTAAATGTTTCAAAAGGCTCATAAAATATAATTTTTGTGCTTTACTTTAAATAAAGTATTATTCACAGAGATTCACGGTTGACCATAATACAATATAACAGTATGACTGAGTGGTGCACGCTCTCCACTTTCTATCTAAAAAAGGTTTATCGGATGAAACAGTGTTCGTTATAAAAATTGTTGCAACTTTTACGGTCTACAATTTTGATAATAAGTACTAACATCATTGGAGCCATAAATAATCGTGAAAAACCGAATTTTGTGACCTTTTTAATAACTTACAACGCAGACACGTGTATGTTTGAGACTTTTGACACAACATTTAGCACGCCAAATTATTTTGGCGTGCTAAATGTTGTGTCAAAATGTAAATAAATATAAATAGCTGGAAAATCGTATACACTTTTACATAATTATTTATGTAAAAGTGTAGACGATTTTCCAGCTATCATCTCTCATTCCGAGGTGAAACTTTTATTCGACTAGACTATTAATCCAATTACTATTTCTTAGGGTGAATATTAGACTAGCCTAATGCAAAAAGTTTCGTTTCAATTAAACTGTTTTTTCAACTACCCAAACATACGTATTCAGTAGCAAGAGAGAAATCAGCACAAAGGTTATAAATGGACTCACTCTTTCATCACGATCTACAAAGAAATTTTGTTTTAGAGTACAGAATGAATCAATGGTAAATACAATTTCGTATTTTAACTCATTCAAATCTTTTCTACTTTCCTTGCAAAGTGAACACAGATTGCCGTATTGTAAAACAAAAAGGAAAGTCACCGTTTCTCCCCATTTCTACTCACATTACCTATTATAATGTGTTGGAGTCAACTTTTACGAGGTAGAATAAAAGGCTTAGTTGACAACCGTTAAGGTTCCATCCTTACGTCGACAGCTTGTAGAGTATTTCGCTAACGCTTTTTATGACATCATAAAATATTGTGACCTTGAACTTTTAGTAGTAACGTCTATTTAACGTGCAATTCCACTGCTGCGGAGGATGTCATGGAGAGTTTATGCACGTCAGCTGCACGAGTACTTTGTTTGTCAGCCAGAACCGTCAGCATTTGACGTAGCGTTCGTGGCTCGCAGTAGTGGTGGGTCGCTGTCGTATTTTTGACAGATGAAACGCAGCCAGTTTCGCGATGACGAAAATGGTTGCAGAAAACGGTCTTCGTTGTAACTAGTTTGAAGACGGGCTAGAAGAAGTATTTTATGAACGAACGAAGAACGCTAAGGACGATACGACGTTCGCGAAGAGCCAACGTCATCGTCGTCGTGTTTTTTAGTTCATCAATTCGCTGTCGACTGTATTTTCTTAGGCGGAAAATACAAAATTGCACCAAGTTATTCGAAGACTGATTTGTGCAACGAAGACTGTTTTAACCCAGAATGTAAAACGGGTTCACCATCAAGAACAGAAAACGGTTTATTGTCGCAACGCTCACCACTAGCTCGCAAACGTCTCAGAGCACAGCTTAGCGCTGGGCAGCTATGGAACTTCACTTTTATTTGATCTTCAAGTTAAGTAAATAGCCCACCTGCCTACCTTCTAATATACGTTGTCGTGACGATTTCAATAGGCACAACGGTGAATAGCGGACTTGAGAATAATTGGATTTTTGATAGAAATTCTCAGCTTTACAAAATGTTAGGCGTTTATAAGTGCCGCTTTGGGTCTATCTTTTGTGTTGGGTAAATACATTTTCCAGCTTTCTGGGTGATAATAATCATATTTTTTACATAAATCACTTACGAGACTTTCGTATTGCCTACCAAAGTTAAATTTATTTATGGAATGTTTGATCATGCGAATTATTCGGACGAGTTTCTCATAATAGTCAGATCCGAAGGCAAAATATATTTTTATTAACAAATAATGTACTTAACTTTTTCTTGTTAAAAAAAAATACGGAAGGCTTGAAATGGGCTATTCCCCAGTAATGCGGTAGGTTCTTTGTACTAATTGTAGCGAAATAAAAATCCTGAGGTTCGCCAACGTACACGTAAATTTTTTATTTATAAGTAATATCAAAAACGTAAAAAAAATGATCGTACAAAAGGTATAAAAAGACAGAAGGTAATTTAAATACAAAAAAAGGTAGTGCTGGTGAATTTTAAAAAAAAGGAACAAAATTTAATTAAAAAAACGAAAGGAAACCTAGGCACGGTTCTTTAAATTTAATGGGTAAAAATAAGCCTGAATAATGTGGTTGCAACCAAAAATTGGCCTAGGAGCGACTCCTCAAATTGCCTAGATAAAGCGGCGCTAGGTAGGCTTTTTAACTCCTAGTCAATGTGGTCAAATGAAAAATAGGAAACAGGTACTTAAACTAAATATAACAACAACCGTTGAATAATTTAATCTTCGACGAATTAATTTTGGAGCACGACGAGTACGGAACCAAACGGCTCTGGACGGTCTGTCCTGGGACCGATATCGTCGTCTGATCGATATCGGTACACTGTAAATATTAAATATCCGCTTTAGGTATAATTAAAATTAGGAAAAACTCCACACCAAAATTTTCAACAGATCTGCATACTAATAGTTTTATAAAACAAACTATGCTTTCACTAGCATTTTAAATAATTTTTTATTATATCAGGTGCAGTCGTCGTCTATCAAAACTTCACCAGCCACTGACAAGCCATAGCTATCAAATTTTTCAAAAGATTTTTCATTGGTCTAAAATTAAATTAAATCTCAAAAAAGGAAACAATTCAGCACAGAGGTAGAATTTGAAAAGGTTGAATGACGCCAAGACTTTAAGCTGCATCTAGAATGCTGCAATATCCCCTTTCTTAAAAAAAGGTAAAATGTACGAAAGCGAAAGAAAAGAGAGAAAAAAAAAATATATTATCTAGACTAGGAAGCATGTAACGATAAGTACGATAACCCTATAAAAATAAGAAGAAAACAAAATAAGTAAAGAGCAAGTATGTACCCAATATGAATTAAACTAGCTTAGCCTATATCATTAAATAGAAAGCAAACCTAATTAACGACACCGAAGTGCAAAGGATATAGACGAGAGACGAAGATATCTTCATCTTATCGTCATCAGTGCAAGCTCGCAATGTGAAGAATACATAAAAGATAAAGAACATCAGAGTCCAACTAATTCAATAAATAGTAACCTAATTTAATTAAACTCTAATCTACTACCATCTATCGCGTAGAAAGAAACCAGGTGTAACCCTAATAAGAATAATATAAGGTTAATACATAAAGATCGACCATAAAGTTAGAACCAAGAACGAAAGTTCAAGGATAAAATAAGAACCTTAGTTCGCGTAATTCAAAGAATTAAAGAATAAGTGGACGAGTCCAATAATAGAAGAAAAAGAAAATAACCTACCATTGAATGGTTAAAGTTAAAAGGTAAGAAATCTAAACAACATCTCTGCCCAACCCAACGGGTTTGATGTTCCATAAAGTTGTATGCAATATTTTATTTAATATTGGGTGCTACTTTTCAAATAAGTTCCATAACACCGAACTTCACTATATAATTCATCGATAAGCATTTATCGACTATGTCTCAACACTATATCAATGAAATTTTTATCGAAAACAGCTTATCGACAGTTACTCATCACTAAATCTGTCAAAACGCTAGCAACGAGTAAATCCAAGAACAAGGAGCCATGACAATTTATCACAAGCATTGACGAACATAAAGATGCAGAAAATTTACCGAACCTCTACCTATGGACAAATCTAAGAATAGCACGGCAATAAAACATTCGTCAGTAAATAGTTCCGTACAGAATAATAATTAATTGTTGGTAATAAAATGGTTTGTGTATCAATATTTTTGTTTATGTTAACAACTCTATGGGAATAAGGAATTATTCTAAATGAAATAATTAATGAGATAAAATCGTCAAGAAAAATAAAGAAAATCATTTTAAGATATCCTTAATATGATACTGTCCTGAATGGACTGAATCACAATCCTCAAGTAAATAAATGGTTTTTGAAATGATTCTAGCAACGCGACACTTAATAAAACGTGGAGCAAGCTTTCCAGAGAAATATTCAGCACCAGAAGACCTAGAGAAATTTCGTCTCCATACAGTGTCACCTACATTCAAAGTGATAGCTTTTCGATTGGCATTGTATGCTCGTGAATTACGGAGGAAAGCCAACGAAAGATTATCAGCAACCTTAGCATAAACTTCGCCAAGAGAAGACAGATTCGAGGCGTGACGATTAGAAAGAAAGAAAGAAAATGTTTATTTGGAACAAGCACAGGAGATACAGCGTTTAAAAAGATCATTAAAACTAAATTTTAATTAAAATAAAGACCTGTGCGAGGCCAAAAAGGCTCCTATCTCAGCACGATGCGGCGACATTTGAAAAAAAAAAAGACAAATACCGCCGCGCTGGTATTCTGATAGGGCCCGCTGTGACGCCACGGTCACACCTACCCACATTATAGACTTACAATAATAATTAAATTAACAAAACCTACCAATATAAAATGACTTACATAATTACGACTGTCGGCCAAATTAGAGCCTTGTGTCTGACTATCCGCACGACTAGGATCCATCAAAACTTCTCTACCGAACATTAGAAAGTTAGGTGTAAAACCTGTTGCTAAATTAATACAAGAGTTGAGATAGAGTTTTACTTTAGGTAACATCTTAGACCAATTTCTTTGGTTCTCACCAACTAAAATACTCAAACATGTAACAATACTTTGGTTATAACGTTCAACAGTATTTGCTTGAGGTGAATAATACGGAGTATAAATTGGTGAACCGATATGAAAAGATCTGAGGAAATTTAAAAAATGATTACTACGAAACACCGTAGCATTGTCACAAAGAATAGCACGTGGTACACCAAAATTGAAAAAAATCTCAGATTCTAAAGCTCTAACAATGGTACTAGCATTAACCTTCTTAAGAGGTACAAGCCAAACATATTTAGAAAATACGTCTACCATAGACAAAATATATTTATAACCATAATATGCCATCGGCAAAGGTCCGATTAAATCGACAGAAATCAATTGTAGAGGTAAAGTAACATCTTTGGGATACAGCATTTGACCTCGAGGTTGGGTATTAGCGATTTTGTAAGCCTTGCAAATTTCGCATTGCTTCAAAGTCTCAGTAACATCTCGGAACATATTTGGCCAGTAAAAAATCTCTCTTATCTTGAGATATGACTTCGTGACACCTGGATGTACTGAAGGAAAATCGTTATGTACTTCCCAAATCGCGGATGGTACCATTTCAGCTGGTAATACAACACGCCAAGGATCTGAAGCCAAAGGAGAAGTGATAGGCATACGTCTTAAAAGAACACCATTCTGAATAACGTAAGCAGGAAACATTTGAGGTGTATCACGAGCGCCTATATAAACCTTTTTATACCATCTATCGGTAGTTTGCTCAGGTCCTTGATCAAAAGTGACCGGGCTAGCATAAATTCTAGATAAGGCATCCGGAACGACGTGCTGTGTCCCCTTGCGATGGACAATATCAAAGGTATACTGCGAAATGACCGTTGCCCAGCGAGCTAAACGACCAGAGGGGTTGTCTAGGGTAAGAAGCCACTTCAAAGCTATATGATCGGTAATGACAGAAAACTTCATACCATCAAGGTAACAGCGAAAATGTTTTATAGAATCTAAAACTGATAAGAGTTCGCGTTCAGTAGTACTATAATTACGTTCAGCTTTGGAAAATAAACGAGAATAATAAGCAATAGGATGTTCGACGTTATCAATAATCTGTGAAAGAACAGAACCAAGACCAACAGCTGATGCGTCGCATTGTAAAACGAATGGCTTTGAAAAATCAGGACAAGTCATAACAGGAGTATTTATTAATGCCTGTTTCAACTTCATAAAAGCTTCATCAGCTGCTTCATCCCAATTTATAGGATCTCGACCTTTTTTCTTACCAATAAGAGCGGTGAGAGGTGCAATAATTGAAGAAAAACCATCAACAAAACGCCTATAATATGAACACATTCCGATAAAACCGCGTAGAGATTTAGCTGTGGTAGGAGTTGGAAAATCTCTAATAGCGTCTAGCTTACCTGGGTCAGTTTGTAAACCCTTTTCATTTACTATGTAACCCAAATACTTAAGTTCGCTTTTACAAAATTCACATTTTTTTAAATTAATGGATAAACCAGCTTCTTTAAGTCTGTTCAAAACCTTCCTAAGAAGAGCGAGATGACTGTGAAAATCTTTCGAAACTAAAATCAAATCGTCGACATATCCGAAAACACAGTCGTCGCTAGTCGAAGTGAATTCAAAATTGACAATCATGTCGGTAAGACGCTGCATCTCAGATGCCGCATTTGTAAGACCAAATGGCATCCTAACAAATTCAAATAAACCACGTTGCGGGACAATAAAAGCAGTCTTCTCACAACTTTCTTTATCAGCAAGAGGTATCTGCCAAAAAGCACTCCTAAAATCAAGGGAAGTTATATATCTCGCACCACGAAGATTATCAAGAATATCGTGTATACGAGGGAGAGGATACGAATCCCTAATTGTAACGCTATTCAACTTTCTGCTATCAACACAAAAACGGACGGAACCATCTTTTTTTGTAACCATAACAACAGGACTTGCCCATGGCGAGCGAGAAGGTCGGATAACACCCATTTCGAGCATTTTATCAATCTCTTCATTTAGTATTTTTAATTTAACAGGCGAAAGTGGGTAAAACCTTTGCCTAATTGGCTGACCTGTGGTATTAATCTTGTGAGAAAGCCAGGTCGTTTTTCCAAGACCAATTCTGTCTGAAGAAATAACTTGAAACTCGTCAATGACCTTCTGTAAACTTATCTCTTGTTCAAGTAACAAAACGTTACGGGGATGAATGTAACGGGCGTCACATACACTAGATACTTGTGGGGAAAACTTACTATTGGGAGGAAGAAACATGTTCCCTTTAATATTCTTATTAAAAGCTTTACTAAAAACCGAAGTTAAACCGAATTTGTTCCAAAATTCAATTCCCAAAATGACTGAGGAAGTCATACAACGAGCTACCAAAAACTCATGGACAAAAGTAGTACCATTGAATTGAACTGGGAGAAAAACAGTTCCTAAAATATCAATAGGCGAGTTGTTTGCAGAAATAACCCGAGGACAAGAAATATTAGTATCCAATGAAATACCTAGCTCGTGGGTTAAACTTTCACTAACTAAGGACATTTGAGCGCCTGAGTCAAGAAGAGCCTTAACTAAACGATCACATAATAAGATTTCAATAAAAGGTCTGTTATCAGAGGAATCAGTAGATATCACTGGTGACACTGTACGAGAAAGTTCGTGTCGCCGATGTAAATAACATTTTTTAGGATTGCATTTCGGGCAATTCCGTGTTAGAAAACCAGGGGTGCGGCATTTAAAGCACACCATCCCAGGCACTTCTGAACAAAAACGGTAAGAATGTCCAGTTTTGTTGCATTTTCGACATAACTGGTTTCGATTTGATAAACTGGAAACCGACTTGGAGGGTCGTTCAGGCAAAAAACTTTCAAAATGAGATGCTAGATCAATAAGCACATCAAGGTCAGTAAATTTATGGATGGATAAGCAAGGAGAATATCTTGAATGCATGTTGTGGATGATAATTTCCAACAATTTTATCTGGCTAATTGGATTCTTTAAGGTCCAGTTCAAATAAGTAACTTGTATAACAAAGTCTCTTACCGATTGGTTAGGTCTTTGTTTCATGTTCCTTAATTTGTGCTCGGTTTTGTATTCAAAATCTGTAGCTCCAAACATTTTCAAAAATAACCGTTTTAATTCAAAATATGTTAAGTCGGGTCGGCGAATAGATCTAAAATATTTTAAAGCTGCCCCGGATAACACCTCATGGAAGCGTTTAATAATGTAATGGTCGGGCAAATCATCCGCCTCCTTATGCTCGTCAATACAGGTGATGAATTCACGAACACAAGTTTCCCCTGTGTACTCAATCTTCCACTTTTTCAGAGAAAATTGCTTTCTAAAAAATCCTGGACAATCCTCGGACTTCATTGGAGAAGGGAGATCTAAATGGCTAGACGCCTGAGAACGTCTGGGTGGAATAGGTGGTGCTCTCGAAATGATAGGGCTTTCGCGTCGTGGTGTGTCGCAAATAGAATCCTGTTCCGCCATGGTTTAAAAATGTAGCAGTTGAAAAACAAGGAAAACGACTAAACCAACAAACAGCCTTCCAAACCAAGCTTACCTTTATACTCGATGTCTATTCATTCAAACAAACAAGCACACGTAGAGAATCTAAACTACAACTAGCTATAGATATGAAATGAAATTCAGGGGAAAAGAAAATGTTGAAAAGAGATAAAAGTTTTATATTTCTATAGTTTCAGGGTTATTTAAAATAAATTATGTTTATAACATATTCAATTATAGAAAGTTATCTGGAACGTTGATAGTTTCTGACGTATATGGAACATTCGAGACTTTAAAATCGACAAATGTGCTTTTCTACCACTTCGTAATTATCAGGAATCTGGAACAAATAATAGGTAGAAAATGAAAAATTTTTGTTCGAAAAGAACAACCACACACATAGTTGAAAAAAAAGTAATAGTCAATTTTATTATGAAGATGAAAAAGTACTTACTTTTGTTCGGGCGCCATATTGTAGCGAAATAAAAATCCTGAGGTTCGCCAACGTACACGTAAATTTTTTATTTATAAGTAATATCAAAAACGTAAAAAAATGATCGTACAAAAGGTATAAAAAGACAGAAGGTAATTTAAATACAAAAAAAGGTAGTGCTGGTGAATTTTAAAAAAAAGGAACAAAATTTAATTAAAAAAACGAAAGGAAACCTAGGCACGGTTCTTTAAATTTAATGGGTAAAAATAAGCCTGAATATGTGGTTGCAACCAAAAATTGGCCTAGGAGCGACTCCTCAAATTGCCTAGATAATGCGGCGCTAGGTAGGCTTTTTAACTCCTAGTCAATGTGGTCAAATGAAAAATAGGAAACAGGTACTTAAACTAAATATAAAAACAACCGTTGAATAATTTAATCTTCGACGAATTAATTTTGGAGCACGACGAGTACGGAACCAAACGGCTCTGGACGGTCTGTCCTGGGACCGATATCGTCGTCTGATCGATATCGGTACACTGTAAATATTAAATATCCGCTTTAGGTATAATTAACATTAACCATATAATTAGGAAAAACTCCACACCAAAATTTTCAACAGATCTGCATACTAATAGTTTTATAAAACAAACTATGCTTTCACTAGCATTTTAAATAATTTTTTATTATATCAGGTGCAGTCGTCGTCTATCAAAACTTCACCAGCCACTGACAAGCCATAGCTATCAAATTTTTCAAAAGATTTTTCATTGGTCTAAAATTAAATTAAATCTCAAAAAAGGAAACAATTCAGCACAGAGGTAGAATTTGAAAAGGTTGAATGACGCCAAGACTTTAAGCTGCATCTAGAATGCTGCATAATGCACTATTACTAACACTTGGGATCGCGAGGTAGAAACCGCTTAAAACACCTCTGAGTACGTGCCTTTTCCTTGAGCTTGAATTGTATGAGTTTTGGCAGGAATAACAATTGCGTTCGTGTTATAAGCGTTTTTCAACTAAGTACATTTCAAGGTTTCAGGTAAAACTCTCCCCAATTGCGTAGCACATTCTTTTATCTTAATCCGAAGGATTTTATGAGAAACACTTTATTCATTGTTTCATTCATTTGGACAAACTACTCTGTCCGATATTGTATATAACGCAATAAATATTGTTGGATTGTCCAAATGAAAGGCATTGTCATTGATTGCTTATAATGCAATTGTCCCGTTGGTAAATAACGTAAACAAAATAATCGTAAATAACAAACCTTACTACCACTGCAAACATTGCTCGCGTTGATCAATGCTCCATCTTTCCGTACACAGTCCTATCCTGCAGTGACACAACATTAAGGAGATATTTTCGTTTATTCAGTAAGATATCTATTATATTAGCAATCATTATTAAGAACCCGCAAGCTGAAAGATAAAGACAAAACAATGCGACAATTTATCCATCAACCGACAAACAGATTGTTGTTACAATAAACATTTTGTTGTTATAAGCGCAAAGGAGGAAAACTTTCATTCATAGCTTGCCTTAAATAAATATTGCTATACATAATAATCGAATATCATAATTCACTGGTCGATTTTCGGTGTTGCCAACTGCAAAGTTTATGTTCGGTTATAAAGCAGGCGAGACCCGATCGGGCGTTCGGAAACGAATATTTATTGCACCCGTTATCGAGTTACAAAATTAATTCAATATTTCCAATGACAGCGATATCATGGAGTCGAACATTTGTGGTAACGGTGCGACGAACTTTGTAAATGTATGGAGTCGCATTGATTTACACATTTCGTTTTAATTAAGAAAAATATCAGTTGATGAGCGGTTTAATGTGGATTTATGTATCGACTATATTTACGGGTTTTGCGCATTTTGTTTCGAAAAGCTTACTTAAGTAATTATGTCGGCATACAACTATGAAGGATGTTCAGTAATGCTTAGATCAGGTTAATTAATAATTGTCTTTGAATCAGTCGCCCGTACACATTACAAATATGTATACAAAATCTCGACACAATCCTGTGAATAGACAATGTATTCGCTACTACTTTATTTAAATTCCCGAATGAAAAACATGAGAAACATCGCAAAACCAAGTCAACGACACACAAATATCACGTAGCTTAGGCTTCGTAGCCGCGTAGCAAAATTATTTCGCTACGCTTGCTACGAGCTGCTACAAGGCATCGCAACGTTCTTAAAAATACATTGAAATTATGCACGACATATTTTGTACTTCATATTTCCTGGCTTCAGCACATGCCATGTTGGCGACACTTCAACCGACGCTGCATTGACGTAGTAGGCCCATAAAAGCAGTTATTAAACCTTTTAATGGGGGTTGACGCATGGCCAACATTGGCCATAATCTACAGGCACCATAAAATAGTAGCAATGCCAAGATTTACGAGTTTATTCTCCATTCAGCAAACAATATCGATTTTATATTTCGACACCGAGAATCTGGCAAAATTACTTATTTACTCTAACCTATGACATAGTACTAAATCAGCTGGCTTAGAGTATTTGGCTCTCGGCCAAGTGAATTGAGTGATTTGATCAAGATCTTGGGCCAGATTTCCTTGGAATACGAGCCAGCGTAATTTAGACATATTCCTATACGTAATGTAAGCAACATCTGTGTTTAGCGACTGCATTGTTTTAGTAGAAGTCTAGCGTATGATACATCAAGCCACAGTTACACGTTTTTAGGGTTCTGTATCCAAAGGCTTACCAACGGAAACCTACTACCAAGCCTCCGCTGTCCGTCCGTCTGTCCGTCGATCTGTTTGTCAGCGGGTTGTATCTCAAGAACCATAATAGGTGGACGGTTGGCATTTTCCCAAAGTTTGTATTTCTGTGTATTAATAAATAAATATAATTATAGGGGAAACCATACAACAAACGTGTCCGACTCGCACTTGACATGTCAAGAATCTCAGAAAAACCCCTGTCCTAGAAGATTATTAAATTATATATTTAATTTCACATTTCTTTTATTTTTATGTATTTTACTCAAGCACACCACGGACTACTTCTCTGTCAAATCCATCCAAACAAGGCTGTTATCGATAATACCATCCATTTGTACTTCCTTTAAGGTCATATTGTTAATCTTAAGTCATGTCTAGTTTTTTTAAATGCATCCTGATATCGGATAGCAAAATTTTTGTCGTTCTCCGAAGCAAGGACTCTCTGGAGTGTTTCAGATTGAATACACTGGGTAGTTTTACTATGTTGCGTACTTCGATTTCTTGCTAAAACTAAGTTAAGGTTTTCCTTTAGTTGAAAGCAAAGTAAGATTTTCATTAAGTTGGTAGCGTGAGTACCAGCAATATATTGAAGTTTCTCGGACATTTTATGTGTCGAGAACTTGATGTAAAGTTATTTGAATCGAGCGAGTGGAGTGTTAGTACCAGTATTGCCTACAGATAACTTAGTAACTGTACCTTTCTAGATTTTCTATTTGAAAATTCTATTCTAGCAGTTTTCCGCGGGTTGTTCACGAGGAATATCCTACCAGAAACCCATTTTTTTCTGGAATATGAAGTAGACTCAGCGACAGGGAGTTGTTGTAGACATGACAGCCTTCTCCTTCAAACCATTATTCTTCATTTTTGGGTTCCGTACCCAAAGGTTGGCCGTTGGTTACCAACGGAAACCTATTACTGAGCCTCCGTTTTCCGTCCGTTCGTCGGTCCGTCTGTCTGTCTGGCAACGGGCTGTATCTCAAAAACAGACAGGACAGGACAGGATAGGTAGACAGTCGAATATTTTACAAATTGTGTATTTCTATTGCCGCTATAACAACAAATAATAATATTTTTCTATGGAAAGCGATAGATGAGGATTCAGTTCAAGTTTAGTTTGGTTTTTAAGTTCAAAAACCAATGTTATTTAGTCACCACTATTAAGTTATTTTTCAGTCATCGGTCAACGATTATATTATTATTAAAAGACCAAAACTTTTCAGATAAACCATGTGACATTTCGGTTGCTAGAAACACCGGTTATGTAAAAAAACACCATAACACATTTTCGAACCAGGGGATCAAATCCAGAACCCTCAGATCACACTACTGTGATGCTGCTCTCACTAGACCTACACGGCAGTCTCAACAAACATAAAGTAATCAATTATTCCATTGTGTGACAACATTGTTCTTAGGTGAGCAAAAAATTTAAAAATAGAACGATTCACGCGTGAAGCCGGCGGTTAATTAACGAAACACAGAAATACAGAAAAAAAAATGTTCAATAGTTTCATTTTGCCTGAACAAAGAGCTCGCTTGTTTGACAAGCGGTTTAAATTTATTTGCGTACAGAAACATATATATAAACAGCCTACATTTATTCAATTATTGTGGTTATCTCTGGAGAGAACTTCAAATAAGTCTGCTTGTATTGGAACGTATATTTATACGGACTTGTAAATATACAATAGAGTATTTGTTTATTAACTAACTTCTTTTACCCGAGTTAATATAAACATAATGTTGCAATCTACTATTGGTAGAATTAATCACTAAATTGAAAAAGATTTATTATTTATGAATTTACAGAAATAAAATTACAAAGAAAATCAGTATACAGGGAGGGGAGCACAAAGGAATTGCTTATTTCTTAATTTTTACCCGACTTAAAAAAAAGGCCAAGTACGAGACGGACTCGCGTGCAAAGGGTTCCGAACGAATTTCATGTTTTTTTAGGACTATAGATCTCTTATAGGTTTTCCTGTAATGTAGAGGTAAGGATCTCGAGGAGCTCGTGGCCAAATAATAACAGCCACACGGATCAAGGGTCAATCTTTAAGGTTAAGCAACGCTTGCCAAGGTTGGTCTGTGGATGGGTGACCATTTTGACATACCGAGCTTCCTTCGTGCCTCGGAAAGCACACTAAGCCGTTGGTCCATGCTGTCATTTTAGATCTTTGGCAGTCGTTATGGATTGTCAGAAGCCAGTAAATATGACTCCAGTCTTGCCAAGAATTACCGTGTTACCCAGTTAATGGGTTGTGGAGGTCTGGTAGGCAGCCGCTCTACGTAAGACACGGGTATTCAGCTGAATCCGGTTTGACTGGAAGCCGAACCCAGTATAGTTGGGAAAAGGCTAAGCAGATGATGTATAGATAAGATCTATTCTCCAGCGGTTTTGTTAGATGTGGAGTACCACTTTTACAGATTTTTTCTAGAGTCGAAGTTTAATTTAGGCTACAGATAAACATAAACAGCACCACAAAATCTAAATAAGAAACACAAAAGAAACACCGATATCTAAAAATACGAGAATATTTATTTATATCGTATCCATTGGTACTTATCAAGCTCTTGACGAACTTCAGATGTCACCATAAAACGTAATGCATACCTCCATTTATTTTACTATCGCCGTAAGTGAGTGAGAGAACGATAAATGAGACGTAAATTCAAACAGCAGTCACGTGTAGAAAAACTGGTGAGAGTATTAAAGAATAAAGTTACGGAATCATTTGGTAGTTTATGAAGTCACATGCTATCTTTGCCTCTAGATAGGTTTTTGATATCTGATTCAGACAGAAAACATTATTTTATTTTACAGCAAATAATGTTGTCAGTCAGTTATTCTAAACTTGTGTTTCTTATTTTCATGTTCACCTTATTGTGCATTGTAGGACTTATTGTTTAATGGAACTAGACAACGTTGCATGCCGTACGTTTTTTTTTTAGGTACGTACAAAAAATCTACGCCTACATAAATCCCGGGAGTGTCGTAGGTTAAAAACTCTTTGGAAGAATTCTTTCACCCATAAAAAGTATCCGAATGGTATTGGAAAGACGTGACTTTTAAAACAACATTTGTTTTTTCCTTATTTAAAAAAAAGTTTCTGCCATCTTTTTGTTTATGGCACTGCAAGAAAAGTTTCTGGGTGATATGAAAAGGGTATTAGCTGATTATTTTTCTGTTGAACAGAAAAAAGCTGAATTTCGGATCAGAAATCCGTATGATTTATTACTGGCATGAATTTTCTATGTACAAGTCTAATTAGTACTCATAAGGGCACTTCAAAATGTATCGCTGTAGTCTAAAATTAATTTTGTAGCCTAAATACAATAAGCATTTTGAATGAGAAAAGCGCGTTGTCACTCATTACCTATTTTTCGTTGGTTTTGAGCTTTTGTTAAAACATAAAAAAAAACACCCATTTTATAAAACCAAAAATTGTACTGAATTTTGTAAAACAAACCTAATTGGAGCAAAAAATATTTTTAATAAAGCTTCACATTAATGTGTTTCAAAATAAAGTCCATAATACGATGACAACACGTGCGAAACAATTTATGTACAGGGAAATCATTTAGAAACTTGGGAATTTCGGAATTGAACACGTGTAAATTATTAAGTAAATCAAATAAAGTACAACAGAGTTATTTTCCAATAAACATTTATCAGTTATCCAGTTTACAAGGAACTGCGTACTTTGATGAAATGTTTGCTTAAGTATGAAGCTAAGGGATACCTTTTAAAGTTTGTGAAGTCATTATGAATTGTCGATAATATTCGAATTACTCGGTTGATTTGTTTGCTGGAGTTTCGGTCGTTAACGAAATAATTTCCGGTAAAGAATTATTAGGGAATTTTAAACTTGAGAAATATTAATTTCAAAGTTTTATTGTTTAGGCTGTTAGGAATTGTGAACAGTAAATAGGTGTGATTTAAATAACAAAAATGGGTGGAGAGGATTTAGAGCATACCAACATATAATCAATGTACCTACTCAGCCTTTTCTTAATGTGGTTGGTGTATAAAATTCATAATCATTTCTTCCAAGATGGCGACTGTTAGGTGTTATTAATTTTATTAATGTTTATGTTGATAATATTGTCATCTACGCGTTCGGATAAAATCGTGAGTTCGAGTTCTTCGGAAATTACCTAACAATAATGATTTTTCCGTATGCTAACGTCACTATGGCTTGTCGCTAGGTTACGGTTGCTAGACTTTTAATTGGTTGACTTGGGGTAGTCACTCTGTACTATGTATGAATGTAACCGACTGAACCCGGCCAAAATACGAACAGTGGCAATAGGCTCATCAATTAAATACCGTGACTCTGCGTATAAATAGGGCTCTATGCTTCCACGTACTCATCTGCACTGATGACGAATGATTCCACTCCGATGGATTTGGGCACCAAATTCCGGGCATATAACGCGCGCTGAATTTCAATCGCCTATATTCGGAATTCTGGTACACGACACGTTCGCTTATTGGTAAAATCCAAATGGGTTGGTCTGAAAACTAATCAGGGGGTGCAATACCGTATTACGAACCAATAGCCATAAACCCATGAGAGAATTTTACAGATGCCTTTAAATCCCAACGTGGGATGCTGTTGTCCGTATCTACTGCAGATGAACTAATCAACTTTTACGAGACTGCTGGCTTTTTTCTACTGTTTTCAGGAATGTAGATGAGTAGGTCCTAGACTCCAATCTCAATCAAAAAATAATCGCGACTTCCGAAATTAAGCCAAATTCCTATGCAGTCAGTCAAACTTTTACAGAGTATAATATTATGTTTGAATAAATATCAGTGTTTTTGATTATTTTTTAGATTTTTGACACCGACTTCTGAAATAAAAGTTATTAAATAAAAAAAATATTAAATTTTAATACTTTGTATTGTTTTTTTCTGAAAGTCGGTTGTATTTATTTGTAAAAAGTTTTATTCAAGCGTATTTTCACCCCCTAAAATATTGCTTACAAGTCCAAACTGTAGGTTATGGGCGATACGATTGCACAACATTGTATTTATTAAAACACAATACTTTGTAGAAGTTTGACTGACTGCATAGGCACTTAGCTTAATTTCGCAAGTCATGTTTATTTTTTTGATTTTTGACACCGATTTATAAAATTGAAGTATTTTATACTTTCTAGTGGTTTTGTTTCTGGAAGTCGCTTGTTTTTTCACTTTTTTTTCCCTTTAATTTTCACTTCTTAGTGGTACCTGCGTACCCATTTACAGCATACCGACGTGATGTTATGTTATGAACTGGTTTATGCAACAACCAGACATGCGATTTCAGCAATACCGATCCATTTTCTATTATTTATTGAAGATTTCCGTTGCCTACCTACTCTGGGAAAATACTCTGCCAAACAAAACGAGATACATAAAATTGGTTGACATTTGGCGAAAATATCGCTGAACAAACATTTTGACATGGGATCCCATCATCAGATCCTAACTTATAAGTTCCGTCATCAGCTCAACAACATGAGATGATGATTACCATGCACAAATATCTGAATTGCGTTAGAAAGTTTATGTAAAACATTGTGTGTACCGATAAAATTTGAGTGTTTCCCTCGATTTTCATGTTGTTTCTGACTTGGTGACAACTTAAGACCACCTTAAGAGTATACGCTTTTGAATACGAAAAGATTTTCTAAAATCGGTCCACAATTGGCGGAGAAAAATATACATAAAAAAATACAAACACCTGAATATAGAACCTCCTGCTTTTTGAAGATGTCGGTTAAAAATATAAACTTCCAAAGCCTGCTGCGTCTTGATAACCTCATAAAATTCTCTTATGCGTAGCAGGTGGCCATAATTTCACCCCTCAAAGTATAACTACATCACCGTCACTATTACAAAGTCACCGTAGATGTACTTAACCCATGGCCAAAAAACAATCATGCCGCTTCCGCCACCGTGCTATAAGTGCGGTTGCACGCCGCGTCCCATCTTCCCTAATAATATTCTCTTTGGCGCAGCGGGTAGCCAATTCATGGCAGAGACCGAAAATACACGACAAAGGCGTGAAGTGACAACACTGTTAATTAAAACTAAAGTTAGTAGGTTTGGGAATATTGAGGTAAGAAGACTTTTGGGGTTAATAGCGTGAAAATTGCGCTGTTATGAATCGCTTATATTATTTACGGATAGAAAGGAACAGGGTCTTATTGGGCCATATTTGACACGTAGTCAAGTGCTCGTTAGCTAGCTGTAAGGTTGGAGGCTAGGTGGAGCGATGACTTTTACAGGGCGGCTAAAAGCATCAGGATGTGAGTTGCCTGGAATCGAGTTGAATGAATGAAAAAAAAGAGGAATCACGTGTGTCTGCGGAGGCTTTTATCAAGCAATGGCTTGCTGTAGACTATGTTGGATGATTTGAACTAATTTCTCATTCAATCGTTTTAACGGCTGCCAATATTGTCTCACATAAATTGATACAAGAATTGATTCCACCCTTATTGCAGATGAACTTGAATGATATGGGAAAAAATAAAACCTCCCTTCTCGGCCTATTAAATACGACTACTATAAAACCATACATTTTATTCTCATGGTAACGAAAAAGCTTATAACAATAAAGTATGAAATAAAGCGTCGAATAACGGCTTATCTCATATCATCTTGTTCTAGGTCGCTTATTATTCATTCAGATTAGTATGGAGGTTTAGTTCGTGAGCCATTCGTTCGTGGGTTATTTTTTGTACAGCAATTCTATGTTCTATGGATTTCCATAGAACATAGTATTGCTGTACGTGGCAACGTGTAGAGACGCAAATAGCATTTGGACCTGCCAAAATTCATCGGGGGTTGTTTTTGCCGCGATTTTTACGAATAAAGTTCAGCGGCTTTTTTCATTATTCGCTAAATGATTCTTAGTGGATGTTGTGATGCTATATTGGTGTAGTTTTTCTTTCAAGTGTTCAGAAAACTGGACATTATGTGGAATAATTGAAACAGGCGTAATTTCTGAAAAGTGGTGCTGAGAAATTTATTATAGTTTTGACTACTTCATTGAAGCTTGCTGAGAAGGCTAACTCAATATATAGTTAGCTTTCAAATACAGTAAAAACATAAGAATGAGTAAAAACCGTATTGTAATGCAAAACAAAGTGATTTTATCAAAAAATCAAAGACGACTTAAAAGCCTAGGTAGTAAGTTTAATAAATTCAAAAAAAGCAATAGTCACAGCCATTTCCAAAGTTATACTGAGCGTCCGTTTCTCGTTGGTTTCTCGGTTAAACGGTGAGACTCACTGACACGCTAACTTTGTATTCAAAACAAATCAGTTTTTCAAATACAAACTTTATTCTTCAGTCATAAATTTTCCATACATCTATAGTATATTTTTAGCTTTTGGAGTGTTGGTACCCATGCATTTTATTGGTTTCAAATCCTTAGTGTGATTATTAGGTGTAAAACTAGATTAGTATTAAATAAGTATTATTTTAATAGTTAGTGGTGTAATTTATAATTAGAATTATTTAAGTAGTTACCGGTCTTGCTTGTGTTATTTGTTTACACAAGCGGGGGAACGTCTGAACGTCACACATACGGTTTTTGCTGAAAACCAGCGCTGCTGACTGTTGGACTTGTCCATAGTCGCAGCATATGCTGAGCAAAGACCGATTCTTGCTCGGATGCGACGCACAGCTTTAATCTTTATTCATGTTTTTCATGTAATGAACATTATCCATTTCTATGTGTTTTATTTGTTTATATTATGTTGTCAACTTGTCATGTCACTGTCAGTTGGTGCCGGATGTCACGGTCACTCCATAGACAATTGTAGAACTATGTTCTGGTGTTTGTGGTGTGACCAGAGAGTTGTCGTAGGTTGATGTTCGGCCCTGACATTGGCAACAAAATGTATGTATCGGTCTTTTTAGTTTTATTTTTTTTAAATTGACAAGTTTTCTTTAGTTTTTATATATATTTTGTTTTTAGTTGATAATTTATTTTCTTTAATTTTTGGTGTGTCGCTTCTGGCGGAATAAATGCTTTCTTTCTTTCTTTCTTTCTAGTATCTCATAATAAAATAAAACTAAGATATTATTATTATAGGTGCAACTTAATAATAGTGGTTCGGAATTGCAATGTTAGGCAGCGACCAGCCTGATCTAGATTAATTTAAACCTGTGTTTTGATAGTATTGAAAATATTGTGTCCAGCGGCAGCCGCCGAGGCGTCTTTGTGTTCTCTGGCCGATACCGTAGGGAAGGATAGAAGGTCGGTGCACGCAAACTTAGACACGTACTTATTCGTAAGTCCTACAAATACTCTTGTGTCGGAGGTCTATTGGAAGAAATTTATTTTGAAGCTAGCTGACCCGTGCAACTTCGTCTGTGTCACATTTTTTATTATTGCTCCGCTTCTGTCGGCTGTAGCGTGATGTTATATAGCTTATAGCCTTCCTCTATGAATGGGCTATCCAAAACTAAAATATTTTTCAATTCGAATAGTTCCCGAAATTAGCGTGCTCAAACAGCCAAACAAACTCCACTCCAAGATATATCTTTACTGATATTATAAAACTTATGAGTTTGGGTTATAAGTTGTACCTTTGTGCAATTCTCTTTAGATAGGTACTTTAGCTTTCGTTTATAAGTGATTTTTGTGTAGGTACATAAATAAATACATTAAGTGCTCTTACCCTGCTCTTGCGCTGTTTTCACTTAAGTGAGATTCGTATAGAAATAACCCCGTGCCTATTTATGGTATGTAGTATCAATACGGCAAATGTATGCTGTGGGATCAACACTGAAACTTTTGATAAAATCTGCTCTTCATTACATTCTTGTAAACATAACTTGACGAAAAGCAGCTATTTGTGTGTGATTGTCCGCTCGTTGTATGGAACCGACCATCTACAATTCTGTGGTATGAATATTTAATGGTAAGAATTAATGCACGAACAGTTTCTATAGTACGTTAGTATTCAAAGCCTGAGAGCTATAAATCCTCTGTCAAAATGCTTCCTCGGTAACCGCCCATGGCGCACCTCTAGCTTGCACTACGATCGAAAAGCGGTGATAATTCGTATTTGCAAGTCTAGAGTGGATTTAAAATATTCCTAGTGATTTTTGTGGTCTATTTAACAGCCACAAGTTAGAGGTTTAGTGAGAAGGGAACATTTAATTTATTTTGTCACTAGCTTTTGCCAACGACGTCCTAGCAATCCTCTTAGAGCTTCCTCTACACTCCCCAAGGAACCTACACGGCCAAATTCAGCTTTCTACGACCAGTAATTTTGGCTGTGCTGTCAGTAACGCAATAATTTCATATAGGTACTTAAGTACCTCTAAATTGATTGGTTGATAAAAGGTTTATATTCTTCCAAAACCACTTACTTCTGGTTAACAAGATACAATACACTCTTTTTCTTTAATTCTTTAAAAAATTAGAAAATAGTTACTCCGAGTTAGAGTTGAAAATCAATTTATGAATGCATAAGGATATTTTGTTTTTAAAATATCTCATTTGACATTAGATTCTTGTGGTAGGTGCCAGACAAACTTGCAATTAAATACATTGACTTTTCGCTAATATATCTTCGTAGATACCAGAACAATAAATTATGAACCGTTTCTCATTACTAGAGAACGTAAAAGATCACGACAGAAGTCGATTAAATGACCGTTGTTGCACTTATATCTGGCGTCTACCATACTGTCTGATAACCCGTCACGCATAAAACGAACAGTTAGCATAAATTCCTATGAACAACAACAATGAAGTTGTTCCAACAACACGTAACAATCGCACATATAATCTCAGTCAGTGGAAAAACAGCACTAGGTGCTATTTATCGTCCCATTGTGAACAAGCGTAGCCTAAGATTTCAAGCTGGTTATGGTCGATTTATCTCTGGATCTGTTGCGGATTAAAACAAAGAGCGGGGGTGTGGGGGATGACTTAATCTTGTGAAATACGGTCCAAGGAGGGGCTTATCTTAAGTGAAAATGCGTACCAAAATATTAGCAACTGAGGTCCCAATTTTTTTGTTCCTGCGGTTAAATAGAAGCAATAAAATACGTTTGGGGCGCGTCGTTAAATTTTATGTTCGCGAATGCTTTTCCGGCGTTTGTAGGCACGTGGTGTTAAGTGTGGGCGGTTTTTCAGTTACCTTCATAACTTTTATACCTTATTATGTATTATATTATACGGTAGGTTGACAACCGTAGTGTTTGATAAAAATCAGTTCAGCAGAGTTTTCGAATAATTAAAAGTTCAGCAAACAATTTGAGAATAAAAGTTAGAAACAAAACGAAAAATGAAACGCACATAAATCTTGTCGTTTTTAATGAAAACAGTAAAAGTAACCATTAGAGTTAATAGAGGTTTAACTAAACGTAGTTTTATATCAAGTTTGCAAAATTACATGTAAGATAAGATAGTGGGAACCCCTGCTAAGCGAAGTGAACGCGCTCGTATATTCACGCGAACTCATTTCCCCACACGAGGCCCTGATTAAGAAAATGCCCCTAAAAATGTCTAAGTAGAGGCAATATCTTTCAACCGTCACTCGCACCTGTTACTTAAACATTCAGTACATGCACGTTATCTAATAACACATTAGGAACAGATAGTCTGGTTGTAGGCCTGGCTACCAACATAAATCGTGCTACAAATAGTTCGGTTGTGCCATGGAATAAGAATTTATAGAAGCGGCACTATTCCGCCTAGATGCCTACATTCTCGGCGTCTAGTGATTATGTCACCGAAAAATGCCAAACTGTAAGAATGTAATAAATCTTTATTAGATTATAATTTCTCGATATATTGTGAACATAATTATCATTTTGAAAACTATCAAAATTTAATAATTTCCAATGTATCCGTGTCATTTTAAGAAAAAAGTTCACAATTAAACGCTGGTTGTATATTTTCGTTAGTAATTGCTTCAAGGCACGTTCAAAGTGCATAAGTGACGCTTCTCTATATTCTTATTCTATGGCTGTAGCCCTGGTTTAATGGTCTGTCGAATCAGTTCGTTGGTGTAGGCTACTGGGTTGACAGATGATAGTGTTGTGGGTTACACCAGAACTGTCCTGTGTGCGTTCTACGGTTGGTTGGACTGTCTTGTCTTGCTGACCGTGTGGCCATGTTGGATTGTTTATGGTGGCATGAGGCGATACAGAAACGGCCTTGTTGTTTTTGCTAAGTAAAAGTTGAAATGATGCGGGCTTGCTTCAAAGGTTCGTGCACAAATGGGTAATTCACGGATAATTTAAACACCAAAATATTTTATGAAAGACTAGTTGGCCCCTCGGTTTCGCTACCGTCAACTGCGACTTTCTTATCTTAGGATCATTTTGTAGTCCGGCCGTTCGTATGTATTATAATATGTTGTTGTTCGATATAAAGGGAAGGAGAAGGTTTGGAGTTGAAATTAAAACCATACAGCCCCGTGCAGCTGTGAAAAAAACAAACTTCTAAGAGAACGTAAATAAAGATACGGCCGTTTATGCCGCAAACAGATACATTTGGATACTCAAGGGAATCATAATTTATAGGGTATTTTCCGTTGACCTTGCTAACTAAACATTTGTAATTAAATCATAAAAAAAATGTGGTCTTTTTTTCAAATAACATGTATACATTCAAAGTAACATTCATGTACCTACAAATTTGTACGGAATCCTCGGTGGGCGAATCCGACTCGCAACTTTCCGTTTTTTTTTGGGCTGACAGTAGTACTTTTGTTTTACATTAAAATGTAATATAGTATTTTTTCGTTTGCTTGTTTAAAGCCATATCCTAGCGATTTTAATTCACATTAAGTAATAATTTAAGTCAACAATCTATGTTTTACTGTTGTATACCGTCTGAGCATCGTTTTCTTCGCCTATATCTTCATTACCGCTCCAATGAACCTGTCTACGTACAAAATTATACGGCGATTCGATCTATGTTGTTCGACTACTAATTGAAATATTACCATAGTTGACCCTGTATCTACACATTATGAACCTTATGTCCATACATTGTATACCTTAAGTCTATAGCTTGCCTGGCCTCTGGGCTCAGGTCAGTAAACAGGAGCGGAACGAGGACTGATTTCCTGCAAGACAGTGTACGGTACGCATGACGTACGTTTGACGACACGGTTGGCGCAGTGGTTGAGCGATTGACTGCTGCGCAGCATGTCGCGGGTTCGATTCTCGCACGGAACAAATATTTGTACGGCCTACATGTATTTGTTCCGAGTCTGGGTGTTTTTCTATCTATAGTATGTATGTATTTACAAAAAAAAATGTATATAAGTAGTTTATCAGCCATCTCGTTACCATAACACAAGCATTAAGTTGCTTAGCTTGGGACTATATGGCGTTGTGTGAAATGTCCAAGCATATTATTATTATTCCGTTTATTCATTTCTATATACATAAAATTTACATTTTTAAATATATCTTAAAAAAAACATTAGAAAATACATTTAAAAATATAAAAAATAGTAGCCCACCGGTATCGGGAACAGGGTCCAAGCTACCGGTGGTCAGGGCTCCCGAGAGAGGAATCTCCTAACAATACGCGCCGTGTCCAGGAGTACTGCTTTCTGGATCAAGCCCTTGATCCAGCTGCCCAACGAGAGCCTCTTTAGATGTTGGTCGAGGCTCTTGGCAATTATGCCATTGGCCGTCACGACTATCGGCACAATGACTGCTGTGTTCACATCCCACATGTCGACAACCTCGCGAGCCAAGTCAAGATACTTACTTTGTTTCTCTTTCTCAGACTTCACGAGGTTCTCGTCATGAGGGACTGCTATATCAACAATCATTGCGCGACGCTCTAGTCGGTCTATCACCACTATGTCAGGCTTATTGGCAACAATAGTCCTGTCAGTGATGATAGACCGATCCCAGTACAACGTGCAATTGCCATTTTCGAGAACTGGGTCGGGCACATACCTATAGTACGGTACTTCCGATTCCACAAGATTGTATTTCAAAGCAAGTTGCTGGTGGATAATCCTGGCTACAAGGTTGTGCCTGTGCAAATAGTCTCCGTTAGCCAGACTGGAACAACCGGAAATAATGTGGCGAATGGATTCCCCGGGTCGGTGACATGCCCGACATATGTCAACCGTACCGTCCTTCACAATGTATTTCCGGTAGTTGTTCGTCATCATAACTTCGTCCATAATCGCACAGACAAAACCTTCGGTTTCCCCAAAGAGGTCACCAAAACGCAGCCAGGCTACGGACGCTAAGAAATCTACATCAGGCCCATGTAGGACCCGATAAAAGCGTCCGTGAAGCTCCTTGCTTTGCCATACCTCCCTGCGGTCGTTTGTATCTAATACCACAGGTTTGCGCCAGTTCTCGTTAGCCAAGGAGAGCGTGGTAAGGCCTTTGTCCACTGCTACCACATCTCGATACATACCCAAGTCGGCCTCAAGGTAGTACTCCCTAAGGCTGCATACCTCACGGTTGTGCAGGGTCTTAGCATTTAAGAAGCCACGACCCCCACACTTCCGCGGGATATACAGTCTCATCACCGATGACCGTGGGTGATGCATCCGATTTGTGGTAAGCAGTGAGCGTACCCTCCTATCCAGGGCGTCAAGTTCCGTCTGAGTCCATTTGAGTATGCCAAAAGAGTACATCAAAACCGGCATGACCCAACCGTTGAAGGCACGCACCTTGTTTCCGCCTGATAAAAGACTGTTAAGTACTTTATTCAGGCGGCTAAAGAAGCGCTCCTTCAACGATTGTTTCATATCAACAGAATTGATGCCTAACGCTTCCGACATACCCATCAACCCTCTCTTCAACCGAAACTTACAATACTTGTAAGTTTCGGTTGAAGAGAGGGACCTAAGGTGTATGAAATCCGAGAGTTGTGTTCCCACGGATTCCATAATCTCCCCTCGCTTTACATGCATGACTGCACATTTATCCACACCAAATTCCATCCTGATGGCGCTACTGAAAGCTTCTGTTACCTTTAGTAGCTTCATCAGTTGCAAGTTGTTGGGAGCAAATAGTTTCAAGTCGTCCATGTAAAGGAGGTGCGATATGACCTGACCACCTCTTCTCAACTGGAAGCCTTGCCCTGAACCCTCCAGCAATGTACTGAGAGGATTGAGGGCCAGACAAAACCACAGTGGACTCAGACTGTCACCCTGAAATATGCCACGCTCGATCCTTATGGGGTCGCCGTTCACCTGGGTCTGTCGACACCCTGGATAGTGAAGGACCGTCCTCCACTGCCCCATACACGACATCAGGAAGGTGCGTAGAACTGCATTAACTTTATACAGCTCCAGCACCCTCATGAGCCATGTATGTGGCACCGAGTCATAGGCCTTCTTATAATCTATCCAGCATGTCGACAGATCCCTTCGGGAACGACGAACCTGTTGGCAAATGGCAATGTCAATTAGGAGCAGCTCCTTAGTACCGCGGGACCCATTCCTACATCCATTCTGAGAGGCAGACATAATTGAATTACTATCAATATGATGGTTAATCTTAGCTCTCAAAATGGATGTAAGAACTTTATAGACCGTCGGTAAACACGTGATCGGTCTATAATTTTTAGGCTCCGCGGTGCTACTTGATTTATGGAGCAGGTGGGTTATTCCTGTAGTTAGGAACTGGGGCAGCGACCCTGACTCTAAGGCAGACTGGAATTGAGATGCCAAGCGAGCGTGCGATCCTTGAAACCATTTTATCCAAAAGTTGTGCAGCCCGTCCGGTCCTGGAGATTTCCAGTTAGGCAACGGACGAACTGCACGAGCTACATCTTGGGGGCTGATGTTAATTGCCCCCATTTCTGGTATCGGATCGCACGCGCGTTCGACATCCCGAGTCCAATCGCCCTCGGTATGACTGACAGGCACCGACCAGATGTTGCGCCAGAATAAGCACATAGCGTCATCATCCGGTAGGCGCGTATCAGTCATGCCTGGGTCCGGTCGCTCCCAAGCCCTATAAACCCACCTCTCATTGCTTCGGAATGTGCGATTCTGAGTGTATCGCTCCACTCGTCGCTTGTACCGACGAATACGGTTTGCCCATGCATAGATTTTCTGCTTCAGGAAATCGATACGCTCTGTGACGCAGGACAGATAATCCCGAGGACTGATGTCAGTCCCCGAAAACGCCCGCCTCACAAAGCGCATCACTCTTGGGCGAGTGTTGCCCTCCCTGAAGCAGATAAGTTTGCCGATGAGTGCTCTAGCCTCACCGATACGACGCTCGATCCTGCACTGCCAAGCTGGTACGGCTGGTCGTGTAACTCTGTCACTATTAGGAAATTTGACATGAGCTACACGACATGCCGCTGCAGCCGCACAGTATAAGATCGAGTGGGTATCGGCGAGGTCTTCGCTACTAGCAAAATAATTTGCTAGTTGCGAATCTAGAGCACACACCAGCGCCCTATTTCTCTTGTGCATGGGCAAACGAGGTAGCCGAGGCCTAAGCTCTGGCGGTGTGGAGCGATACTCTTGGAAAGCATCCTCCAAAGCGCTCCTCAATCGCTCATTGCACTGGGTACTCACGGATATAGCCCCGCCATCATCATCTTCACCTACACAGACGGGTCGCGGTGAAACACTTATACTGGGTTATTATTATTATTATTATATTATGACATCAAAGAGGAGTCCACAATTATACGTTAATGCCAATAATACCAATAATGTCGTCATTATATCCATAACTTCTGTGAGTTTCACCACCAAAATTATTTTGAACACGTTTATTTCGGCCTTTAACGTAATCAGTTTAAGATTAATTGTTTGGTTTTCAAAAACATACATTACAATCATTGTGAAGCCCTGACTCCTGAGCTAGATATGTAATACCTGTATTTCAGGAGTCAGTTTTTTCCTATAAATACATGCTTCTTATTGTATGCAATGGGTAATTTAATAGAAACACATATTTTCCTAGTCTTTTACATCATAAATATCAGTATTGAAATATATAGTTATACACATACATATATTCAAATGAAATTATTATTTAATGATTTTAAATGTATAGTTACACAGAATCACTTTAAAATAAAGTTTTATTTGAGCTAAAACTAATAACCGCCGTTTGTTGTTCATGTTAACGTGATCGAGTAAGACCCACTTGCGCAGACCAGGGTTATCTTTTAAGTTAGAGTTAGTTGTTACCACGGGGTTACATAACGAAATATTCCATAAAACCTAGGTTGAAACTACTCGGATATAAAAATGATTCTGGTTTGTGTAACCCACGTGCCCAAACTATAAAATCCACACTAGGTTTTGTGATTCATCAGTATTGATTATTTAGAGAACTATATTGCTCCCATATGCATTGAAATAATGTTTCACAACGCCAGAGGCCTTAGACGAAGTGAAATTCCATTAATAAGTTTGAATTGAATTGAAAAATTACCGAATGCGATTGTCGAAATCCCAAAATATAAAGGATTGATCACGTGACATTTCGACAGCAATTATCAATCCTATACATTTCTGACGTTTTGAAAATCGCCTTCGCCACGCTACCGCTGATAGAATGTTACTTGTCTAGAGCCTCAGTGGGTTTATAAAGGCCATTATAGCTTAGTAGAATCATATAAGAATCATAATATCAACCACACAACAATCTGTCAAATTGCATTCAAGATTGACTGGAAAAATTTGACAGTGACTGTTCATTATATTTATCAATAGTAGCAAAATTTGTAAATATGTGTGTGTTTGCATTGTATAGACTCAAGTACCCTGGTGGTTAGGAGTGTCATGCTCACTCAAAAGCCTAGCTGATGGTGGCGTATGCGTTGGATCATTTGGCTCCATTTAAAATTGTTGAGACGAATGGGCCTGGCGCATGCGTCATGTTCGTAAACGGGCGCCTTCGGTTGGGACAGGTCATTTCTCTGCTGCCATGGTTTATTTTAATAATTTCTTTGAATTGTTCCTTTTTATTCCGTTCTTTTTCATAGAGATCTACGCTTTGAAACGTGCAAGTAGCTTCATCTTTTTGGACCGACCGTCATTGACAATTCAAAAGTGCCTGTAAATGATTTATTTGAAATAAATGCTTGAGTTTGAGTTTGAGCTTCTGAAAGATGAATTACTATTTTAATAATAAGCTAGCTTCAGAAAGATAAATTACTAATTTAATCATAAGCTAGCTTCAGAAAGATGAATTACTAATTTAATCATAGGTAAGCTACCTTCAGAAAGATAAATTACTAATTTAATCATACGCTAGCTTCAGAAAGATGAATTACTCATTTAATCATAAGCTAGCTTCAGAAAGATGCATTACTAATTTAATGATAAGCTAGCTTCAGAAAGATGGATTACTAATTTAATCATAAACTAACTTCAGAATAGTTAAGCCAGCATGTGTTAGTATTTGCAGCGAAGTTAAATGATCATGTATTTCCCTTTAGATCTAGGCAAAGACCGAATACATACCAAAAAGTCTTAAATAATCATCGGTGTGCCTACATCTTTCAACTCTAAAGCCGAAACGCTACGATTGGAATTGTGAAGGGGGCGGGTCTAGAGATAGGACGTTCTTGTATTAAGGGATTCTCAGTGTCCGTACAATATTGCGTTGATAAATCATGACTGAGCGCACTAGTGGCTGGATTGTCTGTAGCAGTAGTCAAGAGGATACCCTTTTGATTATTGAGTGGAAGGTAATCATTGAATGTGTTTGCGATTGCTTTTCCTGCGTATTTCTGATGCTTTGAGGCCCTGAATGGTTCTGTTGTTAGTTGGATGAATGCAGTTTTCTAATAGAAGACTTTTATAGGGTTCCGTACCCAAAGGGATCAACGGAACCCTATTACTAAGCTCCCGGTATCCGTCCGTCCGTCCATCCATCCATTCATCCATCCGTCCGTCCTACAGTCTGTCCGTCTCCTGATTTTCAGTGGGCTGTATTTCAAGAACATTAATAGGTAGACAGTTGTAATTTACAGAGTGTGTATTTCTATCGCTGCTATAACAACAAATAATAAAAATTACATAAAATCTAAATTAACGGGTACCATACAAGAAACGTGTTTTTTCTGGTTTATGGTAGGGAACCCTTCGTGTGAGAGTCTGATTTGCAATTGGTCGGTTTTTATGGTAGTGGTTGACAAAATTATTTATTTCACGTTAACTACCTTCATCTATATTCTGCAACTATTGGCGAACCATTGGTGATCTTCTACTTTTTAACCGAGTGCTTCAAAAAGGAGGGAGTTCTATGTTCGGGTGTACGTACCTATGTATTTTTTTATGTATGTTCACCGATATCTCCGCCAATTGTGGACAGATTTTCAAAATTCTTTTTGTGTTACTCCAAGTCAGAATCGGATGATGAGATCCGATGAAAATCGGGGGAAACCCTCAAATTTTGTAGGCACATACAATGTTTTACGTAATATTTTTAACGCTAAATTCAGATATTGTGCCTGGTAATCATCATCTTATGTTAATGAGCTGATGACGGAAGATAAGTCAAGATCTGGTGACGGGATCCCACGAAAAAGGTTTGTTCAGCGATATTTATGCTAGTCTTCAACCGATTTGGATGATTCTTGTCCCTGTTTTGTTTGGAAGAGTATTTTCCCAGTAGTTCGGAGGTAGGCAACGGAACTTTTCAATAAATGATAGTAAATGAATCGGGATTGCTGAAATCGCATGTCTATTTGTTGTTTATACCTGTCCATGACATAATATTACGCCGGTACGCTGTGAATGGGTACGCACGTAAAGTGAAAAAAAAAAAAACTTTTACAAAAAAATACAACCAGCTTCCTAAAACGAAATACTACAAAGTATAAAATAACTTGAATTTTGGAAAAATAACCAAAAACACCGACTTCCGAAATCAAAGATTTTTCAAGTCAAGTTTTCGTAAATCTAAAATTGCATAGTATAAATTATTATAAATCCTCTGCATTTGGGTTTCATTCACTATTAGAGTTTGAGGTTTCTTGTAACTCAACTAGTCTGGTAGTTTCAGGTTTAACAGATGCTTTGTTTAGTGTAACAAGAGAATCTGACAGCAGATCTTTTGTAAGAGCTCAAATATCCATCTTGTGATTTCACATATAGTCTAAAGTTAGCCTGTTAGATATTTAAAGTTAGTCGTGAAGTATTTTGAGATAATATCATCTAGTAGTATTCAAAATTAACCGACTTATTTACTAAGCAAATAGAATCCCACTAGGGCGTGTGATATGCGATTCAAACTTGGCGGAGCGCATCATAGCGTTTATTTAATTGCAAAATGCGCTTCAATGCGCGCCGATGCCCACTGATGCGCTACAAAACGCATCGATGCCCTCTGTTGCGCGGTGTCAAATAGGAATTGCACTTGATGACCTCATTATTCGTGCAGTTATTACTCTGAAGGAAATCACATTATGAGAAAATCAGAATAAGAAAATGAATTATCCCTATTTCGAAAAACATGAAACAATAATATGTTACCCGCTGCTTAGAAATCTTTTCAACCTCCTTTTAAGTCTAATCTCTACGCGGTGCTAAACCGATTATATTAACCTGTGAGATGAGAAAGTAAAACGACTTATTGTAAGGTAGTATTTTGAGAAAAAAAAAGAAAGAAAGAAAAAAATATTGACTCGCACAAAACAGACAAAAGTAAAATACATTAATACGATACCTAATAATTAGTAAGTTAACATTAATACACTGAGCAGCTTCTCGCTAAATAATAGCAGCCATATGACTCGATCTTCGAGTTTAGGCAGCGTTAGCCGATGTAGTGAACGTATAAACATACTGGTATCAGTATATTATGGTCACTCATCCACGCAGTAGAGGAGGAGTCTTCCTACGTAACTCAAAAAGCAACCAACGCGTTGGTCCCGGCCGTCATTTGTAGATCGCTGATAGTCGTTATACAGATAGTCAGATACCAGAAAATCTGCAGGCAGTCTTGCCAAGGTATACCCTAATGTCCAGCCACTGGATTGCGAAGGTCGGGAAGCCGACCCAAACATACGGAAAAGGCTAGGTAGATTGATTAACCCGACTGTGACTTTGATTATTACATAAATAAACATAAAGTTAACTATTTTTATGTTGGAGACTAGCTGACTAGCTTCGTCTGCGTCACATTTTTCATTAATCCGCTCCTATTGGTCGTAACGTGAAGTAATAAAGCCTTCTTCATGCTTGGCCATACAATACTAAACGATTTTTCGATTCTATCCAGTAGTTTCTGAGATTATCGCGTTCAACCAAACAAACAAATTCTTCAGCTGTCTTATAGTATTAGTGCAGAATTAAAGATGACACTGACCTACTTAAAGATAGATATCAAGATTATTCGAGAGTCCGGAATACGGGTCAAAGAACTAATACATCACACAACCTCACGTGAGACCTCCAACTTCAGGCAGCGATAAGACACAAACCGTGTCACAAAGTTCTACACCGCACCATTCGATCGAAGTTCGGGCCCTCCATCAAAGTGACGACGCGAATAAATTTCGAGGAAGGAAGTATAATTATCATATATTCACTATGATCTACGATGCAAATAAGGTTGACATGCCAGCCCAAGCTCCCATTAATAATTATCAGGAGTTATCAGGCCTAAAGGTCAGCTCACACCGAGAGGCGATGCGAAGTTACTCGCACTTTTATAAAAAGCTAGATAAACTGGTTAAGTAGCAGTGGGCAGGGCACATTGCTCGTAGAACTGGCGTATTGATCGCGTACCGTAAGACGTAACCCTTGCGGTTGGGAGTGCTCATGCTCACTCAAAAGCCTAGCTGATGGTGGCGTATGCGTTGGATTATTTGGCTCCATTCAAAATGGTTGCGACGAATGGGCCTGGCGCATGTCATGGCGCCGTCGGTTGGGACTGGTAATTTCTCAGCTGCCATGGTTTATTTCAATTATTTCTTTTAATTGTTCCTTTTTTATTCCGGACGTTTTTATCATGCTCGTCACATCGTTCTCACATGTATGTATAATTTCAACACGATGTCAACAAAACTTTGTAACAATTTATTATTTTTAAAAGAGTGTCCGTGGAGTTTCTTGCACGTTCTTCTCCATAGAGATCTACGCTTTGGAACGTGTAAATAGCTTCATTTTTTGGACCGACCGACCTTGACAATTCAAAAGTGCTTTTAAATGGTTTAATTGAAACAAATGCTTGAGTTTGAGTTTCAGGACCTGATGGAGACCGAGGGAATTCGCTAATTTGAGACGGACAGGAACAGTCGATGTGGTGGCACTGTCATGGGGGAGGCCTATGTCTGGCAGTGAACGCTTTCGGCATATAGAACTTAATCTACTACATGAAATTGGTAAAAGAATTAAAAAAACCGGCCAAGTGCGAGTCGGACTCGCACACGAAGGGTTTCGTACCATGAACCTTAACTACACAATAATTATGTGAAAATCTCAGCTTTCTAGCTATCACCGTTTATGAGATACAGCCTGGTGACTGACAGACCGACAGCGGAGGCTTAGTAACAGGATCCCGTTTTTACCTTTTAGCTACGAAACCCTAAAAAGAAATCCCAACTCGCGTCAAGACATAGTGACGCTACGTTCTTGCTGCGCCTCATGAACTAGAATGCGTCCCGCAAAGCCACTGGTCCCTTCAAGCATCTTCACGTCTCAGTGTTTGTCGACCTTTACAAGTACTCTGTATAATTGATTCGTAGATAACGGACTTTGAGCGATTGTTGGTCTTCCTTAATTATCTTTGGCGTATATGTAAAGCCTTATGAATACATTGATGGGTTACAAAATTGCGTATACCGCAGTAAACGCTTGTTGATTAAGGTTAATGGACTGTTAACCTAAGATTAGGTTAACATAAGGGCGTAAAAATTAAGTACCTACCTCCATCGTGCCGTGATTTTTCAGTCAGCAGACGAGTTTCAAAGTGTAAAAAAGTCTTTCTTTCTTTAAACTGCACGAGTGTTTTTTCGCGGTCTAACTCTCAGGACCCCTGTATTTTTCGAAATAAGCAGAGCAATTTTTACTGATCAGCGTCTTATGCCAATGGCAACATGATTCTCTCTCCTCTCTTACAATCATTGTACAGGCAGTAGTAAAAACTGTTGGACATAGGCCTCCCCCAAGCGTCGCCACAATGACCAGTCATGTGCGTCTTGCATCCACCGGCTACCCGCGACCGTCACCAGGTCATCGGTCCACCTTGTGGAAGGCCTTCCAACTTTGCGTTTTCTGGTACGCGGTCACCACACCAGAACTTTTCAATAGTCATCGACCATCTGTTTAGCGCATCTGTCGAGCAAACAGATGTGCTCTGCCCACTGTCACTTTAGTTTGGCGATCCTTTGGGCTATATCGGTCTCCTTGGTTCTCTTGCGGATATCATCACTAATGATTCAATCACGCGAGGACATTGCCCTCTCCATTGTCCTTTGAGTGACATTAAACCTTCTGCCTCATCAGAAGGTTTATTGTGAGTGGCCACGTTTCAGTTCCATAAGTCATCACTGGCAACACGCACTAGTCATAGACTTTTGTCTGGTGACACTGTGACGAGAAGATACCTCGCAACTTTCATAACGCTGTACAGCCGAGTCGAATTCGACGGTTGACCTTTTTCTCGAAGTTGGCCTTACCTAACTGGACCGTTAGCCCCAGGTAGACGTCCGTCAGGAGAGACGTACTCGTCTACAACTTCAAGTGTAGAGTCTCCGATTTTGTTCGGAGTGGGCTGCTATTTATTTACCATGATCTTGGTTTTGTCCATGTTCATTTTGAGACCCACTCTTTCGGAAGCTCTTATGAGGTCATCAAGCATTTTACAGCAAGACCTCCGTAGCCATAATGCGTATGGATCGTTTCCACAAACCCATCGTTGTATGTATCTACGGAGCTCCTCGAGGCACTCGAAACAATTCTGAAGTTCGAGCTGAAAGCTCTCGTAGTTTTGGATCTGGACGGAGGGTAGACCTCATCAATTGAGACCTTTCCATCTTTCCATCTTAATATTTAGGTACAACCGCTTAATTCCGGTTTTCACCGCATTAATCACGGAGACATCATTGAATATTTGCTTCTTCGGCGACATAATGAAGTCAATCAAATTTTTAGTAGCACCGTCGGGTCCACTTTCTGTGCTCACGCTTTCTGAAGAAGGAGTTCATCATATATAGACTCTCCTAATCCATAAAACTGGCCAGACATTTCTATAATTAGTCCCTGTTGTTGTTTGCTGACGTGCCTATATCACGAACTATCTTTAAATCCTTCATTAATAGTAGACATTCTAAGAATTTGTAGTATGGATTTGTTTTTACGTAGAACAATAAATACTATCTTCTAGCTCGGAAAATCCCGATTGGAACTGGCGTAAGCTTTAGATAAGATCTCTCGCTACCAATTCTTGTTCTGATTTTCCGATTTGTTTTTTTTGTGTCAATAAGTCTATCTATCGTGTAAATACATAATTTTTTACTTGATTCTTATATTCAGTGATATACAAGGTGATTTTAATAAATTGATAGTAAAACCTATATTATTACTTAGATACTAAAATCTAAACCATGTCCCTGTCTGTTAGCTCTTCACGTCTTAACGGCTGAACAGATTTGGAAGAAATTTGGTACAGAAATAGATAAGACTAAGAGTTTCATTGGTGAAATGAAACTACCGCTATAATTTTTTGTCATTTTAATGTATCGTGCGTGTAAATAAAAAAATATTCCTTCTTTCAAAAATCATAAAAGTCGGTCAAGCCGTTTCGGAGGAGTTTGATGACAAGCACTGTGACAGGATATTTTTATATACTAGGGTGGTACGTGGTGCCTCAGTACTGCCGTCAACTACCATCTATTAATAGGCTACTGACAATTTTTTTGCAAGTTACGTCATTTATTTTGTATTTGACTGTCATTGAAAGCAGATAACCTGGCAAAATTTTAGCAACAATTAATGCACCATTGCACCAGAGTCCAAGGAACAATCAAAGCAGTGGGTTGCTCGAGTTGAACGTTCACCAAATAAAGCCAAATTGTGTTTGCCAACAATGTCATGGCCACAATTTTTGGAATTCACACGGTGGCATTTATATCAATTACCTTGAAAAGGGTATAACGATCACTGAAAAATATTATTTAGAGCTTTTGGACAGATTTGATATTGATTTTGGTGAAGTAATAACATTTTACAAAAAAATACAACCGACTTCTAAAAAAAAACACTACAAAGTAAAAAATAACTTTAATTTCGGAAGTCGGTGTTTTTGTTACTTTCTTCGTATTTTGACACCGACTTCCGACACACTACAAAATCGCAGAAAAGCAAAATACGCAATTTCGATTATCAAAGAATCATCTAAATAGTCAAATTCCAGCTGTTTCGATTTAAAATCCAAAGTTCGAAACCGATTTTGATATGATCTAGATGGGACCAATCTGCAAGTATATCCTTTCAGATAAAACAAAAAAATTTCAAATCGGTTCATAATTGTCGGAGTTAACAAACGTAAAAAAAAAAAAAAACATACAACCGAATTGATAACCTCCTCCTTTTTGGGAAGTCGGTTAAAAAGTGTTGATCTATCGCAAAAATGCACGGATGCACACGTGTTTAGTGGCCATGGCAAAAATTCATTAATTCGGCTACGAAATTCTACTCCATCCAGCATATTCAACAGATTTAGCCACCAGCGACTATTTTCTCTTTTGAAACCCGAAGAAATGGCTAGGATTTAGGATAGAAGAGATTTGGGTCGAACGAAGAGGTCATCACTGAAAAAAACACTTATTTTGAGAGTCTCGAAAAACCCAATTTTTTTTAAAGGAATATAAAAATTGGAAAACGCTGGACTAAGTGTGTCCAGTTAAAAGAAGATAATTTTGAGGAATATAACATTTTTAAGCCGAAAAAAATATTGAAAAAGTCGCAAAATTAACAAACCAACGTGCACTCGTATTAGAAGATTAGATTAGATGAATGGTTTAAATCTCTAAAAGATTGCGATTGAATTTTATTCTGCCTGTATCGTTAAATCTGTTGATAGTACCATTTGCAGGATTTATATATTATATACGATTTTGACGACACGGTTGGCGCAGTGGTTGAGCGATTGACTGCTGCGCAGCATGTCGCGGGTTCGATTCCCGCACGGAACAAATATTTGTACGACCTACAAGTATTTGTTCCGAGTCTGGGTGTTTTTCTATCTATAATATGTATGTATTTACAAAAAAAAAAATGTATACTTATAAGTAGTTTATCAGCCATTTCGTTACCATAACACAAGCATTTAGTTGCTTAGCTTGGGACTATATGGCGTTGTGTGTAATGTCCAAGGATATTATATTATTATTATTATTATTTCTAGGGTATTCTTTATTTTGCTTCTCTTTTGGGAGAGTATATTACCTTATAGACGGGCCGGAGCCAAGTGTATAAGGGGAAAATTAAATTAAAAAGGTGGATGTCAGTGTTGAAGAAGTCAGGAATTTTCGAGTAATGCGACAGGTGTTAAGTATGGTAGCTTTTTGGAGCATGTTGAGTGTGTGAGCTGGCATCTGTAAAGTGTTGAGGCTTTGAGTGAGAGCTTTTGGTATTATGCCAGTAGACGAAAGAACAATGGGGACAATATGCACGGCTTGAGCTTTCCATTGGGTTTTGATTTCTATGGCGAGATCTTGGTACTTACTGAGCTTTTCGGATATTGTGGTTTGAATATTGTGTGAGTTAGGTATTGCTATATCTATCAGGTATACTGTTTTATTGTTTTTGTCGTGGACGGTAATATCAGGTCTGTTGTAATGAATCGTTTTGTCAGTTATGATTGTTCGGTCCCAATAAATTTTGCTATCTTTATTTTCTAAAATTGTTTCTGGTTTATATTTATAATACGGTATTATTTCACTAACAAGTTTATGTTTGTATGCTAAGTGTTGATGTATTATTGCAGCGACTTGGTCATGGCGGTGTTTATAATCGGTTTGTGCTAGTGATTTACATGCTCCTGTTATGTGTTGGATAGTTTCGGAGGCACTGTTGCAATGTCTGCACATATCTGTCATCTGATTCTGGTCTTTCATTATGTATTTTCTATAGTTACGAGTGGCTATTATTTGGTCCTGTATGGCCAGCATAAAACCTTCGGTCTCGGGAAACAGTTCGCCTCGTTTGAGCCATTCGTTCGACTTTATTTTATCGACGTGTGGCTGGCTCAGGGAGGCTCGGTGTCTTCCATGAAGAGCTTTTTTAGACCATGCAGCAATTTTTTGTTGATTACATACAATTTGTTCATTTATTTGCGTGTTTCTATTTTGTAGGTTTAGTGGTGTAAGTTTTTTATCTGTTTCCGAGACCTGTTTGTGTAGTAACGAATTTGCTGATTTCTTATGGAAGTATGTTCTGAGTGAATGTATTTGTTTATTGTGTAAATTGTGAATGTCTATCAGTCCTCTTCCACCTTCCTGGCGTGGTAGTGTAAGCCGTTGTATGCATGATTTGGGATGGTGTTTTCTGTACTTGGTAAGGAGTGTATGTACAGTTCGCTGTAGTTTTTTTATATCAGTCTTTGACCATCGTATGATTCCGAAAGAGTAGGTGAGAATAGGTATTGCAAATGTATTTATGGCTTTAACCGTGTTTTTAGAGTTTAAGTTGCTTTTTAAGATGAGGTTAAGACGGTGGGAGAATTTTTTGAGCAGTTCTTGTTTTGACAGCTTTTGCTGTATCTGTCTAGATTGTTTAAAACCTAAGTACTTGTAAGTACTCTGTTCATCCATCGGTTCTATCAATTCACCAGATTCAAGCGTGTAACTATTATTTTCTATTTTTCCTTTTACAATTGACAGAATTTTGCATTTATCTACTCCGAATGACATACAAATGTCATCAGAAAATTGCTGTGTTACATCAGCTAGTTGGAAAAGTGCTTCCTTGTCTGCTGCGTATAACTTTATGTCATCCATGTACATTAGGTGTGTTAGTTTGTATTGTGTATTAATGTTTGCCAGTGTAAACCCTAAGTGTGTTTTATCTAACAATTGTGATAGTGGATTGAGTGCCATGCAAAACCATAAAGGGCTTAGAGCGTCTCCTTGAAAAATTCCACGTTTAATACAGATTGGCTCTGTCGCTACAGTTATTGAGGAAGAACTAATTTTAAGAACAGTTTGCCAATTCTGCATAGACGTTTCTAAAAATTGTTTCAGTGTTGGATGAATTTTATAAAGATTTAAAACGTGCAATAACCAGCTATGTGGTACTGAATCAAAAGCCTTTTGGTAATCAATAAACATAGTGTGAATATCCTTCCTATTTTTAACAGCACTGTTCATAGTGATCGCGTCAATGGTGAGTTGCTCTTTACACCCTTGGCTATTCTTACGACATCCCTTTTGTTGTTCTGCTAAAATGTTATTTTTAGTTAAATGTTCATAAAATACTTCGCTTATGCAGGCTGTTAAGATTTTGTACAATGTTTGAAGGCAAGTAATTGGTCGGTATTTTGCTGGGTTTGTGGTGTCATTCATATCTTTTGGTATCATGTAAGTTACTCCTTGTGTTATGTATGTTGGGAGTGAATGTGGAGATTGTATGAATGCATTTAAATGGTTATGTAAAAACGGATGTAAACTTGTGAATTTCTTATACCAGTAATTGTGGATGTTGTCAGTGCCTGGCGACTTCCAGTTGTGCGTGCGTTTGATGACTTCTATAAATGTGTCTATAGGAATAAAGTCAAATGTCATTTCTGTAATTTCTGTTGATGTATCGTTGACCCAGTCTGCGGAATCTTTATGGTATACTGGATTTTCCCAAATATTGGCCCAAAATTCTCGTAGTGATTCGGATGAAGGAGTATCTAGAGTTTGATTTGTAGTGTCTCTAATATTAGATGTAAGATTCCTATAAAATATTTTTTCATTGTTTTTAAATTTTGAGTTTTGTATTTTGCGATTTGTGCATGTTATATATCTCTTAAGCCTGCTGGATGCTGCGCTTAATTTTTGTTTTAGGGTATCCATAAAGTGTTCTATTTGTGTGTTAGAATTTTCGTGTTGAGCGTGTAATTGATATTTGGTCTTTATCTGTTCTATTGCTACTATTAATTTTTTGCTTCTGTTACCATTCATGAATTGTGTCAGTCTACCTATATTTGCTCTCAGGTTAGTGATTTTATTTTCTAATCTGATTTGCCATTTTGTTTTTTTTTTTTTTTTTTTTTTTTTTGGTTTTTTCTGTCTATAAGTGCGGCGTTCAGTTTGGAAAGAGTCCGATATTTTAGCTCCGTTGCATGTAGCTGCCGTCCATGCTGCACAGTAGATTATTGTCTGCAGATCGATAAACTCGGTATTGATATTGACGTGTTTAGGGAGAATAATAGTATTTATGAATTCAACTATGGCAGAAAACTTTCTGGATGTTTTTTGTTTGGGTATGTATGGCCTATTAGTGGGGTTTGTGTTGTCAAAAATTTGTTTTGCTTGTTGAAATGTGGCTTCTATTTCTGTATTACTTTCTGGAATACTATCCAAATTAAATTGCACAGGTATTGATTGAGAAATATCTATGTTGATCAAGAAATTGTGATCCTCGGCAGTATTTACGAGTGGTTCAAATGTGATTTCAGCCCCTATACTGTTATTTGAGATTACATTTGTGGTTTGTGCATTAACAGTGGTGTCAAAATAGCTTATTTGTGTGTTCGATATATCTAATTCAGGCTCTGGTTGTGTGTTTAAGTTATCGCTATTTATAATATGTTCAATATTTTGGGTGTTTACTAGTTCTGCTGCTAACTCATTTTTAATTTCTTTTAACCTGTTAGTGTCTATATATCCGTTATTTATAATTCCTCTCACTTGATCAGATAATCTTTGCTCTGTTATATGTGTTAGATCTGGATACATATTTATAAATTTTTCCCGTAAAAGTTTTCTATATGCTGTTTTGTTTGTTTCTAACTGTGTAACGGTGTAATATATTCTAATTATTATTATTATATTTCACTATTTATAACAGATAATCGTGTTGCTATTTATGGTACAGTATTTGGTAACACGAAGCCTCAAAAATGTGTCTACATATCGTGGTTATTGAGGTCAGGTGTCAGCCACCTCTGGTGAAATACCAAACTTTACCGTAGGTATCCTGTTTCTAGCTGACCCTGATATATTGTGGGTAAGATCGGGAGGGCTATAATTTTTATAAAGTAAGTAACATAAAATTTAGTTTTAGGTACTTCTATACCCACTCACTACTACGTTGGAATTGATTTATTCTAAATAGCCAATGATCATTTCATCAGTAAGTGGATTTTGCACTATTTCACATAATGTGCGTGTTTTAATCTAACTGCTCATAGAAAAGTAGCTCGGAACATGAAGATGGTCGCTTAGCAGAAGAAAACTCTTGTAACAGCAAGATAGCAAAGGTTTTTCATACTGTTCCGAGAAAAGGAAATTTCACAACAGGCATTAAGTTTGTATCAACATGTTCGTTTTTAGTGCCTGTTCAGAGCGGTCGCATATCACGCGAACTATTTAATCTATTTTTGAAAAATTGGGGTAACAAACTAAAAACGGGAATATTTGCAATGTAAAACAGATTTGATAAACACTTTCGAGTTCCATTTCAATATCAGTGACAACGCGACTGTTTTTTATCCAATATTTTTCATAAACCGTCATAGGATTTTTAAACTCTGTCTAGGGCGTTTTTTTTCTGAAATTGGCACGCAGCAATTTTAGAAAAAAAAAAACAACCCTAGAAAGAATTTAAAAGTCCTTTGATAATTTTTAATTTGATAAAAATAAATAAATAAAAATAAATAAATAAATTTATACAAAATATCTATTAGTTAAAAAATTCTGTACGTTAGTCTTAATCTGTTTTAATATAAACCTATGGAGACGTATGCGGTATTGGTTTTAGGGTTGTCTGCCCATTTGCGCGGGGCGAGGCAGCCGAGCGGAGAAACGGAGAAATATTGGAGTATTCCTATCTGTCCCCGAACGTCTGTCTCCAAATGGGGACAAATGGGAATTTTCGTGTCAGCTGTCACCGAATTTATAATTAATGGGAACAGATGGTAAAGAGTTTCATCTGTCCCCGAAATATTTTTTAACTAAATTGACTCTCTCCGAATGGTGTCCCATTTAGAGACAGATACTTTAGTTAAAATACTAGGGAACCAGAAACATCTTGAAGTATCTCCGGGGTTGGAATTGTGAGCGGTTAAGATTGAAAAGTACCAGGAGACTAGAAAAATATCGAAGTATTTTCGTGGCTGGAATTATGAGCGCTAATGATTCACAAGTGGGCCAGAAACATGTCGAAGTATTTCCGGAGCTGGAATTGTGAGTGGTTAGGATTCAAATTACCAGGAGAATAGAAACATGTCGAAGTGCATGCGGGCAGAAGCTAGTTAAAAATATTTCGGGGACAGATGAACTTTTTACTCCCATCTATCCCCATTTATAAATTCAGGGACAGATGACACGAAAAATCCCATCTAACGTTCGGGGACAGATGGGAATACTCCGAAATATTAACGAATCATATCAGTCGAAATGACAGTGACTCACATGGTGCGGCGATTTTATTTAATTCCATTGGTTGCAATTTCTCCGTTTCTCCGCTCCGCTGCCACGCTCCGCTGTAATGGACAGGCACCCTTACAGTCCCGCAAACTTCCATTGAAAAGAAAGGATCCTTCGAGCAGACTTCACCAGACTGGATGTCATTTCTGGTGGGCAACTGGTTGATGGTTGATGGTTGTTGTCGGGCGGTTGAGTTTGTTCAAATCGTGCGGAAAACTATGCCGCGATGTAGGATGTGAAGTCAGCTAAATTTTGTAGTTTCTACACATTAATTTTTAGTATATTTTTTTTCTCGCATTTCTACGTCTTGCAGCTATTAAAATAATGGAGTATTTTTCATACACTACGCAGTGGAGTGATGGAAATTGAATGGACGACGATGAGTCCCGCATGCACGCTTACGCAGCATCAGGCCACAGCTCCTCTAGGATAACATGGATTAATACAGAAATAAGCATAGATAGTTGACTGCCTCGCATCAGTGACAAATGCGTCTTATTCCATCGCTGTTCTTTACTGATCAATTTCGTAACGGGATCCAAGACAGTTGCAAAGTTTATCTTGAGACTCGTCGACCTTTATTGACTAGGTCGCCCATTGTCGATTCTGGGGTTCAGGAATTGCAGTGCTTGAGAATAGTATAGCGGGCTCTTTAAGAAATTCAGGGTCTCTCATAGTTTTCATTTATCCGAAAACTGGTTGAGGGCTCAACAAACAGTAGAGCATCGCCCGCCTAGAACATTATAATGAAACATAACACGCGAATTAGGCATTTGTCTCACCGCCGGCGATCAGCGACTTGCGAGTAAAGCTTCAAACTCGAAACAAATTGGCGAGCAGCAAGTATCGAGTGGAAAGTTTCGATAGTTTTGACGTTTGCCTTTTAGCGAGTGCTATTGTGTGATGGGCTTTTACTCGCAATACTCGCTCCAGCCCGCACTATAGTTAGATTAAATATTACCGCTGGTTGGTACGTTCTGACCACCCAGCGAGCATCACCGAGCGAGTGTCGCTCAGCGATTACAATCTTTGAAAGCTCTTGACGCTGTGATCAACTTGAGGCAAGCGTCGCTCACCGGCAGTGTGAACAGCCAGCTATCTATGAATGTATGTGTTTTTTTTTTTACTCATACGAGATCTATATCTGTTGTCCCTTTCCTCAGCGAGAAAATATTCGAAAGTTTATCGCTTCATCGCCGGCGGTGAGACAAGTGTCTTAGCAGCGTAGCTTAGCTTTCAACAACATAATTGCAACTTAGATAGCAAACTTAGAGAGGGAGCTTATAACGAAGCTTGGTAACTTAGGTTTCGTATTTAAGGCAAAATCGGATTATGCAGGCTATTTGAGAGCGTTGACCAGTTTAAACCTCTACTATAAAGGCGAACCTTGGAAATTAATGGTAGCTCGAAAGCGCTCAGGAGCAACGTGCGACCCGCACGGTCCCCGCATGCTTCCACGTGGAAAGTTCGAAATATTGAACCTAGCGCCAAAACATCAAATTAATTCAAACCGCCAACTGATTCAGTGTTGCTCGCACACAAACTTCATAGACTTCTTCTGTGAAAATATTTACAAAAACAGTACTCTTATAAACAGTGATTTTAGAAGTAGAATAAATAAAATATTGAACGCTGACAAATAATTATTTATTTAAATATTTATTTTTTACAGTCGTTGGTAAATTATATCATGTTTTGTATGTCCCAACGTATTGTAAAAACTACTAATTCAATTGAATTTCCACAATTGTGCGATCAAGATAGCACTAGAGACTTTTTAGCACTCGGAAGGTAGACCAGCTGTAAAAAAATCAGCAAATCATATTTGAATTATGACCACCTGCCGTTATGGCAACAAAGTTAATTTGGTTTTAGGGTTCCGTACTAAAATGGTAAAAGGAACTTATGAGCCTATGTGTTTGTCACAGCTGAATATCCCAAGAACTTTTAATGCTAGCAACTTGAAATTTGGAATAGTTTTAGATGAAGTTTGTTCAACAAATAAAATTGTGAATATTTTTCTGTTACAGTGACTGAAAGGGGGATTCTTAAAAAAAATTCGAAGTGAAGCTACTGGGATATGGGGGTATCATATGAAATCCGATGTTTGCATATAGACAAATCTGAAATTATTATTAAACTAAAATAAAACATCTTCTTTTTGAGTGGGTAGTAAGGTCTACAAATTCCAACAAATTGCGATACTATCAAGTACAATATATTACGTCTATGATTAATTGTGAAATGTAATTCAATTCAATTTTTAAAACTTTACTTCGAGCAAAGACTCATATAGGGTTAGTAACATAATCATTAAAAACTAAGTGTTAGTAAATATGATACGGTGAAAAATGTAAGGACAGCTTGAACCACTTAAGGATAGTCCACTCTGTCAGCGATCATTTTCAGAACCCTGTTAGGTTAGGCGACTGGTGACTTTTGTCACCGTGTCAGTATATATCTCTCTGTTGCACTTCACAGAGAAATGTACTGTCACGGTGACAAGTCACCAGTGCGCGCATAGGCTTAGGGCTAGTCATGACGCGAGCCACCATTGATGCTGCGCGCTTGCGCATTATTGCGTAAAAACAATCTACACGAGCCGGCGCAAACATCCCTGACGCACTGCAGCGCCATGGCAACCCCAACAAATTTCTAAACGCGTTATTGAATAAGGGCTCCATACGAGGCTTGCGCATATCTATCCCACAAGCTGAATGTGTAAAAGGAGGTACATAAGCGCTTAAGAGCTACACCTTCACGTCTGCATTACACTGTGCAAACCTGCATAAGGTCAGTGGTGACCAAGTGAACCAGGTATTTATATTGTTTCATTCGTTCAAGAGGAATACCGTTCAGCCGAAAGGGAGGCACATCAAGATGATACTTGGTCCCCGCCTCAAAAACTATGTACTTACTTTTTTGAACGTTATACAATAATCCATGTAAACTATGATTGTTACAACAAGATCGAAGAGAAGAAAATGCTACTAAAGTAAGACCCACGAATATTATAATAATTTTCCACTTGGACTCAATCTTATCAGTGAAGTAGGATCTTAATTTATCTTGAACTCAGAGTAGGTAACAAAGCCTCTAGAATTTACAAGGTTTCATATTAAAATTAAATAATATTTCGCAAAGTAGATAACGATATTGTTCTGAAACTGATTTGTATGGCCTCATCCGTTATCATAAATTATGTTTAGAATTTCAGATTGAAATAAAGTCTGGTGGGAAATCAGTTTGTACAAAATAGGCCAAGACACGAATGAATGCGACGAAAGGCTAGTTGGTACTTAATAATTATATATCTACTAGCTGACCCACGCAACTTCGTCTTCATCACATTTTCCATTAATGCTCAGCTCTTAAAAAATATTGCGACTATAAATTGAGATGTAAGCTACCCTATCTTTCAAGTTGGATCAAACTGCACACGGTGTGCAAATTTGATTAAAATCGGTTAAGTAGTCTACGAGTCCATCGCGGACAAACAACGTGACACGTGATTTATATATAATAAGAAGATATAATCTATACTAGAGGTCCCGACATTGACCTGCCAGAGCGGTGCCATTTGATTAGGCACAAAAAACCCGCTTGCCGTGCCACTAATCGTAAACGTAGACCAGCCAAGGGACCCACACAAATAAACACTCCACACTAAAAAAAAACAAAATCTGTTCAGCAGTTCAGTGATAAGCAAGCGTTCAGAAAAGATATCAGGGTGTGTTTAATCATGATTACAGATTTTTTATTTTTACTTTTTTTTATTTGGTACTAATGGATTGCTCTTGACTCGTCTTGGTCAGAGATGACAGAGACAAAGTCTACGATGGAGCGAACTTATCCAGAAGGAGCCTGTTTACTCAAGCTTTGAAGAGAGATTAGGGTTGTAGGTTTTTAACCCCGGACGCAAAAAAAAGGGTGTTATTAGTTTGACCGCTACATATGGCTGTGTGTCTGTCTGTGGCACCGTAGCTCTTAAACAGGTGAACCTATTTGGATGCAGTTTTTTTTGTTTGAAAGCAGATTTTCAAGTGGTGGTTCTTAGATAAGTTTTATCAAAATCGATTGAACCGTTTGAAGATCATTACCATTGAGAACAGATAGAATAAGTCCAGAAGAAAAGGAATAAATACAATTTTAAAATCATCCAACTTAATAGAAGGTAAGTAAGCTGCAAGGTCGTTTTTAGGGTTCCGTTCCCAGATGGTTACCAACGGAACTCTATTACTAGCCTCCGCTGTCCGTCCGTCTGTCATCAGGCTGTTTCTCAGGAACCGTAATAGGTAGACATTTGAATTTTTCACAGAATGTGTTTTTCTATTACCGCTATTCTATTATATCTATTAAGGGGGGCTCCCACACTAAAAAAATGTTTTTTTTTTTCTGTCTGTGGTACGGAACCCTTCGTGGGCGAGTCCGACTCCCACTTGCCCGGTTTTATAGGTTCTTAAGATTATTTACAAAACTTAGACAACCGTTGATAACACTAACTGCTTCTGGAAGCACCAGCTAATCGTTTTGACATCATTGTGCACTATTTTACATATTATGTGTTATACGAGAGAAATAGGTACATTCTAATACTATCATGTTACCTACTTAAATCTCGAAATAGGCCAACGTAATAATAGAGTGCGCGGGGTGGGCAACAACAACATCAAAAACATAAATGTGAAAATGGGAGCCAAAAGTTCAATGTTAATCTATACTTAATATTATAAAGCAGAAGAGTTTGTTTGTTTGAACGCGCTAATCTCAGGAACTACTGCTCCGATTTCAAAAATTCTTTCAGTGTTAGATAGCCCATTTATCGAGGAAGGCTATAGGCTATATATCATCACGCTAAGACCAATAGGGGCGGAGCAGTAATGAAAAATGTTACACAGACGACGTTGCACGAGTCAGCTAGTTAATAATATTTGTGATTGTGAACTTCAGAGCAAAAAAAAAGAGATTTAATTGCTCGCCAAGTTCTGTAAGTAGTCCTGAAATAAGATAAATTAAGGTTCAAGATTTTATGAATTAGAAAAACGCTTACTAAACCCACACAGTTAATTCTTTAAGACATTTTTTTACATCGGAATTTTCATGAAAATTTATTGCACGTTTTGCCGAGACGCTTCGAAGACAAAAAACTAAAGTATTTTCAGTAATTAACCAACAAACGGTGACCTCTGTTATCTTAAAATTTTCAAGATATTTTCCGCTCCTAAGAGGCTTAAAATTCAGACAACCTTTTAAGTTTTTCCGTCCGCCGGAAACATTCTTCTGGTTAAGATAGATTTTGTTTATTTTTCTTTAGGTCATAAATTGTATTTTATGGAGATTCCTGCTCTTCAACTGGCTGGCCACCTCGCCCCTCCGCACCTACGCCATTTTAAATTACACTCTAAAATTTTAGACACTAATACCTACAAATTTTTATACAATACTAGCTGACCCGCGCAACTTCGTCTGCGTCACATTTTCCATTAATGCTCCGCTTCTATTTGTCTTAGCGTGATGATATATAAGCCTTTCTCGATAAATGAGCTTTCTAACACTGAAAGATTTTTTCAAATCGGACTGTTGTTCTTGAGATTAGCGCGTTAAAGCAAGCAAAAAGAAAATTATGCGAAAAGAAGGGATCCTCTCTAAAACATGTCTTAAAATAAACTAGCTTCTGCTCGTGACTTCGTCTGCGTGGACGCAACATGCAACTTTTTGTCTCATATTTTTATCCTCGGAAATCCAAGTTTGTGAGTCTTTGCTGTTCTAACTTTCAGCCCTGAAATTACTTTGACATGTTTGTGGTCTCCTGGTACTTGTAATTCTTTGGCGCTCACAATTTCTGGCGAAAAAATACTTTGAAATATTACTGGACTCCTATTGTCTACTTGTGAATCTGCAGCGCTGACAATTCCAGCCTGGAAAATAATTTGACATCTTTCTGGTCTCCTCGTACTTGTGTATCTTTAGCGCTCACAATTCTAGCTCCAAATTACTTCAACATGATGCTGTTCTCCTGGTACTTTATCCTAAACGCTCACAATTCCAGCACCGGAAATACTTCGACATGTTTCTGGTCCACTGGTACTTTTGAATTCTAACCGCTTGCAATTTTAGCCCCGGAAATAGTTCGACATGTTTTTCTGATTTCTTGGAACTTGTGGATCTGTAGATTTCACAATTCCAGTCCGAAAAAAACTTCGACATGTTTCTGTTCTCTTGGTAAAAAATCTTGCTCAAAAATACTTTGACATGTTTATGGTCTCCTGGTGGAATGAGGTGAAAGGTGTAAATCTGAAGTACTAGCAGCAGCGAGTCTGGATTTCCACTTCATCTTCAGTGTCCATTAAGCCATGGAGGTTTCCGTGATTATCTGGATACCAGAATCATGGAGATGTAATATGGATGAGAATATCAAACAATGTAATTGCGCGGCAGGTCTAAATTCTACGCAGACGAAGCCAAGGGCAGAATCTAGTTGATAATATTAATAGGATAAGTTAAAAAAAAACTGAAACCGGTCTTGCCAAGTGGGATCGTTTTACCCAGTAACTGGGTTATGGCGATTAGCAGTCGATCCTTGTAAAAAATCACATACTACTCAGCAGCGGCTGGTTCGACTGGAAGCCGTTTCCTACATAGTTGTGTCACCGCGGCCCTGGAACGCAATGGGCATTTGGAGTAACACGAGTGGGTTTTAATCTGACACTCCCTTCCGCTCCACCCAGAGCGGAAAGAGTCATTTTATGATTTCCCATCCAAAAATTAACTGTGGAGAGGCAGATTGATCTATTTATAGGTTTGAATTTGTTTCTCTAAAACGAAACACAAAAAGCTGTAAACATAAACTAAAATAATACTGGTAAAACGACGGCCTTCCAGACAAGGAGAAGATGAAAGCACTACAATATTCATTAAACCCAGCAATATATCACGGCCTTGTACTGATCACAAATAAGCGCCTAATTTCCGAATGATTCATCGCTTGGGGATCGATTTACATTTATCATTGTGCTACAAAGACAAGAAACAGTGAACGCGATTGTGGTTAGACTGAAAATTGTAAAGGTGGTTATTTCACACTAAGTTGTCGACTGGGAAGGTGGTCACTTATTGAGTATTATTTGGTTTTTAATTGTGTTTAGAGTTAAAATTTCTTCTAAAATTAATTTGGAAATCGTATTGTGGTATCACCAATCTACACTAATATTATAAAGAATAAAGAGGAAAGATTTGTTTGTTTGTTTGAATTGAATAGGCTCCGAAACTGGACTGATTTGAAAAATTCTTTCAGCGTCAGATAGCCCATTTATCAAGAAAGGTTATAGGCTATATAATCATCCCGCTAAGACAAATAGGAGCGGAGCAATAATGGAAAATGTGACGCAGACGAAGTTGCGCGGGTCAGCTAGTAGTCTATATAATCTCGAAGGACCTAACGCTGTCATCGCTAGTTTTTTCGAGCGGTACTTTATTATTTTCAAAAATCATCTACGTGCTCTTCCGAATCGCGTGATACCACATTCATGTGTTTTGCCAGTGATTTGCCCTGCCCACTGCCACTTCAGTTTGCCGATCCTCTGGGCTATGTTGGTAACGTAACGCTGTACTAAGATCTTTTGTTATGACTGGCGAATCGGAACTTGTTTCGCTGTTTTGTTTCAATTAAAATTATATAAAATATATTTTCAGACCCTAGGGCACTGTTACATAAAACAGTAAAAAGTGGTATAACTGCCAAAGAATCCAACACAACACTAAAGATCTAATATGATATAAAAATCTCGTGTCACGGTGTTTGCTATCGAACTACTCTGAAAAGGCTTGACCGATTTTTATGCTTTTTAACCGACTTCCCAAAAAGGAGGAGGTTATCAATTCGGTTGTATGTTTTTTTTTATGTTTGTTACCTCATAACTCCGACAATTATGAAACGATTTGAAAAATCTTATTTCATCTGAAAGGATATACTTGCATATTGGTCCCATTTTAATTTTATGAAAATTGGTTACGAACTTTGGATTTTAAATCGAAATAGCTGGAATTCGTCTACTTGGATGATATTTTTATGTCATCCAAGTAATCGAAATTGCGTATTTTGCTTTTCTGCGATTTTGCAGTGGTGTTGTTAGGTGTGGGGTACCACTAAAAAGTGAAAAATAAAAAACTTTTTACAAAAAAATACAACCGACTTCCAAAAAAAAAAAAACTACAAAGTAAAAACTAACTTTGGAAGTCGGTTGTATTTTTTTGTAAAATGTTTTTTTTTTTGTGTATATTCGTTAGGTCTCAGAATATGTAGTTCGTAGGGTACCTAGTGTACCTACTTATTTATTTTTTGTCAAACCAACGTTTGCTTGGTGAGGAAGTATTTAATTATCCGTGTGTTAAATGGCATCAACAACTGTGACATGTAGGTACCTATAAAACTTCCAAACGCAGTCATACTCGTAACAAACGCATTTACTATATTACAAGTACGTTGACAGCTTCAAATAAAACATTATTTTCAAAAACATACTTTATGCTATTACTGTTATTCGTATGAAACAATGACGCGAATTATGCAGCAATGACCAATTATAAAACTGTAACTGACGGCTAACAGTGTCATTGACGTTAATCGTCATTGCACGGCGTCATCGGCGTAATGTGTGAGATAATTGATTCATAATCATCAACATTAACTTAATTGCAAGCAATTGTAGTTACATTGAATAAATTTAGTGAGCTTCTGGTGTAAAAGAGATAACGCAAAATGTGTTTATTCTGAATGATTGATTTATATCAAGTTTGTGTTTATTTATAACATTTGATACCCAAGACAAACAACCTGATAATATGATGATGAGATACACCCACTAAGAATCCCTGTAAATGAAATATATTTCATTCAAACTATTATAAATATGAATATGAGTCAGCTTGTTTGTAACCATATCACGTCCCAACGGTTTAACACCCGGTCGATTCTGTAAATATGTCGAAGTGAACGTTTGGGTGAAGTGATCACGAAATGAGTTGTCACTCCATCTTGATTATATGGATTGACAGCTCACTTCGAGATCACTTCATCTTCAACATGATAATAGAATCGCACTGCTGATTTGGATGGCACTTGGAATAAGACAAATTATTTATTTATTGGTTCACCAACAATAGGCTTGTGTCCTGAAAAAATCGAATGAGTCTGTCTAGTTAGATTATCAAAAAATATTTGACCCGTGTTTTTTCTTTTGTTACGGGAACCAAAATTGACGAAGTTACGACGCTTTTAAAATTCTCAATACGTCACACCTTCGCATAATTTTTAGTGAGTCGTGACGTCACGAGCCCCCACTCCCGATTTTTGATGCGTTTTATCTTTGTCAATATTCGTTGATTTACAAAAACAAAAAATACGTCGTGTCCATTATTTCAATACTCTAACTGACAGACTAAATAGTTTTGAAATTTGTGGATGATGGAATATAGCCTATTGTTCACACTGCTTTTCAAAATAGAATGCAATAAACCGTTATACATTAGTGCAACAATCACTTAAAGGTGAACACCGCATGCATATAATAATAATAATAATAAACTATTTGCTCCTAACAACTTGCAACTGATGAAGCTACTGAAGGTAACAGAAAACTTCAGTAGCGCCATCAGGATGGAATTTGGTGTGGATAAATGTGCGGTCATGCATGTAAAGCGAGGGGAGATTATGGAATCCGTGGGAACACAACTCTCGGATTCCATACACCTAAGGTCCCTCTCCTCAACCGAAACTTACAAGTATTTGGGTATGTCGGAAGCATTAGGCATCAATGCTGCTGATATGAAACAATCGTTGAAGGAGCGCTTCTTTGGCCGCCTGAATAAAGTACTTAACAGTCTTTTATCAGGCGGAAACAAGGTGCGCGCCTTCAACGGTTGGGTCATGCCGGTTTTGATGTACTCTTTCGGCATACTCAAATGGACTCAGACAGAACTTGACGCCCTGGATAGAAGGGTACGCTCACTGCTTACCGCAAATCGGATGCATCACCCACGGTCATCGGTGATGAGGCTGTATATCCCGCGGAAGTGCGGGGGTCGTGGCTTCTTAAATACTAAGACCCTGCACAACCGTGAGGTATGCAGCCTTAGGAAATACTTCCTAGAGGCCGACGTGGGTATGCATCGAGATGTGGTAGCGGTGGACAAAGGCCTTACCGCGCTCTCCTTGGCTAATGAGAACTGGCGCAAACCTGTGGTATTAGATACTAACGACCGCAGGGAAGTATGGCAGAGCAAGGAGCTTCACGGACGCTTTTATCGGGTCCTACATGGGCCCGATGTAGACTTTTTAGCGTCCGTAGCCTGGCTGCGTTTTGGTGACCTCTTTGGGGAAACCGAAGGTTTTGTCTGTGCGATCATGGACGAAGTTATGATGACGAACAACTACCGGAAATATATTGTGAAGGACGGTACGGTTGACATATGTCGGGCATGTCACCGACCCGGGGAATCCATCCGCCACATTATTTCCGGTTGTTCTAGTCTGGCTAACGGAGACTATTTGCACAGGCACAACCTTGTAGCCAGGGTCATCCACCAGCAACTTGCTTTGAAGTACAATCTTGTGGAATCGGAAGTACCGTACTATAGGTATGTGCCCGACCCAGTTCTCGAAAATGGCAATTGCACGTTGTACTGGGATCGGTCTATCATCACTGACAGGACTATTGTTGCCAATAAGCCTGACATAGTGGTGATAGACCGACTAGAGCGTCGCGCAATGATTGTTGATATAGCAGTCCCTCATGACGAGAACCTCGTGAAGTCTGAGAAAGAGAAACAAAGTAAGTATCTTGACTTGGCTCGCGAGGTTGTCGACATGTGGGATGTGAACACAGCAGTCATTGTGCCGATAGTCGTGACGGCCAATGGCATAATTGCCAAGAGCCTCGACCAACACCTCAAGAGGCTCTCGTTGGGCAGCTGGATCAAGGGCTTGATCCAGAAAGCAGTACTCCTGGACACGGCGCGTATTGTGAGGAGGTTCCTCTCTCGGAAGCCCTGACCACCGGTAGCTTGGACCCTGTTCCCGATGCCGGTGGGCTACTATTTTTTATATTTTTAAATGTTTTTTTATTAGTTTTGTACAAATATTTAAAAATGTAGAAAATATGTAAATAAAAATGAATAAACGAAATAATAATAATAAAGGATCAAAGGCTTGATCCAGAAAGCAGTGCTCCTGGACACGGCGCGTATTGTGAGGAGGTTCCTCTCTCGGGAGCCCTGACCACCGGTAGCTTGGACCCTGTTCCCGATGCCGGTGGGCTACTATTTTTTTATATTTTTAAATGTTTTTTTATTAGTTTTATACAAATATTTAAAAATGTAGAAAATATGTATATAAAAATGAATAAACGAAATAATAATAAAGCATAAGGGAAGCGGCGGGGGGCGCTATCGGTGGAAGTGTGCAGCGCATGCGATGGACACAAGCCACAAGACACAAGTTTGACGAACAACAACTAAATTTTGATTGTTTTTTCTTCTTGGCGAAAACTGATAAAGAAATAATACAATATGGTTTCAACATTTACTTCAAAATAAAAAGCCCTATCTATTGATATAACTTTTATATATATTCGTGATAAAATCTCTTAGCAGTACACGTTTAAAATTGTAATTTAGTGTCATGTTTGATAAAAAAAAGTATCGAGCCAATCATTCTAAATCGCGTTTCTATCTTTACGATTTACTTGAGGGTATGTTCAATTTTTATGTAATGATTTTTATTTATTAAAAAACTCATAATTAATTAGATTTTCAGATGTTCAAAAATCTTAAACGCTCATACTTTGGGGCTACAGAGGGGGGAACTAACTTGACTGCGTACCGTGGTCGGATGCTCTCTCTGTTTCAGGTACTTGAGCCAGCTGTCAACGTTTCAGCAGAACGATTATCGGAATAGGTGCGGGTCATCCAGCGTAACCATATGTTGGATGAAGCCGTACCTGATAGACTGCGTCTGGAATCACGGAACATAGCCGCGTCTCACCAGCTTCGCCACCGGCTGCGGTGCAAATGTTGTAACCAGTGTAAGTGTTTCACCGCGACCCGACTGCGTCGGTGAAGATGATGATGGCGGGGCTATATCCGTGAGTACCCAGTGCAATGAGCGATTGAGGAGCGCTTTGGAGGATGCTTTCCGAGAGTATCGCTCCACACCGCCAGAGCTTAGGCCTCGGCTACCTCGTTTACCCATGCAATCAAATTTCCTAATAATCCATGTGTTAAATGACAGACTAAATAGTTTTGCAATTTGTGGATGATGGATATATCGTGAGCGAAACCGCGTTCTATGGCTAGTTTAAAATAAGAATAATTTTAGGCGTGAAATATCCCGACATGGCCTTAATTAAACCAAACATTCAAAGACATGATGTTTAATGTCATTAGTTATGCACTTTGCATGCTTCTGCGTTTTACACGTAGATAGGTGCCCTTGGGAGACATGACGTCACAGTTAATCTAATTAAAGCTGTCACTAATTACTTGTTAGAAACCGGAACATGTAGCGACAATTATCTCCTACAACAAACAAAGGATTTTTGGCTATTGTGCCATTTTAAAATTAGGGGTCAATGTTGCTCGTGGCTAAATAATAACAGCCGCATGGGTTGATTTGTGGATTTGTAAGTTAGTCTCTGGATGGAGGTGACCATCACAACATACCGAGACTCCCCCGTTTAGTCGTTGGTCCCGGCTGTCATTTGTCAGCCGGTTTTTGGCAGTCGTTATGGATACTCAGAACCCAGAAAGTCTGACATTAGTAGGTACTAGGTACCAAGGAGTAGGTACTAGGTACCGTGTTACCAAGTTTATGGGTTATGGAGATATGGTAGGCAGCCGCTCCAAGTAATATACTGGTCACTGGTATTCTGCTGAATGCGATTTGGCTCCTGTAGAGTTGGGAAAAGATTAGGCATATGATGATGAATGTTGCTTTGAATCCTACTAATATTATAAATGCGAAAGTTTGTGAGTATGTATGAATGTTTGTTACTCTTTCACGCAAATACTACTAAACCGATTGCGATGAAGAAATGGTATGTAGGTAATTGAAGACTCAGAATAACACTTAGATGTGTATAGACACGCTTAGATGTGTAATTGAATAATGATCTAATCTACTTTTTATCCCGGAGTTCCCAAGGGATCGGGATTGACACGGGAATAACGAGAATTTATACGCGGACGAAGTCGCGGGCGGCCTTAATTAAAAAACCTCGACTTAAAAAATATTATATATAATACATCAACCATAAATATCCGTCGGGGGTTGCCATCATTATTTTACATTTCAACCTAAATATAAGTAAAAAATAAGTATAACAATAAAATATCTCTAATATTATTCACTTTACTATAAAACAGCAAAAAAAAACTTGTTCATTAATGGCTGCCTCGGGCGGATATACTTGGATATAATATTGCCGCGAAACTCACTCATGCAGGTAGCTGGTCCCAAGAATGAAATTAGGGCATAATAGTTATATTTGAATACTTTTAAGTATCTATTTTATTTCAACCAACAGTGGTTATTAGTCCAATAATTTTCTGCTTTAAATTCGAAAGAATTTTCTTGTCTAGTTGGAACTGTTTTAGCCAGCTTGCATTCTGTGACGATCTCTTAAGTAGGCCATCTCCACAGTACGTACAAAGATAAAAATAACCAAAGAAAATATATCTTGAAACGTAATTTCATAATTCAACCATATTTTTTCGTAAATTAGGATTTCTAATAGCTCGGTAATGAAATTCCAAAATTATTATTAAATATCAGAGAATGTCGCGGTCATATTGAATATTACAAAAGGTTTCAGTCCGATAATGAATTCTTTGACGATGGTTTTAATTTTCCTTAAAACCGAAATTAAATGTGCCCTGTTCAATTAAACGAATAATTATTGTTAATTTATTAAATATTAAAACAGGAATGATTTCGGATTGATTGTCTGGGCTGAGATAAAAATGGTTAAGTGGTAAAAGAATATTTTTATTAATGGTCAGAATGAAGATATTACCTCTTCATGTTTTAATAGCTTAAGCACTTAGCACCGAGGAAACGATACGTAACTGGCAGTTGTATGATCCCGTGCTGCATCGTTATAACTTTACTTTTAGTTATAATTAATATGTAAGATATTTAATTATTCACTCTATAAATTGTATAGATACCTTAAAAACACGATTACTTGTAGTTTCCTCGATAGAAAAACAAAATCAAAGTAATCTCTAAAAACAAAATAAACCCTCAGTACGGCGTAAATACCCCAATCAGTTTTCAGGAAGGTTATCAGTTTTTTAATAATAATAAAACTAGATACATGTTTTCTATAAAGTTTACATTTCACATTTTAAAAATGTGTATTTATATTAAGGCCGTACCCTGACCAAATAACCTTGAGCATTTTTTCCCTCAATAACAGCGCAAGAGATACGCTCAGAATGTTGAATAAAATCGTTATAAAATCTAATTTTGGTCGTTTGAAAAATACATTTCTACCAAAATGCTCATATTTAAATTGCCTATCCATTAGTGTAAGTACAAAATCAAAATAATCGTTAGTTTTCGAGAAGATGCATGTTTTCAGTATTTTTTCTCATTTCTGTAGTTTCGTTGTGAGGAGATTAATTAAACATTATACTTAGTAATAAAAAATAAAAATCTACCATTTTGAAGCCAAGATTATGTAGAAATTTAATGTAATTTTTATAAGTTGATACTTCTTTTAGATAACGAGTAGATAGCTCCAAAAAACTGCACAAAAAACGGCTAGCGCTGCGTTTTGCTCGGGGACGCGCCTTAATAATACGAACGAAATATGTTATCTAAAATAGCGCGCGTTCTCCGTCCAATCTAGCTAGAGCCGCCTCGCTTCCCCCCTATCCGCATTAGTCCTGTTTCGACCGTCGGACATAGAAGAAGTCTGTGTCTTGCGCCTACGTACGGTTTTCGCTTGCGCTGCACACATTTACGGACCGCTTAGAATAGATACCTAAACAAATAGCTCGATCGTGAAACAATAATTTAAAATACATAATATTGTTAGGCACATGGCATTGTTGTATAATCACTACATATTATAAAACAAAGTCCTCCACCGCATCTGTCTGTCTGTCTATTCGCGATAAACTCAAAACCTATTGCACCGATTTTCATGCTGTTTTCACTAATGGATAGTGTAGTTCTCGAGGAAGGTTTTAGTATATAATTTGTCAAGCGAGTGAAGCCGCTAGTGGCGTCAGCTAGTGGTATAATAATTACTTATGAGCGTTTTAATACTGTCGGGCTATTAATAGATACCTACCTAAACAGCAATACGATTCTGTTAACATGTCGAAGTGAACACTTGGGTGAACTGCTCACAAAGTGAGCTGTCAATGCATACAATCAAGATGGAGTGACAGCTCATTTCGACGACACGGTTGGCGCAGTGGTTGAGCGATTGACTGCTGCGCAGCATGTCGCGGGTTAGATTCCCGCACGGAAGAAATATTTGTACGACCTACAAGTATTTGTTCCGAGTCTGGGTGTTTCATTAACTCGGCGTTTTTCTGGTGGTCGCCACTGTTGATTCTGGCTTTCAGGAGTTGCAGTGGTTGGGAATGTGTGGCGGGCTTGTCCCATTAAAAAAAAAAAAAAAAAAGTCTGGGTGTTTTTCTATCTATAATATGTCTGTATTTCCAAAAATAAATGTATATAAGTAGTTTATCAGCCATCTCGTTACCATAACACATGCTTAGCTTGGGCCTATATGGCGTTGTGTGAATGTCCAAGGATATTATATTATATTATTTCGTGATCACTTCACCCATGTATTCACTTCTACATATATATAGAACTAGCTGACCCACGCAACTTTGTCTGCGTCACATTTTCCATTAATGCTCGGCTCCTTTTAGTCTTAGCGTGATGATATATAGCCTATAACCTCACTGGATAAATGGGCTGTCTAATACTGAAAGAATTTTTCAAAATCGGACCAGTAGTTCCTGACCTTAGAATAATAACGCATAGAAACCTAGTACGAGTGCAAAAAGTGAGGCAACTAAAACTTAGCCTAATCCGTCAAACTTAGCCGCCAGGCCGTCAGTACTCAATGTCACGTTCCGTCGAACACAGCTCGCGAGTAAATAATTGAAAATGACAGTTTGTTGCGTGAAAGGATGTTATAGCACATCAGGAAAACAAAAAAATGTGATAAAATAACATTTCACAAATAAGTACTCACATTCTATGCACTATTTTTACGTAAATCGATAAATAAAACAAAATTCTAATAACCTAACTTGTCATAACACAGTGTTGCTATTTGTGAGGAAAAAATACCCACATTGCTTTCATTCATGTTTTTCATTTTTGTAATTTTAAAATACAATACTTACTGTTAATTCATATCAAACCCGATGTTTTAACATTGTTTATAATTATAAGCCATCAAGCATTCTAAACGCATTGAACAATATCTCATTCTTTATTCGATTTATTTCCTTTTATTTTGAAATAAATTGAATTATACCTTCCGAAAAAATATGTCATATTACATGAAAAATCATGTTTACCTTTTCCAGTTCCCAACAACATAAAATACTTGCCTTGATAGCAAAATAGTAATACGTCTTCCCATATTTTGTGGGTAGCGGCTTAGTAATGGTATCACTGAAAGCTATATCTGTGTGCGTTAGAGGAACGTAGACACATTCGGCTCACGCACACAAAGAAAATGAAGTGGACACACGATTTTGCTCGGGTTTTGTTCTAGACGCGGCTTCTATGCGTTATTATTCTAAGTTCCTGACATTACCGCCTACATGCAAACTTAAAAACAAATGTTACCTCTTTATAATATTAGTATAGATTGACCGGCTGTACCTGATGGACCACCTCACGTTATTTCATACAAACTCAGAAGTACTTATACCAAACTTGGAAATAAATAAAGAAGATCTTAATTAAACTGAAAAAAGAGAGATTACCAGTATGCTCCCACTGCCACTATTTCTTAAGTTTTTAACTGATTTTATAGACCTTACTTGGGTCTAAAAAGTTTGAGTTTTTATTAAGTTTTCAGAAAACCGATTAATTGAATTTCAGCCTTATGGACACAACTCGTAAGTATTTTTTCACGTACTGCTTATGTGTCTAAAATCAATAAAAAATAATAGAGCAATTTCATAAAGTTTGTAACATTGCAAAGCAAATTGACCCTCCCACATTTGGTCCCAAAAGTACGAACAGTACCTACCTACACCTGTTATAAAACTTCCTATTGATTTAATGTCCCAAACGGGCCTTCACCGGTCGCCTCTGATTGACATTGGCTTAACTTTCCGCACATTTATATTCCCTTTTACCTTCCTCTGGGGCAAACTAAACTTTTATACCTTTTTGAAATTTCTTTTAATATAACCTTAGAGATTGACTCAGTATCAATTTTCCTCTTTTAAAGATGAAAAGTTTTAAAAAAATAGTTTGTTGGAACATTTATATGTAGTATATGGAAATTTGATATACTTTGACGATTAACGCCAAAATTGCAAGTAAGTTTTCGTGTTAGAGACACAAAATATATAGGTATACCATAAATATAGGCACCAATAAATAATTATATGTCAATTTGTGTAAAAAGCTGTATGTCAGTTTCCATACAAAGAAGATGTTTCAAAATGGGCCAGGTCTATGTAGGTACACTACCTCAAAAAAAAACCGGCCAAGTCAGACTCGCGCACGAGGGTTCCGTACAAACCTGTACCTAGGTATATATTATAAGCAAAAGTAAACCAATTTAAAAAAAAAAATTGAGTTTCATTTCTAAGTATGGGAAACCCCCAAAATTTATTATTTTTTCTATTTTTGTGTGAAAATCTTAATGCGGTTCACAGAATACATCGTCAATAAATAAAAATGACAGCATACCGCCATTATCGGTTGTTGTGTGTGTTGCAATTTCAAGTATTTATTCTTGTGCTTTACCAGCTAACAAAGCTATTTAAAAAAATTGGACATTTGAGAACTGTTTTGAATGTATTTCCCTATTTTTGAGTGAAGTGTACAAGGACCTGGCCTAGGCTCCATACATTTTGGAACATCTCTTTTACGATTACGTCTAAGCGATCGAGTACGTATAAAATCTAAAGGCAAGTGATGGACAGGATTAAACCTTTATAAAACTTTTTTATTTTCTTTTCTTACTTTTTAAAAGTCTTTAATAATGCGCATAGCAAAAAGTAGAACTCTCTGCCTGCATCTGTGTTTCCGAACGCATGCAACCCTAATCTCTTCAAAGTTGAACAGGCTTGTTCTATGTAAGCACGGTCCTTCGTCAACTTTGTGTCTGTCATCTCTGAACTAGACTCAAGAGTCAAGAGCAAACCCATCTCACACAAAAAAGAATGTTCTAGAAAGCTACATGGCATTTGTTATTCGTTCGAACAAGCTATGCACAGACTATACCTAACACGCTAAATTAGTGTTCATAACAGCAATATTATGTACGTAACTAAGCTGTATTATATTTCGTATGCGATCATGTATTACACTTTAATACCTACGCGTCCGAAAGGGCCATTCAGTTCCAAAGGTGAGCTTTATACTCTAGTCAAACTTTGACGCTTTTCAATTGCATACAACTAAGTCTTGCAATTAAATAGCTTAGCTTTCGAGAACGTGCCGTGAAACTTTATATTACTGTTATATTTAAGCCAGCAATTTGTGGGCAAGAAACTAGTTGCAATGAAAAACCACTTTAATTTACAAAGTGTCGAAAGTACTCACTCTGAAAGTCTTTAATCCTAAGGTCACAGAACTAAAGTTAACTCTGAATTTTACTTGCTAATGATTTCCAACTAAAGCACAGTATTTTTCTTTTAAATAAAGATTACTTTGGATTTTCGGATAATAGATTATTCCGGAGACGAACAGGCTTAGTTATTATTGATTTTGCGTTTTGTTGGTTTTTGGGACGACGTTTTGTAACGCTTCGGCTGAAAGGACCAGAGGTTGATATTTTATATTTTAGATGCTTAGTTAAAATGTTCCTCTCTTGTTTTAGCAAAATTAATACGGTTTTTAGTAACGTGTTTGTAGTTGACTCAAAATGTTAAACAATATTTGTTCATGGCATTTGTCATTACTGTTAGAAACTCATCTTTTATTGTTAATAGTGCCTGAAGATATTTGTACAATATCACTGTTGTTGACAAAATATAAATGAAAAGGAAGTAACTTGTAAACGTTGTTTGCACAAAAGACCAAGCAAATATTGAATAGGTAAACAAAATAAATTGTTATTTCAGTATATCGTCGAAGATCATAAATAATGGTAAATCAGAGTTGGATAAATCATCAAACGATCCGTATAATACCAGATGATAACCACATCAGGGTGGGTTGCCATCTCGAAGGTAAACAAATACGTCAATATATCATCCGCTATCCCACACGATAGAATAAATATCAATATATACGATATTTAGCTTATGAACACACATGAAAACAACCTCAAGTCCCAATAGAATATTTCTATTTATTGAAACACAAAGTAGAAGCGACAGGAAGAAAAATAAATACGCGTGGTTGGGGGAAAGTTAATCAAATTCCCGAGATAGAAGACGCTAGTTATCAAAGAAAACCTTCGATTGATGCCCAACGGCAGAATCCTATATTAAGTATTATTTATGAATGGAACCGTATTATTATTTTAGTGAACACTTATCGCTGAGTTTTTTAGGGTTCCGTACCCAAAGGGTAACCAACGGAACCCTACTACTAAGCCTTCGCTGTCCGTCCGTCTGTCTGTCAGCGGGCCGTACCTCAAAAACCGTAACAGGCGGGCAGTTTAAATTATCACGGAGTGTGTATTTCTGTTACTAAAAAAAGGTTACTTAAAAAAAGAATGTTTATTGCTTCAACCTAAATAACTTATTTTTCAACAATCCTTTCAAGCAAATAGTTTGCTTGTATTAGGATGCTCCGCCCTTCCCCAGGTTATGTAATTGTTATTAGGTTATTGAGCCTTGTAACGTTACGTTTTACCGGGGAAGCCTGTAAAATGTGAGGTCACATATAGCACTCACCTATCTAGGAGGGGAATGCGTGCTAAAAGGGAAAAGGACAAATAAATAGTATAAAGATTTAATGAATTACACCACTTATATAAGAAACGGCTGATGAATGATTATGATGAGCTGACGTGAGATGAAAATGAAGTCTTCCTTGAAGAACCGGAGGACTGGAGGGTCCGTTGAAGAACCGGAGGGCCGGCAGGGTCCGTTGAAGAACCGGAGGACTGGAGGGTCGTCACTCTTCAGAGGGCTGGAGAGGATGGGCCGAGTAACTTCTTCCTCCCAGGCTCGTTCAGCCCAGGCATCAAGGTGTCCTTTAAAGGCGGCAAGGAGAGAGGCCGACTTATCAGGTTCGAGGAGGTAAACTTAGAAAACGTCCTCTAAGTCAGGAGGGAGGGCGACTTCTCTGGTTCCCTGGAGGCAAACTGTCCTCTCAATCACTCTTAGGAAACTTTTCCGAGTTGTGGCTTATCTCAGCTCCAAACGTAGACTCACCATTTCTTTACGACGGCTCTAAAATGAAGGCTCGCTTTTATTTTGAATTTGATATGAGTTTCTAGAATTTGATGGAAAAGGAAAAATTGACTTTATGAAGGTCTGATGACAGTTTCATATGCGACCTAAAACTCCTAGATAACTTCAGAATACAAATAAAAAGAAAACTAGGTCTGTCTAAATGACAATGTCATAAAACAAGAAATGTAAACAAAGCATTGAAGATAGCTAATTTGCAGAAAAACTTAGAAAATACAAATTAAAAAGAATCTAGGAATCAAGTTATGGCTATGCAGCTATGTATTAATTTATCTAGGAAGTTTATAGAGAGCGTAAGTACAAAACAATAAGACACACTACATTACCCCGAAAACCCCGGAAAAATTTTGAATGCAATGAAAAATTTTTTCTTGTTTAGTAATTCAAGAGAGCAACAATAGAAGAACAGTAACTAGGTAGTTAAAATTAAATTAAATTAGTATTTACAATGATACAGTAAGTAAAAAAAATAATACTATATTACCCAAAACCAAAGAAAGTTGACCACTAGGAAAATTTAGAGGTTGAAAATAAAACCTTGCTCTTTCACACACCTTACATCAAACTAGGATACCTTTCACACTTCCTCAAACATACATCAGCATCATACTTAGGGGATACGGTTCACATTCAATGACGCGTACTCCACAAGGGATTATTTTTAAGGTTTACGAAGGCTTATTTATTTTATTAGGTGTCGTAACCCGCACCTTTTTTAAAACCCATTAAATTAAAGTTAAATAGTTATAAATTTTTCTGCTTAGAAAATCAGTCCAAGGTTTATAGCATAAAGTGCTTAAGAAAAGCCTTCAAGCTTAAGTCAAGGGTTCAAGGAGATTCAAGACTAAGGATACATAAGCCTTCGAGTTTCAAGTATTCAAGTAAGTTTAAAAAAAAAATATTATCTATATACACTAAGGCTTATTTTACGAGTTATAAAACCGCTCGACACAATGACTTATTTTACGAGTTGTGTACCGCTCAACAATAAAAAAAATTATACAAGCCAAAAAGTTTTTGAAAAGGAGAAGTGATACCGTTCTTAATTCTAAATGATTTTTACAAGAGTCAAACAAGTACCTAATATAATATATAAAATTAAAATAAGAATTTTGAACAAAAACAAGTAATAAGAAGACTATACTAAGATTTTTTTATAAACATCGAGATAAGTACTAAAATTAAAACATGAGCATGTAAAAACAAAATAGACAAAATTAAACTTTAAAGTCTTTTAAATGCCATTTTCCCCTTAGACCGTTCTGATCTTCCAAAATGAATACAAGCGGTGACAATTTCTCAACCACTGTACTTTTAATATATTTAGGTGCTAACTTGGCACTAAAATAGTTGCCAGCGTTACTAAGAACGTAATTTTTACGCGAGACGGTATCCCCGATATTAAATTCTTTAAAACTACGCCTAGTGTTATAATGAGATGCGTTTTTTTTATGAGCCATGTATAGTGCAATCTGTACCTTATCAAAGATGACCGATAATAACCTATATATATATTCCTCGGGATATTTATGCCGCTAACATAGGTTAGCGGCATAAATATCCCGAGGAAGAAAAATTATTTCGTCTAGATTCGGGCAACTAGAATAAAATGAACCACATGTTATGATTTCTCGGCCAAAGACCAGAAAAGATGGGGAGAAACCTGTCGCGACATTTACTGAGCTATTTAGTGCTAATTGAATTTTTTGTAACGGAGTATCCCATGTACGGTGATCATCACCGACTAACTGTGATAACGCCGTGATAATTGTTCTATTATAACGTTCAGTTGGATTTACTTGTGGGCAATATTTAGGTGAATAAAATATAAAAGGAACTTTATATTTATTTAAAAAATTTTGAAACTCATTAGATTGAAATTGTGAGCCGTTATCCATAATAATGGTTTGTGGTACACCATGAACCAAAAATACAAAGTTTTCAAGATGTTGAATAATATTAGTAGCTGTAGCGCGTTTAATAGGAAAAATAAGGCAGTATTTTGAAAACGAACACGTAATCACGAGAATATATTGATTACGCTGTCTCGTCATAGGCAAAGGACCCATAAGGTCCAATGATATATTTTGAAAAGGCCTCGAGCAAATTTTTGGATTACCCATGAGACCATAAGGTGAATGATTTGAATGTTTATAGGCAAGACATGTTTCGCAAGTAGAACACACTTTTGCCACTTCTCTAAACATGCCAGACCAGTAATATCTTAAGGAAAGCTTTTTATAAGTTTTAAAAATACCTATGTGAGGATTATTATTTACCAAGCCATGGCAAGATTTTGTCAGGTCCAGCCTCTCAGAGGGAGGAGGAATTTCCTTCCATGAAAAATCTTCATTAAGATCATTGCTTGAGTTAGAATAACGATATAGCTTATTATCGCGGATTTTATAGTTTGGATAATCATCAGGGTTATCGCGACATTTAGTAAAAAGTTTATTAAAATGTTCCAATTGACACGCGTTGTCCCTAGACACAGGTGCAACACCATCAAGAATGAGTTTATTAGGACCCTTATAACGAGAAAGTAAGTCCGGGACTACATTATCCTTTCCTTTTTTATGTTTCAGAACAAAATCAAAACATGATAATCGAAGAGACCATCGAGCTAATCTCCCAGAAGGATTAGTCAGGTTCAAGAACCATTTCAGTGCGGCATGGTCAGTGTAAACTGTAAAGAGTTTTCCATTATCAAGATAACAACACCAATGTTCAAGTGCAGCAATAACAGCTAATGTTTCGCGTTCAGTAGTAGAATAATTTTGTTCATGTTTACTAAGAGTTCTGCTCATATACGCTATAACCACTTCGACATCGTTTTGTTTTTGAGTCAACATGGCTCCTATACCATAATTAGAAGCGTCACAATGAACAGAATAAGGAAGGTCAAAATCAGGACAGGCTAAAATCGGGGTCGAAGTCAAACATTCTTTTAATTTTGCAAAACTTAAATCTGCTTCCGGATTCCAAACAAATTTTTTTGGAGAATTTTTCCCAGCAGACGTCAATTTGCAGAGGGGTGCGGCAATAGAGCTGAAATTCGGGATGAAGCGACGGAACCAACTACATGTACCCAAGAATTGTCTAACTTCTTTTTTAGAAGTTGGAATAGGATAAACTAAAATAGCCTCAATTTTACCAGGATCAGCTCGTAGTCCTTGCTCATCTACTACATAACCAAGGTATTTGAGTTCTTTACGAAAAAACTTACTTTTTTCAAAGTTAATAGTAAGACCAGCGTAAGAAAGCTTTTTGTGAACTTTAAGTAACAGAGAAATATGTTCCTCAAATGTGGAACTGATGATTATAATATCGTCTAAATAACAAAATACTTTATTATCGAACTCAGGAGTAAATAAGTGATCCATGAGTCTTTGTTGAGTCGCAGGACTGTTAGATAGACCGAAAGGCATTACCGTAAATCTAAATGAACCTCTGCCAGGGACATAAAAGCCAGTTTTATCCCTATCTTCTGGATGTAAAGGAATTTCCCAAAAAGCTTTAGCAATATCTATGCTAGATAGATACTTACAGCCTTTAAGATTATCAAGTATTTCAGAAATAAAAGGAAGGCTATAAGCGTCCTTGCGAGTAACTGAATTCAATTTCCTACTATCAACACAGAAACGCCATTCGCCATTTGACTTGGGCGTAATAAGGACAGGAGATAACCAAGGACTTTCGCACCTTTCGATAACTTTTAATTCGAGCATTTTATCGACTTCATCAATTAGAATCTTTTGCTTTTCAGGAGATAAGCGATAACAACGTTGTTTTATAGGTAAGGCATCACCTGTATTAATTCGATGGCAAATTAAATCAGTCAGACTTAGTTGACCTTTTTTTTCAAAGGAAATGTCTTTAAAACGTTCGATCAAATTTTCAGCTGGTTTTTCAGCTCTAATAGTCACCTCATATTCGAGTTCTGGTTTGTTTAAGTACGAGTATTTTATTAGCTTATCCATGTTTAGATTAAAAAGGTATTACCAACTTTAATAATAGTACCGATATTTGTCACCACAAATAAACAACCATGGAACTTTATAAAGCCATGCTTGGAACACTATGTCCGTTACCTAGCAACGAATGATGTCAAATAAACAAGTCAAACGAAAATTATTTTTTCCGTAATTTATTTGAAGAGTATGCTTAAAAGGTTTTGGTGTTATTTAATAAGAGTATCACCAAAACTATTATAGCTCCTTCTAAGATCATGTAAACTCCCGTATCACAGATTTATAATCTAGGATCAAGTAATTTTTACGAAAACTTCATAAAGATTGCACTAGTGGTAATGAATCGAACGATGATGAAGTAACGTTTAAAGTGTAAGTTTCAGAATATATGATGAAGCAATTGTAATGGGTGTAACGTAGTTGTTTAGGTATGTATAAACGTCTACAGGATACTCTCCTGTGTCTGTCGTAAAGTAACCAATCTCCAACCTTGGTAGCGCCCACGAATGGATATAGAAACGCATCCAAGAGGCCCCACGTTGGGCGCCAATCTGTAACGTTACGTTTTACCGGGGAAGCCTGTAAAATGTGAGGTCACATATAGCACTCACCTATCTAGGAGGGGAATGCGTGCTAAAAGGGAAAAGGACAAATAAATAGTATAAAGATTTAATGAATTACACCACTTATATAAGAAACGGCTGATGAATGATTATGATGAGCTGACGTGAGATGAAAATGAAGTCTTCCTTGAAGAACCGGAGGACTGGAGGGTCCGTTGAAGAACCGGAGGGCCGGCAGGGTCCGTTGAAGAACCGGAGGACTGGAGGGTCGTCACTCTTCAGAGGGCTGGAGAGGATGGGCCGAGTAACTTCTTCCTCCCAGGCTCGTTCAGCCCAGGCATCAAGGTGTCCTTTAAAGGCGGCAAGGAGAGAGGCCGACTTATCAGGTTCGAGGAGGTAAACTTAGAAAACGTCCTCTAAGTCAGGAGGGAGGGCGACTTCTCTGGTTCCCTGGAGGCAAACTGTCCTCTCAATCACTCTTAGGAAACTTTTCCGAGTTGTGGCTTATCTCACCTCTAAACGTAGACTCACCATTTCTTTACGACGGCTCTAAAATGAAGGCTCGCTTTTATTTTGAATTTGATATGAGTTTCTAGAATTTGATGGAAAAGGAAAAATTGACTTTATGAAGGTCTGATGACAGTTTCATATGCGACCTAAAACTCCTAGCTAACTTCAGAATACAAATAAAAAGAAAACTAGGTCTGTCTAAATGACAATGTCATAAAACAAGAAATGTAAACAAAGCATTGAAGATAGCTAATTTGCAGAAAAACTTAGAAAATACAAATTAAAAAGAATCTAGGAATCAAGTTATGGCTATGCAGCTATGTATTAATTTATCTAGGAAGTTTATAGAGAGCGTAAGTACAAAACAATAAGACACACTACAGCCTGCACAAGATATTATATAAACATAGACAAATTAAAATGAAAGAAATGAGTGGATACAGTATTTTCACAGAAGCAAAGAAACACGCTGGGATGTGTGTTATGTGTGCGATGATGTGGAGGTGAATATGAATATGTATGTGAGAAGTGGGTGAGAGTAGGTACTTACTCTCACCCACATATTATACAGGTGGGGATTTGTTATCTACTGTTATTTGAGGTAAAATAACAACAAATAATAACAAATATAAATTAAAGGCTCCCTATATATTGTTTACAAGAAACGGGTTTTTTTTTTCGGTTTATGGTACGGAACCCTTCGTGTGAGAGTCTGACTCTCACTTGGCTGTTTTTTTTTTTTGTGTAATGGGAAGCAATACGGCTTAGACCAAATTTCAATCTAACTTTGTACATCTAAGTCTGCAGCGCGAACTATTTGGGAGCCGCAGAGCTGCTGAGTCAGATGTATGACGAGGCAGAATGGATCCGCTCGTACCAGTATGTTCCAAACCTATTGTTACATTTCAGGAATTGCGAGCGATATTAGTAAGATGGATTGAATCTGCTAAGCTGGAAGCATCTATCATGCATTGAATATGTTTTAAGTGTGCTGTACCTACCAATCTAAACCTTGAGCTTTAATGATGAGTTTTCTCTGTAAATCATAATAATTTTTAGGGTTCCGTACCAAAAGGGTAAAATGGGGTACTATTATTAAGACTCCACTGTCCGTCTGTCGCCAGGCTGTATATCATGAACCCTGATATTTAGACACTTGACATTTTCACACATGATGTAATTATATTGCCGCTATAACAATAAATACTAAAAAAACAGAATTAAATTAATATTTAAGGGGGCCCATACAACAAACGTGATTTTTTGGCGTTTTTAATAGTTAATGTGTACGAAACTCTTCGTGCGCGAGTCCGACTCGTACATGGCCAATTTTTTTTTTGCACTTTGCCATATTTGGTGATTACTTGAAAAAAATGCGAAACTAAATTATTCATAGTTAAACCGATGTATTACCAATTTTTGATAAGCGTTAAAAGTAAATGCCTGAAGTAATTAGTCTTTGGGTCACCATTTTTACTTAAGATATTTCATATTTCAGAGCATGTAAGTAGGGGCCCTACATGGCTAGTGTACCGAATCTCACATAAATTTCGATCAAGTCGTTAATTACGAAGTTGTTATCTAAAATCGAAAACGCTTTTAGATTCACGCCACTTTTTAGATGGAAATATTTCCACGCAGACCATATTTTAATATCAATGGGTTCCTTTCTTCAACATAGAAAGGAGTAAAGATAATAATTACGCTTAGGAATATTCTGAAAAATTACAATCCAATCCGAATGAAAAGTTTTCTGTATTTTTGAATTTTCGCTTTTCTTTGTTTCGTCTATTAAAGTTGCGATTAAGGAATTCCATTCAAAGTAGAACGGATGGTAAGTATTTCAGAACTTGGTAAATTGAAACAGAGTTGTTGCATCTGTCTTTTTCTAACAATGAGGTGACGGAAAAGGACATAAATATTTTCTCGCGACGGCAACGGATTAGTTCACTAGCTGGATTGTTGGTTGTTTAATTTATAGCGTGGCCGGGATTGTTAATAACATTGTTAGAGAAGATTTGACGTCTGGACAGTCAACTGGTGAAATAGGACGCTAACAATTTGTTCCCTGTCATTGTATTACTGGTATTCAGGCTAATTAATTTCAGCACTAGCGTTCATTCGTTTGGTTTAGATAAAAAGTATAGTGAAATAATTGGCTATGCTTTTTTCAGTGTGTGTTTATTCAATACATGTCTAATTGATAGAGACTGGTGACTATTTCAGTTGTATTTCAATAACATCTAGGTACAGTACATCTTATAGCTTGATGGACCTTGAGTCAATTAAGAAACGAGCTAAGAGGATCAGCAATCAATAGGTTCGTCGAGTTGAAGCTCCAAAGTCTTGACCATCGACGCACAGTTGCTAGCCTGTCGGTTTTCTACCGGTTGCATTTTGGGGAATGTGCGACGGAATTGCATAATTCAATTCCGCCAAGCCCGTGCCATCATCGGTCCACAAGACAAAGGGCGATGCGCCGCCGGGACATGGTGGACATCCCACCTGCACGCACAAAATATTTTGGGAACAGGTTCGTAGTGCTAAAGGCTAAGGAGTAAAATTTCCTGCCGGAGTCTGTGTTACCTGATATTAGCTATAACCCGGGAGTATTTAAGTCAAGAGTGAAGAGGTTACTTATAGGCAAGCATGCTCTATTTTCGACCACATCAACGATTACCATCAGGTGAGATAGTGGTCAAACGCGTGCCTATCAATAGTAAAAATACTCAGAATCAAATAATTTTATACAAAAAATACACTGTCTGTAATTTTTAGGGTTCCGTGCGGTCCACACCCGAAGAGTAACCATCGAAATCCTATTAATAAGCCTCCGCTGTATGTCTGTATACATCAGGCTGTATCTCCTAAACTATTATTATTGGCAGATATAAATTTTCACACATTGTATTATTTCCATTGCCGCTATAATGACAATATATAATGAAATATAAAATTAATTTAAGAAAGAAAGAAAGAAAAATGTTTATTTTGAGACTCGCACAAAACAGATAGAAGCAAAATACATTAAAACTAACGATACGTACATAATAATTAGTTAATTAACAATAATAACATTAAATTGATCTGTGCGAGGCTAAAAAGGTTCCTATCTCAGCTGAGATATCCAGGACCAGAGTTTAAAGTAAATAAAGTTTTGGACTTTTTTTCAAGAATTAACAAATCCGATTAAGTTCAAAATATAATCACTTCAATTTAAAACTATTAAGTAAAGTATAAAAATAGTTATGGAGACTACGAAGCCGTAATCTTAAATTAATATTCATTTAATTACAAAAGATTGAATTATCTTGGTACGCCAAGGGTACTTACCAATATAATTACAAAAATAAAATTATAAAACCTACAAAGCTTACAAGAAGAACCCTTTTATGTTTGAGGCCACTCTCAAGATATTAAATTTTCTATTTTTAAGTTTAAACAAAGGCAAATATTTATCATTATCTCCATCCCCTCTTTGCTTGATCAAAAACATTTCAGCAAGGATTATATTAACATTATGATTAAATTCTAGAGCTTATAATATATTAGCTTTCCCTATTAATTAGAAACAGTAACACAATCATTTGGCTTCATTAAATATCGGGTTGCTATCGAATCATTTTGCACAATTATTAAGCAAAGTAATATGAAATTCTTCCACAACTGAGTGATTGAGTGAGTGACTGACAGAGAACTGCAACAGCCGAAACTATTTACATACTGAGGGTCAATTCTACTGATATTTAAACAACTTTCGCATTCGCCTGTCAATAGCAAACTGTCAAAAAAGCCTTAATTTTCATACATTTTTGACAGTTTGCGATTGAGATGAAAATGCGATGCGAATGTGTTAAATTAGTAGAATTGCCACTCAGGTTGTAGAAAACTTGGCTTGAGAGGCGCCACGGCATTCTCACCTTCCGCCTGACGCAGGTCCTCACAAGACATGGATGTTTCGGGAGGTTCCTGCACCGAATCGGGCGGGAGGAAACGCCCGGGTGTCACCACTGCGGGGATCGTCCGGAGGTCACGGTGGAGCACACTGTGCAGGTGTGCCCCGCTTGGGCGGGGCACCGCCGTGTCCTCGAAGCGGCGATCGGCGGCGACCTCTCGCCTCCGGCCCTGGTCCAAGCCATGGTCCGGAGCGAGACTGAATGGGACGCCGTTGCCTCCTTCTGCGAAGCAGTCATGCTAGCAAAGGAGGTGGCGGAGAGGGAGAGGAGAACCTCTCGTCCCAGCCGCCGTGTGTGGACGGGGAACTATGGGTGGCTCGCCGTCCGTCCGTCTAGTGACGACAGGCCGTGTCGACGGCGCGTTAGTGTTCCACGCGCGCCTCAAAGAGAGTCAGCACACAGAGGGGCCCGAAAGGGCCGACGCCTGCCGGAGTCTCGGGATTATTCGCAAGAGACACCGTGGCTCCGGAACACAAAGGACAATGAAAGAACATGGATGGGTTTTAGTCAGTAGAAGTCTGACACTCCCTCCCGCTACACCCAGAGCGGTTCCCTAAAAAAAAAAGGTTGTAGAAAACTGAAATTTGGCATGTAGTTTTCTTGGAGAATGTAGGGGAGTATTAAGAGAGGAATTTTGGAAATACTTACGGGAAAATTCGCGATAGGCGCGTACGAAGTTGCGGGTAAAAGCTAGTTAGGATATTATTATTTTTAATTTTTACTAGGCACGTGTTTGACCTCTATCTCACCTGATGTTATGCGGTCTAAGATGGAGCACGCTTGCCTAGATGTAACCTATTCACTCTTGACTTAAAGACTCCCAGGTTGTAGCTATCAGGAAACTCAAACTCGGGCAGGGAATTCCACTCCGTTGCTGTACGCACTATGAATGTGGTTCCAAAACGTTTTGTGCATGTGGGTGGGATGTCCATTATGTAACGGTGGCGCATCGCCGTTCATCTTGCGGTCAAATGATGGAACGGGCTTGGCGGAATTAAATTATGCAAAAATAAATTAACTTTTTTATCCGATACATTACCTAGTTTCGTTACAGGTACTTATGTATACGTACGTAATTTCCGCATAGAAGCTACACGAGTACAAGTGCAGTATCCCAGCAACAAAGGAAGCCGGACCATTGTACGGCCAACGGGAGTGCCGGAAAATTGGATATGTCGCGTGTCGTCGCGAAACATATTGCTAGGTCCAACAAATTCCCCAGCATTTTGCAGTGGAATTATACATGAAAGCTCGTAACGCAGGACCTTTTACCGTACTGAAGGACTCCGCAAAACGTCCAGTAATAAAGTTAAATGATTACACTTTATCTTTCAGTCATTAATGGGGAATTATCCTCATTTATTACTGAACCCATGTTTTTGTTTAAATGTTTCTAACTAACCATTGGAAAAATACTAAGTAGACATTTTCAACTTATTGCTTTTTCACAATTTGTATTTCTCGCTCCCTCTCCTTTTTAGCTAGGCTCAGCTGTATCCGCATTTCAGCCATTTCACTATCTATACGGTCTTGCCTTAATATATTCCCACTAAACACTGTAATTCCAAGAATCACTTCATTGCATAGTAGGAAACCTAGACCGTATATAAGTAATATCATGAAAAGTACCCAGACATTTTCTTTATGATCAAGTCTAGTTCTATATTATTTTATTTCCAGTCTGATGACTTTAACAAAAGAAGACGATTACGAACAGAATTTAGGGTACGTTTCCACCAGAGATGTGCGAAGATGCGTAGCGAGATGCGACGGTTGTGTTTGCTAAGAACCAATAGAATCGCTCCATTAACTTAGCCTCGCTCAGCGCAGGCGATACGTAACCAAAGAGTAGTGGAAAAAATAGAGTGGTCTAAAAATTTGAAGCATAGCGAAATAAAACCTACCATCAAATATAACTTCTCAGAGAGTTATGATGTCGTTAAGATGATTAATGTACTCCCGGAATCTCGACTTGATTGGCATAAACTGAATTTAACTTTGTTAGCTAAGGAAAGTTCTATTAAAAGCTCTTGGAACGAAGATCAATATTAAAGTACCTTATATGAATTAAAACCACTACCTGATAGAAATTTTGTAACTTTGTTCTTAATCTACCGTAAATAATGAATATCCATTCATCCATGCTAACGCCGCGCTGTTAGTTTGTTATAGATCGCGTGAGATTGTAAATTCTTTTTACTCATAAAGACAAGGATAATTATATTGTAAACTAATCAAATATGACTTATTGTGTCTAAAACGATCTGGTCACAGTATATCTACGAGTACATTTAAATTTAACAATTTAAAAGTAGTGAAGAAACACCGTGTGTATGCAAAAAAACATGACAACAAGAATTCAAATTAACATATTCTATAAATATCAAATATCGCCATTTAATAACAAGTGTTTATTTCAGCAATACAATATGATTTGATAGAATAAACCGTCCATTGTCATCATTTAGGCCCGAGTGCTCCACAAACACTCACCCGACACTAAATACACAAAACAAAATGACACTCAATTTCGGCTCATTCACCTGCAAACTCAATGATAAACGAATCCATCATGAATTTGTTCCTTTCAATTAAATAAATATTTTCCGAGCAAAATAGTACGATGCATTGAAAAAATGTTGGCATGCACGGTACTTAAGGTGGCTCTAGTCGATATTTTTTCCATAGAAACTTCGGGAGGGTATTACTCCGCTGTTTGACAGAGTACATCAAAAGTTAAACATAATATCGTTTTGTCATATTATTAGTTTTGTCTGTATGGAAACAGAATGGTAAAATAAAACGCCATTAAAAAGTTATGAGCCACCGAAGTTTCGTTTTTCTTGCCAATTTTAACGCATCTTTGGGCGTAAATAAGTAATAAACACAATGTAAAATCTTTAAAACTAAGTCGGTACCGACAAAGCTCAATTATCGAAGAATTCAATAACTTTTATTTTTAATCGATTTATGCAGTAGGTTTTTCATAAAACTCGATTTACGAAAGGCCTTCTCATATTTTTTTACGCGCGCGTTTTACTATGAATTATCGTGCCTCTCACTGAATAATGTTCCCCCCGGTGCGGTGCGGGGGGACAATGCTCACGCACACGTGCGTATTCAAGTTACGACTGTGTCTGCTGCGGTGTGCTGTGGCCTGTGGCCTATGTCGTTCATACGTTACATACGTAGGTAGATTATACTTGCGCTCTAATTTATATTGACTCATTGGCTTGATTTTTGGATTTCAACATTATCTACACTAATATTATAAAGAGGAAAACTTTGTTTGTTTGTTTGTTTGATTGTAATGAATAGGCTCAAAAACTACTTGGCCGATTTTAAAAATTCTTTCACCATTCGAAAGCTGCATTATCCACGAGTAACATAGGCTATATTTTATTTTGCAAAAAAATAGGGTTTCGTAAGATATTTGGGTTTTTCGGACACAGGGTGTAAAAATCAACCAGAATCTACACTAATATTATAAAGAGGAAAACTTTGTTTGTTTGTTTGTTTGATTGTAATGAATAGGCTCAAAAACTACTTGGCCGATTTTAAAAATTCTTTCACCATTCGAAAGCTGCATTATCCACGAGTAACATAGGCTATATTTTATTTTGCAAAAAAATAGGGTTTCGTAAGATATTTGGGTTTTTCGGACACAGGGTGTAAAAATCAACCAGAAAAGTTATTTATTTTGCGTACGCTGCCTAAACTATAAAAGATACAACCATAAATTGTTCTAATTAATCGTAGATCTTATAAATATCTACAAAAAAGTCCGCGACACACTATACCTATCTATGTCGAGTGAGGCGCAACAACCATTTTTTTATTTAAAAATCTAGATTTTTTTTGGACTACATTTAAACGCGTTTATTTTACTCATGCCATTAATCCTTATCAAATTAAAGTATTTCATCACTAAGTACAGTTTATGTAGATCATATTTGGTCTTTGAATGATTAAAATCGGACGTTTGGTTTTGAAGTTATGGCGAAATGAAAATATTACGATTTCTGCTGCACGGCCCGTTGCGGCGGTCACCAAGGCGGTGGTGCGCGTGCGGGAGGGGAGTTTAGTTAGATCTATGTAAGGTACCCGCGCGGCTCATACGCGAGGTAGGTTGGTAACAGTTTTTCTCACGGTTTTTCTGTAGTGTATTTAGTATCAGCATTGCACCCGTGCGAAGCCGGGGCGGGTCGCTAGTATTTTATATCTGTTTGACTTCGCACTGAAGTTTGGACTCCGTATTTGCGTTTGAAATTGTTATTGTTGCTTTGAGTGGACGCTGCATAAGTACGTGACATTGTTTTGAATCATTGAAAAAGTTTTAAAAACCACATATTATAAACAATGGGTAGAAAAGTCATAATTTGGCGTCGTGACCGAGTCTTCAACACCGCGTCGCTGCCCGCGCCCGCTGCCGGCTGCAGTGTAAAATCATCGCGGCGGGATGCTATCGCGCAATGAATTTTCAACTCTCGATGTTGAAACCAATGATACCATTGTACACTTGTTTTTATAAACGTTTTTCCTGTACTTGTTATGAGGTGTACAATAAAGTATATAATAAATAAATAAATATAATTATAAGTTGAAACGGTGTCTTTTTTTGACGCGTTGTGATTAACTCTGCTGAGTGCTGGGTTCTCAACGCTCGGCTGAACGGAATATTTTTACGTCCGTGCGTACGGTGGCTAAGCGTTCTTACAATCGAGCGACATGACGCCGCCGTGCCACCGCCGCCGCACGCGTCTACGACAGGGACAACTGCACGCGTCGTTGGTGGTCGTTGAAGCGCCGTCGACAGCCAACGACAAAGGTTGCCCTTGCCGGCCGCCAGCGGCAACGTGTCGCTCGTTTAGTTGAGTACCTAGGTAGCAGGTAGCGAAATCCAAAGTTCAAGCCAGGGTCAATGTAATGTTTGTTACTGGGTTCATTCTATTTGCTTTCAAAATAGTTTCTTGCAATTGACAAACCTAATTTTGTGTTCGTAGGTACTTTTGCGGCGGACAAGACTTTTTTATGGATGGGAAACCAAATAACTGCTCCCGCTTTGGGCGAAGCAGAAGGGAGTGTCAGACTCTTCTTGACTTTAACCCATCCGTGTTCCTCCTAATGCCTTCTGCGTACCGTACTTACCAGGGCCGCGGTAACTCTTTCGAACAAATTCTGCAACATCATAGTTTACATAGCTCTCTGCCTAATAGGTACCTACTGTTATATTAACGTAGGTAGGTACTTACCTACAAGCAAAGATGCCATAAAACCAAACCGTTGGCGTCGTAGACACTAAAATTTTAACGTTAGGTAGGTAGGTATTTAGGAGCTAAGTAAACAATCTATAAGTGTCACTTGTCTGATAATTTAAAGCAATCTAATAATGAATGCAAATCTAAACACGTCTGTGTCAACCAAGAGGGGCAACTAAAATAGAAAACCGACCAAGTGCAAGTCGGACTCACGCACCGAGGGTTCCGTACAAATATTATAATATAAGCAAAAGTTGTGGATTACGATTTATGACGTACCTATTAAAAAAAACTCCTTACTAGATCTCGTTCGAACCAATTTTCGCTTGTAGTTTACATGGTAATTACATCATATATTTTTTTAGTGTTATCATTCTCTTATTTTAGAAGTTACAGGGGACACACACATATTTTACCACTTTGGAAGTGTCTCTCGCACAAACTATTCAGTTTAGAAAAAAAATATATTAGAAACCTCGATATCATTTTAGAACCCCTATCCATACTATACCGGCCTACAGGTTTAGGTAGGTAGTAAGTTCACAGAATACATCTACTTACCAAGTTTAGAGTTTTCGACAGCATAGTTCTTATAGTCTCGGAATAAAGTGGCTGTGACATACGGACGGACAGACAGACATACAGACATGACGAATCTGTAAGGGTTCCGTTTTTTGCCATTTGGCTACGGAACCCTAAAAATTAAGAAGACAGGTAGGTAAGTAAGTAATTTTGATAACAATTTATAGGATGGTACTTAGGTAGAACTAATTTCATTATTAGGTACTAGCGACCCGCCCCGGCTTCGCACGGGTGCAATGCTGATACTAAATACACTACAGAAAAACCGTGAGAAAAACTGTTACCAACCTACCTCGCGTATGAGCCGCGCGGGTACCTTACATAGATCTAACTAAACTCCCCTCCCGCACGCGCACCACCGCCTTGGTGACCGCCGCAACGGGCCGTGCAGCAGAAATCGTAATATTTTCATTTCGCCATAACTTCAAAACCAAACGTCCGATTTTAATCATTCAAAGACCAAATATGATCTACATAAACTGTACTTAGTGATGAAATACTTTAATTTGATAAGGATTAATAGCATGAGTAAAATAAACGCGATTAAATGTAGTCCAAAAAAAATCTAGATTTTTAAATAAAAAAATGGTTGTTGCGCCTCACTCGACATAGATAGGTATAGTGTGTTGCGGACTTTTTTGTAGATATTTATAAGATCTACAATTAATTAGAACAATTTATGGTTGTATCTTTTATAGTTTAGGCAGCGTACGCAAAATAAGTAACTTTTCTGGTTGATTTTTACACCTTGTGTCCGAAAAACCCAAATATCTTACGGAACCCTATTTTTTTGCAAAATAAAATATAGCCTATGTTACTCGTGGATAATGTAGCTTTCGAATGGTGAAAGAATTTTTAAAATCGGCCAAGTAGTTTTTGAGCCTATTCATTACAATCAAACAAACAAAGTTTTCCTCTTTATAATATTAGTGTAGATGTATCTAGTACTACGGACATAAACTGCGATGACTATTCAAGTAAGCATCTGTCGGTGGCGGCGTGGCGGCTGCATTACCACCAAGGAAAAACTAAACATAATAACAATAGAATAAGCAATCCATATTAGGTACCTATAGGGCCGTAGAGGTATAAAACGATAACACAGCGCCTACTATTTTTAGTAAGAGTTTTTAGGTAGGTAGTTGCTGATTTCTCGGTGAGCGTCGAGCGACTATGCGCAGCGGCGCGCGGTGGTGGTATGTGTGCATCGTGTAACTTCGATTTAGTTCGGAACGGTTCGGAACGATGTTTGTGTACGTGCAAACTAGACGTGCATGAAGGCTAGCGTCTAACTGCTCATCACTGGTACTATCGAGGATCCGGAAATAAATGCTGAAACAATTTTGGGCCGTTTTTGTATTGTTTTTATGCCATTTGCTATTTCCGCAACAAAGGACCAACGAACCAACTGCCAACAGCTGGTCGTTACCCAACATCCCTTTTTGCCTGATGTTACAAATGGTAAGTCTAATAAGACAAATTTCAGTATAATAGTTATTGAGGTCGGTCTATATTAAAGAGGTTTGAAAATACCTTTCCTTTATGAACCAATTTGTTTGCCTCATGTGGCTTTGAGCAATAAGAATGGGTGAGTCCGATGAACCCTAGCCATGAACCAAACCTATCTGCTTTTCTTAAGGCTAACTGTTGTTGACAGGTTCGCTGACAGTCGGCTGAATTACTAAATATGGTCATATTATTATAGGCAAGTCGATCTGCTACAAACTTTGTCCCTCATAGACCGCCTGATGGATTTCGGCTAAGGTTGAATCTATATCAAGACTAACCATCGGCGCGGGACATATACTGCAATAGTGTGTGTGCAAATATAGATTCACTCCTTCTTCCATCACTCCCATAGTAGCTTTCTTTTTAAGAATGGGATATCATCAAATGAGTGGACTCCTAATGGCTAAAACTCATCCGTGTTCCCCCTAATGCCCTTATCGTTAAGGCCGCGGTGATTCTTTTGAAAAAAATCCGCAATCTCAAGCCTGATGGTACAGCGATCCGACAGGACCGGAGAGTAGTCTGGCATAGCACCACTTAACGTACTCGCCTACGTACGATGCCTCCAACTTTAAGGCTCCTGGCTGTCATAGAGAAATTAGAAAGTTCCTAACTTGAAAAGTACCGCTCCATCGAATCAATGGGATTTGAAAATTAATTTTTTTTTTTTACAAAAAATACAACTCACTTTCAAAAACAATACATAAAATAACTTTAATTTCGGAAGTTGGTGTATTTGGTTATTTTTTAGTTTTATCTCTTTAAGTGGTACCTGAGTATCCGTTTACAGCATACCGGCGTAATGTTATGTTATGTTATGGACTGGTTTATACAACAAACAGACAATTTCAGCAATCCCGATCCATTTTTCATCATTCATTGAAGAGTTCCGTTGCCGACCCCTGAAGTTCTTCATCAGATATTCACAAAATTAAGGACTGACCAGTCCGGAAAATACTTCTTCAAACAAAAAAAAGAATTATCCTTATCGTTTTAAAATTGGCGAAAATGTCGCAGAACAAACATTTTTCATGGGATCCCATCATCAGATCCTAACTTATACCTTCCGTCATCAGCTCAGCAACATGAGATGATGATTACCAGGCACAAATATCTGAATTGCGTTAGAATGTTAATGTAAAACATTGTATGTACCGTTTTAAACTTCCATGGTCACTAACATTAGAATAGTTCATATCGGGATTGCTGCCATGTACTCCGTGATCATGGCGTAAGCAACAGTGCCGAAATATCGGAAACTCGCAAATAAAAAGGTACATGGTAGCTATCCCGATATGAACTATTCAATTGTATGAACCTATAAAATTTGAGTTTCCATCGATATATTAGTTCCCATTGTGAAAGACAGGACAGGTGACGTCTCGGACAGAGGAAACTATCGTCCCATTTCTCTGGCGACTATAATAGCCAAAGTTTTGGACGGTATGCTTGACTCTTGCTTAAGTAATTATATACACCTTCATGATGCACAATTCGGGTTTCGCCCCGGACTATCAACTGAAAGTGCTATCTTAAGTCTCAAGCATACCGTTCAATATTATAAAGATCGCGGTACGCCGGTGTACGCCTGTTTCCTTGATCTCTCTAAGGCGTTCGATCTTGTCTCATATGCTGTGCTCTGGAGAAAGATGGGAGACAGGGGTATACCTGCGGAAATATGTGGGCTATTCCAGTATTGGTATGGTAACCAAGTCAATCAGATGAAGTGGGATGATACAGTCTCTGAGCCGTATAGGTTGGAGTGCGGGGTGAGACAGGGTGGTCTGACGTCTCCCAGGCTCTTCAACCTGTACGTGGATGACTTGATAGTCGCACTCAGCAGCATGCGTGTCGGATGCAGAGTTGATGGGGTTAGAATTAACAACATCAGCTATGCAGATGACATGGTGCTGCTGGGTCCGTCAGCTGGAGCAATCATAGAGATGCTTAAAACTTGTGAAGCCTACGCTGCCGCACATGGATTAAAATATAATGTGAAAAAATGTGAATACATGGTCTTTGAGGTCAGAGGCAAACGCCGTGGAGAAGGACCCGAGTTGCTTTTGAACGGGTCGCCAATAGGGTGGCAACTTTTAAATACCTATTGTGGTCTTTGAGGTCAGCGGCATTGTCTTGCCGCTGACCTCAGGGACGATGCTGACATTGAGAGGCAGGGCTCTAGCGGTCCGTAGCAGTTGTCCCGTAGATTTGCGCGGTGTACAGACCAAGTAAAAGTAACTCTTTTCAAGGCTTATTGCCAAAGTTTGTACACGGGCAATCTATGGGTCAATTATGCTACGAGATCGCTGGATGTCCTGCGCGTCCAATATAACAATGCTTTTAGGATGTTGTTAAGGCTACCACGGTACTGTAGCGCGTCGGAAATGTTTGCGCTAGCCCGTACCGACGGCTTCTTTGCAATTATTCGCAAGAAAACGGCGTCGCTACTGAGGAGAGTGAGAGACAGTCAAAACAGCATCCTGAAAACTGTAGCCGAGAGCTTTGGTTCTCCGATTATGCAGCATTTTGTGAGACGGTTGATTCGTACTAACACTAGGCAGTAAGTTATTTTTGTATGTTTACTAACACTATATGGATGTTTGTGTCCGAAATAAAGATATATTTAATTTATATTTAATTTAATTTAATTTGATATTCATGGGATCCCATCTTCAGATTCTGATTTGGTGACAATGAGACCACTTCAAGAGACCTCCTCACTTAAAATCGGTCAAGAATTGGCGGAGATATCGGTGAAAATACATTTAAAAAAAAACGCCCGAACATAGAACCTCCTCTTTTTTGAATGAAGAAGTCGGTTAAAAATGTAAACTACTTTCTTCCTCTAATTGCTACGCGCCTTTAGTTCAGATAGGAACTTTACCAACATGACTGCTTGATTCTTGCCGTCGAAGTTTAAATAGCGTGTAATTAAGTACGTAGTTAAGGTTGTTGTAGTTGCAAACACGCGTATAATTTGATTCGCGCGGTAACGCTGAAGTGACTTGCTTGCTACTTAGGGAGGCGTCAGATTATGTTGCCTCATTGCAACGTGTTCACTTAACTTTGGACTCCGCATATGCTTGCCTGCTTGGGTGAAAATGTATAATTTTATGTATAAAATATAAAGTCATCACTGTTTATTGCCATTGACTAAATTCATTTGGGGTTGTAATTTTTTTTCTCTGGCACAGCCCTATCTAGACCTCATGTTTCTCAACATAGTTAATACTTCGTTTTTCTTTCTTACTCCGATAGTCTTCAGTACATTGATACTTCATCTTAATATTTAGTAACTAATTTCTTATAACTGTTTTCTAAACCAGTTAATCAATTTTTTATTCTCCAAAACCATGTGTATTGACGGGAACCACACAGTAATAAATTGAGACAAACACACAAGTACAAAACTCGAAACAAACGAGGACAGTAAAAAATTGTCAATTAAAAACCCGTTAACAATGTTGCACCAAACAAAAAAGCCTCTCCAAACTAAACTGTCCATTCTAAAAAAAATATTATTTATCTTACAGCGACGGAACGAAAGCCAACCAATAAAACTCTGAATTCTGGTGTTGAAGCTAGACCGCTCTAGTGGCAGTAACAAATTGACCCGTCGCCAGATCTATTAACGGATTCTGTTTTGCTCTGAGCCTTTGTGCACTGGACCGAGGATTCTAGCAGCATAGTCTATGAGAATGAAGTCTTGATAATCAAATTTATAGCGGTTGTAAGGAAATGGCTTTTGCTTCATTTCATGGTGAAATGGGAGCTAAAAGCACATTATTGTGGTACTTTTAAACCTTTGGTGATTCAAAGGACCAAAGTATTTTTCTCATCAATGATTTAATGGAGCGTTTGTGAGTGTGTGTGTGTAAATTTAGATCAAATTTTGAGTTATTTGACTCTGAACAAAGGAAAGATTATGAAATCCAGATTAATCAAAACGTTCTTACCTGCTCAGTCTCCCGTTATCCTAAAACGAATAGCCACGCCGTGGACCCAGGATATTGATGTAATAAAGGCAGGATGGGAGGGACCGGAATGCGTAGTCATTTTTCAAGACATTTTCCCGCCAAATATCCAACAATATGGCCGCGTGCTTGTAACACAAATAATTGAAAATTGATCCCTCGGGCATTTCTCAATCAAATTGATCGTTTGTATTTGTTTTATCCTCAATATTGAACAACGAGTTTTATCACGTGATGGAAGCGTATGTTGGTATAGATGCTGACCTATTTCAGTTTATCGCTTTGCTGAGGACCAATCCGTTAAGCGAACAAAAATACAGCTTCAATAATCGATTTTCGGCAAACCCAGCCTTAATCGCCGTTTTACTATTCCAACTCGATACCTGATCTGATTTCTTTATGACCTAAAATTTATATTCCGTTCAGTGGACGACAAGTCACGTCCGAGTTCGATAGGGTTGGTACCTGTTTCAGACGTTAACTCTTCACGGGTTAGTGGCTCTTAAAGAATGCGGGAACACGTACTGGCTAAACTTGCCAATAAAGGCGGCCATAGCGGAGTGGTATTACAGAACAGCAGTAAGTTACTACTGCTCTCTTTATGATAATGTTTCTGCGGACTGTGTAAACAGAAAGTTTTGTTTTTGAACAAAAGAGGTTTTCCGTTTCTTTGTGGTGCGGGTTCAAAGTAAAGATGGAATTCAATAAAATCAGATGGTGGCGGTTCGTCATTAATATTTATGGTCGAAGATAAAAATAAATAATTCAGTGGAATGTTGTGATGCATAAAAAGCATTTTCTATGTTTAGATGATTCTGAAAAATCGTATTCTGTTTCCAAATAAATAGGTTAATTTTTATTTGTATTATACGTACAAATGAGTTCCTCGTGGAAATCCTGGCATGTTAACATTACCTTAAAATTCGTTACCTAATTCTCTCTTTAAACCCCTTATATTATTATTATTATTTTTTTAATTAAAACGTAATTGGCCTTTTTATTTGTTGTTGTTCGTTTACATTAGTAAGTAATTTGTAAATTAATTTTCTGCGTATCGGAAATTACACGAACCAATGCCAATCATTCTTTAAAGTTGGTAAATATTTCTCGGTAGTTGGTAACCATTTTGGTACGAAACCCTAACAATTAGTTTATGTAGACGAGTATATTTTAAACAAACCTCTAATTTGACTGGAACTTAAATCCAAAAGCCTGTCAATTAAACAAACTTATGTTTTCCCGCCTCAAAAATGACAGCAATTGCCCGACGGCGAATTTGATTCATCTTAAAAGTGGACCTCATTTAGAAACATTAATAACGAGAAATAATTTGCAATCACACTTCAGTCATTTTGTCGAGAACTTCGTCGCTCCGGGCAAAGTAATTGTTTTTATTGTGGACACAAAAATATGGAAAACGATTCTTTACATTTTGAGCGACTGATTTGTAAATTTTTCTTAACTGCTTTTGAATAATGAAATGAAAACAACAATTTTCGTTTCTGTTCATTTTGTTTTGGATTTAAATACGTTCATTAATTGATTTTAGGATTCCGTACCAAGAAAGGAAAAATAAGGATCACTACGTTGTGAGCAAAGACTATTAAACCACATCGAGTTGAAATTACAATTTTGAACTCAAGTCTACAGTCTCTTGAAGCTGTGATAAAATCAAACTTATAGGTCTACCAAAAAAAAGATACGGCCATTTATGCTGCAAAAACGTAGATTTTGACACTCTCGAAGGAAACAAAACAAATCCGTGGACCTAGAACCATGGAATATGGCAAGTAATACCGTTTTATACTACAAATTATAACCTTTATAATCTATATATATATATATATACTTATAATAAATCTGTAGAGAGGTCAATTCTGTACATGAAATATATTTCCAAAATAACTAACAGGGGGTGATTAGGGATCGATACTGATGCCAAAAATGCAATCAGTACAATTTTTGTCTGTCTGTCTGTCTGTCTGTATAACCGTTATAGAAACAAAAACTACTCGACGGATTTTAATGAAACTTGGTACAATTATTATTCATACTCCTGAGCAGGTTATAGTATACTTTTCATCACGCTACAATCAATAGGAGCAGAGCAGTGAAGGGAAATGTTGGGAAAACGGGAGAAGTTACTCCATTTTTTAAGCTTCCGTCGCGTGTGCAACCTTAATGGTGAACGCTACACAGAAATCATGTATGAGGGAAATGTTCTCCTTAAAATTATATAAAAAATAACCAACGACAGCATATGTCTATCTTTTATGATTGACGAACCATAACACGTGTAACTCCCGATAGCTTAGCATTTCGAAGCTTTCTGATTGTATTTGTCTACTCTTACGTTTATAAAACTCTCAGTCGTCCCTAATTTATTAACATTAATAAAGTTAACATTATTAACTATTCCATAAAAAAAGAATCATAGAAATCGGTATAGCAACACCAAAGTTATACATGAAAAACGCTAATAATAAGCCATCGCGCGTGAATACTGAATCATGGTTTGCAATATCCTTTAATAATTATAATGTCGAGGGGAAGATGGTTATAATTTCGCTTTACGCCAAACGAGTAATATTATAAATGTGAAAGTTTGGTTGTTTGTTACTCAATCACGCGAGATCGGCTTAACGGATCTTAATGAAATTTAGAACAAAGATAGATTATAGTCTGGAATAGCACATGAGCTACTTTTCATCCCGGGAATATGTTCCCTACAGATCACGCGGGCGAAGCCGCTGGCAGAAGCTAGTAAAGCATAAAAAAAATCTTTATTTTAAGGTAGGTACTTAATCAATCATCGAGGTTAAGCAACGGTTCTTTTTATCGGTTTATGGTACGGAAACCTGAGAGTCTGACTCGCAACTGGCCGGATTTTTGCTGGTCTTTTACTACTAATCTGTAATATAAAAATGAATCGATGAATGTGTTGCTCAGCGCAAATCTCGAGAACAGCTGAACCGATTTCGCTTATTCTTTTTTTGATGTATTTGTTAGAAAGAAAAGAAAGAAAGAAAACAAATTTATTTGGCACACACAGATACACACAATTTAGGTATTAGTAAGGGGGAACTTAATTCTAAAACAATGCCATCGTGTGCCCCGCGGCCCGCTGCGCCAAATAAGTCCAGTTCAGCAAAATGCCGGACAACTAGGTGCTGCCCGACGCTGGTTTTCAACGGAACCCGACGTTGGGTGTACAAATGTGAATCAGAATGTTATAGTCAGGAAAAGGTTCTTATGAAAGATAAAATAATAAAGTTGCAGGGTTCCCAGTTTACGGGAGCGATGCCGCGGGGGAAACCACATACTTATTATTTGTATGTGTCACCGGAAAATAGCAAACTCTGTAAGATTGTAAAATATCACGTGAATTTATTATACGTACTAGCTTCTGCCAGCGGCTTCGCCCGCGTGATCCCTAGGGAACATGGTCCCGGGATTAAAAGTAGCTTATGTGCTATTCCAGACTATAATCTATCTTTGTTCTAAATTTCATTAAGATCCGTTAAGCCGTTCTGGCGTGATTGAGTAACAAACAACCAAACTTTCACATTTTCATTTTTTTTTTTTTCATTTTTTCTATTGATTGTAGCGTGATGAAAAGTATACTATAACCTGCTCAGGAGTATGAATAATAATTGTACCAAGTTTCGTTAAAATCCGTCGAGTAGTTTTTGTTTCTATAACAGTTATACAGACAGACAGACAGACAGACAGACAGACAAAAATTTTACAGATTGCATTTTTGGCATCAGTATCGATCCCTAATCACCCCCTGATAGTTATTTTGGAAATATATTTCATGTACAGAATTGACCTCTACAGATTTATTATAAGTATAGATATAGATAGATATGTTACCGGCAATCTGTATAATGTCGTATTCTATAGAATAACTAGGCAAGGTATAGTTTCTTTTTCTTTCTTCTTTCTATACCTAAAGCATTCAGATAATTTAACAAATTAGTGAATATTATTGTCGATTTTATACTTTACCTAGGTAATGTATGGTGGTAATCTATACAAACTCTAGGGATTAGAGATTGTATAGATTACCGGCTGGTCCACCGGCAATGTGTATTTAAATAGATTTTGGCCTGTATTAATCAATGACATAGTATACGTTTAATTAGCGGCATAAGTGACATACCCCGCTTTAAATTGAGCAACAAGGCAAATGAATTGGTTCGATATCGTTTAATAACTTACTAAGCCAAGTCATTTGGGAACTTAGGACACAGAGAACTTGGGGGCACTCCTACACGGATAGGTTAGGTTCGAATGACATGGCGGAAGCTAGAGTGAGCGAGCGAAATAAGCTCCCTTCATAATTCATGTAAGGTTACCCCAAAGACTATTAAACCACGGTTACCCTAAACCCAGGCAGCGGTTTGAGGTTGGTTGGGATTTCTTCTATTTAGGTTTTTTGTTTACTTACACTATCTCACCTGATGGTATGTGATGATGCGGTCTAAGATGGAGCTCGCTTGCCTAGAAGTAACCTATTCACTTTTAACTTAAAGATTCCCAGGTTGTAGCCATCAGGAAACACAGACTCCGGCAGAAAATTCCACTCCTTTGCTGTACGCACTATGAATGTGTTCCAAAATGTTTTGTGCTTGTAGGTGGGATGTCCACCATGTACCGGTGGCGCATCGCCGTTCGTCTTGTGTTCCGATGATGGCACGGGCTTGGCGGAATTAAATTACCTATGCAATTCCGTCGCATATTCCCCAAAATGTAACCGGTGAAAACCGCCAGGCTAGCAAACTCGGCGTCGATGCTCAAGACTTTGGAGTTTCGACTCGACGTGCTTATAATTACAAATGATCCTCTTGGCTCGTTTTTCAATTAACGCAATGGCATCAAGCTGGTATTTGGCAGATCCGTCCCAAAGATGAGAGCAGTAACTGTACTCCATACACACGACCGAACTTACGCTTGTTAGAGTTTGTGCAGCTGTTACGGCGTGAAGAACCATCTCACCTTTGCTAGGATTGTGATGTTGACTAGGAGGTTGGTGTTAAAGTAAACTCAAGAAGCTCAAGTTGATCGGTTATAGGCACGGCTACACCTGGGAAAGATGGAACTGGGTGAATTTGACGACACGGTTGGCGCAGTGGTTGAGCAATTGACTGCTGCGCAGCATGTCGCGGGTTCGATTCCCGCACGGAACAAATATTTGTACGACCTACAGGTATTTGTTCCGAGTCTGGGTGTTTTTCTATCTATAATATGTATATATTTACAAAAAAAAATGTATATAAGTAGTTTATCAGCCACCTCGTTACCATAACACAAGCATTAGATTGCTTAGCTTGGGACTATATGGCGTTGTGTGAAATGTCCAAGGATATTTTATTTATTTATTTATAATTGACTCCTTTTGACGGGAAAAAAGACACAGCATAGCACTTAGCAGAATTGAACTTGACCAGATGGCATCGCCCCATTCAGAGACAGCCTGTAAGGACACGTTCAAACGCTCAACCAAAGCTGTTCCGGTGACATATGCAAATCTGTTATTTGACAGTTAATACTTTTTTTTTTTTCTTAAACCAATTCTGCAATCGCGGCACGACCGTCACATTACAAAAGGGGTTTTTTTATTGCTTTCATATTCTCCATGAAATATTTTAATACACTGTAAACTTAATATTGTTTCAAGCGACTCGAAGCAACAACTTATTTTTAAAATCGTTGCTGCTGTTATGCATATTTAAAATTTTCTACTTATTCGAAGAGTACCTACTCGAGAGTCTCCATCAATTTAATATTTACAAAGCGTTTCTAACGCTTTGTAAATATGTATATCCATACTAATATTATAAAGCTGAAGAGTTTGTTTGTTTGTTTGCTTGCTTGCTTGAACGCGCTAATCTCAGGAACTGCTGGTCCGATTTGAAAAATTCGTACAATGTTAGACAGCCCATTTATCGAGGCAGGCTATATATCATCACGCTAAGACAAATAGGAGCGGAATATTAATGGAAAAGGTGACGCAGACGAAGTTGCGCGCGTCAGCAAGTGTTCATATATATCTTTATTCGCTTTGATTGGTTGTATGTGCATAACTTATGTAAATTGGAAGCATTCTCCTTAAAAATGCACAAAGTTAAACTATTCTTGTTAGACATACAATATTCAAGACTTGTACGAGTACATGATAGTGATAGACTTGATAGTGGATAAAAGGATTGCTATTATAATTATTAACTGAGCTGAAAACTGCATTTTAGAAAAGCAGCTTACCGGCCTGTATTGGTCACAAAATTTCTTTATTTTAATTTCATCCTCTGAAAGATTCCCAATCAATTAAAGTCATTATGTGGAATCTGTATTAACCAAACTATGAACGCGACAAATGTACAGCCTACAACATTGCGTTTTATAAAAAATCTCAAATCAATCTCGTGACGTCATAGATTATTTGGTATTGAAGTCGACACAACGCAAGTAAATATAGAAGAGTTTAACAACTACGGTGATTATCTTTATCAATACTCCCACACATACACTTAACGCCATTTCAGAGACTTAACTGTGAAGCTTTTATCCTTTCAATAGCGCTAAATATCATCTCCATGTGTCGTTATATTAAATTTTCTCAAATAAGAGCCTATACCAGTAAGAACCCGAAAGATTATTATGCCCTTTAAGACCGCAAGGCGCCTTTGAAGGGCCCAGAAGTGATCTCTGATATTTCCTTAAGTATTTTTTAAAAGTATACCTACAGGATATTGAAAATATTGATTTGGCGTTTTCTTTTTTTCGTCACGGTTCTCGTTGGGATTTGTTTGCGCGTTTTGTAAGCGTCATCGTGTTAGCTCTCAGTTTTTTATATATATTTGGGGAAAATGACTTTCCATTTTTTCCGCGTTCATTAATTTCTTTCTAATCCAAAGATTTGCGAGGCACGTCCTGACCGCCTGGGTGCGTCACGCCGCGGCTTTTCGTTGTGAATAGATGATGCAAAGAGAACCGTTTTGTTTATTTGTGAGGTTTACTTTGAAGTTTCTTTAAGCAGTTTTGTCTTCTTTGAAAAAATACAAGAATATAACATTCATCAAGCCTAATGCAAAACAGCTGCTGTCCTAAAAATGTACGGAACCGATGGCTATTTTTCTTTTTATCTTTGCAGAAATTCGGTTTGAATTATGGTTGAAATCTTAACATAGTTTCAGTTCTGATTACATGATCAGGCAGTATCTCGTTATCAATCCTTATACATAAAACTAGCTGCACGTCCCGACTTCTTACGGGTATACCCTTTATTTTAACGGGATAAAATATAGCCTATGTTCATACGGACAGCCCCTTCTACACATTGGTGAAAGATTTTTTTAAATCGGTCCAGTAGTTTCGGAGCCTATTCAATTCAAACAAACAAACAATCAAATCTTTCCTCTTTATAATATTATAGTGTAGATTTTGCCATTACTGAGCGACTTTCCGAGTGACAGACAACGCACAGCTGAAACTATTGTTCCTAGGAAGCTCAAATTAAGGGAGCACTAAGAGACGATTTTCCGAAATGCCTACAGGAATGGGATATGAGCGTGCGAAGTCGCGGGCAGAAGCTAGTTTCAAAAATAAAAAGGTGAAAGTACATAACCATATAATAATTATTATAATTATGAGAACTTTGCCTATCCCTTCCCGAGTTACTTTCTAGATAAAACACGGCAAGCATTTGCTTTCCTACATATACATGCATAATTTATCTCCCCTCCTACTAAACCGATACATAGTTTCATGAAGTCAGTTCGTTGTAATAAGAAGTAAAAGTACATAGTTTGCAAGTACGTATGTACTTTACGAACTAGATCGGTTCTGGTCGGCTAGTGAGTTAGTGCACTTAACGAAACTCCTTTTACACCGTGCCAGTAATACACTCGAGAAGTTTACGATAAATAGTTGCAAGTTGAGGTCATTAAAATGTGGAAAATTATGTGGTGTTAAAGTGACTTGTCGCTTACCTACATGTAAAATAGGACAATGTTGCATGACAAACAAGATTATCTTCTTGAATTTAGGTATACTAGCTACCGTATGTATTACTGTAAATTAATTAGTAAGTAGAAAGTATTAGTAGTATTAGTTGTTGTTTCGTTTATTCATTTAATACTGTTACGAGCTTGGGGTTCGTGACAATAAAAACAGCCGATTATTTAACCAAAAAATGACACTTTAATTATCAAAACTAATTAACACTTTAAACACACTAATTACAACCACAATCGCACTATTAAACACTTCACTTCACTTAACTCGCAGTTGAAGATCGCTTCCGAAGATTCGCTTGTATCGCCAATTCAATACTGACTCAGTCGCGAGCGATCCGCAGCTTATATAGTCCCACAGTAATTTCCAGAACCTTCGAGAATGGAAATATCTAGAAAGTTCGGGAACATACCGGTCCCGACTGACTAGGTATCGAAACATCGAGAATGTTCTAGCATCGAAAAGTCTAGAAAGATCGTGACCCAATTAGTTCCACTACTCGATACTAGATGGCGTTAGTAGTACGTTGTGTACCCGGCATTCATTCTGGCGCGTAACAATACTTATTAATTACATTTTCAAAAATATATAAAAAAACATTGAAAAATACATGTTATTTAGTATTTATTATTGCAGTTCAGAAAAAGATATTGTATGCTAATTTTTGGGACTATTGTTTTTGTGAAGCAAAATCACGGATGAAGAACATGGTCATAGCAAAGAAAAAAATATGTCGTGGATAAAGATATCATTTAATCGTTAGTTGCTGATTTGAGTATTGTAGTAGTGGGTAGTGGTAAACGCCGTGACGTCAGTTGACAGTTGCAATGGCGGCACGTGGACAGAGTCGTATTGGAGAGTGGGGACTTTGCCGAGGGCACTTTGGCTCGAGAGACCGACTAGGACACTCGTTCAGACCGAAACTGTCGGCTTACCTATTTTATATAAATTAAACAGACTTCTATAATAATGTTATAAATGCGAGTTCTTCTAAGTCAAAAGACGGATGTGTTGCTATGGAGTTTGTTGGCCACTTCTTCTCCATAGCTAAAACACTAGGAAGTGGTAACGGGCGGGCGTTTTGGGGGACTGTCTATTTGTAAAGTACTAGCACTCAGCCACAGTTAATAAAGACAGCTTAGTACTGTATTGAGTGTTTTATTCTACAATGATCCTTATACCACCGAACCCAAACGATGATGGCGCTATCGCTCAGCCGTTGCTGACGCCTTCAAATACATATAATATTATGTATCTCATGTTATGAAGAATGGCCATTATGAAAAAAAAAAAAAACAGTTGTGTTTAGTACATTTATTGGCTGATCTCGAAACAGCTGTTGCGTCCATTTATTAAGGGCTAAGCTATTTTTTCGCTAGTTCAGGGGGGCTACTCTCTAAGCCCGAAGTCCGTAATTTCGGGATTAGTTGCGGGCGTATTCTACTCCGTATCAACTACTGACTTACGATTAGTCCCGAATCCGAACTAAGAATAAATGACAACACGATTTGTCAGAAACTGAAAAATCGTTTTGTCATTAATTCTTAGTAGTTAGGTGAGTAGCCCTCCAGGATTGAAGAGTTGTGCGTAATGAGTACTTTCATTTCCTGAAAGGTTGTCAACGTTTTTGCTTCTCTAAGAAACTGGCATCAGTTAAGTGGCAGTAAACGAGAAATGTTCACGAAATACTATAATGGTTTTATCATACTTAATAAGCATCTGACCAATTATATTGAACAAAGCGGGGTTGCTAAGAAAATAGGCGTACATATGGTGAAAGGCATTTTTCCTCTACCCATCTCCGTAGTTCCGCGAAAGGTAAATGTGGGACATTTATTTTTATAGCCAGTGAGATTGTCAGCGCCCTACTTGCATTCGAGACTGTGTAATTGGCTCCTGGCGTAGTGAGCACTGAATACTGTGGATATTGTTCTACTTTTCTTTAAGTTTTTTCATGTTACGTGAGGAAAATCCGGCCAAGAGTCAGACTTGCTAAGGGTTCCAAGTGAAGCATTTTTTTGTCGTGCTATTTTATATGAACTCCTAATGGGTTAGCTTGCAATCTAGAAGTAGGCAAGATTTTTTCAATACACTTTTTTATTCATAAGATTAGGCTCAGTGGCTTTGATGATACGGGGAGAAGTTTCACCATTTTTTTTTCTCCGCACCACCTGATGCACAGCCCTAAAATGATTTAGAGGAACCGTAGCAACAGAAGTCGACGCTCCGGAAATCGGAAGTTGTAGAGCGATTCCCTACCATCGTAGGCGCGAGCTTTCGGATGGCGAGCGGTGGGTGGCTCGCCGTCCGATCAGAACCAAGCCCGGGTCGACGGCGTACTGTGTTCCACGCACGCCTCTAAGAGCTATCAGAATAGGGGCCCGCTAGGACCAATGCCTGCCAGGATTCTGGAATTTGTTCAAAAAGTCACCGCGACCGCAAAGGATATTAGGAGGTACACGGAAGGTTTTTAGTGAGTAAGAGTCTGATACTCCCTTCTGCTTCGCCCGGAGCAGGAGGAGTCATTTGATGATTTCCAATTCTTAAAAGAAGATGTGATAAGTAGAATATGCTCCTCAGGGATAAAGATGTCTTTGACTTGGGCTAGCTTAAATCCCTCGCTGCATTCAGGATTCTTGTTCTAACTCCCTCACTTCACTCGTGAGTAAACTCGAATCCTTCATCGTGTTCCGAATTCAAAATGACGCCCATGTCATAGGACACTGCTTTATCCCCTCGGTTCATAATCTACTATTTCAGGCCACCTGTATAAAAACGTCAGATTATGTGTCAAGCAAATTCAACCTGAAGTAAGTAATTATTGAGTTTAATGAATCTCAGTGCACTATTATTGCCCGGAAGTCAATAATGTGAATTGAATTTGGAAGTCAACTTGGAGATCGACGGAGTCTGCTCGCGGCTCACTTTTCATGACTTGCGTTTAATTTTCTCGCAGTAGGTGTGAAAAGTAGTGTTTGCTCCTCAGGGATAAAGGTGTACTTGCCTTGAGCTTACTTGAATCCCTGACTGCATCCTCCTGCGCCGAATTCTTGTTTTAATTCTCTCGCTGCACTCGTGACTTTCTTCATTAAGATCGGGATAATCTACTATTTTTCAACGTAAAGAATACTAGTATGAATTCAAATTGGCAAGTAGTACAAAATTAAATAAACTCTCCTCTATAAAATAAAAACTGGGCGTAATAAGTTAAAGAATAGCTCCAATTTAGAAATTGATTAAATTCAAGAGAAGCATGAGTTTTAAACAAGAATTCTTTACTGAAGGCGGTGACACGTAAGAATTCAAGCGGACTTTCAATTTCACAAAAAATACAAGACATTTTTCTAGTATCTCGTCTTGTAAAAAAGGTAAAGTATGAATACTTGAACGAATAGAGACAGCTCCCAAGTTTTAGGTAAACAATACGAGTAATTCACTAAGTATATACTCGTATATTTTTTGTGTAATATAATCCAATCCCCCAAGCGTGTTAGTCTTTACATCAAGACTATTATAATCTCAAAAAGCCCTGAGTTGACTCCGTTACGGTTTTCCATTAAGGGGTTCTTTGCGATAGATAGTTGAATATTTCTCTTAAGTATACATTTCGTGAATCCCACGAGATTGCTACAAACGCGAATATATTGATGCCAAGTCTCAAAGGGGAACTTTTAAAAAAGAAACAATAAGCAGCAAGCAAACTAACCGTAGTTTCTCAATAAAAATCCCACGCTCGATTCGCCGATCCCGCTCACAAAGAAGATATTTGCGGTGAAAAGTTTTAAAAATTGTTGTGCTCCAGATTTCAAGCTCTTTGTCCCAGTCACGAGCGAGTCCTCGGGGAACGTTCTCGAAACATGCTTACGGTCAATGATGTGCAAACGGCCTTTTTAAAATATATGTAGTTATAGGCTTATGCACCATTTTTGGAAGGAATTTTGATGTCTTATCTATTTGGTTAAAGAACGTAAAACTCTCCTGAATTACGTATCACGTAAAAAAACAACTGCTTTTTAGGTACCTAAAATGGTTTTTATGCATTCATCGAAACGGTTCTTGGCAAAGAATACGGGTACCTGTCCATTATAGCGGAGCGAGGCAGCGATGCGGAGAAACGGAGAAATTTTAAACCAATGAGATTGCATAAAATCTCCGCACCACGTGATGCACTGACATTTCGACTGACAAGATTGGTTAATTTTTCTCCGTTTCTCCGCTCCGCTGCCTCGCTCAGCACGAATGGACAGGCGCCCATAGCTGGCTATTTCCTTTACAGGGTGTTATGATAATATGTAAATGAGGGGAACATGGAGTGATGCTTCACGCAGATTTTTATTATGAGTGGAGAACACAATATCACACCAACGATGAATTAAGTTGTAGACGTGTTATCCACCAACGCCACGGCTCTTAAAACAGCGAAAGTACTACTGATACTAACCGGTTGCTCAACTTACACAATAGCTATGTAAATGTGCGCAAGATGCAAGATCCTGGTTGTTTAGTACCTACCTACATTCTTTTCATGTGGCCATTTCAGAGCTATGCGGGCAACGCATCTTAGTTTATATACCATCTACATCAGTCAAGCTGCGTCTGCTGCCGGTATTATTATTTTAAACAGAACCCTCCAAAGCTCTCAACATCACAATTTATGCATGGCCATCCGAAACAAGACAAAGCAACGCATCTAACGAGCTCAAAACAGGCCAAACCATTACAGTCCGAGTCACATCTCACGAGTTAATATTTCGGCGAGCACAGCGGTTGAGCAGCAATTACTCGAATTAATACCAGTTCCATTTAATTGCCGTCACTTTTCCGGCAGTATTACGTAACTTCGGAACCCCGATAAATTGACCAACGTGTGTTTTTGCACCGCGAAGCTTAAACGGTTAATGTTCCTCAATTTTGTTTATTTTGTACACGATGGTTGGAAAATCAACAAGGGTTAATCGTGTGTACGTAAATAATATGATTCTATGAATTGATTTTTTGGTATTAACAATGTTTATTTTCGTATCCCGTATCGTAAGCAACACATAAAACATAGAGATTGCAATCATTACACGCCTTGACGTAGCAATTTCTTCTACCTCGGTATTATAAAAAATAATCACTGGCAAGCGAGTAAATGGTACTTAAGGGGCGCAAACCAAGCAGAACCGACCTTCACAATCAAATTAACAACAGTAATTACTAAGTAATCCAAGCTGTGGAGACTTAACGAAATTATTTAATTGTGGTCTCTTGGGATGCAGATGCCTCGACTACGGTACCTAAGTTCATCACTGCATCTAACTACTGATGTCTTTTGACTAGAAGCTAAACATTTGAGTACATATACTAAGGCAATAAATTTATTGAAATGTCTTGAGATATAATTTAATCGACATTAGGAGTCCAAATAGAATTGAATCACGTCAAATCGAAAGTATTATGAAATTCTAGTTGTAAAGCTGTGTTGGCGACGTTAAACTTTTTTCTATCCAATGTTAGACGCCTTATTGTTTATGGCTTCAAACTTGACATGGACAGGCATAGATAAACACAGGAATGAAGTTTAAAATGGAATGAAAAGGAAGATGCGTGGGTTGATTTTGGAAAGCACCAAGTTTCAAAGGAGTAATCAAAAACTGTAGTGACTTGGATGTGTGCTGAAAATATGGCCCCAGATACTATGTATGTACCTAACTGAAATTTAACAGGCTTGCAGTCTGACTACCAAGTAAGCCAGCACATAGAGAAGACCATTTCAGTTCGTGTAAGTAAATTATATTTACGTACAAAGAAAATAATAATCCTTTTGCTGAAAATTCAAAGAAACGTGGATCAATAATTCTTGAAAATGCTTTAACAGTTTAAAGGGAAATTTAATACACCATTACTGTTACGATAATGGTAGCCAGCAACATCTGTTAATAACGGTCAATTAATAATCCCTTAATGGTATCCGATTTTAACAGCAACATTATATATTTTGGATACCGAGGTTCGGACTGGTATCGATGGGTATCCACATCCGGATTCTGGATAAACTGTTTATCCTGGTTTAAAAGTTCCGTTCGGTTTCCCTTAACTGTAAGCTTTATAAGCTTATTTGGGAAAACATTTTTCTATTTTGGAACAAATATGATGTTGCTGAAGTGAAAAATAGAGACGTATTGAATGAGTAAATGTAGTGTGGAAAAATAGTTTGGTCTTATGTAGGAAGCCAGCTATCGTAAACTCATATTATTACGCTTTATCTAAAATTATCCTTTGTCAGCGGCTTCGCTGGTGTGAATGGTGGAAATTATATTCCGAGAGAAAATACTGTCGAGATAAAAACATTAGCTAACAAGCAACAATATCTTTCAGACTAACTCTGCCAAATTTCATCCAGATTCGTTCAGCCATTCCGACGTCATTGGGTATCAAACATCCAACCATCCCAACTCCAGAAAGATTTTATAAAACCGGATATATCGTTTTGGAGATTACCTACCTCAATCAACCTTTTCTAAAACTAACTAACTCGCCCTAAGACGTATTCTAAGACCTACTAAATTTACACAAACAATTTCATAACGATCAGTCAAGCCGTTTCGGAGAAGTTCGATAACAAACACCATGACACGAGATTTTATATATTAGAAGGTTTAGACAACAACAACTTACAAATTGATTGTTTACGGACATTTCATCTACTTAATTTCACTGTAATTCAATTAACCCCCTCTTACTACCGAGACGCGACTCAACCCACACTCAACCCTCAATCGATCGTTCGCCAAATACCATGGTTAATCCATTCATTATTTAGTTTGACGTCGTAGTCCCGGTGATCCCAAGACACTTGCCAGACGGAACTGCGGCTTCGAATTACTTTCGGGTAATAATATTCAAGGCAAGTTTAAGGGTTAGGTTGCATTATGTAGCGTATTTGATGTGTTTGAATTTATGTACTGATATCAATAGGGTTTTAGGTAATATAATAATAGTTGTATTAACTATTTAATTAGTGGATGAAATAGTAAATATTAGGAGTATGAAATTGCCAATTTGTACTGAAAAATTGAAATTCTAATTTTTTAAATGAATTCTAACCTTCCTATTAGACGGCAGCAATATTATTATCTATACATTGCTGCTATATTCCGTTTTCTTCCTTTTTCTTCCTGGACAATTTCTGTGACGAATTTTCGAAACAAATACGTACAGAATATTAATTTTAAGATTAGTCCAATAACGAATTAAACTGTACTCAGAAGAGTGGTTACGTGATCGTTTTTATAATGTGGGTTAAAATGAAATTCAGGAAATGGTGTCACGTTCGATCGTCAAGTCTATTGAGCTGTCCAATTTATTGCAATTTGCAGTATTGGCTGCCAAAATGTATTTTAGTTTAGCAGGAGTGAGGACAGTTTTATTTAAGTCATAAGTCACAAATACAAAAAAAAAACAATATTGTTATAAATAACTTGCAACTAAATATTTTAGCATTTAGTCAAATGCTGCAACTGAATTTCAGGAAGCTGGAATGGAACTATGATTATTTTTTACTTTTGATAGGCACGCGTTTGACCACTATCTCACCTGATGGTAAGCGATGATGCGGTCTAAGATGGAGCATGCTTGCCTAGAAGTAACCTTTTCTCTTGACTTAAAGACTCCCAGGTTGTAGCTATCAGGAAACATAGACTCCGGTAGGGAATTCCACTTTTTTGTACAGTCATGTGGATGGGATGACCATCATGTCCCGGTGGCGCATCGCCGTTCATCTTGTGGTCCGACGATGGAACAGGCTTGGTGGAATTAAATTATGCAATTCCGTCGCACATTCGGTACAATGCAACCGGTAGAAAACCGATAGGCTAGCAACTCGGCGTCAATGCTGTAGACTTTGGAGTTTCGACTCGATGAGCCTATCATTACCGATGATCATGATCATGCAGATCCGTTTCAAAGATGACAGCAGTACTCTGTCTACACGATCTAACTTGGTAGAGTTTGAGCAGCTGTTCCAGCGTGCCACTTGAGCTTTTGCCTCTAAGAAAGGGCCGAAATTGATGGTAGATGTTGAAGTAACCCCAAGAAGCTCAAGTTGGTTATTATTACGGCTACACCTCGGAAAGATAGAGCTGGGTGGAATTGGCTCCGTCTGGCAGCAAAAGACATGCTTGGGTCTTAGCAGCATTGAACTTGACCAGATTAGCATCGCCCCATTCAGAGACAGCATGAAAGGAGACGTTCAAACGCTCAACTAATAATGGTACAGATATGATGATAGAGTAAATAATATAAAGTAGATGAATGATGGGATGAGTGAGTGTATCGCTGACCTATTCTAGCTCAATACGACTAGCATTTTGGAAATTTAATGCAGGTCCATTATTGCCTATAAACACGCAAAACTTGTTCTATTTACAGCAAAAACATGAAACCTCACCGATTCAGCACTCGACGCAAAATTGAAAAATCATATCGATATCAAAATGCAAATGTATGAAATCGGAATCGTTTTTAAATATCGATTACACTCGCATTCGTGGAGTACTCTCGATCGTGCCCCACATGTTTGCTGGACACAGAAACCCTGTAGCAAATTGAATTTTCTAATCTACAAACGGTAAAAGGTGACTGCTGCATACGAAAGGATCGTACCTACCGTTTATTGGGAAATAGAAATGCAATGATCGGAGAGGGAATTGAATTGGAGGAATCGGTGTGTTCCTTAAATATAATAGAACTTTTTTGTTGTTGTGATAAGATTGTTTAAAATTTAAATCAAATAAAAACCGGCCAAGTGCGAGTCGGACTCGCGCACTGAGGGTTCCGTAAGCAGAAGTTGCGATTACTCACTAGATCTCGTTCAAACCAATTTTCGCTGGTAGTTTACATAATAATGTACATCATATATTTTTTTAGTTTTATCATTCTCTTATTTTAGAAGTTAAGGGGGGGGGGACACATTTTTCCACTTTGGAAGTGTCTGTCGCGCAAACTATTCAGTTTAGGAAAAATGATCTTAGAAACCTCAATATCATTTTTAAAGACCTATCCAGAGATACCCCACACGTATGGGTACGATGAAAAAATTATATTTGAGATTCAGTTCTAAGTATGGGGACCTCCAAAATTTATTGTTTTTTTCTATTTTTATGTAAAAATCTTTATGCGGTTCACAAAATACATCTACTAACCAAATTTCAACAGCGTAGTTCTTATAGTTTCGGAGAAAAATGGCTATGACATACGGACGGAGAGACAGGCAGACAGACAGACATGACGAATCTATAAGGGTTCCGTTTTTGCCATTTGTCTACGGAACCCTAAAAAGCATTGTTAGAAGTTGGTGTGTCCCATTTACTTGTCTTATTTGATCACTGAGCACGTTTATTTTATCTATTCTAATATTATAAAGAGAGGTAAAGTTTGTGAGTCTGTAAGGGGTAAGGGAGTCTCTGGATCTACGAAACCGATGTTTTGCCATTTGGCTACGGAACCCTAAAAAGCATTGTTAGAAGTTGGTGTGTCCCATTTACTTGTCTTATTTGATCACTGAGCACGTTTATTTTATCTATTCTAATATTATAAAGAGAGGTAAAGTTTGTGAGTCTGTAAGGGGTAAGGGAGTCTCTGGATCTACGAAACCGATGTTTTGCCATTTGGCTACGGAACCCTAAAAAGCATTGTTAGAAGTTGGTGTGTCCCATTTACTTGTCTTATTTGATCACTGAGCACTTTTATTTTAGCTATTCTAATATTACAAAGAGAGGTAAAGTTTGTGAGTCTGTAAGGGGTAAGGGAGTCTCTGGATCTACGAAAACGATTTTGAAAACTCTTTTCCCAATAGAAAGCCACGTTATTTAATTTTGTGAGTTTTATATGCTATATATTAACCCGAAAAATACCGACCAACGAAGTGGGCCCAGGTCAACTAGTGTTTAATAAATTAATAACTTAAGAAGACTGTCTTTATTAGTTTTCCATTCCTCAAAAGGAAAAATGCGGATCCCTAACGGATTACTTTGTTGTCTGTCTCTCAAGACCCTTAATTCCGGGAACGCGTGATGTTATCGAGTTGAAATTAAAACCATACTCAGGTTTACAGACCCTTGAATGAAGCTGTGAAACAATCAAACTTCTAAGTTAACGTAAAAAAACCCTTAAAGAAACGCATATTTCGACACTTTCAAGGGAATTAAAATGTATAGGGTATTTTCCGTTAACCTAAAACAACAAAATTTGTAGTATAAAACGGTATTACTTGCAAAATGTATAGTATTAAGACATTATTAATTCAATCAGAAAAAAATTAGTTTTTATTTAAGGTAATAAATACCTACAAATTTGTACGGAACCCTCGGTGGGCGAGTCCGACTTGCAATTGGCCGTTTTTTTCACATTCATCGTAATTATTACAGAAGAGTAAAATGAATTTTATCCAAGTTTAAAATATACCAACCTATATAGTTAAAATTAAATAATTGCTTTGCTTTCCCAAAATAGATTGTTTTCGTTATCAAAATAACTGAGAGCTACCGAGACTAATATTCAAAACAACCTTTATGTAATTTTACCTGAAACTTTAAAATAACAAGAGATGAAAAGGGCGATAAAATTATGAACATTTTTTTTCAGCAAAAAGAAAAACTAGCCCATCACATTTTTAGACATCTTTGACATGTCTCGTCAATTAACGTGTAGGTACATTAACCGAGTATCGTAATTAAGTATAGTTAGGGTGACCTTTAATAAAAAGCTATCTTTGGCGAACCTAAACGGCAGGAAATTAGTTTTTATTTCTTGTAAAGACCTCAATCTAAATTTAAAAAAATAAAAGCGTTGTTTCTTTTTTGAACAATGATCACACTGAAGTGGCAGTGGGCAGAGCATATTCCTCGCAGAACAGATGGTCGATAGGGCCGAAAAGTTCTGAAATGACAACCACGTACCAGAAGACGCAGTGTTGGAAGGCCCAAGGTAGACCGATCACCAGGTGAGGGTCGCACGTAGCCGATGGATGCGAAACGGACAAGACTGATTGTTGTGGCGACACTTGGGGGAGCCCTATGTCCAGCAGTGGACGTCTTTCAGCTGATATGATGATATTTCTCAACTTTCTATTTGTACTTATAGTATAAGTATGTTCGTATGTTTGTTTTTGTTTGTTTATGTTTGTTTTTTTGTTTTGTTTACTGTAAAGGTGTTATAATTATTTAATGATTAAATAAATAAATAATAAATAATTTTTTTCAATTAAAATTTTGTTATACTATATGTAATATGTACCTATATACGAGTATATAAAACAAAGATGGGTTTGTTACAACACTTATAACTCGAGATCTGCTGAACAAATTTTCATGGTTATTGATTCGTTGGATTTGTCTCCGACCCGAATAGCAGAATACATCTTAAAAACAATGAAAACTCGATATGTGCAATGAATACTTAATTGACGGGAGCGAAGCCGCGGCGGACAGCTAGTAGTTTATACACGGTGTATCTGACATCGACGCACAAACGATTTCCATGGGTCCAGGGCATGATTCTGGACACCCCAGAGTTGGAATTTTTCATCGGCTTTTTTCTCATTTTTCCAGTTTTTTCAAGAGTTTTTTTTACTTTAGACTACTCTTAATCGTTATTCTGACCTAACGCAATGAGATTTTTAATAAAAAAATAATTAATTAACTAGTTTCACTAAAAAGAGCAATGTAAATAAAACCACAAATAGGTATCAGCTCAGCTGTGCTAAAGTACAAACGAAAGGTCAACGCAATGCATAGTAGCTGCCCACACACTAACAAGTATGCATGTGTGTCACGCGTGTATGATTTGTTAAAAGCATGCCGCCTAAGACTGCATTCCAAAGAAAATGAAACGTATCACAGCAAAACGAAGTAGCCGATTTCCAACATTAACGTAATAGATTAAGGTTGAAAATCGGTTACTTTGTTTTGTGTCGATAAAACCCATTTTCATATTGCGGCGGCAACACGTAGCGCGCGCTCTTTGACCTTTACCGACGAAACCGACGGACGCCAGGGCCGTATTTGGGTGCAACCGGTAAAACGCTTTTTAATAAGCGTTTTGTGGAGTCACGATGATATCCGACCGAGAAAATAATCTTTTTTTTTTCTTACTATTAATAATTGCGTAAAACCATAATAATGCTTTGTTTTCTGTTTCCTTCTTCTTATGTTCTGATAAAATGTTTGTACATAAATTGTTAAATAAATAAATAAGTTAAAATAAGTAATGTTATGCTTATTACAATTGGATCTTGCTATACCCATTGTACGCTTTGATACAATTAATGTGACAGAATTTTAAATACGGCATCAACACGGGTGTTGAAACTTAATCATGACGATTGATGACCCTAATTTGTTTCTGTTTGGTTTTAAAAAAAAGTTCAGTTTTACAATACCAAAATTATTCGATAAAAAAAACATTAATAAATTAAAAGCAAAAAAATGAATTTTCATACTATTATCATCGCAAGCCCGGCCCTGGCACTGTAGGTCCAATGTAGGTATCTGTCGGCGACCTCAAAGGATAGATCGAAAGAACATTTTTAATGAAATAATGATGGATTTTTGTCAGTTCCTTGTTGACGCTGATCGCGAACGAGTGCATTTTTTTTGCAAAAATCGGTTTTCGAAACGTTAGAGAAGACAAATTTTGGTTTCTTTCTGTGAACTTGCGTGTTTTTGTGTGTCTTTGTGTTTCATTGAAAAATGTCATCTGGACTTAATGAGAACTTCAGTGCCCAAGAATACGGTAACATGCTGATGATGTGACGCTGCCTTAGGTACCGAATCATTCGGGAATCGGTGGATTGGGAGATTCGGCCGGGAGCCATGGCCAGCTCGCTCACCAGACTTGACCCCATTAGGTTTTTTTCTTTGGGGTTATGTCAAGGACAAGGTGTTTGTGTCAGCAGAGTGCGATTCCGCAGCCGAGAAGCGGAATCGCATAGTGAATGTGTTTGCGTCGCTGTGTGAGGAGTGTGCTCAGGCCTCAGCGTCAGGACCCAACGTTTCTGCCCCGTGTCCACGCTGAAACTCTGCGCCGCGCTCAGTGCTGGCGCCGGCCACTTCGATTCTTCGAACCCTATCTGATTAGGGGTGAGCGAGCCTAAGGTGAGTTCTAGGTAGTTACTCTTTAATACCTACTGCAAGCTTCTTTTTAGGATTCCGTACCCGAAGAGTAGGTAACCAATGGAACCTTATTACTAAGCCTCTGCTGTTCGGCCGCCGCGGCCGGTCCGTCTGTCTGTTAGTGGGCTGTATCTCAGGCATGGTATTTCTAACAAATAAAAAATAAAATTTACAGAGAGCTCCATTGGAAAGCTCGCATACAAGAAACGTGTTTTTTGTTTATGGTTATGGTACGGAACCCTTTGTGTGAGAGTCTAACTCGCACATCGCCGGCTTTGTTATCAATCCTTATCGGAGTCGTGTTCGTGATTATAAGAGACTAAGCAAGTCTCCTTAACTTCTGCATAATCATGTTAGTAGGTAGGTATTTTTGAGTGATTAAAATTATTTTATGTGATATTATTGCCGTCGGCGAAGGGTGATATTCGTAGGTATTTAGGTACATTCAAAGAGAGTTAGGTAGTTCATTAGCTACCTGCGTTACCGGATCTCGATGTACTTACAAGCTTATTTTTTGTAATCAATCTTTATCGGAGTCGTGATTTTAAAAGACTAAGCTTATGGCTCCTTCTTTTCTCTTAAGCTCTTCAAAAACAAGTTCTTAAGCATGTTTAAGAACTTAGACGATACCTAGATGCAATCCAAATTCAAACACATTTCGCTGATAGAAACATAGCTCAAGGTCAATTTTCTCTAACATTCTGCATAAACATGTTCCTACCATCAGCAGGTAGGCACCGTAGTTATTTCTCAGTGATTAAGTAATTTCATGTGGCGATTCGTAGTTACCTACATACACACATACGCGCGCGGCGCGTCGCCGCGGCGGCGTCGCAGACCATGTACGTTTGTGTGCAAGACGTGAAGTAGGTATGTATTGCGTGCAACGCTCTCACGCGTTTGTATCGCGTTGTTCACAATACATTGCGCGCTCGAAAATGACAATTTCTGTAACCGTTCATTAGCGAGATTAATGACTTCCACAATTTGGTTAGTGGCATGAGATGTAGCCTTTTCCCGAAGTTTGCGTTACGATGTCATATAATATGTATGTGAAGGCGACAGCGACGGCTGAGCGATAGCGCCATCATCGTTTGGGTTCGGTGGTATCGGGATCATTGTAGAATAAAACAACAGTACTCAGCTTTCATTATTAACTGTGGCTGAGTGCTAGTACTTTTGAACGTCATAACTTACAAATAGACAGTCTCCCAAAACGCCCGCCCGTTACCACTTCCTAGTGTTTTAGCTGTGGAGAAGTGGCCAACAAACTCCACAGCAACACATCTGTCTGTTGAGTTAGAAGAACTCGCATTTATTTATATCTATTATCTTTATCCACGACATATGTATTCTGTTTAATATTTGTATATTAATATATTATCAATCGCTTTTCTATTCTCCATATTGCTCCTGCCACTATTTGTCTCTACATCACCCAAAGGTTGACTGGTAGAGAATGCCTATGGCATTAAGTCCGCCTTTGTGCATTTGTGCTTAAAGTGTTAATAAATAAATATGATGACAATGATGATCAAATTCATTTTTGCTGAAATTACCTATGATAATAACCACCTGAATGAAATCATATACTTATCTAAATGATGTAGTGAAGCTCTCACTTTACACTCAACAAAATCTTCTAATTTACCATTTCACATAATATAATCATGTAATGGTCGCCCGGCAGCGAAAGGGGCAGACGGCATTGGTGCTATAGTGGGTAGTCCCCGATGAGGGTGGCACAGGAAAAGGGAAAGGCACGCGTTTGACCACTATCTCACCTAATGGTAAGCGATGATGCGGTATAAGATGAAGCACTCACAAGATGGAGCAGTCTAAGAAGATCCTCTTGGCTCGTTTCTCAATTGACTCAGGGTATCAAGCTGGTATTTGGCAGATCCGTCCCAAATGTGAGAGCCGTACTCCATACACGATCGAACTTGCAATTGATAAAACTTAGTGTAAATACTTTTAGACTTTATTGAAAAACTATTATTATATTGAGCGTTTAGTATTGAAAAAAACTCGCCGTAAAACTCATTTGGGTGTTCTATGTTATTAAAACTTTGAACACATAATTTACTGGCCAATGTATTTTTAAAATTTTCTAAATTTTTATCTGTTGTATTGGTCTAAATTGAATTTGAGTTTTTTGTAAAGGTATGTAGGTAGAAAACGTTATAGCTTGTCCACTATGATCAGAGGGCAACTTATTAACAATCTCTTTATGTAAGAAATCACAATTACAAAATATGTTGTCTATGCAAGTCGCAGATAATTTTCGAAATTAATGGATCCTACTTGGTGATCTTTTACCAATGTTCAGTTAAGTAAACTACATCAAACTTGTTTAAAAAAAAAAAAAACATTTCTATTTCAAGTAATTTGGAAGGGCAACCTTGATTTTTCTGATTAAGAGCGTGTATTCCGTCCACTAGCGCCGCCAATCGTTTTTTTATTATTTGCGGTAAATTTAAGACACGTAGATAAAAAACCGCTCTGTAGTGCACTGAAGAAATGTATTTATTATGTTTTGAGAGTTATGTTTTGTACTTTAGAACATAAATAGTTGCCAAAGTCGATATTTTTGCTAAAAGTGGCCACTTTTAGCAATAATTGCCGTTTTGGCTATTTAGCCATGAGTTATGTATTAAAAATAGCTGTCAAAAAATAATAGATACATTTCTTCAGTGCACTACAGAGCGGTTTTTTATCTACGTGTCTTAAATTTACCACAATTCATAAAAAACGATTGGCGGCGCTAGTGGACGGAATACACACTCTTAAACAATTTTAAAGTAAGTTACCCTCCCTTAGGATTTATACCTTGAATTATAGTACTACTGCCAGAAGATACCTTGTTATTATTCACTAATAATAATTGGTTATTAGAAGAGGTAGCTTCTGTTGTTTTGCAGTTCAGTTTAAAGAATTATCCGGATCAATCTCCACAGCTACAATTGAGGAGTTTAAAATATCTGTATGGGTTTCATCAGGAAGAGAATACTCTCTCTGATTGGAAAAGATCTCCAAGAATGTTGACATTATTATGTGGGTTCTCCTTCGTACAACACAAAGAATCACAATAATCCCTACGCTGTTAGAGCAACTAGACAACATAGGCTCGTCACTTAACCTAATATTTGTTATAAATACTACCTATAACATCGATAATATTATATGCTATCAGCATAGCAATCTTATGTCTACAGTTACCGGACAGAGATAAAGCTCCCTGAGTTAATTTAAAACCACTAAAAATTGATTAGAGTCAAAAAACAATAATTTGTCACTATGAAAACGTGTCAGTAAGTGTAAAGTATTGTTCAACTTTGAAACTTTTGATCAGCTAATAAACTATCTGAATAAGGAAAAGCACATAACATCAGCTCTCCTATGTTTAACTTTAATAAGGAGTCAACGCCATCCACTATGTCCTTTATGGTAATACTAGTACTATTCCCTAATAGAAGAACCATTTGTGAATAATCATCAAGATTTGAATTTATTCTAATATTCTAATATTGAGCTTTTGCCTCTATGAAAGGGCTGAAATTGGGGATAGATGTTAAAGTAACCCCAAGAAAGTCAAGTTGGTCGGTGATTGGTACGGTTACACCTCAAGAAGAAGACACGCTTGGGTCTTAGCAGCATTGAACTTGACCAGATTGGCATGACCCATGAGCCCATTCAGAGTCAGCCTGCAAGAACACGTTCAAGCGCTCAACCATAGCCACCCGGAGAGACCGGACCAACTACGCTGAGATTAGCTTCCAGCCATACCTAACGCAGCTGAATATTTTCCTGCTTCCGTTACTGAATAACACAAGACATAGTTTTAATTATTGCTGGCTTCTTACTCCCAAATGTTACGTTTATTGATTCAATTAGTAATATACTAATTGTATCACACATTCCTGTCACTCAAAGGGATCACCAATATCGGTCCAATCTTCATGGAACCAGTTGAGTATTGTTTCGCAGAACATAATCTAATAATGGGCCACTCAAGTTCGTGCGTGACTATCCAATTAGTCTACATGCATGCCTCTACATTTCTGGCAATGACGGCATTTCTGGCAATCAGAAATGCCGTGTTATGAGCAGATTCCTGCTTGAGATATTGTAAGGTCAATTACGTGTGTTCGTAAACCAACAATTTGCTTGAGAAAATTATATCATAGTTATTGTCTCTGACAAACACGAAAGGAACATTATTAATACAGTTGCTCAAAAAATGGTGTATTGCAGGGACGTATAGCGTTCGGGATGTGGGCTATTACATACTAGTGTTTTTTTTACCTTTCCCGAACTCGTGCGTTCTCTTTCCCAACTGTCAAAATAATGTCTATTAAAAAGAAAAACCAACCATGAATTTTTTACTAAAGAGTTTTTGTGATTCATACAAATACGTATATTTCTAAAAAGAAGCTACCTACTAATTTATTTCAATATCAGATTTAATGGTTTAATTGAATGAGTTAGGTTAGGTTTCATTTCATTAAATATCATTTTCATTTCATATCAATAAAAAAAATCTACTGAAGACTAAGCTGTATGGATAGTTCCCTTTGCCTACCAAAATGGGTGAAGAAAAAAAACTCTGCTTATATTCTACAGTTGGCGCCATTTTCCAGAAATTTTCTTTGCGAGTTTATTTGTTTGTTGCACAAAATTAGTAATTTCGACCCTATTTTTTTTGAATTAACACCACTGGAACTCGGTAGGTATAAGTGCACAAAATGCTTCGGAGAACATTTTACCGGAAAAGTCAAAAAGTCGTTACATATCTACATACGACGGATTTATTGCGTGGAGAGAAGAGAAAAAAGCAAATAGTTTTTCAGAAAATGTTATGTTGGCGTACTTCTCCGAACTCTCAGCAAAATTAAAACCGTCTACGTTATGGTCGAGGTTTTTGATGGTAAAAAGTATGCTGAAAATAAGGAACAACGTGGATATAAGTGAATACCCAAAATTAAATGCTTTCTTAAAACGACAATCAGACGGTTGTACAAGTAAAAAGTCGAAAATATTAATATCCAATGAAGTAGAAAGGTTTGAACGAAGCTCCCGATGATCGTTATTTAGCCACAAAGGTAATTTATTAATAAGTACTTATATTTTTCTTTAGTATTCAGTTTACGAAATCGCAAAATACAGTCAATACATTATTTTTAAAAATATTAATCAATCTTTTTTGTAGGTTGCTCTGATTTTTGGCGTTGTTGGAGCTTGCCGCAGAGAGGAGTTAGCCAATATTACTTTAAAAGATATTGAAGCCCATGGAAAAATACTACTAATCAAGATTCCGAACACAAAAAATAAGATACCGAGAAGCTTTGTTGTTGAAGGAGATTTTCTTAGAATAGTGCAAAAATATATAAATCAGCGGTCCCAAAAAGGAAAAACCGACAGTTTTTTTCAAAATTACCAAAAAGGGAAGCTCAAGCAATCGGGATAAACAAATTTGGTAATATGCCAAAAGAAATAGCTACGTTGCTTGGTCTGCCGGATCCTGAGTATTATACTGGCCACAGCTTCAGGAGGACCTCTGCTACATTATTGGCAGTTTTAGGAGCCAATTTGACGTCCTTAAAGCGACTAGGAGGTTGGAAATCAGACAAAGTTGCAGAAAGCTATATTGGTGATTCATTAAACAACAAACTAAAAACTGGGAAAAAAATCACACAATTAATTTAAGGTCCAGTCCGTCTCCTTCACATGTTGAAGAGAACGTTCGTCCATCTACCTTCATTGATAATGATAATTCATCAGATCCAATTCCATCAACTAGCAAACGCCATTGTATGACAAATATACATGAACAATCATCCGAAACTTTAATAATAGTTTGTCTCAAACAGTAATATGCAACCTAAAACTTCCCCAGTTAGTTGAAAAAACTGTACCAATTCCAATGTACATGTGTACTATAACTTTTATAAGAAATAAATGATTAGATAGTTGAGTTTATTGTGTTTTTATTATTTTATTAAAATGCTTCATTTTTTCGCTACTATATTAAAAATAGTCGTTCAGTTCAACTTGTTCCAACTGTCAACCCTCGCCTTCGGCTGCGCCTCGGCTCGGGTAGACATTTGTCGGAACTCTTTGCAATGACAGCCTTTCCGCACTTGTAATGAAATATACTATTATGAAACATTCAATTTAAAAATAATTATGACATCCTTCAATTTGTTAGAAAAAATATTAAGATTCTGCTATGTAACAAAATTTTGTTAATAAATTGCAACAGATGATGCAACAATTGTTGAAACTATTTCTTGTACCTTGTCCTAAGCTTTTAAACAAACAAGCTTATCCGACATTATTATAGCACGAGCTAACAGTGTGTCAAACAGAAATAATTTCAAAGTATACTTAAGAATGAAAAACTTGGTGCAACTCGACTTGGGCCAAGATGGCAACATTTCCTCGTCCATCAAAAGTTTGCCGCCGAGAGGCAAGTTTAGTCGTTAATCATGTGTGTAACCGGCAGCGACAGTGCCACGCTTAACTTTTACTCTCACGTGAAATTATGACGCTAATGAAGTTTGATAAGATTTATTTAAAGTAGATTGACACTTTTGACTAGCCTATTTCATTTAATTCTATAAATATACATCTATCTCCTTTAGTTCAGTCTATCCAAATGTTGACGTTGTACATATTTTGGATATTATTAACAAATTACCAACACGTTGTTAACATGTTGTAATACTAACAACTTTACTAACGATGTGTTTTATAACATATGGACTTATGTCTGAAACAAAAATAAATTAAATTAGTTGCTTGAAGCTGTGAAAAAACTAACTACTAAGTTAACGTAAAAAATATACGGCAGTTTACACTACCAGTATAGGGAAAAATTTAAAAACTATTCATTTGTGTGCTTTTATTTAAAGTACCTAATATGTATCTACAAAGGAATATGGCGAATTTGGACCCACATTATTTATTAATAAACTAAGTGTCATTCACTTGCAAGTTCATATTTACTATAATTAAGATTTTTTTAAAGGATTATATAAAAAATATTGAGTCACTGGGTGATGGGAATTAAAAGTTAGAAAAGATTTTCATTCACATAAAAATAAGTCTTCATGCAGTTACTAAACGCACCGTGTTTCATATAACATTCCAACCCACTCTTTCATTACCTACATGATTTACGTTCTTACACTTGTTTATGCTTGTCAATTATTTTTTTTAACAAATCTTGTAAAATATGAGAAAATCATAAAAGTTAATTAATATTAAAAATGCATTTACATTTTTTTATACAAAAATGTACAATATTATACTTATCACGATTATTTGTGATAACGTAGAGTGGATCGTTACGCTGTCAATTGGAGTTGGCTGTCAATGTCAAAACAATAACTGTTTGTTTTCAGCGGCTAACGTGGGATGTGGGATGTCTATTATTTTCTATGCGATTTTGTGATTCTTGACAACTTGGACTGACTATTCTACAAACCAGCGACTAAGACAACAGCTTTTTCCTTTAGATTGCGATTTGCTAGTGGTTTGGACTTAGTTACCCGTTAAAATGCGTTGTGTGAATTGTCAATTGTACATTGCCCGATTACTAATTATGACATCTCCCAGCCTCTACGACTTACTGCCCATTTGCTTTTTTGTTAGTTTTAAATAGTTCTACAACTAGTTATAAGTTTCCATGCTGTACGATACTCCTAATAGTGGGTCCCATTGTACATGCAACCTCGCCATCCTCCTTTGCACGGAACCTTCGGTGGGCGAGTCCGATTCGCACTTGTCTGGCTTTTTATTTGTTTTAATAATATTGCAAAATTTAAAATTGACTCTTTTTTTTTACAAAACAGATACTCTTAAGAGTCCTATTACATTTTTTACGGAAATTCATGATTTTTGACGCTGTAGTTTTCAGCAGCAGTAAGATATTTTAATTATTTGATCCTGAATAACGATAGTGCCAGTCTCTTTCTTGTAAGTTAGAGTTACACATTTTCATTTTTCTTTTCGTGTAATTTACTATAAATATTTTACGAACTCAGTTTGCAAGAAAAGATGTCGGCGATGGAACTTTGACGGTCAAATTCACATTGTTACAATCAATTCTTTTAAAAGCTGAAATTACTAATAGGTAACTTGAATGTTTTACTTGTTTATTGGAGTTCTAGAAGTCCTTGAGTTTTCACGGAAAAAAACGTAAAGAAAGCCTAATTTAAGCCAGAAATGTCTTGATTCAGCGTCCATTATATTCCAAATAAAAACAATTTTATCAAATAAATTAATATGATATCAAATTTCAATCTACAATGAATACGTTTCATTACTTTTCGTTTGTCAATATAATAAAACAAAATTACAATAAATAAAATTAAAGTACTATTATATTCTGCGTCAATTCAGCGCGCGCGCTCCTCAGTCTCGCGCGAGCGCCCAAATAAACTATAATCCTATTCAGACTAGTAAGTATCAATTTTTTTTCGCGGACTATAGATGTACTCCCAACGCAGACCAGCGTAACTTCGTCTATTGCAAACGAGCATTTACGATTCGTAATAGGACTCTTAACCCAAGATCACAATAAATTTCCAAAAAAAAACAAATGGTTTAAACATCCTTACTTTTTGCTGTGACATGATTAGTATTTTTTTATTCCTTCCATTGTAACTTCCACTATATTAGGAAACTTGAATTTCTTACCAGATGAAAAGAAAAAACCGTTATCTTACTTTTCGGCCAGAGGGTAATGAGCCAAAGAAAAGTTTTTCTAATAGTTAGTATCCTCATTAGGAAACTGTACTCGTTAGTCGGCGTGTAGGTACCAAATCCTCATAGAGACTGTGGTCTCCTTGAAAAGCTGCAGTCGGCACACGACGAACATAACTTCAACAATTGCCGCGGTTTCGAGTGCCATCCAGAAGTTTGGCGCCAGTAATAATTCTGCACAACTTCAAGCGACACTTTATTATACATACTAACTCATGGGACGTATTCGTAGCTATGTACACACATTGAAATAATACCAAACAATATCTGACAGTAATTTACTAACGAGTTTCCAATTAAGACATAAAAGATGTTCATTTGGAGAAGTTTTCCTTTATGATCAGTAGACGAAGCTTATTCAGTACAAACTAATGTTTACGATAACGAGATTATCGCACGGGCTCTCTATTACATTCATGGAATAAATCTACGTACAATATACTTACCTAAATGGTAATGTTGGCTTTGCTTAGTGGAAAAAGATTACAGGTTTAATGTGAATCGCAGCGGAGGGCGTTGTCAGTCACAGGTAATATGATAGCGCGAAGGTTTGTAAATTGTTCGAGGGAGGTCAAAATTACGCTCTTTAGAGCTTATCCCTCTACACGTGTAGCTTGTGGGCAAAGTATGTGCGACATACAGCGCCCTCCGCTTCCATTTCAAAAACGCGTTCTGGGTAGGTTGAGGCTGTATCCGACACTGCAGCGCCTCGGGCATGTTTGAGGAGGCGCGCACCGGCTGCTTTGTGAGTGTAAGGGTCACAGCAGATGTATCAACTAGGAAGCGGAACGTTAACGTATAGCCTCGAGCCGTGCAGTATTCTCTGTATGAAACTCCCTACTGCAACGCACACTTAACTGAATCGTAACGTAATCGCCTCGCCTCGGGGCACTACAGCGAAAAAGGCGATACGTTTACGTTCCGCTTCCGAGTTGATATGTGTGCTGTGACCCTAAGTGGTGCGAGTTTTTGGTGTGCAGAGTCTGCACTCTGCACACCAAAAACTCGCACCACTTAGGGTCTGCACCAGGGGTAGCGCCAACAACGTCCTGGCGATGATCGCAAACAGACTGGATTGCCCTTAAATCCGCCAATGCTGCAGAAAACTTATTGTTATCGTGTAAGTGTTCGTTTTTGTCTGTGCTTGTTAACCTGTCTGTATTTTTTTATGTATGTTTGTATATGACTCTTGTTATTTGAAGTAAACTACTTTTATTTTATTTCATTTAGCATTACATTGCATGAAACTATCCTTGATAGTCCGTGACTATACACTATACAACAATATAGTTCAATATCACAGAATGTCATGTGCACCCCACAAACGGCGTTTTTATTGCCGAGGCCACGTAAAACTATTTCGAAGAAAAAACGAAGTTGACACGGATTCTGGGTCAACGTGCATTTATATGAATGTTCCCTGTGATGTAAGGGAGAAAGGCAATTTCACTATAAATTATGCACATTTTTCTTTGATAATATGAAAAAATACCGCTGCTGAGTAGGAAAAATAGTGCTGTAAGGTTGCGTTTCTACTCACGATGTGTGAGGATGCGTGGCGAGGTTTGTTTTTGATAAGAACTAATAAAATGCTTGCGCTGAGCCAGGCTAAGTAAATGAAGCGATTATATTGGTTCCTAACCAACATATATACCTCCCTACCACATCACTGGTGGTAACGCAGCCTAAGGTTTGTTTTTTGTGGTTTTTCTGTTATATTTAATAATTTAATATTTATGTATTTATATATCTATTTTGGTATATTGTATTCCCTACTTTTTGTCTGTGCAACAGATAGTTTATTTGTATATTTACACAAAGTGCAGCCCCATATAGTGTCCAGTCTTTCTCTATATATTTTAGGTTACCTGGAAGTGGTCACGGAATGCGATAAGGCTGCCAATTGTATGTTTTGTTAATTTAAGGTTTCGTTTATGTATTTTTCATTTGGTGTACAATAAAGTATGTATAAATAAATAAATAAATAATCTTTGCGACTGCTTCAAAAGTTTTAGATTTGTGTGTGAATATTGTTATCAAGTGACCCAGTAATACAGCCCCCGGCTCATAATAATAAAAGTCTTATTTCACCAAAATTGCACTGAAAACGTTGAATAAATATTCATCTCACCAAAAATTCCAAACTTGTGATTTCTAATAATCCGAAAATAATCCAAAATGAGCCCGCGTGGTTATAGCCCACTTCCTCACACACAGAGAGGGCTACGTTCCAGTAGTGTGAATATTATAGATCTCTTACATGGCTTTATAAAGCTCATACAAAGCTCAGTGATTTCCAAATTAGTAGTCGAAGCCACTTTTGACAATAAATTCAAAACTAATTACTCTCAGCGAAGCCTATCCTAAGTAAAACCCATTCTTATGAAATTACCAAATTACAAATCATAGCTTTGATCTGGGCTACACAATAAATCTTAAATTATTAGTTACCTAAATATCTAGGATTAATTTTTCTTCATTACTTAGCACGTACAATCTCATCGGCTAGTTCGTACTCCACAGATTGCTCCAACTGAGCTCATTAATCATCTTCAGGACACTGACAGGCGAGGTGGAAGCCTGAGGTTACCAGATTACGGAGATATGAATTTGAGGATAAATAAAGGTGTAATTATAAAAGCCACCTGTGATTTTGTGTTTGTTTTTGATTAAACGTTAGGTAACTGAGTGACATGAAGATATAAGCACTGGGTCTCTTTCCAGTATCTTTGAATGCGGTACGATAAAACTTTGTCTAATGGTGACCATAAAGGCAAGGGTTTCCAAGCATGATCAAGATAAAAATCATAGCGAGTATGGCTATGACGTATTCATTGCTCATTGAAATAATACCAAACAATACATGACTGTAAGTTCCTAACGAGTTTCCAATTAAGACATAAACCAGTGGCCAAGTGAGAGTCGGACTCGCGCACCGAGGGTTCCGTACGAAGCTGTAGGTTAAAAGCAAAAGTTGCGGTTTACGATTTATGACGTGTTAAAAAAAACTACTTACTAGATCTCGTTCAAACCAATTTTCGGTGGAAGTTTACATGGAGTTTGGAAGTTTTCATTCTCTTATTTTAGAAGTTAAGGGGGGAAGGACACATTTTACCACTTTGGCAGTGTCTCTGGCGCAAACTATTCAGTTTAGAAAAAATATATTTTAGAAACCTCAATATAATTTTAAAGACCTATCCATAGATACCCTACACGTATAGATTTGATGAAAAAATAAATTGAGTTTCAGTTCTAAATATGGGGACCCCCAAAAATTTAGTGTTTTTTTTTTGTATTTGGCGTGAAAATTCTACTGCGGTTTACAGAATACATCTACTTACCAAGTTTCAACAGCATAGTTGTTATAGTTTTGGAAAAAAATGACTGTGACATACGGACGGACAGACATGACGAATCTATAAGCCAATTGGCTACGGAACCCTAAAAATGAATGATGAACCCTAATGATGATCACGATAACGCGATTATAGCACGGGCCCTCTATTACATTCATGGAATAAATCTACGTACAATCTACTTACCTATAAGGTAATGTTGGCTTTGCTTAGTGGAAAAAGATTACAGGTTTAATGTGAATCGGAGCGGAGGGCGTTGTCTGTAACAAGTAATATGATAGCGCGAAGGTTAGTAAATTGTTCGAGGGAGGTCAAAATTACGCTCTTTAGAGCTTATTCCTCTACACGTGTAGCTTGTGGGCAAAGTATTAAAAATCATAGCCGGCGAATATGGCTACTATTAGGGACCAACACTAACTAACCAATTTTCAAGGAAAAGATGGATTCTTGCAGCAGGTCATCGGTATACCTTCATGAAAATACAGTTATTAATCGCAATGACATTGAGAGACGCGAAAGTTAGCTCAAGCAAGAAGCAGATTGCCGGTAGGTGTAACGAAGTTAGAGGGGACGATTTCAGACGAAGCCCTACAGTAAACGTCTTTCGAGTAAAATGTAATGAAACATGTTGATCACTAAGTTTGGTGCTATCTAAGCTTCTTGACAAAGTGCCATTCTATTGGCGAATGCGAAATTAAAAAAAAAAACTTTATTTAGATATTTCTTTTGTGAAAAAGTTTTTTTTTTTCACTTTTTTCACTTTTAAGTGTAAAACTTCGACGAGGTCATTGTCTACGCAGAAATTGAAATAAGCAAAACTGCTCATAAAATAAAAACTACTGAGCCAAACCGAATCAATTAAATACAGAACCAAACGGCAAGTATGCTGCATCGAATGAAAATAATCACAGAAACCGGAGAACAACGGAGTAATCGGTGTACATACATAAAAAAATACACACCGAATTGAGGACCCCCTCCTTTTTTGGAAGGCGGTAGTAAAGGTATTGATCACGAGACATTTTGACAGCGTCTGACAAATCCATAGATATACTTTTGACGTTTCGACAATCGCCTTCGCCACGTTCAATGACAATTATCTAGAGTCTAGAGTCTCAACTCTTTTTCTGTAAGAAAGTCTTTCCACGTCAGTGGTAAATTTAAGGTTTTTAAATTTTTAATGAAAATCACAACCCTTTTCTTATTCAAATCGACTCGTACAAAGTTTGCAACATTTCCCAATAATTATAATTAATTACCCTTCAAGCTACCCGATATCGGTTTTGAGTTATCATTGAGATTACAGGACTAAGTTTTCGTTGGGAAAATTAGGTGGATGCTGAAATGCCGTAGGTACTTCGTTATCTCAAGGTTGGTAACTCCGAACCTCAGGCTGCTAGGTATCAAAGTAAATATAGGCAGGAGGCACTCATTGAAGATAGTTGACGTAAATATTTAGATGTACCAAGTGCCAAAATTGGTAAATAACTAGAGGAACTAATGAACTACATAAATATTTCTGTTAAAGCACGATTAAATTAGTGCAAATTATATACAGGGTTATTTGTAAAACACCGACAACCTCTCAGGACTATGTTTACTTTAAAACTATGCAAAGCAAAAGGAAAAGAAAAAGCTTTCTTATGCTTCGCATAGACTTCGTTACATTTAGAGCGTTCAATTTTTTTTTAATATTTTTTTTTTAATATTTTTATATGAAAACCTGATGAACTAAAATATGATGAATTTTTAAAAGTCATAGAACAAAAGTTGGTGATTATGATGTTAGTATAGACATAAGAGTTTGTCGGTGTTTTACAATTATAACCCTGAATATTTAAATGAGGAATGGCATTTGTTTCTGTTAGTAAATTAAACATTACATTATTATAAATCAACTAGCTTTTACCTGCGACTTCGTACGCACAGATCCCGTTTTCCGGTTCCCGTAAGAATTTTGGGAAATCCTCTCTTAGTACTCAGCTACACTCTCCAAGGTTATCTATCAATCATTATTCATTAACTCACTCAGTAACAGAATAATCCTTATATATAAAATTCTTCCGTTACTAAGTGACTGACAGACAAAGCACAGCCGAAACTGCTGGTCGCAGAAAGCTGAAAGGACATGGTAAAAAGTGGCCTATGAATCAACATATGCGAAACCTTTACCATTATTCCTAGTTTTTTTTTAATTACATTTTACTGATTAGAATAGAACGGACACTTTTTAATTACGAAACCATTTTAAAAAGTAGCTCACTTAGGTTTTATAACGCGGCGCCATTATTTTAAAATGAAACAAAGCACTTTCAGCGCTGTAAGATTTTAAGTTACCTACAAAAAGAGTAAAGCGATTAAAGCGCTGTATGACACGAACACTATTGACACTGACAGTCGATGAAATGACAGTTGACACTTTGATGTACCTAATATATTTGGCACCTGATACCAGGGAATCGGCCGTCGACCTAACTTACCATGCTTTCGTATGTTAGAAGAACATAGTAACACTACTCTATATATTGTTTGGTGAGATAAAAAGTCTGGCAGCTCTGGGATCTTAGTCAATTTGGTATGTTTCTATTGTTTGGTATGTTTTATAACCTCAAAATCCGAAATCATTTTGGATATTTTACAATTCTGACGAGTGTCCGTGATTTTAATTTAGTTTCAGTCGAACATATGCATTATTTAAAACACAGATAGTAAATTCACGTCTCTGTTGGTTCTGAGGCGAACGATGTATGGGCGATGAGCAATGTCCTTTGGCATGTAAGTTCTTTGGGTATTTAATTGCAGAGGGGCACTAAGATAGCATTTCCCGAAATTCGTACGGTAACTAGATATGCGCGTACGAAGTCGCGGGAAAAACCTGGTTTTAAATATTAAAATAATAATGTTTTGGTCATTATAAAACTACCCAGAGAAGAAACACCGAAACACTCAGAGGTCAAAGTCTTACCATCGCTACGATCAAAACATTATCATTTACATAATGATACAATTTATTTCAATGAAAAATAACTACACAGTTAAGATCGCCAATATTTGTTCACCAGTAAGGGTGCCTGTCCATTACAGCGGAGCGAGGAAGCGGAGCGGTGAAACGGAAAAATGTTAACCAATGGAATTTCATAAAATCTCCGCACCTCGTAAGTCAGTGACATTTTGACTGACATCATCGTCATCTTCATATCAGCCAAAAGACGTCTGTTGCTGGACATAGGCCTCCCCCAAGCGTCATCCCAGCGACTGGCCCTGTGCGTCTCACATCCATCGGCCACCGTTGACCTTCACCAGGTCATCGGTTTACCTTGTGGGAGGACTTACAACGTAGCGTCTTTCGGTACGCGGTCGCCACTCCAGAACTTTTCGGCCCCATCGACCATCTGTTCTGCGAGCAATGTGCCCTGCCCACTGCCACTTTAGTTTGGCGATCCTTCGGGCTATGTCAGTAACCTTGGTTCGCTTGCTCTTCCCTTATTCGATCACGCAAGGAAACTTCAAGCATTGCCTTCTCCATTGCCCTTTGAGAGATTTTAAGCCTTCTGATGAGGCCCATTGCGAGCGACCACGTTTCAGTTCCATAAGTCATCACTGGCAACACGCACTGGTCAAATACTTACGTCTTGAGAAATTTTGTGATGTGGGACTAGAAGATACCACACATCTTCCCAAACGCTACCCAGCCGTGTGGGTGCATCTCATCTTCTATACTATCTATACTAATATTATAAAGCGGTAACATTTGTTTGTAAGTTTGTATGTAGGGGGTAATCTCAGGAACTACTGGCCCGATTTGAAAAATTCTTTCATTATTAGATAGCCCATTTATTGAGGAAGGCTATAAGCTATATATCTTCACGCTAAGGCAAATAGGAGCGGAGCATTAATGGAAAATGTGACGCAGACGAAGTTTCGCGGGTCAGCTAGTGTCATATAAAATTATTGGGTATATTTTCATTTCAATAACGTTCAAAAGATGTAATAAACAGGAGCTATACCAACTGTAGTTATAATTTCTTTTCATATAACATTTACATCCTCTAAAACTTATGTCGTATAACTTTATTGGATATAATATTATTATTTATTTAATCGAAAATCATTAGGTCTATCGTTTAAAATTTATATATCGTCTTAAAAAGTCAAATGTTGTGCTACAAAATATAGTGACTAAAACGAATCGCTGCAAAACCGACTCTACGTAGTGTTGTGTGCCCTATCCCTAGAGTGTAAATTTAAGTCCGCGTAAGCGCAGATTGGCGAGGCGGCCCGCGAGCTAAGGAATAGGTGGTTTTTTTTTTTAATTTGCCCCACACTAGGAGTTTCTCCCGTATCGTGGGTGCGTTTACAAACATATAAAGTCACATACCTACACATACAACCAGACCCGGAGCAGCTATCTGTAGGCCATACAAATATTTATTCCGTGCGGGAGTAGAACCCACAATACGCGGCGCAGCAGTCGATCGCTCAACCACTGCGCCAACCTTTTCGTCATAACGCCGTAACGACTATATCGTCGGCAAATCGAAGGTAGCTAATGTACACGCCATTGATATAAATACCTAGCCTTCTCCAGACCAAAACATTTTTATCTTTATATGTTTAACCTTTCCTTTTGGTTTAGTTTTTGTACACTTATGTGACGATGTCAATCCCATCGTACTGCTACATATAATTTACTTAATAAAAAGCCTACAAACTATGCTCATTTCTTAACTATAAAGGAATACAACATTTTGCTGCTTTACTAGAATGCCATGAAATATTCCAACATCCATAACTGACAATTTTAAAAAATTCAACAGGGCGATTCTTTTGTTCAAGACAACCTTCATTGCGTGAACACTTTCGGAGAAATGACGTTTCCCTGGTTCGCGCCTCGCTATATGAGGATAAGTTTCGAGATCTGATCTTGAAGAGGACTGACATGGTGACGTTTTTTGTACAAACATTTCAGCATCTCGATGTACCAATAATCAATCTGTCCACAAACGCTACGCAGAGGGGCAGATCTCATCGGTCTACTGTATAACATTCCGCAGTGTGTGTATGTGGTTTACGGTGCTGAAGCCTTTTCGGAATCCGGCTCGGTCGGGAGGCTGGAGGACAAACCTCTGCGCGAGGCGGCTCGCGATGACTCTGGAAAACAGCTTGTAAACATGGCTCAGAAGTGAGACGGGCCTGTAATTCTTAAGAGTCCTATTACATTTTTTACGGAAATTCATGATTTTTGACGCTGTAATTTTCAGCAGCAGTAAGATATTTTAATTATTTCATCCTGAATAACGATAGTGCCAGTCTCTTTATTGTAAGTTGGAGTTACGCATTTTCATTTTTCTTTTCGTGTAATTTACTATAAATATTTTACGAACTCAGTTTGCAAGAAAAAATGTCGGCGATGGAACTTTGACGGTCTAATTCACATTGTAACAATCAATTCTTTTAAAAGCTGAAATGACTAAAAGGTAAGTTGAATGTTTTACTTGTTTATTGGAGTTCTAGAATTTCTTTAAATTCCTTGAGTTTTCACGAAAAAAAACGTAAAGAAATCCTAATTTAAGCCAGAAATGTCTTGATTCAGCGTCCATTATTTTCCAAATAAAAATAATTTTATCAAATAAATTAATATGATATAAAATTTCAATCTACAATCAATACGTTTCATAAGTTTTCGTTTGTCAATATAATAAAACAAAATTACAATAAATAAAAAAACTTTTTACAAAAAACTACAACCGACTTCCAAAAAAAAAACACTACAAAGTAAAAAATAACTTTAATTTCGGAAGTCGGTGTTTTTGTTATTTTCTTCATATTTTGACACCGACTTCCGAAATTAAAGTTATTTTTTACTTTGTAGGGAAGTCGGTTGTATTTTTTTGTAAAAAGTTTTTTATTTTTCACTTTTTAGTGGTGCCCCACACCTAACAACACCACTGCAAAATCGCAGAAAAGCAAAATACGCAATTTCGATTATCAAAGAATCATCTAAATAGTCAAATTCCAGGTATTTCGATATAAAATCCAAAGTTCGTAACCGATTTTGATATGATTTAAATGGAACCAATCTGCAAGTATATCCTTTCAGATGAAACAAGAATTTTTCAAATCGGTTCATAATTGTCGGAGTTATGAGGTAACAAACATAAAAAAAAAAAAAAAAAAAAAAAAAAATACAAACGAATTGATAACCTCCTCCTTTTTGGGAAGTCGGTTAAAAATTAAAGTACTATATATTCTGCGTCAATTCAGCGCGCGCGCTCCTCAGTCTCGCGCGAGCGCCCAAATAAACTATAATCCTATTCAGACTAGTAAGTATCAAAATTGTTTCGCGGACTAAAGATACTCCCAACGCAGACCAACGTAACTTCGTCTATTGCAAACGAGCATTTACGATTCGTAATAGGACTCTTAAGTAAGGCATTGTCACCCTTCTTAAAAAAAGTACCACCACATCTCTGCTCCATGCCTGTGGTATTTTTCCTTCGGGTATGACAGAATTGAACAGTTTCAATAGGTCCTTAAGGACCGGTTTTCCATGCACCTTCAAGAGTTCGGCTGTAATTCCGTTTTCACCTGAAGCCTTGTAATTTTTAACCTGCTTCAGAGCCATCCTACTCTCATATAGGCTGACGTCCGGGATGTCCTTGGTATAGTGCCGGGTCAATCTATCTCTTGGGTCTGAAGACTACAGAATCATCTCCCGCCTCTCCTTTATGAGTTTAAGAGTAGGATCAGAGAGTCTCTTGTTCTTAATGTACGGCGAGTCTTAAAAAACTTAGATCCGTTGTACTCATCTACGTGTACGTTGTACCCATCGTTGTACTCGTCTACGGAACTCCGTAGTCACTCGATACGTTTCTTAAGTTCGAGCTGAAAGACTTTCAGAGTTTTGGATCTGTATTTTTGCTGGACGAAGCGTAGACCTCATCAGTCGACACCTTTCCAGTTTAATATTTAGGTTCAATTTGTCTATTATCATGCGGTGATCACTTCTGGTTTTCACCGCGTTGATCACAGAGACATTTATTTATTTACTTATTGTATTTCAATTACTCTCTGCACTCACAGTAAAAACCAACACGTGCAGAGAGTCAACAAAATCAATGAGATAATCAAAAGAAATAATAAAAATGGTGCAATGATTAAAATAATTAAAAATAATCAATAAAAATTAATCAAAAAACAATCAAAAATAATCAAAAGTAATAAAAAATAATCAAAATAATGAAAAAATAATCACAATATTAAAAAATAGTCACTAAAAATAATCAAAATCATAAAAAAAAACAATAAAAAATAATCAAAACAATAATAAAAAAATAAAAAATCAAAATAATAAAAAATAGTCAATACAAATTAATAAAAAACAATCAAACATACCATTGAATATTTGTTTCTTCGTCAACATGATGAAGTCAATCTCATTTTTGTTGCACCGTCGCGCGTCGGCGCTCTGGCAGGTCTACTTCTTATGTTCACGCTTTCTAAAGAAGGAGTTCATCATACGGAGGCCCTTCTTCAACATAAAACTGGCCAGTAAGTGTCCTCAGTGACTCCGACGTCCAAATATAAATTGCCATACTCGCAGCTGCTCGTCACCGTCTCGTTTATCCAGTTTCGCGTTGAAGTCCTCCATGACCATGGTAAAGTGAGTTTTATGACCAGGTATGGCTCCGGATATTTCCTCATACATGGTCTTTATATCGTCGTCGGGGTATGTCGAGGTTGGGGCGTAAACCTGTACAACCTTCAACGAATATCTTGACGATATTCTGAGTACGCCACCCCGGTCGACACACTCGCGATGCTCACCACGTTGGACACAAGGTTCCTGTGAACAGTAAACCCGACACCACTCTGAGACTTCTGGTCACCCTCCCGGAAATAAAACAGATTGCCGGTTTTGAGAATTATCTTGTCCTCCCCCTCTCTTTGGACTTTAGACAATCCCACAATACTCCATCAATTTTCAAGTTGGGTAATTTTCTCGTTGGTCCGGAGTGTTCTCGTGTTCAGTGTTGGCAGGTCCAGTCGTCGGTGTTCGTCGGGGGTATGGTATTGCGATTTACAGAGAACGCTGCTGCCCATTCTATGGCGAGTCCCTTAGTCGCCTCGTACGACACCCACGGGAGGTGATGGGATGGTATTATTCTTTTACAGCATCATACGGCACCGGCCGTCAACCATATGACATATGTGTCTGTGTTTCCGAACGTTTACAACCGTAATCTTTTCAAAGTAAGAGTAAACAGGCTCCTTCTGGGTAAGCTCGCTCCATCGTAGACTTTGTCTCTGTCATCTCTGACCAAGACTAAAGTCAAGAGCAAATACATCTCAAATAAAAAATAAAAAAAATGTATTGTCTGACATGATTGGTTAACATTTGTCCGTTTCTCCACTCCGCTGCCCCGCTCCACACAAATGGACAGGCACCCTTACTGTTGAACAAATATTGGCGAATAATTGCGAGCGGCGCGGAAAAACGAAATATTAATCAATCATGACAGTCAAAATGTCAGTGACTGACGTGGGACTAATGTGGTACAGAGATTTTACGCAATTTCATTGGATAAAACTACTCCGTTTCTCCGCTCCCAGCGGAGCGTCCTTACTCGCTCGCAATAGACCAGGCACTCTAAAAAACCCACCCTTATTTTGACAACCATGGTTGTGACATTTTGTGCACGAAGTTCGCACTCTTCTTGGTGTAACTCTTATTTTTCTAGATTCCATTGCAGCGACGATGACTAAGCTGCGCATAATGATGTGAATTGCTGTAAATTACTATTGCGTATTTCTACAACATTAGCTTACAAAATGATAAATACCCTACTAAATTACAATCACAGCTCCCAAAACACATTTGAAATCACAGAAACACAGATAGCACTAAATTTGCTCCTCCGTCCTGCAAAATCGGTGCACGCTAGTATTTCTGGTGTCACGATGCGAACGGTCTCGTTGTGCCCATAACTTTACGTTTGTACCCCGCTAGCGACACTTCGCCGAAATTCGGCGCACGTACTCATATCGTCAAGTGTGAGTGGGCTCAAGCACCTCACACTGGGATCGGCTGAGGAGTACCATTGTGTGATAAAGGATAATAGGTTGTGACATTTCGATTTACTAATTTCAGGGTTTGAGGATGCATTTGGAGTGTAAATAAAGGACAGTGACCTACCTCCCTTTATTTACACTACAAAATTTTTATCCACCTCGCATTGCTCAACCGACTAACATAAAAAATTAATGCATAGCGGCTTTAACGGCATTTTTTTTAAGGATGAGAAGTCTCCTCCCACTCTGGGCGGAGCAGAAGGAAGTATCGGACTCTTGAAGTAAGTATTTGTATTCTTACTGACTAAAACCCATCCGTATTCTTTCTAATGCCCTTTGCATTCCAAGGACTCAGCGACTCTGTAGAAGAAATTTTGCAACCTTGGCAGGCACCCCAGCAGGCCCCGTGTCTACTATGCTAGAATCTCGTTGAGGCGCGTGTCTTGTCTTCTTGTTACATGTTCAAGCAAAAAGTATATTTAAATTTATGGTATATTTAATCTTTTTTGTTTCAGATCGAGGGGATCAGAGAGTTCAAAGCGGAAGTGTATCTTCATAATTTCTTATTCTGAAAGGTTTTTCCTTCTTTACCCTTTTTCCTGTAAATTTGAAGTTTCCACGAAGTTTCTTTGTTAGCAAACTTTAGTAGACCCTATTCGCCCTTATTCACAGAATTCGTCAAGTCTTGTACTCCGATTACTTCAGTTATTATTTTTATTATTGGGACAAAAATACAGTTTGAAAAACTGTTATTTTTATAATATTAGAGACATATGAAATGGAAGGAATTATTGAGGGTCTTAAATTTTTCTTTTTTTCATTAACATCATTCTTAAAGTTTTTTGGGAAAAATAGATGTAAATCGAGAATTCCCCTCCTTTTTCTCCGAAACTACTGATCTTCGATTTTTTTCATGGTTTTGGTGATAGTTTACAGAAAATCCTATAAGTTTATGGATTTAAGGTAGCTTGTTAGAAAAATATGAATCGTCCGGAACCCTTTGCGTGCAGCCCAACTAGCACTTGCCCGGTTTTTACCGCTGTACAAGTTATATATCCATCTGTTTATGGCTTTTGTTGTTTTAGATATTTGATCATGTCATTCTCAGAATAAAAATATACTGGCCTTACAATTCTCTCAGAGTATGTGTTTCCTGATAGCTACAAACTGAGAGTTCTTAAGTCAAGAGTGAATAGGTTACTTCTATGCAGGCGTGCTCCATCTTCAATCACATCATCGCTTACCATCAGGTAAGATTGTGGCCCAATGCGTGCCTATCAAAGTAGTAAAGAAAAAAAAAATCATCACATGTACATCGCATCGGTAGCAAAGTATTTTTAGCTTAACCTTTGCTTTTGTACAGTTCTGGGTAAAGCACTGTATTTAATTAACCAATGATACCGAACTGCTGGACCAAAACCTCCCTTATTAATTTTCGTTCTGTAGCATAATATGTACTTTCAATTTATTAAAAACTCTCTTTTTAAATGTATAAATATTGTAAATGAATGTGTCTGGATTGAAAAAAAAATGTATTATAAGTGCGTGTGATTAATACTCGCTCGTCATGGGATCGGAATTTTATTTAAATGAAAGTAAAATTTCGATCTCATCTCATCTCAAAATATCTTTATAGCGTAAGATAGATAAAAAATCTGTTCCAGTAAATACTTTAGAAATACCAGACTGTAATTTAGGTCGTCTAAACCATTAATCTTTTATGTCGCCCTAGTGTCTAATCCTGAAACATGTTCTCTGTGACGTCAGTAATACAAAAACTGCTTGAAAATAATATGTTTCTTTCTTGGAATAATAATTATAACTGGGCATTTGAGTGGAAGGGAAAAAATGGTATAAGTAGACTTTCTTATGAGGGCGAGGAAAAGTGGGTTAAGAAATAGCTTTGACTGATCACTTTCGCAGAGACAAGAAAAGAAGATTTAGTCTTGGCCCGATTTCATAAAACTAGGTAATCCCGAGATATAATTATGATAGTGATGCTTAGAATAGAAATTGTTTCAATTTATAATAAACTAAAAACTGAATGCGAAAGTAAATCTGTCTGCTTGTTTGTTATCTCGTCTTGTTCCCATGTCCTGAAACAGTACTTCCTTTCACCCCGGGAAAATGTTCCGTTGTGAAATTATTTGACTACTGACAGGAGCTAGTGGGAAAATATTAAGCCAAGAATAACTATAACAGTAGACACTAAACTAAAACCAACCTTTATCCAAACAAAAAACAATTGAAATAACAAAGCATTTTTCCGTGAATACATTAACGGTTACGTCTAAACTAAATAATAGCCCAGCACTTGCTAGAGGTGCCCAGATATTTTTGTAGTTCCACAACTGGCATTAATTTTCAAAATGGACGCACAACACTACCTAAGTTTTGTACGTTTATCTCTTGAATTTTCACAAACACACTGCACCGGAATAAATGGCGTTCGTGTGATATTTTAGCACTTATGTTCGTTGTGAACTGCGTACGCTCGATTTGAAAACATTTAGCATTTAAACGATTGTTTCTATACAACTATTGTTTTGGGTAATTTCAAAGCCGTTCGATTTTCAGTTCGTTTTTGTTTAAAGACATGTGTGTGGTTGTTCAGCAATGTTCATTGGCTCTTACGATTCGTTGCACAGTGCTACGAATCGAAAAAATACATTATAGTCTTGGCTTTTCGATTTGATTAGTTAGAAATTATTGAAATAAAGAAGTGAAACTGTATTTTATCAGAGAGCTATTATATAATAAATTCTAGAAAATTTTAAGCAACGGTTGCATTCGGATCTCAGTCGCAATCTGTCAAGAAATCTTTAATTTCCATATTTTTTTCTATTCATTCTACGTTGAATTCAGAATTGGCACTCTGGTCAAATCTTACACCTATCTCCTAATCTTACAATCTCTCGTGTCAATAACTGACAATTAAACTCGTTTTCTTTTCTAATTTTTCAATCCCGGATCAAAACCAGTTCGATTCACAACGGGCACGGGGTCGAAACCTCGGGAAAAGCTTATTATATTAAAGTAATAATAAGTTATTCATAAATCTGTGTGATACTATAAGTAACAGTATCTATTCATAGAGGTCTTTGATCTGCACTCAAACTATTTGAATAGATATACTTAGCGTGGACTTTTATGAGGAGAGGACCGCTCGTCTTGAATTCTTTATTCACAAACAAAGAGTTAAGTGCACTACAACCTACATAGCTGTCGTAATATATATTTTTGTGTTTATTAAGAAGATATTCGAGGCTCGTGGCTAATAACAGCCACACAGGCTGTATGCTTATGCAACGCTTGCCAAGGTTGATCTTGGGATGAGTGACCACTGACCATCTTAACATAACAAGTTTCCTCCGTGCCTCGAAAGCAAGTTAAGCCGTTGGTACCGGCTGCATGTGGTTTTTTTGCAGTCGTTACGGATTGTCAGATGCTAATAAACCTGACTCCTGTTCTTGCCAAAAACTACCATATGTTACTCAGTTAATGGGTTGTGCATGTGCAGGTCTGGTAGGCAGCCACTCCACTTAAAATACTAGTATTCAGCTGAGTCCAGAATTACTGGAAGTCGACCCCAATATAATTGGGAAAAGGCTAGGCAGATGATGATGATGATATTCGAGGTCTGGGCCTTTGAAAAGTATGTCACCTTAATTTACCGAGTTCATCTGCTCCTTCAAATCATAAGTAATATTATACATTTGAAAGTGATTTTGTTTTTAAGCATTCACACCTAAATTGCTAAATTTTGTTAAACTATATAAGGAATCCTAGGGTCGGTAATGGGCTATTTTTGTACTAACGTGAGCAAAGCCGCGAGCAAAAGCTTGTAATGAAAGTATTATGGAGTTTGCGTCTCGATTGGGACATACCACTAACAGTGGCTTTATTTCTGAAGCGTACTAAAGAAAACTAAAGTCTCTTTCAATTTATGTATGTATTTTTCTCCGTAACTCCATGGGAAGGAAAATCCGACACAAATCCCCAGTAGCACCCAATTTTTCTTCTGTTTCGAAAAGAAAGAAAGTTTAATTTAATTCTCATGGTGTTCAGGTGTATATCGGAGGATGTAGGGGACGGAATACACAAATACCGAAGACCTGGTAAGTATGCCAAGTCATGGGAGCTTTACTTAAATCGAGTCTTTCGAGCCGGAAAATTGTTGGAACATACGTAAGTGAGTACGAGACTGTAGCTGGGAATGCAAATAATATTATTATTTTTACCTTTGTGAATCTCTCTTGGTCTTAATTTGAAAGCAAAGTACACAGGTGGAAACGACTCGCTAAATAGAGGATAGAGTTTATATTGCAGTGAAGCAAGATGTTTCCAAGACGTTATTTGAAACGGAATCGATACCACTCGAATACCAATTAGCAATTCAGATTATATTCCAGGAAAAGCCTATCAATAGCTATAAAACGAAATACCTTAGCTGTCGGTTCAAACTTACCTCCAAAAGGCAACCTTTACATATTTTTACAACAAGATTGATGAAGAATTTAAAAATTTGATAGTAAAAGGTTATAGCAACAGTAGGTAATGTAGTCAGCCACAAAACCTTAATCACGAAAAATTATGTAATAGTTGCCATATACACAGTCAAAAACTCACCAATATATTTACATATGTAAGTAGTTATAATTCTTCGTCACCACACTTGCAAAAAAATCTTTTTTACAAAAAAATATAACAGACTTCTAAAATAAACACTATAACCTTAATTTAGGAAGTCGGGTTTTTGGTTTTGTATTTTCGTTTTTACTAGGGCGGGCGGTTTGATAAGTACATTTTGAATTTCTCGCGTAATAACTTTAAATGCATCAGTGCTGCCGTCAACTGCGATCATTTAATAGGCTACTGACATTTTTTTAGCAAGTTACGTCATTTATTTTGTGTTTGGCTGCCATTAGGAGCAGATAACCTCACGAGTTTTAACAAAAATGGAAAAAAGTGAATTTCTTGTGCTGATTATAGCTTCATTTTTTGCGTAAAAAGACCATCACTGATACTGTTAGGAAGTGGTTTACTGAGTTTAGTTGTGGTCGTATAAGCAGTCATATAGCACAAGTGACGCCGAACGTTCAGGTTGTCCAAAAAAGGTCGTCACACCAGAAATCGTCGATAAAATCCATTGGACGATCGGAGAACTAAAATGCGTGAGGTATGTGAGGCTGTAGGCATTTCAACTGAGCGGGTACATCACATTTTACATAAATATTTTGATAAGAAAAAGCTATCCGCGCGATGGGTGGCGCGATTGCTCACACTCGACCTTATGCGCAACCGTGTGACCACTTGAAAGAGTTGTTTGGCGATGTTCAGCCGTAATTCGAAAGAGTTTTTGCGCCGTTTCTTAACTGTTGATGAAACATGGATACACCACAATACACCAGGCATGTCAATAGATTACATTAAAAAAATATTAATAATAATTAAATAAAAAAGCTACAATATGTTAGCTACATTTTCTTCTACTATCTAGTTTTATATAATAACCCCGAAATTGTTACCATTATTATATTGAACGCTGTAAAAAATAAAGCTGTTGAGTTTCCTATAAAATAAATTAATAAATTGTTTGATAAGAAATAAATACTATCATTATATATTTATAAATCAACGCATGACTAGGTATTATGAGTCAGATAAGAAAAATAGCAGATCAGTTATACAGACACCCCTTTTATGTAGCAACACAACGAACGAACAAGAAAAAATTATAACTCGATGTTCGTGTCAGGAATATTAAAATGGTTTACTTCCCTTGAAATGATTAACTCAATTTTATTCTTACTTGGCTGACGATGTTACTTTACGAATAAAAAAATAACCACACAAAAACAAAAAAAAATACAATACACCCATTCGTTATTAACTGAATATTTTAGAAATGCAGAAAGATTCAGCGAGATGCAATATTATAACAACGTAAATAACTACAGCGAACATACTCAGTATACATCGTATCCACACGCCTGCCGTCAGTGACTTACGACAAACTTCCCCCACAAAACATCTGCGCCATTTTCGTGTTACTTGAGAGTTGAAATCTCCAAAACTGCTATCTAGTCTAAGAGTCGCAATATGAATTCCGCCGGCATCTTCGTCCATATTTGTTTGACGCTGCATGCTATTGCCATGGCCCACTCTTGGCGAGGAGCCAGTCGCCTGGGCCGTGACCAACGGAACATTACAGCACACCATTCGCTCCATACAAATCTGGAATTTAATTTTAGTGATAAATGGATTAAAAACCTGTCTCCTGGTGTGAAATAGTGAACGACGTGATTTGTAGTTAAAGAGATTTCAAGATGGCGCGCTCGTAATGTAATTTTAAGTAAAAAGTTTTTCAGGTTTTTATGGATTTTGCAATTTGAATGTATAATCTTGAAACTGGAGATCTGATGGAAGAAAAACATGACGTTTAAATTCTATTTTATGATGGAACTGAAAAGTAAAGTGTTAAGTGATTTCACAACTTTTTTGAAGGCTACAAATTAATTAAAAATATCAGCACTGATGTATAAAGGAAAACGTTCAAGGAATTTACAATATTTTAATAAAATAATATGATGTTGGAAATACTTGATAGTTGAAGATTGTTTATCATTTTTTTTTTTACTTTCTCTGGTCCCTGGAGACCCAGTCCCTTGGTAGGCGTACGAGGGGCCGAAACCAACTCGCAGAGGCCCCGTTAGACATTTCAAATGTTATGGGGCACCATCCGGCGATTATCCCTGTATGCACTGAGAAAGTATTCCTAAGGACAATCCCCAGTTGAACCAGTACTATTGCAGAATATGGAAACAAAAGATGAAACGCTTTGGGTTTGGGTGGTTTAGTGGACTGATAATCGTTATTATTTAATTAAAATAGCACGTAGATAAAATACATTTCATTGAACCTATTACCTAAAGCGGTTTCGGGGAGCTATCGATGAATTACATACGTCTCGATTGTAAGCTTAATTTTGAATTATTTTGAATTTTGTTGCATGAATATTTAAATGCCCACAGAAAAGGTGACGCAAAAGAAACATTATTATTACCGCACAGCAATAAATAAATACTCATGTGTGATAAAATTAGAGACTACGTTTGTTTTAATTATAAATCAGAAAGTTTGGATGAATGGTTGGATGTACAATAGGCTAGTTTCAATCATCCACAAATTGCAAAATTATTTGGTCCGTCAGTTAGAATATTGAAAAATAATGGACACGTATTTTTTGTTTTTGTAAATCAATGAATATTGACAAAGATAAAACGCATCAAAACTCGGGAGTGGGGGCTCGTGACGTCACGACCCGCTAAAAATTATGCCAGGGCGTGACGTATTGAGAATTTTAAAAGCGTCGTAACTTCGTCAATTTTGGTTCCCGTAACAAAAGAAAAAAATACGGGTCAAATATTTTTTGATAATCTAACTGACGGACTAATTAGACTTTTTCAGGATACAAGCCTATCTATCTATATCTATACCTACTTATAATAAATCTGTAGAGAGGTCAATTCTGCACATGAAAATATTTCCAAAATAACTATCAGGGGGTGATTAGGGATCGATACTGATGCCAAAAATGCAATCAGTAAATTTTTTGTCTGTCTGTCCGTCTGTCTGTCTGTCTGTCTGTCTGTCTGTCTGTCTGTATAACCGTTATAGAAACAAAAACTACTCGACGGATTTTAACGAAACTTGGTATAATTATTTTTCATACTCCTGAGCTGGTTATAGTATACTTTTCAACACGCTACAATCAATAGAAAAAAAAAAATGAAAATGTGAAAGTTTGGTTGTTTGTTACTCAATCACGCCAGAACGGCTTAACGGATCTTAATGAAATTAAGAACAAAGATAGATTATAGTCTGGAATAGCACATAAGCTACTTTTAATCCCGGGAACATGTTCCCTAGGGATCACGCGGGCGAAGCCGCTGGCAGAAGCTAGTTGTACATAAATTTAAGTATCTCACGCCCGCGCTGGAACGTTTGAACATTCGAAAGGCACAAAGACAGATTATAGTGAGGAATAGCACATGATATATTTTATGTTATGAGATTACTTTCTCTTGGAAAAAGCAAGTAATTCATAAGAAGGCCTCCAGATTGCATGTTTACGTCATATTTACGTCTAGTTTACATTTAAGGGTAACCAATAGAACCTTATTTCTAAAACTTCGCTGTCCGTCATTCCGTCAGTGAGCTTTATCTCAAGAACCGTAATAGGTAGACAGTCGAAATTTACTGTTTATTTATATTTTGGGGTTCATTTTTTTATTATGCCTCCATACAAGAAACGTGTCTTTTCGGTTCATGGAACGGAACCCTTCGTGTGCAAGTCCAAATCGCACTCAGCCGGTTTTTCAATTAATTAAATATTTTTTTAGGTATTTAAGTTAATTTGTATGCAGTCAGTTTTTATTACTTTGACCTAACTTTTTTAAGCATCCTTAGCAAATATTGTCCTGGGTTTATATTGTTATCATTTGCCACCCCGTTCAGTAACTATCTCATAAAACTTTAATTAATTTTCAGTAATAATAGATCCAACCGTACAATTCAATTGATTTAAAACGAAATCACTTAAAATTTGCATTCATCACCAAAACTATTTTAAGTAAATTACACAGAATTATTGAGTAAAATTATTGTGTAGGTGTCAATAATTTTAGTTATCATTTTAGTTCTCATTTTACTAGTCATTCTTCTCTCAGTAGTCAGTCCCAGTTGGATTAGATTGTTGGGATTGTTGATTGTTGGGGGATAAAGACGGATGAAAATAGGTTGCATGTGGCGGAGATGAGAATGTGGAGATGGTTGTGTGGAGTAACGAGAATGGATAAAGTGCGAAATGACTACATTAGAAGTAGTTAAAAAGTGGCGCCACTGACGGAAAAGTTAAAAGGGAATCGCTTGTCTTGGTATGGTCATGTGAAGAAGAGAGGGAACGCATTTAACTAAAAAAGTAATGAACACAAATGTGGATGGATGTAGAGGGAGAGGAAGGCCAAAGAAAAGATGGATGGATTGTGTAAGAAGCGATATGACAGAAAAGGGAGTTAGTGAAAGTTTGACGGTGAATAGGGCAGACTGGAAGAAAAAAACGTGTTGCGCCCACCCCGAGTAACATGGGATAAGAGCAGGTAGATGATGAAATAAAGACTACAATTTAAATGTTGGGTGAGGTGCTGTATTCCTAGCTAGGTTAATAGATAACTTGTGTTAAGGACATTTTTTCATGACTATAGGCTTCTTCAATCGGAACACTTTGGGGGCCGAGTCACCCGCGTCCGTAGGAGAATACCCTTCAGCGAATCCCTACACGTGGTCCCCGGGTGGTGCTAAACAGGTGACACTAACCGCCTCCGTGGTCTAGTGGTTATACCACCTGATACAGACCCAGAGGTCTCGGGTTCGATTCCCAGCGGGGGCAAATTTTTTGCGCGGTTTGGTTGGTGGTAGGACTTGTTCTAAGTCCGCCTGGCAAGCTACCACCATCATGTCTAAGTCTGTCGCCATAACAACAATGTTAACAGCATTGTTGTGTTCCGGCAGTTAGAGGTATGATAGCCAGTTCCTCTGTGTAAGAGGATTCCGGGTCAAACTCGCTTCCATCTTCGGCCTAATCATCACTTTCCATCAGGTAAGATTTGGGCCAAGAGTTTCCCCGTTTTGATAAAAAAAAACAAGCTTGGATTTGTATAAATGAGGCTGAATAAGCATGTCTCCAGTTAATATCAATAGCTGTATATAATAGTATACTTAGTACACAAAAACATATCTCATAAAAAACGTTAAAATAGATATACTCTCTCCAATTAAATATAATTGTTGTTGTTTGAGCTATCCCTTACTGCTGGAACCACAGCCACTCACACATTTGCGCACCCATGCAATCATTCTACCTACTCAATGACAAATCTCTCGGAGTGGAAGTAATGGCTTCATAATGTTACCTTCATACTCAGCGTGAAAAGAAATGATCTTATCTCCCAGACACATCGCGGCTATATTCAGATTTGGGCTGCAACACGAATGAGACTACGCACAGTGGCTACATGAATAATAACGCTGAATTGTAATAAAACGTTGGGCTCACGTGAAAGTCATAAGCATTTCTTGTTGAAGTTAGAAATTCTCTTTTCAAAATTCATTTATGAGATGATTCGGTTTTTCAGTACTAAGTATACTACACAGTTTTGTAGTTAATATTTAGCTTGCCACATCATGCTGGTAGCTAAGCATTAAAGTCAACATTATACTAAAAAATGACCCATTTTTAATCGACTTCCCAAAAAGAAAGTCCTTTTTTTATGTTTCTTACCTGATAACTCCATCAGTCATGAACCGATTTGACATGTTTACAGAATCGATCTGCTGATTTCCTTAAAAAAAATCGGTAGTCAAGAGCGAGTCGGACTCGCGCATCGAAGGTTCCGTAACACGTTCCAAGAATTTCTAACTCTCTGTGGAGTCCTTTCGTTTAAAAATTTTATCGTCAAAAGTCGAAAGCCGAAAATGGGGCTTTAAAAAAGAGAAAATGAGTAAGAATGTGCAAATAGCTCTTTCATATGATACCCCACATGCCCTAGTAGCCCCACATGGAATTTTAAGAAACCTTTTCAGTCTTTGTTGCAAAAAATATTATGTATCTTTATTTCTTTCTTACTTGCAAAATAACTGAGCTAAATTTATCTAAGACTATTCAAAATTTCAAGTTTATAGTATTACTAGTTATTGAAAAATTCCGCTTTGACAGACCGACTTAGTCACACCTTAAAGCGCCGTCCACACACATCCGGGTTCTCGTCCCGGACGGGACGGAGAAAAAGCAAGTTCGTACAAATCGTATGTAACCGATTTTACTCCATTCCTTTCTGTCCCGTCACTGACGGGAACTCGGATGCGTGTGGACGTCGTTTAAGGGTTTCTTTTTAACATTTTGGTACAGAACCATAAAAAACAATTTAAAAAATGCTGCTTAATCATCCAGTAAATTCCGGTCACGATTCGCTGAAACCCTTTTAAATCTAGAATCTGAACTTCAAACTGTCAGTATATAAAACACCAATTACAGCATTGCTTCTGCATCATCCAATTATTCGGTGAAACGCTTCGTCCGCATCTCAGTCGGAAGATGCAAACTCTGCATTTTCAAGATCTATCCATTAGGAGTAAAGACCCAATTTCCTAGCAACAGTTAATCTCGGGTAACGAGTCCATTAAGTAGACACGACGGCCATTTCTGCATCGGGGAAGACGCTTACATAAAATATTATTACGTGGTTCGAGTCTGGGAGATAAGGGAAACAATATGTGTATGATAACCTCTTATAGTTTAGAGATGGTTAACACTGTAGATTGAAAAAATAACGTGGCATTAGTGTTAGTTTTTGTGATGTTCATAATCTTTTTGGCATGACATAACATAAGGATACTAATTTTTGTTTGCAAAGTAAATCAGCTTTAAAGCAGGACTACAAGTGCCACTAACATATTATAAAACAAAGTCTTTCGCCGCGTCTTTCTGTTTGTGTGTTCGCGATAAACTCGAAAACTACTACACCGATTTACATGCTGTTTGCACCAATGGATAGAGTGGTTCTCGAGGACTTTAGTATATAATTTGTCAAGCGGGCGAAGCCGCAGACATCGGCTAGTTTTAAAAATACTTCTGTGAGTGAAAGCAAAAGTTAAACCAATAGGAACGCCTGGGGCTGTTATTAAGTTTGTATTTCATGACTTGGGTATAACACCGTATTCGTTGGGTAAACATAAAATCTTCTGAGTGACAAATGTCACTGTGAAGAGCACTGCTGTTTAATACTAACTTGTGCAAATTTGACGTCAACATCAACCCTTAATTTGCGGCCTCTGTACAACAGTTTCTGAACTCGACACGTGGCACTTACATAACCAAATATAATATTTACAAACATAAATGTTGTCGTGTTTAAATCGCAGCGCTCAACTCATAACTTGTCCCGTTTAATTGCGTACGAAATGAGATTCCCGTGCGTAATGAAAAACAAACCCAGACTGTACCCAGACTGTTGTCACTGAGGCCACAGATTAAACAAACAGAAAACAGGCAACATACATTGAAGTTTGAATGCCGTTTTGTGAAATGCAAGGGAAACATTCAGTGTAGTTGACGGAAGTCTTGAGCAGTTAGGGTTAGTTAAGTTTTCGTAGAAAGTTGTGTTGGATATAACGTGTGCCTTGATTCAATGATGCCACAATGTTAATGAAAAAGTCTTTGTTTCTGGGTAATCGGTTATTCGTTTGTGATAAGTAGTCGAACTGTTAAACGCACCTCGTACCTAGTTAATTCAATGGTGACGCGTTTATCGAGGAATGAGTATATACCGGTAAGTATTCTTCAAAATTTTCATGTTTGCTCGTTCTGTCTACATTGGAGAAAGAAGACAAATAGTTTTAGCAATCGATCTAATAATAAGCGTAGTCCAAGCATACATTATTTAGTTTATTTTGTTGCAAATGTTATACACACTGTATAGATGAGCTAAGGAAATATTTTGAAAAAATCTTTAAGTGGTTAAAGGGATGAAAGTTTGTCACTTTCGCTATTGAGAAATCAAATCTGGCACTACACAGTGGCATTGTAGTCGTCTTGCAAAGGTGGTCCACTTAATTTACCCGATATAAACTACCTCTACGCGCGATTATTTTATTAAAATAATGTATTAAGATGATTGGTACAATAAAAATAAATAATGCATTAGAATTATGTAACACCCTGTTAATAATGTTAACATATAAAAACAATGTCACCGTTCTATTGGAACGTCCTTGGAACACAAGGTGGGGCTGCGTTGGCTCCTGGATCTTTCAAACTACGTCATCGTCATCTACGTGACGATAATAATTTTTTTTTTCATTTTTTAAATAATTCAAAAGTTCATATACCTTTTTTTCAGTGAATGTGTGAGATGAAGTGGGCTGCTATTTGAAGATGACTAAAATGGCACCGCGCACCTATATAACACGGTTGCATAATTATAGATTAAAATTTTGATGTGAATCGTGTGAATTAATATTCTTCTAAGCACGGTTTCCTAAAATATTAAGGATATTTATTTAGACGCGGTTTAAATGAACGTTCATGTACAAAGTTTTAGCTCAAACAGCAATTTATATGTATTTTGGACTATTCATGTTGCTCAATGGTGGCACGAAAACATTTTGCATTAAAGTTATATTTCAAGCTTTCACAATGCTGCGTATGTTAACACGAGACGTGAGTGTGTTTAAGTTATTTTTAGTAGAAATATAAATAGGACCATTTTGATAAAACCTAAAAAAAATGTAAGTTCTTTTATACTGAGTGCCTCTATAGAATCGTTTTCGTAGGAGTACTTTAGTTTAGTCTTCAATGTACTTACAAAAATATAAAAGCATCTATCCGAAAATGTTGCGCATATTTTTATTGAACTTTTTGTACCTTCACAGATTCAAAATTCTAACAATATACTAAAACATGGTTTTTGTCTAGGGTAGGCGTAGCTTGCAATTTAAATACAACAGCATAAAAATGCGTACCTATGTTGGTGTCGCACTGTACTTGATACGTAGATAGATAGATAGAAAGAATACTCTTTATTATGTACACCATATAAGTTACAGAAAAAAATAATAAGAAAACATTACATAGGGTGACACAATGGGTGGACTTTATTCTACACCCAAAAATTGTTACTACTAGGTTATTAATTGTTTCGATTTTTAGCATGTAGAAATGTCTAGAGATGCGAGTGGAAAAGAGTAAAATGATTATAATGTCGTGTGTTAGACAGAAATGGACATATTTTGCTGTCAGATCGCGTTTTTTAGAAGCAAATACTGTCGTTATTTTTAAAATACCAAGCGAAATGGCAGTCCGACGTGATAGGACAAATAATGTGTTTTTTGATGCAAACACAACGCTCGAACCGGGAATCGAACCCTGGACCACGTTCAGCCGTCGCGTTTGTGGTCACGGCGGCAATAATAAATTAACGAGATACCAATAAGCCAATCTATACCTCAACAAATCATAGAATGAAGTACTTCACCAGTGTAAGGTACTCGATCTCAAAGTGGTACCTATTCGGGGTTACCAATTTATTTTTCGTAAACGGGTATCATAATAATAATAATTATAATCAATCGGAAGCTATCTACTACAATTCAATGTGTGGCCAGCGGCATAATATATTACGCTGAAAACTTTTCTAATAAAACACACTTCATGGGAACCAATAAAAACTTTTAAATTATTCAAGGTAAACCTATTTGACGAAGAGATTGGTGATTCCATTTCAGTGGGTTTATTATCGTAATGCAGTGAGTTTCGCTCACTGGTTTCATGTTGTTTGCCATACGAGAACTTTTTGGCCTTGTTATTTATTTGCCATTTATGAGGAGATTTTGAATAGACCCAATATTTATGTTGGTACTTATTTCTGTGTTTGACAATGCTTTAAAAAATTTCATCTATATTGTTAAGAATAACAGTGTACCATTATAAGGTTGCTGAATTTGAATCGATACCTGTAACAACGTCTAGGAATTATTTACTGTTACTGTACTTAACTAATGTTACTGAACAATTTAAAGTCTCAATAAATCTGGAGGTACCAAACTCGTTAATTTTCAATTTACGGATAAAAATGCAAAATTAAATATAGGCCCAAATTCCCGAGGGATCCCGGGCAACAGTTCATTTTACGGCCGATAAATAATTTCAGGGCTTTAAAATTTTCGATCACTTTTCGCGTTTAATTTTCTACGCTTAAATTAATGTTAATTATTGCATTGGTAATTGAAATTACACTGTTTACTGTTAGTCAAGTGTTGAAAACAATATGAAAAAAAAATCATATTGATGCGCCAAAAGCAACAGGATCGAGGAGGTTAAAATCATAAAGTGTATGAAATGGTTTAGAAAAATTGGTTATTTAACCGTGTAAAATGTTCTATTAAATATTCTCTCGATCAATAAAATATTCAGCCGCAAGAATGAAAAATGTTTCACAACCCCATAAATATTCATCGCACAGTCCAATTCACACAAAACTATAAGAGCTATAAATCTGAAGGTGCGTAAATAAACAAGCGGTTTCGAAACGGGAGTATGGCTTGAACACATAAAACGTAAAACAAAGATTGGTCCGGTACATAATAAATAGTGACGCGGAGTCGGCCGGGTCGCGAGTACGTTGGCTCGCTCCCAAACAACGTGATATGTGGCCGCGCCTTTCTCCGCTCAGATTCAAATTGTTTTTCTGAAGATTTTCATTTGAAGAGTTCTGAATAATATCTTAGGAAATATGATGCTAATAACGCTTGGCTAGCCATGTGAGCTGGTGAGTTATATCTCTAGGCATTGTTATTTTATCTAGTTGACGCCTTTGTTCAGTAGACATTTATCAGGTTTTGTGACAGCAGTTAAAGCTGGCGGCATGGCATTGCTGAGCGTTTAATGGTGCTGGTACATGGTGCATACATTCGCAAGTGATTTACTTGGCGTATAGCGTAACTTGCACCTTTATGCTTCCCGTTATCCTATTAAAGTTACAAATGTGAAATTTTGTTAGGATGAAGTGTATTGATGGATGGATGTTTCTTAATGTGTATTGATGAACGTTTTATTCAAAACAACTGACCGTCCAGGCTTTTGAACATGGACGAAATTTGGAACACATATTCTCTTTATACCCTACACTTAACTTAGGTACTTTTTATCCCGGGAATGCAATCCTTTGGGATGGTGTCAGACTGTCGTACAAGTGGACGGGCGACTCGTAGATACAAATTACTCACACTGAAAACTTTGATCAGCGCTTCAAAATTTCCCTTACACCATTTTGCAGGCCACATTTTAACCTAACCCTAATCAAACTAATATTTTAGTTGTTAAACTAACTCACAAAACACTGCCTCTTTCTTAGACTATTGTGTTTACTAAGTTTAGCCTGCTTAAGCAAGGCAAGTTATTTGCATGATCAGGAAATTAAAGCGAGTATGTCTCTAAACAAGTTTTCAGCAAATGTCTTGTGAAAGTCTTTAGAACGGAACGGAAGCGAGTGACAATAGGAGCTAAGTATACAGAATGTTATTCGCAAGTTAAGTTGTTTTTGTTTCAATAGAATTAGAGAAGTTTTGAAGCAAAATGTTTGGGTTTTCTTCTGACACGTATCAGATGTGGTACATTGAAATAAAGAGAAATCAGGATAAATCGTATGGGTGGATTGCGCGCCTCGAGGGTTTTCCATCGGTCATTTGCTCGCAGATTTGAAAAATAGCTATAGATGGAGACATTTTTTCAATAATAACGATAGAATTGAAAAGCGCACCTTTGTTTAATATTCTGTCACATTTAGGTCGTTGAGAGAATGCCACTTTTTCTAAAACCACTCTTGTAGGTACACCTTCATAACATATACGTACGCAACTTCGGACCTAGTGGGCCCACCAACACAGCCCCAACTAAAAATTATTTCATGAATGGGCACTTTTTAAAACGATTGGTTAGACGGCAATAATAATCGAGAGATTTTCTAAAAGAAAAAAAAATACAGGCTCATCTAAAGGCTATTCATTAGGAATAATAAAAAAAATATTTTATTCTTACACTCTGGAAAAAGAAACCCCTATCCTAGTGACATACATTGCTTTCCCTTCTAAATATATCTCGCTAAATTCCATTGAATAGGACTTAACGCAAGCACCCAAGTTATAAGACCTCGAAATAATGTTCCCATTTCAAAGAAAGTGTAGGCGAATGCGTATGAAGCATCCTCTTGAGCTTAAAACATTTTTATCGGCAACACTCGCCATACGAATTCTTGCTGAAGCGATATTGAACTTTGATCCTGCTTATTAGGGTTGGTTTTAGTTTGCCTGTAATTATGTAGATCGATTGGACACAAGTGGGCCGTGCGGGACATGTATTGCGGCTCTCGATACAAACAGTTTAATGCAAAGTGCTGCAGATAAGTAGTGATATAGGTTTTTAGAGGGATTTAGTCTTGCATAACGTTGCCTCCGATTGCATAAGTGCTTTTCTCCCTTTCAAAGAGTTTTATTTTATAACTTATTCAGTTCTAGTTTATTTTTGGGAAAATATTAGCGATTATAATACTGTGACAGAACCTTCCATTTTCTGTAAGTAATCTTAAAAATAAAAAAAAACATATTTTGAAGTAAGAATGGCATTGCTAAGATTAGGTATTTTAACTTTATAATTCCAAATTAAACCTGAGTTATCTATTATGAACTATAATAGATAACTCAGGTTTAATTTGTGGTCAGGTTTAAAGTGGTCCGTATAGTAAAACTTAAAAATAATAGCTCGTAATACCATCATTTTATGATTGTGAGTGAGAATTTCTTACGTTTCGCAGAACTCAAAGGACAAAATAAACCAATGAATAAAAACGTCGACCGTCCAGGTATCCATGAAACTTTAAAAAGCAATTGAAAATCTCCTCGAACACTGAAGTCGCAAAGCATACGTCTTACTAGCAAAATGCTATCGACGGTAAAAGGAAGAAGTAAATCACCGGTGACTCCAACATTTCATGTTTAACTCAGCCACTGAATAATTTAGTATCAGCTGCAAGAGCAATAAGTTTAGACGTCAATTGTGCAAACTTTTCAGTTTATCAAAGAACCTAAGAGTGTTGATTTAGATAATTTTTTTCTTAAGGATAGAGTGAGAAAACGGAAAATTAAGGAGTCGTCTAGTTTTTTGGGTCATGTGGTGTTTGTTAGGCGTAAACGGGCCCAGTTTTAAAAAGTTAGTATTGGTTTTGGCGGCATATGAAAACTTAATGAATCTGTTACCGTGCGGGCATTCATTAACTTGTGACCACTAACCTGGGAATAGCCGAAGATAGATTGGCCTAGATGCAATCTATCAGTCATTCTGTGAAAGTATTCCACGACGATCACCACCTTCAACAAAGGATAACTAGTATTAAACGAGAAGAACATTACGAACTCTACCTAATTTGTAATCGCCGAAAAAAACAATTGCTTAGTCCATAGCAGAATCAGCACCATTTCTAAACCGGTCCAACTGACCGGAATTAGATCTAATTTACATTAAACGTTTGTTCGCACAATCAGATGCAAACCAACTGCTTTCGAATGCGGATGCCTGCATGTTATCGTTGCGGTTTCAGTGTGGCCAATGGAAGAACTTGCTATGTTTAAACGTAAAGGAGTAAGCCCCTTTTCACACGTTAAGCCGTGCAACTACCTTTGAAAAAGAGTTTTACTTCTAATGTTAGTTTGTAGTAGTTACATGTAAATGCATGCCAATAATATGTCATTGCACGGTTGGATTTCAACAACGTTCGTTTTAGTTTTTTTTTTAATCATAAAGATAATATCTATTTAAATAACAAATTATATACACTTAAACTAGAAAATAAATCTCCTAACTATAATATGGCATCCAAAAATTCGTCCACATCGCTGTCGACATGAAGTTTACCCAAAAGACTGGTGGTATTGTCACATTGCATGGCGATGCTTACCTCTGTCCGAGGAAACAGCCAGCCCTTGAGTTACGCAGTGTCAACTTAGCGTTTAACTAGTTCTATAAATAACACGTAAGCACTCGGACCCCACGGTCCAAGAGTTGGAACCCCAAAGGGCTCAAAAATATAATTAACCAAACAAGAATAAAAAAATGATTATTTTTTAGGTGTCTGTATATATTATGACAACGAACTTTTTTTATTTAATTATTTATTAAATGAATTAGTGTGAGGTTACTTTAAAGTGGCAGAATTTGTGTCACTCAAAATTCCCAACCTGTTCTAGAATTGGAGGTATTTTATTTAGGTTTTAGACATAAATATCTACAATATATTGGTCATAATAATTATATCCAAATCCTTGAATTGGTAATTTCATGAAGTGGTCGGTCATTTTACATAACGGTGGGGCCACTTCATGAAATGATCACCTCAAACCTAACTTTGAAGACATAGCCTCGTTGTGGGGTCTGACTGGAGGTACCCAATATGAATGGGATGACGGGAGCTTTTAAGGAGGGTTTTAGAGAGTCATTCCATCATAATCTAACTCATCAGTGTTGAGGTGCCCTAAGTTCCGTAATAAAACCTGACTTCAGTCATATTATGAAATCCTACAATATGCCTATGACGCGGACGTAATAATACATAGAGCCACGTGTAACTCGGTTACTCGATTCAGGCGACTTACTTCCAGCGAACGTTCCAAAATACGCAAGGTTTTCGCATGTCTACCCTTAACCTAAGTTTCAAAGCACTTGTTTGGAACCATGTTGCTTTCTCGCATATATGAAATTCACATAGTACCTAGAGTTCAGGTGGAGCTATTGAAACAGCTATGTGTTTGAATATGCAAATCCCGGAGCGCAACGTCAGAATGACTGTTCGATATGTCTGGATAGGTTATCAAGGAATATAAATGTGGATTTTAGTGTTGCGTAACGATTGGCTGGTTGACTGGGTTCTGAATTGGATGCCTAAATTTTGGTAAAGGGTTTTGGGCAATATTTGCTAGCCCATTATTCAATATATCTTACTCCTACAATCGTGCTAGCCTTTCCTATGTTGCTCAATGTTTTACATGGAGCGATTGCCTATCTGACCTTCTGACCTATCTGACCTAACTACCAAACTACCTCATGGCAAGACTGGTGTATAACGACTGTCAAACTACTACAGATAGTCGCCGTCAAATTGTCGCTACGCATAAACCCTTTTGCTTATCTTATGCGAAAACTGACTCTCCTAACTGTGAGGTTTGTAATAAAAAAGAGGACGTACATCATGTGTTTGTGGAATGTGTCCGAGACAACAACAATGGAATCACCCTGCTGAACTTATTTAAAATGTCAATTATGGATGTTGGAATGTTTCATGGCATTCTAGCCAAACCTAATTGTGAAACAACAAAAATGTTGTAGATAATCCTTAATATTAATTAAGGAAACTACTTTTTATTTCTGTTAAGTTATTTATTTGTAGCAGTACGATGGGATTGACATTGTCACATAAGTGTACAAAAATCGCTTTTATAACTCCTACAGATATTATAAAATCCAAAGTATATAGGATATTTTTTTACTTTTACAATGGCGAAGTCTGGGGCAGAAATAAAACGTTAGCTAGTATTATACAAACCTCAAGAACAGCTCTGCTTCACCTTTACTTCAGATTAAACCAGCGTGACGTATACACGCATGCTAGCCAACGTAGGTACTACTGTCTAATATAAACGACCCATTATCATGCATTAAGGCCATTTTCGCAGATTGCCCTAAACTGTCCTTTATTTAATCCACCGACTCGCCATTTTCGTGATACTTAAGATAAGATCGTGAACACTTCCCGAAGCGTTGACTCTCATATTTAAAGGCTCCGAGGAACTGCAGATGTTTTGGGACACGAACGTTTAAAGCGTAATTTTTGGCTTTTGCACCATTTCCTTGATTAGTGCTGATTAACATGTTTTGACTTAGCCCAATTTTGGCAGGCACGTTTCAACATTTTCTTGTTATTGGATTTTATATTGGCTTTAATAAGATAAATCCATTTTTGTTTATTATTTTACATGATGACACCAATATTTAAGGGCTTCCTTTTCATGAGGCGCGCGTTTTTGGTCCTTACGACTAACTGTTTCCCGCAGGCTCTGCGGAGCTCTAATTCTGTTTCTAAAATAAAATAGCCAGAGTAACTCCTTATAATATCAGCTATCTGAGAATGACCCATCAAAATCGCTGCAGCTTTTTCGGATATGAGGGCCGCCTCATATCCAAAACAGCTGCAGTGATTTTGAAGTTTTTAATTTCTGTCTGTTTGTTGGCACAGACAGACAGAAATTGAAAACTTCAGAAATTTGTTTAATTAAAAAAACCATTTTTTGAGTAATGTAAAAAGCTGTTACTTATTCATTAATGCAACTTCAATTTAATTTATTTTCTTAGAGCAGTAGTTTCACAGCATTTTCAAGTGCACCAGTGAACGTTACCGGAAAACCTACTCATAAAAGTCAAACGAAACAAGCAATAAGTTTAATATTGGTCAAGTTCAAAACACATAACGGAACTTCGCAAATTTGATCAATTTCAACGATATTAAATTTTCACGCCGACTAAAAAATGTTCAGCGTCAACTTGATATCTTCAAGAATTTATTTAATCGGAAGTTTCTTGGAATCGGTCTCCTGGTAGGAAAATATTTTCTTATCGTTTCAGTAGTGCTTACGTCATTCGAATAACTGAACCAGGCCCGGGTCGACGACGGTGCGTTGTGTTCATCGCGCGCCTCAAAGAGATGTCGGCATAGTAGACGGGGAATTTGTTTATAACAGTCACCGCGGCCCTGGAACGCAAAGGGCATCAGAAGGAACACGAATGGGTTTTAATCAGTAAAAGTTTGACACTCCCTTTTGCTTGGCCCAAAGCGGGAGGAGTGAGATTTCCCATGGGAATAAATATAATGACCACCATAAAATGCTTTGATACCCCTAGTTTTGTAACCAAAAATATCTACTTAACACCAGAAAAATAGTCACGACTCCACTTTAAATTGTTTTCGACCACCAAATTTAGTAAATGATCACCAAATCTTAGCGAGCAAATTAATATTCAGTAGTGACAAATTGTTATTTTTTGACATCAACAATTTTGTATATTCAGTTAGTATAATATTCAAATTCTATAGTAACGTGTTTGCGTCAGATCCCCTCTATGGCTGGTGAAACATGTGGGTTAGGTTAGGTTAGAACCATGACCATTAGCGCGAGCGAGCGAAGTGAGCGTGCCGCGGCAGCGGGTTGAAAATGCGAGTTTCATTTTGGTGATCATTTACTACTTTTGTCTGCTATTTGTTACTATATCTGGTGGTAAGTTAAACATAAGCCATTTCCCATCCATAAAAAAGGGTCTACTGTAACGTCTTAACCGGTTCACGGTCCAATGAACCACAGTTATTTTGTCTTCGCTGATTTATTTAACGATTGTGACTAGCGTATGGACGATGAACCTAAAAGCCCGTCGTGATTCCAGTGTGAGAGAAATCGCAGAAAAATTAGTAAAAATAAATTTAACAAAATCGGCCAAGTGCGATTCGGACTCGTGCACGAAGAATTCCGAACCATAACCTAAAAAACAATATTTAAATATAAAATAACCTTACATATATATTTATTTTATTATTTTTTATTATAGCGGCAACAGAAATAGATCATCTGTGAAAACATCAACTGTCTAACTATACCGGTTCATGAGATACAGCCTGGTGACAGACGGACGGAGAGTGGAGTCTTAGTAATAGGGTCCCGTTTTACCGTTTGGCCATGGCACCCTTAAAATGCGGAAGGTACAGAAACTACAAGTAGCAAGTCATTGACTGACCGAGCCGAAATGCGTTTGTTTTCTGACGCATCGGACGTGTCGACAAAAATTAACAGAGTTGCAGTTATATAAGGAGGTACACATTCCGAATAGATATTGCATCTTTGTCGAATACTGCAAATCTCAATAGTATTTTTATTAAGATTTCTAAGATCTGATGTTTGAAATAGATGCTATTCTTAGCTAACTCAACGTCGTAACAACGCTCCTTTTATCTTTTCTCATTTCCGATGTTGTTTTTTCTTTATCTTTTGTAGTTTTTCATACTTACTTTCGTTTATCTTTTGTTTCTTTATGTGATTTTCTGAGAAAAGACAAGGTTAAAGCAAAAATAATTGGTGGGTTCGTCATTTATTTGAGATTATCGGTAAAGTAGCTTACTACCATATCCTTTAACCGTACCTTTGACCATTGACAAACATGTTTTTAGAGTCTTATATTTAGCTTCCGGTGTTTGTTTGTTTGTAAGTACGTCAATTCTTGCAAGCTGAAATAAAACCTCTTCTTATCCTACAATGTTCTAATGGGGGACATGTCGGTTCAGTTCTGATGACAATTCTTTTTGATGATAACTGTGACTTGACTGTATAAACTACACGACGTTAAAAAAAATGCCGTCAATTTATTTCTTTTCCTGTGAATAAATCGGCTGTTGGATTAAATTGAACCAATTACTCAGTGTCTTAGTGCTGCCAAGTAGACATACAGTATACGTAATCTATGCATACAATATAGTCTATGCATATTCCCCTTGCAATATCAAACCCACCCGTTACGTTTCAAGGCATTATGAAAGCTTACAGTAATTGCCCCGCTTAGAGTAAATTCTACCGAGAAATTGCAAGCATGCTCCATCACTTTGTTCACACGTAGCTAGTTATTAAGCAAGTCAAACTGGAGCAATCGGCCCTTACCTCTGAAGTTTCGTTAATTAATATTCAACAACAACGTATGCTATTTCTCTAATTTACCTCACGTTCCGCACAAAGCCACTTGACCTGAACTGTAACTATTAAGTAACATACTCATGAAACGGGAAGTGGGGTATTCGTAGACGTTCAATTAGTGAAATTATGGTAACCAAAGCTTGCCTTCTGTAGAAATTGGTTTAAATTTTCTTAGAAATGAAGGGAATTGAAATGGATGATACCGTAAGTTTTCGTCTATTGGCGGCAAATTGAATTTGTGCGCTATCTCGGCATCTAGAGCGATTCACTCAGACTTAGGAGCCGTTTTCAAGATAGAAGCTGCGTTTAAATTTGCATTCATGGGTGTGTTAGAATTAAATATGGGATTAGTTTGTTGTTTGTAAGCGGGTTCATCTTTATTATTATCTACCCTTGGTACTGTAGCGGTAAGTCCACCATTAATATTTTAGTTTATTACTAATAGTTATTGCTGAATTTATGTGTGTAATTAATTCTGTAATTTTTTCAACAGCCAGCTAGCTTTTACTTCAGTGATAAAAATGATGATTTGATAATTTTTGTATAGAAAATATGTAGGGTAAACAGCCGTATTTATTCTTCATTAAAATATTATTTGCCTGTTGAAAAATGCTCGTAGTTCAAAATTAAGTTTTATCTTATCCTAGTCCGCTACCTATTTGGTCTTGAATGATAATTTAATCGTGTAAAAATTCTAGATCCTTTCAAAATTCTTATAATAATTTGCGTCCCTTTCTAATCTTTAGTTACTTTGCTCCAAATATTGAAAAGAGCGGGTAACCCAATACTTGGAAGGTAGCTCCTGAAACTTTCCTAACGAAGACCGACATGTCCATCAGTCAACGGAAGTCTTTGGTTTTGATTAGTTTCCATTTTCTTTTGTTTAGTGGAGAAAAGGTTTTGTCAAAACATAAATCATCTTGGATATTTTTCCCTTTTAAAAATAGTTGTCATCAGTGGCCTTAGCCTATGAGTGCACTGGTGACTTTTGTCATCGTGACAGTAGGTACATTTCTCTATTTCGCAATAGGAAATATGCATGCGATTTTTTTATTTGTAAAATGATTTACTTATTAGCTCTAGAAAACAAGCATAAAATATTTTTTTAAATACTTTCTTTAGCGATGAAGTTATAAAGCTTCAATGATTAAAATAAAAAAGAGAAGTCCGATATGAGCTTTGACGTCAAAGTCCATGACGCCTATCATCATCATATGCCTAGCCTATGCCCAACTATATTGGGGTCGGGTTCTAGTCAAACCGGATTCAGCTGAATACCAGTATTTTACGTGGAGCTACCTACCAGACCCCCAAACCCACTAACTGGGTAACACGGTACTCCTTGGCGAGACTGGTGTCAGATTTTCTGGCTTCTGACTATCCGTAACGACTGCCAAAGATCTCCAAATGACAGCCGAGACCAACAGCTTAACGTGCTTTCCGAGGCACGTAGGAAACTAGGTATGTTGAGATGGTCACCCATCCACAAACCACTCTAGGCAAGCGTTGCTTAACCTTGAATATCGACCTGTGCCGCTGTTATTATTTAGCCATTTAGTTGGGAAAAGGCTAGGCCGATGATGTTTAGATAATAAATATTTTTTCATGCATATTTCCCTATTGTGAAGTGCAACAGAGATGTATTATACCAAAATGCGCGCCTAGCCATAGTGCCAGTTGTTTAACGTTCTCGATAGACGAAATTCCTGCGGGAATGGGAAAAAACGGGATATGCGCGTACGAAGTCGCGGGCGAAAACTAGTATTATTATAATTTTTAGTCCAAGCCCAGTCCGAAAAATTGTGAGACAAATTTTTCGAACAATGCAAAATACAAGTATGATTAAATGTACGAAATAAAGTTTCTGGAATGACATTGAAATTATATTACACTATATTTTCAGCTGTGCTCACTCAAAAGCAAAAACTTTTATTAGTGAAACTCTTTCTCATAAGAATTTTAAATAACATTTTGCATGCGTGTCCAATCTTAGAATTTATGACCATAATTTTGAAAAGTTTTTTACATTTCATGGAAGTTACTTTTCAAACACATTCGTTTTGAATGAGTTTGAAAAGTATCAGTTACCGCGCAAATTGAAAAGCATCTCAGATTTAAAGCCAATTTAACTTGGATGCCTATTTGCAGTTTTAAATGGTACGTCCTCGTTTCATTGGAGACAGAAGAAGTGGAATTTTCAATTCCTGATCCGATTTTTATCTTGCTTTCAATCGAGTGATCTACGGCTGATGAGTTGGCAATCGTAATTTTTTTTTCTCAACTCTCGTTACTCATTTTATGGCGTTATGATTGTGTTCATCCGGAGTTTTGGCATTTCCTCTGATGGAGCCGATTTTGAAATCGCATTTTCTTTTTCCTGATTTCTACATTCACGTTGATCGAGTTTGTATATTTTTCACAGTATTTTGAGGGAGAGAGATTTAATACCGAGAGCTTATTGCTTATTCGTTAGAACTAGTTCTAATGCCCAGGAGTTCCCAATCTTTTTTTATACTGCGACACACTTTACATGTCATACTTTTTTGCCAGTCCTTGTAAAAAAAAAACATATCCCATTCGAGAAAGCCATACAATGTGACGGATGAATTTACTTTTCTGATTAAGATACACGGAAAAATATTTGTGAAATGTGTGCTTCAAGTCGATGAGTGTTTGATAAAATATCTGTCGTGAACCTAGCTTCCGATCAAATCTCCATCTGTTATTATCATGCAGAAAGTTTTTAAAATACAGTGTTTTCCTTACTCCATTTCTATTGTTATTGCCAGTTACAGCATAATATATGTATTTCATTTCTGTGGCGGTTTGCGGCAGCGACGCCTCTGGGAAAGTACTGTGACGCCCCGGGGAGTCGCGAGTTTGAGAACCCCTGGTTAAATGAATTAGTAAACATTAAAAATATCTAGGCTTATAATGTAAAACACCAGTTGCTATTTTCCTAAATAATTAGATAGCAAAGCAATTTCAATAAATTAAGCTCCCCACGCTTATTTATTTATTTAATTTTACTATTGCTACGTTAGGGTTTTACAACTTGTTTAATTAGGACACACACTGACCGCAAAATATACTATTTCTCTACATTATTTCCTAAATAAACGTCACTTTTTAAAGTGCTTCTTAGCTCTCTTTGTACTCAAAGCCTTTCATAACAGTAACTAAAAACGCAGATAGCACGATGGTATCTATTCCCCATATTGGTCATAATGAGCGAAAACTTCAATACCACCATCCCTTATTAAAAGAAAATCTTTCGTAGTAGTTACCTACTAGACTCTTCAAGGTAGTGTGTTACAGATAATCGATTTAAGATTAATTAATTTAATATGCTGAATGTTTATTCAGTTTTAATTTAGCTATTATATTATATTATATTTATTTATTATTTATTATATTAATTTATTATTTTTATTATTATTTATTATTATATATATTATTTATTATATTATATTAATTAGTAGAGAAGTTACATAAACATGAAATCACTCCTTTCGCTGCACTCGTCTTTAAAGTTCTATTAATTGTTTATTTAGGGGATACATAATAATGGCGAAGGTAGTTGCTACATACAGTATAAATTCCGAAATTCCGTTCTATATTGTTCTCATTAACTAAGTTGCCAATACATACAATTTCTTAAAACAGATGGTCCCATATGACAGTTACCACATTTCAATTCATTTGTTCTAATTTAAGTTACGTTGTTGGGCAACCGCCAAGCAATAAGTAGTTTCGACAAGCTTCCAACTAAGTTTATCGATGCTACTCCAATTTATCTTTGCTAGAATGCAGACTACGGGCGTGTTTACGATGACATGCTTTCGAGGAATTCGAAATTTTGATGTGGTAATTTGACTATTTTTATAACTTACCTTTTTGTCGAGGACATACAGCATTATTGATGGAATGTGTCCAATATGAGTCTGGTAGAAATAATTTAGTAAGGTCCTTGAATTTGAACAGAACTGATGTTAGACTTGTGTGGAACATGCCTGTTCCACACAAGTCTATCTCAACCAAATGGCGACGATGCGAAAGGTCTGTTCAACTTCATGGCTCACGTCTTTTGAAAATACATTAATGTTTAGGATACGATGGGACTGACATACGCTATACGTAAAAGCCCCTTTATATAAATAAAGAAAGAAAAAAAAAACTTACCTTTATCATCAGCGGGTTTATAAAGGCCACTTTCGTAGAATCAGAAAGCACATCATGCTGCTCGAAACTGTGAAATTTTCCCAATCAACTTTGAACTTAATGCTTTAACAATAAGGATGAAAATGAAATTTGACAGATTGTGGTGTGATTAATATTGTGATCCTATCCTATTATGCTTCGCCCAAAGTGGGAGGATTCCTTTGATGATTTCCCATTCATAAAAAGGTACAGCCGGTCGATTCTGTTGATTCTTCTTCTCAGGTGAAGTGAGCTGTCAAACTATACAAACATGATGAAATGACAGCTCACTTGTCGTTCACTCCACCTAAGTGTACACGATGACATGTCGACAGAATAGACTGGCTGGACTACCTAACCCCTTGGAGAATACAAGCTGCCACTTTTATAAAAATGATGATCTTAACATAAAATATTATAAAGCAGAAGAGTTTGCTTGTTTGTTTGTTTGGTTGAACGCGCTAATCTCAGGAACTACTGGTCCGATTTGAAAAATTCTTTCAGTGTTAGATAGCCCATTTATCGAGAAAGGCTATAGGCTATATCATCACGCTAAGACAAATAGGAGCGGAGCAGTAATGGAAAATGTGACGCAGACGAAGTTGCGCGGGTCAGCTAGTCTTAACATAAAATTCTTTCGTTACAGAGTGACTGACAGACAACAAACAGCCGAAATTGCTGGTCGTAGATAACTGGAATTTGGCATGTAGGTTTCTTGGGGAGTGTAGGGGAGTCACTAAGAGAAATTCCTACGAGAACGGAAAAAAACGGGACATAGACGTACGAAGTTGCGGGTAAAACCTACTACAATATATACCTGCAATAAACAGTCAGCACGACTAAAACACGGTACTTCTAAAACCAGGAACAAAACCTTTTTGTTTTTGATTTACGATTCCAAAGTATGCCCAAGTATTTAAATCCCAAAAAGTGATAACAAATAGTCAAAGTTTGTCGTTGTACTCGACAAATTGTCCAAGTTTTCAACTATAAAACACGAACAGTGCTATGTAATTTTAGCTTTTAGATTTTGTTCATCCATTTCAAAAGCGTTTTGTTCTAAACAAACGCTAAAAGTTGTTTTTAATTTTTCATGGAATACGAATAAATTTATTAATTATTCTTTCAATTTGGATGCAAAACAGTATTTGATAAACGACTGCAACGTATTTCTTTCGCAATAAGGCTCATTCGCCTAACACGAATTCATCATCTGTGTAGCTTTTTCTCAACTATGTTGGGGTCCTGGCGTTTAACTAAACACAGCTGAATATTAGTGTTTGTGCTAAATTAATGTGTTTATATGAGGCGACTGCCTCTTGGGCCTGCAATATCTACATAAAAGTCGATGCAGATCCAGCAACACATAAATACTTGCCATGCCCGTATCATGGTTTAGATTGTTTATTTGTGCGGAACCGTAGCATAACCGACCTCATGTATGGCCTTAACGCTACATTTGATTTTTGAACGTGGGCGGTAAATTCAGCTTTGAAAACAGTCGATACAGACAAAATGTAACATATAAAGGTCGTTTCGTACATTATAAATGTACATAGTTACCGGTTAAGTACACAATTTTGTACCACAAACGTTTTCAACGGGTTGTTTAGGAGTTGGCAAGAATACAGGTCCCCAGTCAATGAGCTAAATGTTGTCCCAAGTCAATAAGACCTACGTGGATTCAGTAAATTGTGAATTGTTCGTAAGCGTATTTATTTAATTTGGGTCATTATTTAGTAATATTTTGTAAAAGTGAAATTCAAATTCGCTTTCCGTTTTCCTCGAATAAGGAATTATTGTTACTTGATAACGTTTCAATCCGCTATTGAGATATTCAATGTATTTTCGTCTCGAAAATTATAACCTTAGGGCCAATTCTACTAATTTTTAAATTCGCATCGCATTCGCATCTCAATCGCAATCTGTCAAAATGTACGAAAATTAAGGCTTTTTTGACAGTTTGGGATTGACATGCGAATGCGAAAGTTGTTTAAAAATTAATAAAATTGGACCCCAGGTCAATCATCGACTGTTTCTTGGGAACTACAGCAGATTTATGACTAGAGAACTTTAACTGATGATGACTCAATGACTGCTGCTAGACCAAATACTAGTTACACTGAACACTGAAACGTTTTTTTTTTTTAATATACGAATTCTTATTACAATCTCTGTAACACTTTGATTAATCATCATTTTATTCGAACCAACATCATTAAAAAATTAAATTGGTTCGGTACCCTTTGTACGCGAATCCGACTCACACTTTGCCAGTTTCTTTTATGACGTAGGTACCTACTATATTAGCAATGCCGCGGGAACAGCTAGATATTTATAAACCATCGAGGTCGGCGTTTTTTAATTTACCCGTGTACAAATGCTGAAAAAATCTCAGGGGTGTTCGCCAAGAACGTTTTTAGAAAAGCAGTACCGTTTCTAGTGTACAGACGCCAGTTCATTAAGGTAGCCGAAACTGACAAAATTTTCCAAACTGAAACTTGAACTTAATCACTATAGCTATACAGTTGAAAATCGAATACAAAAATTGACAGATTGTTGTAGCATGATGACCTACGTACAGAAAAAATCACATATTTAGCTCTCAAGTGACATAATGCACTATCTTTGATAAGTGTCGGGGGCCGAGTCACCCGCGTCCGTAGGAGAATACCCTTCAGCGAATCCCTACACGTGGTCCCCGGGTGGTGTTAAACAGGTGACACTTACCGCCTCCGTGGTCTAGTGGTTATACCACCAGATTCAGACCCAGAGGTCCCGGGTTCGATTCCCAGCGAGGGCAAATATTTTGCTCGGTTTGGTTGGTGGTAGGACTTGTTCTAAGTCCGCCTGGCGAGCTACCACCATCATGTCTAAGTCTGTCGCCATAACAACAATGTTAACAGCATTGTTGTGTTCCGGCAGTTAGAGGTATGATAGCCAGTTCCTCTGTGTTAGAGGATTCCGGGTGAAACTCGCTTCCATCTTCGGCCTAATCATCACTTCGGCCTAGCTTGTTTGTAAAACAGTTCAGTAAACGTCATCTAAAACTTTTCCAAATTTCAAATTGGTAGCATTAGTATTTCTTGAGATATTCAGCTGTGACAGACGGACAGACTTAGTTACACCATAAGGGTTCCTTTTTAACATTTTGGTACGGAACCCTAAATAGGACTTGGTAGTTTTTTATTTCTGAAATCAATAAAAATTGTCAAAGATAAAACGCATTAAATCTCAGGTGGTGACGTCACTTTAAGGATCAATCCTTATCCTAGTCTATGGAATGCATTGCCAAACCTAATAAAACGCCATTTTCTGTGTTTAAAAGACTCTTAAAGGAACATAATCTGTCGCTGTGAATTAATGATAGGCGTCAATTTTTTTTATTTTTAGGCTAAAGGTTTCTTTTCATTTATTTTTTAGTCTTTATTTATTAGTTAGTTTTGAGTTTCCTTTATAATATTTATTACGGTGTACAATAAAGTATAAAATAAATAAATCCTTTTATTTTTCAATGAAAAACAAAACAGCTACTTATTTTATCTTTGCGAAAGTAATTTCTCAGACTTTCTTTGTTTACTAATCTGACAAAGTGAAATCGAGCGTTCGTTTGTTATCTGAGCATTTTTCTTCGGGTGCCAGTTTATAAATTAGCGTGGCTCTTTTTTTTTTCAAAGCAATTTCATCAACTGCATTAAGACACAATTGACACCGTTATCCATCTTGATTTGACGGAGCTAGCTTTTGTCGTTCAATTTGCACTCTAAACTCCATTTTGTCGGAGTTTTGTACGACTTTTTGCTAATAATGCCTGAATTCTCTCGAAACTCACGCAGTTTTGTGAATTTGAACTCAATGACTTATGTTTTAAGATCTACTTAAGTGTACATGTGGCTGTTGTTCAATTTGTTATTTGTTCGCAGAACAGCAACTATTATTCAGGCAATGTTCTTCTTGAGACGTCTCTCAACGTTATTGTGTTGTTTAAAGATGTTTGTGCACAAAGAACTTAATTTGATTCAACTAGGGACCGATCTTAATATAAAATCTTTATAAAAATGGAGCATATTTAATTAACTATCGAAAAAATAATTTAATTATGTGTTTTTGATGTTCAATTTTCTTTTAAAATGTTATTCGATATTTTGATAGCTATCTCTGATCTAAAATGAAAAAAAAAAAAACAATTTTAGTAGATATAAGTCACTGATTCTCAAGCAGGCTCAGTTGTTGTAAACTTTTAAGTCAAAGTAAATACTTTCATTGTTCTACCTTCTTTGTGAAAGTAAGCTCATTTCATTGAATCTATTAGAAGTTTCTTTCACTTTGTTCCTGTTGAATCTAGAATTTAATATGAATGATTGCAGGATAGTTTCGGATATTACTTACCTTTCGTTTGTTCTACTAACTCTTCGTTATTGGCTCTATAACGAGAACCCCGAAAATTGATACTATGAAAAGTAAAATTACACGTTTCATGATATTGTCCAGTTACTAGCAACTAATTAACTACTTATACCCTTCATGATTTTTTGTCTTCAAAAAACTATTAGGTCCTTCAATACCCATACGTAACTTTGTGATGGCCATTTCGGAAGGGAGAAAAGGTCATCTTGATTTTGGCATGGACAAACAACAATTTATCATCAGTAAAGCATTAGTGCGATATATTCATATATATTTTGGGGTTGTGGCTTATTTTTATTTACAGTGCATTACTCGTATGTCTGCATCCGTGGTGAGTTGCGTGCGGGGTAGAACCAGCAGTCTTCTGAATGCTATAGGTATAGGCAAAGGTTATGTGATCCATATAAATAAAACCATTATAATTATGTATTAACAGCTGCAGAATATTTTTTTTCCGATACTAAATGATTAATAATACACGTCACATATCGTACAGTGTTTCTATACATACATTATTACGGCCTAATACTACAGGTTGCCAACAACCCGATACACATAATAGCTAGGTATTATAGCACCAAATCCATTACCCGAGTTGCTCAATTATTGGAACGTAGATGAACAGACAGACTGCCGATATGTGCGGACATGTCGAAATGCGGCAGGTAAATTGAGTGCCGTCATATAATTGCACCAGGGGAGAATAGCTTTGAAGGAGGTATGAGTTCGCGATAAAATCAAAGTCGAAGATTCGCATAGATCAAACCGCGTATAGTTTAGCTAGAGGTTTTAATCGCTGCTATCTTGTAGTCAGCGTTCATAATATTTGAACTTCATGGATCAAAAAAGGTAAAAGTGGATTTATTTACTGAGAATTTGTAGAAGGCAAAGGTTGTGAGGATATGATATGTTATGTGTCACTGTGAATGGTTTAATTAGGTGTGGAATTCCCTACCTGAGTGTGTTTGCTGATAGCTAGAACCAGGGAATCTTTAATTCAAGAGTGAATATGTTACTTCTAGGCACGTTTGCTCCATCTTTGACCACATCATCTAATTTCGTTTCAAACGTTAGCTACAGCTTACATTAAACTTTGCCTACTGTTATTATTGGCTACAGCTGTTGCTAACTTATGAAAGGCACTAGCTGATGCCCGCGGTTTCGTCGGCTTGAGAAATAATATACTCAAACCTTTCTCGAGAACCACTCTATCCATTGTTGTAAACAGCATGAAAATCGGTGCAGCAGTTTTTGAGTTTATCGCAAACAAACAGACAGACAGACAGACGCGGCGAAGGACTTTGTTTTATAATATGTGGTGATGAAACTGAGTAACCGACCAAATGGTGTACACCGAAATTCACACTAAAACTTAGCTGCACTAGAAAGATAACCTTGTCAGTCTAGTTTCTAGCCACTCATCAAGACACCAAAGAAATAAATCCTGAATTTCAAAGTACTAAAACAATACGGTTTCTACTGGTAATCTTATCTATGTACTCAGCACTGAACTATCTGAACTAATTCATGCTGGCTGAATCCTGAAAGCGTTCGTTTTATATTTAATACCCGACGTAATCTATGAATTGTGCAAAGTGAACCCAGACAAGGCTTTCTGCCAGACAGACTTAATTCACCATTCTAATATGAACTTATGTGATATGAAAATGCTTTTATGGCTAATATGTTGTTTTATGTTCCAGTAAAAAATCAAAAAGTAATAGGAGATTTTTTCCTAAAAGTGGCCCTTACTGACGCGGCAGAGCCCAAAAAATATCCTTTTTAATTTCACAAAGATACGTAATGTATTTTTTTTTTCAAAAGTTATTTATAGTTTCTCTTTGTGTACATGTTTCGTATTTTGTTCGAAATCGAAGTATCTTTTTTGATGCAAAAGTCATTCATTGACACGGCTGAGCTTTAAGTACAGTTCAGGATCCAAATTTAACAGTAGGTATGTTGACTTGGGACAAAAGTAGAACAATTTGTATCGTAAAGTACACAACTCGATCGTACGAGGACCTTTTTCGGGATTTAGATAGAAACTTTGCCATGTATATTTAAACAGAGTCCATTAAAAACTTTCTCTAGTACCGTACTTTTTGTTGTACCTTCTGTATTGGTTATAAGGATCTAATTTGCCTTCAACGATATTCTCTTTGATGGCAAAACTTAACTAATCGAACTAATGTGTACAACAGTGAAGATAGTAAAAGTTTCACGAGTTCAAGATGTTCTCAGATCAGTTCTGGAAATCAGATAATCTTGTCAGGTTTTCCTTGGGGGTTGTTAGACAATGCAAGATGGAAGTCAGGTGCTGATTAATTCATGGCACTTAGGAAAATCCAGTTCAGCTAAGTTATTATGCAAAGTTCATTTAATTTAAGTACTCGAAGTTTCTGTAGCGGCGTTTCATTATGCACACATTAGATGAAACTTCAAACACGGTTTTCGGAGCTACGTGCGGCCCTCGCAGTCTTAGGTACGGGGCGGGGTGACAAAATTGGCTTCACATATATTTTGTCGCGAAGTGTGAGATGTATTTTAATTTAATTAATGTTGCGTAACCACAAAAGGATTCTGTGGTAATTTAATTAATAACACGTTTTGACAGTCGTGAGCTTCAAATTCTTCAGATGCAAAAGGTATGTAGCCATTTTAAAGTACTTTTTGTTTTTATTGTTTATTGCCATACGTGTCATAGTGGTCAAACTATCTCACCTGATGGTAAGCGATGAAAAAGGTAAGTGAGAAAGTGAGTGGTGTGTGAGTGTGAGTGAGTGTAATTAATGAAATTTCTCAAATTACATAGTAGGTATGTAGAAAAACATTAGGAATAAACTCTACTTATTAGAATAGCACCTATTGGTACGATAGTCAATTATTACCATGATAAAATATACACTCTTAAATTTTTAAATAGGTATGTTACATGGTAATCAAAATTAAAGTAAAAATTGCAGGAGTGCATTCAGTTTTGAACTTATTTGAGCAGGAGGGTATAATATTATGAAAAGCCAAATAAATTCTATGAAAACTGTATCATATCGGTACATGCGAGGATTACCTTACATTCTGATTTGGTCACATTTCGTAGAACTCGTAACATGAATGGGGTTCCTCGTATTATAATATTGAAATATAGTCCCTCAACTCAGAATTGAATGCTGCATCAAACACATTTCTTTCAGTAGCTTAAACTGGGAAGGATAGCGAGGTAGTGAGTGCTAACTTTGCCAATTAAAAACAGCTTATATTATGCTTAATTGAAGTTCCTTTAGGAATGATATCATAGATACTGTTAGAACCGGAGTCGCGGGATTATTCGCAAGAGACACCGTGGCTCCGGAACACAAAGGGCAATGAAGGAACATGGATGGGTTTTAGTCAGTAGAAGTCTGACACTCCCTCCCGCTACACCCAGAGCGGAAGGAGTCATTGGATGATTTCCCATCCCTAAAGAAAAAAAAAAGATATTGTTAGAAAGTGACAAAAAAGCAAGCGTAAGTTTGTTTAGTATATCAATGTATCTCTATGTAAAATTCTTTTGTTACTGAGAGATTGAGTGACTTACAAACAACGCACAGCCGAAACTGCAGGTCGTACCTGAAATTTGGCATGATGGTTTCATGGAGAGTGTAGAGGAACACTAAAAGACGATTTTTAAAACTGTTGATAGGCATACGTTTGACCACTATCTCACAAGATGCGTCGAAGATGGAGCACGCTTGCCTAGAAGTAACTATTCACTCTTGAACTAAAAGCTCCCAGATAATAGTATCAGGATTCAGGAAACACAGACTCTGACAGGGAATTGCACTCCTTAGCTGTATGCACAATGAAGGATTTCTCGAAATGCCTACAAGAATGGTAAAACACGGGATATTGGCACGAATATGGTACGAAGTCGCGACCAAAGCCTTATCCCCAAGCGCCTTATGTACCGGTTCTATGCTCCCGGCATCCAATTCAACATCCAGGATTCCTTTGACCCCAACCTACATTATGTCATCACGGAGCGATGTTCCTAATACAGTCTTGGGTCACACGGGAAAAAACTGGTAAAGAGCGAGTCAGACTCGCCCACCGAGGGTTCCGTACCATCATATAAAACGTGAAATGTTTTTAAATTTTCATCGGCGAGGCCTATATTCGTCAGAGTATTTTAAAACTGCGGTGTAAATTGCAGCTTTAGATCTATGCCATCTTTTGACCGCTAGCCCTAGAAGCTTAATCTACGCCTGCGAGGCGTACACGCATTCGAATATCGTTTGTTTCTTTCTAACGGTTGAAGCTATCGCGTGGTGCGCTTCTGTTACCTCAGTGGCCGACGGGAGCTAGAGGACTGTGCCCGTATCGTTAAGGTAAGTCCCGCCATTTTTGATGTATTGAAGTGTTGCACGCCTGCGAGACGTATGTTTAGGCTTTGTGTAACTTTTAACTAAGATTGAGTGATTTTACTTTTGTTTTTTTTTCGTTTATTTTATATCTTTTTTCGGCGTTGTTTCAGGTATAAATATGTCACGGTCTAATATATTAGACGAAGACGATATTTTTGCAATTTTGAACGAGGAAGACAATCCTTCTCAGGAAGATTCAGATTTCGAAGTTGAGGATGACCAGATTATCGATCTTTACGTGAAAATATAAGCCAAATTCTTGATAAACCTAAAGATTCAAATAATGAAAATCAAGAAGAAGAACCCTACCCAAAGAAACGTAAATACTGCTCCTTTTGCTCTTATAAAAAAAGAGAATGTCAAAATTGGTGTGTTATAAATGTAAAAAATCTGTGTGTGGCGAGCACAAGGTTGATATATGTGTAGACTGCTCCTAAAGTTAAGCAAGTCTTTTAAAGTCTGATTAGTTGTAATGTTTGATCTAAGAATAAATAATTAGCGTAAAAAAAAAAATGATATTCTAAAAAAATAATATATGTTTTAGTCGATTTTGAAGAAGTTAATTTTTAATTGTTCCAATTTATGCATATTGTTTATTTGTTGTAATAAATAACTGTGATTATAGTTATAATTCATAACAGTGTTGTTTTATTTTTAGTTTATATTCCAAATTCAAGTTTCTGCTTAATAATAAAAATAATAATTAAATAATATACCTAAAATAGGGGCTTTTAAATGTGTACGCCTCTGAGACGTATATTAAGGCTTTGTGTACTTCCGAAATAGATTAGGCTTCTAGGGCTAGTGGTGCTGATGTAATTTATGATGATGATTTCTGAAAAAGTGTGCTATTTAGAGACATTGTTTTTGATGAAGTCAAATCTACCAAGAGTGTTTTCAAGGTGAATTTAATAAAGGCACAAACATCTGACTTTAAGTTATGAAGAATGTTACGTGATCCGAATAACATCCGCACCGTCTTATGTGACTAAATTACTTAATTGCGTTCGAGACTTCGAAATCTTTAATTAACGAATGAAATACGAACACGGAATATCAGATTTCTCGAGCTCTTGAGTTTCGCGGTTCGTTGAGATCCCTCTGAGTGTTGTTATAATTATGTCAAGATTGGAGATATCTGACAGGATACGGTGCTAGGAAGTTTCTTCCCATTAGTTAAGACGGATATTTTTTGGTTTCCATTTGTTTATGTATGTTTTAATGTAAAAGAGGGCACGGTTGGCGCACTGGTTGACCTATTGGCTGCGTGTCGCGGGTTCGATTCCCACATGGAACAAATATTTATATGGCTTACAGACAGTTGTTCCGGGTCTGGCTGTTTACGTCAGTCTATACGTTTGTAAATGCATCCTCGCTATATGAGAAATTTTTAGTGTGGCAATTTTTTTTTTATTTTTGTACGGAACCCATCGAATGCGAGTCAGACTGATACTTGGCCGGTTTTTATAAAAGGATTTTATCGCACAGATCATTGAATTCCAATACCATTACCCATACCTACCCATCATATTTGACCTATTTCTGACTGTACCTGGAATTTCGAATGAAAAGCAAACAAATCGACAAATAAACCTATACACAGGGATGAGGAAGTCGATTACTAAGCATGTTTGTTTCATACACACAGTCCTTTTGATGATATCAAATATCTTGTAATAGTAATGTAAAGTCAATATTTTTGACGGAAAAATATTTTTAACTCATACTTATGTCTCGTTAAAAATCGAGGAATGAGAAGTTTCATGTCTCCTGAAATTAGCGAACGTTTATCTTGAAGGTTTGTAAGAACTTACTTACTTGCCTACCGTGGTGGTTGGTACTATTAATAGAAATGGATGAATAAGAAATTTTATGTAGGTACTCACAGCAAAGCGCATTGGACACGACTAGATGCTATTTCATTTCACAAGGTATATATCTGGATATAAAAGCAGAAACTGACTGACTGATCAATCAACGGACAGCCGAAACGACTGGTCGCAAAAAGCTGAAATTTGGCATGTAGCTTCCTTACACTCCGTAAGTGGGCACTAAGAGGCGAAGGAGGAGGCCAAACACGTGAGAGAAAGGGAAACCTCACGCCCCGGCTGCCGCAACAGAAGGAGACGCCTGGGGCGTCAAGAGTTGCAGGACTATTTCCAGCCACCGTAGGCGCGAGCCTGCCGATCAGAACCAGGAACGGGTCGACGGCGCGCTGTGTTCTGTGGCGTGCGCCTCAAAGAGCTATCAGCATAGCAGATGGGGCACGCTAGCCTCAGCTCAGTGCCTGCTGGGGCTGCGTATTTTTTCGAAAAAGTCGCCGCGGCCCTGGAACGCAAAGGTCATTAGGAGGAAAACGGATGGGTTTTAGTCAGTAAGAGTCTGACGAAGCAGAAGGGAGTCCTTCTGCTTCGCCCAGAGCGTGATGAGTCATTTCATCATTTCCCGTCCTTATAAAAAAGGAGTGCACTAGTAGAGGGAAAAAACCGGGATATGCGCGTATGAAGTTATTAATAATCGCCACATCTAGGTACACATTTTCTGGCTATTTTCCTAATATAGTGTGCAAAAACAGTTTGTTAATTACGAACAGGAAAAGCGGAAGTGTTATTGGACTTTACTGCCAAATTACACGTCTACAAATAACAAAACTAACCCTGTTAACTGTGTAAAACTTTATATGAATTCAAATTAATCGTTGGATAAATGATCGCAAAAAACGCCAAACATTTACTGCCGAATCCACATTTAAAACAAAAAGGAAGGTTTCACTCGCTGTATCCCAAACGGGCGATTCGTTCATGCAATTAGGTCACAATTAATATCGGAATTGTGGAAGAAGGATTATTATGTTTACAAATGGCTCCATAGACAACTCGCTCGTTAAGCGATTTATTGTCGAGGTGGGCCAGTCTGGGCTTTGGAAGAGAACTGGACTCAGCATTTCCGTCAAATTTTTGCTTTAACTGTAGACAGAGACAAAGCAACAATGTGCGACCTCTTTTCTGCAGGTCTTAGTGAGTAGGTTTAGGTTTTAGGTGACAATGTGATTTTAATACCAAAGAGAGATGTGAGAACAGTGTGCCAAAGCCAGAGCCCCAAGTGCCAAAGAAAACGTTACACCTCCTCCATGGACTTGATCACTGATACCTCTATAAATGTAGCCACCTCGTGACCCTCGCCTCGAAAAAAAAGAAGAAGTACCGAAGGAGTCTCTAACAGCCTTTGATATGGCCAATCAGAATTTGAAAAAAGACAACAACTGAAGCTGTTGTCTCTCTCAGCTTTTCTGATCGTATTCACTTGACAGTCAGACATGGAAAATGAACTAACATTTTCCTCTCGTCCATGTTTCTATGCCTGTAGTCTGGGCCTCTCAATAAAGCTTTCGCTCCCTACTTATTCAAATTACGTGTTTTTTCGGACATTAACTTTCACGCCGTAGAATTTAATGGCTCCAATAAGATTACGTCGTTTGGCAGACTATGACTCCTTAAGTTAGTATTCGTTTTTATGTGATGCCTTACTTTTAAGAGGATTATGTTGTTTTAGGAATGACAGCGAGGATTGAGTTTTGATTTAGGGCTCGGAAGAGAGAAGGTTTTATTACAGGGAAAATGAATTAAACTAAGGGAAGGTAAGATAGAAGCAGCTGAAGTGAGTACGAAGTGAGCTGTCATTTTATTTTGATTAGATGGATTAACAGCTCAATTTGTGATCACTTCACCCAAGTCGCTTCACCCAACCGGCTGGTTTCATTGAGTTGATTATGTGATAGCCCAAAGTTTGGGTTTTGGCCGACAGACGGCAATAGGCTCACATCTATTCTTCTTCTTTTTGGTCGTTCCCTAACTACTGAGAATCGCGACCACATACGACGCATCTCGAAATTATTCAGTCTTCTGCAGCTTAATAGGCTTCGCCCCTATTACATGGGACTTGAACATATCCAAGAAAAATGCGGGTGCTCTTTAGTTCCGCCAATGTATAGCCGTTCAGAAAATAACTAACTAAAAGTCTCAAATGAGAACAATCCACACCAATAATACGAATGTAAAAGTACCTAACCCAATCCGTCTTTCCATCTTTATGTTTGTTATCCTTTCACATTTTAATGGCTTAGTGGATTTGAATGAAGCTTCGCACCCGGGTAGACTATATTCTGGTTTAAGACGTAGAATATTGTTGACGGATGTAAGACTTACAGGACCGGTTGTACAGGCCTATGTCCAGCAGTGGACGCTTTCGGCTGATATAATGATGATGAACCCGTATGTCCCCTTGCAATTTTCCACTTTCACGCTGGTGAAGCCGCTGATAGAAGCAAGCAACTTCATAAATAAACGTGGCTACTTTACTGTAAGCCTTTTATTGCAAGCTGTTCTTACAAACCAAGTTCGAGGCAAGATATCCACGTGTCAGGGAGATAATTTGTACGTAACTTTAGTTGCATTTATCACTCAAAGCCACAGTTGGCAACAAGTGCCTAGTTAATTCTACTGTTCTGTGCTACTTTGTTGTGTGAAATCTGTGAGTTCTTATTTTCTGTATGGTAAGCAGAAAATGAGAATTAAGTAAATAAATTAGCGTTTAGTTTACGGAGGAGCTCGTTTCCAAGTAATAACAGACGGTCCGGTCATCAAGGTTAAGCAAGTTTTCCCGAGGTCAATCCGAGGATGTCGACACTGACATCCATTCTGACGCACATACATACAGACACTCCTCCGTGCCTTGGAAAGCTGACTCAATTAGGGTAATTCCAGGATAGGTTCCCCAATGGGATAGGTGCCGCGGCTTTGAATACTCTATGATACAAATGTCGTAAGCTAAAATCGTACTACTTATTAGGAAGCGCTCCCCCGCAAACCCCTGTGCCACGCCAACCGCAAGCGAGAGCGCAAGCGTTTCGCCCGTAAGTGAAAGGCAGGCGTTTTGGGGGACTGTCTTTTGTAAAACTTGACGTTCAAAAAGTGCTGGCTCTCAGCCTAATTTGAATAAATGACTTTAAAATGTTTAATTTTGTAAAAATCTTCCGCGTCGAGACCATTACAGCGTTGAAATTATAATCGTAAGTACTCTCTATAGAATATCTTTCCACTTTGTTATAATTTCTATATTTAGTTAATTTATTTGCTAATATCACAGTTTAAAGTACACGAAATAATGCTATGAATTATAGTTTTCTTTTTAACTTATTTTTTAAATTAAAAAGGCATGTATCCTGACATCCTGAGCTATAAGGATAGTTGCGCCATTTGCTGTCCGGGATAGATGCCCTTAGAGCTTTCCTTTAGTTTGCCATTTATTAATTACTTTCCAGAATATGATCCTTATTACTGCACTCTCGGGTGGTGTAATAATACAGGATGTGTTTTTTTTTAATCAACCGGTTCGATCACGAATAACGATTTTTCAAAAATCCTATGATGCAGTTTTAGTTTTCATCGAAATTGGGCTCCAGAATCTAATATTTTTCGACATTCCTCTTAGTTTCGGATTTGCCCATGAAAGAACACTTTTAAAATTGTCCTGTATATTATTAACCCGAAAAACATCGCCCAAAGAAGTTCAAGGGTTCTAGAAGAAATACTGAGAAATAATTAGGTTTAAAAAAAAACAAAATGAAAGTTATGCTTCTGTGAAATTGTTGAAAGGTCGCAGGTATTAATAATCCAAAAAAACAAAGTCTCGTAGAAGAGACTCAAGAAAATCGAAATAGCAGAGAGACAAAAACATTCTGTGATTTATATCCTTGACAGCTCGATAAGGTTCTCTGAGTCTGAATCAACATCATCCATCCTGCTGCCTTTATCACGTCAATATGAAAGTCAATAAACCACCCTAGGGCCGGATAACACATAATAATATCGGTACGCCAAGGAAAGATCACTATTTTCCTCAATGGCTTTTTAATATTTTCATTTTCCTACTGTATCTTTTTTCCATCGATTATTATGATTTCGAATATCTACCATTTATTCCAAAATCGATTATCTTAAAACAAGATATTTACAATTCAAATTTTTCGTTCATTACTAAAAGTGGTTCTTTGTACCGAAAAATTAACATTTAAATGTTTCCAATAATCAAAAAGTTGACAGTAATCAGATAAAATTTCGTTTGAATGAAAACAATCATCGGTTTATTAAAAATAGATAAAATTACTTCGTCCCAGCTATATTGGATGACGAATGAAACGAATACTAACTACCCCCGCGCAACTTCGTCTGCATCACATTTTCCATTAATGCTCCGCTCTTCTTTGTCTTAGCGTGATGTTATATATAGCCTATAACCTTCCTCGATAAATGGGCTATCTAACACTGAAAGAATTTTTCAAATCGGACCAGTAGTTCCTGAGATCGGGCCGGGGCTGCTTTCAGGCGGCTCCTGCCCAACCTGGGGGGACCGAACGCCTCCTGTCGTAGGCTTTACGCGGGGGTCGTGCGGTCCATGGCCCTTTACGGGGCCCCAGTGTGGGCGCGTTCATTGAGGCAGCGTGCTGCGAACCACTTGAACGCGCCCCAAAAGGTGGTGGCCCTCAGGATGACCCGAGGGTACCGCACGATCTCGCGCGAAGCGGCGGGTCTCCTTGCCGGAATGCCGCCATGGGATCTGGAGGCGTTGGTCCTCGTGCGCCTGCATGATTGGCGCGCGGAGGTACTAAGCCGGGGGGAAACTCCACTGACGCAGCAAATTGTCGTGCAGCGGACAGACTTCCGGCGCGATCTCATGGCGTCATGGAGACGACGACTATCGCAACCCAGCGCACGCCACGGTAGTGGCGATAAGTCCCCTCTTTGAGGAGTGGCTTGAGAGGCGCCACGGCGTCCTCACCTTCCGCCTTACGCAGGTCCTCACCGGACATGGATGTTTCGGGAGGTTCCTGCACCGAATCGGGCGGGAGGAAACGCCCGGGTGTCACCACTGCGGCACACTGTGCAGGTGTGCCCCGCTTGGGCGGGGCACCGCCGTGTCCTCGAAGCGGCGATCGGCGGCGACCTCTCGCGTCCGGCCCTGGTCCAAGCCATGGTCCGGAGCGAGACGGAATGGGGCGCCGTTGCCTCCTTCTGCGAAGCAGTCATGCTAGCAAAGGAGGTGGCGGAGAGGGAGAGGAGGGGTTCTCGTCCCGGCCGCCGTGGTAGACGCCGCGGGCGTCGGGGGCCACCACCTGGTGACCTCCGGCCACCATAGGCGCAGGCCTGTGGACGGCGAGGTATGGGTGGCTCGCCGTCCGTCCGTCTAGTGACGACAGGCCGTGTCGACGGCACGTTAGTGTTCCACGCGTGCCTCAAAAAGAGGCAGCACACAGAGGGGCCCGAAAGGGCCGACGCTTGCCGGAGTCGCGGGATTATTCGCAAGAGACACCGTGGCTCCGGAGCACAAAGGGCAATGAAGGAACATGGATGGGTTTTAGTCAGTAGAAGTCTGACACTCCCTCCCGCTACACCCAGAGCGGGAGGAGTCATTGGATGATTTCCCATCCCTAAAAAAAAAAAAAGTCGTTCCTGAGATTAGCGCGTTCAACCAAACAAACAAACTCTTCTGCTTTATAATATTAGTATAGATAAGTATAGCTAGTTTTAGTATAGATTTATGACGGAATTAAAATTCTGGTTTCATTGAGAATTATTCAAAAAGAACCATATATGTACTCTGAATACTGGTGGTGGATTAATAAGCTACTGAAGGCTGTAGGAGACGTTTGGTTTTTTTATAGTATTTCCGCTCCATGTGTAGCGGAAGGAAGTATCAGACTCTTACTGACTAAAACTCATCCGAGTTCCTCCTAGTGCCCTTTGTGTTCCAGGGCCGCGGTGACTCTTTCGAACATATTCTGCAACCCTACCAGACTCCGTTGCGTGTGAGAAGCTTAATGCCATGCTGGCAATGGAAATCTTTCTGCAAGAATCACCATGAAGATGGTAACGTACAAAAAAAAATCCGCCAAGTGCGAGTTGGACTTCACAAGAAGGGTTCGTACCATAAATCGAAAAAAAAAAACATGTTTCTTGTATGAGAGTCCCTTTAATTTTATTTTTTTTATCTACGTGTGTTACAGTGTTTGCGTGATACTGAACGCTGACAGACAGACGGACGGACGGATAGTGGAGGTTGAGTAATAGAGTTCCGTTGGTTACTCTTCGAGTACGGAACCTTACAAAATGCGATAATATGTAGGGTTGTGCGACGTGTGAAAATGCGACGACTCTATCTATGCAAATAATTGTCAACTAAGTACTTTTTACAGTCGAGTATACACGTAGTCGTTTGGAGGTAAATTGTTGGTCGAAACTACTTCAAAATGTACGTGTTATCATTGAACAGTATTTATTTGAACGTCATAAAGCAAAAAGCTCTTATTCATTTAGATAGAATCATTGTATTCATTCAATTTCCAAATCTGTTGGTTTTGTAGTTAAATCTGGTGAAGATACAAAGCCGGGCCTCTCGTGAGACTGTTATCAGTGATGCGAGATGGTTGAAGAGTATCGTGAGGCTCGGATTCTAGACGCACTTAAGAAGGTACACTTGACCTGGGCCTCTAACACAGCGCATTTTATGTTATTCGAGGACGCAATAGCCCTACTGTTGAGATCTTCTTTCGACAGGACCTCTTTAGAGGTTGATGAACATAATGGTACGCAGATAGATACAATAGATCACAGGCGGGTGACAGCCAGGATAATCTTGAACCTTAATTTATCTAATTTCAGGATTATCTACAAAAATTTGCACCCATTTAGATCTCAATTCTTTTTTCACATTTGTGTTTTTAATGGGATTAATCCTATCCAAAACCTCTCATTTACACGTATCTCAGTTGCTAATATTATGAAATTAACCATTTTGTTGCGATTTTTGAAATATTTGATTGTATACGAATGTAGATGGCTCAAGGGATTTATAATGACCATGGTATGGTTTGAATTGAGGTGAATATTGATGATGGCCAGTGACAAAATGGCGACGCATAGCAGAAAAAGATATGCTGCGCCACCGCACCGCAGGAGAATTATGACGTCGATACAGTCGCTAACAAAAACTAGTGTTTTCAAAAAAGGGAAGACATATCATCATTCATAAATAAGATGAAAAGAAAAAAACGTTCCAAAAATATAATATTCCTCGAAGGACATTAAGGTATGGTTACAGAATGGCAACTATACCTAATATTTTATTATACAAAGTGTGGACAACATAATAGGGACGCAGGAGGCAGTTTATCCTCTTACTAAGTATAATCTCTTTTCCGCTCCATATAATACCAGTACAAAGATACCTTTATCTAACAATACAAGGTATTAGATAAAGGTATAAAAATACCTTTCGAATTGCTATAATCGACAGCATGTATGCAACACCAATATGAAAATTGATTCCTACTAATAATTTCCAATGTTTAGCTATGGAATATGCAAATGCTATTAAATTGTGGCATTTCAAAGTGGTTGCAAATGACGTCAAAGCTCTCTTACCGAAACCCAATTAATACCTAATGATATTTGAATCTATAATAACCATTAATGAGATTTTAATATTAAATTCTGGGTCAAAATTAATCATTTTCGCGGTGCGATATAACCAGTCATTACTTACGTATACTTTGTTTAATAAAATCTGGCGGTTCACTTTATGGCAACAAAAATGAAGATTTGGATTTATGACGTAAAAATATATAAACACAAGTCAAGGATAATAATATTATCTACGGTTGCCGGTTGGCCAGGCTGGCAGCCGCGGGGACTAGCGAGAAAGCGACCTCAGACATTCATCCTTATAAATTACACTTGAAAACCGCAACGGACAAAAATGTAAATAGTCCGGTTTCTTAGAATAGAAAAAGGAACTTCTCTATTCATCCCCTGATCTTTATTGTTCTAGTTAATTGTTCTTTCTCATATTGTCATAAACCTAGATAAGATGTCTATCCAAGTTTTTCTATAAAAATTCAAAAGTCATTTATTCAAATTGGGTTGAGAGCCAGCACTTTTTGAACGTCAAGTTTTACAAAAGACAGTCCCCCAAAACGCCCGCCCGTCACCACTTCCTAGTATTTTAGCTGTGGAGAAGAAGTGGCCAACAAACTCCCCAGCAACACATCTGTCTGTTACGTTTTAGGAACTAGAATTTATACAATAATTAGTATGCAAAGTATAATACATGATACGCAAACAAAAAGTATTATTTATCACTTGTCAGCTAACACACTATGACATTAAGTTGACGTATGTGGATTAAATAAATAAGTAAAAAAAAAGATTAACCTACATAGTCAGATAAATTAAAAAAAAAAAAAAAAAAAAACAATATTATATAACCTGTCACAAACTAACTACTTATACACAAAGAACATGATAATTTGTCTTGCGATCAACACAGCGACCAACTACTCTCTTTTTCATGTTGATATTATGAAATATATTTTGCGACCCATGACTTAATGCTCTAATTTGAATGACAAGTTGCCGTGTTGCCACGGTGCCGTTATAATGTGCCCATGACCTATAGTCGATTCAAATATTGTAGAAATTCTATGTTTATATGTCTAGATTTTTTTCACTTAATATATCATGTCGATCCATCATCAATAACAGCCTAAAATGTTCGTGTCTCAGACACATTTCAGAATCTCCTAATGTTTTCAATCTCTAATGGAGATATAATGTTTTTAACGCATTAGTGTTTGTCAACCCTGCTTAGTTACGTCGTAACTTTATTTCGAAAGAGCTTATTAAGCGGTTACAAATTACGGTAAATTACTCTTGGATTGCCAACTTGTTAAATGATATCCAAACTTTTTGTGACCCAAATAGGTTAAGCTAGTTCTAGTTGTAAGTGGGTTAATTATGTCTTCGGGATAAGGATCGCAAATGAGGATCGCAAACATTCAGGAAATGGCAGTTGGACTAAAAATACCTACTTATGGCAGGATTATTTTAATAACTTTCCGTGTATTTTGAGAGAGTGTTATTTTTTTTCGTAGTTTCTTAAAGTTGTACCGTAGTGAAAAGTTTCAATCAATTCAGACTTTTATTGAAAAAAAAAAAACTGACCAAGTGCGCGTCAGATTTGCGTGCAAAGGGTTCCGAACTAATTTAATTTTTTTGATGTCATGTTATTTTAACATTACAGACTTCATAAGGGTTTTCCTTTAATCTTTAGGTATAGTTTCGGAGATAAGGGGTGGGGAATGGTAATTACGTAAAGCGTATGTGTTTGGGTCCCAGAAATCCATACGTATATCAAATTTCAACAGAATCGGTCCAATAGATCCAGAGAAAACTGGCAGTGACAGATGGACAGACAGACATCCGTGTGATCTTATAACGGTTCGTTTTTACGGATGTTCGGAAGCCTAAAAATTATGAGAGGGTATTAGTAATTTCTACATAATGAAACATCGAAACAGGTAAATGGTTTGAAACTAGGTTGAATGCACGCATAAACGCTAAAAATAAATTTTACAACACATTTGCTCAAAAAATTCATTTACGAAGCCTGTATACATTGTTCGAAATTTAAAAATTACGCACCCTACGATGGAATGTGCGGTAAAACCACACGCCACACACTCCGTTGTATCGCCATTCAACGGAGCGTACGGTAAAGTAGGTACTTAAGTTTTGTGCGTATCGTTTACGGTTTATTTTAATTTTCTAATAGTTATTTATGATATTAGAGCGGTAAGTTGGCTTTTACAAACGAGTATACAATGAGGAAATTCACAATACGAAGAATAAGAAAAAATTCAAAGCTAGGAGGTGAAATAAAGCGCATTATACTTGTTAATGCTTCCTTATATTTTTCAATAATACGCGATTTATTTTATTTTCTCGCTACGCTCGGGCGCCAAACGCCGCATGTCTCGGGACTGAATAAGTTACTTTCCAACCTAGGATAACAATGTACTATTTCATAACTCAGACTCGGAAAGTAGCCGGTTGAAAGTATCAGCAGCCTTAGGGAGAATCGTTTTCAACAGACAGCTGTCACATGAACAAAAAAAAAAACAACGATGAAATATAGCTGGCCGGTCACAGAAAAAAAAAAAAACGAAATAGTAGGGCAATCCGATCTTCTTTTGTTTTTCGAGTTGAAGACTTTTGTTCATAATTTCGTATTTCGACAGAGATTTGTACGATACGATGAGTTCACTAGATTCAGATAATATGGCTTTTTTCTATGACTAATTCATGTTTTATTTTTACTTTCCTTTAATGCGTAATGAAAAGCACAGTGTCTTCGGGTGAAAGACTTATTTAGACTATCGAACTGAAAACTAAAATTTGCTAATTCAAGCCATTTTTATATTGTAACTAGCTGATGTCCGCTGCTTCTTATCTACTAAAATCGTCTTCAAGAACCACTCTATTCATTGGTGAACACAGTAGTTTTTGAGTTTATCACGAACAGACAGACAGACAGACAGACGTGACGGAGGATTTTTTATAATATGTAGTGATAGTGATAGTGAAGATTGTTGCGACTTTTCGTCTGATATCTAACAACAAAAAGTTTGTCTCATTTTTCTCGCAAGTATGTTCTAAAACGTTGTATGATACACGTGCGGGTATTGGTATTTACAAACTCGTGACTATTGTAAATCCTCGACGTCGTCGTCTCGGGCTTACATTAGTCTACTCATTTGTAAAAATCAACTTACTGCACTGAAATCATAAATAACTATTATTGCTTTAAAAAAAAAAAAAAAAATTGATTTTTTTTTTTTATTTTGATGAAATCATAAATAACTATTATTGCTTTTAAGTTATGCTAACATTTATTTTATTATCTTAACCCATTAACTAGCTTACAAATATTGACTGCTATCCAATTCCAAAGTGCCAATTATGACATACCAACAATTTATGGGTATCCGATTCCACAGTACACCATAAAGATGAGAGGCATTCAAAGTACTAAATCAAGCGTACATTTAGGGGCAAAGGCTACTTGCGTGTAAAATTTCAGCTTCATAAGTTTTATGATTTACGAGATATTTTTGGACGGAAATTCGACCTCTAATGGTTTTATTTGAGAGACGTTCGTGTACTATGTCAGTTATGTGTCGAGGGCTACTAGAGAGCTGAAAACTTCGTGCAGTGGTAATCCAGTTCTATGAATTTTACCTAGTTACTGGAAATTAAGTTGATGCAGTAAAAAATGTTGCAAGCACGCTAGGCTTGGTTTACCAAAAAGTTCAAACTGTGCATTTCAACACACAGACATCAGTTCAACTTTAAACTGGCACAAGTGAAGGGTACAGGGGAAAAACAAGGAATGTCACATACAACTTGTTTCACTGTTATTTTTAACCGACTTCCCAAAAAGGAGGAGGTTATCAATTCGGCTATATGTTTTTTTTTTTTTTATGTTTGTTACCTCATAACTATCTCCGACAATTATGAACCGATTTGAAAATTTTTGTTTTATCTGAAAGGATATACTTGCAGATTGGTCCCATTTAAATCATATCAAAATCGGTTACGAACTTTGGATTTTAAATCGAAATAGCTGGAATTTGACAATTTAGATGATTCTTTGATAATCGAAATTGCGTATTTTGCTTTTCTGCGATTTTGCAGAGGTGTTGTTAGGTGTGAGGCACACCAAAAAAAAACACTACAAAGTAAAAAATAACTTTAATTTCGGAAGTCGGTGTCAAAATACGAAGAAACTAACAAAAACACCGACTTCCGAAATTAAAGTTATTTTTTACTTTGTAGTGTTTTTTTTTTTGGAAGTCGGTTGTATTTTTTTTGTAAAAAGTTTTTTATTTTTAGGATATCGTACCGAAAGGGTCACTAACGGAACCCTTACTATGCCTCCGCTGTCCACTCCCGAGCTGTATCTCAAGAACCATAATAAGTAGATAGACGAAAGTTTCACAGATTTTGTATGTCTATTGCCGCAATGACAACAAATAATAAACAAAAAGTAAACCTTAGAACCCTTACTGTGCGTGTCCGACTCGCATTTGACTGGTTTTTTATTGACTTAAATTACTACCAAGGCTTTTTTGTACTTAAAGATAATCTCAGTATGATAAGTAGGTTATATCTAAGACTACCTGACCCGCGCAACTTCGTCTGCGTCACATTTTCCATTATTGCTCTGCTCCTATTTGTCTTAGCGTGATGGTTAGCCTTCCTCGATAAATGGGCTATATAACACTAAAAGAATTTTTCAAATCGGACCAGAAGTTCCTGAGATTAGCACGTTCAACCAAACTATCAAACAAACAAAAACAAACAAACTCTCCTGCTTTATAATATTAGTAATTAAGGTTTTTGTGACATCTCTTGTATTGCCTCTATACCCTGTTATCCTGATAGAATCAAGTTCCATTATGTTTAAAGTAAACCTGTGTTATATATACCTATTGGTTAAATCCCATTAGCGCTAAACTTGCAAAAATCTGTTTTCTAAGTTTGAAAACATGCTTCATTCTGCTAGCGTTCCATAAAATCTTTCAAGACAAGTTTGTGCTCTAGAATTTCTTCGTTCCTTGTAGTAAAACATTTTTTTACAGTTATTTTTCAAAGCTTTGAATTTTTTTGACTAGTTATAGACTCCTTGAGTGAGCGCTGAAGTATTTTATTGTACACATTCTTATGTTAACAGTATTTTATCAGCCGCTATTTCATAGCTGCTTTATATTCATTTCTCCTTCGCGCAATATTGGTTTATTATTGAAAAATTTTATAACATATTTTGGTAAAAAGAGTTCTCCTCACTTATCTATTTCTATGGTAGGTATGCATCAGTTCATTCTGCTCCCAAAATATTAAAACACGTAGGTCCTGGGATATGTTATCCATAATGTGGGCAAGAAAGTTCTTAATGCCACAGGTATTAAATAATTCCTCTGTATCGCTTGTCGCTTCACAATTTGTTATTTGTAGAACTGAATCCGTGGTCCAGTGGTTTAGACGTTTGCTTTGAGACCCGGTGGTCGTGGGTTCGATTTCCACGGGCTAGCATACTTTGTAAAGTTGTTTTCTAGTTTGGCTAGGACCTTGCAAGCTTGAATCACCTGATTGTCTGATAAAAAATGATTCCGTGCTTCGGAAGGCACGTAATGCCATATCATAGGCCCTTGAAGCGGTTTAGTAACTCTGACACTAAGGTGTGTGAATGAATGAATGAATGAATGAATGAATGAATGAATGAATGAATGAATGAATGAATGATACATTTATTTGCAAGAATATAGGTAAGTAGCTGACATAAGTTCTTAAAGTCTATAAGTTTCACTATATTCGGCATTTCTGCCGTGCAAATATTTTACATGCAGTACACATTTAATAAATAAGTAGCATTAACATAAAGTAACTACAAGTATCAATTTCATAATTTAAATTTAGGTTTTTATGCAATTAATAAAATAAATTTCAAAATTTAAAATAATTCCAGTCATTTACAATTTTATATCAATGATGTCATGTCAATAAAAATAATATGAATAACAGAAATGCTTAATTATTATTAATGTCAATATTTGGATGTCAAAGTAATTATAGTAAATAGGTACATAAGTTTTATAATTTATACTCGAAATATTCATTGATGGAATAAAAACATCTCTCACACAACCAGTTATATAGTTTTTTATTAAATTCTAAATCTGTAGCATTTCTAAGTTCTTCGGCTAAGTGGTTAAATATTTTCACCGCCATGGTATAACAATTTTTGTTGCATAATTTTAGTCTATTTCGTGGGACTATTAGTGGCTTTTGAGCTATTTTCCTCTTTGACTTAGCCTTTTCATCTTTTTCAAAAAGTGAGTAGTTATTTCTTACCAATTTGCAGGTTTCGTATATATATAGTGACGGTAGAGTGAGCAGCTTCTTCTTAATAAATACAGGCTTACAAGAGTCTGTCCACTTAAGATTAAAAATTGCTCTTACACATTTTTTTTGGGCTATGAATGCTCTCTGGACATCTGTTGAATTCCCCCATAGAGTTATTCCATACCTTAAAATAGAACAAACATGGCTATGGTATACCAATAAGGCTGTTTGAATGTCTGTTAAATTTTTGATCCTTCTAAGTGCAAATACGAATTTGTTTATTTTCTTACAAACACTATCTATTTGAGCTTTCCAATTGCAATGCCTATCCATAACTATTCCTAAAAATTTGATACAATTAACTTCTTCTATGTCGTTATTATTATAATTTAAACGTAATTTGATTTCATTTTCAAATTTTTTATGGTTATTATATGGCAAAAAAGTCATAAATTTAGTTTTATTTGTATTTATTTTTAAGTTATTCCTATCTAGCCAATTTATTAAATCTGTCAATGCTTTATTTGTAACTATTTTACTGTCATCTAAAGTTTTCTCTTTTGTCAACATGGTAGTATCATCTGCAAATAATATAGTATATTGGTTCGTGGAGTTGGGCAGTTCGTTTATATATATGATAAACAATAAGGGTCCAAGGACGCTTCCTTGTGGTACACCCCAGTAGTTTGGTAAGTATGGTGACCTAAAGGTTTTCTGGGTGTTAGTTTTGAAACACATTTTTTTTATCTCCGTGCATTGTTGTCGGCCCCTTAAGTAGCTTTCGAACCAATTGTAAGCCACGCCACGTATTCCATATTGCTCAAGTTTACGCAATAAGGTTTCATGACATACCATATCAAACGCCTTACTCATATCCAGAAATACTGCTACTGGAATTTCTTTTTTATTGATAGCATCCATAATTTCTTTTACTAATTTAAAACATGCCACTGTTGTAGATTTTTGCTTTATGAAACCGTTCTGTTGACTACATAAAACATCATGTTTTTCTAAGAAATTTATAAGCCTTTTGCTCATTGATGAAGTCGTTAGACCTTACTGCCCGACCTTGCTGCCTTATTACACGATAAACAGAAGAGAGTTAAAATCTCAGCTATTTTCTCCCGTAGAATATTTAACTTCATAATCCCATTATTCCTCATAATTCAATTACAATGAATGATTGCATTTTCATTGAACGAGGAACTATAGTAACTCGGAACTATATAACCTCGACATAACTTGTTTCTCCTGGGACTACATCCTCAGGATAGCAATTAGTATGTGACTATCTGAATATAATGCATCAATATCAAGGCTTACATCAAAATGACGACGATTAGAGCATCATCAGTTGTTGTCCTTGTTTTCTATGAAGTTAATTATGTATAAGTATTAAGAGAGAATGCCTTCTTGACCTGAACAATGCATTAAATAATACCTATGATTGGCAACCACTTGGCAAGTATTTTGTTGTTTTATACATTAGGTTTTATCTGAATCGAAATGAAAAGGGAAGTATTCAGCTAAATAGTCAACCAAAATAAATAAAAAATCTTTAATTCAGACCATACTAATCGGTAATAATACTTACTTGGGAAAAGGCTAGGCAGATGATGATATCATTAATAAATCACAAAAATGTTGCACATAATAGTTTTACCATCCATGAACATATTTTTTCTGCCCATGTAGTAAAAAAATTCTTAGAAAAATCCAAACAAACTCTTATGTTAGGAAGGGTTAGTTTCTGTCCGTAGCAGCAAATACTTGCTTACACACAAAAGGAAAACAAACTTGAGTGCTCCTGGAAATTGGGGCGGTACCACACTTGACCTTTCCGTCTCTTTGAATAATATTAAGTCAAATATTTTTCAGTTGCAAACCTTATAGCCATTAGGATTTGTAGTTAATAATAATGTGAATTTGCTAGCAGAGGCTCTTGTTAGAGAGAGATCGAGGTTTTGAAACGTTTGAAAGCCAATTCTGCCGCTTTTCCATATGGTTTTTTTTTCTGGAACGTAGCCGAGAATACATTTTTATAGATCAGGACATTAATCTTTAATAAGCAACATCAAGCGAGGAGTTGAAAGTTCTAAATTAGGAAAAATAATTGTGTCTAATGCCTTGAGTTCTTTTCCTTTCATCAGCGACAGCAATAGGGAGTATGCATGAAAAAAGTATTTATGATCTGAACAGTTTATCTAAAACTATTTGAAAATTTAATACTAACAGTGTAATTAGAATCGAAATTGCTCGAAAAACGAACGAGATACAATTATTTTAAACAAATATATCTGTCCCTCTCGCGAAAACGCTGTTTTCTATGGCAGCTAATAAATGCGTCGTCGTGTAATTTGACGTCACATTTCGTATCGGACTTCTCTTTCTAACTGTAGTCTTTGAAGCTTTATAACTTCATAAATGATGAAGGTATTTAAAAAATAATTTCATGATTGTTTACTAGACCTAATAAGGATTTTATTTTGCAAATAAAAAAATCGCATGCATATTCCCTATTGTCAAAGTGTAACGTTAAACGAGACATGTGACATTTTGGTAGAGCATGTTAATCTCGTATAAGCGTTGTTACTCATATCCTACTAATATTATAAATGCGAAAGTTTATGAGTGTGTACAATGATATATAAAACTATAGATACGTTGTCCGCACTCTAAAATGACAACATGAAATGAAGCTAATTGGCCACATCGCGCTTAGTTACGCAACAACCTGTCGCGCGACACCACGTTTGTTTGGTTGTCAATTTGACTACCTATTACTTATCCTGTGACGTAACTGAAGATGTATATTTATCTCGCTCTAGCAACAGGCATCCCGCAGTACGGTGACAATTTTCTTTCCCTTTCTTCATGCGTATTAGTAGCTATTTAATATTTTCGCCGTTTTTAAGCACCGCGATGTTGGTTTATGACGTGTGTATATATAATACGTCATTGAGTGTGTATGGATGTTTGTTACTCTTTCACGCAAATACTACTGAACCGACTTTTTATCCCGAAGTTTCCGAGGGATCGGGATTTACAGGGGAATAAAGAGAATTTATACGCGGACGAAGTCGCGGGCGGCCTCTAGTAATTTCATATAATATTGTTTAGCTACTACTCAATACTAAAGGATAGTTAAGTTTCATCGCTTCTCGCCTTAATTCTGTAACCCACATCAGGAAAACAAAAACGGTGAAACAAAATCCAGACTTTAACTGAAGACCACACAAGTTCGTTAAAGATGAATAATACCTAGATAATGTAGCATTTTATTGCCCTTATAAAGCATTTGGTCAGTTCCAAAGCACACGTTACATTCATTATCAAACAAACCTGTACTGATCAGCATTCAAGTCGAAACACGGAACCCAATTTGAGACGCTGAATTGAATTTCAAATGGCTACTACTAACTGCTTCGGAGGGGCTAAATTAATACTGTATTTAGCTTCGTAGGAATTTAGACTGTTGAACAAAATTATAAGGTAGCTAAATTGGCTGTATCGTCAGTTATTCATAATGCTTCCATTTAATAGGAGTTTGTGAGAATGTTTGTTTTGATAAATTGCAAAGTGAGATATATTTTTTGTAAACTGTGGTGGAAAGATTAATAAAGAGTTTTGTACCTATTGATAGACACTGTGTTTCACGTCTGACTCCACGTTTTACCATAACTGACCAATATCCTGAATAATCGAATAAACGAGGACGCTTCCCCTGTCGTCATGTTTATTGTTTTTTAGTTCAGGACATTCATAGCCACTAGCACACTAAAAGCGCGGTAGATTCTGGCGCAGGACAAGTGGATCGCAGTTGTAGATGGGCACAATTCAGAAAAGCAAAGATTTTGGGGTGCACTTGCTTGCTTGATTTTCGTAACTTACACGGAGGAGCTCGTCGCCAAATAATAACGAATACACGGATCAATCTTTATGGTAAAGCAACGCTGAGGTCAGTCCGTGTATGGGTGGTCATTTCAACTTACCAAGACTACTCTGTTCCTCGGAAAGCACGTTTAACCGGTGGTTCCAGCTGTCATTAGTAGATCTTTGGCAGTAATTACGGATTGTCAGAAACCAAACAATCTGACACCAGTCTTGCCAAGAAGTACCGTATTACTCAATTAAGTAAAGGTTGTGGAGGTCAGTAGGCAGTCGATACACATGAAATAATATTATTCAGCTGAATCCGGTTTGACTGGAAGCCGACCCCAACATAGATGGGAAAAGGCTAGGCAGGCTTTTTTTATGTTTGTTACCTCATAACTCCGACAATTATGAACCGATTTGAAAAATTCTTGTTTTATCTGAAAGGATATACTTGCAGATTGGTCCAAAATCGGTTAAGAACTTTGGATTTTAAATCGATATAGCTGGAATTTGACTATTTAGATGATTCTTTGATAATCGAAATTGCATATTTGGCTTTTCTGCGATTTTGCAGTGGTGTTGTTAGGTGTGGGGCACAGTGAAAAATAAAAAACTTTTTACAAAAAAATACAACCGACTTCCAAAAAAAACACTACAAAGTAAAAAATAACTTTAATTTCGGAAGTCGGTGTCAAAATACGAAGAAACTAACAAAAACACCGACTTCCGAAATTAAAGTTATTTTTTACTTTGTAGTGTTTTTTTTGGAAGTCGTTTGTATTTTTTTGTAAAAAGTTTTTTATTTTTCACTGTTCCTGTAGGTTAGGCTGTAGGAGCCAGGTCACGGGAAGAAAGCTAGTGAAGTATAAATATCCCGAATTATAGCTTGTGTTCAATATTTGGGAGAGCAGATGTCTCCTCAACAGTATCGTAAAGATCTGTGTTTATAGACGGTTCGGAAGTATTTAATGTTAGGTATATGTTTCTATGTATCATGCCTAGCTTAGCACTTTGGAGTATTTAGTATGTAAGCCAAGTTTAAGCTAAATAGTCTATGATACAACTTGCATAGAGTGAGCAATAATATTATTATATAAGGGCACAAAAAGAAGCAGAAAAAGTAGATAGACTCTGACTTAGACTAAAGTCAAGAGCAAACCCGTCAAAAATACCAAAAAAAACCTCCTGAGTCTCCAATGGAACCGTTGGACTTGTTATTCCGTTGAAACCCGGGTAACCGGGACCGGGACCGGAGGAAAAGGCTTCCCGACGCCCGGGAGGCTTTTAGTTTGACGTAAACATAGGAGTAACCTCACCGGTTAAAAACATCAAAGTTTACAAACTATCACATTAACAAATTAAGAAAAAGAAAAGATATTGTCTTTCAAAATGCAAGCACAAGTTCAAGTAAGTATGGAAATGTACAATACATGCTATGACTTTGTCCACGGATAGCAACGCGGATGTGATCTCAAACTTCCAAATTTTATAAAAGGGCAATGTTCGCCTCATTCCTTAGCGAGTCAATGTAAATTACTTTACCAGTCTTTTATTTTATACAAAATAATAATTTAACGAAAGATCACAGCAAATTCGTTTCCTTCATAAACACAACAGGTACTGGGTGTCCTTGTCACCTGTGAATAATTTTATTCTAGATTCTTTCGATTGTTGGAGTAATCTTGACTAATTGAATGAGATTGAATGTTTGTCTGTTGTTTGAAGGATGTTGATGTGACCTAAGTTAATTCATACCTCTTTTATTACTTCAAGGTATCGGCAAGGTTGTTAAAAACCGGTCAAGTGCGAGTCGGACTTCCAAACGAAGGGAAGAAAAAAACAAATAAAAAAACGCGTCTTGTATGTGAGCCTCTATTTTTTTCAGTTTTTTAATTTGTATTATTTTTAGCGACAAAAGAAATATTCACTTTGTGAAAATTTCAACTGTCTATCTATTACAGCTTCTGAGATACAGCCTGTTAACAGACAGACAGTCGGACGGATCCAAAAGGGTATTTTCAGTTGATCTAGAACTATGAAATTTGGCAAGTAACATGTATCAATATACTAGGTACTAGTATAGGGAAAAATATGATAACTATACATTTGCAATTAAATCATAAAAAATATAGTCTTTACTTAAAGTTATAAATGTACCCACAGTACGGTACCCTTGGTGGGAGACACCCACTTGCATTTGTCCGGCTTTTTTTTAGTAAAATAAAAAATCTAAAAGCAACAAAAGTGAAGGCGCGGGTAAAACTAAATGATGGTCAATAAATAAAAAGTGTTGACTTTTCTTCAACATATTTGACAATTTTGTGTGCACAATACACAGCTCAACAAACACGCGTATTAGAATATCAATAAAATGGTATTAATTAATCTTTATTTACGTAAGTTGGAACTTACGTAGTAGGCATTCGTCATAGTGACCAACCGTGTTCATGACAACATAAAGTATATTTTAATATGTTTTTTTCAGTATTGCTTGATGTTTTAATTTGTCCTGGGGTTTCAGATACGTGTCTTAAAAAGATTTAACCTGTTACAGAGATTTGAAACCATGAAACCGAATGAAAAAAATGGCTTTTAAGGTTATAAAGAAAATGTAAATGGGAAAATGTACGGTTGTGGACTTATTTAGATTTTAACGGTAATGTTATTATTGTTTGTCAATGAGCGTTCAAATGTGTCTTTAAAAATTTATCTGTTGTCGGTCTATTAGCCTTCTGTTCTAGGGTTGCGGATTTTGTTCGAAAGAGTCACCGCGACCCTGGAACGCAAAGGGCACTAGGAGCAACACGGACGATTTTTAGTCAGTTAGAGTCTGACACTCCTTGATGATTTCCCATCCATAAAAAAGCCTTCCGTTGTAGCTTTAATAGAAGGCTGTAAAAAGTCTAACAGAAATTATTATTTTGAAACTGTTTTTTGTATGCAATAGTGACATACAGGCAGACTTAATGCAACAATACATTCTTTTTAGCACATTGACTTAAAAAATGCATTTACGAAGCCTGTAAACATTGTTCGAAAGTTAAAAATTACGCACCATATTTATTATATAATAAATATGGTGCGTAATTTTTAACTTTTTTTAACATTTTTTAACATTTTTTTTGTGTTTGTTATAAAGTATATATACTTTATAACAAACACAAAAAAAATGTTTATAAAAACAAGTATACAATGGGCGGTCTTATTGCACAGTTCCAAGCAAAATTTCGAAGTCAATCATATTAAAAGCATTGCTAAAATCAATCAGAGCAATTGTCGTTAACTTCCCTATTTCCATGCCCGACCTGATATCATCCGTGATATGTATGAGAGCTGACGTAGTGCTGTGTCTAAGTCGAAAACCAGATTAGAAAGGATTCAACAGATTGTGCTTGGAAGGGAATGTGTTAAGTTGCTGATGGACAAGTTTTTCAAGGACTTTGGATAGAAATGGGAGGATGGAAATGGGACAATAGTCAGAGAAACACGCAGTTAAAAATAACTAGGGCATCTTTGCAGGTTTGTGGAAAGATTCTAATAGAAACAGAGAAGTGAAGATAACCGGGAGAATAATATCAAGGATGGGAGTGATCATCTTACGGCTGACATAGTCACTACCCACAGCGTGAGATGTAATCGATGCAACACTCTTTTTAACATCACTAGCAGTGAATTGACTTATGACAAAAGGGCAATAGGTAATCAGGTATCGGAAGGTTTGAAAGTTGACTTACTGTAGCAGCTTTGATGGACCTATCCAATACGGGCGAAGTAGAAAAATGACTATTAAGTAAGTTGAAGTTTATTTTTTTAGGAATCCTTTCTTGAGTCTTTTTTCCAATACCTTATGATTTGAGGAACTTCCAGACCTTAGCTGAATCACCATTTTGAACAGCCCTATATATTTGCGGTTTGCGTTTCTACCACCTTGTTGTAGTACCATACAGTGAAACGTGTGGTAAAATAGGTACACTCATCAAAATACCTATTTTACCACAAGGTCCGCTATATCGCCATACAACGGAGCATGCGGTAAAGTAGGTAGGTATGTGTCGTGCGTATCCTATAAGGTTTAAAAAAATAAACAGAAATTCCAACAAGGAGAATCACAATACGAGAATAAGAAAAATTTAAAAGCTAGGAGGTGAAATAAAGCGCATTATTATTTTATAATGCTTTCTTATATTTTTCAATAACACTCATTTAATTGTTATCAAAATTATATTCAAATTTAACTAAACAAAAATGGAACGTCCAAGAACTAATTAATGCTTATTCATTTTAAGTCTTTTGAAGTTCTGTTTTAAAAGTAAAATATCAGCGAAATAATAAAAGATAACAGGTTATAAGCTAATTGATTGAACTTCCTTGGAAGCGCTCTTGAGACAAAGATGAGACGACGACGTAGTTCTAATTTTAAATTTGCAAATTCGAGCTATTTTAATATTACAAAGATTGTTGCGACTATTTGGCTGATATCTAAAAACAAAAAGTTTGTCTCATTTTCCTCGCAAATGTGTTGCAAAATTTTGTATGACTGCGGATAATGGTATTTACAAACTCGTGACTATAGCAAGGTAACATTCGTCTACCCGTTTGTAAAAACCTGCGTACCGCACTAATATCAAAAATAACTATTACCAGTCAACCTTTGGGTTAAAATTATTACACTGTTGTAGTTGTACAACAAAAAGTAGATATTTAAATATAAAATACTAGATCCCTAGGGAAAATGCTCCCGGGATAAAAATCCTATGTGTTATTCAAGACTATAATCTACCTTTGTGCCAAATTGCCTGATGAGTAACAAACATTCATCCATCCATCCTCACAAACTTTCGCATATATAGGGAATGTTATATTAGAAGGAAAGGATTTACCTAAAAACATTAATAAGGATCGACTAGTAGTTAAATACTTTTCATTTATTTCGCAATGCCATCACGCTTCAAAAGGTTATGAAATGAGCATTAGAATTGAAAGTCGGTACTCCTTAGATGTCTAAGGAGTACCGACTTTCAATTCTAATGCTCATTTCATAAAACTAGATAGGTATTTCTAAAGTGGTTGTAAAAAATTTGAAGAGCAAGAGTTATTCAAAACGATTCCTAAACCAATATTGGTTTTATATTGTTCGTAGAACAAGTTTAATAAGAATCAAATGAACCAATTTGAACCGCTCTTTTTAACCGACTTCCCAAAAAGGAGGAGGTTATCAATTCGGTGGTATGTTTTTTTTTTATGTTTGTTACCTCATAACTCCGACAATTATGAACCGATTTGAAAAAATCTTGTTTTAACTGAAAGGATATACTTGCAGATTGGTCCCATTTAAATCATATCAAAATCGGTTACGAACTTTGGATTTTAAATCGAAATACCTGGAAATTGACTATTGAGATGATTCTTTGATAATCGCAATTGCGTATTTTGCTTTTCTGCGATTTTGCAGTGGTGTTGTTAGGTGTGGGGCACCACTAAAAAGTGAAAAATAAAAAACTTTTTACAAAAAAATACAACCGACTTCCAAAAAAAACACTACAAAGTAAAAAATAACTTTAAATTCGGAAGTCGGTGTCAAAATACGAGGAAACTAACAAAAAAACCGACTTCCGAATTAAAAGTTATTTTTTACTTTGTAGTGTTTTTTTTGGAAGTCGGTTGTATTTTTTTTTTAGAAACTCAAGCTTCATACATTTAATTTACGAAAGTTATACCTCTATAAATTTGTTGGTAATTAAATTGATATTTTATTAATTAGTTTAGTTAAGTAGATCGTCTTACCTCTTGTTAAGCAAAAGTGCAATTAATTGGGTTTCTGTTACAAACTAATTTATTGGTTATGGGGCCTAAAAAATAATGGGGTACATCTGCCCTTTTATACAACCTAATTACGTAATTTAGGTGTGATTGTGTTAAAGTTTCAGGTCAATGCAAGTAAGGTTGTTATGCGTATTATTTTCCAATGAGTACAGAAATTTCAAGTTTAAAGTAGAAAGAAGTGTGATAGGTGCTGCCCTGGATGTTGTGCCTTTGATATGACATTCAACTCGATATTGTTTAATTAGCTGTTACTCGAAAATTGACAAGAGTTCAAAATGTTGCGCTTCCGAAACTTCACATGGACAATTTGTTTCAGGCAGCAACTTTGACCGATGCGTTATCGCTGATAATATTCCACTGTGTCTGATACCTGTGCCTTGAAATATGTAAGACACAGTTCTTAAACTTAGATCGTTTGGGCCCAGTAAGTGGCTACGTTAATTGCAGCATCGGTGGCATTAATTAAATCCCCAAAAGTAAAGGTGTATGAGCACTTAGAAGACACAGTTAAGTCATCATCATCTGCCTAGCCTTTTCCCAACTACATTGGGGTCGGCTTCCAGTCAATCCGTATTCAGCTGAATACCAGAATTTACGTGGAGCGGCTGCCTACCAGACCTCCACAACCCATTAACTGGGTAACACTGTATTTCTCGGCAAGACTGGAGTCAGATTTACTGGCTTCTGACAATCCGTAACGACTGCCAAAGATCTACAAATGACAGCCGGGACCAACGGCTTATCGTACTTTCCAAGGCACGGAGGAAACTCGATATGATAAGATGGTCACCCATCCACAGACCAACCTTGGCAAGCGTAGCTTAACCTTGAAGATCAACCCGTGCGGCTGTTTATATTTAGCCACGAGCTCCTCAAACATAGTTAAGTCCTCTCCCTATCTTCAGATACTGTCAATAAAATAACGGTCTGCCACGGTAAAAGCACGTTTTGTTTGCTTTTGGTTTTCCCATCGACCGAGACCGCTGATTGCAGCCGTTTACACTAGAAAGCATAATTATACCAGATTAGCCGCCTTCGATCGGGTTAACGGATTTATGCTGTAAGAATACTAAATAATAATTAACTATATCCAAATCGGATTACCCGTTTATGAGCTAAGGAGCCACAGACAGACTTTTAAAACACCTCTGTTTGCGTCGGGGGTTAAAAAGAAGATTTAACCCCGACGAATCTATATTTAACTACTTTTGTGTTTTTTCGAGACCGGAATTGCTCATTTTTTCCAACAAGAGTGAAAAAGATAATATGACGTCAATCGTAAAATAAAAGCAATGACTGGGTTTTTAGTCTTGACTTAGTTACTTACTTCATTATCGACCTTGTGTGCACAAGTTTCAGTTCAAAATCACTCAGAGTTTATAAGTACACAAGTATGGCAAGAAAAATAAAATACATTGCTGTTGATATTCGTAACTTGTAATTAGGATGTGAATACTGTTGTTTACCTCTGTTGAATCTATAATGCCGCTTGGGTTACTTAGGGAGTTTTTTTATGATCGCAAACACAGATTAACAAACTGTTTATTGATCCGTCTTCGCAAATCAAAATGGCGGCACACTGGCCGTAGGTACGGACCATTTACACGCACTCAATATCAATTACACATTACAATATATCTTTCAGAAGTTACAATATTTCTTTCAGAAGTACCTACTTGGGATGCTACTTGGATTAGTTTTCACTTCTTTTATCAGTGTTTACGTTAATTTTTTTTTTTTTTGGATATTAAGAAATTGGCTTTTTACTTACTGATTGGCTTGCGCTTGCCCACAATCTCATTCGATGGACATGACGACAATCATTCCTATCATAGTTATGTTTTTGTCAGGATTAAATTCACATCAATAAAAATAATTACACAAAACTCAAACGAGGCTGTAACCAAAAATTGCGGCCGTATACTAATCACATTACCATTAAAAAAATTCATTTAACCCATTTCCAAATAGCTGACGCGCAAAGCCGGCTTCACACGTCGCCATCTTTCCATTCTCGTCTCGTTTTAATATCGGAGTTTGAACGGTTTCAGCATTATTTTTTATGTCTAGATACATTCGTGAGTTTCGTAACACATCTGGGCTAAAGAAGGCTTATTCTGTCAAACGTGTGAAGGTGCCATAAAAATATTGTGCTGGTGTGAAGAAATGGTTGTTTTATGTAGTTGTGTCATGTTTTGGTGGTATGAAATGGGTTTTGTGGCCCTGTGTGGAGCCAAGGTAGAGAGCGTATATCGCAGAATGCTTTTGAAGCAACAAACACTTTATTCTGCGATAAACGCATGTATTGGCTTATATTGACATGGAAATTGCATCGGTTATTTTCACAGTAAGATTATGAGATGATATATTTTAACACTTTACGCAATTTGTTTGAAAAATAATTTTGGGATTAAGGTAGTGACTTCAAAGCTTCAGCAGACAGACGTAACGGGACAATGAGAAAACGATTCGATAATCTTACTAAATCTACTTCCCTACTGCGATATCCTGTCCTACTAGTCGTACTTAGCGCTCGCTCCGTCATGACCTCATCCATCGCTTTCCATCAGGCGTGATTGTGGTCAAAAGCAAGCTGCTTAATAAAATAAAAATCCTTTTAGATAGAAATTGTATTACAGGTAAATTATTCGACTAACAAATTCTCATATAACACAGAAATTCTGACACGGAAAAAAAGGTGTTCACAATTTTAGTATACCTACCTAAAAAAAAGTACCTTTAAAAGAGGAAATACCGTTTTACAAATATTTCCTAAAAGCTGGAAATATTTCATAAAATTTCACCTCGATAGAGCACAAAATAACCACAAAAATACGCACTTACTCAAATTAGCTGTGGGTTATCATAATTATAGCCAAAGTCATATTAGTCACATAATAACAATGTATTTTTAAAACACTATTCATGGTTAAACGGCAAAAACCTTTTATTTTCCATTCTACTGACCTTCCATTCGTAATCATACCGGTTTGCTTTTAATTATAGCCAGTACGTAATTATGACAGTGATAGGCCAGTCAACTAAAAACAAACAGCATTATACTTCTCCACATGAAAGGAGATAAGTCTGATATAGACCAATTAGCCTTATTTCCCATATTTACAAAATAGGTATTTATCAAAATCATCGAAAAACGTGTAACTGGTCAACTAGATGAAAAACAAACCCCAGAACAATTTAAAGAATTTAAAACTCCTATATATTTTTCATTTCTTGATTATTCTAAAGCCTTTGACAGCATCACACATTCTGCGATATTCAATGCTCTTATAAAATAACATATAGAAACCAACCTATTACATTTACTGCAAAACATATCTGATCTGTAAACATAGTATATAGGTATGGGTGTCAATGGGTGGGTGCTTGATGGCAATCAAGCGAGAGATTAGGTCCTATGTTTGAAATTCTCAAGGAAGTCAAACAGGGCGACCCGCTGTCCCCGAAGTTTGCCAGTACCCTGGAAGAAGTCTGTCAGACACTGGCAAACAAATGGGTGGAGAAGGGTATAGTCATCAGACAAGCGAGATTAACTAATCTACGTTTCACTGACGATATTGTCATTTTCTCTCCCACAGCCACAGGACTAGAGCAAATGCTACAAGACCTTAGAAGCTATGCGAGTCTCGAGGTTGGATTTATGATGAACGAAGACCAAAATGACGACCAATAGCTCCAAAAGGAACATACACGTAGGCGGGGTGGATATACAATATGTCCAAGAATACATCTACTTGGGCTAAGTACTAAGTAGTCTCTTTCCAAGCAAGGCAAGATGAGGAAATTGCAAGACGAACTGAGAATGCCTGGAAGAACTACAGACTGGTCCATGAAGGAGCTAAAAGTTTGCGATCACTTTGAAAAATCTAAAACTTTTTTGTTATGGTAGATTAAATTATAATTTCTTCTTATTTTTAAATTTTTTATTTAAAAATATAGCGAGTATAACACAATGAAACAGTTCAATTGTCTTTCCATATGAAAAGGCAAAAGGTCTGACTAAGGGACTAAACACATTATTCAGCTCAATTCACGTTTCGCTGAACGATTTTGGTCACACTTACACAGCTCTGCTTCTGTCAGCCGCGTACAGCGTCGTAAGAATGAGAAAGGCCGTCATAGCGTGCTACCTCCGCTGAAACGCTTCTATCTACTGCCTAAGGCGCTGAATATGCTGTGAAGACGGCAAGATGTCCATGTCTCCCGCAGGACCACCGACGCCAATCGTTTCATATTTGGTAAATAATTAGTACTCAATAGATACCAATTAGCACTCAAAAAAAAAACCTTCGTAGTTTTCAAGAAAATCGACTTTGAAGTCACGCTGTTTTCAGCAGGACTACGATGAATGCCGAAAAAGGGGGCATACTACAGCTATTCTAATTATACAGATAAATTAGTATCTTATATGTGATAGGTACATTTTGTAAAAAAAAAAAACAGAACTGAAACATTTGTATTTGACAAGCCCCGATGAAACCCAAACTGTGCATTATTAAGCGGAATGTACTTTGCATTTAAATGTTTAATAAGTTTGCGAAAATGTTTGATATTACTAATAATTTATTGTTTAAGTTTGGTAAAACAGTCTTTTCCTTTCTATCAAATTCCTATTACAATTTATTACATTTATAACATTCTGATTAATTACTCAATTTTAGTGACTAAAAAATTGATTTATTTTTTTAAGAAAACACACAAGAAAGATTATTTCTTGATAAAGTTAAATTTAAAAAATATACCAGCTTATGCTAGTGTTCACAAACATTTTTGTTGTGTGTATGGTGCATAGACTTAGTCTTTGATTAACATCAACAAATAACAGACCACGTTCGAAACACTACACTGCGCTCCAAAATGCAAATCTTCGATGTGGCTCAAAAGGCTGCCCAACATAAATGGTACTGGGCAGGATACTATGGGCCCGTAAAATACTGAATTGGAACCCTGAAACAGCGAGACGAGTCCGCGGCAGACCGCGAAGAAGATGGCGGGACGACCTGGATATGTCTTCTTTACGAATTGGAAGGAAGAAACACAACACTCTTACTCCTTCACTGTGCATGCGGTACGGTTGTGGAATTCGTTACCACCTGACATTAGGGAGAGCCAAACTCTTGCTATTTTTAAAAGAAGACTGAAAGTATTATATATACTATCTTTCCTTCTCGTCATAGTTGCATATAAGTATATATTAATATTTACCGCGTGTATCTGACATCGACGCACAAACGATTTCCATGGGTCCGGGGCATGATTCTGGACACCCTAGACTTAGAATTTTTCGTCGGCTTTTTTCTCATTTTTTTATTTTTTTCAAGGGTTTTTTTTACTTTAGACTGCTCATAATCGTTATTCTGACCTAACCCAATGAGATTTTTAATCAAAAAATAATTAAATAACTACTTTCACTAAAAAGAGCAATCTGAATAAAGCCACAAATAATATCAGCTCAGCTGAGCGGATACTTTGTAGTACTCTTAAAAAAAATCAGAAAAGAACCGACGAAAAATTCCAACACTGGGGTGTCCAGAATCATGCCCTGGACCCATGGAAATCGTTTGTGCGTCGATGTCAGATACACGCGGTATATTTTAATATTATTTAGTATAATATGTATATTAGTTGGTTATTTATGTATTGTACGTACCTATTATTTAAAATTTACTATTTTCATTTTAGCTTTTTAAAACTTTTGCACACAATGTCTACATCTCTTTTTATATACTCTCCTTTCGCAGGTATGCTGGAAGAGATTTCTTTAGAAATAAGCATCACCTTTGTACCTATTTTTCTGTTTCCTTCTTCTCTTGTTCTTATTAAATGTGTGTACATAAATGGTTAAATAAATAAATAAACACCGTGAGCATTGGAAGGAATAAAAGGAGGCCTTTGCCCAACAGTGGGACAGTACGGGCTAGTAATTATATGATATAATATATCACTTGCTGCTGTTAAAATAAATCCTACCACAAAATATTTTGCACTTACACTAAAACTAATCTTTAACTCTGGGTTATACTGAATATTTTACTGCGCGTTCCATTTTCACATGAATATTATAACGCTTTCAATGAAAATATTCTGCTTGTGGCAAAATAATGGATAAGCTCATTAAATATTTATAGTATTATCCGCACCCGATCGCTTGAGTGTTATCCTCCGGTGGGAATCTAACAGGAACTAAAATACAGGTAAACAATTTTCTTCCATTTGTAATGGTGGCCTGGTGAAAAAAAATGTGATTTTAATCACGGAAAGAGCCGGATCCTGACCGTTATCATACATTATAATGGAAAGTGATGGATTAGATTTACAGGTCCTGAAGATGCTTATCCACTGTTGCTTTGTACTTTTATTCACAATAATGGTAGTCAAACGTATGCCTATCAATAGTAAAAAAATAACAACATCGCCAGCCAATTAGATAGCCAAATAAGTGTTGTGGATTCTAAAATTAAATTTTGTGTTAAAAGGCTCCAAGAAGTATGAGTTGCAATAACATTTCAACTTTGTCGCGTGTGAAATAGAGTTTGTTCATAGAAAATACAATTATCTCTTACTTATTTGAAACACACTTTGGATGTGCACTAAGAAGTGTAATACACAACAACCTGGACCTTCCAGGATTCGGACAAGGTGAATTAGCTGATTATTAAGAGTTGGAGAGAATAATTTTAAGTTATGGACAATTACACCACAGTAACTTTTTGTTGAAAAAAAAAAAAAACACTTATCATGATTATTGGTTATATAGGTCCTTAATTCGCAAAAGTCCTAAATACGAAATTCAACCCAACAATTTTCGCATTAACTGAAAAGTTGCGTTCAGCAGACAAAGGCTCCTAGCTAATGTCAAGAATACAACACAAGCAGCGCTGCACTATTCCAGTACGTTTATATTAAATAAAAAACATTCGTTACGGTTTCTTGCCTGTCTCGGCTGCTTACTTTTGTTTATATTTGTTCGCTTAAGGACTTTCAAGTTGAGTTAAACCAGCTACCTCATTTATTTTATTCGTCCCCTTGACTCGATGCGAGTGGGTAGGTCCAATGACCGCTACACTCACTGGAAAGACGATGTGTGTAGGTACTCAAACAGTCAGGGAACCTTCCACAGATCAATAAAAGCGTAAATAAGCTGAACTTAGGTATTTTTTCCATGTCCTGTTTTTGGTCTTTGTTAATATCCGTTGTCGCTAATATACCAGTATATTAATTGAAGAATTGATAACCTCCTCCTTTTTGGAAAGTCGGTTAAAAAGTGGACCAATTTGCAAGGATGTGCATTTGGGAGGTGTGTATATTTCCAATTTATTGCTTGTTGCAGGGATCATCATCAGTGAATCATTCTGCTTCCGCCTCCAGGTCCGTTGTCGCATTTATTTAGGTTTTCTTGGGGTCCTCCTTTTATGTATTTTCCAGAATTTTGTGTGTCCAATAGTCGATTTTTAGAAATCTATCAACTTTGTCACTATCACTTGATAGGAGTCAAATCTTGGCTGCACAGACAGTCACTTGTTCAGTTTATTTTCTCTGTGTATGATACCACCGTATGCGTGTCTTCCCTTGGGGAGTTTCACTTCTACACGTTTATAAAATCTATAGTTCAGTGTACCCACACGTCAAACGTTATACGTTTCGTTATGTAAATGCCACTTGAAATACCTTGACAGACTGTCATGATAAAGTGGAAAGGTCAAGAGGATGCTCGGTCAAAGACTTTTTGGTTTTACTTATAATAATGCATTACACCTAGACCTTTTATTAAAATAATAAAAACTTATTTTTGTTTTGTTGTGTAAATAGGCGAAGAAAAAAGGGGCTGATTTAAAAGGTCAAATAGAATAAAATGAAATTCTCTGTGTAAGCGTTGAGGAATTAATTTAGAATTTTTGTTTTCCTTTAGTGAAGTCATGTGTTTATTTATTTTATTACAAGCGAACCGAATTATATATATAACCAGAATCAATAATAAAATAAACAGATGCAAAAGATAACCGTCAACGACGACGTCAGGTGTCTACACGGTGTTCAAAAACTTTAATTATTTGGTTGCGTAACTTACTTTGGTATTGAGATATCCTAAGATTCATCCAAATTACATGGTATGAAGAGCAATTTTGCAAATAAACACTCAAAATGACTAACTCATTTAATTAGATAATGATTAACACTCGATTGCAATTGTTGAAAACACTTTTGCAAATAAAACAGCGTTTTATATCATATAGATGGTTGTTGTGATTCAACCAGAACTTTTTGTGTAGGTATTGATATGTGCTCTAAAACTGTACTAGATTGCTTTGTAGAACAAAGCAATCATCAATAGTTTTCGCAGCGCACATGATGTAAGGAATTTTTTAAGTATTTTTTTCCGACTTTTTCAATAATACTCTACATAATGCCAAATCTTGCAATAGGCACTTACTGAAGAAGTATTTCCATTCTTGTATTAATAACATTGCCCTAATGTCTGCATTCTAATAAATATAACACTCATGTCAAGGATATCACAAACTATCTCTATCGCAGTGTTATTGTCATAAATCTAGTGAGATCATTTTTAGTTTCCGATCCAGAGTAATAAAGTCTTCAGAGTTAAGGTTGTAAAAAGCAGACAATGAGGCGACATGTCAAAATACTCACGATTTTCTCATAAAAAGAAACCGTATTTATTAGATCCTTTCTCGTTTAATTTTGTTGTGCTGCTCGTTCGTAAGCAAGCATATTGACAGAAAAGTGGAGTAAAAGTACCAGAGCCAAAATAAGGAAGCCCGAAGGTGAATTACTCAAATAAAAACCTAAAGATGGTTATTCAACTTGATAAACCTGTTTTCTCGAAGTTTTTAATTTTTGATTTTGAATATATAAAACTAGGTCTGCCAGCGGATTGGTGTAACTTGGCCGAGGCATGTGTCCAACAGAAGATATATTTTCGGCTGTCAAAATAATAATGCTGATGAACCTTCGACATAATAAATATACCGAGCATTCAAATACGTCAACTAAGTGATTTTTTTAAATAACCTTGGATTTTACCACAATGAAGACAGCAAAAATCAACATAATTATTATTCATGTATAATTCACCTTTCATAATTTATTCTTTTGTATAAACAGGTAACGGTTTACGATAAATTATCCCACACCTAAATTAATTGAGTAGAAAATGCGCCTGAAAGGCATAAAAGGGGCGGTCAAAACGCCAGGTGCCATGAATAAAAGATTTTTGCTCGTCCCATACTATGCAACACATTGAGATACGTGGAATAAAAAGAAGTTATTATTTTTTCATTTTATTTTTTATGATGGGAAATCATCAAATGACTCCTCCCGTCCTCCCCTGGGTGAAGCAGAAGGGAGTGTCAGACTCTTACTGACTAAAACCCATTCGTGTTCCCTCTAATGTCCTTTGCGTTCCAGGGCCGCGGTGACTCTTTAGAACAAATTGCGCAACCCTGGGGGTTATTAATATTGGATGTTAATTTTTGCAAGCCTTAAAAATGTATAACTACTTTATACATATTTACATTCTTACTTTCGTTTAAAGTAAATTCAAGAGAAAGGTAAGAAACTATGATACCCTATTGAGTTTCATGATTCAAAATTCAGCGGTACGTCGTTTGTCAGTTAATTTAATATCGGGATATTTTTCCTTTTTTTGGCGTAACTCACTGTTTGACAAAAGTAGTTTATTAATTTTGTAAACTCAAGTATTAGACATAAAAAGTTTTTAATCATTGCTATATTTTCTTGGAGAAGTTTTTAATACAAAAAGAAAAATAAAAAATAAACACCATTTATTTTAAAAATAGAACCTCAATGGATTACACTCTGCTCGTTTAATCTAAGTTAGCGAAAGAATGCAAACAAAAGCATTTTCTAGAACGACTTAAAACAAAACTACGTCGTTTATTCCAATGCGAGCAAACGTGTGAAGCCCCATCAAAACGTCTTTGTGTTTTCTGTTTTTAAAATGTTAACGGTGTTATACTAGACATTTATTACAGAAAACACGACATAATTGAGAGAAAAACTAACTTTTTATCACGACAGAGGGCGCCGAATCGACTGTACCCTGCTTTGACATAAGAGCTGTCAAATCGTATGGATTTCTTCAATCGTTTTTGTTTATCGTCACTATTTGCCGCAATTATTGTAATAATGCCTCAATGTAGGGCGTTCAATTGTAAGAATAGGGGAGTGCATTTGTTTCCTAATAATAGCAAACGCAGAAAACAATGGGAGTCTGCCTTACGCATTAAAAACTTCAAGGCAAGTGTTACGCACGATTGTGTGCAGTGCATTTCAGGGAAGAGGATTATTTCGGGAAAAGTAAATAAAGATGGCGACATTCATATAAATGCTGTCCTTTAGGCTGAGTGTTACAGCTGCAAGCAAATAACAAAAAATTAGATTCAGATACTGTGATCAAATCAAACTTATTTACTATAAAGTCACTGTTAGTATGGAGAGCTTTCTAAACATTTGATTAACACATGGATTCATGTACCTATCAAAATATTCTTGGATTGCCTGTCTGGTGATGATGGGAAGTGGAGAATCCGCATTTATATCTCTGAATGTATCACAGGGTGGACACTGGTATATGATGTCGTCTTGGACGTCGCAGTCGGCACCAAAGTTCTGGTTTCGATCATACGCTTCCAACCTATAAATTAAAACAAGATAATTAGCCAAAGAACACAAAAAACATTAAAAAAAACAATTATAACCTAAAATATTTTAAGTGTTTACCTTTCAATCAAATCAGCCTTTTTACCGGCAACTGAAGCATTTCTTTTTCGAAGCTCAACTTTCAGTTGAGGCACAGCCATAAATGAGTACATTTTGGAACTATTTATCACTTAAAAACTCGAAATATAGCGAACAGATACTTGTCACAAAAAGTAAACAAGGTACAGTCGATCTTAGCGCCATCTACACAAAGCTTTGAGTGTGTCACCCCATTGACTGGCACTAAAAAAAGTAAACAACATGAGTGCTGGGTTTTTAAATACCTTGACTTTAAAATGTTTAAATGCTAGTTCAATTGCCTCCTCGGAAAAATTTATACGGAAGCTGGCTACAACATACTGAGAACGTCAATGCGTCATATATAAATGGAAGGTGCTTGGTTGAATTCTACTCGAAACTAAAAAACCCACTTTATAAATTATATAAAAATTATTATGATTATCAAGTTTGTCTGAAGGGGTATAATATAAACAGGCTTTGCAAGGTTGACCACATGGCGTTAAAACATAAGAAAACCTATCTGTTTTTAGGCCGTATTTAAATTCAACTGTCTTCCTATTACGGTTCTAATCACCAGGCTGTTTCTTACGGCTTAATTATAGGGTCCCGTTGCCTTCAGGTACGGAACCCTAAAAAGCGAAATTATAACTCACTAGAACATAATATTTCTGGGAGCGTAGACAAAATAACCCATGTTCACAAACTGAACAAGCGTGCATACCAAATTTCGGTTCAATTGGTTAAAAACAACTGATTTAAAATTCAGTTGCCAGATTCCACCCAGATAAACATACATACATTACAAGATAACAACAAGATAATAATAACCACCTTATGTGGTAGTCGGGTAAATGTATAGGTACAGGTATCTAAAGGTCGGCTTGAAATCTGTAGTAAGAAAATATTCGGGCTACGCAAGATATTTGTTATAATCTCCAGGCGTAGTACACAGCGACCACAAACCACGGCAACCTTACTTCAGTCTGTCTATTAACTAGAGGAACTTAGACTACTGTTTATAATTCTACTTGGAGAGGTTTCTACAAGGAACCTGAGCTACAGAGGTTCATATAAGTCAATTATGATTATTGTTATATGTAAGTTATATAGGTACAAGGTGAAAAGAAAAGGAGTTATATTTAAAAAACTACTTCCGCCGACGTCAATGAACAACTTTCTTCAAGGTTACTAAAGTCAATACAAAAAAAAATGTATCTCCCATTTAATATTTTAAGTATCCAATGAAAACTTAGTATTTTTTATTGACTTTTTCTGCCGTGTCCAAAGGCTAGGCAGATTGATTTGATTACATGATCTTGAAAGAGTAGTCACTAAACAATGACGTAAAACTAACCTTTTCTGGCCAACAACAAAAATAAAATACTAACCATTCGTGTCCACAAAAACATGTCTAAGTAAAGTCTAGCAGATTGTAACCTACTTACATACATAAAATCTGACTTATGACGCACAAGGATCTAACTGTTTGGTGTGAATTGCATTTGCATTCTGACTCCACATTTCTAATAGCGCTCTGTTAATAAGCCTTTATGCCACAGCATAGATGGCTACAGAAGTCCAACTCCTTACAACGAGCGGGAACGCACGCACATGGCTTTCGCTTTTGTTTGAGATAGCCTGAGGTCCTTTGACGTCGCTTTTTAGCGAGCTTAGAACAGTCAGGTACGGTATCTTGATTATCGTATTCTGCGCACACAAAAATTAGCTCGTAAAACTATCAAAGTTAAGTGGCAGTGGGCAGGGCACAATGCTCGCAGAACGAGTAGCTGATTGAGCTAAAAAAATCTTCCAGGAAGTTACCTACTTGAAGGCTTTCCCACAGGATAGTTCGACGCCCTGGTGAGGGTTGAGGGAGTTCATTGAGAGTGAGAAGCCCTGGACTGGTCGAAGTAGCGAAAATTGGCTATGTCGAGGAGTGTGCGTCTGTCGAATAAAATATTAAGAGGATATGTACGTACCACTGCTTTCGCATGTTTTATGCACTTATATAGCTGACCTTCTGTATTTTGTGCTATTTTGTCGTAATCCTTCTGCAGTCAAAACACGGCTTATTATTTCAGCCACCATCTAAATGGAATAGACAAAACATTTCCGTACCATTTTGAACCCTCCCTGAAAGCCTGTTTAGTTTAATCTGATGGTTAATTGCGCGTCAAGTGATTCAATTGGCTGCTATTATTACAATCAACCAATCACAAAGGATCGATTGAACTTTAGAACGTAGGCTTTATCAGATACTCAGAATAAACTAATAATGGAGAATTCGGAGTAAAATTGTACAATTTTAGAAAATGGTTCACTGTGTTGGTAAGCCTATATGGTGTTCTCATATTTATGAGCATTGACAATCAATGTGACACAAGCAATGTGTTTTTTATAGGAAATAATTTTTAAAAGAATTAATTCGGATTTTCTTGCCGGTTCTTTGCCACAGAAAACCATCAGTTGGGCCATCCTTCAGATTCTTACGATTTATACCTAAACTGGTTGTGTATAGGTTACCAACTGAATGTTTTATCTGTCAATTTCAAATAACTATTCTGAATTTGTATTTGAAATGTGATTTTAGTGGAAGCGTGTTAAGAGAAAGCTTTTCACTATGAAAGCTTACTTAATTTTCTACTCAGTTAATGTTCAACAATTTAACTCATTATAATATTAATCTAACATGCCACTAATGAACTTCCCAGCAATATTATCAAGACGCCTCAACTCAGAAGCTTGCGAGCAATTTCTAACTAATATAATACGTCCTATATTAAATTGCATCACGAAGCATCCAACAACATAGCTGGTTCCTTAATGCATAAATTACTTGTAAACATCAAATATGCGGAGTTCTAGAAAACAAGTTCCTCAACATGGTGCGTGCCCCAATGGGGGGCGCAAAATGACCAACAGGGTGATGCCGAGCCTAAAATAAATACATTTAAACTTAGAAAAAAAATCACTTGATACTAACAATACTGACGAAGAAGTAACCTGTATGCATACATCTATACTAATATTATAAAGCAGAAGAGTTTGTTTGTTTGTTTGTTTGTTTGTTTGGTTGAACGCACTAATCTCAGTTTCTACTGGTCCGATTTGAAAAATTCTTTCAGTATTAGATAGTCCATGTATCGAGGAAGGATATAGGCTACATATCATCACGCTAAGACAAATAGGAGCGGAGCAGTTTTGGAAAATGTGACGCAGACGAAGTTGCGCGGGTCAGCAAGTGTAATATAAACAAGTTATCTACTTGACGTTATATTTAACACACGTAATCACTTAAACTCCTTTTAGTTTTAACCTTAGGTACATGCAAAGAGATACCTGAAGCGTAGTAATTTTATCAGAAAACTAGCTGAACCGCGCAGCTTCGTCTACGTCACATTTTCCACTAATTCTCCGCTCCTATTTGTCTTAGCGTGATGATATATAGCCTCTGGCCTTTCTCGATAAATGGGCTATCTAAAACTGAAAGAATTTTTCAAATCGGACTAGTAGTTCCTGATTTTAGCGCGTTCAAGCAAACAAACAAACTCTTCAGCTTTATAATATTAGTATAGATTGAGGGGAGCCTTCTAATAAAGGCATTGTTTGCTTAACTGAAGGTTCCAAACACGTTTAAAAATAATGTAATATTTAATCGACTTCCCAAAAAGGAGGAGGTTCTCAATTCAGTTGTATTTTTTTTATTACCTCATAACTCCGTCATTTATAAACCGATTTGAAAAATTCTTGTTTTATCTGAAAGGATATATTCTTGTCGATTAGTCCCATTTAAATTTGATCAAAATCGGTTTAGAAGTTTGGATTTTAAACCGAAATAGCTGGAATTCGTTTACTTGGACGATGTTTGTTTGTCATCCAAGTAAACGAAATTGCGTATTTTGCTTTCCTGCGATTTTGCAGTGGTGTTGTTAGGTGTTGGGTACCACAGTTTAAAATAAATAATAAACTTTAAAAAAAAATACAACCGACTTCCAAAAAAAACCCTACAAAGTAAAATATAACTTTAATTTCGGAAGTCGGTGTCAAAATACGATGAAACTAACAAAAACACCGACTTCCGGAATTAAAGTAATTTTTTACTTTTTAGTGTTTTAAAATAAAATCTATACTAATATTATAAAGCAGAAGAGTTTGTTTGTTTGGTTGAACGCGCTAATCTCAGGAAATACTGGTCCGATTTGAAAAATTCTTTCAGTATTAGATAGCCCATTTATCGAGGAAGGCTATAGGCTATATATCATCACGCTAAGACAAATAGGAGCTGAGCATTCATGGAAAATGTGGCGCAGACGAAGTTGCGCGGGTCTGCTAGTAAATATTATAATATCAATGATTTATAAAGAAATCAAAGCAAAACTTTAATGTAACTTTCCCACATCATAACAAACTTTTAAATAAAAGCTTATTGAAAACCATTTAAATAGCAAATCGAGTCGAACGAGCAGACCGGTGTCTTTCTACGATATCTCTATTCTACAAGCATTACACTGTAAAAACATATTTGTTACATTATTTACATAACATTAATCAAGAGACTAAATTTTCGCTCCAAAACTCTGCCCGTTAAAATAAAATCATAATTAGATTTTATTTTAATAGACACAGAAATAATTTTGTTAATACGTTCATGATAAGGCATTATGGCAAAAATCAAAATGTTTACAATTAATGTGAAGTATATTCCCGACTTAATAAGCAATTAGGTGACGATTTGAAATTGAACGTTTTACGGCAATTTATAATTAACGTCCTAATTACTATGTACAATTCTATTTGAAATAATTTATAAAGTCGCTTTCAATTTTCGTTTCATTTTGGTAAATATTCTAATTACTTTTTATGTCAATTCAAATTAGCACATGCTCATCATAAAAATTTGGAACCGTCTCAGAGTTATTTTAGATTTACAATTATAAAAACTTGGTACATCCAAATATACATAATTTACTTTATGACAAACATTCTTCCGGTTCATGGAATGGAAATATAACCGACTTCCAAAAAAAAACACTACAAGGTATAAATAACTATAATTTCAGAAGTCGGTGTTTTTAGATTTGTGTCCAATTTGTGAAACCCTGGAGTAATCGGTGTACATAAACAAACGAATACCCATCGAATTGAGAACCTCCTCCTTTTTTGGAAGTCGGTTGAAAACCAAGTCTAAATACGCGATTGGATTTTGGATACTTGAAATTTATTCAACTTAAGCTATCAAAATGTCATTATATTTTGCAATAATTTTCATAACCTGTTCCTCATGCACAAGTTAGTTTCAGTTAGACAGTTCTTAGTGGTTTTACAAATGCATTGCTCGAAACAAAATCTGCGATTATTTACTAGAATTCGTAGGGAAAAACTATCCAAATTAGATGGACTCTTCCAGTAAAAAAAACCGGCCAAGTGCGAGTCGGACTCGCACACCAAGGGTTCCGTACAAAAATGTAGGTATTTATAAGCAAAAGTTGCGATTTACGATAATTATGAAGTATTAAAAAAAACTGCTTACTAGATCTTGTTCAAACCAATTTTCGTTGGTAGTTAATATGGCAATATACATCAAATTTTTTTTTTAGTTTTATCATTCTCTTATTTTAGAAGTTACAGGGGGGGGACACATTTTACCACTTTGGAAGTGTCTCTCACGCAAACTATTCAGTTAAAAAAAAATATATATTAGAAACCTCAATACCATTTTCGAAGACATATCCATAGATTACATATAGAGATTTTTGGGGGCCGAGTCACCCGCGTCCGTAGGAGAATACCCTTCAGCGAATCCCTACACTGGTCCCCGGGTGGTGCTAAACAGGTGACACTAACCGCCTCCGTGGTCTAGTGGTTTTACCACATGATTCAGACCCAGAGGTCCCGGGTTCGATTCCCAGAGGGGGCAAAATTTTTGCTCGGTTTGGTTGGTGGTAGGACTTATTATAAGTCCGCCTGGCAAGCTACCACCATCATGTCTAAGTCTGTCGCCATAACAACAATGTTAACAGCATTGTTGTGTTCCGGCAGTTAGAGGTATGATAGCCAGTTCCTCTGTGTAAGAGGATTCCGGGTGAAACTCGCTTCCATCTTCGGCCTAATAATCACTTTCCATCAGGTGAAATTTGGGCCAAGAGTTTCCTCGTTTTGTATTAAAAAAAAAAAAAGATACCACACGTATGGGTTTGACGAAAAAAAAAAATTTGAGTTTCAGTTCTAAGTATGGGGACCCCCAAAATTTATTGTTTTTTCTATTTTTGTGTGAAAATCTTAATGTGGTTCACAGGTCATCTACTTACCAAGTTTCAACAGCATAGCTCTTATAGTTTCGGAGAAAATTAGCTGTGACATACGTACGGACAGACAGACAGACATGACGAATCTATAAGGCTTCCGTTTTTGCCATTTGGCTACGGAACCTAAAGAGCAAATGATCTAATTTACTTGAGCGCGAGTAGCTAAAGATAGCTAGATAGAAATCTGCGGGAGTAGTTCCTGCACTTAGGTTCGAGCGAAGAAATTATCACAAACTGGAGTGCAGGGTTTTTTGCATATAACTAAATGCAATAAGAGTTTTACCTGTGAGTTTGTAGCTAGAAAACTTTTACATACATTTTATTGTGAGTATACAAAGATTTTCTACAAAGACTTGAGAGTTTTGAACAATTTTGAGCCGAGATTTGTAAGATTTTGTATTGCTAACACCTACTCAGCTGTATAGAGAATCTACTGAATTTTAAGTGGTGTTGAGAGGAGAATAGTTGATTAACTAAACTTGCTACAAGAATGATAATGTAGTCGGAAAGATTAGATTTATTATTTACTTATTTTTAACAAGGAATATTATACTCACTTTACACACTGTCCGATCTCTATCATTGTTCTTAATAGTCTATAATTTCAGTCGTTCTACTTATACCTGAAGAGGAGTATGCAGTAATTGTTAACAAAAGGTGCGAAAAAAAAAAGCAACTGCAACCATAGTTTTTCAACAAAGTACCTCTGATTTTTTGTTTGCTTTTCACGTATTGACGGATGAACCGATTTGTCCTGGAAAAGGACAACATATTTTATCCTAGGAATTAATTGTTCCCTTGGAATAGTTTTCGACATTCACGCGGACAAATCCGCTGGCAAATGATAAAAAATCTCATAACATTTTACGCTTTGTAAAAATATTCCACACGTAAACATCGAATGGAAATTTCTTAGGACTTGGCATCTTATCATGTTTTATTAAAAGTTAATAGCACTCTGGGTTTTTCGGTCTCATGTGGAAGGACGAGCACCTCTCGTGGGACCGTGCGTCAATTGAGCTTTTTACATGTTTTTATTTTTTTTCTTTTTAGTTACCTATTTACTTACGTAGTTTTTGTACAAACTTTTGTTTGCTTAGTCGGTGTGAACTTTGATCCTATTTTAGAAATATTGTTTACGGTATAAAATTGTCTTCTGCCAAACACGGTGATGACGTCAGAATTATGTTTCTCAAACTGGTTTCAGACTACGCTATAATAAAATAGCATATAGTATATAGCTCATAGCACAGCAATATCGCGCACCATACATTGTCAATAATATATAGTACAGTACAGTGTGAACGTGTCCATAACAATGTATGGTGTGCGATATTGTTGTGCTATGCTATGAGCTATATGTTTTTATATTATAGTGTAGTCTGAAAGCAGCTTTAGGATCTTTCATTTACGTCAAAACCATTCGTGCTAGGCCGTGTGCTCGACATCATTTTAGATTTATTCTTGAATCTAAGTAAGTAAATAACAATCTATTGATATCAATTTCATCTTTGAAAATGGTTTCTATTAACCAAAAGCTTTCTGCAATTGAAACGTGTGATAAGTGTCTGCAAATAATACATATCATTTTAGATACTTAATAGTGTTTGTCTGAAATTATGTTCGTGCTTTATTTTCTACTTTTCAATTTATTTTGAATAGCTTCAACTGATCGAACACATCAAAGGCATATTTCCATTTTTTTAAAAAACAAGGTTATTATATTTTATGAATAGTCAAATATATTGCTCACTTATCAATCTAATAATATATTAAAAGGTTTAAAAAAAGTGTGATATTCCAAATGAACCAGGGCCTCAAGTCTGCTATTACAATAGTGTCAGAATGGTCCATCATTGATTTCAAAGTTGTTGATTTTAACAAGTTTCGTAATCTACTAATATTATGGCGTCATTATGACTTTTCAATGGTCAACCACTGACACTCCATTGAAAGAAATGGCATAAAATGGTAATCTCGTACCTACATAATTACAGAGTCGTATGCGGTAATCTTTAAAAAATTTGACAGTTCCTTTGATCAGTGACTTACCATTGGAACGTCATTGTGCAGACATTGCTTTTAAATACTTTAAATTCATAATTAGACAGCTCGGTATCAAAAACTTTTTGCTTTAATTCGTGTTTGTGGAATATTATTGCATCCAAGAATGTATTCACTGCGATCAAATATTCTGAACTCACTCTGCCGGTGTTTTATTGGGACAGTCCACCAAAACTGAATTTAAAATTTTGGGCGCACTCCATCCAGTACCTTTTGGATAAACTTCGCTCTTCATTGGTGCAGCTGCAGTGGCCAAGCGCCAAGTCTTGGTGGTTTTCCAAAAAGTCATTATGAGCCGAAATATGCTCAATTAGCATCATTTTGTATTTTCAATATACATGTACAAACTAAACACAAAATTAAAATTAATACTTAACAAGAACTAAAAATTAAAATACCGGCCGAATATAAACAAATACAAAAACAAAACAGTTAAACGTTAATAAGCAGTAATGTCACAATTGACTTTGACAGCTTAACAGACAAAATAATATTGCGTTTGTATAGTTTCACATTTATCCGCGTTACACGTATATTTAATGTTTTTAGTATTTACGAACTTCTTACTACTTCAGATTGCTTATAACACTTATAAATAATATGTTAAATTAAAAATAATTAAAATCTGGCATGAATAAATGTTCAAATATAGTAGTAGTTTTTCGAAAATAATTTCTACCATAATGGTTTTATAATAATGGCAATACGGCAATGTCATTCTACCACAATTCTTTTACGAGACCATTGACCGACCAATGATCGACCATTATGAATTTAGCAGATTACGAACTTTTAGCAAAATGACAATGAGATCGTGTGAGAATGACCAATTTATAAAAATAACAGACTTGGGCCCCTGGTCATCGGTGATAAACATAATTCGGAAAATCCCACTTCCACCATAGTATAAACTTTCTGCATACCATAAAGCTTTTTATTCCCTGCAGAAATGCAGCAAACTAATAAAGGAACATTGTTAGTAACAGCATAAGATTATCCAAAGTGATAGCGATAGCACTAACGAAGATGCACATTATACCAAGCTTAGCCATAAAACAGCTGTTCGCAAAGATCTTAATAACCCCTCGTAGAATTATGACTAGAATGTATGAGCTGAAATTCATTTAGTTAGAATCTAAAATGCCAGAGCGCTTTCACGTAAGTATATCTGTAATGTTCATGTTTATGTCGCAAACAAAGTTGTGAACTGATTTCTGATTTAACTGCAGAGCAAAAGCAGGTGAAAATAGTGAAGGGACTGGTATATAATAATAAAAACGAGGTTTTCTGACTATTCCGAATAATTATGGTTAATTTGAATACATAACAAGAGAACCAGTGAAGGTTCAAGAAACTCGAAACGAGGTGAGCTGTCAGAATTGTCAAAGTTTTAGAAAACAACGGGTCAATGAACAAAGGAAATAGTATAGAATGGCAGGAAAAAATCGCTTTGCCTTATATAACTGAACAGTACTTGAGTTCTTTTTGTCTTGTCATTGAAACTACTACATAGGCATAAAATAATAAGAAATAGAATATGTAAATAGTTTTTTACTTACAAATTTTAAGCCTATTTGATGATTATAGTGTTAACCCATACATATTATTATATATCTACCCATTACGCACAAGTCAGACTTATGCCACTAGGCCAGATTTATCATCTGTACTTATCCATTAGTGTTCAACAGAGTTGGGATATCATAAAACGCAAGATAAAAAATAAAACTCAATGAAAGTCAGAAGCAAGCCCTTTGCAATCATACCTTCGCTACTTAAAGATGTTTTTCTACAGGGTGTTTCAGAAGTGCGTCAAGGGTTACGTTCTACTTCTGATGTAAAGTTATAAAACAATACGAAAATAAAAAAATAAACTGAGTTTTTTTCGAAAAAACCGACTGCAAAAAAGTACTAGAAAATTAAACAAATCACTCTTCGAGAGGTTTTATGCAGATGGATTTCCGTAAGTTCGAGCACAGATTTGAAGCTACTAACTGCTTGAAAAGTGTTTTTTAATCTGACGTTTTTTGGGGTTGAGTTGCTTTTTAAGTCTATATTTTTCCATTTTTCTATTGAGTCTTGACACTTAATTTGAGATAGTGAACGTTACCCTGAAAAATCACCACGCATTTCTGAAACATCCTGTATAAATTGCTCGGTACCTGGTTTTAGTGTTCATTTTTTATGCCCTATCAGCAACGTTAATGCCAACAGGTTCTGTGTGTTAAAGTAGGTAAAGCACTTTAATTTCCTTTGTGTAATTTAGTATTTAAGGGAAGCCTATCTAGCAGGGAACGTGCTATCTCATTTTCCCGTGAACGCTCAACTTTTGAGTGGCTGTACGATTGAAATCCCCGTATTTGTGCCTGTACGTTCGTAGGCTTTTTCAGGGTAAATTTTCATAAAATTAACCGGTAAAATGGTCTTGTAGCTCTTCCTATGTTAGAAAAACGTTTATATTTGTGATTGCAATATTGTATTTATAATAGAGCAGCAGTCAGATTGGATTGGTTCGGCAATAAAACAATCCCGTATTTTTTCCATCCTTACAATTTAAGAACTGACGTTTCAATATTTAATTTATATAAAATTAGTACTTACCTGAACCAACCATTTATTTCTTCTTATTCTTTCACTTAAATTACCTTCACTATTGTTGAGCACCATAAGCTAGAACTGCTCGTTGCCGTAAGTTAGGTCAGGTTAGGAAGCGAAACCGCTCGAAAGTTTGTTTAGAAATCCAGCCAAGTGAGAGTCGGGCGCAAAGGGTTTCGTTACCATAGACCGAAAAAAAACACGATTTTTATATGGACCAGGTATAATTCCTAATTTAATTTTTATTATTTGTTGTTATATAGCGGCAATATAAATATGTCTACCTGTTACGGTTCTCGAGATTCAGTCCGCTGACAGTTAGACGGACAGCGGAAAAGTAAAAAAAAAAACAAAACAGCGGAGGCTTAGTAATTAGTGTTGCTTTGGTTACGGAACCCTAAAAAAAGATGGTCAAGCTTTCTTTTCAGCTTTGTTACTAACATAGTTTTTTGCTGTTGCTTTTATTTGAACAAACATCAAGAATACTTTGAGCTCAATTTCTCAGAACTGTTACTGTTAAAGTCCAAAATACATCCTAAGAATAACCAGTAAAACCTAAAATTTACCAAGCTTGACTGGTTTGTGTTCAAAAGTTCAAGTGTTCTGTGATAATCGCTAATTTCAGACTTTTAATTGCATTGACCTGGTAAATATTAGGTTTACTCGCAAGTCTTAGTATTTACCATGGATCGGGCTATTACTATAACAGATCATAGAACTTTTCTTTACAGATTAATTATCAACATTTTTTGTGCTTCATTTCTTAAACATTTAAAATACAATGTTCTCATAATGTTTAATGGGTCATATTAAGAGTGTTTTTGTTCCGTTGTTTGGTTGAACATTAAAGAGCTATAAAATCTTTGTGGACGGCTATTAAGATGAACGCTACAAAGATTTTCTTTCAATTTGTGTGTTTAAGGGCAACTTGATTTTCATTTTCAGTAGATTTGTACGTTTTATTTTGCAAATTATGTACCTAAAGCTTCCTTTTTGATTTATGAAATAGGTCTTTCACTATGAAAGTATTTTCTGAAAAACGACAGTTTGATAAGGCAAATGTTTTTTTTTTTTAAATATTATTGTTAGTTTAATAGCAACCATTACCAGGAAAATTGAAGTAAATTGTTTTTTTAGTAATCGTGGTAAATTTAAGACACGTAGAAACGCTCTGCAGTGTTTTAAAGAAATGTATTTATTATTTTTGAGAGTTGTTTTGTACTTTAGTACATAAATAGTTGCCAAAATCGATATTTTTGCTAAAAGTGGCCACTTTTAGCAATAATTGCCGTTTTGGCTACATATCATTACGCTAGACTAAAAAGACCCGAGCATTAATGGAAAATGTGACGCAGACGAAGTTGCGTGGGTCAGCTAGTACCATATACAGGTATAATTGAGGAACTTCCTTATACTACGTTACTTTAAAAAGTCACTATGCGTTTCCTCTTACAAGTTGCTGCTAAAGTAATCGCATTTAGTAATCCGTAGTTCGCAACATATGCTAACATCTTGTTTGTAATGAAACAAAAAGGATATGTCCACATAGAGGTGCGTTAACTACGATTTTGATCAAATTAGTCATCATGACACTGTAATTAATACTCTATCATATTATTGACAATAAAATAGAACAAGGAAATTCCACTATAAGATTTCATTTAATTCATTTACGTAAATCGGTTGCAAAATATTCCGCTGGCATCATTTACACCGACGCGTAACAGTGAATGGAGAACGGTTCAACCGATCATATCAGACGTGTGATTATGCCTTCAAAGGCATTATCATTTTTTCTGATCAGCAAATGGACGGTCGGTAGATACATTACACGATACCACCCAAAGGTGGATAACAAATTAAATATGTCATACACGAAGTTAAAGTAAATAATATCATGATACCGCAGTTTTTAATTAAATATTTTAGTGTTTTAGTAGAACAAAGAACCCCGTGTGAAAATTCTAGGAAGTTTGAAAATGGTTTCTAGCGCATCGGCCAGTATAATCAAACCGGTCTTTTATGAATTTCCTTATTTTATTTACAGAGGTGCAATATAAGAGCTCTTGGAAATAAAAGTAGACCCAACCTCTGTGGAAATCATTTTAATTTGACGAAGCTTTAAATAAGTTCCAAATAAACTGTAGCACAATATTTATGAAAACATTATTACCTACAAAATGTTGTCCCAATCTTTTGAGCATATTGCCTTATTTTAGCTTACTATTTTTACCTTATTCGAGCATTATTGTTTGAAGTCTCCAAAAAGATGGGTAATTGTTACAAATTGCTGTCACTAATAAAAAAAGTGATCACAATTTTGGCTTAAAACAAACCGAACATTCTGAAGACCATGTTAGGTATCAGGTTATACCTAACATGTATAGGTTGTTAGGGATCATGTTAGGTTTGTTTTATTAACACAAATTGGTGCTAAAATCCACATTATACGTGCGAGAACTTCAACAAAGCTTACAAAAGTATTACAAAGCTTCCATTAAAAGCTCAATCAACGCTATCAACATATTATTATTCATGTCCAAGTTAGATGAAATATTTCACGCTCAATTTTTAATACCTTATGAATAAATATCCCACTTCATACTTATTGTTCGGCGAGAATTGTACGTTTAATTATTCATGAATATTAAAAAGAGCTCCTATATTTAATACCAAAATGTTTTGATGTGATTGTAAGCGCAGTTAAACTGGATTCTTTAATCGATTGTCGGTGTAAATGAGGTCTAACGGACCGGTTGTTCGCCGGTTGCTGAACGGCGGCGACCAGGAGAATGGCAAGGCCTATGCTTCACAAGTCGATAGTTTGTTTAGCAAAGCCTTTGTCGGCGCACGCGACGTTCACACCGAAACCGAACCGTTTGAACGCAGTAATTTCAAAGTATTTCTTAATTATTTTGTGAATTGAACTTTCTGTGGAGTGTCCTTTTTCACGAAGTAAGTTGTTCCTTGTTAATTATTACTGTAATAATATTTTTAATTAATGTGTGTGCTTACATTCGTTTAAACTTTACCTCTATTATCTTTTTATTAGAGTGTGGCCGGTGTGCATCGCATTTAATAAGATTTCGCAGAATTTTATTAAGCTGATAATTTTCATGGAAAAAATTAATTTAGAAAGTGGTATTGTGGAAAATACACTGTTTTAATATTCGGAATAAAGCACACCTGTGTGCATTGTGATGCAGCCTTTGTACATACTAGCGGAATTTATTTAATCCGTTTTGAAAGGCTGTGATAATTCATTAGTCCTTTAATGTTAAAAATGCGAAAGTGAGTTTATTTGTTTGTTAAATACGCTTTCACGCCTACCAATGTGCCAAGTTTGATGAATTTTAATACAAAGATAGATTGGTACCTGGAAATGTTTAAAGCCTAAATTAACGCGAGCATAGCAACGGAAAAAGCTAGTATACAATAGATGCTGAACTCTTAATTCAATCTAGATAACATCCAGTCTGCGAAGCGTTTCAAGGAAAAATCTAAAGTACAAAAACACAATGTTTATATTAAGTAATTAAATTATTTCTTACCATTTGTTGGTCACTCGAACCATTATTATGGTAAAATGTGAAGCTAGAACAATAGACTGATTTGTATTCTTTAGAGCGAATGATCACAATCCGAGGGACGCATTTAGAATTATTGATGCGTTTATCTTTGTTCACCCATCATAAATGAATTATGGGATTATTATTTTACGTACTTAATTAAAGGCAAAAAATAAGTGCTTTTGTCTATGCTCAAAATATATTTTAACAATTACTTCGGCCAAACTAGCACATTTATTTCAAACTATACCTTTCTTCAAGTACCTAGTACTATGAGTACTGCATTACAATATGCCCCTCGTTGGTTTAGTGATCGCAAATCGTGTCTGCTGAGCGTGAGGTTTATAGTTCGATTCCCTGGTCGGGTAAAAATGTTCTATTACGAGATTCTCAGTAACAGCCCGGATTTGGAAGTCGGTGATGTGACGAGCCCGTGTCTCAGAAAACCACTTCTTCTCCACAGCTAAAACACTAGGAAGTGGTGACGGGCGGGAGTTTTGGGGGACTGTCTTTTGTAAAACTTGACGTTCAAAAAGTGCTGGCCCTCAGCCTAATTTGAATAAATGCCTTTTGAATTTTGCCCGTAAAGCCGTTGGTCCGGCGCTTGATCTTTCTCCAGTCGTGTCGGATTGCCGTCCCACCACCGGACTATGAGAGTAAAGAAAAACCGGCCATATACCTTAATTTTCATTATTTGTTGTTATAGCGGCAAAATAAATACACAATCTGTGAAAATGTCAACTGTCTACCTATTACGGTTCTTGAGATACAGCTTGTTGATTGATAAACGGACGAACGGATGGAGGGTCGGACAGCGGAGGTTTCCGTTGGTAACCCTTTGGGTACGGAACCCTAAAAAATAAATGCATCTGCGTTTGCACTCACATTAGTCTACTTATGTTTCCTGCGTAGGTACCTACTTGGCTAATCTCGGTTGAAATTCGCCACCATGACCAAAATTGGGTCGGGGTGTTATTATCAAATATTATCCTAAAACTTTCTACACAATTTTGAATAACATCTAAACTTTTCGCAAATATAGAAAAGTGGTTTCTTAGAAATAAAAATAAACACATAAACAGGTACCTAAATAAGCATTTTAATGTCAAACTGGGTTCATGTTGATGCAATTGTTCGAAAATTATATTCGCAAACAAACGAGCAATTAAATGATCATTAACTTTGATGTCACAAAATGGTCATTTTATACACCAACGTATAAAAAATTTAATTGCCTGTCCGTAGTGGCTTTAATTGTAATGCCTCATTATTAAATTGGTTTACTAGGAAAAACTATTTTTTGGAAATATAAAGGCTATAAATAAAACAACTACACGTATCTACGTAATCCCAAAAATATCAATTGAAAATGTTACAAATTAACAATAAATTTGCCGTTAATTGGTCAACATTCTCGTTACGGTGTTACCATAAAACTAATTACTAATCGCTGAACAAATAGGTGGCATGTCTGTCCGGCTTGCCTGGCGTTTATGTTTTAATTAAAATGGCAACACTGGACGTTCCTTGGGTTTAGTTTGATCTCTGTGATTGCTGGTGTCATGTGTTTTTAATTTTGATATTTGGCTGACAGCAAGTTGTTCATTTATTAGCAAACATAGAAAGGACGACATTCTAAATTTGAATTTTCGAACTCAAAATGTTAATTTCTTTATTTTATACGTGTTTGTAGGTACTCCGTGGGAAACAGCTGGATGCTGGATTGTAGAAAATAAATAATTTCAAATTTACTTTAATTTCTGTAGCTTCAAAGCTTCTAGTCTGTTTTTGATTAAGTTTATATTTGGAGATCAAACGATAAAATACAAGTTTAATAACGTTGAGTAGACTTCTGTACTTAATGTGAGGTCAATGAACGATGACCCCATTTTGCGTACAATAATATAATTAAGAATACTGTGTTAAAGCATAGTCTGTTATCATTGAGTGGTATTCAAAATAATTACTTTTATGAACCCATCCTTATAAATTCTTCAAATAATATTCTTTGACCATTGATTGTGTTTTGTCCATGTCTTAAAATTAGTCACATCCAAGTTCAAATAGATATATAGGGTAGAATTGAGGGCTGACTAATGATTATGTATCAGACAACGCCGCGACCGCGCTATCATGAAAAATGTTTTTTGAGAACATTAATCGTATAAAATAATTTGTTGCATCGTTGTCTCGTTGTCGCGCTGTGGATCTCGCAACTATCCTACCGACCTAAATTTCACGCTAACGATTATGTTTTTTATCAGTAAGTTATCATAACAGCGATCGCGAGCCGGAGCTCCGTCATGATGTAACCCAGCAGTCGCAGTTGTAACATAGGCCGCAGTCGCAGTTGTAACACAGTTGTTGTTCTACAAATCTTCGGGTCAAGTTCAGTGTTGTTACGCATTGAACCAGACTCAAGAGTCATTTTGAGTCTCGTTATGAGACCCTAAATAAAATGTTTTTGTTGTATTAAAAAATATTGAGGCGGAAAAAGTAAATCTATACTAATATTATAAAGAGGTAACATTTGTTTGTAAGTTTGTATGTAGGGGGTAATCTCAGGGACTACTGGTCCGATTTGAAAAAATATTTCAGTAATAGAAAGCCCATTTATCATCACGCTAAGACTAAAAGGAGCCGAGCATTAATGGAAAATTTTCCTAGTATCCGGAACCTTAGGAGGCTTTTCAAGCCTTAGAATAATCTATATCAAAGTAGTAGGTTATTCTTACTTGCAACTGAACATTGACCTTTATGGCTATTTTCATAAGGATCATGAATATATCCTGGTTCAAAATTTTACAAAATATTCGATAAATACGACCTGATTTCAGGCTCTTTCATTCATGTTACGTAAACACCACGTACCACTTATTGAATGTAGTACATAAATACACGAAAAAAAAACATCATTTTAATATCGCAGCATATAGCTCTTCAAAGCAAAGCACGGTAATTGGCACAGCCAATTCAATCACTATGGACAACATTGGTACAGTCAGTGACAAAATGCCTTATGTTTCAAGTCGTCAACACCTTAAAACCACAAAAGTCACTGAATAGGACTTTTGTGGTTTTAAGGTGTTGACGAATAGGCCACAAAACGCGATATGAAATCAATTTTACAAAATTTGATTATGTGCCATTTTTCTGTTTATTTAAAAATATATTTCTGCACTCAGAAATTTCGTATGTGTTTACAAAATAATATTGTACTGTTGTACTCCTTTCTATGTATTAGCAAAAAATTCTGGACGACAGATAATTCTAAATTCAAAACAGTAATCTTGTTTTATCAAAACAATATATTATTTTTAATTGCATAAATAATCTACTGCGTTGAACACAATGGTCAAAATTGCATACCCAGTAGTGGCATGTTTTTAATAATATTTAAAACGTTCTGAGGCTGCCTGTCCATTGACGCGGAGCGAGGTAGCAGAGCGGAGAAAAGGAGAAAAGAATAAATTCTCCGCACTACGTGAGTCACTTAGGTTTTACCAATTTTATAAAAGTTAATCGAACTTTGTTCACAAAATGCGGCAAACAGATCAGTGTTGATTTGTTTACCACATTTTGTGTCCACAGTCATTCAGTGACTATTGATGTTTCAGGTGTTGACGACTTTTGATTCTTTGTACTTACTTATCGTATACTGTCGCTAACTGTACCTATCGAAACTATAAATGAATCAGCATTTTTATTTCAGCCAGTATTTTTACAGGAAGATTTTATTACAACACTTTTAATTTTGTTTATGAACAGTAGTGTTTTTTTTTGGGCTGGCAATACATTTCGCATCACTTATTTTTCATTCGGGGTTCTCATTGGGGAATAGAAAAGGTAAAAGATACAAGTGTGTAAACAACAGTGCTCGAATATTGAAATAAATATTAGTATTAGTTTAGAGCTAACAAGTTATTTGATATTGCACAGAGCAATTTTAAGCTTCGCTTTGGGGTAAAAACTGTTTTGGTTTTCAAAACGTGGCAATTATTATTTGCATGGTAGTCGTAGTTTGTCAAAATATAGGGTAAAGTTGTTTTAACAGATTGGCGAAGTACCTTATTACGGGCATTGGCATACGTATGTCAAAGTGCTATATGTCACATTAAATAACGAGCGTATTTTACATCTGATTAGTGCTCTGGGGATTAATGTAAGATTACCATCTAATATCTAAGGTTATTATAATTATCAAGAGAATTCTATATAAGCACTTGTAGCTTAAGATTGTAACTTCATCCGCTTGTTATAATTAACACTTGGTAACAACATGTGTCCATCAGAGGCAAATCAGAGGTACATTTTTATTCCTTACTTACAGCCAACCTAACAACGTCTTTTCGTGCTTTTAACGCGTGGTAAGGTGGTGTTACACCATGCACTTTCCAAGTAGGTATGGTACCGTTACCGTTTCCAGCTACTGAGACCAACCCAATAATATTAATGAAGTAGGATCCTTTGTTTAGCTTTCACGCTGGTGATCACAAGACTAACAGGGCGGTAACTGAAGATGTATCCACTTAACTGTGAAATGTGTAGGTGCGTTACACAGTAATTGTTTTTCAACTGCCACCATGGTCGAGTGGTTTTGAAGCTCAATACTCAATACTTGATTGTATTCCATAATGTGTACATATGGTTGGTATGTCAAAAAATTTAATCAATTATGGACCCTGTCGGGCACAGCAAAGTTTATTTACAATAGGAGATAGGATGAAGCTGCTGTTTTTTTTTAGGCTTGCCTTGTGACCCTGTGGTCGTGGTGGGTTCGATTCCTACGGGATGCTTCCCGTGAATTGTAAAGTTGCTTGAATCACTTCACTGTCTGATAAAAAGATGATTCCGTGCTTTGGAAGGCACGCCGGTGGTCCCGGTCGCTAAACGGCGGGCGTTAAACCATGTCAGAGGCAATTGAGGCGATTTAGAAACTCTGACACTAGGGTGTCTGTGGTCGTTAGACCTTACTACCCACACGTTAAGAATGGTTTTTCTTATTTAAAAATATTTTTCTAAATTGTTTTTATAGGTGAAAAATAAAATTAACATCGGCCAAATTTTTTTTTGGGATTTGGTTATTTAGGTGATACTGGGCATGTACCTGAAATTCTGGCAGTTACTTTATTAACTCCTTATTTTATATTTTTATTTCAAATTTAATATAGACGATGAGAACGATTTTTTCGTCTAAATAACCTCCAATGCTCCCTACAAATATTTAGAAAACCTCTACCAAAACTTACATTGCATTGACGTAAGTGAACTTCAGCTTTGGTTTACGTAAAATAACGCAATACAAGGTTAGTTCAATATTCCATAAAAACAGCAGTGCTGTTTATGCTTTGTTCTAACATACACAAACAGATCCCCATAGAGTAAGCAAAGTTCTAATTAGTTCCAAAATTACATTTCCCGAATACTTTTACTTGTAAACATTGCAATACTGAAAAATAAAGTTGCAACACGTAATTGAAAATGTTGCCAGGACCACTACTAACTGCCATATTTAGTTAAACAATTTAACACACATGTTTCTATTGCAAAAGAAATAACTAAAGGAGATTATCCACTTATTCAATTAAGTTCAGGTTATCGGATTGCAATATGTCATAATAACTATGAGATGACGTAAACGTGAAGTGAAAGTAACTGCGACGGCGAACATCTGAGATTGATGCAACGTTTCGAACTTTGCTGCGTGAACGAAGATGACAACAAAACTTTATTAGTGTGCGTTCCGTTACTGGGAATTTTCGCTATGGTAAAATCTGGTGATAAAATATAACGCAATTGGGACACAAACTCACATGTGGGTTCAGCTCGCCTAAGCTGTCGTGTTACTTGTATTTGCATGTTTTGTATGTGCAACAAAAAAATACATTTTGTAACAGCATAATTAAAACAAAAATCTGGTTAGTAATCAAATAGATTTTTTCTTCAAACAAACTGACTTAATGTTAAGGAAGGTTAAATTCAAGGTTATTATTAACCATACGAATGTCCAACTAGGAAGGTGTGAAACTAAGTACGTGTAAATCACCTGCAGCATTTATAATTCAGTTTACGATAAGCATGTTTTTATAAACACGCTTATTGAGGAAAATGTTGCAATAAATTAAAGTTTTCAGACACTTAATTGCGAAAAATCTTGTCATTTATTAAAACTTATTAATGAAAATCCGTTGTTATTCTCAAAATGTTTGTCTCAGAAAATAAATTCAGGGGCGAAAACAAATATGTAAACAAAATGAAATAAATAGCTTAACTTATGTTGCCTCAAAACTGAGTGACTTAACTTAAAAATCAATCAAACTCTGAACTTTATGTGTAAATTAAGCTATATTAGATTAAGCTCGTCAGGATTATGACGAAGAAAGCTTCCAAGTAATGCCAAATACTGTTACTGTTTTAATTAGAAACATGCGTAGAACTCAGGTAATTAAGACTTACGAATCAAAATTGTATTTGGCACTTGACATAGTAGAACTCAAATTAATCTATGCTTATGGTATGATTCCATAGTTATGATTAGAATTTGGTGCAAATCAGTGTTTCAGATAATGTTTATAAATCAGAAAATTTTATAATAAACAGTTAATTTGAGCAAACTCCAATAGTATTTATTACAAGCATTAAAGACTTTATTGCAGCTTCACTATTGGAAAACAATAAATTTTTTATACATGCATAATACAATAATATGCACTACTCTCTACATTTTCTTATCTGTAGGTACTCTCTACAAAAAAAATGCAAACCTGAACCTCAATTGGTATAGCCTAACCGGAATAGATTGTAACCATGTGACATTATTGGCCGTTTATTGAAATCCGAACTACGCCATTTCCTTGGGATGTCGTTTTGGGTCAACATGCGTATGCTCATGAATAAAGGCCCTGCGGGTCTGAGAAACAATTCCGGGTCCTTTGTTACTGTCTTCTATAAAATAATATCAAAACAACTTGGATTTATATAGAATTTGACATTGTACCATCAGTTGGTTGGTATCTAACAAAGCAAAGCATGATCAAAAAATATTTGGCATATAGATAAAACATAGCACATATATAAAGATTATTTTTCTCATTCTCACTTAATAATACAAATGCGAAAGTAACTCTGGTTGTCGATCTGTTAGCTTATCACCGCTGAACGGATTAAGGTGAAACTTCGCACACGGATAACCCATGTTCTGCATAAAGACATAGGATATTTTTTATTCCCGTACGCGTTGACGTGGCACCTGGCTCGAATCACGTTTTGACATTTTAATTTAAATTGAACGATTGTCGATTAAAATAATATAAACGCAACGGAAACGTTTAAATTGTCTTCAACGAAATCGAATCGCTAAATTTTTTAATAAAATCTCAAAAACCAATTCGAAATGTGTCGAGCCAGGTGTCAAGTTAACGCGTACGGAATATAGAGAACATGAATAGACGATATCATTATCACAAAAACGTTTCTGACTATGTAGGTGATATGCATATCCACACATACTATGGTTGCTATACAAGTTTTATCACGTATTTTCCTTTTACCGATCATAAGGATGTTATTTTGGCTTAAAATGACATGGCACCCAAATTGAGTGTTTGAAAACCTCTTAAATAAATTACCTATTTACAAATTGGTTCGTATTCTACGACCTTACTAGCCTGAGTCACTAATAAAGCCGCTTATTGTGTCATCGTATCTATGAAAGCCGACCCCAATATAGTTACAAAAAAGCTGGGCAGATGATAAGTTTCTGTTATAGATCTTTCTTTTTTTTTTAAACTTTGCCCACACTAGGAATTTATCCTATATCGTGGGTGCGTTTACAAACATACAAAGTCACATACACAAACAGCCAGACCTGTTCATCTGTTCCTTTTGGTAGAAGTAAATGATGGGTGTAACTAACAATATAGATATCAATAAACTTGGTTCATGACATCCTTTCGTAGACAGAAAAGCATTATTCCGTGTTTATTTCATCTTTATAAGAAACTCATCATCTGCCCACCATTTATAGCTGTAGAGGTGTTATTTACTGTTTACATAAATAAATAGATAGATAAATAAATAAATAAACAAATAAAAAAATAAAAAAGTAAATAAATAAATAAATAAACAAATAAATAAATAAATACATATTGGGCTCAGCTTCCATTCAAAGTGGATTCGGCTGAATACCAGTCATTTTACGTGGAGCAGCTGCCTATCCGACCTCCACAACCAATTAACTGGGTAATTAGGTACTCCTTGGCAAGATTCCTGAATCTTGGTGTCAGATTTTCTAGCTTCTGACTATCCGTAACGACTGCCAAACTTCCACAAATGACAGCCGGGTCCAACGGCCACAGACCGTTTGGATCCACAGACCAACCTCGGCAGATGTTGCTTAACCTTGAAGATCTACCCGTGTGGCGGTTACTATTTAGCTCCCTCTATAAAATTAACTTCTCACACGTTATTTCAATCCAAAATCAAAACTAAAAAGTTTTAAAAACTTTTCCATTTATCGTATGGAAGAATTTTACGCCTTTTAAGTATGTCTATAAAAATATTTTTGATTGAATTTGCGTTCATTCACATCAGCTACAAAATGCTGACAATTTTGATATATTTATAGATATTTGAGAATTCTTCAATGAATAAAAGAAAGAAGTCAGGTATTTGAATTTGTTTAAGCTTTTTCTCTCACAGATATTCCTGTCAAAGTCTTTGCGCAAAAATATGTTCAAGTTAACCTCGCCCGTTTTTCGGCAATGATTATTTTGCTTTGAAAAACATTTTCTTGGTCCAGATTTGTAAATTTGTCTTTGACGTCTGTGTGTCAACATGAATGAGCTTTCAATATCACAATGTTACTTTTAAGCCAGTGTCTTAGTAACGTTGGCAATGGCAATAAATCGATTGTTGTTATTCAAGATCCATCGAATAATAATTCAGCTGTACCTTAATTATGTAACAACAGTCCATAGATAAATGAACATACCTACTAGACTATTTATTAATGTTCTAGTGTCATAACAGTCATCATCTGCCCAGTCTTTTCCCAACTATATTGGGGTCGGCTTCCATTCAAATCGGATTCGGCTGAATACCAGTCATTTTACGTGGAGAGACTGCCTACCCGACCTCCACAAACAATTTATTGGGTTATAAGGTACTTCTTAGCAAGACCGTAACGACTGCCAAAGATCTACAAATGACATCCGGGACCAAAGGCTTGAGGTGCTTTCGAAGGCACGGAGGAGTCGGTACCTAAGTTGAGATAGTTCACCGGCCTTGGCTAGTGTTGCTTAACCTTAAGGATCGACCGATGCGGCTGTTAGTGCCACAAGCTCTATTATCATATCATTAAGGTGTTTTAATTGCCTCTAACCGCCACGTTCCTCATGATGAGTTTTTTGTATTCAACCTTACAATTTAGACTCTAAAATCTTTCAAGATACAACAAAAGAGAATCTTCTTATGTTTTCCTTTATGTCCACTGGTGCATAAATATCGATCTGTGCCAATCCCTATATTATAATTTATTTACTTTGTGCGGGTTATGTTATGTGTATGTTTTCAGCCATGTAATTCAGTAATAAAGGCCGACTATATTATTTAATGTCTCGACCTACATAAAAAGTAGAACTGAAAACTTCAGAATTAACACGATACTTTTTAAAATGCTTTATTTATTTATATCATATTTTTCCGTTTTCCAGGAAAGATGAGGCAAACAAGTATAATAATATTAACGGTGCTTGTGGTACAGGTGTACTCGGTAAGTAATTTTCTTTTTTAATAACTTCACCATTCATGTAAAAATTAAGCGAATTTAAAGGAATCACAATGAAAACATGGTCATTATTTTCGGCGAAAATTTAATGAAAACATTTTGGCAGTAATAAAATAAATGATCATTTTTTAAGAGGTAGTTATTGAGTTTTGGAATAATAAAGGTATCCTAAAATAAATATTTAGGAATCTATTAATTTTGATAGGCACGCGTATGCCCACTATCTCACCTGATGGTAAGCGATGATGCGGTCTAAGATGGAACATGCTTGCCTGCCGGAGTCTGTGTTTTCTGATAATAATATCTACAACCTGGGAGTCTAAGTCAAGAATGAATAGGCTACTTCTAAGCAAACGTGCTCCATCTTCAAACACATCATCGCTTACTATCAGGGGAGATAATGGTCAAACGCGTGCCTATCAATAGTAAAAAAAAAGGAATATGTACCTACAAAGTACGGAACCCTCGATGCGCGAGTCCGACCCGCACTTGACCGTTTTTTCTTTGTTAGATCTGATGGACCATAATGAATTTTTTAGAAATCTTCTCCATTATTGTTACAAGTATATTTGTACAATTGATTTTCATTCTAGTAAACAGTTTTGGACGAACTCAATTATTGATGTTATTACCTATTACTTTATTCATACCAATTTTACATTCACTTTTAGTATTTGTACTACGTCAAGGCCTGACAAAGGCCATCGACTTTAATTAGGTATATTTGCTCATAATAATATTAAACATGCGATGGTTTTGGAAACGTGATAAGAGAGCAAACAATTTATTAGAGAACAATAATTATATAGACATTTAAATAACCATTGAAGCAGGTCCATAAGTTCAGGGACTTATGTTACAGAGCAAAAAATTGCCACTCTGGCAGGAGTAGAGATGGCTTGTAACTAACTGCCCCTGCAACTTGTTCTGCGTCACATTTTTCTTAAATGCTCCTCTCGTATATAGCCTTTATGTGTTAATAGCCTTCCTCGATAAATGGGCTCATCATTATCATTTCAGCCAATTACCGTCCACTGCTGAACGTAAGCCTCCCCCAAAGAGCACCATCCCGGTCTTGAGCAGTTCGCATCCATCCGCTGCCAGCCACCTTCTTTAAATCATCGATCCATCGTGCCGCAGGGCATCCCACACTACGTTTGCCCAAACACGGTCTCCACTCTAACACATGTCTGCTCCTTCGACCGTCTGTCCGTCTACAGACACGGCCGTCCCACTTCCACCGAAACATGCTGATTCTACCCGCAATAATACTAAAAGAACATTTCAGCTCGAACCAGTTGTTTTTGAGTTTAGCGCGGTCAGCCTAGCAAACAAAAAAACAAACTCTTCAGCTTTAGCTATATTTCTATACTAATATTATAAAGAGGTAACATTTGTTTGTAAGTTTGTATGTAGGGGGTAATCTCAGGAAAAACTGGTCCGATTTGAAAAATTATTTTCAGTGTTAGATAGCCCATTTATCGAGGAAGGTTATAGGCTAATATCATCACGCTAAGACCAATAGGAGCGGAGCAGTAATGGAAAATGTGACGAAAACGAAGTTGCGCGGGTCAGCTAGTAATATAATATTCATAATAGTAGTAAAGATACGTATCACGCTGACAAGTCATACGTGCTTAGCATATGCTTCGGCTCGTATCTACATTCAGAATTGACATGAGATATTTGATTAATAAATAATTAATAAGGCGTAGTTATGCGAAATCGAATCTTAATTTGATCTTGCTGTGGTTCGGAACGTTTTGGCATTACTACGTCCATTTTTAGGGTTCCGTATACCTCAAAAGGAAACAAAAATCAAGTTTGTTGTATGGGAGCCCCCTTAAATATTTATTTTATTCTTTTTGTTAATGTTTTTTGTTATAACGGGAACAGAAATATATCATCTGTGAAAATTTCAACCGTGTAGCTATCGCAGTTCTTGAGACACAGCCTGGTGACGGACAGACAGATAGACAGACAGCGAAGTCTTAGTGATAGGGTCCCGTTTTTACCCTTTGGGTGCGGAACCCAAAAAAACAAAACCTTTAAAGGATCAATATGCTATCCGTCCGTCCGTCCGTCTGTCTGTCTGTCAAAACCCTTTATCTCAGCAGCGTGTGGAGGTCTCGATAAAAAAAAATAGATATCAGGGTTACAGTCACTTGAAGCTGTGAATAAATCAAACTTTTAAGCGTAACGTAAAATAAAGATACGGCTTTTTATTCCGCAATAAACTTATATATTTCGACTCTCTCAATGGAATCAAAATTGATAGGGTATTTTCCGTTGACCTAGAACTATGGTCTTGGGGGCCGAGTCACCCGCGTCCGTAGGAGAATACCCTTCAGCGAATCCCTACACGTGGTCCCCGGGTGGTGCTAAACAGGTGACACTAACCGCCTCCGTGGTCTAGTGGTTAAACCACCTGATTCAGACCCAGAGGTCCCGGGTTCGATTCCCAGCGGGGGCAAATTTTTTGCTCGGTTTGGTGGGTGGTAGGACTTATTCTAAGTCCGCCTGGCAAGCTACTACCATCATGTCTAAGTCTGTCGCCATAACAACAATGTTAACAGCATTGTTGTGTTCCGGCAGTTAGTGGTATGATAGCCAGTTCCTCTGTGTAAGAGGATTCCGGGTGAAACTCGCTTCCATCTTCGGCCTAATCATCACTTTCTATCAGTTGAGATTTGGGCCAAGAGTTTCCCCGCTTTAAATAAAAAAAAAAATGAAATTTGGCAAGCAATACCGCCTTATACTACAGGTATAGGGAAATGTCTGAAAACTATACATTTGAAATTAAATCATAAAAATATAGTCTTTACTTAAAGTGATACATACCTACAAATTTGTACGGAGCCTTCGGTAGGCGAGTTCGAATCACAATTGTCCGGTATTTTTTTGCAATTTAAATTCCTAAAATGCAGACAAAAACATTGTCAGTATTATCATAGTTATAATATCTATTATGAATAGAGCACGTATATCTTTAGAAACTCACGCCATTGTGAATTTGTGCCTTCCAGTACATGATGACGCTTTACGTCCAAAGGATAGAAACATAACTTTATAAACTTCTAATTTTGCTTTTTATACGCCGATGTTTTTTATTTTAAACTGTTCGTACTATTTTGCAACATTCTTCAAATAAGTATTCATTCTTCCAGCAGATTTTAAGTAGCAGTAGTTAAATATTAAATATTTTCACGTCAAAGGTGACATTCTCTAACACGCTTTGTTGGTATTATAAGTTTTGGCTATCTAATACTATCTGAAGCAGACGCCACAAAGGCGTCTCCGTGCTCTGTAGTCTATAGAATAACATTTGAAAGACGTAATGTATAAATTTTCTCGTATAATTAATGATACATTTTCTTGAGGCTTGAAAATCCTTTAATTTATTACAACTTTGTCCCTTAACAATGTGTCATGTATGAAAATTTTGTAGGTCGTGAAATATTTACTTTGTTAAAAGGAAGATAGATGTGAAGTAGTGTGAGAAAAGACGACTCATTTTATTAAATACAACCAAAAGTGTTTGCGTATTCATTAACATTCCTGATTGATGAGGTTTTAAATATTTTATGTGCGTTCAAATAATGTTTGCGTAATTTTCATGCAATGGTTTTAAAGCTTTTCAATTAATATTGTAAACAATTAATCCCAACCTTTGTCGTTTAACTTATATACCTACTCGTAATACGAGACATTAAAATATAGCAGCAAGTACATGCAAATATTTTGAAAAAAAAAATAGTACCGTTTTCATTTTTAGGAACCAAAACTCATATCATAAAACAATGGGGTTCTGCTAAATTATTATTTATCAACTGCCGTCTATTGTGTTTGGAAAGACCATCTATAGCCGTTAAACATCATGTGTCATGGTTACAATAGTTTACTGTAAGAGTTACATGCGTCAAGCTGTCAATCACTAAAAACTAGGACATTTATTGGATACGAAGATAATCTGCAGATTTCAAATGATGTCATTCAGGTACAGTGAAGGTCAAAAGAGTAATAGCAATAGCAATAAAAGCACGTGCACTTTTAACTTTCTTTTACAGACGCAATACACTCATAGATATACGCAGAGCCATGCATGCGAAATGCTATTGGATTTCAGTGTTACTTAGAATTTATTTTAACAGAAATCTTGCTCAGCCTGTATGAACAATTAAGGCACTCATTAATTCTGTTTAAATTTGCGAATTTTGTTACAATTTTTACCAAAAAAAGCAATTACATCCGTATGGCAACACAAAAGCCCCTGTCATATGACATGAGTGCCAACCTTCATAAAGTTTAGCCTAGACGTGGCTGTCTCTAAAAACGCCTGTTTATTTTGGCTAGCCTGCGTGCCCGAGTTCATATGTAGAATTAAACGATTTGTCACTGTCATACGGACCTCGAGCGCTATGTGACTTGTGAAATATTATGCGGTCAGTACCCGGTAGCTGGCTTTGGCGACGTTTTCGGGATATTGTATGATAATCATTTTTGGATGTCCATGGTGCGGAAGATGAGAATTACTGTGCGTCTGTGGTTTGGTTAAGTCGTATGTTTTCTGTTTTGCTAACTTGTGTTCTTTATTCAGTCGTAAACATATAGTATCGGCTTATAATGACCCAGCTTCTGGGACGAGTCCCAGGTTTTATCATTGTGGGAGAACTCAAAGCGGGTTGATGGATATCATAATATGTCATCGCAATTTTATGAATTGATAAGTAGCATTTTAATTTTTAGTTCCGTACAGGAAGGGTAACCAACGGGACCCTATTACTAAGCCTCCGCTATCCCTCCGTCTGTCTGAAAGCGGGCTGTATCTCAAGAAACGTAATCGGGAGATAGTTTACATTTTCACTGAGTGTGTATTATTATTGCCGCTTTAATAACAAATAATAGAAATCTATACTAATATTATAAAGCAGAAGAGTTTGTTTGTCTGTTTGGTTGAACGCGCTAATCTCAGGAAAAACTGGTCCGATTTGAAAAATTATTTTTATTGTTAGATAGCTCATTTATCGAGGAAGGCTATAGGCTATATATCATCACGCTAAGACCAATAGGAGCGGAGCAGTAATGAAAAATGTTACGCAGACGACGTTGCACGGGTCAGCTAGTTAAATTTAAATTTAAAGGGAGCTCCCATACATGAAACGTGTTTTTTTTTTCGGTTTATGGTACGGAACCCTTCGTGTGAGAGTCCGATTTAGTCAGTTTTTTTAATTTGAATAAATGCAACTTGCTCAGTTCTGTAACTTTATATAGTTTTTAGTAATAACGGCCGCACGAGTCAATCTTTAAGGTCTTCACGTTAACGGTTTGGATGAAACTTGGTACACAATTAGATAGGATATTATTTATACCGAGAATATGTTCGCTTGGGATATTTTTAGACGATCACGCAGATGAAGCCGCTGGCAGAATATAGTCAAAAATAAAGCCCGGTTGATGTGAACATTTTATCTTTATTAAGTAAAAGTTACAAAATTGTATAATATTGCTGGCATTTATCATGCTGACGTAACAACATAATAATTTTAATAATTATACCTTTTGGAAGTCTATATTCAGTAAATTTTATGATTGGATGAAGTATGAAAAACCCGCTTATACAGATTTCAGTTTATTGAAAAGTATTTTTTTATGTTTGCATGTAGAGTAGGTATGCTTGATTTTTGAATCACATTTCATACTTATTTAATACCAAATATCACTACAAAAAACTTGTTATTAATTAATAAGTTATTGTATACGTCATACTTGGCACAAAATATGCACCTTTTATAGAATTATTATTTATATCCATATTCCCCAAGAGAATATGAAATGAGATTTTTCCACAACGGTTAATATTTCTAAACATTGAGTTCTGGTTGGTTAGCCACCGTTTAAGGCATAAAATCAAGTCAGAACACTTGCAATCACGTGTAAGCAACACCATATGCTAGGAGAACCGGGGTACCAATGAACACAGCAATAATCTCCTAAAGGCTGGTAACCGCAGTCTGTTGTACCCTCAATGTCCAGCACTAAATGTTTACCATCTGATATTTCACGCTCTATGACACATTTAGATGAAAAAAGCAATATTCGCCTTATGCTCGTAGCGTTTCGTGCCTAAATTGGCAAAAACGATAACTAGGAAGAATCAGTCTCCGGTTCTGTGTCGTTGAAACAGATTTTTAAATAGACGTGTAGAAGTTGGTGATTCTTTTACTCATAAGTTTAAAAGTTAGATTCAGAAGATCAATGAAAACATGGTTGGTTGACTTTAAATAGAAAAATATGTAATGTAATGTAGCTTTTGCCCACGACTCTTTTATTTTATTGAGGTGTGTATTTGAGTGGGCTTACTCTTGACCAAAATCACACCTGAGGGTAGCGACTGCCGGGCCTGTGAACGGCGAGTTATTGGTGGCTCGCCGTCCGTCCGTCTAATGACGACAGGCCGTGTCGACGGCGCGTTAGTGTTCCACGCGCGCCTCAAAGAGAGTCAGCACACAGAGGGGCCCGAAAGGGCCGACGCCTGCCGGAGTCGCGGGACTATTCGAAACAGACACCGTGGCTCCAGAACACAAAGGGCAATGAAGGAACATGGATGGGTTTTAGTCAGTAGAAGTCTGACACTCCCTCCCGCTCGCACCCAAAGCGGGAGAAGTCATTGGATGATTTCCCATCCCTGAACAAAAAAGGGTAGCGACTGTGCCCAGAAGATGCCTGTTCAATCGTGCTTTGATGGCAGACGAGTGACTAGTGGACAGGAACACAGGAGTGGACAGGAACACAGGTACTGGCAGAGAGTTCCACACTTTGGGCGTCCGCACAGTAAATGCTTTGTACGTGCATATCCCGTTTGGAACCTCCTTGCCAAATATATCAGCTTTCTGCGACCAGAAGTTTTAGCTGTGCGTTGTTTGTCAGTCTTCAAGAATTTTATACTTATAATATTGATGACTAGCGCTTCGCTCGCGACTTCGTTCGCGCGGTTTTAGTAGGTAATGCTCCACCAACTTCATCTCCTATACCTCCCTCTTTATAGGGTAATGTGTAAATTAGGTACTTATTAATATACTCAACGTAGGGCAGTTCGCTTTAACCGCAACATTTGTCTTACTGAGAGCATTTTATACCCGTCGTACTTTTAAACAAAAGGGCAGATTTGAATAATTTATTTGTACATAATCAACCTTAATTATCAAACCATTTAAATGGATAAGGATTAACATCAAGATACCAAAATCACTACTATTCCACCCCGGTTTTGATTGAATTATTCGAACAAAAAGCGGTCATTGCGACTTAACCATAATAGCTATCCATATTATATTCATGCGGACTTGAGTACTTTAATTATGTAGTAAATTATTTTTATGTATCATCAATAGTATTATCAGCGCACGCCAAATAATCAATTTTATAGGCAAAATTTTGCTACGTTGGGTTACATTATTGCAATTTTCTTAAGGATCTCTAATTTTTAGGAAAATATAATATAGCCTATATGTTCATTGAGGATAATGTGGAATTCTAATGGTGAAAGAATTTTTGATATCGGTCCAGTAATCTCGGAACCTATTCATTTCAGACAAACAAACAAACAAATTTGGTGTATTAGATGTAGGAGTGTAGATGATGGTGGTTGAGTAATAATGAAGATCTTGGTTGATGATGAATGACGTTGGATTTATAAATTAATTTGTGGTAGGTAACTGAAGAATTTTATATTCCGAAACGCGAACCCGATTTTTTTTTTCATAATACAAATACTTAACTAGTTTTACAATCAAAGGACAGTTCATGTAGGTAGGTAGATAACTATTCTTTGATGAAAACGTCGAGGGAAACCAATTAAAATCCATTCGTAACCTACAAAGAGGTTTTTTAATTAAATGAATTCTTTTTTATTGGTTTTTATACAACTAGTTACCTCTTTTTTAGTACTTTTATCCTGTACAGCTTTAACACAGAGTTAACGTTTGTTAATTTATATAACTAAGGTACATATTTACAATAGATTTGTCAGAACGCCACCTGTTACGACCCTTACAACATAATTAGATATATTTTTGCTTCGTTTGCGTTCATTCAACTAAGGGCCAATTCTACTAATTTTAAAGCAACATTCGCATTCGGATCTCAGTCGCTATCTGTCAAAAACAACTCATTTTTCATACATTTTTCAAAGATTGAGATGGGAATGCGAACGGTTGCTGAAAAATTAGTAGACTTGCTGTCTGAATGATTAAAGTAGCCTAATTATGGTTTTAAACTACATACATCAATAGTAATATTGTTTTTGGCCCAGATTACTTAGGAATAAAATCTCTCATAAAACTGAAACAGGTACTTATCACATTTTAACTTGTCAAACCTTTCAACATTTTCTCTCAAGAGATTTCTATTTTTGGTTATTTCTTAAACTTTTTGGTATCTATCTACTTTATGTTTATTGAAAGTTGATTGATTACCCGTAAACATAGACTGTTGAATTTCAACAATGTATATTTACGGGACGAATAAATTGAATTATTCAGGTCAGAGAAAAGGTCACAGGGACCTAAGTAGACATAAGATAAACATTTTCATTCTTTTAAAATTTTCCATAGATGTGTTTAAAATTAATTTTGTTTTTAACCATGTAATTAGACAAAAGTAACTGTAACTTTAGCAAAGGAAAGACTTTAAATTGATTAACGAAGTTAATTATTTTTGGTGGCATTTAGGATAAAGTTAAACTTAGTTGGTTTATCTTGAAAGTATGCCTGTGATGGCAGCGAAGTATAAATTAAATACTTTGTTTTTTTGCATAAGTTTTCTATTTTTAAGGCTAGTCATCATGGTTCCATCTTCTATCTTTTATATATAAAATGAATGACTGTTCTTTATATAGTCTCACTAAAACTCGAGAACAGCTGGGCCGATTTCGGTATTTTTTTTTTGTTTATTTCGCCAGAATAGAGGAAAGGTTTATAAGCAAAAAAAAATAATGGGTAGGTAGGGTAGCCAGTTGACGGGAGCGAAGCCGTGGGGTACAGCTAGTACTTAATATTATGAATGCTAGAGTAATTATTACAGTCTATATCCTCTCTGTATGTTTGTTACCTGATTGATATCTTAACGGCTTAACGGGTTTTGAATAAAACTTGACACACGGGCAGACTGTGTTCTGAAATAGGACTTAGGATTCTTTTTAACTCGGAAATGTGTTCTATTTTGATCGTAAGGTGCAGTTAAAAACAGGCGTCAGGCAGCACCTTATATAGCCTAGTCAACAAGTGCTTTTTTGTTCTCAATGACATCTCATTCATATTTTTCCTGAGACTGCTGAAAAAAGTTGAATAAGTTATAAGTTTTCATTTTCGTACCTACCTACGTGTGTATTGGCCCTTTTCGTTCCAGAGCCGCGCTATTTTACACAATTTCGTAACATTGATAAGTCACCTACCACACGATTGTATGTACGAGCAAGGTTAACAAAACATAGGAACTGTCGAAACTATTGCCTGAATCCAAAGACAGGATGTAACTGTTTAATTAGCATTTTCGCCAATTATTGTTTGCTCCATTCAGTACATTAGTTGCTTCAGAACTTCCTACATCAAGGTACTCGTATAATCAACCGGTGTGTTAGGTACTGCCCGTTAAGGTGAATCATAATTATATTACTCAGGTATATGCCAATTCAACTTTTTTTTGACTGCGTAGTAATATTAACAATGGCACACGAAACTGAATTGTAATGACGCTTGAAAAATCCTGAAAGAGATCGTGGAATCCGATAAGGCCGCCCATCTACACTAATATTATAAAGCAGAAGAGTTTGTTTGTTTGGTTGAACGCGCTAATCTCAGGAACTACTGGTCCTATTTGAAAAATTCTTTCAGTGTTAGATAGCCCATTTATCGAGGAAGGTTATATGCTATATCATCACGCTAAGACAAATAGGAGCGGAGCAGTAATGGAAAATGTGACGCAGACGAAGTTGCGCGGGTCTGCTAGTCGTAGGTACATAAATATGTGGCGTAGTTTGTAGTTTTTTTATGTTATTATCGATGCACAATTAAGTATGTAATAAATAAATAAAAACAACGTATACGGAGAATTTTTTCACCTATAGAAAACTACATTATTGCCGAGTGTTATAGAATATGTTGACGCAGCCTGCATCAGAAAGCTTCGGAAGTGGACCAATGACCTAGTATAGATAGTAGATGTGGCGACACTTGGAGGAGAAGTTTTGCTAAAAGTCTTCAGCAGTCTTTGCATTGAAATGAAGATAGGAAAATGATGTTTGTTTTTCTTATAATGATGACAATAATAATATCGAGTGGTTGCATAATCTTTATAAAATAGTCAACAATCTTGGTTTGAAAATAAACACTATAAAACCACTCAATCACATCACATCATTAAATCCTGACGTTACATTGCATTGCAACAGCCTCATAGTCACTTCTCCATAGCCAGTGATTACTGCTAATGTCATGTGCATTAACCTTCGCCCAAAGTAATTTTAATGTTCGGAAAAACACGGTGAATGGACGGGCTAGCGTCATAAGCATAATAATAAGCCAAATTGCGAAGTGGAGCGCAGTGTTTTAATTGAACAGGTAGCCTCAAGCAATATACGCATTTCTTAATTTTATATTAAATTATCGTTCGCGTATAAATTTTTGGCATTCCCGTGTAAATCCCGATCCCTCGGGAACTCCGGGATAAAAAGTAGCCTATGTGTTATTCTGGGTCTTCAGCTACCTACATACCTAATTTCAACGTGATCGGTTCTGTAGTATTTGCGTGAAAGAGTAACAAACATACACACAAACTTTCGCATTTATAATATTATTATAGTATGATCTCATCAGAAAATGGCAAACTCCTGAATGTAAGTAATAAATCTTAATTAGATTATAATTTAACAATATATTGTGCGATATTTTATAAACATACGGCGTCTGCTATTTTCCGGTGACATATACATACGTGTTTTAAAATGGGTACCTATATCCACCTGGGCACGAGTTGCTTACCTGCTAGTCTATTCTGTAAATAACCATTTCGATATCGACTTCACCTGAGTGACTAAGCTTACAAAGTGAACTTTATTTCACACATCATAAGGTCTTATATTTATCCGAATTTGAAACTCACCTCGGATTCCGCTGTCGAGACACGAAAATGTTGTTACAGAATAGCACTGCTGGAAGTCATTAAGGTGAATGCTCCAACCAGCCCGCGAAATTCAAAATTTCTTGCGTTTTTTGCAATTTGCAGGCCAGTGCTAGGTTGTATGTTGATTAAAATATTATTCGCGGCTGTTAGACGTATATAGTTTCAGAGTTATAATCATCAAAATCACAAGAGTTGAGCTTGAAACACAGAAGTTCATAATATGTACATACTAGAGGCCGCCCGCGACTTCGTCCGCGTATAAGTTCTCGTTATTCCCGTGTAAATCCCGATCCCTCGGGAAATCCGGGATAAAAAGTAGCCTATGTGTTATTCTGGGTCTTCAGCTACCTACATACCAAATTTCATCGTAATCCGTCCAGTAGTTTTTTCGTGAAAGGGTAACAAACATACATACACATACATACACAAACACAAACATCCATCCTCACAAACTTTCGCATTTATAATATTATTAGTTAGTAGGATAACGAATTTCAACAGAATCGGTCTTGTAGATCTGGAGAAAACTGGCTGTGACAGACGGAGAGACAGACGCCCGAGTGATCCTTTAAGGGTTCCGTTTTTCACGGATATTCGTAACCCTGAAAAACATAAAGTTCAAAACATCACAAAATGTCAAAATAATTTCTGTTGTGGAATCCTAAAATAGCTACTAGGTACAACAAACTTTCTTCAGATGATGATCAACAAAACGCCAACGGAGCATGCCAATTGAATTATTCTATTAGGAAGTAATTGGAACATCCACCTTTTGCTGTCTACAAGATGGCTGTCAAAATTGACTTCGAAAGCCAAATGATTCAATGACCAAATCTGAATAACTTATTTTGATGTTAGTCAAAGGAATCAAAATTTACGAAACATCTTGAAATTGAGTTACAAATTGGATTAGTGAAACAAAGTTGTAATTGGTTAACTGGTTTACAATACTTGGAAAATTATTTTTGATTGTTCCTTGCTAGAATTTTCAGAGTTTTTGAGGGTCTGTTATTACTGTCAATTTATTTTAACGAATAATTTTAGAAACAACATCTTAGTTTATTAAAATATCAGTCTCATTCTTAAGACATAGTAAATAGATTTCAACGGAAGACGCAACCGCAACACTGAGTAATTTCCGTTGCAAGCGAAGTCCATTCATTTTCTTCATTTGACTAATGACTTGCGCGAGATGATTAAGAACCAACGATCATGAATAACTACAGTTATAAACCACTCGTTACATAAATAATCATAAGCATAGATGCATTAAATTGGGTATTTTCCAATTCAGATTAGTGGCGTCATGTAAGTATCCGGCTCGAAGGTTCATTCCTTCTTTTCTTGCTTTTACAATAAGCTTCTTGCCTCGTCAACAGTTAGGAAATAATCAACTTAAAATATTTTTTGGTTTACATACTCACAATTATATTTCTGCTTTACCTGGCAGGATAGCAGCAATGTTTTTGTAGAAATACGTAGTGGGTTAGCATTTACCCAGAACTAGGGAATTTGTTCGAAAAGTCACGGTGGATCTGGAACGCAAAGGGGATGTGAAGGAACACGGATGGTTTCAGCCACTAAGAGTCTAACTATCAATATCACTCAAAAAATATATGTAGGTTAACATTTATAAGTAATCTGTCTTTGATTGTTTTGTGCACATAAATAGAGCTTCACAAATAAATAAACTAAACCTGACCCATTAATTGCAACAAAGCAAAACGCAAAATAATAAACACTCATTATCTTCGGTACCTAGGTGTGTCGTAACTCTGTCGACGTAATAATTACATCGTGTAATTGCCGTAACTGCGGGCCATGGAAACATCTAGTCTCGAACAATAGGTGATACAACTACCTAAAATGCAAAAAAAACTGGCTAAGTGTGAGTCGTACACTTACCCGAATGGGGTCGAGCTTGTATGCTCCCTTACTTTTGTAATTTAATATTTTTTTATTATTTGTTGTTATAGCCGCAATAGGAATACTCATTCGGTGAATAATTCAAATATCTACCTATTACAGTTCTTAAGATACAACTTCTGTCACACTGTTGGACAGACGGATGGACGGACAGCGGAGGGTTATAGGTATTCGTTGGTTACCCGTCGGGTCAATCATTATGGTCCGTCCACAAGATACAGACTTTCAAAAACTTCTATGGAATTTTTTCCTTGCAAAAAAGCAATGCCGACAAATGTCGGTGTGTAGAATGTTTTTATTCAGAGTTCACAGACTGTACAGGCCAAAGTCTGTACCGTGTGTATCCACTATTAAAAGCAACTAGACAAGCATGGCTGATTCTGAATGGCAGATTGCGATAAAGTGAATTATGATGAGCTGTATTTTGTAACTAAGAATGACCCGTCTTGTGACATAGGTCATTGTTATTTGAAATATGTTTCGAAAAATAACAAAACTGTTTAACGGTTATGCCATTTTGTGTGTGGGAGAATTAAGTTATGAAAACTTAATTGCAGTCGCAAAAAATTACAAAACAATTTGGTAGGTCTGGCTGCATGCCAATCTGCTGTCTCATTGTCTGTCAATGAACGATTTTTGCTTCTAGGTTATACCTGGGGAATAAAACTGTCCATACCGGGTTATCATAAGAAGGTAGTGTCGGCCGGCCTATATTTTTGTTAATCATTGCAGTTTCCATTTCATGAAACAAATCCTAGTTTTTAATTAAAAAAAAAAAAAAAAACAATTATGTGGCATTATCATTCACATATTGGGGCATATAGTTCAGAAAACAACTTTTGAATAATATATTTCTAACAATAAATGTCAAATGACTCATAGGGTAACGTACGTGAAACCTCGGTTCAAAAGTTATGAAACACGTTGCAATGAAAGTTGGTTTTGTATACATAATGACTGGACCTAAACAAAGTAAACAATACAGGGACATTGATTTTCTTAATTGAATGCGCGCAACAGAAGTATTTTATGATTTTGTTAGAGCCTGACGCGTGGACCATTTATTGATAGTTTAGAATAAGTATTTACTTCATATTTATGATTTACATTCGTGGTAATATTATGGTCGACACCAGCATTTTGCTTAATATCTCTTCACAGGTACCTGGAAAATAAATAATAAAACGATTTTCATTACTTTAAAATGTAAAAAATAACGATAGATGTCGCTTCAGGATAGCTTTAGGTATTTATTTCTATTTTTGGAATCAAGTATGTTAATAAATTTTAATTTAGGCGGGTCAGTGACCGTTATTGCAAATTCATCTGACGTCGACCATTACACAAAGCCGTCACTGCAAGTTGTCACATTTGTTTAGCGCACATTTTAGTTTCACAAATTTATGGACAGTGTTATTGTTGAAAACACACAATTTTTTTCACGTCTTTTCTATTCATTTCGATATCAAAACTGTTTTTTCACTGCGAGACCTACAGTGATTTTTAACAGAATAACATCTGCCTGTAATTTTCACGAATATTATGTTTTATGGTACACACCAGACTAATGTGTAATGACGGTCATTGACTCACATACGTTTATTGACTTTCTTATATCAAAAACATAAATAACCGCTTGACCGCGCGCGGCATGAGTCACGTGATAGACATAAAACTGTTCTGAATCGACTTCAATCGCCATCCTTCGTTAGTTTCATTCGTTCAATAAAACGGTTGATAAATTATTGTTCTGGTACCTACGAAGGGATATTGGGGAAAGTTCAATGTACTTTATTGCAAGTTTATCTGGCGCCTTCTATACGTCAATTCAATTAAATGATACCATACTGAATTCAATATTTCATCACTATCACTACATTTTATAAAACAAAGACCTCCGCCGTGTCTGTCTGTCTGTTCGCTATAAACTCAAAAACTAACTGCACTAATTTTCATGTTGTTTTCACCAATGGATATAGTGGTTCCACGGGCATCAGCTAGTTCTCAATATAAATTAATCAAAATAACTATCGAGTTTCCTCCAAAGCGGATATCATTGCACACCAGAAACAGCAACAATAAACATGGCGCGTATCATTTCCTATTGTGTAAGTTTGTGTAAATAATTAGCAGCCTTGAACGATTTTACGATATTATGTTGACATAACGAGTAAAGGAAGGGTGTAATAAATTGCTAGTTTGCTTGCCCGGGACATATAAATAGGATAAGGTACCTACTATAATTTAGATGTTTATAAGTTACAGATTAAATTTACGTTGTAAATTGAATGTAAACAAATCCGGTTATGGTTTGGGTCTTTTGAACCAAGGTCACTTCTTTGAGCCTATGATTTTGGGGGCCGAGTCACCCGCGTCCGTAGGAGAATACCCTTCAGCGAATCCCTACACGTGGGCCCCGGGTGGTGCTAAACAGATGACACTAACCGCCTCCGTGGTCTAGTGGTTAAACCACCTGATTCAGACCCACAGGTCCCGGGTTCGATTCCCAGCGGGGGCAAATTTTTTGCTCGGTTTGGTTGGTGGTAGGACTTTCTTCGTCTAGCCTGTCAAGCCCGCCTGGCAAGCTACCACCATCATGTCTAAGTCTGTCGCCATAACAAAAATGTTAACAGCATTGTTGTGTTCCGGCAGTTAGAGGTATGATAGCCAGTTCCTCTGTGTAAGAGGATTCCGGGTGAAACTCGCTTCCATCTTCGGCCTAATCATCACTTTCCATCAGGTGAGATTTGGGCCAAGAGTTTCCCCGTTTTGCATAAAAAAAAAAAATGATGTTCCCACAGCTGGGACACAAGCATCGTCTTTATAAGACGGAATGGGATGTAATCCACCACGTGGGCTTTGCGCGTATTGGAGGGAGTCACCGGCTCACTGCATGATTATTATTTTAACAATGCTCAGTATTTATTTCCTTAGTCACCACGGTTTCTGAATCTAAAACATAAGATATTTGTTTTGTGTTTAAAGTTGACACTCTTAATAAATTAGTAGTTACAGTTCCTAGCGGCTTTTTGGGGTTCTGTACCAAAATGGTAAAATAGAACCGTTATGGTGTAACTAAGTCTGTCCGTTTGTCAGAGCTGGATATCTAAAGAACTAATAATGCTATTAAATTAAAATTTAGAATAGTTTTAGCTGACGTTGACGTTTTAAAATAGGAAAGAAATAATAATGTATTTTTTTTTGCTACTGTGACGTGAATGGGGTTCTTAAAAATTAGAAGTGGGGCTACTCGGGCATGTGGGGTATCATATGAAAGAGAGCTGTTTGCTTTTCTTAGTCCATTTTTTTCTGAAATTCTATATTATGATAGAAGTTTATGCAAAGATTACAGGAAAAATAAAAAGATTTCTCTAAATAGGTTATTTTTTCAGATATCATCAATGAACATTAAATTAGTTCCAATCAATTCCATTATCGGGTAAGAGATGGCGCTGATCTCTGATGAAAATAGGCCCCACCGATGAACCTCTATTCAAACTGGTTGAGACGAATGGGCCTGGCGCATGTCATGGCGCCGTTGGTTGGGACTGGTAATTTCTCAGCTGCCATGGTTTATTTTGATTATTTCTTTGAATTGTTCCTTTTTTATTTCGGACGTTTTTATCATGCTCATCACATCGTTCTCACATGTATAATTTCAACATGATGAATTTATTTTTAAAAGAGTGTCCATGGAGTTTCTTGCACGTTCTTCTCCATAGAGATATACGCTTTGGAACGTGCAAATAGCTTCATCTTTTTGGACTGACCGACCTTGACAATTCAAAAGTGCCTCTAAATGGTTTAATTGAAATAAATGCTTGAGTTTGAGTTTTGAGTTTGAAAATTTAAAACATTTTACGTTTTATATGATGATACGGAACCCTCGGTGCACGGTACGACTAGCTCTTGACTGCTTTTTTACCTATCAAACAGGTGTCCACTTTAGTGATCTATTTAATTTTTCAAGGCTTTTTTCGTATATCTCACGCAGCAATAAACAAAGAATGCCAGTTTCCGTCAATTCTAATTAATTATAAATACCGTGCTTTCGTGTATTACTGCCATAGTCAAGTTTATGGTATCTCAATAACTATCGGCTTAACCCTTCTCATCTCCGAGAAATAAAACATATCGGACCATATAATGCAGACATCAAGGTGGCGCAGTAAATATCCCGATTACACTTAACCCCAACTTGAAGAGTACTTTGTATGCTATCATATTATCATTCCATAAAGTAACTTAGATATCCACTTTTAGCGTACGAAGAAATAAATCGATATATTGCTGTGTGTATCCAATAAAATGGAATACGTTTTGTACATATTTTTTTCTGTCTATGAATTTAATTACAAAATTTTATATCGTAAAGAAGGCTAACACGAAAATGATCATACATTATGAAACTAATCAAACAAAATGTCTACAATATTTGAGTCACCATCTTGCAAAATTATTACTTCTAAGATTCAGTTTATTTAAGAGTCCTATTACGAATCGTAAATGCTCGTTTGCAATAGACGAAGTTACGTTGGTCTGCGTTGAGAGTACATCTATAGTCCGCGAAACAATTTTGATACTTACTAGTCTGAATAGGATTATAGCTTATTTGGGCGCTCGCGCGAGACTGAGGAGCGCGCGCGCTTAATTGACGCAGAATACTTTAATTTTATTTATTGTAATTTTGTTTTATTATATTGACAAACGAAAACTAATGAAACGTATTCATTGTAGATTGAAATTTTATATCATATTAATTTATTTGATAAAATTGTTTTTATTTGGAATATAATGGACGCTGAATCAAGACATTTCTGGCTTAAATTAGGCTTTCTTTACGTTTTTTTCCGTGAAAACTCAAGGAATTTAAAGAAATTCTAGAACTCCAATAAACAAGTAAAACATTCAACTTACCTTTTAGTAATTTCAGCTTTTAAAAGAATTGATTGTAACAATGTGAATTTGACCGTCAAAGTTCCATCGCCGACATTTTTTCTTGCAAACTGAGTTCGTAAAATATTTATAGTAAATTACACGAATAGAAAAATGAAAATGTGTAACTCTAACTTACAAGAAAGAGACTGGCACTATCGTTATTCAGGATCAAATTATTAAAATATCTTACTGCTGCTGAAAACTACAGCGTCAAAAATCATGAATTTCCGTAAAAAATGTAATAGGACTCTTAACAGCTCGCATTTCTAAACACAGATTAAGAAACGAAAGTTAATTTATGTCACAGAGAAATGATTTACTTTTTAAATGTTGAACAATAACTGTTTGTAGATTTTTGTGTTAGGTGTACCAAACAATCAAAACAAAATACCTATTATTCCCTGGCAACAAAAGAATCATTAAAACGTTGATATCAACAAATCGGTTACCCCGGCATCGTCACCCACCACCTCCGTATTTCCGTGATCCCATTGCGGTATCAATTTCTCTGACGCACGACTAGTTTCTATACAAAACACGTTCATTTATCGGGGACGTATCACCTTACCGCAAACACATTTCCGTACATACGAAACGAAGTTGGAGATAAAATCACTAGACTTCTTCTTATCGTGTGAGCTGAGTAGTAAGGTCTAATGACTCCACACACCTTAGTGTCAGATTTTCTAAACCGTCTCAATGACCTCTGAGATGGTTTAACGACTTCCATTTGGCGGCTGGGACCAGCGGCTTATACGTGCCGTCCGAAGCACGGAACCATCTCATTATCGGACAATCAGGTGATTCAAGCCTGCAATGTAGGACATTGCAGGCTTGAATCACCTGATTGGAAACTTTACAAAGTATGCTTTCCGTGGGAATCAAACTATCGGGTCACAAGGCAAGTACCCTAACTACTCGACCACTGAGGCAGTCACAACACTATCTATCTTCTATAATATTTATAAAAATGAATCGCTGAATGTGTTGCTAAGCACAAATCCCAAGAACAGCTGAACCGATTGCGTTATTTTTTTTTTGTTGTGTTTGTTATTATCAGGAGGTTTTTATGATAAAAAAATAAGAAATTTGCCAATTGACGGGAGCGAGGCCGCGGGGGACAGCTAGTATGTTATACTTTTCGGACAGTTATGTAATAAGAACGAGTTTTACTCACTGAGTGGAGTTTGAAAGGGACGCGGTTCGAGGTTAGAAGGAGAGGGGACACTTATCTAGGACAAATTAGAAAATAATTTAACTAAAGTTTAATTTTTCAACTGCACCGTGTGACACATCAAACGGAAGGACTCATCGTTAGGGTTTTTATATTATAAAGCAAATATATTATATGTTTTACTTATTTATACATTATTTGCTTATGGCAGAAGCTTTGTATTGAATTCATCTTTGGAAACGAAGAAATGTTACTGATACATAATTGCAGACTACTCGGTAATATTCCATGGCTATCTTAGGATGAATTCTTATATATCAAGAGCATACCTACTTATTTTCAAACAGCATCTTGAAGCATTGAAAAAGATTTAGAAACTTTTTTTTTTTCATTTATTATATAATTTATTTATAGAATATTTATTTTTGTTCTTTGGTTAACAACAAACAGTTAGATGCTGTTTAACCTTATTGTAATTTACGCGAGACTTCTTACGTTTTAAAACAAAAGCCATTGTCTGACTATCACACGTACTGATAGATAATTATAATAAATAGGTACGTACTCGTAGCTGTTACCTACTACTGCAAGTATCTTGATTTAATGTAGTCGTTAGTAATCAACTTCATAATCTGCCAATAAAATATAAAGTGCAGTAGGTACACAACACTGAATATGAATAAAAACACGTGTTATTTATAGTGAGTCAGTAAGTGTGGGTATTTCCTATAAATTATGTATAAAAAGTTGTTTTTGTAACGCTTCGTTGTTGACGTACGGATATTATAAACCTAAGTTTGATACATACTTTGTTCATCAATCTCATGAGTGACGGAGAAATAACAGAGGTAAATTTAGTTTCTCGAATGAAAATGACTGTCATTGGTTTACAACGGCCAGTCGCATCACCCGAAGAATCACCAAACTAAAGTGGCAGTGGGCAGGGCATATTGCTCGCAGAACAAATGGTCGATGGGGCCGAAAAGTTCTGGAATGCCCGAAAGAAGAATGCCTATTTTTCACCTGACTATGTATAGAAATCTTAAAATTCAGCTTATTGAATTGTATATTAGATACGCTTATCACAATGTTAAAAGAAACGCAGGAAAAAAATATTTTTTAGTTTTTCTTTATGCTTATTCTACCTCAAGGGTTACCGTATTACAATGTTTGATCGCATCTCAACTAGCCTTTTTTACGACATTCCATTTTACACACTGATACTAGTCTTTATTCAACTCTGTTTCGAAGTTTTATACATTATTTTACGTTTTATTTTATCGATAAGTATTTTTAATTAGTTTTTGTATAATATAGGCTAATTAAAAATAACATAATAATTCAATAAATTAATCACGCAGCATATATAATTGAGATCGCACGAGTGAAAAGGATTTTTTTAACATTTGATAGTTCTGCAATTGACATTGGCGCAGTCCTCTGTTGTTGCGCTTGCGTTTTGTTGTGTACTGTGCCATTTTGTGTGTGTTTCTTCTTTTTATGACCCTGTTTACCTCCCTGGACCTCGATATCTTCCTCATCTGACGACCTTTACTTACCATACCGTTGTTAATCTCTTGACAAAGCCGCCTATAACAAAAAGTCAACGTATGCTTTGCATAAACTGCAACGTATTTTTTGGAGTTCGTGGCGTTTAAATCGTAAAAATGACTGTTGGACATTATTTTAAGGTAGTCTTTCTACTATGCCTTATAACTATACTTTCACTATCAGGTTTTTGAATGTATGGGAAGTGGGCGTTGTTCTTTTGATATGCTTTAATTATGGTTAATTTGAATGAGTTGTAAGAAAATCTCTTTCTAAATTTCATCCACTTCTATATGCTTTTGAAACTTTGCAAATTCTTCTACCTATGATTACTTCTATGTCGAGCAATAGCCATCATGATTCCGTTGTGATAGAAAGACGCAGCTATACAAAATGAGTGGTGCTATACAGGCTAGATTCCATCATCCACAAATTTTAAAACTATTTAGTCCGTCAGTTAGAGTATTGAAAAATAATGGTCACGTATTTTTTGTTTTTGTAAACCAATAAATTTTTGTAAAGCAAGAAAACAAAGATAAAACGCATCAAAACTTGGGAGTGGGGGCTCGTGACGTCACGACTCACTAAAAATTATGCGAAGGTGTGACGTATTGAGAATTTTAAAAGCGTCGTAACTTCGTCAATTTTGGTTCCCGACAAAAGAAAAAACAATGGTCAAATATTTTTTGATAATCTAACTGACGGACTAATTAGATTTTTTCAGGACACAAGCCCATTAAATACCATAATAAAAAATCTATAGACATTTACATCAAACAAATACAAATTCAAAATTCTTTATTTTTAAAAGACTACTACTGCTGACTATACTACTGCTTATAGAGTTTCAAGCACTTTTGAATTTATCAAGGTCTGTCAGTCAAATAAAATAAATAAAGCTAGTTCTGACGCGCTATCGACAAGAGCAGCAAGATGTTCTGCAAAACACACTGACCAACTCTATCTCTAGCGCGGTAGTTGAAACTTTCTGAACCTAATCTTTTTATTTAAACCACAGTCAAAACGTGCGCTGAACAGCTCATATTTTCGAGATAAAACCAATAAATAACTGAGTGGATCCTTTAAAACACAATTTACGAGCTAGCGTCAATAAAATCCTCAATTGAGGACTCTCTTGAGTCTAATTCTGCTTAAATATCTACCATAAACGAGTCTAGTGAAGCTAATTATAATTCATGACGTAAAAGGATTCGTTTTATTACTTGTTCGCAATTGTTTCAGTATTTTGTTAGTGTTATCGTTGATCTCGAGAATTAATTCAGTCATTCGTATGAATTGTAATTAATCCTTGTTAGTTTAATTAGTGATAAATGGTTTACGGGTATATTTCCAATATATTACTAGCTGACCGGGCTAAAGTTATTTTGCCAAAAAAAGCACCCTGCGAACTATTCTCAGACCTACAGAATGTGCACAAAAAATCATAAAAATCTGTCAAGCCGTTTCGGAGGAGTTCGATATCAAATATCGTGACACGAGATTTTTATATATATTTGAAGATTACCCATAAGAAATAACCACTTAGTCCACCTCAGAGTTTTACTCTGTACCTAGGCACAACTAAAAACCTCAGAGGCCATAATTCTATTAAAATGACTCAAACTGAAATAAATTAACTCGTAAACTTGATCAATTACTAGGCCACAAAATAGTAGTAAAGTTATTAAGAGTGCTCAACTTAATTGTCATGAATTTGTGTTTAATTTAATTGTTTGTCTCTTTACAGGCTCCCCAGTTTATTACATTCGGTGATGGCAAATTGGGGGTCAACTTCGGTGGATATCACGCTGGCGTGGGCCTCGGAGGCTTAGGTGGGTAACATGTTTTGCATATTTTCTAATCCATCATTTATGTCATGTATAAGTAAGCAGTTTTAGGTACCTAATTCGTTAATGCTTTTTTTCAGGTCCAATTAGGGTGATTTTTAAATAATAGCATTTATGTTGAACTAAAGTTGGTTGGTTTCATTAAAAGTCGTGAAAATATTATTTAAATCTCAGCTCAGGTTACAAATATAATTTCTTACCAGGAAAATTAATGGATACAATTGGATTGGTTTTAATATTATGGCGCTCTCGATATTTAATTTCGTTATTAAGTAGCTTGATATTCATCAAACCTCATCCCTCCAATCTCAATCAAAATTTGAGGATCAAAATAAACTGAAGAATTTGCAACATTACATAATAATATTCTATTTTTGTGTACGAAGAGAAATTGCGCCCTCATTTATTTTTATCTTAAGGATGTTTAATGAGGCCCTTGTCTATGTAAGATATTTCAACCTTTTTGACTTTCGGGCTTTCCAAATCATAATTTGTGTCAATAATTTTACAACACCGTTTATTAAACCAAATACGAGATATTTATTAAAGATTAGTAAGGCAAATATAATTGTTTTGTTAAAACAAAATTAGCTAAGTAAACAGAATTAGATTATAATAGATTCTGAAAGTTTGGCTCGTTGCAAATGTAGATTTATTCAATGCTAATCTAGATTTTGGTATGCTGAGTATTATTTTGTAAGGCAGTATAATTTTATTCAGAGTTAGAGTACATTTTTTAATAATTGATTTCGTAGTTATTGACCAAACTTTTAATTCCTTACTTTTAGCGAAAACTTTTGATCCGAGAAATGCAATAGTTTGGTATAATCTATAAACACATATACTCATATACTCATATGTCACCGGAAAATGGCAGACTCCGTAAGATTGTAAAAAATCTTGATTAGATTATAATTTCTCAAAATAATTATTACGAAAAAAATCCTTTTGTCTTTAATATATCCCATCCAAATTCTATAGTTTCTAACATATCGGTGTCTTCTTTAGAAAAAATAGTTTACAATTTCAAGCGATATTTTACAATCTTATGGCGTTTGCCATTTTCGGGTGACACATATGTATTGCATTTCTAATTTCAAAATGAATTCCTATTTCGCTTGGTCATCGCATCACGCGTGAAGCTGGACCGATTTTGCTAATTCCTTTTTTATTGTAATTTTGTTAATTTCAGGAGAAGGTTCTTATAAAAGAAAAAAAAATAGAAAGTTGCAGTTGACGGGAGCGAGCCATGGGGATAGGTAGCCTAACATTTAAAAATCTCGTATCTCGATGTTTGCTATCGAACTCCAATTCTTTATTTTATTTGCCACATAACATCGTTTGCCCGGTCAGCTAGTAATAATATAATCAATCGTCAATTTGTTTTGGATATTTTATTTTTAGTAAAAAATAGAGAGGACTCTAATATTACAGGTTCTTTTGAGGATTACGATAATGAATCTAATTTTGTTTTTGTTACAGCTGGTGGAAATTCTCGCACTGCAGGTGGTCTTTACGCTGAAGCTGGTACACCATTTGGACCAGCAGCAAAGGCTGGCCTTGGAGGAGCAGTCGATGGCAACAGCGGCACTGCTGGTCAGGAAAATATTAATATTTTATTTTGTTGGGAATACGCAAATACTGAGGTCTAATTTTGCATGATATAACAACTGCTTTTCGTATAAATAAATATTTCTAGTCATAAATCAATTGAAAAAGCTCAATAAATTAAAATTGTATTAATGACTCAGTAGTCTAAAAATGTTTTAACATCAACATTTATAAAAAAAATGCAGAGTTACCTAACATAAACACTGAAATGTGAAATAGCTTTCTACATCGTAACTCTTTCAGTATATTTATATGTAATACACCCATTTATAATCTTCTTACGAATTATAATATCATACAATCTCATGACAATTCAAAGTCAAAATCACTATAATTACTGAAATATGAGAAAATAAATGAAGACGCGTTGAAGATGTCATATAAAATGAAAATCTTAATCCTTTATCTCAAATATGAATTATAATAAGTGAAGATTAATTTGAAGCCTAAGACATTGCAGATCAGAACAGACGATGGCTTATAAGACAGTATTTTATCTAGCTAGACAATGATAGCAGTAACTATTAATTTATCGTCAATTCCACCTCGACCTCAGAAGCCAGATCGCAATTAAGTAACTCGTGACGCTTGAAAAATGAGGGAAAAAACTCATTGTCTTGATTGCATATGCCACATTTGCTCAAACAATATCAAAGCCACAATGAATATTCATTGACAGAATGAATAAATGAACTCATTCAACCATTCATTTATTGGCGACTAATTCTGTTTGAATATGGATAGTGTTTTCTGATTCGTGCTAATGTTTAATTGAAATAGAAAATGTTTCGGAGATTATAATGGGCTTAATTGAAATATCAATGTGAAACAGTAAATGTAATTGACTCTATATTATTACCAAATCTTAATTGCTTTAGTAGCTCAAATATTGAAATGTAATCGAATTACAATATGAGCTTCGATTTCTTTCGATGATTATAATGTCTATAGACAGTTATATTCATATGATATTATGATGATCTAAGTACCACTCTACGGTTTTCAGTAGTTATTTTTTCTAAATCGCTCTCTCACTGCATACATTCATGACCCTGTTTTGATTTGCAACGGTCTTTCTTCACGTTTCATCTCGCCTATTAGAGAGGAGTTCAGATAGGTATTTTCAATTACTCGGACCTTCGATCCAATCACCGCTGACCACCTCACCCACACATCTACCTACTATTTTATGAAACAAATGTTTTCATTCTCCAGGTGGATTATATGCTGGTGCAACCGCTGGAGGCGGCGTAAACGCAGCTGCAGGTCTCGGTGGCGCCGTGAGTGGTGGAAAATCAATTGGTGGAGGCTACTCCTCAGCTCAAGCAGGAGGCAAATCAGCCACCGCTGTCCTGGTAGGTGACAAATCAGAGAAAGCTAGGAGGAAAGAAGAAAGACGAAGACTGAAAGAGATGAAAAAGCTCCTGAAAGAGCAGAAAGGATATTATTGATTGGTGGCGGATGATATCATTTTATGTACAACTTACCCTCTTTCATAAACGTTCTATAAGAGATATTTCTGCTTTTTGTAACTGTCCGATCTTATTTTTATTTCAGTATTAACCTATGGCTATTGAGACCTTAATTAACACAGTGGGTAAGTTCGGTATGAAATCTTATCGAGCGTTTATGGATCAAGTTAACTATGTAAATAGAGGGTATTAATCGTAAAATATTACATTTATACTCGTTAATAATACTCATTTAATGCAGAAATAAATATCTAACAAACTATGTGTTCTCTTTAAAATATCTTGGGATATCCTTCCTACTGGAACAAAGCTGTTACCTGGTCTTTCTACTATTCAGTCATCAAAAATCTGCAGCAAAATGTGACGTAGGTGAGACTAACGTGTGGTTACTTACTGGAATAAGGTAAAAGTACCAAGTTTTCTCTGTGCATGCACTCACAATGCACGTTCATTTGTCATTTCGAGTCTCAGTTCTGGGACCCCATTTTTCACTTTCCCTATTACGCCGCAAAATACCTTGCATGGTGCTTTGAATAGGCTGCTGTGTACTTGAATGAGCCGTGATCAAAACTTTTATATGAAAAGTCCGTCATTTTAGATGTTTTGAAGTCATTAGCATGGCATCATGAACTTTGTACCTACATTAATAGACGATAAAACATCCCCTTAAATTTAATTTTATCATTTCAGGGACGTGAATCAGACGTATCTGGATCATCAGGATTTTCAATCTCCGCCCACAAATCTATTGGAGTACCAACCACAGTGGTAAAAGAAACAGAAGTCTCTGTGATTCCTGTCGAAGAAGTCAAAACCGTACACAAGGGCGTTTATGGAGAAGCAAAACTTGAATCTGCAAATGAAATAACACCAAGTGCAAATGCTGGTGTAGAAGCAAACGTTAACGCACACGTTAATGTAAACGCCCAGCCAGGGTTTGTAAAAGAAGTGAGTAAATGGAAAGGGCCGCACTATCATACACGTAAAATTCAACCATTTCCTTTTCAAGAAATTATGAGTTCTTTGTTTAGGAGTCCACAGAGAAGTTATAATCCACCGATGTGGTTGCCACGGCCACAGTATAATTATGTTCAGCAGGTTCGTTGATATCATCAAAGATGAATTTGTTCCTGCACCCAGAGGCTTGAAGACAGCTGCGAAAATATTTGCACTTTGTTTGTACTCATGATAACACAATGACCTTTAAGGACTTTAAAAAGTGTACTATCGCGCAGTTCTTTTACGTTTGCTAACCCATCAATGTTATTTGTCTAGGGGCCGATCATGGTTGACGATGCTACTCTAATACTACGTTGTTTAAATTTAAATAATAAAAGAACGTAGTAATAGACAGTGTATAACAATAAAAAGCCATTAACACCCACGTCTTTCACTACTTTTATGCTACTACTACTTTTATAACTATAAAATTACGCTTACTAAATATTGTATTACTTTATAATCAAGACAAGATATAAGACTTATGTAATATTTCACTTGTTTCACGTTTATAATTTTCTCTCATAAAAAGCCCTCTTACGTTTATGCCTTCTTACCGTATATTCTTTCTTTAACTGGTGTTAGCAACGTCTTCCTTACTCATTCAATATTTCCACCCCTTTCGACATCAAATAAAATCAAAGTTTTGTCCACAAAGGTACACGTTGAGGCCACACCACAAACAGTTTACGTTCGCAAACACAAGCCTCACAGACATCACCTTCACAAAACCGTTTACGTCGGTGGCTATGCCGGAGTTGGTGGTGAAGTAGCCGCTCCAGAGACAAAAACAGTAGTCTACAAAACTGTTCAGCCCATAGAGAAGAGAGTAGATGTTGATGTCGAAGCGCATGGTGGAGCTGGAGCCAGTGTAAATGCGGAACACTATGGACCTGTTCAAGGCGTTACGTACAACAAGGAGGTTGTGGTCAATGCAAAGCCGAGTACTTTCTTCCAAGATATTTTCAATGTGAGTGTGTTTGATTTGTTTATCATTGTTGTCTTGTACTTCTCATTTTATTTGGGTGGATGTAGCAAGTCTTCCGTCATACTACTCTTTATACCTACATTTCATTAACCTTTTCCATTCTACTTATAATCATACTATAGTCTTTTACAATCATTGAAGAGTTTTAATTTTATGTCATTATTGTCATTATTGTCTTTTTCAGATTCCTATTTCAACTTTGAAGGCAGTCAGCGGATTTCTATCAAATACCGCTCAAAATACCGGTGTTTCAGTACAAAAGTCAGCTACGTTCAAAACAGGTGGTTACTCTGGCTTCTCAGGCAATGCCGGGTATTCCGGTCATTCTGGCTATTCTAGTTATTACTAAAATTAAACATTAAAGTATGTTTAGTTAAGATTAATACAATTACTACAAGAGAGGGTATATTATAGAAAATTATTTGTAATGAACACATTTTTATAAAAGTATCTTGAAAATTCCTTTTTTGTCCGGGTGGAATCTTGCAACTGAATTTTGGTATACACACTTATTTCTTGATGTGACATCATTCTAATTCCAATAATTATAGCGGACCATCCAAGATGGCAGACTAGTTACTTTTTCTGCACTAGGTACCACAGTAAGGGTATCAAATGAAAAGGCTTGCTGAGGAAAACACGAAAAAAAATACAACGTCATATTAAATCCAAAATATGAAGGACCATCCAAGATGTATAGAAGCTTGTTTTTATTTATTTATTCTTTTACCATATTTTATTTTATTTTAGCAGAACCTAGTTGAAGTTCTCATTAAACATAGCAATGAAAAAGTCTGCAACTAATAAAGGGTGCAGCTAAAATGTCTCTGGGGTAAACAACATTATGAAGGGTTTTATCAAATTTGACTAGCCTTTTATTCAGAATAGTAAACTGTAAATCATGAAAATATTTTAAGTCGCTGTAAAAAATTGTGATAAGCCGCGTAAGCGACCTGCAGGGCACAGTTCACAATAATCTTGCCCTTTCCTTTGCTATCGTAATCTTCATGATATTTTTATCAGCTAACTTTTATTGCGTTTTTATTTTTTACGAGCCCTATTTTGGAGCAAAGCACCGTTAGACTTATTTAAAGAAGGGATAAATTCACACAAAATAACAGCTGCATCAACCCGTAAAATGGTTGGGTTTGTTCATTTTAATTTAAGTGTGATAAAATGGAGAATTTATTTTGACAGCCATAGCGTCACCCCTTCTCACTAATTTAGGTTTTTACTTATAATTTTTTTTGGTACTTGCAGACAGTACACTTGTTTAATATAAAACTAAAAGAGTACAGTAATTCTGTAATATTTAGAAGTTTACATTAAGTTACATTACAAACCCCGTTTATCCACAAAAACATGAAACCGATGTTTTGTTTGGCTAAGTAAATTATTGCCAATGTATAGCGATTAAAAAGATTTACGGCGACGTTTATTAGAAAAACAACAATCTGTTTTATTAGATATACATCTAGTATCTATAAATTTGCTGAAAAATCCACTTTGGGAGTTTATTTTGTATTGAATCAGTATACATTTAATATCGAGTGCTCGTTTTATTGTTTCGATTTCATTAACGCATGGTAGTTAATACTTTATATCTATGCATTTAGTATCTGTTAAATTCTTATTGTGATTAATGATTTCTCATCAGTTTGTACATTTTCTACAGACTCTGATATAACATCGAAGCATGTTTCTCCATCATCTTCATCAGCATCCGAGGCACATATCTCGGTACAGACACCGAATGCCTCCAAATTTATTGATGACGTTTTCTCTGTAAGTGCACGATCGTTCATAGTAATCAAATCCATTTATTTTATATGTAACTTAAAAATGCATGATGTCTGATTTTTTTAAGTTAAGTACCAAATGCATCTATTTTTAGCTTTTGATATTTGACAATACTCTAATTATACCGTTTGTTTTTTAAAGCCTAATGAACGCCGTGAACGATAAAATCTGACGTTAAATCTAAAATAGCTGTGAGATTGGTAGTCGAATAAATAACATCAAACAATAATTCATTGAAACAAAGTCTTGTTCATAAATGAATTGGGTTTAGTTAAATTGGCTCATAAACAAAAACAAACAGTTTGTAAATGCACTTGTGTGATGCTTAATGGGTTCGGTAAAGGACAAGGTAAACCTTGTATAAAACAAGTGACAAGTGGAAACTAAAGGATGTCGCCAACGAAGACTTTTTGCATTGATGAGGTAGAGCACACGCTACTCGCTACTTTTAATATCTTATCGTATTGGCAACGCGCAACTTTATCGAAGCAAAAGCGTGGCTGTTATGATGCTGCATCGCTCCTAACGCGCTTCCACATACCGATGCAAATTGTATCGTCACAGGTAGACTACTATGCACGACTGTATCGTGTAAAAGGGGGGGGGGGCTACTCTCTAAGCCCGAAGTCCGTATTTTCGGCCTTAGACTACGAGATCAGAGAGTAGCCCCCTGATCCAGGTTTTCTTGCGTTAGAAGAGTTGCAGAATCGTGGTTACCAGCGACATCATCGCGTCTGTATCGTGATTTTTTGCGATTGTATCGCTGCAGAAAGTCTTCGTGACAGACCTACCTAATTATCTACTAACATAATGGGAGTTAGTGGTACATATCAAGCAGTGGGCTAAATAAGCTGAAGAAAACAAAAATGAAAGTTATAATGATATGCACGAATTTAGTTTGGTGGGTGAAGTGGTGACGGTAATAAAAATGTATAACATTATGAATATGGTCAAGATAGTAAGTTTTTTGGTAAGTAATACTAACAAACGGAGCGGTCCCGTCCACGTGTACGGTGAAAGGTATTTAGTGTGTTATTTTTATCAAGGCCATGAAAAGGTTTGGTGTCTGGTCTGGTAAGTACTAAAAGCTTTGTATCTGTACGCACATATTTTGTTTACGATTTTGGTGTGGTGTTTGAAATATGTTAAAATGAAAATATTGTATTTTATAGATACCAATTAACACTCTCTCGGCCGTAAACAAATTTTTAGAAAACAACGTTGCTGGGAGGAAAAGAGTTCAGGTGCGTACGAGCAATACTTTTTCTTTTTTGGTATTATTTTGCGTATTTTTATTTTACGGTTGGTGAACAATGAACATGGAGCGTTCGTTTCCTCTATAGTTTTTTTTAATGCAAGCCTAGAACAAGCCTATGCTTGCGTTTATCCACTATCTCACAATAACATGATGGTATGCGGTGATGTGGTCGATGATAGGGCTCCAGCAAGGAATTTTATTCCTGAGATATATCTGGGCTTATCATTCAGAACAGTGTTCTTCGCGATGCTTGATGAAAGAGCAGCAGTGAATGGCTTGCGGCTGAGACTCATATTTTAGGTCCTCTTGAAAGAAACCGCCTGCACTCACATCGCTTCAGTCGCCGTGACAATAGAAACAATCATAGATAACAAGTAGCCAAGTCAAATATAGTTTCTACCGGGACCACTGTACCAATGTAAAAATATCTATACTGTGGCTGTATCGCGCCTTAGGTACATATTTGCGCGGTGACACGGAGGGTTAGTGCAGGCCGATCGCTCTGTAGGCTAATTCACGTAACTAAATAAGTGCTGTTGCAGTGCAGTTGAAGTAAATTTTCGATCAAAACAACGCTTTTTGTATTCTCTACCTCTGTTGGACAAGCTCGCGTCACGCGAGCGCAATAACGGCATTCTACTGTTTCGCGTCTTTGGTGCTTGCTTCGGAACGCAACATGATCGATATTCTACTATTTGTTTGACGTCTCAAAATGACAGCTGATAAGTTTATGTTTAAGTTTTAATATGATAATAACGTCATATTCATTGAAATGTAATCGATTCTATTCGATTATTTAGTGAGTAACATTAAAATTTGTTCTCTCCACCATTAGTGAATTTGGTCGAGTTTGGCTGTCGTGCAGTTGGCGTGCAGTTCACGCGCAGCTTACGCGCAGTTCAAAGATTACAAGAATACCGTTTATCAATCAAACTCAACTGCAACTGCACTAAAACTTAATCGGTGCGTCATAAAATTACGTGAATTAGCCCTCTGGCAGTCCGCCGTCAACGCTCACGGCGGCAAATAGTGTTTCGACAGTATCGAACTCATGTGAACCCATGTTCTTTCCTGTCATCCCCCCGCCTCTCCGCACATTCCCAAGGCGAGGCACAGCGGTCCCGGTCGGACTATAATAACAGACTATAACTGTCAATCTGACTAACTCAAGTAGAGAATAATTTCAAATAAAAGATTCAAGATGGACGTCGATGATTGTATTACTTTACCCATGCACCTATATAAATATCTACGCAGTTCAAAGAGTATGTCCATTCAAAATCGTAATAATCATTTAAACCTCCTTCGCAGGTGACAACAGAAGTAGACGGAGAGCCAACCAGAATTAGGCTAGGACCCCATGCCAGGAGGAGAGCAAACAAACAAGTAGTTGTAGTTCAAGAGCCAGAATCTAATTAAAATAATTATTATTAAAGCGTTATAAATAGTACCTGAAGTTGACAACTCAAATATTTGACTTCCTGAAGAGAAAATGACAATGTACAAAATTGCGTTGCAATTATTACTTGTGTAAATATATTAATCTAGTAAATATTAAACGAAAATATTGAATTTAATGTTTTTTTTATTATTTCTCATGTGTTTGATTTGAAAAATGGTTCTTGATAATAGGTTCCTTCAACTAAACGGTCTGTTATGTACCTATGCATTTAACTACTGAACTGTAGGGGTTGAACCCCCGAGTATGTGTGACAAATAAAAAGAAGTAGGTAGATAAGGTATTTACTGTACACAGGTACAATTAATTCATTGGAATATTTATGGCTACCTCTTTATAGTAAGATTTTATAAAGGTTGCAAAAGTACTCATATGTGTTAACATGTTTAGTTACTACAACGTGGAACAATCTAGGAAAGTTATTTTCAATAAAACAAAAAGGTACTACAAATCTGAAGTTTTATTAATAACTTAGTTGTTTTTAACCACGTAACGCGATTTATAGCAGAAACTAGTCCCTGTATTCTTATACATACTGAAAAACACGAGTGTTTCACCAATCTCTTTAATTGGAAAGTAATAAGCTCCAGAGTCTAGCTTGTTAAAATCCATCTTTTGAAAAGAATAACTTCCTTTATAAATCTCGCAGGTTTTTTCATTGTACCTGACATTAGACGTCAGCAACATCACTTTGGGTATTACACTTTTGCATGTCAACTTTTTAAAAGTGTTCATGTGCTTTATCACGTTTCCTGGTCTTTCGATAGCAGTTTTTATTTTCCAATAGTATCCTTTCATGTTGTCTTTTATCGTCAAATTTCCTTTAAAATAGACTCCACCACTTCTATTATAAGCTTCAATGCTCGTTTCTACCAATGGGTTCTTCTCGTACGGTGGTTCAGGATTGCTACACTTTTCGGTGCTTCGCAACGTTATTTTGTACGTCATTGATGACACTGATACAAATAATTGAATTAAAAACATGGCTAAAATAAAAATCCATGTTAGTTTCATTATATTCTTTTTAAACCATGTATAAAATGTAATGTTTGTACTGAAAACAAGGTTGAAATAGCCGTACCAATTGGAACCATCAGCGACCAATTAAAATACAGTCTAAAACTCATTATGTGCGACTTTCATAATATCGTGTTCTATTTAGCTATCTTTTGTTACTAATTTCTTTATAATAAGCTTGAAAAATAACAAATTCTAAACGTTTATGTTCGCATCAAAATACTGTGATCGATTCTAAACTTTTCCCATTATGGTTCAATTTATGCTGAATATCTTTTCTGGCTCTGAAAATATTTTTAGGCGAAAATTGTTATGTTCATGTGACCACATTTTCCGAGGACCACATTTTCTTAAAGATATTTTGTAATTAGATGTTATATTCTGTGTATTTGTCGAAACTTATTCGGTCTCCATACTTTAACAATTTTAATAGCGATTTAATTTTTGACTACCTAAAATTTAAAAAAAAAACACGAATTGAGGTTTAATTATGATTTAAAAATTATCACAACAATATTTTGCGCTATAATACCTTGAGAGTCTAATTGATATAAACTAATAAAAATACTGATAAATAGAATGACAACACCATGATCGCCAGGAGGTATGGAAAAGCAAAGAACCTTTACGGGCGCTTCTATCGGGCTCTTCATGGTTCCGATGTGGATTTGCTGCGTCTGCGTCCGTGGCCTGGCTGCGTTTCAGTGATCTCTTCGAGGAAACCGAAGGGTTTGTCTGTGCAATTATGGAAAAGTTATCTTGACGAACAATTACCGGAGGCATATTATGAAAGATATAAAGTGTGTCGGGCATGCCACCGTCCGGGTGAGTCCATCAGACATATAATCTCTGGTTGTTCTCGTCTGGCTAACGGCAAGTAGGTACTTGCACAGGCATAACCAAGTTGCCAGGATTCTCCATCAGCAACTTGCTTTGGAATACAATCTTGCGGATTCTGAGGTACCGTATTACAATTAGTAAGTGCCCGACCCAGTTCTCGAAAATTACATGTCACATTGTACTGAGATCGGTCTATCATCACTGACAGGACTATTGTTGCCAATTAAACAGACATAGTGGTGATAGACCGAACAATTTGTTTCTATCAGTTCCAGGAAAAGTGAGGTTTCTCTTAAAGTATTATTTAAATGAAGATGAAAATGGTTCAAAATTATGTATCTCGTTCATACACGTGGTTGTTTCTAAAATTTAAATAGTTATTCAGGACAGCCAGTTAATTGTTTCCGTGTCTGATTCCACAACAATCTAAATGATTTTTAAACCGACTTCAAAAAAGGTGAAGGTTCTCAATTCGACTGATTGTTTTTTTTTTCGGTATCTAAAATACCCCTCAGCGATAGAGAAGCTTCCTACTAGTGAATAAGTTTTTGTTTAGCCTCTAGACAAAGTGATTTTCTGTAAAGGTAGCGATTATCGTAATTTTCAATTGTATAAGTTTGGCCACTTGACGTATCGATAGCTCTTTAACGTTTAATTTTTAATTAATTAACGTTATCAACTTTATGAAAAATCGTTATAGGTGCGTGTCTAAAAATACTACTATAGCAGAAACATAATATTAACTATACAAAAATTTGTCAAATTTAATTTTCATCTTTATTGATTACGCATTAGGTTCAAGGTTGATTGGGAAAATTTGACAGTGTAAAGTGGCCTTTTGGAGCCCCTAATAGAATGTCACTTGTCTAGAGACCCAATACCTTATCGAGATAACTCTTTTACTTACTGCCACCCGTGACTCCGCTCGCGTGAATGTTAATGAATCCTATATTTTATTCCAGATTATAATCTACCAAATGAGGTAAATTTCATTGAGAAACAAACATCCATGCTAACTTTCGCATTTATAATTAAAAAAAACTCTTGTGTATATAATACCTCAATGTGAATTCGGAAATTTCTCGACTGTTCTAGTCCAAAACTTTATTAAGAACCTGTTGCTGCAATTACCAACAAAAATCACACTTGCAAATTATTCCCGTTTATACTGAATGCAGAATTTGCACAATCGGTAGCAGTATTCGAGTAAACCAGAACTTTCAAGTATCTAGAAAATCAGTAGATCTACGGAATAATATTACGTCTTAAGTATAAAATAATATTACCTAGCGTAGGTTGGGCTTCGTCTTACGAGTCTTAAAGGTTATGTCGTAAATCACATCCCTATTCCATTTGCGTTTAGCGTAAGTGGAATGGGAGTATCCGAGAATTTACTTAGTAAATTTTGCTCATGTGTACTGTAGTTACTTACCTTATATTTTTATCAGAAATATGTAAAGTATTAGTCCATACCATTAATACTTCTTAATTCCTTGGCATTTTCAATTTACTAGGGGTATTGATAAAATAGGCGAAGATAGAACTATAAATCGCACCATCTCGCTCGCAGTTTTGACGACTTCCAGCCTCCCGAACAAGCCGGATTCCGAAAAGGCTTCAGCACCGTAGACAATATACATACGCTGCGGCAGGTTTTACAAAAGATCGAAGATTATAATCTGCCCCTCTGCTTAGCGTTTATGCACTACGAAAAAACCTTCGACCGTGACTAGGGCTGTGCTGCAGTCTTGGATCTTGAAAGACGACATCATTTCTCCGGAACTCTCCACGGCCGCAATTGCAAGATGTCTTCAAGGTTTTGGACTGTAGAAGGCTAAATTTCGATTATCCAACGATATAATCGTCATGGCTGAGAATATGGAGGACTTCAGTACAATGCTCGATGACCTCAATTTAGCTTCCGACCTTCTACTTCATTTTAAGACCTACTCTAGGTCTTAAAATGAACAGAGACATGACCATTTCCAGGTCATGGTAAATATACCCATGTAGCACCCACTCATTTCAAGATCTTCCCTCCAAATTGTAGACGAGTAGGACGTCTACCTGGGACAAATGGTCCCGTTAGGTAAAGTTAACTTTGAGGAAGATTTTTTATATTGCCGTATAGACTTTGATATAAATATCACTTGGGCGGCCTTCTGGACATTTATTTTATCAACGAACAAATTACAGTTCACTTAAAGAGAAACATAACTAAATTAGAAATAGTTTGTAGCTTAAATTACGACGCGGACGTTCAAGCTATCCAAGAAACTGAGCATAATAATTATATTTATTTACCTATAAAACACAGCAAGTATGTTCTTAGGTCTAAATAAAATACAAAACAGTTCACGCTAGAATTATGTGTCTAGTAGTATTCTTTAGGCCCTTTTTTAAATGCTTGTAAATTCTTTGACCATTTTAAGCAATTTAGCTGAAGCCCCTCATACTGTACGGCCATACAGGGTTCTACTCTTGGTGCTCATAGTCTTTTGTTTAAATGATATTTTGTGTGTATGTTGGTCTTAAGGATCTTTCGGATAGTCATGTGTGGTATTCAGACGGAGTATAGTAATTATAATTGAAGAGGACTTTGATAATTTTATTTTGTGTTCGTTGTAGGTGTTGGCGATTTGTTTTTGCTGCTTGTTCCCATATTTGGCTCAGATATTCCAGATGTGGCTCGATGGAGCTTGCAGGGTACGCATTTTGCAATGTTACGTATGGTTCCGGTTAGTGAGAGTATTCAAGATCCCAGGTAGTCAATATGCGCTCCGAATGTCAACTAAGTCTTCACAATTAACCCAAATAATTTTGCGTTGATTTTTGTAACGGTTGGTAATTTATTGTTATATTTGGATATGATGGTATTTTTTTATTATTTACAGCGAAAATTACGTAAGCAGTTTTACTTACATTCATAGTCAGGAGGTTTTGACTAAGCCATATATTCAGAACATAAATATCTCTCTGTGTTTCACAAAAAAAAGACATGTGTCGTTTGCATACAGCGGTCCAGTCAGTCCAGCGGTACTTATTTCTTATAATTATGAGGAAAAACTATGGACCCAGGACCGATCCCTGAGGTACGCCGCACTGTATGCTGTCCGGGGCACTTCAATATATAATCACCAACAGATCGTCATATTTGATAAATTTGTTATCAAATATGACGATCTGTTGGTGATTGGTAAGATAAGACTCAAACATTTGGAGGCTATAGAAGTAATTCCTATGATTTTTAGTTTTTTCAAAAATAATGGAATCGCTAACAGTATCATTGCTTTTTAAAATCAACGAAACACCTAGAACTAATGGTATTGTGTCTATAATATCTTTTATTTTAGTTATTAAATCAGCGGTAGCCGAAAGCCATATTGATGCGAGTTAAGAGAGTCAATGTTTATTAAATGTTTAAATATTGATATGAGTAGTAAACTTTTTCAAAAATTTTGGAAATTATGGGCAACACTGTCAGTAGTTTCCGGCGTCAGTCCAAGTTCCAGACCTGTAATTATGGGTAACTTTCACTATTGTCAAAAAACTGTTTATGCAATAAGTTAGGTTAGATAAGATTAGGTACTTAATGCAATTAATAGATCTTGTTGTTATTCCAACAATTCCACAGAATCTATTATTTTGGATATCTCATCCTCAGTGCAATGTTCTAAACTGGTTAGTTGAAGGTCTACCGCGTGTATCTGATATCGAAGCACAAACGATTTCCATGGGTCCAGGGCATGATTCTGGAAACCCCAGTGTTGGAATTTTTTGTCGGTTCTTTTCTCATTTTTTAATTTTTTTCAAGAGTACCACAAATAGGTATCAGCTCAGTTGAGCTGATATCTATTTGTGGTTTTATTCAGATTGCTCTTTTTAGTGAAAGTAGTTAATTAATTATTTTTTTATTAAATATCTCATTGGGTTAGGTCAGAATAACGATTATGAGCAGTCTAAAGTAAAAAAACTCTTGATAAAAATGAAAAAATGAGAAAAAGCCGACGAAAAATTCTAAGCCTAGGGTGTCCAGAATCATGCCCCGGACCCATGGAAATCGTTTGTGTGTCGATGTCAGATACACGCGGTATATCTGCCGTATTTATAGTTATCTGTAGGATTAGTTTGTAGGTATAATATTCTGCACCAACAGAAATCCAATAGTATCAAAACATTTATTAAACGCGTTGCAGATTTCTGAGCCATTTGTTATTTCTTTGCCATCAAGCAAGAGTTTAGGAAGAACACAAACATCGTTTGACTTATTTTTAGCTAGGGTGTTTATCAATTTCAACATTTTTTTTGGGTTCTTACTACATTTTAAAAAAGCATCATAATATGAATTATTTTGTATGAATTAATTCTAAATGTAAAATAATGATATTTTACGTTCTACATTTTTTAGCAGCTTTGTATTTTTCTTCGTCTATCACAGTCTCAAGACTAAGGTCTATGACCAGCTAGTCTATTCTGTAAATAACCATTTCGATATCGACTTCACCTGAGTGACTAAGCTTACAAAGTGAACTTTATTTCACACATCATAAGGTCTTATATTTATACGAATTTGAAACTCACCTCGGATTACGCTGTCGAGACACGAAAATGTTGTTACAGGATAGCACTGCTGTTCGTGTTGCCAGTGATGATTTATGGAACCGTAACGTGGTCGCTCACAATGGGCCTCATTGGCAAGCTTAAAGTCACTCAAATGGCAATGGAGAGGGCAATAGCGTACCGGAATACGCAGCGTTGGAATGTCATCCAACGCTGCATCTATCGGCAGCTGGAAGGCCTCCCACAAGGTGGACCGATGATGTGATGACTTGATGAGGGTAGCGGGTAGCCACTGGATGCGAGACGCACAGGACCGGTTATTGTGGTGACATTTGAGAGAGGCCTATGTCCAGCAGTGAACGTCTTTCGGCTGATAGATGATGATAAACTATAGATAGATCATAAAAAAACTTATTTTGAAATATAATGTATTGTGGGTTTGTCTTATTTTGTAAATTAGTGCTACTGAAAAAGGTGTTTTTCGGAAGTATTAAAAACTTAAAGTAATTATATTCACTTAATGATTTATTGGTTTTTATTTGCATACAAATGTAAGCTTAATTCCATAGATAATATCTTATTCTTTACCTTTTAACACTTTTCTTCTATACCTTCACATACATAACCCGAGACTGTAAACAGAAACAAGTTCCTTGAGGTTTATAGTAACTTAAAAAGTAAACGTTTGTCCCAAGTTGCCTCGTTGGTAAGAAAACTGCGGCGCGGTCTATTTTAGTTACATCCAGTTTATGAAAAGAATAATTTCCTTTATAAATGTCGCAAGTCTTATGATCATACTTTATAGTTGACATTCCATAAATAAGTTTGAAAATAAAGCTTTTGCAGGACAATCCTTTAAAATCATTTTCATAGATAACTTTGCCATCTTTTTCAAATCCTTTTTTGTATCTCCATACATATCCGGATAAGTTTTCCATAACCGTGATGTTGGCGTTATAATAGAAGTTATCAGTATTGTTGACCAGTGCGAGGCTGACCTCAACCTTTTTCTTTTCCTCGTATGGTGGATCGGGGTCCCGGCAGAATTCGTCTCCTTTGTTAATCATTTTGTACTTCACGCAAAACACAATAGAAGATAAAAAATACTGGAGAATAATTGCACCATAAATGAGTTTCATATTTACAAAGGTTATATGTATTTTTAGATGCAGTACTTATTTACAACTGATGTACTGAGTTTTGATTGAGTCATTAGGATGTCGTTATATGCTGGTTACCTACTGATTGATTACTTTATCAATAAAACAATTTTACATTCAGTGAGCACATAATACACGAAAATGTACGTACGTTTTTTTGACGTTTTTTACAGATAGACAACAAAGGTTTTAAACTTATTTTTTTTAAATTAATACATGGAGAACCTACAGACCTAACTACAAAATAGGAAATCGAAGAGAGCACGCATAAAAGCACATTGTTTTAATTTATCGTATAGTTCGGCACTAGTACCAATTGGAGCTTGACAGGCGAACCTCCGCCGGCTCGGTATTCGTACCAATTGAATAAAAAGGTCATAAGCCTTTTTATTAAATTGTTTTAATTAACAGTCATACATAATATTTTTGAAGTAGCTTTATCAATAACGCCAATAATTACTTGGTTTTTAATCCGCTAGTTTACTATTTTTCAAAACAAAATCAACGAGCAAACCTCCGGGCAATCATATTCGCCCTCACCGAAGCGCCCTCCTTTCTTGTTCAATATCAGCGTCATCCTTCAGGTCAGACGTCACAATATGGCCACGGTATTTAAAATTTAGTACGTGCTCTAAAAACACTCCACCCAGCTTAACCGGTGGAATCTCTATCGGGCACTTGGAACCAGTTCTGAGGACCATAAGCTTGCTCTTTTTAACATTATATCTTAACCCATGAGTAAAGGCGTACGCTTCGCATATGCTTATGAGCTCCCTGAGTCCCCCTATCGACGCGCTCAGCAACACCGTGTCATCAGCATAGCTGATGTTGTTGAAACATACATCATCAACATGGTATCCCAAGGGGCGGCTGCTGAGCTCGACAGCAAGATCATCGATGTACACGTTGAAGAGCGTAATTGATGACCTGCCCTGCCTCACTCCAACCTGTACGAGTCCGACAGAGCACTTAAACATATAACATTGTTGACCTATGTCAGCCACGACAACCATGAAAATAACTACCATAATATCAAAAATCTAGAAAAATTTTCAATGTTATTTTGACTTACCTTAGTAAAATAATTTATTTATAATAAATTAAATTTATTGTAGAATTTGTTCTTAGTAACCCAAATAATATAAATTTTCGAAATTAGATATTCAATCTTTATATAAAAAAATTATTGCTGTTCGTTAGTATCGCTTTAACTCGAGAACGGCTGGGCCGATTTCGGTAATTATTTTTTTGTTTAGTTCGCCAGAATACAGTAACGATTTTAAAGCAAAAAAAATGGGTAAATCAGGTAGCCAGTTGATGGGAGCGAAACTGCGGGGCACAGCTAGTATTAAAATATTTTTTATCTATAGTAATTTGCATCGCTAAAAACTTAGTCATTAATATTTCCACGCGTTTGTAATACTAGTCAGCAATTAGTCTACCGGGCGTTCTTAATAAAAAAGCATACTTGGAGGTATGCTTTTTTTTTATTACACAGTCATTACACACATAGGTACAGTCTCGGACTTTGATTGATTAGCCACTTTCAAGTTTTCAATATTAAACCCATAAGTTTATGATACCGACTTCCTTTGAATTAGAACCTCATTAAATACGTTTCTGAAAAATCTGTGCGAATTTCTATAGCCACCTTCACAACAAATAATAAAAATTAAACTAAATTAAAAATCATGGCTCCCATATAAGAAACATGTTAGTTTTTTTCGATGTGTGGCATTTATAATAGCCTATAAAAAAATCGTAATATATAAAATTCTTCCGTTACTGAGTGACTGACAGACAACGCACAGCCGTAACTACTGGTCGAAGAAAGCTGAAATTTGGCATGTAGGTTATCTACACTCGGCAGAGAGGCACTAAGGGAAGATTTACCGAAATTTCTGCCTTGCCTACTTGCCTGCGAAGTCGCGACTCGCGGGTAAAAGCTAGTATTAAATAAAATTTATAATCAATTCTTCCAAGACGGCAAACTTTAGGTGTTATTATTAATGTTACAAGCAATAATCTGTGGTCATGGACCCGTGTCATTGATTGACACCCGTCAATCATACAGCATCCGCATCTCATCCGTCAGACAGCCTTATTTTTTAGGAAATTCTTTAATAGAAATCACACACATTAAAATAACAATTTGACAGTAAATCACGGTTATCAATATTGTTATTAAGGATTTCTAACAGAAACAAACAGTCAGAAATTTTACGTCTTTCTACCAGTGGTAGCAGATGATACTTTCTACAGAGTCTAAGATAATCGATCGACTGATTTGGAATCTTTGCATAAAAGTAAAGATATTTCATGAAACGTCTTTGGATGATTTCAATGTTTTCAATATATTTATGATGATGACGTGGATTCTATATTTTAGAAGCACACTCTAAATGGTCTGACATAAGTTTAATAAAATATCAATAACACTTAGAGAGACGTATTATAAACTCAAGCAGTTTAAAAGCTTTTTGGACAATTGAATCAATGTTTGTGTCAAAAAGTAACTCACTGTCTTCATGGACGCCCAAGTCCACAAAAGCACATGAACTGGCTAGAAATTCACGTTTTAAGATCCAGTTTATCAGCTCAACAATACTCTTCAAGCAGATACAAGTCAGCCTGAAGTGCTAGACTTTCTTCGAGCGTTAAAATAGTGGTAAAAAGAATCATGTCATTAGCAAAGCATAATAGATGGATGAATGGAGACACTGATAGATGTCGTTGACATAGAAAACAAAAAGGACCAAGCAACGAACCTTGAGGCACTCCGCCGGGCACATTTAACCAACTAGACATAATTATAATTATTAATTACTACTGCTTATGTTCTGTTATTAATGTAAGAAGAGAACCACCTCAAGAGGTCTCCACGGATGCATATGTAGTTTAGCTTCTTTATCAAGGTATCGTGGTCGATGTTATCAAATGCTTAGAAAAAATAAAAAAATCTGTTTGTTGGAATACAACTGGTTATAGACAATGCTCTTAAATATTTTAGTTATATTATTCTATATATTATTCTCAAATATAATGCACAGATCCAAGTGCCTTTAATTAGGTATCTCGATTTTAGACCCCTTTTTTGTGCGGGTGTAATAAAAGCAGATTTCCATACTTTGGGGACAATCCCTTGAGTCAAAAGATTTGGAAAACAAAATTGAGATAAGGAAGGCTTAATTAGAAATTTAGATGGAATGTTATCAGGGTGGATGGAATGGATCCAAGTTACGTAGTAAACCGGGCACAACTTCAACATTCACTTCTAGGTGACAAATCTCAGATGACTTACTATTAGAATCGAATGAAGGGGGATTGAGGAAAGTCGAAATGATATAAAACGATATAGCCTCACCAATAGAATCTCCAGTGAGTGATTACTAGCATAAACTGTTCCACTAGGCAAAGGCCTCCCTCTATTCCTTCTCAAGGTTCGGTTTTGTGATGCTATATTAAGTAATGTCAGGTACCTCCTAGGCAAAACAGTTGAATGTCAATAGAGAAACCTGGAAATTACATCAATAAGACAAAAAGGCAAAAATAACCTAAAATGATGTTTTTCTTTTCGAGTCGATGGTTAGCTCCCTAGATCGTTTGGGCCCAGTAGATGGCTACGGTAATAATATTATCGCTGACATTAATTAAATCCCCCAAAGTACAGATGTAAGGGCACATATGGCTTATGAAATCCAAATTGTGATGCTCTAAAACAAAAAGTTAGTTTATACCTTTAGGATCACAAAAACACCCATTTCTTTATGCTATATTAGACCTTGGTAAACAAAATACGGGATTGTATACAAAAACAGGTTCCTTTAGAATTATAATAACTTAAATAGTAGACATTTACGCCAAGTCGCCTTGTTGGTAAGAAGTTTACAGCACGATCTAGTGTAGCGATTTCCAATTTGTTAACAGAATAATTCCCTTTATATATTTCACAGGTATCACGGTTAAACTTGATCGAAGAAAGCCCGGTAAGTACTTTAAAAATGAAACTTTTACAGGTTAATCCTTTAAAGTCGTTTTCGTAATAGATTTTTCCAGATTTTTCAAAACCATTTTTAAATCTCCATGTATATCCTGACAAGTTTTCTTTTACAGTAAAGTTGGCTTGGTAGTATAAGCTGTCAGTGTTGTTTACTACAGTAATGCTCGTCTCGACTTTTTTATCTTGTTCGTATGGAGGATCCGGATCTAGACAAAACTTATCACCTTTGTAAATCATTTTGTACTTCACACAAACCACGATTGTTAGAAGCTCACAGACGAAAATTACACCAAGTTGATTTTTCATATTGACCAAAACTGAGTACGTACAGTCACAATATCAATAGACAAATGAATTGCAGTATCGTTCAAATCACTGATAAATATCATATCAATACACATAATTTCACAGTCAATGAGCACATAAATGTACTAGATGAATGAATTGTATTTAAATAGTTCCTTCCTGGTGATAAAATACCAGTATAAGTAGGTAAAGTATTTTTTTCCAGTGACAAAAGCAATTATTCGCCTCACTGCTCATTCGTAGCAGGTGCAGCAGACGCAGAAACACAAGTTGATTTATTGAGGAACACCATGTGGGAAGCTCTTCACTATACACAAGTTAAATCATGTAGCATAATAAGTTTGAACTTTATAAAAATATTGTATGTTCAGATTTATATAATTATATGTAAGTTATTGAGACTATGTGTGAGGTAGATCAACATCTCTTAATTTTTGAAAGTATCTTATGTCAAATTAGTTTGTTCAAAGCAAGTTCACAAGTTAAAAAACAACTTTTAACTATAGATAAATGAAAACATTTTCAAAGACCAAATAAAAAAAAATTGATCTGCCACCAGAACCGAATCACATAACAATAAATATTATAATTTATAACATGGTGTTGTTACTAGCACACGTTTGCTGCTTTTGCAGCGCACCTCTCTTCGCTCGCTTTGCTATCCGATTAGACGGGTGACTTTAAAATTGGTGTTTTAAAGGAGACACTTCTGATTAACTAAATAACAAAAATGTGTTGCGGAAAAAGAGTAATAACTTTTCTCACCATATTTATTTGCTGATATATTATGGTGACAAATATTATAAACTTGTTGTCAAAAAATATTGGTATCCTTGAGAAAAGTCTCAACAAAACATAGTCGGTCCTATAGCCGGACGTGGAATTCTCGTATCCAGACTAAAAAAGAAACTACAGTTGGTTCTACTACCTATTTCCATTATAGCAGTCGTCAAATGTGGACTGGTAGAAAATGCTTAAGGCATTAAGTCCACCTCTGTACGTAAAGTATTAAATAAAGAAACATGGTAGACCCAGCATACACTACTTCTTCCACAGAAACAGCATTGACTTGTATAAAGTACAGACATCTGAGCCAATTGAGTACCCATTACGCATCATTCTGAGAAAGAGTTGATGTATACGGTACCTTATCTTAATTGTAGTCAAAATAATTCTAGCTAAAACTATTTGTTGCTATATTTCTACTTGAGAAAATAATAAAAATCAAATTTCTTTAAACTTTTATTAATAATACACGTGCTTGGATACAGAAAGAAGTTGCCTTCGGTTTATAGTAGCTTAAATAAAAAACATTGATCCCAAGTCGTCTTGTTGGATAAAAATTCGTGGCACGATCTAATTTTGTTAGTTCCAATTTGTTAAAAGAATAATTTCCTTTATGGATCTCGCATGTCTGAGGGTCAAAATTTATTTTCGCGATTCCATATATTAATCTAGGGACAAAAGTTTTGCAAGACAATCCTTTGAAGTCATTTTCATATATAATGTTGCCAGATTTCTCGAATCCATTTTTGAATCTCCAAGAATATCCCGAAAGGTTTTCTTTGACAGTGAAGTTACCTTTGAAGTAGACATTATTACTGATATTCACCACTGCAAGGTTAACATCAATCTTTTTATCTTCTTCATATGGCGGATCTGGATCTGAGCAATAATCATAACTTTTAAAAATTAGTTTGTATTCTTGACTATTCACAATTGCTTCAAGTTGTAGGAGAACTATTACACCAAAAAAAAAATTCATTTTAAATGTTTTTTTTTTTTTATAATTCTCGGCCGAGTGTTTACGTCAAATTTTAAAGCTGTAATAAAACGTTTTTTACTATGCTGTTCATTTTAGGGCAGTTAATGTTTATCAGATATTGTGAAAACTATTGAACACATTCAAAGGAGAATGCCAGAAACTCTATAGAGCTTTGACCCATCAAATAAAAGTTGGTTTACAAGCACGCTAAATGTAGCATTCTATTGCTGCTTTATTAGTGATAAATAAAAACATGTTCAAATGCCTGTAGCACTTGCGGTTTTTGTTTAAATCTGAGAACAATATTGTTACATTTAGGCTAGGTACCTTAAGTTTAGGTTAATTGCAGTTTTATTGTAGAAATGATTAAATAAGTGCTGTATATTGTTACAATGCTATCCTAGGGTGATTGGCTATGATTTTGGTGTAGTGCCACTCACATACATCACTCCCTGATGTATGGGAGTGGCATTACACCAAAATCCACTTTAATAATACTTTTGACTTAGGTCGAAACATCCTAACTGTTGATCGGTAATAAAATAAAACAAGTTATATAAGTGATTGATTTATTAATCTTCAAACGTTAATAAAACACTATCAAGAAAAACTGCCGGCTGATCAATATTGTCTTGATGACGTGCCCAACCAAGGTACCATATAATGGTCATACAATAGACCAGACCTGTCAGACCTGTCCAATAGTGACAAATGTGATGGCATCTCGTCTACATTTTCAAACTCCATTAAGTCTGCATTTCTTTCCATAACACGAATTAAATCCTCTATTTGTTGAGGTATAAAGCTACTGGTTAAGTTATTATTGTTATTCAACAATGACCATTTGTTGCCATATAAATGTGTTTCACAGACACGGGAGTGAATTGGCACATATACATGATATTGCTTAAGAAGCATGACCTTAATTAGCAAAGGAATTAAGTTTCCAGATTGATTAGCACAGCCTTGAAAAATACAATGCCTAGAAGTATTTGCTGCACATTTATAATGTGGTAAAATAATATACGCTGTAGTTTCAGCAACTTCCATTGGAACCTGTTGTTCTTGAGGTGGAGGTAGGGGTGGTGGCACTGGTATTTCTTGATGAGGCACTGGCAATTGCTCTGGATTAACTGGCTGATTTGCAAGATCAGCATGTTCATCTGTGCCTGCTTGTCCTCTTAAAACATCTTGTGATATTTGGCAATTAGCACGCATCCAACACAGATGGCATACAAATGCATATCTTTATATCACCTACAAGTAAATAAAACATTTGAATACATAATAAATAACTTAGTTCAAGATATTTTTCAAAGTTTTTTAAAAAGGCAATCTAGACTTTGACATAGGCAATAATTATTTTATGAGGCCCGGCCGTTATGAAAAAATATATTTCCACGTGAGCAAGGAGTCATATTGTTTCACGGAACAGGGAAAGTGATTAACACATTACTACTGACCTCATTGTGAATATCCCATTAAAGTATAGTAGCTATTAATGGATCACTGGCTTTGACTGTTTTATGATATCTCACACGTCTTCTTGTTTCGGAAACAGAGCGTCCACAACCACATCCAAGACAAACATGTGTATGACCTAGATCTCTTTCAGCATTCACATTCCCGATTCTACAATGCTGGTCTAGCCGCAAAAAGCACTCTTGACAGATTTCAGCTTCTGGTGGAAGCTGTAGGGCAAGAAACACATTAGTATATCCATATATTAGGTCCAGATAAAGAAATGCCTAACCACACATAACCCCCAACATATTAACTTGACTATTTTGCCTATTATACTCGTTTTTCAAGATATTTTTAGGGTTACAAGCCAAGCCAAACCGCAGTTAGTTAGTACAGCACTTAATTATTATTTAGGATTTTTTGTAACGGTCAAATACGATCAATAAATAACGTAGTGTCTACATACCTGTTGCAACGATTACCATTTTGCGGGAAGAGTTTGCAGTGCAGATTGTATTGAAGACACAACATGTCTTAGCATCCTGTCGACGCACAAGTGCATTATTGCACTTCAACATCGTCAACCAAGTCAGAAGCAATGATCAGTTCCATAGCAAGTGGCACAAAGTCGGCGAGTGGGCGAGATCGAGTCCGTGTCCAAAACCAAAAATCGTCGTGATAATATAACAGTAATATTATGATCAAAGAGAGATAAGGGAACGTAAAAAACAAACTGCAATGCAATTGCAAACAGAACAGAGCGAATGTCAATGAATGACTTTTTGACATAACGATTAGCGCGTCAATGACGTTTCGTTACTATTTCACATAATCACTAACGCTCAAATGCGAAAAAATGATTAGAATTATACATTCATAATATTAAATATTAAAACAATATTTTCATTAACTGTGTATATTTAAACCAAATACATACTAAAATCCGTACATAATATATTACTAGATGTATTTTTTTCTTATTAAAATTAAATGACTCGTTTTGTTCCGCGTGTATGCGTACTACGTAACGCAGATGGTCGCGATAAAAACAGGAAATAGGACTTGGATTTTTTTAATTCCTTTTAACTGTAACTTTTTATCCGCAAGTGCAACAGAATAACAGTTAAGTAATCAAGGGTCTTAATTTCATTGCATAATTTTGGTTGATTTACATTTTTTGTAAATTCTCAAAGGGTGGGGCAGGATCTGTCATTGTCATTTAAGCTGCGTTTAAATTTAATTATGCTTCAATACGGAGTTTTATCGTGATAACATTATATCTGTTTATATTTCAAAATAGTTTGACAAAATTATTAGATTTTAATATAAAAAGCATTCATTATAGTGCTTCTTTTATTAGGTACTAGCGACCCGCCCCGGCTTCGTTCGGGTCGAATATATATATAAAATTTATCGTAACGTACTTATAAGTACGGATTAAGCTGTCGCGCTGAAAAGCACGTTTTTATTAAGAACTAGCTGACCCACGCAACTTCGTCTGCGTCACATTTTCCATGAATGCTCGGCTCCTTTTAGTCTTAGCGTGATGATATGTAGCCTATATCCTTCCTCGATACATGGGCTATTTAGTACTGAAATAATTTTTCAAATCGAACCAGTAGTTCCTGAGAATACCCCCTACATACAAACTTACAAACATACAAACAAATGTTACCTCTTTATAATATTAGTATAGATAAGTCATTGTTATTTTCCTCGCTAGAGACGCTTTATAGGCACACGCGCATAGCCGGCCCCCCGGCCGGTAACGCCGCAACCACTGTATTTTAAATATGTAATTTCTCCGAAAATATTCATTTAAATAACAAGCTCTAAAAGGCCATATTGATCTATATTAAATGCACAATGTATTTAAGGTACTTAGTTGCATAAAGATTAATGCTGTATTGCTTAAAATCGCTTCGTAAATAAGCCATTATTTCTCATAAAAAGTAAAGGATAAAAATGGTTATTGTGGGTTATCCGTAAGAGATAGATATAGACTATCGAGGACAAAAAGTCAGCGATAGTGTATGTATGTATAGACCGTTTTAAAATCTAACTCTATCTCGTAGGGTTCAGCCAGCATTTGCAACATAAGCGAAAAAAAATGTGTTAATTTACGACATCACATTAGAAACCTCTTTAATTATAATTGTTTTCTACTGTATTATGCATATACATGCTGTATTATGATACATACAAACTTTCCTCTGGAATCACTCTATCTATTAAAAATAACCGCATCAAAAAATCAATAAATCCATGTTCTCGTTGTTTTATTCAACAATTTAGGTAGGTACATATACGTAATTAACTTATCAATAACAGTTTGTAACTCAATCATAATGATTACTCTGATTGCACTGCTATCCAAACTGTCCTACAAACAAATGGGTACGTTTTCATTGGTTAGTTCATCAACATTAAGGTAATCTAAGCTTTGAGTGAGGATCTTAGTTTTGCTGATTAAGAAGACACGCGGGCGGAGAGACTATGTAATGTTTGATATATTAACCAAATAAGCAATAAAACCCTCAAAAAATGCTCAAAATTGTCCGATAGACCGCTGTCAGCAGAGCCCTAGTGTACAAATTTGGCAAATATTAATGAAAAAAGAAAAAAGCATAAGCGCACAGTATACATAATTATATTGAATAAGAAGGATGCGTGCGCTTCTAAAATTAGACATTTGGACGTTTTCATTTTTTTCGCCATCACTGGCAGATCCCCTCAAAATACCGTGCCCCGATTTTGTAATTATGGCACCATAATTGGCTTAGGATAAGAAGCGGGAAAGTCTCCGACCAGTAAAAAATCTCAAGTTTTGAACGTTTTTTCTTTTTCTGCATTCTTTTTATTAAAGTAGCTATCGTCTGCCTAGCTTTAGTAATAAATAAATAATGTTTATTTCCAATAAAAATCTTGTTTATTTGGATCAGCTCCCAGTCAAACCGGGTTCAGCTAAATACCAGTGGTGAAGCGTCATTGCCTTTTCAATATGAAAAATAAAATAACAATAATTTAGGATTTCTCCATATAATAGAATATGTTAGTATTTCAAATTAAATATTTTAACTTCTCAATTGATGAATCCTCGCACTACCTTTATTGATGCAGCGCCCATATATCTGAAACTTTCTTGAGATTTCTTGCAAGGGCCTATAGATGGCGTTAGCGAGTGCTGACAATCTCCCGTTACCGTTCGAATATGTCGGTCATTGCGCGCCTACGCGCTCCGCTAAAATAATTCCTTTTTTGGTGAAATCAAGACGATACTCGTAAAATAATTGGACCTGCATCACATCATGCATCACTGAATCTGCCTCAATTATAGTGCAGTGTTGATTTTTGGAGTTTCAACCATCCCATCGGTGGATTTAAGAAGATTTGGCTCGCCGGCCGGCAACCCATACCTACGAGCGGTGCTTGAATGAAGTATTTCGCCACTCCCTGGGTCTGAGTGGGATCTCTGGATTGCCAAGGTACGTGGGCATGTTTTGTTGCTAATAATTCTCTGGTGGTGGTTTGTCGAGGATTCATCGTTATGAAAATTGAATTATTTTGAGGTCCGCCATTACACATAAAACTTAGGTTCTAAAACCTTCACAAAGGTGCAGGCTATTTACACGCCCCACCAACCAGTAAATTACCTTTGCTGAAGTACTTAATATTGACAAAAATAATTCAGAATAACAAAAACGTTCAAAACTGAAGGTGTCCTTTTTCTGGATCCTTTAATAATGATTTTTTTCGTAAAAATCATTCTGGGGGTGAGAGTACAAAACCAACTCAGAATTCGCGAAAAAAATGACTTGTTCCCGATGTTAATTTGTGAAGCTGCATGTATGAATTTCCTACTGAACAGCTAATGTTTTTTTTTTGTATCTCAACCCAACAAGGTGAATGTATCGTAGTGATAGTGAACTTTTTTTTATGGATGGGAAATCATCAAATTACTCTTTCGAACAAATCCCACTACCATCGTAAGCACTGGACCTAGCGGGCACCGTCTTCTATGCTAACATCATTGAGGCGCGCAAAGAACTCAGCGCGCCTCAGTGATCGGACGGCGAGCCACCCTAGGCTTACCGTCCGCAGGCCCGCGAGTGAATTTTAACCCGCATATACCCATTAGTATTCATACTCATGAGTCTTTATTCCTTGACATTATTACCAGTGAATTTTTAAAATATTATTAGTTAAATAGATATGCTTAAACATACTCCGTATGAAGGTGCAAGTTTCACAAGTCAGAAAGTTCCTTGGAAGATTGCAGTCTGACTGACCTCTGTATTCAGCAAAAGACAAAACGTCATGGTCGAATATTAAGGGACCAAAAACACGTCATGTAGAAATAATAGTAAAAGTTGGTTTTATTGCTAGCATAATAAACTTTTATTAAGCTAATTTAAAACTTCCTCGTTAGTTTCAAGAAAATACCAAAACTATAACTAGATTTTTTATTCAACCAAATTCAAATATGTGAAACTACAATGACATGATCTTCTCATAAAACGTGTTCACATTTGAGTTATGAGAGATATCAAACAACACCGTAAAATTTCGGCATCCTTATGCGACACACGAATACGGATATTAGGAAACATCACTAGCCCCAAAATAAAAACATGGAGATGACAATAAAACTCGCAATAATACGCAATGTAGTCTCATAAAACCGTAGAGTTGCTTTGTTTACAGCTTTTCGACAAAATGAAAGTATGAAGTAATTTTACGGCCGACATCTTTTATGATGGCGGCTATCAAAACAAACTTGAAAATTTGTTGAGGAACGGAGGAGGAATACTAAGGAAGATCATACATTTCGAGCAGCGGGAAGGAAGTTCTGCCTCTTTTCCGGGTCCCCTTTGCCATCTGTGTTCTATGTCGAATATAAAAACGGGATAAAAACTAGCTTAAGTATGTAGTAGTGTAAAGTGACTTGAAATAGATTTAAAATAACTAGTTGTTTCTTATATTTGCAGAAAACGCTTTACAGAAAAAAAAATTACTTAAAAAAATATGTATAATTGAGCAATTTCTATCAAGATGCAAGTTTTTTTTTACTATTGTCTAGCTGACCCGCGCAACTTCGTCTGCGTCATATTTTCCATAAATGCTCAGCTCCTATTTGTCTTAGCAAGATGATATAAATAGCCTACGCCTTAACGCCTAAGCCTTCCTCGTTAAATGGGCTATCTACCACTGAAATAATGTTTCAAATCGGACCAGCAGTTCCTGAGATTAGCGCGTTCAACCAAACAAACAAACAAACAAATTATTCTGATTTATAATATTAGTATTATTTAGTAGAGATAGGCATGCGTTTGACCACTATCTCACCAGATGACTCTGATAATTGGGAAAGAACAAAAATAATAATTAGTTAGTAAAGAGTTTATGATGTGCTACTCATCCTCATATAGTTAACTAAGTAACTATTAACTTAACTTATTAACTTACTACTTACTTACTTATTATTAACTTTTTTATTTTTGTTATTTTTAGTGTAGTAAGTGTTGATTCCTATGCGTCATGCTTGGCGTGAATAAACTATTTTTCTTTTCTTTCTTTCTTTCTTAACACCAGCAGCTATTCCATGAACTAATGTAATAAAGAGATTTGCCAAAGTTTACTCTTTCCACCGTTTCCACTAAAATAGACAAGTCCATTCAATCGCTTGTTAACTTGAGATCGACCCTCGTTAGGTTTCTACACTTCTAATTAAATTAAAACTACCCAAATCATTTGCTAGAAATACTTCGACTTCAAATTTTCTCTCCCTTAGGTACACTGCGGCCACAATACAGACTGGTGCAGAAGCTCGACTCAGAACAACATACACAAACCAAGGTGAGACCTTGCATGGGAACTAAGCCAGTACAAACTATTAAACATACAATACCGTTGTTTGCGTTTATTTTGAAGCGACATAGCCACTAAACCAATAAAACCGCCTTACCAACCGTCATTTTTTGTCCGACTAGTGACGAATTTACACATACTTTTTATGCATATGACGAATACACTTTCAATGTATGGAGTTTACAAAATGTGACGAATTTACTTTGTGGCGAATGTACAATAACCCGTTCCTTTTTACTGGTTTCGCATAAAACCTCTTATCTCACACGACATAAATTAAACAAGTTCCAAAATTTTTTGTACTGCACTGACACCGAAAAATAAATACATAGACAATGTGTTACTAGGGTGTGTGAGGTTGTTAGACTTTACTGCCACACTATAAGAAAAAGACCGATCTATTGCGGCTTGCGTAATCTTTTGACATTTTGAGTTGCATGCTAGTCAACAAGTTTTAATTTATAATCCCTGGTGCTTGGCAACTGGGCTTAACCCAGTTGTATATGTCCCTTGGTGCCTATTGGCGTAACTCAAATCTGTCTCCTGCTTGATAAGGAGGGAATTGGAAATTATATTTATTTTTTTCCTACTCCTCCGCTGTACTTTCTGATTAATTTCGATGCGGGATCCAAGACAGTTGAATCGTTTCTCCGGGACTTGTCGGGCATCATTAGCTCGGCGTTTTTCTGGTGGTCGCCACTGTTGATTCTGGCTTTCAGGAGTTGCAGTGGTTGGGAATGTGTGGCGGGGTTGTCTAGTCAACAAGTTTAAAAACGTGTTTATTATGATAAAGCTCCTAAAAATATGAGCGATGGCTCAGGAAAATGTATTCAAAATACCGCGTGTATCTGACATTGACGCACAAATGATTTCCATGGGTCCAGGGCATGATTCTAGACACCCCAGTGTTGGAATTTTTCGTCGGTTCTTTTCTCATTTTTTCAAGAGTACCACAAATAGGTATCAGCTCAGCTGAGCTGATATCTATTTGTGGTTTTATTCAGATTGCTCTTTTTAGTGAAAGTAGTTAATTAATTATTTTTTTTTATTAAAAATCTCATTGGGTTAGGTCAGAATAACGATTATGAGCAGTCTAAAGTAAAAAAACCCTTGAAAAAAATGAAAAAATGAGAAAAAAGCCGACGAAAAATTCTAAGTCTAGGGTGTCCAGAATCATGCCCTGGACCCATGGAAATCGTTTGTGCGTCGATGTCAGATACACGCGGTATGTATTAGCTCGTAAAACATTGCAATTCAACGCTGAAAATGGGGCTCCGACCTTCAATAACGATATGGGCACGCTACCGCTTCAGACAGTGTACCAAAAAAAAAACCACATAAAATATTCCTTTTCTTGTACCAAGTATTAATTAAAAATTTTGATTAAATTATGGTATTATCCAGACATTTGAAAGAACAAATCCTCGTTAGGAAATAAAAATTGAAGTAAATTTTTCAAAAAGGTATACTATTGTAATTAACAATATTTTTTTTCCATTCTCTGTTATCTTAAATGCCTACATAAAAGTTTAAATAATTAACCTAAATTTTGGCTTCGTGGAGCCCTTTGTATAAATAAACTTAACAATATCACGGAATAAAAGTTAGTTATAGTTTAACATTTTGCTTATAATGACTTTTTAAAGTTAACAACATTTCGTAGACTTTTCCTTTTTTTGTGAACCACAGCTGATGCTGGCGGGCAACTCTAGCAGACCAAAATTAGGGTCTCCTAATTTCAACTGTCTAGTAGAGAGGCCCATTTTACCTCATCGAGTTCATCATCATAATTTCAGCCAATTGCCGTCCACTGCTGATCGTAAGCTTCCCCCAAAAAGCGCCAAACATCCCGATCTTGAGCAGTCATCATCATCATCCGCTGCCAGCCACCTTCTTTAAATCATCGATCCATCGTGCCGCAAAGGCGTCCCACTCTACGTTTGCCCATACGCTGTCTACACACACACACACACACACACACACACCCTCACATATAAACACAGTCACACACACACACATATACACACAGTCACACACACACATATACATACAGTCATACACACACATGTCTGCTCCATCGACCGTCGGTCTGTCTGCAGACATGGCCGGCCCACTTCTATTTTAGCATTAAATCCTCATCGAGTTACCGAATGAAAATAAGTTCTTATGACATTTCAGACAATAACCTGTACTATTACGCTGTTGGTCTGCTAGCATGCAGCCTAGCAGTTAATTTTGAGAAGAATTTTATTACAGACTGATCAACTAAATGAATTAGGGAGGAACCGGTTCAAGTGGCATTGGTGACTAAAACCTATATTTACAAAGAGGCACACGGCGTATTTTTAACGCGCCGACGATGCACGTAATTCTTAGGCAACAATGCCTTATCCACATGAAGTAATAGCGATTTAAACATTTTCGCGAATATATTCCATCCAAGCATTTCGATAAATCATGTAGTTGGGCGATTTTAATCATTATGTTGTTAAAGTTAAAAGGCTAATAATTACAATTTTTAAAATTGTATATTACATAAAACACGATTCCTTAAAATAACCAAGTTAGATTAATAATAAAAAATGAAGTAAACAGGTTACTAAGCGTAAGCGTTTCCATCGTAGACTTTGCCTCTGTCATCTCTGACCTAGATTAAAGTCAAGAGCAAACCCATCTAATATAAAAAAAGTTTAGAAATATTTGTCACTGCTATTAGGCGTAGACTGACTTAGATATTAAGTGACAATTTAGATCAATTGATTCCATTCCACGACTTCCACGAAGTAACTATATTTTACTTTGCGTGTCATTTAAAAGCCGTCCGACTTTAATCACAACAAGATAATGATTAAAATAGCTTATCTATATAGTGGACTAGCTGACCCACGCAACTTCGTCTACGTCACCTTTTCCATTAATGCTCGGCTCCTTTTAGTCTTAGCGTGTTAGTATATAGCCTATAACCTTCCCGGATAAATGGGCTATCCAATACTGAAATAATTTTTCAAATCGGACCAGTAGTTCCTGAGATTACCCCCTACATACAAACTTACAAACATACAAACTTACAAACAAATGTTACCTCTTTATAATATTAGTATAGATAAGGCAATGTCAGGCACAGACTGTACGTGCGTTTTAGCTGGTTCTATAAAGTCAACCTTCTGTAAGTATCTTTCTTTTGCCTCGGCCGTACAAATATAATCACTTCAGCTTTGACTCATCGAGCACCAATCGAGAGCCCTTAGATGTCATAGCCAACATTTCCTTTGTTGCGTGTTACCAATAGCTTTTACTGAAGCCGATTACGGGTCTCATCAAAATATCGGCAATTTTTAGACGTATTTTTTACGGAAAAGGAAAATTATCGTATGCTACAAATTGTCATTGATACAAAAGCCAAATCAGTGATTGTTGGATGAACCTATAACATTATTAGATATAAAAAAAATATTACCTTACGGCGCCACCTACAGGAATACGTGTCTGGCGGCGATATTTCGCCACTTCAGTCTATAACAACTCTACGAACGTGTCTCTTCAAAGCGATATTATTGCGACAATTCGACGAAGGTCCATGATGAACAAAAAGTCAACTCACAGCAATGAAGTTTTTCTGAAATCACGTGTACCAGGTGGCACCACTGAGTTGTCAAGTCCAAGCACCTGTCAAAAGGCACTTATGTTTTCCGACTTTGTTTAATTACGTCATGTTTGCTCTATAACTATTTTTCAAAGTAGAGCAGTTGTCGCTCACTCGCTCGTCAAGGAACAGACTTAAATGTCGCTTTTCAGCAATTTTTCGTTTGAGATAATAAATATTTTTTTTGTCTAATTAAATCTGGCTTGGGAACATAACGAACTACGCCTTTGGAAAATGTGTAGAAAATTCAGTTAAAATATAATTTATTATGTATGTTTATTAAATAAATAATTACATTTGGCAATGTGACTAAGGCACACTTCGCATTGAAATTAATGACTTACAAACACACTCTATTATAACCAGCGGTAATTTACTTTCTTTGAAACAAACATTGGAATTTCCGGGCTAAGATTGTAACTTCTGCCTACGAAATACAAACAATTTTGAAAGGATTCATTAACATTATTTAATTATGATATGACGCAAACATGAAACCATTGTTTTGTTATTAAAAGTAAAGGTTTAGAGGTTACTGATTCTTGTGCGTTTTCAGGGTTTTTTTTTAATCAACAAAAAAGTTTGTCTAATGCGTATTACATAAATATATTATTAACTAGATGACCCGCGCAACTTCGTCTGCGTCACATTTTCCATTATTGCTCCGCTTCCATTATTGTCTTAGCGTGATGATATATAGCCTATAACCTTCCTCGATAAATGGGCTATCTAACACTGAAGGAATTTTTCAAATCGGACCAGTAGTTCCTGAGATTAGCGCGTTCAACCAAACAAACAAACAAACAAACTCTTCTGCTTTATAATACTAGTATAGAGTATAGATAATACTAGTATAGATGTCTCGCATTGAACGAGAAGAGACGATGGTCGATTATTATTTGACTACTCACTCTTTTAAAATACGATTAGTCAGCTTCCAGGAAAGCATGCTCATTGTATTATAATAATTTTAATTGCTTACTCTAATTTTACTAGTAGTAGTAGTAGTTTCATTTGTTATGGATAATTTCTGGCCCTGGGCTAGTAATGACATATCATAGGGTCACGGAGAATTGAACAGTTATGAAAACAGAAAGTAATTGGGGACGAGGAGATCTTGGAAATGATAACAACGTCACCGGAGCAACCAGCCGAAAACCTATTTTAGCTTCGATGACAATTTCTTGGATAGTGTGAATTGTCAGTTGAATGCCTTTGAAAAGTTTTAAGGAAATTAAATATCTGAATAGAAGTCTTGACTTGCTTTGATGATGTGTGTCTTTTACTTCCCTGGCCGTTTTCATGGAAATATATTCCTTATTTTCCCCAGAAACATGGTTGCTTCTTGGTCGGTGGATTCCCCGTACCGACACAGACGAAATTAATTTATATTGTGAAGCAACGGGACAGCACAATCTATTTTCTAAAATAACCTAACCATCTTCTTAATTGTGGAGTATGCCGTCAGCATTTCTTCGATCTTTGGATGGTGTCTGCATGGAATTACTACAGAATAACACCGTACAGCTGCCATCGGCCAGACGTTTTGCCTATGTCGCGCAAAGTCCTGTCAACTGCTTCTACAACTTTGCAGTTAACCATCATGCACTCGTTCCAAATGACTAAAGAAATTATTTTTATTTTTGAGACCTAATTTGTGTCATCGGTTGCGTGTCATATATCATATAAAGTTATTTGTTACATTTTCATTTTAATAACGTTCACAAGATATAATAAACGTGAGATATACTAACTATTTATGTAATATCTTTACATATAACATTTATATACTCTAAAACTTATTTCGTATAACATTATTGGATATAATGTTCATTTAATCGAAAAACAGTCTATCGTTAAAAATTAATATATTGGTTTTTTTTTTATCTTTGTTTAAGGGGACTCGGTCAACAATGACGATGTCGCCCAAATTAATATATTGTCTTAAAAAGGTTTTGAAATGTTGTCGGATAATGTTTTATTACAAAAGTTAGTGAAACGAATCGCTGCAAAACCGACTCAACGAAGTCTTGTCTGCCCTACCCCTGGAGTGTAATTTAAACCCGCGTAGGCGTGGAGGGGCGAGGCAGCCCGCGAGCTAAGGAACATGTGGTTTTAACGCCCGGTTTAAGCAATTAAACTATCTGCGACGATAAGCTCGCGTGGGACTGCCAGAGTCCCGCAGCGCCGCCGGCGCTGTGACAGAAACCATGCCTGCTGCATGTTCACTAGCATGCGACATGCTTGCTTGCATGCTGCATTCTTGCTTGTCAAGTAGTAGGTATATCTACTCATGCAATTAAAAATGATATTTGTTAAGCTACCACTTACCAATAATAGGCTATCCATCATCCACAAATTGTAAAACTATTTAGTCCGTCAGTTAGAGTATTGAAAAATAATGGACACGTATTTTTTGTTTTTGTAAATCAATGAATATAGACAAAGATAAAACGCATCAAAACTCGGGAGTGGGGGCCCGTGACATCACGACCCGCTAAAAATTATGCCAGGGCGTGACGTATTGAGAATTTTAAAAGCGTCGTAACTTCGTCAATTTTGGTTCCCGTAACAAAAGAAAAATACTGATCAAATATTTTTTGATAATCTAACTGACGGACTAATTAGATTTTTTCAGGACACAAGCCTATTAGACCAGGCTAAGTTATAATGTGGTTTATGCAACTTTGCTTTGTGTTTTTAACAAGACGTTCATATTAGACTATCTCTATGAATATGATAAAAAACGTCTTGTTTATTTTTTTTTAATTGTATACCTAAAAGTTTTATATTTAATGGATGTTATGCTTATAAAAATTAGTTTTTTTATTATATCAATCGTTTATTATATTAACTGATCATTATATTATAAGTTGTAAATATTAGAGATTTTGTATTTTTGTCATATATTACTTACCCGAATTATCTCGTAATCGGGTGTCTATTTATTACTTTGTATACATTTTCTGTACACCAAATTTTAAAAATAGGTACTTATATAAACGTTTACCTGGTCTAAATTAAATTAAAAATAAACATGATTCATAGTAGTGGGTAAGAAATATATGGTATACTTATTATTTTATTTATTTCAAACCAGGAAAGCAAATCGAAACAATTCAAGTTTTTAGAACACAGATGTTTTTATCAGTACCTGTTTTTAAAGTAATAAATTGACATTCGATTACCCGAGATGATTCAACTCTTTTCGTCTTAAAAGTCTTGACTTTCCTATCATGGACTTCTAATGACCACACGCCTTTTGACGAATGTTCCAATCTTACTGCCTCGATTTAAAAAAATAAGATCAAATACATAACGCCATCTATGAAATATGAATTTGAGCTGTGGAAATATAAGTTCGGAGTTTGTTTGTATATTTATTAATCGAAATATTTTATTCATTCACACTCATGACATTCATTACGATATATTTTAAAGGTATTAAAAGAATCAACTATAAAATATTTAAGAAGCTTTAAAAACTCACTACTAATCTATACTAATATTATAAAGCAGAAGAGTTTGTTTGTTTGTTTGGTTGAACGCGCTAATCTCAGGAACTACTGGTCTGATTTGAAAATTTCTTTCAGTGTTAGATAGCCCATTTATCGAGGAAGGTTATAGGATATCATCACGCTAAGACAAAAAGGAGCAGAGCAGTAATGGACAATGTGACGCAGACGAAGTTGCGCGGGTCAGCTACAAATTTATTTTGGTGTTATTCTCATGCTGTCGTTAACACCACATATTTCGGTAAATTTTTGGCTTTACTGCTAACTGCATTACGTAATAATACGTTGATTTCTTTTAGAACCTTGCCTCAGTCCCTATCAGGTTAATGTGTTAAATTTATCTACATTGGTTTTGCCTTTTTGTGATGCAAACAAAGAAGAATACAGATAAACAGACATGTTTTTTTAATATTGCGTGATAAACCGTACCTATAAAGACTACTAATGCAAAGCTTGAACAAAATCTGTTCAGTAGTTTTCGCGGCAATTGGAAAGATACCCCTTAATATTTACTATTTTATTGTGTACTCGTATAGATTTAAACATAATTATACCGATCTTAATAGTGCAACCCCTTTGGGCCGGCTAGCATAATACCTACTCTTATGAGTAAATTGAAAAGCTACCACAGATAGAAAAAGTGGTAAGCTCTGTTTGATTGAAGGTAACCGCCATTTAACAATAAAATTTTCTTCGTCTAGACAGGCCAAGCTCATAAAAATACTTGGGTGTACTTTTAAACAACCTTCAATAAATTATTTGGAACCATATTTTGTACTAGCTGACCCGTGCAACGTCGTCTGTGTAACATTTTTCATTACTGCTCCGCTCCTATTGGTCTTAGCATGATGATATATAGCTTATAGCCTTCCTCGATAAATGGGCTATCTAACACTGAAATAATTTTTCAAATCGGACCAGTAGTTCCTGAGATTAGTGCGTTCAACCAAACAAACAAACAAACTCTTCTGCTTTATAATATTAGTATAGACTCACACAAGTCTTCATTTGTACGTATAAGGTAGTGACTGGTATAGTAACCAGTACTATGATGTATTTCAATTTTGTTTTTCATCAAAGAGATAAATACTCAAAAGAGCCTCGGACTCACTATTCCTCAAATTTTCGTAGGTATATGGCCATTCTCGACCAGTTAAAAATAACCTAAATACAAAAAATAAAAATATATTATGTATATAATGTACCTATAAAAAAAATCTAGAAATAATTCGTCATTCCTGTCAACTTTTATTTACCCGTTTCGACCTTTTTGTCGACCTTTTCTCCAATTTCATTCGATTTGTAGCTTTTACATTGAATGAATACTGAAGAAAAGATATTTGAAAACCGATTGAAATCTATTTCTGTATGTTCTCATTCATGCTTATTCAAATAATTTTCCATCTAAAACATTTTTTTTTTTGTATCAAACTCGGTAAAACTTCACAAAATCCAAAGAAAAAATGACTGTTCACCAAGGGAGTGAATTAAAGCGATGAATAAATTATAGCAGTGCTAATGAACTTAATTATAATTTACGTTTCTCTAGACGAAAAGATCTTTGGAGTTTTATTTTGAAGCTTATTACAAAATTCAACGTGATTTAGTATTATTTTTACCATTGAAGTTCCTTAATAAGTCAGAATTGTTAAAACATGTTCAAATATATATATTTTTCTGAAGTATGGTGGAACAACGATACGCAACTTCCTATTTAGAAATCAAGTTCATCAGACAGTTAAAAAATCCGACTAAGTACGAGTCGAACTCACACGAAGGAAAATAGCGTAGGCTTAGTAATAGGGGTTCTGTTGCTTACCCTTTGGGTACGGAAACCTAAAAATTAATAAGGCGTAGGCGTCAGATATTATTATTTAATAAGTCAGATAAATTAATTTTCAGAGAGATTCAATCAAATTAGATTAAAATCAAATTTAAACTGAGTGTCAGCCAATCAAAAGCTATAAGCAACAGTACTAACTAACAACACTAATCTCCAAGCTTTTAGCTCTCCTGATTTTTGCTTTGGTCAATAAAAGCAATATTTTTGCTTAATTTTATCAGTCCCAACAAAATCAGCGCCAATTACTGGAAATACGCCATTTTCCTTTTCCTTTACTCATTACTGTTTAATCTTTCCGAGGCCAAGTATTCCAAAATAAGTTAAAGTACCATCCATAATGTAATTAAAATTACCCAAAACCCTTATAATCCTTGACGTAACTTTGAGTGGCACTTTTAAGATAAGTTATCTTACAAAACATAAGTTACGATCCTCTGAGCTTAGGTAACTAACTAAACTTAGGCTTCGGAAAAGGCAGTGTCCGTAGAAAACTGATTTTAGAATGTTTCTTGTCTGTTTTGTTATAATTTTAAAGCAGGCTTAAACGCACTGTTATCTACTAAAAACAAGTTAAAGTATTGTTGAACAGACATAAATTTTTAGGTTGGTTTTATTTGAACTCACTGAAAATATATCTAGGTACATACCATTATGTCGATATTATGGGATTTCCTAATAACATCATATCACACCGTATTTTCTAATTTTATTGGTAAGCAGAGATAAATAAATTATAATTATTAGTAAGTAGGTCACATACCAGTGAAACTGCCCAACATTGCTCACTCGGCAATCAAATATGTAACTTTGATATGAATATGTACAAAGTCACGACAGGTATCTCTAATTTCCATAACGCGAAGGCTTCTAAATAGTTAAGCAACGCTAAAATCATTATAGTACCCACCGTGTTGTACCCACAAGGCAAGAATATAGCCGAACATCCAAACATTCCCGGCCACTTGATAACTGTTCCCAAAATTAGATCAGACCGTCCCGTGGGAGAATTAATTTTGGACCCTAATCAAACTTGGTCCATGTTCTCTGAAGTCGGTTTAAGTCAAGACTGGAACTTGTAGGATAAGACTCTGCATATGCATTCCTACTAGTTATGTGGATACTTTGATGTTTACGAGGATATAAAGTTGGCTAAGCTGCAAGTAAAGCTATCAAAGGAAAATAAGTTAATTGTATAAAGTTAATTAAACTTGTTAAGCAGCTGAAAATAATGTATCTTTCATTTATTTTAAGATTGCAGCTAAAAGTAGCTAGAAGACTCTGATGATCACGGGATTATTCCGGGTGGATGGTATGGGGTATCTTTCAGTAAACGTTGACGTTCAAAAAGACGTCCTGGCAGTCAATCTTATTTGAAAACATTATGATTTTCGAGAATCGAAGACGTAGAGGTGCGAGGAGATACAAAAGAAATAAGCACGTTTTTTTAAATAATAGAAAATTAATACCTACGTTAATCCTGGTAAACAATAAAATAAAAGATTTATAAGAAGCTGTTTAAAAGAAGAGCAAACTGTCATAAAATCTTATTGGAATTGGCTGACAGTAAATATATTTGCACTATGCTGTATCATCTTTAGAAATTTTAATGACAAATGTGTAACATAATAAACGCAATACCCGAAAAAGGGACAGTGTACATATTACCTACATTATGATAAATATTTACTAAAGGATTAACCCCGAAATCGCGAAAAATAGCAGCTGTTCAACAGATCTGTCGAGTTGTCGACTGACGCTCAATCGACAAAATGTATTGTTATCGTGATTGATTCCATAGATAGATAGACTTATTTGTTTGCCTAAAATATGATATTTTACAGATTTTATCACACATACACAATTGTTCATCTGGCCTACTGAATTCGGCATGCATTTTTTTATTAAAAAAAAAATGCATGCCGAATAAAATTCAGTAGGTAATTCTTTTCTGGTTCTGCTTTTATGCTTTTACACGCTATATTTACTCAGAAAATCCCCTTAATCGAGAGGTGGTTGAAGACCTACTAGAATATCATAAACATTCAAAAAACGTCATTCAAAACTCAAAACTTGACAAACCTAACGCCATGATCCTTCGTTCAGTATGTTCGTTTATTCAGCAAATATCCAACAAAGTCGTCCACCTCAAAGTTATTGCTTTCAGACGCATAGAGACTGCATAATGCTATCTCATATTCTTTGAAAACTTTATTCTTATTCAAGGATGAGGATCGACGTAACTAAATTAAGGTTTGTCTTGTGTCCATTCCCTGAAGCTTTTAAATAGCTCGCAAAAGGTTCTGTACATCTGTCACTCATACTTAATAAGGTTTTAGGAAAGGTCTGACATCATTTATACAAAGTACTAGCTTTAGCCCGCGATTTCGTTCGCGTATATCCTCTTAGTGCTCCCCGACACTTCTCAATGAACCTACATGCCAAATGTCAGCTTTCTACGATCAGTAGCTTTAGCTGTGTGTTGTTTGTCAGTCACTCAGTAACGGAAGAATCTATACTAATATTATAAAGCAGAAGAGTTTGTTTGTTTGGTTGAACGCGTTAATCTCGGGAAGTACTGGTCCGATTTGAAAAATTCTTTCAGTGTTAGATAGCCCATTAATCGAGGAAGGTTATAGGCTATATATCATCACGCTAAGACAAATAGGAGCGGAGCAGTAATGGAAAATGTGACGCAGACGACGTTGCGCGGGTCAGCTAGTTTTATATATTTGGATTGATTGATATCAAGGTGTAAGGACAACTACTAACTAAGACTAACTTTGATTTCTATCCGAAGTTGTTAAAATCGAATTGACGCTTTTCTTGTTATTAAGCTGGTAAAATACCAAGAATATATTTGAAACCATAAAACTAGGTTCATAAAAAAAAATTATAATTTCTTACGCTCGTTTCGTTTCAAGATTATTTTAACGTCATTTCCCCTAATCTCATTGAACGTATTTCTTAATAATATGTCCATGTCACCGGAAAATGGCAGACTCCGTAAAATTGTAATAACTCTTGAATAAATTAAAATTTCCCGAAATGTTATGAAAACATTGTTTTGTCTAAAACATAATATCCCATCCAAATTCAATAGTTTCCCATACATTCGTGTCATATTTAGAAAGTTGTTTACAATTTCACGCGGTATTTTACAATCCTATGACGTTTGCCACGTTCCGGTGACATCCATACAATCATTGTTTCTGATAATAAACAATCCAATACTACGAGTACAAATCGGCACTGGATAGCATATTCGATAGGTTAATTGAAATATGATATTTGGATGATTGTATGAACTAAACACTTTCCGGTAATTTATCGGTAGCAGTCGATTGCATTATCGATAGGTTAATTGAAATATGATAATAATTGAATGATAGTATGACGTAAACACTTTTCGGTATTTTCTAACGGTATCCTTAATCCTAAAGACTAGATTACCACCGCCACTGACTGTTCTAAATACGATGAATAAGAAAAACCTAAAATGAAAATCTGTGGCAATGCCTTATCACCAAAAGTTTTAAGACGTGATTCCATTGTTTCAGGGATTCAGACCTCTTCGCTGTGAGAGCGGATCAGCTCTTGCTGAGGAGGCATGAATCCCAGATGTATGATCATTAAAGACTGTTTAAGTTCGTAAGGAAGACGCCTCTGCCCTCCAGATCCCTTAGCAATACTGTATTAACCAAACGTCTAATCCAGAGCTTCTCAAACTGTGCGTCAAAACTCCCGGGGGCGTTGCGGTGCTTTCTCAGAGGCGTCGCGAACCGCCACAGAAATGAAACTAAATTGGCAAATAAAACAGGAAAATTTTAAATCTGTTAAAGATCTGATTTGTAGCCAAGTTTGAAATACCCAATATAAATTTATATTGGAGATCAATTTTATAAAAATACTGGCTGACCGGGCAAGCGCTGACACTCCACAATAAAATTATAAAAATCGGTCAAACCGTTTCAAAGGAGTTCAATTGCACACACGGTGACACCAGATTATAATATATTAGATTTTTAAACAATTTTATAGAATCAAATTTAACCGTGTCACTAAATGTAACCTATTATTTTCCTAAATGAATATCTTCTTCTACAAGGGCGTCGCACTAAAAGATTGGGAGCCCTTGGTCTCATCTTTACCGACAAATAGGCTGCCTAGACCACAAATGTCTAAAAGAAAGCTTACCTAATCAAGTCTTACCAATTCAGATCACATATTCCAATTTCCCATCCCTTACGTTCAGACAAGGGATCTAATCACATCTTAATTATACTGTAAGTAAAAAAAATATTGCGAACTATTTGTCCTAACTGCGTAATAGGGGACAGGGGATTGTTCCGGGCAATTTTACGTAATGAGTACATAACATCTTTTGTGTAAAACGGTTTTTCTTGGAAGGTTTCCTGTTGTTATACGAACAAGATTGTACTTTTTTTGTTATTATTATGTTCTGTGTTGGCAGTTACATGTATGCGGGTATCGTCCTTATCTTGCAACAATGAAGAAGATTTCAGTTAATTAATGTGCAAGTTGGTTTCTTGTTTAATTTAAATTGACGTTAAAGAATTCTTGTTTATTCTGATTGCTGCAGGTATAAATCACAGATGAAAGATGTGTGGATATCATTTTAAACGTGAAACATTTTTAAATTTTCATTGGTGAGGCCTAAATTCGTCAGAAAATGTGAACACCGCAGTGTTAACATTTCCATATTGTATATTGCAGTTTTAACGAACTAATCTAATTTGTGTTGATAATTACTGAAAAAATGTGATATTTAGCGACGTCGTTTTATTTTTCCTATAATTTTTACATAAACTTTTAACACACAGGAAAATTTCAGATTTTTTCTATTCAATCATCGGAGATAAGGGGGTGAGGAATGGTCAAAATATAGTCGAAAACCATGCAGCCTAAAGAAATAAAACATGTTTGCGAATGTGTAAATAGCGTTCTTTCACTTCGAATTTGTAAAAAGCCCTTCCAGTCGCTGTTGCAAAAAAATTTATACATTTTTATTATTTTCTTATTTGCAAAATAGTTGAGCAAACGTCATCTAAAACGATTCCGAATTTTAAGTTGATAGCATTAGTAGTTTGTGTGATATTCAGCTGTGACCGACGGACAGAATTATTCACACCATTAGGGTTCCTTTTAACTATTTTGGTACGGAACCCTAAACGATATTCAGTCTCGATACCCATGACTTAAATATTTTAAAACCTATCTTAGTACCCTAAGTTAAACTGGCTTAGTGCTTTTTCACCAGAGATGTGCGTGCGCATTTTATTTTTTCTTCTCTGGTGGAAACGCACCTTATTCTTAAAAAGCTTGGATAGTATTCGAAATTTAAATTCTCTACAGAAAATGTCTTACAATAATGTATAATAACAAATCTTATTAGAATCTGCCAATCAGTTTTGCTACATAAGCATAGGTATTGTTAAAAAGTTTTATGAATAGCGCTGCTTATTTTTATATTGATAATCAAACGACTTGTTTCTGAAATAATTTGTAATCAGAACTTGGAATAGGAAGATATTGTTTCAACAGTATTCCTCGGGACAAACCGGGCCTCTGTTAAGTCTCCCAAAGACATCGACAACTTTTTAAAACGATTACCCCAGAAAATCAGGTAATGTATTAAATATACATTGTTATCATGAATATTGGGGGGCCGTGTTAGAGTTTTTAAGTCAATATACCCACAGACTTAAAAAACTCTGATAAGACCTTTTTTTTTTTAGGCATGGCATATCATCCAATGACTCCTCCCGCTCTGGGTGTAGCGGGAGGGAGTGTCAGACTTCTACTGACTAAAACCCATCCATGTTCCTTCATTGCCCTTTGTGTTCCGGAGCCACGGTGTCTCTTGCGAATAATCTCGCGACTGATAAGACCGTTACATAGATTTCCAAAAAATAGTGTACCCGCTCTTTTCTTTTTAACCGACTTCCCAAAAAGGAGGAGGTTATCAATTCGGTTGTATGTTTTTTTTTTTATGTTTGTTACCTCTTAGCTCCGACAATTATGAACCGATTTGAAAAATTCTTGTTTTATCTGAAAGGATATACTTGCAGATTTGAATTTTATGAAATTCGGTTACGAACTTTGGATTTTAAATCGAAATAGCTGGATTTCGTCTACTTAGATGATAGTTTTATGTCATCCAAGTAATCGAAATTGCGTATTTTGCTTTTCTGCGATTTTGCAGTGGTGTAGTTAGGTGTGGGGTACCACAAAAAAAAAATACAACCGACTTCCAAAAAAAAAACACTACATAGTAAAAAAATACTTTAATTTCGGAAGTCGGTGTCAAAATACCAAGAAACTAATAATAACACCGACTTCCGAAATTAAAGTTATTTTTTCCTTTGTAGTGTTTTTTTTTTTGGTAGTCGGTTGTTTTTTACGTAATGATAAAATGAAAACGAAAACTGTATCGTTTAAACGATAATTTCACAAGCCCCCACTCTTTCTTCTTCTTCGATGATGGTCTTTGATGAGTTTTATGTTTTAATATTAATTGATTTGGTAAAACAAAAATAATATCCATTTTTTTATAGCTGATACCCGTGGCTTTGCCCGCTTGACAAATTATATATTTAAACCTTCCTCGAGAACCACTCTATCAATTGGTGAAAACAGCATGAAAATCGGTGCAGTTGTTTTTGATTTAATCGCGAATAGACAGACAGATGTGGCGGAGGAGTTTGTTTTATAATATATAGTGATTTTACAGTTTTAGGAAAACTTACAGGTTACTGACAGGACAGACTAATAAAAATAATATTTTTTACTCAACTTATCCCTATTTCCATGTATATGCATTGCAGGATTGTCGCGTCGGTGTAGACCTTGTTGTGGTCTTCCTAGCAGAAACTTCGTGATTTCACCTTAAGCAACGCACCGAGTACCATTACACAGCTAGAAAGAACGCATCCATTAAAATTACGCCATGAATTTATACTGTTAAGTACCTACATTCGTGCGTGTAATTTTAATCACCGTTCATTCTTATTTGCATACTTCTGATTATGATGGAAAAGCGGCTTTGTATAATTTTCAATGTGATTTCCATAATTCATGGATTTGTGTTGGCCTTGGATTTTAGTTTTTAGAGGTTTTCAAAAATATTTTACAGGGACATAGAATAAAATAGTCTTTATCATGTACACCATATAAGTTACAGAAAAAATAGATGAAAAAGCTCTGAAAATATGGATTTCGCAAAGTACCCGTAATAGAGAATGAATGGGTGGGTTACTTCTAGGCAAGTGTCTTTTAGTAATAAAAACAATGCAGTAATTTCGTATTCATAAAATGTTGTCTTAAGACATTTAGAATATACGCATACAAAGTCGTGGACAAAAGCTATTATACTATACTAGCTGGCGCCAGTGGCTTCGCCAGCGTTATCCCTAGGGAACATACTCCCGGAATATAATATAAACTATTTACCCTTGTACTCCCGTTCTCCCATTGGATTTCCGGGTTAAAAACTATCCTATATCCTTTCTCGGGTCTCAAACTATCTTTGTACAAAATTTCATCCAAATCAGTTCTGTGGTTTAGGCATGAAGAAAAGACAGACAGATAGATAGAGTTACTTTTACATTTGTAATATTAGTTAGGATTATGGATTTAAATTCTTATTGTTTTCAATCGTGTTATGTACGGTCTGCCCACAATCACAGTAATTTTCTGTTAGCATGACGTAGCGATCATTACCCTTGCCCTAATTTCAAATCCAGCCCCCAGTAGTAAAATTGTAGAGAATCACGACAGATGTCGATTCAGGATGGTAGAATCGCCATATCTACGTTTTTTTGTAACTAAATGTATCTAGTTCAATAATTATCGTAGCTTAATACTTATGTACTGTACTATAACTATAGCTTGTTTTACACTTTGAAACCCTTCAAACATTTTATAAATGAAATTCTTTTATCTGATTCAATATTCGTGTTCTTCATTGCCGAAAGTCATGCCTGCCCTGAAAAACTTAGCCTGATTCACTGACAAGCTGCTTCTAAGTCACTCAGTGATCGGCTCTACTCAGGGCAGTGGCACCTCCCGTTATGCCTACCATTACATGAAATACGCCTTATCTTTTTAAATAAAACACCTATCTGAAAAAGTAAAAAGATTTTTCATCTGACTAAACTTCATGCATTTACAGAATAATAAGAAATGTTTTCACACGTTCACATTTATTATTTGAACAAGGCTTCCTAACGTAATACATTTTCCACAACGTTTGGCTGCGGGTCTAGTGAATACGTTCATGTAATACCTTGAGGTTTTAGGGGCCCGTAATCAAAAGATATTTGTTCATGATTTAAATAGGTACTTATATTCAGATATTTACTGTTTTCAGTCTACTTATATTGATAAGGGAGTAAAAAACACTTGATAACATTGTCTCTACCACTGTTTGTCAGAGTTCATCGTTCCACTATGATGAGCTTAAGAGGGCTATCACAATTTTTCTTGAATTTTAGCGTTTTATTCGAGTTTTGATGTGTAATTTTGCTTTAGATATAGCCTTAAAAAAAAAAAAAACAAAAATATGCCCAAGACAGTTTGATCATTTATCTTGGTAGTGTTCTAAATAAATATTTCAATTTGTTCACGAACATCAGTAAAATCCTTGACTCCGCAAAGGATGTTTCACAAAATGTTTGAATGTGTGAAACTTTTGATGCCTTGGTACACCGAAGATATTATAATTTAATCATTTATAAAAATGTCCACGGTACAACTGTATCTTCTACTTTGGAATGTTTAAATCAATTTATTACGATTCATACAGTAATACACCAAAAATAATTCTGTAAAACTGAGAGTTATTGACAATTTTCCGTAAGAAACTATTATTTTTATCTATGAAATTAAAATCCAAATTCAAATAAAAAATATTTAATAATTAAGGTGGCGTTGCTATATTGCTTGAAAAAAAAAATGGTCTAATTAAAAGTAAAGTTAATATTTTTAAATAATTGTTGTATGCAATGCAAAAATCAATATAAATCTTGTGACGCGCGGTATTCAACTTTAGTCAACCTGAGCAATTCGATTTTGTAAAAGCGCCCTTAATAAGAGATTGGATCCATGGAATTGAGCTGTCAAGTACCCATAACTATACCTTACAGTTAAAATAAACTAAGTTTTTGAACCGTAAATTAGTCAAATGATTAATTTCTATATAGTAGAAACTTATTTAGATTACATACTTTAAATTGTTTTAATTTAATGAACATGAAGACTACAGAACCTTTCTTCATACGAGATCCAATATACACTTCACTTTTTTTTTTTCCCTCTAAAAATGTGAATAATTCAGACCAGTGCATCCACAGTGCAGATGCAAACTTTCCCTCATACATTGTCTTTCTGACTGAAACTATGTTAGAATGGAATACAGTGGAAACACTGTTGCAAGTGTTGGAACACTTTTGACAGTGGAAAACCTTGTCAGACATTATTTGTGCAAACATAGGAGTAGATGAATTACTTAACGCAGCTGTAGTTTAAACGATGTATTCATTTTCTATTTCCGGGAAAATATGTTCAGCTGTATTCTTAAAGTTATTGTGCTACTGAGAAATCTATATTTCAAAAGATTTTCTGGGCTTTATGTAAGAAGGTAGACGATTTTGTCTGATTTCCGTTTTCTAAAAGAAAATCTTTCATATGGCAAAATCTGCGTTTCCGAACGAGTTTTCAAAGTTCAAGTGAATGCGCTCCTTCTGGGTAAGGTCGCTCCATCTTCGACTTTATCCGTGTCATCTCATACGTAGAATAGAGTCAAGAGCAAACTCAAATCAAATTAAAAAAAAAAGAAATTAGAAGTCAAATGGTACGAAAAATGATGATGATGATGATTTTTTGACCACGGCGACGTTAGGCAATTCTTCCCATTAATTTTACTGCACCTTTTTTTAGAAACTAGATTACCAGACTAAGCCGCAACGAAATTATTTAGTAAACGTAATTGTAGGTTCAAAGTTTGTTCCTTGGTATGGGTTATTTATGTACATACAATATACTTAAAAAGCAAATTTTGTACAGAGAAAAGAGCACAAAGGTACTGCCTATTTCAAAAGAAATTTCTACCAGCAGACCTGCTTCAGAAGAATTTAATTAGAAATGTAGACACGGTGTGTCAAGAAACAGAAAAGGAAATTTAAAACAAACTATAGGTACTAACTTAACTAAAACAAAAAAAAAACAAATAAAATTACAATAATCACACAAACAAATATACACTAATAGATTCTAGATCTATGTTTAGTGAGCTGTTTTAAAATATTATTGTAATATTATCCTCTTTATTTAAGGCTACTTTGGCCTTTTAGACTAACATAATTATGCATAAAATTATTAAAATACAATTTTGTACATATATAGTATGTAGAAACCCTATTTTAATACAAAGATATTCACCATTACAGAAAATGTTTTGGACAACTTAGTATTTATGCGAAATAAAATCACACCTCAACATCTACACCTAAGTCTATTCAACAACACCTAACTCTATCCAACCTTAGCCGGCCAAACGCAATCCAAAGGATATACCCATTTCCTGACTGCACTTCGGTTTACCACGAACTTCCGACTGAACGGTGCCGGCCAAAGTTATCGTCAAAGTAAAGTTATTGCGATAGTTTGTTAGGAAAATCATAGTAACTATAACCCTATTCAGCAGAAATTGCTTCGTTGGTCTAGCTATCCAGTTAGATTTAATCAACAAAATAATCGTTTTCTCTGAATTTTACAGGTTAAAAGTTTTCTCAGGTGCTCAAAATATTTTCCATGAAGTTTGAAATGCAAATTGCATTCAAAATATTTATTCCATTGTTTATTTTTCGAACGCTGTCAATGCTTTGCTTTTTTTTTTTTAGCATCCCGGCCAGTTTTCATACCTCACTCCATTTTATGCTTTTCTATTTTTAAATTATTGTTTATGCTTTTGAGTAGCTATCTAACATAATCTTGTGATAGTAACGTATGGGAAGGACATTTCCCTGGGGCATCGTAAGAGATGATAGAGTAGGGAGCGTAGTGCCTACCTGTGAATTAATAACACCATACTACGATAGCCAATCTATCTGCCAAGGGGAATGAATATGGTTGGTAAGATTCCCTTTGGTTGGGTATAAGCATGATAAGGCTACCTAAATGTTATGGGTATAATATTTGATGTAATATCTCTTTCGTCAGAGGGGCACAAATATTTTGACGTACAGTAACGTTAGTGTAAGTGAATTTTAAATGAGAAAAACTTCAATGCCTTAGTATTTTGCTTTAATTTTGTGCGACATTCACATCATTTATAAATGTGAATATAGGTAGTATCTAAGTCAAATAAATGTGATGTGAGAAATGAGGATTGTAGCTATGGTAAAATTTAACGTTACAAATAATCTAAGCCACTGGGCTTAGCACGATTATTTGTAACGTTTAATTTCGTTAAGTACTTTGAACGAAGACTGGTTTATACTAACTATATCTATATCTATAATCTATTTCTATAAAGAGGTAACATATATTATTTCTATAAAGAGGTAACATTACGGAGGTAATCTCAAGAACTACTGGTCCGATTTGAAAAATTATTTCAGTTATAAATAGCCCATGAATCGAGGAAGGATATAGGCTACATATCATCACGCTAAGACTAAAAGGAGTCGAGCATTAATGGAAAATGTGACGTAGACGAAGTTGCGTGGGTCAGCTAGTGTTAGAATAAAGCACATGGCACTGTTTAATTACTGATTTTCTTCATAGGAATTCGGTTTGAATTGTAATATTATATTTACCGTGAAAGATGATGCTTAAAACTTTATACTAACTAATTCTATTTAATATCATAAAAGAAAATATTTTATGACGTTTAATAATAAATTGGGTCTGGAATGCGACGTATTTGGTAATAATTGTTGTTGCTTTTAATAATTGTAATAATAGGTATCGGATTAGGTGGTAAACTTGTAAAAATAATTGTATAGTGGGAAATAAATAAATGGTTGTTTTATTTGATTCTATTAGCACTTTCAACTCTCATTCGGATGACGCTACTGTCAAAAGTTAAAATACATTTCTAGAAATCTCTTGGGAAAACCCAACAGATTTCTAAGTAAAGCGAAACCCGATGTTCATTTTTTCTCACAAACTTTTAAGTAAGTTGACTGAACTTAATTACGTAAGTAATGGAAGTGTGAATTATGAATTATATTCCAAGCTCCGCTTTATAACTCCGTTTTTATTTAGAGTAGGTTTAAGTTAAGTTTTTAATGGACTACTTACCTCGTTATACGGTAGTGTTGCCGGTCGGATAGTATAAGATTATTTTATGTGGTTGCTGAGTGTTAAGAATTTGTACGATTAAAGTTTTTCAACAAAAAAGGTAGTCCTTTCCTTGCTTAAGTACGTAAAATCTTACAAAATTTAGTTGCCGCATTTAGCACGCCTACCGGGTTGGTAGGCGTGCTAAACGTGGCAACTAAATTTTGATAGAAGATACTTTAAGAAAACCGTCAGATTCTGAGTTGCGAATTTTGATTTAATTTGTAATTACTTGATTAATCTATACTAATATTATAAAGCTGAAGAGTCTGATTGTTTGTTCGTTTACTTGAACGCGCTAATCTCAGGAACTGTTGGTCCGATTTGAAAAAATATTTCAGTGTTCGATAGCCCATTTATCGTGCTATATATATCATCATATATAGATCGATATTTGTCATTAAGACAAAGAGGTGCGGAGCATTAATGGTACCTAAATGTGACGCAGACGAAGTTGCACCGGTCAGCTAGTTTGTACATTATTTACCATAATTTTTTACCATAATACAGGAAATAGCACTCAACACAACAATATAAAATACTCCAATTTAAAAATCATAGTACTACTAATTGAAATTTCTCTATCTTGGAAAACGCTAGCTTGCTTTTGAGGGAAGGCCTCTTTAATAATCGGTTAAGGTTTTAATACTCTCAATAGATCTGAATCTCTTCCATAGTTACATACTTACGAAAACCCAACAGTGTTCCTTCAAATGCCTTTTACGTTCCAGGGCCGCAGTAAATTTTTTCGGACAATTCTTAACCACGTGACATGCCTGCGAATACAAATGGATGCATCCACAGTCTCCTCACAATAAACAAAAAACGCTCGATACTACCGCCAAAATGTGGAAGAGCCACAGAATGTTCTGACCCTTATTCACCCCTAAAAAGTCAAAGTAAGTAGGTACTTCAAAGCACGTGACATACATTTTTATGTATTCACAAATTAGCCATCTACTAGTTTGAAGGTAGTTTTTCTTTATAAAGACTGACATAATTTTTATTATCAACCGTCACAAAGTACCTAAGTACCCTTTTGTTACATTTCAACGACAGCCCGTACTACTGGACGTTGTAAAAAGGCTTTTAAATTTTCTCTTAACAAAAGGTCTACTGCGTTTCTTTTGTTTTATTTTTGTGGAGGTATGTCCCCTTATATCCTTTAATCAGGCAAAACCTTTAAGACAGTACCTACAGAATGTTTTAGATGAAAGTGATTTATATTCAGCAGTCGTCGTTTTTCGTTGCCTGAAAACCTAGAGCTTACTTGATTTTACAATGTTTTATGTATCTTGCTTTGTTCGTTAATTAAATCTATTTTTTTAAACAGTTATGGGGAAAAAAAAATATGTTTTAAAATACAGTTACCTACACTATACAGTAAAACAATTATATAATAAAGTTTTAAAAGTACCTCGAATTTTCTCCAAATGAGCGAAATGTTTTGTTCTTTGACTTGCTTGTTAAGTAGACTTGAATTTGTAAATTTTAATCTACTTAACAAATCTCACTAGCACCAACGCCAAGTATCGCTCCGCCCATGTTAAAGTTGGAGCTAGAACATCTAACAATTCAGGCCATATATTACCCACGGATACAATGCTTCACTCAGCTATGAAAGAGCTTAAATCAATCAGTCACAACAGTCAGTAATCGGACGTATCAAACCGCTTAGGTATAAGCTCATGTACTGTGCACATACCTAATAAACGTTAGGTGTTCAATTGATTCTATTTATTTAGACGTTGATTATGTACGTGAGTTATTTTTACAAATAAAAACAAATTGTTTAGTAGCAATTATATCTTTTTTTTTCAAATGCTTTTTAATGAAACAATAGTTTTGATTAACGACGCCCAAGTTAAATTTCGTGAAAATTGAAGATATATCAGTAATTGCATGTTTCTTGTGTTGTATATCAGTAATTGCATGTTTCTTGTGTTGATACACGCGGTATATTGTTACACAATATACCGCGTGTATCTGACATCGACGCACAAACGATTTCCATGGGTCCAGGGCATGATTCTGGACACCCCAGTGTTGGAATTTTTCGTCGGTTCTTTTCTCATTTTTTTCAAGAGTACAAATAGGTATCAGCTCAGCTGAGCAATATCTATTTGTGGTTTTATTCAGATTGCTCTTTTTAGTGAAAGTAGTTAATTAATTATTTTTTTATTAAAACGATTATGAGCAGTCTAAAGTAAAAAAACCCGTGAAAAAAATGAAAAAATGAGAATAAAGCCGACGAAAAATTCTAAGTCTAGGGTGTCCAGAATCATGCCCTGGACCCATGGAAATCGTTTGTGCGTCGATGTCAGATACACGCGGTATAAGTAAGCTATACTTGTTTTACTGGACTAAAACTTAGTGATACAAAAATCAAGAGTTTTATTCGGATTTTGTATTTTGTAAAAGTTGGAATTATTAACGGAGTTTCAAGTGAATAATCCGTAAAAAGTTAGTGGAAATATTCTACAGAACAGCATTTCAAGGCCATTTACGAGCCTAAATGTTACAGGTATTTCTAATCCACTGTCACATACCTACCCACTCTCAGGTAACTATGCAAATACCTACCTATTTATTACTGCACTTACCGGTACACAATTTCCATCTCTTATTTGTTCTCAGCAATGAAAGAGAACAATTGATGCACGTTTGCTGAATATTGAACATACACACGACAGCTCAAGCGCTAAAATTTTCCATATCGTTATGACGATGGCAAATTTCAACTATTTGAACCTTACGGCTATCGTTTTAGAGATGAAAATTAAAAATAATGATGCTAAGCCTGGATTTGAGGATTTTCAAATCGATCACTGTAGATTGGTTTGTGTTTATCCAGTTGATTGCGTGTCGGCGAAATGTTAGTAATGATGATTGAGTTTTGTGCCATCATTTTAATGATTCCCGTGTCTGTTTTAGCTGTCAACTCGTTTCGATGATTATTTTTCTCTTTTAATTAAAAATAAACGTAGATGATTTAATTTAATTAAAACCTTAGACTAGAGTTTAGACAAACTGACATTCAATTAGCGATGTTGTTTGTTAAAAGTTTGGGATTGACCATCATTATTTACAATCGTTGTTTTTATAATTTTTCTAGGTATGTACTAAATAAATTATTTACGTACATATACACAGATTCTAAATCTTTAATTACTTATGTCTCTCATAACACAATGATAATAATGTCTTGATGTTTAACAAGATGTAACAAAGAGAGTCAATTCCAATCAAATCATATTCCTTCGTCCGTTGGACAAGCGGAGCGTGTGGCCCACTTCTCACGAATATCGTCTGTTTAGGATATATTGAATTACGAAAAATAAACAACACAGTTGTATGATGGACTAATTTATGAAAAACTAGCTTATGCCCGCGGCTTCACCCACGTTGATGTCGGTTGACAAATTATATATTAAAACCTTCCTCAAAAACCACTCTATCCATTGGTGAAAACAGCATGGAAATCGGTGCAGTAGTTTTTGAGTTTAGCGCGAGCAGACAGACAGACAGATGCGGCGGAGGACTTTGTTTTATAATATGTATGTGATACTTCATAATTGCTTAGAATAACGTCAATTCTTACACTTTTAGTCACAGAAAAAGAACCTTTGTATATTGTAATTCGATATATAAAATAACGAAAATTCTGAAAACTTAAATAAAAAAGTTTGAAAAAAAACCTCTCGAAAGTATATCATCATCACCTGCCTAGCCTTTTCCCAACTGTAATGGGGTCGGCTTCCAGTCTAACCGGATTCAGCTGAATACCAGTGTTTTAAGTGAAGCGGCTGCCTACCAGACCTCCACAACACAATAACTGGGTAAAACGGTATTCCTTAGCAAGACAGGAGTCATATTTGCTGGCTTATGACAGCCGGGACCAACTACTTAACGTGCTTTCCGAGGCACGGAAGAAACTCGGTATATGTTAAGATCAGACAGACACAACCTATCCACAGACCATACTATTAAAAATCTTCATTGCAAATTAAATCTAATTCACAATCAAAACCATCTATATAATTCACAAAAGTTAAAGACATGGTCATTTTAAAAGGAGTATGGGCATTTCTGCACATCCTTAAGTCCGGTGCCTAAAATTAGTTACTCCTTTAGGTCATTAAATCTAGACGAACTTAAACTGGCAAAAATCGCGTAAAAGGCAAAAGTCTTCTTAAAAAGTTCTTTTCAGTAACGTATTTCTTATAGTTATTCATAATCTTGGGGGCAGATTCCAATGGTTTTGTTGTTATTCTCTTTAAACTCGCCTTTTCAATGCAATTTCCTCAGTTTCCTAGCCCGGTCACAGATAAAAAGCTTTCAATAGGATAGTGAAGCCACGCCGCCGCCGCATCCAATTGAACGTGGTATGCCAATTTAGCTTTACTATTTACATTTCGTTTAAGTCTTGGTTTTGCATAGTTGTAAAAAGGTAACAAATGATCACAATCATGATCATTTGTTACATTTTATTTTATGTGTATACCTGATGGACTCTCGTCGTTTCTTTTCTTTCTTTTAGTAACAGGTTGATCGTATTGGAGTAGTTATTCCTGACAAATAAAAGCTAATTCTACTTACTAACAAAAAAACAAATAAAGTATTATGTTTACTCGTATTAAGTTATGTAGTTAATTATGGGTAGATGAATTATAATAATTTTATTTATTTAGCACTTAAAATTTAATAAATTTCTCTTAATCTATCTTAGTTAAACAATGGCAATTTTAACAATTATTGCTATGTTGACGACTGTACTAGTATAAACTGTATCACAGCGTCTTCCTCTCTTTGTATATAACTAGCTAAAAATTAAATTAAATAAATTATGAAAATAAACAAATAAAAATATAACTTCAAAAATTTGTACGTTAATACAAGTACCTGTGTGTGTAATGTGGTGTGTAGTGTGATGTGTAGTTTGATGAATTTGTAAAAATAAATATAACTATGAAGAACAGCCACAACAATTTACAATATCCTCAGTTTCGGAATAGTCCATTCGTAGAAGCCAGCCCCTTATTATGTCTTTGCACTTGTTGATGGGTAGAGGATAGATGTTATTAGCTCGATTCGCTGTGTTATAGGTGTGGTAACTTATAACATAATACTGAGGGCCTAGCACGAATATTTTTGACGTATAGTAACGTTACGTAAAATTTTACCATAGCTACTAATACTCTTTTTGCACATAATATTTATTTGAATTAGATACTATATTCATATTTTTGAATTATATAAATTGTGTATGTCCCAGAAAACTCAACCAATATACTATGGGGTTGTAGTTTTTCACATTCAATATTCAGTTACGTTAACGTTAACTATACGTCAAAATATTCATGCTGGTCCTCTGATGTCTAGCAAGCGCTGTTTTATGAGGTGTCGATGAGAAAACTCTACATTTATCACGCTTTACGATCGGTTTATAAACAATACTTTTGTGCTTACGGAGTATGATAGACAACACGAAAAGCTGTCTGAAAGTCAGCACACCAGACTATACAAAATACTAGTGCTGTACCTTCGGGGTAAACCAAGCATGACCTTAAAAACAGCCCTTTGTGCTCACTCTAAGGGAACTCAGACGGACTTGCCGATCCCGCCCCAGACAATAACACAGAACTGCAGCAGAACAGCTCTGAACAAGAGCGAAATAAACACACAGCAAAGTTTCCCTGTCAGCAGAATTCCTGAGTTTTCTGAACGTTGGTATTAATTTTCTAGTGCGTGCCGTTAACTGATTTATAAGTGCTGACCATTGTAGTGTATTGTCTATAGTGAGACACAGATATTTTAATTGGTAGTGCGAGTTAATTTAGGGCAACTACAATTTTCTGGTAGGTGACAAGTATGTGCAATGACTGAGAAATCTGGTGGGGGCTGTGTGTTAGTGCGGTGAAAGAAGGTCTTATACTTGGTTTTATCGACATTCAGCGTTAGTAAATTGTTATCAAGCCAAGACATTATAATACAACTCTCAGCGCTCGCTCTTCGCAGCAGTGAGCCTCTTTCCAATCTTTTCCATGCACAACCAACGCAGTGTCATCAGCGTATGTAATTATATGACAGTGTGGTAATGACTTCAAACATAAGGTGTTGATGTACAAAAGGAAGAGTGTGGGTCCAAGTACGCTGTCTTGCAGTACACCAAAAGAGCGAGTTGCTTGAGAAATTGTATAGTTACCTATCTTAGCGCACTGGGTTCTATTCGACAGACATGAGTGAAAAATTTCCATAGCAATCCTACGAACGCCAATGGATTCCATTTTTGAGAGTAATATTGGAACTTTTTCTTTGATCGAAAGTAATTTTTTAACGTAACAGAAGTTTGAATGGAAAAATCCCAATCCAACATTTTCTAATAATCATTAAAATAAGCCTCAGAACGCTAATTATTAAGATAATTGCTTATATTTTGTAAATTTAATTACCGGTTTTCCTGTTTTAATGATGGTTTAATTTCGGTAGGTACTATTGTAAGCAGATTATTGCCTGTTCAACAGTTATTGGTCCCTGGTTAAATGCCTTATTTAAAATAATCAGTTAATTTGTAATTTTGTTGTTTCGTGTTTTCCATTAAATATCAAAGTCATTATATTTTCATTAGTGATTTTCATTAATAAAATTTGTAAAATATATTAGTTATGAAATACCAATGTTATGAATATTTTATGTCAACGGAAAATAGCAGACACCATAACATTGTAAAATATCGCGTGAAATTGTAAACTAAGTTTATTCGACAAAGCATGTATAGGTACATTGGAAACTATTGAATTTGGATGGGATTTATTGTCATCAACATCATCATATCACCCGACAGACGTCCACTGCTGGACATTGCGGCCGTGTACAGTGTCGGAAAAATGACGTCTCCCTGCCTCACATCCCACTGTAGGAGGATAGGTTTCGAGATCTGATTCTGAAGTCAGACTGACATGGTGGCGTTTTTGTACAAACATTTCAGCACCTTGATGCACCAATAGTCGATCTGGCTCCGTTGGAGAGACTGCAGCATAGCCCAAGTCTCGATCGAATCGAAGGTTTTCTCGTAGTCCACAAACGCTAAGATTATACTCTTCGGTCTTCTGTATAACCTGCCACAGCATATGTATGTGGTCTACGGTGCTGTAGCCAATTCAAAATGATATGAGATCACAATATATCGAGAAAATATAATCTGACGGAGTTTGCAAGTTTCCGGTGACTTACTACTCTGTCAAGAAAGGACCGAGAAAAGATCAATCTATACTAATATTATAAAGCAGAAGAGTTTGTTTGTTTGTTTGGTTGAACGTGCTAATCTCGGGAAGTACTGGTCCGATTGGAAAAATTCTTTCAGTGTTAGATAGCCCATTAATCGAGGAAGGCTATATGTCATCACGCAAAGACAAATAGGAGCGAAGCAATAATGGAAAATTTGACGCAGACGACGCCGACGTTGCGCGGGTCAGCTAGTAATTCACAAAATATTAGTACCAACATTATCCAAATTTATTTTATCACCTTCAAAGTATGCTCCTTCAAAAACGCCAACGAATAATCGAATCATCATCTTTTTCCGGAATCGAGTTCAGGTGAATGAAGTGGTTGCTTGATGGTATTTTTTTAATTTTTGGTCAAAAATTCGTTCACAATTATGGCCTTATGCAAAGGCGCATTATCGTGGTGCTAATCTAAGAATTTCATTGTCAAGTCATTTTTCGTCTAATACCTATCTATACTATATATCTATACTAATATTATAAAGCAGAAGAGTTTGTTTGTTTGTTTGTTTGTTTGGTTGAACGCGCTAATCTCAGGAAGTACTGGTCCGATTCGAAAAATTCTTTCAGTGTTAGATAGCCCATTTATCGAGGAAGGTTATAGGCTGTAGCCTATAACCTTCCTCGATAAATGGGCTATTTTTCTATTAAGAACAATTAATAGTTAATTTAAATTTAAATAATAGGTACAGTACTGGGTTATCTTCAACCCCCCACTACCCAAGTTCCACCGACTGAACTTTATGCTGGCTGGCATTACCCTAACCTCTACCTAAGCCTAACCATTTTTATATTTTTAGTGGGTAGTTGCCTGCAAATAAAATTATATTGTTTAAGACAATTCGTTGTTTCTTTGCATTACAACCTCAACCCACCTTGCATCTGGGCTTTTGTTCCTACTCCCTAGAGGGACAAAATCTCTTATGTAACAGTGGCAGTGATGATATGTATATCATCACGCTAAGACAAATAGGAGCGGAGCAGTAATGGAAAATGTGACGCAGACGACGTTGCGCGGGTCAGCTAGTGTTCTCATAAACGCCGCAAAACACTCAAATTATTTTTTTACTTACCGTTTGACCTTCAGGCAATAATTCCGAGTACCTACACACCACCGCGATGGTCAAAGAAAACAGTCAGCATGACTATGACTTTTGATCGACTTTGACGTGATTTTTTCGGTTTTGGTTCAGTTGGAAGGCGCCACTCCAAATCTTGTTGACTAGTTACATGTCAAACTCGTAAACTCACTCATCACTATAGTAACAATGCATTTTATGAATGTTAGGTTGGAATTGACTCTTTCCATCATGTGAGGACATGATAGAAAGAGTCAATCAATTCCGACCTGTTCGACAGCGACTGTTATACGAATGAGCTTTTAGAGAATATTCAGCTATTTTGGACGGCAACATGTTTCAAACCCAAGTGGTTATTTAAAATGGTACGGACCGACTCGTGAGACACAGAAATTACGGCGGCTATCTGTTTCAAACTTAAATGAGTATTTTCAGTCACTATTTCCTTCACTCTTGCGATGTTAACTTCAGTTGCCGACGTTGATGGCCTACCAGAGCGAGGCAAATCTACCAAACACGTGCTTATAAGTGGTACATGTGAATGTACCACTTATATGCACGTGTTTTTGATAAAGTCGATTCACCGTAAGCTTTCTGTAGTATTTTCAGTGACTCCGGACATGAAATTCCATTGGCAAACAAACTCTTTGTTCGATGTTTTTGTCCATTACGAAATATGCACTAGATATAACTAAAAATAGTACTGTATCTAATCTAAATAACAGATGTAACACAAACTCTGCGCCCAATTGAACAACAGTTGTTCCAATCGAACAACAACAAAACAAAAAAATTAATTTGGAACCATAAACAAATCATTCTCAAAACTTTTTCTCTAAATGTTTGTACGAAATTGAGTTGACATAAAGCAAGAAAATAAAAAAATCGACTGCTATGCCTAAAACTGAACTAAAAAATGAAAAACAAGCATTTGCCCAAAAATTAAAAAAGTAAACACAACTCTTTTATTTCCGTCGGAGGACAGTAGGACATACTCTGGAACATTTCTGTAAAGGTCCACCACTTACATCATTTAGAAGTTATCGTGGAATAAAGAAACTCACAAACATACATCATTCAATCATCATTTTTTTGGGCAGTCCTGTAAAAAGGGGAAAAGGCTCCTGAGCATAAAAAAACACAACCTTGATATTGTCAGTGCCTGAAAGAATGACAGTTTAATTTATGAGAAGGTTCGTTGAAATCTTAATAACAGATAAAGTTAACACTTCATATGCACGCGACTTATAAACAAAGTTTTCCCGAAAGGGCAAACACGTACCATGCAAGAAAAAGCTGGAAAAGTAGTTTCGCGGAGCAGCCAAATAACCACAAAGCAGAATCCCCTTAGGAATGCGTTTCGTTATAATGGGCTCATAGGAATCAATGCGAATACTTCGTGATCCTCATTCAGCAGCCCACAATACAATGCCATTATCTGCACTACTTTCAGTCTTGTTTTACCAACCTGGATTATAGTGCGAATTTTGACCTTGTTAGAGCCAGTAGTAGGTTTATGAAGCAATTCTTGCTACTAGGTTCGGTTAAGATAATTTGATCTACGAGAACATAATTTTGTACTTGTGTACATAATTTATGAACATTTTAATAGCAAAGGGTTCTTTTTAAAAATTGTAACATGTTGCCCCGATAGATAATCTAGGATATTAAATTACTAAATCGTTTTGTACATGCTAACCCATAAGTTTTTCGCCGTCGTTGTATTGAAATGAATCAGTACATTTATGTGACTTGAATCAAAACTTAACATGAATCGGGTATTTCAGAAATCTCATGTCATATTTCTTTACCAAACGGAGTTTTTTGCGTTTTTGTGTTTTTCTAAGATAATTTCATATGCCAAACAAAATTCGCATTAGTCACTGTAATATATATAAACTTAAATAATAGAGAAACCCCATTAGTCATTGACTAATGGGGTTTCTGCAGCACATAATATTTATTTGTTTTAATTTCATATATTAAATTAATGGCAGTACTGGGTGGGAAAGGACCGAACGAAGTGTGTACGTTTTTGTATGATTATCTTATTTATTTATTTATATATACTTTATTGTACTCCAAATTTAAAACACGTACAGAAAATCTTAAACCTTAAACATACAATTGGCGGCCTTATCGCATTCCGCCATCTCTTCCAGGCAACCTGGAATGGAAAGTGATAGCCTGGACACAAAATGGGGTTGCACTTGGTGCAAATATGAAGTTACATCCAAAAACAAAACAATCAGAAATACAGCATTACAATATAACTACTATAATAGATACATACATAAATACATACATATTTACGATAAAAGTAAGAAAACGTATAACAATATTGAAATTATAATGAAAATATTATCTTATCGAAAACGTGCCATCTGTGGATAATTTGCATACATTTTCTGATGGATGCGGTGGACAAAACCGAAATCATACAACGGTTCGAATGTGGAGGAATGTGGAGGACTCGGCGTTTGCAAAATTTCTAGTTTAAGTTTACCGGCTTTCATATCTTCGGAAATGCCAGGAAACTCGCTTGCCCGAGTACTGACTTACCTAACAATCCATTTTCCCAGAGGGTGTGGGACGAGCCGCTCTGCAGAGTAGTTCAGAATAACTTACTGTCCACGTCTGCTACTACTGCTAAGCGTGCACGCCGGCGGCAGCACGGCGGCACGGCTGTGGGAAAATGGGAGTCGGGTCTTTGGCTTAATGCACTACCGTCGTCGAGCCTAGGCACTTTGTTCGACGACACCACTTTCCGCCTCGCTGCTTCTTTACGTTAAGGAGCCCCTTGTTGTTCTCCTCATTGCTGTCTCTGTGGGGAAGTTGTCAACAGCCTCGGGCACCACGGCCTTTCTTGTAGCCGCAGTGCGGGCCGTTTTGCGCGACACGCTAATTTAAATGACATTATCCGACGAGCTCTCGTCACCGTCGGCGTTCCAGCCGTATTAGAACCCAATGGCTTGGCACGTGACGATGGCAAAAGACCGGACGGCATGTCTTTGTTTCCTTGGAAGATGGGTAGACCTTTAGTGTGGGACGCAACCTGTGTCGATACTCTTGCGCCATCCCATCTTCCTAGTTCATCGTGTTGTGCTGCCGCTGCGGCTGCGGAAAACCTCAAGCGGCGTGAATATAGTAACCTTATTGGTAACTATATTTTCGAGCCGTTTGGGGTTGAAACTCTAGAGCCGTGGGGCCCTTGTGCTCATAGCCTTTTCAAAGAAATTTCGAAACGGCTGGTTGACACTTCCCGTGACCCAAGAGCTGGCTTTTACTTTGGGCAGAGATTAAGCATTGCCATTCAACTTAGCAATGCCGCCAGTCTCTTGGGTACATTACCAGCTGACAGCGTGGAGGACGAATATTTTGATGCTCTAATTTAGTCTTTTGTTAGTTTAGTATAATTTGTTAATTTAGAATTAAAATGCTCTTGTTATTAATAAAACTAAAGATGAAATTTCGTTCTTGTAACATAGCTATTTCCTTCTAATTTACTATACAGGGAAATTGAAAAAATACCCGAAACCTCTTAGGCAGTGAAAGTACACATGATTATAAGCAACTTTTGTTTTGGTAAAACTCCGAAATCTCGAAAAAAATATCAGCTGTTTCATACATTTTCATTGGCTAAATACTGCATTTTGTATGAAACAGCTGATATTTTTTACTTTCACTGCCTAAGAGGTTTCGGGTATTTTTTCAATTTCCCTGTATAATAGTAGTGTACGTTAGTATTCTGAAGACAATAAAGCACGCGAGCATTCGAGCAACTGTTAGAGCATGCTCGCGTATTTTAAAAATTCTCATTATTGCTCAAAAACGCTCGCGCCGCACCACTCAGTCTGCGTGGACCCTCATAGTGCAATCATGATGACAAACCTAACTGAAAATAAAATTGAATCACAATAAAAATCTCCGTTATTCCACCTATCATTCCCTTCTTTATTTAGTCAAGTCGAAAATACAAAAAGTCGATCCTTGGGACTACATAAAACACCTGAGGACCCTTTCTGAATGTCAATAGACGGTACTACCAAATATAATTCAGAGACACTAAGGATTTCTCTACAATAGAGTTTTAATATGACAAACTCGAGAGAGATTTTGTTGTGTATTTTTGCTAAGTGTAACTTGTTAGTGTTTCTGACGGGGTTAACGTAGATATTAGAAGAAATTTTGCTTTGAAATATTGAAATATTGGACAAAAATGGTGACTTCTAGAATTCTAGTTAGGTAGATATTAATATAATTTAAATACTTTTTTTTAAAGCATTAGGCTGCGGACACGAACTCAGCAGGCAAGGAGCGGCGGCGGCGGCGGTGCGGGCAGCGGGTGGGCAGCGGCGCGGCAACGCAAACCCGTTAACGAAGGCAACGGACAGATCGCGCAGTTGCCTATCTATGACTACGTCACTGCTGAAGCGCGAGCCCTGCTTGGCTGACGCTCGCCTCTAATACGCCGCCGCCGCGCCTCACCGCTGCTGTCGTGATCAGTTCCATACAAATCTATGCAATTGAAAGCGCCGCCGCCACCGCCCCGTTCCTGCTGAGTTCCTGCTCGCGACCTTACACAGAATCATACCTTTAGACTTACCCATTTATGTAATACTAGCTGATCCACGTAACTTCACCTGCGTCATATTTTTCATTAATGCTCCGCTCCTAATATTAGTAGCGTGATGTTAAATAGCCTATAGCCTCGGTAAAGAAGCTATCCAAAACTAATATAGTTTTTCAATATTCTAACCACTAGTTTCTGAGATTAATTAGCACGTACAACCAACCCAATGAACAAACTCTTCAGCTTTATAATATGTATAGATGCCTAGTTTAATACCTACAGCCATAATCTAGTTCATAGACCACACTCTTAATGAGAAAAATCTGAGATAAAAGCAAAAGTAAGGACGTTGTCGCTCATCGAACGTTGTTTGCTTACCGTCTAATAGCAGTGTCGCAAACAAAGTAACAACCTTTCTCGATGTGTGGGTTGCTGATAACACCGTTATTGCTTTGCTGCAAAGTTGAAAATTGCGTGCCCTAAAGCTAAATGAACTTCCTAAAAGTTGGCGAGCGAGTAGAGATAGGACTTAAAATAGTACTCCGTAATGTTGGGTGCAGCTCTGAAAGTATTTATGGGTATTTGATATCCAGTTTATATGGACTGTCTTTTAGAACTGAACTTTGTACTGTTCATTGGTTTGGTATGTACTGAAGTATTTAGGTATTTGTCAACTGTTTTTTTTTTTCATATTATGTTTTGTTTAATGATCGGGCCACTTTGAACTGTGGTTACATCGGGTTGACTTGAAATTATAATAAACTAAAGCTTCTGCCTGCGACTTCGTCTGCGTAGGCTTTAGATCTGGCGTGCTACTGGTTCTGGTATCCTGATAATTTGTGAGTCTTTGATGTTTATATTTGCAGCCCCAGAATAACTTCGTCATTTTTACTGGTCTTCTGATACTTGTGAAACTTTAAGGTTCACAATTCTTGCTCAAAAACACTTAGACATGTTTCTGATCTCCTGGTACATAAGAATCTTTAGCACTCACAAATCCCGCCAAAAATACTTCGGCATGTGTGTGCTCTCCTGGGACTTGTGAATCTATAGCTTTCACAATTTCAGTCCGGCAAAAAGCTTCGAAATTTTGTTCTCCTAGTACTTTTGAATCTGAAGTTACAAACGCAGAGCAGCAATTCTGGATTTCTACTTTTTTCTCTGTCTCCATTAGGCCATGTAAGTTACCGGAATTGGCCTATGTTTCATTCCAGGATGTGATCTAATCCCTTCAGCCGTTTTTGCGTGATTGTTGCACAAACATACAATCTTTCAGATTTATAATATTGGTAGGATTCAAATTAATTTTACATTTATCCCATGTAATATAATTTTTGTTATATGAAGTTACTGGTTTAACTGAAAACGTAGCATCTCTAAAACATCCAGTACCTATTTCATGTAATAGCAGTAAAAAATGCTACAAAAAAATGAGGACCTAAAAATCAAGAAATTCATGTTATCTGATTAGCAAATACATGTAAACATTATCTGATACATTATCCGTTTTGAGTTGTGAACAATCATACGTGGTACCCTCAAAACTCGGATGCAGGAACACCGGGAAACATAAATTACAAGGCTTGTCGCATGAACTTCATTTCTCCATTAGTAGGGTCACGCTACCTTTGCTAAATTACTCCGATGATGGATTGCGTGAAACAGTCCATTACAAATTACAGCACCTTGGCGCACACTTGCGAAGTTACAGCGCACTTCATATAAATTAAAGGAAATTACTTGCTCCGAAAATTTTGCAGCGCTTTCGTTATATTCACTCAGAGAAAGACAAAAGATTCTGCCTTGCCCCGACCTTTAATTCCAGCCCATTAGTGAGCTACACTAGATGGCTGAAAATCTAGGAATTTTCTTTAAAACTTTTTCGGAATACGGTTCTGAAATCTGTTTAGGAGACACATGATTACTAATGAAGTATTATAGAATGAAGTGGCCACGTTGTCTTCGAAATAATATGCCTGAATTGTCTGTAAAAATATTTACATTACACATTCTCAAAAAATGAATTTACGAAGCCTGTATAGACATTATACAACAAACAATGTAAAGTGCGGTAAAGTAGGTACTCTCTCCTGAATACCTTTTCTTTTATACAAAACGGGGAAACTCTTGGTCCAAATCTCATCTGATGTAAAGTGATGATTAGGCTGAAGATGGAAGCGAGTTTCACCCGGAATCCTCTTACACAGAGGAACTGGCTATCATACCTCTAACTGCCGGAACACAACAATGCTGTTAACATTGTTGTTATGGCGACAGACTTAGACATGTTGGTGTTAGCTTGCCAGGCGGACTTAGAACAAGTCCTACCACCAACCAAACCGAGCAAAAAATTTGCCCCCGCTAGGAATCGAACCCAGGACCTCTGGGTCTGAATGAGGTGGTATAACCACTAGACCACGGAGGCGGTTAGTGTCAACTGTTTAGCACCACCCGGGGTCCTTTTTTTTTTTTTTTTTAGGGATGGGAAATCAAAAACCCATCCATGTTCCTTCATGTTGACCACCCGGGGTCCTCGTGTAGGGATCCGCTGAAGGGTATTCTCCTACGGACACTGATGACTCGGCCCCCTAAAATTTTACCACACGCTCCATTGTATGGCGATACAACGGAGCATGTGGTAAATAGCGTACGTATTCTTTACGGAGATTATTTTAATTAAAAAAAAATATAAGTACAGGAATTCCAGGAATTTCAAGGTTATTCAAGTTTATTATACTATAATAAGATATATACCAGAATAAAAATAAAAAAAACTTAATGTAGGCAGAAATGTAGCGCATTATACTATTTTAATGCTTTCTTATAAATTTCAATAATACTCAATTAATTTATTAACAAAATTGTATTTAACTTTCCATGGCGGGAGAATCGCGAATAATAATAATATAATAATAAAATAGCTTTATTTGATTCCACAATAATTCTATACAATACAATTAATTAATTTCACATTTCAATAATAATCATTTTACTAATATTTTAAAATATCCCTAAAAAAATCAACTAATCATGCCATTTAGTCTCATTTAAATGTGGACCCCCTCAGGGTAAAAGCCTCCTCCAAAGAATTCCATTTATCCCTATCTTTAGCAGTGGTCATCCAGTCTCTTCCTGCTTTGGCTACAATCTCGTCCTGCCACCGGGCGCCCGGGTGACCTCTACTTCTCACGCCATGCGGTCCTTTCCATTGTGTGGTGTTAATTGTCCATTGATTGTCACTGTATCTCCCAACATGGCCAGCCCATCTCCATTTGAGACTTTGAGAAAAGTGTAAAGCATCCCTTACCTTCGTTATTTCTCGAATTTTTACGTTTCTTTTCTATCTCTCAGCCTTATATTTAGACAGCTCCTTTCCATTGCCCTCTGAGTTGTCTGTATTTTGTGCCTTGCCTTGTGATCATAAATCCACGTTTGGCAGCCATAGGTTAGGCAGGGTAAATTTGTTGTATCCAAAATTATCCTTTTCAGTTTAATCGGTAGTTGTGATTTGAGAATCTCCTTTTGTGCCCAGTACTTTTTCCATGTAATAGCTACTCTCCTGTCTATTTCCTCTATGTTTCGGTCTTTTCTAGATGAAATTTGTTTACCAAGATAAGTGTAGCTCTCTACGTACTCAAGTGGCACTTCGTTAACCAGTACTGGCGTCATCTCGCTGTTAGTCATGATTTTAATTTTATCTAAGTTCATTTCAAGGCCTGCATGAACACTAGCAGTCTGAAGTTCGTTAGTCATTGTGTTGAGCATATATGGACTTTCAGAGAACACGACGATGTCGTCTGCAAAGCGTAGATGGCTTAGATATTTCCCGTTCACATTTATTCCTCGCTTTGACCACGGTAAGACTTCCATTAAGTTTTGTAGGACAGCTATAAACAGCTTCGGTGATATAGGGTCACCTTGTCTGACTCCTCGGTTTATGCTGATCCTGGTGCCCACTCTATCTAGCCTGACTCTACTAGTACAATTAGCATATATGTTTTTGATAATGTTTATGTACTTTGCGTTTATATTTTGTTTGTTTAATGCTTCCCAGATGCTGTTATGAGAGATAGAGTCGAAAGCTTTCTTATAGTCAACAAAAGCTATGTAGAGCGGTTTCTTATATTCTATATACTTTTCGATGACCTGGTCCACGGTATGAATATGATCTGTTGTACTAAATCCACTTCTGAATCCCGCTTAATCCATGGGTTGGCATGAGTCTATTTGTGGGGATATTCTGTGTAGTAAACAGGATGCAAAGAGTTTGTACAAGCAAGACATTAAACTTATCGGACGGTAGTTTCCTATATCTTTAGGATCGCCCTTTTTATACAGTAAGATTATTTCCGATTCTGTCCATTGCTCTGGCACAATTTCTTCTTCCAATATTATTAAAAAGTATTGTAAGAGGTGTTAATAAAAGTGTTCTACCGAGCTTGATGCACTCATTACTCAAACTGTCCGGTCCTGGGCTCTTATCTGGTTTTAAATTATTTATTTGTTTTAGGATTTCAGTTTCAGTAAAATTTCGTACAGTCAATGTGTTCTTTAGTTGATCTTGTTCTGTATTTTCCACTGAGCCGGGTGTAGAGCTATAGAGGCTTGTGTAGAACTCTGTGGCTATGTTTATGATGTCATTTCGTGATTTGCAAATTGTAGATCCCCGCAGAAGGGACGGGATTCATTTTTTTTACCTGTCTAGTTCTTTGTATGCCTTTTTAGCTGATCTTGTGCTTTCTATACATTTTTCCAATATGTGTAATCTGTGATTTTCGTAACATTTTCTGATTTCCTTATTTGTTTCTTTATATAACTCTTTTAGTTTACCTTTATCCTTTTTAGTGAGATTTCTTTTATTTTGTAGTGTGCTTCTTTTTTCCATTAATTGAATTGCTCTTTCTGATAGGATTTTTCTTTTTCTTGACTGTTTTTTATTTCTTAGGCTTGTTAATATGGAACTTTCTATTTTTTTGTAAAATTCCGTGACTGTATATCTTTCCTGGTTTTCTGTTAGTTCAGGTATACATTCATTTAAGCTTTTTAAATAAATGTCCGTCTCTTCCAGAGTCGTTAAAAGGTTTCTGGGATTAGTGTAGCTTCTCCTGCTCCGTTTTTCCCTACTTAGGCTTAACGTTGTTCTCAGGAGTCTATGGTCTGAGCCAAAAGAGAAAGAATTCAGCACCTCATATTTTGTGAATAATTTAGGTTTCGTTGTTGTTATATAATCAATTTCTTTTTTAATATTTTTGTCGGGCGAAATCCAGGTCCATCGTCGGTTAACTTTCATTTTATACATTGTATTGATTATTTTCAGATTATGTTCGTATGCGTACTGAATTAGTCGTTCTCCTCTCTAGCTTCTGTTTCCAAAACCGTGAATGCCTGCTATTCTGCTCTCATAAATCTTCGGTTTGCCGATCTGTGCGTTGAAATCTCCCATGACTATTATATACTGTGTAGAGTTCAAATCATGGGCCTCTTCTAAGTCTTTGTAGAATTTATCTAAGTCTTCTTGTGTTGAGCCTTCTGTTGTTGCGTATGCCTGTACAATTGCGAAGTGTAAGTTCCCTAGGTTTATTTCCAATAAGCATACCCTTTCAGATATACCGGAAAAGTTTATGATATTTTCTTTGTATTCTCTTTTTATTAGGAAACCTACGCCATATAAACCCTTTGTTTGTCCTATGTAGTACATAATATAGTTTTCGTCTTCTGTTATATTTTCACCTAGCCGGCGCACCTCGCACAAGCCCAGTATATCGTGTTTTATGTTACCGAGAGCTGTCTTCAGTTCTAGCAGTTTTTCAGGTGTTGATAATGATCTGACGTTGAGGGTACAAATATTTATCGAAATTTTATCTCTTGAACGAATATTCTTTGGAGGGTTGTGGTCTGACTCTCCCGCGGTGCCCAGCCGTGGTGGGAGGTGAGTGGAGAGTAGGGGCCCCGGCTGTCGTTGCTATTCTAAATTGGGCTGTGTTGTATATGTTTGTTTTTGCGGGATGTCGGTTTGATTGTAGGTCAGTTTCGGTTTTTGAAGTATATAATCTCTCATATTAGAAGCTTTATTTTTCTTCAGAGGTTGTTTGTTGTTGTGTTGAGCTTTTTGGTTACCGGAGTGAGGTGGTATTATCTCCGGAGATTCAGATAGGTTCCTCTTATTTATTGGCTGGCGGTAGTTGCTCTTATTATTGGTCAATACTATAAGTTTATCGTACTTTATAAAAGTGAAAAATGTGGAATCGCGAATACCACAGAGTAAAAATGACCGCCGCATAAAACTAAAACTCATTCGTTTTAAGTTCTTTAAATTCAACTAAATTACAATGTCCGAAAATCAATGCTTATTCATTTTAAGTATTTTCAAGTTCCGTTGATTAGAATATTATCAAAATAATAAAAGATAACAGGTAATAAGCTTTATGATTGAACCTCCATGGAAGCGCTCTTGAGACAAAGATGAGACGACGATGTAGTTCTATTTTAAATTTGCAAATTCGAGTCATTTATATTGCAAAGATTGTTTTTTTGGACTTTTCGTCTGGTATCTAAAAAAAAAAATCAAAAATTTGTCTAATTTTTCTCGCAAATGTATTGTAAAACGTATAATACACGTGGGGATATTGGTATTTAAACACTCGTAACTATGGTAAGCCCGAATTGCTCGTCTTTAGTCATTCGGTAAAGATTCCTGATCGCACACATTATTTTGTTTAAATAAACTATAAATAATCGACAATTAAAAATATCGGTGTACCTACTATCAGGTGTGAAATAAGTATTTCCTGTCCTTAAAAAAAAAAGGTGTGAAATAAGTAAATAATTTGTGGAGTTTATCGTTCTTTATAAAATCAGTGACAGCTCTTGAATTTAACAACATAATGGAAACTAACTACCTACACTTGTAATCATCATCCAATCTTTGTATAATGTGACTTGGGGTCGGCGCAACACGTTTTCTTCTTCCAATCTTCTCTGACAACCATCACTTCATTGAGAGTAATGTTTGACCTACCTTTTTCAATTATTTTGTTGTCTAAAAACTTTCGCATTCGCTTCTCAGTTTTAATCTATCAAAAATATAGGGGAATTGAGGTTTTTTTGATTGGCCTTTGTTTGATAAAATTAATGAGTCAACTTATTGATTATTTAAAAACTTCACGTTGATAGCATTATTTTTAGCATTTTGGTATTACCACAGCAACCTGATTTCAGAACTTTGGTGTAAAAAATCAAAATTTGTAAGACAATAAGTAGTAGGTAATTAAAGAAGCATGAAGAGTATCAGATTGGTGGACATTACGGATTGTAACTATAGGTACCTGAAGTAGAATATTAAACATATTAGGTACATTTATATAAAGAACAAACTACATACACTTAAAATAGAAAAAAAAAACTCCTAACTAAAATATGGCATCAAAAAATTCGTCCCCATCGCTATCGACTGGAAGTGAGCCCAAAAGACTGGCTGCATTGCCACGTTTTATGGCAATGCTAATCCTCTGTTCAAGGTAAAAGCCAGCTCTTGGGTCACGCGAAGCGTCAACTAAGCGTTTTGCTAGATCTTTAAATAGGACGTGAGCACTCGGACCCCACGGTTCAAGAGTTTCAACTCCAAACGGCTCAAAAATGTAGTTGCCAATAAGGCTACTATATTACATAATATTATGATAGTATAATCTGTAACATCCAAAATTGTCTTGACATATGCTCCACTGTTGGATTCCGAATATTTGACCCATACTACAACTAACTGAAGTGAAAAGCTTCGAATTAAAAGAAAAGCTATCCTTGACTGTTATTTTATTATTTTTAAGAGCGTGTATTCCGTCCACTAGCGCCGCCAATCGTTATTTATTATTTGTGGTAAATTTAAGACACGTAGATAAAAAACCGCTCTGTAGTGCACTGAAGAAATGTATTTATTATGTTTTGAGAGTTATGTTTTGTACTATAAAACATAAATAGTTGCCAAAGTCGATATTTTTGCTAAAAGTGGCCACTTTTAGCAATAATTGCCGTTTTGGCTATTTAGCCATGAGTTATGTATTACAAATAGCTGTCAAAAAATAATAGATACATTTCTTCAGTGCACTACAGAGCGGTTTTTTATCTACGTGTCTTAAATTTACCACAATTATTAAAAAACGATTGGCGGCGCTAGTGGACGGAATACACACTCTTAATGAAATACGCACCGTCATTCAATATGAAAACGTATCGCTTGAATAACGCCTAACCATTGGTTTAAATAGGTACGAAATTTAAAACAATGGTGAGGTGTTACTCGAAGCAAAAACATCGCGTGTATCAGTATTGTAACAGTTTATTTACTCTCTCGATAACTTTTGCCAATTTTGACATCAGTTTTGGCTTGCCAAGCATTTTGGAGCAAAACGTGTTCAAGAAGGCACAAACTTAACGTAACGGGTTGTAGCAAAACCAGGGACCAAACCAACTTCTCGAAACCCAAGTTTGATTAAAAACACTCAAGTAAGACGCCTCAAGGCTTTTCTTGACGTTTTTCTTTTAAGATTTGTTTTGTAAATTAATTAAAATCTCTCGCCAGAAATCTTAAATGCTTCGTACTTTGGCTAATACTTAAGTTGGTACTTATTGCTCGAATTTAAGCGCACCTAGAATATTTTAAAGAGTTTGTCGTTGCGACGGAATCTGTGATGACGTAATTATAAAAAAAAAAGTTTCTTATTCACATTTAGATCCTTGAATTCAAATGAAAATGAAGCTCTTCATTTCTCCTGTTATCACATATTTATATTGTATGCATAATAGTTTGATTGACATAATTATGTATGTATAATCTTACCTCTGTACATAACTATTCATTTAAATCCCACTGCTGGTGTCTCCCTTTTTTTTCCACACAGTCTGTTCTTTTTCATTGCGGGCTATTCATGTGGTAGGAGAGCGGTTCATTCCTCTTATCTTCGGACGACATGTTACTAATTTTATAAGGACGCAAGGACTATATAAACAGTATAAAGCGGTACACGGGATTTCCTGAGTCAAATCTAAAAACTCTGCTCGTTCCGGGAATCGAATCGATGACCTCAAAGATTGCAGTGACACTTGCAATCACTAGTCTAACGAGGTAGTCCAATGTACTGTCACTGAGGCAAAAAGCATTTTATTAATTGCCCGTCTACTTCTCAAAATTCATTAATGTAATTTTTATCCTTAAGTTCCTTTCGCATAATTTGACAAAATTATTGACGAGTTTGTAGATATTAGATTTCGTATCACTTTCCAGACTACTGAGTAATTATTTATCCATTCATAATATAAAGTTTTGGGCTTTAGATACTCGATTAAATAAACAAATATTTTATAGTCTCTGATTAATTTTTGACTATCGATTTTGAACACAAGAACCACTTGATAAGTTTGTAGAAGAAAATCAGAGGTTCAAAAGTGGAACAATATTCTGAAGATTTTTAAACGCACATTAGCTTGATAAATAAGCTTTCTAATAAAGTAATTCGAAAGCTTATTTATCAAGCTACTCGATTATAGTTAAGTATGATTTTTTCAGTCGCGTGTTTTTTAAAAAACGGGGATAAATGTTTCAGTACCAATAAAACGCACATAGACTTAATTTATTCACTTCTGTAGAATATAATTATTTAAAATGTGGCTTTAGTTTCCGTTTCTATTACATCGATTAAAATTTTATTATAATTTGAATTTCAGCTCCATGTATTTGAGAAAGAAAATATTGATATAATATATAATTAAAACGTCAGAATGAAGTTGAAATAAAAATTACACCCTAACCACTATCGATGATGGCCAAAATCACTTTAACACAAATGTTAATTATTATTTCAATACATTATTGGCTGAATCTATATGGAGCTTGGAAGTGGTAGATAAGGTACTATGATTTTTAGGTTTCCGTTTCTATCGATTTACATACATCATTGTATTTTTTATATGTAACTGTACACTCGACGAAGTTCCGCGTGTATCGCAATCACATACGGTAGCGCAGTATTTCAACTTTTCAAGTACCTACCCGATTTATTTATTTATTTAAACTTTATGCACAATAGTGGTACATGGGCGGACTTAAGAGTCCTATTACATTTTTTACGGAAATTCATGATTTTTGACGCTGTAATTATCAGCAGCAGTAAGATATTTTAATTATTTGATCATGAATAACGATAGTGCCAGTCTCTTTTTTGTAAGTTAGGGTTACACATTTTCATTTTTCTTTTCGTGTAATTTACTATAAATATTTTACGAACTCAGTTTGCAAGAAAAAATGTCGGCGATGGAACTTTGACGGTCTAATTCACATTGTTACAATCAATTCTTTTAAAAGCTAAAATTACTAAAAGGTAAGTTGAATGTTTTACTTGTTTATTGGAGTACTAGAATTTCTTTAAATTCCTTGAGTTTTCACGGAAAAAAACGTAAAGAAATCCTAATTTAAGCCAGAAATGTCTTGATTCAGCGTCCATTATATTCCAAATAAAAACAATTATATCAAATAAATTAATATGATATAAAATTTCAATCTACAATGAATACGTTTCATTAGTTTTCTTTTGTCAATATAATTAAACAAAATTACAATAAATAAAATTAAAGTACTATATATTCTGCGTCAATTCAGCGCGCGCGCTCCTCAGTCTCGCCCGAGCGCCCAAATTAACTATAATCCTTTTCAGACTAGTAAGTATCAAAATTGTTTCGCGGACTATATATGTATGTACTCCCAACGCAGACCAACGTAACTTCGTCTATTGCAAACGAGCACTTACGATTCGTAATAGGACTCTTAATGCAACAATGCATTCTCTACCAGTCATCCTTTGGGTTAAAAAGACTACAACCGATTCGGTTTGAACCGATTATCATAGTGCGATACGGTGTTGTTTTTTGTTTTGTGACTCATACCAACATGAACGTATATACGCGGATACCGATTATTACTATAAAATAAAATTTAAGTGAATTTTGGGGTATAAGTGAATTTAACAAGGTATAGAAATGTTTTGAGATTTAAGGTGGAATGAATGTATCAACCGTAAAGTAATGGGACCTGACTTTAGGGTTAGGTGAATTAAGCTTATCTTGTGCCTTTATATTTGATCGCACTTAATCTATATATCAGGTATCTGCGTAACTAATACGTTGTTGGTATGAGTCTCAGAACAAGAAACAAAACCGTACTGCGCTATGATATTTGGTTCAAACTGAGTCGGGTACTTGAAATACTGTGCTACCGTGTGCGATTGCCATACGCGTGGGCCTTCGTCGAGTATACAAATAAAATACAATGATGTGTATAAATCGATAAAAACCGAAACCCAACAATCATAGTACCATACCTACCACTACCGAGTTCCACATAGATTCAGTCAATACATCGAAATTAAAATTTAAAGGTACACAAATGTAAAATCCGATATTATAGACCGCTACATAAATATATTAGATTTGCTATAGTGTAAAAACGATAGTGGCCCTTCCCTAGAACCGAGTCTTGCTGACTGAGACTGTCATTGTCAAATCGTTTGACACAGGGTTGTCAACCATAAAATACAAATATTGGTTGCATTTATGTATTGATGCATTTTAAAATTCAACACTTGTTTGAAAAAAAAAGCGGGTGGCTGTTAAAAATTTGGTGCTTAAAATATGGTGGTGTTTGCACAAATTGAAGATATCGGTGCAGAACTTTCGTGCAGTTTGATGCAAAATTTAGTTTTGCATAGATATTGAATTTCATCTTCACTTGGCTTCCAAAGGTTTCTGGAAATGAAATTGACGCTTCAATTCAGTTTGATTCGATTCTACACTACATCTTAGCTCTTTTATACACATCGAGTCAAGGGGGTTCACAAGTATGAAAAGCAGAGATGCAGTAATTGAGAAAAATGTTAATATCGTCGGGGATTGTGCAATTTGGTTTTCCTACAGTTGAAAAGAAAACTTAAGACATATTTAGTAAATAAAGCATACTACAGCATTAACGAGTTCCTAGAGGAAAGATTTGTGTTGACATAGTATTCGATTTGATAGTATGTTTTAGTAGGATATTGTAATTTTGACATTTTTAGTTATATTTATGATTTGGTGAATTTGACATAAGATTTGCATACTTTTATTTACTCTATTTTACTTTGATTGACATTTATTGTATTGTTACTTTGACATTTAATTAATATTGACATTTTATATAATTTTTAATTCTGTAATCAATTCTTTATCATGCACTATATTTGCACGCCATAATATGTGGCAAACATGTCAGAACCTTTTCTTTATTTGTAATCCTGCATGCACGTTTCTTTATTCTTGTATGTGTACACATGTTTGGGCAAATAAATTTATCTTATCTTATCTTATCTTATCTATCTTATCTCAATTTTCAGAAAGTTGTAAATCATATTCTCGGGACAGGTATGTTTTAATCTAGCTTATAGGTAGCTATGTTTGCCAAAATTCATTCAAATCGGTTTTCATGGTTTGGCGTGAGAGTAACGAAGATCCATTCATCGTAACAAACTTTCACATTTACTTATAATATTAACAGGATTAGTCGCCATCTTAGTAGTCACCTTTCTAGACATATTTATCATTTCACCAGTGTGCCAATTTTACAAATTTTCACATTCGCATCGCATTCGCATCTCAATCGCAAACTGTCAAAAATGTATGAAAATTAGGGCTTTTTTGACAGTTTGCGATTGACATGCGAATGCAAAGTTGTTTAAAAATTAGTAGAATTGGCCCTCAGGCTAATAAAGTAGCTAATTTATGAACTCATCAATAAAAATAAATCGAGTAAATGATTGCTGTAATTACCCTGCCGATAAGAACTTTATTAAAATTAATGCCTCTAATTATGTACTCTCGTAATGCGAAATCAACTCAACCGTTGCATCGTTCGATGTGCGATGTATTCGAATAGTAATTTCCAACAAAAAGCTCAACATTTTTTAATTTCGATGCCCGAAGCATACGTGCAAAACCGCATGGGAAAGTCAGTGTACAGAGATGGCGTACTATGAGCGTCGTCTGTTTGTCAACGACAAAAATAAAGTGGACATATTTTGGATACCTGAGTTAATTAAACATGTATTGACATGCTTACTTAACTAAGGTGAGTACAGAGTCTATAAAATTCAATATTGAGCATTGTCCAATAATTCCCAGATGAAATTCCTACGCACAACGGACCAATCGGGAGTCTATGTCATTTAACGTTGCCACCTACTGGGTCCAAAAACCTAAGGAGATAATGTTTGACTCGAAAAGAAGAAATACCCTCCAAGATAAAAATGAAAATACCGGTGTTATTTTGTAGGGTTAAAAGTATTACAGTGTTAAAATTATAACAAGAAAAGATATTCCTGCCATAATTAAATAAGTGCCCTCAAAATCGTTATGTATATTGTATATAAAGTTCTAAGAACTATTGTGCAGTAATGCTGTAAAGAACCATCAAGACACTCAGCAGTGTCGTAGTAGTAGTAGTGTGTGAATGGGCAGTGAGCGTAACACTGTCAGAGTAGCACATAGATATGTTAATAAGGTAAAATTACCCGCCACTTGTGCAGCTTTACTCAGTGTATATTCGAAAACTTCTAGTACTGTATGAGTTCCCTGCCGATACCAATGGCTGATAGTGGCTTCAGGCTAAATAGCTTTCACAGTTTCTGTGAACAATCTGCAAGATGGTACGGTTCAAAGGTGAGTTTAAATAACGTAAGCGTCCCCCTGCTTTAAGTTTCATAGCGGTCAGTTAATGACCAGTTGCTCATACCACATTTCATGTAATATTCTTGAGTTATTGTACTCATTTGTGCCAGACGTAACCAACTGACAGCCAGCTCAGATAACCCCTAAAGATGACGATGCATAATGAGCATGTCTGTCTACCAAAACAGTGGTCACGTCTCAACAGGGCCAGTCGGACCCTCTTGAATGTACGGACACGCGCCATCACGGGGAGGGGAGGGATTCATAGGGTTCACCGACAAATTGCAACGCTACGTTCGAGGATTATTCCGGATATACCGGGGAACGTATTGCCCGAATATTTCTCACCCGGACTCGACGAGAATGATGTCTCACCGTGTTTTGGTTTTGGGCTTAATTATTTTCCTGCGCCAAGTTTTGCACGAACTTAAGTTCCTTGTTTAAGCACAATATATTGCAAGCGTTTGTGTTTCAGATTTGAACGCCTGTGTAAGTGTGTTGTAAGTCTACTTAAGTTTGCAGTTAAGCAAATTGAATTTGTGGTTTCCGCAACAGTTCTTGTTCTAACTACTTTTAGAGCTCTTAAAATGTTATTGGCGTTCTTTCAGACTTTTGTCTGTTGTCTTTAGTGCGGTATTTGAAAATGAAATAAAATCGAAATATTATATTAATTTATTTTCTGTCACAGGTTCATTTCAGAACTTTATAAATAATCACAGTACAAATAAGTTGGTAGATGGTTTATTGTAAAATATTATTATTGAATTTACTTACAACACAATATTATCATTAAGGCAACTTATTTTCAAAGCCAAAAACTAGATACAAAATGCAACATTAAAAGCAACATCAGATAAAAAACAGAACAGAAATCACATCAAAAACTCATTAGTCATCGAAGTTATAAATAAGCAGACACACAGATTCACATGCGGGCAAATAAGAAATAATTACTTATCGTTTTCTCGCGTCGATATTTGTGTACTCAGAAAAGACAGAAAATCTTATTTCGTAATTTAGTTCATAGTCGACCAGTGTGTCAATTTTCATTAAGCCATTGTTGCATAATTAACTTACTAATCAGACAACCAGAAACAGTCGAAGTATTACCGGGACTGGAATTTTAGTTTTATTGTTTGATTGAACAATCTATTCTCAGGAACTACTGGTTCGAATTGATAAACTCTTTTTTTTATTTAGGATAGCCCATTTATAGAGGGATGCTATTATAGTTTACGCCAGATAAACGTGGAATAAAGTACATTGACCTTTCCCTAATATCTCTTCTTAGATACTAGAACAATAAATTAAGAACTGATTTTCATTATTAGAAAACGTAAAGGATCACGATAGAAGTCGATTCAGGACAGCTTTATGTCATTATTTCTGATTTTGATCTTAAGAAAGTCAATAAATGTATGTGGGTCAATGTACTTTATTCCACGTTTATCTGGCGTAAAGTATAGTTATATTGCATACCGCTACGTCCAATAGGAGCGGAACATTAAAACTATTAAAGGTGACGCATACGAAGTTGCGTGGGTCAGATAGTTTTATAATACAAGCAGATTGAAGACGAAAATATGTACGGTACATTGCTGGGACATAATACGTCTTTACTATTCAGTAGTCATAGTCGATCAGTCATGATAACCCACGCACTACCGTAGACCCGGTGCCTTTGAAAGAACTGGCTTACTGCCAGAAGTAATGTGAGAAATGATTTAAGTGGCCATATTTTATTTTAGCCAATAATACTGTAATATTTCGACTGGATTTGGAGACTGTTTTCATATTTTTTTGTAGGTGTTGGTAGTTTTTTATGGATAGGTACGATTTTACACCCGACTTTTAGCTAAAAAGGACGGTTTCACTTTTAAACAATGAGTGCTAAAGAACATGCCACTCTGAGTTGTTTTCCTTGTAGTATAGAATTCTTTTGTTTATGTCAGTATCAATATCTCTTTAAAATTTATTTGATACCAACTTTTAATTAATTAACGTATTTTTAGCAAATGCAAAGTAACTTTTAGATAACTAACTCATTAAAAACCACTGCTCGTACCTTACCTATTTATTTTAATTTGAAACTTCATGCGAATAACAAAAACATTATCACTATTCATATTTATGTGTGTAATGTACAATGTAATTAATGTTTAATTTATTTAAATGTATTACTAGCAAGTTTAATAAATATTTATTTTTTGTTCGTCTAGACGTGGGTTAATATAAATTTTATTGCGTCTGTACCTTAAAAGGGTTTAGGTAAGAGGGTGACTGCGCACGGTCATGCTTCCATAAATAGAACTTGATAACTTGGATTTCTTTGAACATCGAAGAATTTCACTCAAATTCGTAGTCGATTTTATTTATCTGAGACACACGGTTCACTTAGGTAGGTCTTTCTTTTAACCCGGCGCCAATGACGTGAAAATAATTTCAAAAACAATGACCCCGGGGTCATAATGATCCAAATTTCATCGATCGTTTTTCTGGATATTTAACAAGTCATCTTAAGTTTAATTACTGTCTATGTATAAAGGGTTCTTTACTGAGCTAATAAAACAAAAAAAAACTTTTTTATTACATAAATAAAATCTTTATTAATTATTAACAACACGTCATGCGAAATCATCTAAACACAATGTGTCTATATTTTTAATTTTTGGAAAATATTTCTTAGTAATAATAAGATTTAACTATCTTATCTCGTAAAAAAGAGATCAAATTAACTTCATATCATGCAAATACAATGAGATCAGTCTTCTACTTCATAATTCAGAGCCATGGAACAGCTGCAATTATTGCAGTATGGAATCAAATGGTCTGGGCATATGTAAATGTGGCATGCCTGACAAGTACATATGAGATGTTTTCTTTTCTTTTTTAGACATACTTGACATCTCTTGCGAGTTCCTGGAACTTTTTAGGAGGTTCTTCAGTAGGTTCGCCGACGAAATCTGCGATTCTTTTGCGCAACTGACGAGGTGGGAATGCCCATCAGCCACACAAAAAATACCTGACATGAACAACAATGAAATATATGCCAAATTGCACTGAAAATCGTAGGGAACCCATTACAATTTCAATAATTATCAAAAACCTCGGTAGAAGCCAGTTACAAACATTTTTTCAAAAATGTAGGTTAAGTCAATGTTAAGGATTAATATGCAATAATAACAAAACAACAAAACAGCATATAAATGTTATAATCATCATTAAAAACCACTAATATGTTATCATGAAACTCTACAGAGAATAAATATTGGATTGGTACCGAGCCCATGCTAAGTACCATATTATTGACATACCTAGTCTCAATAATATGTAAACAGGCAAGAGAACTAGGGAATCTCAATACTTACAGCTTGTGGTGTTATCCATGCCTGTATTAAACAACGTACTTCATCATTTTGCACTGATATGAGATTACGTATCATCATTGCAATATCGAGATAGCAATTCTCGAAATCCGACTCTTTCAGCAACGCCAAAATTCTTGCTGGGTCGTTTGTCAAAGACATTTTGACTAAAAACATTAAAAAGAACAACATAAATTAACAATAAACACTAAATAAGCGAATAAAAGTAAGCTACAAATTCACCGCGCCACCGATGATGCTGGCTCACATTTACCCGTTTTAATTTGACACACCTGTATCTCGCTGCGCAGGCGGCGCGGCGTCGCCGCGTCGCACTGAGCGGGCCAACGAGGCGGGTAGAGAGGGGCTGTATCTCCAGCTACACTAACGTTCGAACCATTAAATGGACGCGAAATAATAATATGAGCGTGTAAAAGTGCCTCGGGTCAATATGACCTAGCGTTTATGACGCCGGGTTAAGAAAGAGGTCAACCGTCAACCCAGGTGGACGGTATTCGAGGATCCACGCCGTATCTTCTCGTCTGAACAAATTATGGGACCCGCATGAATTCATGTGGGTAAACTTATGACAACCCACTTTGGGGACACCCTAGAACATCTGTGTTTGGTTGAATGAACTTCCAAACTTCAAGACTTGCATTTAGGGTAGGTTCTTTCAAACGGTTGGTATTGAGGAATTCAGAAGAAAGCACAGTATTTTTCTATTTGGCGCAACTAAAGTAACGTTAACCAGTGCTCAAACCATCTGTTAACGTAATCGTTATTATTTGCGTGCGTTAACGCTGACATATTGTAAAACAACTCATTCTTTTATTTAACGATAGTTAGCACCATTTCTAACATTTAAGCGTGCGTTAAGTGGAGGTATTCCACGAAGCACACCCAAAGGTAGCACACCCAGACGAAGCACACCTTAAGTATTCCACTAAGCACACCCGTAGGTGGGCTTCAAGTAAAAATTTAAAATAATTAATTTCCTATTCCACGAAGCACACCTACGAATATCCCTCGCATAGTGCGGGGACATCATTCAGTTTCATTATAATAATGTGATCTGTGTCATTTTTGTAATCTTACTATTTAAAATCACAGATTGTTTCATAATTAACTTTCCAAAAAAATTATTATTTTTTATTTTTTAACAATTTTTCTATTATGTTCCTTTTTTGTGTTCTTAATAAAATCACAGATTGTTTCATAATTACTATAAAAACTTGGACAAATATCAAAAACATTGTAAATAATTATAGTTTTCCATAGAGATCTATGTTGAAGTTTTCTTAGAGCTACCTGTTTAGTGAATAATAAAAATACTCTACTTTAGCATAAAAAAATCACAGATTGTTTCATAATTACTTTTAAAACTCCAGCTCTTGCTCCAAAAGATACATGTTGTATTTTTTTTATTTACGTGTTTCTGGGGTCGGCGGGCAAAATGGCGAAATATAAAGGAATCTATGATGTGTTATGGTGTATATAACCTTCGGATAAAACTATGTCATCTCTCTTAATTGTATTGAGTACCTACTGGTGAATCCTGGCATCAGTTTTATTTTTTTAAATATTGTAATGTAATACTCAACAACTGTCATTTTTGACAGCGCTCACGGTGATATTTATTTGGGGCATGGTCGATGTAATCGCAAGATGGCGCATGTCATGACGTCATCTATGACGATTCAAGGGATATCGATATCGCGCTCACACTAATTCGGAACGGGTTTATGGTCGCTCAAATCGATTATATCTTAATTCGGAACGCGGCCTTAGTTACAAAAAGTTAAAACCGAGCGGGGATCAAACTAGCGAACCAAAATTATTATTTTCGGAAATATTTCAGCAGTAATAAAACCAAAATAAAATACAATAAGTGAATCTTGACTGGGGCTTGAACTTGGGTACCACTGCTCTCAGGGTGGTCACCTACATGTTCTATTAATATGTATATTTAAAGAGCGGTACTAATGCATGTTATGACAGCTAATTATCAGAGAACATGGCTGCCGCGACAGAGGCGCCACGGTGCGTTTCTTGGGAACGCACCGGGGCCGTCCCAGGCCTGCCTCGGGAATTCAGTGGCGGGCGCACGCGTTTACTATTAGCGCATCATGTATACGTCGTATCGTATATATGGGATTTATATATGAACACTATAAAAATGACAAGTATTGTATCACATTTTTATAATGAAAGATGTTAGATATTTAAGTTAGTCTTTTAATTAATAAATATTCCTCCTATCGACATTTTTATTTCTTAGTCCCCGCACTATGCGAGTAATATTCGTAGGTGTGCTTCGTGGAATAGGAAATTAATTATTTTAAATTTTTACTTGAAGGCCACCTACGGGTGTGCTTAGTGGAATACTTTAGGTGTGCTTCGTCTGGGTGTGCTTCGTGGAATACCTCGTTAAGTGTACGTGAAACATCAATCGGGATAAGACGGGGCGATAACAGTGTTTTTTAGAAACAGCGGGTAATAGCCTTGTGAATTAAAGTGTTTCTTGAACTAACGTCACGACGTGGCTTCAAAAAATCCTCTGAGATTGTTGTTACGGAAATAAATAAAAAAATGTTTTAGAATAATTGGCTCTTATCATTACAAAATCGAGCGCCGATTGAAAATATTCCTTTATTCAACAGACACAAACAGATTCCAAAATCGTACCTCAAATACACAATCTATTTTCTACATAACCCCCATCTTACTCAAGAATTTATCGCTCCTGACCTGCAGTACGTGTGTCGCATACGCAAACAGGTGAACACAAAATGTCCCTCGAGTGACTTGCACTTTATGGACAACACACGTTGACTTGTGATAGGACAATGCATCAATACATTATGATGTGTCCGCAGAAGCTTAGGCAGTTTGCTTTGTGACTTCGTTTGGTGGGTTACGATAATGACGGGGGATATTGTAGTGGTAACATACTTAAAAAGGGTTTTATGTTTTCTGGAATATACAACGAGTTCTGTACAGAGCGGTGAAATGGAGATGGGAACTTTATCTTTTAGGTATGTACCAGGGCTGATAAGCTTCAGATTACTGAACACACTGTACATTTAAGTCTAAGTGCTGCAAAAACCACATAGTGCTGCATTTATCACGAGTGTGCCTCCTGTTAAATCAGACGCCAGGAGGTTTTTGTCGGCTCACTTTTGTGGAGTAGTTTGTGGAAACTGAATTTTAAATTAAAATAAAACAAGACGATGGTATTAGTTTCGATTATGAACACACTCCAACAAATCCTAACACAACTATGTCAACTGTTTATCTATACTATAATAATAATATTATAAAGAGGTAACATTAATTGTTTGTAAGTTTGTATGTAGGGGGTAATCTCAGGAACTACTGGTCCGATTTGAAAAATTCTTTCAGTATTAGATAGCCCATGTATCGAGGAATGCTATAGGCTACATCTCATCACGCTAAGACTATAATGAGCCGAGCATTAATGGCATATGTGACGCAGAGGAAGTTGCGTGGGTCAGCTAGTGTTTTATAATTTTACTCGTTTGAAGTTGCAAATCAAATAAACAGAAGCAATGTCTAGGCTTGAACTTAAAAATGTTAACCTTAAAGTAAACATCATCATTATTTCAACTGATAGACCACTACTGGACGTTTCCCGTGTGGCACCAAATCTACGGATCCTGTGCATCTCGCATGCAGCGGGTTCGCGCGGCCTTCAACAAGACATGGGTCCACCTTGTGGGACTCTAAGGCCAAATATCATCAAACTGAAACTGAACGCGATCAACATTATTTTCTATGGAATTTTAACACTGACAACTCATGAACGCAGCTTGTTTCATTGGCAAAATCCGCTCTAAAAGTAACGAACAGACAAATAAGCAAAGCTCACCTAAATAAACTTTAGAAGTTAAAGCTAGAGCAGAACAAAACAGTTCTATAATATTCTCAGGTAGTAACAATTCCTATAATGGTCCGCGCACACTATCTATGTAAGTAAAGGTTGGCATTCAGCTCTGCATATTAATTCCGAGCCGCGTGAATCAGTCCGTGAACAACTTGAATGTTACGTTAAATTCTATTTCATTTTTATTTCAGGTGAGCTGCAGTTTAGACTGTTACATCTGACGTTATTTTGGAGTAAAATGATTAGTAAAAATATATCAGTTGGAAATGTTTTGAGTATTTTAGATTTTATTATCACGCTAAATACAGGTTTGGCACACAAACAGACTAATATCTAATCCCTATTAAAATATAGACTTATTTATATTCAAATGTATTCAGAAGTTGCCCTAGAAAACAATTGATTGAAACCATAACCAACATTAAGGTTGTCCGATAATCGGCGACCGACTTTTTTTAGCAGAAATTGGAACTAACTGTTTGCAATAGTGTAACACACACGTCCTACAAAAATCGGTACTTTCTACCTAGTCATCGGCCCGGTTATCTGTCCTACAAAAAGTCTGACGTGGGCGGGCAGCATTACTTTGAAACAAACGAGTAATGTTGCATTTATAGAGTAAACTTTATAGAGCTGTGATGTGAGCTTAGAAACTAGAATTGGGATGAAACTATGTTGATAGCAATTAAAAGTGGTTACTTTCTAACCTGCTAAACTTTGGAGGGTAAACTCATGAGGATTAGTGGTAAGACCAACCAGCTTTTGCTTAAATTCTTCCAAATTTAAATTTTTGAATCACACGAAAAGTGTTGAAGCTTTTGTTCATTATTGCACCGTCCTATTTTTGTATAAAAATTAAGTCAAAACATTATTTAACAATAAGTCGATTTTTACGTGACCGAGAGCTGGCCTTATCACCGGTCAAAGAATCAGCAATGCACTTTTCTCATTGACCACTATTTAGATGAATATTTTGAAACCTAATGAATTTTCTTCTTTGTCCCCTTCTATACGCGCTTGGACATTATATAATTTTAAAAACATATTTTCAACTCATTTGCTCAAAAAATGCATTTACGAAGCCTGTATTGGGAAGTAAAAAATTACGCACCATGCGTTATTCCATTTTTTATGGAAATAATAGTTTTTTTTTTGGAAGTCGGTTGTATTTTTTTGTAAAAAGTTTTTTATTTTTCACTTTTTAGTGGTACCCCACACCTAAGAACACCACTGCAAAATGGCAGAAAAGCAAAATACGCAATTTCGATAACTTAATTGGATGACATAAAACCATCATCCAAGTAGACGAATTCTAGCTATTTCGATTTAAAATCCAAAGTTCGAAACCGATTTTGATAAAATTTAAATGGGATCAATCTGTAAGTATATCCTTTTAGAATTTAGAAGAATTTTTCAAATCGGTTCATAATTTTCGGAGTTATGAGGTAACAAACGTAAAAAAAAAAACAAAAAAAGTACAACCGAATTGAGAACCTCCTCCTTTTTGGGAAGTCGGTTAAAAAAGAAATCAAAGGATGCGCATCTTGCTATGCAACGGAGCGTGCGGTAAAATACCTCACCTAAATGTCTCACCTAAGTACTTATTTTACCACACGCTCCGTTGCATAGCAAGGTGCTCATCCTTTGATTTCTTTTTTATTTCCAAAAACAAAATATAAAAAAAATAATTGCAGACGCAGACGCAGACGGAAGCGTCTTGAGCAAAAACGCTTCCGTCTGCATCAGCGACTAATGAAAAAATGAGACTTGAAGTAGTTCTAATTACCCGACTGCGCCAGAAGGAGGGTTATGTTTTTTCGAGTGTTTGCATGCATGTATGTTTTTATGTATGTATGTTTGTTTGGAACGCTTTGTAGCCTAAACGGCTTGATGGATTTTAGCTTGAGAGATGTCGTTAGATTCGTCTTGTCTAGGCTACAAAGCATTCCGAAGAAATATACATACATTCGAAAAAAACATAACCCCCCATTCTGGCGCAGTCAAGTATTTTAAACGACAGAATAAATGAGAGGACAGTCTTTTTTTTTAATTATTGAAGTGAGACAAACCTACTCAGCAGAAGCGCTTCCGTCTGCGTCTGCGTGAGTTTCACAATACGAGAATAAGAAACATCCAGAAGCTAGGAGGTGAAATAAGGCGCAGTATACTTTCTAATGCTTCCTTATATTTTTCAATAATACTCAATTGATTTATTAACAAAATTATATTCAACACTCTATGGCGGGAGAATCGCAGTTAAATTACCGCCACATAAAATTTAGGTAAGTATTTTTAACTCAACTAAATTAAAAATGGAACATTCTAAATAACTAATGCTTATTAATTTTATGAATTTGAAGTTCAGTTATGAAAATAGAATATCAGTAAAATAAAAAAGTTAACAATGAATAATCTAAATAATCGAACCTCCTTGGAAGCGCTCTAGCTCAATACATTTGTCTAAGAAAATGAGACAAATGATGTAGTTCTAATATTAAATTTGCAAATTCAAGCTATATTTACATTGAAAAGATTGTTGCAACTTTCCGAATGATATTTAAAAAAAAAAAAACAAAAAGTTTGTCACGTTGTAGGTATATTTTTCTCGCAATTATGTTGAAAAATTTTGTATGATATACGTGTGGATATTGGTTTTTACAAAATCGTGAATATGGTAAGCCCTCGACTTCTTACATCCGTCTACTCGTTTGTAAAAACCAACTTACCGCACTTGTAACTATCATAAAAAAACTGTTGTAAAATAAATTAGATAGTTAGATTAGACAAGACTGGAGGATTAATGTTTATGAGTAAAGTAGATGACACGCAAAACGTCGATACTGGGTACCGAAGTTTTGACTGTAGAGGACGCCCTTTCTAAAAGGTCATACACCGATCTTATTAGAGGTCCTTTAAAAAAGCTCAGGTGTGTGTTCTCGCAAATGGCGCGCGTGTAAGGCACTTATCTAATCGCCGGCAATCAGCGAGTAGCGAGTAAAGCTTCAAACTCGAGTGAAAAGTTTTGATAGTTTTGACGCTCGGCATTAAGCGAGTGCTTTTGTACGACGGACGATTACTCGCAATACTCGCTCCGGCCCGCACTTTAGGTAGAAGTTACTGTTGGTTGAGCTCTGACCGCCAATTAAGCGAGCATCGCCGAGCGAGTGTCGCTGAGCGAGTACAATCGTCGATGGCTCTTGTCACTGCGATCTACTTGTGGTAAGAGCCACTCGCCGGTAGTGTGAACAGTCAGCTATCAACTATGAATATATGTTGTTTCTTTTACTCAAACGAGATCTATATCTTTTGTCCCTTTCCTCAGCGAGCAAATAATCGCTTCCTCGCCGGTGGTGCGACAAGTATGTATTAGGTGAAACGTGAACGAAAAACTGGATTATGTAAGGAATCGAGACACGTGGTGTTTCAGAGTTTCTGCTATTCAGTACCTGTCTTTTCTGGATCGGAAATCGCCAATTGCATACCCCAGATCTGGGCGTAGCAGGACGGAGTGTCAGACTCTTACTGACTCAAATCCACCCGTGTTCCTTTAATTGGCCTTTGCATTCAAAAAAAAAAGTAGGTACATAACAGCAGCGGCCAGCAAAAGAGGCCTTGATGGATGAACGTGTAAATATGGGTCGAGGTGAAGAATGATGATGTTTCACACAACTTTTTGTGACCGCTGCTTGCATGTATTAGGCCAGTACAGAAAGGAGAAAGCCAACCAATGGGCCCCTTAGTTTTGGTACCGTGTCAAGACTATTTACTTCTCAAAAATTAAGTCATATTTTTACATGTTCAAGCTAATTTTATCAACATTTCTTTTACCCTAGCATTGGATAACATAATTAATATTTATTTCATTGAATTTATATCAGTTCCGCCATTAAAACTTAACCTGAATGTTGCCAGAGTACAGACTATCTCAATTAAATAATTGTAATCGATTGGAATTATCGATATTTTACTAATCCGCCGACTAACATGACCGGAGATAGACTACAATAGCTTTTCTCCCGAAATAAAGAATATAAAAGCACTAAATCTAACTAAAAAAAACACGAAGGAATTATAATTTGAGAGATTGTACAGACATAATATTATAACCAGGAGATTCTAGCGGTCTTAGCTCTACGGTACTTGAAGTTAAAGTACGATCCTGAAATGATGTGAAGGTCGTCTGTCCGATAGCGAAGAACTAAGGCGGAAACAGACGCTCCGGTTAGTCTGGATAGTCTGATCAGACAATCGGAAGAGCAATCGGAGCGTCTGTGATCGCCCATATTTCCACATAATTATCATGTATTTCATATGTTATTTCCTACCGTCAGAAATACTCCGCTACATTCATACCTGATTATTTTCTTTAAAAAAAACAAAAGTTAGTACCACAGACATTATTGTGGTTAGTACTTAGCTTAGTAGCTCCCATTCATACCTAAATAGCGTTTATAATTATCTTTTTAATTATGTAAATAATATAATTTATTACAAATCGATTTGGTAAATCGATTTCCAAAATATTTTACATGGTCACACTTAGATAGAACTATCTGTCAAATCAATGCATCAATCAAATTGTTTCGTGCCGTTAGTTTTGCGTAGTGTTGAATTATTCCTCCGTATTTACTGTTGTTATACTTCTGTTCGTTACAATTTGAAGCTGTCGAGTCTTCCTTCGTTTGTAACTTAGCTATGAGCTCCTCTAATCTAAGGCTTTAGTCGTAGGTAAGTATTTGTTTTTGACAACACTATCTACTAGTTGTGAGGGTACAGCCTACTGAACGCTGACTGCCGGCACGGCACGGCAAGGGATATTTATAAGCGCACTTTGTACTTAACCTACATAAAAGAGAAGAGAGGTTATGTAGTGTTTTCAAATATGTTTAAAACAAAAAAAAACTTGTTTTTATAACCTCAATTTCAGCATCCGAAAATATAAGATTTCTCTTAAACTAGGGTGAAAAATTGAAATTCGATTTCAGGATATGAAAAGGTAATTCTAGGTCTACGAAACCAAGTTAAAACCATCGTGACATGCAAAGTTTTTTAGGGGCCCAAAACTCCTAACAAAATGGGCATTCTCTTTTCGATTTATCTCGAATAAGGTTATCAACATAATGCTCACATTTCTAAGCATATTTGAGAAAAAAAACCAATTCCGCTAACCTTCTGTTAATAACCTACGAACAAAACCAGATTTTTGATGATATTCAGACTGACAGGATAATTATACAGTAAACAAAATATACGTTTATTCAATACCATTTACATATTTATTGCTACAAAACACACATACACAATATTGCTCAGTGTTTCCTCATACCAGTTTTCCTCCAAATGTTCCAAAATTTCCTGTTGCGAAAACCGCTAGGAAAGTCCTTAAATTACATGACCGAAATTAGATCAGCACCGGTGCGACCTTTAATCGAATTGCTACAGCGATTTGTATGAGCCGACTTCATTTTTGCTACAATTCGAAAATCATTCGTTGTAATAGGAATTAGATTGTTGAATTAATTCGAGAATCTCATTTGTTTAGAACGATCATTATCCTTCGGCATTATTTTTTTGTCACTTAATATACCTACCTAACTTTTTATAATAATATGTGAAGAAACCAAACAACAATAAAAAAACCCGGCCAAGTGCGAGTCGGACTCGCGCACCGAGGGTTCCGTACAAACCTGTAGGTATATGTTATAAGCAAAAGTTTGCGATTTACGATTTATGACGTATTAAAAAAAAACTACTTATTAAATCATGTTCAAACCAATTTTCGCTGGTAGTTTACATGGTAATATATACATCATATATTTTTTTGGATTTATCATTCTCTTATTTTAGAAGTTACGGGGGGGGGGGGGACATTTTATTTATTTATTTATTATATACTTTATTGTACACCTCATAACAAGTACAGGAAAAACGTTTATAAAAACAAGTGTACAATGGGCGGTCTTATCGCACAGGGCAATCTCTTACAGACAACCTTAGGATGGATTGAACGAAAGAAGTTAGATTTAGGGCGGTCAGTGTACAAACATCATAAATAATATTAATTAGACTTAATAATATAAAATAAACACATACAATAAAACAATATACTAATAAATATCAAATAAATAATTGGGAAAGGAGAAGAAAAATTATAGTGAGAGGTAATGCTCCTTTACCATTTTCTTAAACGTTGGTAGCGTTTGAGCACGTCTCACATCTATGGGTAATGCATTCCACAAACGAGCGGCTTGAATAGTGAATGACTTGTCAAAAAATGATGTGGAATGCATGCGAATACTTAATTTAAGATTTTCCGTAGATCTCAAGGACCTAGAATGTGTGTCACAGAGAAACTGAAAGCGTTCTTTAAGATAAAAAGGAGTGGAAGGATTAAATAGTACATTATAAAGCAGAGAAAGGATGTGGGCATTCCGGCGAAGACGAACAGGAAGCCATTTGAGCTTAGTACGAAATTCGGAAACATGGTCATACTTGCGTAAGCCAAATATGAACCTGATACAGAGATTTTGAAGTCGCTCAAGCTTGTCCAATTGGTCTTGGGTGAGATCAAGATAGCTGGCGTCAGCATAGTCCAAGATTGGGAGAAGAAGAGATTGTGCTAAGGCAATTTTGGTGGTAATGGGAAGGAAATTTCGTAGGCGTCTCAGGGAGCCCGCTGAGGCGAACAGTTTACGACTCACCTCCTGCAGTTATTTAGTCCAGGAAAGAGTGCTGTCGATATAAATCCCCAAGTTCTTTACAGTGTGAGTTACTGGAATAATAGTGTTATTGAAAGTAACCTGGGGAAGTGTCGACCAATCAAGCTTAGAGCTTATTTTACCAATTTGGAAGTATCTCTCTCGCAAACTGTTTAGTTTAGAAAATCATATTAGAAACCTCAATATCATTTTTGAAGACCTATCCATAGATACCCCACAAGTATGGGTTCGACGAAAAAATTTTTTTTTGAGTGATCTAAAAAGTATGGGGACCCCCAAAATGTTTTGTTTTTTTTTTCTATTTTTGTGTGACAATCTTAATGCGGTTCACAGAATACATCTACTTACCAAGTTTCAACAGCATAGCTCTTATAGTTTCGGAGAAAAGTGGCTGTGACATACGGACGCACAGACAGACAGACATGACGAATCTATAAGGGTTCCGTTTTTGCCATTTGGCTACGGAACCCTAAAAATAGAGGCAAGGAAATACAGAAGAGAGAATTAAGTTTTTACGTAACGTAAAGTCTTTATACATCACGCACCAACAGAGACTTCAGTATCGTAGCTGTAAGCGACGTTTTTTTTTAGTGCAGTAAATGATGTGCACGTTGCCTTTTTCATGCAAGCTGTCCATTTATTGGTAAATTTTCAGGTGTGTTTATTTAGTCAGGCTGCTGTAGTTAGATGTACACTATCTATCCGATTCATACGGGTATAATTACTTAATCGCCCCCATGGCGACGGGCCGAGTGTGATAAGGGATGATCCTATTTGTTATTGGTAACCTTTCACTAGTTCGTCAAAACAAGGGACGCTTATAACGTCATTTGGCAGTGTTGGTGTGCAAATTGCCCTTTCTTAGTTCGTATTAAGTTTGCACTATGTAGGTCTACTATGCTTTTTTTTTGTTTTTGTAGAATATTATTAAGCGACTCTTGAGAGTAGAGCCAGCCAGATAATTTATGGTTACCCTAAATTTTTTACGGCTTCTTAAATAACGCAATTGTTTAAACTTGTCTGTAACTCAAACTCTACAGTTGTTTCTTCTCGAAAATTGTTACTCAATATTGCTCAATATGAAACTACTATTTGCTGCCAACGGGTCGGTCTTCAAGGTTAAGCAACGCTTGCCAAGGTTGGTATGTGGATGGGTGAACATCTTAATATAGCGATTTTCCTCCAAGCCTCGGAAAGCACATTAAGCCGTTGGCCCTGGCTGTCATTTCTTTGCTTTGGCAGTCGTTACGGTTCGTCAGAAGCCAGTAAATCAGACTCCAGTCTTGCCAAGAAACACCGTGTTACCCAGTTAATGGGAGTGGTAGGCAGTCGCTTCACGTAAAATACTGGTATTCAGCTTTATTTTGTTTGACTGGAAGCCGACCTCAATGTAGTTGGGAAAAGGCTATGCAGATGATGATGCTGCCAAAACTCTATAATCCTGTAACTGAAAATTTTGTAGTGCATTTAGGCTTTTAGCGTAGATACGACGCATAGAAAAGATTGCGAAATACCAAGTATTCTTTTCCCGAAAACCATTTTAAGCTGCGTTGTACCCTTACATTTCTCGCTTCTTAGTTGAAATAGTAATGACTACCTTCCAACCAACAGCTAAACTTTGAAGTGATGTTGGCTTCCCAATAAATTATTTAGTGCTCCCTCGCAAAATTCCAGATAACCATATCAAAAGCTCAATAATCGAATCTTTGCTTTAAAATGCTACTCACTTTCCTTTAAATCCCGGGCTTAGAGCTAGCACATCAAGACTGCAAACTTAGCATTGCAGTTAGAGAGCACCTTAGTGACACAAAAATAAGGTGGAAAGTTGCATGTTTGAGCTGTAGATATTAAAAAAGCCAATAGTGAGGATCCTAACTCTTCTTGAAACAAACTTTAATCTAATATCTTAACACTTAGGAAGCAGATTCGACAGAATGGTGGTGAATTTTAGTATGCATCACTATGCAGTCATATTGAGATTTTAGCTGTCTACGTCGAAACTTTCCTACTTAGACTACTAATACTAGAATATATTTTTTGTTACAGAAAGTTCACATTTGGCGATATAAAAAAAAATGTTCAAGCCCAAGACGGACTGGTGCAACGAGGGTTCCATACCATCATATAAAATCTGAAATGTCTTTAAATTATATCGGCGAGGCCTACATATATTTGTTTGACCGACATTGCAACTAATGTAACTTTTGTTGATGACTTTTTTAAAGTTTAAGAACTATTTAGAGATTTGGTTTTGTTTAGCCTGTAATCTTTACACAAACTTGTATCACATAGAATAATTTCAGTTGTTTTTCTATGTGAATTTCGGAGATAAGGGGACCTTAGAAATACAAAAAAAAATTGAGAATGTGCAAATAGCACTCTTTTATATGTTACTCCACATGCCCTAGTATTTCGGTTGTGGGAATTTATTTTTTGACATTTTCTTTTCATTATTTTTTTTAGATTTACATTTTACTTTTATTAATAATAAATACACAAAACGTACAACATATGTCCATCACATGTTCCAAGTAGTAGTGGGCTGTGCCGGCGCTGCCGCTGCGGCTGCTGAGGCCCTAAGGGACGCAACTTATCGGTAATTACAGTTTTGAGCCGTTTGGGGTCGAAACGCTTGGGTCATGGGGTCCGAGTGCGCGTCTCCTTTTTAAGGAAATATCTTGTCGACTAATCGACACTTTGCGTAACCAGAGGGCTGGCTCGTTCTTTGCTCAAAGAATTAGCATTCCCATTCAACGTGGCAATGCTGCCAGTCTTCTGCGCACGTTTCCGGATGACGGCGATGCGGAGGAATTCTTTGACGCCTAAACGTATCTTGTTTTTGTATATTTATATGTATATAGTTAGGTTTAGTTGTTTTCATGTTTTTATTAATATCTTATGTACGTATCATAATTATATCATTTTCCAAAACGTATAACTAAATAAAACATTGCATCCGAAAATTCGTCCTCAATGTTATCAACTGGTAATGTGCCCAAGAAACGGGAGGCATTGCCACGTTGAATGGCAATGCTTAGCCTCAGCTCAAAGTAAAAGCCAGCTCTTGGGTCGCGGGAAGTGTCAACCAGCCGTTTCACGGTTTAACCCCAAACGGCTCAAAAATATAGTTATAACCCATATAAGACTATATATTTACGCCGCTTGGTGTTTTCCGCAGTCGCAGCGGCAGCGCAACACGATGATCAGCAAAAGTATAGACGTAAGTTGTATACCACACTAAAGGCCTACCCATCTTCCATGGAAACAAAGACATGCCTTCCGGTCTTTCGCCATATTCACGTGCCAAGCCAATGGGTTCTAACATAACTGGAACGCCGACGGTGATAAGAGCTCGTCGAATAATGTTGTTTAAGGCTTCTCTCTCGAGTAAAGCTTAAAAAAGCATGCAGATGGGGCAGAAAAAAAATATCTACTTCTTAGCTTTGCAATACAAACGAAAATGATTTAGTTTTTTTACGTTTGAAAATATGTATTTTTTTTAATTATTACAAATTAAAATGCAACCGGTTAAAGTCCGCGTCAATATCATACGCACACTCGTCCTATGCACAAGTTAATTAGCATGGAGCTAGCGTTTCGCGCAAAACGGCCCACACTGCGGCTACAAGAAAGGCCGTGGTGCCCGAAGTTGTGCACAATTTCACCGCAGTAACAGCGATGACGAGAACAACATGGGGGTCCTAAACGAAGCGAAGCAGCGAAGTGGTGTCGTCTAACAAAATGCCGACTCCCAAAGGTGCATGTAGCCAAAGACCCGACTCCAATTTTCCCATAGCCAGAAGGCGCGCACGCTGAGGAGTAGTAGCAGACGTGGTCAGTACGGAGTTCTATACTACTCTTCAGAGTGGCTCGTCCCACCGCCTCTGTGAAGATGGTTTGTCAGGTTGGTCAGTATTTGAGCAAGCGAGTTTCCAGGCATCAATAGCATCGGTATATAAAACGGTACAAGCCAGGATATTCCTGATTAAATTTTCAGTGTCGTTGACCGAAGATATAAAAGCCGTTAAACTGATACTAGAAATTATGAGGACGCCAAGCCCTCCCATACCGAATAATTAGTATTTGCAAAATAATTGAACAAACGTCATATAAAAATGTTCCAAACAAGTTAATAGCATTAAGAGTTTTTGAGATATCCAGCTGTGACAGATGGCCAGATTTAGACACACCATAAGGGTTTCTTCTTACCATTTTGGTACGGAACCCATTTGCCTCGTTTTATGTGCCTTATCTTTTATCAGTGGTTCACTATGGTGCGCTTTGGGTTGCTACTTCGTAATTTAAAATTTAAATAATAGTGTTTTATTACGTAATTGACAATTATAAAAAAATAATACTATTCCAAATAACATTTTAATTAAAACCATATATTAAAAATCCATTTACCATACCGTTTCTGAGCTATTGATATTGAGGTTTCAGCAGAAATATTTATAGTAAATAAGCAAAGTAAAGTTTGATAAAAAATACAAATAACATGATTTTATTCTTGAAACGTGACTTTCACGTAAATTTTCAAACCAGCAAACTGTCGCTTGGCTAAATTAGCCAAGCGACAGCGGGAATTTAAAAAACTGTATTTGTTTTCCTCTTGAATTTATTTTCGGACACCAAACGTCGTATGTGTCCACAGGGTACTATTAGTTTCAACAAAATCCTTTTGATTTAACCCAAGGATTCAAATTGTCAGTATAACAAAGACTTATGTGTGACTTGGCTTTAAGTGAAACGAAAGTCTCTGGTTGGATCTAAATACCCTTTAAAGTTTCTGTGTAATATAGTTTGCGATAAATAAAACATTATTCTACTAAGCATTTTTTTTCGTTGGAGACTTTTTATAGAGATAACTTTGTATGTTATCGTCCCATCTAATGGATTACGTGAACTTTTCACCCTGTTTTTCGTACAGATAGTGATACCGTTACTCGGTAGCTTCATCGAAAATTTATACATTATGCAGTGCAGCGATTTACCGCAATCCATTTCTTAGAGCACTTAATAAATTTTTTGCCGCTGGTACGAATTAAGAGTTATTAATAGCATCAATCAGTTTCTCGTGCAGGTATCAGCAGGACAAGTTAGCAAGTTAGCAGAGGGGAATAATATCAATACCGAATTATTATGACTTCGTCTTAAAGTTAAATAAGTCCTTATATCGGTGACCTAAGAGTTCAGACGATTTTTTATTTAAGCAATTTCATCAATTGGTTCTTAGTATTGATTTTGTTCTCACTGCAATAAACGAAAGCTCGGTAAACCGATCAGAATCAATCAGCTTATAGAGAGAGGCATTAGCTCTCTACTTATTTTGCTAAAGCTCTAAAAAAGAAAGTCTATTTCACATCTTTTATCAATTTTCTAGTTCTAGTATACCTAACCTATTTTGTAACACGTTACAGCTAAATTGATGTCATTCAATATAAAATACTCTTAAGTTTTTTAAACAATTTTAGTAGAAATCTAGATCACCTTCGATTCAGCATTGTAACGCTAAGCTGGGATCTCTTACTGAGAGATGATTGCCTCAAGCTTGAGGTTTCGTTCATTCACCGTCTTCGTAATATTCAGATTACGGCGAATAAAGTTTATCGTCTTAATGTATAATTTTGTTTATGTTTTGATAAGGCTTTTTCACTTGAATAGATTTTGATTGAAACAATTTTCAAATTAACCTTGTTGCAATGAATAAGAGTTCTTTTTGGTTTTGATTTTAGACTTTTGGTACTAGTCCTCATTAATATTTTAAAAGCGATTGAAAGTTACTTTGACTCGCTTTCACGCTTAAATCGCTGAATGGATTTTGATCTACATAGAACACCCATTTAGTTTAGTTTGTCGGATAGTGAAAAGCCAAAAAATCTGTCATTATTTGCCAAGGCGTATCGTATTGCCTAGTTACTGCGCAATAGAGCAGTCGCTCCATGTAACCCACTGACACTAATTAAGTTCGAATCAACAAAGTTGGGAAAAGGCTAGGCAAAATGTAGATGAAACTAAATTATACCTCCTTGATTTCGAATAAAAAGCTATCAAAGTACCTAGACATAAATTCCACACGACAATCCACTGGTGAAAGCTATAAGATAACCCTAATCCTCGAAAGTCACACGAGTGGAATAGGATCAAACGTTACATTCCGTCGAACACAACACAATTGCTAGATGATTGATGGCTTACAGAGTAGATAAAGTAATTTCTTCCGGGATATCCGAGATATTATCTCTTATGGAAGATGCACAAGGTCATTCGTATCACAGCTGCTCTACATATCGGATGGATCATTAATTTTCTTCACAATATAGAAAAGCATCGTCATGAAAGCTTGTAGATATTCAGTGTATGTTTATACTTAAGGAGAACCGACAATATTGAAGCAAATATGTTTTCTCGTCTACTCTTCTCAAGACTACAAAAGTTTTATAAGAACTTTTTACATAGGCGCTTTATGGTAGCAGTAGGCATATGTAGCTTATACTTATAGCATGTTCACAATAAGGGTTTTTAACTTTGATTGAACCTGTTATTGAGTCAAATGCCTATTTTATTCCCGTCCTCGGAAATTTCCTACATCTTTTCATACGTCGTATTTAAAATGAAATACCAATACGTTTTCTTTTTACTTCCAAAATTCAAAATAAGACATTCTTCCCAAAATGTTATTACACAAGTAAAATCAACGTCACTCCTGAACCTTGAAAGGGTTCGTATGAATGGAATCAACGTCTTCAGAGCGTTTAATTACATTTTCGCCGACGTCAGAACAGAATAGATAATAATAGAAGGTCGACTCCATACAACAAGCGAAAGCGTACACGTATATGTGTATATACGCGTTCGTATATGGCTAACATAAACAAATGCTGTCCGTTGCACTCGGTGTACGTGAAACGTGTCTATGTGTGCGTGCGTTTCAACTCGTTATATGAAGCTGACCTTCTGCACCTGCCTGTCTTTTCCGTGTCAGGATTCTCTCTGTTTGTTCTAAGACGAATACATTCGAGTCTTGTGTAGTCTATTAACATTTCAACCAGTCTTGTTAGCTAATGTGGTGCTGGAAAAAGACAGGGGTTGGCAATTTTATTGGTTGAGGTTAAATAATTTTAAAATGTGACATAATATTATTCGGTTACGTAATAACTTTGAGGTCACAATATAAATTAGTCGAATCTTTCGTAAATTGTAATATTTGAAGAGTTACTTTACCAGAAGCAAATTGAATTGTAAAATATTGAGTTATTTCGAGAGCACGGTGTTTTAATAATAATGAGTGTGATATAGCCTATAATATATATATGTCAAAACCATAAATGCTTAGAACGAAAACTTTAATTCTAAGACGCCACCTTCACGAACCAAAGTCGTGCCACTTCTTCCTAGAACTGACTACTATTAGGAACACATCTCCCGGCTATTCAACGAGTGACATGGATGAGGATAACATCAACTCGAGGCGATTCACTACTAACCATACAGTCTGTTTCCTAAGCGTGATTTTATGGAAATTTTATAGATTACAGTTAACAAGTCCTACTCTAAGCAGTGAATGCACATGATGATCAGAATTGGATATGATGTCTCTATGCACTGTGCTTAGCAAAACATAACAAACGTTTACGGTCCATTTTATGCTCTCAATGCATTCTACCTCATTTACATTTATTGATAATCCAGTAGAGCTTACGAATACATACGACATTTCGATTTCCATCTATTTTCAGAGATATTTCAGTAGTATCGAGTAAACCAAGTGCCTTAATTGAATTTATAAGTACGTTTTGGTTGCATTCAAAATCGACTAGGTACTTAGAGACGAAATTTCATTTGGCGGTGTAGGATGTGGTGAGGAATGTACAGGTTTTTTTCGGCTTAGACAACTTCTATGAGTTTTCTTAGTTCCTGTGAATAGTATAAAAATTCGCTGACTGTTATGGATTACTAAATAAACGTGGAAGGTTTCTAATATAAACTGCATTTGTGCGTAGCCGGGGTGGGTCGCTGTTTCGTAGGGTTGGTAGGGTTTTTTTTTTTTTTAGTAAATATGCTGAATGAAACAGTTGCTCAAACATCACGGATCCTGGTTATAATGTTGAAACTTATTACAAAACACGATCTAACTTTAGTACTGGGATTAAACCATGACTAAATAAAACGTTATCATAAAATGAAGTTTATCACTAGTTCCTGAACTATCTATGGTACTAAAAGTTTCCGCCGAAACCCTTAGTTTATCTTCGGTTCTAAGTTATTTGGGGTTAACGTTGATTAATATTGTGAGTTACTATGTAAAAATCGTGAAAAATAGAAAATAAAATAAATTTGACAAGATGGATTTGGAAGATTCGGGTGTGTTTGATCTATCTCGGCAATTTTACTTATTTCGTCATTGTGTAAATCCTTTTGAATTGAGTGACGTCGATTTAAAACATAAGCAGGTATAGATTCACAGATTGAATGGTTTTGGAAATCTTTTACGTAAAGTTTTATCCCATACAAACCACGTTAATGTATGAATAATTAATTAAAATGAGAAGGTCATTTGTTTATTAAAAATGACGCAACATGACCTTGTAAACATTCGTCTCAAATTACGTGCGCCCCCGTCGTCGCTCCACTCGCGGCAAGAGGTGTTAAAAATATTATATATTATAGTTGATTATAAAAAGTACAAGTTACGCTTGTTCAAGATTTTTAACATAAACTAAGAACAATTATTTATGACATATTTTTTGTATCGATAAATAATGATTTAAGCATTCCAACAGTATTATAACAAAAATAGTTTGAGAAACGGAACGATATTTCAACTAGATTGTAAGAACGGATGAAATAATGCCATTTTTGTTTTTTATCTGTGGATAATGTTTCAGCTTCGAATAATAATAATAATATAATAATATCCTTGGACATTTCACACAACGCCATATAGTCCCAAGCTAAGCAACCTAATGCTTGTGTTATGGTAACAAGATGGCTGATAAACTACTTATATACATTTTTTTTTTTTGTAAATACATACATATTATAGATAGAAAAACACCCAGACTCGGAACAAATACTTGTAGGTCGTACAAATATTAATAGTCTTATACCGTTAAAAACCTAGACTTGTTAGTCTTGGTTTGTATTGTTTTGTATTAAGACGGATTATGTGGATGACCTATGTACAATAAGTAGATCTCCATTAAAACTTGCGGAGATAGATACAGGTGCAAAGACGAACAATGTCTTTTAAGGCATTACGATTTTCATTTGGGGAAGCAGAGATGAAACACTATTTCAACCGTAGGTAGTCGAAATTTATACCGAATGTCGATGTCGATGAAATAACCAATTATTATCGATCCGTCGCCCAACCTTCAAATGTAAATTTTTGTTGAATGACTTTTTATAACATTATAGAATTTAATTGGTGTTTCAAATTGGATTTATTACTGGTACACAGAGAAAACAATGGGTTTTCGCGTGTGTATAAAAATGTAGTGTTTATTTGAAAAATGTTTAGTAATATTTGCTCAGATACAAAAAATAAAATTGAACTTTTATTTCTTAAAATTATCACAATATAATCAAAGAATTTCGGTTATAATTATTTATGATATTAGTGCGGCAAGTTGGTCTATTTAAACGAATAGACGAATGTAAGCACGAAACGCAGTCGAGGGCTTACCATTGTCACGAGTTTTTAAATACCAATATCCGCACGTGTACCATACAACGTTTTACAACACATTTGCGAGTTAAATGAGACCAACTTTTTATTTTTAGATATCAGTTGAAAAGTCTCAACAATCTTTGCAATATTAAAATGGCTCGAACTAGATAATTTACAATTAGAACTACATCGTCTCTCATTTTTGTTTCAAGAGCGGTTCCAGAGAGGTCATTCATCTTTTTACCTGTTATCTTTTATATTTTTGCTTATATTTTACTTAAAATGAATAAGCATTAGTTTTCGGACGTTCCATTTTAAAATTTAGTTTATTTTAAGGTACTTACCTACTTAAAATGAATGAGATTTAGTTTTATGTGGCGGTCATTTTTAATCTGTAGTATTCGTGATTCCCTCGCCATGGAAAGTTGAATTTAATTTTGTTAATAATTAATCGAATTTTATTGAAAAATGTAAGGAAGCATTAAAAAGTATAATGCACTTTATTTCAATTCGTAGCTTTTAAAATTTTCTTATTCTTTGTTTTGTGAATCTCTTTGGTAGAAATCCTGTATATTATTTAGTAGATAAAAAAAAGTAAAAGATATATGTGCACCACACGTAAGTACAGCACTGTGCGTCTCTACTGCCTGGAGTGTGCGTTAGCAACCAACAGTTTCCTGTCTCTGATTTCCAGCACGCTTGACTGTCCGTACGTGAATCTCTGTTGTGCCATTTCCTATGGAATGGGAAACATAGTTACTTGAATAAATAAATTGAAATTGAATAGCGGTCATTGATCTTTTCCTAATAATATCATCGTAGGAAACCAAAAAATATGTCGATCAATGTGTTGATGACTAGGTACCATAGAGTGTTGAGTGAAATTTTAGGGTCCGTCTGTCACAGCCACTTTGCTTCGGATTTATTGAACTGATTCTGTTGGAATTTGGTATAAATATGGAATTCTGTGACCCAAACAAGGACGCGTTACGTAAATAAATAAATTTTGAATATGGGGGCTCAAGAATAATATTTAAAAAAAAAACTTTATCGTGTCGTGTGATAGATCTATACTATTATAAAGAGGTATTTTTTTTTGTAAGTTTGTATGTTTGTAAGTTTGTATGTAGGGGGTAATCTCAGGAACTACTGGTCTGATTTGAAAAATTATTTCAGTATTAGATAGCCCATTTATCTGGAAAGGTTATAGGCTATATATCATCACGCTAAGACTATAAGGAGCCGAGCATTAGTGGAAAATGTGACGCAGACGAAGTTGCGTGGGTCAGCTAGTCGTGTGATATATGAAAAAGCTTACTGTGAGGATTACAATTATATTTTTAAATTATTTTAAAATAAAATATATTGAAATTATTCAAGAAATTAGACCAAAACGACTAAAAGTACCCCCCTTGTCTCCGAAACTAGCGAGCCTAAAATAAAAAAAATAGAAAAGACATTAGTTCAAAACCGAGGGAAAACAATGAATGAAACAACTTAAAGAAAACGACGGAGATGTGAGCTCTTAAAAACCAGAAAACATCACCACGTAAAAAAACGACATTTGGCGTGACAACAATGGAAGAATAAATTCAAATGCGTGTGTGTACCTACCTTTTCTATTTTTCGCTGATTTAATTTATTTTTTCACTTGTCTTACCAGCTTCACATCTTTCAAATGAATAAGCTGAAGTATTATTAAACCAATATCGTCGCGATAGGTTCAACGTCAATAAGAATCAAATGCGAATTTGTTCCCGCGATGATTGACATGCATGATTGACTCTTGACGGTCTCGTTCGAAAAAATTAAGTACGTACATTTAATATTCTTGATGAATCTGGAGAAACAGTTTTCTGAAGATACAATACACATTTAGTGTTTTCTTGTATCTTGCTTTTCCTATTTTTATTTTGACACAAACTACCAAATATTATAACCGATATCTTCAGTCGATTAAATGACAATCGAATAATTAATTTATAATATTCATTCACATATTTTCTATTAAAGTAGTATCTGTCGCGACCAATACGTCTCATTTTGAATTATTTAAATTAAATCGGCCCCGGACTAAACATTTTTGCTAAATGTTCTATCATTATTTCTTAATGAAGTTTATCGGAATTGGTTCAACACTACTTTTAAAGCTCTTGTTTGTTACATTTTCAATCAAGACTGGCTTCCGACTCCTTGTTAGGACGAGTAGCGGAGTTTTCTGCAGTGCAGAAGAAATCCAGTTTATTACCTAGCTTATTTGCACTTAAGAAAACCTCTCCGTTGATTTGAGAGTATTTTCTGATCTATAAATAGATCGTGCCTGTGGCTGAAGCCAGACCAATTTAGTTAGAAGGATCGAGTTACAGTTGTAAGTGGTATCGATATTATTTATTTCAAGTAAGGTACTTACCTACATAAGTGCCTGTCTACAAAAACTATGCAATTAGTTTTAGACTCAAGACGAGAGAGTGTAGAGCCTTGTCTAACAACGATTACAAGGGCCGAAAAGTCAAAATAAACGAGATTCACGAGGTACTTTCCCATACATCTACACTAATATTATAAAGAGGTAACATTTGTTTGTAAGTTTGTATGTTTGTAAGTGTGTATGTAGAGGGTAATCTCAGGAACTACGGGTCCGATTTGAAAAATTCAGTGTTAGATAGCCCATTTATCGAGGAAGGTTAGAGGCTATATTTCATTACGCTAAGACAAATAGGAGCGGAGCATTAATGGAAAATGTGACGCAAACGAAGTTGCGCGGGTCAGCTAGTTTTGAATAATATGGCCAGTTGTGTCGCTGATTGAGTGGCTCTTGCACCTTGAAAGTTTCTTACAACTTTTATATTCTTGTTTTTAATTCCACATGGTGTAGATTTAAAAACAAGAATGTAAAAGTTGTAAGTATCTACTGGGTAGTTGACAAGCAAGCTTTAATTTTTAGATTATCGGTTACGCTTATAACCCAGACTGATTAAATGTTGTGAAATTTCCATCATTCCAAAATGCTGCTTGCAATATTGTCGATACAGCGGTGCATCTACGAATAAATCGATGATGCTTGTGATGATATAACTTTTTGTTTTAGTTTGGAAAATCTTCAAATGACTCCTCCCGGCGTCTGGGCGGAGCAGAAGGGAGTGTCAGACTCTTACTGACTAAAACCCCTCCATGTTCCACCTAGTGCCCTTTGCGTTCCAGGGCCGCGGTGACTCTTTCGCACAAATTTCGCTACCTTGGCAAGCACTGACCTTAGTGGGTCCCGTCTACTATGCTGACATCTCTTTCAGGCGAGCGTGGAACACAACACGCCGTCGACTCGGGCCTGGTCCTGATTGAATGGCGAGCTACCCAATGCTCGCTATGCGCAGGCCCGCGCCTACGGATGCTTGTAGTGCTTACGACATTTTTAACTAACCTAAAAACTAAAACTGCACAAAGCGTTACCTGTACAAATAACTAAAGATTCCTCGTTACGTCATTGACCAAGAAAGCTCGGAACTAGAACTATTCAATCCCTATCTATCTGGGAACTGGTCGGAAACTCGTGGACTTGTTTTTATTGTCCCAAGTTGGAATAGTTTTAGGAGTATCTGGGGTCCTCTATCATGGGCATCATCGGTTGCTGCAAATTTTGGAAAAGTTTCCGGTTCAACTTTGAAGTGTAAAGTTCTCTTACGTTGGTTTTAAGTCTGATCTTGATATGATGGGGTTGCACTAAAATGTTGAAATTGTTAGCTATGGTTTGTGCATATCAAATTGAAGAACTTTTGTGCGTAATTGATTTTTATGGTTCCGTAATCAAAAGGCAACCAATGAAATCTTATTACTTAAGCTCCAATTTTCGTTTATCCGTCTGTCTGTCAGTGGGCTGTATCTCAAAAACCACTATAGGCAGACAGTTGAAATTTTCATAAAGTGTGTAATTCTGCTATAACAGCAAATAAAAAATAAATTAAATTAAAGGAAGCTCATTCAGAAACGTAATTTTTTGGTTTATGGTACGGAAACCTTCCTGTGCATCTTCGACTCGCGCTAAATCAGTTTTTGAAAATTTTTGGTCGTATCGTTGCTATATTATTGCATAAATGGTACCCTTAATTGTTGGAAACACTTTGACCCCATTAAATGCGATTGACATTGCTCTCTCTGCGATCTGAAGTTCAGGATTCAGCATTTTTTTCTATTCTGCATATAAATTGCGATCCAATATTTTTAACAGTTTAACCAGACTATGTTGTATGTACGGTACTAGGTTTTTTTTCATCCGCGTTCCTCATGTTTTTTAGCTAAGTTTTCGTTCACAATTGCACCGGTGTACTACGATCATGTTGAATAAACCTTGCCGTTGACGGGCTTTTAAATTAATGACTATAATATTTGAAGTAATAATATTAACATAATGGACTTGTGTCCTGAAAAAATCTAATTAGTCCGTCAGTTGGATTATCAAAACATCTTTGACCCGCATTTTTTCTTTTGTTACGGGAACAAAATTGACGAAGTTACGACGCTTTTATAATTCTCAATACGTCACGCCATGCCATAATTGTTAGCGGGTTGTGACGTCACGAGCCCTTTTTTTTAGGGATGGGAGATCATCAAATGACTTCCCCCGCTCTGGGCGGAGCGGGAGGGAGTGTAAGACTCTTACTGACTAAAACCCATCCAGATTCCTTCAGTGCCCTTTGTGTTCCGGAGTCACGGTTTATATCTCTTTCGAATAGTCCCGCGACTCGCCGCGTCGGCCCTTTCGGGCCCCTCTGTGTGCTGACTCTTTTTGAGGCGCGCGTGGAACACGAACTCGCCGTCGACACGGCCTGTCGTCAGATGACGGACGGACGGCGAGCTGCACGTCACGAGCCCTCATTCCCGAGTTTTATCTTTGTCAATATTCATTTATTAACAAAAACAAAAAATAAGTGTCCATTATTTTTCAATACTCTAACTGACAGACTAAATAGTTTTGCAATTTGTGGATGGTGGAAAATAGCCTATTATTAATATAATCTCTTTACGTGCTTCTGTCATACGACTAATGTTTTAATGGTTGTTTTTGTAACGCGAATACCACAATGGTGAGGTGGGCAGCCGTGTTGTCCGATGAGTATAGGTTGGAGTGTGGTGTAAGACAGGGTGGTTTAACATCCCCTCAACTCTTCAACCTTTACATCAATCAGTTGATTGAGGGACGGAGTAGCACTGCTGTAGGCTGTACTATTGATGGCACTAATATGAACAACTTAAATATGCTGATGATATGGTGTTGCTGAGTCCTTCAATTATCGGTCTACGGAAGCCTGTTAGGAAATGTGAGGAGTACGTCGTGGCCCGTGGGCTCAGGTATAATGCGACTAAAAGTGAGTTAATGGTATTCCTACCGCGAAACTTTAAGGTGGACACTGTCCCAGCCGTAACACTTAATATTGTACCGCTTAACAGAGCGACGCAGGTTAAGTACTTGGGTCACTGGGTCACGGAGGACCTTGCTGATGACGTTGAGGTTGAGAGGGAACGAAGGGCGTTGGCGATCCACGGGAACATGCTGGCTCGCAGGTTTAAACGGTGCCCTGATGAGGTAAAGTAATATCCTTGGACATTTAATATATATATATATTAAATATATAAAGTGCACAATGTTCAGGGCCTACCGCCAATCTTTTTATACATGCGCCCTGTGGATCAACTGCAGACACTCAACGTCCTTCGTGTACAATATAATAATGCTTTTAGGATGTTGTTGGGGCTGCCGAGATGCTGTAGTGAGTCTAGCATGTTTATTATGGAGGCACGGATTGGTGGTTTTCATGCCATCATGAGAAAGCGAACGGCCTCCATTTTGCACCGTATCCGAGTAAGTTCCAACAGCATCCTGAAAGTAATAGCGGACCGACTTCAAGGTCCTTTTCATAGACACTGGCCCATGACTGACTGACTGACTCCATGTGCCAATTTGATTGAATGATGATTTGTGTGTGTTTTCAATTTTGAGTTTTACTAAAATTAGTTTTTAAGTACTTAATTAACACAGTTGTGGATGTTCAAAATTATCTGAAATAAAGTATTAATAATAATAAAAATTATCATCCAGTATCGGCATAATTTTTCCAGCCACATAGGTATATTTTTAAAACACGAAACGTCAAATGAGCAACACCGATGTATTCACTGAAAAAAATTTGAGCCAACGATAGGTAACGAGTAGTTCAAAGCACTTAATTAAGGCAAAGTACACGGTACGAGTAAAGCATGTGTTTGCGGGAACCCGTTCGCTTTGTAAATACTTCCCCCTCCCTCCTCGCCTCTGCTTTGTACGCCCGCAAAAAACCCAAGCAAAATATTCAGATCATAAAGCAAATGAGCCTTATTTTTTATTTTACATAAAATCTAACGCTTTGAGTAGGTTGTAAAATACCTATAAAGGTTTTGCTTGATCGTAAAGCGATGTGGAACGTGCGGTGTTTTGTGTATTGAATATTTGATGATGTGTCTTAATAAATGAGGTGTAACGTATATTTCTGTATTATTATATGAATATGAAATGTATTTGTAAATTTTAAATGGAAACATCTAGATTCAGTTATTTTGGAAAGTAATTTTTAAACAAATAAGTTTAGTATTACACTAGCATCGATAAAAATAAAATAATACTTTAGTGAACCTCGAATAAAAAACGATTTGAATTGATGAATATAACTTCGTTTCATTAAAATAAGAAGTATAGGTACCTAATCATGTTCTCAAAAGTTGCAATAAAAATTCCTTCACATCATGAAACCAACTCACACTAAAACGCTCACATGAGCTGCTGAAAGATTTGATGTTAAGCCACTCAGTACTTGACGTTAACAAGCTGTTTAATAAGAAGAATAATAGAACACAAAAGATTATTCAAATGTTTCATAAAACCCACCTATAAAAAGTCACCCACTGAAAAAATTATAACAAAAAAGAAAAATTAGAGTTCGTCGTTTAAATATTCGTTACAGCAAATTTACTCCGCATACCTCACTCCTTGAAGCTTAACTTTTCTTGGCAAGTCACTCTTCTTGGCCGAGTTTAGCTTTTTTTTCGGCTCATTAAATACCTACGTTGCTTTCGAGACATTTTTTGCTAACTCCAAGTTTCAAAGCTACTCGTTTTTTTTTTTGGGTAAACATTAAATCCGTGTAAGAAATAGTGTGATTTCAAATTGACGATCTTTAAAGTTTTGAATAGCGACCAATTTTCATACGTGATTTTTTGTTTCCACACTTTTTAGGGTTCCGTGCCCAAAGGTCTACGGGACCCGATTACTAAGCCTCCGCTGTCGCTGTCACCGTGCATTAGTCAGCAGGCTGTATCTCAAGAACCGTAGACAGTTGAAATTTTCACAGAGTGTATTGCTGTTGCCGCTATTACAAATAATAAAAACATTTTTTTCTATAGTATTTAAAAAGCGGATCGGATACACAGATCCTCCTGTTTAGTCCTTTGATCCACCCGTGGAACGACAGCTTCTTAAAATTGTTTTATGCTTTCATGGTCATTAGAATAGTAATAAAGTTAACATTAGAATAGTTAATTACGGGACTGCTACCATGTACCTTTTTATTTTCGAGTTTCCGATATTTCGGCACTGTAGCAAGCGCCATGATCACGGAAAAACTCGAAAATAAAAAGGTACGTGGTAGCAATCCCGTAATTAACTTTTCTAAAGCTTCTTAAAATCAGCCCAATGGTGCTAATTCCAATCTCCATAATGCTGTCATTGTGTCGCGGTGTTCAACATGTAGAATGCAAACTAGGCTGTCCCAGTTCTTATTCCATATGTTGAACACACCGTGCTACGTCAACATAATTGATTAGTTTTTCCTTCTCAGCTTTCACGAGTTTCTTTCTATGTAGGATGGTGAACATAAGTAAACCATTGATAGATAATATATGATTTGTAAACGCAAAATATTAATCCAAATAATCTACTGATCTCATTATGTATTCATTTATTTAAACTTTTCGCATAAAAAGGTAAAAAGGCGGACTTAATGCCTTAGGCATTCTCTACCAGTCAACCAAGTGTTTCACTGTATAAATACAACTTTATAAGTGCTCATTTATGTAATAGCTGTTTTATTAATCTAATTTTATCACCAGTATTTTTACGTAAAACTCTTTGACCCTTTGAATGGCCTGTCATGACCGATAAATCCTTGGTAAAATTGAACCAAACGAAACTAATAAGATTTCACTCAATTGGATACCTTATTCAATTAATTAAAACTATATTGCCCAAATCTCTGTGAGCTTTGGTCAAAAGACTTTATTGAAAACCTATTTATAATAGACTAACTGACCCGCGCAACTTCGTCTGCGTCACATTTTCCATTATTGCTCCGCTCCTATTTGTCTTAGCGTGCTGATATATAAGCCTATAACCTTCCTCAATAAATGGGCTATCTAACACTGAAAGAATTTTTCAAATCGGACCAGTAGTTCCTGAGATTAGCGCGTTCAACTAACCAAACAAACAAACAAACTCTTCTGCTTTATAAAATTATAGTATAGAAGTATAGATGGACAACAGGTTGGTTGCTGAGTGGGATATGAGATAAAATATATTTCAATGTGGGCTGTAGCGTTCGAATTCGCCGCTACAGGCATTAGTGTAGCGTGAGGTCTTCGAAATGTCAAAGTTCACTGTTGGTTGGCTTTGGATGCGAGTTTATTTACCTATTTGTTTTGAGTTTTGTAAATCCTACTAATGTTGTAATTGCGAAACTTTTTGAGTATGTATGGATGTTTGTTACTATTTCACGCAAATACTACTGAACCGATTACGATAAAATTTGGTATGTAGGTAGCTGAAGACCCAGAATTTTTATCCCGGAGTTCCCGATAGATCGGGATTTACACGGGAATAACGAGAATTTATACGCGGATGAAGTCGCGGGCGGCCTCTAGTATTTTATAAAAAACGGCCTAACTATGGCAGAACAAGTTATGGTACTACATACTGACCGCTGCATTGAGTTTTTTTCCTATTATGTTCTTTTTTAACCGACTTCCCAAAAAGGAGGAGGTTATCAATTCGGTTGTATGTTTTTTTTTTTTTTTTTTTCGATCAAAATGAGTCTGCGTAGCACTGGGGCACCATTTTGTATTTAAACGCACGATATTATGATTATCTTACATCCACCTTTGTCCACGTGTGCGTAAATACATCTTTTAATGCTATGATTAAGGACCTCACTCGCCAGTGGCGCCAACTGATGAACACAAAAATGGTAGCCCGCATTGGCTCAGATAGTCTCAGTAAGTTTAATCGTGAGTGCATTCAATTTCATATGTGACATGGAGCGATTGTCATTTATTTTCACAAACTCAATTAATTTACACTGTGGACCAATTTAAAATTTTTCGTGTTCCCTAGCCAATTGTAACCAACGAAATCCTATAATCAGCCTCCACTGTCCGTCCGTATGTCTGTCAGCGGAATGTCAGCGGAGGTAGACATTTGTAATGTCGCTATAACAACTAATAATAAAAATTTGGGTTTATGGTACAGAACCCTTCGTATGCGTGTCCGACTCACACTTGGCCAGTTTTTAAACAACGGCAAACGCAATCTGTAGAAAAAGCCTCCATTTCCATACATTTTTGACATATTGTAAATGACATGACTGTGAATGCGAACAGTGGTAGGTAGTGCAGAAAAAATAACTAGTCTGCCATCTTGGATGATCCGCCATATTTGAATCAGAATGAAGTCACATAGCTAAGCATGCATTGTCATCCAAATAAGCGTGTATACCTTTCAGATCAATCGGTCAAAGATAACTGATTTAAGATTCAGTCGCAAATTTTCCACCCGGACTAACATACCTACATACATTGCAAGTTAAGGCCGTACCCTGACCAAATAACCTTGAGCATTTTTGCTCTCCATAACGGCACAAAAGATAAAATAGCGAATACGCTCAGAATGTTGAATAAAATCGTTATAAAATCTAATTTTAGTCGTTTGAAAAAAATATTTCTACCAAAATGCTCATAATGAAATTGCCTATCCATGAGTGTCAGTACTGAATCAAAATAATCGTTAGTTTTCGAGAAGATGCATGTTTTCAGTAATTTTTCTCATTTCTTTAGTTTCGTTGTGAGGAGTTTAACTAAACATTATACTTAGTAACAAAAAATAAAAATCTACCATTTTCAAGCCAAGATTATTTAGAAATTTAATGTATTTTTTTTAGGTTGATATTTCTTTTGGATAACGAGTATATAGCTCCAAAAAACTGCACAAAAAACGGCTAGCGTTTATCGGCGTTTTGCACGGGGACGCGCCTTAAATAAAAGCTTGTAAAATGAGTAGAATTGGCACTCGGACGACCAATTTCGAAATCAAGTAGTATCATCTCAGCAACAACCAATGTCAAAAACTTGTCAAAATGTAAGGAAATTAGAGATATTTTGATTAACAATGCAAACATAGTATTTATTTAAACAGTTTAACTTTACAGATGGCTTCGATCAGTCGACCCAAGTGCTGCTAGTCTACCCGCAAAGCCTCTAATTTTAATAGTTTTAGTCAAACCGCATAATAAATTGTGAAGCTTAGCCGAATATTTGCATCAGTTGGCGGCTAAAACATAATTAATAATTTAACAGTATCGAATATGCACTATATTTATAGTGTAATTTTTGATAATCTGTTAGTAATTTACAAAATATGTACTTCGTAATGGATATCAGCTGTTTGCGTTACTTAGTTTATTAGTCAGAGTTTATTTTTTATTTGAGGTGAGTTTGCTCTTGTTTCTGAGGTGACATAGGCAAAGTCGACGATGGAGTGAGCATACCCAGAAAAAGCCTGTTCACTCTAACTTTGAAGAGATTAGTTGGATTCGTTCGGAAACACAGTCGCAGGTAATACTGTGAAGTTGACGGACTAAAGCAAAGTAATCAGTAATTGGTCAATATAGGTTTATATTGACCAATTACTGATTACTTTGCTTTACGCGACGGTACCGAAGCTTTAGGGTTGGCCAAAAAAATGATCGCGCGCGATCTTATGACTTCGATACTAATATTATAAATGCGAAAGTCTAGATGTTTGGGTATCCATCTACCCAAACATCTAAACTTTCTTTTAATTCTTAGAATCAAAATGTCGAGAACAAATTTGGCATAGTGATTATAGTTGATTTTACTCTGGAATAACTTGTAACGATAATTTTCATCCCCTAAAAGAATTTTTGATATTCACGCGGGAGGTGCCGCGGACGTCAGCTAGTATAATATTATATTGAATTAAAACTTTTTATTATCTAAATCTTGAACTAAAAACTTCATGTATTTAACAGACTGCCCTTTTTATGAAGCTCTATATTTTACAATCAAGAATTAAGATAATGTGTCTTATCTTGATTAAATTTAAATTCAAGTCTGGTGTAACTTATACGCTAAAGTTACGTAGAAGTTACATATTCGTCTGTGTTTCTCTGTGCAAAATTATGATTGACTTAAGACTGATTTATTTGACTTAATCCAGACTGTTTAGAAGATTTACGTAATGTAGTCAGTAAGTCTGTGCTTATAGCTACATGCTGAAAGGGTAAACGGCGGACGTAATTATTAATGATATCTTGTATAGTAAGTATTTTCGTTTGTTATAGTAAATTTAGGATTTCTAATTTAGAACGCATCCAAATTTTAAACAAGTGATGATGTATGAACGCAGCGATGAGTGAATGAGAGAGTATGTATGTGAAAGGTAAGGGAGAGAACATGGAATACGACGAAAAGAAAGAACATTGTACAGTACGAAGTTTAGTAAGTTTTAAGACGCTGGAAACGAGGATTTCAAGAAGTGAAGCGCTTTTTTTTTGGGTCTACCACATCCCATTACATAAATATGACTTTTTATTCTTAATCGATGTTATTGGACAAACGGATTATTCATGTCAGTTTCATGGATAAATTACAGTAAAATCTGCTTAATTAATATACTGAGCTAAAGAAACAATTCAATTGCTCACTCCAAATCGCCCATACCTCGAACACAGAATTTGAGAGAAAGCTCGTGGCTAGATAATAACAGCCGCACGGGTCATACCAAGTTTCCTCCGTGCCTCAGAAAGCACGTTAAACCGTTGGTCCCGGGTATCATTTGTAGATCTTTGGTAAAGTCCAGTCGCGGAGCAGGAAGAATTTCGTACAATGACCTTTTTACCTACTGACAGTGGTCACAAACATTTTTGTATTAAGTGCGATTTACATGAAATATTTGAAGGAGAAAGTACCAACATAGAAAATAAAAAAAATAATTATGTATTTAGATTTTCTATTATAAGTTATAAAAATCGAGTTACAATTACTAATACGGCAAAAATAAAAAAAATAAAATTCAAAAATCAGAATCCGATTCCACTGAATCGGAGTTACTGCTTTCCGAAAACGTCTCGCCTATCACATTTATTACAAAAGAATCAACAGTTTTATCTACATTATCATCTAGTTTAACTAATTTCGATTCCTTCTTTTTTTACGTGACATACACTTGCAAACAAGAAGAAACCTTACACTCTCAGGCAAAGCTTTACAATCCCTGAGTACGGCGGCCACTGCATCTGTGCGAGCGAGACTAATTCTATTTACGCGGGAGTGACAGAGACAGGTAATAACAGGTCAACGGACGAAATTCTTCCTGCTTCGTGGCCGGACTTTAGTCGGAAGTCTGAAAGCTATTCAATCTGATTCCAGTCTTGCCATGAAGTACTGTGTTACCTAGTTAATGGGTTGTAGAGGTTTGTTAAGCAGCCGCTCCACTCCATTCAGCTAAATCTGGTTTGACTGGAAGCCAACCCCAATATAGTTTGGAAAAAGCTAGGCAGATGATGATGGACAAAAATACAGAATTTGATAAATTTATGATTACGGAGAAATGAAAGACGATGCTGACAGAATGTAGGTAATTGTAATTTTGTGAGGTGAATCTTACTGTTCTGTGCTGTGCGAGTGCACAACATCACGATAGTCAAAGAAAACAGTCAACATGACCGACTCGTGAGACACAGAAAGTTCGGCGGGTATCTCTTTCCAACTTGAATGAAGATTTATCAGTCACTATTTCCTTCACCTTTGCAATGTTAACTTCAGTTGCAGACAACGCTTTATACAACTCATAAGCACGGGTTTTTGAGAAAGTCGATTCACCGTAAGCCATTTGTAAGATTTTCTGTGACTCCAAACACTAAATTCCATAAGATATGCAAAACGCACTAATTATATGACATTACTAAATAAATAAATAAATAAATACATATATTTATATATGTATTTATAATCTAAATATTGGATGTAACACAAACTCCGCGCCAAAATGGAAAACATTTGTGCCAATTTTACAACACAAAAAAAATTGAATTTCGAATCCGGCGGGGGCAAGTTTTTGCACGGTTTGGTTGGTGGTAGGACTTCTAAGTCCGCCTGGCAAGCTACCACCATCTTGTCTAAGGCTGTCGCCATAACAGCAATGTTAACAGCATTTTTTGTGTTCCGGCAGTTAGAGGTATGATAACCAGTTCCTCTGTGTTAGAGGATTCCGGGTAAAGCTCGCTTCCATCTTCGGCCTAATCATCACTTTCCATCAGGTGAGATTTGGGCCAAGAGTTCCCCGTTTTTAATATAAAAAAAAAAAAAAAAAAATCGAACCGTAAACAAGTCATCCAGTCCCAAACTTTTTTGACTAAATGTATTTATATTTTGTAATTTGTGTTTAATAGGCCAGTAATACTATTCAGGTCGCAGTACTTTGGACCATCTTAATTTTTTTAGATGTTATTACAGTGTAGATGCCAGTAGTGTACACCCAATTTTTCAATCTCGAAAGACCTGTGCTAACTGAGTGGTCTTTGGAAAACTTAAAAAAAATCAATAATTTTTCAGACTTTGGCTTCTATCTTCTATACGGTGAATTCTACATAAAAAGTCTATCATTGGATTATTAAAGTAGATAAAATTGGCCACAATTAGAGTGCAAATGCAGTTGAATTGGTTTTACAGGTATATATCACATCTCAATCTCTCATCAAAAATCGAAATGTGTAGTTTAAAAAAAGAGCTCTGTGATTAGCTGAACTTTCGAAAAAGACATGGTAGATGGCTCAGTAGAAAATTTTTCTTATCATATAAAATGATATAATGAAATCGATTACTATTAAAAAAAATACTATAAATTTATTGATCATAAATAAAGGGAAAATATTAAGGGAAATGATTTCCGTTACGTGATGACGGAGACCTCAGCTGATTTCTGCAACAGAAGTACCTACACGGTATAAAGTAAATTAGTATTTTCAATAATCTAAGAAAATGATCATGCAACTTTGGGAAGATACCTGAATGTTCAATTTCCAGGACATTTACCGTTGGAAAGCCCTTTTTCAGAAGATCATTTGCTACTTATTCGACTTTTGTCAATTATGAATTTGTTCGAGTTAATGAATGAAATTGAACCTGAACGGACAAATAATTTTGAACACTGGAGTTGAGCATTTCTTAGCACTCCATAGCATCATTATAGTCATCAATAGAAAGAGCTATTAAAAGGAAGTTTTGCTATACTATTCGTTATTTTCCTTCGATACTTTATTTTAAATATTTTCAGTGATCAAATCTTCTGTAACAATTTCATAATAATCTAATCTGAAACTGTTTACTTGTTTGCTAGTAAACAACGCCTCGTGGATCAGCTCGTTATTGTGTATGATGGAATATTGTGAGCTTTAAATTTAGAACAACTCGTGTCATGCGCCTGATGAAAACAGCCACTATTGCTGAACAATTTGCGCCTTTATTTTATCACATTACTTTTTTAGAATGGCAATATAGCCATTGACAGTGATAGTAATCTTCTAATCATATAATGTTTATATAAATACACTAGCTCTGCCCCGCGGCTTCGCTCCCGTCAACTGACTACCTTACCTACCCATTTTGTTTACTCGAACTAAACAAAAAAAGAATTACCGAAATCGGCCCTGCCGTTCTCGAGTTTTAGCGAGACTAACGAACAGCAATTCATTTTTATATATAAGATAGATTATTGTAATATTATAAATTATCATTTAGGTTAGGGAGTGAATATTGTAATATTATAAATTATCATTTAGGTAAGAGAGTGAACGGAGGAGCTAGTGGCTAAATAATAACAGCCGCACAGGTCGATCTTCAAGGTTAAGCAACGCTTGCCGAGGTTGGTCTGTGGAAAGGTGACCATCTTAACATACCGAGTTTCCTCCGTGCCTCGGAAAGCACGTTAAGCTGTTGGTCCCGGCTGTCATTTGGAGATCTTTGGCAGTCGTTACAGATAGTCAGAAGTCAGAAAATCTGACACCAGTCTTGCCAAGGAGTACCGTGTAACCCAGTTAATGGGTTGTGGAAGTCTGGTAGGCAGCCGTTTCACATAAAATTCTGGTATTCAGCTGAATCCGGTTTGACTGGAAGCCGACCCTAATGTAGTTGGGAAAAGGCTAGGCAGATGAGGTTAGAGAGTGTACAAATAGGGGTAGGTAAATTGATTAAAATTTTGAAGTCAATAAATGGAAAGGTTCGTAAAGATCCAATGCCTTTAATTTTATCGAAATAGGTAAATTGAAGTTGCAGGTAAGTCGTTGACTTATATGTTTTTTTCAGCCTTTGCAAAATGCCAAGCTAGAACAAAAGTATGTCACAACCTGACCTAAGAAGGTTAGAACCACAGATTTCCATATCTCACTATACTGAAGTAGATACTCACTGACAGATGCCTATTTATAGAGATCCATGTAAATTGGATAGGAATACGAAACAATAATGGAATCAGGTCTATTTGCCAGCGTATCCTATTTTCATTCCATATTTTCCCAAACAATGTTGCTTTACTTATTTGATTCTCGTACGAGTTAGAAGAAAACGTATCAAAGTGTTTTTCCTTTTGTGTTGGCCATTAAAAATAATAAGTTTACACTAGAATAGAGAACGAAAGAAACAAATCTAGATACAAAAAGGAGGCAAATGTGTGATATCTTTTACGTAAAACGTTTACTTACACTAAAAGGTTCAATAATATAGTCCTTTCAATCTATTTTGACATAGCATATTAAAAATATGTCGTGGATATTTCGAAGTTTTGTAAGAAGAGAATCTCGATCCATTAAATTTTTTGAATCGTGTGATATTAGGTAATTCAAGTCTTTTGCCGTGCGTAATATCAATCAAGCAATCTTTTTCTTTTATTTTTTATTCGATAATTAACTATAATTGTGTTTAGCCTATAATTTGGTCACGAGCATAACAGGATACAGTGAGTCTTCAATAAGTCTTCAAAAGTGCAGATTTATGGAAACTCCTGGTGTCCATAAATCTGCGCTTTTGAAGATACATAACCGGACAACACAGTCGTGGTGACTGGAAAAACACACGAGCACTTTTGTCACAGAGTACACCAATGTGGAAACAGTATTCCCGACATTCCTTTCGTTTACCGCCAGTTCCTACCAACAATCGTTGAGTACGAATTTTTTAAGCAATTTAAAAACACGTACACCACTGAAATAACTAAAAAAAATATTGTGTTAATTTACAGTCCAAAAAAAATTTATTCTAAATTCAAGAAAAATGCATGTGGTAGTTGCGGTATTCTCTCTCTCTCTCTCTCTCTATTTTTTTTTGTTCTTACAGACACCTCTTGTTCTCTATTTACCTAAAGGTTGCATTTCCGCTAGAATCAATAACAAAAAACCAGCCAAATACGAGTCGGTCTCGCGCACCGAGGGTTCCGTACAAATCTAGGTAGGTATATAAGTAAAAGTTGACGCATCACGACAATCGAGAAACTACAAATTTAAGGTTTTCCGAATTTTACCTTTATATGTGATATAAAACATTCCTTCATGCCAAATTTCAAGATTCTTGGTCGACTGGAAGTACCCTTTAGGTTTTGATTCTCTTGCGATTAGTTTCGAGTTTGAAAATATACCCTTATAGGATAAGGGTTCCGTTTTTCCTTTCGAGGTACGGAACCCTAAAAATACAAATCAATATTTTAAGTGTTCCATATAGGACTACTCACGTGTCTGCCTGTCAGGCGCAGCCATGTCACAGCCCATATTTTTCCTATATTACCATCAACCTCAGTTAACTTCCACATCCGCTGAATGGTTTATTTTAAGTTCAGAACCTACCTCCACAGATCTAAGGTGCGCTTGTATAAGTGAATTAATGAAACGTCATACAGGATCACCTACATAATATTGTTATCACAAAACCTTCACACAAAAGATCCCCATTTGATTATCTCAGCACAATTAAACTGATGGTGCTAATAAAAACTGATTACAATTTAGCACGTAATAATATTATAGCGGCCATTACTGCCTATAAGATAAGGTCGGCACTAAGACCTTATATGACCCGAAACTAATGACGTCATCATTAACACTTCTCATAAGTACCAGGAAATTAATTTACTGTGTGAGAGGCAGGTAGGTTCACGTGTTGTTATGCTGGAGAAAGGCGCACCTATGTGTACCTACAGTGATTCATCGATTTGTACTGCATCCATGTAAAATATCCATTCAATGTTAACCCACTTAACATTAAAACTTAACAAAACATAATATGGACAGGTCCACTCAAACCTGCGCGTTACTTTCCTCAAAAATCCACCTCAGACGTGAAACATCATGGTTTTCGGCAGTGATAGGCTCGTCGAATCGAAGCTCCAAAGTCTTGAGCATCGACGCCGAGTTGCTGGCCTGACGGTTTTCTATCGGTTACATTTTGGGGAGTGTGCGACGGATTTGCATAATTTAATTCCGCCAAGCCCGTTCCACCATCGGACCACAAGACGTACGGCGATGCGCCACCGGTACATGGTGGACATCCCCAAAACGTTTTAGGAATACATTCATTGTGCGTACAACTAAGAAGTGGAATTCCCTGCCGGAGTCTGTGTTTCCTGATAGCTACAACCTGGGAGTCTTTAAGTCAAGAGTGAATAGATTACTTCTAGGCAAGCGTGCTCCACCTTAGACCGCATCATCGCTTAACATCAAGTGAGATAGCGGTCAAACGTATGCCTATCAATAGAAAAAAAAATCACAGTTGTGTGGACTTTAAAAGAGACCATGACCTCTGAGTTTGTTTCAAAACATAGGCCTTATCTAGAATAATTACGACCAAAAAATATTGACGTGTAAAAGCAACATGTAAGTAACCTATTTGCAAAAAAAGTATGACTCATGATTTACTTATATTTTTGAAGTAGGTACGAAATATCTTTCTATTTGTACTAGCTGACCCGCGCAACTTCGTCTGCGTCACATTTTCCATTACTGCTCCGCTCCTATTTGTCTTAGCGTGATGATATTATATAGCCTATAACCTTCCTCGATATATGGGCTATCTAACCCTGAAAGAATTTTTCAAATCGGACCCGTAGTTCCTGAGATTAGCGCGTTCAACCAAACAAACAAACAAACAAACTCTTCTGCTTTATAATATTAGTATAGATTTGAATATTTGTTTTGATTTCACCTAAGTGAAATCAAAACAACTCTCACCTAAGTACCTACTTTACCGCACGCTCCGATGTATGGCGCCGTGCGTATTCTTTACGGTATTTTTTTAATGTCCATAAACAATATAATTATAAGAATTCAATCCGTCTGCATCCGTCAGTCAAAAATGCTTCCGGCTGCGTCCGTTCCGGAAGCGTTCCATACGCGTTTTTTTTTTGCGAAGATCTTTGTTTGTCGCACTTAAATATTGAAAAAAAAAAAAGAGACAATAGATGTAGTTCTAATTACCCGACTGTTACACTTATGTTTGTTTCGAGTGTATTTATGTATGATGTCATATTTCTTTGGCACACTGTAGCCTTACTCTGTGGCTTCATAGATTTTAGCTGGAAAGCTGTCGTTAGATTCGTCTAAATAGTGAGAATAGGTATATAAAAATTAAAATATCTGAGCTTCGGTGCCATTTTAATGACTTCAGCTTTTTTAACCTATCGAGTGGGGTATCAATATAAAGGCTCGAGGAGACAATTTAAAAAATGTAACTTATTAAATAAATGATTTTGTCAAAAAAATCCGATTGGTACAATATATAATACAATTTACGATATAATATAATTCTACTAAAATGTTTCACGCAGACGCAAACGGAAGCGCATTCTTATTTTAAAAACGCACACTATTCCTAACACACACTCCCCATTTGCGAATTCGCGCCATTTTCTATTAGAAACGTCAAAGATAGTTGCGACTTTTACTTATAGTATTAATTAGAATATGTGTTCAAGCGAGGAATCAGATATAAGTAAATATGGAATCTACTCCACCTGATTTCTTGAATGAGGCGCCAATTGCAGAAAATGGTCTCTTGCCGCCAAAATCGCGAGAACGCTATTTAATGATTAACAATAATTTTAATAGATAGTCAAAAAGTTTGTTTAATTATCTATTTATAGGTATAATGTGTCGAAAAACGTTGTATGACACACGAGCGGATATTGGTATATACAAACTCGTGACTATGGTAAACCCTCGACTTCGTCTCGGGCTCACATTTGTCTACTCGTTTGTAACCAACTTACCGCTCTTGTATCCTAAATAACTATTACAACACACTTGCTCAACAAATGCATTTATGAAGCCTGTATACATTGTTCGAAAGTTAAAAAGTACGCACCATACAATGGAAAATGCGGTAAAATAGGTCTCCCCTAAGTAACAACTTTACCACACGCACCGTTGTATAGCACCATGCGACGGTATTTTTTTAAATTCCCTTATCAATACATAAAAATTCCGTCTGCATCTGCGTCTGAGTGAAACTCCACGCAGACGCAGACGGAAGCGCTTTTGCTCAATATGTTTGTCTCACTTTAACACTAAAGAAAAAATGAGACGATAGATGTAGTTCTAATTTTCCGACTGTGAGATTTATGTTTTTTTCATGTGTATGCGGATGTATGTTGTATGTGCCAAATAAATGTGTGTTTTTCGCTCTTAGTGTATGCCTAAGCTCATTTGGTTTATGAAGAGTCTCTCACAGAGTTAAAATTCTATGACTGGATCTGGATAGAACTATTTTTTTTTAATGAGGGTCTTTAAAAATTTGTCAATAATGTATGATACTTCTACACTGTTGTATCAATTAATACTTTCTACGTCACTAGGCTATAAAATAGTTAATCTTACGCGATGTCAAACTGTTGTTTTACGACTCCACGTGAACGACTTCGTAGATATTAGTACCTCTTCCAGTCTGGACCAACAGTTTATTTTGTTGATCAAGATCTCAAAGTTATAAAGTTGGTACATGAGTTGCTGAATATAGGATTGTTCTTACGCCAGTGTCTGAGAAAGATATTTGATAAAATGAATAACAACTTCTTATAAAAACAGGTTTTATATCACTACTAGCTGACCCACGCAACTTCGTCTGCGTCACATTTCCCATTAATGCTCGGCTCCTTTTCGTCTTAGCGTGATAATATGTAGCCTATAACCTTCCCGGATAAATGGGCTATCTAAAACTGAAAGAATTTTTCAATTCGGACCAGTAGTGCCTGAGATTACCCCCTACATACAAACTTACAAACATACAAACTTACAAACAAATGTTACCTCTTTATAATATTAGTATAGAAGTATAGATTAAACTGTGTTTCAAACACCGACCTTCAGAGAAATTCGTAATGGGAAATCCCAAACTTTTTTCCCGTCCAGGCAACTGGATCTAGGACTACAGAACGCTCGGCAGTTGAACTTTAATCCCAATAACGAACCCAGGTATACTACACAAGTTGCGCAAATGAAACACCATGTTTTTATAAGAAGCCAACAGGAGTCTTCCTTTTTGCAACCCCCTTGAAGTGAATCATTCAATGCATGAAAAATATCTCAACATGTTGTTATTCTACATAACAGAATAAATCCCAAAATGTGTCGCGTCGATACCTTCCCGCAAGTAATCGGATGTAGATCTCTGCACTTTGGAAGCGTAAAAGAGCGGCGCTGTCGGTAAGATACCTTTCGTTCTCAATAAACGTTCTACTGTTCTGAGTACATTGTTTTTTCATGTCTACCCAGCTCGTTACGTAATCTCACCTGCTAGAAAGTTGCGGGTGCAGTCAACGATGGAATGAGCGTACCCATCAGATGTATATTCTTTTTATTTTAAAGAATGTACTAGACGGCAGACCAAGGTGACGCCTTTCGAAAGAATTAGTCCACACTTTCCCAAACCCTGGAGGAATTAAATGAAGAAAGGGAACCCTTTGCCCTACCAGATAAGGCTGGAAAACGAAGTGTAAGAGAAGCACCTAGTCAAACCGCTAAATACATAAAGCATATTTTAAAAAAATATACAAAAAAATACAATTACTCACAAATAAAAAAAAATACTACACTTCTTTTTTTATTTGGAAGTCGCTTGTATTTTTTTGTAAAAAGTTAGCTTTTTATTTTTAGATAAACTAGTATAAGAATCAATCAAAATAAATAAATGAATAAATCACTGTCGAATTAAGCGTGTAACATAAACCCATAACCCATTTTATAAGACGCAGCATATTCGCTACAGAAAGCTTGATGATACACAAAGATGCATGCCGACAATACCATGAATACAAAATATATAAACATCTCGCGACATCCCTCGGGACATGTGACTTGTCTCTTTGCAGCTCACTACTATGAATTCCTAACGACGATGCATTGACGACACGCCTTGTTAATCTTCAAGTACTTATAAGCATCTTCAAACAATGTGACGAAGTTAGTTAGAGCGAACGCTCTTAGGAACGAAACAGAATGTCTAATTGTGCGACTATTGGCGCATTGAGTTTGTGCTCCACTGCAGCGTGAAATCTTATTTTAATAATTTATTATCATCGAAGCTCTCAACAGTTCAACAAATATCACATAAATTATTCCTTATTTGAACAACGAAGGCCTGTAACATGTTGATTGTTTGTTTTGTCTCGCATACAATCGTCCCTTTATCAATTACACGTTGAGTAATCCGTAAGCAAACGAAATCGCATGTTAACAATAAATATACATAGCCAGAAATTGACAAGGGATTTAATTTTTAAAGCACACAGCGTATTCTCTTTGCTAGACAAACTGATTCGTGCTAACAAAGAGAAGTTGGCTCGAACAAGTCACAGAGTAGGAAATAATTTCAGAGGCGGCATGACGTCATCGCCGCGGGATAAAGTCTGATTCCGTACATGCCGTTCAAAAAATTTCACGAATAGACTTATAACAGTTCTTGAGATATAGTCCGCTGGCAGATGGACCGACAGTGAAGGCTAATTAATAGGGTTCCGTTGGTTACCCTTCGTGTATGGAAACCTTAAAAATATAATATATATATTTTTTTACATGATATGGGCTTGCTCTTGACTCTAGTCTTGGTCAGAGATGACAGAGACAAAGTCTACGAAGGAGATTTTTTTTCCCTGAGTAGCTTCACCCGCTTCATAATAAAAAATTATCAATATGTCCTAAACCCAGGACATGGTCTACCCGAATGCCAAACAGACAGAGATTCTAATACTAGACTTTCGTAAAAGTACCTATGAATTTCAAGATTTTCAGTTCAAGCTCGACTGAAATACATAGTTTTTCAGAACTAGACAAAGATTTTTCTTATGTTTAGGTACCCGTAATCAGATCACATTATAACTTTTCGGCAAACTGTTTAGCATTTATATAGAGTTTGTTTATGAAATGACGCTAGAAAATTAAAAGTTGCTCAGAAAAAGTATTGCCCATGCCGACAGGGTTGACAGAGGTTTTAAATAAAAATAAAATTATGCATAATGCATGACAATTTGTATGTATGTATAAATATTCCATATTATGTAGATTTTAGCCAGTTTACATATCCAGCTATATTATTTCGTCTGACTATACAACTAAAAAACAAATAAACCGCAAATATGACCTCCGTCAATATCAAAACCAACCTTGAAAATTGGACATAAAGTTTAAATTTCAGTGTCAAAAATTCCTCCGTGTTTTATAGCCGTGCCCATCAATAATGCAACGTACACTGGCAACATTTAACCCTTGGGATTCTGTCCCTAATTAACTTGGGTCCACGTTACCACTGCGAATATTACGAATGCAAAGCCGGTGTCAAACTCTGAACAATCAAAGTAATAATGATGGTTCGTTGTAAACAAGGTGCGTCTGATACTTGGGGTTTAAAAGTTTGCTTCGTTAGTTGATTGTGAGCTAAAAATATTTTAGGTCGGAGGAGTTGGAGGCTGAGGACCTTTTTGGAATTTCCTACGCTTTTTTACTCACGTTTTTGTATAAAGTATTGTTTCTTGGAAATATCTAGTCTAAATCAGCATTCTGCTGTTTATTTGTTGGTAAAATCACTGATTTTTGATTAGGTTAGTTACCTACATAAATATAGTTGTAGTAGTACTTAGTATCTATACTAATATTATAAAGCTGAAGAGTTTGTTTGCTTGAAAGCGCTAATCTGAAGAACTACTAGTTCTATTTGAAAAATTATTTCAGTGTTAGACACCTCATTTATCGAGGAAGGCTATATATCATCACGCTAAGACAAATAGGAGCGAAATATTAATAGAAAATGTGACGTGGACGAAGTTGCACAGGTCAGCTAGTTGTTACATTACTCGTATTTCAAGAGAACGTACTAGTGAGATTGAAAATATACTTCGTACAGGCTTCTTAAATGTATTTCTTGAGTAAGTGTATTGTAAAAAGCATTTTCGGAGCCGGTGCCCATTGCTCGAAAATTAAAAATAACGCACCATACTAATGGAGCGTGCGGTAAAATTGGTACTTTATTACTTGGTAAATTTGGTAATATCACAGTTTTGATTGCTAAGTTGAAGGCCCCGTGGCTAAATAATAACTGCCACACGGGTCGATCTTAAAAGTTAAGCGATGCTTGCAAAGGGTCGTTCCGTTGATGGGTGATTATTCATTACGTGCCAAGCCAAAAAATCTCTCCTCAAGACTCCTTACATAAAATGTTCAACTCCTACCAAAAACTAAATCATCGAAAAGCTTGTTATCTCGTCATAATCAACCTAGTCTTTGCCCTATAACATTTGCGTTAGCGTCGAAATCAACCAGATGCAGCTGATTTCCTGTAAATATTTAACTCGGTCCTATCTGTTTTCCATAACTCAGTTACGAGGTAGACGATACTTACAAATAAAGCTAATCATACTTTGAAATAGCACAACAACATTTATCTTGATCTGTATCCAGAAGCGCAGAAACGGTTCGACCCAGTCGATTACGACTCCAAACAGGCCATTGAAACATTCAGACTGACATGCTGAAATAAATATCAGTCTGAATGTTTTAATGTTACCCAAAACTACAAAAAAAATCAACGTCCTACAAAATATCTCCAATGAATAGGAACATAGGGCATACATACATTAGACACGTAATATTTCATCACAATAAACTGCTCAGTTGTTAAATGGGGATATGCCTACAATTTATCATTTTCCACTGACTCGCCCTGTGGCTACGAGCCCTTTTATCCACCCTCTGCCCCTTGCCACAAGGTTGAAAGAATAATTCTTTTCTCTCAATCCGGCCAAGAGTTTGATAAGCGGGCCTGGAGCCTTTTGAAAAGTATTGTGTTGAATCCAAAATCGCTTTCCGTTAACCCTCATTCGAAGCCTAAAAATGTTTATTCTGTTAAACATTGTTAATGGTCTCATTGTACTAAATTATGATGTAGAAGGGTTCTGTAAAAACAAGGCTACATTAAAAATGCCCAGTTTTTAAAATTATATATGTATTTTATAGTCTTGGAAGAATATTTTAGTTAGAAGTTTGTTGGCATGATGTCTTAAATCTAGTACATATGAACCTTAGTGCCTACCTAACTATACCTAAGTAAAACCACAATGATACAAAGGATATTATTCATATCAATAAATTATATGACTGAAATCCAAGCAGCTGAAAAAGTTTCACTGGGGCTAGGGAGCGATAAAAGTGTGTCAGTATACGAGTTTCCAGAGATGATGTTTGCTGCACATTTATTTATATAGAAGGTTATAGATGTGCTGGATTCGCGAATTTGTATCTTAAACTAAATAGTTTAAAGCAGTCTATTTTGCTACTATTAAATGACAAGCAGACGAAAAACAAACGAACACAACCCTGTGTTCGATTTTTTTAACCACGTAACTGATTTTGATCTGGTTTTCACTAATATAGGAAGAGCAAAAGGGGAAGTTTCGTATTTTTAATTTGCACCCATGCATGTCCATCCAGAGATTGCTAGTCTTATGAGATATACTCTTATTGTACACCAAATAGGTAGGTACTCAACTCTGTAAGGTAAAATAATTGAGGGATAATATTTGTTTTTTCAGACAGTAATGTTAGTTTAAATTTCAAAATGTGAAAATAGTTAGTCAAAAGACTAAGATAAAACCTTCACACAATTACTTATTAGTGAACCAAATTGAAAAACAGTGTTAACCACAAATATTTTTTCAATTTTACAAATTCTACAGAGAGTGTCGCCGCCGCGCGCACCTCGAGAGCATTATGAAAATATTGAATGTATCGCAAACATTCAATTTATCGACAGCATTCAAAAATATTTATCACCTACGTACTCCTGGGAAATATTTTAAAGAAGATCTCTCCAATACTTTATAGCTGAAATTCGTAAAAGTTTCACAAATTTAGTAACTACATACATAGTTCCATCGCACTTTGAATACCTAATTCAAGAGTTTGTTTTTTTGATGCTATATTTATGAATAATGCTAAGTGACGATTGCATTAATTATAAACATTTTCGACGAAAGCTCGCTCCATTGTAGACTGTGTTTGTGTCATCTCTGCCCAAGACCAAGACTAGAGTGTAGAGCAAACCCAAATAAAAAAAGAAAGGGATTTTTAATTTATTATAGATTTTATCTGCAAACAGTGTAACTAACATAGTTTAGTTACTTTTTGCAGCGTATATAAAATATTTATATTACAGCTTTTATTTACTGTTGAATATGAATTTCAGTGGTATTCAATTTTTTTAAAAATCTACTATGGTCAGACAGCAGTGTACCGACTATGCCTAGAATGGAGTCAGTAGGAACAGTAGCGATACGGTAATTTATTTTAACGACAAATTCTGTACTGTTGTTTTGCTTAGGACTTGAACACTGTGAGGTGTCTAATTGATAATTTTTTTATCACAAATGCTTTAATCACTTAGGTAGAATATTTTTCTCTTTGTTTTTATTTTCTTTCATTCATTTGGCATAAAAAAATCGTCGACATCCATTGAGAGCGACTTTAAATTGTAAATTCCAAAAATTTTAGGACAGACTTGTCTATTTAATATTATATGTATTTGGATTTGCGACAATCATTTTCGCTGATAGAATATCTCCATATAACCATATCACATATTTTGAGTATGAATGTTATACTGATAAACACAAATTTTCCAGACTATCTCTTCGACTAGCAGGCACGGATAAAGGATCATGCGTAAACAGAAAAAATGTGCGAAATCACAATTTTATCATAAAGTAACGCTACTAAATTAGCTACATTATTATTAAGCACCAAGAGAACATAATCCAGCCCAAAACGACACGTGCCCATTCGAGATCGTTCCCATACGGGGCCGTGCCCCATATTGGGCCGTGCTCAACAAAACACATTTGCAATTTTTGCAATGCAAATGAAACGACTGCATACAAATATATTAAAGCGAAAACGTAATTAAAACTATGAACTGTTTATTTTATTTGCTTTTGTTTGTTTTGATAACGTTTTATTAACTCTCATGTTGTTTTTGTATAAGTTAATTAATTATCTTATGTGAAGTGACTCGATACTGTTTTAACAAGGGAATGTATAGAACCCCAACAGGAAGAAAATGGTGTCTATTTTGTTTAAATACCAATCAGTGTAGATACATAATCAGGTAGTTAACTTTTCCCTATGTAGCCAATGATGAGCACTCAACGAATACCATTGTATTCAATTTACTTGCTACATTTAGTTTTGTACGACATCGTAACTCGTACCCCATAAGAGAGAACGAGTGTGCGAGAATCTCATTCCCCCGTTCAATAGTACCTACTTAAGGACGCCAAGAAACGCAGTGTAATGAATTGAATTTTCTTTGGATATAGTACCTACTCGTATGGAAATATTCTCAAGTAGAAAATTCCATAAGGTTGTCGACTGACGTCTAGTGTCGCTATTGGTTACATCATAGAATACACATAATTCTTGTTCGTCGATTTAAACCGAAGGGAGAAAATTTCATAAACGCTTTCAGTGCACTCTTAACAGGCATTTAGAAGTTTTAACAAATCAAAATTTTACAGGCGGTTGCGGTCGCCCACGTTGTGTTTCGGTATGTTGCAGGTTACGTAAAAATATTTTTTTTTTATAAAACCCGTGATGAGTGTTACCATATTCAGCGTTTTAAAAATGTTGGCTTCATTTTCTGAAATTAAAATGCGTACCTTAGTTTACAACGACTAAACGCGGAACTTTTCATGTGAAAAAACGTAATATTGTTTCAAATCGCGATAATTTCTTTAATATGGAGTTTTAGTTGAAGCAATTATAAAGTTAAAAGAAGGATATTTTGAACAACATTTACCCAGACACCGTAAAATGGACAAAGAAAAGTAGAATAAACCGTTTGGTAAAGTGGAATTTCCGTTTGGAACGTCTGTAGCGACAACGGCATTTAAACGAACTTAATTTGCGGGAATTTGCGATGTAAATAAGGAATTGTTTAATGACCTAAAGTCCGTTTGGACATTTAAAAAGAGGGAAATGAGCCTTTTGGAGTTGCCATTATGACGAAGGCACTTATTAATAGGGAGAGAGGGCTTAGTATCGTCTGACACATTAGTCTTTGTGAACTCTTTATTCTGCGTGATTTTGGTCAATTTACGATGGATTTTTTGTAGTTTAAGATTCTTTTTTGCTAAAAATATTTAAAGAAGCTTGAAACAAATTACATTGGGATGGAAACGAATCAATAAGGTTTGTTTTTCTGAAGTACTGATGAAAGACACGTTTATGTAAGTAATCAAATAAAGTAACACCGACTGTTTCTAATGTAATTTACCTACACAAAAAAAAAAGTTCTATCAGAGTGACCCTCTGATAGAACTTTTTTTTATAATGTTACTTACTCTCGAGCAAAGTTCGTATCCGCATCTAATTCAGGTAAACATTAAAGATTAACACAACATAACATACAATTATTATCATTAACTTAACATAAGATTAACTTTAAAAAAAGTAATTTGACACTTCCAACATTATTTACTTGAGCAAACTAAAGCACAAATTGTAGTCAAACTTCATTTTAATGCCACTTACAAATAAAGTAACACCGACTGTTTCTAATGTAATTTACCTACACAAAAAAAAAAGTTCTATCAGAGTGACCCTCTGATAGAACTTTTTTTTATAATGTTACTTACTCTCGAGCAAAGTTCGTATCCGCATCTAATTCAGGTAAACATTAAAGATTAACACAACATAACATACAATTATTATCATTAACTTAACATAAGATTAACTTTAAAAAAAGTAATTTGACACTTCCAACATTATTTACTTGAGCAAACTAAAGCACAAATTGTAGTCAAACTTCATTTTAATGCCACTTTACATAGAGTCTGATTTAAGCTGATAAGTTCAAGTCAACTCTCTTTACAAGATATTTGAATAGCGATGAAATTATTAAAGTGATTTTGGAGTAGTGGTGTGAAGTATTAAATTCTGTTACGCGAGCAGATTTTGAGATTTTCAGTAAGTATTATTGAGCAGTTTTGCATTATTTAATTTTGCAAATTATTCATAAAGATTGATACACGATTTTTCAAAATAAATTATACAGTCGATTCAATGAAAATAATATTAAGACATTTTTCAACAAATGGAATTCAGTATTAGATTAAAGGAACTATTATTGTATCCTACATATTAAAGGTCTGAACCCATGAACCCTACGTGTATTGAAATTACCTTTGCTTCGGTCGATTTGAGTTCGAATACCTTCCAACAATTTATTGATAGGACACCACTATTTAGTCCCAACACCAGCGGGGTCGGACGTTAGAGCTTCCTGATTATAACAATGTCCACCTGTGGGGTCTTTGAAGCTGTTACAGTAATAGTAGCTTCTGCCCGCGACTTCGTCTGCGTAGACTTTAGACCTGACGCGCAACTACATTGTTTCATATTCTCATCCATATTACATCTTCGTCTAGCGAATTCGAATAACTTCGACATTTTACTGGTCTCCTGGTATTTGTGAATCTTTAATTAGCACTCATAATTCCACCCTGGTGAACAGCTTCGACATATTGTTCTCCTGGTACTTATAAATCTGAAGTAAAAAGTCAGCGGCAACTATGGTTTTCTGCTTCTTTCAGTGTCTCCATTAAGCCATGTTAGTTACCGGGATATAAGTAGCCTATGTTTCATACCAGGATGTGATCTACATGTGTGCCAAATTTGGTCCAAATCCGTTCAGCCGTTTTTGCGTGATTGTTGCATAAATATATAAACATTCAGACATACAAACTTTCTCATATTCTATAATATTAGTAGGATTATGCGGTTATTTTGTTTTTGTTAATTACAGGGATGAAGCTGTGCAGTCTTTTTATTCGCGCGGGCAGCTTTCCCTTTCCTTTGACAAAAAGCAACGCCCTTCTGTAGATGAAATCTGTACCAAAGTATCAATAAGATAGAATATTTTTACAGAATCTCAGAACTCCAATTTTCTAGATATATCTTCCCAAACATCCTGACTTTGACAAAAACCACTAAAGCAAATAAAAATATAAATCATACTCCAATCATAATAAAAGCAACACGAGCCTCCGTAATGATATATGTACCTATGTAAGTATACAAAAAACATTTCATACTAAAAGATGAACACAGCGAGACCAACTTTATCAAAACGTTTTACTCCGAAAGGGTAAACATATATTTTACGGCAATACCATATTTTAGTAGCGGTAATTTAGTATTCAATCGTTGTGCAAACGTTGGTAGGAAACGCGTAAAATCTTCTAAAGAGCTTACGTTGAATGCATCTACGCGTATTTTATCTGCGAGAGCGAGTGAAACTAAGATCGTAGAAACAACGGAGATGGTAGAAGAAAATTGCCTTTATTCTTCGTGCAAGCAAAAGCGTACCTATTACTACACCCACACCAACACCTAAATACATTTAGCCAGGTGGCGAGCTTACTGCTATCAAAAAATCCAGTCTAGGCTGGTACTAAACAACACTATTTTTTAATTAGTACAAAAAAAAATGGGGCTGTTCCCGTACCCATTACTGATCATAATTTTGCAGTCAAAAGTAAAAAAAAAACGAAATCCCAAAATTGTTTAATTTGATTTTTTTTTTTTACTTGAGTATCTTAAATGATTTCTTAAAAATTACTTAATTGTAAAAAGTTGATAATTTTGTTGGTCCTAAACCCAATTAAAGTGCGAAAGAAAAGTTTGGATTGCTTATTTTTTCGTTTACCATAAATTGAGTGACATTTTGGGATATAAACAAACGTTAATAACTTTGCTGTTTATGAATATTATTTATTGAGACTTTACATATATAAAACAAGACTTTTTCTAATAAGCCCTTTAAGTATTTGTACTAATTAAAAATTAGTGGTGTATAGCAGCAAAACATTTAATGCCTTACAGGAAAACAAAGAACACGGTTCCCGAGGTTGGGATCATAACCAGAAAATGGATAATACAGATGTTGTTTCGATTGTAGATACCTTAATATTTATAAAGAAGACTACGAGTATCTATCACACAGTTACCGTTTCTCTTATCTCAATGTATTTGGAGTGGTCGGCGCAACATGTCTTTGTCTTCCATATTTCTTTCTCTTTTAATAATATCAGTCAATGCTTCCTTTCCTTTTTCCACTCCTCTAAAAGCCAACATTTAAACTCAAACCTTTCCGCGCGATATTTTCCTCAGTACAAGAATGTGTATTCAAATTATAACGCATCAGATTCGTTCAACGCTCCACAACACTAACACCTAGGAATTAAAATAACCGAGTTTCGATAAACGTTTGTCTAGATTACTGGAACACCGGTCGTGTTTCGATGGCGTGAGTTTAGGTCTTTGGCAAGTGAACACGTTCATTTTGCGGTTGGTTTTCATATTCCTACGTTCCAATTGTTCAATCTTCTCATAATTTATGTGATGATACGTACTAGCTTTCGACCGCGACTTCGCACGCGCATATCCAGTTTTTTCCCGTGCCTGTAAGAATTTAGAGAAAACCTCTCTTAGTGCACCCCTACAGAGTGTAAGGCTAAGAACTCACGGAGCGATTTTCACCCGTGACCGCCGCGGTTGCGGGCCCGCAGTTTCTGTAGAACCGCGGGCGTAAATCGCGTCGTGAGTTGTGCTTTAGGCTAAGAACTCACGGAGCGATTTTCACCCGCGACCGCCGCGGTTGCGGGCCCGCAGCTTCTGTAGAAAGCAATTATGTATGTTACAAATTAAAGCACAACTCACGACGCGATTTACGCCCGCGCCTCTACAGAAGCTGCGGGCCCGCAACCGTGGCGGTCGCGGGTGAAAATAGCTCCGTGAGTTCTTAGCCTAAGGAAGCTACGTGCCAAGTTTCAGTTTTCTACGACCAGTCATTTCGGCTGTGCCTTGATAACTGTGAGTTAGGTTGCCTTTTATAAATATCAACTAGATTTTAATTTGTTTAGTTAGAGTCTCAGTTTTATGTGAGTGTACTTTCTGGATTTATTTAACTTCTTTAGGTCTCAAAGCTCTATGTCTAAAGATCAGGTGAATAACTGGATTTATTGTGAGTACTTATGGTATACTGACCCAATTCAACTCAGATTTATTTAAAGAACAAACTATATACACTTAAAATAGAAAAAAAAAAATAACTAAAATATGGCGTCAAAAAATTCGTCTCCATAGCTATCGACTGGAAGTGAGCCCAAAAGACAGGCACCATTGCCACGTTGTATGGATTGCCATCATTGCCATACAACGTGGAATAAGCAAGAGTGGATAAGCATTGGCTTATCCTCTGTTCAAGGTAAAAGTCAGCTCTTTGTACAGAATAGTTGTCGAAGTTTTCCCCAAGAAATAGATCACAGTGCTACCTGTGGGCTATAAGTAAGTACTAACACATATAACTTGTGTTACACTGAAGTTTCGGCCTCCAGATAGTGTCGATGTATAATTTTCTTCGTGTATTTTTGACATTAGAATAGAATAGAATAGAATAGAATAGAAAACATTTATTCGACACAGACACAGCAAAAAAAAAACATTGTAAAAAAAGAGTGGCAAAAACATAAAGAAGCAATTAGGTACAAAAAAAAAATTAAAAAAATTGTGCTGAGCGTGCTGCGATGTGCATGCTGAGATGGTAACCCTTTCGGCATCGAAAGGGTTACCATCTCAGCATATGCTGGGCGGCAGACACCCAGCGCTGGTTTTCAGTTGGCACCCTGCAGTGACACACGGACGAGGGTAAATAAAATAAATAGATACTACGAAATAAATACATGTAATTAATATGTTAATGTAGAAAGTAAATAAAATAATGTTTGATAAAATATACATAAAAATTGTAAAATTAGTCAATTTATTTTTAAGGGGAGTCGCACATACCACATTGGCTCCTTGGCAACTTGGACAACTTGTCTGTTGTGATAACGAACCGATACATTGTGTGAAGTTTTCTTTTAAACACACTCATGAAATATTTCATTTCAGAATTTCCTGGAGTAGAATCACTGCTGTCGATAACAATATTATAATTACGGAACACAACTTTTTTGCCATTAAAGAGGGAAAACATAAAAAAAAATATTAAAATAAATAGTGTGTATGTATTTTATAAAAAAACTATTTACAAAAAAATACAACCGACTTCCAAAAAAAAACACTACAAAATAAAAAAATAACTTTAATTTCGGAAGTCGGTGTTTTTGTTAGTTTCTTCGTATTTTGACACCGACTTCCGAAATTAAAGTAATTTTTTACTTTGTAGGTAGTGTTTTTTTATTAAAGTTTTTTTTATTTTTCACTTTTTATTGGTACCCCACACCTAACAACACCACTGCAAAATCGCAGAAAAGCAAAATACGCAATTTCTATTACTTGGATGACATAAAACTATCATCCAAGTAGACGAATTCCAGCTATTTCGATTTAAAATCCAAAGTTCGTAACCGATTTTCATAAAATTTTTAATGGGACCAATCTTTGCAGATTGGTCCCATTAAAAATTTTATGAAATCTTCTATTACTTGGATGACATAAAACTATCATCCAAGTAGACGAATTCCAGCTATTTCGATTTAAAATCCAAAGTTCGTAACCGATTTTCATAAAATTTTTAATGGGACCAATCTGCAAGTATATCCTTTCAGATACAACAAGAATTTTTCAAATCGGTTCATAATACAATTATTGTCGGAGTTATGAGGTAACAAACATTAAAAAAAAGGGAAGTCGGTTAAAAATACTAGCTATCTCCCGCGGCGTCGCTCCCGTTTACTGTAACTTTCTTATTTTTTCCTTTCATAAGATATTTTTCCTGACAGTAACAAACACAAAAAAAGAATTAGCGAAATCAGCCCAGCCGTTCACGCGTGATGCGATGACCAAGGGGAATAGGGATTCATTTTTATATATATAGATTAAATATATAAATAATTATTGATTTTTACTAAACCTTGCAACGTTTTTTACAAAAAACAAATAACACTTGGCATCGAAGTACTTTGCCACATCGTTGTCATCCTGAAACGAGCACAGAGGACTGGCAGCATTGTCACGTTGAATGGGAGTGCTAATTTGTGCATTTTCACTTTATTATTTATTTGACATTGAGAAAATGTAGATGTTTCCCGCGAAAATAGGGAATGACAACAGCTACATCAATAATCAAGAACCTTTTACCATAAACGCACATTTTCCCATAATATTACGAGTAAACACATCGATGCTTGATTTAAGTCTAATCCCTTTGCACAAAATGTATGAGTTCGTCTACCCTTTGAGATAATTTACACAGAGTGCTTTACCATAATGCGTCGCAATTTTACTAATGCCTTTAACAAGTATGTTCGTTTACATTTATTTTGTTTTAAGACAAACAAAATAAATGTAAACGAACATACTTGTTCCGTAACCGAAGGGTTACCAACGGAACCCTGTTGCTTAGCCTCCGCTGTCCGTCCGTCTGCCAGCGGGCTATATCTCAATGATAATGATAAATGATATTTATTCTGTAAGTAGGTTGTAAATAACACTTTTACACGTCAACCTTTTTTGGTCATTTTAAACTAGATGAGGCCGGCATTTCCTAGCTGACTGCTCACACAGAGAGACAACAACAAACTCAGAGGTCAAAGTCTCTTTTAAAGTCCATACAATCGTACTGGTCAAATCATATGATCACAAGAATCGTTATAGGTAGACAGTTGAAAATTTCACAGATTGTGCGTTTCTATTGCCGCTATATACATGTAGATAAACATTAAATTAAATAAAATTAAAAGTTAAAGGGGGATCCCATTTAAGAAACGTGTTTTTTGGTGTACGATACGGTATCCTTTGTGTGAGAGTCCGACTTGTATGGGCCGGTTTCTAATTTAGCCTTTTTTTGTCACACTGCTGGGAAAACTTGGCCTCATGCGTTCTCCTCCAGCTTTTTCTATTTTCTTCTACTTCATTTCGCTCTTGACGGTTGTGTTAGAAACACAATCAGGAAAAAGACGCATACCAAAATGTGCACAATTCAATCTTGAGATCAAATTAGAAATCTCCTGGAACTAAATATGCATGAGGCAACCATATACTAAACAGGTTAAGATAAAGTTAAGCCCCTTAGCTCAAGTCATCGTGACTAGATCCAAGACTAATAGCAGTCTAACTAAACGTAGCTATATAACTAGCTGCTTTGGGAAAAATTGTATTGCGTAATTGGGTCTCTTCTCTATCTCTTAAAAGTTAGAGTGAAAAAGTAAGCTTCTTCAATACTCAATTCTTTATTCTTCTGGTTACGCACAATCCATCATCGAGTTTGTCTCAGTCACATCTGACTTAGACTAGAATCAAGAGCAAACCCATCTCGAGTACAAAAAAAAAGATTATCATCGTTGTTGCGTTTATTGGTTGATCTTGAATAAACAATGTCACAAAAGATTAAAAACAAAATAATGGCTGCAAAACCAATTCAAAAGGACATTAATAAAAATCCAGTTCAAAGAATATTGAACTTATTTAAATTTCTAATAACAATAAGGACTTGCACCTAAAAAAAAAAAATATTTTATATTAATATTATAAAGCTGAAAATTTTGTTTGTTTGGTTGAACGCGGCAAAAAAAAAAAAAACTTTTTTTCTCTCCGAGATTTTGAATTATATAATGCCTAAGGATAGTAAATCAAACTTTTAAGTCACGTATACATTTTAAAAGATGTTGTTTAAAAGATCATCAATTCCTATTCCAAAGAAAGAATTTTGATTTCAGTTTTGTACGTGATGGAAGTTAGCAATTTTTTTTTTGGCATTAGAGACTTAAATGTTTGATTGTTCAACATTTATGAAAAATGTGACGCAAATGAAATGGCGTGGGTCAGCTAGTTATTCCATAACACATCAAATTATAATTCGTAAAAGTAGAAAACTGTATAAGTCAAACATAAAAACCAAATGAAATTGTTTGAAGTGAGAGTACTCTTAGAAATAATGATTAATTTTCACTTGATTATTAATTGTAATCAAGTGAAAATTTATAATAATTTATTGATTATTTCTGAAAATTAAAATGAACTTGATCTATTTAATTAACACCAAGATCTAGGTTTCTCCAGCTAGTGTTTTCGAAGACAGGTGCGACCTACGAGTGATAACATTTTTCTAAAAATAACTGGCAAATTAAAATTTCATTTATTTAACATGATATTACTACAGACTATCTATAGATTTTCCTATAATCTTTAGGTATAGATCAATTATCTGCATTTATTTCTAAATTTTGGGTTCAGTAGTTTCGTTCGGAGATAATGGGGGGAATGGTCATTTTCTTCTAATTTCTTTTATAACTTTCAAATTATTTATTTTGAAATTATGAAATTAATATGTCATTAAAACCCTCATAGTAAGCCCTTTTATTTGATATGCCACACGATATAGTTTGAAAAACTTTTATTTTTAATTTCCAATTTGACCCCCAAAAGTGACCTCCATACCATCAAAATTTATTTATTTACGTAACGCGTCCGTGTTTGAGTCACAGAATCTCATATGTATACCAAATTTCAACAGAATTGGTCCAGTAGATCCGGAGAAAACTGGCTGTGACAGACGGGCAGACAAACAGACAGACAGACAGACGGACAAGACTGGTACCAGTCTGTATGTAGAAACATGATGTGAGAAAAGAGAGGTATAGTACTTTCTCTTTATTTATCGTTTGCATAAACTTGATAGTCCTTTATGTGTGCTGTTTGTTTGTCTGGTAGTCTTTTGTCTCTGTCATCTCTGACTTTGCCAACGAACGCACTAGCGGTCAACCGGGCGGTTCCAGTTTAATATGCAACCGCTTGTCACTTAATGACAGTTCAGTGCGTACAATCACTCGCGCTTGCATATAAAAAATGCGACCAGCCGCTCGGTCAACCGCTAGTTTGTAAGAGGGCTAAGACTACAGTCAAGAGCAAATCAATTTTTTTTTAATTGTGCTATCGTTACTTGTTTTTAGGTCACCTCTACCAACCGTTTTTAGTATATTGCTATCATAGGCTTTTTTTTTTATTATCAAGTCGGAATAAAAAAAAATTACACATCTAAAAAATAACGTAGTTGTCAGTTCTATGATGCCACTAATAATGTATTACATTGACACTATTAATGTAATAATAATTGTGTCTTACGTCACTTGCAAGTGACGTAAGACAGAGTGCAACACCTTATTGAATATCCTATATCCAGTAAAAACGAAGTAACGAAGTTTATGCAAAGCAAAAGAAAGCTCTTTCTTTTTCTTTTGTTTGGCATTGAATTCGTCACAATTCAAATATTTTTTATTTTTGTATGAAAACCTGGTGAACTAAAATAAGATGAATTTTTAAAAGTCATAGAATAGAAGTTGTTGATTATGATGTTTGTAACAGTCCTGAGAGGTTGTCGGTGTTTTACCAATAACCCTTTATATCCATCAAAAACATAAATGTGAAGCAATAGGAAATTTCAACTTTAAACCCATTACGATTCTTGAGATACACCCTACTGACAAACAGACGGACGGGTGTATAGCAGAGGCTTAGCAACAGGGTTGCATTGGTTACCCTTTGAGTGCGGAGCTCTAAAAAGTTAATCATGGACTCGAAAAAAAAAAGATAACTTTTAATAATTGCATTTATTACAATGACGTGTAAGCTTAAAAGCAATTTTACTTAAATAACCTGCTTACTGTGTTTTCTTACAGCACATTTTCTTGCACAAGCTCCAGGACAGAATAAATATCTGTAGGCCATACAAATCTCAGCACGGAAATTGAGTTCTTGGCTTTTAGTCCATGCAGCAACCCTCTACGCTATTTAGTTTGTCTTGGAAAATATTGACATTGATATAACGGGCGCCTTGCTTCTATTTCCAGGTACGTAATTGGATTTTCGCTGACGAATATTTCGAGTAACTGGGTTTAAATTGTACCTTTTAATGGAAATAACGTTACCCCGAGTAGGCATACACATGAGTGATCAAAAATGTAGATAGAATAATAATTATATGTTATTGTGTTCTAAAATTGTAAAAGGGTTGGATAAGTACACCTTTGGCCTAACAAATCTAGTGGTAAAAACGAAATTTTGGTAATTTATTATTTAGACAAAAACTTGTTTTTTTTTTAAGAATAGTAAATCATCAAATGTGAGTCAATAAGACTAAAGAAGAAAGTGATGGATTCGAGCATCCTGCCCTGCTTAACATACGGTGCCCAAACCTGGATCTTTAACAAAAAAATATGTCAAAAATACGCACTTGTCAACGGGCTATGGAGAGGAGCATCCTCGGTATAAAAATGTTAGATAAAGAAAATAGTGAAAAAATAAGACAAAAGACCCAATTGATAGACGCACTGAAACATGCACTCAGTTTAAAATGGAAGTGGGCAGGACACATTGCCCGCTCTTCTGCAGACAGATGGGTCAAGCGAGCAACCATTTGGAAGGGCCCTGGAGGTCCTGGAGCAAAAAGAAAAAAGGGCAGACCAACAGCTCGCTGGGTCGACGACATACCAGAAGTAGCAGGAAGAAACTGGGTGAAAACAGCTACCGACAGGAAAAAATGGAGGCAACTGGAGGAGGCCTATACCCGAAAGGGGCCATGACATATTTAGCTTATAATATTTAAACTTAATGTACTTTTTTGTAACGGTAACCGATGTTTTGGATTAATAAAGGCTTTATTATTATTATTATTATTATTAAATCATCAAATGCCTCTTCCTACCCTGGGCGGAGCAGAAGTGAGTGTCAGACGCTAACTGACTTAAACCCATCCGTGTTCCTCCTAATGCCCTTCGCGTTCCAGGGTCGCGGTGACTCTTTCAAACGAATTCCGCAATATTTAGACAATATCTAGGACCATTATGTTTTGGCTCATAAGATTCATCATTATCAACATCATATCAGCCAATTGCCGTCAACTGCTGAACGTAGACCTCCCAAAGAGCGCCAATCATCCCGGTATTGAGCAGTCCGAATCCATCTGCTACCAGCCACCTTCTTTAAATAAACGATCCATTGTGCCGCAGGGCGTGACACGCTAAGTCTGCCCATTCGCGGTCTCCACTCCAACACATATCTGCTCCATTGACCGTCTCTCCGTCTATAGACATGGCCGGCCCACTTCCACTTCAATTGTTGATTCTACGCGCAATGTCGGTGACTTTTTTACTTGTCTGGCTTTGATGCGAATTTCATCCACCAGAGAAACCCCAAGCATTGCTCTCTCCATTGCACGCTGAGCAACCTTGAATAACCTAACCTAGACAATGATAATTTTGACAAAATCTGAGTCAACTATTTTTCGACTCCTTGTTTTCTGTCAGTATGCTAAACAGTTTTATATATTTGTCATCCTTTGTGTTTCGTACTGAAGGCTTCCCAAAAATAGGTGTACCGCGACGATGCGACAACAATCCGATATAGCTATGTTGAACAGGAAGCCTGTTTATTTTTTGTATGGGATTCCATCAAATAATTCCTTCCGCTCTAGGCGGAGGGGTAAGGAGTGTCAGACTCTTATTGACTAAACCCACCCGTGTTCCTCCAAATGCCCTTTGCGTTTCAAGACCACGGTTACTCTTTTGAACAGATACCGCAACATAGGTACTAGGAACCTTGAGCTTTCATTAATATAAAGGAGGCTTCTACTTGACTTCCCACCAAAAAATCCATCAGACTTTATTAAAAGTAAGACAGTGATATAATGGAAGTCGTTATCGGCATGTGCCCGGCTAACTGCACCATATGCACCCAAGAGCTTCGTGTTAGGGCTCGCGTAACTTTAAAACTTTTGCCTTTGTTCATTTGATTTCATTCGGTGTTCGGATGTATTCGGTGCTTTTGAATTTAGTGAGTTGAAATTGTAATAAATTCTTACAATAGCTGCTTTGAGAGACTTGAAATAGTAATTCATGCCTCAAAAAAACTCATAACTCTTTGTAGTTGTTATTTTTTAGATTTTGCGATAGGTAAAAACCAATAGTCAATTTCACTATTGAGAGGTTTGTCTTTTTACGAGAGAACAATACACCTAGACACCTTGTTGATTGCATACGACAGACGATACATTGGAATTTTCTGTGAAACTAGAATGTTGTAGAGATACGGGTAGGCAGACACAGAAAGCAAACAGGACAATGGACATTGTAACTAAACTTGAACATGTCTGAAAACAGCTTGGACTCAACTTGGGACTTGCACACAGCCGTCCCGCTCGACGCGACGGTAAACGTCGCGCCACGCCGCCGCGCCGCCGCGCCGAGCGGGAATACAAGTCAGAAGCGGCGGGGCGGGACGCGAGCGCAGCGCCGTCAGGACTCTTGACACTTTGTGTTGTTTGGTTTACGTATAGTTTTTCGTTTAGTAGTCACACTGCCGGCGGGGCGTAAGCACGTCACGTCGAACGGTACGGAGCGAATAATGAATAGCGTCGCGATACGATCGGCTTCAAAGGGCGCGGCGGGACGGGACGTGATCGCGCCCGCAGTGTGAACGATGCCGCCGTGCCAACGCTGCGTCGCCGCCCGCCACGCCGTGTCCCGCCACGCCACGCCGGCTGTGTGCAGCGACCTTTAACCTTAGGAACTTATGACAACACGATTTGACAGTCTACAAACTTTATTCTTAGTGGGGTTCGATAATAATCGTAAGTCTGTAGGTGATACGGAGTAGAACACGCCCGCAACTAAGACCAAAATAAAGGACTTCGGGCTAAAGACGCCAATAGAAACATTTTAGGCCGATTATAGAAGAGTCGCAGTAATCGTGTTCATATGAAAATCCATTCACTAGATAGGGCGCGATCCTGCCGGGGTTGCGGAATTTGTTCGAAAGAGTCACCGCGGCCCTGGAACGCAAAGGGCATAAGGAGGAACACGGATGGGTTTTAGTCAGTAGGAGTCTGACACTCCCTCCTGCTTTACCCAGAGCGGGAGGAGTCATTTGAAGATTTCCCATCCTAAAAAAAAAAAAAAGATAGGGCGTGATTCCTTTATAAACATCGTAACATACAGACTTTCACAAGTTAATATTTGTAGGAAGTAGTTACTGTTTATACGAAGGAACTAGTTCCTAGATGCCACAGTACGCATAACCCTGGCATGTAAACAAGCAATATAGTTGTGACGTAAATCAGTTTCACTAAGCTGTTTATCTGACGTTTTGCAAGTTGGAATAGTTTACTCAGTTGCTGACAAGGATAAATCAATAACAGTCCTTCGGTTTTACACAACAGATGGAGGAAGAGATTACTGGGAGTTACAACTTATAATGAGAAACAAAGTACGGATTATAAAGTTTACTAGACCAATTAGTCCAATAGAAATATAGATAACTTTGTAACTGTGGTTGCGGACTGAATTTGTGACAGTGATGAAAACTACAAAATCACAAATCTATGTAACGAAATAACTACGAAAAAGGAAGAGTGTACCACTCCATAAACGTGACTACGCTCCTCCCAGAGTTTTAGTGGCCATTTTGATGATTTCGAAACCAAAATAAAGGGATACAGCAAAGTATTAGCATCATGTATATTTGCCAGACACATGCTGAGCTTGACTTCCATTTGATGCAACCTTGAATAAGTACATGAATTTTCAAAATCGGCACATTAGATCCAGAGATTACCCTCTACAAACTCACAAACTTTACCTCTAATATACTGGCTGACCCGCAACTTGGTCTGCGCCACATTTTCCATTAATGCTCCGCTCCTTTTAGTCGTAGAGTGATGATAGCCTTCCACGACAAATGGACTATCTAACACTGAAGGAATTTTTCAAATTGGTCCAATAGTTTCGGAGGTTATTCATTTCAAACAAACAAACATTTCCTCTTTATAACATTATTATAATATAAGATTAGTGTAGAAGTATAGATTTATTTTAAAATCACGTTTGGTTGTAAAGTATCTTTTTTTTCCACTCAGTTTTTAGTTGACGCAGGTATAAACTCACTCAGCCGGGGATTACGGAAGTCTAATCAGTTCCCGCGATCCTCGGAAAAAAAAGGTATAAACTCACTGGTCACGGGTGCTTCGGAAAGTATCTGCGTCGCAAAGGTCGAGAGCCACCGAATCATGGTAACGGTAGGAATTGTGGGGTTTTAGTTGGTAGGAGTCCGACATAATATTCCGTATCCCCAGACGGAGTACCTACTACTCCGACGACGTATATCCGTGAGGATTTCCTCACAAAAAAAGGTACGTAAGACGCATTTACTTATTCTATGCATGAGTTTCAGTAGTGCAATTCTGTATAAACATTTCGAAGTGAATATTTGGGCGAAGTGAATGACAAGTGAGCTATCAAACCATACAAGCAAGATGGAATGGCAGCTCGCTTGTTGTTCACTTCGCCTAGGGTCCTAATTCCAGGATAGGTGCCTGAATGAGATAGGTGCCACGGCTTTGAATACTCTATGTAAAAAATGTCGTAGACTAAAAGCGCTCCCCCTACAGACAATTTTTCAAATTGGTCCAATAGTTTCGGAGCTTACAAACAAACATTTCCTCTTTATAACATTATTATAATATAAGATTAGTGTAGAAGTATAGATTTATTTTAAAATCACGTTTGGTTGTAAAGTATCTTTTTTTTCCACTCAGTTTTTAGTTGACGCAGGTATAAACTCACTCAGCCGGGGATTACGGAAGTCTAATCAGTTCCCGCGATCCTCGGAAAAAAAAGGTATAAACTCACTGGTCACGGGTGCTTCGGAAAGTTTTTTAGGGGGCCGAGTCACCCGCGTCCGTAGGAGAATACCCTTCAGCGAATCCCTACACGTGGTCCCCGGGTGGTGCTAAACAGGTGACAATAACCGCCTCCGTGGTCTAGTGGTTAAACCACCTGATTCAGACCCTGAGGTCCCGGGTTCGATTCCCAGCGGGGGCAAATTTTTTGCTCGGTTTGGTTGGTGGTAGGACTTGTTCTAAGTCCGCTTGGCCAGCTATCTAGATATAGATATCTTTACACTGTGTTATAAATTCTATAGTTTTTAATTTATTTGCTAATATTAGCGCAGTAGTTAGAATATACACAAAATCTATAAATAAAATAAAGTCTTGTTAGTTACACTGTTAAAACTCAAGAACAGCTGAATCGGTTTAGCTCAAAATTGGTGGGGAGGTAGCTTAGAACCAGGAGATGGACATAGAATAGTTTTTTACCCGGAAATCCTACGAGAACAGACACTATGCGGGTAAAACGAAGCCACGGGGGACAGCTAGTAATTCTATAAATTAGAGTTTTCAAATGTATGAACTTGGTCTTCGCAACGTTGCTAAGCTTTAAAAACAGCAATAGATACATTTGCTGTTTTTAAAGCTTAGCAACGTTGTTTATTAAATTCTTGGAATTCAGAGAAAAAACAACAGAAGATCGTGGGATACGCTTCTAGAAGACGCAAGGGAAATTACATTTGATTAAGTTTAAAATGTGTCCAGTGTTCTTGTCGGGAACGGAATTAAACTTTGTTCAGTTCTAGACGAAATACCTCTTTATAGCTGTTTAAAGTTTTATTTAAGTACTGTTCAAGTTAAACTGTTTTATTGCTGCACACTTTCAAAGGGATAATTTTCTCTGGGGACAACGAGCCATGATTTTCATGAATAATGACTATTAATGACCAACAATAATGAGTAAGAGTTATCGTGCTTATAGACTAGTTAGTATTTGCTAACATTAAAAAACACGTTGAAAATAAAGCGAGTGAATTTGTGTGACATAAACCCACTTTATCTGTGTGAACCGGATGTGTAATGTGAGGTATATAGAATAATGTAATGTGGTGTATAGAATTACATAATTTCGTTTGATATAATTTTCATTAGTTCGGAGGACAGCCGCACGTTTCGATCTTCAAGGTTTAGCAATGCTTGCCAAGGTTGGTCTGTGGATGGGACTATCTTTATCGAGTTTCCCCGGAAAGCAAGTTGAGGACATACAATCACGTTACACACTCCGACACAAATCGAGATTAAACATTCCACATTCTCGGCTAAAAATACATTCAACAAGCCCCTATGTAATGTCCATAAAAATATATACTAAACTACCAGAATTAATAAAAAAAAGAAGATAAATGAAACATTTTCACAAATAAACTAAAACAATTTTTAGTACAAAAATGCTATTATAGCATAAATGAATTTTTAAACGACAAGGTATAATAGTTTAGCTGTTTATAACTACAACTCTCCTACTATATAAATCTTTTGCTGTGTCCTCAATGACATCCTATTCAATTAATGATAATAAATAAATAACATTCTATTCTATTGATTTTAATTTATAAATGACATTCTATTCAATTGATATATAAATGACATACACAATAATACATAAATGACGTTATTCTCTATTAATATGATAAATAATATACTGTTCTATTAATAATAACAAAGAAATATACTATTCTATTGATGATAATAAATTAAATGACATGGTATTCTATTAATAATAATAATTAAATAATATACAAAGTATTCATCACACAAACACACTAATACCAATGCACAAAAAGCAAGCTAATAAACAATAAAACAACCAAAAATTTGATCTAATCCAAAAATAAATATATAGACCGGTAAAAATAATAATACGAATAAAAATTTGAAAATAGGTACAAGTTAAATAAAAACAATTATTTTGCAAGGAAAGTTAATTAAAGCGCTCTTCCTCTCTCCTATTTATTTAAAGTTTTGCTGTGCCCGACATGGTCCATAATTTGTTCTATTTATTCTTTTACCACCTGTATGTGTAGGTACTTATTTATGGATAGCAATAAACAATTTGAGATTTGAGATTCTGGCTGTTTTTTTTAGATCATTCCCAGTCGTTACGGATTGTCAGATCAGCGGGGCTAGCGCGAATATGTTGGTGTATAGTAACGTTGACGTAGGTAAGTGAATTTTGATTGTAAATAACTAAAACGCCATTCTATTTTGGTTTTAATTTTATGGGACACTACGCTGCGCACGTTCAGCGCTAGATTCCCGAGCACGGATCTGCGATGTTCTCCAGCTTTGGTTAGCAAGCCGCTGTGAACGCTCGGAGCTAGATTTCCCAGCGCGTGTTTGCGAAATATTTTCTCTATTCCTCGAGAGGCTCTTCCGTACGGCGTACTCGAGCTGCTCTTGTCTCATGTCTGGGATGTCTGACGGGAAAGTTGTGATATCCTTTTAGGCTTGTTAAACAATCGCTGAAACTGTCCGATATCCCAAAAACAGAAATATCACAGCTTCGAACTCGAAGAATGAGAACGAAGTAATATTGTAATTGTGTTTTGAGAAACCGAGCAACCAAAACAATTTTAAAGACCAACAATATTCAACCAACTACGTACAACTCACCTACCAAACGACAAAAGTTAAATAATAACTGGAGAGGGTCATTACTCCGCGGAAAATCTTAACACCACGATTCAGAAAAATGACGTAATTGCACAACGCCGTCTATGGGTAAATGGATAAAACATCCGTACAAAGCATGTTCTAATGCGGTTCGTGAATGGACGGCGCGGGCGGCGTTTACCGATTTAGTAATTTTATATTATCTTCGAAACTATTCAACCAATTGACATACTGTTTGGGACAAATCGTATCTCTATGATGTTCTTGTGATCATAATAACATTTTTTTCGATAAGGTTTAATATTTTGTTGTTTAAAAAATCGTCCAAAGATAAGTACGTCGAAAACCACTTTTTTTAACACATAAAAGCTACTATATCTGCTAAAATATAAAAGATAGAAATATGGTGCCGCAGGCTTTTTTGTAGAACTATTCTAGGCGGACCAGGTTGCCATACATTGTTTTCAATTATATACAACTATTAAGGCAGCGCACGCAAATAACTCTGTTATAAGAGCTATTTTTTTCCGCCTGGATAGACAAAAAATGAGATAGTTCGACTAATATGCATGATATATTTATAACTAGCTGTACCCCGCGGCTTCGCTCCCGTCAACTGTCTACCTGTCTACCTACCTACCCCAGTACTCTCTTACTCTTACTCACAGACAATTTGTATTTGACTAATGTCAATATTTATACGATACAAACGTCACTCAATTTTTTTGCCTTCCCGAAACCTCTCCACTAACACTTAAACTTAATGGAATGGTATTAGAGTTCAAATTGACTTTTAAGTATTATTACGAATCTTTTGTATGGGAGCATAGAAAAGTGTTGTTTTTAGTCTTTTTCAGGCAATTTTTATATTTTTTGTCTCCGTAAGATCCATCCTCGTACTTCAAGGAATATTCTAAAAAAAGAATTGGCCAAATTGGTCCAGGCGTTGTTGAGTTATGCGCTTACCAACACATTTAGCTATTCATTTTTATATTATATAGATTATAAAGCAGAAGAGTTTGTTTGTTTGTTTGTTTGGTTAACGCGCTAATCTTAGGAACTACTGGTCCGATTTGAAAAATTCTTTCAGTGTTAGGTAGCCCATTTGTCGAGGAAGGCTATAGGCTATATATCATCACGCTAAGACTAATAGGAGCGGAGCAGCAATTAAAAATGTTTGGCAGACGACGTTGCACGGGCCAGCTAGTTTATAATTTTACTCGTTGGGTGTAAAGCGAAATTATAACCATTTTCGCTTCGACATTATAATTATTAAAGGATATTGCAAACTGTCGTAAGCCGTTTTACGAAGCTACTCGCTAGCCTCTAGGTGCCAAGCAAGCCGCCTGCCTGTGCGTTCGCGACCTTATACAAAAATAATCCTTAAAGCATGATTCAGTATTCACGCGCGATGGCTTATTATTTTAGCGTATTTCATGTATAACTTTGGTGTTTCTATACCGATTTCTATGATTATTTCTTTATGGAATAGTTAATAATGTTATCTTTTTTAATTAGGGATGACTGAGAGTGTTATAAACGTAAGAATAGACAAATATAATCAGAAAGCTTCGAAAGTTAGGTACACGTGTTATTGTGCGTCAATCATAAAAAACATTATGCTGTCGTGGGATATTTTTAATATAATTTAGGAGAACATTTCCGTCATTCATGATTTCTGTGTAGCTTTCACAATTAAGGTTGCACACGCGACGGAAGCTTAAAAAATGGAGTAACTTCTCCCGTTTTCCCAACATTTCCCTTCACTGCTCTGCTCCTATTGATTGTAGCGTGATGAAAAGTATACTATAACCTGCTCAGGAGTATGAATAATAATTGTACTTAGTTTCATTAAAATCCGTCGAGTAGTTTTTGTTTCTATAACGGTTATACAGACAGACAGACAGACAGACAGACCGACAGACAGACAGACAGACAAAAATTGTACTGATTGCATTTTTGGCATCAGTATCGATCCCTAATCACCCCCTGATAGTTATATTGGAAATATATTTCATGTACAGAATTGACCTCTCTACAGATTTATTATAAGTATAGAAGATAGATTTATAGCCTATAGCACTCACGAATAATGTAGCTTTCTACCAGTGAAACAATTTTTCAAATCGGACCAGTAGTTCCTGAGATTACCCCCTACATACAAACTTACAAACAAATGTTACCTCTTTATAATATTAGTATAGATAGTATAGAAGATACACAATATACATTAATTAAAAATATGAATATGGTATCTATAATTCAAATAAATATTATGTGCGCAACGAGTATTGTAGCTATGGTAAAATTTTACGTAACGTTACTATACGTCAAAAATATTCGTGCTAGGCCTTCTGACTCCAGTCTTGCCAAGAAATGCCGTGTTACCCAGTTAATGTGTTGCGGAGGTCTGTTAGGCAGCGGCTCCACGTAAAATACTGGTATTCAGTTGAATCCGGTTTGACTGGAAGCCGACCCCAATGTAGTTGGGAAAAGGCTAGGCAAATGATGATAATTTTCATTAGTTACAATGGTCTATCGTTATAACAACTTATGATATAGATATTAACAAATGCAACATACTAGTACTCGTCAGGTTAGGTTTTTTAAAGTATTTTTTTATTTCCAATTTTATAAAAGTGTGTTTAGTAGAAAAAGAGAAAATACTTTTAAGCCCTTTATTTTGATATACTACATGTCTATCTTACACCATGAAAGATACATGTAGTTACGAGGAATCTAATGATATTTTTCATTTATTAAAATCCTTCAAACTGTTTAAGCTACAGGGCCAAAGCAATAGACATAGAAAAAATACCCTCGCAAAACATTACTGTCCTTTTACGGCTATTCCAGAACGGCAATCTATGACATTCTTTTCAGGAAGATAATATAGCTGTACACTCTCATAAGTATTTACTCCAATGCTTGCGTTTCTTTTCACTTGTTGTTTACAGCTGACTGTAGAGCTGGCCTTCTGTTCCTACCCATCCCATAACATGCGGATTTATATACCTAATATCAAAGCAAAAGATCCGGTACGGCAGACAATAGGTACACTCTCATTGTTCGTGGTCTTGCATGCACGAGCGTATGGATTAAGCGATACACAATGCAGAGTCAACTTCCCTGACTGCGGAGATAAAACAGTCTGCTGATTAAATTATTGTGGAGTTAAGTAGGCCGTTTGTTTTGTGAGGATGGTCTTGTTAAGCCAGGTGTTAGAGAAAAGGATGTGTACAGGTATGTTGTTTTTGTGAGAAATATACCTGCTTGCTTGTGTGAATTCTTGATTGAATTCATTATAATTGACACGCGCGGGGCCTGCTCGAATATGGCGCCTACGCCATGCACGCGTTGCACCCTATATACGAATATAAACCCACGACTATGTCAGAACCATATTCATGCAAAATCCGTACGTAGCCTCTCCGTGTGCCGCGGTGGAAACGTAGACCTGAACCCACACAGTTTAAATGCGCCACGTGTCTGTGCATAGCGTGCACCGCGGTGGGTTTGGCCTTTAATGTGCCAGAATTTTGACTTGTATGCTTATATTGCTGTCACGTCATAAATTCATTCAGATCAAGACAGAGAAGGCGTCCACGGATGGAAACAGGTCTCCCGTAAGTTTCGCCTAGTCAAACTAGTCAATAATATATTTACCAGTTTTGTCACGCATCCAGCTGATGAGTTTGCTGGCCGAATTCAATCAAGAACAAAAAAGTCGTTGACAATTAATTTCGTCAAACAATATAGGCTTTCATCTTTTTTATATTATTTATTGATATACATACAATGATATATAAAACTATAGATACGTTGTCCGCACTCTAAAATGACAACATGAAATGAAGCCAATTGGCCACATCGCGCTTAGTTTCGCACCAACCTGTCGCGCGACACTACGTTTGTTTTGATGTCAATTTGACTATTACTTATCCTGTGACGTAACAGAAGATGTATATTTATCTCCCTCTAGCAACAGGCATCCCGCCGTACGGTGACATATTTTCTTTCCCTTTCTTCCTGCGTATTAGTAGCTATCTAGTATTTTCGCCATTTTTAAGCGCCGCGATGTTGGTTTATGACGTGTCTATATATAATACGTCATTATATACATATTTGAGGATCTCTCTCCTTATTCCTCTGCCCCTACATAATACTTAAGACAGTGTACAAACATGCTAGACACAAGAATACAAAACTGCAAACCAACATCCTCGCCGTAGTTGGGTAAAATGCAACGTAAAATTGAATAGACAGGCGTCATTCGTATAACAATGGTCGTGCTACGTCCCAAGCCCTCTCAACTTGAGTCGCCACGTTGTTATCTCGAGCAGAACCTTTAACTTAATTAGGCCTATTACCAACGTTGTAACAGAGGAATAAACTAAAACGACGAAATCTAAAAATATAACTGAGTAGTTGGGTATTTTAGTCCAACGTAGACGTGTGCTCTGCTTCCCTTGTTCCAGGTTTATTCAATATTCTCTGAGCTCATAACAACAGGGTTTGAAAGAAGCATAGGTACTTACCGGATATAAAGATCATACATGTATTATTATGGCACCATATAAATCTATCTATACTTATCTATCTATACTTATAATAAATCTGTAGAGAGGTCAATTCTGTACATGAAATATATATTTCCAAAATAACTATCAGGGGGTGATTAGGGATCGATACTGATGCCAAAAATGCAATCAGTAAAATTTTTGTCTGTCTGTCTGTCTGTCTGTCTGTCTGTCTGTCTGTATAACCGTTATAGAAACAAAAACTACTCGACGGATTTTAACGAAACTTGGTATAATTATTTTTCATACTCTTGAGCTGGTTGTAGTATACTTTTCATCACGCTACAATCAAAAGAAAAAATGTAAAAAAAAATGAAAATGTGAAAGTTTGGTTGTCTGTTACTCAATCACGCCAGAACGGCTTAACGGATCATAATGAAATTTAGAACAAAGATAGATTATAGTCTGGAATAGCACATAAGCTACTTTTAATCCCGGGAACATGTTCCCTAGGGATCACGCGGGCGAAGCCGCTGGCAGAAGCTAGTTTGCAATAAAGTACTCTTAAAACTAGTAGTCTGTGTATATATGTATATGTAGTCTTTTATAATGCGCACAGCAAAGCAGTGGAACTCTCTGCCTGCGTCTGTGTTTCCGAACGCCTACAACCATAATCTCTTCAAAGTTAGAGTAAACAGGCTCCTTCTGGGTAAGCTCGCTCCATCGTAGACTTTGTCTCTGTCATCTCTGACCAAGACGAAAGTCAAGAGCAAACCCAAATCAAAAAAAAAAAAAAAGTAAATAAAATTAGACCTTTCCGTTCTCTCATATCTTCGTATTTACCTTCCCGAACAATACATGATGTACTTTTAGCCGGTCTATTCTCTCACCGTGTAAACTTAGGTGGAGTGAACATGAAGTGGACAGCCGGTTGGTTCTGTAAACATGTCGAAGTGAAGACTTGGGTGAACTGATCACGAAGTGAGCTGTCATTCCATATTGATATTTGGAATTGACAGGTCACTTGATGCTCACTTCACCCAAGTCTTCTCTTCGACATTTTTGCAGAAGAGAGATTGATTCACGGTGAGAGGTTTACAGAATCGCACTACTGGACTGCTTTGTCTTTTTCTGTTATTGAGATCACTTTTAAAACTTATCTGATGTATAATATAACAATTTATTCTTTCTTTGACATCGGTTCTTTGCTGTAAGTAACAAATTTTTAAATATTGAGTCCGTGAGATTTAGAACCCTGTTTTTATATTTACTGACAAAAAATTCGAAGTAGTGTTTACATTACAGATAGTAATGTAAACACCACAGAAACATAAACTTGTTTATTATATCTATGGTAAACACTGTTTTCGATTACCTAAATTCAACCAATGCAGATAGACTCGGGAGAGACCCTGAGGGAGAGACCAAATAAAATCCTCCTTTGACAAAAAAAATAAAGAGTGTCTTTACACTCACATGGAAATGTCCTTTCTCAGAAACCAACAAAACCCTACCTTTGCATCCACCATCCAGTCCTTTTGAGCTAAAAACAGGCAACTTTGAATAGACAGGCGTTGCTATTCGGGAAACAATGGTCGTTCCACGTCCCCAGGCCACTCCAACCGCCACGTTTTTCAGCACAGCGTCCTTTAACACGTTCATGTGACGTCAGCAAGCCTCGCTACTTGTTCGAGTGTGTCGTCGAAGGTACCCGCTGGACAGCTCTACATTAAATTAGGATATACGTCTACCTAAAGCGTGGGCGGCTATAAATTCGGTCCTTTTTTGATGTGTGGTTTTAGGACTTGTATTTGTGGTGTTAAATCGTATTTTGCGATTATTATGAATGTCACTACACAATGTAGGTATGGTTGTTTGTAAAAGTTTGCAGTTTGAAATGAGAAAAAAAGTTACAATTTGATAACAAAGACCTAAACGCGAGCGATGTAAGGGCAAGAGATCTGTGTAAGTGTGTAGTCTTGTTTGACTTTAACAAAGTGGCGGCTTTACCATCCATTGGGCTATAAGAACTACGCAAGAGTGAGATATATTTTCATATCGTTTACGTAAGTAGAATTATTGGAATGCCTTTTTAACCCAATTATACCGGACCTGAGGCACCATTGATAGGCATACCGCATACTGTAGAGATTTGCTCAGCATTTGCTGGCCACGGCCCTTAACAAGGGTCAAGTAACAGTCAAGTCAAGTAATTTCTTTTGAAAATATCTAAATTTTTTCCAATGACGCACTCAGGTCCGAGTTCTGTTTTGTCAGACTAATATTTGACAATCAGAATGGACTGTAAGTTGGTAACTTTAATTTTATCTAATTTATTCTGATATTTTGTGTTGTGTATTATTTTCTAAGTCTAAATAAATTCAAATTGTTGAAATTGTGTTTTTTTGGGAATTAAGATTCGTTTATTCAGGTTACCTTTTATAAAAAGTTTGTTAGTTTAGGTAATCTAACGTTTGATCGCTATTCGTTAACATCAATTTAGGTGTAGATAAATAAGTTATTTTTCTGTGCACACACGTTATTTAACATCAGCATCATAGAATCTGTTATTATTCTCGGAGAGCAGGTGTTTCTAATTTGAAGAGTTCCTAACGTTTGCAATTTGCTCAAACTATAAAATTACACTATTAAATTCAAACGAATGACAAGGAAATAAATAAAATGGATGATATTTAAAATGGCAACATTGCGTTGCTCAAACCATCTACTGAAGCCCGAGCCGAAGGCGAACCCATCTTTATGTTATATAATGTTGTTTATTAGTACTCTTTCTACAAAAAATATGTTTTTGTGTCTTAAGTCTATACTTGTCACTTGCAAGTTCAATGAAGCCTATTAAGAAGATCGACGATGGATCTTTGGCTGTGATTATTCTCGGAGGATTGACATCACGCTACGAACCGCTGATCATGGCTTTAGAGAACTTGAATGTTGAAGTAACCAGTGAGTTGGTTAAGGCAGAGTTATTAAACGAGCTTTCCAAGGACGCTCACCAGGACGAGGTGGCTGCGTTACGTTCAACAAGTTCTACTAGCAAAAAGACGTAGCCTATAATCTGCTTGACAACCGGGACATAAAAGCCCCGCATGTCCCAATAAGAAGGATAGAAAGGCTATGAGTGTGTCGGGAAAGGTTTTCAAAGAAACGTGTTGTAAATAAATACTCTTTCTACAAAAAGTTATGGTTGTGTGTCTACTGTCTTTAGTCTATACCTGTCACTTGTAAGTTCAATAAAGCCTATTCAACATTTTGCTGCATTATAATCCTTTCTTAGAACTCTTTTAAGCTCCCCAAGAACCCTACGTGCAGCTTCCCACGACCAGTAGTTTTGCCTGTGCGTTGTCTATCAGTCATCCACTCAGAAGCGGAAGAATTTTATAAACATACTAGCTGACCCATGCAACTTCGTCTGCGTAACATTTTTCATTACTGCTCCACTCCTATTGGTCTTAGCGTGATGATATATAGCCTATAGCCTTCCTCGATAAATGGGCTATCTAACACTGAAAGAATTTCAAATCGGACCAAGTAGTTCCTGAGATTAGCGCGTTCAACCAAACAGACAAACTCTTCTGCTTTATAATATTAGTATAAATTTTAGAATAGTGTCCCCCCCCAGCTCTGTCCCTATTTTTTTTTAAATTTGCTTTCGTAAACCTCGCCCTGACAATTATAATCACAATAATAAAAGAATTAACCTCTATAGGTTTCTTTAGTTTTGAACCTTTATAGGTTTCAGACAAGTGTTAATTATTTGTTAATGCAGCTTGTAATAATGTTTTTGGAAAATAAAAGCAAAAAAAAAAAAAAAAATATATCTAATTTGGATCAGTCGTTACGAAGTATGCGCGTACATACATTTCGGCGATTTATTTTCATTTGTATAGATTATTTGTGTGCAGTTGCGTTGTGAAGATACATTTTACTGATAAAAATAAGTAGTTTACCTATATAATGGAATCAACAAAAAAAATATGATAAGGAATTTAAAACAGTACGCAGATTCCTTCTCATTAACGAAAAACACATGAACAACTTATTTATATTTAAAATGCGACACATTTACAATGTGCAACTGCAATATTTACGAACCTGCATCTTTCAGCACACAGCACAATTCAGGCCATACGTTTTTGCAACGGGTTTTTGAATGAATAACGATGAAACGCCGTGGTCGCAGCTTGCACATTAGCATACACTGAAACACTCAGATTTTTACGTTGTTTTTTTTTACAATGCAGAATTTTGTTGGTTTTACTATGGTATACAAATAAAAGATTTCCAGTAGTTATCATTATTGGGCAAGATTTTGAAGTGGCGACTGCGTACTGGAAGACGCAGTGTTGAAATGCGCCCTACAATCTCACTGTGAAAATGTAGGTGAAGTGTCCGCATACCACCAAGTCATTTCATCAAGGTGAACTCTCATTCCACTTTGATTAGATAGATTGACAGTTCAATTCACCTTAGCTTTCACGGTGAGATTTTTACAGAATATTACAACTAGTGATAATGAGCCTACGCACAATTTTTAACACTATGGCTTGTATTCTTGTGATGTGATTTTCGGTTCGAATCCAATAATTTGATTTATAATTCAAGATAATTTGATTTATAATTCAAGATAATTTGAATTCATGGCTCAAGTAAGAGATCCATAGCGATGTGTACCTGTTAGAAATTGATTTTTATGTGATCATTGGTATTAATAATAACGGTTCTAAAACACACACTATATTAATGTACAGAGGCGGGCTTAATGCCTTAGTCATTTTAGTAGTAGGCAATTTTTTTTTGTATGTCACATAGTTTGTTTTGCAATTGGTCAGCAGTTTCTTACCTATAAATAGAGTGACCTTGCCTATAAATAAGCTCTAAAAGTAAATTGAAAAAATCGGTACACAATGATGCTCCCAATTAGCACACTAACGACATTAAAATCTCGAATGCTCCATATAAGTACGCTAACAAATTTGTAAACTTACATTAAAACTAGCTACGATAAAGAATCCTGCATCATTTATAAAAAGACAAAATGGCTGTTACAAAAATGCAGAGCAAAAAGAAGTACTACATAGAAAAAGCTCCGACTAATAAACTCATCGAAATGAAATGAATTAATCGAGGCAGGAGATGTTTCGCGATAATTCGAAGTAGCAGTTAATAATACTACTAGAGTGAGTGTTCGACTATTTTCAAAATTAAGGTTCAACCACACATATCAGGGTCCGGGCTAATGGTCATGGTTCTAACCTAACCTAACCCACATGATTAACCAACCATAGAGGGGATCTGAACCTGACGATCATTAAGTAAATGCCAAAAACAAAAACTCAAATAGCAACTCGTACGTATTTTGCTCTAGTATTTTAAAGCAAAATGTATATTGATTCAGACACTCTCTGAATAGGTATACAGTTTGCTCTTCAACTACAAACGCAAACTGCGATCGAACTCTGAGCAACCCCAGTCTGGGTCATTATACAGTTTGGCAATACGCGACCCGGAATCGGAACGTCTGGCAACGAGCTCGAGCTCGTATAAAATGTATTCACCGATATTTTTTGAGCTCTGGACGGACCACGACCACGTCTTTTATAATGTTTGTCTGTGTGTATCTGTGTCTGTTTATCGTGTCTGGTTTCCGAACGCATAAAACACTAATTTTTTAAAGTTAGAGTGAACAGGCTCCTTCTGGGTTATCTCGCTCTATTGTAGACTTTATCTCTGCCATCTCTGACCATGACTAGAGTCAGAACAAAACCATCATAAATTAAAAACAAAAAACCACGGGCCGGCCACGTCTTGGATTTGTGGATAAACCTTTAAGAAAGAAAGAAAGAAAAAGTTTTTATTTGGGACTCGCACAATACACATAATGTAAAATTAAGCTTTACTCGTCGAGCAGCCAATTTTTTCATTGAGCCCAAAAAGTTAGTAATTAGCGATGTTCGTCTGAATTTTGGCTGAAAATTTTATCAGAATTGTTTAAATCCATAAGTATTAACAGTGTCAGACTGTTTTTAACTTGAATGTTTTGACTTGCATCGTGTATGATATTTTAATTTAATTTGAACTATAATAATTATAATAAACTAGCTGGCTTCGCTCCCGTCAACTGGCTACCCTACCTGGGTAGGTTTTTTTTTTGCTTTTAAACCTTCCCTGTTTTCTGGCGAACTCCACAAAAAAAGAATTACCGAAATCGGCTTAGCCGTTCTAGCGAGACTAACGAACAGCAATTCATTTTATATAATAAACAAGCTGACCCGCGCAACTTCGTTTGCGTCACATTTTCCGCTCCTAAATAATATTGCAACAAAAAATTGAGATGTAAGGTACCCTATCTTTCAAGTTGGATCAAACTGCACACGGTGTGCTAATTTGATTAAAATCGGTTAAGTAGTTTAGGAGTCCATAGCGGACAAACAACACAACGTGACATGTGATTTACATAATTACATTAAGAAGATATATATAGATGATCTTCGTGCTCCCCTTGTTTGTTGGTCTATTGTTTCTAAACGCTGCTAATGAGGCTAATTAGGTTTTCCATCTGGAATAAGATAGCAACCAGACACCGATAGCGAATATGCTTGAAAAATAATTTATTATCTATACAGCTTATCTAAAAATATAATGCAGATAGTGAAAATACAGGCTCAGAACAGCGCGGGACAGGGCAAAATGGAAGGAATTGGAGGAGGCCTATACCCTAAAGGGGTTTCTATAAAAACACATAGTGTATACCTACCATAATACTTTAAATTGTAACTAACATTAGAAATAAGTATCACTTACTAACATTAGACTATAAAATTGTTTTATAAGATTAATTATAGAAAATAAAAAGGCTTTTTTATTTTATTTTTTATTTATTTAGTGAAAATAGAATCAAAATTGCTCGAAAAACAAACGAGATATAATTATTTTAAACAAATATATCTCCTCTCAAAAACCTGATTATGATAGTGTATAATATGCGTTATAGACTGGCATCAAAGTCCGTATCGGACTTCTCTTTCTAATTGTAATATTTGAAGCTTTATAACTTCATCGCCGATGAAGGCACTTATAAAATAATTTCATGATTGTTTACTAGGGCTAATAAGTATATCATTTTGCAGATTAAAAAATCGCATGATATTCCCTATTGTGATTGCACCCCCTATTACATGGTAGTCATTCAGAGTCAAATGTGTGTTTATATATAACTCGCGCGCTATGAGAATGGGATGCGACCTTTTGGAACTGAGAAGCGCGCGGTCCACCGCCCGCCCAGCCGTAGCGTCGGCAACAGTGGCCACTTTAGCAGAATCAGCCAGCAATTTATAGTACCCGAAACTGTCAAATCCCAATCATCCTTTAATGCTATAGCGACAAAATTAATACGAAACGAATCTGAAATAGGACAACGATACTGGGATAAAGAAAGTGTGACCGATGTAGAAGATTTTATAACAGACACAGGTGGTAGGTATTTAAATAAAACTAGCTGACCCGCGCAACTTCGTCTACGTCACATTTTCCATTAATGCTCATCTCTTAATAAATATTGCGACTATAAATTGAGATGTAAGCTACCCTATCATTCAAGTTGGATCAAACTGCACACGGTTTGCAAATTTGATTAAAATCGGTTTAGTAGTTTAGGAGTCTATCGCGGACAAACATCGTGACACGTGATTTATATATATTAAGATATGTGTTATAATATTTGTAGGCGAAGCAAACAGAACGTCCTCAATAGCGTAATCTCCATCATCTGCAGTAGGTAGGTAATAACTATAAAATAATTTACGTAACCCTATGATAGATCGTAGAAATAAGTAATTTATAATTAATAATCAGAACTTTTTTGGTAACGCTACTTGTCTTGAGAACTGTAATTTTCGATTTACTTTGACAAGGTTCCATCCCATTCTGATCGCGTGCGGATTATACATAGCTTTATAGTGAGTACAAAGCGCCAATTCTACTCATTTTAAAGCATGTTTTTATTTTTATTTTGTTTTTATACAAAAAAAAGCAACCTCAATTTCCATATATTTTTTTACTGAGATGCGAATGCGAACGTTGCTTTAAAATTAGTAAATTGGCATTAAGACATACTTAATGTTTTATTAGTATGTTACCTCTATTAAAAGATTCTGCACATGAAACCTCATACCATTTATTTTGAGAAAATTATTCCACTAAGTATTTCTAGACGTAAGAACTCAGACAGAGCTGATTTCTCGTAGGTACTATCTATCTCTCCCTTATCATGAGATTCGGCAAAGTAAACCCGTTCAATTTGCTTAATGATGCTATAAAAGATTCTACACAAAAGGTGACCTCCATTCCATTGTGCTTTTGACCCTTTGACCCTTAAATCATACATTTTAATATTTATAGTCGTGTTTGCCAAGTTCTACATGTGTTTGAAAAATGTGAATACTTACTAAGTTATTAGGTTAATATTTTCTGTTACGATGGTAATAAAAGAAATTGTTCATTTTCATAGATATTGGTAGACGGTCGGTCGCAGATAAGAAATATTTTTGGCGAACAATTTTGTTTGTATGGATAAATAATTTCAATCGGGGCTACAAGTATTGTCAAACTGGAAATATTTTTTGCCACAAGAGCAGGTTGAAAGTATTACTTTGCAGCCCTAGGGAGAATCGTTTTCAACTGACAGCCACAGCAATCATAAAAATAACAATGATGAAAATGTTTTGAATGTGCTGAATAGCTGGACAGTCACAGAAAAAAAACAAAATAGTCGGGAAAGCGGCAATCCGATCTTCATTGGTTTTTCGAGCTTTGTATTTTTGCTTTGTGCATACTTTCGTATAGCATAGATTTGTGTTAACACGATGAGCTCATCAGATTCAGATTCGTGTTTTTATTTTTACTTTCCTTGTATTCGCATTGAAAAACAGTCTTTACCTCGGGTGTAAGACTTATTTAGTCCCGAACTATTACTACTCGAACTATACTAAACGCCGTCTCAGGGCTAAATCAGTTACTTTCACCCCTGGATAACAATGTACTATTCTACTACCTCTAGATATCTCCAGTTACTATATATTTCATTATAGATAAATGCAAAAGTATGTACCCACTCAATATAAGGTTATACATATATTGAGTGGATCAAATCAACCAAAACGTGTTATCACGGTTTTGGTTGATATTTCCAAGGGATAATATAAACAGGTAAATAAAATTTGTAAAATGTAAAAAATATTTTTAATATCTAAACAATATTATTTTCATTTCATGGTCAAAAAAATTGTAGGATTTAATCAAATCACTAACTCTCTTTCGGGAAATGACTCCATGGTCTGCCGGGAACTGATTTTCTCCCTCTACGAGATTTGACGAGACTGCAGCAGATAACAGAGGCTGTTGCACGAAATGCCAAATGACATCATGATTCAGTAGTGTGAAAGGGAAAGTGTGATGTTTTTGAGGACAGGTTTAATAAATATTGTTAATTTATGAGTACTTTGTATACCTCGCTTCTCGATTAACCTACATAAAATATATTACCTATTAATGACAGCTTTGATAACTTATGTTTCTACTAGCTGTCCCGCGTAACTTCGTCTGCGTCACATTTTCCGCTCCTAAATAATATTGCAACAAAAAATTGAGATTTAAACTATCCTATCTCTCAAGTTGGATCGAACTGCACATGGTGTGCGAATTTTATTATAATCGGTTAAGTGGTTTAGGAGTCCATTGAGGACAAACATTGTGACACGAGATTTATATATATTAAGATTATTTCTCATAAAATTCGTTTTTACCAACAGCGTGACAAATGACTGAAAAAGTTACCTAAGGTTTTTTAAGGAGAAACGTCCTTGTTATAATGTTGGTATTTTCGATATTGCACCATCCATCAAGTCACCAACAACGTGTCCAATGTTTTCCAATAAACGTCATCGTGTACGTTCGTTAGGTTGGTATGAGGTATGTAGGTACCTATGTAGGTACCTACATACTATGAGTGACGTCACGTACGCCTTACGGTGCATATCAGCTGTTCGTTTTTCATTCGAATAAAAATAATAAACAAAAGTTAAATTGTGTATAGCTTATATTTACAACTTTACGACAGTGGGACTTACGTGCTAGTTCGTTTGCAAGTCAAACAATAGTGATTCGGCAGTGTTAATACTATAAAAACTTATTAACATTTTCAACTTTTTCCAAAGTTGAAGCTACCTGTACATTTTGTGTTGTGACCGGTACCTCCAAAAAGTGTAACTTTAAAAAAAAAGTGTTGCTAGTATTGATCCATAGATCATTCTTTTGGATCAATATTTTTTGTGAAGTAGGCGCCATCTAGTGTCATCAAGGTGATTGCTGCCCAGGCGCGCCATCTATCTGCTAATTGCCGTACCAAGTAGAACTATGGTCAAGTGTGCAGCTTGTGGAAAGTTCCTTTCCGCAAAAGGGGGCGCTTCGTGTGGCAACGTCGCTTGTAACAACCGTTTTCACACAGCTTGTTTACCCGACGCAGCGCAGATAAACAGCAACTGGTTGTGCCCCGAGTGCAAAAATAAAGTGCCTAAGGGAGACAATAGCGACACACCAGTCAGGAGCCTGGGAAGTGGTGCTATTGCCTTGCGAGTGGCTACAGCGAGCTCAGCAGCGTCGGCGGCCGTGATTGCTGCACCGGTTCAGGGCGCTACGAACAGGTCGCCGACAAAGGTAGCTATGGTTCAGGGTTCCCTAGCGGGACCTAAGGGAATATCCCAGGCTGGAAGCGAGCACAGGACTGATGGGGAGCCTTCGCCTGACACGCAGCTCACCCTGCGTGAGGAAATTAGACTCTTCAGGTCTGAATTGCGGGAGGTGCGGGATGAAATGCGGGAGTTTCGTCGGGAGATGGCCGGCCTGCACTCAGCGATGGGTGTCTGCACTCAACGAGTTGACAGCCTTGAGGTCGTATAACATCCGTCTACCCACGCCAGTAAATATTTCGTACAACCAACGTCATTTTTTTTTATTTTTTTTTATACAAAACGGGGAAACTCTTGGCCCAAATCTCACCTGATGGAAAGTGATGATTAGGCCGATGATTTTCTGAATGTCATCTTACGAAGTTATATTTTTTCAACCGTTTGTTTCAAAAACTTGCTGAATATACGAGAATATGAACAGTCAAATAAAATGGGATTCTTAAAATAATTAAAAAGCCTGCCATATCATGAGCTACTTTTAACGTTCAGCTTCAAGGGACTGTAGACCTGAGTCTATGGTTTTAATTTCAACTCGATACCTTAACGCGATTCCGAGGATAAAGGGTCTTCACAGACAGACAGAATGACGGACGGACGGACAACAAAGTGATCCTATAACGGTTTCGTTTTTCCTTTTGAAGCACAGAACCCTTAAAATAAGTAGCTAATTACCGTAAAATAATTGATTAGGTTTAAATGGAGCTGAGCAGGATACCTACCTGGCAAGGCGAGGTGATGATGTGGAGTAAGGCGGTGACCTGCCGGTCGATTCTGTAAACATGTCGAAGTGAAGGCGTGGGTGAAGTGATCACGAATTGAGCTGTCAAACCATACAAACAAGATAAAATGACAGCTCACTTGTCTTTCACTCCACTTACGTGAACACGGTGATTTATGTCAACAAAATAGACCGGCAGACGCGAACACCTCGCGGATTGGGAGAAGTGTCGGTCGTCCGGCGGCGAGATGGGCTAATAACATTATTGCTATCGTGGACGGAAGAACTTGGAAGAAACTAGCAGAGGAACGCAGACAAAGACACAAAAAGAGATGTTAGATTGTGGATACTGATGATAAGGAAAATAAATACAGAATAGGTAGCACAATATAAATACGTAACCAAAAAAGAGCCTGTCTATTAAATTCGTATAATCAGATATCCCAAAAAGTGTCACGTTTCAGAAAAGGTACAACCAATTCTGAATAAGTCCTGAATTAATTTACGCCATGACAATGGATTAAACATAATCCGGCCGAGCACGCGAGATAATTTTACCCCCGAACCATGCCTGGTTTCCGAGGCGCATTCACTAAAATTGATTTTACGATAAGAGAAATATAGGTGAGAGTAAACTTGTATGGTAGCTAATCTATGACGGATGTTATTTATCACCACATGGAGCTATGAAAGAAATGGTATAGGCCTATTGTAAGATACAAAACTCGTTTTGCCCTCCGTTATGAGGAATCCCATAGTAATTTACATTAGACAACATTACTATTGAATTTACTATTGATGGGAAGATAATTGCAACAGGACAGTCAATCCAAAGCAGCACTGAACATCGAAATTCATGTCTGAAATAACTTCACTAATAGATGACCGTTAACACAAAGGGGACTTCAATCAATTTAAAAAAACACTGACATAATGCTAAGGTTGATCTTTATCATAATGCTCTAGTTCGAACTCGTAAATCATAGAAATACCAATAAGAATAAGCGGTAAATATGCCGCATCCGTTTTACCCCATCTTTGGCTCTTGCACATCCAATTTGCCGGTATGATACCCGTACAATCTCGCTAACAATAGAACCACAATGAATGGCGCCTGATCCAGCCGTAAATATATCAAAATTATGTACAGCCCCGACGGCATAAGTTAAGAAAAATTGTTCGCCTTCGTTTTATTTTCTTTTGTACTCTTATTGAAATTAATTGGTGTAATATAAATTAATTAGACCCTATTTTGAGATTTATTAGTTCAGCTTTTCGTTTGTAATTAAATTGTTTGCATCATTGGGTTTCATTATTACCTGCACTTGAGATTTGATAAAAACAAATAAATTAAAAAAGTTTATAAAGGCTGTCACTCAAAGTTGTTGCCAATAAATTTTGGATATTTTAACTTGCACTGCAAAATTAAGAATAAGAAAGTTCATAATACGGGGCAAAACATGAAATACCTAACCAAAATAAATGTCTTGGCACACAAAATGTAGAAACGGTTTTTTTTTTTCAATTTGTGCCTCGTTCAGCGTACTTTTCAGCCCTTTAATCAAAAGTGTCCTGAGGTAAACGAAAACACAAAATCAAGCCAGAAACCTAACCATCAAACAAAGGTAACGTTTTATTCGGCAGCCGGTCATCACGTAACATTCTCAACCTTTTAGATTGTTTCATAAAAAATGTAAAAACGTGCAAATGGCTTCCTTGTGAAAGAAGGGGCAAGATGACCCGGAAGAAAAACCACAAGAAGCGAAATGTTTCAGAGGAGGTAAAAGGCCCATAAATTCTGGGTTACATCACGTTAAAGATCTTAGATAAAATAAAAGGAAATTATGAGGAAAACTCGGAAACATCCAATGTAACACGTGGGAGTCTCAACTCCACGAAATTGATCAGGGAAAAAATACGTATTAGAATTTGCGTAGGTGTTACGCGAAATCAGTTCCGAGGTTATAAAAAGCATAATTATTTAATATATAAAGTGAGTGCCTGCAGGGCAAAGAACTATTACAAAGGAAAAACGTTTGCTAACTACGTGTTTAAAGCGCCCCCATTACTGTGCATAAAACTCAGGCTATGTTTTGTTAAACATTCATTCTGATAAAATTCAGATTAATTTCTATTAAACTAGAATGATATTACAGCTATTGTTAGTGAACATTGTGCTAATTTGTAAATGGGTATCCATTAAAATGAGTCTATAAATGACATTAATATGGCAAGCCACAATGGCAATCTATGCACTCGAGGATATATTACTATTCATTTTGTTTTATTCAGTGGTTTATACATAAGGCTTTGAATAACAGAATGTTATTACAAGTTTTTGATGCACTTTGTAAACTTAATTATGTCAACTTTTATACTGTGGCAACAGAAGATAAATCATAAACCATTAAGTCAGCTTTTTGGTCGTCATCATGCATACATTTTGGTATCTGCATAGCAAATTCAATCTCGCAGATTGATTCTCCAGTGCCCGTCCAGACTGACAAAGGAGCAATCAACTATCAGTCTTTCATAGTGTTATGACTGCTGCATAGATATAGAGGCAAGTTTTTAATCGACTTGCGACCCGCCTTGGCTTCGCACGGGTGTACTTTTTATTCAGCCCAAACTAACAAAGTACAGTCGCCAGCGCATCACGCTACAACAATCTGTCAATTTTCTTTGTTCAATTTTCAACTTTATTGCCAAAGTGATTGGGTTCAAATTTTACTGGGAGAATTTTACAGTTTCGGATAGCCTAATATGCTGGCGACTGTACCTAAACATATAATTACCAGAATCAATAACATTGTGGTTTAGGCCTAAATAAAAAGTGCAATAGACAACACTCAGCGACGTCTGCTCTCTGGTGTCTACCAGTTTGAGACACTATCTTGATCTCTGCGGAGTCCTTTGTTCATCATCTATACTAATCTAAACTAATATTATAAAGAGGTAACATTTGTTTGTAAGTTTGTATGTAGGGGGTAATCTCAGGAACTACGGGTACGATTTGAAAAATTCTTTCAGTGTTAGATAGCCCATTTATCGAGGAAGGTTATAGGCTATATATCATCACGCTATCTATACTAATATTATAAAGAGGTAACATTTGTTTGTAAGTTTGTATGTAGAGGGTAATCTCAGGAACTACGGGTACGATTTGAAAAATTCTTTCAGTGTTAGATAGCCCATTTATCGAGGAAGGTTATAGGCTTATATCATCACGCTATCTTTACTAATATTATAAAGAGGTAACATTTGTTTGTAAGTTTGTATGTAGGGGGTAATCTCAGGAACTACGGGTACGATTTGAAAAATTCTTTCAGTGTTAGATAGCCCATTTATCGAGGAAGGTTATAGGCTATATATCATCACGCTAAGACAAATAGGAGCGGAGCATTAATGGAAAATGTGACGCAAACGAAGTTGCGCGGGTCAGCTAGTCTTTTAATATTTATAATAACCTCGTCTCACGGTGTTTGTTAACGAACTCCTCCGATTTTTAATGAATTTTTTTGTATTGATTTGGTAGGTCTGAGAATAAGTCGTAGAATATTTTTTTATTTATGAAAACGTTAGCCAGGTCAGCTAGTAAAATATAATTATTTGGTTGCGCAACTTACATTAATTTTGAAATATCTCCTAAGATTTCCATCAAAATATGGTGTAAATGGCAATTTCGCTCTAAATTAAACAATCAAGATGACTGAAACATTTATTTAGATATGGTTTTGTATCTTCGTTTTTTAACATCGACTTCCAAAATCAAGATTATTTTATACTTTGTAGTGTTTTTATTGGAAGTCGGTAATTTTTTTTTTGTAATGTTCTTTTTTATTTTTACTTTTTATTGGTGATACTTGGACGACGTCTTCGTCTACGCAGACATTGAAATAGGCAAAAATGCTCACAAAATCAGAACTGCTAAGCTGAATCAAATTTTTACGTGACCAAATGGCAAGTATGTCGCATCGAATAGAAAAGAATCACACGAACCGGATCAGGAACGTCGGAGTAATCGGTGTATATACATAAAAAAAAATACCCGCCAACTTGAGAACATCCTCCTTTTTTGGAAGTCGGTTAAAAATGAATCCCTATTTCCCTTGGTAAACACATCACGCCTAGACGGCTGGGCTGATTTCGCTAATTATTTTTTTGTTGTGTTTGTTACTGTCAGGAGAAGGTTCTCATGAATGAAAGAAATAAGAACGTTGCAACGTTCTTATTTTTTAGAAACTTTTGAACTTGACGGGAACGAAGCCTCGGGGGACAGTTAGTCTATAGGTATATCTAAAAGCAGAAACTGACTGATGTTCGATCAACGCACAGCCGAAACTACTGGTCCTCGAAACACTGCGTAGGGGAGCTCTAGGAGAGGATAGTCCGAAATTCCTACGGGAACGGGATATGTGCATATGAAGTTGCGGGCAATATCATCAAAAACATAATTAAACAAACTCAAATGTGGTGCGTCTTACATAGTATGTGCTTACACAGATAATGTTAAAACGAGATTGAACGAATAATTTTATGGACATTCCTCACCAATGTGACTTGAACATACGAAGGAAAAATGGGTTTTTTATTGAAAACAAGACAAAACATATTTTACTGGTATCCATTTTTGTTACCTGTTTGTCAATTACAATATATCTATTAAGTTGCGCGAAAACACTATGGTTGAGCAGCTGCACTAATAAAGCAAAAAAAAAAAACATACAACCGAATTGAGAATCTCCTCTTTTTGGAAAGTCGGTTAAAAATTGCTTTGGTAGGTAGGTTATTTCAGTACCTTTTTTAATATATCAATGAGATAAAACTTTTGATTTAATGTTTGGAACTGTACACATTTGTCGACAAAGATACGTATAGGTAATAAAGCATCCATAATTTTTTCTATCCAGTTTTACACTCAGAAAATATTTTCTAAATTAACTTCAATCAACATTACAACTTCGAAAGTCCATTTACATCGTTTAACGAAGTATTGTGTATCGACACCAGACCTCAACCAGCGAAACGTTAAGCAATAACATACTCTCCCGAGAATTGGGCCGATTAAGTTCGCTCAGTCCCCACTCGGCCTTAACTACGCTGTAATTCAATATTGGATAGTTAGTACTGTATGATCTGTTTTATTAATAGTTAGATGGTATTATGTGGCTGTATTTTACGTGCAGACAGTAATAGTAGTTACTGATATTCAGTTATATCGGGTTAACCTGCAGGTCGACACCATAATAGTTGGGAATAGACTGATCCGTGACCTTATTGTGACGTTTCAGGTCTGTCATGTAAGAGAGAGACGGGAGTTGTACAGGACGTATAGCATTATCCCTTTCTGACAAGGGAGTCTTAATAGTATTGTCACGTCATAGAAGGTACGTCCCCTGTTTAATGATTTCACGTTTACAAAAAAAAACTCGGTATACATTAAGATGGTGGTCATGTGAAGAAATAGTTCAGAGCGTTGGAAACTTCATTCAAATTTTGTTGGAAACTTCATCGGAAAAGAGCTAAATGTAGAAGAGTGTGATTTTCAGAGTCATCCGAAGTGCTGCTGCACTCAGTTACCAATCACCCTGCATACTACCAAGCACGACGGATTCCCGGGTTAGGTTAGTGCGAAGTGTTCTTGGTTTTATTTCATCTGGATTTTCTCGGAAGCTCCCAACTTCTCAATTCGGTTGTATGTTTTTCTTTTTTTCTTTTATGTTTGTTATAACCTCATAACTCCGACAATTATGAACGGATTTGAAAAAATCTTGTTTATCTGAAAGGATATACTTGCAGATTGGTCCCATTTAAAATTTATCAAAATCGGTTACGAACTTTGGATTTTAAATCGAAATAGCTGGAACTCGTCTACTTGGATGATAGTTTTATGACATCCAAGTAATCGAAATTCCGTATTTTGCTTTTCTGCGATTTTGCACTTTTGCAGTGGTGTTGTTAGGTGTGAGGTACCACAAAAAAGTGAAAAAAAAAATACAACCGACTTCAAAAAAAAAAAAAACACTACAAAGTAAGAAAAAGTTATTTTTACTTTGTAGTTTTTTTTTTTTTTGGAAGTATGTTGTATTTTTTTGTAAAAAGTTTTTATTGAACCTTAACATAAGTTAGCTAGTGGATATACTATGAATACACCTCGGCTTAACCCTTCAGGGAATATAGGCATAATCTATGTAATATCATGATTTATAATGTCAAATTATTTCCCGTTATTTTAGAAGCGTGTCTATTACCTCAATCCCTCACCGACGGTATTTCGTTATATGTGATATGTCACTGCAATTTTCTGCTTAGGTTCGCATTTTTGCCGTTCTTTCCTTATTGCTTCGGTGTGGTAACGTCGGGTCATAAAACCATATATTTTTGTACATTTCTCATCGACTCTGGTTTTTCGCTGCTTTATTTCTTCATTCCATGAAACTGGCCTCATTTTGGGAAATAAACTAGGGGATGTGACCTATAAAATAAGACTAGTATATAAGTTCTTAATGCACTATATTAACCTTCATTTAGATAGGTTTTTTTAATAGACACGATCGTCGTGGTAATTTTCAGGCACAGCAATCAAAGAATAAAGATAAAAACTTTTTACAAAAAAGTACAACCGACTTCCAAAAAAGAAAACACTGCAAAGTAAAAAATAACTTTAATTTCGGAAGTCGGTGTCAAAATACAAAGAAACTAATAAAAACACCGACTTCCGAAATTAAAGTAATTTTTTACTTTTTAGTGTTTTTTTTGTGGTACCCCACACCTAACAACACCACTGAAAAATCGCAGAAAAGCAAAATACGCAATTTCGATTACTTGGATGACATAAAACCATCATCCAAGTAGCCGAATTCCAGCTATTTCGATTTAAAATCCAAAGTTCTTAACCGATTTTAATAAAATTTAAATGGGACCAATCTGCAAGTATATCCTTTCAGATAAAACGAATTTTTCAAATCGGTTCATAATTGTCGGAGAACAAAAAAAATATAATTATACAACCGAATTGAGAACCTCCTCCTTTTTGGGAAGTCGGTTAAAAACAGCCGAGAATCGAGATGAATTCGATCGGAGAATTATATCGAGTTTTAACATCTCGCAAGTCAAATCTGGAACGAAATACGTTTTGAATGTTATCCGATAGGAAACGCGAGACACGTCGTTTAACGAGTTTGAACCAATGATAAAACGATGAAAAATAACATCGCATAATTAATTATTGCAAAAATTTCATAGCCGTGACGCGTTACTTTGATTTTTTAAAAAACATTTCCGGTTTGAACATTTTGTAGTATTAGAACTTAAGCGACGAAATGTGCAGCTGTTGTTGTAATGTTTTAAGAACATGAAATTCACGTAACCAATTATATATAACGTTTATTGGAATAAACGAAATCCCTGAAAAGGAGTCATTTTACAAAATCGGATGCCCCATACATCGATTGAGAAACAGTTGTCCGATACACAACTTTTCGATGAACGATAAAAAAAGTTCTATCGGTGAATAAGAAAAAAGTGAATCGTCCAGTCTGAGAATAGTTCTAACAGCGAACTGTTCATCAGAAGATCGTAATTTGTACAACTATTTCACAATCCATACATTTTTGCTTGCTTAACTCGGCAACTGAACTGCAGTGCTATTCTGTAACAACATTTTCGTGTCTCGACAGCGGAATCCGAGGTGAGTTTCAAATTCGTATAAATATAAGACCTTATGATGTGTGAAATAAAGTTCACTTTGTAAGCTTAGTCACTCAGGTGAAGTGAATATTGAAATGGTTATTTACAGAATAGACTAGCAGATGTTTTTGAAGTGAAAACTTCTTTAGCGGCATTGAGCACTTTTCTTGGGATGGGTATAAAATGTTGAACTCGCGTCAGGACACATGACCTGATCGAAAATTTTTAAGACGCCAGGATACCTGACCTGATCGAAAATTCGTAAGACGGAAGATTCAAAAATGCACAACGTTAATTTACAAGTTTTCACATCTGCCGGCACTCTCAGAGTGCAACCCGCTGTTTTTTTTGCGATTTCGTGGCTGGTCCTATAATAAAAGTTGTTAACAATTATTTTCCAGTATTCCGTTAAGTCTGATTTGACGCACACATGTGAATCGAATTGCGTAAAGTAGGTAATACAAACACATTTATAGCATGCAACCAATCTGATAGAGAGTGAGAGTCAGTATTGATACGTCTCAAATTCCAGTCGAATGCTACAGATTTCAAAATATCTATAACTGGTAGCCAGAACACATGCCACATCTTCGGCACAGTGAGTGGAGAGCCACAGATGCGCCAAAGCGAGTAACGATGACTGTTAAGCGAACGACGCGAGCATGCTCGACTCAAAACTTTATCTAACACGCCAAGTTTTCGCTCACGTGTTTCCCCAGTTGCCTGTATTGCGGTTCTTGCAACCAAGTGTTTGAGTAATAGGTTGCAACGATAATGAGACAGCTTGACATTGTAAGTGAGGCTTAATATTTAAGATGCTCTATAATTCTTCTTTCTTTTTAAATACTTCACTATGATTATTCAGTGAGAATTGTTCTTAAACGGGAAGTGAATGTTTTAAGAATTCATTTACGAAGCATTTAATAGGGGTTGACAATTTTATGTACCATTTACATAAAGTTCGGTAATTTGGAAGTTGTCTTATTATAAACCTAAGTACTACGTGGGTTCTCATAGTAATCTATCCTAATTGCCGCCTTAGTTCACCAGAAAGTGATCTGGATAACAAATAAAAAATCCAACAACTGTAAAAAAGTCCGAAGCTTTCAAGCCAATTCTTCTCTCATAAACGACGCATTTAAACGAAATAATAGAACAAATTTTCAATAACAAATGATAACCCTACTCAGACATAAAATCCTTCAGCCGAACCTAATATTGATGTACGAGTACATAAGCCTACGCGAGATTTCATTTGTCATGTTACTGTCGCCCTGCTATCTTTGCCCGTCATTTGAGTACATAGGACCATAGAAGAGATACGTGTAGAAGTGAAATTCATGATGTTTCTTTTGTGTATTTCCATGTACCAACACTGCGGAAATGTGTTTTAAACAAGGGCTTAGGGGAGAGAATTTCCGCAATTTGCTGATTTTAATGGAGTGTAGGGAAACAAAAACAGCGCCCAAAATGCTTAGGTAACATACTTTGAATAACAAAAATGACAATCCCTTTCATTCAACATTAACGTCAACCTTCGTCTGTTTTTTTTTTAAGTTTTTTAACATATTAAAATTCATTTGAATTCCGGTTATGTTATGGAATAATTATAATCAGAAAGGAAAAAAAATCATGTCAAGATGACCTTCAAATAATGGTTTACTACTGACTGGGTTGAACTTTTCAAACGTTCTTATTGCCCAGATGATTTCGAATTGTAGTAATTGCTGGACTGTCAGAGATGTGAAAATGACAGCCCGAACCAATTGTGTAATTTTCTGAAGCACAGATGGGTTGTGATCTATGTTACGAATGGTCACCCATCCAAGGACTGACCCCGGTAAACCTTAACTTGAAAATCGAACCATGCTGTTGTTATTATTATTAATCCACCGCAAATCGTTTCTAATATTTATTCTATGACAGTATACAGACTTCTTCTTATCATCAGAACGTCAGAACGTTCATTCAGAATGAAGTTCGTTGGAAGGAGGTCCTTTATGAATAACCGATAGGCCTGAAATCAAGTGGCCATTAAATAAAGGTAACCTCGGAGATCACAAAGCCGATAAGCGACCTTGACGCCGTTGTGGAAAGCCCTTACTGCGGCGGGATTGGGTTAAGAGTGCAGCACACTGGCGATCCTTAGAGAGGTCGCTTTTATTCTGGACAAGCTGTCCCTCGCGGCTTCGCTCCCGTCAACAGTAACTTTTTATTTTTATCTTACCTAAGGAACCATCTCCTGACATTAACAAACATAACGACACGGTTGGCGCAGTGGATGAGCGATTGACTGCTGCGCAGCATGTCGCGGGTTCGATTCCCGCACGGAACAAATATTTGTACGACCTACAAGTATTTGTTCCGAGTCTGGGGGTTTTTCTATCTATAATATGTAGGTATTTACAAAAAAAATGTATATAAGTAGTTTATCAGCCATCTCGTTACCATAACACAAGCATTAGGTTGCTTAGCTTGGGACTATATGGCGTTGTGTGAAATGTCCAAGGATATTATTATATTATTATTATTATAACAAACAAAAATATCGAAATCGGTGCAGCCGTTCACGCGTGATGCGATGACCAAGGGAAATAGGGATTCATTTTTATATTATGTGTATAGATTAGTTTTTAAAACTACAACAACTTTTGTTTCAAAATAGGGAAATTATGTGCTTAAAGTACCTAAGGCCTATTTTTTTCCTACCTTTGGAGTAAGTAAGACCATTTTATCCATATTCTATAATATGTCTGTGAAGGTTACATATTTACTCTGGAATAATTATGTAATTCTTTGGCAATTATTTTTCAGAGGGTGACTTATGAGTATGAAACAGTTTTAATATGGGAACCAGAAATCTCTATATTTCGTGAATAAACACATGTACCTATTTTTTTCCAAATTTCAGTGTGGAACATGTAAAAACTAATTGTCTCCATTACCATTTTAACTCCATGATTAGTGTATAATTGTATATTGTCAGTGAAACAAAAGGAACAAAAAATATTTTTAAACAAAAAAATTGCTTACAGTAAAATTGCTTGCTATATACATAAGCCTTTACGTCGTGTGACAGCTTTCCGTCCAAAGGAAGTGCCCATAAATCGATGTAGAGAAACCGCTTCATATGATCCTTTTGGCTTCCCAAAGGCCGCCAATTCTCCATAAAGGTAAGAAAATAGTTGGGTATATATTATGTATATTTATACAGTTTTGAACATTATAACTTACAATAGTTTACAAAGATTTCTACATAATCTACTTAATAATAAAAACTTAAATTTATTAACAGTAACGAATTTCCATACAAATATTGAACCATTAATAACCCAATTAGGGAAGAATATCGAAACATTGTTCCGTGGTCCTCCGATATATAAAAATAAATATAGCTATTTATGGTAGGGTGAGCATAGATATAGCTAAAATTTTTTATTTATGTTGTGTGGTAATGCAGAAATGACAAGCAAACCCATTTGAGATTTTTAGTTTATTAAAGAACATTTGAAATCCACGCAAACGCAGCCGTAGCAAAGAACTAGCTATTCATATTCTTAACAAAACTCTTTGAAGCAATGTGTTGTACGTTTTAGTAACGTACACTTTCAGTATTCCTTGAATAGCGCTGTGTATTGTTAGAAAATTCCATTCCGTTTGAACGACACGACGAACAATGAAACAACATATTTCAAGCTTTTCAGGAATACTAAGAAAATAATCTACTTTACTTTGGTGTTTTCACTTCGGTATTATGTAAAGACTGATTTTGTCATGTTGAAATAAGATCTTTGTCAATGAGGGTGAAACATTTAAGGAAGATTGCTGGAAATTAAATTTATAAAAAATACAACCGACTTCAAAAATAAAAAACACTTGGTACAAAGTAAAAAATAACTTTATTTCGGAAGTCGTTGTTTTTGTTAGTTTCTTCGTATTTTGACACTGACTTCCGAAATTAAAGTTATTTTTTACTTTATAGTGTTTTTTTTTTTAATTCGGTTGTATTTTTTTTGTAAACAGTTTTTTATTTTCACTTTTTAGTGGTACCCCACACCTAACAACACCACTGCAAAATCGCAGAAAAGCAAAATACGCAATTTCGATTACTTGGATGACGTAAAACCATCATTCAAGTAGACGAATTCTAGCTATTTCGATTTAAAATCCAAAATTCAAAACCGATTTTCATAAAATTTTAATGGGACCAATCTGCAAGTACATCCTTTCAGATAAAACAATAATTTTTCAAATCGGTTCATAATTGTCGGAGTTATGAGGTAACAAACATAAAAAAAAGAAAAATACAACCGAATTGATAACCTCCTCCTTTTCGGAAAGTCGGTTAAAAAGTGCTTGTAAACATTTAGCTTACTTAATTAAATGTTTTTAAGATAGTAAAATATTATTTAATTGACGACACGGTTGGCGCAGTGGTTGAGCGACCGACTGCTGCGCTGCGTGTCGCGGGTTCGATTCCCGCACGGAACAAATATTTGTAAGACCTACATATTTGTTCTGAGTCTGGGTGTTTTTCTATCTATAATATGTATGTATTTACAAAAAAAAATGTATATGAGTAGTTTATCAGCCATATTGTTACCATAACACAAGCATTAGGTTGCTTAGCTTGGGACTCTATGGCGTTGTGTGAAATGTCCAAGGATATTATTATTATTATTATTATTATTTTTTACTTTCTCGGGCCCCTGGAGACCCGGTCCTTTGGTAGGTCCTTTATTATTATTATTATTATTATTATTATTAATTAGTAGCTGGGTAGTGACTGGGTATCACGGGCCCCTTGGAAGGTAAGTGCAAAGGTTAAAATAATGAACGGGTGAGAACTGCGGGAATCGGCTTTATGCGAAAAGAAAATTAAGCCCTCCACTGTTGCTACGTAGAACGCGCAACATTGACGGGAAGAACGCCAAGGTTCAGCTGAGAACGCCTTTCGGCTGAGGTACTGATGATGATGAGAAATTTTATCAAATATACCGAGATACAGGTCTAGCCAAAATCGGCTACTTTACTTTCCTAAATTTGACCTTGTCGACGTTGGTTTTCAAGAAGTGCTTGATTTAATCTGTATTGAAATCGGATTTTGTACCAATTCTATAAGTAGGTTATTCAATCTTATTTACTGTACTTGCTGTAAGTTAACAGTTCTATTGAATTTCAAATGGAAATCATTGGTAAACGCCTGTTTACGATCAAAATCTGAGAATTTGAAAGTTAAATTTTGTCATAAAAGAGGTTCTCGGAATCATGTATTTTAAGAATTAATTACTGATGGAAAATATTATTCAAGGAACGCCTTGAAGAATGGAAACACTAATTCACAATGTTTCCACGAAAGTTAATTCAAGTTTGTTTTTGATCAGACATCTATACTTACTTAACTTCTAAGGTAAGATGTTCAAAAAGTTACCGAGATGATTTAGGTTACCTTTTATAAAATTATCGTTTTAAAAAACAGAATACTTTACTAAAGGATATAATTCGTCGGTTTGGCTTAAAATTCAGAATTTAAATACCTAAGTATTATCAGGTTTTTTTCATAGTAACTTTAACCACATGCTTAGTTAATACAACAACACTAGTTTGCAAGATTTTTCTCCTAGAATGGAAATAGTTTTTTCAAAAAATATGCCAGCATTCATTGCTATTGACCCATGAAGATACTCAATTAATTATTAACAAAATTTGACACGCTCCGTTGTATAGCAATACAACGAAGCGTGCGGTAAAGTAGGTATTTAGGTGAGAGTACCTACTTTACCGCACGTTCCATTTTATGTTGCGTAATATTTAACTTTCAAGCAATGTTTACACTACAGGCTTCGTAAATGCATATTTTGAGCAAGTGTATTGTAAATTGTTTATTGTTGAATGAGGTGCTGCAAGTTATTTTTTTTTTTTTTTTTTTTTGTTGAACGGGAGCACTTCTCCCCAGCACCCTTTACGCAGTAGTTCACTCACCGGCCTAAGTTTTATAGTGGTTAAAGACGTGGCGGACGAGTTTCAGAGGAATGTTAAATATCACACGTTAAAGAACGGAAGAACTACTTTGTAATAATATCAGTCTATAATTAATGGCAAAAAACTTTTTAAAAACATGCTATTATTAAACATCTTGGATGAACTCCCATGTTTTGGATTTAGTTTAGATGTCCGCCATCTTGGATGTTCCGCCATATCGGAATAAGAATGAGTTCATATAGTTAAGCATGCATTGTCATCCAAAACAAGCGTGTATACCAAATTTAAGCTCAATCGGTTGAAGATAACTGATTCAGTTATCATAATCAGTCAGTTGCAATATTCCACCCGGACAAACATTATAATTATGTAATGTTTAAATGTGTAAATATTCGAGCTAGCCCCTCAGGTCCCTAACTTACAATTATTCAACTCGGACAAACATTATGTTTGTCCGAGTGGAATAATTGCAAGTTAATAAAAATCTTTTAATTGGACCGCTTTTTGTTCCAATACTATACACAATCCAGAGGGGCTAGCTCAAATATTTTGACGTATCGTAAGTGAAAAAAAAAAGAATTTGAATGTGAAAAACTACAACCCTAGTATTATGGTTTAATTGTATGGGTCATTTTATGGTCAGTTTAATGAATAAAGTTTTTAATTCAAATAAATATTAGGTACGTGCAAAACAAGTATTGGGGCGGGTTGTATCAAACGGTTGGTTAACGTAACATACGTACGTCAAAAATAACAATTACGGATGATCTTTAACGTTCGTTAAATAAGAAGCGTTGTTTCAAAACATTCTGGTATAAATTCCTGCTCATCCCAATAGCTAAGTTATTGACACGGGTCCTACCTAAATAGCTTTTTTTGCATTCCACCACTTATTTGTGTCATCAAAAGAACTGGTATTGAGGAATTCAAAAGAAATTTCACAATATAGTTGACGCAACTAAAGTAACGTTAACCAGTGCTCAGACCATCTGTTAACGTAAACGTTATATTTAACGTGCGTTAACGCTGAAATTTTGTGAAACAACCCAATTTTTTGATTTAACGATAGTTAGCACCATTTTTAACGTTTACGCATGCGTTAAGTGAACATGAAACAACCCGCCCTTACTATAGTAAAATTACGTTACGTTACTATACATCAAAACATAAATATTCGTGCTAGGCCCTCTGACCAACGATTTCCCATACATATCGAGTTTCCTCCGTGCCTCGGAGAGCACGTTAAGCTGTTGGTCCCGGCTGTCATTTGGAGAACTTTGGCAGTCGTTACGGATAGTCAGAAGCCAGAAAATCTGACACTAGTCTTGCCAAGAAGTGCCGTGTTACCCAGTTAATGGGTTGTGGAGGTCTGGTAGGCAGCCGCTCCACGTAAAATACTGGTATTCAGCTGAATCCGGTTTGACTGGAAGCCGACCCCAATCTAGTTGGGAAAAGGCTAGGCAGACGGCAGCGTAATTAACTCGACTCAAAAAACGCTTCTCACAACTCACGTTACAATGTTCTTTTGGGCTCACATTAAAGTTAGATTATAATTTTACGTTATAGATGTTATGTTAGAGTTTAGTACTAAACCTTTGAATTAAGCCATAAGTCTAATTCAAAGGATTAGTTCTAAATTCTAACATCTAGCTTAGTCAACTCGTGAACCTAAACACATAATTTAGTCCTTTTTACGTACTAAGCTACACTGCAGAACCTACAAAACCGAAGCTCTAAAGTCGGGAAAGTTTCGTCACAGTTTGCGGGAACAAAAACCCAATTTAGAAATTCGTTGCCTTCTATATAGCGTATGTTGTTGAAACTTAAACATAGAACCACAGCTAGCTTAGTTCAATTTGTTCAAGTTTAACAATATGTTAGTTATTTAGTTTATTTTGCTTCGGGAAAACTAATCAAATTAAGAGTATATATAGTATGCATAGTAGATCAATTAAATTAAATAGATGCAGGTAATTTTCTTGGTGTATTAAACAAGTATTCAACCTATTAGGCTTCATCATCATCATATGATCACTGCTGGACATAAGCCTTTCCCCAGTATCACCACAACAACCGGTTCTGTGCGTCTCGCGTCCATTGGCTACCCGCGACCCTGACCAAGGACATCTTATGGAAGGCCTTTAGGTTTACCTTTTCTAAAATAAATCACTAAAACGATCCTTTTTTTTTAGCCTTGGGAAATCATCAAATGACTTCTCCCGCTTTGGGTGGAGCGGGAGGGAGTGTCAGACTTTTACTGACGAAAACCCATCCATGTTCCTTCATTGCCCTTTGTGTTCCGGAGCCGCTTTCGAATAGTCCCGCAACTCCGGCAGACTAAAATGACCCGAAGCGCTAGCGTAGCTTTTTAACAATGAAAAATTTTTTGTAATCGGAACAATATTTCCAGAAATAATCTTTGACTAACAAATAAAAACTAATTTGTTTTTAATAGTGATTTTCGCCTAGTTGATCCGTATCAAAAACTGCAAACAATTTGTCAATAACCTTAGAAAGTAAGCATTATCAGCCCCCATTTAGTAGTTCAGAACCGACCAGAAGTTAATCACTTATACGATTTCCGCGGTCACGCCGACATACTTCTCATAAATCTTCGTCAACTAAACTGTCACCTTTATAAAGAGATACAACCTTTTTACAAAGGGCCTAGACGGTTTACCGCAAAAAAGGATCAACCGCATTTTCGTGATGTCACTAGCTCGATATGGTCTTGCCCTCGTTTTTACGTCGAATAAGTAAACAATTTTCTTTCTAGTGATAAACATTGATGATGTTTTTCTGCTGCAGATTCTATATGGGTTTCCCTTTCTAGTGTATTAGTTTTGCTATTAGTTCGAGAAATATGCTGTCACTTATGGCCCTGTGGGAGTGTATTTAATGGGAAAAGTATGTTAGGACCAGTCAAACAACCTTTTATTCAAATAAGGCTTTTGCCGTTTCATAGGTTCTAATGTTTTTGTGGATTAAACCGGCCAGGGATGTTTTGTCTCACCCCCGTTTACTGGAAGCCTTACGTCATATTATATGATCAGTAATAACTGCCTGCTCTTTTCCCAGCAATGTTGGTGTTGGGATAAACTTACAGAATGGAGCTGAAAGAATAGAATAAAAAAGATGACTAATACCGTCTTAAACTATACCGTCTTATAGTATAGGGAAAAGTCTGAAAACTATACATTTGTAATTAAATCATAGAAAATACCACGCAAATTGCAACCGAGCTTTGAGCAAGTATCAGAGAGAACTTTGAGAAGATGGGGATTGCACGATCGAGTGTAGACTGAGTAGAGGCTACTACTTGAAAGGGATGTGGCTCATTTCGGTAGCGAAATTATATTTTCTGTTCAAAATTCGTTTAGAGTTTATAATCTTACAGTAGGTATTACAAACGATATTTCGTCATAAAATAAAATCTTGTTGTCGTCAGCTGCATCACTGAAATTTGTGTGTTTATTTAACCATCATTTTCTCTTAGTTTTTGACGTTACTTAACGTGAGATAATTAAAATTATGTGGGTTTCATTATTCTACTAAATACGAAAAATCGTCAACCCAGTTGTAAATTCTACCAAAATCAGTGTAATCGAAATCCCCGAAAATTCTAAACCAGTACAGCGTTTAGTTAACTTGATAAATATTCATATGGGGTTATTCCAATAATCGAGTTGCTGAGGTCGGTTGGCAATTGATCCGTGAAAATACTGCAGTCATATTTTATCCGATTACAACAGGAGGAAACTGTAACTTATTTGGGAATAGGTGTGATAAATGGTAGAGACCGAAAATGTCAAAATATTTTTTTGTTTTTTTTATTAAAATGTTGCCCCACACTAGGAATTTCTCCTGTATCGTGGGTGCGTTTACAAACAACAAATCCACATACACAAACAGCCAGACCCGGAACAACTATCTGTAGGCCATACAAATATTTGTTCCGTGTGGAAATCGAATCCACAACACGCGACGCAGCAGTCGATCACTCAACCACTGCGCCAACCGTGCCGTCGATAAATAAATAAATTACTGAATAGAGTAGTACTGACCTACATACAGTGTACGTTTTTATAATGTGTACATAAGAAAATGACGGAAACTATAGCTAATTTTATCGACAGAAAACGTATTAATTTTAATTGATTTTTAAAAAGTTTGTTCGCAACTGAGACCCCAATGCAAACAAAACTATGTAACTTTTCAACTAAATGATCATCTATCGCAGTGAAACAAACTCCATAATAATTGGAAGTAACTAGCCATCCTTATAAAATGAAAATAGTGTTAATGAACTACCCTGAATTGAAAAAAATATATTTTTTAGCAACAATCTGTTTTCTTTCATAATTTTTTACAGTAATCGAGTGAAATGCGATTTTTACTATTGGGTAGCTAATAACCATGATGAAAAATAACTTTAAGTAATAAAAAACGTAATATAGGCGTCTTTTGAAAGATTTTAAGAATACAACCTGGCTGCGCACATTCACAGCAAAATTCATAGGAAAAATGGCTGTCTATCTGCTAAACAATGTGCGTAGGTGTATGCTGGGCTTTTCTTTGACAGTTGATAAGATGTGTTGGAATTGAGTTATAAACATGCAATTTTTATTATTCGGTAGCTTAAATACGATGAAAAATATACTAAATTAAAAAAAAAGGTAGAAATCGGGCGTTTTTTTGAGAAATTGTACGATTACTGTAAAAATTCATGAAAAGAAAACAGATTCTTGCAGTAAAAACATGTTTATTTTCAATTGAGGGTAGTTTATTAACATCATTTTCATTTTATAAAGATGGCCAATTACTCCTCATCATTATGGAGATTAATATTGTTTCATTGCAATAGATCATTGAGTTGAAAAGTTAGTTTTATTTGCACTCGGGTCACAGTGTTGTGACAAAATTTTTCAAAAAATCTAAAATACAAAAAGATTTTTTTAGTACGTTTTTCGGGGAAAAATTAGTTATTGTTTCCATCATTTTCATACGTGCACATTATAAAGACTCACACTATGTAACAGATTATTTAATCTTTAATTTTTATTTAACCATCAACAAATACATTTTTAATATGAAGGCGGCGGAGTCCAAGTCATCATAATGCTTTTTATTAAAGAACTGCCCAAACTTTAGTTGATATTGGCTTTTATCTTGGTCAGAGGTTAAGAATTGCCACACTATGTAGCAATGCCGCCAAGCTTCAACACACTTCAACACACTTCCAGTAGACCACACATACGTTAATTTAGGTTTACATTAGGAGTTTTTATTTTAACTGTAACAGTAGTTAATATAACAATAGTAAAAGTATAAAGAACAAAAGTATTAATTAGATACAAGATAATCTTTCTTTCAGTACAGCACTAAAGCCGGGATAGAATTAACGAGACTGAACAAAGTAATCCCTGAGTAGTTACCTATACTAAGTAAGTAGGTCCCTGGATTCCTAGAACTAGCCAGTTTACTAGCTCTCGGGGCCGTTATCTGTGGGTAACCACCGATACTCACAAGTAATAAAAATCTTTATTGTTACTTACCAAGTTTATAACAAGCAATGAAGAGGAATTACAGAGAATATCACGTAGGTTACGTACGAGTCTAGTCTGGACGATCAACCGTCGAGTATTTGTTAGACAAGCTGTTGTGCTGATATTTTTCTGACACATGAAAACTCTAACTACCATTAACAATGTATCTTCTAACTGGAAAGTGCCTTGCAGTCTGCTGAAGATACACACGATGAGCCTTCAATAAACATGTGTATGTTTTTATATAACCGTTGCTCACCCTCTCATGATAACCATAGGTACTACAGAAACCAGCCGGTCGATTCTGTAACCATGTCGAAGTGAACACTTAGGCGAAGTGAACGACAATAGTGAGCTGTCAAACCATAAATCAAGATGGCATGACAGCTCATTTATCGTTCACTACACTTAAGTGATCACGGTGAGATGTCGACAGAATCGACCGGCTGTTATTTCATCTTGATCACATAGAATGACAGCTCACTTCGTGATCACTTCACCCAAGCCTTCACTTCGACATGGTTACAGAATTGACCGGCTGGTTCGATTTTTGATTTTTCTTACGCGAGGCGTTCTGTAGATGAAGTTCCTACACCAATATTATTTTTAGCCAAGGACCATTTTCCAATAGGTTTGAATCCAATCCTCTATTTATTGCGAAATGTTTCTTTTTAAATTATCAGTTTGTATCGCTTGCTTAAGGCTAGCTACGGAAGTCGTAAGAGTTTTTAAATCGAATAACACTCAAACGACAAACTGAATGGCATTTGCATTCCTCACGGTTTCGACTGAAAGACAGACAACGCAGAGCCGAAAATACTGGTCGTAGGAAGCTGAAATTTGGCATGTAGGTTCCTTGGGGAGTGTATTTGCAGACAGAAGTTAGTATTAAATACGCCTTCAATTTTTGATTTTGAATATTCTACCTATCTATAACCTAACCTAACAAAATAGTTATTTGAAAAAAATTTAGGGTTCCGAACATCTGTAGGGAATTTAAACGGAACTTTTATAGGATTACTCTGTTGACTGTTTATCTGTCAATCTGTCTGTTTGTCGGTCTATCTATATGGCAGTCTGTCAAAGCCAATTTTCTCCGAATCTTCTAGACCAATTCATTTAAAATTTTGTACAAATATAACCTTCTGTAACCCAAACCTAACCTAAAATTTTGAACAAAATACAGATTTTTAAAGGTCTTTAGCGAAAGGTAAGGGAACCTAGAAACAGTCTTCAGATTTTAAAGTAACATGTTAAAAAAATATAACCTTTTCGTTCTGAGCCCTTTGCACGCGAGTCCGACTTGCGTTTGGATAATTGGATTGGACCACGGATTGGACACTTGGATTGAATGCTGGTATCTCGGCAATGCGACACTTTAGCGTACCATATTCCTCATATTTTTTGTTTATTGAAGTGTCTTCTACCCAACATGTTCTACCCATGAATGCGACATCGTGTGCCGCAACTTCGAAAAAAATCAAAATGGTGGATAGGATATGCCACAATGGTTCTATGCCCATTTATCAAACAACAGCATACGATAAATTAATTAATTTGACGACACGGTTGGCGCAGTGGTTGAGCGATTGACTGCTGCGCAGCATGTCGCGGGTTCGATTCCGGCACGGATCAAATATTTGTACGGCCTACATGTATTTGTTCCGAGTCGGGGTGTTTTCTATCTATAATATGTATGTATTTACAAAAAAAAAAATGTATATAAATAGTTTATCAGCCATCTCGTTACCATAACACAAGCATTAAGTTGCTTAGCTTGGGACTATATGGCGTTGTGTGAAATGTCCAAGGATATTATATTATATTATTATTATTATAAATTAATTAAAACACAACAATAAATGAATCAATAGAATCACGAAACTTTCTTGTTAAGACTTATACAAAACTACCACTGACTTAGAATAGTTAATAACGGGATTGCTACCATGTATCGGCACTGTGGTATTTCGGCACTGTTGCAAGCGCCATGACCACGATACTCGCAAATAAAAAGGTACATGGTAGCGATCCCGTTATTAACTATGCTAATGTTAGTGACCATGAAAGGTTAAAACAATATGCCACTGACTGACTTAAATACTTACGAAAGCAATGTTTTATTGGCTATTTAATATTTTATGTTGTTAATGAATGAATGATTGAATACTCAATTTTATATAAATTATTACAAATGGAACTCACAATTTTAGTTGGGGATTATTGAAAGCTAAAATTTCTAATGTGCTATAAATATTTATTAGCAGTCCGTATTTTGATATTAAATATGTCAACTAAAATATTGAAGTGAGTGAATAACTTGACATCTTGACATCTTGACTTCTCAAGATAAGTTCAACGGATTTGAAAAATTAATAAGTATATTACTTCAGATGTAAATTCCTCTCAAATTCTGATTATAGCGCATAAGTTAATGTATCATATCATTTTTTTTTGTTTTTTATTTAAAACTTGATAGATGATTTTCTCAAAACAAACACAAAAAACTTAATTACAAAAAGTTTTTACTTTGCGGCTTCGTCTACGCAGAAATATAAATACGCTAAAATGCTCATAGAATAAAAACTACGACGCCAAACTGAATAAAATTTTTAAAGAACCAAATGGAAAGTATGCTATTTGGTATTAAAATAGAAACACACAAATCAGATATCAGAAAATTCAGAGTAATCGGTGTACATAAATTAAAAAAATACCCACCGAGAGAACCTCTTCCTTTTTTGGAAGTCGATTAAAAATGATAGATGTCAATCAAGTTAGTTACGGAGGCATTTTCTACAAAACTGATGGATATTCCGAGATGTTTTTTTTTTTTCATTTAATTTCATGTAGGTGAAGCGTATGAGCTAAAAAATAAAATCATGCAAGTCGAGTTGTCAAGTAATTTACCCCAGACACGGATTGTATCATTTATTTAAAACTTTGTGCATTATTATTATTATTTACATAATTATGATGGAAACGCTCTATAGCTATTCACACTCAAGCGTAAACCCTATAAAACAAAGTTCAACCCCGAAACGTGCTCACGTCCGACCTATTTATTGGTACTACCGACTTACGGCCGGTAAGGTAAACACGTTGAAAAATATATGAACGTAATAGAATTTTTAGTTCGGCGCTAATGCTATACAAAAACGTTTTACGAGTAAGTGGTATCATTCGATCTATTGGATAAATAATGTTGTAGGTACTGTATTTGACAATAAGTAATATTATCATGTTACTAGCTTCTGCCAGAAGCTTCGCCTGCTTGATCACTAGGGAAAATATCTACTCTCGGTATCTATACTAATATTATAAAGAGGTGACATTTGTTTGTAAGTTTGTATGTAGGGGGTAATCTCAGGAACTACTGGTCCGATTTGAAAAATTCTTTCAGTATTAGATAGCCCATGTATCGAGGAAGGTTATAGGTTATATATCATCACGCTAAGACAAAAAGGAGCCGAGCATTCATGGAAAATGTGACGCAGACGAAGTTAGCACACAACTTTCCTCAAATAATAAAAGGGAAAAAAATATATCAAATCCTAATGAAATAGCTGAATCTTTCAACAATTTCTTCATAGACCAGACTTCGGATAGACCAAAACGTACGTCAGGTGACACAATCAACATAACTATCATTACCCACATTCAATTTTTATGAATCCAGTCATTCCTCAAGATGTCACACGTGTGATAAGAAACTTAAAAAACAAGAAGAGCTTTGGGTATGATGGCATCTCAACCACAGTTGTAAAATTTGTTTCTGACTGTATAGCTGCGCCTCTTGCTCATATCATTAACGCAAGTATATACTCTGGAGTATTTCCAGAAAGTCTTAAAACTGTTATAGTTAAACCAATTTATAAAAAGAACGATAAATACGAAATGGCAAACTATAGACCAATTGCTCTAATTCCCATCTTCTCAAAGATCATAGAAAAATTTATCTATGAATCGCTTTACAATTTTCTAACAAAACACCACATACTATGTGACGAACGAAAGGGTTTTAGAAAAAATAAAAACATCAACAAGGCTATTTTCGACTTTCTCCATAAAATAATGCCAAAAGTGGACTCTAAAATACCTGTATGCGCAATATATGCAGATATGTCGAAGGCTTTTGACTGTGTAGATCACGATACCCTTCTAATCAAACTTTACGCATACGGTATTCGTGGCAATGCCCTTAATTTAATAAAAACGTACTTAAAAGGTCGTAGACAATGTACGGAGGTATCGAGCCTGTGTTTGGAATCTAGAAGAGAATTAAAATTTCTATCGTCTTTTAGAGAAATAAAATATGGTGTCCCGCAGGGAAGCGTGCTCGGACCATTGTTATTTTTATTATATATATGTCGGAAATCGGTGGTATCGTGGCGGTTTCCGGAATGCCAGCGCCACCTAGTGGCGCTAGATGAAGTTAGTGTTGGAATGCACCGGCGCGAGCGGCGCGTCAGGCCACTTCTCAAGTAGCGGTCGGCCGGTGCGGACGATACTAAAATCATCACGTGTTTCCCCAAGCTACGTATACCTACCTAACCCACTGTAGATTATTTCGAGACAATGAGCGATAAAGAACAGCCCCCGCCGTCATCAGAAGTGCGATGCAACTCAAATGGCCCACATGAAGATTCGTGGCAATGCTAGTGAAATACTTACGTCACGGTTTCCTTTTCAAATGCAAAATACGTAGTGTCAGTTTAAGTACAAATTGCGGTTTTGTTTTCAAAACGCGTGCGTTTATGCAGACACTAAAACACTCGATGTGTGCTGTGAATATCGATCCAATAAACCTAAGATCGATGCGCGGTCATTGTGTGTCACCGCGGTGCTATGTTTTGTCGAGATCGCAGTGTTGTGCGGGCGCTGAAGAGCATCGTGCCTACATGCCTATGATAGATAACCTATCTGGGTTCTACGTGGGACCAATTAAAGAAGCATTCCAAGGTCAAATTCCTGCTCGTCAAGTTTTATGCGGCTACCCTCATCAATCTGAACAATGAAAAACTAGTCCGGAACGGAGGCAAGCAACTTCAAAACAGCTAGCAAGGTCCAGAAGAAGTGCATAGACGTGAGTGAGGTTCGTCATGTTAATCTGGTGAGTTATTTTCATTTTGTTACTGCTGTGAAGCTGATTGCTCGTAGGTTAACATTTTTCTATTTTGTTATTGTTCACTAGGAACATTTTATGCTGTGGAGACCGACTACGAGGGGCTATGCATAATCGATGTTGGCTAATTGATTCGTCGCTTTGTTGCTCTATTCTAAAGTGTGGCTGATATTCTCATGTTGGCTAACGCTTTAGTGTAGTAGTAGTTTAGGCGCTATAGGTTAAATGTTGCTAGTTAAGCAATGGCGTTTTAAATAATGCCGATGAAGCGGTAATATTATTCTGCTATCGCTGGTTGTGTAAGGTAGTGCAGTGCCAGTTCAGAGCTATTGTTGGACCTTACAGCGATACAGTTACAAGATCGTATCAAACTACCAACTTAACAGTTAAATTTAAAAATTAAGAGGATTTTTAATGCAATATTTTATTTCATCATAACCATGTATAGCCCAACTTTGAGTCAGTGAGTCATCTTAGGGGCTGTTGTCCACTATTGGGCATAGACCTTCTTGCTAGTCCCAATGTTCTGATTGATTTTGATACTGTGGCTACTACGCTAACCTGAAGCCTATACTCCTGTCATAGCTTTGATTGGACTTGTACTCTCGTGGTGTTTTTCAGTTTTCAGATATCGTATCACCTTGGAAGAAGCCAGCAGATAGCGCTAGAGGTTCGCATGCAGCTATTGCTGCTGAGAAATAACGACTTCTGAACAGTTCCGAGCGTAACGGATCGAAGGTCAGCAAGCAGTTTGAAGGCTGCAGTAGCCAAACGAGATGTTGACATGATGCGACATCTTTGGAAATGGAAGCGTTCAAGGCCGACTAAAGTTCCCGGTGAGTCGCTGCCAGTTTATTTTGATAGTGATTTGAAAGCTTTAAAGTTTTTCAAATCAATTCAGTGGTTAGGCTGACATTGCTAGGTAATTTTGATATACTTAGAACGAAACTATGATTATTAGAGTTTCCCATTGGTGGTAATAGTTTCAAAATGTTATGCAGTGCAAACTGCTGAATCAGATATCGTAAGGCATGATTGCCACAAGGTCATGTTTTGTTTCGACTTAGATTTTTTCGATTTTAAGTGAAAACTTAGACCTAGGCATTAGGTTAGGCTAGGTTTCCTTACATAATAACAGTTAGCAAGTTCAATAGTAAACGATCATGAATGATAACTTGATTTTGTTGACATTGTTTGACGGGTTCAGAGAATTCTGCGTTTTTATAATTTCTAAACAGACTTTCCGTTTTTACAACCGGGTTACCTACTAGGTATGTGAGATAATATGAGTTAGTTTAAAATAACATTGCTTCGATGACCTAAATAGTAGAGTTATTCGTGAATGTTCATATGAAAGTTAGATGCAAACATTGCCAGGCCTAGTTGTTCTTCTTTTTACAAGGTCCGATGTGCATAGCTTACCGATCGGTATGTTTTAAAATCACTTTGTCGAGAAGATGCCCGAGGCCAAGTACCCAATTGACGTTTTGGAATATGAAGTAGATGATGAGTCAGCATCAATTTAGTTTGTGTGAACAGGTTCTGAGTTCTGTGAATCGGTGACTGTACCAGGGTATCGAGCGGTAGCCCTGGATGGCATAGACGGGAGAGTCTAGGCCAGGGTATCGTTACGGTAGCTCTAGGTAGTGTAGTCAAGAGTTTACTCGGCATTCCCGTGGGGAAGTGCGAGTGTGGCAATTGTTTTGCTGAGCTATGAGATAGCTGTTGACTGCGAATAAGAAACCTGTTGTTTGTTTGTTCGATTTAGTGGTACTTGGACTTGGTAATCACGAATAGCTAGTTTTCTCGTATTGCGAATAAAACCTGAAGCATTTAGTTCAATTAGTGTTTACAGCCACTTTAGAATAATTGTCAAAAGGCTGACTGAGTGACCGACTAGTCAGTAGAGTGAAGATGTAGAATAGCTCCATGTGATAATTTAGGGACTGAGGTAGACTTACAAACTATTAGATGTGAGGCAACTTAGACGAACAAATGGCTAAAACTTATGTACTTCGATCGGGTATACTCTATCGTACTATTCAACGTAACGGTAGGTCTAAAAGTTTACCTTACTTGCCTCGTGCGCTCCGATCGTCCGTAGTAAATAATTTTCACGACTCTATTGTTCATCTCGGAGCTGAGAAAACTACTGAAAAGCTTTTTGACTTTTACTGGTTTCTGGGAATGACACAGTATGTTAAAAAGTTTGTAGATAACTGTGTCCTTTGTAAAGTCGCGAAATCTCATTCCGGAAAAGTTCAAGCGGAACTGCATCCGATCCCTAAAGTGACGATACCGTGGCACACGATTCACATAGACGCAACGGGTAAACTCAGCGGTAAAAATGATAAGAAGGAATACATTTTCGTTCTGATTGATGCTTTTACGAAGTACGTAAGTACTAGTACGTAAGTAGTACGTAGTACGTAAGTACTAGTACGTAAGTAGTACGTAGTACGTAAGTAGTCTAAGTCTGTCGCCATAACAACGATGTTAACAGCATTGTTGTGTTCCGGCAGTGAGAGGTATGATAGCCAGTTCCTTTGTGTAAGAGGATTCCGGGTGAAACTCGCTTCCATCTTCGGCCTAATCATCACTTTCCATCAGGTGAGATTTGGGTCAAGAGTTTCCCCGTTTTGAATAAAAAAAAAAAAAAAAAAAACAACTTTCTTTTGTTCCATACGACAAACATTGACTCTAAGAGTAGTATTTGCGCGGTGACTCAAAGCGTAGCTCTGTTTGGTGGTCCGACCCGCATTATTGCCGATCAGGGGAGATGTTTCGCCAGTAGAGATTTTCGTGATTTTTGCGAGAGTAAGAATATCAATTTACATCTCATAGTGACAGGTTCATCTCGTGCTAACGGGCAGGTAGAGCGCGTCATGAGTGTGTTAAAGTCTATGCTAACCGCGATCGAGACTAGCGATAATAGTTCGTGGCAAGACTCTATAGGTGAGGTACAACTCGCGATAAATTGTACGATGAACCGAACTACAGAAGCTTCGCCTCTGGAGCTTTTAATTGGTAAAGTTGCGAGGCCGTTATCGTTGATGTGTAGTAGTGATGTAGGGACTGACGTTGATATTGACGAAATTCGTAAGATAGCATCTGACAATATTAAGAAGTGTGCGGAATATGATAAGTCCCGTTTTGACATGACAAAAGCGAAGGTTAACAGTATTTCGGTTGGTGATTTTGTGTTGTTAGAAAACGAGGAGCGAAATCAGACAAAATTAGATCCGAAATTTAAAGGCCCATTTAAGGTTGTTGAAGTATTGGAAGGTGATCGTTACACACTGAAAGCTTTGAATTGTAAACGTACCTACAAATATGCTCACGATAGGTCAAGGAAAATGCCAGGTCATATACCAGTCGAAATTGATTTAAACGATGATCTTGTTGGTAATGATGAAGTTCAAGCTTAAGTGGTTGAAGGGACTTGGGTGAATGACTCTATCGGCCGTAATGTGTTCGACCGTACCAGTAGTTATTTCGTAGTCGTAGCCCGGTAGAAATCGGTGTCTCTTGAGGCAACTCAAGTAGTCCGTGGGTGCGCGGTGTGCGTTTAACTCTGGCGGAGGTCGTGGTCTATGGAGACCGTAGCGTGTCACCGCAGGGGTGGTGTACACGGGCGATCCACTTGATGGATATGCGTACTGTGAGAGAGCAATGTGATTGCTGTTCGGCTGGAGAGCCGTGGCGTTAGAGGTCATTACCCGAGGGTTCCTATAAGCTTGGTTGTAATTTGATGTTTTAGTAGAGTACGTCTACTGTTTTGGTTGTGACGACTACGATGGTACATGGCTGTGGCATTTGTGTGTAGTGAATTGTTGTGATTTTGGGATTAATGACGGTTATGATTCAGATTATTGTAGAGCCCATGAAATAAACAAAGTGTAAAACGCAGATTTCGTTTGCTTTCCATTTTGCGAGGAGTCTAGTGAAATAAGGTACTGTTGGGGGCTTTTTCTTTTATTCCAGGCTGATCAACACACGAGGGCGTGTGCTAGCAGGATGGCCGTGTCGGAAATCGGTGGTATCGTGGCGGTTTCCGGAATGCCAGCGCCACCTAGTGGCGCTAGATGAAGTTAGTGTTGGAATGCACCGGCGCGAGCGGCGCGTCAGGCCACTTCTCAAGTAGCGGTCGGCCGGTGCGGACGATACTAAAATCATCACGTGTTTCCCCAAGCTACGTATACCTACCTAACCCACTGTAGATTATTTCGAGACAATGAGCGATAAAGAACAGCCCCCGCCGTCATATAAATGACCTGCCACATCATATACCTTATCCGATGGTGCTATTTGCAGATGATAGCACATCAATTGTCTCATGTAACAAAAAAGAATCATATTTAAGTGACATTAACAATACAATTAGTAGCTTAATAAAGTGGCTTGACAATAATAACTTAGATGTTAACATCCAAAAAACTAAAATCATGCATTTTTACCAACGAATATCTACGGGAGATATTTATTTATTTATTTTTATCAAAATTATACTATCTTTACAAGATAAACAACCCAATGCGACAGTACAGCCAATAACAAGAATATTGTATACATAAATTTTTCAGTATAAATACCTATTCAAATAAATTATCAAGCAGATTATCTACTTTAAATCATCATATCAAATTACCGCTAGTGCCACCTTGTTAAATTCACTCAAAGTGCAAATGAATAGGTCTGACTTGTCGTGTATTTTATTTAGAGTGCGAAGTGCGCGCGTCAGAGGCAACTCCTTGAGCAGGTTAGTTCTCGCCCTCGGCACCTTCAACAGTGGAGGCCGAAGTCGGCGCCAAACGTATCTGTTTGGGACACATAGCCTCAAGAACTCCAACAAAGTTGCATTATAGAGCTTCCCTCGCAGTACTTTAAAAATGTACAGCACCAGAGCAAGTTCCCTTCTAACCTTAAGTTCATTATATCCCACCATGCCTAAAATAAACAAGGTGGGATACATTAGAGGAAAGAAAGGGTAAACACCATAAAGATTCATATAAAGATATCTAATGAATTTGTTCTGTACTCGCTCCAACATAATACTATATTTAGTTTCATGCGGAGACCAGATGACCGCGTTCCATTCCAACTGGCTTCTTACTAGGGCATTATAAAGCGCAATGATTGCCTTAATGTTGGAGAAGTCTTTGGCCCTGCGTAGCACAAATCCTAAATTTCGGTATGCTTTTTTACAATATGGTCCTTAAATGTCAATTCGGCATTAACCGTCAGTCCTAGGTCTTTAACTTCCGTTACACGATCCAAGGGGTTGCTGTTAATGCTGTACCCGTATTGCAGCGGAGTTCGAGCTCGGGATACACTGATAACCACACACTTTGAGTTATTAAATTCCAAAAGATTGTCCTGACTCCATTTCACAACCCTATTTATGTCACTTTGCAACTTCATGCAATCGTCTAAATCACTTACTGGGAGATAAAGCTTAAGGTCGTCAGCAAATAGTAAGCATTTGGCGTGTTGTACTACTTTCGGCAGATCATTAATCATCCATATGAATTCGAGAGGTCCAAGGTTGCTGCCTTGACTTACTCCTGATAGCGTTAAGTAGGGTTCAGAGGTGTGATTGGCATATTCTACATATTGCCGCCTGTCTCTCATGTAACTCGTAAAAAATCTCAATAAGTGCGGACTGAAGCCAATGGCTGCTAACTTCCTGAGTAAAACGTCATTATTTACAAGGTCAAAAGCTTTTCTAAAATCGAAGTACGCAACGTCCACCTGTCCCCCCCCCATCCACTACAGGCAAGATGTCAGCTACGTATGTAAGGAGATTACTGGTGGTACTCTTACCCGGCCGGAAACCGTGCTGCGCTTCCAATAGCTGCGCGCTTACCTGCGAAAATTTTGCTTTCTGAATGGCAGACTCGAATAATTTCGCCGGCGTAGACAGCACTGCTACCGGTCTGTATCCTTCCACCGTTTGTCCGGAACCTCCTTTTGGAACAGGTACCACTCGAGTTATCTTCCATTGCTCAGGAAATATTTCCCTCCCCAAACAAAGGTTGAAAATATGCAACAACGGGCAGGCCAGTACAGAACGACAATCCTTGAAGACGTAAGGTGGTATGCCGTCTGGACCCGTGGAATTCGTGGGCTTAAGTTTTAGAAGGGCATGTTTTACCTCCTCCAAATTTAGTTGCTCCAGATGGATCCGTGCGCCTCCATTTACCCCCCCCCCCCCCCGATTCGCCTACTGCTTTATCCACATTAAGCTCCGCTCGTTGTGTGCTGTACACCGACTGAAAGTATTCAGCAAACTCCCTAGCACATTCGTCGTCCGAAAGTATCTCCCCATTTTTTTGTATTTTCTTTGGTGCACGACAAGTTTTACTTGCTTTGATAAAGTTCCAAAACGACATGGGGTTTTCGAGGAACTGACTTTGAAGCCGTTCTTTGTACTGTTTATGAGCAATCCCTATGTGTTTTTTAACCTTCGCCCTACACTTAGCAAATGCTACGTAATCACTACTTGCCCTGCTTACTTTATATGAATATAAACTATAATGGTCAAACTATAGAGACAGTAAACAGTACAAATTTTTTAGGAATCACAATTGACAGCCAGCTAACCTGGAAGCCGCAAGCAGAAGATATATGTAAACGTCTTAGTACAGCTGCATTTATGGTGCATAATCTATCGAAAAAAGTAAATCTACCGACAATATTAGTAGCCTACTATGGTCTAGTGATTTCCATATTAAGATGTGGTATAATATTTTGGGGTCACTGTAGTGAACGAGAAAGCATCTTCAAAGCTCAAAAGCGCTGTTTGAGAGCTATATTTGGTCTTAAAGTAACAGACAGTTGCGTTCCTATATTTAAGTCTCATAAATTATTTACCTTCCCATGCCTCTATATACTCGAATTAGCAATATTCGTAATAACAAATCGATGTTTATTTGCAACTTTAATAGAAACTAAAAAACGAACTACAGCTATGAGATCTCAATACCAGAATCTATTATGCACGGGTGTATTTAAAACTAGCTTATTGAAAAGAAATGTGATTTGTATGGCTCCTGTAATCTTTAATAAAATACCTGAACAAATGAAAAACTTACCGTTGCAAAAATTTAAAAAACATTTCACAGAATTACTTGTAAACAAATGTTATTATTCTGTTCGGGATTTCTTAAATGATAATTCTTTGTAATACCTATGCTTGCTATTCTCTGCTATGTATTATATTTGCATGCTACGGCAGAATGTACATGGATTCGTATATATTATTTTCCAGCTTATTTTTTATGTACCTACATTCTAAGCAAATAAAGATTCTATTCTATTCTATTCTAACTAAATTAATTTCTGCTCGTCTCCTTTTAGTCTTAGCGTGATGATATGATGATAGTAGCCTATATTCTTCCTCGATACATGGGCTATCTAATACTGAAAGAATTATTCAAATCGGACCAGTAGTTCTTGAGATTACCCCCTACATACAAACTTACAAACAAATGTTACCTCTTTATAATATTAGTATAGGTATGACGGCGCGTAGTTAAATTAAAGGAGAATCCAACATTTAAATTACGTTGACAATTAAAAAAATTCTGAACTAAAATTGAATGTGTAATTTTGTCGAATAGTATTAGTAGTAATTTTTAAATACCAAATTAAAATGGTGATTTTTTTGTAAATTGATCGAATATAAAAATATAATCGTGTAGCCCCGAATAGGGTCACAAGTGGGGTAGTGCGCGTACGTCGTGACTGCTGGATTTCTAGCATTCGTTTGACAGACAGCGCACAAGGTGCACGTATGCTAACCTATTGGCTCGTAATCCAGTTTCACCGTGTATTCCACCGTATAGGTATTTTGTGTACAAGTGTAATCGAATGAAATCAACGATCCTGATGTAACACGCCCACGATAATGACGATCACAAAGACTGCTCCGCTGCCGTTCCTGATTTTCCGTCATATATATAGCCTATGTGCTATTCCAGACTGTAATCTAACTCTATGCCAAATTTCATGATAATCCTTTTAGGCGTTCTGACGTGAAATAGTAAAAAACATCCATACCCTGTTGCTATTGTAAAAATACTTACTAAAAAAAATAACTAGATTAATAAAATAACAATATTTTATTTCAGACCTTGATCCATATGATGTTAGTTATACACACTACTAATTTGTATAGTGTCTGTTACTAACATAGCTATACAAATTTTTTTCATGAAATTGTAAGCATTTTTACAATACACTTGGTCAAAATTGCATTTAAGATGCCTGCATACATTGTCCGAAAGTTAAAAATTACACACCATACAAAGGAAAGTGCGGTAAAATAGGTACCTACTCTCACATAAGTACCTACTTTACCACACGCTGAGTTGTATTGCCATACATCGGAGCGTGCGGTAAAGTAGGTACTCACGTGTCGTGAGTATCCTTTAAAGTTTATATTTTCCTAAAAAGTAGACAGGAATGATTCCACCAAGGAGATTCAAAATACGAGAATAAGGAAAATTTTGAAGCTGAAATAAAGCGCATTATACTTTTTAATGCTTCCTAATATTTTTCAATGATACTCAATTAATTATTAACAAAATTAAATTCAACTTTCCATGGCGGGGGAAACGCGAATACCACATATTAAAAATTACAGCAACATAAACCTAAGCTCATTGATTTGCAGTACTTTAAATTCAACAAAATTAAAAATGGAACGTCCGAAAACTAATGCTTATTCATTTTAAGTACTTTAAAGTTCAGTTTTAAAAGTAGAATATCAGAAAAAAATAAAAGGTTATAAGCTGAATGATTGAACCTCCTTCAAAGCGCTCTTGAAACATAGATAAGACGACGATGTAGTTCTAATTTTAAATTTGCGAATTCGATCCATTTTTATATTGCAAAGATTGTTGAGACTTTTCAACTGATATCTAACCGCACGTGAATCATTCAACGTTTTACAACACAATTGCAGGTAAAATGAGATTATAGTATATTGGTATTGTAGTGACCTACTTAATGTTTTAATTATAAAGTTCATAAATTATATATTGTTCAAAATTAGGATCAAAATATTTTATATATATATATTTACAAATAACCTAACACCTAGTATTATATAGAATCAAAATTCTAAATTAAATAATTTTGTGTTACTAACATTTTACAAACAAACATAACAAACCGATACTTTGTATTAGTAGTTTCTTATCAGCTGGCCGGCGAAGCGATGACGCGTCTATTGTTCTACGTGCCGCGCGAGCGGGACGGCACTATAGTTGCCTTGCGCTCGCGCAGGTATGGTGTGGCGCGATGGGCCACGCAGCGCCAGTACGTGTTTTGAGCCGCTTGCGATCATAAGCTTGCAAAATCACATAGCTCCGCCGCGCCGCTTAATCCGACTGTACTTGCTTGCTTTCTTCATCTGTCTAAATCTATCCATATCTACCACTCCTTCTTCTTCTTCTAAGTGGAACTCTTGTGTGTGTAAACTACCTGTGAAATAAACTTTCTTTCTTCTTCTGGTGTACTTTGGACTTTCATTCATCTCTTCTCACTATTGCTACATTCTTCATCACACACGCCTACCACCTACAGTATTTACAAACTCTTGCTTACATTCGTCCACTCGTTTGTAAAAGCCTACTTACCGCACTAATATTATAAATGACCATCATAATAATATACCTAGAATTTTTGGTGTTCATATTAAGTCCCTAAACTTTAATTTTCAACCGAGTAAAAGAAAAACATCGAATTAAAAATTTGCTAAGAATGTCTGAAAAGTTTATTTTACTTAAGCAGAAAGGTCAATAAACTGAGACATATCTGGCATGACCTTTCTTTGCTAAATAAAATCGCCCAGAATATTGTCTCTTGACAAAATCTGCTTTTCAATTAAGGTCAATTGAGACTTTCAGTCAGACTTTTTGTTTATGCGATATACAAATTAATAGTAAAAACAATCGCTTAGTTGCAGTTACGTCTCCCACGCTTTAAGAAAAGAGCTTATTTTTACACGGAACCTTTCAAAACGATCACTAAACTTGATTACCCTATGCCGAGATACTTCATTACGATCTACACGAGTAAGATTGTACGAAAATCTTTTTATCTCCGTATAAGAATGTAAAACAAGATAACACAGTTTTCGTTGGCTTCGAGCCGGCGACTCGTGTACTGGAACATTTTTATAAGCCCCATGTTATGGTTGTATGTAAGCCTTATAGAAGGCAGCGTTTCTGTGCCAACATGGGTAGTAAATAAAATAGACAAGTATGGTATTTTGGCCTTTTTAGGGTTTCGAATATCTGTAAAAAACGGAACGGAACCCTGACCCGGACTGATTCTGATGAAATTTAGTACACGTATGGACATCTATGACCCAAACACGGACACATTACACTGACCAAAATTAAATAACCTTGAGCATTTTTTCCCTCAATAACAGCGCAAAAGATACAATAGCGAATACGCTCAGAATGTTGAATAAAATCTAATTTTGGTCGTTTGAAAAAAATATTTCTTTCAAAATGTTCATAGTGTAAGTACAAAGTCAAAATAATCGTTAGTTTTCGAGAAGATGCATGTTTTCAGTAATTATTTCTCATTTCTGTAGTTTCGTTGTGAGGAGATTACTTAAACATTATACTTACTAATAAAAAATAAAAATCTACCATTTTGAAGCCAAGATTATGTAGAATATATTTTTTATAAGTTGATATTTATTTTGGATAAAGAGTATATAGCTCCAAAAAATGCACAAAAACGGCTAGCGCTGCGTTTTGCTCGGGGGCGCGCCTTAAGTAGATCAATAAGTTTTTAGTATAGGGTTCACGTTTGGGAATCAACATAGACAATTTAAAAAAGTTTTTAAAACTATATCGTGTTACTTATTAAATGAAAGAGCTTACTGTGAGGATTTAAATTATATTTTATTTCATAATTTAAAATAAATGTTTTTGTAGTTATTCTAGAAATAAGATGAAAAATGAATTACATGTCACAAATATTAAATTGGTTCGGAACCCTTTACACGCGAGTCTGACTTGCACTCGGCCAATAAATGGGTTCCGTACCAAAATGGTAAAAAAATACGAAGTCTCTAAATAGCACACTTTTTTAGATATCATGGAGAAAACTTACATTAGTTCCACTATCGATCAAGAGATGGCGCTGATCTAAAACTGGGTTTTAGTCACGGTTTTAGTTAAGCAAGGGTTTAAGATTTTATCAAAAAATAAATTCACCAAATCAATTCACCCGAAGGACACCGCTGCACTGCCTGTCAGTATAGAGAGCTTTTTCTTTTTATCCAACCAGCAGTGTCTTTTGCGAAAGAGTATTTTTGAGACGAAACCTACATCACCCCCAAGAGACCATCAAGGGCGATAAAAATCAGGAAACCTGACATGACGACCAGAGCGAGTGGTATACTGTTTGCTACTGCTAGGTGGAGTGACTGCTTCTGGGTCAGCTTTGTCTGCCAAAATGTAAGCTGGCTTAAGAGTGTGTATTCCACTATTTTTAATACATAACTCATGGCTAAATAGCCAAAACGGCAATTATTGCTAAAAGTGGCCACTTTTAGCAAAAATATCGATTTTGGCAACTCTTTATGTTCTAAAGTACAAAACATAACTCTCAAAACATAATAAATACATTTCTTTAGTGCACTACAGAGCGGTTTTTTATCTACGTGTCTTAAATTTACCACATTTAGTAAAAAACGATTGGCGGCGCTAGTGGACGGAATACACACTCTTAAGGCGGTCAATTATCGCGGCGTAATTGTCGTGGCGGAGACAAAGAGAAGCACCAATACAGGTAAGTTCTTCAAGAAAAAATAATGGCTGAGATCTTTGAACTAAGAAATCCTGTTAAGAATGCCTTTGTAGTCTTAATAGTAAGAACACTAAACAACTCAAAAGCTTCTTATGAAGAGTAGTCTTGTGTTTCTCTAACCTTCATTATGTTTTACTAGCTTCTGCCCGCGACAGTAAAATACTTTCTGATCTCCTGGTACTTCATAGGTATACCAACTCAAGTTGATCGTAGCGACAAGAGCTATCAAAAATTGTACTCGCTCAGCGACACTGGCTTGGTGATGCTCGCTGGGCAATTAGAATTCCCCATCCAGCGGTAATTTCTACATATTATAGTGCGGGCCAGAGCGAGTATTGCGAGTAAAAGTCCGTCGCACAAAAACACTCGCTTAAAGCCGAGCGTTAAAACTGTCGAAACTTTCCACTCGCTACTTGCTGCTCGCCAACTCGTTTTGAGTTTGAAGCTTGACTCGCTACTCGCTGATAGCCGGTGGTGAGACAAGTGCCATAGTAGAACTAAGTATGTAAGTGTCTTGTGTTTCCTAAATGTGACATGACAAGATTTTACACGTGGTATTGGTAAACAAAGAGTATTTCGTATGTTTGGAGAGCATTTAGAAATGAGTCGTAAAAGTTGCTATTCTAAAAGTACTGCTTTTACTCTGCTTAAGCCGTACTGTTTCAGTCCAATTGCCAAGTCAGAATTTAGGACGTCCATGTCTTGGTAAAAAGCGTACTAAGACTGTGACTCATGACAAATGAAATTAATTGTACTTTCAAGCTTGTGCAGAAACATACACAAAGATTCGAATAAACAGTTTTTCTTTGCCGACAACACATTACATCAGCCTAACTAGATGTCTAGTTGGAGTGTAACATAGATAGATATGTTTCTGTGGAGTGTAACATGTTAAAAATGTAATCTTGAACTAAATATCCGTAACTTTAGCATAAAGAGGTGAGAAACATCTTTCAGTGGCGTTACGGGGGTTTCAGAACTCAAGGAACGTGTGAAAAATTCTTTCCGTTTGGTATAAGTAGATTCCTTTTCGGTATAAAACGGTAACGTTATCTTATTTCTTATGTTGACTTCGTTACGCGCCATTAGTGGTTCGCGGTTACCCCACACCGCGGGAGGAAGGATTACGATACTATAATACTCCCGCAGCAATTGTGTGGCTTTTGAATGAGCTGGCTTCATACAACTTCAGAAGCGTCTGTATACGGGGCGGATTTTGAAATGAACACTTTTGAATAGTGTTGGTTTACTTTATCTCGTTTTATTGCATTTTATGAAGTTTATTTGTGATGTAGGTTTAGATTAATGAGCACGCTACAATTGCGGCAGTAAGTCCCCTCTTTGAGGAGTGGCTAGAGCGGCGCCACGGCGTCCTCACCTTCCGCCTGACGTAGGTACCCTCCGGACACGGTTGTATTCGGGAGATACCTGTTCCGGATTTGACAGGAGGACACGCCCAGGTGTCTGTCACTCTGAGGGTCGCCCTGAGGGCACGGTGGAACATACGATGGAGGTCTGCCCTCCATGGGCGGAACACCGTTGGGTCCTCATCGAGGCGATAGGCAGCGGCAACCTCTCACGACCGGCCCTGATTCAATCTATGGTCCGGAGCGAGGAGGCATTAGAAGCGGTCACCTTCTGCGAAGCAGTAATGCTAGCGAAGGAGGAGGCCGAACGCGTGAGAGAGAAGGAGACCTCACGCCCCGGCCGCCGCAACAGAGGAAGACGCCCCGGGCGTCGGGAGTCGCAGGGCAATTACCGGCCACCGTAGGGTCGGGCCTGCGGACGGCGAGCGTTGGGTGGCTCGCTGTCCGATCAGAACCAGGCCCGGGTCGATGGCGAATTGTGTTCCACGCGCGCCTCAAAGAGATGTCAGCATAGTAGACGGGGCTCGCTAGGACCTGTGCCTACTAGGGTTGCGGAATTTGTTCGAAAGAGTCACCGCGGTCCTAGAACGCAAAGGGCACTAAGAGGAATGGTTGGGTTGTAGTCAGTAAGAGTCTGACACTCCCTTCTGCTTCGCCCAAAGCGAAAGAAGTCATTTGATGATTTCCCATCCAAAAATAAGGTGTTGATTAATATACTAAAACTGGTATATCACTACATATTATAAAACAAGGTCCTCCACTCCGTCTGGCTGTCTGTCTATACGCGATAGACTCAAAAACTACTGCACCGATTATCATGCTGTGTTCACCAATGGATAGAGTGGTTCTCGAGAAAGGTTTTACTTTTTCAAGCGAGTGAAGTCACAGGCATCAGCTATTAATTTATAATCAACTAGCTGACATCGTACGTACCCGTTTTTTTCCGTTTCCATAGGAATTTCGGGATACCCTCTCTTAGTGCTTCTCCTACACTCCTCATGAAACCTATATGCCAAATGTCTACTGCTGTCTACGACCAGTAGTTTCGTCTGTGCGTTAATGTTTGTCAGTCACTCAGTCAGTCACAAGTAACGGAAGCATCTTGTATATCACATACTAGCTGACCCCACGCAACTTCGTCTGCGCCACATTTTCCATTAATGCGCGGCTCCTTTTAGTCTTAGCGTGATGATATGTAGCCTATAGCCAAATTTGTCAAATCGGAACAGTAGTTCCTGTGATTACCCCCTACATACAAACTTACTAACAAATGTTACCTCTTTATAATATTAGTATAGATTAATATTACTAGCTGACCCGCGCAACTTCGCCTGCGTCACATTTTCCATTACTGCTCCGCTCCTATTTTCGTAGCGTGATGATATATGGCCTATAACCTTCCTCAATAAATGGGCTATCTAACACTGAAAGAATTTTTCAAATCGGACCAGTAGTTTCTGAGATTACCCCTACATTCTAACTTACAAACAAATGTTACCTCTTTATAATATTAGTATGGATTATAATTATATATTATATTATATTATATATTATAGTGATATAGTAATAGTATAGATTGACATACTGATATTGATGAATAACAATTATAAACAGGTAGAATGATAAATTGCTAAGTGAAATTCATTTTACCTATGTACTAAAATGAATTTCACTAAACAATTTCTCATACAAATCTTGCAAAACGGACGTTTGAGTCGAATGGCTTCTAAAGTGGTTGTTACAATTTTATTGCACTGTTACCATAAAATGTTATGAATTTTGACGTGAACACAAAATCCTTTTTTATTTTGCTTGCCTTTCAGGAGGCAGGGAAAAGCTGCGCTTGTCATTTTCGACTTTTGTGAACACGACACGTACTGAGCTGTCGTTATGTGGATTGTGCCGTTGTGTGTCGACCCAAATAGCTGAGCCTATTGAAGAGTGCTCCTCGATGATAAAAGGCCTATCTTCATACTTTGCGATATTCAACCCGTACAAGTTACCTGGTCGGCATTGATTCGGTTTGTGGTCGAAAAGTCAAGTATAAGATATTTGTACTGAGATCGATATTTTTAAGTTACTGAATTCTGTATTAAAGTTGTCGGACCCCGCCTGGCCGGGTTCCTATTTCTGCTAGTAGGGTTTAAAGTAAACTAACTTTTTTTTTTATATACAAAACGTGGAAACTCTTGGCCCAAATCTCACCAGATGGAAAGTGATGATTAGGCCGAAGATGGAAGCGAGTTACACCCGGAATCCTCTTACACAGAGGAACTGGCTATCATACCTCTAACTGCCGGAACACAACAATGCTGTTAACATTGTTGTTATGACGACATGATGGTGGTAGCTTGCCAGGCGGACTTAGAACAAGTCCTACCACCAACCAAACCGAGCAAAAAATTTGCCCCCGCTGGGAATCGAACCCGGGACCTCTGGGTCTGAATCAGGTGGTATAACCACGAGACCACGGAGGCGGTTAGTGTCACCTGTTTAGCACCACCCAGGGACCACGTGTAGGGATTCGCTGAAGGGTATTCTCCTACGGACGCGGGTGACTCGGCCCCCAAAACATGAAACTAAGCTATCCGTGTCGGGCTGCCCTAAGTTCCCGAGCTGGCGAGGTTTCTCTTTGTTTAGCGGTTAGATTAAATGTAAGTATTAAATTAAATGTAATACAAAATTATAATAATTAGATCAGAAGAACATTATGCTAAATAAGAATTATACTAAACGATCTAAAAAAAACCCGATTTTTTTACTTTAGTCTTTTTTATTACGCGAAATTGAAATCGACTCCATTCAATTCGTAACTCAATGACGTATATGTGACGTCACATCTAAACAAAACAATGAGAGCTTAGTCTCGTAGACTTGTACTCTGATTGGTCGCCATTTCATTTCAGTTCACAATTTCTCGGAATGAAATCGAGAAATTTTAAACTATCAATTTTGATGCGTAGAAAAGTTCCAAATATTCAGTTGACAATTCATCGAGAGTTTACAAACTCTCAAGTTGTTTAATAATACTACAAAGTTTTCCACTTTTCGGTGACATATATAACAGATACAGAATATCACCCTTTAATATAACTACACACTCCTGTATGTATAGTTTCAACCAGACAAATGGTTACAAACCAGTTTTAGATAAGTACCTGAGTCTTCAGAAAGGGTCTGTAAATACTAGTCTAAATATTATTTGCTAGAAATGTTAGGGTAGAATAGTTATCGCTACGTTTGCCATTTTAATCAATAAATAAAGCTAAACCGCCCAACACGACTAGAAATTCGGTCAGAACTACCACCAATACAGCACACACGCGCAACAAATTATTCATTACACCAACTGCGGCCCACGCAAGATAAATGCGATAGTACAACGTGGTTTCACGTTATTACCTAGATATAAATCTGCTGAACACACCTTCTAAAGCGCTTTCATCTTGGAACAAAGCGAACACCAGTCACGCTGAAAGCGCCACAAAAGCTGTCACGTCTATTTCGGTGTTAGGTACAATTGCGTTATCGCGCTTTGTGTCAGCCAATAGCATTTGCGCTTTTAGTGACAACCTTATCCAAATAGAATTCCGGGTATTGCGGAGCCCAATAAGCTATAAGATTGTAAATAGATTAGTTAAATCAACTTGTTTCTTGCTAGCGGTTTCGTGTGCGTTACCCAGGCCAGATGTTGTCGAAAATGGTCATTTGAATCTTATAGATAATTAGTTTTGCAGATTCTGTAATTGTTGCGCACATTTTTAAATTTGTTGCGCTTATAGTTTTTTAATTATTTCACAAAAACATTTCCTGCTGGGGTAACGTTACCCCAGCCAGACCTTTTTCTTTCTAATGGGAATATTTAAATAATTACTAGCTATAAAATTAGTTGTCTAGATGAAGTAAATGTTGTGCCTTATTTTGTATTTGTTCTTTCATCGGTTGCGAAGTTATTCGAGATTTTTCTGGGGTAACGTTTTTGGTTTTGCTAGATCTTTGAAATGGTTAAGCGGATTCTTATCATATTTTGTACATGGCTTCTTGGGAATTAGTTTAAATTTGTTCTGCAATAAAAAAACCAAAATAATACATAGCTTAAAGGTTATTTCATTAAATAGAAAAACACTTCAATTGGTCCCAGCACTCTCGATAAGAGCTCTAAAGACTTACTTTAAACGTTATTTTAAAGCTTGTAACTGCCTTCAAATGTATGTGAAGTTTCATTAGTATCCTGTAAGTATTTGACAAGTTATGATGATATTGAGTTCTTCACGAGCACGGTCTTGATGCACGCGGTGTTATTTGGCCACTGGATTGGATATATGAACTGAATGTTATGTCAATTATTAGTTTTTTAGTTCAGTTGTATATCAGTAAAATTTCAGCTCAGTACATTGGATAATTAATGAGATAATACGATTAAAGTCATTAGGAAGTGAATGACCGTGGTAACCTGACCAAGTTTAGGTGGTTACGAAAAAGCGAAAACGCAATACATTATGGTACCTTCTAAAATATGTAGGATAGTGTTACAAATTTAGTACAGACATGTACACAAGTTTAAAAAAAAACTACGTGATTATTAAATAATTTTTATTGACAGGTAATATAATCATTTCAATTGAACTTTTAAAGTATTATTAAACTTATACTTAAAAACAATCACAGATTAAAATTACAGATAGTAATTATGCTTTTTTGAAATTTTCTATTATTTTTTAATTAAATTATAGATTTCAGTATACACAGTACACAGTTACAGTTTTTATTTAAATATGCACATATTGGACTGTGTAATGATCACAGACAATAAATAATATACAATGGTTTTTTTCAGTTAACACTAAATTTACGGTGCGTACAAACTATATAACATAACATGTTATATAACATTTTTCATAGTGTGGTCATGTTATTTAACATTGTTGTATAACATTTTACATAGAGTTGTAGTGTTATATAACATGTTACATGGTCTGTACGCACCTTTACGTATGTCTACTAATACCTACTTATATCAATTAAAATCACAGATCAATGGTAATATTAAATGACATCACAATGTAGTAAAATGCTGACAGTTAGTCCTACTGTTTTGTTGTCTCATTTCAAATATCACATTTTTTTCCTAAGTTTAAAAACACAGATCAAAAATAATAAAATTAAGTAATATTAAACTGCAGTCAAATAATTATGTAAGTATTACTTTTAACTCATTACAATCTCAAAAAGTCGACGTGTAAAGGCACATTCTAAAACTTTGTTGGTTTTTGTATAAAAATATCACAGATCATTTTGTAAAATGAGTATCCAAATACGTAAGTAACTTTGTGAAACAAAAGTTGTCATAAACAGAGATCTAGTTGGCGCTCTAGAGAGACCATAAGCGTAGGCAGATTTTGTTGATTCTTACGTCAGTCGATGAAATGGTCATGATTTAGGTCCGCAAATATTGGTCGATGAGAAGATTGCCATTCCATAGTACATCGGTCATCAGAACATCTATAACAAACAAAAAAATTAACTGTTAATATAACATAAAGTTTTATTTACAGCTAAAGGGTTGTCGAATTATAATATGAAAATAGAGGAAAAAGAACAGAGATTCAAAACAATATTGTACCCAATAAATGCCTAGACAAAAAAATACATTATCAACAAACTTATAACACCCCTCTTTTTGCGTCTGGGGTTAAAAATTATATGTTGTCGTCGTCACTATCAGCTAACAAAACTGCTTTTCCTGGTATCAAATTAAAAATTTCACCTAGAAAATATACTTAAGTAACACTATTATAACAACTCGTAACAGAAACTCATAATAAAAAAACGTACAATTTTGTATACGCCCGAGACGTAATCGGGTTGCGGGGGGCAAAAGTCCGAGTAACACACCAATCGCGCGCGATTGGCGCTACCTCATAAAAACGACTTTTGCGAATCTAACAACTTTTGCCAAGTTACGTGTCGGGGACTGTAATAGCGCACGTATTTAGAGCATTTTTATTTACCTACACATTACATTTGTAATAATCTATTTAAGTCATGATCCATAGTAATAAAGATTGAACAGTGGCCAGCAGGTCAACCTACCTAAATCGTAGTAATATATACCTAGCTAGATATAAGTATGTACTCACCGTAGATTGAGAGTTTTACAGACGTAGAGGAGAACGTCAAACGATATTTTTTATAACTTCACCACGCAGCCATAGTCGCCACCACACCCATACGTAGGTATTATGTCGCCATCACCGCGTCCATCATCGCGGCCCACGGCTATTGCTATGTTGCCATTCTGTTTATGCCTACAATAAAAACAAAGAGTACATTTTTTTTGTCTAAATCCTTAATGGGGTTTCAATTGTAGTTTTGCTACCTACATATTTGAAACTCGAATCGTCATCTATTTGCGAGTTTATATCAACGCGAGTGTCGCAACAAGGTAATTATGGATTTCTTAAAGTCTACGTGTCCAAAGAGTTTGTGGAAATAAATAAATACCTACCCGTTGCGGAAGTCCCGACTCCCAACATTGATAACGATAAAAATCGGTCGCTAAGTCATGAATTTCATTAATCATGTTTCAAGTCATATTTTGACAATATACCTATACACAAAAACATTCCACTTGAATCAATCTATCTATTAAAAAAAACTGCTTCAGTATCCGTTGCGTAGTTTTAAAGATCTAAGCAAACAGGGACAGACAAACGGGAAGCGACTTTGTTTTATAGGTACCTACTATGTAGCGAAGGATAAATATGTCGTTATTATTGTTGAGACTTCCAGTCTAGGTAATAATTAAGTACGAAAGAAAAGAAAATAATAAGTTCCTAAATTTAAATATTTAAGCCTTAAAAAAACACAGTTTTAGATAAGTACCTAACAACATGTACATATTAATAATAATTTTGCTACTATTTCTGTAGTTACATTATACAAGCTTACCTTGTTCGTGAATTCATCAAGCAGCCTGTACCATAACTATGATCATCAATAGAAGCACTCCACATTAGCAGTAATTCTATAAATATTTGCAAAAACAGGAAACGGAACTGCCGAAACGCATGCGCACTCTACAAGATGAATTATGTGATTACGGAGCATGTTTAGTGTGATATGCAAACAATGCGCCCCTTCACCCCACCCCTTCCGCGTCCCACCGAACGACATGTTATTTTCATCAGTGATTTTTGATAAGTTTGTGCAACTGGAAGATAATAATAATGTTTTCATAGTACAGATATTATTATATTATTAATGTATTTAACAGTGTACGCGTCTGTACCGAAATTGTAAGGTGTATTATACTAAACATTTCAAAAGATAGTATAATGTTCTGCGTTTTCGCTTTTTCGTAACCACCTAAACTTGGTCGGGTTACCACGGTCATTCACTTCCTGATGACTTTAATCGTATTATCTCATTAATTATCCAATGTACTGAGCTGAAATTTTACTGATATACAACTGAACTAAAAAACTAATAATTGACATAACATTCAGTTCATATATCCAATCCAGTGGCCAAATAACACCGCGCGCATCAAGACCGTGCTCGTGAAGAACTCAATATCATCATAACTTGTTAAATACTTACAGGATACTAATGAAACTTCACATACATTTGAAAGCAGTTACAAGCTTTAAAATAACGTTTAAAGTAAGTCTTTAGAGCTCTTATCGAGAGTGCTGGGACCAATTGAAGTGTTTTTCTATTTAATGAAATAACCTTTAAGCTATGTATTATTTTGTTTTTTTTATTGCAGAACAAATTTAAACTAATTCCTAAGAAGCCATGTACAAAATATGATAAGAATCCGCTTAACCATTTCAAAGATCTAGCAAAACCAAAAACGTTACCCCAGCAAAATCTCGAATAACTTCGCAACCGATGAAAGAACAAATACAAAATAAGGCACAACATTTACTTCATCTAGACAACTAATTTTATAGCTAGTAATTATTTAAATATTCCCATTAGAAAGAAAAAGGTCTGGCTGGGGTAACGTTACCCCAGCAGGAAATGTTTTTGTGAAATAATTAAAAAACTATAAGCGCAACAAATTTAAAAATGTGCGCAACAATTACAGAAGCCGCAAAACTAATTATCTATGAGATTCAAATGACCATTTTCGACAACATCTGGCCTGGGTAACGGACACAGCGGTTTCAGGTAAATATCCCAAGGGAATGTACCCTGGGCAGGAAGTCTCGACATAGTTACTGATCGCCTATTTATAGCGAACGAAATTCGGTAAAGTCACCCGTGCACAATCAATTTCATATGCGATTTACGATCAAAATCACAGATCTGAGTCCCAATTCTCCTAATTTTCACATTCGCATCGCATTCGCATCTCAATATGTCAAAAATGTATGAAAATTAAGGCTTTTTGACAGTTTACGATTGACATGCGAATGTGAAAGTTGTTTAAAAATTAGTTAAATTGACCCTCTGATCCGTAGCCTTACCGAACTTCGGTCACTATAAATAGGCGATCGGTAACTAGGTATGTCGAGACTTCCCGCTCAGGGATGAAAAGTATCCTATATATTCAAGAACATAGTCTACCCGTGTGCCAAGGTTCATATTGTACATATAATATCCGTTTAGCCATTAAGGAGTGAGCAGGTAACAAACAGACGAACGAATAACTTTCGCATTTATAATATAAGTTTGAATCTGCCTAGCTTATTCTTAATATTTAAGGTTAGCTTCCAGTATAGCAAGGAATATAGTAAGACTATAATAGTAGGCTAGATAGAAATTCTTTGTTTACTGAAAATCTTAAATTGTATCTTGAAAATTTCATCCATATCATTGTATCTCAAAATGAAAGATAAATCGATAAAATCTTTTTTTATTTAGTATCCGGTGGACACGTTAGAGAATGTTTAATATTTTACCCAACTGATAACGGGATGGTTTAGCGGTTTTACCTTAGCCAGGAAAGGTATTTCACCTTCACATAAAATTATGACATTTTCCTCTTATGGCTGAAGCCCGGTTATACACGAAAATCAGATACCGTTGAGAATATTAAATGTTCTGCTCATTTTTTAAACGCTCATCCTTTTCATTGTAGATTTAGAGTCACCTTAGTATCTTTCGTCTATGGAGACGAGAGATACTTAGATTACTATTATTATGGCTCGCAGACCCAAAATAGGTATATTTTATGTTGTCGAACGCAGGAGTACCTGAGCAATAAAACTTATCTACAATGACAAAGTTCCAAATATTCGGTTAAGTTAGCTTTTCTTCAAAGGAAACCATGCTATATGATCAACTATGCTGATATTAGCAGGTTTATTCATAAAAAAACGATAATCATTTTTAATTTCTCTTCTTAAATTCATATTTCCTATACAAAATTTTAATAAAACATAGGTATACTAAGTTTTTAAACTAGGTAAGTAAGCGGTGCATAATATTGTGTGGTTTATAAAAACCAGCTTTTTTAAAGCCTCGTACGACTTTTTTTAAATAAGAAAAAAATAATTGTCTTTGATGCTCTTTTTTTGCATTCATATAAAATCGTATATTTACTGTAACAGTAAACGTGTTAAATGCGGACCTCTTTCATTCTTCGCTACGTTTCTTATTGAGTTAGGCGGGGTGAAAAGCCAATTTACTTGATTGAGTTATATCCACTGGCTTATCGAATTGCTCAATAGAAAAACCTTAATCCCATGTCTGAAAAGGTTTAACAGTTTTCTCAATAGAAGAAAACAAAATTCTTTTAAAATCCATTTAATGATGAGACTAAATAAATATCAATTACTTTAATTTTATATTTACAACTTAAAACTATTTACATTCAATTATCTGTACAAAATGTTTCAGAGATATTTTACACTCAACTTATTTAGACAGTCTCGCAAAACTTCGTAACCGACTGTATCTTGCAAAAGTATTTACAATTTCAGATAAATAATTATAATTTTACGAGGAACCAAACAAAACTTAGGTGGGTAATGTATTCGAAGAGCCTTGATATAAGGTTGCGCGAAGTGATAAGCGTAAGCGGGACGGCGGCAGAACGCGGTGCTCGCTCGTCCGCCATGACACTTGACGCAACTACGATGCGGCGGCCGCTAGACCCGTCGCTTCTAGTCTCGTCCGCTGCTGAAACGCTGCTGACCTCCGGAGGCACGCAGTTTGGAGGCTTTTCCTGCTGTAAATAATAAATTTTCTGTCAGATACACCCTACAGTATTTTATTTACATAATTTATTCGTCGCCTATAAAGTTATTACAGAATTAGGTGTCCCAAGTTTTTTATTGAAGAAGTGTGGCAATTTATGAAACAATAGTGACGTGACGGCACAAAACTTCTACACAATACGATAAAAACTTGAACACTTCCCTAATTTTTCTTTTGTCTGAAATTTATTTATGGTAAAATATTGGGCTTCTAGTAGAAATATTCATGAACAAGGAAAAGTTCTTTTTTCTTTGTTAGATGCTCACCGGTGGTTGGGTAAAGTTGACTTTTTCTTGACATCTCCGTGACTGATGGGCGATGCAGGCAGCATACGCTATGGCATGAGGGATGTAGCTTTGTTCTACTACCCCCGCGAACAGAATTGTAGCCATTGGACCTAGGTAGAAGAAATTTCAGATATAGTATGTTTTTTTTTCATGTTTTTATCACAACTGATATTTCTTTATACAAAAATCTTACCTAGAGCCCAAATCGGTACATCTTCTCCACCATGAGTTGCCCACTGCCTTGGAACAGCAGCTGCATGAACAGCATCAGCCGAAGCCGCAGCAGAGGCTGTTGTATTCAATGGCAGAGCCCTTGGTTCCGAATGACCAGGACCAGTCCCATACAACAATGTAGTATACCGCAAGCCATCGATATCTGAGACCACAGTATCCGCACCTAAATACAAAACACACTTCAAACTTCTTGAAGAACTTTAAATCTCTGTACAAATACTTTAAAGCCACAAAAACCTCGAAGCTAAAACAATCTTTAATTTATTTCCAGAACTCTAAGCTGCAATTTCAATGGCGGCGAAGCCATTAGCCATCAATGCGGTTTAGAGGATATCATGTAAACGAAAAACGTTTGGCACACGACTTCAATTAGCAACTTTTGTAGTCTGTGCCAAATGTCGCTTGTTTGTGTACGTATTTGGCTTCTATTATCTACATTTCAACTTATGTATTAAATAGGGAATTGGCTAGAATATAATGTATTTTAATTTTCTGTTTAGTTTGTTACCTAAAACTGGGTGTCCTCTAGGCGTCGCCTGCCCGCCGAAAGTCATTACATGACCGTGATCGGCGGTGACGACGATCAAAGTTTCAGCGGGATTAACCCTCTCTAATGCTGCCAACAGTGCGGTTTCTAACTCCAAAGTCTCGTCAAGAGCTCTATATGGATTGTTGTAGTGATGAGCATGATCTATCCTTCCACCTACGCATGAAAACAAGGGCGTTACAGTGAAGCTTTGTGTTAAATTAAAATAAGAAAAGATAAAACAGTAGAAACACGTAGGTATAATAACAAACTCAAAACATGTACAAAAATACTGTAAAGCAAAAAATCATCAATCAATCAATTAATAATCAATTTATTCGCAGTAAGTGTTGGTACAATTTGCGTCATCATAAATAATTATCGATCATGATCATGTTTATTAACAACGAATATCACTGAATATTAAAGGTTTCACGAACCAAATAATAGCAACATCAAAGTTTAACGATGAAAAATAATAGCATACCTTCAATGAGAAGAAAAAATCCTTTGTCATTTTTGGTTAAAATTGACAAGGCGGCTCTAGTCATATCAGCTAAGGACGGATCGTCCGCTTTTACAGCAGAAGTCGCGCTCGCTCCCTCCTCCGCATCCGCTACCGCTCCTCGCTCCGCATTGAAGTCCATGTGCGAGTATTCGAAAAGACCTGTTTTAAAAATAGAAACGTATTTTCTAAAGCTCGTCGTTTTATTTACAAAAAGAAGATATTTCCAGGCAGTAACATCATTAAGCGCTTTAACACTATTTAAATGTATAATTTTATACGGAACTAACGCTTCGCTGTTGCTGACAAATGGATGTTATTGTCACATTCGTATGTGTATGTGTATTCGTATTCGTTCGTTGTCTCACAAAAGAAAAATATTAAAGCTGAGATGAAGTTAGTTACTTTGAAAAACATAAAGCTCTGAAAAGTTGACCACAATTTTATAAACGAGTATCGGACAACATTAAGAGTACTTACTTACGTGACAGATTAATTAAAATACTAAGAAGTGTGGTTAACAATACAATTTTTGAATTAAGGTGGTTGGTAACAGCATAATCCATATTTGAAATGCAAATGCTACTTTATGTCGGGCGGGTGAGATTAAAAAGGATTCAAATGGGATTACACAACGAGGCCGCACTGATGATAATGTAAACTTTGTAAACGTAATCTGGGCGAATGTAAATATTTTATAAACTCCGCCAAAGGGACCGGAAACATTTTTGGTCCAACTTTTCTTAAACCAAATGCTGACTTCCACACCCCTGTTGTCTTTCCTATATTAATTTTCCAAGGGAAATTCATTACGTTTATCGTTTCCTGATCTTTGCGATTCCAGGGAAAGTTAAGTGTTTTTCAAAAGACGGGATTGCTTTGTAAAGTTTTTAATAAAAACTTACAGGAGTTTTGGTAAGTTGAGGATTAGAAATGGCTTACTTAGACGACAATAGTTTAAGCTGGGATAAGAAGGAAATCACTTTTAATACTGTTCAAAATGCCAATCTTGGTATATCAAAAATTTAATTAACCAGAACACCGCTATGTTGGTCACGTCAAATTTTAATTAAAAGCGTTAATCGATCTTTCCAAAGGTAAACTTTTGTTCGCTTAACAATTTCATTAATACTATGGCTATGCCGGCGTCCCAGAATAATAGCTAGCTGAGCTGCTACAAATTACTAAGCTACAATTGAGTAGATATTTTAGTAAATAAAATTATTGGGTCAGCTCCAACTCTAACCTGAAGACCATAGCGGGAGGTACGACTCTCCTTTGTTAGGGGATGTTGTTCGGAGGTGTATCTCTAACAACATCCTTGTCTCTAAAAAGATTAGGTATAAGTTTACTGACAAAATGTTTGCTATGCAAGTAAATATAGTGCAATTGTGAACTAAGGCACCGACATGACATGTCAAAAAATTGTATAAATAAAAATTAATTAAAAACATTTGATTCTTCTATTTGTGTTGATTTCTACTCATTGAATTAAGAGTAAAAAGTGTTGTTATATCATTCTTGTACACCGAATTACACGGTTTTCTGTTCGTGAAGTTTTGTGTTTCGAAATTTATATTCCCAAACATAAGTCGAGTTGATGTGAATTGACTATTTTATCGATTATCGTGAGCTGCTGTTATGGATACACCTAAGGCAGTGCTGCCGCTGAATATATGATTTGGCACAACGCAAACAGACGACAGACTGCTACGAAAGAGCGGGTTCCGGACGCCGCGCCGGGACCGCGCGTTGCCCAGCAACGGTATCCAGGGCGCTGCACGCTGCACCGACTCGTCGTGGCGCTCCAGGCCCTCAGCGCGACTGCGCGCGACGCGCGGGCTAACGTCAGGCGCTGTCACCAGTTGACATTTTTAATTGTGTTTTTTCGTATATTTTATTTTTTAGGTATTTAATTGTATTTGTTTAGGTGTGTCAGTGTATATATATGTTTCGCGGTAGCAGTGATGTGTTGCAAGTTAGTGCCGGTCAACCTTCGACATCACTAGATATCTTGGAGAGGTGTCCTCTGTGCACCCAGGCACGATTTTTTAAAGGTAAGCGGGGTCTGAATGTGCATATTGGGAAGGTGCATAAATCTCAAAATGCACTCACTTCAGACCCTGTCATTTCACCTACACCAGTTACATCCTTTGACCCGTTTTGGAAAACTCTTGCAAAATTCAAAAACTCTGTACCTGTTTTAAAACGAGTTCCCCGCGGCGCTAGACCTCTAGTGGCGCAACACTTAGCAGGATGCGTTCGCCGTGCCACCCGGGAGAACTCGCAAAGTGCCTGGGAACATCTTCTCACTTTCCCCTACCGAATTTTACATGTTAATAAGAATTTGGCAACCACAAAAACTTTGACAGCACAAATTAAAGAAAACTGTAACGTTTCGGCCCATAATTTGGAACCAAAATTTTCGACACAGAGGTTTACCTCTTTAAGAGGTATTTCCCATGTGGTCGAATCTAAATTAGGGGAAGGTGACATTAGCGGAGCAGCCAGGATTCTTTTTAGTAGTGATGTGGTGGCTCCCTGTTCTCCAGATACTCTCGCAGCTCTGGAGAGCAAACATCCTGCCCCAGCGGATGATCTTTCTTTTCCCGACCCCCCTGATTCGGACATTCACTCCCTCACCATTACAGGTCGAGAGGTGGTCACAGCCGTTTGCTCCTTCCGAAGTGGATCTGCTGGCGGCCTCGACGGCCTAAGTCCTCAACACCTAAAGGACCTTACCTGTTCAGGCGCCGGGGAAGCTGGTGAGCTACTTTTGAAGGAGCTCACGGCTCTGATTAACCTCATGCTCTCCGGCAAGGTGAACGAGGCCGTCATCGACGTCTTGTATGGAGCTAACTTATGTGCCCTACGCAAGAGAGATGGCGGGATTCGTCCCATTGCCGTGGGAACAACTTACCGTCGTATGGCAGCCAAGATTTGTTGTAAATTTTATGGTGAGGTCGTTTCGAAAAAATTTCAGCCCCTTCAGTTGGGTTACGGTTCCAAAGGGGGCTGTGAGGCTGCCGTACACGCATTGTCGACCTACGTAAATTCTGGCAAAGGAGAGGTCATTCTGAAGGTTGACATCAAAAATGCTTTTAATTCTGTTAATAGGGACACCTTGCTGGCAGAATCTAAAAAAGAAATACCTCAAATTTTCAGTTTTCTTTGGCAATGCTATAGACAACCATCTAAATTACTTTACCAGGACAACCTTTTGGAATCCGCTGTTGGCTGTCAACAAGGTGATCCCCTCGGGCCAGTGATCTTTAGTTTAGCTATTCATCCAATTATTCGAAAGCTAAATTCAAAATTTAATGTTTGGTATCTCGATGATGGAACCCTTGGTGGCGATGTAATTTCGGTATTAGATGATCTACAATTTTTAAAAACTCAGTTTCATTCCATAGGACTTGATCTGAATTTTTCTAAATGTGAATTATTTTTATCTGACAGTTCTGACCGACAACTCATTCTTTCAAAATTCAACGCAATAGCCCCTGAAATCAAAATAATGGATAAAAGCTCTCTTCGCCTCCTTGGGTCGCCAATCTTTGAGAATTCTTTTCCTAATTTTGTTGATGAAAAAATTCAAAATTTCAATGATGTTTCGGAAAGATTGTCAAAAATTAACATGCATTCGGCCATCACCATAATTCGCTACTGCTGTTTCGGCCCTAAATTATCATATTTTCTTCGTGCTTCCCATCTATGGAAGCACCCTCACCTTCTGGAAAAAATGGACGAAATTATAAAGCAAACGCTGTCATCAATTTTAAATGTGGCCATGGACGACCGAGTTTGGGCTCAAGCCACTCTACCCATCCGCATGGGAGGCCTTGGCGTCCGCAAAATTACCAGTATTAGTTTACCGGCTTTTATATCCTCGGTTCACGGCACTGAAAAATTAGTCAGGAATATCCTAGCTTCTACACTGACTGATTTTGATGTGCCGTACTTTACCGAGGCTATAAATGCCTGGAGACTCGCTTGCCCGAATCAAAATTTACCCGACAACCCATCATACCAGAGACAGTGGGATGAGCCGCTCTGCAGAGGAGTTCAGAATAACCTAATTGCCTCTGCTTCCACTTCTGCGGAGCGTGCACGCCTGCTGGCTGTGGGTGAGTGGGAGTCGGGCCTCTGGCTTCACGCACTACCGTCGTCGAACATAGGCACCTTGTTCGACGATACTACTTTCCGCCTCGCTGCTTCCCTTCGCTTAGGCGCATCCTGTTGTTCTCCTCATCGCTGCCACTGTGGCGAAGCTGTCAACAGCCTCGGGCACCACGGCCTGTCATGCAGTCGAAGTGCGGGTCGCATAGCACGGCACGCAAATATCAACGACATTATCCGACGTGCTCTTGTCGCCGTCGGCGTGCCAGCCGTATTAGAACCCATTGGCCTGGCACGCGACGATGGCAAAAGACCGGACGGTATGTCTTTATTTCCATGGAAGATGGGTAGGCCTTTAGTGTGGGACGCTACTTGTGTCGATACTCTTGCGCTATCCCATCTTCCTAGCTCGTCGTGCTGTGCTGGTTCTGCGGCTTCGGCTGCTGAAAACCTCAAACGGCGGAAATATAGTAACCTTATTGGCAACTACATTTTTGAGCCGTTTGGGGTTGAAACTCTTGGACCGTGGGGTCCGAGTGCTCACGTTCTATTTAAAGATCTTGCAAAACGCTTAGTTGACGCTTCGCGTGACCCAAGAGCTGGCTTTTATCTTGGACAGAGGATAAGCATTGCCATACAACGTGGCAATGCAGCCAGTCTTTTGGGCTCACTTCCAGTCGATAGCGATGGGGACGAATTTTTTGATGCCATTTTTTAGTTAGGAGTTTTTTTTTTTTTCTATTTTAAGTGTATATAGTTTGTTCTTTAAATACATTAAATTAGCAAATAAATAAATCAGTAAATAAAAAAAATCAGTGTTATTAGGCAACTAACTCACCAAAGACTTCTTCTTAACAACTAGTGGAATTAACCTGTTTATTTATACATTTTAATTTATATGCCTTCATTGTATACGGGTTTAAAATGGGGCTCACCCGAAACAGGCTTTGTGGACACTCAAATTGCTGAGTAAGCTTTAACCCTTAAACAAACCCGACAAAGCACACAAAAGGGAGCACTTTCTTAAATAATCCGGCGGTAGGTGAGGCGTTTTAGAAAATTTGTATAAAAACGCAGTTTCGTAAAAGTAATGGCTCTTAAACTGACGGTTTTAGCCATAATTTAAAGACATAATAACGAGTTTTTAGGTAGTTTTCCCGGAAGTTAAAGGTTTATGTGGGAGTAATATTTTCCCCTAATAACGCTGAAGTTTCGGTATCTATTATAATCGCGAAATAACCTTTGATATTTACCTTGCCTTTGTGTCAAAATGGAACTGTAATTTTTTCTGGAAATATACCGGTGAAAACTTAATTATCCGACCTGAATAAAACGAATGAATTGATGTCACTAGTTTCCCACCGATATTTTTCTTTGTAGGTTGTGATTAACACTGGTTCGGCACGACGAAAATAAACGAAAATTTTCAATATCGAAAGAGCTTCGGCTACCCTTCGGCCTTTGGTCTTTTTATAGTCTCACATTTTGCCCTGTATAGTGTATCGAATATCATGATTTATATCTCATTCACATCTTATAAACAGACCTTGCTAGTATGAATGACTTTTTCTTGGCTGTTAGATACCCCAGCCATTACACTCCGCCCGTCACTTTTACTCCAATATTGCGGCCTTGGCGTGAATTATGTAAATCAGTGGCCATCTTTTGATCGCATTAGACTTTTGACATTGAAGTTCAGAATGTTTGGTGACAAATTTTTGTCTTTTTTAACCGACTTCCCAAAAAGGAGGAGGTTCTCAATTCGGTTGTATGTTTTTTTTTTGTCTACAAAGTTAAGTTTAATCGTCTGTATAGGGCTTACGTTTATTTACGCAACCGATTGGACCAAAATATATACGAAAACAGTTGACCGTACAACCGAGCGCTCAGAATTTACTGGGAATCGATTTTCACACTTATTGAAAAGCATAGTGGGAGCAGACACGTTTGCATAGTACTTAAAATTGAATCTATAAGTCAAATGATTGTGAATAGAGAAGCGCTTCTGCAATTCAACGACCCGCTGCGCGAATATCTTCACTGGAATTTAGCCACAATTTAAATGTGAATGACTGCTTTCAAATAAGTGCACTTGGATGATCAAACGTCTGATAGTGGATATCTTCAATTATTGGCCAATTTGATTTATAGTTTTGACTAACTAAATCATTTAGAGAAAGCTATACTTATTTAGAAAGACTGCGTGTAAATTTTGATAAAACTCGCAGATACCAGAAAACCATAATAAAAATAGGGATAAATCCTACACACAGGCATTCGATAAGGGTGCCTGTCCATTACAGCGGAGCGAAATATCGGAGCGGAGATACAAACAAAAAATTACCAATCATGTCAGTCAAAATGTCGGTGACTCACGTGGTACGGAGATCTTACGCTTTTTCATTGTTTAAAATTTTTGCGTTTCTCAGCTTGACGGTTTGACGGATTTTCAAATTTATGTACACTCGGTTGGTCTGAGAATAGGTCGTAGGGTTCATTTTTTTTGGCAAAACAACGTTTGCCCGTTCAGCTAGTATTAATATATAATACTGTTGTTGTACTTACCCAACAAATAATCCACTGTTCTCGGATCTAACTTCGCAAGTTGTTCTCTTGTATGAATGTATTGAGCTCGCAATCGCCGCCTCTTCTTTTCTCTTGCCCAATCTTCTGCTAAGTTTCTTCCATCCAGTCTTCTTCCTTCTCGGTTTGGATGCTCGGGATCTGGAGTTACAGTCGGAAGAAAATGTCTTCTACCACCTCCCATTATAACCTGTCCAAAACAAACAAATTATGAAATCATTTTTATACTATGTCAGAAAAAAAATATGTTTCGTTTTGGAGAATTTCATCACGTATATAAATAATAAACAATAACGTAAATCACTGTTTACATTACAGTTAATAAACGTTTCGGAATAGCGATAATTATTTTGAAATTTCACATGAACCTTTAATATGGTGTTATTTAAATTACTGACGAGATTAAACTAAAAGATCGAAATTTATAATTGTGCCCGAGATATACAAATTCAAACTAAAAGATTTCATTAAAACTAGTGTGTGTTCCACTGTATTGTTAAGGGATCAATCTGTGATAGTAAAAACGCAAAAACGGTCACAATTTGTTAGACACAGAACCTACTCTATATTAATATGTAATTTTCATAAACAAACCTGATCAATCTTCTCAAGAAACTGTATTGTTATACATTCTATTTACATTTCAGTACATACGTTTAATTTCAAAATGTTTATATTATGTACGTTTTTTTAAATTTTTGCCTATATTCATCCTGTCATATTGTAGTATGTCATAAAGTATTTTCGACTCTGGATTAGAGACGAAAATACTTTCTCCAATTTGACTTTTGACGTATTTAAAGGCTATAAAACTCAGAATGTACGATGTCTCCGGTTAGACATTTTTAGGCTACACCTATTTGATTGAAATTTAGAGAAACTGCAATATTTCGTTAGAATTTTTCAAACCAAGTGAAGTAATTTTAGGCATAATATTTTTCACGTTTCTACTACAACATGGTACCATGATCCCTATTCAGAGAATTTTTATTGTTTATCCCCATCGCTTTTATTGTTTATTGTACCTTTCTTTACTCTTTAAGCCTTCTATCTTAACAGACAAACTGTACAAAATAAACTGTAGCAAAATAAAAATAAAACAGATAAACAAAAAAAGCAAAGACTAATGAACTGTAAAGTCATAAAACCCAGCTGACATGCCAAAAAAACAAACACTCCGTTGATATGCCAAACAATGCCAACGTACTCTCAACTAATTATCATCACTCACTAATTTTCAAAATGAGCTTTTTCACAATTTCAGGATTCAGTTTAACTCATCTCCCGAGAGCGATTAAAAAATAAGAGATTCTTACTTTTGTAGGTACTTTTAAAAATTTAAGCAAAAACTCTTCCTTTTCTTAAGGCGCATCGCAAGTTCCTCCCCTAAGCTTTAATTTAACAAAACATTGCGCTCTGTTTTGTTTCGAAAATATTTTCGAGGACATGAACTTTGCTAAATTAGTGCGCATTTTACATGAAAATTATACGGGCAGATTATGTAAAAAGATACACGTAAATGTGCTTATTTTGATGCAAATATAAGACTTTTATACTTGCTTATAATGTTTGCTTCTTTAGAGATTTTTAATAGTTCATAACGTTTTAATCTTAGATAAAATTTTAAGGGAGTGGCTATCAAAAGGACATTTGGCCTTTGAATCAGATTTTTATTTCTGTAGCAAAGAAAATGGCGAGTCTGACATGCAGTCTTACTAAGGCGTATTGTGTGATCTAGTGATTCGGTTCTGGCACCAAAGAAGCAGTCATTCTATGTAGAACTGGTATTACGTAACTGATTAGACTGGAAGCCGACATGATACAGTTTTGAAAAGGTATTCGAAGAGCAAAAAAAATGACACCTAGTCTTATTTGTATTCTTTGGCACATTTTTTTTCGTTATGTACAAAAGTTGCATTGGTAGTTCGAATACCTTTTCGGGGCCTGTCTAGCCAAGGTGACATTCATCAGTGAAAAAAATTGACGAAATGTCAAAATATAAGGAATTTATCATAAGTCATTCCGGTAGCGCTTGGACTTTTGAAGATGGATTTCACTGATAATAAAATATCACATTATTTAGAGCTCTTGGAGTAATTTAGGGTATCAGAGGAGGTATAGCAACACTAGACGAGGTCCAGGTAAAATGTACCGGCAGACATGCATGTTATTGTATTTCGCTAACAGTAGCCGATACTGATTTTTTTATTTTCTAAACATAATGTGATGTGGTCCAAACTAGCCTGCGTTCCGCTTTACCATACTTTCCGATACTTACATTTATACTCCTCCCCGGCTCATTCTCTACAAGCTGCATGGCTATATCCTTGCAGTCTTTCCTGACGGTGGGGGGTACTCTGCTGTCATCTTCCCAGTATCTGGACGGCGCATGCGCATATAATGCCGCGGGAGTCGCGTGCGTTATACGGGCTGTTGTCACGATGCCACTGGATTTACCTGGACAATCAAATTTAGAGTATTTACAGATATGTTTACCTATTTTAATTTACTAGCTTCTTTACTTTTCCCAAGGCCTTACAGGAAGCGTATTTTTATTCTTGTTGAAATAGCACACAGCGGTATAACAGCTTTCTACCAGGGAAAAAATTCAAGATAATGCTCTTTTTAATAATACTTTTGGACAAAAACAAATAATTGAACTTCTTATTATTGCCTAATTTAGATTCTAGTTACCTAAGTAACTACTTACTACGATACTTTTGTTAATTTTTTGATGACACATTCGAAATCTCCGTTTGTCAGTTATAGTTAGGTATTGAGTATTAATACCCACTTATAACTATCGTCCTTTTAAAAGGACGGCGCATAAACAAAAATCTTGTGATTAATGTGGGTAAAGTAAACAAAAATTTTTGGTGACGTTTGAAAGTTGGATTGTGTGGCAGTACAATATAAGTATTGTGAGTGGTATAACGCATTATTATTAATCAGTTTTAAAGCTTTTATTTCACGTTAAATTTATCATGAGTGATATGAGGTGAGTTATTTTTATTATTATTAAAATTCAGTTTTTTCGACAATGAATAATAAAACCTTCACTTCTCTTCTAGGTGAATTGAATGAAATATAAGTACCAACTGCCATTTTTTATACTTTTTTTTGGCAAAACTTTTGGTGTCTTTTTAAAGCCCAATAGTAATATCTACTACTAGTTGATACAAGAAAATGTTTTGTTTTGTCAGGAGAGTTTTTGGAAGAGGATGGGAGTCGCAACTGCATAACATCATGGAAGAATTGTAATTTGATGAGGAAGCTCCTATTCCTGACAGCATCACATTTTTTCCACCAGAAAATTGTAATGCTGATGTCACCGACAAAGATTCTGGGGACGAAAACCAAGTCCACATAAAGAAATTACCTGGCACTCAACTTAGGACTCCAGCTCAAGTTCATTATATGAATTTGACAGACGGTAGTGACAGTGAAGACGAAATAAGTCTAGCTCAAGTTGCCAAAAGAATGCGCATCAGAATTTCCAATCCTTCGATTGAAAATCAGTTACCTGACGACGAACCAACAACACCCTCAACTTCCACAAGCGTCACAATACCAAAAACTAAACAGTATAACTGGATTACAAGAGATATAACGTCCAATGTTTAGACCATGGGCCAGAATGCAGCAAGTTGCAAGACAGCAACAAGAGCTGAAGAAATTATTGTGTGTAAGTGGAATGATAATAGTGTTGTAACAGTGACTTCTAATGCTGCTAAAGTTTTACCACTGAGCAAAGTAAAACGCTTTTCACAACATGAGAAAAGATATGTACAAGTCGACCAGCCAGCCGTGATAAAGGTGTATAATGAAAACATGGGAGGTGTAGACAGGTCAGACCAAAATATTGGTTTATACCGAACATCGATACGAGGAAAAAATGGTATTTCCCATTGATATGTCACGCACTAGACATGGCAGTTCAAAATGCTTGGCAACTATACCACATCGATGGCGGAGATTTCGATCATTTGCAATTTCAAATAATAAATAATAAATAAATAATAAATACGTGTGAAGTTCTAGTACATCCGAAAGAATGTTTTGAAACATACCATACGAAATATATTTTTTTTCAAGTATTTATTTAATATTTTCAATATCTTTACTTTTTTCATGATTTTAAGTAATAAATAAACGATACTAAAGACACTTCGTCATTTATTTTGATTTACTTGAATAAAGTAGTACATATTACTAATGTCCTTTTAAAAGAACACCAATTTCCCGGTTTCCCAACAGGTATTTTTTTTTTTTGCATTTTTCGTAGTGATCTGATTATACAAGGATACATATATCTGAATTTCATTGCAATCAGATACAAAAAGTCTATTCAGTAACAAGTGGGATTAGTAATCGTTATTATTTCATTGACTATTTATATACTTAATAGATTATTAAAGTCAATATTAATGATATTTTAACGAATTAAAGAGAAGTGCAAGTTAATTATCCCTTCTGCTCAATTAGACACAGCTATTTAAAAGTATTGTATTGTATTTGCGAGGTCAATTAAAAAGTCAAAATTGAACCCCTATTATGTTTATTACAAAACGAAAAAGATAAAAGACTATAGTAAAAAAACTTAGCTTTTCACGCACATTTAAGCCCCAAAATACTATAAATATATAAAGAGAGAAGACTGAATATTTTAGAGAACCTTGAACAATGAACATTAGAAAGCCTATTTCGTAGATGCTCAACTGTTTATATAAACCGTAAACTTAGCTTTCAGTCGCTTCTAGGTTTATGATTATGATCTAAAGAGTTTAGTGAATGTGGCGTGTCGTACGAAATAGAAATTGTGTAGCGGGGCTTAGGTATAAAATGTTGATCGGTCGCATTTCATTACATAACTAAAAGCTTTAAAATATTTCAATATACTATGGAGATGGTTATATCGTCTCCAAAGTCAAATCGGCAGTTGCTCTATTTCAGATACTGGTGCTCAGTAGCATTCCGTTAAATGACAGCCGACCCCACCATACGGGGGAAAAGGTAAGACAACTTTATTGTTTGATTTGAACTCAGAAAATGAACTCTAAGTACATAAGTACCCATAGTTTTTAATTTTTCTTGAAAAACAACATTTTATGGACTAAAACCAACTACAAAATCACTACACATAATATGTCTAGAAAGGTAATAAACTCAAACTCTATCCTCACAATGGCACACAACACATCCTATAACTAGATATAGCATGGCTGAGATATGTCCACACACTTGTCCATTGAGTGAGAGTCCATCGAGGCGAATGCGCCACACAATAGCACTCGACGTAACTATTGCACCCATATTTTACCAGTGCGACAATTTTCTCTCACTCAGGACGTTTCGTTGAGTGTTTGATATTAATGTTTGGGGCTTCAGAATAATAATAATTTTTTTGTTTTAATATTACGCTTCTCTCTCATCTCAGCAAACAAAGCCCCCCCGTCGACACTTAGATTTTTTTTTCAAAGTTGCGGCGCACGGTTTTACATGCATATACACTGGTCCACAATTTTGTGGTTTTATGCGTAGCTACTATATAATTAAAATTATCATAAATCAACTGATTCCTCTCATAAACATGCAAATAATAGCATTATTTGTGGTCTGACATATTGATTGGGCTTGGTGGAAATTCTTGGAGCCACGTTAAAGTATCTGTATTTTTTGTTGTTATTACCAAATAATTTGATACTTGTATTTTGTTGATTTATATGTTTTTTGTCCCTTTGTTCATTTTACCATTTTTATAAATATGAACGTACAAGTAAAACAATCACGCCTAAACAGCTTGGGACAAAGTTTCGGCATACGACCGCGGTTACATGACCTGCAAAAGACAACGGATACTTTTTGTCCCAGTAGTAAATTCTCGTAGGATTCCCAATTCCACTTAGACGAAACCGCTGGTAAAAGCTTGTTTCAAATAAAAGAACAAAACAATTTGATTCCTTCCCTTGAGATACATTACATAACAAACATTATTGAAAACGTTACCTACTTGATAAAATGAATGATATCTTCAATTCGTCTACTGTACTCCCTTGGGTAAATATCATTGTTATTGGATAGTTTTCTTCTGAAGGCAAAAGATACACAGAATTCCTTATGGAAGGTATAATAAAATATTGTTTTGTGACGTCATTCATAAGTGACAGGCACAAGGTTGGCGGGAAATCGAGGTCAGATTCGGAATACAAAAACTTGGCTGAATAGAAACCTGTGTCTAGAAATTGGAGATAATATTTCTGGGAAAATGTTTCAATCAACTGTTTCAGGGTTTTTTTAAAGAAAACCTTGATGTGATTTGGTAGGCGTTTAAATTATATTTTTACACGGACCGAAATAATAACCTCCATTACCACATCAGATTCTGCATAAGCTAAATCAATCTTAATATATAAAGTTATTCCTTTACTGAGTGAGTGAGTGATTGACAGACAGACAACGCACAGCCAAAACTACCGGTCCTAGAAAGCTGAAATTTGGCATACAGGTTTCTTGGGGAGTTTTGGGGAGCACTAAGAGACGTAAGAGATAATTTCCCGAAATTATTACGAAAAGGAGATATGTACATACGGAGTCGCGCTATGTTAGTCAGATACCCATGCAATATCGGTCATTGACCCAAATATACATTAGTTGACTTTCTAAATATAAAAACAGAAATTATGAGATAAAGCTGTCCTGAATCGACTTCTATCGTGATCCTTTACGTTGTCTAGAAATAAGAAACGGTTCATAATTTATTGTTTGAGTAGTAGTAGTCTACGAAGGCATGTTAGGAAAAACTCAATAAAACTTTATTGCACGTTTAACTGTCATAAAATTTAGTTTTAATAAAGAGTTAACATATTAATTATTTGTTTACAAAAGGTTATCGCTGGAATTACTTTTCATAGACTGGAAGACTAACTATTTTCAAGCGCCGTATGTCACCTTTAATCGCAAAAAATTCACGGTTCCTTTCATGCGCCTTGCTCACGAAACCACAGGAAAAAGCCAATAAATAACAGAGAAAAATAACAAACCTTACAATATTTCCGTTATTGGAGAGTATTTATTCGACCGATACGATATTGAGTGTACAGATTACACTATAATACCGTTCTCCGCTACGTGACCCCAGCTTAAGAGTAGAGCTTAAATGTATCCTTGCTGACAGAGTTAACAAGTGGTTCTAGTTGTAACAATATAACGATAAGTCGCGCTGACCCTTCTATTGGTCGCAGATTAATGTCACTAAAATATTCAGAAGAAATTGGCTGGGAGGAAAGAGAGGGGCATCAAAGAAAAGATGGATGGATTGAGTGAGAAGTGATATGAAGGAAAAGTAAGACAGTGCATGATAGCGTTTGACAGGACAGAAGGGAGAAAACACGTTTCTTGTGTTACATAGACACGAAGTAACATAATATACATAAGGGCAGGCTAAAGATTAGCGTCGAAAGTCCAAACTTACAATAAAACACATTAAAGAGCTATTAATTTTCATCTCTATTGTGTATCAAACCTGTGATGAACTGTGTTTTTTTTTAAATTGTAGGACTGTAGTTTCTGAGGTATGGGGGGATCCTCATTTTTAGCCTAATTTCTTGAATAACTTCAAACTGTTTATTTCAAAATTAAAAAAAAAAAACATTTATTTAAAATCCCATTTGGTATGTCACACGATACGGTTTGAAAAACTTTTATTTTTTCATTTTCTCGTTTGACCCCCAATATAGTGATCCCCGTACTAAAAAAAAATATTTACGTAACGCGTTCGTCTTTGGATCACAGAAGTCCATAGGTATACGACATTTAAACAGAATCGGTGTAGTAGATCAGGAGCAAACTGGCTGTGACAGATAGATAGACAGACAGACAGACTGACAGACACCCGAGTGATCCTATAAGGGTTCCGTTTAAGGTTCGGAACCATAAAAAACCTAAATAAACGAGACAAAATCAATAATCACGCTTACCAGCTTCATGTGCCCAGTCAACCAGCGACGTGACTTTGGAGTTGATGGTAGAAGCACAGCTGTTGAACCTGCCTCCGGCGTCCAAGCCCAGGGTCTCGTACCGTGCCTTCACACCGCAGAGGAGAGCGGTGGCACAGGCCGATGATTCACCGGTTTGAGCATCGATGTTGTATGTCTGTTGACAAGAATTGGTTCAATTTATAATTATAAGTTTAGAATTATCAACTGGTGGACGAGTCCCCCAAACGTTGGTTTTTCCTTTCGATCAACACAATTGCAAAATCCTACCGTATTGTGTGAACTCAAACACATGCAGTTTTTTTTTTAAGTCGGTCCTGCTGTTTTGGCGTACTTCATGACAAAATTTTAAATTCCGTGACAGTCAAATACTTTTAAAGGGTCTATTTGTGTACTTAAAACGTTAAACGCTAAAGAAAATAGCAAAATAAATAGCAAACAACCCAATCTCTATTTAAAATGCAAGGCCCGATGCACGTTAGGTACTGGATTGGACGTGGAAAACGGAAAGAGAGAGTCACGGACGCTTGTCCTTGCTCGCCCATCACAATCAACGGCACAATGCTCATCGAGGCAAACGGGTTGCTGGAGGACCGTAGATGTATATTAATGAGGTCATGTCCGCGGCTTGTCTATAACTACTGTATAGGTACATGACTGTCTGTTATATGTGCCTCACGCAATATCGGCGCAGAATTTATAGCTAAGAATCGATTTACAAGTCAGTCCTAAATTGAAACAATACCCAGTTATAACAGTTTAAAATATCGTCAAAATCAATACAACAAGCAAAGTATAACCCATTTTGAGAATACCGTTTCTAAGAACTAAAATCCAAACTGCGTCATTTGAAGAAAGGACACTTCGAAACATTGCGTTCCAAAATTGTTATAACACGACGCACAGATGGGATGGTGATCACAATAGAATGTTATTTGTTCACAGGTAGCTGCAGTCCCAGAATAATCCTTTAATCGCCGCTTACGACACACATGAAAAACAATGAGACACTCACATGCCGGAAGCCATATGGCATAACTGTTTATGCGGAAATATAAGCGGAGAATTCTCATCACAGGATTGTTTCGCAGTGCGAGTTATAAGTAAACAAAAGAAAGTGGGTTAGTGTGTTGAGAGTGTGGGAAGCTGCAACTATTTACACCATGATAACTACGTAATATAGAGCATCTCGTAAACATTCACCGCTTATGGTCTCCCTCAACGACCGCAACAATGAACGAGTTTGTACCGATAATGCCGAAAGCTCTTCCTGCCACAATATTGATTCATTATGTCTGAGAGATTTTAGAACATAATATATACTGACAGAAGTTTCATTCATCTGCCTAGCCTTTTCCCAACTATCTTGGGGTCGGCTTCCAGTCAAACCACATTCAGCTGAATACCAGTTTTTTACGTGGAGCGATTGCCTACCAGACCTCCACAACCCATTAACTGGGTAGTTCGGTACTCCTTGGCAAAACTGGTGTCAGATTTTCCGGCTTCTGACTATCCGTAACGACTGCCAAAGATATCCAAATGACAGCCGGGACCAACAGCTTAACGTGCTTTCCGAGGAACGGAGGAAACTCGGTATGTTCAGATGGTCACCCATCCACAGACCAACCTCAACAAGCGTTGCTTAACCTTCTAGATCGACCTGTGCGGCTGTTATTATTTAGCCACGAGCTCCTCACTGAGACAAGTTTCATTGAGTTATGTATTAATGAATGTGAAAGGTTAAATCAATGTTGAAATGATGATAGCTAATCATCATCATCGATAATCTTGCTTCGCCCACTGCTGGGTACAGGCCTCTCTTTCCCTTTGCCATTCCCTTCGCTCCTGTGCTACCCTCACGACTTATAGAAAAAAAATATTATAATAATATTTATATGAAGAAGAAGAAATGCTACTAAACATAAGGGCCGATTTTGGGGGCCGAGTCACCCGCGTCCGTAGGAGAATACCCTTCAGCGAATCCCTACACGTGGTCCCCGGGTGGTGCTAAACAGGTGACACTAACCGCCTCCGTGGTCTAGTGGTTATACCACTCGATTCAGACCCAGAGGTCCCGGGTTCGATTCCCAGCGGGGCAAATTTTTTGCTTGGTTTGGTTGGTGGTAGGACTTCTAAGTCCGCCTGGCAAGCTACCACCATCATGTCTAAGTCTGTCGCCATAACAACAATGTTAACAGCATTGTTGTGTTCCGGCAATTAGAGGTATGATAGCCAGTTCCTCTATGTTAGAGGATTCCGGGTGAAACTCGCTTCCATCTTCGGCCTAATCATCACTTTCCATCAGGTGAGATTTGGGCCAAGAGTTTCCACGTTTTGAATAAAAAAATAAAAAAAAGTGCAGGTTATTGATGATATGGTAGTCAGGTTCTATTAGAACATAAATTGACGTCATCGAAGTACAAGAGAACTGTGGTAGGGTATGTTTTCAGTCTCAAAATTAAACATTAGCATCAAAAGCTTTCGGAGTATCGTCCTTTAAAAGGAAAAATGAAACTAAAAGGAGAATACAAAATTGCCCTCTGAAAATTGACTGGAAAAATTAGCAACACTTGGTAATAAAGGCACATGAAAAGATAAAATAAAATGGCGTCCTATATTCACTGTTTAGCATGTTATCGCAGATGATATACATTATGCATGTAGATTTTATACGTTGCTTCAATTGTGTCTTTGAATGAATTTGATCAATTCAAATTTTGGCTGTATGGAATTATTAGACCAATTTGTGATCTTGGAATATTCTAATATACCTAAGTAATAATAGAAGTGGCTCGTGAACTTTTTCTTTTGAACACATAAAGTTTTTTTGTTACTGATATCAATAATAAACAGCGTGTTGTTATTGTTCCTATAGCTTTGAGCGGCTTTATTCCGGACTCTAAACAAACTGTTTTTTAACAATTACGAAATACTGAATGTATTTATTTTCCTTTCATAATCATAATCGTTGTATGCGATCATACAGCTATCGTAAAGGTTGCCACGGATAGGCACGACGTAATTCCGTTCAAACTATAAAAAATGTACACAATAAATGAAAAAAAAATATACATCTGGGGGGCTACTCTGGTCGCAACATTTTATTAGTAGCCTTAACACATCAAAACATCAACCTAATGAGTATGAAAACTATAAACAACCCGCACTTAAACTTGCTCCACTATATTTGCACTCATTAAAAATTTAATACGTTCCTCTTGTTGACTTAATCTTCATTATAACAGTGTACTTAATACCCGCTGTGTTCCGTTTACATGTTGTTTAAAAACAACCTTTACTACATTTTCTTGTTAAGTTACCAGGAAGACTTAATTAGTTTTCAGCAAATGTTTGTCCAGACTTGTTTTCTTGGTAACGAATAAGAAAACAATTGATCGGGTATTAAACAATGTTATTATTAACTTCCATAGCTTAGCTTTTACAATTTCCTCCAAGAAAATTATTTTGCGTTTTTCTGCAAATACACCGCTAGATCAATAAATAAAAATGGATTTGGCAAATCTTTTTGTAACTTGTAGGTTTAAGAGTAGTCAATCTTAGAATTTGCGAAAAAAAACTTGTGAACTAAGGCATAAATAATCCTAAAATTATGGCACTATTCCCTTAAAAGTTTGGATTTTTGCTCCAAAAAAGTTTAGGTTATTCACAATTCGTTTCAAGTTAATAGAAAATTCTCGGAGTCATGTTTGAAAAACCTTAATTGGTTAGCACCGGGGTACAATCGTGGAATTCCGCAACATGATCGTACAGGCGGAAGGTTGTGATTTCATTGGAGCAAAGCGTGCAAACGGGAAATGGTGAAGAAGAACTGTGTAGAGGTTTTCGGAGAACATATATCCAGGTCTACTTCTTTTCTTCGTGTCCATTGACTCCACAAATTTTGTTCGACCAGTATGTGGCCACTGTCGTTAGCCACGTTTAGGTCCTGAGAGGTGCAGGTGGTTTAAAGATTGGCACTGTAGTTCGTGTCCCGGGAGGAGATGCTCTGCCAAACTGATGGAGTGTGATGGGTTTTCTCCCACAGATCACATCTCGCCTCTCTTGTCTACTGACGGGAAGGTCGCAAAAGTGTGGTAAGAGAAATATGTACAAGTTAAGTGGATAGAGGCACTCAGCTCCACTTACAAAAGCAATTGTTGAAAAGTATTCGCTTATACATTAAGGAGGAGGATAAGGGGGAGGATCCTCTTTAGGAGTCATTGTACTCATTATTATGAGCATCTTTTACGAAGGAACCAACACCGAAATCGCGAAAAAAAAATGATGCTCCATAAATGGTATGTGTGGCATAACTTGACCAAATCTTTTTTTTTTTTTTAAGAAACTTTGCCCCACACTAGGATTTTCACCTGTATCGTGGGTGTGTTCACAAATATACAATCTCACATACACAAACAGCCAGACCTGGAACTATCTGTAGGCCATACAAATATTTGTTCCGTGCGGAAATCGAACCCGCGACACGCAGCGCAGCAGTTAATCGCTCAACCACTGCGCCAACCGTGTCGTCAAAATGTAATGAACAGTTTTTTTTTTCGCATTTTTGGAGTTTGTCGCAGCAAAAGTTGTTCATAATGAGAAGTACAACGACCCCTGAAGAGGTATTGCGTTTATTTTGTACACTTTGTATAAGTAGGCATGGTCATTGAAAGGTATGAGGCCAGACCTCTCCATTGGTACAGTTTTCCTAGCACTGCACTACTTCATTCCTTTTTGCTCCAATAGACACACAACCTAAGGCTTTAATTGAAAAAACTATTAAATGAAACCGTTAATTAAATCGCTGAAATTAAACGTTCCGGAGCGGAAGTAACTCAATTATCGCTACAAATGTAGTCACTACAATCACAGTCAGGGAATTATGAAACACTGGCTTTCGCCCGCGAATTTGTACATCTCGTTTTTTTCCCGTTAACGTAAGAATTGCGGCAAATTCTCTCTTAGTAAACCCTAACCGAGTGTAAGGAAGATTCATTCAAAATTTCAGCTTCCTACGACCAGTGCTTTCGGCTGTACGTTGATTGATCAGTAAGCCAGTTTCTGCTTATCAAACGCGTGACATTTAAATTTCACTAGTGAAATTATAATCACACTGATTATCTTCAATCGTTTGTATTACTTACAATTTAACGGGCTAGTTTCAGTGCCATTATAATTTTACTAGACCGATACATTTAAATTGTAAGGCAGTGATTTTTGACAATAACACTGGTTTAAGAAAGCGGTTAGTTTATCAGAACGATCGCTGATTGGGCCGTTTTTGTTACCAACTGAGCTACAAGTATTAAACATAGAGTTAGGAAATCGGAGACAGGTTTTTGAAAATCATTTTTTTTTATTTACTTTATGTAACTTTTTCGTATAATATCACTAATGAAATTATAATATTACGACTTTTATAATATCCCTGCAACATTTATGTTAAAAAAAAGAAGATAAATAATTTATCGCCAATTTTACAATTCCAGACGAAAGTAACTATTGACTGCCTATTTCAACACTATATTTAATATAGAATATATAGATACTATTGAATATTCAATATTTTTATTTTCTGTAAATACCCATTTATTTAACCTAATTTAGGCTTATTCTAGCCAAAAGCAAACGTATGAATTGAGGAACACCTGAGCAGCAAGTCATTAAGGACGGTCACCAAAACAAACAATAGTTTGTAGCAATAACCGAATGAATACCAAATGAAAGAGAGTGCAGTGCGGCCATAAAACTATTGTTTAATCCAATTACCAAACTAAATATCAAATGTGAATACTATAGCCCGGTCACCAAATCAATGGATGTTTAGTGCAATCATCGAACTAATATCAAATGTACTTTAATGCGGTCACCAAATGAAAGCTAGCGCGGTCGCCAAGTTTAAATGTTTACATAAAGGTAGGTATTGTAAAGCATACTTTACCTTAGCCAAAGCGACTGCAGGGAAGGTGTCCCAAGCCAAGTCTGTGTCCTCCCCGGATTGGCCTCGTCGTTGACCCCTGAGGATCCTGGCTGCGGTCGCTGTTGTCAGGCTCATGCCGTCTCCCACTACTAATATTACGTTCCTGCGGAAAAAAAAAAAAACAAAATTTGGTGATATTAAAATTATGCTATGTATTTTTAACGGTCCTATTGTGACCAAAGGGGAGCTTGTGGCTAAATAATAACAGCCGCACAGGTCGATCTTCAAGGTTAAACAACGCCTGACAAGGTTGGTCTGTGGATGGGTGACCATCTTAACATACCGAGTTTCCTCCGTGCCTCGGAAAGCACGTTAAGCTGTTGGTCCCGGCTGTCATTTGGAGATCTTTGGCAGTCGTTACGGATTGTCAGAAGCCAGAAAATCTGACACCAGTCTTGCCAAGGAGTACCGTGTTACCCAGTTAATGGGTTGTAGAGGTCTGGTAGGCAGCCGCTCCACGTAAAATACTGGTAATCAGCTGAATCCGGTTTGACTGGAAACCGACCCCAATATAGTTGGGAAAAGGCTAGGCAGATTGTGACCAAAGGGCCAATTCTACTAATTTTTACATTCGCATCTTTTTTTTAAAGTTTTTTTATTCAAAATCTACACAAAACATAGTTACGTACACACATTCTGCCACACTGCATAGCAGGTTATCGGCAGTTGATAGGGGAGAGTCGGAGGTATTGTACCGCAGGATGAATCGTATTACCTCCAAATTTCGATACCAAGTTTCCACCTCCAAGTTTGTCTTAGCGTGATGATATATAGCCTATATATCATAGGCGCACCACCTACTTTTTGTAGCCAAATGGGCGAATCTTGTATTGACGTCACACTTTCTAGTGCAGACGTACGCTTGGATAGGTGGCGTGTTCTTCCTGACGCGTCTTGTAGTGATCATCGCCTGATCGTGTACGATTTTGTTCCTATTCTTACTCAAGGTTCTTCACACTTAATTGGAAATTTTAGATATAAGAGTAAAGGCGCGAACTGGGAATTCTTTAGCTCACTTTTTGCTTGTCATGCCAAAGACTTCACTCGCGATGGACTGTCAGCTGAGGAAAGTGCTGAGATAATGTCAGACACTTTCACTTACTGTGCTGACATTGCTATTGGTCGTGCATCTGTGACCAATATTCGTAGATGTGATTGGTGGAGTGACTACCTTGCTGAACAACGTAAGAGCTATCGCAGAGCGCGTAGACAGCTTAATAAGCTTAAAAAACGTAATGTTACCGGAGACGTTTTTAATCTTGCCATAAGTACTTTTAGAGTTGCCAAGTCGCGTTACAGAGCATAGGTTGAAAAATCTAAGGGTAATTTACTCCGGAAAATTGTTGATAAACTTGATAAGGAGGGTCCGTGGTCTCCTTTGTATCACGAGTTTAAGGCTAATAGATCGGTCGACCTTGCATACGTTCAGAACATTAAAGTAAATAATACACATACCACCGGCATTGAAGAAACAACTGATGTTCTGCTTGATTCTCTTATACCAGATGGTTCATCAGTAAATGAAAATGAATACCATCAGCAGATCAGGGCGTGGGCCGCGGTACCACCTGAATCACCAGAGTCAGACCTTCCGTCCACTGACGAATTCATAAACGTTGTCAAGAGACTACCTCTCAACAAATCATCCGGTGAAGATAAAATATCTAATAGAATGATTATAGAAGCGTGTAAAACGTCGAGCGATGCGATTTTATCAGTATATAGCCGATGCATTGCGGAAGGTATTTTTCCTCGAATATGGCGACAAGGCTTTATACGCATTATTCCAAAGAGTGGCGACAAGCCCTCGGACGACCCTAAGTCATACCGGCCCATAACACTACTCCCATCTTTGGGAAAACTTTTAGAGCGACTGATTGTTCCGCGCTTGTTACCGAACGGACCTAAATTTCATAAAAATCAATACGGTTTTACTATTGGAAAATCCACTGTAGATGCGGCTCTATCTGTCCGTAAAATTGTCAACTCATCGGAACATAAATACGTGGTTGGAATCTTTCTCGACATTTCTGGCGCTTTTGATAACGCATGGTGGCCGATGTTACTACTTAAAATGAAAACCCGTGGTTGCTACAAAAACATCTATAATCTGATTTGTTCGGACTTTCTAAATGGCTCCGCGAAACTCAAACTTGGACATCATTCCATTACTAAGTCTCTAACCATGGGATGTCCTCAGGGCTCAGTTATCGGTCCATATATATGGAATTTTGGCTACGATGATTTCCTCGCGCTTCCGCTCCCGTACGGCTGTTCATTAACCGGTTACGCGGACGATGGCTTGCTGCTCATTCAGGCAAGTACTCGGGCTGGACTCGAGAACTTGGCTGACACATGAGGCACGTTTAATATCTCAGTGGGGCGATCGAAACCGTCTGACCTTTGCACCGCATAAAACCTATCAACTTCTTTTAAAAGGAAACATTAAAACCTAGCCTAGTATAAAATTTAATAACGTACCCGTTAAAAGGAAAGAATCCGTGTGCTACCTCGGTATGCTACTAGAAAGAAACTTTTCATTTATTGATCATATAAAAACAGTAGGAGAAAAAGCAAAAAAGAACTTCTACGCCTTGACGAGAATATCAAAGGCTACTTGGGGTCTATCATTTCAAACCCTAAAAACTATATATGGGGCTACTTACTTGGGTTGTATGTGCTACGGGGCACCTGTCTGGGCCGATAGGGCCACCATAGGGGCGGTACGACGTAAATTACTTCAAAACCAGCGTTTGGCTTTGATATTCTTATGCAAGGCGTATAGGACGGTTAGTACTGAAGCCTTACCGGTGCTGGCGGGTGTTCTCCCAGTCGATCTTGAGGTGCAGCGGCGTGCTGCAATGTACTTCTACGCTAGGAAGATCACGGACCCAGAGTTTTTACCGCAACGCGACCGTGCTAAGATCTCTAGATTATTAAAACCCCAGACTGACGTCTGGGAGGTACTTTTATGCGAATGGCAATGTAGGTGGGAAGATTCCATCAAGGGCCGACACCTCCACCAGTTTTTTCCATCCGTTCGTGAGCGGCTGGAGAAGACATGGCTGGAGGTGGATCACTGTGTTGCCCAATTTCTCACAGGTCATGGCAACTTTAAGAGTAAATTATTTTCCTTTAGGCTTGTGGCCTCACCTTTATGTCAATGCTCTACAGCTGACCTTGAATACGAACAATCCGCACATCACATCTTGTGGGAGTGTATTCTTTGGCAGACTGAACGTAATGTTATGTTATATAGTATTCAGGTTAAATCTGGAGTAGTTTACTATACGGACCTTGTAGAAACCAGAACAAATTTCCGTGCGTTCAGGCGATTTTGCCATACCTATTACTGGAATCAAAAATAGCTCACAATTTAGGACCCATTAGTTTAAATGTTAATATATAATCCGTGGTGCTTGGCAACTGGGCCTAACCCAGTTGTATATGTCCATTGGTGCCTATTGGCCTAGCTCTAATCTGTCTCCTGCTTGATATGGAGGGAAGTGGAAATTATATTTATTTTTCCTACTCCTCCGCTGTACTCTTCTGATTAATTTCGTTGCGGGATCCAAGACAGTTGAATCGTTTCTCCGGGACTCGTCGGGTTTGATTAACTCGGCGTTTTTCTGGTGGTCGCCACTGTTGATTCTGGCTTTCAGGAGTTGCAGTGGTTGGGAATGTGTGGCGGGCTTGTCCCAAAAAAAAAAGGCTATATATCATCACGCTAAGACAAACAGAAGCGGAGCAATAATGGAAAAGTGACGCAGACGAAGTTGCGCGGGTCAGCTAGTCTAAAATATAGGTCTACATTGCCAGTGTAAAAAATACTGCTGTTTGGAGGTGGTACGATTCATCCTGCGGTACAATACCTCCGACTCTCCCATATGTATATCGCAAGTTGTATAAAAAAATAAGAATATTTAGGCTTTTTTGACAGTTTGCGATTGACATGCGAATGCAAAAGTTGTTTAAAAATGAGTAGAATTGGCCCTTTTGACTTTTATTGAGTGGGTTGTTTCAAAAGTGGAGGAGATTTTCAAATCGATTGAATAATTGTTCAGCGATATCTTTACTACTATTAACCGAAATGGGTTAATTGTATTTTAACAAATTACACAACGGTTTTTAATATATCTAATATATAAAATTCTCGTGTCACAGTTTTCGTTGCCATACTCCTCGGAAACGGCTTGACCGATTTTGATGAATTTTTTTGTGCTTATCCGGTATCTATGAGAATCGGCCAACATCTATTTTTCATCCCCCTAAATGTTAGGGGTAGTCCACCCCTAAATATTTTTTTTTTTTGGCAATATTATTCATGAATAATGTGACGCCGACGAAGTTGCGCAGGTCAGCTAGTTTTTTTATAAATTTTAAATTTTACCAGCAGAAAAACAAACTAACAATTAAGTAAAGAATAAGGATTGTTATTCAAAGCTTTTGTTCTGAGATCTAGAACTTTTTCAACGGAAAATAAAAACAGAATAACTGTTATTGTTCCAGTTCTTGCTTAATGCTAGGTTTGTTACATTTATTGAGAAATTCTTCGCAGAAAGTTTGCTATCGTAGTTTTATGAAATCTTGAAGGGAAACATTGAATTAAATTAAACTACTGAAGAATCCGATTTTTGTACACAATGGCATTTATTTGTTTCTACTGTCATTCAGATGAACTCTACCCCTATCCTACTAATATTATAATTATGAAATCTAGATGTTTCGATGCCTATTTACTAACCAATGGCACGTATATGTTATGACTGAAAATATAAAGAACAATGGTACCTATAAATAAACTAAATAAATAAATAAATAAATAAATATACATTAGAAAATGGTCTGTCTGTCTTTCCATCACGATATTTCATTCTCATAGGATAGTCTTGTGTGTAGTGCCACTGGTAAAAGGATCACATTTAACTGAATGAACCGGCCTAACTATGTATCTCTAATAGTCTATCTGGATACAGTTGATTACCTGTAATTTACATGGATCCTATCAGACCTGCACAACATACTAACTGGTACCCTTGTCAAGACTGGTATCAGACTTCTTGGCTTTGGACTACTATTTTTTTCTGGGATTAGCCCTCTACACTTTCTCAACCACGCTCCTGAAAGCCATAATCAACAGTAGTGATCGCCAGAAAAACGTCGACCCAATGAAGCTCGACGATTCCCGGAGTAACGATTCAACTGTCTTGGATCCCGCAACGACATTAATCAGAAAATTACAGCGGAGGAGTAGGAAAAATTAATATAATTTCCACTTCCCTCCTTATCAAGCAGGAGGCAGAATAGAGCGAGGCCAATAGGCACCAAGTGACATATACAACTGGGTTAACCCCAGTTGCCAAGCACCACGGATTATATATTAACACTGAAACTAATGGGTCCTAAATTGTGAGCTACTTTTGATTCCAGTAATAGGTATGGTAAAATCGTTTGAACGCACGGAAATTTGTTCTGGTTTCTACAAGGTGCGTATAGTAAACTAGCTGACCCGCGCAACTTCGTTTGCGTCACATTTTATATTAATGTTCCGCTCCTATTTGTCTTAGCGTGATCATATATAGCCTATAACCTTCCTCGATAAATGGGCTATCTAACACTGAAATAATTTCTCAAATCGGACCAGTAGTTCCTGAGATTACCCCCTACATACAAACTTACAAACAAATTTTACCTCTTTATAATATTAGTGTAGAAGTATAGATGACTTATAGTAAATGACTCCAAATGTAACCTGATTACTATCTAACATATTATTATGTTCACTCTACCAAAGAACTACAAATGACTGCTATTTCGGGCTATCAAAGATCTACAAATGACCGACGGGACTCACATCTTAATGTACTTTCCGAAGTACGAGATATCTATGATAAGATGATCACCTATCTTATCATACCTTATAGATCGACTCGTGTGGTTATTACTACTGAGCCACGAGCTATTTACATATTTCGCCTAACCATCTCCAGTATATGTATAGGAATTCACAACAAAAAAAATCCGCCCCTTTTTCCTATTTTTTTGTATCACATTTATCAGTGTCAACGCTCCCTAAGACTAATGTAGCCCAATGCGAGGATTGTGAGGGTTTGGAGGCTTAACATGTCCCCCAAAGGGTCGAGTGGCAGGTATGTAAACAAAATCATTAATTACATATCAATCTTTTTTACCTGGTGGGGAAAAATAGGAGTTTTTTCTTGTTACTAAGGAAATTTTTATGGTTGAATCTTTTTATAGCGTTACAATTTATATTTTTACTACTCGTATGTAATAAGTACAGCAATTTGTTATTAAACCTAATTTCACTCTGATTTCTCAAAGGTATGATTTAGATCGTATCACCATGTCGAAAATCTCATTGTACGTTAGGCACTTGTCTGACCACCGGCGAGGAAGCGATTAGCTATCCACTATTTGCTCGCTGAAGAAAGGGACAAAAGATAAAGATCCCGTGTGAGTAAAAGAGACACACATTCATAGTCGAAAGCTGGCTGTTTACACTGCCGGCGAGCAGCTATTATCACTAGTTGATCGCAGCGACAAGAGCTATCAATGATTGTACTCACTCAGCGACACTCGTTCGGCGATGCTTGCTTGGCGGTCAGAACTTACCAACCAGCGGGAAATTCTATCTATTCTATTAGGGGGTTTTGGTTTCCGCACTTAGTCCTGAAGTTGGACCATTATACGTGAGCCATGGCGGCCGTCATTCCAACCACCCAACCTCACTCCAGAAACAGATCAGTTTTCTCGGCGTGGTCAGGATATCTGCTAGCAAGTTTGGTGACCCTATGGTTTGCTTCCGTATTTCGGCGACGCCCTCGCACTCAAAGAGTACGTGCGGTACCGTTTCTCCCCCTCCATGTGCTCTGCATAGAGGGCTATCCGTAATACCTATCGTGTGCAAGTGTTTATTCAGTGAACAGTGACCGGTGATGGTCCCTGTCACCATTCGCAGGCTGTACCTATCCAGTCGCAGAAAGCGCCTGGTCAGTTTTCGGTCCAGGTTTGGCACGGCTTGCTTGGACTGCCTGCAGCCTGGTGCCAAGGCCCACCAGCGTTCCGCTTGTTTGTGGGTATGTTCACGCAGCCATGTGCGGAATTGGGCGAAAGGGAGCGGTACTATGGGTTCGGTCCAACAACCACAGCACCAGATCCCCTCCTGGCCAGTTCATCAGGCGCGTCATTACATAGTGATCGATGTGTCCTTTTATCCACTGCAGCGTCACGGTGTTGCGGTTGGCCACCGTGACGTGTTCTAGTGCATTGTGGCATTCTTGTATGAGTTTCGAGGTAGTGTAGTTCTTCTTTAGGGATTGGAGGACTGAGGCACTGTCGGAAAGTATCCGGATGTGGGTGTCAGTGACTTTCCTGGCCTCTATGGCATGAACTGCCAGGATAATGCCCATGCATTACGCCTGGTAGACGGTGTTGAGCTTACCTAGCGATCTGGATATTTTAATGTTTAAAAGGTCATTGGAGTAAATTTCAACTCCCGTACCAGTGCTTGTCTTTGATCCGTCAGTATAGATTCTTAACTCGTTAGGACCTGAGTGGTCGTCCAATTCCTCTGCTAAGACTATGTTGTAATGTTTCTTAAAGTGGTGCGTTTTTTGAGCTCTGTCGTTGGGTGATGTCATCATGGGTTGCCGCTTAACAGCGTCTTCCATGATGCGCGTGTGCTTGATTCTAGAGTCTGTACCTAAGGTTCCAGATGCGCTGAGCCTGAAGGCCGCTAGAGCCGCCACCTCTCGCACTATAAGGTGTAGTGGTGGTAGTCCCAGCATAGCCTGCAGGGCCGCAGTGGGAGCTGTTCTCATACTGCTAGTGATTACCACACAGGCAAGACGTTGCAGTTTTTCGGGGTCTTTTTGTGCCGTGCTCAAGTCGGTCCTGGGCCACCAGACTAGAGCGCCATATTATGTGATTATTGGTCTAATAACCGTGGTGTATAACCAGTAGGTGATGAAAACTGCTAGGGACCGCGTTCCATATGAACGTGTTGCCGACGCTTTGTCGCTGAAAAACCGCTGGTGGAAGTGTTGCTCTAAGTGCTATGGGTGCAGATGTGAGGTATCGTGTGAGTAACTATTGACCTTATACCAGTTAGGCTAGCGTAAAGGTTTCTCACACGATCTATTATTAATTAAAATAGAGTAATTGGTTTTCCCTTTGTTATATGGTGAGTTTCTAAAACCTTTCCTAATGTATTTCATAACTATGATTTCTAAGTCTTTCTATTATATATTTCAATCCATACTGACCTATCATTGTGATAAGGCATTATTTCATACTTTTGGAATTCACTTCATAAACGGCGGGAGGATATCCAGTCTGGTCTGAGTTCTACGGGGACACGCGTTGGTTGGGGCGTGTTTCTCCCCCTACGGGGGGACCGACCTTATCTATTAGGGTAATTTAGGAAAAACGAAAATTTTATCAGCCTAGGGTAACTTAGGAACAGTCACACTTCCCGAGTGCTCCAAATACCCATTGCGTTCCAGGGCTTGAACTGGGCTTCCGGAGTCGCGGGATTATTCGCAAGAGACACCGTAGCTCTGGAACACAAAGGGCAATGAAGGAACATGGATGGGGTTTAGTCAGTAGAAGTCTGACACTCCCTCCCGCTACACCCAGAGCGGGAGGAGTCATTGGATGATTTCCCATCCCAAAAAAAAAGGGCTTGAACTGGGCCTAGCGGGACTCGTCAATTATGCTGACTTCTCTTTAAGTCCATCAAGCGGTATAGAATGGCCTGGTCCTTATTGGTCGTCGGCCCACTCTTCACTCATTCTACGAGTACGCTGGAGAACTAACCCGCACAAAAACATAAATTATAAAAAATGTATTTATTATTCGACAAATCCTTAAAAGATTTCCAATAAATTTCCTAGAAATTTCCAATGCATAGTAAGATGATATTATTATAGTTTATAGTAACCTTTCAACGTAATTACATTTAAAGTGAAGAGCCTACTACTACAACTGTCAGGACAAGTTATAACTAAGTTACTGAACGATTTAATTACAAAACCGTTTCTAGTTTATTGGTTCATTTCCGTTGGCGTCTACAGAGTGGGTGAAATAATTTTATGTTTTTTTTTTCTGTAGATTGTAATTAATAAAATACGTTATGTTATAATACTGATCTGAAGATGTTTGTGGGAGTTTTTTTGGGGTAGAGAGGTTTAAAAAACCCTCTCCACCGCAAAACAAATACGGCCTTCACTGACAAAGATACCATGTTACTTTTAGATACTAAAATAGTTTGCTTTATTTACCTTGTATCAAAATAATCTTCCAAACATAGAATAACTGACTACCAAAATCTTCGTATTCAGTATATTTATTCAAGCGTACATATGTAACATTTAATTTACATGTATGTACAACTGTATATTATTTACATGTGTGTCAGGGATCCTGATATTTGTCAGTCTCTCCTCTATTGTTTGTTATGTATTGTGTCTGAACCCAATGGATCCTAGTTAAGGTCGAGTATGTTTGATCGTATAAACAAAACAAGTGCGATAGTTAGACATTTGCTGCGAGGAAATAAGGTCAAAGAAAAGTCAACATGATGAGGAGGCAGAATATAAAAGGAGGTTTGTGTGACCCGCATTTATATTAGCTGGGAAGTGAAGAATAGTTAAAAACTATGTATGCATTTAGTAGACATTGATTGTTAAGTCATCAAAATAAATTTAAATGAAAATATTGAAATATGAGATGTTGAAATTAATAAATAAGGATTAATAAGATTTGTTTTTTATTGAATTGAAATCGAAAATTCATGAAACAGGTGACAAAACAAATCTTCGTAAATGCAAAAAATATATTAATGACGATTCTACCAACGTTAAAAACGTTTTAAAAACTTCATTTAAACCTGTTTAAGGTTTTTGACATTCAAACAAGTCAACATACCCCTATTTGGAAACTTCAAGTCCGATGTGGCCCATATACGAACTTGACCGAGATTTCCACGGAAGTACCTATTGCTTTTCTGAAAATGTCGGTCATGCAGCACAACCGACCGCGTCACATAGCCATCCGAAATAGGTACCTATGTAACTACTTGGTATCTAGTCGTAACAGATCAAATATGATATTATGTTAAATACGAGGTTATTACTGTTTGGTCCGAGTGCTCGGAGAACAAGATCAAATTACAATTACGCAGAATTTTCATAAAAAATCATACAATGTTGCACAACTGTTCTTTAGATAACGCAGGTATAAAAAATATAACAGGGACTTTTAGAAAATTTATAATTTCATTTGGTCGTCATTTTGCTAACAGAGATGGTATATCCCATTGAGCAATAGCTTGCCTTGACAGCGATTACTTACTTGGATCGCCCTTTAAGCTCGATTCTCTTTTTATATGTCATCAAATATTATTTCACAACAAAATTTATACAAAAAAATTGGCACTCACTTTGCGACAGGATTTTTATCAGCTGCGTATTGCAATCGTTTCTGCAACGTTTCCTGTGCTTGCGCGTACCAGTAGTGGCGATCTGTGAAAGAAGATTTTTTTTAATTGAATCATTTTGGAAGTTAAAGAAAATTCCTCAGGAGGAGATAGATACCGTGAACTTTTAGCGGTATCAGATTTTTGTGAAGAAACGTTTATTCAAAGACAGATTGGTCTCTTTAATGAAATAGATGCCTTCGTAGATAAGAATATTACATCAACAACGAGAACTCGAAAAGCCAGCAAATAATTTATTTCAATGTTATTTTAGTTTAACGTTATTTTTTTCATTCTGTTTGCATAAAAACTTATTAAATCACCTTTCGGGAGAGGACACTGGCTGGCGCGAAAAAAATCAACTGCTAAGATGTAGTGATTTTTTTGTCGCAAATTCCGGCTTTTTTTTAAATATTGATAGGCATACGTTTGACCGCTATCTCACTTGGTGTTAAGCGATGATGCGGTTTAAGGTGGAGTACGCTTGCCTAGAAGTAACCTATTCACTCTTGACTTAAAGAACCATATTAAAATTCATTCATAACCAGCTTCTGCCAGCGGCTTCGCCCGCGTGATCCCTAGGGAACATGTTCCCGGGATTAAAAGTAGCTTATGTGCTATTCCAGACTATAATCTATCTTTGTTCTAAATTTCATTAAGATCCGTTAAGCCGTTCTGGCGTGATTGAGTAACAAACAACCAAACTTTCACATTTTCATTTTTTTTTTCATTTTTTCTATTGATTAGTCGTAGCGTGATGAAAAGTATATTATAACCTGCTCAGGAGTATCAATAATAATTGTACCAAGTTTCGTTAAAATCCGTCGAGTAGTTTTTGTTTCTATAACGGTTATACAGACAGACAGACAGACAGACAGACAAAAATTTTACTGATTGCATTTTTGGCATCAGTATTGATCCCTAATCACCCCCTGATAGTTATTTTGGAAATATATTTCAGGTACAGAATTGACCTCTCTACAGATTTATTATAAGTATAGAGTCTATATAGATAATGAGACCAATAACCCTTTTTCTGGTATTGCATTCATTCTGTTACACGTTACATAGTATGATAAAATATATAGATTGAGGCAATACATAGAACTATGTTGAAGTTGTCAAAAGCGATGTCTAATGAACCACTATGACAATAACTCGCTCCATTTCAAGTATATTATAAACACGTTATCGACGCATTGGCAACCGAACTTGGCAGGTTGTGTTTGTTAGTGGTCAATGCGTTTTGTGCAACTGATTTGTGGAAACATCGACAGAATGTTAAGTTTTTGCCCGCTAAATAAACCAAATACTAAATAGTATTTCGTAGAATTCATTTATCACTTCCCATCAAGCGGGATCGGGGTCACTAGTAGGCGCTTTCATAAAAATACTTATATTTTAATGTAGCATAATCTTACTCTACTTTCTAAAGGAACTAGGCAAAAAACATAGCGGCCATTATGATTTTGCAAAGGTCTGCCATCCTTTTACAAGCAATAAAGTTCAAGTACGAATGAAAGGTAAACACAGCACAGGCCTTGGCCTGCCTTTTTGATCAACTATGTTACAGTCAGTTTCCAGTCTAACTAGATGCAGTTTAATTTATTATTTTAAACTAACTGCCTACCTGATTCTTAGAAAGATACCTACCCCTCCGCACTAGTAGGTTACAGATTTTTAGCTTCTATCAAACCGTATCAATAGTCAAATAACTACTAGATAGCGCTTTGCGGGGCACGGAGAAGTCTCAGAATGTTATGGATGGTCACCCATCCGCAGACCGACCTCAGCAAGCGTTGCTTTGAACCTTGAAGTCGACTCGTGTAGCTATGATGACCAAGCCAAAACCTCCTGATAAAGTTGACAAGAGTATAATTTACACTACCTATTTACATAAAGTTTAACAAAACATACAATGGTTCTGTTTGTTTCTATTTAACAAAGAAATATTTAGTACAATAACAAAAACACAATGTGGTATAAATTACATACAAGCTCCGTGCCTTCAGTTGCCAGTCATAAGGCTTCCGCCTAAGTAGGTAAGAACCTGTGTGGTACGTACAAATATGTAACAAGATTATTGTTTTCCTGACAACAGCTAAGCTTAGAATTCTTGTGGTTTTAATTTAATCTAACTGAGTGGAAATACTCAGCTATTTAAGTAGGTACTTTGTACAGATATTTAAGTTTTAAAATTCGAATTAATAAGTATACTTACATCTTACATATAATAAAACAGTAGAAGCCATGAATTCTGTACATTAAAGAAAAATATCAAAAATCGAGTAGAGGTTTTCAAAAAAAAGCTATAGAACCGCCCTAAATCTAACTTCTTTCGTTCAATCCATCCTAAGGTTGTCTGTAAGAGATTGCCCTGTGCGATAAGACCGCCCATTGTACACTTGTTTTTATAAACGTTTTTCCTGTAGTTGTTACGAGGTGTACAATAAAGTATATAATAAATAAATAAATAAATAAATAAAAAGAGCATTTTTACGTTTTTTGTCTGTCTGTCTGTCTGTCTGTCTGTACGCGATGATCTCCGACAATACTGAACGGATTTGGTTGCGGTTTTCAAAATTAGATTCACCTTAGTTTTAAGCAACATATAGGCTTTGTTTCATTACAATCGGTGGCCGGAAAGAAAGTTATGGACATTTAAAAATTTTAAATTTACCTATCATCGTTTTTCGACAAGTTTTGTACAATTTTCAATTATTCGTTCAGTTTAGCATAAAACTAGCCTTTTTTTACACATTCTAAGAAATTGTTATCATCACGCTATATCTTGGAGGAGCTAAGCAGTCAATAACCAAAACATTTTATAAGATCGGCTATTTATATCAATCGTCAACTGAGTTCACAGACCCGGCGGTACAATGACTGCCTTTCGAGTGAATCGGTATAAGTTCGAACCCCGGTAATTGAATCTATTCTTTTTTATTGTTGTTGAATGATTTCTTACTTTTTTATGCAGGTACTGTTTTAATATTTTTGTTGGCCGCGACTTCATTTGCCTGTATGTTTAAAAATGTATGGAACTGGATGTTCAAAAGCAATGAAATTCCGGTTTAATAGAATATAATTACTAACAAAACCGATTTTCTGTATTTTTTTTTTTTCGGTTTCGATAAAAAGTACGAAACCAAAGTAGTTGATCACCTTCATTAAATGTAGATGAAATCAACTTACTACGTAACACCTGCAATGCCATCTATTGATTCAAATAGTACTTTCGACAACATGACATAACACCAAAACATTTTTTAGCGGTACATTTATAACGTCTTAAAATGATTGTAATTAATTTAATACCTTAAAAACATATCGTTCCAAATGAACGTAATATTCCTATTAACTCAAATAAAACGAACTCTAACTAATCTTTCCATAGTTCAACTTCATGTTCCATAGATGGCGTTATATATTCGATTTCATTTTCGCGGCGTTGACAAGGCCTGTCGTCATGAGACGGACTGTGGACGTCCACAGGCCCGCGCCTACGGTGGCCGGAGGTCACCAGGTGGCCTCTGACGCCCGCGGCGTCTACCACGGCGGCCGGGACGAGAGGTTCTCTCCCTCTCCCGCTCCGCAACCTCCTTCGCTAGCATTATTGCTTTTCAGAAGGAGGTGGCGGCATCCCATTCCGTCTCGCTCCGGACCATGGCTTGGACCAGGGCCGGACGCGAGAGGTCGCCGCCAATCGCAGCTTCGAGGACACGGCGGTGATCCGCCCAAGCGGGGCACACCTGCATAGTGTGCTCCACCATGTCCTCCGGTCGATCCTCGCAGTACCGAAGTAGAAGAAGTAGAAGCCAGGGATCATGTCATACCACCCGCGAGCAAGTTGCGAGGTTCCATCGTAGAGACGCAAAAACCGTTGAATTAGCTTGGTAAGTGAGTTTTTAACCGACTTCTTCAAAAAGGAGGAGGCTCTATGTTAAGATGTTCGTATTTTTTTTTTGTATGTTCACCGATATCTCCGTCAATTATGTACCGATTTTGAAAATTCTTTTTGTTTTCAAAAGCCTTTACCTACTCGATATTTTTGCCAATTTTCAACCAATTTGGATCATTCTGATTTTGTTTAGGAGAGTATTTTTTCGGATTGGTTTCGGAGGCGGTTAGTGCCACCTGTTTAGCACCACCCGGGGACCACGTGTAGGGATTCACTGAACCTATTCTCCGACAGACGCGGGTGACACGCCCCCTCAGCTTATTTTAGAAGATATCCTCCCGTTGCTTCAGCATTCATTCATTTCGTCTGTGTACGGGGAACCCACCGAACGTAAGCATCAATACCCATTATATTGATATAATGTTTTTGGGGAAGATAAGGAAAATGTTTTCATTAAGATGGCCGTGAAAGAAAAGGTACACATCATCAAATTTTTTATTTATTTACATATTTAATTTCGATTAAATTTTGCAAAGGCACTCGGCTGAAAGTCACACATATTCAACAACCTGTTAAAGTAAAAAAATTAGCCGAAATCTTATATCAGCTGGTACAAGATTTCGGCTAATTTTGCTCTAGCATGATGCTCCAGTCACGTTGCGATCATTCCCAGAATCTCCATTATTCCCAATAATTTTCTATTTACTTTTTATACTGTTCAATTCTCAGTAAGCCTATGACACGTCATTACCAGCTCAGGGCCAGAAATTATCCGTAGCGGGTTTCACCCTCGAGTATCATAGGGGAACTGTAGATCCCTAGGCCATGACGCGCATGACGCGAAGTTAGTAGTGCTGGACCCAAACATACCCACTCCTCCTGATATTTTTCTCAGCATCAACTAAAATGCCAATGTCAAACCGATTCATGCGACCAACATAATGACGTATTAGCTTAGTAGAAATACCATTCAAATAATAATAGATATCATAAGACATTGCCTTCCATAGACAGCCTAATTTGCAGAGGTTGCTTCGACGCCGAGAAGTTGCCGACTTCCTCGAAATGAGGCCGTTGCTTCCCGACCTGAACAAATCGTGGAACTATGAGGTCGCAGCGCAACGGGCGGAGCTAGGCTGGATAACTTAGCCAGAACACTTACGGTCAACAGACCGAATGGGAGTCTAAGTGCGGATAGCGCAGTCTCTAATCTACTCTACTCTATCCGTTGCGGGGTTAGATTTCTATTCGGAATGGTATACCTACGGCCAACTTTAAGAAGCTCTATCGCGTGTTATCAACCCTAGCAACTTTCTTCAACATTGTGCACAGAAGTTTCTCATTACGAAAAATTACTAGGGCTGGACGGCATTTTGAACAGAAGAGATAATACAGCCAGTGCTTTGCATTACAGTCTTCGAAATTCCTAATTCTGAGAGGGGTCAAGCAATGCCAGATATTGACTGTTTGTATAATATCATATCGTATCAATCTTACATCGCTATGTGTGTTTACTTTTCGACATACACGCGGACGAAGTCGCGGGCAACAGCTAGTGTAGCAATAAGTTTCTTAATCTCTTAAGAGGTTCTAATGAAAAAAGTTGCTTTACAGCATCCTATTTTCAAACCATGACAATTAGGTAAGTACATGTTCTGCTTTTGGTGCGCCTATAAAACAACAGGACAAAGTTTTTCCCTAAATGGTCTTCATCAAAATCTGGTTATATAAAACTTATAAAACAATATTGAAAATTAATTTTCTGTAGAGGTATTTTCCAGTATACATACTAAAACCACTTTCCAAGGTTTTACCTAATCTATTAAACGTGTGGAACCACGGGCACTCGCTAGTTCACGATCTATAAATAAAATATAACCTCCACGGCGCTTCGCTGGCGAAAACCTAAATATTGCAAACTTTCAACCGAACAATTTTCGTGACCATCTATTGCTTCTAGAAAATCGAGTAATGTATTTATCAGCTTTTCTGCTCATGACGTGTTAAAAACTTTTATGTTAGTTGAAAACAGCTTACTTAGTCTAATAAAAATCCAGCTGTTCTTTGCAAAGTAAGTATTTATATTCGCGAACGAACACACTTTTTAACGCAATTATCGATGCGTTAATAAAAGTTAAAAATACAAATTAATTACATTGTGTCGGGGATATTATTTGGAAATTCACGGAACTAATCTCAGTGTTTGACAGTTATAGTTTGACAAATACAAATTTTTAATTCAGAATTCGGAAGTGTAATACATAATGATAATATCGATTAGGTAATAGATTCATAAATCAGAGAAAATATGAAATTGCTAATGTTTACCCAAACTAATCATATTTTTAGGGTACCGTATCCAAAGGGTAACCTACGGAACCCTATTAGTAAGCCTCCGTTGTCCGTCCGTCCGTCCATCCGTCTGTCTGTCAGCGGGCTATGTCTGACGAACAGTCGTACCCAGCGGTTTTTCTCCACATTTATTATGCGCACAGCTACATTGTGGAATTCTCTATCAGCGTCTGTGTGCCCGTCCACATAAATATAATCCACACCTTCAAAGCAAAAGTGAACAGGCATCTTCTGGGCATGCACGCTTCATCATAGAACTCATCCTTCGCTTTCCTTCAGGCGTGATTGTGGTTAAGAGCATTCCTCAATAAAAAAACGGGTCAAGAGGCCTATATTCGTCATGAAATTTAAACACTGTGGTGAATATTGCAGTTTTGAACTTCTATAACATTCAGATTAATTTTTTTTTTTTTGTTTAAGTATTTCACTAAAATTCAAAAACCTTTAAAAAAAAGAGAAAAAGTGTTTGAGAATGTGCAAAAAGCGCCGCAACGGTACCGCGACACTATATGCATATGGAGTGAGAGCATGTTTGATTGTTTGTGCAAACCAATTTATCTCCAAAACTACTTGTCCGGTTTTGATGCGGTTTTCAGTGATGGGTTTGAGTTGAATAGGTGCATGTTCATAGATAGGGGTTACAGTGACAACCTGGTGAGTTGTGGGCGCAACAGTAAACATTTGTATGTGCAAAACCAAAAATACAAGTCCGATTTTGATGCGGCTTTCAGTAATAGGCTTTTGGTTGATTAGTGAGGGTTCTTTTATTGGTGTTACGGTAGTAACCCACTCAGGTGCTTCCTAGCAAGTTGCAGTAATATATTTAAAATTAGCTATTACATATTAAAGAAACTTGATAGAACTCGATAGGTAAGTATTTTTGTAGAAAATAGTAAAGAAGAAATTCATAAAATACTAAAAAATAGTTCTCTAAAAACTTTGAAATAAAAAATAAAAATAAAATATTTTGAAGAAACTTACGACGGTGACGGTTAAAATATAATTGAAAGAGGGTGAAATAATTTAACCCCCGCCCCCCACTTAAAGATAGTAAAAATCCCAACAATATCCGCCGGGGCTGCCATTACTATTTTCAATTTCAACATCATAAATTATCTCCAAAAATTCACATTACTATAAAACTGCAAAAAAAAAACAACTTCATTTAATGGTAGCCCCGGAAGGATAATCTTTGATTTTTTACTTTTTTTAAGTCGGAGGGTTTCAAAATTTTTTCATCCTTTTTCAATTTCGTTTAAACCGTAGCCGTCGCGGGTATTTTTTTTGTTTTAATTTAGCTTTTTTTCTTATTTGCTAAATAGTTGAACAAAGGTCTTCTAAAACTATTCCGAATTTCAAGGTGAAAGCACAAGTAGTTCTTGAGTGAGATATCCAGCTGTGACAGACGGAGAGGCTTAGTCACAGCTGGATATAAGGGTACAGTCATAAGGGTTCCTTTTTACTATTTTGGAACTTTTAAAAAATAGGAACTTTAAACAAGGAAATTTGGAACTTTAAAAAACAGTTGAAATTTTCACAGCATGTGTATTTCTGGTGTCGCTATAGCAACAAATAAATAAATATTAATCTTTAATTAAACCATGCAAGAAAAAGTACAATGGTAAGGAACCCTTCATGCGCGAGTCGGAGTCACACTTAGCCGGTTTTTCACATAGCCGATCTCGTTATTACTGTTTGCAACAACAAAGAGTAATAAAGAGAGAGCCACAAAGAAAATATTTAAAGAAGTTTCTCGAGTGTTCAATGACCGAAAGGCAAACACTAAGGCACACACCAGATTCTGATCGGATAACTTTCCGGAGATTGCAGGAAGCCCCTTTCATAAGCGGCCCAGAGAAGTTTATGTAGGATGTTTATAAAGGAAAAGTTTATGATCAGAAAGTACACTATAATGTAAGTGTATCAGCTATCGGGAAGACTTACGATGTCAATAAAATATACAGCAAAATGGAGATAAGTTAAAATCGCAGAAACTGCTAAAATGAAAAGGTGCGAGTCGTTTTATTATTTGTTGTTATAGCGGCACTATAAATCCATTTTAGACCGCATCATCGCTTAGCATCAGATGAGATAGTGGTCAAACGTATGCTTATCAATAGTAAAAAAAATACACAATCTGTGGAAATTCCAACTGTCTACATGTTTCGGTTCATGAGACAGACAGACGGACGAATGGACGGACGGACAGCGGAGGCTTAGTAATAGGGTACCGTTGGGTACGGAACCCCCTTGGGTACGGAACCCTACTACTTACTCGATCGAGTAAGTCAAAAACTCACACCAGGCTCTAGTGCGAGTTTTTACTTACTTGGTTGGTAAACGTAAGCATTCGCTTATTTACAATTATTACTTTCAAAACTTATTGTCAAAAGACAGCGCTTATTCAGTTTTAGTACCTAATAATTGATGTTTACTTAAACGCTATGGATTACGAATACTCGCACCAACAGACAGCTGGTAAAATCAGAATTACAAAAAAAAACCGAACAATTGACAAAATTATCAAGAACCTACAAGGGATTAAATACGAGTAGTTTGGGTCTAATCTATAAGACATCTCAATGCCATTGTGATCCTGTTGTGGAAAAGAAATAGTTTTGTCATAACAGATTCGTCACATATAGTCGTCACTCTCTCACATCGGAACTATGTTGGTTTTAAACGTCATAGTATGACCCTTGATGATGGTAGTTGGGAGCACTCTTAACTTCCATACAAGAAACACCACGCCAAATATAATTTATTTCGTGAACTGACTCCATTATTTTTAGTAGCTAAATGAGTAACGAGCGTATTTAATCAGAACGAAAACAGCTGGAAGTCGTTTCTGCCGCGTTGATACCATTATTTAAATTTCTTTAGTATTGTTGGGTGCTTAACTAGACATTTTGTTCATTTGGGCCATAAATGCTTGTTATTTAATAATGGCTGTTTGACGTGTTTATTTGTATAGGGTTATGTGTTTTTATGCCTATTAGGAATGGTAATGAGACTAACTGAATTGTTTTAGTTGGGGAATTCGATACGCGGGTATGCACGTAAGCATTCCTGTGAGCTATGTCCGTCAGATCTCAATACTATGAGTATTATTGCAAATATTCCGTGTTGTAGCACGGAATATTTGCAATAATACTCATAGTATCCTTTTGGGTTAGATGAAATTTATTTATTTATTTTAATATTATTTATCTATACTAATATTATAAAGAGGTAAAATTTGTTTGTAAGTTTGTAAGTTTGTATGTAGGGAGTAATCTCAGGAACTACTGGTCCGATTTGAAAAATTCTTTCAGTGTTAGATAGCCCATTTATCGAGGAATGCTATAGGCTATATATAATCACGCTAAGACAAATAGGAGCGGAGCATTAATGGAAAATGTGGCGCAGACGAAGTTGCGCGGGTCAGCTAGTTTATTTAATATATGTATATCCTTGTATATTATATATATATTATACTTATTATATTATATTATTATTCATCTTATCCTTTTATTTATTTAATAATATATATTTATTTATTTAAATCAAAACATAAAATTTATAAACCAGCTTTTGCCAGCGGTAATGTATTAATATTCCGTGTTGTAGTTTTCCTTTTGGGTTAGATGAAATTTATTATTTTATAGAATAATATTAATTTATTTAATTAATCAAAGCATAACATTTATAAACCAGCTTTTGCCAGCGGTAATGTATCCTTAGCGGTAATCCAGGTTATCAACTACATGTGCTACAACCAAATCCGTTGAGTAGTTTTTGTGTGAAAGATCAATAAACATCAATACATCCATCCTCATGAACGGTCACGTTTATAATACGTTTTTAGTAGGATATCCAAAAAGTTTATCATTAGATTTCCGGATAGGGTTCTGAATTAGTGCCATAAATTTGGTTTTAATAGCGAGTTACACCATTTCGTCCCTTTAGAGCTGAATCGCATAACTTCGACGCACGTTGTAGCATCGCCAGCATTTTTAAGCACCGTCGATGCTGTCCTACATGACTTTGCAAATATTTTAGAGCCGTGCAATGTCCATAAGCAGTTTCCGCCGTGCAATGGTTAATTTGGGGTTTCGAATTTTGCCGAACGTCTTAGTAATTAGAAGAGTAGATAGAACAGCTGTTCCGTTTGGGCGTGTCAATAGCCGTCATTGAAACAATTACATTTATCGACACACTTAATTACTGAAACAAAAAAGAAACAAAATCGCTTTCTATAGCATTGGCTTCTTTAGTGGCATTTTAAATATTTTTTACAACTGAAAACGACGGATAATTAAGTGTATGCAATCTTACGAAGAGATATTAGGGTCTCAGCAATAACCACTACTTTAAGTCATTTCGTCTAGATACTACTCAGCGTCTCGAAATCAAAAGTTTTTTTTTTCGTTTTCATGGCGACTATATTGAGTGAAGTGTTAGTTTCCTTAAAAAACTTAGAATTAGTAAAGAATAAAAGTTGATAATAAATTACCATAAGCCTCCTTAGCCTCAGTCTTCTGTGGAGCCGGTGTAAGCACACTGGTACTGATAGTGGACATCATGATCGCGATGCAACACCAAGCACTCATGGTTCACAAGCCTCATCGGTGCGTCAGTCTTGTCCGGGCGTACCGAAAAAAGTCCGACTCGTTGTTACGCACTGCGACGCGCTGCTTGTGACGTAATCACCGGAGTTCGTGGTTTATCTGTAAAAATGGAAAAGTTATGGTTTATTTTTTGTTTTGGATGACTAATTTCTTACTTTTTTTATTTCGTTGTTCTTTTTCAACATTTTTGAGAACATTAGAGGACGAAAGTACACAAAAGTCAAACAAGGTCTAACTTGATTATTTGGAGTTAAAGAACGTATCCAACACAAGTAGTGTGTCAAGCCAAGTTTGACAGATTTTCAGGCTAAAGTACCTAAGCGAAAAATTCAGAATTCGAGAGTAAATCGAACACCACTTAAATTTAAAAAAAAACCTCTTTGATTACTTTATTTTATTCAATTTATTCCGTCTCATATATGTATTGTTAAAAATATTACATATATTGCTGTTAATTTTATTTGATATCAACGCTATCGTAAAGTAACGTTTTCGTGTTTCTTCGTTTTTCATATTAAGATAAAGGCAAACATTTCGTATCCATCATTATAGACGTCTCAATATTTTTTTCACGATTTGTGTGGCCAACGAATAAACGTATATCTTCTAAATAAAATTAATCGTCCAACAAAAACATTTATCAATATCGAACATTTTCATGTCTACACGTAATCTGATTTATTAATCGTAACTAATGTTTGTTACACACGAAAATAACACAATACCAATACCTCAGAATACTCGTAAACAAACGCAAGGAAACCCGATAGAAAAAGCAATAAAAAGCGATCATGCGAACACTAGAATGTCATAATTTTGACAAAAAATCCGAGGAATTATTACTTGTCATCATGTGAGGTGGTTCTATCCACGCTCTAGCCGCGGTAGTCGGTGCCGCCTAACCGGTATTAAAGTTTATGTAAGGGCAAGAAGGAATGTTTTTTAACACGTGGATAGGAACTTTTGTATCTCGGCTTCTTCACAGATACGTCACACGTGATGAATGTTATGCAGCCAGTGCAGAACGAGTGAAAAGGGGTCTTAAAATCTCAGTTGGGTAGAGATTGAGAATTTCCCAAAAATCGCGAGTAGAATTGACATCATAACACCAGCAAGCGTGGCGCGTGGAGTAATTACTTGTAAAATCCAATTATGTTATTAAATTATATTCAAACTCAAAAACTCAAACTCAAGCATTTATTTCAATTAAATCATTTACCTTTGAATTGTCAATTTTGTAATTTTTTATACATCTAAAACCAAACATGATGTTAACTTAATATCTAAGTAAATTATCTGATTTTATTACCCACCAAATACGGAAGTAAAGTTAGTTACAAAAGAAACGTAAATCGTTCGGAAAAACAGTCTATATGACTGTTTTTCCGAACGATTTACGTTTCTTTAATAAATTCTTCTTAAATAAAAGCGAATACCTATACGTTAAATCTATTTGTTATTTTTTGGTATTATTTTGAGGAAAATACGATAGCTATGAAAACTTTGAAGGATAATTGTACCTACACTAAAGTTCATTTCCATATTTGTCAAAATATTTTTCAGTCAAATTTATCCGGTAGAGCGCGAAAATATTTCAATCACGCAAGCAGTAAAATTACCTCCAAATAAATAATGATTGAAGAACATTTCGTGATTTAGTTTTACCATCTGGAATTCTGAGAAGCAGCCCGGAGCATGGGTTTTTGACTAAGGGCTGGCTTCACATTATTATAGGACTTTAACATAATTAGCAAAATTTGAGCACACCAAACACACCGTACACCTCTAATACCTCTATTTACAGAATGTTCAGAAACTCGCAATATAATATAGGTGCTGTAACGATCACTGTCTGTAGATACATTTATTGAAAAAAATATCTCCAAATAAATGATCATCACCCTAAATTATTGTTTGTATTAAAAAATAAATGAACAAATGATTGATTTTTTCATTCTGTACCTCCACTGAGGCACATAACATAGAGGAGAGTGCTCCTCACACAATCTGAAAAAAAAGGACGACTGCCTTAATTATCTACTGAACATCTGACTTTTTTCTTAATTTCAGGGTTAGACCTATAGTAAAATTAGCTCATAATGATAAGTATAATAATTTTATAATTTTTCGTTATTTCTGTTAAATTAGAGAAACAGATGTCTCTAACAGCAAAGATGACAAAAATTGTGCGCCCGACACACGTTTTTGCCACATTTATTTTGTAACTAGCTGACCCGCGCAACTTCGTCTGCGTCACATTTTCCAATAATGCTTCGCTCTTTATTGTTTTAGCGTGATGATATATAGCATTTCTCGATAAATGGGCTATCTAACACTGATAGAGTTTTTCAAATCGGACCAGTAGTTTCTGAGATTAGCGTGTTCAAGCAAACAAACTCTTCAGCTTTATAATATTAGTATAGAAAATCACTATTGATTCAAGACGCCCGCGCCGCTTCGATGGCCTGCAAATTCAGTAATATTATTCATACGATGTCATGCAGACAATAGCAATTAATAATCTTATGAATGTTATAGGTAAAGCCATCTCGATGTTATATTTGATCTGGAACTATAATAATATATCTGATATTGTTTATGGGATTCCTCATAACGCACACAAGGTAAGCCTATTCATCATTTACTGAAGATTTATTTGGATGCCAATAATGAATAGAAACGCTCCGTACCTACCTTTATCTATAAATAATATTCTGTCAGGTGCTTTCAATATGTCGTGTAGAGAAATATTTACTATGGGCTTTCTGCTTTAAAAATAACAAGCGCACAGGTCGATAATAAAGGTTAAGCAACGCTTGCTGAGGACGGGTGGTAGATGGATTACCATTCATTAAATACTGAGATCCTTCCTTTCTTCAAAGCAAGCTAAGCAGTTCCTCTTTGACAATTGGGTTGTCAGAAGCTTTAAATCTGAAACCAGGCTAGTGAAAGAGTATTGTGTTATCCATTAACTTGTTTATGGAGGTCAAACAAGCAGGGGATCCGTGTAAAGTACTGATATTTATATTATCAGTAACCTATACTTTAATATTATAAAGCAGAAGAGTTTGTTTGTTTGTTTGGTTCAACGCGCTAATCTCAGGAACTACTGGTCCGATTTGAAAAATTCTTTCAGTGTCAGATAGCTCATTTATCGAAGAAGGTTATAGGCTGTATCAACATCACGCTAAGACAAATAGGAGCGGAGCATTCATGGAAAATGTGACGCAGACGAAGTTGCGCGGGTCAGCTAGTATATACCAATGATATATAAAACTATAGATACGTTGTCCGCACTCTAAAATGACAACATGATATGAAGCCAATTGGCCACATCGCGCTTAGTAACGCACCAACCTGTCGCGCGACACTACGTTTGTTTTGATGTCAATTTGACTATTACTTATCCTGTGACGTAACTGACGATGTATATTTATCTCCCTCTAGCAACAGGCATCCCGCCGTACGGTGACATATTTTCTTTCCCTTTCTTCATGCGTATTAGTAGCTATCTAGTATTTTCGCCGTTTTTAAGCGCCGCGATGTTGGTTTTATGACGTGTCTATATATAATACGTCATTGGTATATACATATAATTCTTCTATTACTGAGTGAGTCTTCTTCTTATGGTGTAACTGTAGGCAGTAAACGACCCCATACACCCTTGTGTCCGAGTTTCCAAACCGCCTCAAGGGCCTCTGACATGGTTAATTTGACGAATGGCATTTCACGGCCGGGACCACCGGCTAATACGTTGCTTTCGAAGCACGGAATCATCTTTTTATCAGACAATCAGGTGATTCAAACCTGCAATGTCCTAGCCAAACTGGAAAACAATTTTACAAAGTATGCTTCCCATGGAAATCGAACCCACGACAAACGGTCACAAGGCAAACGCCTACACCTGAGTGAGTGACTTACAGACAACGAACAGCCGAAACTACTGGTTGTAGAAAGCTGAACTCGTAAGTAGGTTCCTCGTAGAGTGTAGGGAAGCACTCATAGAAAATTTCCCAAAATTTCTACGGGGACGAGATGTACACATACGAATTGGCGGCAAAAGGTAGTTTTTATCCATACAGGGAAATTGAAAAATTCCCAAAACCTGAATTCGTATCATGACCCTGAGCAACATTTGTTCTACAACTTTGAACTCAACTAAACAATGCAGCCAAAAACAATTTGTTTTCATTTATTTTAATTATGTTAAGTTCGTAAATACTACACGCGCGCGCATCCCAGACTATACCATACCGCCAACTGATCCAGTGTTGCTCGCACGCAAACATCATAAACTTAATCTATCCAAATATTAACAATACACAGCACTGTTATAAACACAAATTTAAGACGTAGAATTAATAAAATATTAAACGCAGACAAATGATTATTTGTTTTAATTTATATTTTTTACAGTCGTTGGAAAAGGATATCGTACTTTGTATCTAAGTTTTCACAATAATTTGGTCTACTGGAAACTACTACTTCAATTGAATTTTAAGAGCATGGCCACAATTGTGCGATAGAGATAGCACTAGAGACTTTTTAGCATTCGGAAGGTATGGAGTTGACCAGTTGTAAAAAAATCAGCTAATTAAAATTGTAATATAATCGAAACGAATGAAATGATAAGAAGTTAATTTGTTGTAGTGAGTTCGTACTAAAATAGTAAAAAAGAACCCTTATGATGTGACTATGTTTGTCCGTCTGTCACAGCTAGATATCTCAAGAACTACTACTGCTGTTTAGCATTAGTAGCTCCTAGAATTTGAAAAAGTTATAGATGACGTTTGTTCAACTATTCTGCAAATAAAAAAGAAATAGAAATACATTTTTTTTTTGAAACAGGGACTGAAAGGGATTCTTAAAAATTAGAAGTGAGTCTGACACTCCCTCCCGCTACACCAAGAGCGGGAGGAGTCATTGGATGACTTCCCACCCTAAAAAAAAAAGGCTACTTGGGCATGTATCATTATGAAAGAGTGCTTTTTGCGAATTCTCAAACTTTTTGCTTTTTATAGGCGGCACGATTTAATTTTTTTTTGTCACCTGTGAATTATAATAACTACGAATTTTAACTAACTATCGATAGACAGTTAATTAACTATCGATACATAGTTAATTAAAACTCTCCTTATTCAGACTAACTGATGAACCTTGAATCAAAATTGGCATTTCATTAAATAAATTTCAGAAGCTAATACAAAAACATTATGATAACTGGCAAAAAGCTGAGTCAATAGGTCAGAGACAATAGGTCTCATATGCAGCCAGTTTTCTCGGGTTTTGTACCGCAGAACTATTCTATTTTACATAAATGTTGAAACATTTTCTATTGTTTCTGTAGTTACCTGGCGGATTCAGTCATAAGTTATGGGCTAACCAGTTACGGACGTTCCTACAAAACTTATTTAGATAAAATATATAGACTACAGCTAAGTATACTTAAGACTATTGTACCAAAGAATATTAGACTTAAATATAAAGATGATAAGTATGGAATATTTAAATATTGTAAAGTTATGTCAGTCTTTGATAAATTCAGGTCAGCAATTATCTTGGATAAATTTAATAATATAAGTTCCTTAACTTTAAACATTAGACCAAAGCAATTACGTGATCTTGATTACCTACCTGCATACTACCTATAACTGTTAATGTGTATAGCATGAGAACGTGGGAATATATTCTACCTGATACCTTAAATAAAATTCCTAAAAATGTACAATCAAATATTGTTTATGTTCATATAAAAAATGTAAAAAATTAAAAATTATTAAATTATTACTTTTCTGGTGACATCACTTAAGTTTTAAGTAGGTAAAAGTTTACCTGTTTGTATTTTTTTGTAAGTACATATTGTGAGCGAGTTTGCTTCCTCCACTTTGTCACATAAACCTTTAGGTTTCAGACAAGTGTTAATTATTTGTTAATGCAGCTTGTAATAATGTTTTTGGAAAATAAAAGCAAAAAAAAAAAAAAAATACCTTTAAAGCTCGTTCATAACGAAAACTTTAGTGGACTTTTCTGAAAAGAAATAAATAGGACCTGAATGTGATCGGTGACTTTTTTGTGTGACTTGAGATCAGACGAGACAAGTATAAGCAACTAAGATAAAGACCTTTGCCCAGGAAACCAAGAGAAGTGGATGGATTCATCTATTGTTCATAAGATTAACATGTGGTGTTATCCTAAGAATCCCTTCGAGTAAAGTAAAAACTAAGCTAAACGAGTGACATATTATTATTACATAGTTTACTTAAGCTGTTACTGTACTCATAATGAAAATACCTAATTACCTAATTGAGGGTTACAAAAGGTACAAAATTTATGAGCTAGAATGCATTATCAGTCATCATTGCACAGGGACAATGACTTAATAGCAAAGCTAAAAGACACTGCCTAATCGAGCTAATAGACACGATACATAATAACGCAATAAAGAATTAGCGCAATCCTGAACAGGATATTATATTATATTTTCTCTCGAGTCACGCCACAAAGCGTTCTCATTTCCTCTATACATCTAAGGAAGTAACCCAAATTAATATTTTGGAGCTCGCTTTGAAAATAAATCTCCGCACACATAGCGACAAAGCGATTAAAGAACAAGAGGGAATCTCATTTATCTCAGAGGAACTGCGAGTAGGTACATTGATAAGGACAAGTTCCCCGAGGTTGGCAGCCCCCGACAGCTATGAAGTTCCAAACTCCATTCTTCTGATTGCGGTCAGCGGAACGGCGAACTTTAAAATTGTTTTGTACCCGAACAGAGGTCCAATCAATAGCATTTGTATAATGAAACGATTCATTTAAATCCTTGCGGCTCGATCTGTTTTAATCTGCAAATTTCCTGTTAACAACTTCGGTATCATGGCCCCGAAAGAAAATGTTAATAAGCAAGCTTAATTATTTTGTTAAAGATTTCTTCGAGCGACGATAATTCAATGATTACAGCGGGCATTGTTTTTAATTAGAAATTGTGTTTCTGATACTCAAATTAGTCTGGTTTAAATAGTTAGGTCAAGATATTCATGTTTTTGCTTTGCTTCAATTAATGTTTCAGTTAATTATTTATCAAAAGGAAGCAGAAATGGTTTGTTCATATAGTTATAGCCGAGGCTTCATAATGAACTTCCGAAGCCTTCAGCGAGATTGCGTCACAACGGTTCCTGTATGCGACTTGGACATAATCATACATGTTTATGAATGTATCTACAGTCTATGCGTCACAGCTAGTACGGAACAACAGAAGCGACATGTCGCAAAGTGTTGCATGATAGTCGTTGCATTCCCGTTTTGAATACTACATAGTTGACTGTATTTATACTTGTAGCAATGATCTTGACAGTAATGTTATTAATTCATTATAATAATGTAACCATTTTTAGAATTCCGAAAGCCAGTGTGAAAAACGGAACCCTTGTAGGATCACACTTCGTTTTCCGTGCTTTTGTCGGTTTTTCTGTCAGTCAGTCAGTCAAGACCCTTTTTTCTCAGGAACGCGTGGAATAACACATTAACATTTAATACATATATAGGGAATTTACTTAAGGTTCAATGCAACAGAGATACAACAACATTGTGATGTTAACATCAACATTCATTCGTTTTGGATAGTTTTGGTTACGGATATTTTAAATATATTTTGTAAGTAAAACACAAAATTAAACAATATAAAAATTAATTAAATATAAATTAAACTGTGCAGTTTTCCCAATTTCAAATGGAACTGCCAAATATTATCAATTTACACATATCCAAGTAGCACGCTTGGAGATTGATGAGCATTATTTACCTAGAAAAAGGGGTTCAATATGGCTTTTGATTTCGAATATGATCTAAAATACATGGCTGTTTCCATATTTAACATTATCATTACACCGACCTAAAAAACCTCTTGAGCAGCGCACACCCTTACCCTTAACTTATAACGTTTTTTATCGTCATGATCAAACGTTGCCGTTGGGTGTCGTCGTCGGACACTATTCCCTACCCGTGCTTGTCCTCGGGGACTTCAATGCCAAGAACTTGGCTTGGGGTTCTCGTCTGACAGACGTGCGGGGAAGGATGGTAGAAGACTGGGCTCTGGAGACAGGCCTAGTCGTCCTCAATCGGGGTTCTGACCCCACGTGTATGCGGATGCGGGGCGAGTCGGTGGTGGACATCTCGTTCGCCAGTCCCGCTCTGTCACCGCGGGTCATTGACTGGCGTGTCATGGAGGAGGTGGAGACCTATTCCGATCACCGGTATATCCGGTTTGACGTCTCCACCCAGACCTCAAGCGCGCCGGTCGTACAGACCCCGATTGGTCCGCGTTGGGCTCTGAAGCAGCTGGACCGGGAGCTCCTCCTGGAAGCCTCGATCGTGCAGGCCTGGGTGACATCACCGGACAGGCCTGCCGACGTCAACAGTGAGGCAGGGTGGTTCCAGGAGGCCATGTCCGACATTTGTGACGTGGCAATGCCCCGAGTCCGGCCAGGAAGAGCCCGGCGCCAGGTGTACTGGTGGTCGCGAGAGCTGGCGTCTCTGCGCGATGCGTGCATTTCTGCGCGGCGCCGGTACGCCAGACATCGCAGGCGCCACATCCGTCCACCGGATGCGGATACCATCGAGGCGGAGCTATACGAGGGATACAGAGCTGCGAAGACCGCTCTTCGCGACGCTGTCCTGCGGGCTAGGGATCTGGCCCGCGAGGAAATGCTGGTGACTCTCGACAGAGATCCGTGGGGGCGCCCTTACCTTATGGTGCGGAACAAGCTCCGCACCTGGGCCCCCCCGCTGACGCAGAGTCTCCGGCCTCAGCTCGTGGAGGACGTGGTGAGCGCTCTATTCCCTGCGCGAGGGGAACATCCTCCCCCGCCTATGGCTCCGCCGCCTGCGGTGCCGGACCAAGAGGACGACGACGACATCCCCGCTGTGACTGGGGTAGACCTGAGAGCGGCGGTGCGAAGGCTCAAGGCCAAGAATACCGCCCCAGGGCCCGATGGCTTGCCTGGCAAAGCCTGGGCCCTGGCCTTGGAGGCTCTCGGGCCTCGACTGGAGGGGCTCTTTAGCGCATGCTTGGAGAGAGGCCAGTTCCCGCTTTCTTGGAGGACCGGGAAGCTGGTACTCATCCCGAAGCCTGGGCGCCCTGCGGACTCTCCGTCCGCATTCCGGCCCGTGGTGTTGCTCGACGAGGTGGGCAAGCTCTTCGAGAGAGTCATTGCAGACCGCCTCGCCGGGCACCTAGCGGGAACGGGGCCGGATCTTGCGGACAACCAGTTTGGTTTCCGCAGGGGGCGCTCTACGGTGGACGCCGTCATGCGCGTCAGAGCCCTCACGACGGGAGATGCGGTCTCCCGGGGTGGTGTTGTCTTGGCGGTGTCTCTCGACATCGCCAACGCCTTCAACACCATGCCCTGGAGCTGCATTGGGGAGGCACTCCGGTATCATCGGGTGCCGACCTACCTTCGTCGTGTGGTCGGGGACTACCTGTCCGACCGGGCAGTAATCTACCCAAGTCACAGCGGTGAGTGGAACCGGCGAGAGATGTCGTGCGGTGTCCCACAGGGTTCGGTTCTGGGGCCGCCCCTGTGGAACATCGGTTACGACTGGGTGCTGCGAGCCGACCTTCCTAGCGGCGTCAACGTCATTTGTTACGCTGACGACACGCTGGTGCTGGCACAAGGGGGGTCGTACGCGGAGGCGGCCGACGTAATGACACGCGGGGTTGCGATAGTCGCGGAGAGGATCCGGCAACTGGGTCTCGAGGTGGCGCTGTACAAGTCCGAAGCCATGTGTTTTCATGGCCGAGGCATTGCGCCACCGTCGGGATCCTTGCTGACGGTAGGAGGGGTTTCCATCGGCGTCGAATCGACGCTGAAATACCTGGGGCTCGTCCTAGACAGCCGATGGAACTTCGTGGAGCATTTCCGACGTTTGGTCCCCAAACTGGAGCGGGCCGGGCCGCTGCTTTCAGGCGGCTCCTGCCCAACCTGGGGGGACCGAACGCCTCCTGCCGTAGGCTATACGCGGGGGTCGTGCGGTCCATGGCCCTTTACGGGGCCCCGGTGTGGGCGCGTTCATTGAGGCAGCGTGCTGCGAACCACTTGAACGCGCCCCAAAAGGTGGTGGCCCTCAGGATGACTAGAGGGTACCGCACGATCTCGCGCGAAGCGGCGGGTCTCCTTGCCGGATTGCCGCCTTGGGATCTGGAGGCGGTGGTCCTCGCGCGCCTGCATGATTGGCGCGCGGAGGTACTAAGCCGGGGGGAAACTCCGCTGACGCGGCAAATTGTCGCGCAGCGGACGGACTTCCGGCGCGATCTCATGGCGTCATGGAGACGACGACTATCGCAACCCAGCGCAGGGCACGCCACAATAGCGGCGATAAGTCCCCTCTTTGAGGAGTGGCTTGAGAGGCGCCACGGCGTCCTCACCTTCCGCCTGACGCAGGTCCTCACCGGACATGGATGTTTCGGGAGGTTCCTGCACCGAATTCGGCGGGAGGATCGACCGGAGGACACGGTAGAGCACACTGTGCATTTGTGCCCCGCTTGGGCGGCGCACCGCCGTGTCCTCGAAACGGCGATTGGCGGCGACCTCTCGCGTCCAGCCCTGGTCCAAGCCATGGTCCGGAGCGAGACGGAATGGGACGCCGTTGCCTCCTTCTGCGAAGCAGTCATGCTAGCGAAGGAGGTGGCGGAGCGGGAGAGGAGACCCTCTCGTCCCGGCCGCCGTGGTGGACGCCGCGGGCGTCGGGGGCCACCTGGTGACATCCGGCCACCGTAGGCGCGGGCCTGTGGACGGCGAGCTATGGGTGGCTCGCCGTCCGTCCGTCTAGTGACGACAGGCCGTGTCGACGGCGCGTTAGTATTCCACGCGCGCCTCAAAGAGAGTCAGCAACACAGAGGGGCCCGAAAGGGCCGACGCCTGCCGGAGTCGCGGGATTATTCGCAAGAGACACCGTGGCTCCGGAACACAAAGGGCAATGAAGGAACATGGATGGGTTTTAGTCAGTAGAAGTCTGACACTCCCTCCCGCTACACCCAGAGCGGGAGGAGTCATCGGATGATTTCCCATCCCTAAAAAAAAAAAAAAACGTTGCCCTTTGTTTTTCTAACGCATAGAACTATCGCAACATTACTGATAGACAATGATAATGCATAACCTACAATGGCACAGTATCCATACAAGAGTTAAATTCAAAAGTGAAACAATAGCACAGATACAATCGTTCCACAGAGGCATTCCATTTCCAAAGTTGGCACAGCCATTCGAAGTTTAAACACGCACACACTATAACGGTCAATAATCTGATTTCAAACTGCACGAAATTCTATTCCGTTTATCATATTGTTGCTAATAAGGTTTTCCAACAAAAGTACCTTTGAATAACAATAGAAATACCTGATGGGAAATAAAAGCTTGAGGTTTATTTTAGTTTGTCTTTTGGAGTTGGAAACTTTTTGGTTTATAACTTCTTTGTGAGAGTACTCAACTACAGTGCGGTCTTTAGGAATTCAAGGTGAGCGTGGTAGTTTCATGAAAGTTTCCTCACATGACATAGTTTTTCGTGTTTTCTTCGTTAATATTTCACACGTAAATACCTAAAGCTGCCAGTTTTGTCACTGACATTTTTATTCTGGATGAACGTTTTTACGTCAGCTGGCAGCCGATCGCTATTATAAAGCACTTATAACCCGATACTGTTGTAAAAAGCAAATCCAGAAATACTGTTATAGCTCCAGACGAAAGGAAATATATTAAATATATTTAGTACAACAGAAAGTTGTTTTGTAAAACACTTTCAGAGATATTTCAGCCTGTTATTATTTATAGTTCCGGAGCCACGGTGTCTCTTGCGAATAACCCCGCGACTATTCAGTTTATTACCTGCGTGCTAATTCTACTAATTTTCACATTCGCATCGCATTCGAATCTCAATCGCAATCTGTTAAAAAATTAAGATGTATGAAAATTAAGGCTTTTTGACAGTTTGCGATTGACATGCGAATGCGTAATTTATTTAATTGGCCATCTTTTATCTTTTATTATTTTGCTAGTATTCTACTTAAAAAACTGAACTTCAAAATACTTAAAAATGAATGAGCTTTAGCTTTACTTGGCGGTTATTTTTAATCTCTGGTAGGTACTCGTGATTCTCTTGCCATGGAAAGTTGGTTGGTTGATTATTAAAAAATATGAGGAAGCATTGGAAAGTATATTGCACTTTATTTCACCTCCTTGCTTCTGAACTTTTCTTATTCTCGTATCGTGAAACTCCTTGGTGGAATCCTGAATATTTTTAGGATATTAAAAAAAAAAACGCAAGTGTGTTTTGTAAAAAAAAATAAAAACAAAAAACTTTTGAACATCGAAAACCCTTGTTTCCATTACATGCAAAAAAAGGTTACATGCACAAGTAAATATTTGTGTACAACGGCAAAATGAACTATTCAGCATTTTCAGCAAGTCCAATCCAGTTTTCAGTTGTAAAAAATACACTGCTACACTACACATGACAGACATACCTAAACGTAATGCGAAAAGCTGCTTTGAACCCATCCTCTTGAAATCAACCCTCGTCATACTCCACATAATAATCAATAGCTATTGTATGCTAAGACTTATGAGACAAGCAAACAACGGAGCGTCCCTTGACTTAATTTCAACTTTATGACACGTAGGAACATTGGCTGTTATAACCATATGCTCTATAATAGCGAAAATGGCGAAGAGCGCGTTGCTTAAATAAAAAAAGTCAGCCAAGTGCGTGTCGGTACATGCTCAGTTCCGTAGTTGATAAATGATATTTATTTTGTTGGGTTTGGGTTTAGGTTGTAAATAAAACTTTACACGTCAATCTTTTTTGGTCATTTTAAACTAAATGAGGCCGATGTTTCCTAGCTGACTGCTCTGAGAAGAAACAACGAAACAAACTCAGAGTTCAAAGTCTCTTTTTAAGACAATACAATCGTGCAAAGATTTTTGCACGATTGTATTGTCTTTTCTTATCATATGAGAACCATGTAGGTTAATGTCTGAATGATATTTTGAGGAAATTACCACACAGATTTGAGTGGACCGGTCCAGACAGTACAAGCATTTGCCAGTTATCGTGTAGCTCAAACTTGGAACTTAAAGGAGCTCAACGAACTGACGAACAATACCAAAGTAAGGACATTTGTGTAGGCCTCATAAAGAACTCAAACCATCAGACTAACATTAAATAAAATGAACCCATATCATAGCAACTACATGGTCCTCATATTCACAACACGTTATAGGAGGACCATGCAGATCAGTGTCTGAAATGGTATTTTGAGGAAACCACACAGATTTGAGTGGACCTGTCCAGTCAATGGAAGCCTTGGCCAGTAGTTGCACGTCACTTTTCATAATTATGTCGGTCGACTATTAACTGGTTATTAACTTGTAAATCCTAGTTAGACACACAGAGTTGTATATGACAGTTTTCGTTTTAAAATCGTTATATATACTACTACCACAATTTATTTCACTGTCAGAGGAGGCAACACTTGACTCCAACAAAGATTAGCACTTTAAAGCTTGATATTTCGCAAAAAAAACCCTTGGATGGGAAAATTGTTTTCCCACAACCTCAATATTTTTAAACGACTATGAGGAAGCGGAAGTCAGACGCCAGAATATCTCACACCAGACTAGACGAGAGGTATTGTTATGAAGTTTGTTGTGTGTGAAGTGAAAGATGTGGAGATCAGATAGGCAGACACTCCAAGTAAAATACTAATCGTCTGCTACATCTCGGTTAGACTGGAAGTCGACAACAACACACTTGGTGAAAGTATAAGCAGATTGATGAGAACAGAGATTGAAGCTTTTATAACAACAAAGCGAAAAAAAAAACTGGCCAAGTGCGAGTCGGACTCGCACACCGAGGGTTCCGTACAAACCTGTAGTGGTTTACGATTTATGACGTATTAAAAAAAAAACTACTTACTAAATCTCGCTTAAACCAATTATCGGTGGATGTTTACATGGTAATGTTCATCGTATATTTTTTTTGTTTAATCATTCTCTTATTTTAGAAGTTACAGGGGGGGGACAAACATTTTACTACTTTGATAGTGTCTCTCGCGCAAACTGTTCAGTTTAGAAAAAAATGATACTAGAAACCTCAATATCATTTGTGAAGACCTACCCATAGATACCCCACACGTACGGGTTTGATGAAAAAAAATTTTGAGTGTCAGTTCTGAGTATGGGGACCCCCAAAGTTTATTGTTTTTTTTTTCTAATTTTGTCACAGAATACATCTACTTACCAAGTGTCAACAGTATAATTCTTACACAACTTATTTACACAAAATTATTCACGTTCATGCGACGTAAATCGTTATTCCTAATTAAATTCGCAAGAAAAACTAAAATGCCAAAGAAAATTACGTCTAACACAGTTGTAAATTTTCAATTCAGCGTGCACTAGAAAAGTTACTGCTGCTATTATGTCAAAACTAACATAATACTGTAATTAGTCGCAATTACCTTACCGCACAGTTTATTTAAGTCGCTTTGAGCAATTTGCACTTATCAAGCTGCCAGAGGAAAAGAAGCTTAAAGGAAAAAAACAGGTTTTTTTTTTCGTTTGCTGTGCGATTCAGCAGTGCGATTCTGTAAGCATGTCGAAATGAAGGCTTGAGCGAAGTGAGCTGTCAATCAATAAAGATGGAATGACAGCTCATTTCACCCACGCCTTCACTTGGACTTTTTTACAGAATTGACCGGCTGTAAACATGTCGAAGTGAGAGCTTGGGTGAAGTGATCTCGAAATGAGCTGTCAATCCATATAATCAAGATGGAATGACATTTGTGATCACTTCACCCAAGCCTTCATTTCGATATGTTTAGAGAATCGACTGGAACGTTGTCAAGCGACTGTTACCATTATTGACTTAGTTCTATTCCCGAATTAAAAATAAATTGTTCAAAAGTTGGAGGGCTGACCCTTTAGTCACGTATTTGACCCTAGAAATCACACGTTATATAGCACCGAGCGACGTCCAGAGTATTCGGTATTAGCTTCATTTCGGAATCGTTGCGAAGTTTTTTCATCAATCGTATTTTGCTACGCAATTTGATGTCCGTTCGAGTTGTACTTTGACGTATTGCCAATATTTTACCAGGACGCTAGAGAGAGATGGAGCTGTACAGGATGAATAACAGTATCTATTTTTACTATGGTGTATGGCATTAATATGTAATTTATTATCAAATGCCGTTATGGTACATGATGACAATCACCAGTACCGATATTGGGTTTAGGAAAGCTTTTGACCCACCATTTTCATGTGAGAGACATTGATGCTCTATATTCGAAATATGACTCTCAAAAGGAATTTTTCATCTATGGTAGGGTTGTTTACATACACAGTTCCAACAAACACAAACATTGAACCCGGAAAAACGTCCTACAGGCCGTATCAATACCTACACCGCTTTTCTTTGTTACAAGGTATTGAATGTTAGTGCTTTTACAAACTGCACACTGGCTGTATTTTTAAAAGCAGACTGCATAATATAAAAACAAACATCACTTCTCTTCTTTTTAGAGTAGTCGGAAAAAAACTGTCAAGAGTGATCCGGACTCACGCACCGAGGGTTCCGTACCATCGTATAAAACGTGAAATGTTTTTAAATTTTTATCGGCGAAGCCTTTCACCAGAGAATTTTAACACTGCGGTGTTATTGCAGTTTTATTTTAGGACATACAACATCAAAGGAATTTATCTTTTTATATTTTTCGTACAGTTATCAATGATATTTGTTAGAACCGACTAAATTAAGTGCATTTCACAACACAAATGCTCAATTTTAGAATGCAATAATAGTTTATGTTAAATTACCTATACCTATATTATTTTAATACAAATAAAGATTAAGTCACGGATCTGATATCTCAAGATTTTTGATAAAACTTTCTCAGGTATCTTGTAAGTATTTAATAAATGTTTTAGTTTATCACAAGTGGCCCAAAGATCTAACTTCAGCTAAATAAATAAAACTATGTTTGGTGGTTGCCAAAGATATGTGTCACGTATATTTACCCGAAAATTATGTAAAACTGAAGTTGGCTAGCCTTAGGAACAAAGACAAACGGTACGGACCTGAATACTGGGAACTCACGGGAAAACGAACAAATGGACAGACTTTCTGAGAGGAAAGGCGACTCACTTCCCGATGAAGTTAGATAGACAAAAGAGCTTCCGTAATGAGATTCCCATTTCAACAGAACCTTAAAAATACTACAAATATAGCCAGAACTACGGCTTGTCACGCAAACCAAAGTGATTACGCGAATCAGATTGAGTTCGAAAAAATGCTGAACAATTTTCTTTCAGTCAAAGAAAGATGTAGGTAAATCAAATCACTACTGAAGTTTCAGCTATTCCTTTTTCGTCAAGATTTGTTTGAAACAAGATATAAATAAAATTTGTACTGAAGAAAGAAACTAGGTAAATTGAACGACCAAGGTTTGGAATGAAATTTAGGAATCAGTTTTCAAAGTATAGTTAGAAAAAACGGATGAAGTAAAAAAATTGAATTTCCAAATATTGTTCTAACAGTCAAGTTTCGAGAAGACAGAAACTAGGTAAATTGGATGACTTAGATTTGAGTGTAATTTGGGAATTTATTTTCAAGTATGTAGTTTCAAATAATTTATCTACACTAATATTATAAAGAGGAAAGATTTGGTTGTTTGAATTGAATAGGCTCCGAAACTACTGGACGGATTTGAAAAATTATGTCAGTGTTAGATAGCCCACTTATCGAGGAAGGTTATAGGCTATATATCATCACGCTAAGACAAATAGGAGCGGAGCAATAATGAAAAATGTTTAGAATAAAAAAACACTGGTACTTGCTAATTCCTTACAAATACTGTTCTCGCGATCAAGTTCTGTTCAGAAGACAGAAACAAGTAATCAGAAGAAAATTAGTAGAAAATATGCAAGGATTGAATCGAAAAAAATATTTCATAGCTGGCTTCCGTCATCCCATTCGAACCTAAGCTATGCGTGACGGGGTTCTTCAAGTTCCCTCAAACCTAAAGAAAAATAACCTAACCCAATCTCGACTAGATCATGGAACAATCGATTCTACGATACGAAACGGTACGTGCAAATATTGTTCTCACAATCTCAATTAAAAACAAAATGCCGGAAAACCGAGAGTGCCGTCACATCGCTTATAAAGTCTAAGTAAAAATATGGTTCAGATTCAGGTCACAACTTTTACGTCTTTAAGGGAAATTGTGCTAACGGCGGATATAAACAAGTTTCAATGGAAAATTATATTTCAACTACAAAATTCTATTCGTATTTACGTCAAAGTAACTGCAAACAGTCGAATCTTGGAAATTTGTGCTATGGAATGAATGCCCAGCAGTTACTGGTGACAGGATTGACTAATCTCGTGAAGTTTGAGAAAGGCTTTTCTCGGAAAATGTAACGTCTAAGTAGTTAGTGCTGCTGTTTTATTTACAGCCGTTCTCAATAATGGATCTATCTTTATTTCAGGTTAAATGTTTTGAAAGGTATCTTGATGATTTTTTTTTTTGTGATGGATTTAGTTATAGCTATGTTGTATATGTATTGTATGTTGAAATTCAAAGACAAACTAGTGACCTCCTCAAACAATTAAATCGAGTAAAGTGAGATATAAGATTTATGTCAATCACTAAGCAAAGTATTTATCTTGTGGAGTTTGGTTTCCGTAATTAGTCTTGATGTTGGACCATTGTGCGTACTCACTCTACATATTATGAAGATGCGTTCTTTTGAAAGGAAGTATAGCCGAATTCAAACGATTTTTAAATGGTCGTGTATTTTCTTCTGACTTGTAATAAGTTAGCCATAAAAATCATCAGGTTTTAGTAACGTCGCACCTACCTGGAAAAAAGAGGAAAAATATTTTTCATCCCCGAAAATTAATTGTAAACATTACACGAGGCCGCAGCTGCGGGGGTCATTAATAGGTCGATGAACTTTACGTACACTTTGGAAATGCTTATGTTTTATGGGCACATAAGTCACGGTTATAGTCTTAGCAAAAGAAATATAGAAAAAATATAAGGACTAATAATATATGAATGAGACCTTTGTGAAAAAGTTTGTCAAAAATAAAAGTCATATCCAAATACACAAATCTGCTTGGCTTTTTCCCTACTACGAATATGTTAGTCAGCATTTAGTTAAATATTGTTTCTACTTTACATTGATTGATTGCCTATTTGGCATCCATAACCCAGCTGCTGGGTAAAACGTTACCCCTTGGTAAGCCTGCCATTACTTTCAGATTTCTGGCTAGTTATAACGACTGCGAAAAATCTACAAATGACCACTGGGACCTACGTCGACCATGATTTCCGAGGCAAAAAAAGATTAGTTTTACTTATTCGAAATAGGTACCTACTATTACTACTTACTACATTACTCAGCCACGAGCAAAGACACAAAATAAACTGGGAAGATGCAAGACACTAGTTAATTTTGTGAGCCAAATAATGTGCTGCACTTTTGCTACCAAGAGAAAATTTATTAAAAGGCGTACCACACATGACGTGTTATTAATTTAATTTGCTTTGCCTTGCTAGTCTCGTCCGAGAAAGAAAAACCACCAACGACCAAAAATAGTTTCATAATGTTGTGCATGTGCCTTTGAATGGTTTGAAAAAAAGACCTACATACGATTTTGAGACGAGGATTATTAAAAAAATATTAGTTACTTTACGCAAACTTGTGACGAATAAATATATAAAATAAATATGAAAAGATGAGACAACCTTAATATAAATGTGTGTGTGCGGTGTGTTAAATAACTTTCTGCAACTATTTTAAAATTACTGTTCAATTACTTTGTTTGAGAACTTTTCAACATCATAATCATTCACAATGTTGGCAAAAGTTTGCTAACAATTGATATATATACATATTCTAAACTCAAAACTTTCATTTGTATCTAAAAAAATACAAACGAAGTTACATATAGTTAAGTTATAAATTATTTCTTATTACCCGTACGTAAGCTAAACACTATAGTCTACAAAATAATGTGTCTCATCCTAAGAGCAAAAATGTTGTAGACTAGTGAAATTAACAAGATTTTTTATTTATTTAGTTTACTAGTTTGGGCAATAGTCTCCCCAAATCATTCATAGATATAATATTACTGACCCACTTCAAACCAACTCTTACGGCAGGTGTTCAGATGCTCTAAACAAGATACATTACATTGTCAGTGGTAGCGTGGCGAAGGCGATTGTCAAAATATCCAAAATTTATAGCATTAACAAATGCAGTCGGAATATCACGTGATCAGTTCCTAATATTTTGGCATTTTGCAATAGCAATGGCTTACAAAATTGCATTTTGTCTAGGTAGAACCTCAGATCATTGGTAACCTTTTCCTGACCGCCATGCCGGCCTCATGCATCGTCATTTACGAGTATTTTTAATTCCTCAGCAATTTACGACGTGGTCACCGACCGACTACGACTTGAATGTTACTTTTTAATTTTTACTTTTTTTATGTGTTACGCAGCTGTAAGGCGGAGTACAGCCAGCCATAACAAAGTTATTGAGTGCTTTACTTGCCCTAAATATCCCTACTGATTTTGGATAGTAGAATAATTCTCTCCGTTGAAAGGTCAAGATGGTCGTAAAAAGGCAAACTTGAACATCTCGAAATAGGGATTATAATTCACTTTAAAGCTCTTGATTGGTTTTCAAATTGATCTCAAGTAAAACACTTTGAGTTGATTAATTATTATTGATTGATTTTTTAAATTATAAGGAACTCTAGCCACACTGAGAATCTCGCGTTGACGCAACTGTGCCCGTTGTTTTTTATTTGATGTCAATCAGAACATTTTTATACAAGTTAGAAAATTGTGAATTTTGTCCAACATATCGCGCAGAATTCGTTTCATTATCTTTAGAACTCTAAAAACTACGCTCCACAAACTTCTTCATAAGTTTTTATTACGAAAATAGATAAACTTCGTGATAATTTCAAATACCAATTACGATTCATGAGATACAACCCGCTGACAGACGGACAACGGAGGCGTAGCTAACTTACTATCCCTATACCAACAAGAATTTGTCGCCAACAATAAAGTAATCTCAACATTAGCGATATTACAAAAAATATTTCTTCTGTTAATAACTATGTAGGTAGGTAGGTACAGAATTTCGGAATTCAATAAAATACACGTCTATAAATAAAACCTATTTGCTGTACCTCTTTCATATGTGAATTTATCAGCAAAAAGTTCATTTACAAAACTGACTGCCATATTATATGAATAAACATCCACCGGAAATGCATTGGAAAAGTTTAGTAAAAATGTTTTTACTCATCATTCCGTTCACGTGTTCTAACTTAGATAGATATTAACATGAAAAAACTCACTGAATTCTCTAATCGGAGAAGTAGTCCGAGAATAAAGCCGATTGCCCGATGAAAGTCGGAAATTATCCTACGCACAATATACAAAAAATACGTCTACCAGGATAAGATCCGTCAGCCGTTAAGATGTGAAGCGGTAACAAACAGACAGACTTACTAGCGGGTCAGCTGGTATTATATAATTTACTAGCTGACTCGTGCTCACTTTTTGGGTTAAGGCGCGTCCCCGAGCAAAACGCAGCGCTAGCCGTTTTTTGTGCAGTTTTTGGAGCTATCTACTCTTTATCCAAAAGAAATATCAACTTATAAAAAAAACATTAAATTTCTACATAATCTTGGCTTCAAAATGGTAGATTTTATTTTTTATTACTAAGTATAATGTTTAAGTAATCTCCTCACAACGAAACCACAGAAATGAGAAAAAAATATTGAAAACATGCATCTTCTCGAAAACTAACGATAATTTTGATTTTGTACTTACACTAATGGATAGGCAATTTAATTATGAACATTTTGGTAGAAGTATTTTTTTCAAACGACCAAAATTAGATTTTATAACGATTTTATTCAACATTCTGAGCGTATTCGCTATTGTATCTCTTGCGCTGTTATTGAGGGAAAAAATGCTCAAGGTTATTTGGGTACGGCCTTAATATATAGCGTATGTCACTCCAAAATAACGTAGTCTTCTATTGGTAAAAGATTTTCAAAATCGATTCAGTGGGTCCAGAGGTTACCCCCTGCACCCGTGAGGTTAAAACTCAAAATCTTTGGAAGTCGGTGTTTTTGTTAGTTTCTTTTTATTTTGACACTGACTTCCGAAATTAAAGTTATTTTTTACGTTGTAGTTTTTTTTTTTGAAGTCGGTTGTATTTTTTTTGTTAAAAGTTTTTATTTTTCACTTTTTAGTGGTACCCACCACACCTAAGAACACCACTGCAAAATCGCAGAAAAGCAAAATACGCAATTTCGATTACTTGGATGACAAACCTTCATCGAAGTAGACTAATTCCAGCTATTTCGATTTAAAATCCAAAGTTCGTAAAAGCCTAAGATAAAATATAAATGGGACTAATCTGCAAGTATATCCTTCCAGATAAAACAAGAATTTTTCAAATCGGTAATTAACTGTCGGAGTTATGAGTTAACAAACATAAAAAAAAAATACAACCGAATTGAGAACCTCCTCCTTTTTGGGAAGTCGGTTAAAAACATCACAAACACACAAACTTTACCTCTTTATAATATTAGTATGAATGTGTAGCTTTAGTGACCTCAATTAACTTAGTTCTTCCCTTCTGCTAAATTACCTTTCAGATTTTTGACACAGATATCGAATTGCAACATGTCGAAATTAGGTACATCAAAAGGAAATTTATTGCGTTGTGAATTTTGGTTACCAGAATTGTAGCTTTCAGTTTTTTAGGAAACAAATAAACCGATCAAATGCGAGTCGGACTAGCGCGCGAAGGATTCCGTAAATATTCATTTTTATTATTAGTTGTTGTAACAGCAATAGAAATACACACCTTTGCAATGGGGTTATAAACTACAAACATAATGTAGGTGGCGACACTGTTGAGTGTTCCTAACCAACCGCCATATTGTTTGTATGCGACTTGTTTGTCTTAGTTTGTTTATGAATTAAATTGCTAAAATGTACGCGACTTGGAGTGTAGTTAAGTTAAAAGAAGAGTTAAAAAAGAGAAAAGCTGGCAAAAAAGCAAATTTTCAACCATTTTGCCTCGACCATTTTGTAGGCTTCCAATTGTTTCTCCTAACAGCGTTTTCCCACAGTTTTCTTCTTTTGGCATCTTTAGGAAATAAATGTATCCCTGTATTTTTGCAATCAATAGCAGCACAAACTGTCATATTCAGAAAATATAACAAAAATATTACACTTGTTTACAACAACTTTACGTATAATGACAGTTGACAGGGAACACTCAACAGTAGCGACATCTAGTGTGAGAAATGAGCAGTTTTTTACCCCATTTTTTACTGTCTACCTATTACGGTTTTTGAAATACAGCCCGCTGACAGACAGCGGGGGCTTAGTAATAGGGTTCTGTTGGTTACCCTTTCGGAACGGAACCCTCCGATATAGCTGGCTCGTTTATAAATATGGAAAAAACAAAACTGAAACTTGATAGCAAGCAACTGTCTGTAGTGTATTTTCACAGTAAAAGGCACACCATGTATTTTACATACGCACGTTAAAATGAAATTGGAAAACAATTTCCTTTGCAAGAGACGTTCTGCAACTTGAACATAATATTTGCAGTGAAACTGATTAAAAACACACTGAATTTTCGAAGCATTTCCAACATTAAAAGTGTTTTATATTTTCAGATTAATATTTTTTTATCCACTCCTGAAATCGCTCAAATGTCGAATTGTTTGAGAACATAAACACTTACATAATATTTATAGTAAGTACCATTAAACCTAGATTTTATATTTTTTTACCACTTGTTTTTTTTCCACACAAACCATGCATTTTTGCTATGAAATTCAACGAAAATGTTGCTCTTCATGAGTGAAAGGATTGTGGTAATCTGTTCACTCAAAGAAAACCGTTTTCAAACATACCAACGAATAATTTTACCTCGTTATTATTAAAATCCTATTATTACTTTACTATAGTAACAGACGAAATTAGAAGTCGAAGCAATGTTTAGTTAGTTACAACTGGCGTAGGATTATGTTTTGGATTCATTATAATAAATACGAGTCTCCTAATGACGTCATTATCAGTGCTTGCTTGGAGTTTATCATTGCAAAGAACTAGACGTACGTGATTATGTGTGTGGTAAATCTTAGCCTTTTATACGTTAGCCTTCTATATTTTAGCATTATACAACATACATAGGTTTATAGTAAAAAGACCTTGAAATATTAACGAAGCCTTACAAGTTCGTAATTCCAACTCGGTCACCATTGCTCGTTGGTATTTAGGCTTGGCATTCATGTGATATATTTTTACCAAGATATTAATAATTATTAATATTTTAATCAGTAAAATAAGAAGACTCAACAATCAAATTAAGGTGACAGTGTTTGTCAGATAAGCATATTAATTATACATCCCTTTTCATGTTTATACACTGAAAAATTAACTGTTATAAAAACTGACTGTCCTGGGTGTACATAGGTACGTTCACTTCTACGTGAACGATGATACCTACACTATATACTCGTACTTGGCAGTTTTTTCAACCTCATGATCACTAAAGTCATCATTATTTAGGTCGATGGAATTTTGGGACTGGGACCGCGGTCCCAAACTACACCTTTAATATTTTCAGTGGTACTTTGGGACCACAAATAAAATACACAAAGGTAAGTCTTGGAAAAATACGATCAGCCAAAAATTTTTAAGTTAAACAAATAAAACTATGTTTATAAAACGATAAAATATTACTTTTATTTAAAAATCATCATCTTCCTGCCTTTATCCCATGTTACTTGGTGTCGGCGCTTTTATTAAAAAAATGGCAGCTTTCTATTAGAATTAAACCCAAAAAAATATTCATTGCGAAATATTGATAGTCTTGAGTATTCAAAAATTAGATTACAACAGTATAATTGAACACATTTCTGCTTATTATCCCTTAAATCAAGAGCTTTTTTTAACTTTACTTAATTTTTTTTGTGGTCCCAAAGACTCAAAAATAATTAAGGTGGAGTCCGGGAGCCGCGGGCGGTCTTGTTCCTGAAATCCCCTCGAACCCATTATTCATGATCCAAATAGATTTAAAAAAAGATTTATCATCCCAAAACATCTCGCTTATATCTAGTAGTTACACCTATTTACGTTAGATGATCAGAGCAGTTCCTACTTAATTCGTTCATATCGCAAAAGTTATGTTATATTTAGAACTTTCTACACTGGCTGATATTACTTGTATCTTTCTAGTACCTCCTTTACGAACTTTAGTGTTTTGTAAGATATCGATCAACTATAATGTCATTATAACGATGATGTATTGACTAGCTTTTAACCAAACTTACTATCCAGAACTCCAGATATAGTAAGCTCAAGGGAAAACCCTATGTCTAAGATCTGCGAATCCCGCTTAAATATTTGATTTCTAATTTCATGTAAGTTGTTTGTTACTCAATCCAGGATCAAAAAGTCCTTGACTTAGGATCACTAAGAATATTTTATGTTCGAGTCTTATTGGCGGCACGGTTGGCGCAGTGGTTGAGTGATCGACTGCTGCGCCGCGTGTCGTGGGTTCGATTCCCGCACGGAACAAATATTTGTATGGCCTACAGATAGTTATTCCGGGTCTGGCTGTTTGTGTATGTGACTTACTTTGTATGTTTGTAAGCGCACCCACGATACAGGAGAAATTCCTAGTGTACGCACGATGGCACGATGTTTATATAAAAAAAAAAAAACTATTCATGAAGACCGTTAAAATGAGCAACGATTTATTTCAAAACAAAAACAAAAAATAGGATTAGCTTATTACAGGGCGTGGGAGCAATTTATACACGACGCGACAGGCAATTATAGAAGACTTTCCTGAAAAAATAAATTAACTAGCACAGTAGTTCGAAGTACCAATTTACTGATAAAAATCTTCCAGACGACCGACGATGAAGATTAGAGGAACACGAAAAGGATATAATTAAGGGAAGTTACGAAAGACGTTAATTAACAAAGGATGACGGAATAACTTCCTTCTATGAAGTATCATTGCATGTGTCCTCTTCTTCCTCATTTTCGGGAAATTGCGACACCGATTTCCTTGACTTGTCGAGGAAAATTGACGTGACGTAAGTCAGCGTCATAAGATGCGAAGATTAACAGACTATGATGTATCGAAATTGTTCCTTCTTATAAAGGACGGAATGATGTGGACCCTGCATTTGCCTTAAATTGAATAACATTCGATTTTTATATTATAGTTGATGGAATAGGTTGTGATACTCTTATTTGCTCAGACTTTTCCAACCTTGGTCTAAACGGATGCCGTTGAGAACCAGCGTTTGACATGAGAGACTAACCTGCACAACCAAGTCCCAGGATAGCACGGAAGGCTTGACTACTAAAGTAATGTTGGAATAAAATCCAACTTCTGATACCCAAAAAATCTGACTCCTGTCTTGCCAAGAAGTACCGCATTAATGGGTTGTGGAAATAGGCAGCCGCTCTACTTAAAATCCAGGTATTCTGTTGAAACCGGTTTGACTGGAAGCCGACCCCAATATACTTGGGAGAATGAAGAGAACTAGGACGTGCTTACTCGTTAGGAGTCTCTTTATGTAAGCTATAATGGATGGTCACCCATCCCCGGATCGACTGGAATATAATATTATCTAGCATCGAGAAAAAAAAAATAACGGAAAATCGAAACACAACGAACAAACACACAAACACAAGCATCGAGGACCAAAAAGTCACGTTAGCTATAATGTCATTATCACACATTGAAGCATCTGCGCCAGATTAAACGCTTTATAAGTTAAACAATACCCTCTCAATGTCACAAAGTACCTAACAGACAGATTCTAATCCCATGTAAAAACAAATCGAATTTTCTCGTGAACAAAAAACAAACGTTGAACAAAATGAGGGAAACTGGCAAACAATTCGTCATGTAATCAAATAAGTGCTTCCTTCACGTAACCGAAAGTTCGAATAAGTTAACCAAAAATAACAAGGAAACAATAATGTTTTCGTTTATCATCCACTTTGCCGAATTTTCGATTAACGTTATCTATTATCGAAAGTTATATCGCGAATCTGGTACTCTGGTATCTACACTAATATTATAAAGAGGAAAGATTTGTTTGTTAGTTTGTTTGATTTGAATAGGCTCCGAAACTACTTAACCGATTTGGATGAACTTTGTACAAAGATAGTTTGAGACCCAAGGAAGGACATGGGAGTTTTTATCCTGGAAATCCCACGGGAACGGGAACTGTGCGGGTAAAACGGGAGCGAAGCCGCGGGGGACAGCTATCGTTCTATAATTTTTGGGCAATAATTTTCCGGGTTCTCAGTTAGTTTAACTGTTTTTTCTGATTTTATTGTGCGTAAATGTATAAATAGATGAATATAATTTCAACGGTCTATAAGGGTTACAGCAACCCGTGAGCCTGTCATTATTTCGTCCCATTATCAGCCCGACGTGTCAATATTCAGGGTTAAGCAACGCTTGCTGAGGTCAGTCTCTGGATGAGTGGTATATCGGGCCTTAATAGCCTGAAATAAAAGATATAATAATATTATTTTAACGAGACCCATAATCATAAAATTGCATAATAGTATTTTATAATCGTCCGGAGTTCCCGATCCATTGCAAAAATACAGCGAATCTGCAACGAAAACCACGCATTGTTAAAATTACGAAAGAAAGGATATGCGATCGATTGCATTCTCACTGTCAGTTTTTTTTTTGTTTTTTTGAGAGAATATATTAGCTTTCGGTGCAGTAAAGCCGATTAATGCGTCCGTGTGACCTCTTGAATTTGTTCCATAAGAAAAGATTTTTGGTACTGAAATGTGTTTCCAATCTAGGTAACCTTACTAGCGGGAATATAAATGTGACAGTATGTTATGTAGTTATTTTCCTGAATAACTAAATCTAGAAGACCTTTATTTAGTTTAGGCTGTTAGTTTTCTTGTTTATTACTAGACGTACTTGGCTACTTCTTGCAGCTATATTGTAAGCAGTGTCCAAAAGTTGAGTTCGAAATTGTTGTTTCAGGAAAGTATACATACAGCAGTACTATTTATAGCAGTTTCCTGTCTCCATACCTATTACTCCCCCATAATAATGTGGGTGTACGGAAAGACTAGCATAATTTCATTCTGTTTTTCTTTAATTTTCGTTTCATAATGGCCACCACCTGAAATGGAACGACATTTGTGCGAACATACATTGTGCTCGTGGTTACGGTAGACTCGACCGGGGGATGCGGGTGTTAAAATTTAAATAAAATGCAAAATAATTTGTAAAACCGTGCTTTGGGGTTGTAGGAATGTTTTTTTTTTTTGTACTAGTGATAGGCATACTTTCGACCACTATCTGATGTTAAGCGATGATGCGGTCTAAGATGGAGCATGCTTGCCTAGAAGTAACCTATTCACTCTTGACTTAAAGACTCTTGATTGTTGTTGTTTAATTTAAAAAACCCGCCAAGTGTGAGTCGAACTCGCACATGAAGGGTTCCATACCATGAACCTTAATTTTTATGATTTGTTGTTGTTGTTATAGCGGCAATAGAAATAAATCTGTGGAAATTTCAACCGTCTTCTTATTTCGGTTCTTGAGATACAGCCCGCTGACAGACAGACGGATGGACAGACGGATATTGGAGGCTTAGAAATAGGGTTCCGTTGGTTACCCTTTGGGTCCGGAACGCTTAAAACGATGGTACCTATTTCTGGAGCTTACACTTAAACTATTTTGCCATAGATGTTTCGTTTTATCATGGAAATAGAAATCATATACCTTCCTACACCTACCACCATGGACCAACCACTGAACACAAATACAGAAACGATAAAATAATAATTTAACCGGATTAGAGTCTATTGTGATCTACTTTTTTAAATAGGTAGTAAACCAGCGGCCAAGTGCGAGTCGGACTCGCGCACGAAGGGTTCCGTACCGTCATCTATATTTAATATTATAAAGAGGTAACATTTGTTTGTAAGTTTGTATGTAGGGGGTAACCTCAGGAACTCCTGGACCGATTTGAAAAATTCTTTCAGTGTTAGGTAGCCCATTTATCGAGGAAGGCTATAGGCTACATATTATCATCACGCTAAGACTAAAAGGACCCGAGCATTAATGGAAAATGTGACGCAGACGAAGTTGCGTGGGTCAGCTAGTTTTTAAAGACATAGATCAAATTCAATGTCTTATATAGTCTCGGTATGTGGAACCGGATTCTACATCACATTTAATAGATAAATGTTATATTTCTAGAAATACCCATGAGGCTACGCTGTTTCTTGATTCCAAACACGATAAGGGGATACGTTTGATCAAATATTGCAATATTTTGAGTTTACTACTTCTCTCTGTACGATTTATAGCACTGCATTTGTTTCCAGTACAAACGAAAGTCATTCTAGTTGAGATATATTTTATGTTATGGACATGTCGACATAGAACTCTTTTATTGGGAAACCAATGCTTTGTAAAGAGACATTTTGAGATGATTGGTTGCAAGAAGCAAGCATTTTGAGAGATTGGTTGCAAGAAGCACATGCTTCAATTAAAAATAAACTATCAAAAGGCATAAGATTTTCTTTTGACAAAGTTTATTTTTACAAGTATCGCCATTTTGGACAGAACCCAACAAAAGTTGTAAACTTTCGTTTACATCATTGTGGGCTGCAGTTTCACAATTCTTATGACTGCATTTTTATGAGAAATTCTTGTGTTCTGCAACGTAATTACCTACTCAGTAAATACTGAACCAGCGGTTTAGTTGAATTTCTTCATTCAAGAAACATGCAGTTAAATGGTACCCAGTGACGAAAATTCGTAATGGCTTAAGCTTTTTGCGAAGATATGTTGATTTGTGATTTAGAGACTTTTTTCTGCATAACTGTATTTTTCAGATATAAATAGATAACCGGTCTTAGGTGATGTTGAAACCTATGATCGCAGGTATACATTACATCAACAGTTTTATTAAACGAACGTGAAACCAATTCGAATACAGCTATTATTGTTAGCTAACCGTAACCGTTTCCGTAACCTGTATAAATGCAGAAAAATAAATCTCGTATAAATGCAAGTAAAATATCCACAGAACCTTTATTATTGAAACGGAGCTGAGCTCTAACGTCGTTGTGGACATAAACTTTCAATATTTTTTCATGAGGCAAACCGAGCCAATCTCTCCGCAGTCCCCAAACGGGATTACACTCAACACCGAGCATTTTATTTTGTTTTGGGGCATTCAGTTACTAGTGAACACAAACCGCATAAGCCTTGGAATATTATAGATAACATTGTTGAGCACAAATTTTCATACATTTTTGACAGATTGCGATTGAGATGCGAATGCTATGCGAGTATAAAACTTGGTAGAATTAGCACTCTTATTCGCTGCAAAAATCATCTAAACAATTGAACTAGCGTAGTACTTTCGTAGCGCTGTCGTGTAGACACGTGCTACGAGATGCAGCTACGACGCTACGCCGTTTGTGACGTTATGTCTACGTCCAAAAAGTTACATTCAACTTTTGAACACGCTTGTTTATTTATGCAGTTAAGATCGTGTGTATTCTGGGACAAAATGGGCTATCCTTGGAGATTGGTTTAGTTGTGATTGCCAATCTGAGTGTATGAGCTTGACCCGATATTTTTTCCAAACAATCTATTGTTGTGATTCTAAAATTCCGTTTTTTTTTTTTTTCAAAACATTTTTTTTTATTTTTTATACAAAACGGGGAAACTCTTGGCCCAAATCTCACCTGATGGAAAGTGATGATTAGGCCGAAGATGGAAGCGAGTTTCACCCGGAATCCTCTTACACAGAGGAACTGGCTATCATACCTCTAACTGCCGGAACACAACAATGCTGTTAACATTGTTGTTATGGCGACAGACTTAGACATGATGGTGGTAGCTTGCCAGGCGGACTTAGAAGAAGTCATGAGTTACAAGTTATACCACCAACCAAACCGAGCAAAAAAATTTGCCCCTGCTGGGAATCGAACCCGGGACCTCTGGGTCTGAATCAGGTGGTATAACCACTAGACCACGGAGGCAGTTAGTGTCACCTGTTTAGCACCACCCGGGGACCACGTGTAGGGATTCGCTGAAGGGTATTTTCCTACGGACGCGGGTGACTCGGCCCCCAAAACACTACAAAACATACTTTACCACTTAAAAAAAGTATTACAAAACTTATGTAGGCGTGTTATTAATGTACTTTACTTAAACTTTCGGTAGCAAGGTTCTTTATAGTCAATAATTATGGTACACAAGGCCCAACTTCGTTCAAGAAACCTAATATCGTTGTAGTAAGTTAAAAGTTAGTGTTTTCAGTACTTGAAAAATAATATTTCGATTTTTTTTATCATAAACAAAGGTGTCAGCACTGTTTTCTAGGAAGAAAATTATATCTGCAGTTTAACAAGTTCGATAAATTGAATGTACTGTGATACTTTATCAAGTTAGACAATGATGTTATTCCTTACCGCGACATTTTGTGTGTTTTTTGCGAATGGGAAAGTGGGCTGTAATTTACCACGCAGACCCAGTGAGGATTGGTAGATTTGTAATAGTTTCCTTTGCCGTTTTTATAGTAATGGTGTTGAAAATAATAATTATTTATTTCAATAAAACATCATCTCAAAGTCCTTGTCGGGCTTTGAACCGACGGCCTTCAACTTTGATGCAATAGGTTTTTTTACTTGATTTCATTTCCTTTAGCTAAAAAGACTGATGTAATTAAGTTATCATCGAAGGCCCGATGAAGATAAACGAAAAAAAAAATTACCCTTTTTTCTTGTTATTATGATGTAACAGCACATTAAAAGCTTGATAACAACAATTGGACCGAACAAGGGTTGAATAAAGCATACAGAGATATAATCTACCTTTTCCGAGCAAAGTAAGAGATCCCACCCGGCCATTCCGTTTGCCGTCACTAAACTAAACAGGTAGTTAATAATGAGCGAGCTTTTAGTGCTAACCGTTTACATTATTCACGTTCATGTCCGTGACCCCATTATCACGAGGATGTGTGACTCTCAGTGGCTTGTAGCTGGAAAACTGTTTTGACTGAGGTTGACTGGCAGAGAATGCCTTGTTGCATTAAGTCCGCCCATGTACCACTATTGTGCATAAAGTCTAAATAAATAAATAAATACATCTCACAAGGTTAGTCAACACAACACACAGAAACGGTGATAGTTTCGGTAAGGTAAATCAGTTTACAAGGTTCAACTCCGTTAGAGGCAGGTATAGTCGTGTTTTCAAAACTGATTGTGCCATTGTTGATGAACCATTTTCTTCAATAAAGTCATATAATATCTCATTAAAAAAATCAGTGGATGTGTGACAGAACCCTGTATCACAGATAGAGATCACCTTTATAGGGATACTAGCAGCTTGTATAGCCTTTACCTTTGTTTATAAATGCGGATACGTAGTGGCTATCATATAAAAAAAAAACCGACAGGTAATTCCAGAGATGAGCGCGTTCAAACAAACAAACTCACTCACTCTTCAGCTTTATTATATAAGTATACCAATAGATATTCTGAACAACTTAAACTAAATAACAAAACCGGTACATACAGTGTTTAGAAAAAAGGGACAAAACAGAAAGTTGGTTCATAAAAATGGAACATGTCTTTTCTGCCGTGAGACACAAATACCAAGCCGATTAGGTAAGCGTGAATTCCAAAGAAAACGATGTAGCTTCAGGGCATTGTAAGCGAAACTATATCCTCCCGTAGGGCTTGAAAAGACGACTAAAGGATTGGCAAAGGGAAAAGTTTATTTTCCTTATTTGTTGCTGAGATTAGACGCTCGGCGCGTGCCGTGTCGACGGCGCGTTAGTGTTCCACGCGCGCCTCAAAGAGAGTCAGCAACACAGAGGGGCCCGAAAGGGCCGACGCCTGCCGGAGTCGCGGGATTATTCGCAAGAGACACCGTGGCTCCGGAACACAAAGGGCAATGAAGGAACATGGATGGGTTTTAGTCAGTAGAAGTCTGACACTCCCTCCCGCTACACCCAGAGCGGGAGGAGTCATTGGATGATTTCACAACCCTAAAAAAAAAAAAAAAACGCTACTCGTTTGTCATATAAAAACTTTGTTATTTTAAGATTTTTGTCAGACTAAAAGCTCGTGGCTAAATAACAACCGCACGGGTCGATCTTCAAAGTTAAGCTACGCTTTGCCAAAGTTGGTCTGTGGATGGATGACAAGTGACCAGGGGCCCGAGTCTGCTATTACAAAAGTGTCAGAATGGTCGATCACTGATTTCAAAATGGTTGATTTTGACAAGTTTGGTGTTCTACTTACGTAATGGCATCATAATGGCGTCATTATGTCATTCCAATGATCAACCACTGACACGCCATTGAAAGAAGGCCTATGAATGGTAATCTCGTACATATTGACAGATTTAGTATTTACGAACTTCTCACAACTTCAGATTGCTTATAACACTAATAAATAATATGTAAAACTAAATATAAATAAAATCTGGTATGAATAATTAATGCTCAAATTTAGCTCGGTTTTATAATAATAAAAATACGGCATTCCTATTACGAGACCATTGACGTACCAGTGACCGTGCCATTATGAATTTAGTAGATTACGAACTTTTAGCAAAATTACAATGGCATGACAATGGGATCGTGTCGGAATGACAAATTTATAAAAATAGCAGACTCGGGCCCCAGCTTAACATACCGAGTTTCCTCCGTGTCTCGGAAAGCACGTTAAGCCATTGGTCCCGCCTATCATTTGTAGATGTTTGGAAGTCGTTATGGATTATCAGAAGCCAGTAAGTCACTCCAGTCTTACCAAGAAGTACCGTGTTACCATGTCAATGGGTTGTGGAGATCTGAGTTGCGAATGTGATGTGGAATTGGCCTTCTGGTAGGCAGCCGCTCCACGTATACAGCTAAATCCGGATTGACTGGAAGCCGATCCCACTAAATTGGTAAAAGGCTACGCAGGTGATGATGATGATGTCGATACAAATTTGTGGATTGAAGCAATGCTGCAAAATAGTACATAGTTTAGTTCCAGTCTGTCTATATATTTCTAAGTTTATGTATTGTAGTTTACCTCTTTTGCTTCACTCTTGACTGAGCCTTCGTAGTCACTTATGAATTCTGTTCAATCGCTTGTGTCGTTGTTACTCGCCGCACGATTTCTCTCCATGTAGTTCTGTTAGGAGATATTAAAACTATTTTTGGTGCTCAACAAAGTATTCTAACTATCTATCTATCGCAGACCTTGATTTTTTACCCCAAGTACGTAATTTCAATAAAATAAGAGACCAGTTTATGCTAGTTTTCGGCCGTCGCGCGTCGTTGCAAACTCTTTTACATTGTAGCATGCAACGCATAACATGGCTTCACCTTAATATAGTTGGTGCATGAAAAAACTAGCCAAGTGCTAGTCGGAGTCGCGTGCAACGGGTGCCGAAACAATTTCATTTTTTTCACATGATATTGCAACACTACAGACTTCTTACTGGAAAAGAACAGAATAGAACTAATATCAGCATTTTTTTTTTTCAAAATTGTAGGCTCGGCGGTTTCACAGATAAGGGTGGGAATGGTCATGAATGTTCCGTCAAATTTCTTGAATCACTTCAAAACTATTTATTTTAAAATTTTCAAAAAAATAACATACTTATAACACTCACAGTAAGCCCTTTCATATGATATGTCACGCAATACAGTTTGAAAACCTTTTTACTTTAATTTTCTAATTTGAGCCCCAAAAGTGACCACCTTACTGAATATTCATGTATTTACGTAACGCGTCCGTTTTTGGGTCACAGAAGTTCATTTATGTATACCAAATTTCAACAAAATCGGCCCAATAGATCTGGAGAAAACTGGCTGTGACAGACGGACAGACAGACAGACACCCGAGTGTTCCTATATGGGTTCCGTTTTTACGGATGTTAGGAACCCTAAAAATTACCCCGATCGGACGGTCCACTGGCTAGAATGCCGAGACCGAACACAACGTGACGGAATTTTTCTGTTAGCTCAGTAACAGCGCCAGTTCAAAGTATCGGCCCCGACAAAAATCGTGAACAACTGCCAGAACTCAGACAAAATGGAATTAGATCACCATCATCTGTGATTGTATGCAGGTATGCTTGTCAAAAATATGGACATCGAGTTTATCCCGAAAATGTTCAATGTTGTTCACTCTTAACTGTGTAACGGTCATTTTATAAAACTCTTGGTGTTCATGTTAATGCAAGGGTATAATCGTGTAGGCATGTTAAAATTTTACCAGCAACTAGTAAATTTTGATTGAAATAAAAATATCAAAACAAACATTGATTACATTTATGTAAATTATATAGCAACATTAATTTTTAGAAACAAAATTTAAACTAATACTAACAGCGAAAATGAAACAAAATTATTCCAGTACGATGTTAATTTCCAAAAGGTTACAGGCATTTTGCATTTGCTTACCACTCCTTTCCGTTTCATTGTCCTTATATTCAGCTTTGTGAAATTCCGTTAGAGACTAAGCACTAAGCATTACACATAAAGGGTTCTTAATCCCAGAATGTTATAGTCTCTCTCTGTTCACAAAAAGAAACACAAACTGTAGTGCGATTCTGTAAATATCTGACTGTCAGTAACAGTGAGCTGTCAATCTAAACAAACAATTTGGAATGACTGCTCCCTTCACCTAAGTTTACACGATGAGACATTGACAGAATAAGCCGGCTGGTTATTTGTAGATATGAATGAACGAATGAATTAAATTTGGTTCAATTACCTTAGCCTAAAAAGTATACAAATTACGAACACGGATTTGTATTCCGTGTTCGTTTATATTTATTCCTACAAGGAAAAGGCTTCGAAATAAATGATACTTTCTCTCTATTTAAGAAGTTAGTTACATAATAATAAAAGTTTCAGTCCTAACTACTAGTTAGAAATAGTTGTTTTGTAGATTTCATCTTAATTCGGAAGTTAACATAATATTCGTTTGTGATTAGTTCCAAAAAATCCGAACTAAAACTTTGTTTTATTTTTATTCCAATCATTTGTATAGGTGTTACTTTCAGATTATTGTTGTATGTGTATCAAAATAAAAATTTACTTTTTTTCTAGCTGCTCCACTCTCTCTTTCCAAATCTCCAAAAGTCTTTGACAATCTCTGACACAAATTTTGTCACAAAAATGTGATCCGATCGACTTGACTCCATCTGACGGTTGAAAGTTAGTATCACTTTTTGTCCCAATGGAACGTCCCACAGAGACGAAATGTCTGATAAAGGTTCACAGGACCTATGTCTCATGTTATGTTGAAGAATGTTAGATTTTTAAACTGTAAAGGCGTTTCAATTTAACAGAAATCCAAACTTCACTTATCATTTCAAAAGTAGAACAATAAAATCGCTTCGTCACAATCGCTCGCTAGTGATTGTGACATAGTATAGAATTAGTCAATGAAACAGTTTTTCTGGGGATTAAGCTTGACTCAAGGCTACAATGAGGTCCTCATTTGTTAACATCTCTTAAAGGAAGGCTAAGTTCAGCAGCATATGCTGTTAGAAAAATCCGCCAGTTTACAGATGTTGAAACCGCGAGACTAGACTATTTTAGTTACTTTTATAGTATTATGTCTAACTGTATCTTAATATTACTAGAACTTATAACAACCTTAAAAAACAATCCAGTCTCGAAATTTATTATTATTATTCTTATTAATATCTATTTTTTATTTCAAGTATTTTATTTAATTTTATTGTTTTCCTTAGGCATTGGATATTGTTTTGATACCCTTAATGTCCAACAACAGTTTTTAATACCAATCGTATTTTTATCGAGTTTATGAGATACCTTTTAAAAATATCGCATGACAAACCTATTAAATTACTTAAACATAAAAGTTGTTTTAGGATCATAATGGGAATATAATTTTTTGTTCATAAAAAGGCTCATTAAACAAAATATTTAGCATCAAATAGGTCTTGTTCACTTTAAAATTTTATTTTAAATAAAATGTTAAAAAAATATAAATCAAAACTCTAGCCAGGTTTTCAGTGTGATAAATATTAATGAATGGGTCAGAAAAATGCCCTTTTCCGACTAAATGTTGCCTAATCCGATTATTTCTGTTCACAGCACCCGTTTTACGAGCGTTAGGCTAGTTAGAGGATTCAGCAAACTAGAGAGCTAGTTACACTAAAGCTGGCTTGTGGTAAAGTTGCAAAATGTATGTTGTATGTATTGCAAACTTCTATACGTAGTAAAGTTCGGTTTTAAGCCAGAACATGAGTATAGCTTACATCACCGAGCACGAGTATTTATAGCTTGAACTAGATAAGCTGTAACATTTTACTGAACAAAACAAATTACCATGGAACCACCTTAAACTGGTGGATGGAAGTTTGTATGAGACTTACGAAAGTTTTGATTCTAAAGGTTTGAAAATTTACATGATACTCCTTGACAGACTCCTTGTCCTACTAGTATGCGAAAGTTTGTGAGGATGGATGGATGTTTGGTCTTTCACGTCAGAACAGTAGAGGATCTTCATGAATTTTGGCATAAAGGTAAATTATAGTCTGGAGTAACAAATAGGCTACTTTTCATCCCAGGAATGTGTTCCCATTTTTTATTGATGGAAAATCATCAAATGACTCCTTCCACTATGGGCGAAGCAGAAGGGAGTGTCAGGCTCTTACTGACTAAAACCCATCCGTGTTCTTCCTAGTGCCCTTTGCGTTCCAGGGCCGCGGTGACTCTTTCGAACGAATTCCGCAACCCTAGCACAGGCCCTAGCGGGCCCCATCTACTATGAGGAATATGTTCCCTAGGTATTACACGGACCAAACTGCTGGCAGAAGCTTACAAAAAGAAGTGAAATCCCACCAAAAACATTTTGATGTAAGAAACCACATGCTTAGCACTCTCAAAAAGTTATCAGATCACAATTGAAGAAGCTTCTAACTCTACAAGCCTTAATTTTAGTCAAAATATGTGGCTTAAATATTTTGCTACATTAACATTATTATTCTTATGTCTTAATAGGTCTTGTAGTAACGAAACGGCGGATGAATTATTAATTAAAAAAGGACTCCAAGGTGTTAAGAAATGATATGCTTTTACGTAGAAATAATGTTTCCTATCCTAGTGGGAATTGACTGATTTTGCTTTAGTAAAAGCACATCTTAACAAGAATTAACCAAAACTACTCACAATAATATAAACGCCTTTAGACCTTCTAAAGACTCGACTATTTGCAAAGCAAACTTTTGAAGTTAAAATAAACATGACCGCATTTCTAAAGACAAACATGAAACACTAGTCCCGGCTGAGCCTAGACCTTGTTAATTCAACAACTAAGCTAGGCACTTAACCACTTAAAGTCAAAGATTAGTTTGAAACTAGGCAATTCAAAGTGAATGAAATGAGTGATCCAAAAGTTTAAGCTAAACAAAAATAAATTTTCGCTTAAATTTTAGCAAACGCTCAATTAGAAACTTACTACGGTTACCCGCGGCCCGTCATCAGGGATTCACGTTATTTGGTGAAGTCGCGGAGTGGTGATTGAATGGAGTATTAATACGTGGACGTCGGCGTTTCTACTTCAGCTAGTATTTCGCTTAGGCCATTACAAGTAGCTCACTATGTGTGATATATATTATACTGTTAGAATGTGACATTTCCAATGTCTGAAGTTCAACGACAATGATGATGTTGATCAGCTCTTTAATTATAACAACCATCTTCGTAGCGAACATGGTGATTCGCATGTCAATATTTCGTTTAAGAATAGATTCCTCATATAAATTGAACAAAGCAGACCATTGTGATTTTTGGTATGGTGGACTTATACCTGATTTCTGAATTAAGAATTTGAAATCGATTATTTTAAAAATCTTCCTTGGGCTAATAACTGTCAAAATTTGGCAATAAACTAGGGTTCTCTTAATTTAATTTATTCTAGATTCCTCTCGAAAACGAGTGGCCTTTTGAGAAATATTGACTCTAGGTAATACTCCATTGAATCACTACTCTATGTCAACAGTTAATTAATTCATGCCCCACGTTTGTTGGATATGGGCGCTGAAATACAAATAAAATTTGAAATAAACAGGATTTGAGGAGCTTGTTATATGTACATGTATCTTTGTTAATATTATGATGTTGTTATGTTGGATTCGTGCGTTATAATTAACTGGATTAGAATTTTTAAAAGCATTGTCTGGTCACTGTTTCCAATGAAGAAATGCGAACTGAAAATGCTATATAGACGGGTTTAGAGGTTGGTGGTGTGACAACCCCTGCCTCGAAAAGCCTTTTTTTTTGTTTCGGCTTTTTTTTGTGCATCACGCATACCCTCCCAATCGGGGTGGGGGGCCATGTGGGACTCCCCGGGCTGACCCGGTATACCCACTAAAACAACCCAGCGAAATTCCCGCATCGTCTAGGTGGAGGTGGACTGGGAGATCGGCGTAGCCTTTGCGTCCAGTCCACCTCCGACGACCGCCCGCCTTCGACGGGCCTGGGGGAGGGCCGGGAACTACCGACGGTGGTGGTGAAGTGTGCAATGCGGGCGGAGGCGCCCCCGCGCCTGTCGCCCGCCCATCACCACTGTGAGGAGGGAGAAGAGGACGTCTTCTCCGACCTCGCCTTCGTCTTTGGAGCGGCACAGCGAGAGGATCATCCTCCCGCGCGCGCTCCGCCGCCTCCTGTTGCGAGATGACATCCTCACGCTGGGAAGTGAAAGGTTCTGTCTGATCTCCACAGTCACAAAAAAATAAAATAAAATAAAAAAATATCTTATTAGAATTAAATTAAAAAAAAATTAAAATAAGAAATATATTTCTTTTGAAGAATTAAAAATTCAATTTTTATATTTTAGTGTAAGATGCGACTGTGACGCGGCTCAGACCAAGCTTGGCACACCTCGAGTGTGTGCTGCGCCGTGTCCTCTGCTGCGCCGAAGTCGTGGCACGCCGGAGTCTCCTCCCTCCCGATCCGGTGCAGGTGCGTGCCGAAACAGCCGTGGCCTGACTACACCTGTACCAGATGGAAGGAGAGGAAGCCGTGTGGCCGGTCGAGCCAGTCCCGCAGGCCTCGAAAAGCCTGCTAAGTCCTTGGTTGGAGAGAGTTCAATCCAGAGTCCACTGGGATTGTCGTCCATTCGGAATATGAGAGTGATGGGAGAGGAAATGGATCTGTGTTTGCGCACACACCTGTGCACTATTATATGTACCGCGCCGAACGGCTATAGTTTCTATTGAGATGGAGAAAAGGCTACTATTGCAGAAACCAGTTAGTTGGACTATTAGATGGGTTTAACTGGCGCTATAAAATCAATACGAGAACCCCCTTAGGCTATATGTATCGTTCCATAAAGCTTGAAGAAGTTTAATGCTTTACCATCTTTGACATTTTAATGTCAATAAAGTACAATGAAGACAACGAAATAACCCTCTAAGTAAGCTGTAAGTCTGTAAGTCCAGTTCTACTTTGAACTTCTTTTCCTTTATTTCATTCTTCTGATGAATAAAGAATCTCAGAGTTACATATCTTACCATTCATCATTCTACAAAAACTATGTTTTTTCATTGTAAATAGTGTTCCACTAAGTATGTCAAACTCCTTTTACTTCCTGTAATATCTGGTTACTTAAGTGGACAGGAATTTCTTTTAAAGTACCGTAATATTAAAGTGGGAACTATTATGGAAAACTCGGTTGGAAGTTTTGAAAATGTTCTTCTTTCAAATAATGGATGAAGCTAGTTCGTATAGGTATAGGTTTAGACCTGGGAAATTTTCTTAGAAAAGAATATTTCTATGTACATACAGGAAAAAAGTTACATTATTTATTCTGTACTTCTTTTTATTATTTTTGTAGCACAACGGAATTATGATCTGTGCCCTTTAAAAGTCAGTTCAAGACGTACGGCGATGCGCCACCGATACATGGTGGACATCCCACCCACACGCACAAAACGTTTTGGGAACACATTCATTGTGCGTACAGCTAATGAGTGGAATTCCTTGCGTCTGTGTTTCCTGATAGCTACAACCTGGGAGTCTTTATGTCAATAGTGAATAGGTTACTTCTAGGAAAGCGTTCTTCTCCAGGTTACGTACGGTATTGGTTCTGCGCTTGATCTCTCCCCGATCGTTTTAGATTGCCGTTCACACCTGTTTTGCGCATAGACTTGTGCAGTACTATATTATCTCCTGCAAACTTGGCTGATCGCCGTTGAGATAGACTCTCTCTTTTGACTTTTTTTACTACTGACTGGCATACGTTTGACAACTATGTTTCTACGATTTTTGATTTTTAAGTAATAATAACAATATGTACCTACTGTGGTAACTACCTAGTTATATTATAACAATAATTTTTGCTGTGCCCTAACAGGGCCTACAACGGTTTCTTAGCTGTAAGCTTTTTTTTAAATCTTTCGTACCTTGTAGAAAAATAAATAAATATGAATATGAACCATATGACCAGATGGTAAGCGATGATGCGGTCTAAGATGGTGCACGCTTGCCGAGAAGTAACCTTTTCACTCTCGACTTAAAGATTCCCAGGTTGTAGCTATCAGGAAACACAGACTCTGGCAGGGAATTCCACTCCTTTGCTGTACTTACTATGAATGTGTTCCCAAAACGTTTTGTGCGTGTAGGTGGGACATCCACCATGTACCGGTGGCGCATCGACGTTCATCTTGTGGTTCGATGATGGAACGGGCTTGGCGGAATTAAATTATGCAATTCCGTCGCACATTCCCCTAAATGCAATCGGTAGAAAACCGTCAGGCTAGCATCTCGGCGACGATGCTCAAGACTTTGGAGCTTTGATTCGACGAGCTTATCATTGCCAATGATCCTCTTGGCTCGTTTCTCAATTAATGCAAGGGCATCAAGCTAGTATTTGGCAGATCCGTCCCACAGATGAGAGTAGTACTCCATACACGACCGAACTTGCGCTTGATAGAGTTTGAGCAGCTGTTCCGGCATAAAGTACCGTCTCACCTTTGAAAGGATCCCCAACTATTTTGCAGCCACTTGAGCTTTTGCCTCTGTGAAAGGGCTGAAATTGAGAGTGGATGTTAAGTAACCCCAAGAAGAAACTCAAGTTGATCGGTTATTAAATTGGCTCCTTTTCGCGGAAAAAAATAGAAAGACGAAAAAAAACACGCGTGGGTCTCAGCAGCATTGAGCATTGAGATTGGCATCGCCCCATTCAGAGACAGCCTGTAAGGACACGTTCAAACGCTCAACCATAGCTTCCCGGAGAGACCGGATCTACTATCCACCAGCTCGCGCGTCGGACACATATGTATCTCTCAGCAACAGTGCTGTCGTCTGCATACCCAAAGGTACCGGGTTTAAGCAGATCATTAACATGCAGCAAGAATAGTGTTGCCGAGAGTACTAACCCCTGAGGAACCCCGGCATTAGTATCCAGCAGTCCGGACGAGCAGCCATCTATGACCACTCGGATAGACCGGTCCCTCAGGAAACCTGCAATCCAATCACACAATCCAGTGGAAAGATCGAAGGAAGGAAGCTTACTAATAAGGCTATCGTGCCAGACCCTGTCGAAGTCTTTCGAGTTGTCGAGGGAGACCGCAAGTGCTGCCCCGTGCTTCTCTAAAGCCTCATTCTAGATATGGATGACATACGCTAGAGAATCCCCAGTTGTCCGATTTCGACGGAAGCCGTGTTGTCGGTCACTAAGGATATCGTTCGCTTCTAGGTATGCCAGGAGCTTACGATTCAGCACCCGTTCCACACTCTTACAGAGTAATTCTTTAGAACAATTGCCGGTGTCCCATCGGGCCCACTAGCTTTGTTTACGTCTAGGTTACGCAGTACCCCACGGACATCTTTCTGATAAATGCAAATGTTCGACATACTCGACTCGCATCCAACAGGGGAAACAGGGGGCCCCGCGTCTCTAGGATCCAGACGTGAGGATTCCGCAAACAAAGAAGCAAACAAGTTCGCTTTCTCCTCAGCAGAGTGGGCCAGCGACCCGTCGGGTCTCAGGAGTGGTGGTAGTGAGGAGCCGCAGAAGTTCGATTCGACCGACTTAGTCAGAGACCAAAAAGCCTTACTACAGGCAAGTTTGTTCCCTATTCGGCTAATGTGGTCAAACCGAGCCCTCCGTAACACCTTCTTGCAAGACTTGGCAGTCCTGTTGAAGGCTCTCTTCTTCTGAGTCACGTCAATTGTTTTGCGCGTACCATCACCCATGCTAGGTACGCCGTGTGTTTAATCGCATCAGCGCGATTGCACTCGGCACCAAACCATGGACGAGTGTCGCCAGACATTATGTAGTTACGCCAGAGAACGGAATGTAGTACTCCACCCCCCTCCGCAATACATCCGTCATGGCGCCCGCGCACGTCGAAGCACGTAGACCTAAAATAGGTTTAAGTGCATACTGGCTACATTTACAACTTTAAAGCGTACTTAATGGCGTTATCGTAAACATAAATTTGCGCTGAACGCTGATAAGCACCGTCTGGTGATGAGACCGGAAAACCATTTTCAATATAAATTGTATAAAAGTTTACTACTATGGCTGTATCATAAAAGTTGTTTTGGTGTACAATAAAGAATTAAGTCGAATTAAGGTAAGTCAAAGTTTGCTTTACCACGGTAGAGTTTGTTTCAAAACTCGCACTAAGTCCTCAGGAGGGACTTATGGCCTAGAATGTATTTATGAACAAACTTTCAATTATGGCCCCGATGAAGAGGTAGTCAGGTTAATTCTAGGCAAGCGTGCTCCATCTTCGGCCATCACTAACGGTTACTATCAGGTGAAATAGTGGTCAAACGCGTACCTATCAATAGTAAAAAAAACCGGCCAAGTGCGAGTCGGACTCGCGCACCGAGGGTTCCGCACAAACCAGTAGGTATTATGTTATAAACAGAAGTTGCGATTTACGATTTATGACGTATTAAAAAAATATACTTACTAGATCTCGTTCAAACCAATTTTTGCTGGTAGTTTACATGGTAATGTATATAATATTTTTTTTTTGTTTTATCATTCTCTTATTTTAGAAGTTAAGGGGGGGGGGGACATTTTACAAATTTGGAAGTGTCTGTCGCGCAAAATATTCAGTTTAGAAAAAAATTATAGTAGAAACCTCAATATCATTTTTAAAGACCTATTAGATACCCCACACGTATGGGTTCGATGAATAAAACAATTTTGAGTTTCAGTTCTAAGTATGGGGACCCCTAAAATGTATTGTATTTTTTTCTATTTTTGTATGAAAATCTTTATGCGGTTCACGGAATACATCTACTTACCAAATTTCAACAGCACAGTTCTTATAGTTTCGGAGAAAAGTGGCTGACATACGGACGGACAGACAGACAGACAGACCGATAGACAGACAGACATGATGAATCTGTAAGGGTTCCGTTTTTGCCATTTGGCTACGGAACCCTGAAACGAACAAAAGAGAACAATCGGCCCGTTACAAAATCTTCTAAAATAATCCAGATAAGTTTTTTGGTACGTTACAAAATGTTTCAAAATCTATTGTATACTTTACTTTAAACATTTAGAGCATCGTATCTAGACCCTGTGAAACAAGCCTTTAACTATGCCCACGGGGCTGCTACAAATGAGCTGAGAAACTTCGTTCTTTGCAAATACTGGTAAAAGAGCACGTTCAAAGTAAAAGAAACCTTCTATATTAAGTAGTAATTAAGTATTCTGCGATCTAATTAGCTATAACTTGATAACTTGCTATTAGTAAAAAGTTCTATTAACGGCACGTAATAGGAATAAGTTTTGCTTTACCGTGAATCTATTATTGGAATAAGGTATTTTCTTGAAAAGAAAAATAATAACTCAATTCGCATAGTCGTATTTGAGGTAACGTTTTTTTTTCTGATCTGTCGGGTATTGAGATGAACCAAACAAAAGAAATGGAGAAAACATGGATGGTTAGTCAAGCCATTTTCATGTTTTTGGGAAAGACGTTTTCACTACATATTATCACTATCACTTCACTAATATTACAAAACAAAGTCCTCAGCCGCGTCTGTCCGATTTTCATGATGTTTTCTTCCAAGCGGGTCCTGTCAAGCGGATGAAGCCATGGTCATCAGCTAGTATTTTATACAGCATTGACGGCACGGTTGGCGCAGTGGTTGAGCGATCGACTGCAGCGTCGCGTGTCATGGGTTCGATTCCCGCACGGGACAAATATTTGTATGGCCTACAGATAGTTGTTCCGTGTCTGGCTGTATGTTTAAACGCACCCACGGTACAGGAGAAATGTCTAGTGTGGGGCAACGTTTTAAAATAAATAAAAAAACAAAAATACAGGAACAGTATAAAATCTTCATCATCTGCCTAGCCTTTTCCCAACTACATTGGGGTCGGCTTCCAGTTAAACCGGATTCAGCCGAATACCAGTATTTTACGTCGAGCGGCTGCCTACCAGACCTCCACAACCCATTAACTGGGTATTACGGTACTCCTTGGCAAGACTGGTGTCAGATTTTCTGGCTTCTGACAATCCGTAAGGACTGCCAAAGATCTCCCAATGACAGCCGGGACCAACAGCATAACGTGCTTTCCGAGGCACGGAGGAAACTCGGCATCTTAAGGTGGTCACCCATCCACAGACCAACCTCTGCAAGCGTTGCTTAACCTCGAAGATCGACCTGTGCGGCTGTCATTATTTAGCCACGAGCTCCTCACAGTATAAAATACGTTTAGTAAATAATGTTTATCTACTGGGACATCTGTAACACAAGTGCCCACATATTATTATTTCAGCAGCTAACCACGGCTTTCGGTCGCCACAGTGCTCATTACAGGCTGTTAAACCGAACAATTTGGTTGCTGGAAATCACAATCCAACATTCAATTGATTTGATTTCCAGAATTAGTGAGTCGGTGTGCTTTTGAGGCTGTTGGAACTGTGTGAACAGACGTGGTTAGTCGTTTGTGGGTAGTTTAAATAGATGATCTGTGATTAGAGTACAACACTGTCAGGTTGCTTGCGAATGTACCTATAGAGCGGAACAGGGTGTATGGTCTTACAAAACTCGAGGGATAAGGGAGGATTCTCCGACCGGACGCGTGCTGTAGCTGGTGGCCATTGGCCGAATGGTTGATATTTGAGCTGTTGTTTATGATCAAATTGCAAGGAAAACTCTAATACCGCGATGTAGAATTTCTTTGACGTAGTTTGTTGCAGGTGATACAGATTTCGCTTTAGTGCTTTTTGTGTAGCATGAATTTCGCTACGTTACATTATTTTTAACAAACAAACAAATTCAAAATAATTTTACTCTAAAAGCTGTCTGGGCGGCTCCCATAAAATGAAACTAGCGAAGTCCGCTCGATGAGTCGTAAGTAAGGGGGGAGGCCTGTGTCTGGACACAGGCCTCAGGCAAGACATGGAAACAAAATGCTGAACCTCTTTCGACGGTAAGAATCAACGTCTCGATTATTTAAAAAAAGCATTTTGTTCCCTTGTTGTAGATGCAAATTACAGTATAGTCGACACGGTGAGACTACGGAGGACCTCAGTATAATGCTCGATGTCTTCAGTAAAGCTTCCGAAAGAGTTGATCTCAAAATGAACATGCACAAAACCAAGATCATGGTAAATATCCATGTAGCATCTACTCTTATCAAGATCGGAGACTCTATACTCGAATTTGTACAAGTGCGTCTTCGAGAAGAGGTCAACCGTCGAATCTGTCTCGGCTGGGCAGCGTTCGGGAAGTTGCGTGATATCTTCTCGTCCCACATACCACAGTGCCCCAAGACGAAAGTCTATGAACAGTGCGTGTTGCCAGTGATGAATTATGGAACTGAACGTGGCCGCTCGCAATGAGCCTTAAAGTCAGAAGGCTTAAAGTCACACAATTGCGTGATTTAATCAGGGATGATGATATCCGCAAGTGAACAAAGGTTACCGACATAGCCCGAAGAATAGGCAAGGCTAAAGTAATATTGGGCAGGGCACATTGCTCGCAGAACAGATGGTCGATGGGGCTGAAAAATTCTGGAGTGGCAATCGCGTACCTGAAGACGCAAAGTTGAAAGGCCTCCCACAAGATGACCGATGACTTGGTTAAGGTGAGAGACGCAGAGTACTGATCATTGTGGCGACGCTTTGGAGAGGACTGTTTCCAGCAGTGGACGTCTTTCGGCTGATATGATGCTGATAATGAGATGCAAATTGCAGGAACTATGCATCCATCTGTCAGTCAAATTCCACAAGCTATACTCAAATTTCCCTTAGGAGTCTCCCTACCAATCACAAAATTTCCATACTATATTATACGTAGGTTCCGCACAGGTTTTACTAGTGATGGTTTCCAACTAAGTGAATATAGTAGGTGGTACGAATAATCTAAGTTTACCCATGCGAAGTACGTCGCAATCGATTGCGCAGGATGTCAATTTGACAAGAAACATAGAAAAGCGCATGCGCGGGTACGTCGCGTATGCCGTCTCAGTCACTCGTATACGTTTGATGCATACTTGTGCCTCGCTTCCTCAATGCAATACGAATGTTGGTGCGAAAAGTGTTAAACGTTGTTATTGTTTTAATTAATTATTCTGGTTTTTTCTTACTGTTTGACTTGTATTTTGTGTTTTCTTGTAGTGTATGTGTTTGTTGTGTTACTTTGTGATCGAGTTATTGTTATTGCATGCAAAAAAAACATAATCTACGAACGTAACACTTTTCTACGCGATGGACCCTGCGCGGTCGTCACTAACAGCCAACTTCGCATGGGTAAAGTTAGAATATTCGTACTGTATGTACTAAGTTTGTAAATGGTACATTATTTACAAAATACTATTCTATATTAAAAAGAAGAGAAGTTGAGTTAGTTGATCAATTATTGACTGACAGGTTGCTTTGCATGTTAAATAAGTAGTTCATATAACAATAAATTCTATCTCGATTGATATTATTTATTCTTACGTGAACTACTTATTTAACATGTCTTTTCCAAACGGGACATCGGAGATCTGCCACAGCCTAATCGGTTGCAGCGAAATACCAGGTAGATACAAATTGGGTATCACGATACCTCTTCACAAGACTGGTGTCTGATTTTGTCGCTCCTGACTACCCGTAACGAAAGACATACAAATTAATTTACAGCCGGGACGATGGCTTAACGTTATTTTCGATTCACAGAAGAGACTCCGTATGTAGTAGATGAAATAAATCTAATTAATACTATCTTAATAAGCCTATTAAGAGGCCTCTTACAGAACCAAATTCACAAAATAGCCACTAAAACAGACTTAAATAAACTATCTGGTAACAGAAAACAAGCACGTTCCAAATGACGTATTTACGTAAACTAGTCAACATTAGCTTTAGCGAGGGCATTTGGTCATAATGATTGTTCTCCGTTCGCAGTTTATTTGGTCAGCGGTTTTCGGTTCACGGAAACGACAATGTATTGTTTGCGTTGAAAATACATTGTCTAGTGGTAATTTAGTTCGCTGATGAGATTTTCCGGGACTTGCATAGAGACTTGATTAAATATCGTGCCAGGGCTTGTGTTTTGGTTCACGGATATTGTAATGTAGGTCTTGGAAGTTCATTTTTTTTTTGTTATCTTTTTGTTCAAAGTCGCTACAAGCGGTTTGAATAGTCTACTAGGCTATATCAAAGTTAACTTTGTCACAATTTATTATTTTTAAAAGAGTGTCCGTGGCGTTTCTTGCACGTTCTTCTCCATAGAGATCTACGCTTTGGAACGTGCAAATAGCTTCATCTTTTTGGACCGACCTACCTTGACAATTCAAAAGTGCCTGTGTAAATGGTTTAATTGAAATAAATGTTTGAGTTTGAGTTTAATATAATGAATACAAACTGAAAAAGTGCCGTCATAAGTAAGGAAACAACTTGCTGCTATCGTTTTTATTTTTGACCATTTCCTTCATTGAGGCATCTTTAACAGCGTCTTTAGCACTCATGCTGACTGTTTATAGAAACTTCCTTCATAATTCTTAAAATATAAATAAATAAAATAAAATAAAATTCATTTATTTCAGGCAGTATACCCATAAATTTAACATTTAACATTAAAAGATTATAAATTAAATGACACAAATCGAAATCAAAATTGTTAGCAGGAATACTAAATAAACCCGCCCTTAGCAGCTTTAAAACAAATTAAAAAAACAAAAGCTACAGCGCCCAACTAAACATACAACTCATCAAATAAACGCTAGCACAATTTGTGTTCAGGCAAAGGTCTGGAGACAGGCAACTAAACTGTCCCGTTTTAGTACGTCGCGTCGCTGCTATCTCGGAATTCTATCACTATCTACAAACCCCTCCTATTTAATGAATACTGGAAATCTTAAAATTCCGTTGAAGAGACAATATATCTAAAGAAGGTCGCCTGTTCGTTCAGTACTGTTGAATATTCGTTGTGTTTTTGGCATTTCGTTCTGTGATGTTTGCATATTTAGGACGTTTGTACAGATTTAATTTACACTTGTACGTATTTGTGATTTGTGTGACCTTTTTTTGGAAATTCCATTCCGTCAGACGCGTTTTTATGATGCCGTCAAAAATCAGGGACCATGCACTTTATGATCTCTAAGGTTGGGAAATTCCTGCCGGGGTTGCGGAATTTGTTCGAAAGAGTCACCCCGGCCCTGGAACGCAAAAGAAATAAGGAGGAACACGGATGTGTTTTAGTCAGTAAGAGCCTGACACTCCCGTCTGCTTTACCCAGTGCGGGAGAAGCCATATGATGAATTCCAATCCATACAAAAAGGGTTGCGGAGTTTTGGACGCATTATTGAATCATCTCTCTTGTACCTCATCCCTCTCCACCTCCACCAAAAAAAAAAGAATTTGAAATTTAAAAATCAAGTGTGAATTTGAATCAGTAAGAGTCTGACACTACTTTTCGCTGTACCCAAAGCGAGAGAAGTGATGTAATGATTACCCACACAAAACAACGCGTCTTTTGAAACTCCTATCAATTAAAACATTCAATTAAATTAATTTATTCAATAACTTTACCTTGCGTTTGTCATTAAAGCGTTACCCATAGCTTATTTTCCAGGATTTTAGTAGCTACGTTCCGTACCGTTTCGAAGCTAATAAACGAAACAAACACTACAATTTTTATGACAAACGGACTGTCCTATTCATCTAGCTTTGAGTACTAAGACTGATATACAACAGAGCCCATTTCCTTCAGTCCCCTTTTACGACTGTCACAAGGACTCAGCTCCTCAATATACTTAGCTTCTACGCTTTTCCTTAGCTCCCTAGTCACACAAGTTAATATTCTTATCAGCTTATTGGAATAATACTCTATCTAGGGCAGCATTAAACGCAAGAAAGCGGAAAGATTGCTAATCAGGTTTCAAGCGCCGTATTAAAAGAAATATACCGTGATTTGGAAACCAATTTAGGTTGCGTGACACACGACGGTAAAACTATGTTAGTAGTATAAAAATGTAAATAAGAAATTTAAAAGAAAATCGGTTTGAGTTTCTTGATTAGTTTCTTTTTTTCAAAAGACGTTTTTTCCTTACCTCGTGTTCCTGTAATGGTTTTCAGTTTGAGCAGCCATTACCGATAAAGTAGATACTTTGTTAGTAAAATTATTTGGACATTAGGACCGTTTCTGAGCACCCTTTAAATACGGGTCATAATGATCAAGTAGTAACGTGAGTAGTAACTTTTATAGCTGTTAGTTGTTCAGGTCTTTTTGCACACTTTAGAAGGAGTTTTAGCCGTTAGGAAATTGTTGGTAGACTGGAGTTTGATTACTCCCTGAATAAAAAAAGTTATTCTATTTCATTAAATCGTAGTTGACACAGTCGAAGGTTGTGTGGAGATCCTGTTCACTATTGTGGGTCAAACTTGACAAAAAGGTTTAGAAGGAGAAAGCAGAAGCCATTACCTACCTAGCGATACATGGCCACCGGTACATGGTGGACACCTCAACCACACGTAGAAATCGTTTTGGGAACACATTTATAGCGCGTACAGCAAAGGAGTGGAATTCCCTGCCGGAGTCTGTGTTTCCTGATAGCTACAACCTGGGAGTCTTTAAGTCTAAACTGAATAGGTTACTTCTATGTAAGCGTGCTCCATCTTAGACCGCATCATCGCTTACCATTAGGTGAGATAGTGGTCAAACGTGTGCCTATCAAAAGTAAAAAAAGATAAGTCACAGTTCACAAAAAATGTCAACAATCAATCAATGAGAGTTTTGAGAAGAGGCCCGAGTTATTTACCTCACCAATTAGCTGTCATCGCCTATGCAGTTAATTTTAAAAGACTTTTACAAACAAGTCAACTTCAAAGAAAACCAAAGTCAGGGCGTAATTTAAATGTTAAAAGTTTAAACATCTTCAAACTTTTTGAAGATTTTTGCATTTTTAAAGCTTTTAATTTTTGTGTGTTAAATATTATATTTGCCAAACATCATTCTTTCCGAACAACTTATTAAGACCAGTTATTATGCAAATAGTTGCCAAACTCTAATGACTTTTTAACTAGTTTTACTCACAAACGAAACAATTTCTGCAAAATCCAGATAAAACTTTTTATTAATTACTGCTGCCCTAAACAAAAAATAATGTTGTGTGTCCTTTTTATGGGACTGTTGAACGATCAATATTTTTCATATTGCCGAATCTAATTTTTCAAAGAAATGATTAAAATACAATACAATTAATCTACATAAATGAAAAGCTCAATTTCTTTAAGTGCATAAATTCCATGAAAACTCATTTCATGGCAATGTACCTATTTCCAATAAAAATACAATGTAAAAAAAATGATGTGAAAATTGGATGTAACTCTGTAACATCTTTGATCTCATCCCCATAATTCGGAATAACATGCCAACCAATTATGAAGAAGCGGTCCAATACATTCAAAAGGAATCGTTTGTTACTTTATAACACAAAATCTCGTTATCACGATAAACACAATTCGTCCTAATCGAATTTTTGTCGCTCAAAACGAGTTTACCATTTTCTTCAACCAATTCAATAAGCCCTGTGAGGATAACTTTAAAAACAAGTCGACCTAAATCTGGCATTGACGGCAAACTCAAAATTTGACAAGCCAAGTCATTTAACTTCGTTTATTTCCCTAGGCACTTGAATTCAAAGGCGTTGACTTGCCGAGATCTGGAGCACATATTTTGCTGACGAGAAAAACAATAAGGGTTGATTTGAAATAGCTTTTCACGCGCGTTGGAGGAATCTAATTACGGTTAAAAGTAGCGCAACCAGCGTGTATAGGTACAGCGTTATTTTTAATGATCAGAATTTTTTTTCCAAGCGTCGGGTATTGGTCAAAGACACAATTTATATAATAACTGTGAGAGTACATTGCGCTAGCTAACCCGTGGCTACTACGTTGGGCGGAATTTTTCGGGATTAGTACCTATATTTATTTTACCCGAAAAATTCCGCCCAACGACCAACAATTCCGTGGTACCCATATAGGTAAATTACAAATAACGTGGCTTTCTATCGCAAAAACAATTTTCACTATTGGTTCACTAGATTCAGAGATTACCCCCTATAACCTCACAAACTTTACCTATTTACAATATTATAAATATAGATTTACCGCTTTATAACATTAGTTTAGATGAAATATAATATCTTTCTTGTGTTTTAAAAAGAATACCGGTAATTTGAAAAATCGCCCTGTGTAGAGTATTATCTAGTCAGAAAGATGTTGAAGTGTTCTAAACATAGTAAAAGGTAGGTAATTCAAGAACTGGGGCTTCATTTGACTCCAAAGCTAGTCGTAAAGTTTAACATATCCCTACGTGAAAAATAACATAGGAGACAGTTCTTTTATTTTTCCTGTATGACAAAAGTCATTCAGTTGTTCCCGTTCCGTAAACACGTCACTATCTTTTATGGGTTGTTTTCATTAGCAGAGATGGAGAGTGTAATTGATTGCTTGTCTGTCTCGCCTGTAGACTCTGAATGCGGATTGTAGGGTCGAGTTAAACAACAGCACTTTATTGTGTATTTAGCATCGACTAGCATGGAAAACGTTTTCAGACAGTGCTTGTTTAAAAAGGAATTACCATTGAGAGCATATCAAGCGCCTATTTGTTGTCATTATTAAGACAGAGCAAAAATAAATTATTTCCTAGTAGGTGGGCTTTCTACTAGAAACGTGGTTTTTGGCGATTTTTTGTTGTTGTTATAGTGGCAATAAAATACACGCTTTATGAAATTTTCTTATTACGGTTCATAAAATAAAGCTCGCTGACCGCCAAACCGCTGATAGTGGAGGCTTAATAATGGGGTCCCGTTGGCCTTTGGGTACAGAAACATAAAAATGAAGGATGAAAATCGCAATCAAAACACGAGGTTTAAAATGCAAAGAATTGCCTTAATGTGAACATAAGTTTAGTTAAAGCACCTTTACATTCACACGATTTCCGTATCAGCTACTGCATCAGTTGCTGCAACGCAACGTAGCGAAACGCAAACGCTCGCGATGCGGTCGGCATTCGCAGATATCTACGTGAGTTTCGCAACGTTGCGCTTTGCATTAAAACCTTTTGCAGTTCACTTGTTACTCAGGCATTTTTACTGCGAAAGCCGATACGAGACCAGTCCGATACCGCTGTGGAATGTAGTATGTGGTGTTTGAAAGGAAATGGGTTATTTTTGATTCGTAAGTATAAACGATGTACATGTTTGTAGTTTATGTAAACCGCACATTTCAAAGCCAAAGTAAAATAGAGGAAGTTTTAAATCATAAGTTTAATGGAGGGGAATCGAAAGATATAAGGATGAATTGAAAACGTATTGAATTGGGTGTCAGTGGGAGAAAGAAATCGTGTTGCGCCGACCTTATGAGTGTGTATTCCGTCCACTAGCGCCGCCAATCGTTTTTTATTAATTGTGGTAAATTTAAGACACGTAGATAAAAAACCGCTCTGTAGTGCACTGAAGAAATGTATCTATTATTTCTTGACAGCTATTTTTAATACATAACTCATGGCTAAATAGCCAAAACGGCAATTATTGCTAAAAGTGGCCACTTTTAGCAAAAATATCGACTTTGGCAACTATTTATGTTCTAAAGTACAAAACATAACTCTCAAAACATAGTAAATACATTTCTTCAGTGCACTACAGAGCGGTTTTTTATCTACGTGTCTTAAATTTATCACAAATAATAAAAAACGATTGGCGGCGCTAGTGGACGGAATACACGCTCTTATGTAAACTAGAACATGGTAGGAAGACGATGATGTTGGAATTTTTTGTTCGTTAAAGAAGTATAACCAACGTTTTCCCTATTGTTAAAACTCCAATTTATGTCTTAGGCAGCTTTTTTGACTGTTATTTAAAATTAAAAGGAAAACTTGGTTTTGTTTAGTTTTTGGTACGGAACCCCTCGTGCGATCGCTTGCGATTTGCGAGTCGGACTTGCCGACTCGCAAATGGCCGGTTTTTATGGTTCTGAAGGTTTGTATGAAAAAAAAACTATTTGGTAGTCGGTTGTATTTTTATTTTTGTTTGCAAAAAGTTTATTTTTTATTTTTCGCTTTGTAGTGGTACTCTACACCTACAAACACCAATACTCAATTTTGTTTACTTGTTTGGCAGAAAATTATCATCCAGAGAGAGTCAAACTACTAAAATGATTTCGATGAAATTAAAATGGAACCAATCGGTGACTATATCCTTTCACATAAAATAAGAATTTTTCAAATCAGTTCATAAATGACGAAGTTATGAGGTAAAAACATATAAAATACAACCGCTTTGAGGATTTTTTGAAGTCGGTTAAAAACGGAACCCTGTTGTAATTTATGCACTTGGCAAAGGTAAGAACTTGATTAAATTATTAAATAAATAAATAATTCCACTTATTAAATATCACATTACACAAATCTAGGCTCAACTAGAACCGCATTAAGGAATAAATTATCAAGTGTAAATTGGTTTAGAATAATTTATAAGTCGTATCAGGTTTCTGGTTTGATGTATCATCTGTTATTAACACGAAGGTTAACGTACTCGTACATAGGTCAGTGATTCTATGTGACTGAGTACACAACAAGTAAATACTCAGGGATAATGTTTCAGCTTATGGGACATTAGCACTTTACATGGCGAAAACGCGATTAATTTTTTGATGGCGTCATTAATGACAGCAAAAAATCGTTGGATATTATGTGAATACTGAAAATGAAGTACCTGTTTGGGCGGAATTTGCCAGTCGGTTAATAAGGCACCTTGACTTTTGAAGACAAAATCGAAAACAGAACAAGGCCGTGCCATTTTTTAAATAATTAGTTAAGATAATGGATACAATAAAATTTACTTCTGTCACCGTTCTATTCCACACTCTCCTTGGAATACCAAGTTCGGACTGCGCTCCGAAATTACGTCATTATAATCTACACTTGTACACTAATATTATAAAGAGGAAAGATTTGTTTGTTTGTTTGTTTGTTTTGAATAGGCTCCGAAAATACTGAACCGATTTAGATGAAATTTTGTACAAAGATAGTCTGAGACCCGAAGAAGGACATAGAATTGTTTTAGTTTTTATCCCGGAAATCCCACGGGAACGGGAACTGTGCGGGTAAAACGGGAGCGAAGCCGCGGGGACAGCTAGTGAATAATATACTTATTTTATAAATAATAAATATATATATTTTTTTATGAATGTGTAATAATCATTGGACGAAGTGTAATATCGTTGTAATATAACTAACCTATGGATTGTACACATTTCATCATCATCATCATAATCATCATATCAGCAAAAGACGTCCACTGCTGGAAATAAGCCTCCCCCAATCGTCACCACAACGACCAGTCCTGTGGGTCTTGCATCCATCGGCTACCCTTGACCTTCACCAGGTCATCGGTCCACCTTGTGGGAGGCCTTCCAATGTTGCGTCTTCCGGTAAGCGGTCGCCACTCCAGAACTTTTACGCTGAACGCCCCATCGACCATCAGTTCTGCGAGCAAGATGCTCTCCCTGCCCATTGCCACTTTATTTTGGCGATCTTTCGGGCTATGTCGATAACCTTGGTTCCCTTGCGGATATGATCGTTCTTGATTCAATAACTCAAGGAAACTCCAAACATTGCCCTCTCCGTTGCCGTTTCAGTGACTTTAAGCCTTCTGATGAAGTTAATTGTGAGCGACCACTTTTCAGTTCCATAAGTCATCACTGGCAACTAAACTTTCGTCTTGCGACACTGTGGTATGTGGGACGAGAAGATACTTATTCCCGAACACCCATGCCCAGCCGAGTCGAATTCGACGGTTGACCTCTTTCTCAAAGTAGGTCCTACCTAACTGGACCTTGCCCTAGGTAAAACTCGTTTACAACTTCGAGTGTGGAGTCTCCAATTTTGATAGGAGTGGGTGCTACATGAGTATTCACCATGATCTTGGTGTTGCATTTGCGACGTTTCTACCTAGCCCTACAATAGGTATGCAATGTGACTTTCGGTTGCGAACTGCAAACGAAGATTAGTTGCAATGTTCACGCTGGTAGTTCAGAAGCTCGCATAATTTACTGTTCTATTTTGGGAGGGAGGAAAATTAGTATTTGTAGTACAATGCTCATAAACTATGATTTCTGATTGAACAAAATTGCATCACCACAAAATAAGGTTCATTTAATGTTGCATTATATGAACAAGATATGAGTAGAGATAAACTATATGAACAAAATAAATAATGTTTAATTATTAATAAACTAGCTGATGCCCGCGGCTTGTTCGCTTGAAAAATTATATATTAAAACCTTTCTCAAGAACCACTCTATCCATTGGTGAAAACAGTATGAAAATCGGTGCAGCAGTTTTTTTTTATTTTTTATTATTGATAGGCATACGTTTGACCGCTATCTCACCTGATGTTAAGCGATGATGTGGTCTAAGGTGGCACACGCTTGCCTAGAAGTAACCTATTCACTCTTGACTTAAAAACTCCCAGTTTGTAGCTATCTGGAAACACAGAATCAAGCAGGGAATTCCACTCCTTAGCTGTACGCACAATGAATGTATTAACGAAACGTTTCGTGCGTATAGTTGGGATGTCAACCATGTACCGGTGGCGCATCGCCGTACGTCTTGTGGTCCGATGGTGGAACGGGCTTGGCGGAATTAAATTATGCAATTCCGTCGCACACTACCCAAAATATAACCGATAGAAAACCGACAGGCCAGCAACTCGGCGTCGATGCTCAAGTCTTTGGAGCTTCGATTCGACGAGCTTATCATTGCCGATGATCTTCTTGGTTCGTTTTTCAATTGACTCTATTGTTTTTGAGTTTATCGAGACTTGACAGGCAGATAGACAGACAGAAGCGGTAGAGGACTTTGTTTCATAATATGTAGTGATAAGTGTTTTGTGGTTATATAAATAAATGTTCGTTTACAAACTGGTTGCTGATGTATCTTTTCAATAAAATGATTTAACTTTGAAAGCGTACATTTTATTTAATCCCTGTTGAACTATTTACCATCGCTCAACGCTGAACTCATAAGTTCCAACGTTAGAGGAATGCGCTCGACCTATAATTGTCTCTTTGTTTGTGAAGCCAGTTCAAGCCTGAAGTTTGCTTTAAGTAAACATCTCTAGGAAATCGACTGAACCTTTGTTTTGTGAAGCAATGCAGGTAGGATGATATTATTGTTTAGACATGAAATATATGAAAACAGCTTGTGTATCTATACAAGTGGCTCCCAACCTATGTTCCTTGAATCAAAGGTGGTTCGCAACGCCAAAACTTTTTTATTTGTAAACTTTTCGCGGACTATCCGCGAAAAGTTTACAATTACAATCTTTTAACCTCAAAAATGTCATTGATGCAAACTGATTTAAGTTTATTTTAGAAATATTGTGTTTTCTATGACAATGCTCGTTACCCTGGTCAAATTAGGAACCGCTCGTTGATCTATAGTAAAAACGATAGTTATACAGCTTAAGGCAGTTTATGGAAATAACTGATAGTGAAGTCTGCGATGGGCTGCAGCAAATTCATTCAATAGCTGACAGGTGGTCACAGTTAGCCATCAATTACTTCGTTACCGAAACTGGGCTTTACTATTTAAGTACGACGATGATGAAATAATAATGTTTCGATGTATTTTTTCATCATCGTCATCGTCACCATCAGTCAGACTCCGTACGCTGCAAGGCATAGGCTTCTCTATTCCTGTACCAATTTGTAATGCATGGTCGCCCATGTACAATGCAATTCAAATAAGAATAGGATCGACTTATCGCCATATTGTCACGTCATAGCTTTCAATTCAAACCAATTAGGTAGGGTGAGCAAAGCAAAATTATTATTTTTTAGTGATTATTTACAAATATTGAGTGAAATAAGTGTTAAGGTAAGGTTTAAAATAACGAATAATGACTTTAAATGATTAATGATAAATGATTTTTATTTGGAAGTATGAATAACACTTATCAACACTTATCTTACCTACACGTCAATCTTTTTTGGTCATTTTAAAATAGATGAGGCCGGCTTAATATAATAACATATTATTATATTTAGCGAATTTACTACCATAGAACGATTTTATTTCTTTATTATTTATTTATTATATACTTTATTGTAGGAAAAGGCTAGGCAGATGAATGTAGGTACTACACTGACAAAAACATTAAAGAAAATCAAAAACAAAGTAAAATTAACCGTTATTCATATGCTATATAACTAAGTTTTCTATGCAAACGGTAATTTTCAAGAGACATTTGACAGATAGCAGTCATTGACGTTCCTATTCTTATTTGAAACGCATTGTACGCAACAATATCGGCAAACGTAGCAGCTGCTTTTCCATCAGAAATGTTCTAGGATGCGTCATGAGGGATGTGTGTAGTTAAGAACCAATATAGAATCACTAGCGCTGAGCGAAGCTATGTAAATGAAGCGATTCTAATGGTTCTTACCAAACATATCCCTAGTGACGCATCCTCGCACATCTGTGGTGGAAACAAAGCCATGAAGCTGAATTCATGCGGCTGTTAGTATTTAGCCACGAGCTAGCACTAGTGTACAAACGCCAGTACCTACATCAAGCTACAAAAATCTGTCAAATTTCTTTAATAGATTTTCAACTTTATAACTGATGCATTAGGTTTAAGATTTATTGGGAAAATTTTACAGTTTCAGATAGCTTGATGTGCTGGCGACTGTACGTAAAGTTTAAATAAATCAATACCTAAATAAAAGTAAAACTGATTTTATGCTGAATCCACTAAAATATTATATTTGATTTAGTCAAGTTTTCTATAACTCAATCAACACAAAGCTATCAATCTCTACAACAATAAACTTGGTAGACAAAAATTTGTCTATACCTATTAAATCTTCCTTAGACAGAAGCGAAGCGACAATTCAATAATGATGTGATGACAATTTCTCATAGAACGTGTTCTGAGGGTAATACATAATTTAATTAGAACAGCGTGAACAATTCTCGTCGCCGTCGCCTTCACATAGTCGCGTCGCTTGTCAGTTGGAGCCTTTATGAATTACTAGCTGATGCCCACGGCTTTGTACGCTTTACAAATGTTATACTAAAACCTTCTTCGAGAACCTCTCTATCCATTGGCGAAAACAGCTTGAAAATCGGTGCAGTAGTTTTTGAGTTTATCGCGAACAGACAGACAGACGCGGCGGAGAACTTTGTTTTATAATATGTAGTAAAACTGTATAAAGTTTTACACGTCATTGATACGCATTAAATTATCGAAACCGAAGGGTCGTAAATAAATCAAGTACATAGGGTACAAATTCGATAAAATAGTTTACTCATTCTTTCTTATTATTGGATACTTGAAAGTTTATAGTTAGTGGCATTAAGTTTGAATTTTATCGATATCATAAAATTATGGATGTGGTAATTTCCGAAAGGTGTGCTCATAAACTCTAGCTGCAAAATTTAGAATAGATGATATGATGAACTTAGTCCTTTTAATCTGTTATTGTTAAATAATATAATTTACCTTTATTAATATTGTATGTGATACTATGATTCTACGTACGACGCAAAAATATATCCTTAGATCAAAATCAATCAAAAGACATACGACAGTATTTGTCAATTTGTCGATGTTTAACTCACGAGTCGATTACTTGTCATTTAGGGGGTCCCCACTTTGAATTTTTAAGAATCCCTTTCAGACGCTGTTGCAAAAAATGTAAACATTTAATTTGAAAGTATTTAGTTGAGCAAACGTCAACTTAAACTGTTCCAAATTTCAAATTAATACATAGCATCAGCAGTTCTTGAGATATCCAGCTGAGACAGACGGACAGACTTTGTCCCAGCATAAGTGTTACATTTTACCTTTTGGTACGGAACCTTAAAAAAATACTTCATCCTTTGTAAATTTACCTGAGAAAAAAAGCCTTACAAAAATGTTAAGTATTTCTTTAACCCATTTGTATATTGGGAGTATAAAATTCTCTCTTTATTCTGTAAAACATAATGGAATATCCGAATACTTAGGCATACTCTCAAAATATCTTCCTTTCCCGAATTTTCATTCAAAAAAGTTACCTTCTTTTTAAGGATTCTTACTTGAGCACACGAAAAGTTTTTTTTAATACCGGTTAGAGTGACGGGGTGGAAGTACGTTTTACAACTGTAAAATATCTTGTTCTAATAAAATTCAACAAGTACCTAAATACTTTGTATTCGTCTAGAAGCTTAAATCCAGCGTGACACTTAATTAGTGGAGGACTGGGTAAAGCGGAATGGACAGGCCAGCCAAAACGACTCTTTTTTCAGTTAAACTTTTTACCCCTCTGACGGTAGGTATTCAATTAGTTAAATTAAGCAGCGCAGTCGCTTTGCGCTTACATTTTTTCATTCAAATTGTTTTTCACAAACGAAAATAGTCAAAAAACATTGAGTGATTGAGGAAAAAGTTTATTTCAAACGCAACCTCGGTTTACGCCGAATCACAATCCTAAAATAATATTTGATACGAGTAAAGTAGCGATTCCTCGGTTTCGATGTACAAAGAAAAGCATAACAAAGTATTAAAATATTAATTTTATTTATAAAGGATTGTTAAGATAACGGGGTTTGCTTACTAATTCCCCTTTAGAGTAGGAATTTTCATACAGGTTAATTGATATGACATTGCGATTGCTGATTGTCTGTCAACAACTACCACAAAGTTTTCTTAAGTTTATCTGAACTTTTTCTTAACTAAGTTTCCTTTTCGTATTATTTGGTTGTTCTAGAATAAGGCCGACTTCTAAAGTTTCGTTACTATGCTCAACGTCTTAAATCCCTTCATACTTTATTTAAATAAGAAAGCGGAATAAATTATTATAATACGATAATACTAACACGATCCTCGGCCAATAGGATCAGGAATTTGCTTATTTTCTGAACTCAATTTTGTTATTAGAACTTTACCCCGCAGCTATCACTGAGTGAAAGTTTAATATTCTAATCGCCTGCGATCTTTTTCAGAGGCAAAAAACCTTTTTATGGTGTCAGTGTCAAAGAATAATGGCTTGACGTACAAAAACATTAAGATATGACAAGACATAAGACTATCTTTGTGGAAAAAAATGGCTGTGGAGAATTTATTGGCGTATGAGTAAAAACCGCGCGATCTTGAATATGAGTGTTTTCATATATGATCTATACCGTCAATCGTTAGTAGAATGGGTCGACAGTTTCACCAGCACACGGAAAAGCTGATACAATACTAATCGCATGACAGACGTAGATAAGCGTTGATCAATGTCATCAACCGACGGTCGCTTGATAAGTAGGTAACCTAATTTATAAACGTGATCATTTTTTGTCACCGCAAACTTATCTTCAGGTAAAAAGTCAACAGGTTTTCATACCAACAGGTAAAAATCCGTTGAACATCAACACAAAAACGAACTAATAATTCAAAGGATTAAAAGCCAATTCACACATCACGATATTGACAAAGCCTGTCACTGTTGACGTGAATAAATATTGTTGCATGCATTTTGCGCGATTTGTGCGGTTGCATCGCATTGGCAGGCGGTGACAATCCGGGCACGTTCCGACCGTGACGTGTAAATACACCAATAGGAGGTAGGGATGTCCAAACCGGGATTTAGTACGGATTTGTCTGAGTTGACTTACGAGTACGACGCATTTCCAGCGATTTTAAAGCGCTTCGGTATTCGTCGCGCAGTTCGTGAGTGTTTTTTTTTTTCGATTTTTGGATGCTCTTTGGCTTATGATTTGTTCAAATAATAATTTTTGTACGAAATGCTTTCAGTTACAATAATATTCTGATAATTAAGCTCACCTTTTTACATAAGTACATGTATTTCCTTTCTGGATTACGGCTGAATCTGCAACAAAAACCAAACTCGTTTATATATACAGCATACTTTATGTATAATTGGAACCCACCTAGTTTACACATACAAATTTTCAGTGTAAACCAACCCCAAATAAAAACAGATTGGTTTCAGGGAATTCTTATATAGGTATGCATTGTATGATCCAACATAGGAAGCTGGTGTACACATTGAAAAGAATTCCGCAAAACCAATCTGGAGTTGAACTCTCTTTGTTGTGGCTGGTTCACCTCACCACCAAAAAGTGTCTATAAAAGCGTTATTCCGGTTACATACGTGATTGATTTTCACTTGACTATATCTGACGAACGGCTTCAATCAAACAAGCCAGTTTTTTTTAACCCTATGAAACATTGGTATCCGATTAACTGGACTCAGACGACGGGAGTACCAACCTTATGCTACGGACGCTGATGCTATTGAGTGGTTAAAAAAACATAACAATGGCATAATCCTTTAACGTTTTTTGCGTGAACCACTGTGTTACTTGATGTGCGTGTCTTGATACTAAAAACTCACTAGCTTCCAAACGGCTATCACACCGTATGAGACTTAAAACGTGGCTTGTGAATGTGAAAACTTTGTAGGAAGTCGAACTTCATGATTTTCTGGCAGTTTGTCTACTTTATGCGGCCTATTCGGTCGGATCGCTGAACTCCTTAAAGTTAGTTGAGCTACTCTGTAATGAACAATTGTTTACATTGTCCGAACAGGTCCAGACGAAACTATGTGGAACATACCTCAAAAGCCCGCCTCAGACATTAACCAATATGGTTCTTATATGATTTTACCAGCATTGCTATGGATTATATGGACTTTAAACAGAAACTTTGACCTCTGAGTTTATTTTGGTGTTTTCTCGCAGAAGATTGGGCTGGAAAATGCTTAGCTCATCTAATTAATTTAAATGAAAACACTGACTGGTACCTACTGCCATTTTTTGAAAAAAAAAAAACAATTAATTACAGACAAGCACGCTCCATCGTTAACCAGGGTCATCGTGAGTTAAAAATATTGTGAGATTATATTCAAACGCAAACCTTCAGGCTTGTGGCATGCATTCACATTTGATTATCATCCCACCAAAAAATATGAACATCTATGCGTGTGAAATACACGTGTGTTACGGTAATAGTTTTATGTTATATAAAATATTATTTCTATTCTAACTTCATTTCTTCTTTCAACCCTACTTAAAACGAAACATAGAGACGACAGTCAAGAACGAGCGCTACATGCACATTTCAACTCTCTCGCAAACAACTAAATAAATCACCCTACTTACTTCACTTTGTATTGTGCACGATTTTGTAGAAGATCTATTTTATCTGTGAGTGGAACTGGCCACAGAAAGACGTAATTATCAAATGGGAGATATGTACGCGTTAACGGCACTTAAATGACGTACACAGACTCGTTTAGGGCGCTAATTTATGACACGTCAAGCTTTACGAGAAGAGACATTGATATAAGTGACAATTAGAACACTTAGGAAAGTCAAGAGTTCACTTAAAGATCTCGGTGTCCAATAACACGATGGTCCATATCTCAATGTCCCATAACTGTATGTCTCATATCTCGATGTCACAAATAGTAATATGTTAGTCATTAATCGGGTTGTGGAGATATTTATGTTCCAAGAGTTGTGAAGTCTGGGTTACTTAAGAGATAGCAACTAACAAAACATTTAGGAAAATGAAGAAGGCATGTTCTGCCGACCACAAAGACTTTGGGAAAATAATGATGATGGATTGCTCACATTGAATTATTAAAAAAGGGGGCGTGTCGGTGTTCACGTAACATGCTCACGTTTAGCATATTATAAGCAAATTAATGGTCGTCTGGGCGAACTAGTGTGCTTTCGACCACAATCGTGACAAATTCAAGAATTCCATGTCGTTCAGAGGTTTCTTGTAAAACCGTAGCTTAAAGCAAGACTTCGTAAATCATGGAATCACTTCCCATATCTAAGTATTTTACTAAAGTCTCTAATAAAAAAAAAAACATAAAAAACAACAAATCATTAAATATGTCTGGCTTTTACTATGTTATTCATGTTTTCAAATATCACAGCAACTATACTATTTTTGCAACAAATACATTGCCTCTTAACCACTACCCAAAATTGTCACTAAGCCACTGGACAAGCATTGTAAAAATCACAAAACGATACTTTAAGTGGATGCAACGCGTAGTACGGCCGCTGTGTCTTACGCGAGTTGTTGATGTGCCACTTACGTAGGCTTTCGGCAACAATGTCGATTGATGAACGAAAGCTTGCTATAAAGGTTTATTTTAATTTATCAACCGTTTTAACCCGGTTAGGAGATCGATGTAAAATAACGTATAGGTATTTACTTATTTACAGCGTAATAGAGAAATACGTAACAAACTTTCGTACAGTGAGTTAATTAAATTTTAGGTTAAAAATTGTTGGAGTGTTATAATGTTTTCTGGAGATGCCGTTTTTTGTTTATTTTATTTTTAAGACTGCAAAAAACTTTTTTGTACTGTCATAAATAGAAGATTCGATAACTTTCCGATTTAGTCAATGACTAGTGTAGGTATGTGTAAAATAAATTTGTTTTTGTACAGCCAACGATAGCGTCCACTGTTTGTGTAGTATGGGTAAATTGTACGATGCATGGTAAATACACGCTGTGTTAGAAACGATAAGTTTATAATTGATTGTATACTACGTTCTGTTTTGAGAAATGCGGGTGTGTGCTCGACTGCGTATCTATTGCTTTCACTGAAGTGCAGGTGTAGTAGTTGGCGTTTGGGGTGTACTGGAGACACTAGGATTCTATACATTTTCGTTCAGCGGGCATATCTCCTTATTTATTATATCTATGGAGCTCATATAGCAAAACACTTCTAGTAAATCACTGTTATTTAGCCATTTCAGTTTAGACTGGAAGCAAACCACAGTATACTTGGTTAAGTCTAAGCAGATCAATATTTGTGCAGCGTTTATAGCCAGATATTGTATGTAGTTAATGGACCGACACGTGTAAGTTGACCGACACAGCTGTCGATGAAATTGTCGGGATAAGTGTCTGCCAACCCTTTTAAGCAAATTTAAACCCATAGGATAAATAAACTAGACCTCTTAAATTATTGATTGATTTCTGCGGAAAACCCATCGCGTACACTAAAGTGTAACTTTTACATTAGCTGATGTATGCAGCGGTTACGAAACCCTTTCTCTACGATACATAATACAATGGCAAGAAACAGCCGATTAACTTTCAAATCAGAGTAAAAGCTTCCGTATTTACAAACATAATATACTTTTACACTACAGTCTAGGGATGTTACGGAGGCCAACTTAGCGAAGGCGGAAATATAAGAAAACCGGCCAAGTGCGATTCGGATTCGCACTTAGGTTTCCATAGGAATCTTATTTTTACACGACAACCCAAAAAAGGAGTGTTATGTTTTCGGGTTTCATTTATGTATGTGTTTGTGAATAACTTTTTTCCACCATAACATCTTAATGGCTTTACCAATTTCAATGTATGTGGTATGGTCAGAAGCGTTGCGTTATGCCTGGTAACATAGGCTAACGAAATTTAAAAAACTAAATATTTAAAGGGGGAGCTATGGATCATGAAACAAACGTTTTTTTTTTCATGAAAATTTTCCTGCCCTTACTATCATCTTTTACAGCTTGCGTGGTGCCTTTTTTTTTTTTTTTTTTAATATTTATAGGCGTACGTTTGACCGCTATCTCACCTGATGTTAAGCGATGATGCGGTCTAAGGTGGAGCACGCTTGCCTAGAAGTAACCTATTCACTCTTGACTTAAAGACTCCCAGGTTGTAGCTATCAGGAAACACTATAGTATTAAATATACATTCGTTAAATAATATAAAATAGTAAAAGTTACGTTTCGTGGTACAATGTGCGTTAGCAAAAATGTTGTTTTAATTACTAAAAGGTATGAATAAAAAACAATTAAAAACTCGCCTGCAATGTCTAAAAATGAACGAAACATTGAAAAACAAGCATTCGCCCAAGGACCTTTAGTTACAAAAATATTCCAGAGTACCTACTGTCCTACGAATGCAATAAAAAAGTTGTTTTTACGTTTCAAATTGTAGGGCGAATGCTTGTTTTTCATTTTTTAGTTTATTTTATGACATTGGAGGCGTGTTTTTTAATTATTTGTTTTTTTTTTGGTAAGTACTTTATTTTAAAACCACAGACTTCTTATAGATTTCTTTTTAAGCTATGGGCTTTAACGATCAGTATATTTTTCCAAATTTTTGAAGTTCAGTCATTTTAATCATGGCTCAGATAACTTTATCACGTTTAGGTAAATTTAAATGTACCTAAGTACCGGCACCACTAAGCAGTGGTTCACGTAGTATTGAACTTAGCGGTGGCAATGATAATTATGAAGAAAATACTTGAAACGTCAAGTTACAGTTCCGTTACAACCCTACTACATACTACGGCTACCACATCAGACTCCCAAGTCTCATACTTATCTCCATTTATCACAGGAAGCAATAAAGACGCGCACAGCAATATATTTGCGTCTCGCTCTCGTATATTGTTGCTAATGATACTGTTCGCAAATAAAAGGGAAGCTTTTAGAAATTGTGGACACGTTCTCTTGTTGCCGAAGGCACTTAATGGCACGTGTTTGTTTCGGTTTTGACAAATCGTTTCATACGCATCAAAGTGAGTGATGTAATGTGGAACTGTGAGATGTGGAGCGATGAAACGCTATACGATATGGCGCAAATAAAGTTGATCATCTGGAAATTGCCCAAAGTAGTGATGGTCTTTAAGATCTCAGCATTCAAATAACACTAATGTGTCTTTTTAAAATCCTTTATAATGTCTGAGTACATAACTGACATCGGTGAAGACCCTGAAGGACCTCATGCTCAAAGAAAAACACTTCTTAATTTTTTTTTTCCTCAAATCGTTTTGATACGCATGTTTCCACTCACAAAAGCCCGTTGGTACATACATACGTTGCGCTAAAGCAATCCAGTGTCACATACTACCCGATGCATGAACGATTAATCAAGAGGAACATCACGTAAGACGATATATTATTTAAGCCTGTCTGGTTTTACAGAACGGATTGCTAAAGTGGATTATACAGCGGGCTTTCACGTGTTGGCAGGGGTTACGTTTTGTTTTATCTTTCCGCTGATATTATTGTAGGAGAAAAGTTTTGTTTGTTTGGAGATTCCAAGCGGATTGGCCGTAGACTTGGTAGTGTGTTGATGTTGATATTGTTGTCGGTGTATTGTTTTGTTAGTTATCGTTGAGGCACATTTTCCTTGGCTGCAAAGAGGCTACTAATACTTGAGAAGTTGAGAGAGGTAGAAATGTTTGGTAGTTTTTTATTTTTGTAAGACGCGCATTTGACTCGTGGGTAAGTGATGATCTGGCATGATTGTCAAGAAATGGGTGCTTCACGTCAAGTTTAATAAGGTAACCTAATCAATAAATAAATATCCCTTTTAGCTATCAGAAAACATATCTACTCTGTAAGCTCTGATTCTTTGTAAAAGGTCTATCAATGCCAATCCGAATACAACAAAAATAATTCTTTCAATTAAAGTAATTTTTTACCAAGGAAAAACTAGCCTTACAACAAAAAAATCTCAAATCATGGTTATTAATTTTGTTTAGGCTTCTTTAGTACTAAACCTTAAATGATTGTTGTGATACTAAGCTCAAAATAATGATGAAAACATAATTTATTTCGTTTCATTTCATTTTCCAAAATGTAATTAGATTTTTCTTCATTTGTAATACTTTCTCAGTCATATATTTTCTGTTTTGACTTTATTATCTTACTTACAAAGCTGTTTACTGAAAAGTTTTCCTTTTAAATGTTTTCTTTTAATTTCCTTTGGTTTTATTAATGCCTTTTGGGATAATGAATGCTTGTTTTCTTTCATATTTTATTTTTACCTTTATTTTTAATGGTAGCATTATTACATTTCATTTATTCATTAGCAGGTGGAAAGCTTTTTTTAGAAAATTATCCAATAACTCTCACATCGACATATTCCCACAAACAAAATCAATTCAATACCTGCTAAACTGCTGAGTCCTCAATAACGCCCACTATTTTGATTAATCCCTCTAATTACCTGGCACTAACTCACGCCATTACAGTATTTATACCAAACAATAAAGAACCAGCTCTCTGTAATGAACTTGCAGATTATTTTGATTGTAAACACGCGAAACTAGAATTAGTAATAGTTAAAAGTACTTGTGAAAAGTGATTAAGCAAGTTTTAAATGAACTTTACTAAAATGATTGGAATTTTGAAGAATATTTGGCCACAAATTATAGAACTCTAATGAATCAGACTTTGGCATTTTCATTAGCTTTCAAATTCTGAAGACTTTAATTTAAGAAACCTAATTAAAAACTCCATTTGTGTTTATTAATTTCTTATGATTCATCAATATTATAATAGTCTTAAATAACGAGTCTGCTAGACGAATTCCATTCAACCATGATCCATTCTGCCAAAACTTGAAATTTAATGTTTTGTTTTAAGAGCGTGTATTCCGTCCACTAGCGCCGCCAATCGTTTTTTATTATTTGAATTTAAGACACGTGGATAAAAAACCGCTCTGTAGTGCACTGAAGAAATGTATTTATTATGTTTTGAGAGTTATGTTTTGTACTTTAGAACATAAATAGTTGCCAAAGTCGATATTTTTGCTAAAAGTGGCCACTTTTAGCAATAATTGCCGTTTTGGCTATTTAGCCATGAGTTATGTATTAAAAATAGCTGTCAAAAAATAATAGATACATTTCTTCAGTGCACTACAGAGCGGTTTTTTATGTACGTGTCTTAAATTTACCACAATTAATAAAAGACGATTGGCGGCGCTAGTGAACGGAATACACACTCTTAATATTATTTTATTAATTATATATTGATATTATATTCTTCAATGATTGGGAACAATGAAATAAAGACGTAATTAATTTTCTTTGTGGAAACCAAAGAAACAATATTTAAAGCCTTTATTTCAGGTATTTTTATATCTTGACAAATAAAGAAATGAATGACTTTAATGAAAGATTCTTTCACAATGCAATTGGCATCCATATTCATTTTAGATGTCCCTTATGTCACCGATGTCAGTTTTCACATCTTTGGCTATGTCGATAACGCAGCCAGTATGAACTTAAGAATGTAATGGTTTTCTTTACATTTATTTTGATATATGACTAACATATTAGTAAACTAAGGTATTGACTGAGGGGTCGGGGAGTCTCTGCATAATAATTATACACATATTTTTTAACAGTAGGTAGGTAATTATAACGCTGTAGCACTTTGACATGTTTCTAAATAATATTTTCTTAATTTATTTTTGAATCTGTACAGTTATACCTAGGTATTGATTAACTAGTGAGTAGCTTAAAGGAACATAACAGACACAGAAATATTGAGTGATTAAAGTTATTACAGGTTTTTGTCTTTTTTTTAAAAAAAGCAAAATGGCTTTGATTAAATTGTTTGGACATTACGCCATACATTCCCAACCACTGCAACTCCTGAAAGCCAGAAACAACAGTGGTGACCACCAGAGAAACGCCGAGCTAATGAAACCCGACAAGTCCCGGAGCAACGATTCAACTTTCTTGGATCCCGCAACGAAATTAATCAGAAGAATACAGCGGAGGAATAGGAAAAACTAAATATAATTTCCACTTCCCTCCTTATCAAGCAGGAGGCATTTTAGAGCTAAGCCAATAGGCAACAAGGGACATATACAACTGGGTTAAGCCCAGTTGCCGAGCACCACGGATAATATATTAATACTGAAACTTATTAATAGGTCCTAAATTGTGAGCTACTTTTGATTCCAGTAATAGGTATGGCAAAATCACCTGAACGCACGAAAATTTGTTCTGGTTTATACAAGGTGTATAATATACATAATGTTACGTTCAGTCTGCCAAAGAATACGATAGACGATGTATCGCTTGATGTTGAACCCTAGATATAGTGCAGCACAGAAAATATTGTAACAAGACAAAATACAAACAAAAACAAAAAAAAAATCCCGAGCCAACTCGAACCAGCCCTTGAAGTAAAGGCACTTTCCTATAACTAAAATTAAAAGAACCCTCAAACTTTTTTTCTAGAAGGAAGTATGTCCCGCTTACGAAAATGTTATATGAACTTTTCCGCATATAAAGTACATAATCTTATTACTATATACTTATTTAGCTTCAAGTACGATTCCTATCTAAGTACCTACAATATAATCCAATCTACCTTCCACATATTAGAAGACAATGAAATTGCCGACTTTTTTACGAAAATCCAAAAATATTATTGTCTATTAATTAAAAAAATCAAAAAGCTGCTTTTTTCAGAATTTATTTCTATGCTATTATTTATTCTTATTTGTAGACAAAATAATAATAAAAATTAAAAAAAATTGATGGGCCGTCCGCTACAATTTATTTAAAGTTATTTTTAAACCGGCAATCTACACACTCTTCTAATATGTCAACTACCTGACTATTTTTAAGTCACGTTATACAACTGGCAAACTGAGAAATAGACAGTAATACCTATACATATTTCCATTGGTTACTCTTCGTGTACGGAAATCTAAAAATCTGATTGTATAAATAGAAAGAAAATATATTAACTTACTGACTAGCAACAACATTGTCCACAAATACCCAGAAACAAGCTCGTTATAGACATGTTACCTGTCACCTGTCCTCTCTGTTGATATAATGATAATAATTAATACGCAAGTACCAACAGTTAATTACTAATGATGTGTCATAATGTCATATCTAATGGGGAGGAAACGTCATTGTGGACTATCGGGAATATCCAGCCTCTGGCATTATTGATTGGGTCGAAATTAGATATCGTTATTGTCTATGCTTCGCAATGTCTTTGAAACAAATTAGAGCTACTTTGAGAGTCGCAGTAAATACAGAAAATAATATGGCGGTTTGTGTTAGAACCTTGATTTGCTAATCATATTAGGCTGTGGAGGTTAAGTTCGACGGTTAAGTAGTCAATGTGCAAATGTTGCTGATATAGGTATCGTATTTTTTTAAACGTTTCTCTTACGGCCAGTTATTTTTCCAATAGTTTACCACCGCTAAATAAAGCAGAAAGAATAAAATAAGAATATTCAAGGATAATGAGAATGAACGATAAAACTCCTTTACAGTCTGATTTAAGTAGCTGTGCCAGCGTCTTCGTTCGCGTGGATGTTCGAAAAGATGTGTTGTATAGATAAAATCTAAATGCAGGGTACTGTATCACCTCATCCGGTTGCAAGTTGCACAGGTAATCTCCTAGACCTACCTCGAATCATAATCAACAAAACCGACTATTGAACGAATAGTAGTCAACTACGAAACAAAGAAACCGAATTCTAATGATTCTTAATATCGTCCAGCCCAGCCCTAAAAGAAACACAATTTTTCGATTTTGAATGACATTGCAGATTATAGAATACTGATTAATTTAAATAGTATTACATCAGTTTTACCGGTTTCATGGAAACGATTTATTGTGTAAGATCGATTTTTGAAATGGATGTTTAGGAGGTACTGAATGAAGAGGCTCGTAGCTAAATAATAACAGTCGCACAGGGCAATCGACCCTCACGTTAAAATGGTCACTCATCCACAGACCTACCTCGGCAAACGTTGCTTAACCTATCGACTAACAGTACAAATCCATCCATTTGAGGAGAACATTAACATTGCGATTCAGAAAAACATGTCATCAGTACAACGCCATAGTCGAACTTACAAAAATAAGTTTAAACGTAAAATCTCACATGTTTCGATAAATAACATTTTCACTTTTATTTTGCTACATATTAAAAGTTTAACAAATAACTTAACATTAAGTTTTGGTGTTTTTTTCACACATTTGTTTAGTTCTATAATTTTTCTCAAAATCATTGCAAGTCTCAGATGTCAATGAAAACGACATGTTTTGTCGCTCGATGAAGTTTCTTACGAAACTTAAAAAAAAAAACAATTTGTTTGGATTTTATGAGTCGATTTTGATGAAAAAGGCTAAATGTTACTCGTTAGTATTTAGAACTACCTACCTAAATTCTGAATACAATCAGTGGTTTATGCGTGATGCTACTCCAAACGCACAGACAAACAGACAAAAATTTTAAGTATATTTTTTTATTTTTGTTCTATGTATATTTTTTTAAACTATGTAATTCTACTTAATTTTATAACTATGTAATTCTATGTTATTTTTATGCATAAATATTGTATGTATAGAAAATAACAGGTAGAAGATATAGATGTAGAGACAGAGTTTCAAAAGAACCTAAGGAAAACAAAAATTCACCTCAATTTTAAATTGAACCTTAAAGAACTATTTTTCTCCTCGCATTAGGTGTATCCTCTGAACTTCGCCTCAACTATCTTCAAAGATATTGAGGTAAACTTCAACAAAAGGTAACTTCGAAAAATAGAATCGACCGTCTCTTTGATAACTTGAGTGTTATTTTATTCTCTGTTGTGCCGAATCAATGGAAAGTTTTGTCAAGTTACAAAATTTGGAAGAACTCAGCACTATTGAAATTAACTTTCAAACTATTTTTCGTTGTTATTTTGTTCTAAGTTATTGTCTTGTGGTTGAAACGAATTGTGGCGATGTGAAAACGAATGCTTTCTTTTAGTCCGCCTCTGTACATTTGTGCTTAAAGTATTAAATAAATAAATACTAACTTTTCTATCTTGCTCTAGACATTCAATCAGGGATCTTTCATAGGCGGTTAGCATTTTATGCATAGAAATATCAATTACCATGTTTCTGGCGATTTAACTAAACTTTGATTCCAAAAATCATTAAATCCCTGTTTTAATGGTAACCCTGTTTCAATTACCTGTTGCCCGGCACAGGTTCAAATTGCACGACATAATCTGTCGTTTTCGTTACCGTAGTTAACGATGGCCCATACTCAATTAAAAATCAAAACCTAAGACGCTTTGTTTACGTTGCAACTTGTCGCCAGAAGAGGTTTAGTTGAGTTCCATTAGCCACCTAGTTTGCGGCTTCTCTAATGTAGTCGGCGACAGAATATTTCGTCGCTATCCCGCAGAACTTTACCTAATCTAAGTTCCTAAATTGAACGTGTAACCTATCCGAACTCCGACTGTCCGGCAATAAAATTACTATACCGATTCTAGCCATTGAGTGGATGCCGAGTGGCAATGTTTATAATTACCAAGGCAGCCGTGTTATGTAAATTGTGGTAGGTGGGCTGCATAGCAATCAGACGCAATAGTTTGAAGAGCGTTAGTTGACTAACTTGCTCCGATATGCGTCTAAGCGATAGGGATTGGTGTGGCTATGCTAAGAAAGGATTATTTAGAATTGCTTGCTAATGCTACATCATGCCTTAACGTATAGACGTTAGGGGAATTTGAGCTGGGCTCCGCTGACTAGTTTGTTGTTAGGGTTCCATACCCGAATGGTAACCAATCGTCGCCTTAGAGTGAAAACTACCAGAATGCATTTTTGGTCAAATTTATTTTATTGCGTTTCTAGGAAGAATACCTCGCAATGCACATCCTGATCTAACAATTTATTTCCATTCGATACTCATAGCGCCATCTATGAAAGTTAATGAGATCCTCGTAAATACTCGCTTCTGTATGTTTATCGTGAATACCTTGTAACAAAGCGGAAAAAAGCGGAGTTGCTGCATATAATAGTTTTAGATATGAAAGTGGGCCAAATTTCCATATTATTTACTAAAAAAAAGAAACCGTGCAAAAATTTTAAAGCACGCAGTTTTTTCTTCCTGAAAAGTTATTTCTTTTACACTTATCTACGAGGTTTTCACTATAAGGCGCCGCAATGGAACCTTATTACTAAGCCTTCACTGTCCGTCCGTACGTTTATCCGTCAGCGGGCTGAATCTCATGAACCGTAATAGGTATATAATTAAAGTTTTTGCCGGGGTGTGATTTTATTGGCGCTACAGCAAAAGAAATACAAAAAGCCTGCCAGGTGTGATTCGTACTCATGCGCCAAAAGTCAATGTATTATTAATTAATACTCGCAGAACCTATAGGGCTCTTGCTGTTAACCTAGAATCATGCAGTTAATGGCGACACGGTTGGCGCAGTGGTTGAGCGATTGACTGCTTCGCTGCGTGTCGCGGGTTCGATTCCCGCACGGAACAAATATTTGTATGGCCTACAGATAGTTGTTCCGAGTCTGGGTGTTTTTCTATCTATGATATGTATGTATTTACAAAAAAAAATGTATATAAGTAGTTTATCAGCCATCTCGTTACCATAACACAAGCATTAGTTTGCTTAGCTTGGGACTATATGGCGTTGTGTGAAATGTCCAAGGTTATTATTATTATTATTAATGCAGTTTTGGTATTGTCACGGAACCCTTCGGGTGCTAGTCCGACTCGCACTTGGTCGGTTTTTACAAACTTTTTAGACGCTTCCCTTAAAAGCATAAAATAAATAAAAGTTGCGCAGATTGTAAACAAAGTAATAAAAACAGTTAAGTGCCCGTAGTCTGTACCTACAGCAGTACATTCACAGTTGAAACTCGCACAGTTGGCCCGATTCCTAAAAAGACAAGTCTTGTAAAAGAAGCGATAGGACCGTCATTACTAACAGACGTCCTCGATTTTGCACGCCGGGTCGAACATTATCCTAAAATTCAGTAGATTTTCAGGCAAAAGGTTACCTTAGACAAATATCTAGACCTGTAGGTATTAAATTGGTATGTGTAGTGTTATGGGACTCGACGGACTTCATTAGCTCGGCGTTTTTCTGGTGGTCGCCACTGTTGATTCTGGCTTTCAGGAGTTGCAGTGGTTGGAAATGTGTGGCGGGCTGGTCCCAAAAAAAATTTTTTGTGTTATTTATTTTTTTATTTATTAAAACTTTATGCACAAGTAAAGACACTGTACAAAGGCGGACTTAATGCCATAGGCATTTTCTACCAGTCGACCTTAGGGTGATGCAGAGATAGCATGGTAGGTGCAACATAAAGAAAAGACAAACCGAGAGGAAAAAAAACATACAATCTATAATAAATACATAGATCCATACATACACATAAACAATAATGTTAACACTACCACTTCACCCGTGACTTCGTTCACGCTGGCTTAGTAGATTTTCCACGAACTTCATCTCCTATACCTCCCTCTTAGGGTAACGTGTTTATTACTTATCTCTATAATTTTATTTATTACTTAACTCATATAATTATATAACGTTCCACTAACAATTATAATAGAGAACTTACAGACAGGTATTTTTAACATTTCTCTTAATAGCCTTAAGCAAAAACTTAAAAGTAGATATATTACCTAATTAAAACTTACCATTTTTATTTAATTTGTCTACCTTAACTTCACTTCGTAAACTGATAATGATGTTTCATTGAACTTATGTTCTGATACAAAAGTTAATATGTCTTTGCACGTATTTCATTGTTAAGAGTTATTGTACTTATTTTTACCATTATGTCACATTGTCGGCACTATAGGTCTTTTGTAAGTAACCAATTTTCTGAAGAATTATATTGATTGTATATGACTGTTTGATGCCAAAATAAAATAAATAAAAATATCAATAGACTAAATGTAAGACAGTTCGCTCAAACCGCAACATTTTTCTTTCTTAGACTATTTTTAAACCTGTCGTAACTTTTAAACGGAAGGTCCGATTTGAATTATTAAAAGTTTTATTTACATGTACACAATCAACCTTAATTATCAAACCATTTAAATGGATAAGGATTAATATCATTATACCAAAATCCCCACTATTCCGTTCCGTCCGAGTTATGGTTGAATTATTTGAACAAAAAGCGGTCATTGTGACTTAACCATAATAGTTAGACATACACCCTCGCGTACTCTTATAGGTAATAATAAATTCTTCAATTATTTAGTACATTATTTTTATATATCTATCATCAGTAGTTCTCTCAGCGCATGCCAAATAATTAATTTTATAGGCAAAATTTTCCTACTTTGGGTTAAATTTTTGCAATTCTCTTAAGGATCTCTAATGAGAGATATAAAATGCTCTAAGTAAGAAAAATGTTGCGGTTAGAGCAAACTGCCCTTCGTTGAGTCTATTAAAGATTAATTAACGGAGGGAAGGAGGAAGGAAAATGAAGTTCTTGGAGTACCTACTAAACCCACGCGAACGAAGTCGCGGGCGAAGTGTTAGTTAGTTATGATAGATTAAACGTATATTTTTTACTTAAGAGTATTTTTATACCCGTCGTCGTAGCTACTAAACGAAAAGTCCGGTTTAATTAAAAGTGTTATTTACATGTACATAACCAACCTTAATTATTAAATAATTTAAATAAATACAGATTAATTGCATGATACTAAAATCACCTCCATCACTATTCCATTTCAACTGGATTTTGATTGAATTATTTTTTTGTACATTGATGTCCTCTATAAAACTGTAGTACATTACTTTGCTCTATTGTTAAATTTTTGGATTTCTCTGCGAGCTAGACGGGCGTGCGAGGTGTCCAGAGACGCGTCTCGTCGCGAGCAAGCCCACAGGAACGTTTTCGGAATGACTTCGGGAACAAAAAATTTGAAAGGTGGTCAAAAAATGTTTTTTTTGATAGTTTCCGCAGCGTTCGGGATATAAGGATCGTTTATGGTACTTTTAACCACCTCCCAAAAAAGAAGAAGGTTCTCAATTCGGCGAGAATTTTTGTTTTATGTACCTACATCGATAATTCTGAGGTTTCTGATCCGATTCCTGTGATTCTTTTTTAGTTCGGCATGCTTGACATTTAGTCTCGTAAAAATAATTTAGTTTGGCTGAGTAACTTTTCTTTAATTAGCATTTTAGCGTATTTTAATTTCTGCGTAGACGAAGACGTCGCGCGTCGTCCAAAATTAATTACACATATAAGTGAAAAATAAAAATCTTTTTACCGTGCTAACAGTTTCTCTCTCACACGCTGAGTGACACTGAAACTGAAAATGCCTCAGTTCTAACTCTACTACACTATTTTTAACAATTAACACTTTGATTACCAAGCTCTAAGTATGCATTGTGTATGGTATTGGTAACCAATAATAATTTGGCCTATCGAAGATCACGCGTAAACCAGCAGCCGGTAGATTCTGGAAAAATAGTAAGCTTGGAAAAGTTATGTAAAGTGAGCTGTCATACCAATATTTAATGCTTAGGATTGACTACGCACTTCACTTAATTTATTACGGCAAGATAATAATATAATAGCACAACAGCCGCGATCATAGGCAATAGACTAAGTTCATATAACCAAGCTTTAATAATTATGTAAATGTAAACCACTAGGAAATGTTATCCTAAACAGAAACGCATATCACGTAAACACACCGACACCCAGTTCGAGAGAAACTTCTGTATACAATATTTTGTTCCGTTTGAGTAGAAAACCCGCAAGCGTAGCGCTGAAACCAAACGTGAAACTGTGCGCTTTGCTGCAACAAAGAACACCGACCATATAAACATTACCCTCTTTTTAACCCGGTCTAGTAAAAATAATCTTAGAGCGAACATAAGTTCTCTTTCACCCAGGTCATGCTATAATAAGCCATTCGTGACGCAATAACTGTGATTTGAAATAGTAAGCTTCAAGCAAAAGAAATAATTGCATGATTATAAACTACGGTAGAAAAAAGCTACCGTAGTATAACACGCAATACTTCATAGTAGAACACAGCTCTTTGATAAAAGTAATCAACTTTTTATAAAAGCAATGACTAGACTTATTTTCTGCTTTGAATGCGAGTAATGAGGAACTATTTATTTTATTAATCACAGACTAAGCACAACTCTTGAATTCAACAAGCTGTGATAGAACTTATATTTAACCAAAATTCTAACGTCATTTCCAGTAAAAGCTGAAATGATGATGTCATCTTGAAAATTTATATAATTTTAATGTTAAACACATTGGCAAAACGTTCAACCTTTAATCAAAATGTTGATACCCAATGGAAGTTGAAGAATATTCAGACTGAATTTTGAATTTCGCGGAATGCCGCGAAATTCAAACGACTCAGCCTACGTTTGTCAAATTAGTGGTCATAGGTATTTCTGAGAACATCCCCAGTTTGATAACTGATTACATTTCAGTATACTTGGAATTTCTGTATACGGTATATTAAACACAAAGTTACATATCTACCCAAAATATTATTAATATAGGAAATAAACACTGACACGAACAAAGGTTTTGGCGATAACGATTGTCAGTCATGAAAGTGGCTGTAGACAAGTGACAGTCTGCCAGCGGTAGCGTGGCGAAGGCGATTGTCAAACGGTGTCGAAATGTCACGTGATCAATCAGTAATATTTTGGCATTTCGACAATCGTAATTTATACTATATAATACTATACTAATATTACACTATATACTATACTATACTAATATTATAAAGAGGTAACATTTGTTTGTAAGTTTGTATGTAGGGGGTAATCTCAGGAACTACTGTCCGATTGGAAAAAATCTTTCAGTATTAGATGGCCCATGTATCGAGGAAGAATATAGGCTGCATATCATCACGCTAAGACTAAAAGCTAAGAGCCGAGCATGAATGGAAAATGTGACGCAGACGAAGTTGCGTGGGTCAGCTAGTCGCTGATATAATTATAAAATGGCTCTTTGGCTAGAACCTTGGGATCGCAATGCGTTTCACTTAAATATAAATCTTTAACATTTTGTACTTTTTAAATAGTCGTTACCACTTAAAGAATCATCTTGCGTCCCTGAGATCCTTTTTAGTATTTTATAAAATAACTAGTTTAGTTGGAAATATAATGACAGAACCTTTAAAACTTGTGTGCTGAATTTTGTCAAATAAAAACTACCTGGAATAAATAGGTAGGTCTCTCAAGTACTTAGGTCCATAAATACCCACTTAGGACCACACCACGAGTAAATCCACCCACAACGATCGTCCATACTTTTCAATTCCATTTGAGCATAAGCCGCAATTGACGTGTAAAGCATTCATGAAACCTTATTGTGCCACAAAAATGATACAGTATACATATTATAAAATGCTATAATCAGGAACTGAATACATTGTGAATCATCATCTGCCTAGCCTTTATTCAACTACATTGGGGTTGGCTTCTAGTCAAACCGGATTCAGCTGAATACATTGTGTATGGTTTTTTTTTAATAAAAATGTAAGAAGTACGCACGATATGTGATTTTTCTGCTTATGATAAAGATCCCTTCATGTGTAGATTACGATTTTCTTTTGGCAGGTTGTTTATAAACAAAAAGAAGCAGCAAGGCGGAAAGTGGTGTCTTCGAACAAAGTGCCTAGGTTCGACGACGGTAGTGCATGAAGCCAGCAGGCACGCCCGCTCAGCAGTAGTAGCAGACGTGGACAGTAAGTTATTTTGAATTACTCTCCAGAGCAGCTCGTCCCACCGCCTCTGGGAAGATGGATTTTAGGTAGGTCAGTATTCAGGCAAGTGAGTCTCCAGGCAGCGATAGCATCGCTGAAGCACGGCAAATCAACCAGTTGTAGCGAAATAAAAATCATAGCTTCGCCAACGTACACGTAAATTTATTGAAAGGTATTTATCAAAAACGTAAAAAAAAATGAAAGTATAAAAAGTCAGAGTAATTTTTAAAAAAAGGTAGTGCTGGTGAATATAAAAAAGGACAAAATTTAATTAAAAACGAAAGGAAACCTAGGCACGGTTCTTTAAATTTAATGGGTAAAAAATCAGCCTGAAGATGTGGTTGCAACCAAAAATTGGCCTCGGAGCGACTCCTCAAATTGCCTAGAGAATGCGGCGCTAGGTAGGCTTTAACTCCTAGACAATGTGGTTAATGGAAAAAATGGGAAACAGGTACTTAAACTAAATATAAAACAACCGTAGAATAATTTAATCTATCTTCGACGAATTAATTTTGGAGCATGACGAGTACGGAACCAAACGGCTCTGGTCTATCCTGGGACCGATATCGTCGTCTGATCGATATCGGTACACTGTAGATATTAAATATTCACTTTAGGTATAATTAACATTGATTAAACCATATTAATCAAAAAACTCCACACCAAAATTATCAAGAGATCTGCATACTATTAGTTTTATATATCTTTGCATACTATGCTTTCACTAGCATTTTAAATAAGTTATCACATTATATCAGGTGCAGTCGTCGTCTATCAAAACTTCACCAGCCACTCACAAGCCATAGCTATCAAAGTTTTCAAAAGATTTTTCATTGGTCTAAATTTAAATTAGATCTCAAAAAAAGGAAACAATTCAGCACAGAGGTAGAATTCGAAAAGGTTGAATGACGCCAAAACTTTAAGCTGCATCTACAATGCTGCACAGTGTGGAAGCCAAGATATCCCTGATTATTTTTTGATTGCCGTGGGCCGAAGATATGAAAGCCGGTAAACTTATACTAGAAATTTTGCGAGCGCCGAGACTTCCCATGCGGATTGGAAGAGAAGCTTGAGCCCAAGCTCGGTCGTCCAAGGCCACATTCAAAATTAATGACAAAGTTCATCGGATAATTTGATCCATTTGGTATAAAAGATGTGTGTGCTACGGACATGACGAAGCCATAAGTGTTCCTTGTCAGGACTACAGAACCCTAAAATGTAGAAAGATCTGAATACGATCCGTGTATTTATTTAATTTTTCTAATGCTGTATTAACAGATAAGGGATGTATGTATCTATAATCCACCGTTGCTAACTCCTTTGTACGATATTATATTAGATTTCTTTTATATAGAAGTTGTAATATTCCTACATTTTTAGGGTTCCGTACCCAAAGGGTAAAAACGGGACCCTGTAACTAAGACTTCGCTGTCTGTCACTAGGCTGTATCTCAAGAACCGCGATAGCTAGACAGTTGAAATTTTCACAGATGATGTATTTCTGTTGCCGCTAAAACAAAAAATACTAAAAAAAAAACAGAATATAATAAATATTTAAGGGAGCTCCCATACAAAAAACTTGATTTGTTTGCCGTTTTTATAGATAATGGTACGGAACCCTTCGTGCGCGAGTCCGACTCGTGCTTGGCCGCTTGTTATAAATATCGTACACGATATTACCTTACCTATTATTATACATTCCTGCCAAAGTGTCGAAAATATCCAAAATATTATAGAATTCAGAGAGCTCTTGATGCCCCAATGGTGATGGTACAATCCTGAAGATATATATTTATTTCTGGATATCTTTTTCCAGCGGCTCCACCCCTATGTTACAATGAATCAGTTACAAAATAGTAAGTTATAGATTTAATCGTATAAATGTTAGAAATAACTTTAAAAAAAATGTATTACCTAGTTAGTTATTTTATTGACTTTTGTTTTCATCCTAGCAACACTGACTTGCTCGCCACCCCGTTGCGCCCTTTCACCAAGTAGTGGAAGGGGAAGTTAGGGCCTTAGAATAATAACGCATAGAAGCCGCGTCTAGAACAAAACCCGAGCAAAATCGTGTGTCCACTTCATTTTCTTTGTGTGCGTGAGCCGAATGTGTCTACGTTCCTCTAACGCACACAGATATAGCTTTCAATGATACCATTACTAAGCCGTTACCCACAAAATATGGGAAGACGCATTACTATTTTGCTATCAATTCAAGTATTTTATGTTGTTGGGAACTGGAAAAGGTAAACATGATTTTTCATGTAATATGACATATTTTTTCGGAAGGTATAATTCAATTTAATTCAAAATAAAAGGAAATAAATCGCATAAAGAATGAGATATTGTTCAATGCGTTTAGAATGCTTGATGGGTTATAATTATAAACAATGTTAAAACATCGGGTTTGATATGAATTAACAGTAAGTATTGTATTTTAAAATTACAAAAATGAAAAACATGAATGAAAGCAATGTGGGTATTTTTTCCTCACAAATATCAACACTGTGTTATGACAAGTTAGGTTATTAGAATTTTGTTTTATTTATCGATTTACGTAAAAATAGTGCATAGAATGTGAGTACTTATTTGTGAAATGTTATTTTATCACATTTTTTTGTTTTCCTGATGTGCTATAACATCCTTTCACGCAACAAACTGTCATTTTCAATTATTTACTCGCGAGCTGTGTTCGACGGAACGTGACATTGAGTACTGACGGCCTGATGGCTAAGTTTGACGGATTAGGCTAAGTTTTAGTTGCCTCACTTTTTTGCACTCGTACCTACTAGGTTTCTATGCGTTATTATTCTAAGGTTAGGGCGTAACGGGCAAGCGAGTCCGGGCAGTCTTGCTGCGGGAGCCGAGTCGAGTAGACGAAATCGAGTCGTAGTTACACGAGTATGTAATCAGGTATACGTACTGTTAAGAATAAATTAAGTCATGTACACTGTTAAAATAACAAGTAATGAATGTAACATTTAACGATATCAGTGTTGTGATTATTCTGTATCTATACATAAAGAGGTAACATTTGTTTGGAAGTTTGTATGTAGGGGGTATTATCAGGAACTACTGGTCCGATTTGAAAAATTCTTTCAGTGTTAGACAGCCCATTTATTGAGGAAGGTTATAGGCTATATATATATCATCACGCTAAGACATATAGGAGCGGAGCAGTAATGGAAAATGTGACGCAGACGAAGTTGCGCGGGTCAGCTAGTGAGTTTATATGGTTACTAGCTGACTCGTGCCCACTTCGTTGGGTGATAGTTTACGGGTTAAGACATAGCCTATAACGTGGCTTTGTATTGGAAAATATTTTTTTTAAATGGTCCAGAGATTCCTTCTACAACCTCAAAAACTGGTGGAGGTGTCGGCCCTTGATGGAATCTTCGCAATCTAGGTGGGAAGATTCCATCAAGGGCCGACACCTCCACCAGTTTTTTCCATCCGTTCGTATGCGGCTGGAGAAGACATGGCTGGAGGTGGATCACTGTGTTGCCCAATTTCTCACAGGTCATGGCAACTTTAAGAGTAAATTATTTTCCTGCTGACCTTGAATACGAACAATCCGCACATCACATCTTGTGGGAGTGTATTCTTTGGCAGACTGAACGTAATGTTATGTTAGATAGTATTCAGGTTAAATCTGGAGTAGTTTACTATACGGACCTTGTAGAAACCAGAACAAATTTCCGTGCGTTCAGGCGATTTTGCCATACCTATTACTGGAATCAAAAGTAGCTCACAATTTAGGACCCATTAGTTTAAATGTTAATATATAATCCGTGGTGCTTGGCAACTGGGCCTAACCCAGTTGTATATGTCCCTTGGTGCCTATTGGCCTAGCTCTAATCTGTCTCCTGCTTGATATGGAGGGAAGTGGAAATTATATTTATTTTTCCTACTCCTCCGCTGTACTCTTCTGATTAATTTCGTTGCGGGATCCAAGACAGTTGAATCGTTTCTCCGGGACTCGTCGGGTTTCATTAACTCGGCGTTTTTTCTGGTGGTCGCCACTGTTGATTCTGGCTTTCAGGAGTTGCAGTGGTTGGGAATGTGTGGCGGGCTTGTCCCAAAAAAAAAAAAAAACTTCACAAACTTTACCTCTTTCTAATGTCTATGTATTTGACGGCACGGTTGGCGCAGTGGTTGAGCGATCGGCTGCTGCGCCGCGTGTCGTGGGTTCGATTTCCGCACGGAGCAAATATTTGTATTGCCTACAGATAGTTGCTCCGGGTCTGGCTGTATGTGTATGTGACTTTGTATGTTTGTAAACGCACCCACGATACAGGAGACATTCCTAGTGTGGGGCAACGTTTAAAAAAAAAATGTGTTGCTAAGCGCAAATCTCGAGAATAGCTGAACCGATTTCGCTAATTCTTTTTTTTGTTGTTTGTTATTATCATGAGAAGGTATGTGAAAAAAAGTTGCCAGTTGAAGGGAGCGAAGGCGCGGGGGACAGCTAGTAGAAGTATAATTATATTTATTTTTTATATATTTATTTTTATTTATTTAGTATATTTTTTTTTTTATTTTTTTTTATATTTATAGGCGTACGTTTGACCGCTATCTCACCTGATGTTAAGCGATGATGCGGTCTAAGGTGGAGCACGCTTGCCTAGAAGTAACCTATTCACTCTTGACTTAAAGACTCCCAGGTTGTAGCTATCAGGAAACACAGACTCAGGCAGGGAATTCCACTCCTTAGCTGTACGCACAATGAATGTATTCCCAAAACGTTTTGTGCGTATAGGTGGGATGTCCACCATGTACCGGTGGTACATCGCCGTACGTCTTGTGGTCCGATGGTGGAACGGGCTTGGCGGAATTAAGTTATGCAATTCCGTCGCACACTCCCCAAAATGTAAACGATAGAAAACCGACAGGCCAGCAACTCGGCGTCGGTGCTCAAGACTTTGGAGCTTCGATTCGACGAGCTTATCATCACCGATGATCCTCTTGGCTCGTTTTTCAATTGACTCGAGGGCATCAAGCTGGTATCTGGCAGATCCGTCCCAAAGATGAGAGCAGTATTCCATACACGATCGAACTTGCGCTTGATACAGTTTAAGAAGCTGTTCCGGCGTGAAGTACCGTCTCACCTTTGCCAGGTATATATTAAAAATAAATAAATAAAAAATAAATAGAATTATAGTAAGTATAATTATCTATACTTAATATTATAAACCAGAAGAGTTTGTTTGTTTGTTTGTTTGGTTGAACGCGCTAATCTCGGGAAGTACTGGTCCGATTTGAAAAATTCTTTCAGTGTTAGATAGCCCATTAATCGAGGAAGGCTATAGGCTATATATCATCACGCTAAGACAAATAGGAGCGGAGCAGTAATGGAAAATGTGACGCAGACGAGGTTGCGCGGGTCAGCTAGTATAATTATACAGGGTGTAAGGGACAGCCTTCCACAAATTAACAGGGTGCAATCAGCTCCTTATTTTGAATCATATTCCAGTGGAAATTTCCTCAGGATTTTTTTTTATTTTTTTTCCATTTTTCATTTTTTTTTGCTTTATTTCAATGTAAAGTAACATTATCTGTATGCAGAACTCCATTAATGTAAATAACACAGCTAAAATGAAAAAATAAAAAAAAAAATAAAAAAAAATCTCATGAACGACGTATGAAATCAGCTGTTAAAACGTAGCGCGGGCGCAGAGCTATCCTTTCGAAAGCTCGCTGCGCTGCCGTTCGCTGCGTGCGTTTTGCAGAGGTAGCGATACATTGCGAGTGAGGTGATTAAACAAATCAGTTTTATTGGATTCCCATAAAGTTCCTGAAATAATTTCATGTACCGGTCAACTTAGAACGATATACTGAAATCACCCTATCAGTTTGAGGAGGGCTGTCCCTTACACCCGTTATATTCATTAATATAATTATAGTAGTAGTAAGTATAATTATATAGATGAATAAAGAGTCTGCCTACTAATCACTACTTGAACTAAGTAGGTAACGGTTATTTGTTTTATGAATAGGGCTAATTAATTATAGCTAAAATACTACAAACAATACCGCGTGTATCTACGGTCGATAATATACCGCTTGTATCTGACATCGACGCACAAACGATTTCCATGGGTCCAGGGCATGATTCTGGACACCCCAGTGTTGGAATTCGTCGGTTCTTTTCTCATTTTTTCATTTTTTTCAAGAGTACCACAAATAGGTATCAGCTCAGCAGAGCTGATATCTATTTGTGGATTTATTCAGATTGCTCTTTTTAGTGGAAGAAGTTAATAGTTTTTTTATTAAAAATCTCATTGGGTTAGGTCAGAATAACGAGTATAAGCAGTCTAAAGTAAAAAAAACCCTTGAAAAAACGGAAAAAATGAGAAAAAAGCCGACGAAAAATTCTAAGTCTAGGGTGTCCAGAATCATGCCCTGGACGGAAATCGTTTGTGCGTCGATGTCAGATACAAGCGGTATATTATCGACCGTAGAAATTCCAAATGTCGACAAATATGACCCCTAGTATTCTTTTGGATTTTTAACGCTCCGATTAGTACCGACAGTTTAAAATCCAACAGAGCATTGTATTACACGATATTTGAAATTTTCAATATCATTTCAAAATTTACGATATCAGTAAACCATGAAAATTGGTCTAGAAGAAAATGTATTATCAACAATGTGATACAACAATCTTAAAACTTAATTCCAACGCAATCTCAAGATTCCACGCGTCAGCAGTTTAATTTACTATTATAAAGCAACCCCGAACCGCAATTTACTTAATTGGCGATCGTTTTCAAGAAAAATTAAAGCACATTTACCTTAACAAATAAATAGGGATAAAAAGGCTGCTCATTATTTTACAGTGCTCGTGCCAAGTTATTTTCTGGACGAGATTAGAGCTATTATAATAGTTTTATTTTTACTTGAAAATAATTACATACTTGTATTTTTTATTTTTGTAAATCAATGAATAGTGTTAAAATAAAACGCATCAAAACTCTGGTGTTAGACTAACAATTGAGATTGTTTACTATTGATAAATGATATTTATTCTGTATGTAGGTTGTAAATAACACTTTTACACGTCAATCTTTTTTGGTCATTTTAACTACTGACACGCCGTGGTACGGATTTTAGTGCGTGCTGACGCCCCCACTCCAGAGTTTTGATGCGTTTTATTTTGTCACTATTCATTGATTTACAAAAACAAAAAAAAATACAAGTCCATTATTTTTTACTAAAGGACTAAAATAGATTAGCAATTTATTGATGGTAGAAACTAGCTTATTCCCTCTTTTCATTAAATTAAGCAGACATTAAGCAGTAAAGGAATTCTATTCTTATACAGTTAAAATAATTATTTGTGTTTGTAAATCGCCATTTCTGTCTAGATAAGTAAATAATTGAGAAATGAAAATTGAAAAGTTGGCAACGAGCCGCCGGCTGAAAATTAACTTTGCAGTTTTTCAAACTGTAATCTAGAGCTGGCAAAGCGTTGTATAGCGGCTCGATGCAGCAGGTATCAATATCTGGTATCTCTCACTTTATTTCAACACCCAAATGGTGTTACAAGTTACTAATGTCAATCCAATATCGACTGCGATAATCTTCTCAGCTATTCATTATCTCCTAATTTTCTCGCTCTTCCTCTCTCCTATTATTTAAAGTTTTGCTGTGCCCGACAGGGTCCATAATTTGTTCTATTTATTATTTTACCACCTGTATGTGTACATTATGGATTGCAATAAACAATTTGAGATTTTATTTGATCTGTGATGAGGAAGATTCAAGGAGAAGTGACCCTGGGGGTATCGACACCGATGATGGTACAGATTTGATTCATCATCGTGACGAAAGCGGGATGTTCTAGGACCAAAACTCCCGACTATACATTGTAGACTTGATGTACTTGCGTAACGTAGAGAGAGTCGGAGAGAGATAAATCTATCTTATCAATTGCATGAAGTTTGTCCTAAATAGATGGATAGAATATTATAGAACACCAACAATAGTTTCACAATCTTATTGAATTGCAGAAGCCTTTACTTCGGATCTTTGCCCGCATAAAGCAAATACCTAGAGGTTCAATCCAATAATTTAAACTCAAAATCAAAGCATTTATTTCAATTAAACCATTAACAGGCACTTTTGAATTGTCGAGATTGGTCGATCAAAAACAGATGAAGGCTATTTGATGTTCCAAAAATTATTGTACCAATAGAAGACCACGTTATTTGTGAGTGTCATAGGCTATATATTAACCCGAAAAATACCACCCAACGAAGTGCGTTATGTGTGTGTGTTTTGTGTGTTTTTTCACGCACTTCGTCTGCGTCACATTTTCCATTAATGCTCGGTTCCTTTTAGTCTTAGCGTGATAATTTTTAGCCTATAGCCTTCCTCGATAAATGGGCTATCTAACACTGAAAGAATTTTCAAATCGGACCAGTAGTTCCTGTGATTACCCCCTATATACAAACTTACAAACAAATGTTACCTCTTTACAATATTAGTATAGATTAATAGAGTAGGTATATTTTATTCTGATTACGTTACACACTCGCAATCAAGGTCGCGTGTGAATTTTCTCAATATATAATATTATTTTTGGAGGCAGCGAGAGACGCCATTTCCGAATTCCTTTTTCAAATACAGCGAATATTCACTCTTTTTGATTGCGAGCGTGTCGTGCAATTAGTATGGTTCAGGGAACGAATACTTGTGATATTTAATTTCCTGATTCTTCCTGATAGCTATAGGTGTCTTCCTTATTTTGAATGTCATTACCTCTTAGACCTACATTCTAATTCATGTCTATGTTCTAGGTCTATTGAATAAAACTTCTTCGACTCGACTCAGTCCAGTGGGGACTTTTTTCATTGTCAATGAATGGAAAAGTCCCCGCTAAGTGCTGATAAACGAGCAAGAAAATAATTTAATTTAATTAAAGAAGTATGAGTCAAAGTCAAGGAAATGCCTCTAAAACTTCAGAAAAGAAAGCAATAAGATTTGCCAAATAGTCAATAAAAGCAATCCTCTGATGCAAATAAAGAACCCAGTTAAATCCGATCCCAAAACACGAAAACATTTTAAAATAAGTGCTTTCCAAAAAAAGCTTCTTTGTCTTCCGATGCTAATTTAGCTTCCGTACGTATTTGAATGGGTTCCGTGTTAGTGCTGATTCAATAATCCGTATAAAACAAGTTTGAAACGAAGAGAGTCGATGAGAGAACGGGGATTATCACTTACTATCCCATTGTATTACGGCCAGCTACTGAGCAGCTGAGGCTCAATTAAAACAGGATTTAATTTAAGTTTACTAGGTATAGGCGGCAATACCCTTTAATATATTGCTGAATTTCGGGATTTTGGTAGTTTACGCAAGTGTGTCGCTTTCCGTCTAGCTCGAATTGGTTTTCAGTACCTGTCTATTTTAGTAATACTCTATGTTTATTTTGTGAAATGCGTTTCATCAAAAAATACACAAAATGGCAACTTTCCGTGAATTTATCACCGATTCGTGATAATTTTGTTCCATCGCTACAAATATCTACAATCAAATAACTATTTCAACAAACAAGCCATCAATCAATCAATCTACCTAGCTTTTTCCCAACTATTTTATTTATTGTGGATTTTAAGATAAGATAAGATTTCTTTATTTGTTTAAACATTGTATACATACAAGAGCATGCAAGATATTATCTACACAGTTTAAGTCCAGTCATGTTTAGCCGTAAGTATTGGCGTACAAATATTTCCATGCCATTTAATGAAATAACAATTTGAGAAAATCGAAAATTTCCTAGATCATTCCCTTACAAGAGGAAAGAGAAAGGGAAAGAGAAGTCAGTATCAAGAAGAGTCGCGCAAAATGGCCGCCATAGTTCAGAGGCTATAAGAAGACTCGGGACCCGCTAGAGCCAGTGAATGCCAGGGTTGCGGAATTTGTTCGAAAGAGTCACCGCAGCCCTGGAACACAAAGGGCATTAGGAGGAGTAAAGATGGGTTTTGTTTGGACAGTAAAAGTCTGAGACTCCCTTCTGTTCCACCCAGAGTGCGAGGACTAATTTGAGGATTTCCCACCATAAAAGAAAGGGTCTGCTTCCAGACTAGCCAGATGCAGCTGAATTTTAAATGGCGTGACTGCCTATCTGCCCTCCACAACCCAATAACTGGGTACCTAATACACCACCCTGTGAAAAACTTGGTATAAGATTTTCTGGCTTCTAACTACCCGTAACGACTGACAAAGATGTTCAAATAACAGCTGGATCCAACGGCTTAACGTGTTTCCGACCGATCGATTTCGGCAAACGTACCTTTACCTCGAAGTGTGTCCTGTGTGGCTGTTTTTAAATGACTAAGGCCGTAAAAATTTTAGGTTGAAATGGGACTTGAACTTTGTATTTTACTAACTTTTGCCAGCGACTTCGTACGCACATATCCCGATTTCGAGAAACATACCAAATTTCATCTTTCTATGACCAGTAGTTTCGGCTGAATGTTGTTCGGTCACTCAGTCAGTTTCTGCTTTTATATATACAGGGTATCTAGTAACTAGCACGACATACTGCAGGGGGTGATAGCTTGGGTCAATACCTACCAAAACAACACAATATATGATCAGCAAAGTCTTAAAAAAAAATTTGCACCACTGTAGGTCAAAGTTAAGCGATAAGAAAATTGTTCTGTGAAAATTTAAACTAGAAATTGTATTTCTTGAAACCATTATTGATTTTTTATAGAAAAAAGACTTATCAATGAGGTTACTTTTCACAAATAATTTGATGTATAATAAAAACTAGAAAAGGAAGATTTCATTACGAGATGCTTAAAAATCTGTTTCAAGGTAGAGATTTTTCGACATTTCGGAAAATTTTATAAAACTGTAAATACGGAAGATTTTGTTGAACATAAATTGTGTTGTTTTAGTAGGTATTGACCCAAGCTATCACCTCCTGCAGTATGTCGTGCTATTTACTGGACACCCTGTATATGTCACCGGAAAATGACAGACTCCGTAAGATTGTAATAAATCTTGGTAAGATTATAATTTCTCGAAATATTATGAAAAAAACGTCTTATATGTATGTCACTGGAAAATGGCAAACAACGTAAGATTGTAAAATATCGCGTGAAATTGTGTACTAATTTTTTTTAAATAAGACACGGATGTATTGGAAACTATTGAATTTGGATGGGATATATTATATATCAAACAATTTTTACATAGTATATTATTATTGAAAAATTATATTCTAATTAAAATTTATTACAATCTTACGGAGTCTGCCATTTTCCGTTGACATAATATATAATTATATCCCATCCAAATTCAATAATTTCCAATACAACCGTCTTATTAAAAAAAAATTAGTTCACATTTTCACGCGATATTTTACAATCTTACGCCACTTTTACACCTTTCTACATTTTGTTGAAAGTAATCGATTCAGGTGCGTACATATCAACATCGTGCTGTTCTTGTTACTTTGGTATTCAATTCTAAAAGAAACCTCCTACTTATTTAAAAAAAAAAAAACAAAAACAAATCAATCACGAATCTAGAATGTAATTGTAAAAAGGCTAGCAAAGAAAGGAGCCTGTCATTTACATATTACGTAACTTGTTCTTGAAGCCCTTGTCAGTTATCTGAAATGAGCGTGTTACTACAAAACATTGTTCCTTTATTTCATTCCCCCTTTCTTTCTTGTAACGTGTGCGGAATATTTAAAGGCACGTGTATGTTTTTCAGCTTATTTTGTAAAGAAACTCAAAGAAAAAGTGGGTTTAATTAGTCACTAGTAAAATACACATGACCCAGTTTTTATCCCTGGTATTAAAGCGAGCTCCTTTTTTACTGTTTCCAAGTTAGTATTACAGATTAACAGTTTTAAGTTAGTAGGTACTCGAGCATCAGAAATACGTGTGGTTATCCACGGCACATAATTTAGGACACAGTTTTTAGGGTTCCGTGCCTACAGGATAACCAACGGAACCATATCACTGAACCCTTTCTTTTCCGTCCCTCCCTCACTCCGTCCGACCATCCGTCTGTCTATCAGCGGCATGTATCTCAAGAACCGTAAAAGTAGATAGTTGAAATTTTCACAGTGTATTTTAGTTTAATTGAGTTTATTTCTATTGCCACTATAACAACAAATAATTAAAATAACCTAAAAATTAAAATTCAAAGGAGGCTCCCATGCAAGAAACGGGTTTTTTATTGGGTTTATGGTACGAAACCTTTCGTGTGAGAGTCCTACTCGCACTTGACCGGTCTTTTAAACTCAGTGTTAATGAAAATGCAGTATTGAATTTCCTATTAAAATATCGGTCATTAAAATAGTCTGAGTAACAAGCAAGGGGAGAATACATCGTTAATTATTTGCAAACTTTTACCTCGTTAAAGGGTAAAAAAGCCGGCCAAAAGCGAGTCGGACCCACATACGAAGGATTCCGTACCGTAAACCGAAAAAAAAACACGTTTCTTGTATTGGAGCCTCCTTCAATTTTTAATTTTTATTTATTCTTATTATATATATTTGTTGCTGTAACGAAATAGAAATACATACCCTGTGAAAATTTCAACCGTCCGACTACTACGGTTCTTGAGATACAGACTCTTGAAAGACGGACGGACGGACAGCAGAGGCTTTGTAATAGGGTTGCGCAGATTACCCTACGGGTACGGAACCATAACTACTAACCTTTCTTCAAACATTTATGGATATTAATTGAAAATAAATCATTTTTTTGCTAGTTTCGGAACGTGTCCACGCACGTAAGACCCTATTGGGCCAAAGTTGTATCGTCTCGCTATTGTTCTTTTAATTTGCAGGCCCTGACAAATCGAATGTCAGTGTATCGTTTCAAATGATATCTACCATTTTTAACCGACTTCCCAAAAAGGAGGAGGTTCTCAATTCGGTTGTATGTTTTTTTTTGTTTGTTACCTCATAACTCCTTCAATTCTAAACCGATTTGAAAAATTCTTGTTTTATATGAAAAGTTTTCTGCAGATCGGTCCCATTTAAATTTTATCAAAATCGGTTACCAATTTTGGATTTTAATTCGAAATAGCTGGAATTCGTTTACTTGGATGACGGTTTTATGTTATCCAAGTAATCGAAATTGCGTATTTGGCTTTTCTGCTATTTTGCAGTTGTGTTGTTAGGTGTGGGGTCCCACTAAAAAGTGAAAAACAAAAAAATACAACCGACTTCCAAAAAAAAAACACTACAAAGTAAAAAATAACTTTAATTTCGGAAGTCGGTGTCAAAATACGAAGAAAATAACAAAAACACCGACTTCCGAAATTAAAGTTATTTTTTACTTTGTAGTGTTTTTAAAATCACAATATCCAAATAAATAAACCATTCTGATCATCAAATCATGCTTGACATTTCGCACTCTCCGTTTCCGTATTTGTGTTCCACGTATAAAAACATAATGAGTCAACATTTACCTGTTTATTGACAGCTGTCAAACGTGACATCTGGAGATAAATCAAACAACACATAGGTACGCTACGTTAGCCATAGATTGTAGAGCAACAGGATACAAACTGTTATTGACGATCGAGATTCCACTTTTTGCGTGCATTCCTGTTTCAGAGCAAATGTTTTTTCTATTTATTTGTGTAACCTACCGATGTTTGTATTCTTTCCGTGTTTATACCATTGCTTTCTAGCTTGGGGCCTTTAAGAAAATGGTTGAAAGCTTTTGCAGAGAACAGAGGGGTGATTCTCGTATTTTTAAGGAGCGTTCGCATTCGCATCGGAGTCGCAAATTGGCAAAAGGAGAGTAGGCTCTTAGTGACTGATAGATTGTACAGGGGTAAAGTGCATCCAATTCTGTTGATAGATTCGATTTTTAAATTCGATATTATCTGTCGCCAGCACGCCGCCAGCGCCGCGCGCCGTCCAGTTTTTGTCACTACGGTTCTATCACAAAGCCTTTTCTAAAGTGTCAATAGACTTAAAATGAAAGTGCACCTTGGCTTTTCTATTTTCGGATAAGACTCATAGGATAGCCATTGCAAAATATCTAACGGTTTTACGGCATTTCGGAATCCGTACATCCGTACGTCACGGGCTTGTAAAAAGTTTAGCATTGTATTGTCATTTTTAAATAAACATTTATATATTTATTTATTTATTTATTTATTAAATTTTACATCTATCTATATATACTTATAATAAATCTGTAGAGAGGTCAATTCTGTACATGAAATATATTTCCAAAATAACTATCAGGGGGTGATTAGGGATCGATACTGATGCCAAAAATGCAATCAGTACAATTTTTGTCTGTCTGTCTGTCTGTCTGTCTGTCTGTCTGTCTGTATAACCGTTATAGAAACAAAAACTACTCGACGGATTTTAATGAAACTTGGTACAATTATTATTCATACTCCTGAGCAGGTTATAGTATACTTTTCATCACGCTACAATCAATAGGAGCAGAGCAGTGAAGGGAAATGTTGGGAAAACGGGAGAAGTTACTCCATTTTTAAGCTTCCGTCGCGTGTGCAACCTTAATGGTGAAAGCTACACAGAAATCATGTATGACGGAAATGTTTTCCTTAAAATTATATAAAAAATATCCAACGACAGCATATGTCTATCTTTTATGATTGACGAACAATAACACGTGTAACTCCCGATAGCTTAGCAGTTCGAAGCTTTCTGATTGTATTTGTCTATTCTTACGTTTATAAAACTCTCAGTCGTCCCTAATTAACATTAATAAAAGTTAACATTATTAACTATTCCATAAAAAAAGAATCATAGAAATCAGTATAGAAACACCAAAGTTATACATGAAAAACGCTAATAATAAGCCATCGCGCGTGAATACTGAATCATGCTTTAAGGATTATTTTTGTGGTCGCGAACGCACAGGCAGGCGGCTAGCTTGGCGCCTAAAGGCTAGCGAGTAGCTTCGGAAAACGGCTTATGACAGTTTGCAATATCCTTTAATAATTATAATGTCGAGGGGAAGATGGTTATAATTTCGCTTTACACCAAACGAGTAATATTATAAATGTGAAAGTTTGGTTGTTTGTTACTCAATCACGCCAGAACGGCTTAACGGATCTTAATGAAATTTAGAACTAAGATAGATTATAGTCTGGAATAGCACATAAGCTACTTTTCATCCCGGGAATATGTTCCCTAGGGATCACGCGGGCGAAGCCGCTGGCAGAAGCTAGTCATCATATAAAACGTGAATAATTTTTAAGGTTTTCTTACTTTATACCCGTCGCAACTTTTAAACGGAAGGTCCGATTTGAATAATTGTATAATTTACATGTACAAAACCAAACTTAAATTACTAAACAATTTAAATAGATAAGGATTAATAATATCACCACTATTCCATTTCACCCAGGTTATGATTGAATAATTTGAACAAAAAGCAGTCTTTGTGACTTAACAATAATAGATACATCTATCTATCTATACTTATAATAAATCTGTAGAGAGGTCAATTCTGTACATGAAATATATTTCCAAAATAACTATCAGGGGGTGATTAGGGATGGAGCATTTCCGACGTTTGGTCCCCAAACTGGAGCGGGCCGGGGCTGCTTTCAGGCGGCTCCTGCCCAACCTGGGGGGACCGAACGCCTCCTGCCGTAGGCTATACGCGGGGGTCGTGCGGTCCATGGCCCTTTACGGGGCCCCGGTGTGGGCGCGTTCATTGAGGCAGCGTGCTGCGAACCACTTGAACGCGCCCCAAAAGGTGGTGGCCCTCAGGATGACCCGAGGGTACCGCACGATCTCGCGCGAAGCGGCGGGTCTCCTTGCCGGATTGCCGCCATGGGATCTGGAGGCGGTGGTCCTCGCGCGCCTGCATGATTGGCGCGCGGAGGTACTAAGCCGGGGGGAAACTCCGCTGACGCGGCAAATTGTCGCGCAGCGGACGGACTTCCGGCGCGATCTCATGGCGTCATGGAGACGACGACTTTCGCAACCCAGCGCAGGGCACGCCACAATAGCGGCGATAAGTCCCCTCTTTGAGGAGTGGCTTGAGAGGCGCCACGGCGTCCTCACCTTCCGCCTGACGCAGGTCCTCACCGGACATGGATGTTTCGGGAGGTTCCTGCACCGAATTCGGCGGGAGGAAACGCCCGGGTGTCACCACTGCGAGGATCGACCGGAGGACACGGTAGAGCACACTGTGCAGGTGTGCCCCGCTTGGGCGGCGCACCGCCGTGTCCTCGAAACGGCGATTGGCGGCGACCTCTCGCGTCCGGCCCTGGTCCAAGCCATGGTCCGGAGCGAGACGGAATGGGACGCCGTTGCCTCCTTCTGCGAAGCAGTCATGCTAGCGAAGGAGGTGGCGGAGCGGGAGAGGAGACCCTCTCGTCCCGGCCGCCGTGGTGGACGCCGCGGGCGTCGGGGGCCACCTGGTGACCTCCGGCCACCGTAGGCGCAGGCCTGTGGACGGCGAGCTATGGGTGGCTCGCCGTCCGTCCATCTAGACAGGCCGTGTCGACGGCGCGTTAGTGTTCCACGCGCGCCTCAAAGAGAGTCAGCAACACAGAGGGGCCCGAAAGGGCCGACGCCTGCCGGAGTCGCGGGATTATTCGCAAGAGACACCGTGGCTCCGGAACACAAAGGGCAATGAAGGAACATTGAACAAAAACCAACTTATAAAGACGAAGACATTTATTTCAATAAAAGCACGAGGAGGTCGTTAAATCGCGGAGAATCTTAACACCGAGATTCAGTTTAGTGACGTAATTTATCAACGCCATCTATCGAGTAATTATGAACTAATATAACTAACAATGAACTTGAATGTAAGACTGTACATTCCGCCCACTATGGACAGAATGTCCATTGTTCCCGCCCACCATGAACTGACTACCTACATTCGAACAAATGGACTGTATGGTATAGATAAAAACAAGTTTAAAGTCAGTCAGACAAGGTGGCTAAGAACAAATTACACTTAAAAAGTTTTAATATAAACCAAAGCAACCAGATTACAACAGTGTGAACAATCAACAAATCACTAACATACACAACTGATCACTGAGTGATAGGTAACACACACAGTTTAGTAATTGGTCGTTTAAATGTGGTACCTTTACATTTCAGAGTGACTACTCTTGTAATGTTGTCCGACCCAGAGTGTTTAAAAATAATTTTACCTAAAAGCCATTTGGCTGGAGGGAGTCCATCCTCCTTTACTAAAACTAAGTCTCCGATCTCAGGTTCAGGAGTTTTGTTTGCCCACTTATAACGATGTAAAAATTGACTTAAATACTCACTTGACCACCTACGCCAAAATTGTTGCAGCATTCTTTGAGTTAATTGCCAACGTTTCAATGATGAAATAGATGATGTTTCGTAATTATGCTCAGGTACTAGAATTAATGATTCACCTATTAAAAAATGGCCTGGAGTGAGAGGTGTTGGGTCTTGCGAATTTGTGTTAATTTGTGACAGCGGTCGAGAGTTAAGGCAAGCTTCTATTTGGTACAAAAGCGTCGAAATCTCTTCGAAAGTAAGAGTCGCAGTACCTATGACACGTCTAAGATGATGTTTGGAGGACTTTATTCCAGCCTCCCATAGCCCGCCGAAATGCGGGGCATGCGGTGGGATAAAGTGCCAAGTAGTGCCGTTGTTTGCCAAACACTCAGCGATCTCTATCGTTAAAGTTGACTTCTCTTGTGCGAACAAGTCTCGGAGTTCGCGAGCGGCACCAACAAAATTCGTTCCGTTATCGCTGAATAAGTCAGCGCAATGGCCACGTCTTGCAACAAATCGTTTGAAAGCCGCAATGAATCCTTGTGATGTGAGATCACTCACCGCTTCCAAATGTACGGCTCTTGTAGCCATACATACAAAAAGGCATATATAACCTTTATAGGCACGATGGCCTCTACCTTTGGAGGTTCGAATCTGTATGGGACCTGCGTAGTCCACACCACTTCGATAAAACGCTCGAATTGGTGTAACTCGAGCGGAAGGCAATTGTCCCATCAATTGGACCCTAGTCTGTGCTGCATGGCGTACACAAATAACGCATTTACGGACAACCAATTTAGCTTGGTTCTTAGCATCAATGACCCAGTATTTAGTTCGCAGATAATTAATCATGAGCTGTGGTCCGCCGTGCAATGTGTTATGGTGAGTTTCATTTAAAACTAATTCAGTGAGGTGAGATTTTGACGGTAGTATTATTGGGTGTTTTACATCAGTTGTTATTTCTGCTTTCTCTAAACGGCCAGCAACTCTCAAGATGTCTGAATTATCTAGGAATGGATTTAATGACGTAAGTTTGCTTTTCTTTTGTACTATCCCCTTTTCTTTCATATCTTTAATCTCTTGCTGAAAACTTACCGATTGACACTGTTTTACACAAATATGAAGAGCTTCATTCAATTCGATACTAGTTAACCATACAGGTAAGTTATGATCATGTACGTTTTTCAACTTTTTAATGAATCTTTTGCAGTGTGCTACAACTCGAACTAATTTACGAAGAGACGAGAACTTGGTCCACAACTGCAATTGATCATTCTGCGTTACATGACAAACCCTTTTTGTTTTTTCTTCTATATTAGTGTCTGGTGTTTGACTTTTTTGCTGAGTTTCAGATCTATGTTTCAACCATAATGGTCCTGTTTTCCACAGTTCAAACATCGGTAAGTCTGATGGGTGAATTCCTCGCGACGCACAATCTGCCGGGTTATCCGGAGATGATACGTGTGACCATTGGTTCCTGTCTAATATATTTAGAATCTCCGACACCCGATTGGCTACAAACGTTTTCCAACGTGTTGGGTGGCTGCTCAACCAAGCCAGTACCACGGTTGAGTCGGTCCAAGCACGAAGGTTAGCTTTTGGAACGTTTAACACTGCCGATACTTCCTGTAACAACTTAGTTAATAAGACAGCTCCACATAACTCAAGCCTTGGTATCGATACTTGCTTAATTGGAGCCACTTTGGTTTTGGAAGTTACCAGATGAACGTAGACGCTTCCCAAATCATCAACAACACGTATATACACCACTGCAGCATAAGCTTCACTAGATGCATCGCAGAACCCATGAAGTTCCATGGAGCTACTTTCCTTGACATTAATCCATCGTGGGATTCGACATTTGGTAAGTTCAACAAGTCCTGCACGGTAAGTAATCCATTCGTCTAATAGTACAGGTGGTAGGTTATCATCCCATTCTATTCCTGCAAGCCAAAGCTTTTGAATCATAATTTTAGCTTTTACGATTGCTGGTGATATCCAACCTATTGGGTCAAATAACTTTGCAATATCAGATATTACCTTTCTTTTTGTTACAGGTTCCGATATTGATGGTAGCTGAACGGAGTACTCGAAGTCATCGGTTCGTCGATTCCAGGTAAGTCCTAATATTTTTATTGTTTCACTTTTGGTCAGTTCTAGGTTGCTTGTTATGCTATCTTTGCTTATTTCCTTATGTAATTGATCATCATTACTTGCCCATTTTTGTAATTCAAAGCCTCCTTTGCTTAGTAGTTTAGTCATTTCTGAGAATATTTGGTATCCTTCTGATACACTTTTACAACCAGTAAGGAGATCATCCATGTAAAAGTCTTTTAATACTCTTTCAGATGCTAGTGGAAATTGGGCTCCTTCATCATATGCGACTTGGTGAAGCGCTCTTACCGCCAGGTATGGAGCTGAAGCAGTCCCAAACGTTACTCGTACTAAACGCAAATGTTGTATTTCTTTTGCAGAGTCAGATCTCCACACTATACGTTGATAATCTGCATCTTGGTCAGACACCTTCACCTGTAGATACATCTTTACAATATCAGCTACTAAGCAAATAGGGTGAAGCCTCCATCTCATAAGAATGTGCCTAAGATCATCTTGCAATGTCGGTCCTACCATAAGGTTACTATTCAGCGAAACACTATTGTTATTGCGACTAGAAGCATTAAATACGATTCTGAATTTTGTTGTAGTTTTATCGTCTCTAACTACTTCATGATAAGGCAAGTAAACTGCTTCTGGATTATCAATTTCGTTTTCAGGTATTATTTGCATATGACCGAGCTTTAAATATTCTAAAAAAACATCTGAATACTTAGTTTTTAATTCAGGTGATTTTAAGAAACGTTTTTCTAATGATAATAATCTCTGTACGGCAACATTGCGCGAATTGCCATATTTACTGCTCGGGTCATTATCTTTAAAGGGTAACTTTACAATATACCTACCAGAACTATCGCGTTTGGTGGTTTCCTTAAAGATTTCTTCACAACGTTTTTCTTCTGGAGTGAATTGATTTTTGCTTAGATCAAAGTTATCAGATTCGAGCTCCCAAAATTGTTTAAGATTAAAATCTTCATCGCAAATGTTAGTATGCAATGAAATGATAGCACTATTGCAGCTCAAAGTATTCATATCACCCACTTTGCCAGATAAAACCCAACCTAACCTGGTGTTCTGAGCTATCGGTGTTCCTATTGGACCTCTAATCAATCCTTCAGTTATAATTTGGCAATAGACTTCTGCACCAAGTAATAGGTCGATTTTATTTGGTATGTTAAACTTCGGATCTGCTAACTTCATAACTGGTAAGTTTGGCCACAACTGAACGACAATTTGTCTTTCAGGTAGAAATGAAGTTAATTTCCGAAGAACGTATGTTTTGACGTTTACAGTAAAGTTAGGATCCTGGAGAGATTGTAGTTTAATATAAACCACATGTTTACAATTGAGCGAAGCGTTGTCTTCACCACCCACTCCAGTTATAACACTGTTGCATTTAATTCTCTTAAGCCCAAGTATTTGGACAGCAGACTCCGTTATAAAAGATGCCTGTGATCCCTGGTCCAATAGTGACCTCAGTGTTATATAAGACCCTGTGTTAGTTTTTGCGTTTACTAAGGCTGTTGCTAATACAACCTGACAATTTGTGTTAGACATACAACTAGTTATGTTCCTTACCTCGGTCTCGTCTTTTGATGTTGTTGCAGCTTCAACAACATTGGTAACTGATTGCTTGCTTGGTTCATCAGTTAATTGGCTATGATTATTCGAATGCAGCAACGAATGGTGTTTCTTCTTGCAAATTCTACATCTTGTGGGCAAACGACACGAAGTAACCATGTGATTTGGGCCTAAGCAATTGAAACACAAACCTGAATTTTGGACAAAATTACGACGAGCTGACAATTCTTCCTTAGCAAAATCTTTACAATTTCCTATCTTATGATTGGTATTTGAACAAAAGGCACATAAAGATGTTTTGTTCTCGTTTACATTTTTTACTACATGATGTGACTTTGTGTTAGTGCTCTTTACAGTTTTGGTACATAAAAATTCAAGTGACCTAAATCTATGCTCAACAAAATCTAAAAAATCTTGTAATGATGGTAATTCCTTAGTTGAGCTACAAATCTTAGCTTCCCATTGTTTGCGAGATTCAGTATCTAATTTAGAACACAATATATAAATAACAATAAGATCCCAATTTTCGATATTAATACCTTCATTTTTCAAAGCATTCAGACATTCGTTTGTTGTATCAAAAAGTTCTTTTAAAGAATTCGATGATTCAATCGTTAAACATTTTTGATTAAAAAATCTTTTGAAGATACAATCTATTATAAATTTCTTATTGTTAAATCTATGTTCTAAAATGTTCCAACTAGTAATATAGTTATCACTGGTAATAGGTAGGTGTCGCAACAACTGTTCAGCTTCGCCGGAGAGATACGACTTCAAATAATGTAGTTTCTGCACGTTATCTAATGATTGGTTCTTGTGTATCAATGTTTGAAAAAGATCCCGAAATGATGTCCACTGAGAATAGTGACCCGAGAATGTAGGTATCAGTATTCTAGGTAATTTCACGTCAGTCTGAGTTATCGGGTTGTTGTTTTCCGTACAATCAGATGGTGTTTTCTTATTAAAACGTTCTTTTAATTCAACTTTATAGTCCATGTATAAATCTTCCGCTTGACCATACATATCACTTAAATGGTACTCAGACTTTTCGTATTCTTCCCTTTTAATCTCTGATATTATCTTGTTATGGGTTTCATCGAACATCGACCACTGTTTTTCTAAACATTCCAACCTTGTTTCCACATAGCTAATGGTAACCCTTTCTTTAGGAGACTTTTTGAAGTTGATGTATCCTCTTTGCATTTTTTTACTGGTTTCTATTTGCAATCTTAACAATGAATCCATTTTTAGTGTTTTTCAAGAACTATGTAAATGGTTTTAATTGCAAGTCTCAAATTCTTCAGAACCAGAACTATTGATGTTTCTTCCAAATTGTATAAGTTAATACTTTCGGTAAATTTTTCTAAGTGTTTGTAATTACTTTGCTGAAATTGGGCATGGATTCCCCGTCTAAGCACAGTTTTGCTTAGAAATTTTACAAGTCAATTAACTAGTTAATTTTTTTTAAGTCACTTGTGAATCACTAACTTTTATTAATTATAGAGTACTTCACAGTTTTTCCAGTTATTTGCACTTCACAATCACAACTTTTACTCAATTTGTCCTATATCGCCGCCAGGGGGCGCCACTAACGCAATGTCCAAAACTCACGGTGCATCAGTCACGGCTGCATCCAAAAATCCGACTCGAATGACCATGAACAAAAACCAACTTATAAAGACGAAGACATTTATTTCAATAAAAGCACGAGGAGGTCGTTAAATCGCGGAGAATCTTAACACCGAGATTCAGTTTAGTGACGTAATTTATCAACGCCATCTATCGAGTAATTATGAACTAATATAACTAACAATGAACTTGAATGTAAGACTGTACAAACATGGATGGGTTTTAGTCAGTAGAAGTCTGACACTCCCGCTACACCCAGAGCGGGAGGAGTCATTGGATGATTTCCCATCCCTAAAAAAAAAAAAAAAAAAAAAAAAAAAAGGGGGTGATTAGGGATCGATACTGATGCCAAAAATGCAATCAGTACAATTTTTGTCTGTCTGTCTGTCTGTATAACCGTTATAGAAACAAAAACTGCTCGACGAATTTTAACGAAACTTGGTATAATTATTTTTCATACTCCTGAGCTGGTTATAGTATACTTTTCATCACGCTACAATCAATAGAAAAAAAAATGGAAATGTGAAAGTTTGGTTGTTTGTTAGTCAATCACGCCAGAACGGCTTAACGGATCTTAATGAAATTTAGAACAAAGATAGATTATAGTCTGGAATAGCACATAAGCTACAGCTTTTAATCCCGGGAACATGTTCCCTAGGGATCACGCGGGCGAAGCCGCTGGCAGAAGCTAGTTATACATAAAAAATAACCAATTCAATTTGACCCAATTTTTCCATACAATTTAAATATAGAACAATTAGTTCAAACTAAACCAGTTACTACCTGTCAATTTTATCCAGTTATTACTCGTCAGTCGATATATTTTTGTCAGACGCAACATTGTTGTCGGATGGAAGAGAATTCTAGACGGATAGCTCCGAATATTACTTTCACCCGTCAACTGAAATAATGAACTGTAATGAAAAAAACTCCGAAGGCCACATACGAACGGATACAGGGGAATAAAATTACAATTTATTAGAGAAGAGATGACTATGGTCTTGGCCGACTAATTGACTAGTAGACCAGACTAGTCTCAAATGCCCAAGTAAAGTGCCAACTAGAGGCCGACAATAAGTGTGTCCGTATGACACATTTATAGTCGGTTTAATACATAGTCATATTTAAATGGCTGACTGGCTTTCCCACCTAGTTCATTTATTTAAAACTCCATGTGAAAAGGTATAATGGTGGATTTAATGACTTAAGAATAGGGAATATTGTTGCGACTTTTTTACATGCATAATAAAATACTTATTAGCTCTAGTAAACAATCAGGAAATTATTTTAAAAACCTTCACCAGCAAGCAAGTTATAGTTATAGCTTCAAAGATTACAATTACAAAGACAATTCCGATATGAACTTTGACGTCAAAATTCATGAAGCATATACAGCTGCCATAGAAAACAGCGTTTTCGCGAGAGGGATAGACATATTTGGTTTAAAGAATTATATCTCGTTTTTCCATTAATTTTGATTCGATTTTCACGGTAAGTATCATATTTTTGTATAGTCTTAGATAAACTGTATAGATAATAAATATTTTTTTCATGCATATTCTCTTAAAGATAACATGGCCAGTGTATTGGTGTCCTTCCGCGACTAGTTGGCCCATCTGTATTATTATTTATTTTTGTTAATAACAGCTTGATAGTAGCACTGTTCCTGTAAACTTATTAAATGCTGTAGTAAATTACTATTTAGTTTTTAGGGTTCCGCACCCGAAGGGTAACCAACGGAACCCTATTACTAAGCCTCCGCTGTCCATTCGTCCGTCCGACTGTCTGTCAGCGAGCCGTATCTCAAGAATCGTAACAGGTAGACAGTTGAAATTTCCACATAGTGTATATTCCTATTGCCGCTATTACAACAAATAATGCAAATTAAATATTGAAGGGGCACCCATTAAAGAAACTGGTTTTTTTTTTCGGTTTATGGTACGGAACCCTTCGTATGACAGTCAGACTTGCACTTGGCCGACTTTTTTTAATGCTTTCTGCTCCTCAAGATCCGACTAGTCGCTGATCAAAACCTACCTATAAAATTCAATCCATCTCTACAATTCACTGAAAAAAAATTGGTGTCTACATTATTCATGTAGAGGATTGTCGGCTCTAATAGACTTCCAATAGGTTAGGCTGTGCTGACAAATGAACCCCGGCATTGAAATTGATAAACTGTAGATTTACCGAGTCCTTTTTGTGGGCAGAATAGACACGCGTTTTATACACAGTGACAAGGACTTGTGACTTTTAATCATCAGCGTTTTGAATTGGATGGAGTTTTGTTTTTTTTTTCTCATATTTTTTCAACGTATTTATTGACTGTAATTGTTTTTATAGCTATAGCTATGTTATAAGTGAAAAATATAGAAGCTTCAGAATTATATCAAAAACTTTTAACTATCTAGTTTCACGTCTTATTGTTTATAAAAAAAACTTCTTTGCGTTAGCTTTGGACGCTTAAACTTAGGTCATTTCATAATGTTACACCCGGCGTTTGCCTGTAATTGGTTTCGCAGTTAGATTTAAGACACAATAACTAATATCTTGCTATCTGTATAATTTCTGTAACAACTGTTGGTGAACCTTAATTAAATAAATAAATAAATCATTAACTTAACCGAAGGAGATCCACTGCTGGAGTTATGCCATGCCCAAGTGTCACCACATCAACCAGTACTGCGCATCACGTATCCAGCCGATTAACGCAGCTTTACCAGGTCATCGGTCTACCTTATGGCAGGCCTTCCAACAACGCTCCTTCAGATAAGCGGTCCCCGCTCCAAATTATTTCGGCCCCACCCAAGGGCTGTTCTGCTAGCAATGTGCCTTTATGTACGGGAAATCACCAAATGACTCCTTCTACTCCAGTCGGAGTGTAAGAGAGATGTCAAACTCTTACTGACTAAAACCCATCCGCGTTTCTAATAATTCCCTTTGCGTTCCAGGGCCGCGGTGACTCTTTCGAACTAATTCCGCAATTCTGCCAAGATATGCCCTACCACTGCCATTTAAGTTTACCATTGTTGTACCATTAAGTTTGTAAGCCAGTTTATCGTCCACCCTTTACCTCAGAAGAAAGGCAGTCACTTCCAACAAAGGATGTTTTCCACCCGCTTAAAGTACAACTAAACAAAAAACTTACTAAATTGAATTGCTAAAGTGACTTAGTAGTGACAACGGACCATTCCTCTTAACGGAACCCAACAGCTCGGGAAGGAACAGCTGCTGCTTCCAATTTGTAGACGTTTTTCTTAAGATTCGGTAAGCATTGAAATGACGTTGTGAAGTTAAGAAACTTAACGTTTTCCTAGAAAGCAGTATTACTGCTTCTTTTATCATTTTTGAAGAATAGAATCTTTATATTAACCTTCTTTACGCTTTCGAGACTTCATAAAACTTTTATGCTTTTAATACTGAAGTAATAAGGTGTGATCAAAAATCAACCTTTATTTTCAAAAGTAACTGTTTAAAACTGATAAAAAATACTTCAATGTGATGATTATGGGAAAACTTTTTAATTGTTTGGACATTTTACCAACAATAAAGGATACTTTTCACGTTGTCTTTAAAGAAACAAATAATGCCAACCAGTTTCTCAATTAGTATGAGACTAAAGTATCTACCGCAGTTATTAAATTAAAATTGAATTCCAAATTGCTCATTCAACATGACATCAATTACGAAAAGTCAAAAACCAGGTGCACATAATATTGAAACTTATAATTACTTTCAAAATCTCCGGAACATAATAACCAAAATCTCATCTAATTTTCTCGATCCGCCCTGAGACCATAAAGTAAATGTCTTGTCGCGGGCGTTACACACTTTCGTCGAAGTTGGATACCATCACGTGTGTGTAATACCCCTTAATTGTGCTTCGGTAACCGTTACTTTTTATTGCTCCAGTAACTGTTCTTAATTTCTTTCGCTCCTACTATTTCTCGTTCCCTAAGTCCAGGGATCAGTTGGACAGGAATGACCATGGACGTTGAAAGGCTCAGTAATTTATAGTTTCTCATAAAAAAGAAAGATTTATCGGCCAGTACTCGGTCTTCCAGTTTTCTTTGTGGCCCGGTCACATAAGTGTTATAACATCAGAATTCATGTATTCGGTTATAACCGTTATTCTTGCAAAAGGATGACAATATCAGGTTTTTACGATTGACATTTGAACTATGACCGATATTGGTCATCTGTTGCGGAATTATGACGTACGAAATGTCTATATCTTTTCATCGACCTACCGTTTTATTACTTTGAACTGTCTTGATTAAAGTAGTTATTTACTATCTGTTGGTTTAATACACTCTTTCTAGCCATGCTTTGTTCCAAGCAAGTTAAAAAGTTAATTACCAAGGGCGTTATGCAACAAAACTTATAATTTAACCGTACACTAGAGAATACGAAAACAAAGTCTTTCAACTTTCTCATGTCTCCTATAATTATTTTTCGAATTTTAAAAAACCGATTTAAAACCAAATCACGTAATCCATTTCTGTTCGGTTTGGAGTTCCATTTATGATTTTATGTTCATTTGTTTTTGCTGGGCGAATTCGAACACGTTTATTTTGTAGGGACTATTTAAAAAAACCGGCCCAGTGCAAGTAGAACGCGCACTCGAAGGGTTCCGTATCATAAACCTTAAAGGACATGGTAAAAAGTGGCCTATGAATCAACACATGCGAAACCTTTACCATTATTTCTAGTTTTTTTTTAAATTACATTTTAATGATTAGAATAGAACGGACACTTTTTAGTTACGAAAACATTTTAAAAAGTAACTCACTTGGGTTTTATAACCCGGCGCCATTATTTTAAATGAAACAAAGCAGTCTCAGCGCTGTAAGATTTTTAGTTACCTACAAAAAGAATAAAGCGATTAAAGCGCTGTATGACACGAACACTATTGACACTGACAGTCGATGAAATGACAGTTGACACTTTGATGTAATGTATTTTGCACCTGATATCAGGGAATCGGCCGTCGACCTAAGTTACCACGCTTTCGTATGTTAGAAGAACATAGTAACACTACTCTACACCATTTCTTGGTGAGATAAAAAGTCTGGCAGCTCTGGGATCTTAGTCCATTTGGTATGTTTCTATTGTTTGGTATGTTTTATAACCTCAAAATCCGAAATTATTTTGGATATTTTACAATTCTGAAAAGTGTCCGTGATTTTAATTTAGTTTCAGTCGAACATATGCATTATTTAAAACACAGATAGTAAATCCACGTCTCTGTTGGTTCTTAGGCGAACGATGTATGGGCACTGAACAATGTCCTTTATTATCTGCGGAAATTTCAACTGTCTATTTATTATGGTTCTGGAGATACAGCCTGCTTGCAGACAGACGGACGAACAGACAGACGGACGCACGGACGGATAGATGGACGGACGGACGGACGGACAGCGGAGGCTTAGTTATAGATTTCCGTTGGTTATTTTATTTCAGTTGATAAGGAACGTAAGTTCTATTTCTTTTCTTGTAAATTCGTCTTTCGCAAAAAAGTCGAAATTATGTAATTTTTAACCGACTTCCCAAAAAGGAGGAGGTTATCAATTCGGTTGTATATTTTTTTTATGTTTGTTACCTCATAACTCCGACAATTATGAACCGATTTGAAAAAATCTTGTTTTATCTGAAAGGATATACTTGCAGAAAGGTCCCATTTAAATTTTATGATAATCGGTTAAGACCTCTGGATTTTAAATCGAAATAGCTGGAATTCGTCTACTTGGATAATAGTTTTATGTCATCCAAGTAATCAAAATTGCGTATTTTGCTTTTCTGCGATTTTGCAGTGGTGTTGTTAGGGGTACCACTAAAAAGTGAAAAATAACTTTAATTTCGGAAGTCGGTGTTTTTGTTAGTTTCTTTGTATTTGGACACAGACTTCTGAAATTAAAGTTATTTTTTACTTTGTAGTGTTTTTTTTTGGAAGTCGGTTGTATTTTTTTGTAAAAAGTTTTTGTTGGTTAAGTTTTCACATTTTCACTTGACACACATACTAAATGGGACCCTGGTCTCTTAAAACAACCATTTTTATAGGTCCCCTTCGTAATCTGTCACATCTTCATAACATTCTACTATTTAGGGCAAAAGCCCTAGTAAATCCTGCCAAGCACACGAACCAAGTTAAGGATGTTGATGTTTTCTTTGAGAACACAATTCCATCGGATGTCACAAGATGAGTACCTACAAAGCCTACACGCATTCCTGAACAAACAACGCTCCTTGGAAAACATTACCCTCTTTATTCGAGTGTAGGGTGGCTCTACAACACATTCTTCCTATTATATGTTCTTTTGTACATGTATTGTTCAAATATCTAAGTGAACCGTGTGTACTGTGTAGCGGCTTTTTTATGAGATATGAAGTTATAAACACAACTTCGTATAAAAAGGATTCATGTTTTTATTTTAATGTAAAGTAAGAGTTCAAATTTTATGTAAGAATTAATTTTTTATACGAATTTTGTTGTTTTTAGGATTCCAAACAAAAATTAATCCCTTATAGGATCACTCTGGTGTCTGTCTGTCTGTCCGTCTGTCACAGCCAGTTTTTTCCGGATCTACTGGTCCGATCATGTTGAAATTTGCTATATATATATGGATTTCTGTGACCCGAGCACGGAAGCGTTACGTAAATAATTTATTTATTTTTATTGTGGGGGTTACTTTTGGGGATCAAAATAGAAAATTAAAAAAATGTTTTTCAAATTGTATCATGTGACATATAAAATTAAAGGGCTTAGTGTGAGGGTTTTAATTATATTTATTCATAATTTCAAAATAAACAGTTTCGAAGTTACTCAAGAAATAAGACCAGAATTACCATTCCCCCACCCTTATCTCCTAAACTACTAAGTAGTTTAGGAGACAATTTTTAAAACAGTGTAGATAATAGTTCTATACCTAAAAATTAAAGGAAAACCTATATGAAGTATATATTGATAAAATAACATGTTAAATCTTTTTAATTAGTTCGGAACCCTTTGCACGCGAGACCAACGCGCACTTGGCCAGTTTTTTTTTCTGCATGCCATGTAGCCAGGACGCATTACGTAGGTACCTAATATTTAAAAAGTAGGTGTTGTTTTCTAAGAATCATTTCTATACACTATTATATTGCCTATTTTTCCGGTTAGATTTGAATGAATAGAAATTGCACGGATAACGGAACAATGGGATCAATAATTTGTAAGTGGAAAAAATCTGGCTTATGGAGGCTCGCTCGATCGATCCTGTAAGGGTTCCGTTTTATATTTCATTTACTTTAAGCCGGGTACACATCCCTTAACAGATTGCTGTGAAAAATGTTCACGGTTTAGAATTAGGTACAACAATCCTTCCTTGCAACCCATTTGCCCCAATTTATAAAGATTATTTTATAGTGGGGGTGAAAATTAACTTAAGTACAGGCAGATCAATCAATCGATGATCTGTCACGCCTTAAACACCTTTGAAAAGTAGTAATCAGTTGATGAGGTTAACAATTAATACAAATCTAGTCAGCCTATAGTACCCTTTTTTTTAGGGATGGGAAATCATCAGATGACTTCTCCCGGTTTGGGCGGAGCGGGAGGGAGTGTCAGACTTCACTGACAAAAACCCATCCATGTTCTTTCATTGCCCTTTGTGTTCCGGAGCCGCGATATCTCTTTTGAACAGTCCCGCAACTCCGGCAAGGGCCTATAGTTTCCCTACAGCTAGGATTCCGGTCTCCACTGTTTGAAAGAGCGGCCATTTTCCAGTAAGATTAGGCTGCGTGAATACGTAGTTCAAGTTTTTCCAACGCGTATACTGAATACTATTAAAGTTGATCTACACAGTGTCAGAGGCGTGCCCGCGGTCACGCGGTCTTGATGTAATCGTACGTCCGTGTCATAGCCCGAACACGGACGTGTACGAATGAGTTTAAAAGAAAAAGAACCATTATATATCACAGCCTACCGCCGCCATTTTTATTTTTTAAAATTGTAAGATTTTAATAAATCTTGATTAGATTATTGTCGGTTCTCGAAAAATTATGAAAAAACGGTATTTTTACAACCTTACGGCGTTTTCCATTTTCCGGTGACAGTCGCAACAGTTCTATGCTATGTCTCCCTACACTAAGGCGACGAAAATCCACGCAATTTCGTAGTCGGCTATTGGAGTGAAGTCCAATACAACTTTGCATTTAATTAAATGCATTTTTCATACCAAATAGTAATTTTCAGCTGTGACTGTCTACGATTTAGAATTTAATTGAACTGTCTTCTAATTTGTTGAGGAGATATTTTAGTCACACTTTACAAGGCAATTTTGGACACTATGCTACGACGGTTGGGTGAAAGTGAAAAGGGTGCCTGAAATAGTAGCTAGCTTTTAATTAATGAAATAATAAATAACAATAATTATGCTACTTTACCATCAAGACTAGCTATTGGCCCTCATTACATATAACTGACAGTGCGACAGCTTTAGGTACGAAACTGTCTGTAATATTTTTGACCCCGGGACATACAAATATTTTAAGCCAAAAATATATTAATCTTGGACAATATTCATTGCCATATAGAAAAGTCTTTTTAATATAATTTCAATATTATCATTTTCAATAAAACGACGACGAAATTCAAGCTAAGTTGGTGACAGAGTCAATAATCTGACCGTTGAATTTATTCAAGCAAAGCGAGGTGAAAGCGGTAGGAAGACGTGGATTTATTTGATTTATTTCAACTGAACCCAAAGCTTTATTACTAAGCGAGGAATAATCCTCAAACGTCCCACAGCTAGTTTAAATGTGGTATTTGTAAGTTTCTTCTCAAAGAAATAGTTCTTTTCAAAATTACAAGGAATGATTAACTATATCTCTATGAATTCTTTCAACCAAAGATGGGCAAGTATACCAAGTACCAGCCTTCCGAAGGACCGGGTCTTCAGGGACCCGAGATAGTAAAAAAAATTAAAAAAAAAGATTATCATCATCCACAGTCCCTGTTCACCCACTGCTGACAATCGTGTGTCACTTTTATTTGTCAATCCAATCCAAACGTTCCTGTGCAAACCTCATCCAGATTCTACCCGAAATGGCAAACTTTTGTCTTCCCATCACGCTGCCGGATGACCGACACTTTTTCCAGTCCGCAAACACCAAAATAATATACAAGAATTGTTTTACGTGATTCAACTCCGTATGAACGAAAACTAACGCTGTACATAATAACTTCGCGAAAACTATAACAAAGAGAAACTTTCCCTACAACAATTACATAGCAATAAATCTAAAGAACAAAGAAACTGCGACGCTTATTGGAATGTGAATATTCATGGTCCAGACTTGGTCTGTGTTATAATGAGGTTAATTCTGAGACGTCGCCCAACTTATACTGCCCGCTGTTTCAGTCCCTGCATTGTAGTTTTAGAGTATATTTTAATAATTGCAACTGGGATAATGAGTCCATTTTCTTGAGAAAATTTCAGCAGGTACGTTTTCTTAACGAGACAATTGTGTAGTTTTCGAGGTTTATTTGCATCCACCAATTCGTAAAAATACAAAAAATAACGGTTGTGTACCTTTGGAGGTTTTTTGCATCTACCAATTCGTAAAAACACAAAAAATAACAGTTGTGTAGCTTTCGAGGTTTATTTGCATCCATCAAGTCATAAAAAGACCACTTATGTGATTTTGGCGCCACTTGAGAGTTTGTCATCTTTCCAAACTTGTTTCATGGGGTAGTGGAGAAAAAACACAGGTTTTTATCTACTCCTAAGCAAGACTCCACTGTCAACCGCCACGCTATCATTGACTGAATAAAATGTTTTTCTTTTTTCTTTCTTCTTTCTTTCATGATATTCTTACACAGTCCATTCGATTCATTTCTTCTTTAGTCTTCGTCTTCCTCTCCATGATCATAACTAGCTCAACATTTATATTCAACACTATAGTCTCATTTATTCTCTCTCTTCATCTTCATCATCTTTTCTTGGCCCCTCAATAACAACAATTTCAAATCGTGTAGTTATGCTTCGGTCTTAAACAAATGATTTACGTATAGGTATTTTTTTTTTATTCTTTTGTTGTCAAGACAACACAGTAAAATGTATTATTAGTTATTATCTTTATTGTCAAAAGTCCTAACGGTGCGCCAACTGTTCATTCTGCGTGCCGTTCTACGCCGTCATTATTTGCTTCCTTTTGACGACAAAATTTTAAAGAAACGCAAAGGTCATCCAGTCTGCAAGTCTACTCAATGTCGCACTTCATTCCGGTAGAATATACCGCGTGTATCTGACATCGACGCACAAACGATTTCCATGGGTCCAGGGCATGATTCTGGACACCCCAGTGTCGGAATTTTTCGTCGGTTCTTTTCTCATTTTTTTTAAGAGTACCACAAAGTATCAACTCAGCTGAGCTGATATTTATTTGTGGTTTTATTCAGATTGCTCTTTTTAGTGAAAGTAGTTAATTAATTATTTTTTTATTAAAAATCTCATTGGGTTAGGTCAGAATAACGATTATGAGCAGTCTAAAGTAAAAAAACCCTTGAAAAAAATGAAAAAATGAGAAAAAAGCCGACGAAAAATTCTAAGTCTAGGGTGTTCAGAATCATGTCCCGGACCCATGGAAATCGTTTGTGCGTCGATGTCAGATACACGCGGTATAACAAAATACACAGTCTTCTTGACATATATCCTCTCACTAGAAGTAAATTAAAATCCAAGCTTACCAATTGGCTGCAGGGGTTGTCTTACGATAGCACCGAACTCGTCTTAATGGTTAACTCATAATCCTTGGAGTTGTAGTATACCTTTTATAATCTTTTCCCGATAAAATAGTATAAATTAAATAGTATTTCAGCTAGCACCACACACACACACACATACACTATCACTCACACACAGACACACTGCACAAACACACCCTCATTTTACTTACTTCCCACAACATTGTACTTAAGCCCTTAATATTGTATTGGTTTAGTACGTCTTGACACTGTTACTCGGGGTGGGGACCTGGTGTCCTATAATACAGGTTATTAACCTAGCTTAGGCACCAGTCTCTCACAATATTGTAGTGTATTTTATATAATTACTAAACAATATATCGATGTAAACTTTAAATATTGTGGTGAGAAAATAAATAAATTTTATCATTTATCATTATTATCTTTTCATTTATCCAGAGGCTCTAGACTAGTGGCATTCTATTAGAGGTAGTGTGGCGAATCTCACTGTCAAAAAACGTCTAAAATCTATGAGAAAGTATTATGCTGCAATCGATATGTCACGTGGTCAATCCCTTATACTTTTGCATTTCGAAAATTGCATTTGATAATAAAATTCCACTATGTCAAGAGCCTCTACAGTCTGCATTAGAAACGAGAAATAAGGATTATCTTCTTTTGTTTTTCGCATCAAAGTTCTCATAAGCAGCCATTTCAATGAAGAACTCTCACCTCACCTTCAAAAAGTGAGCGGTCAAGCATGAGACTACGGCAATTGTCCCGAAGACAATGGCTTTAATCAGCCGGAAGGCGCTCAGTGCAGGCCCATTATTGAACAGAACACGTTCAATGGTCACTGTGCTCCACGTCATGTTACGCATAACTTGATCTTGTGTATTCCGTTATTGGGTGATGGTCTTGCAACCATAATTGGTTGGCATACAATTGTATCTATACTAACCAATTAGGACATAATGTACTTGATTATACGTGCCAATATCATAAATGTGAAAATAATTTCCCCTGTTTTACCATGTCCTGAATTAGGATATTGGACAATTGGGAAAACCATTAATAAATTATCTCTTTGTAGATTGTATCGTCATCGATCATTTGGTGAGCTTTTTCCTATATAAATCCAACATATAAAAATAAACTCAATGCCATAAAACTCAAAAGGGGTCATTGTATTCATCATTATGATCCACTTTTACTTACTGAAATTGCCTTTCTGTGCGTGTGTCATCGGAAAATGGCAAATTTCGTAAGATTATTATAAAATAACTTGAAAGTTTGCAAACTCTAGATAAATTTTCACAATTATACCTTTCCTGCCGTAAAGTGAAAAATTTCAGAAATTCAGCAGTGCCAGAGAAACTACACAAATAATTAGGTGAAAATGCACATTTTGCACAAATACTTTGATATAACATGTAACGCTGGCAAAGTCTTGCAGCACGCCCGCGCCCGTTGTTAGAACTTTTAACGAAATTATTGGCCCTTTCGTATCGTGATGGAATACGAATATATTTCATTTCGAATCCCCGGGGCGCTATATATCGTTAGGGAGTATCCTGCGGCCTTTTTAGTAATATATTTTATTTGTATAGGGTTTTTATGGTTTAATGAATTTGGTCAGAAATATTTTGGTTAAAAAAAAAAAAAATATTACTTGGAAAGTAGGAGTTGCCTGAGGAGCGGGTTGAAAATATTACTTTTCAACAGGGAGAATCGTTTTCAATGACAGTCGTCAAATCATAGAACATACAATGATTAAAATTTTATGGCTGAGTAGCTGGCCCGTCCCAGATTTTTTTTTGTGATGGGTTTTCTCTTGACTCTAATCTTGGTCAGAGATGACAGAGACAGAGTCTACGATGGAGCGAGCTTACTCAGAAGGAGCCTGTTCACTCTAACTTTGAAGAGATTAGAGTTGTAAGCGTTCGGAAACACAGACGCAGGCAGAGAGTTCCACTCCGTTGCTGTGGGCATTATAAAAGACGTTTGGTAACGCCTAGTGCGACTTGGTGGAATGGCAAGCGGGAAAATAAACGGGAAAGCGGCAATCCGATCTAAATTTATTTTTAACCGACTTCTTCAAAAAAGGAGGTTCCTATGTTCAGCTGTGTATTTTTTTTAATGTATTTTCACCGATATCTCACTATCGGCACTTTTAGACCGATTTTTTTATTTTTTTATTTTAAAGCTTATACTCCTGTGGTAGTCCCATTGTCATCAAGTTAGAATCTGATGATGGGATCTTCTCATAATCTCATGTTGAGGAGCTGATGACGGATAAGTTACGATCTGATGATGGATCCCATGAAAAATGTTGGTTCAGTGATATTTTCGCCGAGTGAGTATTTTCCCAGACTAGTCCCATTTCAATTTGGTGAAGATCTGATGAAGAAATTCGGAGCTAGGCAACGGAACTCTTCAATGAATGATAGCAAATGGATCGGGATTGCTGAAATCACGTGTCTGTTTGTTGTTTATACCAGTTCATAACATAAAATCAAGCCAGTACGCTGTGAATGGGTAAGCAGGTACCACTTAAAAGTGAAAAATAAAAAAAAACATCCAAAAATGAAACACTACAAATCATAAAATAACTTTAATTTCGGAAGTCGATGTTTTTGGTTATTTTTTCGTTTCTTGACACCGACCTCCGAAATTAAAGTTATTTTATTTTGTACTTTGTGGTGTTTTGATTTTATCAGATTAAAGATAATTATGGACTTTTTCTTTACCTAGTTCGTGTTTTATATTTTTACTTTCCTATTATTCGCAATGGAAAGCACAGTGTTTACCTCGGGTAAAAGACTTAGGTATTTAGACCCGAGACACCAATAGTTCGAGAGACTAAGGTTACTTTCAAACCTAGGATAGCAATGTACTATTGTGTCGGTTTCAACCAAGGTTTTTATTGATGCTCGTTCTATCAATGTGTGTTTTTCTATGTCTTTCTCTAACCACAATTCTATATTCTAAGTAACCGTCGTAATATACATACCGAGCTTAGAATCTTTGCTATTTTGCTTTGCTCATATGATACCTTAGTACATTGCCTGCCGCAACATATTGACACGATCCTTTGCAATTTGTCCCCTCGTTTTCACCTAGTTTGCCTTGTTAAACTCATAAGTTAGTAGTTCAGGGCCTAGTCGTATGTAAATATAACCAGTATTTTTGTCAAGCAAATATTTTTAATTGGGTTGCGGTGGAGGAAATTTATCTAAAGTTCAGGCTACATAATTGTAGTAGTGTGTTGTATCATGGCGCCTTCTATCGCAGTTGATTGGCTATAAAACTCTTTGTGATTAACTCTTAGTGTGAAAACTTAGAAACAAAGAAAGAAAACTAATTTATTTGGCACACACAGATACACAAAACGTGGGTATAAGTAAAAGGGAACTTAATTCTAAAACAATACCATTGTATGCCTCGCGGCTGCGTCAAATAGGTCCAGTTCAGCAAAATGCCGGACAACTAGGTGCTGTCCGACGCTGGTTTTTAACTGAACCTTACGTTGAGTGTACGGATGTGAATCAGTTTTAGTGTTAAATATACAGGTAAATCCTACTAATAATAAAAATGCGAAAGTTTGTGAGGATGGATGTATGTGTGTGTGTATGTATGTTTGTTACCCTTTCACGAAAAAACTACTGGACGGATTAAATGAAATTTGGTATGTAGGTAGCTGAAGACCCAGAATAACACATAGGCTACTTTTTATCCCGGAATTCCCGAGGAAAGAATTTATACGCGGACGAAGTCGCGGGCGGCCTCTCGTAAATATATAATAGTGTGTAGTAAACAATAACAATATAATAATTATTTGGTGTCAAGGGATAAACAAGTACCTATGTGAAGTAAATAAATAAAAAAAACAGTAAAAACAATTGAAGCAACAAGCGCAACTTAATGACCTCCAATTTACCAAAAGCAGATGTTAATTCCCGCAAAATAAACAAATAAAAAAAACTTCAAACAAACAGAAACCGGTTTCTTTATGTATGCGATTCCCAATCCAGACAATGCGTTTCAGTCGGCGCAGTACACGTCACATTACCACTATGCCATGAGCAGCTGAGTCAAATAGACGGCATGCAAGCAGCGTTAAATATTAAATAGTTATTTATGATATTAGTGCGTTAAGTTGACTTCTACAAACGATTAGACGAATGTAAATTAACATAGTCACGAGCCTGCAAACACCAATACGGGTGCACGTATTTTATTTATACAACGTTTTATAACATTCGACAGCTCGACATCAAATCAATGAAAGGTACCAAGTCTAGTTTCCGTAGCGCATCTATTAAATACTGCCGTAAACGTGTTATAAAGGTATAGATTGTGTTTATTTATCCCATAGGCGGCGGTAGATTATTCCATTTTTTGAATGCTGCGTAACGGAAACTGCCTCTGAATTCCGCTGTAATGTGGGGCCGCGATGACAGTTGTTGCAAACATTGCCTTCTTCCACATTCTCGTCTGCCAGCGATCCAGCTCACCTTTTTTTTATATACAATACAGGGAAACTCTTGGCCGAACTCTCACCTGATGGAAAGTGATGATTAGGCCGAAGATGGAAGCGAGTTTCACCCGGAATCCTCTTACACAAAGGAACTGGCTATCATACCTCTAACTGCCGGAACACAACAATGCTGTTTTAACATTGTTGTTATGGCGACAGACTTAGACATGATGGTGGTAGCTTACCAGGCGGACTTAGAAGAAGTCCTACCACAAACCAAACCGAACAAAAAACATTTGCCTCCGCTGGGAATCGAACCCGGGACCTCTGGGTCTGAATCAGGTGGTATAACCACTAGACCACGCAGGCGGTTAGTGTCACCTGTTAAGCACCACACGGGGACCACGTGTAGGGATTCGCTGAAGGGTATTCTCCTACGGACGCGGGTGACTCGGCCCCCAGCTTGTACAAGTAGTCTGGCTTTTGAAACTTAATGACACCGCAGGCGTACAGCAGGCAGGCCAAGTGTAATTTTCGTCTCGATTTCATTTTAAGGATAACATTTTTGTTGAGGAATGACATTCGTCATTACTGACTTACATGACTTAAGTGAAGTGAGCTGTCAATCTCTAGCACTTAGGTGGAATGACGTGTCAAATTTCACGTAGGTACTCTTCATCTAAATTGTCACTGTTAGATTTTTAAAGACTTCGTTTGATTTCAAGTGTATCCCGCACTACGGCACAATATTATTTGAACCTAGCTTTATGCACTTTTGAAATAGTGAAACTATAATGTAATATGTGATGGAGACGAGCAATGAATCACCTGACCAATGAAGGGCAATTTTGTTTCTTAAAAAAAACTGGCGGCCAATTTCGAGTCAGACTCGCGTGCAGGGGGTTCTGAACCAATTATTTTTTAACATGTTATTTTGGCACTATAGACTTAATATAGGTCTTCTTAGAATCTTTAGGTACCTACAGAATCTCAGAATCTGCATTTTTTTTTTCAAAATTTAGGCTCTGTAGTTTCGGAGAGGGAATGGTTATTCTGGGTCTAATTTCTTGAATAACTTCAAAACTGTTTATATTTATTCATTTACTGTCCTATTTCACGTGCTCAAATCCCACGCGATTAATGAAAAATATAAAAATAAACTCGAGTTCTTTCCGATGTAAAAATATAAAAATAGCCCATCGAATACAAACGTCAAGAAAAGGATCAAACACTTCCTGATTTGGATTACTCTCCAAATGATGCTCCGGATACATCGATACTTACACACTCTTATAAATTTAAATTTTGCCGAAAAAAAAACAAATTCTGATGGAAGTTCAAGGAGTGTTTGCTGACGCGAGAAGACAAATTTGTTTCCTTCGAAACGATCAAGGGGTCTTTACGGGAATATTCTATAAGTGACGACACTTTTACTTACGAGTTTGACAGGATGGGTCTCTCATCTGTCAAAATGGTTGAATGATCTTTAACACTTTTTCGGTGTGGAAACAAATCGTGACTGCATTTGCGATATATGTTTTACAAAGGTACATATTTATGTAAAAAATTTGAGCATAATAAAGGTACTTACTGTGATTTTTCTGGGTCTCAGTCTTATTATAAATTTTAATATGGATATATTTGTCGCAGCATTTTTTTTTGTTGATTCGTAAAATACAGAAAATAATTTAATAATCGAAGGATCAAGGACGCCTGGGTCAACGGTAGGCACTTGTTATCTATACTAATATTATAAAGCAGAAGAGTTTGTTTGTTTGTTTGGTTGAACGCGCTAATCTCAGGAACTACTGGTCCGATTTGAAAAAATCTTTCAGTGTTAGATAGCCGATGTATCGAGGAAAGCTATAGGCTATAATTATATCATCACGCTGAGACCAATACGAGCGGAGCAGTAATGAAAAATGTTACGCAGACGACGTTGCCCGGGTCAGCTAGTATCAAATAAGGACCCCGATTGCCGAACGCTGACTGACAAACATGGCTCGAAGATAATAAATGGCATTAGTAGAACTTTGCTGTAATCGTTACGGTTGAGAAACGCAAGAAGTATTAAAATTGTTTGCATTATTATCTCTTTATTCATCATTTCTTTTTCTTTATTACATTTAAAAATATTTCTTAATAAATACAGATTTAAAAAAGCAGTAGTCTATCAGGCCTTATCGGAATCAGTCAAGCCTTTGATCCAGCTGCCTAACGAGAGTCTCCTGAGTTGTCAGTCGAGGCTTGTGGTATTAAATCACACGACTATCAGTACAATGATCACGAAGTCAACTGTATCCATTTCATCATTAACCTTCTTAGTTACTTTGGTGCTCGATTACTTCTAAATTAGGTTATCTGTGCTATCTTTTCTGAAAATGCCTGCAGTCAGATTTTTATTTTTGTTAATAATAATTTGATTTATTCCGGATTCACCCACAAAGTTCGCCTAATTTTTATTTTTCCGTTTTCGCCCACTTTTCATTCCTTATTCGCCGCGTTTATCATTTGTTTCAATCATATGATCATTTGATTACTGATTCGCCCTACTTTCTATTCCTTTTTCGCCGAATTTTTTTTGTATGAAGTTTAATGTTTGTAAGGTACCACCCGACACCCGACCCGGGTATTACCCGACTGCATACAGAGTTTATTATGTTTTTGTAGATACGTATGAACATTTCTTGTTACCTGTCTTGCATTAACTTTTGGTACAGTTGCAACAAGAACTTACTTTATCCGAACCCATTTTTCATGAAAACGAACAGTATCAGGTTAAGGTTACTGATCTAAATATAATCTGTTCATTAAAACCATTCTTTTGAGTTCAAACACGATACCTCTGCTGTAACTTAGTGAGGAGATGAGTATTCTGCAGACCTCAGGTTATGTTACAGCATTTTTTTTTTAGGGATGGGAAATCATCCAATGACTTCCCCCGCTCTGGGCGGAGCGGGAGGGAGTGTCAGACTTCTACTGACTAAAACCCATCCATGTTCCTTCATTGCCCTTTGTGTTCCGGAGCCACGGTATCTCTTTAGAATAGTCCCGCGACTCCGTAGGCGTCAGCCCTATCGGGCCCCTCTGTGTGATGACTCTCTTTGAGGCGCGCGTGGAACACGAACGCGTCGTTGACACGGCCTGTCGTCAGAAGACGGACGGACGGCGAGCCACCCATAGCTCACCGTCCACAGGCCCGCGCCTACGATGGCCGGAGGTCACCAGGTGGGCTCCGACGCCCGCGGCGTCTACCACGGCGGCCGGGACGAGAGGTTCTCTCCCTCTCCCACTCCGCCACCTCCTTGGCTAGCATGACTGCTTCGCAGAACGAGGTGATGGCGTCCCACTCCGTCTCGCTCCGGATCATGGCTTGGACCAGACGCGAGAGTTCGCCGCCTATCGCCGCTTCGAGGACACGGCGGTGCTCCGCCCAAGCGGGGCACACCTGCACAGTGTGCTCCACCGTGTCCTCCGGTCGATCCTCACAGTGGTGACACCCGGGCGTTTCCTCCCGCCCGATTCAGTGCAAGTACCTACCGAAACATCCGTGTCCGGTGAGGACCTGCGTCAGGCGGAAGGTGAGGACGCCGTGGCGCCTCTCTAGCCACTCCTCAAAGAGGGGACTTATCGCCACTATCGTGGCGTGCCCTGCACTGGGTTGCGACAGTCGTCGACTCCATGTCGCCATGACATCGCGCCGGAAGTCTGTCCGCTGCGCGACAATTTGCCGCGTCAGCGGAGTTTCCCCCCGGCGTAGTACCTCCGCGCGCCAATGGCGGCAATCCGGCAAGGAGACTCGCCGATCGTGCGGTACCTGCGGGCTGCCTTACGGCTACCACCTTTTGGGGCGCATTCAGGTAGTGGACAGCGCGCTGCCTCAAGGAACGCGCCTACACCGGGGCCCCGTAAAGGGCCATGGACCGCACGATCCCCGCGTAGACCCTCCGGCAGGAGGCGTTTGGTCCCCCCAGGTTGGGCAGGAGCCGTCTGAAAGCAGCCCCGGCCCGCTCAAGTTTGGGTGCCAAACGTCTGAAGTGCTCCACGAAATTCCACCGGCTGTCGAGGACGAGCCCGATGTACTTCAGCGTCAACTCGACGCCGATGGGAACCCCTCCTACCGTCATGCTACAGCATCAGGTCAATATTACCACTTTCTTGCAATACCATTGAAATAAAAGATTACCAAATTTTGCATCGATTAGACCAGTAAAAGCTGATTAAATGCCTTCAACAACTAGAAAAAAGCTGATGATCTTCAAACGTCTCAACCGATTTTGATAAAACTTGTCTAAGAACCACCACTCGAACATGACGAATGTATCGGTATCATTTAACTCAACCATTTTGAAGGGAACCGAAAGATCCAACACACGCGCCACCATCAGCGAGACGCAATGTGAGCATGACAAGCTCTCAACTGCCACGCTCGTTCATGTCAAACAAGTAAAACTATAACTAGTCACATAATATGTAAATGGCTCCATAGTACACAAATTTAAAAAAATTAAACAATATGCTTCTGCATTTCACACAAATATGGTTATCAATGAGCAATTAATAAAAAACGATTTAGTTCTAACTACAAGACAGACGTTATTTTAGAGAAATAATAAATAAATTATTGTAATATGAGTAATAAAAACCTAACTAGTGGTACCCAGCGGCTGTGACTATGGAGTAGGTCCGGCATTTAGTCAAGCATTTCATCGAGGCTATAAATTTCACATAATTATATTATTTAACTGACTGTACTTTAAAAAACAAATGAAAAGTGGGCGAAATCGGAACTTGGTAAATGAGGCGAAAAAGGAATTTTTCTTTTTTTTCCAAAAGTGGGCGAAAAAATGCGGCGAAAACGGAACAAATCAATAATTTATTGATTAAAAATTACTGACACGATTTACGATTGCCACAACTTTCGATAAACAATACCTCAGTAAAATATGTGACCTTAAACTGCGTCAAAAAAGTTTTTCAAGTGATATCAATTCAATTACTGATTGGCTAACTGCCGAAAACATAGTTCGATCGAATTCATATCAATTTGAACTTTAATAACTAATAGCAATTCAATGGATTCTATTTTGTCAACCGAAAGTATTTGAAATTGAAAAGTAATTTATTAGTTTAATAAATAATTATTTTCCGACTTTAACATGTTATTTAATGTGAAACAATAATAATTTCTTGCGAACTAGATTAATAAATGCGTTGTGTTTTAACTTCAATGTAATGAATTAAGATTGTATGTATGGATTAACTAATTTATTAATTTTGCATGTGGTGTTTGCCTGAAATTGATTGTGTGCTTATTGTGTATTATTTACTGATATTTTCGTATCTGTATTATATCTGTATTAACATTTGGTGAACCTTAAATAAATAAATTAACTGAACTATTGTCCTATATCCAATGAAATCTTTATATGTATATAGGTATGTCACCGGAAAGTGTCAAACTTCGTAAGATTATAAAATAATTTGATAGCTTGTAAAACTCACGATAAATTGTTTACTAAACATTCGGAATACTTTTTACGTAACTCTATGGCGTACATGTGACGTCACATAGGAACAAACCACTGAGAGCCTGTTTCGTGTAGAATTGTGCTCTGATTGGTTGCCATTTTATTTCAGCCCACAATTTCTCGGAACGAAATCGAGACATTTTAAACTGAAATTTTAATGCATTCCAAATTGGGTACAGGTTTATTTGGATTTAGTAATGAGGTCCCGTTGGTTACCCTTCGGGTTTGGAATCTTAAAAACAAGCATAGCTGACACCAATCTTGCTAAGAGGTACCTAATGTGTTACCCACTTACGTAGTAGAATTCAGAAAACCGGTTGCTCTATGTTATATATATGGGCGCTAAACCATTATTGCAATATCCTGTTGAATTTGTATAGATTTAATTTGACAACTTCCTTTCTAATACTTTAAAGAAATGTAACTTCCTGTTTGATTTTAATAATGATTTAATTTTTATATCTTCTCTTTATTTAATTTTAGCATCTGATTATATTGAAATAAGAATTCACTTGACGATTTCCGTTCTACTTAATTATTTTAAATATTTATCTACCGCCCGTGTTAAAAGTAGAAAGATGTATTCTGTTACCTTCCTCTTTAATGTTTGCCGCCATATTTGTGTTATTTTAGTATCCACTGCCAACTTCATGCTTGTCATTTTCTGTGTAGGTAGGTATATAAACCGATGTAATGCAAATTTAAGAGGATTACTATTCTGACTCTCATTCTGATTATCATTATTTTGCTGCTCGTGAAATAAACACCCTGGTAAAGTAAACTTACTCTCTATTATTTCATACTAGCTGACCCGCGCAACTTCGTCTGCGTCACATTTTCCATTAATTCTGCGCTCCTTTTTGACTTAGCTTAATGATATATAGCCTATAGCCTTCCTCGATAAATGGGCTATCTAAAACTGAAATAATTTTTCAAATCGGACCAGTTGTTCCTGAGATTAGCGTGCTCAACCAAACAAACTCTGCTGCTTTATAATATTATAACTCAGAGTCAGAGGTTCTCAGATTTTGTTGTGCAAGGCGTAGCGAACGTTCGACACTCGACTCTCGTGCGCGTACCTGAGAGTTTCTCTGATTTTGTTCAGCAAGGCGTTGTGAACGTTTAGGTGAAGATTCTCCCATACGGCGTATTCTTGCTGCCCGTGCTTGAGAACTATGTTTAGTAAGTTGAGACCTGGCTCTCTTAGGCATTTTCAAATGTATAAGAAAATGTTAATAGCGTGTAATATTCTAGCTCTGAAAAGAACTGTTGTGTAGCCCTGAAAAGAACTGTTGGTTAGCCCTGAAAAGAACTGTTGGTTAGCCCTGAAAATAACTGTTGGTTAGCCCTGAAAAGAACTGTTGGTTAGCCCTGAAAAGAACTGTTGGTTAGCCCTGAAAAGAACTGTTGGTTAGCCCTGAAAATAACTGTTGGTTAGCCCTGAAAAGAACTGTTGGTTAGCCCTGAAAAGAACTGTTGGTTAGCCCTGAAAATAACTGTTGGTCAGCCCTGAAAAGAACTGTTGGTTAGCCCTGAAAATAACTGTTGGTTAGCCCTGAAAAGAACTGTTGGTTAGCCCTGAAAAGAACTGTTGGTTAGCCCTGAAAAGAACTGTTGTTTGGCTCTGAGAAGAACTGTTGTTTAGCTCTGAGAAGAACTTTTGCGTAGGTGTAGTTTTCTAAAAAAAATCGCACGAAAATTATTAGACTTTGCGCACGACCGCTGCGTAGGGAGCCGACCTCGCGTATGAGCCGTGCGTGTACCTTAAGTAGCCTCCACGCTATTCCCGAAGTTGATCGAAGTTGAGCGAATACGATAGTGTAGAAGGGCACTTCGCTTCGCCTCGTGCAACTTCGCTTCGCCCCGGGCGACTTCCAGTTGTTGTCGGTTTTTGCGCCCGAGTCAAAGGACTCGAAGTTCGAACACGAAGCGTCTGTCCACACTACTCGGCTCACTTCGGTTCGTGTCAGCGATAGTAAATACGCACGTATTTTTATTATGCGAGAGTACACATTGCAACGGCAGTTGCCACATGAACGTTATCCTATCGTATCCTACGTTATCTATCGTGAGGGGAACAGGGGGAACGGGCGACTGAGCTCCTCGCGATGTTGCTCGAGTGTGTGGACACCTTCGGACTTCGGTCAACTTCGGAGAGCACTTCGCCTCGTGCAACTTCGGAATAGTGTGGAGGACACTTTACATTACTCATAGATCTAAACTCCCTTCCCGCACGCGCACCCTCGCCTTGGTGACGTCCACTTCGCAACGGGCCGTGCAGCAGAAATCGTAATATTTTAATTTCGCCATAACTTCAAAACCAAATGTCCGATTTTGATCATTCAAAGACCAAATATCGTCTACATAAACTGTACTTAGTGATAAAATACTTTATTTTGATAAGGATTAATAGCATGAGTAAAATAAACGCGTTTAAATTTAGTCCAAAAAAAAATCAAGAGTTTTAAGTAAAAAAGTGGTTGTTGTGCCTCACTCGACATCGATAGGTATAGTGTGTCGCGGACTTTTTTGTAGATATTTATAAGATCTACAATTAATTAGAACAATTTATGGTTCTATCTTTTATAGTTTAGGCAGCGTACGCAAAATAAGTAACTTTTCTGGTTGATTTTTACACCTTGTGTCCGAAAAACTCAAATATCTTACGGAACCCTATTTTTTTCCAAAATAAAATATAGCCTATGTTACTCGTGGATAATGTAGCTTTCGAATGGTGAAAGAATTTTTAAAATCGGTCCAGTAGTTTTTGAGCCTATTCATTACAATCAAACAAACAAACAAACAAACAAACAAAGTTTTCCTCTTTATAATATTAGTGTAGACAACGTTTTCCTGTGCATTTATTGTTCTACTTGTGTGACCTTGACAACGATCGGCGATCAAACGCCGACATATACCTACTGGTACTCTGTGACTAGTTACACTGGAAGCTTGCACAAATAAGAGAATGGCTAGGCAGATTTATAGATGATCAAGCGAATCGGGAATGCCTTACCTACCATTGTGTAATAATAATTATGCGATTTTTACATACGAATATGCAGAAAAGTTGCATATGTAAGGAAGCAATATTAAATTACCCACATAAGAGCATAAAGAAATTGTTACAAGGAAGATAATATTATATAAGCATATTCATACCAAAGTTTGCGCAAAGACGTCCCATAAATAACTCAGTGAGTGTAGCAGTGAATAATTTGAGTAAAACTTTCCTTACTACCTTGACAAACTTACTCTTAACTGTTACTAAATTTAACACCAGAAGCGCCTGTGGTTTATTAAAACAGCCTCACACGGTCTACACTATGGTAAAATGTTCGTACCGGCGAAGTAACGAGGAATTTTCCGCAACGAAAAATGTTTTTTTTTTGTGATCTTCTAGCCTTCAGTTTACATTTTTTATTTATTTCTCAGACTTTTGGTGCATTTAACTTAAGAAACTTAGGAAACAGCTGTTTTTTTTTTCAAGATTTGTAATAATAAAAGGTACCTATATAATTCAAAACTGGCCTAGTGCAAATCAGACTCGCAAACGAAAGGTTTCATACCTTTTATTTTTTTGTTATCCTAAGTTCATAGTTGTTAATTAGGGGAAAAAACACGCACATTTGAATGGACAGCGGGGTTAGTTAGAGGATTTTCATGGCTACGGACGGATCCCTAAAATTTACGTTGTATCATGTTGCGGATCATTTCCATAGTGCCCAGCGGGTTTAAAAAGGCCACTTTAACGGAATCATCCATATTTATTTTGATCTCCAACTAAGAATACATACATATAACATAAGACACAGTGATACAGAATCATTACATTAACCACACAATAATCTGTCAAATTTCATTTTCATCTTTATAGCTAATGCATTAGGTTCTAGATTTGTTTGGAAAAAAAATAACACTGACGGGTAGCGTGATGTGGTTTCTGATTCTGCTAAAGTGGCCATTTTAGACCCCCTGATTACTATCTTCTAAATACATTTAAAAATGTAAAGCAGGTTCTTGACGAGAAAATTAAAATGAACATTTTCGGAAATAACAAAAAATCCATAAATAAATCAAATGTGAACCTCGTTAATACTCCGGCGTTTGATTGCCACCGGATGTCATTTTCGCATTAAAAACAATAACAATTCCGCACAGGATCTCTCTTCACGCCATTTTAAATCGTTCAGTTACGTCACCGCGCACCGGCCGTGAAATTTACGACAGAAGATAAATCGTTCAAATACATTAGCCTAGATCCCAAACGATTAAAGTAATATTAATGGCCAGTGCTAAAAAATAAACCAATTCTGTAGAAAAATAGAACGTAATTGCTAAGGTCCTCATCAAAGCAGTTTTTGATTGGTCTCCAAAAAAAAAAGTTTAATCTAATAAAAATTCCGAACTATCCAGATTTAAGCTAAAATATATATTGTGACAGATATTAATTGGTTTAGTAATTAATACGTCATTTGCAGAATATCTTCTCAGACATTTATAATGCCTGCCTTTAATGTTGATGCCTAATTAATTAAATTATAATAACCAATTACGAAACTGACAATTTAGTGGAAACGAAGAAACGATTTATTAGATCGATCGTAATAAGGAGATAAGATTCGGAAAAAACGGCCAAAGGTTTTCTGACGAATGAATAGTCAGATTTACCTTTAATTTTGTTTCCAGCAGGCTCTGTTTACATGTACATAGATATGGAAGAGTGGGGTCTTCCGTTACAGGTATTTAAATAAGCTATACTTAAAAGAAGGACTCCACAAAATACTTGTTAAACCTGTTGTTTTTGAAATAAAACTATTTAAAACGATTGAGACCAACTCCAGTCTTGCCAAGAAGTACTGTGTTACCCAGATATCGGGTTGTGGAGGTTTGGTAGGCAGCTGCTCTACTCTACGTAAAATACTGATATAGTTGGAAAAAGACTATGCAGACGATGATGATGGTTCAGTAAGATTGATGGACAAACTTTGTAGGAAAACAAAACACGGTTTTCACTAATAGAAAAATATACCTAAATGAGAAAGGCTTGTTTAGGTATATTATATTGTAACCGCGCATAAGCCCGAGTGCGTAAATAATTTAGTAGATTAAAAGAATTCTGTTTATACAATCCTAGACTAATCTCTTTACTAGTATATTTTTCTATCTTAGCAAAGAGCTGTTACCTACGTAAATCAGAAAAATATTCCATGTACAAGACATATTATTATTATGTAAGAGATAATTTTTATTCTCTGTTATAAAACTTACTTTAACTTTAAAGCTATGATGATTTTTTATATATTTCTTTTCTCTTACTCGGTTTATCGCAGTTTTTTTTTTTATTACCACTACACATCCCCTGTTAATTACTAAAATATAATTGTATAGTTTACTAAGCCAAATATCTACAAGGTCTTTGCTTAATATCACTGCTACCTTTAATAAATACATTGTTAATGACGCCCGCGGCTTCGCCCGCTTGCCTATTAAACTAAAATATTTCAGTGACTTAAATTAAACCTTCCTCAAGAACCCTCTATCCAATGTTGAAAACAGCATGAAAATCGGTGCAGCAGTTTTTGAGTTTATCGCGAACAAACAAACAGGCAGACGCGGCGAAGGAATTTGTTTTAAAGTATGTAGTGATTTATGGAAAAACGGATACAGATTACACACGCACCAATCAAAATGTTCAATAAATATTTAGCAGACTTATTAATACTGTCGGGGTTTAACAATAAGCGTCATACCCACAATAATGAGCTGATCTTAATTAACTTCCAGTATTTGATGTGAACAAAATAATACCCAGTGCCAATAAGTTTACATCCATTTATTTTATATTGATACATTTATTTCAATAAAGGCGAAACATTTTATTTCAATAAAGGCGAATATTGCTTCAAACAATTACCTACCAGTTGACAGCAATGCGGGGGAACTTTTCGGCGCCACATTTTATCGTTTTATCTTTCTACTATTAGAAGAACGTCGTCGTTACTCAATCACGCCAGAACGGCTGCACGGATCTGGATAAAATTTGGCAGAGAGATAAATTAAATCTGGAATCTTTCTATTTATGTTGCCTCGGGAAAATTTCCGACATTCACGAGGGCGAAGCCGTTGGCAGAATCAATTGTATCATAAAACCACCATTGACCATCATTAAAAAAAAAGTTCAGTCAACCCTATACTCAAATTATTTATATTTACGTAACGTGTCCGTGTTTGGGTCACGGAAGTTCATATGTATACCGAATTTCAAAAGAATTCGTCCAGTAGATCTGGAGAAAACTGACTGTGACAGACGGACAGACAGACAGACAGACCTATAAGGATTACGTTTTTCATGAATGTTTGCAACACCTTAAAATCTTTAAAAAAAAAATTTTGGCTGTGGTATTTCTGTGAAAGTGAGAGTATAAATTGTGGCAATCACTTCTTATAACCGTTCAATCACAAACCTTCATCAACAATATTTAGTTACATTATATCCGTAAGCAATTCGCAATAGATAATATGCGAGGACTTGATATTTCAATTAGGTACCTACTATGGACGTCTGGAGTACCTATCTGACAAAACAGACCGATAATTTCACCGAAATAATGAGATTTCAATAGAAATGTCTCGCTTCGGGCAAAATAATATGTCCATGAATTAGCGACATATTGTTTTGAAAACCACAATAGTTAAATTCTTTTTTAATTGTCTATCTAATATAAAATACAATTGGCTGTATAATTTTAAATTTAATAAAAAGAGTAGTATTCATTTTACAACCTTTAACACCATCTGTCGACGACATCTGTAACTAAAACTCCAAACCAGCCGCAGTATAAAAAATTCAATGGCAACCAAGTCCCATTTCCCAATTAAATTTATTTGTCCCCAGATTGTAGTAGTCGTTCCACTTTCCGTTTACAACCCCCTACTTATCTTTTTCATGAAAATTTAGGCAACGTAACCCGGGGGTTGCGTAACAATTGTTCTGATTGTTAAGATACCAAGACATTTTGGCCAGAAATGATTCCGCGTCAAAACCACTGTGCGGCGTGGAAGATTTTTCTTTCTTATAACATCAATGGGAAGGAAGTAATCGCGAAGATGGTCGTTCACAGATTGACGAGGGGGAAATAAACGAAATTATGTAAGAAGGTTATTTGTAATGTTATTACTTATTATGCACTTGGGGTGTAATTTATTTTTATGACTTTGTGCGTTCTTTGTTGGCTTTCTTACACGCTTTTGGTTGATATTATGATAAAAGTCATTTTTTTTTTTTAATATACTACCTACGTTTTTAAATTCGTGTTGAGTAAGATGATGCCTAAATTATAGCTCAAACTCAATTAAAAGGTTGGCAGAAAAAGTTTTTACACTCTAAAATAACCAAAACACTCTGTACAAATCTTATTTATTTCGGCTACAGCTGGATCAAATGCTTGATGAGAATCTTTACAATAACAATTTATTTTACGCAGTACCTACTACTTATAGGCGAGAACGAAACGTACATTAGTCCCGCGATAATCGTCTGTGTGGGACACCGAACAAAAACAAAGTAAACGAGGGAAAGTTTTTGCGTGGCCGACACCAAAGCAACGCGTTCAGAATTTCCCCCATTAATTTTGTCCACGGAAATCGTTTGACAGACCAGTGGGCATGTCATGAACCTATTATACCTATTTAGACATAACACTGACCCTTTTTATGGTGGACGTAAGAACTAAACTATAAGGGTTATTTCAGTTTTTCAATAGCGAAATGAACTACTTTATTACAACGTGTAACAGAATTACCGCCATACATCTTAAGAAGTCATAGGCTCATCATCATGAGCAACTTTTACTACGGGATCAACCCTGAAATGGATAAAAGAAATCAGCCGCTCAGAACATTATTATGGCGTGTTATATGAATGTACCTATGGGGCAGTCGATTTATTTTTTCGCGATTTCAGTGTTGGTTTCAATGTGAAAGTTGTTCATAATGATAAGAGAAAATACTCACGAATGCAACTCGAGTCCTCGGGTCTCATAGTGAAAGTTGTTGATAATGATGAGAGAAAATAACTACGAATGTAACTCGAGTCCTCGGGTCTCATAGTGAAAGTTGTTGATAATGATGAGAGAAAATAACTACGAATGTAACTCGAGTCCTCGGGTCTCATAGTGAAAGTTGTTCATAATGATGAGAGAAAATAATCACTGATGTAGCTCGAGTCCTCGGGTCCCAGAGTGAAAGTTGTTCATAATGATGAGAGAAAATAATCACGAATGTAACTCGAGGCCTCGGGTCCCACAGTGAAAGTTGTTCATAATGACGATTGAAAATACTCACGAATGTAACTCGAGTCCTCGGGCCCCATAGTGAAAGATGTTCATAATGATGAGAGAAAATAATCACGAATGTAACTCGAGGCCTCGGGTCCCACAGTGAAAGTTGTTCATAATGACGATTGAAAATACTCACGAATGTAACTCGAGTCCTCGGGTCCCATAGTGAAAGTTGTTCATAATGATAAGAGAAAATAATTACGAATGTAACTGGAGTCCTCGGGTCCCATAGTAAAAGTTGTTCATAATGATGAGAGAAAATAATTACGAATGTAACTCGAGTCCTCGGGACCCATAGTGAAAGTTTTTCATAATGATGAGAGAAAAGGATCACGAATGTAACTCGAGCTGAAAATACTAACCTCAATCTAAAAGAGTAAGAGCGCAAATTTAAAGATCACCAGTTTCAAACTCGTCGAAATATAAGTTAGAAAACATTGTCGAATTTCAACATCGATTGATTGCCTTTGGAATCACAAAAATGTCCACACGACTGGGGACTATCTATTTTATAAGCCAAAAAAGCCCATGTTCTGTGATGGATGAATAAAGTTTATAAATATCTGAATACCGGATACCCAACCATACACCGAAAATGTTTTGGAAATGATTTTACTGTGCGTGGAATTCCCTGCCGGAGTCTGTGTTTCCCGTTGACTACAATCTGGGGCCTTTATGATAAGAGTGGGTTACTTCTAGGGATGCGTGCTCCGTCAGCAATCACGTCTTTGGTTTCCATCAGAATGCCAGTCTACTAATTTTCACATTCGCATAGCATTCGCATCTCAATCGCAATCTGCCAAAAAATTATGAAAATAAAGCTTGTTTGACAGTTTGCGATTGGCATGCGAAAGCGAAAGTTGTAGTTTGTAGAATTGACCGTCAGGTGAAATTGTGGTCGAACGCGAACCTATCAATAATAATGATAAAAAAAGCAATACCTAAGCGTTCTAGAAACTGCACCTAGAGACAAACAGTGTTCGGTTTTAGGCGAAGTGGGGTTTGACAAACCTCTAAATGATATGTCTAATACTCACTAGTTCTTCTTTGAATTAAGCCTGTCACAAAAATGTTATCTTCTACAAAGAAAACTAAATTCCTGGGTTACTGACACTATAGTAAATGGATGGCAAGTGTTCGCGATCCACTTATAAACGACAAAAAAATATTCACTCCCACAGATAAGGGCGACGATACAATACGACAGAAAATTTTCATAAAAATTGCTCCGTCCGAAATTGTTTTGAAATAGGTCTACAATTTCAGGATGCTTTTGCTATTATAGTCAAAAGATAATACAAGTTAAAGATCTTACAGACAAGTTTAACGCGAAAATACAACTAGGTACGAGTTTTCATTAAAAAAAAACATCTATTTATCTATACTTAATATTATAAAGCTGAAGAGTTTGTTGTCTTGTTTGAACGCGCTAATTTCACGAGCTGCTGGTCCGATTTAAAAATATCTTTCAGTGTTAGATAGCCCATTTATCGAGGAAGGTATACAGGGAAATTGAAAAAATACCCGAAACCTCTTAGGCAGTGAAAGTACACATGATTATAAGCAACTTTTGTTTTGGTAAAACTCCGAAATCTCGAAAAAAATATCAGCTGTTTCATACATTTTCATTGGCTAAATACTGCATTTTGTATGAAACAGCTGATATTTTTTTCGAGATTTCGGAGTTTTACCAAAACAAAAGTTGCTTATAATCATGTGTACTTTCACTGCCTAAGAGGTTTCGGGTATTTTTTCAATTTCCCTGTATATCACACTAAGACAAATAAGAGTGGAGCATTAATGGAAATTGTGACGCAGACGAAGTTGTGCGGGTTACCTAGTCCGTATACAATATTCATTTTGGAACAATAATAATTCTGAAAGCTCTTTGTCGCATTTACACATAAAAAGCGTTATCTTTATGCTACAATATCAAAAGGCATCGAACTGAAAAAGGGTCGAGTCTTGAAAGCTACGGATGACCGTTTTGTAATTAAATTGTCACGGCTACGTGTCATTGTAATCTAGGATCAATTTTATATTATAAAAGGAAAGAGGTGAAAAGGAACAGCAGTGCGATTTTACAGTGCGATTCTGTAAACATGTCGAAGTGAACACTTAGCCGAAGTGAACGACAAGTGAGCTGTCAAACCATACAAACAAGATGGCATGACAGCTCATTTGTCACTCCACTTTAGTGATCACGGTGAGATTTCGACAGAATCGACCGGCTGTTGATATCTCACCTCGTTCACTTAGGTTGAGTGAACAACAAGTAAGCTGTCATTCCATCTTGTTTAAATGGTTTGACAACTCACTTCGTGATCACTACACCCACGCTCTAACTTCGACATGTTTACAGAATCAACCGGCTGTAAACAAGTCGAAGTGAAAGCGTGGGTGGGTGCGTGAGTGGTCACTCCGAGTAATCTATATGGAATGACAGCTCACTACGTGATCACTTCACCCACGCCTTCACTTCGACGTGTTAATAGAATCGCCCGGCTGGAGATTATTGATTGTTAGAAGTCACACTTTCAAAAATCTAAAAAAAAAAAAAAAAATAGCGTGACTTACTTAGGTAGCTAATTAAAAACTACTGCAAAACTCAATCAATACGAATGAATGAGTTAGAATGAATAAACTCAAATCAAATCAAAAACATTTTATATCAAACTAGCTGACCCACGCAACTTCCTCAGCGTCACATTTTCCAGTAATGCTCGGCTCCTTTTAGTCTTAGCGTGATGATATATAGCATATATCCTTTCTCGATACATGAGCTATCTAATACTGAAATAATTTTTCAAATCGTACCAGTACTTCCTGAGATTACCCCCTACATACAAACTTTTTTTCTTACAAACAAATGTTACCTCTTTATAATATTAGTATAGATTAGTAATTAGTAAAGACAAATATTTACAGGTACTTTCAAATAATTCAAAAGTGCCTGTAAACGTGTAAGCTATGAAACTTGTAATGCTAGTTACACGTTTCAAAATGTAAATCTTTGTGTAAAAATACTCCACAGACACCCTTTTAAATCAGTTAATCGTTACAAAGTAATGTTTATATTAATTTTAAAATTATTAATGCTTGAATTTCATATAAAGAAATAGGTTCTATACAATGAAAATGCTATGCTGTACATTGCTATCTTATTACGAGATAGTTAAAGGTTTATCCAACACTATTGAAATACACATCAGCCGGTTCTGTAAAAGCGCATGTAGCGCTTGAAAAATTAAGTAAACTGTCAACCTTTTTTGAATGGACGGACAGCTCACCTTTTTGTGTTCACAGAAAATACCGGAATCTACCACCACATTGCACCACACGTAAAACCGAACGCGAGTATGTAAGTAAATTAATAATTAACCAATCAATAACAGTTTAATGCCATTCGGTAATCTGATACCGATTTCTACATGAATGTTTTACATTTATAAAAATGCAACGGTGTCCAATTTTACTATTCATATTTATCGATTCTAGCCACATGCCACAAGCGAACTAGGCAAAAGTAGCCATTACACCAGGAACTGGCGACGTGATAATTCCAAAAGGAGATGGCAATACGAGCTGGACTCTGGTTTAGTCTACCTGTACTGTACTCAATTTTACGGGTTTTATCGTAATAGAGTATCGACTCTAACATAGATCAACCAAATTTAATTGGCTATTAAATGAATAACATACTGTTGTGCCCTAAGGACCTATACACCTGCATTTTGAGGATGTAATGAACGCCTCTAAAGTTGTTATTAATAGAAACAAGCTTTCAAAAGGTGCATTCACACCGCAGTTACTTTTTGTGGAACAACAAAATGTTACACGATAACATTAGATAACATTCTTCAACATTTTGACTTTTTGTTATTTACGGTGTTGCCACTTACACTTGGAAACGTTGCTCCACAAAAAGTGACTGCAGTGTGGATGCACCTTAACAAACCATCGTCCCAATAAAAAATAGATTTTTCAATAAAAACCTCCTTGAGAAGTCTTTGTATGAAGCATGTTTTACCTAGAAAACCTACAAGTATTTATAGTAACTACGAAATTGCATTGCAAGTACTGCAAAAGAGAAATACAAAGAATCTGCAATACAAGGATAGCAAAATTGCTTTTGTATTTCAGTATAGTTCAACGTAACATAACTTACAATAAATTCGTAAGAAAACACACGTCATACTACACTGTCCTTTACAAGATGGCTGCCAAACTTATAAACATATTTTTTCTTCTAATAATAAATATAGCCTTTGTTAGGTCAGGGTTAATGCAGCATTCTATGGAGAAAGAATTTTTGAAATTGGTCCAGTAGTTTTTGAGTGTATTCGTTACAAACAAACAAATCTTTTTTAATGAAGAAAACAAAAACGAAATGTGTATTTACCAAATAAAACTGCCTAGCCTTTTTCCCAACTATATTAAGGTCGGATTCCAGTCCCGTCGTATAAAGCTAAATACCAGTAATTTACATGAAGCGACTCCTTATCTGGCGTCCACAACCCAGGTAAATGCTGACATGATAGTCCTTGGCAAGACTCTCTTTTAGTTAACCGTAACGACTGATAAAGATCTACATGTGACAGCCGAGACCATAGATATTTTATATTTCTTTGGCCGAGACAAACGGCTGAAAGCACTGAGAACTGTCTCGGTATGAAATGCATTACACCCAATGGTACGACCTCAGCAACAAGCTCTGCTTAACCTCGAAGATCGAACCGTGCCACTGTTATAAGGAGAAGATGGTATCGGGATTTGTTTTTCTTAGCTATTTATGCCCCTCACTGTACCAACATAGCTACTATTTGTGTTAGAGGCCAAACTAATAGTGCAGTGCCACATTGTTGACCACTAGTGTTGTGGTTCTGCCTCTAGTTATTAGTTAACAAGGAGGACTGACTGGTCCATTAATAAGCGGTGTGCCAAGACAGAGGGTGCTGGACTTGCGAGATATGTCACTTGACCAATGCGGTCACACGTAGGCTGCGTCGATGGCCTATATTATTTGTTTGAAAAGGTATACTTGGAAGTATCAGTCTAATTATGAACATTATTACAGTCATGAAAATTTACACTATGGATGCGTATAGGTATTTTATATGCTGAGAAGTACTACAACTGGAGTGAAGCCATGAGAATTAGCTAATTCTAAAAGTTTATCCTAAAATATGACAAATAAATAACGGTTAATATAATAACGTTAAATAAATATATGAAAGTTGGCTGTAATGTTTCATTATAATTCCGTGTGTCTATAAGTAGGCTGTATCTCATTCACCGTAATAGTTGAATAGACGAATACAAATAAAAATTGTAGGAACTAACAGAAACGTCATTATTAACGTTATTGGTACGAAACCTTTCGTGAGCGATTCCAATTCGCACTTGGCCGATTTTATAACATGTTTGAAAACAAAAACTATTGGTAACTTTTTTTAATTTACATCGATCTTACAAATCAGGCTCATATATGTAGATTCTTTTGTTGTTCTATGCAAAATACGGGTCTTAGGGCTCGCTTTTAGGTCGTGAATTGCTTGTTACATAGCTTAGGAACACAAAAGGAGCAGTCACGGTTAGAAAATTAGATCCTTGGAGAGATCCTCGGTACGTAGGTAAACGATGACGTTGTAAAGCGATTTGTTTAAATAATATTTAGGTATATTGTTAAAAGGAAGGAAGGCCCACAAGGAAGGAAGGAACCGGTCGTTGTGGCGACGCTTGGGGGAGGCCTATGTGGAGCAGTGGACGTCTTTCGGCTGAGATGATGATGATGATATTGTTAAATCCAATGATTCAGTCAATGTAATACCGGCCTAGTGCGAGTCGGACTCGCACACGAAGGGTTCCGTAACATAAACATTAATTTTTAGTTTTTTGTTGTTATGGCGGCAATAGAAATACACAATATGTGAAAATTTCAACTTACTACCTTTAAGGGTTTTGAGATACAGCCCGCTGACAGATGGACAGACGGACGGACGGACGGACAGCGGAAGCTTAGTAATAGTGTTCCGTTGGTTACCCTTTGGGTACGGAAACCTAAAATACGTATTCCGAATAACTCTATCTACGTATTTGTAATTTCAAATATTTGTCGTACTCTTATCAATATTTAAATTCCTAAATATTACAAAAACTAAACTGAATATCAACACTGTCACCTAAAATATATTGAACATTTTCATCGAAACATTCCTAACATTTTCACAACGGACAAAAAATCAGTACAAATCCTACTACCTACTAACATTAGTATATGTATCTAGATGTGAAAATTTGGAAAGGATGGGATGGATATTTGTTTGTTACTCTTTTACGCAAAAACGCAGAACGGATTAACGAAACTTTACAATAATATAGTTGACACATAGGATATCCATACCTTTAAATGAGAAAGATAAGGAACTCTGTCTAACTATAATAATATGTTTTAACTCTTCCCGTCTCACCGGATTTTGATAAACTTTGGCAAACGGAGGTTGTCCTGGAATAAGTAATAATAGTACATTGTTATCCAGGGGTGAGTATAATCTAGTTTTATAGTGCGAGGGACTAAATAAATTTTCACCCGAGGTTAACACTGTGCTGAGGGGCCCGAAAGGGCCGACGCCTGTCGGAGTTGCGGGTCTATTCGAAAGAGATATGGGTTTTAGTCAGTAGAAGTCTGACACTCCCTCTCGCTTCGCCCGGAGCGGGAGAAGCTATTGGACGATTTCCCATTCCTAAAAAAAAAATACAAATCCCTGCTATACGAAAGTATAGACAAAGCTCTAAAAAAACCGGGCCAAGTGCGAGTCGGACTCGCGCACCGAGGGTTCCGTACAAACCAGTAGGTATTATATTATAAGCAGAAGTTGCGATTTACGATTTATGATGTATTAAAAAAAAACTACTTACTAGATCTCGTTGCTACGTACTTAATAATTCGCCACCAGAGCTACGAGTTCCAGCTAGTAGCGTAAATCTAAGAATAGCTATCAAGTATCGACATAGTAGACTCGCCACATGATCGATTATGCGGAACCTAATCGATCCTCCCGATTAGACGTAACAAAAGGGATGAGCTCAACTTCGTTCACGGTCACTGGGCAAATTGACAGCGGGTACAATGTACAAACTTTACGTTTTTTAACCGAATTTTATGTCAGCACTTTCAAAAGAATTCATCGGATAGTTTATGAGCGAAAATTCACAATCCATAAAGTGGCTGTAACTGAGTAAAGGTTTGTTTGAATCAACTAAATCTATGCTTAAAATTATAAAGCAGAAGAGTTTGTTTGTTTGTTTGGTTGAACGCACTAATCTCAGGAACTGCTGGTCCGATTTGAAAAATTATTTCAGTGTTATATAGCCCATTTATCGAGGAAGGTTATAGGCTATATATCATCACGCTAAGACAAATAAGAGTGGAGCAATAATGGAAAATGTGACGCAGACGAAGTTGCGCGGGTCAGCTAGTAGTAGTTATACTTTAACAGCTTTATACATCAAACTATTGAACCACATGTTTAGTTATAATAAAATTAGCCGATTCTTAATTCAAATTTGAGTTGCAGGGGCTCTAAATAGGCCACTTTATCAGAATCAGAAAACACATCACGCTACTGTAAAATTTTCCCAATCAACCTTAAACCTTCTAAGTTAAGGATAAAGATGAAAATTAAATTTGACAGATGGTTGTGTGGTTAGGTTTATATTATGATCATGCTAAAGTGGCCTTTTTAGATTCCCTGAAGGACAATCTTTAATTAAAATAGAACGCCTAGGCATTTCATTTGAAGAATTTGGAGTCAAAACCTGCTAAGCAGAGGTTAAAAAAACTAAGCAACATTTTTATTTATTTATGAATCTATCTGAATCTGGCCAGAAATCAGAAAGGTTCAAAAGTCTCATACCTCCGGTTTCTAAAAATAAATTATTATCAAGAATTAACGCATCAAGCGACTGTCTGTTGGAAAATCATTCGTTTGACAATTCTTCAACTGAAATTAAAAATAATTCTCGTTTCAAAAGCCGGTCCTAGTCTTTGCATAAAATAATTAGTAGGTACCTACCCGTCGTGTAATGGTAAGCTTTTCTGGTCGGCACTTGTAGTCAAACTGCTACTCTGGCACCAGTCTGACTACAAGGAACGAATTCACTCTCGAATTGAACGTTATAGCCTTAGAATAATAACGCATAGAAACCTAGTACGAGTGCAAAAAGTGAGGCAACTAAAACTTAGCCTAATCCGTCAAACTTAGCCACCAGGCCGTCAGTACTCAATGTCACGTTCCGTCGAACACAGCTCGCTAGTAAATAATTGAAAATGACAGTTTGTTGCGTGAAAGGATGTTATAGCACATCAGGAAAACAAAAAAAATGTGATAAAATAACATTTCACAAATAAGTACTCACATTCTATGCACTATTTTTACGTAAATCGATAAATAAAACAAAATTCTAATAACCTAACTTGTCATAACACGGTGTTGCTATTTGTGAGGAAAAAATACCCACATTGCTTTCATTCATGTTTTTCATTTTTGTAATTTTAAAATACAATACTTACTGTTAATTCATATCAAACCCGATGTTTTAACATTGTTTATAATTATAACCCATCAAGCATTCTAAACGCATTGAACAATATCTCATTCTTTATGCGATTTATTTCCTTTTATTTTGAAATAAATTGAATTATAGCTTCCGAAAAAATATGTCATATTACATGAAAAATCATGTTTACCTTTTCCAGTTCCCAACAACATAAAATACTTGCCTTGATAGCAAAACAGTAATGCGTCTTCCCATATTTTGTGGGTAACGGCTTAGTAATGGTATCACTGAAAGCTATATCTGTGTGCGTTAGAGGAACGTAGACACATTCGGCTCACGCACACAAAGAAAATGAAGTGGACACACGATTTTGCTCGGGTTTTGTTCGAGACGCGGCTTCTATGCGTTATTATTCTAAGGTTATAGCAATTGCTACAAACTCCAAACATAGACTCCACCTACTAGTAGGCGGGTTGCGGTATTGTTCGATGTAGTTTCCGCGGCTCTTTAACTATTTACTCAAAGGGCATTTGAAGGAACTCAGGTGGGTTTTGATTTTTCCAGACGCACTGCAACTTACCATCCGTACCTTGTTGCAATTCCATCACTTCGCACTAAGCGTTTCCAAATGTCTTTTATAATGCGCACAGCAAAGTAGTGGTACTCTCTTCCTGCGTCTGTGTTTCCGAACGCTTACAACCCTAATCTCTTCAAAGTTAGAATGAACTGGCCTTTCTGGGTAAGTTCACTCCATCGTAGACTTTGTCTCTGTCATCTCTGACCAGGACTAGAGTCAAGAGCAAACCCATCTCAATCTATACTAATATTATAAAGCAGAAGAGTTTGTTTGTTTGTTTGTTTGGTTGAACGCGCTAATCTCAAGAACTCCTGATCCGATCTGAAAAATTCTTTCAGTTTTAGATAGCCCATTTATCGAGGAAGGCTTTAGGCTATATCATCTCGCTAAGACAAATAGGAGCGGAGCTTTAATGGAAAATGTGACGCAGACGAAGTTGCGTGGGTCAGCTAGTTCAAATAATAAAAATTAAAAAATACGACAGTTCATCCCGCTCTGCCCAGGGCGGAAGAAGTCATTTGATGACTTTCCTTCCAAACACAATCCATACTTACGCAAAAACACATACCTACAGTGGTACCTAGATTTATACCCCGTAACGATCGTACTGATCAGGCCTAATAATTAACAGCTACAAAGAACGGTTAAAAGGATTTATAGCTTTAATTAGCTCACTTGACAAGCGAGTAAGCGATGGCTGAATGGCGTAATGAGCACAAAGGGATGTACCTAGCCGACAGACAGGCTCTTATCGAGTTTATGGCACCCGTGAGATAAGTAGGTATAGTTATTGGTTGTTTTCTTGTATTTGTAATAAAATATGTATAAAAAGGTATCACTGGCCGCTTTCGTTGAGAATAAAATATCTTTTTTTCTACAATGGATCCCTCAATAATATTCGTGTTATTAACTTTTGCCTATGATTTTGCCAAATTGATCAAAAGCGCGGAAAAGCTAATTAGTTTATTGTTACAAATGTACTGCTACCAGACCTCCACAACCCATTAACTGGATAACCGGCGGCAAAGAGTGCCAATTCCAAATCCATTGACATTAAAAAGTAGCAATCGTATAAATCGATATTTTATTGCTAGCTATCAAGCAGAAACTGACTGACTGATAGATCACGCATAGCCGAAACTACTGGTCGTTGAAAGCTGAAATTTGGCACTAAGAGAGGATTTCCCGAAATTTCCCGAGGATTTCCCGAAGTCGTGGGCGAAAAGCTAGTGTCTATATAGTGTGTATAAGATTCCACTCAGTTTCTGGGGAGAAATTACTGTTACGTTAAAAATAAACCTTTTTTTTTTCTTTTTTTTTAGGGATGGGAAATCATCCAATGACTCCTCCCGCTCTGGGTGCAGCGGGAGGGAGTGTCAGACTTCTACTGACTAAAACCCATCCATGTTCCTTCATTGCCCTTTGTGTTCCGGAGCCACGGTGTCTCTTGCGAATAATCCCGCGACTCCGGCAGGGATATCCCGCGACTCCGGCAGGACGTTAAAAATAAACCTAAGGCAAGTGATGCGATTTGCTGTTTAAGGCTCTATCAATCACAGCAAATTATGCGCGATGCACAAAATTCGTTAATCGATATTTTTTGTTACAAGAACTAAGCAGTCGGTTCAAACCATAAGCACCGCTAAATTGTAATCATTCTTCTTTTCATGGTCGGTCAAACATAAAATCGTTAAAAGTAAAAGTTATTTTACTTCATAACCTTAATGCTGTAGTCGACTTTCGACTGAAATTCGACATAAAGTTTTATTTTATTTTTACTACAGTAATAAATTATGCCCTTTTTAACATTTTACGGCAGTTAACGCTATATCAGTCTGTTCTTCTTTCAGAACACTTTTTTCCCGAAAAAATATCTTTTTTATAACTAACGCATTTTTCTTGCAACTGGCAGGAAAACATTAATGCCAGTGACATTTTGGGTAGGTACTCATTTGGCTATCTATGGTCTAACTAAAATTTATATATAAAAAAAGCTAATTAATATGATTAGGTTGAACTCTCAAAAATATGCTTAGTTAAAATACTGATAACTTAGCATAGTCTAAATTCAAGATCTCTAAAGAACATTTTAATAAAAAACCTCTCCTAATCTGTATTCAAACTAAATACCCATGTATATGGTAAGATTTTTATAAGAATTAACTTGAAATACTCTCTAGAAATCATGTGGTTAAAAAGAAAGTTTTAAAAATTAAACCAAGATTTTAAAACGGAAAAAATGATTACGTAAGTAAGGTAACTTGTATGATTGTTACAAATTGATTCGTTACTAAAAGTCACAGGTATGTCATATGTGATTAGTCAAAAGCTTCCTTTCTGAATATCAGAAACGGCTAATTAGAATGTTATTCTAATTAATCATCTGAACTAATTACAACACTAAAATTGCAAAATCTAAAACGTTACAATCTACTTTAAAAGCTATCTCAAATTTTTGTATGTTTCAAATTCACTCCTTGGTTAGATCCATTAAATGTAAATGAATCAAGAGAGCAATCCCTAAAAATTTTGTTGTCTACTTTATTCAGAAATCTATCAATTAATTTACTGGGATCTTGTTTAAAATAAATTGTATATGTTTGATAACTTATTAAACAAACTTAAATTTGAATAGCAGTCACCCGCAATGAAATAAGTATTAAAATTTTAAAACCGAAACTATTTTTTTTTAGATGTCTACATTTTAAACATAATAAAATATCCTACCATAGTAAATCCCATAATTATTGTGCCGATAAAGATAACTGATAAATAACCTAATAAAAAACATTTTCGTGAATGTTTTTTTCACACTCGTTAAACCTACTTAAAGTATGTATCTGCCTACTCTTTTTCAATGATCTGAAACGTCGTTCAAAAGAATCAGAAGTACGTTTATAACAATAAAAACGCACTTACCAGTTTCCTTAAAAGTTTTATACAAGTAGGTACACCTCAAACTTGGAACACAAAAACAATTTTGTATTCAAAACACAACAGCCAGTCACACAGTTTAAATCACTTTTAACAATGTTTTAAACAAACTTCAAAGATGCCATTTTTTTAAAAAACGACACTATTTTTTCAAAATTTAAGTCACTATACAGTGTATTCTTTTTCAAATTCGGAATATACATATATATATATATATATATATATTTTTTTCAGAGACGTAGTTACGTGAGAATGTCGCGGCTCGATAGTCGAAACAGCCCCTGTCCGCCTACAGGCGCGCTTCGGTATAAACTGGCTTAACAGAAAGGGTGCTAGTATCGCGCATGCGTAAAGCGGCAGATGACATTCATAATAGAGAAATTAAAAATTATATATACTGAAACTTTTAAAATGGTAGACAGACATAGAGAGAAATTAGTAAAAACATGGGAAACATACCTTGAAAATGCAGATACTAGAAATTTATGGGAGTCGAAGAGCGCCAACCTCAACGTTCCGCAAATTCGTCTTAGTTGCGTGAATTTTTATTAAGTTTTAAATCTGTGCGTGACTTTGCTTGCCTTGGTTTAACGTGAAAACTCAACGGCTAATATAATTAAAATTTAACATCAATGACATAATAATGAGCATCATCGAAAAATATATAAACACAACAATTATAGAGAAATTAGTAAAAACATGGGAAACATACCTTGAAAATGCAGATACTAGAAATTTATGGGAGTCGAAGAGCGCCAACCTCAACGTTCCGCAAATTCGTCTTAGTTGCGTGAATTTTTATTAAGTTTTAAATCTGTGCGTGACTTTGCTTGCCTTGGTTTAACGTGAAAACTCAACGGCTAATATAATTAAAATTTAACATCAATGACATAATAATGAGCATCATCGAAAAATATATAAACACAACAATTATCGATAATTTCTCAGACTTCGTTTTAGGTTGTAAGATCTACCAACCCGTCTATATTTTATTAGGTTCCCCAAAATCCGTAGGTACCTAAGAATCGAAACTCTTTCGGGATAACTCGGGTATCTGTCCATCTGTCACAGCCAATTTTCACCGAATTTTACAGGACCGATTCTGTCAAAATTTTGTAGCACGCATACCATCACAGGCATTTTTTTTTTTTTTTTTTTTATGCAAAACGGGTAAACTCTTGGCCTAAATCTCACCTGATGGAAAGTGATGATTAGGCCGAAGATGGAAGCGAGTTTCACCCGGAATCCTCTTACACAGAGGAACTGGCTATCATACCTCTAACTGCCGGAACACAACAATGCTGTTAAGATTGTTGTTATGGCGACAGACTTAGACATGATGGTGGTAGCTTGCCAGGCGGACTTAGAACAAGTCCTACCACCAACCAAACCGAGCAAAAAATTTGCCCCCAAAAAGGCATAGCGTAGCATACATAGTATCACATGCATTGCATAGCTTGCACAGCGTAGAACGCATAGCGTAGCATGCTTAGTGAAACATGCATAATTTTTGCATGCCTAGTGTAGTATGCATTGTGTAGCATGCATAGTGTAACATGCATAATGTTGCATGCCTAGTGTAGCATGCTTAGTGTAACATGCATAGTGTAGCATGCATAGTGTAGCATGCTTAGTGTAACATGCATAGTGTAGCATGAATAATGTAGCATGCAAAATTTAGCATTCACAATGTAGCATGCAAAGTTTAGCATGCATACTATGCATAGTGAAGCATGCATAGTGTACCATGCCTAGAAAATCATGCATAGCGTAGCATGCATAGTGTATCACGTAGAGCATAGTGTAGCATGCAAATTGTGGCATGCATAGCATAGCATGCAAACTGATGCAAATTTTAGCACGCACAGTGTAGCTGCATAGCATAGCATGAACAGGGTAGCATTCCTACTATTCACCAGTGTGCATGATATGCTATGCATGCTACACTATTGCACGTTCCACTGTACCTACGTACATGTTACACTATGCATGCGACGCTGTGCATGCTACACTATGAAATAGCAAACATAAGTATTACATACTCTCAAAAACCAGCCAGTGCGAGTAGGACTCGCGCACAAAGGGATACCACAATCTAAAAAAAAACACGTTAGTCGTAAGGGAGACCCCTTAAATATTTATTTTATTCAGTTTTTAGTATTAGCGGCAACAGAAATACACCATCTGTCAAAATTTCAAGTGTCTAACTATCACGGTTACCTAGTGACAGACAGACAGACGGACGGACAGCGGAGTCTTAGTAATAGGGACCCGTTTTACCTTTTAGGTACGGAACCCTAAAAAAAACAGCCTTTGGGGACGTACTTGCCTACCGAGAGTTCTCCTCATCACAAAACAATTAAAAACTTTATACTTAGGCAAGGTGTAATAAATATAGGTTTATGTATAACAGGTACAGACTGACAGATTTTATATGCTAGTTCTAAGCAATTTCAAAGTTTGAAATCGTTTTATGTGAAACTCGCTTATCCGAGCTAAAATCGGATGCTTATAGCACTTCAGGCTAACATGACGCCTAGATAGTAGTACTTGTATGGAAATTGTCGCATGTCGGTCGTAGCGAACATTATTGGAAAAACTGTACGTGAAAACGTGACCATTCGATGCGTTTTTTGGTGAACACTCATCTGAAAGTTTGAAGATGATAGATAGAAAGAATCTTATTAGAGCAGCATAAAATGAGAACTGATCAAACTACGAGGTTAAGTTACGCTTTCTAAGGTTGGTCTGGGGATGGGTGACCATCCATTACATGAGATACGATATTCTATGTGCCTCGGAAAGCACGTTAAGCTGTTATTCATTTGAACATCTTTGACTGTCGACACGAATAGTCAAAAGCCAGGAAATCTGACACCATTTTTGCTCAAACGGTATCATATTAGTTAGTTACTGAGTTATGGAAGTCAGACAGGTATAGTCACTCCATGTACTACTCGGCTGCATTCGAGATTGGAAACTGACTCCAAAATAATTGGGAAAAATCTAGGCACATTAATTTTACATAAAAAATGGTATTGTGCTTCTACCCATAGGCCAAGATAGCCAGAGCGAGGGGCGGCAAAACACGAGCTCACATTCTCAGATTTCAAATATTTGCGCAAAAGTTGACTGAGAAACTCTTGTACCTACTTGAATAATAAATAAATGTAACCTTTCCGGCTATAAAATTTTCAAACTCGATTCGCCCGATCTTACAACCAGTCACCACATCCGTTAACGCCTGTGACATTGTTGATAGCAAAATGTTGCTTCAGTAAAGGTTATTGCAAAACTACGCAAAATGATAACCTCGAAGTAGGGGCTTTATTATTAGTACTAGAAAATAAATAAACACTGTGCAGAACATTACACGGAATATAAATATTATACGACATTATTGTCACAAGCCATTATATCTGACTCCAGTCTTGCCAAGAAATACCGTGTTATCCAGTTAATGGGTTGTGGAGGTCTGGTAGACAGCCACTCTACGTAAAATACTGGTATTCAGCTGAATCCGGTTTAACTGGAAGCCGACCCCAATTTAATTGGGAAAAGGCTAGGCAGATGATAATTACTGTGACTTTAAACAAGACTTCAGAAATTCTTTCTGAAGTCTTGTTTAAAGTCTTTTTCAAAATCTTGTTTGAAGTCTTGTTTAAAATCTTGTTTGAAGTCTTTTTTAAAATCTTGCTTAAAGTGTTGCTTAAAGTCTTGTTCGAATTCTTTCTTAAATTGTTGCCTGCAATCTTGTTCAAAATCTGAGCTGAGATCTTGTTTCGAATGATGTTTTATCATCGGACAACTACTCATCGTGCTATTTATTCTTATTATTCGGGAATCGCTAACTACGAACTAGAGTTATATTTTGGTTCTGTTCCCGTAATAGTCCAAGCGGGCAAAAGATAGTAAAAATAGCTTTCAGCAAATTAAAATACTTTGATATCAAACCACTTATTAGCTGCTGTCATTGTGACTTCCATGGTGACTGGCGAAAAATATCGGAAGAGTTTTAAATTTCTTCTAAAAAGTATACACATGGGTCAGTGAAAAGGTTAAGGTTCTTTAACAACCTATAGGATATAAGTACACTACTGGTCATATGCCTTTCCATTGCCATTTGGGCGAGTGTAAGGCCGTGTTTTCACCTGCAAGCAGCTCGCATGCAAGTCGTACTTGAATTACATTGCGGGCCATCCGACGTATAATTTGATCAACCGCTCGATCGAGCCTCGCTAATCTATACTAATATTATAAAGAGGTAACATTTGTTTGTAAGTTTGTATGTTTGTAAGTTTGTATGTAGGGGGTAATCTCAGGAACTACGGGTCCGATTTGAAAAATTATTTCAGTGTTAGATAGCCCATTTATCGAGGAAGGTTATAGGCTATATATCATAACGCTAAAACAAATACGAGCGGGGCATTAATGGAAAATGTGAACGAAGTTGCGCGGGTCAGCTAGTATACCATAATAAAAATTTCGTGCGATTTGTTTACAGGCGGGAACGTAGCTTTACGCCATTCAACTTGATCCTCGGCAGCTCTCATTGAGATAGGTACTACTAAACAATTAGCCACGGTACTCTGCATCCCACCTTAGCTTTCTGATTCTTGATAAGTAAATTTAGTTCATGAGTCGTTAGCAGTTGGTGCCTATTGGTACAAGTAATCATCAATCAGCCATGTATACTGAAAATAAGTAGATAGATTTAATAGTGCACAAGAGTGCGCACACAAGTGCACCTCATTATCCTTTACTCTCATAATCTGATGGGACGGCAATCTGACGCGGCAGGGGAGATAAGACGCAGGACCAACGAGAGTTTTACGGGACATGGGGGCCGCACCACCAACTTTCGAACTCCAGGTTGCGATCACGATCACCGGGGATCACCGGTCAGTTCAGCCTAGCTTAGTTAGGTATAATATCCATGTGGGCAAAGTATGCCTTTTGTGCATTTTTCGTTATATTTAACTACCTATTTGGTAGTTTAGATAACATGGTGAAACTCGCTTCCATGTTCGGCCTAATCATCACTTTCCATCAGGTGAGATTTAGGCCAAGAGTTCCCCATTTTGTTTAAAAAAAAAACATGGAATTTGATCAGCCAGGACACCATATTACTATAAACGCCTGAGTAATTTTTGATAGCAAAATGTGTCTTCCACGAGTGTGTTTGCCTATCATACTTTCCAACTACACTTTACTTTTGCTAAGTAATAGTCTATTATGCGTTGAATAAGATCAGTCTTACTTTCATCACAATTATAGAGATTCTAAACTCTTATTTTTTGTGGTATAATTAATCATCAAAACTTAACTAAAATTTTCACATAAGAGTATTTCAAGAGTACCTACCTAATTCAGGATTAGGAGTAGGTAATTATTTTTCATGGAAGGTAGGTGCATTGTTTTAAATGAGAACTGCTTCTGCCATAACAATATGAATGCAAGAAAGAATCTTGATTACCTACCTGATTGAATACCTAAAGATCATCATAACGCAAACAAAGAGCCAATTAAATTGGATTTTAAAACTTGAAAATGACACTGTGATCGCTGCCGTACGGTGGCCGGACAATTTTTTGTACGTATTAATAATGCAAATATCTCTTTTATCCAAACTCATCCAAATACTAATTATTCTTATGAATAATATCTGGGATTCATACTTTAATTTCCGCTGCGGCGATTGTAGGACATTTTGTTGAAATGAGATTTAAATTGCTTTTTGTCGTGCTTTCGCATGATTGGGCTTATCAAGATTTGTGGCAGCGTGCGCAGTATTGAATTGTTAGGAATCATTGCGACTGTAAATTCAACTTAGCTGGCTTTTCTAATTGGTTTTATCAACAGTTTAAATGTAAATAATACAGTTGTTAAGTTCCTAAGGCGGATATTTATCGATTTAACTGAACAATCATTCGAAATTATTGCATGGTAGCTTTTACATACCTGGCAGCTATACATACATCCTATTTCTTACTTTACATTATAATTACCTACCTGCGAAACTATTCTTGTTTGTGATGCTTTTGATGAATATTGGATTATCGATAGCTAGGACCTGGGAACGGTTACCTGCTTTAAGATGCAAGATACACAAAAACAAGTGCGAGTCAGACTCGCCCACTGAGGGTTCCGTGCAATGTTTAGGTACATAATTATATTATTATTGTGGATGGTGTGTGGATTGCATATGTTCATCTACCACGGTCAAATGACAATTGGACCAAGGTAGACGAACATATCTTCTTTTTCTTGTCTCGCCTGGAAAGAGACTTCTTTACAAAAAAAGAAATTTCTCGCCGCACCGAAAACGCCTGGAAGAGCGATTGGTCGATGAAGGCACTCGTGGAAGAAGACCGTCCAATTTGCCATAACACCCAAATTGATGGACATACGCATTCTCCCTATTCTTACATATGACGCTGAAACAGCTCAGCAGAGGTTCCAGCTTGAGGTATACCAGCGAGCAATGGAGCGTAGCATTCTGGGTCCCAGAATGCTACGCCGCCTTAGAAGCACAGTGCTGCGCTCCAAAACACAAATCGCCGACGTCACTCAAAAAGCTGTGACGCTCAAATTGGGACTGGGCCGGACACATCTGCCGGGATGTCAATTCTAACCGAAAAATATCGATTTTTATATCGATTCAAATCGTAAACTGATCAATCGAACTAAAAAAAACTTGACGTTATTTTTTTTCCAAATTTGCCTCTATAAATCCACTTTAATGAACAACAAGAAAGATACTATAATAAATGATCTCTTATCAGTGAAATCAGTTTTTATGTATTCACTGATAATGCATAGGTATATATAAATCCAATTTATGAAAAACAAGAAAGATACTATAATAAATGATCTCTTATCAGTAGCATCAGTTTTTTTGTTGTTCAGAAAATCGAATGGCGATTTTTAAGGGTAAAATATCGATTCACTAGATCGATTCAGTACTGCATATCGATATAAAATATCGATATTTCGAGCCTAATAATCGATTATTCGATTAATCGATCTAAGATCGCTATCCTTATGCCGCATGTCAAACGATTCATGGGCCAAAGCAACCACAATGTGGGTCCCAGAAAGTGTCTGGCGGCATCGCGGCAGACCCAAGCGAAGATGGCGGAACGAGCTTGATGCCTATCGACAAGATTGGTCCACATTAGCCCTGAGCCGGGAAGAATGGAATAAGGAAAGGGAGGCCTTTACCCTGCAGTGGGACAAAATAGGCTAAATAAATAAATAATTTTATTACTTTAAACAAAGACTAAGTACATGTTTTATAATTGAACTAGCTGACCCGGCGGATCGACTGTTCGGCGAACTTCGATCCGCCGAACAGACGATTTTTTTTTTATAAACGTAGCCTAAGTTACTACTTATTACATCAGATAAAATTCAATAAAGGTCCTGTCAAAATCGGTCCAGCCATTTCAGAGATTAGCCGGAACAAACAGACAGACAGACAGACAAAAATTGTAAATAAAATTCATTTTGATATTTATTTACATGTAGTAAAAAACCGTTATTTCAAAATTCGAAACAGACACTCTAATTTTATTTACATGTATAGATTTATAGATGTAAAGATAAAAGTAAAATGTTTAATGTACAGATGTATAGAAAACGTAGCCTAAGTTACTCCGTATTTCGTCAGCTACCTGCCAATAAAAGTCCCGTTAAAATCGGTCCAGCCATTTCAGAGATTAGCCGGAACAAACAGACAGACAGCTACAGACAAAAATTGTAAAAAATGTCATTTTGGTATAAATACCGTATATATATTCAATTACATGTAGTAAAAAACCAATAACATTTCAATAATTATTACAAACAGACACTGCAATTTTATTTAAATGTATGGATGTATAGATTACAAATGTCTAGTTTTCATAATTTTTCCTTTACTTGTTTAGACGATTACTTGCCAAATTATATAGGTAGTTCTAGGTCAACGGAAATTACCCAAATAAATTTGGATTCTCTTGATAGTGTCGAAATAGAGTAGCTTTTTGCGGCATAAAAGCCATATCTTTTTCACGTTAACTTAGAAGAATATTTTTTTCACAACTTCAAAGGACTATATTTCAGTAGGTATATGGTTTTAATTTCAAATCGATATCTCCACGCGTTCTCGAGATAAAGGGTCTTGACAGACAAACGGACGGACGGACGGACAACAAAGTCATCCTATAAGGGTTCCGTATTTTCCTTTTGAGGTACGGAACCGTAAAAAGACGACACACAGCTGAGCACCTTAATTTCAAGATAGTTAAGATAAGTTAATTTCCTTATGTTCGATTCGACCTAGTAACGATTAGCACGTAGTAAGTACTCAGGCACTTAGATAAGATTTAATTGTATTCCGTGAGTAGGTAACCAAGTGATTCGTACTTACTAAGTACGTACTTAACCTGGTACTTAACTGTTATCTCTCAATCCGGAAATCCGGAATGGCATTAAGAACAAATTATTTTCCTTATACGTATTTGATTTTGACCTTTGTTTCATAATTAGAAAACCTCTCGAGTCCAAAGAAGTCGTTGAAAAAATTAAACGTTATTTTGTATTTGAACAGAGGCGTTCGTTTAATCCTTCCTGTCAAAATGTTTTACGGCAATAAAAATATTGAATTCTAAAATACATAGAAGTGAAAAGAAGAAAATTAGATGTCTTCGAAGAGTTACGCCCTTTCCCGTGTATTTTTTTCACTATTATTATTAATATTGAAAAAATTACACGAAAGGGTACGCGTTTGACCACTATCTCACCAGATGGTAAGCGATGATGTGGTCGAAAATGGAGCACGCTTGTCTAGAAGTAACCTATTCAAGTATTCACTCTTAACATAAAGACTCACTCAAATATTAACCCACTTTAAAAAGTTTTTTTACTTTACAATGGTGGTGATATACCACCACTGTAAAGAAAAAAAAAAATATGTGTTTATTTTCTTAAATCTTTACAATTTAGTTGCCGGGGCCTCCCAGAAAGTAATCCGAAGATACTTGTGATGGGATAAACCTCGCTCTTCCTCTATTAATTATCAATTGTTACGTTGTGCTAATTAGGTATACGTTACACATTTTTTTTTATATATAAAAACTAATAAAAAGAAAGGAAAAATTAAAATCGTGTTTATGGCAGTGTGTGAATGTATATTTTGTGTGTATGAGTAGGTGTGTTTGTAGTGGGCTTGTGTATGAGTGAATGAGTGTGGAAGTGTGCTAGTGTTTGTGTGTGTGTATGAATGAGGGTGTGTTGGAGAGTGTGTGTGTGTGTGCGTGAATGTATGTATGTATATGTTTGTGTGTGTATGTGTGTATACATGTCGTTCAACCCATCGTAGCCAAAATGTCCTCCACGGCATCATAATTAAGTGTGAAGAGCCATTCCGTCAACGTCTTCTTACACTCAAACAGCCGTAGTAAAGTAAATAAAACTTTTTAAATATAATAAAGCTTTCTCCTTCCGTCAACCTTCCAGTTAAAATGACCACACTGGTTTAACTGTACAACAAATAACTATCATCTGGCTAGCCTTTCTCAACTGTACGTAATTGGGGTTAGCTTCCAGTCGAACTGAGTTCAGCTTAATAACAGTATTTTACATGTAGCTACTGCCTATCTGACCTACACAACCCAGTAACTGGATATTAACATAGTATGTCTTAACAATACTGGTGTCAGATTTTCTGGCTTCTGAACATCTGCAAAAAGACTGCCAGAGATCTACAAATGATGGCCGAGACCATGGCTTAACATGTTTTTCGAGGCCCGGAGGAGTCTCGATAGGTTAAAATGCTCACCCATCCGCAGATCGACCTCGGCAAGTGTTGCAAGACCTTGAAGATCCTGTGCGGCTGTTATTATTTTGTCTCTAGCTAATTTTAATGTACAACATATTTTTATTCACCTACGTTGGCTCACTGCTGGGCAAAGATTAACAAACAAATATCTTACACAATAAAACGGAAACAATAAAAATAAAACGGAACAGGAAAAAATAATATTCCAAATTTTATATTACCACCTTTGCCAGCATGATTATTATTTTGTTTATATAAAAATGAATCCCTATTTCCCTTGGTCACGCGCGAACGGCTGGTCCGATCCATTTTTTTTTATTGTTGTGCTTGTTATTCTGAGGAGAAGTTTATTTATAAACTAGCTTCTGCCAGCAGCTTCGCCCGCGTGATCCCTAGGGAACACGTTCCCGGGATTAAAAGTAGCTTATGTGCTATTCCAGACTATAATCTATCTTTGTTCTAAATTTCATTAAGATCCGTTAAGCCGTTCTGGCGTGATTGAGTAACAAACAACCAAACTTTCACATTTTCTTTTTTTTTTTTTTCATTTTTTCTATTGATTGTAGCGTGATGCAAAGTATACTATAACCAGCAGGAGTATGAAAAATAATTATACCAAGTTTCGTTAAAATCCGTCGAGTAGTTTTTGTTTCTATAACGGTTATACAGACAGACAGACAAAAATTGTACTGATTGCATTTTTGGCATCAGTATCGATCCCTAATCACCCCCTGATAGTTATTTTAGAAATATATTTCATGTACAGAATTGACCTCTCTACAGATTTATTATAAGTATAGATAGATTAAATAAATAAACACTTTATTGTACACCAAATGAAAAATACATAATAATAGGAAACCTTAAACTATCAAAATATACAATTGGCGGCCTTATCGCATTCCGCGAGAACGGCTGGCCCGATTTCACTAATTCTTTTTTTGTTTTGTTTTTTATTTTCAGGAGAAGGTGACGGTGAAGGTTTTAAGATAAAATCTATTAATAATATTTGAAGCTCCACAGAAAAAATAACGTCAAAAGTGTCCTCGTCTAGATAAAGTCAGGAAGAGACACTGAAAAAATACCTTCCACCCAAAAAGGGCTCGGAGCAACGTAATTCAGTTTTCACCTATCATTCATGCCATATTTTGTAGGTGTGTACCTATATGCTACCTTATTCCCAGGGTTCGTTTGTATCAAAGAGCATTTCATCTGATTTTTGTTTTCTTTTTTTGTACGGAAAAATGTGCACGGTATCGTAGCCTTTATGAATATTTAATTTGATGTTATATTACTTTTATTTCTTCCGAAAGTTACGATGATAAAGAAGGCAGCAATTTCCTTGATGATGTCTGCTTAATCATTCATTATTATAACTGTCTTTGACCTATCTTTGACCCAGATAATTTATCGCTGTTCTCATATTAGGGGAAAAATACCCTCTGAGGGAAATGGGCGTCCGGGTAAACCCCAACAAAGGTCGGGAGACTGATTGCCGTAGTGTTACACATACCTTTTCATTCGGTTTGTGATCAAAGTGTGTTGTTGGCACACAGGTGGTCGGAATTGGCCATCTCTCTTGTATAATCTCTTTGTCACCGATAACGATACTCGTGGGGGCTATCGGGATTAACCATGGGGTAGGTGGTAGTTATGTTATTTGAAATAAAAGCTTTATTCGTTTTTTTCGTTACTACAAACGTATGCGGCGTGATCGTATGACCATCTGTGAACGTTATTGAAGCAAAAAGCAGTGTGAAAGGATCATATGAAGAGGCGTTCTATAGTTTCTACTTATCCCTGCTTATTGGAGAAAGCGGTGAATATACAGTCACGGTAGGTATGTATGTACCAAGTTTTAAAAATTCACAGAAGACAAAGTATAAATAGAAGACTATATACCTGCTTGAATTCAGAATCTATACACGGGGTGAAAATTTACGCAGTATATGTTGCAGTCAACTGCCGTTTAATCGACGGCCTAAATGACATTCAGCCAATGCGTCTAATATAACATTTAATGAACGGACTGGCCGATAGCTTAAGCCGTTCATAAAAAAAACCTAGGCAAAAAAAAATCTTCTCCTTTTTGGCAAGTCGGTTAAAAATATATACTGCCAAACAGAACCTCCTCTTTTTTAAGTCTTTAAAAAAAATTCATCCATTGACTTTACCTACTGCTATGATACAGCTTCTGAACAACAAGGCCTGTCCCAATTTGGAACGATAAGAAATCATTACGAGTCATTAGCGTTTTAATTGCTCCAATTTATTTACTCAAGCTCATTCTCGTTTATTACTTTCTTCTGAGAATTATTGAGCTATTGTAACTAACTGGCCGAAAATGAATATGTATAGTACATTTTTAGAAAACGTTCGGTTCAGTACGGCAACGCTTGCATACGTCGGTCCTTGAATGGGTGACCATAGGTCTACATAAATAAGATTTCTTCCGTGACTGGGGAAGCACGTTAAGCTAGCTAGCTAGCCTCTGGTGCTCTCACTGGGACGTGGGTCGTCTTTTATTTATGCAGTAAATTAATCTATGCATATAAAATTCTTTGTCCTGAATAACTGACTGACAGACCAACTCACAGAATAAGAAAGGATTTTCCGAAATTCTACCCTTAAGAGTCCTATTACATTTTTTTACGGAAATTCATGATTTTTGACGTTGTGATTATCAGCAGCAGTAAGATATTTTAATTATTTTATCCTAAATAACGATAGTGCCAGTCTCTTTCTTGTAAGTTAGAGTTACACATTTTCATTTTTCTTTTCGTGTAATTTACTCTAAATATTTTACGAACTCAGTTTGCAATAAAAAATGTAGGCGATGGAACTTTGACGGTCTAATTCACATTGTTACAATCAATTCTTTTAAAAGCTAAAATTACTAAAAGGTAAGTTGAATGTTTTCCTTGTTTATTGGAGTTCTAGAATTTCTTTAAATTCCTTGAGTTTTCACGGAAAAAAAAGTAAAGAAAGCCTAATTTAAGCCAGAAATGTCTTGATTCAGCGTCCATTATATTCCAAATAAAAACAATTTTATCAAATAAATTAATGTGATATAAAATTTCAATCTACAATGAATACGTTTCATTAGTTTTCATTTGTCAATATAATTAAACAAAATTACAATAAATAAAATTAAAGTACTATATATTCTGCGTCAATTCAGCGCGCGCGCTCCTCAGTCTCGCGCGAGCGCCCAAATAAACTTTAATCCTATTCAGACTACTCCCAACGCAGACCAACGTAACTTCGTTTATTGCAAACGAGCATTTACGATTCGTAATAGGGCTCTTAAAGGGGTGAAAAAGGGGGTCAAAGAACCAGTTTACATTCATACCAGCCTCAAACTGTATTTTGTAGGCTAACCAAGAAGACGTCCCATCGAAAGGCGGCACTTTGAATCCACGTAAAGAAGTTGTAGTAGTTACGGGAGTTGCAATCCCATCTCCAATTTTAAGGTTGCCCAACTCCATCTTCACGTCAGCAATGACGTCATTAAATTTTCTGATCTAAGTTCTGAATTTCAGCATCTGACAGGCGGTTGTCATGCTGAGCCACCTTATCCTTCACTTCCTTCATGTCTTTCTCGAAGGACGCGTGAAGTTCCTTCATGAGGATCTGTTCTTCTGGCGGCGCGCCTGCTCCTCCTTTTCAAGCTTGAGCTGTTGTTCCAAGGGACGGGCCGGTTCTTCCTGTCGGCGGGTCTGTTCCTCCTGTCGTTGGGCCTGCTCCGCCTTGTCAACCGTTAAAGAAAGCCCCAGCGTAGGTACTCCTACGCACATTGTTTAGCAGATAGCCAGTTTTCCTATGGATTTAGCTGTGAATGTGCGCAGGTTGGTCGTTAATTTTTTAATAAGACGGGAGTCGCATTGAGGAATTTTAATGGTACATTTATCTTACATTAAATATTGTTTCACACATACTACCATTGCTGGTGTAGAAATATTAAGTAATAGGACGAATAAAAAACATGCAAATCAAAATAAAATAATAATAAGTAATGATTATGACTAAAAAACAAAGAAAAAAAAAGTCAAAATAAAAATTACAATGTCAGAATAAAAATTACAATGTCAAAATTAAAATGTAAAAATAAATATTACACCGTCAAAATTAAAATTACACCGTCAAAGAATTCATAATAATGTAAGAGTACAAAAGACATGACAAAAAAACTTTTCAAAATGTATGATTCATTGACGGAATAAAAACACACATCCAAGAGCCAAGCAAACATTTTACACTTAAGAGTGTTTATTCCGTCCACTAGCGCCGCCAATCGTTTTTTTTAATTAATTGTGGTAAATTTAAGACACGTGGATAAAAAAAACCACTCTGTAGTGCACTGAAGAAATGTATCTATTATTTTTTGACAGCTATTTTTAATACATAACTCATGGCTAAATAGACAAAACGGCAATTATTGCTAAAAGTGGCCACTTTTAGCAAAAATATCGACTTAGGCAACTATTTATGTTCTAAAGTACAAAACATAACTCTCAAAACATAATAAATACATTTCTTCAGTGCACTACAGAGCGGTTTTTTATCTACGTGTCTTAAATTTACCACAAATAATAAAAAACGATTGGCGGCGCTAGTGGACGGAATACACGCTCTTAAACTTATTTATTGGTAACATTCTTAGGCCAGGTGGTAACTTTTTATAAATTTTAACTGTCATACAACTGGCATTTCTACTGTATACCTAATTGCAATCTCTGAGTAGGTACTAGTAATTTTCTAGCATTTTTTTAAGTCTTTCGGAGACTTGTTCATTCAATAGAAATAGATGAGAATATTTTTTTTTAAATACACAAATTTCAAAAATATACAGACATGGGAGTGGGAGAATTTTCAATTCCTTAAATAATGGCCTGCAATGGTCAAGATATTCTGCTCCACTCGTGGCTCTAATAATTGCAATCTCTGAGTAGGTACTAGTAATTTTCTAGCATTTTTTTTAAGTCTTTCGGAGACTTGTTCATTCAATAGAAATAGATGAGAATATTTTTTTTTAAATACACAAATTTCAAAAATATACAGACATGGGAGTGGGAGAATTTTCAATTCCTTAAATAATGGCCTGCAATGGTCAAGATATTCTGCTCCACTCGTGGCTCTGATAAATTTTTTTTGCACTTTCCACATCCACTGAATTACTCCATATCACTAGGCCGTAACGCAATACTGATGAAACATACCCATGATAAGCATTTACACATAACTTATACATTCCATACAAAACGCGTAACACAGTTCAATCTTACACCTGACACCACCATATTCGTACACTAAGGCAACTCATATCATACTCACATAACACGAAAAAACACTCATCTTCCACTCACAGAAACACACAGATACACACAGATACACACATATAGACACTCAACATACACACTCCACATAGTAATTTTATACTCTTTAAATGTAACGATTAAATTTAAGTTTTTAAATTAAATTTACAACTTTTATTATCCTTCTCACTTATAACTTTTACTATACTTTTTATTTTTATTTTATAACACTAAATAATAATATACTCTTTAGAATAATATCCGATACCTCAGGTTGGCTCTCAATCTCCACAAGGTATATTGTGTCCTAGTTGGCAGTAGAACACTGACTCCTAAGTCACAGGTTTTCCTAGTTTAGGAGTCAGGGTTTCAGCTTTTGTACGCCTTATCTATTGTGAACTCTGCTAGATATTAAGTATATTGTATAAGGATTTGTATGAATAAAGTATTATTATTATTATTATTATTTAGGACTGTTTTTTTACTGGATACTAGTCTTAACTTGCGAAGATTGGATATTAGTCCTTCTGGGTAAGCTCGCTCCATCATAGACTTTGTCTCTGTCATTTCTGACCAAGACTAAGGTCGAGAGCAAAACCATCACAAAAAAAAAAAGGAGAGCATATACAAACTTATCAAGCTTACTGCATACTCTTTCTACATGTTCCTTCCAGTTCAATTTGTCGTCAATTACAATGCCTAAAAATAAAGCTGATGTTTCTGGTTGCAGTTGGTGTTGGTATTACTGACACGTTACATGTTTGAAATTGAACTATTTTGGTTTTCCCTGAAGGTTATTGTCGCCCAGCCATTTTATCACATTAACTAATTAAATTTTTAACCGACTTCCCAAAAAGGAGGAGGTTCTCAATTCGGTTTTTTTATGTTTTTTACCTCATAACTCCGACAATTATGAACCGATTTGAAAAATTCTTGTTTTATCTGAAAGGAACATGATACAATTAAAAACTTTTTACAAAAAAATACAACCGACTTCCAAAAAAAAAAAACACTACAAATTAAAAAATAACTTTAATTTCGGAAGTCGGTGTCAAAATACGAAGAAACTAACAAAAACACCGTAAAAAAGTTTTTAATTGTATCATGTTCTATATCAGTTTTGTTGGAACATATAATCGTTAAAGTTGTATCATCAGCAAATTGAATACAGTCAAATTTTAAACAATTTTTGAGGTCGTAAACATATAATATAAATAATGGTGGACCCAGTACACTTCCCTGCGGGACCCCAGAGCTATTGATTTTTAGTTCTGAGCAATATGTCGTCCTAGTATTATTTTCTATCCTAGACATAACAGTTCTTTGTTGGCGATTAGATAAATAGCTTTTAAGCCAATCATGCGCTTTGCCTCTTATGCCATATTTCTTAATTTATAAGAATTCCATCCATAAGAAAACAATAAATGGCGCGTTCGGAGTGCCATCATCTGACCCTTGATAGAAAATGTTATTTATGAGTTATAAACAAACACGCAATTTTTACTATTGGGTAGCTAATATGATGAAGAATTACTTAAACTAATATTTTTTGTTGATTCCCTCATTTTCGTATGTGCACATTATAAAGTCTTATCTATACCTACTAATATTATCTATACTAATATTATAAAGCAGAGGAGATTGTTTGTTTGTTTGGTTGAACGCGCTAATCTCAGGAACTATCGGCTCGAATTGAAAAATTCTTTTTGCGTTGGATAGTCCATTTATTGAGGAAGGCTATAGGCTATATAACATCACGCTATGACCAATAGGAGCGCAGCAGCAATAAGAAATGTTGCAAGCGGGAAAATAGCTTCCGTTGCGTGCGCTGCGTAAACGGTTTAAGTTACGCAAAAATCAAGTATTACGAAATTATCCCTCTTTAAAACTTCTAAAAAAAAGTCCTGGACAGCATATGTCTATCCCTTTGGGTTAACTCACTATAACCCTTTTTATGGAAATCAAATTTGTTCTAAAAGAATGCCTTGAAGAGTTTATTTATTTGAACGCGCTAATCTCAGGAACCACTGGTCTGACTTCCAAAAATCTTTCAGTGTCAGATAGCCTATTTATTAAGGAAGGTTACAAACTATAAATCATCACGCTACGACAAATAAGAGCGGAGCATTAATATTAAATTTGACGCAGACGAAGTTGCGCGGGTCAGCTAGTACTGTATAAATATTAAAGCCTCCAGTCAGGCTTATACCCTGACCCAGTCGCGAGCAATGTGCACCTTACATAGTCCAACAGTTTTTTTCCAGAACCTTCGAGTATGGAAGCATCTAGAAAGTTCGGGTACATACCGGTCCCGACTGACCAGGTGTCGAAACATCGAGAATGTTCTAGCATAGAAAAGTCTAGAAACATCTTGACCCATTAATTCTACTTCTCGATACCAGATGGCGCTAGTAGTATTAATTTTGGTGCGTACCATCTAAGTTTTTTTTTAAATCTACCCTTTTTGATGGTGAAAATATAGGGTTTGTCAGTTTATATGGTAATTCCGTCATTTTTAAAGTGAGTAGAATGAAATTTAATATTAAAGCTGCTGCGCATGAATAACGTAAAACGTCGTTTTTAGAAATAAAACTCCTAACGGGAGAATTGGGGTGGGAAAAAGTAAAACTGGAAATACAGTCTGGTGGTGGTGTTAAAGTTTGTATAGACGGATCTTAATGCTTGGTCCGATGAAGTTGAAACTCGGCATTAGCAATCTCGAATCTCGATACAATAATACGAAATACGTTTTTGTATTTTTCTAAAAGCAACCGCTGAAGGGTTGTAAAGGGATGATAAAGTTTATAGGGTTATACATTAGTTATTGTTTGCTTCAATTTACTTGGGAATTGGTATAAAACAAGCTAAAAGTAGGATAACTTAAAATCAACGCCCAACGGGGTTAAAAGTGGTAAAACGGATTCTATTAAAAATCTCATTGCACCAATTTTAAATCATAGAACTTGGAACTAATATAACTTATGTATAAATAATAAAGAATTATGTTTAACCACATTTCAAAGAACTCGGTGGAGGTTTCTTACATTTATGTATATGGAAAATTTTTATGATGTTCATGAAGTCATGGTGCAACCCACACCCATGATGTGGGGTCATTATGATTAGTATTGATGGTGAAATCAAACCAATTGAAATAATACTCAAAAATCGAATCAATCACTTTTCTTAAACAACGAACCCTACAGAGAGATCGGAGGGGTTGTTTATGTTCGTAGGTGAAAGTCTCTGCTAAATCTGCGCGGACGAAGTCGCGGGACGGAACGGGAAGTGCTTGTCTAATCTAATCTTCTAATATAAAAATCTCATGACACAGTGTTTGTTATCGAACTCCTCTGAAACAGCTTCACCGATATTTTTTTGTGTACATTCAGTGGATCATTTTTTTATTTATTTGGTAAAACAAAGTTGGCCCGGTCAGCTAGTCTTCTAATATATAAAAACTAGTTGTTACCTGCGGCTTCGCCCGCGTGTCGGTTTTCTCTGTCAGCCGCAACCCATGGGACCCTATTCTAGGGATAAAAAGTTGCCTATGTCTTATTCCAGGCTATAATCTATCCCTGTACCAAATTTGCCACTCCATCAGCACAACGATCTTCTAATTTTATGTTCCTCATTGGTGAAGACAGTTCCCGTCCTGGCAAACTTTGTTGGATGCACTAATGCTTTCAGGCTTCTCTGTCTGCAGCAAACCTGATTGTGCACCCACAGGGATATATTTTCCTATTTCGAGAAAACTTCAGCCTCAATACTGAACGCAACAAAACCAAAACACGCAACTGAAAAATAAACACCAGAACAGGAAATAACGCGACACCGACGTCAGCTATCTTAAAAGGCACACACTACTTGTTCGTATCTAGTTGTAACCCAACGCCACTGTAAAATGGCGCCGACTCCTACTCAAGTACCGGAACACATCAACAACGACGTGACGTACCCTTGATATTTGCTGACGGACTTTCGTGGTTTCCCAGATTAACATACCTTCACTGAAAATCAAACTTTATTTTGCAAGTGACATGGTCTCTTTTTCTTCGGTGCTGGTTCGGTTTGGGTCTTCTTAGTTTAGGTATACTTTACCTATGTACCTAATCTATAATCCCTACTTCCGTAACCGGCTCCCAGGATAAAAGTTGTGTTCGGACTTTTAATGAGCTCTCGACATGGCTCGGTAAACCATATTATGAAAATACATTTTTTTTTAATGTGGGTCCAAGTGTGTATTTATGTTACCGCTTAAGTTGTTAGGATTTATATTAAGGCGTAGGCAACTTCCAGGGGAACCACCTGGATTAATATGTTGACGACATTAATGAAAATCTGTGAAATAATTCCGATTCTTTTTCTAGTCTGTCGCGGCACAGCTGGCGTCGAATATTGGTACTTGCCCCCGTTATAATGCCTTTTCGTACTCTGAATATAAAATTTATTTGTGTACCTAATGTTTTTACAAAATCTATTCGCTTTTACGTGAAAAAGTGACTAACATCCATTCATCGATCCTTACGAACTTCTACATAATTCTAGCCAACTTTTTTGTTAATTTCAAACAATCACTAGAGTCACTAATTTATATTTAATCCTGGGTGGGGAATTAGTGACTCTTGTGAGCACATCATGACCATCTACTTCACCTCTTTAGCAGTAAAAAAAAAACCTTGACCTAATGTAAAATAAAAAATATACTAACAGTTTTCTTTTTCTCACAATATGATTTTATTATTAACCAAAAGTATATACTTACAATTAAATAAAAAAAAACTCCTAACTAAAACTAAAAATAAAACTAACATTATGGCGTCGAAAAATTCATCCGCATCGCTAGCCACTGGTAATGAGCCCAAAAGGCTGGCAGCATTGCCACGTTGTATGGCAATGCTGAATTTCTCAGAATTAAATTAAACAAATATTTTATAAAAATGGTATCGTCTCATAGAACCATAATATACTACACACATAAAGCATATAATATAATATTAAACACCAACACAGAATCAACTCATTTTGAAAGATAAGTAGGTACCAGCCAGATTATACTTAAGAGTCCTATTACATTTTTTACGGAAATTCATGATTTTTGACGCTGTAGTTTTCAGCAGCAGTAAGATATTTTAATTATTTGATCCTGAATAACGATAGTGCCAGTCTCTTTCTTGTAAGTTAGAGTTACACATTTTCATTTTTCTTTTCGTGTAATTTACTATAAATATTTTACGAACGCAGTTTGCAAGAAAACATGTCTGCGATGGAACTTTGACGGTCCAATTCACATTGTTACTATCAATTCTTATAAAAGCTGAAATTACTAATAGGTAAGTTGAATGTTTTACTTGTTTATTGGAGTTCTAGAATTTCATTTAAGTCCTTGAGTTTTCACGGAAAAAAACGTAAAGAAAGCTTAATTTGAGCCAGAAATGTCTTGATTCAGCGTCCATTATATTCCAAATAAATACAATTTTATCAAATAAATTAATATGATATAAAATTTCAATCTACAATGAATACGTTTCATTAGTTTTCGTTTGTCAATATAATAAAACAAAATTACAATAAATAAAATTAAAGTACTATATATTCTGCGTCAATTCAGCGCGCGCGCTCCTCAGTCTCGCGCGAGCGCCCAAATAAACTATAATCCTATTCAGACTAGTAAGTATCAAAATTTTTTCGCGGACTATAGATGTACTCCCAACGCAGACCAACGTAACTTCGTCTATTGCAAACGAGCATTTACGATTCGTAATAGGACTCTTAATTATGGAAAACCATAATTCCGAAAGTCATTATAGGATTACTAGATGACCCAATTTTGTTAAACAAACGCAAACACATTCTACAAATTGTACTCGCGATTCCAAACAGTGGCTTGGGGTCAGCTAATTAGAAAATATCTGATACATGTATGTAATTTGCAATAAAATTATTACGTAGTAATTATTCTATACGTAGTCATTAACGTTTTTGGCTCAATGTCCCGGTTTCATAATGAGAACTGGTTAGAAGGTACAATGCAACGTTAGCATAAATACTAATTAAGGATACAGGACATAAAAACTTATATGTTAAAGCCATACAGCACCCTCGACACGAAGTCTATGCGAAGCAAAAGAAAAAGAAAGAGCTTTCATTTGCTTCGCATAGACTTCGTAACATTTGAAGCGTGAGCATGATGAATACGAAGAAACTAACAAAAACACCGACTTCCGAAATTAAAGTTATTTTTTACTTTGTAGTGTTTTTTTTTTATTTGGATGTTGGTTGTATTTTTTTTTTAGTTTTTTATTTTTCAGTTTTTAGTGGTACCTCATACCTAACAACACCACTGTAAAATTGCAGGAAAGCAAAATACGCAATTACGATCACTTGGTTGACTAAGAGTCCATTAATGAAAACAAAAAAAAATGTATTATAGTGAGTTAATTCACAGCTTACTCCCCACTCTGAAGCCACTTCATTAAATTAACGTGATTGAGTACTTTGAAAAACTCGTACTGAAGTCGTATTCAATCGCGTTATTTAAACAATCCTCCGTTTAGTTGCAGCTAACCAAGATGACAAGCAAAAAACATTACAGCAAGAAGACCTTGGTCCACCAGAGTAAAACCATATTGATGAATCTTAGAAAAATATTTTTTAGTATTTGACTCAGCCTTGAGTACCTACTTTGTGGATTGCAATCAGTCAAATAAATTATTCTATACGTATTGCTCATCTCGGAGAATGGGTGGTACCGTTGATACGGTAAATTGTCTCCCCATGAAGTATTTTATGTTTCCACTGTACAACATAATAGCATTGTTTATATTATTACATGTTTGGATGTTTGCCAGATGTATTTGGTACCTACTACCACTACACTTCAACTGTCTGGGAGAATGGGAAACTGTTCTTAATGCAAGATTGGAACTGCCAAGTGACATATTAGAAAAGTTTGTAATGATAATGTTGGAAGATATAGAAGTTGGACAGTACTTAGCCTAAGTTGGTACAGTAATTAGGGCTAAGACAATAACAAAATCGTTAATCGTACTTGTTTGAGGTTTACATGATCCTTACAATGCGTTTTCGGGTTACCCAAAGGGTAACCGATAGAACCCAATTACTAAAGCCTTCGCTATCCGTCCACCCGTCCGTCTGTCTGTCAGTGGGCTGTATCTCAAGAACCGTAGGAGGTAGACAGTTGAAATTTTCACAGATTGTGTATTTGTATTGCCGCACTATAACAAAATATAATAAATATTAAGGTTTATGGTTCGGAACCCGTCAAGTCAGAGTTAGTGCCCAGTCAGACTAGCACTTGGCTGGTTTTTTCTCTGAATAAATACTCACTATCAAACTTCTTTGGAAAGTTTTTGTTGACTTGCCATTAAAGAAGCCGACTATAGAAATTGACTATCTGTTTTTCTTTTAAACAGAATCAACCCATACTAATATTATTAATGCGAAAGTAACTCTGTCTGTCTGTGTCTTACGCAATCACGCCTACACTACAGAACCGATTTAAATGAAATTTGGCACAGAGATAGTCTAGAGCCTGAGAAATTTTATGCTGGGAGTATGTTCCCCAGGGAACGGACGCGGACGAAGCCGCTGGCAGAAGCTAGTACACGAATTACCATAGACGAAACCCCAAAAGTAATCTTAATGACCTAACTTAATCAAAACTGAAACCCTAGAATCTCGAAACCAAAGACTTCTTAATAATTTTGTATACAACGATGCATTTATTAAGCTCACGATAACGCTACTTCAAAATTGAGGCAACTATGTACCTACTCGTATATTCAAAGTCCGATTCTCCTGAAGTAATATTATTATGAACCGACTCGCTGAAACGAGAAGTTTAGGTAAGTGGGCGAGTTAACGAACTTACTAATAATGTAAGCTTCTATGAATAAAGATTTCTTATAGGATCATTATATTATGATCTTATAGGATTAAATTGTATAGAGATTGATTAATCTAAAAAACCTAATACTACATAACTATATTTACAAATAAATAAAAACTATCGCTTACCATCAGGTGAGATAGGGTCAAACGCGTACTTATCAAAAGTAAAAGTAAAAGTAAAAAAAAAACTCTTAACTAACTGAAACTAAAAATAAATAATCCAACACATGGTGTGGAAAAATTCGTCCGCATCGCTAGCCACTGGTAATGTGCCCAAAAGAATGGCAGCATTGCTACGTTGTATGGTAATGCTAAATGTATAGCAATTTATTAATTATTTTTGATCATATTTCATGTATTGTGTGCTTCATGTTTGTGGTTTATGAAATAAGGACATCTTACTAAATCCATCAATCAATCTCTCATTGACCAAGTAAGGGAGAAAGTGAAAGTTGCACCATATGAGGACATCAACTAAGCTACTACTAAATCTACTAAGTCAACTAAGCTACTACTAAACCTACTAAATCAACTAAGTAGCTGGCAGAAGCATAGTCCGAAACTACTAACAGTAGTAAATAAAACCATTCTTTAAATCCGTAAGGCCCTGTTGGGACAAAGTTGTAGCATCTTACTATTGGTCTTTTCATTTGCAGACGCTGACAGATTACTTATTACCAACTAATACTGTTCAACACTCACTACCAACTCGTTGCCATCAGTCTAATCAGGACCTTATACCTCATTGGCAGGCCCAGGACAATTCCCGGCCACTGTAGGCGCGGGCCTGCGGATGGCGGGCGTTAGGTGGCTGGCCGATCAGGCCCGGATCGACGGCACGTTGTGTTCCAAGCGTGCCTCATAGAGATGTCAGCATAGTAGACGGGGCCGGCTAGGGTCAGTCCCTGCCAGAGTTGCGCAAAGGGCATTTAAAGAATAACGGATGGGTTTTAGTCAGTAAGAGTCTGACACTCCCTTCAGCTCCGCCCAGAGCGGAAGGAGTAATTTGATGATTTCCCACCATTAACAAAAAAAACTTATACCTACTGGCTGACTGCTCTATTACCTCTAAAGAAACCGATCACAAGATTGGGACTACACAAATTAAAACTTTGACTGGTACCTAAGTAAGCCTTCAAACTCTGTATCTTCTAAAATATTTCGAAATTTCACTCGTGGTTTTACGTATAGACCGCAAGCCAGGCTAAAATTTTGTAATTCATTTCCTCCCGGACGATAACTTGTAAAATGGTTAACTTTATCATTGACCTCTGTGAACGTCAGCTGCAATTCGGTGGGTGGTTTAGCAGCCTCCCAAACACCTCGATTTTTTAAATTAATTATATTATTTATTTGTTCATTTATGTACACGCAATATACTTAAAAAGAAAGTTTTGTTCAGAGAAAAGAGCACAAAAGTACTACTTATATCAAAAGAAATTTCATCTCCTCCCGAATGAAAATTGTATCAAACTATAGCTAACCCAATATCTTGCAGAAAAACAAAACGTCAGCTGACTCTAGAGTGGTGGAAAATACGTCAGTCATCTGGTCACACGAATATGTTTTTATTTTTTCATATTTCATAAATTTCCTCCCGATTGAATATTATGTCAGATTGCTAACCCAATATCTTGCAGAAATCAAAACGTCAGCCGGCTGCATCTCGGTGGGAAGCTCGTCAGCTAACGCCCTGAAGGGTGTCCCCTTCTATCGCCTACTTAAATTCACCAGCTGACGAGTTTTCTCTTGGCATCTTGCCGGCTGATGTATTTTACTTCTTATAGGATCATATTAACTATCAGCTGTCAAATTTTTTTTCAGGAGGAAATGACGTGTCTAAAGTTATTCGACTATATGCTTCATATTCCGAATGAAAGTTTAATATAATATAATATTATTATAATAATATAATATAATATCGAAGCTGCGAGCATCTTTTTTTTATGCAAAACGGGGAAACTCTTGGCCCAAATCTCACCTGATGGAAAGTGATGATTAGGCCAAAGATGGAAGCGAGTTTCACCCGGAATCCTCTTATACAGAGGAACTGGCTATCATACCTCTTACTGCCGGAACACAACAATGCTGTTACGGCGACAGACTTAGACATGATGGTGGTAGCTTGCCAGGCGGACTTAGAACAAGTCTTACCATCAACCAAACCGAGCAAAAAATTTGCCTCCGCTGGGAAACGAACCCGGGACCTTTGGGTCTGAATCAGGTGGTATAACCACTAGACCACGGAGGCGGTTAGTGTCCCCTGTTTAGCACCACCCGGGGACCACGTGTAGGGATTCGCTGAAGGGTATTCTCCTACGGACGCGGGTGACTCGGCCCCCAAGCTCTTGTTAAACAACAGTTAGATCTGATACTAGCAAGTTGTAAACTTACTGTGTCATTTACTTACAAGACACGATTGTTAGCTACACTTTGACTATCTCCACACACATCAAAAAAAGTTTGCGATCACTTTGAAAAATCAAAAACTATTTTGTTACGGTAGATTATGTTATGATTTCTTCATCTTTTTAGATTCTTTATTTAAAAATATAAAATTAGAATATAAAACAATAAAACAGTTCAATTATTTTTCCATTTAAAAAGGCTTTCAGTCCTAGCTTACGCTCATTCAGAATTCTGATTAAGTCAATTTAAACGGATTTTAAATAATTTCTCGCGGAAAGTTGTAACTGAAAAAATGCCAAGAGAAATATCGAGGCTTCATGACATGTGTATGTGACATGTATTTATGAAATTGTCAGACCATTCCGAGTAAACCATGGGCACCAATTTGTACTGGTAGATGGTAATGCGCCCGCACATCGAGCTCAACGAGTCAATGCTGTCTCCAAGAAAACGACATCACAAGGTTAGAGTGGCCTGCCGGCTCGCCTGACTTAAACTTAATAAAGCGCGCGTGGAATGCTCTAAAGCGAGTAATTTGGAACCGTCAGCCACGTCCCCAGACAGTGCCAGAGCTCAGCGAAGCTGCTATTCAAGAATGGGACAGGTTACCCCAAGAAATGCTGGATAACTTGATCCTCAGCATGCCCAGGAGGATCTCTGCATGTGTTTGAACCAGGGGAGGACTTATATTATATTAGATATGAACCTTTAATTAATAAATTATTGTTTAAGTTTGTTTAAACAGCCTGTTTCTTTGTATCAATTTCCTGTTGCAATTCAACAACATTCTGATTAATTACTAAATTTTAGTTAATAAAAAATAGTTTTTAAGTAAATTTCAAACAGGGTTTTTCTATTTAAAGAAAACACACAACAAAGATTTTTTTCTTGAGAAATTAAAAAAAAATCAGCTTATATAATAATAATGCTAGTGATCACAAACTTTTTATAATGTGTGTATATTAAATGTCATGTGAGCATAAACATCCTTACAACGTAGTGTTACATTATAAAACGTACCTATCTTCTTGAACCTATCTTATATCTTCTTCTGGCTTTATAATATCGCGCCGCTTTATTAGACAAAGTATTTTTAACAAGGTCAAAAGATAATAATTTCCACTAGCAGCATAAATAATATAATACTTATTATAGGTCTTCTATAGATAGTTAATAGTGAGGCTGCTTTTATATTTTTTTTTTCAAAATTCAAGCATTTATTTCAATGAAACCATTTACAGGCACTTTTGAATTGTCAAGGTCGGTCGGTCCAAAAAAAATGAAGCTATTTGCACGTTCCAAAGCGTAGATCTCTATGGAGAAGAACGCGCAAGAAACTCCACGGACACTCTTTTAAAAATAATATTTTTTTACAAAGATTTATTTACATCGGGTTGAAATTATACATACATGTGAGAACGATGTAAAAGACGAGCAGGATAAAAGCGTCCGGAATAAAAGAGGAACAATTCAAATAAATAATTAAAATCAACCATGGCAGCTGAGAAATGACCAGTCCCGACTGACGGCGCCCGTTCACGAACATGACGCATACGCCAGCACCATTCGGCTCAACCATTTTGAAGGGAGCCAAATGACCAAACGCATACGCCACCATCAGCTAGACTTTTGAGTGTATATGTTCCGATTACATAAAAAATAAAATAGTGATGTGACCCTTGCAAATTAACTCAATGCTTTTGCAGCCCACGGTGAAGAAAATAAGTAGTAAGTTACGGCCTCTGTCCTTCGTTGCTTGGTGTTGGTTTTAGTTTCAACCACTCCATAAAGGTACCTATGCCGTTTTCCGTTAAGATCTTAACTTAACCATTCGAAGACAAGATTCTCCAAAAGTCCTCACACTTCACTCTTATCTTCTTCTTATTAATAAAAAGCTCGCGTCACGGTGTTTGTTATCGAACTCCTTCGAAACGGCTTGAGCGATTTTTATGATTTTGTTTTTTTATAAGTACTCATTAATTAGGTCTTAGAATAGGTCGTAGGCTATTTTTTTTATCTTGGCAAAACAATGTTTACCCGATCATCTGGTACACTATAAAAGTATCGTCTAAAACCGATAATGGTTCATCAACACGTTATGTTCATCTCTGTCGGAATAATTTTCAGAACATTCGGTAGGTAAATTTATTGAAACCAATACAGCTCATTCCTCTTCCATTATAGATCAATTACAGCTATTAACTCAAGAAATAACTACCCAATAGTGAATTACGATACTGCCAAACTATCGAAACTGGCACTTAGTGAACAAACGGCTGAACTTCCATCCATATTCCGACCAGAAATAGGTGAATATTAGAAAACGATTTTCTTAATCCGAGACAACATTAGCCATGAGCTACACGAGCCATGAGCCATGATTCAACTGAGTTCTGTAAAAGAGATTGTAAAAACATTAGTAGATAGATATTTTGCAATTGAAGGTTTGATACGTGATTAGCTCTGGATGGTCGCCAGCGCGTTTTTTTGGAACGAAGTTCCTTATCGCGCGTTGTGAAAGGGGGCTGGACGGAAAAAATTCTCACGAAAAGTTGGCACGATACTTTTTGCTATAGTAAGCTATTGTAAGCCGTGCGGCGCGCGTGCGCATGTTTCTCTGTCTGTCCCTCTCTCTCTCTCTATTATAGAAAGCATGCCAGTATTCAAATTCGTTAGTCAAAGTCGAAGTCAAAGTCGAAGTCGAAGTCAAGGTCAAGGTCAAGGGCAAGGTCAAATACAAGGTCAAGGACAAAGTCAAGGTCAAGAACAAGGTCAAAGTCAAAGTCAAAAATTCACAGGATATTAGATACTTATGTGTTTTTGTTGAATGTATACAAGTTTTTTGTACATAATAAATAAAAGGAACTTCGTTCCATCCGGGTGTCCCTTGACACCTCTCAAGTTTTTTTTTTATCTATTTGTAATTCAACATAATATTATACTTAGGTATGTACCATATTAATATTATGTTTGTCTATACAAAGTAAAAAAAAACTTATTTTTACTTTTGATAGGCACGTATTTGACCACTATCTTACCTGATGGTAAGCAATGATGCGGTCTAGGATGAAGCACTTGCCTAGAAGTAACCTATTCACTCTTAACTTAAAGACTTCCAGGTTGTAGCTATCAGGAAACACAGACTCCGGCAGGGAATTCCACTCCTTTGCTGTAGTTACTATGAATGTGTTCCCAAAACGTTTTGTGCGTGTGGGTGTAGCGGTGGCGCATCGCCCCGTTCGTCTTGTGGTCCGATGATGGAACGAGCTTGGCGGAATTATAAATCATTCTTTCACTGATAAAAAGTTTCTATCCCGAAAATACTTGTATATATAGTAAACATTATATAATCTCGAAATAAGTATATAGTAACGTAATACTACAGCTAAAAACCGGAAAATACACGATTTGTGTAGCTATCCCATTATCTTTGGAAGTACTGTTAAAATTAGGTACCTATGAATATTATTTCACTGATAGAAAGGTAGGTACACTATTGCTTACTATCCCCAGTAATATTGATGAAGGAGGTAATATTTGGAAGAGCTAATGAGATAACAAGATTATTTTACTGATAGAAAGAAACACGTAGAGTGTATTGTCACCCCGGAAAACTGCACAGTTCCTTTGTAATAGCTCACACAAGCGAAGTCACGCCAAAACGTTAGTGTTGTTAATGCGTCTGTTGTGACAACTTTTGTATTGTTGGTTAGTGATTGATACTCTTTGTTAAAGGTCAAAAGACGATGATTGTGACCGGTTACTAGGGGAACCGATCACTTTTCCGATTTTTTTTTTTTTTGTTCGAATTTTATCGAAAACTATTGACCGACGTCTTGTTTGCTATCTGCATTATTTGACGTATTTTTAGATTATCGAAGTATCATGTGTCAAAGGAATTCTTAAGGAAACTACATTTCGCTGATTTAGATAATACCTTTTTGCTTTTGGCCGAAACCTCTTTTGAACTTCGCCAAATGATTTATTTGCAATATTTACACCACACCGAAATAACATTTTTTGTTTCAAATGTATGATCTTCAAAAAATATAAAACAAACTTACTGTTCTTCTGGAGTTTTGGTAAAATATTATCATGCTTTTCGGTACACAATTAAATGAAGATGCTAACCTCTAATAAAGCATAAAAGTCTGCCACTAATTAGTAAATTAATGGTTATGGTCCAAGGTAGCCTAATTGCAAGTCGTAGATCTCCATTATAATAAATATTTATTAGGTCCCGCCACTGATTTCTACAGACTCCATACTGCGCAGACCAACTGAGGTTATTGAACTTGGTCTTATGTCCTTCGGGAATGGGGAATATGCATGCGATTTTTTTATTTGCAAAATAAAACACTTATTAGCTCTAGTAAACAATCATGAAATTATTTTTCATATACCTTCATTAGTGACGAATTTATAAAGCTTCAAAGATAATAATTAGAAAGAGAAGTCCGTTATGGATTGTGACGTCACAGTCCATGACGCCTATACAGCTACCATAGAAAACAGCGTTTTGCCGAGAGGGACAGATATATTTGTTTAAAATAACTATATCTCGTTTGTATTTCGAGCAATTTTGATTCTGTTTTCACTGTAAGTATTATATTTCTGTATATTTTTAGATAAATTATATAAGTATATGAATATATTTTTCATGCATATTCCCTATTGAAGTGGAGATTACTATTCAGAAGAGACTTGTGCTGTGCATTGTAAAGGTCTCCAGAGGATGGTATTCTAACCAAAACCAAATTATTTTATCCGATTCTTCTTCTTACATAGCTTGTCGATGGCAAATACAGTTATTAAATACTAGCTATTGCCCACGACTTCGTTTGCGTGTAAAACTAGATATTGTTTTAATAAAAGTAGGTATATGTTACTTCTAATACCTCCAAGAATATGTGTAGGTAAAACGTTTCAAGATGATCGTTTAAGCAGTTTTTGCGTGAAAGCATAACAAACAAACTTAAATTCACATTTATAATATTATAGTGGGATAAGCTGCCGGTCGCTGGTTCAGGGGGATGTCGATATAGACCGAGACGTAACGCACCGGATCAACTCGGGATGGATGAAATGGCGACAGGTCACTGGGACAACTTGCGACCCACGGATGCCCCTCAAGTTGAAAGGCAAAATCTACAAGACCGTGATAAGACCTGTCGTAATGTATGGTTCAGAATGTTAGGTTGTGAAAAAGACGGATGAAAATAGATTGCATGTGGAGGAGATGAGAATGTTGAAATGGATGTGTGGAGTAACAAGAATAGATAAAGTGAGAAATGACTACATTAGAGGTAGTTTAAAAGCGGCGCCAGTGGCGGAAAAGTTAAAAGGGAATCGCTTGTCTTGGTATGGTCATGTGAAGAGGAGGGAGGAAACGCATTTAACTAAAAGAGTAATTAACATAATTAATGTGGATGAATGGAGAGGGAGAGGAAGGCCAAAGAAAAGATGGATGCAGGATTGTGTAAGAAGCGATATGAAAGAAAAGGGAGTTAGTGAAAGTTTGACTGCTGATAGGGCAGAGTGAAAGAAAAAAACGTGTTTCGTTTACCCCAAGTAACATGGGATAAGGGCAAGAAAATGAAATGAATGATTAGGGATAAGCTGCACAGCTGACAGCTGTCTTCACATCTGCGGCGATAGACGAAATGTTGACTACAGAGAGACGTCACATAAACACTGAAATTCGGAACCATCTGAGAACCTAAGTTGACTTTACTCTGGCCGACCAATCGCGACCGTCGGTTGAATTATAAACTTCTTTTTCTTAAAATAAAAGACAGGCTTGGTAGAAATTGTTGTCTAGATGCATTAAACTGCAGAAGAACTAATGCCTGTTTTCATTACTCATACTCTTCACTCAACACAATATTATACTGCTTAATTGCTAGCAGGTACATAATAGCTAATGGTGTGATAAGTTACTCGAGAGTTTTACTGGTTACTGAGTCTTCTTTTAAAGAACTTAAATTAAAGCTAAGTATAAAAAGTATGAGTTACTAAAGTACCACGAAAACTTACGCACATGCTTTTACAAATCGTACCTACCATTCCCGTAACGAGACTTCTGTCTTATTTATTATCTGTGAAACAGTATTGTAACGTCATTTAAATGGTAAACTTTTGTAAAATGTCGCGAATACCGCGGTTTTACCGACAGGGTAAAAGCTGTAAGTGGCTCTACGAGTTTCACTTAAAAGGGTGATTCAAACACTTGACATATTTGAGTGCTTGGAATCTTCAATCTGTGGTGGTGAAGTGGTATAGGTATCTAATTAATTAAGTTTAATTTGAAAAGGTTACGTAATGAATTTGTTTTTTGATATTTCTTTTTTATTTCATTAGTTTTTACTGCCTTCTAAGAATGCTCAGCGATTTATCACACTATCTGACCCACGCAACTTCGTCTGCGTCACATTCTCCATTAATGCTCGGCTCCTTTTAGTCTTAGCGTGATGATATGTAGCCTATAGCTTTCCTCGATACATGGGCTATCTAATACTGAATAATTTTTCAAATCGGACCAGAAGTTCCTGAGATTACCCCCTACATACAAACTTACAAACAAATGTTACCTCTTTATAATATTAGTATAGATTAGTATAGATATAGATTATAGACGCCAATTTTGAATTACCAGATGCACGAAATGATGAATAGGAAACATTAACTGAGAACGAAATGATTAAATATGGAGAAGCTACTCCAGAAATTACCTCTGTAATACCTAAACCTAGGTTGGAACCTAGGTTTATATTAATTAAACAACCTGCCTCTGTACCTAGACAGGTACTTTTAATTAATTGGAAAGCTAGTCTACTCAGCACCCACACCCTGAGAATTCACTAGTCATTATTGAGACAATACAGTATTTCTATCATGCAAATAGGTTTGCAACGTGTTGAAATTATACATCATTCATTTATATTAGTTGACAAGTTTGACAAATGACATGATCATGCGATACGCCCATGAAGGTATAGATAAATATGGAGTCCACACTTCGAATACCTACTTGAAGCAGAAATGAAGTATCGCTATCTCGCTCAATGTGGTCAATCTCTCTCTTTCTAAGTACGGTGACCATTATTCTTTTTTCTCAGGACAGCACTTGGTAAGTAGATGCTTTCCGTTGAGTAGACAATATGTACCTATGCGTATAAATTACGCATAAAACAAGCCGTTTGTTACAGTATAAACGTTTGAATGGTTATTTTATTATTAAAACGGATATATAGGAGATGAAGTTCATGGAGTACTTAGTTAACCCGCTCCAACGAAGTTGCGGGCGAAGTGCTAGTAATTATATAAAAACCTCAAAAATTACATAAAAACACTTTCCAAATTAAAATCATTTATTAACTATTCTTTTATACATGACTAACGATCATTGCTCTGTGTAGTTTCTGTCTCCACCCACGTAAATCATTGAGTATATTTTCTGTATGACTCATAAGTAAGCACGTATACGCTTGTTAAAAATAGTATTTGTTATTTTTTAAGCAGTATGGTTTCATGCGATTCATTGCAATAAATTGAGTTCTTGATCGGATGGTTAATTTCTTGTAACAGAGGAGTAAAATGTTGTGATACAATATTTATTTATTTTCGATGTCATTTACTATAAGTGCCAAAACTAGCACATGGTATAGCCAGATCAGCTATTTTCACTATAGACTCTTCATGTAATGAACTTGATATCTGAAAATTATATTTTAAAGAACATTACTTTTTGCCATAATATTTCTAAAAACATAATAATGTGTATGGAGGTTCCCGTTCGGTAGTTGGACCCGGCGCCTGATACAGTTACCGGTAATTCTTGTGCACTTTCATAAAATTTCATTTTCAATGATGCCACAGAGTACATTATACTATATACTAATGATGCAATGGCCACACATAAATAGCCACAGTTTCCTCTGAGTACTATTTTTAGGAAATAAAAAAAACACTGTTGGTATATTATTTTATGCTCTAAATAATTAATTATAAAATATCTAATAACAGACATTCGTTCCCCGTATGAGTATGTGTATGATATAATGACTAAGAAACATGTTCACATTTAATTAAAGATCCCGGAGAAAGTCCTAGATAAATCCTCAATATGGTCACACTACTTCAAAATGACTTCCGATGTAAACAAAAAGTTAGAATTACAATAAGTCAATGAAAATCGATGAGAACCTATTTGATATTTACATAGTTATCAGTATACTCATTTATTAGTACGCTGAACATATTGGTTAAGCGTTATGTGAAGTAACTCATAGAAAATACAAAGAAATATGTTTAAAATGACTCAATGTCAGAAATCACGATTTAAACACTTACACGTGAAATTGTATTTCATTTTTTGGACACCACGTATTACCGCAACCGTGCTCTTCACAACTGTGCACAATTTCTTTGATTATACCTTCAATTACAGACAAATATTTCAAACAAAGCTGTGAACCGTAATGTAAACAAGCGCCATGTTGGAACATTTTAATTGACAACTTGACATATGGCGGCCAATGTTGCCACATTACCAAATCCCAAGGAAATGGGATTAAAATTCACATTATTTGACAATCACGATAAGCATCCGTGACCAACAATTTTAGGATTTTTTATATCAGTAATCGTAGTTCAACTATTTATTTGTAGACACATTATCTGAAAGTGTTTTACTTCAGATTCTGTTAGTTTGGTGAGTCTTTTTAAGAGGTTATAAGGAGATTTCAAAAAAGAGATTTCCACACTAAGTCCACACAAGAAAGAGAAGTCGGCCACCATAGAGTGAGATAGAGCTGCGTAGGTATTTGACTCAAACAGTTGTTCCAAGTCTGGACTCCATATTTATCTATACCTTCATGGATACGCCTACTTGAAATCAACAGGCAAACAACGTAAGACAACCTATTTAATACCTACCTTTATTGATCAAGCCAAACGATTTGTCCTTACTCCTTTCTTTTGGAAACGCAACTTATGACGTAAACATGATATCCACGTCAATTTAACTAATGTCAGTATGGGTATGTAGTATGGGCTTTTTGACAGGAGCCTGGACCTGACGATTCTGTGTGTGAAATTGACGTGAATTGCAAACACTGTAACGGCTTTGATATGTTTCGTTTCAAAGCGTTCGACTACAGGCATATGTAAATTGAGTTCTGTCTTTGGTACGGCAACGCTCATTCGTACGAAACTTCTGGCATTGTTGACATCTGGGGATCGTCCTACAAAGAGCCAATGCCATCATGATTATGTTGTGAGGGAGGACTATTCATCCTGTACAGCTCTCAGCATCTCAGCTACCAACAGAACTAGCTGCTTGATAAAAATCATTTGCATCGACTGACAGACAACGCACAACCGCAACCGTATATTTACCACATGAATGTGTATAAATTTTAATGTCACCGGAAAATGGCAAACTCCGTAAGATTGTAATAAATCTTAATTAAATTATATTTTCTCGATTTATTATAAAAAAAATCGTTTAGTATATAATAAATCCCATCCAAATTCAATAGTTTCTAATCTATCTACTTATGTCTTATTTAGAAAACAAAATTTTACAATAAATTTCACGCGATATTTTACAATCTCGGCGTTTGCCACTTTCCGGTGACATATAGACTATGTATTGCAATAAGCAATTTGAGATCCTAACTCCAAAACGTCGTAAACGACATTAATAAACGTTTCAGATGTTTAAAACTTACGTATATCTTTCGAGCTGAATACATAGTAAACAAACACGACTGTACCGATTAAGGCCATGAGTACACTGCAAATACGATTCAGATCTCAGCATGCATCCAAAACCCTACAAAGGGTAGACTCACCGCTTCACCTTCAACTAGACGAGCTCAATAGGGACCTAACTATATATTGACATACGAATGAAGACCTAAATACACAGTCCTGATACAGCTTAGCCTTAATTGTTGTAGGCATCGCTCTCACTCGCTACTCGCACTTAGGGTTGCCAGGTCTTCTAACCGCAAATCCGAACAGACCAGCCAGTTTGGGTAAAAAGGCCGAACACCCTCAATTTTTAGACTTAGCCGCACCGGTCCCCGCTGTCGTTTGTAGATCTTTGACAGTCGTTACGGATAGTCAGAAGCTAAAAAATTTTACTCCAGTCTTATCATTGGGTGCAGCGTTACTGGTGCGTGTTATAGAGGTCAAATCGGCACTCGCTCCATGTATAAAACCTGGTGCTCAGCTGCCGATTAGACTAGAGAAAGACTAGTCAGACAGATTGATATATATTTATTTACACAACTACATACACTCCAAATATAAAATAAAACTCCTAAATAAAATATGGCGTCAAAAAATTCGTTCCCATCGCTATGGACTGGAATTAAGCCCAAAAGACTGGCGGCATTGCCACGCTGTATGACAATGCTTATCCTCTGTCCGAGGTAAAACTCAGCCTTTGGGTCACGCGAAACGTCACCTAAGCGTTTTGCTAGATCTTTAAATAACACGTCAGCACTCGGACCAAGAATTTCAACCCCAAACGACTCAAAAATGTAGATTCCAATAAGGCTATTATATTTCCGCCGCTTGAGGTTTACAGCAGCTACAGCGGCAGAACCATCACAGCACAACGAGCTAGGAAGATAGGATGGCGCAAGAGTATCTTTACAAGTAGCGTCCCACACAAAAGGCCTACCCATCTTCCATGGAAATAAAGACATACCATCCGACTGATTGATTGTTAGTGTTATAGATATAATTGGATATTTATCGTCATCATCATCATCAGCCAATTGCCGTTCATTGCTGAACGTACGCCTACCCCAAAACACGCCAACCGTCCCAGTCTTGAGCAACAAAAAATAAAACAAACATAAATAATATAGATTTCATTTAATCGATTTAAATATTACGTTTTTATCTTTTGTATCATAAACATATTGTACATACTGGTATCTACAATATGTCAATCTAGTCCATCATTGTCACTATTTACGTATTATTTCGATTTGCGACTGGAATATTTTCAATTTAAATGCCATTTTTTTTTTTTGGTAGCTCTTTTCATCACATTTTTTCTGTTCGTCGTATCAAGATTTAAATAGTATCAAAGCAAGTTTATAAGATTCAAGTTTGCCCTTAAAGTAACGACCAATAAAAATGTCAGGAAATTGCTTCATATCTAGACGTAAAGTAAATGCTAGTAAAATAAATTATTAAAGGTCAAAACACGTATTACATTCAACATACAAAGTGACAAAGTGATATATGTATATCCTAGAAGTTGATTCTTCCTTCATGGATGGATTGAATGATTTATTTATACGTCCAGAGCCGTAGACAGCAAAAACAAGGTTAGATTGCAAACATACAAAAGAAATACTGGAACAATGGCACATGATATCAAAACTTTGAAGTATGAATGAGACGCGCATTCTTCACAAATTTCCGAATATAACAACGACCTACCATACTGCCCTCGTAATAGCAAATGCAGTATTCGACCTTTTTTACGATTTTCTGTTTTTGAAAAGAATACATCTGGAGACTTTCAGCTATACGTAGATTTTTTTTATGGCTGGAACGCGTTGGAACAATAAGAAAAAATGCAGTATTTCGTGTCAAATTATCTGATGTTGTTAGTATATATGCAGTAATTAACGTGAAAAAGATTAAAATATAATACTTAAAGTTTACCAGATTTTAATGTAATGAGATTTTTAACAATCCAAGATTCAAAGAACTTATATATTTATGCTTACTTAACCATTTACTAATGGAACATCTACAACTGCAAGCCCTGCTTTGATCACCCAATATGGTTTTTAATACTCAAGAAAAAAAAACTATTTCATTCGTGAGGTTGTCGTCGGTTTATGACCCTCGCCATATTCCTACTCAAAGAACTACATGAGATAGAAACATTTGTTCTGGACGACATCGTCCGTTATTTTCGCGTCCCAAAATCTTCGCAAGGCAAGCGAAACGCTCGAAATAGTTCAAAGATAGATGATCTTAGGAATTCATGTTTGTAGTCGACCCCGTTGCCGCTTTAGCGCATTGGCAGAAGTGCTAGCTCGTTCATCCTTCTACTTTAGTATTATCTAAAATCATAAATTGTTTATTTATGAATTTTATCTATGTCCTGTCGTTCTTCACGTGATTGGTTCAGTTGAAAGGATTCTGAACCGGTAAACACTAGTTCGGAAACTAGAAATTAGTTCTGGAAGTTTTGGAACTCGTGTTATTCCGTGACCCTTCGTGATCTATTTATAGTAACTTAAATGGGCACTTTGTGCTGGGGTATTTTAGAGATATATGAGCGAAACTGGATTCTCCTTCTCCCTTAGAATTCCCCACCGCTTTCTATCCCGTGATATTGTGGTCAAATGGCAACCTATCAATAGGTAATAAAAAAGATAGGATAGTAAAGGCAACTTTCAATAATTAAGAACTTAAGCGAAATTTTTGATATCAAGGCAATTTAAATAAAATTAGTAGGTACATAGATAAATAGTATGCCATTCTAATAATCTGCAAAACCATCTAATAACCGGACAGAGCAGTCAAAGTTTGAAGGAAAAAATTAAATGCTAACTCTCTCGCACGGCTCCCATGTCCTATACTATAATAGGAGCAAAGCATATTATCGGGATACAAATTATATTACTATAGTACTCGGGCGTAAACTTGCCATCAACCGAGGCGAAATCGGGTAAGCACTTCCGGAGACTACAAGAAAAACAATTAGTTAACTACCTACCTATTTAATTCTTAAAAAAAAAAAATGTTTAAAAAGTGGCATTGTTGACTACGTTGGCAAATGGTTTAGCAGCTGAATCAGTTACAAAAAATAATGTTGTTACCGAAGTGACAGGCCATTAGTCCCTTTTTGTGACACCCGCGGGAGGAAACTGGGATTAACTATTCCATTCTTTACAGACTTTAAAGGTCACTGAAAGTCTTCACTTGAATGCTGGCACTTAAGTATTTCTTTATAGGTACTTAGCAAGAATATCTTAAAGCTTTCCGTGACGGCGCTTACTTACCGAATGTCGATGCTAGTATTAACCAAAATATTACCTAAGCTGTGTCTAAGAACTGTAGTGCACCCAAATAGGGTGCTGCAAACAGAATTTGATGCGGGATTACATTTCTGGCAACACTAAAAATTTATTGACGAAAATTCATAGCATAAAATGTGTTGACCCTAATACCGGAAAAATAACCTTTTTTCCATTTATCATGCATATAAAACAAGAAAATTACAAAATATTAGTAAACCTACATATTATCGTTCTACCATCAGAGCGAAGCCCGTCAGAAAATTTCGGCGCCCGCCTCGGATAGGATAGATTCATCTCGAGGCTACATCTACATTGTATCATACTTCTGCCCTTATTTATCTGTGGATATTATCGTTTATTTAGCAGCAGCAGCTCTTTTCTTCCTCCAAACATCCCTATTCACCGACATCTCAATATTCAACTCTTTCAAGGTATAATACGATTTTATACGCGGCAGCCAACTGTCCACAAAAACATGAAACATAAACAGCCTACAAACCGTTGCCAGTAATGTCAACACAGATAAAGACACCCCATAGTAATCGGGAACATAAAACGTAACTATCAGCAAAGCAGTTTATTGCAGAAAATATGGCTCGTGGCTGCCACGGGAACCGCACGGATTTATGAACACCCCCTCAATAGCGCAACTTCTGCCCGCAGTAATTTATACGGGAACCAGCTAATGCTTCGGATATTTGAGTCTTTTGAAAACTGATGCCGTAGGAATTTTACTGAAATAGAGGCCATTATTCATATATTTTCTGCGTCCTGAAATACAGGCTCGGCGTAGCTCAGGCGCAGTTGTTTTTATTATTTTACAAATATCAACATTTCAATAACAATACTGTACAACTTGTAACATTTTTAGATGGATTAATATATCTTATAATATAAAAATGAATAGCTAAATATGTTGGTAAGCGCATAACTCAACAAAGCCTGGACCAATTTGGCCAATTCTTTTTTTAGAATATTCCTTGAAGTACGAGGATGGTTCTTACGGAGACAAAAAATATAAAAATTGTCTGAAAAAGACTAAAAACAACACTTTTCTATACTCCCATACAAAAGATTCGTAATAATACTTAAAGTCAATTTGAACTTTAATACCATTCCATAAAGTTTAAGTGTTAGTGGAGAGGTTTCGGGAAGGCAAAACAATTGAGTGACGTTTGTATCGTATAAATATTGACATTAGTCAAATACAAATTGTCTGTAAGTAAGAGTAAGACAGTACTGCCGGTCGATTCTGTCGACACCTCACCGTGATCACTTAGGTAGAGTGAACGACAAGTGAGCTGTCATTCCATCTTTTTCGTATGATTTGACAGCTCACTTCGTGATCACTTCACCCACGCCTTCACTTCGACATGTTTACAGAATCAACCAGCTGGGGTAGGTAGGTAGACAGGTAGACAGTTGACGGGAGCGAAGCCGCGGGGTAGTCTAATATAAAAACCTCGTATCACAGTGTTTGTTATCGAACTTTTCCAAAAGGCTTGACCGAATTTTACGTTTTTTTTTTCTTTGTTTTGGTAGTTCTGAGAATAGGTTAGGTTGTAGGCTATTTCATCTATACCGCGTGTATCTGACATCGACGCACAAACGATTTCCATGGGTCCAGGGCATGATTCTGGACACCCCTGAGTTGGAATTTTTCGTCGGTTCTTTTCTCATTTTTGCAAGAGTACTACAAATAGGTATCAGCTCAGCTGAGCTGATATCTATTTGTGGTTTTATTCAGATTGCTCTTTTTAGTGAAAGTAGTTAATTAATTATTTTTTTATTAAAAATCTCATTGGATTAGGTCAGAATCACGATTACGAGCAGTCTAAAGTAAAAAAACCCTTGAAAAAAATTAAAAATGAGAAAAAAGCCGACGAAAAATTCTAAGTCTAGGGTGTCCAGAATCATGCCCTGGACCCATGGAAATCGTTTGTGCGTCGATGTCAGATACACGCGGTATGGCATATCTAACAACATTTACCCGGTCAGCTGGTAATTATCTACACTAATATTATAAAGAGGAAAACTTTGTTTGTTTGTTTGATTGTAATGAATAGGCTCAAAACAACTGGACCGATTTTAAAAATTCTTTCACCATTCGAAAGCTACATTATCCACGAGTAACATAGGCTATATTTTATTTTGGAAAAAAATAGGGTTCCGTAAGATATTTGGGTTTTTCGGACACAAGGTGTAAAAATCAACCAGAAAAGTAACTTATTTTGTTTACGCTGCCTAAACTATAAAAGATAGGACCATACATTGTTCTAATTAATTGTAGATCTTATAAATATCTACAAAAAAGTCCGCGACACACTATACCTATCTATGTCGAGTGATGCACAACAACCATTTTTTTAATTTAAAAATCTTGACTTTTTTCGGACTACATTTAAACGCGTTTATTTTACTCATGCTATTAATCTTTATCAAAATAAAGTATTTCATCACTAAGTACAGTTTATGTAGATAATATTTGGTCTTTGAATGATTAAAATCGGACGTTTGGTTTTGAAGTTATGGCGAAATATTAAATATTAAATATTACGATTTCTGCTGCACGACCCGTTGCGAAGTGGACGTCACCAAGGCGGGGGTGCGCGTGCGGGAGGGGAGTTTAGATCTATGAGTAACCCGCGCGGCTCAGCCGCGAGGTCGGCTCCATAGATAAGTATAAGTAGTACGTCGGCTCCCTACGCAGCGGTCGTGCGCGAAGTAATAATTTTCGTGCGATTTTCTTTAGATTTCGTTCTTAAAACTACACCTACGCAAAAGTTCTTCTCAGAGCCAAACAACAGTTCTTTTCAGGGCTAAGCAACAGTTCTTTCCAGGGCTAACCAACAGTTCTTTTCAGGGCTAACCAACAGTTCTTTTCAGGGCTACACAACAGTTCTTTTCAGAGCTAGAATATTACACGCTATTAACATTTTCTTAAACATTTGAAAATGCCTAAAGAGAGCCATGTCTCAACTTACTAAACATAGTTCTCAAGCACGGGCAGCAAGAATACGCCGTATGGGAGAATCTACACCTGAACGTTCACAACGCCTTGCTGAACAAAATCAGAGAAACTCTCAGGTACGCGCACGAGAGTCGAGTGTCGAACGTTCGCAACGCCTTGCACAACAAAATCTGAGAACCTCTGAGTTATAATATTATAAAGCAGAAGAGTTTGTTTGTTTGTTTGGTTGAGCACGCTAATCTCAGGAACTTTCAGTGTTAGATAGCCCATTTATCGAGGAAAGCTATAGGCTATATCATTAAGCTAAGTCAAAAAGGAGCGCAGAATTAATGGAAAATGTGACGCAGACGAAGTTGCGTGGGTCAGCTAGTTATAAAAATAAATAATTTATTTATAAAAATATATTAAGGTCGCGGGCTTTTGGTTTTTTTGGTGTAGTCACACTCGTAACTTCAAGTAAATAATGTATCATTTATCTTTTAGTAAATATGTGATTATTGGGAGGTTAGATTTTTACTGAGAGACTAATTACCTACTAACTGACAGAAATACATGGTTTTTTAATCGACGAAAATGGAGGTTATCAATTCGACCCGTATGTATGTAATACATATTGCCAAATAACATATTATGTGCATGTTTTTGTGTTTCAGTATGTGTAAGTGTGACTGTGTGTTTGTCCTCACATATTTCAAAAACCACAAGTCAGATTTCGGAGGTTCTTTTTAGATGGACTATATTGGTATAGTCTAACTTAGGGAACAGTGCAAGTTTTATTAAAATTGGTTCAGTAGTTTTTGATATACAGAGTAGGTATTAGTCGCTTTGGAAAACGTATCGTTGGCCTCATATCGTAATTCTAAAACATATCATAATATTGCATGCTGTTTCAATAAAATTAATAGTCTCTTAATTTTTTTAAAGTGGCTTAGCAATTTTAAAAGTTAGCATTAGATGGTAACATAAAAATGGTTCGTCACTTCATGTAGTGTAGTAGATAATGATGCAGGGATATGTAAGTGCTTAAGTAATCAGTTTTAATTACACAAATAAAAAAAAAAGAAATAAAGAGTAATTTAAAAAATTAAACCGATTTCAAAACTGTACTGTAATGAATAACTAAAATGGGAGAAATAAAAGTTTTATCTTTTTTAACCAACTTCCAAAAAAGGAGGAGGTTATCAATTCGGCGGGTATTTTTTTATGTAGGTATGTGCACTCTGATCCGATTTGTTTGATTATTTTATAGTTCGATGCGGTGGCATACAATGCGTTTCTCGGACCGCTTGATACGACTAATAAGTGACAATGATTTTTCAAAATTAAGACTGGCACAAGCCTCAAAAACATAGTTGGCATATTAACTTTAGTTTTATTAAAGTAATAACTTTTATTTCTCCCTTTTTATTTAGTCACAGTTTTGAAGTCGGTTTAATTTTTTAAATTACTTTATTCTTTTTTTTCGGGTGTAATTAAAACTGATTACTTAAGCACTTAGTATTATTACTTCATTAAAATTCATTACTTATTATTTATTAATAAAACTGTAGTTTTGTATTTATGTTGAGTGATTATAATTATTACCTTGTTTCATACTTTTCACTTTAACATTTTAGATTGATTGGACCGTAAGCTTGCATTGTAATCAAAACAATAAGAACAATTTATAGGAATAAGTACCGAACACAAAACAATGTGCCTGTGTGCCTATAATATTTCATTTCACTCCAGAATAATCCCATTTTAACAAATATTAAAATCTGAATACTCATTCACATAGGTAATTGAATAGGCATGCGAATACGTACATTAAATAACGAAAGAAGTATATTTCGTGGTTCACTGAATTCTGCCTCGATCCGTATTGAGTATTGACATAGCGAACACGCGTAGGATTCCTCGCTTCAAGACATGGAACTCTTGCTTATTGAGACGCGCTACGCTATCGAGATGAATACCTAAACTTTTCTGTTAAGACGGGTGTATTCTGATGGATTAAAAGCTGCTTGAACACTGTAAATGAGATTAGGTTGTCTTGATTTCACCGAAAAGAGGCTATATTGTTCGTTTAATTCATATTTTGGTAAAAAGTAATCTCCGGTAGGAACTTACTACCTATTCACATCCACTGCAAATCTCCACTCCTTTCCCTACCTTTTTCACAATTTCGTACATGAATTCGCCAAAGATCAACTGATCCTCATAACAACAAATGATCACGGGCTATAGACTGCAGGTAGCCTATATAGAAATAAGCTCAGAACAACAATAGGGACAAATACGAGCCATTGCCCCAAAACAAACATATCTTCAACATAGGTGCCACGGACAGCCCATTCTGCAGGGCCTGCTTTGACAAAAAATCAGCCGTCCACGTCATCTTGGAATACGAGGGCGTGGGCTACCTAACCTGAAAAAAAAATCGGAACTGTAAAGTCGCTCCGCGAATCCTGTATATCTATCAGGAAGCTTATGTGCTTCTGGGCAGAGCTGGGCTGGCTAACTTAGACTGCGGACCGTTGTGCCTAGAAAACCTACGCACAACGGACCGTATTGGAGTATAATTGCGGAAAATTGTGTCCCTACTCTGCTCTACAAACCACTGCAAATGCTGGGAATACTCCAAAAAAGTACCTAATGTTAGAAATAATTTTAATAAAAATATGTGAAGCAAGTGCGACTGCGCGTGCGTTTACAGTGCTCTCAGCATAAATACAGTCCTCATTATTATCTTGACTTTCTCTTTTAAATAAAATGAGAACTTTAAAACTGACACGTTCTTACGAAAGTAAAATCCGTCGCTTTTCGGTTAAAGGCACTCTTTATTTTAATGGACTTTTTAATCCACCATCGCTGTAAAATTCACATAAAGGGCTCACCTTGTTAGGACACTCTGGCCTGGCGTGGGCGTGGCGTTCACTATGATAAAATATGAATTTAGATTTAAAATAAATAAAACTTTGCACATTACCTGCAGCTACCAAAAACACATTCGGTTCCAAAAGTAATTCGTGAGAAGTGGTATCATCCAATACTGTTATCCAACAGAAACAAACAATGCGACGTTCGAAAACAATATCCAAGAAAACATTCACCGATTCACGTTCACGACACAAGGGAGCCAAGGGTCTAGGGGATTTCAGGACCGGGACGGCGGTCCCGGACTACACCTCTTATTATTTTTGAACGGTACTTTAGGACCACATAAATGCAGATTTAAATATTGATCAACAATTGCACAAATTATTACAAAATAAAGGGTAATAGGCAGGTAATAATGCCTGTAGAAGTAATCTTTATAAAACATAGTACTTGGAAGAATTGTTGTCCTGTTTTCGCGTTGCGAGAACCATAAACCTTTTTTCATCTGATATGATGATGATATGACAAAATAAAACCTTTTGCAATGTATTATAGTCCTATTTAGAATAGGGGAAGACCTCCATTAACTGACTTAGGACTTTACACAAGATAGGTAAATTCAGCAGCATGTCAAATGATGATGATAAAAATTAAATGACACATTTTATCACTTAGCACTTTACTTTTGCCCGCGGCTTCGCTTGCATCAAGCTGCTTTCAGACTACGCTATAATATCTAGCCTTGAGTACCTATATAGCTCATAGCACAACAATGTCGCGCAACATACATTGTCAATAATATATAGTACAGTACAGTGTGAACGTGTCCATAACAATGTATGGTGCGCGATATTGGTGTGCTATGAGCTATTTGCTATATGCTAGATATTATAGCATAGTCTGAAAGCAGCTTTAATCTCTATTTTCACACCAAGCATCTATCTACCAGGTCGTTGCTCTCTCAAACCACATCAAAGTGACCACATCAATCAAGCGATTCCATTACATGACGTTAATAGTAGGCAGGACTAATGGTATGACATGATAGAATTGTTATTTTGAAGTAGATTATGGCCGTGACTTCGCTCGCGTTAATAATTATCACGTACGTACATGATGATTACAATCACGCATTAAGAACTTAATGGGTCATTGCATCATTACGAACAACTTTTAGTACTTTGGGACCAACACTAAAATCGCGAAAAAGTGATAGAAGCTCGTGCTCGTCTTACTTAAAAAATATTTTAGGTAACATTTCTAATGAATTGCTCTTCACTGCAAAAATCATTTGCTCGGCAACGTAAGTATGAAAATAATGCAATGAATATTGTTGAATTCTCAAAGTTAAAGGAATTGATATTTCTCCTGTATAACGCAATTACGCAACAGATTATCACATATGAATTTCATACCTACTTATCATCATACATCGTAGCAAGGCAATCAATTCATGATAATTCAACGGTTCAATTCCTTTCGTCTAAATCCCTTTGACATATTGCCACAGCTAACTCTATAGCCACAGATAATACCGCGTGTATCTGACATCGACGCACAAACGATTTCCATGGGTCCAGGGCATGATTCTGGACACCCCAGTGTTGGAATTTTTCGTCGGTTCTTTTCTCATTTTTTTCAAGAGTACCACAAAGTATCAGCTCAGCTGAGCTGATATCTATTTTTGGTTTTATTCAGATTGCTATTTTTAGTGAAAGAAGTTAATTTTTTTTTTTTTTAAATCTCATTGGGTTAGGTCAGAATAACGATTATGAGCAGTCTAAAGTAAAAAAACCCTTGAAAAAAATGAAAAAATGAGAAAAAAGCCGACGAAAAATTCTAAGTCTAGGGTGTCCAGAATCATGCCCCGGACCCATGGAAATCGTTTGTGCGTCGATATCAGATACACGCGGTATAATACTAGCATACTATTGCTCACATCCACAGTGTTACCATCTCACAAATAGTTTCCTTGTATTCTTGGAAACGCCGCTTCGCGTTAGCTTCGCCTCAGTTAACATTGCTTCGGTTTAGTTCTATTGCTTTCTATTTCTAAGGAACATGGTATGATTGAGATTATCAGATTCTACGTGACTTTAATTCAAAATGAATTGGAAAGAATTATTATTTGGGATATAAATAACATAAAATTATGTACCTATCTATTCTGAAACTAAACTTTGAATATTAAAGGGCATTCATTTTCCTTTACTAACGCCATAGCGATAGCGCTTTCTTTGAGCAAAGCCTTAGGCTACAAGCTGGGCAATATTCCAGCAATAATAGTTGAATGAAAGCAATAATAGTTGACGACACGGTTGGCGCAGTGGTTGAGCGATTGACTGCTGCGCAACATGTCGCGGGTTCGATTCCCGCACGGAACAAATATTTGTACGACCTACAAGTATTTGTTCCGAGTCTGGGTGTTTTTCTATCTATAATATGTATGTATTTACAACAAAAAAAAAACAGAAAAGCAAAATACGCAATTTCGATTATCAAAGAATCATCTAAATAGTCAAATTCCAGCGATTTCGATTTAAAATCCAAAGTTCGTAACCGATTTTGATATGATTTAAATGGGACCAATCTGCAAGTATATCCTTTCAGATAAAACAAAAAAAAATCAAATCGGTTCATAATTGTCGGAGTTATGAGGTAACAAACATAAAAAAAAAAAACATACAACCGAATTGATAACCTCCTCCTTTTTGGGAAGTCGGTTAAAAAAATTTATGTAAGTAGTTTATCAGCCATCTCGTTACCATAACACAAGCATTAGGTTGCTTAGCTTGGAACTATATGGTGTTGTGTGAAAATGTCCAAGGATATATATTTATTTAATGAAATAGCTCGCGTCGTATTCCTCATTACTGAAGGTCGTTATTTCCCCAACGTGAAATAATCTTCCTGAAAATATTTCGCCATGTTGCGTCCATCCTTGGTATTTTGAAGCACTTGTGTCTAGAGGTGAGCGAATTTGGTCCAATCGTCTGAGTGGACTGCGACCCCTCAGTCGCTTGCCATCGACATTGCCAGTAAACATAGTAGTTTTGGTTCTGTCCATCTTTCCCGCAATGTGACCGAAAAGGTCAACGATTCTTTGCTGACATCATTTGTGCTTCGTTCAGTTCAGGTTCGTAGGGTCAGGGTTCAGTACACAAAGGGTTACCAACGGAACCCTATTACTAAGCCTCAGTCTGTCCGTCTAGGTAGACAATTAAAATTTTCAGTGTGTATTTCTGTTGCAACTATTTCAAAAAATATTTTTTTAAAATACAACCGACTTCCGAAAACTTTTTCGTATTTTCACACCTTTTCATTTTTCAATTTTTAGCGGTACCGTAATAATATGTTTTGAACTGGTGTTAACAACAAACAGACAGGCAGTTTCAGCAATCAATGCTATCATTTCCTAACTACGAAGTTCTTCACCAAATTCAAAAGGGACCAGTCCGGGAATACTCTTTCAAACAAAACAAGGATCATCCAAATCGACTGTCAATTGGCGAAAATATCGCTGAACAAACATTTTTCATGGGATCCCATCATCAGATCCTAACTTATACCTTCCATCGTCAGCTCAGCAACAGTAGATGATGGTTACCAGGCACAAATATCTGAATTGCGTTAGAAAGTTTTTGTAAAACATTGTGTGTGCCTATAAAATTTGAGAGTTTCCCTCGAATTTTATAGGATTTTCATGGGATCCCATCATCAGATTCTGACTTAGTGACAATGGGACCACCTCAGGAGCATAAAATTCCGTGTACAAAAATATTTTTCAAAATCTGTCCACAATTGGCGGAGATATCGGTGAACATCCATTTAAAAAAAAAACATACACCACCTACCACTATTCTCTGCATCACCTAAAGGTTGAGTGGTAGAGAATGCCTATGGCATTAAGTCCGCCTCTGCACTCTTGTTGTGCTGAAAGTGTTAAATAAATAAATATAAATAAATAGATACATACACCCGAACATAGAACCTCCTCCTTTTGAAGAAGTCGGTTAATAAAGCTTAGCTTAGCTTATGGTGCCTACGGAACCCTTCGTGTACAAATCCGACTTGCCCTTGGTCGGTTATTTTGTTCACGCTTGTGCAAAATTTCGTTCTTGAAGACCATACCAGACAGACCATACATTTTAGAATGAACTATATATAGGCCAGTCATATTAGAGATTTTAGGTCTCAGTAATTTTACGATATTCTCAATGGACGCCTGGATTGGTCTGAGTTGGTGGCAATGGTAACTTTTAACACTCCCCTACGACGCACTCGTCACACTTAAATGTTTCACGTGCCTAGACACAGTCCACTAATTTTGTCAAAATAGACTAGTTTCAATCAATAAATCTATTAGGTCCGTCAGTTCGAGTCTTGAAAAATAATTAACAAGTTTTTTGTTTTGTTTTTGTAAATCATTGAATATTCACAAAGTTAAAACGCATCAAAACTAGGGAGGTGGGGTTCGTGACGTCAGAACGCACTAAAAATTATAACACGGCGTGACATAGTTAGAATTTAAAAGCGTCAATTTTGGACAAATAATTTTGAATATCCGTAAAAGTTCATCGTATCGTATCGTCATAATTATAAATCATTTCCGTAAAAGAGACTACCCCTATAGCCCAGCTGTAACTACTCCGATGCCCAGGTACTCACGGTGAGAAAACTGTTCATCCTCCGCACTGTCTTGCGTCGTCATTTCACGATGCAGACTTGATTAGTCGGCGAATTGGTTTTCTTGTTCCTGAATCGGTTCAGTGTCCTTCTGCACTAGCGTGACGATATTATCGTGGCCAAAGCTCACAGAGTTATAATAAAATCAATAAGAATCTGGCAGTGTATAAGCTCACCATGCGTAAGGTCAAACAAAGCCTGTAGACGTGGCTAATGTCTGAGTTATGAGGAAACAGAGCAAATTCTAGTAACACTCTTATGATTCAAATTAATCTTGTATATGAGACACAGAACATCACACTTCTAGGTTATGAATTTACTGAACATACAATTCACCTACACACCACACACACACTCACTTTTACAGGCTTCCCAAATTTTTTTGATATTGTTTTTATATATTGTTTTATTTTTCTATTTAGTTTTAATTTATAGTTCTAATTGTTTCCATTGCATAAAGCTATTTGTGTCTCCTTTCGGTAGAGGGCACTGGCTCCTGTAACACAGGTTTATCACTTAGCACAGGTGTCAGGGACGTCAATGTTTTTGTAAACTCTCTTATGCAAATAAAGATTATTCTTATACTGGTGTTAGCGCCAGTCATCGTTGAAAAGAGCTATTAGAATTAAAGAGCTAGTGCTCTTTGACAGCTTTAGTTATGTTTATAGCAAAAGTTCTTCTTATAGTATAGAAGAGAGATAGTTCTCTCTTCTATACTTACTATAATAATATGGTATGATTTATTTTATTATAATTATGTATTTATGTAATCTATTTCTGTATATTTGTTTGTATGTTTATTGTATTTTAATGTATTTATTAGTAGATAATAATATGTTTAAGTTCAGTTAGTCTATTTTTAGTTTCCTTCTTTTTTTCTACACTATGTGTCTACGAGTATGTTTCTTTTCCTACTCTCCTGTCGCAGGTCTGCTGGAAGAAATTTCATATGAAATAAGCAGTACCTTTGTACTCTTTTTTTCTATATCTATTTTCTTTTTTTAAAATTTCTTGTGTGTACGTAAATAAATAAATAAACTAATTCTAATTTTAGGTCCGTTTGAAGATAATGACCTTAAAATGTGAGAATAACAACAAAGACACCAAAGTTAAGGTTTTTGTTCAGTTCATAACAATCCATAAGTTACACCAAGAGCTACCCAAAAAGAACCCTTGGTCGTGACTTGACTTTGTGATTGTCAGTATGTTCGTAGTTAATGACTTAATTAGTTAGGTGACTAATTATGAGTACTGAAGTTAAGGATTTTAGCACCCTTACAACTATAATTGCAATATAGTTGGGAAAAGTCTAGGCAGATGATGATGACTGCTATAACCCCCTTACAAAATCATTTAAAACCGACATTTTTAGTGTCGAGAAAGTGAATTAGTACTACAAAAGCGATTTTTACTCTGATTAATAAAAAAAAAATGAAAACCACCTTAATCAACTGCTTTACGATTTCATATCTTACGACTTTTCTTGTAGATTGAATCTTTTAACGTGAAAACGTTTTTAAAAACGTATAGATACTAAAGTAAAGATGAACCCCTTTTGACGTCACCAAAAAATTATTTCTTAATTCCCGACTTTAAAGTTAAATCTAAAAGGAGGATGGCGAATTTGGACCCACATTATTTATAAATGAACTAGGTGTCATTCACTTGCAAGTTCATATTGACTATAATTTAGAGTTTGTTAAAGGATTATATAAAAAATATTGAGTCACTGGGTGATGGGAATTAAAAGTTAGAAAAGATTTTTATTTACATAAAAATAAGTCCTCATGCAGTTACTAAACGCACCGTGTTTCATATAACATTCCAACCTACTCTTTCATTACCTACATGATTTAAGTTCTTACACTTGTTTATGCTTGTCAATTATTTTTTTAAAACAAAACTTGTAAAATATGAGAAAATCATACAAAAGTTAATATTAAAAATGCATTAACATTTTTTATACAAAAATGTACAATATTATAATTATTAAGATTATTTGTGATAACGTAGAGTGGAACGTTACGCTGTCAATTGGAGTTGGCTGTCAGTGTCAAAACAATTAGTGTTTGTTTTCAGCGGCTAACGTGGGATATTTATTATTTTCTATGCGATTTTGTGATTCTTGACAACTTGGCTTTACCTTTGGTCTGACTATTCTACATACCGACTAAGACAACAGCTTTTACCTTTTGGTTGCGATTTGCAAGTGGTTTGGACTTAGTTACCCGTTAAAATGCGTTGTGTGAATTGTCAATTGTACATTGCCCGATTACTAAATATAACATCTCCCAGCCTCTACGACTTACTGCCCATTTGCTTTTTTGCTAGTTTTATATAGTTCTACAACTAGTTATAAGTTTCCATACTGTACGATACTCCTAAAAGTGGGTCCCATTGTACATGCAACCTCGCCATCCTCCTTTAGAACTATTTGGAACTAATTAGCTGATTGAAGTGCTCTACCTCAACACTTATTAAATCTACAGAGTAATAATAAAAGTATAACCGTTACACTCAAATTATAGAACATTTTGTCTACTTTAAGTGTCCTGATAGACTTTCTCCGTAGAACCACGTAGAACGCACCGTTTAGAAGAATTATAGATGAATTTGTCGACGGTGATTGGCCTACGAGACTGTTACCTACTCAATATCAGAAGTAAAATTAAAACACAATTTATCATAAGAAACAAGTTCAGTGAACCGTGTTATGTTTTCCAGCTGCATGAGAAACGGTGCAATATGATCCTATCAGATTCATTCTAGCCAATAAAATCTAACCCTAGTATATAATCTATATCTCTTTTTCCCGTCTTCTCGCAAAGACGACGCGCAGCATCCCCTTATATTAGCTACAGTTCAGTAAATATTGCACTGATTGTCTTCTCCACGTAGATTCTTAACTAAACAATTTCTAGGTTTCTTTCCAATCCTTAAAAGATTATGTACCTTTGGGCATCTTGAGTGGAAGAGTGGTAGTCCTAATTATAATGAACTAGCTGACCCGCGCAACTTCGTCTGCGCCACATTTTCCATTAATGCTCCGCTCCTTTTAGTCGTAGCGTGATGGTAATATATATGGCCAGCTTTCCTCGACAAATGGGCTATCTAACACTGTAAGAATTTTTCAAATTGGTCCAGTAGTTTCGGAGCCTATTCATTTCAAACAAACAAATATTTCCTCTTTATAATATTAGTGTAGATAAATCTTCCCCGCGGCTGTTCCCATCAACCGCAACTTTCTTATTTTTTTTCTGCCATAAGAACCTTTTCCTGCCAGTTACAAACACAACATAAAAAGAAAACGTGAAATCGGCCCAGCCGTTCACGCTTGATGCGATGTCCAAGGGAAATAGGGATTAATTTGTATATATAGATAGATAAGATTTCGGACCAGCCCGGCACAGTATTTGTTACCCCTGCAACTGTCGACAGCCAATGAAATCACCACCCTATAAGTAACTTCGAAGAGTTCCAGAGAAATAATAAACACTGTCCTCTCTATAGAAGTGAAGATAATATTATCAGACAGATACCATATAAAAAAACTGGCCGAGGGCGAGTCAGACTCGCGTGCATAGGGTTCTGGTTGTTCCGAACCAATTCGAAAAACAATACATTTAAAACCCTCACCGTAAGCCCGTTCATTTGATACGTCACACGATACAGTTTGAAAAACTTTTTTCGAAATTTTCTTGTTGTCCCATAAAAGTGATCCCTATACTCAAAATTGTATAATTTACGTAAATCGTCCGTGTTGGGGTCAAAAAAGTCCATAATTATGTGTATCAAATCGCAACAAAATCGGTCCAGTAGATCCGTATAAAAACTGGCTGTGACAGACAGACAGACTCCCGAGTGATCCTGGGTTCCGCTCGGAACCCTAAAAATTAACAATTTAAAACCAAAATCGACAGTAATAATAAAGCTAGGTATTAATTAGCCTATGCGCGAACTGGTGACTTTTGTCAACGTGACAGTATATATATCTCTCTGTTGCATTTCACAATTTCGAAAGAGAGAAATGTACTGTCGCAGTGACAAAGACACCAGTGCGCGCATAGCCTTATTGTCGACTTTATATTTGCAGTTTCTCATAAAAACATAATTTTGAAAATGGGAGCCAAAAGTCAAATAATATCCGTGATTGTAGACTTTGCGACGCGAAAAAAGAATTGAGATCTAAATAATAAACAAAGTAATACTAATTTGGCTAGTTTTTACCAGCAAATCAATTTTTTAGAAGAGTAAGAGAAGACCTTTCATTTTAACAACTGTAACGGCTCCCATTTTCACATTTATGTTTTTATGAGTTCCATTTATGAAATTTTAGATTCTAGACATGCCAAGGGGTTTTAATAAATGTGCCAATTTTCATGTACTACATAGGTCAAATAGGTTTCAAAAGGGTATGTGGTTTGTGTAGTGCTCAAAAATATACCGAAATTGTTCATAATCACACACGACTATCACACACGACTGCTGCGTCGCCAGTTCCTTTTTCTATAAACTAGATATTACTTCAGTCGTCGGGGTTTTCAAATTACTTCATCGTAACCGTAACTTGCTTAGGTAACGTTAACTGTCACGAGATAATGTGTTTCGACCTCGTTAGACAGTGAGATGGTTTAATAAAAGCGGTGTCGGTATTCACAGTCCAGTGTCGAAAACTTACTTAGTTAATTCAAAATTCAAAATTCAAAAGTCATTTATTCAAATTAGGCTGAGAGCCAGCACTTTTTGAACGTCAAGTTCTACAAAAGACAGTCCCCCAAAACGCCCGCCCGTCACCACTTCCTAGTGTTTTAGCTGTGGAGAAGAAGTGGCCAACAAACTCCCCAGCAACACATCTGTCTGTTACGTTTTAGGAACTCGAATTTATACACTGAGTAGAATGCAAAGTAATTAGTACATGACACAAAACAAAAAAAAATAATTATATAACAGCTAGCACACTATCATTCTATGATACTATAAAACAAAATACACACTCAAGCAAGTGTTGACGTTAAAAAAAAAAAAAAAAAACCTGTTTCTACGTGATAATGTGAATATCCTACCAATTATGGGAAACCCCCAACATCACCGGTCTCACGCGTCACTAACATCTTTTGTTTTGGCAATCAAACACAGAACCTTTTTTAACCGACTTCCCAAACAGGAGGAGGTTCTCAATTTGGTTGTATTTTTTTTAATGTTTTTTACCTCATATCTCCAACAACTGTGAACCGATTTGAATAATTCTTTTTTTTATCTGAAAGGATATACTTGCAGATTGGTCCCATTTAAATTTTATCAAAATCGGTTACGAACTTTGGATTTTAAATCGAAATAGCTTGAATTCGTCCACTTGGATGATGGTTTTATGTCATCCAAGTAATCGAAATTGCGTAAGTGTTTTGCTTTTCTGCGATTTTGCAGAGGTGTAGTTAGGTGGGATACCACTAAAAAGTGAAAAACAAAAAACACTACAAAGTAAAAAATAACTTTCATTTCGGAAGTCGGTGTCAAAATATGAAGAAAGTAATAAAAACACCGACTTCCGAAATTAAAGTAATTTTTTACTTTGTAGTGTTTTTGGAAGTCGGTTGTATTTTAAATTAGCAATACTAAATAGTGAGTTATGACGGCCGAGTCTCTCGAACGGACGCGACACAGAAAAGTTTCTTTAAAATGAAATATTTTCCACAAACAAGAGCTTTTCAAATATTTACGTTACCATCAGGATAGCAATTGAACAAGTTAATCATGTTGGAATGGTGCTGTACTGGCTCCCGTGATGGAACTACTAAACGAGTCTCCGGGAGATATGAGTTATAGAGCCAACGTGAGCGCGTAAAGAAGGATGGGTCTGAGTAACTGCTACATGGAAAGGGATCTTATTATTTCAGGCGAATATAAGAGTTACCTATAATTCGTTTATTTTTGAAATGGGAGTTTTATTCCGATTTTTTTGTTTTATTATTTCATTTTTAATATACTTTTTCAGTTATGTTTTATTAAAAACATGTTGTTAGTTTCATTTTTGATACCTAACGAGATAACAAAAAATGCGAAGTCTAAATGACTGATCTTTTTTCGCATCCGTTTTTAACAAATATTATACTGTGTACAGAATGTTGCGTTTTCATTTTTGAAATAAATCTATTCAAAATTTGAAAAAAAAATCTAAATTCAAAAGTCATTTATTCAAATTAGGCTGAGAGCCAGCACTTTTTGAACGTCAAGTTTTACAAAAGACAGTCCCCCAAAAACAGCCGCCGCCGGCACCACTTCCTAGTGTTTAGTGTTTTACATTGACAATATAAATGTTTGCACGTGAATTTGTTAAGGTTCGACAGTCCCCACAACTATTATAGTTAATTTCAGAATTTTTGACAAATTTACAATATGGATGAAATTGATATGACATGAGGAAATCACAACTTACTTTTCTTATAACAGTACAAACGATGGCCTTATCTCTGCAATTGTAAATAAAACAATAGATCCGTAAAATTAGAACCTTGAACTTCAATCATATACTTAAATTCAGATCTCTCGGTATAAACAGAGCTCTATAAATATTTTGAGGTCGAATGGGCATGCAAACAACAAGACATTAAAAAAATATCAGTCGGCATTTACGCATCATAAATTCGTGTAATTTACTAGCTATATCCTCTAATTGGCACAAAATTATATGTTTTGTGGAATCGTTTGTTTATTTGATTGGTATTATATGAATTATCTTGGTGCATGACGTAAATGAGCACTGGTGACCGGTAAGGGCCGCGACTTACGTGTCGTAGGTCGTGTATCGAACCCAGGCATCATAACCATTGCTCTCAAAAACGGTGACGGAAAACATCGTAAGGAAACCGTCATATACTTATACAAAAAATTAAAGACATCTACCTAACCCGCACTGCTCCTGTATGGTGGATGACGTCTAAAGAAAGAAAAGAAAGAAAGAAAGAAAAAGTTTTTACTTGGGACTCGCACAATACACATAATATAAAATAAAGTAAAAGTAACGTCTCACTCCCTCTCAGAGAGAGGAGTCCTATATCTCTGCAGTAGGAGCTTCAGCAAATGAAATGACAATGAGGACATAAGTCAAGATTTAAATTCAGACGAGTCCAGATCCAGGAGTGCAAACGTGGTGCGGTACTGCCAACGATGGAACTCCTAATATCGTATCCTGCATATTTTATTGTTTGTGTGTTCCAGAAACTGCCATAGATACGAACAAAGATGAATAATGAATATGCATTCCTACGGGAACGAAAAATACGCGTATGAAGTCGCGGGTACAAGCTAATTTTGCCGAGGCACTCATTTAAACAGCATACAATATTAGCGTGAAAGATATTTTATCGGAATCAAAACATGCAACTGTTGTTTTTCCTCAAATGTGTTAAAAACACATTTGCTATCTATTTTTAGTTAGTAATTGTAGTCAATTGTAATCATTGATATCATTCAAGCACAACTGCAGCTTCTGTATGTTTGACTCTGGCACTCGAGTACAATATTTGTCACTGCACTGCAATCAAGCAATTCCCTATTCCAACATCTATTTTCCTTAATATTGAATCATTTTCAATAAGCATTTACCGAAGCGCTAATGTCACTTGCGTTCATCCATGTCATATACGTTTGATAAGTGTGACCTATGTTATCGAAATTGTTAGTCACTTCAATTATTATATCAGTTAGTATAAACAAATGAAAGTGTAGTAATAAGTCGTGGTCACTGCTCACTTCTTAATTATTCCTCATTGAGTTAGGACCCTTGCAACATGGCTGTCTATAGGAGCTTCTTACTGCTTACTTTCGCGAGTTGTGTCCTTTCGGAGGGAGGTATGTTATTTCCTACATTACTATTTTTGAAAGTATCGCCATCTATAGTTTCTTGGTCTCGATTAGCGTTATATTCCTTGGCGTTGACAGTGGATTTATTGTTATTTTCTTTTGTTTAGTCTTAAAGGAACTGTTCAATCGTTTTCCTCATGATGAGATTATCCAATATGTGTACAAGTATGTTAGAAATACAGACTTGTATACAGTTTTCCTCATTTTGTTTTTATTAATAATGTTTTACTTCAGTGAAACTACATCCAACAACAGTCTGGTATTAATTATTTAAGGGTTGAACAATTTCAAGAATCTAATATCATAAATTATCCTGCTTTGTGGTGTTGCAAGAAAGTGTGCAATCATAAAAGTTCCACCACACAAATTATTATTAAATTTTATTAATTAGAAACAAACAAACAGGCTCAACAAACTTGTGAATATTTTGTAAGCAATAATTCCTTTACAGTAAAACTCTTCGACCCATGCAACAGAAATGACATTAAATGCCTGAGTGAGGCTACAGAGACTTTTTTGGAAAAGACCTGCAATGGCATACCTCAATATGACATCAAACCTCTGGACCCCCTGATCATTCCCGAATTGAAGGTAGAAGTGGACCCCGATATGGGACTAACCTTTGACTTCACGAACATCAATGTTACTGGATTGAAGAACCAACAGATTTCAGACTTCCAGTGAGTATTTTCTCCTCGTTATACTTCAAAATTAATTTATACCATTATAAATTAATTTTGAAGGGTTTAGAGGGTGTGGGTACGTTATTTTTCAATCATAAAAAGCTGAGCTATGCAAATATCATTATCTTCAATAGTATAGAGGTAAATCAAACCTCTGTCTATTTCTCTACTCACTTTTTCTAAACCACAAAACGGATTTAGATATGAACGGTTTCCTCTAATAGCAAGATCAATAAACGAGAGAGTTGTGTGTTTTAATTTTCAACTATACCTAAGCTGGCCGCGTATTAGAACATAATAGAATACCGCCGTACGCTGTCAATTCATCTGAAAATAGAAATACAAAAAAAAAAATACAAAATATTTATTTCATCTCAAAACATTGTGAGCATACATGAATTGTGGCAGCCCCTTTAAGTTACAGTAGTACTTGTGTTGGGACTGTCACGCTCTTCCCTTGGTAAGTGGCTGTAGAATGATCATGCTAAATTTCAACAATTTGAAAAAAATAAATATAATAAAACAAAACAAGTAATCTTACCTAATCAGCTCTTGCATACATGCACACAACCTACACCGGTTGTGTGCACGCATGATGGTGTGATGTGGTGTGTGTATGTGTGTGTGTGTGTGTGTGTGTGTTGTTTATTTCAGGTTATCCTGTCCAATATATTTTCAGCTTCTTGGTATGTTAAAGTTTTTAGCAATTGACTTATTGTATTTTTGCAGTCGTGTAGTAGTAGGGGATAAATATTTAATTTGGAGTTTAATTTATTGTAGATATAAGTCGATTGTGTCGTATACTGACGTCTAGCAAACATTGTTCGAACCTCCTCGGAATGAGCTACTATATCTCCGTCTTCTGGTCTGAGTAGCTGGGTCAAAAGGTAAACATTTATGCAGGGTGAGCGATATTTTAAGTTTTAATAAGTCTTCTGGGAATAATATGACGCAATGTTTTAAAAATCCAAATAAACTTTCTGACTCTTTTCATAAGAATCTCAATATGGGGGTGCCAAGACATTCCCTGATCAACAATAACGCCCAAATATTTTGTGAAGCCAACTTGTGTAATGACAATGACAGCCAAAGTCACAGTTATGGTCGGAATTGTTCTGCGAGACATGAATCGTCAGTGCAAAATCAGAACCAGGCTGGGACCGTTGACTTGGGGAGAAACAAATAAAGTTGGTCTTCTCAGTATTTAGGGTCAAGAGGTTTATCTTAAAAACACATTCAGATTCCCTATTTGATGGTTGTGACAGTAGCTAATGCATAAAGCATCACCTTTGTACCTACCTATTGTCTGTTTGCATCTTATCTTCTTATTAAATGTGTGTACATAAATTATTAAATAAATAAATGATTAATGAAATCTACTGCGTATTGCAAATTCTTATCATATCTTTAGGTTGCGGAAATGGTCTACCCAGTAATAAATATTCGGTATGAAACGCGTTATGAGCTCCAGATTGTATTCAAATATCCAATTTTAATAAACCATTGAATGAAATCATAATGTAGACATATCGTCTGCTAAGCCGTTTCTTTTCGTGTGAAGAATTTAAAAATTAAGATTAAAACTGGTTTAACTTTAGTCTTGCATTCGTTTTGTCAGCGAAACCAGTTAATTCTGCCAGATAAGGATCTTTTTGGTTTGAATAACTTAAAGTGGAGATTTCTAAGGTCAGAAACATGTTGATCTCGCCTTTGGCATATAAGAAAACATTTAGGATACCATTATAAATTGTAGCGTGCTTGTTAGGGTTGCTATACACATAAGTGACACAGCCAGGCGGTAACATTGAATATTATGTAGAAAATGCCGCTCGGTTATTGCTAGGCCGGCCGAATGATGCCGAACGCATTGTATTAGGTGCTACGGGTAGGCTACCTATTCGTTCCACATATCCAATCGAATGATCAGCACAAGCCGATTGAAACCGAATCAACCTTAATTATCAAACCATTTAAGTGGATAAGGATTAATATCACAATACCAAAATCACGACTATTCCATTTCGCCCCAGTTTTGATTGAATTATTTGAACAAAAAGCGGTCATTGTGACTTAACCATAATAGTTAGACATATAGGTACCCTCGACGACTTTTTTATAGGTAACTAGCTGTTGCCCGCGACTTCGTTCGCGTGTATGTCGGAAAGTAAAATGTCGTTATGTTAGATCTCTAAGATATACGAACTGTCAATATGTAGTATTGCTTGACTCCTCTTAGCATTAGGAACTTGGAAGAGTGTTATGCAAGGCACTGGCTGTTTCACCTCTTCTGTTCCACCAGGCCTAATAATTTTTCGTAATGAGAAACGTGGGTTGGGCATGGGAAGACACCAACCGGAACAGCAACCTACCCCTGCAGCAGATACTATACAGACTCCAGTATCCGGACCATGTTAGACTCCTATTCTGTCCGTTGTGCGCAGGTGTCCTGGCTAAGTTAGCCAGCTTTTTTTATGGACTGGAAATCATCAAATGACTTCTTCCGCTTTGGGCGAAGCATAACGGAGTGTCAGATTCTGACTGACTAAAACCCATCCGTGTTCCTCTTAGTGCCCTTTGCGTTCCAGGTCCGCGGTGACTATTTGAACAAATTCCGCTACCCTGGCAGGCACTGGACCTAGTGGGCCCCGTTTACAATACTGGCACCTCTTAGAGGCGCGCGTGGAACACAACGCGCCGTTGACCCGAGCCTGGTTTTGATCGGACAGCGTGCCACCCAACACTCGCCGTCCGCAGGCCCGCGCCTGGGGCGTGAGATTTTCCTCTCTCTCACGCTTTCGGCCTCCTACTTCGCTAGCATTACTGCTTCGCAAAATGAGGTGGCCGCTTCCCATGCATCCTCGCTCCACCTATCGCCACCTATCGTCTCGATAAGGACCCAGCGGTGCTCCGCCCATGAAGGGCAGACATCCACCTTATGTTCCACCGTGTCATCCAGGTGATCCTTAAAGTGTTGACACCCGGTCGTGTCCTCCCGCTGAAACCGAAACAGTTATCTCCCAAAACAATCGTGACCGGTGAGTACCTGCGTCAGGCGGAAGGTGAGGACGCTGTGGCGCCGCTTTTGCCACTCGTCAAAAGGGGACTTACCGCCGCGATGGTGGTGTGCCCATAGGTGGTAGAGCTGGACCTGTATTCTCAGTTTCGTACGTGAATTCGGCTATAGATTGCAGGCAGTCTTAAATAGCTATGTCAAGCTGTGCGCTTGTCACGCGTGCCTCAAGGAGTTTTCATCAAAACAGATGGGGCTTGCGGGCCCTATCTGCCGGGCCAGTGCCGGGGTTGCGGATTTGTTCGAAAGAGTCACCGCGACCCTCGAACGCAAAGGTCATTAGCAGGAACACGGATGGGTTTTAGTCAATAGGAGTCTGACACTTCTTCCTGTTTTACCCAGAGCGAGAGGAGTCATTTGACGATATACCATCCTTAAAAAAAGCTCTACCACCTCAAAACCTATCTTCACGAGTTCGTCTGTGTCGTCAATGAACGACACGATTGGCGCAGTGGTTGAGCGATTGGCTGCTGCGTCGCGTGTCATGGGTTCAATTCCCGCACGGAACAAAATATTTGTATGACCTACAGACAGTATTCTATTCTATTGTATTCTACAGATAGTTGATCCGGGTCTGGCTGTTTGTTTGTGTATGTGACTTTGTATGTTTGTAAATGCACCCACGATACAGGAGAAATTCCTAGTGTGGGGCAACGCTTTTTAAAGTGAAAAAAAAGCCTAGAGATCTATTGTTCCCCTTGATCCACTGGAGAGTATAATAGCCTGCAATGGAAAATTTCTGGCCCTGGGCTGGTCATGATGTTTCATAGGCTCACTGGGATTTGAACAGTTTTAAAACTAAACAATTTGTTGAATATATGTGAATTTCAGCCGTGTGCCTTTGCAAAGTTTTGAAATTTCTAAATAGAAATCATAAAACTTAATCTGAAAACATTTCTTAATATTCTGCGTATTGATGGCTGTTGCTTCCCCGTACACATAAGAAATGGATCCAAGCTGTGAAGCAACCGGTCAGCACATGCTATCATCTAAAATTACTTAAACATGCTCTTGAAACTCACACCACTCTTGATGAATCAAGTTGATTTTTTTATTTATTTCGACCCAGGAACGCCAACCGAAACAATTTTATATTTTTAAAACCTAGAAACCCAATATTAAATATACAGCGGAGCTAATGCAACTCTTTCGACTCCTCTACCATGGGACTTTTCCATCTAATCGTGGTTGTTAAGACGTGACCCCTTTTATTAAAGGATGGGAAATCATCGATTAACTCCTCCCGCTCTGGGCAAAGCAGGAGGGTGTGTCAGACTCTTACTGACTAAAACGCATCCGTGTTCCTTCTAATGCCCTTTGTGTTCCAGGGCCACGGTGACTCTTTCGAACAAATTCCACGATAAAAAAGTGAGATCAAATGTATAACGCCATCTATGGAATATGATGTTGGATCACTTTGTTGACCGACCGTCCGTCTGTCTATCAAGACTCTTTATCTCGTGAACGGTAGTAGGTATTGAGTTGAAATAATATACTCAGAACTACAGTCCCTTGAAGATGTGTAAAAATCAAACTTCTAAGTCAACGTAAAATAAAAATACGGCAGTTTATGCTACATATAAAATAAATACTTTAAAAAAATTGCCTTTTTTCAAACATTACCTTGTACCTACCTACAAATGTGTAGGGAACCCTCGGTGGGCGAGTCCGACTCGCACTTTTTCGATTTTTTTACATTAAAATAGAAGTTCATTCTAAAGAAAATGATGGTGTTTTATTCCTTGGAAAGTACCACTTTTTACTAAAAAAATATGTTTTGGTGTAATTTTCACCTTGTTGATAATAGGTACTAATTCGGTCAATAGATGGCATTACGGGTATCGGCGTTACGTAGTAGATATATTAAATCTTCTAAAACATAGCTTCAATTCCTATCAGGTTTATGTGTTAAAGTTATATTCATGCGGTTTTGTACTTTTTTAACGTGATGTAAAAAGGAATACCTACAGACAAACAGAAAATAGGTACTGTGAATTATACTTTAAAACGCTGGCGTTTATATTTTGGCATACTAAACTATCCGAAATAAAACAATAACATGTTATAATATATGAAAATATTAATAAGAATGAGAAAAGTAAGGAAATGCAAAAGTTAAATAAAATCCAAAAGTAATTGCGACTGATGAGACACGAACCCACACCATGTCATTCGAAAGGCAGTCTTACAACCCAACGGGCTACGACCGCTGTTGGGAAATCAGTCTAAAATAGTCTATTATATTTATGTCATGGCTTTTCACTGCTTACCTCCCCAAAGGTATAGCGTAATGGTAATAATTTCTAAGATTAAATCTATTAGTATGTGCAATTTTGTAACATGTTGTGGATTTTTATAACAATTCCTCGCTGAGCTGTTTGTAAAAATGACAAATTATAAGTAAAATGTTATTTTCAGTACGCAAATACCCATTTTTATTATTATTTTGATAAAATAATGGTGTAAAAAACATATAAAAAAATAAAATAAATACAAAAATAAAATCTGTTTGCGGGGTTCGAACCATGTGCACTTTCTCGTTCAAAACACACATATTTGATTATTGCTCGTCCTCCATAGCATATAGCGTGATAATATATAGCCTATGTGTTGCCTATACCTATAAGGATCATTTGTGCAAAATTTGAACAAAATCTGTTCAGTAGTTTTCGCGCCAATCGTAATCACACATATCAAGATTTACTATTTTATTATAATTATGTAATAATAATAAATAATAGATAATGAGTACTTGAACAGGCTTGCCATACATCTTGACTTGTGTCCTAAAAAAATCTAATTAGTCCGTCAGTTAGATTATCAAAAAGTATTTGACCCGTTTTTTTTTCTTTTGTTACGGGAACCAAAATTGACGAAGTTACGACGCTTTAAAAATTCTCAATACTTCACGCCCTGGCATAATTTTTAGCGGGTCGTGACATCACGAGACCCCTTCTCCCGAGTTTTGATGCGTTTTATCTTTGATTTACAAAAACAAGAAATAGGTACGTGTCCATTATTTTCCAATACTCTAACTGACGGACTAAATAGTGTTGCAATATACACAAAATAATGAAAATAATGTACTATGTACATTATTTATAAAAGTACCTAGTACATTATTTTCATGTATAGTCAATAATTTTCTCAGCGCACGCCAAATAATGAATTATATAGACAAAATGTTGCTACTTTGGGTTACATTATTGCAATTTTCTTGAAGATCTCTTCTTTTACTAAATTATCAGATAGTCTATGCTTATCAGGGATAATGTAGGATTCAAATGGTGAAAGAATTTTGCAAATCAATCCAGTAGTTTCGGAGCCTATTCATTTCAAACAAACAAACAGATCATTCCGCTTTATAATATTAGTGAAGATTTATAACTACATTACCGGAAATCGAATAAGTACCTACTTTAGCACGATTTAACTCTGTCAGTAAAACACACTTAAAACAAATCAGTTCCAAAATTCTGATATAAAACTCTTAAAATACCAGCTTATCATCAAGTCAAACAAATCATAATGTATACAAATCACATAACCCGAAGCTTTATCAAAGGAAAACAAGGAACAAAGATGCAACATTAATCATCTTATTGATAACACTAATTGTCTGTTTCTACCTCTTTATCATGTTGATAACCTTTTTACGTAATTTATTTGCAGAATGGATACGGACAAGAAGTCTGTCGTGCTAAAAACGAAAGCTGTTTTGAACATTGCTGGTGATCTAAAAATTACATTTACCAAGAAGAATAAGGAGTTCACTGGAACTTACACAGCGTCAACAAGTAAGTACTGAATTACTATGAAGGCTTTAAATCACTCTTAGGACAATGGAGAGGACAATGCTTGGAGTTTCCTTGACCAAATCAGGAATGATAATTTATACGCAAGAGAACCAAGTTTACCGACATAGCCCGAAGGATTGCCAAACTGAAGTGGCAGTGGGCAGGGAACATTGATCGCAGAACAGATGGTCGATGGGGCGAAAAGTTCTGGAGTGGCACACCGGAAGACGCAGCGTTGGAAGGGCTTCCACAAGGACCGAAGACCTGGTGAGGTTCGCATGTAGTAGATGTATGCGAGACGCACAGGACCGGTTGTTGTGCCGACACTGGAGGGAGGCCTATGTCCAGCAGTGGACGTCTTTCGGCTGATATGATGATGACTCTAAAGATATAACTGCAGACATAAACCAAAAAAAAACCGACTCGCGCACGAAGGGTTCCGTACCCATTATCTATAAAAACGAGCAAAAAATCACGGTTGTTGTATGGAAGCCCCCTTAAATATTCATTCTATTCTGTTTTTTAGTATTTTTTTATTGCTATATCACAACAAATACTACAAAACAGTCAATCAAATACCAATCCACTTTTACCTTTTCAACAGCTGCTTTGGGAAGCTCACAATATGGGTACACTCTGACAAAGAAGGGAGATGAAGAATACTTCGAAGTAGGACCAGAAACAAATACATGCGAAATCATTGGAGAACCAGTAGTGACCGTTGCAGAAGCCTTGCAAAATGCTTTAAATAACGGTACGTAGAAAACATCTTTAGAATGAAAATGTTTGGATTTAGGAAAGAAAGTACTCATCTTCTCCTATCTAACATAGGGTTTCACATTATAAAATAAAAGTACAGACACACCAGCGCTAAAGAACCGGCACGGTTTGAAATTCAAAATTTACATAAAGACAGTTCTCTACAACACTCGCCCGTCACCACATGCTGAAGAGGTGGCGCAACAAGCTTTTCAGGGACACATCCATCATAGTAGATTATGATAAAAATAAAGCAGTGTCTTATGACATGGGCGTCATATTGAATCCCGAACACAATGAAGGATTCGAAACTTAAGTTTAACTCACTCACACTCGAGCGATGCGAGGGAGATAATACAAGAATCCTGAATGCAGCGAGGGATTCAAGCTAGCCCAAGTCATAGACACCTTTATCCTTGAGGAGCATACTGTAATTATCACACCTACTGCGAGAAAGTTGTGCTCTAGCCATGAAAACAGATGCCAAAGGAGCAGGTTGTGCGTCCGAAGCTACAGTAAAATTGTACTGAATTTCATTATAACCCGTTTTCCATTTCCATTATAAACCGGCAATAATGTGATTTGAATTTGGAACGTTTTTTGACTGCGCTCGCTGCACCTAGCAGCGGAGGCGGACGGGAGCCGCTCGCGAGTTAGAAAGACGTACTGTTAGGTTTGCATGTCAAATAATTTGACGTTTTCGTGCAGGTGGTGTGAAAAAGCTATTGTTTATGCAAGTAGGTACATGTATAATTTGTACTACGTTAGAAGTACGGTACTCACTACGTAATATCACAATCTAAGGTCACTTGAGCTTGACGTTTTTGTTTCTCAAGCGCGTTTAGGTTGTAGGTAGGTCAGTTAAGAACCTCTTCTCGTCTCTCAAGTATTCTTCTGAAATCTTTAGTAATAGTTACTCTTGACCTGCTCTGGTGCAATTAATTTGCACACACCTTTCTTGTTTATCCATTCTAACCGGATGCAACTGAATACCAGTACCCTACATGGAGCGACTGCCAATCAAACATCCAAACCCCGGTAAATGGGTCATATTATACCCCTTAGCAAGACCGGTTTTAGATTTTCTGTTGTCTGACTACCCGTTACATAATGAGAGATATTCAAATGACAGCCGGAACCAATAGCTTAACATACTTTCCAAAGCACGGAGGAAACTCCGTTTATAGAAGATGGTCACTGATACACGAACGGCCTCGACAAGCGTACCTTAACCTCGAATTGGGACCCTTGCGGATTTTATTATTTAGCCAAAGCTCCTCAACCTGTAATAATTGTACCATGTTTATTTTCCAACAGACTCAGACGCGAAAGCTATGAAGCCCGACTACGAGACCAACAAGGTGTCGTTGCGGAAGAAGACGCTATGCAAGATAGTGGAGACCGCCTACATCACCGTCATTCACAATCTCAGAGCTTCGGCGAAAACTTTCCCGAAGTCTGCTTTCTTCACAAACATATAATAAAGTAATATTCAATAAAAAATACTGCTAAAGTAATGGATTTGATTGCCTACAAAGCTCTATAACTTATTTTCTTTTAACGGTAAGCACTCACGGAAAAATACATATATACGCCCATGTGTTATGGTTGTTATACGTGTGTAACAAGCCTATCTGAGTGGCTGAGGGACTGACAGACAATGCACAGCCGGTCGTAGAAAACTGAAATTTTGCATGTAGGTTCCTTGGGGAGTGTAAGGAAGCATTCTGCGAGAGGATTTACCGAAATTCCTTTAGGAACGGGTAAACGGGATAAGGGCGGGCAAAAGCTATAGTTTAAATATGTTAGGATACAAAAAATGGACTAGACTGCATTTTTCGAATTTTGTTCGGGTAGAAACCAATATATAGGATACATAAATAATAATAGTTTAAAACAGGCTTAAGAAGACCTCAGAAAATCACCGTCCGTGTCGTGTTGTCATAATTTCAATCTCTCAGAGTAATATTCAGTTACTAATATAATTTTCTCAGAGTAATATTCAGTTACTAATATAAGTTCGATTCCCGCACGGAACAAATATTTGTACGACCTACAAAGTATTTGTTCCGAGTCTGGGTGTTTCTCTATCAATACGTATGTATTTTCAAAAAAAACAAAAAAAAAAAGTATAAATAAGTAGTTTATCAGCCATCTCGTTACCATAACACAAGCATTAGGTTGCTTAGCCTGGGACTATATGGCGTTGTGTGAAATGTCCAAGGATATTATTATTACTCTTATACGGGGTGTCCCAGAAGTCGACTTCAAGTCGGAATAGGGTGATAGGACAAATAATAATAGTTACCAGAAAAAAAAAAAAAATCTAAGCCATGTATTTTTAAATAACAATTTTTTTTTTTTTCGAAAAATGAAAATAACTTAGAATTTAAAACAACAGGCTACACAAGCACTACTCAAGATTACACAAAAAAAAAAAGTAAAGATTTGTAGCTAAAGGAGCTACAAACCATCACAGGGTGTACATTTTTGTTTTTTAGAAAAAAAAAGAAATTACCGTCATTTAAAAATACATGACTATGATTTTATATATGTTTTTCTGGTAACTATTATGATTTGTCTTATTACCCGATCCAAGCTTGACGTCGACTTCTGGAACACTCTGTTTTGTAAAGAGTTTGTTTGTTTGGTAGACGTGCTAATTTCTAGAACTGGTTCTAATTGAAAAAATCTGTTACTGCGAGATGGCTCATTTATCGAGGAATGCTATATAACATCACGCTACGACCAATAGGAGAGAAGCATTTATGAAAAACGTGATGCAGTTCGTCGTTGCGCGGATAAAATGAAACGATTATGATGTTTTTTTAAATGGCCTCTTCATAACAGCTATTATTATAGTTTTATGTCATCTAGACATTGACGAAAGGTTTAGGCATGATATTTTGATATCTGTCGTCAAGTAAAACATAATTTTCTTTGCAGTAGTCTACATAGAAAACATCATAGCACCAAAATGTACAATGAGTACTAATTTAAATAAGAATAAAAAATTGAAAAATCACGAATGGATATAAGAAAAAAATATTTGATTCCTTACACAAACAGACGCACATTTTATCATCAAGACTGTACCCACGAAATTCAAGAGCATAGGAACTGCTGCTACTGTTGATAATATATTATAATATGCATATTCGAACATAATTTTAATGTACCTATGCCAAGAAACCTATGAAGTAGTATTTTTTATTTCCTTTGCATTCCTTCATTGAATAACGATAACGCTTTCAATATTTCCCTATTCAATAAAAAGGCAACATTACAGTTAAAGGTACGATACTCCATTTATGTGACGTGACCTTTAAACATCTACTGAAGCTTTAGTCAGCTCGCTTTCAAAAAGAAAAAAGGTCAACTTTGAGACGAAACCATATTTATTCCAGATCCCACATATGTCTACGTACACAGATAAAAATGTAACTTCTGAGCTAACGTCAGAAACCTACAGACTGCTGAGCTGACTTCTTGATAAAAATATGGGTCTTACTTATACAAAAATTAGATAAGAATAAATTCTTCCAGGCTAGACAATGCATTGGTCTTCGCAAGGTGGCTAATTTAGCAAGGGTACCTATTAGACTCATCATCAGCCACAGTCCGACTTCGCCTACTGCTAAATATAAATAAGCCTCTGTTTTCTTGTGCTAATCCTTTCGTTCTTGCGCAGGCCTCTACCAGGTTCTACCCGCAATTGTAATGTTGCCTGCCCATCTCGCCACCAGACGACCGACATTCTTTCTTCCAGTTCGCCGATACACTCGTCACCGCTTTACTCCACCAGTCATCATCGCGCCTTGCCAGGTGTCCTGCCCAGCTCGATTTAATTTCCGTTAGGTAGGTATTCATTTTCCGACGTTGGAAACATTTGTACCTACGCTTTCGGATCTCGATATTTGACACAGACAGATGTTAATAAAATAGTCATCATCAAATATCAGCCGAAAGACGGACGTCTGGACATAGGCCTTAGGGTCGCTACATCCCTGCCGGAGTCGCGGGACCATTCGAAAGAGATACCGTGGCTCCGGATCACAAAGGGCAATGAAATAACATGGATGGGTTTTAGTCAGTAGAAATCTGACACTCCCTCCCGCTCCGCCCAGAGCAGGGGAAGTCATTGGATGATATCCCATCACTAAAAAAAAAAAGGTCGCTACAACGGTGATTCTGTTCGCCTCGCATCTATCGGCTACCTGCGACCAACACCAGAGGGCCAATTATACTAATGTTTATACAACTTTCGCATTCACATGTCAATCGCAAACTATCAAAAACTCTTAATTTTCATACATTTTTGACAGATTGAGATGCGAATGTGAAAATTAGTCTGTGAGTGATGTGAAAATTGGCACTCAGGTCATCGGTCCAACTTGTGGGAGGGCTTCCAACAACAATAAAATAGTACGATTTATTCAAATGAAAACTAGTACCTGTAGCCTCCCTTCACGTAAAGTGGCGATGATTCTTTATCGAATAGCGTGAGGTGTCGTTGGATAGGTCGTTTAAAAATATTGAGTGTGCGAAAAATAGTTTTTTCAAATATTTTCAGTACTCGGAAAGTAGGCCTGATATTGCCTGAGGAGCGGGTTGAAAGTATTACTTTGCAACACTAGGGAGAATCGTTTTCAACTGACATCATGAAAAAAAAACAATGATGGAAAATGTTATGGCTGAACAGCTGGCCGGTGACGGAATAAAACAAAATGGGCGGGAAAGCGGCAATCTGATCTTCATTCGTTTTTACGACTTAAATATAAATAGAACTTTGTTTTAACACGATGAGTTTACCAGATTCAGATATGGTTTTTTTTTTTGGTTAATTTGTGTTTTGATTTTTACTTTCCTTACGAATAAAAGTTACGTATTACGAATAAAAGTCTTTACTTATTTAGTCCCTCGAACTTTTGGCACAAACAAACTTGGGACAAAATAAGTTGATTTCAAGCCTAGGATAACAATGTACTATGTTGAAATTGAAATAAATGCAAAACGTTGTTTGGATGTCGCAACTTCAGTATGGCGTGAATGTGTATGACGTTAAACGCAATTAGGGCGGTCTCTGCTTCATATACGTGTTAAACGTATTTTGCGTCATATTTTAAGACATTTATGGAGGTTTATTTTCTTAAAAAATCGAGTTGAGCCAATGAACGTCCCTTTTGTGAACTCCTGGGCAGACCACAACAGTTACATGTTGCCACAGACCGGGGCGGAAGTGGCAATGCGTGTTTTAAACATGCTAATTTTAATTACTCTTAAAACGGAATAAGCTCTGTTTGGTGACTGGTGGAGAACAGAATTTTTTCATGCAAACGACATTTAGTTTTTGCTAACGTATTCAAAATTAAATTGTTTCTGTTAAACATCAACGTTCATCAGTACAAAGGGCACACGGTAAAATTCCATTAATTATTAGGAATTCAGTTGTTATCGACTAAACTTAAAGTAAACATGCTAATATTTGAAATCAAATATTTTGAAGAAGATAGTGTAACTTTCAATAATTACTTAATAAGTAAATATTTACAATGTCTAAGGACGTGTTTGGAAGATAGACTTATCTGTTCGCACAAAGATTGGGGTCATCCCAGTATTAGTGCGACCAGATAAGTAAGTGTTGAATATCCCTACAATTTACGATTTTAGGTAAACGTATCTTTGAATAGACTGCTTTTACCTATTGAGGCACTCTTCTTCTCTTTCTCTCCTTTTCGAGTCGTGGGTGTGCGTGTCGATGCCGATTTAAACATGGCCAATGACTGGGCCATGTTTATATCAGCATCATCATCATATCAGCCGAAAAACGTGTATTGCTGGACATAAGCCTGCGTGTAGCATACCCGCGACCTTCACCAGGTCATCGGTCCACCTTGTGGGAGGCCTTCCCACGTTGCGTCTTCTGGTACGCGGACGCCACTCCAGAACTTTTCGGTACCATTGACCATCCATTCTGCGAGCAATGTGCCCTGCCCACTGCCACTTTAGTTTGGCAATCCTTCGGGCTATGTCAATAACCTTGGTTCTCTTGTGGATATTATCATTCCAGATTCGATCATGCACGGAAACTCCAAGGATTGCCCTCTCCATTGCCCTTTGTGTGACTTTAAGCCTTCTGATGAGGCCTATTGTGGGCGACCACATTTCAGTTCCATAAGTCATCACTGGCAACACGCACTGGTCATAAACTTTCGTCTTGAGATACTGTGGTATGTGGGACGAGCCCAGCCGAGTCGGATATGAAAGTTGACCTCTTTCTAGAAATTAGCCCTTCCTAACTAGACCGTTTGTCCCAGGTAGACGCACTCATCCACAACTCGAGTGTAGAGTCTCCGATTTTGATAGGAGTGGGTATTTACCATGATCTTGGTTTTGTCCATGGCCATTTTGATACCCACTCTTTTGGAAGCTCTACTGAGGTCATCGAGCATTGTACTGAGGTACTCCGTAGTCTCAGCCATGACGACTACATCGTCGGCAAATCGAAGGTGACTGATGTACTCGCCATTGACATTAATGCCTTTCTCCAGTCCAAAACATTGAGGACAACCTCCATTGCGGCCGTGAACAGTTTTGGAGAAATGACGTCTCCCTGCCTCACGCCTTGCTGCAGGAGGATAGGTTTCGAGGTCTGATCCTGAAATCGGACTGACCTGCGCGTTTTTGTACAAACATTTCAGCACCTCGACATACCGATAGTCAATCTAGCACCGTCGGAGAGACTGCAGCACAGCCCAAGTCTCGATCGAATCGAAGGCTTTCTCGTTGTCCACAAACGCCAAGCAGAGGGGTAGATTATCCTCTTTGGTCTTCTGTATAACCTGCCGCAGCGTATGTAAGTGGTCTACGGTGCTGAAGCCTTTTTGGATCCGGCTTAACTACGTTACGTCATCACCATAATGTCCGTTTCTGACATGGGCAGGGCTCATTCAGACAGTTGAGCTACTTATTTTTCTGTTTTATTTAGTTTGTTTGTTTGTTTTATTTGAAATTGTGCTTGTGTTTGGGAGGAATTAATCATTTTTCTTGAAACCCTGACAGTATTCTCAAAAACCACAACATGTAGGTACATTATTAGTTGATTTTTTTACTTTTCCAGGAAAACAATTATTGATGGACAGATATTCTATGACTACAACCTAACTACATTTATTTCCATACAATACAAAACAGGAAAAAGAACTTCAAACGTTATCAATTTTGTGGAAATAACTATTACCCTAGATTTGAGGCGAACATCACACCATACTACCATACACCATACTACGTAACACCATAACACACAAACCCCTCCAGGGCGAGAGGCAATTAGTAACAGATCCCTCATTACATAAAGATAAACGATCAATCGAGAAGTTTGAAGCGCGATGAGAGCTTCCTGCGCTGGTAAACCGCTCATTTCTACATAAGGTCAAAGTTACATAACAATTAAACAGTTTAAAATCTAAGCAAGAATTTTACGTCTCGAAAATATTTTGTATCCGCATTATCGAACTTAATAACCCTTCCTTGGTAGTCGGTAAAAATCGTTCACCAATTTTTTTCAACTCGAATCAGTAGTTCGTATAGTAGTAGATTTTTTATAATTTTTTATTGTATCTAGGTCTGAGAATAGGTCGTAGAATACTTATTTTTTTATTTGCACGATTAACTAGTGTTAATATAGATATGATATAAATAATAGATGCTATGTTTCCAGTACGCAGCAAAGACGGGTTGCTAGTATAAAATATGACGACAGCCAATACGCAAGCCAAACCTGCTAAAAAGAGAGCTCGTATATTTTTGAGATAAGATGTACCAGTCTAGTTTGATGACTGGGTAAATATATTTTGGACTTTACTGCCTTCGATTTAGAATCGAGTGATAAAATCTTGTGCTATCAGAGGGTTCCAATAAATATGGAGAAGAATAGAGGACGTTATTAAACTTGCGTAGGTAAAAAGGTATTTTGTATGAGATTTTTTGGAAGTTTTTGAGGTTCATTTACTTTACAGGTCCTCTTCTTGAACGCATCAAGATGTGTTCTTAGCCGAATGCCTTAGTTGAAACTAGAATTTACTGTCAATAGATCTAGTTTTAGTAAGACAATACCCGATTAATCAATTCTTTGAATTGTTCCTCTTTTATTCCGGACGCTTTTATCTTGCTTGTCTTTAACATCGTTCTCACATGTATGTATAATTTCAACCCAATGTAAATAAATCTTTGTAACAATTTATTATTTTTAAAAGAGTGTCCGCGGAGTTTCTTGCACATTCTTCTCCATAGAGATCTACGCTTTGGAACTTGCATATAGCTTCAACTTTTGGACCGACCGACCTTGACAATTCAAAAGTGCCTGTTAGTGGTTTAATTGAAATAAACGCTTGAAGTTTGAATTTTCTGAATTTTTAAAATTTTGAGTTTTGTTTTCCTAGCCTAATGCGAAGCAGTCAACATATTTCGCTGTTGATGTTGATGATGCTGATGATGACAAGGCGACCCCCAATTAAACTTATGTGACCTCACTGAAAAAACTCAACAAACCTGGTGACCGACTTGATAATTTCCCGGATGCCTCTCTATCCATGCTATCTCTCTTTGTAGAACAATTTTCTTAAAAAATGGCACAAAAAACTTCTAGATAATTCCGTATTCATCGTTTAAATTTTATTTTGCCGTTGCTCGTAAGCTCATTACCTACGTTACAGTATGGGCCGGTCGCTGTCTCAGGTAACCGTACCGATAAACAAAGGAATCTCTTACTTTGATTAATGTTCGGTAAATATTAGAAAATACCGTTTTCCTCAGTCGGCTGCATGTCAGGTGAAATTATTATTTGCTATAGTGAAGGAAAACGAGCAGCTGGGGAGGCCGCCTGTTGGCTTTTTGTTTAATTATTTTAGTTAGACTAAATGTGTAACTTTTATATTGTGCTGTATTTATTACACGAATGCACAAAAAAGGAGCAATTTTTTCAAGGTCATGTATGTCACATACATCTTACATACAGTCTGTATGACGGATAATTTTCCCGGACTTGTCCCATTTCAATTTTGTGACGATATCATGAAGAACTTTGGAAGTAGGCAACGGAACTCTTCAATTAATGACAGCAAATGGATCGAGGTTGTTGAAATAAATTTCTGTTTATTTCTGACACTATTTCATAACATAACATTACGCCGGTGCGCTGAGAAGGGGTAAGTACGCGGGTACCAATAAAAAAATCCAAAAACAAAACACTACAAAGTATAAAATAACTTTAATTTCAGAAGTCGATGTCAAATACGAAAACAAAAACACAAAACACTAACTTCCAAAAGTAGATTATGAAACGAGGGGATAAAGCAGTGTCTGATATGGGCGTCATATTGAATCTAGAACACAATGATGGATTCGAGAGATAGCTCCCGAGCGTAGCGTAAGAGTTCAAAGTTTAATTCACGTGCGAAGCGAGGGAGTTAATTCAAGAATCCAGAATGCAGCGAGGGATTCAAGCTAGCCCAAGTCAAGGACACGTTTATCCCTGAGGAACATGCTCTACTTTTCACACCTACCTACTGCGAGAAAATCGGCTTTGGCCAAAGAAGCTGCCAGTCGATTCTGTAGACATCTCACCGTGATCACTTAGGTGGAGTGAACGACACGTGAGCTCTCATAGCCTCTTGTTTGTATGGTTTGACCGCTCACCCGTCGTTCACTTATAGAATCGCACTGCTGCTCGCGCGTCCTGACCACCACCGATAATTATGTACTGAATTTCATTAGAACCCGCCGCAATAATGAAATTTGGGATGCATTTAGACTGCGCTCGCTGCACCTAGCAGCGAAGGTGGACAGGAGCCGCTCCCGGGTTAGAATACTCTAGGTTAGGTTTGCATGTCAAATAATTTGACGTTTTCGTGCAGGTGGTGTGAAAAGTTATTTTATACTTTGTAGTGTTTTGTTTGGAAGTCGGTTGTATTTTTTGTTTTTTTCTTATTACAACCGTTCTGCTAGACATCTAGGTGTCACTTTAAGGCTCCCAAAATTGTTCTGTTATTCTCTCTCTCTCACTACAGATAGAACAATTCCAATAAAAAAACGCCATCACATCGATGTCGCTTTGTCATGTTGAGACTGTCTGCAATGCTTTTATCGTCTGAAAAACAAAACATTGCCCTTATAAGAGCGAACTATGTAGAATCTAGACTCTAAACTGTCGCCGCTATCTTCCTCGTCTCACCGCGTTGTTTCGCAGTATTTTCATTTTAGAACGAAGATTAATTGATATTCCACTGGCTTTGGATATTTAGATTAGAAGCTTGTTTCGTCCGGTTTGCAGATGAGCCTAAGGCGAGCAGGTGAACTCAAACTTTGGAAAATCTAAAGCGGAATTCCCGAATTCCAATATTCGTAAACATAGGAGTACCTATGTGAGAATGCAAGGCACGTGCTTTATAAAATCGGAGTATCTTACTCTGAATTCTACGGCGCAAATGGCGTCGGTATCTATCTATCAATAACTGTCAAAATACGTATATTCACAGCGGATTCTAGCTGACACTCCGTTCGTGCAATCTGCAAAACCATGCATCATGTGAAATCATACGAGAGGTTCTCGAAATTGAAACATTTAGATGTACCTGGTTTTTGGATACCTTCATAGCACTGAAATACCATTTCACTAACACTTTGCGTGACATCAAACACCTAAACAATAGCCCACTATAGGATGTTTAACACTGGACCCACCGCCGAGTGTTGAAAATCCAACAGTGTCACAATTATTTAGGCGTTATATAAGTGTTTCCTAGTTGTGGCGGTGCGTATTGAAACCATCATTGATGATCTAGTGAAGGCTTCCAGAATCCACTAATTCAAGAAGTACTATGGGACGAACCCTAGCTAGCTTACCAAAGCCGGGGCTTCAGTTAACCAGGGCAGGGATAGCCAACATTATGGCATGTGTGTGCCTCGGGTGCCACACAATTAGAAAAAATACATATTATTTACATACCTATATTTTTATATTTATAGTATGAGAGTAGTCTTGAGTAGTACCTACCTAGTATTCTTAGAAGCGTGGCACAAAAGTTTTAGGCGTGTGATCATATAAATACAGACGGTGGACGCCAGTATGTACCTACCTAATGAGATTTTACAGAATAAGCACCACATAATCAAGCTTCCTTCTCAAGATACCTAGGTACTTCCCTACATTAAAATGTAAGTATTTTCTGCCTTAAACATGAGGCTCATTATAAGATTATAAAAGGAACATGGAATTCGTTAAAACGTTTCAAGTAATTTCATCTACATACAGAACTCTTTCAAGGGAATGTTTGAAGAATTTATCACATAAATGTTAAATAATGTTTATTTAATACGCAATAACGTACCTAGGCGTTATTCATTTTTTCAATTTTGCTTAACTATCAATAATTAAAGGCTTTGTCGCCTCAATAAACATGAATTATCACCATCCTAATACCGATTACTTCTTGGTGAAGCCACAAACAACATTAATCATCCTCAAAGATCAAGAGAAAAAAATCTATTTCTGTACCACAGAAGACGCAATGCTCAAAGAAAAATTTAAGACATTTTTATTTCTTACTAAGACGGAAATTGGAATTATAATTTAATCAAACTCGAAAGAAAATTCTTGCCAGGTATTGCCTTGTTATAAAAACAAAACTCCTTTGATATTCCTTTTTTTTTTTTCGCGACCGACAAAATAAACAGAAACCCTTTACGCCAAATGCTTTTAAAAGGTGATGTTAGTGGTGTGCCTAAACAAAGACTGTCTGTAAACACTATAGGTAGTTAGATTTAAAGAATCATAAAGAATATGAGAACTATAAAAACAAAATTGTTTTCGAATTTGATGTTTCTGTTTGGTGGCTGGAATAGGTACTTCCTATGTCACAATCTGCTTTGTTTTTGTACGATTTTACGCACACGGTATTTCATGCACAAACCACAAAGACCGGGATTTAGAACTACTGTAATAACCCCTTCTAATATTATAAATGCGAAAGTAACTCTGTCTGCCTATCTGTCGGTCTCTTCTTCATGCCTAAACCACTAAATCGATTTGGATGAAATTTTGTACAAAGATAGTTTGAGACCTGAGAGAGGACATAGGATAGTTTTTAGCCCGGTAATCCCACGGGAACGGAAACTATGAGGGTAAGGGCGGGTTGTATCAAACAGTTGGTTAACGTAACATACGTACGTCAAAAAGTTACGATTACGGACGATGTTTGACGTTCGTTAAGTTAGAAGCGTTGTTTCAAAACAGTCGTCAGCTAACTATCGTAAAATCAAAAAATTGGGTTGTTTCACAAAATGTCAGCGTTAACGCACGTAAAATATAACGTTTACGTTAACAGATTGTCTGAGCACTGGTTAACGTGACTTTAGTTGCGTCAAATAGAACAATATTACAAAACAAAAAAAAATGTATATAAGTAGTCTAACAGCCATATCGTTACCATAACACAAGCATTAGGTTGCTTAGCTTGGGACTATATGGCGTTGTGTGAAATGTCCAAGGATATTATTATTATTATTATTATTATATTGTGAAATTTCTTTTGAATTCCTCAATACCAGTTCTTCTGATGACACAAATAAGTGGTGGAATGCAAAAAAAGCTATTTAGGTAGGACCCGTGTCAATAACTTAGCTATTGGGATGAGCAGGAATTTATACCAGAATGTTTTGAAACAACGCTTCTAATTTAACGAACGTCAAACATCGTCCGTAATCGTAACTTTTTGACGTACGCATGTTACGTTTACCAACTGTTTGATACAACCCGCCCTTAATACGTTATATAATTGTATTTTTTTTTCTTACTAACGGTTTATTTTTTCATTATGTTGCACCTACCATGCTGTCTCTACACCACCCTAACTAAGGTCGACTGGTAGAAAATGCCTATGGCATTAAGTCCGCCTTTGTACAGTTACTTGTGCATAAAGTTTTAATAAATAAATAAGTATATATATTCCGGGATATGATATAAATAAATATATATGTTGCCTAGGGATCATGCGGGCGAAGCCGCTGGCACACGCTAGTTTTCAATAAGTAAAATAAGTATTCAGGTTCCCATAGATACACGTGACGTGACGATAACTAATACGATTTATTTAAAATAACGTTAGCGCCGTGTTGCGGGATCCTTTAGTCGGTTACACGCAAAAAAAAAAATATGACTCCTTTCCCTCTGGGCGGATCGGATGGGTGTGTCAGACTCTTACTGACTAAAACCCATCCGTGTTCCACGAAAAGCCTTTTTGGGTAAACGGGCTATTAGAGTAACACGGCCCAGGCCGCGGTGACTATTTCGAACAATTTCAGCAAACCTGGCAGGCTCTGGCCCTAGCCTGCCTTCTCTAAAAATCAAACCTACCAATGGATCCTTGCATTTTATTTGAGGTAGTCAGCTCTCGCATTTATATACATAAGTAATTAAGTGGTAACAATAGTTCAGGACCTGTCTCTCTAAACCCCGATCCGATATTTGAAGTTGAGTATTTTTAAAACTCTACTTTAGCCTTAAAAATCTGTAATTTTGACAAAATACTCAATATAGGAACCAAAACAGCCCCATGTCTTTGTATCATCATTGAATTACACTTGGCCATCAAAAGCCAATAAAAATACTAGGCAAAAGCAATTCTGTTTCTTCACAAAACTTGAGGATACTGTACATAATTTTCAGATGCCCATATTTTTGTCTTAATTCCGAAAAGTAAGTTCACCACCAACGGACATAATATTTTGCCACGCTTTGCTATTTACTTCTTATTGCCTGGAACGAGGTAGGAACTACCTACAAACCAAACTTAGGTCAACTCTTAAAAACTCTAAGCTCTTAATAATGAACAAAGATTTACTAAAAAAACAATAAATCTCTATTGAGAGTAGAATAATATCCATCATCCGCTTCCCTGACCTATTTCCCAGGATATGCTCGGCTGAACAAACTTACTCAGCTCATTAGCGGGCGCAAGACGTAGTTATTATTTAATATTTTCTTATAAAACGACTAACAAGTTTTGCTAACGATTTTATTACGGAAGCTAAGCGTTTTGTACCCAGGCTGAAGGAAAGGCTTAATGTGCACCGTTCACTTTTCAAGTACCGACCGTTCGTTTTAAAGTACCGTTAGTATAAAATTTAATTACGTTTATTTAAGTTAAGAAATATGTTGATTTAATAATCTGTTTATCAAAACCAGCTAGGTAATAGAAGGTAACAGCTGGAATCACTTAAATCCCAGTTTTGAACAGAGCATTTGAGCATCAGAATATGACAAAATCTCAAAAACAGTCATTCGAAAAACCACCAAGTCATATCGAAGAACAGTATGATTCGTCAAACAATGACTCCCTCACAATAAAAAAACAATGCGCTTAAGCAACGAAACTCTTTTCTGAAATATTCATATTTCTTCGGCTTTATCAACGTGTAATGTTGATACAAGTAATAAAGTTAAATAAAAAGCCATTTACGTTATGTGTACTTAAGAACAAAGGTTTGCAATAATTCTTACGCGTGGTATGATAAGCTTTTACGTGAAGTCGACGAACTTTGGTGAATCAGTAAGCCTATTACACAACTGGCAATTTGCTTCGATTGGACAATAATTTTGCGATCGTTGTTAGCACAAAATTAATGGGTTCCTGGTTTTGCTTTTTGGGCGTTAATTTAATACTAACAAATGGACGTAATATTGATGATTTAGATCTGGAGGCGACTTTAACTTGATGATACGGAAAATAAATGAAAACAATAAATAGAAAATAATAAAAGATGGTGGGCCACCAACACACATGCAAAGACAAAAAAGTTCAGCAGAAACATAGAAAAACAGCAAATTATGACAGTAGACATATTAAAGTAAAAATAAGGTGTATGTTGTAAAATCCCTGATTTTACTTTACCGAAGAAAGTTTGAGCAAAAGATCGTTCATCCGCAAGACTTATGATAACTTGAACAAAGGAATCGATATGAAAATCAATACAATACCAGTTTTAGAATGCAGGCCAACAGGAATTCGAAAAAATGGGGAATACCTATAAGCTAATTTAATAAACCAAGCAAGCAGACAAGGTTAGAACGGACAAATCAAGACAATAATGTGTGCCATATAATTGTTCAACCTTCCTCACAACCGGTTGCGCGCTCCATTTGCTGCGTAAGCCCCCTCAAGCTTGAGTAACGGGGTTGACATGTGTAAGAAAAAAATTATTGTTTATTTCATGCAGTCACATCGTTTACATTTAATGTTTTACTACTTAGACTGCATCTCGCAAATTTTAGAATCAAAAAACTGTTTTAGTTCTTGAAACAATTAATTCCTGTTACCTACACGAGCAATATGCTATGCTGCCCGGAAAACTTGTAAAGCAGCTCCACTTATCCGTGGAGTAATCAATATCAGTGCCGTGTATACAACAAAAGTTTGCATGCCTTAATCAGTCAAATAAGCTGAGACGTTTCATACACTATTTAAATAAATTCACTAGCAAAGCAATGTGTTAAGCTCCTTGGAATACCCTATTACAATCATCATCATCTGCCTAGCCTTTTCCCAACTATATTGGAGTCGGCTTCCAGTCAAACCGGATTCAGCTGAATACCAGTATTATACGTGGAGCGGCTGCCTACCAGACTTCCACTACCCATTAAGGGTATTTATTTATTTGGGACAAACAAACAGTAACACATTATATCTGCGCAAATAATATAAACAAAGATATTACAAATGTGAAACTCACACCGTTATCCACAGCATATAACACGGTACTCCTTGGCTAGACCGGTGTCAGAGATTTTTTCTGGCATCTGACTATCCGTAACTACTGCCAAAGATCTCCAAATGACAGCCGGGACCAACAGCTTAACGTGCTTTCCAAGGCACGGAGGAAACTCAGTATGTTAAGATGGTCACCCATCCAGAGACCAACCTTGGCAAGCGTTGCTTATCCTTGAAGATTGACCTGTGCGGCTGTTAATATTTAGCCACGAGCTCCTATTACAATCATCAATACCAATATATATAAATTCTTCCGTTACTGGTGACTGAGTGAAGTGACCAGTACTTAGTTTCGGCTGTGCGTTGTCTGACAGACAACGCACAGCCGAAACTAGGTACTGCAGTGCTATTCTGTAACAACATTTTCGTGTCTCGACAGCGGAATCCGAGGTGAGTTTCAAATTCGTATAAATATAAGACCTTATGATGTGTGAAATAAAGTTCACTTTTTAAGCTTAGTCACTCAGGTGAAGTCGATATCGAAATGGTTATTTACAGAATAGACTAGCTGGTCGTAGAAAGCTGAAATTTGGCATGTAGCTTCCTTACACTCCGCAGGGGAGTAACAAGAGAGGATTATTCTAAATTCTTGCGGGAACGCGAAAAAACGGGATATGCGCGTACGAAGCCGCGGGAAAAAGCAAAATATATAAATAACTTGCAACTACCTCAACGCATGGCAAAAGTTTTTCCTCAAAGGAAATACTTAACTTTAATAGTTATTAAAAAAAGGAAAGTCTATAAAATGTCATGGACCGACCGCGAACCCAAACAAAGAAATTCCTGATGAGTAAAAACCCAATAGCACTTTCATTGCTCCAAGAATCAAAAGTGATTCCAAAATGGATCCACTTTCAAAGTATTTTAAAAACCAGTTTAAAGTTTTAAAACGTTTTAATTTTAGATACGTAAATGAGAGACAACTTTGTTTTATTTATCATAATTAAACAAGGGCCTGACATTAAGAAGAATGCAACAAAATAAAGGCGTTGTGAGGAAGTAAATCGACATATTATTATGTGGCTAGAAATGAGTCAGCTTTGTGTTTATAAGTTGATTGACCGCTAGTTACGGCAGAATGAATAAATTAGTTTGAAGGTGCATACCGATATAAATCAAAAGGATGACCTTTTGATTGATGGATACATTCATAATCAACATCATTGCAGCTGAAAAGTTGCCGGATATGCGCCGCCACTTGATCGGTCCTGGGGTGCTACTCTCTAAGCCCGAAGTCCGTAATTTCGGGCTTCGTTGCGTGCATATTCTACTCCGTATCAACTTACCACTAAGAATTAAAGACAACATGATTTGATAGTTACTGTTAAATCGTGTTGTCTTTCATTCTTAATTCGGGTTTGGGACTAATCTTAAGTCCATAGGTGATACGGAATAAAATAAGCCCGCAACTAAGCCCGAAACTACGGACTTCGGGCTTAGAGAGTAGCCCCCGTGGGGCGACAGACAAAGTGCCATTCTTATAGAGAATTCAGAAGTCTAAATGACAACAGTATACTTATAGGGGTTGAGCTCGTGATGATTCATTCATCAGTGGCAGTTTGTCAATCCCATACATTATTGAAGTTTTGACAGACGCCTTCGCCACGCTTCCACTGATAGAATGTCACTTGTCTTGAGTGAGCCTCTGTAGACAATAGGAATCCTTCTAGACTTATAAGATTGGCTTTAAATCGACAAACTTTGGTTCACAGTCTATTCAGAGACTTCCAGGTGCCAAAACGATAAACACTGCGACAAAACACTCAATAGAGTCTCTTGACCTTATCTAGATAGTAGAAATTGTAAAAAATGTTGCCAAAACTTAGCCCATTATTTACAAAGGATACGTATGCTATGCATAATAATGCATTTCATGAATGGAAAGCTGCACATAATATGCTAATATGTCATCCTCCATGTTCGCTGATTCGTATCTCTTAATATAGCATCGTGTTTTGTGTTGTTTTGGGTTGTACTAAAACTGGTCTTCGGTGACAATACCTTTTGAGGTTCCTGTACCTGTTTCATTATTAAGAACCCTTTTTTCAATAACCAGATAAATTTTACCTATCTATGTAATAACCTAGTATGTCCCACAGCTGGGCAAAAGCCCTTTTCCACACAACTTTGCTCTTTACAGTTCAGGCCAGTATTTTCGGTCTCGAAAAGTAATCCAATTCGTCCCGCCATCTGCGTCTTGGTCTGCCTGAGAAATGTCGGTGTGGCAATTTTAATACAGAAAATAATGTAATCATAATATTCAGTTAAAAATTATGTTTCTATTTTAAAATCTGTACTCAAAGTAATCAACAAATCATTAAATAAATCCTTTGTTAGTTGGAATTGTTGTAAAACAGAAACAGTAGATTCCAAGCCAAAATCTTGTGTTGTATAAATTCTAGTTCCTAAAACGTAACAGACAGATGTGTTGCTGGGGAGTTTGTTAGCCACTTCTTCTCCACAGCTAAAACACTAGGAAGTGGTGACGGGCGGGCGTTTTGGGGGACTGCCTTTTGTAGAAATTGACGTTCAAAAAGTGCAGACTCTCAGCCTAATTTGAATAAATGACTTTTGAATTTGAATTTGAATTTGAAAACTACTCGCTTACTGCCATTGACAGACCAAGTGAATAAAACAAAATTGTCAAAAATAGCGTAAACCCAAATAGGCTACATCGTAACTAATTCATCGCATTATAAGCCAAATGATGAAAACGGTATTATTTTCTCAAAATAAACTAACTGCTAGGAAATCCGCTTTGATGTTTTTCTTTCCACATAGTTACAATAAGCTCTTTACGCGATGGTCTATAGTTCTATACAGTCAATAAGACCGTATCTTTTAAGCACATTATGGTCTAAAAAATATATTCTGTTAAAAGTAAATGTTTTAACGCGAATTCCAGTCACTGAACAAAAGGACGCGTTGTCTGTTCATCTCTCAGGATTTTTCTTAAAGGAAGCTATCATTAAATTTGCACAGATCATTTATCAACCAGCCACAAACCTAATTAAGGGTGAAGGCAGTAGTGAAATTCCTCTTTTTCTCAACGTTTTTCTTTGGTAAACAAAGAGTGGTTCAACGGTTTTATTGACTTTCAAAGGGAATGAAATTGCTGTTCGATGCGTATACAAGTTTAGAAGCATCATCATAAAAATCGGCCAAGTGCAAGTCGAACTCGTGCATAAAGGGTTCCGTACCATCGTATTTTTATTATTTGTTGTTAAAGCGGCAACAGAAATACACAATCTGTGAATATTTTAATAGTCTACCTAGCTATGACGGTTTATGAGATAGGTATAGTCCGCTGACAGACAGATGGATGGACGGACAGACGGACAGCGGAGGCTTAGTAATAGGATTCCATTTGTTTCACTTTGGGTACGGAACCCTAAAAATCGGATTCCTATTTTATTCAAAACTACAACTCTTATTTTTGACCCAAAAGTCGAACTCTTATTTTGATTCAAAAATTGAAGTGCTAATGTAGGTACTGTCAGCTTCTGAGTTGACGCCAAAATTAATATCTCTTGTCATAGCTTCGTCAATCTAGTTCGATAAATTATTATAATACAGACGAAAACGACAATCCCTTTGATTGTTCTTAAAAACAATTGGCCTATGTCATTTTATTGTCGACTTTCAATTACTACGTTAGGCATGTATCATAGAATTCTTCAATTACCTGTCATAACACAGGTATTGTTGAAAACAGTCTGTTTCTGCTTAGGTTACCATTAAGTACTGTTAAGGTTTTTTCAAAAGACCTTGTCGAAATTCACAAGCTGATTAATTTAAGTCTCCAACCAGAACTTTTACTGTTAAACGTTTCGCACATTAGCGAGTGAATCGACACATGCGGGTCGCAGCACAATGTAAACGCACCTTAAATTCGCTCCAGCGTGTTCCGAATCCGGTTTTTTGTTTTTGAGAAAATAAACTCCGTACCTATATAAAACGTTGGTGCTAACAACGGATTTTTCTTCGCGGTTTTTAGTGCAAGCAAGATGGTACTCGGTCGTGTGCAGTTCGCCTTTTGTGGTTTACTTGTGTTCCTAACTTTATTCGGTTGTGATGGTCAATTAGTTGCGCATAAGAGTTATGATCCGAGTGAGTATGTTTTGGCATTGTTGTGACATTTTGTGTTTCAAATCTTTTGTTAGAACTTAGAGGAATGCTGCAGATTCGTTGTCCATTATATTAGTGTAGATGAGCTTGGAAACATCCTCTTTTAGGAAAGCTCAATACTAGTGTTGTACCAAAAACAAAAACTTGTGATAGTTTTTTGGGCAAGTTTTTGCACCGGTAGACTTTTAATGACCTCCTTAGAGCAATTAAGTACATCTCCCAGGCATACTAATAATAACTAGGTACTTGTTATTGTCATAAATTAAACGAAGACTTTAATGACATTGACAAGTCAAAACCAACTTCAATATTTCAATGATTTCTAGGTACCTATATAACTAATTTCTGCTAAAAAGCACTGATTAAAAGGAAGTTCAAGAGCTTAAAAGCTCAAATTATTCATGTGGAAAAGACGGTCTAAACAAACATTGCAAGAATTTAATAATAATTTGAAAGAACAAACGATTTAATTTTATCCAAATCGTTTGAAAGGGTACTAGACAAGGATTTAATTTATTTCTTCTCTAGTAGGTTCTTGCTCCTTTAATTTTGCTACAGAGGTTCTATATCTATACTCATCTTGACCCAAATAAGGTTTGTCGCAGCCCGTTCCATTTATTTTACTGGAAGTAGCTTTTATACGAGTTTATGTAAATATATTAGCTACTAGCTGACCCACGCAACTTCGTCTGCGTCACATTTTCCATTATTGCTCGGCTCCTTTTAGTCTTAGCGTGATGATATGTAGCCTATATTCTCCCTCGATACATGTGCTATCTAATACTGAAATAATTTTTCAAATCGGACCAGTACTTCCTGAGATTACCCCCTACATACAAACTTACAAACATACAAACTTACAAACAAATTTTACCTCTTTATAATATTATTATTAGTATAGAAGTATAGATGTACTTAAAAAGAAACACATAAAAATAACGAATTATTTCGTCCACATTTTATTGTTGTATTAGATCTAGACTAGAGGTCATTGGGAAATGGGACTAGATAAATATAAGCAGACAGATTAATACTCTTAGCAATAAATTCTCAGGAAATATAGGTTCATTGTTGTAAACTTAGGAATATTCTGGCTTTGACTCCGTGGCCCAAAATTATACTAAAAGGAGCACTAGAGGAAGTGGGGCCTTTTTTTTTCTTTAGGGATGGGAAATCATCCAATGACTCCTCCCGCTCTGGGTGTAGCGGGAGGGAGTGTCAGACTTCTACTGACTAAAACCCATCCATGTTCCTTCATTGCCCTTTGTGTTCCGGAACCACGGTGTCTCTTGCGAATAATCCCGCGACTCCGGCAGGAGAGGAAGTGGGGCCTGGATGTGAACATTTTCTTTAAAAGGACGTCACTCTAGTAAAGTTTCAATTTATTTTACTTAGGTACATAAGTAACCCTTTTCGTTCATGTAACTGTTCTTCACAGACAGTTTTCTTTTATTTTTGATATTTTTACTATGAAAGTTTTTAGTTTTAGAAATTGACAAAAAAACATTTTGAGTTGTGCGAACAGAAATGTGTGAGGCAGATTCTGTTACACATATTGCATTACATCTTTTTGTATTCTTGCCCTGCAAAATAGGTCAAGCACAGTAATATTATGATGATGAGGGTACTTCAACCTTAAGATCGTTGTACTATAATGTTCATAATATCGTAAGCATTATTTAATAACTAGGTGACCCGCACAACTTCGTCTGTGCGTGATGTTATTATAGTCTATAGCCTTCTTCCATAAATGGGCTATCCAAGTCAAAAATATTTTTTCAATTCGAACCATTGGTTTCTGAGATTAGCGCGTTCAACCAAACAGACAAACTCCTCAGCTTCGTAATATTGGTATAGAATATAGATAGATACGTAGGTATAGTACAAGTATAGTACTATAGATAAGAAAAATAAATAACATTAATGTCACTTGTTGCGTGTTTATTTTATTATTAATCATCTCATAAAACTTGACTTAATGAGGTCAAATAGGGTTACTAACACCGTTACAGTATATTATGTACTTAGCACTGGAGAGATTAGTATCTTTACCTTCATTAAGTTTTCTTTTATATGTTGGACTTCCTTGAGTGACGTTTTATAATGCAACGGTTGCTTGTTAGATTATAAGATTATGTTATTTGTTTAAGAATATAAACATAAAAGTTTACGGCGGTAGTGGCATTACTGTAACCGCCAGGTATATGTTGCATGAAACTGCGGGTTTAAAAATACCACTTTAGCAATCAGCGAGCAATTAAAACTACTCGACTGTCAAATTATCCCATTCAACTTTGAACCTAATGTTTTAGCGATAACGATGAAAATAAAATTTGACTGGTTGTTGCATGATTAATATTGTGATCCTAATATGACTCTACTAAAGTGACCTTTTTCGACCCACAGAGGCCTTAGTGTGAGTTTTTTCGACTCACGTTCGAACGCGTTCGATTGCGAGCGCGTTAGAATTTAGTATGGGAATTTAGTTATAGTGCCACCTGGTGGTCACTCGTAGAACCTAATTTCCCATACTAAATTCTAACGCGCTCGCAAACGAACGCGTTCGAACGTGAGTCGAAAAAACTCACACTAAGGCCTCAGGTAAGTTTTATTTATTAACTAGCTGTCCCCCGCGGCTTCGCTCGCGTTTTACCCGCATAGTTCCCGTGAGATTTTCGGGATAAAACTATCCTATGTCCGTCTCCTGGTTCTAAGCTACCTCCCCACCAATTTTCAGCCAAATCGGTGACTGAACACGCCCGATTTGTTGAAATGCACCATTCATTGTAGGTACGGCTGGATCCGATCACTTTTCAAGACGTTTATTGCTGTTAGTGACATCAAATCTGTAATTGATTTCAAATAAATGTCATCTACCCAATATCACATCTATACTAATATTATAAAGCTGAAGAGTTTGTTTGTTTGAACGCGCTAATCTGAGAAAATACTGGTCCGATTTGAAAAATTATTTCAGTGTTAGACAGCCCATTTATCGAGAAAGGCTATAAGCTATAGATCATCACGATAAGACAAATGCGGAGCATTAATGGAAAAAATTACGCAGACGAAGTTGCGCGGGTCAACTAGTTGAAATATAAACACGCATTTCTGAAACATCCTGTAACATATTCATCATCTTCCTGCCCTTATCCTTTTACTTGGGGTCGGCGCAGCACGTTTTTTTCTTCCACTCTGCCCTATCAGCCGTCAAACTTTCACTAACTCCCTTTTCTGTCATATCGCTTCTTACACAATCCATCCATCTTTTCTTTGGCCTTCCTCTCCCTCTCCATCCATTGACATTTATGTTCATTACTCTTTTAGACATATTGATAATTAATAATGATTAATTAATTTATGATACATATGCGTCGACTGTTAATTTCAATATTAGGTACAAGCTATAAAATTAAATTGATGACAAATTATGGAGGTCTTTATGCAAAATCGCCATCAACAATACACAACTTAGGTACCTAACCTAACTACACTTTGTACCAGATTAAGAACTAAATATTTCGGTTTTTTTTTTTTTTTTTTTTTTTTCACACAACGCCATTTAGTCCCAAGCTAAGCAACTTAATGCTTGTGTTATGGTAACGAGATGGCTGATAAACTACTTACATACATTTTTTTTATTTTTATTGTAAATACATACATATTATAGATAGAAAACACCCAGACGCGGAACAAATACATGTAGGCCGTACAAATATTTGTTCCGTGCGGGAATCGAACCCGCGACATGCTGCGCAGCAGTCAATCGCTCAACCACTGCGCCAACCGTGTCGTCATATTATATTCACAAACTAACTGACCCGAGCAACTTCGTCTGCCTCAAGTAAATCGTAAAGATAGAAACGCGATTTAGAATATTATTGGCTCGATACTTTTATTAATCAAACATGACACTAAATTATTGTTAATTAATCGAGGAAGAGCGAGGTTTATCCCATCACAAGTATCTTCGGATTACTTTCTGGGAAGCCCCGGCAACTAAATTTTTAAACGTGTACTGCTAAGAGATTTCATCACGAATATATATAAAAGTTATATCAATAGATAGAGCTTTTTATTTTGAAGTAAATGTTGAAACCATATTGTATAATTTCTTTATCAGTTTTCGCCAAGAAGAAAAACAATCAAAATTTAGCCATTATTTCGCTCGCCGGACAGTCGCTGTCGTTCGTCAAAACACACAGTACTGCAACCTCGCCTTAATGTTCCGCTCGTATTGGTCGTAGGATGAGAAAGAGAAGGTGGTGGCGACCACCCTGACATTGTCAAGTGGGGCAGTAAAAAAAAAGGATTTGAGCTGCTCGAAGAGATCAAAGTGTACCTTATTCCGTTTATCCGCCCTAAAACAGCTACCACACAACAGTCTCCTTTAAGCCATGTATGTACAGACGCCGCACATAAAGCTACAACAATCTGTCAAAATTCTTCAATAGATTTTCAACTTCATCACTAAAGCTGTAAGGTTCAATGTTGATTGGGAAAATTTGACAGTTTTGGGTAGATTGATGTGCTGACGACTACGTACGTTACCGGGATTAAAAGTAGCCGTAGTACGGCTTACTCTAAGTATACACTTTAGGGTGGATGAACGAAAACAGCCACCTATCTCACGAAAACGAAGTTGGACGTTGGTGGAACCAAATCTGTTATCGACCAAGTATACTAAATGATACGAAGTGATGGTACCTACCTATCGGAATTTTTGAACAATATAATGGATACCGGAAGTTTTATACGCATAACAGGTATTTAATATTGTAAACTATACACATAACTTAACATGTTTTTAATCAAGTAAAAAATCCATGCAATGGTGAAGCTCCCGTTTAAAATGAAACGCCGAAAAATAACAGGTTTAAGAGCACATGCTCTATATTGTACCCTAGAAAAGAGTTTACGAGTATTTTATTTTTTCCTGCAACTAACTGGTTCAGTTAAAAGATCAAGGTCTGAATACCCCGAGATATTACTTTTACTTTTATTATTAAACTGCATAAGAATATTTTCATGATCTTTGCCGAGATTTCCTGGTTTAATGCACTGAATGTTTGTTTGGTTGAACGCGCTTATCTCGAATTGAAAAATTATTTTAGGGTTGAACAGCCAATTTTTGAGTAAGGCTATAGGCTACAATGCGTTTCAAATAAGAATAGGAACGTCAATGACCTGTCAAATGTCTCCGCGGCTCCGGAACACAAAGGGCAACGAAGGACCATGGATGGGTTTTAGTCAGTAAAAGTCTGTCACTCCCTACCGCTCCGCCCAGAGCGGGAGAAGTCATTTGATGATTTGACATCCCTAAAAAAAAAGGATAGCTGTTTTAGGGTGTATACGTGGAATAAGGTACCTACACTCTTAAAATCATCTCTTCGAGCAGCTCAAATCCTTGTTTTTACTGCCCCACTTGACTATGTCAGGGTGGCCGCCACCACCTTGTTTCTCTTTCAAAATACATACCGTCGGTCTAGATGAGTCGTATAATATGTCGTAAATGCAGTGATGAACTTTTCACCGTCCATTCTTCTCCAGCAGAATCTACCTTTCCAAAAGGACAGTAGAGTCACTATTTTATAGGTATATATAAGTTTAAACGTAACGATGACGTTCAAAAGTCTCGTTTAATGGCCCAATTGAAATAAACATTTTGACTTTGGCTTTCAGAATAAACAAAAAACTGGTGACCAAATTACCTAGGTAGGTATATAATATAATACACAGCTTTTATTATTTTTTTAGGTGTAACCTCGCACAAACTAATTAGACTACTTAGTGTTTCTTACGAGGTTACAGAAAATTAAGTTTGTTAATATGCTTTTTACGAGAGGTCACTGCAATTGAAAGGGGTTATAACGTTAGCTACTATTTTATCAAAAGAAACAAAAAAGCCGGCCTGTGGCCTGCGGGTCGGACTTGTGCATATATTTTAACATGGTAATCCTAAACCATAGTTTTGCTTTAGGATTCCTTGTTATGACTAAAAACTAAGTAATTTCTGTTTTCTTTTTGCAAAGTTTTATGCCTCGGAGATAGACAGGTGGCATACCTACGGTCAGACAGATCCACGCGCGTGTATAAGGACTCTGTTTTGCATTCATTCCTAAGGGACCATTAAGAGCGTGTATTCCGTCCACTAGCGCCGCCAATCGTTTTTTATTATTTCTGGTAAATTTAAGACACGTAGATAAAAAACCGCTCTGTAGTGCACTAAAGAAATGTATTTATTAAGTTTTGAGAGTTATGTTTTGTACTTTAGAACATAAATAGTTGCCAAAGTCGATATTTTTGCTAAAAGTGGCCACTTTTAGCAATAATTGCCGTTTTGGCTATTTAGCCATGAGTTATGTATTAAAAATAGCTGTCAAAAAATAATAGATACATTTCTTTAGTGCACTACAGAGCGGTTTTTATCTACGTGTCTTAAATTTACCACAATAAATAAAAAACGATTGGCGGCGCTAGTGGACGGAATACACACTCGTATGTCAGTGAATACAGTAGATACCAGCTTGCCTATAGCTTGATTACCCATACCGCTTTACAACACTCTAATAAATAAAGTTCTTCGGTTTCTGGCAAACGACGTAGGTCTGTACAGCCGAAACTAAAATAACAATCGTAGAAAGCTGAAATTTGGCAGGTTCCTTGGGGAGTAAGGGAGCAGTATGTGAGGATTTCTCGAAATTCCTACGGGAATATGCGCGTACGAAGTCGCGGGCAAAAGTTACCTATAGAAACAAAAAATATATACCTACCAGAGCAATCAGACACCTCACACAAAATAACTATTATTACATCTTCTAACTACACCTTTGTGGGAACAAAATCAAAGTTCAATACACAAAATTTTATGGTCCACATTTATTTTCTCAATACCTTTACTCTTTTGGCCGTTTTGAAAACCTTTTGTGAACTTTGTTGAAGGGCAAACCTACGTACAAAATTATGTGAGAATGAAAAAAATCTAATATTCCGTCCCCTTTAAAAGGGTCACGCGAAATATGCACATTGTTTAGGCAAAGAAAAAATGCAAAAAAGGGTTTTAGACACAACCTACCTACATATTCAAGTTTACATTTTCTACTCAAAATTTCATACATACGTAGAAACCCAATTAAGTACTTTGTCTGTGTATATGCAGTAAAAATAATGGCTCAGTAGGTAATAGTCGTTTTGACCGATTCAGTTGCAACCCGTATTCGGACAACGACTAGTGTAAACGGGTTTTCGGTTAGCCGTATTCGATCACAGTCCGTATTCGGTGACTGAACACGGCTGATTTGTTGAAACGCGCCACTCATTGTTCCATCCAATTACGTGGACGGCGCATGCAAATTCAACCGAATCCGGTCAACTACCAGCATTCGGTGACCGACTTACCTACCTAATGTACAACGTGCCATGAGTTCGCCAGCCTACGGTCTATTTTAATTAGACAGAATGCTGTAGCCGTAGCTTAACCACAGAGCTTTAATGGACGGTCATATGATGGTATTGTACACAGCTGCTAGTTTAAAATGTGACACTGACAAATGAATATAACTTTAGTATGATGTCAATAAGAGCCGCTCAATGCTTCAAAAGATATAACACACCTCCTGACTTGATAAAGAAAAAAATGAAGAAACAGGAGAAGCCTCGAGTGTACTACGTGTTTGTTGATCGTGATAGACCTTCGAAGCCATTTGCTTTTACTGTCATTGACAATTATTACGTTAACCGTTGAGCCACTGATCTGTGGCAGCTAATTTGGTATCTAATTGAATATGCCTATCCTACCCAATTAATTCTCAACGGTTTAATTGATTTATATAAGGCGTAAAGACCTATTACAACCGCAGCAACTGGCCTAATTAGAACTTAGGTAGGTATATATTTCGAATTAGGATCCTAAACGAAATAACGGTAGGAAAGTAGGTATGTGGGTGGCCAGTGTGGGTAGAAAAAGGCCTTACGAAGCGGAGATGATACGGTATTACCGGAAAACTCGACAAAAAAATACCGACTGCACAACATAAAACTTTCGACCCGTTTCCGAAAACGTCTGTGAAGTTTAAAGTTTTGCAGTCGGAATGTTTTTATTTTAAACAAACACAAATATCAGATCAGTAGGCAGATACGAGTGCCTCACGCAAAGATTATACAGCATAGATAGGACTCTTGGCAGATACGGACCAGCATATTGAAAATGTTCTATGCTGAGGCCATCGTGACCCGGTGTTTGCCCCTGGTCATCGACCGTATTACGTTCCGTATCTCTTCTGATGAAATACTAATGGGAACACCAGACAACCTACTCTCAGTGACATAATAAGCCCGTTCCACCGATTGAAGCCGCGAAGTTACTCCAAAATGCCTCTTAAACATGTTCGCAATCTCCTCAGGTCAGTCCTGCCATTAACGCTCACCGGAACCGCAGGTTTTGGACTCAATCTTTGTGTAGATTTCCAAATTTTTGAAAATGTTTGCCCCTATGCTCTGTTGCTAAAATGTTCATCTTAATTTTTTCCTCATTATTCTGACAAAACTTTGACTTTTGTTAAAAACTTTCCTAGTTTCTCTCATTTCCACAAACTGCTGCCCTGTGAGGTTTTCCATACCACACCCAGTTAAGAAAGGCCCTTCGCGCGTTCCCGTGAGCGTCCCTGACATACCGGTTCCACCCAATCCATATATAAAAGTACTCTGTGACCCAATCACTGTACGCCGACCCCTCCCAACTCTTAACAAACTAGAGCTGCCCTCCGCCGCTTCTCGAAGTGACGTCACAATTCTATTGTACAATGTATCAATTATTTTATAATGTTCTTTGTTATGGCAAAAATTATCACAACAGTTTCCGAGCTCAGATGGGAAGTCTATTTTTTTAAGTTGCTCCATACATAATCTGTATTGTATTTCATGTTGTATTTAATTTTTGGTGTACAATAAAGTATATAATAAATCAATAAATAACAGTCTTTTTGTGCTGCATCTCTTTCACCCCATAAGGCTTTATCAACTATTTTATTCCCCAGTTTAGCCGATGGATTCGTTGCCCTAACCATTCCAAGGTTAACTTGAATAGCAAGTGGAAAATGGTCTGACCAGAAAATATCATGGTGAACTTCAACATTCCCTATCCCTAGTGTTTTCCACACTGCTTCAGCTTTAAATACTGTTTTTGTATTTCTAAGGTATTTTGTGTTAAAAATGATTGTGTTGCCATCACATTCGTAAAGTCTGTTGTCCACAGATGCAGTTTTAATTTTCCCATTGTCACCAATAGCACAATGAAAACAGCACCCTGTAGACAATAGACAGTTACAATATACAATACCAACACGTTTTGCTCGCCAAAGGTGATGTTCCAAAATGTATGGAGCCTGGGCCTGATCTATGTACAGACGCCAGCATATCAAGCTACAACAATCTGTCAAATTTCTTCAATAGATTTTCAACTTCATTCCACAAGCGGTAAGGTTCAAGGTTCATTGGAAATATTTGACAGTTTTGGGTAGCATGATGTGCTGGCGACTGTACCTACACTATACTTAAAAATAGAATACATTTATAACAGTTCTCAACTATGACAACTGGCAGTTATATTTCTATGATCTATGGTTTACTGTCATTATTTTAAAGCACAGAGTAACTAAATCGATATAATAGGTCATTGATAAAAAAACAATTAACTACCACAACAGTATACATTTAAATGAATTTTCCTTTTTTTTTCTACGGATTTTTCTCTTTTTTTATTTGAAATGGACCTACATTGACCCATTTTGATACATCTCTTTTACAAAAGATGTGACTCAGTATTTAAATCCCACTAAATGTTTATGCACACGCCATCCAAACTGCAACATTACTTGCTCTAAGTAGCTAGCCCGATAATTTATAACAACTTTTGAAATTAGAGACTGTCATTAGGTATTAACTAATTCGAACGACCACGACGTAATTTCAAAACAAAAAATATCTCGGTTAGACCCTTTGCTAATACCTCCGAGTCCGTATCAAGTGATTTATCCGATGTCAATGACTTCGAATGAGAAAATAATACCGAGGTATCGTTTTTATCATCATTATTATCTCCAGTCTCTCGCAGAAAACAATTAAAGCAAAATTTAATCAAAAAAAAGTAAAATACTTACAAAAACCTTTGGCTTCAAAATTTAACACAACCAGTATTTTACAGCTGTTATATTTTTAGGGTTCTGAACATACGCAAGGAACGGAACCTTTTTGAGGACTCGGGTACCTGTCTGTCGGTCGGTCTGTCTGTCTGTCCTGTCAGTACGTCTGTCACAGCCAGTTTTCGGATATACTGAACCAATTCTGTTAAAATTTGGTACTCTTATGGACTTCTGTGACCCAAACTAGGACGCGTTACGTACCTAAATGAATACATTTGAGTAGGGGGTCACTTTTGGGAGTCAAAATAGAAAATAAAAAATGAATAAAAAGATCAAGCTGTATCGTGTGACATATCAAATGAAAGGGCTTTCTGTGAGGGTTTAAATCATACTTTTTTTATAAGTTAAAAATAAAACGTTTTGAAGTTATTTAGGAAATTAGACCAAATATTCTCACCCTTTTCTCCGAAACTTATGAGCCTGAAATTAAGAAAAAATGCAGATAGGTTAGGTGATAGGTAATAGTTCTTTACCTGCAGATTACAGGAAAACCTATTAGAATTCTATAGTGTTTTATTAACAAGTTACAAAAATAAAATTGGTTTAGAACCGATGCACACGAGTCCGATTCGCACTTGGCCAGTTTTCTTTTATTTTTATTGCTGTCAGTAGAACAACCGCATTTTTATCAAGGAACAATTCCACGATCATTGACATTATTCTACATAGGTACCTACTTAGGGTTCGAAAAAATAATCATAAGACAACGGTGTGAAAAAGTAGAAACCATTTCGTTTATGATTATTGAAGTAACAAAATTGTTACTAATAAAATTTTACGAGCCAAAAATAATCATTATCAATCTTTCTTACTGTGGTTGTGGTATTATAATATTGTAATCGGTTTTTGCTTATTAGATAAGTACTATATAGGTATATTATACTAGCTGACCCGGCGAACTTCGTTCCGCCTAACAGTCGATTCTTTATTTTTTTTTCTAAAATAAACGTAGCCTAAGTTACTCCTTATTACATCAGCTACCTGCCAATAAAAGTCCCGTCAAAATCGGTCCAGCCATTTCAGAGATTAGCCGGAACAAACAGACAGACAGACAAAATTTGAAAAAAATGCTATTTTGGTATATGTACCGTATTTATATTCATATACATGTAGTCAAAACGGTTATTTCAATGTTACAAACAGACACTCCAATTTTATTTAGTATGTATAGAATAGATGTTTAGATTTCGTTTCTATTCTATCACTAGTATCACTACCAACTTCACTAGGTATAGTCACAGGCAAAACAAGGATTTCTGCAGAACACTAGTTCTTTAGAATAGTTAACCAATGTGTCTTGCCTTTAGAACAAACTCTGCTCGAAGTATCTATCTTCAGTGGATAACGACATAGGACAAATTAAATGGCGTCAATGACGTCAAAATTGGCTTAAAATTTTAAGAAGGATCTTGTCGCGGGCGAAGCCGCTGGCAGCAGCTAAGTATTTTGATCTTTTCATTGTTCCATAATTTTATAATTTTCTAGAACTTAAATTTCGCATGATCTAGATAGGTACCTAATTAAATGTGCTTTGTCATAATTCAAAATCAATTTTACTCATAATTCAAATTGTCTATACTTACAGGTACTTACTTTGGTTTAAAAATAAATAATACTTATAGGTAGCTATAAAGCTATTTGAATTTCGAGTTCTAGTATTAGGTACCTATAGGTACCTGCCTAATCTATCTATCACTCGGCAACAACCTATAAGTAGGTACTGTGGCTAAGTATCTAGGTTATACCTGTGGCGGCACATCACTAACTGCTACGCCCATCCTTATTTGCCGGGGCGAGGTGTCAAAAAGTGACTCAAGTCTGACGCATGGATTTTTCTCTGCGGCCCTCGGTTTTTGTCTGAGCTATTAAATGTGTTTCTAGAGAAAGAGTCGTTTACTTTAATACACACGATTCTCGTGGACATCATTTCCACAATTGGTGACCCCGACGTGATCCGTCATGACGGACAAACACGCACCTAGATTGGACGAAGCCGACGGAGATTTTGTAGATGCAGCATCCGACGCCACAGTGAACAGAGTCGCAGTGCGTCTGCCGCCATTCTGGCCAGAAGACCCGGAGGTATGGTTCGCGCAAGCAGAGGCGCAATTTCAAATTTCCGGCATTAAAGATGACAGTACGAAATTTTACCTTGTCATCTCTCAGCTTGAACATAAGTACATTCGCGAAGTAAAAGACATCGTGAGAAACCCTCCACCGACCAACAGGTACGAGAAGTTGAAGCAAGAGCTAACAAAACGGTTATCTATTTCTCGTCAACACCAAATTACTCAGTTACTTTCGCACGAAGAATTAGGCGATAGAAAACCGTCGCAATTTCTGCGCCATTTAAAAACGCTTGCCGCAAACGAGGTAACCGACGAGTTTTTGCGAAGTTTGTGGTCGAGTTGCCTACCTCCTCATGTTCAAGCAATTATTGTGACACAAACCTCTGGTAGCCTGGAAGTCGTCGCGGAATTAGCGGATAAAATTTGTGAGGTCGCGGCGCCGTTACACCACCAGGTAGCGAGTACAAGCACGAACGCCGCCAGTGCCTTCAGTAATTTCGACGGTTTATTGAAACGTATCGATGAAATGATTACGTCACGTATACATTCAGAATTAAGCCAACAAATATCTCAATTAAACATACGTTCGCGTGATCTCTCTCCCTCTAGAGGCAGATACCGTTCGAGGAGCAGTAGCCGCAGCAATACACGTGGCGTTTGCTGGTACCACAAGAGGTTTGGAGATAAAGCTACGAAATGCACATCACCTTGTTCATACAAGTCGGTAAACTAGAGCGACAGTTCGTAGAGGCGACTAACGACTGTCAAGGTGCTACCAGTCGCCTTTTCATCACAGACCGGAAAACAAAGGTACAGTTTTTGATAGATACTGGTTCGGATCTTTGTGTGCTCCCACGTCGTTTCCTGCGCCAGTCCAGACAACCTGCGGACTACAGTCTTACTGCTGCAAACGGTAGTATCATCAGCACCTACGGTACCATGACTTTGCACCTGGACCTGGGTTTGAGACGAGACTTTGTGTGGAATTTCGTGGTAGCTACTGTGGATAAGCCAATCATAGGAGCTGATTTCATCGCGCATTACGGACTTTTGGTGGACTGTAAACACAGGCGTCTGATTGATAGTATGACAACTTTAACTGCACCTGGAACCCTCAGGGTTTGTAACCAAACCAGTATCAAAGCGTTAACGGGTTCTACTGAATTTCACAAATTACTTTCCCGGTACCCTAATTTGACCAAACCTTTTGGAGTATTTCGTGAAGTTAAGCACTCAACCGTACACTACATAAATACTACACCTGGACCCGCTGTATTTTGCAGACCACGTCGTTTAGCTCCTGATCGTCTCAAGATTGCCAAAGAAGAGATTAATAATATGATTCGAGAAGGCACTGCGAGACCATCAGATTCATCATGGGCGTCGGCACTGCACCTGGCTCCGAAGAAGAACGGCTGGAGACCTTGCGGGGACTACCGTGCTTTAAATGCGCGCACTATTCCTGACAGGTACCCTATGAAGCATATAGAAGATTACGCTCATAGACTAGCTGGTTGTACAGCATACTCAAAAATCGACCTAGAAAAAGCCTATCATCAAATTCCAGTAGCCCCAGAGGACATAGCAAAGACTGCAATCACAACTCCATTTGGCCTGCTAGAATTTCCGTTCATGTCTTTCGGTTTGCGCAATGCCGCACAAACTTTCCAGCGGTTTCTTGATGAGGTGCTCAGAGGCCTCGATTTCTGCTGTTTCTCTTACATTGATGACATTTTGGTGTACTCTAGAAGTCAATCCGAACACCTGGAACACCTGGAAATGGTTTTCAAGCGTCTGCATGACTACGGTCTCCGTATCAATGAAGGGAAGTGTGAATTCAGCAAACGCGAACTAGATTTCCTTGGTTTCCACATCACCCAGTATGGCACGCGACCCCTGGAAGACAAGGTTAAATCCATAAAGGAGTTTCCACCACCAAAAACCGTCAACGGTTTACGCAGATTTTTGGGAATGCTAAATTTTTATCGCCGATTCATTCCAAACGCTGCCTCTGATCAAGCACCGCTGCACGAGATGCTTTCGGGACCCAAAGTAAAGGGTACTCATCCAATCACCTGGACGCCACTACTCCTTGAAGCTTTCAACAACTGCAAAGCAAGTATTGTTAAATGCACTTTACTCGCACATCCTGTCATGAATGCACCGTTGGCCCTTGTGACCGACGCTTCTAACTCGGCCGTGGGCGCGGTACTCCAGCAATTGGTAGATAAGGAATGGCAACCCCTTGCTTTTTACTCAAAGAAGCTGAGCAAATCCCAACAGCTATATAGCGCTTATGACCGAGAGTTGTTGGCAATATACGAAAGCGTTAAACATTTCCGCTATATGATCGAAGGTAGACACTTTGTTATTTACACGGATCATAAGCCAATCACCTACGCTTTCTTGCAGAACAAGCAGAAATGCTCACCTAGACAATTTAATCATCTCGATTTCGTGTCGCAATTTACAACGGACATAAGACATATTTCGGGTAAAGACAACATCCCTGCCGATACGTTGACACGCATCGAAGCTATAGCGTCACCTCCTACATTAGAACAACTAGCTCATTCTCAAGAACATGACACCGAGCTACAGACTATTATCTCCAATCGCTCAACTTCATTGAAGCTGGAACAAATGTCTATACCAGGTACAAGCGTCACTTTATTCTGCGACGTCTCTCTGCCGAGGCCTCGACCTTTTGCTACAAAGGAGCTGCGTCGGCAGATTTTCAACTCCATTCACTCGATGAGCCATCCCGGAACGAGGTCGACGACAAAGATGGTGACTGATAGATTTATTTGGCCCTCAGCTCGAAAGGATTGTCGCGATTGGGTTCGTACCTGTGAAGCTTGCCAAAAGACTAAAGTACACCGTCATGTTTCATCTCCTCTAGGCAATTTCAAACTGCCACAATCGCGATTCAGTCACGTGCATATAGATTTAATCGGACCAATGCCATCATCTCGCGACTACAAATACTGTCTCACAGCTGTCGACAGATACACACGTTGGCCAGAAGTACAGCCGCTGCAGGATATTACAGCTGACACAGTAGCAAAGGCATTCTATGAGCTATGGATTTCGCGTTTCGGTTGTCCAGAGACATTGACAACAGATAGAGGTCGTCAATTTACCTCCTCACTTTTCAAAGCTCTTACAGATTTTTGTGGAGTCCAGCTGCGCCACACGACTGCTTACCACCCGGCAGCGAATGGAATGGTTGAGAGGTTTCACCGCACTTTGAAGGCTGCCATCATGGCTCACGGCGAGCAGCGCTGGACAGACGTTTTACCTGTCGTCCTGCTCGGCGTGCGTACAGCTTGGAAAGAAGACCTGCAATGCTCCGTCGCTGAAATGGTTTATGGTGAGCGTTTGAGAATACCGGGTGAGTTCTTCCAATCAACTAATAATAACCAGCTGAGACCGCCAGATTTTGTCTCGCAACTGAGACATAACATGTCATTTTTGAAGCCACAAGAAGCAGCTCGACATTCTCCAGCTTCTGTATTTGTGCACAAGGACCTCAAGACTTGCAAACACGTCTTTATTAGAAAAGGTGCACCTCGAGGATCTTTAGAACCACCATATTCAGGTCCGTATCCTGTGTTAGAGAGGACAGATAAGACCGTCACTGTAGAACTACAAAGAGGACCAGTTACAGTCACAATAGATCGTGTCAAACCTGCCTTTATTTTGTCCGACTCATCTGAAGATGCATCAAAGTCGGTAATAGAAAACCCAGATGGTCATCGTCCGGTACAAACCACAAGGTCCGGACGCGTAGTTAGATTTCCTAATTATCTTTCTGCAGGTTTTCCAAACTCCAAGGGGGGTGGTGTGGCGGCACATCACTAACTGCTACGCCCATCCTTATTTGCCGGGGCGAGGTGTCAAAAAGTGACTCAAGTCTGACGCATGGATTTTTCTCTGCGGCCCTCGGTTTTTGTCTGAGCTATTAAATGTGTTTCTAGAGAAAGAGTCGTTTACTTTAATACACACGATTCTCGTGGACATCATTTCCACATACCTACTATAGGTACTGAACCTGACTATCAAATTTAAGTCTTAAGACGCCCGGCAAAATGCTAATCCCTAATCACTTCTTATATCAATTTATCTTTCCTTTCAGTGTCACCACTCCCGTTCCCAACATGCAGAGCGGACAACATCGACTGCCTTAGACGAAGTCTAAGGACTTTCTTATTTCTAATGGACGCCGGCCATTTCGGCATGCAGCCTGTCGATCCCGCCATTATCAACAGTGTGGCCCTTTCCTTACCCGAGCAACAAACGTCATTTGTACTGAGAAGGGTGAACGTTACCGGCGCCAGGTGGACCAAACTCGTCGGAAGGAGGTTTTAATCATTATTTAAAAAAAAAAACTTTTTTTCTGGCTTTAATAAAAAAAAATATCATTCATTTGCTTGGTATAAATAGGTATAGGTTAGCACAAAGTGTGTTAAAAAAAATATTAAAATAATTATTTTTGAAATAGGGAAGGGTTAAGCCGCACCAAGGTTTTTCCAGCGAGCGGTTATAAGCTAATAGCGCGAGATTAACGGTAATCAGTCGAGGGAAAAAGACCGCAAATGAGATCGCTTGTCTTAGTTTCCTTGATTCACAAAATCACACGATAAAACCGCGGTCCGTAGTGCGGCCAAGCCCTTTGTGTTAAGAGGGTTTGGCTGTAGTATTATGTTTGGTATGCAGAGGGATTGAAATGGCAGGCCAGGACGTGGACTCAGTTACCTATTAAGTACCTGCTTATTGCAGTATGCGGGGTCTAGACGACCTAATAAAAAGATGTCGTGTGCCAGTCGTCAATTTTAGCCATTTTGCTCAGTGGGGATGTAACTCAGTGGTAGAGTGTCTGCTTCGCATGCTGAAAGTCCTGGGTTCAAATCCCAGCATCTCCAAATGTTCTTTTTGGGTTTTTGTGTTCTGATAGAAATATATATTATCACTAAAATTACTTTTGGCCTTATTGTTACTAAGTTTTACGATTTTTACGTAAGATCTGTTTTATTTTCAGGTTTGATTTAGAAAATGGAAAGAACGCAGTGGTATTCAGCAGTGAATTACATTTATCCGGGCATATAAGCATGGATGTGGCTGGAAGACGAGAACCACATAACGCTTACATTACAATGGATATTCGTAAGTACAGTTGAAAAATTAATCACGATTAGTAGGAATCATTTTGCAGAAAAATGTAGGCACGAACAACAGGCACTTCAGTCGGTTTCTGAGCGATTGGTCTCAAGCAGATTTAACATTTGTGTGACCTTAATAGCAAGATCAATGTAGGTATGTAAGTAGGTAGGTAGGTAGGTACTTATAAATAAACTAAAGTTAAACTGTACCTATAGGTACCCTGCTTGCTTGTAAAGAAACTGGATGATGGTTCATCGTCATGTTACCGGTTTTAATGAGACAGCTGCGACAGGTATGGACTTATTGTATTGAAATTAGTCATGTAGATCCATAATTGAACATAACAGTGGAAGATTATCGGTAGGTACCTACTTACCTACAAAAACCAACTGGGCTATTATGAGAAGAGTAGGTAGTTAGGTATACCTTGTACCCTAGGAGTACCTTGAGGTTGAATTAAACTTAGAGACGCTGCCGCGGCCGCCGCTCTTAAGCATTTAACATAACAGCGGGTGGATTAATTTAGAATCGTTGATAAGTAGAATCGACCTTTAAGAAATAGGCACGTCTCAAGAAATTGTAAAGGCATAAAAACATATGACATAGAGTTTAGTTGCTCAACTGAAGGAAAAGTCTATTTATGGTCTATTTATTTATTTATCAATACACTACGATTCCTAATCGTAATAATGAGACTAGCGAAAATAAATTCCCTTCCATTGCCTACACATACACCACAACAGGCGCAAAAGAGACAATTATTTTTTGTGCCTACAAAAGTAGGTACCTAGGTACCTACCTATTAGGACTGTAGGCAGTGGCATCCCGCAGTTTCTGCCTAACTAACCCAATACCTTTTCAGCGTTGGTAACTAATATTTTAGATTTCAAACATGGGGGCTGAGTCACCCGCGTCCGTAGTAGAATACCCTTCAGCGAATCCCTACACGTGGTCCCCGGGTGGTGCTAAACAGGTGACACTAACCGCCTCCGTGGTCTAGTGGTTATACCACCTGATTCAGACCCAGAGGTCCCGGGTTCGATTCCCAGCGGAGGCAAATTTTTTGCTCGGTTTGGTTGGTGGTAGGACTTGTTCTAAGTCCGCCTGGCAAGCTACCACCATCATGTCTAAGTCTGTAGCCAAAACAACAATGTTAACAGCATTGTTGTGTTCCGGCAGTTATAGGTATGATAGCCAGTTCCTCTGTGTAAGAGGATTCCGGGTGAAACTCGCTTCCATCTTCGGCCTAATCATCATATTCCATCAGGTGAGATTTGGGCCAAGAGTTTCCCCGTTTTGTATACCTAACAAAAAAAAAACAAAACAAAATAAAACAACCCGTGTCCAAAGCCAATCCGCAATGTATTAGACGTTTACACCACCGCGTCTCATGCAATTAAACTTTGTCCAACTGCAGTTTAGCGCACTTTCAGTAATTTGCGACTACCCACAAAAAAATTACGTTTTAAATTTCAGATAGTGTGGAGAGCAACATAACTTATGTGGGGATGATACAGCGGGGCATCGATAATGAAGATTACATCGTTATTGGTCCTGAGAGGATAGCTGTCAGGAATATGCGAATACCTTCGTATTTTTTGCAACCAAGTAAGCCTTGATTTATTTGTTTTTCCTTTTTTTCGGCTGTATTTTAGGCAGACCGACGAGTTTTGAAATACCTACCTACTTACTCGGGGAATCAGTCTGCAATCTGCAACATGCTTGGTAGGCCTCAGAAACAAGATATTTACAAAATTACAACTAATGGGCGCTAAGAACATAACATTCTACCTGTATATAGGTACCTCTGGCGTGCAGGATACAGGGTGTGTGTTTGTTATTTCACGAAAGTTTCACCTACGGGACGATGTTCTGAAGTGAATGCAAGAGAAAGTGAAAAGACTTGGATCGAGCCCCATTTTATCGTGGATCCATTTATCGTTAATAGAACACACAATACTTATTACTGTACCATTTAGCCTAAATTACCTGCTAAAACGAAATTCCAAATAGGTGATTACCTAGGTATTTAATTTATCTAGCCTAAGCCAGACTAAACAAGGTTGATCCATTAGTTGGTTAATAAATAATTGCTCTAGTTGTTGTATATATTATAGAGGTGAGACGTACAAAACGCATAGGTACTGAAGCTTAGAAGTACCTACGCGTCTGCCGAAATACTTACAAGTCGTATTTTTTCTACATTTTATGATAGGTTAAAATTAAATCTTATTGAAAGCTTCCCTTCATATCTACTTGACAGTCTTAGGATTGTCAGCTTATTTAATAGAAAAAAAATTGTTGGTAAGTAGGTAGGTACCAATACTTATTCCAATGGAAAATTGGCGTTTTTTAAAGATAAAGGTTGCACGCTGCTAACCATACTAAAAGTTATTCTATTGTTATGGCCATTGTTTATATGTATATGGGTATTGTTTAGAAACGCAAAACAAATCGACTCGCAAACTTCGATTGCCGAACCGAACGTCTCTGTAGGGTAACTAACAGAGATTGTGTATTGTTAAATATGCATACTACATAATATGATTGATGACAATACATGCTTATCTATTTGACGTCATTCTAATTCCAATATGGCGGGTCATCCAAGATGGCGGACTAGTTATTTTTCTGCATTACCACATTATGGGTATCAATGAAAGGGCTTGCTGAGGACCACGCGAAAACTAACACAACGTCACATTAATTAAATCCAAAATATGGGAGACCATCCAACATGTATAAAAGCTTGTAGGTATTTAAACAGTTTTTTTACCATTAATTTACTGTCAATTGAAACAAATTAACGTCAGTGCTTGATCTATGAGTAAGAATTTTAGTACCTAACAAAGCGATTAAAGCACTGTGTAGCACACAAGTGACATCGACACTGATAGTCGATGAATTATTGATAACTAGCTGACCCATGCAACTTTGTTTGCGTCACATTTTCCATTAATACTCCGCTCCTATTTGTCTTAGCGTGATGATATATAGCCTATAACCTTCCTCGATAAATGGGCTATCTAACACTGAAAGAATTTTTCAAATCGGACCAGTAGTTCCCGAGATTACCCCCTACATACAAACTTACAAACAAATGTTACCTCTTTATAATATTAGTATAGAAGATGACACTTTGGCTGCAGATAGCACTTTTTATGACTACTCAGACTTACTTTTAAACAACTTTTGTATTAGCATGACACTCACAAACTGTCAAGAAAGCCTTAATTTTCATACATATTTGACAGATTGCATGAGATATGAATGTGATACCTACTTAGAAGAATTTGCACTTGGATGTCAATTTGGAAGAGAATTAAAGAAGTGGTGAATCAGTTAGGTATCTTGTTACTAATATGCTTTTTTTCTCTTGCAGATTCAGAAGATGCTTACATAATTGATGATGCGTTACAGAAGAAACAATCTATCTTGGACCACTTTTCAAATGAAATCACAGCAGCTTTAATGCATTCCATGGTTGATAATTTTAGATTATTCTCTTCTAAGATACCTATAAAACATTATTACAAGTATTATAACAAATAATTATTTTTATTATAAGAACTACCATCTACCATCATTTCTGTAATGCCATGCAACATGGAAACAACATTGTGAATCAATTTAGTTATTTATTAAAATGATAAAACAGGCACAATTGAGTTTATTTTTAATACTATTCCTCAGAAGACCATATCACCCATGGATTCTTCAACAAACTTCTTGTAGATTGCCATAAACTTGGCCACAAATGCTTCAAGGTGAAATATTGCTTTGTTGCCAAGTCTCATCCTATGTTCATAGGTAGCAGCATGACTGGCAACTTGGCACTTCATAGACATGTCACAGTTTCGGACTAGTTCCTTCAAAAGTCCCCCAAAAATCATATCAGGAGGCACACCATGTATTATCAATTCATACAGCTTTTGTCGGACCTCACCAAGCTTTTTGGGTGTCTGTTCAGAAAGTATCAAAGCAGCAGTCTCTCTTATAAATACCTGCCAATCAGGCTCAGGTATTTTCTGGTCTGCTGTAAATGGATATTGTTGTACTTTACAAGCCTCACACATTAGTAATGCTCTTCTTAGGTTACGATCAGCTGCCTTAGCTAACCGCATAGCAAGCTCTGGAGGTATACTTAAGCTTTCTTTCCTACAAACTAATTTGAGTACAGATGCAATCTCAGTTTCCGTAGGTGCTGGTACTCGGATGGTCAGACAACGGGATCTTATAGCAGGAATGACTCGGGATATGGAGTTTGCAATAAGAATAAGACGACAGGTTGCGACGTACTTCTCCATCGTCCGACGTAGAGCGTGTTGTGCATCTTTTGTTAGGTCATCTACCTCATTAAGTATAACAACTTTAAATTCTCTTTGACCAGATGAGTCTAATTGATGGGTTTGTGCTACGTTCTTCACCAAATCCATAACAACCACTCTATCGTGAATACCAACATCAGTCGGGTTAACTTCAATGTGATAATTGGAACTTACAGTCATGATTTCAACTTTCTTGTTGGAAGGTGTTGTAAACGTCATAGTTTCTTGCCTCAGCCGTTCCACGCCAGATCCGTAAAGTTCTCGCAATAAACACATGATGCGAGTCTTCTTACCGGCACCCGAAGGACCGTAAACAAGCAGATGGGGAAAATCACTTTGCTGAACCAAACTTTTCAATTGAACCGCTTGATCTGTATGATAATCTAGCTTCATCAAATCTCTCGGTCTATGTTTATCTACCCAAAGACTCATTGTTACAATTTATTTGGTTGTTAGGTACCTACAGAAATATTTCGGTTATTTTTACTTTTATCTTGGCATAACTTACACCAGTTATACCATAAAACAGTCCCAATTCCACAATCACTTTTCAATTTGATTGAAATGACGTTCCGGTTGGGTTAAAAACATTTGTATTTTTGTATTGTATTCTGGACATAAAAGCATTTTATCCTACTCTCGCCTTTACTAAACTGTGCTAGGCTATCCTGCTTAGGAGTGAGTCGTATTTATCGAAACAGTTAAAAAAAACAGGTATTTCAAAGTAACAACATGAAACAGGTATCTCAGAACCGAAATAACAGCTCCTACCTATTTCGCCTGTTCCTCAAACAACCGTAGTAACCGTAACTCGACATACAAAACGAAACGACCTGGAACAGCTATGTGAAACAGTTTCAAATGGAACATGCTCCATTCTCTTCTGACTTATTATAATAGAAAGAGACAACATCTGTTCTTTGGAACAAGCTCTTTGCTACTCTGGTTCATTGTAATAGAAAGAGATAGAACCTGTTCCCTGCCTGTCACTGTTTCTGACCTTTTCAGTAGCAGGTACTGTTTCTGAATCTGTTGCAATCAATGAGTCTTTAGTTCCAGTGGAACAGGCTGTTTTTTTGGAACAGGATTTTGGAACTGTTTTCTTCTTGGAACTGAAACAGGTGAAACAGGTTTCTAATTTTATCTGTTCCAACCCACCCCTACCTGCTCCCTCGGAATATACAAACATCAAAACCGGCTGTCAAATTAAAGTTTGAAGTTAGGCACTTTATGACATTGAAAAAGCGCGGGTTTCGTTCAGTGTTTGAGTGTTGCGCACATTGCAGAGGCCACCACAGAACACAATTGAGGCCACGGAACAGATTTTTTTTTCTGTTCCGTGGCAGAGGCACTTTTAGAGATGTGTCCCTCACTCATGAGGTGCCTCATTTGAGGTACTCGTGGTCGCAAATTGAAAGAGTTACTCAATTTTCAAAATTGAACCACCTCACTCGTTCACGCGTCCTCACTTAAAAATTTACATTGACATAATATTGAGGCGAGGTAGGTACTCGCGACTCGAGTGAGTATTGAGTGATTGAGTGAGCTTTTAGCGAATGGTAACATTATTTTGTACTCAAAATGAATTAAAGAGAAAATATTTTGATTATTGCTATTACTATGAACTCTAAACTTTAACTATAAACTCTAAAAACATTGGCATTAGATTGGTACAATATTCAAGTGTCATTGATTCGTTTATTTTGGCGGTCTAAAATTCATGAGCGAAAGAAAATGTGTGTGAGGGGAGTACTCGTGAGTCGACGCACCCGTTCGCCTCACTTGCCGCTGCCTCGGACAATCGGTTGAGTTCGGCTCATGAGGTGAATATGCTCACGTTCGATGCCTCGCCTCAAATGAGGGGTACCTCGTGAGTACCTCGCGAGGTAAAATGAGGTGCTCCCTCATCCTCGTTTAAAAATGATGAGTTACCCATCACTAGGCACTTTGTAAATAAAAACACAACGTTTAAGTAGCCTCCACACTATTCCCGAAGTTGATCGAAGTTGAGCGAATACGATAGTGTGGAGGGGCACTTCGCTTCGCCTCGTGTAACTTCGCTTCGCCTCGGGCGACTTCGAGTTGTTGTCGGTTATTGCGCCCGAGTCAAAGGACTCGAAGTTCGAACACGAAGCGTCTGTCCACAGTCCACACTACTCGGCTCACTTCGGCTTACTTCGGTTCGCGTCAGCCATAGTAAATACGCACGAATTTTTATAATGCGAGAGTACACATTGCAACGGAAGTTGCCACATGAACGTTATCCATTATGCCTATCGTGAGGGGAACGGGGGGAACGGGCAACTGAGCTCCTCGCGAAGTTGCTCGAGTGTGTGGACACCTACTTCGGACTTCGGTCAACTTCGGAGAGCACTTCGCATCGTGCAACTTCGGAATAGTGTGGAGGAAGCATTAATAGTCTATTTGAATTGGGTATCGTCGTGGTCATAGCACAGCTTGACAAAAAAAGAGTAGAAAATAATAGGGGCTCCACTGTGCTGATATTTATAACGTGTACAGATTTTGCCTTACGGAACATTAGACCCAAACTATTATTTCTGATTTCGCCAATGTTTTGTAAAATATATAACATTTACGGTCTCGCTTCGCACGCCTTAAAATTTTTAGTTCTTCGACTCAGAATACTTTTTTTTTTGTCTTGCATAGACATGTTTTTTTTTAATCGACATAAGTGAAATTCAGTAAGCTTAAGATGGTAGGGCGAGCGAAGCGTGCCCGAAAAAAATTAATACTTGGACTAAAAGCGCTAATTTTCTTCTTCGCAAACATCCATAATTTTTTAGTCGATTTAGGCAAAACTGCCGGGACAAGCTAAGGATGCTGAAGGTAGTGCGAAGGTAAGCGAGAGCGAAAAATTTTTGTTCATTGACTCTAAGATTGACTCAGATACGCCAGGTTTCCTTCTTATCACACATAGTATATGTATATGTTTATTCCAGGTTGCCTGGAAGAGATCGCGGAATGCGATAAGGCCGCCAATTGTATGTCTTTAGTTTAAGATTTTCTGTACGTTTTTTAAATTTGGTGTACAATAAAGTATAACTAAGTATATAAATAAATAAATAGTATGTTCATACCAACAGATGTTTTCTTTGTCAATATAATTATACGGAAACGAAAAACTAAGGCCCGCTGAAAACAAATAAGTTCAATGTTACGGGAACACTATTATTCTTTGTATGTTACATACAGATGTCTAAAGAAATATGAATGTTACAGCGAGTGAAGTAAGCTCGAAAATTTTAGCACGCGGGAATAGACTATCGAGCGAGATCCTTTGTTTACTATCGGTACAGACACAAAAGTACCTAATGACATGTTGTCGACTAAGTATGTTGTACCTACTATTAAAGGTGAACGCAGACTTGGCCGCACCGCACGCGCCGTAGTCTTCGCATTCGAATTCTTTATTAAATATGAAGTTTTAAGCAACCTCGCACACCCACCCGCGTCGCAGACGCCACAGTCCCTGAGGCTGAAACGACCGAACTCCCCAAGCCGCAGCTGATGACGTCACCAACGCCGGCCCGCACGCAGCGTACGCTGCGGCTAGCGCTAGCGCTATGCATCCACGGCGCGAGCCGAACCTGAGCTGGAGGATGTGCGTGTGCAATTGAAAGAGTTTATTTTGTGTTTTATCTTGCTAATTAGGGATCTAATATATTTCGCAGCTGCATAAACTTAGTTTTAGTCATATGAAAATATTTGTAAAACCGCTTACATAACATCATACAATAAATCGGGAAATAATGTATGAAATTCCCCAAATAGCGGCCATTTTAAGTTGATGCTATGAATCCACATTTTTTTATCTCTTGTTGGTATTCCATTTTTTTTATTCCATTTTCTTTATTTTTTTATTTGTGATGGGTTTGCTCTTGACCTTAGTCTTGGTCAGAAATGACAGATACAAAGTCTATGATGGAGCGAGCTTACCCAGAAAGAAGGAGCCTGTTTACTCTAACTTTGAAGAGATTAGGGTTGTAAGCGTTCGGAAACACAGACGCAGGCAGAGAATTCCACTCTTTTGCTGTCCGTATTATAAAAGACGTTTCAATTTTCTTCTTCCTCTAAAAATAAACAACTGACAACAAATTTTCCGTCAAGAGCCATACAGTAATACACGCCCACTTTTATTTTATATTACAAACTGAACGAAAGAAATCATGTGCGATGCGTGCGGCATTTATTATTTTACTCTTTGCGTGCGGCGACGGGAACGACTGCAGTGACTGCGGTGCGGATAGATGTGCAAGGCCATTAACAAAAAGCGATGATTGCTGGGAATGCGGAAACTGCGGTGCGGCCAAGTCTGCGTTCACCTTAAGAAATCAAGAGCGAGCGAATCGTCTGTTTCTAATAGTAAAATAATTTTTCAAATCGGCCCCGTTATTTCGGAGCCCATACAATTCAAAGAAAAAAAAAAATCTTACCACTTTTACAGTGGTGTAGGAATGATTCTATAGAAAATTACCTAAACTGTCGGTGGACTAAAATAAAACATGGCAAGTTGGGAAAACAGTGTCATCGTCAACCTCGTGCGTCAACCACATAGAGATAGGAAATATGTCTATGGTCAACCATGGTCAACCATAGACCGAATGTCAATTATGTCATGTCAGTTGTGGTCAGTTTCAGTTGACACTAGCGTTGACAGCTGATAGCTTTCGACGACTGCCTCGGCGTAAATATTTATTTTAATGATAATGATTTGAGTAGTTTATCTCAATTAAAAGCGCACGATTCCTAATATTAGTTATTTACTAGGGCTGTTGAGTCGTATAATGATAGCATAAAAGATGACCATGATATTTAGTATTTTTCAAATCTGTTTTGTTTCCTTGAGTTATTCTTTTGGTGAAGAAATTAATTTATATGGTGATGCTGGGGAAGCTTATGCTATAGAAGTCAATATAGGTCATCCACACCAAAAGGTAAGAGCCAGATAGTTCCTCGTTTAAATAATTATAAATTCAAAACAAAGAATAAGCAAACATTATTTTTTTAAACATGCACTGCAGAATCAATTGGCCAGTATCCAAACGTGCCGTACTGTGTCTTAGAAACTAACTTGATTAAGAGGTCATAATTATGGAATATCTTAAAAATAAAAATTATGTATGTAACAAAGTATGTATTCAGATCAGATCTAAGTACCTACTTACTTCATTAATCTTACAACAAGAGAAGTGTACTTATCTAATAAATAATATCTCTTAATACAGCTACCTGACTATCAAGAAGATTTCTAATGAGTATAAAGAATGCTAGAAAAGTTTCCTACTGCAACTTTTTTTTCTTTAATTTTTTCAAAAGATCTTTCTGGCAATAACAATCACAATAAAAAAGCGAAATCAGTCCCACAGTTCACATTGTGATGCCATTATCAAGAGAAATTGATATCAGTTACATAATTAGACTAGCTGTCCCCTGTGGCTTCGCTTCTGTCAACTGGCAACTTTCTTAATTTTTTCTCTCATAAGACCTTGAGAGAACCTTGTCCTGACATTAACAAACACAACAAAAAAGAAATAGCGACATTAGCCCAGCTGTTCGCGCATGATGCTATGACCAAGGAAAAAGGCTAAGAGGCTCAAGCCCCCTTCTCCCCAAAAGACGGAGATATCTTTGGTAGTCTCAATCTTTTTTTTTTTTTTTTTTTTTTTTTTTATTTGTGATGGGTTTGCTCTTGACCTTAGTCTTGGTCAGAAATGACAGAGACAAAGTCTACGATGGAGCGAGCTTACCCAGAAGGAGCCTGTTTACTCTAACTTTGAAGAGATTAGGGTTGTAAGCGTTCGGAAACACAGACGCAGGCAGAGAATTCCACTCTTTTGCTGTCCGCATTATAAAGGACGTTTGGAATCGCTTAGTGCGAATTCGTGGAATAGCAACATGGTAGGGATGGTAAGCTGCAGTGCGTCTGGATGTTCGATGGTAGAAGGGTGCTGGTGGAATGAGGTCGTGGAGTTCTTGGGCACATTCGCCGAAGTACAATCTGTAGAAGACCGACAAGCAGGCAACCTTGCGGCGATGAGCCAAACTGTGAAGCTTGGCATCCACCAGTTTTTCGTCACCGATGAGCCTCTTAGCTCTGCGTTCCACCGAGTCAAGCGCGGCAAGCTGGTACTTGGCCGAGCCATCCCAGAGGTGGCTGCAATACTCCATGCAGGATCGGACTTGTGCTTTGTAAAGGGTTAAAAGCTGTCCAGGCCTGAAGTATCGCTTCACTTTATTCAGAATGCCCAGCTTTTTGGCTGCAGTTTTGGCTTTGTACTCAATGGTGGCGCCGAAGTTCAGACTGGATGTCAACTCCATGCCTAGAAGCTCGAGCCGATCAGTCACAGGAACAGATACACCCCGAAAAGTAGGAGTTTGGGCGAAACGACTCCTTTTAGTGGTAAAAAGACACGCCTGAGTTTTGGTGGCGTTAAAAGTGACCAAATTGTCGTCACCCCACTGGGAGACAAGGCTCAATGTCAAATTTGTCCGCTCTACCATGGCCTCTCTCAATGAACGAACTTCACCCCCGCTGGTTGTTGCGCTAGACATGTATCTCTCTGAAACCGTACTGTCATCTGCGTACCCAACAAGACCAGGCTGAAGTAGGTCATTGATGTGCAGCAGGAAAAGAGTTGCAGAGAGAACAGACCCCTGAGGAACTCCGGCATCGATAGCCATGAGATCAGAGTAGCAACCGTCAACAACGACTCTGATTGACCGTTCACTGAGGAAGTCTGATATCCAGCTACAAAAACCAGCCGGGATGCCATAAGCAGGAAGCTTGCTGAGTAGACTTGCGTGCCAGACCCTGTCAAAGGCCTTCGAGATATCGAGTGAAACGGCAAGTGCTTCGCCGTGTCTCTCGATGGCCTCGCCCCAGCAGTGCGTGACATACACAAGAAGATCGCCAGTAGACCGTCCCCGGCGAAAGCCATATTGACGGTCACTGAGGAGATCATTGTCTTCAAGGTAGGTCAGCAACTTACTGTTTAGAACCTTTTCCATAACCTCAATCAGTATATGGACAATTGCATGTACTGATACATGCAACATTAAATATCTCTGAGTTATAATAGACAAAAAGCTTTCTTTTAGACCACATATCGAAAGTGGTTAAAACAGGGCACTAATTAATCCATGTTTTTAAAAAACTGCGGACAGTTACAGATTTAAAATTAATCACACAAGTTTATTTGGCCCTTGCTTAATCTAAAAAAACCCACTTACTCCCTCTTGAAAGAGCTCGGAGAGCCATTTTGAAAGTAGCCAATTTCCATCCCCTTCCCTATCCCACAGATCTCCTATACAGAACCTGCAACATAATAACTCTTCGCCAGCTTTTCATTAAGCACTTGGTATTAAAATAGCACACCATGCATTCATACAACACAGAAAAAGAGACGGAATGACATTGTATGTGACTCTAATGCGATTTCAAAATATGTGTTTATAAAGATTTTTTACATTTTTAGGTCCATTTCTGTACAATAGCTTAAATAGAAAACCAAGTATTTTTAGGTTAAAAAAGTCAATTTTGCAATATCTACTAAAATTTTCTTACGTAGAGACAGAAGATCTTTTTTTTGTCAGTAAATACGGAGAGGTGTGTCGTCGAGTGTCGGAACGTGCGGACGTGTGTTTAAAACTTGCTAATAAAATATCGTTAAAGTTAAAAAAATTAATACTAAAGCTATACTAAATCAAGCTCAGTGTTGCACAAATAAAGTGTATTTTAAAAAAGCTACGCAAATCACTCGAACAGTCTACCTACGGTCGATACAGATAAGAAGCCGTAACCGGCTCTGTGGCCCTAGTTCGAGAGCTAGGTAGCATGAATTTACAGCGAACTCCAACAAAGACACAAATGTTTGGCGGAAGTGCGAGTGGTGGATCCACCTCTAATTTGTCTAATTTGGAGGATGATGAAGGTCGAGTTAACAAAGACTCAAGAAAAAGAAGACCACATACTCTGGAATATGATTTTAAAAGAGATTTAGCACAGTTTCGTAGCGAAATAATGGGCTGTATAAAGGAAGCTATGAATGACCAAAGTAATAATATAGCACAAATGAGGAACGAAATAAGGCAAGATATTCAAGATCTGAAACTAACAACGGATAGACTAACAGAAGAGTATAAGAAACTGCATAAATCCGTGGAAAGTATTATAACTGAACATAAAACTACACAAAGTAAAATTATTACAATCGAGAATGAGCTACATCAACTAAAAAGTGAAAACGGTAAACCTAAGTTTAATTTTGGAGCACAGCACGAGTTTTTTGTCGAAATGCAAGATAGACTTCAAAGGGAGAAGAACATAATATTAGTGGGTCTGAATGAACAAGATGTCATCGGTCTCTCCTCAGACAACTATTGCGACACTGAAGATGTTCACAAAATTCTAATACAAGCCTACCAGGACTGCCCTAAGCCTTTAATATCTACAAGATTAGCAAATATAATGCAGATAAACCTCGCTCTATAAAAATTGTATTTGATTCTCCGGATACACCTAAATACTTACTGAAGAATCGATCGAAACTGCCTAAGACTATAAAAATATACTCGGACCAAACACCAGCTCAAAGAAATTATATGCAAAATCTCAGAACTGAGCTTAAAGAGCGCGAGCAGAAAGGGGAAACCAATCTTATAATTAAATATATTAAAGGAGTACCTACTATAACCAAAAACAACTACAATCCAAAAAACTGAACGGAGCTAACACCAGTTGTTCAAATAATATTAGCCAAGGAAATATTACATACCAAATAATTAATAAGTATAAAGATTTGCCCACAAAGTCATCATGCCTCAAAATTTTCTATGCTAATGTAAGAAGTATCCGCACTCCAGGTAAACTTGAAGAACTACAATGCATCCTAAAAGCAATTCCTTCTAAAGTACATATCGTTATTCTTACTGAGACATGGATAACATCAGAACAAGATGCAAAATTATACGATCTACCGAACTACAAACATATATACAATTATAGACATGACAGTAAGGGAGGGGGTGTATCTATCTACATTCATGAAGGCATTCATTTCGAAGTAACAGAAGACACCTACAAGGATAGCAACCATTACCTATGGATATATCTTCCCAAATATGCGCTGCATATAGGAGGTATCTACAAACCAGGCCACACGAACATTAAAGAGTTTCTCGACATATATACCTTGCAACTGGAAACTAGAAAAAAATCGATCGTGTTTGGTGATTTTAACTTAGACCTACTGAATCCAAACGCAAGTGTTACTCAATATCTGTCAGAAGTTGAAGAAAGTGGTTACGATATTTTAAATAAAATAGATAAGGACTACTCCACGAGGCAAACTCAAACAACAAACACCATCTTAGATCATGTTGCAACAGATCTACAAAAACAATTGTTCCATTTTGTAATTCTAGAATCTGCTATGTCTGACCACAAACAGATTTACCTTGAAATTTTTAAATACAAACCAAAAACTAAACAAAAAACCCAATATGAGGCAGTTGATTATGAAAACTTATATAAAAGTATTAGCGAAACTCCATACACGGGCAGAGATGATGATTATAAATGTCTTGAAGCCTTCATTACATCACACATACAACAAAACAAGAAACAAAAATCAAAAATAATGAATTTACCAAAGGACGACTGGATTAACAAAGAAGTTATTAAGATGATCGATAGCAGAAATACTTTATGGCAACAGTTAAAAAATGAAGGAGCAAATAATATCTTGAAAATAAAGTTTTTAGGGGAACGAAAAAAAGTAAGAAAGAAGATAAAGAATGATAAAAACAGTTACTACTACAACAAATTCCAAAAATGTCAAAATAATCCGAAGAAGATGTGGAAGACTATCAATTCACTAGCTAATAATAAGACTAAAACGAATACTTTACCTCCAAAACTTGTAGTAAATTCACAAAGTGTAACAGATGCTGATGAAATCTGTGATATTCTTAATGCTTATTTCGCTACTATTGGTACAGAGCTGGCTAATGGGATACCATCGAGATACCATTTGAATGCAGGTAACACACTTATGTACAAAGACGGACATGAACACACAGAAACGCTTAGTCAATTTAGACCTTGTACAGTCGAGGAAGTTACTAAACTTATCGATAATTTGGACTCTGATACTAGTACGGGTGTAGACGGAATTAGCACAAAAGCATTAAAATGTATTAAGAATGTTATCATTTCACCCTTAGTTAGTTGCATTAATAAATGTCTTGACCATGGAATGTTTCCTGATAGTCTGAAGTTGGCAAAAGTTTCTCCTATCTTCAAGTCGGGAACGAAAACAGACCCGAGCAATTATAGGCCGATTTCTGTGCTGCCAGTGATATCTAAAATCTTTGAAAAAATTATAAACATCCGCTTAATTGAATACCTTATTCATAAAAACTTTCTAATAGACCAACAATACGGTTTCAGATCAAAATCAAACACCCTATCAGCCACTATTGACCTAGTAACTAATATAAAAACAAATATAGATAAAACAAATATAGGCTTAGGCATTTTTATTGACTTGAAAAAGGCATTTGATACTGTTTCTCATTCAAAACTATTACAAAAACTGCTTAACTTAGGTATCACTGGAACCGCTTACAGTTTATTCGAATCTTATTTATCAAACAGATCTCAAATTGTTAAAATTGGTAACTACAAGAGTACTATAACCCAAAAAATTACATGTGGAGTTCCACAAGGATCTATTCTAGGACCACCGTTATTCCTAATTTATGTAAACAATATTAATCAGTTAGGGTTAACAGGATATCTAACACTTTACGCAGATGATACTAGTCTATTTTACTTCGGTCAATCAATACACGATATCATTAGTGAGGCGCAAAACGATTTAAACGTAATAAGTGAATGGTTTCTACATAATTTACTTACCATTAATACTTCAAAAACATCTTACATGATATTTGCAGCCAAAAACAAAAAGATTCCACCCCACGCCCCTTTGATTGTTAATAATCTAACTATCAAGCAGTCTAGTACAGAAAAATACCTCGGTCTACTATTAGATGACAAACTTACGTGGAAACCCCATATCGAGCACGTACGAGCCAAACTTGTGTCACTTTCTGGAGCTATTCGCAAAATGGGAAACTGCTTACCACCTCATATAAAACGCACAATCTACAATACATTAGTAAAATCTAATCTAGAATACCTGATTGAGATCTGGGGATCTGCATCCAACACTAACCTTAATTACCTACAAAGGACTCAAAACAAAATTATAAAACGATTGTATTGCTATGACTTCTTAACACCTACCAAACAGCTATATGAAAAAACTAAACTTTTCAATCTCCGTCAATTATACAATTACTATATTTGTGTATTAGTAAAAAAGATATTGGATAATACTACGAAAACCCAAATCAAACTTACAAAAAAGACATACACACATAACTTAAGAAATAGAAACTAACTAGTTCTTCGTTTTCCTAGAACAGTAAAATATGGAAAAAAGAATTTTTTATATGAAGGCGTCCAATTATATAATAAATTGCCAAAAGAAATCAAAGAGTGCAAAAGTATTGATATTTACAAAAGGAAACTAAAGGAATATATTCTGCAAAAGGTAATTTCTACATAAATACATATGTTCCCAACAAACAACAAACAGCAGAAAGTACAAATACACAAAAAAAAAAAAAAAAAAACGCATTTAGAAAAAAAAAATACAATAAAACGGCGATAAACGTATGAATTACTATAAATATAAACGTTTGAGTACATAATATATTCTTAAATAAAATTATGCAGGTTTATATTATATGGTACCAACGGAAATGATAAAAATACAAAAGGTATGTATATGCAATAACTACAATATAAATCAATATAAGTACACAGAGTGCACTACACTTAAAAACAAAAAAAGAACAAACACACACTTCAGAACAAAATAAAACTAGAATAGTTACACACATGGAATAAATACATATATATGTAATAACTAACCACAATCACTGTGAGTACGTTACAATTAAATATTTACAAGTTAGGAACGCATAACAGCAGAAAACATACGTAACAAAACATAAATAAAATAAAAAGTCAAATTCATAAAAGATCAGCGGTCTCCGAGACTATAGTAGGCATACACAAGCAAACGTACATGTACATGCACTATACTAGCACACAAACATATTCACTCAGTCAGTAGTTCGATTCATTGTTAGTTCTGTTCCTCACAAATTAATCAGTATTTGTGAGGGTACCTTGGTATCAAATTGGCCAGCTGTTTTAACTTGTTTTATTCGTAACTACCGACAATTTCGCTTTGTTTACTGTTGTTCACAAGCGTTTTTATTGTAATTTAATTTATTCTACAGTCTGCATGCTTCGTCATTAGACGATAAATTTATATTAAAATTTAAATCTCATTTAAGTGAACTGTAACATGTTCTTATGAGAAATAAAGATTCTTTAAACCTAATAAAACATGTTGTGTTTTGTTTGTGTTTAATTTTAGTTGTAATTGTAGTCATTTGATTTATTGTTAATTTATTAGAGCACTAAAAAATGAGCACTTTCTAGCCTGAAGCACAGGTTTATCCTAGTTAAGGCATAATATATTAGCTACAGTGCAGTGTTCTTAAAAAAATGTAAGTAATTTAAATGTATATATTAAAAAGGGGGACATTTTTAATAAATAAACGATATTGAAATGAAAACGAAAAGTCTATGTCCTTATGAAGTCTAAGGATTATTACGAATAGTATCCAAACAGGCTTGTTATGGGTTAAGCAAAGTTTTTGTGTTGCCACTTCTTTTATCCTACCCTCAGTGGTGAAGCTCAGTCTGAAGTCCAAACCGCAATCCTGGATCCGCAACAGTTCTACAGACTGGGCAAACTGAATTTTCAAATAGTTTCTGACAATAACTAGTGATTCTGCAAAAATGAACTACCAAAGTTATTCTTATTCTTGATAACACTTTATTTTCTTGGTTCCAGTTCAAATTACTTGTAGACACTGGGAGCACAACTTTAGCATTAGCATCTTATGCTCGGAATGACAGTGATAAATACTTCCATGCAGATAACTCAAGCAGTCTTTATAATAGTGGGAACAGTGTAAGTATTACATTCTGGAGCCTGATTTAAGGTCTTGAGAGGAAGGAGAGGGTGGAAAAAGACATATGCAGTGGGAACTTCACATTCCTTTGTGTGAAAATTTATGAACTGAATAGAAAGTCTGCCTGTTGTATTAAAGAGTTACGTACCTACTTACATCACCTCAAAAGTACAAATTCAGTCAGGAAGGATTCAGGGGTAGATTATTTTTGCAGGCAGTCTGACCTCTCATTGATTTTGTTAATGAACTTTAGCACTGAATTGAAAATAAAACCTTTCAAATGCTTTTTTACAGATACAAGCTGCTTACACTCAGGGAACATGGACAGGGCTTCTAGCTTCAGACTACATTCAGTTTCCATCACTGAAAAGCGTGCCAGAAGTGCGCTCTGACTTTGCAATCATTACAGAGAGTCATGACTTCTTTACAAAATCTTCAGCATGGCAGGTAAATTGAAATTAAGTCCTTGAATGTTCTTAGGAATTTTGGAATCCTTTTATGTATGTACTAGCTGACCGGCGCAACTTCGTCTGCGTCACATTTTCCATTACCTATTGCTCCGCTCCTATTTATCTTAGCGTGGTGATATATAAGCGTGGCCTATAACCTTCCTCGATAAATGGGCTATCTAACACTGAAAGAATTTATCAAATCGGACCAGCAGTTCCTGAGATTAGCGCGTTCAACCAAACAAACAAACTCTTCTGCTTTATAATATTACTAGCTGATCCGTACAACGTCGGCGTCGTCTGCGTAACATTTTTCATTAGGTACTGCTCCGCTCTTATTGGTCATAGCGTGATGATATATTGCCTATAGCCTTCCTCGATAAATGGGCTATCCAACACTGAAATAACTTTTCAAATCGGACCAGCAGTTCCTGAGATTAGCGCGTTCAACCAAACAAACAAACTCTTCTGCTTTATAATATTACTAGCTGATCCGTACAACGTCGGCGTCGTCTGCGTAACATTTTTCATTAGGTACTGCTCCGCTCTTATTGGTCATAGCGTGATGATATATTGCCTATAGCCTTCCTCGATAAATGGGCTATCCAACACTGAAATAACTTTTCAAATCGGACCAGTATATCCTGAGATTAGCGCGTTCAACCAAACAAACAAACTCTTCTGCTTTATAATATTATAATATAGTATAGATACTAAATAATTATGCCGTAACAACTAAACATAATATTTGAATTATTTAACCATGCCCTTGACTAGGACATAGGAATATATATTTGTCAGTAAAAAGTTCCCTATGGATAACTTTCATTGGCAAATCCATTGGTAAAAGATTGTAAAATTCTTCTTTCGAATCGTCAAATACCTACTGTAATAAATTATGAGTAGGTATAACTGATGTTTTGGTAATGTTTTCACCAAGGTTAACTGCTCAGGGCGCGCCAGACGTACATAACACACGCAAATACTTTAATTAATTCACGTATGAGTAATACTATTTTTACTGAATTGAGCAAATTATATTAATTACTAGCTTCTGCCCGCGACTTCGTTCGCGTGAAGTTTTGATACTCGCAAATAATGCATTATTAACAAATTTGATTTCCATAAATAGAGTTATAGTAAGTTAACCTTAAGGGATAGACATATTCTTTCGGGGACTTTTTTTTGAACTTTTAAAGAGGAATAATTTCGTAACACTTGATTTTTGCGTAACTTAAACCGTTTACGCAGCGCACGCAACGGAAGCTTTTTTCCCACTTGCAACATTTCTTATTGCTGCTCCCTTCCTATTGGTCATAGCGTGTGTTATATAGCCTATAGCCTTCCTCGATAAATGGACTATCCAACGCCAAAAGAATTTTTCAATTCGAGCCGGTAGTTCCTGCGATTTCCTGTTTCGATTAGTGCGTTCAACCAAACAAACAAACTCTTCTGCTTTATAATATTAAGTATAGATAGTATATAGTATAGATTGTGTGGGCATAAAAGTAGGCTTTCAGGGATGATGTTGATGAAATCCCATATACCTACCTATTTACTGTTACTGTATAATAATACGATAGTATGGATGGATGGATGTTTTTTATTTGGTTACGACGTTTCGGATTTGGATATAATTTAGCACAGATATAAAGTAGCCTATGCGCTATTCCAGACTATATATATTCATATATAGTCTGGAATAGCGCATAGACTACTTTTTATCCCGCGAGTATGGCATAATTTCCGACAAAGGGCAAAGCGGCTTTCTCACTTCATGGCTACTTTTAAGTTTTGACTGATAAAGATAGCCCTTAAGGCCTGTTCTGAGTTTCAGACCTACGTGGTATTCGTTACACAGCGCTTGCAAATACATACCTACATAGAAAATAGTTTCACAAATAAGTTTCGCTAGGTAGGTACTCGAAAGCTGTCGTGTTTGTTTTTAGGGTTCTGTACCCGAACTGGAAAGGTAACTAACTGAATTACTAAGCCTCCGTTGTGTTTCCGTCCGACTGTCTGTGAGTGGATTGTATCTCATGAACCCTAAAAGTAAACAGATGAATTAATTTTCACTGAGTAACAATACGCAAATCGTGATTTTTCGGTTTATGGTAGGAAACCCTTTCGTCAATTTCTGTGATCAGATCCTTGCCTATTAAAAGAAGACTAACATTTAATTATTTTCGTCTTCCAATTTCCAGGGTCTCCTCGGCCTAGCCTACATGCCAGTAGGCGCCTGGGGCTCTAAGACTGGCTCAGTCGAATCCTGGCTGGATGCTCTTGACCGCAAACTGAACATGCCGATGTCATTTGATTTGAAACTCTGCGGACCAATCAGCACGACCAATACAACGCATTATGGTTATTTTAACATTGTCGGTATGTTATTTAAAATGTTACTTTTTAATCATCAATTCTTCCGCTTTGGGCGGAGCGGGAGGGAGTATCAGACTTACTGCGTCGTGTTTCTTCAAATGCCCTTTGCATTCCAGGGGGGCTACTCTCTAAGCCCGAAGTCCGTAGTTTCGGGCTTAGTAGCGGGTGTATTCTACGTCGTATCACCTTCGGACTTACGATTAGTCCCGAACTAAGAATGAATGACAAAACGATTTGACAGTAATTGACAAATCGTGTTGTCTAATCACCTAATCACTCAGAGGTAATCCTCTGAGTGATGGTGATACCGTAGTAGAATACGATCGACGTCAAACTGTCAACGCCGGCTGTCACTGAAAACCAGCGCTGTGGCTATGTCTCGCACACGAGTCCCAGCTTAGTGATGGCCGTTTTGCGCAGATTTGACGCATATCTTCCTAATCTTTCATAGATATAATTGTAATTTTTGTGTACTTTTGATATGCGTCATATTGACCGCAAATAAACTCTTTTTCTTTCTTTCTTTCTTTCAATACGTCCGCATTTAAGCCCGAAACTACGGATCTCGGGCTAAGAGAGTAGCCTCCCAGGGCCTCGGTGGCTCTTTCGTACAGACGGCACATCAAGCTGCAACAATCTGTCAAATTTCTTCAATAGATTTTGAACTTTATTGTTAAGGTTCAAGGTTGATTGGGAAAATTTGTCAGTTTCGGGTAGCTGTATGTGTAGGCGACTGTGCAATTGCGCACCTATGCTACCTAATTTTTGTCGTCCAAGTTTGATTTTTCTCTTAAAAACTGGCCTAGTACTAATCGGAGTCGCGTGTATGGTTCCGAACCAATTTCGCTTTTGTAACTTGTTATTTTAATATTAGAGACTTCTAGGTTTTCCTGCAATCAGTAGGTTCTCATCTGCATTTGGGGGCCGAGTCACCCGCGTCCGTAGGAGAATACCCTTCAGCGAATCCCTACACGTGGTCCCCGGGTGGTGCTAAACAGGTGACACTAACCGCCTCCGTGATCTAGTGTTTATACCACCTGATTCAGACCCAGAGGTCCCGGGTTCGATTCCCAGCGGAGGCAAATTTTTTGCTCGATTTGGTTGGCGGTAGGACTTGTTCCAAGTCCGCCTGGCAAGCTACCACCATCATGTCTAAGTTTGTCGCCATAACAACTATGTTAACAGCATTGTTGTGTTCCGGCAGTTAGAGGTATGATAGCCAGTTCCTCTGTGTAAGAGGATTCCGGGTGAAACTCGCTTCCCTCTTCGGCCTAATCACCACTTTCCATCAGGTGAGATTTGGGCCAAGAGTTTCCCCGTTTCGTATAAAAAAAAAAAAAATTAGGCTCGTTAGTTTTAGAGATAAGGAGTGGGGAACTTCAAAAATATTTATTTTAAATTTCATTTGGTATGTCACACGACACAATAAAAAACTTTTTTTGAAATATTCTAGTTTTAAGTACCTACCCCCAAAAGTGATCACATAGGTACTCAAAAATTATTTATACGTAACGTAACAATGGAAAGAGGAACCACTTGACTTAAAACCTCTCCCACTTGGCTCTCAATCGGAATACATGTTAATACATAATTTAATTTTTTCGAATTTGGTGAAGATCAGTAATACTAAATAAGTGTTGTTGCAGTGCAGTTTAAGTTACGTTTCGATCAAAACAACGCTTTTCGTATTCTCTACCGCTGTCAGACACGCTAGCGTCAAGTGCGCGTCACGCGAGCGCAATAATGGCATTTTACTGTTGCGCGTCTTTGGTGTGTGTTTCGGAACGCAACGTGATCGGTATTCTACTATTTGTTTGACGTCCCAAAATAACAGCTTATAAGCTTAAGTTTAAGTTTTTAATATTATAATAACGTCTATATTCATTGAAATTTATTCGTTTCTAGTCGATTATTTAGTGAATAATATTTTTTCTCTCTACCGTCAGTAAGTTTGGTAGTTTGGTTGTCGTGCAATTGACGTGCAGTTCACGCGCAGTTTTCGCGCAGTTCAAAGGTTCGAGTGATAAACGGTATTCTTGTAAGAATACCGTTTATCACTCGAACTTAAGGTGGATGGATGATGATCTCAGATGCCATTTTGTCGCTAGATGGCGCTAGATCCACAATTTAGAACATTTTCAATTTTTACGCCTAACTTAGAAATCTTTAATAGATAACTCTATTGTACGCGTCACCTAGGGCATTAACTTGATTATTTTAGATAGTCACTGTGCTTGTTAACTGGTCTCATACAAAGATTTTCACATAATAAAGATTTAGCCGCTTGACTTTACTCTTTACACACACATGCAAAGTAAATAGTAGTAACTTTCGACACTACTAGATGTCGTTTTATTCAAACAGTTGAAAATTAAAATTTCTTGATTAGTATAATTATTGGTCTAAGCATACTTTTGTTTCTAGACTCGATACCTTTTTAACTTAGCTAATTATTCATATAAATTATTTTAGGTAATATAGGTATACAGTATACCCTATATTATAAGTTGTTGTAATGTGACTGAACGTAAATTGTAATGTGTAAATAGTGACGTGTACTAAATAAATAAATAAAAGACTATTTATTCCATTGTAAAGCTTTTTATTGTACCTTACTATAAATTAATAATATTTATTTAGTAAAAAGGGGTTAATATTTTCATAAAAATAATCGTTTTATTTACTCTCACTACATTTACTTAGATAGTTTCCGTTTGGATTCAAACCATCGAGTCATACCACCATACAAAGATAACATACTTTTTTAAATATTTTGATATTTACAATTATTATTTTGAATTTAGTATTAGAAAGAATTATGTATGTAGATTACAATATAAATAACATCATACGTAAGTATATATAACGGCACATATAAGTATTATACACAACAACACAAGTGGTTGCTAGCTAACCATAACATTTATTTATGTTTCAAGAATACCTACTTATTATACAATTTTGAACTTCAATAAATATTCTTTTACAATTGAATTGTTAGGCTGGTACCTAAATACATGAGTGAAACTTATCTACACAGAAAAATCTTATGAACTAACAAAATAACACAAACTATACATCGCTACGTGCAAAAATAGCTTATTTTATTCTATAATGTTCCCACTGCTGAAACTCAGGCCTCCTCTGAACTGTGGTGATGAAATAATTTACACAAAGCAAAGTGCCGGCTTGGATTCGAACCATCGACTCGTACCACCATACAAAGATACTTGTAAATATTATAATATAATAAAATATCTTCTTGTCTTCGCGCTACTTCTTGCAGTCTTCTCGTTGTTGTCACTTTTTACTTCCATTTATATAATTTCCGTGCGATCTGAATCAAATGCTGGAAGACGCAGTTTTCGCTGCAACAAATGAATTTACACAGTTTTGTTAGACTATTCTTACTGAACCCACACCTCAGAGACCTGCGGAATAAGTTAGGAAATGAGTAAGACTTATATTTTTATACCTTTTAATTCCTTGATGTCTAGACATTTAGCATTTTTCTCAACTCTTCTCAAAATAATTTCCGGCAGTACACATGTTTTAAAAAATGTTACCAACTTCAGCATCATAGCGTTGATAAATTCCTCATCCCGGTTAACTTCTATGACAGTCAATGGTTGGGTAACAGATATAAAGCAAATGAAGTAACATTTATTCATTTTGGTAATTCGCAATTGACCTGGACCTAGAATCAAAATAATAAAATAATAATAGCTGTTAAAAAGAAACAATCCAAGAAATACATTATTTTTAGACATACATACATACCAAGAAATAATGATATTTGTTACTTGATAATAATAATTATGCTTTTTGTTCATAACTAAAACATCATTTTCCAAATGAATAGGAAAATTTCTATTTTCTGATTCTTCTCTAATATTTTGAGATTTCCTTTCCAAGGAGGGAAAACATTTTTTTTCTACAATAGTATTTTCTGCTTCTATAATACCTGTAAAAAAGAAAAGTTTTTAGGCCTATGCTACTGAACCAAATTTAAAAAATTCACGCGACATTAGATCCATAGGGGCAGAACCACAGGCAAAAGCTAGTTATTTGTATATTTTTATTATTGAATAATCTTACCATCAGGGCTAGCTGCTAAGAATCCAAATTCTTCATCAATGAAAAGTCCTGATGGCCTGACAGTTTTGCTATATTGTTGCATAAACATGCTCTTTGCAACATGTTCATTTTGTTGTCCATACATTATATCTTTAGTACAAATATTTTTTTTGTAGAGAATGCATTTCACATGATTGTGACATGGTGTGGCATTAGGCTCCACTTCGTATTACAAACTCTGGATTTGGAGCTTGATTATTGTTTTGGGTAGAGTACTCTTCTTGTAGAACACTATCACAAAGTTTCATAGCGCGCAAACACATAGTTTTAGAGAAAAAAAAATCCTAAAAATTCAATTATTTCTAACCTATTAACGTTACGAAAAAATGACATATTTTGCCACAGATAACTTAAAAAATCGGTCCAAGGTCGTTTCGTTTTACGGTCAGACTAAGCGACCACACATTTAAAAGTTTTTTTTAATTGAATATTATAGTTTTTGACTTTATTTTATTTTTTAATAGTTGCGCAAGTATTATGTTTTCAAATAAAAGACAAATAATAGACTTAATTAAATAAAAATAAAAATAAATATTTTAGCGATTGTGGGTAACGAAACGTAATTTCAGAATACTATGATGTATGCGACGTTTACGTTTGACAGTTGTCATTCATTGTTTGTACTCAAGGTCGAGAGCGTCTATCGTACAGTTCGATTCAAACTTAATGGCGGTTCGGAAGTTAGCTGCGAGTGCAGTTGCGCGCAGGTACAGTCAAGTTGACAATAATTTAGGCTCAATTTAATTGGCTGATACCCAAAATTGCGTTTTGCGCATCGGAACGTACGATGTTCCGAGCCGCCATTAAGTTTGAATCGTACTGTACTCCTGATTGTTTCAACGATTGAGTGACATCATGGCGTCTCCGAAGTCCCCGACTCAGAATGCAAGAACAAGCGGAGCGAGCTCTGGACTTGGGGGCACCCCGACTCGGATAGGTTAGGTTAGAAGGGGATGGCGGGGTCGAGTGAGCGAGCGAAGCGAGCGAATAGACCCCGCCATCCCCTTCGAGGTTATTTTTATAAACCACTCAGTAGCACACATTTTCTTTCAAATTAACATTTTTGAGAAGTTCGAGTATGACCTTGAGTATAGGTATTCTTGACGTTGGAGTTTGATGGAGGGCAATATTCTACGATTTTAGGCATATTTTGACCTTGACGTGTTTGACTTTGTTATTTACGTCGTTTAATGTAAATTATCATGACCAATTTAGGCAAAAGGGTTGATGCTAATAAATTAAAATATATTTACAATTAATTAAATTGATCTAACTTTTGTGGTTCACTTTGTATTTTTATTTATAAACTTCTATCTATGCCCTTATTTCATTCTACATTGTAAACACAAAACAAATAAAAACTTACCTACCTTTAACAATTAGCAAGAGGGTTTTAAACAAACACGCAACTACACTTCAAGTACAAATACTTAAAGTGTAGGCAATAATAATAATATGTCGGCGAAGGTCAACCTCTGTTGAGCACAACGTCATAGACTCCATCGAAAGCCACTAGATAGCGTTGCTTGGCGTCCATTGACTGACGTATTCCCGACAATATCATTTAGTTCAGGTAAAAAAGACTGATAACGTAATACCTTACCTACATACTATTATACATGTAACGCTACGAGACTAGAATCATGCTTACGATTCCACGTGTACCAATCAATCTAATACGGTCATAAAAATAATCTATTCCCACTTAGTATACATTAAAAGTTTAATTGCAGTTTTCTCGTTTATGCCATCAAACCGTAGCTCTTAGTTAACATATAGGTACATACCTACATATTGGGCGAATCAAAGTTATTGACGTCTGTAAATTTCGCTTCCAAGTTGCGCATGCTCACCCCCGCTGCGACACAAATTTGCTAGGTACTGCGCAGAGACTTAGCCGCTATTAGCTTTGTTTCTACCTATAGGTACCTTCGTTCTACAAAGTAGTTTATTAGTTGTATCGTAACCCTTGTGATACCTATTAATTAAACTAGGTAATAAAATATAGTCTGTTATAATACGCAAGCAGATGCTATAAATAAAACACCGGAGAGACGAGGTCTGGATTGGTAATTTCTATTTACGCCCTGCCCATATTGGTGTAGTAAATGGTCTAGATGCGGGAGGAAGTGTGTAGCGAGAATTGAAATATTTGTTAATACAATATCGAACTTTATCGCTCAGACCGTCGTGAGATATAGATGCATAGGGTAATTTCTCCAATGAATGAACACCAAAAAATAAAGTAATTATTTTGGTACTTTTCCACCAAACGTATTTTTTTTTCATAATTGCTACCATATATCCCATTTTAATTACAAAATCCGTATCTTGTGTCACAGTTCATTACAAAAATTGCGAGCGTCTAAACAGTAGTGATACCCGTTTAGGTTACTTTTAGGGGTGTCACCCCTAAAAGTTTTACGCAATGAATCTGAAAACAAATGAAACTGTCGGAAGTGGGTATAAAACGAGGGGATAAAGCAGTGTCTTATATGCGTTACGGGCTTCATATTGAATCCTGAACACAATGAAGAACTCAAGAGTTAACTCCCGAGCGTAGCGAGGGAGTTTAAAGTTTATCTCACGAGCGAAGCGAGGGAGTTAATAAAAGAATCCTGAATTCAGCGAGGGATTCAAGCTAGCCCAAGACTACAGCATACTCTACTTTTCACACCTACTGCGAGAAAATTGTGCTCTTGCCATGAAAACAGGTGGCGCGTGTCGGCCCCCGCGAAATGAGCAGGTTGCGCATCCGAAGCTGTAGCTCCAGCCCACCAGGTAATGATATTGTACTGATTTTCATTATAACCCGGCCCCCATTATAAGCCGGGCAATAATGTGATTTGAATATGGAATGCATTTTGACTGCTCTCGTTGCACGTAACGGCGGAGGTGAACGGGAACCGCTCGCGGGTTAGAAAAAAGTACTTTAGGTTAGGTTTGCATGTAAATAATTTGACATTTTCGTGCAGGTGGTGTGAAAATATTTTTTCATTAGGTACTCATGTTCGGAAAGTGGGCCTGAAGTTGCCAGAGGAGTAGGTTGGAAGTATTACTTTGCAGCCCTAGAATCGTTTTCAACTGAAAGCCGTGATATCATAAAAAAAAACAATTATGAAAATGTTATGACTGAATAGCTAGCCGATCACAGAAAAATTAAAACAAAATAGTCAGGAAAGCGGCAATACGATCTTCATTTGTTTTTCGAGCGTTGTTCATACTTTCGTATACCAGAGATTTGTATTAACACGGATGAGTATCAGATTCAGATTCGTGTTTTTATTTTTAGTTTACTTACCTAAGTATTTATTTATTCGTAATGAGAAGCACAGTGTTCAGGTGGAAGACTACTCGGGTGAAAGACTTATTTAGTCCTTCGAACGAATGACCGCCTCGAGACTAAATTAGGACCTTATGGATAACAATGTACCTACCTACTAGTATGTTCTCGTGTAGGTGGTGTGAAAATACATTCTGCTCACTTTAACTTCTCTACTGTAGCTGTTATGTTAAAATCAACAAAAGGCTTCTATTCAAGTATGAATAAGCAAAAGACAATAAAACCCGACCGAATGCAATAAAAACCTTAATTTATTTCTTGACGATAACTGTATTTAGGGGTGTAACTCGACCGTTCGTTAACTTTCTTGTCACGGTCGGATATGACCTGTAGAAACGGGTGACAAGGTGTGTAGGTGTAAGGTGTAATTAAACTTGTCCCAGGTGGGGTGTAAAAAATTTTGAGCTCGCTTCGCTCGCTCTTGCGATCTGCAGTTTCTTTTTTCTGAAGCTTTCCTGAATAACTCACCAATTAGGGCTTCCAATCTCGGTATACCGAGATCCCGAAATACCGAGATCCCGCATGATTTCGTCAATCCCGCTCACTGCGGGATTAGGTTGCGGGATCCCGCGGGATTTGCGGGATTGAAAATTATTACGGGTACACCCTGAAAATGAAGTTTAGTTCGTCATCCTCCGTCGAAGCACTCGAAGCTGATGATGATGAAGTTCCTCTTTCTGTTGTTATGGCTGAAAATAATGTTCAGCTTCAGAGTCAAGCTGTTGATGCTGCCCACATGCAAGAGAGCTCGGTTACTCGAGCTCTGACATTGCAAGAGGAGCTAGAGCAAACTTTAAACTCCGCCATGACAAGGATTTGTGCAGCGCCCGCTCGAATTCCTCTTATCGAAAAAATCATAAAGAAAGAGATGACTCTATATGAAACAGGAGGGTCGATGGGTAGGTACTTAACATTAACACACAATGTCCTACAGTCTGTAGTGCCTACAAGCGTAGAAGCTGAGCGGGCGTTCTCTGCTGCTGGTTATCTCGCCAACAAGATACGAAGTAGTTTGGCTGACGACACTTTAGGAATGTTATGTTTCCTGCGAAAACACTTCCAAAATGTGAAGTAAATTTATTTTTGTATTTGTTTTGTTCTTGTCTAATAAATATTTCAAACTTTAAGTATGCTAGGCTGTGTTTTACTCCGCACTTTTATTAACTTTTATCGAAAATTGCGGGATCCCGTTATACCGGGATCCCGCGTCATTGAATTTTTTTGATTTCGCTAATACCGAGATCCCGCAAGGGTGTGCGGGATTGGAAGCCCTATCACCAATCCAACCAGCCCGCGAAATTCAAAATTACTTGCGTTTTTTGCAATTTGCATGCCAGTGCTAGGTTGTATGTTGATTAAAATATTATTCGGACAGGATTATAATAATTAAAATCACCAATACAACCCTCCAAGTTCATAAAGGCCTAGGAACAAAAAAAAAATAGAAAAATTAATTCCTAGAGCTTTATGAACTTATACCGTTGTATTGAAAACGCTCCATCGACAGGTTACTCAATCGACAGTACCTACCCCAAATCGATGGTACGCTACATCGACAGTACATTAAATCGACGGTATACTACATCGACAGTACACGGCCCGGGTCCGGGCACGGCCCGGGGGCAATGGCTAATTGGCATCGTCAAGCGGCAATACTGACCAGGGTGGGGGATGTGCAGGTCGTCGGAAAGATCCGGCTTTTGCATCTTGAAGTGGCCTTACATAAGTCCGTCCTCCTGTTTCCTCATAGAAACCTAGCCAGGCGCCACCTCTAGATTTACAAATAGTGATCGGAAGCTATCGCATCGGCATCGAATCGATGATGGAGTACCTAGGACTTGTCCTCAATACCCGATGGAACTTTGAGCTGCACATTCAGTGGTTAGTCCCCAGGTTCTGCCCAATTAAGGACGGCCGAATGCCATCTGCAGAAGATTCTATGTGGGGATCGCACGGTCCATGGCCCATCCGACATTTATGGGGCGCCCGGGTGGAAGGAAAACCGAACAGCCTAAAACGCCGCGGCACTGCGAAGATCGCGGAAAGCGATGGTTCTTAGGTTTAAAAGTGGCTGGATGGGCGACATGGTGCCCTCAGTTTCCGGCTGACGCAGGTGCTCACTGGACACGAATGATTTTGGAAGCACCTGCGTTGCATGGGTTTGAAGCGGGTACCTACCCGTTTTTCACTATTGCATGAAATGCCCGTGGACTACTAGCTCAGAAGCCATCAGCTATCAACAGATGCTTCGTCTTGCTAGATATTTGTTTTCGGAAGATTACAGGAAAACACAAACTGCAGTATACACCGCAGTCTTAATTCTAGGGCTTGGCATCCTCTATTCACTTCTTCGATAGATATCATCATCATCTTACGATGTTGGTCACTAGGCAAGGTCCTCTGTTCTGTTACGACCATGGGTTGGCCCTAGTGAATCTGACTGTCATAGGTAAGAGCATAGATATAGTGTAAAAGTGTTAGGTATTTTAAACTAAGTATTTGCAAAATAAATATCATTTACTTAGGTACATTGATAATATCAGTCATGGCGTTTGTTGATATTGTAGGTACCCAAGATAGACATATTTACATAACTACGTATTCTTACAACCTGTCATTAAGTATTATGCCCCTAGTTATACGGCACACCAAAAAACTAGGTAGCAATACTAGTTAGCGTTGAAACAGGAAGCTAATACAGCAAAATAATTATGTTTTAATTTCCTACCAACTAGGCAGAAGCGGTAATTTCCTTGAACTTAATATCTAGATCGCGTCGGAAATCAAGATACTCTTCGATTTCCGCACTGATTGCTGGTACATTAATATAATTTGTTGACATTTCTTGACCTGACTGAAGTATGTTGGAAACGGGCCGTATCATTGTATGTGCCAACGGCTCCGCCAGCGTGGAAGTCTGAAATCATCCCATGGCACGCTACAACCGTGGTTAAAATCTCAAAAACGTCCTGGAATCGGTTCATGGTAAAATTCAAACTCATGGTGAATTTTATACAAATTAATACAAGCGGCTGGATTGATTTGAGACATAGATAATTAATTCAAAATTTTTCGAAGCACTTCTACAATTCGACGTCCACCTGCTAACATTATCAAAACTTCCACAGATTATCACACTCATCATCTGCCTAGCCTTTTCCCTTCCCAACTACCATTTGGGTCGGCTTCCAGTCAAACTGGATTCAGCTGAATACCAGTATTTTACGTAGAGCGGCTGCCTAGCAGACCTCCACAACCCATTAAGGGTAACACGGTATTTCTTGGCAAGACTGGAGTCAGATTTACTAGCTTCTGACAATCCGTAACGACTGCCAAAATTCTACAAATGACAGGCGGGAGCAACTGCTTAACGTGCTTTCCGAGGCGCGGAGGAAACTCGATATGTTAGGATGGTCACCCATCCACAGACCAACCTTGGCAAGCGTTGCTTAACCTTGAAGATCGACTCGTGCGGCTGTTGTTATTTAGCCACGAGCTCCTTTGGACAGTCTATCACACTCAAAGAAGATAAATTATGGTAAACGAAAATCGGATGATGGTGGTGGCGCTATGATCAGTCATGTATACTTTCGTCTTTTTCCTGTACTGGAATCATGATGAAATTGACGTTATACCTATCCATTCCGTAAGTGACCTCATTAAAGGAAGTGGAAAAGAGGTCACGAACTGCCACGCTCAGCGCGGGGATACCTAGTTCCAGGGACCGCTTATCGAATCATCTCAGAAAAGTGGTCACGTGCATGACAATTCTGTGCACACAGGGATCAGGTACCTACAATATAAAATAATCTCCCCAAGGATTTTCCCTAAAAGACGTGGCTCAGAAGCGGTTCTGGAGGCGTTATTTTAAAATGACACGGTGCCCCCTCTTTGGTTTTAGTTAAGAAGAATCCCACATTCCTCGGTAATATCTCTGCAGACTGTCACGAAGGTAATTTTTTCCTATTTTTTCCCTAAATTTTCTACCCTACCTAAATACCTACCTACTTGTACTATAATAGGTACGATTACTCTACAGAATTCTGTATAAAAATTCAAATTCTTTCTAATTCTTTTGTCGCCACACTGTATCCTTCCCAGACATTATGTTAGTGGAAAATTCCCTGAAAAAAAAAAACCCATTTAAATGGCCCTCGAGTTCGATTAAATAATTCAGTCGTCAAGCGTTTTGAAGCAATTTGCATTGAAACGAGATAGAACAGAAGTCGCGACTCGAAACTGAAATTAAATTGCGATTATACTGAGATTGAAAAGAATCGCGCCTAATGCCCTGTAGAAAGAAATGTAATTTTGTACGCGACGGATTTTTTTACATTACTGCAAGTTGTTGCGGATTTACCCGATCACTTGAGGGTTTCGGTATGAAGTTTTCATTAAATTTTGAAATGAAATCAGTAAGTCTAGTTATTTTCCAACTATGTGGGGGTCGGCTTCCAGCCATGACATAGGTATTTTACAAGAAGCGACTGCCTAACTGACGCCAACAAGACCACAACCCAGTTACAGGGTAACATGGGACCTCTTGGTCTCAGATTTTCTAACTGGTTGGACTGGTGTCAGATTTTCTGACTGCTGACAATCCGTAGGTTTTTACTAGTATGTTATTTTTTTGTAAAAATAAAAAAAAATGTTTTTTATTTTTCACTTTTTTGTGCCCTCACACTTAAAAACACCACTGGTAATTCGCAGGAAAGCAAAATACGCAATTTCTTTTACTTGGATGGCAAAAAATGGTCATCCAATTACGAATTCCAGCTATTTTGATTCAAAAACGAAACTACTAAACCAATTTAGATTAAATTTGAAGGGATCAATTGGTAATTATGTAGATCCTTTCACATAAAACAAGATTTTTTCAAACCGGTTCATAAATGACGAAGTTATGACTATGAGGAAAAAAAATACAACCGAATCGAGAACCTCTTCCTTTTTATGTTGTCGGTTAAAAAAGTAGTACAAGACTTGAAACTACGGAACCTTACACTGAGCGTGGCCCGACAGGCACTTAACCGGTATTTGTTTTACTTTTGATGGACGATAAAGTAAGTACCCAAATAGGTAAATTAATCAATTATAAAATTAAGTAAGAGCAGCTTGTAGTTATTAATATACTTGTAAAACTATTTGCCGTCAGACCTTGACGCCTGATGCACTTTGGACTTAGACCCAGCTCTTCTTGGAAGGATGAAAACGAAAACAAAATTTGTTTTGCATGATAGAAAAACAGGAACTTGTTAGGAAGGACAGGTTTGAGTTGTTTTTTAGACTGGCCTAAAAAAAATACCTTTGCACTGTTTTAATTATTGCTATTGTGAGATAAATATTCACACATCAATAAAGTTTGCGATCACTAGAATAAGCTGAAATATTTTTAAAAATTTAACTTTATCAGGAAAAAAAAAATGTTGTGTGTTTTCTTTAAATAGAAAATCTTTGTTTGAAATTAAAGCATATAACTATTTTTTATTATCAAAAATTAAGTAATTAATCAGAATGTAACAGGAATTTCAATAATTTATTAATAAAAGGTTTATATTCAATGTAATATAACATATAACTCCTCCCCTGGCTCGAACACATGCAGAGATCCTCCTGGGCATGCTGAGGATCAAGTTATCCAGCGATTCTTGGAGTAACTTGTCCCATTCTTGAATTGCGGTTTTCCTGAGCTCTTGCACTGTCTGGGGACGTGGCTGACGGTTTGACATAGCTCGCTTATGAGGATCCCACGCGTGCTCTATTGGTTTTAAGTCAGGCGAGCCGTCAGGCAAGTCTAACCTTGTGATGTCGTATTCTTGGAGAGCAGCATTGACTTTGAGCTTGATGTGCGGGCGCATTATCATCGACCAGTACAAATTGGTGCCCATGGTTTACTCGGAATGGTCTGACAATTCCATCAATAGCAACTGCTTTAAAGTGATTTATAATACATGTCTGCTGTCATGAAGCCTCGATACGGGATCAAAGGCGTTCTAGCTCCAATCATAATACCAACGCCAATACAAAACGCGATTTTGACTTTAACAAAAGTAACAGATCAGATTTCCGAAAAGCGACAATGATGCGTCGCCGTGTCGTCAGTGATGATAGAGCCGCGTTTTCTCCTACCTTTAGCCGTCTGTGTTAAGCAAGTGGCTGCACTTCAATGTAAAATTTGAGTAGATTTTCAGGACAGAGTTATACAAATAATCAACTTCGAATACTTAATTCAGAAATCGGGGCCCAAGAGAATCTTGGCCTGAAGCTATCGCAAAATTTCAATTAAATAAAACGAAAGACGCAAAATGAGCCACGACTATACTTAGTGCTTGAAAACACATGAACTGTGGTACTAAGATATTATATAGGTACCTAGTAGATATTATATTTCATGTTATTATATGTAGATATTCTTATTTCCGGTAATTATATTTCAAGGTTCCTACTAAAAGTTTATAACCAAAATATATTTTAATATAATGAACACTACCTATCGACAAAAAGTGGACAGTCAGGATATTTACTTTTTATCAGTTTTATTGCGTTGACTCTCTGGTATTTAACATTTATTTTTGCAAATGACTTGTTAAAATATTATAATTATAGCCTGTCAAACAATCTTGCTTGCCTAGCTCAAAGCCAGTTCAGTTCTCCCTTACACGTGTAAATGGCACTATGATAATAATCTATTTGTGACAAAAAACTTAATTACAAAAAAATACAACCGACTTCCAAAAATAAAACACTTGACATAACGAACAAATAGGTAACCAAAAACACCGGTCGATGTCGGTTGTACTTATTGTGTGAAAAAGTTTTTATTTTTCATTTTTTAGTGGTACCTGTGTACCCATTCACAGCGTTCCGGCGTGATGTTATGTTATGAACTGGTGTAAACAATAAACAGACGTGCGATTTCAACAATCCCGATCCATTTGCTATCATTTATTGAAGAGTTCTGTTGCCTAGCTCCGAAGTTCTTCGTCAGATTTTCACTAAATTGAAATGGAACCAGTCCGGGCGGGAAAGTACTCTTTCAAACAAAATAAGAATCATCGAATTCAATTGAAAATTGGCGAAAATATTGCTGAACAAACATTTTTCATGCGACCCCATCATTAGATCAGCAACATGAGATGATGATTACCAGGCACAAATATCTGAATTGCGTTATAAAGTTGATGTAAAACATTGAATGTACCTGTACCTGATTTTCATGGGATCCATCATCAGATTCTGACTGGGTGATAATGCGACCAACTCAGGAGTAGATATAGGCTAATGAATACAAAAATATTTTTTAAAATCCATGATTCCTCCTCCTTTTTGTAGAAGTCGGTTAAAAATGGGATAGTTCTATTCGGCCTGGTACAGCTCCGTCTCTCCCTCGCAACGGAATCATGAGGGCATTTGGATTCATTTCAAGCTTATCTAAGTAGGTGTTTAACTCTTCTGTGTTAGATAAGTTTACGAGTATCTTAATACGTTTGATTTGTAGGGGTGGGTTCTAACTCTGTACCCATAGGTATCCTAAAATGACTCATTTTTCACACCACTTGCACGAAAATGTCATGCAAACTTAGCCTTTTCGGGGGCCGAGTCACCCGCGTCCGTAGGAGAATACCCTTCAGCGAATCCCTACACGTGGTCCCCGGTTGGTGCTAAACAGGTGACACTAACCGCCTCCGTGATCTAGTGGTTAAACCACCTGATTCAGACCTAGAGGTCCCGGGTTCGATTCCCAGCGGGGGCAAATTTTTTTCTCGGTTTGGTTGGTGGTAGGACTGTTCTAAGTCCTCCTGGCAAGCTACCACCATTATGTCTAAGTCTGTCGCCATAACAACAATGTTAACAGCATTGTTGTGTTCCGGCAGTTAGAGGTATGATAGCCAGTTCCTTTGTGTAAGAGGATTCCGGGTGAAACTCGCTTCCATCTTCGGCCTAATCATCACTTTCTATCAGGTGAGATTTGGGCCAAGAGTTTCCCCGTTTTGCATAAAAAAAAACATAAAGTAAGTTATTATTGCCCGGCGGGGCTCGAAGGTCAATGATGTGATTTGGCCGGATTCAAAATGACGCCCGTGACATAAAAAGCTGTATTCCCTCGGTACGTTTTCTACTATTGCTTACCTACTACGTAAACAATGCTATTACGATTATGATTAAAAGTTTGCACAATTTTAGAATTTTTTTTCAGACGATGGTGTTTTTCAGACATTTAGCCGAAAATCATTGATGACATTTGGCTAAGTTTTCGAGCATCTCAATAAAAAGCTAGAATGGTGTTGGCTGTTCATTATATGTTAATGCTTCATCTCGGGAAGCAAAAACAAATGTTTTGGGTAATCAATAGGTAGGTATGTGTACTTATCATAGAAATATATTATATCTATGGTTCTTATACTCGTACCTATATATAAAACTCTTCCGTTACTGAGTGACTAACAGCTGAAACTGCTGGTCGTAGAATTCAGAAATTTGGCATGAAGGTTCCATGGGGAGAACTAAAAGTGGATTTGCTGAAATTCTTACGGGAACGGGAAAAACGGGATATGCGCTTACGAAGTCGCGGGCAAAAGCTAGTATTATTTTTAATTATAAGGATGTTTAGCACTAAGTTCATACCACAACCCAACGTGTATCATTCTAGTCCAGGCTCAGTCGTTACTTTAATAAGAAATGGCTGCCTTTTTCAACTTCATCCTTCACTTGGACAGTCCAAATTATAATTTATAGAGGCGATAATACAAAAAATATATGAATTCTAGTATAGTTGGATCGTAAATCTCAATTCTGTTTGCTAGAAAAATACTCCAGACATGTTTTCTTGAAATATTACGTTAGCAAACACACGATACATCTGAGCCGGCGGGATTCATTCCAGTTATAATTTCTCAAGGAAATCAGTTTTTCTGTTATTTATAAAATTTTGTTTCAAAATGCTGTTAATGAATACTTATTATTAAAATAGTATAAAAAAGCTGGTATCCTTCGTGTCGCGAAACGAAAGTAGCTTGTTTGTCCAACATCGGTTGCTACTACTACCTACGTCAAAAACTAAACAGTCTCACGTACTGGAGAGTCCCAAATGCCCATACACCTGTAGCCTAGATGATTTAATGGTATCGAGCCAGCTACAGATTTCCATGACCAAGTTCTTCCCGGGAGATAACTAATAAAATGGTTAAGAGAGTTTTTCATGGAGCTCTGAGAACGTCAGTTGTGATTTGGTTAAGTAGGTAGTAGGTTAAGGCGCGTCCCCGAGCAAAACGCAGCGCTAGCCGTTTTTTGTGCAGTTTTTTGGAGCTATCTACTCTTTATCCAAAAGAAATATCAACTAATAAAAAATACATTAAATTTTTACATAATCTTGGCTTCAAAATGGTAGATTCTATTTTTTATTACTGAGTATAATGTTTAAGTAATCTCCTCACAACGAAACCACAGAAATGAGAAAAAAATACTGAAAACATGCATCTTCTCGAAAACTAACGATTATTTTGATTTTGTACTTACACTAATGGATAGGCAATTTAATTATGAACATTTTGGTAGAAGTATTTTTTTCAAACGACCAAAATTAGATTTTATAACGATTAAATTCAACATTCTGAGCGTCTTCGCTATTGTATCTCTTGCGCTGTTATTGAGGGAAAAAATGCTCAAGGTTATTTGCTCATGGTACGGCCTTAAGTAGCGTAGCCACCTGGTGACCTCCAGCCACCGTCAGCGCAGGCCTGTGGACGGTGAGCTATGGGTGGCTCGCCGTCCGTCCGTCTCATGACGACAGGCCGTGTCGACGGCGCATTAGTGTTCCACGCGCGCCTCAAAGAGAGTCAGCACACAGAGGGGCCCGAAAGGGCCGACGCCTGCCGGAGTCGCGGGACTATTCGAAAGAGATACCGTGGCTCCGGAACACAAAGGGCACATGAAGGAACATGGATGGGTTTTAGTCAGTAGAAGTCTGACACTCCCTCCCGCTCTGCCCAGAGCGGGGGAAGTCGTTTGATGATTTCCCATCCAGAAAAAAAAAAGGTTAAGTAGCGGCAGCCTCACAAACACGATGAAAAACTATATTTTAGTCATTACCTTCCGATTGAAAATTGTGTCAGATTATAGATTATTGTGCTAACCCAATATTTTGCAGAAAACGAAACGTCTGTTGACTCTAGAGTGGTGGAAAATACGTCAGACCACACACTATTTTTTTTGTATTTTCAGTCATTTCCTCCCGATTGAATATTGTGTTAGATTATAGTTAACCCAAAATCTTGCAGAAAACAAAACGTCAGCCAGTTGTTCTCGGTGGGAAGGTCGTTAGCTACCGTTTTGAAAGGTGCATCCATCACCTACTTAAATTCACCAGCTTACGAGTATTCTTTCGGCATCTTGCTAGCTGATTTATTAAATTACTAACAGGATCATATCAACTATCACCTGAAAAAACTTTATCTGGGAGGAAATGACGTGTCTATTAAGTTATTCGACTTAATGCTTCAACTTAAAGATTTATCTTTGGAGCCTTTATTTATTATTTTTCCCTTACAATTTAAACATATTTAAATTATAATTAAAGTAAGGTACTTTGAAAACAAGGCTTATGTAAACTTTTCTTTAAAAAACACCATGTCTGCAATTGTTATTATTCAAAATATTATGTTATGGGCTTGTTTGTACCACTACCCTTAATACAAGTTATTTAATAACTTAGTAGGGGTACTGGTTGCAACACCTACCTTTATTGTTATTATAAATTGTTTACTAATAAGCATGATCTTTGATCTCCCATTCGGTATGATTTTCTAGACTCCGCATCTGATAATTATTCTGATATTCTGAATTTTTAAAATCTTATTTCATACTTTAAAACAATAATACAATCCATAACTATGAGGAATGAAAAAAAATCTAGAACAAAAACTTACAAAACTCCAACGTTACTAACTTTATTCATTTTACCTTGTTCCTTACATTTAAAAAACTAGACGTCTTATCGACTTGATTATTTTTGTGATATTGGTTTGATGTAAAAGCCTTTCATTTGACATTAATTTTGTAACAATACCTTCACAAACATCTATCGCCTATTTAAATGCACTAGTTGACGAGGTTTCCCTCGGTATCTTGCTAGCTGATTTTGTTTATTACTTGCAAGATCTTATTAACTATCAGCTTACAAATTTTTATCCGGGAGGAAATAACGTGTCTAAAGTTATTCGACATTATGATTTCTGCTCTAAAGGAATGATGTTGTTATGATGCGAGTTTCTTGCACGTTAGATTCTCCATAGAGATCTACGCTTTGGAACGACAATTCAAAAGTGCCTGTAAATGGTTAAATAAATGCTTTGAATCTTTGATGTAATATTTCGATTAAATCAATATTCTCTATAATAGATACTTTCGAATAGATTGAAATAGAAGTACTTATATAAAAAATAAAAATATTTTTTTTTTTGAAGTTTGCCTGGATGGCCAAATCTGAAACTAGGAGGAATATCGATAAAACACTGAAATGAGTTTCGAAACACTCGAACTCAAACACTGAAATCCAATGTTTTCATCAAAATAGGGCATTTTGATGAAAATTAAAACTGCAACATTGGATTTTTCAAAGATCGGCATTACGAGCAAAATTTTAAATGTTTATAGTTATCGATTATATTACTGTTCTATGTTATAGAATAAGGTTTAAAGAAATCTTTATACCTATGAATTGTATGGGCTTTTCATGAAAAAATTATAAATAAAGGCTCCATAGGTTAATCTTTCAGTCGGAGCTTGAAGCATAAAGTCGAATAAGTTTAGATTCGTCATTTCCTCCCGGATAGAAAATTGTCAGTTGATAGTTAATATGATCCTGTATGTAATAAAAAAAACTTATAGAAAGATGCTGAGGGCAAAATCGTCAGTTGGTGTATAGATTAAATAATGTAACCATTTTGTAAAAAGTCAGTGTTAAAAAGAGTGTCCATGGAGTTTCTTGCATGTTCTTCTCCATAGGATCTACTCTTTGGAACGTGCAACTGCCGCGCTGGAGAAAGGGTCGGTGAGTGTGTTTTGTTGCAAAATAACTTGCTGCTCTTGTCGCTAGCGTGGCAGAATTAGCTTCATCTATTTGACTGACAGACCTTGACTATTCAAAAGTGTCTGTAAACTGGTCTATTTGAAATAAAGGATTTTGTATTTGTATTTGGTGTATATAAGTCGGCGATAGATGCACCTTTCTCACCGAGATACAGCCGACTGGCGTTTTGTTTTCTCCAAGATATTGGGTTAGCTATAATCTGACATATAGCTATATTTTTCCAATCGGGAGTAAATGACAAAAGATATTATTTTCAACGTGTTTGGGAGGCTGCCGCTGCTAAACCCACCCACCGAATCGCAGCTGACGTTCACAGTGCTCCATGATGTAACTTACTCTCTTAACCATTTTACAAGTTATCACCCGGGAGGAAATATATGACATAATTTTAGCCTGGTTGCCGTCTATAAACAACGCTTCCATCAAGGCAATAAACATGGCCACCTACTGGGCTCAAAAAATATAATCTGGTAAACCATGTACACAACGAAGACGACCGTTGCCACTTCCACGGCATCGTTGGTGGCAGCGCATTGTTAGTGACAGCATGTTTTTGGCCTCAGCGTGAGATCGGAGGTGGAGCATAGTTTTGACTTGGTTCTACATCCATACCCTTCTGTTGATCCTTCAAGTTAGCCCTACGTTCCGGGGTTGGTGTAACACTCAAATCTGTGTGGTTCTTTCCTCAAAAGACCATCTCAGGCACTGATCTACATGGTCCTCATATAACATATTGTGAATATGAGGACTATGTAGATTACTGTTCGGGGTTCATTTCATGTTAGTCTGGCGGTTTGAGTTCTTTAAGCGGCCTACTCAAATGTCCTTACTTTGGCATTGTTCGTCAGGTCGTTGAGCTCCTTAAAGTTCAAAGTTTGAGCTACACGATAACTGGCAAATGCTTGCACTGTCTGGACAGGCCCACTCAAATCTGTGTGGTATTTTCCTCAAAATACCACGTCAGACATTAACCTACATGGTCCTCGTATGGTTTGACCAGTACGATTGTAAGGACTTTAAAAGAGACTTTGACCTCTGAGTTTGTTTCGGTGTTTCTTCTCAGAGCACTCAGCTAGGAAACACTGGCCTCATCTAGTATAAAATGACCAAAAAAGATTGACATGTAAAAGTGTTATTTACAACCTACTTACAGTACCTCGCAAAAACTGTAATGTTAAAGAATATGACCGGTATCATTAAAGTTAACCTTTTTGTATAAAATAATTAAAGAAAGTTGCTAAACAACCTTGGTTACTGGGGTTAAGTCAATTGAATTTTTAGTCACCTACAGATATGTAGGTATTTGTTACAGGTGTTTCTAAAAAATGCAAAGTGGGGCTATATGAAAGGGCGCTTCCATTTTTTCTTCTCTTTTTTGGCGCATAGTTTTCGACTTTTGACGAAAAATATAAAAACATTGACCATTCTCCTCCCTTATCTCCGAAGTTTGCACAGAGAAAAATCTGAAATTACTCTATGTGATAGAAGTTTATGTAAAGATTATAGGAAAATAAAATGATTTCTCTGAACACCACACTTTTTCAGAAACTATTAAAAAATACAACCGACTTCCAAAAAAAAAAACACTACAAAGTAAAAAATAACTTTAACTTCGGAACTCGGTGTTTTTATTAGTTTGTTCGTATTTGGACACCGACTTCCGAAGTTAAAGTTATTTTTTCCTTTGTAGTGTTTTTTTTTTGGAAGTCGGTTGTATTTTTTTGTAAAAAGTTTTTTATTTTTGACTTTTTAGTGGTACCCCACACCTAACAAAACCACTGCAAAATCGATACCATACGATTTTCGAAAGTTCCCCTCGACTTCTCTGGGATGCCATCATCAGATCCTGGTTTCCTTATCGTGGGACCATTTGGGAAGTATACCCTTTCCAACAAAACAATCATTTTTAAAATCGGTTGGCAAGTGACGGAGTTATGCCCGAACAAACATTAAAAAAAAAAAAAAAAAAATACAAACATCCGAATTGAGAACCTCCTCCTTTTTGGAAAGTCGGTTAAAAATCATGTTAGTTTTACTAGCGCTTAAGAGATGGCGCTGATCTAAAACTGCAATATACACTGTATTGTTAAAATTCTCTGACTAATATAGGCCTCGCCGATGAAAATTTAAAAACTTTTCACTTTATATGATGATACCCTTGGTACGCGAGTCCGGCTCACTCTTGACCGATTTTTAATTCCAGAAAAATGTACCTCTGAGGTAGGCCACGTGACCTAAGTCATTGAAAAAATATATCTACCTATATTTCATAAAAAAAGGCATCGTGATAAAAATAAAACTAAAACTGAACTGCCTTGATTATTATTTATAAATTTTTAGCCCAGACTCGTTTTCTAAGTCGAGGATACAAAACAGGACTAGAACAAACCGACTAAGAGCGAGTCGTAATCGTTCGTAGCCATATGGCAAAGAACGGAACCCTTATAGATTCTGTCTAGATGTCTGTCTGTCTGTTCGTCCGTCCGTATACATGTCACAGACAATTATTTTTTTTCCGATAATATAAGAACTATGCTGTTGAAACTTGGTAAGTAGATAAATTCTGTGAACCCCATTAAGATTTTCACACTCGTAGAAAAAAAAATAATACATTTTGGGGGTCAAACAATAAATGTTTCCCCCTGTAACTTCTAAAATAACAAATGAAAAAAACAAAAAAATATATATATATATGATGTACATTACCATGTAAACTTCCACCAAAAATTGGTTTGAACGAGATCTGGCAAGTAGTTTTTTTGAATCTAAGATACTAATATTATAAAGAGGTCACATTTGTTTGAAAGTTTGTATGTAGGGGGTAATAACAGGAACTTCTGGTCCAATTTGAAAAATTCTTGCAGTATTAGATAGCCCATGTATCGAGGAAGGATATTATAGTCTACATATCATCACGCTAAGACTAAAAAGAGCCGAGCATTAATGGAAAATGTGATGCAGACGAAGTTGCGCGGGTCAGTTAGTACATCATAAATCATAAACCGCAACTTTTGCTTTTACGGGTTTTTACGGAACCGTCGGTGCGCGAGTCCGACTCGCACTTGTTAATGATTGTCATAATTGTCGCAGGGTGAGTTTTCCTTCAAATATCTTGGAACGTTACACTTGAGGACACCATGTTACTAACATTTATTGTTTGTTTAACGAACCTCTACCCATTTATATGTATACCCATGTTAGATCGTGCGCCACAACTTAAGAAATAATCAAAACGGTGGAGGGTAGTAGATTCGGAAAAAATAGGCTGTGACAAAAGAGTACCTACATACAGACAGCCAACCAGCCTAAAACAGCTAATCATCCATTGTTATCTACTATGTCTATACTAATCCATACTTATTCAAATATTAGCTTAGAATAATAACGCATAGAAACCTAGTACGAGTGCAAAAAGTGAGGCAACTAAAACTTAGCCTAATCCGTCAAACTTAGCCATCAGGCCGTCAGTACTCAATGTCACGTTCCATCGAACACAGCTCGCGAGTAAATAATTGAAAATGACAGTTTGTTGCGTGAAAGGATGTTATAGCACATCAGAAAAACAAAAAAATGTGATAAAATAACATTTCACAAATAAGTACTCACATTCTATGCACTATTTTTACGTAAATCGATAAATAAAACAAAATTCTAATAACCTAACTTGTCATAACACAGTGTTGCTATTTGTGAGGAAAAAATACCCACATTGCTTTCATTCATGTTTTTCATTTTTGTAATTTTAAAATACAATACTTACTGTTAATTCATATCAAACCCGATGTTTTAACATTGTTTATAATTATAACCCATCAAGCATTCTAAACGCATTGAACAATATCTCATTCTTTATGCGATTTATTTCCTTTTATTTTGAAATAAATTGAATTATACCTTTCGAAAAAATATGTCACATTACATGAAAAATCATGTTTACCTTTTCCAGTTCCCAACAACATAAAATACTTGCCTTGATAGCAAAATAGTAATGCGTCTTCCCATATTTTGTGGGTAACGGCTTAGTAATGGTATCACTGAAAGCTATATTTGTGTGCGTTAGAGGAACGTAGACACATTCGGCTCACGCACACAAAGAAAATGAAGCGGACACACGATTTTGCTCGGGTTTTGTTCTAGACGCGGCTTCTATGCGTTATTATTCTAAGAATATTAGGTATATATGCAAAAGTAATTCTATCTGGAAGGTTGTCTGGCTGTTACCTCTTTGAAATTGGCACTCTGGTAGTCTGGTAGTATGAAATAGATCATTTTTATCACGGGAGAATGTTCGCTTTTAATCATTTCACGCAACCAAAATCGCTGGCAGAAGCTATAGTTTATAGTAATTTTAACAATGCCAAAAAATTATATCATGGAATCATTGTAAAATATTAACTAATATTAATATTGTTAGAATGCATTCGGACTTTTTAATATGTGGGTCGTATTATTAATGCCACATTTGATTATAAGTAAGTTTCAAAGTATACCCAGTTTTTTGTTTTTAGGGTTCCGTACCCAAAAGGTAAGCAACTGAAATTTATTTATTTAATCATTCATTTATTATAACACCTTTACAGTTACATCCAAGGCGGTGTTATAACTAATAAATAAAAAAGAAATCTGTCTGTCGGTCTGTCAGCGGGCTGTTTCTCAAGAATCGTAATAGGTAGACAGATGAAATTTTCACAGAGTATTTGCATTGCCGCTCAACAAATTAGTAATTAATATTAAATTTAATGGGCTTGTGTCCTTAAAAAATCTAATTAGTCCGTCAGTTAGATTATCAAAAAATATTTGGCCCGTGTTTTTTTTTGTTACGGGAACCAAAATTGACGAAGTTACGACGCTTTTAAAATTCTCAATACGCCACACCTTCGCATAATTTTTACTGAGTCGTGACGTCACGAGCCCCCACTCCCGAGTTTTGATTCGTTTTATCTTTGTCAATATTCATTGATTTACAAAAACAAAAAATACGTATCCATTATTTTTCAATACTCTAACTGACGGAATAAATAGTTTTGCAATTTGTGGATGATGGAATCTAGCCCATTACAAATTAGAGGGGCCTCCCATACCATATTTCTTTTTTTCGTAACGTGTTTTTTTGGTTTATGGTATGGAACTCTCCGTGTCCGACTCGCACTTGGCCGGTTTTTCCTTTTTAAGGCTGTTATTTTTATCTATAATTTCTGTGTGTGTACCATTAAAATGAGATTAAAAATAAATCAATTAGGGGTTAACACCTAACCTTGCATGATTAAGATTCGATTACAAGTTCTAAGCCTATAACTACGTATATATTTTATTTTATGTAAGAATTATGAGACCAATGTCAACGGTAAAATTACATTCTTTATCTTTTTATTTTGATACCTATGTGTCAAGATTTTACACAGTTTGTAGAACACGTACTTCAGAGGGTTTTGTTTGATATTTATACGCTACTGGCCAGCAAAAAGTGTTCAGTTTGTGATTCAATATTTGACCATGAAATATTAGAGACTATTATTAAAATTATTGAACGCGTTTCAATAATTTTAATAATAGTCAGTGTGTATTTTAAAAAACTATGTATAAATCACACCAAGCATGGCATATTTTAAATTTATTTGAAAATAAATTTTTAGTATTGGGGTCACTTTTGGGGGTCAAACGAGAAAATAAAAAAAGTAGTTTTTCAAACTGTACTGTGACATATCAAATGAAAGGATTTACTGTGAGGGATTTCATTATATGAAATTAGCCTTAACTCCGAAACTACTATACCTAAAATGTTGAAAAAAAAATGCACATAACAGTTCTATACCTAAAGATTACAGGAAAACCTATAAAAACTGTGTATTGTTAAAATAACATGTTAAAAAAAAATTAATTGGTTCGGAACCCTTTGCACGCGAGTTGACTCGCACTTGGCCAGTTTTTTTATTATTTACTAGCTGACCCACGCAACTTTGTCTGCGTCACATTTTCCTTTAATGCTCCGCTCCTATTTGACTTAGCGTTATGATATATAGCCTTCCTCGATAAATGGGCTATCTAACATTGAAAGAATTTTTCAAATCGGTCCAGTAGTTCCTGAGATAAGCGCGTTCAACCAAACAAACAAACAAACAAACTCTTCTGCTTTATAATATTAATATATAATATATAGTATCGTAAAGATATTTTCTGTTAACATGTTTACAGAATCGACCGGCTGAACTCTAAACGACTGTATACTTTTAAGTTGTTGTACATTTTTTTTGGCGCTTAGAATTCTTTTCTAGAGAACTTGGCAGGCATTTTTAATACCAAGAAAGTAAGGAACATTCAATTCAGAAGTAAATCTCCACCAATTTGATCCTAAAAAAAACTTTAATAATAATTTCAATATCTCACTGTCATTCTCAAACTTTAAAATCAAGATTAAACTTTTCATCTTGCTGTTTAAAATACGCATGAGATAATAAGAGTTTTTTTCCCACAACTTTTTACAGAATGACTCGTCCATTATGCTATATTTATTGTATTTTTTTTAACAGTGCTTATACTCGGTTTTTTCTGGCTAAGTTTATTATGGCGGCTTATTTGTAATTTTTTTTTGCAAAAAGCTTGTTTCATCGTCGTAAGATTGATTGCCATATTGATAATAAAGAGAGAGAGGTTAAAGTGAATTCTATTTTTGATATTGTCTTGTATTAAGGAATGTTATGAAGGTAGATAGGAGATAAATGATTGTTTTGTTCAACATTTGTCACAATTTTACGCCTCAATATTCATGCTACAAAATAATCTTAGTATTTCAATTTTGTCGCTGACCAGAGGCCCGAGTCTGCTATTACAATAGTGTCAAAATGGTCGATCACTGATTTCAAAATGGTTGATTTTCACAAGTTTGGTAATCTACTAACATAATGGCATCATAATGGCGTCATTATGACATTCCAATGATCGACCACTGACACGCCATTGAAAGAAAGCCATAATGGTAATCTCGTACATAATGACAGATTTAGTATTTACGAACTTCTCACTACTTCAGATTGCTTATAACACTAATAAATAATATGTAAAACTAAATATAAATAAAATCTGGCATGAATAAATTCTCAAATTTAGCTCGGTTTTATAATAATGGCAATACGGCATTCCTACCGTAATTCTATTACGAGACCATTGACGTTCCAGTGACGGGCCACTGACGTGCCAGTGAATTTTACCAAAATGACAAAGGGATCGTGTCGGAATGACAAATTTATAAAAATAGCAGACTTAGGCCCCAGTTAAATCACTCTTGTTCATTGAGAACTTCACTGTCATCGCGCCACCAGATAGGTAGATTTATTTTATGTAACGATTTTGACTACCTACTCACATGTCTTTCTTTACAAAAATTTGAAATTTATTTATTTATGTATTTCAATAAAGTGTGGTACAGTCTGCAGTTACAAGAGATAAGTTAGCTAATTTATAAGATAATACAAATGTGACTCCTGGCGTCCTACCTAGGTTACATAGTAACCTGTATTAAGGTTCGCCAGCTCAAGTTCCCATGATAGGATATGAAGATTACAAAGAAACTGCCAATGAGAGTGATGTTATTATACAAATTAAAGATTAAAAATTTAACTAAAAATTGAAATTAAAAGTGTGAAGTGTAAGTGTGTTTGTTTGGCGTATGTGTGTAGTGTGTATGTTGTGTGTGTGCTGTGTGGAAATCAGCTGAGTTATGATACGGAGTGTAGCTGAAAATCGCTAACATAGTGAAGTAAGCAGAAGTTCAGTGTCATCGTAGTTTTTATTGGTTAGAAAGAGTGTTATCTGCTTTTTAAACATGTCATTAGAAGATTGATGTATGGGGATGGTTTTGTTTAATCTGTTGTATAAAAAGGGACCGAGGTAGTAAAAAAACGCTTAGTAAAGGCAAAGCGTGTGAATGGTACTTTGCAAATTTCGTATTTTCGCCTGGTGGAAGATAGTGTTTGTATAAAAGGAGTTTTGTTGTGTTGTGTAAAATATTCAAGTAAGTCAATCAGTGAAGATTAGGTACAATAATTTTATTATGTTCAATGATGACATTAATTTATTGGCCTTGACAGCACATAGCTCAAAGTTTATATATATAACAGGAGGTGTAATATCATGTAATTTGTAACGTGACCGAGCTTTCGGACGGACTGTGCAGCGAATTAAGTTAATCACAATGAGTGCTTTTTTTAATACGTTCGTTTTGTTAACGCAATTTGCAGTTATATTTGCTGCTTGTAAGTATTTATTTTTATTATATTTTTATTTGACAAAAATATTTACATATTTATCATAACACGATACGAGAAATTAATTTATAACCTATTTATTTAATTGAGAAATTATTTTAAAGGGAAATGTAACACACGGTGTTTGTTCTTTCTTTTTTTTTTGGAATTCATAACTAATATTTATCTTAGGATATATTCGAAAATGAGATATGTGTCGATGAAAATTTAGTTTGAAAAGATAATGAGAAAAGTACCTACTTTTTCAATGAAATACATAAGTTTTTTAATTTATGATTTAGCACTTTGAACTAAATATATGGCTTTAATATGCATGATGGAAGCTGTCAATATATAGCAAAAGATTATGCCGCCTACGGCATAATTTATTTTTCGATATTCTGTAAAAACAGCTTGTTAAACATAGTTACTTATTTTGAATGATTGTGCTCGTCTTGCATACAACATTAGATCATCATCAACTTAATAGTTCCTTGTTTATAATTAACACCTTTAGTGACCTTGCACCTAAAAGTACAGTCAGCCTAAAAATAACTGATCATGCTACTAATATAATTTTTAAAACCTTACAAGATGAATCAAACTTAAAAAAAAATCAAATTAATGCTTTATTACACGTAGAGTCAAGGATTTGTAAATTATAGCAGCGCATATAAATTGTTTACACTTTTCTTAAAAAAAAAATATATTACTATTATTATTACTATGATTTAATGTGTATCACTGTGTTTTAAGTTAAATTACTGCGCGTGTGTGTACATGGGCAAATATTTTAAATATTTATTGAAGAAAATTGTAAGCTAGTTAACCCGACAAATAAATAAATAAATGAGATCCCAACAAAAACATTAAATTTAATAAAAAAATGCCAAGTCTCTCTATGCAATCTTTCCTCCGTAAATAGTTTTGAGATCTCATAGAAGCCAAGTCCTGTTCAACTTATTTTGTAATTAAAAATCAACATTTAGTGACTGTTTCAATAGTTTTTATTTTATTACCCTTCGAAGTCGAAGTAGTGAAGAAAGTTCGTCATACTGTGAACATAACATAGTTAATTTTATTTTTAAGCATGTCAAAAAAGGAGCAACGTTTTTAGGCACGTTTCACTCCATCTCTTAAGATTTTCCGAGTTTAACTTCTTTTTGCTAATTCAATTGAGACCCCAACTTCCGTAATATTCTTAGGGGTCACATTCATACATTATTAATACCTAATGTAATTTATTTTGCTATCTGCATATTTTATTATTTAAATGCCAAATCAAGGTGCACTAAATTACTTAGATAAGCGCGAATTCTAGGATGTAACATTTTTATGACACATTTGTAGTCAAATCACGTATCAAAATTAACGTATTTCTGTTTATTCAAGTATTTGTGGTCACGGTCGACGAGGTAAGGTTTCTTCTATGGCTTATTTACCTTGTCATTTGATGAAGTTATACCTAAGTGCGAATCTTGGTGATTAATGTCACTACATAATAAATTTAGTGGCTACTGGTGACTTAACAGTTTTTACCTACACTTTTAATAGTCGATATTACCAAATTTAAAAACCACCTGCTTTTTAGCTTGCACACTAGGGGTAGGGCAGACAAAACTAACAGTTTTTACCTACACTTTTAATCTATATATATAAAAGAAAGTCGTGTTAGTCACACTATTTATAACTCAAGAACGGCTGAATCGAATTGGCTAAAAATTGGTGGGGAGGTAGCTTAGAACCAGGAGACGGACATAGGATAGCTTTTATCCCGGAAATCCCACGGGAACGGGAATTTCCCACGGGAACGGGAATATCCCACGGTAACGGGAATTATGCGGGTTAAACGGGAGCGAAGCCGCGGGGGACAGCTAGTAGTCGATATTACCAAATTTAAAAACCACCTGCTTTTTAGCTTGCACACTAGGGGTAGGGCAGACAAAACTACCTGAAGTCGATTTTGCGCCGATTCGTTTCTGTCATTCATTTTAGTAGCACAACTATTTGCCAGTAATGAATTTCATCCAAGCTTTCCTGTTGTTTCTGCGACGCTTCGTTTGGACAATCACTTCCTGCCAATTCAAGACTGCAGTGTCATCTGCATTGGCTTGTGGATCATTATAATTTGTGGTACTTTCTGCAACAGTGAGAAATAACCTACCTTTAGCATACTAATAGATAGTCGGAGGAAGACGATCGCTTTATTGAGTAGTTCCACGAGGACCTTTTTGTCAATTAAATCGAACCCTTGGGCCTATTTATTATAGATCGCTCGGATTACCTGCCTTATTTCTTGAGACGACACAGGTTTGATTGACAAATCTAACCAAAAATCTTGCATCAGAGTATTATTATCGCCATCATCCATATCAGATACCGGTTCGTTTGGGACAAAATTTTTCGCGAGGTGTTCAGCCAAGGTATTTGCTTTCTCCTAGTTTGTTCTAGCCCAGCGTCTTCCTTTAAGCCTAATCGGTGGTTTTGGGTACTTTGCCTGACTTTTGCTTTTACATACCTTCCAGATTGAATTAGCAGTCGTGCTGGTTGCAGATAGGGATTGCAAATGTGTTTCTACAGTAGCATCCTCTGTATCTTTGATATATATGTAAGATTGAAGGACTATTTGAACCTTACCTAACCTGAAGGATTGAAGGACTTTGCAGTTATAGATAGAAATACGTTTCGGCTTTTCGGCAAATGTAAGGGTGGAATCGTATTTTTTTTTAACAAACTAATAAACGATTACTACTACTACTAGTGTTGTGAGACCTTGTTTCTTGATAAATTTAATTAATCTAAGTCCGTATCTATTTATTGCATGTTTGATTGTTAAAGCTTCTTGGGTTTGCAGAAATATGATTTACGTTAGTTTTTATTAATTACAACATGATACCTCCACTCGTTGCTCAAAAAAGAGTCTGTGTAGACTGACAGACGATATAACTATAAATAATCCGCTTTTTTAATTTGGAAGAGCAAATTCTTGAAATTATCAACACACTAGCTGACCCACGCAACTTCGTCTGCGTCACATTTTTCATTAATGCTCGGCTCCTTTTAGTCTTAGCGTGATGATATGCCTATATCCTTCCTCGATACATGGGCTATCTAATACTGAAAGAATTTTCCAAATCGGACCAGTAGTTCCTGAGATTACCCCCTACATACAAACTTACAAACAAATGTTACCTCTTTATAATATTAGTATAGATTACAGTAGTAGCAGTGCCATTGACGGTAGTCTCTCGTTTTGTAATAAGTGGCTAATGATATTGCGATGATGACATCGCCAACGTTTCATGTGTCATCTTTTGTTTCCTCATTAAATTAGCATCTGATAAAAACAGGTATAATTAACAGAACTTTTAAAAGAATAATGAGACAGGGATACTTGCATTGTTGCAAGTCGTGCAGCGTGATTATCTAGTAAGCGTATACTATATTGTTATTACATTACATGTCTACTTAGGTACATAAATTATGTGGATTGAGACACTGTATAAATTAACAAGCAATTATTATTTCCAGAGACAAAGTCTAATCATTTATGTTCCAGTATCTCGAACAAAACGTAGGGGAGTTTTCTCCTTACGTATTTAATTTTTTTAGGGATTATGTGATTTGGAGCCCTTCATGTGAGAATCCGATTCGCGCTTGGCCGGTTTGTTATGAATCTTTAACATAAGCCTTCCCAACTTTTAAAAACACTAATTTGGCCGACAGTTACTTTATAAATCAAGGATTATTGAACTCGCACAAACAAAAATGTTTAGTGTCATAACATAGGGCACAAGCAAGTGATTGATCACATCATACCTCGACAGCACAGTCTGTAATACAACTTGCGTGCAAACTAGTCACAAGTGGTAACGTAGCAGTAACTCTCGTCTTTTACATTCTATCCTACCGGCCTAGCTTAATATAAAATCTTTTTCTTGATATCAAAGGCCTACAGGGTGTTAACATGTTACAAATTTTGTTAGTCATATTTCCCTTGTTCTAATTAGGCGTCTGGCGAAGAATGAAAACCTTAGAAGTTTATTGCCACCTCCACTACTATGGAGGCCGTTGGTAGCATTTATTCATAAACATTTTATATCTCCTTATTTCAGTACCACCGATCGAAAAATGCTCCTTAAGTGACTCCGGCTGCATAAAGAAATCTGCACAGAATGCCTTGGCCGCGTTCACTGCTGGCATCCCAGAAGTAGGCACTGAGGTCTTGGACCCAGTTCATATTGACGTTATCAAGATTGACCTGGCTGGACTCAAACTGACCATTAAGGATGCTGACATTAAGGGGCTCAAGAACGCTGTGATTGATAAACTCAAGTAAGTCAAAATTATGATAAAACATATAGCTAGTATTAAGGGCTACTACATTAGGCATTTAATGAAGATGAGACCAACAAGGTACTTCGGATTGATTACTGAAAAATATCCAAAGGAGAAAATGCAACTGCACTTTGCCAGACCTGCCAATTGAATACCAGGACCATGCAGAGATGTCGCGATAAAAAAGTACTAGTTCAAGTAAACTTTCATCTAGTTGAAACATTTATGTGAGAGGAGTTTTGAGTATGAATGTAAAACAAGATCAAAGTAACAATTCGATGTAGTCCGTAAAAGCTGATATACTATGGTTGAGATAAAGGATCATAAAATGGAAGAAAGCAACTATGCCGAGACTAATCACTTAATCACTTGGGTCAGCAAAATGATTCAACTGAATGACTTCGAATCAATCCATTTTATAAAATGAATAGTGGACCCGCGCAACTTCGTCACATTTGTCATTAATGCTCCGCTCTTTTTTGTCTTAGATATATAGCCTAAAGCCTTCCTCGATAAATGGGCTATCTAAAATTGAAAGAGTTTTTCAAATCAGACCAATAGTTTCTGAGATTAGCGCTTTCAAGCAAAAAAACAAACAAACTCTTCAGCTTTATAATATTGTAGAGTATAGATTCCGTTACCGAGTGACAGACAGACAACGCAGTGCCGAAGGTACTGGTCGTAAAAAGCTGGAATTTGGCATGTAGTTTCCTTGGGGAGTGTAGGAGAGTACTAAGAGAGGATTTCCCGAAACTCTTACGGGAACGGGATATGCGAGTACGAAGTCACCGGCAAAAGCTATTTATAAACGCATGAACGCTTACAAACATGAATATAATCACGTTAAAATTTCCAATCTTCCAGGGTCGACCCTGCCAAGAAAGTGATCGAGTTCGCCTACCACGCAGCTCCCCTCACGTTGAAGGGCAAGTACAAGGCAAGTGGCCAGCTGCTTATCCTGCCAATCAGTGGAGACGGAGACATTACTTTAAAGATTAGTAAGTTATTAATTTTATATACGCTTTTTACAATATCTAGGAGGATGTGCTTCTACAAATGATGGTTACTATTAATTGTAGTGCAATCTGAGTGCCAATTCTATTACAAGTATTACATTCGAATCGCATTCATAGCAATTTGTCAAAAATTTATGAAAATTAAGTTATTTTTGACTGTTTGCGATTGACATGCGAATGCGAAAGTTGTTTAAAAATGATAAGAATTGGCCCTTTGATGTGCAGCAGGCAATGTAAGAAAAACTTGTTTCATTTAGGTAAAAAGAGACATAACGAATTTAAATAAACGCTCACGCCCTTGAACGTTCAGTATGCTTAGTGCGAGTTTTTTTACGCATCGAGCGCGTAAACGTTAACGCAAATTCGTATGGCATTGGATAAGCGCCACCTAGCGTCATACGTGAGAATTAAATTTTGCGAGTGTCAGTTTTAACATTTACGTCGTCGTTAGTGACAATCGAGTGCCGCTCGAAAGTGAGGACCGTTTCGAGCACATCGATAAACCTTTGGATCTATAACGCGAGTGTGAGTAACAACCTTGACCGTTTTGACCGATCGAATAAGAAACGCAGTCACTTGCGAGCGCGTAAAGTTGTCACGAAAGATTTTGTAGTTAGAGCGTCGTGAGACTGGTGAAATAACAAAGCAACTTAATTTAATTTAAAACTGTGTATAAAAAATACAATGGCATCTCGTATGTATTTTGCTTGGAGGATGTTTGAGACCGCAACATTTCAAGATGAGCATAATTTAACGTCAACTTCTAACCTTAAACCATACAAAGAAGCCAACATTTTGTTCCCCATCACCACACCCAGTTGCCCAAAATGGGTAGCAACCTAACCTTAAACTTTTGACTAACCTTCTTCCATTTCTCAGTGATTTTAGTGTCACCAGCACAATCACTGTTCAATAATGCAATCAATTTCTCCAATTTTCGTAAGCTCGTTCGTTTCGTAATCCTACCTCGGGCATTAGTATATTTGCTTAGATCTACGTGCCTAAAAATTAGCAAACTTAGTTTTACAAAGTTCACTGCTAGGATCAAGTTCACTACACACCAAATTATATGAATAACACTTATTGCTCCACATAATTCACCAGCATTTCAAATTGGGACAGAGTACTAGAGTACTACTATCAAAACACAACTAACTTTGTTTACACAACATAAACATTAACCTATGACATAAATTTCGTCGTATAACCACCACTATTTGAAAAGGCAGTCGCTTCTAATAGGAACACAAATTTTGAATGTCAATTTATTTTGGCCGGTTACCAATGTTGGTTCGGTTGTTCGTCACTTTTCACGGTGAGCTAACGCGAATCGAATGGTTTAAAGTTTTGTATCTCAGAGTCGCTAGTTATCGATAGTCGATGCGTTTGACGTTAATTCGATTTACGCGATCGAGACGTAACTGGAAATTAAGTATGACACTCGCACTAACCATACTGTCTAGCTGATTATGGCTGAAAACAAAATCAGTTTTACATTAGTGTTACAAGTTTGACACATCTCTAAAATTTCTTAAGTAATTCCGATATTTCTTTGTAATTAAATTTTTATTTAAAACACTTTTTCAACTAAATTAAACAAAAAAAAAACATACTGTAAGAAGCCAAAAAATCCTACACCAATCTTGCCAAAAAGTACCGTGTTACCAAGCTACCTTCACAACCCAGGTTGTTGAGGTCAGAAAAGTAGTCAATCTACGTGGTATACTATTATTCAGCTGCATCCGGTTTGAATGGAAGTTGCCCAAAATATAATTGTATAAAGGCTAGGCGATTCTGAATGCTTGTAGAAATGAAATTCACTTGCTACATCCCCTCGTTTCCAGAAAACCTCATAATCTCTTTGACGATGCTCTTCGATATTATCAAGAACGAGAACGGCAAAGACGTGATAGACCTGAAGAGCTACAAGTACAGTTACGAGAACAACGAGAACACACACTTCAAGCTCACCAACTTGTTCAATGGAAACAAGCAACTTAGTAAGTACTTATAGAAAAGTATCCAAATATAGCGAGTTTAAATTGGGTATCTGATTTATATGCTAGGCTTTGGCGACCTACAGATAACTACAAATAGATATTATTAGCACAGATTAGGATATAATCGTTTTCGTGATCTATAGTAAAAAAATTAACAACAATGAACCCTTATCCTGTGCGTCTGTAGATTTCACTCGGAAACGATTGAAGCTGCAAAGCTATAATTTGGCATGGTTATAGATACAAAATTTGAAAAATAAAATCTGGAAAATAACGAAAATGGACTGGAAATCAATTGGCGCCAGTGATGCACATGTCGTTGTCACTCACTTGGCTGGTTATTTTAATAAACATTAATTAATGCATATTTTCTACGTAGCTGAGGATACGGTTAAAATAAAGAAAACTAAGTCGTCAATATTAGGCCCTGCGTAAATGAAATACAACTGTTCTTATATGAAAACTTGAAACTGACAATTTCACCTTGAACGTTCAAACAAAACAAGAATTTGGAAACCAGCGGGTAAAGCTTTTCAGCAGGCGTATGTTACAAGCAATAGGTAATTACCAATAAATATTATGTAGTTGCCCATTTATTAAAACGATTTCTTTTTTTTTTATTCTAGGCGAAACAATGCACACATTCATGAACGAGAACTGGAAAGCCATCTCACAGGAATTCGGCAACCCCATGCTGGAGAAACCGATGCAGAAGATATTCACCGCCATCAAGACTTATTTGAGGTCTCAGCCCTTGGAAAATATCGCTAACGTTTAAGCTATTGCCAAAAATTAAACTTTAAGAGAAAAGGTGTACGATTTAGGCTTCGGAAGTATGAAAAAAATTACTTTTACTAAAAATCTTTTATTTTTTGCCGACCACGAAAATCACCCGTCATGCAACGTCCTATCCAACTTCCACAATCTATCTTTAATATCCAAAATCTGAGTTGAAGACTGTACTTTTCATTGCGAATACAAGAAAAGTAAAAATAAAACCACGAATCTGAAGAACTTCTCGTGTTAATTAATACAAATCTCTGCTATAAGAAAGTATGTACAAAGCTCGAAAAAACAAATAAAGATCGGAATGCCGCTTTCCCTACTATTTTCTGACCGGCCAGATATTCAGTCATAACATTTTAATCATTGTTTTTTTATGTTTTGTCAGCACTAAGTTGAAAACGATTCTCCCTAGGGCTGCAAAGTAATACTTTCAACCCACTCCTCAGGCAACTTTTATATTGAGTACTATTATTATTTTGACTAAAATTATATGACAATTGTATGACATTAATAAACAAAATATTTTTAATGACATGTTTTAATGTATTGTAAATTGTAAAATTGAATTGGAAATGTAATGTAGAATTGAGTTTAAAATTGAATTGAATTGTATCGAGTATTACCTACATATTCTAACTTATCATTATTTGACAAAAAATTTGCGGTGCCCTTACAGGGCGCATGTACAAATACTTTGGCATGAAATTTTAATGCTTGCCTACTAATTCAAGGGTTTTTTGTACTTTCTACTGCTCATAATCGTTATTCTGACCTAACCTAAAGAGATTTAAAAAAAAAAAAAAATTAACTACTTTCACTAAAAAGAGCAATCTGAATAAAACCACAAATAGATATCAGCTCAGCTGAGCTGATACCTATTTGTGGTACTCTTGAAAAAAATGAAAAAATGAGAAAAGAGCCGAAGAAAAATTCCAACACTGGGGTGTCCAGAGTCATGCCCTGGACCCATGGAAATCGTTTGTGCGTCGATGTCACATACACGCGGTATGTAAGCAAATAGTTGCGGGATTATTCGCAAGAGACACCGTGGCTCCGGAACACAAAGGACAATGAAGGAACATGGATGGGTTTTAGTCAGTAGAAGTCTGACACTCCCTCCCACTACACCCAGAGCGGGAGTAGTCATTGGATAATGTCCCATCCCAAAAAAAAAAAATGTAAGCAAATAAATAAAAAAAAAACTTCAGGCCTACTTTCCGAGCATGAGTAATGCAAAATGTAACTCACTAAGAGCTACATTTTTGGAATCGTCTTCTCAAGCCCTAATCTTGATACCCCTAGGTAGGAAAAATATTTTTGAAGAAATATACATACATACATACTACCCACACTCGAAAAACATAACTCTTCTCATAGCGCTCTCGGGTAAAAACACAAAAACATAAAAATACAATATTTTGGCAGTCCCCTTGAATGTTGTATAATATTCTATTGCTCAATTTTCCTACTAATATGTTGTTTACTTACGAACTTATATACAGATTTTGGTTATGATAAATTTAAATGTGTTTGAATTATAGACTTAAACATCAATTTTTATTAAGATTAGAGATATCTTTTTTAAAGTGTCGCAGATTCCAGAAATTTTGTTTTATTATTCAAAATCAAACCAAAACATTTAAGCTGCCATGAAAAAAACACAGAATTTAATATCGTACCCACCTAGTTATTTCAGATAAATGAAAATTTATAATTAAAATAACTAGAAATACCCTCAGGCCAAGAATAAAATTTAATTAAATTAATGTAGTTTTTCGAGCTCTTGTAGAAAAGGTTGAAAAACAAAATATGATTATTATGTAGTTTTTAACACGACCGATCATAAAAATAAAAAAAAGTATTTTTTTAGAAAACGGCCACATAATGTCTGGCGCTGAGGGTGACAACGCTTCCATCAAAGCAATAAACATGGCCACCTACTGGGCTCAAAAATATGATCTGGTAAACCATGTACACGAAAAGAAGAAGACGACCGTTGCCACTTCCACGGCATTGTTGGTGGCAGCGCATTGTTAGTGACTGCATGTTTTTGGCCTCAGTGTGAGATCGGAGGTGGAGCATAGTTTGTGACTCGGTTCTACATTCATACCCTTCTGTTGATCCTTCAAGTTAGCCCTACGTTCCGGGGTTGGCGTAACACTCAAATCTGTGTGGATCATTCCTCAAAAGACCATCTCAGACACTGATCTGCATGGTCCTCATATAACATAATGTGAATATGAGGACCATGTAGATTGCTGTTAAGGGTTCATTTCATTTACCTAATGTTAGTCTGGCGGTTTGAGTTCTTTATGCGGCTAACTCAAATGTCCTTACTTTAGTATTGTTCGTCAGGTCGTTGAGCTTCTTAAAGTTCTAAGTTTGAGCTACACGATAACTGGCAAAAGCTTGCACTGTCTGGACAGGTCCACTCAAATCTGTGTAGTGCTTTCCTCAAAATACCACTTCAGACATTAACCTACATGGTCCTCGTATGATTTGACCAGTACGATTGTTTGGACTTTAAAAGAGACTTTGACCTCTGAGTTTGTTTCGGTGTTTCTTCTCAGAGCAGTCAGCTAGGAAACACTGGCCTCATTTAGTTTAAAATTACCAAAAAAGATTGACGTGTAAAAGTGTTATTTACAACCTACTTACAGAATAAATATCGTTTATCATTTATCACATTCCTCCCTGGATTCTAAGGTGGTTCTGGGACTTCCAAGTGGGCCATGGAAGGCTTTCTCTTCCAGATAATTTTGCTTGGGGATAGTATTCAACGATTCTTATAGAAGATAAGGACATTGGGATATCTACTATATACATTCAGGATCAAAAAATAAAAAGCTACATATTTTACCTACATAATATGAGTAATAATGTTTATCGACCTTCAAAGCACTTAAGTGCGTATTTATACCTATTGTCAACGTGCAAATGAACGCATAAATGAGCTAAAGAATTAATCCAATAATTGTCTCTGAAAATATCATCAGGATTACTTCATTCGTCGGCCATAACCTTTAAAAAACATACTGGTGAGCTGGTATTTCGGCAAGAAGACTTGCTAAAAGTAGGTACTCGCAAAAACTGTAATGTTAAAGAATATGACCGGTATCATTAAAGTTAACGTTTTTGTATAAAATAATTAAAGAAAATTGCTAAATAACCTTGGTTGTTGGCGTTAAGTCAATTGAATTTTTAGTCAACTACAGATATGTATTTTTTTATTTATTAAAACTTTATGCACAAGTAACTGTACAAAGGCGGACTTAATGCCATAGGCATTTTCTACCAGTCGACCTTAGGGTGGTGCAGAGACAGCATGGTAGGTGCAACATAATCAAAAAACAAACCGAAAGGAAGGGAAAAAAAATACAATCTATAATAAATAAATAGATAGATACATACACATAAACAGAATTAACGCGTTATAATGAAACGAAACCAACGAATTACCGCTGTAGCGATTCTTCTAACTTCTCGCGAATATGCTCACGAGCCCTAACCTTAAAGGACAACCGACTTGTTGCCGTCCTGTAGTGCTATTCTGTAACAACAATATTCGTATCTCGACAGCGGAATGCGATTTGAGTTTCAAATTCGTATAAACATAAGACCTTTATGTTGTGTTTTATAAAGCTCACTTTGTATGCTTTGTCACTCAGGTGAAGCTCGATATCGAAATAGTTATTTACAGCATAGACTGGCTGATGTTCAGAGGGAGCGCATTCCAAAGGAATATCGCGTGGACAAAGAAAGAGGAATGGATAAACCCAGAGCGGTGTGAGGGATATCGTAAAAGAAGATTGTTGGTAGAGCGAAGATTTTTATTGTGGGCGGAACAAAGGAATTGAATTTGTGAAGTTAAATAAGAGGAAGACGAAGGATTATTTAGAAAAGAAAACAGACTAGTCAAGGCCCTCAGCGCTCTGCGCTGGCGAATGGGCAACCATTTTAATAGTGATCGATGCGCGGATACGTGATCATACTTACGAAGGTTGAAGACGAATCGAATGCAGTCATTTAGAAGGCGGTCAAGTTTATTGAGGAGATCTGCATTCAGGTCATAGTAGCATATATCACCATAGTCAATTATGGGGAAAATTAGGGACTGTACAAGCATTGCCTTTATGTGAGCTGGAAGCAGATTTTTCAGTCGATACAGTGACCGCAACGTTCCGGTAACTTTCTGACCGACACTCGAAACCAGCTTACGCTAGTCAAGACCGGTGTCGACAATCAAACCGAGATCCTTAACCTCGGAGCCTAACGGAAAGACTGTATTTTCAAAGACTACGGGTGGTACAGTTAAGCTATTGAGTTTTCTCAAGCTGTGGGGACTACCAACCAATATAGCCAGACACTGCAAAGGGTTAACCGCCACCCCAAATCGGTCTGACAAGTTCTTAATCACTTTTAAGTTTTAAGTCCCGGTTGAGTCCCGGTTGATTTGTTACAGGTGTTTAAAAAAAATGCAAAGTGGGGTTATATGAAAGGGCGCTTACATTTTTTCTTTTTTTTTTGGTGCATAGTTTTCGACTTTTGACGAAAAATATAAAAACATTGACCATTCTCCCCCCCCCCCCCCCGAAGTTTGCATAAAAATCTGAAATTACTCTATGTGATAGAAGTTTATGTAAAGGAAAATAAAATGATGTCTCTGAACACCACACTTTTTCAGAAACTATTAAAAAAATCACGTTAGTTTTACTATCGCTCAAGAGATGGCGCTGATCTAAAACTGCAATAAATACACTGCATTGTAAAAATTCTCTGACTAATATAGGCCTCGCCTATGAAAATTTAAAGACTTTTCACTTTATATGATGATACCCTTGGTGCGCGAGTCCGGCTCACTCTTGACCGATGTTTAATTCCAGAAAAATGTACCTCTGAGGTAGGCCACGTGACCGAAGTCATTGGAAAAACATATCTACCAATATTTTATAAACAAAAAGCATCGTGATAAAAATAAAACTAAAACTGAACTGCCTTGATTATTATTTATAATTTGCTACAGGAAATGCTTTCATGCAATGCAATGTTTTCATAGCCAAGACTCGTTTTCAAAGTCGAGACTAACAAACAATAAATGATATCGTACCCATGAATTAATATCGTACCCACCTAGTTATTTCAGATAAATGAAAATTTATAATTAAAATTACTAGAAATTTCCTCAGGCCAAGAATAAAATTTAAATAAATTAATGTAGTTTTTCGAACTCTTGTAGAAAATAACGAAAGTGTGGGGGTTGAAAAACAAAATATGATTATTATGTAGTTTTTAACACGGCCGATCATAAAAATAAAAAACTAACTAACTCTAACTCAAATCTCCTTACTTTAGTATTGTTCGTCAGGTCGTTGAGCTCCTTAAAGTTCTAAGTTTGAGCTACACGATAACTGGCAAATGCTTGCACTGTCTGGACAGGTCCACTCAAATCTGTGTAGTACTTTCCTCAAAATACCACTTCAGACATTAACCTACATGGTCCTCGTATGATTGGACCAGTACGATTGTTTGGACTTTAAAAGAGACTTTGACCTCTGAGTTTGTTTCGGTGTTTCTTCTCAGAGCACTCAGCTAGGCCGGCCTCATTTAGTTTAAAATTACCAAAAAAGATTGACGTGTAAATGTGTTATTCACTACCTACTTACAGAATAAATATCATTTATCATTTATCGCATTCCTTCCTGGATTCTAAGGTGGTTCTGGGACTTCCAAGTGGGCCATGGAAGGCTATCTCTTCCAGATGATTTTGCTTGGGGATAGTATTCAACGATTCTTATAGAAGATATGGACATTGGGATATCTACTATATACATTCAGGATCAAAAAATAAAAAGCTACTTATTTTACCTACATATGAGTAATAATGTTTATCGACCTTCAAAGCGCATAGGTGCGTATTTATACCTATTGTTAACGTGCAAATGAACGCATAAATGAGCTAAAGAATTAATCCAATAATTGTCTCTGAAAATATCATCAGGATTACTTAATTCGTCGGCCATGACCTTTAAAAAACATACTGGTGAGCTGGTATTTCGGCATGAAGACTTGCTAAAAGTAAGTACTCGCAAAAACTGTAATGTTAAAGAATATGACCGGTATCATTAAAGTTAACGTTTTTGTATAAAATAATTAAAGAAAATTGCTAAATAACCTTGGTTGTTGACGTTAAGTCAATTGAATTTTTAGTCAACTACAGATATGTATTTTTTTATTTATTAAAACTTTATGCACAAGTAACTGTACAAAGGCGGACTTAATGCCATAGGCATTTTCTACCAGTCGACCTTAGGGTGGTGCAGAGACAGCATGGTAGGTGCAACATAATCAAAAAACAAACCGAAAGGAAGGGAAAAAAAATACAATCTATAATAAATAAATAGATAGATACATACACATAAACAGAATTAACGCGTTATAATGAAACGAAACCAACGAATTACCGCTGTAGCGATTCTTCTAACTTCTCGCGAATATGCTCACGAGCCCTAACCTTAAAGGACAACCGACTTGTTGCCGTCCTGTAGTGCTATTCTGTAACAACAATATTCGTATCTCGACAGCGGAATGCGATTTGAGTTTCAAATTCGTATAAACATAAGACCTTTATGTTGTGTTTTATAAAGCTCACTTTGTATGCTTTGTCACTCAGGTGAAGCTCGATATCGAAATAGTTATTTACAGAATAGACTGGCTGATGTTCAGAGGGAGCGCATTCCAAAGGAATATCGCGTGGACAAAGAAAAAGGAATGGATAAACCCAGAGCGGTGTGAGGGATATCGTAAAAGAAGATTGTTGGTAGAGCGAAGATTTTTATTGTGGGCGGAACAAAGGAATTGAATTTGTGAAGTTAAATAAGAGGAAGACGAAGGATTATTTAGAAAAGAAAACAGACTAGTCAAGGCCCTCAGCGCTCTGCGCTGGCGAATGGGCAACCATTTTAATAGTGATCGATGCGCGGATACGTGATCATACTTACGAAGGTTGAAGACGAATCGAATGCAGTCATTTAGAAGGCGGTCAAGTTTATTGAGGAGATCTGCATTCAGGTCATAGTAGCATATATCACCATAGTCAATTATGGGGAAAATTAGGGACTGTACAAGCATTGCCTTTATGTGAGCTGGAAGCAGATTTTTCAGTCGATACAGTGACCGCAACGTTCCGGTAACTTTCTGACCGACACTCGAGACCAGCTTACGCTAGTCAAGACCGGTGTCGACAATCAAACCGAAATCCTTAACCTCGGAGCCTAACGGAAAGACTGTATTTTCAAAGACTACGGGTGGTACAGTTAAGCTATTGAGTTTTCTCAAGCTGTGGGGACTACCAACCAATATAGCCAGACACTGCAAAGGGTTAACCGCCACCCCAAATCGGTCTGACAAGTTCTTAATCACTTTTAAGTTTTAAGTCCCGGTTGAGTCCCGGTTGATTTGTTACAGGTGTTTAAAAAAAATGCAAAGTGGGGTTATATGAAAGGGCGCTTACATTTTTTCTTTTTTTTTTTTGGTGCATAGTTTTCGACTTTTGACGAAAAATATAAAAACATTGACCATTCTCCCCCCCCCCCCCCGAAGTTTGCATAAAAATCTGAAATTACTCTATGTGATAGAAGTTTATGTAAAGGAAAATAAAATGATGTCTCTGAACACCACACTTTTTCAGAAACTATTAAAAAAATCACGTTAGTTTTACTATCGCTCAAGAGATGGCGCTGATCTAAAACTGCAATAAATGCACTGCATTGTAAAAATTCTCTGACTAATATAGGCCTCGCCTATGAAAATTTAAAGACTTTTCACTTTATATGATGATACCCTTGGTGCGCGAGTCCGGCTCACTCTTGACCGATGTTTAATTCCAGAAAAATGTACCTCTGAGGTAGGCCACGTGACCGAAGTCATTGGAAAAACATATCTACCAATATTTTATAAACAAAAAGCATCGTGATAAAAATAAAACTAAAACTGAACTGCCTTGATTATCTACACTTCTACACTAATATTATAAAGAGGAAAACTTTGTTTGTTTGTTTGTTTGTTTGTTTGATTGTAATGAATAGGCTCAAAAACTACTGGACCGATTTTAAAAATTCTTTCACCATTCGAAAGCTACATTATCCACGAGTAACATAGGCTATATTTTATTTTGGAAAAAAATAGGGTTCCGTAAGATATTTGGGTTTTTCGGACACAAGGTGTAAAAATCAACCAGAAAAGTTACTTATTTTGCGTACGCTGCCTAAACTATAAAAGATAGAACCATGAATTGTTCTAATTAATTGTAGATCTTATAAATATCTACAAAAAAGTCCGCGACACACTATACCTATCTATGTCGAGTGAGGCACAACAACCACTTTTATATTTAAAAATCTTGATTTTCTTTTTGGACTACATTTAAACGCGTTTATTTTACTCATGCTATTAATCCTTATCAAAATAAAGTATTTCATCACTAAGTACAGTTTATGTAGATAATACTTGGTCTTTGAATGATTAAAATCGGACGTTTGGTTTTGAAGTTATGGCGAAATTAAAATATTACGATTTCTGCTGCACGGCCCGTTGCGAAGTGGACGTCACCAAGGCGGGGGTGCGCGTGCGGGAGGGGAGTTTAAACCTATGAGTAATATAAAGTGTCCTCCACACTATTCCGAAGTTGCACGAGGCGAAGTGCTCTCCGAAGTTGACCGAATTCCGAAGTAGGTGTCCACACACTCGAGCAACTTCGCGAGGAGCTCAGTCGCCCGTTCCCCCCGTTCCCCTCACGATAGGCATAATGGATAACGTTCATGTGGCAACTGCCGTTGCAATGTGTACTCTCGCATAATAAAATTCCTGCGTATTTACTTACTATGGCTGACGCGAACCGAAGTGAGCCGAGTAGTGTGGACAGACGCTTCGTGTTCGAACTTCGAGTCCTTTGACTCGGGCGCAAAAACCGACAACAACTGGAAGTCGCCCGGGGCGAAGCGAAGTTGCACGAGGCGAAGCGAAGTGCTCTTCTACACTATCGTATTCGCTCAATCAACTTCGATCAATTTCGGGAATAGTGTGAAGGCTACTTAAGGTACACGCGTGGCTCAGACGCGAGGTCGGCTCCCTACGCAGCGGTCGTGCGCGAAGTCTAATAATTTTCGTGCGATTTTTTTTAGATTTCGTTCTTAAAACTATACCTACGCAAAAGTTCTTCTCAGAGCTAAACAACAGATCTTCTCAGAGCCAAACAACAGTTCTTTTCAGGGCTAACCAACAGTTCTTTTCAGGGCTAACCAACAGTTCTTTTCAGAGCTAGAATATTACACGCTATTAACATTTTCTTAAACATTTGAAAATGCCTAAGAGAGCCAGGTCTCAACTTACTAAACATAGTTCTCAAGCACGGGCAGCAAGAATACGTGGGAGAATCTTCACCTGAACGTTCACAACGCCTTGCTGAACAAAATCAGAGAAACTCTCAGGTACGCGCACGAGAGTCGAGTGTCGAACGTTCGCAACGCCTTGCACAACAACATCTGAGAACTTCTGAGTTATAATATTATAAAGCAGAAGAGTTTGTTTGTTTGTTTGGTTGAGTACGCTAATCTCAGGAAATACTGGTCCGATTTGAAAAATTCTTTCAGTGTTAGATAGCCCATTTATCGAGGAAGGCTATAGACTATATGTATATCATTAGGCTAAGTCAAAAAGGAGCGCAGAATTAATGGAAAATGTGACGCAGACGAAGTTGCGCGGGTCAGCTAGTTATTTATAATTTGCTACAGGAAATGCTTTCATGCAATGCAATGTTTTCATAGCCAAGACTCGTTTTCAAAGTCGAGACTAACAAACAATAAATGATATCGTACCCATGAATTAATATCGTACCCACCTAGTTATTTCAGATAAATGAAAATTTATAATTAAAATTACTAGAAATTTCCTCAGGCCAAGAATAAAATTTAAATAAATTAATGTAGTTTTTCGAACTCTTGTAGAAAATAACGAAAGTGTGGGGGTTGAAAAACAAAATATGATTATTATGTAGTTTTTAACACGGCCGATCATAAAAATAAAAAACTAACTAACTCTAACTCAAATCTCCTTACTTTAGTATTGTTCGTCAGGTCGTTGAGCTCCTTAAAGTTCTAAGTTTGAGCTACACGATAACTGGCAAATGCTTGCACTGTCTGAACAGGTCCACTCAAATCTGTGTAGTACTTTCCTCAAAATACCACTTCAGACATTAACCTACATGGTCCTCGTATGATTGGACCAGTACGATTGTTTGGACTTTAAAAGAGACTTTGACCTCTGAGTTTGTTTCGGTGTTTCTTCTCAGAGCACTCAGCTAGGCCGGCCTCATTTAGTTTAAAATTACCAAAAAAGATTGACGTGTAAATGTGTTATTCACTACCTACTTACAGAATAAATATCATTTATCATTTATCGCATTCCTTCCTGGATTCTAAGGTGGTTCTGGGACTTCCAAGTGGGCCATGGAAGGCTATCTCTTCCAGATGATTTTGCTTGGGGATAGTATTCAACGATTCTTATAGAAGATATGGACATTGGGATATCTACTATATACATTCAGGATCAAAAAATAAAAAGCTACTTATTTTACCTACATATGAGTAATAATGTTTATCGACCTTCAAAGCGCATAGGTGCGTATTTATACCTATTGTTAACGTGCAAATGAACGCATAAATGAGCTAAAGAATTAATCCAATAATTGTCTCTGAAAATATCATCAGGATTACTTAATTCGTCGGCCATGACCTTTAAAAAACATACTGGTGAGCTGGTATTTCGGCATGAAGACTTGCTAAAAGTAAGTACTCGCAAAAACTGTAATGTTAAAGAATATGACCGGTATCATTAAAGTTAACGTTTTTGTATAAAATAATTAAAGAAAATTGCTAAATAACCTTGGTTGCTAGCGTTAAGTCAATTGAATTTTTAGTCACCTACAGATATGTATTTATTTATTTATTTATTTAAACTTTATGCACAAGTAACTGTACAAAGGCGGACTTAATGCCATAGGCATTTTCTACCAGTCGACCTTAGGGTGGTGCAGGGACAGCATGGTAGGTGCAACATAATCAAAAAACAAACCGAAAGGAAGGGAAAAAAATAATACAATCTATAATAAATACATAGATACATACATACACACAAACAGAATTAACACGTTATAATGAAACGAAACCAACGAATTACCGCTGTAGCGATTCTTCTAACTTCTTGCGAATATGCTCACGAGCCCTAACCTTAAAGGACAACCGACTTGTTGCCGTCCTGATGTTCAGAGGGAGCGCATTCCAAAGGAATATCGCTTGGACAAAGAAAGAGGAGTGGATAAACCCAGAGCGGTGTGAGGGACATCGTAAAAGAAGATAGTTGGTAGAGCGAAGATTTTTATTGTGGGCGGAACAAAGGAATTGAATTTGTGAAGTTAAATAAGAGGGAGAAGAAGGATTATTTAGAAAAGAAAACAGACTAGTCAAGGCCCTCAGCGCTCTGCGCTGGCGAATAGGCAACCATTTTAATAGTGATCGATGCGCGGATACGTGATCATACTTACGAAGGTTGAAGACGAATCGAATGCAGTCATTTAGAAGGCGGTCAAGTTTATTGAGGAGATCTGCATTCAGGTCATAGTAGCATATATCACCATAGTCAATTATGGGGACTGTACAAGCATTGCCTTTATGTGAGCTGGAAGTAGATTTTTCAGTCGATACAGTGACCGCAACGTTCCGGTAACTTTCTGACCGACACACGAGACCTGCTTACGCCAGTCAAGACCGGTGTCGACAATCAAACCGAGATCCTTAACCTCGGAGCCAAACAGAATGACTGTATTTTCAAAGATTACGGGTGGTACAGTTAAGCTATTGAGTTTTCTCAAGCTCTGGGGACTCCCAACCAATATAGCCTGACACTTCAAAGGGTTAACCGCCACCCCAAATCGGTCTGACCAGTTCTTAATCACTTTTAAGTCCCGGTTGAGTCCCGGTTGATTTGTTACAGGTGTTTCAATATCAAATCGCAAAAATATAAAAACATTGACCATTCTCCCCCCTTATCTCCGAAGTTTGCATAAAAATCTGAATTACTCTATGTGATAGAAGTTTATGTAAAGGAAAATAAAATGATGTCTCTGAAGACCACACTGTTTCAGAAACTATTAAAAAAATCACGTTAGTTTTACTATCGCTCAAGAGATGGCGCTGATCTAAAACTGCAATAAATACACTGCATTGTAAAAATTCTCTGACTAATATAGGCCTCGCCTATGAAAATTTAAAAACTTTTCACTTTATATGATGATACCCTTGGTGCGCGAGTCCGGCTCACTCTTGACCGGTGTTTAATTCCAGAAAAATGTACCTCTGAGGTAGGCCATGAGACCGAAGTCATTGGAAAAACATATATCTACCAATATTTAATAAACAAAAGGCATCGTGATAAAAATAAAACTAAAACTGAACTGCCTTGATTATTATTTATAATTTGCTACAGGAAATGCTTTCATGCAATGCAATGTTTTCATAGCCCAGACTCGTTTTCATAGTCAAGGATACAAAACAGGACTAGAACAAACCGGCTAAGAGCGAGTAGTAATCGTTCGCAAAGGTTTTGTAGAATAATGGTTTTCAATCACAGCACATAATAAAGTCAGTTTTTAAGGTTCCGTAGCCAAATGGCAAAAAACGGAACCTTATAGATTCGTCATGTCTGTCTGTCCGTCCGTCCGTATGTCACCGCCACTTTTTTACCGAAAATATAAGAACTATGCTGTTGAAAGTTGGTAAGTAAGTGTATTCTGCGAACCGCATTAAGATTTTCACACAAAAATAGAAAAAATACAATAAATTTTCGGGGTCCCCATACCTAGAACTGATATTCAAAATTTTTTTTCATCAAACCCATACCCCCATTATAGTGTGGGGTATCTATTAATAGGTCTTCAAAATGATATTGAGGTTTTTTTTTTTCTAAACTGAATAGTTTGTGCGAGACACACTTCCAAAGTGGTAAAATGTGTTTCTCCCCGTGTTACTTCTAAAATAAGAGAATGATAAGACAAAAAAAATATATATCATGTACATTACCATGTAAACTTCCACCGAAAAATGGTTTGAACGAGATCTAGTAAGTAGTTTTTTTTAATACATCATAAACCGCAACTTTTGCTTTTAATTTATGTACCTACAGGTTTGCAAGGAATCCTCGGTGCGCGAGTCCGACTCGCACTTGTTAATGATTGTCATAATTGTCACAGGGTGAGTTTTCCTTCAAATATCTCGGAACGTAACACTTGAGGACACCATGTTGCTAACATTTATTGTTTGTTTAACAGACAGACACACACATGTTAGATCGTGCGCCACAACTTTAGAAATAATCAAAATGGTGGAGGGGGGGGGGCTAGTAGATTCGAAAAAAAATAGGCTGTGACAAAAGTACAGACAGACAACCAACCAGCCTGATAGACAGACACGAGAGATCCTATTAAGATTCCGTATTTGGCCGTTCCGAACCCTAAAACAGCTAATGATCCATTGTTATCTACTAATTCTACTATATCTATACTAATCCATGCTTATAAATTCAAATATTGAATTCTATCTGGAAGTTGGTCTGGCTGTTACCTCTTTGAACTTGGCACTCCGAGAGTATGAAATAGATCATTTTTATCACGGGAGAATGTTCGCTTTTAATCATTTCACGCAACCAAAGTCACTGGCAGAAGCTTAAAAATGCCAAAAAAATATATGGAATCATTGTAAAATATTAACTATGGCATGTTAGAATGCATTATTCGGACTTTTTAATATGTGGATCGTATTATTAATGCCACGTTTGATTTTATATAAGTAAGTTTCAAAGTATACCCAGTTTTTTGTTGTTAGGGTTCCGTACCTAAAGTGTAAGCAACTGAAATCTGTCTGTCGGTCTGTCAGCGGGCTGTTTCTCAAGAATCGTAATAGGTAGTCAGTTGAAATTTTCACAGAGTGTGTATTTGCATATTAGTAATAAAGATTAAATTTAATTAAAAATGAGAAGGGCCTCCCATACCATATTTCTTTTTTTCTTTCTTAACGTGTTTTTTGGTTTATGGTATGGAACTCTCCGTGTCCAACTCGCACTTGGCCGGTTTTTCGTTTTTTAGGCTGTTATTTTTATCTATAATTTCTGTGTGTGTACCATTAAAATGAGATTAAAAATAAATCAGTTAAGGGTTAACACCTAACCTTACATGATTAAGATTCGATTACAAGTTCTAAGCCTATAACTACCTATATATTTTATTTTATGTAAGAATTATGAGACCAATTTCAGCGGTAAAATTACATTATTTATCTTTTTATTTTAATACCTATATGTCAAGATTTGACACAGTTTGTAGAACACGTACTTCAGAGGTTTTTGTGTGTACGCTACTGGCCAGCAAAAAGAGTTCAGTTTTTGATTCATTATTTGACCATGAAATATTAGAAACATGCGTTCAATATAATTTTAATAATAGCCACTGTGTAATTTTTAAAAACTATGTTTAGACCACACCAAGCATGGTATATTTTAAATTTATTTGAAAATCGTTATAGTGTTATTTTTCCTGAAATGTTTTCTATTTTTAGGGTTCCAAACAAAAAACGGAACCCTTAATTTAAGATCTCTCAGGTGTCTGTCTGTCCGTATGTCATAGTCAGTTTTCTCCTAGCCGATCTACTGGACCGATTCTGTTGAAGTTTGTTATGATATAGACTTCTGTAAATAAATACATTTTTAGTATTTATATACTTTTGGGGGTCAAACGAGAAAATAATAGAAAATAGTTTTTAAAACTGTACTGTGACATATCAAATGAAAGGGTTTACTGTGAGGGTTTTCATTATATGAAATTAGCCTTAACTTCGAAACTAGCCTAGTATTTAAAAAAAAAACTGCACATAATAGTTCTATACCTAAAGATTATAGAAAAACCTATAAAAACTGTGTACTGTTGAAATAACATGTTAAAAAAAAAAAAATTGGGTCGGAACCCTTTGCACGCGAGTTGACTCGCAATTAGCCAGTTTTTTATTATTTATGTGTAAAGAGGTGTGCAGTGCGATTTCTGTAAACATGTATACAGAATCGACCGGCTGATCTCTAAAAGACTGTATACTTTTAAGATGTTGTACATTTTTTTTTGGCGTTGGGAATTCTTTTCTAGAGATCTTGGCAGGCATTTTGAAGCCAAATACCAAGAACGTAAGGAACATTCAATTCAGAAGTAAATTTCCACCAAAATTTTCCATTTTCATTTAAAAAAAATTAACTGAATAATAATTTTAATATCTCACTGTCATTCTCAAACTTTAAAATCAAGATTTAAACTTCTCATCTTGCTGTTTAAAATACGTACGAGATAATTAGAGTTTTTTCCCACTACTTTTTACAGAATGACTCGTCCATTATGCCATATTTCTTGTTTTTTTTTTTTAAACAGTACTTATACTCGGTTTTTTCTGCCTAAGTTTGTTATGGCGGCTGTTTTTGTACATTTTTGTGCAAAAAGCTTGTAACATCGTCGTAAGATTGATTGCCGAATTGATAAAGGTTAAAGTGAATTCTATTTTTGTTATTATCTTGTATTAAGGAATCTTATGAAGGCAGATAGGAGATAAATGATTGTTTTGTTCAACATTTGTCACAATTTTACGCCTCAATATTCATGCTACAAAATAATCTTAGTTGTATTTCAATTTCGTCGCTGACCAGTTAAATCACTCTTGTTCATTGAGATATTCTAAGTTAAAAACTTGACTGTCATCGCGCCACCAGATAGGTAGATTATTTTGACTACTCACATGTCATTTTTTTACAAAAATACTCAAGTAAGTCAATCAGTGAAGATTAGGTATAATAATTTTACTGTGTTCAATGATGAGATTAATTTATTGGCCTTGACAGCACATAGCTCAAAGTTTATATATATAACAGGAGGTGTAATATCATGTAATTTGTAACGTGACCGAGCTTTCGGACGGACTGTGCGGCGAATAAAGTTAATCACAATGAGTGCTGTTTTTAATACGTTCGTTTTGTTAACGCAATTTGCAGTTATATTTGCTGCTTGTAAGTATTTGTTTTTATTATATTATTTATTTGACAAAAATATTTACATATTTATCAAAAGACGGAACTAGTAATTAATTTTTAACCTATTCATTTAATTTAGAAATAATTTTAAAGGAAAATTTAACACACGGTATTTGTTTTTCTTTTTTTTTTGGAATTCATAACAAATATTTATCTTAGGATATATTTGAAAATAAGTTAGGTGTCGATGCAAATTTAGTTTATAAAAAATAATGAGAAAAGTGCTTTTTCAATGAAATACATAGGTACCTATTTAATGTATGATTTAGATATGGGTTTAATATGCATGATGGAAGCTGACAACATAGAACAAGAGATTATGCCGCCTACTAAACTAAAAACAGCTTGTTAAACATAGTTACTTATTTTGAATGATTGTGCTCATCTTGCATACAATATTAGATCATCATCAACTTAATAGTTCCTTGTTTATAATTAACACCTTTATTGACCTTGCACCTAAAGGTACAGTCAGCCTAAAAATAACTGATCATGCTACTAATATAATTTTTATAACCTTACAAGATGAATCAAACTTTAAAAAAAAAAACAAATTCATTCTTTATTACACGTAGAGTCAAGGATTTGTAAATAATAGCAGCGCATATCAATTGTTTACACTTTTATTTTAAAGTTTTCAAGGCATCTACTCTAAATTTTATCATGTGTAAGCTTTAACTTAAGCTTACGTACCTACTATGATTTAATGTGTATCACTGTGTTTTAAGTAAAAATACTGCGAGTGTGTGTACATGGGCAAATATTTTAAATATTTATTGAAGAAAATAGTAAGCTAGTTAACCCGACAAAATTGTAGTTTATTTTTTAAGTTTGAATCACATAGACCTAATTCTTAATTTGCAAAATTTTCAGGCGACTATTTGTTTTTCTTTTTCTACGAAACATTCTTCAGTCATACCATAAAGATTATAAAAAAATTGCATTCATTAAAAAATAAGTTGACGCCCTCAACAATGAACAAAATTTTATTTATAAACATAGTATCTACATATATATTTATGACTCTTGATATTAGTTTCTGGGATACATACGTCATTTCTTCTTCAATGAACATTAAAATATCTATGGAAATTTATGTTACGGATAAATTTGGAGATACTAGGTATTTAACTTTTGACGTGTACTGTACTAGGCAACGGTAACCTTTATCCTTACAAATAATTTATTTATTTGTTTACCTATTACTTTAAATAAGTTGGTATTGGACTTGAATTAAATCAAAGTGAAGATAGTTCTTTAAACTTAAATGTTGCCTACGTTTCAAACAATAGAGTTACTGTGAATAAGCCGATTCACTTTACTTTGTTTTCTCATTATAATAATAAAAAAAAAACTTATAGTGAAGAAAAAGCGTAGGTATTTAAGTACCTATGATATGTCAAAAATACCATTGAAAAAAACAAACTCAGCTTTAAGAATATTAAAATTACGCGGGCAGATCGTATTTTGCTTTCTCTAAAAATCGGAAAAATAAATCTGTTCGGAAAGCGCATCAGTCAAAAACGGTTAAACTGTTTGGCCATTTTTAGGATTCCGTACCAAAGTGGTAAAAAAGAACCCTTATGGTGTGACTAAGTCTGTCCGTCTGTTTCAGCTGGATATCTCAAGAACTACTAATGCTATCAACTTGAAATAGTTTTATGTGACGTTTGCTCGAATATCTTGCAAATAAAACAACTTTTTTGCAACAACGACTGAAACGGTTTCTTAAAAAGTCGAAGTTGAAGAAAGTTCGTCATACTATAAACATTACATGATTAATTTTAATCATTTTTGAAGTCCTATCCATAGATCTATGGATAGGACTTCAAAAATGATGTAGGGTATCTATACCCCACACGAATGTGTTTGATGAGGTTTCAGTCCTTAGTATGAGGAACGCCCAAAATTTTTTTTTGTCTATTTTTGTGTGAAAATCTTAATGCGGTTCACAAAATACATCCACTTACCAAGTTTCAACAATATAGTTATAATATTTTCGGAAAAAAGTGGCTGTGACATACGGACGGACAGACAGACAGACAAGACGAATCTATAAGGGTTCCGTTTTTTGCCAAAAGGAGCAACGTTATCGAGGCACGTTCCACTCCACCTCTTAAGATTTTCCGAGTTTATTTTTTTTTTGTTAATTCTATTGAGACCCCTACTTCCGTTATATTCTTAGGGGTCACAAACCTAATGTATTTTGCCATCTACATATTTTATTATTTTAATGCCAAATCAAGATAAGGCATGCACTAAATTACTTAGATAAGCGCGAACTCTAGGATGTAACATTTTTATGACACATTTGTAGTCAAATAACATACATTTACGTATTTCTGTTTATTCAAGTATTTGTGGTCACGGTCGACAAGGTTAGGTTTCTTCTATGGCTTATTTACCTTGTCATTTGATGAAGTTATACCTAAGTGCGAATCTTGGTGATTAATGTCACTACAAAATAAATTTAGTGACTACTGGGTGACTTAACAGTTTTTACCTACACTTTTAATAGTCGATATTACCAAATTTAAAAATCCATCTACTCCTCAGTTTGCACACTCTAAATCGACTTCAGGTAGTTTTGTCTGCCCTATCCGGGCAGACAAAACTACCTGAAGTCGATTTTGCAGCGATTCGTTTCTGTCACTCATTTTAGTAGCACAACTATTGACTTTCTAAGACAATATATTAATTTTAAACGATAGACCAAAAATGATTTTCGCTTAGATAAACATTATATCCAGTAAAGTTAAACGAAATAAGTTTTACAGTCCTATATAAATGTTAGATGTAAAGAAAATATATCTCACTTTTACTTTATCTTGTGAACGTTATTGAAATGAAAATAAACCAAATAATGGTCTGCCCTTTCGGGCCCCTCTGTGTGCTGACTCTCTTTGAGGCGCGCGTTGAACACTAACGCGCCATCGACACGGCCTGTCATCATGAGATGGACGGACGGCGAGCCACCCATAGCTCACCGTCCACAGGCCCGCGCCTACGGTGGCCGGAGGTCACTAGGTGGCCTCCGACGCCCGCGGCGTCTACCACGCCGGCCGGGATGAGAGGATCTCTCCCTCTCCCATTCCGCCACCTCCTTCGCTAGCATGAATGCTTCGCAGAAGGAGGTGGCGGCATCCCAGAATCAACACCTCACGAAAAATGTTGTCCCAAATGAACCGGAACCTGGTATGGATGATGGCGATAATAATACTCTGATGCAAGATTTTCAGTTGGATTTGTCAATCAAACGTGTGTCGTCTCAAGAGATTTTCATCGATAGTAAATAGGCCCCAGGGTTGTGAGAGTCCGATTCGCGCTTGGCCGGGTTGTTATGAATCTTTAACATAAGCCTTCCCAACTTTAAAGAACTTATTCGAAGAAGAATTTAGAGAAACAGTAAGAGCAAATTCAACGTTGCATTTAATTTTTAATGTGCCGATAATTTCATTCCAGAAATCGGGTTTTAGTTTTAAACAAATGATGATCTTCAATTACGTTTCAGGTGGGCTAAATCACCTCCTAAAGCTGCTTTCAGACTACCCTTTAATATAATAGTATAGAGTATATAGCTCATAGCACACCAATATCGCGCACCGTACATTGTTATGTACACGTTTATATTGTACCTTTTTTTTTTTTTAGGGATGGGAAATCATCCAATGACTCCTCCCGCTCTGGGTGTAGCGGGAGGGAGTGTCAGACTTCTACTGACTAAAACCCATCCATGTTCCTTCATTGCCCTTTGTGTTCCACGGCCTGTCGTGACTAGACGGACGGACGGCGAGCCACCCATAGCTCGCCGTCTACAGGCCCGCGGCTACGGTGGCTGGAGGTCACCAGGTGGCCCCCGACGCCCTCGGCATCTACCACGCCGGCCGGGACGAGAGAGTCTCCTCTCCCTCTCCGCCACCTCCTTCGCTAGCATGACTGCTTCGCAGAAGGAGGCGACGGCGTCCCATTCCGTCTCGCTCCGGACCATGGCTTGGACCAAGGCCGGACGCGAGAGGTCGCCGCTGATCGCCGCTTCGAGGACACAGCGGTGCTCCGCCCAAGCGTGGCACACCTGCACAGTGTGCTCCACCGTGTCCTCCGGACGATCCCCGCAGTGGTGACACCCGTGCGTTTCCTCCCGCCTGATTCGGTGCAGGAACCTCCCGAAACACCCATGTCCGGTGAGGACCTGCGTCAGGCGGAAGGTGAGGACGCCGTGGCGCCTCTCAAGCCACTCCTCAAGGAGGGGACTTATCGCCACTATCGTGGCGTGCCCTGCGCTGGGTTGCGACAGTCGTCGTCTCCGTGACGCCATGAGATCGCGCCGGAGGTCTGTCCGCTGCGCGACAATTTGCCGCGTCAGCGGAGTTTCCCCCCGGCGTAGTACCTCTACGCGCCAATCATGCAAGCGCGCGAGGACTATCGCCTCTAGATCCCATGGCGGCAATCCGGCAAGGAGACACACCGCTTCGCACGAGATCGTGCGGTACCCTCGGGCCATCCTTAGGGCCATCACCTTTTGGGGCGCGTTCTGATAGTTGGCAGCACGCTGCCTCAAGGAACGCGCCCACACTGGGGCCCCGTAAAGGGCCATGGAAAGCACGACCCCCGCGTAGAGCCTCCGGCAGGAGGCGTTTGGTCCCCCCAGGTTGGGCAGGAGCCGCCTGAAAGCAGCCCCGGCCCGCTCCAGTTTGGGTGCCAAACGTCGGAAATGTTCCACGAAGTTCCACCGGCTGTCGAGGACGAGCCCTAGGTACTTCAGCGTCAACTCGACGCCGATGGAAACCCCTCCTACCGTCAGCAAGGATCCCGACGGTGGCGCATTGCCTCGGCCATGAAAACACATGGCCTCGGACTTGTGCAACGTGACCTCGAGACCCAATTGCCGGATCCTCTCTACGACTGTCGCAACCCCGCGTGTCATAACGTCGGCCGCCTCGGCGTACGACCCCCCTTGTGCCAGCACCAGCATGTCGTCAGCGTTACAGACCACGCTGACTCCGCTATCTCGGAGGTCGGCGCGCAGCACCCAGTCGTAACCGATGTTCCACAGGAGCGGCCCCAGAACCAATCCCTGTGGAACACCGCACGACATCTCTCGCCGGTTCCACTCACCGCTGTGACTAGGGTAGATTACTGCCCGGTCGGACAGGTAGTCCCCGACCACACGACGAAGGTAAGTCGGCACCCGATGATACCGGAGTGCCTCCCCAATGCAGCTCCATGGCATGGTGTTGAAGGCGTTGGCGATGTCGAGAGACACCGCCAAGACAACACCACCCCAGGAGACCGCATCCCCCGTCGTGAGGGCTCTAACGCGCATGACGGCGTCCACCGTAGAGCGCCCCTTGCGGAAACCGAACTGGCTGTCCGCAAGATCCGGCCCCGTTCCTGCTAGGTGCTCGGCGAGGCGTTTTGCAATAACTCTTTCGAAGAGCTTGCCCACCTCATCGAGCAACACCACGGGCCGTAATGCGGACGGAGAGCCAGTCCCCTCTCCATGCATGCGCTAAAGAGCCCCTCCAGTCGAGGCCCGAGAGCCTCCAAGGTCAGGGCCCAGGCTTTGCCAGGCAAGCCATCGGGCCCTGGGGCGGTATTCTTGGCCTTGAGCCTTCGCACCGCTGCTGTCAGGTCTACCCCAGTCACAGCCGGGATGTCGTCGTCGTCGTCCTCTTGGTCCTCTTCCGGCACCGCAGGCGGCGGAGCCAACGTTTATACTGTACCTACTGTTCTATTATTGACATTGTATGGTGCGCGATATTGTTGTGCTATGAGCTATATTATTATACTCTATGCTATATTATAGCGTAGTCTGAAAGCAGCTTTAAGCAAAATGTGGCATACTTGTAATTACTAGTGTCACGTGATTTAGCGATTAACTTAACTTGTTTTATGGCTCATTTATAGCGTAAATTGTAAATCGTGACATGTTTATGACTTGCTTGTAAGTTGATACTTGGACCACACAATTGGCAATAAAGAAATGGTCAATAGTTTTTTTTTGTGTCACCAGCGCGGGCGTCGAAATTTATGAGGAGCTTATCGGGATGAAAAGTATCACTTGGTTTAATCTAAATCATTGTCTACCCGTGTCTAAAGTTTCATCTTAGTCCGTGCAGTCGTTAAGCCGAGATTGTTGTTAATATCCTAAACATCTGTCCTTTCATATTTAAGTATTAGTTGGATTAATGGTATGGGAAGTTGACGGCAATCTGAATCATCATGTTTCAGGAAAAAATCACACATAGGTTTCGCATACCTAGTCATTTTCACAATTTATGGGGGTTTAGGATAGGACTGCTTCGTTTTAAACCTCAAAAGTTACAAAAAGCCAGCACCTAAAACAACCACCACTTTCTAGGTAGTTGAGGCGTAGTGTTGCATCGTGCAACACAGCATCAGTCGTTTCAGATCTTAATTTATACATAACTGATAAGTTGATACGCCCAGCGTCGTCGGCGTCACATTTTTCATTAATGCTCTGCTACTATTAGTCGTAGCGTGATGTTATAAGCCTCCACGATAAATGAGCTATCAAACACTAAAATAATTATTAAATTCAAACCTGTTGTTCCTGAGAGCCTGAGACTAGCGCGTTTAACCAAACAAACTCTTCTGCTTTATAACATTAAGGGCCTCTTTCACCACCCTTGAGTAAAGTATCGAGTAGACTAATCACCAATTAAAGTCACCCGTAACTGCACGTGTCAATTTCACGACGTTCGAGTAGCATTAATCAATGATTAAACTGACCAGTAACTTACCTGCCACGTCGTCTGCCAATTAGAGTGTTTACTTGACGGTTAACAAAACCATAAGTCCTATCAACTCAATACTTTTTGTAAAAGTGGTTTTGGGTCAATACCTTTATTTAAAAACTGATTTCAAAATCCTATCACTTAAAACAAAAAATCACATTTTCAATCTACGTAATTATTCACAATACAAAAACCTCAAAATCGCATTTAAACTAGAATCTAAACCTAACTAAACCTATGATGCGAAAATATCCTTATAACACTAATTAGAAAATGCTAAACCTAATCTAATCTGATTCAATTATAATTTCTAATTAGTTTTCCTTACAATTTCCTTGTTTGATACGGTCGCGTCCACCATTACTTGCGCCTATGGACGCGGACGGGGTCTTATCGCCGACACTAACACAGTTTGGTATTTCTGTACAAGTGAAAAGTTTGCACTTCTATCTCTTTTAACTTTATCCATGATAATTTATATAAAAAAAAATCCACACGCAATAATTTCCTAACCAAAAACACAACAAACAATACACAAAATGAAATGACAAATGACAGCTAACCTGCCAATGACGTTTGACGAGTAACGTTGACGTAATATTGAACTAATGCAACGTATGATTTGTTAAGTCATTCACTTAACCGGTAAGTTGTTACCCGAAGCTTTATTTTCGCTTGTGAAATTGACAGAAGATACTCGTAAGTTTTGCTTGCCGATTAACTTTAATTGGGAAGTAACTAATCAACGCTTTACTTGGAGATGGTGAAAGAGGCCCTTAGTATATACTGGGTATAACAGAAACTTAACCTATACCTAAATCATGCTAGTTTTATGGCTTGCTGTCCCACTAAGTTTCCAAACAACTGCGTTTGGAACACAATATTACATTTTTAGCGTTCATAAATTTTTATAGACCTTTGTTATCCAACACTAATCAGGCCTACAGTTACTTTATAAATCAAGGATTATTGAACTCGCACAAACAAAAATGTTTAGTGTCATAACATAGGGCACAAGCGAGTGATTGATCATAATATTATACCTCGACAGCACAGTCTGTAATGCAACTTGCGTGCGAACTAGTCACAAGTGGAAACGTAGCAGTAGTTCTCGTCTTTTACATTCTATACTACCAGCCTAGCTTAAAATAAAATCTTTTTCTTGGTATCAAAGGCCTACAGGGTGTTATTGTTACAAATTTTGTGAGTCATATTTCATTTGGAACCAGCTTCCCTTGTTCAAATTAGGCGTCTGGCGAAGAATGAAAAACCTTAGAAGTTTATTGCCACCTCCAGAACTGTAGAGGCATTGTTGGTAGCATTAATTATTCATAAACATTTTATATCTCCTTATTTCAGTGCCACCTATCGAAAAATGCTCCTTAAGTGACTCCGGCTGCATAGAGAAATCTGCACAGAATGCCTTGGCCGCGTTCACTGCTGGCATCCCAGAAGTAGGCACTGAGGTCTTGGACCCAGTTCATATTGACGTTATCAAGATTGACCTGGCTGGACTCAAACTGACCATTAAGGATGCTGACATTAAGGGGCTCAAGAACGCTGTGATTGATAAACTCAAGTAAGTCAAAATTATAATAAGACTTATAGCTAGTATTAAGGGCTACTACATTAGGCATTTAATGAAGATGAGACCAACAAGGTACTTCGGGTTTATTGATACTGAAAAATATCCAAAGGAGAAAATGCAACTGCACTTTGCCAGACCTGCCAATTAAATACCAGGACCATGCAGAGATGTCGCGATAAAAAATTACTAGTTCAAGTAATCATTCATCTAGTTGAAACATTTATGTGAGAGGAGTTTTGAGTATGAATGTAAAACAAGATCAAAGTAACAATTCGATGTAGTCCGTATAAGCTGATATACTATGGTTGAGATAAAGAATGATAAAATGGAAGAAAGGAACTATGCAGAAACTATGCCAAATAACTTGGGCCAGCCAATAAGTTTATGACTTCAAATCAATCAATTTTAACAACACACACAACGCACAGCCGAAACTATTGGTCGTAGAAAGCCGAAATTTGGCGTATAGTTTCGGTGAAGGAGAGCACTAAGAAAGAATTTCCCGAAAATCCTACGGGAACGGTATATGCGCGTACGAAGTCCCGGGCAAAAGTTAGTTATTAACACATACACATAAACTCATTGAAATTCCCAATGTTCCAGGGTTGACCGTGCCAAGAAAGTGATCGAGTTCACCTCCCACGCAGCTCCCCTCACGTTGAAGGGCAAGTACAAGGCAAGTGGCCAGCTGCTTATCCTTCCAATCAGTGGAGACGGAGACGTTACTTTAAAGATTAGTAAGTTAAATTTTGTATATGCTTTTGACAATATCAAGGAGGATGTGCTTCTAAAAATGATGATTACTATCGTAGTGCAACCTGAATGCCAATAATAATTCTACTACATTCAGATCGCATTTATCTCAATCGCAATCTGTCAAAAATATATGAAAATTAAGGTATTTTTGAGAGTTTGCGATTGACATGCGGAAGCGAAAGTTGTTTAAAAACGAGTAAAATTGGCTCTCTGATGTGCAGCAGGCAATGTATGAAAAACTTGTTTCATTTAGGTAAAAAGAAACATAACGAATTTAAATAAACGCTCACGCCCTTGAACGTTCTGACAGCTGATTATGGCTGACAGCAAAATTATTTTAACATTACTGTTACGAGTTTGACACATCTCTAAAATTACTGAAGTAATTCCGATATTTCTTTCTAATTCAATTTTTAATTTAAAATACTTGTTCAACTAAACTATTATGTTTTCGTATTTATATATTTTTAACTTTAATTTGAAGGCTTTGCATACTCGTTTTCGCTTGTTCTTACACACTATTGTCTACATCTATTTCTCATTTCTCCTGTCAGGTCTGCTGGAAGAAATTTCATTGGAAATAAGCAGTTCCTTTGTATTTATATTTATATAAGATGATTATTATCCCTCTTGGTATGGGTTGAATAAACAACAATGCGTTGCTCTGTAAACAAAGATTTTATTTTATAAATCAAATTCACAAGTAAATTAACACATAGCACTAAAATATTCACATAATCATGCTCACCTGTAAACAAAGAAACGACATTTAAAGTTTATTCTACAATATTTGTTTTATATCGAATTTTGTAATAAAAATCTTCCGTTTAATTCACAGTGAGCACACATAACCTTCAAACGGTATTACGCCGATCTCGATGACACTTCTGCTGTCAAACGTAAAACGCGCCAAATATAAATCCACGCAAAAACGCGAAGCGCGGCAAATTTCAATCTAAAGAGAATACTTCTCTTTACATTTATAATGTTAGTTTTTACTATTTTTCTGTGTGTCCATAAATAATAAAATAAGTAAATAAATAATAAATTAAAAAATACTGTAAGTAGCCAAAAAATCTTACACCAATCTTGCCAAAAAGTACCTTCACAACCCACGTTGTTGAGGTTAGACAGTAATCTACGTGGAATACTGGTATTCAGCTGCTTCTGATTTGAATGGAAGCCGACCACAATATAATAGGGTAGATGACTAAAAAAATCTAATTAGTCCGTCAGTTAGATTATCAAAAAATATTTCGCCCGTGTTTTTTCTTTTGTTACGGGAACCAAAATTGACGAAGTTACGACGCTTTTAAAATTCTCAATACGTCACACCTTCGCATAATTATTACTGAGTCGTGACGTCACGAGCCCCCACTCGCGAGTTTTGATGCGTTTTATCTTTGTCAATGTTCATTGATTTACAAAAACAAAAAATAAGTGTCCATTATTTTTCAATACTCTAACTGACGGACTAAATAGTTTTGCAATTTGTGGATCTAGCCTATTGTGTAAAGGCTAGGCAGATTCTGAATGCTTGTTAAAATGAAATTCACTTGCTACATCCCCTCCTTTCCAGAAAACCTCGTACTCTCCTTGACGATGCTCTTCGATATTATCAAGAACGAGAACGGCAAAGACGTGATAGACCTGAAGAGCTACAAGTACAGTTACGAGAACAACGAGAACACACACTTCAAGCTCACCAACTTGTTCAATGGAAACAAGCAACTTAGTAAGTACTTATAGAAAATTATCAAAATATAGGGAGATTAAATTTGGTATCTGATTTATATGCTTTGGCGACTTAGAGATAACTACAAATAGATATTATTAGCACAGACTAGGATGGATATAACCGTTTTCGTGATCCATAGTAAAAAAAAACAACAATGAACCCTTATACTGTGCATCCACAGATTTAACACGGAAACGATTGATGCTGCAAAGCTATATTTTGGCATGGTTATAGATACAAAATTTGAAAAATAAAATCTGGAAAATAACGAAAATGGACAGGAAATCAATTGGCGCCAGTGATGCACTGTATTTCGTTGTCACTCACTTGCCTGATTATTTTAATAGACATTAATGGATGCATATTTTCTACGTAGCTGAGGATACGGTTAAAAAAAATAAACGAAGAAAACTAAGTAGTAAAATGAAAACTTTAAACTGACAATTTCACCTTGAACGTGACCACCAACCAGCGGGAAAAGCTTTTCAGCAGGCGTATGTTACAAGCTGTAGATAATAAAAAAAAATGTTTTTGACCATTTATTAAACCGATTTCTTTATTTTTTATTCCAGGCGACACAATGCACACATTCATGAACGAGAACTGGAAAGCTATCTCACAGGAATTCGCCGACCCCATGCTGGAGAAACCGATACAGAAGATATTCACCGCTATCAAGACTTATTTGAGGTCTCAGCCCTTGGAAGATATCGCTAACGTTTAAGCTATAGCCAAAAATTAAGCTTTAAGAGAGTGAGATTGTACGGTTTAGGCTTCAGAAAGTATGAAATAAATTACTTTTATTTAAAAAAAATATATATTTTTTCCGACCACGAAAATCACCTGCCTAGGTCTTCCACCAATTTCAATATTTAAATGCAACGTCCTATCTAACTTCCACAATCAATCTATAATGTCCAAAATCTGAAGTAAACACTGAGCTTTTCATTGCGAATACAAGGAAAGTAAAAATAAAAACACGAATCTGAATATGATGAACTCATCCTGTTAATACAATACGAAAGTATGAACAAAGCTCGAAAAAACAAATGAAGATTGGAATGCCCCTTTCCCGAATATTTTATTCAGCATTTTAAAATATTGTATTTTTTTATGATTGGACAGCAGTCAGTTGAAAACGATTCTCCCTAGGGCTGCAAAATTATACTTTCAACACGCTCCTCCAGCAACTTCAGGCCTACTTTCCGAGCATGAGTAATGAAAAATGTTTACCGTAATTAGACTCACAACTGCAGTCATGGCTCCTGAAAAATACAGGAAATGTTAAAGTTATGAATTTCCAGAAATGGACTAATTTAAAGATAGTTGTTATATAAAACTGCATGTAGAAAAAAATATTTTTCCAAAACAAGTCGCTTTTCAAGCAGTTTGATGCGGTTGATAGCATTAGATCTGTAATTGAACAGCATCAGACTTCATGAAAAGCTTTTCAGCGGTCGGATTTTTGACAAAGTCAATTTATTTAATACTTACATTAACAAAAAAATTAACTCACTAAGGGTTACATTTTTGGAATCGTCTCCTCGAGCCCTATATCTTGATGCCCCTAGATAGGTAAAACATTTTTGAAAAAATAAACATACATGTACATACACTCGAAAAACATAGCTTTCCTCATAGCGCACTCGAGTAAAAACACATACACATAATAAAAAGGGTCTGCCAAAATACAATATTTTGGCAGACCCTTTGAATGCTTTTATTGCCCTACTAATGTTGTTTAGTATTATACTTACAAACTTACATATGTACAGATTTTAGTAATGGTAAAATTTTAATGTGCTTGAATTATAAACTTAAACCGCTTTTTTTTTTTAATTAGAAATCTTTTTTAAAGTGTCGGAGATTAATGAATTCTAGAAATTTTGTTTATTAATCAAAATTAAACTAAAATATTTAAACTGTCATGAACAGGCAGAATTTAATATCATACCCACCTACTTATTTCTAATTAAAAATTACTAGTAATAATAAAATTAATAATTCCCTCAGGCCAAGAATAAACATTACATAATTAAATCAATGTACTTTTTCGAACCCTGATAGAAAATATATTGCAAAATGAGTAACGTCCTCACAATCCCTTTCATTTTGTCATTTCAATAGCTGCATGTATTGCGTTAGTTAGATTGTTGATTAGTACATTAATAAGCGGTATCAAACAAGTGGTCCTAGTAATAATAAGTGGATATGTAATGACTTAATGAGAAAATAAAGTTAAAATGTTTATACATCAGAATTTCTTTGGTCTCATTGGTTCTGATCTTGTTGCCTGGACAAGCATTCCGGTAATTTCTTTTGTATATCACAGATAATTGCTTCGTAGCTATTAAAATCTCGAAGGCAACTTGGAAGAAGGTCAGAGCTCGAAGTGGCGACCAATTTTTAGCAGTGGATGTCTTACGTCAAGAATGACACCTTGCTTGGCAAGCTAATCATTTTAAGGTCGTTTTAAACATCGAAACCCAGAATATGTAATTATATTCTTCGTTTTCATTTAAGTAGACTTAAACTTGAGTTACTTATTCTTGAAAGCTAAGACTACGCAGTAATAACTATACAGTAGATAATTTAGAATTACCAAGAACACCGACTAAGTACTCCAGTCTTAAATCATTTTGAACCATTGTTCAACGTTTTTGGTACAATTAATATTTACATTTTGCCTCCATTCAATCCTATTTTGTAGCAACCATTCTCTTTTCAAACATTTGTTGCAGTGCATTTTATAAAGTAGATACTATGTAAATAATTAATGAACTAGTGAAAACACGCAGACAGTGAACAAATTTTGAAAAATACTTTCTCATATAGATAAGTATGGTTACGTTGGCCGCGGACTCGAAGTCAGTGGGCGCGGAACGGCAGCGGAGGCCGCGCGAGCAGCGGAACCGCTCTCCGAGCCGCTGCCTTCGTGGCCAGCCCTAGATAAATCTATCGCGCTGACCACCGCGCTGCCGCCGCCGCCACCGCCGCCCTGCGCCTGCTGACTTCGTGTCCACAGCTTCACTCTCGTACACCTGTATGTATGGTTTTAGACTGAGAAAGCAGCAGAGTAGCTATTTTTACATATTTTGAGACCGAGGTCTATGTATATTAACTCAAAATTACAGGATCTTACGTACTGCCATTATTCGCCTGCAAGTAACTGATTGATCAATATCGTGCGCATGTGAAATGTTACGATGTCAAAATTCGTAACTGCAAGGATCACGTGACATTTCAACAGCGATTGTCAATCCTATACATTTTGACATTTTGAAAATCGTCTCCGCTATGCTAACGCTGACAGAAAGTCACTTTTCTATAGCCTCTAGTTCATCATATTTCAAACTTATTTTGAGCACAGACAAAATTATCAGGTTAAAAATTAGGGTAATTATTTCAGACTTAATTTGGTCTATTGAGACCCTTCCTGCCTGAGTGCCTGTGGTGTAGCTTGTGCCATTATAAATGGTACCTACGTGACAAACCCAGTCTCAAAGGCACGGAGAGCTAGTACTTGGAAGGCAAATGGCAATCAACAAGATTTGGTCGCAGTAATTACTTACCTTAGCCTGCTTAGGACCATTTACAAACGGTTCATCAATCAATATCAATGTACAGGTTGCCCCAAGTCTTTGCCACATGGACGGAAAGTACCTTAAATACTGTAGATATAAAAAAATACTGAATGAACACTACATTTTTATTCACTACATTATATCACATAAAACGTTGTTTTAAGTTTTATCAGGAAGGCCTTTATTCGTCAGAGAATTTTAACTCTGCGTTGTTTGTTGTAGCATTAGATCAACGCCAACTCTTGACCGCTAGTGGAACTAATATATTTTTTGTTGATGATTTCTGAATAAGTGTGCTATTTAGAGACATCGTTTTATTTAGAGATGCGCAGAATGTGTCATTGAATTGAAAAGATATGTACATAAATCTTTTGACCATAGTGAAGTATATCACTCTTTTAGTTCAGTAGTGCATTTAGTCCAATGGCTCAGGGGCCCGAGTCTGCTATTACAGTAGTGTCAGAATGGTCGATCACTGATTTCAAAATGGTTGATTTTGACAAGTTTGGTAATCTACTAACATAATGGCATCATAATCGCGTCATTGTGACATTTCAATGATCAACCACTGACACGCCATTGAAAGAAAGCCATATGAATGGTAATCTCGTACATAATGACAGATTTAGTTTTTACGAACTTCTCACTACTTCAGATTGCTTTTAACACTAATAAATAATATGTAAAACTAAACATAAATAAAATCTGTCATGAATAAATGCTCAAATTTAGCTCGGTTTTAAAATAATGGCAATACGGCATTCCTACCGCAATTCTATTACGAGTCCATTGACGTTCCAGTGACCGGCCACTGACGTGCCAGTGAATTTTAGCAAAATGACAATGGCATGACAATGGGATCGTGTCGGAATGACAAATTTATAAAAATAGCAGACTCGGGCCCCAGGTCTTATCTCATCGCTGGTTGTCGTTGGTTACTTCATCGATCAGTGCGATGTTTTCGAAATTTATAGACACTACAATACAAAATTACAGTTTATATATTTACAGTTAAAAAGAGATGGAAATTATATTTATTTTTTCCTACTCCTCCTCCTCAGAAAAGTACTCTGATTAATTTCGCTGGGGGACTTGACAATTGAATCGTTTCTCTGGGGCTCGTTGGGCTTCATTGGCTCGGCGGTTTTTTGGTGGTTGCCACTGTTGATTCCCGCTGTCAGGAGTTGCAGTGGTTGGGAATTTGTGGCGGGTTTGTCCCAAAAAAAAGTCATAACACTTTTTCGGGAAATATTAAATACGTATTTTTGCTGAATTACATGTATATCGAATGACTCTCGTTTATAAAATGATCTTGTTCGCGTATTTAATCTCGGTTTATTTCGGCATCTTTTTTCACCAAATGTGAGATAGTTTTGTGTATCAGTGTGTGTGTTTTTGCATTGTATTCTTTTATTCAAAGTAACTCCAAGAAATACATAAGCAATGCTTATTAATTTTAATATTACAAGTTTTTTTTATTTCGTTTTATTTTCAGTCTATTATTTAAATCCATATACAGTAGTACTTTCAATGTCAAGTTTACTTTCATCGAGCAAACGCTTGTAACAAAAACTGTGAAAAAAAAAGAAAATTAAAACTTATAAAATCAGTTGAAACTTCTTTAATTTCTTTAAAAAGTTGAATGGACTTTGGGGGAATCAGTAGATTTTTTGTCCTCAATTTGGGGAATTTTACTTGCATTTTCGGGGAATTTGACAATTTGGTGTTGACCGGTACCTTAAAACCAAATCTGTTGTTTGGGTCAGTTAATAGTTCAACTTATTTAGATAAGGATTGTAAGAAGTCCGTTGAATCACGTATTTGGTGCAATTCGTCTTTGAAGATACTTACTTAGTACCATCGTGCGAAATTGGAGTAGGTCGCTAGTTAAAAATGCAATCTATCTATACTTATAATAAATCTGTAGAGAGGTCAATTCTGTACATGAAATATATTTCCAAAATAACTATCAGGGGGGGTGATTGGGATCGATACTGATGCCAAAAATGCAATAAGTACAATTTTTGTCTGTCTGTCTGTCGGTCTGTCTGTCTGTCTGTCTGTCTGTCTGTCTGTCTGTATAACCGTTATAGAAACAAAAACTACTCGACGGATTTTAATGAAACTTGGTACAATTATTATTCATACTCCTGAGCAGGTTATATTATACTTTTCATCACGCTACAATCAATAGGAGCAGAGCAGTGAAGGGAAATGTTGGGAAAACGGGAGAAGTTACTCCATTTTTTAAGCTTCCGTCACGTGTGCAACCTTAATGGTGAAAGCTACACAGAAATCATGTATGACGGAAATGTTCTCCTTAAAATTATATAAAAAATATCCAACGACAGCATATGTCTATCTTTTATGATTGACGAACAGTAACACGTGTAACTCCCGATAGCTTAGCAGTTCGAAGCTTTCTGATTGTATTTGTCTACTCTTACGTTTATAAAACTCTAAGTCGTCCCTAATTAACATTAATAAAAGTTAACATTATTAACTATTTCATAAAAAAAGAATCATAGAAATCGGTATAGAAACACCAAAGTTATACATGAAAAACGCTAATAATAAGCCATCGCGCGTGAATACTGAATTATTATTATATTATACTATAAGGATTATTTTTGTGGTCGCGAACGCACAGGCGCCTAGAGGCTAGCGAGTAGCTTCGGAAAACGGCTTACGACAGTTTGCAATATCCTTTAATAATTATAATGTCGAGGGGAAGATGGTTATAATTTCGCTTTACACCAAACGAGTAATATTATAAATGTGAAAGTTTGGTTGTTTGTTACTCAATCACGCCAGAACGGCTTTACGGATCTTAATGAAATTTAGAACAAAGATAGATTATAGTCTGGAATAGCACATAAGCTACTTTTCATCCCGGGAATATGTTCCCTAGGGATTACGCGGGCGAAGCCGCTGGCAGAAGCTAGTTAACAATAAATCAGCTTTGATACATTCAAACGCCTTGTCATAAGTTTATAACAATGTCATTTGTTTGAAGTTTTCTTTATCTATTGTAGTAGGAGTTATGCGATTTATTTGCGGAATTTTAGAGATATGAAAAGGTCCTGAAACTGTTTATATACGAAATACTAATATTCTCAGCAATTCAGCAATACATATTGCTAAGTACCATGTTAATTCGCTGCTGGGGCAGTGGTCCATACTTCAATTTAGCCATCTCCTTTACACTGTGTGTATTTCTATTGCCAGTATAACATCAAATAATATAAAAAACTTTTTACAAAAAAATACAATCGACTTCCAAAAAAAAAACACTATCAAGTAAAAAATAACTTTGATTTCAGAAGTCGGTGTTTTTGTTAGTTTCTTCGTATTTTGACACCGACTTCCGAAATTACAGTTATTTTTTACTTTGTAGTGTTTTTTTTTGGAAGTCGGTTGTATTTTTTGTAAAATGTTATTAATTTTTCACTTTTTAGTGGTAGGTACCCTACACCTAACAACACCACTGCAAAGTCGCAGAATAGCAAAACACGCAATTTCGATTACTTGGAAAAATAAAATAATGATAAAACCATCATCCAAGTAAACGAATCCCAGCTATTTCGATTTAAAAATAATCCAAAGTTCGTAACCGATTTTCATAAAATTTTAATGGGACTATGACAAATATAGCCTTTTAGATAAAACAAGAATTTTTCAAACTGGTTCTTAACTGACGGAGATAATATGAGGTAACAAATAATAAACATACAACCTCCTCTTTTTTGGGAAGTCGGTTTAAAATTAAAGGAGGTACTTGAAAAATGGAGATATAATAGAAACTCGAAATGTTCAGAGTCTGTATTGCCATATTTATGGCAATATAAAATTTTAAGGGGTTCAGCGGGACACAGATGACGAGTGTTTTGGAGATTTTTGATCTATTTAATTAATAGTGCATTATAACAAAGACGATTCGCACTTGGCCGATATTAAGTTTTTTTTTTTTTTGCAAAAATCTGTAAATGCGAGCGAAATTACGGGCAAAAGCTATTTCGACGTAAGTATAACTTTTAATGTCGTGTAGTATAATATGTAAGTTCCCATGGAACAGTTTCCTGATTTATGCAATGCAGGTGTTGTCGCAGGCAAAAGCCAGTCTGCTAAGTATGTAAGTTATAAGTCCTTAGATGACGTGGTAACTTTAGAAGCTACGTTATACCTATTAGAAAAACGTTTAAGAACAAAAAGTACCCGTTCATCATGTAATTTTGTTTGTTATGGTCTAAATAATTAGTGTAGCGTGATGTACAAGCACTTATATCATTATTGTTGCACGATTTTATGGCATGAAACGCTGTTTTTTTAATTATGACTTGTGGCTTTGCATTATTACATTAATTATTGACATTTATTTACGACGGATTATTTAATGCACATCAAATGGTTTGATCCAATATCGTTTAGTTACTTGCCTAGTCAAGTAGCGGAACAAAGCGCACAAGGAGCTTAGGGTGGTGGCACGGGTAGGTTAGGTTCGTATAGTGTGACGGGAGCTAGAGTGAGCGAGCAAAGCGAGCGAACGTTTTTGTAATACCCTGCAGACAGAAACAGGCGGGGCTTCGTCGTCGAGGTACATGAAAAGCTCCGCTTTTTAATTATTTTACTGCCACCCGTGTGAAAGTTGGAAAATAAGCCACACTATACTCCCGAGATAAAAATCCTACGTCACATTCTAGGATAGCAAAAAAGGAGCTTCCACCATGACACTATTGAAGTTGTTGCTAAATAACAAATTCTTTGTAAAGTAAATACAAAGAAAGCAATGTCAGCCAGGGGGCCCAGATTTACTAACATTGCCCAACATTGTCCGTAGCAGGAGGTGATGATTGCTGGTATCATGCTACACACACTGACACTCATGATGTCGACGCATAATGGAAATTATCCGATTTAATCTGGGATTATTTGACCTGTGACCACAGATGATTGATTTTCGGGTATTAAATAATTAAAATAGTACCTATCCAGCTTACAAAAAGATCAATTAAAGGAAAAATGGGATCATTTTCCCCTTAATTGAGCTTCTTGTAAGCTTTAACGCCCCTAGTGAATGAGAATATTGGACTCAAACTCAAACTCAAGAATTTATTTCAATTAAGCCATTAACAGGCACTTTTGAATTGACTATGTCAGTCGGTCCAAAAAATGAAGCTATTTGCACGTTCCTAAGCTTAGATTTCTATGGAGAAGAACGTGCAAGAAACTCCACGGACACTCTTTTAAAAATAATAAATTGTTTCAAAGTTTTGTTACATCGCGTTGAAATTATACATTCATGTGAGAACGATGTAAAAGACGAGCATGATGAGAATTCAAAGAAATAACTAAAAACTATGGCAGTAGAGAGCCCATTTACGAACATGACGCATGCGCCAGGCCCATTCGTGTTAACCATTTTGAAAGGAGCCAAATGATCCAACGCATACGCCACAGTCAGCTTTTGAGTGAGCATGACACTCCCAACCGCCAGGGTACTTGAGTCTATACAATGCACACACACATATTTACAAATTTTGGTACTATTGATTTATCTAATTAACAACAACGAATCAGTGTGTGAGTTAAATTAAATATAAAAGTAACTAAAGACATCTATAGATATACTAACCATATTAACAGAAACATTATCAGCAAGTTTGACTTTGTTTACTACACCCTAGATGGTCCTATGGAGCAGGACCAGCATGTAACCAAGCATTCTTATCTATACTTATAATAAATCTGTAGAGAGGTCAATTCTGTACATGAAATATATTTCCAAAATAACTATCAGGGGGTGATTAGGGATCGATACTGATGCCAAAAATGCAATCAGTACAATTTTTGTCTGTCTGTCTGTCTGTCTGTCTGTCTGTCTGTCTGTATAACCGTTATAGAAACAAAAACTACTCGACGGATTTGAATGAAACTTGGTACAATTATTATTCATACTCCTGAGCAGGTTATAGTATACTTTTCATCACGCTACAATCAATAGGAGCAGAGCAGTGATGGGAAATGTTGGGAAAACGGGAGAAGTTACTCCATTTTTTAAGCTTCCGTCGCGTGTGCAACCTTAATGGTGAAAGCTACACAGAAATCATGTATGACGGAAATGTTCTCATTAAAATTATATAAAAAATATCCAACGACAGCATATGTCTATCTTTTATGATTGACGAACAATAACACGTGTAACTCCCGATAGCTTAGCAGTTCGAAGCTTTCTGATTGTATTTGTCTACTCTTACGTTTAAAAAACTCTCAGTCGTCCCTAATTAACATTAATAAAAGTTAACATTATGAACTATTCCATAAAACAAGAATCATAGAAATCGGTATAAAAACACCAAAGTTATACATGAAAAACGTTAATAATAAGCCATCGCGCGTGAATACTGAATCATGCTATAAGGATTATTTTTGTGGTCGCGTACGCACAGGCAGGCGGCTAGCTTAGCGCCTAGAGGCTAGCGAGTAGCTTCGGAAAACGGCTTACGACAGTTTGCAATATCCTTTAATAATTATAATGTCAAGGGGAAGATGGTTATAATTTCACTTTACACCAAACGAGTAATATTATAAATGTGAAAGTTTGGTTGTTTGTTACTTAATCACGCCAGAACGGCTTAATGGATCTTAATGAAATTTAGAACAAAGATAGATTATAGTTTGGAATAGCACATAAGCTACTTTCCATCCCGGGAATATGTTCCCTAGGGATCACGTGGGCGAAGCCGCTGGCAGAAGCTAGTCTTGAATATAATAATTTAATATATCATCTGACATTTCGCATGTCCTATTTTGTCCGGTCGATGGCTCCATACTTGCGCATAATATAGATAATCGTGGTGCTAATTCAATGTGATTATTTGATGGGTTTTTAAATTCATTTCTTTAATTCTAACTACAACATTAAGTACTGACGAAAAAAGTATATGCGAAAATGATTTTTAACGCGAGTGACCAAAAACTTTGTAGGTAGAGGTTATTGCCATGATTGGCCTTCAATGTTTTTCACTATTAAACGTATGTCTTTGTCAAATCAAGGCTCTCCAGAACTAATTTTATTCGGTTGAATAGTTTGAAATAAACTTCCTGTTAGAATGAATTTGAAGTTTTTAAATATCACGTTCTTACATTTCTGACGTCTTATACAAAAACATAAGAGTTTGTAGGCAAATAAGGTCAACCGCAAGGCATTGGTTTGCACTTTAGATAACTGAAATAAAAATGCCTAGAAACTTCTGGTAAACAAAAACTGCTACTAAATCTATGAACGATCGATGAACGTAGTCACTGCAAATGTTAACATACAGACATCTAATTCATATCCATTATTTTTGTATTACATTACAAAAATGTAATAAATATTGCTGCAATTTAACTAAGGTAGGTAATAGTCTCAATTCACTTTAGACATTGGCAGAATAGTCGACATCGGCTTTACTTGCCATTATAACAATATAGAATAGAACAACTAAGAGAGAAAATGAGGTAATCATTCTACCTATGCATTTTGCCACGAATTTTCCAAATAGGTATAAAGCAATATTTATTATATTTTTGAAACTGCAAGAAAAGACTGGCGTCACGGCCTTGAACTTCGTCCTAAAAAAATGCAAGTTAGGTGAGCTCTTTTTGACCTGCCTCAATGAAGAAGGGTATACAAATTAAGGTAATTCCACTCAAAATTAAGTAATTTATAGCTATGCTTTAAAATTTTAGACAGGTAACTTATTCTGAAATCCATGTCTTATTCCAGAGGTTTCTTAGGACGTGAAAAGTTATCAGAAAGGCAACAATTTTTCATTTATGATTGTTTTTTTAGTACGGAATTATTTGCATCCCTGAAATATTGGATATTGATTAGAAGTCAGTATGTTAAAATTTTGGCAGTGACTACGTTGTTCATAGATTTAGTAGCAGTTTTTGTTAACATAATTATTTTTCAATTTGTGTCACTTTTCTTCCAGGCATTTTTATTTCAGTTATCTAAAGTGCAAACCAATGCCTTGCGGTTGACCTTATCTACCTACAAACTCTTATGTTTTTGTATAAGAAGTCGGAAATGTAAGAACGTGATATTTAAAAACTTCAAGGTCATTCTAATAGCGAGTTTAATTCAAACTATTCAACTGAATAAAATAAGTTCTGGAGAGCCTTGATTTGACAAAGACATACATTTTATTGCGAGAAACATTGAAGGCCAATCATGGCAATAACCTCTATAAAGTTTTTGGTCACTAGCATTATAAAAAATATTGCGCAAATATTTTTATTCAAGTGAGTACTTAATGTTGTCGTTAGAATTAAAGAAATGAATTCTCAATTCTGTATTGCGTACCATAATGTATACAGTTGGAAGAAAAATAATTATATTAGTCTCAATTATGAATCCTGTCGGGCACAGCATAGATTAAGTAGGAGAGAGGAGGAAGAGCACTGGGGGTTTAATGTCATAATTTTAATCATTTGTTAAGTAGCTAGTAAATTGAAATATTTTATGAATACAGAGTTAAAATTAAGAATGATAATATATATTTTTTTAAATTATTTATTTATTTAGCAACCTTTTAATTAATTTTTAATTATTCATGTATTTATATTTATTACATAATTAATAGTCAAGGTAAGTTATGTATTGGACGAGGAAGGCCTATCATTGTCAATGAGTTTTTGTAGGTACAGTTACATACATTATATAGTTATGAATTTAATTATAATTTATCATTTAAGTATTCGCTTATTTGCTTATTCGCATTTGCTTATAAGGAAAAGCTTCAATTTATTTATAAAAATTTTATATTTATTTATAACTAGCTGTCCCCCGCGGCTTCGCTCCCGTCAATTAAGTATTCATTGCACATATCGAGTTTTCATTGTTTTTAAGATGTATTCTGCTATTCGGGTCGGAGACAAAAACAACGAATCAATAACCATGAAAATTGGTTCAGTAGATCTCGAGTTATAAGTGTTGTAACAAACCCGTCTTTGTTTTATATATATAGATTTTTATTATGTGTAGTAACTTATTATATTTTTTTATAGACATGACATGGGTACTATTGGAGTGCATTTTTAGTCGAAGTGATGGTAAGTTTAGTCTATTTTTGTGTCTTAAAATTATTTTTATTTGGATGTCCTCTCTTTTTGTAAAGAATTCTGGGTACTTACGCACGAACTTACAAATTTCAAATATATAGAGACAGGGAAGGGGTAAAATCTTTAATTTCTGAAAGTTGTGTTTACAGCTATCGGTGACTTCAATATTTACTAGGATTCTGATAAGTTTTTTTTGTAAGGTAAACAGCATGGGCGCGTCTGTGCTGTTGCCCCATAAGATGACACCGTATTTGAGCCATGCGTAGACGTATGCGTAGTATGTAATGTAAGTAGTGCAATTTTCAGGTCTGTTGTTTTTTTGATCTCGCGGAGGGCGTATGAGAATTTAGATATTTTTGATCTTACTTCTGGATGTGCGACTTCTAATTTAAGTGTGTATCGATGTTTAGGCCCTAGTAGGGTAAATTTGTCAACCACTTCTAATTTATTATTTTTAAACTATATTTATTGGTATTTTTGGCGAGGGTGGAATGGAATTATTTTAGTTTTACTGAAGTTAATTTCTAAGTTGTGTTCAGACATCTAATTTATTGCAGAATCTATAGTATGGAATTGAATGTGTCATATTTTAAATTACTGCTATTTTCGCATGAGGTAAGTTTAGAAATGTCATCCGCAAACAGGACACATGGCTCATTTACATTATTGGGAAGGTCATTAATTATGTAAACAAGAAATAAGAAACACCCTATTATTTGGTTGCTGTCAAATCTGATTAATACTATTTTATTTTTACTTTTTTTATTTCAACTATAATATGTTCCCTATTTTTTCAAATAAGATTTAAACCAGTCATAGCATTTGCCGCGGACTCCTATACTATAAAGTTTATCTAATAATATTTCAAATCGTACGTTATCATATGCTTTAGTCCTATCGAGAAGAAGTCCTATCGCGTACTTTTGATAATTAATTATATCAAGGGCTTTTTAATTTTTTTTGTAAATGGCTAAGGTATTGGAGCGGTTTTTTCGGAAACCGTTTTGGCAGTCATTAAATATATGATATTTTTCACCTAACGCATATATTCGATTACTCATGGCTTTTTTGAAAATTTTGGAAGCAGTTTTAACATTCTTTTTGTGTATAGGTTTTATAAGAGCTTTTTTTAAGAGATTGAGAAAAGCTCCTTCTTCAAATGATTGGTTTAATAATTTATAAAACGGTAAGGTTAACTCATTTGCACATTGTCTTAGGTATGTGAAAGTTCCTCGACGACGTGATATTTTTTATTATTCTTAATTTTTTTTATTAATGTATTCACCTCATAAGGATCAATTTGGACTGAGGAAGATTGTATTCTCCATAGGAAGTACAACTGGAGATCCTTTCAGTTGGCCGGTTGAGTTGTTCCTAGCCTCCCCGATAGAAGCAAAAAAGGCAATTAATATGTTTGCCACCTCTTTGGGTTCAGAAGTTACACTATTATTCTTTTTTAGTGTTATGTTACAAATCTCACTAGATTTTTTTTTAAGTACGTTCATTAACTATGCTCCACATTGTCTGAACTTTATTGTTAGATTTAGTAATTTTAGGATTTTTTCAGACTTTTTGTAATGTTGGTTTAATATTGGATTGTTTGTTTTAGTTGTTAGTATTTTTATTTTAATAATCTTAATAATATTAATAATTTTTATAACACTTTTTTATTTCCACGATGAGAAAATTGATTGAATTGATTTTTTAATGTAACTGTGTACGTCTAATTTGATATTGATTGTCAGGAATTTAATGTGACTGAGTGTTTGTGAATGTTATAATAATTTGGATGAGTCCTTGTAACTTAAAATAAATGATTATTAATTATTAGAGTTCCGTTGCCAAATGGAAAAAACGGAACCCTTACAGATTCGTCATGTCTGTATGTCTGTCTGTCTGTCTGTCCGTCCGTATGTCAATGCCACTTATTTCCGAAACTATAAGAACTATGCTGTTGAAACTTGGTAAGTATATGTATTCTGTGAACCGCATTAAGATTTTCACACAAAAATAGAAACAAAAAACAACGGGTGTCCCCATACTTAGAACTGAAACTCAAAATGTTTTTTTTTTTTTCATCAAACCCATACGTGTGGTATCTATGGTCTTCAAAAATGATATCGAGGTTTCTAAACCTCCTGAATACCGTAGGTGCACATGTGCACCTAAATTCTAACAATCGCAGTTGAGTCCCGTAGGGTCTCATGAGACCCCGAACACACCGACTGATTAAAACATTATTTTTGAGTCAACTAAGCTTTAGATTCGTTTGTCTATGAATATTCTCTATGGTGTATAAAATTTGCCAACTCTAGAAAAAAAAACATACTAAAAAAATGACACCTGACATTTCAAAAACTCTAGTCAAAAGTTTCTATGTCACGGTGATTTCGCGCGCAAGTGGTGAAGTGATTTTAGTGAATTTTGTGTGTTTTTAGTGCAATATTCAAGGGTAAGTGGATAAATAATCATTTATCAGTATTTCCTACAAGTATGTAGCTAGTTTTTTGCATGAAATAACATAACAAAACTTGTTTTATTGAGCCAACAAAAGTTAGGTAGTTCCGAGTGTTCGTCAAGGTCAAAATTGTTATTGTTTGGGTTTTTGGCTATTTTTACAATTAAAGTAAGCATATTGTAACGATTAAAGTTAACAATGCGTTAATGAATATATAGGTAGTATTCTACAAGCTTTTCCAATTGGAATCTGTTTGACATAACTCTGATAATCGTTATCAAAATAGCGCATTGAATTACGCAATAAAAAACAACAAACGGCGCCGCACTTTATGAAGTTTGAGCTTGAATATTGCTATAATCGGCTATAGAACTCATATAAAAGGTCATTGTCATTAGATTACTTATCTTTCCATAAGCTAGCTCCCAAATTTTTGTGTAAATTGATCCAATAGTTTTGTCAGAAATAACATAAACAGCAACATAACTACATTCAGCAAGTTCTCTCATTTCAATAGGATATAAATATTTCTCGAGTACTAATAAGACTTTTGTTTATGCTTTATTTCATGACGACATAATTAACGAACCCGAAACCGTTTCAATTGTGAGGATACAAACTATACAAACTTTGCGATAACGTTTTGTATGGCCGGTGTCAGATTACCCACTTGAGATAAGCGGTCGCCCGCGGCGCTGCGGGCCGTCAAGGATTTGGTGACGTAATAACGTCTGGGCGGGAGAGGTAAAATCATATTTTTCTAAACTGAAAAGTTTGCGCGAGAGAAACTTTCAAAGTGCCTTAACTTCTAAAACAAGAGAATGATAAAACTAAAAAAAAATATATGATGTACATTACCATGTAAACTTCCACCGAAAATTGGTTTAAACGAGATCTAGTAAGTAGTTTTTTTTAATACGTCATAAATCGTAAACCGCAACTTTTGCTTATATTTACCTACATGTTTGTAGGGAACCCTCGGTGCGCGAGTCTGACACGCACTCGGCCGCTGGTTTTTATTAGGCAATTCAGTAGCACGTATCTCCAGTACATATTCTATAGATTTATCTGTTATATCACTTCTATTTATGCAGTCTATTTGTTCTTGAATTAGAATACAGACACCGCCGCCAGTTCAGGTACTGCGACAGTACGAAGATGCGGCAATTTTATAGCCGGTAATCTTAATAGGTTCTAGTTTTTCTTCCGATAGCCATGTTTCAGAGATACATATTGCCTTGTACATAGAATTTCGGGCAATGAAAGCGTCAAGTAAGTGCTGCTTGTTGTTCAGACTTTGGAAAAGTATTTTAAATGGTAGGTCTTTGGTTGCGAAATGTACGGTTTACAGATTCATTCGGCATATTTATATGGCGAGACTGGTTAACGATACTCATCGTACTCATATTGTTTTCTTGGTAAGTTGTATCATATTGTGGTTTGATGTTGTGATTGTTTTTGTTAATAGTTTTTCCATCTAAGTATAGTTGATTGTTTCTTATTAATGCGTGGTGTCCGTTTTGTCTAGTCTTTAATAATTCTTCTTTCATTTTTGAGCCCTTTCTCTTCGTGATTTCGCGTCTAAGTACTCTGAAACATTCAGTCCGGTCCCCTGAAGCGCTGGCTGCTGCTCACGACTTATCTGGACATTCTTATACTCAGCAATTCTATAACAAGCGGTCTATTCCTTGCGCCTTTTCTTCCTAATCGGTGCATGACTTCTATGTAACCTGATAGGTCTACGTTGACTATATCGTGGAATAGGTCTATCAGTCTGTTTTATAGTACACTTTCAGGTTCTTGTTAATACTCTGTGAGACCATAGAGTACAAGATTATGATAGTGTTTTTCAGGTAGGGTTGGTGCTTGAAATGTCCGAGTGGCTAGATCTCTAACTTCTTTTTTTGAAATTTCATTTTCTAATTGTAGTGTTGTTATTTTAGTGTTAATGTATTCTATTTCTTGCTTTCTTTGTTCATTCTGTATAGTTAAGATATTAATTTTGGAGTTAAAATCTATTGAATCTGAAATAGCTCTATTAATCTCAATTTGTATTGTGTTCTGTAATTCTTCTATGATAGATTTATTATTTTCTCTCAAACGTTGTACAAATTATTCGCTCAAACTTTGCATGTTTTATTGACCCTGTGTGTTGTTCACCAGATTAATATTTTCACATGTAAAACTTGAATTCTTTATTTCAGTATTGGCAATATCTTCTGTCTGTAGAGTGTCTCCTAAAAAACTCAAGTCTTCAGAGCGTTTTGTGTCATTATTGGAATTTATAGTTTTCTTTGAATGAATGAATGAATGAATGAATGAATGAATGAATGAATGAATGAATGAATGAATGAATGATACATTTATTTGCAAGAATATAGGTAAGTAGAGTATAAGTTCTTAAAGTCTATAAGTTTCACTATATTCGGCATTTCTGCCGTGCAAATATTTTACATGCAGTACACATTAAATAAATAAAGTAACATTACTGCTGTCTGTTGATGTGGTTAAGTTGTTGTACTCAGGGCTTTTTTGGTATCGTATGGGAGTATCAGTGTTTCCAGTCTTCGGTATTTTACAGACGCGTGTCTGGCACTTCCAGGAGAATTAAGAATTAAAAAAGCCATCAAATAGTCACATTGAATAAGCACCACGATTACTTAAATTATGTGCAAGTACGGAGTCATCGACCGGACAAAATAGAACATGCAAAATGTCAATTAATCCCATTCACTAGGGGCGTCATTTCGGGAAAGGATTTCTAAACTCTAAAAACTGAAAGAAAAAACGTTTTTACCGGCAGAAATGACGCACTAAAATACAAAGTTAAAAATAAAATGACTTATCAACAAACTCAATCGCTGCCGCTCTATTCTGAAAACATCTCCTTGTAAACTTAGGTGAAGTTAACATGAAGTAAGCTCAATCAATCCATACACGCCTAATAGAATGACAGTACACTTCATGCCCACCTTGAAATGTCAGAATATATTGGCTGCAGGTCTATTCAGTTTATGACCTGAAGGTAATCATGCCATGCGAAAATAAGAAAATGAAAAATAAAAGTTTCTAATCTCCCAGCATGTTTAGTCTTGACTAAACCGCAGTGCACACCATAAGATAGAGATAAGATGCCACTCAGAACACACAATGTTCTAGCTTCGGCTGATTAGCTAAGCTAAATTAGTTTAGTTTTAGGTGTGTGTCTTGTGCTTTGGCTAACTCTGTGAACTCCTCATGCATGAGTATTGTGATACCTCAGGCTGCGGCCACCGAAATATCACTAGACATATGTAGAAATCTATTTATTTATCGAACAATGCACACACAGTTACAGGCTTTCCTTACAACTAATGAGTACATGACCCTGTTAGGGCGCAGCAAGATAACTTATAACTAGAATATTATATAACTTTATCAATTAGAACATTTTCAGATATATTCCATTTAGTATATTAAATTGTATTATATCATATTCTGTCATTATAACATTATATTATAGCATCTTTATAATCAAACAACGATTGCTTCATCTCGTAATTATTAAGGGACCTTGCCCAGTTGAAAGCTTCAACACTTTTTAAAACACATGTATTTTTTTCGAATTAATTTGACTCTCCTTCATCTTTCTCATTAAACTTTACAAAGCATTATCGACTGGCCAATTCAACCGTGAAGGCCCACAGTACACAGTCATAAATTAATGAAGAATTATTTTTTTTGCAAGATTTCTAAACGGCAAAATAGGTAAAAACCATGTTAACGTCGCCTTATACCAGTTCATTGTTTTTGCACCAAACACCCTGATATTGATAACAAATTATTAGTTTCAGATTTGTTTATTCCTTATAGCGAGTCTACAATAGCAAAGAATTTGTCCACGAATTAAAAGAGTGTACAAAAATTTTTTTTACGTCCCTTCACGTCTATTTTTGACACACTAAAAGACCCTCTATTTTTTGTGTATTTTTATTATAGAAGTTATTGGAGTAATTTAGTTAGTGCCTCAAATACGTATGTGAGTACTACTACCGCTTATAAAAACCTCAGCCCACGAGAAACCTTCGTGTCATGTTTTTTATTTATTTTGTTGCTTGTTAAAGAAGAGAAATAGTTATAAACAGTAAATTTACTTATTATTTAGAACCACGATTGGCTGACCAAAATCATCTAAAATAATTCCCAATTTTTTTAATTTGCTTGTATTCGTATGAGGAAGCATCTTTGTGTTTAATGTGGGTGATCTTTACTAAATCAATCAACAAAACCTTGACTTCTTGACAATCTTAAGTAGGTACCTACCTACTAATGTGTGTCGCGCTCGCACGGGTTATTCACCCACTCTCGCACCGTATGCCTAATTTCAGAATAACTTTGAAAGTTAAACTTAAGTTATAAACATTTGACTGTAACGAATATTAACATAATGTTAACAAAAATATTTTAAAAATTAAAAAAAAAACCCGACCCATTTTTAGGGTTCCGTAGCCAAATGGTAAAAGGGTAAGGCCGTAGATTTTGCCACTTTTTGAAGTGAAAAAAAAATCTTCAATTTTGTTTGCTTATAAAAAACAGTGTATTAGGTGAATTTTAGTGAAGGTATTTTTATCAGGTTAACATCTCGTACACTCTTACACTATATTTTTAAAATGAATGTAAGTTGTACAATAAAAAAAATACAACGAGTTAAAAATTCGTCCATACTCCTAAATTTAACGAAAAACATGATGTCTTTTTGGCACTTAGCACCTTAAAAACTTATATTTTTTCTAATGTACATTTAATTAAATAAGATATCTGAAATGTGTCAAAGTTAAGCTGCTACATCGTACTTTTCGTGTCTTAAAAAACGTGTCCTTTATAGTTTTATTACTATTCAAACTTATGCTCCATATTTTTGCTTGTATGTTACTATTTTCTATGTTACCAAAATTTTCCCCTAAAAAGCATTGAAAACAGTTTGGTAGTATGTTGTGATTGCAATGGCAACACCAAACATTTAGGCAGCGCAATAAAAATAAAAAAGACGCCATCTTTTCGTCTCTGGAGTCTGTCAAAGGTGCACGTGTGTGTTTCGTCAGTGAATTTTAATAGTGAATTTTGGCGATTTCTAAGTTAAATAACAGTTTTTATTGTATACTTCTCATATAGTATTATGCGTTATGTAACTAATAAGAGCGTGATGATGTGTCTTTGTTTAAAATTTACCTCGATGTCGAGTTATGGCTACTTATAACCTTGAAAAATCACGCTTTTATGTTACTTCTATGTAGCTTTGATGTCACTGGTAACGTTGGTTGTATGTTACGTAACGTTTTACTGTTGTTAAGGTTTGTGCATAATTATAGTATTTAATTTTGATTATTCTTTTTTTTGTGAAGAGGAACCTTGTTAAAAATATCAACTTTTTTATTCAAAGTTTTGACTGTGTCTGTAGACTATAGAGTAACGAATAATCTGCCATCAACATGAAACATTATGCGTTATTTTCGCGTTACTTATACGTTACCGTAACATAGAAGTGTCTTGTTACTCTATGTTACTAAGTGGCAAAATCTACGGCCTTACCCAAAAACGGAACCCTAATAGATTGTTCATGTCTGTCCGTCTGTCTGTCTGTCTGTCCGTCTGTATGTCACAGCTACTTTTCTCCGAAACTATAAGAACTATGCTGTTGAAATTTGGTATGTAGATGTATTCCGTGAACCGCATAAAGATTTTCACACAAAAATAGAAAAAAAAACAATAAATTTTGGGGGTCCCCATACTCAGAATTGAAACTCAATTTTTTTTTCATCGTACCCATACGTGTGGGGTATCTATGGATAGGTCTTCAAAATTGATATTGAGGTTTCTGAGATAATTTTTTTCTTAACTGAATAGTTTGCGCGAGAGACACTTCCAAAGAGGTAAAATGTGTCCCCCCCCCCCCCTTAACTTCTTAAATAAGAGAATGATAAAACTAAAAAAATATATGATGTACATTACCATGTAAACTACCAGCGAAAATTGGTTTGAACGAGATCTAGTAAGTAGTTTTTTTTAATACGTCATAAATCGTAAATCGCAACTTCTGCTTACGGAACCCTCAGTGCGCGAGTCCGACTCGCACTTGGCCGGTTTTTTATTATAGGTACGATTCTTTGGGCCAAACGTCTTCGCCTCGGGGGACCACAATTTTTTGTGTAACTATATTTTTAGCGGTCCCCCGACGCGATAACACTTGGCCCAAATAATCTCACTTATATTAATTGAAGGGATCAAAACATATTGTTTTTAAACTTTTTAGTTTATTTTTTTTGGTGGGTTCTAATAGGTTCACTGTCCGCAAAGCAAACACAATGGTAAAACAATCAGCGCAGACCACATGTGGTCTGTTGGACTGTGAACCGGTTAAATTTTTAATTTATTTTTATTTCACGCTTTTTAAACCTCATTTGCCTAATAGGTACTACTGGAAAACTTATGATCTCATCATCTTCCTGCCCTTATCCTATGTTACTTGGAGTCGGCGTAACACGTTTTTGCTTCAATTCCGGCCTATCAGCCGTCACGCTATTTTCTTACATAGTGCTCCTCACACTACCCATCTATCTTTTTCTGTCCTTCTTCTCGCTCTTCAGCCATTCACATAAATGATCTATACTCACATAAACGGCACTACATCTTATACCAAAATCATATCGGTAGAACGTGTGAATGTAGCCTTAGCATCTCTCACCAATGTATTCACTGATTTCTCTTTTCTGCTTCATCATCAGACCCTGATCACAATCTATTTATAACCTACTAGCTGACCTACGCAACTTCGTCTGCGTCACATTTTCCCTGAATTTCGTTTGCTACAAACCTCACGGAGCCCGAGAACTTTCCAACAAATGCAAAACCGTGGAAATCGGTTCGTGCGTTCTGGAGTTATAGCGTCAGGAAGGAAAACCCGACTTATTTTTATATAATATATTTATTGCGACCAATATATTAATTTGAAAACGGAAAATCTGATATAAGTAAGCGAGGCGTTGGGTATCCTGCAGATTTCAGGAAATGCTTTAGCATCTGATTAAGCTTACTGTTCTAAATATAATCTGTTCATTGAAACCATTCCAATGTGTTCAAATATGATCCCTCTGTTGTAAATTAGTGAGGAGTTGGGTATTCTGCAGACTCAGGTTATGCTACAGCATCAGGTCAATGTTAGCATGTTCTTGCAATATCATTGAAAACTAGAATTCGCAACGATCAGACCCGTAAAAGCTGGTTAAATACCTTCATCAATTAGAAAAGAGCTGATGATCGTCAATCGGTTCAACCGATTTTTAACCGAGTTTTTTTTATAAAACTGCTTATCTAAGAACCACCGCTAAAAACCAGTTTTCAAATAAAAAAAGCACATCCAAATCGGTTCACCCGTTTAAGGGCTACGGTGCCACAGATAGACACACTTACCGGTCAAACTTATAAGACGCCTCTTTTTTGGTCAGGGGTTAAAAATCTCTCAAATAGGGCTTATAATTTATCTACATTTAACTTGTAAATAGGTATGTAGGGTAGTAGTTACTGTAGAATGCTTTTGAGGGTCAAATATATTTGTCTATAAATCGTTTCTACGCAGTCCACTTCAAACAATAATATTGTCCATGTCCATATAGAAGTCTCATGGCTATGCGGAAAAACTACGAATTTTACCCATTAGCCGTTCAAGTTCCAAGTTCAATAAAATTATACAAATCTATGTGTTATTTTCACGGTTATTTTCCGTAACAAAAATGTTGAGGTTTGACAAATATAAAGGCAGAGTAAACACTAGAAATCACCAATGATTAATTAATTAAAGTTCATTAAAGTTCTTACTACTACGTCCGTACTATACTTGACGGCACAGTTGGCGCAGTGGTTGAGTGATCGACTGCTGCGCTGCGTATCACTGGTTCGATTCCCGCACGAAACAAATATTTGTATGGCCTACAAATATTTGTTCCAGGTCTGGCTGTTTGTGTACGTGACTTCGTATGTTTGTAAACGCACCCACGATACAGGAGAAAAATCCTAGTGTGGGGCAAAGTTTTTTTAAAAGAAAAAAAATAATAGATTTTGTATGCAAAATACAGTTTTTCTTTCACGCAAAAACTATGATTTAACGCGGGAAGCCATCAGTAAAATATTTCCTTTAACAAGATAAATTGACCTGATCATGAACTTTGGTCAAGCGTAACCTTCAATATTTTTGTTGCTGAGTCTAAAATGTTTTACTTTATGGTACCTCTATACAAGACTAAACTAATTCTTCTAATCTTTGCATGTGTATTTTTTTTTAAATAATAATACGTTCGTACCTTGTTTCTTTTTTTCTATAATTGCAAATGATGATTGCAATAGTATTTAATTTATGGACATAATTATGGTGAGTGACGAGGTTTCGTCTAGTATATTAACGCATTCACTTCAAGTTCAAGAACAGTTCGCTGGAAGCGGTAGAAGAGTTGGTGTCGTAGTAGGTACTCTTAGTTAACAATGGTGTTCAAAGTAACGTGCTTGGCTGTACTGGTGCTCGGTTTTACCCAATCGGCAGGTAGGAATATATTTTTACTAAACTATTTTTAGAGATAGATATTATATTCTGTAGAAGTTATTTTATCATAAAATTTCCGTAAGCTGGTTCTGTTACTGTTCCTACAAAATTTAATCAGAAGTTAATAAAATTGCCGCGTATCGTAAATTATCCTACTTAGATTCAGTATTAGGGTTGGTATCCTCTTAAACCCCTAACCGAATGGGTTAAGCGTTTGGTTATCCTCTCTATTCATAGGCATCAAACTAACCGTGGCTCCGGAACACAAAGGGCAATGAAGGAACATGGATGGGTTTTGATTTCCCATCCCTAAAAAAAAAGGGCTACGTTGTAATTTCGACTAATAACTTGTTTTTTTGGCTTTAAGGAGTGTACGTATTGGCTTGTTACCACCCTGATCTAGAGGACCTATCAATACTAAAATGAAAAAAAAAAAATATTCACAAAAAAATACCACCGACTTCCAAATAGTTTTTTATAGTTTCTTCGTATATTAATACCGAATTCCGCAATTAAAATGATTTCATACTTTGTTGTTTTAATTTATTTGGATGACGGTTGTATTTTTTCTAAAAGGATTTTTATTTTTATTTTTTTTTTGTGGCACTCCATACCTAACCACACCACTGAAAAATCACAGGAAAGCAAAATATGCAATTTTGTATACCTACTTGAATGAAAAAAAAAACCACCATCCAAGTAAACGAATTCCAGCTATTTTAAAATACATTTGATGTCAAAACTAAAAATCCGCATCGCTTTGTCAATTCAAATAACTGAATAGTTGAACGGAAAAAATTAAACACGCATGCGGAAATGAGATGCGTTTGAATATTTCCGTTTGAAGTTGGCCTGGTTATGTTGCTCATACAAATAACAAGTTTGTTGCTCATAAAAATATGTTTAAGTTAATTTAGTTTAGTATATTTTTAGTTTCCTTTTTTGTTTCTACACACTCTGTCTATGTTTCTTTTCCCACTCTCCTGTCGCAGGTCTGCTGGAAGAAATTTCATATGAAATAAGCAGTACCTACCTTTGTGCTCTTTTCTCTGTATACATTTTCTTTTTTTATGTTTCTTGTGTATACATAAATAAATAAACAGTGTTTTTTTCCATTTTGACTAACACCGCTGCTAGTCAAAATAGAAAATAGAAAAAAAAAACACTATAAAAACCGGCCAAGTGCGACCCAGACTCGCCCACCGAGGGTTCCGTACAAATTTGTAGGTACTTTCTTTAAATAAAAATGTATAGTTTTCAGACTTTTGTCTAAACTTGTAGTCTATGCCAAATTTTATAGTTCTAGGTCAACTGGAAATACCCTATACATTTTGATTCCCTTGAGAGTGTCGATATATACGTTTTTTGCGGCATAAATGGCCGATTCTTTTTTCTACGGTTTGATTTTTTCACGGGGACCGTAGACCTGAGTATTTACGGATTTTAATTTCAACTCGATACCTTTACGCGTTGTCAGGATAAAGGGACTTGAGAGACAAACAACAAAGTGATCATATAAGGGTTCTATTTTTTTCTTTTGAGGTACGGAAACCTAAAAAGTAGTGCTCGAATTCCGTACTATTAACCGAAAATATCACTTTTCTTGTTTGGAGTCTCGTTTAGTTTTATTATTCGTTGTTATAATGTGCATAGACATACAATATTAGAAAAAAATACAGCTGTCTACCTATTTATAACAGTTCATGAGATACAATCCGCTGACAAACAGACGGACTCGTAGTAATAGGACTTCGTTAGATACCATTCGGGTAAGGAACCCAGAAAAGCATGAAAGAATCTTCAGTAACTTTAGTTTCATAGCTCATTAATTCATCTATGTAAAATGTTATCTTATGGAAATTTTCGCATGTCATCTCATGTAAATATTTACTTATTGATCCAACTAAAACGAAGAGTAATTTTCTCAGTAAAAATTATTCTGAACTTTGTAGCACAGAAATTTATTGCCCTCAGATGAGTACTTATAAATATGAAATAATTACGAAGATTGGATAATAAGGATACGAGAAACCTATCATCATAAAAATAACACCTGTTTATTATATACTTTAAGTACACTTACAGATACTTAATATCTATGTACAATCATCATTTTATTATCATCAAAGTAATAAACGAGAAACGCTTTTGCAAAAAAAAAAAAAACTTAGTAGGTATGTATCATATCGGTGACTTAATCTTAATAACAATATCAATTATTTGTAATTTCACGAACATTAATGGTTAACTAATTACTTTGGTCATTTGTTAGAAATTAGAGTTGCTTGCAATTTTTGGCGTACGTGACTCTCCGGGGATACTCGACATTAACGATAATTGGGTCTTTTGTCAAAACATGGATCTTTTTATCGAAATTAACAATAATAAGAAGAGAAGGTAAATGGCAAAACTGATATTCCAGTGTGAAGTTTGACATGCTTCAATTCATTATTGACAGCGGCTTCAAGAGTTCTTGATCGATATTTTAGAAAAAAAAAGTTTTGATGCCAAAAGAACAGAATTCATGCCGTAGATGAAAGGCAAAAGTCTATTTCAAGGAACTGTGATGAAAAGATTCTCAGAAAAGGTGAAAATGAAATGACAAGGACATTTTCTGTACCAAGAATATTTTTTAACCGACTTCCCAAAAAGGAGGAGGTTATCAATTCGGTTGTATGTTTTTTTTTTTTGTTTGTTACCTCATAACTCCGACAATTATGAACCGATTTGAAAAAATTTTGTTTTATGTGAAAGGATATGCTTGCAGATTGGTCCCATTTAAATTATATCGACATCGGTTACGAACTTTGGATTTTAAATCGAAATAGCTGGAATTTGACTATTTAGATGATTCTTTGATAATCGAAATTGCGTATTTTGCTTTTCTACGATTTGGCAGTGGTGTTGTTAGGTGTGGGGCACCACTAAAAAGTGAAAAATAAAAAACTTTTTACAAAAAAAAACAACCGACTTCCAAAAAAAAACACTACAAAGTAAAAAATAACTTTAATTTCGGAAGCCGGTGTCAAAATACGAAGAAAGTAACAAAAACACCGACTTCCGAAATTAAAGTTATTTTTTACTTTGTAGTGTTTTTTTTTGGAAGTCGGTTGTTTTTTTTTGTAAAAAGTTTTTTGTTACTTTGACAAGCTATTGTAACAGCTTGTCAGGCACTTATTAATTATAACCAAGATTCATAACAGCATTATAAATAATTATTTCAAATTATGTCTCATGGGCGAATTATTTAATTAAAATGTCGTCTTTGATTGACATATCCGCTGCATTTAGCAACAAAGCAACAATTGCATTTAAGTTGTTATTGTATCTTTTGTGTTTTTGTTCTTTATTTTGAATTAGGTCTTTCTATGCTCACTTATCTAGTGATGAAACTGATCTCTGTCTGTCAGTCTATTAGTGCGCTCAAGATTCTACTATACCGATTTTCATACGATTCCAATGCAATCTCTGAAAATAATATTCGAAGATTCATCTGTTATGTTATATCTCTGCACTACTAAGGTCAACTGGTAGAAAATATCTCAGGCATTGAGTGTACTACTGTATTAAATAGATAAACTAACAGTCTCCATGGAATTTCCCATCGGTAAAAATACAAAGTGCCTTAAAAATTACAAACCCGATTTAATCCTCTCAGTGATTTTAATATAAAAAAATCATCTTTGGAGCTTATTTTACCTTAGTTACATAAAGAAGCCATGGGCATATAATGCTTCTTGACCCAGTGGTAAAAGCTGTGGGTTGTCTGTCTTAACAGTTCATTTAAATAGCTACCTTATGCGTGAGTTGAGGTCATCCTATCTATAGATAAAGGTATACAGATCAGTTTAAAAGGATGGACTCTGACCATCATGATTGTCGGCCTAGTATATCTTCAAGTTCCGAGGATAACTTTGATAGCGTGATGTAGGATGTTGTATGACATCTTATCTTTGCGTTATAGGTGTCGGTATACTTAGTTGAGCTACCAGCTAACTAAAAAAAAAACAAAATAAAAAACCCTTTTTCATAGAAAAACGAAATTAACATAATAATAATATTATAAAACAGCCACGTCATAGTGTAATCTTGAATAATAGGACATCATTTATATAATCGATGCGACTTTTTTACTTATAAGTGGGATCAATTAGTTTCTATCGTCGAGACATTAGTTGTAAGTGATATGACATCTAAATACGCACGCGACTTACAGAGAGACTGCTGCCTCGGATATGGATATTCTAGTAGAAACAAAATACGCAGGATATTATGTGTGATAGGACTCGGATTTAGACTTATTTTGAAAGCTAGGGTTCCAGGAGAGGATATTTATCCAAAAAACTGGCCAAGTGCGAGTCGAACTCGCGTGCGAAGGGTTCCGAAGCAATTTCATTTTGTATTGTGTTATTTTAAAACTATAGATTTTCCTGATCTATACGTTTTATGAAAAAATATAATTTAAACTCTCACAGCCGTTAGCCCTTTCAATTGTTATGTCGCACGATACAGTTAGATTTTTTATTTTCTACTTTGACAACTAAAAGTGACCCGATACAAAATGTATTTATTTACTTAACGCGTCCGTATTTAGGTCAAATAGATCCGGAGAAAACAAGCTGTGACAGACGGACAGAAGGCCGAGAAGGCCCGTGTGATCCTATAAGGGTTGCGTTTTTGTTCAGAACCCTAAACATATTCAGTGTGAGCTCAAAACAGTTGACTAAGACAATAGCAAACCCATCTCAAATAAAAAAAAGTTAGTTATAATATAAATTTTATAAAAATACTTTAAAAAACATTTCCTTTTTCACAGTTTTACCACAAGTCGAAAAATGCAAGCTCGGGGATTCTGCCTGTTTGGTGCCGGCGTTCCAGCAAATGATGCCAATTTTTATGGCAGGAATACCGGAGAACAACGTTGAAGTGTTGGACCCTATGGAGATGGATGACCTTGCCTTTGACCTGGCTGGTCTCCAGTTCACTCTGACAGGCGGAGTGATGAAGGGGTTGAAGAATTCCGTTGTTGATAATGTTGAGTAAGTAATCCTACCATAATGTTATAAATACGAAAGATTGTGAGAATGTATGGATGTTTGTTACTCTTTCACGCAAATACTACTGAACCGATTACGATGAAATTTGGTATGTAGGTAGCTGAAGACCCAGAATAACACATAGGCTACTTTTTATCCCGGAGTTCCCGAGGGATTGGGATTTACACGGGAATAACGGGAATTTATACGCAGACGTAGTCGCGGGCGGCCTCTAGTTCATAATATACGAGTATTCATTCTTATTTGCTAGATTTACTAGCTACTTTGTAAATTAGCTGCAACAAAGGTCTTCCTGAGTAGGATTTCTTCAACAAGTCGAACTAAACCTAAAATTTCGCTTTGTATTCTACTTTTTATCACATCATAACACTTCATGGTGAAATCGTTTGAATTTTTTACCGATTTGGAATTAAAACATAATTATTAATGTTCAAAAAACGTAATACTACCTACTTGGTTCTATAACCGTTTTGTTTTTCTTCATCAGATGGGACACGAAGAAGAAGGTCTTCTCTGTGGTCTTCCACTTGGACAACTCTGTGAAGGGTCACTACACTGCTGGAGGCCGCATCTTGATCCTGCCCATCACTGGTGATGGACAGATGAAACTGAAATTGAGTAAGTATACTTTTACAAAATAGAATTAGCAAGCAGTTGTCGACCTTAAATCTGTATGTTTTAGTGTCAGTATAAAACCGTTTTGGTATTTCAAATAATAATTTTGTATAAATAGTTCTCTTCTGCCAAGATTGGCATTGGCATTTCTTTAATAGTTTGAAGGATTTATTGTACATAATGTAACGATAATTTTGCATAATATTGTGTATATGAAGGGTACAGGGGAAAAACAAGGAATTTCACATAATAATTAATTTGACTTTTATTTCATTAATGACTTAAACAATTAACAAAGCTTCTTTGTACCTTAAGATATGTAGTATGAGATAAGTAATATCTAAGATTACATACATAAATGAAAGTCCATACACTTTGAAAAATTAAAATGTAAATTACACAAAAACTGGTTTTTGTGACATGTTTTGCCCCTGTACCCTTCATATTCAAGTTTTTCCAAGTTAACAGACATATTATGTGTTGCTGTGTGCCATTTCTTCTTCCCTGCTAAAAAGCACTAAACTTTGGAATCAAAAGGCCAGCACATTTTGAACCCCAATCTTAGTGCAGTGCTCTCAGTTTAATATGTTGATAAATAATTTTTGATTAAATCTGAAAAAGTTATAAGAGCCTCCGAAAGGTCCTGATTTCATAACATTACACGTGTTCATAATATGCCATCATTATGTCAGCCGAAAGACTCCCACTGCTGGACATAGGACTCCCCCAAGCGTCGTAGCAAAGACCGGTCCTGTGTGTCTCGCATCCAACGGCTATCTGCGACCTTCACCATATCATCGTTTCACCTTATGGGAGGCCTTCCAACGTTGCGTCTTCTGGTACGCGGGTCTCTATATTTTTCGGCCCCATCGACCATCTGTTCTGCGAGCAACGGTGCCAGATCGACTATCGATACATCAAAATGCTGGAATATTTGTACAAAAAACGCCACCATGTTAGTCCGACTTCTGGACCAGACCTCAAAACTTATCCTCCTGCAGCAGGGTTTAAGGCAGAAAGATTATTTTTCCGAAACTGTTCACGACCGCAACCTCCGTTGTGGCCATGAACAGTTTCAGAGAAATAACGTATAATGTCTTAAAGGTTTTGGACTGGAGAGGGCTAAGCATTAATGTCAATGGCGAGTACATCAGCCACGTTTGATTTGCAGACAATATAGTCGTCATGCCTGAGACTGCGGACCTCAGTAAAATGCTGGACAACCAGTAGAGTTTCCGATAAAGGGGGTCTCAAAATGAACATGGACAAAACCAAGACCATGTTAAAAACCCAGTTAGCACCCACTCCTATGAAGATCGGAGCCACTATTACTCGAAGTTGTAGTACATCTGCCTGGGACAAACGTTCCAGTCAGATGGGGCTATCTTCGAGAAAGAGGTCAACCGTCGAATCCGACTCGGCTGGGCAGCGTTTAGGAAGTTGCGTGGTATCTTCTCGCCCCACATACTACAGTGTCTTAAGACGAAAGTCTGTGAACAGTGCGTGTCGCCAATGATGAATTATGGAACTGAAACGTGGTCAATCACAATGGGCCTCATCGGAAAGCTTAAAGTTACTCAAAGGACAATGAAGAGGGCAATGCTTAGAGTTTCCTTGCGTCATCGAATCAGGATTGAGATGATATTCGGAAGAGAATCAAGGTTACTGACATAGCCCGAAGGTTCTCCAAACTAAAGTGACAGTAGGCAGGGCACAAAATATTTAGTACTGACATATTATCACATAATAGTTGAAAATACATTTTCATGCATATATTTGTATGGAAGACTTAACATCCTATTCTTTTTTTTTCAGAAAACCTTGAAATTAAATTGTTCATCCATTACGATGTCATCAAAAATGCTGACGGCAAGGACATCATCAAACCAAAGAAGTACAACTTCGATTTTGAAGTCAAAGACCATGCTCACTACCATCTCACCAACTTGTTCAATGGAAACAAGGAACTAAGTAAGTATTTACTGTCTTGCCTATTCGCATCAATTAAAATAGTATCACCATCTTTTTGTTGATCAGCCTCAGCATTTGCCTAGGCTTTTCCCAACAATATTGAGGTCGGCTTCCAGACAAACCAGATTCAGCTGAATACCAGTATTTTATGTAGAGCGACTGATTGTCTTCGACTCGAGTGTTATTTTCCATTGTCATAGCGACTGAGATCAGTTGAGTGGACGAAATTTCCTTCGAAGGACTTTAAAAATATCCTTTAAGTAACTGGGATCATTCGATGGTATTAGTCGTCATGGTTTAATACTATCGTGAGGAATAATGGTCTCTTGTTGGGGTGAATTTTATTTGAATTGACGATCTTCAATTGATTAAATGGTAGAATGAACTACTTTCTAAGTAGAGATATCTATTTAATCATTTGGGTTCAACTTTATTTTTTCCTCATGCTTGGAAAGTACCCATTTAATATTCCGGGTACCTGCAGTATTACTTTTTAATTTTCAAGTTCCCGTGACTGGGATTTTTGGATTCTGAACGTGAGTTTGAAAACGTACAATTTTATGAACTAGCTTTAGATTTGTGTAAGGCTTTTAGTTTCCAAATACAGATGGCTCACCATGCTGAAGAATTTTATCAATTCATTTAACTCTGCTCCATGTAAACTAATGTTTTTCAGCTGCATCTTTAACGGAGCTCAATTTAGTCAAACTATAGTGCTCCAGAAGCCATACATTTTATATTGAGTTTCTGTACCAAAAGAATCAACAATGTATTCCAACGAACATTCACAATAGAATGTCGAATTAATCTTTGTCCAAGGTAATAGATGATGCCAAATATTGCCTTTAGCCACAACTTTCACGCAGCGATATTCACTTTAAAAATGCAAAGCAAGTATTTTTTCTCGCCGGTGTTCAATCACGAAGTGCCATATCCCATCGAACGAAAATGTTTTATTCAATTTAACGTTTTTACCTATAGTTAACCACTATGAAAATGTTTGAATAAAACATGTTAAAGCTACACGGATAAATCGTGGAGGCTTCAAAGTATACTATATCAGTCCTATTTTTAGTGATAAATTTTTGCAATTAATTTTAATTCATATTTTGGACGCTTCCTTTTATAAAAAATAAAACCAGCCAAGTGCGAGTCGGACTCGCGCACGAAGGGTTCCGTACCATATCTATACTAATATTATAAAGCAGAAGAGTTTGTTTGTTTGGTTGAACGCGCTAATCTCAGGAACTACTGGTCCGATTTGAAAAAATATTTCAGTGTTAGATAGCCCATTTATCGAGGAAGGTTATAGGCTATATATCATCCCGCTAAGACAAATAGGAGCGTAGCAGTAATGGAAAATGTGACGCAGACGAAGTTGCGCGGGTCAGCTAGTTATCTGTAAAAAGGGCAAAAAAATCAAGTTTGTTGTATGTTTTTTAGTATTTGTTGTTATCGCGGTTCTTGAGATACAGACGGACAGACAGACAGTGAAGTCTTAGTAATAGGGTCCCGTTTTTACCCTTTGGGTACGGAACAATTATGTCAACGATTGTATTTTCCAAAGGGGTAGGCAGAGGTGTACCTATATTTCGCGAATTATGTTAATAAAGTACCGGCCACAAGTACTTACACTAGGTTTTCCGAAACTATATTGAAGTTTTTCCTATAGTAAAACTAATAACATATTCTTTTCTTTCTAGGTGAGGCTATGTTGGGTTTCTTGAACGACAACTGGCAGCAAATCGCAAACGAGTTCGGCAGACCCATGATGGACTTGGCAGCAAAGAGGATATTCAAGAACGTCGTCAACTTCTTCGAAGTGATGCCTATTGAGGAGATCACCAGTGCTTAAACCTTGCCTGTTTATATTGATTGATTGCGATTTATTACATTTTGTTGGTGTATACTTTTCTTTACTTTTCTCCAAATTATTGTTGTTTTTCTACTCCAATGACTGAAATTTTCATTACCTTGATTTTACGTTTTTAAAAATTAGACTGTTGAATTGATCTCTGGCAAAGGCTGTCTTAGAAGGGGAACAAACACATGCAATTATCCTTCTACGGGTATTAGGGGCAGTAGGTGGGACTATTCGATGTCTTCTCAAAGTGGATTTTAAGCACATAGAGCAGCCTGACAGTTAGGACTTTGCATTCCGAGTAGAGTGTTGCGGTGGGGTACCTGTACGGTTTTTTATTAATCACTTTCAGAACAACTCATTGTGCACTCTCCAACCTGAGAAGGAACGTCTTACCAGCCTCGTTCCAGACAGGGATACAGTATTAGATAACAGACTGACACAGGGCCAATTAGAGTAGACTAGTCTTAACTGTCTGGAGTAATTTAAATAAATGTATGAGCCTTCTCACTCTTTATGTAACTGTGTCTATGTGTTTTTCCCATATCAGTCTGCTATCCAAAACGCATCCAGGTATTTTGCACTGTCCTCACGTGTAAATTCTGAGCACATGCAGATTTTATCCAGAGACTAGCAGATATGGGCTTTAACAGTGAAGTCTTGTGGTGGAGAGGTGTTTTTTCTGATTGAGAAGGTCACATAATGTTTTTTTTAAATGTATAGTGTTAATAAGTTGTCTGAGAGCCATTGCATGATTTTAGCCACAGAGTGTTCAGCGACCTCCTTGACAGCGGTCCAATTTGGATCCCATACATGGATAGCGGTGTCGTCAGCGTAAGTGAAGATTTTAGTATTAGGGAGAGATTTGGCAGAGATCGTTTATGTACAGCTGGAAAAGCGTGGGACCAAGTACGCTTCCTTGTGGAATTCCGAAGGTGACTGTGTCCTTATCACTGAAGAATTCGTTTATCTTGACTCGCTGTTTCCTATTTGTCAGGTAGTCTTTAAAAAGGTCGTGGATGTTAGCTCTTAAACCGAGCTTCTTCAACTTAGCCAACAACCACACATGTTCCTATAAAGGAACGCATAGAACAGCGTACCACGTTCTTTAGGCCTGGCTGGTCAGGCGACTACGCGGCCCCTTGTTAGCCGTCCGCAGGCCTCTCCTTATGGTGGCCGAGGAGATATGATCTCTCTCCCTCTTTGTCGCTTACTTTGCGGGCGTAAAAAGTACTTAGCAGTCTATCTGTAAAAATATTCGGTAAAAAAATAGCAAAAAGTCGAACTACTATTTATTTATTACTTTTGACAAAAAAACTGTACGTGAAAATATTAATCATATAGCTCGTCACGTCATGTCATTTGTACCTCCGTGCATGTCACTCTATCATATTTTTTAACCGAACATTTTTTATAAAGGAACCGTTTAGTAGCACCTGCAAAAACCATTCGACCGCTTTATGAATATTTTATTACAACAAATCCGATTACTGGGTGAAATAAATCTGTATGGGCAAACTTCTCTTCCATTTCTGGGAAATTGTGTAAGTCCTGAACACCTTAATTGTACAGTCTGACTTAATTATCTCAATGAAGATAAAGTTGTGTTTTGTGAAATTAGGATGAAAGTAAACCTAATGCGATCTCGATTATTTGATAGTCATTTAAGTTCCTTGATTGATCCATATCAAGGAGTGTTATTATTCTTATATACCATCAGATATTCCATTTTATCTTTGGACTAGCCGAACCTTGAACTTCGCCTGGGTCACTTTTTTCAGGAATGCTCCGCTCCTATTGATCGTAGCGTGATATTATAAAGGCTAAAGCCTTCCTCGATAAATGCGCTATCCACACTAAAAATATTTTCTCAATTCGAATCAGTAGTTCCTGAGAACATTCAACCAAACAAACGAACTCGGGCTATACAGCCTTCGTCAAATGTGCCTTGCTCACTGCTACTGAAGTTTGGTTATTTTGCGACATGATACGGCAAAGTGATTTTTAATTTGTCAATCATTCTTTAAATCTATCATTCATCCCCGATTACATTGTCAGGTCTATTTACCTAAGGACCATCGACAATAAAGGGTCGACATTTAACATGGGTGTCACTCCACCCAATGGGTGCTCCCGTGTTTTTATTTATTTTATAACCCGCGGGGCAGCTATCGGGATGAAAAACTCGTTAACTTTCCGATTGATTGTTAAGCCTATAAAGTAAGATATATCAATATTTGGTGTGTGCCTCAAACCAGGCTGGGTGTTTAATTGAGCGAGATTTTTTTTTTTATTAAGTTTGGCTTTTTAGTTGGTTCAAAACGATTAACTGATTTTTTGTTGTTCATCAATCAAAACAATCAATCAGTCCACCTTGACTTAACTACATATGTTATGGTTGACTTCCGAGCTAATTGGGTGAAGCTGAATACCAGTATTTTACATGGAGTTTGTCTATTTGACCTCCACAACCCAGTAACTGGTTAATACGATGACACCCCTTGGCAAGACTGGCGCATGATTTTCTGACTACCCGAAATTACTGTCAAAGATGTGCAAATGGACAGACGGAGGATGCAAGATCGATTTTGGGAAGAGTTGCTTGACCTCTCGAAGTGTCATCAGTGCCGTTGTTATTACTTAGCTATGAACTCTGTACCAATCAAATCATGATTATTTTATTTCATTGGCAAAGCTGTCATAGAATTTTCGGTAAATTTTTATTTTTTTTTGTCCTGTTACAAGTACCATGTCAGAACAGATAAAACAAACGGCTTGGAAACGGACGGGCCGTTTAATTCGCTGATCGTAAACAGGGTTAAAGTACGAATTTCACGTGAGTAAATATTGGCGGCATGGCGTTACGTCACGTGTTCTGCGGGCAGTTCATTTTAAGGCTGATTGACATTTTAAAGTTTAATGACTGAAGATTTTATTACAAGCAATGACTGACGTTTTGCCACACCAAATCTTTGAAAGACGCAGTGTTTTGTTAATAAGTATAAGTTAACAAAACATGGCGACTTTCAAAGAATCGATCCGTTTTTGCGTAGTGTTTGGTTAAGAGCCTGTCCAGACGGAGCGTCTTACGCGCGAATATACTTATGCGTAGACACTTGTCGCAAGCACATCAACCTACCCGAAACTGTCAAATTTTCCCAATCAACCTAGAATAAAGTGCTGTGTGTTTGTTTAGTGCTTTGGCAATAAAGTTGAAAATCTATTGAATAAATTTGACAGATTGTTGTAGTTTGATGTGATGGCGTCTGTACTAAAGCTACATAATATACATCCCGTCCAGATGCCCTCGCGCGTTTCAATATTTTGTTAGACTCAAAACAAAAATTGAAATGCTCCCGTCTGGACAGGCTCTTAATGTAAATGTACCTTGGTAATATTAGTGTTTGCTATTGTCCTTGTCACAGAAATGTAAAAAACAGTCCTTGTTATAAGTCTGTTCTGTGATGTTAAAGTGTTTGGTCCGTTTATTTATTTATCACATGTCAATGACAACACTGCTAAACCATGACCTTTATTTAGCCCACTATTACGTTGTCGTACCCTGTCGATAATTTTCGACGTTTACGTAGTCAAAAACTAGGTTTATAATAGGATTTCATTATGAAAATCTTTAAATTTGAATATACAAGTTTAATTAATAAGTGAAAGGTTTTCCATTTCATTTCCAAGCTGCTCCGTAAGTTGAATTTCTGGTGAAATCATTTTCAATCTCTTTTTGGGACCTCTTCTTTGATAGATCACAGTCCATGTACCCAAATCCAAATATCCAAAACTAGTTTCTGCTACCAGTTACGCAGGATTATCAGAAATTATCCTAAAACTAGCCTATGCGCTTTTCTAGACTGTTATCTATGCGTCAAATTATAAGCCAAATTCCATCTATCCAAATTTTCGCATTGATAGTGAAATTATGGCGAAAATCACTACGCACTTTTTTGCGTTCGTAGTTCCAACGAAATTCGCTCCGTTTCATCACATCAATAATATGCTTTTACCCATAATCTGTAGGTATTTATATCATTTTATTTTTTCGAGTCCGACGCCCATTGATATGACTGCAGACTATTAATATTTTATTTTGACGCAGTTGGTATACACGAACGGACATCGCCTTACAATGTTGGCGTTAATTTTTTATCTTGTGTACACGTACCTTGTTGATTTTTGGAGGAGCGATTGTTCAGATTGTAACATGATATTTTTTTAACTTTTGGGTTCCACAATAATTATTTGTGTTTGTTCAGCTTTTCGATTGAGATAAACAATGTCTTACTTTCCGGACAGTACACAAATAGCATCACAGATGTAATGCGTAAAGGTTTAACATGCATAAAGGTAACTGTTGATTCCAAACAACAATGGGGCCCACATATATCAAGCCTGTCGGGAAGGCTCAGCTCTGCCGCATACGCTGTTAGGAAAGTTAGACAATTTACTGACGTTGACACAGCTAGGTTAGTCTTTTTTAGTTATTTCCATAGTGTTATGTCCTACGGTATTTTATTGTGGGGAAAAGCTGCTGATATACAAAATATATTTGTCTTACAAAAACGTGCTGTGCGAGCAATATATCAGCTAGGGTCAAGGGTTTCATTAAGAGAAATTTTCAAGGAGATTGGAATTCTCACGGTAGCATCTCAATTTATTTTTGCAAACATCTTATACATTAGGCAAAATATACATTTATATAGTAAAACGAGCGACAACTTTAACACCAGAAACAAGCACAAACTACACGCTCCTCCACACCGACTTCGTAAGGTCCATGATTCATTTGGCTCGGTATCCGGTTATACAATAGACTTCCAATTTCTTATCTTGATCTGACTTTTAACTCATTTAAAGCTAAATTAAAATCTAACCTCTGTTCGAAGGCATACTAATCTATTAATGAGTATTTAGACGATAAGAATAGTTGGTCGCTGTGTTGAACGCAAGACAAATTATCATGTACTTTGTGTAGATAGTTTATGACGGGTTATATGTGTTCATATAATAATTTTCTTTTCTTTTTTTTAATTTCTTTTTACTATTTATTTTATTTGTCTGACTATGTATGTCATTTTTTTATAATTATTTAATCCACGTGCGTCAACACTTGCTTAAGTGTGTATTTTGTTTTAGTGTCAAACAAGTGATAAATAATATATATTTTTTTGTGTCAAATTTTAGAAGGAATTTTGAATTTTGAATTACTTTGCATACTAATTATTGTTAAATTCTAGTTCCTAAAACGTAACAGACAGTTGTGTTGCTGGGGAGTTTGTTGGCCACTTCTTCTCCACAGATAAAACACTAGGAAGTGGTGACGGTCGGGCGTTTTGGGGGACTGTCTTTTGTAAAACTTGACGTTCAAAAAGTGCTGGCCCTCAGCCTAATTTGAATAAATGACTTTTGAATTTTGAATTTTAGATAGAGGTGTACCTAAAAGAACACTCATTCATGTTTCCAGATAGAAATACTGCATTTTTTTCCTTGGAGACTATTGCTGATGTCCTTTTATTTTAAAATTATGAGCCCGTTCCACCATCGGACCACAAGACGTACGGCGATGTGCCACCGGTACATGGTGGACATCCCACCTATACACACAAAACGTTTTGGGAATACATTCATTGTGCGTACAGCTGAGGAGTGGAATTCCCTGCCTGAGTCTGTGTTTCCTGATAGCTACAACCTGGGAGTCTTTAAGTCAAGAGTGAATAGGTTACTTCTAGGCAAGCATGCTCCACCTTAGACCGCATCATCGCTTAACATCAGGTGAGATAGCGGTCAAACGTATCCTATCAATAATAAAACAAAATGAAAAAACATAATTAAAACCCTGAAAGTAAGCCCTTTTATTTGATATGTCACATGATACAGTTTCAAAAACTCTTTTTTTTTATTTTATACTTTGACCCCTAAAAGTGACCCCATACTAAAAAGAAAATTATTTAAGTAATGCGTCCGTGTTTGGGTCACCGAAGTCCACATGTACATCAAATTTAAACATAATTTATAATTGGTCAAGTAGATCCAGAGAAACCTGGCTGTGACAGACGGATAGACAGACACCCGATTGATCTTATAAGGGTTCCGTTTTTTCGAATGTTAGGAACCCTAAAAATCGTATAAATTAACCTTTCTATCACATTTATCCGTTTATTTTATATTCTTAGGATATTTATAATAACTGTTCTTTTGTGTCTTGTGTTATTCTTATTGTGCTAACTGAACTATTTTTGTTGTGTTTTATTCGAATGAAGAGTAATTCAATCAAGTTTTAAAACTCAATTGATTCATTCTTTTTCAACCCATCACGAAAACCATTAACATAACTCTTGTTTTGCCCACAGGTCCTCAGCCGCACACAAACATTTTCCCAAAAATAATTGCCGCACGAAAATTGATTACAAACTCTGTGAAACAATAAGCCAAGTTGAAACTAAATGGGCAATAAGGTGTACGCTCGACAAGTCGGTATCCCAGCCCTATTCTATCGATGTAACGGACGTTGATTAATATGACCACCCTACCTTGAAGGCTGTCTGTGTCTAATTAGGGCAGATAACCTTATCATTACAAGTTAGGGAACCGACAGGGGATTGTATTAATGAGTGAGTTTAACGCGCTTGTTGTCATAGTTTGTGGGGATGATATTGAGTTTTGTCAGAATATGGAACGTTGATGATGATGACCTTTTGAGTAGTGAGAAGATTTACTGTGATAGGTTACGAGAGAATATTATGGAAGAATTTAAATACTTTGTGACAGATTGATAACTAACCTTTAAATAGTCTGTTTAGTAGTTTGAAGTTACACTTAACCATCGTCCTATTGCCCTTACCTCAATTTATTTGAAAAAGGCTCGTCATGTGTTCATGTTAATTTCTCGTAATCCTAATTAGAGTCTTAGCCATATAATGCTTTATCTGTTCAAAGTTAGAGTAAACAGGCTATTTCTGGGTAAGGTCGCTCCATCGTAGACTTTGTTTAGGTCATCTCTGACCTAGACTGTCAAGAACAATCACATCACAAAAAATAAACTTAAGAAAACGTAGGCCTACTATTATTTTCTCTTATTGATGATCGGCCATATTGATGCTCAAACCTTTCATTACGACATATTTCTCAATCCACACACCATCCACATTCCTCTACGTTATTGAAAGTAGGTAAAGAATATCCACCTTGTAGCTGGCATACCCATCAATTGAAGTTTTATTTGATGAACAGAAAACTTATCAAAGTAAACTGTAACAATGAAAGGCGTCAAGCAAATGAATTGATGCGACTGTAAGTTTTATTGATGTTTTGTATTTAAAATCGAAGCTGTCCCAGCTAAGGCCTGATACAAAGGAGCGATTTCCTCTCAACGACTTTGTCAAAGTCCATCGGTTCCCTATTATTCAGCTCAGTGCACATACGTCTTAACACACTTATCCTGTATTAATACCTGTCCAGTGGTTTGGTTTATACCTTTCTTATACTAAGTGGTGACAGTAGTCTGGGAACATCGGTGAGATCCGGTGAATTTTGAGTTTTTTTTTGTGTTTGAATTGTATTTGACACACGGTTACAAAATATACCTTTCTGCACGGAATCAAAATACAGTTTTTTTTTTACTTGATGTGTGTTTACTAGAGTCTAGGTCAGGGATGACAGAGACAAAGTCTACGAAGGAGCGAGCTTACCCAGAAGGAGCCTGTTCATTCTAACTATGAAAAGATTAGGGTTGTTTTTCCCACTCCTCTGCTGTTCTTTTCTGATTAATTTAATTTTTATCCGACTTCCCAAAAAGGAGGAGGTTATCAATTTGGTTGTATGTTTTTTTTTATGTTTGTTACCTCATTACTCCGACAATTATGAACCGATTTGAAAAATTCTTGTTTTATCTGAAAGGATATACTTGCAAATTGGTCCCATTTAAATTTTATGAAAATCGGTTACGAACTTTGGATTTTAAATCGAAATAGCTGGTATTCGTCTACTTAGATGATAGTTTTATGTCATCCAAGTAATCGAAATTGCTTATTTTGCTTTTCTACGATTTTGCAGTGGTGTTGTTAGGTACCACTAAAAAGTGAAAAATAAAAAACTTTTTACAAAAAAATAATAATTTCGGAAGTCGGTGTCAAAATACGAAGAAACTAACAAAAACACCGACTTCCGAAGTTAAAGTTATTTTTTACTTTGTAGTGTTTTTTTTTTTTTTAGTCGGTTGTATTTTTTTAACTTAAAAAGACGAAGACTTTCCAAAAAGGAGGAGGTTCTCAATTCGGATGTTTGTATTTTTTTTTTTTTATGTTCGTTCGGGCATAACTCCGTCGCTTGCCAACCGATTTTAAAAATGATTTTTTTGTTAGAAAGGGAATACTTCCCAAATGGTCCCATGATAAGGAAACCAGGATCTGATGATGGCATCCCAGAGAAGTCGAGGGGAACTTTCGAAAATCGTATGGGCAACTAGTGCGTTTGTATTTTGCTTTTCTGCATTTTGCAGTGGTGTTGTTAGGTGTGGGGTACCACTAAAAAGTGAAAAATAAAAAAAACTTTTTACAAAAAAATACAACCGACTTCAAAAAAAAAACACTACAAAGTAAAAAATAACTTTAATTTCGGAAGTCGGTGTCAAAAACGAACAAATTAACCAAAACACCGAGTTCCGAAATTAAAGTTATTTTTTACTTTGTAGTGTTTTTTTTTGGAAGTCGGTTGTATTTTTTGTAAAAAGTTTTTTTGTAAAAAGTTTTTGGTATACAAGAAAGTTACAGCTTTTACGGCACTCCTCGAGCTTCACTGACTCGACTCTTTTCTTGTGGTCGCCTCTATTGATTTTACCTCTCCGGAGTTGCAGTGATTAAAAATAGTCAGTGATTGGACACAATAAAATAAAAAAAATATACTATTTATAAGCAATTCACTTATACATTATATTTACATAGGTAATAAAATTGTAAGGCTGGTACGTCTTTTATAGTATTTAAGTCGGCCGTTTGAATACTTAGAATAATTCACTCCTGAATCAATTCGTTAAAAAGATAAACGGAGAGAGGGAATTAGGAAAGCCAATAAGTTTAACAATCAGCTGGCTTTATTGTTGTTTTATGATTTGTTTTAAAATTCATTGCCCTGTAAAGTGTTTAAATACTCCGAGCTTTTTAATTACCTTTGTTAAATCTTACATTAATACTTTGATGCTGAGTGCTTGTTCACAGATTTGAACTATATAGAATTTATCTGGACGTAGATTGTATCTTGGGTCGGAAAAAAAACCGGCCAAGTGCGAGTCGGACTCTTTTACTATAACTAATTAAACATTTATTTTTTGTTATTTGTTGTTATAGTTGCAATATAAATACACACTCTAATACTCTACCTATTATGGTTCTTGAGATACAGCCCGCTGACAGACAGAGCCATAAAAAAGACACTCTATTCTGCTTGCGTAATTTATACAGAGTGCAGCAGCAGGTGCTGTCATATTATAAAACTGCTTATACTTACGGAAAAAAACAATAGCATTGTCCCTACCCTACCCCAAAAAAAAAAACAAATTTGAATCAGCTAATGATAACTCCCATGATATGAAAACCCATATGTATTGCGAATTGAGTACAGAATTTTTGAGAAAAGTGGTTCAACGAGGAAAAAACAAAATTATTTAAGACTAGCTGATGCCCGCGGCTTCGCACGCTTGACAAATTAGTTACTAAAACCATCCTCGAGAACCCACTCTATCAATTAGTGAAAACAGCAACATGAAAATCGGTGCAGTAGTTTTTGAGTTTATCGCGAATAGACAGACAGACAGACAGACGCAGCACACAGAGGGGCCCAAAAGGGACAACGCTTGCCGGAGTAGCGGGACTATTCGAAAGTGATACCGCGGCTCCGGAACACAAATGGCAACGAAGGAACATGGATGGGTTTTAGTCAGTAAAAGTCTGACACTCCCTCCCGCTCCGCCCAGAGCGGGATAAGTCATTTGATGATTTCTTCCCAGCCCTAAAAAAAAGACATCAAATCAAAGCATATATTTCAAACTAGCTGACCCGTGCAACGTCGTCTGCGTAACATTTTTCATTACTGCTCCGCTCCTATTAGTCTTAGCGTGATAATATATAGCCAGCCTTCCTCGATAAATGGGCTATCTAACACTGAAAGAATTTTTTAAATCGGACCATAGTAGTTCCTGAGATTAGCGCGTTCAACCAAACAAACAAACTCTTCTGCTTTATAATATTATAATATTACTAGCTGACCCACGCAACTTCGTCAGCGTCACACTTTCCGTTATTTCTCCGCTCCTGTTTGTCTTAGCGTGATGATATATAGCCTATAACCTTCCTCGATAAATGGGCTATCAAACACTGAAAGAATTTTTCAAATCGAACCAGCAGTTCCTGAGATTAGCGCGTTCAACCAAACAAACAAACAAACAAACTCTTCTAGTATAGATTAAGTATAGATTAACTATTTGCAGGCACTTTTGAATTACCAATGTTGGTCAGTGAAAACCATGAAACTATTTACACGTTCCAAAGCGTAGATCTCTATAGAGAAGAACGTGCAAGAAACTCCACGGACACTCTTTTTAATCATGTTTTACAAAATAGTCGTAACATATTGCACTTCATCCAAAAAATTATATATTACTTTGTTTCTTCATCTATTTTTTCTTTACACAAAAATAGATGAAGAAACGAGAAAGAAGAAACTAGAAAGAGTATTGTATATTTAATATGTGGGTATTACGTCTGAAGTGGTGTTTTGAAGAACGAGCCACACAGGGTTGAGTGGACCTGTAAATATATATATCCAAGTGTATAAAAACGGAGAATGGCCGGAATGGACAATTTAGGATAAGGTACAGCTAATGTGCTGTCTGTAACTTAATCGTTATGCAAGCTATTCTGAATAAATTATAGCACTTTTAAGCGATTTTTATGTTTTTTTTTGCTATTAACCCAAAATGGCTTATAAAGGTAATTCTGAAATGTTATAAACCCCAGTTTCATGTTTATATTTATTCACCTTAACGGATTAAGCATTTCAGGACAATTTTGTGCTTTATTCAATTATCTGAGCCCTCGTTTGTCTTTGCAGAGAACCGTATGTAGTCTCAACCACAGAACACAGAAAATGCTAGAGACGAGAAATTGTCAAAACATGCCATACAAACCCAGGTTGTGAGTGTGTATCATCGTTTATCTATGGAGGGTATGCAGAACAGGCTGTAAAGTTCTGCAATTCTTCATTGAAAAGGGAGGATTCTCTGATGAATATATTCAAATTGCATGGATTCTCCAATGTCACGATGCAGAATTTCGTTCTGTAGGTCGTTGGCAGTTTTTTTTTGTTGCGGTTTTTTCCCCGATATTGTAGTCGGAGGCTTATTGTTTCTATTTGGTTTGTTTATTATCTTATGGTGTTTAAGTTAATTCTTTAAAAGTTGTTGTTTAATATTTCCGTTTCATTGTTTCAATGGTTTTTTTTTTTAATATTTCTATGGTTTGTAGAGCTTTAAGATCGTTGGCAGTTGTCCAACAGTCACAACATCTATCTGGTTGTAGGATCCTCCCTATTCAATAGACATTTGTGTTTGACTTGCCACCTTACGCTAGGCTTGGCTAGGAAAATGAAGGGATGTATCCTCACGCACCGCCTCACTACGTGGCACATCTTCGTGAAAAGCAATAATGACGCGTTTAGTTGGGACCAGCGCGTTCCAAGCTCTGTAAGTCTCACCAAAGATAAGGTCTGCTGATTTGCATAAAACAATTATTAATTATATCTCATGGGACGCTACCATTACGCTAGAATACCAAACATAGGTACTATATTGCATACGATTGTTATGCAAATTTTATTAATTAAGGTGACATATTCATAGTTAAGTTATGCCATTTTGACTGAGACTTGGGTTCAGTCGTGTTCAATTTGTGAATATGTTAGGTGTTTTACCATATGAGTGAATAGTTGAAAATAGTTGTAGATGTCACCAGGGTAGAACAACCACTGTAAGATTATAATAAATCGCGTAAAATTGTAAACTTTGTTTAACAGTAAAACGGGAACGAAACACATAAGAGGATGGGATCTATCAGAACTTGTATAAAAAAAATATAAAAAAACCTTTTACCTATTGTTACTATATAAAATACTAGCTTCTGCACGCGTTTTTGTCCGCGTGGTAGTTAGAAGCTATCGCAAGAGATAATATTCTATGTATTATAAGTATTCAAAGTTCTAATCCAGGAATTGCATGATGTAGGTGAAACATTTTGGTTGGCAAACACACCCGTTATTCGAATTTTTGTTTTCTCAATTTTTATTATTTTTGTTATGTCCTTAATAGGTAGGTATTTAACAGACAGCCCCAGGGTGAATTATAACTAAGCATTAGAAAATAAAGCTAGTTATGTGCTGTGCAATGTTTTAGACATTTTGTGTAAAGATTTATGCAAAGTTACATCATATACGACGCTTACACTACCAAAACCTTGTACCTATTACTCACCCAATCTCCTCCCCAAACTGAAAGACCGCAATCCTCAGTCAAACGAATTTATCACTTTACTATTTTTACATTAATTTTCATTATGAATGCCAACTAGAATCCACGAAATTAATATTCAGCCGAAATATGGACAGTTCAATTTTAAACTCTTTCAACTTTGCCCATTATTCATAAACCTCCATGTTTCAAACTCGGCGTGTCAGTGTTCCATACAAAAAGTTCTACGGAAAATACCCGCTATGTAATAAGAGAATTGTAAAATGAATGATGAAAAACCGTATCAAATAGTTTTTTTCTGTTTGCAGTTGCAGCGATGTGCATTTAACGAGTCCTTTTTGTCGACCAATTTTATTAGTTTCGAAAGCGATGTGAAATAGTTCTGTACTTTTTCGATAACCTGAAAAAAATATTTGAGAGCCAATATCCATATTTAAAAACGTTCCGAATCTAATATTTATTTTTTATCAATTTACTACATAATTATATACATACAATGAAATAATAAAAAAAAAAACTCTTAACAAAATAAAAATAAAACTAACATATTATGGCGTCGAAAAATTCGTACGCATCGCTAGCCACTAGTACTGTGCCAAAATGCTGGCAGCATTGCCACGTTGTATGGCAATGCTTATCCTTTGGCCGAGGCAAAAGCCAGCCCTTGGGTCACGCGAAGTGTCAACTAAGCGTCTTGACAGCCCTTTAAACAAGTTATGGGCACTTGGACCCGAGAGTTTCAACCCCAAACGGCTGGAAATATAATTTCCGACGAGGTTATTATTTCCGCCGCTTGAGAATCTAATTGCAGATTTAGCGTCAATTTTTTAGAAAGGCCGCATTCCAATTTCAATTTCAATCTGTCAAAAATACTTTCAACACTAACTGATCCGCGCAACTTCGTCTGCGTCACATTTTCCATGAATGCTCCGCTTCTATTTGTATTAGTCTATAGCCTTCCTCAATAAATGGGCTATCTCACACTGAAAGAATTCAAATTGGACCAGTAGTTCCTGAGATTAGCGCGTTCAAACAAACAAACTCTTCAGCTTTATAATATTAAGTATAGATAATATATTTTTAATAATTTTTGGACACTGATGGTCTCTGAAATGAAAAGATTAAAACAGAAAATGGTCTAACTCTTCACCTCGTGTTGTATCATAGTTATAGAAGTTATTATTTACCACCTGATCAATTAATAATAATCCCAATGGCGTACCTGTATCAGAAACATACATTAGAATCCTTGCACTGTGCCTAATCTAAGGGATTACCGGCGCACGCAATATGTTAACGAGGATCAACCAATTACAAGCAATTGAACTATCGAAATCCAATTACATAATTATGGTAATCTGTATGAAAAATGTCATTGGTATAGCGATCTGATAGGTTTATGTTAGCTTTATAACATACATAGACTACTTGAAGCTTACATTAGGTATAACAAAGTAAATACATAGGTATCATTTTAAAATGACACTATTTCAAATGCAGTAGAAGTTTCTTCAAACCGCTGACAGTTCTTTGACGTGTCCAGTTTTGATAGCGTACCTACAAACGCAACGTCGCGGAGTTACTTGTATGACGCTTGTCTCATCTCGAGACGATATCGAAAATGTATGTGTGTTTTTTGACACATTGTGATTACACAAATTTTGGGTAAATTATTGACTTTCCCGAATATGAAAACGCTACCAGAAGTAAATGACCTAAATATAGTCATTTACAGCTATGACGTCACAATATGGCGCTAAGTTTAAAAAAAAGACCTGAAAATTGCGTTCTGTTTCCTCTACTGCTAAGAACATTGTTTTTATAAGACAAGCTTGCTCCAAGATACACATCCTATAGTATGTCGCCCTTGATCTTAGAACGACAAAGAATCGATTTCTATAGAGCCTTTGTTTTTTAGGAGGGCCTATACAAACTGGTAACCTTCGGTAAAAGAAGACGGCAACTTGGTTTTGTAGGGTGTAAGTCAATGCAAGAAGGAAATCAATAGCTTCCGGTGTTCCAAAATTACACCTACTATTGTTGCTGCACTTGGTAAACCCGTCAAGACCGCCTCTATTTATACAGGATTGATCAGATTAATTGAACGCAAATCCAGAAAAGGTGTCATTGTACTCAATAATAATTGACCAGCTTCGCGAAACTTTCGAAATCGCCAAAAAATCAATCGCTCTATTCATTTATGTTTTCATAAATCGAGAAAATGTACCTACTTTGTGAACACTTTTTCTATGCTGGTTTTGCGTTTAGTTTTACACTTTTCGTATCAAACTCCGCAACGTTGCAACGATGTTAAACTGAATTATTTCTGTCATGTAAATTGACTAGGTATACTATGTATTTCTGATGCAGCTACTTTGATTTGCAGTATATAGCTCCTCAGCTATACAGAGATATCCCTATATAGGCCGTTTACCTATTTATAATTTTTGCATCTCAATGAAGTAATAAGTGCATTCTTATCTATATCTGCCAAAATATCTGCACAGCGACTGCAATATGAAGGAGAACGTAGCTTAGAAATAAGTAAAATTGGCTGTAAAATTAAGACTCATCTGCCTAGCCTTTTCCCAACTATATTGGGGTCGGCTTCCAGTCAAACCGGATTCAGCTGAATACCAATATTTTACGTGGAGCGGCTGCCTACTAGACCTCCACAACCCATTAACTGGGTTACACGGCACTCCTTGGCAAGACTGGTGTCAGATTTTCTGGCTTCTGACTATCCGTAACGACTGCCAAAGATTTCCGAATGACAGCCGAGACCAACAGCTTAACGTGCTTTCCGAGGCACAGAGGAAACTCGGTATGTTAAGATGGTCACCCGTCCACAGACCAACCTCGGCAAGCGTTGCTTAGCCTTTCTATTTCGTGGAAGGTACGTTGATAAGTGTAGAAAGCTTATTTGATAAGAACATCTATAACTAACCTAGATGTGTCTACATTAATTAGTGTGCCCCTTGTCTTCAGTATTATAATAAAGGAGATCTGATGTCTGTTAGGAAGCCTGATAAAGGATTTACTTGGCCAAGATGCCTAGGCCAGGAACCTTTGGAATGGATACCAATTAGCGCAATCAACAAACCTAATCGTCAACTCCATAAAATTTGAAGGTGGGCAAATAAGATTGTACTTTTAAAAATCGTTTTGAGCAATCCTTCTTAATTTATTTTTTATGGGTTTCAGTTCTGAAATAAATTTTCAAATTCAAATTCAAATTCAAAATTCTTTATTGCGAACTAAGTGTAGGTACAGGAGAGATGTTAACAGTATATATGCATGTTCTTAGAACTTAGTTGCCTGTGTGTGTGTGTTGCCTTCAAGCTCTTGAAAACATGAAAAAATATAACTATAGCTTTACATCAGTTTGACATAAAAGCAAACAGTCTGTCTATCTGTATTAAATACTGTACTGTACGTAATTGCTAAATCTCCTACTAAGATACACCATAGCAGGCTACTTGATTGAGGTCAACATTATTCAGCTTGGGTTTTCACGTTTCAGTAACAAATATTCATTCATTAAGCGCGACGAGGTGTAAATGTCAGTTACACTAGATATAGTGTCCATTTTACTCCGTTAATGTCGTCACATTTATAAAGAGATTATTTTAAATAGAATTTAACAAGTGAACTTAAAACAAGAACGATAACGCTTAATAACAATTGCCAAACAATCCGTTAACGGCTACTTAAAGGTGTCCATAATCTCGAAACTTGAACATTGAAGATAGAGAATATCTGAAACAAAGCTCGTAATCAGCTTAGCGCAAGTACTATTGGACTTATCTTCACGGCAGCGGTTGCCTGTCCACAGGGATCGTCAAATATTTCAGATTTTCAGATTCAGTACCATCCAGTCTCCACTGGAACGTTGCGGGGGTAGGACGTCTGCGTGGGCCGGTGCGTCGCTCACACTCGGCTCGAAAAATAATCTTGATTTCGAAATTCAAAGTTTGTCACTGACTATTATATATGATCATAGACAGTTACTACATGTGAATTAGTTTTGGAGTGGACTGGAAACTTTTTCTTTATTTTTTTTTAGGTCGAAATTTTAGTGTTGCTAAAGTGTTGGTGGTTTCGAGTTAATGAATGTTGTCGATATTGACAGATGAACGTGGTAAGTGGCAATACCGAATCACACATGGATTTGTAAAGGATCTGAAAATCAATTAACAGTTTTCAATTTTTGCAATCACTGTACCTATTCTTACTATTTTCGTTAAGCCTTAGCGAAACTAGGTTTAAGGGTTCACGCCCTTTGCAGTGCTTTAGAAAACGGCTTAACACACTCTTCAAAAAATAGAGCGAGAAAATGTGGAACTTGGAAAACTGAATTGCGACATCAAAATTGTACAATTCGTGTTTCGTTCAGGAGAGATAACGTAATAAAACTTTCGTCCAAGTTCGACCGAAGGGTTCTGTTCGCTTGAGTGATTCGTCAACGTTACAAAGTGGATTCTGAGATTGACAGAGGACTGAATTTTCCGACCAATTTTTCATTTTAATCACAATGGAGTCGTAGTTAGCGCAGCTTTTAATTCAGTTTTTTATTCAATCTTGACTCGAGTAATCAAATTTTGAACCTTGTTCCGTTTGTAGATTGTAAAATTTCAGGATTCGATGGAGATGACTTTGATCGTGTTTTTTTGAATTCGTAATTTATTAGTATTCGTTAACTGGGTAGATTTTGTGCTGAATTATAGAGTCGAAGAGGTATTGGTTGTATTAAAATACCTATTAATTTTCTGAATGATTTAAAAATAGATATCTGTATGCCAATTCTAGTAATTTTCACATTCGCATCGCATTCGCATCTCAATCGCAAACTGTCAAAAATGAATGAAAATTAAGGCTTTTTTGACAGTTTGCGATTGACATGCGAATGTGAAAGTTAGTACAATTGGCTCTCTGGTATTAAACTACCACCAGATAGATTTGAAGCTGAAACTAAAATAAATGGGGAAAGCCTATGCGCATCATGACTTTACTGTATCTTATACGAGTATTTCGCTGGTTTCGTTAAAATCTGACGCCTTCCTTTAAAATTTTTACCAACAAAATTAATTCGATAGAATCGAAGATAGCCAAGAAGCGAGAAATCTATAAATGATTCCATAACTTCGTTACATCAACACTTTGATATTTCTTACTCCCTAATAATTGGTTTAACTTTTCTTTGGCGTTTGCCACTCCCGGTGAAAGGTTCCCCCTTAAAGCAATTTACTTTAGGAACCGAAATATCACGAAATATTTTTGAAGACAATGGCTGAGTTACACTTGAGACCCGTTTTATTGCTACTCTCTTGGAAATCATTCTTGTCAGATATTATTGTATTTTTGTATGTCTGTTAAGTAAAACAATGCGGAGTGAAATGTATACCAATGAATACGTATAAGTGGCGAGCCCAACGGGATATTAAATTCAGTCTTTTGTTTATTTTGTCTGCTTACTTCAAAATATATGGACCAAGAGCTACTGAACCCTCCGAATAACGGTGTGTCTTTAAGGCTAGAAATTTTTGTAGTGATGAGTCACAGCATGCTAAGTACGGTAACCATTGCCTGGCGCGCATCGGCCCTGCACGTGATCCACCCAATACCCTTGAATGTGTAAATAAAATCCAAAAAAAAACTTGCTCCTGTAAGTTTGTAATTTTTATATGATTATGTTTATTAATTGAGAAGTTCAAAAAAATATTGACATGCGTTTTGAATCAGCACAAGTGCCTGACAGGTGGACCGAAAGTGTTAAATATATAAATATGTGTATTACATGGCTGATAGTCGATTTCCCTATTTACTCGGGATAAATACTCTTGAGATACCATTTTATTCATACTAACTAATTAAACTCACATTCTTGAGTTTCAAACATTCCAATCCGAATAATAAATTATGTTACATACTGAGGTTACATTGACTGAAGTGCTCCGATGGGATCCTCAAAATTGCTTGATTCGTTAATTAAATGTGGTTCAACATTAAAGTACCTACCTACTGCATTGACGTAGCAATAATTTGGTTGCTAAACTGTCCTTACACTTTATAAGTAGTTTCACCATTTTGAAGGAAATAGTGTGAGTGTCAAAATGTCATACAAAACCGCGTGTCTACATGTTTCGAAATGTTCAGTCAGTGCAAGGTGTTGGCACAAAAAGTCAAAACTGTGTGGATAGTGGCACTAAACGTCATAATACCAAAGAGTTGATAAGTGAGTTTGGGGGGCCGAGTCACCCGCGTCCGTAGGAGAATACCCTTCAGCGAATCCCTACACGTGGTCCCCGGGTGGTGCTAAACAGGTGACACTAACCGCCTCCGTGGTCTAGTGGTTATACCACCTGATTCAGACCCAGAGGTCCCGGGTTCGATTCCCAGCGGGGGCAAATTTTTTGCTCGGTTTGGTTGGTGGTAGGACTTGTTCTAAGTCCGCCTGGCAAGCTACCACCATCATGTCTAAGTCTGTCGCCATAACAACAATGTTAACAGCATTGTTGTGTTCCGGCAGTTAGAGGTATGATAGCCAGTTCCTCTGTGTAAGAGGATTCCGGGTGAAACTCGCTTCCATCTTCGGCCTAATTATCACTTTCCATCAGGTGAGATTTGGGCCAAGAGTTTCCCCGTTTCGCATAAAAAAAAAAAAAGTGAACCGAGTTGTTCCTAAAATACCTACTTCACTGCAGAAATTGTACGGTGGCTTTTAATGCTAAAACTTTTGCACAAGGGGATTCTTCTTTAAAAAGGTGCATTATTATGATGGTAGCAAGTGTAAAATTTTTAACGTTTTATTTTTCAATTGTATCTATCTCAAGAGCGCTTACTAGGGGCTAAGGTTCCTTGTCTCTGGCTCGCTAACTATTGAACAATGAAAACATTAACTTTAGCTACCTCAAATTAATGTACATACGGCACAGTATTAGTGTTTAGGTAAGAGCGTGAGTATGTACAACATACGGTAACGCACCTTATCTTGGAAATGAATGAAACGATTTAGACAAAAATGAATAACAAATGAAAATATTTTTCAAATTTTTGTAGAAAACTTAAATTCGCTCTTTCCGAATCTCTGAATATCTTCCAAAAAAAATTCAACTATATTTTTAGACTTAGGTTTTTTACATTTATTATTGACTTAAGATTTACTTACATAATATATTATGTGTCTCGTTTTATTGAAATTGAATAACCGATTTCCACGAATAAGAACTTTAAAGATTATATGAAGTAACGTGACGTCTCGGGTGACATTGCCCTAGCCTAGAAGAACGATACATGTCCTGAGGTTCAAAACAAAGTAACTTTCTATCAGCGATACGATTGTCGAAATGTCAAAATATAAGGGATTGATCACGTTAATCGGTTGTCAATTCCATTCATTTTTGACGTTTTGACAATGGCCTTCGCCGCGCGAGTCTCTAGGCATTAACGAAAGCGGGTTCGGAATGACATTCTATTAGCGATTAAGATTGTCAAAACCAGAATGTTACTGACAACGACCACGTGAAATTTTGCGGAGTTTTCCATACCTTGAAAGCCGTCATCCGACGGCTTTGAATTTGGATGACAATTTGATTAATGTTACAACTATTAGTATTAGGTAATGGAATTCATGTTGATTTACCATAACAATATTATCCAATTATAACGTTGGAACTTATGGCAAATCATTAAATTATGCCAAATATTAGATACATAGATCAATTACAATATTTGTATGTATATAAATGAATTGCTGTTAGTTAATCTCGCTAAAACTCGAGAACGGTTGGGCCGCGTTGAATCATTCTTTTTTGTTTAGTTCGCCAGAATACAGGGAAGGCTCAAAAGCAAAAAGAAGGGTAGGCAGGGTAGCCAGTTGACGGGAGCGAAGCCGCGGGGTACAGCTAGTCTATATCTACACTGATATTATAAAGAGGAAAGATTTGTTTGTTTGATTTGAATAGGTTCCAAAACTGCTGGACCGATTTGGATGAAGTTTTGTACAAAGATAGTTTGAGACCCAAGGAAGGACATAGGATAGGATATTTTTATCCCGATAATCCCACGGGAACGGGAACTGTGCGGGTAAAACGGGAGCGAAGCCGCGGGGGACAGCTAGTCTATGATAAATTAATCAATTGAATTTCCTAAGACAGTTTGAACGGAAGCAATTAATTTATTTTAATTCTGGAACTAAATGTAGCGATGAAGGATTAATATTATGAAAATAAGTTAGAAATCGGCACGTTATTTATTCAAGTATCATAGTCGTTGTGTTTATTCATAGAGGTTTGAAACCCGAAAAGTTTAGTGCGGTAAGTCGAAGCCGTAGATTGTATCGTATTAATTAATTACTAATCCGTACAGTCAGTCTAAAATCGGAACTTAGAAATTAAGGCGCGTCCCCGAGCAAAACGCAGCGCTAGCCGTTTTTTGTGCAGTTTTTTGGAGCTATCTACTCTTTATCCAAAAGAAATATCAACTAATAAAAAATACATTGAATTTCTACATTATCTTGGCTTCAAAATGGTAGATTTTATTTTTTATTATTAAGTATAATGTTTAAGTAATCTCCTAACAACGAAACCACAGAAATGAGAAAAAATTACTGAAAACATGCATCTTCTCGAAAACTAACGATTATTTTGATTTTGCACTTACACTATTGGATAGGCAATTTAATTATGAACATTTTGGTAGAAGTATTTTTTTCAAACGACCAAAATTAGATTTTATAAGTAACGATTTTATTCAACATTCTGAGCGTATTCGCTACTGTATCTCTTGCGCTGTTATTGAGGGAAAAAATGCTCAAGGTTATTTGCTCAGGGTACCGCCTTAAGCGAAAGCCTTGAAATTAGGCGAAAGACGAATTAAACACTATATTATCGTAACTATTTAGGTATGTATATCTTACTTTCCAAGAAATCGTAAGCAGGGTTGAATAATTAATAAAATCTAATCAAATTCGGGTAATTCGAGATTTGCCTTTTGATTAAATATTTAGCAATCGTATCCATTATCCAAGCCTGTGCAAATCGGAATATTTTAAAAAATAAATAAAGTATCTGTGAATATTGAAACAATAAATACATTTCTCAATTAAAACTCGGCACAGCGGAAATTTTGTGTGAGGGAACAATTTGAATTTGGAGCTCGCGACTTGTGTGGCTAGATGAAAAAAAAAAAAAAATGAGACAATAAAAAGGCTGGCAACAAATCACGGCGAAGGATGCGTAAACATTGTTCGTGGGGCTGAACAATGTTCTTGTGAACTATTAGGAGAATTAACCACAGAGTTACCGATGTCGGTTGTTCGTTTAACGTAAACGAGCGCTTTTTGTTGGACAGTTTCCATGCTGATATGGGTTTGGAAAATAAAATGGAGTGCTCGTTTGTTTTAGGGGTGAAGCATCATCGGATTTTTTTTTGCGAAGTTGTTGAATTTTTTGAATTTATGGGTAGTAAAAATGGAGACTGTGTTTTCACTGCCTGTTTTCTGAACATAATGTTTTGTGATAGAAAAGTCTATTTTAGTCATTTTAAATAGCTATTTTTAATGACTAAAATAGACTTTTCTTCGATCTAATATGGTGATGACACCCTTCAGCATCATTATAGTCAATGTTGCCAAAACACGTCCATTGCTGGACATAGGTCTTAAGGTGGCTCTAGTCGATATTTTTTCCATAGAAACTTCGGGAGGGTATTACTCCGCTGTTTGACAGAGTACATCAAAAGTTAAACATAATATCGTTTTGTCATATTATTAGTTTTGTCTGTATGGTAAACAGAATGGTAAAATAAAATGCCATTAAAAAGTTATGAGCCACCAAAGTTTCGTTTTTCTTGCCAATTTTAACGCATCTTTGGGCGCAAATAAGTAATAAACACAATGTAAAATCTTTAAAACTAAGTCGGTACCGACAAAGCTCAATTATCGAAGAATTCAATAACTTTTATTTTTAATCGATTTATGCAGTAGGTTTTTCATAAAACTCGATTTACGAAAGGCCTTCTCATATTTTTTTACGCGCGCGTTTTACTATGAATTATCGTGCCTCTCACTGAATAATGTTCCCCCCGGTGCGGTGCGGGGGGACAATGCTCACGCACACGTGCGTACTCAAGTTACGACTGTGTCTGCTGCGGTGTGCTGTGGCCTGTGGCCTATGTCGTTCATACGTTACATACGTAGGTAGACTATACTTGCGCTCTAATTTATATTGACTCATTGGCTTAATTTTTGGATTTCAACATTATATTTTATATCTGTTTGACTTCGCACTGAAGTTTGGACTCCGTATTTGCGTTTGAAATTGTTATTGTTGCTTTGAGTGGACGCTGCATAAGTACGTGACATTGTTTTGAATCATTGAAAAAGTTTTAAAAACCACATATTATAAACAATGGGTAGAAAAGTCATAATTTGGCGTCGTGACCGAGTCTTCAACACCGCGTCGCTGCCCGCGCCCGCTGCCGGCTGCAGTGTAAAATCATCGCGGCGGGATGCTATCGCGCAATGAATTTTCAACTCTCGATGTTGAAACCAATGATACCATTGTACACTTGTTTTTATAAACGTTTTTCCTGTACTTGTTATGAGGTGTACAATAAAGTATATAATCAATAAATAAATAAAATAAATATAATTATAAGTTGAAACGGTGTCTTTTTTTGACGCGTTGTGATTAACTCTGCTGAGTGCTGGGTTCTCAACGCTCGGCTGAACGGAATATTTTTACGTCCGTGCGTATGGTGGCTAAGCGTTCTTACAATCGAGCGACATGACGCCGCCGTGCCACCGCCGCGCCGCCGCATCACGCGTCTACGACAGGGACAACTGCACACGTCGTTGGTGGTCGTTGAAGCGCCGTCGACAGCCAACGACAAAGGTTGCCCTTGCCGGCCGCCAGCGGCAACGTGTCGCTCGTTTAATTGAGTACCTAGGTAGCAGGTAGCGAAATCCAAAGTTCAAGCCAGGGTCAATGTAATGTTTGTTACTGGGTTCATTCTATTTGCTTTCAAAATAGTTTCTTGCAATTGACAAACCTAATTTTGTGTTCGTAGGTACTTTTGCGGCGGACAAGACTTTTTTATGGATGGAAAACCAAATAACTGCTCCCGCTTTGGGCGAAGCAGAAGGGAGTGTCAGACTCTTCTTGACTAAAACCCATCCGTGTTCCTCCTAATGCCCTCTGCGTACCGTACTTACCAGGGCCGCGGTAACTCTTTCGAACAAATTCTGCATCATCATAGTTTACATAGCTCTCTGCCTAATAGGTACCTACTGTTATATTAACGTAGGTAGGTACTTACCTACAAGCAAAGATGCCATAAAACCAAACCGTTGGCGTCGTAGACACTAAAATTTTAACGTTAGGTGGGTAGGTATTTAGGAGCTAAGTAAACAATCTATAAGTGTCACTTGTCTGATAATTTAAAGCAATCTAATAATGAATGCAAATCTAAACACGTCTGTGTCAACCAAGAGGGGTAACTAAAATAGAAAACCGACCAAGTGCAAGTCGAAATATTATAATATAAGCAAAAGTTGTGGATTACGATTTATGACGTACCTATTAAAAAAAACTCCTTACTAGATCTCGTTCGAACCAATTTTCGCTGGTAGTTTACATGGTAATTACATCATATATTTTTTTAGTGTTATCATTCTCTTATTTTAGAAGTTACAGGGGACACACACATTGTAAATAACAGCTCTAGACATTTAAGTTAGACGTAAATAATAGCTAGTTATTTAGGTAGATTAAGTCCTTTGTTTACTTTTGCCATATTCTTTGTTATACCTAATTTTCTTACCTATTTATCTTTTATACGTTCTTTAATATTAACTTAGAAGTCTAATAAAGACCAATTTCCATTATTGTGTTGACTAAAAACGCTAATTAGTTACAAGTTCCTACTTTATATGTAAACTCAATGCTAATCGTTATGAGACAATAAAATCTCAACTAGGAACATACTTAAAAATGTACAATAAGATTCTTATTGGAATCGTTACTAGATTTAAGCATTCCATGTACCTAATTCTAAGAAATTGATCAAATATATAAGCTGCCTATTCGTCCACACTGAGCAGACACACACCACGCCGCTGACATGTGCGGCTACATTATAAATATGGGCGACGCGCTCGCTCAACGTTCATTCTATCGGCCAGCGCCGCCCACGTCACACGTCACACTTTCACCGCAGCAATTTTACGCAACAAAGTTATTTTATTTCTTGCCTCTACATCATCCTTTGGAGAAAAGTCGTAAAACGCATTGGGAGCTAGCTAACACTTCCAACAATGGTCCTTCGTCGTCGGATTTCCTGAATCAAGCCAGAAACAAGAAGATTTCCTGAATCAAGCCAGAAACAAGAAGATTTCCTGTGTCAAGCAAAGAAAACAGAAGAAATCAAGGCTGAACAGACAAGAATTTCAAGAAATCCAGTATTGCAAGAAAGAAACAAGTACGCGCGAGTTATTAGTGTGGTCTGCTTAGCCACACTAAGATACTTGGAAGCAATCATCATATACTTACCTACGTACGCGGCCACCTAACGGTGATAAACGGCCACAAGCGTACGGAAGCATAGTGGACGACCTGACGACTCCACGCACCCCACAGGTGTCACAGTCAGACCCCGCCGGTACGGTGTGGACCGCTTTGGAGCCACAGGTTGGCACGCAACGACGAGTGTTGGACTTTCCCACCACACTCTGATGCACCCATAAAGCGCCCGCATCCTCTGCCGGGAGGTTCCTACCCTTCCTTACCTTATCGTTCCCATTCCTGGTCCGACATCACCACGTTAGGAGCTCGGCCAGGCTGATAGGCAAGTTAGGTTCCAGAACAATTCTAGTAGAAAGTGAAAGTGAAGTGTTAATTTTAAGTTATAATTAGGCGTAGGGACCCCTCGTGCGCAATGGAAAACGCGCGAATGTTGCGCTCAGGCAAGTCGACGCCAGCCACAGACGCCACGCCGGCGTCGGGCCAAGCAGGCTCTACAGAAACAGAAACGTGGAGTAAGGGCACCGGCACAGAGGATGCGTCCGGTGACAGCAGCACACGTACAGATAGGGCCGATAGAATAGCCAGCGATATAAATCCGACAGCAGATTTAAATACTCAAGTCGTAAGTGCGCCGGGCACAGTTGTAAATGTCCCCGCGGACCGAGCGAGTAGTCGATTGTCAATATTAAAAGCCGAATTAGAGTTGCATAATTCCGAGTTAGCACAGGCTAGGGCGGCGTCCGCAGCTGCTTTAAGTCGTTTGGAGATAGCCAGAATAGAACTGGAAAGTTCAAACGGCGCGGAACCGCCTAATGTTGGAAAGTCTCGTGTTGAAGGTTGAATATCGGAGCAACACGTATTTCGTAGGCCGGCAATAGCAGACGAACCTCGAATCTCGGGACAGCCCATACGGCCTCCTGACGCGAGTAGGAGTGAACCACGCGTAGGCGAGAACACGTCGCGAAATGATAGAAACGACATGTCAATGCTAGCCAACGCGATAGTGCAGGCGGTTAACTCCAACAAATCTAGCGCATCGGTACCAAAGTATATCCATGAACTGCCCCATTTCGACGGGACAATAGCAGAGTGGATGTCATTTAAGGCGGTATATAATGACACGGAGGACATGTTTACAGACGTCCAAAACGTGGCCCGCCTTCGAAAAGCGCTGCGAGGCGCAGCCCGCGAAACGACTAGGGCATTATTGTTTACAGTATCGGATCCGTACGAAATAATAGATACGTTAGAACGACGGTATGGCAGACCAGAATTACTCGTCTTATCCGAACTAGAAAATATTAAACGTATGCCACGCATGTCCGACGATGGACGCAACTTATGTAGTTTCGCGAGCAAAGTTGCCAATACGGTAGCGGCAATCAAAACTCTCAAACAGCCGCAATACCTATATTCGCCCGAATTAGTAAATAGAATAGTAGACAAGCTAAGTATTATTCTTAAATATAAATGGTACGAGTTCAGGTCGGAGCACAGTGGCGCCCCCGAGCTCGAGCTATTATCGAGATTCCTAAACATCACGGCCGATCGATGTGGCGCCATGTTCGCATACGAAACAGCGCGGGAAGATCGTAAATTCAAGCAAAAACCGCGGGCAGTAAATACGACTCGTAAGAAGTTACATAACCGCGATCGCTCATACAGCGAAGATAGCGATAGTTCGTGTCAATCAGACACCGAAACTCGAAAGACGGTAGCCTCATTAAATAAACCGTCTACGAGAAAACAAGCGCCAAAGTCTCAAAAGTCGCGACCGCCTGTAGCACCGACGCAGTCGGTTAAATGTGTTCTATGTGCAGGTAGTCATGGCAACGCCGAGTGCGCCGACTTCATAAAATTAAACGTAAGTGATAGATGGGACACGGTCAAAAATAATAAACTATGTTTCCGATGCCTACGTGACTCGCACATAAAGGTATTTAAATGCAAGTATATACCGTGCGGGGTGAGCGGGTGTGAAGCTTCGCACCATAAGCTATTACACGGTGGCAGCAAAAGAGAAGACAAACCGGCTTCGTCGTCTCAATCTGCACGCGGGAACGTAAGCTCGATTAACCACATACATAAGTCGAATACCTACTTAAAGATAGTGCCAATCGAGGTAAGCGGACCGTTAGGTACCGTCACCACCCACGCCTTGTTAGATGAAGGCTCGACAATGACGTTGGTCGAACAGGAGGTGGCGGACGGTGTCATTCCTAGGGGACGCGGCCAGCTCTTATCTATAGAAGGAGTAGGGGGAAATCGAATCGACGAAACGGAATCGTGTCACGTTAAGTTATCTATTCGCGGCTTATATAATAGAAACATAGAGACTATGAACGCGCAAACTATAGGTAATTTAAATCTATCACCGCAAGAGGTAAGCAGCGATCTAACGCGCCAATGTAGTCATCTCGCCGACATAGAAGAGGAGCTATGTTACGAGTTAAGTAAACCTACCGTATTGATAGGCCAAGACAATTGGCATTTAATAACGTCTAGGCAGTTGCGCGTCGGCAATAAAAACCAACCCGTAGCTTCGTTGACTAAATTAGGATGGGTTCTGCATGGCCAGGATTCACGACCGCGTAATACCGTCGCAACTATAAACCACATGCGACCAGCTCAAGTTGACGACCCGGCCTTACAGCTGATAAGAGATTACTTCAGTATCGAGTCGTTAGGTATAGAGCCGCGAAAACCTAAGTCGGATCCAGACCAGCGCGCCCTAGATATCTTAAATAAAACATGTAAAAAGATGCCTAATAGCGATAGGTACGAAGCGGGTTTATTATGGCGCACAGACACTGAGATGATGCCAGATAACAAAAAACAAGCCCTCAGCCGTCTGCATTGTTTAGAGTCGAAACTAGACAAAAATGAAGACTTAAAAATTGAATATTCTAAACAGGTAAATAATTTAATAGAAGCGGGCTACGCCGAAAAAGTAGATTTCCCGGCCACATCGCCACGTAGTTGGTACTTACCCCATTTTTCCGTCGTGCACCCACAAAAGGGAAAAATACGTTTGGTGTTCGACGCAGCTGCAAAATATGGAGGCAAAAGTCTAAATGATGCACTCCTAGCAGGCCCAGACTTGTTGCAGTCGCTATTCGGCGTATTAGTAAGGTTTAGAGAAGGTCGAATCGCGGTAGTAGCCGATATAAAGGAGATGTTCCTACAGGTCAAAATAGCCAAGCAAGACCGCGACAGTCTGCGATTTTTATGGAGGGGTGAGGATAGAAGAGAGCCGCCACAAGAGTACCGAATGACGTCATTAATATTCGGGGCAGCGTCATCACCTTGTACCGCCATTTATGTTAAAAATAAAAACGCAGAAAGTCACAGTCGGCAATATCCTGAGGTCGCTCGAGCTACAGTACGTAACTTTTACATGGACGATTATCTAGGCGCCTTTGATAGCGAGAGTAAAGCGAAAGAAATAATAAACTCCCTAAATAAAGTCCATCTAGCAGCATCTTTTCAGTTACGCGGGTGGGCATCGAACGCGCCCGACGTAATCAGTGACGTCACAGATACGCGCAGTAGTGATACGACCACGCTAGGTAAAAGCGACACCGAGCGAACGTTAGGTCTTATATGGAATCACGCGCGCGATACGTTAGGCTTCAACGTCAACCTACGAAACACACCGGCTAGCGTCATACAAGGTGACACTTTACCTACCAAGCGGCAGGTAACTAGCGCTGTCATGTCAGTTTTCGACCCGCTAGGTTTAGTTTCACCGATTACGATGATAGGTAAATGTCTCATACAGGAAATATGGCGTAGCGGAATAGGTTGGGACGATCCCATAACTAGCGAACATCACGTGACGTGGCTATCGTTCATAAATAACTTACAGTTGCTAAAACAGTTAGAAATAGATCGGTACATACCTGCTACGCCCTCTAACGAGGGGGAGTTGCACATTTTTTGCGACGCCAGCGAAAAGGTCTACGCGACTGCAATCTATTTCGTCAGTACTAGGACAGATGGTAGCAAATCGTCTCGGTTAGTGGTAGGAAAGGCCAAAGTAGCCCCACTAAAACCTATTTCGATTCCCCGTCTAGAACTACAAGCCGCTGTATTAGGCAGCCGGTTAGCCGAATCGGTCAAGCGCGAGTCCGATTATAAAATAATAAAATGCCATTACTGGTCAGACTCAAAAACAGTACTAGCTTGGATTAAATCCGACCCGCGTACCTTTAAATCGTTTGTTGCGCATCGATTAGCCGAGATCGAAAGCTTAACTACGCCAGCAAACTGGCGTTGGGTGCCCAGCGCTGATAACGTCGCGGACGACGCGACCAAGGGCATTCCCGCCAATTTTAATGCCACACATAGGTGGTTTAGTGGACCCGAGTTCATACGATGCGACCCCTGTAAATGGCCGCAAGAGAAACGAGTCGTGACGCCGCCACCCCCTTCAGGGGAAGAACGACAAATAAAACAAGTTCACGTGACTATTAGGCATGACGTCAGTGATTACCTACCGAAAGTAGAACGTTTCTCAAAATACATTCGATTAGTCCGTGCTGCTGCTACTGTACTTCTCGCCGCTGAGGTATTCAAAGCCAAACTACTCAATAGAATTACGAGAATTGAACTCACACCAAACCACATGAAACTAGCCGAGTTATTGCTAGTAAGAAGAAGCCAATATAACTCGTTTGCCGAAGACATTGTGACGATTGAGGCTGGGCGACGACCACCGAAGAAGTCGCCGTTCTACAAGCTCTCCGTGAAGATCGACCGCAACGGGATCCTGTGCTTGGACAGCAGAGTAAAAGATGAGCAAAACATGCCAGTCCTACATGCCAAAGAAGGCTTTACACAGCTGTTGGTGCATCACACGCACGCAACCTTCAACCATGGCAACCATCAAACTGTCATGAATGAATTACGACAAAGATACTACATAATAGGACTGCGCAATGTTATACGCTACATATGCAACCAATGCCAATGGTGTCGGACCTACAAGGGAATCCCCTCAAAAATTCCCCTAGGCGACTTACCTACTGAAAGGCTGGCCCAAAATCAACCGCCATTCACAGCCACTGCGGTGGATTATTTTGGGCCCATGCACGCTACAGTCGGGCGAAGACGCGAGAAAAGGTGGGGCGCATTATATACATGCCTTACCACACGCGCAGTACATATGGAGATGGTCACATCACTCACGGCCTCTTCCATGATAATGAGCCTACGACGACTGATAGCACGCCGCGGCGCGCCAACTGTAATATACAGCGACAATGGAACGAACTTCGTCGGCGCTGAAAAAGAAATACAAGAAGCGATGCAAGGCAACGACCAAAGCTTAAAAGCCTTCGCATCCGAGAAAATGATCACGTGGAAGAAGATACCACCGGGCGCCCCGAGTATGGGCGGTGCCTGGGAACGCCTCGTCAGATCAATAAAGACAGCTTTAAAAGTTACCCTGAAAGAGAAATATCCCTCTGATGAAGTGCTACACACGTTGTTGCTAGAAGCCGAACAAGTGGTCAACTCAAGGCCACTGACGCCAGTGAATCCCAACCTTGATGAAGAAGCGTTGACTCCCAATCATTTCCTAATAGGACGCTCAAGCGGGATATCACCATTCGGCTCGTTCAAAGATACCACGATAGACGTACATACATGGAAAGCCACCCAGGCATTAGCTGATTCATTTTGGGGACGTTGGTCGGCGGAATACAAACCACTGCTGATGCCCCGACCCGGCTCCAACCCTGAACATAGAAACCTAAAAATCGGCGACATTGTCATGATAGTAGACAATACAATGCCTCGAGGAGTGTGGCCCAGAGGAGAGGTGACCCAAGTTTACCCCGGACCAGATGGACGTGTTCGAGTTACCGAAATCCGTACAGCCGCCGGATTAATTCGTCGCCCAGCCTCTCGTCTCATCGTGATAACAACGGACTAATCACCAAGTTATGGTGGTGCTTGCGCACGAGGGGGAGATTGTAAATAACAGCTCTAGACATTTAAGTTAGACGTAAATAATAGCTAGTTATTTAGGTAGATTAAGTCCTTTGTTTACTTTTGCCATATTCTTTGTTATACCTAATTTTCTTACCTATTTATCTTTTATACGTTCTTTAATATTAACTTAGAAGTCTAATAAAGACCAATTTCCATTATTGTGTTGACTAAAAACGCTAATTAGTTACAAGTTCCTACTTTATATGTAAACTCAATGCTAATCGTTATGAGACAATAAAATCTCAACTAGGAACATACTTAAAAATGTACAATAAGATTCTTATTGGAATCGTTACTAGATTTAAGCATTCCATGTACCTAATTCTAAGAAATTGATCAAATATATAAGCTGCCTATTCGTCCACACTGAGCAGACACACACCACGCCGCTGACATGTGCGGCTACATTATAAATATGGGCGACGCGCTCGCTCAACGTTCATTCTATCGGCCAGCGCCGCCCACGTCACACGTCACACTTTCACCGCAGCAATTTTACGCAACAAAGTTATTTTATTTCTTGCCTCTACATCATCCTTTGGAGAAAAGTCGTAAAACGCATTGGGAGCTAGCTAACACTTCCAACACACATATTTTACCACTTTGGAAGTGTCTCTCGCACAAACTATTCAGTTTAGAAAAAAATTATATTAGAAACCTCGATATCATTTTAGAACCCCTATCCATACTATACCGGCCTACAGGTTTAGGTAGGTAGTAAGTTCACAGAATACATCTACTTACCAAGTTTAGAGTTTTCGACAGCATAGTTCTTATAGTTTCGGAATAAAGTGGCTGTGACATACGGACGGACAGACAGACAGACATGACGAATCTGTAAGGGTTCCGTTTTTTGCCATTTGGCTACGGAACCCTAAAAATTAAGAAGACAGGTAGGTAAGTAAGTAATTTTGATAACAATTTATAGGATGGTACTTAGGTAGAACTAATTTCATTATTAGGTACTAGCGACCCGCCCCGGCTTCGCACGGGTGCAATGCTGATACTAAATACACTACAGAAAAACCGTGAGAAAAACTGTTACCAACCTACCTCGCGTATGAGCCGCGCGGGTACCTTACATAGATCTAACTAAACTCCCCTCCCGCACGCGCACCACCGCCTTGGTGACCGCCGCAACGGGCCGTGCAGCAGAAATCGTAATATTTTCATTTCGCCATAACTTCAAAACCAAACGTCCGATTTTAATCATTCAAAGACCAAATATGATCTACATAAACTGTACTTAGTGATGAAATACTTTAATTTGATAAGGATTAATAGCATGAGTAAAATAAACGTGATTAAATGTAGTCCAAAAAAAATCTAGATTTTTAAATAAAAAAATGGTTGTTGCGCCTCACTCGACATAGATAGGTATAGTATGTCGCGGACTTTTTTGTAGATATTTATAAGATCTACAATTAATTGGAACAATTTATGGTTGTATCTTTTATAGTTTAGGCAGCGTACGCAAAATAAGTAACTTTTCTGGTTGATTTTTACACCTTGTGTCCGAAAAACCCAAATATCTTACGGAACCCTATTTTTTTGCAAAATAAAATATAGCCTATGTTACTCGTGGATAATGTAGCTTTCGAATGGTGAAAGAATTTTTAAAATCGGCCAAGTAGTTTTTGAGCCTATTCATTACAATCAAACAAACAAACAAAGTTTTCCTCTTTATAATATTAGTGTAGATGTATCTAGTACTACGGACATAAACTGCGATGACTATTCAAGTAAGCATCTGTCGGTGGCGGCGTGGCGGCTGCATTACCACCAAGGAAAAACTAAACATAATAACAATAGAATAAGCAATCCATATTAGGTACCTATAGGGCCGTAGAGGTATAAAACTATAACACAGCGCCTACTATTTTTAGTAAGAGTTTTTAGGTAGGTAGTTGCTGATTTCTCGGCGAGCGTCGAGCGACTATGCGCAGCGGCGCGCGGTGGCGGTATGTGTGCATCGTGTAACTTCGATTTAGTTCGGAACGGTTCGGAACGATGTTTGTGTGCGTGCTGTTATACGGGACCCCGAAAACCAGGTTTTAAAAAAAACACTTTTGGATACACTAATGAAATAGTTTTAATTAGGGGTTTGACCTCGATACAAATTGGGCTAAACTAAATTGGAACTGGCAGACACAACGATATAGATACAGAGAGATGGTACCGGTTCAGCGATTGGAATGAGACTGAAGCGTCCCGGGAGCGGGATGCAGTGCTGTCTTTAAATTGATGACAATGCAATTCAGAGAAATCTAAGTAATCAATTAATACTGTAAATTAAGGGTTTTCTCTAGCATTGGGAAACCGTAACAGCCCCCCGATTTAGAGTAAACTACACCCTTCAAGGTGAAGTTTATGTTTAAGTAAATGAAATATGAGTTAGCCGATTCTAAGTGAAGGCCCCGTGTTAATGTTTGAGGGGTGAATGTCATCTAATTCCTGGTCATTATTTTCAGGAGTTCTATTTTCTCTGGATTTCATTATTCTCTTGTGTATGCCAGTTTTATACACCTTATAGATAATAAAGAATATAATAGAAATTATAATTACAATTGTAGTACCTGAATAATATTTTTGATACAAAACAATGTGTGGCTTTTCAATTATATTGTTGAGGCTTTTCAGGATTTCAGGATTATCATAAGCTAAGGAATCTAAGTTAACATTCTTAAGATTAACTACAGGTAAGTTGGATACAATATTATTATATGCTGCAATGTTACAACAAGAATCATTTAAAATATTAAAATTAGAAACAATTGTTTTCAGTTGGACTTTACGATTTGCATGCGGAGTTAGACGAGTGTCCTTGCAGAAGGCAATACATTCAGAAGGTAAGTACAATATACCATTTCCACTAAATTCTATTTCAGTAGATTGGGATTTATTACATTCAATACTTATTTTAGTTTTTTCTGACATAACAAATAACCATCTATTATGGCGTAGCGGCTGCCAAATGCTAACGTGACCGTGAATGAATTTGGTTTCACAAATCGAAGGGATTGAGGTAAGTACCTTTGTGATTATTTCCGTTTCGCAGGAAGGTGTCGCGGAAGAAGAGTACAATATTGGTGTTTCACAAAGGTAATGGTCGTTATTAATTATTTTACAGTAATCGAGGTTGTCTAACTTACAGTACATTGACCTGTCTCTGCTCATACCAATATATTTAGAGGACGGGATGATGGTCGAGTATGACTCTGGATTATTTCTATCGTGAGGAACCAGTGATGGTAAATTATGATATACATTTAATTGTATAGGATTAATAAGAGGGATTTTTACTACAAACACTACTTGTTCTTTATTGAAGTAACTAGATATTTCTGATATATTTAAAATAGTATGCATGTTATCGAGGTTTAGTGGAACCGGAAGTTGTTTAGATTCGGGTAAGAATCTGTAATTATCAACCAATTCGGTGTAAAGTTCTTTAGGTGTTAGGATTGTGGGATATAGAACATTAGATTTGGTAAACATGATGGAGTTAACTATGTCTTCAACTTTGAAGGACAGGGCTAAGAGGCTATTTTCTATCATGGAAGTTAATTCCAGCATGCGAGACCTAATTCCTAATTCTTTTGAAACGTAAGTAAGATTTAGAATATCTTGGGACAGTTCGTGTATTGCATTTTCCAAATGCTTTTCATTTAGTTTAATTATTGACAAAGTTTCATTAAATGATTTAAGTGAAGACGCAGTGATTAATATATTTTCCTTCATCAGTAGGGCTAGTTTCTTTTGGTCTATTTCTACTTCCTTTATAGCACTGTCGTATCGGATGGCATCGTCTTCATCCATTGTGCCAAATAGTTTTTTCGATATAGTGCCTACGAATCCTAGAAGTGCAGATCTTCTTGACTGGCGAGATGTAAGGTGGAAAATAGCTTCGCTATCATGGACTATGTCATTATAACGAGTTTTCAGTGGTTCAAAGAGGTTTGTACATTCCAAATAATCAAAGACCTTACCATTGTCACATACTTGTTTAGATTTTTCGAGAATAAGACGAAGGTTTAGAATATGTGGACTAATAAAGGATACATCATATGGGATAACTATACTAAGGTGACTATCAATTAAACTTAAAGAACCTAAGGGGTCGAAGTAGATGCCAGGACTGTTCGTCAAGGGCGTAATGAACTCCAGACCCAGCGCAGAATTGCTGTAATAGAATATAATTAAAATTAGTTTTAAACTAGGACTACGACTCAGATCTAGGGGCTAGTTTGACTTCGTCATAGTGATGCGTCACATGACGTCTATTTACGAGTAAGGTCAAGGTGCTTCTACCATTGACCTTCACAACCTTATATGGTCCTTTCCAAATCGGTGAAAGAGCTTTGCGCAGACGTACATGGTTTTTTAGATACACATAGTCTCCAACTTTATACTGAACAGGTCGTGAACGAGTGTCATAATATTGCTTAGATCTTTCCTTAGATCTTTGTATGTTTTCAATGGCCTTTTCACGCGAAAGTTTTAGACGATGATGCAGGGATTTGAGGTACTCCGGATATGTAAGGTCTGGTTGTAATTCGTAAACGGAATCCGGGATAAAAGGCTTCTGACCGAAGAGGAGCTCGTATGGTGTGAAATTAGTAGTGGAATGAGTGGAGGTGTTATATGCCAACATAGCAGTATATACATACTTATGCCAATCAGAATGGTTTTCATTAACATAAGATTTAAGGTATTCCTTAAGTGTGGAGTGACTGCGTTCAAGTGCGCCTTGAGTTTGAGGATGATATGGGGAAGACCAGATTTGCTTAATTTTCAGGAAACTGCAAGTCCTTTTAAATAAATCTGCAGTAAAGTTTGTGCCTTGATCGGTTAAAATACATTTTGGGATACCGAAAATAGAAATAAAGTGCACTAGGCACTCACATGATTCTTCTGCAGTCGCATTAGCGATAGGGTAAGCAAGGGAATATTTGGTGAGGTCATCTTGTAATGTGACAATGAATTTGAGCTTAGTAAGGCCAGCTTCTGGAAGGGGGCCCACAAGGTCGAGGCTGAGTCGTTCAAATGGCTTAGTTGAAGTGGTAGTTATTTGCATTGGGGATTTATTAATTTGTCTTAGGGCTTTATTACTTTGGCATAGGGAGCAATTTCTTACGTATGTTTCGATATCTGTCCGCATGTTTTTCCAGAAATATCTTTCTTTTATCCGGTTAAACATTCGTGTGGATCCTAAATGTCCGGCAATAGGAATGTCGTGGTTTTCGCGGAGTATTCTAGGTATTTCTGAGGGTGTAGGGTAGATTATAGTGTTGTGATAAATGTTAATTGTTACTTGAGTATCGTTAAAGATATAACAGAACATGTTATATATTTTTGCCCAGATGTGTTTGTCGAAAGGATTTTGGAAATCAGTAATGGCTAAATCTAAGTCAGAATTAGTAGAGTTACGTAATATATCGGATCGAAGATTCAATATACTTTTGTAAATGTCTTCATAAGAATTGTTATCAAAGTGGTATACTTTAGTGAATAGGAAATATATTGATTTTCCTTTATGATCGAATGAGATAAATGAGTAGAGAGTTCTTTCTCTATCTAGGATTTCATTAGATTCTTCGAGGTTACTCAGGATTTCTTCTACATGAGGGTTGGAGTCATCGAGGTCGATAGAGGTAGGTATGACAATGATTTTGCAGTTACTTTTCAGGATACTTTCGTTGTGTTCTATGATTGTAGCATTACTATTAAAGTCTTTGTTGCTCATTATTTTCAGGAATTTGCTATAATTATCATCACGGAGAGGATTTGTAGTGAGATTCGAGGATTTGTCAGATGTAGTCGGTGTTGGAGGATCGTCGATTCCTGGCGGTAAGTCATCGTTTTCCAGGAGGTCTACAGAAGGTAGTTTATCATCAAGGTCTAGGGAACCAGGAGGTAGTTGGATATCAAGATCGTCGAGAGTTAGCGGGCTAAATTGAGGTGTAGAATTATCCGCGTCTTGATTAGAAGTGGATGGAATAGGATCGCAGTCTGATGGTTGAATTGGGTTTACAGGATATCGAGATAATGCATCAGCAGCGGCATTTAGTTTTCCTTTCTGGTAATCGATTTCGTACTCGTATTCCATTAGTTTTAGGCGCCATCTCTGTAATTTGCTACTAGGATCTTTATGATTAAATAACCACTTTAATGGCCTATGATCAGTAATGATCAGAAATTTTCGTCCATAGAGATATGGACGAAAGGTTTTGCAACCAAACAAAATAGCGAGGAGTTCTTTTTCAGTGGTATTATAGTTACATTCGCTTTTGTTGAGGGTCCGAGAGGCATAAGCTATTGGCCTATCTTTACCAACTGGACCTTGACTGAGTACTGCACCGATAGCATAATTAGAGGCATCACACGTTAAGATGAAAGGGACAGAAAAGTCTGGATAAATGAGGACAGGAGCAGAGGTAAGTTTGTGCTTGAGTTCATCAAAGGCGACTTGTTGTTGATTTTCCCATAGGAAGGGGACATCCTTTTTTAAAAGTTGTGTTAACGGTTTTGCAATTTTTGCGAAATTAGGAATGAAACGACGATAATAGGATACAAGTCCGAGGAAGGACTTAATGTCCTTCGGAGATTTGGGATTTGGAAACTGAGTTACTGCTTTTATCTTTTCAGGGTTAGGTTTTACACCATCTTTAGTTATTTGATGACCAAGATATGCGACTTCACGTCGGAGAAACTCGCACTTGTCAGGTTGAAGTTTAAGATTATAATCTCGAAGCCTTTGGAATACTGACGAAAGGTTATCAATGTGGGAATTCAAATCGTGACTATAAATAACTATGTCATCCAAGTAAACAAAACAACGAATGCCTTGGAGACCAGTGAGAGCGGTATTCATTAACCGTTGGAAAGTAGCGGGTGCGTTTTTTAAGCCAAATGGCATTCTTGTGAATTGGTAATGTCCTTGGGGTACACTAAACGCCGTTTTAGGAGCGTCTTCCTCATTAATTTGAATCTGATGGAAGCCTGATGCAAGGTCAAGGGTTGAGAAGTATTTACTCTGACCCAGCTGATCTAATATTTCAGATATCTGCGGAATAGGATAGCTATCGCCAACAGTGATGTCATTTAGTTTTCGGTAATCGATAACTATGCGCCATTTCTTCTGTCCAGATGCATCCATTTTTTTTGGAACTATCCAAATTGGGGAGGACCATGGGGACTCTGAATGTTTTATGATTCCTTGATCGAGCATTTGGTCTATTTGTTTGTTGACTTCTTGTTTGTGTACCTCTGGGAACCGATAAGATTTTACATTTATTGGATTTTGATCACCCGTTTTTATGTTATGTTTAAGAGCATTTGTATGAGACAGTTTGTCACCAGGGATGAAGAATATATCAGAGTATTCAGAACAGACGTCGTGAAGAGCATTAGCTTCTTCAGAATTGAGATGGGAGATTCTAAGGAGGTTTAATACTTCTTGAGTTCGGAGATAAGAGTCAGCGTTTTTGAAATGACAAACCGTATGAGTGTTTGTTGGATCAAAAGAACTTAAAGGAATGAGTGTGATATCCAGATTTGACTTAAGGGTTATGGGAGTTTCAGAAGTATTGATTACAGATAAATTAATTCTTTTGTTTTCTTTGACTGCGACGAGGCAATTCGCAATCAGTAAATCTTCATGATAACATTGATCTAGTACGAGTCCTTCTTTTATTTCAGGGTTGGAGACGGAGCATTCTATGACAGTTTCGGACCTGGGAGGAATTACATAAGTAGGCTCATTGAAGTGTAATTTTATTTCGTTTTCACCTATCTTCAAGATTTCACGAGTGTAGTCAATTGTGCAACCAAAAGCGATTAGCATATCAGTGCCAAGTATACCATCATAAGGTAAGTGGATTCGGGGTATTATATGGAATTTATGTGTGATACTAACTTGATCATTTATTTTTAATATAAGCGGAAAATGACCCATTGTTGGTGAAGGTTGGTCAATCGGGTCAATACCTTTCAAAAAGATTACTTCTGTTGAAATATCAACTGGTGTTTGTATAGAAGTTCGTTTCAGTACGCTTACAGTTGCACCAGAGTCTACAAGGAGAGATAAAGTAGTGTCTGACACTGAAGAATGTATAAGGATGTGAGGTAAGCGTTTCTTAAATGGACCAATATTAATTTCATATATTTTTGTTTCAGGAATTGGGTGAGAAGCAGTTGAGTTTATGGTAGAGTCAGTGGATACAGCGGTGTGCTTATTTTGTGATTCGGCTTGGTTAGGTGATACAGCGGATGTAGAAGATACAGTGGGTGTAGAGGATACAGCGGATGTAGTAGATACAGCGGATGTAGAAGATGCAGTGATGCGGTTTACACGCGAGTCCCTATTATTAGGGGATACAGAGGATACAGTGTTGCGATTCATTCGCAAGTCCCTATTATTAGGGGATACAGAGGATACAGTGTTGCGATTCATTCGCAAGTCCCTATTATTAGGGGATACAGAGGATACAGTGTTGCGATTCATTCGCAAGTCCCTATTATTAGGGGATACAGAGGATACAGTGTTGCGATTCATTCGCAAGTCCCTATTATTAGGGGATACAGAGGATACAGAGGATTTAGCATTGGTGCCTTTGATATAGCAATGTTTTGGAACTTGAGGTTTGGGCCCCACGAGACACCACCGTGAGCCCTTTATTCGTTTAAATCATCATTTGATTTATCCTGAGTGTCGTCCGTGTAGTCATGACCTTCATTACTATTTATCGCATGAATTTGGGCATGATTGTTTTGAAAATGCCTTGGAAATGGTCTTTGATTATTTTGGTCTCTGAAGCGACTGTTATTGAACTCCCGTTTTCTACATTCCTCAATGGTGTGGCCTGTATTTTTACAGTAGCGGCACACTGGAGGACCTGACGTCGATGGTTTTTGATTTTTGGGCTCGTGTGGATAACCTTGCTGTGTAAAGTTTCGGTTCTGTTGGAATCGACGCTGAGGCCAACGTCCTTGATTAAGCGAATTGTTATTAGTTGTTGATGGATTACGTTTAGAAATTGTCTGCAATATTTTTTCTTCGGATACAGCGAAACCGATGGCTTCGTTTAAAGTTTCAGGGTCACGGCATCTGACTACAGTAGACAATCGAGAATTTAAGCCACTGATAAATGTATATAATGCTAAGTCTTGCATTGCAGCGACACGGCCAGTCAGTTCCCCTTTCTTTTTTGTGGGTATAGATATATTGATTTCAGTTAGCAGTTTAGCTAGGCATGTCTCTACGCGTAGTGCGAACTGATTGACGGTTTCGCTATTTGTTTGACAACAATCTTGGAGGTCCGAGAGTAGTGCAGCGTAATGTTTCTTTTCGCCAAATTGATTTTTCAGAAATTCTTCTAATTGTTGCCAATTATCAAATTCTTTAATGGAGCAAGCACTTTCAGCACGGCCTTCAAGTTGGCTCAGGATGTATTTTAGCACAATATCTTGTTGATATGATGACGCTAGGCTAATTGCATTTCTGCAATTATTAAGAAATGCGTTAAGTTTTTCGCGGTTGCCATCAAATTTGTTAATAAATTTGCTTATGAAGTTCATATCTAATTCTTTTGTTTCTTTAGACATGACACTAGGCTCGTCTTTAGGCATGACTGGTTAGACTAAACAAAGATAACGCGCAATGTGCGGGGGTGGAATGGAATGTTGCACTATTCTCGGGACTGAATGATAAGAGCTAATACACGGGAACAATTTTATCAACTGAATATTACTAAGATGCACTTTGGAATTTGAACTGAATTGAAACTATATTGAACTTGAGTTTTAAATCACTGGCACTATTTTCACTTTTTCGCAACGAGGATAGTTTCGATGTAGAACTGATGTACTTACAGGAACACAGCGACTGCGACGGCGACACGGATCATTTCGTTGCCAGGCGAGATCACCCAAGGTGAGTGGTAGAACTTCGGAGAATGCCCAACAGGGCACGTAAGGGTCTGGTAAGACCAGCAGGATACAGCGACGTTGAACAGAAAGACACAGCGACACTGAGGTGAGATTGGATTTCGGCACTTTTCACTGTCGTAATCACGGCACGAGTAGGTTCACTGAATTTGAGGCGTTCCGAGGATTTAGTTTTTTAAAATCCCTTAAGCTGCCACCAATGTTATACGGGACCCCGAAAACCAGGTTTTAAAAAAAACACTTTTGGATACACTAATGAAATAGTTTTAATTAGGGGTTTGACCTCGATACAAATTGGGCTAAACTAAATTGGAACTGGCAGACACAACGATATAGATACAGAGAGATGGTACCGGTTCAGCGATTGGAATGAGACTGAAGCGTCCCGGGAGCGGGATGCAGTGCTGTCTTTAAATTGATGACAATGCAATTCAGAGAAATCTAAGTAATCAATTAATACTGTAAATTAAGGGTTTTCTCTAGCATTGGGAAACCGTAACAGTGCGAACTAGACGTGCATGAAGGCTAGCGTCTAACTGCTCATCACTGGTACTATCTCTGTCGGGCATGATGCGAGGTGAGACAGCGTGCTTTTTGGCCATACCTACCACTGAGTTCGAGCCCGCGACTAGTGCCACCTTAAGGTGACACTAGTCGATATTTTTCCATAGAAACTTCGGGAGGGTATTACTCCGCTGTTTGACAGAGTACATCAAAAGTTAGACATGATATCGTTTTGTCATATTATTAGTTTTGTCTGTATGGAAACAGAATGGTAAAATAAAACGCCATTAAAAAGTTATGAGCCACCAAAGTTTCGCTTTTCTTGCCAATTTTAACGCATCTTTGGGCGTAAATAAGTAATAAACTCAATGTAAAATCTTTAAAACCAAGTCGGTACCGACAAAGCTCAATTATCGAAGAATTCTATAAATTTTATTTTTAATCGATTTATGCAGTAGTTTTTTCATAAAACTCGATTTACCAAAGGCCTTCTCATATTTTTTTACGCGCGCGTTTTACTATGAATTATCGTGCCTCTCACTGAATAATGTTCCCCCCGGTGCGGGAGGACAATGCTCACGCACACATGCACAATATGTCACACGTGCGTATTCAAGTTACTACTGTGTCTGCTGCGGTGTGCTGTGGCCTGTGTCGTTCGTACGTAGGTATACATAGGTAGACTATACTTGCGCTCTAATTTATATTGTCCCATTGGCTTGATTTTTGGATTTCGATATTACGTATTTTATATCTGTTTGACTTCGCACTGCAGTTTGGACTGCGTATTTGCGTTAGGAATTGTTATTGTTGCTTTGAGTGGACGCTGCATAAGTACGTGACATTGTGTTGGTTCATTCATGAAAAGGTGTGAAAAACCACATATAAACAATGGGTAGATCTATACTAATATTATCATCTGTACTAATATTCTAAAGAGGTAAAATTTGTTTGTAAGTTTGTATGTAGGGGGTTATCTCAGGAACTACTGGTCCGATTTGAAAAACTTTTTCAGTATTAGATAGCCCATGTATCGAGGAAGGATATAGGCTACATATCATCACGCTAAGACTAAAAGGAGCCGAACAATAATGGAAAGTGTGACGCAAACGAAGTTGCGTGGGTCAGCTAGTAAGTCATAATTTGTGTTCCTAATCTATTTAGTGTTCTTTCACGGCGGCGGCGGCGGCGGCGTATCGCTCTTTTGTAAAAACACTTAGGCTGCGGACACAAAGTAAGCAGCCGCAGATAGGCGGCGGCAAAGGCGCGATTCAATGCATAAATTTATATGGAACTGGCAACGAAGGCAGCAGCGCGGGGAGTGACTAGCGGGCGTCTAGCGGTGCCCGCGCCATGGCGTTGACGTAGGTAGTGTTGTGCATTTTATTATTTGCTTTTTAACGACCGACGCGACGTTTCAAAATGCATTTCAAAACTTGTATCAAAACATGCTTTCGTTGCTGTTTAGACATTTTGTTCGCGAACAAGACACTAATTTTTCGTAACATCTATACTAATATTATAAAGAGGTAAAATTGTTTGTAAGTTTGTAAGTTTGCATGTAGGGGGTAATCTCAGGAACTACTGGTCCAATTTGAAAAATTCTTTCAGTGTTAGATAGCCCATTTATCGAGGAATGCTATAGGCTATATTTCATCACGCTAAGACAAATAGGAGAGGAGCAATAATGGAAAATGTGGCGCAGACGAAGTTGTGCGGGTCAGCTAGTAAGTAATATAGTCATAACTCTACGCCGCTTTAGCGCAGCGCGGTCTGTCCACGGGCGTCGTGACCGGGTCTTCGCCACCGCGCCGCTGCCCGCGCCCGCTGCAGTGTAAAAACATCGTGGCGGGATGTTATCGTGCAATGAATTTTCAACTCTCGATGTTGAAACGGTGTCTTTTGACGCGTTGGGATTCACTCTGCTGGGTTCTCAACGCTCGGCTCAATGGAATATTTTTGCGTCCGTGCGTACGGTGGCTAAGCGTTCTTACAATCGAGCGACATGACGCCGCCCGCCGTGCCGCCGCCGCACGCGTCTACGACAGGGACAACTGCACGCGTCGTTGGTGGTCGTCGAAGCGCCGTTGACAGCCAACGACAAAGGTTGCCGGCCGCCAGCGGCAACGTGTCGCTCGTTTAGTTGAGTAGGTACCTAGGTAGCAGGTAGCGAAATCCAAAGTTCAAGCCAGGGTCAATGTAATGTTTGTTACTTAGTTCATTCTATTTGCTTTCAAAATAGTTTCTTGCAAATGACAAACCTGATTTTGTGTTCGTAGGTAGTTTTGCGGTGGACAAAGTAGGTGGGATTATCATAGTGTACCCTTTTTTTAGGGATGGGAAACCAAATAACTCCTCCCGCTTTGGGCGAAGCAGAAGGGAGTGTCAGACTCTTATTGACTAAAACCCATCCGTGTTCCTCCTAATGCCCTCTGCGTACCGTACTTACCAGGGCCGCGGAAACTCTTTCGAACAAATTCTGCAACATCATAGTTTACATAGCTCTCTGCCTAATCTAATAGGTACTACTGTTATATTAACGTAGGTAGGTACTTACCTACAAGCAAAGATGCCATAAAACAAACCGTCGTCGACGTCGTTGTCTCGTGGACACTAAAATTTTAACGTTAGGTAGGTACGTAGGAGTAACTAGGGGTAACTAAAAATAAAAAACCGGCCAAGTGCGAGTAGGACTCGCGCACCGAGGGTTCCGTACAAACCAGTAGGTATAATTTATTATAAGCAATCATATTATTTTCTTAGTTTTATCATTCTCTTATTTTAGAAGTTAAGGGGGGGGACACATTTTACCACTTTAGAAGTGTCTATCGCGCAAACTATTCAGTTTAGAAAAAAATGATAATAGAAACCTCGATATCATTTTTGAAGACCTATCTATAGATATCCCACACGTATGGGTTCGATGAATAAAAAAAATTAAGTTTCAGTTCTAAGTTCTAAGTATATACCCCCAAAATTTACTGTTTTTTTTTTTTATTTTTGTGTGAAAAACTTTATGCGGTTCACGGAATACATCTACTTACAAAATTTCAACAACAGAGTTCTTATAGTTTCGGAGAAAAGTGGCTGTGACATACGGACGGACTGACAGACAGACAAGCATGACGAATCTATAAGGGTTCCGTTTTTGGCTACGGAACCCTAACAATCTAATAATGAATGTATATATAAAAACGTCTCTGTCACCCAATAGGGGTAACTAAAAATAAAAAACCGGCCAAGTGCGAGTCGGACTCACGCACCGAGGGTACCGTACAAATATTATAAGCAAAAGTTGCGGATTACGATTTATGACGTATTAAAAAAAAACTCCTTACTAGATCTCGTTCGAACCAATTTTCGGTGGAAGTTCACATGGTAATGTACATCATATATTTTTTTTAGTGTTATCATTCTCTTATTTTAGAAGTTACAGGGGACACACACACATTTTACCACTTTAGAAGTGTCTCTCGCACAAACTATTAAGTTTAGAAAAAAATAATATTAGCAACCTCGATACCTATCATTTTTGAACCCCTATCCATAGATACCCCACACGTACAGGTTTAGGTAGGTAGTTGGTTCACAGAATACATCTACTTACCAAGTTTCAACAGCATAGTTCTTATAGTTTCGGAATGAAGTGGCTGTGACATACGGACGGACAGACAGACAGACAGACTGACAGACAGAATGACGAATCTATAAGGGTTCCGTTTTTTGCCATTTGGCTACGGAACCCTAAAAATTAAGAAGCCAAGTAGGTAAGTAAGTAATTTCGATAACAATTTATAGGATGGTACTTAGGTAGGACTAATTTCAATTATTAGGTATGTATCTAGTACCTACGGACATAAACTGCGATGACTATTCAAGTAAGCATCTGTCGGTGGCAGCGTGGCGGCTGCATTACCACCAGGGAAAAACTAAACATACCTAATAACAATAAAATAAGCAATCTATATCGTAGAGGTATAAAATGATAAAACAGCGCCTACTATTTTATAGTAAGAGTTTTTAGGTAGGTACTTGCTGATTTCTCGCGCGAGTGTCGAGCGTGTTGAGCGACTATGCGCAGCGGCGCGCGGTGGCGGTATGTGTGCATCGTGTAACTTCGATTTAGTTTGGAACGGTTCGGAACGATGTTTGTGTTCGTGCGAACTAGACGTGCATGAAGGCTAGCGTCTAACTGCTCATCACTGGTACTATCTCTGTCGGGCATGATGCGAGGTGAGACAGCGTGCTTTTTGGCCATGCCTACCACTGAGTTCAAACCCGCGACTAGTGCCACCTTAAGTTTCAAGTTACAGATTGAAGAGGCACAGAACCGGTTCTGTGCCTCTCGCAACAAGCTGATTCCCATGGGTTTCACCACGTCATCGGTCTACTGTGTGGGACGCCTTCAAAACCTTTCATCTTTCCGTACGCGGTCGCCGCCCGAGAATTTTTCAACCCCATCATCATCTATTTTTTTGTAACCAGCAACCCTGCCTAGTGTCTACTGTCACTTTACCAGGATTATAAAGCCAGCCAATCCAATTAACTCATGATATATGTCAATATTGTAGACAAAGCTCTTATTACCTACTTATTGATATTTTTGGTAAACAAGTGAAATGAATGCGGGATTAGCATAAAGTGCCTTCCGTTCTAGAAAACTAATAACTTTTCAGTGAATCTGCGAACACGGCTAGTTTTATTCTGCCAGGTCAATATTCAAACGACTTTTAAAACTACGCTGCGCTTTCATTGGAAGAGTAACTTACTCTGGCGTTTTGCCTACAGCAGTAGTAGTCGAATAGCTAGTGAAATTGGACACTGCAGTTATCGTGTCGCCATTGACTAATGTATCTATAAAAAATATTATTATTGGAAGGACTTTTAAACCAAACTCAAGTATGGAAATTGGAACTAAGTAAAAAACAAAAATTCCCTGTTTTGGAAGTCGGTTAATAAGTCCGTAGGTACTGTCTTTTCGATGTGATCTTATGTTTTCACATTGTTGCCTGCATAGAAAAGAATGAATGCATGTTATTTATTGCAAATTATATCGTACAGCATTAAGTTATTTATTTATAAATTTATGCACAACGGTACCTACAGTGGCGGTCATAATTCTCTAGGCCTAGGAAATCTGTACCGATCAATAAAGGTTCCTGATGAGATAAAATGGGAGGTGTATTTTTTATGCGAGCGACGAAAAAATAATTTGAATATTGATAAGTTAAGGGACCGTCTCCACAAGCGGGAGAATCGTGGCGATATTATCGTCCTTGCTACATATTTCTATAACAACTCTAAGCGTGTCACCACTCGCTCGTGGAAACATAACATAATTTAGACTATATGTGGTAACGCCCTCGTTTGGTAACGCTACATATACTTTATATATATCCAAAAATATTCAATGACAAATATAAATATATACATACGTGTATGGGCAGATCATGTACTGGATTAGGATATAGGCCACTTTTATCCCAGGATAATTTTCGACTTTAAGAGGGGCGAAACCGTTGGCAATATCTAAAAGTACATAAATGTTTAAACTTATTTGCCAATGTGAAATACGATATCAAAAAGGTAATTATGGAACCATTGATTCCAGCAGCAACAAAATTTTCAGCTGCAACATTAATGGCTTGACGGTTTCCTTTGTTTTTCAACCAAACAAATTATCGAGACGCCATCTTTCTTTTGTTGCTAAGCCTCTTTTAACACAGAAGATAAGCGTCTTAATTGCAAGAGTACTTCAATTTCAAGCTATGTTTGTAACGTCTTGGCGAGCGGAAATTAACTGTAGATTTTTATTAATTCTGGTTCAAATTGACGGCTGTGGCCTAAACCTGAAACAGTTTATAATAATCTGAAATAATTATATAAACCGTCATTACCAATAAAATGATTATACTTTTGATAAAACATAGAAGCAATTATTATTTAAATTGAATTTAAAAAAAAAAAAATTCAAAGCATTACTTTCATTTAAATTTTATATAAGACTAGCTGATGCCCGCGGCTTCACCTGCTTGACAAATTATATACCTCGAGAACCACTCTATCCATTGGTGAAAACAGCATGAAAATCGGTGCAGTAGTTTTTGAGTTTATCGAGAACAGACAGACAGACAGACGCAGCAGAGGACTTTGTTTTAGATGACGAGTATGTAGTGATACCTATTGAAATCTGAACATTTTATTTTCAGATTTTGATAGGTATTTAATTACATATTTAGAATCGTGGTCGTGAAAAGTTTTACCCTAGTTAGTGTAAAAACGTGTCGTTTAATGCGTCATCCACTCTGTTACGGTCATCGCACAAGGAGGTACTACCTAAGACTACTGACAAGGAGTTCTCAAGACATCCAATGCCACACTGAAAACAACTGAACATCGTAGGTGTAACTAATTAAACACATTTACCAGTCCCCTGACCAAAACAAAGCAAGCACTGCTAAGCTCCTTTATATTATCAACGTCGTTAGTCGAAAGCACTTAGAAATTCTAAAGGATTCTGAGTTCGCATCCAATAACTTCCTCTTCGAGTTTAATCATATTTAACAAGGTTTAATTCGCGTGAATAAGTAATTTACTTGAGATATCTTTGAAGCTTTGGTACTGTTTGTGTTATTGTTTTTAGGACTAAATAACGTGGGCGTTTGAAACGTCTTTAGATAACGTTTGGTATTGACGTTTCCGTAATTATTTTGAAATCTAAGGAGCGAAAGGTTTTGTAGGTACTTTCAAGCAATAGGGAATATGCATGCAATTTTTTTATTTACAAGTGAAAATACTTATTAGCTCTATAAAAAAAGCATGAAATTATTTTTTTAATACCTTAATCAGCGATGAAGTTATAAAGCTTCAAAGATTACAACTAGAAAGAGAAGTCCGATATGAACTTTGACGTCAAATTTCATGACGCCTAAACAGCTGTCATATAATACAGCGCTTTCGTGAGAAGGACAGATATATTTGTTTAAAATTGTTATAATTATCTCCTTTATTTTTCGAGCAATTTTGATTCTATTTTCACTGATAGTATTATATTTTTTTATATTTTTAGATAGAATGAGATAATAAATATTGTTTTCATGCATATTCCCTATTGTGTACCATCGTTGACCGCAAACTTACCTACTCACCTTTAGTTAAGTACAGGTAAGTTATAATGTGATCTACGATGTCCAGTGTGAAAACTTAGGTGAAGTGAAAATGCTAAGTGAAATGAAAAGCTGTCAATCCATCTACTCAAAGGCATAATATGACAATTCACTTCTGGCCCACTGCACCTAAGTTCACACGATGAGGTGTTTATAGAACAGATCCGCAACTGCGCTTGAGGTGAGAAATTTGCAATACGTGATATTCTTAAGCATTTAAGATTGACAAGCGCTATCGAAATATAGAGCTTCAGTCTCTTGACGTCTAGCTGCAACTGACAATCGCGCCCGTACTGTGAACCGTATAATTGATAGATAGAGATAGAGAGAGATGACGAAAACGAGGAATCAAATGAATCAAATAAAGCAAGCAAGCGTACCTATACACAATTTCGGTTTGAACCAATCTGAGTCAAACCCGATATGTTCCTGGGAACCTTTGTATATTTGAAGACGCTACGACGATGTGGCAACGTTCCGGAATTCGCAAAAATCGGAGCGTTCATATTATTAAAAATACTCACGTGGATTAAGGTTGTGGATGTGGAAAAAGTATCGATAAACCACATTATATCGCTAGTTTTTAAAATATTGATCTGGCATTCGATATTTTACTTTAATTATATCGAAAAATTTAAGAAGATTCTCTCACCTTGGTGTTGTTTTTTAAAGTTTTTGATAACGATCTGCGTTTGTAGATCGACTTTTAGGGTTCCGAACATCCGTGAGAAACGGAACCCTTATAGGAACAATCGGGTGTCTGTCAGTCTGTCCGTCTGTCACAGCCAGTTATTGCGGATCTACAGGGCAGAAGCTGTTAATTTTTTTTACACATATAGACTTGGGTGACCCAAACACGGAAATATAACACATCACGGTCACATTTGGGGTCAAACCAGAAAATTTAAAAAAAGTTTTTCAAACGTATCAAGTAAAAGGACTTACTATAAGAGTTTTAATTATTTATTTTCACAATTTTAAAATAAACAGTTTTGAAGTTATTCAAGAAATTAAACGAAATATTAACCATTCCACTCATCTCCAAAACTACTTAGTCTACAATTTTGGAAAAAAATGCAGAGAAAAACGAAAAACTATAAGAAGTCTACAGCACTGTTAAAATAATTTAAAAAAAAAATTAAATTCGTTCGGAACCCTTTGCAAGCGATTCCGACTTGCTCTTAGCCAGTTTTTTGGTGTGATTGATATTATATGCGATTATAACCCGATAATTTGGCTTTCATTTCCAGTGAATGTATAATTAGAATAGAATAGAAAACATTTATTCGACACAGAAACAGCAAAAAAACATATAAAAAAGAGCAACAAAAACACAAAATATAGAAAAATAATGGTACAGTAAAATTGAGCTGAGCGTGCCCATGCCGAAAGGGTTACTACCATCTCAGCTAAATTAAATTTAACATACAACTACATAATAAAATAAATAAATAAAATGAGCCTTATTGCTGATATTTTTACATTTATCTTAACTCTATAAACTATATCTAAACATAAAGATCAATTATATTGTATATACAACTACATACAGATTTATAAATAAAGCCATAACAATCTTAATTGCTTCATATTTTCAAATAATTTCGGCCAAGTGAATATCGGAATTCGCAAATTTAAGGTTCCGTAGCAATTTTTAGAATATAAGCCGTCCGAATGGCAAAATAGTAGGAAACATTAGGGAATTTCAAAGAAAACATTGGAATTATTTAGATATTGGTAATTTTTGTAAAATAATAGAAAAATTATTTTCAATTTTGTAAATAAAAGTTGAAAATTTACAGACGTTTAGCTATTTATTTGGCTTTGGGTCAACAAGATGCTGTATTATCTGTGAAAAATTGAAGACGGACAGGCGGACAGGTTAGTGACAGTTATAGGTATTTAGTTTGCATACTTCGGGTACGGAACCCTAAAATCATCGAAAATGCATTGAAATGACAAAATCAAAGATACTACAATCGATTGCACGAATTTATGTGTTACACAGTTACCCCGTAGCGGGGTAGTTGTGGTTTATCTGTAACATTTTCCACACTCATATAAGTCATCCACTACAATAGTTTCGTCTTCTTCTCAGACCTGTAACCCTAAAAAAGGGACGTAAATTACGTTTTATTGCTCAAGGGAAGCGGGTTAACCCATTATTTTTCAACTGTATCTTTTTATGGCAATGATGATGGCTTTGCAGCCTCTGGTTTGGATATTTTATGCTTTGTTTGTATTATTCGTTGTTGCATGAAACTTGACCACTCATCATAAAATAGTCATGTGAAATAATAAGTTTTCCTTGTCAGCTTACTATGATAAATAATAATATGAACGTACTATTACTTTTATTTTAACACATAATTACAAGAGAACTGAGGACTGAGGAGGTTTTGACGTGTAGGTAACGTTACGCTAAATGTAGGTAAAGTAAGTGAATATAAGTCGGCGTTTTTGTTAATTGCTTCGTATTTTGACACCGACTTCCGAAATTAAAGTTATTTTTTACATTGTATTGTTTTTTTTTATTTGAAAGTCGGTTGTATTTTTTTGTAAAAAGATTTTTATTTTTCACCACTGTAACAGTAGTACCCCACACCTAACAACACCACTGCAACATCGCAGGAAAGCAAAATTTGCAATTTCGATTACTTGGAGAACAAAAAACCATCATCCAAGTAAGCAAATTCCAGCTATTTCAATTTAAAATCCAAACTTCCTAATCTATTTTGATAAAATTAAATGGGACCAATCGGCAAGTATATCCTTTCAGATAAAACAAGAATTTTTCAAATCGGTTCATAAATGACGGAGTTATAAGATAACAAAAAAATACAACCGAATTGAGAACCTCCACCTTTATGGCAAGTCGGTTAAAAAACTACAACCCCGTACTATTTTGGTTTCATTTTATGCGACATACACAATCTGTATCATATAAAAAATCGTAAACAGTATCGAATTCAAATGAAATTATGTGCGAAACGAATATTATTTTATAGTAAAATTACGTTTACGTTACTATATATGTCAAAAACATTCGTGCTAGGCCCTCTGTTCTGTAATCCTACTCTGAAAAGCGAAATAATAATGGTTCCGAAAAACAAATTAATCTCCAGCGATCTGTGACCGACTATTATTATGATAAAACAGCGTTATAATGAATTACCGCCAAAAAACCCAAAACATAAACGAATAAAAATATCCAATTTAACAAACAAATAAGAGCATGTTCAAATTACATTTTCTTCTAAAAAAAATGGATCTTCGAATAAAAAAACTAAACTTCCGAATAGAATACTGAACCTCCGACAGAATTACTAAGTTACCGACAACAGAGGTTTTGTCAAAATAGTCATATTTTTACAACTTGCATGAACTGTTTTAATTTGTATTGTTGGTTATCAAATTTATTTTTTATCTTTCATAATGATGAAAATGGTATCCTGCCTTTTCGCCGAAAATTGTTTGGCAGATTATCACTTGCCAACCGACGTTTCGCCGATGTTTCACTTTGACAAGTAACGATTCATTTGGTAGATTTATTGTTATAATTATTTTTTTCTTTCAAAATGATGAAAATGGTATCCTGCCTTTTCGCCGAAAATTGTTTGGCAGATTATCACTTGCCAACCGACGTTTCGCCGATGTTTCACTTTGACAAGTAACGATTCATTTGGTAGATTTATTGTTATAATTATTTTTTTCTTTCAAAATGATGAAAATGGTATCCTGCCTTTTCGCCGAAAATTGTTTGGCAGATTATCACTTGCCAACCGACGTTTCGCCGATGTTTCACTTTGACAAGTAACGATTCATTTGGTAGATTTATTGTTATAATTATTTTTTTCTTTCAAAATGATGAAAATGGTATCCTGCCTTTTCGCCGAAAATTGTTTGGCAGATTATCACTTGCCAACCGACGTTTCGCCGATGTTTCACTTTGACAAGTAACGATTCATTTGGTAGATTTATTGTTATAATGACACAAAACGTTTGGGATATTTATCATTTGTCAAACATTTCACTAGGCCACACAACTATTAGACGAATGACGTTTTGTCTGACAGCAATCTTAGATTATCAACGCACGAGCCGAGCGAGTGAAGCGAGCGTGGCACGGTAGCGGCCGGCGATGTGCCAGAAGCAAATCGCTTTTGTAAAAGAATATAGTAGTGCGATTCACTAAGGCAGAACATCTTTACAACCAAGAAATCATCGTTGAAACATCTGTTAAATATATGCCACATCAGATGTTTCAACGATGATTTCTTGGTTGTAAAGATGTTCTTCTTTAGTGAATCGCACTACAGTAAGTTAGGTTAGGTTTGAGTATACAATAAGCAGCCAAATGAATATTACGCGAACTAAAACATTCTGCTTCTTCAAAGTTGGCATTTAAAAAAGTGTCATTATGAAAATCAGACCAAACGTACAGTTAGTAACTGTAAGGTTGGGAAATAAAGTTAGTAATATTCATGATATATGATGCAAGTAAAAGTTATTGTTACAAGTACATTTTTTTTTTATAAGTTTCTGTATAACCAGTCAGAATAATATTTTCAGTATAATGTTACGGTTAAAATAGCACCACAGTCTATGAACTATGAAAGGTAATTTATGAATTAATGGTAGGCAAATAAAGATAAAAATAAAAAAGCATAGTATTCAGTAGAACGTAAGTTATGCTGGTAGAAAAGTATTGTAGCAGTAAAAGTCAGTCAATGTTTATTTTTCGAAGATTTCAGTATCTCATTCGGTCGTTTCGTCATTTTTATTCGGACAAAAGTAGTCGGAAAGTTAATATTTTGAGTAAGGACAATTCTTCTTTTTTTGTCGGAGCTTTTATTACTACCCCTCTGAAAATATTCACGCGAAATTCTATTCATCATATCAGCTAATAATTTCCATCCACTGCTGAACTTAAGCCTCCCGCATAAAGCGCCAACCATCCCGGTCTTGAGCCGTCTGCATCCATCCGCTGCCAGCCACCTTCTTTAAATCATCAGCCATCGTGCTGCAGAGCGTTCCACACTACGTTTGCCCAACGCGTAATCATTATAACTCTCTTTACGTTAATATAATTTTGTGACGAAAGTGTAGTTCCAGCGAGTAGAAATAAATTTCTGTGTGAATATTTAATATGATGTAAACTGTTACATATTTTTCCTCCTATTCATATTAATATCTTAATTTAATGTGTGTTTGGATTTCATCCACTGATTTCTCTAGCCTTACGTTACGTTATTGATTGATACTTTTCCTAGTAGCGTAGTGTAATATTATTTATGAATTAGGAATATGTTAGAGCCAACCATCGTTTGGTATTGACAGGTTAATTTGAAGATATTTGTTGGTTACCTACCTATCTAAATCATTTTCATATTATGAGCAAGTTTTAATCTCAGAAAATTCTTTAAGATATAATACGAGTGAGTTTTTTAGGTAATAAAAATGTTCGAGGTACGTTTACATAGTAAATAGTATGTAGTACTATTTAAGAGTACTTTTTGTACTTTTATATGTCTTAGGGAGCGCGTGGATTTTTTTGTAAATGTGCAATTATTACTGTGTTAAGATTGTGTTTTCAGAATAAAATATATTTCCATAATATTTGTCACTTTAACTCAGTTTGGTAAACTTTTACATTAATTATTAAGGCGAGGTTGCAGTACTGTGTGTTTTGACGAACAACAGCGACTGTCCGGCGAGCGAAATAATGCCTAAATTTTGATTGTTTTTCTTTTTGGCGAAAACTGGTAAAGAAATTATACAATATGGTTTCAACATTTACTTCAAAATAAAAAGATCTATCTATTGATATAGCTTTTATATATATTCGTGATAAAATCTCTTAGCAGTATACGTTTAAAATTGTAATTTAGTGTCATGTTTGATAAAAAAAAGTATCGAGCCAATCATTCTAAATCGCGTTTCTATCTTTACGATTTACTTGAGGATATGTTCAATTTTTATGTAAAGCTTTTTATTTATTAAAAAACTCATAATCAGACGTTCAAAAATCTTAAAAAGTACTGCAACCCCGCCTTAAGCTTCTGTAGCCCCATCGCTAGGATTTCATAATCAGACATCACCTACATTACATCGGTCGCAATAGGGTGCCTGTCCATTTGTGTGGAGCGATGCAGCAGAGTGGAGAAACCAAGAAACATTAACCAATCACGACTGTCAAAATGTCTGTGACTCAAGTGGTACGGAGATTTTATGTAATTCCATTGGTTAAAATTTCTCCGTTTCTCGGCTTCGCTGCCTCGCTCCTCTGTAATGGACAGGCACCCTTACTACCCTACCAAGAAGTCATCAAGGAAAATACAAGCTTCAAGCGGCATTAGCCTTCATAATTGCTTACCCAGCAACAAACAAAACACAATCGCCCAAAGTACGAACTGCAGTGACCAATCAGGAAGTCACTAATCCTGTTACAGAGTGATTGAAAGTTGCAGAGATAGACAATTATTGTAATGCCCTGAAGTCGGTACTAATTCAATTATGTCGCATTTGCTTGAGGATCCGAAGGGGTACTTGGAATCCTTAAGCAAATTCGACATAACATTTTTTCTGGAGTGTACCTCAAAGTCACCCACAGCCGGTTCTTTATTCAATTCCTTGTTCATATTTATTTTGAAGATGACCTCAATAGCCACTGTAGACGCGGCTGAAGTGGCCAACTATTGGGCAAAAATAATAAGGCTTGCCACAATAAGTTGGGAAGACAGACGTTGCTTATCTACATATAAATTCTATGTATAATCTAAAGTTTGTGAGTTATTGTAAGTAGTTGTAGGGGGTTTGAAAATTATTTTACCAATAAAAAGCCACGTTATTTGTGAGTGTCATAGGCTATATAAAGTGTGAGTCTTTATAGAGTACACATACGAAATTAAAAATGTAATCGTCGGAAAACGTGTTAATTTTTTATATTTTTTTTATCACTTTTTTTTAAAGTTTGTTCACAATTAATAGTAACACAGTTTTGTTTGCACTAGGGTCACCCTAGTGCAAACAAAAGTGCGTCTGGATGTCCGCTGGTAGAAGCAGGCCGGTGAAATGAGGTCGTGGAGTCCTTGGGCACACCCACCGAAGTACAATCTGTAGAAAACCGACAAGCATGAGCCTTGCGGTGATGGCATCGGAAAACAGTTGCAGAGAGAACAGAACCCTGCAGAATCTTGTGGCAACTGACTAGATAAGAATGGAGACTTACCCTTTAAAAGCGCTTAGTATAAGGGTTATCCTGAATGAGTAGCTATTCAGAATTGGTGTAAGACAAAAGAATACAGCCTCATTCACCCATAGCGGTGGTGAAAGTCAATTGAAAAGAAGGATTACGGTTGCAAAATAAACTAAGAGACCATTTATTTCCAGACTTTTATCCCACTTTAAAAAGGTATAAAATAAGAGGATTACCTGCAAACCAAGTAACACTGAAATCCACATGAAATTACGAATTTTACGGAACAAAGAACAAATGGTAACTTAACTAATACTGTTAGAATTTTCTGCTCAGCAGAGCTTAACTTAATGTTTTCAGTTTCTGAAATAACAACAATGAGTACTTTAACTTTTATTTGAACCACAAATATATTGAAAATACAGAAAATCCACTTTATACTAATAATATACAGATACTATTCCAGCTTCCATACAAATGCAGCCAAATTTTTTAAGGCTTTGCAAAACTTGCTATAATACATACACATACAGTTATGTTTTGCGCGACAACTTCATATTTTTTACCCTTATAAGATTTATCATAGGGTTGTCGTTGTTGTTCACAACAACATAAGTTCGAAATTTCTCTAAGTGGTAATACAATAACTTAGAAAACAAGGATTTGAATTTTGAACAGAAGCGTAGTGAGGGTCAATCAAATGGCTGTCGCAAAGGCGTTGTCATTATTTCTGTTCGTAAATGCCAGTTTATCCATGTGTGGCTTAATTACTGATTCATTTCATCGTGCTTTTACAATTGGTGCTCAGCCATAGTCAAATTTGTCAGGCACAGGCCGTCAATTTCTATGAGAAAACCGTGACACTCATTGGGTACGCTTAATTTGTAGATCTGAATATTCCGGCTCCAGCAGTGATTTTCGAGACGTCTTGATGCTTTGTGTAGAAATGAATCCGGCCTTCTGTATATATCTATGTTGTGGAAATAGCCCAGGATAAGTTGCAGCATCCATTATCATACCACATGGTTACCCTTTCACTTGAAGTGATGCGGTAAAATATTCTCCTTTTAGCAAGGAAATTGTAAAGTGTTTTGTATTTTTATTGTCGTGTGTAGGATGGAACATCTTGAGGAGCTCGTGGCTAAATAGTAACAGCCGGCCAAATAATACACCCTTTTTAAAAAAGTTACCACCTGAAGATTTTTAATTCTTCATCATCTCTGCCTAGCCTTTTCCCAACTACATTGGAGTCGGCTTCCAGTCAAACCGGATTCAGCTGAATACCTGTGTTTTACGTGGAGCGGCTGCCTACCAGACCTCCACAACCCATTAATTGGGCAACACGGTACTTATTGGTAAGACTAGAGTCAGATTTACTGGCTTCTGACAATCCGTAACGACTGTCAAATATCTACAATGACAGCCGGGACCAACGGCTTAACGTGCTTTCCGAGGCACGGAGGTAACTCGGTATGTTAAGATGGTCACTCATCCACAGACCAACCTTGGCAAGCGTTGCTTAACCGTAAAGATCTACCCGTGCGGCTGTTACTATTTAGCCACGAGCTACTCAATGAACAAGCACTAACATTGTTTTTTTAATATTTTTCATAGTTATCCAGCCGTTATAAATGGCTAGATAACTATGTAAAATAAGCTCTCCGCAACATCATAGGTAATACCGCTCACTACTACAGAACAGTTTTCAGTTTCTCAAACACAGCCAACGGCGGATAAATCCAGGTGTAAGTTTGCAGCGTCCATGAACACATTTTGGCATAGATCCACGCAGTTGAGACTATGCGGCATACAAATCTTAATGTAACGGATAATCTCCCAAATTGAGAGCACAGATACTCCTCAGAGATTTTCTGGGAAACTACATAATTATATTTAATGGTTATTATTATTGATGAGAAACATCTACATATTGACTATCCCCCTCCACCCCTATTATCTCCGAAGTTTGCATACAGAAAAATCTGAAATAATTATATGTAATACAAGTTTATGAAAATATTTTATGAAAAAAACTAAATGTTTGAACGACAATTTGTATTATCAACACTCTACAAATGTACCGCAAATAACTAGATGTAGCAACAGATTGAAGCTAATTCCAGTATCACCACGAAAATCGAAAGTCTATTTTAAATCCCTTTTAGAACTGTCTCGTCCAGATAACGCCTTCTTTTAAAATGACCTATAGGCTTACCATTAATTAAGGTGAAATAAAACTACTACGCAACTTTTTTATAGAAAGTAAAACCAAAGTTACGTCGAAATAAAAGACTTTTCATCCATGATCTTAATGATAATGTAGGCCCTTGGCAATGTTAATTTTTACAGCGACTCAATAATATTATTATCAAGCGGTCTCATCTGATAATTATCTCGCCATGAATTTCGTTACTCAGCTAATTACTTATTCAACATTTTCAATTAAAATGTCCGATTCTACCTTATTCCCGATTCGAGACTTTCTTCATTAGTATGCAAATGTAATTGTTATCGTATTTTGGCTTTAGAGGGTTTAAAAAAGGATACTTATATTTTTTGTGGTAGGTTCCTATATTTAGTTTATACGGTCAAGGTTAACCACGGAACCCTATTACTAAGCTTCCGTTGTTTGTCAGCGAGTCGTATCTCAAGGACCGTAACAGTTGAAGTTTTTATAGAGTGTGTATTTCTACTGTCAGATTTCAGGATACATGAAATGGCGACAGGTCACTGGAAAAACTTGCGACCGACTGAAGGGGAGAATCTATAATTCGGTCATAAGATCTGTCGCCCTATATGTAGGTTAGGCTGTAAAAAGATGGATAGAAATAGATAACAGGTAGAGGAGATGAGAATTTTCAAATGGATGTGTGGAGTGACGAGAATAGAGAAATTGGGAAACATTTGAGATAAAGTGAGAAACATTAGAGGTAGTTTCAAAGTGGCGCCAGTGACGGAAAATTGGAAAAGGAAACGGTCTTGGAACATTTAAATCCCTCTTCATCACATGATCACATGTGATGAAGAGGTATTAAAACGCATGTAACTAAAAGAATTATTAATGTACATAATTTTGGATGGATGAAGAGGGACAGGAAGGCCAAGGATTATGAAATGTGAGGAGCGATATGAAAGAAAAGAGAGTAAGTGATAGCGTAGCCGGCTGATAGACTGGAAGATAAGAACGAGTTGCTTCAGCAACTAATAAAAAATAAATAAAAAAATAAAGAAAGCTCCCATACGAGAAAAGTTTTTTTAGGGTTCCGTAACAAAATGATAAAAAGGAACTCTTAGGGCACGCCACGATAGTGGCGATAAGTCCCCTCTTTGAGGAGTGGCTTGAGAGGCGCCACGGCGTCCTCACCTTACGCCTGACGCAGGTCATCACCGGACATGGATGTTTCGGGAGGTTCCTGCACCGAATCAGGCGGGAGGAAACGCCCGGGTGTCACCACTGCGGGGATCGTCCGGAGAACACGGTGGAGCATACTGTGCAGGTGTGCCCCGCTTGGGCGGGGCACCGCTGTTTCCTCAAAGTGGCGATCGGCGGCTACCTCTCGCGTCCGGCCCTGGTCCAAGCCATGGTCTGGAGCGAGACGGAATGGGACGCCGTTGCCTCCTTCTGCGATGCAGTCATGCTAGCGAAGGAGATGGCGGAGAGGGAGAGGAGCCCCTCTCGTCCCGGCCGCCGGGGTAGACGCCGCGGGCGTCGGGGGCCACCACCTGGTGACCAACGGCCACCGTAGGCGCGGGCCTGTGGACGGCGAGCTATGGGTGGCTCGTCGTCCGTCCGTCTAGTGACGACAGGCCGTGTCGACGGCGCGTTAGTGTTCTACGTGCGCCTCAAAGAGAGTCAGCACACAGAGGGGCCCGAAAGGGCCAACGCCTGCCGGAGTCGCGGGATTATTCGCAAGAGACACCGTGGCTCCGGAACACAAAGGGCAATGAAGGAACATGGATGGGTTTTAGTCAGTAGAAGTCTGACACTCTCTCCCGCTACACCCAGAGCGGGAGGAGTCATTGGATGATATTCCATCACTAAAAAAAAAATGGTATCAAAGTAAAGTTATTTCTACGATCTATCATATAAACTAATTTACTATCAATATTCAGAATATTTTTGCCAACGCTACTTGAAGAAAGAACTGTAATTTTCGATTTACTTTGACAAAGTTCCATCCCATTCTGATTGCGCGCGGATTATACCTGTCTATTGCGAGTGAGCAAGGAAGTGGAGTGGAGAAACGGAGTAATTTTAACCAATGAAATTGCATACAATCTCCGTTCCACGTAAGTCCAAGGTGTGTCACTGAAATTTTGACTAACATGACTGGTTAATATTTCTCCGTTTTTTTGGACAGGCACTCTTATTGTGTGACTAAGTCTGTCCGTCTATCACAGCTGTATATCTCAAGAACTACTCATACTAAACTGGTAACTTGAAATGTGGAATAGTTTTAAATGACGTTTGTTCAACTATTTTGCAAATAAGAAAGTATAAATAGAAATGTATTCTTTTGCAACAGCAACTGAAAGAGTTTCTTATCAGCTCCACTAGCGGTCAAGAGATGGCGCTGCTTTAAAACTGCAATAGGTTTACACCGCAGTGTAAAAATAAAATTCTCTGTCGAATATAGGCCTCGCCCATGAAAATTTAAAAACATTTCACGTTTTATATGATGGTACGGAACCCTCGGTGCGCGAGTCCAACTCGCTCTTGACCGGTTTTATGGTACGGAACCCTTCGTGTAAGACTCGTACATGGCCGGTTTTTTTAACTTCTGTCGATTCTTTTTCATAAAAATATTTATATCTAAAAGAACGGTTTGTCTATGAATACACGTTCACGTATTTCAGCTCGTTTCACGGGATCAAAGCGTACGTTTTTACAATAATATCAAAAGCGGAATGTTGTCGTTTGATTACACTGCAAGAGAACGTGCAGTACAATGTCGCATGAAACTATGCTAACTGTATCACTGCAGGGATTTCACTGATTGCCTCGCTTACTCAATGTGGATTAATGGAACGCTAAGTTATAATAACTCGATCACACGTAATTAAAATGAGAGTCATTGAAATTAATCATTGGCCCTACAATTGTATTGTATGAATTGATTCGATAGACTGGTGCGGTTTTATTAATTACCACTAATTGTTACCACAGAAGTGGTCGATGAAAACATGGCTTTTAAATTAATTACTGTGCTTTACTCGTGTTGTTGCTAATACTTACGTGAGTACAAAACTATTGGACATAGCACATCGCCCACAACTTCGTTCGCGCGGGCTTACATGTTCACAAACTTCATCTCCTATATCTCCCTCTTTATAGGGTAATGTGTAAATTACTTATTAATAGACTTAACATAGGGCAGTTCGCACTTACCGCAACATTTTTCTTACTTAAAGCATTTTACATCGGTCGAAACATTTAAACAAAAAGTCAGATTTGAATAATTCAAAGTGAAATTGATATGTACATAATTAACCTTCATTATCAAACCATTTCAGTGGATAAGGATTAATTTGATACCAAAATCACCAGTATTCCATTCCACTCGGATTTGAAACGGTCAAATAGTTTCGGAGCCTATTCAATTCAAATAACCATTTCCTTCCTCTTTATAAAATTACTGTAGATGTCGATTATTTAAAACGAAGAGAGTTGGTGGTTCACTTAATGATGAGGGTCAGATTTTTGTTAAATCAGCTTAATAAAATAGAAGTAAGGATTTTACTAATAAAAATGAGCAAATAGCAGAAATATTTCAAGTGACAGTTTTCTGCGTACACTGGGGCTATTTAAATAAACATTGGTAAATTAGATGTTGTGTGCTGTATATTGCGAGACTTCATTAGTGTCCTTGACTTATTCCAGAATAACAAAGCTTTGCTTTTTGATTGACTTCTAACGTAAAATTACTAAAGTGTCTGCATGTTACCGAGATCATCAAAAGAAAAATCGTGCTTTTATTCAGTGCCGTGCTTTTGTACAACAAAAGAGTTTTATTATATTTTGTTGATGGTCCGTGTAAACAATATAGATAAATGTAGGTTTTTCTCTTTGTTACCTCTGTGAGTCTTAAAAACTGAACGGGATTGGTACATGTGTGGAGCATGTCTTAGAATACGTCATATACTTTTTATCCCCAGAGTATGCACATTTTTCCAAGGATAATTTTCGACTTTCGTGCAGGTAAAAACGATAGCAGGAGGCATAAATTACAAATCAGAGAAAAACAGAACTTTTTTAAACAAAGGGTCAAATCAATAGATAAGTCGGTCAAGCAGTCTCACGTTGAAGAAGTTAACTCATCTCAGATTTTTCACTTCTACTTACAGGCAAAAAACTTCAGACTTTCAGCACTCCTTTTCATCCAAAATATTACCCCAACTTCTACCAATTAAATCATTACAAGTTCCCCCAAAATTCAACAATTCATTTTTCTCGGAATCAAAATGGAAATGACCCGCAAAACTTCTAAATTAAATACGACTTGGGAACACCTTGCGAATACCAAAGCTCTTCAATTTAAACCGGGTTTAGGCACGCCTACACGGTTCTAATCTAGGAACGTCTTCAGACTTCGCTCTGGTGACTACACTTCTTAGTCTTGGCTCTTCAAAGTGACGTGTAGCTGCTCTCGCTTTGATTTTATTTAGTACTGCTGCTGTCATGGCTGAACTATGCGCGGGAAAGTTGCAGCTTTTGAAAAATGGGGACGGTTGAGGTAGGAGATGAATTATGAAGTTATTAAGTGATGAACGTGTTAAATGTCATCTTCCGTATAATGGACAAGTTTGAGTTGAAGCTTCTATAGGCTGTACGTGTCGTGAGCACAATGCATGCAGCAGGGTGATCTCGCCAATGTACGGTGGGCGAACGAAACCTGCAAGCCCAATAGTCGATGAGTATTGACTGACGAACCAATTACGTAAAGCGTCAGAGCTGCTGTTGTCAAACCGACCAACGGAGAGTGTGCTTACAACTCATGCCGGTTTTTATATACATAAGACGCAAAAAAAAAAAAAAAAAAACAATTTGAACAAAACAATGTCACTCCAGTTATTCATGTGTGTACAAAAGGAAGCGGAAAATTTTAAAAGCCGTTATATTTATTCTGATTGCAGTAAAAAACTAGCAGTCCCCCGCGGCTTCGCTCCCGTTTTACCCCCATAATTCCCGTTTTACTCGCATAGTTCCCGTTCGCGTAGGATTTCCGAGATAAAAACTAAAACGGGATAACAATTAATATTTTATCTCCGTCTCCTGGTTCTAAGCTACCTCCCCACTAATTTTCAGCCAAATCGGTTCAGCCGTTCTTGAGTTAAAAATAGTGTAACTGAAGCTTTAATTTTCCGTGTGTATTTGTTTGTTTTCTTCGTTGCTTGCAGAATCTTTATTGACACAATAATACATATTTCTCCTTAAAAATATTGTCCTCGGCCGCAGTGCCTTATTTATTGTTGTATGTACTACCACTATTTATTACAACCACTACTCATGTGGTATCAAGAAAATATACGACATTTTTCAAAACATAACTTTTACAACGCATTCTTCTACTGAAACTTAAAAGTCACAATGTCTGATTATACTTTAGTCCCTATACAATTCGTTTTATTTTAACTCGAAAACAAATTGTTTTATTCATGCACGGAGTTATAAAGTCATTAATTCAAAAAGTTTGATACAAAAATTCAACAGATGATGTTATGAAAAATCTAAAGAGACTTTAACCGTGCGTAGTTTTTTGGAAAGAGTCATTTACCAGTCGTTTTTGAGCTTGAGTCTACGAACCTCTTTGAGAAACATAGTTAATTAGTGAAACAGGATTTAATTAACACGAGCATCATCATTTAGCATGAAATTTTCATAACTCTCTAAGTTATAAGGCGGCTGCGTCAGTCTTCGAGGCCCTTTGTGACAATACATACTGTAATTTCACTAAGGTGTGCGTAGATTTACTCGCTTTTAATTAAGCCTTTAAGTTTGTTCAACCTTAATATATTATAGTAATAATGAATATAATCCCAGGTTTACTCTTAGCAAGGAAGAATTAAATGAGGCACTTTGGCGGATGTAAATTGTGGATAAATACCGTTTGGGTTAGCACGCTGTTAATCTTGCTTAGTGGAGCGAGCGTTCTGATTTTGGGTGTTATTTTAACAATGTCGATAGCATGTGTATGTAGATTATAGATGTTCCACATTCTGTTTGTCAGTTTTTGAGCGCAAATATTATTCGAAATTAAGGATTTTTAGTCTGTTAATTAAATTACTTTATGGTTGGTTTATCAGTAATGTTCAGACTTTATCAGATGAGGCGAAATAACTGATTATTTATTTTCTACTAGTAAAAAAAAATACGAACCAAAACATTTTTGATTTTATGAGTCAAGGGAATAATAAAACAGTAATATTAAAACAAATCGCCGAAGTTGTCAACTTTGACCGAAACATTTAGTCTTACGAAGTTTGCCCGGATATTCCCGAGAGTGACTGTATTAACCCGCCAACGTTGCATGCAAACTCAGTAATACAAGAGAAACTTTGCAACCGTTAATTTCAAATTTAATGGAATATGGCACTTTGAGTTCCAAACACTTCAATTCACTAAGTACTTGATTTTCTTTGTTTCATTTAGTTCAATACGTTTGTAGCGATAGAGTTGTTCTTTCCTCTGTTTCTGCTACGACCTGTGTCATAATATAAGGTAAAAGAAAATATATTTCCATAGTTCCAGCCCAAATGACAATCCTTCTACTGACATAAATCAGTCAACCTGTAGACAAGTCACTCAGAAGTAAACAAATCAACTGCTAACGTTATCCGTGGAGACTTTTAAATTAAATCGTTTTCACTCTTTTCATATGGGTAGACATACAAAATCGTCCAGTCACCATCTGTTAAAAAAAACTGGCTAAGTGCGAGTCGGACTCACGCCGAGGGTTCCGTAAAAACCTGTAGGTTAGCAAAGGTTGCGGTTTACGATTTATGACATAAGTTTTCAAAAAAAAGTACTTACTAGATCTTGTCAAACCAATTTTCGGTGGAAGTTTACATAGTAATGTACATCATGTATTTTTTTTTTGGTTTTATCATTCTCTTATTTTAAAAGTTACAGGGAGGGGGGGGACATTTTACCACTTTGGAAGTGTTTCTTGCGCAAACTATTAAGTTTAGAAAATAATGATATTAGAAACCTCAATATCCTATAATACCTATTCATAAATACCCCACACGTATGGGTTTGAGGAAAAAAAAGAATTGAGTTTCATTTCTAAGTATGGGGAACCCCCAAAATTTATTGTTTTTTTTTATTTTATTTTTGTGTGAAAATCTTAATGTGATTCACAGAATACATCTACTTACCAAGTTTCAACAGCAAAGTTCTTATAGTTTTGGAAAAAAAGTGGCGGTGACGTACGGACGGACAGACAGACAGTAAAATCAGTTGCCCTTAGGTAAACAGGTCATGTTATCCACTGAAAGCTGATTTGCGTTTCAATTTACCTGTTGCAAAATAATTCTAAAGTGATAATAGCTTCGTTCTTATCGCTACTGCGATATTAAATATTTACCAACGAAATTCGTACGGTAGGGTCGGACCCTGATTTTGACCGCTTATTTCGGATTGTTCTCCATTAGTAGGGTCCTTAATGGGTAGACCCATAATAAACTACCTTTTAAAGACAAGACAAATGAAAGTCTCACGTGTGTAAACGTCTTTATTTTCTGAGAATACAATGTTTTTGATAGATTTACCGAAATTAGATTTGCTTTCTGAACTCACTTTATTGGAGTATGTTTAAGAGATTTTTACTTTATTCTTCTTTGTGTGCAGATTCAACTTTGCAATTTAATATGTAGGTACTGTTAAATGATATTCATGATTCAACGATTTTTGATGAGTAGTTCCATTATTATCTCATTCCGTAGTTAAAATACCACGCAGTAAGGATGAAATCCCTCTTATCCTGTTAAAAATAATTTGACACATGTTATTAATTTAATCAGCTTTTTTGTACTAATCCATTCTAATAAATTATGCATTGGTAAACTAAATACCAACATTGCTGATAATGTTGACATGAAGTGTTATAGTAATCTCTACTTCACTGGTTAAATTACTAACATTGCATTCAAATGGCAAATCAAATTGGTCAATAATTTAGTTTCGTGTACAAAATGTATTTCGATGAGACTTCTGTGGATAAAATTTACAAATTTAGTAGATTTTATTTGGACCTGTTAATTTATAGTGGTTATACTAGCTTCTGCTAGCGGCGTTCCCAGAGTAAAAGTTGGAAGTCATCCCAAAGACAAATTCTCCTGGGATAAGACGTGTTATGTGTGTTAATCCAAGTTATAAACTACATGTGTACAATTCGAACAAAATTGCAAATCATGTATTATCGTACAGTCTTTTGCGCGTGAAAGAGTAACAAACATCTATTTAATATTCATTTCATCCAAACAAACTTATACATATTCGTGGAACACAAATCCAATAACCAAACTCGAGTAAAAGTAACTTGTCCCGTGATGCGTCAAACATACACACAAATATAGAATTCCCAACGTCCGTGATAAAATTAATTCAAATAAATACATAGTCTATTCAAAGTCGAAACACAGATAGGCTTCAATAATGAGGTCCTTTAAAACGGGCGACCTTTTGAATATCTGAAATAGCTGGGGAAGCGAGAAGGATGCCTTCAGACGTGCCCGGCCCTACGTGCCACATTCACTCTAACCCATCCTATTTTACTCAATTACGAAATAATTTTATCTTCAATCGACCTATATTTAGATGGATTGTGAATAGGAGATTTATTTGTCGTAGTTTAGGCGCACGTGTTGTGTTTATGCTTTCTTGTTGCATTTTCTTTTATAACAGTTTCTAACTTTTTCACTATTGATAGCCATATGTTTGACCACTATCCCACCTGATAGTAAGCGATGATGCATTTTGAGATGAAGCACGCTTGCCTAGAAGTAACTTATTCACTCTTAAAGACTCCCAGGTTGTAGCTATCAGGAAACGCAGACTCCGGCAGGGAATTGCACTCCTTTGCTGTACGCACTATAAATGTGTTCCCAAAACGTTAGTTTAGTCGTCCAATTATAACAAATAGGTACTACCGTGATTCATCCAAGGTACGACATCTACATAATTATACATATTACACATACATATTAGTATGTCAGCAATGCTTGTTCTTGGGTTTACTCAAGGGTCCGTTTTACAATTTTTTCATATAGGCTCTATATGAAAAAATTGTAAATCTCTAATAGACTCAGAAACCCTTAACAGCAAGAGGCAACCTTTAACTACGATATTTTCCCCTTTATTCTTTCTGAAGCCATCAAACATTAAAGAATTAAATTCTTAAAAAAATTGCTTCTTAATTGCCTTTCTAGCGCTGTAAGGTTGCTAACGACTTTCAGTAATAACCTTACCTGGTTTTATGGTCTGGTAAATTTAGAAGGATTGGAAAGGACTTTCTATTATACAGTTTATCCAAGATTCCAGGCTCAGTTTAGGACATTTACCAATGAAGCTACAGACGTACACGCGATCAATATGTAGATAGATAGCGCCTTTGTCTATCATACAGGAGCTTACCATTATTAGTAAGAGGTTGCTAAGATTGTACTACTAGGAGACAGAACTGATGACGAAGATCATTGGACAAAAACACTAAAACCAAGTATTTGAGTTTGGATTGAAAACTTGTATAATAATATGTAAATTGTAACCTGTAATAGCTAGTAATAGGAAGTAGTCATTGAGGTTATGTAAATTCGTACTTGTGTTTCTTAGTAAAGATTTCACAAGAATCATTCAGACTTCAATTCAGTTTAAGCTGTGGTATAATTAAGTTAAAACTGTACAAAATAAAAGATAAAATTATTCATATTTGATTTCAAAATACCAGCCGGCCTTCAGTCTCAAGTATTTATACTTATTCATCATTAGCAAAGTATACTTATTTAACAAGAAGGAACTTTACGAAATTAAGGAAAACAACACCTTTGATGTGAACGGATTGTGTTACCGAGTTAATCTTTCATGTCGACAAAAGTTTGTGCAAATTATCGTCTTTATAATCTTTACCGAGAAACATTTTTGCTTGTAAAAGATGAATCTTGGTTACTTTTCATTTGCCTACCTTTTTGTAATCATTCGACGGGGCGATATTTATTTTCTTTGAATACTTCTGCGTAAGCAAGTCCAATTCTTTCATTCTAAATGTTCTCATTCTTTGTAAAATAATCGTGCTCTCTAGATTTATTTGAGTTTATATTAATCCATTCATCCACATATTTCGGTGTCTGCGTCGACTTGGTTTGATTTAACATTTCATAAGAAGCAATAACTTATTTGAATATTTCTCGCAGATATTATGCTTGCGTAAGATGGTCTAGATGGGACATAATACACATTCATGGGCCTACAGTTCATGAATACAAATATTCCGGGTCTTGCTTTTAGATCCGGGCTGTGGTGCCAGCTTTATTATTAATGCTTTTTATTAGAATACTATAACTAACCAGATCACGCATACCAATTTCTATCAAGATTTTTATTGAAATAATTCCAGCTAGCTTTAAACTCACAATATTATGTTATAATAGAAGTACAGAAACAAGGTTTTCGTTCGATAACTTCAAATAAAATGCAATATTTTTTTCTCGATCTGTATATTGCAAGCATCCGCTTCTTTATCTAGTATCTTAGATTAGATAAGATGAGATGTGACTGGATTTTGTTCCAATTATTGTTCTAACTTATACATTGAATATATTTCACTTATTTTATAATTTGCTCATTTATCGTATTGAATTTCTCACGATATACTCTCCAAACACACCAAAAAAACTCGTTTTGCACGAAGGGGAGGAAGGGACAACATGACGCCATAGAGCCGTTATCTGTCTCTGTTATCCCTTATTATATAGATTGCCATTTTGGCCAGTATCACTCGCGACGGTTTCGTGGAAATGAGTTACATGAAACCGTGTCTTGTGTAATAAATTACTTGTAATATGTTTTATTCCATGGAACAGCCGGAGTAAGCTTGTGAGTGGAAGGCAGAAGAGACAATTTGTATTCCGTTATTAGATGAAGAGGTCCTTTGATGTTGGCAAAATCACGGTAGGTTTTAAAAGTAATAGAGAGTATCAATCACACATGCACACAACCGGTGTAGGTTGTGTGCATGTATGCAAGAGCTGCTTAGGTAAGATAACTTGTTTTATTTTTTCAAATTATAAAAAAAATTTGCATGTTCATTGTGGAGCCACCTACCATGGGAAGAGCGTGACAGTCCCAATACAAATACTATTGTTACTTACCGCCACAATTCATGTATGCTCACAATGTTTTAAGATGAAATATATATTTTGTATTTCGTATATTTTTTTTTGTAATCCATAAATAAATAAAACTGTTATTAATAATGCAACTCCTTGTATCAATATCAATTGTAAAGCAGTTTGCCACACATGGGGTACGGCAAAATAAATCTGCCGCTAAGCACAATTTTGTCAAGTAGGTGTGTGCCGGTGAAATTACAGGTTCTTGAGATATTTAAACCTGTTTTTCATACAGAACACAGAAACGTAAGTAACATTGCGACTTATCGTAATAGGCAGAGAGTGTAGAATTGAAATTGCGTTTTCAGCTTGGTCGTTTTATTAGCTTTTATTGGCTTTGCTCGCGTTAATGTAGATACAAATTTCGCAATTATCCTTTAACCGCCTCCAGATCTCATCTCTATCTTTATCAGAAATTTTCAAAATTCATAAGGCGTGAAAACGTAACAAATTATACTGATTTTGGGATCTCCAGTTTCTGAATCCTATAAAAGTAAATTCAGTCAGATGACAAAACGTGTAAGAGTTACTTACTGCGGCCCAATCAATAATAAAAACTGGCCAGGTGCGAGTAGGACTCGCGTGCAGAGGGTTCCGACCCAATTTCATTTTCGTAACATGTTATATTAACACTATAGACTTCTTACAGGTTTTCCTGTTAGTAGACCTTACCTGCATTTTTTTCAAAATTTCGGCAATGGAAATTTTTGGTCAAATTTCTTGAATAACTTATACTTAAATTATGAAAAAAAAAAATTAAACTCTTGCAGTAAGCCCTTTCATTTGATTTGTCACACGATATAGTTTGAAAATCTTTTAATATAATTTTGACCCCCAAAAGTGACTTAATTTTTTTTTATTTACGGAACGCGTCCGTTTTTGGGTCACAGTAGTCCACATGTGTACCAAATTTCAACAGAATTGGTCCAGTACACCAGGAGAAAACTGGCTGTCACAGACGTACAGACATACAGACACCCGAGTGATCCTATAAGGGGTCCGTTTTTCACGGATGTGCGGAATCCTAATCCCAATCCTAAATGTCACGTGAATAGATTAGATTTTATGTACTTACAGTTTGCGTCAACAACAATGTAATATACGCTGTCTGTTTCTATTTTGTTGTTGAATTTTGACCTTAGCCGTCAGTAATCACAAAATAAATTTGTTGTAATAGAAGTAGGTAACCCATTTATATTATTATACCTATTAAAGACCACCTCAGAAAAGGATAGCGGCGTCTACATCTAGTATTACCAATTATACATTCATTTGTAATTTACATCATTATTACCGTTGGGTTTTGTGTTCCCTAATAGAATATCTGATGAGACCCAGGTCAACATACAGTAATGATCACTTTGCATCTTTAACGTAAGCTTGGATTATAATTAGAGCCAATGTACTAAAATATATAGTCATAATTATTATGATTATTATGCATATCTCACCGGATTATTGCAAAACCGTAAGTTGGTAATTAATCTGGTTAGATTATAAACTGTCGATAAATTGTGAATTGATAATTACAAATACATAAAACTGTATTAAATGAATGTATTTTATATTCACAATCCAATCTGAATTGTCTGAGTCTGAATCTGAGTTGACGACACGGTTGGCGCAGTGGTTGAGCGATTGACTGCTGCGCAGCATGTCGCGGGTTCGATTCCCGCACGGACAAAATATTAGTACGACCTACAAGTATTTGTTCCGAGTCTGGGTGTTTTTCTATCTATAATATGTATGTATTTACAAAAAAAAAAAATGTATATAAATAGTTTATCAGCCATCTCGTTACCATAACACAAGCATTAGGTTGCTTAGCTTGGGACTATATGGCGACTATATGTGTGAAATGTCCAAGGATATTATTATTATTATTATAATCTGTCGGTGAATTTATAATGTGATGAGATTTATTAGAAACTTACAGCACTTGCAATTACCTGGTGACACGTACCTAAATAATGCCATACGTTGGGAAGGGATGACTAATGGTCCAGGGAAAACCAAAATGATATTGCGAAAATTCTGCGTTCGAGTTATACACAACGAGCGTGGTGTGGTATGGTTGGTAAACTCTTTTCTTTTTTTTTCTGAGGTGCTTCATATGGATTTAAATTCAAAGGTATAGTAACGAAAAAAGTTTTTGCAAGTTCGATGACGCGTGTCTCGTTTTTGGCATAGAGCTTCCGAAGGTCCCGAGTATGTTAGAGCAGCTTCTCATTACAAGTGTTTGACGTTGAAATACCTCTAAAATGGACGATTTAAACTTTCGCACTTCTGACTGTTCGTAATGACTGTGAAAGATCTACAAATCATAGAGGATAGTGCAAATCCGCGGAACTAGCATTGGATAATTCCGCGTAAGTATCTGAAAAATGTAGCCATACAATATAGACTTTATTTGATTTCCAATGTTAACAGTTCCTAAAACTTATGAATTATTGCTCTACATGTCAAAATGAAGTCCAAATCGGTTTATTTAAAAATATTAATTTATAAAGTTCCTGTGTAAACCTACACAGAGTGCAGATCCGCGGAATTATCCAATGCTAAAGTCCGGCCACGAAGCAGGAAGAATTTCATCCGTTGACCTGTTATCACCTGTCTCTGTCACTCCCGCGTAAATATAATGAGTCTCGCTCGCACAGATGCAATGGCCGCCGTCCTCAGAGATTGTAAACCTTTGCTTGAGAGTGTAATGTTTCTTCTTGTTTAAAGGTGTATGTCACGTCAAAAAAAGAAGGAATCGAAATTAGTTAAACTAGATGATAATGTAGATAAAACTGTTGATTCTTTTGTAATAAATGTGATAGGCGAGACGTTTTCGGAAAGTTACTCCGATACAGAGGAATCGGATTCTGATTTTTGAATTTTATTTTTGCCGTATTAGTAATTGTAACTCGATTTTTATAACTTATAATATAAAATCTAAATACATCATTTATATGTTTTTTTTTTTTCTAAATTGTTACTTTCTCCTTGAAATATTTCATGTAAACCGCACTTAATACAAAAATGTTTGTGACCACTGTCAGTAGGTAAAAAGGTAATTGTACGAAATTCTTCCTGCTCCGCGACTGGACTTTAGTTACGCGCATTTGCACTATACTCGACGAAAAGACAAACGTGACACAAAGACATGGAGCGGTTTTGACACTGTCGAGGCATGCCTCGACAGTGTCGGCACGGACGGCACGACCTCATCCCACCAGCCCCTTTCTACCATCGGACATCCAGACGCACTGCAACTTACCATCCCTACCTTGTTGCTATTTCACCAACTCACACTAAGCGATTCCAAGCGTCTTTCATAATGCGCACAGCAAGGAGTGGAACTCTTTGCCTGCGTCTGTGTTTCCGAATCCTTACAACCCTAACCTTTTCAAAGTTAGAGTGAACAGGCTACTTCTGGGTAAGCTCGCTCTATCGTAGACTTTGTCTCTGTCATCTGTGACCTAGACTAGAGTCAATAGCAAACCCATTTCAAGCAAAAGAAAATGTATATCTATTTCAAGCAAATAGGAAACGGAATTTAGTAATATAATGAATCAGTACAAATGTCTCCAATGTGGTTTGTTCAGACTACAAAACAACTACAATTTCGAGTGTCGAATTAAACAAGCCAGCTGGAAACGATACCCACAAGTGTGGTTTAATCCAAGCTACAGATATTTAATGAAACCCACAAATGTGTATTGGGAAATGGATATAAGCAGCGTGTCCGAATACTACGAATTGTTTTTTTTTTTGAGTTCGATCACTTGCAGGGTATAATATCATGATAATGTTCATTCCTTGGGTTTTTTTTGAGGTGGTTTAAACTTTCACACACCACAGACAGTCAACATAAAATACAATATCCGATCATAATATTACTTATGTAGCACTAATGTATATAAATTATTAATATGTATAGGTACCATTTATAAGACTACTGAACGGATTTATATGAACCTTGGGTAGACCATAGGTTTAAGTGGACTGCAACTACTCCACATATTTTTGTAAATATTGTAGTTTTATTTAATAAAGTATCTTCTGTTAGGTTAGGATTGCAGAGTTAAGAATGTTATTGTCTAGTATTCTTAATAGTAGTACCTACATCCAATGTCTATACTACACTTTTGCCTGCCGGGGTTGCGGAATTTGTTCGAAAGGGTCACCGCGGCCCTGGAACGCAAAGGGCATTAGGAGGAACACGGATGGGTTTTAGTCAGTAGGAGTCTGACACTCCCTGCTTTACCCAGAGCGGGAGGAGTCATTTGATGATTTCCCATCCTAAAAAAAATAAATAAAAAAATACTACTCTTTTAATATACCTATCAAAGACAATAAACCTGTTTGGCTTTTTACACGAAATCTTTTTTGTTTCCAACCTGATTATTAACTTCGTCAATTCAAGGACTTGAGCTATGTTAAAAAATGCGAAAACTTTACTTGTTATTTTTGTGTAGCGTTAATATTTTTTATGTCGTATTAAAAGAAACCTGAAAGGTCAGACGTGTGATCTTGTTTCATCTAACAAGTACACTGAGAAACAAAATAAATCACCCACGCTGTAAAAAATATAACGAGAAACTTTTTTGTTTTATAATGTTCTTAGAGTTGTAGAAATTTGGTTGAGTTAGTACTAAAACGACTGGGGACTAATTTGTTATTTAAAAAAAAGGTTTGCAATCTAATAAATAAAATGAATTCTTTTTTAATCGATACCTGTCATAGCGAACATCTGACGGCTTGAACAAGAATGAGAAAATACTTTTACACGACGGGCTTTTAAAGGAGATAAAAGTGTTTCCTGCCAGCATGTGAAAGGACATTGCTCATCGCCCATACATCGTTCGCCTAAGAACCAACAGAGACGTGAATTTACTATCTGTGTTTTAAATAATGCATATGTTCGACTAAAACTAAATTAAAATCACGAACACTTGCCAGAATTGTAAAATATCTAAAATGATTTCGGATTTTGAGGTTATAAAACATACCAAACAATAGAAACATACCAAATGGACTAAGATCCCAGAGCTGCCAGACTTTTTATCTCACCAAAAAATGTATAGAGTAGTGTTACTATGTTCTTCTAACAATACGAAAGTGTGGTAAGTTAGGTCGATGGCCGATTCCCTGGTATCAGGTGCCAAATACATTAGGTACATCAAAGTGTCAACTGTCATTTCATCGACTGTCAGTGTCAATAGTGTTCGTGTCATACAGCGCTTTAATCGCTTTACTCTTTTTGTAGGTAACTAAAAATCTTACAGCGCTGAGAGTGCTTTGTTTCATTTTAAAATAATGGCGCCGGGTTATAAAACCTAAGTGAGTTACTTTTTAAAATGGTTTTAATTTAAAAAAAAAACTAGGAATAATAGTAAAGGTTTCGCATGTGTTGATTCATAGGCCACTTTTTACCATGTCCTTTCGTAGCCTGTACTGTGTAACCTTCTGTGTCACAGTACTCTACTAAAGTTTTAAATTAAAGTTATGAGAATGAACCCATATTTTCTTTCTGCAAAGAAAGATTCTTCTTGACCAGTCTTTTGAGAAGAAGCTCAATTCTTACAGCCATCTAAATATCATCATTAGATTTCTAAAAACACGTATTTTACACACTAACACTTCGTCTGTGACTTCGTCCGCCCTAAAATTTCTTCAAAATCACTGATTTTCTGATAATTTAACTTTCTAATAGTGAAAAAATGGTTAAAATTGGTTTAGCAGTTTTGGAGACCATTTGGTACGAACAAATAAAAAGCTACTGACTGTTTATTATAATGTTAGTTTAGATAAGCGTTCTTAAATATTCCCTTCTAAAATATTTATTTATATCAATTCAACTATTGGCTATAATTTTAATGGAAAAAATTTACAAAGCAAAAACTATTTTATAAAACTCATCACATTTCAAACAAGAATAAAATATCAAGTCATTCCTATTATTTACTCGCTTAAGCACCGAAACGCTAGGAAAATAAAATTAAATGGTGGACAGTAAATGACCCGTAAAGCTGATTTCCTTTTACTGGATAGTGGCCGCGTTAAAGTAAATGTCATGTTTTTCAATCGTTTTCATGAAAGTCCTTTGAGAATCGATTTCACGTTGGTATTTTACTTTAAACGACGTTTTCGTGTGGTCGATCGAAGGGAAAGTTTGTTTATTAAATATTTTAAGTTAGCCCTTTTTGTTTGCAAAATCATCGACTATTATTATTAGTCTCTAGTCAGTTTATACTGAGACTGATGTCGTGACAAGAGTGAATATTCGGTGTTTCTCTTAAAAAAGTTGGTCAGTTAGCACTACAGGATAGGCAGGAGGACATAGATGTCATTTTTCAATGTTGTGAGTGTCAAAGTGGTGTGTAGGTACACACACAACACACAAAACATTGAAATATAGCATGCGTAGCCACTACCTAATGAAGAGAGTGGTGGTAGCTATGGGTACCTACGGAACCAATCACCGATCAAACAGTTTCCCAACAGGGGTCTTAGAGCAAACTTAAACAGGTACCATCGCGAACGGAAATCTTTAAACATGTTCCTTCACTATTCTGTGAAACCCACGTCCACCACTTGTTCCGCAGTGATCACTAAACTTTTTTTATAAGATGACGGTTCCGTTCTTAGGAAATAATCTAACTTCGTACCAACTTGCCTACGTAAAAAAACTTTTTAAATTTGATGAGCGCCTATAAATTATTACTGAGCAGTTTGCCTCTTTCCTCGTTACGTAAGTAGATATCGAAATTAGCTTATCGATTAATTGCGTGTACAGTCGCTTGCAAAACATTTTTTTAATTGTTACTGATAGTAAGTGATAGTAAGTACTCATGGTAAGTGATACATGGTAAGAGACACTATTTGAAATGTGATATTTTACGTAACACAGTGTAATTAGGCTATTATGATCCCACTACTAAGAGCTGTGACGACTGGGAACAGTTTCGTTGTTGCTGATTTGAGACTAACTTTTTTTTTAATTAAAATACCTCTTGTATATTACAAGACATCAAGGTTTACAGGACAGGTGAAAATCTCTTCAGAATTTCGTTAAAACGAGTGCTTACATATTTTGTGCGTGATTGTACATTGCGGGATGCGGCCGTGTGTGTTAAATATTTATTCAGTTAACAGGTCACGTGGAGGCCTTGATTAAATGCTGCTATTTTGATATCGAATTAATAAATTATATAATTATATTATCAGCATGTAGGTAGGTGATTGTCGCACTGCAGAGCTAAGGCTTCTTTTCTAATTTATAGACTATCAAGTTAGGCAGGGATTTTAGATGTCTTCTTTTCCTTTTTATTCGTTATGGCACACAAAAACATACAAATAAAACACATAAGCTGCCTCGGAAAACACGAAAAATCTTTGGTCACGGCTGTCTTTTTGAGATCTTTGACAGTCGTTATAGGTAGTCAAACATCAGTATTTAATTTACTTTTCAATTACAGTCATTCTGGATTAATCAAGAATGACTAAAATTGAAAAGTCACATTTATTCAACCAGTCTGCTTAGCTCCCACCCATCTATTACGTTAAGGTTTTGGCGTCCAGTCTAACCGGATGCCACTACTCTACAACTGGGAAACATGACATACCTTAACCTATACTGATGTAGTACCTTCCGTAGCCATTGCTTAATCTTGAAGATTGGCCCTTGCGGCTGCCAATGTTTCGTCACGCACGTTGTTATTTGCAAAATATCACACTGTAAAATCTAGAAACACCACAAAATCATATTTAAATTCATAATTTTAATTGCTGCAAATATAAATAAAATACGTGCACTTTAAATTGTGAGTTATTTAAAGCTATCGCGAGCGTGGTGAATCCTACCGCGTGGTGGTTCCTGGTGAACTTGATTTTATACTTATAATTTTAACTTGATTTATTTCGTTAATTGAATTACTTTATCTGATTGTTCCACTGATTTTGTTCGCCATAAATGGCAAAACATGTAGCAACATCATCATTATATATAAGACCTATTTACTGTACTCATGTTTTACAAAATAAATCTAATCTAATCTAATCTAATCTAATCTAATCTATTAAAAATAATGCTTTGACGTAGAGAAATTAGTTTTCCAACATTAATAAATTGTCGCTTCCCGCTTGCGTATTTTTTTCAGAGGGAGGGAATCTATTGTTTTTTATTCTGAAATAAATTACATTAATCAAGTATCTACTTATTTTCAGGGTTCTTACGCAATGGGTAACCAACGGAACCCTATTACTAAGCCTCTGTCGCTCGTCCGTCCGTCAAAACGTTAAAATGTTGGGTAAACTACTATTTTTTCAAGTTTTTGACAGTTTTCGACTGCGTTGTGAATGCGAAAGCACATTTAAATCATGAGAATTGCTCCTAACTCTCTAATAAAATATACCTCTAAACTGACCACTTTTCTTGGCGATTATACGAGTAGGAACAACACACAATCAAATACAATCAATACAATCGGAAGAACAGACACCAAAACTAGATCATATTCCGGCACTATTGCCTTGAGCCCACACATCAAACACAAGCCTACTATTTATTCAGTTGAATTCTACTATAGTCCATACAGTGCATATTGCCAAACGATGTGACGTCACGGCTTGTCAAAACAAGACGATTTGCGATCACACGTTGTGTGCTTGTCTCGGAGGCGGGTGGCCATTGTTCTAAGTGTGAAGTTATATGTTCTAGTTATTGTTTCTAATGATCAATGGGGAGGTATGGTATTGACATTGAGGTTTTATTGTGTGTAGGTAACGGAGGGTAGATTGATTTCTATTATAGATACTTAGTGAAATGTAATGTTGAGCAAAACTACATAATTATGTTGCAGTCTATTTTGGGCAGGGGCTCTGGCTCAGAAAATAAGATAGTAAAAATAATACATATAACCGATACAATAAACTTGATTTCGGAAGTTGGTGTTAAAAACAAAGATACAAAATCAGAAACCCCGACTTCTGAAATTAAGGTTATTTTATACTTTGTAGTGTTTTGTTTTGAAGTCGGTTTTTTATTTTGTTGTAAAAAAGTTTGTTTTATTTCTCTTTTATGTGGTGATACTTGGACGATGACTTCGTCTATGTAGAAATTGAAATAAGCAAAAATGCTCGTGAAATAAAAAACTCATCCAAACTGGATTAAAGTTTTACGGGATCTAAAGGAACTAAAAAATTACATCCGTTCTGAAACCTTGGAGTAATCGGTGTACATAAATAATAAATTCCCACCGAATTGAGAACCTCCTCCTTTTTTGGAAGTCGGATAATCAAGATATTTTAGTCTTTTCAACCCAATGGTTGACTGGTAGACAATGCCTTATTGCATTAAGTCCGCCCATGTAACACTATTGTATACAAATTTTAAAAAGGTAAATAATTTTCTGAAATGCTTGATGATAATGTAAAAATCTAAACCAAGAGATGTAGAACTAAACAAACGTTTAGTACGTGTACAAACGTGTAGTGTAGTAGTGGTTACGAAGTTTGATTCTGTCCCAGATCAATAAATTCATATTGAAAAGATTTCGCCACAGTCGATTCTTTTGAGATACGTTGGTCAGTGGGTCATCTTAGAGTTGGAATAAGTTATGCACGATATTCAATAAAAAATAAATCTTCAAATATATTCTATACGTCCTGTTATTTATTCTGTACAGCTGCTCTGTTGTGATATGATCCTATGTAAGTCCATTTCCACCAAAGCAGCAATATATAAATAGGTTAGTTCTGTATGCTGACGATATATTTTATTTCCTGTCCTTACGATTTCAGAATACAACCACACCACGATTTATTTTCATGCGTAGATAAACCGTCGAATAACCGAATTTTTCTTTCCATTTTCAGTCTAGGTACGCATTTTTATCGCACGTGATGTTGGGAAAAGGTACGAAAGTGTTCGAAATGTACGAAAAATGTCAAAGGCCACAATACCTATTCGAACATTGCACGTGTTTAAGCGGTAAATTCGAAAAGTTGGTGTCAAAGTTGGTCGCAAACTTGATAAACCTAAAGAAAAAGTTGCGTACGTGTGCCTCGGAAATCGCTGGAGGGAAAGAAAACTGTTTGTTACTTAAATAATTATCTGACAACGGAATCTTGTTAAGTGAATAATGAGTTGCTTGTATGTTAGCTTTCTTTCTTGGGCTCAAGTACGTAACTTATTTAAAAAATAGGTTAAAGTCGTCAAAGGTTTTATTCTTACCTCCGAGCCAGCACAAGCTAAATGAGGCTTTCATAGAGTAAACTCAGTTTTATGAGTTTTTGGTCGTTTTAAAATCTTTGTATTTTGTACCTTTTATTATAAACCTAACATATTATTAAAATATTGTGCTTAGAAAAGCACAATATTTTCTAACTTCACAAAGAATCCTACTGCATTTTATTTAGTAGGTACATAGCTGCATCTGACTGGTTGAAAAGTGACTCGTTTGGAACTTTCTCTCTTTCTCTCTTTCGTTTTTCGCAATCGAGTTTTTTTGACTGCAGTAAATTTTATTGTCTTATTCTATGACTTTTTCCCGAAGGTAGAACAATTTCTAAAACACTCATCATATCTGTGGGATCCTATTTAAAAAATAATAAATCATCATTCTATGGGCACTTCAAATATTTTTAATACCTAAATTATGAAGTGCCTGACTAATCGTCTAGACTTCTCGAACTATTCCCCGTCAGAATCCTTAAGTACCCATTACGCTACAATGGTGGTAATTTAGTGCCATTAAGTGACGTCACAAAGGTGCGGACAGCTGTCCAAATCGCTTTGTCTCCATGATTGAGTGTTAACAAGCACTTCAGCTTTTGTATTGATAGGTGAACTGATTAATATGGATTTAGTCAGTTAAGCAATAGGTAAGATTGAAGTGTTGAGGTGAAATTGTAAGCTTTAGTTATTTTTTTTTTACTATAGTTATGGCACTGCCCTGCTTTTTTCCTTATATCTGCTTAGTGGAATCTGAGGAGAGGTGTACAAGTGACAGTCTATCTGCGGTAGATGGCCAAGATCGGCCTCGGATTGACTAACACAAATGTCAAAATTTCTCGTGATTAATCCTTTGTCTTTTGACATTTCGACATTCGCATCACTGATAGAATAACACTTTGCCTAGAGCCTAAGTAAGCTATTCGACTTTGAAACAGGAGGGTTTCGTTTCCGTTTTTTAAATTGGAATTTGAACAAATATGTCATTGACCGTTATTTCAATTTCAATGCCAAAACCTAATACCCAGTTGTTACAAGATTTTCGCATGCGGTTTATTTTATGATATCCAATGGAACTTTAGGATATACATCATTCTTGTGACATAAGGCGCATTTACGTTCATAAAATCACAGTATAAACTTGTTTAATAAAACAGAACAGCGAGAAATAAGAAAATAAGACTTGAAAATAAGTCATCATCTGCCTAGCCTTTTCCCAACAATATTGGGGTCGGCTTCCAGTCAAACCGGATTCAGCTGAATACCAGTATTTTACGTGGAGCGGCTGCCTGCCAGACCTCCACAACCCATTGACTGGGGGTAGCACGGTACTCCTTGGCAAGACTGGTGTCAGATTTTCTGGCTTCTGACTATCCCTAACGACTGCCAAAAATCTCCAAATGACAGATGACAGCCGGGACCAACAGCTTAACGTGCTTTCCGAGGCACGGAGGAATCTCAGTATGTTGAGATGGTCACCCATCCACAGACCAACCTCGGCAAGTGTTGCTTAACCTTGAAGGTCGACCTTTGTGGCTGTTATTATTTAGCCACGAGTAATAAGTAAAAAAACAAAATGGAATCCGTTTTAAATCCAAATCCATTTTGAATTTACAACACCATGAGTGTAGATCAAAAAGTAGTAGGTATTTCTATGTGCCTAAATGAACCAAGCGTAGCCTTGTTTGTGACTGGAAGTATTAGCGCTCGAAGAGTCGCAGCTACAATCAGGATTGAATCCACGTAATTCAATTGCATTCTACAAAAAAATACAGTTGTAGCGAAACCACCGTATTTGCGTTACTTGACAATACAACATAATAAAATCGATGACGGCCAAAATAAATGAAATTCATTGTAGCTGATATGATCCAATGCTCGCATGTGTAAAAAAATATCTCTGCAGAACATATAATAATTTATACGTATTTTGACCCCTAAGCTTCAGCAGGCACCGATTTTGACCTTTGATAAAGCACTGCTTAGCTCAAGCATCACGTACAAATATTATATTATACGAACCAACATTGAACAAGCCGTCAACGGCTTCTTCAAGAAAGCTACATTTTATTTTTACGCCTCAACGTAAAGGAGACAAGTCCTTAATCTCGCAGCCTAGAAAAATATGAAGCCATTTGTACAACGAAGTGCGGAGAGGTCAAACGGTCTCACATAAGTCTAATTTCGTTGACAAACACACATGTTCTTGAATAAATTTCACACAAAATTGAATATACGCTCCTCTATTGCGTTGCCGTTCAAATATTGGTTAAGATGCCAGTTGACGTAAACCTTTTACCACAGAATCTGCAGGTAGGTACAGAAGGTCGACTCCATACAATGAGTGGAAACGCACGCACGCACACACAGACATATTTCACATAAAGCTAGAGCAAAAAGCGCATTCGCGACAGGTGTACGACCGTGCCCCCCATATAGAAGCATCTAGGTTTGGGTGCATTCGCCAGTTTTCTCTCGATATATTTAGAAGGCCTTCTGTACCCTTTGTGTTCTATGGGCGTACCATGCATTATCACTTGTGTGAAAGCAAGTGCCGTCGATTCGCTGAGTATAGACCATTAGTCGACTGTCTGCTTTCGCACTCTCCAACGCTTCCTTTGTGACGGTAAGAGACAAACGATGCGATTATAGTTCGGAAATGGACACCAATTTAGGGTATCTAACGTTTTGGTCCTCGCGAAATAAAATATTATACTATATCAATTTGATGGGTAAAAAGGTTTTTGGCTAGCAAGTAAATAATATTTTGAAGATTTATAAAATCAGAGTTGCTTGATGTATTTCAAATTTGTGACAATATTAGAGCTGATATGAGAAAAAGTTTTAAAAAAAATACATCCGGCAAATTTATTTTTCACTTTTAGTGGTGCCCACAGCGATTTCAGCAATCCCGATGCGTTTGCTATCATTAATTGATGAGTTCCATTCTCTACCTCCGAAGTTCTTCATCTTTATTAGAAACTGCCTAGCCGAATTCAATAACTTAGCATTAATACGTGCTAAGTTCAAATCATTTATAAATCGTAAGCGTTGCCAGAAAGCTTTTTACACAGTTAAAGACTATCTTGAGGACAAAAAGTCTTGGGATTGAGCTGCTTCAATGATGTACATGGCCCAATGTTTTTTTGTTCCGATATAATTTTATATTTTTACACATTGAAATTTTTATATTTACATTTATTGTGTACTTTTGACATAAATACTTACTCTGTAAAGTATAGTTATTATTTTTTTATTTTAATTCGCTATTGTGAATATAAATTCTTTTTTCTCTTTAAAGTATTTTGAACGATGTCTGGCAGTTTGAGTACTTTTGTGGCCTACCCAAATGTCCTTTCATTGACATTGTTCTTCGGGTCGCTGAACTCCTTATTGGTTCTAAGTTGAACTAATCGACTACTGACCAAACTTGCATTGACTGGACAGGTCCACTCAAAACTGTGTGGTTCTTTCCTCGAAAGACCATTTCAGGCACTGATTTGCATGGTCCACATATAACGTATCGTGAATATGAGGACCATGTAGATTGCTATGTTAGAGATTCATTTCATTTAATGTTAGTCTGGCGGTTTGAGTTCTTTATGCGGCCTACACAAATGTCCCTACTTTGATATTGTTCGTCAAGTCGATGAGCTCCTTAGAGTTCTAAGTTTGAGCTACACGATAACTGGCAAGTATTGCACTGTTTGGTCAAGTCCACTCAAATCTGTGTGGTACTTTCCTCAAATACCACTTCAGACATTAACCTACATGGTTCTTATATGATTTGACCAGTACGGTACCGTACCAGTTTGGTATGGACTTTGAAAGAGACTTTGACCTTTGAGTTTGTTTCGGTGTTTCTTCTCAGAGCAGTCAGCTAGGAAATACCGGCCTCATCTGATTTAAAATGACCGAAAAAAAATGTCATGTAAAAATGTTATTTACAACCTTATTACAAAATAAATATCATTTATCAGATCTTCACAAAATTGATATGAGACTAGTCCGGGAAAATATTCTTTCAAACAAAAAAATCGAACCGGAATCATCCAAATCGGTTGAAAATATTGCTGAATTTTCCTTGGGATCCCGTGACCAGATCCTGACCATATCATATATACCTTCCATCATCAGCTCAGCGATATGAAATGATGATTACCAGGCTCAAATATCTGAGTTGCGTTAGAAAGTACATGAACCTCTACGACCTCATCCCACCAGCCCCCTTCTACCATCGGACATCCAGACGCATTGCAGCTTGCCATCCTTACCTTGTTGCTATTCTACCAACCCGCTACAGCGAACAAGCTACTTTTGGGTAAGCTCGCTCCATCGCAGACTTTGACTCTGTCATCTCTGAAAACATTGTGCCTATAAAATTTGAGGATTTCGAACTAAAAAAAAAAAAACAAATTGAAATCGGTAAACAATTGGCGGTGGTAAAAAAAACAAACAGCCGAACATAGAACCTCCTCCTTTTTGAAGGAGTCGGTTAAAAAGTGCTCAATTTGCTTCCGCAACACTATAGTGATCGATTTGGGATTGGCTCTGAATTACATTTAATTCTGGTTCAAAAAAAATCCAAAGAATGCCTGTTTATCTTTCCGTGGGTATGTTTGAGTAGTTTTAATTGTGCTTTGCAAACATTGCATTTGTCATTTTTGAGAGAGCTTTTCTCAAGAATTTAGTATGAGATTTTTTTTTTCAAAGCTATTCTTTTGAATCATTCTCAAAAACCTCTGCTCTCAAGCTCACATTTTCTAGAATCACACCCCAGCTTTAGTACGGTCTTAATGAATAAAATGAACATATATCAGTAATATAATATATTGCGTTGTTAAGATATGCAAATACAGTTATTGATTTTCCATCAGGTGTGAGCCTCGTCCGTCTTTGTAGAGAATGCCTCTTGAATGCCTTTTACTTCTATACTGAAATGTATTAATGAAATAGCTGTGTCATGTAGAAATGTTTGAGTAGAAACTGGAATATTATTTGATGTTAAATTACGTGGGAGTGATGTATTGAAAAAAAAAAAGGTAAACATCAAAAAACTCCAGATGCTTCATTCATAAAGACAGAACTGAGTTTTTTGAAGATCAAAAAGAGACTACGTCAACTGTTAGATAAACATTACTAAAGCAATTTCTAAGCCAAGTGAAGCAAAACAATGAGACAAACAAACAGTTTCGTATTTATAACATTAACATGTGAATAGGCTTTGAGGGCACGAAGATTATTCGCTCAAGTCTTAGGATGAACACGATGCAACAAAAATATGCAAATGTATGGAAAGCGTCATGGAAAACAACAGTACGACCAAAGTGAGTGGTAAACAAAATGTACGTTCTATTTACCGAACTGCGATCTCACTCAAAGATGCAATCAACATTATGTTGGTTAAGGTAAATAAATTCATTGTAATTAATGAATTAACAAAGAATTCTAGCATTTGAGGTGTTAACAGAGATGACGGTCGGAACGTGCACTCCAGCCTTAAATTTATTGATAATTTCAAATTTAAAAATAGTAGGAGATAATATCATCTTCAAACTGTTTTATTTCTAGATCCATGACTCGAAACACTGTTCCAATTATAAGAGCTCAATAAGTGCTTGCTTCATAACGTTGTCAGTAGCGCATTGAGGTCATCTTCAGTGCAGGTAAGGGCACTCTGACAAGTGGAGATAGCATAGCTAGGTTAGCAGAGATCATTGATATTGTCAATCCTAGCACGACCTTTGTGATGTAATTCCCATTGGCTTTAGTAATTTTCAAAGTGTGATAAATTGTCAAATAATGTTTTAGCTGCTCGATCAAAATCATTGTTACATTAAAATACTACTAGTAAAAGGGACAACTGAGCAGCGAAACAAAGCAAGCTGCATAGAATAAATTAAAAATCGAAAACTTTCAGACACAGAGAAGCGGTAATCGTTAAATGCAGAAATATTAATTTACATTGAGGACGTCTTTTAATCCTGAAAAAAGTTAAGACGAAAATTATTATTTTTCCAGCAGATGTTCTTACGATTATTCTAATGAAAAATACATTTGGATGAAGAGCCATTATTTTATAAATAATCAGAATAAATTAGTCAACCCACACGTGATTTTATTTTGATTCTTCAATAAAAACAAATCCAAAGACTTCGTTTATTAAAATGTTTGCAACATCTGTGTACTCGGTACAAAGCCTCGGTGTATCACATAATTTATCCAGCCCCGTCTTCGTGGAATTGACATGTTCTTCGAACGAACGTTTTTTCTCTTCGCGCTCTTGATGAAGTTAGAGGAACTGAGGAACATCAATCGTGTGGGAGAATGGTAAATGTAGCAAAAGTTATTCTCTGTCAATTGTTTACGAATTGTGAATACAAATAACGGGACAAAGAAACGGTATTAGTTTTCGAAGACTTGGCAATATTTCAGTATGGAACTGTTACATGTTGGAACGGTAAAAATAATGGGCATTTGTTTCCTACACACGTGTAATAATAGTTTCGTATCGAGCTTTACTGGTTTCCTTTTATGTAATATCGTTGAATACAATCAAATTCTTTGTTCTAATGTTATTCCTGTAGTCCTCTTTTATGTTCGTTTATATTTTGCCAGAAATATTATTTGCACGCATATTATCATCACTAATCGTAATCTATACTAATATTATAAAGCAGAAGAGTTTGTTTGTTTGTTTGGTTGAACGCGCTAATCTCAAGAACTACCTACCGGGCCGATTTGAAAAATTTTTTCAGTGTTAGACAGCCCATTTATCGAGGAAGGTTATAGGCTATATATAATCACGCTAAGATAAAAAGGGAGGAGCAATAATGGAAAATAAATTTTCATTTTCGAATCTACTAATCATGAATATTATTACATTCAGATTAAATTGATTATCTTTGAACTTCACGCACGTGTTATCATAATTCTTTTTGATCTGGTTGCTTTTCTACTCGTTTAGCGGCGAATTTGGTTTTATTGTAGCATATCTCATATTTGATTACTGAAGCGGAGGTTTCAGTAATAGGATCAACGTCTTTCTTTACTTTTTCATCTCCGACATTTTATTAGGTTGGATAATATTGGTATTGAAAAAATATTTGTTTATATGAAAGTTTCGTATATTTATAGTATTTGTTAGAGATTCACGTAAAGCGACTTTGCGACATGTTTTACTTTTATTTCGTAAAGTAAATTAGTGTTTGGTAAAATTTAATGCTACCTCTAAAATATAGATACGAACATATTTCATAGTTTTATTGTTATCTACTAAATTTGACTAGATTATGGTTGTTCAGCAAATGAGTCACTATTTTTGTGGACGATTAATAACTTAACTATATCAAGTACTAAAGGATCATAACCAAAACCAGTCTAGAAAAGTTGCACGTATGAAAACCAAAATAGTATACAAATTATTTTCTTATTTTTTACAAGCGTTTCACTTCAGGAATTTTGTATTCGTATCCGGAATTATGATTTTAAGATAAACAGTAAATTAACGATTGCTAGGTATTTATCCGTATAGTCGTCATGGACGTTTCGTTCTCTTCATTTGTACGAGTCACGTAACTATGAGCCTTTACATAAAAACATCACGAAAATGATATAAAACTCATAAATAGCTGAAAAATTAGTAATATCATAATCATAACGTAGGTACTGTATATGTATTTCATAGTTCCGTTGTGAAAATATTTATTTTTGTATTTCGTCTCACGCAAATGCAACTGTCACGGTAGATGATAGACGTACCGGTACGGATGGCGATTATTCCTAAACAAGTTCGATTTTTAAATCTATCCAAATCGCAGGAAAGGATATGATTCAGCAATAAATTGACTTCTGATAGATCGATTTCCTTCCAGTACTGAATCCTAAAAAGCACTGTAGGTTGCGCTGCGAGGCCATAAAAAGCACGTTATTCACGATTATTCACGGTTTTTTTTTCAATAAGCGGCTGTTCTCTTATTTTGTTTTTAACTAATTTTGTTGTTTTGTACCTACATGAGTGATCTGTGGCCATTTTATAAGTTGCGAGCAGTTTAGACACAATTTTTAGGTTATCTCCGAATTTGTTTAATTACTTTAAAACTCGGATACTTGTATGAAAATGAACACTTTTATTTAATAGTCTATAAAGCGTAGTCTATAATAAATAAAGATTTATTGTGTTTCAACTTAAGACGGATTTCCATACATCGTTGGTCATGATCCTTTCATTGCTCAAAATATAACGTTAGATATATATGTAGAAACATGTTACATTCGGATTTCGTTGTATACTTCTGTGAAATACCCAAGCTCACCGGCACCAAATACCACGAAAACGTAGTTAATTTTGGGGGTGCCACAGACAGAAGGCTTTGAGTAGTAGCTACACTCGATTCATTCGTAATTAAAGGAACTGATCAAACGCTCGTTAATGAACACTTGAAAACCGTATCTCGAGTAATGGAGACAAAACAAGGACAAAGAAATGTTTGTGGCGGAGTATGATAATAAAAATGAATCGTCAGCTGCCACGTACTTAGGTTAAAAGCTGAAGGCGAAAAACGTGACGGACACATTAACACATAATCCCACTTTAGCTTTGATATTAATAATACACTGTTGGAAAGTAAAAATGGTCAAACAAATTGCCTTCAATTTTTCCTTGTAAGATTTGTGACACTTTGTGATTAGCAGGGATCGCGAATATATGTGGACTTATGTGAGTCTACGTATCGCACTTCTGTTATCTTTATTTTGCTATTCTCTTCGGAAAAGCGATCATAAAAACACAAAGGACATTACCCGAGCCGTGATTTAAAGAGCAAGACGAGCTTGGTGTCGTTTCCTGATAGGATGTTTATTTGCTTTTCGCTTAAAATTTGCGTTGGCAAAAGTTTTGTCAACTGTCACGGTAATCAAATTTAATTTGCTTGCGAACGTTGGGAGTCTTAAAGAAGTTTTTCAGGATATACGAATACAGGTAAGCTATTAAAAATGTTTGCGTTCAGCATCGTGTGTCTGACAAATTCTTTTAAAACATGTTTTTTTACTACGTCTGGTATAAAACTATCTCTTATTTCGTTACCGTAACAACATATTTAATTCCCTAGGCAAACGTTTACAACTTTACTAGAATAATACAACTGTGACTACTTACATAAAGAAGTCTCACTTACCTCTCTATTACCTAAATTGGCTACAGGAAAATACCTAACAGACATTTAGGCCTCCCGGGACTTACGTGAATAAGATAAGCGGTGGGGCGTAAATGATATTGTATATGTAAATTGCTAAAAATTCTTAGTAGCTAAGCTTCTGGCGTATAAGGCGTTATTGATTATACTTCAAGACGAGACTTTCGTAGCCAATCTGATTATGCTTCACCCTTAAATACATTTTCTTTTCCGTTCCGTTGCTGCGTGAGAGTATAGGTACAAAGTTCCGTATTATTTTAAAAGAAATGATTCAGATGGTTACAAAGCAATTTGTGCTTTAATATGAGCGCCAGAAGTATCATATTCTCTTTATTGAATAACTATCTCAATGTATAGAATCTAAATAAAAGGGCACATAAAACAAAACCTCACATAAGTGACCTCGTCTCTGTTTCAATACGACGCAATAATTTCGGTATCGGCATAACAATTTCTTAGAATAGAAACCTATTTTGAACAACTGATCGTAAAAATGTGAGGTTTTCCCAAGCACAAGTAGTGTACCAGACCGTATCAAATGTTGTTTTCGTCTCAGGAACTTGCAATTTGGAACACAGAAGAGATGTGAACAGTAGGTTAGGTCCATACAACGAGCGAAAACGTATACTAGCAAATTCATGATTAACGTTCAGCGATTGCATGCGCATTCGTGACCAACAAACAACCTGCCTAGTCTGTTTGAATCACTCCGGGGTAGGCTTCTTCTCTAACTGGATCCACCTGAGTACCAGTATTTTACACGGAGTGAAGGTCTCCACCACCCAATAACCGGGTAACCTTTTTTTACTCATATTTACTCTAAAACCCATCTTGTTCCTCCTAATGCCCTTTGCGTTCCAGGGCCGCAGTGACTCTTTCGAACAAATTCTGCAGCCCCGGCAGGCACTGGCCCTAGCGGGACCCGTCTTCTAGGCTGCCAGCTTTTCGAGGCGCGCGTGGAACACAGCACGCCGTCGGGCGGGTCTGATCGAACGGCGAGTCAACCAAAATATCGCCGTCCGCAGGCCCAACACTAATACACATTGTGTGGTGTCAGATTGGTGTCAGATTTCTCAGCTTCTGAACACTCGTAAAGACTGTAAAAATTTACGAATTAAAGCTGTGCCAACAACTTGGCAAAGCACGTAGGAATCTCGACATGTCAGGATGGTCTCCCATCCATGAACCGATCGTGGCTATTGTTAACCTTTATTAACGTTGTACGTTTACGAACGTCTTTAGTAGTCGTACTATACAATATACACCAATTAAAACCAAGCGAAATGTTAAAGATCTCGTAAGGCTGTTATTATTTAGTCACAAACTCCTCGCGCTCGCGAATTTGTGCGTACGCCTGTTTCCACCCATTACATTGAACTGATCTTCTGTACCAGTATATTCTGTGTTAACAATGAACCTGCTTCTCGCCCCCGCTAATTCCCGTGTCGCTACGAAAATAAGCTTAGTAAGTTTTCCGCTTACTTCTAAAGTTTGCCCTTTATTGCCTTGTAATGTCAGATAGCCGGAAAAGAAAGGAGTTAGTGCGGTGTAGTGCAGGAAAACTGACCGTTACTGTGATTGTTGTGGCCGTTATTTGTACAATAGGGTTTGTGATTTGATTGTGTTCTTTGCAATTTTATTAGTGTTCTAATGATCACTGTGAAGGAAATGACTGACTAGAAACTTAACTTGCAATGTTTTCATTTTAACAGTAAAAACATTTTTATTTTCCTCTAGCACTTCGCCCGCCACTTTGTTCGCTGGGGTTTAGTATTGCAATGTATATAATGTAATGAGGATTTTTTTTTTCCAGGTATAAATAAAGATGACACTCACAAATAATTATTAATAGGTACAATTGGTAAAAGAATTTCAAAATCTATTCAGTTGATCCAGAGATTAAACCCTAAAACCTCACAAACTTTTCCTTTTTATAAAGTTAGTGTAGATTTATTTATTCGACACTAAATTACCCACTTTACCCAGTCTCAGATAGATAGATAGAACATTGATTCTATGCAACACAACCAAATATTGTGCAAAATATTTAATACACAAATGCACAATTAAATTATTAAAAAGCTAAACACTCAAAACAAAAACAAAAAACACTGTAAACAGAGACGTTATGTCACATATGTTACAAAAAAAATAGAAAAGAACGACCATAGTGCGGTGTGTAATTCTAAGTACAACAAGGTGCACCAGATCAGCATATGTCAGGCAAACAAACCTGACGCTAATATTATATTCTGCTCGATGGATCCCTTCGGTGGCAAACGGACGTCGAGCTGAATTGTGTAAGGAGAGTTATGTGAGAATAAGTATACCATGTATTATTGTAGGCTTGTTCTGTCAGTTAGTTCCGAACCAATTCAAATTGATTTGATTATAACACAAAAGTGAAAAAATATATCAAATTAGTTTACCTATTTTCGATTTTTTTGCAAAACTAACACACGGCAATAGATTTTTATTTATTACTCAAATTTTTTAGCAATAGTACGAGTTAATATTTGTACACTGTAAAGGTTTTTTTCAATTTCTAATTTATCTACATAATTTAAATTGTTGGTTTTAATTTATACTTTTTTAAATTTGTTGTTGATTGATTCATGTGTAAATTGGGTTATAGTTATCTGAATAAATGAATTTAAAATATGGTGATACTAAAACTGTAAATATACCACTTTTACATATTTGTACAACATCCACATATTGCTTGCCGACTAAGAGCAAAAGCTCTATATTAAAAAAAAAAAAACTTTTTTAATTTTGAAACACACGAAATGTTCTATTTAATAAATGCAAAGTGTGTTTTACTCTTAATGACACACAAACAGGAATAATATTCAGCTTTCAACTTCTGAAAGCACTACACTCATTACTCTTAGTTGACGTTTATAAATTGCGCAGAATAATAAACAAACAGATACTGTTCCCCTTTTTATCTCAACATTTACATAAAACTGTGCTCAATTACTTTTTTAATCCAAAACAATGTCAATTAAAAACTCCACAACTTTATACAAATAAAATTTTGATGTTACCCTTCCGTTGGTAAATATCTACAAAAGGTTTTTACTTTTTAATCAGCAAACGTGGTACAGTTTTCGTAATAAAGCCAGTGTCTACATGTAAAGCACAAAGAAACTGGGAGAATAATGTTCGTACTTATAATATAGGGGTTGGTTTCGCTCGCTCTAGTCTTGGCCGTCCAGCCAAGTTCATGCTGCAGCCAAATGGGACGACATATCCCTGACCTGTTTTGTGCGTTTATTTTTAGGTACACTTAGTTGAATTTGTTGTTTTTATCTTCCGCTAGTGATGTGCCAATGGACGTTATTTAGTGTTGCGGAATTGTAATTATGGTTGCTTTGCATACTTATAAAACTTTTTTTTCTGCTGCATTTTCATGATGCCCAGCCTCATTGGTAGCGTGGTGAATATTTTCCTGAAATAATGTAATTTTATTTAATAATATGTGATGCTGTAAAAATGATGATGGATTAATGAGTTAATTTTAAAGATTGCAGATGAAAATTGGCCGTTGAAACCGAGTGGATTTTATATTATTTTATTTAAACACTAGAACCGCGGGCATCAGGCCCGCGGTTTCACTCGCTTGACAAATGATATTCTAAAACCTTCCTCGAGAACCACAATTCATTGGTGAACAGCATGAAAAGCGGTGCAGTAGTTTTTGAGTTTATAGCGAACAGACAGGCAAACAGACGCGGCGGAGGACTTTGATATACAATTTCGGATAGGAGTGTCGTAATAACTTGGTTTACTTTGTAAAAGTTCTACAAAAATTATAAATGTTTTCCCTTCTACCATCTATGATTACTTTTCAGTGTACTATAAGCTATTTATCACCTTTTTTATGGTTTTATAAATATAGCTCAAATACACAACGCCTTTTTTAGGGTCCGATCATCCATAAGAGACGGATCCACATAAAATCCCTCGGGTGTTGGTCTGTCTGTCTGTCCGTCTGTTATTGTTTCGTAAGAAATTAGTTTCCCCGGATCTACAGGACCGACTCTGTTGACATTTAGTACACATATGAACTTCTGTGAAAATTTAGGTATTATATTTACGTAACGTAAATATATAAGTTTTGAGTATGGGGTCAGTTTTGGTGGTCAAACTGGAAAATTAAAAAAAAGGTTTTCAAAGTTACTGTTGGTAAATTATACTTAATAAATTGTTTTGGAGTTATTCAAGAATTTAGACCAACACAGACCATTCTCCCCTTATCTCCAAAACAACAAGCCTAAAATTTTGAAAAAAAAAAAGTATTTATCGTTCTTTACCTACAGATTACAGGAAACTTATAAGAAATCTGTAGTTTTAAAATAACATGTTACAAAAATGAAATTGGTTCGGGACCCTTTGCTTTGCACGCGAATTCGATTCGCACTTGTTAATATTTATATTAGGAGTGGCACATGAGAACTTTTTTAGAAAACTAAGGTAGATACAGAAAAAGTGAAACGGTTTTATAATCATGGAAAGAGTTTAGGTACTTACTTTAATAAACACTCTGTTTATCAACGTTGTAAAGAACCAGTAAAAAGCTAAGATTTATGAGAATTAACGGTAGTCAATATCTTTAGCGCTATTACGTCACAATAATGGCGATAGTTTGACGATAACGACTTTGTTAGAGAAGTGTGGCCGTTCTTAAAGTGTATCCGTTAGAGTAATAATATTGTTGCAACGTGGAAGAACATGAACAAAACAAACATGTAAGTATTGAAGTGTAGTCAAGAACAACAAATATATCTCATACTAGATGACCTGCGCAACTTCGTCTGCGCCACATTTTCCATTAATGCTCCGCTCCTTTTTGTCTTAGCGTGATGATCTATAGCCTATAGCCTTCCTCGATAAATGAGCTATCTAACACTGAAGAATTTTTCAAATCCGACCAGTAGTTCCTGAGATTACCCCCTACATACAAACTTATAAAGTTACGAAACAAATGTTACCTCTTTATAATATTATTATAGTATAGATATAGATTGTGCGTTTATGATAAGTATTTAAAATTTTCTTGTTCTTTGTAAGATAGGTCAAGCTCTCCCTTTCCTTTTCTCCTTCCTTGCATTACTGTCAAAGGTTTTCTGTTTTTTGGCATAGATACAATATAATATTTACTGTCAGTATACCATTACATTACAATTACTCTGACTACCATTCATAAATCTTCGGCAGTCGTTGCGGATTGTCAGAAGCCAGAAAATCTGACATCAGTCTTGCCAAAAAATACCGTGTTACCCAGTTACTGGGTGGTGGAGGTCAGATACTAGTAGGCAGTTGTTTCACGTAAAATACGGGTATTCAGTTGAACTCGGTTTGACTGGTAAGCGACAACAATATGGTTGGGAACATGCTAGGCAGATGATGATGATGACCAAGAAATAAGGGCTTTAAATTATAGGGTGTAACTATGGGGTCTTCTAAGTACCTCATACGGTAATTCGGAAAATAAAATTGAAAATTGGAAGAGCCAATTTAAGATACAAACAAAAATAGATTGAGGAAAATATGATCACACGAAATAAAGCAATATCCCGATAGAGTGAGGAAAATTGTGAAATGAATCGTGATTTCGTGAGTATAGCTGTAAGTTCCTCTATGGGAGGTCTTTCCGCAACCAATTCTGGGGTGGTCAAGTGACTCATAAAGTGAATATTATATTTATACTAGCTGACTCGCGCAACTTGGTCTGCATAGACTGCATCACATTTTCCATTAATGCTTCGCTCCTGTTTGTCTTAGTGTGATGATATAATGTAGCCTATAGCCTTCCTCAATTAATGGCCTATCTAATACTGGAAGAATTTTTCAAATCGAATTATCTGAGATAAGCGCGTTCAAACAAACAAATAAACAAACTCTTCAGCTTTATAATATTATAGTATAGATTAAAAAATAATAATTTAAATATAATTTTGGCGCAGAAAGGGTTTTTTTTGCTAGCCTATTTTGTCCAACTGTATCAAGGTCTTCCTTTCTTGTTATGTTTTTTATTTTCGAAAAAAAGGCGGCACTATTTAATCACGTATTTATAATTAAGAAAATAGCTTAACTTTTGACCGATGGTCGGGTTACGAGGTTTGACATATTAGGCGGCTCGTCCTAAAGAGCGCAGGTGCAGTGCACTTCCACAAAAATCTATATTTCCATAAAATCCTATACATACATCATTCTTTCTACTATGCCTATACAATACACTCTTAATAGCAGTTTACTAGAAACGTAGTAGAAAGTTAGGAACTTATATTATAACTATTACCTATGCGCACATTTGGCGTCAAGTTGTATGTGCCTAACGTGTGGAGTGAAGCGCCAGCGATTGTGCACCTATGAAACAAAATTCAGTACGATTTCTAGCACTGAATTTAATGAGTGCGAAAGAGAAATATCGACACAGTCTGACGCTTGAAACAGAAGATTTTATATGGGAAATTAGCCTAATCTGGAGCGCCGCTCACGCGCGATGTTGCCAAATCGTGCGCGATTTGGCAACATCGTGTCTGTCATCAATGTACTGAATATTGATAGTAAATTAGTTATTTCTACGATCTATAATATAAAGTAATTTTCTATCAATATTCGGTACATTTGCTACTTGAAGAATAACTGTTATTTTCGATTTACTTTGACAAAATTCCTATATGTTATACCTACATATACGTACGATTTTTTCCTACCACTATACCATTAGCTGTTTGTTTTAAATCCAAGTCATAAAAATGACATTTCAGCCTTGAAAGTTATTTTTTATTTCTCTTTTTTCTTGAGATACGATTAAACTTTTTCTTAATAGAGAAACATCCGATTAAGATATTATATCACTTTATTAAAATACAAAAAAAAAACCGGCCAAGTGAGGGTCGGACGCGCGCGCACACGAAGGGTTCCGTTCCATACACTTTAATTTTTTAATATTTTTTTTTAAAACAGTTGAAAATTTCAACTGTCTACCTATGACAGTTCTTGAGATACACCCCGCTGACAGACATACGAACGGACGGAGTGACATAGGCTTAGAGGGTTACGTTGGATACCGTTTGGGTACGGAACCCTAAAATGTAGCGAACAATTATTGCTAAGTAAATGATGCATTGCGTGGGTTGGTGTTTCTGTGGGCTTCAAACTGATGCCAACTCAGTATTCGGTAGACGTAAGGCTTCCGGGATAGCGGTGGTGAGGAAAATGTATGTTACCTTAAAATACCTGGCAGATGCTATATTTAGCAGGTATGATAGGTGCTTTTTATTACCAGCATTATTTTTTAGAATTAAATAGGTAAATAATTTCTGACTCTCCAAAGTCAGTTAAATTCAAATTCTAAAACCTCTAAACCGAACTAAAAAGACACATAAAGAAAATAAATCGCAGCCATTTGTAACCAGTGCCACTGTCTTTATAAAACTTATTGCCGGTCTTCAATCTTTCAATTTTTAAGACATCTATTTAAGCCCAACAGTTTCGTGAACATAAAGTATTTCAAATATCGCCGTCGTTTGAGGTAACGAATAAAACAAGCTTACTCAATAAGATTTCAAAGAGAACCGACTGACTGGATTTATTTGAAGGAAATTTTAGAAGCTATCATCGAACGAAGTCGTGTGAGCGGCGAAGCATAAAAGACGGATTTTACGATTGCGACTGTGCAAATAACGCATTTTGTGAAAATATTATTCGGTTTCACGCCGCGACACTGGGTTATTAAGCTTAAGGCCGTACCCTGAGCAAATAACCTTGAGCATTTTTTCCCTCAATAACAGCGCAAGAGATACAATAGCGAATACGATCAAAATGTTGAATAAAATCGTTATAAAATCTAATTTTGGTCGTTTGAAAAAAATACTTCTACCAAAATGTTCATAATTAAATTGCCTATCCATTAGTGTAAGTACAAAATCAAAATAATCGTTAGTTTTCGAGAAGATGCATTTTTTCAGTATTTTTTTCTCATTTCTGTGGTTTCGTTGTGAGGAGATTACTTAAACATTATACTTAATAATAAATAATAAAATCTACCATTTTGAAGCCAAGATTATGTAGAAATTTAATGTATTTTTAATTTGTTGGTATTTCTTTTGGATAAAGAGTAGATAGCTCCAAAAACTGCACAAAAAACGGCTAGCGCTGCGTTTTGCTCGGGGACGCGCCTTAATATACACACGCGGAACGAAATCGCACGAACTCGCACGGATTCGCAACCAATCCGACACGCAGCGCTGACGCGCCAGCGTTCCATGATATCGCCACAACTTTTTATACAAATACAATTATTTTTATTGGGAAAATTCTGTTTTTATATCTTCTGAAAGCTGGCTTCGTTCCAACGGAAAAGGTACGGAAACATAGAGATCAAAAACCTAAAACGGTAAAAGCTTTCTCGTGTTTAGCGTACAATATCTGTATTGAATGAACTGTGACCAAAGCCGAAGTTTATCTATTATTGTTGAATTCACATTATTACAAACTGTTTGGCAAGAAAGTATTGGTAAACCTTCTTGGCAAGTCTTTCACATAATCTGATATAGTACGTGATTACGCCCCCATCGTATTGTGGGTGCAACGAAAGAGTGTGCATTGCCCTTTACAATATCAAATGGTGATTCTAGTTTATCGCCTTGGCAATGTGCCTGTGGAGATATAAGTCTAAATTTCGGTCTTATGAATTTTCTCATGGCGTTAAGCTGAGTAACAAAGAGACATTATTATTTCACATAATTTAAGTATGCAAAATAAATCATAACAGAAGCAAGCAGCGTTGGATTTCTTATTGAGAAGTAAGACAGTAAATCATGTATCAGTCCATAACTACGTATTAGAATATTGTTTTGTTTTAAAAAGCAGCAGCAAGTTCAAAATGTATCATTTTGCTTATGAAGGTTTCTTACCCGAAGGGTATCCAACGGAATCCTTTTTTTATTATTTGTTTATTTAATACTTTACACACACATATACAGAGGCGGACTTAATGCCATAGGCATTTTCTACCAGTCAACCTTTGGGTGATGCAGAGAATTATAGTGGTAGGTGCAAAATGGATAAAGAGAAACCAGAAACGCGATTAATACTAAAAATCCATTCATCCGTCCATCTGTCTATGTCAGCGAGCTGTGTCTCTAAAATGGTAATAAGTAGACACTTGAAATCTTCACAGAGTATGTATTGCCGATGTGTCAAATTAAAATAAAACGTCTTTTTTCTTTCAAGTCAAGCAAGTTGTGCAAGTACGACTCGCACTTGGCCGGTTTTCTTATAACCTTAAGGCATTGTGCAATATATCTTTAGAGTCCATAATCGTTAACATCAGCCCCTGGTCACAGTTTGTCATAAAAACATGGCTGGGTTAAATTGAGTCACATATTTTTCACAATAAACTCACTATCTTTATCGTGGTTCTAAAAGAAAGTCAAGTTCAATTTGGATATACTACCAATTACTGTGTTTTTAATTATACGACTCTTTTATTTACACCCAAGAAATTGTATTCTTTGTTGACGTAAGTGTATTAAAAAAAAACTATCGATTACCAATTTATTTAGAGACAACTTGTTACAAAAACTGGTATTGTGCCAGTTGATGAGGCCGCGTCCTTTACTCTTCAGAAGTTAAAAAAATTGCTATTTTATTTGGCAAAAACAAACAGCAATTCAACTGAATTTTTAAACCAACATAAAATTATTTGGCATATGGTCGTACTCTCAATTTTCATGATAATACGTGATAAAAAACACCTAAGATTTAATAAATTATTATCAAAAGTGTATTTAAAGAACAAACTATATACACTTAAAATAGAAAAAAAAAAACTCTTAACTAAAAAATGGCATCAAAAAATTCGTCCCCATCGCTATCGACTGGAAGTGAGCCCAAAAGACTGGCTGCATTGCCACGTTGTATGGCAATGCTTATCCTCTGTCCAAGGTAAAAGCCAGCTCTTGGGTCACGCGAAGCGTCAACTAAGCGTTTTGCAAGATCTTTAAATAGGACGTGAGCACTCGGACCCCACGGTCCAAGAGTTTCAACCCCAAACGGCTCAAAAATGTAGTTGCCAATAAGGCTACTATATTTCCGCCGTTTGAGGTTTTCAGCAGCCGAAGCCGCAGAACCAGCACAGCACGACGAGCTAGGAAGATGGGATGGCGCAAGAGTATCGACACAAGTAGCGTCCCACACTAAAGGCCTACCCATCTTCCATGGAAATAAAGACATACCGTCCGGTCTTTTGCCATCGTCGCGTGCCAGGCCAATGGGTTCTAATACGGCTGGCACGCCGACGGCGACAAGAGCACGTCGGATAATGTCGTTGATATTTGCGTGCCGTGCTATACGACCCGCACTTCGACTGCATGACAGGCCGTGGTGCCCGAGGCTGTTGACAGCTTCGCCACAGTGGCAGCGATGAGGAGAACAACAAGATGCGCCTAAGCGAAGGGAAGCAGCGAGGCGGAAAGTAGTATCGTCGAACAAGGTGCCTATGTTCGACGACGGTAGTGCGTGAAGCCAGAGGCCCGACTCCCACTCACCCACAGCCAGCAGGCGTGCACGCTCCGCAGAAGTGGCAGCAGAGGCAATTAGGTTATTCTGAACTCCTCTGCAGAGCGGCTCATCCCACCGTCTCTGGTATGATGGGTTGTCGGGTAAATTTTGATTCGGGCAAGCGAGTCTCCAGGCATTTATAGCCTCGGTAAAGTACGGCACATCAAAATCAGTCAGTGTAGAAGCTAGGATATTCCTGACTAATTTTTCAGTGCCGTGAACCGAGGATATAAAAGCCGGTAAACTTATACTGGTAATTTTGCGGACGCCAAGGCCTCCCATGCGGATGGGAAGAGTGGCTTGAGCCCAAACTCGGTCGTCCATGGCCACATTTAAAATTGATGATAGCGTTTGCTTTATAATTTCGTCCATTTTTTCCAGAAGGTGAGGGTGCTTCCATAGATGGGAAGCACGAAGAAAATATGATAATTTAGGGCCGAAACAGCAGTAGCGAATTATGGTGATGGCCGAATGCATGTTAATTTTTGACAATCTTTCCGAAACATCATTGAAATTTTGAATTTTTTCATCAACAAAATTAGGAAAAGAATTCTCAAAGATTGGCGACCCAAGGAGGCGAAGAGAGCTTTTATCCATTATTTTGATTTCAGGGGCTATTGCGTTGAATTTTGAAAGAATGAGTTGTCGGTCAGAACTGTCAGATAAAAATAATTCACATTTAGAAAAATTGAGATCAAGTCCTATGGAATGAAACTGAGTTTTTAAAAATTGTAGATCATCTAATACCGAAATTACATCGCCACCAAGGGTTCCATCATCGAGATACCAAACATTAAATTTGGAATTTAGCTGTCGAATAATTGGATGAATGGCTAAACTAAAGATCACTGGCCCGAGGGGATCACCTTGTTGACAGCCAACAGCGGATTCCAAAAGGTTGTCCTGGTAAAGTAATTTAGATGGTTGTCTATAACATTGCCAAAGAAAACTGAAAATTTGAGGTATTTCTTTTTTAGATTCTGCCAGCAAGGTGTCCCTATTAACAGAATTAAAAGCATTTTTGATGTCAACCTTCAGGATGACCTCTCCTTTGCCAGAATTTACGTAGGTCGACAATGCGTGTACGGCAGCCTCACAGCCCCCTTTGGAACCGTAACCCAACTGAAGGGGCTGAAATTTTTTCGAAAGGACCTCACCATAAAATTTACAACAAATCTTGGCTGCCATACGACGGTAAGTTGTTCCCACGGCAATGGGACGAATCCCGCCATCTCTCTTGCGTAGGGCACATAAGTTAGCTCCATACAAGACGTCGATGACGGCCTCGTTCACTTTGCCGGAGAGCATGAGGTTAATCAGAGCCGTGAGCTCCTTCAAAAGTAGCTCACCAGCGTCCCCGGCGCCTGAACAGGTAAGGTCCTTTAGGTGTTGAGGACTTAGGCCGTCGAGGCCGCCAGCAGATCCACTTCGGAAGGAGCAAACGGCTGTGATCACCTCTCGACCTGTAATGGTGAGGGAGTGAATGTCCGAATCAGGGGGGTCGGGAAAAGAAAGATCATCCGCTGGGGCAGGATGTTTGCTCTCCAGAGCTGCGAGAGTATCTGGAGAACAGGGAGCCACCACATCACTACTAAAAAGAATCCTGGCTGCTCCGCTAATGTCACCTTCCCCTAATTTAGATTCGACCACATGGGAAATACCTCTTAAAGAGGTAAACCTCTGTGTCGAAAATTTTGGTTCCAAATTATGGGCCGAAACGTTACAGTTTTCTTTAATTTGTGCTGTCAAAGTTTTTGTGGTTGCCAAATTCTTATTAACATGTAAAATTCGGTAGGGGAAAGTGAGAAGATGTTCCCAGGCACTTTGCGAGTTCTCCCGGGTGGCACGGCGAACGCATCCTGCTAAGTGTTGCGCCACTAGAGGTCTAGCGCCGCGGGGAACTCGCTTTAAAACAGGTACAGAGTTTTTGAATTTTGCAAGAGTTTTCCAAAACGGGTCAAAGGATGTAACTGGTGTAGGTGAAATGACAGGGTCTGAAGTGAGTGCATTTTGAGACTTATGCACCTTCCCAATATGCACATTCAGACCCCGCTTACCTTTAAAAAATCGTGCCTGGGTGCACAGAGGACACCTCTCCAAGATATCTAGTGATGTCGAAGGTTGACCGGTACTAACTTGCAACACATCACTGCTACCGCGAAACATATATATACACTGACACACCTAAACAAATACAATTAAATACCTAGAAAATAAAATATACGAAAAAACACAATTAAAAATGTCAACTGGTGACAGCGTCTGACGTTAGCCCGCGCGTCGCGCGCAGTCGCGCTGAGGGCCTGGAGCACCACGACGAGTCGATGCAGCGTGCAGCGCCCTGGATACCGTTGCTGGGCAACGCGCGGGCCCGGCGCGGCGTCCGGAACCCGCTCTTTCGTAGCAGTCTGTCGTCTGTTTGCGTTGTGCCAAATCATATATAATTCAGCGGCAGCACTGCCTTAGGTGTATCCATAACAGCAGCTCACGATAATCGATAAAATAGTCAATTCACATCAACTCAACTTATGTTTGGGAATATGAATTTCGAAACACAAAACTTCACGAACAGAAAACCGCGTGATTCGGTGTACAAGAATGATATAACAACACTTTTTACTCTTAATTCAATGAGTAGAAATCAACACAAATAGAAGAATCAAATGTTTTTAATTAATTTTTATTTATACAATTTGAAATTTTTTGACATGTCCATCAACTGTCTTAAATGTAAGACAGTTTATCAAAAGTAAAAAATCGCTCAGCTTACTCTCGGTATCACATTAGAGCTCTAGATTATAAAGCTTAGAGTCAAATCTCATAAAACCCTAAGATTTATAGGTCCCTAGCGGCAAACCCAATAGCTTTTATTAGATTTAAACGATGCTCACACGTAAAATATTATGACAAATTGACCTTACTGGAGAAAAATTGTACCTAACTTTCTAAACAAATTACTTTATTTTGTAAGAATGATGTTCTTAATATTTTTTTGAGAAATTGCTACGGCTGGAATTCTTTTAACAGCCGACTTCCCAGAAATCAGCTCTAACATGTACTTGTAAATATCCCGATAAATTAATTTACAACACATTTGCTCAAAAAATGCTTTTACGAAGCTTGTATCCAAAGTTAAAAATTACGCATCATACAATGGAACGTGCGATAAAATAGGTACTCTCACCAAAGTACCTAATTTAAAATGTACACAGGCTTCGTAAATGCATTTTTTGAGGAAATTTTAAGGGTTCCGTATTAAAATGAGGAATATGTTATGACTATGTCTGTCCGTCTGACACAGCTAGATATCTCAAGAACTTGAAATTTGGAATAGTTTTAGATGACATTTGATCGACTGTTTTACAAATAAGATAGAAATATAAATGTTTTTTTTTTGGAACAGCGTCTGAAATTGATTTTTAAAATAAACATCCGTGAAAAACGGAACTAGGGATATAAGGGTTCCGTTTTTCAGGGATGTTCGGGACCCTAAAAATACCGCCCGTGTCCTAGTGGTCCCAGACAGACAGACATCTGAGTGAACATCCTTCACTCCAGTGTATGTCTGTCTTTCTATCTTTTCTGTTTAAATCAAAAGCTAGTTCATAATCAAAGGCTAGTTCTTTAAATAACACGTGAGCACGCGGACCCTACGTTCCAAGAGTTTCAACCCCAAACGGCACAAAAATATATTTGCTAACAAGATTATTATATTTCCGCCGATTGAGTTCTCAGCAGCCGCAGTGGCACTACCAGCACAGCACCTCGAGCCAGGAAGACGGGATGGCGCAAGAGTAGCAACACAAGTTGCGTCCCACACTAAAGCCTACCCATCTTCATGGAAACAAAAACTATACCATCCAGTCACATGCCATCGACGCGTGCCAGGCTATTGGGTTCTAGAATGGCTGAAACGCCGATGGCAACAAGAGCATATATTTGCGTGCCGCGCTATGCAACTCGCACTTTGACTGCGGCAGGCCGTGGTGCCCGAGGTTGTTGACAGCTTCAGCACAGTGACAGCGATGAGGAGAATTTCCATCCAAGCAGCTGCCCTTGCATTCCGGTTTTTGTAAAGTTCTTTCTGCTTGTCCCATAACAAAGGGTGAAAATGCACTTCAAAAGTAATTCTCTCTGTATCTATTTTCTTTAGATATTATGCTTACTATGACCATGAGTATAACCCACGTCACAGTAAAAATATCACTGAAGGCAGAAAGAAGAACGCAGCCCGCATCCAGATAGCACACACGCGGGCTGCGCGCCCACTGCCAATCCGCGTTTCGCGCGTATGCTGTCAGCATGATAGAAAAATGATAGGATGCGTGTAGCCTTCATGCGGATCAGATCGTATGACAGGAAAAGGGCCCTACAGTCTTACTTTAAGACTAATTATTCAAAATAACAGAACTTACCTCCCGTGAATTGATCACGCACTTTAAGAATATCATCATCAATTCCTGCCACATTTATACATACTACGGAAGTAATTGTAGGTGACTGTACCATATCGTCTGATGTCTAATCGCGACATTTGACACGAGTCTATTGGCAATCAAATCACTTCCTACAACATCATGTTCGCACTTCCCATTGCATGATATTATTACAGGTCAGTCGCCAGCCTAATCTGTAAATTAATTAAGCCTGAAGCTCTAGCAATACTAATAACGCTAGCAACGTCGTAATGCCTCATTTAGCTGTAAGTGTTGAGCTAAGGATGGCTTCTCGTGAGTGACGTCGCATGTGACTAAATGTAGGATGTAATGTTACGACTCCAGAAGATATTTATGGGATATTATCGCTACTAAAGTGTTGGTTCATTGTATTCTGAGATAATATTATTTGATATTGAGGCCTGAAGTGCGGTCACTGTCTGACTCCATACTGTTTTTCCATAGAAGCGATGCGAAATTAAATAAACATGCAAGTGGTTGCCAAATGGCATCGTCTTAATGCCACCATGATTCTGCTATAAAATTTGTATAAGTCATGATAATATTGTGAGGCGAACTTATTGCCTGAGATATTTCTAGTAGATTTAAACAATTTAAATTCTATGCGCTTGAGCGACACCAAGACTTGAAATATGGGACACAAAAAGTGAAATTTACTATTTTAACTTTTATTAAAACTATTTAAAATCCTATGTTCAGTCACGCGTTACTTCAAGCTTAGCTTACCATTTTTCTCTGAAGTCTATATAAATGGCGTATTCAAGTTTCTTAATTAGCCATATATCATGAGCATTGAATGTATCTTTAGCTACATGGCTGAACCAGAATTTTTCTAATCCCATCAGTCAGCTAACAGTTACTACGACACGTTGTTTAGCATGTATACGAGAAAGTTCAAAATTTCAAATTGAATTTATCATTTGGTTAGCGATTAAAACCAATTAAAACCCATCAAAATGATAGAACAGTTTCCGTGAAAACGTTTGTGTGAAATTCTGCCAAAGGATAGCCGACCACATTGTATGATAAAAGTTTAGTTTGAAGTAACGCGTGACTGAGCATAGGATTTCAAATAGTTTTAATAAAAGTTTAGATAGTAAATTCCGCTTTTTGTGTCCAATATTTCAAGTCCCGGTTTCGCTCAAGCGAATAGAATTGAAATTGTTTAAAACTACTAGAAATAACTAAGGCAATAAGTTCGCTTCTGTAGCCATTTATTTCTTGAAAGTGTAAATAAATATTTCGAACAAATTCTGTGACTTTTCAGTGAATTCAGTGGTAGTTGTATAAATTATCTCTTTTCGGGACCACTAACCTAAGAATTTGAGACGAAGTTTAATTTGTCTCAATTGTAATATTATTATTTGTATTGAGGTGTATAGCACCCTTTATACAGGTTTTGGAAGTGCGTGGTCATATTTAGGGCGGTGTTCTGTACCTGCTTAACAATTAGGGAAAAATATCAAGATAAAAATATTATTATTTAATATGTATTATATTATTTTCAATAAAGCCAACTGGACAGCGACAAAAATTAAATTAAAAAATAAACTGGGTAAGCTCGCTCCATCGTAGACTTTGTCTCTGTCATCTCTGACCAAGACTAGAGTCAAAAGCAAACCCATACCAAGTAAAAAAAAATAATAAAAAAAACACTTTTCATGCTGTCTGATACAGGTGGTGTTTATTGTATTTCAATCGCAGATTTGATACCAACTACTACAACACGTATTTGAAATAAAAAGCTATAAAGACGTATAACGAGGTCGGAATTTTTGAAAAAAAAAGTCTTTTTTTTTGTTGTTGTTGGCTTAACTTTTGAAACACCCTGTATACTCGTATGTACAAGTATAATGCTACTACTTTTGAGTTTTAGGGTTCCGTATTCAAAGGGTAAAACGGGACGCTTTAAAAATTGCTGTGCCGGCCGCCTACATATATGTAAGCAGCGGCCGGCAAAAAATGTATGAAAATCCATACCTGTCGTGTGTAACGGCTTAATAAATTACATAGTAAACTCATATCTGTTGTGTAATTTAAAATTGGAACGATCTTTGAGTCAACAAAACATGGCAACCGAGGAGTAACTTATCAAATGTTTAGTTTAAATTTCAAACTGGCTTGAAATAGAAAGCTGTTTATAGAAATAAGAACAAATTAACAGTTTAACGCGGGATAAATTATTGTTGTTCGTCATTCATCATTGATTTTGAAAAGTAATTGTATGTCAAACAAAAAATTCTGCCTAGGTTTTACTTAGTTTTAATTTCCGCGCATTGTTTGCGATAAGTACTATACCTAGGCCACAACTAGGCATCGATGGACTCACGTGTGTGTGCCTTTTTTTTTTTTAGGGATGGGAAATCATCTAATGACTCCTCCCGCTCTGGGTGTAGCGGGAGGGAGTGTCAGACTTCTACTGACTAAAATCCATCCATGTTCCTTCATTGCCCTTTGTGTTCCGGAGCCACGGTGTCTCTTGCGAATAATCCCGCGACTCCGGCAGGTGTCGGCCCTTTCGGGCCCCTCTGTGTTGCTGACTCTCTTTGAGGCGCGCGTGGAACACTAACGCGCCGTCGACACGGCCTGTCGTCACTAGACGGACGGACGGCGAGCCACCCATAGCTCACCGTCCACAGGCCCGCGCCTACGGTGACCGGAGGTCACCAGGTGGCCCTCGACGCCCGCGGCGTCTACCACGGCGGCCGGGACGAGAGGGTCTCCTTTCCCGCTCCGCCACCCCCTTCGCTAGCATGACTGCTTCGCAGAAGGAGGCAACGGCGTCCCATTCCGTATCGCTCCGGACCATGGCTTGGACCAGGGCCGGACGCGAGAGGTCGCCGCCAATCGCCGTTTCGAGGACACGGCGGTGCGCCGCCCAAGCGGGGCACACCTGCACAGTGTGCTCTACCGTGTCCTCCGGTCGATCCTCGCAGTGGTGACACCCGGGCGTTTCTTCCCGCCCAATTCGGTGCAGGAACCTCCCGAAACATCCATGTCCGGTGAGGACCTGCGTCAGGCGGAAGGTGAGGACGCCGTGGCGCCTCTCAAGTCAACGTATGTGTGCCTCGGCTACGATTCGATCCACCTTTACACGTTTGTCTATCAATTCCCTTCTTTTGCTGGCCTCTGCAGTAATGTACTATTTGAGGGGGCTCCCATACAACAAACGTGATTTTTTTGCTCGTTTTTATAGAATATGGTACGGAACCCTTCGTGCGCGAGTCCGACTCACACTTGGCTGGTTTTTGGTGTCATCAAAATTCTTTTTTTTCTTATACGGTTCCTTCAAGCAAGAGCCTAAAGATATTAAATACGGATATCAAAACCCATCACACGTTTTCAAATGTTTCACGACCTTAAAAAAAACTTCCAAGAAACAGCAGAAGAACTAATAAAAAAGTATACATTTTTTATTCAAGGCGCGTTCCCAATAAAAATATGAAAAACCAAAACAAAGGTCACCACTGAGGCCAGACACGTTGTCGCCAAATGTGGCATTAAGTTTGGCCGACCCGAGGATATTATCGCAGAAATATAATGAAACTTATTTTGTAGCAGTTTTTATTGTTTATCGCAGATTTATTGGTGGGAGAAAATTAAATGTAAGATAAACCTGAGCCATTTACTTACAAATGTTCTAAAATATTTGAGTATGATTCATAATATTAGACGGTTTTAAAATAAGTTAAGTCAATTAGAAGTATGTCGCAAAAGTTACGTTACACTTTTTTTTGCGTTAGGCCACTTTCCCAGCTGATGGTAAGTGCACACTATTGCCTAGAAATAACCTTTTCATTCTTGACTTAAATACTCCCAGGTTGTAGCTATCAGGGAAAAAAATCCTTTCGGCAGGAAAACCCAACTTAAAAAACTAGTAAAATAGCTAAAATATTTCAGATTGTTTGTAGGAAATGTCTCTGGTGTCTTACGAAAGATTTTCCTTAACCCATAAAACTGGCATTATAATCCACCATCCTAACTCTTCCGCTAGTAATAAAACGGAGCTACTAAAAATAAGTAGACCCCTGAAGTGTTACCGAGAGCTTCCCAAGGTCTTAAGGTTACGTATATTATTAAAAATCACGCCTGTATTTTCTAAAAGGTTAGGCAGAGGCGCAGATGTACTTTTTTGTTCACTCTCACATTTCGACATCTGTAATTTGTAAGTCTCATGTAATAGGGGCGAGCCTATTGACGTCAACTTTCTACAAGCACATACTCCAAGCTAAAACTGTGAAATTCCAGAATATCACTTTTCCCGACCCGAAAATCGAACTAAGGACCTCACAACTCTTTAAACTACTAGAGCAACGAATCAGTCAAAATTATAGCTAAATACTACGGGAATCTTAGTTTCATTAATTAATTAAAACCACAGCACTTTCCCTTATTCAGGTGTGTCTTACGTGAAGAGCTTTTACTTATTTACCTTAATGAGTTTAACGAAGTATCTACCGATAGAGTAGTAGGGTAGGTTGTCATTCTACCTCGGTAAGGTCAGAATTTTCTTTGATGTTAGATGTAATCAAAGGACTATTTTCACGTAGGTTGGTCTTGGAGCCTTTGTATTGAGAGCAAGACTCAACGTTATTTGGAAGAAATTCCTTTTTGTTAGTTGTGTCACTGAAGCTGATTACTAATAATATCTCGTTGTGAATTTGAGCAAACACGTTCTTTTGTTAAAGTATGTCTACGTTACAATTAGTTAAACCACTCTCTAGAATCTTACTTATCAGTAATGACAATAGAAATCATAATGCCTATACCGTAATTTAGGTAATAAACTACAGAGTATATTCAAAAAGTAATTTCTGGAACTATTAAAGATTAAGAACAATGTTTTTGGAGCATAGCCAAAGACATACACGCAGTGATGTCTACATGAAAATCCGTATCACCCATGTAAGTGTTTTTATGGGAACAAACAAAAATATTTTCGACCCTTTGACTTTTATTTTATTTAAAAATAGTCTTAGACATTCCAGTTTCCATGGCTTTGCACTTTTAATCCAAAAACATCACATACCTAGTGACCTTTCTTTACCAAGTTCTTCTAATGAAGATTTTTATTATGTTTTGCTACTTTGGCACTGGAAGTCGAGAATCTTGTATTTACTTTACTTGTATTCCAAGCTCTGAAGAGCTAATAAAGTTGCCGAGCCAAGATTTCAATTTGAGCTCATAAGTATTTAGACGTTTTTAGTGTTATAGGAGGGACGGCAATAATTAGTTCTTAATGTTCTGTAGCTTCTCTTTAGTCATTTAAAATGTCAGCTGACACCAAAATTTTACAAAATAATGCAAAGTTGCTGATAGTGTCGACTTTCTCTATTTATGGAATGGTAATCTTATTTAATGTGGAATATTTTATTATAAAGTCAACATCAGTCTTATTTCCAATGTCTCTTACGAAAACCAATATTCCTAGGAAATTGAATATATCCTTGGCAATGGTCCTCCCAAGTTCATCCCTTCAATCTATAAAAGGTCCAAGTTTATAGGGACGGACTGATGTGTTGTAGATACAAAAAGAAGTACTCACTATTTTATAGACGCATTCCACTTCTCCATCAGATGGATCAATCTACTTAGCATTAACTTCCTAATATATCTCGTCTGTTGAACAAAAACAAATTTATGGGCGCCAGTAAAATTTCGCTTCTGGATCCCTTTTGCCTTATTGGTGTAAGGGTGTGTACAACTTCGTTTACTGTGTATGTTTTTGTTAGCCAAATATTCTTTGGGTTTTGATTTAGGTTATTCTATTTTTGAATGCCCATAAACATAACAAAAATCAGTTTTTATAAGATCAATATTCTTTTCACAGTGTGCTAGATAGATTCTTACAACAATTAACGCGATTGGTTTGAACTGATAAAAGCCTATTCACTCTTGACACGAGCCTCTATTTCCTGCAGGAAATTCACATAGCACTCGCCACCAATCTGAAGAAAAGTTCCGTTTGGAAAAATATATCTCCAGGAAAAGATTCCAAAGACGTCGTGTCTTGTCACGCACGCTCCACATACGACCTTTTTATTTTTCCTCCTTTAAAAATGGCGAAGAATTCTTGCTATCATATATTTTTTTAAAGTAACATCGCTTGACACTAGAGTAGTCCTTACAGAGTATTTGACTTCAATTACATTCTGATGAAGAAAGCTGATTCGCTGTTTTTTTTAGCGTTTAGAAAAACGTAAACCATTTGAAATATAACTCGGCTTACAGAATGCAATGACAAATACTTAAGAGTAATTTTGGAGACTAGAAACGTAACTGACTCTCTGAAACGTTTAATCCCTTAATTTTGGTAATTATACCACGGCAGTTCTCAGTATTTAGTCTTTTTAAAACATAATTAAGTACATGAAAATGAGAACCTTCATTTCTTTAGCTTCCTCACATTTCTGGGGAACAAAATGTTTGTAGAAGAGCTTCAATGGGATTTTCTATTTTGTTTCAGATATAACATGAATACAAGACAAGAACTGGAAGAAATCCAAATCAAGACAAGAACTGGAAGAAATCCAAATCAAATCTAAATTCTTATGATGGTGGCACACCTGAAAACCTCAGACCTACGATAAAAATAACTCAAGTGTATCGTATTATGCATATTAAGGACAAACCCCAAGAAAGTCTGAAGACAGTGTGCATCATATGACCTAAATGCCTTATTTAAGAGAAAAGTGCGCTGCCGACAGGCGCCGACTATGTTTGACTCGACCAAAGGCGCACTACTCGTAGCGCCATCTTTATCCAACAGCTCCTGTTGGCTGAACGGCAAAGGTTGGCCCTCAACATTCCCTGCCCCAGCTGACATTTTGAAAGCATTCTTCATATTTGCCCTATCTATGTCAATTGTTTTTGGCAACTTGGTTCTCATCTGTGTACTAAATAATAGGAGGTATATCAAGTATATCGATAATCAAGTAAGTATTTGCATTTTCATCATTTTCGTTTTGTCAATATTTAATACTTTTGTCAATGTAATTTCACTTGCAGTCGTTTTTTAAACCGTGTTGTTTTATACAACAGCTATTTTGTTATTACTTTATGATACTACATATTCATGTAGTTTGGCTGTAAAATTTTCTACAATGGGCCATTTCTCCTTATAAATAGTTCCTGGCTATTTCAATATAAAATTTACTTTCATTATGTTCAGTACAGAACTGTCTCAATTTTCGAACCGCCAATTATAATAAAACCTTGCTTGTGTCTGAATAATTGCTTGTCAAATAATAACAATGTTTTGCTACTGAATAATGGTAGAATATTACTAGGTTCTACGTAAGTTATTTGGCATCATAAGACATCTTTCTTGGTCATTAATTCACAATGATAGTTCTCAACGAGAGTAATTTATGTGGTGCCATATTTTACAGCCGAGATACTTACTGACCTCGCTCGCACTCAACGATTTATTCACGGGAATCTTGATCGCACCAGTAGCTCTCCTCCCGGCTTTGTACAAGTGCTGGCCATACGGAGAGATATTCTGTCAAATACAGGTAAGTAACATATTCAATTAAAACTAGTATGTCCTTTAAATAAACATATAGATTGAGGTTAATAACATAACGAAGAATAATTTCATTAAAACTTGTTCTACGTTCAATTGTGTATTTTTAGATGATCCATTATTACTATGTTCAACACTCTAGTAAACTAACTTTAGTCTTATAACACAAAATAAATATTAACTTGAACTGAAACTTAAATAGTAAACACAAAATAAAACAAGTACACTAGAATTAGTTTTCCATCAAAATTTCAGGAGAGTTACATAATTTAGTTAGAGCTAGGCGGAGTTACGATGTCCTCACAAACTTTGTTTAAACAAGAGATGAAGAGAAAATGAGTAAAGTTACCTCGAAGGAAAAAAGTTTCTAATTCGCAAAGCAAAGTTAAATGGTAATCGGATGTCAGGGATAAATTGATATAATGTAACTGCTGACACCGACTGGTCATTTTGTAAATTTGTTTTTGTTTTTACAAAATTCGGGTAGATAAATGATAATCTTAAAAAAGTAAGAAAACTATACAACAACAGGCATCAAGACGTTTACCAAAGAAAAAGATCTGAAGGCCTTTTATAGTTACAAGATCAACTTTATAAAAGGGTTATTGTTGACGTTCGAGCGAAGCGGCGATCCGTGAACAATAAAATTGCTAAAACTTCTATGAAAGCACATAATGCGGTATCAGCTAATGGTTTATAGTGACCGAGCACAAAGTAGGGATGAAGTTTAAGCTTTGTAGCTGACGCCCGACGCTGACTCGTTATTCCTTTTACGAAGTGGGCCTTTTGTTTCGTAGATCAAGGCTATTTAGACGCCCAGCAATGTTTCCTCATCTTTGACGTGACCTGTTTCTGAATGTATTTTTACGAAAACCTGTTTATTTATTTCAGGCTTTACTTCGTGGAGCTGTGAGTCAACAAAGTGCGGTTATATTGGTCTGCATGGCTATCGATAGATATTTGTACTTGTTGCACCCTGACACCTATCATAAACATTCCAGTAAAAAGGTGAGTTCATAATTGTTTTGGTAGCGATTTAATTTTTTATAATTTTGTTTATTTTCACTTTACTGCTGCTGTGAGCGTTGGTGAATTACATAAAATTGTATTTTGTTGCTTTAATCTTCATATTAAAATCGATGATTCACAAGCGTTCTTTAACCGTATCTTCGACAGCCATACCTCAGAAAGTATTTTTTTATGGAACTAAATTTCAGAGAAATGTAGTAGAAAATATTAGCTTATCTAAAATTAAAATCAATTCACATAGAAAGTTAAGCGTTTAAATATTTGATATATTTTACTTACTTGCGAGTCCTTTAAAGAGCTTTATTTGGGGACACATAGCTATATATTACATATGTACGTCTCTTTCTAAGAAATCTCTCTTTGAGCGGCTTTGGAAGTTGCTCAAAGTATCGAGGCTAAACTTACTTAGGTGCAAAGGGTAGTTCAGAACGTGATTAAAATTAACTTTTTCGTGCTTCAAAATAAAATGTTTTGTATAATTTATTATGTTTATGCTGAAACTTTTAGTCTTGTATTTGAAATCAGTAAAAGTTAACTTTAAAAAGATTTAGGGATTTTCGTTGAAAGATCTGTTTTGTTTAACATGTTAAAATAATAGTTATTTATCATATAAGTGGGGTAAATTGGTTTTTACAAACGAGTACCTATTTTACCGCACGCTCCATTGTCTGGTTCGTTTATTTTTTAACTTTCGAACAATATATACAGTTTTTATGTAGTACATGCAATTACGTAAATGCAGTTTTTGAGCAAATATGTTGAAAAATGTTATGTTGTGTTTATGTGAGAGAACTGAATTTGATATCACTGTTTTGACAGCTAATATTTCTCTGACCTCGAGTGTCCTGATTATTAAAGGGATTATTATTCATAACGTTGACGTAAATTAAGTTCTAGGGATTACTAGACTGTGTAAAATATACTGACAATACAATTTACATTATTTTGAGGCCGAGAAGGACGGGTTCACTTTATTGAATTAAGTATTAATAAGAATTTGTGTCGATGGAAAGAAATGATGGCTCTACTGGATAAGATAAGCATGTTCATACGCTTGTAGTAGACATACTTTGGATGGCATATAGCTAAAATGATGATGATGATGAAGTATGAAGATTTCATCACGAAGTGAAAGAAAAAAAGACATCCACTGCTAGAATCAGGCCTCTCCCAAGTGTAACCATATCAACCGGTTCTGTGCGTCCCGCATCCAGTAGCCTTGACCAGACCATCGAAGCTACATCAAGCTTTCACTAATATGTTTTTCTTTTTACACAGGGTTGCGTTCTAGTAATAAGTATAACTTGGATACTGTCAGTATCATTGTTTGCCATCATGGTGCTACCAAGATCGGGATATTACTTCAACTCAACCGGACTCATGGCTTGCGATGTTTTCCATAGCAGAGTGGCTTTCAGGTAATCATAATTAATTAAATGGAAAAAATTAAGTTACTCGAAATTTGTTAATGTGTCTTTTCTGACGAAACTTTTCGAAAACATATACAGTATGTCTACGACATATATGCAATAATTGAAACCACAAGTAACACTTGTCCACAGAAGTAGGTATAAATAAATTGTTATAAATTTAAAAAAACGTAAATGAAAAAATTTAAGTTTTCAAACAAAATAAATATGAAAATAAATTTAGTAAAAGTAAATCACCCTATTTAGAAAACGTACCTTGACCTCGACTGACCTCGAGAAGTGCGGCAACAATGCTCGCGCGGCGGCGTTTTGATTTATCTTTGGCAATTGCGATGAAATTCACTATGGTTATTTTTCACCCGTTCTTTTTTACTTCGTGATAAGTTGATTACTGAACTAATCTAAATAAATTCTGTCATAGCACAAGATGGATTAAAACTTAAATTTTCTCATGTTCAAAATGTCCACCACGTTTTTGAATGCACAAGTGACATCGCCGAACAATGTTGTCCCGAACCTTGCCCAACAAATTTCGACCAGGATAAGAGTGTTTATTTCACCGTAAAAAATAAGTACCTAGGTATGTACAAATAAAATTAAAAACACAATTTACACACACAAAAGTCCAGTACCTACTCAGTGTCTATTTCACTGTAAGAAAATAATTACTAATACATACAAGTGAATAACAAAAATCACGTAAAACAATGCGTGTACTTAAGCACCTATCAAATCTTTGCGAAATGCACACACGCTATCCCGGAAGACTCGCGGTGAACTGACAAAACTTACATCCGTACTGGCAAAAAATTAAAGTCATAGGTAAATAGGGTAAACAATGTAATAATTATCTTTTATCGATACTTTTCTACAATTACTTATCTAATAAAGACTTAATACGCAATCAAGGCATTACAATACTAGTACTATTTTTAATAACCGTATTTAACAGTGAAGTGATAGTTAAATTTATTGGACTTTTAAAATAAATTTTAATTTTTGTACGTTTCGACTTACGAAACTACCGTAGGTACTACCTAGATAGTGAGTAATGTAGAAAACGGGTGAGTACGTTTTTTTAATAGGATGTTTCTTCCTAAAATGTAAACATTATTACATTATTTATTATCTCTAAATCCACTCAATTATAGTTTTTAATCAGAATAGGTAGGTAGGTACATAGTGGTGCTATAATAATTCTAAACTAACCATGTCCATTAAAAATAGAACATCTTTTTTGCTAACCGATCATTATTCTCTTCAAAAGACAATGAGAGAAAGCTGATAATATTGTCGATAACTGTGTCCAACCCTACGCGTCGAGCGCGCGCGCAACCCGCTCCCCGCGCCCCTCCGCGCCAAAAGCCGAAGGCCTTTGAAAAAGCCGACACACGCGTGCCGCGTCTTTTTGTACTAAGCCGACAAACGAACCGCGCCGCCGTGACTCGCAGTGTACACTTGCAGGTATTGTTGGAGTGTCTCAGTGAAAATGAATTTGAGTAAAAATAACAAAATAAAATTTCGGCCGTGACAGGTCAAGAACATTTCACAAGGAGAAATTTCACGTACGAATGTAACGAAAAACAAACAATATTAAGATTTTTAATAGTCGGTCCTACAATGTTCCCTCTGGTTAGGGACAAAAGCCTCTTCTCTGTGAGATGGAGTGGGTTGCAATCCACTACGCGGGCATACGGGTTGGTAGAAATCACATGTCTTCGATTTTTTTTTCTAGGACATCTTTAAACTTGAAGTTTTCTTTCATTCACCGTTTTGAGAGCAGTGATGATAAATAAATTACACAATGAAAAGTGCTTGCCTGGTCTCACCCACGACCTTCAACTATGCCACAACAGCTTTGTTCTGTTTTCAATTAAAATGCAATACAAACACATTAAAGTCCCGCCTGTCGTTTAGGTGTACCGAGTTCGCATTTTAGGTAAATAGGTAAAATGAGTACAACTGCGTAGGTGAATGATTGCACAGCGTGGCAACGTCGCTTTTCAATGTTCAAGGATTCAAGTTCATTGTACTATTAACCTACTGTTGCAATTCTACAGAGTGTTCAAATTTGCTTTAAATTAAAACTCGACTTTTTGACAAAACTACTGGACCGATTTCGTTACTTTTTTGTATAGCGTTATCAAATACCATAACTAGTATGTGGTTTCAAGGATTGCATATATGTCGTAGACATACGGTATGCATTTGTCAAAGATTCTTGAAATTGTGACAAATCTAGTACCTGCTGAATTGAATCTGTGAATAGATTTATGTACTTCAACACTAAACTCTAACTATAATACCACAGTTATTTACTAACATTGAAACATTTAAAGGTTTGATTATAACATTCATAATTCGAACTATAAAAACTAAAAATATTTTTTGTACCAGGATCCTTTCATGCTGTGCCTACTACTTTCCTACGACTATGGCTCTGATGTACTGCTACGGTTCTGGGTTTCACGTCAGCAAAACTAGAGGAAAGTTTGATCCAGAGCCATTGAGACCCAACGGAGTGCCTGTACCATGTGCGAAGACATCGCGTGGCGAACATGAAGTAGTGGTAAGAAATGATTTCACTTTGAACTTACAAGTAAATACCTACTGCTGGGCATAGCCATTAAATACATAGTAAGTCATATACTTAGTTCAATCTTCACTGCCTCAATTTTTTCATTTTCTTGTGGATGAAAGCTGTTAACCCACCTTGACTATTTTCTGGTATTGACTCAAGAATAGATTTATAAATCTATCTATAACATCATTATTCCGCTCTCAATGATTGAGATCTGCCATTTTCTCCATAGCGTCCGCAAATTTTAAATTTCCCTGAATAAATTTAATTCTTGGAATTTGTTTTGTAAACAATTTTCAAAATAGGTAATTACATTAAAATATTTGTTAGCATAAACAAGTCACGTAACGTATACTCATAATGTACGAGAATACCTTGGTTTGCCTATCCGCAATATATCTCCATTCTAAGATAAAATACAATAAGCATTCATTATACATATAATTTACTTTTATAAATCAAGATGATAAATAAAATCTCGCTCGCAGTAATTGTATCAAAAATAATAAAGTTATTCCGTGTGCTCATCCTTCCCTATCTTTTTTCAAAACTTCGTTACCAATGTACTCGAGTTATGATATATTGTCTTTCCTTTTATGTACGGCTGACGCTTCCCCGGTTTCATTGATTCAAGTGCCACGTTCTAGCGGAGATTGTATTAGATCGAGTGAAACATTAGTCTAGAATTACGACTCTGCTTTATAAATCGAGATTGTTGTGAAGATTGGATTAGTTATCTCTCTCTTTTAGTCGTAAAAGTGAAGTAACTCATTCAATTTTAGAATTTCAAAACGCTCTCTCCTGAATGAAGAAATTATACTTCAATTCAGTTAAGGTGCACTGGTAAAAAGTATTCTTGACCACGTGTAATCATGTTCTAGTGTAATGAGGTTCATACATATCACGTATAGCAATGACAATCCCCATGAAACTCAAACCATTATCCTATATTCAGTAGCAAGCATCACAGTAACAAATGATGACGATATAATTTTCTGCGGTACAGATTCAAGCCCCAGTAAGACCGCACAGTGTGAGTACATCACGGACTATGGCTGCAATGTCATTAGGTTTCATCGTTATGGTCACTCCGGCTACTATACAGGAAGTGGTTGCGGCTTGTACCGGGTGCAAGGTATGGATTTCTGTTTTGGTATTGTTTGGACTAAATATTGCATAGTTTTGTAATCATATTATATTCAATATTTTAAGAAAAATTTATTCAAAACAGGTACCTACAGACAAAAAAAAAATGAAATTTATATCATTAAAGTTTATGAACTGTTTTAGAACATCATTTGGAAAGTTTCCAAAAGGAAAATAACAAGGTGTCTTACAAATTGGTTTCATCAATGAAACTGAACGCGATCAGTACATCTAAACTGCGTTCAAGAGATGTCAGTGTCAATATTCTACAGAAAATAATGACACTGACAGCTCGTAAAAATGTTTTTTAAGTGAAGTGAACGCGTTCAGCGTTCGGTTTCGTTGGTGAAATCTGCCCAAGATAGCTAAACCGTCTTGTTTTCTTTGAATTTGTTATTTTCTCTACTGTCGGTACTGAATAACGAGAGCCTTTGTAGATTATTATCTTCAAAAACAAACAAAATGCTATTGTGCAGAACTGCTTATTGAATCTCGTTGATTTGTTGGACTTTCTCATAATCCATTTATTTAATTTTACATTGACATAAACTTTTATTTTCACTGTGTTATGATGATTTTAATCTGTATTATTTTTTTAACACAGGTTCCACCTTCCCTGGATTTTATTGTCACATGGTTGGCTTTAAGCAACAGTTTTTGGAACCCATTCCTGTACTGGCTATTAAATAGTCACTTTAGGAGGATAAGTCATGAATTAGTACAATATTATGTAAGTACTAAAACCATTTCAGTATGATTTCATATTTAAAAGTAACCGTTCTGTTTTCAGGAAATTAAATGATTATTTCATCTTAGTTTTTAAATTAATAATTGTTACGGGAAATCGTATAAGTACATTTATTTCAAAATTATGTATGAAAACGTTTTTAATACCCAGGCTATCTTCCATACCTTGAAAATTCTAATAAGTAATTTCTAACAGGTCTGCTGTCGGAGATCAAAATCGTTCCCGAGCTACGAGAAACCTACAACAGGATGTTGTGGGTCTCCCGTCACATCTGAGGGTCTACATTCGAAGGGAGAATTTGAAGGCCTCGGAGAAAAGTATTGGGGCGAAATACTAGAACGCACTGTGTCATCTTCATCACTTCATGCCATCCAGAAGGCATGCCATCGAGATCCTTTACGGTGTTCCGGTTCCTTCAAAGGATCTGGCTGCCAAAGCAGTGCTTGTAAACAAGACCCAAGATATTTCGACGGCTATGGCCCAACAGACTACAGACACCTGGACAGATCAGCCTTCCAAATTGAATCGTGTTCACGACAGTGTAGATTGAAGAACTCAGACATGTGCCTCTTTAGACCTAGTCCTGGTCTGGAATGTGGACGCTCTCGTTCCAATTTAAGTTTAGATGAAGGCAACTTCAACAAGGCTTGTAACGGTAGGCATCCGGAGTTGTGAGAGTTCCGGAACTGTCCGGTATTCGGGCATAGAAGTAATAGCATAAGTATGTACCCCGGAGTGGAACATTTTAATTCAAATATTAAGTGGAAGTTTGATGACTCGCCGGGTGTTGATGATGATATGCAAAATTTAGAACATAATCTCGATAGAATACGCAGTTTAAGTCACGAGAGAAGCTTTAACGCCTACGGACTAAAAGAACACGATAATTTGTTAGAAGTTGAAGTGAACGATATTGTGGAAGACGATTCAGATGAAAACAAAGACTACGGTAACGGTTGTGTTCATGAAATTCATGATGAAAAAAGTGATTACAGTGCTCATAAATTCTCTCGTACTTCATCGCTATCTAATAGAGAACTTGACGTTATCAAAGAGAGCTCGAGAAGCTCGAGTGACACTGAAGTGACGTTAACGCGATGACTTCCGAGGGTTACCTTTGATAAGGCGGTAAATGTTGTTCATTTGGATTTATCCCCGGAACATAGACATCATTGTAAGCAAAAGTGTTTATTGTCAGTTAAAAGACATCCTTAGTTGTTTGATGGTTTAGAAGAGATATTAGGTTTAAGTACATGTGGACCAGTAGTTTCGGGTCTGATTTCTATTAATCAATAATGTGTGAATGTGATTTATGGACGTTCAAAAACAGTTGTGCCAAGAATATAGTCGTAGAACTTTGTGATCTCCAATACCTCTCCGGGAGTCACGGGTGTTTGTGTAAATAATTTTCCCTGAAGAATAGTATACTGTACAACGTAAATATTTATACTACGTACCTATGACTAGGTAGGTACCTACCGAGTGTTTTAGAATCAAATCAGGTAAAAGAAGTTTTGTATTTTTTGTAATAGTTGAATTGGAGATTATGAAACTATACTTATACATTGATATAATGAAAAAGATTTTGTGTATTTCTAATTTTAATGTCTTATAAAATTAATTCGTCTCATAAGTTTATTTATAACTTCATGTATAAAAAGTTTAACTGATAATGTGAATTTATTCTGTATGTAAATAATAATGAGACTGTTTGAAGGGAAATTCTTAAAGTTATTCAGATCGCACAATACTTTTCTTCTATACATAATGAAGTAATGATTAAAAACGTTGTTGATGTCTACTTAAATGTTAAATCAGCAAACGGAGAGAAAATAAATCGTTTGTATAAAATGTTGTGTTTTATTTTTCTTGAAAATATGTGAAAGCCCAAATACTCTAGATCATTAAACGTACCTGTGTAAGTATTAAAATATGTTGTACAACTTGTCTTTTCTTTATTTCAAAGCAAACCTGAACAAAGAAAAATTAATACGTAAGAAATGTAAGTATCTAGTTGATACATTAATATCCGTTGTAAATAATAATAAAATTATGGATACGAATAAAATACGCGTGAGTGTGCAAAGGCTATAAGATCATCAAACTTAGCAAATCAAAGCGTGAATATTACCTAATGCATAAATTCATAGAACCTACGAGACGACGAGACGTGGATGTGACATAAACATTATATAATCTGTCTGTCGCATACAGGCTGACTCAAAATGCTGTTCAAAAATGTCAACTCAAAAGTATCTATTTAATTTATTTATTAAGTAAGGCACACCAACGACTTATTTACAATTATGGGAATAACAGGTCATCACAAGTCTTCAATTCTGTGTAAATACATCACTTATAGGTATGCACAACATTCTCATTGAAAGATTAACAATTTAATAAAATACTAAAGTCAAAGATACGAATTTAAAAACACAGCAAAAATTAAACTGAACACGGAATACAAAAAATACAAGATGAAAGATGAGCATTACAAATTAGATTTAATTAAAATTAAAAATATCGCTCTGAACATAATGGTATATGTTTAGCGTTAGTTCTGAACTCATTATTAAGTAGGAGCTACGTTGACTCCGACATCAGCTGTAGTTAGTAGAAATTATGAGTTAAGAATTTCGTTTCCCTTTTATTGTCATGGCTTAAGATTAAGATCGCCATCAAGTATTTGGAGTTTCGCTGGCCCATTTAATTTTAATTTGCACACCGTTTTATCGCGTAGTAATATAGTCACTGTTATCCGGTCGTCTAGTCTAAATCCACTTTGTGAAAGAACCATTCCAAGTTTAAACAATATCACTGCAGCAGAACTTAACTAGCCTATCTACGTATGGTTTACGGCTATTTTTTATAGCCTGGCTACGGTTTACAGCGAAAACCGGACGCCTAAGCGATAGTAAACGTGTTGATGCTTGGCTTTACACCGGCTTATCTTGTGGACCTGTCATCAGTATCTTTACAACACAGTTGTGCAAGCTTGCGACTTGGTGGCTGGAGTTTGGGCCGAATTAATTTAAATAAGTAGGTGATGAAGCGTAGATTGATTTAGATAATAATATTAAACATAGGTAGGCAAGGAGGAAGTTTTTTTTTGCAGGGAAATGATATTTGATAGGGAGTTGATATTTTAACATCTTCAGCGAATTGATCTACGTTTCGGATTTGATACAAAATGTAAGTATCAGTAACTGAATGACCGCCTGAAGGAAAAACACACAGAACAAACCGATGCAGATTGAAGTCTGAAGAAAATTGATTTGTCAAATCAAGAGGAAGACTTAAACATAAAAGTTTTATTTCATAAGCGTAAATAAATACATTTTGAGTATACACGGTACCACTTGAGTCGTCCTACAAAGGCGGTCCACAAAATGTACCCAACATAAACTACCTCTAGACACGATTATATTTTAAAATAATTCATTCAGATTATGGATACAATAAAAATAAATACTGCGTTAGAATTATGAAACACCCTGAGGGTCTTAAAAGGGCAGTTTAGTAGAATCATATTAGGATCATAATATGAAATATACCACAATCAGTCAAATTTCATTTTCATCTTTATCGCTAAAGCATTAGGTTCAAGGTTTCATTTTGCGCCGTCCTTGGAACGCTAGGCTTGGTCAGCGGTCACTACTGGATGATTCAAACTCCGTCATGCATCGTGATAATCAATAATATTTATTTTAATATTTAAAATTTTTGCGCTCTGAAGAACGCATAGGCGCTTGAAACGAATGTGTAGTGGTCATTGGATAGATGAAGTAAGCTCCCGTTGTAAGTCGACAAAAATGGCACTTTGTGTATAAGGCGGAAAATGGCAAGTTCCGTAACTAAATTAGACAAAGATGTATTGGAAGCTATTGAATTTTGATGGGGTATAATTATATACAAAACGATTTTTTTTCATAATATTTCGAGAAATTATTATCTAATCAAGATTTATTACAATCTTATGCCGTTTGCCATTTTGCCCTGGAAAATGTTTTATAAATTAATATTTATTTGTAAATAAGTCATTGGTGTGCCTAAATAAATAAATTAATAAAAAGTTGTCAAAAATTATATCGTACTGTCCTATGTCCTATCCTGTCTGTATGTTTGTTAGTCAATCAATCACGCTATATGGATGGAACGGATTTGGCGATTTTGGAACAAGAATATTCCTTGGATGAGTACTTACATAGATCCTTTTCATGCAAAGGTAAGCTCCCGTGGGATAATATTCTTAATTATATGGACGGTCAGTGGTAAAATCCAGTGCAGATTAAAACAATTCCTATCTCTGACGGAACACAATAATTTCAAAGGCATTCTGGCTTAAAAGCCCATTTACATGCAGCCCGTGTAACTTCAAATGTGCTAACAGTGTACAAAAGTCGTCTCGCTTCTATGGTTGAAAATTATAGGTCTCAATCAGAGTGAGGGGCGAGTTGCTGGCGGCGTCAGGTGCACATTTAACAAACGTATGAAAACGCTGTTTGCTTCCATAAAAAACCGGCCAAGTGCGAGTCGGACTCGCGCACCGAGGGTTCCGTACAAACCAGTAGGTATAATATTATATGCAGAAGTTGCGATTTACGATTTATGACGTATTAAAAAAAAACTACTTACTAGATCTCGTTCAAACTAATTTTCGCTAGTAGTTTACATTACCAGCCACCTCAATATCATTTTTGAAGACCTGTCCATAGATACCCCACAAGTATGGGTTCGAGGAAAAAAAAAATTTGAGTTACAGTTCTAAGTATGGACGGACCCCCAAAATTTATTGTTTATTTTCTAATTTTGTGTAAAAATCTTTAAGCAGTTCACGGAATACATGTACTTACCAAATTTCAACAGCATAGTTCTTATAGTTTCAGAGAAAAGTGGCTGTGACATACGGACAGACAGACAGACAGACGACGTGACGAATCTATAAGGGTTACGTTTTTGCCATTTGGCTACGGAACCCTAAAAAGTACACAGCGGCTTAGCTAACCGGCGATAGTCGATAGTTTTACCTTGGGGATACGCTATATTTTACAAGTTTGTTTTATTTATTTTTAACTTGCAATGTACTCGTATGTATGTTTGTCTGGATGGAATCTTGCAACTGAATTTTAAATCAGTTATCTTAAACCGATTAAGCTGAAAGGTATACACGCTTATTTTGGATGAATAGTGCATGGTTAACTATGTGACGTTATTCTAATTTCCATTCGGCGGATCATCCAAGATGGTGAATTGTCAATGTACCACCAATCAATCACATCATTGAAACAGCATCAAAATTGGACTAGCAGTTTTGGAGATAAATGACAGCATTGATTTGCACAAACAAACATCCTCTCACCCCAAACGCATATCGTATCCCTACCGTCGTTGGTAAAATTTACAGTTAAAGTCGATTGATACAGCTAAAACAACTCACGATACACTATGGGCCACAATCAAGCAAGCTACCGTACTCGTCGTAGTCTCCGCGTGTTCACTATAGACGAGTGAGTAGTGTTTAGTTCAAGTAATGGCTAAGTGGTAAGAAGGAAATAATGTGTAATAAATAGTTGACATGGCAATAAATGAGGCCCTGTCCGGACTGCAATTTTTATTCGCGCGGAAATAAATCCGCACCGCATCATCGCGTACTGACATTTGCATCATTACAGATTTTTACTGCCAGTGCGGATACTCGTATTGGATTTAATGTGTGAGATACAGAATCGCGAAATGTAAACCGCGCGGTGAAAAATCGCTGTGCAGACAGGGCCTAAATTAAAAACTCATTCATTCTTTACTAGATTATCACCCGTCTACCTTCAACACCTGTCTTAAGTCGTTTATTACTTTCTATAAAATCTATGGATCTACTAAAGCTTAAATAAAATGTTCTTTATTAAAGAAAGAAACACAATAGTAAATTTTAAATCATAAAATTACAAATTAAAACTAACAATTTTATTCATTCAATTCAATGTGACTAAAAGAAATTATTCATAAAAAAAGGTTTTGAAAGGAAAAAACTGGCCAAGTGCGAGTCGTACTCACGTGCAAAGGGTTCCGAACTATTTTAATTTTTTTTTGACACGTTATTTTAACATCACAGACTTCCTATAGGTTTTCATGCAATCTTTAAGCATGGAACTATTAACTTCTTTTTATAAAAAAAATTAGCTCAGTACGTTTCAGAGATATGGTGGGTGTAATGGTAATTTTTGGTCTAATTTCTTTAAAACTCCAAAATTATTTATTTTAAAATAATGAAAAAAATAAATAATTAAAACCCTCACTTTCAGTGCTTTTATTTGATGTGTCACAAGTTACTCCAAAAGTGACCCTAAACAAAAAATTACGTAACACGTTGTTTGGGTCACAGAAAGTCCATGTCTATACTAAATTTCAAAAGAATCGGTCCTGTAGATCCGTAGAAAACTGGCACACACTGGTTCCGAACATTCATTTTTCACATTAAAAATAACTGTCGGTCACTCGGACAAAGATCTATCACTAGCAGTGCGATTTTATAATTTCCAGATAATTAAAAGCTTGTCTTCAAAATGTTTTTTTTTTTCATTTGATCTTTTTATTTATTTTAGAGATAGGACTAAACAAAGTAAACACCTATTCATCTATTTCCAAAAATACCAACTGACCTCAATATTCAAACTCCCCTTTATAATTACATCTCCTTTGTGTCCAAGACATAATAATCTGTCACAATTTACTAAAGAATGTTTTTTTATGATCTTACCGAGGCGTATTTAGTCAGGAAATTATAACAAATGGCTGCAGCCGCGTAGACACGGAAAATCTTTAGCGTGAAATACGTCTACCATGTTTTATTGTCACTGTAGTACAAGAGCCAGGCTAACATCGACTTTTGCTTATCTTTTTCTGCTTCGTATGAGTCACGTATCTCGCCTGTTATTAATTTCTGATCCCTGAAAAGAATTCGTCGACTAAAGTTTTAGAAAGCACAAAAAAAAAAATATGTTAATGATACAAGTCTAATTATTATTAAGAGTAACTAGAAAATTTATGGACGAGGAGTCTGGGATAACTTCAGTGTGCTTTTGTCTTATGTTCGTTCAACACAGGACATAGGCGGATAACGGTTTATGAATAATCTACTTTTTGATAAAAAGATGTGCGAAGGTCGAAGTTTAAAGGCCTCTTAGACTATTAAGACTAACTCTGCCCCACGGCGTTTCTCGTCTGAGTCATTTAGAGTTTCACCGAGAGGCAGACTATTCTATTTTTTTGAACTAAGCTTTTAATCTTGCAAATTACGAGTGTTTTAAGCATAAGTTTCATAATAACACCGTCTCCGAGAAAGGTCATGCTAGGTTAATGTAGAGTGAGGTTTAAAAACATTTATATTTTTGTACTGTTTTAGTTATAAAATTTTGTTTTCACTTAAAGCGAAACGAGTGATATTTCACAGTACAAAACCTAGTTTTATAAGTAGAAAAAGCTTTCGAAAGCGCAAATAATTGTAATGAAATATTTTATCTACACTAATATTATAAAGAGGCTCCGAAACTACTGGACCGATTTGAAAAATTATTTCAGTGTTAGATAACCCATTTATCGAGGAAGGTTATAGGCTATATATCATCACGCTAAGACAAATATGAGCGGAGCATTAATAAAAAATGTGACGAAGTTGCGCAGGTAAGCTAGTAAATTGTAAATTTATAACTTCAGTATTTAGTAAAATAAAAAAAAGTAAAAAGCTTTTATTTTTGGAACATAAACAGTTGGCTCAATATAAGGAAAACGATGATAGTTGCAAAAGTTTATAACTGTTGCAGCTATCAACGCCCATCTAAACAAGAATACAGTTATTCCAGACTTAAACTATTTATAGTATGTAACAAAATTTAGGGCAAACTTTTGAAGAGAGAGGGGTGTGTGTATGATGGTGTGTGTGCTAGCGAGTTTTTGAGGGGTACGTGAGTGAGATTTTGGTGTCAGTGTTAGTGCTGGTTAAGTTAATGTAAGTATTTATTTTACTCTGTTCGCTAACTGCATGGATTTATTACCCTTAATGAATTGTTTGAAACCTTTTACTTTCAACCAAAGCAATATTATAAATAGGTGATATCGTTTATTTGTGGAAGTAATTATCCGATTACAGAAATGATTTCATTCATAAGCTTTGTCACCGAGTATCATAAGCTACTATTTAAACCGAAAAAAAAAAATCGGGTCATATAGGCAATGGTAGTGATGCCGCGCTATGAAACTAGTAACGGCTAATAGAAAACATGCATGTATTTTTTTTGCAAAAAAGGCTTACTGGGTTCCCAGTAAACAACTATGTTTTTTTTTTAAATATACCTATTCTTCAGCGATTAAGTTCTATTAGCTTTCTGATAATAAAAATACTTTTTTTATTATTCTGTAACTGTCGTGTAGTAGATTTTTATTAGTATCTACCATTTACCCATTACATGCAAAATATACTGCAACCAGTTAAGTGCCTTAGTAATTCCTCTGAAACTTATATATATTATATAATATACAAATATAATTTACTTAAATATTGATACCTACCCGAAAACCAATAACTTTACACTTGGGTACGTGACAATCTGTTATGCTCGTTTTCTGAGCCATTTTCACGTCGCCGTGTGTCATCTAGTAAGCATGGTTCTTCCTCGCTTCAGAAATATGTACCACATAATACAAATTTTCTTCATATCCACTATCTTTCCTACTGCAATAATATTCTCCTATAACTCCCCCCTTAATATAACACGTATGGACAGACGGATCGTTTTACAATACACAGTATAACGAATGATATTATTATTTCATATGTGGGACCAAGACTCGCTCACACTGAATGTTTCAAACGTGACCTGAGTGACTATGGGGTATAATCTTACACCATACACGGGGTGTGTGCGGTATTCGCGTAAAATGTTTCCCTTGTTAATAGAATTACATTCATGAGATATTCATTGACTGCAGGGAGTTTCTGTGGTGACCTGAAAATTCTATTGTTTTAGCTGCATACCTAATAGTCTTACCCTCATCACAAAAATAGTGTGGAGCAAAACATTTTGAGAAAACCATAATGTGCTAAGAAAATATAAAATCACATGCACTGTCTTCTGATATCCATCCCGCACTGCTCAGTGGTATGTATGTATCTATACTAATATTATAAAGCAGAAGAGTTTGTTTGTTTGTTTGTTTGGTTGAACGCGCTAATCTCAGGAACTACTGGTCCGATTTGAAAAATTCTTTCAGTGTTAAATAGCCCATTTATCGAGGAAGGTTATAGGCTATATATCTTCACGCTAAGACAAATAGGAGCGGAGCTATAATGGAAAATGTGACGCAGACGAAGTTGCGCGGGTCAGCTAGTTGTGTAATAATGCGACTTTAACTCGAACTAATTGTTAAATTTCAATTTAAAATTTATATCAATCTAGGACTGTTTCCGGTATCGTGTCGACTTAATCAAGTGGAGATCCTTCAAACTGATTTGAAACTTGGACCTTAGGCTCCGTTCTCGCTTGCATCCCAATATTAGGAAAGGTTACCAATGTGGCGGGCACTTGATGCAATTTTTTGGCACACAAAAACAAATATTAACATCGAGAAACCACTGGCATGTTTGTAAATTAATCGAGTTCTGGCTCTGAAATCGAAAGACTATTTTTTAACCGACTTCCCAAAAAGGAGGAGGTTATCAATTCGGTTGTATGTTTTTTTTTATGTTTGTTACCCCTTAACTCCGACAATTATGAACCGATTTGAATAATTCTTATTTTATCTGAAAGGACTTGCAGATTGGTTCCATTTAAATTTTATGAAAGTCGGTTACGAACTTTGGATTTTAAATCGAAATAGCTGGAATTCGTCTACTTGGATGATAGTTTTATGTCATCCAAGTAATCGAAATTGCGTATTTTGCTTTTCTGCGATTTTGCAGTGGTGTTGTAAGGTGTGGGGTACCACTAAAAAGTGAAAAATAAAAAACTTTTTACAAAAAATACAACAGACTTCCGAAATTAAAGTAATTTTTTACCTTGTAGTGTTTTTTTTTTGGAAGTCGGTTGTATTTTTTTGTGTATCGTTACTGGTCGTCCAGAATCCAGAGTATCAATCAATTAAAATAGATAGATAGAGGTATCGTCAATCTCGATTCACTGTAACTTTCTGAACCCTAATGCTGGATCAGCCATGATTCACATTTTCAGGATTCCTGTCTCAGTTTTTAATAAATTTAAAAACATTATCGCTTAGCATTTAATAGAGCCCACTTTATACTTACTCAAAAAGCAAGAATATACTGCCAGGTTAATATTTATTTCGCTATTTATAACGCTCTTTTATCGGCAAGGACTACACTTAATTGCTTTTCTACTTGGTTTTGTATTTTTAACGTCGTACTTTGAACATATTGGATAGAAGTTTACGTTTGGTTGTGAAGAAAATACAAAAAATCGCATGGTTTCATAATTGATTAGTATTTCAAGAGCGCTACAACGGCATCGGTTTTAGGAGTATTTATTGTTCTTTTATCATATGGTGTTCTTTGATAGAACAGAAAAACCATGTTTATTTGGCACATGGCTACACTCCATATACCTTTAAACATTGAATGTTGAGCACACAAATGTATATTTTTGTGTCAATATAGACAAAATAAAAAATCGACTATATGCCTCACGGCTCTATAAATGGCTCCAGCTAAGTTGGTTTTCACGGTTTTCAACAATACTGTATTGAAGGTATCGTCGTTGATACGAGCTGCTTACTATATTATTCCAAGGAGCATCTTAACTAGGCAGAATTGTAAGTAATTTGAGTCAAGAACTGTAAGATGAACTCCAAACACGGCAATAACTTGCATTATTATCGAAAGTTACAATAGAGGACTCTTAATACCCTACTATTATAATTATAAATGCGAAAGTGACACTGTTTTTTACGCTTTTTCTCTTAAATCGCTGGATTCTGATCAAAATTATTTTGCTACGGAGATGGTCATAGGCTACTTTGCTTGCGAAAATCTATATAAACGCGAGCGAAGCCGCAGGTGGAAGCAAGTTATTTATAAAGCAAAGTTTTATTTACATAAAGGGTTCAGCTTCTCGGAAGTTATACCCAATCTGTGCTACAAGTAGGTAGACCGAGAAATAATCTACCCACGACGAAAATCTTTGGCAGAGAACCACATCGTCAAACCTATTGGTATTTTCATAAAATAATTCAGCCATCAAATTTATCGCTGGCCTAGAATGAAATTAATATCCAATAATTCAAAAATGCCTTTTACCTTCACATAATAGAGGTACGTTCAGGTATGGAATCTCTTAGCGACGAGATTTCATATTACACAGTGCAATGATTCGTAGGAAAATAATAAGAACCATTTTGTATGGACCGTTTCACTAATTGAATCCACGATTTCAGTTGGTAGGTACCTACTCTGTTGGATATAGTAATAATTGACTTAAATATAGTGTTGTTAATATATGGTGGCAATTGGTGGATCACTGTTTGACAAAGAAAATATTATTGTATCTAGTTGCAGTTCTTCAACTTCTAAATCTCGCTCACATGTGATTCATTTTATGCAGGGTGATTAGTAATCGAGTTTATTTAAAAAGTCACTAATTTATCAAAGCACCGTCGTAGACACCCAATGATGAATTATTGGTATGTCTACGAGGGTGGTTTATTTTTTTTTTTCGGCAAAAAAACGTTTTCTTCCTCAACATTATCTTTTTTTAACTCGATATGTTTAGTCCAGCGTTTTACTATTTTTCATATGCCTTTACAAAAATAGGGTTTTTCGAGGCTCTCAAAATAGGTGTTTGTTTCTGTGATGACCTTTTCGTTCGAACTAAATCTCCACCTAGCCCTTTCTTCAGGTTTTGGAAACAGGCAAAAGTCGCTGGGGGCTCAATCTGTAGAATATGCTGGATGGGGTGGCAGTTCGTAACCCAATTTATGATTTTTTGCTATGGTGAGTAGAACAACACTTTTACTTCGCCAAATGCGGTCGTTTTTACTTCAAATCAATATAAAATCTAATCCCCCGCCATCCTCTTCTTACCTAACCTGTCCGAGTCGGGGTACCCACAAGTCCAGAGCTGGCTTCGCTCGCTCTTGCATCCCATGGCACTTCAGTTGGTTCTCATTTATTACACACTTTAAGTATGTGAATATATAAAATTAATTAATATTATATTTATGAAAAAAAAACAAGACATAAAATTGAATAAAAAACACTTCTAACGTCAACGGAACGTGAAATGTCAACTTTGACGTCTACTACGACAATTTATCTAACCTAAAAATTTGCAAATGGCGTACTGTTTTCCAATTTTTATTGAAGCTTTAATGAATTTTATCTCGTAAATCGTGATTCTCCGCATCTTTAAACTTTGTAAAAAGTTTTCTATTTGTGAGTACTATCTACAAAAAAATTACGAACTTCCACAGCAACGGGCTATAATGGAAATTCGAGCCAAATATCCTTGCGGACGTTTTTGTAAATATTGATGTCTTCTATAAAACTGTACTACATCACTTTGCTCTATTGTCAATAGTTTTCGTAGTGTAAAGGATATAAAGATATTTTTGGTATACCGCCGTTTGCCCGAATTTTATTTACCCTAGAATGGCGAATAGACCCCGCCATCCCCTTCGTGGTTATTTTTTTTTTATAAACCACACAGAAGTAGGAGCTCCGTCGACCAAGCCCACCATCAACCATGCATAGAATATTTAAATATTTGTCTAATAATTATTATGGCATTTAAATATTATGTTTGATATGGCACTTAAAATATGAAAAGCAATACGTATGGCACTCGTATCTTATGGTATCTAAGTTTCGGGCACAGTATGTATTTTAGGGCAAACAAAACATTCGGGCAAATGAAAATATAATCTTCGGGAAAACAATAGACAACCGATATTTTATTCACACCTTGGGTTACATTATGGAAGTTTTCATACGGATCTCTAACATTTTTGAAAATAATATAATGTAGCCTATGTTCACTAGGTATAATGTAGAATTCTAATGGTGAAAGATTTTTTTAAATCGGTCCAGTAGTTTCAACAACAATAAACAAATCTTTCCTCTTTATAATATTAGTGTAGATGATTAGTAGCAGCTGCAGCGTAGATTTTTCTCGGACATCGATTTTCGATCGAATAAAAAGACAAAAGTTATCAAGTTCAACTTGTTACCTACTGTAATACCTCCTGCAAATAAATAAATAAAAAATCTATCATAAATTATTATTGGAATAGAAAACTAAAATAAAAAAAAAGGTAGTAAAACAGCGTAAATAGCAGAGAAAACCTACATACATTGAAAGAGTTATGTTATGAAGTAAAAAGTAATTAAAGGGAGACTATAAAAACTGTTTTCAAGAGATACCCAGTCACCTCTCCGTAGACTATAAATAGGTAAATCTGTTTATTTATCCAGCAGTACCTAATGGCTCTCGTCGAGAAAAACCCGGTAAGTCCTCTTTTATTCAGTTTTACAGTTCTTTTTCAAACGAAACGGGAAACGAGAGGTAGTGAAAGAAGTGTAATATTTCACTAGACTGCCAATAAATTACTGCAGCTTTAAAATCAATGCTGCATTGAAAATAATAGTTTTTCTTTGATACAAATTGTCTGCAGTAAGGCTTAATTGTTGGGTCATATTTTATGCTCTTATTTGTAATGGTATGTTGTGTTGTGTTATTCTGTGATGTATGATTAAGGATGCATTTTAAGTACATTGCATTACATTTACAGTAGTTTTAATCAGTCATTCTAATTTTTTTGGTATATTATACATTGTTTCATGCGGCCTATGTACCAATGCTGAATATAAATAACTGGCCAAGTGCGAGTCGGATTTGCTTGCAAAGGATTCCAAACCACTTTAAATTTTGACATGTTATTTTATTATCAAGGACTTCTTATAGATTTTACTGTTATCTTTAGGTATATAACTATAATAACACACAAAAAACTTATCTCATTGTTCTCTTGGAGGTCGTTTTTGGTCTAATTTCTTGAATTACTTCAATACCTATAATTTATTTTAAAATTATTAAAAAAAAAATTTAGCAAAAACCCACACAGTAAGTCCTTTAAATTTGAAATGTCACACGATACAGTTTGAATAACACACAAAAACGAAATGTTTATTTACGTAAATCGTCCGTGTTTGGGTTACAAAAGCCGTACGTATATCAAATTTCAACAGAATCGGTCCAGGAGATCCGGAGGAAACTGGCTGTGACAGACGGACAGAAAGACACCCGAGTGAGACTATAAGGGTTCCGTTTTTAATGGATGTTTGTAACCCTAAAAAAATTGAAATAAAACAAATGTTGTGGACGCTAGTTTTTATCTATTTTTGTTATCTTAGCGCTAGACAAAGATTTTCCTCACTATTACCTACTCAGGTAAGACCGCCATCATTAAGCTGCTTTCAGACTACGCTATAATATAATAGAATATTGTATAGAGCTCATAGCACACCAATATCGCACACCATACATTGTTATGGACACGTTCACACTGTACTGTACTATATATTATTGACAATGTATGAAGCGCGACATAGTTGTGCTATGAGCTATATACTCTATGCTATTATATTATATTATAGCGTAGTCTGAAAACAGCTTGAAGCATCCTTCTGCAGACGGTATAAAATGAGGGCTGAGAGAGTCGTCTCGCCAGCGGCAAGAAATTATGCGTAAAAAGAGCCTGAAGTTTATTTACTTCTTGAAATATAAACTACATCCTACCTCAGTCTAGGATCAGATAGTACGAACTGCTGCAAACAAAAATAATAAAATAATCCAATTTTCACCCTTCCCGTATAATACACTTATTTCCTATTTCTGCAATAAAATTGTAACAAGAAATCGTAAACGGGACGTATAGGCAGCGACTTTAATACGCCGCATCACCGGATAACGATGGTTTCATTATAGCAGATAGAAACTATAAAACTGTTTACAACCCTTGCGTCCGGATTCTAGCTGACTAGATGCAATAACGTGTGAATGGGTGATGGGCTAGTGATAACCTGGGGTATAGAAATATTTAAAGACTTATCTAAAATAAGCGTCCACCAGCGGTTTTGCAGGTGTGAAAGTTGGGAATTATGCCCCGGGAACATGTTTCCGGAGTAAAAAGTCAAGATCTCTCATTAAGACCAATGCACCTGCCATACTATCTCTTCACCAACCATAGTTCACTGGTGGAGAATGCATCATGCATTAAAATAAGTCAATAAAATACAGTATGTGACGCAGACGAAGATGCGCGGGTCAGCTAGTTTATAATATTAGTATGGACGAAAAATTACGTATGAAAATGCGTTAAACTTTACCCCAGTAAAGTGCCCATTTTAATGGGGTAAAGTGGCACAAAAATCTGTCTATCTATATCTATATATATATAAAAGCAGAAACTGAACTGGTCGTAGAAAGCTGAAACTTAGCATGTACCTAGCTTCCTTACACTATAGGGGCACACTAAGATAGGAGTTCCCGAAATTCCTACGGGAACGGGAAACGAAATATGCGCATACGAGGTCGTGGGCGATTTTAGTTAAAAAAATACGCATACTAACATATTATTCTCGCTATTATTTAGTGTATTTTACCAATACAGCTTTACAAGCTACCTGAATTATTTGCTTTCAAGTTTTCCGCATTCCCCATAATATTAACTGCCAAAAAATACGCCCCTTAGAAGTAGTGAGTGACTGAAATATTATGAGGAAATGCGGGAGGGATAATGATCAAGCCGGCAAGTCGGGGAACACGTCGAAATCTTGGTCGAGATAGTCAACTAGGGTTGCTCTTGTGTGCGAATATTCGAGAAATATATTTAAGTAATTACTCTACAAATATTCCCAAAAAGAGTAAAAACTTACAATCAAGATAAATAAGGAATTGATCACGTGAATTTTTGACAGCGTATGTAATTTTTGACGTTTTGGCAATCGCCTTCGCTACGCTAACTCTGACAGAATGTCACTTGTCTGGAGCCTCAATGCGGCTATAATTTAGTGCCTTTTACCAAGTATGCTTTAGAAATGATCTCAATTCATTGTTCTCAAGTCTCTGAGTACAGTGTGCAAGGAATTAGCTCTTGGTCAATCGTCATCTGAAGTAGGTGGAGTATTTCACACTCTAACAACAGCAGTTATAAATTTCGCCAATCGCTCGAGAACACACCCCATTGCCACGAGCAACGACAGCTATCGTAACAAGTGTTGACCTCCATAAAACATTATAAATGGACTACGATTGACAATGGCGGAATAGATAGTATTGACAGAACCAAGCTCCGTTATTTACCGGTAATATGTTTCGAAATAACACAAGTTCTCTTGATACTCGGTTTCTATTCTTGATCGGACGTTGAACACATTTGCTATGTACTTATCATTTATTTTGACACACGTGAGAATAGGTACGTTACATTAAAACCCATTACTACTATAAGTTTAAAATATACTGTACTCTTATCACAATCTCCCGATCTTTACAAAAAATAAATAAAATTTTTGGTCATCATCTGTGGCGCTGAAAATCAGTATTGGTAGAGCGTTGCGTGGCGCGAGAGTGATCATTTTAAATACACCATGTTATTAAATTCCGATAACAAGCGTATTGTCGATGACTACATCCGGTCGTTGGCGTTTGTAGGAGATCTCACTCTTTCGGGGTCAGCCTCACTTTTAAATAAGTGTAACTATAGCAGACCAGAAGGTAAGAAAGCGTAAGTTAAACCACAAGCAACGGCAATTTCTTTCATCATTTTGATTAGTCAACAGATTTCATTTTCGACTTTATCGACAGTTTTTTAACACATATAAAAAGATCAGGAAATTCCTTCGATTGTTAGAGAAAGTGTGACTAAAGTAATTAAGTGCTTTACGCAACAGGAGTGCTGCGAATTGGGAACATTAAACACGAGTAAAGCATTTTAAACGGTTTGCACATGCATAACGACTGCCCATTTGTCTATTAAATCCGCGGGTAATATTTAGGAACAGTTTAAAACCAGGGTGGATTGTAAACTATCGTACCTAAACGGCAATTTGTCGACACTTTTGTCATAAAGTAAGGTAAGGAGCTGATTTGCCTAACAGCCTCTAAACGTCATAAAATATAACAAGTTCCCATGTTACGATGAAGGAAGCCATTTCTAAAACTTTTAATTAGTCAAATTTTCAAACTTCTGTGCTAAAACGGCCCAGTAATGTTGAACTTTTCTTCTATTTTTAGCTATTGGCAGCAATTTTGCGCCACAATCTGGGTAGATTTTTTAAGTAATGATATAATGATTTTAACGACTTCCGCAATTTTTCTGATTTCTTGTCTGTACTTGAAAAAATATTATAAATGGTCTATTTAACTTCAGAATGAGTGTTTCAAACATAGGGTCGAGCTTAAAACGTTGACGTTCCACATGATACTTGAAAGCCCTTTTCAATATCATTTTCGACATTTTGTCAATCACTAATGCAAATAGAACGGCACTACTAGACATTATGTCGTTCTATCAGCTACATGAACTTTTGCTACATTTTGATGACACAAAAGCAGTAAAATAATATCGCTAAATATTATAGCAGGTAGTGTTTAGGCTCGCTGGCTAACAGCCTATTACCATCGTGTGTTACTTGCGAAGACATGGCATTCAACTGTACGTAAGGCGCAATTATGGTGTGCGTGAAAAACATCAGCGTGTGACACTTTGCGACCGACAATTCGTACGAGCAGTCAAACTTATTTGTCTGTCTTAAAAACCAGTAATTTAACGTATTTAGCGTGCTCCATCACGCATTATACCTCCATCCTTAGACCGCATCATCGCTTAACATCAGTTGAGATAGCGGTCAAACGTGTGCCTATCAATAGACAGTTAAAAAAAACAAATAGTTTTCCAAAAGTTCATAGAATCCAAACTCCCGTAATTTCATCTTTTATGTCTTAATTGACAGGAAGTAGCCGTATTAGTATTAAAATCACTTAAATATACAAACAGTACTATCAATAGTCAATGCTCGAAGTCATAATGTTCATGGATAAACGTTCAAGTCAGATCTAGTGGAAGTTGTGAGTGGTATCCAATAACGACAGTTTCGCGATACGCCCAATTTATGTCAATCATTTCCTGTAGGTACATTGCTAACAGGCACCACATGGAGTCTCCGCGCGTGCTTGATATGCTAGCAACGTATACCTAATATTTTATTAAAACAATGCATTTTAAGATTAAATTCACTTGCATTGAGTGTGGTGTGTACTCTTATAATATGTAATCTAATGGTTTTGACTTGATCTAGTAAATCGCTGCATGCTAAGTTTGGGATTCATAGAATAGGATTTATATTACTAAATAGACACACTCAACAAAAAAAAAGATAATAACATGACCACGAAATGACACAGTGATATTTAAAAAGCAACTTTTACTAGAGTCGATCACGCCAAACATTTTTTTATCACAAAATATTAATTGATAAAAAATACTGTTATTACAAAATATACCACTACAATCTGAGGCTAAACGCCATTAAATCATGAATCACTGATCAGTGGGTCCAAAAATACCACAAGCAGAATCATCCACCACATCAAGATACCCGAAACTGTAAAATTTTCCCAATCAACCTTGAATCTGATGCCGTAGCGATAAAGATGAAAATTAAATTGGAGAGATTGCTGTACGATTAATATTATATTCTCAATATGATTACACTAAAGTGGCCTTTCTAGACCCGCAGACTGTAGCAGATTCTCCATTTTTCATACATTAGTTATTTACGTTAAGTTTATTGATATTCCGATTGTTGTATTAACCAGTAGACAAGAGAGAGGATACTGGCCACCCTCTGGGCATTCCCCAATAATTTATTGTTGTTATGACTCATAAATTGATCAAAACTTGCAGCTCACATAACATTACGATTAGAGTTTCGGAGCCAAGAACAAAGGGACATGGCGAAAGATAGAGTAATAACAACAGATTCTTTATTACTAAACCGTAGAAGGCAATACACAAAACAAAACGTTGACAAACAAGCCTGATTTCTCAAAGTTTTGTTGTAAAATTATTCTGACCGAATACAATTCTACGAGAAACTTTAAAACAAACTCTGTAAAACTAACTACTCGCAATAACAATGCGCCAACCCAATCACCCCACATTACTATCTTCTACCCCAACATTCGACCCTTAACACAAATCAGCGCTCAATTTTCCTGCTGAGCCCCAACCTATAAAACCACGCGACACGAATTGAAACACATATCAAGCGGTGGTGACATGCTATACGGAACTCTGAGCCTACTTTCCGTAATGTTGGAAGGCTGTTTCCTTCCCATCCAATATCCTCACAACCGAGACTTTAGTTCCTTGGAAATAGCGTTCGACTTCAGCGCATATTTGCACGGTATGATATTAAATTATGACTTTGTATCTACATATGAATTGATTTCTGGAATTCTTGTTTGTTCTATGTTGTTTCAGGAAAATGACGGGTTCAAAGAAGGAAATGGGAACGATTATTTATTAGGATGGTGTATAAATCTGACGATATTCACATGTTTTTGGGGATTTCACATTTTATGGGGATATAGAGTAACTGCATGAATGAAATACGATGGCAAAAAAGAATTGCAAAACTGAATAGACTGCAAACACTCCAGTTCGCTGAAAACTTATATACTTTTTTTATTTTTGGTCTCGATCTGTTTTGACAAAATCAACGAAGAACAAGATTTTGACCCTAGAATAAGCCTTACTCTAATAGCAAGTCATGCTCCAAGCCACGGCTTGACGACACACGAAGTCAGGGACTTTCCTATTCCACGTTTAAAATATCTCTTCATTCTTTTAAACCTTCAAAACCTTTCCCATAGGTAGGTAACTTAATAACCGTCATGTCTAAATTGTCTACACCTATCTCCGCAGGCGTCCCGAAGGGGTACCCAGACAGAAATGTATTAACGTTCGTCCGAAATATACCGACAATACCTATATTGCACTTCTCAGGTCTGAATTGTCTGGCCGAAAAATTGAATTTTATTTCATTTTATTCGATTTGAGTGTCGACCTGGTGCTTCCCTACAGGCTTGTTACCGAAGAACTTAGAATAGAAGATTTTCACGAGATTTTGGGACGGAAAATGCTCAATTGGACGGTAGCTTAGAATGTCATAAGATGCCAGCGGGCGACGGCATGTGTCCGCCCATCGAGGAGGAATTATGACTAGCGCATTATGCCGAAGTTGCATGAGACACACGCCCACAGTTTAGTGTGTCTTTCTGCTCCGTTATTCTCTACATCTTGGTCGGTAAGAACAGTTTTGAAAATGATGTTGCAGTCATTGTAAGGTTTATCATTGTGATCTCAATAAATAATTGTACCTATTTTAATTTGCAAAATAGGACAGATCTGAACCCAGTTTCTGAAAGTAGATAGTGTTAATCTCGATTAAGCAATCGTAAAATACCATTTAATGGCAAACATACAACAGCAAAGACTTTGTTAAAATACAATTTGTCAACTTTATAATTGACAATTGATATGATAAGTTGAATAAGCTTTTACTAAATAGTTACATCAACATAAAAACAAATGAACCACATAAAGAAAAACGTCTCCTCACCACAATAAACGATTATACGCCGTATAACAATTTATTTGCATCACTCAAGAAATAACTTTTCATGAAATTAATATCGCTGTTAGATGAGAATGATTTATTGCCTTTTGTACACAAATTAAGTTATATTAATCTCAGCTATTTGGTGCCGGCTGCTAATTGCTCAAGACAATTGATATCAATAGCCAGAAGTCAGATTGTGTTGAAATTAATTGATTGCTCTCTACCTTGCGGGCCATTTGGCTTTTGATTAATTTAAGTAATATATTTTTTTGGATAATACGCTACATGAACTTTTTAAATTCTTTTGAAAGGGTTGGTTAATCTGGCAGTTACCCGCGGTTTTTCGTCTTAGATATCGGTCTCAAAGAACAAAAACTTAGACACAAAATTCTCCCCCTCCCTACCGCAAAACATTTAAAAAAATGTTCTGCTCATAAAACAAAACTGATGGAATATATCCCTATGGAACATAAGTCACAGTCATCCAAGACTATTGACTATGATGAGCTTAAAGATTTTTTTGTCTTTTTGATCAAATACAAACAAACCGGCTGTGCCCCCTATAAATTTCAATTTATTATAGTTTGTATTAGTGGCAATAGAAACACACACTCAGTGGAAATCACAACATTTACCTATTATATATTATACCTACGGTTCTTGACATACAGCCCGCTGACAGACAGACAAAGCCTCCGCTGTCTATCGAACCATCCGTTTTCCATTGAATGCTCTTCGCGTACAGTACACGTAAAAATAAATATGTTTACAGCAGAAACATTTAGTTCATGTAATCATGATAATTATTGTAGATAGTGCATGTTTTCATTGCGCAGTTAGCCTTAAGTTGAACTTTCCTAGTTTTTTTACTAACTTGTTTGTTAACATGAGCGACCCAACTAAAGCGTTGTTGTTTTTTATGCTAACCCTGACTCCCTAACTTAATAGTTTATTTTAGAAAACCGGCCAAGTGCGAGTAGGACTCGTGCACCGAGGGTTCCGTTCCATCACGTTAAACGTGAAAAGTTTTGATATTTGTAACGGCGAGAAAATTTTAACACTGCTGTGGCGTATATTGCGGTTTTAGATAGGCCTTCTCTTGACCGATAGTAGAACTAATGTAGGTACCTACTTTTGTTGATTATTTCTGAAAAAGTGTGCTATTTAGAGGAATCGATTTCTTTTCCTGTAATTTTTACATGAACTTCTATCACATATAATAATTTCAAATTGAAAAAAAAAAAAAAAAACTGCTGCCTAAAAAAAATAAAAATGAGAATCTGCAAATAGCGCTCCTTATGAAACCCCATATGCCCTAGTAGCCTCACTTCGAATTTTTAAGCACCCCTTTCAGTCGCTGTTGTGTGCTGATATTAAAATTTCTTATTTGCAAAATAGTAAAGCAGACGTTTTATAAAACTATTCCAAATTTTAAATTGGTAGCATTAGTAGTTCTTGAGATACGAGTATAAAGCTGTGACCGACGGACAGACTTAGTCACACCATAAGGGTTCTTTTTACCATTTTGGTACAAAACCCTAAGGCCTCTCGAAGCCACTTAGGAGAGTTTAGGATTATAAATTGTTTCAGTTTGAATTCAACTCAAAATAATAATAAATATTGCAGCTGAAAGCCTGAATATTACATAATTCTTTATAACTTTCAACCAGCATCAGTTTTTAAGGCCTCTGCCTCGAATTTTACGGGCAGCGGGGCGGCGGCGGCGGCGGCGCGGGATCGGCAGGATCTTATGCGTAAAATCAAATGGACCGGTTCTCGAAAACAGCGGCGTGGCAGCGGCGCGGGGGCGGGCAACGAGCCCGCTGCCGCGCCGCCGCCGCCGCCGCCCCGCTGCGCTGCCCGCAAAATTCGAGGCAGAGGCCTTCAAAACTGATACTGGTTGAAAGTTATAAAGAGTTTTATTATAACACAAGGGATGACGAGATAAAAATACCGATCAAAAACATAACATGTACAAAAATGCATAAGACTATCAACGCAGTTCTTCTGCCTTAAAAAGCTGTGAAATCGAATGTAAACCAAGTCACTTAAATATGTAGGTAGGTATTTTACCTATCTATGGGAGCAGCTATCCAACCACTTTATCATAAATTGACACCTTGTTAGTAAGCTAACAATATTTTATAGTACCTTTTTTTACCATAATAGCAGCATTACATTTTTTTTTTCTTTAATAAATACAGTGACTATCGTAGTGCTAATACCAGATCATTTATCAAACTTTCTTGAATAAATTCTGTCCTGATCAGAATATATTATACACCAACACATGAGCGATGTTAGTTCTCTCAGACAACTTGTTCTCGCCTCGGCCAAGACTCACTGAGTCACGCAGTATGGCGACTGGCCAAGCCAATAACATTTTAGTTCACATACACAGCACTTGGCAAAGGTTGTAGTGTTGGACTAAACTTGTCGATAAATGATCAAACTATAATGTGATCGGGCTTAGTGGTGGATAATAGGTGAAACATGTCAAGATGCTTTCAGACTACGCTATAATGTTTAGCATAGAGTATATAGCTCATAGCACAACAATATCGCGCACCATACATTGTCAATAATACAATGTCAATAGTACAGTACAGTGTGAACGTGTCCATGACAATGGATGGTGCGCGATATTGTTGTGCTATGAGCTATATACTATGTGCTATTATATTATAGCGTAGTCTGAAAGCAGCTTAAGGCATTATCGATATTGTTGTTATTAATGGATAATGCTGAATGATTAGTCTACTCACTCTATAGAGAGCCGTAACTACGTTGTACCTTAGGCGTACTTTGTTTAGCTGGCCTAGTGTACTGGACGGAGTTTGAACGGAAAACGAAGACAGCTAAAGCTTTGGTCTCTTGGTCGGAACGCACAAAACTACCTACGGTATACGGTGATTTATAACTTGGAGCTTTGAATGTGTAAAACCCTTTAATTGTCACAGAAAAGTTAATAAAGAATTAAAGAAAAAAAACTTTGTTCAAGTATTCATTGTGTCGTATTTTGCTGAAACAAAGCAATAAAAATTACCAATGGGCGGCTACCAAAATGTTTCTTTCATTTTTTAAGGATCACCATAAGTATCCTCTTTATGTTTTTTAAAGCAGTTTTTGTACAGTATGAAGATGTACTTTACAAAAAATCTACGAGTTCATCGTCAAATAATACAAAAAAAAGATCAGAAGTTCATCAATTCATTATATAAGCACTTCAGCTAAGGTTTTAAAAGGAGACGTGATCATTATAGTATGCAATGAAATAGCTTGACAGTATTGTTAACCGACTTCAAAAAAGGAGGAGGTTCTCACTTCGGTTATTTTTTGTTAGGTACCTCTTAAATCCGTCATTTATAAACCGATTTGAAAACACCTTTGTGTTAAAAGATGAAAGGATATAAGTACTTTCCGATTGGTCCCTTAGAAATGTCATCAAAGTCGGTTTAGTCACATATAACAAAATAGCTGGAATTCGTTTATATACTTGGATTTTTGTCATCCAAGTAAACGAAAATGCGTATTTTGCTTTCCTGCGACTATCCAGTGAGAGTTGTAAGGTGTCGGATACCACTTAAAACAGTAAATAAACGCGCTGTGGCTCTGTTCTCACACGTGAGTCTCGGCATTATGCTGAGCGATGGTCCTTTTGGGCGAATTTGACGCATATTATCTTAACAACTTTTATAAAATTGTGAATTTCGGGAAATTTACTTTTAAGAATTGTAAAAAACTCGGGGCAACTAGCTAGACATGTTGACTTGGACTTCAAACCTGTCCCAAAAGTGTGCTTCATTCACGAGTATATTTGTGTCTTAGGTATATTTTATTCAAACCTACTATACCGTATCTGTCTACTGAGGGTCATGTTGACCGCCTGCCGCCTGATGCAGCCGCTAGTGTTTTGTTTTGCTCGCTTTCTATTTTCCTCGAGTGACGTCATAACCTTGTCCTGTGTTGTTTTTCAGATGCTCTGACTAGCCCCCATTATCTGAGGACTTTAACATTTTAACTGCGTTCTTGAAAGCTATTGTAAATGTTTTTTGCGTCTGTCTGCAAAATAGTATCAAAGGAATTCAAGTGTTTTATTTAGTGGAGTTGCAGAACTTTTCGATAAATTGCAATGTTGACTTTGGTTGTATATAAATCTTTAAGGTTAGCTTTCACCAGCTAAGATTTCATTAGGAAAGATAACGGCGGTGAATTAACCTATGTAAGATATTTATTTGCTCAGCTATACATCTAACCGACCCTTTATTTACTTGTTTCGTCTTATTATTTAATAGCACAGTATTTAATTTCGGTAAGCGTCAATACATCTGAATTAATTCATAAATATTCTACGTCTGTATATCGTCTAAGAAAAAGAAAATACGTAGAAATTTAAATGAAGCTCAGCTCAGCGCAGTTCTTTTATACGCCATAATATTTAAACGAAAAAAACTTTTTTCTTAACTACAAATCTGTTTAAGAGTGTGTATTCCGTCCACTAGCGCCGCCAATCGTGTTTTTACTAATTGTGGTAAATTTAAGACACGTAGATAAAAACCGCTCTGTAGTGTACTGAAGAAATGTATCTATTATTTTTAGACAGCTATTTTTAATACATAAGTCATGGCTAAATAGCCAAAACGGCAATTATTGCTAAAAGTGGCCACTTTTAGCAAAAATGTCGACTTTGGCAATTATTTATGTTCAAAAGTACAAAACATAACTCTCAAAACATAATAAATACATTTCTTCAGTTAACTACGGAGCGGTTTTTTATCTACATGTCTTAAATTTACCACAAATAATAAAAAACGATTGGCGGCGCTAGTAGACGGAATACACGCTCTTAATGCACACAGTGAGGTCATTACGTACAACTGTACATGCCAGCCGAAGCACATATCAATGTGAAATCTTTCGCACCATTAACGTCCAATACAGTTTGGTAACTGATTGCGAGCATGCGGGCCCCACGAGATTGGAAACAATGTCCGTTACATTTACGATCCTGGTATGTAGTCCACCAAGAGGGGAGAGAATTTGAAGACAAGCCTACGATTTTCAGCAGAAATATTTACGTTATTAGTTATTATTAAGAAATCATCTGATTTGAGTAAGTAGGTACACGGCTTCCACTTGATACGCCAAGCGAAGATTGCCAAGATTAGGGAATTCTCGGTCGTGGTCATTGTTGAATAACAACTACCGCAAAGGCAATCTTCGAAAACAAACATCGAAACGACGTTGAAACGCCTTTCGGTGACAAACATTCATTACATATCGAGATTCCTCCGCGTCTCAGAAGCCAGAAAAGACATCAGATATTTTTGTTTTTTTTTTTTCAAGTTTTGAGACATGAATTAAAAAAATCTTTGGTAAGTCAAAATTTAAAATGTAAAAGACGTAACTGTACGTGACTACAAAGTGTATGCAACACTAAAATTAAGTCGCAGTTAAACTCAGCTCAGAAACCTGATACAGCTTTTCGTTTGAGCAGTTCATTAAAAGTGAGACTTGCATAAATACCTGTAGCTTCAGTACTTACTGCAAAACAGTCTTAAAGAATGGAAAAAGAAAAACAGTCGTTCGAGACAATGGAAAGTATTTTTCTTTCACCTTTTTCATGGATTGAGCGGTAAACACAACGATAAAAAGTTTTTAAATCGGTTTCTTGTCAAGATACTTTAAGAATAAAAACTTTTTTGTTTGTTAGAATTGATTGACAGTGAAACATTCTTGTGTTGTACTTAACAATGTGGTAACATTGCTAAGTAATGTCTTTGTCGAAGTAGGTACTATTTTTGGAATTGTAATTAAGGTTGCTTCGGAATTCGTGCGTTTTTCTGTAAAGTCGTGTGGTTTGCGGCTTTGAGGTTCTAGATAAAGCCCACGGTGTAACATGTCTTTGAAGAAGAATGTCACAATCCTTAAAAAAATCTTACTTTATTCGAATATGATGGCTTGTTAGCATGTATATTTGTATAATATTTCTTAGGTCCTTATCCATGCAATTCGGATCATGGTTTGTTACAAAACTCGTGACCAAAGTTTTGTTTAAATCCAATCAGCTGTTGAGAGCTGATTAATATTAACAAACTTAACTTTTTTTTAAAGGATAGGAAATCATCAAATGACTCATCCCGCTCTAGGCGGAGCAGAAGGGAGCTTCAGACTTTTACTTTCGAACAAATTCTGCAACCTTGACAGGCACTGACCACAGCGGGCCCCGTCTACTATGCTGACATCTCTTTGAGGCGCGCGTGGAACACAACACGCCTCTCAATGCTCGCCATACGCTGGTCTCGCCATCCGCAGGCCTACGGTGGCCGGGAATCACCCTGAGACTCTCGACGCCCGGGGCGTCTCCTTCTGTTGCGGCCGCGTGAGGTTTCCCTATCTCTCACGCGTTCGGCCTCATGGGTCGCTAGAATTACTACTTTGCAGAAAGAGGTGACCGCTTCCCATGCCTCTTCGCTTCGGACCATGGATTGAACCAGGGCCAGACGCGAGAGGTCGCCGCCGCCGATCGCCTCGACGAGGACACAGTGGAGCTCCGCCCAAGCAGGGCAGACTTCCACCGTATCCTCCGGGCATGTTCTCCCGCCAAATCCGAAACAGGTATCTCCCGAAACAACCGTATCCGGTGAATATCTGTGTCAGGCGGAAGGTGAGGACGCCGTGGTGCCACTCTAGCCACTCCTCAAAGAGGGGTTATCGTCTGGATTGAAGCGTGCCCAGCGCTGGGTTGCAACAGTCGCTATCTCCGCCGTGCTGCGATTTGCCGCGGTAGAGGAGTCTTGCCCCGGCGATGCGCCTCCACGCACCATTTGTAAATGAGCGCGAGGGCTCTCGCCTCCAGATCCCATGACGGCAGTCCGGCAAGGAGGCTCGCCGCCTCGCCAAACAAAGTAAACCTTAATTTACTTAAACCAATATCCAAAATTCAGGTTTTCACATTTTTTATAGTAACGTAGGTAATTATTTGTTTTAGAGAAGCAATTACTCCGAAACGAGCAATTAGTTACAGCTCTAACAAAATAACTCAAACCATAAAAAAGTAAGTCTGAAACCTAAAAAGAAACGTCCATCAAAATGTTTCATACAATGCCATTTCATCACAAAGCGGCCGAGCATTCAAAACAATATAGCAGAAAACATGCAAGTTTGCACCTTTCCTACGCCGAAATACGAACATGTTTTTTTTTTTTCACAGAGGAATTTATTCAGGGTTCAGTGGGCACGGCACAAGGCCCGTATACACTATTGTTTATGCGGCTCTCTCCCCAAACCGCGCAGTAATGAGTGCCAAGTGCTTGCGACAGCGTCGCGCTTTAAAATCTAATTTGTACGACGAGAATGCCTTTACACAGTTTTGAACTTCGCACGAAGAATATTACCTTTGAGCCCGCGGACTATAATGGATACTATATATTTCAGAGGGTACACTTAGCAGTCGACTACATAGAATTTCCATTTTCTTTTTGATCCCACATTCATATAAAATCAATGTTTTATTGCTTTTCTTTGCTCAGTGTGTTAAGAAACTGAAACTGAAGAAAAAGTGAAAAAGTTTTAGTGAATAATGTTTTTTGAGTCGCTAAGCTGTATGCTTATGGACCTAAGATTTTAAGGAGTATTTAAGGATTTAAGGAGGCTTTCTTAATTGCTCGCTTTTGCTTTGTCTTCCTGTTGAAAATTAATCAAATATCAGGCTAGTCCTAAATTATACCGTAAAATTTGCTAGATAAACCTGTCTACCCGGAAAAAAAACTTAAAAATGAACACACCAGTCACTTACAACTAGGGTTGCTACATTTTTTTGCAAATAAAGTACATTGGTTAATTATATGTAGGAAAAAAAGTAAATAGTATTAATATACAGAAAAAATAAATTTAATTATTATTATGTTTAAAAACATGTTTTTTATTACTTTTTGCGATTTGTATCAAATTAGTATCTCTATTAAACAATTGCACAGCATCTTTACAGTCTATATTTAAATTAAAATAAATAAGTAATTCGTTTTTAATCAAATTCATCCGCTTTATTTCTTTCGTCTTGCCGTTTGCTATTCATAACAGAAAAATCTCTCTCTGTGGATGCTGACCTGGCGGGAATAGATAATAAAAATTAAATGACTTTATACTAGTTTAAAAAAATATTATTGCTCTTATTAAAAACACTTGCTGCCATTTTTATCCTTTTCTCCATCCATTTATATTTATTACTAGCATTCCCCTGCGGCTTCGCTCCCGTCAACTATCCATTTTTCTGCTTTTAAACCTTCCCTGTATTCTGGTGAACGAAACAAAAAAAGAATTACCGAAATCGGCCCAGCCATTCTCGAGTTTAAGCGAGACTAACGAACAGACATATTATTTTAAAATCCTTAGAAGTACCTACATAACTCATTACAAAGTTGGTTACTTTGGGATATGCCAAAGAAACCAAATCAACCAAGTTTTTTCGTATACTTTACTGTTCACATAAAGTATAGAGTACATATTACCTGAAATAACGTATAATACTTTATTATAATGTACGGGTGGCAAACCTACTTACAACAGCAAAGACTTACAACCAACCCATCTAATGTACACAGATCCTAAAACCATTGTTTACGCATCCAGTACACCAGAACATGCCTAATGAGTGTCAAGTGACGTCACAAGCGCTACCACGCCACCATTAGTGCCACAGATAACACACTTGTTTTGACTCACGAAAAATAAAACCTCCTCGCTGAATGAAAATTTATTTTTAAGAATGGAGAAGTATTTTTGAATGAAAATATATGCGTTTTGTTGGGGGAGTGTGTGTCATGGTGTCATGGTTTTCCGGGTAAACAAAAAGGGAAAATGGAGCATAGATTTCACTGCAAATTCTCATGATCGACATGAATATTTCCAGTGAAATCTATGCTCTTTTTTCTGTTTGCTCTAGTTTCCGTGACTCTATAGTTATAGGTAGCTAGTGATAGGGTTAGGTTTCTTTTGCACGAAATCTGAGCTCCAAATTCAAAATTCAGTGCAGTGACCACAATTATTACTTCTGGCACCACGAAAGGGCCATTTATTAGTCTTTATAGTCGCAATGCACATGCTGTCAACAAAGAAACCGGAAAACAGAATTGAATATGAAATAACGTGGCAGAGTTTTTGCCTTTAAGACCATTTTCTCAAAACTCACTTAAAAACACATTAGCTGTTACTGGCAGTTGCATTTCGTTGATCATTTATATTCTTGATCCATCTTTATTCAAATTGTAGTTAGACTCATTGTATTACAAGTTTCAATGGAATTTGTTAAATTATTGATTCGTCAACGTTAACGAAAATCAACTTAACTAGTTCTTGTGAAAACTTTTAACAGAACTTTAATAGACATTTCGTGACTCATGGTCTCTTTACCATTTTTCCGTACCCGAAGGATAAATAATGGAACTCTTTTTTAAGTCTGTCAGTCCGTCCGTCAGTCCGTCCGTTCGTCTGTCAGTCAGTATACCTACCGTATTATTTCTATTTTTTTAATTTTATTTTTGATAGGCATACGAGGAGCTCGTGCCTAAATAATAACAGCCACACCGGTCAATCTTTAAGGTTAAGCAGCGCTTGCCAAGGTTGGTCTGTGGTTGGGTGACCATCTTAACATACCGAGTTTCCTCCGTGCCTCAGAAAGCACGTTAAGCCGTTGGCTCCGGCTGTCATTTGTAGATCTTTGGCAGTCGTTACGGATTGTTAGAAGCCAGTAAATCTGACTCCAGTCTTACCAAGAAGTACCGTGTTACGCAGTTCATGGGTGGGGGTCTGCTTAGCTGCTCCACGTAAAACACTGGTATTCAGCTGAATCCGGTTTAAATAAAAATAAAATAAATAAAAATTCGTTTATTTTCCACCACAAATATAGGAATAATTTAGACAGTATGTTGACAATTCAAGGGTGGACTGGAGCCTAAACTAGGGGGTTTAACTGGAAGCCGACCCCAGTACAGTTGGGAAAAGGCTGGGCAGATGATGACTATGGATAGGCATACGTTTGACCACTATCTCACCTGATGTTAAGCGATGATGCGATCTAAGATGGAGCACGCTTGCCTAGAAGTAACTTATACACTCTCTCTTGACTTAAAGACTCCCAGGTTGTAGCTTTCAGGAAACACAGACTCAGGCAGGTAATTCCACTCGTTAGCTGTACGCACAATGAATGTATTCCCAAAACCAAGTTTTTTTTTTAGTTTTAGGAATAAGTAGCTTCTACTAGCAGCTTCGCTAATCAAAAATAATCCCAAAGTAACATACTCCTGGCATGATAAGTACCTATCCATTGCTTCATTCCGGGACAAGGTCTATCCGTGAACTTCATTGAGTTCCGTACAGCCGTTACGATTTGAAAAGGAAACAAGCAACAACAACCGTCAACATTATATTATATTGCTACTGATCGACCGTTTTTAGGGTTCCGTAGCCAAATGACAAAAACGGAACCCTTATAGATTCTTCATGTCTGTCTGTCTGTCTGTCATCCGTCCGTATGTCACAGCCACTTTTCTCGGAAACTATAAGAGCTATGCTGTTGAAACTTGGTAAGTAGATGTATTCTGTGAACCGCATTAAATTTTCACACATAAATAGAAAAAAAACAATAAATTTTGGGGGTCCCCATACTTAGAACGTCGAACCCATACGTGTGGGGTATCTATGGATAGGTCTTCAAAAATGATATTGAGGTTTCTAATATGATTTTTTTCTAAACTGCACAGTTTGCGAGAGAGACACTTCCAAAGTGGTAAAATGTGTCCCCCCCCGTAACTTCTAAAATGAGAGAATGATTAAATCTAAAAAAAATATATGATGTATATTACCATGTAAACTACCAGCGATAATTGGTTTGAACATGATCTAGTAAGTAGTTTTTTTTTAATAAGTCATAAATCGTAAATCGCAACTTTTGCTTATAATACATACCTACAAGTTTGTACGGAACCCTCGGTGCGCGAGTCCGACTCACACTTGGCCGGTTTTTCTTTATTGGTTTTCTAGAACAGTGAACGTTATTTCCGAAACTGATTTTTTAGAACTTGGTACAAAAGTTTTTCACTTCTTAGTGGTGATACTAAGACGACGTCATCGTCTACACAACAATTGCAATAAGCAAAAATGCTCATAAAATTAAAACTACTAAATGGTTTTTCTATTATCATGTTTACGGGACCAAATGGCAAGTACGCCGCATCGAACTAAAAAAAAAAACACAGAAATCGGATGAAAAACCTCGAAGTAAACGGTGTCCACATAAAAAATACCAACCGAATAGAGAACCTCGTCCTTTATTGTAAGTCGGTTAAAAATGGTGCTCCTCATACAGATTTTCATTTGTTTGGAGAGTTTACATAGGAGTAAACTGCCCAAAAAATAAATGTTAGCAAGTCCACTTATATTGTACTGATCCTATAGTTAGGTATCAATAAGTTTATAACACCTAACTATAAATCCTATATTATCTAGACTAACACAAACCATTTATTATAATCGAGTTTGTAGCACCAGCCTACCATTAGAGCTAAACTAATTCACTTCCATCCTAATTGTAGAGCAAACGCGAAATTAGATCCATTCCTGTTTTATTGTGGCAAACTCGAAGCAAGTTGTCACCTACGTGGAACGACTTCGATCCTTAATTAAAATAGTTGATTAGCAGTACTCCGGGGTTCAAGGTTTTAGAATTTTCTGATTGATTCTGATTTGTGCCGAGAACGAAGAAAACTATCTTTATATTAGAACTAAATGATCCGCGCAACTTCGTTTGTGCCACATTTCTATTAATGCTCCGCTCCTTTTGGTCGTGGCGTGATGTTATATAGCTTATAGCCTTGGGCTTTCCAATACTAAAAAAGCAAAGATTCATAATTATGGAGAAGAACGGACATAGTTGTACAGTGACAACACAATTAATTAGACTTTATTAAAATTCATACGTTTATCGCAAGATTTGAACGATTTCATAAACGTTCGAAAATACGTTTCAGTATCATATTATATTTTAAATCCAAACTACTTTAATGTGCAAGTTTCGTGAACTTATCGACTTGAGCTGTTTAACTGAAAAGTTTTAGGGTTGCGTCGTTATTAAACCCTAAAAAAATTGTTGCTTGATGTACCTAATTTGTGATGCGCGATATTTGTTACAGGGTTCTGATATACCTATTTCGGACGTCTTATAAATTTGTGAAATAATTTTAATTGATAACACCGGTACCTACGTAGGCTAGGCATAAAGGACGGCTTTTAATCACGGATTTTCATCATGAAAGTATTAAAAGAGGGAGACAAATAATGATTTTTCACTTCCTACTAGAATACTTGAATTTTTTTTATAAAAGAGTTTAGAGGGACAGAGAAAGAGAGAGCGACTTTGTATCTCTAAACTCTATTTTCCAAAAATTTCTCGACTAATTATTTTGTATCCTCTTTTATGATTACATTATGAGAATTCTAGTACCTTGTGTATCCGTAAAGATTAATATAAAATCGGTTCATTGCTTTATAAGACTAAGACTCTCAAAGACTAAAATAGACTTCCAAAACCGTTGAGACGATCGACCATGAGGTCGAACAAACTGACATCCCTACTAGAAACAAGGTCTAAACGGCATGTTAATACAAGATTGCAGTCAGAGTAACTTTAAATTGATTTGTATGTGACGTCACGTTTCGCCTTGCGTTGTTAGACGAAAGCGTAGTTGAATGTATCACGCAGGAAGTAAAACTAGTTCAATGTTGTGGAAATCTTTGTTGAATTCCTTAGTCGTGAAATTGTGCTTATGAAGGAAGTAACACACTACTTGCAATTTCATCATCCTAACTTATATAAAAAATTCAGAAGTGAACGTTAAACGCCTACAACACTAAACTGGGGGGCTAGTCTCTTAGCCCGAAGTCCGTAGTTTTGTGCTTAGTTGCGGGCGTATTCTACTCCGTATCACCTAACCACTAAGGATTAATGACAACACGAATTGACAGTTATTGTTAAATTGTGTTGTCTTTCATTCTTAGTTCAGCCGGTCGATTCTGTTGACATCTCACGGTTATCACTTAGGTGGAGTGAACGACAAGTGAGCCGTCATGCCATCGTGTTTGTATGGTTTGACAGCTCACTTGTCATTCACTTCGACATATTTACAGAATCACACTGCAGGTTCGTGACAAATCGTAAGTCCGTAGGTGATACGGAGTAGAACAGGCCCGCACCTAAGCCCGATACTACGGACTCAGGGCTTAGAGACTCCCCTGATTTTGATGACTTTGAACAGCAAAACACAAAAGCTAGTGTCAAATAAATTAAGCGCTGCATATTTACGGCCTAATTAAAAACATAGATTAATTTTATAATTTTCTATAGAGTTAAAATTTAATTCCATGAAAGCAAATCCAAACCCGCACCAAAAACACGTATGACCACAATTTAGTTGTGTCAATCACAAAGCCACAAGCTTAAACACATCCATAATAAGAGTAGCTTTAATAACAGTGAAATTTAGCTTTTACGTTTTGGTATGGCAGTAGCAGCTGTTGACCCACCAACATTGATTGGCACTTATAATTTCTTTATCCTTGCTTTCAATATCGAAATACTGATATCAACATTTCATATCGGTATATTATTTTGTGTTGTATCTGTCACCGGAAAAAGGCAAACTGTGTACAATTGTAGAATATCATGTTCATGTGAAATTGTAAACTTTTATTTCTAAATAAGACACGTATATAATAGAAACTATTAAATTTGAGTGGGATTTATTAAATAGAAAACGATTTTTTCATAATAATATGTCTGGAAATTATAATCAAATCAGGGGGGCTACTCTCTAAGCCCCTACGTCTGTAGTTTCGGGCTTAGTTGCGGGCGTTTTCTACTCCGAATTATCTAACCACTAAGAATTAATGACAACTAAATTCTAAAGTTACTGTCAAATCGTGTTGTCATTCATTTTTAGTTCGGGTTCGTGACTAATCGTAAGTACGTAGGTGATACGGAGTAGAATACGCCCGCAACTAAACCCGAAACTACGGACTTCGGGCTTAGAGAGTAGCCCCCCTTACAATGTTACGGAGTCTACCATTTTCTGGTGACATATCCACCCCTCTACCAAATAAACCGTTCTGTGTGGCTAAATAAAAAGTATGCACGAGAGGACTATTAGGTATGTTTCAAAGTTTTAAGGAAACTTATAACAGTTAAGCAAATTTTACAAGTAAATGAGTGTTCGACCAAATTATAAATGTACAACATCATCATCTTCCTGCACTTACATAAGAAGTAAAAATGCTGTATTAGTTGCATAGAAAATGAGAAAAAAGTAAACTTTTATACATAACGGTGTCTTTTAATATCAAAATAATTGTAGTTGGAGCCAGTGATGTGTTGGGGTCTATGACCTACAACAAATTTCTTGGTGTGGGGCAACTACGGAACCCTATGTTGTGGTAGGTTCATTATTTTATATGAGCTCATTTATAGGAACGATTAAAAAAAATAAGGTTTTCCATAAAACAAGTTTTACTTTTTTACTTAAGGAATTCGGAACCACACAAAACGGTAGCCATTTACCCATATTCCACTTTCTCACTTAATTAATTCGCCTTATATCTAAACATTTAAACAGTGGATGTATCATCTATCAGGCAGCCATAGAAAGGTGTCGGCCAACCAACTAGTTTACTAATTGAAATGAACGAAGTTAGCCTGTCAATGTTTCTATTTGTTTGTTTGCCCTACTATTCACGGTAGCCTACGGTAGGCCGTGGAATGAGGTCAATTTGGTACTGAAAGTGTCAATTTGACATTGAAAGTGAGTTGACATTGTGGGAATGTACTATGTATATTATACTAGAGGCCGCCCGCTACTTCGTACGCGTATAAATTCTCGTTATTCCCGTGTAAATCCCGATCCCTTGGGAACTCCGAGATAAAAAGTAGCCTATGTGTTATTCTGGGTCTTCAGTTACCTACATACCAAATTTCATCGTAATCGGTTCAGTAGTATTTGCGTGAAAGAGTAACAAACATACATACACATACACATACATCCATCCTCACAAACTTTCGCATTTATAATATTAGTAGGATTCATACTTCGAGATCATTTCCATCCATCGCCACCAACTTTTGAATCGACGTTGTACACTTTATGTTATTTTTAAGTGACCATTATTTTAATTCAAATGGCCTTTAGGAAAGAATGGGCTGCAATTTAATTTGAACACTGTGATTTCTGATAAAGAGTTAGTTAATCCATGTCAGAGAACATTATTTCGGATTTTTAAACCCTTAAGCCGACAGACAGCCAAGCCTTTTTCCAACTAAATATGTTGGGGTTGGCTTCCAGTCAAACCGGATTTAGCTGCTTACTAGAACTCCACAACCCATTAACTGGGTAACATAGTCCTTTTTGGTAAGACTGGAGTTAGATTTACTAGCTTCTGAAAAATCGAAACGAATGCCAAAGATCTTCAAATGACAGCTGGGAACAACGGCTCAACGTGCTTTCCGGGGCATGGAGGAAACTCAGTATGATAAGATGGTCACCCATCCACAGACCAACCTTGGCAAGCTTTGCTTAACCTTGAAGATCGACCTGTTATTATTTAGCTACAAGCTGACGATACCTAATAATTATGGAGGGGTTTAAACTATGTAAGCACTTGCCTCTTTTAAATGACCATGCTTACAACACTATGGAATAGGTACCAACTTTAGGCGATTCAAAACTCAAGTGACAAAGACGATCTGCAATGGAAGTAGGTAACACTACATAGCGCCACCTTTTATCTGGCCCATATAGCTCCCCTTGCCGCTTCCCAAATATTTAGAATATAGGAATCCGGGTTGACTGGAAGCCGACCCCAGTATAGTTGGGAAAAGGCTAGGCAGATGAATTTAAATACCGTGAATATAAAGCCGACCGACCAAACAAAGACTCGTCCACTCAAAGTCGGAAAGTGAATAAGTTTCCGATTTAGGAGTTCCAAAATTGTCGAATAAAATTTTAGTAGTGTTTGTAGGAATAGTTTTCAATGCGATGATGTGGCCGAGACGCATTATCGACTGTGTATTGGATTTTATTTTATCAGGATTCCGTTCTTAACAGTAAAACAACGTGATGGAAATGTTAACAGTTTTCTATAAAACTTGATAGCAAGGCTCGAATTTTATAAAGGTCAGTTTCTGTAAACGAATTGCTGAAAAATTAGAGTTTAAAATTAACAAAAATGCTATGTTTGTATGAGTTAATTTTCAACATAATATCTTTTCACTTGACTTCATTCTAGAATACAGGGGTAGACAATAACTTTGCTGGCAGTATTTGTGCATGGAACCCTAACAAGAAACAGAATTCAGTGACAGGAATTCTTAAAATTGGTTCGCTAAATTGCAATTCTTTTAACCAGATAATTTAGAAACAATGCTATACGGAAACATGTGATAAATCTCAAATAATCTTTAAATTTGACATTCCTTAAATTTGCTGATAGATACCTCACGGGATTATTCGCAAGAGACACCGTGGCTCCGGAACACAAAGGGCAATGAAGGAACATGGATGGGTTTTAGTCAGTAGAAGTCTGACACTCCCTCCCGCTACACCCAGAGCTGGAGGAGTCATTGGATGATTTCCCATCCCTAAAAAAAAAAGGGGCGATTCTCATACTTTCCCATTACTTTTTAACTGTAGTTTTGACATTATTTCTTGCTGAGATGATATTTGACTTGAATATCAACGCTTTACATGTACGAGTATTGGTCTTTCCGGTCGAACGCCAGTCAGAAACAGCATCACCACTTACCGTTGTCCTTTATAAGTCGCGTCCAACATTTGTTCCAACCTTTATTGATTGATTGATTCATTCATTACCTTACGTCGAACCGTGCTAAAATTAACGTGAAACACTTCATACAAACGAGGTTTACCCACAGACTGTTTCAATTACTCATTAATTAGGTACTGTAGTTGCGTGGCCGCAGTTAATTTTGTTCTGACTGTTGTTGCAGATTAAATAGCTATCGCTTATTGTTATTTGCTGAGTGCGGTGTGTGGGCAAATCTGTGGATTTTCATTGTTTAATGCTCATTTTCTGTGGTCATTATTGGTGAGGTGAATTCGCAAAACATGAGACAAGGACCTATTTATTCAATAAGTGTACTTGTTTTGTATATTTCTATGAAGTGTACAATAGGCGGTCACAAACTTTGGAAGGACTGAACGAGGAAATATATTGAAGGGTTATCAGTGTACAATTTCTGAAATGTGAATTTTAATACTTGTAGTATGGAATCAGTAAACTGTTTTTTTATTGAAATTATCCGTTTAAAAAAGTAAGTAACTCAGTATTTTTTCTAACTAAGAAAAAAAGCCTATGACAAAATAAAAAAGAACCAACGTTGCTAAACAGGTTTAATACTTCACAAGATTTGAGAAACATACTGACCCAAATCTAGACATGGTACGAGAAAAACCTGCAAAATGTTTCGTGAAAGAACTGCCAGTAAAATCATAAACAACTGCTAGGACTCTGGATAAGCTATGCGGTACACCTGCATGAAATAATGTACCTGCGAGCGAAACAAGCTTAAAATAGAATAACGACGTGTGAAAAGAATGTTGCTTGAAATGTTTTGTGAATTCTAAACCCACAGCGGTTAGTTTGACAAAACAGATGAATGTCATAAGGGCCATTTTCCTTGGTTTTGTCCGCATGCGGGCTGCCCGCATCCTATCGTTTCATACATGTTTTTCCTATCAAGTGGATAGAACGCGCGCGGAATGCGGATTGGCTGTGCGGGTGCATACGTGCTATCCGGATGCGGGCGGCGTTCTTCTTCTTCCGTGTGGTTTTTACTGTGATGCGGGTTGCACGCATGGCCTATAGACTATAATCACGCGTGCGACCCGCGTCACGTGTGTAGTCACTGCCGACACGCACGATACTACGGCGGCAAATGAAATGTTGAAAAGGGTTCTAAGAGGGAGGACGAATGTGATCATTCGTAATACCTCCCTCTTAGGGCCACAGGTTAATTTGCTATACATCACTTTAGCGAGAACCTAAGTGGCATATTCAAGTTACTCTATATATAGGGTTACTTGTAAATCGACGACAATATCCACCAGAACCTGATCGGCCAAAATACAACAAATTAAACTTTTCATATTATTATGACCGAAATTCAATAGGTTTCGAGATAAGTATTTAAATTTTAACAGATTTTCGATATTTAACCAAAATGTGATAACTACTAGAAAAGACAGTTTCCAGAAAGAATTTCACTACTTCCATCCAAGTGACTACCGCAACTGATTGATTTTTTTTTTTCTTATTATGAGTGGTCGCCCAGTGATCGATACAATAACTTTTATTTATTGTATTTTTAAGCATTATTCTTAAAAAAATATATATTAGCTTTCCGTACTCTTTATCCATATAAACTTTTACAGTAGCCAAATTTTATACTCCTCCGTCTGCGTAATTTTCGTAAATGGATAATTTCATCCAGTAAAATGTAATTTCCATACTATAATTTCATCCAAATGTAAAGATAATGTAATATACCGAAGGTCAAATAGATATCTCGTTGAGTCAGTCTACCCAATGGATTTCAGTATACACACTGTCGGAAATTGAAGTTTCTTTATGGCCGAGTAAACTATTAAATATTCCAAATAAACCCTCGGATCAAATGTTTGGATACACACAGTCAATATTGAAGTGCTTCACGGAAATTATATTTGACGCTATACATTTTAAAGACACGAACTCGTTGGAGTTTCTTATGTTAAGATTCTTACGTAAATTTATAAAATTTGAGTATGGGGACAAACTAGAAAATTAAAAAAAAAAACCTTTTCAAACTGTACCATGTGACATTTGAAATGAAAGGGTTTATTGTGAGATATTTAATCATATAATGGTAATTATTTTGATTAATATGATAAATAAAAAAAAATAACAATTTAAATTTCCCATCTCTATATAAATAATAAATCTTTACCTAAGATTACAGGAAAACCTATAAGAAGTTTATAAATAATAATAAATTAAAATACGTTCGGAACCCGTTGTACGCGAATCCGACTTGCACTTGGCCAGTTTTTAGGGTTCCTTACTCAAAGGGTAAAATGGGACCCTATTACTAAAATTCCGCAAATTAACACAGATGATGTATTTCTGTTGCTGCTATAGCAAAAATTACTTAAAAACAAAATAAAATAAATGGGGCTCCCATACATGTTTTTTTGGCCGTTTTTGTAGATATTTGTAGGGAACCTTTCGTGCGCGAATCCGACTCGCACTGGGCCGGGTTTTTTTCTTCGCGACCCAGAACGAGAAATTACTGTCTCATTTTAATTCGATTTATGAATCCAATCTCGGATCAACAAAATAACTGCTCGTTTTATTACAAAAATAAACCGTTGTAATTACAAAAGTCCACCCTTATTGCCTCACAAATATAGCGTTGAATTAGTTACCGATGCGGAAAATTAATAAATTATCTATATGTCAGTACACACGAAATACATAAGAAGAGATATAAGGGAGATGCTACAGAAATAGCTGCAAAACTCGTCGCAGCGACGGGTTACGCTTGCTACGAGCTACATGACTTCTATTGACCGAGAAAATGTTTTTTTTTTTATGCAAAACGGGGAAACTCTTGGCCCAAATCTCACCTGATGGAAAGTGATGATTAGGCCGAAGATGGAAGCGAGTTTCACCCGGAATCCTCTTACACAGAGGAACTGGCTATCATACCTCTAACTGCCGGAACACAAGTTTTGCAGTTGAAGACCAATATTTTACATGAGGTTAATAGCCTGTCTGACCTTAACCCAGGAATTGATACCCAGTTGGCAAGACGTGATACAATTTTTGGATTCTGACTATCGCAATAACTGTCAAAAACTGTTTTCACTTTCAGGTATGTCGGTACTTCTCTTATTTAACTCAGTATTTCCTGCTTTACTAACCAGTAATATCCAGAACAAAACCGCCAATAAACCACAGGAGACTGACAAATGCAATGCAGTAGTAACTATAAACGGTCCTCTCGCGTCTCGTGTCGCATTTCGCCGCGCGTTATCGCATTACAATCAGTGTGAAAAGTTCCTTAGTTTATCACGTTAACAAAGTTAACCCCGAGGGTGTATTTTTAGACAGGTAAGGATTTTCTTCGGTTGTAATATTGTGTGACGTTTTGCGGGATTCTGGAAATAGAAAGTAAACATAACATAATTTGGCGCCAGGAAACGTATTTGTAGTACACTCACAATAAATACATCTAATGTGTATGGTGTACGTGTGTACGTTTTATCATTTATTTATATTTATATACTAGCTGACCCACGCAACTTCGTCTGCGTCACATTTTCCATTAATGCTCCGCTCCTATTTGTTTTAGCGTGATGATATAGCCTATAACCTTCCTCGATAAATGGGCTATCTAACACTGAAAGATTATTAAGATTATAAGAAGAAATATTATTATGTTCTCTTCTCATCGAATGGTAGAATATTATGTTCACTTACAATAATTACTTACACATTCTTGGAATAATTAGTACTTAATTTAATTAATCATAAAATCTACTTACTTTTTCCTTGCCGCCATGATCATAAACACTAAAATTGTAATTTAAATCGGTAAGATAATCTATTCAACAAAAATATGTTATTTGTAAACACAAACCATATAGATTAAAAATATGTTGGAGTAACACGTTTTGTTGTTGCTTTGAGTTACGTGCAAAAAGTGTGAAAAATAGTGTATTTGACACATTTTTTTTAGCTAACTAAACGTAAATTCATCGTAAGTAGTATTCGCAGAATGACCACATCACTAGGTACTTCTCCGTTGCTATGGAAACACTAGATATGTCTTTGTCTTCATAGAAACGCGAGTCTACGGGTCGCGCCATGCTCGGGCAGAAGACATGTCGAGTTGGATAGAAAGAGCTTTGTCTTTTCTTGGTAGAATAGAGATAGAATCGCCATGTTACGCGTGCTGGAATGGATAGAGATATCCTGGAAACAAAATAGGGCTGCATTAGGGGCAAATGCAAAGTTAACAAATTTGTTGCAGACCTAAAGAATACAATATACTGAAATATATACAGAAATACATCTGCCTAGCCTTTTCCCAACTACATTAGGGTCGGCTTTCCAGTCAAACTGGATTCAGCTGAATACCAGTATTTTACGTGGAGCGGCGGCCTACCAGACCTCCGCAACCCTTTCTTGGCAAGACTGGAGTCAAATGTGCTGGCTTCTGACCTGATCTGATCTGATCTTCAAATAACAGCCGGGACCAACGAGTTAATGTGCTTTCCGAGACAAGGAGGAAACTCGATATGATAAGATGGTCATCCATTCACATATCAACCTTGGCAAGTGGTGCTTAACCTTGATGACCGACCCGTGCGGCAGTTGGTATTTAGGCACGAGCTCCTAGATACACAAATACATAATATTAAATATAATCTAAGAAAAAAGTGACAATTATTACAATTACCAGCGAAAAAGTAATCACAGAGACGAATAGTTAATTACGGGATTGCTATCATGTACGTTTTATTTTCGAATTTCCGATATTTCGGCACTGTTGCAAGCTCCATGATCACGGAGTAACTGAAGATCTTGCGGGTGGGATGTTATTGGCAGACATATCGGTCTACCCTCTTTCTTAGTCTTTTATTACGAACATCTCCGGTACCACTGTCCACAAATTCACTTTTTTCCCGCAACTGTTCTCGACACACAACACTAACCGTATCTGACCGCGAAGTAACACTTTGTTGAAATCTCCGGATTTTTCACGGATCATCGCGATTGAATTTTTTTACATGGTAGCAATCCCGTAATTAACTATTCTAATTTTAGTGACCATGAAAGTTTAAAACAATATATCACAGAGACGAATATCATCATCATCATAGTTGAAAAAAGTCCTCAGTTAGAGAGAAGGATAGACTGAGAGGGATATAACATACATCTCTAAACGGATCCGAGAAGCACAGGCTTCTGCAACTACGCTAATATTATAAAGAGGAAAGATTTGTATGTTTGTTTGAATTGAATAAGCTCCGAAACTACTGGACCGAACAATCTCACTGACTGCTTCGAAAAATCCATTAGAATCCTACATTATCCCTAATGAACATAATCTATAGAATATTTTCAAAAGGGATCCGTATGAAAACTTCGGTAACATAATCCAAGAGGTGAAAAAAATACCAAAAAAAAATCCGTATATCGCGTACGCTGTGGAATCTATTGACAATAGAGAAAAGTGATGTAACTACCTACAGTTTTATAAAGGACATTAATATCTAATACTTTAAAAAAAATCCGCGAGGGTATATCTAAATCTAACTATTATGGTTAAGTCACAATGACCGTCTTTGTTCAAATTATGCAACAAAAACTGGGGTAGAATGGAAAAGTGGTGATTTTGGTATCATGATTAATCTTAAATTGTTCAATAATTGAGATTGGTAATGTTAAATTATTCAAACTAATAAAATAAGTAACGTTTAAAAGTTACGACGGGTTTAAAAATACTCTAAAAAAAATGTTGCGGTTTGAGCGAACTGCCTTACGTTTAGTCTATTAATAAATAATTTACACATTACCCTATTATAAGGGTAGAGGCGAGATGAAGTTCGTGGAATACTAAGTAAAGCCACTGACTCATAATATCACTACATCTTAGAATAATAACCACTACATATTATAAAACAAAGTTCTACGCCGCGTCTGTCAGTCTGTCTGTCTGTTCGCGCTAAACATAAAAGTACTCTGTGCGCTAAACTTAAAAACTACTGCACCGATTTTCATGCTGTTTTCAACATTGGATAGAGTGGTACTCGAGGAATGTTTTAGTATATAAATTGTCAAGCGAGCGAAGCTACAGGCAGCTAGTATTTAATAAAGGGCCATTTCGTTCACGCTAATAGTGGCACTTTGCCCGCAGGCTTTGATAGAGGAAATGCACAAAATAGAGGTAGGTACGATGACAATTAATAATAAATCACACTTTAGTTTACCACACAGATCGATCTACACTTTCACGATACTTTACTGTTAGTTGCCCTTTCAATTAATTGCTTTAGAAATAGTTTCTTGGCTCACTAAAACTTTGTTTTAGTATAAACAGACAAAGGCCTAAGAAAATAATTGAAAAACTGTGGATGGATTTGTGTAAGAAGAATAGCCAGTATATAAGGAAGCATTAACTTATTGCTTTTAGAAATAAGACCGGCCATTGTTACATCGTTCTGAGGAGTTCGTGGCTTAATAATAACAGCCGCACGGGTCGATCTTTAAGGTTAAGCAATGCTTGACAAGGTAAGCATACCGAGTTTCCTCCATGCCTTGGAAAGCACGTCATGCCGTTGGTCCCGGCTGTCACTTGAAGATCTTTGGCAGTCGTTACGGATTGACAGAAGCCAGTTAATCTGACTCCAGTCTTGCCATGAAGTACCGTGTTACCGAGGTAATGGGTTGTGAAGGTCTGGTAAGCAGCCGCTCCACGAAAACAACGCTCCACAAAACACGGGCATTCAGCTGAATCTGGTTTGACTGGAAGCCGAACCCAATATACTTGGGAAAGGGCAGATGATTGTTACATCATTCTGTTTTAACCGCGTCATGTTATTTTTGTATGTTGAAAAGGACAATTTAAGTGTTGTAAGTATTATTTTCTATTTATTCACCATTTCTGCCAAAAGACATACTCTGGACATAGGCCTCCGTCAAGTGCCTCCATATCGATCGGTCGTGTGCTTCTTGTATCTAACAAACTCCTGCGGCCCACCAGATCAACAGTCGACTTAGAGGAAAGTATTCCAAGGCTGCATCTTCCGCGGTTGACACTATTGCATTTTTTAAGCCCTATCGGTAGCACTAAGTGTTCAATTTATTGCGACTTAATTAATTTCATCGGGTTATCTCGGTTAATTTGAGTCTACTACGGAATATTCCAATAAATCGAATTTGATAGAATTACCAATAGCCACTTTCAAATAAACGTGACAAACCAACTTCCGTACAATTCCGCTTCAGCCAGCAGGGGATTAGGTAAACAGAGCTAATGCGTCAATCTGAAGCGCTCACCCACATCCACACGGAGCGCCAATAAAATACACAACCTATTGAACTACCCACACACTTCGTATAGCTAGTAGTTTAAAGCGCACAGCTGTCCCTATCCCGGGGGAATACATTTCTAGTAGGACTGTGACACAGTGGAGAAAAAACAGTAGGGCAACGTTGCCATTGCAATGCTTTGATTTGCCATATAATAACCATAAAAAATTTGAAAATGAAATCAAATTACGTTTAAATTATAATAATAACGACATAGAAGAAGTTAATTGTATCAAATTTTTAGGAATAGTTATGGATAGGCATTGCAATTGGAAAGCTCAAATAGATAGTGTTTGTAAGAAAATAAACAAATTCGTATTTGCACTTAGAAGGATCAAAAATTTAACAGACATTCAAACAGCCTTATTGGTATACCATAGCCATGTTTGTTCTATTTTAAGGTATGGAATAACTGTATGGGGGAATTCAACAGATGTCCAGAGAGCATTCATAGCCCAAAAAAAATGTGTAAGAGCAATTTTTAATCTTAAGTGGACAGACTCTTGTAAGCCTGTATTTATTAAGAAGAAGCTGCTCACTCTACCGTCACTATATATATACGAAACCTGCAAATTGGTAAGAAATAACTACTCACTTTTTGAAAAAGATGAAAAGGCTAAGTCAAAGAGGAAAATAGCTCAAAAGCCACTAATAGTCCCACGAAATAGACTAAAATTATGCAACAAAAATTGTTATACCATGGCGGTGAAAATATTTAACCACTTAGCCGAAGAACTTAGAAATGCTACAGATTTAGAATTTAATAAAAAACTATATAACTGGTTGTGTGAGAGATGTTTTTATTCCATCAATGAATATTTCGAGTATAAATTATAAAACTTATGTACCTATTTACTATAATTACTTTGACATCCAAATATTGACATTAATAATAATTAAGCATTTCTGTTATTCATATTATTTTTATTGACATGACATCATTGATATAAAATTGTAAATGACTGGAATTATTTTAAATTTTAAATTTTGAAATTTATTTTATTAATTGCATAAAAACCTAAATTTAAATTATGAAATTGATACTTGTAGTTACTTTATGTTAATGCTACTTATTTATTAAATGTGTACTGCATGTAAAATATTTGCACGGCAGAAATGCCGAATATAGTGAAACTTATAGACTTTAAGAACTTATGTCAGCTACTTACCTATATTCTTGCAAATAAATGTATCATTCATTCATTCATTCATTCATTCATTCATTCAACCTTTTTATTAACATTTAGCTCAGTAGGAACGAGAAATACCTAATTACACTGAAAAAGTTTTTAAAATTAATTCTGATGAGTTTGATTTGCAACCTAAATTATTTTACCGAAAATTGCTGTATTCTCTTTACAGACGACTATTGAATAATTAACTAATTTATTCTGAGTCTAACATACTGCTGTTACTCACTGGACAAACATTTTCAATACTTAAAAAAAAAACATATTGTGTCAGTCATTGCGCACCAATATCTCAACTTGCTCTAACATTGACTGTTTCGTCCCCTGTCAAGGTAATGATAAGGCCGTTGTAAAAGCCGATTTGCGCCACTGTTTGAAATGATACTGCGACTATACTCTGTGCTTTACATTTCGAAAGAGACGGTTTCATTCAGGCTGTCGAGTGAAAGTCTCCGAACTTCAATCGAATATCTTGTTACAGGAGATTGTATAAAGCTATTTTGCTTTGTTATTAAAATAAGAGCTTTGTGTTTCGTTTTAAGTTGATAAGCGCAGATTGTGGGCTAGAATTTTATCAGTTTTGTAAGTATCTGTTGGTATGTGTTTAGCCTAATAAAAAGTGAAATAACATGTATTTTTATTACTATTTGCATTTTCCCATGGCTTCGCCCGCGTGAAAACTACATACTACTGGGATGAAAATCTGTTATATCCTAATGCCAAGGAATGATGAAAAGTTTACCAAAGCGGAACCAAATTCAAGTCAAATTTATCAGCACATCTGACGCTCCAGTTTATCTGAGAAAAACCCATCACGCAAGCAATCTCGAAGGCAGATTAAATTGTAAGTAGCCAGTTGAGCACACATCCTGAAATTAACTAATTGGTTACATTCGATGACCCGCAAGGATCAAATTTTCATTTCCTATCACTAATTACTTTAACCGTCTTTGAAATAGTTGGCTGACGATTTTGTTGTAACCTATTTTTTTTTACATTACGTTAATTTTGTTTTCGCAACGGTGTTGAAAAAAATTGTTTGATACAAGTGAGCGTTTGTCATTGGACTCTCGCTGGGCTGCATTGATAAACATCGCTCACTTGTATCAAAGTTTACCGAAGTGAATCCAAATTCGTGTAAAATTAATTAACACAACCGACGGCCAGTTTGTCTTAGAAACCCCCAAGCAATCTCACAGGCAGATTAAATTGTAAGTAGCCATTTGGGCACACATCCTGAACTTAACTAATTGGTAACACTCGATGACCCGCCAGGATCAGATGTTCATTTCCTATCGCTAATTGCTCGAGCCGTCTTTGAATTAATTCGATGTCTAGGTCCATGATAGATTGGTACAGGCGCTTCGGTAATTGTGACTCTCATATTTGGGACAATGAATAAGGACAGTAAATTCTTAGAAAAGAAAGTAACATTAATCCTGCTGAGATGATAATCTCAATATAATTTTTTATATAAGTATGTTATTGCACTTTTATTTTCAACTTCTAGTTTAAAACAATATGTTCAAGATATACAGGGTAATTTTTAAAGAGTGCGCGTATGGCCAAAGCTTAGCGAAGGATTAGCGAAAAACACTGAAAGGAGTCTCGAGCCCGATGTTAATTATAAAAAATACTGCATAATAAGCCAGGAATTCAAACGGTCCATTTTGAAAACAAAACGCAGCCTTCCGAAAGCGTCTCTACTAACGATCTAATTCTGGGAAGTAATAAAAATTGGCAACTTTATGAACAGACTTATTAAGCTTGTGACTTGTTAACTCATGTTAGCCCGGAATATCATGAATAACAGGCTAATATATAATATGAAACTGTACACACTTAGTACTAAATATATACATAACCAATACCGTTCTGTAAGCCGATAGCATCAGAATAAGCTATAAACAAACCACGCTTAGTATTCAGCGGTGAAATATTGAACATATCCAGCTCATTGTTCAGGAAAATCAGGTGGAAACAATGACCATTATGAGCTGACCCTTAAAATGTTTTGAATATCAGAGATAAAGAGAGAGCACGTTATGTTGGTTATTTTCTATAAACCGTACAGGGAAATTGAACTGGTAAAGTATTAAAAATAGTTTTCCACAATCTTAATTGAATTTATCAGAATAATCTGTTCTATTGGTGCACAAAGCTTTTTTTTTTTTCAAAAGGCAGGATCTCTTTAATCCTGTGGTGAAAAATGCAAGTTTATTAATAAGTACAGTGTTAATAAATAAGTAAACAGAAATATAAATTAAAACTGAACTTTGAAATTCCATTGAAAGGCTTAGGTAGGACTAGACATGTTTATTCTATATAATTACTAGCTGATCCGGCAACAGTTGTTTTGCCATAGGTATAAATCTCAGACCTACCAACTAAACACTAAAAAAAAACACAAAAATCGGCCAAGCCGTTTCGGAGGAGTTCGATAACAATCATTGTGATACGAGATTTTTATATATTAAATAATACATTTTATAAATATACCAATAGTAGTAAAGTCATCCAATAATAAACACAAAAAAGACAATACAGCCATCTTGGTTTCTATTTAGTTCTGAGTTAATTAACACATTATTTTTCATATAAAAAGCTCGGTGGTGGGCAGCGAAAGCTTAATAATAGTTTTCAAGCGAACTTATTGCATTGTAAAGTGTAAGCACTGCAGTAGTTGGAATATAGGGTATTCAGATCACAAATCGTGATCTGAATAACCCTATATTCCACAGTTAAACCATTCGAGTATCAGATTATTCCTCTGTAACCCCATAATATACTTAATTATTCAAAATTTTCGTTCAGTTTATACCTCTGTTTTTCAATCCAAGCCACTTGTAACCATTCTTTCTTCGTCAAGTCATAAAATGGTCTACTAATAACATTTATAGTTTTCTATTCAAACATTTTTTTTTTAAAAATTAAAGTCCTGTATAGTAGTCGCATACTCATCAGTAGCATCTGTTCGAGTGTGTAAATAAACAGAGCAGTTCAATATGAACTGCTGATTATAAGAAGCGGTTCAGTATGATCAGCTCATTATAACAAGCTGTTCAGTATGAACTGCTCATTACCTTTAACAAGCTGTTCAGTATGAACTGCTCATTACCTTTAACAAGCTGTTCAGTATGAACTGCTCATTATAACAAGCTGTTTTTGCTTTCGATGTCGAACTATAATATGTGGTTGGCAGGTGGTTAACTATATTAATATTTTTAGTGTTAAAGAAATAAAACTCGCAAGTAGGTCAAGTTTAAATATTTATTTCTATATTATTCAAATATTGTTTTATAAGCAATGATACATTTCTTACATTACTATTACTTACATTTTCACTAACCTAAATAATAGAATATGTGTAAGTAAGTTTGTAGGTTTAACATTCTATAATCATTTATTCGTAAAACTAAGATCGTTCTTATTTTATCTTACTGACAAAACACTTGATTTTCTTTACACCATTTATTTAAGCAAATCACATTTTTTAAGGCACATATATTGGTATGATACATACAACTTATAATGTCAGATGAATCTGAATAATTGTTATATAATGTCAACAAACTCGGGCAGTTCTTACTTTCTAAATTGTATACATTATTAATTCGGAATATATCTTTTATCCATAACACTTTTTCGTTTCCTTTCGTAAATATAGATTTATTTTTTTAAAAATCCCCAAAGATTGCTTGATAATTAAAATATGGTACAAAGCCTTCGTTCCAGTTTATTCCTCTGTTTTTTTCAATCCAAGCCACTTGTAACCGTTCTTTCCTCGTCAAGTCATAAAATGGTCGTGGTGGTTTTATCAACAGTACTTGTACGTGTCCTTTGTACATTATTGCTATTTCTTTTGGAATAAACTCATTTTCTTCACTCTTAAACCCTTGAACATCTACGATGACATTCATGATAGTTTTCTCACAATATTACTCAACGGCTTGTATTCGAACAGTCGATCGTTTATTATTAAACAATAGGCAGATGTATTATTTTGAATATCTTCAGAGCATTCAATTTCTAATCGCACGTCAACTGGTCCAGTTTTAAGTGAATCGTTTTGTCTTGAACAGTCAATCACAAAAAGTGGAGCAATTTCTTTAAATTGGTCTAAGCTAAGCAATGGATCAATGCCTAAGTTGTAATACGACTGACGAAAATTAGCATACATTTCATATAATATACTGTATTTACCTTCATCAAATTTCAGATTAAGTGAGTCATACGGATAGTATTGAGAATTCAAATATAATTTAATATTGCTTACATTGCAGTGATCAAATATAGAAGAACTTCTAGTTTTATTATTTTTTCGAGCTGTTTGCAAACCAAATATTACAAACCTCGGTTTTTCTAGCTGGGAAGTTGTCTTTACTGACCAGGAATGTTTTGTTGTTCTTGGAAGTAATGGATATTCATACAAATCCCAATTTCTAAATGCTATCTGTATAGAACGATCTCTCTCCAAGCCTTTGAGCAATAACAATTTATTACGATCAGAAACTTTAATATGCGGCACACGCCATTGTATTTTTTGTATATCTATTTCTACGTTATCATTTTTGTCTATAAGCACACAGTTCAATGCTGAGCTGCTTCGCTGTAAAATAAGTTCATGTTTACAATTGATTATTATTTTGTTGTAATCTTCTGCAAATCCCAGTATTCTGTTCAATGGCACGATAACACTAAAATATTCGTTTCTTAATTTCGTACCACCTAAGTTCCATCCCCAGACTGCTGCAGCTTTACTTTCACCTTCATTCATTGAGATATACGATTTTAAGGTGGTTGTAATACCAACATTTTTAATCCGATCGATTTCAACACCATTTATTTCGTATCTAATATCTTGAAACAAATATTAAATGGGATTATTTATAAAATCAACATCTTTTTTTACTAATTTTCCCGCTGCATCTTTAGTTGACACATTTACATATCCTTCTATGTAAATGGAACTACCTGACGGCAATACATATAAATCTTGCTGTTGTATGGGTATTCTAATTTCATCATTTTCTTTAAAGCTATTATTGTATGGATTGTAACTGTGGATTTCATAACCCTCAATAGAGGTATCATATTGTGGTAAATCTGTAATTTGAAGCATATTATATTTTAAAACCGATATCTTGAAGAAATCTTTTGTTTTCCTTTGAAACTTTATTAATTCTCACTGCACTGACACGTCTCACTTCTTTGGATATTGGCAGTCTTATGTTATATTTCCCTCTCTCATTAGGAGTTTTATTAAGAACAAGCATGATGTTGGTATGAATAAAACGAAGGAGGTTACTTTAAATAGGTAATAAAAAATCCTTTTTCAACACTAGTGACTTTTATCACCAACAACGAAAGAATGTATGCGTATGAACTAGCAATGTCATTTATATTTTTATAGTTTAACGAAATTTGGAGACGTAAGAAATAAAAATCACTCACTTAATTAATAAATTCCTTTATTACTTTTCCAAAATAATTTAAGAAATTTTAAACATAAGTGTCCACAATTATACAAGTGATCATGTTGTACATTTTCATAATTGTACTGAATATTTTTTCCTAAATATTTTATTAATTCTTTAGGTGGTTTTAAGTTACCATAACTGTCAAAGTATTCAATGTGATCGTATATTTTGGTATAGGCTACCCAATGAGTGCCAGAGTTTTGAGAAATATCAAGATTAATCACTCCACATTCTAATGGTAATGGGTTACCTGGTAATTCATCTCTCAGAAATACACCTCGAAAGAATGGGATACTATTTGAATGCTTCAATATATCAATATTAGTTAAAGCTCTATTGAGTAGCCGACCATTTAGTTTTTTTTCTTTGTAACAAAAATTCCTAAACCTTCTTTGTAAGGCTTAAGATGTAATCCTTTTCCAATAATTAAAGCTTCTATTTGCTTGTTGTGACGTTCCGATTCAAGCAACTGTTTCTTAGCTGTTTTATATGAATTAATAGCTTTCGCAATCCCAGCAGCACCCCCAGCCAAACTTCCAGCGGCAGATAAACCAGCAAATATTGGTACTAAAGGAAGAAATCCTCCAGTTTTAGGTACTGGTATAATTCTGGGTAATTTTATGGGTAAATCAGATGCAAATTCATGAGCTGCAGCGCAGGCTAATTCCATTAACGCTTTCTTACAGGTGGGTTTTAGTTTCTTGATGTGTTTTTTGGTATGTGATACAATATTTTTAAGGGTTTTTCTAAACCCCGCTCCAGATCTTACTTTACCCATTTTGAAAGATGATAAACCAGCCATTTCTTTATTGCTTGTACATAGTCCTCGTGCTTTTTTCATTGTTATTATATTTTTTAATTATTTTACATAAACCTGAATTATAAAGTATGTCTTTATTGCATTAAGAATAAAGTGGAAGTGAATAGATAATTGTTTGTAAAATGCTTAAATATTGTTCAGGAGTTATAATACATTTGATTTATCAATCCAGCTATTTTCACTGGTCGGCAGCCCCAACCATTTAACATATACTCGCTTTCCTTCTCGTTTCAAAACTTTTTCAACGAGGTATATGTCGGGATGATTGATTTTCTGAAGTTCTTGTGCATAAAATGCGCCTAGTATTGGTCGACATCTACCATCTTCTATTAAATAAGTTGTTGGATTTGTTCCTTGAATTTTTGTTATTTTAAATATTTCAGTGGACCAGTTGGGATAATAACCTTTATCAAAACATCCTTTATATTTACTTACTCTCACAAAATCTCCTACACTAAATTTCTTACATTTCACTTTTTTTCGAGACTGAGCTGCGTCTAAGTATCTTTGAAGTATATTTGTTTTATTCCTTTGATTTATTGAAGCAGGTGACTGACCGACAGTTCTATGAACATCATTGTTGTACTCATGTAACTTTTTTTCTAACATACCGTTAAACCATTTATAATTTCCATTCAAACTAAATTCCTTGTATAGTTTATTCTTTAACGTTCTTATTAATCTTTCAACAATTGAGGCCTTTTTAGTAGAATAAGTAGAATAATGATTAATTTTATACTTATTAACAACACTTTTAAATTGATCATTGTAAAACTCTTTCCCAAGATCGGTTTGCAAATTTTTTGGAACTCGTCCTGTTTCTATTACCGTTTTAAACGCCTCTGATACCTGTTGCTTATTTTTTTGTTTAAGTGGAATCGCCCAAGCATATTTTGAAAAAGTGTCTATAATCACCAGTATGTATTTATAACCTGCATTCACTTTTGATGTTGCTTGCATATCCATCAAATCTGCTTGCCAAAGGTCATCTATATCTTTAAGTATTACACTTCTTCTTGGGAAATTAACTCTAGCGTTTTTATGGATTTCATTTATGACGTCTATTTTGCTCATAATGCTTGCTTAACTTCCCTGCTATTTCTTTTAAATCAATGGTCTTTTCAATGTTATTTAATCTGCTATTTAAACCACTAATTAATTTGTTCAATTGTTCATTTTAATTAATATTTCAACTTTGTATTTATTAATATCTTTGCAGCATTCAGTTTCGGTTGATTTGTCTAAGATCTCAATATGCTCAGAGCTTATTTCATTAAAAGACAGCGACGTTTGTTTTGTATGAACCTTCATGGTTCAGACTCTCTAAATAACTAAATATAAAATTAGATACAATGCTTTTTATTATTTTATTATACCGGCTTCTTTTAACTCTTCAACAATTGATATAATTTCATTGTCATGATTAGTATTACCAGCGTTTTTTGAAGCCATTAATAGTCTTAATCTATCGATTAATTCATTAGGGTCATCCCAATAAACATAATCTGTATTACTCTTATACTTTTTTTTCAATTTAGGTAAGTAGCCACCACTTTTTGACTTAATGACTTGTTCTGCATGTTGAATGTAATTTTGTTCAGAAAACAAAGGTTTTATGATTTGACGGTATTTCAAACCTTTATCACCTTTTAATTGGCCGTTTGGATTAAAGTCACGTTTGTGAGCATTTGTATTATGGAGCATATCTTTGTAAACAATTTTATCAGTTTCAGTTACCAGACTGAGGTCAGGTCTATTACGTAGTAAAAGTTCTTTAAGTCCAGGAGTTATTTCATAATGTTTGTCATTAACTGTGGCTATAATTGATTTTAGGGAATTGTTAACGTTGTTTGTAAAAGAAAATGATACTTTAGAGTTACCCATCATCAAATTTTTGTTTTCACTTCGAATCCCGAAAGGTACATTCATGTTATTATCATAGATTTCAATCATATCTTCTTTATTAAGTGACATAAATGTATCGTTCTCGCTATCATCACCTGTGCAGCTAAAGGATGCAGAACCATCATTTGAATGTTTCTCTATAAATCCTTTGAAATTTTCAAAATCTACGGGTGAGCTACATCTTCTCATTATATTATTATCACCTTCACTCGTATCCAATATAGTTCTATTCTTATCATTAACTTTAATTAAAGTCTCTAGAGGATCTGTTATTGGCTTAAAAAGCTTCTTAAATTTCAAATTATCGACATCTTCTGCATTTTGTATTGTTTTAATTTTATTTTTTATACTATCTACGGATTTTATCAATTGTTCTTTTATATTGACCTCCATAATGATTCCCGACAATATCCAACCGTTATTTACAGATTGTAGACTACGATTGATATTTTTTTTTACAGTATTATGGTTTTTATTATGTTTGCTCAAAAGTTACGAATATGTCAAACCCCTGTCTATATCTACCTTCATTTAGAGAACAATCTTTATTTATCAATACAAAGTCAAACCGATCTTGCCATATAGTAGAGCAAAGTTTTTTAAATTGAAGCCACTCCATATCCGTATTTACATGTTCATTATAAATATGTTTTAAGTTTATGTCGTCTTGTTTAAAGATTAACAAAAGATTAACATTATCTCGTATTAGTTGTTTAGGTATTTTGGAATAGGTTTGTGATAAGTAAAAACAATCTATCTGTTTGTGTCTCCCCATTGCGAAGTAGTTACGAATATTTATTTGATTTTCACATGCGACATCGTCGAAAATCATTATTGAATTGGTTAAGGCGTCATTAGGATGTATAACTTCTTTATTATCATGGAAGATAAATAACTTTGCATTGGGTATGCACCGGATGACCTGTTTTAAAAAACAATATTTTGGCTGGAAAGCTGTCTTCGAGTATAAATAAATATGCTTGAATTTTACTCCATTTTCATGTAATAGTAAATTAAGCATTATATTAGTTTTTCCACAGTTAGATGGACCGCATATAATACATCTTATAGTGTTAGGTAAGAGTGTGCTATGTCTCACTTTTTGTGAATGATTTTCTAATTTTATATTATTTATTTTAAAAGTATGTGATTGCTTAACGAAATTCATTGTGAAATGTGAGGTAATAAGACATGCCCCGAGTATATATACTTCTTATTTTACTAAAAGGTGCTATGTTTTATTTTTAACTAATTCTTAACTTGTAAGTAAAGTATGAAGAATATTGTGTAAATGGAAATTAAAATAAAAAGCTCATAGTTACTACACATTAAGCATTTATTTAACAGTATTTTTTATTTTAGTAGGTACTTACAACAAATAAATAATAATAATAATAATAGTAAGTAGTAATAATAATAATAATAATAACACATTTACAGATTACACATCACTGGAATAATCTACAAACGTAGAATCACAATGCCCCCAGGGTAATGTATGAATTTGATCCTGTAATACTTGAACTTTGTCATCGTTTCTTTCTAAAACTTGTTTGTCTACTCGCTGAGTGTATAAAACATGTTTAATTGATTTTATCATATTCATTTTACATCTATGCGCTTTATTTGTCAGCAGTACATTGTTGTAATCATTCAATTTTAGGTTACAAGTTACAGACTTAGAAACACCTTTGGCTTTTTTAATTTCAGTCTTCGCACTGTTAATAAAATATAATTTAGCTCTTAAACCGGTAAATTCTATAATTAAATCGCCACCAACCTCATGTTTCCATAATCCAGGAATTTTAGCATTAAGTTGTGGTATGTGATATGGATTATTCATTTCAAAATTACTAGTATCAAACTTTGAAAGATCATCATGCATAACATGATAAAAATCATCTGTGTAAATTAAATATAATAGGCTATCAGTGTCTGTATAGCACAACTCAGCATTGTTTCCGTATTTATTTTTCATAACGTCATAATGAAATTGGTACAAATGTTGCTTCGAATATTCCAAAACGGTAAATCCAATATAAATAGGTCTATCTAAAACGACCTTTTCACGGTATAATTCCACAGCTACGAAATTTTCTGAAAAAATTGATATACTTTTTAAATTTGGTTTACATATCAATTTTTCAGCGCCAAGATGTTTATTTGTTTTATTTCTGGTATCAGTCCATTTTGTTACTAATTTTACATCTGCTTGCTTCCGTTTATTTTCGATAGTTTTTCCGAATATGGCATTATTCAATAATTTAAAAAAGTCCTTCTCAAACGCAGTTTTGGAATTTTGACGAAGACTAGTATTCAGATCAATGTATTTTTTGAGAAAGAATTCTTGTCTGAAGCTAAGTATACGATGAATCTTTTTTAAAATCAAACCGTTTTTCAAACATTCTTTCAAGTGAACATAATGAATTACATAATTTTGCTTATCATAAAGATTTGCAACCAATTTCACTGATTTTCCATAAGGAGGTACTATTTTTTCAACTGCAAAAGGCAAGTCTTTATGCTTATTATGTAAATAATCTGGATAATTTAAGTCTACTTCCAAAATATAACCGTAATCATTATCATCTGACACATCATTTACATCAAACTTGCTAATTTCTTTCAGACTCAAGAACTTAAATTCTTTAATAGGAAGTTTCTTCATCATAGCATAGCCATATAGATTATTACAATCAAGATATATTAAATAACTACTTGATTCAGACTCATTAAAATGTGGTAAATATTTATTGTTTGCTACAGCATGACGTAGAGAACACTGTGCAAGCCCACCACGAATTCCTTTTTCTAATAACTCGTACATTCGTAAATCACTTATCAACTCAAGTTCAGTGCCGGTATATAGAAGCATTGCATCCCAACTTAAGCTCGGTGACGTTACATAATAAGCCGGATCCAACTTATAGAAATGTAAGCTTGTTTTTCTAAATTTTTCAAATATGTCGCATAGTAAAAGCACATCACATTTTATGTATAAATCTGTATATTCACCAAGAGATTTTATTTCGAAAATATTCCAAACTGTTTGAGCGTGTAAATATTCTTCTTTAGTTATATGTTTTTCACACAGACTATTATAAAAATGATCCTTCGAGGGAAGTTTCGTCTCATCATATTTAGACCAAGAATCAACGTAATCATATGGATAAACACCTTTTTTTCTCATTAAATCAAATTGTCTTTTATCAGTAAACTCTCTCGATAAGTTCAAAAAATCGTTTTCTGACAAACTTTGACTTAGTGCATCTAGACTAGAACTAAGAAAGTGAAAGGAATCAATAAATTTTATTTGTATAGGGTGATTGTGTTTTTCCGTATTAATTACTTTTATTATTGAAAGATATTTTTCTTTAGTTTTCGTTATTATATTAATAGAACCTTCATACTTTGCTAACTCTTCAATGAATAAATGTGAGTCATATCCAGACAGATTATGAAAGACAACAGGAATGAATGAACAAACTCTATACATCAAATTACAATGGGAGTGCGCTGCCCCACGATACTCAGATGTAATATGATCATGATCTCGGACTTTATCATTCAATAATAATAGTTTGCATATGTGACATGTAGTCGAATTTCGATAGTCCATCTCTTGCTCCGCCGATAATGGGGTCATTGGCTTTTTACTACTTAAAATCTTATTTAAATTTTTAACGTCTTTTATTAAATATTTAACAAATATTTTCACACAATCTTTACCTCGATATGTAATATACCTGTTTAATTGATCGTTATGTGCACAACAAATATAATAAGCGAAACATGAAGGTTGATGTGTTTTTAGTTTCTGTGTATTCAAAGAGCTAGTACTTTCATTACAGTCTATTAACATACATTCAAAATCAGCATAAATTATGAAATTGATTTTTTGCTGCCTCTCGTAATGTTTGAACTTTAGTACAGAATTATTTTCAGGTAATATAGTCAAAATCTTAGAGCAGTTATGAGTCTTGTGTCTATTTTCGTTACTAAATAGTTGTAGACATGCATCACATAAATAATGTTTTCCTTTAGAACGAGTCACTTGACGTCGCACCAGACGTACTAAATCTTTAATTAGACAGTAGTGTCCGATAGAATTTTTTTCGATATAAAGTAAATTAAAATGATTTTTTCTTCTATTTTGCGTTGCATAAAGAGGTCCGGTCACAGTATTATTTTGTAGGCCATATATATTTAAACTGATGTTGGGATTATTTTTTTCTAACGTTTTAATATCATTAATCGTAGGAGGAAATGACATTCCCTCAATATTTAAAACAGAGGTATAATGGGGGTATGAACTTGTTCTGCATACATTAATTTTAGCTGGGTATAATCCAGCAACTATACTCCATAATAAACAACAATTATCTTTATTTTTAATATTTATACAACTTTTAGACTGCTTAATAGCTGACGGCAGTTGTATATAAGACCCACCTCTCATAGGGGAATACTTGTTTACATTAATTTCGAGATGACTCATAGAAACAAATGTCCAACCAGATTGACAGTGCTGGAACTCGGTTAATTTATTATTTAGTTTATTTATTACTTTGATTAATAATTCATTCAAATCAGTGTTCTTATAAATAATTTCATATTTGGTATTAAACGACTTTAATTGTTGTTCGTCTGATTTTGATAACATAAAATAGGCAAACAATTCGAAATTCAATTTTATGCAATTGTGTTCATTAAGTGACATTTTTATCAATTCTGTTATATTTATTAGATGATCACCCAGGAACGCCTCTAAACCGAGGTACTCGTCTTCCTGAGTGACATTCAATCTGTATGTCATTAATCTGTTTTTGAATGCTGTTGCAATAATATGAATATCTGTGAACTTGGTATTCAATAAACAGTTTGCTTTGTGTATATTCGTTCTCATATGATAGGAATACTGATTTTCTGGTATTTCAATTTTACATTTATGACAGGTTATTGACTTTCTAGGTCTCGATTTGCTGTTGAGGTGTGTAACTGTAAATGAGAAAACCAATTACTAGATTACTTACTTATATTATATTAATTAATACTACAATATCATACTTATAAAATACAGTACAAAATAATAATAATAAGACATTTCATGTAGGTAAACACAATTAAAACAAGATACAATTTAAAGTAAGTACCTATAGAAGAAAATATTGATGAACACCTAGTTAAACAAATATTGGGGAACATCTAGTTAAACAAATAAAGTCTTTAAGTATCATAAGCACCTATGCAGGTGATAGGACAATTTTTAAAATCATTTTGAGTTGCTTTAACAAACTCCTTTAAGTGGGGCCAAGATTCTTTATTTTCATCTAATTTCGTCTTGATGGTAGTTATGGCCGAGCGCCATCTATTTATGGGCATTATTTTTTTAATTTCTTCTGTGTTGTAAATTTTCACTTCTACATAATATTTTCCTTCTTTAGTCTCGCTTATTTGTCGTGAATATCCCTTAGCCATCCTTCTAGTAAAATATGAGTACAGTGGGGGTATATTACCAGTTTTGTGGGGTCTCTGTGTTGGGGTGACGCTTTCTTCGTTATCACTGTCTTCACCGAATAATTCACTGGCCGTAACTCGAGCTGATGGTGTTACTGGCGAAACGACCTGCTTCGATTTTTTTGCGCTTGTTGACTCTTCACTCGATTTGATGGACCTTTCCCGCTTCTTTTTTCTTTCCTCTGTCTTCCTCTTCGGCTTCGCCTCTTGCTCAGAGTCATCGCTAGAGAGGAAAAGGTCGTTGCTAAGTAGTGTCGACCTGTCAACAAAAATATAAATGTACATATTAGTGCATTGCAATCAAAATATCGTGAGGAAGATAAATAGTTAACAGATATAAATATCGTTTGATTTGTGCTGAAATCGAATCTGAAAAGTCGATCAGTCAACCACCGACCGATGAATATTATACATAGCATCTGTGCAGGAATCGAACCTGCAGCACAGAAAAGCATCACTCAGTCTCTGAGCCAAGCATTGTAATAGGTACTTGGTTCTATTCATACATTACTCTGACCATTCAATATATCTAACCATTCAAAATACAATTAATACATTATTCTGACCATTCAATAGTTAGATACGGTAATTAATTATTGAATAAATACTTACATTCTTGATTGATGCTTAGACAGGTAGTTTGATGAGGAGCTCGGAGCGTTGATTCCTTGCAGACAGGTTTCGTTCCAGAGAGGAATTGTGCCGTAGACTAATTTGCGAAGCGTTTTTATAGGCCTAAAATCACGTCATTCAGTCCAAATTTGTAAAACTGCATACTTGCAAAAATTGTCAATTGCGTACACGAGCTTATTTATCGTAGCGGTTAAGGTTTTAAGTTTACAGCGTTTTATATAAGACAAATAAAAAAGCGATTTTGAATCTTGTGTAGGTACTCACTTAAATCAACAATAGGGGAAGCTCATACCTACTTACAATTATAAAAAATGTTTGTAGGTTGTTGTTTTTTTGCTGAATGTTTTCGACGTCGATGACGGCGACGGTACAAACGCTGCGGTTTGCACGCTCGCATGCAACTCCTAGACATGTGGAGAAGTGGAGATATGACGAGTCAGAATCTCATATTTCGGTATACAAGAATAATCTTGTTTTTTATCTTATAATTTTGAACCTTATTACAAAAATCAAATAAATCTGAACAAGTATAAAATCAGTACAATCTCGAAAAAAATAATCACATCATCGCTAGCGTTTCTTCACCAATAATGTCGGTAAGTAAATTAGCGACACTTTTATTAAATTAATAATTTTTTCGCAATTTCTATGATAACTTACATAGAAATATAATTTTAGTTTTTATGAATAATGAAGTTGGGCTGCCGATATTAATAAGTAATCATAATTGTATATTAACTTATCTTATTCATTCTTATGTTTCAGGAATCCGAGCAACTTTTTATTTCAACCCCGTCATACTCACCGAATCCAGCACCACAACAATTACGTCAAAATGTGATGAACTATTTGGAAAGAGAGAGACCGTTTATATCGTACTCTCCAATTTCCCCACCATTGAATCAAAATCGGGAGAGAGAAACATCACCCCAGTTAGAAGAAAGGTTGAACAGCGCCAATACCACCAGGAAAACCGTCAATGATAAAAGACGAGGGAGCAAAATGATGTATTCGTATGTTAGAAAGTATGTAAAGGGCCCACACCGTAAAATAATACGTATTCAAATCTTTGAGGGTGAAGAACTCAATGGTTCTAAATTATGCACTTGTAAAGCTAAAATATGTGCTCAACATATTGTTGATAATATATTTACTGATGATATATACGACTGTGCTAAAGATATGATAAATAAAATTCAAAAGAAAATGTAGTTGCGTATGTACAATTTACATTAGACATAATGGTTGTAATGTATAAACTATATATCATTCTAAATCAAATGTAATTAATTAGGTATTAATATAAACCTAGATAATAAACAGTTATAACGAATTTATGTATTTTAATTGACATTATAATACTACTTAGATATAAAATAGTAAGTAAAACCGAGCGTAGCAATAGTATGATAATTAGACACAGAACGCCAGCTTCCTATAACGAGCGATACCTCACCTCACGCACACATAGATGTGGGACGCATGCACTTGCGCGAGTGGAGATTGTTCGTTGCGGCTGGCATGCATTGCTGAGATCCCTTTATGTACACATCAATGTGTGCGTGCGCCCGTTTGCGCACGCTGTAGGAGTTGTAACGTCCTGTACCTATTTACTTTGCGTCTATGTTGCTATTTTGTTTTGATCGGTCTCCTTATAAAGAATTACTTACATTGCAAAACTCATGATTAATGGTAAACTACTAACATACGATGACTTTGCCTGCCATAAATATCTTCTCAATAAAATTTGTGGGACAAGGACAGTGAATAAACTTCAATGACAATTTACAATGGATGCGTTTACATATGGTATGAGCATTAAAGCCCGAGTTACTTATAAATAGCTTACAATCAGTTAAGACGACATTACATTCTTACAATTCGTAGTGTGAAGGTTCTCGCGAAAAAATATTAACATTACAATGTTTAATCCATTAAAATCTGATTTAGAAGGCATTCGTAAAATTATTTGCAAGAATGCTAACGGTGAAATTATATTTACTCAAGATATGCAGACTGACCTGAAAATACCGAATGTAAGCTCATCTAATCACAAGGATAGTGATACAAGCCAGACAAAAGAGTTATTTGACCTAGAGATGATTCAGTATCTTATAGTCAAGACTGAGGGCCATCATGAAGATGTTCGTACATTTGTTCGAGTTAGCGACATACAGACTGATCGTGGAAAATGTATGTGCAAGCTCACCAAAACCTAGTGAAAGTAGTAAAACAGAAACAGCAGACACAGCTCTACCTGATTTAGAAGATGTTTTATGCTACCAGATTCAACCAGGAAATGAACTTTTTTTCTTTTAAACCGTTTTATCTTCACTGTAACAGTGTAACAGAAAGACAAAAAACCTGATGCCAGCTGTCAAAGATAGGCTAAATGTTGTGTAGTGCGTTCTGCAAATTGACCAAAACAATGTAAATATCCTCTAATAAATTATGTTCTACGATATTTATTGTTTCATTTACACAAAATACCTACCTCGATTTGGTCTGCATGATCTTAATATACTTCTTATACCAAAACTAGGACGCAATCTAGTATGTTATATAAACAAATAAGATTTGAGAACAAGAGCCATTTCACAACGAAGTGTGTGTTAATTCGAACACACACTTCGTATAATTTTATCTACACAATAACTATACATGAAGCCTGCATTTTACACAGGTAACTAGATGCTACCCTATATAAGGTGTCGGAGGAACACATCTGTGCACATTCCACTCCAAACTCGTTGATGTCTGAATAGACTATTCCTACTGAATGATCCATTGATAGGTATGAAGTGACTGCTCTTTTCATTCTGAATAGACCATTCCTACTGAATGATCCATTGATTGATATGAAGTGACTGCTCTTTTCATTCACATGAAACTACTTTCAATGTATTTAGTCAAAGTCTCATTTCGAATAGTGAAATATAGGAATACTCGAATGGTTAAACTGTGGAATATAGGGTTTTTCAGATCACGATTTGTGATCTGAATACCCTATATTCCAACTACTCACTGCACTCACCAGATTTATGAGTAGAGTCAACATTTTATAAAAATTCTATTATTTTCAACGTTTTATTTTAACATGTTATTATTATTTGTTTGTATTTTAATTGTGCGCTTTCGTGAACAGTTTATTAAATCAGATTTCTGTAAGTAAAAGATTCACGTTCTTTGAACGATAAAAAAGCTATAAGTTATCCAAATGTTTCATTATAAAGAAACGTTTTTGTGATTACTTATGAGGGAAAATACATTCAGGAAATTCTTAGGTTTCAGAACATCCGTAAGAAACAGAGCCCTTATAGGATCGCTCAGGTTTCTGTTTTTCTGTCTGTCTTTCTATTTGTCAGTCCACAGTCAACCCAATAGACCTCAATAAATCACCTCATATCCAATTAATGTTAGCTGTTACATGCAGCTTAAATTCATCTCGCTAAGCACACAGTTTGTTATTAGCACGCTGCACAAACTAATCCATCATGAGCCACCATTATAGACGGAATATAATATTTATTGGCGAATATTCTCGCCAGGAATCAATCTGGCTTTGTTTATGCATTACCTACTGTGCATTTATAATATTATTTACTGTAATTTCAATCAAATAGAGCACTTAGGTGTAGTGTTTGTGGGTTAGTGTTTAGAGTAATATGAAGAACTTTGCTTAGCAAAATTTATGGTGTGGTTATCGTAATCAGTCAATAGATATAAAATTCTTCCGTTATTGAGTGATTTGGTTACTCACAGACAACGCACAGTCAAAACTACTGGTCGTAGAAAATTGAAATTTGGAATGTAGGTTCCTTGGGTATTTTAGAAGACCCTAACAGAGGATTTTCCGAAATTCCTACTGGAACGGGAAAAATGAGATCGAACGAACGAGATAAGTCTTGCTGGGTGCTTGCAGAGCCACTGAGATGAGTGGAAAAAAGCTCGCAAAAAGCAGAACACAAAAAAGGTGACTCCAGCAACATAAACACTACAGGCCGATCTCCATACTTTCAAGTTTCTCGAAGCTCTTTCAATGTCTCGTCTGGCCCATTATTACCAACAATTTAGATACTAACCTTTCTGACAGCCAACACTGATTCCGAATTGGACGATCAACTGAAACAAACTTAGTAAAATATCTTTCCAACTTATCTGAAGCACTCGACGGCAAACACGAAGTCGACGCAATATACACCGATTTCAGCAGTGCATTCGATAAAGTGAGTCATCCACTCATGATAGCCAAATTTAAGCTTAACGGTGTCAAAGGTCTTTGTTTAGATGGTTTGCATCCTATCTAATAAATTGCGCACAGTTTGTCGTAGTAAATGGCTATGTTTCCTTTGAATATCTTTCACGCTCCGGTGTCCCATAAGGTTCCCATCTCGGCCCCGCCTTGATTTTGCAATTTTTTTATGACATCACTAGTGAAATTAAGACCAGTGTAACTTTGCTGTTTGTTTGACCTTCAGACACGACGCTTGTTTAATCAGATTTAAAAAAAAAAACGAAAACTGGTGCATAGCTAACAACATGACCCTAAACGCCAAAAACTGCTTCCATATCCGTTTCTCCAGAAAAAAAAATGCCATCTACCTACTTATTGTGTAACACCTCGTTGGCAAAAGTAAGAGAAATACGACATTTAGGGATTCTGGTCGATGATAAACTTAGTTTTAAACCGCACATCAACAACATCGTAAAATAGTCTGCGCAGATGTTGGGTTTTGTAAAACAATGAGTTTCCAACGCCCCAAGACCAGAATAGTTCTGTTCAATACCCTGGTACGTAGTCGGTTGGAATACGCCAGTGTCGCTCAGAACCCGCTCTATACATCTCATTCGCAAAAAGTTGAAAGCATTAAAAGAGCTTTCACCAAACATCTTGGATTTATCTAGGGAAATTAGCCATCGCTGTCCGTACGAACAGCGCCTACACTTGTTCAAAATAAAGACACTGCGTGACCATCGTCTTTTACGTCATCTAATTTTCCTGTATAAAATAGCAAACGGGTTTGTAAATTGCAGCGATTTAGTAGAAAGTGTACATTATTTAGTCCCCTCAAAACTTCCGAGACATCCCATCACAAGATTGCTCCATATTCCTTTCCGCAAATCCAACTTTGGCCTCAACGCATTTCTAATCCGAATGAACAGAACCTACAAACAATTTATGCAAGGCACCAGACACCGATTATACGGTGGCTCACTCAATAAGTTCAGATTATAGCCCATAATAGGGCTCTTCAATGAAATAAGTAACTTTACTGGTAATTATTGAGTCTGAGCTTTTTTACTTGATATTGATAACGACAACACGTAGACGCTTGAAATGTTCACCGAATATTTAATTATAATAATATTTACTTAAAAATAAATAATTAAATTAAAATAAAATTGTATAAATAATAAAATCTCCGGCCACCGTAGGCGCGGGCCTTTGGACGGTGAGCTATGGGCAGCTCGCCGTCGGGCCGTCTTATGACGACAGGCCGTGTCGACGGCGCGTTCGTGTTCCACGCGCGCCTCAAAGAGAGTCAGCATTGGGAGGAGCCCGAAAGGGCCGACGCCTGCCGGAGTCGCGGGACTATTCGAAAGAGATACCGTGGCTCCGGAGCACAAAAGGCACTGAAGGAACATGGATGGGTTTTATTCAGTAGAAGTCTGACACTCCCTCTCGCTCCGCCCAGAGCGGGAGAAGTCATTTGATGATTTCCCATCCCTAAAAAAAAGGGGGGCAACAAACGTGTTTTTTTTTCCCAGTTTTTACTGACTCGCACTTGGCTGGTTTTTTTAGTACCTCCCTGATGGACCAAAATAAATGGTTTGGGAGAAAAATGCATTTTGACATTTACATGTAGTTGTAAACTACAACTACACTATGATGAGTTAAAATCATCATGTGCAATCATTTCGGTGTGTAAATAACAGCACTGTCACTATTTGTAAACAAAATCGTGATGGTATTACTACTCCATAGCCCTGCTATCGTACCATAGTTCAAAATCTGATTGAAATTAAGACGCAGCGTCAACCTCTACATAACGTCAGGTAACACAGCCCAATAAATGCATTCTGAATCCATACAAAATTATGTTTAACTTTCCGTACCGCTCTCTTACGGCACGATATTATGTGTTCCACATGGTGAAACCACAACAACGGAACATTACGGTATGTTAGAACGTGGCCTAGGTGATATTGTGTTTATTTAAACTGGGGTGATGTTTGAATGTCAATGTGGGTTTTAATAAGTATTAAAGGACAGGTTATCAAGTTCAGATGTCGTGGTCGCTCACAAAGTAGTTGTGGGCCTGATCAGAGTGCTCAAAGTCATCCAAAGGGCAATGGAGAGGGCTATGCGTATCGGAAACCGCTTCTTCAGAACCGATAGTTTAAAAAGAGTACATAAATTATATTAATTATTTTCTAAATTAGCTAAAATAAGACTCTTATACTTACGTCAATATTTTTTGAGGGTTGACAATTTTAATTGCCTACATGTTACCTATAATGTTTTGCATATGAGTGCAAACATCGACGACTCTTTTTTCTCCAATTGTTTTTAAAAGTTTTTGATTTAAGACATAATATAAACATTAAAATTGTTTAACTCTGAATTAAAATTCAATCTAGGTAATAATATAAGTACCTTTACCTCGTTGCTCACTAGTAATGAATAGGACGTAATAAAGTATCTTCTAAGCTAGTACTGATATTTTCGACATATTATCAACGTCGGTCGCGGTAGGGAAATATAGTTAAGTAACTTCAAATATTTTTTCATTACATTCTAGCTCTGGAAAATGTTGACGATGCCTGAAAGATTGCGTGGGTTTCAGTTAGGGGCGACTAGGCATAAATAACTAGAGTGGGTGGAATCTGGCTGTGGATGACAAAGAATGGCAGATTTCTTGATTACGCAATAAGCAATTGACGTAGGAATAATGCTGAAAGCGTCCAACTTATATACCTACTCAAATTAGGTATTTTTGCTATGAACTAAATGTGCTATTAAATTACATTATACAAATTTTCTTTTTATTACATAGATATCTACTTTCTTGATCTATGTAAAATCAACCATAGTATCCAGAACAAGATTTCTTTATACAAAGTAACAAAAACTTCGCTAATTTCAAAGCCGTGTCGTCACGGTAGGTACGCCGCGGTAAGGGCAGGACAACATTGCGGTCATGTCACTGTCAAGCTCACGACACAACACAATCATGGAGATGGGTACCTGCAGTGTGTACTTTACTTTAGAAGCTAGAATATGTATAATATTTGTGCAGAATGGCTGGTGAATAAGATAAAGCCTGTATTCCCCAAAGGGTCATTAGTGTGCTGATAGAACCTTATTCTTTGTTATCGGGCAGTAACCTTCGAAAGGCGTCTGGACTTTTGGGGAGAAGATGAAGTTGCGTGGGATTAGTACCTCACTAAAACCACCCCGGGATCACCATCAGCAAATGAAACTAACCCCGTTCCTACTTAAAATACCTCTTAGGCAATCCCCGCGTGCAATACTTGTTGCCATGAGGAAACTGTAACGGCTTGTGATTACCTTTCTTGGGGTCACTCAGTAGGTGGACAAAGTCAACACTCTGAGCGCTTGGCGTATGGCCACAATGGTGTGACAAAAATAGGCTAATTTATTTATTTATTTATTTAAACTTTTCGCACAAAAAAAAAGTACAAAGGCGGACTTAATGCCTTAGGCATTCTCTACCAGTCAACCAAGGCTAATTCCTCAATGTCAATGACTAGTTTTCAGTCACCGCCAGCTTAGCTATATCTGTGATGTTTAAGCGCATGTGTTGTGTGGGTTCCCCCATAATATGCGACTTAGACTAAGAAGCAGGCCGATAGCAGAAATTTCAGAAGGAAAACCGCAACAAAACTTTTGCCGATTCGCGAATCTTTCAGTCGGCAGTCTAAAAAGCCAAGACAGTATTAATAGTAGTTCTGCATCGATAAACAGACAGAGATACTAGGTTGTTTGCTTTGACAGCGCCAAACAACAACAAGTCTGTTTGATCTTTGCTTAGTATCAATTGCCAGGCGTCATAAAAATAGAAATTGGAGCAACAAAAATATAGATCGAGAAAAAAGTAAAGTCCAAGGCCATCTGCAACCTAGAAAGTCTAGGTTTTACTGTCAGTCGAGTGACGATCACTGCTGGACATAAGTTTTCTCCAAGGGTCACCCAGACATGTGGTCTATTATATCAGTCAGTCCTGTGCTTCCTGCATTCAGTGGATTTGCATTTGGTCTTCACCAGCTCATTGGTACTTTTTATAGGAGGCGTGCCAACATGGGCCAACTAACTGTGTTTTCTGGAACGCGATCTTTGGTCCTGAACCTTTTGGTGCCATTATTTACCCGTTTTGCGAGCAATGTGCCTAACGTCTGCCTTTTCAGCATGGCAACACTTCGGGAAATGTTGGTAGCCTAATTAGTTCTCTTGCGAACTTCTTTATTTATGATTCGATCACGCAAGGATAAATCTGAGCAAACATGAACTTATAAGTTTTATTATACCATGGTTATCATCGTCATCATTTTAACAGAAACACTTTCACTGCTGGTCATTGCTCCCCCCCAAGATTTACATTGACCGGTCCTGTGCATCTCGTATTCAGCGGCCTTCACCAGATAATTGGACCTATTTATATTCTGTTAACAATAGTTTGATTGATTGGTTGATTGGTTACTATGTTATTCCCATTAAGTGCTTATCAATCAGCACTATAATAATGGATCACAAAAGGTTATACCTAAAAGATACAAAATAATATGAACTATTTTTGCTTTGTTATTTTAACGGCTGGTAAAATAGATAGAGAATTATTAAAATAAAAACACGTCGTTTAAGTATAACAAAAACATATCGTTTAAGTATTGTGCTCGTAATTGTTGAAAACGCTTCCATTAAATTTACTTTTCAAACCACAACCCTTAGAGATTTGTTACTCATGATTTTCTGATCTAATATACAAAAATCTTGTCACGGTGTTTGTTATTGAAATAAAATTTTTGTATATAATTATTTGGTAAGACCGAGGCTATTTTTTAAAACCGACTTCCTAAATGGAGGTGGTTCTCAACTCGACTGAATGTTTTTCGCCAATTATCAACCGATTTGAATGACTCTTTTTTTTGTTTCGAAGAGTATTTTTCCGGATTGGTCCCATTTAAATTTGGTGAAGGTCTGATGAAGCACTTCGAATAGAACTTTTCAATAATTGATAGCAATTCTTCTAGAATTTCTGAAATCATTTGTCTGTATATTTATTACACCAGTTTATAACATAACATTACGCCGGTAGGTACGCTATGAAGGGAAGTCAACACTCATCATCAGAAAAAATATGCCAATTTAATTAGGTAGTTAGTACCTAGTTATTTCACTAAAAAGTGAAAAATTAAAACTTTTTACAAAAAATTTGGACTTAGAAATTGAAACACTACAGAAGTTATTTAATCAAAATGATCAGCTTTAAATGGTGAAAATGTCAAAAGGTATGCAAGGCAATTTCAGAGCCACGATTGTAGTACGAAAATTCCTACGTCCTGTGAATGGATGCATATTATCTCTCTCTTCCGGAAGCGTCAATGCGGTCACACGCATTAATCAAAAAAGTAACACGGCATTTTTAATGTCCCACGCGCTCGATTGTCGCCGAAGATTGGTCGACCGTGAGGCGTGTGCGCTTCGGTCTAGTAGGACCAATGTTGGGCCCACCTACGGCGGTGATCCAAAGGTCACGGTCCACCCTGACCAACCTCAAAAAGTAAATTGTTATTATTATTAATTTTTTTTGGAGCCTAAGTGACGTATAAAATCAGCGACAAAATACCTCAGGCAGTGTGCAGTGGCTTGTAATTAAAATTGGCTTAAACTCGCCTCTGCATTAAAAAGCTCTATTAAAAGTTTCACGAACGGAACCTATCCTGACGAAATTAAACTTTTGAAGCATCTCATCAATATAAATCGTTCGGATGTAGATCTAGATCGTGGAGTATAAAATATTATAATCCGAACATGAAATTGGATGGAAATTCTCGTTGGTCGTAAAAGAGGACTTATGTATAAGTCAAGAGGTCTGCTGAGCTCTTTTTATACTTTCTGCCTGAGAATGGCCATTTTAGTTTACAGCGGTCATCTTATTCTGTACATAGCAGGATTTTTAAAATTATGTCTTTGTTGGGCTGACCTGCATCTTTACTCTTATAATCATTTCCTTGGAGTCGGCTCAGCATGTTGTCTTCTTCTTTCCTGCCATCTTTTTTAGCTGTATCAGTGTTTGTAGTGGTTATAATATGTAAATTATAAAAGCGAAAATATCGTTACCTCTATCTGATATATATATGTCACTGGAAACTGGCAAACGCCGTAAGATAGATTGGAAAAGTAGTAGAATTTGGATGGTATTTAATAAATACAAAACGATTTCTTCATAATATATCGGGAAATATAATCTAAACAAGATTTATTACAATCTTACGGAGTCTGCGTTTTTCCGATGACATATTTATCTTCATAAGAACCCGAATTTATGATAAACTTTGTAAAGTTTTTTGTTTATTAAATAATAATAATAAATATTTATTTAACGTCTTAATTATTTTCCATAAGTTTAGCAAATAAATCGGCTAAATGGACGCCGATTAATTTATTATCCATTCGGACGCTATGGAAATATGGCTTTTTTCATCACTCTGGCCAGAACTTCCAGCAAAGCCTTAAGGGCGTACCTTTACACTCACGTATACTTTCTAAACAAAACGAGTTTGCAAGCGGCAAATATCGAGTGAAAAGTTTCGATAGTTTAGACATTGGGCTTTAAGCGAGTGCTTTTGTGCGATGGGCGATTACTGACAATACTCGCTCCGCCCCCCCTCTAAAAAAATAAAAATAAATGACCGCTGGTTGGTGAGTTCTGACCGCCAAGCGAGCATTGCCGAGCGATTGTCGCTGAGCGTGTACAATCTTTGATAACTCTTGTCGCTGTGATCAACTAGTATTAAGAGCCGGCTCGCCAGCAGTGCAAATAGCCAGCTACCGACTATAAATGAATATGTCTCTTTTACTCACCCAAGATCTATAATTGTATTTTGTCCCTTTACTCAACGAGCAAATAGTCTATAGCTAATCGCTTCCTTGCCGGTGGTGAGACAAGTGTATTATCATTTATGTTAGTTAAATACTTACCAATTACCAATACAGTGGCAGTCCTACCATGTGCCGATAACATAATTGGCGGCTTCTATAGTTATGTATTTATTTATTTTATGTTTTTTATGTGTATGTTGTATTGGATGTTAATCTGGAAATATTCAAATCCGGGGACAGTAAAGATACCAATAACTATAGACCCGTCTCTGTGTTGCCGGTTTTCAGCAAGGTGTTTGAAAAGGTTATGCTAAATCAAATGCTCAGTCACTTTAATGAGAATAATATTTTACATGACAAACAGTACGGTTTCACCAAGGGGCGCTGTACAACTGACGCTGGTGTAACTTTATTAAAACATATCTTCAATGCGTGGGAAGAGGCGCAAGATGCCATAGGTATCTTCTGCGACCTATCGAAAGCGTTTGATTGTGTGAGTCATGAGACATTACTCCTGAAACTAGAGCATTACGGACTAAGTAAAACAGCCTTGAACTTAGTAAAATCGTTTTTAAATGAAAGACAGCAGCTAGTTCATATAAACGGCAAAAATTCAACAGGATTAATCGTGAAAATGGGGGTACCACAAGGCTCAATTTTGGGTCCTTTCTTATTTCTAGTTTATATAAATGATTTGCCCTATATTTTAGAAAATAAACTCAATATGGTGTTGTTTGCTGACGATACATCTTTGATTTTTAAAGTAAATAGACATGCAAACAATCTTGACAATGTAAATAACGCTCTAATGAAGGTACATGATTGGTTCACTGCTAATAATCTAGTGTTAAATGAGAAAAAAACGAAGTGCATTCGATTCACTTTACCAAATGTCAAAAGTAATAATTGTGACATAATATTGAACAAGGAGAAACTAGAATTAGTCGAAGAAGCAGTTTTCCTGGGGATTAGGCTAGACTCAAGGTTACAATGGGGTCCTCATTTAACATCTCTTGCAGGAAGGCTAAGTTCAGCAGCATATGCTGTTAGAAAAATTCGCCAGTTTACAGATGTTGAAACCGCTAGACTAGTCTATTTTAGTTATTTTCACAGTATAATGTCTTACGGTATTTTACTTTGGGGACGGGCTGCTGACATCGAGTCTATTTTCATTTTGCAGAAAAGAGCCATCAGAGCCATTTACCATCTGCGCCGGAGAGATTCTCTAAGAGAACTGTTTAAAGAAATTAACATCATGACGGTCCCTTGTCAATATATTTATGAAAATATTATGTACGTTAGAAAGAATCTACATCTTTTCAGTAAACGAGGCGACAGACATAACTATGTCACTAGAAATAGGAATCAGTTAGTTCAACCAGGTTTCAGACTTGCTAAAGTAGCAACATCTTTCATGGGATACTGTTTAAAGTTTTATAACAAAATACCGCCACATATACTAGAACTAAATGAGACGAAATTTAAAAACTGTGTAAAACGCACACTATGCAAACAAGCATATTATAAATTAGGGGAGTACATTGACGACAAAAATGCTTGGCTCAATGCTGGTCCGCTCCACAACGACTAAAATGCCCGAACTTTGATGAAGATGTGAAAACATTGTTGGACCTGCTGAAGATTGTAAGATTATCTTTGCATTGTATAGACTCATTAAATAATCTAACCATGATTTTGTAAAAAGGCAGTGTTTAAAAGAGTGTCCATGGAGTTTCTTGCACGTTCTTCTCCATAGGATCTACTCTTTGGAACGTGCAACTGCCGCGCTGGAGATAGGGTCGGTGAGTTTGTTTTGTTGCAGAATAACTTGCTACTCTTGTCGCTAGCGCGGCAGAATTAGCTTCATCTATTTGACTGACATACCTTGACTATTCAAAAGTGCCTGTAAACTGGTCTATTTGAAATAAAGGATTTTGTATTTGTATTTGTATTTGTAATAAATAAATTCATTCATTCATTCATTCATTCGTTCAATACCCAAGAACCTAAATGGGTTTAGTAAAATTCCATCGGAAGTACATGAGCACCGCTGCTATTATATGAGGCACGCCGCCGTTGTTATATGCGGCATGCCAAATTGAACAAAAATAATGTACTATACATTTTTTCTTTGCCGACGTTATGAGAAGTCTATCAACACTTGATTGATATACTGTTCTGTAGACGATATATCTAAAGAGAAGTTGAAAATTTGACAAAGCGAACGTAGGCTTTGAAATGACGGTGTTGTCAACCAACTTGTACTTGTTAATATTTTGTTTTTACAAAAATATGTCTGTGGTACGTGATAAAGTAAGATTGAAATAATGAGGGGAAAGACTCACCAAATATCAGAAGGTCAGAATCATGATGAAGTAAAATTGGGGCTAACAACTACTACCACATAATATTGATTGAGATTCATATTAGTAGGTTTTTTTTACTATTGATAGGCATACGTTCTATCTTACCTGATGGTAAGCGATGATGCGGTCCAAAATGGAGCACGCTTGCCTAGAAATAACTTATTCACTCTTGACTTAAAGCCTTTTTACAGAATTTTTATTTATTTCTGGAACTTCTGAAACCCACGCGGATAATTCAAACGCGACTCCATTTCCATTCCTAGGCTTGTTACCTTTGACATTTTATTTCATTCTTGTTTAGACACATTTATGTTTGACGTATTTCAATCCTAAAATAAAATAAAAAATGTTATAGTATGTGTCTTGACATAAAATGTGAAATTAACGTTATAGAATTAGACTCTCTAATACAAAGAATAAAATGTTTACCCAATATTCCATTGTGAGGTGAAAACAGTGGAGGATCTTGTGCATTGTGTCGTATTTATATAAATATGCTGTGGATAACGGTGTGAGTTTCACATTTGTAATATCTTTGTTTATATTATTTGCCCAGATATAATGTGTTACTGTTTGTTTGTCTCAAATAAATAAATTTACAAATGAAGTTGATGACTTTCTTCAAGCTACTACTAGTCACATCTTGGACGAGGTTGTACTCTATTTTGTTTTGCTCTTTTATTTCATACAAATTTTGTACATAATTCAAAAGATGGTGCGTTTAGAAAAATGTTACACTGTATCAATATAGAGTGTAAAATTTTTCTAAATGCGCCAACTTTAAGTTTAATTTAGTGTTAAAAAAGATTTTTAACACTAAATTAAACTTTAAAGTGCTAAACTACTAGCATTAACTGTAAAAAAAAGAAACGAAAATGCTCCGATTTGCAAAACAGTGACACATGTTCTGCGTGCAAGAGCTCCACGGAGGATCTGAGGAACTGAAAAAACGAGAGAGATGCAAATATTTTTGTGAAGCAAAAGATGAGATGACGATAATAAGAGACTAGCTTGAAATATTAAAACGTAAGTGCCAAATTAAATTTTCAGACTTGATAACATAAAAGTGTTATTGAATTAAAATCCGTTCAGTTGAAACCTCGATAAGATTATTTTATATATTTTAAAGAAAAGAATAAAAATATATTTCTATTTGTATTTTCGTATTGTGTATTCCTTCAGTTGGATATTAGATCATACGGTCAAAAAGCTCGTAACAAAATTTCACATTCCTGTTACAAGAACCTATCAAGATACGCTTAAATAAAAAACCTAGGAATCAACTTAAATTCTTGGCAAAAATACTCCTTGACGGCTTCAAGAGTCTGAGGCTCGTGGACTCATGTCAAAAACCTTACAAAAAGAAGGCAAGAGATTAGATTAGAAACAATAATTAAATCGCGTTATTTAAGCAACTAACTTCTTTTTGAAACGCCTATGATGTAAAAAGGCTCACATTTTTGCTAAAACGTTTTAGTAAGCACTAAACCGACGATGACCGGTGGACATAATATCCAAAGTTGTTCTTCTCATAACAATGACCATTACTAATAACGATTCGTGTAATTCTCTTGCCCGCGCCTGTGTCATGACTTCCTCATTATAAAGGCTGCTTTATTTTATAATTAATTACTTATTTGCCAACTTCAGTTGTCATTTTGTTCTCAATATAATAAATTTATTGTTTCTGTCAACCATACTACTGTCCTTATGATAAAATTGACGATTCAACACAAGAAAACTACCCCAAAAGCTAACCACGTAATTTTAATCCCATTCATCCGGTCATCACAGCAAATAAAAAGGAGAAACATTATAATAAAGTGAATAGAACTGAGGGTTTCGTACATAAGTGCCACAAAAAGCGTGCAAAGACATGACATTGACAGATGGTGTGGACATTAGAGCTAAGCCATTAGTGCCACACTGCTTTGCTTTACTTGAAGCCACAGAATAAAAAATAGTTATAGAAGGACTGTTCTTTACAACAAGCAAATACATATGCACGCACACATAGGCTTTCATGTTCGAACGGCTGAAACAAAAGACAAGCGCGAGTGTGGTTACCTAAACGCATGTCAGTGTGCGCGTGCATTTTCAAATATTGTATGGAACTTCTGTACTTCTCCCCGTGTGTTGTAGACCAGATATTAATGGTTTTATACAAGCCATGGTCCCTTCATTAATTAAGTGTAACACTTCTGCATATTTAGAGGAACATTTGTCGAGAAACTTTCTCTAGTTGTGTGTAGAAGTTCAACGTTGTTTGGCTTGATTTTAATTGCTTTGTATTTGAATAGATAGCTAACTAACTTATAGTTGGGGTAGCTTCAGTTTTCATTAACAAACGTTATAGTATTATATTGTGGTTTACTGGGTACTGTTTTTATCGCTCAGTGTTGATAGACTCACGTTTGACCACTATCTCACCTGGTGGAAAGTGACGATTTGTGCAACGATGGAGCACGTTTGCCTATGAGAAACTCATTTGTTCGATTTAAGAACTTCAAAAATCTGCTGATTTACCAAGTTCAATTATTTTTGCTCTATTATTTTTCAATGTTTACTAAGAAGTTACAGCATGTCTGTTTTATCGCAAAAACAATTCTCGTTCAGAAACTTTTCTAGAATATGTCGTTGTCAACTCGAGTTGTCGTAGAAAGTTGTCCAACTTTTATTTTTGTCTCGACAAATCACTTTCAAACTCGACAAAGTTTCGACAAAAGTATTAGTCGATGAGATAATTAGTAAACTTGAATGTTGATAGAGCTTAATGATTTTAATTCTAGTTTGATTTGTATGTTTATTTTGCTTATTAGCGCTACAAAAATTAAACTTATCGTGTGGATAGTCCCTAACTGCATCTTATCCTGAGAACTTGGACTCTTTAGTGTTATACCAGACCGAGCTAAAAATAAATACGACGAAGTTCTTTAAAAAAAATAGTAGTTGCACTAACTGCCTCGTTTCCTTTGCCACCTTTTGGTGGGGGCATTGCTGTGCCCCCAGGTCAAATGTATAGTATAGTTTTAAATTTTATGATTTTACTTTTAAGTTCCATAACTTTTACACACGGTGTCTACATGTCTTTTATTCGACTTTACTTACGCAGGTATGCTGAACGCGATTTTTTTAAAAACACGTCTTCTCCTTTGTACGTATTTTTCTGTTTTCCTTCTTTTGAAATTGTTTTGTGTAAAATAAATAAAAATTAAATCATTTTGTTGTAATGCTCTGTATAAAATTTATTATAAATTTTATTAATTTCGACCAAAGAATTTTCTAGTCTAGTCTAACATAAATTCTTGGGAAACCAGAGTTAATTTTATTATTAAAAAAAAATGTTTCAAAACCTACATTCTGTATTCATTTATTTCTAAACTTTAAATGGAAGTATTAAAACTACTTCAAGAAACAAAAACAAACCTAGAAGCTTCCTCAATAAGCCAAACTTGCGGTATTGACAAGATTGCTTCATCATTACCTAACACAGTCAACTAATGTGTTAACGAACGGCGATAATCTAATTTATGCTTTGTTGGAGTTGCCATAATAATATTAGTTAGAAAACAGTAAGTTAGATCACAGTGTATTCTCAGAATATGTAGAAAGATGAGTATTTGGTAGGTAGGTAGGTACGTATTATGTTTAACCTGCTAAGTGGCAGCCTTATTGCCACAAGTACGACGTGCATTTGCGTAATTTTTGAGCTTTTTTTGTCACAAGTTAAATATTAATCAAAATTTTTGTTCTACTAATACTATCGTTAAAAAAGGCAAGTCTATTATTTGGACACTATGTACAGGTTCGTGACACTTTGTACTTTTTCTTTTCAGAGATCCGTACCAAAACGGTGTGACTAAGTCTGTCCGTCTGTCACAGCTTGATACTTCAAGAAAATACTATCAACTTGAAATTTGGAATAGTTTTAGATGACGTTTGTTCAACTATTTGGCAAGTAAAAAATATATAAAAATGCGTATATTTTTTTGCAACAGCGACTTTTTTTTTAATGCAAAACGGGGAAACTCTTGGCCCAAATCTCACCTGATGGAAAGTGATGATTAGGCCGAAGATGGAAGCGAGTTTCACCCGGAATCCTCTTACACAGAGGAACTGGCTATCATACCTCTAACTGCCGGAACACAACAATGCTGTTAACATTGTTGTTATGGCGATAGACTTAGACATGATTTGATTCGCTGAAGGGTATTCTCCTACGGACGCGGGTGACTCGACCCCCAAACTGAATGATAAAGGTTCAAAAAACAAAAATTCAAAGTTTTACTACTAGGGCATGTGGAATATCATATGAAAGAACGATATTTGCGCATTTTCAAACAATTCTTCCTGTTTGGCTGCATGTTTAAAAAAAATAAAAATCTACTTTTTTGAAGCCAAAATTTTGTAGAAATTTAATGTTTATAAGTTGATATTTCTTTTGGATATCGAGTAATATAGCTCCAAAAAACTGCACATAAAACAGCTAGCGCAACGTTTTGCACGGGGACGCACCTTAACCACTCATCATCATCATCATAATCATATTAGCCGAAAGACATCCATTGCTGGACATAGGTCTCCCCACGCATGGCCACAACCACCGGTCCTATGCGTCTCGCATCCATCGGCTACCCGCGACCTTCATCAGGTCTTCGGACCACCTTGTGGGAGGCCTTCCAACGTTGCGTCTTTCGGTACGCGGTCGCCACTCTAAAACTTTTCGGTCCCATCGACCGAAGCGACCATTCTCCGAGCAATATCCGAGCCTTGTCCACAGGCACGTCAGTTTGGCGATCCTTCGGGCGATGTCGAAAACCTTGGTTCTCTTTTGGATATCTTCATTACTGATTCTCAATAAAATAATATACAAAAGATACCGTCAATCAAATTGTGAATAATCGAAAAAAAAATCTAAGTCTTTTTAGGTACCTACTAATCCACAAAAAGGTTTAAATCTTATTACTTCGTAAGCCAAATAGTTTCAGTCTTTCAGGCCATAAAGGTAGCTCTAAAAAATCACAAACACTCGCGTTTCGTGATAAAATGGGTGTAAAACCATTTGCTGCGATTTATGACTGTTGCTGATGTAAACATTTATATTATACTGTTAGAAAAACTGTAGGTTAGGTGTTTGAACAAATGAAGTTGTCGGTGATTCAAATGCCCATGTTTATAAAAAGCTGGCCAAGTGCGAGTCGGACTCACGTGCAAAGGGTTTCGAACGAATTTCATTTTTACTACACGTTATTTTAACACTATAAACTTCTTATAAGTTTTCCTGTCATCTATAAGTAAAGAGTTATTTATCTACTTCTTTTTTCAAAATTTTTGGATAAATCTAAGATAATTGTCTGTGACAGACAGAGAGAGACCCGACAGATCCCATAGGGCTTCCGTTTCGTACGGATGTTCGGAACCCTAAAAATGATCATTGTTGATAATAATTTTCTTAAAACTTTGAAAACAAAGATATTGACTATTTCGACCAAGGGTTATCTATTTGGGCCTGTGAGCTATGGGTAGCTCGCCGTCCGTCCGTCTTATGACGACAGGCCGTGTCGACGGCGCGTTCGTGTTCCACCCGCGCCTCAAAGAGAGTCAGCATATAGAGGGGCCCGAATGGGTCGACGCCTGCCGGAGTTGCGGGACTATTCGAAAGAGATACCGCGGCTGCGGAACACAAAGGGCAACGAAGGAACATGGATGGGTTTTAGTCAGTAAAAGTCTGACACTCCTTCCGCTTCGCCCAGAGCGGGACAAGTCATTTGATGATTTCCCATCCCAAAAAAAAAAACCGGTTATCTATTTATTTTGGTATTATGTACATTACATCTTACAAAGATAAGCAGATTCACAAAAAAAACTGCAAGATCCCTAAACTGGATATTCATCGCCGCCGATTGTCGCGACACCGATCAACCCATTGTTCCTACAATCAACTAAATTCCACGATCTACACCAGGCCGTCGACCCGTACTTACTCAGACTGGCCGTGGCCTTGAAAGGAGGACAAAATCCAGCTCATTCACACTCAAGACATCCTTAAGTCCAAAGGGCAGTCACAATTCAAAGTCAACAGCCTTATTCTTAACTTTTAAGTAGATAATAAGCCCAACACAGACGGTCCTCGGAAAAACTAAGGCCCAAAACTTCCTGCCACCACTATAATACTCAGAAACTTTGCAAATAAATAAACCTGTTGTTTACGTAGAACCACAGGGGCCCTCGTCGTGTGTACAAACACCATCCGTCAACGTCCACCGCTCTTATTCACTCTGATAGTGTAAACACGGCCTTATCCTAGGGCCACAAAATGAAAGCTCGTGGCGTTTTTGTCGAGCATATCGTCATCATTTCTAATTCTAGACGTACCTAAGACCCCAAATTTAACCGGTCGCTTGGTGCTGTGTTTCATACATTATAAGAAAATACTTGTAATAAAACACCAATTAATGTAAGAAACTTGTCAAAAAGCAGCGAATTCAGAAGTGAATTTGACAGAAGGGGTATGAGATTAGAATGCAAACATTGCTTAAAGAGCCAGAGAGAGAGTAGGTACGGAACCCTCGGTGCGCGAGTCCGACTCGAACCTGGCCCGTTTTTTACTCCTATGTTAAGTCAACACTTGTTTAAGGCGGGGTTGCAGTACTTTCATGATTTTTGAACGTCTGAAAATCTAATTAATTATGAGTTTTTTAATAAATAAAAATCATTACATAAAAATTTAACATACCCTCAAGTAAATCGTAAAGATAGAAACGCGATTTAGAGTGATTGGCTCGATACTTTTTTTATCAAACATGACACTAAATTACAATTTTAAACGTGTACTGGTAAGAGATTTTATCACAAATACATATAAAAGTTGTATCAATAGATAGAGCTTTTTATTTTGAAGTAAATGTTGAAACTATATCGTATTATTTCTTTATCAGTTTTCGCCAAGAAGAGAAAACAATCAAAATTTAGGCATTATTTCGCTCGCCGGACAGTCGCTGTTGTTAGTCAAAACACACAGTACTGCAACCTCGCCTTAACTAAAAAACACGCATATTGGCATTTGAAAATGGGAAACAACGATAAGTTAGCAATTTATTTAAACATAATAACGGTTGTTTCGTAGCCCTAAGGTAAGAGCCTATTTACCACCACAAAAGCATCCGTAGAGCACTATTGTAAGTGATAAGTTTGTTAAGGTCGAAGGGATAATCGGTTCTTGGTAACAGATTTGAGTTTAAGGCCTTCGGTCTTAGACGTTAAAGATGCCCTAAGTTTTGATAGTAGTTTGATCACTTTGTTCGTGATTATTATTGGACTTGGTTACTTGGACAATGTTTTGGTGACGTCATGTTTTAGGAAAGTCAGAAAATGCTCATCGTTAGTTACAATTTGTTATCCCAATAACAAATTACTTTAAATAAATAATTAAGTTCTTATGCCCATGGCTCGGTTCAATTCACAACAAAAATAGAATAAAGGTTGACTGGTTGAGAATGACTTTAACATTAGGTACACACAACAAACAATAAAATCTTTTTCTTTCCTTTTCTTGTTTATAGTAACTTTCGTATTCGAGATCAAGTCGCACTTGGTCGGGTTTTTAGTGTCTTCTCTTATCAGGAAACTGTGATAAGTGGATTAAAGTTCCATTATTTTTAAGTTGATGTCCCAAAAAATGATTAAAAGCCCCCAAACACCACGCCGTTCACAACTTTATCATCACGGAAGTTATTTTTAGTGTGCAATAAAGTGTAAATGTGATAAAGTCATCGCTGAAAACTATCGTTTGTGTCGCACGATGCGCGATATCTCATATTTATGGACCAATGATATTTTCATCACTTGCCAAGTTTGTCGAAAGCAAAGCTTTTACTTAGTACGATTTATTTGGAAACAAAAATATTTTTGAACTAATTTTGGATCAGTTGAATCGATAATCGTTAGTGACAGTAAAGTCATGTTAATTTTATACGAAGTTTGAACAAGCCTAAATAAAGACTAGTTTAACCAACGTACATAATATGAGAAAAAGAAAATCTTAAGATGTAATGGCGAAAATTTTCAAACTTATTGCCTGTGATTAATTCAAGAAGAGATACATAGATATTTCTTCTCAGTAACAGGATTTAAATCCTAGAAAGACAATGCGTTGTAGCTTTTACTGAAATCCGTAAAATAGAAGACAACAATGAAAAAGAATTTACCAAGAATGCAGTTTCAGAGTATTTACTATCTTCTTTCCCCGAATAAATACTCAAGTCTTCGTCCCATTTACGGGTAAGACCCCAACCGCCCTTGGAACATTTCAAAGGCGACAAGTTCGAATCAAATTCAAATATCACCCTTTCAGGATTTCCTTTCCTCGGTACATTACTTTCTGCCCTTTGGTTTACATAGTTTTATCATGAATTAATTATGAGGCGAACCCACATGATTTTTGTATTAAACACACAAATAGATAGAGTTTTGACAGTAAATCTAAATTGAGGAAAATATTATGTTTAAGTTTTCACCGTCCATGAGTAGTTATGACAAACAAAATTTGTTGTTATTTCATTGGAAACTAACGAAAATAAGGTGTTATAGTAAATGTAACATGTTTTGTGTTTTTGTGCTGGAATTATATTAATTTTATTTATTATTACTAAATTGTACACCAAAATACGGACAGAATAATACTAATTTATATTTTTTTGATTTCATTAAGATCCAAATAAAAAGTCCAAGGTTGAGGTTCCGTTTGTAAAATGCAAGCTGCCACTGACGACGAATTCTCGTTCCGTGCAGTCCTCCTATTAAATGAAGACGCGAATCGGACTCATTCGTGCGCGCCGATGACCAATGAGAGGAAAGGTAACAGGTAACAAACGTCTTATTATTTTGCAACTAGCTCAAAACGAAATGATAAGAAAAATAGAATTTAGATTTGAGACTTCATCATTCAGGAATTGATATACAATTCGAGGTTAATGAACAAATTTTCAAAGTGGTCACCTATACTCAGTGCCATTTTAGTCGTCTTACAAAGGCTGCCCATCTAATGTACCCAACTTAAACTACAATTAGCAGCGATTATTTTTAAAATCTATACTATTAATATAATAAAGCAGAAGAGTTTTTTTGTTTGATTGTTTGTTTGTTTGGTTGAACGCGCTAATCTCAGGAACTGCTGGTCCGATTTGAAAAATTATTTCCGTGTTAGATAGCCCATTTATCGAGGAAGGATATAGGCTATATATCATCACATATCTAAGACAAATAGGAGCAGAGCAATAATGGAAAATGTGACGCAGACGTCAAGTTGCGCGGGTCAGCCTGCTAGTAATTAAATAAGATGTGGGTACAATAAAATCAAATAATGCATTCGAATTATGAAACATCCTGTTAATAATGTTTACGTAACAAAAAAATATCGCCGTTCCATTCCGAGCCATGCTTGGAAGACAAGGCTTGGACAGTGCTCACTCCTAGATGTTTCAAACTCACGTGTATAAATAATTAATAATACCGCGTTTATAAAAATAATTTTCTTACGTTCATAAATTTTAATTTTCTTCATTATTGTGTAGTAGTCGTTAGGTAGATGAAGTGGGCTGCTGTTGTAAGAAGACTGAAATGGCTCCGTGTAATTTTATATGAAGGATCCGATCATTAGTATGGACACCAAAAACGAATCGGAAGGACGGTCCTACGAACACAACTACAGTTTGGCACGCAATTCAAAACCTTGATAAGCAGTTCAATTTTATCGAAACGATACAAGTCAGATCGCCTTAGTCCTCGATTACGGAGACACGGGGCGTCGAGTGTAGCGTGCGGCGTGGTGACCCGCACTAAATTCAAACATAATATGGCGTTGTATGAGAAAGTTTACCGAGGAGCGATTTACAATCGTTTGTTTGGCCCGCGGTGGAGCACGCGTTATCGCTCGCGGCGGGACCCACACGCCACGGCGTCAATCGCGGCGGCCGCCAACTCACGATTGCAGGCAAGCGAGCAACAATCAATTTATCAAATTCCCCGAATTACCAAGTCACATTCACAGTTTGAGGACAAAAATTCTACTGATTATCTGCTAATTCCCCTAATTAAAAAACAAACATATTTTTTTTGTAAATGTACACTAATATTATAAAGCAAAAGAGTTTGTTTGTTTGTTTATTTGTTTGTTTGGTTGAACGCGCTAATCTCAGGAACTACTGGTCCGATTTGAAAAATTCTTTCAGTGTTAGATAGCTCATTTATCGAGGAAGTATATCATCACGCTAAGACAAATAGGAGCGGAGCAGTAATGGAAAATGTGACGCAGACGAAGTTGCGCGGGTCAGCTAGTTTTATATAAAATCATTATAACATATTTTTTTCCAAAAAGTTATGACTAGCGGTTTAGACGTGATTCTCATTATAAATCAGTTACCCCACATCTTGCCAATCCCCAATCAACTTGATATTCCATGCTGTTTGGGGAATTTACCACATTAGCACGTCGACTGTATTCGATTCGTATTATTGTCAAGCAAGATAAAATTAATGTGTAGGTAATTATGCAACTTTGTTTTTTTTTTTTTAATCCAGTGAATCAAACCGCGTGTGATGTGTTTACGTTTATACCAAGGGCCTTACACACGTTGGATTCGAAAGGAAAAATTCCTGACGTCATCAATCAATAAAATTCTTCCATTACCGAATGACAGACAGACAACGCACAGTCGAAACTACTGGTTGTGGAACGCTGAAATTTCACATTAAGTTCTTTGAGGAGTATAAGAGATGATATCGCAAAAATCCTACGGGAACGAAAACAAGATATATATATGCGCGTACGAAGTTGTGGCCAAATTTCATGGCATGATTAAAATAACACGTTTTAACATTATTCCTATATTTTTTTATCCCAAACCATAGATGTATAAGCATCATTTGTCTAGAACGAACTTAGAATAATAATCCTCATAATTCCTTAGTCCGCGGCTAAGCTTTCATTTCATGCTCCATTAGCATAACACCTGTGGTCTACTTCAGGGCTCATTTACATAGGTATGACAATTTACGAGGATGCTGCATTACGACTGCTAAGTTAGATGTTAGAGTAGAGCGTTTCCCAATTGGATGACTTTTAATTCACTTGATATTATCCGGGGAGAGAAAGCATTGAAATTAAGAGGAATCAGGCAGTTGCAACTACATTTATTTTAGGGTTTATTATGAACTAGCTACCCGCCCCGGCTTCGCACGGGTGCAATGCTGATACTAAATACACTACAGAAAAACTGTTACCTCGCGTCTGAGCCGCGCGGGTACCTTACTCATAGATCTAAACTCCCCTTGCCGACTTGGTGACGTCCACTTCGCAATGGGCCGTGCAGCAGAAATCATTATTTTAATTTCGCCATAACTTCAAAACCGAACTTCCGATTGTAATAATTCAAAGATTAAATATGATCTAAATAAACTGTAATTAGTGATGAAACACTTTATTTTGAAAAGGATTAATAGCATGAGTAAAATAAACGCGTTTAAATGTAGTCCAAAAAAAATCTAGATTTTTAAATATAAAAATGGTTGTTGTGCCTCACTCGACATAGATAGGTATAGTGTGTCGCAGACTTTTTTGTAGATATTTGTAAGATCTACAATTAATTAGAACAATTTATGGTTGTATCTTTTATATTTTAGGCAGCGTACGCAAAATAAGTAACTTTTCTGGTTGATTTTTACTTGTGTCCGAAAAACCCAAATATCTTACGGAACCCTATTTTTTCCAAAATAAAATATAGCCTATGTTACTCGTGGATAATGTAGCTTTCGAATGGTGAAAGAATTTTTAAAATCGGTTCAGTAGTTTTTGAGCCTATTCATTACAATCAAACAAACAAACAAAGTTTTCCTCTTTAGAATATTAGTGTAGATGTAGATTAAAATAAACGTAGAGATTTTTCATTTGAACTGTGGTGTTTTGGTATGTAATGTATTAAAGAGAAACTTACAGTTCATTCTGAGCGTTTTTAGTCGTTTTTATGGATTTGAATGGGTTTTTTTTAGCGGATATTTCATTCGTATTTCACTACATCAGGATTTTTTTAGTACAGTACATTTGGTTAGTACAGTAGCCTGATTCACGAGCTCTAAAAAATGCCGTTGGGAAACTTACTTCGCAATTTTGGCTTTTACAGAAAGATAAGAAAAAAATGCGAAAAGTGAGGCCGCCTTAAACTTTACTATAGCTATTCTCAACTACCTAGCTGTTTAACTATTACAGTTTCTGAGAATGTGAAAGCCAAAGTTGGCCATTTTACGCAAAAAAACACAGTCAAATTGTAATAGGTCTTCTAACAAAATGAATTAGAGGATAAACACAAAATATGATAAAAGCTGTTTTTTTTGTGTTTGCATATTTCGAAAGAATGTGCTCATATTTTTGAAACGTGAGCCCTAAAATTTGTTTATCATGAGTGTTTACACCCCTCTAAAGATTAACTACGAAATTAAAAAACACACTGAACGGTTGAATATCCTGAACTTGCAAACTTTATACCTATAGAGGCCCTAAAAGCAGTGTTGAAGTTCTAATTATTTGTTGACTGAGAAACCACTGTACGAAAAATTAAATTACAACAGACACTATCTACCAACGCGAATTGCAGTCGACTGGGAAAAATATCACAGAATAATGAACAATTTCTACAACAATAAAAAAAAATGACGAAACTTTTATCTTCGTTTTAATACTCAGATTCAATAACTTTAGTTGTCAATTGGTTTGATGATAAACAAGAAAAAAAGAAAACATTTTGTACGGTCGCATGAAAATTGTGTCAACAAGATTGATTAGCCGTCCATTTTGATTAATTAAAAAAGAGCATCCTATCGCTCTGGGGAAAATCTGTTCCGTCGGAATTTTAATTACTTGACGATTAATATTTTGTAATCGGTTGATGATGCATCAATACAGCGTAATGCTGAAATTTAATGTCAAGGGAAAATAAAAAAAGATCTTTTAAGTCGACTTGGTTTAATATTTAATAAGAATATGTACTCAGAAATTGGTGTTGTAGCACAATTTGCGTTAAAAAATAGTTTTAAATTGCAGATCTTAAAAGGCCACACAACACGCTACCGTCACTGTTAACCCAATCAACTTAGACGTTAGAGATGAAAATGAAATTTGACAGATTGTGTTTAATGTAATTATTCTATCTAATATGATTCTGCTAAATTGGTCTTGTTAGCCCCCTGATCGGACTAAAAGCAACTGATTTCACTTAGAACTTTAAAAATTTTTGGTGCTACGAGCCATGAAGAGCAGTATCATGATAGTTCAAATTTCGGACCGTGTAAGGAAAACAGTACTGCGCGCCAAAACTCACTGATGTTTCCCGGAAAGCTGAATGTCTTAAGTGGCATTGGGTCAACATGTCTATCGTAGTGTGTCAGAAGAGCTGTGGGCTAAGAGAACCACTAATTGGGTCCCTTTCACTGCTAGGCGACATCGCGGTAGACCAAGGCGAAGGTGGAGAGACGTACTCAGCTCTTACCTTAAGAACTGGCCCGCAATGGCAGAGGAAGGACTTGTGAGGAAGAGGGGGGGGGGAAGTCTTGCCCAGCAGAAGGACATAACGGACTAGATAAGAAGATTTTGATTGTGACATGACAATTTAACAATCAAAGGACTTACCTTTGATTATAATATTATTATTACCTTTGATTGTATATTTAAATTTTAACACCGATATAGAATTCAAAAAAATACGCATTGTAAGTACGCGTTGGATTAATTTATTATCACGAGTTTTATTTGATAAACCAACCATCTCCTAGATTTTATTCTGTTTTCATAATAAATTCCTCCATTGATAATCTAAATACCAGCATATTCAGATTGTTCATTACGTGCAGTCTAGTCTTACAGAACGCCTTTTTTTCGGCCCAATTCTGAATAAATATCCTTTTATGTACATTATACAACCTTAATATTATCGACTAGACAAAACCGTGACGTCTGCAAGCCTTTAAATATGATTCATGAAGGGTTGCTAGGTCATCACTTAGTCCCTACCTTTTGTTACCCATCCAACTCTACGTAGACAAGTACGTCAAATGTTATATTTTCTTTGTCCCTTTTCAAAGGTTTCATAATTTGTATTCATAATGCGTGGTACCTATGTTATGTGAATACTTAAAATGTGTAGTAAAAACAATGGTTTAATAAACTTGTGTTGTTTATTTTTTAGGCCAGGTTCAAATTAAACGTTGTGTTTGAACTTAGCTTATTAAAATTTGTTTTTTATGCGAGACTTTACGGTTTATGGTATGGTACCCTTTGTGTGAGAGTCCGACTCGAACTTAGCCGGCTTTTATTTATTTTACGCGTGTGATGGACTGTTTTTAATAAACTATTTTTTATTTTCTTTCTTTCAACGATCCACCTGATTGGGCAACAACGAATTCCTTATTCGTTAATCTTGTCCATATTTTGTACACCTGTTAAGTACTGAGGCCGATCCTTTATTTCTCACTTTCCTTTTACATTTCATAAACTATTTTCTTTTCTGTACGGCTCAGTATGCCATCTATTTTTATATGAACAGCAGTTTGATCGATGCTGAAAAATGCATTAGCATCGATAAGTGAGAAGTGTTCCGACGAGCTACTCAATCAAACTATCGTTATGCTCTTAAACACTACTTGAAATATGAAAGCTGTCAATATAAGTTATTCCTCTGAGTTTTTCGATCTGTGAAAATATTGCATGAATAGTAGATGCAAAATTAAAGACCTGGATATTTAATTTTGCAGAATAATAAAATGGATCTGGGAATAACGTCAAAGCTGCTCATTGTACTCATCATTTTGAACTACTTTTAGTATGGAAACAGCCCAGATATGGCACATAGTTTAGTTCAGAACATTTTGTTGAGTTATGCAAACGTAAATGAATGGGGCATGTTTTTTCTGCAACTACATGATTACTCAAGACTCAAGATTGTTCAAAGCATCCGTCACCGTCGGTACCCTTAATGAAAATAAATAAATAAAAAACATTTATTTCAGAATCAAGTTCCATAATTTGTTAGTACCAGTATAAAATGCCTTATATCTAGTGTTAGTAAATAAACTAATCTAACGGGTAATTATATAAAATTTTAAGCAGCTAAGTACACCCGCTATAGACTTTCCCATCCTAATCTTCTCAAAAAAAACCCTCTCCCCTCTCTTCTTTCTAAATATATGTCTAACACATTTTAAAGTTTTACTAAACAAACATTACGCGTTTACGACTTTTGCATTCTGTAATTGTATTAGGGAAGAAAAACAAAAAGTCTGATTAAAAACGTAACATTTTGTGACATCATAAACTGTCAACAAAATTGTAAGTAAGCACAATTATGCTAAATTCCCGTCCCCTTATAATAAAGGTAAAGATATATTTGGGAGTGATTAAAATTATTCGCACGGTAAAGATTATGAAGTGAACCAAGTGAGGAAGTGGCTGGAAAGTGCACTGGAGCGGAAAATATCCCTGATCAGCATTAAACGGGTTGATTCTGCTCTTCAATTACCATTTGCAGATTGTTCCCGGCCATTGTGAGTCGATTCGATCATTATTGAATGGAAAGAATAGTTTTATTTCACCATACGAGGTCGCTTTGGAATATGTTGATTAAAATGAAATTGTTGGAAGAATTGAAATAGGAAAAAGCTCGGAAAAGCTCGTTGATAGTTTTTCGTTAACGAAGAATTTACTTTTTTGAAGTCTGTCGATATTTTTCACAGCGGCTACCAAAATAATTTGATTAGAAAATTTTCCTCCAATCTCTTTTTAGTTCGGAGGTGCCGATGCTTTGTTTCTAAAATTAAACTATTCCTTTTTACAGTTTACAACAGTATCTCCGTCTTTTTTTGGCATTTGTATCATTTTGCGCATGGTAAAAGCCTGAAAGCTGCCAGCAGCCTTATTACTAAACAAACTGTCGGGAAATAAAGTAATCCAATTCCATTTCACAAGAACTTGAAAGGCTATTTGAAATACAATAGTGTCTAAATGGCCAATTCTATCTCCCCAGCGTCCCTTTTACTATAAGGTATCTGCCTGAAATAATTTTAAAGGCGCGAGGCAAAATAATTTCATTGACAGGAATTGTTAACTTAGAAAACACAATTGCCTTTCCTTATTGGATTAACGTTTAAGTAGACATCACCATTACTTCTCCAGTAAGTTAGAGGTACAATAAATTGGTTAGTCGAGGCGCAATCTCCATTCCCACAACTACTTGCGCAAGCTGAAACCGACTTAATCTTATGGCGTGCAAGACTGATTTTTGTTTGATGCAATTTTGGAAGGATTAAAAAGTGTGGGTGCCAACCCAATTAGGTCACTTACTTCTAACACGAAGTACCAATGGTACTACTTTAGAAGGGTTATAGGCGTTCTTAATAGTATTCCTAAGTAAAAGTTGTAGTTTCAGCCAGTTTCAGACTTAATAAAGGCACAAAAACGTTTTTGGTAACAGAACTTTGTGGCCTATGTAATTTATTAGTTTAATAATACTATATTGAACGTAAAATCCATGTAAGCATAAGCCACACACTCGAAGGCTCAAAAATTAAAAAAAAAAACTTATTTTTGGTTAGCAGTTTTAATTTTATTTTTGTGCTTGTCTAATAAGGTAAGTATCTCACATACGACGTTACAAAGATCCATGTCAATATAACTGCTTTTTAGGTAGGTTATAACAGTTCAACTGTTCCAATTAAGGCATAGTGATAAAGGTAATCCCTTTCCTCATTAGGGTTCTGTACCAAATGGTGTGACTAAATCTGTCCATCTGACAATGCTGGATATCTCAAGAGCTAATGCTAATTTTGAATAGTTTTTGATGACGTTTGTTCAAATATTTTGCACTAGAGAAAAAGAAAAAGAAGAAATTTACCATTGACGAAACAAAAAAATATATGACTGTTCCCCACTCCTTAACTCCGAAGTTTGCATAGAAAAAAAAACTGAAATAATTATATGTGCCAGAAAAATAAATAAATTTTGAAAATGGCGTTGCTTTTTGATAGAAACAAATAAAAAAAGAAGTAATAATCCATCTGTACCGTACACACTACAGACTTCTTATAAGCATTCCTGCAAGCTTTAGGTATATAGCTATTATCTATATATTTTTTTCCAAATTTTAGGCTTGGTAGTTTCTTCAAAACCAACTAATTATTTTAAAGTTATGAAACAATAAAATTTTAACCCTCATTATAAACGCTTTTAAGAGCGTGTATTCCGTCCACTAGCGCCGCCAATCGTTTTTTGTTATTTGTGGTAAATTTAAGACACGTAGATAAAAAACCGCTCCGTAGTGTACGGTTTTTTATCTACGTGTCTTAAATTTACCACAGTTAATAAAAAACGATTGGCGGCGCTAGTGGACGGAATACACACTCTTAACTAAAATGTCACACGATAAAGTTTATAAAAACTTTTTTTTATAGTTTGACCCCCAAAAGTAACGTATTACGTAAGTAAATATTTTTTTAGTACCTTAGTCTAAAAAAATATTGACTTATGTAATACGTTCGTGATTGGGTCACAGAAGTCCATATTTCACACAGAATCGGTCCAGTAGTTCCAGAGACTACCTGTAACATACGGACAGACAGACGGACACCCGAGTTATCTTGTAACGGTTCCGTTTTTTGCTCGGAACCCAAAAAATACAGTTCGGAACCCTTTACATGCGAGTACATCTCCCCATTGCCTGGATTTTTTTGTCAAAATCATGGCATGGTTTTTTGTTTATTAAAGAAACCTTTCCTTAAATATATCTGTTTCATAGTGAGCCGTGATAAAAAAAAAAAGAAAACGGTGTCAAAAAGGTTCTATCTTCTTTCAAAAACGAGTGTATATCAACTAGTCTTCCAAAAAATTTAGACCAACAGGCGTTCCTAAAACTTCCAGCTAGTTTTTTGTTTCTCAACGAAAACTTTTAAGTGGTACCTAAAGATTATAGTTTCTTGAGAGTGGTTAAAATAATTATGGACAGCACAATTTTATTTGGTAATTCAGCATCAATATTTGTGCATTCCAGAAATATTCTAACTTAGGTAACTACTATATTTTACTAGCTGTATCTGGCTAGCCTTTTCCTAGCTAAATATAACAGAATGGCTGCTAGTCTAGCCGGGTTCAGCTGAATGCCAGTGTCATATATGGTTCGACTGACTATGTATGAACTGACTGCCTATGTGATTTTGAACTGGCTTTGGTCTACCCGTTTAAATGTGCAAACGACAGCCGGGACTGAGGGCTTAACTCGCCTTCCGACGTGTAGAAGAAGGCTTTCGGATAGATGGCCACCCATCCTCGGATCGGCATCAGCAAGCATTGCTTAAACTTGAAAATATAACCACGTGATTCATATTTAGCAAAAGACATTTTACTATCCTTGATACCACAGAACATTTACACCTTTAAAAGGGGATTAAGTGTAAAAGCTGCAGAGGATAATAGCTAAATGAAAACTGCGTGGTACCGAAAGTTGTTGTCGGCGACGGTAGCGAAAACCGCAAACAAACCGGATAGACACTTGTATCTAATTAAAAGTTTTGTTTTAAGTGCAAATGGCACATCTCTAGTGAGTGAGCCAAGTGTTTGCTTGTTATAACTTCAGTAAGTACGAGTACTAAGTTGCAATAATAATTCAGCTTCGAGTTTTTTGCGTGAAAACATTTCGCCTTCGGATATTTTTCGGAATATGTTATGAAAAAAAAATGGAATTGTGTTTTTCATTTCATTTAACTTTTTATCCCGGTAGGTGCGAATTTATGCCGGTAGGTGCGAAATTACTATAACAATTTTTCTTAAACACAAGTCACGTGTATATTATTATTGGGAAATTGGGATATTCATACAACCTTTATTTTCCTATAGACACTAGTAAATTAAAAGTTAAGTTTACGATCAAAAAACCTTTGACTGATAAAGTCAAAATTCTATCAACGTTAATAAAAATAACCTTCGACACACCACCGCAATAAATAAAGCTCACCTGTAAATATCAAACAGTTCAAAAGATTTATTATCTCAAGAAAGGGTCTATATTTCAACTAAGAAGCTCGTTCAAATACATGTTGAAAAAATTTGTCGAAAGAAAAGATAAATTGGTAACACTGAAATAGACTGGCTTACGCCTAGATCCAAGTTGAAAATAAAATAGTGAAACTCAATGTATTTTCACGTATTGGTATTCAGGGAACAATCAATAAAGAGATTGGCTTACAAAGGATATTTTAAGCACCAAACTAAAGCGACTGTGTAGGTGTAGGATCCTAATTAATATTCCCAATCTTTGTTAACCGTTTAAATCTGCTGATCAATGGGTCCTACCTTAAAACGACCAGTCAGGGTACCTGTCCATTACAGCGGAGCGAGGCAGCGGAGCGGAGAAACGGAGAAAATTTAACCAATGGAATTAAGAATCTCCGCAACACGTGAGTCACTGACATTTTTACTGACATGATTGGTTAATATTTCTCCATTTCTCCGCCCCGCTGCCTCGCTCCATGCCAATAGACGGGCACCCTTAAACTTTAAAATTTTGTTTCACTTTTGGTTCTGTTGACATTTTCTGAACATCACGCTTATAAATATTGACCAAAGATTTGACAAAACTGTTTGTATTTGTATCACACATTCCAATAATATGAGAGGACGAGCCCTTTGCTATCAAGAGGAGCTTGTGGCTAAATAATAACAGCCGCACAGGTCGATCTTCAAGGTTAAGCAACGCTAGCCGAGGTTGGTCTGTAGATGGGTGACCATCATAACATACCAAGTTTCCTCCGTGCCTCGGAAAGAACGTTAAGCTGTTGGTCCCGGCTGTCATTTGGAGATCTTTGGCAGTCGTTACGGATTGTCAGAAGCCAGAAAATCTGACACCAGTCTTGCCAAGGAGTACCGTGTTACCCAGTTAATGGGTTGTGGAGGTCTGGTAGGCAGCCGCTCTACGCAAAACATTGGTATTCAGCTGAATCCGGTTTGACTGGAAGCCGACCCCAATATAGTTGGGAAAAGGCTAGGCAGATGATGAAGCCCTTTGCTATCAAACGGGCACAAGTTCAAACTACGGATCGCTAATACAATGACCTGGGAATCTAATGTTCAGCAGTAGCACACACACGCAGACTTCAATACCATTTAAAAATAGAAATGGCAAAACGTTTTTAGGATTCCGTGTCTAAAAGGAAAAAACGGATCCCTTATAGGATCACTTTGTTGTCCGTCCGTCTGTCTGTCAAGACAATGACCAACGGCTTGGGAATTTGTGAAAGTATCGAGTTGAAATTAAAACCGTGTACTCAAATTCACAGTCTCTTGAAGCTGTGAAAAAGAAAAGACAAACTTCTTAGTTGATTAAAAACGGCCGTTTATGAGGCAAAAAACGCATATTTCGGCTCTCTCAAGGGAAAAAAAAATTATAGGGTATTTTCCGTTGACCTAGAACTATGTTTGGTAAGTAATATTGTCTTATTGTGTAGCGGGGTAAGTTTACATGTCAATATTATATAGCAGAAGTGGGAAAACCCATCACCAGGCATGACAAAACAAGAGCTGCTCTAACCCCATAACAAATGTTCCGAAATATATCGAAATACTTTTGTTCACATGCCTACACAGTGGCGACATCTATTACACCGTCATTTTTCAGTTGTCTATTCACTGGTACGCAGCAATGAAAAATTCGACAGAAAAGGGAAATACAACTAAACAATTGGGTGTCAGTTGTCAAACCCTTTTGTTTCTCAATACAGTGAATAACATTGTTTACAATATGTTCGTGGTATAAATGGAACAAAACTCCGAATTTAATAAACCGAGTTATGTTGGAAGCCCGATAAATAATGAATAATGGTGTTATGAACCAACTTTTTTCGTAAATCATAGCAAACACTCGCGATAACTAATGATAGCAAATTAGTGAAAATAAAGCACCAATATTTTCAGGCTTTTCGTATGAAAGTGCAAGTAAAGCTACCCACCATTAATAAACCACTTTTAATAATATCTATCATTTGTGAAAAAAAAATCTTTTAACAAGTTACAAACCAAAAGCAATATTTTTACTTAGTAAATAATGTAGGTACTTAATAAACATATATCACGCATTTTATTGCAAATTTCACACACTGACTGAGTGCTAGTATAATTTATGAATGGCAAAATTAACCTCTTATTAAACTGTACCCAGAAAATCGTTACATTTCTGCTCTTCGGAGCTTCACAAATTGATGAGGGTTAGACACGAAGAATCTTAATTAACATGTCTTTAATTAGGTACTTCATTTACGTGCGGTTATGACGGAGAAATTTTATAACTGCCTTTCAATAAACCCACTTAAGTTGTATTATTTTAAATTATATGGCAATAAATTGGGGGTGAAATTGAAAATATTTAATGTCTTTTGTTATGAGTAGATCAAAATCATCCCGTCCATACCTACAAAATATAAATTATGAAATCAAATGAATGATTCAAAACACTAAAAAAAAGGCTAAAGTTTTTTTAGTGAAACTAACAAAGAAAAAACACGCTATTAAATTTTATAAAAGTCAAAATTGATTTTACCAAAAGCTGACTCTAGCTTAAATTTAATGAATTTACTCTTGTTTACAATTTGTTCAACACTTCGTTGACTGTAGAGACCACAAAGAAACTTTAAGTAAATTAAAAGATTTAACACTGAAAACAATGGTTAATCAGCTTTCGAGCTGACGATAAAAGTTACAGCACTGGAATTTTATAAAAGCATTCGATTTAAAAGTGACTATTAGATCTTCTCTATTGCTATTTTCTGTTCTCGTTTAAAAACGATTTGAAAGTATCTTATGACTAGCTGACCCGCGCAACTTCGCCTGCGTCACATTTTCCATTACTGCTCCGCTCCTATTTGTCTTAGCGTGATGATATATAGCCTATAACCTGTAAGTTCCTGAGATTAGCGCGTTCAACCAAACAAAGAAACAAAGAAACAAACAAACTCTTCTGCTTTATAATATTAGTAAAGATTATTTCTCGACCGCTAATTAATATTATAGGCACCAAGGTAAAACACAAACAGCCAAAGTGTGGAATTGCCTGCGTCTGTGTTCCCTTCCACATACGTGTAAAATCTGCCTTCTTCAAAGCAAGAGTGAACAGGCATCTTCTAGGCACGCACGCTTCATCATAGACTTCATCTATCGCTTTCCATCGGGCATGATCGAGGTCAAGAGCAAGCCCATTCCTGAAAAAAAAAAACTGTCAGCCTGTACTGATGTTAGAATTCGAGAAAATCAGGACATTTTGAAACATCAAACTTTATAACATTCAAAACAAAGTTCTCATTTCATTCCGACCCAGTACTTTTCAGGGCCTTTTAAATACAAACGTCACTCAGTCGATACTTGAGTTGGTAGCGGTCGATTCAATAAATTCTGCCATCTTGATTACCTTGTGACAATTGAGAAACGAGCCGAGACGATCATCGGTAATGATATTCTTGTCGAGTCAAAGCTCCAAAGTCTTGATCGACGCCGAGTTGCGACGGATTGCATAATTTAATTCCGCCAAGCCCGTTCCCATCGTCGGACCACAAAACAAACTACAGTGCGCCACCGATACTTTATAGACATCTCGCCCACACGCACAAAACGTATTGGGAACACATTCATAGTGCGTACAGCTAAGGATCAAGAGAAGGTTACTTTTAGGCAAGCGTGCTCCATCTTTGACCACACCATCCTTACCATCAGGTGAGGTAGTGGTCAAACGTTTTTTTTTACCACTATCTCACCTGCACATTCCTATCAATAGTAAAATAATAATAATCTCGAAACAATATATTTCATGTAGCTATAGGAAGGAACAGATACGAAATCACCCCGTTGACAGAGACTAGAGATTGATAGAGACCCTGTTACTGATATTCGTGACCTTGAAATAAGCACTGAATAGAACAAACATTGACTCTCATAGTCAGAATTGTCACGAGCCGTGAATCGTAATCGAAAAAAAAAATCTATAAGTGATCTGTTTTGGTTGGTAAGGGTAGATTTGACATTAACGTCACGCAGAGGCATGAATAATCTCATTCTTAAACGTAAAATTGACAAAACATCATCGGTCTAGCCTTTTCCCAACTATATTGGGTTCGGCTTCCAGTCAAACCGGATTTAGCTGAGTACCAGTATTTAACGCAGAGCGGCTGCCTACCAGACCTCCACAACCCATTAACTGGGTAAACACGGTACTTCATGGAAAGACTGGAGTCAGATTTACTGGCTTCCGACTATCCGTAACGACTGCCAAAGATCTACAAATGACAGCCGGGACCAACGGCTTAGCGTGCTTTCCGACGCACGGAGGAAACTCAGTATGTTAAGATGGTCACCCATCCACATACCAACCTTGCCAAGCTTTGCTTAACCTTGAAGATTAACCCGTGCGGATTTTTATTATATAGCCAGGAGCTCCTCAAAAAAAAAAGTAAAATTGACAAAACACTTACGGTTAAAACAGCAACTCTTCATTTTTCCCGTGACATCTCTGCGTCAATTCAAGCCGAGGTCAGCTTGAAACAGAAAACCATTAGCGGTCCAATGTGGCACTTCTGGCAATAAGTCGTTTGTCGCTGAAAGTAATGGTTCTTAACTCGAAATGTGACTTGCTAGAACTGTCCTCATGTCCAGTCGCATTGCACTAGAAAGGTTACAAAAACTGACACAGTTTGGCAGTGACAAAAGTAATAATACCAGCCTTTAACTGTCCCACCTTCATCTATAGTATCTCTAATCTATACTAATATTATAAAGAGGTAACATTTGTTTGTAAGTTTGTATGTCGGGGGTAATCTCAGGAATATATATATAAATAGGCTACATATCATCACGCTAAGACTAAAAGGACCCGAGCATTAATGGAAAATGTGACGCAGTCGAAGTTGCGTGGGTCAGCTAGTTTTAAATAAACGCACACACATTCGTATGGTCGTTTACTTCTAAAACGAAACTTTAATTTCATGCATAGGTAGAACAAAATATTCAAAATGAGCCAAAAAACCAAAGATCAAAACATTAAAAATACCAGACGAAATGCGAGTCGGACTCGCCCAGCGAGGGTTCCGTACAATTTTTTTAATATGAATTATATTAAAGACCGTATTATTTTGTTTGCGTGGGTTGAGTAGGTACCTACTCCACGAAGGGGATGAAGATGTCCTATATCTCCTTCTTCATAGGGTAAATGTGTAAATTGCTTATGAATAGACTCAACGTAGTTCGCTCTAGCCGCAACATTTTTCTTACTTAGAGCATTTTATACCTGTCGTAACTTTTATACGAAAGGTCAGATTTGAATAATTTAAAGTGTAATTATCTAAAGATAATAGATAAGGATTAATATCACGATACCAAAGTCACCCCTTCTCCCCTACTTACTTTTTTTATAGGTAATAATAAGTAGGTACTACAATTATGTAGCACGCAAAATAATAAATTTTAGAGACAAAATTTTCCTACTTTGGGCTACATTTTTGCAATTATCTATGGATCTCTAATTTTTTGAAAATGTAATATAACCTATGTTCATCAGGGATAATGTAGGATTCTAATGGAGAAAGAATTTTTCAAAGCAGTTTAGAAGTTTCTGAGCCTATTTATTTCAAACAAGCAAATCTTTTTTCTTGAAAATATTAGTGTAGAAGATTTAATTACAAATGTGCAGTTTTCAGACTTTTCCTTACACTCGTAGTATAAGACGATAATACTTGCCAAATTCCACAGTTCTAGGTCAACGGAAAATACCGTACTTTTGATGCCCTTGAGTATCGAAATATAAGTTTTTTACGTTGACTTAGAATTTTGATTTTTGTGTGTGTTCGACTGTAGATCTGAGTATATAGTTTTAATTTCAACTCGATACCTCCACGTGTTCTCGAGATAAAGGGTCTTGACAGACAGGCGGAAGGCCGGACGGACAAGAAACTGATCTTTAAGAGTTCCAGTTTTTCCTTTTGAGGTACCTACGGAACCCAAAAAATCAAACAACAGAAATGATTTTTGGACGGATTGCTATAGGTAATCCTCCTTTCAAAAAGCCAGATTCAACCAAAACAATGGTTTATTCCTATTCATCTCGGTGAGTATTCAAATAAGAGGACTCCCTAATGAAATTAATCAGAACAAAACAGAACCTGTAAGTATCGATCCATCAATTTAAAATTCAAGCCGAAATGCAGGTGCCTCTTTGATAAACAAACAACGTAGACTAGTTTAAAGATGGCGGATTTCCAAACGTCAACAAAGCTCGTGCTTGACATCTTTAATACGTCTGTCATGGTTTAGAATCCCGAAGTAATAGGCACTGTAGCCTCCTTTTTACGAACCTCAATTTCATTTCAGACGTGCTTATTTCACTAAAGGGAATACAAATCCGAAAGTTTAAGATTTACAAATAGAGGGGAAAAGGGACCCGGTTTGTTCCATTTCCCTGTTTTCTTTTAAAAATTGATTTCAGAAATAATAAATGGAACCTAGCTGTAACGAGGTTTCGTTTTTCCATAGATTAAAAACTATTCAATAGCAACAGACATTCGGGCAATAATGAAATTGTACCTTACCTATTACAAGTTTTCTACTAAATAAAAATCTTTTAAAGTTTTCACAGGTGAAAACTGTTTTATGGTGTTAATAAAACTATCACAAATGTTCTTATTTTGTTTGTCAAAATATCAAATCAATCACTTCATAACATTTAATTTTGTTTGACATTAACACCACGCCTGTATTCCAAAGAACTAAGCAGAGATGTACCTACATTTTGCATTTCTGCTTTTCGCTTGTAAAATTTTTGAGAGTTCACCTTTCCGTGTTATTAAAAAAATGTTGTATACAATCCGTCCTATTCACACCGATCCGGAATCATATCTCGTTATCATAAAACATAATAGCCACAAAAAAATATTATAATGTTCCCAAGCAAAACAATGACGTGAGAAACCGGATTCAAACATGAAAATAATGCGTAAAATATTCATTGAATAGTCTAAAATTATCGTAACACTGGAATAGTTTCAGCGAATCCTTACACTGGCGAGAATGGTGATCTCCTTGCCACTTGACTTGAATATTGCAAACCCTACCCTAGATTTTATCTTCCAGCCTCCGCCATATTCGCTTCGAACAATCTTGAATAAAATTATGTCGAATTTTCTGCACATTATATTATATTCATACAGGAAGAATTCAAGAAATAAGACCAACATTATTTTGAAAGTAGCGTCGAATATTATCTAATAAAGAATTCATTACATAATAGGTTCATTAAACAAGGAGTTTCCGATAAAGTTTAACAGTGCTTTTTCTATAAATTAATGGCGTTTTCAATTAAGTTTTTCGCTTTTTAAACGATTTTTGTATCGGCACTAATAGCATACTCAAGCAAATAGAAACGGCTAGAAACTTTACTGATAAATTGCTGAATGTTTTTTTTTTCAGTCTGGTTCAAAAAACAATTTTGATATAAATCTATTTTCGTGAACCTATTCGCCTTCAACTTTTGAATACATACTTTCATATACTTTATAAATTGTCGAACAGGTTTACTTGATTTAGTTTATATCAAACTAGCTGACCCGTGCAACGTCGTCTGCTTAACATTTTTCATTACTGCTCCACTCCTATTGGTCTTAGCGTGATGATATATAGCCTATAGCCTTCCTCAATAAATGGGCTATCGAACACTGAAAGAATTTTTCAAATCGGACCAGTAGTTCCTGAGATTAGCGCGTTCAACCAAACAAACAAACTCTTCTGCTTTATAATATTAGTATAGATTTAGCCTGCGAACAACTATACCACCCCATACTGTTACTAAGAACTACAAAATTCAATTCCCTGTAAATCCACAACGGTATAGCGCTCTCACGGAAAACACACATTCTGCAACGTCACTAGTTCACCCCGCGACGAACAAAAATACCTCCCTGATTATGCTACTCAAAAACCGCCTTTACCACACTAACTTAGGATTTCCCAGGACCGCATTTTCGTGTTTGCTAGTTTGTATTCGTCATAGGACCGCGGGTCGAGTCTTTGTTCTTGAAAAAAGTCGCTTTGTTTGTCTGTTTCCTATAGCCCGACAGACTTAGCGGATGTGTTGTTTTGATATTTTATAAACAACTTGTTTGTTACACCCCGTCAGGAAGTTATAAAAGTAACATATTTGTCGTTGCGAAGACTACTTTGGGAAGTTTTAGAATAATTACGTGCGGTGGCATTGAGCAGTCCAAACCAGAAATCTCGTTATTTCTGCTTCATAGAATAGGATTGAAGAAAAAGTAAACAAGCCTTAGGAACTTAGCAATAGAGTTTGCATTCTCGGTGAACGAGAAGCTAACGAAAGGAATCCTTTCCGCTTACAACTAAATCTCAGTTTCTACAGCAAAGCACACACAATCTTCTAGCAGACAGGATCTCAGTAATAACATTCTTATGCGAATGTGATACACTCCAAAGTTAATGCGCTCTGGGTCTTTCTTTCCGTAATAATGGACCAAAGGATGTGGACGCACAGATTTATTACCCTGTTTTATATGTATTACTTTGATCATTGGTACTTTCCATTTAATATGGAAGAGGAATTTTCATGCGTGACCGCGTTCGGTTGCAATTTATTTCGCGTCTTGGTTTGCCTTTTCGAATGGATTTCCTGATAAGACCTACTGTTATGAATGGCTTTCATTTGGTTTAGTAAGCTGGTGAAACATATTTAACGTGGGTATAGTAAATCTTCCACTGGACAAAAATGTTCTAGAAACGATATTTTATCAGAGTTTGAGTATAAGGCTGCGTTTCCACCAGAGATGTGCGAGCATGTGTAGCGAGGAATGTGTTTGTAAAGAACCAATAGAATCGCTTCATTCACCTCGCCTCGGTCAGCACAGCTCTGGTGGAAACGGCTCAGCGGAGCTAAATTTTTGCGCATATAAAACAAACGAGCGAAGTGTGCGAGGGATGTGTACTAGGGATGTGTGCGAGGGATGTGTTGTGAGGAATGTGTGTTGAGAAGGATGTGTTGCGAAGTTTGCGCATACTGTACCAGCCAGTTAATTTTTCTTCCATTATGCCACGCAACCGTACGACATGCGTACGACTACAAGCGCTAACGACAGCAAAGTGAGACGTGAGCGGCAGGCAGGCGTTCGCGTTACTCCGCTTCCACTACACCGCACCCCCGTCGACACATATTTCACAGCTTCGTAACGCATCCTCGCACCACACATTAATGCGCATTTTCACAGCTCCGCTACACATCCTCGTAGGCACATTTTCATCGCACAGCTTTGGTGGAAATACCCACACAATTTTCACAGCACAGCTAGACATCCTCGCACGACACATTTCCATCGCACATCTCTGGTGGAAACGCAGCCTAACGCTAGCCTAAGGCGTGTATGTACGTGATTAATTCTTCTGCATTGTTCTGTGTTGCTGCTCTTTTACTAGTGTTGAGTTACATCAAACCCACAGATTCTTTATTCTTTGTTTAAACAATTTAGCAGATGTCGAAAACCAAAGTACCAAAGAGATGAAAAGCATGACTCATCAAAATTTAAAACAATAAAATCACAATTGTGGCCTTTGATTTCAAAGACAGCTGAATACGCGAAATTATGTTATCTGTCAGCCAAAATGATAATTTCAAAGGATTTCGGCAGATTTAATTGTTTAGCAGACGTTTTTGACTGATTCACAAAACTCTGCACAATCGATGAAGTAAAATCTGAGAGGAGTTTATGAATCTTTTCGTAAACCTAACCTTAACTAGAAGATACAAATATTATGATAAAATGAAAAAAGACACAAAACATATTCATAATGAGAAAAGGTTAAAAAAAGCCAAAAAAAAAACATAATTGAAGTTTTATTTTTTTAAACAAGATAATAGTTATTTATTCAATCGAATTTTGAAGTTTACAGTTGGACCAGTTCATTCGAAAATAATCTATCTATGGGTAGTATTTCCTTTGACGCTCCGAACGTCATTTTCAAAATCACCGGAGCCCTTTTCAAAATGTTTTTAGTCCAGATCCTTGTGAAGGGAGTAACCGTCATAATAATTGTAATATCTTGAGGCTGGTCAATTATAAGCAATACTGGTGGATTATGACGTCACGACGTATACAATAATTCACAGCAACGGAAAAAAACGCAAATTCTAGCTAAATGTTTTGCAATGACGACAATCAGCGATATGGAGCAATTCCAAAAAACTAGACAATACGCGAGTAATTTGATTGAAGATAAAAAAACAGAGATGCCAATATGACGCAATTAGAAACATTATTACCGAAACGATTGCCACATGTTATTGCTCCGGGTGATACCTGTTGCCGAGCAATAAATGCTCCAAAAATTGCCCCTGTTTAAGGTTTACATTTCAAGATCAATGTCTTCTTAGGTCTAGGTTCACAGTATAGGTCAGGGATATAATATAGCAAGAATAATTAAGAACAGTGTCTTAAAAGTTGTGTTTTTAGAGAATTTCAAAAGATATATCAAACGAAAAATCGTACAGTGACTAATATGGGCCATTACGTGCGAGACTCATAAAATCTACATACTATTCAGAAAATGCAATTTGCTTCTAAATTCACGAAGTTTCGCCGTTTATTGATATTTATTGTCAATGTCAAGGATTTGCAGTTCAATGTAGGAGGATTATGCTAAAGACATTTTGTTTAAAATGTTGCGTCGTATTTTTTCGGTAAACACGACCAAAAATCAGACAATCACAGAGGTTTTAAAACGGTGTCTTAATTTCTCTACTTTGTATTTTTGTTTTGTATTTTTTTCTGTAGAGCTAAAAGACATCGTGACTTTCGATTTTATGCATGACTTGTATTTTTGCCCAGTTTTATTTTTCATTCTTCGAAATTTTCATGAAAATGTGCTTGAAAAAGTAGAGCGGATATTCGACACCTGATAGAATCCGTCTCGCTTTAATGACGTCAAATTTTAACGAACTACCCGTCTCTTGAGGCAAAAAGTTTATAGTAGGATTTAATTGAAGCTTCTCTTGTTGTTGCCAAGGTTAACGTTGTTCCATTAGGGTAGTATTTAGTTACAAAGTAACGTTTCTATTGATAAGGTTTGTTTAATTTTCCAGTTTGGGACTTATAATTCATAGGATGGAAATAAAAGGCTTTTAAAATTAAGTTCTGTCAGCGATAGGGATCAAATGAAATGATGGTTATGCATATTTATTCCTTAAGTTTTTGGTAATTTTTTCGCAGATAAATTTCATTTCGTCTAGGCCATTTTGATGTTCTAACTTGTATATTGGTTCCTCTAGTTGCAAAGCTTTGTTAAATCCATACAAAAAATCCTCTCAAATTCGACAAAACCTCTTATTTGAAGTTTCGTAATCAAATTACGAAACCTAACTCGCTTTTCAACTGCCAGTAGGCTGAAAGTATCTATTTCGGGGACAAAGCACAAGCAATCTCATCTATAAATAGAATTCTTTCGCCAAAAGCAATAGTAGGTGATAAAATGGATTATTTCCCTCTAGGCCGCCATTTTCCCCGCCCTAACTTCCTACCCTCGTCTAATTGCAAGTTTCTTCCGAACATCTGCTGTCTTTTAATTAATGATCATGTCCCACCTCCTGAGACGGTACTGTGTTTTTAGTCCGCTCCTGTGAGATACTTGTCACTAAATTTGTTACATTTTTGCTACTGTGCTTTATATTTATAGATTGATGTTGAAAGTTTGAATAATGTTGGTTGTTATGGATAACATCAATTTATTTTAGAAGGAAAGTTTTTCTTTTTTTGCATTCAAAATTATTGATAGGCTTGCATTTGAACACCGTCCTTATAAAAACACATCAGTTTATAAAAATTAACTTCATCCAGTTTTAGTGAGAGGTTCTTTTTTATGATTCCTAGACATTTCAAACCTGAGTCAGCTTGAACTTACAATACCTACCTTACGTAAATTAGGGACATAATAATATGTAAGTATTTGATGAGTAGCTACATATTTACCTTACTACCTATTTACTTGTTTAGCTCAAGCCGACGCAGATGTCTCTTCGCGTTTTGGTTCATATGGCTGTACGAAAAGTTCGAAATTTCAAGCTTCTTTTACAATTATCTTTATCTGCATATACCTTCTTATATCTGTCGTTTGACTTAACACATACTTTTTAGAATTCAGCTACGTTTGAAGAATAATTGAATACAAACACATCATATCGAAAAGCATTGTATGCACTTCTCATATAAATTGTATCAGTGGCTATGCAAGCTTTAAGTGGTCCATACCTTATAGCCAGCCTTGATACCCGAGGAGCGTTCGATCTTCATTAGTAAAGACGCTCGCAGTTAATTGCCAATACGTTGGCTAAGTGCCCCTATTTAGTCGCGGTACCTTTAGATTAATAACTATAAAATGTCTCATAAACTTCACAATAACCTAGTTCGGACCCTAACTAGGTTGTATTGTACAGTTAATGGATGAAGGAAAACTAACTTTAGTTCCATGGTGAGTGGTGGTGATATGCTCGCTTCTTGTTTAATTTTTTTTAAAAGATCGTACTCCTTTGAAGTTCTAAAATAAATTAGGTACATTGATTTAATTCGTGATTTACAAAACAACTAGATATAATGTATCTTGATTACACAAGATTCTCTCGTAGATGTTGTTACATAGTACTGATTGGTAAATAAGTCATAAGTGTGTCTATTAATAAAGATCTCTTCGAATAACCATAAGAGCCTAGGTTTATTTTCTGACAGTTCGAAAGGCGTGGCATAGCATCTTTCTCCCCGAGCGCACCGCACACTCTCCTCGTGCTCCCGCACCGAAAGTTATAAATCGAATAATATAGCGACATCCCGTCAACTAATTCAAACCGCCATATGATTCAGCCAGTCGGTTCTGTTGACATCTCACCATCTCACCGTGATCACTTAGGTGGAGTGAACGACAAGTGAGCTGTCATGCCATCTTGTTTTTATGGTTTGACAGCTCACTTGTCGTTCACTTCGCCTAAGTCTTCACTTCGACATGTTTACAGAATCGCACTGCAGTTTTGCTTGAACGCAAATTATACTAACATATATCTATACTCTTATATTTCAACCTTTTTAAAGATTAAATAAATATTCTAAGTAGACAAATAATACTAGTATATTGTTATCCAGGGGTGAAAGTAATTGATTTAGTACCGCTCGGGCGCCAATAGTTCGAGGGACTAAATAAGTCTTTCACCCGAGGTGAACACTGTGCTTTTCATTACGAATAGGTACAAGGAAAGTAAAAACAAAAACACGAATCTGAATCTGATGAACCCATCGTGTTAATACAAATCTCGGCCATACGAAAGTATGAACAAAACTTGAAAAAAAACAAATGAAGATCGGATTGCCGCTTCCCGATTTTTTTTTTCTGTGACCGGCCAGCCATAACATTTTCATCATAGTATTTTTTTACGATTTGATGCCTGTCAGTTGAAAACAATTCTCCCTAGGGTTGCAAATTATTACTTTCAACCCGCTCCTCAGGCAACCTCTGGCCTACTTTCCGAGCATGAGTAATGAAAAATTATTTATGTCATATACCTATCGTCATCTGCCTAGCCTTATTCCAACTATATTTTGGTCAGCTACCAGTCAAACCCGATTTAGCTGAAAACGCATTTTACGTAGAGCGACTGCCTACCAGACCTCCATGTCTACAACCCATTAACTGGGTAACTCGGTACTTTTTGGCTAGGCAGGAGTCAAATTTATTGGCGTCTGACTGCCAAAAATCTACAAATGACAGCCGGTACCAACGGCTTAACGTGCTTTCCAAGGCATGGAGGAAACTGGATGTGTTAAGATGGTCACGCAACCACAGACCAACCATGGCAAGCTTTGCAGATCTGCCTTGAAGATCGACCCGTGCGGCTGTTATTCTTTAGCCACTGATCTGTGATCCAACCAATTGCTTGAACTCCACTGTTTGTGAGCTCACATGTGGCTTATGTTACCAATATTTTCTTTGAATGTCCTCGCACATTGTCAGGCTTTCAATTGACCAAACTTGGCATCAAGCTCAATACGCCGCCGTAACTCAAAATCATGATCTTTGGATTTAGCCACACTCAAGTCTTTGGGTGAATTGTAGCTTACAGCGAGACGACTCTAAGTCACACTTGTTAAAGTGACGCTTTGAGGAGCTGTCCGCCATACTTGCGCTTACCCTACTCCTAAGGATTACAATAAAAGAAACGCTTCGCCACTCGCTGATCCTTCATCCGTGACATATATCCGTACAACCGAAGTTGACGCTACATGAGATAAGACTCAATGCCACTAACATTAGCCCTGCGTTACACTTCGGTGTTCCACATGCGATCAGACCATCAGATCTTCAGACTTCTCTTAAGGCATCAAAGGTGGAATCGGTCTAGCATGCGGATGTGATGGCGGTACACGGTCCAGGTTTCAGCTGAATATAAAATGTTAGGCAGATCGGCCGCCATGTATACTTAGACTTTGGTAGCTAGTTTTAAGTCATGCGACCTGAAGACCCTTTTTTAAAGATGGTAAATGGGCGGAGCAGAAGGGTGTGTCAGACTCTTACTGACTAAAACTCATCCATGTTCATTATAGTGCCCTTTGCGTTCCAGGGCTGTGGTGACTCTTTCAAACAAATTCCGCAGCCCCGGCAGGCACTGACCCTAATGGGCCCCGTCTACTATACTGACATCTCATTGAGGCGCGCGTGGAACACAACGCGCCGTCGACCCGGGCCTAGTTCTAATTGAATGGCGAGCAACCCAACACTCGCGATCCACAGGCCTGTGCCTACGGTAGCCGGGAACCGCCCTGCGACTCCCAACGCCCGGGAGCATCCTCTTTCGCATTACTGCTTCGCAGAAAGAGGTGACCGCTTCCCATACCCCTTCGCTCTGGACCATGGATTGAACCAAGGCCGGACGCGAGAGGTTGCCGCTGCCAATCACCTAGACGAGAACACGACGGTGCACTGTCCAAGCAGGGCAGACCTCCACCGTATGGTCCACCGTGTCCTCCAGACCTGAAGACCCTGGCATCCAGATTACCAAACGCTACAACTGCAGCGCCAATTCTGCTGTTGATCTTTGCCTCAGGGCCACACTTAGATGTCAACATGCTCCCCAGATAACGGAACTGGTCGACCTTCTTTAGCAGCTCTTCCTTGCCGAGTCTTACGAATATTATATCTCGTGACCGTCGATGTCCAAAGACATCACCTATGTCTTCCTGACATTGATTTTCAAGCCAAATTTCTGGCAAGACTCGTCGAGATCGGATATTAACCGTTGCAGGCCGTGTGTGGTTTCTGCCACAAAACACATAAGTCGTCCGCATACAAGATCTCAGTAACTACTGCGTAGGAAACCTTGGTGCCAGTCCTGAGCGTGGCTAAATTGAAAATGCTGCCATCTGTGCGGAAATGGTCTGCAACACCTCCCGGACTACAACTGCAAAGTAAAACGTGAAAAATTGTAGGTGCTAGGACGCAACCCTGCTACACCCCACATGTAACGGTTTGTGTTTCATCACGTCATATCATGCACGTCGTCGGCACAAAGGCCTTAAAGTCTTTCGACTTTATTGAGACAGGTTCAATAGACAGACTGCTTTGGAAGCAACAAATTTGACAAAAATGGCGTGTAGCTAGGTACCTACATTTCACTATTGATCTATCCGGATGACATTGCAGACTTGCAGCAGAAGCTGTACGGCCTACTTGATTCTTCTTTACACATCGGTCATCGGATGAAACTCAGGTACCCATCTGAGTTTTGTAGTGTTTTATTCAACTTGCAGTTCAACATTTCGAGACTAAAAACCCGAGGCTTTGAAATGGCAAGCATTGTCAATATTTATTGATTTTTTAGAAAATTATATTTATTCTGTACCGCAAAATATACATCAAATCTTCTAAATAAAGGCGTCAATTTCTAACAGAATCACGAATAAGTATGTTTAGGGCAGTAGAGACTGTAAAGACTTTCAAACTACAAGGCGGTCAGAATCGAATGAAGGAGTAAAATTTTCGAAAATACTGCAACTGCATTAATTAATTATGTTATACAAGCTGACAAAGAGATTGCTCCATCGCAAAAAACATAATTCAATTTTATACTCACACACTAGTAAATGTGCAAATCGGCTTTGAATTTCTCGAACTATATTTAAAAGGCTGAAATATTTTTTGTTTCGTATTTTTCGCAGTGCGATTTTTATTTTGCGCCACCACACTTTGATCCCTGGATTGTAGTCAAAATGCACATGTCGGATTTAAACCGTAGATCTCGATGGACATTTTATTCCGAGTAGATATTGGACAGCTAAACGCAAATAGGTACGGAACCCGCTTACCTCGGCTGAAATCTCCCAGCGATTTATACATGAACAGATTTTTAATATTTTCTTGCTAGGATGGATTATTTTACTCTGCAACTTTTAAATTTTTGTAGCACTTTAGTATACGTTTTAACATCGTATATTTTGTCATTCGTTTTATTGCTTTCGATGCTTGTTCGTGACTTTCCCTTTCCAAAATATGAAAACGTCCCTTTTGACTTATAAATTTGGTGAGTCATCAAAAACATTTGCTTAAATTAATATAATGTCTATTATGCGATATTTGTAGCAGCAAATGTACCAAAATATTATCTAGTCTTAGTAAGGTAAATATCTGTTGGTTGGCTACTTAGTATTCCCATTCATACTTCCCCAAAGACAATCAGAATCTTTACAATAGATGGAATGAGCTAGTGCTTCTTACGTTTCTTTACGTTTCTAGCCCCAGGTACGACTTTGTGATGGAAATAGACTTCTAAAAGTACAAGAGAATCCTTTGCAAAGTCCTACTACCGTTATAAAACCGGTCTTAGAGGAGCAAATTGTTTTTGTGCCCTTGGGCGTTTTGCATCGTCTGGAAGCAAGCGAGCCGGGAAATATTAAGCGGTTGCTATCCCCTTTAAGTGTTCCTCGCGACCATGTAACACAAGCTAGCCCCTAACTTTGCAAAGATGTAGACGTTTTACAACTGTTTGAAGAAAACGTAATAAAAATAGCCATTATCTAGAAAATTCTTGAACTTAAATCTCAGTATTCTCAGTGGTGCCGACGAAATTATTTCTTTTGGCATCAGCTGCAGAAATCTTTTATCGTAAAAATGGCACAAAAGGGAATAGTAACGTAGTCTACAAAGAAATAAAGGGATAATTTAAGTAGACTGGTCGGAGCAATTCGTCGGAAAAGACAAATACTTGTATAAAAATAAGATAAATCATTAAAAGAATACGTACATAGAGTTTTTATGAGATTACGTGTTCTTAGGTACGTAACTGTATCGTAAGGTCCAGTTTGTTCCGGACCACCGAACGAATATAAGCAAAGGTTCTTGAAAAAACCAACAGAATAACTTTCGGGTGGCCCTCAGACTACTGAGCCATATTTTAGCGTGCGGCCCTCAATCAGCAGGTGCACAAGAGGATTCGAGAAAATACTTGGAGCGTAGATATATATATTTTTTCTTTTAAACATGCTGAAGTATGCGGAATTGTGGTAGGATTTATTCAGATTCAGGAGTCTTGAGTTACAAAAAGTATGTTCTACAAAAAATGTTAAAGTATTCGTTGCCAAGCTAAGCTAAAGCTAAAGTCTATTGAAGAAACCACAGATTACGGTGTCTGCATTACGATATCTCAAGTCATTGCCTTACTTACGACTAAAATCTGGTCTTAACGTTGCCTTTTCAGCCCATTGTGTGCGCCGTGAAGGCTCAATTCATACTGGCTTTAACGGCTTTTAACAAACTCAAGAAACTAGAAGCTTTTAACCAGAAAGGAAGTGAATCGGAATTGTTGCATGTTAGGTAGGTTCGTGACGGTGGTAACTCTTACAAATAATAGGGTACTGCAAGATGTATGATGATATATTTCAAGTGGTGGTCCGGAGCCAGCTTAGCTTATTAGTTTTTAACTGCTTTAAGTACATGAATTTTCATTTTAAGTTGATAACTGCAAAATTAATTGTATGACTTTGACCGTATTATACAGAATTCTTACTAATATAACTCTGCCGGTCTGGCACATGGGTAGAATGCCTTGTATTTGGACTTATTATCCGGGGAGAAAATTCCCTTGGGATAATTTTTGAGTTCCACCCTTGCGAAGCCGCACACAGAAGCTAGTACTAATAAATGCGATATCTGTATTTCTGTTCGCTGCAATTTCTGTAAGTTTCGGTTGAATTATTTAATCCCGTCTGGTAATATTTCCTATATTACCTTTAGCCTAAAAAGTTATGCTAAGCGTGTCTGCGCAGCTCGCAGAAACTAAAACCTAAAAAATAAAGTTGTTAAGTACTCAAAAAAAAAAAAACAGAATGATGACAAAAATTTCTATATGCAAACAATATTTCAACCTATTTACTAAAGAAAATATCACCTCTAAACCACCATGTAAATTCACCAAGATCATACAATTCCATTCCACAACCCATCTTTCACAGAGACGCAAGCATCAGCAATTTCAAGCGTTATATTTTAAGTTTTCTCTGCCGACGCAAACAGCATTATGGTACCCATTCCTTGTAATCTCATCTTCTTCGCCGTCGGTAAGGCGGGCACATTGTTCCACCTTTATCTCAGGTAAATTACGTTTGGGCCCAGATATTCGTCCCCGCCTGTCTTTTGTTTCACCTTCCTTCCTTGTAATTGCAGTTTTAGTTTTAAATCTTTATGTAAAAGATAGCCGATAATCGTTTATGCTTAATTTTGTGTGTTGTTTTGTTTTCGTACTGATTTAGTATCTGAATCTACATGAACATGCGGTTTGGCTCCTTGAGCAGGTGGTACGCAGTGTTGGGTGGAGTAATTTTCAGTTGCTAGTAAAATTTTATTTCCACACATGTTTTTACTGTTTTGCAGTATTCTTGTGACTCTTTTGAATACGTGTATTCATACAATAAAAGAAACATTACTTTCATCAAAAATAAAAAAAATATTTCTACCCGTAACAGTCAGTGTCTTTAATACTTCATTCACCTTAACTTAACAATTTTCTTTAAGCCCACATCTGGCACAACAAAACCTGTTCCAAATTCAAGATTTTGTATCCCGGAACATTTTAACCCTATACTCCGCTGGCATCCGATAATTTTCAAAGATGGCGTCTGCGGTTTCCGTATGGATGAACTTAAAATTTAATTAAATCACGAGTTGCAAGTACGTCCCGTCAGTGATGACGTTTATGGTTTGCACAAATACAGGCGGTTTGTAGGAAACAGACTGTTTGTTTGTAAGTACGGTTACAGAGTAACGAGTATTGCTGAGCCTTGGCGTCATAATGGCGCCTGGGACTTTATTTAGGACACTCTAGAAACTTCTATTTGTACTTTGGAAATTTAGCTATATTTCTAAAGTACAAATTGATATGTCGCGCTAGCGGGTAGACAGTGATATATAAAAACGGAATATAATATTTAAACACACCTAAATATACTCATTAGACAAGACATTTGATACTCTTACGTACTAGTTAAAAGTTCATACCTTTTCGAGGGTATGCAAAAAAACTATTAAAATAATAGGTGAAAATGTGGGCAAGGTGTAATAGGTAACCCGATATTTAGTAAGTCAGCAATTAGTGAATAAACAGAGGTTCTCTGGGCATATAATTTCTGGTCCGCAGAGGTTTAATTAAGAGCTCGCCGGGGCCAACGATAAATTAATGTGGAACAGGATTTTTGAGAGAATGTTCTATCTCCTTGGTGTCTCTGTCTCTATCTGCTTAGTTAAATGCGCAATGAATACGGATATCTTCTGGTCAAAAAAGTTTTTTCAAATAAATAAAGACATCTTTTTATTTTTAATTACTGTGTATGTAGGTACCAAATAGTTAAGGTATTAAATTACTCACAGGGTTTTGATAGCACCTATTTATGTTGCTTCAGAAAAGCTACATTCTGAAAAAGACGTATGTTTTTCATTCTTATGTGGAAACCGGTTGCGCCCGAAGTGTATCCATTGGTTCCACTTGACGTCACTGATTATAAATCGTTATGTCATAAAAAATAAAGTATAAAATCAATTGCGTCAATGGTTCCACCTCCGGATCTAACCGGTTAAATAATAAGGCACTCGCAAATGTTTGTGAATTACCAAAAAGACAAAATACAAAGAATTATCATGAATACAATAAAAAAAAACAAAACACCATCGCAAAAAATCGACATTTATCTCACAGACAAATCTTTCAAACAAAATCACATCTTAACATACTACTCCGGCAACAGTTCATCATAAGGTACTTGTCCCAGCAATACAGATAAATTCTCCACAACAGCCGCACTGAGTGACTGACAGATAGATGGGCCTACGTCAGCAACTATCTCTCGCCACATTTCATTTAGAAGCCTGTTGATTTGGTCACCTGGAAAGTTCAGACGAATTAGTTTGCTGGGTCAGTCTGAATTGTTTGGACTAATTGTATCAGAATTTGAGGTAGGTAGACTAAATTAAAATGAAAAAATACATATTTCCATTTTTGTAAATGCAGAGTTGAAACAAAGTTTAACAAAGATAGAACCACTCCGAGCAGACACACCACATGCCACCAATTGCACGCCACAACGTACCCACAGCTGGGACACATTTGGCCTTATTTCTCTATTTAGGTACGAAGGAGAGGTGAAAAATTTGGCACAGTGAAACGAAAGAGAACCCTTGGCCATTGAAATTGGTGAAATTATAGACGGACATATTAATCTACTTAAAATTTGTTTTTGAGTTTGGATTTTTGTGACTTGGCTAACAATGTATGTGCCTGATGCCCTGCAGCGAGGAGAAACTAAATATTTTAGTTATGCATGTACGAAATTCCGGACTGCTTCGAGCAGCATCAATCAAATTAATGCACCATTACTCATTCAGAATGACACACTAGAACCCTCGGCCAGAAGACTGACCTTACCTACGAAAATAACTTTTGATATCTATCATGTTTATCCCTTTCAGCCTACACATTGATTTGAAGTATTGCCAATCATCCAAATTCACAAACATCAAAACATGCAATTTGTTCCCTATTTACAAGTTTTTCGTCATAAATTGTTATGCTTTACTGTTATCGGGCCGGGAAAGGCTTCCGCAACGATTAATCATAAAATTGTGGCAGTTTTTGTTTGGGTAACACTCAGGTCGCCTAGCAAAGCTCCATTATTTTTTATTTCTGTTTATTCTATTGGGAACAAATAAATGGATGAATTTATTAAGTTTTATCGTGTTTGGTTGAACTAAATGTTTCAAACACGATTTTAATTGAACCTCAAACGATGTTATTCCATTGACAGTATTCTAGAGATATAGGTTTTTATTTGGTTTTTGAAAATAATGTTTATTTTAATAGTATTTATTTGGAAACGAATTCGACGCCATGCTTAGGTTAGGCAAGCTAATTACTGAAAAACCAAAAAAGAATCGTGTTGGTACCTACATTTAAAATCCAAGCTGGGGAGCCAAACATTATTCATAATTTTTGGCTCGCTAAAAATTATTTATGATATTGTGCGATCTTCAACCTGACTGCAAGATTTGCATCTTCACAGCAAAAAGAAAAATAATGTAGGTAATATAAATGAATAATTATAATTATAGCAATTACGTAAATTTAAAACATAATATAGATATATTTATGGTAATTTACGTAGATACTAGTTACGTCCATGGATTGTGCATTGAAAAAAAAAAAGATGTTCTGAAATTCAGGTTTAATTGAAAATTGGTGCATGAAAATCTATTCGACGAGTAGTAGGGCTTTTCATTAATTAATTATTAGCTGGTAAATAAGGTAGTAGATGTGGTCAGGTAAAACCCAATGTACGCATATATGGTGTCTTTCTTTTGGCCACCTTTCCATTTGAAACTAGCTTGCGGGAGGAATGCGGCCGTAGAGGCGTTTCTTTAAAAACTATTCAAGAAAAACAGACTTACCAATATTTTTGTCATTCAAGAGGTTATCCAGTCTAAAGGATGCTTTCTCCACTTCGTATTTGATATCGTGTTTGTATATTTTCCAGTATATTTTACCATCAGGGCCTTCTACATGCTCATACCAAAAACGAATGTGTAAAAGTGTATTTTCTGAAAATATAAAATAAAACAGATAGAGCTTGTGGTCTACTGGCTCAAAAGCCAGGCGATTAATTTTATTGTTGTTTTATGATTTTTTTTTAATTATCATCGTCTGCCTAGCCTTTTTCTTACTACATTGGTTTGGCTTCCAGTCAAAGCGGAGTCAGCTGAATACCAGTATTTTATGTGGAGCGGCTGCCTACCAGACCTCTACAACCCATTAACTGGTTAACACGGATTTCTTGGCAAGACTGGGGTCAGTTTTTTTTAATTATATAATATCTATTATTTTAAACCCATTACATAATATTTAATTATAGTTAAGATCTTAACTAAGTTTAAGATCTGATAAAAATATGCGTCAGCTAATTTTATTCCCACAATTTGCAAACATGAAATTATTTTTGTGTTTTTAATTGTGCATTATTTTATTTTTAGTTTGATAAAAAATACTGAAATCATTATGATTCTATTGCTCTTTCACACTTACTCAGGTGTATATTAGAATCTCCTTTTGAGTCGACTGGAATAATAAGCAGTTTTCCACTTAAATCGTACGTGTTCTTCACATTCAGGGTGACCAAAGCATCTGCTATTATTACTTTATTTTCTAGATCAAACCTAAAAATCAAAAAGAAATAATGTCAACTATGTACTTGAACTTTATAATGCATTTAAACAAAAAGTCCCATCCATGTAGATCGATATTTTAAATTAATCCATCTCTTTAATCAACTTTGTTAAAGACTTCTATTAGAAAGATTGAAATGTTAACTTCTCAAATTTTACAAGAACGAACCAAAATTGCTAGTCAAAAATCACTATTAAAACGCTCACGCATTTTTAATCCAAGTTCTTAAGTCTGAACAAGAAAACTTGCAGAACAAAGCTCAGAAGTAATGAATATGCAAAAATGTATTTGCATCCATTTAACGAACTCCGCTGGCTAGTTTGAATCAAATTTTGCGCGATCATTGCGCGGTTTTTCACACCATTACTCCTTTTGTTCCCAATGAATCATCGTCTGAGCCTAATTATTTCAACGGACCCTTTAAGTTAAGGCGCCTTCATAATATTATTCGTAATTAAAAGGCCCAAAGCTAATTGTCCGTGAGTCATGACGCCGTCGTTAGTCGGGCACATAGTTCATAGACTTACGTTCATACAGCCAGCAGAATAATTTTGAGAACTCCAACACACATTGAAAATACTACTAGTTAATATTTTCATGAATCCTTACACAATATTATAAATTGTTTGTATCAGCGGTTTGTTACCACTTCACATGTTAAGACTGGATGAATTCGGATGATTTTTCTTTCTTTTTTTCTATTTACCTATACGTCCACAAGGAAAGACCATAATCCTCGAATAGGACATAGGACACTTAATTCCGCGAGTATGTTCTTTTAGGATTGTTCAGCATTTGCGCGGGCGAAGTCTCTAGTAGAAGCAAGAATTATTATAAGACAGATACATATTCAACTACATGGGATATTCTATTGGTTTTGCAAATTAGTCGTAGCAAGCATGACTGCGGATTTACGTAGAAATAGAACAGAATATTGTAATTGGGTTCAATGATCAAACCACTGTATCTCTGGGAACAATTTCCCGATAAATGGCTGTAGATTTACCCTCTACCCAGCGGCAAAGGATCCTTTTATTTTGGCTTCCTTGAAATCTGTTAGGAGGCAGGAAAATGTCCGTCTAAAGGTTTTTTAATTATAGACCGCGACAGAAGCAAGGTAATATTATTAAGGAATCAAAAAATTAAGCTGGTGTAATTGAATTTGTTAACGTCGTCGAAGTTTTGTTTGATAACCTCGCGGTAATTTAAAAGTCATTATTATTTTGCTCTCGTGTTTTCATTAGTCAACAAAAACATTTGTTTAAGGGTGAAGAGAGTGATTGCTGATTACTAACATTTTTTTATCACTGTTGCAACGCCAAAAAACTTGAAAACGTTAAATTTAATCTATTACAATAAATCTTTTGCCAACCAAGAAACGTTAAGAATAGTTTTTTTTCTAAATGGAATCCTGAATTAATTTTAACAATTCAATAAAACTATTCAGCGTAGCGTAAGTAATTACGTTTTTAAGCGTTAAAACACAGTTGAAGTAATTTAATTGAAAAGTCTCGATTCTATAAATCGTGTACATTTACAAATGCAGTTTATTTTTATTCATTTGTCCAAACTACACCATTTTGTATCAATAAAAAAAAACAACATTTTAGTCACACTATGATCTATATCTGCTTAATTAAAATTGTTAACCAATAGCACTTTTGTTAACGCTACTTATGATAATCATAACGCTCCTACAATAAAACGCTAATGGAACCAGATATCTACTGAGTACACGACTTGTGGCACTATTACTATGTCATCTAAATAGGCAAGCTAATGCATACTGTGACATCTGGAGTTATCTTCTTCCTCAATCACTTATGTAGGTACCCAACATATTCCATTTTAGTACTAACTTGGTCTATTACCCGTAGACACAAAATTATTACAGGTGTATGTCGTAAAAAGATCTAAAATTACAATTTGGTAATAACCGGACTTTGTGTCTTTCACAACAGGACGATGCACGTTTTAGACTGCATGTTTCATTGATACTATTAATTTCAAAAGATCATCTAACCTGCTAGTTTCTTGAAATTAGATTTCATGGTTTTTTTTAATTATTCTGGTCTTGTATTACTAACCGACTTCCCAAAAAGGAGTAGGTTCTCAATTCGGTTGTATGTTTTTCTTTTTTTATGTTTGTTACCTCATAACTCCGACAATTATGAACCGATTTGAAAATGTTTTGATTTATCTGAAAGGAGATACTTGCAAACTGGTCCCATTTAAAGGACATTGTTCATCGCCCATACATCGTTCGCCTAAGAACCAACAGAGACGCATAATAATGCATATGTTCGACTGAAACTAAATTAAAATCACGGACACTTTTCAGAATTGTAAAATATCCAAAATGATTTCGGATTTTGTTATAAAACATACCAAACAATAGAAACATACCAAATGGACTAAGATCCCAGAGCTGCCAGACTTTTTATCTCACCAAAAAATGGTGTAGAGTAGTGTTAATATGTTCTTCTAACATACGAAAGCGTGGTAACTTAGGTCGACGGCCGATTCCCTGATATCAGGTGCAAAATACATTACATAAATCAAAGTGTCAACTGTCATTTCATCGACTGTCAGTGTCAATAGTGTTCGTGTCATACAGCGCTTTAATCGCTTTATTCTTTTTGTAGGTAACTAAAAATCTTACAGCGCTGAGACCGCTTTGTTTCATTTTAAAATAATGGCGCCGGGTTATAAAACCCAAGTGAGTTACTTTTTAAAATGGTTTCGTAATTAAAAAGTGTCCGTTCTATTCTAATCATTAAAATGTAATTTTTAAAAAAAACTAGGAATAATGGTAAAGGTTTCGCATGTGTTGATTCATAGGCCACTTTTTACCATGTCCTTTATCAAAAACGGTTACGAACTTTGGATTTTAAATCGAAACAGCTGGAATTCGTCTACTTGGATGATGGTTTTATGTCATCCAAGTAATCGAAATTGCGTATTTTGCTTTTCTGCGACTTTGTAGTGGTGTTGTTAGGTGTGGGGTACCACTAAAAAGTGAGAAATAAAAAACTTTTTACAAAAAAATACAACCGACTTACTTCCAAAAAAAAACACTACAAAGTAAAAAATAACTTTAATTTCGGAAGTCGGTGTCAAAATACGAAGAAACTAACAAAACACCGACTTCCGACATTAAAGTTATTTTTTACGTTGTAGTGTTTTTTTTTGGAAATCGGTTGTATATTTTTGTAAAAAGTTTTTTAGTTTGACGAATTGTGGAGAGATATTCTTGAGAGGGAGGGAGGGTGTGGCTTATGCTCACTCAGCAGTAGAACATAACGGGATAGTCAGATTAGATAAAATTAGGCCTTCGTAACCCAAACTATATAATTTCCTGGTTATGACGTTCTTGGTTAAAATATTAAAGTTATAATCAATGTTGCCATAAAGTGAATGAGGTTGTCATAGTAACAAATGAAAGATTTAATGTATACAGCACATTTAATAACAGCCAGCTAATTGTTTCCAGGTATTTGAACCGCCATTCATAACTGGATAATCATTGGGTACAGAAATGCTCAGTCATTTGAAGTAAACAACTCTTAACAATGTTTGCGTTGGAAGATATAATTAAACTTATCGCTGTATATAATTTTCTATTTAACTACAAAAATGATGGATAAAATTACATGGTTGCCTACATGAAATAGAGGGCCAATCGGCTCTCTAATTATTCTACTAATTTATAAATAACGTTCACCAATGCGTCTCAGTCGAAAATTGTCTAAAACCCATAAATTTTTGGCAGTATTCGATACGAAGTACAACCGACTTCCAAATAAAAAAAAACCGGCAAAGAGCGAGTCGGACTCACGTGCAACGGTTCCGAGCCAATTTAAATTTGTAACATGTTGTTTTAACACGAGACTTTTCTTTTACGTTTTCTTGTAATTGGTAGGTTCTCTGATGATTTTCCAATAATTTAGGCTTGGTAGCTTCGGAGATAAGGTTCTGAATGATTATTTTTTGTCTTACATCTAGAATAACATTAAACTTTTCATTTTAAAATTATGTTACAAATTTCAAGATAACAGCTGTCGCCTGCGGCTCCACCAGCGTGAATGATAAAAAATATCACTTCATCATACAACAAAGTCCTCCGTCGCGTCTGTTTGTCTGTCTGTTTGCGATAAACTCAAAACCACTGCATCGATTTTCATGCTGTTTTCAGTAATGCATAGATTGATTCTTGAGGAAGGTTCAAATAATGCTTTGTCAAGTTTTTGTATACATTGGCTAAAATATAATGATATTTGTTGGAGGTGTCGAAAAAAAATAAGCCGTCTGGGAGCTTTCAACGAAAACGCTGAATTAACCCTTTGAGATATAACAAAATGATCTATGGTGGAATTAAGTATCTTATATAGGTCTGCAGTAAAGTCTGCGATGGCATATGTCTATCTCTTAAGGATAACATACCACATACATTTCAATACTTTAAAACATGGGAAATTATAAAGCGGCGGAAAGCTATTTACGCAAATGCGGTATTAATCCTAATCATTTTCTATAAGTTTAAGGTTTTAAGCTTTTAATGCACATTATTTTAGTCTTTAACACCATACCGTATGTCTATGACATATATGCATTCCTTGAAACCACATACTAGTTATGGTATTTGATAACGCTATACAAAAAAGTAACGAAATCGGTCCAGTAGTTTTGTCAAAAAGTCGAGTTTTAATTTAAAGCAAATTTGAACACTGTAGAATTGCAACAGTAGGTTAATAGTACAATAAACTTGAATCCTTGAACATTGAAAAGCGACGTTGCCACGCTGTGCAATCATTCGCCTACGTAGTTGTACTCATTTTACCTATTTACCTAAAATGCGAAATCGGTACACCTAAACGACAGGCGGGACTTTAATGTGTTTGTATTGCATTTTAATTGAAAACAGAACAAAGCTGTTGTGGCCCAGTGGTAAAGCCCCCGACTTACGAATAGTTGAAGGGCGTGGGTGAGACCAGGCAAGCACTTTTCATTGTGTAATTCATTTATCATCACTGCTCTCAAAACGGTGAATGAAAGAAAACTTCAAGTTTAAAGATGGCCTAGAAAAAAAAAATCGAAGACATGTGATTTCTACCAACCCGTATGCCCGCGTAGTGGATTGCAACCCACTCCATCTCACAGAGAAGAGGCTTTTGTCCCTAACCAGAGGGAACATTGTAGGACCGACTATTAAAAATCTTAATGTTGTTTGTTTTTCGTTACATTTGTACGTGAAATTTCTCCTTGTGAAATGTTCTTGACCTGTCCACCTTTTTACTCAAATTCATTTTCACTGAGACACTCCAACAATACCTGCAAGTGTACACTGCGGGTCACGGCGGCGCGGTTCGTTTGTCGGCTTAGTACAAAAGGACGCGGCACGCGTGTGTCGGCTTTTTCAAAGGCCTTCGGCTTTTGGCGAGGAGGGGCGCGGGGAGCGGGTTGCGCGCGCGCTCGACGCGTAGGGTTGGACACAGTTATCGACAATATTATCAGCTTTCTCTCATTGTCTTTTGAAGAGAATAATGATCGGTTAGCAAAAAAGATGTTCTATTTTTAATGGACATGGTTAGTTTAGAATTATTATAGCACCACTATGTACCTACCTATTCTGATTAAAAATTATAATTGAGTGGATTTAGAGATAAAAAATAATGTAATAATGTTTACATTTTAGGAAGAAACATCCTATCAAAAAAACGTACTCACCCGTTTTCTACATTACTCACTATCTAGGTAGTAACTACGGTAGTTTCGTAAGTCGAAACGTACAAAAATTAAAATTTATTTTAAAAGTCCAATAAATTTAACTATCACTTCACTGTTAAATACGGTAATTACACAAAAGTACTAGTATTGTAATGCCTTGATTGCGTATTAAGTCTTTATTAGATAAATAATTGTAGAAAAGTATCGATAAAAGATAATTATTACATTGTTTACCCTATTTACCTATGACTTTTATTTTTTGCCAGTACGGATGTAAGTGGTGCTTTGTCAGTTCACCGCGAGTCTTCCGGGATAGCGTGTGTGCATTTCGCAAAGATTTGATAGGTAGTACACGCATTGTTTTACGTGATTTTTGTTATTTACTTGTATGTATTAGTTTAATTATTTTCTTACAGTGAAACAGACACTGAGTAGGTACTTGACTTTTGTGTGTGTAAATTGTGTTTTTAATTTTATTTGTACATACCTAGGTACTTATTTTTTACGGTGAAATAAACACTCGGATCCTGGTCGAATTTTTTTGGGCAAAGTTCGGGACAACATTGTTCGGCGATGTCACTTGTGCATTCAAAAACGTGGTGGACATTTTGAACATGAGAAAATTTTAGTTTTAATCCATCTTATGCTATGACAGAATTTATTTAGATTAGTTCAGTAATCAACTTATCACGAAGTAAAAAAGAACGGGTGAAAAATAACCATAGTTTCATCGCAATTGCCAAAGATAAATCAAAACGCCGCCGCGCGAGCATTGTTGCCGCACTTCTCGAGGTCAGTCGAGGTCAAGGTACGTTTTCTAAATAGGGTGATTTACTTTTACTAAATTTATTTTCATATTTATTTTGTTTGAAAACTTAAATTTTTTCATTTACGTTTTTTTAAATTTATAACAATTTATTTATACTTCTGTGGACAAAGTGTTACTTGTGGTTTCAATTATTGCATATATGTCGTAGACATACTGTATAATTTAAACGGATATCTTAGGAGCAATCGCAAAAAAATAGGGACGCGAGAATAAATATTAAAAATATGAAAGTTTGTGAAGATGTTTGGATTTTTGTTAGGTATTTAATTAGGCTCTAATGGATGAACGGATCTGGCTGAAATTTGATACAGGGATAGATTATAGCCTGGAATAACACATAGGCTACTTTTTATCCCTGGAATAGGCTCCCATGGGTTGCGGGAATGGGACCAAAATGTATAATATAATATAAATATCTTCTGTGTTATTCCAGACTATATCTACCTCTCTGCAAAATTTCATGAAGATCCTTTCAGGCGTTCTGAAGTGAAAGTGTAACAAACATCTATCCTCTCAAACTTTCGCATTTATAAAGAAAGTAAGATTATTAGGACAGGATAGAAAGTAGGAAGTATATCATCCAAATCGTGCTGAGTCGATGATTATAACAACTGATTTTCACCCAAAGAGAAGATACACTAGCAGTTTGAACATTATTAAAGTTGGAACAGCATAGGCTGATTAGCGATTTGGTTTGTCTATTAAGGTTTTTTTTAACTTACTTTAAATTCTCCATATGCATCTTCGAAAGTCCTGTAAAGTAGTTGTCTTTGAATACAACTTTGAATCCTTGTTTATTGGGGATGTACACAGTCATTTCTTCTACGTATAACGGGTCTAAGGGATGAAGTCCTCTCTCTGTGTCTCCCAATGAGAATTGATGAATGGAGTCTCTTGCTGATTTTAAAGCACAATCGTTTAGGTTTGGGTCGTTTCTTGAACATGACGCTATGAATGAGGCTGAAAAATTAATTATATTCAGATTCTGCACCAATCCTTTCTTTTGTTTTCTGATACAAAATAAATCCTTTTCAAAATATGCTTATCTTAATTATATTATTGAGTTATTATGTTAAAGTACAACAATCTATATTTCTAAAAATTAATTTGGTCATTTCAATTTTGATCTTGATACAGGCAGAGTTACACGAGTTTAGTGTAATGTGAATTAAATGCACAAAATTTAGATAGCACTGATAACAGTCATTCTATCTAAAATGGCTCTATTCGCATAATCGCTATTTACGCAAAATGCGGAAGCATTTAAACAAATACACCAACTTATTAAAACTTACGTAATCCCAAAGAGACAACACAACTAAACAACCCGACCAACAGAAATAATTGCAGCATTTTACTAAACAACTGTATGACACTAGTGAAAACTGGGTGACTGTACTACACCACTGCCTTGTTCAACGCTATATAAACTTAATAATGGAAAAATTACATGTTACAGCCTCTCATTATGTAAGGCAAACACTGAAACCCTTAATTTTGTGTCAACACGTGACGTTGGTTAGTACTACTTTACTTCGACTCTATAGATTCCATTGTTCTGTTTCGGTTCTATGTCTACTTTAGTATTTGCTGGGGATGGGAGTGTACTTGGAACAGCGCAATGAATGTCATTCTTTAAAGTGCAATGCAATTTCTAAGCTGTCTCTTAATAGAACCATCATTTAACTATTATGTAATTCAAATTGAACTCTAGCTACTGCAGCAGAAAGTTGATAATTCCGAGCAATTTTTAGTTGCGAACTCTGAAACTACGTGTTATGACGTAAATAGCTTTTTTCATCATTATGATTTAATAGTGAGATCTGAGTAGGTAACTTTAAATTATAGTTTAATATGCAAAATGCGTCACTATAAGTTTTAACTATTTTGTGTAGAACTTGTTGTTAAACTTCGCGAGACGTAGGTTAATTTATATAATGAGATTTTAGAGACTTAATATTATTTTTGTATGTACATTATGCATGCCTCTGTAGTTTATTTTGCATTTGTACCTACATAATTATTTGTTATAACACAAAATGTTTTGACTGTTGCACACAACAATAGTTGAACAAAAGAACAAGTATTCCGGCTGTAGCACTTTTAAAAAAATAAATACAAATAGTATGTACATTTTTAACAAAACGTAAGCGCAGGCCTGTCTTCATTTCTGAGCTCTGGATTTATTTCTAAATTAATGATGACACAACCTTTCAGCAACATGTGCAGCTACAGAGGAGATCTTCAGTTTCTTCATGGTAATTAAAATTAATCTTCACGCGTCCTGAATAATATTCCATTAGGCTGGGAAGGTCTTTTCATAGAATTCCCTCTATATCATTTTTCATAACGACGGACTGTGTTTTAACAATAATACATTTCCTGAATAAAAAAACTCCATGCTAAAAGCTAAAGTGTCCACTTGACAAGGACATACATGAAAAGCGTCGCAAATGAAAAATGTACGCGACAATATATCACTGAGGGAAATGTAAATAAAATCACTCGCATAAACATAACAAGATGCATCTTTGACATATGAATAATGTTCGTATAAAATTCGACCTTATTTTCTGGTGTACAGAATTCAATTTGAATAATGAATATATTTTCTTTCATGAAACAAAGAAAATAAGACTGTGTTTCCTAGTTCTATGGTTGAATGTTGAATAGCCCGTTCGTGATAATGTACTTTTTTCTGGTTAAACGTTAACAAAATAGTTTAAGTTGGAAGTGACAGGGAGCATGCCACTTGAGCTCATACAACATCTGTGCAGGATGAATGGTGTTTATATTAACTTTATAAAATAATGCTGCTAGCATTTGTGTATTTATAATAGTTTTAAGAAAATTGTGAGATTTTCCTGTAAGGCTATAGCAGAAGTGTGTTATGTATTGTACCTACCGTATTTATTCTTACAATCTGCCATCCTTTTTTTTTTTTTTTTTTTTAGGGTGGGAAATCATCCAATGACTCCTCCCGCTCTGGGTGTAGCGGGAGGGAGTGTCAGACTTCTACTGACTAAAACCCATCCATGTTCCTTCATTGCCCTTTGTGTTCCGGAGCCACGGTGTCTCTTGCGAATAATCCCGCGACTCCGGCAGGCGTCGGCCCTTTCGGGCCCCTCTGTGTTGCTGACTCTCTTTGAGGCGCGCGTGGAACACTAACGCGCCGTCGACACGGCCTGTCGTCACTAGACGGACGGACGGCGAGCCACCCATAGCTCACCGTCCACAGGCCCGCGCCTACGGTGACCGGAGGTCACCAGGTGGCCCGCGGCGTCTACCACGGCGGCCGGGACGAGAGGGTCTCCTTTCCCGCTCCGCCACCTCCTTCGCTAGCATGACTGCTTCGCAGAAGGAGGCAACGGCGTCCCATTCCGTCTCGCTCCGGACCATGGCTTGGACCAGGGCCGGACGCGAGAGGTTGCCGCCTGCCATCCTGAATTCCTGATATTTTGAAAGGTTAAGAAGCGTCGAGTAGTGTGTTTCTAGTAGAAAATATTTCGATAACTGTTGTGATAAAAACAATTTTATTTGTCAAAAGATAATTATCTCTTCCCGTCGTGTGTAGTATTAGAAAAACATGATAACTACGAAAAATACAATAATGGATAGCTTGTGCGTGCAACTTTGCTCGCGTTAAAGTAACCGTCTTTAGGCTCATATCTATATCAGTAGCGAAATTTATCGAAATCGGTTCATCTACTGAGGCTTTAAAGCGTTAGGTTAGTTAGGATGGCATCGAAATTTATCAAAGGAAAGATAAATTCTTGGGATGTAAAAGATCCGTTCTCCGGTTCCTGTAGTGCGATTCACTAAGGAAGAACATCTTTACAACCAAGAAATCATCGTTGAAACATCTGATGTGGCATATATTTAACAGATGTTTCAACGATGATTTCTTGGTTGTAAAGATGTTCTGCCTTAGTGAATCGCACTACTGAGTATATGCCTAGTTTCATCTAAATGCGTTCAGACGTGAAGGGTTAACACCAGGCAGACAGGACTTCGAGCAAGTTTTTTAACGTACTTGATCATGGTAAAGGTAAACGTTCAATTCGGTTCGTTCGTTTCGGTTGGCGCAGTGGTTGAGCGATTGACTGCTGCGCAGCATATCGCGGGTTCGATTCCCGCACGGAACAAATATTTGTACGGCCTACATGTATTTGTTCCGAGTCTGGGTGTTTTCTATCTATAATATGTATGTATTTACAACAAAAAAAAATGTATATAAGTAGTTTATCAGCCATCTCGTTACCGTAACACAAGCATTAAGTTGCTTAGCTTGGGACAATATGGCGTTGTGTGAAATGTCCAAGGATATTATTATTATTATTATTATTCCATTTATTTCTTTTTTTGTACATATATTTTACATTTTTAAATATTTCTATAAAACTAATTAAAAAAAACATTTAAAAATACAAAAATAGTAGCCCACCGGCATCGGGAACAGGGTCCAAGCTACCGGTGGTCAGGGCTCCCGAGAGAGGAACCTCCTAACAATACGCGCCGTGTCCAGGAGTACTGCTTTCTGGATCAAGCCCTTGATCCAGCTGCCCAACGAGAGCCTCTTGAGGTGTTGGTCGAGGCTCTTGGCAATAATGCCATTGGCCGTCACGACTATCGGCACAATGACTGCTGTGTTCACATCCCACATGTCGACAACCTCGCGAGCCAAGTCAAGAAACTTACTTTGTTTCTCTTTCTCAGACTTCACGAGGTTCTCGTCATGAGGGACTGCTATATCAACAATCATTGCGCGACGCTCTAGTCGGTCTATCACCACTATGTCAGGCTTATTGGCAACAATAGTCCTGTCAGTGATGATAGACCGATCCCAGTACAACGTGCAATTGCCATTTTCGAGAACTGGGTCGGGCACATACCTATAGTACGGTACTTCCGATTCCACAAGATTGTATCTCAGAGCAAGTTGCTGGTGGATGATCCTGGCTACAAGGTTGTGCCTGTGCAAATAGTCTCCGTTAGCCAGACTAGAACAACCGGAAATAATGTGGCGGATGGATTCCCCGGGTCGGTGACATGCCCGACATATGTCAACCGTACCGTCCTTCACAATGTATTTCCGGTAGTTGTTCGTCATCATAACTTCATTATTATTATTAATTTCGTCCATTAACGGCACATGTATGAGTACCTACTGTGTACCTTTAACTTAAACTTTTGCTATCAGTTTTAGGTTTGTTTTTAACTTGAATGTACCCTGGCGGTTGGAAGTGTCATGCTCACTCAAAAATCTACCTGATGGTGGCTGGCATAATATATTTTATTATGCGTTGTAAACGTTCGCTTATGTCAAACCGTAACAGGGTAGATGACTAAAAAAATCTAATTAGTCCGTCAGTTAGATTATCAAAAAATATTTGACCCGTGTTTTTTCTTTTGTTACGGGAACCAAAATTGACGAAGTTACGACGCTTTTAAAATTCTCAATACGTCACAACTTCGCATAACTTTTACTGAGTCGTGACGTCACAAGCCCCCACTCGCGAGTTTTGATGCGTTTTATCTTTGTCAATATTCATTGATTTACAAAAACAAAAAATACGTGTCCATTATTTTTCAATACTCTAACTGACGGACTAAATAGTTTTGCAATTTGTGGATGATGAAATCTAGCCTACTGTAAGGAAAAAAGGGTTTCCGTTTTTGTCGTCAGATGGCGCTTATTCGGAATCAACAAAAATAGACGTTTACGCCAACGTCAAAAACTCTCACTAAGGCCACAGAACGACGGACAGAAAAAGTTACTTTCAGCCTAAAAAATTGATAGTTAAGGGTAGGCTTGTGTTGAACACTATCCATCTACCGATTGGTAAGCGATGATGCTGTGGAATATGGCACGCTTGCCTAGAAGTAGCCTATTACTTGTAATCGAAGTTATTGTTTCAAGTTCACTGATCACCGATATTACTTTGTATAACAAGTAATTTTCCGAGTTACCTACTTGTCAATAAACTGCGACATTGACTTGTACTCTTTTATTATCTATGGACGTGCTTGTATCACTATGGTAGGTGATATCTACAATAATAACTGGTTAGATTGCTATTATACAACATTGTAATCCTTGTGGCCGTCTTGATACTTATAACTCTTTACATAGTTACAAGTAGGTTTTCAAACTGGAAAATATTCGAATAGGTACCACGCGGTCGAAGCTACTGGCAGAAGGTCATATAGTAATGTTGTGAGTGTTGTGACGGACAAGATCATAAAGGAGCAATAATATGAAAATGTTTGTTGTACCTACTTGTAATAATCATTATGGTCGAAGATGTCGAAACTACTTAGTTCCAACTATCTATACTAATATTATAAAGCTGAAGAGTTTGTTTGTTTGAACGCGTTAATCTCAGGTGGTCCGATATATCCTTCCTCGATAAATGGGATATCTAATATCCCATTTATCGAGGAAGGCTATAGGATATATATCATCACGCTGAGGCAAATAGGAGCGGAGCATTAATGGAAAATGTGACGCAGACGCAGTTGCGCGGGTCAGCTAGTCTTTAATAATCTTCCAGTGGAATTAGATATAAATATTTGTGTCACAAAAACGTCATAATATAATGAAAAGGAAATACCTCTTCAATGTGTATTGTCGAAGCCTCACTGTTTGGCATATCTAAACTTATTTTTTTCTGCATGTGTCAGATAAAAGGAGCTACATCTGCCAAGAAACTGCTTTGCAGTTTGACAGAGGTGATTATTATGTTTGTAAAATGTATTTCCGTGAATAAATACTATTTCATTTTTAATTATAATATTAATATGCCAAGTATAAACACCCTCAAAACCCACTTCCTCACAACTTGACAAAATAATTAATATTCCACACTTCGTTCACGCATCATGAATTCTTTCGGCAGCAAACAAACCTTAATATAGTGCGTATAATAAAGCCAATTAAAATAACATCAACATTTGTAATGTATCATCTTTTTTTACTGTTTAACTCATGGAAGTTACACTTGAAAAATTTGTGGCGAAATATTTCAAGTTCCTGGTTTTGCTTCGTTAGCATCAGGTTTACGATGAAAAATCGGAACGCTGATATGATCACCCGTGTGTATGTCTGCCCTGCCTATCACAGCCTATTTGCCCCAAATCTACTAGATAGATTCAGATGCTTTTTTTAACCGACTTCCCAAAAAGGAGGAGGTTCTCAATTCGGTTGTATGTTTTTTTTTATGTTTGTCGGAGTTATGAGGTAACATAACTCCGACAATTATGAACCGATTTGAAAAATTCTTGTTTTATCTGAAAGGATTTACTTGCAGATTGGTTCCATTTAAATTTTATCTAAATCGGTTTCGAACTTTGGATTTTAAATCGAAATAGCTGGAATTCGTCTACTTGGATGATAGTTTTATGACATCCAAGTAATCGAAATTCCGTATTTAGCTTTTTTGCGATTTTGCAGTGGTGTTGTTAGGTGTGAGGTACCACTAAAAAGTGAAAAATAAAAAGAAGAGATATGAGAGAAGTCGGTGTTTTTGTTAGTTTCTTCGTATTTTGACACCGAATTCCGAAATTAAAGTTATTTTTTACTTTGTAGTGTTTTTTTTTTGGAAGTCGGTTGTATTTTTTTGTTTAAAGTTTTTTGGGACAAAGATGTGTAATAGATAGGTACTTAAAGTAGATAGTAGTAGAAGTAGGTAGTATTAGTAGACAGTGAAAGAACACTTAGCCATTTTCCAACTTTATGTTGGGATTGTTTTCCAGCCTCACCAGGTGCAACTAAAACCAGAATTTTAGGTGGAGTGACTGCCTGTCTGTTATTCACAACCCATAATTGGGTTACGCGATGCCCTTTGGCAAGACAGGACTTGGAAGTATAATAGCGAGCAGATTAATGTCAGTTTTCACTACAGTTCTCCATTGAAGTAGTGTATAATGTAGGTACTTGTACTATCAAATATTGAAAAAAATCTTTTCACACCACCTGCACGAAAACGTCAGATGTCATACAAACCCAACCTTAAGTAAAGTATAGGTAGGATCAATACAATCTTATACCCCTGAGGTCAATAATGTGATTTAATTTAGAAATCTACTTGGAGACCGACGGGAACCGCTTGCGGCTAAAACTGTGGCTCTCTTCAAGACTTGCGGACAATTTTCTTACAGCAGTGTGAAAATTTAGAGTATGCTCATCAGGGACAAATATGTCTTTGAGTTGGGCTAGCTTGAGTCTCTCGCTGCATTCAAGATTCTTGTATTAACTCCCTTGCTTCACTCGTGAGTTAACTCTAAATATTTTTTTTAATTTATTTAGGTACTACTGATAGGCAGGCGTTTCACCACTACCTCACCTGATGGTAAGCAATGATGTGGTAGAAGCACGCTTGCCAAGAAGTTTTTCGAATCCTACATTAGGTTCGGGATTCAATATGACGCCCGTGAAATAAGACATTGCTTCATCGCCTCGGTGCATAATTTACTATTGTTCTGCTCTTTGTGGCTCTAACAGCCAGCATTTTTACAAGCTTTTTATAAATTTGCAGTGCATATAATGTACGTTTGTCCTAGAGGAATCTTACAACTGATTTCCGATTGAGCTAAAATTTGGTATACACGCTTATTTTGGATGACAAGGCATGCTTAGCTATGTGACGTCATTCAAATTCCAAGATGGTGGACTTGTTATTTTTTCTGCATTGCCACAGTATGGGTATTAAATGAAAAGGCTTGCTGAGAAGAACACGAAAACTAATACAACTTCATATTAATACAAAATATGGGAGACTATTGAAGATGTGTAATAGCTTGATTATAAAATGTTTCTTTTTTGTTCCCATTAACTTACTAATCTTTTTATTCATTGTCATTTTGTTATAACGAAAAAACAAAACACTTTCGTATGAAAAAATTATTTGGCGTTTTTGAATAGCTTAACAAAACATCTGAAAGCCACAAATGTCATGAACAGCGATGACACATGTTCAAATATGTATATATGGTGAACCTGTCTTTCTCCGTTCGTACATCTGTTCCTGATAATTATTGTTTGTTTTATTTTATAGTGTTTTTTTGTCTGTTTTGTATTGTTTCAGCAGGCTGTTGTAAAGTCACTTATCATCATACATCATTGTTACAAATAATAAACATATGATTGCAAATTTATGTCAGTAATAGGCACATATCTATGATAATTGAAACTGTTTGCAGTAATATTTTTTTATTAAATGTTGTCCCACAAAAAACTTACTCTCGTGGCCTATTTCTCAAGAATCAGGCATTTTTAGGAAACTAATTTCATACTATTTCTTGTGTAGCATTGAAAATATTCGTTCGAGGGTTCTGAAAAGTCCTCTTTAGTTTCTACTAAAGTGGTATTTTTAAACCCCCATATTGGAGTCATAATATTAATCATGCAACAAACCGTCATATTTCATTTTCATCTTTATTGCTAAAGCATTTGGTTCAAGATTGATTGGAAAAATGTGACATTGACGGGTAGCTTGATGTGCTTTCTGATTCTGCTAAAGTACCTATTTAGCGGATCTACGCGTCACATAAACCAATGACCTTTTACAAACATAATAATCAAAGAAAAAATGTTTGTGTATCTGTAAAATTTATCAAGACATTGACTTCAGTGTACACACACTGAAGTCACACAACAACAATGAGACCGTAATAGCCGAACGATAACAAAGAAAAAAAACTAAAAAGTTTTCGAACTTTACTTTATTTTACTAAGCCGACAAAATTCTTTCATGGTTAATAATTATATTACAACTACCATTGCACGTTAAGTAACTGAAACTTTTCAGCTATATTTGTATTTATATCTGAGACATTACACAATCTTAAATACGTCCCTGCCCCATACTATTCATCCCTTGCATACTTAGTCAAGTCAGTAGAAATGTAATGCCTCGCTGGTACAGTTGCGAAGAATTCGTGAAGGAATACCAACACATAGTCCATGGCTTTGTCCATAAAAGGCTTGCCAAACGAACCCATCAGGACCCTCCAGTTTTCATTCAGGAGTCCAGTCACGAGCTTGCCTGTAAAAGTTACAAATTAGGTCACAACAACGTACTAACAAGCGAGTGGTGGTGCAAATTCACCTACATTGTTAGCTGTAAGTATTTTTTTTTTGTGATGGAACGGGGAAGTACTGGGCAAATTGTAAAATCAGCTCTTGACACATTCACAAAAATAGGTAATTAAATGCAAGAAATGAAACATACAGTGATAATAATAGTAATGAGAACTAACACATACCTACTCCACTACAATCATACCCATTTTAATCTTTTACACAAAACAACTAAGTATTTTTTTAAAATGACTAAGCCATGAAATAAAAAATGGAACAAGTTGACTTTGTATAAATCCAGTTTAATACCATGAGCTAAACAGGACACAATTAAGTCATAACGAGTTATTAACACTGAACTGTCTGATCTTTAACCGTGAACGAGAATTGCTGCTATGCACTTAGTTGGTTAGCTATTAATGGCACATTACACATCATAGCTAGTTCTATGTTCATCAAAAAGAATCAACGCAAATGCTGGAAAGATTATTCTACTAATCAAATTACTTTTACAATTATTTTGACCGACCTTGATATTTTTTGTTTTTTTTTACTTGAAATGGGTTTTTTCTTGACTCTAGTCTTGATTAGAGATGACAGAGACCAAAGTCTACGGTAGAGTGAGCTTAACCAAAAGTAGCCTGTTCACTCTAACTTTGAAAAGATTAGGGTTGTAAGCAATATAGCGATAAAATAATGGAGAACTCTGTATGTTTGTTATTTAATTACATCTGAACGGCTAAAATGATTTGGATGAACGTAGACGTACTACGGCGTGAAGTAGGACATAGATAACTGTTTTATTCTGGAAGTACTTTCCAGTTGGATAATTTTGGACTTATATGCGGACGAAGCCACTAGCATAAACTTTCTTAAAAATAATAAAAATTGTAGAGGGACTTACTGGATTCTTGCTTGCCAATGTACAATTTGTCAGCAAAGAATTGCATTTTCCCTTTGATATCAAACGAGTAATTGATTTTATCAGTTTTACACTTTATGTAAAGTTCACCATTTCGCCTGTGGATGAAGAAGTCGAAATCCAATTTGAGATATAGTTTTTCTGGAAAAAAATATAGATATAAATTTAAACTTGCTAAAAACACCTAAAAATTAATCAATTGATGTCTAATGCTGCAGACGCAGAATAATTGTAATTTTTCATAGATATTTATTTGAAAAAACAGAAATGTTTTATTAATTTTGACTGAAAGTAGAGCAAAGATGATGATAAAAAACCGGACAAGTGCGAGTCGGATTCGCCCACCCAGGGTTTCGTACAAATTTGTAGTAACTAAATATTACTCTAAGTAAATACTAAATTTTTATGATTTAACTAGCTGGCCCACACAACTTCGTCTGCGTCACATTATTCATTAATAAAATGACTATTAAAAAGGCCCGGTGATAGAAGGGTAAAAATTTAGGATTGTAGGTATGTATTTTTTAATGCCACATTAAAGAAAAATTTAAATTTTCGTCAAAAAAATAAAAAAAGTTAGGGGTGGACAACCCTTATCACTTAGGGGTATGAAAAATAGATAGTAGCCAATTCTCTGATCTACTAAATATGCATATAAAATTTGGTAAAAATCGGTAAAGCCGTTTCGGAGGAGTAAGGTAACTAACATTGTGACACGAGAATTTTATATGTTTAAGATTACAAATGTGTAGTTTTAACACTTTCCCCTATACTTGTAGTATAAGACTATATTACTCGCCAGATTTCATAGAACAAGGTGTTGACCTTGTTCTATGGAATCTGACCCTATAAAGTTTGATTCCTTAGACAGTGTTGAAATGTACAATACGTTTATTGTAGCATTTACGGCCGTATCTTTTTTTAACCCACTTTCCAAAAAGGAGGAGGTTCTCAATTCGGATGTTTGTATTTTTTTTTTTTTTTTTTATGTTTGTTCGGGCATAACTCTGTCGCTTGCCAACCAATTTTAAAAATGTTTTTTTTTGTTGGAAAGGGTATACTTCCCAAATGGTCCCATGATAAGGAAACCAGGATCTGATGATGGCCATCCCAGAGAAGTCGAGGGGAACTTTCGAAAATCGTATGGTATCTATTTTGCAGTGGTTTTGTTAGGTGTGGGGTACCACTAAAAAGTGAAAAATAAAAAACTTTTTACAAAAAAAATACAACCGACTTCCAAAAAAAAAAACACTACAAAGTAAAAAATAACTTTAACTTCGGAAGTCGGTGTCAAAATACGAACAAACTAACAAAAACACCGAGTTCCGAAGTTAAAGTTATTTTTTACTTTGTAGTGTTTTTTTTTTGGAAGTCGGTAGTATTTTTTTGTAAAAAGTTTTTTTAAGTTGACTAAGAAGTTTTTTTCTCAGCTTCAAGGGACTGTAGATCTGAGTATATGGTTTGAATTTCAACTCGATACCTCCACGTTTTCCCGAGATAGTCTTGACACACAGACGGAAGCACGGACGGACTACAAAGAAAGGGTTCCGTTTTTTTCCTTTTGTGGTACGAAACCCTAAAAAAACTTAAACACTACAATTTTATGGAGTTCATTGAATGCCAGAAACGATATAAGTAGAATAAAGGTATCAACTGTGAGGTGTATTTTTTAAAAATAATATTTAACCAAAAACTAATGTTCAGCACAAAAAATATTACCTATTTTGACTTTTCCATTTCCTTCGCCGCTCAAAGTTTCACCACCAACAAAACTTTTGATAAGAGGACTATTAGAGTATACTTTGTACCGGCCTTTGACTGAGAAGTCACACGTCATCTCCATGAACGCTTTTTCATTTTCTATGTCAGTCCTGTAAAGAACGAGCCAAGTAAGTAAACAAGTGAGGCCCACAGCTCCTCACACAGAATCGAATCACACAATCAAAAAAAAAATCAGCACAGCACAGAATCAACCGGCTGTTTATTGTGTGTGTGTGCAACTTCTGATGGGGGTATCGGTGATTCTGGTTATAATGAACCGTGAGTCGTGACTCCATCATAAAAGCACCGAGTTAATTGAACTCCTATTTGCCTTAGCGTGATGATATATAGCCTATAACCTTCCTCGATAAATCGGCTATCTAACACTGAAAGATTTTTTCAAATCGGACCAGCAGTTTCTGAGATTAGCGCGTTCAACCAAACAAACAAACAAACTCTTCTGCTTTATAATATTAGTATAGATAAGACCCATTTTTTGACAATAATCAACACAACAAAAAAGTAATTAGCTAAATCGGTCTAGCCGTTCACGCGTGATGCGATGACCAAGGGAAATAGGGATTCATTTTTATTTATATAAAAATATGTGTACTACTAGGTGTATCCAAATTATTAATCAACTAGCTTCTGCCAGCGGCTTCGCCCGCGTGGTCCCTAGAGAACATACTCCCGGGATATACAGGGTGGTCCAGGCCAGAAGGATATAAAAAATTTTTTAGGTAGTCGGCTTAGGGACCTATTTGTATCCGCCAGGAAAAAAATCGCTTGTCACCCGCTTACAAGATATGATTTTTTTTTCACCACTTTTAATATTTTCATGATTTTTTATTTACTTTTAAAATTGAAAATTGTATTATTTTATTTTTATTTTAGGTGCTTACTTAGATATTGCACTCTCTCAGAAAAAATTCAGACTGATCTGCAAATTTGAAGTGCATTTAATTTCATATCAATGCAAAAATAATTACTTTCCTTCAAATTGACAGATTTTTCGTAAACTAAAATTCTAAATTAAAAAAGCGATTTTTTTTCTGGCGGATACAAACAGGTCCCTAAGCCGACTACCTAAAAAAAATTTATATCCATCTGGCCTGGACCACCCTGTATATAGCCTATGCGTTATTCTAGACTATAATCCACCTGTGTGCCAAATATCATGAGGATCCTTTCAAGCGTTCTGACGTGAAAGAGTAACAAACATCCATCCATCCATCTTCACAAACTTTCGCATTTACAATATTAGTAGGTTAGGATATAGGATTACTTGATGCTTTATAAGAAAAATTATGTAAATACTTACTCAAACCGAGTTACAATGCAATCTTTGGCACCTTTAGCGGTGCCTTCAATCAACGTTATATCGAGAACATCCAAAATAGTCATAGATATATTTTTCAGTTCAATGGGATCGATTGGTGGGATTCCAAGTTCTTTCACACCATTCTTGGAGATATCCCTGATGACTGATTGAATGAGGTCCTTTTCACAAGCGCTGTCGTCGATTTCACATTTTCCCAAAGTATCAACTGTGAAGAAATATTTATATTTATAATAAAAAATAAATATGAAAAAAAAAAAAACGCAAAAATGCGGAATTAATTGCCATTTCATACAAAATAGATTTTTTAAACTGGTGCGGCATTAACGCCTATTAATTAAATGCATATATATATATATATATTTAAACAGGCTCAGGTACTATTTTAATGAGGGAAGTTTAAATATATGATTGTCATGGATGTTCAGAATTTCCGGCAAAAACTATTTGAAGATTATGCAAACAAAATTAACTTACTGAAGCTCGATTCACAAAACACAAAAACTGTGCACGCCAAAAACAGAGATATTTTCATAAACATGATTCCTTCTCAAAGTAATACCACAGATAACGATAGAACTCGCAGATTTTACTTTATATAACGTCCTCAAATTAAACGCAACACGTACAATGGTTATAAAATAGAAAAAAATAAACCAAGGTCAATGTTCACTAGTTCTTAACATAAAGCATTAATAAAGTATATAATTGAGTTGTCTTGATGACCATCCAGAGGAAAAAAACAAGCTTGATACAATGTAAATTATATATACTGTATAATCTACTTTTTAGTAGGTTCTATTTTTAAGTAAATTAAATGCTAATCAGCAATAATATTTCAACATGGTTAAAGTCTTAATCTTATACTGCATTTTTAATGTCAGTGATTCTTGTAAGTGTAAAAATAATTAGCTAAGCGAGGTGACAGACAACTGTGTCATTAGAAATAGGAACCAATTAACTCAACCAGGTTTCAGACTTGCAGTAGCAACATCTTTTATGGGATACTGTTTAAAGTGTTATTACAAAATACTGCCACATATATTAGAACTGAATGAGACTAAATTTAAAAATTGTATAAAACGCACACTATGCAAATAAGCATATTATAAACTAGGGGAGTACATTGACGATAAAAATGCTTGGTTAATGCTGGTACGCTCTACAGCGACTAAATTGCCCGAACTTTGATGAAGATGAGAAAAATTTGTTGGACCTGCTGAAGATTCTAAGATTATCTTTGCACTCTTTGCATTCTCTTTTGCGTTGTATAATTTTACTCATAAATAATTTCGTAACGAATTTCCATGGAGTTTCTTGCACGTTCTTCTCCATAGGATCTACTCTTTGGAACGTGCAACTGCCGCGCTGGAGACAGGGTCGATGAGTAAGTTTTGTTCCGCAACAACTTGCTGCTCAGCTTCCTGTATTTGACTGACAGACTTTGACTATTCAAAAGTGCCTGTATCTGGTCTATTTGAAGTGAAGAATTTTGTATTTACTTAATTAAAAAGGATGTGCCGAAATCCTAGTCGTTACGGGTAGTCTGAAGCCACACCTGGCAACAGTCTTGCTAAAAAGTATCGTTTTACTCAGTAACTGGGTTGTGGAAGTCAGATAAGCAGTCGCTTCATGTATATACTAGGTATTCAGTTGCATCCGATAAGAATGGAAGTTGGCCCCAATTTAGTTGGAAAAGGCTTGACAGATTATATGTACCAATGACAAATCAGAACAGGATACCTTTTCACCCGTGGCTTTGCCTCCGTTGCTTATTCCACAGGCAACCGTTATTTTTTTTAATTTTCCGGGTGAAAAGTAGCCTTTAATACTTGGCGATACGATAACTTTGTATCGGTAAAATAATTTTCTTAAGTGAAAAAAACAAAACGGTTCATCAATTTTGTTACTCGTAGGACAGTTTTATATTGAGAAATTCCTTGATAGGGATTTGATTGTATAGGAAACAGCAAAAAGAACTGGCCAAGTGCGAGTCCGACTCGCGTGCAGAGGCAACCAAAAGAATTTCATTTTAGTTACATATTTTTTCAACACAACAGATTTCTTGTATATTTCCTGTTTTCTACAGATAGATAACAGCAAATAGGTGGATAGGTAGATTTTTAGGAAGAAAAGGTTACTTTTGTCTAGTTTCTTGAATATCTGCAAACTTTAAATTACGAAATTATGAAAAAAATTAGCTGACCCGCGCAACTTCCTCTGCGTCACATTATCCATTATTACTCCGCTCCTATTTGTCTTAGCGTGATGATATACCTATAGCCTATAACCTTCCTCGATAAATGACCGATTTGAAAAACTGTAGTTTCGGAGCCTATTCAATTCAAACAAACAAACAAATCTTTCTTCTTTAAAATATTAGTATAGATATATTCAAAACCCTCATAATAAGCCCTTTCATTTGATGACACAATGTGCAGTTTGAAAAAGTAACTCCTACATTATTTTCACCATTAAACCCTGGAATATGCTAGCCCTTGTCATCAAGAAGGATGTCAAAAATTTTTTTTTAAGCGTTTAATCCTGTCATGGTCTCGTCATAAGTTCAATTATTGTAAGTTCTCTTAAGAGCGTGTATTCCGTCCACTAGCGCCGCCAATCGTTTTTTATTATTTGTGGTAAATTTAAGACACGTAGATAAAAAACCGCTCTGTAGTGCACTGAAGAAATGTATTTATTATGTTTTGAGAGTTATGTTTTGTACTTTAGAACATAAATAGTTGCCAAAGTCGATATTTTTTTTTATTTTTTTTAATAGTTGCCATTTTGACTATTTAGCCATGAGTTATGTATTAAAAATAGCTGTCAAAAAATAATAGATACATTTCTTTAGTGCACTACAGAGCGGTTTTTTATCTACGTGTCTTAAATTTACCACAATTAATAAAAAACGATTGGCGGCGCTAGTGGACGGAATACACACTCTTAAGGCGAGGTTGCAGTACTGTGTGTACTGACAAACGGCAGCGACTGTCCGGCGAGCGAAATTATGCCTAAATTTTGATTGTTCTTTCTTCTTGACCAAAAAAGATAAAGACGTTAGACAATATCGTTTCAACATTAACTTCAAAATTTTTATTTATTAAATAACTCATAATTAATTAGATTTTCAGACGTTCAAAAATCTAAAAAAGTACTGCAACCTCGCCTTAATCAGAAAAATATTAGAATATACCATTTTCATTAGTTTATATTATTTTAGTATTTATAAGTATGTATTATAATGGTATTAAATTATATGTTATTTGTTTCGTATTTTATCGAATATTTCATTTCTTTCATATTACTATTTGTTTTTTGTACACCTACCACAGTGTAGTTTTTTTAACCTAAAGGTTAAGAGGTAGGGAATGCCTTGTTGCATTAAGTCCACCCATGCACTGCACCACTATTGTACTTAAAGTTGACGCATTCGTGTTTGGGTTACAAAAGTTTATAAAAGTACCAAATTACATCGAACCGGTCTAGTAGATTCGGAGAAAATTGACTGTGACAGCCGGACAGACAGCCGAGACACCCGATGAGTGATCCTATAAGGGTTCCGTTTCTCACGGTTTTCTCACTCTAAAGGTTATTAGTAGCCATTGTTGATTGCTTCCCCAAAGAGCAGCTTCGCGAACAAAAGCTAATAAATTATGTCTCATTATAAACAGCTTCATGCGGAAAGTTGAGGCGATATCAGATTTGATGTCTCATAATATACTGTTTACAATTTTTTAACAAAACTCCTCAGTAATCAAAGCTATCAACAAGAAAACAAAGCAATAATATTGATTCTTCGGCTAAACTAAACCGTCGAGGGCACATAAAATATGAATTTGACATCCATCTCATCAAAAACATAAATGTGAAAAACGGAGCCAAATTCAATGTTCATAATATTCGTGATTGTAGACTTTAGTGAAAAAATAATTGAAATCTAAATGGGTGCCAATTTCTGTCGATATCTCGAAATAAGACGAAGGTTCAAGATTCGATTTCACTAGTTCTTATATAGGTACAAGTCACTACGTATCATAAAACAACGTCCTCCGCCGCGTATTTCTTTCTGTTCGCGATAAACTCAAAAAGTACTGCACCGATTTTCATGCTGTTTTCTCCAATGGATAGAGTGGTTTTTGCGGAAGGTTTTCTATACTAATATTATAAAGAGGTAAAATTGTTTGTAAGTTTGTATGTAGGGGGTAATCTCAGGAACTACTGGTCCGATTTGAAAAATTGTTTCACTGGTAGAAAGCTACATTATCCGTGAGTGCTATAGGCTATAAATTATAAAGATATCATGCATATTAGTCGAACTATTTCAATTTTTGTCTATCCAGGCGGAAAAAAATAGCTCTTACAACAGAGTTATTTGCGTGCGCTGCCTTAACAGTTGTATATAATTGAAAACAATGTATGGCAACCTGGTCTGCCTATAATAGTTCTACAAAAAAGTCCGCGGCACCATATTTCTATCTTTTATATTTTAGCAGATATAGTAGCTTTTATGTGTTAAAAAAAGTATTTTTCGACGTACTTATCTTTGGACGATTTTTTAAACAACAAAATATTAAACCTTATCGAAAAAAATGATATTTTGATCACAAGAACATCATAGAGATACGATTTGCCCAAAACAGTATGTCAATTGGTTGAATAGTTTCGAAGATAATATAAAATTACTAAATCGCAAAACGCCGCCCGCGCCCTCCATTCACGAACCGCATTAGAACATGCTTTGTACGGACGACGTTTTATCCATTACCCATAGACGGCGTTGTGCAATTACGTCATTTTTCTGAATCGTGGTGTTAAGATTTTCCGCGGATGATCGATGACCCTCTCCAGTTATTATTTAACTTTTGTCGTTTGGTAGGTAAGTTGTACGTAGTTGATTGAATGTTGCTGGTTTTTAAAATTGTTTTGGTTGCTCGGTTTCTCAAAACACAATTACAATATTACTTCGTTCTCATTCTTCGAGTTCGAAGCTGTGATATTTCTGTTTTTGGGATATCGGACAGTTTCAGTGTTGTTTATCATGCCTTAAAGGATATCACAACTTTCCCGTCAGACATCCCCGACATGAGACAAGATCAGCTCGAGTACGCCGTACGGAAGAGCCCCTCGAGGAATCGAGAAAATATTTCGCAAGCACTCGCTGGGAAATCTAGCTCCAAGCGTTCACAGCGGCTTGCTAACCAAAGCTGGAGAACATCGCAGTCCGTGCTCGGGAATCTAGCGCTGAACGTGCACAGCGTCTCAGTGATTTAAAGCAGCATGGCTCTGCAACAAGGGACAGAGAGTCTAACGCTGAGCGCTCGCAGCGGCTCGCTAGCCTTGCTACATACATATTATTATGCAATAAAAACAAAACCCTCCTTTTGGCCGTCAGGAAATAAATCATAGCAGTCAGTACTAACCGAACCACACTCATAATTTCATCACAAGTTAAAATGTTTACCGCCCAACGAAGTGGGCACGGGTCAGCTAGTAGTATATAATTTGCCAAGCGGGCGAAGCCGCGGACATCAGGTAGTTTCCTTATATTTGGCTTTACTTATCATTTTTATGTTGTACTAACGCAAGATATAGTCTCTATATCTTAATCTTCTAAACTTTTGATTTGCTGGTAAAATTACCTAGCTGGATGCCGAATTAGAACCTTTTTCTCACAATTGATAGGCATACGTTTGACCACTATCCCACCTGATAGTAAGCGATGATGCGGTCTAAGATGGAGCACGCTTGCCCAGAAGTAACCTATTCACTCTTGAATCTATAAGGAAACAGACTCCGGCAGGGAATTCCACTCCTTGGCAATACGCACAATGAATTTGTCCTCAAACCGTTTTGAGATGGATGGAATGTCCACCATGTACAGGTGGCACACCGCCGTACGTCTTGTGGTCCGATGATAGTACGACGGGTTTGGCGGAATCAAATAATATGCAATTCTGTCGCACATTTCCCAAAATGCAACCGACAGTAAAGCGACTCGGAATCGATGCTCAAGCCTTTGGAGCTTCGATTCGACGAGCCTATAATTGCCGATGATCCTCTTGCCTCGTTTCTAAATTGACTCAAGGGCATCAAGCTGGTATCTGGCAGATCTTTCCCAAAGGTGAGAGCAGGACTCCATATACGATCGAACTTGCACGTGATAGAGTTTGAACAGCTGGTCCAGCGTGAAGTACCGTCTCACTTTTGCTAATATCCTCAACATTTTGGCAGCCACTTGAACCCTTGCCTCTATGATAGGACCGAAATTGAAAGTTGATGATAGCGTAACACCAAGAAGCTCAAGCCCCTTGGTTATCGGCATGGCTACATCTCGGAATGATGGACCTGGTTGGAATTGGCTCCTTTTAGCGGAAAAAAGACACGCTTGGGTCTTAGCAGCATTGAAATGGACCAGATTTGCTTTGCCCCATTCAGAGACAGCCTGTGAGGACAAGTTCGAGCGCTCAACCGTAGCTTCCCGGAGAGACCGGATCTGCGACCCACCAGCTCGGACTTTCCTTCAGCTCGGTTTTTGATCAATAAGTCAGTGAGTCAATCAGTCATAAATATACCGGTTTTTAAACGTTAATATTTCACAACTGTTTGAGTCACATCTATGATAAAAAAAAATCTAGACATGCCGTCGGTTAAATAAGTTTTGAGTTGTGAAGGGGTCAAAAGCTCGAAATGGTTTGTGTAATAGTCGACTGCTACTGCGTCGCCAGTTTCTTTTTCTTTGAAATTTGGCTGAACACGCTGTGTGCAAGCCTGTGTTCCACGAATAGTAAGAAGATTGTATGCCTGCCTTTAGTTAGAAACTAGTCATTCCGTTTCTCCAGTCATGGTTAAATGCTATGCAATAGGAGGTTAGCTACTAGCCATGAACAACTGAACATATACTTTATTGTACACTCCATAACAAGTCAGAACCCGAGCTGGACTCTCACACGAAAGGTTCCGTAGCATAAACCGAAAAAAACACGTTTTTGTCTTAAATTTTTAATTGAATTATTTTTTATGATTTGTTGTTGGCAGCAATAAAAATACACACTGTGTGAAAATTTCAACTGTCTACCTATTACGGTTTATGAGATTCGCCCACTGACTAGACGAACGGACGGACTGACAGCAGAGACTTAGTAATTGGGTTCTTGGGTTCCCATTTGGTACGGAACCCTAAAAAAGCTAGGCAGATGATGTTTAGGTGAAATTAGCTAGAAAAAAACATATACATAAATAGAATCAATGCATTCAGTTTGATAAAAGTTTGAGACAGAAATTAAAGATGATTACTGAATTACCTACATTATAGCAAAACAAATTTTGTGTTTGTTTTGCAAATATCTAAAAAAATGGGGGGATAGGCAGAAGCTGTACATAATTACTACCTTTGCTTCACCTGTCCGTCCTTTTGTAAGGTAATTTTCTAGTCAATCATTAATTATCGCTAATAGAACACATATTCACACTTTTTGACAAAAAGACATTTTGACGACAATCAAAAGCCTAAGTTCTTTTGCATAATATCCACCAACTTAGTCACCATCATAGCTAATGGGCAAATCCTTCCGAGTAACTTTTTTTTTGTTTTTATTTGAGATGGGTTTGCTCTTGATTCTAGTCTAGGTTAAAGATGACATGATAAAGTCTACGATGGAGCGAGCTTACCCAGAAGTAGGTAGCCTGTTTATTCTAACTTTGAAAAGATAAGGGTTGTAAGCGTTCGGAAACACAGACGCATGCAGAGAGTTCCACTCCTTTGCTGTACGCATTATAAAAGACGTTTGGAAACGCTTAGTGAGAATTAGTGGAATAGCGACAGGGTAGGGATGGTAAGTTGCAGTGCGTCTACATTTCCGATGGTAGAAGGGGCCGGTGGGATGAGGTCGTGGAGTTCTTGGGCACACTCCGAAGTACAATCTGTAGAAGACCGACAAACAGGCAACCTTGCGGCGATGAGCGATGTGCAGCTTGGCATCCACCAGTTTTATGTCGCCAATGAGCCTCTTAGCTCTGCGTTTCACCGAGTCAAGCGCAACAAGCTGGTACTTAGCTGAGCCATCCTAAGGTGGCTGCAATACTCCATGCAGGATCGGACTTGTGTTTTATATAGAGTGAAAAGCTGTTCAGGCTTGAAATTATCGCTTCACCCTATTCAGGATGTCCAGCTTTTTGGCCGCTGTTTGAGCTTTTCACTCAATGGTGGCGCCGAAGTTGAGACTGGATTTCAGTTCCATGCCTTGTTTGGGTCACAGAAATCCATACTGAATTTCAACAAAATCGTCCAATGGATCCGGAAAAAAAAACTTGCTGTGACAGACGGACAGACGGACACCCGAGTGATCCTATAAGGTTTCCGTTTTTCACAAATGTTCGGAAACCCAAAAACAGTAACTAGAAAACAATTTTGTCCTCAAAATTAATAGAAAAGGCATAGGCATTACTTTATATCCTCCTACACAAAAAGTTTTAACAACTTTTATCTTAAATAAGTAGCAGCACTTTATTCATTCTTGAATAGACGACTGACGGCTCTAGCAATATTTAAGGCGCTTTTCTCTTTACGTGTTATGGATAGTAAATACACCTATGTGGCTGGTGTGGCCCAGTTGTAATTTTGTCCCAGAAGTTATTTTGATGGTTTCTCAAAAAAGATGTTTTTACAAAAAGGGTAATTGAAAACACTATTTTGTTTTCCAACTTAATAGAACAGGCCTGCACCGCGTATTACGATACTCCTCCTCATAAAGTTTTAGATTTTTTATCTAAATATAAACAGAAGTAGCACTTTATCTGTTCTTGAATAGACGACTGACTGCTCTAGCAATATTTAAGGCGCTTTTCTCCATTCGTCTTAAAGATAATAATATGTACATCTATGTACAGTCGCCAACACATCTACTATCCAAAACTGTCAAAATACCCAATCAACCTTGAACATAATGCTTCAGAGATAAAGTTGAAAGTCGATTAAAGAAATTTGTCAGATTGTTGTAGCTTGATGTGCTGGCATCTGTACCAGCCAAGTCCATTAGTTTCACTGCTTTGCCCTAGCTAAGGCCTGTTCTCATAGACTCGAGAAGTAATCGCTGTGTAAAGCCGGCCGGCCTTACATCGCTGAAGAATAGGTCTGTGGCTCTGTCTTGCATACGAGTCCCAGTATAGGGGACCTGCCCGTTACAGCAAAGCGAGTCAGCGCCGGGCGGAGGAACTGAGAAAGGAGATGTTTCAAAATGGGCCAGGTCTATGTACACTACCACAAAAAATAGAAAAAAATCCGTAGAATTCGCGAAAAATACACATAATTCATTTGAATGTTTACTATTTTGGTAGTTAATTGATGTTTATAAGTTACTTTTATCGATGTTCAACATGGCGTCGCACCGATTTATACCATAGATCATAGAAAGATAACTGTCGGCTGTCACAACAATATCACTGCAGTCATAATCGTCTCGGATATGTCAGAAGTAAATGTCAAACGTCATTAATCAATCAAAATGACAGCTTATCGCCATTACGGGTTTTTGTTGTGTGTTGCAATTTCAAGTGTTATTTCTTGTTCTTTTGCTGGTAAAGAACAAGAAATAACACTTGAAATTGACAACACTATTTTAAAGAAATTGAACAGTTGTGAACTGTTTTAAATGTATTTCCCTATTTTTTTGTATAGTGTACATGGACCTGGCCCAGGCTCCATACATTTTGGAACATCTCTTTTAACCAATGGAATTGCATAAAATCTCCGCACCACATGAGTCACTATCATTTTGATTGACATAATTTGTTAAAAATATCATAAAAAATAACAATTTACGATATTATCTACCAACGGTGTTTTAGGTTATTTCATAAGTGGACTACCAAAAATATTATACAGTTGCAAGTGTCTCCTGAAAAATTTGTTCATATGGAGTATGACTATGTTGAGGTCGGCTTCCATTCAAACAAGATTCAGTTGAATACCAATATTTAACGTGGAACAGCTACCTACCAGACCTCCACATCCCATTAACTGGGTAACACGGTACTCCTTGGCTAGACTGGTGTCAGATTTTCTGGCTTCTGGCTATCCGTAATGATTGCCAAAGATCTCCAAATGACAGCCGGGACTAACAGAGGAAGCTCGATATGTTAAGATGGTCATCCATCCACAGACCAACCTTGGCAATCGTTGCTTAACCTTAAAGATCGACCCGTGCGGCTATTATTATCTGCTTAGTAACCTACTTATATTTAATCAACTGATCAATGTTTTCGAAATGTTTGTGTCAAGCTTTTGGATAAAATTTACCTGCCGAGCCCTTTCGCAACTATGTACATTGGGGTTTGCTTCCTGTCTAACTGGATGCAGTTGATAAGTTTCAGGGTACCCCTTGGCAAGACTGGTGTCAGGTTTTCTGGCTGTCAATACGTAACGACTGTCAAAGCCCTACAAATTACAGCAGGAATCAAGAATTAACGTGCTTTCTGAGACATGAAGGAGCTGCGAATTTTTAGTTAATGCCTAGAAATAGATATTATATTATGATAAAATAAACAGGTTCCCACGAGAAATAGCACACAATAAAGTAGGTATAGGTACGAAAAGTAAAATCTTAAAAGACACGGTCATTCCTTAAATATTGTTTGAAAAAACCTGCCAAGTGCGAGTTGGACTCGCACACGAAGGGTTCCGTACCATAAGCCTTATTTTTTGTTATTTTTTGTTATAACGCGAACGGTCATAGAAATACACAGTCTACGAAAATTTCAACTATTTACCTATTACGGTTCTTGAGATACAACCTGCTTACAGACAGACGGACGGACGGACAGCGGAGGCTTAGTAATATGGTTCCGTTGGTTACCCTTTGGATACGGAACCCTAAAAACTATTATAAGCCTACCGTGACTCAAACACTGATTTGCTTCAATAAGTTAACACGTAATCATCATCAGTATCAAGACATTGTAAATCATAATTATCATTTTTTTTTTTGTTTCATATCTATAATTCTTTAAAAATAAAGTTCTTAGCAACACACATAAGTATTTTTTTTTTAATGTTAAACTAGTAAAAACCCTTTTAAAACAAATAAACATTTTAACAATGGATGTATGATAATGAACTAAGAACAATAGCGTTAATTAAATTAAAATACTCCATGAAAAAAAAAAAAAAAAAACTGGGAAAAATTGTGACGAAAGACACAAAAGTTAGTCGTATACAGATGACTCATAATTAACTAGCACTTCGTCCGCGACTTCGTTCGCGCGGGTTTAGTTGGTACTCCATGAACTTCATCTCCCCTCTACCCTTTTAATATATATAATAACGTGTAAATTACTTACATAGGGCAGTTCGCTCAAATTTTTCATACTTACTATGTTTTTATACCCGTATATATATAACTTTTAAACGAAAGGCCTGATTTGAATAATTCAAAGTTTAATTTAGATGCTAAATTATCAAGTAATGTTAATGAAAAAGGAAGCAAAATCACCACTATTCCATTCCACTCGGGTTTTTATTGAATAATTTGACCAAAAAGCGGTGACGGAGCGGTGAAAACTCCGATATCTCGAAAAAAATATCAGCTGTTTCATACAAAATGCAGTATTTAGCCAATGAAAATGTATGAAACAGCTGATATTTTTTCGAGATTTCGGAGTTTTACCAAAACAAAAGTTGCTTATAATCATGTGTACTTTCACTGCCTAAGAGGTTTCGGGTATTTTTTCAATTTCCCTGTATACTACTAGCTGACCCGTGCAACGTCGTCTGCGTAACATTTTTAATTACTGTTCTGCTCCTATTGGTCTTGGCGTGATGATATATAGCCTATAGCCTTTCTCAATAAATGGGCTATCTAAGCAAATTCAAATCGGACCAGTAGTTCCTGAGATTAGCGCGTTCAACCAAACAAACAATCAAACAAACAAACAAACTCTTCTGCTTTATAATAGTAGTATAGATTAGTGACTATACTTTATTCATTTCTTATTTATTTTTAGACTTTTGGGAAATAATTTCTTCAGGTTTGTTTTTAATTCGCATATTGCACTGATACTTATTTTACATAATTTGCTTACTTCATATACAATCTTACACTCTTAATACAATCTTATTACTAAATACAATCTGACATTACTAGATACAATCTTACATCACTGAATACTCTCTAACATTACCAAATACACTCTAAATTACTAACTACAATCTACCATTACTAATACATTCTTACGTTACTACATTCTTATTTACTTACGACTATCTTACGTTAGGTACATACACTCTTAACTTACTAACTCAAGTACATTCGTTTCCTTAGCCTACTGCTTATTCTATTAATTACAATTTATATCTCTTATGTCCTACGCTTCAGTGTTTATATATACAATATAAAAGAAACATAGTTTAATTATCTAGTTTTATTTCTTTTTATAACTTTTTCAGCTATATCCTCACAGAAGGCTATTAGTTTACTTCTGCTTCTCCCAGACATTACTTCCTCTAACGTTTCTCTTGTCAGTTTCTTACCTATATCCTGCTCTAGATTGTATCTCTCTATTTCATGCACTGGGCAATCCAGAACGATATGTGGGACCGACTCCGCTACATCGGGGTCACAGATGCACAATGGGTTCTCCTTACACTTAAAGCGGTTCAAGTATTCTGAGAACCCACCGTGCCCCGTTAGGACTTGCGTTAGCACTCCTGTTGGCCTCACTCGTCTCACTATACGGTAGGCGGCCACAGCGTCCGGAAAGAACATTTTCGCCACGGAGGCGGTCTCGCCCGACACATATCTCCGGTTCCACTCATCAAGCTAATTTGGCGCTTGATGTATGAAACTGGACACAGCTCGTAGTCCGGCCTCCTCCGGGACGTCAATGCTGCCTCCTTCGCCAGTTCGTCTGCGCGCTCGTTCCCCGGCAGACCCGCGTGAGCTTTGACCCAGAACAAAGACACAGCTTTGCTCTGGTTCAGTGCCTGAGCCAAGTTCGCTCGTGTGCCGACCGCCAGGGGGTGAAGAGAGCGTCAGTGTCAGTGTCTGCAATGCTGACATTGAGTCACTGTACAAGCCATAGCTTGACTCTTTACGCTGGAGGATCACGTCCGTTGCCTTACAAATGTCCAGAAGTTCCGCCTGGTAGACAGTGCAGTACGCGGCAAGGCTAAGCTTGAAGTTCTGGATTTCACCTTCATCATCCCACAGGGATAATGTGGCTCCAACCTTCCCTTCAATCTTGCTGCCGTCAGTGATTATTCGCACTGCCTGCACGTTGTTACTGTCCACAAGCTGTTGGTCTTCCAGGCACATGAACTCCAAAGCCATTTGCTTGGCAGGGTGAGATGTCTCTGCAAATCTCACCATACCCTCAATCTCCCGGTCTCCTGGCACAAACTGGGACGACCCTCTCCGTGCCTCATACAAGGCGGCTGCCTCTTGTATGCGCAGGTCCAGAGACAGTATCCCAGCCAGCACCAGTGCCGAGTTGAGTGACACGCTACGGTAAGATTTGCAGAGCTTCTGGACGAATCCTCGTTGGTCAGAACCTAGCCTCCTCCGTATGCCCAGCTTTTTCGTGGCGGGCACCCAGGCACTCGCCGCGTACGTAGCTATTGGCTCGACCGTAGCAGTGTAAATGACGTGTATTACGTCCCTATTTAAGCCCCAGCTGACTTTTGCCGCACGTGACAATTGTTTGAAGACTTCAGTCACCTTCTTGCAGACGTTTCTGGTGTGCTCGCTAAATGTAAGCTTGTGGTCTATGGTAAGTCCTAACAGCTTGATGCTCCTTACCATACTGATGCCTATCCCGGCCATACTCAAAACTGGAGTGTCATACTTAAGTTTGTTAGTGATAAGCATGGCACAGGTTTTATGAGGTGCAAACCTTAGCTTATTTCTGACTCCCCAGTTCTGAATATGGTCGAGAGCTGCATTAGTGGAACTGGAGATTTCAAGCGCTGTATCCCCATCCACGATAAACACTATGTCGTCGGCGAACGCCTGCACGAAGTACCCCTTCTTCTCCATATCATGCAGCAGCGGGTCCAGCAGGAGATTCCACAAAATGGGACCACCGATTGACCCCTGTACACAGCCCTTGTTTGTTTCTCTCACGCACTCTTCAAAGGGGCTATGTTTGGGTAGGCGACCAGTCTTGCTGGGTGCAGCTGCAGCATTTTAAATGAAGCTACCCAGTGTGGCGTAGCTAGACGCAAAGGGGCTCTAGGTTACAAAACATAATTTTGGATGGATAAGGGATGTTTGTTATTTAATCACGCCAGAACGGCTGAACAGATAGCACATTGGCTACTTTTTGCCACGGCGGGAATATGTTCGCTTGGGATAATTTTCGTCATTCACGCATGACATGCCGCTATCAGAAGCTAGTATCACTAGAATTCATTCTTTTGGACCTCTCATTACTAAGAATTTGGGGTTGCGGAGAGTTTTTATGACTTTTTGCTTCCGCAAGTCGAGACGTCTTTAGTCTGTGGGCCCCGTATTATTGAAACGACTGATATGGCTTTAGCTACGCCCCTGGAGCTACCGCACCTTGCCGACCTTCACAACCCAGTCACTGGGTGTCGAGTAAAGTTGTTAAGTAGTGAATGTCTTGACGAAATAAGTCCATTTATACAACTGTCAATACATGAAAACGACACCCCTTTTTTCATTCAGATCACCCTTTTTTTTTTTGACCTCTGCCTATCCGTAATACTTTTCGACCTATATAACTCATTTTAAGTAATTTCAATAGACATTCATTTATAGGCCTTCCCTAAGTATCTTTAAATTTTCTTGGGTGGCCTTCACATCGAGTAGATGACACTAACCGCCTCCGTGGTCTAGTGGTTATGTCGCAGTAAGATAAATAAAGTCGTAATATAGTTATATCCCCAGGGATATAATTATATACCGTAACATAGTTATACGAAACCGATTCTTTACTATCTCACTAGGAAAATAGTTATAAAACCGTCGAAGTTTAGTGATATACTTATAATACTAGATTAAGTTCAGTGTTATAAATATATTAGGGTTTGTCTCAAAAAAGTCATATTGTATCATATTGTCATCATATTGTAGTATATTAAAGCTTATTTATTCTCAACATTATTGAAAAATTTTCAAAAGTTTGCCACTTGTTTGAGACAGACCCATTACTTGATTAAGCTTAGTGAAATAGAAATCTACCATAATATATATAATTAAATAAAACAAAATTTTATTGCTTTTATCTTTATTAATAAATCAACTTTATGTATCCTGCAGTTACAATACTTTGTGATATTAACACGTATTAAAGTAATTATAATTAAAACGATCTTTTTTTTTTGGAATTTAAACATTAACAAATCAATTAAAACTATTCAAACATTAAAAATATTTGAAAGCCAAACAGTTTTGAGATATTTTTATTTCTTATCAACAAGTTGAGATCTTGGTTTCTTTAAAAGTATTTTTTAATTTTGGTTCAGACAAGAAGAGGAATCATGACATCTAGAATTACATAGCACTGAATGCTTCTTACAGGCACATCTTTTAGTAGAACACTGTATATTCGATTTTTTACAGGAACATTTTAAATAACCTTGGCCACCAAGCACTGCACCGCACACTCCGAACGCTATTTCACTAAACTTAATCTAGTAATATAAGTATATCACTAAACTTCGACGGTTTTATAACTATATTCCTAGTGAGATAGTAAAGAATCGCTTTCGTATAACTATGTTACGGTATATAATTATATCCCTGATGATATAACTATATTACGGCTTTATCTATCTCACTGCGACAGTTATACCACCTGATTCAGACCCAGTGGTCCCGGGTTCGATTCCCAGCGGAGGCAAATTTTATGCTCGGTTTGGTTGGTGCTAGGACTTGTTCTAAGTCCGCCTGGCAAGCTACCACCATCATGTCTAAGTCTGTCGCCATAACAACCATGTTAATAGCATTGTTGTGTTCCGGCAGTTAGAGGTATGATAGCCAGTTCCTCGGTGTAAGAGGATTCCGGGTGAAACTCGCTTCCATCTTCGGCCTAATCATCACTTTACATCAGGTGAGATTTGGGCCAAGAGTTTCCCCATTTTGTATTAAAAAAAAATGTCATTTACATTTTTCAGACATGCCAGATAGATTTCTTGTATCTCCGGCAGTTATCTTTCCAGTTGTTCCTTAGTTACTAAGTCTTCATTTCATAACGTCATGAGTCATCTGTATTCGAGTTTAAGTTATGACGTTAAATAAACCCGGATATAAATGACACATATCTTCTTATTATATAAAAATGAATCGCTAAATGTGTTGGTAAGCGCATAACTCAACAACGCCTGGACCAATTTGGCCAATTCTTTTTTTGTTGCTTTTGTTTTTATCAGGAGAAGGTTTTTATGTAAAAAAAGTTGCCAGTTGACGGGAGCGAAGCCGCGGGGGACAGCTAGTCTACAATAATAATGACATGTATTAACATTGAATATGAATAACAATGCATAATAGTGCTATCACAAAGGTTAATTAAATTTACACTGAGCTTAACACATACATACCTATGAATAATCTAATATTTTGTTACATACTTCCTACCGAAATCATTGTCTGAAACAGAATACGCTTTTTAGGGTTTCACAGAGCTCCATGGAAAACCAATGAGAGTGTCAGTGAATAGCTAACATATTCATCATAACATTTCAGTCGACATACATAGGCCTCTACCAGGAGTCGCTACATCAACCATTCTTGTGCATGTTGCATCCAGTAGATTCCGGCGGCCTTCACCAGTTCATCGGTTGCTTGGGGGAGGCTGTCCATTGTCCAACGCTGGGTCTTGCAGTACGCAGTCGCAATGGGCCATAAAGAAAAGGGTTAAGTTAGAAAATCTTCAATAATTATCTTCAAGAGTACCTGACCTACCTATATAAAATAAATACTAGATGATCAACTAATGTTTTAATGTGCTTAAATGAACTAATAAGTTCAAGCATTTTATTTTAAATAAATAAAATGCGTAATTTTTTCAGTATTTTTGTAAATGTAGATTGGTTACAGTTGTGCCGTTTTCACGCAATTTAGTACTTCATGTTGCTTACGCGAGCTTGCAATACTGCTGTTGTTGATTTGAAATACTTTCTACTAGGATTTTGAGGCGATAATGCCATTCCTCTATTAGAGTTCTCTAATTCCACGCAGCGTGATTGGCGGCGGATTCCGCTGACGCACACGTCGTCCTGGTTCGTCCCATGCATGATCAATGGGGTTTAAGTCGGGGCTGCGTACCGGCTACTCCATGTGCGTAAGACCGACTTCATAAAGATAGTCAAAAACACTATCTGAGCTGTATACGGGCGGGTATTACCTTGCAAAAAGACGGCATTCTCGTCCATGTCCACTAAAAATGAATCAACGTAGTCATTCAGAATTTCAGTGACAAATCTTTCTGCAGTTAAAGTTCCATTTTCTATCACCACTAGCTCAGTGCGGCTTTAAGAAGAAATTCCAGCCCACACGTGAACAGAACATACGCCGTATGGTACTATTTGTTCTATACAGGCTTGGTTATAGCGCTCTCCCGCTCTCTAAACAGAATCTAGACTCGTCCGAAATCATAACTCTTCAAAGTCCAAGGGCGTCTTTTTGAGAATTTTTACGATGACTGTTAAAATTGATGAAAAGAAACCGATTCATGCTAAAATAAAACATGTTTACTTTCAATTGAGGGTTAGTTCATTAACACTTTTTACATTTTAAAAGGATGGTTAATTACTTCCCATCATTATGGAGTTTATTTTATTGCAATAGATCATTCAGTTGAAAAGTTACACAGTTTCTTTTGCACTGAGGTCGCAGTAGTAAACAAACTTTTTAAAAAATCGTAAAAAAATTAAAAGAAAACATTTTGAATTTTTTCTAATACGTTTTCCGCCGATAAAATTTGGTATGGTTTCCCTCAATTTCGTATGTGCGTGCACACTTCGTATTTATTTTATTCTGTTATTTAGTATTTGTTGTTCACGAGAAACAGCCTGGTGACAGGCGGACGGTCACAGTCTTAGTAATAGGGTCCCGTTTTACCCTTTGGGTACGGTACCCTAAAAACCATTCAGTTGAAACCCTTTGCACGCAAGTATACGCCTGGGTGCTCCTAGCGGTGCTCCAAAGAGGCCAGATGGGATTACCATAATGCCTTGGAAGGTGAGTAAGCTTTTGGTGTAGGATACAACATGTGCCAACTGCCCATCTTCTATAGTAAGCCAGGCTTTGCTGAGGCAGCTGCTGCTGGTGCAAAAAATGTAACAAGCGAATTTTGATCTATATATTTGAGTCGTTTGGGGTTGAAACTTTGTCGTGGAATTTGTTCGAAAGAGTCACCGCGGCCCTGGAACGCAAAGGCATTAGGAGGAACGCGTATGGGTTTTAGTCAATATGAGTCTGACATTCCCTCCTGCTTTACCATTATGGAAGCTTATCCATAAAAAAATATATAAAAAAGGGGTTAAAACATTAGACCCGAATAGTTATCAACGCTTTCGAGTTTTTTGTATATCCTCTTATTTATATTATATCATCCGAAATATTTGATTCTTTATTTAATCTAGTTTTTTTCTATAAGCATTACAAATAGTTTTATGAACTTTGGAATGAAAACCATTAAAATGATACGAAATTAAAATGTTTACTTCCCTCTGCAATCATTGACTGAAATAGAAACTTACTTTAAGGTTCACAATGGTTGATGAAATAGCATAATATCCTGTTATTAAATTTTCTTTTCACTGAATATATACCTATATATGACTAAGTAAGCTTTGTTTAATTATTTTGATGTTTAGAATATACTATGTATAATTACTTTTTGGCTGTTATTTTTTTTACGGAACCATTCGTAATAAAATTCGTGTTCATGTTTTATGAACATCCGCATTATTCCGTATTAAAGTATATAAATTGAGTCACTTGCCTTAAGTCAACATTAGATACCTAAGTATCTTACTGAGTAATACATATTTTAACAGTAGCAAAATGTTGCAATTGAACGTCATTTTTGTTGCCAGTGCCATCTTCGCATTCTGCGAATCATCAGCAATTTGTGAGTATTTAAGTGTTAAAAAAAATATAACATAAAAGTTATTTAATTAAAAATAAAATTAATATACAACTTTTTCTAACTGGCGTGTTAGGAAAATTATTTTTCACTCCGTGTAGTCCTTCGGGAAAGAGAAGCACAGAAATATGTGTATTTCTAAAAAGTTGTTTGTTAAACTCGAATTTTTGTTGAGATATCACCGACCACTTAATTTTTTATTTGCTTGTGGTTATTTTAACTACATGTCTCCTTATGATTTTAGGTAAATTATATCCATGTTTCTTCATTCTTGTCAAAAATAGACCTGTACCATTTGCATAATTTTTGTCTGCAATATATTTTTTTTTTGTTTGCCGTGAAGTACTAATTATGTTCCTGATAAAATTCGGATTAGTTTCAATGACCTGTGTAAAAATGACTTAAGTAGAAAGCAAATAATATGAGTGAATGCAAAAGCACGCTAAACCTAAAAAAAAACTCAAATTTCTTCTTAATTTCAGTGGAAAAAATAAACAAGAAATGCTCAGCAAGTGACGAAGAGTGTGTGCGAGGTTTATACAAGGGGTTGATACACGAAATAGCAGACAATGGGGTCCCAGAGGCGGGTGTACCCAAAGTAGATCCAATGGTGATTAAAGATAGTAGTATCGTTCCTCTTGGTATGATAAAAGTAACAATGAAGGACGGAGTAGCTACCGGTTTCAAGAACTGTGAAGCAACTAATTTAAAGTAAGTATTTTGTGATAAGTTTCATTTTTAATTCGAAAAGAATTACACTTTATTATCACACAATCTTTTGCTCTTATCGGCGGAACAAACATAGGTATTATTTTGTTCTTTAATACTTCTTTGCAAATAGCCCTTATAGTATTTTATTTAATAGTCAATTTAATTTTCATGTAGTTTTGTTTTCAATCATTATTGCAATTATTAAATAGATAAGAATATTAAACGTTGATAACGACGTGAAAATGTTTTGTCACTAAATAAAAATATCATTTTTTTAAGGGTTGACTTAGCGGCTCAACGTCATACGATAGATTTCGTTTGCGATCGCATCACCGTCGAAGGCAGCTACAAGGTCGAATCAACTCCAACTCTTTTAGCACTTATTGGTGGAATCGACATCCATGGTGAAGGAAATGGAGGAATTGTTGTTGGTAAGTATTAATGTGATGATTATCTCGGAAATTACAATGTGTTGTCCAAATTCAAAGATATATATTTGAATCAATGTTTTCAGAACAAGTTCAACTGTCTTTCGATTTCGCATTCGAAATTATTAAACTCGATGACGGCGAACTACATTTCAAGATCAAACCTGATGATTCCGTATATACCTTCGAGATTAAAGGAAAAGCTTCGGTCCATGCTGACAATGTGCTTGTTGGAAAACAGGAAATTAGTAAGTTCCAATTGTTTTTATTTTTCTGCCAAAACATATGATATGATTAAATTCTGATTATTCTGCCCAATCTATCGAAATCAAGAAAATCTCCTAGTTGCAATGCCAGCTTTGCTTGGATTGCTTTGATGTCGACCATTTGGTTTTAATCATTATTCATAGTTGTGTCCTATACACCACTGAGCTATGCTTATGTCGTATTTGCGACGTGTTTGTGTCTAAGCAGTATTTGTGTTATCTATCTCGTGGCTAGATAAAAACAGCTACACGGATCAATCTTCACGGCTAATCCACGCTTGCCGAGGTCAGTTTGTGGATTGGTGACCATCTTAGCATATCGAGACACAGTACATCGGAAAGCTCGTTAAGCCGTTGTCTGTCATAGATCTTTGGCAGCCGTTACAGATTGTGTGAAGCCAGGCAACCTGCCAGTTACGGGATTGTGGAGGTCACTTAGGTAGACTCTTCACGTAAAATACTGGTATTCAGCTCAATCCGCTTTGACTGGAAGCCGATTCCTATAGAAAAAACTAGGCAGATTATTTATGACCTTATAGATGAAAATTTGCAAAATTTAAACATAATGTTCTTTTCTTCAGGTGCTGTGCTGGTTAACATCTTTAACGAGAACTGGGAGTTCCTCTCAAATCACTTCGGAAAGACTGTCATTGATAGAATTATGGATTTGTTCATCGAACAAGCTCAAGTAGTCTTAAACAAAGTTCCGTCCAAAGAGTTTATCACTGATGATTTATCTGCTTACGTTAAGAACTAAGATGGAGCGTTATATTTTAAAGCCTAATTTAATGTTTTTTTTTAAACGTTTTCCCACACTAGGAACTTCTCCGTATTGTGTGTGCGCTTACAAAAATACAAAGTGACATATACACAAATAGCCAGATGCGGAACAACTATCTGTGTAGCTCTAAATGAATTAATCATTTGCATACTATTATTCGTTATTCATTTAGTGCATTTGAAGCTATATTAGCTACCAAAGTTGCAGAAAAGATAAAAATGTCATATTAATTATGATATTTCTGTTAATTCATAATTATTATTACATTTTTATTCGTCGTTTAGTAGATAAAACATGTTAATGTTACCTTTTTTATTATTTTTGATGTCATAAATAAAAGTGTTGATTTTGCTTACCTATGTTTTTTTATGTTTTTACCCCGGCTGTAGAAGTATATGGCCCCCCTTCCACTGTCTTTATAACCCAGTGGCAACACAGTGGTAAATGTTAACACCACTTTTTTGATCCAGATATGCATGTGAGTAGTAAATGAATAAATTATGAATTATGGAGGTCAGTAATTTGGCTGTTAGGAAAGAAAGGTAAAAAACCTGTTGCGACAACCTCAAATTAACATAGTACAAGGGCAGGAAGATTAATATGATGAGGTCAGTTTGGGGGAAAAGATTAGATTTAAAATAGACGTTGTTCTGGCTCTTACGTCTGACATATCAAATGAAAAGTGATGGTGATTAATTTAGTGTTTAAAACGAACAGACTGTTTGTTTCAAATAATGTTAGAACTGTTATAATGTTATTTAAGAAAATAATAAAAACTAACCTCCTTATCTTTGACAATACGGAGCCCACAAATTAAAAAAAATACAGATACAAATAAGATCATTAAATAAGTTCTTCACTCATAGATAACAAGTCTATGGTTTTAAAATAACATGTTATAAAAAACATATTTTATTACCAACCGACTAAATAAGAAAAACTAATACAACTTGCATAAATACAATGTCAGAAACTACTCGAAGGCCTTTGACAGCATCGACACTCGTAACAGTGTCTGGCAATTTATACTCGTCCATGGTTTGGTGCCGACTGCAATCGCGCTGACGCGATTAAACATGCGGCGTACCTCAATGATATATAAAAATATAGATACGTTGTCCGCGCTCTAAAATGACAACATGAAATGAAGCCAATTGGCCACATCGCGCTTAGTTACGCACCAACCTCTCGCGCGACACTACGTTTGTTTTGATGTCAATTTGACTATTACTTATCCTGTGACGTAACTGAAGATGTATATTTATCTCCCTCTAGCAACAGGCATCCCGCCGTACGGTGACATATTTTCTTTCCCTTTTTTCATGCGTATTAGTAGCTATCTAGTATTTTCGTGTCTATATATAATACGTCATTGGCGTACCTAGCATGGGTCGACGCTCGTACGCACAAAGTAAATGACGTGAGTCAGAAGAAGAGAGCCTTCAACAGGGCTGCTAAGTTCTGCAAAAAGATGTTGCGGAGGGCTCGGTTAGGCCACATTAGTCGAATAGGGAACAAACTTGCCTCATACTCAGCATTACAACAGATGCGAGTCGAGTATGTCGAACATTCGAATTCATCAGAAGGTCGTAACATAGATTTGGGAAAAATATTTACCATTTCTTCAATGATTAAATGTAAAATAATGGCTGAATAGTTGGCCGGTTACAGAAAAAAAAAGTCTGTCTTAATTTGCTTTTTCGAATTATAGAATTTTGTTCATACTTAATACTTACATAATTTTTACTAACTTAATGAGATTGTCAGATTCAGAAATGGATTTAACGCCTGATTTCATAAGAGAAGAGGCAAAAGCAGTAGTGAAAAACCTTTGACCTAAAATCGTGTGACAATTTTATAGAATGGCGCGCTGACAAAAATTTGAAATCGTTATCAGATAAAAACTTTTTACAAAAAAATACAACCGACTTCCAAATAAAAATAAAAAACACTACAAAGTAAAAAATAACTTTAAATTCGGAAGTCGGTGTTTTTGTTAGTTTTTCGTATTTTGACACCGACTTCCGAAAATAAAGTTATTTTTTACTTTGTAGTGTTTTTTATGTATTGTAAAAGTTTTTTATTTAACACTTTTTAGTGGTACCCACACCTACCAACACCACTGCAAAATCGCAGAAAAGCAAAATACGCAATTTCGATTACTTGGATAACATAAAACCATCATCCAAGTAAATGAATTCCAGCTATTTTGATTTAAAATCCAAAATTCGTAACCGATTTTGATAAAATTTAAATGGGACCAATCTGCAAGTATATCTCTTCAGATAAAACAAGAATCTTTTAAATCGGTTTATAATTGACGGAGGTATGAGGTAACAAACATAAAAAAACATACAATCGAATTGAGAACCTCCTCCTTTTTGGGAAGTCGGTTAAAATTTTATCAAACTATATTGTACCAGCTGACCCGCGCAACTTTGTCTGCGTCACATTTTCCATTATTGCTCCGCTCCTATTTGTCTTAGCGTGATGCTATATATATCCTTCCTATAACCTTCCTCGATAAATGGGCTATCTAAGATTGAAAGAATTTTTCAAATCGGACCAGTAGTTCCTGAGATTAGCGCGTTCAACCAAACAAACTCTTCTGATTTATAATTTTAGTATAGATTCACCTACTAGCACTTTCTGCAACTTCGTTCCTGCGGATATATAATGCAATCTCTATTTTATTCTAGTTATAAAAATAGCCTATGAGAGTCACAAATAACGTAGCTTTTTATTAGTAAAAGAATTTTCAAAATCGGATCAGAAGATACAGAACCCCACAAACCCACAAAGTTTACTTCTTTATATTATTAAGTATATATTTAAGAGATAAATATATCTACTTTTCAAGTATTTTTGATATTGGGAATAAGTAGCGTTTGCAGAAGTAACGATCTAGTAAATATGATTGTTGGTAACATTGAGAAACAAGATGATATAAATTATAAAATGTATTACTATTAAAGTTACGTGGCACTAAAACCAAAGTTGACCGAACCTTCGTTGTTAAAAAGAATTTGTAAATATAATAGAAAACTACCAAATCGCCGCCTCGGGACTCACAGAGTTACTTTCACCCCTGGATAACAATGTACTTCCTATTGTATGTGAAAGGATATACCTACTTTCCGATTGATCCTATAGAAATTTTACAAAAATCGGTTCAGTGGGTTGGTTTTTAAGTCAAAATAGCCAAAAAAAAACCAGGGAATTCCTCTCCTTAACTATTCACACTATGAAAGTGTTTAAAAAACGGTCTTTAAAATTACCGCTTCGCTGGTAATTTTTAATCTAAGTTTTAATCGAATTGATAAAATGCGTAAATTAAAAAAAAAAAAACTTTTTTAAGAAAAAAAATACGATCGACTTTCTTGTGTCACTTCAAAGAAACTGCTGCTGGTCCAGGGTAATTTTGGGCGGGATTGGTACCCGAGCTGAGCGGTATTGGTCAAGAGTAGTATGTAGCGGTAAAATCAAAATTCAGTATCTTTAACTCTGTCTGTCAACATCTCACCGTGTTAAGTTTTCTTCACCTATGTTTTCACAATGAGACGTTTACAGAGTTGCACTACAGGTACCGCACTTCATTTTAAGAGTTGGGGATTTAAAAATAACATTACAAACAAAATAAAACTCAAATTGTACTTCCTACTTAAATCATTGTCTAAAATAGAATAATAACTTTAGGGTTCACATATCTCGATAAGAAACCATTTAAAAATTATAACGAAAATTAAGTAAATGAATCTGTTCCATAAGGTTACAAATACACTAATTGTTTTCCGTCAGGCCAAAAGAAGTAGAATTAAAACTTCCTGACATTTTAATGTAGGTACAGAAAATGCGCGTTGACTCAAAACCAGACGATGACACATAATAGATAGAGACAGAGAAGACTGATTGGTCGACACTTCCCCAGGTTTCTTTCAATAACACTGCTATTCCTGTAACTCACTCTGTGAAGAACTTGGGGATATATATCGACAGCTCTCTTTCCCGGACTAAATAACTTCAGGTAGGTCGTAAACTGTTCGCTCCTTGTGGGCTCCCTGCGACGCTTACGTAATTTTCTTTCCACCACCACCAAATTCGCCATAGCACAATTATTTCTTCTTCTCCCAATCTTGGACTATGCAGGCGCCAGCTATCTTGATCTCACCCAAGTGTAAATCCAGAACCGCTGCTGCCTTAGTACTTCAGACTCACAAGTACCAGGAGACCAGAAAAATGTCAAAGTATTTTTGTTGTGATATTGAGAGCGCTAAAAGATTAAGAAATTACAACTGATCAGAAACAATGTTTCAAAGTATTACCGGACTAGAAATTGTGAACGCCAAAGATTCAATATTACCAGGGGACCAGAAATTTGTTAAAGTTTTATCAGGGCTGGAGTAGATGTAAGAGAATTCACAAGTACCAGACAGAACAAGCTCAGCGGCGGCCACTATGAGTGTTAGAAGACAGAAACGTAGGAGCAGACGGATTATCGACGACCGACATTACGAGCTGCTGAGATACCAGTACAATCACAATACATGTTTAATTTCTCTCTGGAGCGACATCTAAAGTTTACGCAGACGAAATCGCAGGCAGAAGCAAGTTCCAAAATAATTTTACAATAATTGTACCATGTCAACATAATTATAAAAAACACGTTGAAATAAAGAAAGTGACATTATGTCACATGTAGCAAACAATGAACAGATATCAACTGCAATAATTGTGGTGTCCAATTTCTATTTCATATATGCTTCTGGATTCCTATAGATGGCAATTTGTGGAAGAAGATTCATGTTTGTGTGTAATTTGTATTTTTATGAATTTTTTGTTTGTTACACATTGTAATGACTGAATGTTGCAAGTATAATTGTAATTAGCCATTTTATAATCTTCTTTTCATTCAATAGTAACAATAGCTGGAATTCGCCGTTTGTCTTTCAGGTTGTCATAAGGCTGCGTTTCTACCAGAGATGTGGTGCGAGGACGCGTAGCGATGGATGGATTTAAAAAGGTCATACAAGTAACGCGTTTTTTGTTCAGTTTATTATGCGGAACCCTTCGTGTGAGAGTCTGACTCGCACTTCGTCAGTTTTTAATTACTATTTTTTTCTACGGAACCTCTAGCTGCCAATTTTTTACTTCATGATTTATGATCATCCGCATAAAAGTATATAAATTGGTTAACTTGCCGTAAATCAACATTAGATATCTTCGTACCTTACTGAGTAATACAGAAAACGGTAGCAAAATGTTGCAATTGAACGTTATATTGTTAGCCAGTGTCATCTTCGCTTTTTGCGAATCAGCTGCAATTCGTGAGTACATTAGCAATCTCATTATCCAAATTTAAATCATCGGCCTTCTGTTATATACAATAATTAAGTGTTCAGTAACATCCCTATAAAATCAATCTTATTTCATATATCAATCTTTTTTATTTCAGTTAGCAAAATTAGTAAAAAATGCTCAATAAGTGACGACGAATGTGCAAAAGATTTGTACAAGAGTTTATTACAAGAAATAGCAGATAATGGAATACCGGAGCTGGGTGTGCCCAAAATAGATCCATTGATAATAAAAGATACTGATATCGTTGCTTTTGGAATGATAAAACTTACAATGAAGGAAGGAGAAGCTAAAGGTTACAAGGAGTGTTATGCAACCGGTTTCAAGTAAGTCTTTTTGAGGCTTGATATTACATGGAAGTCACTAAAGGCCATTTCACATGCCTTAGTCTACCTACAGTACTGTCATTCCATCAGCGGGTCTAAAAAGGGTTATTTTCAGCTTTATCGCTTTTAAAGAGCTTGTAGCAATGACCTATCTCGTTTTTACTATTAACATAACATACAAACAGACTTATAAATAACTAGACTAATAATAATGAAATTATGTACAAACGGGTATGAAAACAAAATAAATCATTGGGCATAACAAAATAACCCACATCGCTGTCAACGGCAAAAGTGCCCAGAGACTCTTTTACTAAAACAAAGACCAGCCCTCTGCTCAAGTGAACAGGCATGAGTACTTAATAATTTATTCTATTCCATTTATTATTATTTTTGTTTAGGATCGTCACAAATAATATGTGTTCTTCTTTCATATTTTCTTCTTTGTCAGCGATCATCTTAATATTCACCCCTCTTCTAGCCATATTATCTTTCACATATTATTTATTATTGCTATTTGCCTTTTTGGTCGTGTGTTGTATGGGTTAGATCATATATCAATAGTCTAAGTCTATTTTATCTATCAATCTTAATTGTATTATCAAACGTTGACAACGATCTGCAAACATTTTGATGCATAATAATTGTTCTAATCCCTTTAATCATCTACATATTATAATCATTTTCTTTAAGGAGTGACCTAGAAAATCAACGGAATACGATCGACTTCGTTTGCGATCGCTTCTCTCTTGAAGGCAGCTACAAGATAGAGTCAACTCCAACTCTCTTAGCACTTATTGGTGGCATCAACATTCATGGTGAAGGAAATGGAGGGATTGTTGTTGGTAAGTAGATACTAATATTGACATTAAAAAAATGATGTGTAGCACGTTATTTCGATTCTAAACTAGAACTATTAAATAGTGAACTGAGCTGAAATTCAAAGTTGCCTTATTTTTAAATAAGTAAAAAGGATTATGGGGATTTATTGTATAGTAGCTTGTCGCAATTTATGCTAGGTAGATCTTCGAAGTTGTCATTAGGAATTTGATATTGTGGTCAAGATTATAATGCAATAATGCGAAATCGATTTACATCTTTATTTAAAACTAAGTTGTTTCAATGTTTGTTTAATTTCAGAAAAAGTCCATTTGTCTTTCGATTTTGGATTCGAAGTAAAGAAACTTGATGACGGTGAACTACATATCCTTATGAAACCTGATGACTCCACATATAACTTTGACGTTAAAGGAAAAGCCACGGTTCATGCTGACAATATACTTGTTGGAAAACAGGAAATTAGTGAGTACTAGAAGTTAAATAGTAGGTAATTTTATATGAAAACCAGCTGACTTTTTTCTACAAAAGATGTTCTGACAGATAAAAAAATAGCCTACGGCCTATTCTCTGACCAACCAAATATACAGAAAAAATAAACATAAAAATCAGTCAAGCCGTTTTGGAGGATTTCGATAACAAACACTATGACACGAGATTTTTCTGTATTGGTTTGGTCCTTCATTTTTTTTTTTTTTAAATAGAATTATTGTCCCTCTGCTGAGAAAGATCGTTCCCATAAACTTCTGTATCTCCCTCAATTACCCTTGCTGACCAAACCTTCGGCGTCATGTACAACTTTCGATGTCAACGTTCTCATCTACATCATTGTCATGATGAACCTCTCTGTTGCACCAAAATTGTACTCTTTGGGATATTGTATTGTTTAATGTTTTTATTTATACCTACGTTATCTTATTTTCTGCAGGTGCTGTTGCGGTTAACATCTTCAATGAGAACTGGGAGTTCATCACTAAGACTTTGGGAAAGTCTGTTCTTGATAAGGCTATGGCCTTGTTCTTCGAACAGGCTCAAGTATTCTTGAGCAAAATTCCTGCTAAGGAGTTGTTCACCGATGATTTGAATTCTTACGTTAAGAGCTAAAATGGAGCGTAGCTGAAAGACCCGTATTTATTTACAGAGATGTTCAGAGACATCTAAAGTATTGCCCGAATATTCGTTTTATGTTGCAAGATGATTTTTTGTTATTATGAATAGGTATGGATCGTTAAGACGCTGCCAGCGATACTGCAAAATTCCATGCCGACGCCAACATTGTTTTCGAAAAAAAATACAACAGACTTACAAAAAACACTACAAAGTAAAAAATAACTTTAATTTCGGAAGTCGGTGTTTTTGTTTTTCTTCGTATCTTGAGTCGGTTTTATTATTTTTGTAAAAAGTTTTTTATTTTTCACTTTTTAGTGGTAGAAAAGCAAAATACGCAATTTCGGTTACTTGTTGGCATACAACCATCATCCAAGGAGACGATTTTCCAGCTATTTCGATTTAAAATCCAAAGTTCGTAACCGATTTTGATAAAATTTAAATGCTAAAATAAAATTTAAAACTTTCAGATAAAACAAGAATTTTTCAAATCGGTTCATAATTGTCGGAGTTATGAGGTAACAAGCATAATAAAAAAACAATAAATAAAATAAAAAATGCAACCGAATTGAGAACCTCCTCCTTTTTGGTCCAAGACATGTTGCAGGAACTATCTATCGCATCTTGTACTTCCATTGTATATGCGGCATGAGCCGTTTTAAATAAGATTATAATCTGACCGTGAATTTTTTACAGATAAAATAATTTACTTGATTTACATAATAGACTAATTTAGTTCTTAGATACACAAACTTCAAATAATAATCATATTAGACTTAAGTGTAACAAATTAGCTATGAAAGTTGCACATAACAAAAACTATTAATTCCTTTTTAAGTAGGAGAGTACCTATCAATTCCACGCTCTTTGTTAAGTTGTTGATTACTAAATAAAGCATTTTGGTATAATAACATTAAAACCTTTTTCTCTTTGCTTCACATCTTAATATTAAAGTACGAAGGTACTCTAAATCTAATCCTTTCTAATATATATTTTTTTCTGTTATTGAGTAAGTGAGTGAGTGACTGACAGACAACACACAGCCGAAACTACTGGTCGTAGAAAGCTGAAACTTGGCATGTAGGTTCCGTCGGGAGTGAAGTCCCCTTGAATCTCCAAGAAATCTAAGGGAACCTTACCTACTAAGAGTGAACTTCCCGATTTTTTGACGGAAACGGGATAATTATGCGCGTACGAAGTCGCGGGCAAAAACTAATTTTTAGTAAATGGATTGTCTATATTTTTTTTTTTTATTCAAAACGGGGAAACTCTTGACCCAAATCTCACCTGATGGAAAGTGATGATTAGGCCGAAGATGGAAGCGAGTTTCACCCGGAATCCTCTTACACAGAGGAACTGGCTATCATAACTCTCAGTGACGGAACACAACAATGCTGTTAACATTGTTGTTATGGCGACAGACTTAGACATGATGGTAGTAGCTTGCCAGGCGGACTTATAGAAAGTCCTACCACCAACCAAACCGAACAAAAAATTTGCCCCCGCTGGGTATCGAACCCGGCCCGACCTCTGGGTCTGAATCAGGTGGTATAACCACTAGACCACGGAGGCGGTTAGTGTCACCTGTGTCACCTATATTTTATAAATCTTTGTTTTTCTATATTAGGATATATTTATAAAAATGCCCTGCACAAAGGTCGGCCATAGGATTTACACTGAAATTATATTTTCTCTTCAAGATATCTTTTTAAGAACCTATGGGTACTAACCTTCATTTCTATATAGCAGTTCACAATGTATGTCTTTGGAAAAAAATAAGAATATTTTTTTCTAATTTAGTCTGTATACGATCTTAAACAAGGAAATAAAAATAATAGCAGCTCTGACTTTCATAAATAAAAACAATATTGTCACCGTAAATGTTTTAATTTCAAACAAAATTTTTTTAATTATATGGTGTGAGAAAATACTTGGCATTAATTTTGAGGTTTCAGGTTTGACGTCATGCAAGAGTAGGTCGCCAAATTAGGGTCTAGCATAAGGTGATAAGTCTTCAATGATGAAGTGTCTTGCAGGAACGTTGTCGAAGAAGTAACCAGCGAACATAAAGTAGAACTCCATAGCTTTGTCGACGAAGGGCTGACCGAAAGTTGACAGGAAGAAACGCCAGTTTTCATTCAACAAATCTATGACTTGTTTACCTAGACACAAAAGAATCACGTTATTAGTTATTCCAATTTCAAATGCTTGGTTAGTTCACGTCAATAGAATAAGATAGTGATTAGGCTCTAGAATCGGAAATATGAATGTGACTTCTTCTTCACATTTTATTTAAATGGAAAACCAATAAACAAGTTCGAAGAAAAACAGATTTTTTTATATCCTATCTGCTTTATCGACCTTGAAAGTGATACAAGGTCATTATTATCATGATTATGTCAATTACAACAAATAGAAATTGTATTTGATTAGTTTCAGCTCAAACTTTTTTAGATTTGCGTTAATTATAAAGTAGGTGGAAATGCTTGTTTTTAATTTATTCATACATACTTTGTTACGGTTGCGTGATTTCACAAAAAAAAACACAAACCAAAAAAACTGAGAACAGAACAGGATAAAACATTTTTAATCGTGTAAAAGACTAAAACCCATCATCAAAATCATTTGATAGTTATGACGATTTCGATTTAACATCTCAATAACATCAAAATTAGTTCCAATGAGAGTTTTCAGCAAAATTCGTGCCCTCACTTGGCGCCACTTTTGCAAAATGTCCTCCATTTGAAAAACGCAACATAAGACATCAACATTGCGTTGACGTCAGTTTTATTAATGATGGACAACATATATATTTTAACATGTGAGTGGACTTGTGTCATTTCAGAAAACCCTCATTCCATCAAAAAGTTCCCAAACTTAAGATTTGGCAAAACCAACACATGAGTTCTTTGGCAAAAATCAGAATTTAATAAGGTTTATAGGCACTAAAACGTTACCTTATTTATACTTACTGACTTCCTCGTCACCCATATAAAGATTATCAGCAAACATTACAAGTGGGCCTCCAATTTCATACTCGTACTTGATGAGGTCGTAAATACATTTTATGTAGATCTCTCCGTTTTCACGCCTCTGTGCGTAAAACGGAAAGTCGAATTTCAAATGCAGGTTTGCTGAAATTAGATAAGTTTTGTGTTAAGAAATCAATAATATATAGATACATTGACACCGTCCGTCTATCTAGAATTGTCTCAACTACGTTCAGGTCAGCTTCGTGCCTAATCAGATGCAGCTATATTGCAGTTGTTTACGTGATTATGATTACAAAACTGTCCGCGAATTTATTTCAATGATTAAGGCGAGGTTGCAGTCCTGTGTGTTCTGACGAACAACAGCGACTGTCCGGCGAGCGAAATTATGCCTAAATTTTGATTGTTTTTTCTTCTTGGCGAAAACTGATAAAGAAATAAAACAATATGTTTCAACATTTACTTCAAAATAAAAAGCTCTATCTATTGATGTAACTTTTATATATATTCGTGATAAAATCTCTTAGCAGTACACGTTTAAAATTGTAATTTAATGTCATGTTTGATTAAAAAAAGTATCGAGCCAATCATTCTAAATCGCGTTTCTATCTTTACGATTTACTTGAGGGTATGTTCAATTTTTATATAATGATTTTTATTTATTAAAAAAACTCATAATTAATTAGATTTTCAGACTTTCAAAAATCTTAAAAAGTACTGCAACCCCGCCCTAATTGACAATTATAACATCGTATCTCAGTGAAAACGAAGTTAAAGTGGCAGTATATCAGCAGTTCAAAACGCAAAATGTTAATTTTTTTTTTTTAAATCTTTATGCACAAGACGCTGTACAAAGCCGAACTGAATGACATTTATCTATACTTCTATACTAATATTATAAAGCAGAAGAGTTTGTTTGTTTGTTTGGTTCGCGTTTGTTTCGAACACGCTAATCTCAGGAACTACTGGTCCGATTTGAAAAATTCTAGGCTATATATCATCACGCTAAGACAAATAGGAGCCGAGCAATAATGGAAAATGTGACGCAGACGAAGTTGCGCGGGTCAGCTAGTATTAAATAATTTGAGGTCAACCTGAACAAATCTTTCTAAAAGACGAAAAAAATTTTGTCACTTTTCCTACTGCCTGGGTGTTTTTTCCCCAATATCCTATACAGCAAAATATTAATACTCACCAATTTTCACTTTCCCGTTTCCATCACCGTGGATAGTATTGCCTCCTAAAAAGGATGCGATTAATGGACTGGAGGCATCAACTGTGTAATGTCCTTTGATTGTAAGATCACATGTGTTCTCTTGGTGGCCTCTTTCTTCTTTGATGTTTATGCTGAAAATAAGGGTAAAACCGTAAGTATGTTCAATTTCAGATAAAATCACTGAGCTTGTTGCGGAATTTTTTCGAAGGATGCACCGCGGCCCTGGAACGCAAGACATCAAAAGGAAAACGGATGGTATGTGTGACACTCCCTTCTGCTACACACAGAGCTGGAGAAGTGATTTGATGATTTTTCATCCCTAAAAAATTCTGAGTCTCTTCTAGGTACATTATTTATTTTTTCTAGACAATTATATTGTTACTAGCAGACCGGTCAAACGTTGTTTTCCAAAAGACAATAGCCTTCGATCTATTCTCAGACATACGGAATGTATACAAAAAAAAACATCAAATTTGGTTTAGCCATTTCGATAACAGACACTGTGACATATTTATATTTCAATGACTACTTTAAAAATGCCTACTTTAATAAAATATTTTGTTGTTGCACTGATCATTAATTTCTTAGACAACTTAAGTCATTGTATTTCTGGGGCCAATTGCCAGAAAACTTGTTTTATAATTACAAAACCAATGCAATTAACAACAGGTCGTTGCAGGTATCAAGTATCTTGACAAAATCAGTGTCAGTGACTACAGTGTAGTAAGTTTGGACGAGAAAAACAAACTCACACTAGCCATTATAGCACGAGTCAAGGGAGCGATTAGGCACACTCCATTTGACCGGTCCTAACAACGTCATGTCTTACTCGATTTTCATAATAGCTATGTTCATGAGCAGAAAAACTGTCATAATTTTATGCTCCAGATATTATTGTTCTCCTTTACTCGTATGCAGTAATTGTTCGGATATTTTTTTATCTCGGAATCGAAATGTTTATATTGATTAGAAGATAATTATGAATTTGCTAATAATGAAAACTAACTTGCTTAGAAAAGCAAAAATCTGGGCTTCCGAATAGGGTGAAGCGATACTTTAACCCAGTAAAAAGTCCGAGCCTGCATGGAGTATTGGCTCAGCTAAATACCAGCTTGCCGAGCTTGACTCAGTGGAACACAGAACTACGAGGCTAATTGGCTTCGTAAAACTTGGTGGGTGATCGTGGCTGCCAAGCTTTATAGCTTGGCTCATCACCGCAAGGTTACCTGCAGTGCGATTTTGTAAACATGTCGAAGTGAACACTTAGGCGACGTGAACTACAAGTGAGCTGCCAACTATACAAACAAGATGGCATGACAGCTTACTTGTCGTTCACTCCACCTAAGTGATCACGGTGAGATGTCAACAGAATCGACGGGCTGATCCACCAGTCACCCACTCTACGACTTCATCCCTCCGATTCTACCATCAAATAACCAGATGCACTGCAAAACACCATCCCTAACTTGTTGTTATTCCACCAATTCGCACTAAGCGTTTCCAAACGTCTTTTAAAAAGCGCACAGCGAAGGAGTGGAACTCTCTGACAGCGTCTATTTCCGAACGCTTACAACCCTTACTTCTTCAAAGTTAGAGTAAACAGGCTCCTTTTAGGTAAGCTCGATCCATCGGAGTCTGTCTGTCTCTATCTTCTCTGACCTAGACTAGAGTCAAGAGCAAACCCATCACATAAAAAAACCTACAATAATAAAAAAAAAAATATTTTATTTTAAATTTAGGACCTACTCCTGCAGAATCCTTACATTACAACGAAAAGTCGTTCATGACAAATAATATTGCTTTGAATTTCCTGCAAACGATTGCTGTTACAAGTAAAATCCATAATTTTTAATAATATTTAATATCAAGCATGTAGCAACATAATTGCTGCACTAGGCAACAAAAAATACTTTTTTTTTTCTCCGAGATTTGTGTTTGTGATTTTTTTGTATTATGGTACAGAAAACTTAGGACAGTAGGTAAATCAAACTTTTCAGTCACGTGCAGATTTTAAGAGATGTCTAATTTTCACAGATTTTCGACACTTTCATCAAGTAATTTGCAATGTTCTACTACGATAGAAACATCACGGACCCAGAGATTTTACCGCAACGCGACCGTGCTAAGATCGCTTGATTACTGAAACTCCAGACTGACGTCTGGGAGGAATGTTTATCCGAATAGCTAGCCTATCAAAAGTAAAAAAAAAAAAAATTGGCAATGTAGTCGGGAAAAATCCATCAAAGTCCGTCACCTCCACCACCAGTCCCATTCCGTCACCAGTTTTTTCCATCCGTTCATGAGCGGCAGGTTAGGACATGGCTGGAGGTGGATAACTGTGTTGCCCAATTTCTCACAGGTCATGGCAACTTTAAGAGTAAAATATTTTCTTTTAGGCTTGTGGCCTCGCATGCAATTTCGTTGCGGGGTCCAAGACCTTTGAATCGTTTCTCCGGGACTCGTTGGGCTTAATTCCCTCGGCGTTTTTCTGGCTGTAGGTGCAGTGGTTGGGAATATGTGGTGGGCTTATCCCCAACAAAAGTATATTAATAATGATGGGATTTTTGTTTGTTTTTCGCACGATAACAACAAATAACAAAATTTAAAATCAATAAACGTGTTTTTGTTTTCGGTTTATGATATGGAACTCTTCGTGGCGAGTAGGACTCGCACATAGCTGATAGTTTTGTCTAAGTGACATCTATACCTACTATATCTATACTAATATTATAAAGCAGAAGAGTTTGTTTGTTTGTTTATTTGGTTAAACGCTCTAATCTCAGGAACTACTGGTCCGATTTGAAAAATTCTTTCAGTGATAGATAGCCCATTTATCGAGGAAGGTTATAGGCTATATATCATCACGCTAAGACAAACTGGAGCGAAGCATTAAAGGAAAATGTGACGCAGACGAAGTTGCGCAGTATTATATAATATTATCAATTAAAATTCAGCCTTTCGCGTACCTGAACTTTTCAAAGATGCAATCCTTGATTCCTTTCGCTACTCCATCTACCATAGTTATGTTGAGTATGTTAAGGACGCTGACAGTGACATTTGTCAGGTGAATGGGGTCCACTGGTGGTATATTTAGATCTGGCATTCCTTTTTTGCCAATTTCCCTGACCACAGATTGATAGAGATCTCGTAGACAAACGAAATCGTCGAGATGACATTTCGGAAGGTTGTCAACTGCAAAAATGATTTATTATGTAAGTGATAAGACATACTTTAGACGACATGAAATAACTTATTTTGTTGCATTTTATCCTTTAATTTTTTTTATTGATCTGTATAATTTTATAACAGACTAGCTACGGTGTTTCATTATTTAGAGCGTTCAGATCAAGTTTCAATTAACTCTCACAACAAACAAAAATGTTCCATTCAAACTTTCCCTTTTCACCTTTTAGAAGTTGAATACACAAAATATTTATTCTTAGACCTTTTACGCATAATACATAGCTCTCTAGGTCCACAGATTTAGCCGGGGCGATGATATGAAAACCTGTATTATTAAATCTCTGCATTTTATGTTTTGTGATTTATTACTGAAATGTACACAATACTGTGTACATTTCAGTAATAAATAGGTATTGTTTTTTTCCAAGATTAGAGCTTTCCTTTACTTAACCTTGTGTTACTTCTACCCGGAATTTAATCCTTACTAACTGTACTATCGGATGGTGGAAAGAAACAAAAAAAAAGAAAAAGAAAAAAAAGGAAAAGGAGAAAAAAAAGGAACAGAAAAAAAAGGAAAAGGAGAAAAAAAAGAAAAGAAAAAAAAAGAAAAAAGTTTGTGTTTTTTTTTTCAAAATCAACCAGTTTGACTTCTGTGTAAGAATAACGATTTTCAAAAATCCTATATCAGTTTTAGTTTTCATCAAAATCGGTCTCAAGACTCCATTTCAGTGTTTTTCGATATTCTGGAAAGTTTCGGATTTGGCCATGAAGGTACACTTTAAAAAATCATTCTATAGGTATGTATTATAAATAGTTACACGCGTCTACCAACCGACCTCGGTAATTTAACTATAACAATTAAGAACAATTACATAGGTAATTCTTAATACAGAATATTCTATTTTATATTACACCAGTAAATCATCCTAAGAGATATAAGTAAATATAAAAAGAGGTGAAAGATAGTTTATGAGAGTGCTGGTCATCGCAACCCTTGAAAATAATATAGAGGGAAAAAAAGCAGTTTATTTTTATGAGGACGAAAAATAACCTAAATTTCATTTTTTCTTTAGTCAAATGTTTAGTATTCCATGTTAAAAAAAACTTAATAAGCACGCACTGTCGCAAACATAGACCGTTTCAAATAAATAAAATTTTGGAAACTCACCAAATGCTGAGTCACAAAAAATGAATACTGTGAACGTAAACAACGCTGCAAAGTTTTTAACGAACATAGTTGTATTTTGACTTCTATGTTTCGGTAATGTATGAACACTGAGGCAAGATTCTATCAAACATTGATAGAGTGAATTGAAAAACAAATTGTTTTAATAGCGTGTTCTACAGTGGGGACCAGATAAAATGCACCGCACACGCGCAGTGCACATACACAATCAGGTTTTTTTATAAACAACTAGCTTTTGCCACCGACTTCGTTCGCATTAGTACAGATTTCGCAAAAAGTAGCCTACAACCAACCCCATCTTTGTACCAATATCAGTAATGTGTGCGTGAAAGCGTTGGAAACAAACTCACTTTCGTATTTATACTAAAAGTTTGTATTGAAGCATAAATCAAGCGACTCTTTATATGTTTTTAAAAGTAATTTTCGATTGCATTGCAGGATAAACTACGAGAAAAGGCTGGTGCTTTACCAAACAGAAGAAATAGCTATTTCTTTTATGTGTTAGATTTCTGCAACTAAATGTATCGACAACTTTTCTAAATTAACTTTGGCCTTTGTAATCTTGTATTGATTTTTGGTGGACGAAATATGAATTTACTATCTATGAATAGCTAATTTTGCCTTCCTGAGTTCGTGGCTAAATAATATCAGCTGCGCAGATCGATTTCAAGGTAAAGCAACTCTTGTCATCTCATCTTGTTGGTCCGTGGATGGGTGATGGGTGATATCTTAACATACCGAGTTTCCTCCGTGCCTCGGAGAGCACGTTAATCCGTTGGTCCCGGCTGTCATTTGTAGAGTCGTTACGGATTGTCAGAAGCCAATAAATCTGACTCCATTCTTGCCTAAAAGTACGGTGTTACCCAGTCATAGATATTTCTATGTACCCAGTTAATGGGTTGTGGAGGTCTAGTAGGCAGCCGCTCCACGTGAAATACTGGTATTCAACTGCATCCGGTTTGGATAGAAGATGACCCTAATATAGTTGGAATAATGCCGTTATTTTAATGACGTTGCCGCGGCTTTAATACCGTTGAAATCGAACAAAAACTCCTAAAAATACATGTTTTTGCATGGTGTATTATTATACTGAAATTAAACTCCCTTTAATTTTTATTTTACAGGTAGGGCAATAAAAATTCTGTTCTGGAGTGGCGACCGCGTACCGGGAGACGCAACGTTGGAAGGCCTCGCTCAAGGTGGACCGATGACCTGTTGAAGGTCACCGGTAGCCGATGGATGCGAGATGCACAGGACCCACCGGTTGGCGTGGCGATGCTTGTGGGAGACCTATGTCCAGCAGTGGACGTCTATGGGATTATATGATGATGATAAAAAATCTGTAACTATTTCAAGAGCCTACCTGTTACCATTATTATGATCGAGCAAAATAAAAATATTTTTTTTGTAGGACCATTTAGTTTTTATTTGTTTTGGTTTTTATAGCGGCAATAAAATACACATACTGTGAAATTTTTAACTGTTTACCTATTACCGTTAATGAGATACTGCCCGCTGACAGATGGACAGAGAGCGGAGGCTTAGTAATACCCGAAGGTATATTTACCCGATTTTTTTTTTATGGATTCTTATGTAACTATTTACATACGGATCCTTAAAAAAACAAACCTCAAATTTCTTTAACGAGAATTTAAAGTTTAGAACTATATGTACGACTTCAAATTTCAACTCAAATCAAGAACATCAGATCAACTCAAATGAACTTTTTCCCCCTTTTCGAGTCGATACTTTAATTTTATACCCAGTCGGCAGCATGTAAATCTACAAATATAACGAAAACAAGGATGGTAGGGTGAGCCTGACGCCAGGATTTTTTACACTTATCCAAAGCTGGGAGGAATAGAAAGAACAAAGAAAAGCCATTGCCCTGCACTGAGAGTTGAAACAAAATAGGCTGAAAATAGTAAAAAAAAAAACAAAAATACTCGTTATTATGTAGGTAAAACACTTGTGTCGAGGTTTTAACATAAAAATTCACAAAAAAAGTGACCATAATAAGTAATTAGTAGGTTGGTACATTATTATTTTTTTCCTACTGTCGGTTTCATGTACGTACACGTGCTTATTTAAATAATAGGCTTGCCATAAAAATTATAATGATCTTCTTTTATAAACATTGTTTCGTGTTATGCTTGATTTAAATTATTCTAGAATTATTGTTGTTTATGAATATATTATGTGTACAAGCACTTTACCCGCGACTTCGTCTGCGCAGATTTAATACTATTCTCTACGAACTTAAACACCCTCCCATACCTTTATATGGTAGGTAGTATAGAAAAATTTAATCATAACGACCTCTATTATTTTTATCGGTTTGCTTTCACTATTAATAGTGACCGCAACGAATTTTACACAGGTAAAATTCAAGGTGCAACTCACGCGAATTTTGAGATACGGTTCGTGGACGTAGCTTTACACAGTACACCCACCGTACCGTGCCTTACTGCAGTGGAAACGTTGACCCACGTTGTCAAGCAAATAAATCAACTTGCGTGTGGGTTTGCGCCTTTAGGTTCGAATGTTCGTATGCTTTAAATCTGTAAATCTGTTAAGAGTCCTATTACATTTTTTACGGAAATTCATATTTTTTGACGCTGTAATTTTCAGCAGCAGTAAGATATTTTAATTATTTGATCCTGAATAACGATAGTGCCAGTCTCTTTCTTGTAAGTTAGAGTTACACATTTTCATTTTTCTTTTTGTGTAATTTACTATAAATATTTTACGAACTCAGTTTGCAAAAAAAAATGTCGGCGATGGAACTTTGACGGTCTAATTCACTTTGTTACAATCAATTCTTTTAAAAGCTGAAATTACTAAAAGGTAAGTTGAATGTTTTACTTGTTTATTGGAGTTCTAGAATTTCTTTAAATTCCTTGAGTTTTCACGGAAAAAAACGTAAAGAAATCCTAATTTAAGCCAGAAATGTCTTGATTCAGCGTCCATTATATTCCAAATAAAAACAATTTTATCAAATAAATTAATATGATATAAAATTTCAATCTACAATGAATACGTTTCATACGTTTTCGTTTGTCAATATAATAAAACATAATTACAATAAATAAAATTAAAGTACTATATATTCTGCGTCAATTCAGCGCGCGCGCTCCTCAGACTCGCGCGAGCGCCCAAATCAACTATAATCCTATTCAGACTAGTAAGTATCAAAATTGTTTCGCGGACTAAAGATGTACTCCCAACGCAGACCAACGTAACTTCGTCTATTGCAAACGAGCATCTACGATTCGTAATAGGACTCTTAACAGCTGTCTTTTCTTAAAAAATCACTGCGTTTGAAAAAAGGCGAACTTAGGAACAGACTCTAGAATGAAGCACGCGCCCATCACGGAAGATATCATCACGCTACGATCCAGACCACACCCATTCCCAGAAGGACTATGTTGTAGTTCTAGCGTTAGAATTGGATGACTACTCAGATCCCAAAGTGTTGAGAATTTACACTGACGGATCAAAGACAAGCACCAGGACGGGAGTTGGAGTTTACTCCAATGACCTCAACATCAGTATATCCAGACTGCTAGGTATGCTTAACAACGTCTACCAGGTAGAATGCGTGGGTATCATCTTGGCGGTCCATACCATAGAAGCCAGGAGAGTCATGGATGGAGTGGATGGATGGAGTATATTCGTATACTCTCCGACAGCGCCTCAGTTCTCCAATCACTATCGCACTACCTCGAAACTCATACAAGAATATCACAATATAGTGTATTGTGAGCTTCACGGTGACCAACCGCATCACTGTGACACAGTCAAAAAGACTCGGCCGATGAGCTGGCCAGGAGAGGATCTGGTGCTGTGGCAGATGGACCCATAGTACCAATATCTTACACCCAGCTACGCTCATGGTTGCAAGAACATACCCACTAACAACCGGAACGCTGGTGGGGCTTGGCATCAGGCTGCAGGCAGTCCGAGGAGGCTAAGCCAAGCCTAAACAGGCAGCCTGCGAAGAGTGGCGGGGACCATCACCTTAGGTTAGGTCTCCTGAATAGTTCTCTTTATTTCTCCAGGATTCCATCATCAAATCCTGACTTGATGTGATCCCATCCTAGGAAGTATACCCTTTAAAAAAAAAACAAATTGGTATACCTAACCATCTTCGAGTAATCGAGGAACAAACATAAAGGTTCCAACGAATTGAGAACCTCCACCTTTTTTACAATTGAAAAATAGGCTAACATGTTTGGAATTATATGTTTGGGAGTGCATGTCAATGTCATTCATCATACTGGTAGTTTTAATTAATTTTACTTTTGTCTGTTTTGTTCGAGTCCCAAATAAATATTTGTGTTTCCTTCTTTGGCATTTTTTTTTCTCTTATATGACGATCACTATCGAAGATTCTGAAGAAGAAGAAGTCTATGAATAATTACTGTCTAAGCTGAGGAGTAGTGAGTCTGTCAGGTGTTCGAAGTTAAAATAAAAGTAAATAAAGTTTATCTTCTAACTGGCAAATGATTGCTAAAGACTAATGCACAGGCGTCGTGCTGATCCATTACAATAATACAAAAGCGAAGGTAATTACTGTACGTTGCTAACCTCTTTATCTACGTCATAAAAGCCGAACGGATTTGGATGAAAATCAGTACACGGGTAAACCATGTTCTGGATTAGGCCTTAGTATAACTTTTTATACCCTTGGGATAGCTGTCGACGTTAACGCGGGCAAAGCGGCTGGCAAATGTTAGTAGCAATAGTTGTTAAACAAGTCATTGACGTTTTAAAACCGTCTTTTATCATCATTAATGGTCACACAGAACCACATGTGTCAGCCTGTCAGCGAATTGTTTAATTTTATTTCACAAATGGCCACTCTTGATGGCTTGGAAAATCACTACTTATTTAAGGCGCGAAAAGAGATTTAACTAAACCTTTTATTTTAGGAAAAGCCATTTGGTGGCTTCACTAAAGGAAAAAAGGAAAATGTTTTTTGGGTGAAATTTACGTATTTAAATGCTTCGTTGGTCTAGTCTAGTGGGCGAAATCGCAACTACTAAACGTGGGATTTAGTGATCACAGGTCGAGACCAGTTTTGATATTGCTTGCTCACGGGGAAATTTAGTCGATTTTTGTTTAGTTGAATAAAAGCAACGTAAAAAGGGGTGGTCATATCTCATGAACCGTTTGATTATTGTCATCAGTGTGTAGGTATTGGTAAATTTTCATGAATTCTTTTTGCTCTATAGGTTGTTTCTTGCCTATTTTCATGGTAACACCTCGCATGTGCAAATAATTTATACATGCAGCATTTATAAGACTTACTTCAGTAATTGGAAATTAGTCTGGGGTCTCCTTTTTATCCAGTGATGACTTACGGAACCGGAATGTGGTTGCTCGCAATGGGCCTCATCAGAAGGCTGATTAAACCCAAGGGGCAATGGAGAGAGCAAAACTTGGAGATTATTTGCGTTTACCAAGGACACAACGCATAGGTGATAGCAATTATCGCCAGATTGAATCAGATAAGAAGATATCTGCAGTAAAACAAAGTTAACCGACGTAGCCTGGTAAATTGCCTGACTTAAATGGGATTGGGTAGGGCACATTGGTCGCAGAATGGCTTGATCTGTAAAAAAAAAAAAGTTATCAGATCTTATGGACTGCCAAGCTCCTACCTCTACACGCCCTGACCTTACACTCTCTACTCTCGTCATAAAGTAAAGCGTTCTGCGTGAATACTAGCCTTAAGTTCTCTACGAACTCTACACCTCAGTCAAAATGGGTGGCCTGGCCGTTTTGTTACTCAAGAACCTTTTGGCACAATTAACGCCTAAGAGAATTTCTTTCTGTTCATAAACCCGTAGGAGTATCTACTCGTATCTCTCTCTTATGCTTTTAATTTACGCCAGCTAAGTAGGCATCACCATTTAATGAGTAATAGTCAACTAACCTATAAAATGTTACAAGTGTCTCGTGCAACTACGGAACCCTACACTGTGCGTAGCCCAACACGCACTTTGCCGCTTTTTCATACAGTTTTAGTTTGGAACTATAAAGCCGTACAATCGTTTCAACTTTCAGATTCAAATGTAGCAAAAATAGTTGTTAATTGAAAATTAAACAATTTAAAGCTTAACACGATTTAATGCTTTTGATAATTTAGTGGGGATTATTTTAGTACTAAGTAGTGTTTATTTTGTGCCCGACAGCGTGTCAACACTTTAACAATTAATTTATATTCGGTTTTGTTCATTAAGTCATGTGAAACGCAGGTGGATATCCAGAGCACGTCCTAAATTAATTTGAGCTACGTAGATTTGCCGTAAATTGGTCGAATTGAGGTGGTTCTTATCGCAATTACAAGTGCTGAAATCATTTTCATATTCATTACTGTCATTTTACTACTATAATATAGTTTGGATGGATAGATGGATGGATGTCTGTTAATCAATCACGCCAAAACGGATATGGATGAAATTTGGAACATTATTTGACAGGTTATCGTCTGTCTCTATGCCAAATTATCCAGACCATAATTTTATTATAGCCTAGAATAGGACATAGGCTTTCATCTTGTTTAGTTAATAAGTTTTTTTTTGTATTCCGTGTTAAGTTTAATTTTCTTTGACATTTGTATTTTGAACATCTTATAAATTTATTAATCAAATGTATTGTATATTTTTTTCTTATTTTATGATATGTTTATGTCACGTATAATACAATTAATGGTTTAATAATGGGATATGTTAATAATTAATTCAATTTGTATTTATTTATTTAATTATTTATTTAGACTTTATGCACAATAGTGGTACATGGGCGGACTTAATGCAACAAAGCATTCTCTATTATATTTTTTTTGGTTGTTAGTCTTTCAATGAGAATGTTTTGCATACCTATAAGTGATGTATTTACACAGAATTGAAGACTTGTGATTAGCTTTTATTGCTATAATTGTAAAAATTTCGTTGGCGTGCTATAAATAAATAAATAAAATAAATAGTCTAGTATGCTCCCTTGCGATAAGTTCCGCCAATCACGCTGGCGAAGCCGCTGACAGAAACTAGTTTGGGACAATTAGATATATGGGTTGGTTTCCAACCTAACCATATGAAACCAAATATAATCCAGTATTTTACATGGAGCGTCTGCCTATTTGACCTCTACAATACAGTAACTGGATAACTTGGTACCCGTTGGCAAGACTGTTGTCAGTTTTCTTGGCATCTCCGTAACGACTGTCAAAGATCTACAAAGATATCGCTTTATAATAATTGATGGTCAACTTTCCACGGACCTCGGCAAGCGTTGCCAAACCTCGAAGATCGAACCGTGCGGCTGTTATAATGTATGTAAGTGTAGTATGAACCCAAATAAAGGTCCAATAAAGGTACCAAACACTGTCGGATACTATGACACTATTAACAATTTAACCACCTGAAGCCCAAGCCCCAGTGATATGCACAATGACTCCACAATTAAAATGTATACATAATAAGGCCGGTACAGACAAAGTGTGTAAAATAAATACCACCTTCACAGTTTCGCACTTATAAAATGATAGACTGCAAAGCTGCAGTTACCTCACCGGCCTTTAAATGGTCATTGACGTTAGAACGGCGGGTGATAGGTTAATTTATGGTTTTCTGTAGCTTTGCGTAGAAGACATGTGGTCATCACACACATGGCATTTATACCTACTCGTACTAAGACTTGAGATAAAACCCGAACCGAATTTTCGGTTAAGCGTTGTGTGTCGACTATTTTTGGTTGTTACAGGTAGGCAGCACCCAGAAATCTGATACCAGTCATGCCATGGTACTGTGTACTCGTATAACCCAGTTACGAGATCAGATTCGCAGTCTCTCTGTGTAAAATACTGGTATTCTGCTGCATTTGGTTAGATTAGAAGTCTACCCCACCACGGTTATGAAAAGATAAAGCAAATTTACTGTTTTAGGTGACCAATAAAAATATAAATTGTCGCGCTATCCTACCAAAAACAACCTCATGTTAAATTTTGTCTAGACGAGACCGTATGGCTTGCTCTGTCAAAAAGTTATTAGATCTCATGGTAGAGCCAAGCTTCTATTTCTACACATCCTAACTCAACAAGCCCTAATTTCACAAACTCTATACCTCTAAAAATATATGGCCGCTTATGTGTAGGTATAGCAGCCCTTACATGTTGTGACTATCCGTCACTCCTAATAAACAAAATATTTGTTTCAAAACGTTTCACATGTTGCCAGACACTTGGAAGGATCATAAATTGTCCTTTTAATGATAAGGGCCAGCCTGCCACTTAATTTCCTTGCTTTTGAAATGTGTAGCTAGAGATTTGGTACTCAGGAAATCAATCAATCTTTGTTTTAATGGGAAACAAACGCCAAACGTTATTCAAATGCAATATTTTACGTTAGTTGAAGTGCGACCATCTCCACAATTCCTTAGAGTCGATATTCGTTAGCGGATAATATTATCGACAAAGGCGCTTGTATACCTGATACCCGAGAAACAAACAAAAAAAAACACAACACTTATGATATACATTATACCGGGGTAAAACCAACTGTCACTTGGCATATTATTAAGAAATTGCACAAAAAGCAAAAATTGCATGTGTGTGTGTTTGTGCTGGTGTGAATGGGTGAGTATTTTATTGTTCCAATTTAGCCTACGCTGATACTGTGCTACACTATACACAGTGACACTAACGGTGCCGCAGGCAGACCTAGTTGTCTATAGTTTGTATACCAGACAGAGACGTGTTGCTAGAGAGTTTGTTGTGCCATTTCTTCTCTCTAGCCCAAACACTAGAAAGTGGCAACGGGTGGGCGTTTAAGGGCTGTCTATGAGTTAAGAGTTGAAGTTCTCAACTCTATTTACTTCTTGAGTTTACAACTCTCGATTGTAGTAATTATTTTTATTTGTATTGATTCTTGAATTTATATTCTCTACCTGCAACCACTGATTTGGTCAGATACGAACACTGTGTCTTGCAGATGTACTTGTTATACAAAGATTGCGCTTCCAAGGGTTAGGTTGACCATACCTATCTGATATTATACAGTCTAAGGACTGTTAAGGACCATGTCTCCATATGAGCATGATGCCGACGCTCTGCCGATGGAACTAGTCGCTCCGTTGCTAGACAAGGACGGTCGCATGCATAGGTCGCATGGTTGCCGGGAAAGGGAAAGCCGCCTCGTCACGTTTCCAGTTCGAGAGAACTGCTAGGGACCACGTTCCATATGAGTGTGTTGCCGACGCTTTGCCGCTGAAAAGCCGCTGGTGTCACTTAAGGAACTTAGTGTTGCTCCAAGTGTTATGGGTGCAGATGTGAGGTATCGTGTGAGTAACTATTGACCTTATACCAGTTACGCTAGCGTAAGGGTTTCTCACTAGGGCACGCCACAATAGCGGCGATAAGTCCCCTCTTTGAGGAGTGGCTTGAGAGGCGCCACGGCGTCCTCACCTTCCGCCTGACGCAGGTCCTCACCGGACATGGATGTTTCGGGAGGTTCCTGCACCGAATTCGGCGGGAGGAAACGCCCGGGTGTCACCACTGCGAGGATCGACCGGAGGACACGGTAGAGCACACTGTGCAGGTGTGCCCCGCTTGGGCGGCGCACCGCCGTGTCCTCGAAACGGCGATTGGCGGCGACCTCTCGCGTCCGGCCCTGGTCCAAGCCATGGTCCGGAGCGAGACGGAATGGGACGCCGTTGCCTCCTTCTGCGAAGCAGTCATGCTAGCGAAGGAGGTGGCGGAGCGGGAGAGGAGACCCTCTCGTCCCGGCCACCGTGGTGGACGCCGCGGGCGTCGGGGGCCACCTGGTGACCTCCGGCCACCGTAGACGCGGGCCTGTGGACGGCGAGCTATGGGTGGCTCACCGTCCGTCCGTCTAGTGACGACAGGCCGTGTCGACGGCGCGTTAGTGTTCCACACGCGCCTCAAAGAGAGTCAGCAACACAGAGGGGCCCGAAAGGGCCGACGCCTGCCGGAGTCGCGGGATTATTCGCAAGAGACACCGTGGCTCCGGAACACAAAGGGCAATGAAGGAACATGGATGGGTTTTAGTCAGTAGAAGTCTGACACTCCCTCCCGCTACACCCAGAGCGGGAGGAGTCATTGGATGATTTCCCATCCCTAAAAAAAAAAAAAAAAAGGGTTTCTCACTCGATCTATTGTAAATTAAAATAGAGTAATTGCTTTTCGCTTTGTTGTATTGTGAATTTCTAAACCCATTTCTGATGTTTTTCATATCTATGAATTCCTTAGTCTATCTATTATGTATTTCAATCCAAACTCTGACCTATATTTGTGATAAGGCATTGGATTATTTCATACTTTTGGAATTCACTCCATAAACGGCGGGAAGATACCCAGTCTGCAGGTATGCAAACTGATAAAGTTCGAGCTATAAATACAAAAAACAAAACGTAATATTGAAATCATAATTATTATGATAGTCCAGTAACTTTATACATCCGAGTTTTTTTTTATCTTTTCGTTTTTTTATGTTTCGTGTATCTCGGAAATTATTGGGCTAAAGAGACTTCTAATCTCTTGAATTCTAGTCTCTTATAGCATACTACATCACGTATCTTTTCACAGGAGGCCACGCTGCAGTGCTTGCAGACTGATGAGCATTTCAACTGTAGGAGCAGCTGCACGCGTTTCCAGAACCCTTCTTGCAGCTGCAAGAAATCATCCACAAGAGGTTTTTCGGGGCATTCACACAAACAACACTAGCATACTCCGTCAGAGATAATTGTAATTACAAACCGCTAGAGTTGCTCGAATGACGTCTACAATATTGCAAAAACTTGAGAAGTTCGAATAAAATTTTAATTTTGTAAAGCTTTATATAGCTAGCTCAGAAACTATTGGGTCTACAGAGACATTTCTATCTTATACTATAGCGAATTTAGTTTACTTTAAAAACGTGCTAGGAAAGTACTAACAAAAAGTAGTCCTTTAAGGTTATAATCGCCAAAATCTGAAAAAGATCCGTAATTTTCGATTTATGATCAGGTTGCGTTCAGCGCTCGAAGACACAAACATAGATTATTTATTTAACCAACGTCAGAAACAACTCTGCAAAAATTAGAACTACTAAAGCCACCCACTATTCAATTTTAGTTTATGGAAGTTGTAGGTGAAAATTTCAAGATGAACTAAACTGCTTCACTAGAGAGTCACAACAGCAAACCACCATGGGAAGTAGGTGGAGTGGAAGAAGGCAGGCAGGAATTCCCAGCAGCGGGATATTTTTGAGCTGAGATAAAAATTTTAGAAAGTTAATACTGTGTTGCCCAGTTACTGGGTGTGTGGAGGCAGTGGCTAAATCCGGATTGACTGGAAGCCGACCCCAATATAGTTGGGAGAACGCTGGGATGATGAGAAAGAACGTCTTTGAAGCTTGAAACCATAAAAGTGAGCTATAATTATATTATTGGACTAAAGATAGGTATTGGATCATAAACTTTTATTTTAGCTACCTTACGGATTTATTACCTACGTGTAAACACAACAGGAAAACAAATTGAGAACAGTAAACATGATTTATATCGTGATTTTTATGTGTTTAATTAATAGTTGTGCAAAACTCGCGTAACTGGAGATAGTGTTTTATAAAATAAAAATACTTACATTCGAGTATCATTCTTCTGCAGTCAAATTGACGTGTGATAGTGTTCAGGTTGTAGCAACTGCAATGCGTGTCATGTCATGCTCGGTCAAAGGTTTCACTGATGTTGGTGCGTGTGTTTGAACGTTCGATACTTTTCAAAATTGTTGGTTGTGTGATATGATACACGTATGAAATTCGTCAGTTGGTGTTGTCACGTGGTTATTTGGCATTGGTAAATCAAAATGTTTATAGCACTAAAATAACTTACTAAAGAAAAGGTTTATAATCGAATGGTAAACAACAGAACTCAATTACTAAGCTTTGCTGTCCGTCTATCTGTCAGTGGGTCGTATCCTATAAACCGTAATCTTTCGGGGAATGTAACTGTTATTATTGAAGTGTTTAATTGTTGGTGGTGTGATTTATAAAATAATGTACAGTCAATTTACCTGTCTTGTGTTGTTTGTTTGTGCACGCACGCGGGGGGACGCCAAAATGCCACTCAAACGGTGGTTACTGAAAACCAGCGCTGTGAATTCTGGTCTTGTCCAGAGTCGCAGCATACGCTGAGTAACGATCGATTCTTGCTCGGATGCGACGCACAACTTCGGACTCAAGAGGTTAAATATGTTTTAGATACTATTTGTGCCTATTTGTAAATTGTTTATTTTGTTTTTGTATTGTCAGTGTCAGTCAGAGCCGGGCGTCGCGCCATAGACAATAATATTTTGATCTATGTTAGTCTTTGGTGTGACCAAAGACTTGTGGTAGTTAATACCCGGTCCTGACATGTCCTCTAATGAGTAAAATATGGTATTTAGTTTATAGTTAGGTGGTAAGTTATTTTTTGTTTTGTGCGTCGTTTTTGGCGAAACAATCTTTTCTTTATTAGGTAGATAGTTGAAAAGACCGACTCACAATTGGTCGATTTTGACATACAATATTGTATCAGAAAAATCTTGGTCAAGTGCGAGTCGGACTCGGGTACAAAGGGTGTCAAACCAATTTTTTTTTTTACTTGTAAATTTAAATCTGCATATTTCCCATAGGATTTCCTGCCACGGTATAGAACTATTATCTGCATTTATTTCAAAATTTTAGGCTCAGTAGTTTCGGAGATAAGGGGGAATGCTCATTTTTGGTCTAATTTCTTAAATAAATTCAAGACTGTTTATTGTAAAATTATGAAAAAATAAAAATAATTAAAACCCTCACAGTAAGTCCTTTCATTTGATATGTCACACGATACAGATTGATTTTTTTTATTTCGAGTTTGACCACCAAAAGTGACCCCCAAACTCAAAACTTATTTATTTACGTAACTCGAGAAAACACAAAAAGAATCGGTTTTGTAGATCCGGAAAACTGACTGTCACAGACAGACAGACAAACAGACGGGCAGACACCCGAGTGATCCAAAACAAAAATAAAGACTCTATTTTGACCGTCTGACCTATAGGATATTACAGAAGTTAGTGAATGAACTGCATACATATTAGACCCAAATAGAATTGACCAAGCCGCTTTGCGTCACTCAAAGTATGAAGAGCTGACCAAATCCAACCAGTTGAATGTTTATTCCGCCATCATTATGGAGAGATAGCGGAATAAAAATTCATGATATACAGCCGCACAGACTGATTGGTAAGTACATCGTAGATGCAACATAATCTACCAGCATAATTAAGTATGTACTGACAGGATTATTCTGCGAATTGCTCAAACAAACCCGTACCGTGAAAGAGAACGTGATTAGTGACTGAAAGCATTTAGACAGTGATAATACATAATTCGCCAGCTTTTCATTAATGTTTCTGAATGACATAATAATAAACCTTGTGATTTATGAACACGATTAAAGAGATAATAATATTCAAAACTACCGATAGATAATGCTAGTACACATAAATACATCTGGTTTTCTGTGGTTTGGTATATTTTTTAATTGTAATTGTTTATATTCTTAACTAAGATAAGTACTACTTTTAATATTATTTAGGGCTTTTTACATAACAACTTATGAAATTGTAAAATATTTTACATTTTTTAATTTTAAATCCCACTCGATAAGATATCAAACCAACCTTCTGCGAACCCCACTTTTTTCATTGTAACATTTGTATTGTTTGTTATCTACACTAATATTTTAAACAGGCAAGATTAGTTTTTTTGTTTGTTTTTATTGAATTGAAGTGTTGAAATTCACCATTTTTTTTTATTTAATAAAAAAAAAGCAAAAAATAAATCTACAGCCTATGTTCATCGTGGATACCTATGAACATAGGCTGTAGAAAATTTTCAAAAACGTTCTGGGGATCCTTATAAAAACTTAACTTAATAATGTAACCCAAGATGTAAAAAATACCAAAAATACCTTATAGCGCGTACGTTGCGGAAACTATTGATATTAAAACAGTGATATACTATACTTAACAATTATGATTAAAACACAATGACCGCTTTTTAACCGACTTCCCAAAAAGGAGGGAGGGGTATTATATTAACTCAGACATAATTAGTATGTCGAAGTACTCTGTTATTAGCAACAAAATTAGTAATAATACTACTAATGTTATGGTTTCCGACTTGAATAATTTAAATTTAAACTAGGGAACAAGACAACAGCTGGTACCATGAGCAACTTAGCTCATTTCAACAACAATCAGGTATCTTCTAGCACTCAAAAACAAGGGGCTAAGATGAAATCCTTTAACTTATTCCTCCAAAATATTCAAGGCTTCGCTTCAAAACGGTTGGAAATAGAACTATTTTTAGAAAAAACTATGTTTGATATTATTTGCATAACTGAACATTGGTTAAAGGATTCTGAAATGTTAATTAATTATGACAATTATAGTATGGGCAGCTGTTTTAATCGACAATCAATGCTGCGTGGTGGTTCACTAATATTAATTAAAAACTGTATTAAATTTAAAACTCGTAAAGACATTGTTGAACTGTCAGTGGAACATAGCATTGAGCTGTCTTGTGTTGAGCTGGATAAGCATATCATAGTGTGCGTTTACAGACCCCCTAATTATCAAAATTACTCTATATTTGAATCAGTAATGGAAGATGTGCTGGCAAAACTTGCAACTATTAATAAACAAGTGATAGTCTGTGGTGATTTTAATATTAATATTTTAGAAAATAATTCAGACAGTGGTCGGTTATTACATCTATTTAAATCATTCAATTTGTCAAACATGTTCAAAGAACCAACCCGTGTAACTATTAATACTGCTACATGTATTGATAACGTTTTTTGTAGCTGTGACTGCATAGACAAAGCTGTTATTAATTGTCTGCCTTCTGATCATAGTGGACTAACAGTATCTTTTGAGTCCAACATGCCAATGCAAAAAGTGCAGATACAATCCAGGCCAATTACAACCGGCAAATTAAATAAATTTAATAGCACTTTAATCAGTAAGTTAAGTGACCAGAGCTTCACAATGAACAACGGTAATATTTTGTACAAAGAATTTTTTTCACTAGTACAAACAGAGTTCAATGCCACTTTTAAGCAAAAAACTAGAACTATATGCCCTAAATTTGTATTTAGTGACTGGGCAACTAAAGGAGTCAGAAAAAGTAGAGAAAGACTTTACGAACTTTATGGCCTTAAGCCTTTTATCAACACTGAAACATTTAATAAGTATGTTGCTAGTTACTCAAAAATTTTTAGGAATACTTGTAATGCAGCAAAGGCCTTATACATAAGCAACAAGGTTAAATCAGCAGAAAATAAAATTAAAACGGTTTGGAAAATTATCAATAATGAAACGAACAGGAACAAAAAACATAATGATTATACACTGCGGACTTCACGTGGACTCATAAGCGAAAACAAAGAAGTCGCTGAAGAATTTGTAAATTTCTTTACCAGTATTCCAATCAAAACTACTGAAACCTTAAACTCCTCGCCCTCACTTTCTGTTGAATTATTGAAAGCGAACGTTTCAGCCTGCCCGATTGAGTTTAACTTTGAGCATATAACCCCAAATGTAATAATAAAAGCTTTTAATAAAATAAAGATCAAATTGACAGAAGATCTATGGGGTATGTCTGTAAAGGTTTGTGCCTCCATTATTAACACCATAGCGCCGTATTTAGCTTTTATATTCAATATGTGTGTAGATCAAGGGGTTTTCCCGGACCTTATGAAATACAGTAAAGTAATTCCTTTATTCAAATCCGGGGACAGTAAAGATAGTAATAACTATAGACCCGTCTCTGTGTTGCCGGTCTTCAGCAAAGTGTTTGAAAAGGTTATGCTGAATCAAATGCTCAGTCACTTTAACGAGAATAGTATCTTACACAACAAACAGTACGGTTTCACCAAGGGGCGTTGTACAACTGACGCTGGTGTAACGTTATTAAAACATATCTTTAATGCGTGGGAAGAGGCGCAAGATGCCATAGGTATCTTCTGCGACCTGTCGAAGGCGTTTGATTGTGTGAGCCATGAAACATTACTCCTGAAACTAGAGCATTACGGACTAAGCAAAACAGCCTTGAACTTAGTAAAATCGTATTTGAATGATAGACAGCAGCTAGTTCATATAAACGGCAACAATTCAACAGGATTAATCGTGAAAATGGGAGTACCACAAGGCTCAATTTTGGGTCCTTTCTTGTTTCTAGTTTATATAAATGATTTGCCCTATATTTTAGAAAATAAACTCAATATGGTGTTGTTTGCTGACGATACATCTTTGATTTTTAAAGTAAATAGACATGCAAACAATCTCGACGTTGTAAATAACGCCCTAATGCAGGTACATGATTGGTTCACAGCTAATAATTTAGTATTAAATGAGAAAAAAACGAAGTGCATTCGATTCACTTTACCAAATGTCAAAAGTAATAATTGTGACATAATATTGAACGGGGAGAAACTAGAATTCGTCGAAGAAACAGTTTTCCTGGGGATTAAGCTAGACTCAAGGCTACAATGGGGTCCTCATTTAACATCTCTTGCAGGAAGGTTAAGTTCAGCAGCATATGCTGTAAGAAAAATTCGCCAGTTTACAGATGTTGAAACCGCGAGACTAGTCTATTTTAGCTACTTTCACAGTATAATGTCTTACGGTATTTTACTATGGGGACGGGCTGCGGACATCGAGTCTATTTTCATTTTGCAGAAAAGAGCCATCAGAGCTATTTACCATCTCCGCCGGCGAGATTCTCTAAGGGAACTGTTTAAAGAAATTAACATCATGACGGTCCCTTGTCAATATATTTATGAAAATATCATGTACGTTAGAAAGAATCTACATCTTTTCAGTAAACGAGGCGACAGACATAACTATGTTACTAGAAATAGGAACCAATTAATTCAACCAGGTTTCAGACTTGCTAAAGTAGCAACATCTTTTATGGGTTACTGTTTAAAGTGTTATAACAAAATACCGCCACATATATTAGAACTGAATGAGACAAAATTTAAAAATTGTATAAAACGCACACTATGCAAGCAAGCATATTATAAATTAGGGGAATACCTTGATGATAAAAATGCTTGGCTCAATGCTGGTCCGCTCCACAGCGACTAAAGTGCCCAAACTTTGATGAACATGTGAAAACATTGTTGGACCTGCTGAAGATTGTAAGACTATCTTTGCACTGTTAGACTCATTCTCTTTTGCATTGTATAATTTTAGTCATAAATTATTTCGCAACGAATGTAACCATCATTTTGTAAACAATGACAACTGGTTTAAAAGAGTGTCCATGGAGTTTCTTGCACGTTCTTCTCCACAGGATCTACTCTTTGGAACGTGCAACTGCCGCGCTGGAGATGGGGTCAGTGGGTGTGTTATGTTGCAGAGCAACCCGCTGCTCTTGTCGCTAGCGCGGCAGGATTAGCTTCATTTATTTGACTGACAGAACTTGACTATTCAAAAGTGCCTGTAACTGGTCTATTTGAAATAAAGGATTTTGTATTTGTATTTGTATTTGTATTTGAGGAGGTTATCAATTCGGTTGTATGTTTTTTTTTTTTTTATGTTTGTTACCTCATAACTCCGACAGTTATGAACCGATTTGAAAAATTCTTGTTTTTTCTGAAAGGATATACTTGCAGATTGGTCCCATTTAAATCATATCAAAATCGGTAACGAACTTTGGATTTTATATCGAAATACCTGGAATTTGACTATTTAGATGATTCTTTGATAATCGAAATTGCGTATTTTGCTTTTCTGCGATTTTGCAGTGGTGTTGTCAGGTGTGGGGCACCACTAAAAAGTGAAAAATAAAAAACTTTTTACAAAAAAAAATACAACCGACTTCCAAAAAAAAAAAACACTACAAAGTTAAAAATAACTTTAATTTCGGAAGTCGGTGTCAAAATACGAAGAAAGTAACAAAAACACCGACTTCCGAAATTAAAGTAATTTTTTTGTAAAAAGTTTTTTATTGTTCAAAATATTCAATCAAAATGGGTGGAATGGAATAGTGCTAATTTTGGTGCCATAATATTAATCCTTATCTATTTAAAGCATATGATAATTAAGGTTGGTTATATACATGTAAATTACACTTTAAATTATTCAAATCGGACCTACCGTTTAAAAGTTACGACGGGTTTAAAAATACTTCAAGTATGAAAAGGGTTGCGTTTTGAGCGAACTGCCCTACGTTTAATCTATTTATGACTGGGGAACTCTGACACACGGGTGTGTGGAGTCGTTAGACCTTACTGCCCAAACGATAAGAACAAGAAGGTAAGTGGGGAGATGAAGTTCGTGGAGTACTAAATAAAACCGCGCGAACGAAGTCGCGGGCGAAGTGCAAGTTTCGAATAAAATGTAACTGCCAACAAATTTTTATCTTATTATTTATTATACCTGTCTTCCACAACCAACGAAATCTATTTTTAACCGACTTCCCAAAAAGGAGGAGGTTCTCAATTTGGTTGTATTTTTTTATGTTTGTTACCTCAAAACTCCGACAATTATGAACCGATTTGAAAAATTCTTATTTTATCTGAAAGGATATACTTGCAGATTCATCCTATTTAAATTTTATCAAAATCGGTTTCTAATTTTGGATTTTAAATCGAAATATCTGGAATTCGTCTACTTGGATGATGGTTTTATGTCATCCAAGTAATCGAAATTGCGTATTTTTTTTTTTGCAGTGGTGTTGTTAGGTGTGGGGTACAACAAAAAAGTGAAAAATAACAACTTTTTACAAAAATATACAACCGACTTCCAAAAAAAAACACTGCAAAGTAAAAATAACTTTAATTTCGGAAGTCGGTGTCAAAATACGAAGAAACTAACAAAAACACCGACTTCCGAAATTAAAGTTATTTTTTACTTTGTAGTGTTTTGTTTTTGGAAGTCAGTCGTATTTTTTAGCCGTTCTATATCTGTTTGGTTTAAGCTCAGGAAAAGCCAAGAAATCGAGAAAGTTAATTATAAAGTTAAAATAATCTGTACTTATCCGTGTTCAAAGTTTGTTGCGTCCTTGCTGATTGGGGATTTGAAGAATATCATGAAATGTTGTGGTAATAAATAAGAAGTGTATTTCGATAAATTTATGAGTTAATTTCCGGATTGGCACTATATTAATATCAACAAAATTAAATTAGAGATGCTATGTCTGTGGATTGCGCACGAACAAAATAATAATATGTCTAAGCTAGAGACATCATCATCATCTGCAACACTTCTTCGTCCAATCACATTAATTTAGTAATAAAATAAAGATTACTAATTTATATTTCAACCTTTTTTACAACTTATAATGTTGCATGACTATAAAAAATTGACGAATGTTATGCAAAGGAAGGTTTTCACAGTATTTTCGCTTTGCGATTGCGGCTATTATTATAATAGTACATCAAAATTAATATAATATAATCAGTTTACTGTACCATATCGGGGTCACTAAGCATGGGTCTAGCAGTCATTTTCCAAGTATGGCCAAGCCCGTGTTCGGTGTGGCAACTACCCTGCTATTCAATAGTAAAGTGCACTTGATCATGAGGTACAATAGATATATCACTAGGTCAGGATATTTGAACATATTATGCTTCTTGACACACAATTTACTATTAAAAAGAAGAAATGTATTAAATCATTTGAAACATTTTTTGGAGTCGAACATTGCACATGGAGCATGGAGTTTGACAGTGGTTACAACTGATCGAATGTCACTTTGGCTACACTATTGTAGTCAGTTTTACTCAAAAAACTGTCGAATCTTACCCATTTTATACATTACAGTTCTCTACAGGCCTCAACATCGATTGCCTACAGGCACCGATTGATAAGCTCCTTGTATCAAATCTTATAAAGACTGTTAGAGGCATGAAAAGACAAGACAACACCGATAGGTACAATTTACTTGTAAACTGGTTATCGTATTGTCACGACGTGCCTGTCAGTGGGAGCTTTAAACATATGTTTTAGGTTCAAACAATGAGCACGGACATACTTCGACAGCTGCTGCTAAAGATGACAGTGCTAACACTTCATCCGTACAAAACGATTTAAAATCCAAAGTTCGTAACCGATTTTGATAAAATTCAAATGGGACCAATCTGCAAGTATATCCTTTCAGATAAAACAAACAAAAAAACGAAAACAAGTGCTATCATCGATTACCTATAGAAACTGACGGTTTGGGAAAATTCTCATTATGCTTGTGACAGCTGAAACTTGCGATACGAATAATAATATTGATGGTAGTAGCTACGTATTTAGATGCTGACGGCAGGTGCGGCGGTGGTTCCGTTATCTGCGTTTTCGAGTATATGCCTACACCAATCATGGCTGCGGCTTCCGTTACATCTCAATACAGTATGGAGGATTATGTGGCCTCCGCTACAGTCCTTTACAGTATGGAAGAGGTTGTCCAAAGCTTGGCCGCAAGGAAAGGGTCTTTACTTTGTAAACTTAGTTAAAACTCCGCAAAAAAATTGAGGATGTACGATACTTTGAGATAGTTCCGCACTTACGGAGACGAAGGCAAAGTACCTTCAACAAAATCGGTTGAGGCTCTATAACAATCTCACCGTGGTAACTTAGGTGAAGCAAGCTTAAAGTGAGCTGTGAATCCCTAGCATCAATTGGAATGGCCGTTCACTTTAGGTTCACTTATTTAATCTTCAAAATTGACCGGCAGTTCGTTTATTGCCCAGTACTTCAGCTTCAAGCATATTTTTCAGAAGATCTTCTACGATGACTTCTGCTTATCCGAGTGAGTCAGATACCGTAGAATGCTGCCAATGCTAATCGTATTAGCTAATCCAGCGGCCGCAACCTATACGTTAGCTAATCTGATTCTGGATAGATTATCGGAAATGTTTAGTGCGTTGTTTATCTAACTACATGTTGCGATGAGCAGAAATATACAGAAAATAATACATACTTGTATTTGAAACGTTAGTAAGAAGTAGTAGAAAACAAATAGAAGGTGTTGCGGCAGAAAACGTAGAAGACTACCGGACGAGCATGAACAGATCAGACCAATGTCCTACACTAGCGATAACAGCTGGAAGTCATTGGAGAGGCCTTTGCTGAGCAGTAGGATGATAAAAGCTTACTTTAACCAGTAGTGTCGAGAATAAAAGACGTTTAAGGTGGAGAAAAAAAAACCTTTGGCCTCATAGGAACACCCAATGCTCGAGTTAATTCTTCTTGCAAATGCAAGTAATACAACTGGTACATGTACCATGTAAAGGACCATCCCTTTACTATGTTCCGAAATCTTTTTTCTTGAAAATGAGTCATCGGCTAAGGAAGGTTAGTACTCCTATTTTTTTATAATATCAGAATATTGTCTATCTTTTAGGTAGCAGGAGTCCTAACACGAACACCGCTAGCAGTAACTAAATTCAAATTCTGAGAATTAATAAAGAAAATTTTACACACAAATTTACTTACTGTGATTTTCACAATACCACCCATTGCTGTAATAATAAAGTGCCAAACGGGGTAATGTACTTATTGTAAAACACCAACACTAAAGATAATAGTGAATCATGAAAGTTATTAAAGATTTCGACATGAATGCGCGCGCAAGGCACAACAGTAGGACTCCCAACGGTTACCTTGAAATGATTTAATGCATAAATGCATCGAACACGCACCTTCTGCTGAAATAGTTTGGTATTACCTATTTACCGGCCTTATTCCGATATGTAAGGATAATGCATTTTGTTCGGCGACCTTTTATAAATAGGTAGTTCATTTTGGGTGTTACATTTTTAGATCGATCTTTCTCATAAGCCGCTTCACAATCAATGTTCATCACTCTCACCACTGTTTTAGAGCTGGTCCTCCCAGGTCCTCCTGTGTCCTAACTGTGGGAATATTAAAGGCCAACATAGAACAGAAAAACCAAGTCTTGACATCTACGGACTGTTGGACTCGTCTTTACAATCGCTTCTCATATTTCATTTAATAAACAGCTATTTCTTGTGCGACGAATGCTTTTTTTAATCCACAATGTATCAATAAAAAGTATGTTATATATTCTGCAATACCAAGTTGGGTTAAGGTTGACACATTGCACATTTAGCGGTAATAGGTCATCGGCGACCACCATGGTAACCCGTTTCACTTATTGCCTTACCACTTACGCAATGCAGCGAGTAAGTGATACGATACGAGACGTTTTTCTTTAGATCCATCTTGGAAATTGAATGTATAGCATTTTTTGGTAAAAACTCCATTACGAAATTCATTGATTGTAGAAATGTTATTATGAATCCAATTGATTTAGTAGTACTCTGTTTATATAACCCGTAGGCGCTTTGTCGGGGATAAAATACAGAAAAAGACAACAAGAAAAGTTTCTTCTGGTGTAGAATGATTATTGTCGAATGATGAGATGTCGTAATACTCGTATAATGAATGAGAATCAGGGTTTCACAAATGGATTTTGACACCTAAAATCACCATAAAACTGTATGGAGGTAACAGCATATTTCAGCTGCAACGTCCTCAACAAGCAACTACCAAAACATCACCAACTCAAAGAAAGTACACCAACTTCGACATCACGACCTTCGTACTTGAACCGACTTCGAAAACATCAGCACTGGCCAATCGCGATGCAATATCCCAGAATACGGTCGCCGGCGCACGCAGGCCAGCGCATTCACGTCGCGAACATTTTGTGGAACGGATTAGTGGCTAGCGTTCCGTGAAAACCAGGCTTCGAATTGGCAAAGAGCTGGCTGGATTTATGCAATACTCATAAAGAACCTGTTGTATTTACATAAGCGTACTGCGAAGGCACGAGGGTCAGGTCGTTAGTGTGCTCCTGGTTTTTGTGCTATTCGCTGTTATCACAGTCTAAGTGGTACTATGTGTGATAGGAGATATTATGTTTTTGTTTTCACTCTGCTGTCGGCGGCGTCTTTCGTCAGCGACTGCTCAGCGAAGTATGCACGTGAGTTTTTATTGTTTGTTTTGCAACGGTCGCGGAGATTGTTGTAGTTGAGCTGATTTATTTGCGGTTTCGTCGCGATTGATTTGCTGTAGATAGATTTAGGACTTATCGTTTTTTTTTCACCGTTTAACGAAAGCATTAAAAAAATGTTATTTGTTTGATATAGATTTAGATCTACTTTATACAGAAGTCGGTTAAAAATAAACAGTTTTCGCGGTTTTTGTACTTATAACGATATTTTAAAATCTACCCATGGTGGCAACTGACCCTCAATGAAAGTGAAATTTGGTGAATATATTATAAATTAATTGTATGGCTATCTCAACAATTTGATTACAATAAATTGTTGAGAAGTCACGTTATTACATTTATGTATATTTATCTAGTATATACCTTTTTTTTAAGTATGGGAAATCATCAAATGACTCCTCCCGCTCTGGGTAAAGCAGGAGGGAGTGTCAGACTCCTACTGACTAAAACCCATCCGTGTTCCTCCTAATGCCCTTTGCGTTCCAGGGCCGCGGTGACTCTTTCGAACAGATTTCGCAACCCCGGCAGGCACTGGCCCTAGCGGGCCCCATCTGATCTAGTGTATACCTAGTAGCTATAATTCAGCGATATCATAGTGGTTAGCATAAAATTTTATTGTGACAATCCTTAGAAAATGTTGACCGAAACAATTTGCATCAGTTCAATTTAATAAAATGCATATTCACGCTGTTACTCTTGGTAGATTCTGCATAAGTTCTCAGAAACTTTGGGAATCCCTATCTTCTAGTATCATCTGATAACACCCATCAGCCACCACAATACATACCTTCTCTAATCCTTGGTTAAAGGTAGGCAGTTACAGGAGAATCGTCTTCTAAATGTTGCTTGACCATTCGAATATTGGATCAGAACTCTAAGTTTAATTTAAACACTGCTTGGATTGTAGTTTCGTTTGACCTAGTTACGTTCTAGTGTGTGTGTAAGTGTTTCTATTACTAGTCATTAATTTTGTCATAGAATTACCCTTTACTGGTGTAAACGAATCAGTCAAAATAATAGTTTTTATTTTTCGATAACTTTAATTTACGAAGTGTACCCTTAGCTTAGTTTTTTGAGCATAGCTTTAGAGCAGACAATGCACATAAATCAAAGTAGCACAATATCTTTTTTATGATTGAAGGAATAATGAAGTTCGCGTTTGATCAACACCTTTTAAGCATCGATAATGTGGTCAACGATGTAATATACTTGCCTATGCATGGCCAATGCACTGTTGTTTTAAAAACTCCCAGGTTTAAAATATGTAGCACTGTATTACTGTAAATACAATATTTGGACCATATTCCCAAAACATTTGGACTATGCTAGTCATCCAGAAGAGCCTACCTTTTTATATTACTTACGGTCTGGGTGGGTCATATAATTTGTTTTACAGCATCTAGAAAATTAACCGGCACTGAAACTATTTTTACCTGGCCGTGCTTGTTCATGCCAATTTTAATTTGACCTAAATGTTTTATCGTGAAATCGATTTACTAAACATTTTCGCCTATCCTTGCGAACCGCATTATCTTTTCGAAGGCCAGAGAGAAGCCGCAGGAAACAACCTAGTGGTACGTACTACTAAACACCTCCGTCTACGTTGCCGCCAATCTTATTACCCACCGTTTTGATATCTCATTTAACCTTGAATTAACTTTGTTAGAAAGTCTGGCAAACGTTTAGGGATTGAGTAAGCGGTTTGCGGATCCGTACAGTTAAGTTCCTACATAGAATGACAGAGTGTTTTTTTTATTAAAATCACAGACAAAGAAACACGAGAATAATTAAACAATTAAGCTAAGTCTGTCCAAAGCAAATTTAAATGATTACCTACCATCTCAGAATTTTCTGGAGGTCGGACACCCAGCACTGGTTTTCCGGTGAAACACGGACGAAGTATTTCTGTGACTCGTATTTCACAATTTCTAGCACTACGATAATGAGTTCACGAGTCTAGCTTCTCATTCCCAGTTTGTTCTCTTTATTTATTTTTAATGAAAACAGTAAAGGATATCATTTCGATGGCTACTAAGTGTACTGAGTCAACTAACAAATTTCGACTATTGCACTTCCTGTCATGTTGTTAGATCCTCCATCGATTTAAAAGTTGCAAAAATTAATGACATGTTCATATTTTGGAACGAGAGAATTCTCTACAGTATCGATTGTCAGTGTATTGTGATTATATTGAGATTTGTCAACTGCCGTCACTGATAGAATGTCACTTTGTTATACAGGGTTATTTATAAAACGCCGACAATGTCTCAGGACACTCAGCTCTTTCTTTTTCTTTTGCTTCGCATAGACTTCGTAACATTTAGAGCGTTCAATTTATATATTATTTATTTTTGTATGAAAACCTGATAAACTAAAACATGATGAATTTTTAAAAGTCATAGAACAAAAGTTATTGATTATAAAGTAACATAGTCCTGAGAGGTTGTCGGTGTTTTACAAATAACCCTGTATGTGCTGAAGTATATAAGGTGTTAATGAAATAAAATCTTGCAATATTCCCGCTACACTTAAGAGGAAATGTGGGCTTGTAGACTTCGTATGTAAAAAGTTATATTTCGAGGTTTGGCTCTCGCCTGTTTCCTCCTCCAATATTAAATCGATTCAATAGATATTACACTAGCTGAATAAGAAGGATATAAACTGTGCCCCTATGTTTTTCTCTATTCATTAATAGTTGCCTAACTTGTTCAGTAAGGCTCTTTTGACAGCAGTTTATTGGACAATTTTAAGCATGTTTGGAGGGTCCTAGTGCTTTTACGTTTAATATATCATCAAAAAAGAAAACATAGAGACACAAAATATATTCTTCTTATTCTGTTTGGGAAATATCTCTTCAATTTGTCCAATACTGAAGAAGGAAATAGGCGAGAGCCAAACCTCGAATTATGACTATTTTCATACAAAATCTCTCCGCCCGCGTTTCCTCTTAAAACAGCCAAGCCTATTTTAAAGAATGAACGTGTTTTAGTGCACAGAACATTCGTTAAAAACTTAGTTTTGCTTGGACATATACTCTTTAATATACCTACCTAAACCTTCATGACCTGTAGATAGGTTATTAGATAATCGAAACACCTCATAACAAACACTCCACACCTCTGCTAAGTTAATGTTGATTTAGGTTCAATAGCAAACGTGTGGGCCCCGGCTTTTAGAGGTAATTCTATTAACTAACTATAAACGAGTGCATTGTTTTGGCAGAATTCAGAAGTAAAATGAAATTATGCACTTTTGTAGGTCAAGGTTTAATAAGCAACATAATCTTTTGCTCGTATCTTTTGTGTTTTGTTTTTTTCTTTCTTTCTTTCTTTTAATGCCTATGAAAAAGGTACCTATGTGAGTGCTTGCATTTCTTATTTTGTGCAATATAGGTTGCTTCTCTATTCAGTAATGATTATTTGTTTTTACAAGCTTTTGTTCAACTTGTAATGTATGTATGTTTGTCCGGGTGGAATCTTGCAACTGAATTTTAAATCAGTTATCTTTAACCAATTGAGTTGAAATTTGGTATACACGCTTATTTTGGATGACAATGCATGATTAGGTTTGTGACGTCCACCACATTCTAATTCCAATATGGGGGATTATCCAAGATGGCGGACTAGTTACTTTTTCTGTACTAGGACCACACTGCCATGTATGGGTATCGAATGAAAGGGCTTGCCAAGGAGAACACTATAACCAACAAGATTTGTTTGTTAAAACTTTTTTTTTTATTTGGCTAACCAACAGAACCCTAAGCCTCCGCTGTCCATCCATCCATCTGCCAGCTGGCTATATCTCAAGAACCCTATTAGGACAGTTGAAATTTAGGCAGTGGGTGGTATTTCTATCGCTGCTTTAACACCAAATAATAAAAGTAAATTAAATTTTAATTAAAGGGCGCCATATCAACAAGAAACGGGTTTTTTTGCGGTTTATATTACTGAATCCTTCTAGTGAGAGTCGGACTCAGACTGGGCCGGTTTTTTTTTCGGTTTATTGTCAAGTTCTTTCAGGTGAGAACCCAACTCACACTTGACCACATTTTTTTTTTCAATCAGATTCCTACCTTCAACATAAAGGTAGAATGCACCGCTTTCCTGATTGAAATACGACTTTATTTACGACATAGAATTTTTGCATAATGTAATAAACACGTGTTTAGTAAAGTTGCAAAATAAATATAATTGCAGGCTTATTCCGGTAACATGAGTACGATTTTTTAAGATGACCTTGACTAATTTGCATATTTTCACTTCACTACACAAACTAAGTAGTGTGATGAACCAATGGAAATCTATGAGGTCAAGACTGTTGCGCTACCTAAAGCTAGCTTATATTATTATGATCGTAAAAACATTACACTACCTTCTGGGGCAGTCGAGTGAAAAATGTCAATAACAAAGCAATTTTCATGTGCGTAAGTACGTAGGTACTTCTTTGCTGAAGGGCATGGCCGTGATTTAAAATAAAAGCCGTTAGTTAGTTGATTACGTAATTTACGTACCTCTTCATTTAGCATTTTTTTTTCCTTTCATAAATGAGAAGCCTTCTTTTGACCTAGTTGTTCTTCGTCGTCGTTCTCGTAAAAGGCCTCTTTAGTCGTCAATCAAAGCAATCAGCGACTTTAGTCGTATCAATGATACGTAACACCGGCAATGTTAGGAAGTCCTCTAGAACAATCTTAGTTTTTAAATGTTACTTGTAGAGTTTCCTCTTCAACTTGTAGGGCATTCTTTTGTGCGCTTGCTCGATTTTTTAGCCATTATTATAGGTTGATGAGACGTTTCAGGTATGTCTTCGGGATGGCAATCGCTTACCATCAAGTAACCAGTAAAAGTAGATTACCATAATTTTTATTTATGATTATAGACCTACTATTATCATAAATAAAAATGAATATTAAAACAACATAAATGTCATCAATCCTCCATACATCTTATATCCTATATATATATAAAACAAAGACGGGTTTGTTACAACACTTATAACTCGAGATCTGCTGAACCAATTTTCATGGTTATTGATTCGTTGGATTTGTCTCCGACCCGAATAGCAGAATACATCTTAAAAACAATGAAAACTCATTGACGGGAGCGAAGCCGCGGGGGACAGCTAGTTGTATATAATTAAGTGTATTTGCACCTATATGATTTGTCTGATATCGTGATAATATCTAGTTATTCTATGGACTCAGTAGCCGCTATTATAACGGTTACGCCACGTGCTACACCTACTCGCATGATGGGTGTATTTACTTAATGCTTATTAGCCTTTAGCGTCTGGGCTCATGAATAAACCTTTATGTTAAATCAACCTTCCATTAAGAGGTTTATCTAAGTTTCAGTAGTATAAATTATTCAAGTAGGTATTAATATAAATTTTTAGTATCTAATGTTTTGTAAGCGTGTATTAGATCCGTGATTCTGTGAGGCTCTAGAACTTATGGTCTGAGGATCGGGTTGGAGCTCTGAAAGTCGAAAATGATCTCACTGAAACGTACTCCCGGTAAAAAATGTATTCTATGTCGTATTCCCGGTTATGATATGCCCGTGTTCCAAAATCCAAATTCGTTAATCCGATATGACGGACGTGACAAACGTACAGTTATTTTCGCCTCATTACTTTAGTATGGAGATTTATTTCACGCATCATCATCATCTGCCTAGCTTTTTCCCAACTACACTCGGTTCCAAAAATAACGGGTCAGTCACATAAACCCGAATATCTCCCGAACTACGTATGCCATCATAATGAAACGAAGACTGTTCAATTGAGAATTTAACTATACAGATAAAAAATAAAATAAAACTTAGTTACACCCACAATATTAATCCTAAATTAAAAAAAAAACTAAAGTAGTCATATTTTTCTTAAGATTACATTTTTTTTATGATTGTTTTTTTGCTGTTTTTCATCACTTTCTTCATTTAATACTTTGTATTGCCTCCACGAGCTCTTCTGACAGCTTCCAGGCGATTAGGCATGCTGTACACCAAATTTCGGAGCCAGTGCTGAGGAATACCTTCCCATTCCTCCACCAGTGCTTGTATGAGCTCGGGAAGCGTGATTGGTGGGGGGTTTCGACCTTTCACGCATCTCTGAAGCTCGTCCCAGGCGTGCTCGATGGGGTTTAAGTCCGGGCTTCGCGCTGGCCACTGCATGAGTTCGATACCGACCTCTTCAAGGTAGTCATGTACAATTCTGGCGGTATGGGGACGCGCATTATCATGCATTAATATGCCATGCCGGTCCATCCTGGCCATGAAAGGACCTACATGTTCATTGAGGATCTCTTCCACGTACCTCTCTGCATTTAGAGTTCCATTTTGAATGAGCACCAGCTCGGTGCGGGCCTCAGCAGAAATCCCAGCCCAAACTTGTACGGAGCCTCCACCGTACGCCACTTTTTCCTCCACACACGCTTGATGGAAGCGCTCCCCTGGTCTTCTGTACACCAACTGCCTACCATCATGCTTATAAAGCATGAATTTAGACTCGTCCGTGAACATTACCCTAGACCAATCGTCTAGTGTCCAGTTTAGGTGTTCGCGCACGTATCTCTGTCTTGCAATTCGATGTCCCCGTTCCAGTTTGGGGCCATTTGCGGGCCTCAATGGTTTCAAATTTGCTTCAGCAAGACGTCTTCTTACTGTTTGAGCGCTTAAATTGCCACCTCCAAAGCGAATAAAGTGAGTTTTTAGACCAACAGCAGTTTGAAAACGATTTCGGAGCATTGTAGCCACCAGTTGTCTGTCTTCCCTGGCCGTTGTGCATCTTGGTCTGCCATTTCCTGGTCTTCTAAGGTGTGATCCGGTCTCTTGGTACCGCTGGACTACCCGCTGAACAGTCGACAAAGATACACCAATGTTTCTGGCTGTTTCACGCTGGCTCCGCCCAAGTTCCAAAAAAGTTAGGATTCTGGTACATTCCTCTAGCGTGACTGCCATGCTTCACCTCACAGAATAATAATTATGCACGTGGAAGACGTTCACGATAATTTTTTTTGTGACAGAATAGAAATGGAAAGCATCCATAATGACATGAAACAAAAATTTTGTTTTTAAAAATAGTCATTTTTTTAAATTTTGTTTTTCTAATGAAGTTTTTTTCATCAACCAGTTTAAATAATATGCTATTAGAAGCGCAACTAAAAAATCTTTATTCTGTTTTTTATTTCATTGATCTAGCTTTTACAGTTCTGGAGGTATTTCAATTTTTGTGACTGACCCGTAATTTTTGGAACCGAGTGTATATTGGGGTCGGCATCCAGTCAAACCGGATTCAGCTGAATACGTCAGTATTTTACGTAGAGCGGCTGCCTACCAGACCTCCACAACCCATTAACTGGGTAACACGGTACTCCTTGGCAAGACTGGTGTCAGATTTTCTGGCTTCTGACTATCCGTAACGACTGCCAAAGATCTTCAAATGACAGCCGGCCAGCTTAACGTGCTTTCCTAGGCACGGAGGAAACTCGGTATGTTAAGATGGTCCCCATCCGTTGCTTAACCTTGAAGACGACCTGTCCGGCTGTTTTTATTTAGCCACGAGCTCCTCTTTATTTCACACAATACATAATGGCTTTTGTCATTTAAGTACTAACAAACTGATATACATAAGAAACTAGGCCGATCATGGCCATGTAGGTACATAACTATGATAATCTACGAAAATTAAAAAAAATATTCAGTAGACGTAGGTAAAGTACAACAACGATTGCATTGAATTGCCATGTGGTTTTACCATTGCGCGGGTGCGGTACTGCACCACGTGCCATTCTCCCACTGTGGCTCCAAGGTGCATGATAACCAGTTTCGATTGTGTCATAGAACTGGATCGCTCTTAACTACTTAGTTCTAGTGTCTGTAACATTGGCTTTATTGCTTGACGAACTGGATGGTCTAGAGTTACTTTGACAGTAAAACTGGTCAAACCTACACTAAAACGACTACTTGGGTAATTTATTGAGAAAATGAGGATTGATTAGTTATCTAACTTACCTATCAACAAAATGGATGCTGTCCTTTGACAAATCTTGTAGACAATTTCTAATTCCTGATACCGTAAATATTTTATAGAGCTTTTTCTGAAGAAAAATATTAAAACTAACTATGATGTTATTTTCTTGGATCTAAATAGGAGCACAATCTTTATAACAAGGGTTGCCACTACCAAATAAATAATAGTTCGTTTGATAGGTATAGTCGAACATCACTTTTTTATGTGATTGTTGTCTTTTTAAAGGGCTTTACAAATGATTTATCTCTAGTTGCATGTGCCTACAAATAATATTTTTCTCTTCATCGCATGAAGGTTAAAACTATAATTTACGCTGATAGACATCAAAGCATCGAATATTATATAATTGTATACCTACCACCAATTGTTTTGAAGAGTAAATAGTACTTAATGATAGAGAAATAAGTGTATATCTGCACGCAAGAGGCTTCTGATGCACTTATCATAGGAAGGGCAGTTCAAGGGCCGATGTTAATAATTATATTTATTACTAGCTGACCCACGCAACTTCGTCTGCGTCACATTTTCCATCAATGCTCGGCTCCTTTTAGTCTTAGCGTGTAGATATACCTAAGTACAAAACCTAACCCTAAGCCCTCCCTTTATTTGTTTACCTAAGTAAATAAATAAATATGTAGCCTATATCCTTCCTCGATACATGGGCTATCTAATACTGAAAGAATTTTTCAAATCGGACCAGTAGTTTCTGAGATTACCCCCTACATACAAACTTACAAACAAAGTTTACCTAGTATAGATTATTTGATAGCCTACTATTGTGTCCCACTGCTGGGCAATGACCCCTCCTTTCTTTTTTTAAGGCGAGGTTTTCTTTATTGATAATTAAATGATGGGTTTGTAAAACCTTTACATTTTAGACCGCTACGACTAAGAGCGGATTTCACCAATGAAATTGATCGCGATTAAGCTGCGTTCAAGAGTTGTCAGTGTCCATATTCCATAGAAAGTATTGACACTGACAGCTCGAAAACGTGGTTCATAATAGAAAGAAGAAATAAAGAAAAAAAAGCATTTATTCCGCCAGAAGCGACACACAATAACTAAAAATAACAGAAAAGAAATTATCAACTAAAAACAAAATATAATTATAAGAAAATTTTAATAAAAATTAAAATAAGACCTTTTTTGTTGTCACCTACCACGACTCTCTGGTCACACCATAGACACACCAGTAACATAATCATATGTTGTTTTCGTTCAGTTTGAGATTGATGAAATCCGCCCTTACTTACACCAGAGGGCCAATTCTACTAATTTTCACATTCGCATCTCAATCGCAAACTGTCATAATGTATGAAAATTAAGGCTTTTTTGACAGTTTGCGATAGACATGCGAATGCGAAAATTGTTTTAAAAGTTAATAAAATTGGCTCTCAGACTAATGCGATTGTCGAAATTCCAAAACATAAGAGATTTATCACGTGTCATTTTAACAGTAATTGTCAATCCCATATATTCGCCGCAGTGTGTGAGCAAAAATTGTTGTGGGACAAAAAACATAAACATTATAGGAATCGTTTATTTTTAACTTTCAAGCAAAATTTTACTGTACTTCTCCATGATTCGAGAAGTAATGACCAAAATCACGTAGGACATTTGTCGCGTATAGCATCGCGTTGCATTACGTAACGTCGTGTTGCGTCGCGTCGCGTCGTATTCGTCGCTCACGCAGAACACCGCGTAAGTGTCAGTTCTTTAACGTTCTCGACCGCGTTAGCGTAAATTTGCCAATTTGTATTGAAACTCAATAAGCGCCGCCTGGTGAGAATAACAGATAACCTTGTTTGTCTTTGACATATAAGCAAACGTTTACGTTAACGCGATTGGGTACGTTAGAACTCACACTAAGTATAAGTAAACTTCTAATCGTCTGTCGACTCGGTTTTAGCCAACGTCATATAATTTTGGCATCAAGCATACCTACCTGTCGCTCGAGCCTGCCTGCTTGCATGTCTGTTGCTGACACACTGTTGCCAACAGTTGACTATAAATGTCACCAAACATTTCTCCAAGCTGCATTCAGCACGGCGAAGGTGGCAGACGAGTCAATGTATTGTTACGCCATTGTTATATTTTAATCCTGGACAAAGTACAAGGGAATGCCCAAAAGAACCAAAGAAGTTAATAAACCTAACACGCAAATGTTTTATAAAACATCCTGAGACATGTCAAAAGTTTTATCATACTCCCATAACCTTGTGAACTGTCAAACAAAGCCACTAACGTCACAACACAGGGACAAATAATGTGGAGAGTGAAGTTAAACAATCTGCACGAACTGGGTCAAGTTCAGCCATACCTAAATGTCTCTAGTATGAAGGCATGCCCATAAAGGTGCCCATACCTACGTCGTCGTGTGATGAAACATGCAGATATGTAGGATTTGTAAGTAATGTACGTGTTTCCGTACATTGCACATTTGTAATCAATGGTCCACGATATAATATTAAGAGGAAGTCGTTTTTAAATGCATTTAATTTAACGCAGATTTAAGTAGATAGTCTTTAAGTCAAGAGTAAATAGGTTACTTCTAAGCAAGCGCGCTCCATCTTAGACCGCATCATCGCTTCCCATCAGGTGAGATAGTGGTCAAACGCGTGCCTATCAGAAGAAAAAATAATAATATTTTTGCTATAATGACTTGACTATCTACTTGTTGGTTATTAACCTGTTATATTTTTTAACGAAAAGGACACAATAACATTATTTAGTTTATTAATAACGAAAAACAGACGGTGATACCAAATTGCCAATTAATTTTCTATTTAAAATGTATATTTCGTAAAACATGCGATTCGTAATGTGACATTTAAAACAATCACTAAACGACTTCACACGCTCATAAACACGTATTCTAAATATATACGTTTTACTATCTTAAATATGTTTATTGTATGACAGTAACAGTCACCAAGGCTTTACTTCGCAACACCTTTTGTTTGAACTCTTAATGAGTTTATTTAATACGACTTCTCTTCAGGATATTTTGGAGGGAAAAATAGTGACGCCTTTATGACAATGCGTGGGACGTTGTGTAGGTTGCTCCTTTATTGCGAAAGTGACACCTGAAAACGTATCTCATGAAAATAAAATTTAATACCCGCAGAAATCTTTTAACACATATGAAACCGTTTCATTTCTGGAGGCAGTGAATATTGTTGCTTAATGCTTTGGAGGTTTTATATGTTACTAAATTCCAAAACCATCTAAATGATCACTGAGCATTTGCGTATTATTTATATTGTGCATTCAAAAATACGCCGTAAAAACCTTTTTCCAAAAAAATATAACCGACTTACAAAAAAAACACTACAAAGTATTAAATAACTTTAATTTCGGAAGTCGGTGTATTTTTTTTTCGTTTTTGACACCACGTTTATGAAATCGGTGAACATGTACATAAAAAAAATACATACAGCCGAACATCAACACGAACACTTCTCCTTTTTGAAGAAGTCGGTTAAAAATGCAAACCATCCCCTTAACAAATCGCGTGAGCCTATCGCGAAATGACTGGAGTGTAGTGCCGTATAGTGTTGCCCAAGTGTTCTGAATCAGTACCTTCACTCATAAGTCGAAGCACTATTACTAAACTTTGCAATGTTTGCGAACTAACCTTCTCAATATCATGACATACAATGTGTATGTCATGATATTGAGAAGCGAAGAATATACTACATACATAAACAGAGAATAAAGCTCTGGCTGGCTGTAGTTGTAGTGGAAATGGATATACCAAGCAGTCTGCTTAGCTTTTCCCCATGTATGGACCACACACCACAAGTGACCACAAGTGTTGTACATGGGCCCACTGCATCTCTGACCTCCAAAACCCAGTAACAATCGTGTTACCCTGTTACTGGCTTACCAAGCCCAAATATTATGGACTCTTTGGCAAGTCTTAGTCTGGTGTTAGACTTTCCGGCTTCTAACTACCCATAACGACAGCCAAGGATGTTCAAATGATAGCCAGTCGCAGCCGGCGCACAGAAAAGTCTGGATATATATATATATATATATATATATATATATATTTTCTTTTTAAGATTGATCCTTGGTTTGGATTAGTGGTATTTATGGTCCAAAAAAAAAACTCGGCAAGCGTTGATTACTCTTCAAGATTGACCCGTTTAATAGTTGCTGTGGCTACAAACTCTAGAACAGAAATAAATGATGGCGGGTCTTCCGGTCAAACATCATTCTTCTGGTTGAATCAAATCGTAATATATTATGTATCGTGTAACAATCTAATTCTTGCCGATGTCAATAATAAAGATAACCTGAAGGCATGCAACATTTCATTCCTATCAAGAAGAAGGGGTGAACGAATGTTTTTTACTCTTACACGTCAGAACGCCTGAAAGGATCTTCATGACAGTTTTGCACAGAGGTAGATAATAGTCTGAAATAGCATATAGGCTTTTTATCCCGGGAATATATCCCTAGGGATCACGGGCGAAGCTGCTGGCAGTTGCTAGTCTACACTATATGTAATTCTTTTTCAGTGCGTGCGTGTTCTATCAAAATTATGATGAGTAAATTTATGTGCCGTATCACAATACAATAGCCAGCTTAATTTTGGGTTACAGGTTTATATAATAATTCATTAAATTAGGCATTAGAAATTATCGGTTCATAATACCTATATAGAGAAATGTTACACAGTAACTGTGTTTACATTGTATATTTAAAAATACGTTAGATTGTATTAAATAGGTATTATGAACCGATAATTTCAATAACAGTAAATCCCATCCAAATACAATAGTTTCCATTTATATTCTCTAATTGAGAATGATAAGTTACAATTTCACGAGATATACTACAAACTTACGGCACCTCTAAATTATCCAGTGATACACAATATTTGAATAAGAAAATATGTAGGTACACCTATGTCATACGTCCACACAGTGAATCCTGTTTCACTGTTTGGCCCGCATAAATTCTAAACTGTAACCTTGGGTAGTAAAAAGACCATCCATTTATGCTAAAAGAACCTGGGCAGTCATGGTTCTAACTTACTGAGTAACGAGAACTAAGAGCATCCGAATTTCTCAAGACAACCAAGTATTTTAAATTGTCTATCTTTTAATTTCCAGCCGACTTTATCCATCCCTGCAACAACACAGAGCCGGCCTGTTTGATACAAGCGACCCAAGATGCGATACCACAGTTCTCCAAGGGTCTACCGGACCTTGGAGTACCATCGTTGGACCCTTTCCTCATTGAGGAGCTGCCCATACAGCTGCCCGGAATCAAGGTGACGTTTTACGGTGGGAAGGCAACAGGTCTGCGAAAATGTCAAGTCTTGAATGTCGAGTAAGTGATCCTCCACCATATTTTTTTATATTATAGATACCCATTAATATGAACTTTTATAGTAATAGATACGTGCACTTGCGCATAGTTACATATCTGTTGCAGCTAAGTGTTTACAAGCCGTTTAATCAGCGGACTAAATGACATCCAGCCAATGCATTTAATAAACGAACTAGTAGACGCCCTATTATGTCTACAGGATTCAAAGTAACCTAACATGAATGGTATAACGGGAGCTAAGTTTGCACGCTACGCTCGCTCACTCTAGTTCCCGATATCCGATTCACACCTAACCATTACTACCTACCGAATCCGTGTCGAGGTACCTCAAGTTCCCTATATTCCCAAAATGACGTATCTAGGCAAGTCATTAATCGATATCGAACCAAGTCCTTTATTTGCCTAGCTGTCCAATTAAATGCCGGGATTTGACTAAGGCTGCTGATTAAAACGCGCGTTCATTGAAAAGGCTAGGCCACTAATTAAACGGCCGGTTAAACCAGTTAGATGTGACATCCAACCCACCACACTCCACACCACTCCATAACTTTTTCAGCTGACAAAGGACTAAAATGCCAATAAAGCAAAAGCACAATCAACCCTAATTTTCCCACTAATGGTCTCATCTTACCCTGTTCAAGTTTACTCTGATATATTTTATGATATGAAAAAGTCCATTGTCTATTCTTTCATATTATTTAAAGAAACGCTGACTTTCTTTAAGTCTGGAAGGGTTTAGATTTTGGAGCTATTAGTTTGCTGTTGGATGTTGATTTGCTATTGGATACAGATAGAATACACATTATAGAGCATCAAATAGTTCAAAGTCCTCTAAAAACTCTAACATTATTAAAACAAGCTGATTAAAATAACAGTGCAAAATATATAAAAATAACTCTAAATTACTGCTATGAAACTATGAGATGAAATGAAAACAATATTATTATGCTCGTGCGGTACAAAATTCAGTTTCAAATTTCCTTTTTTACACGTGTTTGCAAATGAATAATTATTTAGGTACCTACTTTAAAATAACATCGGGTCTTTTAACCGACTTCCCAAAAAGGAGGAGGTTCTCAATTCGGTTGTGTTCTTTTTATGTTTGTTACCTACCTCATGACTCCGACATTATTATGAAAAATTCTTTATCTGAAAGGATATACTTGCAGATCAAAATCGGTTACGAACTTTGGATTTCAAATCGCAATAGCTGGAATTCGTCTATTTGGATGATGGTTTTATGTCATCCAAGTAATCTAAATTGCGTATTTTGCTTTTCTGCGACTCTGCAGTGGTGTTTGTAGGTGTGGGGGTACTGCTAAAAAGTGAAAATAAAAAAATAATCCAAAAAAATACAACCGAATTCCAAAAAAAAAACACTTCAAAGTTCTTCAAAAAAATTACTTTAATTTTGGAAGTCGGTGTCAAATACGAAGAAACTAACAAAAAGACTGACTTCCGAAATTGAAGTTATTTTTTACTTTGTAGTGTTTTTTTTTTTGGAAGTCGGTTGTATTTTTTTACCCTGTAAGGTTAGGCTTTGGTACCTAACTAAACCTTAAACCTAAATTTGAATGCCTAGCGCATTAGTTCGCCTATGTTCCTACTACCTATGTGCATGACGTCTAGATAAATTGGCTATTTCACCATTTATGCATGTAGTAGAGGCGAACCTATTGAAACACGAAACAGAATTAAGGCGATATTAACGATAGATAATATTTTCAAAATCCTAATATATAAAATTATTCCGTTACTGACTAAGTCAATGACTGACAAACAGAGAACGCCCAACTGATACTACTGACTGTAGAAAGATGAAATTTGACATGTAGATTCGTCAGAGTTTAGGGAAGCACTAAGTTTTCCAGAAATTCCAACGGGAACGGAATTTTTGCGTACGATATCGCGAGAAAGAGCAAGTTATTATATAACTTAAACAACTTATCATCCCACGCTTGTGAGAGGCAACTAAAGGCCTTACGCTTTAGACCCAAACATAGTAACATGTAATGGGTTTACTTTAAAGGTATTAGGTACTGCAACATTGCCATAGATGAAACTGATATTCTAAAAAAATGCTACATCACAATAATGTGCTCAATGATCTAAATAAGGAATTCTACAAACCATTCTTAGGGTTCTGTACCAAAATGGTAAAAAGAAACCCTTATGGTCTGACACTAAGTCTGTCACAACTGGATATCTCAAGAACTGCTAATGCTATAAATTACTAGGCTACTAGGTCGTGTGAGGTATTCACATTCTCAAAACTTTTTTTTAGGCTGCATGGTTTACGATAAAAAATTCACCATTCCCCCCCCCCCCTCTTATTATCTCCGAATTTTTCATAGAGAACAAATCTGAAACAGGTCTATGCCATAGGAGTAGGTATGTAAAGATTGCAGGAAAAAGAAAATGTCTCTAAATAGCACACTTTTTCAGAAATCATCAACAAAAAATACATTAGTTTCACTATCGGTCAAGAAATGGCGCTGATAAAATATAGGCCTCGCCAATGAAAATTTAAAAACTTTTCACGTTTTACAATGATGCTACGGGACCATAGAGTATATAACCACTAGAGAGCGTATAGGCCGATTTCTTCTAAGTACGCGGCTCAGCGTACTTAGAAGCAGCGGGCCGGGGGACGAGGAACAACGCGCGGCTGCAATTGGTCCGTTCAAGGTCAAGTTGCATAGGTAGCCTATGGTTAGTGGTGGCACTACTTGATTAAATGAAAATAGTCGATATCGATAAAATGGATTTTAACATTACAAAAAATACTCAATCCAAACAAACAGCGCTATATCTTGTTTAAACAAAGTTTCCCTATTAACCTTATCTTTCCACTTTTATTTTAATTCTAAATAAAATCTTCGAAAATCTAAAATGAAAACATGTATGTCAAACACACAGATGAAAAATCTGAGACCCTCCTCCTATTTTTAAAGTCGTTTAAAAGTAGTAACGTGTTTAATGTAAGTATGTGAATTGATTAAAAATTGTATTAGTTGTAATTTTATGATCATCGATAAATCGACTTCAATCATTAAACGTAACAGCACAGATTTTTACGATAAAATAGAAAGGGGAAGAAAGGGATAAAAATATAAGTATTTCCTAATGAAAGAAAGAGACTTTTCCAAAAGACATCAACGCGCGCTTCTCACAGTGTGCTCGTTCACCTAACCACCATTTTATATAGACCCCTGCAGTGGCTCATCATCTGATTCAAATCAAAAATATTTTGCGTAGTCTTTACTCTCCGATGAAAAGTTATGCCATCATTTTTGTAACAAAAGGTCTAGGAATGTTTCCCACACAAATTAACCGGGTATGAAGGCATTTTTATGCGTTATAAATTGCATAAAAATTAAAACGATTTGTAAAAACTTAGCATGCCCGCAGGTCTAACAATTGGTCACAACTGAAATGGTTACTAGTGCCTGCTGCCTAACATCTGAGCAAAAACACTAATAGTTTTCGTGCGTCGGGGCACTGTATGCGCAGTCAAGTGGTTTAATAGTCTTTGTACGGGACCCTCGTTGTGCGAGTCCAACTCGCTCTTGTTTATTATTGTTGATAGGATCGCGTTTGACCAGCAGTGATGAACGGTGCGGAACGACGATGAGATTGACCTCAATTACAACATAAATGCTGTGGAAAAAGAAGTGTCTGCTTGCCAACCATTAATTTTTATGTTAGGTATGACAACTTAAGAGAAAGGGTAAAGCCTGAAAATCCCACAGGGCACAGAGATAGCATCTCTAGACGTGGGTCAAGGGAACATAAAATAAAACCTTCCGACGTAATTTTCTCGTGTTTGCATTACTCACTTGTTTTATTAATATCGTGCGACTTTAATTTAATTCGATTTTTGTTTTCAGTTCCAAAAACTTATTATTCCCGTCTACAGTCAGTCTGATTAATAAAAACTCGCTACTTTATGCTTAGTTAGATTCTAAACTCTAATTTTTTTACAATAATTGGCCAAGTGCGAGGCGGACACGCATGCAAGGGATTCCGGAACAATCACATTTTTATGACATGTTATTTAAACGCTCTTAACATCTTATAGGTTTTCTTGTAGTCTATAACTATAATCTGTCTGAGTGCTAATTCTACTAATTTTCACATTTGCGTAGCATTCGCATCTCAATCGCAAACTTAAGGCTTTTTTGACAGTTGGCGATTGACAAATTCGAAAGTTGTTTAAAATTAGTAGAATTCTCTCTGGATGTTTTGTTCAACGACAGCGACGCGGTCATTAGCACAGTCAAGCGTGATGATTCGTAGGTACCTTAGAAAAGACTCCATGGTAATTTACCTAAGCACACAAGCAGGCACACAAAGAAGTCAAAGAGTTTTCACTTCATTCAACCTTTTTAAGGTTTAAATGCGAAGGATTTTCCAGGTTTACAAAATAACGAATACACAAAACCTTTTCCACGCAAGGACTTAGCAATACTTGTTGGAAACTCTTGGCCTGTGCCCTGAATCACATTTGAACAAAGAAACGATTATATCCGCCTCAAATGGTTGCAAAGCTTCAGAAATCCTTGCGGGGAAGATGCTTTTGTCTACGTAAAGACATATTTGAAGGCCTTGGTTTCCACGGCAATTAGGTCACGAGCATTTATTTTTATGAAAATGTGTACCAGGATAAAACCAAAATATCAAACGCAAAATATGGTACTTAAATGGGCTAGATTCCATCATCCACAAATTGCAAAACTATTTAGTCCGTCAGTTAGAGTATTGAAAAATAGTAGACACTTATTTTTTGTTTTTGTAAATCAATGAATATTGACAAAAATAAAACGCATCAAAACTCGGGAGTGGGGGCTCGTGACGTCACGACTCAGTAAAATTTATGCGAAGGTGTGACGTATTGAGAATTTTAAAAGCGTCGTAACTTAGTTAATTTTGGTTCCCGTAACAAAAGAAAAAACACGGGTCAAATATTTTTTGATAATCTAAGTGACGGACTAATTAGATTTTTTCAGGACACAGGCCTATTGTTTGACAAAATAAATGGACTATTTTCCGAAGCTGACAGCATATTGACAAAAATTAAGGTATTGCACTGGATTCTCAATTCATATTTTCTATAGTAAATTGAAATTAAGAATCCGTAGGTTGATTGGTATAGAATGTCATACCAATGCCAGAATCCCCTTGATATATCAAAATTAACGACATGGTTAGATTGTTTTGGAAAATAATACCTTATATGTTTAGGTAACCAATCTGTACTTACGAAATCATTTGGCCGTTATCCAATCGCATTAGCAGATTTACTGGCCTTTATTGTATCGTTAAGAAAAGCGCTCCCAAATAGTCACAGTCTCGCCCTTATAACAAATTTGGGCTTCTTTTAGACCTCTGCCGAATCCTTCAGGGATAAAAGCTTACTTGCTAAAAAGCAATAAAAAGGACCAACAAATCTGTTCTCAGATTATGAACTACAAAATCCTGAATTAAAAATTTAAAGTACTCTAGCGCGTTAAGGGGCCGTGCATAAAATTCACTCGCTACTGTTTAGGTAAATTCGATGCGATTCTATGTTTGTGTGCACCGTTTATGCAGATACACACACACGCGGGTGAAGTTCGAGCGTAGTGACCGCTTAAACAATTTTGATCCTTTAGACGATATTATTTTAAGTAACATAATTATATAGTGTACAGCTTAGAAATAAAAGTCTGGAATGTAAGTGTGGACTGTGTATAATATCACGATCAAAAAAAAAAAATGGTTCAATTTTGTGTTACATGAATTTAGATACGATTAATAAAAATGACTTAACTGCCGATTATTTTTAAAATTGACGAACATTACCAAAGAAAGGACATTCACGTAACCCACATAAATGACTCCAACTTTCACATCATCGTGCAGAAACATAAGTAACAAAAAGGAAAGAAAATGAACTAAATAGTCCTCACACTACTTAAGTTTTTTTTTCCTTTTGGTGATTTACAACAAATACAATTAAAATAATGTTTTTCATAGTCCAAATAACGTCATTGCGTAATAAATATATTCATTATGTCAAGTCAAGTCCAGGTATCCAGGTTCAACTTATCAGCTATTATTATAAAAGCGGAAAAGAAGGAAAAAAAATATTAACTAAACATATCTGGTAAAAGTAATTTATACCTAAATAAAATAAAATGGTCATTTATTCAAATTAGGCTGATGGTTAGCACATTTTTACAAGCTTTTATAACGTCGACCTGTATGTAACTAACTATGTTAAGGAATCTAAGGTAACGAATTTAACCATCTTCCTAGGATCGTAGCGTCTTGAAAATTGACAGCTGTATGTAGTTTTGATGACAATACAATAATATGGTACTGTCGAACTGATTTGGTGATGGAGCCGGAAGATATGAACTGGAACTTCATGATGGAACATCGTATCAAAGCTGTGTTTGGATTTGTTAGATAAGTCTTATGATAAACTTGGACCACGATTAAGTTTCAAAGTCTGATGATGAAGCCAGAAGATAGGCACTGGCATTCTATGATGGAATATCGTATCATAGCCGTGTTTGGACTTGTTAGAAAGGTCTTAAAATAAACTTTGACCACGATTAAGTTCCAAGGTCTGATGATGAAGCCAGAAGATAGGCACTGGCATTCCATGATGGAATATCATATCATAGCCGTGTTTAGGCTTGTTAAAAAGGTCTTATGATGAACTTTGTCCACAATTACGTTTCAAGGTCTGATGATGAAGCCAGAAGATAGGCAACGGCATTCCATGATGGAATATCGTATCATAGCCGTGTTTGGACTTGTTAGAAAGGTCTAATAATGAACTTTGACCACGATTACGTTTCAAGGTCTGATGATGAAGCCAGATTATACCGCGTGTATCTGACATCGACGCACAAACGATTTCCATGGGTCCAGGGCATGATTTTGGACACCCAAGACTTAGAATTTTTCGTCGGCTTCTAATTTTTTCATTTTTTTTCAAGGGTTTTTTTACTTTAGCTGCTCATAATCGTTATTCTGACCTAACCCAATGAGATTTTTAATTCATTAACTACTTTCACTAAAAAGAGCAATCTGAATAAAACCACAAATAGATGAAAAAATGAGAAAAGAACCGACGAAAAATTCCAACATTGGGGTGTCCAGAATCATGCCCTGGACCCATGGAAATCGTTTGTGCGTCGATGTCAGATACACGCGGTAGGCACTGGCATTCCATGATGGACTATCGTATCATAGCCGTGTTTGGACTTGTTAGAAAGGTCTTATAATGAACTTCGACCACGATTAAGTTTCAAGGTTTGATGATGAAGCCGTAAGGCAGGAACTGGTATTCCATGATGGAATATCGTATCATAGTCGTGTTTCTACTTGTGAGAAAGGTCACGTAATAGACTTTGAACACGATCAGGTTTCAAGGTTATAACAAACCTATTATATATTGACTTGTAAAGGGGCGCTCAACAAAGGCTTAAACTTTTCGTAACTGGTGGCGTTGGAACAGGAAAGACGTTCTGTTGAACTTGTTGAAAAATCAAGTGAACAGATGTTACGGGAAGCAGGTTACAAAGATTGGCGCTCTGACTGGAGTTGCAGCACGACTATAGCTGGCTCTACACTGCATAGCTTACTCAAATTACCAGTTTAAAGAGATGGCGTCTTAGTGTACAATGTACATGCCTCAACTTTCCGGCAAATCTTGAGAATTATGCGTCTACAGTGGCAAAATGTATAGTTCTTGTACGTGGACGAGATATTTATGGTTCTGGTTGTGTATGATAGACGCTCATTTACGCCAGCTAAAGAATTCCAATGAACCCTTTGGCGGCATAAACGTTATGCTCTTTGGCGACCTCTCGATTGTACTTCAACATTTGTAACTACTGAATCTTGCGGTGTATTCGAATTATCCTCTTCATTCTGAAAGTATATATTTGAATAAGTACAAGTAGCAAATTATGCACAGGAGGGTAGGTACATTACAGAACAGCTAACTGCGATCGTCAACCCGCCTGTCAAGCGTGGCGATTATGGCAACCCCCTCTCCACTTTTGGGTGAGGCCTATGTCCAGCCGCGGACGTTATTCGGCTGGTATGATGATGATGATGCATACATACCCTGTATACTGTAGGTATATTATTTATACATCGTTTGATAATTTATTACACAAAGTATAATTATATAATATATATATATAATTACCATGCCTAGATCTAGTTGAAATATATTGTCAGCATTTGCAGTAACCACAGTCATTTCAGAACTGCCAATTTCATCGATTTCCTAAAATGAACAACATTTTAAAATTAGTATGTACTCGTAAACACTTCTACAGTTCTAGCACTGATCAAAAGTAAAATCTTACATGTGCTGGGAACGAAACCGTAGCGAGTTGCTGAGTTTTATTTCCTTTTTTTTTTAGTTACGCATTCGTAATCCGACCTTTTTCGACCCATTATCTGCAAAAAATTACAGATATCAAACTAAAAAACTTACAAACATACAAACAAACAATGAAACGTTACCTCCATAATATTAGGCTTGAAGACGAAATACATTTTACAATCTTAAAAACAAGCAAAAATACTTAACATCAAAATTAATACTTACTGGATCAAAATGTGGTAGTCGTCGTACAATCTCAGAATTATATTTACGCAAAACTCGCGAGCGCCTGCGAAGCAAAGTGATACGTGTTCACGCTGGGAGAGCCCGGTCGTTACTGACGCGATCGGGTTCGCGCGGTCGATAATATAGTTCACTTTGCCTATAATTTACGAAATGAAGTTATTGATTTTTTATATAATAAAATTTAGATTTTATTAAAAGGTTAACTTAAGATTTATGTGTAATTTTTAAATTTTCCTAAAAGTGTTTGTTTAGTATAGTAAAAAATACTTATTTGTCTAAACGTTTTCTCAAAATTTTCGTTTTTCAACATTTTTTTCTGCTTTAATTCGTATTGATTTCAAAAATGTTTTCAACCCATGTAAAAGTAGACTATATAATGATGTTATAAATAATTTTTAATGTGCACAATATTTTGTAGTTTGGTTGTCCAACGAAGTCAAACCATCACTCGCTCGTTACTTTTGCGGAAAAGGGGGGAATATGGGTGATTGCCGTTATAATATACATTATTTAAAAAAAAAAATCAAGCCATGTAAAAGAACAAGAACTCGTCTCTTATAATAACAAAAACAAAGGTTCTAATTCTTCTTGCTTTTCACACAAGTAGTGATCTAAATTGTTCGAAATGAGCTGATTTCGTGCACGGGGCCTTAAAGTTTAAACGTTAAGCTATATTAAGCTATAGTTTGCCTTCGGTTTTAATCGTATCGCTCCGAGCAGCAAACGACAATGTCTTTAAGTTCTGCAGTATTGTTTGAAGTTGATATTAAACTGGACTTTAGACATGAATTTCAATGTGAAGACTTGATTGCAAACAATTAAATATGATGATTCGAGCTGGCTGAATTATGCACAAATTATTGATTTAATACATCTGTATTCCAGAAACTATTGAAGTTTTATCAAAAATCTCAGTTTTTATCAAACGTATAAAGGAGAAATTATTATAGAACTAGCTTTTGCCCGCGACTTCGTACGCGCATATCCCGTTTTCTCCCGTTCCCGTAGGAATTTCGGGAAATCCTCTCTTAGAGCTCCCCTAAATTCCCCAAGGACCCTATGTGCAGCTTCATACGACCAGTCAGTAGTCTTGGTTGTGTTGTTGCGTTATCTGTCAGTCATTCACTCAGTAACGGAAGAATTTTATAAACCAAAATGAAAATAAAACTAATACCTATAAAAAAGTGAACGTAAATTAGCCAAAACTTATAAAGCTATCGGTATCTAAAAATCTATGCGTACTTCACCTAAAAAGAAATAATTAAAATGTAAACTATTAATAATTTGTAGTTTGAACGAATATTTAATTAAACACTACCAAAATAACTTATACCTATTTTATAAAATAATAACAAAAGGAATCTTAAAATAAATTATCAAAGACTAAATTATGTATTGTCTGTCAATAAGGTCGAACGCTCTGAACGTCAATTCGCATCAACTGGCAAAAATTGTATGAAGCTCGCGCTTTTGGCCTCTCGCAGGTCAACCTGAGAAGATTGGCTTCTGCTTAACCCGACTTGCCTGTGAAGGCTTTAATATAGTAATAAAGCCTCCAGCCAGGCTTTGAAGCTCGCGCTCGGACGCCCCGCCTTTTTATACCTTCGGCCGCGAGACGCGTCGAGCGCGGCGACCACAGGCGCGACCGATTCTCGAACGTTCGCGACCGGCCGGCCGCACTGCGCGCTTGGCGCCTAGCTGCTAGGGCGGTCGCGACCGTTCGAGAATGTTCGTTTTACGAAGCTACTCGCTAGGTGACTTGCTAGCCTCTAGGCGCCAAGCAAGCTGCTTGCCTGTGCGTTCGCGACCTTAGACAAAAATAATCCATAAAGCATGATTCAGTATTCACGCGCAATGGCTTATTATTAGCGTATTTCATGTATAACTTTGGTGTTTCTATACCAATTTCTATGATTATTTTTATGGAATAGTTAACAATGTTAACTTTTTTAATTAGGGATAACTGAGAGTGTTATAAACGTAAGAGTAGACAAATATAATCAGAAAGCTTCGAACTGCTAAGCTATCGGGAGTTACACGTGTTATTGTGCGTCAATCATAAAAGATAGACATATGCTGTCGTGGGATATTTTTTACATAATTTTAAGGAGAACATTTCCGTCATACATGATTTCTGTGTAGCTTTAACCATTAAGGTTGCACACGCGACGGAAGCTTAAAAAATGGAGTAACTTCTCCCGTTTTCCCAACATTTCCCTTCACTGCTCTGCTCCTATTGATTGTAGCGTGATGAAAAGTATACTTTAACCTGCTCAGGAGTATGAAGAATAATTGTACCAAGTTTCGTTAAAATCCGTCGAGTAGTTTTTGTTTCTATAACGGTTATACAGACAGACAGACAGACAGACAGACAGACAGACAGACAAAAAATTTACTGATTGCATTTTTGGCATCAGTATCGATCCCTAATCACCCCCTGATAGTTATTTTGGAAATATATTTCATGTACAGAATTGACCTCTCTACAGATTTATTATAAGTATAGATAGAAAATCTATTTGTAACACTATCTTTTTGTTCAATTTAGAACAGCCTTGAAAACCTATCTCAATTTTGGAATAAATCTTTTAGCTAACAATCCAAAGCATTTATTCTCCTTTTATATCACGAGGCAACTCATCCATTAAACTAATTTTCTTTTAACGCGCGTCGCAATCTAAACGCTACTTAAAAGTAGCGCTTACCTAACTACGCCTACTAAAGAAACCTTGCCACACCACCAGCAGTGCGGTTTTATTCTCACGGCTTGACGAAACCCTTTGTATCTTAGTACTAAACATTTGTGTAACAAAAGGACTTTTCAAGGATAAAGTTGATTTAACAGATTGTTGTTTTTAGGAATAATTATGATATATTTTTAACCGACTTCCCAAAAAGGAGGAAGCTCAATTCGGTTGTATTTTTTTAATATTTGTACCTCATTACTCCATCATTTATGAACCGATTTAAAAAACTCTTGTTTTATCTGAAAGGATATACTTGTTGATTGGTCCCATTAAAATTTTATCAAAATTGGTTTAACCAAACAGCTGGAATTCGTTTACTTGATGATGGTTTTTTGTCATCCAAGTAATCGAAATTACGTATTTCGCTTTCCTGCGATTGCAGTGGTGTTGTTAGGTACCGCTAAACAGTGAAAAATAAAAAACTTTGGAACTCGGTTTTTTTGTTAGTTTCTCCGTATTTTTACACCGACTTCCGAAAATTAAGTTATTTTTAACTTTGAAGTGTTTTTTTTTATATGAAAGTCGGTTACTTATATTTTTTTGTAAAAAGTTTTTTATTACTGTTGGGAAATAAGATGACAGGGTCACTTATAAGCCCTATTTTAACTCATGCTGGCTCAAGATGGCTGTATTAGCTGAATTCGGGTATGGCTGCGATTCCACCAGAGATGTGTGTGTGAGGATGCGCTCCATAGACCTAGCCTCGCTTAGCACAAGCGATTCTATTTGTTCTTAACAAACACATCCCTCGCTTCGCATGCCTCGCCCATCTCTGGTAGAGACGCAGCAACAACGATACGATTTTAAACATAAAACCAAATACTGTGACTCCTTATAATGTGCACATACGAAACTGGGGGACACTATTCCCAATTTTATCGACGAAAAACGTATTAAATGTAGTAATTAACGTATTTAAAACATTTTTTTTTGTATCGGTTTTTTTATTAGGTTGTTCACAACTGTGATCCCAGTGCAAACAAAACTGTGTAATTTTCATTTTATAAGGATGGCTTATTACTTCAGATCAAGAGTGGAGTTGGTTTCAATGCAATATATCATTTAGTTAAAAAGTTACACAGTTTTGTTTACTCTGGGATCACAGTTGTGAACAAACACAAAACGTTTTGGCAACACATTCATAGTGCGTACAGCAAAGGAGTGGAATTCCCTGCCAGAGCCCGTGTTTCCTGATAGCTAAAACCTGAGAGTCTTTAAGTCAAGAGTGAATAGGTTACTTCTAGGCAAGCGTGATCTATCTAAAGGCGCGTTTCCACCTGCAAGCAACTTGCATGCAAGTTTAATTACACTACGGGGCACGATGGAGCGCTTGATCAGATGATCCCTTGGTAGCCCGCAATGTAATTAAACTTGCATGCAAGTTGCTTGCAGGTGGAAACGCGCCTTTAGACCGCATCATTGCTAACCATCAGGTGAGATAGTGGTCAAACGCGTGCCTATCAAAAGTAATAAAAAAAACTTTATGAAAAATAATAAGAAAGATGTTTTTTTTATAAACGTTTTCCGTTGATAAAGTAAGGTATCTATAGTGTCCCTCATTTTCGTATGTGCACATTATTAACACCCACACTGTATATCCATAGCATTAGCATGATTGTGTGCTTTATTCTAGTCTTCTATTCACATCTACTTTTTTACCGACTTCCCAAAAAGGGGGAAGTTCTCAATTCGGTTGTATTTTGTATTTTGTTTGTTACCTCATAACTCCGTCAATTATGAACCGATTTCAGATTGGTCCCATTTAAATTTTATCAAAATCGGTTAGGAAGTTTGGATTTTAAATTGAAATAGCTGGAATTCGTTTACTTGGATGGTGGTTTTTGATATCCGAGTGATCGAAATTGCGTATTTTGCTTTACTGCGATTTTACAGTGGTGTTGTTAAGGCGGGGTTGCAGTACTTTTTAAGATTTTTGAACGTCTGAAAATCGAATTAATTATGAGTTTTTTTTAATAAATAAAAATCAATACATAAGAATTGAACATACCCTCAAGTAAATCGTAAAGATAGAAACGCGATTTAGAATGATTGGCTCGATACTTTTTTTTATCAAACATGACACTAAATTACAATTTTAAACGTGTACTGCTAAGAGATTTTATCACGAATATATATAAAAGTTATATCAATAGATAGAGCTTTTTATTTTGAAGTAAATGTTGAAACCATATTGTATTATTTTTTTATCAGTTTTCGCCAAGAAGAAAAAACAATCAAAATTTAGGCATTATTTCGGACAGTCGCTGTTGTTCGTCAAAACAAACAGTACTGCAACCTCGCCTTAAGTGTACTATTAAAATAATAAAAAAAGACTACAAAGTAAAAAATAACTTTAATTTCGGAAGTCGATGTTTTTGTTAGATTCTTCATATTTTGACACCGACTTCCGAAATTAAAGTTATTTTTTACTTTGTAGTGTTTTTTTTTTTTAATTTTGAAGTCGGTTGCATTTTTTTGTAAAAAGTTTTATATTCCAAGTTACTTTGATTCTAAAATTCCAAGTTTTGACCTTACCAAATAAAAAAAAACTGCCCAATACCATACATCAAAGCTATGTGCTTAAATAACACTTTTCAAATTCCTAGAATCTTTTTGGATAATCAACTCTTGAAATACACTACCAAAATTTTGAAAAAAGTACCCTGTATTTAGATTCAGAAGATAGTCGCACTTCCCAAGCCACTTTCAAGGATAGACGAGGAACAGTTTATCCGTATATAGGGATTTTCTGGGCGAAGTATAGAGCTTATTATGTTGTCGTCGGGTAAAAGGGTATGACATATCTAAATTGTTTTTCCTATTGTTATATGGCTCCAAGGGTTCTGAGATGTGGGATGAAAAGGCTTAGAGAAACATTTTGTTTATAAATGATGAATACAGAAGTAAGTTGCTCAAAACTTTTGGGCTGTCATTTTTATTGCGTGCATTTCAATAAACTTTATCCTTATTTGAAGGTGCATTTATGAGTTTTAAACACGTGCAGTCACTAATTAAGAACTTTCTGTTTCAATGTTTAAAATTCGGAATACGAAAGTGTTCGAAATTGATTAAAAATCCATGGTATCTATTTTAGAAATTTTCCTATGATACGAGAAAAATAAAGAGGTGCATTTTTTAACTTTTCAGAGCAATACTAGAGAAGAATATATTCAATTTAGACGTACGGTGTAACATTACAATCAAGGGCAAATATACAGCTGTTGGGAGACTACTGCTGTTTCCCATCAACGGTGAAGGAGACTCCAAGATCAAAATAGGTGAGTGATATAGTTACTAATTACAATCATGGGAATTATTCTTAACAGTTAAATGTGAAAAAGCAAGCTAAATGCGTATCTCAAGCAACAAAATATGGATTGTTTGACAATATGAATGGATTGTATGTCAACGTCTGAATACTTATGAATCAGAATCCACGTTGACAGCGTCTTGATAAATCTGCAAAGTTATTGTTTGCTATTTGTAAATTATCACGCAACGAAGCAGAAAACCAAAAAAAGCAAAAAATGCCACTTGTTTTCTCCTTGACATTGAATTCCGAGACACACGTTAGAAACTTTCAAATAGATCAAAGGAAAAAACAGAGAACCATGTATCTTTGTTCAAACTAATTACTGCGAAGGCGGTTAAGAGAACGAAATAAAGAAAACCAAACTCCCCTCAAGAATCATGAGTACCTAAATTAAATTTTCGAGTCGCGGTATGAATTGTAAGAAACGCAATACATTCATACAGCTAACGTTACATGGAAATAAATTGCAAATATCACTGAAATGCCTTCATGTATTTTCTAAACGGATACAAAGCCAACTCGCGATGAAATAGAAATCGTGTATTCGTTCGAATATTAAATATTGAAAGTTGTTGCGTTACGTTAGCGAACGCGCCTGTTTGTGATGTCTTAGCAATGAATGTTTTATGAATATTTTATTGTACTTCTTCGTCTAAATTTTCCAAGGATTATGGGGTAGGCTTTTATAAAATTTTGCTTCTAAATAAAAAAGCTGATAATTTGGATAAATATTAAAAAGTACGGTTAATTGTAAGACTTAGCCCTCAATGAACACATGTACCTAACTTCTTGTATGGAGCAACAATATTATATCTTTGCTTTTAATATTTTTGTAGGAGTTCTTATTTTGTTTGAAAAAGGTACAATCAATTAGTAGTTTTTAGGATCACCATTTACTATGTTGATTTTTAACGGTTGAAAAAAGATGCGCGTAGCGGATAAACTATGAATATAAATGACAAATACGTTAGAAAGACGAAATAATATATTAGAAGATTTGAAAGGGAATCGTTTTTTTATATGAGTCTGGGATGGCAAGGGTGAGGAAGACCCAAGCAGAAATAATGTATTTTTTGAGAAATACATGAAAAAAATAGAATTCTGTAGTATTATTCTTTTCACTAAGTGATTTTATTGTATGTATTATTCAATCATAAGGTATTTGTGCAATAATAAAAGCTCTGACATTGAATCAAATATGTATAGGTTTACTTTTTTATAGGTGTCGACATTAACCTTCAATATATCAATGTTCCAGTGAACTCCATCATCAAACTGAATATAAACACCAAGTACTTCAAGGACGCTGAAGGTCGGGACCACTTCGGCATCAAGAACTACAGGTACACGTTCGATTACGGCGAGAGAATCGTCTATACGATCAACAACCTTTTCAAAGGCAATCCTGAATTGAGTAAGTTGAATTTTAAATATTTTTTTAAGCCCTCAATTCCCAGCCGGTAAAAATTTGTATTACAAATGTTTGTACCAGTTGCGTAGCAGTTTTATGCATCCGGTGTCTGAGAGTGCTTGTTCTAACATCTTTGTTGCATCATACCTGGTTTTTATATCACAAATATTTTCAAGATGTGTGTTTTCTGTGAGTAGACACTACACACTTACAAAATGATGTTTTGTGAAATAGATTTTCAGGACAAGGGGTCATTCTACAGATTAGGCCCACGTCAGTTGTAACCTAACGTTCTATAAACCTAACGCCTTGCTAAGTCCAGCTTCACCAAAGTTTTACTTACCATACAAGACTGGCGGTTACAACAAGGTTTCTAAAAACTGACGTTTTAAATCATTGTATTTTTGTCCTTAATCACATATTTTAAACGTAGCCGAATAAAACACGAGCGTTTTAAATTCCTAAATAAAATTAATGCAGTCAAAATTAAAATTAAGTTACATTTCCACGTGGAGCTCTGTTCTGTGTTTTATTTCGCCATTAGTTGTTTTTTCGCACGAGCTAATGTAACTTTAAATGGAGCTCCTCGACTGTACTAATGTCTCCTGACATTTGTTAAGGAACTGAGGTCTTTATATAAATGGCATCATATCCTAAAACTCAGAAGCTTCCCCGCCATTGTCGTTTCCTCCTCTCATACTATTTGAGCTGTTGAAAATTTTACGCAGATTTTTCTCTACGTTTTTTATTATTAGACACTGAAAACTTTACCTATTTGAAAATTCTCATGGGTTTTCTTTAAATTTTGCAGGTAAACAAGTACTGCAGTTTCTGAACGAAAATTGGCGGATAGTCACCGAGGAATTTGGGCAACCTGTCGTGGACTATGCCATTAATGTCACAGTCACCACAGCGAAGAAGTTCTTTGACGCCGTACCTTACGATGAGTTACTTTATGTGCCTATACCTAAATATTGATAAGTGTTTGTTCAAAGATGAATCATGATAGAAAACTTACATTTTAATAAATGTTTTTGTATTAAAACTACATTCGTGTTTAAGTAAAAACATATTAGTTACCCTTGCTTGAAACTCAAACTACCTATTTACTCCTACCCCTATTTACTTTGCTCAGCAATCAATATCGGAAAGTGTTACCACTTTAATAACATAAGTGAATATCTTTTTTCTGTACAATTTAAAATACAAGTATTTCATAACCTCAGCTTTAAATGCGTAATTATTGGAAATATGTTTATAAACCAATTTATTCAATTATTCTTTGAAAACTGAGATTTCAAGTAAAGATAATTAATAAAATAACCAAAGTTATGATGCGTAAATTCTCGTAATTGACTGTTTACTTAGTTTCAAAAAAACAACATAGAAAGTTAAGGATTTAAAAACCATTATCCCTCTTTATAAAATATTGTTTTGTGGAATACAAAGAGTAGCACAAGCAACGTGAATGATATATTAAGCGAACAAATGTAAACGAAATGAACGAAATGTAGACGATTTATGTTCAACCAAACTTTAATTAATTTACATAGATTTTTTTGTTTTACAGTTATCAATAATTATTTAGCAACAAAGTAGAATTTATCTGGCGATTGCATTATATTTCTTCTTCAATTATTATTAAAGTCTGAAATCAGTCCAAACCTACTAAATAATAAAAAAACAAAACAAATTTTTCACTTACAATCCAACTTTGAAACGCTCTGTACAATTTCTAATTACTTTTGTTTCCGACTGTACCTACGAGTACGTTTCGAAAGACCAAATAATTGTCTCTCATCTAGCAGTTTTCCATGACAAGTAGGTACGTATTGTCTAAGAATTTCCAGGACATGCTTCTCAATTACATTGTATTTGTAGAAAAATCTTGCCTTGGGGTACTTTTTTATATTTTCTGTACTAGGTAAGTAACGTAAATGTAAAAAATATAAACATTTCATGATTGTTTATTTTTTAACTGCAATTAATTTTATAATGTAAATAGTGTACATTTTATTTATAAGAGGATCTTTAGTTTCCTGAATCTTAAAACCTTATTTTTGGCATCTACTACAGGGTGACTTTTATCTCATTACACATTTCGTCCACATAAAAGAAGTTCACATTTATAGTACTTTCTCTCGAAGCCAATGTGCCAATGCCATCAATTTATTTGTTAGTGAGAGACAAAGCTATACAGGTCGGATGTCGTTATCCCTTTCTCACACTGGATTCTGATGATAATAACACGTCATCATGTTATTATCATCTAGGGCTGAAAGATTGCCAATGTGCTTAAAAGTCACTCTGTAAGTAACACAGAATCGAGCGTTCGGCCGTGTGATCATATCAATATATTCGACTTTAGAAAACAAGAAATAAAATATTTTCGTTGATACTTTTTACCACTGATGATTTAGGAAAATCAAAACAAGCAAACTGTATGTCTGATGTCTTTCGTGTCCGACTCTTATCTCTAAGGATTAAAGAAAATTGTATTACCTATGTAGCATAAAATTGTAAGCTGATGAGGCAGACTAAAGCTTTAAAAATTAACAAGTACTTACCTACATAAAAATATCTTCACTTTTATATTGATTACTATGCTGCCGGTCGATTCTGTAAACATGTCGAAGTGAAGGCGTCGGTGAAGCGATCACGAAGTGAGCTGTCAAACCATACAAACAAGATAAAATGACAGCTCACTTGTCGTTCACTCCACCTAAGTGAACACGGTGAGAGGTCGACAGAATAGACCGACTGAAGTATTATCTCAGCCACCTGCATAATTGATGTACAAACACCAGCGCATCAAGCTAAAACAATCTGTCAATTTTTTTTGTTAGATTTTTAACTTTGTGTTTAAAGAAAAAGGGTTCAAATTTGATTGGGAAAATTTGACAGTTTTGCATAGCCTGATGTGCTGGCGACTGTACGTAAGAGCCTATAGGTGTGTACAGTTGACTTATAATTAATGGGAATTTAATTGGGAGGGTGGAATTACACATGAACGAATAGATATGAATAATTCAACAAAATAATGGATAAGCAACAAACACCATAAACATGCACTGAACTACTGTTTTTTTCCTAGTATTGTTGTTTGTATTTCATGAAAACCTATATCCGTTTAAATATTGCAAATGAATTAAAAGTCATAAGTAGAATACTGTATAACTCTGTAAAGCTTTGTTTTAAATAGTATTTCTGAACTGTAGTATTGCGTATTAAGGTATCAACTGTACTTTTAACATACATTGTAACTATTGTAATATAAACTACACCGTAAATACATACATTATGATTTAAATAGAGCTGATGTATAATTATGTATAATACCACAGTGTTGTTTTCCCTGTCCGAAATGATTAAGTTTATGAAAAATAACTGGCCAGGTGCGAGTCGGACTTGCACATGAAATATAAATATTTAGAAAAAAGAGGGGTGTTATAAGTTTGATCGCTATGTGTGTCTGTGTGTTTGTCTGTGGCACCGTAGCTATTCAACGGCTGAGCTGATTTGGATGCAGTTTTTTTTATTTAAAAGCAGGTTTTTTGGCGGTTGTTCTTAGACAAGTTTTATTGAAATCGGTAGTGCCGTTTGCCTTTTACGGGTCTGATCGCTACGAAATTTGGTATTCTATTACTTCAATGATATTGCAAGAACATTGTGATATTGACCTGATGCTGTAGCATAACCTGAGATCTGCAGAATACCCAACTCCTCACTAAGTTACAACAGAGGTATCGTGTTTGAACTCACTGGAATGGTTTTAATGAACAGAATATATTTAGATCAGTAACCTTAACTGAAGAATGTCCTGAAATCTGCAGAATACCCAACTCTTCACTCATGTACTTACAGCAGACCTTCCGTTTTCGTGTTCATTTAAATAGTTGCAATGAATCATTACATATTCTAAAACTAAGTCCACCGTCTGTCTGTCTGTCTGTCCGCGGTAAACTCAAAAACTTCTGCACCGGTATTCATGCTGTTTTTACCAATGGATAGAGTGGTTTTCAAGGAAGGTTTTAGTATATAATTTGTCAAGCGGACGAAGCTATAAAGTGAAGTATAAAAGAGAAATAAGTGAATGCATTGGTGACAGATGCTAAGCTACTTCCACTCGTTCTATCAATTTTTCACTTTTTAGTGGTACCCCATACCTAACAACACCACTGCAAAATCGCAGAAAAACAATATATGCAATTTCGATTACTAGGATGACATAAAACAATCATCCAATTAATCAATCATCCAAGCTATTTCGATTTAAAATCCAAAGTTCGTAACCGATTTCGATAAAATTTAAATGGGACCAATCTGCAAGTATATCCTTTCAGATGAGAAGATTTTTTTCAAATCGGTTCAAAATTGTCGGAATTATGAGGTAACAAACATAAAAAAAAAGTTGAAGACACGTAATGACAGCCACAACCCATCTAGGTGTAAAGTTCTCATCAGTACAAATTAGTCAAGCCCAAACACAAGGTAACTGCTGTAAATCGTTGAGGAGTTCCCTCGACTGTCTTGCGGCTCCATCATCAGATCGACTCCAGACCTTTATTCAATTGTAGTGCTCTAAAATACTTAATGAAAAAAATAACGAACGCACTAGTTGCCCATACGATTTGAACTTTGAAAGTTGCCCTCGACTTCTCTGGGATGCCATCATCAGATCCTGGTTTCCTTATCATGGGACCATTTGAAAAGTATACCCTTTCCAACAAAATAATCATTTTTTAAATCGGTTCGCAAGCGACGGAGTTAAGTATGCCCGAACAAACACAAGAAAAAAACAAAATACGAACATCCGAATTGAGAACCTCCTCCTTTTTGAAGTCGGTTAATAATTATACAGAAGAATAAGTTGCAAAAGTATTTCACTTTAAGAAGTATTTATTAGTTTTTAGACAAGATGCTGATATCTATCTAGGCTGATAGCTATCCAGGCAGCAGCATCAGGCCAGACATAATATGTCAACATTGCATTGAACTTAAAATTTAGTCCTGTTTAAAATTAACCTAAACACGACTACGGTGCTGTAATGTCAAGGTTTGTACTTTTTCTGATGCTCCTGGTTTCAGCATCATCTATGTACTTCGGTGTTCCTCATTAACAGTACGTTTATCCACACATCGAGCCCTTTTCAATGAGCCTAAACACGATATATCTGCTGTTAGTTGTCGAGGAGTTAGGTACTCTGCAGCATCAGGTCATGACTTGATGATCATGAGACCAAATGTGGCAAATGCCCTATCATCATCAACATCAAAACAATTTACTAAAACAATCCTTGCCTGTTCGAGTAACTTCTTACTGTTAAGGAGTTGTACCTTCCATCATCAGCCCAGCTACCTGAGATGGTGACAACCATACGCAATTACACAAGATACCTCATAAAATATGCGAAAAATAATAAGTAAGCCTAAAAAATTTGAGGATTGCCCTCGATTTCTCTAAGATCCCATCATCAGATCCTAACTTGGTGACAGTGGGACCACCTCAGAACTATCTACTTTCGAACAAAAAAAGAATTTTGAAAATCCGTCGACAATTGGCGGAGTATTCGATGAACAAAGATACAAAAAAAAAACATACAATCATCCGAACATAGTACCTCCTCCTTTTGTGAAGTCGGTAAAAAAAAACACAATCATCCGAACATAGTACCTCCTCCTTTTTATGAAGTCGGTAAAAAAAAAAGTTTTTATAGCGGCAACGAAAATACACACTCTGTGAAAACAGACGGACGGATGGACAGCGGAGGCTTAGTAATAGGGTTCCGTTGGTTACCCTTTGGATACGGTACCCTAAAAACATGCATTTCCCTAATCATTATCTATTTTTACAGACCGTCTTTGCTCATACCTCACAGAATATAGCCCAGGATTTCAAGTCATCATGAGAAGTTGTGTCACCGGAAACTGGCAGAATCCGTAAGATTATAATAAACCTGGATTAGATTATAATTTCTCGATATATTATGTATAAATCGTTTAGTATATAATAAATCCCAACCAAATTCAATAGTTTCCAATATATTCGTGGCTTAAAGTTAGTTTAGAGAATAGACAGCCTTCAGTATTTTGACTAGGAGGCCAGTTCTACTGTTTGACTGGAAGGCCCGTTTTCAATTAAGTTTTGGCTCTGAAGACACTTAAATATTAGGCCATAAGTTTGTGTTTTCACCTAGTCCTGCATATTATTATTATAAAACAATCAACAAAGTTCCACTACATATCCAACCCTAGCCTAGCTTACTTTAAAACAGTAAAAACCCCCTTAGCTATTTCAATAAAGAGACCACAACTGCAATGATAAAAGCACTCAAACGTAAAACTTTTATCTATCTGCACTACAAAACTTTATTAATTATGAATTAAATACCAAAACAAGAGCAATATGTACGCTGTTTAGTTTCTAAAACGCTTTGCATTTAGTTCCAACGCTGATTGTGGGGCACAGGACCTGAATGTATAACTAAGTGTGTCGCAAATTAATTTATAGAAGCTACCGGCTTGTAGTAGTGTGCAAGAACATAAATTTAGATTATACATGTGAGGAGGTTCTATGTTGGTATAATATCTTGCCACAAATTTGTATAATTAAAACAGTTTAATGTACGAATATTTAAATTTTGGTAGGTACACATACAATTATATTATGGGCCGGCCTTGTCTGTAGACAGACTGACGGTCGATGGAGCAGACATGTGTTAGAGTGGAAACCGCGAACGTAGGGTGGGACGCCCTGCGGCACGACGGGTCGATGATTTAAATAAGGTGGCTGGTAGCGGATGGATGTAGACTGCTCAAGACCGGGATGGTTGGCGCTCTTTGGGGGAGGTTTACGTCAAGCAGTGGACGGCAATTGACTGATAATATTATGATGATAATGACACATATGATGAAGTACTGTGGCCCAATCACGTAACCGTGAATACGGGGTCACTTTAGGGAGTAGACATAGGAAATATAAAAACCGGTCAAGAGCGAGTCGGACTGGTGCACCAAGAGTTCCGTGGAATACTTATTTTAAAATTGTCATCGGCGAGGCCTATATTCGGCAGAGAATTTTCATATTGTGGTGTACTTTGCAGTTTTAAATAATCGCCATCTCTTGGCCGATAGTTTAAATATTATATTTTTTTTATGGTTTCTGAAAAAGTGTGCTATTTAGAGACGTTTTATTTTTCTGTAATTTTCACACATAGAATAATTTCAGATTCTTTTCTATGCAAACCTTGGAGATAAAAATATAAATGTTTGATCATAACCCCCCCCCCCCCCCCCGCTATTGGCCTAATTTCAAAATTATTCGTCAAAAGTCGAAAACATTATGTGACCCAAATCATCAGCCTGGGGCCAATTTTGGGGGCCGAGTCACCCGCGTCCGTAGGAGAATACCCTTCAGCGAATCCCTACACGTGGTCCCCGGGTGGTGCTAAACAGGTGACACTAACCGCCTCCGTGGTTTAGTGGTTATACCAACTGATTCAGACCCAGAGGTCCCGGGTTCGATTCCCAGCGGGGGCAAATTTTTTGCTCGGTTTGGTTGGTGGTAGGACTTGTTTTAAGTCCGCCTGGCAAGCTACCACCATCATGTCTAAGTCTGTCGCCGTAACAACAATTTTAACATCATTGTTGTGTTCCGGCAGTTAGAGGTATGACAGTCAGTTCCTCTGTGTAAGAGGATTCCGGGTGAAACTCACTTCCATCTTCGGCCTAATCATCACTTTCCATCTGGTGAGATTTGGGCCAGGAGTTTCCCCGTTTTGCATTAAAAAAAAAGCCTTTTCCCAACTATATTTGGGTCGGCTTCCAGTCAAACCGCCGGATTCAGCTGAATGCTAGTATGTGGCCAAATAAAGAAGAAAAATGCTTGAGATTTTACAAATAGTTTCGTTCATATGATCTACCCAATAGTGGCCAAAAAAAGAAAAAACTGCTTGTGATTTCGCAAATAGCTTTCTTTCATATGATACCCTTACATGCCCTAGTGCCCCGTTTCGATTTTTAAGAACTCTTTTCTGTGCTGTTGCAAAAAAAAATATACATATTTATTTTTTTCTAATTTGCAAACTAGTTGAGCAAAACTATTCTAAATTTTAAAGTGGTGGCATTGGTTATTTTTTAAATATCTAGCTGCGACAGATGGACAGACTTAGTTAAACCGTAAGGGTTCTTTTTTAGCTTTTTGGTACGATAGCCTAAAAATTAGCTGTACCATGCGACATTTCGAATGAAAGGGCTAATAAAATAAAATCTTAAAACCAATAATTAAACCGCCGAAAATAACTGAAAAGAAAAAAAAAATTATAAGCCTTTTTTAACTAACGTTATTAAATAAAATAGTTAACTAATTGAAAACAAGCAAATTGATTAATTGAAAATCGTGATGCGCGGCGGCGGCGGCGGCGCGGCTTTATACGCCCCTTCGTCGGAAAATGCCGAACGATCACGATATTAATATGAGCAAGACTGCAACAACAACCCGAACAGCGGGCACACGTCGCCGTCGTTACGAGTGTTGCCGATTCAAAATTACTTAGGTATACCAACATCAATTTAAGAACTTAGTTATTAAAGTTCATTAAACAAGGTTTTTTATTTTTGCGTTTCAGTTTTTTCAGCGGTTTCATTTTTTGGTTCAAAAGTTTATTTGTGGCTATAATCTACTAGGTACATAATACATACTTAATTTTTGATTACTTTTAAAATAGCTACCTACCTAATTTTGCAATAACAACTCAGCATTAAAATCTGTGAGTGAACAATAACTCACCCCTATTTTCTTACCCATAAGGTAAGATTTATTTTCCAAATTATATGGGATCAATTTTGAGGTATATCTCTATCCAATAAATAAAGAATTATCAAAATCGAACAACTCTGTAAAAAGTTATGGGTGGTCATACATAGAAAAAAGTAAACGCGACAACTTGAGAACCTCCTCCGTTTTTACGTCAGTAAAAAAATAAGACCCTTACAGGAACTTCATTTTTTTTCTGTATATTTAGAAACTATTTAAAAATGGAAGATTTTGAAGAAATTGTTATAAAGTATAGAAAGTTACGACCTTCACATTTTCCTTATAGTTCAGTTTTGAAATACAGAGTAGATACATACACAAAATGTTGTTTGACCTGTATTTAATACTGTCGAAAGACCCAGACAAAAATTCCATGTCTCGTCACCAGATTCTTACAAAAACATAGAAACATAATACTGCAAAGTTATAAAATTAAAAATATAGTCCGTGGCATAGATCTGCTTTCCTTGCCTACAAACTTTAATTGATGGTTAGTATAAAAAAAAGAACCTCGCAAATAATATACAATTATAAGAAAATGATCTTGGTCTTGACCGGTATAGCATCGCAATATAGCATAACATAATTAAGCTAGATTAGAAGAGTATAATAAAAATAATTACAATGTCATAATAACTAGTACCTATTAAGTCAGACAAAGCTCACGAAACCAGTTTATTTTTTTTATTTAACTGAATTCATTTCGGTCTCCTTGTTTTTTATGAACCTACTATTTTTAAATATAATATCCTTCAATTATGAGATAAAAATCACAAGTCTTATCAGAAAGAACCGGCTAAACTCGGATTCGCTCACCGAGGGTTCCTTAATTTGTAGGTGCAATTTGGAAATAGAGAATAGAGTGAATAGTTTACTTCTAGGCAAGCGTGCTCCATCTTAGACCACGTGGTCTAAGATAGAACGAGTAAATCCTGGGATTTACTCGCTCCAGCTCGAAAGGGAATCTAATCAAACATACAGCCTTAGAATAATAACGCATAGAAACCTAGTACGAGTGCAAAAAGTGAGGCAACTAAAACTTAGCCTAATCCGTCAAACTTAGCCATCAGGCCGTCAGTACTCAATGTCACGTTCCGTCGAACACAGCTCGCGAGTAAATAATTGAAAATGACAGTTTGTTGCGTGAAAGGATGTTATAGCACATCAGGAAAACAAAAAAATGTGATAAAATAACATTTCACAAATAAGTTCTCACATTCTATGCACTATTTTAACGTAAATCGATAAATAAAGCAAAATTCTAATAACCTAACTTGTCATAAGACAGTGTTGCTATTTGTGAGGAAAAAATACCCACATTGCTTTCATTCATGTTTTTCATTTTTGTAATTTTAAAATACAATACTTACTGTTAATTCATATCAAACCCGATGTTTTAACATTGTTTATAATTATAACCCATCAAGCATTCTAAACGCATTGAACAATATCTCATTCTTTATGCGATTTATTTCCTTTTATTTTGAAATAAATTGAATTATACCTTCCGAAAAAATATGTCATATTACATGAAAAATCATGTTTACCTTTTCCAGTTCCCAACAACATAAAATACTTGCCTTGATAGCAAAATAGTAATGCGTCTTCCCATATTTTGTGGGTAACGGCTTAGTAATGGTATCACTGAAAGCTATATTTGTGTGCGTTAGAGGAACGTAGACACATTCGGCTCACGCACACAAAGAAAATGAAGTGGACACACGATTTTGCTCGGGTTTTGTTCTAGACGCGGCTTCTATGCGTTATTATTCTAAGCATACAGCTTTATACTAGTTGTACCTATTTAAAAATTATTTGAGAAATGTCAACGTGCCACCTTGTAACATTTACTGACAAAACGAGTAAACCACATTTTTTATAAATAAGAAAATAATAAGTTTCAAACATATTCGCCGCATAGTAATCATTTTTTTGTATTACTACAAATACATATTATCATGTATAATTCTTCTGTTATGCAACCAATACTATTTTTATAGTTTTGTTACGTTTGGACGTGGTTTTGGTCCGTAAATTCCACTAGTATTACCTTAAGATCTTCTTTGAATCTTGTATACAGTCAACTGCTACACACACAACTTTTATTTCACCAGTACTCTCAAGTATATTTGAAGAACAGACAAGATCATTTTAGACACTCTTATTTGACTATAGAGGGCGATTATTTTATATTCCTATGTAAAATCACGAATCACGCAATTGGTTTGACATCTTAACGTCTGGAGGTCTACTCTAATTCAACGAAAAACGAAGTTTCGATCGAATTTTCGCATGTTTCCTACCACGGTTCTATTCGTTCCGAAGTTCAATACGAACGAAGATTATTTGACATTTAGTTTCTCTAAACCTACTCTAATTCATTTACGTTACGAACGAACATTTGAGTTTGACAGATGATTGTTCGGAATTTTAACCTCAAATTGACGAAACCAAAAGTGTTACCTTTTGATTTTCGTTAGTTATTCGTTTGTGTGGATTTTGTGATAAATTTGCTTGAAATGGCTACGAGACCGCTCTTAATCGAGGCTGCTGTACGTGACGAACGTTTGGAGCGTAGAAGGAACCGGCGTCGCTTGCGCAATCAACTCAATATTAGAGAAATTCCCGACTTAGAGTTTGTAGGAAATTACAGACTCAGTCGGCAATTATTTGAGGAGTTGTGTCAGGAAATAGTGCCTTTATTACCTCCAAAGGCAAGGCGTCATGGAATCGAGCCCACAGTTAAAGTGGTGTATATTTTTTATTATCATTCTCTTCAATAAATAAAGCATTTCACTGTTCACAGTCCTCATCTTTTTCCAGATCCTCCAGAAAGAAAGCCATGTTATGTGTGTGTGTGTCATACATAGGCTATAATTATATAAACCAACGAAGCGGGCACAGATCAAATAGGTATTAAATTAACAAAACACAATTAATGTTTCGGACGGCAGGAGCAGGTCCAATGCTCGCGCTGTCGTCCTGGGACAATCTCCCACGTAATTTGACGTACGCCCCTTGCACTGGTTACGTACGTCACCACGCACCCCTGAATGCGTAACGTTTTTCGTCTACTGTTAGGGACCTCGGGAGACGGAGACGAAGAGCCGGGGAGGCAATAAAACAACTCTTCACGGGGAATCTTGACCCGCAGGTTTCGGCTCCTATTTTCTTCCCGTAGTGTTGCCTCTTCGACGGCTGTGCTGCGACTGCGATTGAGCCGAAATTCGGCTCTGTTTATATACTGCCCGTCGTTACCTTATTGAGAACCGTGATTTTTGGACTCGATTCACGTGTAATTTTCTCTTTGAGCCGAAACCTTTGGAGCCTTTATTTATTGTTTTTTTATATAAAACCCTTACAATATATATATATATTTAGATTCCTTAAACCTTGTTTAACAATATGAAACACAAATTATTTCGATATCCTTAAAATACAAAAAGTTTCTAGAACTAAGACTTCTAATTTTGTACCTTAACAAATTTTCACTATACATTTTTGGAAATATCTCGAAAAATATAAGTCCTATCAACTCAATTCTTTTTGTCAAAGTGGTTTTGGGTCAAGACCTTTATTTTAACACCAATTCCAAAACGCTATCACTTAAAACAAAAAATCACATTTTCAAACTACGTACTAATTATTCACAATTCAAAAACCATACATCTACATTTCCTTATAAACTACTAAAATTCGTTTATGTTAGAGTTTTATTGGACCTAATATACATATATAAGACTTATAAAACTAATTAAAAGGTAATTAAAGCATAATCTCATCAAATAATTAGTTACACCTTTCTGTACAAACAAAACATAGGTACCTAAAATAAAACATTAAATTCACATTTAAACTACAATCTAACTAAACCCATGATGCGAAAATATTCTTATAACACTAATTAGAGAATGCTAGACCTAATCTAAGCTGATTCCATTAAAATTCTAATTAGTTTTTCTTACAAATTTAAGATCAAGTAATCGAGAAGGGTGTCGATTTGCTCAGAAGTGGCCGAACCCGTATGTGGAGCCATTTTAAACTGAAAAGATGTTTAAGTAAATGTATATTATGAAGGCGATATTTATAAAGAAAACATAAATGATTAAATAGGTATAATATGTGTGTTACTTACAAAGTTTTTAAACCCAAAACAAACTTGTGGAGACCCAAAATGCAGACTGCGACACAGTATGGCTTGAAAGTTTCTGACGGAATGTGTAATGCGATTGCGAAGTACCTATGTAAAAAAGCATTTGAAAACATGATTCATTAACAAAATACTTGAGAAACAAACTTAAGAAAACTTTTTAAAGAATTCAACCAAAAAATCTCAAGTTGACATGTTATGATTATATTGCGCGAACGCGTGTGAATACACGGATAATTTTGGTAGTCATAAGTTACCGCCCATCGTGGGCATGCAATAGTAGTCTTCAGTTTAGTTTGTTAACCATAACCGTGAAAGGGTTTTTTATAGTGTATCGGTGAATTTCGTAGGCAATTAAAAAAAAATCTGTATATTCATCTTTTCTGCATGAATATTACATGAAATATTAATTAAACCACATGTTCACTGTAAAATTTAAAAATAAAGCAAAATAGTTTGTAGATTTTAAGTTAAATTAAAAACCGTAACTTACTTTAGATGACATAATAAAAGACCCACACAATATTGCTCATTCCAATCGTTCACGAAAATTGTTTATGGATCCGAACTTCGTCTGCGTGTCCGAAAACAAAACAGAGTAGCGACAGTTACGAAACTTCGTTTAAATTTCGTTCGTTTGCGAAGTTTCGTTTCAGAGAAAGAGAGTAGACCTCCTGCTTTTGTTTTTTTTTTTTAATTACTCACCAAATAAGCGCTGTCGTCAGGCCAGTATCGCAAAATGACCCTCAGTTTTTGTTTTTAAATATGATAGATACAGGCACTTAAAACAGCAAAACGATATAATCAACGAATTTATTTATTTATTAAGCAAAATAAGAAATAGCATTAAATTACCAGTCAATTAAGGATTTTTCATTCCTCAAGTGAACGGCGTTCACATCAGGAAATTACGCTGTATTTTTTGAGCACTATTTACTTCTTTGAGACTTTGGGTAAAGCCGCTCAGGGTAAAAAAAGGAAATAAATTCAATAACCAAATTATTACATAGTATAGCAAACAGAGCAACTTAACTAGTTCCGAAATATATTTTTCTTGCTTCGACGTTACGTGGTCGTCTTGTATTACTCACATTTTCATTTTTTAATCGATCTCTCAAAGAAGTTAATGTAATTTTAAATTGTTTTGCGGGTTTCCTTTTGGACATCCCTTCTTCAATTGCAGTTTAGCAGCCTGAAGATTTTCTGCGGTGACAGCTACTATAGCGGTGGTTTTCCGACCATTTCTGGGCACATTTATTTGATAAAAAATTGTAGGTAAGTTGTTCAAACGGTCGTTTTGAATTTAACATGAAACAAATCAAATGAACAATCATATACAATTGTAATATACAACTGGTTACATTATCATAAAATACTACAGTTTTGTAATAAGAAAAGTAACACCAATAATTAAATAAATATTAAAAGTCTGGATTTACCAACTGAAACACCAAGCCGAAAATTGAGATCAGCGCGGCCGGATATAGAGAAACGAACATTCGTTCGCGTTCCGAGAGCTGTCAGAGGCCTTCACCCTCCGCGCTATAAGCGACGTAGTGTGTGACGCTATGTTCAATTTTCGCAATGATAAAATAGTGAGCACCGTTACCAGTGAGGACTATTACCCCTTCTTACCCTAAGAAGGTAGTTTGATGATAAATATATATTAAAAAAAAGGATATTATTATATCTCTAAATGACTAGGTAACTAAGCCTTGTTTTCTATCTGTACTGTAGTCCGCTCAATGAAGAAACTTGGTAAAGTATTTAAGAGTTTGAATGCTGAGGAAGGTATTAACGACTGGTCTCTACTTGTTTATAATATTTTAACCTACCATGGCTAATAAAGGCAACAGAATTATATAAACAATATTTTTATATCATTAGTATGTTAATGTTGGTACTAATCTGATCTGATTATAATTATAACGGAAATGAAGTCACACGTCACGGCCAAAACCACAAAAAAATACACAACTAATATAGTTTTCTTAACGCACCGAAGAATTCATAAGAAAAAATGTTAATTATAATTATTTTTGTATGCGTAGAGTATGCATATAATTTTAGGCTTATAGTAGTTTGCTGCGGGACGATGACCTCTGAACTCTTATCCGGTTGCCACCATTTTACTTAAGGTTGGGAAATAATCAAATGACTCCTCCCGCTCTGAACGGAGCAGAGGGGTGAGTCACTAGGAAGTGGTGACGGGCGGGCATTTTGGGGGACTGTCTTTTGTAAAACTTGACGTTCAAAACGTGCTGGCTCTCAGCCTAATTTGAATAAATGACTTTTGATTTTTTTTTAATTTTGAGTCAGACTCGTGCTCACTAAAACCCATCCGTATTCCTCCTGATTACCTGTGCGTTTAAAAGCCGCGGTGTCTCTTTCGAACAAATTCCGTAACACTGGATCCGGTTGCTGCCAGCAGACCTCCGGAAGTCGATGGAGAGCTTTTCGTGAAATTAATTGTACTAACAAAATCTAAGCCGCGTGACGGGTTAGACTAAGCTATACGAAATGTGAGTGAAGTATATTTTGTTTAAGTCCCTTGTAATAGGCCAGCCTATTGCCAAAAACTTGGTAACATCCTGGTTGCAGCAGAGATATTAGAGTTGGATTAATCTGAACTAATGTGTAATTGTGTAAGTTAAATAAAGCATTACTTACTATGTATTTAGTTGATTGCTCGGCCCGGTAATCGAACTCCGGACACCATGCTCAGCAGCAACGCTTACGACCATTAAACCAATGACATGGGGAAAATAGACCAAAAAAGTTAAAAGGTTGCCATTAAAGCCAATTTGTACCTATACTTAAATAAACATTGTTGTAGGTATTTAGTTAGTGTCTAAACTCCATAAGAGCTCGGTAACGTCTGTAGGCCGTAGTACAATCGAACACACTACAGTTTTTTGGACACATGTTCGTCAGTCGCTCTATCTCGTAGTCATTTTAAGCCGGGATAACGAACATAAAGCGACTAGTCGTGCAGAAGGAAAAATAACCAGATCAAGTGGCAGGTCACAGTCTGACTAATCTAGAGAAAGTTGCAATAGGAAACCGCTTATCCGACTGCGACAGACAGACTGCCAACAAGAGATCTTAGGTAGAGCTGTGACCGCCTGTACCACTGATGTGGACGCCTCGACGTGACCACATATAGAAGAAGATCTACTTAGTGCTTTTAAGTTGAGTAACATAGAAAAAGCTTTCACTTGGTAGAGCGATGTCTGAAAGCCGCGGGAATGCGCTGGGTGCAAGAAGCACTGAACTGCCGGTCGATTCTGTCAACATGTTACCATGTACACTTAGGTGGAGTGAACGACAAGTGAGCTTTGTCGTTCCATCTTGTTTGTATGGTTTGACAGCTCATTGTTGTTCACTCCACCTAAGTTTTCACTTCGACATGTTTTCAGAATAGCACTACTGGTTGTTGTCGTGACGCTTGGAGGAGGACTATGTCGAGCTATGAACAATTTTCTTGGTGGGTAAGTATGAGTAGGTAATGGTAACTTTTCATATACAGTGTGAGTCTTTATAATGTGCACATACGAAAATGAGGGAAACTATACCTAACACTATCGACGAAAAATGTATTAAAAATCTATTTTTTTTAATCTCTTTTTTAAAAAGCCGTTCTCTACTTCGACCTCAGTGCAAACAATACAAAGCAATTTGTACTGCCTCCTGAGAAAAAATATTTTTATTACGTAGAAAATTGTCCAAATCACGAAAATAATGGTGGTCCGTAGGAGCAAGGTCTGGCAAATACGGAGGGTGATGAATGGTTTCTAATTGCAGTTCCTGTAGAGTTAAACGGTTTCTCGTGCTGTATGCAATAATGGTGAAGATCGATTCATGAATCGGGGCTATTTCACTGCTGGTTTTGCTATCATTGTTCGGAGTTCGGCACAGTAGACATCTGCCGTTATTGCTTGATCAGATCGGAGAAAGCTATAGTGAATAATACCATGATGAGACCACCAATAAGTTTTGCTTTAGGACACTATTGCGACGTTTGACCTGGGGTCAGCCATTGCATTTTTCGCTTACAGTTATTACTTACGGTTATTGTAAAGAATCCACTTTTCATCACATGTCACAATTCGATCCAAATATTTCTTCATTTCTGTATCGATTCAACAAGGCAACACAAGTTACAACACGTGTTTCATTCTGCGGATCAGTCAAATCATGAGGTACCCATTTTTCATATTTATTTATTTTATCGATTTGACGAGTGAGTCAATATTGTTGGTAAGGTAACATTAAACTATGCTCCTAATTCCTGAGTAGTTTGGCTCGGATCGGCTTCCACCATCTCTTTCAATAATATTCATCACCTGTGTGGGCGGACTTCCACGAAGTTTGTTCTTCAAATCAAAGTTTCCATCATGGAAGCGTTTAAACCAAAATCGCACGGTGCGTTAATTAGCAGTCTCCATACGCAACATTGATATTGGGACCTGTTTTTGCCGCGTTAGTTCCGAGTCGGAACTCGTATTCGTAAATGACTCGAATTGAAGTAATATAATAATAATAATAATATAATATCCTTGGACATTTCACACAACGCCATATAGTCCCAAGCTAAGCAACCTAATGCTTGTGTTATGGTAACGATATGGCTGATAAACTACTTATATAATTATTTTTTTTTTGTAAATACATACATATTATAGATAGAAAAACACCCAGACTCGGAACAAATACTTGTAGGTCTTACAAATATTTGTTCCGTGCGGGAATCGAACCCGCGACATGCTGCGCAGCAGTCAATCGCTCAACCACTGCGCCAACCGTGTCGTCAGAAGTATCCATCTTTCTTGTCTAAGCTGAATAAAAAAAACAACTGAAAGTCGATAATCGAATGTTGCACATTTTTTAAAAAGAAGAACTTCATAGGTACCATGTGAAAAAAGGATTACTCAGAAATCTCAAACCATGAAGGTTCTATGTCAATTCGAAGTACCTATAAGAATAAAACGGCAATTTCATTCTTTAACCCCTATTATTTGCTGTGGATGTGCGCAAATTGTATTCATATTTTCAATAAGACGGGCGTTGCTGTGAGAAGTTTTACGATTATTAATAAACCATCCATGAAAACAATAAATGGCGCGTTCGGAATGACCTCTTTTGACCCTTGATAGAAAATATTCTGAGTATACTATGATTCTGTATGAGTTATAAACATGCAATTTTTATTATTTTGTAGATAACATGATGAAAAATAACTTAAAGCAATAAAAAACGTACGTATTCGGGGCGTCTTTTTGAGAATTTTTACAACTACTCTAAAAATTTATGAAAAGAAAATAGATTCTTGCTACAGAAACATGTTTATTTTCATTTGAGGGTAGTTTCTTAACACTATTTTGTAAGGATGGCTAGTTTCTTGCGATCATTATAATGTTTGTTTCATTGCAATAGATCATTCAATTGAAAAGTTACACTGTTTTGTTTGCGCTGGGGTCACAGTTGAGAACATTTCTTTTTTATCGGTAAAATATTTTTTTTTTTTTAATACGTTTTCGATAACTAATAAGTTTGTAATGATAAATCCATAAGTTTATTCAATCTATATGATACTGACATCCTTTGAATTAGAGCTCATTAAATAGATTTCCGGAACCCTTTGTGTGCGAGTCCGACTCGAACTTGGTCAGTTTTTTGTGGCATTTATAATAGCTATAACACTAACTATAAAACAGAAATATTGAATAAAATTCATAATCAATTCTTCCAAGATGGCAACAGTTAGGTGTTATTAATTTTATTAATGTTTATGTCGATGATTGTTATGAACCTCATCTACGCGTTGGGATAAAATCGTGAGTTCGAGTTTTTCCGAAATTACCTACCAATCATGTAATTTCCGTATTCTAACGTTACTATGGCTACGCTAAAACAACAGAACTGTCGCTAGGTAACGGTGGCTAGACTTTTAATTGGCTGTCTCGGGGTAGTCACTCTGTACTATGTACGAATGTAACCGAAACGTACGGAGACAGCTTACTGCAACCTGTATTACTTGCGAGAATAAACTAAACATAAATACTAAATAAGAACATCAACCAGCAAATAAAATGAAAGCTCGAAGATACATGGCGAGGCAGAACCAAATGCCGGATCCACACACTTGCCGCAAACTTCATAGGTACCTCCAAAAAGGTGTAACTAGTAAATTTAGGGTTTCAAACATCGCCATCCACATGTTTCAAAACCGCTAGTCTGCTCTGAACAATCCACCATGACGGATCACCCCGCCTACCCCAGTTGAGCTGAACATACTTAACAAAAAAAGAAGTGCTATTTAGGTAACAGAAAATTATTGCGAGAAATGCTAAATTTCTTGAGTCAATGTTGATTTTTGTAAAGGCTTACTAACTAGCAGCTGCCCCTGTAACATGCCTGATATCATTAAAAAACTAGCTGGCTCACGCAACTGCGTGGCGTCTGCGTCACATTTTCCATTAATGCTCGGCTCCTTTTAGTCTTAGCGTGATGATATATAGCCTATAGCCTTCCTCGATAAATGGGCTATCTAATACTGAAAGAATTTTTCAAATCGGACCAGTAGTTCCTGAGATCACCCCCTACATACAAACTTACAAAGAAATGTTACCTATTTATAGATAATATTAGTATAGAATTATAGATAATACAACAGTTGGGGACCAGCCGGCGACTTTTGCGCGCCATACTTCATTGAGTGTATAAGCGTAGGAGCCAGTTTTCAAATGTTGCCATTTATGGTGTTAGCAAACTTCATTTCAGACGAATAATAAGGCAAATAAAAATCAAACTACAAAAGTCTGTAAGTTTTTGTCTATCCGCCTGCAGAGGTAGCTACGAGCACTAACAATTTAAGAGAACCAAGAAGCATGGTGACTATTGGTGACGGAAGTCCGACCTATAAAGCCACGATCATAGAGGTCGTTATTCTGCCCACGGTGTTCATTAGTGAATGATTATGGAGGGAAGTTATTGATAGCTTAGATTTCAAAGGTTTCTTTTAGGATTCTGTACGTCCGTAAGAAAAATGAAACCCTTACAGGGCCATTCGTGTACCTGGCTGTCGTGTATATTTATGAAAATTGACCATTCTCTTCCTGATTTCGTTGAATTTGTACTATTTTTAAATCTTGTGAAGTGGGTAGATCCTATGATTGAAAGCATAGGTAAGAACTTTCATATTTTCCTTAATTCGAGTTTCTAGATATTAATTTGTCTGTTGTATGATAGATATTAGATACGAGTAGATAAACTGGCACTCAGAATTGTGCGTCAATGTCAGTCCAAGAAATAATTAATTATTTGTTAATTTTTTGCCTGATTTTCTCAGTATCGTTACAGAGTTGGCCCTTTCTCAAGCGGTTTGCATCATTTCCGATATAATTATAATGTCGGAAACACATGGCACATGCCATCGACATATTATATTAACTAATAGGAGATAGACTAATATAGGTTTAGTAGCTGACCGGGTAAACGATGTTTTGCCCAATAGGTAGTATAGGTTCAGTAGGATTTTTAGGTTTTTTTTTGTGCACATTCAGTAGGTCTGAGAACCTATTTTCAGACCTACTGAATGTGCACAAAAAAATCATAAAAATTGGTCATGCCGTTTCGGAGGATTTCGATAACGTGACACGAGTTTTTCTGTCAATCCTGCGATCCTCAAGAGCTGTCACACGCGAAAGTAATAAGCAATTTGATTTCAAGATCAAGGGCCGGCTTCCGAGTTGAAAACTGGGAGTTAGTTGCAAACAATGAAAATTGATCAGGTTTACCAGCTTGGGCCCTGTTTAATAGATCTGACAATGCGACAAATTTGTTAAAAACTGACATCGTTGTCATAATTTTGCGACAGGCGTTGTTTAATAAAGCAAATAGTGTATGAAACTTCAACTTTTTAGTTTAAAAACACCGATATCCGCAAAAAACATCATATCAACATTTTGTATTTAAATAAACGTGAGTGTTCTGAACTTTTTAAGGATTAATTAAAGATGAAAAAAAATGTTAATAAAAATAAATCGATGTAACTTTACATAATCTGCGTCTTTTTATGATTAACGCACAAATCGTGACGCTGGGATTATTCTAAAATACGTTACTACCGGGGTTACAATAGTTCTAAAATCTGCACATTTTTTCTGTGATATCCAGTAATTAATCAACAGATGTATGAAGTAATTGCGATAATTTACCGCAGAGGTTCGTCTTGGACCGGTCGTCCGTCTACAATGTCGGCGTTTGAAGGTCTCATAGTAATCTCTACGTTTAGTCGATATATAGCTGTTACACTCTTCGCCGCCGAAACAGTTGGAGTGGGTCTTTAATTGTTTAACATTGTGTACACCGAAAATGAGTTTGCAAGCTGCAGTCGGTAGTGTTTTGTTATTTTTCGTTTTCTTTTGCTGCGGTAATGGATATGCAAGATTGGCACGTAAGTTTCGTTTGTAAAACTTTTTTGAACGTTAATTTTCAGATTTATTTAATATTCGAATGCCGTCAGTGACCTCACTGAGGGCATTCGAAAAATTCGAAAGTTAATTTGTATAAGTTAATACCTATCTAATTGATCACTAAAATATTCATATTTTAGTAATAAATCTTAGATTTCTTAAGTTTATTTTATACCAGTAATTGGTAAACTGAACAAAAAAACTTTTTACAAAAAAATACAACTGACTTCCAAGTAAAAATAAAAACACTACAAAGTAAAAAACAACTTTAATTTCTTCTGTTTAATAACTTTAATAACTTTAATTTTTCGAAATTAAAGTTATTGTTTACTTTGTAGTGTTTTTTTTTTGGAAGTCTGTTGTATTTTTTTATCCGACTTCCCAAAAAGGAGGAGGTTATCAATTCGGTTGAATGTTTTTTTGTTTTTTTTTTCTAAGTTTGTTACCTCATAACTCCGTCAATTATGAACCGATTTGAAAAATTCTTGTTTTATCTGAAAGGATATACCTACTTGCAGATTGGTCTCATTTAAATTTTATGAAAATCGGTTACGAACTTTTTAAATCGAAATAGCTGGAATTCGTCTACTTAAATGATAGTCTTATGTCATCCAAGTAATCGAAATTGCGTATTTTGCTTTTCTGCGATTTTGCAGTGGTGTTGTTAGGTGTGAGGTACCACTAAAAAGTGAAAAATAAAAAACTTTTTACAAAAAAATACAACTGACTTCCAAAGAGATTCAGATAAAACAAGAATTTTTCAAATTGGTTCATAATTGTCGGAGTTATTTTTTTTTGTTTAGTTATTTACTACAATATGTCACATATTAGGACATTGAATAGTTGGTTGGTTGGGCTTCATCTTGACATGCTCGGTATGTGACCTGTGTCACATCCTACTTTACTTATGTATAAACAGGTTCATTTAAGTGTGTCTTGAGGCATTTTCTGTTTCAGTCTGCTCGTTGTGAGAGTTTCCTTCATGAGAACCTTTGCCAAGGGGTTTGGGACACAGTCAGACAAGAAATAGTACGATACACTAAAACTTACCATGAGAGAATAACAAACCACCCAAACCCCTTGTCGGAGTTATGAGGTAACAAACATAAAAAAAAACATACAACCGAATTGATAACCTCCTCCTTTTTGGGAAGTCGGTTAAAAAAGGTCTGAGTGGAGTAAGATTTATCTAAACGTTGACGTACTCCATGGAACGCTGTAAATATAGTAATTAAATTAACGCAGTATAATTAATATCTTCACCTACTGCTGCTTTGAATCATTCTATGGACAGTTCTTCGGTTACACAGTTCCTCATGTACACAATTTTTTTGAGATTTTTTTAAGACCACGAGTTGATTGTTTGATCTCCGATATTCCCATCATGAATACAAATGACGTTAGTAACGTTATCCTATCCCATTAAGAACTGCATCTTTCAGATGTACAAAGTAGCCTATGATACAGCGATAGTGTTCCTACTTTTAGAGAAAATCTTTTAAAACATTAAACAGGTACATAAAAAAAAAAAACAGATAAATTGTTCGACGCTGCTGAATCCGGCGAAGTATTGGCGAGACGACCTGGCCGCATATCGTGAAGGCTGAATAGAAGAGGCACGGTTGAAGAGTTTCTGGTAGGACTTGGGGAAGGCCTTTGCCCAACAGTAGACATATATCGATGCGCCACCGGTACATGGTATAGGTATATGCACTAAACGATTTGGGAACACTTTCATTATGCGTACAGCTAAGGAGTGGAGTTCCACGCCGGAGCCTTTGTTTCCTAGCTAAATAGCTATAATCTGGGTTCATAACTCAAGAGAATAGGTTGTTTCTAGGCAATCGTATCTACTTTAGCGTCGACCACAATATCGCTTAGCATTAGGTGATAAGGTGATCATTAGCGAGCGAACTCGCCCACCGAGGGTTCTTTACAAATTTATGGAAACATTTTATTATAAGTAGTTCAAGCTTTGCAGTTTATTTCGAGCTTTTCAGATTTTCCCTTATACTTGCAGTATAAGACAGTATTACTTGACGAATTTCACAGTTTTAGGTCAACGAGAAATTTATGTATTATTGTAAAAATTAATCCCCATTTCCCTTGGTCATCGCATCACGCGTGTATGGCTGAGCCGAATTCGCTACTTATTTTTTTGTTGTGTTTATTACTTTTATGAGAAAGTTCTTATGAATTAAAAAAATAAGAAAGTTACAGTTGATGGGAGCGAAGTCGCGGGGATAGCTAGTACTCTATTAATTTTGATTCCCTTGAGAGGTTCGAAATAATTTTTTTTCCGGTATAAACAGCCGTATCGTTTTTACGTTAACTTAGAAGTTTGATTTCACAGCTTCAAGCTGAGTATATGGTTTTAATTTCAACTCGATACGTCTACGCGTTTCCGCGTCCCCGAGTTAAAGGGTCTTGAGAGAACATAGATATACGGACGGATGGACAACAAAGTGATCCTATAAGTGCTCCGTTTTTTCTGGTTGAGGCAAGATACTTTAAAAACAATGAGATAATATTGAAAAATAATATATTTAAAAAATATATATGTATATAAATATATGAATAATATATTATACAGTATTAGGCAGTAAAAAATAAAATATTTGTTAAGACAAAATACTGTCCATGAAAGTATTTAAGTAATCGACAAGATCATCGGCGCTCACGGTCAGGTTAATGACCATCAGTTAATTATAAAAAGCTGAGGCAGTTATGGAAACAAAGCCGAAACCACTTCTTGACCGAGATCCATAATTTAAACTTTAACTTGGTTTTTTTAACTAAGTAAATATTTATGAAGGAAAATTGAAAGGTTATTCCAGGGCAACTCAAGAATCTTTGAAATAGTCGGACGTACGGAAGGACATTGCAAAACTATAAAGGTTTTATTTTACTACGGAACCCTTTAAATAAGTTTGCCATGGGCATTTATATCACACAGTACAAATTTTTTTTCCGATAAACTAACATACAAAAACATATTCACATCTTCTGCCAAACTGCTTACAGTCAACTTAATATGTAATGTTTTCTAATTTCAATAAAAAATCTCATATTGCTTACTAGCACTTCGCCCGCGACTTAAACCGCTCTGCATTTCTTTTATGGATCCCTAATTTTGTCTTGTAGTAATGTTACTCAGGGATAGTGTAGCATTCTAATATTGAAAGAATATTTGAAATCAATCCAGTAGTTTTTTACGTTAAATCGTAACAAACAAAAAATTAAATCATTTCTCTTTATAATATTAGTTTGAATCACTAATTTTTAGTTTATAAGTTCCACAAAATTTTTGTTTTGTAATTTCCACATAGCATTCATTTTAAATAGCGAAGTGCAATTTTAAATACATTTTATGAATTCCTTCCCCGTTGAACTTGACTTGATAATTATTTAATGCAAGTTCTTAATTGTAGGTTAGGTACCTACTGAAGAAAAATTATATAATTTTACTTTTGAGTGTAAGGTTCGTGGCTAAACAATAACAGCCGCACAGGTAGATCTCCAAGGTTTGTCTGTGGATGGGTGACCATCTTAACCGAGTTTCCTCCGTGCCTCGGAAAGCAAGTTAAGCTGTTGGTCCCGGCTGTCATTTGGATATCGTTGGCAGTCGTTACAGATAGTCAGAGGCCAGAAAATCTGACACCAGTCTTACCAAGGAGTACCTTGTTACCTAGTTAATGGGTTGTGGAGGTCTGGTAGGCAGCCGCTCCTCGTATAGTAATGGTATTCAGCTGAATCCGGTTTGACTGGAAGCCGACCCCAATATAGTTGGGAAAAGGCTAGGCAGATGATAATGAGTGTAAGGTCGTATCAAAGCTATTTATAAGTCAGATAGACGTTCAAGGCTATTTTTCGCTAAATTTAGATTTGAATTACGATTTTTATAGGCAGTGATCTCAATGCAATATCTATACTAATATTATAAAGCAGAAGAGTTTGTTTGTTTGTTTGGTTGAACGCGCTAATCTCAGGAACTACTGGTCCGATTTGAAAAATTCTTTCTGTGTTCGATAGCCCATTTATCGAGGAAGGCTATAGGCGGACGACTGTGCACGGGTCAGTTAGTTATTGATATATGGAAGTTTATCACTGACGAAATTCTCTAAAACTTGTTTATTAAACAAAAATCTACGTGATTCACGCTCGTCAATTCAATGTACGCTACATTTTTGTTTTCTTTTTCTTTCGAATACAAATTAAGGGCATTAAATTTTAGAGATTTTTGGAAATCCCTGGATATTATTTTTATTTAATATTAACAACTACTGTGGGATCATACACGGCATTATACCTAATAAAATAGTAAAACCTTGCTAGCCCTCAAAGCCAATATCACGTCATGGAAAATTTTGTACAAATTCCATTGCAACTACGGAACCCTACCTGCGCGCGGCCTGACACGTACTTGGCCGATATTTGATCAAGGATATCGACATCACACTACTCCCAATTAATTGCTAATAGATATTTTATTTTAACTGCTTTAACTTCCTTTGCTTTAATTAAAGGTTTTCGTATAGTTAAGAACTCGTTCAGTTATAATAAAATTTTACAACCTACCAGCAATTTTTTGCGTAGATTGGTTTTGTGCTTGATTGATATCAATTTAAGCATAATAATAAGATAATTATTTAAAGATGTAGCAAAACGCTCAGTTGACGCTTCGCGTGATCCAAGGGCTGGCTTTTACCTAGGACACAGGATAAGCATTGCCATACAACGTGGCAATTCTGCCAGTCTATGGGTTCACTTCCAGTCGATAGCGATGGGGACGAATTTTTTGACGCCATATTTTAGTATGTAGTTTTATTTTCTATTTTAAGTGTTATAGTGTATAAGAAAAGATGGATAGATTGTGTGAGAAGCGATATGAAAGAGAAGGGAGTTAGTGATAGTTTGACGGCTGATACCCCGGAAGAAAAAGACGTGTTGCGCCGACCCCAAGTAACATGGGATAAGGGCAGGAAGAAGATGATGAAGTGTATATAGTTTGTCCTTTAAACAAATTATTCCAATAATGATATTATTAATACATAGTTGCACGTCTTTTTACCCAAGCAGAAACTGCAGATCGCCATCTGCTACAATTCTCACATACTCCTTTTGCCTCGTTAACATTCATACATCTGGTTAGACAAGCACCCCCGCGGTTACGAGTACTATGCAACTAATCTTCTTACTGAATAAAACCTGTGTATGCACATACTTATAGAGGGCTACACCTGGCGTTTCTACTCACGTCTGCCTTGTAAATAACTTTTGATAGCCGCAAAATTAGGCAAAAATCGGCTTTCAGCAGTCCAGTTCATGTCAAGTAGTATCTGCTACTCAGTCTTTGTGCTGGCAGTTGTGCACCAAATAGTAGGTCTCTATGTAGTATCACACTTGGTTTTAGTTTTTCATTTTCTTGTACTGTTATTGTCTTATCATGCTGAAATAGTAATACTAGGTAGCAGTACTTCGAATCGTCAACATCTGCCTCGCCTTTTTCCCAAGTAAATTGGGGTCGGCTTCAGCTGAATACCAGTGTTTAACGTGGAGCGGCTTCCTACCAGACCTCCATAACCCATTAACTGGGTAATACGGAAGCAGTACTTCGAATAAGAGTGTTTAAATTAAAGCATCGCAATTTAATTGATTTACTATTGAACAACTGGCCACTTTCAATAATAATGGAAAAAAAAAAAACAAAAAAAAATACAAACAGTTATCGAGTTTTCGAAATCACTATTATAATAAAATCTTTTATTTTATTTAAATATCCTAACATTCTCACGCAATTGGAATGTTGTGCATTATTAATACGCTGCATGTATTAATAATGCAAAACAGTCTAAAACCTTGTATTAATTCGAGATAAAAAAATGAACAAACGAATCATGAATTTGGAACCTGCGGCGCGCGGCGATACAACATGATGCTTCTTTAAAGTCTTTAGCTTTTATATGTCAACATTGATTGATATTGCTGTCAGTGTGTTGAATTTGATCTTCTGAATTAAAAATATTTATAAAATTAAAAATAACTATTTTTAAACAATTTCATGCGCCGAAAACATCGAACGTTTTGCATGACATAATTAGTGCATTTCTTGAATAATGAATTTAATATACCTACCTTACAATATTTCATAATTAAATAGTCACATTTTAAACACTGAAGAGAGTTTGTTTCTCTCAGTCTCTTTACATCGTAACGGCTAAATGTATTTGTTTATTAAAACTTTATGCACAAGTAAAGACACTATACAAAGGCGGACTTAATGCCATAGGCGAGTTTAGATGAAACTTGGCACATGGATAGACCATATCCTGGAAAAGGATAATTTCATCCCGGGAATATGTTTCCTTGGGATAATTTCGCATATTAAGCGGACAAAGCCGAGGCAGAAGCGGGTTTTCCAAAAATGAATGTGGTTTCAGTTACGCTTCCAGCAGGTTTAACATAAATGTCTCAATCATTTATATGATTCTAAATGAATAATAATAATAGTTGCTTCATAATCTTAAGGCCAATAATAATTACCGTAATTATAACTTAAAATTCAGGTAACGACCACAAAACAATGACTTAAAATCTGTATCTTTACAGCGGACTACATCCATCCCTGTAACGACACATCTGGTGCGTGCCTTTTAAAAGCAACGCAAGATGCTATTCCAGAATTTGTCAAAGGCAGCACAAAACTTGGAGTCGGAGTCTTGGATCCTTTCACCATTGAAAAGCTATCCATCCCCCTGAATGGGTTGACATTCACTTTCTACAATGGAAAAGTTACAGGATTCAGGAAATGTATTGTGGACGATGTACAGTAAGCGTATTTTTATTTTTGTTATTGAGCTTCGTGCTTGACCACTATCTCACCTCATAACAAGTGATATTGGATGACAAAGCCCAGCTTGCACGACTCATAGTTATCTTTTCAATAACTTTTCAATACATAATATCCCCGGAGTATAACTAACTCGGGGTTATATAATAACTCTGGTTTGTACATGTGTGCCTTATTTATAACTGACTTCATAAAAGGAGGTGATTTTCAATTCAGTTTTATTTTTTTTGTGTCTACACTGTTATGCAATATGCAACTGGCGAGCTGGGGATAGGGCTTGTGAGTGTGTTTTGCTGCAGATTAACTTCCTTCTCTTGTCGCTATTGCGGCAGAATCATCTATTTAACTGACATACCTTGACAATTCAAAGTCTTGTAACTGGTATATTTGAAATAAAGGAATTTGTATGCTAGAATAAATTGTGACGTTTTCCATATAAAAAGTCCTAAGAGGTGACCAGTAATCTGTAAAACACGACAGAAAATGAGAAAAAATTGGCAGAAAATAAGTAAAACTAAAAAGGTCCTTGCGAGGCTAAAAAGGTCCCTGTCTCAGCACATGCTGCGATATTTAAAAAAAAATATAATATCACAGTGCTGGTATTATGACAGGGCCTGAAAGTGATACCAGGGACACACATACGGAACACGTACCTTTAGTAGGTACGTGTTCCGTATGTGTGTATAAATACAAATAAAATAATGAATATAAAATTTTCTGTAAAAATAAAACAAAATATAAAAATACGTACTTACAAAAAATATATTTTAAAATAAGCTCAATGGCCCAGTGCTCCAGTACCATTTGTCGTTGTCATAGATAGATGACAAAACGCGCGGGCGCACTGTAGGAGGCTATGATCGACTGTCGAAATTAAAGATGGCAGAAACAGTATTAAAATAATTGAAAGAAAAACCTTAATCCAAATCAAAAACTTGTCGATTGTCGAAATTGAAGATGGCAGAAACAATAATAAAATAATTGAAAGAAAAACCTTAATCCAAATCAAAAACTTGTTGAGTTAAGGTGTGTAGAGTTGTCAGTAGTGTTTTGTCACAAGTATAATGATGGTCAATTGAAGGATAATTACATAACATGATTAGCTTCATAGTAAACCTAGACCCTATCACAGGTTTTAGGCTTTTTCAAAAGTACAACCCACAACCATAACACGTAAGCGGGCGCTTATCTGTATGAAAATTTATGGTTAAATATATACGAACCACATTTTGCCATTATTATCGACCGCATATGTGATACCGACCACACCGCAGCCACGTCGCAACCACAATGCAACCACCAGCGACACCGCGAATCCGCGGCCGGCCACATCACAAACACTTCCACATTTTGTTGGTACCACAACGCAATTGTAAAAAGCCGCAGCGACGCTATTCACACGTAACTATAGGAACTATCTTGACCACCTTTTGTCGCGACAGTGTGGTGTGGAAAGCTGGATCACAAGTATGTGATCCAGCTTTAGTTATTAAAATCGAAATCGCTCAAATAAATGACGTCTTATCGTTGCAATCGATCTGTCGGGATCATAGATATCTGCTTTGCATATCAATTGACGCCGAGTTCAAGGCAGTGTCATACGGCATTAAAAACAGGAAACTTAAACGAGGAAAAGATTGTCAACTTTAATGACTGACTTTAAAAGCTAGTTTTAAACACCAGCAAATAGGAAAATTGCGGCTAATTGGCGTTTGTATGAAATCAGTTAGACAGGTCTATTTTTTTTCCTTGTTTTTCAATGTTATAACTAACAAGCACATGAAGATGCAATAACACCACCAAGTCTTTAAAAATCTCGAGACGTAGAGTATTTCCAGTTTTATAGCTTACCTATTAGCTACTTAATAAATATGTTTAAAACCGTGTTTTGACTAAAAAATAACGACTGGATTTCTTTCAGCTGCGTTATAAAGAAAATATATCACTCCATATTATTATAAAATAAAGTCCTCCGCCGCGTTTTTCTATCTGTCTGTTCTCGATAAACTCAAAAACCACTGCACCGATATTCATGATGTTTTCACCAATGAATAGAATGGTTCTCGAGGAAGGTTTAAGTACATTATTTGTCAAGCGGGCGAAGCCGCGGGCCTTGTAATATATTTGTCACCGAAAAATGGCAAACTCTGTAAGATTGTAAAATATCGCGTGAAATTGTAAACTTGTTTTTTTTTTTTTTTTTTTTTTTTATTTGTGATGGGTTTGCTCTTGACCTTAGTCTTGGTCAGAAATGACAGAGACAAAGTCTATGATGGAGCGAGCTTACCCAGAAGGAGCCTGTTTACTCTAACTTTGAAGAGATTAGGGTTGTTGTTTTCTAAATAAGCCACGAATATATTGGAAACTATTGAATTTGGATGCGATTTATTATATACTAGCTTCTGCCAGCGGCTTCGCCCGCGTGATCCCTAGGGAACATATTCCCGGGATGAAAAGTAGCTTGTGCTATTCCAGACTATAATCTATCTTTGTTCTGAATTTCATTAAGATCCATTAAGCCGTTCTGGCGTGATTAAGTAACAAACAACCAAACTTTCACATTTATAATATTACTCGTTTGGTGTAAAGTGAAATTATAACCATCTTCCCCTCGACATTATAATTATTATAGGATATTGCAAACTGTCGTAAGCCGTTTTCCGAATCTACTCGCTAGCCTCTAGGCGCCAAGCTAGCCGCCTACCTGTGCGTACGCGACCACAAAAATAATCCTTATAGCATGATTCAGTATTCACGCGCGATGGCTTATTATTAGCGTTTTTCATGTATAACTTTGGTGTTTTTATACCGATTTCTATGATTCTTGTTTTATGGAATAGTTCATAATGTTAACTTTTATTAATGTTAAATGACGACTGAGAGTTTTATAAACGTAAGAGTAGACAAATACAATCAGAAAGCTTCGAACTGCTAAGCTATCGGGAGTTACACGTGTTATTGTTCGTCAATCATAAAAGATAGACATATGCTGTCGTTGGATATTTTTTATATAATTTTAATGAGAACATTTCCGTCATACATGATTTCTGTGTAGCTTTCACCATTAAGGTTGCACACGCGACGGAAGCTTAAAAAATGGAGTAACTTCTCCCGTTTTCCCAACATTTCCCATCACTGCTCTGCTCCTATTGATTGTAGCGTGATGAAAAGTATACTATAACCTGCTCAGGAGTATGAATAATAATTGTACCAAGTTTCATTCAAATCCGTCGAGTAGTTTTTGTTTCTATAACGGTTATACAGACAGACAGACAGACAGACAGACAGACAGACAGACAGACAGACAAAAATTGTACTGATTGCATTTTTGGCATCAGTATTGATCCCTAATCACCCCCTGATAGTTATTTTGGAAATATATTTCATGTACAGAATTGACCTCTCTACAGATTTATTATAAGTATAGATAGATATAGATAGATAGATAGAAGATAGACAAAACGATTTATTATAATATTTCTAGAAATTATATCTAATCAAGATTTATTACAATCTTACGAAGTCTGCCAGTTTCCGTTGACATTTATATGATTGAAGTGACTGAGTAAATAAAAGTAAGTTAAAAATCTATGAATACATTTACGTCCATCATGGCTAATCGCATAAAAATAACTTTATCTTTATTACAATTAAATAGTCATCAATTAATTAAGTTTAGTACACATAAATCTTAATTTCTTCTTAATTTTAGAACAAGATTTAGAAATGGCTTGATCACTTGTGATATTTAATGACCTATAAATATCAAAACCTATTAGAAACTTGATCGTTGGAAAATCATTTACCTATGTTTACGTAAATAGAATCTTTCTACCTGTTTTTGCGAAATTAACTTACAGATTCAAGATCAACCAGACCTATGGTTCTCGCATGATGTAAATTCATAAGAGCACCAGCTAGTCTATTCTGTAAATAACCATTTCGATATCGACTTCACCTGAGTGACTAAGCTTACAAAGTGAACTTTATTTCACACACCATAAGGTCTTATATTTATACGAATTTGAAACTCACCTCGGATTCCGCTGTCGAGACACGAAAATGTTGTTACAGAATAGCACTGCAGCACAGTAAAATCTGCTATGATATTTCCACTACTAAGATACCGGTCGGCGCGTGGGCTTAGTTTTCTTTTAAATACTTTTCCTTTACCATTTTGTGAGCAGCGGTTACAAAGTAAATACATACATGCTTGGGGCAAAACCTAGTTCGTGTGCCATTGCAACTAGATTAGCATCCATACAAGAAGTTCCATGTGGTCATTGAACTCGTTCAAAGACATCATTCATTGGATGGATGGGTCAAATAGATTTCCAAATAAGATTGGACACATATATTTTTTTCAGGTAAACGAATAACAAAGACGGCACAACGCGTTAAAAACTCCCGTGACATATATTTCAGTACACTTTTAACTAAAATGTGACGTCATCAACCGCTGCTCTTGCAGTTTGATGCGCTTTATCTTTTTTTTTATCGCTGGCGTAAAATACGTTTGCAATATTTTTTTTTATTTACGGGTGGACTAAATTTAATTATTTTTTATCTATCTAGGAAAGTACCCAATTTTCCAATTAAGCTTGCAAATGTTTGTGTTTATCCCGTTGAACATTGTGATTCCTCCCGGGGCCTTATTTTGAAAGCCTCTTTGTGCGATTGCAAATGAGTTCGCTGCTAGTTCCTTAAAGCGAATCGGACTGGAGCAATAAGCTGGAAAAAGCTATTACAAACGGAGACTGAATAGAGCAGTCTATAGCTTAGATAAGATAAGACTTAAAGCTAGGTATCTATTGGCTAAGGGTCTATGTTTTTGGTGTCTGTGAAGAGATTCTGCATAAAATTATAGCCAAATAGCAAAGAAAAGGTTAATATAAGTATTTTGAACGGCAAGTACTAAATGATTCTGATAGATGGATAAGTTTACAACCAGATAAGCTAAATTACGGTTTCCGCAGGCAGGCAAAATGCGTAGTCGGTGCAAAAAGATGTAGGATGTCTTTCTGTGGACAAAAATATCAATTATCTACTATGAAAACAAGGTCTATGCAACGCTGTTGGATAAATTTGTAGCAGCACATCTGCGTTATTTCTTACTATGATGGACCCATACCAACATGATTCCGTTGTGGAAGAGAGACAATGACATTAAGAGGAAACGCGGACGGAGAGATTTCGTATGTAATAATTCGAGGTTTGGCTTTCTCCTCTAACATTGGACTGATTTAAAAGATACTTCAGAAACCGAATAAAAGGATATATATTGTGCCCTGCTTTCGTTTTTGATGATATATTATCCGCATAAGCACTAAAACCTTGCTGCGAACAGGTCAGTTTCTTATTGCTACGGCTCCTCAACATCAACACGGAACCACCGCCAGCCTTCGAAGTGACTGAAGAGGTCCTCTCTTTGAAGACAGGCAAAGCACCCGGACTCGACCTAATAACTGCGGAAATGCTGCAAGCCGACTTAGCGTTCGCCGTCGACTTATTTATTTATTTATTTATTTAGACTTTATGCACAATAGTGGTACACTTCGTGGGCGGACTTAATGCAACAAGGCATTCTTATTAACGTCTTTTATTAAAAAGGTCTGGACCACTGAAAAACTACCCAGTGACTGCAACAAGGGGCTTTTTATTACCGTATCCAAGAAAGATGATCTAATTCAATGCGATAACTGGAGAGGCATTACGTTGCTGTTGATTGCCCTTCGTCTTCCTTCTGCAAAATAATTCTAGATAGGCTGTCGAAGGCCGTGGAACCCCTACTATGGAAGGAGCATGCTGGTTTTCGATCGGACCGCTCGTAAACACTTTCCATAGTATACTGGAGCAGGCATCAGAATGGCAAAGAGCTATTTATCTTACCTTACAAAGGCAAGATAAATCGCTCTTTGACTTCGAAAAGGTTTTTGACACGTTGAAGTAGTCCAGAATCTGGTCCCGGTGGCATGAAACTCAAGACCGATAGCGAAGGAAAACCACTGTGAACGCTCTCTGCCCCAGCTAGGGATCATAGGACCTTAAGTCACTAGAACCCTCTCAAAAAGTAACCAAAGTTGTCTTTATAGACCGCTGTCAACAGAGCCCAAGTAAACAAATTTGGCAACTATTAATGAAAAAAGTACATATCCTTATTCAGTTTATGGAATGATATTGGAACAAGAAACAGGGGAGAGCCAAACCTCGTATTATGACGTTTACATACAAAGTCTCTTCACCCGCTTTTCCTCTATAATAACACTATCCCTTTTTCACAAAAGAATTTATGATACGTCACAGTACGTTTGGAGTCTTCACGCAAGACTTTCAGTTGCGGCTTCTAGATTAACAATAGAGCCCACATAAAAACAAATTGTTTAATGATACCAAGTAAAAAATGGTTCCGTAGTATACATTAACCGTGAGAACTAGTCATGTGGATCAGAAAAATGGTAGGTGATAATCGTTTTCTTGCTAATCTTATACTTGAAGAAAAACATATCTATCTGCTAGTAATTTTCTCAAAGGTTGTTAAGATAGTGAAGGATAAATGTATAAAAAAAGTTAGTAATGAACCAGCTATTGACTGTAATCATAATCCTATTTTTTATTTTTATTGTGCAAAGGGTTCCGACCAAAATCATTTTTTAACATGATAGTGCGACACTACAGACTTCTTATAAGTTATCTTGTGTGTGTTCTTTAGGTAATACTTAAAAAAAATTTGGTGTTCAAAATTTTAGACGCAGTCGTGTCGGAGATAAGAGGAGGGGTCATTTTTGTTCTAAGTTCTTGAATAACTTCGAAACTATTTATTTAAAATTATGAAAAACAATATGATTAAAACCCTCACCCTTTCACACGATACAGTTTGAAAAACGAATTTTTCAAAATTTATCCTCCATATTTATTTACTTACGTAATGCGTCCCTGTTTTTGGTTATAGAAGTCCATGTGTATGCCGTATTTCAACAGAATCGGACCAGTAGATCCGGAGAAAACTGGCAATGACAGACGGACAGACAGATAAACATCCGAGTGATCCTATAAGGGTTCCGTGTTTTTGCGGATTTTCGGAACCCAACAAAATAGCAAAACAGCACTACAAAGTATAAAACAACTTTAAAATCGAATGTCGGTGTTAATATACGACGAAACCACCAAAAACACTGACTTTCGATATTTATTAAAGTTATTTTATACTTTGTAGTTATTATGAGCTTTATTTTTTTGTAAAATGTATTTGTTTTAACTTTGACAAAGTAGTTTCGGCGATCAGGGTGGGAATGGTTAATTTTAACGGACTTCAGGAAACAGGAGGTTTTTATATATTTTCACATCAAAATTACTGGTTCGCAAGGCACAAAATATGGCGTTTTATTCACTGCCTCTGCCCACTTTACTACTTAATTTTATAGGATTTCTTAGTATTTCCATTCGTCAGTCCAATGTAGGTCACTGACTTACACAGTTGCAACACAAATCAATTTTTATTGGTTTATTCGTTATTCGCGATATTTTACACGAAGGGGCTGTTGGTCTTTGAAAATACGTGAAAAACATCGATAAATTTCGATGTTTTTCGCATTGTTTTTCACGTATTTTTGATGTTATCAGGAGGTGCATAAATAAATATGGGAAATTGTTTCTCCTTTTGACCGAGAATGTGTTTTTTCTCCCTTTTGCCTATTTATTGAGTTAGTTGAGGAGTTATTTAGGATTTATCCATCAGGTTTGTATTACTTACAATAATGGACGTGGCTAGACCACTACCGGCTTGTGTGGAAAAGAAAGAATTGCGCGATGACGCAATATTTTTTATTATAATTAAAAAATATTGCGTCATCGCGCAATTCTGCAAAGTTCATCAATTTTATCGATTTTCTCAAAAACATTTTGCTAGTCGACAATTATCAGAAATGTTACGTTTCTGATATTGATTTCTATGACTTTCGTTGGTTTCAAAATTTAATGATTAAAAGGTCAAAGTTGTGTTATTTATTTCTATCGAGACAATTTTTTAAACTCAACTAAATCAAAACAAGCGGCAAGAACAACGAAAAGTATGTTTTGCAGCTCAAACTAACTAGATTTTGCTAAACCTAAATTAACCTATTCTGACTGTTTGTCCTGGCCTGCAAAACCTAAGAAGCAATCGTACAGTTTCGAAGATTAGGTATTTATTTATATGAAAAGATCGATAACGATCAGGATTGAATTCGCTCAATCTGACAAAAAAATGTCGAAGAAATAAAATCCACTTAAATAAGTTTATAAAATTGCTTAAATTCGATCACGACCAATCACAATCAGTATTTCTAAAACTGACGCTTCTAGAATAACAAAAAATAACACGTGTATGAATATGTTAATAACACTTTTGAACCGGGCCTTGCTTGTTTATATCTTTTAAAGTTTAAAAGAATTTAAAAATGAAGGTCATAACATAACTTCGCTAATTAATGCGTTACATAAAAACTGTTATAAAAACTCAAAACATTATTTTATCTGGGCACTTGTCTTTGTTTTTGACCTCTCAAGCGTACGGTGAATTTGACTTTGTGTAATGTTATGCATTGATTCTCTAATTAAAGTCTTTAGTGCCCTTCTTGATATGGGATCTTAGATACTAATTATTATTGGTACCAACTTGTATCATATATGTAGAATGTGTTTATCGTATCAATATTCTTGTATCATTGACATACCTTTGAGTACTTCTAAAACAGTTAAGAAAACATCATTTTAAAACATTAGTTACCATAATGAAAACATATTCAAAATATTCTGACATCGTCGACCATATATTAATAATCCAACAAAGACTATCTCACCATTTCATAAAATATAAACGAGCGGCCTTATACCTGTAGCATTAAGTTTTATTTTTAAAAGTTCATCCCTTAAAGTCTTAATTACGAGTAAAGAATTCCAACTTGGCAAACAAACTTCAATTATTAGGTTGAAAAGTTTGTTTGAATATTTTACGCAGTCCCGGCTCAAAGGTACTCGTAACATCATCGTTATTTTTATATTACGCAGTTCTGAAAGGTAAATCAAAAGTTAAATAAAAATGGACTGGATTCTTTGATGGTTCCTTTTGCGTAAAAGAGGATGCCAAAGATTCTGAAATAAATATGTTGTAATATTAAATTCTGAAAACCTTTTTATTTTGAATACTAAACACCAGATATTTGAATTGAGACACTATAATCTCTAAAGAATGAGATGCCGAAAACAAACTAAAGTAAACGAACCAAGTCAAAGTTTACAAGCTCCATTTCACTACATTATTTTGTGTCCACAAAAATTTATTTCATATCAACTTATAACTATACGGTTTTAACTTTAAACTTAACGCATTCCCGCTTTTCTTTTCCAAATGAATTATGAATGAATTATTATATATATATACTAGCTGACCCGCGCAACTTCGTTTGCGTCACATTTTCCATTACTGCTCCGCTCCTATTTGTCTCAGCGTGATGATATATAGCCTATAACCTTCCTCAATAAATGGGCTATCTAACACTGAAAGAATTTTTCAAATCGGACCAGTAGTTCCTGAGATTACCCCCTACATACAAACTTACAACATACAAACTTACAAACTTTCAAACTTACAAACAAATTTTACCTCTTTATAATATTAGTATAGATATATATTTTAATATGATGATGATAGTTGCTGGAATCGGTATTGTACTCGGAATCGGAATCGTACCAGTTGAACAAGCTTCTGCGCTGACTGTAACAGTGTAGCCTTACTTAGTATATTTTGCCATACTACTATTTTTTTATATTTTCAGGTCTTATCTTGAGAAGCGTAAATTCATCCTAGCGTTCCACTGCAACCTCACTATCAAGGGCACCTACGATGCTGTCGGAAGAATCCTTCTGTTCCCTATTGACGGAGCGGGCGACGCCAAAGTAAAGCTAAGTAAGTAACACTGCCATTAATATTCAACAGTTTGTTATGTCTACAGCTTTCTCCTTTTAAGTTTGGCAGCTTTGCATTTTCAAATCCATTCCCGTTTCATTGCAGTTGCGGTGAAATTAATAAATTATTATGTAAACGATTGTTTGTTTAAACATGAAAACAGAGAAATTTTCATGTCATGCATTTTTAAGAGTGACTTGTGATGGCACAGGCAAAAGTTTTATTTTCCTCAGAGGATACCCAACTTTTACACTGAGATTCAAAATAAGATTGACTTTATGGTCAAAGTAAATTTTTAAATAAATTTCGCACTTCTCAGAACAACAATTTGATCCTTATATATTACTCACACAAAACACAATGATAATTTTATGCTCATAATTATTGCATCACGGTATTGTGATTTTTATCTTGAATCAAAAAGTTTTACTACATAAATTAATTTAAACTTCAATACCTACCACATTTTTGTTGCAGCCAATCTCAAAATGAAGCTTGATATAAACACAAAGTACATAAAGGACAACAAAGGCATAAATCATTTCTCTGTGAAGAATTACAAATACTCTTTCGACTATGGAGATCGAGTTTTCTTTGAACTTGCGAATCTCTTCAAGGAAAGCAAGGAGCTTAGTAAGTATAGAAGAATAATAAAAAGTCAAATAGCTTTATATTGTGTCCACAAGACAATAACGCTGATTTCAGATTTTTATTTAAATTAAGTTGTACTGTAGTTGCTATTTCTTACAACAGCTAATATTGACATTGGTCTTGGGATAGGCCTACTATATAGCAGTTTGAGGTGATTGATTGTATCAATATAAAATTTGAGACTGTAACTGTCCTACTGAAGGGCAAAACCACCTCATCTTACAAGGAGAAGGACGAAAATGATCCTAACCTCACCTGCTTAAAGCAGGATGACAATTTAATGATTGTGTCTCATTTTAACGACTAGTGTAAGTTTCCGACGTTTTTCTTCAACAATGCTGTAATGAAAATTACTCTTCCATGGTTATATTGTCACCAAATTACATACTTCGGTTAATTACAAAAAAATACGCTATTATCGGAAACAGCTGCATCCTTATTTCATTTGGCTGCCAATGAGCCACAATAGCAATTATTTTACTTAATTGTCCTCTACGCTATATCCTCCAAGGAAATCCTCTGCCGATCAAGATGTGCATATCCGTGAATGTGCTAGTGTAATAAAAACTCTATTGACCTACTTGGAAACAGCAAAATCTATTATTAATATGATAATCATCGCCTTTTCAAGGTTTACGAGGTTAATTTCCTTTGGATTCATGTAATCTTAGTAGTTCTGCCTTTTTGTTTCAACTTATTTTACTTTATTAATAGCCCTTGATTGTTCCAGGCATGACTGTTCTCAACTTCCTAAATGAAAATTGGAAGCTAGTAGCAGAAGAATTCGGGGGACCCATTGTAGACTACGCAGTAGATTTAGCTGTTCGAACTGTGGAAAAGTTCTTCCTTGTTGTACCATACGAAGAACTAATTAATGTACCCATTCCTAAGTTTTAATATCACCGATAAGGGTATTACGTATATTATAAGACATTAAGAATAAAATTTGTTTTAAGCTGTCATTTGTTTTATTAATCTCTTTAAAATTGTTTTTATGTCGATCAGTTGTTCACAGCCCGGCGGAGTTTTTTCATCCAAAATTATACTTTAATGCCCAGTATTAAGGAGTTTGTGAGAAGTAACATTCATTTTGGAAATGTACATTCATTTGTCTTAGTTGGACGTTGGAGGCAGTCCCGCCTTTACCGAGTTTTCGTCATCTTGACAAGATCCTTTCCTATTAGATGTGGCGTTAGATTTTCCACATGACATTTATTTCTTATGATCACCTAATGGCTTCGGACAAAAGTGTCGCTTGCTTTTGGACCTCTTATTGTCATTTAGTTTTTTTCAACTTTCTCCAGTTTATCACAAAATCTTGATACTTTTAAGGTAGACATTTTTTTAAATATCGATTGTTTAAACTTTTTTTTGATATCAGTATCGCTTCTGTCCGAAGTTTAGAATTTAGAACTAATAAAATTAAAACACATATTTGACAAAATATGAAAACTAGTTTTAAAAGCGTATAGCTCTCTGGATGTCAATAATTTTTATTTTACAGATATTTATTTTTAATTATACAACCTACTTAATTAGTTTTATCTTATGTACTCTTGAATGTTAATGAGTTCAAACTTATCTGTATTCAAATAGATGCGGAATTGTCTTAAAATATTTTTGACAAGGTAAATCAATCAATTAAACGTATTATTAATTGATATTGAGGTACTTGGATCAAAATAGTTATTCTTAGATTTTTTTATTTTTATATTTGTCATAATTAATTGACTAACTCGATTTAAAGGATTTCCATGGAGTTCTTTGCACGTTCTTCTCCATAAACATCAAATAGCTTCTGACTTATTGATTGACTCATTGACTGGCTAATAAAGCCTTGGGTTTGAGTAATTAAGTTTTAAGTCCCCAACTTTTTGGCAGCCACTTGAGCATTTGCCTTTGCTTTGATTCAAAAAAAGGCTGACTTCTCAGCAAGAGTGAATATGCATCTTCTGTGCACGTTCGCTCCATTATAGACCTCACCTATCGCTTTCCATCAGGCGTGATTGCGGATAAGAGCAAGCCTTAATAAAAAATACTTAATAAAAAAAAGAAAATATTTTCAAGTGTTCAAAAATATATGACGAAACTATACCAACCATAAAACCGTTAATTAACACTTTAGCAGCGAATCATAATTATCCAATCATCCGAAATGATGAATGAAGAAATTCAATCAATATTGATATTTCATTGCACATTTTCGTGATATTTAATGATTTATTTGCATTATTACTTACATTTAGAAATGGTCAACACAAGGTCAATTTAGCTACACACTTTTTAGCCCGGGATTTAGCAGTTAAAATTGTTTAGCGTTTAGCATATTAAATATGGAGTCAGCATTATTACTTCTATTTTCCCTAGGATTTTATTCTTAAACGTGTTCTCAACTAACTACAATATTTTATACTTGCATCTGCCAGCGACTTCGCCTACATGATCCCTAGGGAACATACCTCCGGGAGAAAAAGTAAGCCTATTTGCAATCCAGACTATAATGTATCTCTGTGCAAAATTTCATAAAGATCATTTCAGGTGTACTGACGCGAAAGAGTAAAAAACATACCTCACAAACTTTCGCATTTTTAATGTTAGTAGGAAGTAGGATGAAAACTAGCTGTTTGCTTCGACTTCGTACACGCATTTCCCATTTTTTCCCATTCCATAGATATTTCGTGAGAATCCCTCTCTTATCTCTCTCTCTCTCTCTCTTTTTCTCCCCTACGATGTGTAGAGAAGCTATATGCCAAATTTCAGCTCTCTACGATTAGTAGTTTTGGCTGTGCGTTGTCTATTAGTCACTCAGTAACAGAAGAATCTATACTAATATTATAAAGAGGTAACATTTGTTTGTATGCTTGTAAGTTTGTATGTAGGGGTAATCTCAGGAACTACTGGTCCGATTTGAAAAATTAGTTCAGTATTAGATAGCCCATTTATCGAGGAAGGCTAAATAGGCTACATATCATCACGCTAAGACTAAAAGGAGCCGAGCATTCATGGAAAATATGACGCAGACGAAGTTGCGTGGGCTGACCCACGCAACTTCGTAGTTTAGATAGATAACCAGGTGACCCTTGCCCACTTCATTGGCCGGTATTTTTCGGTTTACTATATTATTATAGCCTATGACACTCACAAATAACGTGGCTTTATATTGGTAAAACCCTCACAAACTCACAAACTTTACCTTTTTATAATATTAGTATAGATAATAGCTACAAATACGACTGATTGCAAAGAGGTTTTCAGTAATTGAGAAATAAATAAAAAAAAGATGTGGGGTACCACTAATAAGTGAAAAATAAAAAACTTTTTAGAAAAAAAATACAACCGACTTCCAAATAAAATAAAAAACACTACGAAGTAAAATAACTTTAATTTCGGAACTCGGTGTTTTTGTTAATTTCTTCGTATTTTGACACCAACTCCCGAAATCAAAGTTATTTTTTACTTTGTAGTGTTTTTTTTTATTTGGAAATCGGTTGTATTTTTTGTTGTATGATGATCCACCATATTGGAATTAGAAAGACGTCACATAGCTAAGCATGCATTGTCATCCAAAATAAGCGTGTATACCAAATTTCAACCAATCGGTTAAGATAACTGATTTAAAATTCAGTTGCAAGATTCCACCCGGACAAACATACATACATTTCAAGTTAAATAAATTCTTGTAACAAGTCAACCCACTTCGATTTTATCGTTTACTTTAAATCTGCAATCCCGTGAAATATAGACAAGTGCTAAAGTTTTAAACGCTCGTAAAAACGTATTTTATATCACAACTTAGTTAATTTTCTCTTGTTCATATAACTCATGGCAGTCAGCGCACAGATTTTTGCCGTGTTCAGGCTTTATATTAACGTTGTAAAAAGTATACAGGTATGCAAATATTTTAATTAACGCAGAACAAATTAAATTAATGTAGTACTTTAGGTAAGTGCTTATTCTGTGCACTTTCGTCTGCGACTTAATTTTTCAGTATATTTAATGTAGCTATTTTCTAGCAGATTACATCTCTGTAGAGTACAGAATTGCTAGTAGGTTCTGTAAATCACTCACTGTGAAAACTCACGTGGAGTGAGCGCAAAGTGAACTTGCATTCCATCTTGATTACATATCACTTCACGAAAGCCTTCACTTCGACATGATCAAAGAATGGCACTTCTATACCCTGTCGCTATACTGTGCGAAAACTAAGCAATTCAAACTTGAGAAAAGAAGGCGTGCAATCGTACATCTATAGAGCGACAACTGCATAATTGTCTACATCTTCAAATGTTTTTTCGATACGACTGCTTAAAAAGCAGCTAGACTTTCTTTCTCAAGATAACTAGCAAGAAATATCTCACTTTACAAATTCCACATACAACACACTCACAATCACAAACCGACAAGTTACAAACTCTTAATTAAATGCCCGGACAACACACAAGAGATAACCAAGTGCAGCGAATTCTATTCTCAGTAACAATGCTACGGAACCTCTGTATTCTGAACAAGTCACAACTTGGCGGTAAGTTAACAACTTGTCGTGGCAAGTACTGTGAAGTGGATTGTCCCGACTGACCGAACATCATTTTATTGTTTGGAAAACTTTGCTTTTACTGTATTTGTCGGTTTTACTAGTTGATTGGGTTAGAGGTGCGGTGACAATATTTGTGGTGGTAAACTAAAGTTATTTTGGGGCAGCCTGACCGAGGGATCAGACTGTGCCAAAATGACTGGAGGCAGTTGGTAAGAGAATCTCTCTACAAGATCCTTTTTTAGGTAGGACGCAGCATAGGCTAATCTTTTCAGTTAGGGCGGATTTCATCAATCTGAAACTGAACGTGGTTCTATGGAATATTGACACTGACAACTCTTGAACTCAGCTTCGAGGAGCTCGTCGCTAAATAAAAACAGCCGCACGGGTCGATCTTCAAGGTTAAGCAGCGCTATCCAAGGTTGGTCTGTGGATGGGTTACTACCTTAACATACCGAGTTTCCTCCGTGTCTCAGAAAGCACGTTCAGCCGTTGGTCCCGGCTGTCATTTGTACATCTTTGGCAGTCGTTTCAGATATTCAGAAGCCAGTAAAATCTGACTCCAGTGCCATGAAGTACCTACCGTGTTACCCAGTCAATGGGTTGTGGAGGTCTGGTAGGCAGCCGCTCCACGTAAAATACTGGTATTCAGCTGAATCCTTGACTGAAAGCCGACCCCAATATATGTAGTTGGGAAAAGGCTAGGCAGGTGATAAACTCTTGAACACAGCTTGATCGCGTTCAGTTTCATTGGTGAAATCCGCTTTTAGTAACAGCCCGTAAAAACAAATCTTTTTTAAGTAATAAAATATAGTCAACTTTTCATACTCGTAACGTTAATAACGCTTAATTAAGTAAAATAGCATACCACTAGAGTAGAGGCATTGCTAGCCTTTTGGGCACTTTTTCCTTTAACACCGACGCGGTTTTTTTTGTCTATGGCCACTCGCAGTTTCAAACCTTGGAAGGTTGTAAGTTGCAAGGTGTGGTTGACTTGCCTTTTTTTTTTTTTTACGGGGGGAAATCCTCATGGATGTCCTCCACCCTGGGGCGGGCGGAGGGGTATGTCAGACTCTTACTGACTAAAACCACCCCGGTGTTCCATCTTTCACCTGCGCCGGGGATCGCGGGAACTGATTAGACTTCCGTAATCCCCGGCTGGTGCCAGCCCGCTTCTGCGGGCCACCTCGGGACAGCGGGGAGAGTGAGGTGTTTGACTCCCCCCGCGACGTCAGAGAGGGGCGCACGGGAACACCACGCGCCGCCGCCTCGGGTCTAGATGTATGCGGGGCGACAGACGTCCCCAAGTCTGCCGCCCCTGGACCCAGTTAGGGGAGTCGGGAGAGGGCAGCATATGCCCTCCTTCGACGCCCGGTGCGCCTGCTGCGGGCTGGAAGAGCGGTTGAAATCTCCCTCTCCCTTTCCGCAGCCTCCTTCTGCGCGATAACTGTGTCGCAGAAGGAGACCACCGCGTCCCAGGACTCCTCGCCGTCGACCATAGCACGGACTACAGTCGGCAGCGAGAGGTCACTGCCTACCACAGAGATGTGGTTGACTTGCCTGCCTCAAGTGGAATGTAAGGCTTCCAGCCGAGGCTATTCAACTTAAAACTAAAACTCCGCTCACTGAGGGCACCCCTGTGAGGTATGTACTTCGGCTCAGTGGTGTCGTTGAGGGGCTGCTGGCTGGGACATTATTGTTTGAGGAGTTTAAATCTACTGGCTCAGCGCCGCGGGCTGGCTTGTTTGGCAAAAACGGGGGGGAGAATTACAGCGACGTCGCGATGGTCGTCTGTTTTTGTGTTTCTTTAGCGTGCTGGTTTCCCTACAGCTTTCTTGAATGAAGGTAATAGGATCGTCAGGCTCGACGAGGGTGTGCCGTGGTTGGCGAATCCTACTTATCTTGGAGGGAGCGTATCGGGTAGCCGATGCGATTAAGGGGTTTTAGTGCTTTTCAGCAGATTCAAGGAAGCGCTTATTAAGACATTTCATGAACTGCTTGACAGTCGGGACTATTAAATGACAATGTTTTAAGCGATACCAGCTAAGTAAAACTACTAGCTATGTTAAACTGAAGTAAAACCAGCTCCACACCAAACGTTACTTAAGCCAAGTACAGCGCACCAATATTCAAATGAAGTAAATATTCATTGTGCAAATGCACGTCAATTGGCGCCCGCATTCAAATCCAATCAAACATGAACGTTAATCACTACTGATTTGTATCAAATTGATGCCACTGTTGAATAACGGCTCCACTCCACAAATTGCTATCAAATTTGCCTGTTAATTCAATGGATTTCTGTTTGTCTAATTTGTTCGTTCTCAGAAATTGTTTTTACTAATCAATGGGCAATATGAGATTGTTTGAAACCATTGAACTGGTACTAATTTCCAATAAAATCTCTTTTGGAATTTATTTGTTTTCTACGGAATATTATAAACTAGCTTCTGCCAGCGGCTTCGCCCGCGTGATCCCTAGGGAACATTATCCCGGGATGTAAAGTAGCTTATGTGCTATTCCAGAATATAATCTATCTTTGTTTTAAATTTCATTAAGATCCGTTAAGTCGTTCTGGCGTGATTGAGTAACAAACAACCAAACTTTCACATTTATAATATTACTCGTTTGGTGTAAAGCGAAATTATAACCATCTTCCCCTCGACATTATAATTATTAAAGGATATTGCAAACTGTCGTAAGCCGTTTTCCGAAGCTACTCGCTAGCCTCTAGGCGCCAAGCTAGCCGCCTGCCTGTGCGTTCGCGACCTTATACAAAAATAATCCTTATAGCATGATTCAGTATTCACGCGCGATGGCTTATTATTAGCGTATTTCATGTATAACTTTGGTGTTTCTATACCGATTTCTATGATTCTTTTTTTATGGAATAGTTAATATTGTTAACTTTTATTCATGTTAATTAGGGACGACTGAGAGTTTTACAAACCTTCTTACGTTTGTAAATCTCTCAGTCGTCCCTGACTGTATTTGTCTACTTTTGTAGACAAATACAGTCAGAAAGCTTCGAACTGCTAAGCTATCGGGAGTTACACGTGTTATTGTTCGTCAATCATAAAAGATAGACATATGCTGTCGTGGGATATTTTTTATATAATTTTAAGGAGAACATTTCCGTCATACATGATTTCTGTGTAGCTTTCACCATTAAGGTTGCACACGCGACGGAAGCTTAAAAAATGGAGTAACTTCTCCCGTTTTCCCAACATTTCCCTTCACTGCTCTGCTCCTATTGATTGTAGCGTGATGAAAAGTATATTATAACCTGCTCAGGAGTATGAATAATAATTATACCAAGTTTCATTAAAATCCGTCGAGTAGTTTTTGTTTCTATAACGGTTATACAGACAGACAGACAGACAGACCGACAGACAGACAGACAAAAATTGTACTGATTGCATTTTTGGCGTCAGTATCGATCCCTAATCACCCCCTGATAGTTATTTTGGAAATATATTTCATGTACAGAATTGACCTCTCTACAGATTTATTATAAGTATAGATAAGTTGGTATAATTATAAAATTGAGAATGTAAGTTAGGGAGCAATCGTTTGACATACTCATGTATAGTTAAAGCGGCTTCCATTCAAAGCGGATGCATCTGAATTCCAGTATTATTTTACATCATCCGACGACGTATCTGGCCTCTACAGTCAGTGTTCAGTTCTTTATTTATAATTCAGGCAGTATCTAGGCTTCTATAATTGATGACCTCACCACACCTTAAAGAGTACATCATCCTGCCAGCTTTATTATCATACAACCTACCTACTCCTAAATACGACTAAGTAAATTGATTCACAGAGTCAGAAATCCTAAAATGCCTGCGAGGTAGGTTACTGGCCAATATTTTATAGGTATTTGTGTGAGGATCCTTATTTGCGTTTCACTGGTAGGCGGAGAACATGGACTTTATGAAAAAATACTAAATTATAGCAGTAGGGTCACCTAGTTAACTGGACCCACCTAATCATAAAAGTATAGAGGTATGCGGAACAGCGTAAAGTCACGCAAACTTCCAATGAAAAGGGAGGATCCTTTGACCCTCCTGGCGTAGTCGCGGGACTATTCGAAAGAGATACCGTGGCTCCGGAACACAAAGGGCACATGAAGGATACGGATGGGTTTTAATCAGTAGAAGTCTGACACTAAAGAGTGGGGGAAGAAGACATTTGATGATGTCCAAACCCAATAACTGCATAGGTACGCATGTTGCATTACGAATGTTGCTTGAACATTTGCTCTCAGAAAAATTTACTGAGTCTCGGTATAAACCTAAAACTACCATCAACTCGAAGAGAAATGGAGAAGATGCAGGAAAGCTTAAAGACGATAAATAAGTAAAACTTGACAAGCTTTCGAGCTTTCTGAATAATGACGCGAACGTTACGTTACTCGCAAAACAAGGGGAATCAGAAAGCAAATCACGCTACCCGTCACTATCAAAATTTCCCAGTCAACCTTGAACCTAATGCGTTAGCGATAAAGATGAAAATGAAGGTTGACAGATTGATGTGTGATTAATATTATGATTCTAATATGGTTATCCTAAAGTGGCTTTTTTGGCCCCCCAGATGGTCGATGGGACTAAAAAGTTCTGGAGACTCGACCGCGTACTGGAAGACGCAACGTTGGAAGGCCTCCCAACAAGGTGGATCGATGACCTGGTGAAGGTCGCGCGTAGCCGATGGATGTGAGACGCACAGAACCGGTCGTTGTGGCGACGCTTGGGGGAGGCCTATGTCCAGCAGTGGACGTGTAATTAATGTTACTAACGGTTTGTCTTATAATTTATTTTGGTAAAACCGTTGGCCAAAATCATCAAATCCTGGTAAACAGATTTTTGAGGACGACATCTTTTGAGAAAATCTCACCCTTGCTCGTGCTATTCTCTTGCTAATACCGGTTAATACGAAACGAACTTAGACTAGCTTTAAGTACCTTCGTATTCGTTGTGGCTAACATGTTATTGTGTTAAAACTTTTCTTCACGGACACGTTCTAGGCGATGTCCTAATTGACTTATGGTTAGATTTATTGTTCAGATCAACAGAAACTTCTATGATAACGTTTTTAGGGACCCAAATGAAAAAAATAAACCCTTATGACTTGAGCCATTGTATGTTTGTCAGTCCGTCATAACTCATGTCTCCGAATTAATCAAATATGAATTCGTATCCCAAATACGAAAAGATAATGTGAATTTGGAGCGTCGGTGCAAATTAGAAAAAAAAAATATAAGTGATATCTTCGAGTGCTATTCTGGGGCTCTGGGACTGCGGTGCTTCTTCGCAGAAGAGCGAACTCTTGTTCTTTAAGGCAAGAAATAAGACGTATGATGTAGTCCCATCCCTCTCGCTAGATGGTGCTACATTGAACAGGGTAATGCGCTTTAAGTACCTTGGTAGTAACCCAGTGGGGTTACGGAGGATGCCACAGATGACTATAACATCGAGAGAGAGCGCAGGGCATTGACCATAAGGTGTAATATGCTGGTACGCAGGTTTGCAAGATGCGACATTTATGTCAAGATAAATTTATTTAAGGCATATTGCCAATCTCTTTACATCTGCGGCCTGTGAGATTCACACAGAAAGCGTACAATGCCCTGCGTGTACAGTACAAAAACGCATTTAGGATGCTGTTGTCGCTGCCACGTTTTTGTAGCGCTTCAGGTATGTTTGCGGCAGCGCAAAGCGATCAGCATCCCTGTTACGTTGTGTGCGTGACAGCGGTACACTAACAAAATAAGCAGGTGAAATAATTGACTATAAGCGTTTGTGTTACTTTAACTTGCTGATTAGGCTGGCTGCTGCTCGAAAATACAAACTCACAAATTTTAATGTGCACTTTATTTTTGCACTATATCAAACAATTTATTATTTTCATAACCCTCACTCATTTTCAGCATTAGTGTTGGATGATAGCAGATCCTAAAGAAATTATAGGGATAGGAGATCGGTGTCTCCCTGTTTCGTCCCAGAGCACAGAACTGACCGAAGCTGCAACAAAAAAAAACTCAAAAGGAAGAGATAGAGTCAGGAGAAGTAAGACAATCTTAGTTGCTGTTCATAAACTCAAGGATACAGATGTTGAATTGTGTTACTGAAAAGTTTCCAGCAGCATTTTAATTTTTATTTCTTTAATCGTAAAAATGACAGATAAAAAACGAGGCATTTTCCGTTAGTGAACCTATTCTTAAATTAGAATGTCTCGAACAGAACTTCCTTGGGTACACAAGATTGGCATTTATAGGACAATGCAAACACCTTTCCACTATCCACCTCAAAATCGATCAGTCAAAAGAACCGCACTGTAAATGAAAATAATAGAATTTAGAATCGGTCGACCTCGCCCTGGCAGTTTCACAACCCTGTTACAACTTCATTTTACACTGAAATTTGATTTAAGTAAACCCCAGTGGAAATACTCGCACTTTAAATTTAATTATGAGGTTGAGCATTTTCTTTATTTGTCCTAGATTTTTTTAACTTGAAGTTGAAGTGTACTAAAATTGCGTGCTGGCCGCATGGAACGCGCAATCGCATTTTTCATACGCACAAAGGGCACTGAAGGAACATGGATGGGTTTTAGTCAGTAAGAGTCTGACACTCCCTCCCACTCCGCCCAGAGCGGGGGAAGTCATATGATGATTTCCAATCCCTAAAAAAAAAAAAGGTCACAGGATTAGTTATAAAACCACTACATGCATGTTACAAACTAACTATAGTCATGGTCTTAAACTGAAAAAAGCCTATCATATTTTCAACGCTTTCGGCCTTGAAATAAAATTTATTTCAGATTTTTGTATAAGATAGCTGTCCCCCACGGCTTCGCTGCCGTCTACTGTCTACCATGCAACTTTCTTATTTTTGCTTTCATAAGAACCTTCTCCTGACAGTAATAAATACAACAAAAAAAATAATAAGCGAAATCGGTTCAGCTATTCTCGAGATTTGCGCTTCAACAACATTCAGCGATTAATTTTTATATTATAGATGAAAAAAAGGCAGGAACTAATAAAACTACACAAAAAAATACCATAAGGAAATTACATCACTAATCTTATAGATGATTGTTGTTTATGACTTATAACTTTATTTACGTGAAGATAATGTATTTACCAAAGTCGATTTGTGATTGATATATAAAAGGTTGGAACTAGTTTAATAAATGCGAAGGAAACTTTTTCTATCGGTCCATCCGTTTGTTACCTCTTCGCGGCTTAAAAGCTAAACGAATTTGGATTAAACTTTGCACAAGCAAAACACCATGTCCTGGAAAGGGACAAGGATATTTTGTCTGTATCAGGATATTATGGTCCCATGGTTCCCGGGACTATATTCAGATGGCAGAAGCTAGTCATGGGGCGTCTAGCGGTGCTCGCGCGTCTGCCTTGGCGTAGTGTCGTGCATTTTTAACCGACTTACCAAAAAGGAGGAGGTTCTCAATTCGGTTGTATGTTTTTTTATGTTTGTTACCTCATAACTCCGACAGTTATGAACCGATTTGAATTTTTTTTTAATTTATCTGAAAGGATATACTTGCAGATTGGTCCCATTTATCAAAATCGGTTACGAACTTTTGGTTTTAAATCGAAATAGCTGCAATTCGTCTACTTGGATGATAGTTTTATGACATTCAAGTAATCGAAATTCCGTATTTTGCTTTTCTGCGATTTTGCAGTGGTGTTATTAGGTGTGAGGTACCACTAAAATGTTAAAAATTAAAAAAATCTTTTTACAATAAATACAACCAACTTCCAAAAAAAAAACACTACAAAGTAAAAAATAACTTTAATTTCGGAAGTCAGTGTCAAAATACGAAGAAACTAACAAAAACACCGAAAATTACTTTTACTACTTTACACTGAAATATTTTTTATTTTCAAAATGCGTTTCAAAATTTGTATCAAAAAGATGTTTACGTCGCCGTTTAGACATTTTGTTAGCGAACAAGACACTAATTTCTCATAACATAAGACAACACGTGAGAGCCATGCGATCTGCCCGCTGGCTTCGTGACCGTGTCTTGCCGCCACCCGTGCCGCTTCCCACACCGCCTCCACCGCCGCTCCGCGCCGCTGACTCGTGCCTAAGGCATGGTTACTCCTATAAGGCTTTAATATTTCATTATTCCTATAGCTAATTGTGATACAAACTTTTCAAAGTTCAAGCCAATACAAAACATTTTACAGCACCGAAAAAATAATTTTTGACGACACGGTTGGCGCAGTGGTTGAGCGATTGACTGCTGCGCAGCATGTCGCGGGTTCGATTCCCGCACAGAACAAATATTTGTACGACCTACAAGTATTTGTTCCGAGTCTGGGTGTTTTTCTATCTATAATATGTATGCATTTACAAAAAAAAAATGTATTTAAGTAGTTTATCAGCCATCTAGTTACCATAACACAAGCATTAGGTTGCTTAGCTTGGGACTATACGGCGTTGTGTGAAATGTCCAAGGATATTATTATTATTATTATTATTATTATTATTATTATATTAATTGTATCACACCGAAAACTTAATAAGAGCACTTGTGACTGCGAAACTTTTTCGAAAATAAATTCAAAAGTTTCACCTGAAATTCGTAACCGAAGAAAACACTCTGAACTGGAACTTGTTGGGTAAACTTGTCCAAGCTAATTTCAACGTGTAAAGTTTGGACTTATAGCGCCACGACTCGTTGTACGAGAATTTATGCTTTAGTCCCGCATTTTCACCTTATTTTTACCTTTGTTCGGGACCCAGGAAACGAGTGGCTATTTTTTGAATACGGTTTGATGTCTTTACAATTCCTTGAAAACCGTTGAACTGGGATTGTAACCAAACATCACACCAGGTCCCAGCCTAAGAAAGGCATATTCTCAAATTCATCGTCTTAAAACTTGAAATTGAGGGTTAATCTTTAAATTGCCAATGTGACAGGACCTAATAGCAGTTTACTGTTGATAAATCAATGGATCTTTTAAAAAAAAAAAAACAAATAAGAAATAACGGTGAAACAGTGAATATTTGGTATTGCTGCCACCATTGAATCATTATTATTTAACGATCACAGCAAAAGCATTTTCATTTCGCGTCTTTGGTACTATAAACTTCACAAAATCGAACAGCTCAAATATCGCTTTACTAGTCTAACACGTCCAAAATTGGTCAAAACAGGATATCAAAGTTTCGAAACTGAATAAATAAATACCTATACAAATACTAGGATCATTCAAAAAGCGACCCACTATGCAGGGCACATCAATCAAAACTGTAAAGCAAATAGGACGGGAAGATAGTTCGTTGAATTTGAATGGCTGTCTTTAGACATTTTGATGGATATTCATTCGTTCATACCGCTTTACAGTTTTTCGAAGCTCGTCGTTCATAACTTGTGTGTTATCAGTTTAATGGAACGATTGAATAATTTACCCGGTTACTGAGTCGTCGAGGTCAGCTAGGCTGTTGACTCGCTCCATGTAAAATGGAACTTGTATTCAGCTGTATGTTTCCGATTATACTGAACGCCAACTTCATTAAAGTTGAGATATTGCTAGGCTTGAATCATTTTGTTTTGGTACTTAACTTTTTTAAAAGATCACCAGGTAACTTTTTTTTAACAGGCTATCAAAATAAATTGCTTTTGAAGATTAACAACAATTTTTTTGTCGTATTTTTTTTTGAGATACATATAGTACTAATATTCCATGATCGTTTAAAAATAAGTAGGATATACATAGTTAGAAACCAATGTTATGGCGAGATTCTTTTTTTTTTTCAAACCACCTAGTTACTAGGAAAAAAGTCATGGAATTAATCTCATATATTTGAAATTCAAATGCAAACATGCGAGCAAGCATGGATTACAATTTAGTTCAAACTTTGTCTAATAACATAGAGTTCCAAAATTTGATATTTATCTCTATCTCGCAGGATTAGTCTCGTTCGTAGAACATCTTCTATTGTAAATACCTATGTAATGAGGCCTCAAAGCATTCAACTGGCAACCAGCTATGTTTCTGTAGCAGAGATTCTCAACTTGTAGCCCGTAGGCTTACGCTACGTGTTTTTTAAGTAGACAGGTTAGTTTTGATTTGAAATTGAAAACATTAAGGTTTTACTTCATATTATATTTTTTTATTGATATCCAAATTGGTAGGAAAAGGTAAAGGTTACTGGTATTGGCCTAGGCATTTTTGCAAGGTATTCTTATTGTCGAGTTATGATCGTTGAAAGATAAAAAATGATAACAGGAAGATACTCTACGGGATAAATCATTAGAGCCAAGGTTTTGCTGTCATGACTTCTGTCAGCGGTAGCGTGGCGAAGGCGAAATGACAAAAATGTATGAGATTGACAAACGCTGTCAAAATATCACGTGAGCAATATTTTAGCATTGACTTATTTGCTAATAAAATGGTACTTTATCGAGAGCCTCAGGTTGAACACCTCAGACTTCAAGGTGTTGCCCTCCAAGACAATGAAAACTCTAATTAAATCTGGTTTCTCCTCACTGTCACTATTTGGGTCTTTAATAAGTCTACCATTCTCGAAGAGGAATCGCCTCGACGAATTGTCAATATCCTTTTGTTTGAATTGTGTTGAGGAAGAACCTTTGAAAATTCGTTGATATTAGTGGGAGACTTCCTGAAAAAAAAAGTACTCGCGGAAATATTACTTTTAAAGCGAAAGTTTCAAAAAATGAATGACTATTGAGTAAGGGTTTGGATAGTTATAATGTCAATAGTAACTAAATAAAATAGAGATTTTCTGGTTTTTGCTACTCTTAACACGAAAAATATACGCATAACCTGTGTATTTTTGCAGCGCAAAATTTAAATTCTGTTTTATTTTTTCACATTTTGCGTGAAATATTCATGGAAACTTCGTCGATTTTGAGTGCACTTGAAACTGAAAATCATAGTGCGATGTAAAATCATGAAACGATATGAAACATTTCTATGAATGTGAAGACAACTCTTTATACTATCGAAATACAAATCGGTGTGCTCCGAAACACTATTCCATGTAGGAAATATTTTTTTATTGATTTAGTGGCCTACCTACAATTTTTACACTTTTTATCCTAATAATACAAGAAATAAGATTCAAACATAGTGTACAATATGATGCGATAGAAACAGCAACAAAACAAAATCATAACATCAATAGGTTACAATAGTACAGAAATAAAGCTTATAAGACTAATGGGTAGTTTAAAAAAAAGACACAATGGAATTTTTGAACGTTGTGGCAAAAATGTCTATTGATTCATCGCAATTATTAAGAAGCCTGCACATTCTGGGGATAGGGGAGTTGGATCCTGACAGTTTTGCGGAATGGGGGACGTAATAGTTCGATATCGTGACGCGGATAATTGTACGGTAGGTTTAAGTTTATCTAACTTAACAACTGGAGGCACTCTATTCTACTCAGAGGTATTTATAAAGATTTAGTTTTAAATAACTTTCTAATAATTTTCCCAGAAGAATGTAACCGTCAATTAATTTGAAAGATTTAGGAATACCAGTGCGCAATGCTCTAAACAATATTTGGATCAAATGAAGATACTGTGACTAAATAATTTGTATTCCTTCATTAAATCAAGATTAGCGCTTTAAAATAAATTCCACCCAGAAATATTTACTTCTTCGATTTGCTCGTGCATTTGTCCAAAGCGGTTCTAAAACAAATGATGAGATTCATCTAAATTCAAAGTGTAACGACGACGGTCCACCATCCACTCTACCCAATTTCATCTAAAGATGTTTCGTCGTTTTTATATAGAGCTACTTGACCCAAATTCAGTTGATTGATGGAATCAATGGATGCAATCTACAAAATTAAACGCAGGCGCGATTTCAATTCGACTAGGGGATATTGGGGAAATTGGACATAAATTTTCGGCCATCACCCAAAGTGTATAGGACTAACTACTGCCTTCCAAATTCCATCGAAACTTTCCCGATAAGATGGGGATAAGATCGGGTAGGGAACTGCATTTAAACTGAGACACCTACCGCTGATACTTTATGGGTAAGTGAGGGTTATTTAGCTAACCAAACTTCACTTGGGGCTGATTTTGATTTGATTTGTTTAACTTTAGCTGTATGATTTTGCGAATCTTTACTCATTTCGCAATTAAACGACACTGTCTTATGCCACCGGGGTTTGTCTTATATTGCGATGACCCGTCATTTTATTTTGTGTCGCTTACCCATGTTACTATCCTTAACTACTTAACAAGCTCACCAAACAATCATTTATCGATTTTTTGCCGGACTGCATTTGAAGCCAAATTTTTGTTTCGGCCATGTTTAACGAACTTCCAAAAAACGAGGAGGTTCTCAATTCAATGGGTATTTTATTTTTATTATGTATGTACACCGATTACTCCGAGGTTTATGATCTGATTTGTGTAATTTATTTTAGTTCGATACTAATAATAATAATAAATAATTTATTCCTCAAAAAGTACACAAGCGTTTCCAGAAACAAAAAAGGTCGACCGTTGTAGGCGTCTTATACATATCACAGTCTTATTTCGTATTAAAATATGACACATTAAAATTGTACACAATAAGCAAATCTTCATTATAAAGTGTAAATGTTTATATACTTGCCATTTGATCTCGTAAAAAAACTATTTCACTACACAGGTATTGACATAAGTTAAAGGTAGCATTTTAACTTATGTCAATACCTGTGTAGACGAAGACGTCCTCCAAGTTTCTATAATTTCACAATTTCAAAATAAGAACTGTCAAAAAATATAACCAACTTCCAAAAGTCGATTAGGTACTTATATTTTTTTGTAAAAAAGTTTTTTAGTCAGTAAGAGTCAGTCCGAAAAAAGTCATTGTATGATTTCCCTACCATTGAAAAAAAAAATTCTTTAACGTTTTTGCAAAAAAAAAATACAATCGACTTCCAAAGAACAAAATACAAAATAACTTTAATTTCGCCGTGTAAAAAAGTAAATAGTTGAGTTGTACTTTTTTAACTGACCAGGAGGTAAGTAAGACATTTTTGCTGAATCTCCTGTTGGCCCAATTCCACAAGGGCCGCAACATAGCTCTGGCTGGGGCTTCCTCGGGCATTGCTGCAACTTTGCTTAGGCGTGGTCGGACTGCATGTTTCATTTTGAAATTGCCACTTAATCTTTCAAGCAAAGATGCCCCAAACACTCTAACAAAAAATATTTGCTGATGTGCGCAGTTTCACCAAAACAACCCAATAATGATATCCAAAACAAAAGAGTATCTATTACAGTAATTGAGAACGGAACAGGAGCGTTGGAGTGACATCAAGTGCCAAGGTGTAAGGATACCAAACCGACCCAAAGAGACCGAAAACTCTAACGAGGTTGATCGCGGTTTTGGGTTTGCGTTATCTTTATATATAATAAATATGTTTATTAGATACCCACAATGCAATTTTTTTTAATATTACGTTAAACCTGTATAAAAACTTACTTTATTGTTGGTAAAGGTAGAGAGAGGTTCTTTTTATAGTTAAAAACAGTACAAAGTAAAAAAATCGAAAGTCTGTTTTGTTTGTTAGTTTCTTGGTATTCTGACAACGACTTCCGAAATCAAAGTATTTCTATTTTATTGTAAAAGTTATTTATTTTTCACATTTTAGTGGTACCACACCACACCTAACAACACCACTGCAAAATCGCAGGAAAGCAAAATACGCCATTTCGTTTACTCGGATGACAAAAAACCATCATCCAAGTAAATGTGTTCCAACTATTTCGAAAATCAAACTTCCAAACCGATTTTGATAAATGGCACCAATCGAGAAGTATATCCTTTTAGATAAATCAGAATTTTTCAAATCTATACCTACTAATATTATAAATCAGAAGAGTTTGTTTGTTTGTTTGTTTAGTTGAACGCGCTTATCTCAGGAACTACAGGACTGATTTGAAAAATTCTTTCAGTGTGTCAGATAGCCCATTTATCGAGTAAGGTTAAAGGCTAATATCATCACGCTAAGACAAATAGGACCGGAGCAATAATGGAAAATATGACGCGGACGAAGTTGCGCGGGTCAGCTAGTCGTTTCATAAATGACGGAGTTATGAAGTAACAAACATAAAAAAATAAATTTAAAAAAATATAACCGAATTGAGAACCTCTTCCTTTTTGGGAAGTATGTTAAACACAATATTGTTGTCACCCTACCCGAAACGCATCACTACCAGTAGCGACCACAAAGAAGATGATTCTTAGGGTAGACGATAATAATAATTATTGTTAAAGTGCCGGAAAAGGGTTCGCTTCCTCTTCGGAGATCAAAAGGGTATACCGCTCTAATTAAATGCCAAGACGATACCGTATCACAATATGACTTGGAGGCGTTTTCTAATTGAATTTCAGCTTTTTGTTTTGCGTTTATTTGTTAGGTACGCAATTAACAGTTTTAATTGTTGGTATTTTGTTGTTTTTGGCTGGAGTTTTTTGAAATAAATAAATTGAAAATGAATTGTATAATAAACTTTTATACGATCATCTATACTAATATACTTATCTATAATAATATTATAAAGAGGTAACATTTGTTTGTAAGTTTGTATGTAGGGGGTAATCTCAGGAACTACTGGTCCGATTTGAAAAATTCTTTCAGTATTAGATAGCTCATGTATCGAAAAAGGATATAGGCTATATATCATCACGCTAAGACTAAAAGGAGCCGAGCATTACTGGAAAATGTGACGCAGACGAAGTTGCGTGGGTCAGCTAGTCAATAATAAGGAAAGATACGAGAATGAATAAAACGTCTCTTCACTGCATGATTTACTACACAGGGATCTTTTTAATGAACGCATCTGTATTACATTATTTGTTTCTATATATAATTTGTTTTTCTCTTGCAAATATAGATATTTCCTCCTAGGTTATAGGAGTTGATTCACGTGTGCACAGTTTATGATTTTAAGCTTGTTTAAGCTTTTACGGGGATTTAAACAAAACTAACAAAATGTGGGGACACATCTGCCAAATCCTTTTGTGAAGACAGGAGTGGTGTTATGTTATGTAGAATTAGGTACTCAGAATTAGGTAAAGGCAGAAAATGTTAAAATAAAATTCAAAACTCCTAATAATCTTCGCGACGAAAATACGGCGTTTCATAAATTATTCCCGTATCAGAACCTTAATTACTTACCTCCTACATCAGGTGAGAGGTGTAAGAAAAACACGCTACAAGATGCCCAGGCCTGAGATGGGACGCGCCCCAGTTGACGCGGTAATTAATAGAAATATGATGCACCAGGCACGGATTTGGCTATGAGGATTTATGCAGGCGTTCTTATTGCTAGAAAATCTAGACTTGACTCCTTGAATTCTAGTTTGGATTAAAATAATATAAATGAGAGTTGTATACAACAGACTATATACTATCTGGTGACCATAAAATTACTTAAGTTATTTTTAACTATATATACATCCCTTGTCCTAACGCCTGATGAAATATTGTTTTATCCAGTCAATAGACTATATCAAAATAAGCTGTTTATTCATTTTGTAATTTTCGCAATTGTGTATTGCTAAAATTAGACTTGTAATCTGTGAAGCTTAGATAACTATTATTTACATCAATTTATCATCTCCTTTGTTATATCATATCTTCACAGGTATGTTACACTTGATCCTAACGTTACGACGTGATGGTGAGACTTTACAACCCATTCATGATACCACTTTATTGATTAAGTCTTCAATTAACAAGATGGCGCCGTGAATGAAGCACACTTACGTTGATCATAGAGATCCACCCATGCCTATTGAAAGTTACAAGCTCCCACTGATACCAACGTGAACATGTCTCGAGAGCCCATTCTAAACTGATTTTGCAGACACTTCAGTGTCAATATCGTCTGATCACAGGAGTCGTAGTCTAAGTGGGTTGTATTTACATGGAAATACTACTAATTATAACGACAGTTGGGGGAGGAAGAAAGGGATTTCATAATAGATTGGTGTCCTAAATTAAGCGGTACATAACCGTAGACCCACCCTCTGGACTTAAACGTAACTGGCCAAAATTAAGATAGATTGTTTTAAACTTTCATGATCACTAACATTAGAATAGTAACTGTTGCAAGCGCCATGATCACAGCGCTTGCAACAGTGCCGAAATTTCGGAAACTGGCAAATATAAAGGTACATAGTAGCAATCCCGTTATTAACTATTTTAAAATTAAGCACACCTCTGCATTAACATAGAATAAAATAATAATAATAATAGGTTTACAATATAAATAGAAATAGAGGCGTCATGTTAAGAGTGTGTATTCCGTCCACTAGCGCCGCCAATCGTTTTTTATTAATTGTGGTAAATTTAAGACACGTAGATAAAAAACCGCTCTGTAGTGCACTAAAGAAATGTATCTATTATTTTTTGACAGCTATTTTTAATACATAACTCATGGCTAAATAGCCAAAACGACAATTATTGCTAAAAGTGGCCACTTTTAGCAAAAATATCGACTTTGGCAACTATTTATGTTCTAAAGTACAAAACATAACTCTCAAAACATAATAAATACATTTCTTCAGTGCACTACAGAGCGGTTTTTTATCTACGTGTCTTAAATTTACCACAAATAATAAAAAACGATTGGCGGCGCTAGTGGACGGAATACACGCTCTTAAGTTTATTTCCCAAAAAACAAAAATGTGGAAAAAGGCCAAGTTCCTCTTCCCAAAAATATGGCCTATAAAAGTAGTGAGATCAATAATAAGCCAAGCATTTCAGAACTTCAGAATAGTCCATGAAGCTAACATGTGTCTTTTGAGAATACCAGTGAACAGCTCGAAAAATCGTTTTCTTAAAAATATGATTATTAATACTATCAACAAGTCAAGTTTTTATTTACAACGTCGATTTAATTATCAATTCATGGACTATTCTGGCTTATTATTGATCTCAGTACTTTTATAAGCCGAAGTTTTGGGGAGAGGAACTTGGGCATTTTTCACATTTATTTTTATTTTTTGGAGGATATCATGTCTTTTTTCCAAGTAAATGATAAGAATGATAACAATTCCGAGCATTTTTAATTTGTATAATGCATTTCCCTGATTTGATCCTTCAAATACTCTCAAGGGTTTCTTGCATACCCAATTCGAGGATTTTACTGTCGTGGGGAAATAATAAATAAATAAATAAATAAAATCTATCTTCTATCTATATCTTCTATCTATACTTATAATAAATCTGTAGAGAGGTCAATTCTGTACATGAAATATATTTCCAAAATAACTATCAGGGGGTGATTAGGGATCGATACTGATGCCAAAAATGCAATCAGTAAAATTTTTGTCTGTCTGTCTGTCTGTCTGTCTGTCTGTCTGTCTGTATAACCGTTATAGAAACAAAAACTACTGGACGGATTCTAACGAAACTTGGTACAATTATTCTTCATACTCCTGAGCTGGTTATAGTATACTTTTCATCACGCTACAATCAATAGGAGCAGAGCAGTGAAGGAAAATGTTGGGAAAACGGGAGAAGTTACTCCATTTTTTAAGCTTCCGTCGCGTGTGCAACCTTAATGGTTAAAGCTACTCAGAAATCATGTACGACGGAAATGTTCTCCTTAAAATTATATAAAAAATATCCAACGACAGCATATGTCTATCTTTTATGATTGACTCACAATAACACGTGTAACTCCCGATAGCTTAGCAGTTCGAAGCTTTCTGATTATTTTGTCTACTCTTATAATCTAATAAAAAAAGTTAACATTATTAACTATTCCATAAAAAAGAATCATAGAAATCGGTATAGAAACACCAAAGTTATACATGAAATACGCTAATAATAAGCCATCGCGCGTGAATACTGGATCATGCTTTAAGGATATTATTTTTGTATAAGGTCACGAACGCACAGGCAGGCAGCTTGCTTGGCGCCTATAGGCTAGCGAGTCACCTAGCGAGTAGCTTCGTAAAACGAACATTCTCGAACGTTCGCGACCGGCCTAGCAGCTAGGCGCCAAGCGCGCAGTGCGGCCGGTCGCGAACGTTCGACAATCGGTCGCCGCCTGTGGTCGCCGCGCTCGAGGAGGCTCGCGTCGCACTCGCGGCCGAAGATATAAAAAGGCGGGGCGTCCGAGCGCGAGCTTCAAAGCCTGGCTGGAGGCTTTATTACTATATTAAGGCCTTCACAGGCAAGTCCGGTTAAGCAAAAGCCAATCTTCTCAGCTTGACCTGCGAGAGGCCACACATAAAAAAAAAATTAAAAAAAAGCGCGAGCTTCATACAATTTTTGCCAGTTGATGCGAATAGACGTTCTGAGCGTTCGACCTTATTGACAGACAATACTTAATTTAGTCTTTGATAATTTATTTTTAGATTCCTTTTGTTGTTATTTTATAAAATAGGGATTAGTTATTTTGGTAGTGTTTAAATATTCGTTCAAATTACAAATTATTAATAGTTTACATTTTATTTCTTTTTAGGTGAAGTAGTAGGTATATAGTTTTAGATACCGACAGGTTTATAAGTTTTGGCTAATTTACGTTCACTTTTTTATATTAGTTTTATTTTCATTTACGTTTTAGTTTTATTTTCATTTGGTATATAAAATTCTTCCGTTACTGAGTGAATGACTGACAGATAACGCAACAACATAACCAAGACTACTGACTGGTCGTATGAAGCTGCATGTAGGGTCTTTGGGGAGTTTAGGGGAGCTCTAAGAGAGATTTCCCGAAATTCCTACGGGAACGGGAGAAAACGGGATATGCGCGTACGAAGTCGCGGGCAGAAGCTAGTATACTTATAATAAATCTGTAGAGAGGTCAATTCTGTACATGAAAAATATTTCCAAAATAACTATCAGGGGGTGATTAGGGATCGATTCTGATGCCAAAAATGCAATCGGTACAATTTTTGTCTGTCTGTCTGTCTGTCGGTCTGTCTGTCTGTCTGTCTGTCTGTATAACCGTTATAGAATCAAAAACTACTCGACGGATTTTAATGAAACTTGGTACAATTATTATTCATACTTCTGAGCAGGTTATAGTATACTTTTCATCACGCTGCTATCAATAGGAGCAGAGCAGTGAAGGGAAATGTTGGGAAAACGGGAGAAGTTTCTCCATTTTTTAAGCTTCCGTCGCGTGTGCAACCTTAATGGTGAAAGCTACACAGAAATCATGTATGACGGAAATGTTCTCCTTAAAATTATATAAAAAATATCCAAAGACAGCATATGTCTATCTTTTATGATTGACGAACAATAACACGTGTAACTCCCGATAGCTTAGCAGTTCGAAGCTTTCTGATTGTATTTGTCTACTCTTACGTTTATAAAACTCTCAGTCGTCCCTAATTAACATTAATAAAAGTTAACATTATTAACTATTCCATAAAAAATGAATCATAGAAATTGGTATAGAAACACCAAAGTTATACATGAAAAACGCTAATAATAAGCCATCGCGCGTGAATACTGAATCATGCTATAAGGATTATTTTTGTGGTCGCGGAAAACGGCTTACGACAGTTTGCAATATCCTTTAATAATTATAATGTCGAGGGGAAGATGGTTATAATTTCGCTTTACACCAAACGAGTAATATTATAAATGTGAAAGTTTGGTTGTTTGTTACTCAATCACGCCAGAACGTCTTAACGGATCTTAATGAAATTTAGAATATAGTCTGGAATAGCACATAAGCTACTTTTTATCCCGGGAATATGTTCCCCTTGCACGGTCCGGGCACATGTCACGTGATGACGTTGACCGCGTCGGGTCAAATATCAAAGCGCGGGCAGCTGCCCGCCAGATGTTTATGTTTACGTTAACATTTTTTAGTCGCCTCCTATTAGAGGTACCACTCAAGTGTTTCGTTATTTGTAAAGCTGATTAACAGCTGTTTATATTTACGTTAAGTGTATGATAACGGTTAGTTTCTATATTTTTTAATTAATTTGTAAACATTGAATATTGGTGAAAAAAACACATTATGTGAACTTTGAACAGGAATAATTTAAAAAGTAAATCGATAACATATATATTTTATGACTTGTATGGGTAGCTGGGTTATATCTAAAAACGATAAATAACAAACAACATACTCCACCGTACAAAAACATATATAAAAAAAAAAAACTACCACCAAACATTAGCCATTTCCCGCCATTTTGCATTATTTACCTTCCGACCCACGGAACAAAAATTCTAATCATAACGTAAATTTCGTTTGTTTTGTTTATGTTTTGGCTGAAATCTATTGCCCAGTAAACATAAAATGCGATAATAATTACTTTTTAGTCAGAACAAGTAGCTAGACTTAATAATTAATCAATTACGATAGCGTTCTGACAACATGGACGCCTTGTGTAACAAGGGATAGGAAAATCATAAAAAAACATGCTAATACTTACCAACATGTTTATTTTCACTTGCACACACATTAATCACATCACAATGCACCCATAAAACATTACTTAACACTAATTCACTCACAAACAACATAATAAACAAGTTTATTCGACAGCTACGTCATTGCGCAACTCGCGTCATAGCACAAACTGACTAAAAATTTAATTTCTTTTTAAAAATGGACTCGCCCGTGGCGTGTTTTGTATTTTTAGCATGTATGAAATGTCAAAAAATCGAGTGGAAAAGAGCAAAAGGATTGAAATACCGTGTGTTAGACAGAAATGGACATAATTTGACAACAGATGTAGTTTTTGCTGGAAAGGTCGGAATGCGACCGTTGCGCGGTCTACGTCAAATTGTTAAATGGTAGCAAAGTAGACCCCGTGTCCGGTCAAGCGGGGGATCACGCGGGCGAAGCCGCTGGCAGAAGCTAGTATATATATATATATATATCTATACTTATAATAAATCTGTAGAGAGGTCAATTCTGTACATGAAATATATTTCCAAAATAACTATCAGGGGGTGATTAGGGATCGATACTGATGCCAAAAATGCAATCAGTAAAATTTTTGTCTGTCTGTCTGTCTGTCTGTCTGTCTGTCTGTCTGTATAACCGTTATAGAAACAAAAACTACTGGACGGATTCTAACGAAACTTGGTACAATTATTCTTCATACTCCTGAGCTGGTTATAGTATACTTTTCATCACGCTACAATCAATAGGAGCAGAGCAGTGAAGGAAAATGTTGGGAAAACGGGAGAAGTTACTCCATTTTTTAAGCTTCCGTCGCGTGTGCAACCTTAATGGTTAAAGCTACTCAGAAATCATGTACGACGGAAATGTTCTCCTTAAAATTATATAAAAAATATCCAACGACAGCATATGTCTATCTTTTATGATTGACTCACAATAACACGTGTAACTCCCGATAGCTTAGCAGTTCGAAGCTTTCTGATTATTTTGTCTACTCTTATAATCTAATAAAAAAAGTTAACATTATTAACTATTCCATAAAAAAGAATCATAGAAATCGGTATAGAAACACCAAAGTTATACATGAAATACGCTAATAATAAGCCATCGCGCGTGAATACTGGATCATGCTTTAAGGATATTATTTTTGTATAAGGTCACGAACGCACAGGCAGGCAGCTTGCTTGGCGCCTATAGGCTAGCGAGTCACCTAGCGAGTAGCTTCGTAAAACGAACATTCTCGAACGTTCGCGACCGGCCTAGCAGCTAGGCGCCAAGCGCGCAGTGCGGCCGGTCGCGAACGTTCGACAATCGGTCGCCGCCTGTGGTCGCCGCGCTCGAGGAGGCTCGCGTCGCACTCGCGGCCGAAGATATAAAAAGGCGGGGCGTCCGAGCGCGAGCTTCAAAGCCTGGCTGGAGGCTTTATTACTATATTAAGGCCTTCACAGGCAAGTCCGGTTAAGCAAAAGCCAATCTTCTCAGCTTGACCTGCGAGAGGCCACACATAAAAAAAAAATTAAAAAAAAGCGCGAGCTTCATACAATTTTTGCCAGTTGATGCGAATAGACGTTCTGAGCGTTCGACCTTATTGACAGACAATACTTAATTTAGTCTTTGATAATTTATTTTTAGATTCCTTTTGTTGTTATTTTATAAAATAGGGATTAGTTATTTTGGTAGTGTTTAAATATTCGTTCAAATTACAAATTATTAATAGTTTACATTTTATTTCTTTTTAGGTGAAGTAGTAGGTATATAGTTTTAGATACCGACAGGTTTATAAGTTTTGGCTAATTTACGTTCACTTTTTTATATTAGTTTTATTTTCATTTACGTTTTAGTTTTATTTTCATTTGGTATATAAAATTCTTCCGTTACTGAGTGAATGACTGACAGATAACGCAACAACATAACCAAGACTACTGACTGGTCGTATGAAGCTGCATGTAGGGTCTTTGGGGAGTTTAGGGGAGCTCTAAGAGAGATTTCCCGAAATTCCTACGGGAACGGGAGAAAACGGGATATGCGCGTACGAAGTCGCGGGCAGAAGCTAGTATATATATATATATATATATATATATTATAATAAATCTGTAGAGAGGTCAATTCTGTACATGAAATATATTTCCAAAATAACTATCAGGGGGTGATTTGGGATCAATACTGATGCCAAAAATGCAATCAGTAAAATTTTTGTCTGTCTGTCTGTCTGTCTGTCTGTCTGTCTGTCTGTATAACCGTTATAGAAACAAAAACTACTCGACGGATTTTAACGAAACTTGGTACAATTATTATTCATACTCCTGAGCAGGTTATAGTATACTTTTCATCACGCTACAATCAATAGAAAAAATGAAAAAAAAAAAATGAAAATGTGAAAGTTTGGTTGTTTGTTACTCAATCACGCCAGAACGGCTTAACGGATCTTAATGAAATTTAGAACAAAGATAGATTAATATAGTCTGGAATAGCACATAAGCTACTTTTAATCCCGGGAACATGTTCCCTAGGGATCACGCGGGCAAAGCCGCTGGCAGAAGCTAGTAATAAAATTAAATTTTTAGGTCATGAGGACCGACCCTAATTTCTACCTTTTAACTTTAAAAATGCCCTTTACTGATTTCGTCCTTCAATTGTAGCCAGTTATCTTCACACCAAATTTGATCTTTCTTATGCCTAGAAAATCACAAACTTTTCATAAGTGGTGGCATAGAATTTACTTCATACCTACAAATTTCTCAGACTTGGTGTGGGTACGTCGGTTTAACTAACTTCTCTACATAAGCTGGTTCCAGTAAACATGCAGCTATAGAAGTCAAACTCAAGGTGCTTTAGAACCTATTGCTCCCCAGCTCATCGTAAGTTTTATTATTTATTAAAAAAAATAATAGAAAGACGATACGTTAAATACTGTTAATTTAAATGTCAAGGAGAGTCAACCAACTTAAATCATAAAGAGGAGAATTTAAAAAACACAGCTAAATTATTATTATTTAGTTTTGCTTACTTAATTTTTTATTTAATTGCAGCGCGTTGTGAAATATGTGAAATCATTTTTATATTGATACAAAGAATGATCATAGATCATTTTAAAATATGCTGTTTTTTATCTTTCTTTTGACTCTATCATAAATTAAAATAAACAAAGACTCCAATGAAGATTAACTACGCAAGAATTAAATAAGCGAACCAATTTTAAAAGCTAGTAAGCAGGTACAAGTTTCCGATTTTGTGCTTTTATTCGCGCTGTATGTTTTAGAAAATCAAAGCTGGTTAAGGATATGTTTTAAGGTCACAATATATTTGAAAAAACATTTTGACGTAGATTCTAAATTGTACACCAATAAAGGTTGGTGTACAATTTAGAATATTTACACAGCTTTATTACAAGAAATGAAGTTCATAAGTAAATCCTCCTTATTTTACTCTACCGACAAACAAAAACTCCTAAACTTTTTTGCTAAATATGTCAGTCCACCAAATGCGACCCTGGTGATACATGAACATGACACGCCACCGAGACCCGCTGACCCGTTTCCCTTCAACCACCTGCGACCAGTCAATTTACCTTTAAAAAACTCAAGCAAACCTCAGCTTGAAAGAAAAGCAGTCTGTTTGCTCAACACACATACATACAGTAACAGCCGCGTGCCCCCATTTCTTCTGCCACGCGAAAAGTCACTTTACCCTTTTCACACCTTTGCTTTTAAAGTGTATATTGCTGTGAACTTTTCAGTGGTGCTTCTTACATTTGGGAAGGTGATTTTAGAGGAATGCTTAGGAATGGTTGAGACCTGAAGCGCGATGTTTACGGTATTCAAATTGCTGTCACACGCCTTGCGCGCAGTTAAGGTCCGATCGCACTCTCGCTGGAAATATTCTGTTTGTGCGAAACAAAGTCTTGCACTCAAATGCGTGTAATGGCTTGGCGTTTTTGTTATTTTGTACAACTGAAGCATCAGGTGTATGTATAATCGGAATTTTATAGTTGCACCTGGTTTGTGTAATTTAATAAAAACGGTACTTAAGTACTTTATTCGTGACCCTCTGAAGGATCGTTTATTGGCCTCTTCCGAGTGTTACATCAGGTGTGCTTCCATTTTCAATAAATAGAACAGGTTTTACGTTCGTGTTGGTTTGACCCTTCGAATTTCCTGTCTTGGTTATATTAACCACAATAAGGTAAGAAGTGAAGAAAGAAAGTAAGTAAGTATGGTATTTAGAAAGGAAAACTAGAATAAATGATAGTCTTGACGAAACTTAGAACATTACACCGAGAAGAAATTTCTAAGGGATAACACATTTCTTAGAAACAGACCTCTATTACAATTCAGTAACGGATTTGTTTTCGAGGTAACGACAATATTTTTCCAAAAAAAAAAATCTTGTTTTGAAATATACAGTAGTGGATTCATTCTACCTGTCTACACAAATTTCTACTTCAGGCGTTTGTTTTTTAATAGTGCCAAGTCCCCAAACTATTGCTATACTATCCATACAAAGGGTAAAATAATCTGTTTCGAAAAGTGTCAAGCACTTGCAAAGTCTCACATAATGCGCGATTGCATTTCAAATACTATCCGTTGAGCCCGCGTACAAGTCGAATGAATAATTCAAGTCAGACTCCCGTATTCAAATACCTTATGTATGGATGCAAAGGAAATCCGATTGGTAAGTACTCGTAAATTTGTTTCTACATGACATTTGCGATTTGATCCATGGGCGGAAAAACTAGTAATATCGTCCATCCGCCTAGCCTTTTCTCCACTATATTGGGGTCGGCTACCAGTCAAACTGCATGACGAACTGACTAATAACGATGTAGGTTGGGTGCCGTTAAATGCCTGTCGACATCTCACCGTGTACGCTAACATAGGTGGAGTGAACGGCAAATGAGCTGTCATTTCATCTTGTTTGTATGGTTTGACAGCTTACTTTTGTCTTTCGCTTCACCTAAGTTTTCACTTCGGTTTACAGAATCGCATTGCTGAATGTTTCTGCAACATTCCTGTGTAGAAACTTGTTAGGCATTTTGTGTTCTTTGCTATATGCAGATTGTACTTGAACTGGATTATAAGTGTGAGCATTTCATATTATCTGGGCTGGATAAAACAATCCTTATTTTTTACTCAATTTGTGCAGTGATGTCGATTACAACATAATGTACCTACACATGTCGCAGTAATCCAACTTTTTATTGAACGGCACCGTTTGATCAGCAGCCTACGTAACATCCCGGCATTCAATTGAACAGCTGTAGGCCTTAGTTCAATATCTTTTGATAACTTGCCTAGCTAGCTTAGTGCACCCCGACACGGATAGGTTAGGTTCGAATGTTATGACGGGAGCTACAGTGAGCGAGCGAACTTACCTCCCGTCATGCCATTCGTGTTAGGTACTTTTAAACTCTGCAGACAGAATTAGGAACCCCTCGCAGCGAGGCTCTGTTGTCGAGCTTAGAATGTTTAAATTGATTTTGGTCTGAATTTAGAATTCTCAGATCACAGAATGTTCATCATTTATTCATTATTTGGTGCAGTTTGTTACTTATTTGTATGTTGTAAAATGAGTATGTTATTTTTTTCGCTGGCCTATGTTTTTTTTCCGTTGTTTTAAAAAAATATTTGTTGAGTGCCTTTAAGTTTGGGCTAACTAAATATATTTCTCTTATATCTTTTAGACCTTTCTGTCTTCTTGAGCAAGCTCTTGAAACTATGCCAATTAAATTGTCAACCCTACATGTCATCTTCTTCCATACTGCGGCCAAAAAGCTGGGCATCCTAAATAGGGTGAAGCGATATTTCAAGCCTGAGCAGCTTTTTAACTCTATATAAAGAACAAGTCTGATGCTGCATGGAGTATTGCAGCCACCTTTGGGATGGCTCAGCGAAGTATCAGCTTGCCGCGCTTGAATCGGTGGAACGCAGAGCTAAGAGGCTTATTGGCGACGTAAAACTGGTGGATGCCAAGATACACAGCTTGGCTCATCGCCGCAAGGTTGCCTGCTTATCGGTCTTCTACAGATTGTACTTCGGAGAGTGTGCCCAGGAACTCCACGACCTCATCCCACCAGCCCCTTTTTACCATCGGACACCCAACCGCGCTGCAACTTGCCATCCCTACCTTGTTGCTATTCCACCAACTCGCACTAAGCGCTTCCAGTCTTTACAGTTTTTTGCATAATTTGCACAGCAAAGGAGTGGAACTCTTTGCCTGCGTCTGTGTTTCCGAATACTTACATCCCTAATCTTTTCAAAGTTATAGAGTGAACAGGCTACTTCTGGGTAGGCTAGCTCCATCGTAAACTTTATCTCTGTCATCTCTGACCAAGACTAGAGTCAAGATCAAACCCACATCAAGTAAAAAAAAAACTTTTTTCTTTTTAATTAGTCGTCATCTCAGTAGCACACAGTCCTCTCATCACGTTTTTGGTCTTCCGCTATTAATATTTGTACGTCCTACATGTATTTGTTCCGAGTCTGGGTGTTTTTCTATCTATAATATGTATGTATTTACAAAAAAAAAAAAAAGTATATAAGTAGTTTATCAGCCATCTCGTTTCCATAACACAAGCATTAGGTTGCTTAGCTTGGGACTATATGGCGTTGTGTGAAATGTCCAAGGATATTATTATTATTATTATTCCGTTTATTCATTTCTATATACATAAAATTTACATTTTTAAATATACCTTAAAAAAAACATTAGAAAATACATTTATTATTAATTACATTACATTTACATTTTTTATTATTATTATTATTATTATTAATATTAATCATATAGTAATCAACACTCATACACAATACTTTATCATCACATGTCAATACAAAGACATCCAACCACCTCGTAACAGTATAGCATAATTTTGGCACATCACATTTTGTAACTTAGCTTAGGATGAAGTTGCGCTTTCTTCTTTCTCCAAAGCTCGAAGTCATATTTAAGCCGGGCTACTACTACTACTGTATGTACGAAAACGGTTATAATACAATGATTTATGTTAGAGTTATCTACGGGGCTGGCGTGGTGCCATGTAAACACTGAACCTTCAGAAAATTTTCGTCCTATATAAATTATATAAAACTGCTTAGTTTGAACTTTCCTGTTAATTATTTTTGGTCAGAATTCAAAACCACTGCTAATGTTATACTTCCGGGGTTTTCGTGCGTAACATCCACTTTGCTAAATAAGTAAAAATTAAACTCAAGGAGTACGGTTTAATACAAAGTATAAGTTACACGATTAAATTGATCCTAATCTTAGATTATCCACTTTCAGTAGTTTTACCTTAATCCAATGTTGTTTGAAGCTTTTTTAATCCTGTGGAATTTTAAACCATTATCCTTGTTCCACATTATTTTGGTAATCCTAACATCCTTAGTGACCGCTTTAATGGTACCATTATGTAAAGGACAGGTTTATAGGTGGACTAAAACGGACCTTCCAAATAAAAAAAAACACTTCAAACCATTAAACGTAAATAATTTTGTGTCAAAATACGAAGAAACTAACAAAAACACTGACTTACGAAGTTAAAGTTATTTTTAGTGTAGTTTGTAGTGTTTTTTTTTTCTATTTGACAGTCGGTTGTATTTTTTTTTAAGAATAATAGGTATGAAACCATTATTTTAATTACCATCATTTTAAATGAAACGCATTTAATGACAATAACAATAATAAGCGAGTTATGACAATAAACCTACTCTTCACATAATCTACTAAAGGCATAGTAGGAACGTTGCCGTCGTGATACGATTGTGCAACGTCGCTGGGCAGACTACTAAGTGCTACAAATCCCCCGTCCAGTGCCCGACACCCCACGACTCAGTCAACCGGTGACATTTACGAAACACAGTCGCGGACAAAAAAATTAAATAAAATCCAATAAAAATATGCCATCGCTATGGCGACAATTTCTCTAATTCTCGTCGTGCTCGCAAATCGCGTAAACCCACAAACCACGTTGAACACAGGAAGCGACATAAACCGTTTATCAGAAGGACTAGAAATTACTGCCATTTTTCCGACGCAGATCCAACAAATTCAAACGACTTCGGAAACGACGCTCGCGGCCTCCACCGGAAACAATCTAAATGACGTTGGGGGCACCGCAGCAGCCTCCTTCGACAAACCAGGAGAGAATTTCCAAGCAATCTCCACAATTTACTCGATAAAAAACCAGAAAACCAATAATAATAAAAATGCGCGCGAAGAAAATGTCAAATCACTTAGAGAACGAAGTGGCGCAGAATATAATGAAAATTACTTACAGACCTCTAAAGAAAATCTAGAAACTATAAAACCGGAACTTCTTGTCTGGGACAACTGTTTGGAAACTAATTTTAAGAACAGCAGCCCACAAAACATGGTGAAATCTCAAGATATGCAAAATGACAATCATGATTACAGATATCAAGGGAGCAAAGAATTTGGTAGTTTATGGAAGAAAAGAGATGCAGGCAATCTAAATTTGAATTCTACTGCGGGAAAAGCATGGTTAGAGAAGTACAATAATCTGCTAAATTCTAAAACGGAGGAACGACGTCAACAGAAGCCTGATCTGACACCAGTAAAAAAGATAACCACTACAGAAGCTACTTCTACTTCTGTACAAATAACGGACCTAACCGTCAAAACAACAGTGCAAGTGATACCAATAACAAGAGAGGTTTTCAAAGAACCAATAGATTTTTTTAACACCACACAAACAGCAGTAACCGAAGATGATATTATAGCGAGTTACACAGAGGATTGGTTCGAGGAAAAGGATAGAAGCAAAATAAGATTTGGTAATTTGCCACAAAAAGAAACATATTTAATACCCGCGCTGAAATTGGAACAGGGATTTCACCCTTTCGGGTTTATGTCGGAGTTTTTTTATCTGATATACCCGTTTGATTTTCCAGTGGGTAAGCAATGGCTTTATTAAATTTTGTAGTAGGTACCGTGATTGCTTGTACATAACATAATAGGTTTTGTAAACAATGTTGTGAAGATAGACTTTTTATATTATACCCTGAATAACTTTGAAGGAAATTATATCTTTAAGTACTCGATTTCTTGACAAAATGTTTATAATAATTGTCAGCCTTAGAATAATAACGCATAGAAACCTAGTACGAGTGCAAAAAGTGAGGCAACTAAAACTTAGCCTAATCCGTCAAACTTAGCCATCAGGCCGTCAGTACTCAATGTCACGTTCCGTCGAACACAGCTCGCGAGTAAATAATTGAAAATGACAGTTTGTTGTGTGAAAGGATGTTATAGCACATCAGGAAAACAAAAAAATGTGATAAAATAACATTTCACAAATAAGTACTGACATTCTATGCACTATTTTTACGTAAATCGATAAATAAAACAAAATTCTAATAACCTAACTTGTCATAACACAGTGTTGCTATTTGTGAGGAAAAAATACCCACATTGCTTTCATTCATGTTTTTCGTTTTTGTAATTTTAAAATACAATACTTACTGTTAATTCATATCAAACCCGATGTTTTAACATTGTTTATAATTATAACCCATCAAGCATTCTAAACGCATTGAACAATATCTCATTCTTTATGCGATTTATTTCCTTTTATTTTGAAATCAATTGAATTATACCTTCCGAAAAAATATGTCATATTACATGAAAAATCATGTTTACCTTTTCCAGTTCCCAACAACATAAAATACTTGCCTTGATAGCAAAATAGTAATGCGTCTTCCCATATTTTGTGGGTAACGGCTTAGTAATGGTATCACTGAAAGCTATATCTGTGTGCGTTAGAGGAACGTAGACACATTCGGCTCACGCACACAAAGAAAATGAAGTGGACACACGATTTTGCTCGGGTTTTGTTCTAGACGCGGCTTCTATGCGTTATTATTCTAAGTTGTCAGCCTAAGGTCCACTATTGAAATCATTTTGATCTTGATTTATATATTATTATTGTTTATTACTAACTAGCTGTCCCCCGCGGCTTCGCTACCGTCAACTGGCTACCCTACCTCCGCCATTTTTTGAATTTATTTGTAACAAAAAATGTGATACCTGAATGAAGAACCACTCGACCGATTTTGTGCAAACTTCACATAAACCATCTACTAAGTAGCCCGAACAAAGCCTAAACATTTAGTTTGGATAGGTGAGCCCGTTCTTGAGTTAGAAAATAACAACTAAAATTGGCATTGATTTTTCTATATATTGGTGAGAGGTGTTCGTGGCTAAATAATAACAGCCGTACGGGTTGATCTTTAAGGTTAAGCATCTCTTGCCAAGGTTAGTCTGTAGATGGGTGACCATCTTAACATACTGAGTTTCCTCCGTGCCTCGGAAAGCAAGTTAAGCCGTTGTTCCCGGCTGTCATTTGTCGTTGTAGATCTTTGGCAGTTGTTACGAATTGTCAGAAGCCAGTAAATCTGACTCTAGACTCTAGTCTTACTAAGAAGTGCCGTGTTACCCAGTTAATGGGTTGTGGAGGTCTGGTAAGCAGCCGCTCCACGGAAAACACCGGTATTTAGCTGAATCCGGTTTGATTTCAAGCCGACCTCAGTATAGTTTGGAAAAGGCTAGGCAGTTGATGATCCCTATAAAATTATTCCTCTCTTCACTTCACTTCACATCACACCAAACACACTCATTAACCTAATTAAAACCAGCTAGGTATTTTGTGACGTTTTCAACCGAACCCCTGTATAGATAAAACAGTAATCTACCGGTGTGACCTCGTGGCTGTCCCTACAATATCAAAAGGCTTCACTACGGTTCTTATAACGAGGTCATGACGATGATCTCGTTACCTCACTCGCTAATAAAGTATCTACAAGTATCGGACTGGAGTCTTTACTTTTTTGTTTAGGGTACTTTCGTTATCGAAAAGTGGGTGTTTGTACTTGGGTGTTAGAGTTTTTATTTGTACGTAATATTGTGCCTTTGTATTTCATGAGCAATGACATATTTTATTATTTTTGGTTTGTTTTTGTTTTCAGGACTTATTAAGGACATTGTGTGGGGAGAATTTACATTTCCGTACTCTTTTCTAAAGGTATGTTTCTATTTAGTGAGCTTCTTAAACTAAAGTCATTTTCACCTTTATTTATTTTTGTTCTTTTTTTATAATTTAATCCTTAAGAGTATATTTATAACACTCACAAGTTAACTTAAAATAATTTATTTTAATAAGAAATTACTGCACAAACAATTCATCTTTAGGAATAGCTTCGAAGAAGCGCTTCACAATTGTATAAACTATATCCACTAATTTATCTACAAGGGGTTGTCCAAATTCCTCCGAAACTTGTTTCCAGTTTTGGTTCAAAAACAGTAAAACAGCTTCGCCTGAAAATAAAAGAAAAAGATGTTTACTTCCAGCTATTTTGGAATTGCCTTGTTTCACCAATGTGTGTTATTGGATGAGGCTGTATAAAAATTAAAAAAAAAATACAAAATCATCGTCATCAATATCGGTATTATCCTTCTTTATTAAAGCTCGGCCGCAAGCGCATAATAAGACAGAGACTTTTATGAATTACATAGAGGCCTCTGTCTTAAAGTCAACTTCAGAAGTATAATAAAATTATCGTACCTAAAAAAAAACGTTTAAATTCAAGTGTCAATATCATCTCAGCGACAATCAATCTCAAGAACTTGTCAAAATGTAGGAAACAAATTTAAGTTGACAGTTTGCAACAGCGGGTTTCGTAGTCCAAAGACTACGAACCTCCCAAAAAACTACGAGAATTGTTTGTGTTCAAATAATATAATACAAACTAGCTTTTGCGCGCGACTTCGTACGCGCATATCTCTATTTTTTTTTTTCGCATATCGCGAATAAGGAATATGCACGCGATTTTTTTATTTATAAAATGAATTACTTATAAGCTCCAGTAAACACTCTAGAAAATATTTTTTAAATATCTTCATCAGCGATGAAGTTATAACGCTTCAAAGATTACTTTTAGAACGAGAAGTCCGACATGTAATTTGACGTCACATTACGTGACGTCTATACATCTGCCATAGAAAACAGCGTTTTCGCGAGAGGGACAGATATATTTGTTTAAAATAATTATATCTCGTTTGTTTTTCGAGCAATTTTGATTCTATTTCCACTGCTAGTAATATATTTTTGTATATTTTTAGATAAAGTGTTTAGATAGTAAATATTTTTTTATGCATATTCTCTATTTCGGGAAATCCTCTCTTAGTGCTCTCCTACGAAGTGTAGAGAAGCTACAGCCAAATTTCAGCTTCCTACGACCAGTAGTTTCGGCTGTGCCTTGTCTGTCAGCCACTCAGTTATGGAAGGGTTTTATACAGGGTTATTTATAAAACATCGACAGCCTCTCAGGACTATGTTACTAACATTATAAGCCGGGTACTCATTAGCGAGCTGTAACCGTAACTTATGTGATACAGTAACGAGGTTCTAGTGTGTACGCGTTTTACAATTACGGGTTTAGAAATGAGTACGTTGTAAACGTCGCGCGTCGGGTCGCTGCAAGCCGCACGCGTACCGCTCGCAGCAGGCTTGCGAACCACGTACACACTATGTTTTTTGGTTACAGTACAGGCAACGGTTACAGTGACGGCTCACAAGTGAGTACCCGGCTATACTCAACAACGTTTGTTCTATGACTTTTAAAAATTTATCATAATTTAGTTCATCAGGTTTTCATACAAAAATAAAATATATTTAATATGAATGCTCTAAATGTTACGAAGTCTATGCGAAGCAAAAGAAAAAGAAAGAGGTTTCTTTTGTTTCGCGGTACGTCTATACCTACGTCAAAGTAGTAAAAGTCATAGAATAAAAGTTGTTGATTATGGTGTTAGTAACATAGTCCTGAGGGCTTGTCGGTATTTTACAAATAACCCTGTATAATGGGATGTTTACCAATTTAACAAAATTTTAAGTATAACATAGGTATCTTATAAGTCTAGCTAGACCAATGTCAACATAGTGTAGCGGCATCAATGCCACCTCAAGAAAAATCAACGAAACAAATCTGCATCGCAGCAAAAAGAACCGCGACGCCATCTATCCAACTGGCGGCGATCTAAAAAGTCCTAAATCGCGCAAGCAGAGTTTACCATGCGATTTGAACATAAACATCCACCCGAATATGAACTATCGGGCAGTAGCCCCCCAGGTACAACAACCGCCTGGGCGGAGGATCCTCCTTTTCAACGGGGATTTGCAGGACTTTACCTGTACCGCATACTCCCCAAAATAGTATTATTATTATCAAGGTAAGCGATTTAATGCAATGAGCGAAGGTGATAGGTACTCAATTAGTTTATTAAATATTGAATAAGTCAAAACCAGGAAAATACTTGATAGTGTACTCAAGAGAAGGCTAAAATATTTCGCCATAACCTTTCATCAGTGTAAAGTTCTTTACATTACAGTAAAGAAGGTTTATTGTTTTTTTTTTCCTCAAAAATGAATTTAAATATTTATCGAAAAGTTCAAGTTTACAAATTTACCTTCACCTTACGCCGGATATAAACACCAAATGCCACTCAGTCAAGTATGCAGCTTTTGAGAGAAATAAACATAAATAAAACTTTTATCGGCAAGGTTACGCAACCATGAACGAGCGAGACGAAGTCACATAGGGCGAATTTTCGGACCCGTAATTCACACAGATTGATTAAATTTTGTAAAAATACATCCCGCGAACAATTCTTCTCGACTATTAGTTAATAACTAACAGTCGTAACGCATTTTAATGACAAACGCCCACAATTTTTGAACATTGGTTGAGTTAACAACTACGAATCAACAAACGCGCCCTTAAAAGAAAAACTGATATAAAAAACTACCAAATCAATAGAGATATACTATCAAATAAATAAAAAACACATTTCTTACAGTTTGTATACAATTGTATACTTACTTAGTTCTGGGTTTCCTGCGAATAAATTCGTCAAGCCAAACATAACTCTGTCTCCATAATTCTGGGTGATGTCAATTTTTTTCACTTCATGGTACACTACTCCTTCGCGAACCTTATCTTCAAACTTAATTTTGGCATGTAAAGCAGCATTTTCTGAAACACAATGAAAAGTTGTTTGAAAAAACATTGTTCATATATTAGTTACCACTATCGACGATGGCTTATTTGACACATGTACTCATATGTCCCCGGAAAGTGGCAAACTTCGTAAGATTATGAAATAACTTGAGATATTGTAAACTTAGGATAAAAATTGTCAACTGAAAATTTGAAATACTTTTTAAAGCTTCAAAATGTTATTCTTATAATTTCTCGATTTCATTCCGAGAAATTGTGAAATGAAATAAAATGTCACGTCACTAGGTTCATATTGGTTTTTTCTTATGTGACGTCACAAGTACGCCATAGAGTTATGAATTGAATGGAGTCGATTTCAATTTCGCGAAATAAAAAAGACTAATAACAAAAAAAAAATTGTATAAGTAAAAAGAATTCCGAATTTTTAGATGTCAATTTCTCGAGTTTACAAACTCTCAAGTTATTTTATAATCTTACGAAGTTTGCCACTTTCCGGCGACATATAATAATATTTGATAAAAAATAAAAACAAGATTTGTATAAACCTAAAACCTACACAATATCATCCAGCTATGCTTCATATCTGTCCTGGTGATAAAATATAATGTAGTTGTACTCACTAATTTTAATTTTGGCATTTCCATCTCCGTTTATTGCCACAATCAATATTCTTCCGTTCGCTTTATACATCCCCTTGATAGTGAGGTTACAATGCATTTTCAAATCAGCTTCATCGTCTTTGTACCTGAAATTAATTTATTGAATAATCTTTACTACTGTCTTCACTATTACTTCTATTGTTAATCACATGCCATTATCTTCAATCAATATAAATGTCACCCGAAAATTGCAGACACCGTAGGATTGTAATAAATCTTGATTAGATTATAATTTCTCGAAATATTATGCAACAATCGTTTTGTATATAATATATCCTATCCAAATTCAATAGTTTCCAATACATCCGTGTCTTATTTAGAAAAAAAAGTTTAAAATGTAACGGAGTTTGCCATTTTCCGGCGACATATATAAAATTCTTCAGTTACTGAGTGAGTGAGTGAGTGAGTGAGTAAGTGACCGGCAGACAATGCTCAGCCGAAACTACTGGTCGTAGAAAAAAACGGGATATGCGCGTACGAACCAAACAAAAAATATTTTAGAAGGCGAAATGAGAACTTTCGAAGTAAACATAAATCATCTTAAATGCATGTTTAACGAAACGAACTAACTTTAACCTGTGATAAATAGATATTTCAAGCGAAAATCAACTGCACTGTTAAAGCAATTATAAGTCCATGTCAATATGATAAGTTGCCACTATCCAAACCTAATTCCGATAGCCTAAATAATAAGACTCGCCAATAATAAGCTCTTTATCAACAAAGAAACAATTCTGTTGCACATTTATTGTGAAAGACCCACCTTTAAAACAATTACTTAATTATGGTACTTACCCTACGGAATCAATAGTGCACTTCCTAAGTCCAGTCATATTTCCATTACGAAATTCAACTTTAAATCCACCGGGGAGAACCAGGTTAACATTATCTTGTCTCAAAGGATCAATAGCGTCAACCCCTAGTTCTGGAATTCCCTTTGCAAATAATGGAAGCGTTTCTTGTACTACTTTCTTCAAACAATCTGCCTTAAGACCTGGACAAGTCTTGATGTAGGAAGCTGAAAGGAAAAATTTGGTTAAAGAATACATTATCTGTTTTTTCAATAAAATAATTGTTACAATTATTTTAGCGTTTATATGTAGATTTATTTTAAAAAAATAACGTTTAACTTTAGATTATTTTTATCACTATGCTACTGAAGGGTCAACGCTCAAAATAAAAGCGGTGATTATGCCAGCTTGTAACTTTGGTTCATCTTAACACTTTTGAAACGGAACTCGACATCCTCTTTTATTTGCCGAGTTAACATAAGAAAAACTATGTTTTGCAAAAAAAAATCGGGTCAGCTCGCGAGTCCAACTCGATGCAATTGGCCATTTCTTTCTAAAACTAGACAAAATAATTAAATTAAAAACTCACGCGCAACTTTTGCAAGACCTCCAAAAACTGCTATAATTAAAACAAAAGAACACAAAATTGTTAACTTTAACATTTTGACCCAAAAGTCGTTTGAGGCTGCTGATGTCTAGAGCAATACTGATATATAATCGGAAGGACCTACAGAATCAAGCTTATTTATAATTCAATTGTAAATAAATAAGCATTGCGGAAAGAGGCGCTGTCTCATATAACCGGTCCATAAGTTTGTACAAGACTTTAATGAACATTAATGTCAGCAACAATATTGATAAAAGAAGACCTTACTTTGAAGCTGTTAACCAAAAAAAAAAAACAAGTACCGGATAACGTGCTTGTAGATTTATTTTTGGTCGAAAATGAACTGGAGAATCAGACCAATAAATAGAGGTTAAATGTAGTAAAAATACTAACTACTACGAATTATGTCAGAGACATGCAGATCAGGGCAAGCATTCTGAAAATAATAAGATCGTAAATTTTACCACTATAATTCTAGTAAATAATAGTTTTAATAAAACCCTCAAAACGACCAAAAAACATTACTTCCTACTATCCTTCCTATTCTAATAATCTTATCCTACTTCCGACTAATCCTACTAATATTATAAATGCGAAAGTTTGTGAGAATGGTTGTTTGTTACTCTTTCACGTCAGAACTCCTGAAAGGATCTTCATGTTGGCACAGATGTAGATTATTGTCTGGAATAAAATAGGCTACCCCTTTTTATCCCGGAAGTATGTTGCTTAGGGATAATTTTCGACTATCACGCGGGCGAAGCCGCTCACAGAAGCTACACATTCAATAAATATGTCCTTAAATTTACTTAGTGATACCATATTTCAACAGAAACTAGAACAATGAATGAAGAATATAAAATGCAAGAATTAAAACTCAAACTCATACGTCAGCTATGTCCACACAAAGACATTGACATTTTAAAAGGATAGCTTCCTGTTACTCGATCCTCAATATGGATCTCTGTAGTACGAAGAAAGGCGATAATGCGTCACCATTGACATGATATGTTTGCTTTCCCAATTTATTTTAATATATCTTGACGTCATTCTTGGACTTGAACATTTCAGTTAAGGAATGTTTTTTTTTGCAGTCGAAGCCATTATTTGATGGTATCTACACTAATATTATAAAAAGGAAATATTTGTTTGTTTGAAATGAATAGGCTCCGAAACTACTGGACCAATTTGAAAAAATCTTTCAGTGTTGGATATACCATTAATTGTCGAGGAAGGCTATATAGGCTATATATCATCACGCTACGACTTAAAGGAGCGGAGCATTAATGGAAAATGTGGCGCCGACGAAGTTGCGCGGGTCAGGTACTTTCTTTATGTAGTCGTTATTAACTAATTTACGCAAAATTGAAACCTTAGAGGCGTATTTATCTCTTCCTGGGTTTTAACTCGTTATTAAATCATAACAAACACATCGATCGATCTTGAAGGATAAGCTATGCTTTACGGAAATCCGGTCCGTAGATGGGTAACCATCTTATGTACCGAAATTCCTTAGTGGTTCGGAAAACACGTTAAGCTATTGATCCTGGCCCTCATTTGTAGGTCTTTGGTATTCATCTGCATCCGATTACACTGGAATCCAACCCCAACATAGTTTGAAAAAGGCTGTGTAGATATTTATATTCGTAAATCATGTGCCGCCATTTTTTGAGTTTCACCAACGTGAAAAGTACATCCTGGATCACTTTTACATAAGAAATGATGCAAAAAAGAGCTGAGTTTAACTTACCTACTAGTTAATCCCTGATACATTGTTATAGCTTTGTGGAAGAGGAACGTGAGCTTTTCTCTTATTTTACAGCCTTACCTACCAGACTCTTGGTTCCTACAATAAAATCAGTCACCTCTATCGATTTTCAAATACTTTTTACACATTCATTTCGACCATTGACAGAAACCTTTGAAGTTAAAACCAAGTTCAGATTTCGTTACAAGTGTACAACACGCGTGTTCACCAATGGAAGTCTTATAAAATACTTTACGGAAGAAAATGGAGGAGTTGTTTGACAATGAAATTGTTTGAAAGTCATGTTTTCAAATATTACCGTCAGTATGTTTTTGAAAGAAGATCTTGTTTTGCCTGATGAATACAATGGATCTTAGATCTAGTTCAGTTTTTTATATTTCCTACTCGGTCTTAATGATGATTTCATAACTTTTATGAATTTAACCGTAGTAGACAGAAGATATAGTGAAATACAACATGGGGGATAATTCTACTAATGTTTAAACAACTTTCGCATTCGAATGTCAATCGCAAACTGTCAAAAATGCCTTTATTTTCATACATTTTTGACAGTTTGCGATTGAGATGTAAATGTGAAAATTAATAGAATTTGCACACTGATTTTATGAAAAAAAAGCAAATCAAAACACACACATACATTACATTTTTTTTGCTTGATACTCAATGCATGAAAAACATGTGGATATTTAAATAGTAAATAGTAGTAGTCATATATTATATATATATATATTTTTTTTTGTAATATTTATGTAATGTATGTTATATTTAAAGCATACTGTTTTATTTTTACTTTTACACACGTCTACATCTCTTTTATTTGGCTCTCCTTTCGCAGGTATGCTGGAAGAGATTTCACTAGAAATAAGCATCACCTTTGTACCTATTTTTCTGTCTCCTTTTTTTTGTTATCTACTTGTGAGTGTGTACATAAATTGTTAAATAAATAAATAAAAATAGAATAGAATACTTTGATACAGAAAATATTTTACCTAAACCACTAGAAGTCTGGATTGTATTTTTTTTTTAAAGAAATCAATTGACCTTTAAAAAAATTACCAACAACGAAATCAGCTTAGGAAAAGATTAACAAAACATAACTTTTTCTGAAAGAAATTAGGATATAATGTCAAGACCATTAGACGATGATTTCTCCGAGATTCCCTCCTCTCGTTAACACGATGGCACATTTTTCTTTCGGACAAGACACATCGCTCACTCCTAATTACGCAAGCTTTTAACGAAGATTATAACTCTGTTGCTGTTTATTTATTGATATTATTACCAAAATAAAAGAAGAACTGATAAAAAAATCCTGAAATTTTTTGTTGTAACAAAATATAATTATTGTTTTCAAATATGTAATCTTAGAAGTTTGAGTGTTTCTCAAGCTTTATCATTCATTTAGATTTATGTTTAATGTAGCTTTGACAGCTCGAGTAATTTTATAAATGGTTTGAAACCCTTAGAGGAAGAGGGGTAATATAATTAAAATCAAAATGAAAGCGTGTCCTAGGGTGACTCAGTTTCTGAAATATGTCGAAATATACTTACTAGCACACAATAGAATGCCGATTCTTCTATTTTTTTATTAATAACCTTATTTTCCCTACGTGTGTTTTATTTTCCTCCCTGAGCCAAAATTGACAAGTGCAGTTTTTAGTATTTGAAGTCATTTTTGTTTTTTTTTACTATTGATATGCATACGTTTGACCGCTATCTCACCATCTCATTAACGGCGTTGAACACTTATAATAGAAGGAGGTAAATGAAAGTCATCCATCTCTCAACCTTGAAATCAAACGAAAATAAATTAATATTCATATGGGTTCACGTCATACTTAAGATCAACTTTGTTAGTACATTTTGCATCATATGTATAACTAGCTGACCCGCGCAACTTCGTTTGCGTCACATTTTCCATTAATGCTCCGCTCCTATTTGTCTTAGCGTAATTATAATATATAGCCTATAACCTTACTCGATAAATAGGCTATCTAACACTGAAAGAATTTTTCAAATCGGACCCGTAGTTCCTGAGATTACCCCCTACATACAAACTTACAAACATAAAAACTTACAAACTTACAAACAAATGTTACCTCTATAAAATATTAGTATAGACTAGTATAGATACCATATTACAGATACAATATTATAAAGCAGAAGATTTAGTTTGTTTGGTTGAACGCGCTAATCTTAGGAACTACTGGTCCGATTTGAAAAAATCTTTCAGTGTTAGATAACCCATTTATCGAGGAAGGTTATGGGCTATATATCATCACGCTAAGACAAAAAGGAGCGGAGCATTAAAGGAAAATGTGACGCAGACGAAGTTGCGCGGGTCAGCTAGTGTTCAATAGATTTAAAAAAGGATAGACAATTTGTACATAAAATAAAATGTTAAGATAAATAAAAGTTAACAATACAAAACATTGTACAATGCTTAATTATTGTTTAGTCATTATTTCTGTGATCGGATTGGATTTGTAAAACGCATTAATTCTAATCACAGACATTTATTTTAGTCAATGCTTGCTATTTTTGAGCTTTTTGGTGTTTTGCAAATAACCTTGATAAGTAAATATACGTCACGAAAATTTTAATTTATTAAATAATATGATTTAGATGGATAAAGCAGGCTTTTTAGAGTAGAAATGAAACAAAAATAGCTTTAGTAAACCATGAAACAAAGACAATTTTTTTTTATCTATGTTTGTTTAGGGGCTTTTATCAAAGACATGTCAGCCCCATCGTGCCCTAAACATTAATTGACTTACTTAAACAGTATTAGTTTATGGTATTACTTAATATTTAATGAATTAGAACAAAGACATTTATTCTTAAATCGATCTAAAAAAATATTTTCCTCTGTTCTATTTAAGTGTGCCGCGTGTGCGTCATGAACAAGTTTTTGCTAAGCAGACACCGCTATTTTGATCAATGTTTTTTTTCGTATGCTAATTATTGTTAAAGCAGGAACTATACCAATTAAGAAAAATCTATAGGAATAAATCGATAATTCAATGATGTTTATGATTTATGGGACAAGATAATTTTCCATTGCGGAACTCAAGGCCACTTAAAACAGCGACATCTTTTTTTTCTGTTCCGTGAGCGACATGGACAGAAGTTAAAAATGGCGGGACGAGGTCGGCTTTGGATTTTGGATAATCATAAAATTTAATATTAATGTTGATGCAACAATAAAAGGAAACAAGCATAGCCCATTCGACAAATTATTCAGTACAGTTAATTTCTTAGATAAGACTACCTTACACGTCCAGAGGGCCAATTCTATTATTTTTTAAGCAACGTTCACTTTTGCATCTCAGCCGCAATCTGTCAAAAAACAATATCATTTGCATAATTTTTTAACATATTGCGATTGACTAGCGAATGTGAAAAATTGCTTGAAAATTAAGGCCTACACACGGTACGAAATTTTTACCAAAGGACACTCAAACTTAGGTATGTAGTAGGAATACTACTGAATTCCAATTTTATCAATCAAGTGATTCCGTGGCAGCGAAAGGAATTTCTAGACACGTTTTTGGAGAGCACGCTAAGGAATCACGCGATGTGCCGCGGCATCCCGCCGCTGTGTGAGAGTGTGCGCTGACCGGTGGCAAATCACTCTGCCATTCCTTCCCGGTGTCCATAAGCCTTTAGAAAAATTGGGACTCAGATACTGTAGACAAGTCATATTCTATCAGTAATAACGATTTTCGAGAAGTCAAAAATGTAAGAGCTATAGAATTGTCACCTGATCAACCGCTTGCTTTTGTCTTAAATGTTCAAAAAAAAAAACAAATAAAATCGACTTAGCATACGACTGACGACTTAGCATATAACCGAAGACGACTTATTCTGGCATCGAGCGACACGGAAGTTGAAGATGACAGACGCTTCTGTGTGAGCAATTTTTCGGCCAAGATGTCTCTGGCATGCTTGTCGTTAACTGTCCACTGGAGCGGAGAAATATTAATCAATGGAATTGTATACAATCTCCGCTCCACGTCACTGAGATTTTATGTAATTCCATTGGGCTGATTGCCCTCTGAAGCGCAGGGGGGCTTCAGTGGACAATGAGCCATTAGTTTACAAACTTTTCAAACGCCGAAAAATAAGTACTTACACCAAAGAAAGATTTCCTTTGTGCACAAAGTTTCAAAATTAATCTATTTTTAACAACATTTTATTTTTGTTTCAGTCAATAAAAGTGGAATCAACGTTTCTCGCATTTATCATCGCGTTTGCCTGCATTGCTTTCGTGATACCTGCGTACCTCCTCATCTTGGGAATACTATCCCTATTTTCAAGGTCCAGATACGAAGATGAACTGGAAACTGGAGCTTTATTTCCCGAAGAAGAAAGCTCAAGTTGCAATGACAGGGCCTTGGTGGTTGTGACCTTATTCGTCGTGCTCGTCTGCTGGTTAGTACGATATTAATCTTGTATTTTCTCAAGCAACTCTCAAAGGCTTTGGTACTTCTCCGTAATACTACAAGATACCTGAATACAGATTTTCGTCTAATATTGTTTTTGACGTAAGAAGAATATCGACTTTATTCATAAAGTACTTAAGCTTTTGGGATTAAATTTTTTCAAACTCATAAGGTCTAATTACTTCTCATCTACCTTGTATAATCATATTGTTTATCCAGAACAAAGTCCTTCAATAACCGACTCAGTTGATAAGATCGTGATCGAGAACGTGCAAAGAAACATGTTTTTCTTTTTGCATATTGGCTCCCTGTTTTTTCAGTAGTTTTAGTAAATTGTACCATTTAATTGTACTTCTGTGTGTTGTGCTTGTCTTTTGTGTGCACTAAATAAATGATTTATCTATCTACCTATCTATCTATCAAAGATCGCTGCGGACTTTTTAAAGAAAAGAACCTTCTACTATTCAAAATACTAAACTTACATAAGTGAAAAACTAGCGATGTGCTCTAACAAAATTCTAAGAATTTCCAGACAAACAATGAAAACGCAAGTTGCTCTACAATCGCAAACATTATCCAACATGTAGACGAAGTAAACACATTATCGTCCACAAAATTATTCTTAAAGCAGTCTTTAAATAAATTAAGAACTAATTTATTCGATCTCCGTGTTTACGTTACACACGCTCGTACCACGGGTGCTACCTAATTAATTTTAAAACATACTTGGGTGGAAATGTTTACAAGAAACTTCCGACCTCGTGCAATGCGTAGGAAAGTTCTAGAAAGTTAAATTAAACGCCGACAGTGTATCGTCTGGGAAATCTGCCTTTTCAATCAGAAAGGGAAATCTTTTTAGGAAAAGATGTCTAAAGATCGATTGAATAAAGTTTTTGAACTGGAAGTGTAGGTCGTGTAACTTCAACGTCGCAAGTCAAAACAAGTGGCATGTATTTTCATTTGGATGTTTAGTCAGGAGGTAGGTTATTACATTTTTCCGCTTTGTCCTACCGAACTACATTCGTAGACAAACAACGTTAACCACGTCGTGACGTGATGTGGACAGGTCCTAAGGCAAATGTCGCTCGTACACACATGCGCGGTTTGTCGATTAACAGTTCATATGTCTACCTAAGATAGAGTTACATACCTTTTGTAGACATTTGAACGGACTTTTATACTTTTTCAAAGTATTATAAAAATCTTTCAGCTTCGACCACTGATTTTAGTAGCAGGCCTAGTTTTTCGTTGACCAGTTTATTTTTTTGTTCGGAGTCTTTGCAGTATTTTTGTTCAATCTCCTCTTTTCATAGCAGACACCAAAACAGATGATTTCCTTTTTATCTCAGGAACTAAACTACTCTCAATTCCTTTGAATATAGAGATAACTTAGCTTATCCGTTCTCATCACTCCACAAGATTCTCATCTCCTCTACCAAAAAACAATTTTCTTACATTCGTCTTTCTGGCGGAACTGTATCACGTCGACCGGATAACGCTTTAATTATGACGTACCACGATGATTTTCCTGTTCCTCAACATACATAAAATGTACATACGTGGGCAATATTTTTTTTTTTTTTTTTTTATTCAAAACGGGGAATCTCTTGGCCCAAATCTCACCTGATGGAAAGTGATGATTAGGCCGAAGATGGAAGCGAGTTTCACCCGGAATCCTCTAACATAGAGGAACTGGCTATCATTATCTCTAATTGCCGGAACACAACAATGCTATTAACATTGTTGTTATGGCGACAGACTTAGACATGATGGTGGTAGCTTGCCAGGCGGACTTAGAAGTCCTACCACCAACCAAACCGAGCAAAAAATTTGCCCCCACTGGGAATTGAACCCGGGACCTCTGGGTCTGAATCGAGTGGTATAACCACTAGACCACGGAGGCGGTTAGTGTCACCTGTTTAGCACCACCCGGGGACCACGTGTAGGGATTCGCTGAAGGGTATTCTCCTACGGACGCGGGTGACTCGTTACGCTTCAACTATTTCACAATTTTATGATTTACTAGCTGACCCACGCAACTTCGTCTGCGTCACATTTCCCATTAATGCTCGGCTCCTTTTAGTCTTAGCGTAATGATATGTAGCCTATGTCCTTCCTTGATAGATGGGCTATCTAATACTGAAATAATTTTTCAAATCGGGCCAGTAGTTCCTGAGATTACCCCCTCCATACAAACTTCAAACAAATGTTACCTCTTTAGAATTTTAGTATAGACTAGCTTCTGCCAGCGGCTTCGCCCGCGTGATCCCTAGGGAACACGTTCCTGGGATTAAAAGTAGCTTATGTGCTATTCCAGACTATAATCTATCTTTGTTCTAAATTTCATTAAGATCCGTTAAGCCGTTCTGGCGTGATTGAGTAATAAACAACCAAACTTTCACATTTTTTTATATATTTTTTTTCATATTTTCTCTTGATTGTAGCGTGATGAAAAGTATACTATAACCTGCTCAGGAGTATGAATAATTATTGTACCAAGTTTCGTTAAAATCCGTCGAGTAGTTTTTGTTTCTATAACGGTTATACAGACAGACAGACAGACAGACAGACAAAAATTGTACTGATTGCATTTTTGGCATCAGTATCGATCCCTAATCACCCCCTGATAGTTATTTTGGAAATATATTTCATGTACAGAATTGACCTCTCTACAGATTTATTATAAGTATAATAGATATAGACTGGTTTGGAATCGGCAGTGTGTGTTTCAATTAAAATTAATTCTAACACACGAAAATGGTTTTGCGAATGATTTTTGTCAATAAATTTGTCGGTAAGTAGATAGGTATTTATTGTATAGATATAAACTAACACTGAAATATAAACGAAGGAAAGGAGACCTTTACCCTTGAGTGAGGCACTATCGGCTCATAAAAGTAAAAGTGTGTTGAAAATCATCACCAAGAAAAATAATTAGACCACACTAATTTTCATAGTTAGTAAAGCCAAAGTATGAATAACTCCTACGGTTATTAAAATTTAATAGAAATGAGTACCACCTAACACCCAATTCCTTTACTTCGCTGCGCTCGTCAACCCTCATTAAAACGGAACTTCATTTAACGAGGAAATAGTACAAAAAGTTACCAATTTCCAAGTGCATTAAATTCAGTTGTGAGTTTTAATTTGAAAAGCGATTTGCGTAATTTGAGAAAAACTCAGTATTTAATGGAACACATTATGGTGGTGTGTAAATTATCTTTTTTTCAAATAAAGTACATGTACATGTACAGTGTGTTCTAATTGAATACTTTTCTATTTTATACTTTCACACTGGAGGAACCGCCGGTTGAAGCTAATCAATTATAGAGAGGGAAGAAAAATAATTTCTTGACTAAAACTAAGTTAGTTAGTTAATAGACAGTGTAAGCTTTACCTTTTCATCACCGATCTAGTGCAGTCTATAGCTTTTTTCTTCTATATGATAAAACTAAAGGATCTTCCTAACCGTTAAACCTACTGCTTTTATATCGGACGTAATCTACGTAAAAAATCAAGTATTGACTTGCCATATAACTTGAAGTGCCTTGTTATGAATTTTTTGTAGGACCAAATAATTTCTAAAAATACATTTTTTTTCCAGCGTCCTGATATCAGGCATGGCAGTAAGCAACGAGCAGGCTCGGCTAGCCGCCTCCGACGGACGCAACGTAGTCAGTTGCGCGTGCTCTGACATTGCCTCCTGGCTGTCAGCTGCTGCGCGGGAGTTGCACCACAGCCTCGTGCCGCCTGTTGATCTTGTACTGCACGCTTATAAACAGGATCTGAAAAGTAAGTCTTGTTTCTAAGGTTTCGTACCCGAAGAGTCCAAACGAACAGATTTTGAACCGACTTCCCAAAAAGGAGGAGGTTCTAAATTCTGATGTTTGTATTTTTTTTTTTTTTACAGCCGAACGATTTAAGTTGCAGTCTTCAAATCACAGTATAGTAATACAAGATTTCTAAAACTATGTACAATTCTTGTGGATTTCTGCAAAGTCTGTGTGCATAAGTTAAGCCTGCTTTAAGACTACAACAATTAAAAAAAATATATATCGTATCACCTTCCATCGGGGACAAGCTAGATATAAGTACCAACGTATCTGCAACTTAATTCTTAGTTAGTTGCGGTTGCAGCAGGCTTGTGTTCTAGCCGCGTTCCTAGATGTAGAGATTACAATTGATTTGTACGAGCCACCCGCAAACATTCCGTTCGACCCGGACTTGTGGGCCACAAGTTGCGGCTGTTTAGATCTTGCTGACTTCTTAATTGAAACTGAAACCGCGATTTTGCAGCTTTAGATGAGTTCCTATTGTGTTGTTATTTTTTAGAACGGAATACTTAACAGAATTTAATTTTAAACTGCCTTTTTTCCTTATCTTCCATTTTGTTGCTAGAGGAACAGTGATTATTTCAAATGTTTCAATCAGAGTTTTCGTAATCGTATTAGTTCTTCCAGAGATTATCTGTTAAAAACATATTTTTTTTTTTTAATGAAAAAACAAACGATTTTAGCAGTTTACAATATTAGTTTGGACCAATAAAGCTAAACCCAGTACCTACTGGACTAATACACTTTTCGTCAACTATACTGAGCAGCAACATCGAATTTCAGAAGAAAAAAAAAATATACTGGCATACTTGTTCGCCTAGTCAGTAATATTTTACAGTTAGTTACCCGTAGGTATACCTATATGTATGTTCATGTAACGCAGTTTTTTAAAAGGAGGATAAAAAGCACACGTGAAACACCATGCAAGTTCCGCGATAATATTAAAGTAGAAGCCTTGTTCAAACATTTTTTACCTACGTTAATTAAGTTTTCAGAAAATCCGGTATGCTTATTATGAAGGCTGTCGTTTTCTTTTTGTTTTACTTATAGTACCTACCTACGTATGTAGATAACGTAGCACTAATGACCTATCCATTATGAAGCTCTACGGGTATTTTTAGTGAGAAAGAAATAGACTGGCTATTTTTCTATGCAGTTATTTTGATTTGTGGTGCTCACAGAGTATGTTTTTAAACTTTTGTGGAAGAAAAATTATCAATATTCCAATTTCACGTTATTAATTTAGATCATTGCATTCAAGTGTTTACGATATTCTTTCTTGTGCCAACTTAGATTACCTATTATAACTAATTCTAGACAAATACTAGAGCTGAAAATCCATTTACTAAGATATTAACGATATGGCCACTTAATACACTCGATGATGAATAGCCTCTTTGTTCATGTACAGACGTTGAATCGTTGCTGGGAGAACCTATTCAACAGGCGATATCGTCAGAGAGCGGGATCGATCTGGTCTTCGATTCTTTGGCGGATATTATTTCAGGTAACACTTTAGATTTCTAATTTGATAAGTATTTACTCCTGGCGGTATTAAATACAAACAAGTCAAGGCAAGTCTTTACTATTGAAAATTAATTAATGATTTTAGATCTATACAGTTAATTGGAAACTTTTTGAAAGAGAGTTTAGAGGGCAATTTTTGACTCTCTATTTAATCGGTCTTTTTAGTTTTTATTTTTTTTATGTTTATTGACAAGCTTTCTTTAGTTTTTTATGTAATTTAGTTTTTTAGTTGATAATTTGTTTTCTTTAATTTTTATTGTGTTTTTGGTGTGTCGCAATCCGGCGGATTAAATGCTATCTTTCTTTCTTTTCTTTTATTTCTTTTTAAACTATTATTCGATAAAGTTCTTAACTCTTAGCTCACTTATAACAACTGTCAAGTTTCAGTAAAATCAGTTCTTCTTCTTCATTAGGTACATAATAGGGTTTTTTTTGCTGGTATGTATTCCCTAATCGTAGTGATTGCACGCTCTTAAGTTAAAATTAAATATATATTTACAAATATTTTGGACTATACATGTATTTAATAGGTTGGTATAAAGAATGACTTTTAATTAAAAGGAAATCTTTAAGAAGGTATGAACATCTGAAAGTATGCATTCAGAGCAGGCGAATCTTGAGTTTGAAGTATTGTGTGATTTAAGTATTGTACCTACTAAACTATGGCAAAACTGCAATTATTTTATTTATAGATTGACTCGTGGAACGAAAAAAATGTTAAACTGTGATCTAAAACGTTTTTTCATTTGTGTCTTTCTAAACATACCTTCACTAAAACAATAACAAATTAGAAAGGCTGTGCAAAACATAAAAAGAAATAGTTAGGTAGGTATGCATTAAAAGCAGACGCTAGAATTATGTCTATCACAAAAATTCTAAAATATTTCTCCTTAAGCTCTTATAAGACGGAGAGAAGTTAACTTGAAAATTATTTAAATAAATAACTGTCATCCTTCAAGACTTCTAAAGTGAGACTTGGAAAAATCTTAGTCCTGCTTAAGGCGATAAGCAAGAAAAGCTTACTTGAGAATTATTTTTCTCGTAAATTATCTATGATAGTGATTTGATATTTTGGTTTATGTTTAATCCTTTGCCTTACATCGACACTTTACACCTCATAAAACACGAACAATTTTATAATTTATCTTCTTTAAAAAGGTTGTTTAATAGAGTACCGATAAAATGTTAACTTAATCTGCGTGCGTTCAGCACTGAATCATTTGGAAAATTTTAGCTGACGGAGTGTCACTATATTCGATTTTTTAACTTTCGGCGTGGATGTACGAGGGGAGTGTGCGGTGTACTCAGGGAGAGAGATGCTAAGACACGCCTTTTGAACTGTCAAAATTTTTTGACTTAGGCTCTTAAGGTGAATGCTCCAACCAGCCCGCGCAATTCAAAATTTCTTGCGTTTTTTGCAATTTGCAGGCCAGTGCTAGGTTGTATTTTGATAAAAATATTATTCGCGGCTGTAAGACGTATATAGTTACAGAATTATAATCATCAAAATCACCAATACAACCCTCCAAGTTCATTACAGCCTAGGAACAAAAAAAAAAAACAGAAAAAGTAATTCCTAGAGCTTTATAAACTTAGAGCGTTGTCATTGATCTATAATTGGTCTATTCCATTCTTTGTCCCCATATATTGCAAATGAATGACTTCAACTTGAATTATGTTTCTCTTTTAAATGGTCAAGTTGTTTATCGCTATGCTGGTAATCGAGAGACCTATCACTATACTATATACACCCGGGCACTAATAAACAGCAAATGTTGATGGACATAATGAATGCCTTAGTGCTCGTTCACGGAGACGCGAGGCGTCGAGGTTGCGTGCGGCATGGTGGGCCGCATTAACATAGCGTTGCATGAGAGTGCTCACTGAGAAGCGATTTTACAGGTGCTGGCAACCCGCCAAGAGTTGCCAGCACCAATTTATCAAATTTCCCGAAAATCCAAGTCACATTCCCCCATTTGGCAACAATTTTTTTTTTACATTTTCATTTATCAAATTATTAAAAAGGAATCAAATTTAACATTTATTATTTTCCAAAAATTATGAAAAGCCGTTAATTCTCATTTTAAAACAGCTACTGAGGGGTATCTCCGTCTTAAAACAAGTTTTAAGTTGAATCAGATTTCTTTAAAAAAAAATCTGCCTTGGCCCGTTCTATCGATCTCCAAATCTCCGCGTTTTCCCCATATCTTGCAAATCCCGAATAAATCCCCAATCTACTTGAGATTCCCCGCAGTTTGGGGAATTTCTCAGACGTTGGCAACGCTGGCTTGAGTGTCAAGCGTCCGCCGCCGTGGTGCACGCCACGTCTGACGCCCCGCTCGACGCCACGCTGCACGTGACGCTCGATGCCCCACGTCTCCTTAAACGGGAAAGTAACTGATATGTCCAATAAGTGATTATTTGTATCATGAATGACTCGTACCATAATAAATTAAACAAGTGACATGAATATGTTAAAAAAATACGGATCACATTTGTGCAAAACAGCCATGGAAAAAAACTACGGCGCTGATTTCATCGCAGCATTTTTTTGGTAATTTTGATTATCGTTATCACTGAAAGAATAACACTTTGTCTAGGACTTGTGACTCTTGTTTTCATTATTTTTCTGTTTCAGAAACTGAAGACCTGTCAACAAAAATATCATCCCTACGAGACGTGAGCATCAAAGCAGGATCGCTTGCATCTGCAGCATCAGACAGAATCAGAGACTTAGCCCGTCAGCTGGAGAACCTCAAGAAACATTGCACTTTGAAAGATTCGCCTCTCTGTGACACTATCAATACTCACTCGTTGGAGTTGAAAATGAAGTTCGATTTGGTAAGCCTAATGCAGAACAGAATTATGGAAATTCGGTGATGATAATGCTCTTCCACTGCTTTGGCAGATCGTGTTTTGTTTGTTAATATTAGGAACAGTTTAAAGTAAAAAGTAAGTAGTTTACTTTTTAATCAATTTTATTCGATTAACGTAGTTAAATAATTAATTTTAACTGGGAACTTAATTAATTATCATAATTAGTAACTAAAAGGTTTTAATACGCTATTAGCAACTCTATTAGTCGTTATGACAACATGTGCATCGGACCAAAGTCTACAGTAGAACGCCCCGATCGCTTTTTTTTTTTTTTTTGAGTGGCCTCTCTCAGGAAGCAGGTTGTCGTCTCGTTAACCGGACTTGCCTGTGAAGGCCTTAATGTAGTATTAAAGCCTCCAGCCAGGCTTATTTTAAAACTTACAAACCAAGCGAATACACGCTAAGGGGTACAGACCTCGGCTTAGAGCGTCGCTGGGGGGAGAACAGCTAGGGACGGCTGGATCGAGCATTGATTATAATTTGGGGACGAATTTAAAACTACAGAAGCTCTGCGGCGCGGGCTGGTTCGAGGAAGGTTCGGGGATTGGTTTGATGGGAGAATCGCGACGGGCCTCAGCGGCGAGGGCGGAAAGACGGCTGTCTTGGTTTAAGAGTGCTGGTTTCTTTACGACTCTTGTAAGAGAGTGATAGGGTCATCGGGGGTGACTAAAGTGTGTCTCGAAGCCCCGATCGCTCCGCCCGGCCTTGTTTTACGTCCGAGCACATACAAGTCGAATAGTGGGAGAGATGGAGATGGCGACATCGTCTGATCAGTCCAGAGCACGTGCCGTTTACAATAATACAATGACGTAGCGCCGTCATATTCATTTCAAAATGTTATTACACAAAACTAACAATAATCACAAAGACATTTGTCATTGAAGGCTTTATAATTTGGCCCTAACATAGCCCATAGACGTTGAACGTTACATTCAACGAATTGACGACTTGTCTTTTAGTCATTCAATTCAATTTCGTCATTCAATGAACGCGCTAGTCATTCAATCAAACAGCAGATTCAACCAGATGACTGCGACATAGATAAGTATTTCATTTGATTTGTGTATCGCTTCAGATTCTACACGAGCAGCAATTGTTGGAACTTCGTACTCTGGGGGTGGAGAACTTGACACGCGCGATATCAACAGCAAGACAAGAGTTCAGAACTTTGCCTTCCGCCATATTTGCGCAAACCACAGTAGTAAGAGAAGGTACCGAAAGGATCAATTCATTTTGTGAAGCATATACAGGGTTATTTGTAAAACACCGACAACCTCTCAGGACTATGTTACTAACATCATTATCAACAACTTTTGTTCTATGACTTTTAAAAATTCATCATATTTTAAACTGAACGCTCTAAATGTTACGAAGTCTATGCGAAGCAAAAGAAAGCTCTTTCTGTTTCTTTTGCTGCGCAGAGACTTTTTGTCGTTAGAGCGTTCAGTTTTTAATATTTTTTATTTTTGTATGAAAAACCTGATGAACTAAAATATGATGAATGTTTAGAAATCTCGTGTCACAATGTTTGTTATTGAAGTCCTCCGAAAAACAAACTCTTGACGAATTTTTATAACTTTTTGTTGTATATTTGGTAAGTCTGAGAATTGGCTACTTGTTTAAGGTTCCGTACATGAAGGGTAATTAACTGAACACTATCACTAAGCTTCCGCTGTTCGGCCGTCCGTCCGTCCGTCCGTTCGTCCGTCTGTCTGTCAGCGGGCTGTATCTCAAGAACCGCAATAAGTACACAGTTGAAATTTTCACAGATTGTGTATTTCGATTGCCGCTATAACAAAAAATACATAATATTGGATTTGTGGTACGGAACCCTTCGTGTGCGATTCAGACTCGCAGTTGGGCGGTTGTTTTTTTTTTACCAATAAACATATCGTTTGTTTTAAATGGCAAAACAACAACTGATGACCTGATGATATTTCATTTTGTGAAATTATTGCGCTTGATTTATATCATAGGTATTGGATAACACAAATACCTTTATTAAAAAACCACTATCAACCTTCTCAACCTTCTGAGACAGCCCATCTAATGTTTGAAAACATGCAACCATTATATAATCAACCTATTTATACTATTTATCAGGGGTGATCAATGGTCGGTACCAATCGGTTAAAATTAAAAGCACATTCATAGGTATATTCACAATTCTTATTCTTAAATCTATTCCGAACGCTGCATGCTAATTAAAATAGTATTTTCCATTCCCTACATGAACATATTTCATTCATTTTCCAGATATCCTCCGAGACGTAGAAAATCGTCGTGAAGCTGTCCACATTTCTGCTAAAGTCCTAAGCGACATAGTGCGCCATCTGACGTCGGGCTTGCACACTATAGCACGAAAACTAGACTCGAGTCTCGAGAGAGTGCAAAGATACGAGTTCGCGAGGTGGACACTTATGTTAGGTAAAGTTTGTGCTGTATTGAAAGTTATAGTAAGCGCTGCAGCGCTGTATGGAACAGTTTTGGTTTGTGATTCTGGTAACTTGTACAATAGTACTTGTACAGGAAGACAGAATCTTTGGTTAGTCTCTATAAGTACTTGGCAGCTTTTTCAATGTTAATATGTAAGAAAATGGATGGGATAATTTCACTGGAGCTTGCTTTTGGGCTGGGAAGATTAAGTCAACAGTTATTCCATGCTAAATACTATATAGATGAATGCTACAACCAGCCCGCGAAATTCAGAATCATCAATACAACGCTCTAAGTTCATAAAGCTGGAGGGTTGTATTGGTGATTTTGATGATTGTAATTCTGTAACTACATTATGTCTTACAGCCGCGAATAACATTTTAATCAACGTACAACCTAGCACTGGCCTGCGAATTGCAAAAAAAACGTAAGAAAATTTAAATTTCGCGGGCTGGTTGGAGCATTCACCTTAAGTTGCCTTGTTTATTCTGAAAACCTACTCCAACGTGATAAAAATAAGCCTTTACAGATGATTCGTAACAGACTTGATTCGTAATCTTCCATCAAAAGCAGGACACGCTGCTACCAATACAGTAACATCCCTTTGAACCAGTCTACCAAATACATTATTCTTAATTGAACTGAGCTTTTTTCATCCAACGGGGTAGTTTTCATAGCACGACAATACCTATAGATGGCCTACTATTTTTGTAAAATAAACGAATATTTTTTTTATAGTGATTGGCCAACAATATACAGCAGAATGAAATGGAATGGTGTTATTTTGCAAGCTTATTTTTCGCCGAAACACACCAACAACGCCCTTGTTTACCTCTCCTATTGTTTTATTTCGTTAAGTATTTTTTCGCTTTTTGATAATAATTTAATTAACTAACATAATTTCAGCATGCATTGTTACTTTTGGCTTTGTTATGATGCTTATAATACTGGGTATGCTTTGCGGTTGTGGGCACGCCAAGAGTCATGCCAGAAGGACTTTGAAAGTGTAAGTATACTTAAACCATTCTAACAATAAAAGCGAAGAAAACAATTCAAACGTATGGACGACGTTTGAATTATTTTCTTCGCTTCAACTAACGATAGCTTGATATAATCAAAACACCTGCTGAAAGACTTTGAAAGGAAAGTCTTAAGAAGGAAAGTCTCTCTTTGCTTGTCCAAGAAAAGACTTTATTTTAAAGTCATCAAAAACCTCATTACATTCATCAAAGTTCTCGTTAGTACATACTAATTTAAAAAAAGTAGGTAATTTAATTATTTTATTTTCAGATCAGCATTCTGGTTATGTCTCGCGTCTTTCATACTCTGGGGCATAGTATCAGCAGTATTTCTCATAGCTGGTCATGCAGAAGTAAGTAAACAACAAAACACGCTCATATTCCATGTCCCAAGTAAAATTACACGCACGATAATCAAAGGGAAGAAACAGTTTTTAAAACCGCCTTTGTTCCCCCGGTTTCCCCAGTTGTGAAAATTGCTTTCGTGTGTATTGCTAAGTATTTCTTTGAAGGCTTTTGAAACACAGAGCAACTGAGCAACTGAGCAAGTTGTTCAAACATGCGTCTACTGATACTAACTTTGAGTTCTTAGTTCATCTACAGTGATATTTGTGTTATTAGTGTATGCTGTTCCAACTTAAGTTACATGTTATGGAAGTTACTGCATATTAAGGCTGTTCTCTCAACGAGATAATTAAATCTAGATATAGCATAGTAAGTAATATATTTTGTCGGTTGTACAAGCTAACATAAAATGCAAACAAAGTAAGATAAGATAGTTTCACACTTTGTCTTATAAAATTAAAGCAGACAACATGAGTTTGGGCAGCATTTCAGGCCCATTCACAAAGTACCTACACACAAAGTAACTTGAAATACTACATACATGAACTGTTGACTAAGACTCCATTCCTTTGCTTGTCCCTTTGCCAACATTGCGCAACATTGATTCTTCTTCTACAAGTATAACAAAGTCACGAGACAACTCATTGTTTCAGGTATACGTATGCCATGCCTTGTGGGACTCACAGTACGAAACACTATCGGATTTGCTAGACAGACCGTCACCACTCCTGGCGAACAATGAAGGAATCTTTGATGCCATGTTTAGAGAACTTGAAAACGTTACCATTGATGTCTCTGTCAAGGATGTACTAAGGTTATTTCAGAAATTTTAAACAGTTCATCTTTTTTGGCCAAGTCATAGAATAAGATACGGGTTGCAACAGCAGTTAGTGCTACCTAATTATGACCCGCTGATAACTCCAAACTGCCAATATAAATAACTCATACCTAATCAAAATGAAAAGCTCCGGATGTTTTTTTTTATAAAATAACAACTTTTAAACAGACTTAAAAGTTTTTTACGATCTACATAGATCAGGCTTAGGTTTGCCAGCAGGTGGATCCTTTTAAAATTAAACTGAAAAAAATATTCTGCCAAAAACACCTTCTTTTTTTAATTTGATTTTAAGTTTTTAGCCGTAATCATCATAACATTACACTATCACATATTATAAAACAATTATTATAACATAATATATATCATAAAATAAAATCCTCCACCGCGTCTGTCTGTTCGCGATAAACTCAAAAACTACTGCACCGATTATCATGTTGTTTCAAATGAGCCGTCTGGGAGCTTTCAACGAAAACGCTGCCTTAACTCTATTTGTATGGTGGAATAGGGAATATGCATGAAAAAATTATTTATGATCTGAACAGTTTATCTAAAAGTATTCGAAAATATAATACTAACTGTGAAATTACAATCTAAATTGCTCGAAAAACGAACGAGATACATTTTTTTTAACAAATATATCTGTCCCTCTCGCGAAAACGCTGTTTTCTATGGCAGCTGTATAGTCGTCGTGTAATTTGACGTCACATTACGTATCGGACTTCTCTTTCTAACTGTAGTCTTTGAAGCTTTATAACTTAATAAATGATGAAAGTATTTAAAAAATAATTTCATGATTGTTTACTAGAGCTGATAAGTATTTTATTTCGCAAATAAAAAAATTGCATACATATTCCCTATTGTGTATCTTACCTAGGTCTACAGAAAAGGCCGCAATGGCATAATACTATATCCATTTTAATACTTTAAAAATGGGCAATTATAAGGCGGTAATTGGAAAGCTATTTGCATACAAACGGATGAACGAATCTGGCTGATATTTAGTACAGGTATAGATTATAGCCTGGAATAAGACAAAAGCTACTTTTAATCCCTGGAATAGGTTACCATGGGTTGCGGAAACGGGACCAAAATGTCATGATTACTTTTGGTCGCTATAACCGACATCCACGCGGGTGAAGTCACGGTTTAAGTTAAAGGATTAGTAATAAATAAACAAAACCCCTTAATAGTGACAAACAACGTAGGTACCTAAGGGAAACAAAAAAACTCTGTTACTTATATGGTGTACAAAATGTTCTATTCTAATATTTCAGAGATTGTGAAAAGGATAGACCAGCATACGTCGTATTTCAACTAGACAAAATACTTGACGTCAATAAAGAAACCTCATATTTTGAGTGGGAAGAACTGCAGAATGATTTTGGAAGACTGGCATCGTCAATAGATGTCGGTCTGTTGAAGACTATTTCAGTGAATTTCAGTCGTTTGTTGCACGAAATGCTGCTTGTTTCGGATGTGAATATTGCAAAATATAGGTAAGAGTTATTAGCTATGTCACCGAAAAGTAACAGACTCTGTAAAATTGTAATAAACCTTGATTAGTTACATTATAATTAATTGTCGATGTATTATGAAAAAATCGTTTTGTATCTAATATACCCTATCCAAATGCAATAGTTTTCAATGTATCCGTGTTATTTTAAGAAAACATTGTTCATAATTATACGTGATATTTTATAAACTTACAGCGTCTGTTATTTGTCGGTGACAGATACATTCACTATTATGTATTTATAAATCTCTGGAAGAATTTACTTCCTAAAATAACTGGAGAGTGCCCTACTAACTTCCAATTGAAAAGTGTTAAACTCAATAATATTTGTTTTTTGATTCAGAATGGATTACAACGTGCCTGTCGTTGGGAAAGACCTCCCTTCTCTGGTAGATCAACTAGAAAATGTAGCAGCTCAAGTGACAGATTTGACTACTGCAGGCAGATTGGAAACCTTAGGTAGCCATGTTTTCTCAATCGTTACTGAAATTAGTCTTGTTCCAATAACTTACTGTTCTGCTAAATACTCCCACACTTTCCGTATCCTAATATACGAGTATGTACTTAATTACCAAAGTTTAGATGTCTTACCGAACCTTGCGTCAAATAGCATGACAAGGGCAATACTATGGAAGTGGCAGAGTTGTGACGTAAACATGATACCTTACCCTGTATGTAACTTAGAATTAAACTATAATACACTAGCTTCTACCAGTGTTTTCGTTTAAAATTAGGCTAAGAAAATGTACTCCCAAATAAAACCAATTCCTAAGTCCTTCTCAAAGGTCTAATCTATCTTTATTCGAAAATTCTCAAAGACTGTTTAGCAATTCAATCGAGAATACACACAGAGCGGTGTTCGCATGTATAATATTAATTTACATATTGTTACATTTTCCAGCGACTAGAACTCAGAGACTATACCTCACAAACATCAAACCACTGGAACAGTTACGAGCTGACGTAGTCTTCAAGTTGACGGAGCTAGAACTACAACTGTTACCATTTAGAAGAAAACTGAACATTTCGCTCAGCCACATCCATACAGCACAGTTTTATATCGATAACCAGGGTGATGTCATTGCTCAAAAGGTAAGCTAGTAGAACGGACCTTTGATGTACCTAGGGAAGAGGCATATACTAGTATAGTATTGGGAAGAGGAACGTAAAGAACTGCTGAAAGAAATGGACAAGTAATACCTATCTTTTACTCGTCTTATTCCGCTACCCTTTATACAAAACTAAGTCTAAAGTCAAGGTATGGAAAACGACGGCATTTCCCATACCTACTTATATTACGTCAATAACACCAAAGCTAAAGCTACGTACCAAAACCATATTAAGAAAAGACTCATGCCTTTGAAATTCTTTGACAATATTTATTCACCTAGCTACAACAAACATTGGTGAACTTCTGAAGACTTCCAACTTGATATTACCTATAGACCTGTGTACCTGTTGATTGTTCCAGAAAGTTTCGATGTACATATCCCGTCTAGTCTCGCATGCTGCTGGCTGGCGGACACATGTGCTCACATCGACCGGCAAGCATGCAGCGCGATGTAAACCGCTGTATGCCGTATATGCGTCTGCAAGGACCTTGCTGTGCTCGCAATACGTTTCATCTTTGGTAAGGAAGAGTTTTGCTCGCCGAGCTGGTCTAACAGCATACCTATTCTCATTAATGATGACATCGTTTTGTGAACTAAGGCATTTAATTGTCATAGGACTCTAAGGAGTCTCTTAATCAATCAATGAACAAAAATTGAAAGCAACCTTCGTAAAATAAACAAGTATCTACCGTCACAGTGAGCTTTTTTCCAAGTCAAAAGTTAATAGGCCGTGGAATGTTTTTTTTTCTCGATTTATTTTATTTTTAAAAACTCGTTGCCCCACACTAGGATTTTCTCCTGTATCGTGGGTGCGTTCACAAACATGCAATCACACTTACACAAACAGCTAGACCCGGAACAATTAATCTGTAGGCCATACAAATATTTGCGAACCCGCGACACGCAGCGCAACAGTCAATCGCTCGACCACTGCGCCAACCGTGTCGTCAAGATAATAGATTATGCACCGAGGTAATAAAGCAGTGTCTTATGTCACGGGCGTCATATTGAATCCGAACCTAATGAAGGATTCGAAAGTTAACTCCCAAAGCGAGGGAATCCAGGAGTCTAGCAAGAAGTTAATACGATAATTATGAATGCAGCGAGGGAGTCAAGCTGGCCCAAAGCCTTTATTCCTGCTGAGTATAACTCTACTTTTCACACCTACTGCGAGAAAATTATTTGCAAGTCCTGAGGAGAGATGACTGGCCGCAAGCGGTTCCCGCTGGCCTCCGAGTTTAATTACAAATTAAAATCACATAATTGATCTTCGGGCAATAATATTGTACTGAATTTTATTATAACCCTGCCATAATGACTTACTTTAAGTTGAACTTTCATGACATATTTGAGATTTTCGTGTAGAAAGGGTGAACGCAATTTTAAAGCTTTCTAAGGATCGATTTTTCAATATTTATCCAATTTATTGGTAAATTTGCCCCTTCAAGTTAAGGTACAATTATTTTGTGGAATTCCCACAATACACACTATTCCCTTTCAGCACGGCTGGTGGGTTTGCGGATTCTTCCTGGGGATTTCATGGTGCGCTGCGCTAACTCCACTTTGTGTCAAACTTTGGCGCTCATACGGCAGGAAAATCAGGGCACATGAAGCTATGACGCTGGCCAACTTGGGCTCCGGGTTAGTAGAAGTTTTGCTTTGAATTCGCCCATTTGAAACTTTTTATGTTATGTGACTTTCACTTGGTTTAAAGGTAAAATAACGATGTGTCCCAGTCTGTGTTAAAAAGTAACTTTTTGTTTACAACTGAAAATCCATACAAATATTATAAAGGGAAAAATAGCTCTATGTATCAAAATTGTTTTGTTTTGCAGACAACAGGAAACTCCGACAACAGCTTTATGTGATGGCAGCAATTGGAATACCCCTGGGTCAGTAAATCGTTATATTGTCTTGATACTAACATGTATAGAGTTTAATTTATTACTGGGCCAAGCTCCCAAAAAGTGACAAAATCTATAACAAATTCGCTTTTCGCGTTTATATGTGAAGCATCGTTTCTTTTAAACTAACTCAGGATATTGAATCAGTTATCACCAAAATTGATATAACCTAACCTAACCTAACTTAACCATTTAAAAAAATGCGTTATTTTTTCAGGCCACCTGCACCTCCGCCAAGAAGTGACAGCTGGTGAAACAGAACGCCCAACTGTCATAAAACATGTTGTAAAAAAAGAATAATTATTGCTTGCAAAAGCACAAAATGTGTTCATTGTGTGACTTTGACTTTGGTTTTTTTGACAAGTGACTTTGGTTTTCAATGTCTTTTAACAGTCATGCTGAGTGAAAAGTTACCTTCTCTTTATTAACAGCGTGGTTAATCGTGAAAAATAGCTTTATTTATTATATAGTAGCCGTAAAGGTAAAAGTTGTCATGTTATGTATGTATGACTTATTATTATTGTTATATAGGTAATGCTTATGAGAATGAAATTACACCGACGTAAGAGTTGTGTAATTATTTCTGGTGTACTTTGATAGTACATTGTTATCTTAGGGCTGAAAGTGACCGATTTAGTCCCGAGACTGTTGGCGCCCGAACGTAGCGAGGGCGACAATAGTTTGAGGGACTAATTAGTCTTTCACTCGAGGTACACTGTGCTTTTCATTGCGAATACAAGGAAAGTTAAAATAAAAACACGAATTACCTAAAGAAAAAATCCATATCTGAATCTGATGAACTCATCGTGTTATTACAAATCTCTGCTATACTATACGTAAAAAATTTGAACAAAACTTTACAACTTGAAAAAGTAATGAAGATCCGAGTGCCACTTTCCCGCCTTTTTTTATATTTTCTGTGACCATCCAGCTATTCAGCCCTTATTTTAACATTTTCATCATTGAAAAAATGTTAATTATTTTGCCCAATTCTGTGTCATTTTAAAGAAATAGTTAAAAGTAAATTAAAATAAAGCCAATTAAAATATAAACTCCTTAGTTAAAACTCACCTTTATGTTATTTCAATTTTACATTGCGCTGTAATTGACTGGTTGGATAAAAAGATGGGACTTAGTTCAATAGAAATTTTCAAGTTTTTTTTATAATTTGACGTCTGTCAGTTGAAAACGAGTCTCCCAATGGCTAGAAGTAATACTTTCAACCCGCTCCTCAGACAACTAAGACTCTATTAAGATTACTTTCCGAGTATGAGTGTTGAAAAGTATATTTTTTGCTATCTCATTGCAAGAATAGCCATTAAATAGGGTTGGTATAATTTTCATAAAGTATTCAATAAGTTTTAGCTTTAAAAGTTTATAATTAATATTAACGTAAGAAACGTCACTAAATTTAGAAATAATACTTTGTTTTTCTTTGTGCTCCTGATATGATCTAGCCAGATGGAAGGCGATGGATGACATCTACAATAGAACGAGGGAGCCCAAGCATGCATTTTCATTTTTGCTCTGCCTGACCGCTAGGGTGCCAGGAAAAACAGACGCTGTACCTTCCTGGAAAATCCATATTTAACCGGTGCCGATTTTATAAGATTCACTCTCACCTAACAGTAAATATTTTGGCTCTTTTTTTAAATCCACTGATTTTTTTTCTCAATGCGATAAATATCTAGTGAAACCTAAAGAAACCTTAAACCCTTTTTTTTGTAAGAAATTCATCACTTCTCCTTTTGTGTTTTTTAACTCCAACAAGAGTTCTTCGAATTTATATAATTCATTAAATATACATTTTTTACACAATGCTTTAAGTACCTTTTTTGGAAAAATATTTTAGTGGATATTGTATTACACAACTCCATTATCCATAAAAAAGTCACCAATTTCCACTGAATAAAAATATAACATTTTCGACTAATTTTTCAAAACATCATGCCCACAGATATATATTTTATATTTAGTAACGATTTATTTACTGAAAATTTTATTATGTGAGTAATGTATTTTTGGTGAAATTTAAACTATTATAAAATTCTATTTAAACACTTGAGAGAATATGGTTTGGAATTTACTCAAAATGTATCAATCTGGATTTTTTAATAGTCAACAGTTTTGCGAACACGGGGCTGCTACTGCGAAATTCCTAATAAAAAACCAGTAAAAGTTTATTGCCCAACCTGGGGATCGAACTCCACGCTCAGCAGTCGCGCTTACGACCGTTCGAACGATTCGTCATGGGCCATGTTTCTTAACCGTTTGTCTGCTACTAATCCCAGATTGTCATGATCTACATAATTATTTATTCACTTCCCTTCCCTAGCGAGTATATACCTACCTACTCATTTAATAAGTGAACGTCGAATACGTTGGCATATACTAATGACGTGTGACCTAAATGCCTGATTTACATTTTATGGCTCAATTTAAATTGGCACCGATGTAGTCGGACTTAATTAAGAAGTAGTAGGACTATTATTGACACTCTATAATTCAAATAACTGGGTTTCCAACAGTCTGCTTACACAATCCCAGCAGGATATTTTTAGAAGTGCTCACTGTTGAACTGTATCATCCCAGCGCTGGGAAAAGGCTTCCTCCATGAACAACAGCTGTCTTGGTCCATAGTTAGTGTGGAGCATTGGTTATTCATTATGATCAAGGCTCGTCCAACCGTCTTCTAAGTAAACTGCCACATAACACTACACACTGACTTATTAGCATTATAACTTTAAAACTTATACGAAAACGTTAATTGTATCAAAGGGACAACTTTATTTTTCATGTTTATTTTTGCAGGTACGATTCATGAGTTCTATGAAGAAAAAAAAACAAATTAAGAAGCTCTCAGTAAACCAGTAGTCAATTAAAAGTTTTATAATAAAATTCTTCCAAACCTTCTAAAAGTTCTTTGAACCAAGTTTTTTTTAGTTTTATACCTTTGTTACTTATAAAAATATTTGAGGAATTAAATAAATTCTAAATAAAAAGCAACGGAACGCAGAATGTCCCGGCCTAATAAAAAACATATACTTTTAATTGTTAAATGTACGTATGACTGCGGAAACCCGAACTCTTTGGGCGTACAACCGGTACCGCTACGCCGCTACGCTACCGGTATTTGTTTACGGGCAATATATACCAGATTGATAACAGGTATAAATTATCTGCTATAAATCAAAGAGTATCCGGCTCGAAGGATGCGGTTGCTTTTATTAATAAATCACTCTCATGGGAATATTTTTACTGTTACGTTTAATGAACCGTGTTTTACGTATGGAGCTTATGATTTTCATAAAATTGGCACAAGGCTGAAATAAATGGAGAAAAAACAAAGAAGTTAGTGGGAGGCGCTTTAGTGGGATGAGAACGACATCGGTATCTTTTTACAGTACTTAGTATAGAAAAAATCGAGAAAAAAGTTCTACGAACGAACGATTTTACGTAGCTAATAAAGATATCTGTGCTTTCAAGCGCAATGTGGCCGGTAAATTATCTGAGCCAAATTTAGAATACTACAATACACAGACACAGGCAAGTGGCGTCGACACAGACCACGCAGATGTAGTGGTACAAGTAGAAAATATAACAACTAACGATTTACTTAAATATAATGATTAAATAGTCTTAGATCAAAACAGCTGGAGGTCATGGGAAAGCCACTATAAGGCAATAAACCAATTTACAGTAACCAGAACCTTAAAATTTCACTGACTTACCTAATACAAAACGCAGTAATGCAATAATATTGAAATGCTAAAACATTTCAATGTTACTGCATTGTTAAATCATGAACTTAACTAATGAAACGACTAAATTATACTCAAAGCAAACAATGTGCTCCGCTTCATAATAAACAAAAACCAGAGCACATAATTTCAAATGACGATCATAAATCAGACAAAACAACTCAGATTCAGAGCTTTCACAAAACAAATACAATTTAGTTGAATAGAACCTCACTGATATACGAGTAACTTCGTGTTTGACTTGGGCCATAGAATAATAAAAAGCTGGTAGAAATGACACTCAGTTACTTGGTAGAGGGCTACAAACATCTTATGGCGCTTGGATGAAGGGGGTTGACATTTTGTAAAGGCTTTGGTCACTCGACGAAAGATTCTTGTTATTTATTTGGAGTTTAAGCAGAATGCCGCTAAAAGAAAAATTAATAATGTCAATGGCTTTATCCAATTATCAGCGAACTACTACGACAATATCATGGTTCGCGGTATTAGATTTTATCGTGCGATTTGAACGTATACAACAGCGCGAATATTCACTATCGGGCAGTAGCCCACACCTGACACAACAACCGTCTGGTCAGAGGATCCTCCCTTTTCAATGGAGGTTTGCGGGACTTTATTCTCTGTTCCGCATACCCTTTATACTGGTGACCCTAGACAAAGAACATCAGCGCAGCCTTCGTGCAACTACTTCAGAGTAACGTCATCATCGCATCCTCATCGTTAGTTCAGCCTGCAGCCAACCAGTACCCACGGCCTCTTTGGGTATCCTGACCACCACCAGAATGCAAGCGGCCGCACATTTCCTAGTCAGCATCATCACCCTCAACCTCATCAATGACCTTGGCAGAGCACACTGCACCTTCGGCCAGTCACATGAAGAGCCATGAAGAACCTCTCCTGGTCAACCACGCACTGCGACTCACTGAAACCAGTAGCAGCACCACTCCTACTCCTTGGGATCAACTCCAACTCACTGGGGCATCAACCTTCCATTGGCCTGGCAAAAATCTCAAAATGTATGGACGACTCGTCCACTATCGACCTCTAGTCACCGGAGTGATGAAGCGGCATCAATGCCGCCACAAGAAAAACCAACGGAGCAAATCTACATCACAACAAAAAGAACCTCAACGCCATCTATCCAACTAGTAGCAAACTACTACGACAAAATCCTTTATCGCGGCACATTGATATATCACGGCATCAAACTTTACCGTGTGATTTGAACATATACATACAAGAACCCGAATATCAACTATAAGGCAATTGCTCAAACCAGAAACAACAACCATCTGGTCAGAGGATCCTCCCTTTTCAATTGTGGTTTGCGGGATATACTCTCTGTTCCGCATACCTCCATTTTATGTCTTTTTTATACGAAACGGGGAGACTCTTGGCCCAAATCTCACCTGATGGAAAGTGATGATTAGGCCGAAGATGGAAGCGAGTTTCACCCGGAATCCTCTTACACAGAGGAACTGGCTATCACACCTCTAACTGCCGGAACACAACAATGCTGTTAACATTGTTGTTATGGCGACAGACTTAGACATGATGGTAGCTTGCCAGGCGGACTTATTACAAGTCCTACCACCAACCAAACCAAGCAAAAAATTTGCCCCCGCTGGGAATCGAACCCGGGACCTCTGGGTCTGAATCAGGTGGTATAACCACTAGACCACGGAGGCGGTTAGTGTCACCTGTTTAGCACCACCCGGGGACCACGTGTAGGGATTCGCTGAAGGGTATTCTCCTAGGGACGCGGGTGACTCGGCCCCCAAAATTGTCTTCTTTTTCCATTCCTATATTTCTATTAATCGTATTAGTAGACACCCCTTTTCTAGCCAAAATCTTTTATCCATGGTTCTCTTGGTATTCTTCTCCTCTTGTCCGTTCTCAAAACGTTTGAAAGGCTATAGTATCACGTGATCATACCATAACAGTCGACCAAATCAAAATACCAATGTAATCATCATTAATTATTATTATTGCCGCAACTTGACGTTTGCAGGTGAGCCGGTCCATCAGTCCAAGAGTGTAGGCATTTATATTTCAAGCCGTGCTTCGCTTCTATACCTTCCGACTGTTTGCTCAACACACTCTCTAGAACAACTGCGACCAAACAAGCAAGACAAACACCACGTTTGTTAATTATAACTGGTGGTACTAAAATATAGAGTTAATCAGTACACAATAAAGTGCTTAAGTAAATGTAGACTCAAATCTACATAGGTAGTGAGAAATTGCTGTATTTTGTTAAAATGAATGCAATAATTGTTCTGTTGGTGCGAAACTTCCTGTACTGAACTAAATTACATGAAAGCTTTTAGTAATACGAGAGCTTCTAGGATTGCTAAAGTTTGCTCCCGAACGCTAATGGCATGATTCAAATTATTAGCATTCAATTTCTTTTACTTACTTATATTTAACAACAATGAATGGCTTGACTAAACTATTACACATCTTATTCTACTTAAAAAATATGTAACAAAATTTCTAGGCGAATTCACTTGCCTTCAAAAACCCGCATGGTACCTCAATCACCGAGTGAGCTATGTAAATCACATGCCTAATCAATCAAAACAAACAAAAAAATTGCAAAACCATAACAGAACTATTACTACACGCAAAACCCAATCAACTAGAACCAGAACACTTAAGGATTAAATACAACATGCAAATATCTACAATTAGGTAGGTGCGTTTGCGCAACGCGTTCGGATGTAATGATCCATCTGGCCACTGTCGACCGCTTAACATTTCGCTTGGCCTTACGAGTTGCGACATTTAGGATAGAGATCACATCTGAATTCATTGTTGGCTAGATACAGAACTAATCACTATGGATTATTGATTAGAAGGTCGTATTGTGGGTTTAGGAAATGAAATATATTAGAAAGTCTTTTATTTCCTTTCTTTTGGTATGATTATAAAGTGTTCTGTATTCCTGCATACCTCCATTTTAAAAAGGCATCAAGTTATGCATATTTGTGGATATTGTAAAATATCCAATGGAATAAAATAAATACAGGTTTACTTAAAAACCGATTCACCATACTATAGTGAGAGAGGTCAATGGATTCTCCTCAAAGCAAAATGACATACCCAGACTCTAATCAGAAAAATGAGCAGCTAAATGTGTAAACAGATCGCTGTGCTAAGTAGGATATAAAAAAATGATAATTTAAGTTGGCTTCAAATTCCTAAGTCACTTCATTCATTATCATTGGCAGCTTAATTTTTCCATGGTTCTTACTGCTAAATAGGCTCCTTATTTTGTGCCATGCTTCCAGTACGAGTCTCATCCAGAACTCCGCCATAACCTTGTAGATAATCCACCTACTATCTATTCTTCAGTCTCAGAAACAATTATGTTAGGGCTCCTGTAATACACTTACAACAAGTTGATTGCATGTTTCTTCTTATTGCTGTGGTTGTCCATTTCATTAACTAGTTATTCCCAATCAAGTACCAAATGTTCTGATATTCAAGTGTCGATCTATAGTTTAGCCTATATTTGTACGTAATTGATGTTACCCGAACATTTACTTTATGATTCATGAACTTTAAACATATACACGTTTATAATTTATTGGTAGAACCATGACCGTTTATTACAAAATAACAATTTATGAGCGATCGACTGTTATCAAGTGGCCGCTTACACGTTTGATAAATAAATTAATAGCGTTCATCAATTCAGACTCATTAAAGTCTACCTATAGCTTTGCTTTCTTATAATCCGTTTCCTATTAATAATATAAATATGAAATGCACTTCAGAAGTTCTTTTGTTTGGATGTTTAGATATTTCGATAATACAGATGATTCTTAGGGTGGTATTTCATCAATCTGAAACTGAATTCGAGTCACCCGCGTCCGTAGGAGAATACCCTTCAGCGAATCCCTACACGTGGTCCCCGGGTGGTGTTAAACAGGTGACACTAACCGCCTCCGTGGTCTAGTGGTTAAACCACCTGATTCAGACCCAGAGGTCCCGGGTTCGATTCTCAGCGGGGGAAATTTTTTTGCTCGGTTTGCTTGGTGGAAGGACTTGTTCTAAGTCCGTCTGGCAAGCTACCACCATCATGTCTAAGTCTGTCGCCATAACAACAATGTTAACAGCATTGTTGTGTTCCGGCAGTTAGAGGTATGATAGCCAGTTCCTCTGTGTAAGAGGATTCCGGGTGAAACTCGCTTCCATCTTCGGCCTAATCATCACTTTCCATCAGGTGAGATTGGGGCCAAGAGTTTCCCCGTTTCGCATAAAAAATAAAAAAAAATGAACCAGGCTTATGAGCTGTCAGTGTCATTATTTTCTATGGAATATTGAAACAGACAACTCTTGAACGCAGCATGGTCGCGTTCAGTTTCATTGGTGAAATTTGCTCTTAGTCATTCACTCCTCAACAGATGAACGAGCTTTTAATTAAACTTGGCACACATAGACACCTAGAAGTAGATTAGGCCACAAGATATTTTATGCGTTAGTTAGTTCATTAGTTAGGTACTTGATTAGTACACCATACTTCAGCTTTCGCGCGAGTTAAATATATATTTAGAAGGAGTAACCGAGTACACACATACTTAGATACACCAAAAATATAGTGATTTACTTGCTTTTAGAAATGGCAACCAAATGAAAATACTTGCTTGTAACATAATAGGTACTGTTTGCAAAGTACAATATATTTTATGCGTTTCTCTAGCAACATAATAACTACCCACAAATAAACACATTTTAGCAGTTACAGCTAAATTATTTACTGACGCCCACTGATGATTGCTATCGCAGACAATCCATATTTAGGATACAAAATATCACTCGTTTCTCCATAACAGTCACGTTAAAAACAGAATTTAATAGATTATTTTGACGTCAATCTGTGTATGAATTGACCTGTAAATAAGTTAACCGGTAAATGAAGTCATTACCGAAAATAAGGCCAGCTAAGGTTACAATTACTGTAAAGAACACAAGTACAGTTTTTTTCAATGACATCGTGAGGAGTCTCCGAAAGCACGGAAATTATTGTCAAAGTTTACGAGCATGAATTCATTAAAATTGTATATACTGTCAGTATGATTTTGTCGATTAAAATTTTCCACATGCTCGTGATAAGCGTTGTCATACTCATATTATAAAGAGTCATCATCTGCCTAGCCTTTTCCCAGCTAAATTGAGGTCGGCTTCCAGTGAAACCTACAAGCTACTCTCTAAGTCCGACGTCCGTAGTTTTGGGCTTAGTTGCGTGCGTATTCTACTCTGTACGTACTATTGCTTAATGTGCTTTCCGAGGCACGGAGGAAATTCGGTATGTAAAAATGGTCACCCATCCACAGACCAACCTTGGCAAGCGTTGCTTAACCTTGAAGTTCGACCCATGCGGCTGTTATTTATTTATTTAACAATTTATGTACACACACAAGTAGATAACAAAAAAAAGGAGACAGAAAAATAGGTACAAAGGTGATGCTTATTTCTAGTGAAATCTCTTCCAGCATACCTGCCAAAGGAGAGCCAAATAAAAGAGATGTAGACGTGTGTAAAAGTAAAAAATAAAAATAAAAAAAACAGTAAACTTTAAATATAACATACAATACATAAATATTACAAAAAAAAATATATATATATATACAATGACGCTAATATATACTAAATAATATTATACTAAATAATATAGATAAATACAAATAAATAAATACATACTTGCAACTATGACGGTACAGAAAGGTAGTTATTATTTAGCCACGAGCTCTTACTATTATGGCTAAGTCTCAATGACCGCTTATTGTTCAAAATATTCAATTAAATCCTGGTGGAATGGAATAGTGCTAATTTTGGTATTTTATTTTTATTTTATTTTATTTCGGGATAAAAAACAGGAGTACAATTAAATGTAATACAAACTGTCTTACTAGCTAAACAAGGTACCTATTATACTACTAGCAACATTATCCACTTATTACTAATATGATGATTTTGATGCTACGTGAGAACAAAAAAAACATGAGAACAAAATACAAGAGTGAATGGAGTAAACGATTAAATTCAGTGGTTGATGAATTGAATGAAGAAATGAATGATTGCTTTCTTATGACGTATCATGATATTAATCTTCGTCCATTTCAATTGTTTGATAATTAAGGTGGTTGATGTACATGTAAATTACACTTTAAATCATTCAAATCGGAACATCCGTTTAAAAGTTACGGCGGGTATAAAAATACTCCAAGTAAGAAAAATGTTGCGTTTTGAGCGAACTGCCCTACGTTTTTAGTCTATTTATGAGTGGGGAACTCTGACACTAGGGTGTGGGATCGTTAGACCTTACCGCCCACACGGTAACCCTTCACACCCGTCTGCCTGAAGCAGAAGGTGAAGGAAGAAGAAGTGGGGAGATGAAGTTCGTGGAGTAACAAACAACACCCAGCGAACGAAGTCGCGGGCGAAGTGCTAGTCCTAATTAACTTGTGTTTGGGGAGCATATGTACCTACTTCTTGTAGAGGAGCTCGTGGCTAGATAATAACAGCCGCACAGGTCGATGTTCAAGGTTAAGCAACGCTTGCCGAGGTTGGTCTGTGGATGGGTGACCATCTTAACATACCGAGTTCCCTCCGTGCCTCGGAAAGCACGTTAAGCTGTTGGTCCCGGCTGTCATTTGTAGATCTTTGGCAGTCGTTACGGATAGTCAGAAGCCAGAAAATCTGACATCAGTCTATTGCCAAGGAGTACGGTGTTACCCAGTTTAATGGGTTGTGGAGGTCTGGTAGGCAGCCGCTCCACGTAAAATACTGGTATTCAGCTGAATCCGGTTTGACTGGAATCCGACCCCAATATAGTTGGGAACTACTTGTACTTACTTCTTGTATGTACTTCTTCCAAATGCACAGCATGCTTCTTGTATGTGCTGCTTCCCTTGTTTTGCCATTCCTTATCATCATTTGCCTAGCCTTATCCCAACTATATTGGGGTCGGCTTTCAGTCAAACCTGATTCAGCTGAATACCGGTATTTCACGTGGAGCTGCTGCCTACCAGAATTCCACAACCCATTAACAGGGTAACACGGTACTTCTTGGCAACGGGGTCAGATTTACTGGCTTCTGACATTCCGTAACGACTGCCAAAGATCTATAAATGACAACCGGGCCCAACGGCTTAACGTGCTTTCCGAGGCACGGAGGAAACTCAATATATTAAGATGGTCACCCATCCACAGACCAACTTTGGCAAGCGTTGCTTAACCTTGAAGATCGACCCGTGTGGCTTTTATTATTTTGCCATCCCTTATGAACGAGAACTTTTTTATATCATCAGATTAATAATTTTGCCCCGTTCAAACCAAAATGTCATCATTTCGCAATAGACTGCCTGAATATCTCACCTTGGCACAGAATTCGTACAATGGTTAATTAAGAGTGCAAACCACACAAGTACCTACATTGTTATTATAATAATATGCACCTACTTTATGCTCTTTTATCTGCGAGACGCTTTAGGCAACTATTATTGTAGTTTCTTTATCTGCAAATCTATCACGACCAATACAAATCCTACTATCTGTTAGAGTATAAAAATGTTGAGAATTGGCTTACTCGTGTTCCGAGTCTAGATCCGTGACGAAACTTTAGGTTTTATTGTGTAAAACCTCTTTCTTGTACATTGAGTCATAGTCGAAAGGTTAATGTTAAGTACGAGTCTGTTGGAATATGACGTAATTTTAACATAACGTTTTTCGAGAATAAAAAAGTAGACGGGCATGCGATAGTTCTGATTTGGAATATTAAGAAAAGAAGTATTAGGTAGCATATATTCATTTATATTTTAATATTGAAAAGCAATACTACATTTATAAAATATTGCTATCCTCTAAAAGTGTTTCCTCTTTTAGGTATCAAAATTATAACACCAAATTGCTTCATCTATAACAGCTCCACTACAGAGTAACAAAATACCAGCCTAGATCAATGACCCGTACAAAAAAAACAACAGAACAAAGCTAAAGATGTATCAAGAACCTTGAACTAATGAACCCACAGTGAAGTGCGCTCCAGACTCGTCTGCTTAGCCTTACATAGACTATATAATAACTAAATGTAGATGAGGCATATTAAGTATTCAAATATTTTCTGTGATTTGCCTTATTAAATATTGGCGTGCTTAGGATGTCCTCCTATAATACATGGAGTATAATAATTACAAAGGAGATGTTTCAAAATGTGTGGAGCCTGGGCCAGATTCTTGTACATTACACTAAAAAATCGGGAATTACATACATTTAAAACAGTTCTCAACTGTCAAATTTCTTTAAAATAGCTTTGTTTGCTGGTAAAGCACAGTAAATTACACTTGAAATTGGAACAAAACAAAAACCCGTAATGGCGGTAAGATGTCATTTTGATTGAGTAATGACGTTTGAAATTTATTTCTGACATGATTACATTTTATCGAGAACGAGACAAAAGTGACTGGAGTGACATTTTTGTGACAGCTGACAATTATCTTTCTTTCTTTTTTTCTCTATTTTCCAGAATTCTACGGATTTTGCTCTCTTTTTTGAGGTAGTGTACATAGGCCCTTTATGAAACATCTCTTTTGAAGGCAAAAGGTGGCCTTTCAAAATGATTGTTGATGGTGGGCTATGATTAAGTATAGATCTAATAATTTTTCCTTCTGACTTGTTGAAAGTTTGACTTAGAATAATAACGCATAGAAACCTAGTACGAGTGCAAAAAGTGAGGCAACTAAAACTTAGCCTAATCCGTCAAACTTAGCCGTCAGGCCGTCAGTACTCAAGGTCACGTTCCGTCGAACACAGCTCGCGAGTAAATAATTGAAAATGACAGTTTGTTGCGTGAAAGGATGTTATAGCACATCAGGAAAACAAAAAAAATGTGATAAAATAACATTTCACAAATAAGTACTCACATTCTATGCACTATTTTTACGTAAATCGATAAATAAAACAAAATTCTAATAACCTAACTTGTCATAACACAGTGTTGCTATTTGTGAGGAAAAAATACCCACATTGCTTTCATTCCTGTTTTTCATTTTTGTAATTACTTACTGTTAATTCATATCAAACACGATGTTTTAACATTGTTTATAATTATAACCCATCAAGCATTCTAAACGCATTGAACAATATCTCATTCTTTATGCGATTTATTTCCTTTTATTTTGAAATAAATTGAATTATACCTTCCGAAAAAATATGTCATATTACATGAAAAATCATGTTTACCTTTTCCAGTTCCCAACAACATAAAATACTTGCCTTGATAGCAAAATAGTAATGCGTCTTCCCATATTTTGTGGGTAACGGCTTAGTAATGGTATCACTGAAAGCTATATCTGTGTGCGTTAGAGGAACGTAGACACATTCGGCTCACGCACACAAAGAACATGAAGTGGACACACGATTTTGCTCGGGTTTTGTTCTAGACGCGGCTTCTATGCGTTATTATTCTAAGAAGTTTGATTTATAAATAAGTCAAAAATCTAGATTTTGATCAAAATAACCTCAGAAAACACAAAAATAATTCAAAATCATAAGAATTGTCTACTCAAACCCTTAGAAAATACCTACTGCATAATTAGTTAATGGCAACATGTCCACATCTTTATGCATATAATACGAGTAAGCACTTAATCTAAAATCACAGGTTACTAAATTGAAAATTATAAATTAGTTAATAGTCTAATTTACATTTTAATCGAACTTCTTTTCTTACTAGTTAGTCTAGCATCTGAGATACAAGGATAGCTGATTCATGAATATGCAAATGCTGGTATCAATCGTGGTGTTAAATAAAACGACAAAGTTGGCGAGTGGTTCTGAAAGTCATATCACACAAACCAGTTCGATTTCCGACCCATAGAACTGTATGCTCTGTTGCAAATACCTAGGGTAAGACAAATCTTTTGAACTTAATCTTACGAAAATATTCAGAGCTTAGTGTTGATAGGTGGTTTGGCAGTAGACCTGTTAAATTTAGCTAGCATCCTGATAGTATGACGACAATACTTCTTTATAAGTCCAAATATCCTAACACAACCCATTTTTTTTTATACAAAACGGGGAGACTCTTGGCCCAAATCTCACCTGATGGAAAGTGATGATTAGGCCGAAGATGGAAGCGAGTTTCACCCGGAATCCTCTTACACAGAGGAACTGGCTATCATACCTCTAACTGCCGGAACACAACAATGCTATTAACATTGTTGTTATGGCGACAGACTTAGACATGATGGTGGTAGCTTGCCAGGCGGACTTAGATCAAGTCCTACCACCAACCAAACCGAGCAAAAAATTTGTCCCCGATGGGAATCGAACCCGGGACCTCTGGGTCTGAATCAGGTGGTATAACGACTAGACCACGGAGGCGGTTAGTGTCACCTGTTTAGCACCACCCGGGGACCACGTGTAGGGATTCGCTGAAGGGTATTCTCCTAGGGACGCGGGTGACTCGGCCCCCAATCCATCCAATTTTCCTTGTCCTTCTTCTCCCTCTTCATTCTTATTAATTGTAGTATTTAAGTAAGTCTTTCTTTTAGTCACAATCAAACTCAAGAGAATAGTTTTAATACATACCACATCTACGTTTTCCAATAGCGATGTCTCTAGTATTATTTTGATGTAAATGGAATGAAGACGAGTAGGTAGTGAACAAGGTCAAGTCTAGTTACGTCACTTACTATATAATCTACTACGACGGTTCAACCTACGAGATCGACTCGTGCGCATCTCGGTGCATCGTTACGTCATCAGGTTGATGAACTTTGTAGTAAAGGTTGTACATATGTACATAACGTGAATGAATGAATGAATGATTTTGGAATGTTATTGTCGTAAGATTATAATAATACTGCTTTATGAAATTGGATCGCTCTCTGTGGATAACCGCAAAACGATCACGCTTTGAATATAAGTTCAGAACACAAAATAATTTAGATATAGTTCATTTAATAGGGAAAATTATCATAATTATGATCATTGACAGCTCTAAACTAAACATTCCAAATGACAAATCAGTTTTTGTGATTGTTAATGGTAAAATTCTCAGTCAGTTTAATAACAGTCGCGACACCAAGAAATCATAAAACTACAAGATAAGACACGATCCTTCTAGAAAATCCACTCTCAAATACAAAGTAAGCGACCAAGCCCTAACACTTTAATATGTACACTTACCACACGTTGCCCAACACCGTCTGACAGGTTTGCATGACCTTTCACCGCTAACGTCCAGTCAGCGCTCTAGATTCTCTACTAGATAAACTATAGAAGGCTTCACAAAGTTATAGACATGGCCTTGAGATGAAATCTATCTTCTATCTATATACTTATAATAAATCTGTAGAGAGGTCAATTCTGTACATGAAATATATTTCCAAAATAACTATCAGGGGGTGATAAGGGATCGATACTGATGCCAAAAATGCAATCAGTAAATTTATTGTCTGTCTGTCTGTCTGTCTGTCTGTCTGTCTTTCTGTATAACCGTTATAGAAACAAAAACTACTCGACGGATTTTAACGAAACTTGGTACAATTATTCTTCATACTCCTGAGCTGGTTATAGTATACTTTTCATCACGCTACAATCAATAGAAAAACTGAAAAAAATAATAAATGAAAATGTGAAAGTTTGGTTGTTTGTTACTCAATCACGCCAGAACGGCTTAACGGATCTTAATGAAATTTAGAACAAAGATAGATTATAGTCTGGAATAGCACATCAGCTACTTTTAATCCCGAGAACATGTTCCGTAGGGATCACGCGGGCGAAGCCGCTGGCAGAAGCTAGTCTATACTAATATTATAAAGCAGTAGAGTTTGTTTGTTTGTTTGGTTGAACGCGCTAATCTCAGGAACTACTGGTCCGATTTGAAAAATTCTTTCTATAGGCTATAATATCATCACGCTAAGACAAATAGGAGCGGAGCAGTAATGGAAAACGTGACGCAGACGAAGTTGCGCGGGACAGCTAGTTACCTTATAAAAGGGTAAAGAGTCGAGTCTGTCTATATATAATTGTTTGCTATTTCTCGAAACTACGTAGGTACTATTATCACGCAGTGGATGTTTAGAGTATGAATGTGTATAGTTATATGAGAATGAACCAAAGAAACGATTGATAGCCATTTTGTGAATTATCTTCGCCTATGCGTACTGGTAGGGGCATCTCTGTAGCATTGCAAGCCACGTACACTGTCTTCGCCATATTTAGTTTCAGACCGCCGTTTTCTAGCATCTTCTTCCACACATTTGCACGTCGCACGAGACTCCCTCAGTCTGCATCTGCCAGTGTGTTATCCTCAGCATACATAAGCAGCCACGGGGGTTGCCCATGTGCGTTTCTAATGCTGTTTGATACTTTGTCTTATATCGCACTGAACAGGAAGGCATTATAACATGCTGTGTGAAATCATGCAAAGTAAACTAAAATGCGTTGTATGCCGTGCGTTCGGTGCGAGCCAATGCACGTGCATCTTAATTAGTCTGTAAGTCTGACACTATCTTCCGCTACGCCAGAGCAGAAGGAGTTATTTTATGATTTTTAATCCAAAAAGGGGGTAGCTACTGAAAAGATTGCTGCTAATAGAGAAGTACGGAAGAAGGAGACAAGAGTTGATGCATAAAAGCCAAAGAGTGGAGTTGAAATATCACGCAGTGAGAGTTATGAAGACAGCCCAGTGCCAGCCAGACACGAAGGTGTGAAGAGGTTCTTCAAGGCGCTTCGTGTGACTGGCCGAAGGTGCAGTGTGCTTGCCATGGTCGCGGATGAGATTAAGGGTGATGTTAGAGACTGAGGACGCTGACTAAGAACGCGCGGCCGCTGCATGCTGGTGATCAGCATACCGGTAAAAGCCGAAGGTTGCTCGCTGCTCGAAAGTTTGAGGTCACGATGAGAAGAAGTGATGATTTTATCATCATTTGCTGGTGTTATTGTCTCCTGTTGCTGCGGTCAGGTATGTCCCCTAAACGTTGTGCCTTATCCAGCTTTACTCTTTTATTCCATACCATTTTTATACATTATTTCAATGTTGGAACGAATAGAAAATGACTACGATTATACAAGGTCACAAAAATACACACTTACACGGTGAAAATAATTTTATAACACAAATTTTAATAAACAACAACTTTAAGCTGCTAAGGGCTGATTTTTCAAAAGGCCAGTAACTTTTACCCCAGGAATAAAAATGGGCGATTGACCGTTTATGTATGGAAAGTATGTCAATATGACATATTTATACTTCCATTAAAAGTTATCAATCTGACAACTCGGATTTACGAAAAAGTGACATAGAAGCTACCTTGACAAGGCCCACGGACCATCCAAATTGATGTGAATCGATGGTAATGCAAATACTTTTAAAAGGCAAAAGAAGAGATTGCGATAGAGGGCAGCTCGGAATAAATAACGTGAGTGCCTAAACTAATTTTCGGATTATATAACATAAAAGTATAACAAAATCAAAATATGTTAATTTATTAGCTATATTATATAATTTTCTATGTATAAAAGCAGTTTTCATAAATAATATCTAATACATTACGTCATGAAAATGAAAATGGCAAAAAGACAGATCGAACTCTGCATTTTTTTTTTTCGGGAATATGTGAAGAAACATGGTGAATTTGTGTAGATCATAAAGTCAAGAAACATAAACAGAAATATCAAATACCTTTTACAAGTACTTTACGAGAAAAAAGAATTCTCAAATAGGCCTTATTTTTTGTTTATCGCCTTAAAACCGGCCAAGTGCAAGTCGTACACGTACTATAAACCTAATTTTTATTATTTGTTGTCTAATTATAATTTCATCTGTTTACCTATGACGGTTCTTGAATACAGTCTGCTAACAGACAGATAGACGGATTGACATGGGATGCTTAGTAATAGGGTTCCGTTCCCTTTGGATAGAAAACTTTAAAAAAAAACAACGGGTTGCACTCCGGGCGTGCCGGCAGAAGTGAAAACTTGAACATTAACGTTGGGCATTTTTTAATCATCCGTCTTACGAATTTTAGATCAGGTCACGTGTTCTGACGCGAATTTATCATTTTATACCCATCCGAAGAAAAGTGCTCAACGCCGTTAAAGAAGTTTTCACTTCAAAAACAGAGGCTTAGAGTAGTGGACGTAAAAAATACGACCGATTTCCAAAAAACAAAACAACACAATTTTTGGTTTTGTTCTTCGGTTTTTGACACCGACTTCCGAAATTAAAGTTGTTTCATAGTGTTTGGTTTTTGCATTTTTTTTGTAAAGAAATTTTTTATTATTCACTTTTTAGTGGTACTAGCGTACCCATTCACAGCGTGATGTTATGTAATGAATAAACAACAAACAGACATGCGATTTCAGTAATCCCGGTCCATTTGCTATCATTCATTGAGGAATTTCGTTGCCTATCTCCGAAGTTCTTCATGAGATCTTCACGAAATTGATATGAGACCACTCTGAAAAAGTACTCTTCCAAAAACTACCCAAATCCCTTCAAGTGTGTCTATAAAATTTGGAAAGTGCCATCTATTTCTCCAGGATTCCATCATCATATCTTGCCTTTATGATCGTGGGATCACCTGGGAAGTGTACCCTGTCAAGCAAAAAACAAATCGGTCCAGCCATCTTCGATTAATCGGGGAACATACTTTAAAAAAACGTTCCGACGAATAGAGAACCTCTTCCTTTTTCAAGTCGGTTAAAAAGGTGAGGCTGTTAAAAAAGCCAAGTAGTTTTTCATTTTATGCTTGTTAAATCTCATGCCACATCTAAGTGGTCACTAGGCTTCTATGCAATAAAATGATGTATGTTTGCGAAACATAAATCGGTAGACGCTCGAGAACTCTCGAAGTGTCACAAAAAGTATCGATATCTTGATAATTAATCGTCTCGTTATGATAGAGCGATATAAATGCCGACGCCGGTTTTTAATTTAGTTATTTTAACTGCATAAATATGTCCATTTCTAGGAATGGTATTGCTTAAGTAGCGAATCGATTTGATTCCAATACGGGAAAACACCCGCGTCCGTAGGAGAATACCCTTCAGTGAATCCCTACACGTGGTCCCGGGGACCACGTGTAGGGATTCACTGAAGTGTGGTGCTAAACAGGTGACACTAACCGCCTCTGTGGTCTAGTGGTTATACCACCTGATTCAGACCCAGAGGTCCCGGGTTCGATTCCCAGCGGGGGCAAGTTTTTTGCTCGGTTTGGTTGGTGGTAGGACTTGTTCTAAGTCCGCCTGGCAAGCTACCACCATCATGTCTAAGTCTGTCGCCATAACAACAATGTTAACAGAATTGTTGTGTTCCGGCAGTTAGAGGTATGATAGCCAGTTCCTCTGTGTAAGAGGATTCCGGGTGAAACTCGCTTCCATCTTCGGCCTAATCATCACTTTCCATCAGGTGAGATTTGGGCCAAGAGTTTCCCCGTTTTGTATAAAAAAATAAATAATAAAAAAAAACCTTTTAAAGAAAATTAACTGTTTAAATACTGAACATCTGGAAAAGGCTTTTTTTCAAAGAACTGTTACAAAAATAGATGTTGATCCAATAAAATATAAATACATTTTGAAGGTTATTTTCTTATAAAATCGTGTAGAGATAATGAAAGTTACCTCTTACAGATTACCCTAAAAGCTATTATTTGGAAATGGTCGATTTTATCAACCGAGAATTCAAATATTTTGACACGAAATATCTTATCTAAAGTTGCCAAAAATCACAGAGATCCTTTCGGTTAGCACTTAGGTACCGACTATTGTTAAAACGTCTTTGTCTTTGAGACAAGCAAATCCTGGACCAAAATTCCGACTGTCCAGACTTTATAAATTGCTTTAGGTACCCATTTGAGGTTCATTTATCAATACTATATTATTATAATATTTACCTCTTTGTAGTATTAGTATAGACATAGTAAATTATATTTTGAAGTATAGATCATATTATTATATAATAATTTAATAAACATATATATTTTATATTATAGTAATAGCATAGATAATGTGTGTGTGTGTGTGTCTTTAACTAACGTCTCTGCACACCTGCTAAGTCCAAACATAGGTACCTACTACATGAAATCATGGAGAGTCATATCTCACGACACGATTTGGTCCACTTAGATAATTAATACGCTATTTGAAATGCCTTTAACTGATTCTGACCGTTTCGAAATGAGTTCTTACTCCTATGCCTAAACCGCCTAGTCATACGTAAAATTCGAATGTGCAGTACTATTCCATAGCGAATGTTGATACAGCAGAAACATTGATTAGATATTTCGATTGCAAAAACCTTTCATTGTAAGGATGGAAAATTATTTTAAAGAATAAATAAATAAATGACTGAAAACCGTAGGTACTGTTATAATGATATCCACATCCCCTATTGCTTTTATTTAAAAATAAAATATCTGGCAAACTTCTGCCAATCGTGACTGGACAATTATACCGCGTGTATCTGACATCGACGCACAAACGATTTCCATAGCTCCAGGGCACGATTCTGGACACCCCAGGGTTGGAATATTACGTAGGCTTTTTCCTAATATTTTCATTTTTTTCAAGAGTTTTTTTTACTTTAGACTGCTCATAATCGTTATTCTGGCCTAACCTAATGAGATTTTAAATTAAAAAAATAATTAATTAACTACTTTCACTAAAAAGAGCAATCTAAATAAAAACACAAATAGGTATCAGCTCAGCTATTACCTATTTGTGTTACTCTCAAAAAAAAATTTGAAAAGAGCCGACGAAAAATTCCAACTCTGGGGTGTCCAGAATCATGCCCTGGACCCTTGGAAATCGTTTGTGCGTTCATGTCAGATACACGCGGTATAGGAAAAGAAGAGAAGTGTCAAATCTATGAGCAGATTTACTGTCACAGTAATATTACCAATGCCACAGCAGTGACGCTTCGAACGCGCGATAATGCACTTTGCGTCGAACTCATGGCCGATGAGGTCAAAAGGTTCTGAAGTATCTAGCGTTGGAAGCCCCCCCCCCCCCACAAGGTAGACATATGACCCTATGAAGCTCGCAGAAATTTATTGGATGCGGGAATCACACGACTAATCGATGTGGCAAAGGTAGTTCGGCTGAAATGATTATGATGAATTATGCTTATATTACAAAAGAATAAGAAGATACCAAGCAAATGAAGGCTAATGTAAATCTCTAGGTGCGCCTTTTTATGCACTGCAAAGGGTAAAATCTAAATTCTCATATTTGGTAGGCAAATTGTAGCATTTCTATACCCAGACAAATTGTATCTTGATGCTGTTTTAATCTTTTGGTATTTCACAGCGTGGTATACCTTGTACTTAGTTAATTTCAAAATCATATCCACATTTTAAGCTTATTCAAACAGTTAACTGCAGGAGAATAGTCAAAGTAATTTCATTTTATTTGGGTCTGTATCTTCTTTCATTCTTCTTTATTATCTCAGTAATTACTCTGATTATTGATGATATACTGATTATTATTAAAGAAATAACCATCTTTCATACAGGCCGTCCGAAACTTTGGTATTTTCCTACATAAGAGTAGGTAGGAAAAGACCATCCACATTTTATACTTAAAATTGTCCAAATTACATTTTAGTCTCTTATCATGATAGTTTACATTAGAAAATATTTAGAGCACCATACGGTTAATTTCCTTCTATACGATACGTCGTAACTAATTTCAAATTAATTGTACACTGATTGGCCCAATTAAATTCATAATGTCGTATACCTAAAAAAAATATGGTAACATCCTACTCAAGTAATGGCACAGTTAACAAAAAAGCTTGATATACAAGGCAATGCAGTAGAACTAATGCTGAAGAGTTTTTCCAAAGCTTTGACATGAAAGGCTGAACAAACAAAAATAAATATTTTATAGCCTGCATTGGTGAGTACTAACCTATTTGGTTATCTGTGCCGTACTATTCCTACATATACAATTTGCGCATATAATTATCTAAAAGAGTACACCACGCAACAACTTAAAACAAAAATGGACTTCGTTCATTCAATTATTTCGCACGTTTTTGAAAGTGTAAAATTCCTCCTTTTGTAATATTTCGAGGTTTAGATATGAGGAGGCGTTAAGAGCTCACTATTTTTAAGTTAAAAAAAATGTTTATTGAGGTTGAACCAGCCAAATACCTACTTACTTTTACAACGCCATAAGAGAATATTATACAGCTTTTTAAATAGTTACCAAGATGTGAATTCTAAATTTGGACTTACGCAAAACCAGTGTCCGAGCATGTAGGCTGTGTTGTGACTAAGCAGTCATGAATTTCACGTCTACATCTTTTCGTTCGCTAGTGCCAATAAGTAAAAGCGTGTATCGATTACAATTTTAATCACAAAAATGCCAGCCGAAACCAGTACCTACCTTAGCTTCCGAAGCACGAAGGAGTCTGGTATATCATAGATGGTTATCCAACCACGAGCAGAACCTCAGAAAACATTGCTTAACTTCGTAGCCCGACTCGTGTCACCGTTATGATTTTGACACGAGCTCAGTAAGTATAAAACATTAACTCAATCATACGAGCTAAGATGCTCGTTTTCCCAGGTTTGTTCTTAACCTCGAATTTGCCACTTCTATTTTTATAACACCTGTTAAGATGACCTAATAGAATTTTGTCAGTTAGTACTAATCAGCTAAACTGTGATTTATATTTGTCTAGATCGTCGGAAACCTCGACTACTAATCAATAATTTATGCTAATAGTGGGCTAATAGGTACAAGCAGTTGGTTTCACGGCCTGCTTATAATGCATCAACTTGTCATAGGCTTTATAAATCATTTGGTCAATGTTTTTGAGTTGTGATATAAAGTGATTATAATTATAAAGCTATTACATGAATAATTGCTGTGTTAAAAATTGCAGCAACTGCTTTTATTATTTGTGTGGTCTTGGAAGGTATTACTCTAGGATTAAAAATAAACAAGCATGAACATGATGTATTGTTTTAAACTTTCATGGTCACTAACATTAGAATAGTTCATATCGGGATTTTATTTGCGAGTTTCCGATATTTCGGCACTGTTGCAAGCGCCATGATCATGGAGTAACTGAAGATCTTGCGGGTGGGATTTTATTGGGAGACATATCGGTCTACCCTCTTTCGTAGTCTTTTATTACGACCATCTCCGGTACCACTCACTGTCCACAAACTCACTTTTTTCCCTCGACACACAACACTAACCGTATCTGACCGCGAAGTAACACTTTGTTGAAATCTCCGGTTTTTACACATTCGAATCACTGGATTCTAGACATTTGATTTGCTTTTGAAATCCGTATATCTAGATTATCTCTTCATCTTTAAAAAAGGTTATGTATAGTATTAGTAAAAATAGTTAATATTACCTAGTAAAAATTGTTAGTAGTAGTCGGTGCAGGCTATACCTATTGGCAAATACTAGTTAAGATATGATATCGATACTGGGGTATCGCTATTGAGGGTATCCATGCTCATAAACATCCTCACTGAAATCATGCTCTTAACTCTCATAACCCCTGTATGACCTGCTGCCAACATCAGCCTTTGAATAAGTTCTACTCTTAAAACATTTCAGAGCTTTCAAGACAGTCTGCTTCTCACATCTCAAGAATTAAATGTTTCAACCAAGTCTGATGAGTCACAGACTTAATTGCGGTAATTTTTCTTGCTAATTGTTAAGACATTTTGTAATCCCTCGGCAACGGAACTGGGTATTCATACGATCAAAGGACGAACTGTTTTAATTTAATGTAACAACGTTTTACGCAATGTTTCTTTTTATAGCGCTCGACTGATTTATAATGAGAATTGCGACTAATAAATTACTGCTGTTATTTTGCACGCGTTTTATTATTAATTAACATCTCTAACATTATTTTTTTTTTATAAAATTGCTAACTGATGCCCACTTGGCTTGATGGCTTGGCGGCGCGGGTGTCGGTTATCGCGACCAAAACTAATCATGAAATTGCCTGCAACCCATGGAAACTTATTCCAGGGATAAAAGTAACCTATGTTTTATTCCAGGTTATAATCTATCCCTTACCAAATTTCTGCCAGATCCGCTCATCCGTTTGTGTGTAAATAGCTTTCCAATTACCCTTTAATAATTGCCTATTTTTTTTAACTATTACAATGGAACTAGTATGTTATCCTTAATAAATAGACATATTATGCTTTTCTGACTTTTCTGTAGGCCTACATAAGATACACTATTCCAAGACACATCATTTTGTTATTTCTCAAAGGATTTAGACAGCGTTTTCGTTGAAGTCCCAGATGGCTTATTTTTTTATCACTCTATTTTAGCCAATGGATATAAAAATTTGACAAATTACATACTTAAACCTTCCTCGAGAACCACTCTATTCATTGGTGAAAACAACATGAAAATCGGTGCAGCAGTTTTTGAGTTTATCACGAACAGACAGACAGAAGCGGCGTAGGACTTTGTTTTATAATATGTAGTGATAGCGATTGAAATAAATAGTAAACATATTTTTGGTAAACGTGCACTGCTGGCCAAAGGCTTATAGCAATGGTATATTTTTATAACACTCCCTATCTCTTTTCCTTTTAGGACAACCAGCATTTTATGGTATTTCAGCCTTGGTCTTGACGCCCGTTTTCAGTAGTGATAAATCATAAACACTGACTGTTTTGATCCAAAATCATTGAAATTTTGTAGCAGGTGTTGTATTTTCTACAAAAATTGGAAAACAATACTTATAAAACGCAAAAACACGCCCCAATTTTCATTTTCAGTAAAAAATCCAAATTCATGAAACACACCCGAAATATTTACGTAGGTAGTTATTATACCTAAAAATACCCATTCCCTACAATGTCTTCCTAGCCATTATGAGCATGAACAATCTCCAATTTTGCGGGTCCTCGTACATGAATGAAGTGCCTCGCTTTTAATGCAAATTACTCAGTTGCCTTATCGTGATCACTTTGTTTTGCTTTGATACGTAGAGGTTGTTTTTCGGAATTTATGTTTATTTATGTCAGTAAATGTCCTTCTACAGGTACTCTGTACTATTTTATATATGTGCCGTATCAAGATCTTTATAGAAATGAGCCCCAGTTAAGTTATTTTTCCATAGGCCCTAAATAAATTTATATGCAGTTGAAGAAGTTACCGTGACGCACTTATGGGAGATTTTTTCAACTAGCATAGCTGTTTTTCTTTAACTTGTAGGTTGTAAAAATGAAGCCAGAGTAAAATGGAAAAAGTAACTAGAATTCACTTTAGGGATAAAGTAACGGTGCCACTTTAAAACTAACTCCAATATTAATATACATCCAATAATGCTACAATATTATTTCTCATTTTATTTTAGGGCAAAATTTTAGACTCCTAATTACAAACTGATGAAAAGAAAACGTTTGCCTGAAATCAAGACTGCTGAAACCGATTAATTGTTGCAAAACTTTTAGTTGGCGAATTATTTACTTTATTAGAAAAGTTTTAACGACTAGAAAATTGATATAAAGTAGTTGAGTTTGTGATTGACCTGGCATTTAGAATAATTAAGCTTCGGGCCTTTTTGTCAGCTCCAGAATCAGAATTGCCATTCCAAGTGGCAATGCTGCCAGCCCTTTGGGCAGTTTTACCATAATTACCGGCGGGGATGAAGTTCGTTCCTTGAGAGAGGCCAAATTTGACCTTAAGCTTTGTCTCCCAGTGGGGTGACGACAATCTGATCTCTTTTAACTCCACCAAAACACAGGCGTGTCTCTTTACCGCAAAAAAGGAGATGTTTCAACCAAACTCCTACTTTTCGGGGTGCACGAGGCATGGAGTTGTCATCTAGTCTCAACTTCGGCGCCACCATTGAGTGCAAAGCCCAAACTGCCAAAAAACTGGGCATCCTAAATAGGGTGAAGCGATACTTCAAGCCTGAGCAGCTTTTAACTCTTTATAAAGCACAAGTCCGATCCTGCATGGAGTATTGCAGCCACCTTTGGGATGGCTCAGGTAAGTATCAGCTTGCCGCGCTTGACTCGGTGGAACGCAGAGCTAAGAAGCTCATTGGCGACGTAAAACTGGTGGATGCTAAGCTACACAGCTTGGCTCATCGCCGCAAGGTTGCCTGCTTGTCGGTCGTCTACAGATTGTACTTCGGAGAGTGTGCCCAGAAACTTCACGATCTCATCGCAACAGCCCCCTTCTACGATCAGAAATCCAGACGCACTGCAACTTGCCATCCCTACCTTGTTGCTATTCCACCAACTCGCACCAAGCGCTTCCAAGCGTCTTTCATAATGCGCACAGCAAAGGAGCGGATCTCTTTGCCTGCGTCTGTGTTTCCGAATGCTTACAACCCTAATCTTTTCAAAGTTAGAGTGAACAGGCTACTTCTGGGTAAGCTCGCTCCATCGTAGACTTTGTCTCTGTCATCTCTGACCAAGACTAGAGTCAAGAGCAACCATATTAAGTAAAAAAAAAAAAACTTGCGTGAAATTTTGATGCCTAAAAATGCTCCTCATCCTTCATCCCTCACATCGATCATTCGCCTGCAATGTAACGATACAGAGTCGAGCATAATGGCAGTGAGGGAGGAAAGCCGAGCATTACAGTGCACTCAAAATTGAATCTTATGTTACATTACAGGCGATTACTCGTCAGTCAGGGAGGCAGTATTGTAATGTAATTAATTTATTTAAACTTCATGTAATACCGTGTTACCCAGTCATTGGGTTGTGGAGGTCTGGTAGGCCGCCGTTTCACGTAAAATACCGGTATTTAGCTGAATCTAATTTGACTGGAAGCCGACCCCAATGAAGTTGGGAAAAGGCTAGGCAGATGATGAAACTTCATGTAAAATAATGGTACATAGGCAAACTTAATGCATTACAAGTGAACGCTTCAGGCGAGCTAGCACATTTACGTCACTTTCTGTCGCTTCCTTTAAGAGCTTGGAAAAAATAAAATAACTGGCGTTTTACAGTTTCTACTAGAGTTATTTATTTACTTTCAGCCTGTTCTGTCCCACTGCAAGGCATACGACCCTCGACGGTCCTTTCGTGAGGACTAAACTTGTCGACACACGGGAAGCCTGGTTTCCGCGTTGTCGTTAGACATTTTTGCGTATCTTTTTCTTTTCTTCGTCGTAACACGCTTGGCAGAGTGGTCGTCACATCAGGGTTGGTTACAAGCTTCTCAATCCATTGATCTACGAGATCATCGCAGAGTATCCCGGTCCCGTTTTAGTTAACTGCTTCTTGATGATTAAGTAACGAGAGGCATCAGGAACAAGTAGGAGGCGTAGTATTGTCGTAGACAAAAAAAAACTCTATTTAAATATGATAGACATAGTCAGTAGGCAATAAGAATTTTACCTGTCAAACTTCAACCCACCAGATGCCGTTTAAATCCTGTAAGTCAAAGCAAGCCTTAGACATAAAACTGTTGATCACACAAGCAAGGGGTGTGGCAACCACGTCATGCCAAGTTTTGATTTATCTCCATCAAGGCCGTAAATATATCACATCATGTAGTATCGTAACATCAACACGACATGCTATTAATATTGCCCATATGAGAGATTATTTTTCTTGAATTTGGAACAAGGTGACGACTCGTTAGCTCTTGAAGTGGATACAACCTTATCGCAGTGTTATGTGACTTCTTTCGTAGTCTTGGTGATAACGACTGGCTTCTTTTAAATAGATGAAATTGATTACAAAAGATCTATTGGGCTTGTTACTAACGAAACAAGGACATAAATGTTTAGAAAACCTGATATTTTTTTCTATGAAACCAAACAAAACAAAGATAAGTAAAAGAAAGATATAGAAAAAAAATCCGGCCAAGAGCGAGTCGGACTCGCGTACCAAGGGTTCCGTAGCATCATATAAAACGTGAAATGTTTACAAATTTCATCGGTGAGGCCTATATTCGTCAGAGAATTTTAACACAGCGGTTTGGAATGGGACTTATATAATTTTGTTACTGATTTCTGAAAGAGTGTGCTATTTATAGACATCGTTTTATTTTTCCTGTTATTTTTACATAAACTTGCATCACATAGAAAAAAATCAGATTTTTCACAATGCAATCTTCAGAGATATGGGGGGAGGAGTTAATTTTTGTATATTTTTCATCAAAAGTCGAAAACCATGCGGCCTAAAAAGTTTTTTTTGAGAATGTGCAAATAGTGCTCATTTATTATGATAACCCACATGCTCTGGTAGCCGCAATTTGAATTTTTAAGGACCCCTTACAGTCGCTGTTGCAAAAAAAAAATAAACATCTTTTCTTACTTTCTTAAGGATGGCTAACTAATCGACTAACCGGATACTACAGATTAAGTCCTCCACAATCGAATTAGGTACCAACGGCTGATACTAATGTGGCCTAAGAAATCATGCTGCACCGATCAGCATAACCCGTGCCATATCGTAATCACGGTCACCTCACATAACACACCAACATGTAACACTTGCTTAGGAGGTACAAAACGTACAATTGCGTAGAAACGTGCTATTAGAAGCATAATTTAATACTAACAAGACCACTTGCTACAAAACACGAATAAATTAATCTAGTTTCGTGTTTTATGTACAGTGGTAACATGAAATGATAATTTCGTTACGCCTTCAGTTTATCACATTGTAAGTGTTATTTTTCTACGCCGGTTCGTGAAGATTTTATCTTTATGAAGAAATAGACATTAAAGACGAACAAGTGTGTTATATAAATCCATGATACAAGGCTTAAACAAGATTACAGAATGTTTGTGTTAAAAGTGAGCTCAGAGTAACCAAGGACTAGTTGATAGACATGAGAGCTAGAATAAATCTATAAAAGGATTCACAAATGAAACTGAAAGGACCTCTAAAAATGTCGATCCAATCAATTAGTACTACAAAGTCAGATCAAACCAGCTGCACTGTATGTTTTTAGCCTCTTTATCCCGATCATCAGCTTCTGCCAGCCAACCTGAAAAAATCACGAGGCAATTTTGTCTTTACCAGTACAACTGTCAAGCCAAAGAACATAACAAATGATGCGTGAAGACGTTGATTTTGTAACTTTCGTGCTCGATTGTCCGCCTAACCACGCTTGTAACTAGATTATGACAAATTACTCGATTGTCTCCAACTGTACTTGAACTTCAGTAATGGAATTCTAGTGGATAGATGATTTATGGAGGTATTTTGTCTTCAAGTACATCTGTTAAGTATTTCATGCTATTTCTTTTATCTTGACGACTTAATTTGAATCTAGGGCTTTTAAGCCTATACTCTTGATGTGATCCCATTGTCACCAAGTCAGAGTCTGATGATAGTATCTCATGACAATCGAGAGAAACCCTCAAATTTTATGGGCACATACAATATTTAACTAAAAGTTTTTAACGCAATTCAGATATTTGTGCCTGTCAATCATCTCATGTTGCCGAGCTGATGATAAAGAGTTAGGATCTGATGATGGGATCCCATGAAAATGTTTGTTCAACGATATTTTCGCCAATTTTTTAACCGATTTCCGAAGAACTTCGGAGCTAGGCAACGGAACTCTTCAATAAATGATAGCAAATGGATCGGGATTACTGAAATCGCATGTTTGTTTACTGCTAACACCAGTTCATAACATAACATCACGATGATGTTGGTGCAGCTTGTAATCGAGCTCGGCGTCTTGTCAGCATTGTATTTTTCTACTCGTCAGTTTGTTTTTTAGAAAAACATTTTGTTACTCGGATTATTGTAAATTAAATTAGATAAAAATTGGAGATGATTTTATTTACGTCAGTTCACTTGACAGCCGGTACGCTGTGAATGAGTACGCAGGTAACACTAAAACGTGAAAAATAAAAAACATTTTTACAAAAAATACAACCGACTTTCAAAAACAAAACACGTTATTTTATACTTTGTAGTGTAAATAACTTTAATTTCGGAAGTCGGTGTCATAAAACTTTAAAAACACAAACAATGACTTGACCGAAATTAAAGTTATTTAATACTTTGTAGTGTTTTGAAAGAATCATCCAAAATGAATGTCCGGCTGTCACAGTCGACAAACACCCGAGTGAACTTCATAAGGGTTTTGTTTTTCTATATAGAGGTTCAGAACCCTAAATACGCAAACTTTTAACCGGTTTTGACTCGCAAGATTATTATTTTTTAAATCTTAACCTATCAATTATACTTTATTATACGAGTACCCAGAATATAATGGTCCTTTTATACCGAAAAGAGAGACATGTTCATAAATAACATGTTATAAACAAAAAAGAAGCACGCTTATCAAAAACATAGTAGGTCAAAAATAATGTCGCGTGCCGATCCATAAAGATAGTGGTCCTTGTACTACCGCTATACCACACTAAATAACTCGATAGCTCGATGCTTTTAGCTACCAAGTAAACAAAACAGAAGCCCCAGCATTAAACTGAACTTGTTTGAACGTCAATTTTACGCCACTAATTAAAGTTTTATACCTAACATTTTGTGGTATTTAGTCTAGAATAAGAGTCCAACAAAATAAAAGGAAAGTCTGAAATCTTCTGGGTTCCTGGCTTAAGTTAGTTGGCTCGTAAATTCAGCGGCAGACACTACATTCGTACATTAGTGAATTCACTGTAACCCAGACAGTCTTTTATTATTTTCAGAAATTAAATCTTTGTGTTTTCTTCACTGTAGTTTTTTAGGATTCTATACCCTCACTTCCTTCTGCGAAGCAGTCATGCTAGCGAAGGAGGTGGCGTAGTGGGATAGGGAGAGAACCTCTTGTCCCGGCCGCCGCGGTAGACGCCGTGGGCGTTGGAGGCCACCGTCCTGGTGCCCTCCGGCCACCGTAGGCGCGAGCCTGCGGACGATGAGCTATGAGTGGCTCGCCGTCCATCCGTCTTATGACGACAAGCCGTGTCGACGGCGCGTTCGTGTTCCACGCGCGCCTTAAAGAGAGTCAGCACACAGAGGGGCCCGAAAGGGCTGACGCCTGCCGGAGTCGCGGGACTATTCGAAAGAGATACCGTGGCTCCGGAACACAAAGGGCACATGAAGGAATATTGATGAGTATTAGTCAGTAGAAGTCTGACACTCGATCCCGCTTCGCCCAGAGCGGGGGAAGTCTAAAAAAAGGGTTCTGTACCCAAAGGGTATCTATCTATCGGACCCTTATTAGCCTCCACTGTCTATAAATAGTGATAGACAGCGGAGGCATAGTAGAAGTTATATTATGTATAGACATAATATCACTTCTAAACAATGTATGTGTCGTTACAGTCAAAGTGATAAATTTGGTATTATAGGTACATAATGACTGGTCATTTTAAAGAATGACTTAACAGTGTATACATTACGTAAAATTGATCACTTTATCAGTTTCAAAATTTAACACTGTAGCACCTGGAATCCAAATTATTTAAAAAAGCTCTCTTCGTCTCCTGTGATCTCCAATCTTTGATACTTCGTTTCCCGATTTTATTGCAGAAAATATTCAAAAATTCGATGTCGTTTCGGGAAAATTGCCCCAAATCAACATGTATTCGGCTATCACCATAATTCGTTTCTGCTGTTTCGGCCCTAAATTGACAAATTTTCGTGCTTCCCAGTTATGGAAGCACAAAGATTTCATCTTTTAGACCAAATGGATCTTGAACTATCCGACGAACTTTGTCATTCATTTTGAATGTGGCTTTGGACGACTGAGCTTGGGCTCAAGCTTCTCTTCCCATCCGCATGGGAGGTCTCGACGTCCACAAAATTACTAATATAAGTTTACCGGCTTTCATTTCTTCGGTCCACGGCACCGAGAATTAATCAGGAATATCCTTGCTTCCATTTTTTTTTTTTTTTTAGGGATGGGAAATCATCCAATGACTCCTCCCGCTCTGGGTGTAGCGGGAGGGAGTGTCAGACTTCTACTGACTAAAACCCATCCATGTTCCTTCATTGCCCTTTGTGTTCCGGAGCCACGGTGTCTCTTGCGAATAATCCCGCGACTCCGGCAGGCGTCGGCCCTTTCGGGCCCCTCTGTGTGCTGACTCTCTTTGAGGCGCGCGTGGAACACTAACGCGCCGTGGACACGGCCTGTCGTCACTAGACGGACGGACGGCGAGCCACCCATAGCTCGCCGTCCACAGGCCCGCGCCTACGGTGGCTGGAGGTCACCAGGTGGTGTCCCCCGACGCCGGCGGATTCCACCACGGCGGCCGAGACGAGAGGGTCTCCTCTCCCTCTCCGCCACCTCCTTCGCTAGCATGACTGCTTCGCAGAAGGAGGCAACGGCGTCCCATTCCGTCTCGCTCCGGACCATGGCTTGGACCAGGGCCGGACGCGAGAGTTTGCCGCCAATCGCCGTTTCGAGGACACGGCGGTGCGCCGCCCAAGCGGGGCACACCTGCACAGTGTGCTCCACCGTGTCTTCCGGTCGATCCTCGCAGTGGTGACACCCGAGCGTTTCCTCCCGCCCGATTCGATGCAGGTACCTCCCGAAACATCCGTGTCCGGTGAGGACCTGCGTCAGGCGGAAGGTGAGGACGCCGTGGCGCCTCTCTAGCCACTCCTCAAAGAGGGGACTTATCGCCAGTATCGTGGCGTGCCCTGCACTGGGTTGCGACAGTCGTCGTCTCCATGACGCCATGAGATCGCGCCGGAGGTCTGTCCGCTGCGCGACAATTTGCCGCGTCAGCGGAGTTTCCCCCCGGCGTAGTACCTCCACGCGCCAATCATGCAGGCGCGCGAGGACTATCGCCTCCAGATCCCATGGCGGCAATCCGGCAAGGAGACACACCGCTTCGCGCGAGATCGTGCGGTACCCTCGGGCCATCCTTAGGGCCATCACCTTTTGGGGCGCGTTCAGATAGTAGGCAGCACGCTGCCGCAAGGAACGCGCCCACACCGGGGCCCCGTAGAGGGCCATGGACCGCACGACCCCCGCGTAGAGCCTCCGGCAGGAGGCGTTTGGTCCCCCCAGGTTGGGCAGGAGCCGCCTGAAAGCAGCCCCGGCCCGCTCCAGTTTGGGTGTCAAACGTCGGAAATGTTCCACGAAGTTCCACCGGCTGTCGAGGACGAGCCCTAGGTACTTCAGCGTCAACTCGACGCCGATGGAAACCCCTCCTACCGTCAGCGAGGATCCCGACGGTGGCGTATTGCCTCGGCCATGAAAACACATGGCCTCGGACTTGTGCAGCGCCACCTCGAGACCCAATTGCCGGATCCTCTCTACGACTGTCGCAACCCCGCGTGTCATAACGTCGGCCGCCTCCGCGTACGACCCCCCCTTGCTTCCATACTGGTTGATTTTGATGTGGCGTGCTTCACCGTTGCTACCGATGCCTGGAAACTCGCATGCCCGAATACTGAATTACCTGACAATCCATCATCCAGGAGGCGGCGGGATGAGCCGCTCTGCAGTGTAGTTCAGAATAACTTATTGTCCACGTCTGCTACTACTGCCGAGCGTGCGCGCCTGCTGGCTGTGGGAAAATGGGAGTCGGGTCTTTGGCTTCATGCACTACCGTCGTCGAACCTAGGCACTTTGTTCGACGACACCACTTTCCACCTCGCTGCTTCTTTACGTTTAGAAGACCCTTGTTGTTCTCCTCATTGCCTCGCGTTTATTAAATTATAACTCCTTTTGGTAAGCGATGCGACGAACTCATTTACTTATAAGTAACTTATTCAGAGTTGATTTAAAGAGGTTGAGCCATCACGAAACACAGACTACAGACACAGGTGGGGAACTGAGGGAACACAGGTGAAGTACCTATTCTCAAAAAGTTTAAACATATGAGTGGGATGTTACAAACAGACACCGGCGAAAAAAGCAAGGACTTAATTTTTCAATCTATCTTTTCTGCCTTCAAAAAACTCTAAAAAACCTTTTGTGAAATATCTCAAGGAACTGTCGAAATTTAACAATTTATTTTAATTATCAACATTTAATTTTTCGACGTGCATACTTAGAATAATAATATATAATCTAGGTATGCAGATCCAAATACAATAAATGTAATTTTATCATCCATTGAGCACACACAATACAATTAAATTTTCTTTCACGGTCCAAAACCTCAATGAAACCAAAACGATCATACTCAAAAGCGTAACCAATTACGAAGTTAATTAATTAATTTAATTTAAAGAGTTAATAACACAACCTCGTTATTAACAATAAAACCGGTCAAGTACAAGTTTAATTTTGCTCATTCCGAATTTCCGACCTACGGTATTGTGCGTGCCTTGAGAATGTCGACCTCTGTTACATAAATAAAGATCCAGTCGGAAAGGTCGTTGTTTGGGTGCAGGGTTGGCGCGTTAAAGGACGGTTTCAGTATTTACTTCTGGGTGAGAATCATGGAGTCTCCCCTTTAAGGCGGGGTTGCAGTACTTTTTAAAATTTTTGAATGTCTGAAAATCTAATTAATTATGAGTTTTTAAGAAATAAAAATCATTACATAAAAATTGAACATTGTACAACAAGTAAATCGTAAAGATAGAAACGCGATTTAGAATGATTGGCTCGATACTTTTTTTAATCAAACATGACACTAAATTACAATTTTAAACGTGTACTGCTAAGAGATTTCATCACGAATATATATAAAAGTTATATCAATAGATAGAGCTTTTTATTTTGAAGTAAATGTTGAAACCATATTGTATAATTTCTCTATCAGTTTTCGCCAAGAAGAAAAAACAATCAAAATTTAGGCATTATTTCGCTCGCCGGACAGTCGCTGTTGTTCGTCAAAAGTCAAAACACACAGTACTGCAACCTCGCCTTAATAACACACTACGTCTTTGGAATTAAATGTTTGTTTCAATGACTAAACTATAAAAAATTCAACAACATGGTATGGTATTTTGTAAATTGTAACTTGAAGAGTATGTTTTGGTCAGTGGGTTGTTTCAGTTACTTTGTATATGAATCTAGTTTCCAAGCGGGGGTGAGCCTCTTAGCCCTTCTCCTGGATCCACACTTACCCAGTCGTAAAATGGAATACCCTAAGTGAAAGGAACAGCCAAATCAAGCTTTTGGAAGTCTGATTTAATTGGCGGTTTTTTCAAAAATCTGCGAAGTAAAGTAAGGACTTTAGTTACGCAGATTTTTTAGCATGTATTTTTAAATGATAACTTTTGATATGCTAATCGAAGCGTGTTTTCAATAAAACCTTAAATTCTAATAAATGAAAACAAAACCGAGTAGATACCGCCTAGTTTGGCCCGACATGCACCCAGAACACCTAAGTATTTACCCGGCTTTATCCGGACGTCTCACAACCCTAGTCGCAAATACTGGTTATGGAAGCCCTGCGTCACAAAAAATATGCAATTTTTGTTTTAATTACGTCATTTAATTGCTCTTGACGCGCCAATTTCGGGATAACTTGAATGACAGTTTTTAAAATAGACGACTGACGCAGTGTCAGATTTCAATTTATGTTTCCAGGTTGCACTTGAGTACCTACCTTAACTTTAATTTAGAGCTCATTCATTTAATTTCCTCTTCAAACATTGAACTTAATAATGATTAGCTAATTATTTATTTAATTTATTTATTTGCTAAGATATACACAATATAAATGAGTAGGCATGCATTAAAATTTCATGTCAAAGTATTGGTACATGCACCCTGTAAGGGCACCGCAAATTGAAGTCTAATGATGATTATGTTTGTAAGAATATGAAGGTAAGGCTCATGCTCGATACAATTCAATCCAATTCAATATTAAACTTCAATTCCATAATATTACAATAATTCTATATAACATTTCCAATTCAATTTTACATTAACGAGAATGTGACTTGGGCTTAAAAAATGTATAAAACACCTTCAGAAATCTTTCCTTCCTTTAATGAATGAAAAGAATGCACGTTAAGAACAAAGTTACGACAAAAGTTGTTAAAAGTCAGTTGACACGGCATCGGCGTGACATTAACCCGAAGTATCAACGTTTCAAAATAATATTTTATAGGCACAAAATTTATGGATACGAAAAATGATAAGACCGCAAACATGGAACTATGAAACAACATAATGGAGGATTTACATTTGAAAACATTTTCGGGCAATTTCTTATCTTCTCTTTTCTTGAATCAAAGTTGCAGGACTCAAGAAAAAAGAAAAAAATAAAACATTTCTAAAACATATTGTGAGTGGAACTATAACTTAAAAGAAACAGCAAGTCACCCACTCAACATCTTTCAGTCACAGTAACTTCACAGACTATACAGGGAAATTGAAAAAATACCCGAAACCTCTTAGGCAGTGAAAGTACACATGATTATAAGCAACTTTTGTTTTGGTAAAACTCCGAAATCTCGAAAAAAATATCAGCTGTTTCATACATTTTCATTGGCTAAATACTGCATTTTGTATGAAACAGCTGATATTTTTTTCGAGATTTCGGAGTTTTACCAAAACAAAAGTTGCTTATAATCATGTGTACTTTCACTGCCTAAGAGGTTTCGGGTATTTTTTCAATTTCTCTGTATAACACTCAATAATACTTTTTTTATAAATTCCTACTTCTTGGGCAGATTCAGCTGAATACCAGTCATTTTACGTGGAGCGGCTGCCTACCAGAACTCCACAACCCATTAACTGGGTAACACTGAACTCCTAGGCAAGGTCCGTAACGACTGCCAAAGATCTACAAATGACAGCCGGGATCACCGGTTTAACGTGCTTTCCGACGCACGTAGGAGTCTGGTTATGTTAAGATGCTCACCCATCCACAGACCAACCTCAAAAAGGCTAAATTGATTTTAACCATGAAGTCTCGTATGTACATCGAAATTGTATTGCTGTAACACATACTTATACCACATCCAAAAAATAACGTCGCTCCAAAGTTTGCTCGATTTTTTAAGAAGAAAATATTAACTGACTCGGCCGTTTCACACTGACCCACATATCCGAAGGCCGGACAAATGTCAACAGGACCTTTGCAATGAGAATCAGAGCACCTGCAGAGGCAAATGTTATAAAACTCGATTTTACGCTCCGCACATCCATACGATTGCGTAATCGATTCGTATTGATCGAGTTTGATTCCAATAGAGTGACGAGTTTGTCACTATTGAAGGTTGACTTTTCGAGTACACACTTAATCGTCATCACGTTGAACCGAGAAGAATGAAATAGCGGAAAATAAACTTTTCTTATTCTTTCCTTAGTCTTGCGCAATTAATGTTTTTTTAGATTTTCATGCAAAAATCAGACTCACCCTATTTGTTTTTTTTTTTAATTCAGATGGGTTTGCTCTTGACTTTTAGATCGGAGATGACAGAGACCAAGTCTACGATAGAGCGAGCTTACCCAGAAGTAGCCTGTTCACCCTAACTTTGAAAAGATCATCCTGCTTTTTAACACTTTGATGTTGGCTTGGCACATTCCTGCACTAAATCTTATTCAGCCACTATTCTGATACTCAGAACTGACATTAGCCGTTTCATCTCCGAAAACATGAACATATTTTTCAGTTTGTCTTTTTTCCTGAAGTACTAGTCCTCATTCATACTTCAGTTTCCTATCTCACAAGTACTTATTAGCACCGAAAGCCAATAAATCATCATAACAACGAAAACTATCTCGATCACAATCGTATAAGTCCGTGTTCACACGGGTGTGTCCCCAAGTTTTCCCATCGTTATAAGTTACGGCTGGCACCGGCCATTACGCCCCTACTTCCCTCTTCTGATAGAACTTTCCTGAGTACACTTCACTGTGGTCTTATGATTATGTGTTTTTGTAAGTTGACTTTTCCTGATATTTCTGCTTTTTAAATCAGGTAAATTTTACACAAGGATTTTTTTCGACATCTTATAGTAATAGCCTAATCAGGGTCATCGGGCGATCTTCGTTATTTACTTTATTTGATTTTTAACTTCAAGAAACAAAGATCAATTTTCTGCTTTAACGGGTGCATCTATAACACATCTTTACAGTGCTTTACACTGGAATTAAATAAATACTCGTATGTACTAAATAACATCTTAAAATAATTCATAAGAGGAAAAAAACTTTATTTGAACAGTGTTTTCACCATAGAAATTACATTTCTATGGTTTACACCAACTACAGTTTGTGAAATCACTATAATTTATTTATTTAACAATTTATGTACACACACATAAACAGATAACAAAAAAGGAGACAGAAAAATAGGTACAAAGTAAATCCTTATTTCTAATGAAATCTCTTCCAGCATACCTACGAAAGGAGAGCCAAATAAAATGATGTAGATACGTGTGTAAAAAAAAAAAAAAAAGACTTATTCTAGTTATTGAAAAATTGATCCTCAGATTGTCTAGGACTTAGTCTCTATTTAATCGTTAGTTAATAGTTCACAATAAAGGCCTCTGAGAACAGCCATGAATTGCACAAAACTAGTAGACGCTCACCCACGAGCACTAATCAATCATGTTTATCAATAATGCGCAAGAAAATAGAATCATTAAACTTTTTGTTCTCTTCGATACAAAATAGCTGTAATCAATATTATGGCTTCTATCTTAACATTTTAGAATACAGCTATTAAGAGCCATTTGACCTGCCTATGTCATTATGCCGCAGCAAATCCTCTTGAAACCCGCCACCTACTACTACAATTTATCAGTACGATACTTATTTTCACCATTTCAGCCGACAGAATTCAACTACTGGACATAGGTGTTCCCCAACACGTCAAGCATAGAGCCTCTTTTATCCGAAGGAATATCTGAAACCTCACCAGGCCATCAGTTCAGCTGATGTCTGAAGTATTCAGGCGTAACTCAAAGCATATATTTCAAATAAACACCTCTGTGTAAGAGGATTCCGGGTGAAACTCGCTTCCATCTTCGGCCTAATTATCACTTTCCATCAGGTGAGATTTTGGCCAAGAGTTTCCCCGTTTCGCTTAAAAAAAAAAAAACCATTTGCAAGGCACTTTTGGAGTGTCAAAGTCGGTCAGTCAAAAAGATGAAGCCATTTGCACGTTCCAAAGCGTAGAAGGAATCTCTATGGAGAAGAACGTGCAAGAAACTCCACGGACAATCATCTAAATCATGTGATGTATTACAAAAAGTTTGCTTCTATATGTGAGGACAATGCAAAGAACAGGAAAGTATATAAAACAATTAAAAAAGTACCGATTAAAATAAGCCAGTGGCAGGTAAGAGATCCCCGCCCAGTTTCAAATGACGGCGCCCGTTGACGAACATGACGCGTCTATCAGCACCATCTAGCTCAACCATTTTGTAGGGAACCAACTGATCCAACACACGCGCCACCATCAGTGAAGAAAACAGAAGAAAAAGAAAAGAACTGAAACATTTGTGTGAGCGTGGCAAGCTACACAAAAAAAAAATATGCTTCTACGTTATACAGAACTATGGTTTCCAATGACCAAGTTACGAATGAACAAAAGAAAAACTACTTTATTGTGTAAACTTACTAGTTAGCAATTGAATATTGCAAAGAAAGAATAAATAAATTATAATATACGAGAACGAAAAAGGGTAAGCATTTCTTCCAATTATAAAAAAAAACGTAACTAAGTAGTGGAGTCAGTGCAGCTGATAACGCTGTGGCTGTGGAGCAGGATCGGCAAGCATTTTTATCAAGGATATAATCTTCCAGTTTATAATATGCTTGTCTACATAGTGTGCGTTTTATACATGTTTTAAATTTAGTCTCATTTCGAACTAAATGAGACTAAATTTAAAACATGTATAAAACTATCAAGTGATATTTTATTATAAAACTAGCTGTTGCCCGCGACTTCGTTCGCGTGTATGTCGGAAAGTAAAATGTCGTTAGGTTAGATCTCTAAGATATACGAACTGTCAATATCTAGTATTGCTTGACTCCTCTTAGCATTAAGAACTTGGAAGGGGGTTATGCAAGGCACTGGCTGTTTCACCTCTTCTATTTCACCAGCCCTAATAATTTTTCGTAATGAGAAACGTGGGTTGGGCATGGGAAGACACCAACCGGAACAGCAACCTACCCCTGCAACAGATACTACACCGACACTACTATACAGACTAAAGTATCCGCACCATGTTAGACTCCTATTCTGTCCGTTGTGCGCAGGTGTCCTGGCTAAGTTAGCCAGCCTTTTTTAATGGACTGGAAATCATCAATTGACTTCTTCCGCTTTGGGCGAAGCATAACGGAGTGCCAGATTCTGACTGACTAAAACCCATCCGTGTTCATCTTAGTGCCTTTTGCGTTCCAGGTCCGCGGTGACTATTTGAACAAATTCCGCTACCCTGGCAGGCACTGGCCCTAGTGGGCCCCGTTTACAATACTGGCACCTCTAAGAGGCGCGCGAGGAACACAACGCGCCGTTGACCCGAGCCTGATTTGATCGGACAGCGTGCCACCCAACACTCGCCGTCCGCAGGCCCGCGCCTGGGGCGTGAGATTTTCCTCTCTCTCACGCTTTCGGCCTCCTACTTCGCTAGCATTACTGCTTCGCAAAATGAGGTGGCCGCTTCCCATGCATCCTCGCTCCACCTATCGCCACCTATCGCCTCGATAAGGACACAGTGGTGCTCCGCCCATGAAGGGCAGACATCCACCTTATGTTCCACCGTGTCATCCAGGTGATCCTTAAAGTGTTGACACCCGGTCGTGTCCTCCCGCTGAAACCGAAACCGTTATCTCCCAAAACAATCGTGACCGGTGTTTACCTGCGTCAGGCAAGACGAAGATGAGAAAGATGAAGAAGTCGAAGGTGAGGACGCTGTGACGCCGCTTTTGCCACTCGTCAAAAGGGGACTTACCGCCGCGATTGTGGCGTGCCCAAAGGTGGTAGAGCTGGACCTGTATTCTCAGTTTCGTACGTGAATTCGGCAATAAATTGCAGGCAGTCTAAAATAGCTATGTCAAGCTGTGCGCTGTGTTCCACGCGTGCCTCAAGGAGTTTTCATCAAAACAGATGGGGCTAGCGGGCCCTATCTGCCGGGCCAGTGCCGGGGTTGCGGATTTGGTCGAAAGAGTCACCGCGACCCTGGAACGCAAAGGTCATTAGCAAGAACATGGATGGGTTTTAGTCAATAGGAGTCTGACACTCCTCCTGTTTTACCCAGAGTGAGAGGAGTCATACGATATACCATTCTTAAAAAAAAGCTCTACCACCTCAAAACCTATCTTCGCGAGTTCGGCTGTGTCGTCAATGAACGACACGATTGGCGCAGTGGTTGAGCGATTGGCTGCTACGTCGCGTGTCATGGGTTCAATTCCCGCACGGAACAAATATTTGTATGACCTACAGACAGTATTCTATTCTATTCTATTCTACATATAGTTGATCCGGGTCTGGCTGTTTGTTTGTGTATGTGACTTTGTATGTTTGTAAATGCACCCACGATACAGGAGAAATTCCTAGTGTGAAGCAACGTTTTTTAAAGTGAAAAAAAAAAATGCCTAGGGATCTATTGTTCCCCTTGATCCACTGGAGAGTAAAGCCCGCAATGGATAATTTCTGGCCCTGGGCTGGTCATGATGATGTTTCATAGGCTCACTGGGATTTGATCAGTTTTAAAACTAAACAATTTGTTAAATATATGTGAATTTTAGCCGTGTGCCTTTGCAAAGTTTTGTATTTTCTAAATAGAAATCATAAAACTTAATCTGAAAACATTTCTTAATATTCTGCGTATTGATGGCTGTTGCTTCCCCGTACACAGAAGAAATGGATCCAAGCTGTGAAGCAACCGGTCAGCACATGCTATCATCTAAAATTACTTAACCATGCTCTTGAAACTCACACCACTCTTGATGAATCAAGTTGATTTTTTTATTTATTTCGACCCAGGAACGCCAATTGAAACCTTTTTATATTTTTAAAACCTAGAAACCCAATATATACAGCGGAGCTAATGCAACTCTTTCGACTACTCTACCATGAGACTTTGCCATCTAACCGTGGGTGTTATGACGTGACCCCTTTTATTATAGGATGGGAAATCATCGAATAACTCCTCCCGCTCTGGGCAAAGCAGGAGGGTGTGTCAGACTGTTACTGACTAAAACGCATCCGTGTTCCTTCTAATGCCCTTTGTGTTCCAGGGCCGCGGTGACTCTTTCGAACAAAATTCACGATAAAAAAGTGAGATCAAATGTGTAACGCCATCTATGGAATATGATGTTGGATCACTTTGTTGACCGTCCGTCCGTCTGTCTTTCAAGACTCTTTATCTCGGGAACGGTAGTCGGTATTGAGTTGAAATAATATACTCAGAACTACAGTCTCTTGAAGCTGTGTAAAAATCAAACTTTTAAGTCAACGTAACGTACTTTTTAGTGGTGCCCCACACCTAACAACACCACTGCAAAATCGCAGAAAAGCAAAATACGCAGTTTCGATTATCAAAGAATCATCTAAATTCAGTCAAATTCCAGCGATTTCGATTTAAAATCCAAAGTTCGTTACCGATTTTGATATGATTTAAACGGGACCAATCTGCAAGTATATCCTTTCAGATAAAACAAAAAAAAATCAAATCGGTTCATAATTGTCGGAGGTATGAGGTAACAAACATAAAAAAAAAAACATACAACCGAATTGATAACCTCCTCCTTTTTGGGAAGTCGGTTAAAAATACGGCAGTTTATGCTACATATTAAATAAATACTTTAAAAAAATAGCCTTTATTTCAAATAATACCTTTTAACTACCTACAAATGTGTAGGGAACCCTCGGTGGGCGAGTCCGACTCGCACTTTTCCGGGTGTTTTACATTAAAATAAATGTTCATTCTAAATAAAATGATGGTGTTTTATTCCTTGGAAAGTACCACTTCTTACTAAAAAATATGTTTTGGTGTAATTTTCACCTTGTTGATAATAGGTACTAATTCGGTCAATAGATGGCATTACGGGTATCGGCGTTACGTAGTAGATATGTTAAATCTTCTAAAACATAGCTTCAATTCCTATCAGGTTTATGTGTAAAAATTATATTCATGCGGTTTTGTACTTTTTTAACGTGATGTAAAAAGGAATACCTACAGACAAACTGCAGAAAATAGGTTCTGTGAATTATACTTAAAAACGCTAGCGTTTATATTTTGGCATACTAAACTATCCAAAATAAAACAATAACATGTTATTAATATTTGAAAATATTAATGAGAATGAGAAAAGTAAGGAAATGCAAAAGATAAATAAAATCCAAAAGTAATTGCGACTGATGAGATACGAATCCACACCATGTAATTCGAAAGGCAGTCTTACAACCCAACGGGCTACAACCGCTGTTGGGAAATCTGTCTAAAATAGTCTATTATATTTATGTCATGGCTTTTCACTGCTTACCTCCCCAAAGGTATAGCGTGATGGTCATAATTTCTAAGATTAGATCTATTAGTATGTGCAATTTTGTAACATGATGTGGATTCTTATAAGAATTCCTCGCTGAGCTGTTTGTAAAAATGACAAATTATAAGTTAAATGTTATTTTTAGTACGCAAAAACCCATTTTTATTATTATTTTGATAATATAATGGTGTAAAAACCATATCAAAAGATAAAATAAATACAAAAATAAAATCTGTTTGCGGGGTTCGAACCATGTGCACTTTCTCGTTCAAAACACACATTTTTTATTATTGCTCGTCCTCCATAGCATATAGCGTGATAATATATAGCCTATGTGTTGCCTATACCTATAAGGATTATTTGTGCAAAATTTGAACAAAATCTGTTCAGTAGTTTTCGCGCCAATCGTAATCACACATATCAAGATTTACTATTTTATTATATGTATAGATAGATATAACACAATACCCCATGAAAGAAGTGTGTACTTTAGCTAATCTAAATCAGGATTGATCTAATTTGTTCCGACTTTTAGTATTAAAATGATTAAAACTATAACTTACAATTTTATTTAGTCTGTAAAGTTAATATAAATGCAATAAGTAGTTCTGACCTAGAGCGTGGCACCTAATTGAACAGCGTGTAAGAATTTCGAAGAAAAATTTTTTTCTTTATTGGGTTATCTTGTAGCAATCTCAATTATTATCTCCTTAGTAATCATATCATCGAGTTATTAGGTTTTGTAATATGAGTTATCATGGATTGCGCTGATCGTATTGTTTTAAAGCCATGAAGAAATATTTGACGTCACAGAATGCTGCAATGCTTGTAATATTTCCTGGTTCAGTAGATTCATAATATCTACTTCATTGACCAATAAAGAGCTAAAGACGAAATTATATTCTATCAGTGGTACCGGTTGCCAACAGTCCAAAATATTTAGAACATTTTGGTAGCTCATAGCAAACCTATTCAATACAGACTTATTGACAATCCTCATCGCCGGTAGATTATTACGTTTCCAACTCTGCTTATTACCTACCTTAACTGCCAATATAAAGGTCTAACCAGCATCCTATTTCAACATCTACGCACGAATAATACAGTTAAGTACATCGACCGATGAGTCAGTATTATTCAAATCCCGTGCATACATTACTAAAGTCGTGAATATAGAAGCAAATTATATGCAGAGCCTAGGAGCCTAGTGCTTACTGCTCCCGTCGTAACTTATTTATCAAACAGGAAGCAAGCAGGATACTTCAAAGCACAATAAATTACTGCGATAAAATATTAAATTTTGCAATTTCCTTCCTAATAAACTTAGAAACAAACTCAATACAAAAAAAATCTTTCTTTCACTATAAAAGGCAGAGCTTTTACTTGAACACAATTACGGCTCCTTGCACTACTTTATGGGCTACAAAAAAAAAAAACAATACATTAAGAACGATTAATTTGGAGACATGAATTTTATCAGTCTTTATTGCCCATTCTTGAAGAAAACGTTGGTCAATTAGAAGCACGAAGACCGTTATCAACCACAAAAATTACTCCTGGCTTGTGTCCAGCAACATCTGAGCCTGAAAGGGCAATTACTGTGGTTAAATGTCACCTACTCCGCGGTATTGGCAGAGGAACTACACAGGTTAGGCCCAGAGCCAACCCTCCGTGATTATTAGTCTGTCTAATGATAATTATAGGAACAGGTTGTTTCAGACTGGTGAAGAAGAAAATTTAGACTACGACAATTTTGCGATATACCCCGTCGATATTTTCAAAACATTTTAGCGGCACTAAAAACAATCGAGTTTATTTTTTGCAAAATTATGAATATGTATCATTGTGATTTTGTTCACCATTTCTTACTCTCCAAGGTTGCTAAAAAATTATAGTTTACTTGAAGGTTTTATACTTAAAACTCGGTTCCGATTGGGTATGGCATAACATTGAGAGCCAAAAGATTTATTTACTACATAACTTATCATAATTCAGTGCTGCGTAGAGGCGTATCTACTCTCCTTCTACCTATTTAGATTTATCAAGGGCCAATGTCCAATGGAGTCCAATTCATCTCTGGCTGCTATTAAAACTGTTTTTATTATAAGGACCACGTAACTACAAACCCATCAGGATAGACAACGCAATAAGCATCAACGTCAGTTATTTTGAAATGCTGTTTCGAGGCGACAAAGTAATAGTAGACTACTATTCCTATTAATAGTGACAGCATTATTATAATAAATTAAGCTAACAATTTATCTACCGCCTTTGCGAAAGTGGCCTTCGCTGTCTTATTTAGATTTGCAACTTATTTTCGAGATTGATTTTAAATCATTAGTTTTGCAACATATAAACAGCAGTTTTAGTAATTTTGGTTTTTGGGAAATTACCTACAAGCTGAATAAATTGTAGAAAGTGGAGTAAGAAAGTTCGTATCCTGAGGTTCGAGTTAAGTGACGATTTGTCGAAGAGTCGGACGTTTCGGAAAGACCAAAATACATGAGAGTAACATGCCTAATAATAATTTATATGTCACTCTCATGCATTTTGGACTTTTTGGCAGTCAATATCGCTTACGATCAATTTATGTTCCTCATGGCCTTAGTAAGGTTACCGATATTCTTTGTAGGTACACATTAGTTTCGTTGACAAACGAATTGTCTTATAAATAAAACCACATTTTATCGATAGTACTCATTGAAGTAAGCAAATGAACTATTGTCGATGTCAAAGGACAATCTGTGAACATTATTATCAGAAGTTTCAGCCAAAGAGATTCTTTGTTGGCCCTCTCGTTTTTCCACACGATTACTTTTATTTGATGATGTGGAAGAAAGAATTCGTCACTTCTAATTTCTTATGTGGCTAGTAGTTTTCGATCAAGAATACTTAGTGGATGGCTATATAAGTGTTTATCATTTATTTAGATAGTGTAGTTATTTTAAATTGACGAATTGCAGAAGTGTTCAAAGGAATGTCTCTATGTATCTGAGGGCTAATTCTTCTAATTTTTAAACAACTTTTGCATTCGCGTGTCTGTCACAGACTGCCAAAAAAGCCATAAGTTTCATACATTTATCTAAGTCCTAAAGATGAGCCTAAATTTGATATTGTTATGCTCATGACCTTAACACATATTTATCGCAATAAAAGTGATTTTAGTAAGTCAAAGTTTAGATGCTATCTTACTTAACTTAATGTGCAGATTTAAGTTACGCTACAGGTTAATTTGAACTTAAATGCTTCTCCCATGCCCTTTACAAGTGACATACTAATGTAACCTTGTGTTAATACGAACTTGTATAATTATTAAGACATAGTTATAAATGTTCAAATTCACATACATAACATTTTAAAATGGGTACAGAATTTTTATAACGCTCATAAAACAATTCAGTAGTCATGTCTAGAATGCTTTATGAGATAGTTCGTAAAATTCCGAGCAGATTATTCAGGTATTATAAGTAAACTTATATTAGAAGAGATACAATTGGTTGTTTGATATGAATACTTAGGTTTATCCGTTGACGACAATTCTCTAATTGATGAAAAGATACACGACCGTTGAGTATTAATCCCAGTAAAAATACACAGTTCCAGTGAGATTTTTCAAGAAAGCGCAGACGCCACGAACATAATAAAAACTGCCATAGTAAAAGACGTTAAAGGTCAGGCAGTTAAATAAGGAAAACCGCAAGTTATACTGAACCGACGACAACTGCATTACACGATTATACTAAGAACGACAATGCCATACCTTTCTTAAGAACACTACTGACTGAGGCAGTTTTTGCTTGGTTTCCTCGCACAAAATATACCAACATAGTATAATATAATTATTATCATGTTTTTATTCCCAGAAGGGTTAGGCGAAGGTAAACTCATTGCCTACACACCAATTTTGCCAGATACTGTAGAGGTTCGTGCGAAATAAAAAGATGAAGATGAAGTGGTTAAATGATGATGAATTATTAATACGATGGCAAGACAAAGAACATTGATGACGACGACGCTGATTATGATTGTCAAGACACTTGGCTTGAAAATTAAATCAGCGTTTTCGTCATCAATGTGTTTGAATTAAAATATCTAATCAGTAAGATTTATTGATAACTGCTTATTACTACGAAAAGTCAAGGTTGTTGGTTCCCACTTCCTCACATAATTTAAAAGCATTAATGTCTTCATTTACGGCAAGACCACTTCTCCAAAACAATCAATACAGGTTCATTGAAAGGAAACTGATTATGTCAAAATTAACTTTAAGGTCTGAAGACACTTCCGAATACGGACAACGGTTATTTTTAAATTGCCTACATTCGATTTTTTTGCACTAGTTAATGCACCTAAAGCAAAAAAGACGAATGTAGGCCGCCGTTCCAAGGTTAAAACCTTATTAATTTTACGTCTAGCCAAGTGTTGAATTACTTAAGAAAATTGCGACCAGACCCACTCGGCACTATTACGCACATGTTGAATAAACTAGTCGGCTGGGAAAACGGAACTTGGATGTAGGATCAGCAAGAAAATTTTAGGTAATATACCATAAAATACCATAAAATACCATTTTACTATAAATATTTTTTTTAGTTTGAAACGGGAAACTAACATGTTTTTTTTTTCTAACGGTCAAATCCAATGATATTATAAGTACCTTTTTACTTATAATATCATTGGTCAAATCTATATTTTTCTCAAAGTTACGAAAATTAAGTTTATAACTTTCTTTGTAAAGCAATTTTAGAACAATTTCTTTATCTCTATCCTGTCTGTTTTATCTATCCTGTGTCGAATTACATCGTATGTGTGAACCCTTCGAGGGCTTTTCTGTTTTTCTGTTGTGCTTCACGGTTTCATCCGTGGACAACCACATACAGCTAATAATAAGCGTTGCGCTTATAGTAAAACTAATTGCGATCAGAAACCGTTTTTTCCAAACATGATGAAGTATGATAATAATGTTGTAGTAAAACTCTTTGCATTCCGATCAGAAACAAAAGTACCAGTTCGGCTGTGCCAGGTTTACATAAAACAGAAGTAAAATTAAAAATGTTTTCTTTTATCTTAATCGAGTTAACCTATTGAATTGAGTATTATTGTATTGCCACTTTTCGATTTAAAAATAATGCATCTATATTTAATTTCAATAATATTGAAGAACTATGTATAAAAGTGCGATCAGAAATAACTGTAATGAAATTAATTTATCATCCGAAATAAAAGCTATTTGTAATTTGTAATTTTTCTGCACATCGTACCTAATTTAATCTCGGACATATGCATGCAAGGCCGATGTTAGACTCATAATAATTATACAGGTATTATAAAGCAAATACTACACAGTTTACAAGTTAAAGTTTTAGAAATATATTACATTGTTTGAACAATATGAATTAGACTTTGAAAGGATAAGATTTTGTTTTTATTAAAATTAATAGACAAACTTAGGTACCTTGAATAATTCTAACAGTATAATAATAATAATAAGCCTTTATTGCTGAAATTAAACATACAATAAATAATATTTAACTTAAACTAACACATCTGAATTTCCGGTTTAGTGATCAGCGTGTCATGTGACACATAGGCCTCTTCCAGCTCTTTCCATGCATCCCTGTCTCTAGCCTTCCTTGACCAGAACACCTCTCCCACATTTCTAATGTCATCGGTCCATCTTTTTGCCTGTCTGCCTCGTTTCCTTTTACCATCACGTGGTTGCCATTCCGTTATCATTTTTGTCCATTTTGTCCTACTGTCCCTTGTCATGTGTCCCGTCCATCTCCATTTCAGCTGCCTTATCTTCTTTATTATGTCTTCCACCTTGGTTGAGGATCTTATTTCTTCTGCTTTTTTGCGATCTCTTAACGTGACTCCTATTCTAACAGTATACTTAAGACCAAATCTGCATGCCTAGATAAAAAAGCTACAGTGAAAACCATTCTACCAAGCGTTTGACAACGCATTGGCCTCCTCCTTCCTCAAGAGCAGTCACTTTGATCGGTTCTGGGTTTCTCGCATCCAGTAGACTTAGACTTCCGCGGTCTTTCACAGTGACGAAATAAATACTACGAAGAGCAAGATTTCAGACAAATTCTGAATGGATTTTTTGTGTTGTAAGTTTCACATAGTTTGCTACTAATCATTATTTTGTAGTACTGGCACCAGAAAGCAGGAGAAAACTTTCAGGTTTTGTGAAACTGTGCTTTAAAATATGGCATTTTGTTTATATCATATTTATTTCGATAAAAAAACACTTTGTAACAAAATCAAACTGCTAAAACTACAAATGTGTTAAACAATTTTTTAAAACTTAAATCAAATTAATAAAAATCACTACTAACTGTGCAGTACACAGCTCAAAAAGATTTATCGATAAATCAAGATACTGACGAAACGATATTTCGATGTCTGATACCAGATTCAATTGAATATAAGAGCACATTTATTTTATTGCACATAATTATCTAGATTTTGAGCTTATCAAAATGTTATTTACGACACAGGATTATTGTAACTACCACGATTTAACATTAGAATTGTGCAACAATCTTTCTTTGAGACATACAAATTACAAGATAATCTTGAAACTTCGAGTAATACCTGATTCGAGCACTTCAGAGGTTTCCGCCACACTTAATAACCTACCAAAGTACCTCCATAGCAAAATTCAATTTCAAAATTCAAAAAGCATTTATTCATTTTAGGCTGAGAGCCAGCACTTTTTGAACCTCAAGTTTTACAAAAGACAGTCCCCCAAGACGCCCGCCCGTAGCCCAGTAAGACAGGTGACAAAACTGTCATTTGGTCACATGCTTTGGTTGTCATACTTTCGGGCTTCTGGTTAGGTAACATTAACGACTGTCAAAGATCTTCCCATGACAATGGGGACTTACGGCTCCTCGTGCTTACTGAGGCGCAGAGGGGTCTCGCTATGTAATGTATGGTAACTCATTAAAATGGACTGCAGTTGGACTACTTTCGATAATCTTGTCATATGAAACGTTTACAATTTAAGTTTTGTTCCTTACAAACGTTTTATTCCCCTTTAAAAGAATAAGATATGTATATTGGGCACTGTTATTCGATGAACGCAAGATGTAATGTAAGACTTTTTTCGATAGTTCGACCTTCAATTCGATTACTGTTCATGCATGAAGTTCTTGGTTTGGCTATCGGATTCTTAACTGATTGTAAGTTTTATTGTAGTATGTGTAATTTTTGGGAGAGGCCTGCGTACAATGACTGCGAAAGGTTACGAGTTGCTTAGGTTGCTTATATTAGACTTATTTTTGTTTAAAGAGATTAATCTGTTTGTTTGTTTGTTTGCAGTGCGTAATGTACGGGAGTTCGATTACGAAAGTTTTACACTATCAGAAAGTTTATAGTGATCGTTGAGTGCAAAGGCTATTTCGAAAAATCACGGCACCTGCGTTATAAATCACGAGATGAGAGCCACGAGACAAAACTACTGTCTTATACCTAAAGTATTTCTTTATCATAAAAACTTAGAGCTGTCATTACAGATTTCTTAACCTAATGCGATAGTCTTACATCTATTATAAAACTATTAAAACTTAACAAAATACACACTTTTACAAAATACTTGAAAAATGTGTTGTAACATTTTTATTTCCCGTCCTCTACCGTAAATTTGAATTTATAATTTACTATATATTGCGAAAACTAAAATAAAACAGGAAGTAAACTACGCCATCAGACCACCATTATTATTACTGACACAGCTTAAAGCTCTTAGTTATTAAATAACAACCTGTATTGCAGATAATGTAGGTACTCTAATTATTTCTACAAAGCGCTGCAGCGCTTATTTTGCACCACTGTAAAAACACTTTGGCTGCAAATGTTGACTGGCAAACATTCCACATAAAACTACACCTGTTTTTTTTAGTTGGGACCAGCCCGCCACACATTCCCAACCACTGCAACTCCTGAAAGCCAGAATCAACAGTGGCGACCACCAGAAAAACGCCGAGCTAATGAGTTCCGAAGAAACTATTCAACTGTCTTGGATCCCACAGCGAAATTATTCAGAAAAGTATAGCGGAGGAGTAGGAAAAAATAAATCCAAATCTGCAAAGGTTGATATGCTATGTTGGCTGGTCTGATATTGCGGAATCATCTTAATACACTGGTCTACAATTTTGACTTTGTAAAAGTATTCTCGGGATTAAGTACCTTTTCTAATGAATATTCTAAGTAATTACGAAAATAATTATTATAAGTCACAAATTGGTTTCCGTTTTTACAAAAAATATACGCATCAAACATTTAGAATTAACATAATTAATTAGTTAATTATGTTTTTTTTATTATTATCAAGTTGAAAAGGGGTAGAATCGATAGGTTTTCAAGATATCTGAAGGCCTAACTAACTTTAAAGTATCGTTAACATAAATAAATTTTGAATATAAAAACTACAACCCCATACTTTGGTTTAATTTTATACGACATAGGTACACAATTTGTATCATACAAAAATATGAATATAGTATTCAATTCAAATAAATATTGTTTGCGAAATTATAGTTACAGTAAAATTTTACGTTACGTTACTATACGTCGAAAACATTCGTGCTAGGCCCTCTGGAAACGATAAAAGTAAAATTAATAAATGCATCTCGTATTCAGCATGAGTAAACAGGCAGAAATCAATTAAAATTATTTCGAATAATGTTACCTGTAGACTAGTGTTACTGGAATAAACACAAGATGAAAATTAAAAGTACACAGTCAGTCAACCTGAGCTACAGAATACAAATAAATACATCCAAACCAAAACATCGTCTAGACATAAAAAAGCCAAATAAATTAGCAGGCAGTAGCAGTAGTAATTTGACTTAATTTTTACTAAAAATTCGTATGGATTACATCACATTCATACGTTACAGTACGCACACACACACAAATTTATAGTGCTCATGTTGAGGCTAAAGCACCGCCATCAATTATAGCAAGTGTCAGAACTCCACACTCTAATTTAAATCTTATTTAACAGGTTCTAAGATTTAATATAACCCCAGCATTCATGAATGTAAGAAGGATGAAGATCGTAATCTTTTTGACACTAGAATATCGCAAGTTAAAATTGTGTTGAGTTAAAGTCCAACTTTAATGTTATAAATTAGATTTAGGCTTAATTAACTGGTTAAGCAAAAAGTGTTCTCCATCCATCATAGTTAGATATCGTTATCTGAAAGTCGCTTACGAAAATCATTTAGTTATGATCTAAGTTTTGAAATACAATTATAACTAGTAATTATTGTTCTAATGTCACAATCACCATCTTAAGTTAAAGATTCATCAATTTATGTTTACTGTTAGATTTGGCTTATCAAATGAAAAATTGAAAATGCATCTATTGCTAATTTCCATTTCCCCCAACACTAAGTTGATGCCTATATAATTGCCAAAACCCAAGCATTAGAAAATGTATTACAATCCAGAAAAAGGGCGAGAGGCGTGTCTACCATACATAGTGGTTCGACAGGGGTTCCCACTTACCATCCAATGTTTTATGGATGCGAAACCCCAGCCTGCCATTAAATTTTCATTGCTTTATCACCCAACTTCCGCATTATGAATGAAAACAGTTATTATAGCATAGTTTTTGTGGAGTACCTATGTTTACTGATAACTTCAACCTGAGGGTCTTTAAGTCAAGAGTGAATTCGTTACTTCTATGCAAACGTGCTCTATCGTTGGCGACGTCATCGCTAATTATCAGAGGGCTTATTCTACAAATTTTTAAGCAACGTTCGCATTCGCCTGTCAGTCGCATACTGTCAGAAAAGCCTTAATGTTCATGCTTAATGCGAAAGTTCCTAGGAAATTTTCGAAAATATTTGAAAATTCTTTGGATAACGCAAGCCAGTAAAAAATAAAAATGGATATGTTTAAGACTGCTTCGTTGGTCTAGAGCTTGCTAGTTCTACTATTAAGCATGAAAGTCAGATCTCGATTCCTGAGCTGGGAAAAGTATAAAAAAATAAATAAATGTGGATTTTCACTGCAGCCCGGAATCTGGCGATTTGCTAATGCTGCTGGATGGTTAATTTGATGTAGTGTATGTACCTACAATGAAGAGTATTTCTATTCAATCTGGATTTTTAACCCCCGACGCAAAAAGAGGGGTATATATTTAAGTTAAACGTGTCTGTCTGTGGTATCGTAGCTCCCTAACGGATGAACCGATTTTCGTTTAGTTTTTTGTATCATAGATAATTTTATCCCAAGTGTTCTTAGCTATGTTTCATGAAATTCTTCTCAGCCGTTTGAAGATCATCAGCTCCTTTCTAGTTGATGAGGGGATCTGACTAACTTCCTTATGTCCGATCGATTCGATATTTGGTACCGTGTTACTTCAATGATATTGAAAGTATATGGTAAGGTAACCATAACCTGATCAGCCGTTAGAAGATCATCAGCTCTTTAATAGTTGAAGAGGGGATCTGACTACCTACCTACTAACTAATCATTATAAATACCATACTATTATTTATACCTACTTTAAAAAGGATAAATTAAAGTAAAATTATAAATTTAAAAAACCCCCAACACAACAAATAAACTCTAATAACTAACAAATAATATTTTAAACCTATTATAATTATTATCGTCACATTTATTATGTAAGTGCAAAAACGACAAACTTTAGTGGTCCACCGACGCGACGACGACGCTTGGAAAATTAAAATATTTGAACTTACATAATATGTGACGATAATAATTATGATAGGTTTAAAATATTATTTGTAAGTTTTTAGAGTTTATTTTTGTGTCGGGGGGTTTTTAATTGGTGAATAATTTGGTGACATGTGTACTTTAGGTACACATCTGGCTAAACATATCGGTTTTAACAGGCGTGATGTTTATATGATGATATTTAAACTATTTAAATCAGAAAAAATCGTGGCATGAAGTTGGCAAGCCGCCGCACGAGTGAAATTTTTGTAAACTTTTTATAAGTCAAAAATATTTTTTGTAAACTTGTATTATAAGCCAAACAAAAACTTTTGTAAAGTTTTATAAGCCAAAAAGACCTCAAAACAAATTCCATCCACAAAAGAGAATTTCCATTCTTCCATCCGGAACTTCGAAACAGAATCCAAAACAAATCAATGAACACAATCTGTTTTGAGTATCAGACAATTGAGGTCACACCCACACACTATACACTCAATCGCATGTAGGCACTCGCTAACCACGGCAAATATTTTCAAACAGCCCATTGACAGTCTAGCTCGCAATAACAAACAAACACACCGAATAAATTCTGAGTACGATTATGCAACAAATCGAGTCTGATATATCGATGTTTAGACTCCCAGGTGACAGTAACAAACGAAATCGACTAGAGCCGACCCATTGGAGTCGATTATTCATATTTATCGAAACTGAGCTAACGAGCATCCATCGAACTGTTTGCGGTGTGATATGAATAAAACATATCGATTGTTCATAATTCGCCGGCTCGAATACGCAAGCTCATGTTATTACAAGACCATTTTATTAACGAAAACAATCGCTCATATGAGAAATTTAATTGTATGAAACCAATATGCATGAGGATGTTCAATGGAAAATTCCGTTTCAATGAATTCATGTATTAAGATTTACTGAGGTGTAAAACACTACTACACTTCAAAAGGTAATCTATACATAATATGTATAAAACGCTTTGTCCTGAATGTCTGACGGATCAACGCACAGCCTAAACCGTTGATCGTAGAGACCCATAGAGTATATAACCACTAGAGAGCGTATAGGCCGATTTCTTTTATGTACGCGGCTCACTACAGCGGGCCGGGGGACGAGGAACAACGCGCGGCTGCAATTGGTCCGTTCAAGGTCAAATTGCATAGGTAGCCTATGGTTAGTGGTGGCACTACTTGATTAAAGGAAAATAGTCGATATTGATAAAATGGACTTTAACATTATAAAAATACTCAATCCAAACAAACAGCGCTATATCTTGTTTAAACAAAGTTTCCATATTAACCTTATCTTTCCACTTTTATTTTAATTCTGAAATCTTCGAAAATCTAAAATGAAAACATGTATGTCAAACACACAGATGAAAAATCTGAGACCCTCCTCCTATTTTTAAAGTCGTTTAAAAGTTGTTACGTGTTTAAAGTAAGTATGTGAATTGATTAAAAATTGTATTAGTTGTAATTTTATGATCATCGATAAATCGACTTCAATCATTAAACGTAACAGCACAGATTTTTACGATAAAAATACAAAGGGGAAGAAAGGGATAAAAATATAAGTATTTCCTAATGAAAGAAAGAGACTTTTCCAAAAGACATCAACGCGCGCTTCTCACAGTGTGCTCGTTCACCTAACCACCATTTTATATAGACCCCTGCAGTGGCTCATCATCTGATTCAAATCAAAAATATTTTGCGTAGTCTTTACTCTCCGATGAAAAGTTATGCCATCATTTTTGTAACAAAAGGTCTAGGAATGTTTCCCACACAAATTCACCGGGTATGAAGGCATTTTTATGCGTTATAAATTGCATAAAAATTAAAACGATTTGTAAAAACTTAGCATACCCACAGGTCTAACAATTGGTCACAACTAAAATGGTTACTAGTGCCTGCTGCCTAACATCTGAGCAAAAACACTAATAGTTTTCGTGCGTCGGGGCACTGTATGCGCAGTCAAGTGGTTTAATAGTCTTTGTAGAGACCTGAAACATGGGTGTGTTCTTTGTATGATGTAGGCATCCTATAAGAAAGGATTTTCCGAAATTCTACCTTTAAAGAGATGACAAAGGGGGCAAAGTTTTTATGGAAAACCACGTCATTTTCATAGTTAGAAGCATGAAAACTAATACACAAATTTTTGGGTTAGAAATAAATAAGATCATATTTTTTGTGTTTTTCAAAATCTATCATTTAAGAGGCTGAAAAGGGGGTTGAAAGTTTATATGGCAAGTCCGTCATTTTTGTAGTGAGAAGAATAAAATTTAAGATTAAAGTTTCTGAGCTTAGATAAATGAATACTTATTTCGTCGTTTTTGGAAATTCAACCCCTAACGGAAGAAATGGGGTGGAAATATTAATAAAAAGGAAAAAAGCCTCAAAAACTGCTTGACCTATGAAGATGAAATTTGTCACAGAGGTAGATTATGAGTAGGAAAACTGGTATACATACTGACAAAATAAATAAAAATAATGACAAAACAAGTCTTTCAAAACTACACCCCTGGGGGTTTAAGTGGTCTTAAAGTTATATTGAAGGTTGTTAATGCTTGGTCCGATGAAGTTGAAACTCGGCATTAACAATCTTGATACAATAATACAAAATAAATATTTTTGTATTTTTTTAAAATCAACCCCTGAAAGGGTGTAAAAGGGGTGAAGAAGTTTATAGGGGAGGGTATTAGTTACTGCTTGCTTCAATTGACTTGAGAATTGGTACAAAACAATCTAAAAGTGGGATTTTAAGACGGATCTAACGATTTATTATAATCAACCCCCCACGGGTTTAGACGGGGTAAAACGGTTTCTATGAAATACCTCATTCCATTAATTTTAAATCATGGAACTTAAAACTAGTAATGTTTGCCTTGCCTACTTTTTAAAGAGGGTAGCGGAGTGTTGAATTTGTGTTTATGGAAACCTTTTGTGACGTTCATGAACTCGTGTTGCAACCCACACTCAATGTGTGGTCGTTGTGATCAGCAGTGCAATTCTGCCGGTCGATTCCGTCGACATCTCACCGTGATTACTTAGGTGGAGTGAACGACAAGTTGTCGTTCACTTTGCCTTTCACACGTGATGCGATTCACGTGTGAACGGCTGGGCCGATTTGGCTTATTATTTTTTTGTTGTATTTATTATTGTCAGGAGAACGATCTTATGAAAGAAAAAAATAAAAAGTTGCAGTGGACAGCAAGCGAAGCGAAGCCGCGGGAGATAGCTAGTGAATTATAAAAACAAACAAGTTCAATAAAAGAGTTACAAATATAAATAACAGCCTATAGGAATTAAACAAGGTTCAAATCGAAAGTATGCCTGTGCCGATTGATAATAATTTAATCCTATATCCTTTAAAGCTTATAAGGTGAAGATAATTTACACAAATTATGTTGCAGACAAAAAAAACTGCAGCTATCATTGACAACCCTTATAAAGATTTAAGTACCATAGATGCAAGAGAATTATCAAGCATGGGACCCACTAGGAGTCAAACTCGTTGGATATAATCAGTTAGCCAAGATTTACATTAACTACAATAAAAGTGTGGAGCAGTTGAGAATAATCGCTCATTCTACCTTTATGGTAAGTAATTATTACAGTCAAAGGTTAAGCTAAGTTTAAGGTCCCGAACTGGTTTCGCAGCTGTTGTGTAGTGATGCATAACAGCCATTATGTTGCTCATTGAGGGTGAAATTGTTTAAGCGTTCGTTGTATAAAAGCTCGTAGCTTTTGACAAAATTGTCACTCATTATCCAAAGTTTAAAGGAAATAAACGAAGAGATGATTCGGAAGGTGAGCTTTAAAATTATTTTAAATAAACTAAAGGCAAGAATTTTATCATACGAGAAATGTACTCTCAAACTCAAACTCAAACATTTATTTCAATTAAACCATTTACAGGCACTTTTGAATTGTCAAGGTCGGTCGGTCCAAAAAGATGAAGCTATTTGCATGTTCCAAAGCGTAGATCTTTATGGAGAAGAACGTCCAAGAAACTCCACAACAATCTTTTAAAACTAATAAATTGTTACAAAGTTTTATTGACATCGTGTTGAAATTATACATACATGTGAGAACGATGTGACGAGCATGATAAAAACGTCCGGACTAAAAAAGGAACAATTCAAAGAAATAATTAAAATAAACCATGGCAGCTGAGAAATGACCAGTCCCAATCGACGGCGCCATGACATGTGCCAGGCCCATTCGTCTCAACCATTTTGAATGGAGCCTACTTTAAGGAAACGCAAATAACAACTCAGTGTTCTGTGTTTCCCTCTACACGCAAACTGTTACAATTTAATTTTAATAATTGCAGGTATAATAAATATTTATATTTATATTTATATTTATTTCCATTGCAGGTACTATTAATGCTGTGCTCCTCCGCACTAATCAGCGCGGGGGTCATCGGAACTGATTATGCTCCTGCCAGCTCAGTTTCCTATTCTTCAACCCCAATAGTCCAAAAAACTTTCAACACACCAACAGGATACACCAAAATTATCCAGTCACAACCAGTATACCAATCTGTATTGACAACAAAAGAAAGTAACTACGAAAGTCCTGATGGGACTCAACATACAGCTTATACAAAATCATTAGACACAGCCTATTCAAGCTTGAAGAAGTACGAAACAAAATCTACAAAAGATGGTGATGTCATAGCTAATACTATTCCTGGTATTTACACTACTTCTATTCATTCTCCGATTGTGTATCACCAAGGTGAAGCGTATAGTGTTTCTTCCCCGTTAATCCATACAGTACATACGCCAGCTTTGACTAAATCTGTATCAATTCCAGTGTCATATTCCACACATTCTGTTCCTTTAACTAAAACTATAGTGGCTCCTTCTTCAGTCTCATACTCGACGCCAGTTTTTGACCAAACCAAATATGTATCTTCAGGGTTATCTTCTTACTCCTCTCATACACCTGTTGTTGAATCGCATCCTATTAAAACTACTATAACTTACTCGCAAGCTCCTTTAGTTTCCCATATGTCATTTACAGGCTTAGGAGCTAGTTATGCATGGTAAATAATTGAGTTTTTTTTTCCTAAACATGGTATGCGCGACTGACTGCTTGCTTAAGTTTAAATTATGTTTAAAATGTTACGTTTATGACTTATGTAAGTTTAAATTATATCTTGTAAAATAAAAAAAATCTGCATCATAATCTGTGACTCATTTTTATTCCTCGTATTTTGTAGACAATGAGTTAGTCAGAGTGCAAATTATTTACACCTTGAATCGTAATTATCATGCCGTCTTAATGATATCCTATTTGGAAAATGAACACAACTCTAGTAGGTGGAGTTAGCAATATTTCACAGCCAATTTCTACATTCTACACGATAATTATTAGGCAATGTGTTAACTTTGAAACAGACTATTAAGTTCCAAGTTCCAGACAAAATCACATTCTAGCCAATTACGTGTTGTAGTAATATAATCACAACTTTTGTATACAAGTCTTGGTAAAAGTTTCGTGTTTATTTTAGTTCAGTAAGTGGGTAGTTTAAATGACCCCTCTTAGTACTTAGCTGCCACAAGTTATTGAAATTATTATGTCTGGGTAACTTTTGTTCCCAGAAAAGTTTTTGATTCAAAAACTTGTGCATTACTTTGTACTGCTTTAGGAGCTATAATACCATAAATAAAACTAAATAGAAGTGTTGCTATAACTTTACAAAATAAGCATCAAAATAAACCCATCACAGTCCACTTTTATCAATTTTCATTTAGTCGTTTAGTAAGCGGTTTAACCGATAAAAGTTTGAAGCCATATTAGAGGGACGGAATTACATTTCCGTTTATAATTTTTCAAATGATTCTTGAAGAGCAAATTAAATTAAAGCTAAAGTCTTTAACGATGAGCATTGATGAAATGAAAACTTAGGTAAATGCGTGTATATGATGGTCAATTGATCAGATTCAATTATAATATACCTGATACATAATGGCAGCTATAATATGACATACTTGGAAAAGATTGACTTAACAGAAAACGAAAATAGTGTTTCAAGTTGAACAGCCAAGTTAGATCAAAATCGTGACCAAAGGCCACTCGCGTTCAGTTGTTTTTAAAAAATTTGACATGTTGACAAATCGGGAATGTGACATCACGGGAAGCCCCTTGAAGCTGTGAAAAAATTAAAATTCTAAGTTAACATACAAAAAGATACGGCCGCTTTTGCCGCAATAAAACGTATACCATATCGACACTCTTTTTTTTTTTTTTTTTTTATACAAAACGGGGAAACTCTTGGCCCAAATCTCACCTGATGGAAAGTGATGATTAGGCCGAAGATGGAAGCGAGTTTCACCCGGAATCCTCTTACACAGAGGAACTGGCTATCATACCTCTAACTGCCGGAACACAACAATGCTGTTAACATTGTTGTTATGGCGACAGACTTAGACATGATGGTGGTAGCTTGCCAGGCGGACTTAGAACAAGTCCTACCACCAACCAAACCGAGCAAAAAATTTGCCCCCGCTGGGAATCGAACCCGGGACCTCTGGGTCTGAATCAGGTGGTATAACCACTAGACCACGGAGGCGGTTAGTGTCACCTGTTTAGCACCACCCGGGGACCACGTGTAGGGATTCGCTGAAGGGTATTCTCCTACGGACGCGGGTGACTCTCAAGGGAATCAAAAAGTACTTCCCGTTGACCTAGAACTATGAAATTTGGCCAGTAACACCGTCACTATACCATAGTATAGTGACGGTGTTACTGGCCAAATTATTAATAAAATATTATTATTATTATATAATTATTAATATACAAGTAAAGGGAAAAATCTGACAACTATACGTTTGTAATTAAATCATCTTCCTTTTTTATATTAGCCTGCAAATTTGTACGAAACCATCGGTGGGCCCGGTGGGTACGGAACCTTTGTACTTGGCCAGTTTTTTTTTTTTTTTTTGTTTTTACCATTTAGTATTCATTTCAATTTAGTAAGTACTTACCCAAATATTAATATTCAAAGGATCTCATTCAGTAAAATTTCCATAATTATGCTTTACAAAGTCTACCTTAAAATGTAATTTAGGTTTATATTTAACCAATGAAACAAATAGAAATGTTCCAATCCAGCTCAAACGAAAATAGTATTCATTCATACCATCCATAATCCCGACATCTATGTCCTACGTGTTTGGCAGAAAAGTTTGATATTCACCAGTTTTGACAAAAAACAAATTGGTTGACAGATACCCTGTATCGGCAGGGACAATTTCGCAGAAGTCTATTCATGTTAAAGAGAAATTAATTCCTAGAGAGACCGCATACATGATGGAATTGGAAATTGAGAATAGGAAGGGAGGTAGCTTAAAGTTTTGGGACGATTTATAGAGAACTCTTTTTGAGCTGAGAAGGCTTATTTAGTCCACTTAGCAAATTACGTCTGTACTAAGGCGAGATCAACATAGTTCAAATCAAAAATATACGTCAAAGTGAGCTTTGGGTGTGCAAAAGATTTTATTACAGTTCTGCTTACCTTTTATCCGAAAAACTTATCTTCTTAGAAGGTTCTAGATTCGATATAAATTACTTCTCTTTACGCTATTGTTGCTGACCTTTATTAATTAGGTAGGCTTTGCCAGGTCATTAAAACGATCTATTAGACTAAGCATTCAAAATAGAAACTATGGCTCAAAACTATGAAAGGCTCAAAAGATGAACCCAAATAATGCACGTATGCCTACATAACATTCATGTTAACAGAAAGCTTTGAATTCAAGAAAAGTCTTAATCGGATCAGTACCTCCAAAGACTAAGTTCCCCACACAAAACAGTTTTAATTTACAAGGCAAAAGCTCTAATTAAACCCACCTATTGCCGTACAGTATCCTGTTATATTACCTAACACGTGCGTTACAATCTCAGATCAGATTACCACACGCCAGGCTGGTCCAATCGGGGGCTGGTCACAATAGGTGAGTGGTCACAGTACCGGACTTGATAAAGATGTATTGTGGCCAGCATTTACGTTACACACTCGACTTGCGGGCCGCACGATTGACCTGTCCATGTGCGTTGCAAAACGCAGCCTAAGCACGGCTCACATGGATGTTAGGGTGATGGATTGTTCTTGTGTGGTGTGGTTTTATGAAGCAATGCTTTAGGGAAACAAAGAAGGAGTACTTTAGAAATGGTTTAGTGCATGTTTTCTTGTCAAGTCATCATTGTTGTAAAACGTCAACCTAAGAAAAGATAAATGCCATTTTTGAGAATAATGTATTAACAATTAAATAAGGTCAGTGCTTCCTATCCGGTCGTACTCTCAGAAAAACCGCTTAAACAAACTCAGAGGTAGCCCAGACATCTTTGTCATCTCGATCAGATGACGACTATGCAGAAGTTTGGGATGGTGTTTTGGGAGACACACACAAATGTCAATGGATTTATCCACTATCGAGATTACAGTTCACTCAACCTACTTTCAAACAACGACGTGTTATTCCATGTCATAGGGAAAAAGGAAACCGTTAACAAACACAATGTATAGTAATTTCATGTGAGTATACGATTATGACTGTCCAATGTGTACCAAAGGACCAAATAGTATTATTTTCAGTTCATCGCCTTTTGTGTAATCTCAAGTAAAACCACAAAAACACTGAATCGGAAGTGACAGATCAATTTGTACTTTGACTTTTTTCTTCCGCGTATGTGACGTTTTTTTTTTTTACAATCTTAGTCGTCAGATGTCGGACAACGATATAATAAATTATCTCGGTTATGTATCTTGATTCTTGACCTTGAGTCACAAACAAGATGTAGGTTTTGTTGACATTTATGAATAACAATGGTTTTGAACTCACGGCACGCTTTTGTCAAAATGTGTTGAAATTAATTTCTTGCAGAGTTTAAACTCTCTTAATATGGCAAACAAATGGCATGATAATTTTACGCACTGACAGCTTAAAGATAGTCAAACAAGATGGTGTATTTAAATCCTGGAACGACTTTATTCAGAAGAGTTCTGAATAAAGTATCTAGTTCCAGGATATCACGATTTCTAAAAACATATTTTTATATAATAGATAAAGTTTTCCAAGGTTCATGCATAAAATCGCTGACATCATAATCTAATATTTTGATCCAAAATAAATAAACAGGTATTTTTTTAATGACAGCAACACTTTAAAGATGTGTATAAAGTATAGTCTCACAAAATTTTAATGGATACTACACGGTTATAGATCTAAACGAAGTCAACCGGAACTACATGAACGAATTCATTAGAATAAATTAATATTAATCAACTTAAAGATCAATGGCGCTTAATTAAACATTTGATTGATTATAAGATACATGCATGATTATGTAAGTTTTACGAATATCCGTAAAAACGGAACCCTAACAAGATCACTCGGGTACCTGTCTGTTTGTCCGTCTGACTGTCCGTCTGTCACAGCCAATTTTTTCCGGATCTACTGGGCTATAGTTTTTCAAACTTTATCGTGTGACATATCAAATGAACGGGCTTATTGTGAGGGCTTCAATTTTTGTTTTTTTTTTTCATATTTTCTAAAATAATTATACTTTAGAAAAGAACACTAGAAGTTAATAAAACCATTCCTTCTCCCTTATTTCCGAAACAATTTAGCCTAAAACATAAAAAAAACTGTGATAAACCGGTAGATTATAAGAAAATCTATGTTATAATACTAATCTAAGATCTTTTAAATGTAAAAACCTATGTTTCTCATATAAACACTGATTCTGATTCTGAAAAATGAAATAGGTTCGGAACCACGGGCACGCGAGTCTGACTTGCACTTGGCCAGTTTTTTAAACAGTCTTGTCTACCGTAAGCCTAACGAACTTCCGTGGTGGACGCCGCGCCGTGGTGGACGCCGCGGGCGTCGGGGGCCACCTGGTGACCTCCGGCCACCGTAGGCGCGGGCCTGTGGACGGCGAGCTATGGGTGGCTCGCCGTCCGTCCGTCTAGTGACGACAGGCCGTGTCGACGGCGCGTTAGTGTTCCACGCGCGCCTCAAAGAGAGTCAGCAACACAGAGGGGCCCGAAAGGGCTGACGCCTGCCGGAGTCGCGGGATTATTCGCAAGAGACACCGTGGCTCCGGAACACAAAGGGCAATGAAGGAACATGGATGGGTTTTAGTCAGTAGAAGTCTGACACTCCCTCCCGCTACACCCAGAGCGGGAGGAGTCATTGGATGATTTCCCATCCCTAAAAAAAAAAAAAAAAGCATTTGAGAGTTGCTTGAGAAAATACAAGATTAATATCGTACTAACCAGCAGACGAGCACGACGAATAAGGTCACAACCACCAAGGCCCTGTCATTGCAACTTGAGCTTTCTTCTTCGGGAAATAAAGCTCCAGTTTCCAGTTCATCTTCGTATCTGGACCTTGAAAATAGGGATAGCATTCCCAAGATGAGGAGGTACGCAGGTATCACGAAAGCAATGCAGCCAAACGCGATGATAAATGCGAGAAACGTTGATTCCACTTTTATGGACTGAAACAAAAATAAAATGTTGTTAAAAATAGATTACTTTTGAAACTTTGTGCACAAAGGAAATCTTTCTTTGGTGTAAGTACTTATTTTTCGGCGTTTGAAAAGTTTGTAAACTAATGGCTCATTGTCCACTGAAGCCCCGCTGCGCTTCAGAGGGCAATCAGCCCAATGGAATTACATAAAATCTCAGTGACGTGGAGCGGAGATTGTATACAATTCCATTGATTAATATTTCTCCGCTCCAGTGGACAGTTAACGACAAGCATGCCAGAGACATCTTGGCCGAAAAATTGCTCACACAGAAGCGTCTGTCATCTTCAACTTCCGTGTCGCTCGATGCCAGAATAAGTCGTCTTCGGTTATATGCTAAGTCGTCAGTCGTATGCTAAGTCGTTTCTATTTGTTTTTTTTTTTTGAACATTTAAGACAAAAGCAAGCGGTTGATCAGGTGACAATTCTATAGCTCTTACATTTTTGACTTCTCGAAAATCGTTATTACTGATAGAATATGACTTGTCTACAGTATCTGAGTGCTAATTTTTCTAAAAGCTTATGGACACCGGGAAGGAATGGCAGAGTGATTTGCCACCGGTCAGCGCACACTCTCACACAGCGTCGGGATGCCGCGGCATTTTATATATAATTATGTAATATATAATATTATAAAGCAGAAGAGTTAGTTTGTTTGGTTGAACTCGCTAATCTCAGGAACTACTGGTCCGATTTGAAAAGTTCTTTCAGTGTTAGATAGCCTATTTATCGAGGAAGGCTATAGGCTATATAATCACGCAGCAGTCACGGAGCAGTAATGAAAAATGTTACGCAGACGACGTTGCACGGGTCAGCTAGTCTTTGATAAGGGTTGTCTCTTTACTCTAGTCTAGGTCAGAGATGACAGAGACAAAGTCTACGATGGAGCGAGCTTACCCTGAAGTAGCCTGTTCACTCTAACATTGAAAAGATTAAAGTACCTGAACCTTTGCTGTGCACATTATAAAAGACGCTTAGAAACGCTTAGTGCGAATTGGTGGAATAGCACGGGGAATGGATGGAGAGTTGCAGTGCGTCTAGATGTTTGATTCAAAATGGCCGCTATCTAGCCATGACACAGCCAGATAGGAATTTAACAAACTGAACAAATTAACAGTGGCCACATTAGCCCTAGACCGAAAGAGCTGGAAGATAATGTTCAAGTGAGAAGGCCTCCTGAGCCCTGTACATACGAGCAATACCAAGAATAAAAACTTTTTAGAAAATTAGCACGTGGATGCCGTGTGAGTGAAATACTGATAAAAATTCAATTATTGGCGATTAAACTAATTTTTTGTGAGGTTCATGCCTATCCTTATTTATTTGACTCAATCTCCACCAAAAACCTTTCATCAATCTCTCAAACTAGGTTTTTCCCACAGCTTCATTCGCATAGACCAGCTAGAAAATCTGACTCTTTACCAAGGAGTACCATGTTACCCAGTTAATGGGTTGTGGAGGTCTGGTAGGCAGCCGTTCCACGTAATATAATGGTATTCAGTTTAGTCCGGTTTATCTGGAAGACAAATCAAATAGAGTTGAAAAAAGGCAAAGCAGATGAGGTCTTTTCGTAATAGAATCAGTATTTACTAACACAGATTATCCCCAACAAAAGTTATTGTAGATCTTTTAAATATTTAGTGTAGATAAGATAAGTTAATCCTAGGTGATCTAGATACATGTAAGCCAGCCCTTTGAAATACCAGTATATTGCCCTTAGACAAAAGCACTCTTAGTCTTGCATAACCTGATACTAAAATTTCATATGAAACTGTATACACACCACAAAGTAAGCACTAATCAACACTTTGGTATCTAGATTCCAGAAAAAAAAAGAAGCATTTCGTAAAATAAAGTAATTTTTAAGGACTTTGAAGGTTTACAATATGATAAAAATACAAGGTACTCTAGTTTAATACTTACAAAAGCTCTATGACTCAATAGTATTGATTTTCCTATTTCCTAAAATCTGCGCCTCTGTCAAGTAACATAATATTTTAAATAAAGTTTAACATCAAAAGACAGCATGAGATACGAAGACTAGAAAAGCTGGTTCCAAATATTCCCGTCCAACTTAACTGTTGCGGATACGGAAATGTGGTTCTCAATTTTTGTTTATATTATTACTAGCTGTCCCGCGCAACTTCGTCTGCGTCGCATTTTACGCTCCTAAATAATATTGCAACAAAAAATTGAGATTTAAACTATCCTATCTCTCAAGTTGGATCAAACTGCACATGGTGTGCGAATTTTATTATAATCGGTTAAGTGGTTTAGGAGTCCATTGAGCACAAACATTGTGACACGAGATTTATATATATTAAGATTTTAAATAAAGTTTAACATCAAAAGACAGCATGAGATACGAAGACTAGAAAAGCTGGTTCCAAATATTCCCGTCCAATTTAACTGTTGCGGATACGGAAATGTGGTTCTCAATTTTTGTTTATATTATTACTAGCTGTCCCGCGCAACTTCGTCTGCGTCACATTTTCCGTTCCTAAATAATATTGCAACAAAAAATTGAGATTTAAACTATCCTATCTCTCAAGTTGGATCGAACTGCACATGGTGTGCGAATTTTATTATAATCGGTTAAGTGGTTAAGGAGTCCATTGAGGACAAACATTGTGACACGAGATTTATATATATTAAGATAATTGCAAAATAATTCGCAATAAACTAGGCCTTGAATTCCTCTTCCTTTTTTCCATAATTTTAAATTCCATCCAACCAGTATCTCACCTAAACCTAATACTATCATGCTGTGAACCCTAATTTCCCCAAGGACAGTTTCATATAAATCAGTACTTCAAACAAAACAATGTTCTGTTTTAAAATCAACCACAACCTGAAAGTTATTTCATAATCTATAAGTATCTCACTTGATCAAGTCATATCTTGGTCCTAATTAAGCATGACACTATTAATTTCTTCATCAAAATCGATCATGATACTAATGAGCGATATTGTAACAGCTTATGTATCAGTATTAACAGATCAGTAAGATAGCCTCTGGACCACATTATATTCTTTAAAGCGACACGATTGTCGAAGAGTCAGAATGTAAGGAGTAGATCACTTTATAATATAATAAATATCTACTGGTACTCCGGTATATCCGGTTGAACCAGAAGCCAACCTTAACAGAGTTAATATACTTTACCATCCATAACTCAGTGTCATTGTGACTGCACTATGGGACCAACACCACAATTGCGAAAAAATCGACTCCTCGATACATTAATGTTCGCATAACTCAACAAAATGTACTGAACAGTTGATTCGCGATCGCGATTGTGGGGTTGGTATTATAGTAAAAAAATGTTCATAGTGATGAGTACAATGAGTCCTTAAGAGGTATTGCGGGGTTTTTTTACACGTTTAACCACTATCTCACCTGATGGTAAGCGATAATGTGGTCGAGAAGATGGAGCTCTTTACTTAAAGACTCCCAGGTTGTAGCTATCAAGAAACAGACTCCGGCAGGGAATTCCACTCCATAGCTGTACGCACTTTGAATGTGGCGGGATGTCCACCATGTATCGGTGGTGCATCGCCGTTTGTCTTGTGGTCCTATCATGGAACAAGCTTGGCGGAATTAAATTATGCAACACTTCCCCAAAATGCAACCGGTACAAAACGGACAGGCTATCAACTCAGCGTCGATGCTCAAGACTTTAGAGCTTCGACTCGACGAGCCTATCACTACCGTTTTCTTATTTTTTTTAACTTTAAGTTACACTCTGAATGGCCCACCTCCCTTCCTATCTTTCATGCACTTCTTGCAACTTTACTACCAGCAAATTACAGGATCTGAGCGTGGCAAACAAAACTGTACACAGACTAGTGGGAAAAATAATAGAAGTAGTCAACTTGTTCGAAAATAAAATTGACATCCCAATCCCAAATAACTTGGCATTTTATCAGTCTCTATCGCCGCTATAATATCATTTTGCCTATAGCCTTAAGAAAGTAGTGGCTGTCCTGTCACAAAGTTTATAATAGAGACAAATTAATGAGCCGTGAGATAGATCACTGTTCCAAGTACCGAAGCAGGAAGTTACAAGTTGAGGAGCTCATTCATTGATAAATTGTGATTTCGAAACTACTTGTTTATTATTTAATGATCAGGAACTTGGTAATTAGTTGGTTAGGTGATTCATAAATGAAGGCACGGTTTTGCTTTTGATGCGTAATGGGAGTACCAATGTAAGGACATTTAATAATTATGCAAATGACTTTTAAGTGACAAAATAGCATACTAACCTCTTCCCAATGCATGAATTTCAAGAAAGAAGGCACTTCGTTAATGCTAGGTCTAAACAAAGATGAAATAGATCCTCATCTTAGTTCGCCATACCAATTTCAATATATTAACGCCTAAACGATGAACTAAAGCCCACTGAGGCTAACAGTTAAATGAAAGCACTTTTCTGATGTATTTTTGTATTAAAGGTTAAATAAATCTTTTCCTGCGACTTTCGAATTACCTTGTATCCTTTTCTACCAAATAACCTAAAATTATCAATATTCTCCTAATGGTAGGTATAGTTTCCTAAAGTTTTCGTATGCGTTACATATTTATTAGTAAGTGGCATACATTTTGGGCGGTATGTGACAGGGTCCTAAGTACAGCTTGCAATACTAGACCACATTTGGTACCTAAGGCTGAGCTCGCGGGGGTAACGAGACTAGTATAAAAGTGCCTGTATGTACACAGACCGTATCACTTGCCGTAGTGGATTTTATATATCATAATGGCTGCTAAGGTACTTTGTTTTATAGTGTTTTGTGACGTTTTAAAAATAATATATCATGCATTTTGCAAACATTGGATTTTTTACGACTGATAAGTTTTCGTAGTTTGTCTTTCTGGTGATATTAAAAAATCACTAATTTTATATTTAAAAAAATAATAAGAATAAAAAAAGAGAATATTACTCGTATTCCTTGGAAAGGACTTATAAGTTGTCTTAGAAAAGCTCTCATAATAATAACAAATTTCAACAGTTCTAAAACATTTTCGATAGAAATATCATTTGAGATTTTTTAAAAGACATCTAAGGGTGAATTATTCTACATGCTACCCCACTTTGTCATTTTGTGGATAACATGTTTTTTATTCATATGACTTGTTACTTATACCATTTCGTGTTTTCATTTCAGTTACTAGTCCTTTTGTGCGCGGTGGCGACAGTTCGTGCGGGTGGCCTCTATGCCGCCGCTCCCGTGGCCACATACGCCGCAGCTCCCGTCTACAAGAGCTACGCGGCGCCGGCCGTGGCGTACTCTGCGCCCCTCACATACTCCGCCCCTGTGGTCAAGGCGGTGGCTCCCGCAGTCTCCTCCATCTCATCATACTCCACACACACCGCACACGCAGCGCCTTTGGTGGCTAAGTCCTACGCTCCTGTTGCGACTTACGCCGCGCACGCCGCTCCTGTAGCATACGCCGCTGCGCCCGCTGCCTACGCCTCGCACGCCACATACGCCGCCCCCGTCGCCACATACGCCGCTGCTCCCGTCGCGTACGCCAAGTCCTACGCCGCTCCGGCTGTGTCATACGCGCACGCTGCGCCCGTCGCAGCATACGCCGCGCCTTCTTACGCCTCGTACGCCGCGCCTTCTTACGCCTCATACGCCGCGCCTTCATACGCCTCATACGCAGCGCCTTCATACGCCTCATACGCCGCCGCCCCAGTGTACAAATCTCTGTCTTACTCTGCGGCTCCCGCCGTTTCCCATGTGGCATACAACGGCCTTTCAAACTACGGCTGGTGATCATCTTATCGACTGTACAAATTAGTTGTTTATGTTTGTATATATACTTTTATACAATGAGAATAAAGTTTATTGAATGACAAATATGTTTTTTTTGGGTTCGACGATAAATTCATAAAAATGCTTTTACAAAAACTAAAAAAAATAAAGCTAGAAAGTATCAAGTGTAAAAATCTGTAGATTAAGTAAGTCACTATGAACTAGAATGAAAATAGTGACAGATAAAAAGACTAACATTTTATATTTATTTGGCTTCAAAACTCTTAAACTAGGCCAATGAATCGTGGCATGTGTGCGAGTGCGATATCCTAACCCATATTGCGAAAGTGAGAGTGGTTTGTTACGCTTTCACTCATAAAACCCTGAACCGATTTTGATGAATTTTGGATTAGGGACTGGTTCCAGGAATAAAACTTGAAAATTAGCTAAGCCTCAGGAAAAGGCTAGTTTTCTAATAAATGAATATTACAAAATACGTTCTACTTACTTATTTATTACATTATCAATATCCAACGGGAAAAGGAAAATCTGCTCCGAATTTATTACATAAGACACTTAAATGATTTAATAACATTAATAAATAAAATGAAAGGAAGTTTTCTAAAATATTTAATTTTTACATAATTATGATGTTATCAACATTCTAGTTTAGGATAAAACAAAAGATAACATAACAAACATCCTTAAGTCTAAAACTTACAATTACAAACAAAAAACTTCGTGTTAATTAGAGAGTATAATTACCATCCGTAAAAAAATCCGACAATTTATAACGATATGATGTGTTAACATCATGATAGGCATCATTGTAGTCATCGTCATTATCTTGAACAAGGTTAACAAATTGATGTCGAAAGTATAGGAAACAGCCTTGTCACGCAAACCTGCAAGCTTATCACGCACATCTTTGACAAGATATTATGTGTCACAAATTTTGTTTTTATTTTGAACGGAAGTTACAACAAAAGCAATCCATCAAAGACATCCACTGGTGAACAAAGGCCTCCGCCAAGCTTCACCACATCAACCGGTCCTGAGTGATTCTCGAATCCAGTAGACTCCCGCGGACTCACCAGGGTGGAGTTTGGCCTCTGATGTTGGCCTTCCAACGTCTTTTTTCCAGCGCCGTGTCATAAATAAACTTATAAAACATAACACCAAATATAAGTATTTTTTTAATATTTTACGTCTGTAGGCCAATTCTACTTATTTTTAAACCACTTTCGCATTCGCATGTCAATCGCAAACTGTCAAAAAAGCCTAAATTATCATACATTTTTGACAGATTGCGATTGAGATGCGAATGTGAATATTAGTAGAATTGTCATTCTGATATCTTCCACAGAAACAGACCTCAAGAGACCTTTATTGGTTTACCAACCATACTCGTATTATTTTCATGTTGCACATGACTGTTACTCGGCAATAGGGCTAGGGATATATTACCCAAAGCAGGAACCGAGTTCTTACTAATTTGAAAGATTCCACAACATCTGTCACATTTGTGTCTTATCATGACCGGCTAGGCCTTGTTAACGTGACATGTTACTCGCAGATAATTGCGGTCTTACGGACACTAGGACCAAAAATGTGTTATTTCGCAGAAGGGTTACGAAATTGTTCTCGCTTGACATAGATTACATTTTAATAGTAGGTACCTGTGTGTATTTAGAGCAATGCAATGACTTACACATGCTTGGTAAGTGATTATATTAAACGCTTATATCCCATGTTGATCTAGGCAGTGAAATAAAAATGTTGTATCGTTTGATTGCGTAAATTGCAAGTTCTAGAAGCAAGAGAAATGCTATACAGGCTTGATGGCATTGGGCTACATAAACTCAGTTCTATTTATAGAACACACACCACAGTTCAAATTTACGTCTCGAAATGTATTAATTGCGGAAACCTTGTCAGGAGAACCGGTGCAATGCAGGAAAAAGCCTGAGTATACAGAATGCCATCTAATGATGAAATATCCTGGGTTTTCGCTAAAGCTTGCCTGTGTCTAAGGCAGAGCCCTGAGAAACAGTAATAATTTTCCTTTTAGCACAAAATAAGCCCATTGTGAACTTGGCAGTTCCCTGACATACGAATGAACTGAAAAGCTTATAATTTATTCGATCAAATACAAAGTGACTATTTCAAGCCAAGCAAAATGACAAAGCTCTGAACATAATGAGGTATAAAAGCTTTAAGCATAAATAATTCATGAGTGTTTTGATTAAATAACAATATAATAGTTAGAGTAGTGTATAGTCAATAACATACCAAAACATAAAAAATACATGTCAAGAATGTCATTATTTGTAATTTACACAGATAAGTGAGTTTTATATTGAACACACACGCCTGCAATCTGCGTCCGTGCAACGTTCATTCAGAAACTGGCCAAATTTTTTGGATAGCATGTCAATTGGGCTACAGTTTTATGATGCTCGAAAACTTATTACATATGACACAACTGTACACGTTTTATATTTACAGGTATTTACAGGTATATTTATTTGTAAACATAGGTTACAGGTACACAGGTGTGTGAGATGTTACATTTTTTTCTGTCATTTGTTTCCTTATTAATTTTACAATATCAAATATAGTGAAAGAATGAGAGATAATTAAAAGATTTAATCAATAAAATTCCTATTAAAAACTGCAATGTCAAAACAAGGACCAAATTAATAAAATATTTCCAAACGGTCAACAATAAAATTTTGAGATAAAACACACCAGTCAAAGAATAAAAAAATAAAAAATCATAGGATGATGCCAACTAATTTAGTCAATACAAGAATTAATCAAGTTATTACTAGACGTTTTACTCGTTATAGCATAAAGAATGTCTTCATCGTCATTCAATGTTTCAGTACCTATTATTTTCCCGTCTCTTAGTTGATTAAGACTGCTTGTATCACAAATTGCAGATCCTTTACTTTTCCTCTGACCAAAATCAATCAGTGAACAACGTCATTAATTTCAATAGATTTGGCCCTTATGAAAGAGTCTTCAATCTTAAGTTGACCATATAAAAATGATAAAACACAAAAAATTCTAATAAAGAAAAAACTCTTGCCACGTTTACAATAGGGAAGCTTATTTTTAAGAAAACCATTTTTCGAGTATTTTATCACTTTTATACGGTCAGGAAAGATCCAAGCTAGCTCGACACTTCCGCAATGAATACAGGGTTATTTAATGGTGATACAATTCATCCAGAAAAAAATACATTTGGGACTTTGCCAAAACATATGAGTATTTTTCGGTTTATTACATGTCCCTGTTTATGAAGGAGGGTTTTATTTATTTTCATAGTAAGTTAACGGTGGGGGAGTTGTTCAACCTAGATATTAAGGTTATTCATCATTATGATTAGTGTGTAAAGTTCTGTATTACTGTTTTTTCATAACGGAAGAGCTTTTGTTTGTCCGTTCATATTTTCTGTTGGCTCATGTATTTGAATTTGGTGCCATTAATGAATGTATCCGACGACTACATTTATTTTCAATTTAAGTTTTCAATAATATTTATTTTAAGAAAAGCACAATAAACTATTTTAAATGGAAACTTATCAAAACACTTGCGGAAGTTAACACTTAGGTACCTACTTAAAAAACTACAACAATTATGTTCTGTTGAAAATCTTTCAAAGAGTAAAAATACTCATAATTAAAGGTGAACAACTTTCGCTATGGGAAGTACCAGAGGATCAAAACCAGCTGTTCTTTATATCTTGTTAAGTTGGTTGACAACGCCCTGCACACTGCCAGGGACCGAAAAAGTTGGAGAAACATCATACATGTAAAAGTGATGCTGAAGAGAGGTCACGACCTTCAGCACTGAGTAACACGACGCAAGAAGGAGGAGGAAGTAGGTACTCAAGCTATGCTGTCCAGCAAAACTTACATAAAACCGACAAGCAAAGACCTACTAGGAAGTCATAGCCGAAAATAACAAGAACTATACATCAACATATATGGTACCCACTTACAAAACATATTACTTAGACCGAAACAAGAAGTGTTGAGTAATAATTTAGACAAGAAGTAACGAGAAGTGCTGTGTCACATAAAGGCCTATCTTTTATTGTGACAACACATGTAGCAGGCCGGCGGTCAAACTTGTTATCCTTATTGACTTATAATGAAATCTGGTCCTTCCGTCCGAGTTGTTGCAACTACTAATATAGAACTTGATTCGTCTTTCTTGCTTAATGTATGTTGGGAAAATATGTGTGTTATGAATGTTTTTTTTTTCCTTTATGGAAGCTGACGCCCGCGACTTACTTTGTGCCTGTTCCCAATTTCAAATGGAACCAATATTTTTTTCTATAGTAAATGCAGCTTTTTCTATAATAAATTCGTCTTTATAACATTAAAATCGATCGACCCGATTCGGGGATTAACCGGAATAAACAGACAAAAAATTAGAAAATGTTTGTCGATTAACACGTTACTTAAATATTACCTAGTATGCATGTATTTAGTAAACAGCTATATTTTTATTAATATGAAAAACAGACACTTCATTTTATTTATTTTTTCATCATAGAAGTAACTTATTGATGCTAATTACGATCAAAAGCTCATTTTGATCCCCACTTTTTTTACTATGGCTGGTCTTATTACCTTCACTTCTAGGCACGAGCTTCTTTAGTAGTTCATAGTTCGTAGGTACGACTCACCAATTAGAGCAGGATGATTTGTGATAAAAAATCTAGATATCAATTTAGCACTATGCAATACCAGATACCACTTACTAAATTACAGTAATAAACGCACACAACACACACACACTTCAAACACAAACACCAAACACAACACTTCAAATAAAAGGTACCAATCACCAATCTAATACATGTACTCAAGCTGCTACTATTACTAAATTAAATTGTCCTTTCTAATTAGACGTACCGCTTAAGATCATTAGTCATGTTTAAAAATATTAATTTATAAATAGACGTCGCCGCAGGGAAAAAACAGTATGCATGTCGCTATAGTTGTTACAAAATACATGTACACATTGACGTATAGTGGTGCCTAGTTTTTGTCGTGACTTGTTGTCGAGGTAGGAGGCCTATGGGTCAGCGACCTCTTTGCAACTATTGACCCCAGAATATTATATTAATATTACAGTAGCATGCCTAATTAAATTGTGTATCGTTAAGAATAAATACCAGTTTTTTTTTTATTAGGTAGTGTTTTAAGCAGGGTGTAGCGAAATAAAAATCCTGACTTCGCCAACCTACACGTAATTTTTTTATTGAGAAGTAATATCAAAAACGTAAAAAAATGAACGTACAAAAAGTATAAAAAGACAACAGAAGGTAATTTAAAAAAAGTGGCGCTGAATGAATGTAAAAAAAGACAGAAATTTTAGGTAATGATAAAAGGGAACCTAGGCACGGTTCCTTAAATTTGTTTAAATCACGTAAATAAGCCTGTAGGTAGTTGTGGTTGCGACCAAAAATTGGCCTAGGGACAACTCTTCGAATTACCTCGTAAATGCGGCGCTAGGTTGGCTTTGTAACACAGACGATATTATGTTTCAATTAAAAAATAGGGAAACAAAAAGGAACTTAAACTAAATATAAAACTATAGTAGGATTATCAAAGTATCTTCCAAGAATTTTAACTCAGGAGCACGACGAATAAGGAACCAAGCGGCCCTGGTCTATCCCGGGACCAATATCGTCGTCTGATCGATATCGGTACACTGTAGATATTAAATATACACTATAGGTATAATTAATTTATTGATAATCCATATATAATGAAAAACCCTTCACACCAAATTTATAAACAAATAAACTGCATATTATGCTTTCACTAGCATTATAATCATATTATATCAGGTGCATTTTAGTCGTGATCTATCCAAGATTCACCAGCCACTGACAAGCCAAAGCTATCAAGTGGAATTCGTAAAGGTTGAACGACGCCAAAACTTTAAGCTACTTCTACAATGCTGCAAGGGGTCAAGTCAAATAATTATTTATGAATATATTAATATATTTATATTTCAATGGAATCAGAAAGGTACTTACCTCATCTTTGTGATTCCATTGAAATCTCTTAAAAATTGGGATATCGCTGTCCTTACGTAATAAAGTAACATGGTCAAAAGCAGGACTTTGGGTCTGTCAACAAACATTAAAAATCATTACCTAAACCTAAGAGGTATGCCATTAGTTACTTGATATTGTGTTCCAAAAATCAAAATGCTGGTGCAAGTCACATACCTGTGAACCTATAATGGAAATGAGCTGGCCACCCAGAAAAATCTATGGGCGAAAACCAATGGGTCTCAAACAGCAAACACAAATCACAAATTGCGACGCGGCAATTACTTGATAGGATGAGTTTTTTCAGGATCGGAAAGTCACGTAATACGGGGAAAAATCCTAAAATATAAAAAAAATTCGTTACTGAATGAGTGACTGACAGACAACGCACAGCTGAAAGTACTGGTCCGTAAAAAACTGAAATTTGGCATATAGGTAGGTTCCTTGGAGAGTGTAAGAGAGCACTTCCCGAAATTTCTACTGAAACGGCAAAAAACGGAATGTACGCCGTACGCGACTACGTACGCGGGTAAAAGACGTACGGCGACGCGCCACCGGTACATGGTGGACATCCCACCTATACGCACAAAACGTTTCGGAAATACATTAATTGTGCGTACAGCTAAGGAGTGGAATTCCCTGCCTGAGTCTGTGTTTCCTGATAGCTACAACCTGGGAGTCTTTAAGTCAAGAGTGAATAATAATTTAATTACGCCAAGCCCGTTCCATCATCGGACCACAAGACGTACGGCGACGCGCCACCGGTACATGGTGGACATCCCACCTATACGCACAAAACGTTTTGGGAATACATTCATTGTGCGTACAGCTAAGGAGTGGAATTCCCTGCCTGAGTCTGTGTTTCCTGATAGCTACAACCTGGGAGTCTCTAAGTCAAGAGTGAATAATAATTTAATTACGCCAAGCCCGTTCCATCATCGGACCACAAGACGTACGGCGACGCGCCACCGGTACATGGTGGACATCCCACCTATACGCACAAAACGTTTTGGGAATACATTCATTGTGCGTACAGCTAAGGAGTGGAATTCCCTGCCTGAGTCTGTGTTTCCTGATAGCTACAACCTGGGAGTCTTTAAGTCAAGAGTGAATAGGTTACTTCTAGGCAAGCGTGCTCTTCCTTAAACTGCATCATCGCTTAACATCAGGTGAGATAGCGGTCAAACGTACGCCTATCAATATTAAAAAAAAAAGTGGAAATATTTAAGAAAATATAAAGAACCCATATCAATTTTTAATTAACCATTTACAGGCAGTTTTGAATTGTAAAGGTCAGTCGGTCGAAGAGATGACGCTATTTTCACGATACAACATACAAAGAGTTAAAATTATTGAGAAAATAATATCGCGGAAACTGCGCTACATAAAATCTAATCCTTTACCCCGAGTGTGACTATTTCCTTAATTTAAACCAGATTCGTCACTGTCTTACTAGAGATAACAAACAGTGATAAGGCAGATTAATCTGTCCATTTAGCTGCCCATTTACTTAGCACCTTTGATCTTACAACTGTGTGGTCCAGTGCAACTTATTTACATGTAAGCTCAACAATTTAAATGAGCATTTTGGGTTGGGTTGTATTTCTTTTTTAACCGACTTCCCAAAAAGGAGGAGTTATCAATTCGGCTGTATGTTCTTTTTTATGTTTGTTACCTCATAACTCCGACAATTATGAACCGATTTGAAATTTTTTTGTTTTATCTGAAAGAATATACTTGCAGATTGGTCCCATTTAGATCATATCAAAATCGAATACGAACTTTGGATTTTAAATCGAAATGGCTGGAATTTGACTATTTAGATGATTCTTTGATAATCGAAATTGCGTATTTTCTTATTTTATCTGAAAGAATATTTGTCGATTGGTCCCATTTAAATTTTATCAAAATTGGTTAGGAAGTTTGGATTTTAAATCGAAATAGCTAGAATTCGTTTACGTTGGATGATGGTTTTTTGTCATCCAAGTAATCGACATTACGTATTTTGCTTTCCTGCGATTTTGCAGTGGTGTTGTTAGGTGTGGGGTACCACACCACGGGTTCTTTTTTTCCACTAAAAAGTGAAAAAAAAACAAAAGAAATACAACCGACGTCAAGATAAAAAAAAACACTAAAAAATAAGAAATTTTCAAATCCTCATAACTCCGTCAATGATATGAACCATATTATTGACGGAGTTATGAGGTAACAAACATGAAAAATACAACTGAATTGAGAACCTCCTTCTTTTTGGGAAGTCGGTTAAAAATAACTTTCATTTCTGAAGTCGGTGTTTTTGTTAGTTTCTTCGTATCTCGACACCGACTTCCGAAATTGTAGTTATTTTTTAACTTTGTAGTTTTTTTTTTTAATTGAAGTCGGTTATATTTTATAAAAAGTTTTTTTTTGTAAAAAAGATTTTTATGGTACGCAGTTACGTTACATAGCTTCCCGGAACTAGGTATATGCCTGATGATCTAGATCCAATCATTTATATGTAAACAGGAAGTATTTCGTAACATTGAGCAGCATCTTTGTGTCATCTGCATGATTAATTCAATAAAACAGAATTTTAATAATTGATTTTATCGCCGATTAAGATCACTTATTCAAATCGATATTTTTATAGCTAATGTATTTTTGGTAGCTGTTTTCTACAACTGTCTAAGAGCGGATTTCGCCAACGAAACTGAACACGATTAGTACGCCTAAACTGCGATCAACAGCTGTCAGTGTCAATATTCCACAGAAAATATTGACACTGACAGCTCTTAAAAGTGGTTCTCATGTTGATCGCGTTCAGTTTCATTAATGAAATCCGCCCTAAGTGCCGAAACAAATGTACATCATGACCGCAAGCGTGTACTAAGACCAATCAAGGAATCTTAAGCCAGATATTCATGGTCCTGCAGGAGTCGCGGGACTATTCGAAAGAGATACCGTGGCTCCGGAACACAAAGAGCAATGAAGGAACATGGATGGGTTTTTAGTCAGTAGAAGTCTGACACTCCCTCCCGCTACACTCAGAGCGGGAGGAGTCATTGGATGATTTCCCATCCCTAAAAAAAAAAAAAAAGATATTCATGGTAATTACATATGACTCCATAATCATTATGTAATACTTGCATGATAAAAAATAAAAGCTATTCGTGTGCAATCGCATCCTTTTGAGAACAGCTGGACACGTCAGATTTTTTTTTGGTCGTCTGCAACAAGTTTAGGAAAATAAATGGAAATAGTTGTCCTGTACTTTGTTCTAGAGGATATTGTATGACCTCTGGTATAAGACAACGTCGGCTGGGTCAGTTAGTTATGAAATAAAAGTTGATTTGATGTGTTGACATAAAACGGGTTGCAATTCGATGGTGTCATCGGATATACATCCGAACGGCCTCGGGATGTTAATTAGCAGATATTATTATGTTATTGAACTATTGACCTAGGTTGAATCTAGAACGTGTAAGTCAGACCTGTTAATTTCTATGTGTGAGAATGTGCTAATGGCTCTCTTTCATATAATACCTCATATGCCTTAGTAGCCGCACTTCGATTGTTTAAGCACCCCAAAATATAATACCTCATATGCCTTAGTAGCCGCACTTCGATTGTTTAAGCACCCCAAAATATAATACCTCATATGCCTTAGTAGCCGCACTTCGATTGTTTAAGCACCCCAAAATATAATACCTCATATGCCTTAGTAGCCGCACTTCGATTGTTTAAGCACCCCAAAATATTTGAGTAAACATCATCTTTTTTTTATTTGGGATGGGTTTACTCTTAAATCTAGTCTAGGTCAGAGATGACAGAGACAAAGTCTCAGATGAAGCAAGCTTACCCAGAAGTGGCCTGTTTACTCTAACTTTGAAATGATTAGGGTTGCAAGCGTTTGGATACACAGGCAGAGAGTTCTACTCCTTTGCTGTGAGCATTCTGAAAGACGCTTGGAAACGCTTAGTTGCGAATTGGTGGAATAGCAACAAGGTAGGGATGGTAAGTTGCAGTGCGTCTGGATGTCCAATGGTAGAAGATGGATCTTAAACTATTCTATATTTCAATTTGATAGTATTAGGAGTTCTTGAGATATCCAGCTGTGACTGACGAACGGACAGACTCGGGTTCCTGTTTACCTGACTGACTACTTCCAAGTGTCTGTTTAGTTTTCAACCATTAAGGTGTCGTTAGATTCTTCTCAAAAACTCAAGTGTCCTTAGATAGGTGTTTTAAAAACAAAAACAATATGGTGGATTACTGGCGCTAAATTGTAAGTTGGCAATATTTACCCAAACCTACCGAGTAAGGTGGTCCTGGTGTCCTGAAATACAGGCCATGCGGTCTAGCTTAGGCACCAGTCTCCCACAGTATAACTTGACAGTTTGTAAACTCTCGATAAATTGTCAACTGAACATTCGGAATACTTTTTTACGCATCATTTGATAGTTTATAATTTCTCGATTTCATTCCGAGAAATTGTGAATTGGAATAAAATGTTCAACAATCCTTAATGTTTTCCGTAAATGGTAAGTACGGAACGCTTCGTGTGAAAACTTGGACGCGTACTTGGCCGGTTTTTCGTCTTATAGCAATCAAGTGCAAGTGGTACGTTAAATGTCTTAACTATTTCATTTTTTTTGCAATATTTAAACATTTAAATTTTCACTAACCCTGTTAACGCATCGCAAGCAAAGCGTTAAAAGAATTTCGAAAATTTTAAACAACGGTCGAAATTGTTGCAACGTTACAAAAAAATGCATCTACATTTCTACTTCCCGCATTATAAAACACTTAAGTATACAGCAAATTAGTTCACCTTCAGTTCTTTTATTATTAAAATAATAATATAAAAAACAATTTTAATTTTAAATTAGACCTTATGCACAACATTTGTAGTATGATTATGCGCCATTTTACTAAAATTACCTAGAAACTTGACAATGGCGAGGCCGCTTTGTTTCCTGAGATTTCGTTAACTATATAAGCTGACATTTTTCGTTTGGCTAACATTCAACACATTATATTCCAAGAAACTACATCAAAATGATCGCTAAGGTAAGATTAGTGATATTATTCATTTAAAGTGCATCATCTTAAGGATCTATCAGAAATTCTATTTGAAAAGTGTTGTATCAATAGTGCAGTGAATATATTCAGTGAATTTTGAACATTTTTCAGTTTTATTTTGGATAAACAAACCCCTCGAAAATTGATTCCGCTGGGTTTCCTATCTTGCCATAGTGGTTGTTAACCCATAAGTTATTCCAATCGCAAAGTTTCTAACAAAGTTTAATGGCAAACTGCAATTTGCATTTATACACTAAAAAAAAAAAACCGCCCCAGTCCAGACCACTTTGTTATACGGCGGTATAACAAAGTGGTCAAACGAAACAATAGATAGTGCCCAATATAGGCAGTCAGTCACCAGCTTCAGCCAGTTCAAAGGTCCTTGACTGTCGACTAAATAGTCGACAACGGATAACTTTGACTCATACAGCAAAAATGGCGACGTTTCTGTACTGATAGGAGTGGATGAACAAGGATATCGTTCACTATCCAATAACATATATATGAACACAATATTAATCCTGTATAACACGAAAGGGTACGAAGAGATTAACTTAGTAAACCTCATTCGGCCAACGCATAAGTCCTATGCAACAGGGGTCACGCCTATTGTCATCATCTGCCTAGCGTTTTCCCAACTACATTGGGGTCGGCTTCCAGTCAAACCGGATTCAGCTGAATACCAGTGTTTTACGAGGAGCAGCTGCCTACCAGACCTCCACAACCCATTTACATGAGTAATACGGTACTTCTCGGTAAGACTGGAGTCAGATTTACCTACTGACTTCTGACAATCCATAACGTCTGCCAAAGATCTACAAATGACAACCGGGAACAACGGCTTTACGTGCTTTCCGAGGCACGGAGGAAACTCGGTATGTTAAGATGGTCACCCATCCACAGACCAACCTTGGCAAGCGTTGCTCAACCGTAAAGATCGCCGGTGCGGCTGTTATTGTTCATGTACTAATAAATAATAATAATAATTATCTAGCCACGAGCTCCTCGGGTGACGCCTATTGTCATCCGTCCTAAATCATTCTAATTTCCATAGCCTTAACAGTATCCCCATGCTACGTGCCAACATACAATATTTTATACGTCCTACGTTACGGACGCCTAGATTAGTAGAATGGTGACGTTGGCACAGTTTTGGGCGCTTGCCAGAATTTAACTTTTCTCGCCAGCCATGTGAAAATAATTTTGAGCGTGAACTGACTTTTATGGTATTCTTCGGCGGGCTATAGCTATATTGTTACGAAGATAAAGTTTGTGTTAAAATTCTATTAAAACTTCCATGACAGTTATTTCCATATTGATTAATCTTACCTAAATCTGTGAGGAGCGAGTTTATTGATTAATCTTACCTAAATCTGTGAGGAGCGAGTTTCACTATTTATATTTTCTTATGTTTTGAAATAAATCCAGAAATACTTTTAAATAACCGCTATTTCGAGGTAGATCCGAATAAAAAAATCGTTCTACAATTTAAAAATTTAAAATACTTCCTAGTCGACGTATAAAAAAAATGCATCGATTAATTGCATCTATTTTTGGGAAATTATCAAATGACTCAATCCGCTCCAGGCGAAGCTGAAGGGAGTGTCAGACTCTTACTAACTAAACTCCACCCGTGTTCCTCCAAATGCCCTTTGCGTTCCAGGGCTGCAGTTACTCTTTCGAACAAAAATCTGGATGAATTTTAACTATCTAGGACCAAATTACATTTGTGAATTGTGTACCAATATTTCGTTTTTTTAAGAGCAAAATATTCTATTCTACATGGGCGATTACTGAAAGTCTAGTTAGAAAGCGGGTGTTTATATCCATTGTTTTATACTTTTATTGCCTGTTGTTTGTTTTCAACTGTTTAGGTGCTAAACACATTATCTCCACAAAAGGCTTTTAGCTTTTAGACATTAGTGCCTCAATAGTCATACTAAGTGCTCATTGCGTAATTATTATTACTATAACAGCTACTTTTAGTATTTTGAGTCGGTTGAAACCATTTAGCAGTCCCATTGTGAGCCTTTAATCTTAAGACAATTTTGAGTATTTCTCTGTAAACTGTCATTTACTACCAAATTAGTAAAACTTAGTTTCACCTCTGCATCTAACTTTTAATCTCGGATTTAAAGACAGGTTTTCATAAAGTTTCCAGCTATAACTATTTGTATAAATCGTGTTACACTTAAACATGGGTCGATCTATTTACGAACACAAAATGTCGATACATTTGCTAGTCTCACTTCACTGGTTTTCAATGCTCAACCAGAACAGCCTATTTGCTATTATTCTAAATCTGTTCAAGACTTGCCTAACCCAGTTCCTATTAAGTAACTCTGGCCTTTAAGCGAATCAATCAGTACTGGTTTTAGAGGAGACAGCTTTCATAATGTCTGTCACACATGCAATCAAGTCGATCGTTAATCATAATGTCTAATGCGAATTAATAAATAAGATATTCCCCTTAATATGTCCTGCAATATGGATGTCCTGCAATCACTTTATGTTACCGACTCGACCTTTTATTTAAGTTGCACTGCGTCTCAAAATTACCGGGAGTCAATTATTTCCATTTAAGTCATAGAACACGATTACATGTAAAGTTCATTGCTCTTGATATTATAAGTGCAACTGGACATCATTACCTTATCAGCGTTCACTGGTGGACAGAGACCTCTCTATATTGAATGACTTCACAGCTATCTTATTATTTTTCTGGTCCACTCGCATCGTAGCTTTTATCTTCTTATCTTCTTCATCGTCTACTTTGTTGTCATCTTCTAGCTTTCCTAGCCAACCGGTAGTATGCTGACAATGATTTATTTGACATTAAAACCATATTCTTATTATAAGAACCCCATATTTCGGCAAACCACAACAGAAATCAGACTATGACTTATTCTTACGTCTTCATCTAGATTTAAAACTCACAAGTGTCAACTTCTAGAATTCTTTCGTAAGACGCAAGAGTGAAATGAGTCCTTGCAAACCAGATCAATCCGTCAATGCAGTGCTGTTTGTTATTTAAATCTATCTTGTTATTGCTTCATCACACGTTCAGATTTATAAGCTTCAAGCAATAGGTCTCAATTTCTCAAAATAATTTTGCATCGAGGATAGCATCTTTCCAAATTGACCTGCCGGAAGGCAATTAGTACCTTCTCGTTTTATCGCTCAAGTCATCTATTGAAACCGAAACATTAACAATCCAATATAATTCTTCAATGCAGAGTTCCGTGATCCCTTAAAGGAAAAAAAATACTTTGGTCCGTAAGAAAAATATTAATTGCTTATGTGATAAAAACTGTTATTAATGTACGTAGGTGGAAGAGTAATGTGGATTGTCTTGTGACAGTCACCTGCTTACGTCTCCTTTCGCAATTGTCAAGGTACCGACCTCGAAAGTACCCTAACGACCACTGAAGGCAGATGGACCGAGATTTGAGCCTACTTTGCAAATACCCAGAATTGCGTGTCAACACGCTATGTGTATTACAGGGTTAATAAAGATACAAGGTCGTAAACGTGAGAAAATTGTTGGGTAATTGAATACGGTGTCACTTTTGATGGTAGATATAAAAATCGCTAGGTACTACAGCTGCAGATAGGAACCGATCATTTCCAAAATTAAATTAAAAGGAAAGCTCGCTTTTAATCGCTTTATACCAATATCACAATACTGAGATAGCAGATGGATGCCGAATGCTCCAATAGCAATTAAATAAATTTATACAAACACTTTCTCAATTTTCTTACCGAATGTTTAATTGTTCCAGTTCGCAACTGTCCTGTGCTTCATCGGCTTGGCTCGCGCCAGCGGCTGGATCGGCAGTGGCCTGGGATATTCCTCCGGTTACGGAGCTGGCCTCGGCTACGCATCTGGCATCGGCTATGGCCACGGGTATTCCAGCTACGAAGCCCCAGCGTACACCGCTCCCATAGTTAAGACTGTAGTAGCTGCTCCCATCGTGACTAAGGCTGTGGTTCCTGCCATCTCATATGCGCCTGCTATTTCCACTGTCTCCCGTTACCAAGTCCATTCTTCGCCCATACTGAAGTCTTACGTCGCTCCAGCTGTGTCGTACGTAGCAGCTGCTCCTTTGACTGTGTCCTATGGACATGGGTATGGCAGTCACGGTTACAGCAGCCTTGGCTACTCCGGTCATGGTGGCTACAGTTCTGGTTACGGTTACGGATCTGGTTATGGCTCTGGATATGGCTCTGGCTACGGCTATGGTGACAGCCACGGCTATGGTTCCAAATACGTCTGGTAAGCGGCAAAAGAAAGTTGAATATAGCAAAAATATTTTACTCTTTATGAGTTTGTAAATATTGTATTTCTCTCTGTATGGCTGTTTAATGTATAGCAGTTTCTCTGTTGCTATACTATGTATTTAATAAACTTGTACCTGTCTAAGTAAATAAATTGTTTAATTTTAAAACTGTGGTTCTGAACAAGAATATGTCCTTGCAATTTAAAAGACATCGATGCAATTTTAAATTGATAATTTAGACTCGTATCAATGTCTTTTAAAAGATTTATTGAAACTTGAACATGGCAATAAAAAGCTTTTTGCACAAAATAAAACTTGTTCAGTGAGCACTGCCTGCATGCAACAGTTGCGTCAATGCTTGTTATCTTACGATCAAATCTCTATGCTATGTCAAGAGTACATCCTTCCTCTAGGATTAAAGTTCTTGAAAGATATAAACATAAGTAATTAAGTGCCACATAAACAGGATTTTCTGCTTTTGAAATCTAAAGATGTTTGTTTATATTAACATCTAAATTTGAGTACTTAATGGTTTATTTTGATGTCGATGTACAGACGCTAGCACATCTAGCTACAAAAATCATTCAAATTTCTCTAATAGATTTTCAACTTTATTGCAAAAGTGATTGGGTTCAAATTTCATTGGGAAAATTTTACAGTTTCGGATAGCCGATGATGATGTGCTGACGTTTGTACAAGGATTGTTTCCGAAATACCGTAGTAATTTTGCTCAAATTATTATATCAGGTTGGTGATTACCTGGTCTCAATCAAAGGTCTTAGTAAGGTGCTAATGTTTTGAGGAAAATAATACACACTTTTGAAGTTGCATTAAACAATTCTCGCCATGTTACTAAATTGTGGTACATTTGACGGCTGCCAGCAGCCTCGCTACCTATAGTTGCGGGACTATTCGAAAGAGATACCGCGGCTCCGGAACACAAAGGGCAATGAAGGAACAAGGATGGGTTTTAGTTAGTAAAAGTCTGACACTCCCTCCCGCTCCGCCCAGAGCGGGAGAAGTCATTTGATGATTTCTCATCCCTAAAAAAAAAGCCGCGCTACCTATATGTAAACTGACTGAACATAGTCCGGAAAATTTATACAAAGAAAAGGAAATAAGCTCAGTATTTACCGGTTCACAATCCCATGAACTACATGTGGTATTCGCTGATTGTTTAACTTATGTGTCCGCTTTGCGTACAGTGAACCTGTTAAATTATTTAAATCCTGCGAATGGCTTTTCCCTTGGTGTTAGGTTGCCTTTTTAGTAAGGCGTGAAAATGGCTTTAATGATATTCTCAGAGAGAAGGGTAGTTTCTCCACAAAATAAATGTATGAAACCTAAGAAATTATTTAAAAAAAAATACTTTCCATTGGGTAGGTATAGAAGACCCAATGAAAAGTATTTTTTTAACCGACTTCCCAAAAAGGAGGAGGTTATCAATTCGGTTGTATGTTTTTTTTTTTTTTTTTTTTTTTTTTTTTTTTATGTTTGTTACCTCATATCTCCGACAATTATGAACCGATTTGAAAAATTTTTGTTTTATCTGAAAGGATATACTTGCAGATTGGTCCCATTTAAATCATATCAAAATCGGTTACGAACTTTGGATTTTAAATCGAAATAGCTGGAATTTGACTATTTAGATGATTCTTTGATGATCGAAATTGCGTATTTTGCTTTTCTGCGATTTTGGAGTGGTGTTGTTAGGTGTAGGGCACCACTAAAAAGTGAAAAATAAAAAACTTTTTACAAAAAAATACAACCGACTTCCAAAAAAAAAACACTACAAAGTAAAAAATAACTTTAATTTCGGAAGTCGGTGTCAAAATACGAAGAAACTAACAAAAACACCGACTTCCGAAATTAAAGTTATTTTTTACTTTGTAGTGTTTTTTTTTTGGAAGTCGGTTGTATTTTTTTGTAAAAAGTTTTTTTAAATAACTCTTAACCTTTTTGGGAAATCATTCATCTTTCTTATGTACAACATTGACGATAGTGTAGTTATAATTTAATTATAATTAAACTTATGAGCAGCTGCGCTCATATTGTCGATCGACGAACTTTTGTCGTGTCAAGGGCGAAACCAGCGCAACAGTCATCTCCATACAATAGTTGTTTGTTAAGTCGTTGCACTAACGCTTTACTTGTGGTGATACTTGTGGGAGAGGCTTATGTCCAGCACTGGACTTGCAACACAGTAACAGTTGACCCATTTCTAAAATACAGAATACATTTTCAGAGTCCTCAAAACGTATATCAATACAACAAAGATCGAATAAATAACAAAGCACTTATCACATATTGAAACGCCTAAACATAATGAATAAATAATTAATTAATCAATTACTACGCGTTTTGTAGTTTACTCTTATGCCAACCCTTGTACAATAATTCTCAAGATAACACTATAAATTAAAGATTATATCTCGCCATCGTTCATTCAACAACCTTCTTTTAGTTGAGACAATAAGGTTTGCAATTGAGTGGCTAAGTTCGGTGAATACATTCGTTAATATTGCATTTAAGCCTAATTAATTTCGTTACGCTCCGGTTTTCTCAAAATCTAAAGGGACCTTGAAAAAGAATACTTATTTCCTACATTTTTAATATAAAAGAGTGAAACAATAGCATCTAAGACATTCAACTCATCACTGTTGAAGATACCAGCAACATGTTCACTAAGGTAAGTAATTGCATATTTCACAGTGTTTAAATTTTAATTACATTGTTCAATTTAGCGGTTTAATTTCAAAACAATCGTTCTTTTGTATTCAATCTCGTAGAAGTAGTACAGGGTACATGTCTTCCCAGAGTTTCCTATGGTATCCTTGGATTCCAGTTTTGTCATCTCAGTTTCGTCTTTGTTCGTCTACATTACCAACCTTAACCATAATTTGGTTTCCCTCTGTCCGTGTCAGTCAAAACAGCAATATATTCAACCCTTTATTTGAATTTGTAATTTGCTTTAATTCCAGATCTTCGCCATCGCTGCATGCCTCTTCGGCTTAGCCCGTGCAGGAAACCTGTACAACAATGGCTTAAGTAGCGGCTACTCCGGCAATGGCGGCTACGGAGGATACGGTGGCTACGGTGGAGGATATGGTGGTTACGGAGGCTACGCCAGCGGTTATGGTGGTTACGGCTATGGCAGCCCAGCCACCTCATACACTTCTGTGACTAAAGTTGTCCCTGCTTCTGGAGCTGACTACGTTGGAGCTCACGGTGGATACTCGGGTGCTCATGGAGGCTATTCCGGCGCCCTTGGAGGTTACTCTGGCGCTCTTGGAGGTTACTCCGGTGCTCTCGGAGGATATTCTGGTGCCCACGGCGATTACAGCAGCCATGGCTACAACAGCCTCGGATATGGTTCCAACGGCTACAATGGACTTGGATATGGTTCTCATGGCTACAATGGTCTCGGTAACGCTGTGTCCTCTGTCTCTGTCTACAAGGAGCACTCTCCCAGCTACGCTAGCGGCGCGTATGGTGGTTATGGTGGATACGGCTATGGAGGTTACGGACATGGCGGTTACAGCAACGGCGGCTATGGAAACAAGCTTGGCTGGTAATTCAGCAATGTTACTTTTCGAGGTGAAAATCTGATGCATGTTTGAAAATAAATTATTGAAAATGTAGTTCATAATATTATTATATCTAGCCTGAAATGTCCCAGTGCTGGGCATCACCTAACTACTTTTATCGCAACCAGTTCCATTCTTAAGATCAAATACAAGTCATCCCCCCATATCTCCTTCGTGGTTTGCCGCGCCCCAGGCCTTCAGGACGCTAACAAATAATTGTTGACGTAACAGTCCCAGGTGACGTGAACCTCGTGAAATCTGAGAAAGATAAGTGAATCACACGAAACGAAACACGACAACAACAACACACAATAACAACAACAATATATTTATTTATTTTATTCAGAAAAAGACAACTTTTTGGGCCACAGTATCAGTTAGTAGCACTTTATACTAAATTAGTAGATAATTAGATATTATTAACCAGTTACAATAAAATCACAAGTTAAATCAATTGAAATTTAAACCGGACATAATAAAAAATTGTTAATTTAATAATTTAACATTTCTAATTAATTTTTTAAATGTAATTTTTAATTTGGTATAGCTTCCTGGTAGGTATTTAGTAAATGAGCACTCGGACCCCACTGTTCTTGTGTTTCAATCCAAAACGGCTCGTAAATCTTTCTACCAAATAGATTGTTATTCCACCAATTGAGGTTCTGAGCAGCCGCAACTGCAGTGCCAGACAACACGACGGTCGTACACAAGTAGCATTCCACACTAAAGGCCTATCCCAAACGGTCGCTTGCCATCATTAGGTTCTAATACTGCTGGAACGCCGACAGCAACAAGAACATGTGTGATGATGTTGTTGATGTTCGCGTGCCATGCTATCCACACACTGACTAGGTACATGTATGATAGGCTTGGTGACCGAGGCTGTTAACAACTTTGCTACAGTGACAGTCTAAAATTAGATGTTTTACACAGAAAATCTTTCACTTTTTAGGGAACCCAACCCCAGATTAAATAAAAAATTGAAGGGGGCTCCCACTCAAGAAACGTATTTATGGTACCGGCCAGATTTGTTTTTAATAAACTTTTCAAAGGTTTAGCAGTTCTTGTGTCATCCAATTAGCAGATATTCCCATAAACAACAAAATTCGTAGTCAATTTTAATTTAACAGTTTATTAATTAATCTTGAAAAGCCATTGATTTTATATACAGCACAGCCAAGTTCCGCAAATAACTTCCTTATTAACAGATATGGAGTAATTCGATGCTACTTCCTATCGAATGCCTCCGGCAGATTACACAACTTTATTTTGCCCGGTAGAGTACTCACCTTGACATTGAAACCGAAAGTGCCCGCGGCTGATCCACTACGGGATTCGATACCAATACCAGTTTGCAGACGACATATAAAAGCGAAAGCAAGTGCTCCAAAAATTACACACAACAACAACGCTCAACACAAACATGTACTCCAAGGTACGCAGTGGATTTTAATATTGAATATTGATTTAAAAAAATTGGTTCGGTCATCGTTGGTAATGGGCTAGTGCCCTTTAAGTAAAATAAAATTTTGTTTTAAAATAAGTGGCTAAAATCAGTGTAACCTTGTTTTCTGAAAGCAGTTCCCACTTTTTCAGGACGTGAATATAAGAATCACGTTAGAGTCCAACAAAGTTTGCTAATTTGTGTTTGTTTCCTTAGGTCGTAGTCTTCCTGTGCGCGGCGAGCCTCGCCTCCGCCGGCCACCTCCTGCAGGCCGCTGCGCCCGTGGCGTACAGCGCGCCCGTAGCGTACAGCTCGGCGCCCGCCGTCTCCTCCGTGTCGTACTCCTCGCACACCTCTCACACCGCGCACGCTCCCGTCGCCACATACGCCGCCGCCCCCGTTGTAACAAAAACCTACGCCGCTGCACCTGCCTACACCACCTACGCCGCTGCCCCCGTCGTAGCCAAGTCCTACGCTCCATCAGTGTCTTATCAATCCATCTCTAGTCACTCCGCTCCCGTCGCGTACGCTAAGACCTACGCCGCACCCGCCGTCGCCACCTACGCTGCCGCTCCCGTCGTCACCAAGTCTTACTCCCCGGCTGTATCCTACCAGACCATCTCCAGCCACTCTGCTCCCGTCGCGTATGCTTCCCCTGCTGTCCACACGTACGCCGCCGCCCCCGCTGTCCACACCTACTCCTCTGCCCCTGTTGTTACCAAAACCATCTCTGCCCCCGCCGCCGTGTACTCTGCTGCTCCAGTGTACACCAAGTCAGTAGCACCCGCTGTGTCCTACTCTTCTTACTCGACCCACTCCGCTCCTCTGAGCTACGCCGCAGCTGCCCCCGTCGTCACTAAAACCTACGCTGCTCCCTCATATACCACATACGCCTCTGCTCCCGTCGTCACTAAGACCTACTCCTCCGCTCCTGCCTACTCCTACGCCTCCGCTCCTGCCTACTCCTACGCCACCGCCCCCGTCGTAGCCAAGACCTACGCCGCTCCCGCCGTCGCGTACTCCGCTGGTCCCGTGCTCAAGTCCGCTGTGACATACTCGGCCGCACCTGCCGTCTCTCACGTCACATACTCCGGTCTTGGAGCCAACTACGGCTGGTAAACAAATGGTTTGTTAATATTTATTGTTAGTAAATAATCGACTGTATATAAATGTTTGTATGTTCGTAAAATGAATCGAAAAATAAAAACTAAAGAATATTACCGTATTTTAATTTGTTCAGTTCAATTATTTTATTTTATAATAAACTAGCTGTCCCCCACGGCTTCGCTCCCGTCAACTGGAACTTTCTTATTTTTTTTCTTTCATAAGAATCTTCTCCTGACAGTAACAAACACACAACAAAGAAAAAATTACGATTTCGACCCAGCCGTTCACGCGTGATGCGATAACCAAGACAAATAGGGATTTATATATACGAATGTATATAGATAATTCGATATTTTGAATATCCAATTATCTAAGTAAAACCTTAGGAGAGGGAAAACGCAGAATTTAATAATAACCACCGGCAAGAACAAGATTAAAAATAATAGCTTTCTGAAACTGAGAGTCCTAACCAAGGCTGATCATAATATCTTATTCATACCTGCAAACCTTTGAATAATAGTGGCACATTTAACAGCCGGTCGATTCAGTAAATATGTTGAAGGGAAGGCTTGGGTGAAGTGATCACGAAGTGAGCCGTCATTCCATCTTGTTTGAATGCATTGACAGCTCACTTAGTGATCCCTTCACCAGAAACTTCACTTCGATATGTTTACACCAGTGCGATTCAGCAGTGCGATTCTGTAAACATGTCGAAGTGAACACTTAGGCGAAGTGAACGTCAAGTCAGCTGTCAAACCATACAAACAAGATGGCATGACAGCTTACGTGTCGTTCACTCCACCTAAGTGATCACGGTGACTTGTCAACAGAATCGACAGGTTGTAAACATGTCGAAGTGAACGACAAGTGAGGTGTCAAACCATACAAAGAAGGTGGCATGACAGCTCATTTGTCGTTCACTCCACCTAAGTGATCAGATCACGGTGAGATGTCGACAGAATCGACCGTCTAAATCAACCGGCTGGTTTGTTTGAAACGATCGACCACACTTGGGAATACTGCATGGAATAATACCAATACGATTTGACCAACTCAGGAGTGGAATTCCCTGCTAGGGGTTTGTTTCCTCCTGCCAAGGTAATTTGCTCGAAAGAGTTACCGCGGCCCTGGAACGCAAAGCGAAGAAGAATACGAAGAGGAATACGGATGGGTTTTAGTCAGTAAGAGTCTGACACTCCCTTCTGCTCCACTCAGAGCAGAAGGAGCAGTTAAGTGATTACCCATCCTTAAGAAAAAAGAGTTCTGTTTTCTGATGCTTCTAGGCAATAATGCTATAATACGACAGGCGCAATGCAACAATGCAACACCGATGCGATGTTGACGTCGCATCATTATGCAGAGGTTATGCATGATGTTTAATATTCCACCGCGTTTCAAAACCATAATGATTCCTTTGTGAGAGAACGACAGAGCTATACAAGACTGTCTCTTTTTCACAATGGGATCACAACGGCATTGGTACTTCATTGTAGGGTCCCAGCTCCTACGACAATATTTTATACCTGAATCTAAGAAAGGTTCACTTCAGGGTACGAAATAACCAACACTTACACTTCGACAAATACTCCCAGATAATAATTTCACAATACGTCCTCAAAACGGGTTCCAAGAATCTATTTGAATAACATTTAACTGAATAGCTAAAGTACTAACGCAGCGGAAGTTCTTAGACCAACTGGTTTCTGTATGTAGGCATTGCAAAGTCATAAACATGTTAAAGACCATACAAATAAGCTCCTTACTATTAGACGTTAAATCCCAATTTATTCAAGGACAAAATGTTCGGTACACTATGTAGTATCATCTCATATCTACCTTTTGAATTGACAGCTAACTAGCATGAGTGAACAGCAGAGCAATTGCTAATGAAGTATGAAAATGTACGTCAACAGTAAACATACGGTAATGAATTAATTCAAATATATTTTATACACGGAACAGATTATTACTATTTCAGATTATTTATTTTTTTCAAAATTTTAGGCTCAGTAGTTGAATAACTTCAAAATCTTTTATTGGAAAATTATGAAAAAATATAATTAAAACCCGTCGTAAGTAAGCCATTTCATTTAATATGTCACACGATCTCGTTCAAAAACTATTTTTTTTATTTACCAATAATAATTGGACTGCCAAAAGTGACCCCCATACCAAACATTTATAATTTATGTAATGCTTCCGTGTTTGGGTCACAAAAGTCTATATGTGCACCAAATTTCATTAGAACCGGTCCAGTGGGTCCGGAGAAAACCGGCTGTGACAGACAGACACCTGAGTGATCTATCTATAATATCTATAAGGGTTCCCTTTTTTTGATCGGAACCCTAAAAATTACGAAGTTCGAACAAATTGTAAACTTCGAAACGCTTTATCTCAGAAACTAGGTATTTGGTCTACAGACTACAGAGATAATAGGGAATATGCATGCGTTTTTTTTATTTGCAAAATGAAATACTAATTAGTATTAGTAGCTCTAGAAAACAAGCATGAAATTATTCTTTTAATACCTTCATCAGCGATGAAGTTATAAAGCTTCAAAGATTACAATCAGAAAGAGAAGTCCGATATGAACCTTGACGTCAAATTCCATGACGCTTATACAGCTGCCATATAAAACAGCGTTTTCGTGAGAGGGACAGATATATTTGTTTAAAATAGTTTTATCTCCTTTATCTTTCGAGCAATTTTGGTTCTATTTTCACTGTTAGTATTATATTTTTGTATATTTTTAGATAGAATGTGTAGATAGTAAATATTTTTTTCATGCATATTCCCTATTCCAGTCTCACGTTGTAGCTTAGTCTACTTTGAAATCGTCCTGAAAATATAAGTACTAAAACTAGTCCTTTTGGGTTTTAATGAGACAGATAAAGTAGTTTGTTACGTAAAAAAGGTAGTAACTATTAATTGAAATAAAGGAATTACGGAACCCTACACTGCGCGTGGCCCGACACGCACTTAGCCGGCTTTTTATTCATTAACTAGCTGTCCCACGCGGCTTCGCTCCCGTCAACTGCTACTTTCTTTTTTTTATTTCATAGATCCTTCTCCAGGCAGTAACAAATACAACAACAAAAAAATTAGCGAAATCGGCCCAGCCGTTCATGCGTGATGCGATGACCAAGGGAAATAGGGATTCATTTATATATATATATAGATAGATAGATGAACTCGATTATAGGAATACTTAAATACAATAAGTTTGGTCTATGTAATTTTAAAACTCTTTATTTAAAACTTGAAAGTATTAGGCCTGGTTTACACCGTAGTACGACGTACCGCACCGATAACGATATCGCCACAGAATTATGTAATCCTTAAATGTAACAATTTTATTGTGTGGTTTAAAAATGCGACTTGGACAAACTGGGTATTGAAAGCGGAACTGCTAGTACCAGCGGTGGACGGTGCTAGGCTAAATTGACTGACTGAATCTACTTACATAGAAAAAAGTAATAATATCAGGGGCAAACAGGATTTGTATGTAAGTGTTATAATTTTGTTCCTTCGTATTTGGTTAAAGGCTAATATTCCTAAAAAAAAATCAGTCAAGTGCGAGTCGGACTCTCAGACGAAGGGTTCCGTACCACTATAAAAAAACACGATTTGTGTATGGGCATTTTTGTTATTTCATGGTATAGCGGCAATAGAAATACACACTATGTATAAAATTAAACTGTCTACCTATTACGGTTTTTGAGATGCAGCCCGCTGACATACGAACAGACGGACGTACAGCGATATGAAACGGAGTGATTTTATTTTATAAACTGGATATAAACAACAAACATACATGCGTTTTCAGCAATCCCGATCCATTTGCTATCATTTATTGAAGGGTTCCGGTGCCTACCTCTGAAATTCTTCATCCAGGAAATACTGTTCCAAACAAAAAAAATTTAAGGGTAGCCCTCGATTGTCCTGGGTTCCCATCATCAGATTCTGACTTGATAACAATCGGACAACCTCAGGAGTATTTAAGCTTTCGAATAGAAAAAGAATTAAAAAATCGGTCCACAATTGGCGAAGAAATCAATGAAAAATAAAATCTATAAGTACTAACATTATAAAGAGGTAAAATTTGTTTGTAAGTTTGTATGTTTGTAAGTTTGTATGTAGGGAACTACTGGTCCGATTTGAAAAATTCTTTCAGTGTTAGATAGCCCATTTATCGAGGAATGCTATAGGCTATATATCATCACGTAAGACAAATAGGAGCGGAGCAATAATGGTAAATGTGGCGCAGACGAAGTTGCGCGGGTCAGTTTGTAAAAATATTAACAGACGAAAATAGAACCTAATTGAAGAAGTTGGTAAAAAAATCATAGAGGAAATTAGGAGGAAATTATTCATGAATATCCTAGAGGAAATTAGAGGAAATTAAATTTGAGAATTTTTATAATTCTCACTAAAAACTGCATTTACAACATCACTTTGAAACGAGTCATCCGTCTTCTGTTTGACCGATGGGAAACATTATAATATTTAGACTACCTACCTCATTTAGAAAACATTTACTTATGTTCCCAGAATTAAGTTGGAGCAAAAGAAAAAATACACCTCATTCATAATATTATACTCGCTTTATGATCTTCAAATATTCCATTCGCGAAATTACGACTATGAGCTTTGACATTATCATTACACTCAGACCTACACAGCATTGCGTAAATACTAATTGTGCCGTTACCCTCGAGCCGTGAGTCACACTCGTGCTTGACCGGTTTTGTCTTGATGGAACAAACTGAGCTCTAGGCAATATCTCAGGGAGATTCAATGCTAATACCAGTATGCAGACGCTGATATAAAAGCGAAAGCAAGTGCTCCAAAAAATATTACTTTCAGTAACCTCCTACAAGACAAACATGTACACCAAGGTACAACAGTGATTTTATTTATTGGATTTAAAATTGTTTGAGTGATTTTTTCGAAGTCCTGCAGACGATAATAATGTTACTAGCTAATATGATTTTTAAATGTTTTACTTTAAGACGTGTAATCGTTTGTTAATTAATCTTTATTACTTTTTACGAGTACATCTCTATTTCAATCCTTGTGTTTCGTATTCTAGGTCATAGTCTTCCTGTGCGCGGCGAGCCTCGCCTCCGCCGGCCACCTCCTGCAGGCCGCTGCGCCCGTGGCGTATAGCGCGCCCGTAGCGTACAGCTCGGCGCCCGCCGTCTCCTCCGTGTCGTACTCCTCGCACACCGCGCACGCTCCCGTCGCCACATACGCCGCCGCCCCCGTCGTAACCAAGACCTACGCCGCTCCCGCCTACGCTACCTACGCCGCTGGCCCCGTCGTCGCCAAGTCCTACGCTCCCTCAGTGTCCTACCAATCCATCTCCGCTCCTGTCGCGTACGCTAAGACCTACGCCGCACCTGCATACAGCACTTACGCCGCCGCTCCTGCCGTCGCGGCCTACTCTTCCCCAGTCTACGCCAAGTCTATTGCCCCTGCGGTGTCCTACTCTTCATACTCGACCCACTCAGCTCCTCTGACCTACACCGCAGCTGCACCCATCGTCACTAAGAGCTATGCCGCCGCTCCTGCTTACTCCTACGCCTCCGCTCCTGCCTACTCCTACGCCTCCGCTCCTGCCTACTCCTACGCCGCCGCCCCCGTCGTAGCCAAGACCTACGCCGCTCCCGCCGTCGCGTACTCCGCTGGTCCCGTGCTCAAGTCCGCTGTGACATACTCAGCCGCACCTGCCGTCTCTCACGTCACATACTCCGGTCTTGGAGCCAACTACGGATGGTAAAAATTTGTTTGTTGATGTATAGGCTGTACATATTTATTTTCAATAATTATGCGACTGTATTAAACTGATTGTACATAAAAAAATCGAAATAAAAACTAAATAAAATATTATATCCACCTTTTCTTTACCCCTAATCATAAAACTGACCTGAATTTAATTAACCTGATTTCTAAACTCATGTTACACATAATTAAACAAATATCATTTAAAAGTAAACACAGCAGAGTATCTACAGCGGAAAACGGAACCTCTTCAAAAAGGAGTTAATATGTTCGGCTGTAGTATGTATTTTTTTATGTATGTTCACCGATTTTTCCGTCATTTTTATTCAAAAGCCTGTACTCCTGAGGTAGTTCCATTGTCAAGTCAGAATCTGATGATGGGATCCTGGGGAAAATCAAGGGCAACCCTCAAATTTTATAGGCACATACAATGTTTTTCATACAATTTCTTACGCAATTCAGATATTTTTGCCTGGAAATCATCATTTCATGTTGCTTAACTGATGATGGAAGGTATAAGTCAGGATCTGATTAAACGATACCAGGAAAAATGTAAATTCAGCGATATTCTCGCAAATTGTAAACTGCTTCCATTTCCATTTGGTGAAGATCTGATGAAGAACTTGGGAGTGCAACGGAACTCTTTAATAAATTATTAAAAAAGCTCCCGGGATTACTGAAATTGTAGACCTATAAGTTTATTGTTTACACCAATACATAACATAACATCACCGCTGTGAAGGGGTGCGCAGATGCATACAAGTCAACCTGAATTTCCATTTTTTTGAAGTTATCTCTTCGGGCGTAACTCATCAGTTGTTTCACATTCACACAGGCATTTAAGTTGTAAATTGCAAGCCAATAACGACGATTAAGTGCCAACTCAAATATAAATAAAAACACGTAACTTACGGCATTATTAAAACGCTGTAAATCGAATAATAACCGATTTCAAAACGGAGGAGGTTCTCAATTTGTCGGACCTTTTTGATATAATTCCCCGATTACTCGAAGATGGCTCGACCGATTAGGATTTTTTTTTGTTTGAAAGGGCATACCTCGCAGATGGTCCCATGATCACCAACTAGACTAGGGAACTAGAAGAGGGATCTCTTCAAATTTTATAGGCACACTTGAAGCGATTTGGGTAGTTTTTGGAGGAGTACTTTCTCGGAGTGGTCTTATTTCAAGTTGGTGAAGATCTAATGAATGAAAAAAAAAATCAACGAAACTCCTCAGTAAATGATAGCAAATGGAACGGGATTGCTGAAATCTCATGCCTGTCTATTATTTACATCAGTTCATAACATAGTTATATAAATGTAACATCATGGTTACCACATCTGAAACACTAAAAAGTGAACAAAAAAAACTTTTTACCAAGAAAAAAATTCATCCGACTTCCAAAAAACCAAACACTTCAAAGTTTTTGGAAGCCGGTATCAAAAAACAAAATAATACAACCAAGAACACCGATTTCCGAAATTCAAGTTATTTTATACTTACTTTGTAGTGTTTTGTTTTTTGGAAGTCAGTTGTTTTTTTTTTTTCATATTTGGATGAATTGGTACTGTATGATCATGTAGTTTTTTAATTGGCATCATAAACTGTCTCAAATGTCATGCAGATGAAACACGAGAATGAGGCGCGACTTCGTTCCAACTTGCCGTTCCGATCGCGATCATAGCACAGATACTAGCGAGTAGGTATTAAGGTATAGGATACCAGTAAAACGTGAAAAATAAATAACTTTTTACTCAAAAAATATAACCGACTTCCAAATAGAAAGAAACACCATAAAGTAAAAAATAACTTTAATTTTGGAAGTCGGTGTTAAAATACGAAGAAACTAACAAAAACACCTATTTCCAAAATTAAAATTATGTTTATTTTTCACTTTTTAGTGGCACCCCACACTAACAACACCACTGTAAAATCGCAGGAAAACAAAATACGCAAATTCGATTACTTGGATGACAAAAAACAATCATCCAAGTAAACGAATTCCAGCTATGTATTTAGATTTTTGTTAAAACAATGTTTTATGAAACCGATCACATTGCAGACAGTTTCCAAATGTCTGTGGTACGATCGTGTTTGTAATAAATAATTTGTATATACGGAGGAGCTCGTGGCTAAATAATAACAGCCGCACAGGTCCATCTTCAAGGTTAAGCAACGCTTGCCGAGGTTCGTCTGTGGATGGGTCTTAACATATCGAGTTTCCTCCGTGCCTTGGAAAGCACGTTAAGCTGTTGGTCCCGGCTGTAATTTGGAAATCTTTGGCAGTCGTTACGGATAGTCAGAAGCCAGAAAATCTGACACCGGTCTTGCTAAGGATAATAATAATAATAATAATAATAATAATAAACGAAATAATAATAATATAATGTTAATGGGTTGTGAAGGTCTGGTAGGCAGCCGCTCCACGTAAAATACTGGTTCTCAGCTAAATCCGGTTTGACTGGAAGCCGACCCAAATGTTGTTGGGAAAAGGCTAGGCAGATGAATGTATATACGGACCCGGCTGCGCTACAGAACAGCTGTCTGTGTTGCAGCCACCTTTTTACTATCGCCACCTGGACCATTATAACGAATCGTTGTACACCTCATTATCAAATTTAGTAGTTTCAGTGATACTGCAGTGACTGGTATTCAGCTGAATCCGGTTTGACTGGAAGCCGACCCAAATATTGTTGGGAAAAGGCTAGGCAGATGATGAGTGATACAGTGAAGCATAATTATGTTTTTATTTAATTTATTTTTTGTAAATACAATGTGTACACATGCATACACTGCTAAAATTATTACTCATGATTTTGGCTCTCCCGTAACTGGGTCATATCGGTGGCGTACTGGAAGACAGAGGAGAGTGGAAGAATTAAACAGAAGAAACCACAACTTACACTTACCAACTTAAGCTTTTGGGGGCCGAGTCACCCGCGTCCGTAGGAGAATAGCCTTCAGCGAATCCCTACACGTGGTCCCCGGGTGGTGCTAAACAGGTGAAACTAACCGCCTCCGTGGTCTAATGGTTATACCACCTGATTCAGACCCAGAAGGCCCGGGTTCGATTCCCAGCGGGGGCAAATTTTTTGCTCGGTTTGGTTGGTGGTAGGACTTGTTCTAAGTCCGCCTGGCAAGGTACCACCATCATGTCTAAGTCTGTCGCCATAACAACTATGTTAACCGCATTGTTGTGTTCCGGCAGTTAGAGGTATGACAGCCAGTTACTCTGTGTAAGAGGATTCCGGGTGAAACCCGCTTCCATCTAATCATCACTTTCCATCAGGTGAGATTATTTATAATTTTGTGTTAGCTTATCTACACATGCATATAATAATTACCTATGTGCATACATACGTGTACTTACTAATCATTTCAATTAATTTAACAGTCTGCGCCATATTGACTTGATATGTCTTAAGATACTTGATATGGCTACTGCAGTTGAAAATGTGAACAACATTTTCTGTTCCAGTTAAACTCATTTGTGAATCACACTCGCACTTGACCGATATTAACCTCATAAACATATTGAACTGTAATCTATGTCAGCTAAGATTCTATGAACCAGTTTCAGACGCTCATATAAAAGCGCATGCAAGTGCTCCAAAAAGCATTGCATCGTACAACCACGTTCATTTCAAACATGTACACCAAGGTACTAGTGATCAGTTTATTCGTTTGAAAATATTATTTGTTAAATATCAAAAATATACCTACTCTGGTAGTGCCCCGCTAACTGATGGAAGCTTTGGATTACTTTTTATCGTCAGCATCAAGCACAGGCCTGCCTATCCATTACAGCGTAGCGAGGCGGAGAAACGTTTAACCGATCATGTCAGTCAGTTTTATGCAATTCCATTGGTTCAAATTTCACCGTTACTCCGCTCAGCTGCCTCACTTTTCGGTAATGGACAGGCACCTTAAGCGTCCGAAGGTTAATGTTGACAAGCATTTGGCAGACGCATTGATGATTCCATGTGTTGTGGGAAGAAAAATAAGTGGAATTCTACTGCCATTAATGTTCCAGCAACTCAGAATTTCCTTTATCAGAAATCATATGAAACATATTTTTTTCTGTCATCCTAGGTAGTAGTCTTCCTATGCGCGGCGAGTCTCGCCTCCGCCGGCAACCTCCTGCAGGCCGCTGCACCCGTGGCGTACAACGCGCCCGTAGCGTACAGCTCTGCGCCCACCGTCTCCTCCGTGTCGTTCTCGTCAGCAGCTCCCGTCGCCACATACGCAGCAGCCCCTGCGTACTCCACATACGCAGCAGCCCCTGCGTACTCCACTTACGCTACTGCCCCAGCGTACGCCACATACGCCACAGCTCCTGCGTACTCCACATATACCGCCGCTGCTCCCGCTGCATACTCCGCTCCAGTGTACACAAAAGCTGTAGCTCCAGCAGTGTCCTACTCGTCTGTAACCAGGCAATCATCTCCCGTACCTTACGCTGCTTCTGCGCCATCTGTTTCAACTTACTCCGCTCCCGTAGTAACTAGGACCTATGCTGCCGCTGCTCCCGTAGTAGCCAGAACCTATGCAGCCACCGCTCCCGCTTACACGACTTACTCCGCACCTGCTGTTACTGCGTACTCTGCTCCTGCTGTTGCTGCGTACTCAACTCCTTCTGTTGCTGCGTACTCTGCTCCTGCAGTTGCTGCGTACTCCGCACCTGCCGTAGCGTCGTACTCCGCACCAGCCGTCACTACATACTCCGCACCCGTCGTATCCAAGACTTTTGCTGCACCTGCGGTAGCCACATACGCTTCAGCTCCCGTACAATCTGCTGTCACATACTCAGCAGCGCCTGCAGTTTCACACGTTGCGTACACTGGTGTGGGTGCTAACTATGGATGGTAAACATTAAGTGTTGATTGTTCATATTTATTCATTACAGTTTACAATCGCCTTTGTGGCACAGTCAAAGCAAGAATATAAATAAAAGCTATAAATAAAATGTTTTTTTTTTTTCTGTCAATACTCATTGAAAATACTAGGAACTGAATTTCTAATAGGTTTTCTGCAGCATAGGGAGACCATAGATGTCAAACATGGCTGCTTATTGTGCTAAAAAAAATGTATTTGGAGGATGGCGAAGTTGCATGTACAATGGGACCCACTGTTAGAAGTATCGTACAGTATGGAAACTTATAACTAGTTGTAGAACTATATAAAACTAGCAAAAAAGCAAATGGGCAGTAAGTCGTAGAGGCTGGGAGATGTTATAATTAGTAATCGGGCAATGCACAATTGACAATTCACAGAACACATTTTAACGAGTAACTAAGTCCAAACCACTTGCAAATCGCAATCCAAAGGTAAAAGCTGTTGTCTTAGTCGGTTTGTAGAATAGTCAGTCCAAAGGTAAAGCCAAGTTGTCAAGAATCACAAAATCGCCTAAAAAATAATAGATATCCCAAGTTAGCCGCTGAAAACAAACACTAATTGTTTTGACACTGACAGCCTACTCCAATTGACAGCGTAACGTTCCACTCTACGTTATCACAAATAATCGTAATGATTATAATATTGTACATTTTTGTATAAAAAATGTAAATGCATTTTTAATGTTAACTTTTGTATGATTTTCTCATATTTTACAAGTTTTGTATAAAAAAAATAATTGACAAGCATAAACAAGTGTAAGTAAACGTAAATCATGTAGGTAATGAAAGAGTAAGTTGGAATGTTATACGAAACACGGTGCGTTTAGTAACTGCATGATGACTTATTTTTATGTAAATAAAAATCTTTCCTAACTTTTAATTCCCACCACCCAGTGACTCAATATTTTTTATATAATCCTTTAACAGACTCTTAATTATAATAAATACGAACTTGCAAGTGAATGACACTTAGTTAATTTATAAATAATGTGGGTCCAAATTCGCCATCCTCCAAAGGAGGATGGCGAATTTACAATTTCAGAGGAAGCATGGGAAGGAACCATCTTTCGATGGAAAATCTAATATTTTCCATTATACTTACAACAATCTCGTGTCATGGTGTCTGTTATCGAACCCCTTCGAAACGGTTCGTACAATTTTTTTGGGTACTTACTTTTTTTTAAATTATTTGGCTAAACAATGTTTGCCCGGTCATCTACTAGGTTTTACAAAATGATTTGCATATTTTTCAAATAAAATTTTATTTTATTATAATTATTACAAACTTTATACTACAGTTAAATTTTCTAAAACTATATAAACAAGTTTATTACCAGCCGTATTTGGCTTCCGCACCATCATATGAGACAGCAGGCGCTGCGGAGTACGTCACTGCAGACTTGAGGCCGGGAACCGAAGAGTATGTGGCTATGGCGGGAGCAGCGTAAGACTTGGCGATGACAGGGCTCGCGGCGTACGCAATAGGCTCTGAGTGCGTCGAGTACGACGAGTAAGACACCGCAGGAGAGACGGCTTTACCCACAATAGGAGCAGAGTAGGTGGTGGCGTAAGCAGGGGCGGCGTAGGTCATGGTGATGATCGGAGAAGTCGCGGCGTATGTCACGGGAGAAGAATGAGTAGAGATTGAGGAGTAAGACAGCGCGGGAGCGATGGACTTGGCGTACACTGGAGCAGAGTAGGTCGCGACCGGAGCAGTGGCGTAGGTGCTGTATGAAGGTGCGGCATAGGTCTTAGCGTACGCCACGGGAGTGGAGATGGACTGGTAGGACACGGAGGGAGCGTAGGACTTGGCTACGACTGGGGCAGTGGCGTAGGCGGTGTAGGAGGGAGTGTCGTAGCTGCTGTAGGAAGAAGCTGCTTCGTGAGTGGTGATGGGGGCGTGTGATATATGCGACGAGAAAGACTGTGAACTGTACGCTACGGGTGCAGCGGCCTGCAGGAGTTCCCCGGCGGAGGCGAGGCTCGCCACACACATGAAGATAACGACCTGAAACAAAGAAATAAATTAACTCACTTTCTTCATGGATTTAAAACCCATTTTCCACTTATCAAATATCAACAAAAGAAGCTTCAATTGTAGTCATCAACAGTCAATATTAATAAGGAGAGCTGTAATATAACGATGACAAAAATTACGTAATTTAACAAAAGTTTTCAGAATAATCACAACTACTCTCGGACAAAAATATCAGTGCAGTAATACCTTGGAGTACATGTTTGTATTGAACGTGTTGGTTGTGTGTAATGTTTTGATCACTTACTGTCGCTTTTATACAAGTGTCGGCAAATTGGGTGTTAGCATTGAATCCCTGGAAGTCCTTCCCTTTAGATCAGTAAGGACAAAATCAATCAAGTGAAAGGGTGATTTTGTACTTCAATGGTTTTGAAGCTACATTAAATTCAAATTCACTTAGTATTTAAGGCAGCACTGTAAGAGTCAATAGAAAAAGCTTTAGTAATTGTTACAGTAACTTATAGATTATCTTCATTAAACATTACAATTTTGAACATATTAAAAATCGGCCAAGTGCGTCTCGGGCCAAGCGCAGTGTAGGGTTACGTACTTGCATTTACATTTTAAACTTAACTGTGATAGTTAAGTTTAAAATGCTGTTTGTGTATGTGACTTTGTGTGTTTGTAAACGCACCCACGAAACAGGAGAAATTTCTAGTGTAACGTTTTATTTAAAAAAAAAACTATTCACACAACAACATAAAAAACTAACAACATAACTCAAATATTTGTGCTTGGTAATCATCATGTCATGTTGCTAAAAAAATATTGTCTTTTTTTATAGTACTACCGCACAAGTCGATCTTCGAGGTTAAGCAACGCTTGCCGAGGTTGGTCTGTGGATGCGTGACCATCTTAACATACCGAGTTTCCTCCGTGCCTCGGAAAACACGTTAAGCTGTTCGTCCCGGCTGTCATTTGGAGATCTTTGGCAGTCGTTACGGATTGTCAGAAGCCAGAAAATCAGACACCAGTCATGCTAAGGAGTGCCGTGTTACCCAGTTAATGGATTGTGGAGGTCTGGTAGACAGCCGCTCCACGTAAAATACTGGTATTCGGCTGAATCCAGTTTGACTGGTAGCTGACCCAAACATAGTTGAGAAAAGGCTAGGAAGATTCAGATTCTATCTACGTACGGAAACCTCGGCGTGCAAGTCCGACTCACACTTCGATTCTTTTTTATACTGATAAAAATATTTGTAAGCCAAATGTTTTAGTCTCGACTTATTTTTACCGAGATCAAAAGTAGCGAGTCTCGAATAGGCATCGAAATTACGAAAAAATTGTCAAGACTCGAAATTATAGAGACTAAGAGTCTCGTTATGGAAGCCCTGAACAGCATAGGTATTACAAAGAATTTAAAAGGGCAAATATCACTACTAAGTAGGCTTTATAAGTAAACGAGTAATAGTCGACCAGTGGAAATAATATTTATTTTTCCTACTCCTTCGCTGTACTCTTCTGATTAATTTCGTTGCGGGTTCCAAGACAATTGAATCGGTTCTCCGGGTCTCGACGGGCTTCATTAACTCGGAGTGTTTCTGGTGGTCGCCACTGTTGATTCTAGCTTTCAGGAGCAGCAGTGATTAGGAACGTGTGGCGAGCTTATCCCAAAAAAAGAAAAAAATAGTCGGCCAGCCCACAAAATGTGGGCTGTAGTTGTGACGTCCAACAACGGAACCCTTCACTGCGCGTGGCCCGACACGCACTTGGCCGGTTTTTTTTTGTTTTTTTGTTCGAACCTCAGGAACATTATCACATATGTATTGGCTACTTAATAATCCTCCCGACAGAACTTCGGCCACGGTGGCCTAACACAATGCGATTAGCAAATTAAATAGAAAATGTAGTGCATCTATTTCAGACACTGTTTCCATGATAGTCTTGCTAGGCACTTGTTTTGGTGTCTTCTATACAATCGATTATATAAAAATAAGTCGGGGTTTCCTTCCTGACGCTATAACTCCAGAACGCACGAACCGATGTCCACGGTTTTGCATTCGTTGGAAAGGTCTCGGGCTCCGTGAGGTTTGTAGCAAACGAAATTCAGGGAAAATGTGACGCAGACGAAGTTGCGTGGGTCAGCTAGTATGTTATATACATTTTTGTAAACATAAAACAGAACTTCTAAATACAAGCGATATTAAAATGGTACCGTATGGAGTAATAATAAACGAACCGAAAACTTACATTTAGTAACAATAAGTTTTCACTAGTAACATTTTACAGTTATAAGTACAAGCTGTAAGACCACTCACGGTTAGGTCACATTCATATTGTCCTTACTTTGATTTTGAACTAAAGGAAGGTCTCCCAGGGATTCAATGCTAACATACAATTTGCAGGTCGTATAAAAGCAAGAGCAATTGCTCCAAATGTTACACACAACCACCACGTTCAATACAAACATGTACTCCAAGGTACTGTAGTGTTATTAATAAATTTAATAAAAACATATAACCAATCGCTGTTATGTCAACTTAGTAGTATGGTCACATTATTCTTGTATTTAGAAGTTCTGTTTTATGTTTACAAAAATTTATATAACATACTAGCTGACCCACGCAACTTCGTCTGCGTCACATTTTCCCTGAATTTCGTTTGCTACAAACCTCACGGAGCCCGAGACCTTTCCAACGAATGCAAAACCGTGGACATCGGTTCGTGCGTTCTGGAGTTAAAACTTGACAGCTTTCCAATAATATGTTTTCACGCCAACAAACTTCTTTAAAAAAACAAACATGTTAACCATCTTATACAGAAAAAGGAATGGTTTTTGAGGCACAAAACGTCTGCTTGGATTAGTTTAGATCCTGAATCGTTTCCTTTAGGACTTTCAACACTCCATTGTAAAAGTTTATATTTTGTGACGATTTTGTTCATTCCAGGTCGTAATCTTCCTGTGCGTGGCGAGCCTCGCCTCCGCAGGCAAACTTCTGCAGGCCGCTGCACCCGTAGCGTACAGTTCACAGTCCTTCTCTTCGCATATATCACACGCTCCCATCACCACTCACGAAGCAGCTTCTACCTATAGCAGCTACGACACTCCCTCTTACACCGCCTACGCCACTGCCCCAGTCGTAGCCAAGTCCTACGCTCCCTCCGTGTCCTACCAGTCCATCTCCACTCCCGTGGCGTACGCTAAGACCTATGCCGCACCTTCATACAGCACCTACGCCACTGCTCCGGTCGCGACCTACTCTGCTCCAGTGTACGCCAAGTCCATCGCTCCCGCGCTGTCTTACTCCTCAATCTCTACTCATTCTTCTCCCGTGACATACGCCGCGACTTCTCCGATCATCACCAAGACCTACGCCGCCCCTGCTTACGCCACTACCTACTCTGCTCCTATTGTGGGTAAAGCCGTCTCTCCTGCGGTGTCTTACTCGTCGTACTCGACGCACTCAGAGCCTATTGCGTACGCCGCGAGCCCTGTCATCGCCAAATCCTACGTTGCTCCCGCCATAGCTACATACTCTTCGGTTCCCGTCCTCAAGTCTGCAGTGACGTACTCCGCAGCGCCCGCTGTCTCATACGATGGCGCGGAAGCCAAATATGGCTGGTGAAAATTTGTTTGTATAGTTTAGAAAATATTAGTGTAAGTTTATATTCGAAATGTTAAACCAAATAAATATTTAAAATGATTGTCTATTTTTATATTTAACCGACTTCAAAAAATAAGGAGGTTTTCGTTATGTTTGTTACCTCATAACTCCGTCATACATGAACATATTTGAAAAAGTCTTGTTGTATATGAATATACTTCCCGATTGGTCCCATTTAAATTTCATGAACATCGGTTTAGTAGTTTGGCTTTTAAATCAAAATAGCTGCAAATCGTTTACTTAGATGATTTGTCGTTTTGCGTATTTTGCTTTCCAGCGACTCTCCAGTGGTGTAAAAGTGAAAAAAAAATTTTTAATGGTCAAGAGCGAGTCGGACTCGTGCACTGAGGGTTCCGTGCCATCATAAAAGCGTGAAATGTTGTTTTTAGTACCTACCTTTTTCTAGCTCCTATAAAAATTATTGATAAAAGCCATTAAAACGTATGTGCATAAATTATATTTACGTAGCTTCTTCTCAGAAAAATTGCTAATAATGTTTTTGCAGGCGCTTAGGGCTAATGATTATCTTGTTTCTGAATATTCACACTTTCAAAATTAAAATTCAATCATAACATTTTATAGGAGCTTCTTAAAATTGTGTAATAAATATATTTGTTAAGGTAGCAAAAAGGTACTAAATTTATACATTAACAACGCGGGAACGCTAAAACTATGAGAACTTGGAAGTGTTGAAACTTATTTTTTTTATATTTTTCTAAACGCAAAGGTAGCAAAAATTTCATTATAAGTAGTACATAGCAGCACATTGGTATTAAATAGTGCACACAGTCTCGTGTACATATCTCGACGGTCTGGTCCAGCCATCCTGACGGTCACGTACTTGGACGGCGTTTTCTTCTACGCAGAGAATGAAATAGCTAAAATGCTTGTAAAACTTCTAAACCAAACTGAATTAAACTTTTACGGGACCAAATGGCAAGTCTACCGCATCGAACTAAAAATAATCACACAAATCGAAGCAGAAACTTTGTAATAATCGGTGTACATAGATAAAACAAAAAATACCCGCCGAATCGAGAACCTCCTCCTTTTTTAGAAGTCGGTTTAAAATAAGATTCCTTGTTATCAATTTGGCAAGTTTTTATGTACAACGTCGATTATTTTTTTTTTTTTAAGCTTTCCAAGTTGATAATTTATGGAAGCTTATTTTTAAGAAAACGATTTTTCGAGTATTTCATTATTTTGAAACGGTCAGAAAAGATTTAAAGTCTCTGTTCACTGGTATTCTCAAAAGACACATGTTAGATTCATGGACTATTCTGAAGTTCTGAAATGCTTGGCCAATTATTGATCTCACTTCTTTTATAGATCGAATTTTTGGGGAGAGGAACTTGGCCTTTTTTCACATTTTAGTTTTTTGGGGTATCATGTATTACTCAAGAAAATGATAGGAATCATAATATTTCCGAGCATTTTAATTTATAATATAACCGAGCATTTATTTATTTAATGTTTATATTTTTCCTTCTTTTTTCTTTCCGTTCAACATCTTTTTATTTTATTTTGGAATACTTTTTATTGGGTTCTTAGGAGGTCTTGATGATCGGTTTCTCTTTGGTTTACTTGGTGATAAACCTGCACTCTCAAGGTGTCTGGTACTGATGTCCATTTACGATCTGTTATTTTTCATTTTCTACGTTTCAGCCTGCCCAACTGAATTAAATAGGGGAATCGCTTTTAATTCTCCATATTGCACTAACCACTATTCTCGGCATCATCCAAAGGTTGAGTGGTAGAGAATGCCTATGGCATTAAGTCCGCCTCTGTACTTTTTTGTGCCGAAAGTGTTAAATAAATAAATGCATTTCCCTGATTTAGTCCTTTAAATGCTCTCAAGAGATGTTTGCATACCAAATTCGAAGTTTTTAGTGTCGTGGGAAACAAATCAAATTAAGTTATTAGCTCATGAGGACCGATCCTGCTTTCAACATTTTAACTTAAAAAAATGCCCTTTTCCGACTTTTTCTTTCAATTGTAGCCTAACCTTCACACCATATTTGAACATTCTAGCAAGATTGGAAGTGCCCCAGTGCTGTTGAGTAAGTAGCAAAATCTTCACATTTTGGTCCCCTGGAACTTCTCAATGGTTTAACTTAATTTTACGAAACTTTCCAGAATAATAAATTAGAGTTATAAATGATAAATGATCTAAGTTTCACCAAGTTGCGATTATAACAAGCAAAGTTATGATGGGTGAAAAAACAAATCGAAATGTTTCGTATAAATAGAACGGAACTTGGCCTAGCGCACTACCGTGCGTCTAGATTTGCTGACTTCTCTCTCACAATAATCATCTATGAGATAAACGACTACGTACTATACTAGTGGTTTTTATGCAGCTGATGGTAGAACAAGGTAGTCAATGATGTCGATACTCGTAAACGTTAAGTGCATTCACACTTAACGCTTACATCATTTATGTTCATTTAGGTATTTTTATGGAACTGAAACGTTGTCGCTCTCAATGGAAGGCTTAAAGTCACTCAAAGGGCAATGGAAAGGACAGTGCTTGGAGTTTGCTTGTGTGATTGAATCAGAAATGATTACATCCGCAAGAAAACCAACCTTAGTCCGAAAGGATCGCCAAACTAAAGTGGCAATGAGCAGGGCACATAGCTCACAGAACAGATGGTCGATGGGGCCGAAAAGTTCTGGAGTAGCGACCGCGTACCGGAAGATGCAACGTTGGAAGACCTCCCACAAGTCCTCCCACGGATGCAAGACGCACAGGACGAGTTGTTGAGGTAGGCCTATGTCCAGTAGTTGACGTCTTTTGGCTGATATGATGATGATGAGGTATGTTTTCATAGAAAATGAACTGATTATGTCATACACGCTTAGAAATTCAATGACTCGCGAGGTATATAATTGATCAATATATCAGAAGAACTATAATTATAATAATCATCATCAGTAAGTAAGTTAACTGACTAAAACTTAAAAAGCTCGCAGTAATAAATAAACAGTAAAAAGATATTATATAATACATACTTTTTACATTTCACATGTTATGGTCAGAAAGTTTTTTGAATAGGGTGTATGGAGTTAAGAACGTGTCAAATCAAAACCTATTTTAACCGTCTTCAAAAAGGATTCACAATTCATCGGAATCTTTTAATGGCAAAATGTCATTTTCAGGCAAAAGTTAAGTTTGACAACTACTCACGTTCAAGTTGCCTTAATTCTGAAAGTGAGGGCTCAAAGATTAGGCTAGAGATAAGTAAAAATACAAATAGATAGTGATTATAAATATTTTTATTATAAAAATTCCTAAACTATACAAACAAGCTTTCACCAGCCGTATTTGGCTTCCGCGACATCGTATGAGACAGCGGGCGCTGCGGAGTACGTCACTGCAGACTTGAGGACGGGAACCGAAGAGTATGTGGCTAAGGCGGGAGCAGCGTAGGACTTGGCGATGACAGGGCTCGCGGCGTACGCAATAGGCTCTGAGTGCGTCGAGTACGACGAGTAAGACACCGCAGGAGAGACGGCTTTACCCACAATAGGAGCAGAGTAGGTGGTGGTGTAAGCAGGGACGGCGTAGGTCTTGGTGACGATCGGAGAAGTCGCGGCGTAAGTCACAGGAGAAGAATGAGTGGAGATTGAGGAGTAAGACAGAGCGGGAGCGATGGACTTGGCGTACACTGGAGCAGAGTAGGTCGCGACCGGAGCAGTGGCGTAGGTGCTGTATGCAGATGCGGCATAGGTCTTAGCGTACGCCACAGGAGTAGAGATAGACTGGTAGGACACGGAGGGAGCGTAGGACTTGGCTACGACTGGGGCAGTGGCGTAGGCGGTATAAGAGGGAGTGTCGTAGCTGCTGTAGGTAGAAGCTGCTTCGTGAGTGGTGATGGGGGCGTATGATATATGCGAAGAGAAGGACTGTGAACTGTACGCTACGGGCGCAGCGGCCTGCAGGAGTTCCCCGGCGGAGGTGAGGCTCGCCACACACATGAAGATAACGACCTGAAACAAAGAAATTAACAAACTCACTTTCTTCATGGACTTAAAACCCATTTTCCACTTATCAAAATATATCAACTCAACAAAAGAAACTTCAATAGCAGTCATCAACAGTCAATAGTAATAAGGCAAGCTGTGCCCAATATAAAGATGAAAAAAATGACGTAATTTAACACAAGTTTTCAGAATAATCACAACTTCTCTAGGACAGAAATACCAGTGCAGTTATACCTTGGAGTACATGTTTGTATTGAACGTGTTGGTTGTGTGTAATGTTTTGATCACTTACTGTCGCTTTTATACAAGTGTCGGCAAATTGGGTGTTAGCATTGAATCCCTGGAAGTCCTTCCCTTTAGATCAGTAAGGACAAAATCAATCAAGTGAAAGGGTGATTTTGTACTTCAATGGTTTTGAAGCTACATTAAATTCATATTCACTAAGTATTTAAGGCAGCACTGTAAGAGTCAATAGAAAAAGCTTTAGTAATTGTTACAGTAACTTATAGATTATCTTCATTAAACATTACAATTTTGAACATATTAAAAATCGGCCAAGTGCGTCTCGGGCCAAGCGCAGTGTAGGGTTATGTAGTTGCATTTACATTTTAAACTTAACTGTGATAGTTAAGTTTAAAATGCTGTTTGTGTATGTGACTTTGTGTGTTTGTAAACGCACCCACGAAACAGGAGAAATTTCTAGTGTAACGTTTTATTTAAAAAAAAAACTATTCACACAACAACATAAAAAACTAACAACATAACTCAAATATTTGTGCTTGGTAATCATCATGTCATGTTGCTAAAAAAATATTGTCTTTTTTTATAGTACTACCGCACAAGTCGATCTTCGAGGTTAAGCAACGCTTGCCGAGGTTGGTCTGTGGATGCGTGACTATCTTAACATACCGAGTTTCCTCCGTGCCTCGGAAAACACGTTAAGCTGTTCGTCCCGGCTGTCATTTGGAGATCTTTGGCAGTCGTTACGGATTGTCAGAAGCCAGAAAATCAGACACCAGTCATGCTAAGGAGTGCCGTGTTACCCAGTTAATGGATTGTGGAGGTCTGGTAGACAGCAGCTCCACGTAAAATACTGGTATTCGGCTGAATCCAGTTTGACTGGTAGCCGACCCAAACATAGTTGAGAAAAGGCTAGGAAGATTCAGATTCTATCTACGTACGGAAACCTCGGCGTGCAAGTCCGACTCACACTTCGATTCTTTTTTATACTGATAAAATAATTGTAAGCCAAATGTTTTAGTCTCGACTTATTTTTACCGAGATCAAAAGTAGCGAGTCTCGAATAGGCATCGAAATTACGAAAACATTGTCAAGACTCGAAATTATAGAGACTGAGAGTCTCGTCATGGAAGCCCTGAACAGCATAGGTATTATAAGAATTTAAAAGGAAAAATATCACAACTAAGTAGGCTTTATAAGTAAACGATTAATAGTCGATCAGTGGAAATTATATTTATTTTATCCTACTCCTTCGCTGTACTCTTCTGATTAATTTCGTTGCGGGTTCCAAGACCATTGAATCGGTTCTCCGGGTCTCGACGGGCTTCATTAACTCGGAGTGTTTCTGGTGGTCGACACTGTTGATTATAGCTTTCAGGAGCTGCAGTGATTGGGAACGTGTGGCGAGCTTATCCCAAAAAATGAAAAAAATAGTCAACCAGCCCACATTTTGTAGTTGTGACGTCCAACAACGGAACCCTTCACTGCGCGTGGCCCGACACGCACTTGGCCGGTTTTTTTTTTTCGTTTTTTTGTTCGAACCTCAGGAACATTATAACAATTGTATTGGCTACTTAATAATCCTCCCGACAGAACTTCGGCCACGGTGGCCTATCTCAATGAGATTAGTAAATTAATTCGAAAATGTAGTGCATCTATTTCAGACACTGTTTCCATGATAGTCTTGCTAGGCACTTGTTTTGAAGTCTTCTATACAATATGTTTTATAAAGTTTTGTAAACGTAAAAAAGAACTTCTAAAAACAAGCGATTTTAAAATGGTACATAATCTATACTAATATTATAAAGAGGTAAAATTTGTTTGTAAGTTTGTATGTAGGAGGTAATCTCAGGAACTACTGGTCCGATTTGAAAAATTCTTTCAGTGTTAGATAGCCCATTTATCGAGGAAGGTTATATATCATCACTAAGACAAATAGGAGCGGAGCAATAATGGCAAATTTGACGCAGACGAAGTTGCGCGGGTCAGCTAGTAATTTAAAATAAACGAACCGAAAACTTACATTTATAGTAATAAGTTTTCACTAGTAAAATTTTGCAGTTGTAAGTACAAGCTGTAAGACCACTCACGTTTTAGTCACATTCATATTGTCCTTACTTTGATTTTGAACTAAAGGAAGGTCTCCCAGGGATTCAATGCTAACATACAATTTGCAGGTCGTATAAAAGCAAGAGCAATTGCTCCAAATGTTACACACAACCACCACGATCAATACAAACATGTACTCCAAGGTACTGTAGTGGTATTTATAAATTTAATAAAAACATCTAACCAGTCGCTGTTATGTCAACTTAGTAGTATGGTCACATTAGTTAAGTCATAGTTATTTTGTTTTGTGTTTGTTCATAATTTTGTATTTTAATTAGTAAACACTGAATTTGTTGGAAAACTCGACAGCTTTCCAATAATATGTTTTCACGCCAACAAACTTCTTTGAAAAAACAAACATGTTATCCTCCCGGGCAAGTGCGAGTCGGACTCTCGCATCGAGGGTTCCGTACATAAGCAAAAGTTGTGGTTTACGATTTATGATCATAATGATTTATTAACTGCAGCGGTGAAACAAATTAAAAGCTGTTTTATTTTATATTCTGTAAAATGATTAAGTCCCGTTACAGAAAAAGAAATGGTTTAGAAAATAATTTTAAGTGTCTTACATTTGAGGCACAGAACGTCTGCTTGGATTAGTTTAGATCCTGAATCGTTTCCTTTAGGACTTTTAACACTCCATTGTAAAAGTTTATATTATGACGATTTTGTTTATTCCAGGTCGTAATCTTCCTGTGCGTGGCGAGCCTCGCCTCCGCAGGCGAACTTCTGCAGGCCGCTGCACCCGTAGCGTACAGTTCACAGTCCTTCTCTTCGCATATATCACACGCTCCCATCACCACTCACGAAGCAGCTACTACCTACAGCAGCTACGACACTCCCTCCTACTCCGCCTACGCCACTGCCCCAGTCGTAGCCAAGTCCTACGCTCCCTCCGTGTCCTACCAGTCCATCTCCACTCCCGTGGCGTACGCTAAGACCTATGACGCACCTTCATACAGCACCTACGCCACTGCTCCGGTCGCGACCTACTCTGCTCCAGTGTACGCCAAGTCCTTCGCTCCCGCTCTGTCTTACTCCTCAATCTCTACTCATTCTTCTCCCGTGACTTACGCCGCAACTTCTCCGATCATCACCAAGACCTACGCCGCCCCTGCTTACGCCACCACCTACTCTGCTCCTATTGTGGGTAAAGCCGTCTCTCCTGCGGTGTCTTACTCGTCGTACTCGACGCACTCAGAGCCTATTGCGTACGCCGCGAGCCCTGTCATCGCCAAATCCTACGCTGCTCCCGCCATAGCTACATACTCTTCGGTTCCCGTCCTCAAGTCTGCAGTGACCTACTCCGCAGCGCCCGCTGTCTCATACGATGGCGCGGAAGCCAAATATAGCTGGTGAAAATTTGTTTGTATAGTTTAGAAAATATTAGTGTACTGTAAGGTTTATATTCGAAATGTAAAACCAAATAAATATTTAAAATGATTGTCTATTTTTATATTTAACCGACTTCAAAAAAGACGGAGGTTTTCGTTATGTTTGTTACCTCATAACTCCGTCATATATGAACATATTTGAAAAAGTCTTGTTGTATATGAACTTCCCGATTGGTCCCATTTAAATTTCATGAACATCGGTTTAGTAGTTTGGCTTTTAAATCAAAATAGCTGGAAATCGTTTACTTAGATGATTTGTCGATTTGCTATTTTGCTTTCCAGCGACTTTCCAGTGGTGTAAAAGTGAAAAATATGTTTTTTTAATGGTCAAGAGCGAGTCGGACTCGTGCACCGAGGGTTCCGTGCCATCATAAAAACGTGAAATGTTGTTTTTAGTACCTACCTTTTTCTAACTTAACATTGATTTTTACACAATTTTAAGAATCTCCTATAAAAATTATTGATAAAAGCCATTAAAACGTCTCTGCATAAATTACGTCTTTTCTTCTCAGAAAAATTGCTAATAATGTTTTTGCAGGCGCTAATGATTAACTTATTTCTGAATATTCACACTTTCAAAATTAAAATTCATTCATAACTCTAACTAACATAGAAGCTTCTTAAAATTGTGAAATAAATATATGTTAAGGTAGCAAAAAGGTACTAAAGAACAATGCCCACTTCCCATATATTTAAAAACCTGATAATGAAAGTACATGTATAGTTATAAGGTATCGTAGAAAGACTACCTTTAAGTTTATAAAATAATGTTCAACAGTCATTTTTACGATTTAAACGCCACGAATTCCAAAAAATACGTTGCAGTTTATGAAAAGTATACGTCGACTTTTTGGTATAAGTGGCACTGTTAAGAGGTTTACAACGGTATGGTAAGCAAAGATCAGGTAGATATTGAGGTCCAGGGGTGGTAAACAGGGTCATTAAAAGAAGAAAAACACACAAAATGGCACAGTACACAACGAAACGCAAGCACAACTTGTTCTACGAAGGACTGCGCCGATGTCAATTGCAGAACTGTCAAATGTCAAAAAAAAATTCGTCTCACTCGTGCGATCTCAATTATATGCTGCGTGATTAATTCATTTAATTATTGTTATTTTTAATTAGCCTTCATTATACAAAGACTACTAAAAATTACTTATTGATTAAATAAAACGTAAAATAATGAATAAAACTCTGAAGCAGAGTTGAATGAAGTCAAGTATAAGTGTGTAAAATGGAACGTCGTAAAAAAGGCTAGTTGAGATGCGTTCAAAACATTATAATACGTTAATCCTTGAGGTAGAATAAGAATAAAGAAAAACTAAAAAACATTTTTCCTGCGTTTCTTTTAACATTGTGATAAGCGTATCTAATATAGAATTCAATAAGCTGAATTTTAAGATTTATTTCATTTCTTTACAAAGTCAGGTCAAAAATGGGCATTCTTCTTTGTACATTAACAACGCGGTTAATATAACGCTAAAAGTATGAGAACTTGGAAGTGGTCAGCCAACCTGAAGTAAGAATGGCTGACCACTTTTTTTTTTTGTTATTTTTCTAAACGCAAAGGTAGCAAATATTTCATTATAGGTAGTACATAGCAGCACATAGGTATTAAATAGTGCACACAGTCTCGTGTACATATCTCGTACGGTCTGGTCCAGCCATCCTGACGGTCACGTACTTGGACGGCGTTTTCTTCTACGCAGAGAATGAAATAGCTAAAATGCTTATAAAACTTCTAAGCCAAACTGAATTAAACTTTTACGGGACCAAATGGCAAGTCTACCGCATCGAACTAAAAATAATCACACAAATTGAAGCAGAAACCTTGGAATAATCGGTGTATACATAGTTAAAACAAAAAATACCCGCCGAGTCGAGAACCTCCTCCTTTTTTGGAAGTCGGTTTAAAATAAGACTCCTTGTTATCAATTTGGCAAGTTTTTATGTACAAAGTCGATTTAATATTTTTTTTATTTTTTTATTTCCAAGTTGATAATACTTACTTTTAAGAAAACGATTTTTCGAGTGTTTCATTATTTTGAAACGGTCAGAAAAGATTCAAATTCTCTGACTGGTATTCTCAAAAGAGACGCGTTAAATTCATGGACTATTCTGAAGTTCTGAAATGCTTGACCAATGCTTTTTTCACATTTTTGTTTTTTGGAGTAGGTATCATGTCTTTCTTAAGCATATGATAGGAATCATGATATTTCCGAGCATTTTAATTTATAACATTTCCGAGCATTTTATTTTATTTTATTTACTGTTTATTTTTTTCCTTCTTTTTTCTTTCCGTTCAACATTTTCATTCCATCAGCTTTTGAGAGTACGACATTACGCAAAAATAGTTGTTTTTTTAATGTTTTTCTCTTCTGTGCGGTGTTGTTCTTTTTATTTGTCCTACATGTATTTGTTCCGAGTCTGGGCGTTTTCTATCTATAATATGTATGTATTTACAAAAAAAAAATGTATATAAGTAGTTTATCAGCCATCTCGTTACCATAACACAAGCATTAAGTTGCTTAGCTTGGGACTATATGGCGTTGTGTGAAATGTCCAAGGATATTATTATTATTTTATTTTGGAATACTTTTTCTTGGGCTCTTAGGAGGTCTAGATGGTCGGTTTCTCTTTGGTTTACTTGGTGATAAACCCTGCACTCTCAAAGTGTCTGGTGTTAATGCCCATTTACGATCTGTTGATTTTCGTTTTCAACGTTTCAGCCTGCCCGACTGATATTAATAGGGGATATGCTTTTCCCTGATTTTTCCCTTCAAAATGCTCTCAAGAGTTGCTTGCATACCAAATTCGATGTTTATACTGTCGTGGGAAACAAATCAAATTAAGTTATTAGCTCATGAGGACCGATCCTGCTTTCAACCTTTTAACTTAAAAAAGTGCCCTTTTCTGATTTTTTCTTTCAATTGTAGCCTAATCGTTACACCAAATTTGAACTTTGTAGCATGACTGAAAGTGCCCCATAATGTTAATGAGTCATTAGCAAAATCTTCACTTTTTGTAACTTCTCAATAGTTTAACCTAATGTATCGAAACTTTCAGAATTCAACTAAGTTAGTAATAAATAGTCCAAGTTTCATCAAGTTGCGATTATTACAAGCAAAGTTATGATGGGAGGAAAAAACAGTTCGAAATGCTTCGTGTCAATAGATTTGCTGATTCTCCCTCACAATAATCATCCATGAGATATAAAAGTACTAGTGGGTTTTATGCAACTGATGGTTGAACAAGGTTATCAATGATGTTGATACTCGTAAGCGTTACGAAGTGTGGATGACGTTATTTCTGTACATTTAGGTATGTTTTTTGGAACTGAAACGTTGTCGCTCACAATGTGCCTGAGTGAGATGAGAGCAATGCTTGGAGTTTTCTTGCGTGATTGAATCAAAAATGATTATATTCGCAAGAGAACCAAGGTTACTGACAAAGCCCGAATTTAAGGATCGTCAAACTAAAGTGGCAATGAGCAGGGCACGTAGCTCACAGAACAGATGGTCGATGGGGCCGAAAAGTTCTGGAGTGGCGACCGCGTAGCGGAAGATGCAACGTTGGAAGACCTCCCACAAGTCCTCCCACGGATGCCAGACGCACAGGACGAGTTGTTGAGGTAGGACTATGTCCAGTAGTTGACGTCTTTTGGCTGATATGATGATGATGAGGTATGTTTTCATAGAAAATGAACTGATTATGTCATACACGCTTAGAAATTCAATGACTCGCTAGGTATATAATCTATATATATAAAAGAAAGTCGTGTTAGTTACACTATTTATAACTCAAGAACAGCTGAAACGATTTGGCTGAAAATTGGTGGGGAGGTAGCTTAGAACCAGGAGACGGACATAGGACAGACATTTTTATCCCGGAACCCCACGGGAACGGGAAAGTCCCACGGGAACGGGCACTTTGCGGGTTTAACGGGAGCGAAGCCGCGGGGGACAGCTAGTTGATCAATATATCAGAAGAACTATTTTTATAATATATTTTATTTTAATACTAAGATGACTGACTAAAAATTAAAGGCTCGCAGTAATAAATAAACAGTAAAAAGATATTATATAATACATACTTTTTACATTTCACATGTTATGGTCAGAAAGTTTTTTGAATAGGGTGTATGGAGTTAAGAACGTGTCAAATCAAAACCTATTTTAACCGTCTTCAAAAAGGAGAAGGTTCACAATTCATCGGAATCTTTTAATGGCAAAATGTCATTTTCAGGCAAAAGTTAAGTTTGACAACTACTCACGTTCAAGTTGCCTTAATTCTGAAAGTGAGGGCTCAAAGATTGGGCAAGAGATAAGTAAAAATACAAATAGATACTGATTATAAATATTTATTACAAAATTTTCTAAACTATACAAACAAGCTTTCACCAGCCGTATTTGGCTTCCGCGCCATCGTATGAGATAGCGGGTCCTGTGGAGTACGACACTGCAGACTTGAGGACGGGAACCGAAGAGTATGTAGCTATGGCGGGAGCAGCGTAGGACTTGGCGATGACAGGGCTCGCGGCGTACGCAATAGGCTCTGAGTGCGTCGAGTACGACGAGTAAGACACCGCAGGAGAGACGGCTTTACCCACAATAGGAGCAGAGTAGGTGGTGGCGTAAGCAGGGGCGGCGTAGGTCTTGGTGATGATCGGAGAAGTCGCGGCGTAAGTCACGGGAGAAGAATGAGTAGAGATTGAGGAGTAAGACAGAGCGGGAGCGATGGACTTGGCGTACACTGGAGCAGAGTAGGTCGCGACCGGAGCAGTGGCGTAGGTGCTGTATGAAGGTGCGGCATAGGTCTTAGCGTACGCCACGGGAGTGGAGATGGACTGGTAGGACACGGAGGGAGCGTAGGACTTGGCTACGACTGGGGCAGTGGCGTATGCGGTGTAGGAGGGAGTGTCGTAGCTGCTATAGGTAGTAGCTGCTTCGTGAGTGGTGATGGGGGCGTGTGATATATGCGAAGAGAAGGACTGTGAACTGTACGCTACGGGCGCAGCGGCCTGCAGGAATTCCCCGGCGGAGGCGAGGCTCGCCACACAAAGGAAGATTACGACCTGGAATAAATACAATCGACATTATATACCTTTTTTCCCATGAAGTGTTAAAAGTCCTTAAGTAAACGTTGAAAGATCTATCTAAAACTAATCTACGCAGACGTTTTGTGCCTCCAATTTATACTAGAAAGTCTAATAATCTAAAGCTATCCCCCGCGGCTTCACTCCAGTTTTACCAGCACAGTTCCCGTTCCCGTGGGATTTCCGGGATAAAAATGTCCTTCCTCGGGTCTCAAACTATCTTTGTACAAAATTTCATCCAAATCGGTCCTGTAGCTTCGGAGCCTAATCAAATCAAACAAACAAATCTTTCCTCTTTATAATATTAGTGTAGATGACTAGCTGACTCGACAAACGTTGAATTGCCATAAAAATTTACTACAACCTATTGTCAGACCTACAGAGTAAACACAAAAAAAAAAAAACATAAAATTGGTCAAGCCGTGTCAGATTAGCTTGAAAGCAAACACCGTGACACGTGGTTTTTTTAAAATATATTAGAAGAAGGTAATAATTAAGGTAATTTTCTAGACCTTTCCCATCCCTGTATAATGGTGGTTAACATGTTTGTTAGCCCAGAGAAGTTTGAGGTCTTCAAACCATGTTATTGGAAAGCTGACAAGTTTCTAATAAATTCAGTGTTCACTAATTATAATACAAGATGCTAATATACACACACATAACAAGATAACTATGACTTAATTGTTGTAAGCATACTACAAAAATGTTGATCACAGTAACATATGAGAGCTTAATTCACTTTAATTTATAAATAACACTACAGTACCTTGGAGTACATGTTTGTATTGAACGTGGTGGTTGTGTGTAATATTTGGAGCAATTGCTCTTGCTTTTATACGACCTATGCAAATTGTATGTTAGCATTGAATTCCTGGGAGACCTTCCTTTAGTTCAAAATCAAAGTAAGGACAATATGAATGAAACTGTGAAAGGGTGACTTATACGTGAGTGATCTTACAGCTTGATATGTGTGATGTATTGTATGTTGGTTGCACCAAAGAGTAGTATTATATATAAAGGGTTGCACTGTAAAATTGCACTAGAGAAAATCTAATAAGTACAAATGGTTTTTTTTTATAATAGCACTCCGCCCGCGACTTCGTTCGCGCGGGTTTAGTTGGTACTCCACGAACTCCATTTCCCCTCTACCCTCTTAATTTCTAAAAACAAAACACTACAAAGTATAAAATAACTATAATTTTGGGAGTCGGTGTCAAAAAACGAAATAACCAAAAACAATAACTTCCGAAATTAAAGTAAATAGACAATGATAGTATAGGCAGGCAAAATTTCATGAAAATAATAAAAATATTCCCTTTGTTTCATGAACCAATGGGTCCTCATTGTATAATGTCTGCAACGCTTCTAACGATACCATACATGGAAATCAGTTTAGCCGTTTAGGAGTTATAATGTAATAAAGAAACTCACTAACATACATTTATGATTCCTAAAAACATAACACTCCTTTTTGGGCAGTCGTTTAAAAACATGGTCGCCTAAATATGGATCTTCCCTGCAAGTGACATTCCAATCATACCTGCATGCTTATTCCTGGCTTAGAACTGGCAGACTGTTCGGGTTCATTCTAGTAACGATTATTAAAAAAACTTTTTACAAAAAAAATACAACCGACTTCTAAAAAAAAAACACTACAAAGTAAAAAATAACTTTAAATTCGGAAGTCGGTGTTTTTGTTAGTTTCTTCGTATTTTGACACCAGTGTTTTTTTTTAGAAGTCGGTTGTATTTTTTTGTAAAAAGTTTTTTATTTTTCACTTTTTAGTGGTGCCCCACACCCAACAACACCACTACAAAATCGCAGAAAAGCAAAATACGCAATTTCGATTATCAAAGAATCATCTAAATAGTCAAATTCCAGCGATTTCGATTTAAAATCCAAAGATCGTAACCGATTTTGATATGATTTAAATGGGACCAACTTCCTTTCAGATAAAACAATTTTTTTTTCAAATCGGTTCATAATTGTCGGAGTTATGAGGTAACAAACATAAAAAAAAACAAAAAACATACAACCGAATTGATAACCTCCTCCTTTTTGGGAAGTCGGTTAAAAATATCGTTGGTTTTCAATCTACATTGTGTGTGCTTTGGGATTGACATAAAGTCAATGTCACTTTACCAGATTTGATTGATTTTAAGTTAAGGATGTCACTGATTTATCTTTAAATTTCAACGTCCAATGCAAATGCGATATATCTGTAACTAAAACCAATATAAAAGAATAATAAAGATCGGTTAATGAATAATAAAGTTATTCCCGAATAGATAACCCCAAAAACAAGTTAACTTGTACACATCTGCGTTATCTGCGTAACGCTTCAGAGCATACCTGCGTGATGTTATATGTTTTAACCAGTGTAAACCATAACTTTGCACGATGGGTCGTACAAGTTGCTGGATTGGAGGGTTGAAAGGTGACAAGACACTGTCACGTTGGAAGTACTTCAATGAAAATAATTTTTCAACTGTAGATGGTAGTGAGTATCTACGGTCCCTGCTGAGCCAAGCCCTCTGTTCTGTCTCGTAGCAGATAGAACTCTGTATGTAGAGGAACTGATTTGTTTTGGTTTTATGTGTGGCTTCTCGCTGTTCAACCTAAGGAGATTGGCTTCTGCTTCACCGGACTTGCCTGTGAAGGCCTTAATATAGTTTTAAAGCCTCCAGGCAGGCTAAATTTGTTTTGGCTCGAGGGCCTCTTTTATGTCATTGAAGTATTACTACTACGTAGTACTACCTATAGTTCAATGTTTTATGTGGGTCTTTGGCGTCAGTTTCACCCCGGTTACTGGGTTTAGAACGGTACTCGCTACGGTTGTTTATTCATAAAGTAAGAAACCATTTTCGGCGCGGTTCAGAAAAGGGTTATTGCCGGACGTATAAAATATTAGGGACAAATACACCATTTGTTAATAGGTACGGACATAAAACATTCACAACATAATACAAGCAAGGGATTTTTAACTGTACGAGTCGGTCATAACTTAAAAAATCAACAATGATGTCAATGCGACCCAAACGTTTTTAAAGCGTCGAACTATCTTTTTTCTAAAAACATGTTGCTAACTAAACGGTTAATTACTTAAAATAACACGAACTATTTACTATAAACCTAAGACTATGTGCGCGGCTGTCCTGCACAATTATCAAACGTAATACTTCAGCAATCCCGGTAGATTTGCCATCATTAGGTAATTATTGAAAAGATCTATTGCTTATCCACGAAGTTTGAAATTGAAATGTAACCAGTCCAGGAAAATACTCTTCCGAACAAAAAACATCCAAATCAGTTGAATATTGACGATAATATCGCTGAACAAAAATTTTTCCTGAGGTCCAATGATCAGAGGCCTTAGTGTGAGTTTTTTCGACTCACGTTCGAACGCGTTCGATTGCGAGCGCGTTAGAATTTAGTATGGGAATTTAGTTAGGTATAGTGCCACCTGGTGGTCACACGTAGAACCTAATTTCCCATACTAAATTCCAACGCGCTCGCAATCGAACGCGTGCGAACGTGAATCGAAAAAACTCACACTAAGGCCTCAGATCCTGTTTTGTACCTTCCATCATTAGCTCAACTACATGAAATGATGATTACCAGGCAAAAGTTTCTGAATTGCGTTTGAAAGTATATGAAAAACATATCACCTCAGGTGTATAGGTTTCGAATAAAAAAAGGTATTTGAAAATCGGTCCACAATTGGCGGAAAAATAGGAGGAGGTTCTCTATTCGAATTTTTTTTTTTGTTCGGGCTAACTCCGTCATACAGACACAGATTTGCAAAATTTTTATTCGAAAGGGGTTTGTACATCCACCTCAACAGACTTTTTTTTTTCAGGGTATAATAATTTTATTTCTAAGACATTTTTATATTTTAATTTATATACAATTAAATTTAAAAAAAACTCTTAACTAACTAAAACTAAAAATAAAACTAACATATGGCGTCGAAAAATTCGTCCGCATCGCTAGCCACTGGTAATGAGCCCAAAGGTCTTACAGCATTGCCACGTTGTATGGCAATGCTTATCCTTTGGCCGAGGTAAAAGTCAGCCCTTGGGTCACGCGGTGTCAACTAAGCGTCTTGACAGATCTTTAAATAAGTTGTGAGCACTCGGACCCCACGACCCGAGAGTTTCAACCCCAAACGGCTTGAAAATATAATTTCCAAAGAGGTTATTATATTTCCGCCGCTTGAGGTTCTCTGCAGCCGCGGCGGCAGCGCCAGCACAACACGAAGAGCTAGGAAGATGGGATGGCGCAAGAGTATCGACGCAGGTAGCGTCCCACACTAAAGGCCTACCCATCTTCCAAGGAAATAACGACATGCCGTCCGGTCTCTTGCCGTCGTCACGTGCCAGGCCATTGGGTTCTAATACAGCCGGAACGCCGACGGCGACAAGAGCTCGTCGGATGATGTCATTAATGTTCGCGTGCCGCGCTATGCGACCCGCGCTACGGCTGCATGACAGGCCGTGGTGTCCGAGGCTGTTGACAACTTCGCCACAGTGGCAGCGATGAGGAGAACAACAAGGAGCGCCAAGACGTAGGGAAGCAGAGAGGCGGAAAGTAGTATCGTCGAACAAGGTGCCTATATGTTCGAAGATGGTAGTGCGTGAGAGTCCCGACTCCCATTGTCCCACAGCCAGCAGGCGCGCACACTCCGAAGCAGTCGCAGATGTGGCCATAAGGTCATGCTGAACTATTCTGCAGAGTGGCTCGTCCCACCGTCTTTAGGACGATGGGTAGTCGGGTAGATTTAGATTCGGGCAAGCGAGTCTCCAGGCATCGATAGCCTCAGTGAAGCACGGCACATCAAAACCAGTCAGTGAGGAAGCTAGAATATTCCTGACTAATTTCTCAGTGCCTTGAACTGAGGATACTGAAGTGGCTTTTAAACAAAATAGCTGAAATTCGTCATTTTTTGTTTGCCATCCAAGTTATCGAAACTACGTACTTATTTTATAATTGTATTGAATTGGGTTACATCGGATTAAATTAAATTGTTAGTTATAAGTTATAATTTGTAATTGTATTATTTGTGTCTTTATTTAATTTTAATATTGGGATTTGGTGCCTTATTAAAGAGAATTTTTGTTTATTTTGTTTCTTGCGACTTTGGTGTTGTTAGGTGTGAGGTACTTACCATAGACAAAAAAGTGAAAATTAAAATAACTTTTTTTCTTATTTGGAAGTTGATTGTATTTTTTAAAGGTTTTTTATGCTTTATAGTGTTTTTATCAGACACGGTAGTCTGTCTCTAATATTTCTTGCAAAGCAAAATCTAGCTATAACATGTGGTTGTTTTATAATATATTGAAGAAAGAATAAGAAGAAGAGTTTGGGTGAAAACAACAACTTCCATAAACATGGCAAAAGCTTATGAAGCCCTATAAAACTCATCCAAAACAGTTTATTATTAGTAAGTGCCATTTCAAAAATAGCAAAAAAAACAACTTGATTTTTTTACCCTTAAATATTTATTTTATTCTGTTTTTAGTATTTGTTGGTATAGCGGCAACAGAAATACATCATCTGTGAAAATTTCAACTGTGTAGCTATCGCGGTTCTTGAGATACAGTCTGGTGACAGACAGACGGACAGACAGACAGCGAAGTCTTAGTATTTAGGGTCCCGTTTTTACCCTTTGGGTACGGAACCCTAAAAAGGCAGACAGCACACCGCGAACAAAAAAAATTGAAGCCACTAAACCGTGCTCCTGCAAATAAACATAAACGTTCACGCACACACCTACACTAAAACCATGTTCATCGCTCATAGTACGTCACGAGTTGTCATCAACTGAACTTCATCTTTAAAAATAGAATTATGCCTTCTTGTGTAGTGAAAACTTGTAAAAACAGCAGCAAATCACATAAAAGTCTCACGGAATCACTTTTCACTTGTAAGTACCTACTTCAAAATAACATCGTTTCTTAATTATTAGGTAAACCTCAACGAACAGTGACATACATTGCGAGGGTTGCTATAATATGATTTCAAATTTCTCCATTCGATTAATCAAATTTTACTTCGAGTTATGTTCCTGTTTTTTATGTATTTAATATTTATATTTGGAATATAGGTATTTCTAAACAATTGAGGTACAATCCCATACTAAACAATATCTTCCTCGTACAATATTATCCTACTTACACTAATATTAAACCCCGAATTATAGGGAAAATATACAAGAAATGGCAACTCATCTACACACACATAGGTAAAAAGGCGGGTTCATTTTTTATGTTCGCGGCGCGCCGTCTTCCTTTTAGCCTGCAATTACAGGACAAAATTTACCGAAATCAATCATTTGATAGGACGGACTCTTAAAGCGTTAGCTTCCAACTGAGGGGCAAATCTGTTCCTACGCACAGTTGGATCACAGTATCTCGAATATGTCTGCCCCGTGACCGATTCGTTGGTTTTGAGCATGAGCAGCAGGCAGACATTAAACAGGTATATCTGTGCCTGTTCTTGCTATACATTAGCAGGGTAAATCAGGGCGTGTATTGTATGGCTAGCAAATTTTAGTGGTGTTTGCGCACACCCTCAATATTTTTAAACGACCTATCCCGATAAAACACACCTTGGATATACGATAAGACTCTTTACGTGTAGGTACCACCTTTTTCTTTTTTATCAAATTCTAACTTCACAGACAGGCGGACATGGTGAAACTATAAGAGTTCCTTGTTTACTACGGAACCCTAAAAAGTAAATTAACATTGATGTGACAGGACAGAAAAAGACAAAAATATTCTTTTGTTTTTATTTCGTCTTATGTTTCGCACATAGACATACGAACATTATTATAAACAGTCGATTATTTACAAACAATAAATATTAACAACCATGTGTTTACCAGCCGTAGTTGGCTCCAAGACCGGAGTATGTGACGTGAGAGACGGCAGGCGCGGCCGAGTATGTCACAGCGGACTTGAGCACGGGACCGGCAGAGTACGCGACGGCGGGAGCGGCGTAGGTCTTGGCTACGACGGGGGCGGCGGCGTAGGAGTAGGCAGGAGCGGAGGCGTAGGAGTAGGCAGGAGCAGAGGCGTAGGAGTAAGCAGGAGCGGCGGCATAGCTCTTAGTGACGATGGGTGCAGCTGCGGTGTAGGTCAGAGGAGCTGAGTGGGTCGAGTATGAAGAGTAGGACACCGCAGGGGCAATAGACTTGGCGTACACTGGGGAAGAGTAGGCCGCGACGGCAGGAGCGGCGGCGTAAGTGCTGTATGCAGGTGCGGCGTAGGTCTTAGCGTACGCGACAGGAGCGGAGATGGATTGGTAGGACACTGAGGGAGCGTAGGACTTGGCGACGACGGGGCCAGCGGCGTAGGTAGCGTAGGCGGGAGCGGCGTAGGTCTTGGTTACGACGGGGGCGGCGGCGTATGTGGCGACGGGAGCGTGCGCGGTGTGCGAAGAGTACGACACGGAGGAGACGGCGGGCGCCGAGCTGTACGCTACGGGCGCGCTGTACGCCACGGGCGCAGCGGCCTGCAGGAGGTGGCCGGCGGAGGCGAGGCTCGCCACGCACAGGAAGACTACGACCTGGGTTAAAGAAAAGTTTTACATATTAACATAAATAAACTTGCACCTGAATTTGTAGAGTCAATATTTGTTGCACAATCCAAATTGTAAGATACACAAAAACATGTGATATGTCGTTGACCCATGACCCACAACGAAATAAAAAAATTAACCGTATAAATATCAGAGCAGTACCTTGGAGTACATGTTTGTATTGAGACTGGTTGTTGTGTGTAATTTTTGGAGCACTTGCTCAGCCTTTTATATGAGTGTTGCAAACTGGTATTAGCATTGAATCTCTGTCCGGTATCGCCTGAAGCTACGTTTATTCCGGCAGTCAATTGGCGAAGTGTAGGTAAGTTTGATTCACACTACGTCACTTTTAATTAGCGGGTCCTCGAAAAGATTACATCAAACTAGTCGAGTAAGTATTAGTTTGGTTCCGACAATCTCGTTGTTCCTGTGATTTTTGTTTTTGGAGAGAAGAGAAATTTCACTACTGTTAACTAGGGCTTATCGTTTTCATGATTTATTTTGCTTATTCTACATATCTCTCTACACCTGTCTACTTTTCTCATTCTATTCTTTTGCCTTTTTACTGAAAGAAAAATCGTTTTAAGTATTTATGCTATTCTCTTATAAAGGTGCGTTTAAACGACGCACGATCGCACGCGAGCCGCGCCTTCCTTGTAGATCCGATCCATCTCGGCTTAATCCGAACGCAAGCCTACTCGTATACACGGCGCGTATTAACACAAGCTGAGTCGCGCTCGTCTTTGATTCATGTCAAAAAACCGACAAGCGATTAATCGTACGATTGCAGTAGTGCGATTCACTAAGGCAGAACATCTTTACAACCAAGAAATCATCGTTGAAACATCTGATGTGGCATATATTTATCAGATATTTCAACGATGATTTCTTGATTGTAAAGATGTTCTGCCTTAGTGAATCGCACTACAGAGCCGTGCCGAGCCGCGCCGAGCGTAGTCTGTTTAAACGGCGCGAGGCGCGCTGAATCACGCGCTGAGCCTGGCTCGGCTCGCGTGTTTGCGCGCCGAGCCGAGCTGTTTAAGCACCGTTTAAACGGCGCGCAAACACGCGAGCCGAGCCTGGCTCCGCTCGTGGTTCGCCGCGCCACGCGCTGTGTAAACAACTGCGCTCGGCGCGGCTCGGCAAAGTTCGCACGATCCATCACTTGTCGGTTTTTTCGACACAGATCAAAGGCGCGCGCGCCATCTGCGGCTCGGCTTGTGTTAATACGCGCCGTCTAAACAGATAACACAGAGCGCGCGACGAAGGAAGACCTATTTTGTTTTTTTAGCGAAGTTTTTAATTGGGGATTGATTTTGTACGAGATGGAGTGGAGCAACGAGAAGATTCAACTCTTCATTGAATTGTACGAAGAGGAACTGGCCATATGGAACCCAAAAGACCCAGGTCACGGACGGCTCGGCTGGCGTAGGATCGTGCTACCCCGCGTCGTTTAAACGAGCAGGCTTGCGTCCGTATTTAGCCGAGCCGCATCTCCACGGACGGCTCGGCTCGCGTAGGATCGGGCTAGCCCGCGTCGTTTAATCGTAGCTTTAGAATAGAATATCATTTATTAGCATTAAATATGGGTCTGAAGTAATAACAGTTTCACATATTTTGCTTACCTATCTACTAATTTTCAGCATGCAAAAAAAAGAACTTAAAATTAAGATGAAAACTTACAATTATTACTAGGACTAGGATACTTACTGAACTAATTGATTGGAAATAAGCGTTTTGTGTGTTCATAAATAGATTGTAAAAAAAATTGAATCCCTAAAATTCAGATCCATTTCACAGCTGGGGAATGAATAGTAGGTATAACTGCAGCACACACTTCTTTTATACAGGGGCGTACGCTAGCCGTATCAAAGATACGGGGCCCCCGGACTACAAGGGCCCGCTGTGTGGACCCACAGCTATAGGTACATTTAGTCATACCGTCTACTTCGTGGCCTGCAAAGATAGTCTAGTAAGGACTAGGCTGTCTTTGCAGGCCACGAGCTATGGAGCACGATTAGCTAAGGAGCTTGTAGGGCCTATTTTGTTTTTTAACCGACTTCCAAAAAAAGAGGAGGTTCTCAATTCGGTGGGTATCTACTTTTTATGTATGTACACCGATTACTCCGAGGTTTCTGATCCGATTATAAGTGTGATTCTTTTTTAGTTCGATGCATGCATACTTGCCATTTGGCCCCTTAAAAAAATAATTTAGTTTGGATGAGTAGTTTATAGAGCATTTTAGCTTATTTCATTTTCTGTGTAGACGAAGACATCGTCCAAGTAATTATCACTTAAAAATGAAAAATATAAATCTTTACTTATTCCAAAAAAATATAACCGACTTCCAAACAAAACACTATATAATAGAATAAAATGACCTTGATTTCGGAAGTCGTTGTTAAAAAACAAAGATACGAAACCAAAAACATCGATTTCTGAAATTAAGGATATTTTATACCTTGTAGTGTTTTTTTTTAATACAACCTACCTCTAAAATCGGGTCCCCAAAAATATTCGATACAGAGCCCTTTTGAGATTTGCTACGCCACTGCTTTTATCGCAGAAAACTGAAAATCACTAGCCAGCATAATTGCTTTATCAGCTGACGAGGCGCAATGAAAGAACTTCACCTTGTTTTTCTGATTGACAACGCATCTACTATCCTATTATTACAGCACACGTTAAACTATAGGTTTCTACTGGGCATAATCCCAATATTAATCTATGCATAATCCTATTGCTAACTTTTACAAAGTATTTATTTGCAATAAATAGCGAAGTCGGTGCTTACTTCAAGCAAATTTATCGTTCCTATGACAAATATTAACTTATTTTACGTAATTTTCCTTATCTAATACGCCATTTCCCGTATGTACGCACCTGGGGAGTTTAATAACGGGAAAATAGGGGTAAAACAGGGTAATAACATTATATGTCAGATCCGTTATATTATCTTATATCTTCATACTAGCTAAGGTACATATTTTTAATGTAAGTAGCAGTCATAAGCAGGATAAGCAGGAGATAAGATAGATAAGCAGGATAAGTCAGAACTGGAAGGTATGGAATTTAATTCCAATGACCACCGCTTCTTCTATATTTTCATCGAGATAACTCTTGATTCCATCACATTGCGTCTTCTGTTTGGGGTAAAGTGATACACGAGGCGTATCACAAACATCACCAAAGTATCACTAACAAAAGTCGCTACGTTTTACTGTTATGCAGTGTTCGAAAATTTTCTTCTCAAACTGTAAGCCTAACCTCCTTCTATGAATTTTATTTATAGTGTATTTCTAAATAGCATGATGTTTATGACCTATTACAGTATTTTAAAAACAACCATGTTCTTGTAGGTCAATGCCAGGGTCACAAGTTCACAGCCAACTGTATGTTGAATTCCATCTAAGACGCCAGTTCAATAACAAATGATTTTGCACATTCCTTCCTACCGATATTTTTGTATGCTATACGGGATGGACTCCATAGCTACATTCTGCTACATACTTAGACAAACTTAGACTCAGTTCTTCAAAGCGGTTTCTCAGAAACATTTGATATTGGTGTTGTGTTTTTATTATTTTGTTTTTTGGGGTCCCGTACCCAAAGGGTAAAAACGGGACCTATTACTAAGACTTCGCTATAAAAACGGCAAAAAATCAAACAAACTTAATTTTAATTCCCATAAATATGTATGTATGGGGCTCCCATACAACAAACTTGATTTCTTTGCCGTTTTTATAGATAATGGTACGGAACCCTTCGTGCACGAGTACAACTCGCACTTGGCCAGTCTTTTTCATCTCTTTTGTTACCAACGGATATTACGGCATGCTGACAACACCATTTTCCTATTATCGTTCACACACTTTCGTAAACCATTCTCAAAGAGGATCTTACAATGCAAAATATATACCTACCTATCGTGAAATTTCTATGTTTAATTCACACCATAATTTAAATATTGTTGCTACCGTCGATAATTTTGCAAAAAATATTGTATTGTAACGTAATAAGGAAGACGCTTGTTGCCGCTTATGGCACAAAACGAGGCTAATGTGTTATCTGTAGTTAAGAGTGTGTATTCCGTCCACTAGCGCCGCCAATCGTTTTTTATTATTTGTGGTAAAGGAGGATGGCGAATTTGGACCCACATTATTTATAAATTAACTAAGTGTCATTCACTTGCAAATTCATATTTACTATAATTAAGAGTTTGTTAAAGGATTATATAAAAAATATTGAGTCACTGGGTGATGGGAATTAAAAGTTAGTAAATATTTTATTTACATAAAAATAAGTCATCATGCAGTTACTAAACGCACCGTGTTTCATATAACATTCCAACCTACTCTTTCATTACCTACATGATTTACGTTCTTACACTTGTTTATGCGTGTTTATTATTATTTTTAAACAAAACTTGTAAAATATGAGAAAATCATACAAAAGGTACTATTAACATTGATGCAATTACATTTCTTATACAAAAATGTACAATATTATAATTATTACGATTATTTGTGATAACGTAGAATGGAACGTTACGCTGTCAATTGAAGTTGGCTGTCAGTGTCAAAACAATTAGTGTTTGTTTTCAGCGGCTAACGTGGGATATCTATTATTTTCTATGCGATTTTTTGATTCTTGACAATTTGTCTTTACCTTTGGACTGATTATTCTACATACCGATTAAGACAACAGCTTTTACCTTTGGATTGCGATTTGCAAGTAGTTTGGACTTAATTACCCGTTAAAATGCGTTGTGTGAATTGTCAATTGTACATTGCCCGATTACTAATTATTACATCTCCCAGCCTCTACGACTTACTGCCCATTTGCTTTTATGCTAGTTTTATATAGTTCTACAACTAGTTATAAGTTTCCATACTGTACGATACTCCTAACAGTGGGTCCCATTATACATGCAACCTCGCCATCCTCCTTTAAGACACGTAGATAAAAAACCGCTCTGTAGTGCACTGAAGAAATGTATCTATTATTTTTTGACAGCTATTTTTAATACATAACTCATGGCTAAATAGCCAAAACGGCAATTATTGCTAAAACTGGCCACTTTTAGCAAAAATATCGACTTTGGCAACTATTTATGTTCTAAAGTACAAAACATAACTCTCAAAACATAATAAATACATTTCTTCAGTGCACTACAGAGCGGTTTCTTATCTACTTGTCTCAAATTTACCACAAATAATAAAAAAACTATTGGCGGCGCTAGTGGACGGAATACACGCTCTTAAGTCTGCACCGTTTATTGACAATGAGTGTAACAATAAGATCTAATAGTCTAATTACATAATATTAATATTGCATGTCACACAATGTGACGTTTTTTATAAGAATATGTCAATGAAAAGACATATAATATATTCATGGAAAGTAACGATAATTATATTAATGAAAATACTAGTGAATGATCTTGACTTTATTTATTTTAACAGAAGCAAACAAGGCTGTTTTGGTAACTGGTCTTGAAATAAAATAGCTCTGAATAGAGCTATTTAATTTTTAACAAAACTTCCTTGCGTTCTATTTACAAAATAATTTGTTCACCACATGATAATTATGTAATCTAAACATTTCACAAAACAGTAAAATTTTGGATATATAAATAAATCACACTAATTAGATAATATTTTAATGGCCATTTAAATATCCAATGAAATGCATAACACGGAAACAAACAAAAAGTAAGACATAGCAAATATCCAGACGAACTTACGCAACAATTATTGGCAGTGCTAGTGCATCTCAACGAAATAAAACAAGCATTGTATAACTGAGGTAACATGCATTTATTTACAAAACATAAAACAATAAATTACTACTCTAACGATTTACACTATCGATATGATTCACCATCCATAAGTCACACCCAAACCGTTGAAGATGACACGGGAAACCTCTGATGCGGGAGAAAATAGGACAGCTTTAGCATAGCCGTGTTGATGGCCACCTGTTACAGGTATCGGGTGGTACTGCAGCCTTGCTCCATTATTGGAGTAAACTGGGACAGGAATAGCTTCAACGCCAAATGGTACTTGAGCATAAGAAGTACCTGTTGGAACAACGGTATTAGTCAGAACAGCAAATCGTGGAGCAGCAGGTTGGTTGGTTGCCACTTGTTGAAATATAACCGGAACTGGTATCGGAGCAGAAGCGTATTTTGGAGCTGGTGGAGGATGTGCCAAAACTGAATTGTATTGCTCTATGGTTACTTTCTTGGGGGCGGCGGGAACAGAAACAGTTGGCAGTTGTACAGCAGGTTTGACGTTGTAAGTAATCTTTGGTGCAGGAACGTATTGTGGAGGTGGTGGACGATTGACTGTCTGAACTTTATTCACTTGGTATGTTGATGCAGTGGGTGATTGAGAAGTAAATTCTTCATGAGATTCAAGTATCGCAGCACTAGGTGGATAGAATGGTCTTGGGGCCGAAGAGGCAGAATTCGTGGGGTTTTCTACGGCAGGAGCACCAGACTGAGTACCTTGGGTGGAAGAAGAAGGAACATTAGCTGATCTTTGTGAATCAAATAATGTCTGTGCGTAAGGAACTGCATAGTACTCGCCTAATTGGGCAACATTATTGCTGTATACTACAAAAGGTCTAGTGATATAGCCGTTATCATCAGCCTGGGCATCCTGACCTGCAGTACCTGCGCCTTGAGATCCGATTGATACAGTCTTTGCTGCAACAGGAGCAGCAAAGTACGGTTTAATGGGATCAACAGCAGGGGCGTATCTCTCAAGAATATTGTTGTACTCTGGAGAAGAAGGATCGGCAGCCACTGAAGCAGAGACGGTGACAGTTGGTTGTTGCACGTTAGGTGATCCGTAGTTTTGCACAGGAACACTTTTGGCCGGCGTTGCTTCAGATATGGAATCCACGACCGCGGAATTCACTTGGAATGACGGTGTACTGGGTAAGTTTTTACTTGACGCAGCCGCTACGTTTTGGTATGAAGCCTGGGAAGGCAATGCAAGATGGTCTTGCTGCTGAGCAGCTGCTGAAGTAGTACTGGCTTGAGATTTCGCAAGTGCACTCTGTGTTCCAGAATGAACAGCGATACCGCTAACGTAAGTCCCAGCACACAGTAAAATCACGAACTGGAAGAAAAACTCAAAATTAGTACTTTCTTATAGTCACACAATTGATTTAATGTTTTATAAACTAGAGTAAATAATTACCTCTCGAAACATGTTGCTTCCGATATATTTGATGACAAAATAACATCGAGAACACGTGCATTCACTTTTATACCATCTTCGTAAAACTGGTATCTAGTCCTAGAAGAATCTTTATGCAATGCAAATGACAGAAGTTAGTCATTGAGAAAATGACCTTTCGAGCGTTGCATTAAGGTGTTTAGTAATTGCGTCTTTAAGTTTGTTGTGTTAGCGCATCAATGAAGGCTTCCCATATCAGATTTACACGTAACACAGACGTCATTCGAATTCCTTAACAGGTTAATAAAAATACAAATTATTGAGAAAGCTTTCTTTAAAACCATGTAAATTGGTCTGAATTTGCATGGAAATTAAATCGCCTATTTAATTTGAAAATCAAATTAATTTACCTTTAGATGTACAATTGTACATAATACATACAAGAATCTACATTTCCTCTTATTTCCAGTTATAATACACAATTGTAAAATATTGAATCTACATTTCCTCTTATTTCCAGTTATAATACACAATTGTAAAATATTGAAAACTACATACAATGAAAGAACAACCTACCTTATTAAGTTACCAAATTTCGCAAACTCGGTTCACTGAACTTTTTTAACACATTTACATGCATACCTTCTACAAATGTATATCTATGCTCGAAAGACAAATACATATTTTGCTCTACTTTTTGGAAAAAAAACAAGAAGATAATAATTATTCACATCGTAAATAGCAAATCAGCGAATTCATAATAATATGGTTTTATAATATTATGTAAGACATCTTAGAGGTTGAAAGTTTACGCAACACCAAACCATTAATATATTCGTCTGTATTTGACTTGATAATTTAGTTATTAGACTAGCTAGCTGTCTGATTAATATTAAGTATTTACAGTATTGACATAAAATGTGTGTCGCAAACTTATTTAAGTCTGGAATAACAGTTATATTATTTGAGAACATTGAAAGTACTCACAAAATCCACATTATCTCTGACTAGCTGACCCGTGCAACGTCGTCTGCGTAACATTTTTATTACTGCTCCGCTCCTATTGGTCTTAGCATGATGATATATAGCCTATAGCCTTCCTCGATAAATGGGCTATCTAACACTGAAAGAATTTTTCAAATCGGACCATTAGTTCCTGAGATTAGCGCGTTCAACCGAACAAACAATCAAACAAACTCTTTTGCTTTATAATATTAGTATAGATGAATATAGAATATCTTCAAAAAAGTTATAGGTATGAAAATTTTGATAATCAAGGAGTGATAAAAAATCCTATTGACCATAAAGCAAAGTAATGTACCTACTACAATTTTATAGAGGACATCAATATCTACAAAAAAGTCTGACCGCTATTTGTTAAAATTATTTAATCAAAACTCGGGTGGAATAGAATAGTTGTGATTTTGGTATCATGAAATTAATCCTTATCCAATTAAATTGCTCGATAATTAAGGTTAGTTATGTACATTTAAATTATACTTTAAATTATTCAAAACGGACCGTTCGTTTAAAAGTTATGACGGGTATACAAATATGGTACCTGCGTACCCATTCACAGCGTACCGGCGTGATGTTATGTTATGAACTGGAGTAAACAATAAACAGAGATGCGATTTCAGCAATCTCAATCCATTTGCTGTCATTAATTGAAGAGATCCGTTACCTACCTCCGAAGTTCTATATCAGATCTTCACCAAATTAAAATGGGACCAGTCCAGGAAAAACTCTTCCAAACAAAACAAGAATTTAATCATACAAATTAATTGCCAACTGGCGAAAATATCGCTAAACAAACATTTTTCATGGAATCCCACTATCAGATCCCAACTTATACCTTCCGTCATCAGCTCAGCAACATAAGATGATGGTTGCCGGGCACAAATATCAGAATTACTATAGAAAGTTTATGTAAAACGTTGTATGTGCCTATAAAATTTTAGGGTCTCCCTAGATTTTCATGGGATTTCGTCATCAGATTCTGACTTGGTGACAATGGAACTACGTCAGGAGAGTAGGCTTTCGAATACAAAAAAAAAAAATTAAATCGGCCCACAATAGGGAATATGCACACAATATTTTTATTTATAAAATTAATTACTTATAAGCTCCAGTAAACACTCTAGAAAATATTTTTTAAATATCTTCATCAGCGATGAAGTTATAACGCTTCAAAGATTACTTTTAGAACGAGAAGTCCGACATGGAATTTGACGTCACATTACGTGACGTCTATACATCTGCCATAGAAAACAGCGTTTTCGCGAGAGGGACAGATATATTTGTTTAAAATGATTATATTATCTCGTTTGTTTTTCGAGCAATTTTGATTCTATTTCCACTGTTAGTAATATATTTTTAGATAAAGTGTTTAGATAATAAATATTTTTTTATGCATATTCCCTATTGGCGGAGATATCGGTGAACATACAAAAAAAAAATACCCAAACATAGCCCGAACATAGAACCTCCTCGTTTTTGAAGTCGGTTAAAAATGATTGGAAGCTTTTTCCATATTCACATCAGGCTATGTAACATTATTGCGTAGAATAAATTTAATTCGCCCTGATTAACCTTTAAAAATTGTCTAAATCTGAGTTTTCAAAGTCGTCATGCTTGCGCCCACCATGTCTTCGTCCGATTTACCCATTTATGACATTTTACGCCAAGCTGCATCCGATCAAATTAAAATGTACGGATCTGAAGATCAATTTAAAAAGTGCCCTTTTTGAAAATCCGTAAGTGTGGTTACTTTCAGTATCTATTCGCTCAGCAAGACGCACCCAATCAGCTTTAATCTTTTCGCCCTATTCATAAGTGTATGGTTGCTCAAAACATTTAGAGTAGTCAAAGTAGTTTTCAATTGAAATTTTGGTTTTAATTTAATGAAGGTTTTTAGGTTTTGTCCCTTAACAAAATTCGGTACAGGCACCGCGCTTCCGGAACTGAGTTTTTTGCTCACTCTTGAAAGAAAATACCCTGGCCGATTTCTTTTACCAGTCCGGCCCTGTACAGGGTGATTGGTAATTAAGTGCGTTCCTTGAAATGGGTTATAGGTACTAGAGCTGATTTGCAACGATTTTGACCCCGAAAACATGGAGTCCATATGGTGTGGTTTTCGAGTTAAGTTTTTATGATTTTATAGAAATTTTCTACCAAAGACTGCAAATGATGAGAAATTTGTTAAAAAATTACTGTAGTACCGAGAAGAAAACAAATGTAAAGTAAATAAATTAAGGATCGTCTTTATTTATTTTTCACTACCTACTTTTTTTTCTAAGATGGAATACGCTTACCTAGAAGTAACCTATTCACTCTTGACTTAACGACTCCCAGGTTGTAGCTATCAGGACACACAGACTCAGGCAGGGAATTCTACTTAGCTGTACGCACAATTAACGTATTCCCAAAACATTTTGTGCATTTAGATGGGATGTCCACCATGTACCGGTAGCGCATCGCCGTACGTCTTGTGGTCCGATGATGGAACGGGGCTTGGCAGAATTAAATTATATAATTTCGTCGCACACTCCCCAAAATGCAACCGATAGATAGTAAACCGACAGGCTAGCAACTTGGCGTCAATGCTCAAGACTTTGGAGCTTCGATTCGACGAGTCTATCATTGCCGATGATTCTCTTGGCTCGTTTCTCAATTGTCTCAAGGGCATCAAGCCGGTATCTGGCAGATCCGTCCCAAAGATGACTATCCCTTAAAGACAATTTGACGTGTTGCTAAAGTTTTTATAGAAGTATCCTATTCTTTGGGTCAATATCCTTGAAACTTACGAAGTAAATAATAAAAGTATAGAAGGTGATTCAATCTTTCGGCTAAAAACCTTTTAACTTTACTCATGACTGCTCCTAAATGGTAGCCCTAAAGAACTTCATATTTTGTGCTTGAATAATGTGAATGAATCTTTCCTTAACTCATCCTCTTATCAAAGCAGCACTTTACTGCTTCAAAATTCAAATTCAAAATTCAAAAGTCATTTATTCAAATTAGGCTGAGGGCCAGCACTTTTTGAACGTCAAGTTTTACAAAAGACAGTCCCCCAAAACGCCCGCCCGTCACCACTTCCTAGTGTTTTAGCTGTGGAGAAGAAGTGGCCAACAAACTCCCCAGCAACACAACTGTCTGTTACGTTTTAGGAACTAGAATTTAACAATAATTAATATGCAAAGTAATCCAAAAAATCAAAATTCCTTCTAAAATTTACATTACACAAAAATAAATACATACATTATTTATCACTTGTTAGCTACCAGCACTATGACACTAAAACAAAATACACACTTAAGCAAGTGTTGACGTATGTGGATTAAATAAGTATAAAAAATGACCTACATAGTCAGACAAGTAAATAAAAAAAAGGAATAAAAAAAAACAAATAAAATAAAAAATAAAATTATATGAACACATATAACCTGTCATAAAACTACTATACTATCTACTTATACACAAGGAACTGTGTGTCAATTTGTCTTGCGTTCAACACAGCGACCAACTATTCTTATCGTCTAAATTATCATTAATAGAATAGTATGCCTTGGAACAGAGGTTAGATTTGACTTTTTCTTTAAATGAGTTAAAAGGCAGATCAAGATAAGAAATTGGAAGTCTATTGTATAAACGGATACCGAGCCCCACAAATGAATCATGGACCTTACGAAGTCGGTTTGAAGGAGCATGTAGCTTGTGCTTGTTTCTGGTGTTAAAGTTGTGGATGTCGCTCGTTTTACTGTATAAATGTATGTTTTGTCTAATATATAAAAAGTTTGCAAAAATAAATTGAGATGCTACCGTGAGAATTCCAATCTCTTTGAAAATTTCTCTTAATGAAGCTTTTGACCCTAGCTGATATATTGCTCGCACAGCACGTTTTTGTAAGACAAATATATTTTGTATATCAGCAGCTTTTCCCCACAATAAAATACCGTAGGACATAACACTATGGAAATAACTAAAATAGACTAACCTAGCTGTATCAACGTCAGTAAATTATCTAACTTTCCTAACGGCGTATGCGGCAGAGCTGAGCCTTCCCGACAGGCTTGATATATGTGGGCCCCATTGTAGTTTGGAATCAACAGTTATGCCCAAAAATACAGCCGTGTCCACAGTTTCAAGCACCTCGTCACTTATGATTCCATTGGGACCTAAATTTCTAACATTTGGCAAGGCAAACTTTATACATTTCGTTTTTTTATCATTTAGAACTAAATTATTCGTCGTAAACCAATCCGTAACCATTGAAAGAGCGTTGTTTACGTTATCGAAATCTTGTCTATTCCTATCTATTACTTTGAAGATAAGAGAGGTATCATCCGCAAATAATACTACGTCGCAGATACCCTTTAAGAAAAAGTTCAGAGTAGAACAGTGCAGTAAAGTATGGTGAACTGTGTGTTACTTAAAAACAGTGCAATAAACTTGTATGAAAATCCACTACCACATTGTTTTCGCCCTAGAGCAACAAATCCCAGTTGACTATCCAATTGCAAGCTTAATCTTTATAATCATGGCCAACTAGATTTATACCAGCCAATCAGCGCTATTCTGACCTCAGAACAGGCCAGTCGCAGGCTACAAGCGTGACCAACTAGTTTTCGAAAGAAAAGCAGATTATGAACCTCGCGAAAGTGACGTTTATAATTGCACTCGTGTTTTAGAGTCCTCGCTACAGCTCGGGCTCCAAACTAACACTCGATGCATACAATAGTCATTATGAGGATCAATTAAAGTGTAATATTTGCAAACGGCGAGGTCATATTATGACCTATACTGCAAATAAGTGTAATAATAAGTCTCGGAAGCAAGACAAAATAAGTCACTTTCTGCTCGATGCAACAATCTAATATATTTCCACATATTTTACTATGTGTAAAGTTGCAGAATTATTTAAAATAAATTACGATTTTAAATTTTTACTAATTTTAAACGAAAAGAATAATGGTCAATTAAGACCCAGAGTCCGATAGAATGGAGACCTATCGTAGTTTTTTTGTCATCAGGAACCCTTGTTCCCAACCATATTGAATAGTGCTCATCTGACGGAAGCCCAAACACAATGGTAATACTAGTATTCAACTAAGTCAACATCCACTGTCCACCTTTCTGGTTTCCATCATTAGACCCTTGTTCCCAATAACAATAAATGGTGTTCATCAGACGGATTCAAATGAGCCCAAACACGATGATTATGCTAGCGAGAGTGTATGAAAAAAAGCTTTTCTACACTTCGTTTGGACGAACACTTTACACCATAATTATATTTATGTGTTAACCAAAGAATTAAAAAGAACACATTTCTCTTAGATTTCAGGTGACAAACAAACTAGGATATACTTGTTATTATAAGATTTCTGTCGGAAGTGGGTTAATTTTGTAATGGCCGTGACCATTCTTTTAGATTTCGCTATGAACAAAACTTACGGCTACTATCATCGCATAAGTACAATTCATACAGCATACAGCATACTCATTGAAGTATACAGTATCCCATAGATACTAAGTACGGATTTGTAAAGGCCATAGCATAAAGGAACTGTTCGCGCTGACTAATCATTAGGCCACGAGCTCCTTTATGTGAAGCGGATACCGATCAGGGAAAGGTTCGAACAAAGAAACTTGTAATCAATATTTTACGAGACTCGTTGTATATACATATACAACACTTATTAATCAAAAGGTCATAATATAGACCCGTACACTATATTATGACATTATTCTAAGGATCAGAAAAGAAACAAAAAAAACAGTTATGGCGAGTCGTTTATTTTTTAATTGGTCTATTTACATAAACAATTTGATTCAGTTTACCAACCGTAGTTAGCACCGTGACCGCTGTATGCGATGGCGGGGCCAGCGGAGTACGCCACGGACTTGAGGACGGGAGCGGCGGCGTAGGTCTTAGCGACCAAGGGGGCAGAGTACGCGGCGTAGGCGGGTGCGGCGTACGCGGCGTATTGACCACCGTGAGCAGTCTGGGTGGAGTAGGAAGACACGGAGGAGACAGCGGGGGAGATGGTCTTGGTCACAACAGCAGGAGCAGAGTACGCAGCCACGGCGGGAGCGGCGTACGCGGCGTAGGAAGCGGGAGCGGCGTACGTGGCGTAGGAAGCGGGAGAGGCGTACGCGGCGTAGGAAGCGGGAGCGGCATACGCACCATGAGCGTACGCAGCGGGTGCGGCGTAGGCGACGGCAGCCTTAGCCACAACGGGGGCAGCGGCGTAGGTGGCGACGGGAGAACCGTGAGCGGTCTGGGTAGAGTAGGAGGAGATGGAGCTCACAGCGGGGGAGATGGTCTTGGTAACGACGGCAGAGGGAGCAGCGGCGTAGGTGGCGACGGGTGCGGCGTACGCGGCAACGGCGGGAGCGGCGTAGGCCTTAGCGACGATGGGGGCAGCGGCGTAGGCAGGAGCGGCGTACGCGGCGTATTGACCACCGTGCGCGGTGTGGGTAGAGTAGGAAGACACGGAGGAGACAGCGGGGCTGATGGTCTTCGTCACCACGGCGGGGGCAGCGATGGCGTGCGCGCTGTAGCCCAGGGAAGCGCCTTCATAGAGACCGCTGGCACGGGCCACTCCCACGGCGCAAAGAGCGATGATCAACTGAAATGACAATATATATTAATTTATCACTCAAAACTAATACACAACTCAAAGATAATAATTGTTAACTTCCTGGTTCAATTTAAATGTCCCAATAATTAAATGAGCAAAAAGTAGAATTTGCAAGGGCTTAATTTAAAATAATATTATCCTTTAAATTAAATCAAACAATTTCTTAATATTTTTACTGGTCCACACAAATTTTGCCGATAAATTGTAAAGTAATAAATAAATCCTTGTAGTACCTTGGCGTACATGTTTGTTCTGTTGGTGCTGGTAACTGAATAATTTTGACAGGAGGTGCTCTGGTTTTTATACGACTAGATCGCGTACATTGTCCAATTCACTTTCATTGTCAAGGTGATCCGGCGTACTGACTGCGGTAAGTAGCCTACGCCTGTGACTCAGAGATAGCCTTTCGATTTCATTATTGTTCCGTGCTTACAGAAGCACAGGGCGGTTACAGCCTTGAGCCGGAGCTAATTCGTCCTCGTCTATGATATATCGCAACTAGTATTGGCTGATCCATTTAATTTGTTGATACACATAAAGGTCAGAATAAAGTACTTACTTGGTGTATGTAATGTATTCGTAGAAAATAGCGTCCTCGTTTTTGGCACATGTTTATTATTTGGAACTTGTTCATTTCCTTATAAAAAGATTAGTAGGTACCGATGTGGCTGTTTCTATTTAAAAATAAGGATAATTTATTCCTGGAATACGGTTGAAGGTACATAAAGTAAAGCTTGTTTTTAGTAGGTATATTGATTCTGAACAAAGGATTATGGCTCTTGGCTCGCGTTATTTACACTTAATGTTGTTTATGATCTATAAACACACTATTACCATGAGAATTGAGAATCAAACTAAATATTACATGGTAATAATACAAATGTATTTTATATTCACTTAAGCTACGCGTCATAGACTCATTTAGTTGGCCCTGATTTCTTACTTAATGTCATATTTTTCCACCGATATGCAGAAACAACGACTTGAAAAGTAGAAGAAAATAAAAAACCGGCCAAGTGCGAGTCGGACTCGCGCATGAAGTGTTCCGTACCTACCATCGTACAAGATTTAATACTAAGCATGTAAAAATCAAGTTTTGGTTGTTTCCATTTGTTATAAAAGCGATACCAAAAATAGTAGGTATCTGTGAAAATGTCAACTTTATACCTTTTACTTTACGGTACCAACCTACTTGGCATGGGAGCTCGTGGCTAAATAATAACAGCCGCACAGGTCGATCTGCAAGGTTAAGCAACGCTTGCCGAGGTTGGTCTGTGGATGGGTGAACATCTGAACATACCGAGTTTCCTCCGTGCCTCGGAAAGCACGTTAAGCTGTTGGTCCCGGTTGTCATTTCGAGATCTTTGGCAGTCGTTACGGATAGTCAGAAGCCAGAAAATCTGACACCAGTCTTGCCAAGGAGTATCGTGTTACCCAGTCAATGTGTTGTGGAGGTCTGGTAGGCAGCCGCTCCACGTAAAATACTGGTATTCAGCTGAATCCGGTTTGACTGGAAGCCGACCCCAATATAGTTGGGAAAAGGCTAAGCAGATGATGACCTTACGGTACCTACATGAAATACATCCCACTGTCAGACAGACGGACGAACTGCAGAGCGTAATTCTCAATCACAGAGGTAATAGGGTCCCGTTGGCACATGGATACGAAACCTAAGATAGCCCATATATCGAGGAAAGCTATAGGCTTAAGTGATATATCATCTCGGTAAGACAAATAGGAGCGGAGCATTAATGGAAAATGTGACGCAGAGAAAGTTGGGGGGCAGCTAGTATATAATAACTGGGGAGTTGAATACCTACCTCGTCAGGGGGGTGACGAGGTAGGTATTTCGCAAATAACTGCAGTCCTATGGAATATTTATTAACGTTAAAGCTACACATAAGTTTTCCTTTGTATTTCTACCTAAACAGTCACGTTAAACAAGTGATTGAAGATACTTATTGAAATTACTTGCTACCGAAACATCAACTTAAGAATACCTACCTATCACTACATATTATAAAACAAAGTCCTCCGCCGTGTCTGTGTGTCTGTTCGCGATAATCTCAAAAACTACTACTGCACCGATTTTCGTGACATTTTCACCAATGAATAGAGTGGTTCTCGAGGAAGATTTTAGTATATAATTTGTCAAGCGGGCATCAGCTAGTGAATAATATGAATCTACAGTAGGTAATCTATACTTCTATACTATATGTATATATTAAGAGGTATAGTTTGTGAGGTTGTAGGGGGAAATCTCTGTATCTACCGAACCGATTTTGAAAATTGTTCTACCAATAGAAAGCTACGTTATTTGTGAGTGTCATAGGCTATAATTATACTATACCTACATAATTATATTATTAACCCGAAATATACTGCAAAACTAAGCGGTAACGGGTCAAATAATAGATAAACTCTACTATAGTATAACATACCTCTCCATGGATCTTCAAATAATATCTAAGTGTAGACATCGAGTTTCTCAATAAACAAATAAGAACCTACTCGAATCCTGTAAATGGGAATTGATGCAGAAACCGGCATGAAATTACATTCATGATAACATAGGAACACTATCTACAAAATTTAGAACTTTAGACACCTAAATAATATTCATCGGTAACAGATATTTCTTTCTGGGCATACCGGAACTTAATGCGACAATAAATTCGTGTAAATTTAAATTGGCGAAACACAATCATGTCGACATATCAAGGACATGTTCGGATCGTATTTCCTTAATCATGTAATGAACAAAATATGGCCTATACCCTATATAGATGTCAACATGTAAAAAAGCCGGACTTTGGAAGTTGGCTGTCGGTATAATGCTCCCGCGTCCGTAGGAGAATACCCTTCAACGAATCCCTACACGTGGTCTCCGGGTGGTGCTAAACAGGTGACACTAACCGCCTCCGTGGTCTAGTGGTTATACCACCTGATTCAGACACAGAGGTCCCGGGTTGGATTCCCAGCGGGGGCAAATTTTTTGTTCGGTTTTGTTGGTGGTAGGAATTGTTATAAGTCCGCCTGGCAAGCTACCGCCATCATGTCTAAGTCTGTCGCCATAACAACAATTTTAACAGCATTGTTGTGTTCCGGCAGTGAGAGGTATGATAGCCAGTTCCTCTGTGTAAGAGGATTCCGGGTGAAACTCGCTTCCACCTTCGGCCTAATCATCACTTTCCATCAGGTGAGATTTGGGTCAGTTTCCCCGTTTTGAAAAAAAAAAAAAAAAAAAAGTACGTTGGTCCATTGGTCCTATTCGCGTTGGTCTCTCGGTAATGACCAATAGGCAACGACTTGTCATACGACTATCAATATTACTGACTGGCTCATCTTTACACTAGGAAGGGTCACATCTGGGTAGGTATATATATAACATAGATTTGAAATTCTTAGCTGTTCGCGTACAGGCAGCTTGTGGCAACTCAAAAGGTTCCCAGTAAGACGCGATATAAAGAAGAAATTGTTCATATATGCCTAGTCTTTTCCCAACTACATTGGGGTCGGCTTCCAGTCAAACCGGATTCAGCTGAATACCAGTATTTTACGTGGAGCGGCTGCCTACCAGACCTCCACAACCTATTAACTGGGTAACACGGTATTTCTTGTCAAAACTGGAGTCAGATTTACTGCTTCTGACAATCAGTAACGACTGCCAAAGATCTACAAACGACAGCCGGGACTTACGGCTTAAGAGCGTGTATTCCGTCCACTAGCGCCGCCAATCGTTTTTTATTATTTGTGGTAAATTTAAGACACGTAGATAAAAAACCGCTCTGTAGTGCACTGAAGAAATGTATTTATTATGTTTTGAGAGTTATGTTTTGTACTTTAGAACATAAATACTTGCCAAAGTCGATATTTTTGCTAAAAGTGGCCACTTTTAGCAATAATTGCCGTTTTGGCTATTTAGCCATGGGTTATGTATTAAAAATAGCTGTCAAAAAATAATAGATACATTTCTTCAGTGCACTACAGAGCGGTTTTTTATCTACGTGTCTTAAATTTACGACAATTAATAAAAAACGATTGGCGGCGCTAGTGGACGGAATACACACTCATAACGTGCTTTCCGAGGCACGGAGGAAACTCGAATCGATATGAAAGAAGAAATAGGCTTGTGTTCTGAAAAAACTAATTAGTCCGTCAGTTAGATTATCAAAAAATATTTGACCCGTGTTTTTTCTTTTGTTACGGGAACCAAAATTGACGAAGTTACGACGATTTTAAAATTTTCAATATTAATTGATTTACAAAAACAAAAAATACGTGTCCATTATTTTTCAGTACTCTAACTGACGGACTAAATAGTTTTTGCAATTTGTGGATGACGGAATCCAGCCTATTGTTCAATTCGTAAAAAGTTACCAGCCGGAAATCCCGTAGGAAATTAATAAGAATAGTGATAATCAGACATACCTACCTACCTACATTACCTACCTCATTTTTATGGTTCCGTACCCAAAGGGTTAAACGGGACCCTAATACTAAGACTCCACAGTCCGTCCGTCTGTCACCTGGCTGTATCTCATGAACCATGTAAGTTAGTTTCACAGATGATGTATTTCTGTTGCCGTAAATAAATAATATGTATTGTAAACAAATATTTAAGGCATCCATCAGGTTTTTCATAATTTACCTAAAATCATTCATCGGCTGTCAAAAAACACCGCATAACTGATGAAATTCGTTACCATTTAAATATATCAATTCATCAAGGTTTTTATTAGAACCTTTCGAGACTTTTTTCATAAAGAATTGAAGTATTTACTCACAAAACTCTTCTCAGTATGTGGTAGGTAGGTCGCAAGGTACTTGGAAATTATATTTCCGGTTTTATTAAAGCCTTTAATATTAGTAGGTAAGTTTATTTATTTATTTGGGGTATAAGAGGGGGATAAGTTATAAGAGGTTCGTTCTTGTTAGGGTTCCGTACCCGATAAGTAACCAACGTGCCCTATTACTAAGCCTGCGCTTTCCGTCCATTCGTCCGTCCGTCCGTTTGTTCGTCAGCCGGCTGTATCTCAATTCATTTCACTTTTGTCCTAATTTCTTGAATAATTTTCAAATCTATTTATATTAAGGTGGAAGCGCCAGGGCAGCCCGCGAAATTCAAATATTTTGATGTTTTTTGCAATTTTCCGGTCAGTGTGAAGCTGTATCTTAAATAAAATACGATTCGGGGCCGAAACGCATATTTATCTAAAGAATTATAACAATTTTAATTATCAATATAACCCTCTAAGTTTATACAACTCGTTTGAATGACTTTTTCACGAAATCACATTCAATCTAGTTATATGAACTTAGAGGGTTTTATTGATGATTCAAATGGTTATAATCCTTTAGATAAATGCTCTTCACGATCGCGAATCGTATTCTGTTTAACATACAGCTTCACAATGACCTGCAAATTGCAAAAAACATAAAAATATTTGAATTTCACGGGCTACCCTGGAGCATCCACCTTAAACTTATGAAAATATAATTAAAACCTTCACAGTAAGCTCTTTCATTTGAAATGTCACACGATGCAGTTTGAAAATCTTTATTTTTACATTTTCTAGTTGGACCCCCAAAAGTGACCCCATACTAAAAATGTATTAATTTATTTACCTAATTACGAGCGCCTATCGAGGGGGGGCGCAAAATCGCCAAGCATTATAAATATACTGTTATACTTATTTATTTCGTGATTTCAAATCGGCGAGAGGAAATGATAGGTGCACGCCCCGGTGCGTAAACTGACGTCCAGGTTTGGGTTTCTTCTATTAACATATTAGGTACTAGCTGACCCACGCAACTTCGTCTGCGTCACATTTTCCATTAATGCTCGGCTCCTTTTAGTCTTAGCGTGATGATGAGCTCGAAATTTATTTTACCCCACCTTGGATAGGTTTGATTTTCTTACACAGAACAGATAGGTAAAAGATTTTTTTAAGAGCACGGAAGCTAGGAAGAACACGGAAAGGGTTTAGTCAGTAAGAGTCTGACACTCCCTTCTGCTTCGCCCAAAGTGGGAGGAGTCATTTGATGATTTCCCATCCATAGAAAAGAGCGTACGTATATAGAATACCTAAACTGTAGCGGCAGGCGTTTACAAATGACCACGCATAATAATTATCTCTCTCACCTATGGAAGCGCTAAGAAGGGTGATGTTTGAAATGAGAAATAGTTACCGATGTTGTAGTCACATCACGCTACAACAATCTATCAACTTGCTGTGTTCGATTTTCAACTTTAAAGCTGATGTGATAAGTTCAATTTTGACTGGAAAAAATTGTCAGTTTCGGGTACCTTGATGTTCTGGCGGTTCCGCGTATGTACTTAGAATATAGAACAACGTCTTTACCTACTATAAAGGTTTCTCTCTCTCTCTGGAGTCGGTCCCTCATGTCGGAGGATCGTGGTCAGCATCAAGGTTGCATCTGGAGTGGATGATATGCCTCCAGCGCGTTTCTGTCCAGCGCATCTCTTAAAACTGAGTAGAATTTAGATGTCGATGAGTTCTTTACTTGATCGGTCCATCTTGTTGGTGAACGACTGCTCGATTTTTCGATCGATAAAGGTTTAGGTAGATAGTTAAATAAAGGTAAACAATCTTGATGTGACTTTTTACACAAACACATAATATACCTACTTAAACGAATGGTTCCTTTGTTTTAGAACCTAATCGTTATTGTTGTATTTACATTGGCTTTTAGATTTTTTAACTGAGTTTTTAAATAAAAATACGCATCAAAATTGTTTACTTTTATTTAGCTACCTAAACCTTTCCAGTAGGTATAGTAAGTACCTATGTCTCACACCTAAAAGCTAAAAAAAAACAACGTTTAACGGTTTCACCGAAGATTCCTCTCAATAGGTACCTACTCCACGACTGCTAAACGTGGGGTTCGATTCCCAGGTCGGTAAAAAGTGTTATTGGGTTTATCCATTACAAATGTCTGCGTGACAGGCCAGAATGTGGTAAGCTGTTGGCCACAATTTTCTCCGGTTATTTCGGATTGCCATCCAATTGGACTAAGAGAGAGATGAAAGGGAGGTATAGGTAATGCCTCGCGCCAGTGGCTGTAGTCTCCATTGAGATTGAGGATCAGGATGATGATATTATTATTACTAAGAAAATTATACAGTCAGCAATATCTCCTTAGCTACGCAATACCGCCCAGTCAAGGCCTTTCAAGTCTGTCGGTTCGTCGCTACAGATTTGACGAAGCTGATATTTGTCGCGGTGAAAGAAGCCACAGCGAGGCAAACCGGATCACTTTGAGTTCCTACTGCCGATACCCTTTCGGTACTGTTATTAAAATTAATCACGAAGGCCGTTCTGCAAACTGCCGGACACGTGACGTAAACACTTCAGTAAATGAGTTTATTTACTTATTCGTATATAAAGCACTTAATGTAGTTAACTACCTTTGGCCCTTAAAGCGTCACCTTCTTAGGGTTGACGCTTACATTGGTAGGGTAGGTAGATGAGCACTTTCAACTACCCAAATTAAAACAAGGTAGATACTACCTCTACCTCTTTGGGGGCCGAGTCACCCGCGTCAGCGAATCCCTACACGTGGTCTTCGGGTGGTGCTAAACAGGTGACACTAACCGCCTCCGTGGTCTAGTGGTTAAACCACCTAATTCAGACCCAGAGATCCCGGGTTCGATTCCCAGCGGGGGTAAATTTTTTGCTCGGTTTGGTTGGTGGTAGGACTTGTTCTAAGTCCGCCTGGCAAGCTACCACCATCATGTCTAAGTCTGACGCCATAACAACAATGTTAATAGCATTGTTGTGTTCCGGCAGGTAGAGGTATGATAGCCAGTTCCTCTGTGTAAGATGATTCCGGGTGAAACTCGCTTCCATCTTCGGCCTAATCATCACTTTCCATCAGGTGAGATTTGGGCCAATAGTTTCCGCGTTTTGCATTAAAAAAAAACTGAAATGAAGAAATTAGTCGGGCAGGAGAATTGAAGATAGGCTATGACTGCGTGGCGTCCACCTTAATGTAGATACCTCGGTACTTTGTTCTATAGAGTTCTACCACTCTTAACTAAGCACCTGTTTGGGCAAGTAGATACATGTCCGGCTGGCCGGTGGTTAATTGATGGGTGGATTTATATTACGTTGATTCAACCATAATGAGACGAACTTACTGAGGTCAATAAAATGACACGACAGATAAGAAAGAGTTAAGTGGGGCTGCAAATTTTAATAATAGATAACGTAGAGAACCTGATACTTATGAGTTACATAATAATAAAGCCTTTATTCAGAGCTAACTACTACATAACATTAAAAAAATTCAAAACTTAGTCTAGTACTTATTCTAGAATTTGCTTCTTAGATACTATCTGAAGATCTGTTTACCGATCGGAAAAAGCCTCCTCCAACCTTTTCCATTCGTGACTTTCTTGAGCCACTCTGTTCCACATCACTCCTGCCACTTGTCTGATGTCGTCATTCCACCTATTCTGCGGTCTACCTCTTTTCCTTTTTCCTTCTCTAGGGTAGGAAGAGTTACCTACCAAATATATTACCATATTTTTATTTTTTATTTAATAAACTTAATTCTAATTAGAATTAAAATAAATTTAATCTATTTACTTAAGCACTTATAATATGTAATGTTGGATTTGGTTAGACTAAGTTTTACTTTAAAAATTTGTATGCCAGTGAATGGCGAAACATGTCAGATCTTCGTATACTTAATAAGAGCTAATATTTACCATGTTTTATACAAATAAAAATATTCTTATTCTTATTCTTAGGTACCATTGTGTCACAATTTTACTCCATTTGTCTGGTTCTCTCATCATGTGCCCTGCCCTGCCTGCCCATCGCCATTCGAGCCTTCTGATTTTATATGTTATATCCACGTCGACCTTTGTCTTGCTACTGATGACGCGATTTTTCAATGTGTGACTTTTTCTCATTCAATATACTTACTCATTTCCATTGCGTACCTACTGGCAGCGAGTTTTTTTGCCATGTTCTGTGTTAAAGCTCATGTTTGGCTGCCATACATAAGGATAGGTAGTATGCATTTGTAAAATAACTTACTTATTACATTTATGTCAAGCTTTCTTTCCTGGCATCTTTCAATCCCAAATATCTTCTCCAACCTTTTGTAACTCATTCTTCTCTCAACTTCTTTGCGTAGGTACAGGATCGTTTTGTGTCATCAGCTGTCCCAGGTCGATGTATTCATCGGTGTAATCTACTTCGGTGTTTCCTAAATTTATGGTAGTTTCCTTTCCGTTTGTCATTATTCATGTTCGTTTATCATTTTCTGTAGGTATATTTTTTGGTTTCAGCAAATAATACTACCTACCTAACCTATATCATCTGCGAATCTCATATGAGTTAGGTAATTATATTACCTACTAATAATATCAATGGTTAGCTACCTACCTATTAACTTCTAAAACTTAGAATAAAAACGCATAGAAACCTAGTACGAGTGCAAAAAGTGAGGCAACTAAAACTTAGCCTAATCCGTCAAACTTAGCCGTCAGGCCGTCAGTACTCAATGTCACGTTCCGTCGAACACAGCTCGCGAGTAAATAATTGAAAATGACAGTTTGTTGCGTGAAAGGATGTTATAGCACATCAGGAAAACAAAAATATGTGATAAAATAACATTTCACAAATAAGTACTCACATTCTATGCACTATTTTTACGTAAATCGATAAATAAAACAAAATTCTAATAACCTAACTTGTCATAACACAGTGTTGCTATTTGTGAGGAAAAAATACCCACATTGCTTTCATTCATGTTTTTCATTTTTGTAATTTTAAAATACAATACTTACTGTTAATTCATATCAAACCCGATGTTTTAACATTGTTTATAATTATAACCCATCAAGCATTCTAAACGCATTGAACAATATCTCATTCTTTATGCGATTTATTTCCTTTTATTTTGAAATAAATTGAATTATACCTTCCGAAAAAATATGTCATATTACATGAAAAATCATGTTTACCTTTTCCAGTTATACAATACTTGCCTTGATAGCAAAATAGTAATGCGTCTTCCCATATTTTGTGGGTAACGGCTTAGTAATGGTATCACTGAAAGCTATATCTGTGTGCGTTAGAGGAACGTAGACACATTCGGCTCACGCACACAAAGAAAATGAAGTGGACACACGATTTTGCTCGGGTTTTGTTCTAGACGCGGCTTCTATGCGTTATTATTCTAAGTTCTAAAACTTTTTCAAAAGTGTGTGTTGAGGACATGGCTATGTCAAAAAAATATCCCTCATGGTAACAAAGGAAATTGGATCATACGAAAATAAACGCAAACATTCACCAAAACGGGGCAAAAAAATGCTGCACTTAGACAGCCTCCAGTCAACTCCCCTAAGGTCGTTGACCATAAATCGTTGAAAAACGGCCATGTTGTATCGTATGTAATGTCACGACGTAGGTACTTAAACGGTGAGATTTTGTAACCGGTCTATATAAAATATCAACAAGTGCACAACAGACTAGCTTTAGGTCATGACATGACAGATTTAAGTATTATTTAACTTTCGTCTGATTTAGAACGAAATTAAAATGGCTGCAATTTTAATACGTCGTTGAGCTGAGCTAAGCAACTAGACTACTTCACTTAGGTATGTATATTATTAAACATCGTTTAATTATATAGGTACCTACTTAAATAGTCATAAAACTACCTTATTTTTTGTTTTCAGAGGAAATACTTCCAAATGCCTCTGTACTTAGGGCTTAGAATAATAACGCATAGAAACCTAGTACGAGTGCAAAAAGTGAGGCAACTAAAACTTAGCCTAATCCGTCAAACTTAGCCACCAGGCCGTCAGTACTCAATGTCACGTTCCGTCGAACACAGCTCGCGAGTAAATAATTGAAAATGACAGTTTGTTGCGTGAAAGGATGTTATAGCACATCAGGAAAACAAAAAAATGTGATAAAATAACATTTCACAAATAAGTACTCACATTCTATGCACTATTTTTACGTAAATCGATAAATAAAACAAAATTCTAATAACCTAACTTGTCATAACACAGTGTTGCTATTTGTGAGGAAAAAATACCCACATTGCTTTCATTCATGTTTTTCATTTTTGTAATTTTAAAATACAATACTTACTGTTAATTCATATCAAACCCGATGATTTAACATTGTTTATAATTATAACCCATCAAGCATTCTAAACGCATTGAACAATATCTCATTCTTTATGCGATTTATTTCCTTTTATTTTGAAATAAATTGAATTATACCTTCCGAAAAAATATGTCATATTACATGAAAAATCATGTTTACCTTTTCCAGTTCCCAACAACATAAAATACTTGCCTTGATAGCAAAATAGTAATGCGTCTTCCCATATTTTGTGGGTAACGGCTTAGTAATGGTATCACTGAAAGCTATATCTGTGTGCGTTAGAGGAACGTACACACATTCGGCTCACGCACACAAAGAAAATGAAGTGGACACACGATTTTGCTCGGGTTTTGTTCTAGACGCGGCTTCTATGCGTTATTATTCTAAGACTTAGGGGTTAGACTTAGACCGGGATGAAAATACATCCCGGACAGTATCTCATTGTAACCACAGTACCACAACCACAATCATACTGAATGTACCTTAACAAATAATTCCGTATCCTTAGAATAATAACGCATAGAAGCCGCGTCTAGAACAAAACCCGAGCAAATCGTGTGTCCACTTCCTTTTCTTTGTGTGCGTGAGCCGAATGTGTCTACGTTCCTCTAACGCACACAGATATAGCTTTCAGTGATACCATTACTAAGCCGTTACCCACAAAATATGGGAAGATGCATTACTATTTTGCTATCAAGGCAAGTATTTTATGTTGTTGGGAACTAGAAAAGGTAAACATGATTTTTCATGTAATATGACATATTTTTTCGGAAGGTATAATTCAATTTATTTCAAAATAAAAGGAAATAAATCGCATAAAGAATGAGATATTGTTCAATGCGTTTAGAATGCTTGATGGGTTATAATTATAAACAATGTTAAAACATTGGGTTTGATATGAATTAACAGTAAGTATTGTATTTTAAAATTACAAAAATGAAAAACATGAATGAAAGCAATGTGGGTATTTTTTCCTCACAAATAGCAACACTGTGTTATGACAAGTTAGGTTATTAGAATATTGTTTTATTTATTGATTTACGTAAAAATAGTGCAAAATGTGAGTACTTATTTGTGAAATGTTATTTTATCACATTATTTTGTTTTCCTGATGTGCTATAACATCCTTTCACGCAACAAACTGTCATTTTCAATTATTTACTCGCGAGCTGTGTTCGACGGAACGTGACCTTGAGTACTGACGGCCTGACGGCTAAGTTTGACGGATTAGGCTAAGGGCGGGTTGTTTCAACTTCACTTAACGCACGCGTAAACGTTAAAAATGGTGCTAACTATCGTCAAATCAAAAAATTGGGTTGCTTCACAAAATGTCAGCGTTAACGCACGTAAAATATAACGTTTACGTTAACAGATGGTCTGAGCACTGAATAACGTAACTTTAGTTGCGTCAAATAGAACAATATTGTGAAATTTCTTTTGAATTCCTCAATACCAGTTCTTCTGATGACACAAATTAGTGGTGGAATGCAAAAAAAAGCTATTTAGGTAGGACCCGTGTCAATAACTTAGCTATTGGGATGAGCAGGAATTTATACCCGAATGTTTTGAAACAACGCTTCTAATTTAACGAACGTCAAACATCTTCCGTAATCGTAACTTTTTGACGTACGTATGTTACCACGTGTACGTACGTACGGTTGGGTGACGATTACGGACGATGTTTGACGTCGTCGTTCTGTTCACGTAAACGTTATATTTTACGTGCGTTAACGCTGACATTTTGTGAAACAACCCAATTTTTTTGATTTGACGATAGTTAGCACCATTTTTAACGTTTACGCGTGCGTTAAGTGTAGTTGAAACAACCCGCCCTAAGTTTTAGTTGCCTCACTTTTTGCACTCGTACTAGGTTTCTATGCGTTATTATTCTAAGTTCGTATCATTCAAATCCATTACTGTATGATACCTATTAATAATGGAATGAGAAGGCTGTGGTCTTTGCTCTATGACTTACAGCATACCTATTATTATACTCTTTGACTTAGAGTTTGTTGTTTCAATATTCAATTCCGAATAAAAAATTATCATAATGACGAGTAAAATTATACCCTTTAGGTTTATAGTTAGGTATAGGCACTTTGTAAAAACCATTGCTCGTCTCAAAGTCCAAGTACTGTTGGATAGTGGATCCAATCCTTATAGACTATATTAGATGGGTACACTAGTAATTTTGGGAAAGGTTACTCTTGGTCTTGGTTGGTTACTTGGGTATTATTAAATTATTATATAACAGAAGCTATAGGCAGACCAGTGTAAATTATTCTCCAGTTAAATAGGTACCTACGTGAAAATGTCTAAATCCTCTCCTGAGCAATAAGACTGTGAATTAAATAATTAATCAAAGTAGGTAAGTACCTAAATGTTTAGTTAATTATCTTGAAATAACTAAAGAAAATCAATTAGAACTAGGAACATGCATTAAATAATCAATTTATATTCTACGTATCCAACGAAATCGAAAAATAAAATGTAATGCCAATCTACATCCAAGGTTCTTAAACTGAAACCAAAAAGTTAATACCTATCTATTGACGCAGAGAAAAGAATATTAAAGACTTGCATTAGGTACATAACGGCCTCGCAGCCTAAAACTGTTTTTAATTATTTTTCGGCGACCATCGTTATGCTCTTAGATCTCAGAGACTTGAGCAGATAAAACAACTATTTTACAAAAAAAAAAATACAGCCGACTTCCGAATAAAAACACTACAAAGTATATAATAACTTTAATTTCGGAAGTCGATTTTTTCAGTTTTATTTACACTAGGCCAGACGCCGTAGACAGATTAAAACCGTTAGGTCGCAGAAAATTGCACCATCCTATGGATTTTTTTGGCATTGGATTTTTTGGGTGGTCGTGATGGATGCGAGTAGTGTCCACCCAATTTTTAACCTCGGAAGACCGCCTGCATGGTGCTCAGAAAACTTCTTAATTTTCAGTAATTTAAGCGTTAAGCTTAATTCTCCTAACGGTGCGTTCTACGCAGAAAGTTAATCTGGATACTTTTAAAGTACAGCCCTCGCCAAACTTTGTGACCGCTCTGAAGTTAACTACAACGGGGGCGCAGTAATAAATCTCATACAAAAACAGCACCGCGCGAGGCTTGCGCATCGGAAAAACTAACTTCAGGGCGGTCACAAAGTTTGGCGAGGGCTGTAAACAAAATTTGCTACAATTTGACTGTAACGGTCAGGTACTGTCTGTAGATTTAATAGATGTTGACGTACAACACTTCAAACATAGGTTTTTTTTCCAAAAAGTTCAAAACTGGTTTTAATTTTAAAGTCGGGGCAGGCTATATATTATATTTCTTTTTAAAAACGTCTTCACGTTAATTAAGACTCTCTTCAAGGATAGTCGTAAGATTTCAGGCGGTTTTACTATTATTTTTCAGAAAATTAAGTAGGTACAGTCAAAATCTAAGTGCGTAAAAAAATTCTTAACTTTGGTACTCAAAATTAGTCACCTAAGTCATCAACTCCGAACATCTAAAGTCAAGTCACAGTGTCACTATGATTATTATGCTATGGGGCGCTAAAAGATCCTTAACTCCAGTTTCCAAAACTATTTTTCCATTCAGGAATTCCATTCATTAAGGACCATTTTCTTAGATTATTGAAAATACTCATTTACCTACTTTATGCCGTATACTTCTGTTGCAGAAGTCAGCTGAGGTCCCGTCATCATCATCACGTACGTAAACTACAATTTCGATTTTTTGAGATAAATGGTTTGTTTGATTTTATGTGCTATATCTCAATACCTGTCAAACCAATTGAACTGCATTTGCACTCTAAAGGCTTGACCGCACTTGGCGACACTTCGCGGCAGCGGAGCGACGCGACACGCAACGGCAAAATATTCTTTGTAAGAAATTGTATGAGGTTTAACGCACTACGCAGCAGCGTAACTACGCGCCGCGACACAGAGTACAATAAGACAAAGTAGTCTGAAATAAACAAACATTTTGTATTTTTCCGAGCACCACGCAGTTGCAGAGGTCTTTGGAGGTTGAAAAATTGGGTGTACACTACTAGCATCTATCTTAATAAAATCCTAAAAAAATCAGCATCGACCGAAACACTGCGACCTAAAATGTTTTGTATGACTGGCCTACACCGACTTGCCAATTTAAAGTTATTTTATACTTTGTAGTGTTCACACATCATAAACGCATTGTACAGACGCCAGCTACAACTATCTGTCAAATTTCTTCAATAGATTTTCAACTTTCGTTCAAAAGTCATAAGGTTCAAAGTTGATTGGGAAAATTTCACAGTTTCGGATAGCTTGATGTGCTGGCGAATGTACAATAGACAATGAGGAGCTCGTGGCTAAATAATAACAGCCGCACGGGTCGATCCAACTTGCAACGATAAAGGCCGTAATAAAGGGGCTAATAAAGGAGGGGGCAATACAAGGGTCTGCCTAATACAGACTTTCCCATTGTGAGTTGTGAATTATGTCTTCTAAGGGCGGGTTGTTTCAACTACACTTAACGCACGCGTAAACGTTAAAAATGGTGCTAACTATCGTCAAATCAAAAAATTGGGTTGTTTCACAAAATGTCACCGTTAACGCACGTAAAATGTAACGTTTACGTTAACAGATGGTCTGAGCACTGGTTAACGTGACTTTAGATGCGTCAAATAGAACAATATTGTAAAATTTCTTTTGAATTCCTCAATACCAGTTCTTCTGATGACACAAATAAGTGATGGAAGGAAAAAAAGGCTATTTAGGTAGGACCCGTGTCAATAACTTAGCTATTGGGATGAGCAGGAATTTATACCAGAATGTTTTGAAACAACGCTTCTAATTTAACGAACGTCAAACATCGTCCGTAATCGTAACTTTTTGACGTACGTATGTTACGTTAACCAACTGTTTGATACAACCCGCCCTAAGTTGCTTGGAAGGTCGATTGATTGCATCTGTCTGCCTCCATTTACGGATGGATTGGGATTACGGGTCTGAGACTCTGGAAATCAAACATCCACATCGGCAAGTTGGTAAAGAGTTTAGATAACCTCTGACGTTTGCGTATTTAAGTCGAAGTGGACCAAAATGAAACGCAAAAAAGACACATATTAACTTTATTTGTCTTTTAATTGACAGACAGTTCAAATCAAAATACACAAAGAGTGGCTTACGATCTAACACAGATTACATACATATTATTTCATATTGTTCATATAAATGGCATCAAATACTAAAACTTCTAACAAAAATAACACATCAATATTTTTCTCGTACATCAAAACAAAACGATAAAAGTTATTAGGAAAACCAAATAAAAATAGGATGATTTACAAACTAATGAATCCAAGTTGTCTATGAGATCTAAGTCTTTTAAAAATCTAATAACGAAAGGGTTTATTAATAATGATTATTTATTTTGCATTCGGAACCACTACTTCTCTTCCCAGTATAAAACTTCCATAGGGTCTTTTGTCTTCTTCAATTAGGAAAACGTGACCCTGTAATCCCTATCAACAATAAGGTACCACGCCAATAACATGTGTACCTATCTTAAATTACATTTAATGCAAAATTAAAAAGCAAAAAAATATGTAAAACTTTATAATGAGCACCCTACAATATTAATCGTTTGTTAAGCATCAATTCAAAATTGTCAAATCGATTTTAAATCTCATTGATTTGCGATTAAACTTACTTTAGCGTTAGCGAAAATCAAAATATCGTCAGGAGTACATTGCTATTATTTTTAGACTTGTGTTTAAACGCCTACCAGAAATGCTACGTGCATTTCTGGTAGGCGTTTCATTGAAAATACCGGCCAGAATGGATAAATGCTCACAAAACTGTATTTCCTGAAGTATTGCAGTCAGACCTAAGTTTATTTAATTATTAGGGTGTAGTTAGCCTCGACGACGAAGCCTCGATGTGTCCTATTTCTGTCTGCAGGGTTTAAACTTTAGGAACCTTACATTAATGCTATGACGGGAGCTATGTTCTCTCGCTTCGCTCACTCACTCCAGCTGTATGACGGAACATACCATTTGAACCTAACCTGTCCGTGTCGGGGTGTCACAATAGTTTGTTTTGGATCCAGGTTGGATATTGATTACACTAAAGCTTTTTAAAACTGATTTTCGGTATTGATGTTACTGTTTCAGTAAAACAAACTTTGGTGAGCATTTGTTCATTTTGGTAAACAAAAAGAATTTATATGAAGTTAAATTATTTTTCTTGATACTTAGTCTTAAGGTCTAAAAATGGTTTTGGTGAGCATTTAAATTGTACCCTTATGTTTATTCCTAAGTCATAGTATTTGAATTACAATTACATTGTGCGTGTATTTTTTAATAGCACGTTTGTTATTGCAAAACAAAACCTGTGTATCTCAGGTTGTATTATTATAATTGACCCGAATTTACTGTTTTTGTGCATCATTTTCCAGCATTTAATTTGTATCAAATGTTTTTTATCTATGACAACAACAATATACTCGAGCGACTGCAGTTTTAATGGCTAATTATAAAGTTAAGCAATAAAGCTGACATTTTAAAATGTCTTTACAATTTTCAAAACTCTTAGCACTTGCATTTTTATGCAACCAATTCTAAGTGATTATCTTATCACACGATTCCGAAGCACCAACCCTCCCTGTGTCTTATCACAAATATACGCAGAAGACTACCTTAAATGCTGATCTACGACTACGTCGTTTTAATTGTATTTCAATTGAAACTAAACTACTATCAAAAAATTTCATTCTGTCTTTGGCATTACTAGAACAGAAAACCCTCTCTTCTTCGTTCACGAGACCAGCTGCGAATGAAACAATTTATTAAAACATTTAAACAAGAACGTCTGCAAATAATCTTATTGAAACTTATTTAAATTACTTTTGTACCTATCTTATGATAAAAATCTGATCCTTGAATATACTCATACCTATTCTAGTAACTAAGTGCGTTTGCGGAATGCGTTCGGTCTGAATCGGGAAACATGCGTCCCGGAATTAATCCGACCGAATACGGCTGCTTGTGTAATGGCAGTCCAAGATGGACAGCATTCGGGCATCTCTTTTGCCCTTTCATTTGTTCTTTTATTGTTTTAAAGGACTCAGCCTTTTTTTGTAGGATATAATATAATTCACACCGAACGCAGCGCAATTTATCTTAACTAATTCACCCTAAGGGTACCTACACATTAAAAATCGTATAGACAAATTCATATTATCCTAAGTGTCAATCGACAAGAGGTGGGAATCGAAAAATACTACTGCGACAGATGAGGCACTGGGCAGCCAATCAAACGAGTCCCACACCTTTGCCTTCTCTATAGAGATAGCATTCATCGATACTAGAAACAATACAGAGCAGCCGGGCTGCCAAGTGCATCATTTACCTAAAAGACAAACTAACAAAACTACTATGTATTGATTTTTGGATATGCCTAACTTATTCGTTTGAAGTCTCCTCGTGTTTCAGCCACGAGCAAAATCTGCTAAAACCGGAACAATCACCAGAGGCCTTAGTGTGAGTTTTTTCGTCTCACGTTCGAACGCGTTCGATTGCGAGTGCGTTAGAATTTGTATGGTAAATTAGGTTCTACTAGTGACCACCAGGTGGCACTATAACTAAATTCCCATACTAAATTCTAACGCGCTCGCAATCGAACGCGTAAAAAACTCACACTAAGGCCTCAGAAAACTCATCAAGAAATCAATCAACGCTATTTAAACGAATAAGTCGGAGCGATCCCTAATGCTACAGAAAAATCTGAATTACTTGTAAAATCCTACTTTATATAACATCCGTTTCTAAACGATCAAAGACAACATTTCAAAAAGTGGCCCGAGCCCTACCGTTAGGAATCTAAACAGTAATACGCATAGACACCGGAATATTTAATACATTATTTTAAACTATGTCAAATATGTTTGTTCGTTATATAATGGCTTTGCCAACCGCCAAAAAAATAGTAGTACTTCGACGATTTTTAACTGTCAATAATTCCTCAAAAACACGCCTGTTTGGTCCATTATAATTAAATAGGCTTGTAACGATTTTAAAGCGGATTCGGCCAAAAAGCCATTTCAATAATTTCGACAAAATAGACATTCCAGTCTAAAGTTTTGAAAAAGTGACTAACTTTCAGCCTTGAGATACCTACGTTTTGATAAAGGCATCATCCCAATCTTAATATTTTTAATTAGCTGTTACTTTATATGACATAATACAATTTTAATCGCCTGGTGCTCATTTGGCACAATCATCATTGCTTTTTATGTTTTCATAGATACAATTATGGCCTTTGGGCTAACCACACAAGATGCAACATGCAAAATGTTTCAGTACAAAGTTATTTAAATTAAAGAGTTCTACAGACGATTTGTCCATGTTGTAATTCGGAAGGTTTCCCTATCTTGAGAGTAATAAAAATAAAATTCGATGATCTTTAAGCTCGTCTGTAGATCGCTTTAGGTGCATTTAAACTATCTTACGCATAAAGTACTCTGTTCTAAAAAAAGTTTGTACGTGAAATACTTAATGAGGTACGATATGAATGGAGTTTGAAAACTGGTCCACAAGAGTAGATAATATAGTAGAAATTGTTATACAAGAATAAGTATTCTACAAGAAAAATAATGTTATGTGTGCAACTTATAGTACTAAGATTCTACAGATTAAAGTTAGGACCGCACAAATATGTACCAACAAACAAATGCTTTTTTTCTACTTAAGTGAGGGATTAGAAAGAAAGAAAGAAATAAATTATAATATAATTAGAATTTTCAATAAATAAGAAGTATAATTTATTTCATTTTAGGGAGGGAATATCAGAAGGTAGCTTTAAAGGGACTGGACGGATACTTGAGAGAAAAAAAAAATGTTCAAAATGTTTCGTTAGGTAATTGCAGGATTCATAAGACTTTTGTAAAGTTACACCCTTTTACGATCACAGACAATAAACTTATAGTTAACTAATAATAATAAAAAATGGGGGTTTCAAAAGCTGAGAAACACAAGTTCGATACATTACGTTTTTTTCGCACACCGCAGCATCATAGCAGTCCTTGAGAAGGAATCTGCTATATTGGCTTTTATCGTAAAATATCATGAAAACTGTGATCATGTTAACATTCGTCAGCGAAATAAAAAACGTAGCGACAACTTCTTCGAGATGATCGAAATTGCTGTACTGGCCCATACATGCGAGCAGCGGCCGGCAAAGTTGTGTGAAAACCCATATCTGGCGCAGTTTAGCGGCCAAATAAATTACATAGTTAACTCATATCTGTCGTGTAATTTAAAAATGGAACGATCTTTTACTCCGAAACATGGCACCCAAGGAGGTAACTTATCAAAGGTTTTATTAAAAATTCGAATTGGCTTGCAAATAGAAAGCTGTTTATTGAAAAAAAAAACAAATGAACACTAACGCGGCAAAAATTATTGCTGTTCATCACTGATTTTTAAAACTAATTGTACTTATTTTGATTTCCGCGATTATTTGAGAAAAATACTATACAAGCCTTGGCCACAACGGCATTGATGGACTTATGCATGTGTGCCTCGGCTTTGACTCGGCCAACATTTAGACGTTCGTCCATCAATGCCTCTTTTGCTGGCCGCTGCAGTACTGTTTTAACTTGTTTTGAATCTACATCCTCAACTGGTAAAACTTGTTAAAATTGGTCGAATGTTATACAATGTCGGTACAAACCTAAATAGTTACGTATTTGTTAAAAAGATTTTTGGTAATATGTACTTATAAAATATAAACTAAATCGTATTTTGAGCAAACATTTACAACTTATTCTAGGTATACGTGGTACAATGGGTCTTAGGATCGTGGCGCTAGCCTACCGTGTTGTGAAATTTTATCAAAAACATGTGAATACTTTTCTGTTTGTTTTTTTTTTGTGCTCATATTTACTGAAGACCTCTTACTACTAAAACACCAATTCATAATTAATATCATAGACAATAATTCTACAAATTACGACAAACACTACTGATTAAAAATAGGCGCTTAATGTGGAACATGTAAAAGATTCCAACAGCATCACGCAGATATTTTAGGCAACAAGCCAGGGCATTACTGTGTCTGTTATTATGACAGGAGGTGGAGGCAAAAGCGAAGGCAAAGCACAGTATGAAATAAAAGGTTGATAACGGTAAGTATTCCATGGATTCGTGGGAACAATGCCAAATGGGGGAGCGTAAATAAAAGCAGACAGGCTCAGAAACATGTGGAAAGTTAGGCTGTCAGACTTGGGGGACATTAATGAAACTTGCAAGACGCACCTAAAATTATTGCAGGCGCGGATGCAGTAGACTACGGGGCCGTAGGTGGCAAAAACAGGGATGAGAACAGGATATTCTTTGCCGCAAAACATGGTGAAAGCGCCATCGAAAACAAGCCAGACGTGGCACGGTCTTTTAAAGAAGAACGTGTCTTTGTCGTGGCTGTCCGTTCCCTAGGGAACAGATAGTTGGTACGACAACTTGGTGTCCACGTTCACTTTAGCAGCAAGCAGGCCTGGGTTCTTGAGGGAATACCTGGAATTTGAAAAAAAAAAGCTGTTGTATGCGGGCATACAAAATATAGAGATGAAAACAAATTGATAAAATGTTAATAAGGCACTTGTCTCACCGCCAGCAATCAGCGAGCAGCGAGTAAAACTTGATACTTGAAACGAGCTGGCGAGTTACGAGTCAGTAGTTTCGATTGTTTTGACGCTCGACTTTAAGCGAGTGCTTTTGTGCGACGCGCGACGGGCGATTACTCGCACCACTCGCTCCGGCCCGCACTATAGGTAGAAATTACCGCTGGTTGGTGAGATCTGACAGCCAAGCGAGCATTGCCGAGCGAGTGTCGCTGAGCGAGTAGAACCTTTGATATCTCTTGTCGCTGCGACCAACCAGTCGTAAGAACCGGCTGTGCTCTTTTACTCACACGAGACCTACATCTTTTGTCCCTTTCCTCAGCGAACAAATAGTCGATAACTAATCGCTTCCTCGCCAGCGGTGAGACAACTGAGACAAGTGCCTTAGGCTTCCGTACCAAAATGGTAAAAAGCAATCCTTGTGGTGCTACTCAACCAGTCTGTCACAGCTGGATATCTCAAGAACTACCAACTTGAAATTTGGAATAGCTTTACATGACATTGTTATGATGACACGATTCGTTTCTATACGAAATAAGTTTTAGAGTATATAAATGTTATATGTAAAGAAATTAAATATCAACAGTTGGGATATGAGTTGTGTAGCAAACTGTTGAAGCTTGGGGAAGAAGAGATTATGGAAGTGCTTCAATTAACTCTTCTCCCAAGCTTCGGCTCAGGTGTTCTCGTCAGGAACTTTTCGTTGCACAGCTGAACAGTAGGACATTATGCGCTGACCAAAAAAAAAATTCTTACCCAAGGCCACGTTGTTTTAAGCGTTCAATGGTAGCTGGTTTTATGCGAGCGCGGCCCGGACTATGGCTGCCGCGTCCAGTAATGAAAAACAGCATCTGATTGCGACGTACTCCGGAATCGCGAAGCTTCGAGATGTGCGTGTCTATGAACACGTCCATGGATTCCTTTGCCTCTTTTACGCGTAGGTAGTGAAGGTCTATGGTTGTGGAGTCGGATCTCTTTGTGGCGTGGTACTGGAAAAATGGATTTGAAAATTACAAATTGATTATTTGAAGTTATGAGATAGATTATTTTAAATTAAATTAACTGACAGGGATGAAAGACTATCTAGATGTGTCGTGACGTGACGTGAGAGTGGTGATATTGGACGTTTTGGTTGTTTTTAGTTATATAATGGAAAAAAAAAACATTATCACTACATTTTATAAAACAGTCTTCCGCTGTGTCTGTTTGTCTGTCTATTTGCGACAAACTCAAAAACCTTTATTTATCTTATTAAAGGATTATCTACAGAACTTGGCACCCATTTTGATCTCAATTCTTTTTTCGTATTTTTCTACAATGAAGTTGGCTCCCATTTTCACATACTTAATATTTTTGATGGGATTCAATTTTGGTACCTATAAAATGCTGCTTTATTTGCAAAGGTGGTTTCAGCAATAGACTATAAAATTTAATTAAGAGCAAAATTGCCTTTATTTAAAATATAAAGCCAGTCGCACAACCAAATAGTTATATTTTATGAACATCGTGTGTTCTCCACGGAGGTAGAAATAGTGTCCCCAACTGGTAGACACCTGAGAGCAGACGTCGCTGAGTATTGTCTATTGCACTTTTTATTTAGGCCTGAACAACAATATTCTTGGTTCTGATAATTAGATGTTTAGTTTGCTAGTTTGTGCTGGGTGAACTTACGCAATATCGTCCCTAAAATGATAAAGTTTACGTTACGGCCCCTGTTGACACCTACATTTGCACTTGGATCAGTGTGTTCACTGTTATTGCGAGATTTTTACATAGACGCCATTTTGTTTCGTTTCTTGACTTTAAAGTTGGCTTCGAACACGATCCAAGTCTAATTGACCAGAAGAGACTTCAAAGTGCGTTTGATGCTCGTTGATCACAGTACCGTCAAAGTAGTCATCAAAACTTTGTGAAAGCAGACTATTTGCGTGTCATTGCAGACTGTTTGCGTGTCAACGCGGCTTCAGAAGCAAAAAAAATGAAACTCTTGATTACTTACTTGCATCAGGGCTGCCACAGCCAACCCGTTGACATACTCGTACTGTTGCTTGTGGAAGTTAGCGAGTTCGGAGTGACGGTGTGCGGCCGGAGTCATGCCACGGCGAATATAGTCCTGTGCCCTTTGGAAGTTCCTGATATACATAGAAAACATTTGTTATTAGGATGAAATAGCATTGACACAATTTTACAAAAAAAAAAAAACAAGTAGAACTATCATTTAGTTAAAAACCCAGTCCCAACTATGGAATAGTGAGCTAAATGGCGGAAACGCACCGAAGATATGAGCGCCGCACCGGCGCGCCGCCGCCTCCTTGGACTATAAACGGCGCACCACCGCGAATATTTTTTTATGTATTAAGGTCCATATTCTTACAAAGCATGCAAGAATTTTAAACGAATGTTAACATTGAATATTTCCTAAAAAAAACGATAGCCAAATAGGTTGGGTCCAGCTAGCTCGGGACAAAAATATCCGGAAGGACTTGGGGAAGGCCTCTGCTCAACAGTGGGACAGTATATGCAGAATAAAAGTACCTATTTTACCGCACGCTCCATTATATGGAGCGTAATTTTTTACTTTCAAATAATGTATCCAGGCTTCGTAAATGCATTTTTGAGCAAATTTTTCGGTCTAGTTTCTTGAATAAACTATTTATTTTAAAGTATAAAAATAATTTAATTAAAACCCTCACAGTAAGTCCCTTCATTTGATATTTCATACAATAAAGTTTGACATTTCAAAAAAAAATTTTTTTAGTTTTCTAGTTTGACCCCCAAAAGTGACCCCTACATTCAAAATTTATTTAATTACGTAAAGCGTCCGTGTTTGGGTCACAGAAGTACATATATTATTATATATACCACATTTCAACAGAATCGGTTCAGTACATCCGGAGAAAACTGACTGTGACAGACGGACGGACACACAGACAGACAGAGACCCGAGTGATTCTATAAGGGTTCTGTTTTTCACGGATGATGTTTGGAACCCTGAAAAGGACGAGGAAAGAGAGTAGGACAGCTAGGGACGGGCTGGATCGAACAAGGATTATTATTTAGGGAGGCGGGGCGGCTCGAGCAAGGGTCGGGAAAGTCAGTGACGGAGACATCGCGTCGTGGTTTGGGCAGAGTGCTTGTCTCTCTACGGCTCTCTCGAAAGAGGGTGATGGAGTCATCGGGAGTGACAAGGGCCTCGGTCAGCGAATCTGGGAGATGCGGGAGGTTTAGTATTGGGCGGTATGTATCACTTACAGATTACGATAGGCGAGATGTTTGTCAGCCTTTTCGCGATATGCGTCCACGGTAGCCATGTCCACTTTTTCACCCTTGAACAGCAACGGCCATTCTACCTCTGAGAGTTCCTGCAAAATAAATTTTATTGTGAAATCTAGGCACACAGCAGTGCGCCAGGCCAAGTTACGGCGCGGCGTCACGCACGCAGCGTGTTATTTTATATTTACCTACACGAAACATTTCGAGCTGTCTTTACCCCCTCATAACTTTGTTTGGAATATTGGACCATTTATTACTATAACCTAGTTGAAGAATACTGGAATGTTTCAATACATTAGGTTAAACCTTTGAGAAGGTACAGAGGACCAAGAAGTGTTTTAGTCGGACCCCCCCCCCCCCCATTGGTCCCCGAATCAATTTGTGTGTTGTAACACTACAGACTTCTTATAAGTTTTCCTGTATTCTTTAGGTATGGAACAATATATTACATGCAATAAATTCAAAACGAATGAATGAATGATGGAGAATGGTCATTTTTGGTCTAATTTTATGAATAACTTCTAAACTATTTTAAAATTGTGAAAAATATTATTATAACCCTCACAATGTCACAAGATACAGTTAGATTTGTTTTTATTATATATAGTTCTAAACTTTCATGGTCACTAACATTAGAATGGTTAATATCGGGATTGCTACCATGTACCTTTTTATTTGCGAGTTTCCGATATTTCGGCACTGTTGCAAGCGCCATGATCACGGTGATCATGAGTCCGGTCTCCGTGATCATGGCGCTTCCGATATAACTATATTTTTTTTTTAATTGTCTAGTTTGGCTCCCAAACTTACACTCAAAATGTATTTATTTACGTAACGCGTGTTTGTGTTACAGAAGTCCGTTATATGTATACCGAATTTCAACAGAATCGGTCCAGTAGATCCGGAAAAAACTGGGCGAGACAGACGGACAGACAGACAAACAGACACCCGAGTGAATAGGGGTTCCGTTTTTCACGGATGTTCGGGACCCTAAAATTTTTTTTTAACTATATCGTGTGACATATAATATGAAAGGACTAATTGTGTAACTGTCTTTTTCATATTTTTTTTAAATAAAAAGTGAATAGTGAAGTAAATGATCATGCCCCATCTTATCTCCGAAACTACTGAGCCTAAAATATTGAAAAAAATTAGAAGGAACTCTGTAAGAAGTTTAGTGTTAAATGGTACAAAAATTAAATTAGTTCGGAACCCTATGCACGCGAGTCTGCCTCGCACTGGGCCAGTTTTTTTTTCAAGTCAGTTAAAAAAGGTTGTTTGAATAACAAAAAGTTTACTAAACTCTAAAATACTCTATTCAAATAGAGTTAAGGTCCATATTACGAGTTTATTCTTAATTCTGTCAATAAAGTAGCTGATACAAATGTAGCATGATGATGACTCAACACTATTAGAGACATTATTTATAAGTGTGAATTTGTGACTCAACTGTTATAAGATAAAACTGTTTTCCTTAATAATCATCATTACACTTGTAAAATATATATTGCATATTATAAATAACTCTGTGAGCTGAGCAACTTTCATTGTTATAATATGTCACAATAACCTATTAATTCATAACAATTTAAGTTATTCCAAGGGCATAATCATTACAAGGACTGTACCTTTTTCTGCTCCTCCATTATTTTGTCCTTGAGTTTCATTTCTTCTTCTAGTACGAATTTATTTACTCCATTTTCCTGTTCCACTATGTCACCACGGCCAGTAGACAACAGCAGAACCTATTCATAACATAACAAAACTATCATTAGTAAATAAAAATGCCATGGGGTTTAACTGGCAAGCCAAACTCTGCCGGTTTTGGTCAACAGTACAGCGAAAGCAACTCAATTTAACTGTGTAGTTCAATAAAATGCAGTCGGTGGTTCACAACAACAGAAAATCAGTACACAGCAGGTACAGGCTGTAATGGGATTAAAACAACTGCTACTTAAGAACCTTAATGGCAGAGTGTGGTCCTTGCACTGTAGGCTAAAATAATTATTATATTATGTAGCATTTACGAAAATTCAATTACCTCAACCGTTGAATTAAATTTATTATCATGAGCCATCAGCAATTCAGTCAGAGTATCCTTATCAACATCAGGGAACAAGTTGAATAACTTGTCCCGTGTCATTTTAGCTGCCAAATCCGTCGGCATATTATTGCGCCATTCAGCTACATCCTTCTGGTAAATAGCAAGTGCCATGTCCATGTCCATGATTTCCTTGAAGTCAGGAACCTCTGGTTCTTTGCCAGCGAGAGCTAGCTCTGCCTCTTTCGTCGCAATTTGTCTAAAACAGAGAAACATATATGAAGACAGAACAAAGAAACGCTAGATAAAAGGCTACAGAACATGACAAAAGCGATGAGAGAGGAAAAATAGTAATAATTGGTGGTTTTCAGGTGGTTCAGCCCTAATCACTGCCACAAAACTGACTTGGTCAGGAGTCAGTCAACAAAGAAGTCAATGTTATTATATTACGTGTAATTTTCTCACCTTGCTAATTCCTCGTCTTGCTGCATCATTTCTGCTGTTTCTTTCGCATGCTCGTCGAGCTGAAAAGTCAATGATTCCATCCATAAAGCATTGATCTCGTTCAACATAGACATTGGGATGCTAATCCTAGGCACAATGTAGTCGGGGTATTGCATGTCTTGCCTATCAAACTTTTCATCTAACTCTGCTATGAACGCGCTCCCCAAATTAACAGAAACTATAACGTCATCGTCAATATTGCGAACAGAACAATCGTCGTCATCACTTAAATCTAAGTTGTCGCTGTCGCTAGATACAAATGGTTGAGCTTCAGCCGACAACCCAGTGGCTCCAAGTTCTTCAACGTTATTTTCATACACATCTGGTTCTCCACGACGTATCTTCCTAAGCTTGAGGCAATGCTTTGAATAATGATTGTCTGCAATAACCACATTCTGCTCAATCTGGCGTTTAATATCAATATTTTCTTGGGACATTGGCAAGTCACGTTTCTTCTTTTGGGATTGGGAACCATTCGTGGCTACTGATGCTTTCTCTTCTATTGGCGGAGTTTTTAGTGGATCCGGTGCTTGTGTAGCTACATCAGGTATAATATTATAATTTGCTAAACAAGCACATTGTTCCATACTTTCTTCTTCTGGATCCGATAGTTCTTCAGTCTCAACAGTTTTGAACTGATTGTTACTCATTCCATCAAGCACAATTTCAACACTCCAATTTACATCACCGCAACATTTGTCGAATATGTCCCGTAGATCCGAACGCGCGATGTTCTTGAACAGCTTCCTAAAAGCTATGAAATGTTTTTCTTCGTTCGGACACCTATATGCGTTTGTGAGCACTACTTCATTAGTCATGCTGCTTTTATCAAGCATGCGTTTCTGTGGGATCTTTTCACGGTCAAATGATATATGAAATTGATTAATGTTACGTGGTGTGGCAGTGATAACTTTGTATTTACCTGTCACTTTTGTATCTCCAATTTCCATACATGTGCCGCTAGATGCTGTTTCAATGGGAACTTCTAGGTTTGCAACTGAAGTCGACGGTGCTGAATCGTCCCAAGACGGCATGTACATTGATATTTTACTCCAATCTTCACATTCATTTACATTTCTCATCAAAGATGCCTCGGATTTCAGTGCTTGAATTCCAGGGGGAGACATATTAGATTTCCTTTGTGGTTTTGCGTCAGGCAAAGAAATAGGAATATTAGTAATAACAGGTTTTTTTGAAGTTACATTTGAGGCAGACTGTTTTACTAAACCTTCGTCGTCGAAATCCCAATTCTCACCATTATCCCATTCTTTTTCTACTTTTTCAATTTCTTCAAGTTTTTTCTGAGCTTCTATGAATAATTTTAGCTTAACTTGCTCTTCATCTGTCAAGTCATCATCCTGATCAATTAGAAAAAACGGTTTATTCTCTTCCTTGATTTCTGCTGGTGGGTTCAAGTTGCTTTGGTCATATTGTCGTTCTGAATTTGGGACAGTTAGCACTTGCTGTGACTGAATGTTCACTGTTGACGTTAAAGACCGAAAAAACTGAGTGCTAGCAACAGTTTCTGAAATAGTAGAAGTAGCAGTGTGATCTTTAACAATGGTGTCAGGCTTTGGAGCTAACTCTTCTGTAATGATTGGAGGAACTGTCCGCTTCACAGGAGGAATCTTATCAGCAGGATATGCTAAACCATATGTCTGCCTTAAAATGGTACCAGTTACACCATCTCGGTAATTGTCCAGCATTCTTTTAATGTTAACCAAAGGTACATTGTGCATGTTTTTCCTTGCTAGCTGATTAGCTTTTTTAGCCCATGGCGTATTTGGTTCTACCACTTGAATAATGTAACCGTTATTGACTCCTTCTCTCAAATAAGGTTCCATTTCCCACAGCTCAATGTTAGTATTGTCGATAATGACTGGGCTTAATCCCATTTTTAAAGCATTTCTAGCTCTATTGTGATTCCACGAGTGTGCTTCTGAGAGTTGGTACTTATTGTACTGGTATTGGCCTCTGACCATGAAAAAGTCATCTGTTGTTAAAATATGAGTCTTGTAATTGTTGGGACCAACGCCAATCATCATGTCTACTAACTGTCGGGCCAAATACGATTTACCGCTACCGGGCACGCCTCGCATCAAGATCAATGTTCTGTTGCCTTGATTATGGTCGGTTATCATTTCTTTAATCTGATCAGTCCAAAAGCCTGTGGCATTTTGGTTTGTCCTTTGGGTTGTTTTCGGTATAGCACCAGTGCTCTGAGCTGGTTGTGCAGCTGAAACAGCATATGACATGGTAGGTTGTATGCATTGATTAGATACCAAAGGTTGAAAAGGAGGGCTGTTTATTGAAAGTTGAGTTGCTTTGCTGGTTGCTGAAGTTTGTGTAGTTTGTGAGTATGCCATATTTTGATTTGTTGCAGACTCCTCCTCTTCTGTGATCATATTTCCATCATTTGTCATATTCATTATTGCATCCACAGATAGATTCACTAGGAAGAAAAACATAAATTAATATATATATGTTGCTGAACAAAAGAGCAAGTGGAAAAGATTGAGTGTGGATCCACTCAATCGTTTCGACTTGCTGTGCTGGCAGTTTAAAGAAAGTGCATAATTTAAAAGTAACATACATTTCATTTTATAATTTTCTATTTAAACCTGTTTTCGGCTAGGGTATAGTAGGTTACATATTTGTATAGTTTTACACAGAGATATGCAACAAGAATCTTAACGATTGCAGCTACAGGAAAATCGTTTTTTGGATACTGGGACATTAACAGTTTGACTATTTACTCAAAGCACCTACTTTGCAATCAATCAATCTGCCTAGCCTTTTAAAAATGTTGGAGTCGGCATCCAGTATAATCGGATGCAGATGATTACCAGTAGTTTACATAGACCAACTACCTAACTGACCTTCACAGCCCGTTACCTGTGTACCTAATATGGCACTCCTTAGCAAGACTGCTTCCAGGCTTCTGACTATTCCTGACAACTGTCAAAGATATACAAATGACAGCCGAGATCAAAATCTTAACATGTTTTCGAGGACGACGACGAAGGATGAAGGAAAGGCTGTATGTCACGGATGATCACTCATCCACGAACTGACCTCACCAAGCACAGCTTAACCTTGGAAAACTGTTATTATTTACCCATTTGGCAATTTACCCCAAAAACAACATTTGTGAACTCATATCTCGAACAACATCCTTGTCTCTAAATAGATTATAAATTTACTAACATAGGATAAGTTATCTTTTTGTTTACCTACTACTAACCCATATGGATGTTGTTTATCCGAATTTAAGATTATTTTTATTTTTTTATATCTAAAAATAAGAAGTGGGCAGGTCTAACTTTTAGGTTAAGCAATGCTTGCCAAGATCGGTCTGTAAATGGGTGACCATCCTTTAGTTTGTGAGTTTCCTTCAGGATTTATTGGCAGCAAACTAAGATTTGGTGTAAATTGTGGATTTCCTTACTGACTGCATATTTTAGTCAAAATCTGATAATGCACTTAGCAATTAATGACATAGTTAAAAACTAAGAATGTTTTCCTGAAGCTACATTGTTATATGTACTGCCTTAACAACCCCATCTCTATCCCATCAATCACCCTGAATATCAACAATCCATACTCTTTTAGCTATAGGTTTTATATTCCATGGTATTTTTGCCTTTCCATTTGCATTTTGACAATTAATATGACTAGTAAAACCAGTTTCTTTTTCTGTTATTGAAGCTATTTCAATGACAGAAATAGGCTATATTAGACACCATGGTCACAATACAAATGGTTACTGCATACCTACTACACTTGAAATGCAATAACTACCTATTGTTTATTTGCAACAAGCAGTAAGTTAGGGATTTTCCCAGCATTATTACCTATCTATGGTTGGGGGATTTCCCCAACTGTTCTGTGTAACTGATGCACTGTGTTTTATATTTTTTGCTAAATTGCTAGCTGTCATAAGGAATTGTACCTCTTCTTTAATCGAATTAAGATTATATTATAATTATCAATTAAGTCATGTGGTTTCATTTTGCCTATAAATGCAGCACAGGAATATGACGCATTTAACTTATTATGTTTTGTTATTGTATTGTTGTTATGACAATTTAGTAGGTAGCTATTGCTTATCAAATAAAGAAGTTATCATTATGTCACATTCTTCCATGATTGTAAGTGGATTGTTTGTTATTTTTCCTTTTGGTGGTCAGTTGTAGCCAAGTTATGTCTGTTTAATAGTCTAATTCTAAAGACACATGCACTTTGTTCACACCATGAGTATTCATGCTACAGAAATGATTAGCAGCTATAACACTGTTTCTATGGCCAGGATGTTTCAAAAATGGCTTTGAAAAATTAGTTTACAAACACATGAATGAATGAATGAATGAATGAATGAATGAATGATACATTTATTTGCAAGAATATAGGTAAGTAGCTGACATAAGTTCTTAAAGTCTATAAGTTTCACTATATTCGGCATTTCTGCCGTGCAAATATTTTACATGCAGTACACATTTAATAAATAAGTAGCATTAACATAAAGTAACTACAAGTATCAATTTCATAATTTAAATTTAGGTTTTTATGCAATTAATAAAATAAATTTCAAAATTTAAAATTTAAAATAATTCCAGTCATTTACAATTTTATATCAATGATGTCATGTCAATAAAAATAATATGAATAACAGAAATGCTTAATTATTATTAATGTCAATATTTGGATGTCAAAGTAATTATAGTAAATAGGTACATAAGTTTTATAATTTATACTCGAAATATTCATTGATGGAATAAAAACATCTCTCACACAACCAGTTATATAGTTTTTTATTAAATTCTAAATCTGTAGCATTTCTAAGTTCTTCGGCTAAGTGGTTAAATATTTTCACCGCCATCGTATAACAATTTTTGTTGCATAATTTTAGTCTATTTCGTGGGACTATTAGTGGCTTTTGAGCTATTTTCCTCTTTGACTTAGCCTTTTCATCTTTTTCAAAAAGTGAGTAGTTATTTCTTACCAATTTGCAGGTTTCGTATATATATAGTGACGGTAGAGTGAGCAGCTTCTTCTTAATAAATACAGGCTTACAAGAGTCTGTCCACTTAAGATTAAAAATTGCTCTTACACATTTTTTTTGGGCTATGAATGCTCTCTGGACATCTGTTGAATTCCCCCATACAGTTATTCCATACCTTAAAATAGAACAAACATGGCTATGGTATACCAATAAGGCTGTTTGAATGTCTGTTAAATTTTTGATCCTTCTAAGTGCAAATACGAATTTGTTTATTTTCTTACAAACACTATCTATTTGAGCTTTCCAATTGCAATGCCTATCCATAACTATTCCTAAAAATTTGATACAATTAACTTCTTCTATGTCGTTATTATTATAATTTAAACGTAATTTGATTTCATTTTCAAATTTTTTATGGTTATTATATGGCAAAAAAGTCATAAATTTAGTTTTATTTGTATTTATTTTTAAGTTATTCCTATCTAGCCAATTTATTAAATCTGTCAATGCTTTATTTGTAACTATTTTACTGTCATCTAAAGTTTTCTCTTTTGTCAACATGGTAGTATCATCTGCAAATAATATAGTATATTGGTTCGTGGAGTTGGGCAGTTCGTTTATATATATGATAAACAATAAGGGTCCAAGGACGCTTCCTTGTGGTACACCCCAGTAGTTTGGTAAGTATGGTGACCTAAAGGTTTTCTGGGTGTTAGTTTTGAAACACATTTTTTTTATCTCCGTGCATTGTTGTCGGCCCCTTAAGTAGCTTTCGAACCAATTGTAAGCCACGCCACGTATTCCATATTGCTCAAGTTTACGCAATAAGGTTTCATGACATACCATATCAAACGCCTTACTCATATCCAGAAATACTGCTACTGGAATTTCTTTTTTATTGATAGCATCCATAATTTCTTTTACTAATTTAAAACATGCCACTGTTGTAGATTTTTGCTTTATGAAACCGTTCTGTTGACTACATAAAACATCATGTTTTTCTAAGAAATTTATAAGCCTTTTGCTCATTATCTTCTCAAATATTTTTGAAAGTATAGGAATCAAAGTAATGGGTCTATAATTATTTGTCTCAGACCTAGATCCTTTTTTGTGAAGGGGTTTCACTATAGAAAATTTTAAATTATCCGGGAATATACCCTTTTCCAAAGATAAATTAATAATGTACGTCAAGGGTTTTGTTAAAGTTATTAAATTTTGTTTGATCATATTAGTACTAATGTTATCATATCCGACTGAGTTTGTATTTCGCAATTTCATAGCAGTCATAAATATTTCTGTACAAGTAGCTGGTTCTAGATAGATTGAGTTCAGAACCGTTTTTTTGCAAACGTTGTTATTATTTGAATTTTGAGCGTTTCCCTTTTTAGCAATGTTGACAAAGTAATTGTTAAAGTATGTGGCTATATCATTACCTTCTTTCAATTTGTTTTCCCCGTCCAAAATTTCTCTAATTTCATTGCTAGCATTGTTCTGTTTAAGTTTATCATTTATTATTTTCCATGTAGCTTTACATTTATTGTCTGATTTTTCTATGTATTTTTTATTATTATGCCTTTGCATCGTATTTACACATTGCCTTAGTTTTTTGCTATATTTTTTAAATTTTTGTTTATTGTGGGTAGTTTTATTTTTATAATAGATACTTTGTAGTTTCCTCTTTGTTTTAAATGCCTTCTTTAAACCTTTTGTGATCCATTTTGGGTTAAGAGCGCTAGATTTCATCTTAATTTTAATCAATGGGAAACACAGCTCATAGAATAGACAAAGTTCATCGTGCAATAATGAAAAGGCTTTATTGACGTCTGTTTCCATGTATATTTCTGAAAATGATAGCTTACTAATATAGTAGTTAAATTTTTCTATATTTTCTTTACTCAGGTCCCTTTTGTATGCAAAGCAATGCTTTCGAGATAATATGTTATTTTCCGTTTTTAATTTTATTGATAAGGTTTGTCCGGTATTGTGATCTGATAGTCCCAATTCATGTGTTTCACCTTTTGCGTCTTCGATGTCACTTATAATATTGTCAATGCAAGAATTTTGCCGAGTTGGTTTATTTATATGTATTTTTAAACCATAACTGTATAAAATATCTATAAATGTATTCTTATATTTACTATCACTTAGAATATCTATATTAAAGTCGCCACATAGAATATTTTTATATTTGTCTTTGTTACGTGTTTTATCTAATAATATTTGTAATTTTCTAAAGAATACATTTATATCAGAATCTGGTGTTCTATAAAGACAAAACAAGTTCAAGCTATATTGTTTTATCTTAATACCACATATTTCAAAATGTTTTTCCATCGCAATACTACTCAACCACTCTATTTTTTCAAATTCAACATCTCGTTTCATTAGTATACAGACTCCACCTCGCCTTTGGTCTTTCCTAGAGTAGCTGCTGACTAATTTAAACGAATATACTTTCATATTATCTTCTTCTCCAGATTTAATAAACGTCTCACTTAGGCATAAAAAATCTACAGAATATGTTTGATCGTGAAGCAAATTAAGGGCGATTTCAATTTCATTTATTTTGTTAATAGCACCTGCAATGTTTTGGTGAAGAATGATATGATTTCGGTTTTCATCTACGAAAAAAAGATTTTCTTTCTACTTGGATCAATTCTGTAATGTCTGATGATTCATTTATATCACCTATCAATATTTCATCACCAGTCTGTGTGCTTTGGTTTTTAGTTTTAATAATAGAGTCTAATCCAGTATTTTTGTTATAATAATTAAAACTTTCGTAAAAAGATAAAAACTGCTTGTTATAGTCTAGTTGGTCTAATAAAGAATTTATTTTATGACTTAATGTAGACTTATTATAATAATTTTTGAGAAAATAGCACTCTTTAGTCTGACTACAGATTAATTCTAACATTCCATTCAATTTAATCTCATTGGAGCAGATGTTTGTATTCACACCTAATACAATTACAGGACAAGGCACAGATTTTAAAAACAAACATAATTCGGTTGTCATTTTTAAGGTATTGTCATCGTTTTGTCCAATAGATATTATCAATTTATCGTCGTCTTTTATGTCAAATAGTTTGGCGCTTGTTAAGATTTCCTGTGTGGAGGCATTCGTTTTAAGTATAGAGTGAAACTGATAAATGTTATAGGGATTATTAAACCTAGTTTTTGTCAATTGTGATGATAGTCCACTGCACTGACTGCCTCCAATTATAAATGCCCTTTTGTTACACTTATTTTTAGTATTCAATATCACGTTTTCTGTGTTATTTATCGTCTTAGTTTCCTTATCCGTCTGCGAAGCAAAACTTCTTTCCTCACACGCATTCTCTTGAAGGTTGTGTGTAGAATTTGAATTTTGGGTAGTAGTCAATTCCTTATTCAATTGTTGAAAGGGGATTATCGGGCTTTTATTTAGTTTTTGAGGTGAGACCCGAAAACTGTCTGTAAGTCGCCGTCGGACACTTTTCTTAGTGCTGCTTGACATATTTTTTGTAAAAGTCGTTAGTGGGCTTTTACATAATTGTTTCAGAATGCCCAGTTCTTGATTCATGTTTGCAATAGTTTTTTTAAGTTCTAAATTTTCTAAAATAATATTTTCCATCTCACATTGTGTACTTTCCAAGTTTGCTTTTAGTTGTTTAATTTCTTCTTTCATTTCCGCCATGTAACTTGAACATATATTGGTAGACAAATCAAGGCTTCTACCCAACAATTCATCACAAGACATTGGGCTAGTATTGCTTTGATCGAGGAAGTCCATAGACCTTGATTTAATAGTTTGATGTCTTCGCAAAGTCACGTTGTTTATTTCTTCCATGTCGGTAATTTATTTTTGTTTTGTAAACAGTCGAGATATTTGGAATGAATTGATTATATCGTTGTCTGAATAGTGAAATGTTGGCGAAACATCTACAAAAAGTGGTTGGCTGTATACTGCGATTCGAACTTACACCATTAGTCGCTCAAGTCGAACGTGTTAGCCTTGCCGCCAAACGAACGTTAATACTCTGCGTTGAAATAAGTTATCACAATGTTCAACATCCGCTCAGAAACTTGCTGGTCATTTAATGAGGTCCGAAGGTCAGTTTCGAATTAGGCACAAAGGATCCGTGTTTTGTTTGATCAACGGATTTTTTTGGAGTAATATTTAAAAATACACTCACTTGCTCATGTTATTTCCTTAAACTTCTATGCTGATTTCTTCATTAGAGTATTTATTTATGCTGTGGTGTAGTAATATTGTAGAAAACTTCACTTAGTTTTGATTTAAAATTTCACTTGATATGTTTAGTAATTTCTGGTGTTCAAAATGGGAGATTTGATCACAAACATTATATAATAGGAGACACGCAACACTGAATCATATTCTCCACACAGACTTGAAAAAAACTTAGATTTACTATTTTTAAATTATTTTTGTACACAGAGCTAATGTTTACTGAGGCTACAGCGCCAGCGTAAGCTATGCCAGAAAACTTTTTACTCAGTTAAATACTATCTTGTGTCGGTTATAATTTGGTATTGTTCGTCGAGTCGTTGAGCTCTCTATTTGTTTGAAGTTGAACATGATCAGTTGCAATGGTTTTGTCACTGCAAAATGCTTAGGTTGCTTGCTAATGAAGGCTCACAGTGTGGACACTCTATAAAATTGTAAATTGCAAGAAATTCTTTTAAGTGTTTAGTTATAAAGTAGGGGCCAAATAAATGTGCAATAATAGTCATATCACAAACAAAAAAAAGACATGAAGCTGTCCTGAATCAACTGCGATCGAGATATTTTAAATTCTCTAGTAAGTAATGAAAACTCATCATAATTTATTGTTTGGGTATCTACAATAGGGAAAGGTCAATGTACATTCTTGCAAGTTTATCTGGTGCCTCCTATAGTACCTACTATTCTTTTCTGTACAGGATTACTAAACGTAAAACAAGGATGACACTATTATAGTTAATAGTGGTTGCCCAGTTGTAACACATTATCATTCTGATTTGTTTACAGGCTGTGAAGGGCTTCACCGAAAAATGTGTAACAATGAAAAACAAGACCAAGAAAGATCATTAAAAAAATATAACTTCTCCATAATAACTTTAACTGCGGCTATGCTTCTCGGCTCCAGTAACTTTCGTAAAAAAGAGTAAGTACAACATTTTCACTGCACTATTTTAACATATAGGTTCATATATGTAGGTAATAATAGTTAAGTTCATCAAATTATTATGTAAGTTTATTTCTTAAAGGGAGATTTCAGTCATTTTCCTTCCCCTGTGTGTAAAGTTTTCTATTAAATATGTATTTTATTTAAAATTTGCAAATGCAAGCAATATTTATCAATTGGCCAATTCTAACTAATGGAACAACAATTTTTCTAATTATATGGTTGTGTTGAAGTTTAAAACAAAGGCTAGCTGAGCATGGTACATTGCAGATCTCATCAATATTACTTTTTAAAAATATCATAATGGTCTTAATTTGTTAATAAAAATCTTAAAGCCCCACAATGTATTTAATATAATAATACAACAGAAATAAGATAAGCAGAGCAGATGATAAAAGATTATAAATACACAAGTACCAGACTTTAAATTAATAAGTCAGCATTGCAACAAGAACAAAAAACTTATCCAACTAAAGTTGGCATTAATAAAAAGTTAGAATTTAATCTATTACATTAAACAAGCTTCTTTGTTGTTAAAGTTAAACTGGACTATTGATTATGCTCCACAATGGCCCCTTCAGGTCAAACAAAGCCAACCCCTCAGACTCATCTTTAATGTAGGTACAGTATTGATGTAGTCCAGCTTATAAATAGCTATTGATCAAAGCGGACCCCCACACAGAGGGGAGAGGTGCAAGAGGAGTGCTGCCTTTGAACACTCCCTACACACTTCACCCTGCCCGTGCCGTGAAAATATACACTTCATAGATAAGATCAATAACATGATAAAATAATCTATTTATTGGTAATTAAAAATGAGGCTCAACTTCGTTTTAGCAACTGTGGGTTTGGAGCTTGATTATTTTTTTGGGTAGAGTACTCTTCTTGTAGAACACTATCACAAAGTTTAATAGCGCGCAACCACACCGTTTTAGAGAAAAAAAATCCTAAAAATTCAATTTTCTCTAACCTATTTACGAAAAAATGACATAATTTGCCACAGATAACTTAAAAAATCGGTCCAATGTCGTTTCGTTTTACGGTCAGACTAAGTGACCACACATTACTCGACCCCGCCATCCCCTTCTAACCTAACCTATCCGAGTCGGGGTGCCCCCAAGTCCAGAGCTCGCTCCGCTTGCTCTTGCATTTTGAGTCCTTCGAAATGTTACCCACTTCTTAATGTATGTGTGTAATTCTGTGCGTTGGTTATTATGTAGTTATTATGTAGGTTATAGGTAGTAATAGAAAAAAAAAAGATTTAACTGTCAGACGTAAACGTCGCATACATCATAATATTCTAATTACGTTTCGTTACCCACAATCGCTAAAATACTTTTTTATTTTATTTAATTAAGTCTATTATTTGCTTTTTATTTGAAAACATAATACTTGCGCAACTATTTAAAAATAAAATAAAGTCAAAAACTAATATTCAATAAAAAAAAACTTTTAAATGAGTGGTCACTTAGTCTGACCGTAAAACGAAACGACCTTGGACCGATTTTTTTAAGTTATCTGTGGCAAAATATGTCATTTTTCGTAAATAGGTTAGAAATAATTGAGTTTTTAGGATTTTTTTTCTCTGAAACTATGTGTTTGCGCGCTATGTGACTTTGTGATAGTGTTCTACAAGAAGAGTACTCTACCCAAAAAAATAATCAAGCTCCAAACCGAAAGTTTGTAATACGAAGTGGAGCCCGGGGCTCCGTCGACATTTTCTTTCAAATTAACATTTTTGAGAGGTTCGAGTATGACCTTGAGTATATTCTTGACGTTGGAGTTTAATAGAGGGCAATATTCTACGATTTTAGGCATATTTTGACCTTGAAGTGTTTGACCTTGACATTTACGGGTTTGACCTTGACCTTGAAGATGCCCCTGACCTTAATTTGGATTAAAAGCTTATATAGAGTCGCCACGTAATCTTCCCCACCCTTAATACTCCCACTATCCCACCAATCCCGAAAGAAAGTTTTGGCGATTTTTTTCTCAGCCCCTATGGATTTGCGCGTTTTGGGAATTTCAAATTTACTATAGAAAAGGTATATTCTACCGAAAAAAAAATACCTACTATAAAAAACGGCAGTTAGCTAATCCGAAGTCCTTCCAAAAATGATGAATGTTAAATTAATAATAATAGTAATGATGAATGAAGCAGCAAATACGATTTTTTAAAACAAATGGCCTTTGTTAGTGATAATAAACAACACATGATACCTATATCAACATAAACACCAATGTTGTTACTATCTGAACATAACACTTTTATCATGTTATTGAAGAAATGGGCATATTAACAATCAAATATCTACCAGCACGTCCATAGTGACGAATGTCCGGCCGCCAAGGTCCGTGGAGATGGACTGAACTCGTTTCACCTTATGAATATGGATTTTAAGAAAAGTGCACCTAGGTCTGTCATCCTTGTTCCGCATATTAGTAACCTGTAACTACCTATCTACATATCTAGCCTAGGTACCATTTACTGATCAATATCGAAAGTGCGTTGCGAGCACCTCAGTAACTTACTGCGCCGCGCAGCCAATCTGAAGTCTCGATAAACACAGTTGCATTTCACTCTAACTTAATACTACTACAAATTGATGGTTTTGTACTTACAGTCACCCTCGCAACTCTCGACAACAGTAGAAATCACATCTTTACTCATCACTTTGCCAAACATGTTCATTAAATTTTCGATAACATCGGAGTAGTTATTTTCTTCGTCTCCGCAGGGTTCCATAGTTGCACCGTTAATCAAAAATTATACTAAAACAAGATGATACGCTCCTTCTGATTACACTTTCACTTCTATAATTATTATTACTGCACAAGATTCTGGTTATTTTTCTTGAACGAACACAATTTACACAATACACATCACAGAACTATGATTTATACGTCAGTGCACAGAACACGATAACCTTCCCACAAACAAAGTACTTAGAACTGACACTGACATAAGCTGACTCTGTCTATCTATAACATAGTCTACAAGTCTATGACTCTGACTGGTTGAGACATGGTTGAGACACGGTTGAGACCACAGAACAGTTGAGACTGACAACATTTTATGTTATTGCTTTGGTTGGCACTAAAGTTGGATTCGTCATATCGTTAGATAATTACAACTTATTAGTTAATTCTTTAAATTACAATTTCAATTACGTAATATAGCTAATAAGCAAATGACGTGATATAATTTAATTACGTCTGTAATTTGTAGCAAAGCCTTTCCGTGTGGCTCCGGATTAAGAATATTGCCACCCTATTTCATCCCATGGGTGTCGTAGTAGGAGGCGACTAAGGGAAATTTTGAGACCATGCATACTCGTTCAGCACCTTATGTCACCAGCGTGGTAGCGGATAACTGGCGGCCGACTGTAAAACTTTTGCCAAATCGTTAGCAACAATGAAATGTGCGATATGATTAAGGCGTATCCCACCGACGACGCTCAGGGGCAGGCTCCGGCCCCTGTGGGAAATGGACTAGGGTTGTTGCAGCCACGCCGTCAATGTTGGAACTATGACTGGAAGGGCCAGAGAGTTAGCGGATGTACTAAAAAGAAGACGAATAAATGTAGGTAGCGTGTTTGCAGGAAACTAAGGAAGGGAGGGAATAAAGGCGAGGGAAATTGGTAAAGGATACATGTTTTTGTATTGTGGAAGTGACGGTAAAAGAAATGGCGTGGGAATTGTATTAGATAATATATTGGAAGAAAGCGTGATGGAGGGAAAAAAGGATTAATGATAGATTGATAGTTGTGAAAGTTATGATGGACAGTGTGATGCTGTATATAGTTAGTGTGTATGCCCCGCAAGTAGGATGTGATGAAAAGGTAAAAGCGAAGTTTTGGGAGGAGTTTGATACAAGTAGTAAGTATCATGACTATCCCCGTGCATGAGGAATTGATAGTTGGAGGTGATTTTAATGGGCATGTAGGAAGAATGAAAAATTGTTATGAAAGAGTACATTGGGGATAGGGTTTTGGAAGTCCCAATAAGAGGGAGAGACGTTATCGCAATCCGCTACTGCATATGAAGTGGAGGTCATATGAAGAGGAGGGAGGAAATGCATTTAACTAAAAGCGTAATGAACATAAATGAAGATGGATGGAGAGGGATAGGAAGGCCAAAGAAAAGATGGATGGATTGTGTGAGGAGCGATATGAAAGAAAAGGGAGTTAGTGATAGTAGATAAGGACAGGAAGACGATGTGAATTTGTAGCAGCGCCACCATTCACGCGCAGATTTCAGAAAATAATTGTATTGGATAGTCTAGTCTATCAGTCATGACAGTGCTGCCAGCGTCATATTGAAAATGGACAACTTTATCTTTCTCCACCAGATAAATCAAAAGTTGATAGGCAAAACATAAAAAAAAAACAAAAGAAAAGGTGAATCATGAAGATGATGACCATCGTTCAAAGGTGTGGAAGAGGTACCTACTCAGAGGCGCACTGTGGGCTGAAAATCGAGCTTCATTTTTTTTTTGCTTTAATGTCTTTATCGATAGTAGACAGTGAATCTTACCTATCTATCTGAGACACAACCTATCCAAGAATATTGCTTTGGCATCTTCAACTACGCGTTTTAAGTCAACTAAGGAACTTCGGTGATTGAATGGATGATAAAAAAAAATGTAACCTATCGCTCTATCCAAATTCTTCAAATTCAGTAGAATTTGACATAAAAAAGACAGTAACTACACAAATAAAAGATGCAATATGTTTCGGCTCAAAATTTATATCCGAATTTTCCGACACAGAGTTATACCTCTTCACGGGGTATTCCAATCTGGTGGAAACGAAGTTAGGGGAAGGTGATATTAGTGGAGCTGCCAGGATTCTCTTCAGCAGTAATGTGGTGGCCCCGTGTTCTCCAAACACCCTGCCCCAGCGGATGATCTTTCGTTTCCTGACCCTCCTGATCCGGACATGCACTCCCTCACTATTTCAGAGTTAATCACAACCGTTTGCTCATTCCGGAGTGGTTCCACTGGCCACCTCGACGGCGTCCACAGCATCTAAAGGACCTACTCTGTTCTTACGCCGGGGAAACTGGTGAGTTGTTCTTAAAAGAGCTCACGGCTCTGATTAACCTACGTTTAAAGATTTTTCTTAAAAAAAATGCTCTCCGGCAATGTGAACGATGCATGCCGTCATCGACATTCTGTATGGTGACAATCTATGTGTACTGCGCAAAAAGGGTGGCGGTATTCGTCCCATTGCCGTGGGTACCACTTATTGTCGTATGGCAGCCAAGATTTGCTGTAAATTTTATGGTGTGGCTGTTTCGTTAGGTTACGGCTGAGCTGTGAGGCTGCCGTACACGCTTTGTCGACCTACCTAAATTCGAGGTTAAAGTGAGTCATCCTGAAGGTTGACATAAAGAACGCCTTCAATTCAATAAACAGGGCTACCCTGTTGGCAGAAACAAAAAAAAAATACCCCAAATTTATACTTTCATATGGCAATGCTGCAGACACCCATCTAAATTACTGTATCGGGACAATTTACTGGAATCTGCTGTTGGCTGTCAACAAGGTGACACCCTCGGGCTAGTGATTTCTAGTTTAGCTATTCACCCAATTGTTCGTAAGCTAAATTCTTTAATGTTTGGTATCTTAACGATGGAACCTTGGGAGGCAAATGTACCTAGATTCAGTTTTAGATGACATAGTTTTCTTAAAAAATTAACTCTATTCCATTGGTCTTGACTCAACCCTTCAAATGTGAACTATTCTTAGGGGACCGTACTGACAGACAACTGACATTTTCAAAATTTAACACAATAGCAGCTGGATCCAAATGATTGAAAAAAGCTCTCTGCGTCTCCTAGGATCTCCAATCTTTGATAGGTACTTCGTTTCCCGATTTGAGGACTTTTTTGATGGTATAGGTACTTTACTTTTTTGTTAGTTTAGTATGTATATTTGTTAATTTATTATAAAAGATAAAATGAAATAAAAAACGTAATTCACACCTATCTGTCTACACCTATAATCTAGGGCGAGGTACTAAAATTTTCGAGCGCACTTCACTCGATGTAACATCCATATTATGTAAAGAAACGTCAGTACCTATGCATCATCTTCCATTGTTTCCATCCGGTATGATTATGATCAAAAGGAAGCCTATTAAAATTACAATAAAAAAAACAATAGAAAGAAAATATAACGTATTGAGACAATTTTTGGCCCCGCTACGACCTATCTAGCATCCTTAGCTCAGAATTGCGATTCTGTAAACATATCGAAGTGAGCACTTAGGCGAAGTTAACGACAAGTGAGCTGTCAAACCATTTAAACAAGATAAGAATGACAGCTCACCTGTCGTACACTCCACCAAGTGATCACGGTGAGATGTCGACAGAATCGACCGGCTGTAGTTTACGCATAAATCGACAGTAAAACATGTGCACTATGTGTGATAACAAGAAAATCTAGCGTTTCTGAGTATTTTTTTTTTTTTTTTAGGGATGGGAAATCAAATGACTCCTCCCACTCTGGGTGTAGCGGGAGTCTTGGAACTAAAAATTTTCGAGCTCGCTTCGCTCGCCCTCGCACCCTTAGCTTTCTGGATTTCGCTTAAATCGATAAATGAACATGTGTATGGATATTAGATATAGGATATGTTTAAGATAATTATGATAACGCGAAAATGAGCGTTTCTGAGTAAAGAAACGAATTTTTTCGTAGTATCCTAATCCTAGCAGACCTAGCATCCTTGGCTTGGCATCGACGCACAAACGATTTCCATGGGTCCAGGGCTTGATTCTGGACACCCCAGTGTTGGAATTTTTCTACGGTTCTTTTCCCGTTTTTTTCAAGAGTAGGTACTACAAATAGGTATCAGCTCAGCTGAGCTGATATCTATTTGTGGTTTTATTCAGATTGCTCTTTTTAGTGAAAGTAGTTAATTAATTATTTTTTTATTAAAAATCTCATAGGGTTAGGTCAGAATAACGATTATGAGCAGTCTAAAGTAAAAAAACCAACCAAATACCACCAACCACCAATATTGTAATACCTGTGTTCACAAATAAAGATTGATTGATTGATTGATTGAAAAACCCTTGAAATAAATGAAAAAATGAGAAAAAAGCCGACGAAAAATTCTAAGTCAAGGGTGTCCAGAATCATGTCCTGGACCCATGGAAATCGTTTGTGCGTCGATGTCAGATACACGCGGTATAGGTAGTTGTAGTACAGTCGCCAGCACATCAAGCTATCCGAAACTGTCAAAATTTTCCAATCAAATTTGAACCCAATCTCTTTGGCGATAAAGTTGAAAATCTAACAAAGAAATTTGACAGACTGTTGTAGCTTGATGTGCTGGCGACTGTACCTATAAGACGGTTTTACTTACAAAATTTCATAGTTCTAGGGCAAAACAATTTTGATTCCCTTGAGAGTGTCGAAATATATCTACGTTTTTGTGGCATAAACGGCCGTAACTTTTTTAACCGACTTCCCAAAAAGGAGGAGGTTCTCAATTCGGTTGTTTTTTTATGTTTGTTACCTCATAACTCCGTAATTTATCAACCGATTTGATAAATGATAGGATATGAAGAATATATACTTGTCGATTGGTCCCATTTAATATTTATCAAAATCGGTTTGGAAGTTTGGATGGTAAGTCGAAATAGCTTGAAATCGTTTACTTGGTCGATGGTTTTTTGTCATCCAAGTAAACGAAATTGCGTATTTTGCTTTCCTGCGATTTTGCAGTGATGTTGTTAGGTGTGAGGTACAGTCGCCAGCACATCAGGCTACCCGAAACTGTCTTTTCCCAATCAATCTTGAACCTTAAAACTTTCGAGATAAAGTTGAAAATCTATTGAAGAAAGACAGCTTGACGTGCTGGCTAATTTCAAGTCGAGACCTCCACGAGTTCCGAGAAAGGGTCTTGACAGACAGACTGCTGTCCAACAACTCGACGATCCAATAAGGGTTCCGTTTTTTCGATTTTATGAACTGAACATAAAAAAAATTTGAACCATAGTAATCCAAATATCTTAAAAACTGCTGTTTCAACTGATATATCTATAGATATAATAAATATATTTCTGTGGATATATCCTTACATGTGGCTATTTTGCAAATTATTTTGATATTCGATGACAACAGCGGTTTTTTGCATATAAAAAACCGGCCAAGTTCGAGTTGGACTTGCGTGCAAAGGGTTCCGAAACAACATAATTATCATCATTTATTAAAACATTTAACTGAAAATGATTAAACATATAACGTTGAACTAAAAGTCTTTCCTACATCTAGAACAATGGATGTAATTTTGCAGAAAGGTATTGTATTTTTGTGTATTTTAGAGGAACACTAGAACATTTCAAAATTAAGAAATATTCAATGATATCGAGAAAAAATATTCAGCGATCATTAATTACGCATTCGAAGAAATCGTTTTCAAACTAAATTACATGATCGCTAATCATAAGAATTATCTTATTACCCAATTTATATAATTTCCTTATTTTTATGACTTCGTAACCGTAATTAGTTCCTAACTTATTACTAGTGCTATGACTAAGTCACCGTACAATTTTTTTTTTTTTACCTATATGTAATGACTAGCTGACCCGTGCCCACTTCGTTGGGCGGTAAACATTTTAACTTGTGATGAAATTATGAGTGTGGTTCGGTTAGTACTGACTGCTATGATTTATTTCCTGACGGTCAAAAGGAGGGTTTTGTTTTTATTGCATAATAATATGTATGTAGCTAGGCTAGCGAGCCGCTGCGAGCGCTCAGCGTTAGACTCCCTGTCCCTTGTTGCAGAGACATGCTGCTTTAAATCACTGAGACGCTGTGCACGTTCAGCGCTAGATTCCCGAGCACGGACCTGCGGTGTTCTCCAGCTTTGGTTAGCAAGCCGCTGTGAACGCTCGGAGCTAGATTTCCCAGCGCGTGCTTGCGAAATATTTTCTCTATTCCTCGAGAGGCTCTTCCGTACGGCGTACTCGAGCTGCTCTTGTCTCATGTCTGGGATGTCTGACGGAAAAAAGTTGTGATATCCTTTTAGGCATGATAAACAATCGCTGAAACTGTCCGGTATCCCAAAAACAGAAATATCACAGCTTCGAACTCGAAGAATGAGAACGAAGTAATATTGTAATTTTGTTTTGAGAAACCGAGCAACCAAAACAATTTTAAAGACCAACAACATTCAACCAACTACGTACAACTCACCTACCAAACGACAAAAGTTAAATAATAACTGGAGAGGGTCATTAATCCGCGGAAAATCTTAAATGGATAAAACGTCCGTACAAAGCATGTTCTAACGTGGTTCGTGAATGGACGGCGCGGGCGGCGTTTTGCGATTTAGTAATTTTATATTATCTTCGAAACTATTCAACCAATTGACATACTGTTTTGGGCAAATTGTATCTCTATGATGTTCTTGTGATCATAAAAACATTTTTTTCGATAAGGTTTAATATTTTGTTGTTTAAAAAATCGTCCAAAGATAAGTACGTCGAAAAATACTTTTTTTAACACATAAAAGCTACTATATCTGCTAAAATATAAAAGATAGAAATATGGTGCCGCGGACTTTTTTGTAGAACTATTTTAGGCGGACCAGGTTGCCATACATTGTTTTCAATTATATACAACTGTTAAGGCAGCGCACGCAAATAACTCTGTTGTAAGAGCTATTTTTTTCCGCCTGGATAGACAAAAATTGAGATAGTTCGAGTAATATGCATGATATCTTTATAATTTATAGCCTATAGCACTCACGAATAATGTAGCTTTCTACCAGTGAAACAATTTTTCAAATCGGACCAGTAGTTCCTGAGATTACCCCCTACATACAAACTTACAAACTTACAAACTTACAAACAATTTTACCTCTTTATAATATTAGTATAGATATCTTTGAAACGCAACATTTTTTTACTTAGATTATTTCTATACTTTGAGAAAGTGTAATTTACATTTACACAATCACCATTAATTAAATATTAAACGATTTAAATGGATAAGGATCAATATGATGATACAGAAATCACCACTATTCCATTACACCCGAGCTCTGATTGAATAATTTAATAAAAAAAATTACTATGTCAAATAACCCGACCGCTAAAAATGACTAAAAAGTTCCAAACAAATCGCTTTGCAAGCGGTCTGATGCAGTTGGTGGCATAAGACCCAATATTTTTTTATTTCCTACATTTATGTGAGTTACATTTTTGAAATTGTCTCCGCAAGCTTTATTTTGAAACTCCACTTGACAGGTTTTGAGGGATTTTATTTTAAGATAATATGGCGCTAAAAATCGGCTACTTTTTTTTCCCAATGACACTTTCATACTCAATAGTAATCTTATGCTGCAGAGCTTGCCAAACATTAATTTGTATTTGGCGCCAAAACTCCGCCATTTTGTTTTATTTTTATTTTGATATACATACCCAGTGTCACTCTCACAGCAAATACGAATCTAACGAGTACTAACGACAACTCTCAAGCTGAAATCCATCGAGCCGTTCAAGGCGCAGAGCGTGCCAAAAACTTACACATACATAACTCTCGAAAAACATAACCCTCCTTCTGCACAGTTGGGTAAAAAGCGGTCATTTTCCATATTTAGTAACCAACATTTTCATCTCCTCCAACAAAATTGGGAATCGATTGTTGATTGGCAGCACCATTTGAAATGCTGTGACGTAACAGTTGAAGTAAGAAAGCCCCTTGCATAAACAAAACTTTATTTCACAGACTACATAGAGATACTCTTGCATTCCCAATTTGATCGACACGGCTTTTCTTTACATGTATACGGGAAATATCTTATTTAATAAGTTAGATGTCAACACGCAAATGGTTTGATTCCTTTGATATTACTGCCCCGCTTTGGATCGCTGGCACATGTAAACGATCGATCGTCGACGTTCGCTATGCCGTTCAGACAGGACCAACTAGGACCAACGATACCCATTCCTTGGTATTTGTAGAGCCATTGTGTACGCAGCATTAAATGCAGGAAGAAAGAAATGTATCGGTCTACAAAACATAACAGAAAATAATTAAATTTGAAAATTTCGGATAGCCTGTTGTGCTGGTGTACATAAGAAGAAATGTAAATGGTCTGGCCGGTTCGTGGTTTGGAGTGGGTTAAGGTCAAGAATGTTTGGAAATATAAGAAAGGCCTTTGCCTAGCAGTGGCCAGTGGGACACTAAAACAAAAGGCACTGAAAAACTAAAAATAAAAATCCACATGCACAAGTCTATTCTCGGCATAATTACTCTTTGTCTTTGATCAAAACGTTGACAATTGACAATTGACAATGCCTAGTTTGACACTTTGACAGGCAAGTGACATTGGAGAAGAACGGAACGCGAAAAAGCAAAAACTGCCCAAGATCCTCTAAAACTTGATATAAATCAATTTAATTTATCAAACAACAGTATAGTTTAGTTAAATTAATCAATTGTTTAAATAATGCAATAATCCACAAAACCATTATATCATTAAAAGTAGCAAAATATTGCGATAAAAAATAAAAAAAATGGGTGACAATTTTCAAAACAAAACCATGGCTCCTGTTATGATGGATTATGATTTCAAAGTGAAAACTCAAAATGAACGCTCTAAGGTAGAAGATCTATTTGATTTCGAGGGTTGTAAAGTAGGCCGTGGTACATACGGTCACGTATACAAGGCTAGAAGGAAAGACGGATCAGATACTAAGGATTATGCCTTGAAGCAAATCGAGGGTACTGGGTTGTCTATGTCTGCGTGCCGGGAAATAGCGGTAAGTCTGGGGCTCTGATAGCGCCTATTTAATATTTAAGCTTTTTAGCTAATCATTGGGGTTATTTCTAAAATAGTCATCTGTTTAGTTGGGTTTCATTTGAAACAACACTTTCTTCAGCTTAGTATCATTGCAGTTTGTTAGTTTACATATAATTTTATTATAAACACTGATAGGAACATGAGTATGTAGGTCAACAACAAATTTTTCTAAACTGGACCTATTTGGTGCAGTGGTGGGGCATACAATGTTATTGTATTTAAAATGAAGTTTCCTTTTTATTGTACCTACATAGTGTGTATCCATGTGTGCCAAATAAATTAGTTTTCTTTCATTCTTCTTTCTTAAAAATTCCAAAACCAAAGTTTTATCAAATGATCTTCTTCTTTTCAGTTACTACGAGAATTAAAACATCCAAATGTGATCAACCTCATTCGCGTTTTTCTCTCACACACTGACCGTAAAGTTTGGCTGCTATTTGACTATGCGGAACATGATCTATGGCACATTATAAAGTTCCATAGAGCAGCTAAAGCTAACAAAAAGTCTGTAATGGTGCCTAAAGGCATGGTGAAGAGTCTCCTCTATCAGATTCTGGATGGGATACATTATTTACATTCTAATTGGGTTTTGCATAGAGATTTGGTAAGTGTGTTTATTTTTAAATATTACTTTTTAACCTTCAAGTCTGGTGAATTACCCACAGAAAAATTGTGGCGTTGTGTGTCTCGTGCTCTGGAAAAATATGGTAGAATAATTGTTACAGCCACCAGAGCAGGAACTGGAACTCTATCAGCACCCTTCCAACACAGATGACATACGCGATCTGATCCATGCACCTTAAACAAAACAACACTATATTATTATTAAAAGCACTTTGAAGACTACTGACTGCTTTCTTTACTCATTCCAATTTAAATGAATGTCCTGTTATTCATTCATTGAAGTCGCCTGTTGTGGTGCTATCCACTCGCTAGTAACATTTTCTCAAACCTGTTTGGAAATGTGAGCATTATTTTGACAACCTTCTTCTAGATAAATCGAGATTGCTGTACTGACCAAATGAGCTATAATAACCAAAAGCAGCAGCGGGCAAAAAATTTATCAAAATCAATGAATGTTGTGTTTAGCGGCCAAATAAATTACATAGTAAACTCATATCTGTCGTGTAATTTTAAAATGGAACAATCTTTTAATCTGAAACATGGCAAACGAGGAGGTAACTTATCAAAGGTTTGATTTCAATTTCAAACTGGCTTGCAAATAGATAGCTGATTATTGAAAAAAATTACAGTCAATTGATTGAAAAATAATTGTTGTTCCTTGTTTGTCATTGATTTTGTAAAGTATATGTATGTCAAACAAAAGAATCTGCCTAGGTACTACATAGTTTTTATTTCCGTGCATTATTTGAAAGCCTTGGCCACAACTATTATAGGTATTGATGGACTCAACAATACTAATTCCCGCGTAAAAGAGTTCTTTTTTTTTCCAATAAACAGCTTTCTATTTGCAAGCCAGTTCGAAATTTAAATAAACCCTTTGATAAGTTACCTACCGCCTTGGTTGGAATCATGGTTACATTTTTAAATATTACGATAGATATGAGTTTAGTATGTAATTTATTTGGCAGCAAAACACGATAGATATGGATTTTCATACAACTTTTGCGGGCCGCTGCTCGGTCAGTAGGTACGGCAATTTTGATTTATCTCGAAGAAGGTGGTCAAAATAATGCTCACATTTCCAAGCATGTTTGCGAAAAAAATGAACACGGTTGCGCTTTTGATCGAGTGTGAGCAATCGCGGCACCCATCGCGCGGATAGCTTTTTCAAATATTCATGCAAAATTGATGAACCCGCTCAGTTAGGATTAGGAGTTAGGTTAGGATCCATGCTGACGAGTGTGAGCGGTCTAGAATTTACTATGAGTTCAACCTGAAATATAAGCGTTTGAAACACTTCTTCAGGTTCTTTCGTTGAGGATATCTGCCAGCACCGTCTTGACTGATCGCACGAGTCTCTCCCATGCACCTCCCATGTTTGGGCTTCTGGGGGGATAAACTTCCACTTATGCGTTTTTCGATTGCATCCTCTTCCAATTCGTTATTTGACAGAACAAATAAGGAGTTGGAAGAGTTTGTTTGGTTGGTTGGTTGAACGCGCTAATCTCAGGAACAACTGGTTCCACATGAAAAAATCTTTTAGTGTTAGTTAGTCCAATTATATTTTTTTCCTATTCCTCCGCTGTAGGTACCTACTCTTCTGATTAATTTCGATGCGGGATCCAAGACAGTTGAATCGTGTCTCCGGGACTCGTCGGGCTTCATTAGGTCGGCGTTTTTCTGGTGGCCGCTGTTGATTCTGGATTTTAGGAGTTGCAGTGGGTGGGAATGTGTGGCGGGCTTGTCCCAAAAAAAAAGTACAGTTATATTATCGGGGAAGACTATAGGCTATATTTTATAACATTACGCTACAACCAAAAGGAGCGGAGTATTAATGAACAATGTGACGCAGACGAAGTTATATCATCACGCTACAAATAGGAGCGGAGCGGAGCGGATATATTATATAGCCTATAACCTTCCTTAATAAATGGGCTATCTAAAACTGAAAGAATTTTTCGAATCGGACCAGTAGTTCCTGAGATTAGCGCGTTCAACCAAACAAACAAACAAACAAACTTTTCTGCTTTATAATATTAGTATAGATAAGTATAGATAAATCCTTTTGTACTCAACCTGTCTAATAGCCCAGATCTTTTAACTTAACAAACAGACAAGTCGCTGGCTTGTTAAGCAATATGAGATTGTGACTGCTGTGATTTTGAGGGATTGCCTGTTATTTTGTGATTCAAAATGTGCTGATTCATAGTTGTATTTTAATATTCTTCTTAATGATTTCCAGAAACCAGCCAACATTCTGGTGATGGGTGAAGGCCCAGAGAGAGGCAGGGTCAAGATTGCTGACATGGGTTTTGCAAGACTGTTCAACGCACCATTGAAGCCTCTGGCTGACTTGGATCCAGTGGTGGTCACATTCTGGTATCGGGCTCCAGAATTACTGCTTGGAGCTAGACATTATACTAAGGCTATTGGTAATTTATGATTTGATTCTATAGGTGCATCCACACCGCAGATACTTTTTGTGGGGCAACAAAATGCAACACAATAACATTAGGTAACATTCAACAACTGCATGGATAAACTATTACAGCAGCAGGGGTCCATCTTCAAGGTTAAGCTTCGCTTGCCGAGGTCGGTCTCTGGATGGGTGACCATTTTAATATAGCGAGATTCCTCTGTGCCTCGGAATATATCAGCCGTCAACATACCGAGATTCCTCTGTGCCTCGGAAAGCACGATAAGCCGTTGTTGTCGGCTGTCATTTGGAGGTCTTTGGCACTCGCTATGGATTGTAAAAAGCTGAAAATTTTACACCTGCAGTCTTGCCAAAAAGTACCATGTTACCTTACCCAGTCAACGGGTTTGTGGAGGTCTGGTAGGCAGCCACTCCAAGTAAAATACTGGATACAGCTGAATCCGGTTTGACTAAAAGCCGACCTCAATATAGGTGGGAAAAGGCTGGGCAGATGATGCTCGACCATGAAGCGAATTCATAAAATCTTTTAATGTTGGATAGCCTATTTATCGAGGAAGGCTTTATATATACCATCATGTGACGCAGACGAAGTTGCGCGGTTCAGCTGGCAATTATAATAAAGCTGAAGAGTTTGTTTGTTTGAGTTAAATCGTAACAAACAAACAAAACGTCAAATCATTCCTCTTTATTATATTAGTTTAGCTACTCATGGAAGGCAGATTTTCTATTCTTTTATGTAAATTGTATATTCATTGGAAATTTCTGGACAAAGAGCAGACATGTCTGAACACTATTGAGACATGGAATATAAGTTTACTTGGTGTAATGTTATACTTACTCAAATGTCACTTTCAGAAAAATAGGGCCAATGCCATGCTGTATTGTATTATTCATTAGAATAACCAGTTCCATCGATCATGTACATGTAACTCAGTCTAATATTCTCATTGTGAATTTTCCAGATATCTGGGCGATAGGCTGCATTTTTGCGGAGTTGTTGACTTCAGAGCCTATATTCCATTGTCGGCAAGAGGACATCAAGACCAGCAACCCGTATCATCATGACCAACTAGACAGGATATTCAATGTCATGGGCTTTCCTCAAGAGAAAGACTGGGAAGACATCAGGAAAATGCCCGAACATGCCACTTTAGTAAAAGATTTTAAGAGATCTAAGTAAGTGTTTTTTGTTTATAATGTCTTGTATCATAGCCTGGTTTAATATATTTATCACTGTAGATTTGGGATTGATATAACTGTAAACCTGATTGGCAACAATGTTAACCACCCAGGCAGTACATAACATTCAGTTAAGTAACAATTATGTCAGATTGTATCAACTTAGTATGGGCCAAGCATGCAGCAGATACTGAGAGAGTATCTCTATCTCTCTCTCTCAGTATCTATAGCATGCTTTACTTAACTCAGTACACACTATTCCAATTATGGTCGTCATGAGCAAAATTGGTCATGAGGATTATCTAGGCGCATGGCAGTGCGCCAGACCAAGGCCTAACGCGTGCAGTGTGTATATTTACATGATACATTTCGAGCAGTTTATACCCCCCTCATAACTTTGCTTGTAATAATCGCAACTTTATGAAACGTGGACCATTAATTACTACCAAGTTGAAGAATACTGGAATATTTCAAAAAAATTGGTTAGACCGTTGAGAAGTTACAGGGGACCAAAAGTGAAGACTTTGCTGAGTCACTGAATGACTCATCAAAATTATGGGGCACTTCCAATCATGCTAGAAAGTTCAAATTTGGTGTGAAGATAGGGCTACAAATAAAAAAAAGGGAAAAGGGCATTTTTTAAGTTACAAGGTTGAAAAAAATAAGATACACACCGATACTTAAAATGCGTTGTAAATAATATGGTGTAAGCTGTGTATACCTATAATAGGCATTCATGCCAGAACGAATATTATGATTTTTGTTCCTCGTGTGTAGTTGTGCATGTACTCTGTTGGTGTACCAAATAATAATAATAAATGAATAAAAAATCTCGGATATTATCATTCCTATCATTTACTTGGAAAAAAGACATGATTTCCCCAAAAAACTAAAATGTGAAAAAAGGAAAAAATAAAACCCGAAAATTCGGCCGATAGAAGTAGTGAGATCAATAATAGGCCAAGTATTTCGGAACTTCAAAATAGTCCTTGATTCTAACATGTGTCTTTTGAGAATACCAGTGAACAGACAGATTGGATCTGACATCATTTTTATATGGTCAGGAAAGATCAATCTCTCGGTTCAAATTTTTTGGGGGATAACATGACTTTTATTCCAAGTAAATAAAAAAAATTTTTGAAAGAGTTGTTTGTTTGTTTGAAATGAAAAGGTTCCGAAACTCCTGGACCTCGATGAGGTCCCGATCTAAAAAGTGGTTTTGTTATAGATATTTTTAGGTTCCATAATTTTATGGTAAGTTAAAGGCGTCATAATTAATTTATGCATTTAAAAACACCATGTACCACTTTGTGCATAAAGTCTAAATTATAAATGTTTTGAAAGGATATTCGCGTGGAGGTATCGAGTTGAAATTAAAAACATATAATCAGATCTACAGCCCCTTGCAGCTGGGAAATAATGTAACTTCTAAATTAACGTCAAAAAAGATACGGCTGTTTAGGCCGCAAACGTATGTTTCAACATTCTAAAGGAAAACAAAATGAATAGGGTGTTTTCCGTTGACTTGAACTAGAACTATGAAAAGCTAGTAATACACCGTCTTATACTACAAGTAAAGGGATATTGGGAAATCTGAAAACTTGGCGTGGTTATTGGAAACACGAACTTTCCATTTAAAACTTATTGAGTAACAATTTAACAATAAAGGAATCACTTTTGACGAAAGCAAGTGAGAGACGCGGGAGAATGGAAAACTTGACATGCGTTCGTCGAAGCGTGCGTTCGCGGCGCGGGGACCACCGCAAGCGGCGCGATGTTGCGCGCATGCGCAGCAGTCTTCCGATGGCGAGCTATTTAACCCTACAATGCGCGTTATTTGTATAGAAATCATAAAAAAAAACTGTACGCACAAATTAAGTTAAAAATATAAGTACCTACAAATTTGTACGGAACTCTCGGTGGGCGAGTCCGGTGTCCGGTGTTTTTGTAAACCTATTTATTATTTATCGTTTCAGTTACCAAAACTGTTCCCTTAGTAAATACATGGACAGGCACAAGATAAAACCTGACAGCAAAGCCTTCAGTTTACTTCAGAGGCTGTTACTAATGGATCCCAACAGGAGAATCACTTCAGAACAGGCTATGCAAGACCCATACTTTGCAGAAGACCCACTGCCGACCCAGGTAGGATCTATAACCAATGTTCCTGAACAAATTGAAATGTCTAGAAGAGCAAAATTGTATTTTTAACCAACTCAAAAAAAAAGGAGAAGATTTTTTTACTAGTGACATTGTCTGATTTCAATAATAAACATACACTTTTGCTCAGGGTCAACAGGGTTATTGTGGAGTATCGCCCTAAACATCGTTGTTCGGAAAGTGTGTGAGAGCGTGATGTATCCTTTTGGAGACTCGCTTCAAAGTGGGTAACTGTGTATGTGTAATGAAACCTTCATAAGTAATACACGAAAATCATTACCAAGGTGTCTCCATTACGAGCGAGTATCTCGAATTGATATCATCGTCCTGCCGCATCATTCTACAAAAACTATAAACCCGGCGATATTATCGCGGCGATTCGACGAGCCATTTTGGAGCAATACGTCAAATCGCAGTGATTCACTCCCAACTACTAGAAACAACAAGACTATGAGTGCTGGCATTCATACTAGAAATAAAAAAAGAAAGAAAGAAAGAACTAGTTGGGGTAAGCAGACTATCCAGCTACGTTCATAATCGCGACTCCACTCCACGGGCCACTCGGACCATGTCCAATTCACACATTTATTCATCAACTTGTTAATAAGTTAAATTATTTGCAGGATGTATTTGCTGGGTGTCCCATTCCTTATCCGAAGAGAGAATTCTTGACCGATGACGATCAGGATGACAAAAGTGACTCCAAAGCGCGGCAAAATCAACAACAACAACAGCAACAACAACAAAATAATGTAAGTAGATAATGGTACTTTCTTTTTTAAATTGTGGCATCGATACATCAGTAAAGCGAAACAAAATTGGAACTACGAAAACTATCCTTACTGCTATGAAATAAGGGATTTTGACCGTTTGTTTTAATTTTTTTTAAATGTGCAGTTTTGTATCAGTAAATTGTTTCAACTGTGCAGTTACAACAGTGCAGTGCACTCAGTGAATGGAATTTCCTCTTGGCTTATAAAATAATCTAACCTAGTAGGTATGTAAAAGGTGTAAAGTTGTTTGTTCGTACGTCGTAATCTCCGGAAGAGCTGATTATGACAATTCTTTCGTTGATCGAAGCTACCACCACTACTACTACCAAAGCTTTCAGTGCCACAGGCTTCATGAAAAAATTATAGGCCACGGAAAAAACCTAAAATTAGATAAATTTAAACAGATTATGATAACAATACAATGGACTTAGTAAAGTTGACCCGTAGGAAAAATTCTCGTAATTATTTTTTATTCTCTATTGTCTCCACAAGAGACACTTGAACAGTTATAGGGTACTGTTATTCTCCTGTGATGTGATGTGTGGCATTTTGTGGTTGGATTAACCAACATCACCATATAAATGTCCTTCAGAATTTATTAATGTTGATTCTATGGTTAGCGAGAAGCATTAATCCTCTAATCCTTTAAAATCCTCCATCTTTTAAATTAAAATTTCATATTTTAAATGAATTTCAGACCCAACAGAATCAAGTACAAGCCAATAATCACGATCACGCTGCGAATAACGCGAAGAGGATGAGAATGTCAGGTACATTATACCGTATGTTATTGGTTTTTATTTTATTTTTATCACTACACAAAGTCATGTAGGTCATTTCACCAGTACACTATTAGCAGACACTAGTTGTAATCTTCACCTTGTACACACTAATGGTCCTGTATCAATCGCTCAATCTGTCTAGCTTTTTCTCAACTATGTTGAGGGTTAGCTTCCAGCCAGTACATAATATGCCAGAAAAAAAAAATGAAAAAGTGTTTATTCACGGTAATACATTGTACAACAAAATTATTACCTCTGCCAAACTGCAAAGCAGTTTGTTGGCAGATGTAGCTCCTTTTATCAAGCACAAGCATTGATAGTTTTTATATATCAATGAGCACAAGCAAAGAAAAATAAGTTTAGTTATGCCCAACAATGAGGCTTTGACAAAACACATTGAAGAGGTATTTATTTCTTTTTAAATGACAAGGGAAGGGAGGGGACGGTTGTAAGAATATTACTTGCAGCGAATGCCTAATAACAGTCATGTATGTTTCCTTAAATACGCTTACAACCCTAATCTCTTTAAAGTTAGAGTGAACAGGCTTCTTCAGGGTAAGCTCGCTCCATCGCTGTCATCTCTGACCATGACTAGATCAAGACCAAACCCATTTCAAATAAAAAAAATATAAAATCTTCTTCTCAAAATTAATATATTATGTGATTTCATTTAACACATGACTATCCATAGTTCAGATTAGATTTCAAATGATGTTGCGTTATTAATTGCTGATGGTAATCTACAGGATCAAATTGAATTAGTTGGCGAAAGTCGAACGACAACTTAGGACATTTTTTTTCCATACATCTATCAAAGTAAGCAGGACATAATACTTCCGTTAATTTTCACGTCGAATATCACTCAAAAGATCAGATTAAGCAGTAGAATATTCAAGTTTCCAGTTGGGTCTTTACCTGAAGTTGCCGGTTATTTCGGTTCACTAGGACCAATCACTTCGGTTGGACTTTTGAGTTTTTGATTGAAATAAACTTTATATTTAAAGCATGTTTCTTGTTTTTTCTGTACCATATTTTTATACCTTTTTGTATGTAATCTAGATCCCATCAAAATATCTATGTTTTTAATATCCGTGATTGTCGACTTCTGCGAAAAAAAAATTGAGATCTAAATGGGCGCCATGTTTTGTAGATAAACCTGAAATATGTTAAATTAAGATTAAGATTCGACTTGGCAATTTTTTTTGTTGGCTTTGTCATCTTTGTTATTTACGCAAATTACAGTTTTTATATTGAAAGGTCGACTTACTCTTCTAAAAAATCTATTTGCTGGTATAAACTAGCCAAGTCAAATCTTCAGAGTTACGAATTCATGTATATAAATAGGTATAGCAATTTTACAGAAAGAAAAACTTCACAGAAATAAAAAAATAAGTATTGTAAAAAAACTGGCCAAGTACGACTCGAATTCGCGTGCAGAGGGTTCCGAACCAATTTCATTTTTTGTAACGTGTTATTTTAATACTATAGACTACTTATGGGTTTTCCTGTAATCTGTCTGCATATTTAAAAAAAAATGGGCTCTGTACATAGTATTTTTGGTCTAATTTCTTCAAAACTATTTATTTTAAAATGATAAAAAAATAAATATAGTTAAGCCCTCAGAGTAAACCCTTACATTTTATATGTCGGGCGATATAGTTTTAAAAACTTGTTTTTGAATATTCTAGTTATGCCCCCAAAAGTGACCCCTATACTCAAAATTTATTTATTTACGTAACGCGTTCCTGTTTGGGTCACATAAGTCCGAAGAAAACTGGCTGTGAGAGACGAATAGACAGACATTCGAGTGATCCCATAAGGGTTCCGTTTCTTACGGATGTTCGGAACCCTGAAAAGGGTTAACATGGCTATATTATATTAAGTATACAAGTATAAAGTTTATTTGCATTTATAATGCCACTTAAAACCGAAGTTATCATAGTTCAGACAGGCCCGTTTAATAAAATGGCAATTTCATAGGTAAAAACCTAATACGATCCCCTGTACTTAAATTACTGACAGTTTTGTATTTGTATTGCAGGACCGAATCAGGGCAACAATGCAGGCGGCGGCGGCCAACAGGAATTCCACCAACAACAACAAATGATGTTTGGCGGCCAACAACAGGGCGGCAGCTCTCAACAACAGGGCAACTTCCAACAACGGTTTTAACATAGCTGTCTTAAGTTAGTTTTAAGCTCAATGTAATTGTACTAATCCTCAGTTTCTCGGACGAGAATTATCAAAAAATTTGTGTGACAAGCAAATGTATTCTCAACAGCCAGTGATAGTATTTCACACCCTGTTGACTATCTTATTAATCTTGCAATAATTTTCAATCGAGAAACTGGGAGCTAAATAATAAATTTCGCCTCTGCATAATTATGTTTCGACGGAAATAGGCCCTAAATTACCCGACAATGACATAAAAGAAGGGATATTTGTAAAAATAATTATGTTAGTTAATTGAATGTCTCTATCATAAGAAAATATTTACTAAAGACTGACATTTAATAAGTCATCCTCAATGCACTATTATTTTGATTAAGAGAAAATTCCACTAAAATCCATGAATGAGTTATATAACTTTCATAATTATATCTTTCTAGGATTTATTTCTTTATGACTCATGTATTTCATATAAATCGTACACTTAAGACTACCTACAGTACTGTATTTCCTTTCTCATTAAAATCCATCCAAAGGTGGTCATGAAAATATCGCTCATAACGATAAAGCCGCCCATTGTGTCACCCTATGTAATGTTTTCTTCATCTATTTTTTTCTGTAACTTATGTGGTGTAATAATAGAGTATTCTATTCTATTCTAGTATTGATAATAAAATCTCGACTTGAAGTAAACGTATGTTGGTATTCATTAAATAATGTAAAAGGTAGGGCCTCATGGGATTCTATTTGGTCTGATGATTTTTTATAAATCATTATTTCTAAAATTTGACACTACTTTTCTTTGACTACAATTTAATATAAGTACCCAATAACATGTAAATATTAGGTAATAAGTATAATTTGTATAAAGTAATCGTTTTGATAAATAAACACTGTATCAAGTACAAAAATCTATGTTTTCTAATAAAACCACAAGTCGTTATAAAACACAATATTTATTATCAAACAAGTTCTTAAATATGTACAATTTTACATCTGGGCGGAATGATGTAAGTAGGAAAAATAGCTTAAAAATATTACAAACGAAAAAATATGACATATTTTATAAAACTAACGAACTTAAACATAATTATCAGTCGAAACAAGACCAGGCGGCATGTTATAGGTACCGAACGCTAATACATAATCATTTATCAGAGTCCAGAGGGCCTAGCACGAATATTTTTGACGTATAAAGTAACGTAGAATTTTACCATAGCTACAATTTACTCGTTTCACACATCATATTTATTTGAATTAGATACATACTATATTCACATTTTTAAATGATATAAATTGTGTATGTCCCATAAAATATACGACACATAAGAAATAAACCAAAATTATACGAGGTCATCGTTTTTCACATTTTAAAATTCACTTACCTACGTTCGTTACTATACGTCAAAATATTCGTGCTCGCCCCTCCGAGGCCTCAGTGCGAATTTTTAAACGTGCTCGATATTGTACAGAAAAAAAAGGATTTCGGAATCGTTTTCAAATAACAGCTGTCAAATCATAAAAAAATGATGAAAATGTTATGGCTGAATAACTGGCCTGGCCGGTCACAGGAAAAAAAAACAAAATAGTCAATCCGATCTTCATTTGTTTTTAGATTTTTGTTCATACTTTTATATCATCAGATTCTGATACTTACATATGGATTTTTTTTAGCTAATTAGTGTTTCAATTTTTACTTTCCTTTTATTCGTAATGAAAAGCACGGTGCTTACCTCGGATGAAAGACTTATTTAGTCCCTCAAACTATTGACGCCCTCGCTACGTTCGGGCGCCAAACGTCGTCTCTGGACCAAATACATTACCTACTTTCATCATACCACAACGTCTATGTTTAGGAACGACTCATTGTCAAAATATTATACCTAGTATGTACGTACCGTTAAAGTGTCGCCATAGCCATACAAAAATTTGTATTTTGATGTGTATGTAGCACCGTTAGGTGAAACTTAACAATGGAAAACAAATAATTATGCAGGGCACAGTTCTGCCGTCATAAGGAAAACAGCCGTAGCTACACAGAACAAAATTACCGATTTCCGACCTTAATTCATTTGATCTTAAAGTCGGAAATTGGTTAATTCGTTTTGTTTAGTTACGTCTTTTTTTCTTAAGACGGCAGAGTTCTGTGGCACAGTTTTTACAAAACATGTCACGGTCAGCATCGCCAAAGTAAAATAAAAAGTACGTTGCTCCAATTTAAGTTTATATTCGCAGGATAAATAGGTACCTACCTACTTACATATTTCAGTACACTTATTTAACTACAGGTAGGTATTTATTGCCCCTATGTCTATACAACATTAAAATAAAAGTAAAAATAAGTATAAGTTCAACGTAATTGTACCTAAGTACTCTATTTCAGTATCTAAAATATAAAAATCTCGTGTGTTTGTTAAAGAACTCTTCCGAAACGGCTTGACCGATTTTTATTTATGTTTCTTTTTGTGTAGGTTCCTGTACCGCGTGTATCTGACATCGACGCACAAACGATTTCCATGGGTCCAGGGCATGATTCTGGACACCCCAGTGTTGGAATTTTTCGTCGGTTCTTTTCTCATTTTTTTCAAGAGTACTTAGAGTACCACAAATAGGTCTCAGCAGCTGATATCTATTTGTGGTTTTATTCATATTGCTCATTTTAGTGAAAGTAGTTCATTATTTTTTTTTTATTAAAAATCTCATTGGGTTAGGTCAGAATAACGATTATGAGCAGTCTAAAGTAAAAAAACCCTTAAAAAAAATTAAAAATATGAGAAAAAAGCCGACGAAAAATTCTAAGTCTAGGGTATCCATGTGTAATCATGCCCTGGACCCATGGAAATCGTTTGTGCGTCGATGTCAGATACACGCGGTATCTTTTAGGTCTGAGAATAGGTCGCGGTTGTAGGCTTTTTTTGTATATGGCAAAACAACATTTGCCGAGTCAGCCTAGTATTTATTGATCGTTCTGTTCTTTTTATGAGGGAACAAATTAATTTAGTATCAAGTATTGAAAACACTTTTCAAATGGTTCTTTCTCTCAAGCATCAAAGGGTAAAACCAAACGTTTGGGATCTCCATAGTCGACAAGAAAAGTTTCTAGGCGATAAAATGCTCAAATAGCTTTTGCGAGAATTCGGAAATGGCTTTTTTTCTCCATTCTTGTTAATATGCATTATGCAAGGAATTATCAATTCAAATAATAATAAAAAAACACTGGCTATGATTCCTGCGTTGTTTTCTCCCTGCAAATGATCTCATTTAAATATAATTTATAACTATTTCTCTCAAAATTTAAAAAACCTGCAACATTATTGATTTAAACCTGAGAATTCGACAATCGTTTTTGTGCCGCTATTATCAAGGAAGTATTGGGCCTTGTTGAGTTCTTCTCTTTTTAGCTTCGTGTTGGAGTCGACGGTCCTGATGCGTGTTCGCAGTCTGCCACAACGACCGTCCAGCACCTTTTCATAAACTGAAATTGTAAGAAAATCATGTTAAAATATCAATATTATCATCATCGATTGGAAAAAATCAAAACGGTGTCCTAGGTGTACCTAAGTGTAGGGGTTCGAACATTTTGCTATGGGCTTAGTTGCCAGCCGCCATCATAATCACGAAAGTAATAAATAGGTACGAATATTATAAATATTATTCAGCCATTATAATTATATACCTAGGTATAGGTAGGTACATTATCTAGGTACTTATAAAATAACATTAATTACTTAAACATTTTAATTTCGGAAGTCGGTGTTAAAATACGAACAAACTACCAAAAACACCGACTTCCGAAATTGAATATAGGTAAGTATTTATCTATTATTTGGAATGCGGTTGTATTTTTTTTGTAAAAAGATTTTCGTTTAGGTACCAAGTATGTTTTTTTATTGTCGGGGTATTTAAAAATTTAAATTTTTTGTTTGAAAGGGTTGAATTCTCAAGTGTAAGTTAGGATCTGATGATGGGATTCTGGAGAAATACAGGGAACTCTTCAAAATTTTATAGGCAAACTTGAAGCGATTTGGGTACGGAACGACGGATAAATGACGGAGATAATTATGAGGTAACAAACAAAAGAACTATCCAAGTGCGAGCGTGCAAAGGGTTCCGAACCAACTTAGTTTTTTTTAACATGTTATTTTAACACTACAGACTTCTTATAGTAACAGTTTACTTAGTTATAATTAGATATAGAACTATTATCTGATTTATTTTTTCAAAATTTCAGGCTCAGTAGTTTCGGAGATAAGGGGGAGAATGTTCATTTTTGGTCTAATTTCTTGAAAAAGTTCAAAATAGTTAAAAAACAACTAGTTTGAACCCCAAAAGTGACACCCGTTCTCAAAGGCGTCCGTGCTTGGGTCACAGAAGTCCATATTGTGTAGGTACCAAACAGCTGTGACAGACGGATAGACAGACAGACACCCGAGTGATCCTAAAAGAATTGCTTTTTTTTTCGGATGTTCGGAACCCTAAAACACTTTTACAAAAAAACATCCGACTTCCAAATATAAAACCGCAGAAAGCAAAATACGCAATTTCGTTTACTTGGATGAAAAAAAAACCGTCATCCAAGTAAACGAATTCTAGCATTTTTGATTTAAAAACCAAACTTCCTCTCCGATTTTGATAAAATATGGGACCAATCGAGAAGAAAAGAAAAAATATTTTTTCAAAGCGGTCCACGAATGGCGGAGTTTTGAGGTAACAAACATAAAAAGCGGTCCATGAATGACGGAGTTATGAGGTAACAAACATACCTAAAAAATACAACCGAATTGGGAACCCCCTTTTTTTAGTCGGTTTTTTATTTATTTATTTAGGCACACCAACGACTTATTTACAAATAAAAAAAATAAAAAAATAGTTAGTTATAAATAATTTCTGTCCGCAAATCTTTTGTATTTACTAAGTTTAACTATTACTAGTGGTGTCCCGACGCGATGTCGCTTGGCCCAAAGAATCGAACCTACTAAAAGGATCAACAAACAATATATTTTTTTGTCGGAGATTTATATAATTTTTATTTTTATTTCGTTAATTAATATTCCTCATTCCATATAGTAGTAGGTACTTACATTATTCTGCTAGTCGAGCCCTTTCATTTGATACCCATATTTGAGGGAGTTGTGAAAAAAAAATGTAATTTGCCATTTTGTGGTGGCCACCATATAAGATTTGAAATTTGTCATAGTGTACCTACAGTATTCTACTTATCGAGCCCTTTCATTTGATACCCATAATGAGGGAGTTGAGAAAAAATCTTGGACCGGTTTTCATCAAACGTCCAAGAATGATCAATCACCTTTCAAACAAAAAATAAAATAAAAAATAAATCAAGAGCAAATTTTTAGAATGATCTATTTTTTTATAGTTTTCCTCAAAAGTCGAAAACCATGCGGCTTTAAAAAAATTATAAAAAATGCTTGAGAATGTACAAATAGCGCTCTTTCGTGATACTACATGCTCTAGTAGCCCTATTTTGCCAATACTAGAGCTTGGATCTTTCCTAACCGTTGATGAATGTCCATGAATGACACATGTTACATTCATACTCTAAGTAGGTATTCTGAAGTTCTAAAATTCCTATAATTGATCTCACTACTTTTATAGGCATTTTCACATTGTTAGGGTTCCGTAGCCAAAAGGAAAAAACGGAACCCTTATAGAATCGTTATGTCTGTCTGTCCGAGGGTTCCGTAGCCAAAAGGAAAAAACGGAACCCTTATAGAATCGTTATGTCTGTCTGTCCGTCCGTATGTCACAGTCACTTTTCTCCGAAACTATAAGAACTATGCTGTTGATACTTGGTAAGCAGATGTATTCTGTGAACCGCATTAAGATTTTCACACAAAAATAGAAAAAAATCAATAAATTTTGGGGGTCCCCATACTTAGAACTGAAACTCAAAAAAAATTTTTTCATCAAACCCATACGTGCGTATCTATGGATAGGTCTTCGAAAATGATATTGAGGTTTCTAATATTTTTTTTTTCTAAACTGAATAGTTTGCGCGAGGGACCCTTCCAAAGTGGTGAAATGTCCCCCCCCCCCTGTAACTTCTATAATAAGAGAATGATAAAACTAAAAATAATATAATTATGATGTATATTATCATGTAAACTACCAGCGAAAATTGGTTTGAACGAGATCTACTAAGTTGTTTTTTTTAATAAGTACGTCATAAATCGTAAGTCGCAACTTTTGCTTATTATATAATACCTCCAGGTTTGTACAGAACCCTCAGAGCGCGAGTCCGACTCGCACTTGTTGTATTTTGAGGACCGACCTTGATTTCAACCTTTTCAATTTAAAAAAATGCCCTTTTCCGATTTTTTTCTTTCATTGTAGCTTAAGACCTATCTTCATACCAAATTTGAACTTTCTAGCATGATTGGAAGTGCCCCATAATTTTGATGAGTCAGTCAGTGAGTCAGTAGCAAAATCTTCACTTTTTGGTCCCCCTGTAATTTCTAACGGTTTAGCCTAATGTTTTGGAACTTTCCAGTATTCTTCAACTTGGTTACAGTAGGTATTTAGGTAAAAATGGTCATCAAGTTCCGATTATTACAAGCAAAGTTATGAGGGGGGTCAATACTACTCGAAATGTTTCGTGTTAATACCGCGTGTATCTGACATCGACGCACAAACGATTTCCATGGGTCCGGGGCATGATTCTGGACACCCTAGACTTAGAATTTTTCGTCGGCTATTTTCTCATTTTTTTATTTTTTTCAAGGGTTTTTTTACTTTAGACTGCTCATAATCGTTATTCTGACTTAACACAATGAGATTTTTAATAAAAAAATAATTAATTAACTACTTTCACTAAAAAGAGCAATCTGAATAAGACCACAAATAGATATCAGCTCAGCTGAGCTGATACCTATTTGTGGTACTCTTGAAAAAAATGAGATAAGAACCGACGAAAAATTCCAACACTGGGGTGTCCAGAATCATGCCCTGGACCCATGGAAATCGTTTGTGCGTCGATGTCAGATACACGCGGTATACTTACACACTGATTCGTGTAAATATACACACTGAGTGCGTTAGGCCGGAACTTGGCCTGGCACACTGCCGTGCGCCTAAATATAGGTAGGTACGATTCTTTGGGCCAAGCGTCAAGTCGATGTTAAAATACGAAGAAACAAACAAAACCATCGAATTTAATTTTACAGGCAAAAAATGCGTCGTTATGTGCCAATAACGATCATCTACTTGGAACGGTTTAAGTATACCTACTAGCTTAGTTTTGTAAGTAGGTACCAAGTAATGTAGAAATGCGATATATTTAAAGCAAAATAGTTTTTGTAAACTAGTTTACACGCACTGTTGAAGATTGATTGGTTATTCATTCATCGACTGAGGAAATCGTAATTTTTAAAGTAAAGCGATAACACCTGTATGTGCAATCAAGTATCAATCCGGTTGGATCAGTATAAAATTTAGGTTTTTGTTCATCAAAAATGAAATTGGTTGCTGACATGCAACAAAGGAATTAAGTAATAAAGGCAATCATTTTTTATGTGCAACAGATATCACGAATAAAATATATCAACAGCTACTTACCTAATAAATGGCAAGGCTCACGGTACTAACATGCGAATCTAATAAATAACCAGCCCTACGTCTGACTGACCACACATTACATACGTCGTTTAATCAGATAGTATTGTTCGACAGGGTTCTACCGTTTATGGTAGGTACTGGAACCATTGCACATACCAATTTCAAACGCAAGCCAGATTATGGTACCGCTGTGCATGCGGTTTCACCCCTTTTTGGGGCGAAGCAATAAATAGGTTGGTAAGATAACATAAAAAGAAACACTTACGATCTTTTCTGTAGGAGTTGTGGCAAGCCATATGACAGACAGATGGGAATCCCTTCAAAGTGTCCGGATTCAAGAAGGTAGAGGAAAGCGGAGCTGCACATATTGGCTCTCTCCTACCCTTGCAGCCGTCGGTGCACGTCTCATAGTTATTCTTTCTTGGTCTTGGCGTCTTTCGGGCTCTGGTCGTGGTTGGTCTTTTTGTAGTCGTGGTTCTAGGAGGGTTGAAATTGACGTTAGTGATTGAACCACTGGGGGCCACAACCCTGATCCTTAGAGGTCCGTTTAAAGCTGGAAGCCGCGGTATTGGCGTTGGACCAAACTTAGTGATGTTTTGGCAGGGAGGATTGGTCCTTGCAGACGGTGTCGTTTGAACTCGAACCGTCGTTGGAAACGGAGTCGACGAAGGTATCGTACGAGTTGATGGCGGAGACACCGTAGGAGATGGCTGAATAATCACTGTAGAAGGTTCTCGAGTTGTAATACTTTGAGCTGCTGTACTGAATTGTGGCACTTCTTGCGACGTTCCTGCCTGCCCCGGGAAACCTTGTATAGACTGTGGCGCTTGTTGGTAAATCAAGAAGTAGTTAGACAGTGGTCCTAATGTAGACGATTGCGTTTGCTGCTGGGTAACCAATTGCTGAGGCAGGTTCTGGCCGGATATCAGCTGATCTCGAGGAACTAGTTCCAGTCGTATTTGCTGTGACTGCGTTTGCGACGGTTGAGATAAAGTTGATTGCAGCTCAACGTTAGGTTGTGGCACTGCTAACGTTGTTGGTAGCTCTGGTTGGGTGGAGAACAATGGTTGCGATGGCGGTTGCGTCTGTTCGGTGAACTGGGTAATTATTTGAGGTTGTTGCGGCGCTATCGTCGGTGAGTAGTTTGGTATCGTTGATGGCGTTGAAAGGTACGTCGAGGGCTTTGTTTGGAATGTCGATGGCAGTATCGTCTGTAGCGAAGACGGTGGGATTGTCTGTATCGTTGGTGGAGAAGGCGTTGAAGATTGCAACGCAAGAGATGTCTTGAAATCACCAACAGAAGATCCAGTCGTTGAGATCTTCCTCGGAGGTGCTAAAGTTGATAATAATAAGATCTCGTCCGGCACGGAACTGGATTGTTTCGGCAAAACAACTATCGGGTTTGTTGAAGAAAACGGCGATTCAGTAGAAAATATCTCCGATATCGGTTTGGGTTGAAAGCCATCACTGATAACGTTTGCCGAATACCAAGATTCTGGTAAGGAGTCCGATATTTCAGCTCGGCATAGTTGTAACACTGGAATAAGAAAAAAACATACCTATATTAGAGAACAGTTGAACAGGATTTGAATTTCAATTTGTTGTTAAGGTGCATCCACACCGTAGTTACTTTTTGTGGAGCAGCAGAATACATCAACATTCTTCAACTTATGACTAACTAGCACTTCGCCCGCGACTTCGTTCGCCCGGGTTTAGTTGGTAGGTACGCCACGAACTTCATCTCCCCTCTACCCTCTAACAACAAACAAAACGCAAAATAATAATGAGGTAATGTGTACATTATGTATTAATAGACTAAACGAAGGGCAGTTCGCTCAAATTTTTCTTACTTAGAGTATTTTCATACCCGTCGTAACTTTAAAGCGACAGGTCTGATTTGAATACCTACTTTAAAGTTTTTTAATTAACATTTGTAATTAACATATAAATAACCAAACTTAATTATCAAACAATTTAAATGAATAAGGATTGATATCATGATACCAAAATAACCACGATTCCATTCCACCCTGGTTTTGATAGAATGATTTGAACAAAAAGCGGTCATTGTGACTTAACCATAATAGTTAGATATATACCCTTGCGGACTTTTTGTCTTCTATAAAACTGTAGTAGGTACATCACATTGCTGTATTGTCTAAAGTTTCCGCAGCGTATGCGATCTAACGATTTATTTTTGGTATTTTTTGACACCTTGGGTTACATTACTTTTTTTTTTACGTTTGTTTTGTTACTAAGAAATGGACTATGTAATTGTCTGATACAATAAATTGATTGATTGAAGTTTTCATACGGATCCCTAACTTTTTGAAAATATTCTATAGCCTAGTTTATCAGGGATAATCGGTCCAGTAGTTTCGGAGCTTATTAATTTCAAACAAACAAAACAAACAAATATTTCCTGTTTATACGAGTAATATTAGTGTAGACTAATATACTAACAACAAATAAATTTCTGTTATCGAATGTTGCCCACTAACACCTGGAAACGTTGCTCATCAAAAAGTAACGGAGATGTGGATGCACCTTAGGCTGTGAATTTAGTAGGATCATCATTGGTCAAGAAATTATGGTATAATAGGGAATATGCATGAAAAAAGTATTTATGATCTGAACAGTTTATCTAAAAGTATTCGAAAATATAATACTAACTGTGAAATTAGAATCTAAATTGCTCGAAAAACGAACGAGATACAATTATTTTAAACAAATATATCTGTCCCTCTCGCGAAAACGCTGGTTTCTATGGCAGCTGTATATAGTCGTCGTGTAATTTGACGTCACATTACGTATCGGACTTATCTTTCTAACTGTAGTCTTTGAAGCTTTATAACTTAATAAATGATGAAGGTATTTAAAAAATAATTTCATGATTGTTTACTAGAGCTAATAAGTATTTTATTTTGCAAATATTTTTTTTTTTTATTTTTTTTTATTTAAAACGGGGAAAGTCATAAAAAAAAAATTGACTGAATTGCATGCATATTCCCTATTTTCAATTTGTGCATAGGTATATCGTTCGTAACAAGCACTTTATCACTTGAAGACAAATTCGTAATAGCTGCAGATACCCAGAAACCAAACGGTAAACATAACCTGTTGCAGCATAGTAACAAGAACAAGCAGTGAAGAAACAAAGCCAACATCGTCGCTCAGTAGATTAACGCATATTTTTGCTCCATCACATCCCGTCTTGTCAGAACTGGTTTTCAAGGCCCGCTTTTTGCGAATCTCGTCTCCAGAGAGGTCAAATACCCCATGGACGGAACCCTTGTGTTGTTTCATTGACTAAATCGCATGCTCTATATGTATTACACAAAGACTGGTAGGCGAGGCAGTCCGAACTTTCACGTTGTCCACTCAACCGTGACTTTACCTACAAACGCCAAAATATTAATGGATGTCTGTTTTATAATGGGATTATGTATTTTGAATGGCTGTTACGTCTTTTAACGGTTTGTCTGAGGAAATAGGTAACTTGTCGACAGCTGATTGAAAAGAAAGCAAAAAGTCGATCATTGTCTCAGTTATCCACTGTTGTGTTATACAGATGACGTGATTTCAACGCACCAGTCAGTATCTTTCATAATTATTTTTTACTAGAAGATAGAAGTCTTATTAATACCTTTATCACTTTTCAGTATCACTACATAATATATCACTAACTATTTTAAAACAGTCCTCCGCCGCATTTGTCTGTCTGTTCGCGATAAACTTAAAAACTACTTTCATGCAAATGCTGTGTTCCGGCCAGTTAGAGGTATGATAGCCAGTTCCTCTGTGTAAGAGGATTCCGGGTGAAACTCGCTTCCATCTTCGGCCTAATCATCACTTTCCATCAGGTGAGATTTGGGCCAAGAGTTTCCCCGTTTTGTATAAAAAAAAAACAAATGCGTTTATTCCCGGTCGTCCCCACTCCCCACCTTGTCGTCCCCACTGGGTACGAATGGAAAAAAAACAGTTTCGTTCCTCAACAGTGGTGACGATTGGAACTTTTTATTTCCCTCTCGTTCCGCTATAGACCGAGAGTCAAAATGCATTAATTAATGGGGATTTCAATAGCAGATGTCACGGATTGTTAAAATGTTTTATTACGACTTTCTGACCAAGAGTGAACAACGTTTTTGATGAAAAATAATTGAAAAAGACTGAATAACAGGTAATCAACGATTTTACAATAATTCTACTTTTCTTTCTCGCCAATGTGTTGAAAAATGTTGTATGATATACGTGCGGATATTTACAAACTCGAGACTACGGTAAGGTACGGTTACATTCGTCTACTCGTTTGTGAAAACCAACTTATCGTACTAAGTACTTGATCATAAATAACTACTAATTACTAGCTGTCCCCCGTGGCTTCGCTCTCGTCAACTGGCTACCCTAGCTACCTATTTTTTTTTGCTTTTATACCTTCCCTGTATTCTGGCGAACTAAACGAAAAAGAATTAATCAACTCGGTCCAGCCGTTCTCGAGTTTTAGCGAGACTAACGAACAGCAATTCATTTTTATATGTAAGCTGTCCCCCGCGGTTTCGCTCCCGTCAACTGCAACTTTCTTATTTTTTTTCTTTCATAAGAACCTTAATCTCCTTACAGTAAAAAATACAACAAAAAAAAAAAAGAATTAGCGAAATCGGCCCAGCCGTTCACGCGTGATGCGATGACCAAGGGAAAAGGGATTAATTTGAGGGAAAGATGTGATACTTACCTACTTTATTTTGATGTGTCACCAATAGTTTTCTCTGCGCAAGCCAAATAATGAATTTTATAGGCAACATTTTGCTACTTTGGGTTACATTCATAGATATTTTTATGGTAACATTATTGCAATTTTCTTAAGGACCTCTATTTTTTTTAAATATATATTTTTTTTTTTTTTTTATGTCTTTGGTCATCGGGGCTAATTAGCTAATGTAGAATTTTAATGGTGAAAGGAAGTTCAATTCGGTCCAGTAGTTTCGGAGCCTATTCAATTCAAACAAACCAACAAATCTTGCCTCATTAATATAATTTACGTGTATAATTAGTGTAGATAGAAGAAAACATTGCACATCAATACCTATAAAAAGTCGGCGAAAGCATAATGTATAGCATATATCATTATGTATGTGGTATAACATACCTAACTACTGCTTTATTTTCAAAAATATGTTTTCACATCAGTCAACTTGAGTGTTTAATGTAGCGCAACATTTAGACAAAATATTATGAGATTTCTCAAAATTATAGTAAAACAAAAAAAAAAAAATTATGAACACCGCGGCTCTGCGGAGGTAGAGATATGGTGTGGAACTGTTAGACACCTGAGAGCAGACGTTAACGGTTGTCTATTGCAATTTTTAATTTCCCCTGATACACAATAGTATTATTGATTCTGTTTACTGGATGTTTCCTTTGTTAGTTTGGGCTGAATAAAAATTTGCCGGGCGGGTCGCTCGTTGAATATAATAAAATTATGCTAAACAGTTTTTTGCTACGCATCGGCTGACGTGATGATGTCACCAAACATTTAAATTCTGTTAGCAATTTAATTTTTTGTACGTTTTGGACTGTATATTACTGAGTTCTAAGTTACTTAGAACACACTGGAAGAGAATTATCGATACTTAAGCAATAAAGATTAAGATTTAAAAATAAACACGTTCTGCATAAACGCAATGGAATCTTCTGTGATTCATGATTCTAGAATCCAAACAATTAGTAGGTAAAACGACCAACACCGTTGGAAGACTTGGTTTGGTAGACAACTTTGAACCTATCGACCCCGTACTTATGGTCTATTACAAAGCAAATATATTTCAATTTACTATTCAAACAGTACTAGCGAAGGAATTTAAAGTCTTATGTAGCAACCTTGAAGCTTTACAGCCTCGTCAATCAAGAAGCAACTTTATTGCATTCAGATAAGATAGGTATACTCGTAAAATTAAGTTCACCTGCGTAGGTAGCTACGTGTTTAGTAAATATTCGTACCTACGTGGTCCATAAAAGTGTCAAGAAAAGATAGTTTATGTGTTCTTTATGGCACTTTCATAGCCCGTGACATGTTAGGGATGATTAATTATACGACTATCGTTTTGTTAGGGTTAAGATATTCAGAATGTCATCGAACGACAATCACGTAAGACTATAAAATATTTCTCCTCAGTTATTACTCATATGCATACATATTACATACTTACATATATTGTAAACTATCACGTAAGTACATCCTCTTCTAAAATATAAAAATCTCGTGTCTCGGTGTTTGCTGTTAACGAACTCCTCCGAAACGGATTGACCGATTGTCATTATTTTTTTGTGTATATTTGGTAGGTCTGAAAATAGGTCGCAGGGTATTTTTTTTCTTTTATATGGCAAAAATCATTTGAAGATTTGGCCCTGACGGCACACTACACTTTAAAATATCACCGTGTAGGTATGCTAATTTCAAGCTGGACTTATTATAAGTACCTATTCGGTTCACAATACCTAAAGAGTAGATTGATTACAATCTGTCGGTGATTGCAATAATCCAGTAACATGGAGAGTACTAGAGGCCAGAGGTAGGTAAGGCTGTTTTAAGGATTTTACTAACAAGAGATTTTGTTCACTTGTGTTCCTTCTAGTAGGTTCGTCGTAGATATACCCAGACACGTTAGGTAGTATTTGAAGACATCGTAAGTAGATTTATCATCAATTTAGTATCTACGCTTGTAGGTATACCTCGATCGTCATCAATTTTGTTTGCTTTTTAACATTTAAAAACAGCTGTTCTTGCGAGTTTAACTGCTGTAAGTGACAAATAACTTGATAACTTAAATGTGGCGTAAATAAGTAAGGACATCACGATACAAGTTGACTCAGCACGCGATCAGTAAATCTTCTGTCCAATCTCATTTCAGATCATCTGTTGTGATCGGTTACGATAACGAAAGGCAATCAAATCGTCCAAAGTCAAAATTGCATGATCATGGGGCTTTAAAAACTAGTTTTGTGGCTTGGCTGTTTATATCGTTCTCAATTTCTCGTATTGAGTACCTTAGGCAGGTATTGAAATAAGTTAATTTCTTTATCTCTGCCTCAAAGTAGAGAAAGTCGGCCCGGGAGTCTCTCTAAATTAATAATCAAGAAATCAGTTCCTTCACCTATGTTGCGGTTGGCTTCAAGTTCAGCTAGTTGCAGCTGAATATTAGTATTTAGTCTGAGCGACTGCCTATTTGAGTTCCTAATTTGCCAACCCAGTAATTTTTTAACGATTAGGAAGACTAGTTTCAGATTTTATAGCGTCAAAATACGTAGGTACCTGTAAATCAGTGTTGGAGCTATTTATATAATATGTGGAATTGGTCTACCTTTTAACACCCACATGACTAGGTACTACTACACTGCACCTTAAGGCATGCCCTTTGATGATAAGCAAAAGAAGATAATACTCGTATTAGGCACTTGTCTCACCGCCGACGAGGAAGCCAACAGCTATTATTTTCTTCCGGAACGGACAAAAAGATATAGATCCCGTGTGTGTAAAAGAGACATATACATATTTTATAGTCGATAGCTGGCTGTTCACTGCCGGCGAGAACTCTCTTACCATTCGTTCGTCGTAGCGACAAGAGACAAGAGTCATCAACACTCGCTCAGCAGCGAGCGATGCTCGCTTGGCGGTCAGAACTTACGCCGAGAGACCAACCGGCGGTAATTTCTCCCGCTCTAATCGCTCGTCCGTCGTACAAGAGAACTCGCTTCTTATAGCCGAGCGAAAAATATATCGAAATTACACACTCGCTACTCACTGCTCGCAAACTCGGTTTGAGTTTCAAGCTTTTCTCGCTTCTCGCTGATCCTCGTCGTTGATACAAGTGCCTTTGGTACTGAGTCGATTGGTTCTATGACCAAGGAGTATTGCCCGCCCGTATCCCAATGAGGCGTCAAAGGAGGGGCAGGTTTGCACCGATTACCAAATGTTTACTGGTAATAGAAATGTTAATGTACAATTTTAATGATCATTTAGGATGCGTGAGTGAGTTCTAAGTATTTTTTGTTTTGTTTTAATACCTAACCATCGTTGCGTAGAGGCGTTAGTTAGTAAACAGCATTTTAAGTTTACTTGAGTACCTAAGCTAGTTTTTAACCAACTTTGATGGATGATTTACGATTTTTTGTACCGCTTCATTGGTTCCGCATAACAAACATAGGTAAGTAATGTGTGATAGTTTTTGGGGTTCACTACCACTATGTAAGGAGTTGAAATTAAAACCATATACCTACTCAGCAGTGCTATTCTGTAACAACATTTTCGTGTCTCGACAGCGGAATCCGAGGTGAGTTTCAAATTCGTATAAATATAAGACCTTATGATGTGTGAAATAAAGTTAACTTTGTAAGCTTAGTCACTCAGGTGAAGTCGATATCGAAATGGTAATTTACAGAATAGACTAGCAGGACAGTCCCTTGAAGCTGTTAAGAAACTTCTAAGTTAATGTAATAAAAAGAAACCTACGCTGTTTATGCCACGATAAACGTATTCTTCGACACTTTCAAAGGAATCAAAATGTATAGGGTATTTCCCGTTGACCTACAACGGTGAAATTTGGCAAGTAACACCGTTTTCTAATACAAGTATAAGGAAAAATCTGAAAACTATACATTGTAACTAAATCATAAAAAAATAGTCTTCATTGGTAATTGTTGTGTGTTGTATGCACCGAGGGATTATAAATATATTGAAATTTTATATCCGAGTTAGAGTCCCGTAAAAATTTACCTAAAAATTTGTACGGAACTCTTGGTGGGCGAGACCGACACGCACTTGGCCGGTTTTTATACGTGATCAAGGCAAGAGCCCTCTGAATTGGTTCATAATCCTTATATTTTACGTTCAATCAACTTACGACCTGCCTGGTTTTGGATCGGTGAAAATTATATAAACCTTCCTCGCTTAACATTATTTCTTTAGATAGATAATACAGAAAGCCATGCTAAACCCGTGGCGTGGGATAGAAGAAGCAAGGGGAGGAATACAGACACAGGCAGGCAGCGACTTGATTTGGACTTCAAAATAGTTGACAGAGGTGTTGAAAAACATTATAAAGCCTTCTGCTTTATAATATTAAGTATAAATTTAAGAAGATTTTTGAGAAGTTTGTCTGTTTGGTTGGACGCGCTAATCTCAGAAGCTACCGGCTCGAATTCAAAAAATCTTTTTGTGTTGGATAGCCTATTTATCGAGGAAGGCTATAGGCTATACCTATATCATCACGCTAAGAATAGGAGCGGAGCAGTAATGAAAAATTTTACGCAGACGACGTTGCACGGGTCAGCTAGTGTAATATATAGAAATAAACGTAGTATGTAACCCGATGGCTACGTGGTAAGTCAGTCCAAGTCCAAAACCAGTTCTTCTGGTGACTAGACGGTCCTTTCGAGTTGCACACTCTTAGTGTTAATTGAGTGGTTTTAATATGCCACAATAGCGGCGATAAGTCCCCTCTTTGAGGAGTGGCTTGAGAGGCGCCACGGCGTCCTCACCTTCCGCCTGACGCAGGTCCTCACCGGACATGGATGTTTCGGGAGGTTCCTGCACCGAATTCGGCGGGAGGAAACGCCCGGGTGTCACCACTGCGAGGATCGACCGGAGGACACGGTAGAGCACACTGTGCAGGTGTGCCCCGCTTGGGCGGCGCACCGCCGTGTCCTCGAAACGGCGATTGGCGGCGACCTCTCGCGTCCGGCCCTGGTCCAAGCCATGGTCCGGAGCGAGACGGAATGGGACGCCGTTGCCTCCTTCTGCGAAGCAGTCATGCTAGCGAAGGAGGTGGCGGAGCGGGAGAGGAGACCCTCTCGTCCCGGCCGCCGTGGTGGACGCCGCGGGCGTCGGGGGCCACCTGGTGGCCTCCGGCCACCGTAGGCGCGGGCCTGTGGACGGCGAGCTATGGGTGGCTCGCCGTCCGTCCGTCTAGTGACGACAGGCCGTGTCGACGGCGCGTTAATGTTCCACGCGCGCCTCAAAGAGAGTCAGCAACACAGAGGGGCCCGAAAGGGCCGACGCCTGCCGGAGTCGCGGGATTATTAGCAAGAGACACCATGGCTCCGGAACACAAAGGGCAATGAAGGAACATGGATGGGTTTTAATCAGTAGAAGTCTGATACTCCCTCCAGCTACACCCAGAGCGGGAGGAGTCATTGGATGATTTCCCATCTAAACCTCAAAAGTGTAACTAATGATTCTAGTGAATACCACAAATTTTGTACTGGCCCACTCCGCCAAAGGCCTTATCAAGCTAGCTCATACTAATGAGACGTAATAACCATTTTTCAAAATTAACTAACTAGCTTCAACAACCATAATTATTATTGTCTCTAATCATCTAATGGCTTGGTGATTAGCCTATGATTATTGGCTTATAACTATTAGAAAACAGCTCAATCACTTTGTTGTAGCTTACTCTCTAAGTATAAAATTACTAGCTGACCCACGCGAATTCGTCTGCGTCACATTTTCGATTAATGCCCGCTCCTTTTTTCTTAGCGTGAAGATATATATAGCCTATTATAGCCTTCCTCGATAAATGGGCTATCTAATACTGAAAGAATTTTTCAAATCGGAGCAGCTGTTCCTGAGATTAGCGCGTTCAAGCAAACGATCAAACAAACTCTTCAGCTTTATTATATTAGTATACACAGATACATGGTGGCATTTTAGTCGTTTTACAACGGCGGCCCACGGTTATTTTCGTTTGATATTTTTCTTTCGATACCAATTTTTACTGGTTAGCAGATCGGCGTACTTGCCTATACCTATTGATTTATCCGTTAATACCTGCTTATCTTATGACGGTGTTTCGTATCTTATCTTGTTTCTTAATACCTATCATACTTCGTTCCATAGCTCTTTGGCAGTGTTCCAGCGTCATAAGAAGTAAGACAAAAGTCACAGACGTACTTACTAGAATAGATAGTTTGAAGTGGAGATGGACTGGGCACATGCTGCGCGGTACACAGGATAAGTGGAGCAATATCATAACAGACTGGTACCCTAGAGATGGGAAAAGGAACAGAGGAAGACAGAGTAAGAGATGGGAAGACGAACTGAAACTGACGGCAGGCCCAAAATGGAGAAGGGTTGCTAGAGACAGAGTACAAAGGAAAATGTTAGAGGAGGCCTTTGCCAAGAGGCACACTTAACTCAGAGATATCTTATAACTAAAGAGACAATCACAATACAAAGAAAGAAGAAAGCAGTTCAGGATAAGAGGCTTATTATTATACCTGCTTATCAGGTAGCCATTAACAGACATTAGTAGGCTAGTCAAGCCTACGAAATAATATTCTCCACGCTAATTTTTTTATATTTGATTTGCTCTTGGCTCTAGTCTTGGACAGAGATGACAAAGACAAAGCCTTCGATGGAGCGAGCTTACCCAGAAGGAGCCTGTTTACTCTAACTTTGAAGAGATTAGGGTTGTAAGTGGGCGAAAACACAGACGCAGGCAGAGAGTTGCACTCCTTTGCTGTACGCACACAGAAATATATGTTAACTAGCTGACCCGTGCAACGTCGTCTGCGTGACATTTTTCATTACTGCTCCGCTCCTATTGGTCTTAGCGTGATGATATGTAGCCTATAGCCTTCCTCGATAAATGGGCTATCTAACACTGAAATAATTTTTCAAATCGGATCAGTAGTTCCTGAGATTAGCGCGTTCAACCAAACAAACAAACAAACAAACTCTTCTGCTTTATAATATTAGTATAGATTATATGTATCTATGTGTACGTATTATAAAAGTCGTTTGGAAACGCTGATTGCGAATTTGTGTAAATAGGTACTATCAGTTGAATCCGTTGAAACTTTTCAAAAAATATTTTTAATTATAGAAAGCCATAAACAATTTTCGATAGGCAAGCTACCGTAAACATGTTTATAGGTACCTACTTACATCAAACAATTTGATAAAAATGTCAGGTCAGGCCATTTTATGATTTTAACACTCCAATGTTTATGTACTTTCTCACCTCAAACTCTTTGAGACATTTCTTTACTTAAGTAAATTCTCAATGATAATATCGGTGTAAACCTGTTTGACTTTTTCTAATGGAAAAGTACGTCCCGAAGTTAAAACAATGATAGTAATGGTGGGAATTGTACGAACTGGCTCGAGGCTACAAGGTGTATTGTTGAAACATCGTTTGTTGTTACGGTGAAGTGCCTTTCTTTGCATAACTTGGAACTTTCCAGATTGTATGCTGGCAAGTAGGTACACAGTTAGTGACACAATTAGTTTTGAAAACATTTACCTAACTATCTACGGGTTGCATTGCATAGTAGATGGTTCTCGCTAGGGCCAGTGTCTGGCAGTTTGCGGTTGGTCGTTACGGTGAAGTGCCTTTCTTTGCATAACTTGGAACTTTCCAGATTGTATGCTGTCAAGTAGTTTTACAGTTAGTGACACATTTGAATCCGTCACTCCGTCACCAGCAAATCAGGTGGCGAATTGTATTTAAAGGGTAACGGAATTTAAACTCTGTCTTGAATTACAGGTTTTTTTTTTTTAATTTGACAACTATCTCAAATTCTGAAAACATATACCTAATTACTTACAGGTTGCATTGCATAGTAGATGGTTCTCGCTAGGGCCAGTGTCTGCCAATTTGCTGAATTTGTTCGAAAGAGTCACCTCGGCCCTGGAACGCAAATACGCTATACGCTAGGAGGAACACGGATGAGTTTTAGTCAGTATGAGTTTGACACTCTCTTGCGCTCAGTAGTGCGATTCACTAAGGCAGAACATCTTTACAACCAAGAAATCATCGTTGAAATATCTGATGTGATCAGATGTTTCAACGATGATTTCTTGGTTGTAAAGATGTTCTGCCTTAGTGAATCGCACTACAGCACCCAGAGCGGTCGATATCATTTGATGATTTCCCATCGTTAAAAAAGAAACAGAGTTGAACTCGCGCACCGAGGGTAACGTACCGTACCATCATATAAATTGTGAAATATTTCTAAATTTTCATTGGTGAGGCCTATATTCGCCAGAGAATTTTAAAATTCCGGTGTATATTGCAGTTTTAGATCAGTGCCATCTCTTGACAGATAGTGAAACTAATGTTATTTTTGTTGATGATTTCTGAGAAAGTGTGCTATCTTTACATAAACTTCTATCACAAAGAATAATTTCCGATTTTTCTCTATGCAAACTTCGCAGTTGGGGGAACGGAAAAGTTTATTATATTTTTCTTCAAAAGAGAAAAACTATGCGGCCTGAAAAAAAGAAAAAACATTTGAGAATGTGCAAATAGCGCTCTTTCATATCATACCGCACATGTTCTTGTAGTCCCGCTTTGATTTTTAAGAGCCGCTTTCAGTCACTGTTGCAAAAAAAACATTTTGATTTCTTTCTTATTTGCAAATAGTTGAGCAAAAGTCATATATAACTATTCTAAATTTCAAGTTGATAGTATTAGCAGTGTCATCGTGGATCTCGATACGTATTGGTCAGATCATTAACCCTTAATAATTGAGTGCGATTTTAATGTAATAGTGGGAAAAGTAGCTCAGAAAACTAAAGCGCTGGACAAATTTATTTGGCGGGAGCGCGATAAGGTAGAAATAGATAGGTATCTATGTAACAAAGAGCTGAGGAACATCCATTATCCTGACTTGTTTGAGAGGTTTCGAGATAGAATGTGTCATAATGTTGAACATAGGCGTGCTCTAGATTATATTTATGGCAGTATTGTAAAGCATTTGTCGGTGGCTGCTGTGCAGACCTTGGATAAAAAGAAACCTCATAAGGTAAGACGAGTGGCAGGCTAGAACAAATACTTTCGAGGCGCTTATGAGGAGGCTCGGTCTAAGTATCAAGCTGGCTACGGCTTTTCTATTTTAAGTCAAAATCTTGTAGAATTTGGGAAGCAAAGGTATAAAAAGTTTTCTGAGTTCTGAAAGTCAACCAATAAGCTGAAGATTGTACCGGGCCGCCCTGTGAGTGTAGGAGAATTTAGTTCGCCAGAGGACATTGCACACATGTTCAAAGATCGATTTATGGTATCATCTCCACTTGGGCCGGCTCAAGGGGTGATCGATGATGAGACTAGTATTGAGCACATCATGTATACTGGGGTGCATTTACCTAGAGTGCTGGCGCTGTTTTTCACGCTTTGCGTTAGCCACTCGTACCTTCCACCCGATATGCTGAAAACAATAGTCATACCTACAAACAATAGTTGTACCTATTTTTCTGTCTCCTTTTTTATCTATTTGTGTGTGTGTATAAATTGATAAATTGTACCAAAAATAAAACTGGGGATGTGTCGGACTAGGCGAATTACAGACCGATATTCTTGGCTACTGTGATTGCCAAGGTCTTGGACGTAATTCACAGTGTTTTCCTCAGCTAAAAGACTTATTTAGTCCTTCGAACTATTGGCGGTCTTACTACGCCCGGGCGCTAAACGACGTCTCGGGAATAAATAAGTTACTTTCAGCCCTATATATAACAATATAACTATTTCATTATTCATACACAGAAATAAGGCCCGAAGTTGGCTGAAGACCGGGTTGAAAGTATTACTTTTCAGCCCTAGGGAGGATTGTTATCACTGACATTGAGGTCAAGATCAAAATACTGAAAGACCATATCTGCGATTCCCAGGAGCAGTACCAAGTCAATTTTCATGGTTAGTGGACTTGAGGCCAGGACCAGTGACTTTGAGGTCGAGTTCAAGTGATCTTGGAGGTCATGATAGCTTGGAAGTAACTTGGAGGTGCCTTCCGAAGCCCGGAATCATCTTTTTATCAGACAATCAATAAGTGATTCAAGCCTGCAATGCCTAGCCAAATTGGAAAATAGCTTTACAAAGTATGCTTTCCGTGGGAATCTAACCCACGAACACCGGGTCACAAGGCAAACGCCTAAACCACTCGACTCGAGACAGATTCGCTAACTTCTAGGTTAACTTAAAAAAAAGATACTGCCGTTTATGCCGCAAAAAAAGTATATTTCGACAATCTCAAGGGAATCGAAATTTATAGGGTATTTTCCGTTGACCTAGAACAATATAATTTGGCAAGTAATAGGTACAGTCTTATACTACAAGTATGGGGATAAGTCTGAAAACTACATAAGTGTAAATAAATCATAAAAACAAAGTCTTTATTTAAAGGATTTGTACCTACTATTTTGTACGGAACCCAGTACTTAACTGGGTTGTGCAGGTAAAATAGTGGTTGCTTGATGAGGTCGGCAAAATGTTCGAGGGGATCATCGCCTGCCGGCTCAACAGCCATCTGCGGGGGGTAGGGCCAGACCTGTCGGACGCCCAGTTTGGTTTCCGACAGGGGCGTTCGACCATCGACGCGCTGGCCCTGCTCAAGGGGCAGGTGAAGGGGGCAGTCGAGGCGGGGGACGGAGTTTTGGCAGTGTCATTCGACATAGCCAACGCCTTCAACTCCGTCCCCCACTCGACGATATTGGAGGCACTCCGCTATCATGGAGTGCCCCAATACTTGCGGGACCTCCTGGCCGACTACTTGGAGGACCGAGAGGTCCTCCTTGTAGACAAAACGGCCAGGTTGCGGCGGTACGGCGCAGAGTGCGGTGTTCCACAGGGGTCGGTACTTGGGCCCCCCCTGTGGAACATCGGGTTCGATTGGCTCCTGCGGGGAGCCCTCCTCCGTGGCACGAGTGTCATCTGCTACGCGGATGACACTCTGCTCACTGCCCGGGAGAGGACATTTGGGGAGGCGGCCTGTCTGGCCTCGGCTGGCGGATCCTTGGTCGCAGGGAGGATCCGCCGCCTGGGGTTGAGGGTGGCGCTGAACAAGACCGAGGCCGTGTTCTTTCGCGGGCCTCGGCAGCGCTGCCCTCCAGATGCCCACATTAATGTGGAGGGCATCAGGGTGGGGGTCCAGGCCCAGATGAAGTATCTGGGCCTGGTACTGGACAGCAGGTGGCGCTTCGGCCCGCATTTCAGCGGGCTGTCGACGCGCCTGCTGAAGGCCGCCGGCGCCCTGTCCTGGCTCCTCCCTAACCTGGGGGGACCCAGCGCGCGATGCCGGCGCTTGTATGCCGGCATCTTACGGAGTATGGCCCTTTACGGGGCCCCAATATGGGCGGACTCCCTCAATAGGAGGGAGAATGCGACCGCCATCCGCAGGCCACAAAGGGCCATTGCACAGCGGGTGGCGAGGGCCTACCGGTCGGTAGGCTTTTCGGCGGCGTGCGCTCTGGCGGGCACCCCTCCTTGGGAGTTGGAGGCGTGGGTGCTCGCCAGAGTGTACGAATGGACGGCGCGCCGAAAAGCGCTCGGGGAGCGCCCTGTCGCTGAAGAGCGGGAAGCCGTGCGGAGGGAGGCGAGGGACGCCATCATCGTCCATTGGACAGAGGACCTCGCCTCCGCCACCTTTGGCCGTCGAACGTTGGACGCGCTCGGTCCAGTCCTGCGGGATTGGCTCGAGCGGCCGCACGGCTTCCTCTCCTTCCGTCTGGTGCAGGTGTTGTCAGGCCACGGCTGTTTCGGCACACACCTGCACCGGGTCGGGAGGGAGGAGACACCGGCGTGTCACGACTGCGGCGCGGCGGAGGACACGGCGCAGCACACACTGGAGGTGTGCCCAGCTTGGTCCGAGCCGCGTCGCAGTCTCACTGCAGAGATCGGACAGGACCTCTCCCTTCCCAGCGTGGTCAGATGCATGCTGGGGAGTGAGGAGTCCTGGGCCGCGGTCGCCTCCTTTTGCGAGGATGTCATCTCGCAAAAGGAGGCGGCGGAGCGCGCGCGGGAGGACGACCCTCTCGCTGCGCCGCTCCGCAGACGAAGGCGAGGTCGGAGAAGACGTCCTCTTCTCCCTCCTCGCGGTGGTGATGGGCGGGCGACAGGCGCGGGGGCGCCTTCGCCCGCATTCCACACGTCACCACCATCGTCGGAGGTTCCCGGCCCTCCCCCAACGGGGGGGGCGTGAAGGGCCCGCTGTGATGGCGGGCGGTCGTCGGAGGTGGACTGGACGTAAAGGCTACGCCGATCTCCCAGTCCACCCCCACTATGACGTTGCGGGAATTTCGTTGCTGGGTTGTTTTAGTGGGTATACCGGGCTTGCCCGGGGAGTCCCACATACCCCTCCCACTCCCCCGAGTGAGAGGGTATGCGTAATGCATTTTTTCCCAGCCGAAACAAAAAAAAAAAAAAAAAAAAGGTAAAATAGTGGTCAAAGACAAAAGTCATATACTTATTTATTTTGACTGAGCGCCAGCAATTTTTAAACCTCAATTTTCGACATAAAGACAGTCCCCAAAACACCCGCCCGTTACCACTTCCTAGAAGTGGCGCAACAAACTCCTCAGACACAAAACAATAAAACACAAAAACCTGTTAGGAGCGAGGGTTCCGTACCATCATATAAAACGGCAATTGTTTTTAATTTTCATCAGCGAGGAAGAAATTTATTAATGCGGTGTATATTGCAGTTTTAGATTAGCGCCATCTCTTGACCGATAGTGGAACTAATGTCATTTTTATTGATGACTAGCTTCTAACAGCTCTAGCAGCCAGCAGCTTCGCCCGCAAGATCCCCCCTAAGAAACATACCCCGGGATAAAAAGCCTATGTGCTAAACCAGACTGTTTAATCATTCTCTGTCCGTTTAGCCAGATCTCCAGAACTACTAATGCTATCAACTTGAATTCATGAGATATCCAGCTGACATACGGATAGAGTTAGTCACATCATAACGGTTCCTTTTTACCATTTTGGTTTCGAACCCTAAAATGGTATTCAGCTGAATCTTGTTCGACTAGTAGCCGACCCCAATATAGTTGGGAAGAGGCTAGGCAGATCATGATGACGATTTTTGGGAATTTAAAAAAATACAGTCAGCAGCAAAAATCGATCAAATCAAATATTGCCTTATCCATCGACTTTGTAGCTGACAGTTCCTGCCAGACACCATGTGGGCATTAAAAATGCTTTAAACATTCATCACGGGTTGCTTACACTACATAATGTTACTATTGTTCGTGACTTGTTATGCATCTATAGCTACTAGTTGATATCTTTCATAACTGACAACGAGCCGTAACTGTGTGTTTATGAAAATTTTCAAATCCGTAGTGATTTTGCTACTGACTCACTGCCTGACTCATCAAAATTATGGGGCACTAGTTTCAATCATGCTAGAAAGTTCAAATTTGGTGTGTCTTAGACTAAAATTAAATGATTCATCGGACGAGGGCATTTTTTAAATTAAAGTTAAGAGGTTGAAATCAGGGTCGGTCCTCATGAGTTAATAATAAAAAAAATAAAAAGTGCTAGGAACTATTATCATTAACTTGGAAAAAATACTTTATATCCCTCAAAAAACAAAAATGTGAAACAGAGAGCTTGGCTCTTGCATCAATTTTATCCGGTCAGGAAAGATCCAAGCTCTCTGTTCACTGGTATTCTCAAAACACACATGTTAGATTCATGGACTATTCTGAAGTTCTGAAATGCTTAGCCTGTTATTGATCCGACTACCTACTTTTATATACCGAATTTTTTGGGACAGGAACTTGTCCTTTTTCACATGTTTGTTTTTTAGGGGATACCTAAGACTAACTATGGCACATCATCTAAATAAATAGTGCAGTAAGATTTAGCACCCAATATTGCAAATCACCTAATATGTAGCGTACTGAGTGCACTTACCTGCACATCCACACACAGTACGTAACCCATGATTGTTCATTTTAAAGAACAAAAAGAAAAATTTACGTAAGTAATACAAATCAGCAACAAACGAGTGACAGAAGAGTTAAGAACAAAAAGTATCGCGGGAGAAGAAGATTGTTGACTATTTTATTCCGTCTAAAATTATTGCAGAAAAGAGATATGACGCTATAAAATAAATATCCATAATTTCCATCTACTTTTGAGTACCTGTTTACACTGTTACTCATAATGTGGCACATGAGTAGGTCATTCAGGTCATCAACCGTGAGGAATGTGAGACAAGTCAATAAAAAATGTAGAAAAACGAACCATTTAATTCATTGGAATTCAACCGACAATACGTAGTCTACTTAATGAAATTAGTATTGAAACCCACATCAAATAATCTAAACTATCAACACTAATATGATAAAGAGGAAGGATTTGTTTGTTTGAATCGAATAGACTCCGAAACTACTGAACTGATTTAAAAAATTCTTACACTATTAGAATCTTACATTATCCATAATGCACATAGGCTATCGATAGCAGATTTTCAAAAGAGTTAGGGATTCGGATGAAAAATTGGAATAATGTATGCTAAGGTGTGAATAAATACCAAAAAAATCCTTATTTCGCGTACGCTGCGGAAACTATTGACAATATAACAAAGTGATTTACTACAGTTTTACATAGGCCAATAATATCCAGCAAAAGTCCACGAGGCTAACTATTATGGTTCTATCTATTATGGTTAAATCACTTTTTGTTCAAATTATTCGATTACAAAATAATTAATTAATAAATTCGAGTGTAAAAAATAGTGTAAGTAAGAAAAATGTTGCGGTTAGAGCGAATTGCCCTTCGTTTAGTCTATTCATAAGTAATTTACACGTTATCCTTTATAGAGGGCGGTACTATAGGATGTGAAGTTCATGTAGTACATACTAAACCCGCGCAAACAAACAAATCGCGGACGAAGTGCTAGTTGTTTAAATAAGCGTATCTTCGAGGATATAAACATTTATGAGTCACTAAGGAAAATTGTTCTCGTGACTAAAGGCTGAGCAAATCACGTGAAAATAACCCCAATTGTTTTATGTTTCTTTTTGTGATAACTTTTAACGCAATTTAAAACAGATTTGAAGACATGACACGATAACCACAGATAAAAAAAAACATAACAAAAAACAACAAATCAAATCGGTTGCCGTCACAACACTAATTTTACCACCTGACAAATCGCCCGTTGCACACATAGAGAAGAAAAATTGTCGCACTTAAATATAAAAAACACATTAATAGAAATATCATGTTGCGAACATTGTAAAAATTGACTTACAAGTTAGAACGAAGAGCGAGATCACGCGCGTGTATGCCATTCCGGTCGGACGGTGACGGTGTGGCGAGCGATCGGGCTGCGTCCACGCAATGCCTGGCCCACCACCGGAGCGAGTTGCAAACTTGATTGCTTGGCAGGTGTTTCAAATAATGTATGCGATTATGGATATGATCCAGTATTGGGCGCTTGCCGTGTGCATGCATTGCGCTTTTAAGGGTTCGGTGTTCAACCATTATAGTTTCGCAGTGCGTTTCTGTCCGGTGTATGCGCGGTTTAGCTCAGCGATGATAAATAAGTAAAAAAAAAACGGTTAAGAGCGAGTCGGACTCGCGCACCGAGGGTCCGTATCATCATAAAAACGTGAAATGTTTTTAAATATTCATCGACGTGGCCTATAATCGTCCGAGAATTTTAACATTGCGGTGTATATTGCAGTTTTAGATTAGCGCCATCTCTAGACTGATAGTGGAACTAATGCAATTTTTGTTGATGATTTCTGAAAAGCTTCTATAACAAGAACTTTATTGACTTTACTTCCTTACTTGAAAGAAGCAAAACATCCTGGGATGTAATAGTTCTTACCGAATGCTGGTAATTCCCCTCCTCTGCCTATACTTGTTGAATATACTTCCGCGGCTACTAGCGAACACAGTACACAAAATGAGGGAGTGATGGTTAACTTTAGGAACCACCACCGGATTTCCGTCACGGAACACATACTTCAGGATGCAAACTGTCTCGTAGTGAAACTTACTAAAGATGCAGTAATCGTAGCTATATCGTCCACCCGCATGCCAAAATGTCTCCCCGTTTGAATAAACAGACATAATAAGTTCGTTTAAAGATTGAAAAATCTTAAAACGAACTTATTATGTCTTTTCAACATTTAACATTTCTTTTTAACATTTCTGATACCTAGTAGCAGCGACTCTCGTTCTTCTGAGTACCTATCTGACAATGCTTGCATTTCACGGTATGTTGCCGACACATACCTACCTACGCTTCCTACTCGCTACAATAGATCGTGACTTGATCATGTCACATTAAAATCAAAACACCCAGCTAAATCGTATGTAGGAAACACCTCAGTCACTGACCATGATACTGTTCTGTTTTTCATTCAACTTACTAAACCCTTCAATAACATTTCATTAAAAAGTTAAACCTCAGAAATTCTCGACTGCGCTAAAATTGGACTAACGCTTGATCAATTCGATTTCAGTCCTCTATACAGTTTCCAGAACGTTAATGAAGCTACCAACTTCTTTATCAATACGTTTAATGTAATCATATTACAAAACGATGCCTCCGAAACCGTGATAACCTGCATCTAAAATTAAGGAAATCTCCAGAAAATGAGGTTTTAAAAGTTAAATTTAATTATTAGGTATAGGAATTACTGTTCTTTGTCGCTCAAAGCTGCTAAACGTAACTACAATAAAAATCTCTGGGCATGGCAGTCCCCAGCCAGGACTCGAGCAAAGCGGGCACGACCGTACCATCCTTTTCTCGAAGCCATTCGCGGCTATTTCTGCCCCCCTATATCTTCGATGTGTAAGTATTAGAACAAGTTTAACCTCCAAATTACATGACATTTGAATAAATAGTTTACGAGTTATGGTCGATCAAAGTTACTACATTTTGTCACTCACTGACTGACCGATCATCAAAATTCTAAGGTGCTTCTAGCAGACTTAGAACCTTCAAATTTGGCATCAATATCTGGGGGCACAGTAGTGCCCCAGCCAAGTCTCGAGCAAAGCGGGCACGGCCGTACCATCCTTTTCTCGAAGCCATTCGCGGCTATTTCACCCCCCCCCCCCCTATATCTTCGATGTGGACAAAGCTAGGAGTTTAGATTTTCGGTGACTAACTAGATTGACCTCCAAATTATATGACATTTGAATAAATAGTTTACGAGTTACGGTCGATCAAAGTTACAACATTTTGTCACTCACTGACTGACCGATCATCAGAATTCTAAGGTACTTCTAGCAGACTTAGAACGTTTAAATTTGGCACCACGATAGGTTATTAGCCACATGTAAAGGAAAAATAAAGAAAACATTCATAAATAATATGCCTTAATAAATAATAGAAAGCAATTTCACATTTGCGGTTTTGCAGGAACATTAGGTATGAATTTCGATTGCATTTTTAACTTTGTTATTTTACGTACAAAAAGTAATACATTGCAGGTTTATGTTATTAAAAATTTTTTATTTATTAAAGAGATAGAGACTGAGAATGGGCTGTAAACAAAGCAGTGGCTGTAGTACAGGACATAATTACGTCACCCAGAAAGAAAGGAAGGAGATCCACCTACAAAAATAAATGAGATCCTAACAAAAACATTACATTTCATAAAAAAAAATCCAAGATTCTCTATGCAATCATTCCACCGTAAAAAGTTTTGAGATCTCATAGAAGCCAACTACTGTTCAACTTATTTTTAAAAGATACAATAATTATAATATAAATAAAAAAACTATTGATACAGTTACTGAATGTTAATTTAAACTACAAAATACGTTGAACCGGATTTGGCATTTTTTTATGACATTTACTTAATGATTTTGTTGGGTCTTACTGATAAGGCACAAAACAGTCATATAAAGTTATGGGAAGCAATAAAAACAATTTCCAACACAACTAAACAAAAAACACTTCAATCGATCTTTTGTCGTCTGATTCCAAACGATCAGCGTGCTAATTCTACTATTATAATTTTCACATTGTCGCGTTCGAATCTCAATCGCAATCTGTCAAAAAGAAAATTAAGGCTTTTTTGACAGTTTTCGATTGACATGCGAATGCGGAAGTTGTTTAAAAATTAATAGAATGGGCTTGTGTCCTGAAAAAATCTAATTAGTCCGTCAGTTAGATTATCAAAAAATATTTGACCCGTGTTTTTTCTTTTATTACGGGAACCAAAATTTACGAAGTTACGACGCTTTTAAAATTCTCAATACGTCACACCTTCGCATATTTTTTAGTGAGTCGTGACGTCGCGAGCCCCCACTCCCGAGTTTTGATGCGTTTTATCTTTGTCACTATTCATTGATTTACAAAAACAAAAAATACTGTGTCCATTATTTTTCAATACACTAGGTAACTGACGACTAAATAGTTTTGCAATTTGTGGATGATGGAATCTAGCCTATTGGCCCTCAGTTTATGAAGTCAATACTTATTTCGCAAGTATCGGACGCTCACTTGCTGAAAAAATGTCCTGCATGACAACGCAAAAAATTAAGTACATACATACTTATTCCCCACCTCACATATTTATTTAACTTGGTATTCAGTACAGGAGACTTTTCTGGTGCATTAAAGCTGGCAAGCCAGTTCACGCAGTGCACAAATGTGGTGACCGAGATAAACCTCTGAAAATTACAGACCCATATCAATCTTACCAACACTATCTAAACTGCTGGAAAGGCTCATGAATAATAAATAGGCTTGGTCAATATATATTATGTATTTATGAAAATATCGTACGTTAGAAAGAATCTACATCTTTTCAGTAAACGAGGCGACAGACATAACCATGTCACTAGAAATAGGAACCAATTAATTCGAACGGGTTTCAGACTTGCTAAAGTAGCAAGATCTTTCATGGGATACTGTTTAAAGTTTTATAACACAATACCACCACATACATATTAGAACTGAATGAGACGAAATTTTAAATTGTATAAAACGTACACTATGCAAACAAGAATATTATAAACTAGGGGAATACATCTTCTATAATATAAAAATGAATCGCTGAATGTGTTGCTAAGCGCAAATCTCGAGAACAACTGAACCGATTTCGATAATATTTTTTTGTTGTGTTTGTTATTGTCAGGAGAAGGATCTTATGAAAGAAAAAATAAGAAAGTTACAGGGTAGCCAGTTGACGGGAGCGAAGTCGCGGGTCAGCTAGTTGACGATATAAATACTTGGCTCAATGCTGGTCCGCTCCACAGCGACTAAAGTGCCCGAACTTTGATGAAGATGTGAAAACATTGTTGGACCTGCTGAAGATTATAAGATTATCTTAGCATTGTATAAACTCATTAAATAATGTAACCATGATTTTGTAACCACTGACAACTGGTTTAAAAGATTGTCCATAAAGTTTCTTGCACGTTCTTCTCCATAGGATCTACTCTTTAGAACGTGCAACTGCCACGCTGGAGATAGGGTCGGTAAGTGTGTTTTGTTGCAGAACAACTTGCTGCTCTTGTCGCTAGAGCGGCAGAATTAGCTTCATCTATTTGATTGACGGACCTTGACTATTCAAAAGTGCCTGTAAACGGGTCTATTTGAAATAGAGGATTTTGTATTTGTATTGTATTTGTTAAATAACTGGGGCAAAACTAGGTTTCGTCTTCTAGCCAGTACGGTTTTCGTTCGAGAGTGTCCACAAGTAATGCGGTCTTGGATCTCACGAATAACATTGCGTCTCACCTAGATAATAAACAGTGTGTTAGTGGCATCTTCCTAGATCTGACCTTTAACACAATCTCAATTCCCGCTTTCATTGCTAAGCTTGAGAAGATTGGTATCAGAGGCAATCAGCTTGCACTCTTCACGAGTTATCTTACAGGAAGACGCCAATGTGTCAAAATAGGTGACTAGATGAGCGATAAACTCTCTATAACCTAGGGTGTGCCCCAAGGTAGTACCATTGGACCGAACTTGTTTCTCATCTTTATTAATGACCTCTGTCGTCACATACTTTATAATGGATCCATTTTTACCTACGCCAATGATGCTGCCTTAATAGTCTACGGGCATACCTGGGAGTCCACTTTTCAATTCGCACAACTAGGACTCGACATAGTTACTGACTGGTTGTCACAGAAACGACTTACTCTTAATGTAGATAAAACTAAGTATCTTTTCTGTCAAAAGTGGATAAACTTTCAGCATCACAATTTTCAGTGACTGCACACTCTTGTGTCAATGTATCATTTCAAACCCCATGCAGCTGTCCTAATCTAAGTCGCATAGAGAGTGTAAGGTATTTGGGTGTTCAGTGAAAATGAGTTCCCTCTATTCGAAAATTGTTCGTTCTAAATCTAATTCTAACAGTTAACTCCCAAAATTCCTATAATTTTAAAAGTCCTATGCCGTGAGACGAAAACATACAGTGTGTTCGTCCATTCTTGTCCTTTCAAAGCAAGTTCAACGTTTCTTTTATTTCCTTGGTCTTTATGTGTTCAACAAAGTAAATACAATCTTACTTACGTTCTCCACGGTCAAATGGAAATGCAAAACTACTGTAAAGAACTGGCTGCTGGATTTGACTATGAAGAAACAGAAAATATCATCCAGACCATTAAAAGGATTTTTTATAAACATCCACCTCATTTTAACCAATTAATTACGAACCGCATGACTTACGTGCACATACACACAACACCCTCACACACTACACACAACACACATACAATACACAATAACATCACTTTATATTACAAATATAACCACACTTCAATCATATAGACTTACCTCTCTATCAAAACTCTGCTTCTAGTGTTATGTATAATCTGAATGATGCCGTAAAATATGATAATGTTTAAAGGGGTGTGAGCCTGGAAATTTGTCATACAGGTCCCGAACCTAGTTCAGACTACTCTCACAAAGGTTCTAGAGTAAGGCAATAAATTAATGTAATGAATATTAATTACCTATCGACAAAAAAGTACCTTTATGAGAGAAATAAACTATATGTTATGTTATTTATTTAATTGACAGAGTTTGACTTTGTTCGTAGTATAATAATAAATCCTCAAGAGCATTATTGATAGCATTGGTAAATTGACGCATTATAAAAAGGAACAGAATTTTCTGATCATAAATTGGTATTGAATTAACAAAAAACTGGTTGGTTCCAAGTAAAACACTAAAATTTCTCAGTTTACGTTGGAGAACAACTTAAGTTCGACTGTGAAGGAGGACTTTCTTCTACACCCACCACCTTTTACTACATGATTAGTTCTAAAATAATAAATCAAAGTGCACATACTGCACATCAATCTAATAGCAGTAGAATAATCTTACTGGTAATTAAATTGACAGTTGTCGGGAAAAAACATCATTGAATGACGGTAATAGCAGTAGAATATACCTACTGGTCACTAAATTGACAGTTATCAAAGACAAAATAGATCAGCAGTATGATGTACATATGCTCGTAATTAAATAGACAAATTTGATTGCGAGGGGTAACTTAAATCAGTAGGAACGAGATGGGAACGCTGGAAGCAGGCACCATTGATCTACCTGGAAGCTGCTGGCATCGATCAATATCAACTTAAGTAAAACGGTAATAATGCATTTTAGCCAAAAGCAGTAAAAAATTTAAGGATTAACCATAGATTGAAATTTAATTTGGAAGGCTCACATAGAGGTCCCTAGCAAAAAACTAAGTAACAGTGCATATATTATGCACTCTATAAACTATTGCGGATACTGAATACTGATGCGCTATTAACGCCTATTACGGAATAGCTGAGTCCAGACATTATTTTTGGGGACACTCTACGGATAGAAAAAATGCCTTAGTAGATCCATATATAAATTAAAAATTAAGGATAGCTTCAAGCCTTTCTTTATTATAAGCCACAACATTCTGACTTTTCCATCAATTTACATTTAGGAAATCGCAATTTTTGTTAAAAACAAATCCTAATCTATTTCCCGGCATGGCAGACCCGTTTCCCAGAAATAGGCGTGATGACAGTCAATTCTGTCAACATAGGTCTCGGACTGCACTTATGTATGCGCAAGAGTGTTTTTTGTATGGCTCCCAATATTTACAACTAGTTGACGCGCGTAACTTCGTCTACGTCCCATTTTCCATTAATGCTTCGCTCCTATTTGTCTTAGCGTGATAATATATAGCTTATAGCCTTCCTCGATAAATGGGCTATCTAACACTGAAAGAGTTTTTCAAATCGACCAGTAGTTCCTGAGATAAGCGCGTTGAAGCAAACAAACAAACTCTTCAACTTTATAATATAAGTGCCTATAGATAAGCTTCCAAGTAACTGGAAGGAGCTAAGTGTAGCAAAATTTTAAAGGAGAGTAAAATCGTTTTTAGCTAGTATAACGCGCGCGCTATGAGAATGGGATGCGACCATTTGGAACTGAGAAGCGCGCGATCCGCCGGCCAGCCGTAGCGTCGGCAATAGTGGCCACTTTAGCAGAATCAGCCACCAATATTCATACTATCCGAAACTGTCAAATCACAATCAACCTTGAATATAATGCTTTAGCGATGAAGATGAATACAAAACGAATCTGAAAAAGGACAACGATACTGTGGTAAAGAAAGTGTAGCCGATATAGAAGATTTTATAACCCAACAAAAACATTAAATGTAATAAAAAAATGCCAAAGATTGCATAGAGGACTCTATGCAATCTTTCCACCGTAAAAAATGAAAAGAAAAGCACTTGTATAATTATGCTGAGATTCAATGAGTTATTTAATTCGACTCTATAATGTACGGAGTTTTATGTAAGTAAAATCTACGAGTATCATCCCGTCATTACGAGAATACTAATCGAGGTTTAACTTCCGTGAATCTGTGACGACGGTCTTTATCAGTAATCTGATGATCTCGGGTGTTTATGTGGTCACAGCAGGTAAACAAGTTTTTAAGAGTGCTGATTTTAAAAGGCAACAATATATTCTATGTATAGGCATATGATAATACCTAAATGTTTCGCATAATTTTATGATAGGTTGGATACCTAGGAAATATCTTCGCTTCAAATTAATTGAAGGGGCTCCAAATTGTAACAACCATATCTTCTTCTTCTTCACTAGGGCTTTAGTATTTTCTGGGACTGGTCCCATTTAAATTGATTGAAGATCTGATGAAAAACTTCGTAGGTAGACAACGGAACTCTTGAGTAAATGATGATTTAAAAAAATAAATTTTTGCATGGTAACGATCATTTTATTTATTTGCTCTCATGCACACAGCATACTTCACAATTACCTACATTTATTGTCACTTTAGTGCATGAACCCTGGGCACCGCAAACAAACGAACGATGCTGAGTACATACATAACTTCATTAATTATTGAGAAAATATTAATTAGCTAAAACGTGTCATATTACGTCAGATTTGGGGAATTGTCAAATTTTTATAATGTCAAGAAATAAAAAACTTTTTACAAAAAATACAACCAACTTCCAAATAAAAAAAACACTGCAAAGTAAAAATAACTTTAATTTCGGAAGTCAGTGTTTTTATAAGTTTCTTCGTATTTTGACACCGACTTCCGAAATTAAAGTTAGTTTTTACTTTGTAGTGTTTTGCTTTAAGTATTTGGAAGTCGGTTGTATTTTTTTGTTATAAGTTTTATATATTTCACTTTTTAGTGGTACCCCACCTAACAATACCACTGCAAACAGAAAAAGCAAAATACGCAATTTCGATTACTTGGATAACAAAAAACAATCATACAAGTAAACGAATTCCAGCTATTTCGATTTAAAATCCAAACTTCGTACCCATTTCGATAACATTTAAATGAGACCAATCTGCAAGTATATCCTTCCAGACAAAACGAAACGAAAGAATTTTTCAAATCGGTTCATAATTGACGGAGTTATGAGGTAACAAACATAAGATTAAAAAAAAAAAAAATGAGAACCTCCTCCTTTTTGGGAAGTCGGTTAAAAATATAAATACAATATTACTAAATTTAAATGACATAATAAATGATGCTGAGCTGATGATGGAAGTATAATTTAGGATCAGATGATGGGATCCCATGAAAAATGTTTGTGATATTTTCGCCAATTATTAACCGATTTGGATGATTATTTTTTTGTTTAAGTAGAAGAATATTTTCCCAGGCTAGTCCCATTTCAATTGGGTGAAGATCTGACGAAGAACTTCGGAGATAGGCAACGGATGGCAAATGGATAGGGATTGCTGAAAAAACATGTCTGTTTATTGCTTACACCACTTTATAACATACAATATTTAACTTAAATTTTGGAAGTCGGTGCTTTTGTTTTATTTTTTCGTTTTTTGACATGGACTTCCGAAATTAGAGTTAATTTGTACTTTGTAGTGTTTTATTTTTGTAAGTCGGTTGTATTATTCTGAAATTGAAGTTATCTCATGCTTTGTAGTGTTTAAACCGACTTCAAAAAAGAGGAGGTTCTTAATTCATCGGAAAATAACTTAAGTTTCGGAAGTCGGTTTTCTTGGTTGTCTTTTTCCTAAGGGTCCCGAACAAAAAGCGGAACCCTTATAGGATGACTTGGGTGTCTGTCTGTCTGTCCGTCTGTCACAGCCTGTTTTCTCCCGATCCACGAGACCGATTCTATTAAAATGTGTTACGCAGATGGACTTTTGTGACCCAAACACGGACGTGAATTTTTGTATGGTCGTGACTTTTGGGGGTCAAACTAGAAAATAGAAATCCAAATCGGGAATCCAAATCGGGATCCCTTCATCAGATCATGACCTGCTGATCATGAGACTATCTGGGAAGTCTACCCTTTCAAACAAAAAAGAATTTTCCTAATCGGCCCAGGCGTCTTTGAGTAATCGGGGAACATACAATACATACAAAAACCGGTGAAATACAAGTTGGACTCGCGCACGAAGGGTTTTGTAGGTACCGTCTATACTAATATTATAAAGAGGTAACATTTGTTTGTAAGTTTGTATGTAGGGGGTAATCTCAGGAACTACTGGTCCGATTTGAAAAATTCTTATTATTTCGGTATTAGATAGCCCATTTATCGAGGAAGGCTATAGGCTAATATCATCACGCTAAGACTAAAAGGAGCCGAGCATTAATGGAAAATGTGACGCAGACGAAGTTGCGTGGGTCAGCTAGTTATCTATAAAAATAGCAAAATAAACATGTCTGATGTATGGGAGTTTGATAAAATATTTGTTTTATTTTCATTTCATTATTTATTTTAAAGTGAACATATAACTAAATATCCAGTGTATATATTTCAAGCGTCTACCTGTTGCCGTTATCAATATCGAGCAAAAAAATCATGTTTGTTGTATGGGAGCCCCCTTAAATATTTATTTTATTATATTTTTTAGTTTAGTTACCTATGTTGTTATTATAGCGAGCGGCAACACAAATACATGATCTGTGAAATTGTTAACTGTCCGTACGTTAGGTACCTACGTACCGTACATAACCTAAAAAAAAAGCTTCCGACGAATTGAGAACCTCCTCTTTTTTGAAGTCGTTTAAAAATTAGTCTCCCACTCTCAGCAAAGTGGGAGGGAGTATCAGCAGTGCGAGTCTCTAAACATGTCGAAGTGAACACTTAAGCAAAGTGAACGTTAAGTGAGCTGTCAAACCATTCAAACAAGATGGCATGACAGCTCACTTGTCGTTCACTCCACCTAAGTGATTACGGTGAGATGTCGGCAGAATCGACCGGCTGATACTGACCAAAAACCCTCCTGTGTTATCAAATGCGGATATGCGTTCTCGGTTTGTGATAACTCTGTCCAACAATTCCGCAAGCCTGGAAGATAATGTTCCTGAGACCGTGTATCGGCGACCTCCTGTGCTATCAAATGCGGATATACGTTCTCGGTTTGTGATACCTCTTTCCAATAATTCCGCAAGCCTGGAAGATAATGTTTCTGAGACCGTGTATTTGCGACTTTAATAATATGTATAGTTATTTAGTAAATTATCAACGAAAAAGTTAAAGCTGTTCGCAGTTGTGCCTTTGTTGTCCGTAAGATAGCCGTTGGAATAGAACTATACAAATGGATTCGTGATTATATCATAGTCATGATGCTAAACTAGCTGTCTCTCGCGGCTTCGCTCCCGTCAACTGGCAACTTTCTTGTTTTTTTTTTCTAATAAAGCTCCTGATAATAACAATCACAAAAACAAAGAATTTCCGAAATCGGTTCAGCTGTTCTCGAGATTTGCGCTTAGCAACACGTTCAACAATTCATTTTTATATTATAGAAGATAGAGTACTAATTGGTTTAGCTTGTGAGTCAGATTAATATAATTATTACAATAGTAATTAGGAAAAATATAATTTGATTTGATTGAAACAATGCATTTTATAATTGCATATAGCAGATAACAATCTGTTTGTGTTAAAGACAGTGAATAATAAAAACATTTTATTACATACATAACTTAGTTAGCGTAATTGTAGGATGGTACAGTCGATCGCTCACCTAGGTGGTATTAATAGACGTTGAGCTGGCCATATAAATGTTCCAAAGTACCTATTGTCCCCCGACTGCAATAAAAATGTTGTGTTCGCGTTTTAAATCGTTGGGCGAATGCTTGCTTTTCATTTTTAAGTTCATTTTTAGACATTTAAGACATAGCAGGCGTTTTTTTTTTAATTATTTGTTTTTTAGGGTTCCGTAGCCAAATGGCAAAAAAGAAACCCTTACAGATTCGTCATGTCTGTTTGTCTGTCCGTCCGTATGTCACAGCCACTTTTCTCCGAAACTATAAGAACTTTGCTGTTGAAATTTGGTAAGTAGATGTATTCCGTGAACCGCATAAAGATTTTCACACAAAAATAGAAAAAAAAAACAATAAATTTTGGGGTTCTCATACTTGGAACTGAAACTCAATTTTTTTTTATTGAACCCATACGTGTGGGGTATCTATAGATAGGTCTTGAGGTCAAAAATGATATTGAGGTTTCTAAGATGATTTTTTTCTAAACTGAATAGTTTGCGCGAGAGACACTTCCAAAGTGGTAAAATGTGTCCCCCCCTCCTTAACTTCTAAAATAAAAGGATGATAAAACTAAAAAAACTATATAATGTACATCACCACGTAATTTACCAGCGAAAATTGGTTTGAACGAGATCTAGTAAGTATTTTTTTTTTAATACGCCATAAATCGTAAATCGCAACTTTTGATTATAATATGTATAATACCTACTGGTTTGTACGGAACCCTCAGTGCGCGAGTCCGACTCGCACTTGGCCGGTTTTTTGAGTATTTCTTGTCCCACAGAAGCAATTTGAATTATCATGAGGTCTCAAGTTGTATAACACCTAACCTATTTAATAGTGAGGCCCTCAAGCGGCGCAAATACTGTGACCTTACCTATTGGTATTTTCAGATTTGAGCCGTTTGGGGTCGAAACGCTTGGGGCATGGATGGGGTCCGAGTGCTCCGTCTCCTTTTTAAGGACATATCTCGTCAACAAATCGACACTACGTGACCCGAGGGCTGGCTTGTTCTTTGCTTAAAGAATTAGCATTGTCATTCATCGTGGCAATACTGCCCGTCATCTGGGCACGTTTCCGGATGACAGCGATGCGAAGGAATACTTCGACGCCTAAGCGTATCTTGTTTTAGTATATTCATAGTATTGTTCACTAACCGATCTATATTTATATATACAACGTGGGGATTTCAATACGACAATAAATGAAACTTCGTATACCTAATGACGTTCCCAGTCTATATACCAAAATTCATGTGAAAATATCCAGTAGTTTAGTCACAGGAGATGATTTTACTTTTTTAACATTTGCTACATGATATCTGTAAATATGGAAGCACTCACAGGTTAACGACACCCGCATCGGTAACATCAAAACATTAAAGATATGTTGCCAACTCGCTACTTCAAAACTTTCGCCAAATTAGTTTTTAAATTTAATTTAGTGTAAATTAAACCTATGGCATAAAAGCCATAAAGCGTGTCATCAGAGTTCAATAAGAAAATAAAGCATGCGGAAGTTGCTATGCACTCATATTAATAGAAAATTTAGTGTGTGCGAAAGAGATAAATCTAGTGTCGTTTGCTTATTACTTCACTTTCTTGTCGAAACTTGCAACTACATTTAGGTCACGGTCACTCAGTGTCACAGAGTACTTTTATATATAGGTACTCAGTGTATCGCCGGAATCCTGTGACGATCCACGCGTCATCAATATTTTTTTGATGGTTTAGAATTATTCCTATGAACTAGTAGTGTCCGTGTTTTCATTTATTGTCGTATTATCGTCCCCACGTCTCTGTATATGTCGTGGATAAAGATACATTTAATACTTAGAATAATAACGCATAGAAACCTAGTACGAGTGCAAAAAGTGAGGCAACTAAAACTTAGCCTAATCCGTCAAACTTAGCCATCAGGCCGTCAGTACTCAATGTCACGTTCCGTCGAACACAGCTCGCGAGTAAATAATTGAAAATGACAGTTTGTTGCGTGAAAGGATGTTATAGCACACCAGGAAAACAAAAAAATGTGATAAAATAACATTTCACAAATAAGTACTCACATTCTATGCACTATTTTTACGTAAATCGATAAATATAACAAAATTCTAATAACCTAACTTGTCATAACACAGTGTTGCTATTTGTGAGGAAAAAATACCCACATTGCTTTCATTCATGTTTTTCATTTTTGTAATTTTAAAATACAATACTTACTGTTAATTCATATCAAACCCGATGTTTTAACATTGTTTATAATTATAAACCATCAAGCATTCTAAACGCATTGAACAATATCTCATTCTTTATTGATTATTTCCTTTTATTTTGAAATAAATTGAATTATACCTTCCGAAAAAATATGTCATATAACATGAAAAATCATGTTTACCTTTTCCAGTTCCAAAATAGTAATGCGTCTTCCCATATTTTGTGGGTAACGGCTTAGTAATGGTATCACTGACAGCTATATCTGTGTGCGTTAGAGGAACGTAGACACATTCGGCTCAAGCACACAAAGAAAAAAAGTGGACACACGATTTTGCTCGGGTTTTGTTCTAGACGCGGCTTCTATGCGTTATTATTCTAAGATTTAATAATTAGTTGCTGATTTGAGTATTGTAGTAGTGGGTAGTGGTAAACGCCGTGATGTCAGTTGTCAGTTGTAATGGCGGCACGTGGACAGAGTCGTATTGGAGAGTGGGGACTTTGCCAAGCGCACTTTGGCTCGATACACCAACTAGGACACTCGTCCAGAACGAAACTTTGGTTTACCTATTTCAACTATATTAAACAGAACAGTGAGTAACACACACAGTGGTAACGGGCGGGCGTTTTGGGGAACTGTGTAAGTTTTGACGTTCAAAAGTACTGGCACTCAGCCACAGTTAATAAAGTAAGCTTAGTACCTACTATATTGAGTGTTTTTATTTTACGACTAGCTGACCCGCGCAACGTCGTCTACGTCACATTTTCCATTACTGCTCCGCTCCAATGTTTCTTAGCGTGATGATATATAGCCTATAGCCTTCCTCGATTAATGGGCTATCTAACACTGAAATATTTTTTCAAATCGGACCAGTAGTTCCCGAGATTAGCGCGTTCAACCAAACAAACAAACTCTTCTGCTTTATAATAATATATTAGTAATATTAGTATATTAGTATAGATGATCTTGATACCATCGAACCCAAACGATGATGGCGCTATCGCTTTTGCCGTCGCTGAGCGATTCCTTAGGTACTCGAAACGAGTTTGCGAGTAGAGAGTGAAAAGTTTCGATAGTTTAGATGCTCAGATTATATATTATTAATTATACTTATGTTTACAAATAAAACAATTTCCTTCTTAATCCTACTAATCTACAGAATACGTACCTACATATAAAAATAAATTAATGGTAAAACTTAAAAAAATAGCTTCTAGACATCCAAATGGTCCCCGGTCCCCATATTTTGGATTACGACGTACGACGTGGATGTTGTATTAGTTTTCGTGTTCTCCTCAGTAAGCCATTTCATTTGACACCCATACTGTGGTAGTGCAGAAAATATAACTAGTCCGCCAACTTGGATGACCCGCCATATTGGGATTAGAATGACGTCACATAGCTCAGCATGCATTGTCATTCAAAATAAGCTTGTATACCAAACTGCAGCTCAATAGGTTAAAGATAACTGATTTAATATTCAGTTGCCAGATTCCACCTGGATAGACATACATGATACATTGCAAGTTAATTCATAGAGATAGATAGAATAGAATAGAATAATAGATCATAAATAGAAAGCTTGCAAAATATTACATCGTAGGGTGTATCTTTCAATTGGCGAGAAAACTACTGAACCGATTTTGTTGAAATTTTGTACAAATAGTCCTTTTGGTACGGTCAATATATAGACTTTTTTTATTTGAAACAGCTAGTTTCAAATAAGAAAAGTGCAACCCGTGCAACGTCATCTGCGTAACATTTTTCGTTACTGCTCCGCTCCTATTGGTCTTAGCTTGATGATATATAGCCTATAGCCTTTCTCGATAAATGGGCTATCGAACACTGAAAGAATTTTTCAAATCGGACCAGTAGTTCCTGAGATTAGCGCGTTCAACCAAACAAACAAAGAAACAAACTCTTCTGCTTTATAATATTAGTATAGATGGGTTTGCGCTTGACTCTAGTCTAGGTCAGAGATGACAGAGACAAAGTCTACAATAGAGCGAGCTTACCCAGAAGTAGCCTGTTCACTCTAACTTTGAAAAGATTAGGGTTGTAAGCTTTGGAACCACAGACGCAGGCAAAGAGTTCCACTCCTTTGCTGTGCGCATTATGAAAGACGCTTGGAAGCGCTTAGTGCGAGTTGGTGGAATAGCAACAAGGTAGGGATGGTAAGTTGCAGTGCGTGGCAATGGTAGAAGGGGGCTGGTGGGATGAGCTCTTGGATTTCTTGGGCACACTCTCCGAAGCACAATCTGTAGAATACCAACAAGCAGGCAACCTTGCGGCGATGAGCCAAGCTGTGTAGCTTGGCATCTACCAGTTCTACGTCGCCAATGAGCCTCTTAGCTCTGCGTTCCGCCGAGCCAAGTGCGGCAAGCTGATACTTAGCTGAGCCTTGGGATGGCTCAGCTAAGGTGACTGCAATACTCCGTTTGTTCCCAACGAGTAACACCCTCAAATGTCACACTGTTACTCGATGGGAATGTTTTTAAGAAAAAATTCCCTACCAGTCACACTGTTACTCGATGGGAACTTTTTATTACTAATTTCCCAACCAGTCACACTAAAGGGGTATAATTTAGACGGTCACCAAAATGGATCAACGGTCACCAAATTCTATCCAACTAAAAGATTAATATTACTACCAAAAATATTATAGGTTAGGTTAGGTTAGGTTAGAACTGTGACCAACTACACGCGAGCCGAGCGAGCGAAGCGAGCGGTGCCGCGGCAGCGGCCGGCGAGCGCTACCTCGAAATTGGTCGCGATTTTTTTGTGACTGGTTGGGATTTTTTTCTGAAGAAATTCCCATCGAGTAACAGTGTGACTGGTAGTGTGACCGGTTGGGAATTTTTTCAGAAAAAAATCCCATCGAGTAACAGTGTGACATTTGAGGGTGTTACTCGTTGGGAACAAATGCAATACTCCATGCGCGATCGGATTTCTGCTTTTTATAGAGTTAAAAGTTGCCCAGGTTTGAAGTATCGCTTTACCGATTTTTACCAAATTTTATATGCTTTCAGTAAGTCTGAGAATCGGCTACTCCTATCTATTTTTCATACCCCTAAGTGATAAGGGTTGTCCACCCCTAACATTTTTTTTTTAATTTTTGGACAACATTTTTATTTTTATTTTTTTATGACGTGGCATTAAAAATACATACAAGCCTAAATTTTTACCCTTCTATCACCAACCCTTATTTTTGAATAGGTAGTCATTTTATTAATGAATAATGTGACGCAAACGAAGTTGCGCGGGTCAGCTTAGTATATTAAAATTAAAAATCGGCCAAGTGCGAGTCGGACTCGCGCACCGAGGGTTCCGTACAAACCAGAAAGTATTAAATTATAAGCAGAAGTTGCGATTTACCATTTTTTTTAGTTTTATCATTCTCTTATTTTAGAAGTTAAGGGGACACACACACATTTTACCACTTTGGAAGTGTCTCTCGCGCAAACTATTCAGTTTAGAAAAAAATGATTTTGGAAACCTCAATATCATTTTTGAGACCTATCCATAGATACCCCACACGTATAGGTTTGATGAAAAAAAATCTCTACGCCAGTGTCCACAAACAGCCAAATGGCAGAAAAACCCGATTTCTCAAAGCAACGGTGACAACGATAACAAATATCATCGCGGACGTACACACAGACCCCCAGCCTACTTCTTGAACTTGTGTTCTAGAGTTGTTGCCCGGGTAGTTGAGGTAGGCCACGTCCGACGAGGTTGTCATCGTCATCTCTGTTAGGAAAAACAGGTGCGGCTTCTCGGTCTGTAGACTATATATCGATGATGAGACGCTATGTTCTATTGAGGATGAGTAGGTATAGTACTCAAAAATGTCTGTTTTCAACGAGAATGTGCACATGGTTCGAGCCCTACTAAAAATATTATGTTTTCTTTAAAAATGTATTTTTACACCATAATATTGCCAAAGTAATAATAAAATGAGTTTTTGCGTACTTCAAATAAAACAAATTTGACAATTTTCCAAACAGTTTAGCGAGAAATTGTTATAAGAAGCCACGACATGCTACAATATTGCACATATTTATGGGTCTAACCTTAGCAGTGATTACATTCTCGTTACGCTTTACTTTAGGGGAGGTAAGCAGGGCAAAACCATGACAAAAATAAGATGGGCTATTTCAACCGATTTGCGAACAGTGGTCATAGATCATTGGTGTAAACACTGTCTTTCGAATGACTTGGTGTGGGCTCGAACCTCTACAGTCGAAATTATTTTTGAATTTTATTAACTTATGCATTTTCTTACTTTTGACCAAGATTGATAACTTTTTACCAGGACGACAGAAACGTATCGAAGTATTTTTGGGGCTGGAAATGTGAGCGCTAAAGATTCACATGTACCAGAAGAAGGAGACCAGAAACATGTCAAAATATATTCGGGGTTTTTAATTGCAATCGGTTAGGATTTAAAAGTACCAGGGGACCAGAAAAATATGAAAGGGCTTGAAATATTGATTGATTGATTGATATGAGCGGTACCTACCGATTAACAAGTAGATACTAGAGGACCAGAAACATAAAGTATTTCCGGCGCTAGAGTTGGGAGCAGTTAGGATTCAAAAGTACCCGGAGAACAGAAACATGACGAAGTTTTAAGATCTAGAATTTTGAAGGTCTAGAATAATGAGCGCTTAAGATTCAGAAGTACCAGGGAACCAGAAATATATCGATGTGTTTCTGGGGTTGGAATTAGGTGTTAGGATTCAAAAGTATCGAGACACCAGAAACATGTCAAAGTATTTTTTCAGCAGGAATCACGAGCGCTGGAGATTCACAAGTACCAGCAAAGACTCATTAACTATTGATTACCAGAGTCATGAAGATGCATTTCCATGGATGAGAATATGAGCCAAAAAAAATGCGCGCTAATAGAGTTAGCGCGCATTTTTTTTTGCGAGCAAGTCTACCCAGCCAAAGTCGCGGGAAGAAGTTAGTAAAATTATTAATGCAAAAGTTTGTGAGGATCGATGGATATTTGTTTCTCTTTCTCGTCAGAACGCCTGAAACGCCTTCTACATGAAATTTGGCATGGAGGTAGAGAATAACACATTTAATTTTATCGTACTTTACGCGGGCGTAGCTGCGGGAATCACCTAATCTATACTATATATACCATATACCATATAATATATAATATGTAATCTATACTAATATTATAAAGAGGTAACATTTGTTTGTAAGTTAGTTTGTAAGGTAAGGGGTAATCTCAGGAACTACTGGTCCGATTTGAAAAAATATATTTCAGTATTAGATAGCCCATTTATCCAGGAAGGCTATAGGCTATATATTATCATCACGCTAAGACTAAAAGGAGCCGAGCATTCATGGAAAATGTGACGCAGACGAAGTTGCGTGGGTCAGCTAGTATTCCATAATTTCGTACTACGTAACTGACACGAGCAGCTTGTTAAACTTTGTAGTAGATATCAAACGATTTACGAGCGATTAAGATATCATTAAAGTTCCGATTAGAAAACGGTGTAACTTCAGAAATGAAAAAAAATAACAATATTTATGGCTAACGGTAATGCTAACGTACTAAGGTTTAAAGACTTAGCTGGTATTGATGCTGATATAGCTAGCTCGAGGCTAGCACAAAGTCACTAGATTTCCCAATAAATTAGTTTTAAAAATAACCGGTCGAGTCGGACTCGTACAGTGTTCCGTAAAATAATATAAAACGTGAAATGTTTTTAAATTTACACCGGCGAAGCCTATTATAAAATATTATATTCGTCAGAGAATTTTAACACTGCGGTCAAAATTGTAGTTTTAGATCAACGCCATCTCTGGACCGCTAGAAGAACTGATGTAATTTTTGTTGTTGATTTCTGAAAAATTGTGCTATTTTAGACATCGTCTTTTTTTAATAAAAAGAAAGAAAGAGCTTTATCTTGCTTCGCATAGACTTCGTAACATTTAGAGGCTACTTCCCATTTGGTAAACTTCCCATTTCGTAAACCTCAAACTGTACCTACTAAAAAGTTGCGTTTGGTAAACATTATACATTTCATACATTTAGTCCCATTTCGAAAACATTTCAATATTTTTTTTGTGTTATATCCCATTTGGTAAACTTTCAGATGAAATGGGTACAGTCAAGTAAAAAAAGAAAAACGAAACTAATGATAACATTGTCATTTATTTTGTTAAATATTTTTAATCACAGGTACAATAGTCGGATTATGTGTACGTATGCCATTTACACATATTGATATTTAAAAACAGAAATAAAAAGTGGGGTGTACAAATAACTTTCAAAAAATTTAAGAAAAATCACAGTTCGATTTGACTATTTCGATGACAAGTTTTATTTTTTTAATAACATAAGTCAATCTAGATGCCAAATCAACTTATATAAAAAAACAATAATCACAGATTTGGTACTATCTTTTTATGTTAATGTACATTAACATAAAAAAATACATACGAAATCAACTACTTATAAAATATAAAAATAAACAGTCACTGATTTGGTACGTTAACGTAAAAAAATACATACTAAATCAACTATAAAATATAAAAACAATAATAATCACAGATTTGGTACAATAACATAAAAAATACATGCAAAATCAACTTTTAAATATAAAAACAAATAATAATCACAGATTTGGTACATTAACATTAAAAATTACACACAAAATCAACTATAAAATATAATCACAGATTTGGAATATTAACATAAAAAATTTACTACCTACACTACAAAGTTAAAAATCAATAAATAAATTATAAAGTGATACAAGCAATTCTTGATAATTCGTTCAAACAATTTTCCAATGATATTTTTCCACTTTTGTAATCGCCGAGAATATTGTTAATTCGTATATCATTTTGGATAGATTTTTTTCTTCGTTTTGATATACTTTCTCCATTATTATAAAAGCTGTAAAAAATTGTTATGATTAAGTAAAGTAATAATGTATAATTTTTATCATATGTGTCGCCTAAAAATACAGGTCATTGAAACAAAAATATGTACCTTTTCAGAAGATTTTCATAATGTTTAATATTGCCTGATATCGTTTCGAAAAATAAAAGAATTGATGGCCTTTTTCCAATTTCACTATTGAAACTCCAATTCCAAGATTCCATGAGGTTTGTAGTGCGGTGTCTTTGTGCGTAGCAGCACCAAATATTCATCATATCTTCATTTTCCAACCACTGATCCACAAAGTAATCATTGAATTCAGTTATAGCTTTTTCTTCAAAACTGTAACAGAATTAATTCGTTGAAGATTATGATACGAAAAACCATATATTACCTAGTTTCTAACGCATAAAAATGGCTGTAGAAAATGGCGGTAGAAGAAATATCCAGAACTAAACGCGTTCATTTCAATACTGCAAAATTAATTTACCTTTGACTCATAACGTATAGCCATCCATCGTTTATGTCTTCTTTTGGTAAATGTGCCAGAGCCATACATAGTTTGACGTGATAGTGAGATTCTTCATGTTGTAATAAGCCAAGAGATTTTGCCTTTCTTAATAGCGCTCTGCCAAAGTGAACAAAACACCCCTTAACAATTATGTTTGGAAATGTCTTTTTAATTGCATTTATTGGAGCTTTTTCGAAATCCAAGGTAATAATATCGGCTGTCCACTCTGGTAAATGAAATTTTAGTTTGTAAAACAGTCTTTCATATGTAGTTTCTTCTTTGTTTGTCAACACTGCATAAAAAAATGGTACAATATTTGTCCCAGTTTCTGTACTTCCTATGTCTCCGTGTACAACGTATAGTTGAAGAAACGGCTTTGCACAACATTTGAACGTTCCGTCCGCAAAGTAGTGACAGACGTCATTTAAATGTGCAATTGCACTCTTTGAACCAAACACAATCATTCTATTTTCACCGTCAATCTCATCAAACAATAAATTGTCTTTAAAACGGTCAGGAATCACGATTTCTGTAGAGTTAGAGTGCTGAGATTTTGTGATTCCTAGTTGTCTATTTCTGTGTCTATACAAACTGCTTTTAACTTTGTCAAAATTTGGTAATTCTTTAATAATTTCATAACCATTATCTTTCAGCTTTTTAGTACATTTCCTGTATGTAGCTGGAATCGGCTTCAGATCTTCACATATAGTTTGTTTACATTTTTCGATGGCTACTTTCACTTCATTTTTTTCAAAATTCGGAATACAAGAACTGCAGTGAGCATTTTCTCTTAATACATGGCTTCGATTTGAATTCAAAGTTACACTTGCTGAACATCCATCTTTTCTATTAACACAGCGCCACCAACTTGAGTCCTTATTATTTTTCTGTTTATAATATTGATGCCCAGCGCGTAATAAAATTTCACCGCCTCGTGTACTATTAATAATTTTTAAATTCACTGCACCACTAGAAGATCCCTCACCCGACATTGCAACGACCTTGCACTATGCATAAAACGAGTGAACTGATAAGTTAAACCCGGTAATAGATATAATTTACGTATACTTACTTATGTCTATCTCATTCACACCTTTTGTTTAAAACGATGGTAAGGACAATAAATCCCTACCTGAGAACCCGCTCGGTGCTTTTACGTATACTTACTTATGTCTATCTCATTCACACCTTTTGTTTAAAACGATGGTAAGGACAATAAATCCCTACCTGAGAACCCGCTCGGTGCTTCTTTTGCGGGAAAAGCACGTGGTATTTTTAGTAGCATCGTGGTATTTTTACAGACTTTAATACGTTTTTTTTACTTCTTCTTGATCAGCCATTCTTTTTGATGGTCGAGATACTATCTCAAGACTGAAGCATTTAAAAATATATACATCTCTAATTTAATACTAATTTGACACTGACTGTACCGTACAAAAATAACAATACTAACAAAGTTTACCAAATGGGATTAAATGTATGAAGTAACGAAATGTTTACCAAACGCAACTTTTTAGTAGGTACAGTTTGAGGTTTACGAAATGGGAAGTTTACCAAATGGGAAGTAGCCCATTTAGAGCGTTCAATTTGAATGTTTTTTTATTTTTCTATGAAAACCTGATGAACTAAAATGTGATGATTTTTTAAAAGTCATAGAACAAAAAATGTTGATTATGATGTTAGTAACATAGTCCTGAGAGGTTGTAGGTATTTTACAAATAATCTATACTAATATTAAAAAGAGGTAACATTTGTTTGTAAGTTTGTATGTTTGTAAGTTTGTATGTAGGGGGTAATCTCAGGAACTACGGGTCCGATTCGAAAACCTCTTTCAGTGTTAGATAGCCCATTTATCGAGGAAGGTTATAGGCGGCTATATATCATCACGCTAAGACAAATAGGAGCGGAGCAATAATGGAAAATATGACGCAAACGAAGTTGCGCGGGTCAGCTAGTCCTGTATAAACTTCTATCCCAAACAATTAATTTCAGATTTGTCTCTATGCAAACTTCGGAAAAAAATGCGGACTCTGAGAAAAAAATTTAAATGTGCGAATGCCACCCTTTCATATGATACAAGTACCCTTGTAGCCCCACATTGAATTTTAAGAACCCCTTTTAATCGCTGGTGCAAAAAAAGAAAAACATTTTTGTTTCTTTCTTTTTGCAAAATATTTGAGCAAATTTCATCTAAAACTATTCCAGCTTTCAAGGTAGTTCTTGAGATATTCAGCTGTAACAGACGGACAGACTTAGTCACACCATAAGGTTTCCTTTTTACCATTTTGGTACGCAACCCTTAAAACCGGTCAAGAGCGAGTCGTACTCCCGCACCGAGGGTTCCATAATTATCATCATTTAAAACGTGAATAATTTTTAAGGTTTTCTTACTTTATACCCGTCGCAACTTTTAAACGGAAGGTTCGATTTGAATAATTGTATAATTTACATGTACAAAACCAAACTTAAATTATTAAACGATTTAAATAGATAAGGATTAATAATATCACCACTATTCCATTTCACCCAGGTTTTGATTGAATATATTGAACAAAGATTTAATTTCCATAATAAGAGCTTTCAATTTATCTAGCCATGCGTTTTGTAAGCTTGCTAACTCACAAATCATATAAAACAAGCAAGCAAGCATATATAAATAAACTAGCTTCTGCCCGCGACTTCGTACGCGTTCCCGTGGGATAAAAAATAGCCCATGTGTTATTTCAGACCATAATCTATCCCTGTTCCAAATTTCACCCAGATCCCTTCAGCCGTTTTGACGTGATTGAGTAACAAAAATACACACAAAGTCACTCACAAACTTTCGCATTTATTATATTAAATAATATATAGCAGGAGTAGGATAACTTACTTAATGAAATAGTACGAATATAATATCAGAGATTATGAATGTCATTCTTAATCTTTCTCACACATTTAAAAAAAGAAATATAAATAATAGCGGTCGGCCGCGGCTCCCGCCCGCGTGGATGTCGCTTACCGCTGCAAAAGCCTACCCGGGTAAAGACACGGTCAGCAAAATGATTCCCAGGTCAATTCACAGACACCGACACTAACATCGACGACGCCGTCATTATCCGCAGGCTGCACAGATTGTCTTTCTGTGGATGTTAAAGTTGTTAAGATGAAAATATTTAAATGTAATTAATACTAAGTTTTCACTTCTGCCGGCAGTCCAGGAGTGCAACCCTTTGTTTTAGGATAGATAACTAAAGCGATTATTGTAGAGCTTCTCTTTAAACAACATTTGACGTTAAATTATTTTCAGGTAACAAAATATAAGGTCGGGAGCCCCGACCCGTGACAAAAGTTGCCCGTGCGTAAAAGTCCGTAAAACATTATTTTCGTAAATCAATTCCTACTAATTTGAATGTTTGGCCCTGGAATTTGTTTATCGTTAGTGCGAAAGAAATTTTTACTGGAAATTGGAGCCTTTTGAAGAGTATAGGCAAATCAGTAGGGATCATGGGTATTCTTGGTATATGATCTAATTCAAGAATTTTTTAAATCGCTCCAGTAGTTTTTGAGCCTATTCATTACAATCAAACAAACAAACATACAAACAAAGTTTTCCTCTTTAGAATATTTAGACTTCGCGCACGACCGCTGCGTAGGGAGCCGTATTACCTTACTTACCATCTTACTCATAGAATGATCTAAACTGGTCCCGCACGCGCACCCCCGCCTTGGTGACGTCCACTTCGCAACGGGCCGTGCAGCAGAAATCGTTATATTTTAATTTCGCCATAACTTCAAAACCAAACGTCCGTTTTTAATCATTCAAAGACCAAATATTATCTACATAAACTGTACTTAGTGATGAAATAGTTTATTTTGATAAGGATTAATAGCATGAGTAAAATAAACGCGTTTAAATGTAGTCCAAAAAAAATCAAGATTTTTAAATAAAAAAAAATGGTTGTTGTGCCTCCCTCGACATAGATAGGTATAGTGTGTCGCGGACTTTTTTGTAGATATTTATAAGATCTACAATTAATTAGAACAACGTATGGTTCTATCTTTTATAGTTTAGGCAGCGTACGCAAAATAAGTAACTTTTCTGGTTGATTTTTACACCTTGTGTCCGAAAAACCCAAATATAAGATATTTGGGTTTTTCCCTATTTTTTTCCAAAATAAAATATAGCCTATGTTACTCGTGGATAATGTAGCTTTCGAATGGTGAAAGAATTTTTAAAATCGGTCCAGTAGTTTTTGAGCCTATTCATTACAATCAAACAAACAAACAAACAAAGTTTTCCTCTTTATAATATTAGTGTAGATTTAGGCAGCGTACGCAAAATAAGTAACTTTTCTGGTTGATTTTTACACCTTGTGTCCGAAAAACCCAAATATCTTACGGAACCCTATTTTTTTCCAAAATAAAATATAGCCTATGTTACTCGTGGATAATGTAGCTTTCGAATGGTGAAAGAATTTTTAAAATCGGTCCAGTAGTTTTTGAGCCTATTCATTACAATCAAACAAACAAACAAACAAACAAAGTTTTCCTCTTTATAATATTAGTGTAGATAATAAATAAATAAATCATAATTATTATCTTTGAAATCCATAATTACGGTTAAAGATATTTTATTTCTCAAAAGAATCACAAATTCACTTAGTGAGAAAACATAAAAATGTTTATAACAATGTTATCTGCTAGTAAGCGTAGATTATTACTAGCATTCCAACAATACATAACTTAATACACATCGCTTAGAATAATAACGCATAGAAGCCGCGTCTAGAACAAAACCCGAGCAAAATCGTGTGTCCACTTCATTTTCTTTGTGTGCGTGAGCCGAATGTGTCTACGTTCCTCTAACGCACACAGATATAGCTTTCAGTGATACCATTACTAAGCCGTTACCCACAAAATATGGGAAGACGCATTACTATTTTGCTATCAAGGCAAGTATTGTATAACTGGAAAAGGTAAACATGATTTTTCATGTAATATGACATATTTTTTCGGAAGGTATAATTCAATTTATTTCAAAATAAAAGGAAATAAATCGCATAAAGAATGAGATATTGTTCAATGCGTTTAGAATGCTTGATGGGTTATAATTATAAACAATGTTAAAACATCGGGTTTGATATGAATTAACAGTAAGTATTGTATTTTAAAATTACAAAAATGAAAAACATGAATGAAAGAAATGTGGGTATTTTTTCCTCACAAATAGCAACACTGTGTTATGACAAGTTAGGTTATTAGAATTTTGTTTTATTTATCGATTTACGTAAAAATAGTGCATAGAATGTGAGTACTTATTTGTGAAATGTTATTTTATCACATATTTTTGTTTTCCTGATGTGCTATAACATCCTTTCACGCAACAAACTGTCATTTTCAATTATTTACTCGCGAGCTGTGTTCGACGGAACGTGACATTGAGTACTGACGGCCTGATGGCTAAGTTTGACGGATTAGGCTAAGTTTTAGTTGCCTCACTTTTTGCACTCGTACTAGGTTTCTATGCGTTTTTATTCTAAGACACATCGTTTTAGAATAACAGGTTCAAAATAAACAGATCAAAATAAGGTAGGTTGACACATAATACACAGCACAACAGCAACAGTTTTGAGCGATGAGGGTAGGGTGCAATTTAAGAGTTGGTGCGTGTTTACTAAGGCCTACGACACAGTGCAGAAAATGAGCGATTTATTAAATTGATTTCGGTTAACCGCTCAGTTGTCAGGTGCGTCAAATAAATAAACACACATTTGTACATACATAATCGTTTCGCCAAATGAGCGTTTCGTGAAATGACGAGCACCAGGTGGCAGCACTGTGGCGCCAGGACTAGGCCCTGTCAAAACGCAAATATTTTCTGACATTTGTTAAATTGCCATCTGAATTGTGTTTATTTATTTTTGTATATTTGCCCGTTTTCTTTTTATTCTTACGGTTATTATTTGTACACATTATATTAATTTGTTTTTGTTTATGTAGAATATAATTATTTATTTATGATTATATTTGCTTGTATGTGTTTTATTTATGGTTTATATTTGTACTTACATACATATATATAAAATAAATAAATAAATATATATATATAATTGAATCCGAATCGTTACCCAAACTATATATATATATTTCAACAAACACCGACAACCTAGCAGGACTGTATTACTATCGTCTTAAACAACAACTTTTGTTCTATATGACTTTTTACAAAACATAGTACATTTACACACACAAAAAATCAAAAGTCCCATTTATGTTGATACGTACTTTTAAAATATTATGTAGAATTTTAGTTTACTTACTGTAGGTAGATTATAGCGGCCCATCATAACAATAGTAGAAGCGCAATGTGGCTCAAAAGAGAAAAAGGTTGAGTACGGCTGATTTAGAGCGTTCAATTTAAAAAAAAAAAATTTTGTATGAAAATCTGACGAACTAAAATTTATGATTAAATTTTAAGAGTCATACAACAAAAGTTGCGGATGTTAGTAAAATAGTCCTGAGAGGTTGTCGGTGTTTTAAAAATAACCCTGTATTTATATAATTATTAAATACTAGCTGTTGCCCGCGACTTCGTTCGCGTATAAGTTTGAAAATAAAACGTTGTCGCTACGTAAGATCTCTTAGATAAGACTTATACCGCGTGTATCTGACATCGACGCACAAACAATTTCCATGGGTCCAGGGCATGATTCTGGGCACCCTAGACTTAGAATTTTTCGTCGGCTTTTTTCTCATTTTTTCATTTTTTTCAAGGGTTTTTTTACTTTAGACTGCTCATAATCGTTATTCTGACCTAACCCAATGATATTTTTAATAAAAAATAATTAATTAACTACTTTCACTAAAAAGAGCAATCTGAATAAAACCACAAATAGATATCAGTTCAGCTGAGCTGATACCTATTTGTGGTACTCTTGAAAAAAATGAAATATTTAGAAAAGAACCGACGAAAAATTCCAACACTGGGGTGTCCAGAATCATGCCCTGAACCCATGGAAATCGTTTGTGCGTCGATGTCAGATACACGCGGTATACGAACATTCAATATCTAGCATTGCTTGAGTCCTCTTAGAGTTTGAAACTTGTTCAAGGCACTGGCTGTTTCACCTCTTCTGTTTAAAATGCCGATCAGCACTAGTTATTATATATGTACCAACAAAGTACGGCGCACTCGCAATTGGCCGTTTTTTTAAAATAAACCTATGGAGTGTTGTAGTTTTTTCTACCAGTAAAGTAGTAAGTAATAGGTGAATAGGAGATAATTTTTCGGAGAACCTGGACGCCTTATCTATACTTCTATACTAATATTATAAAGAGGTAACATTTGTTTGTAAGTTTGTATGTTTGTAAGTTTGTATGTAGGGGGTAATCTCAAGAACTACTGGTCCGATTTGAAAAATTCCTTTAGTGTTAGATAGCCCATATATCGAGGAAGGATATACTAAGGTAGGCTAGGCTACATAATATCATAACGCTAAGACTAAAAGGAGCCGAGCATTAATGGAAAATGTGATGCAGGCGAAGTTGCGGGGGGCAGCTAGTTGATTATTATTTTTATGCATGCGAAGCAGAAAATCACGATTTCCTCAAAAGTTGACGTATAACCGTTTCTCAGTAGGTCCGACTACTAACGAAACTTTAAAAGAGTCAACTTGTGGTCGCCGGCTTCATTACGTGTTTATGTTTTAGTGCGTCGTGGTCCTTAGTGTTGCAAGTGAGTAATTATTATGTTTAATAACAGACTTATCTTTGAGGGAGCTGGTAGCTGGAGATGGGGTGTATGAGGATGGAAATCTAACCCCTAGATTAATATAATCATCCCTTTATATAACTCTTATTTTAGAATTCACTTCAATAGTTTGTCAAAGCTAGTCCTATTTTTGTATTGAATGGCCTGAAAAAATCTTCTTCTACACATCATGCTAAGATTTTGGGCTCGTTTCTCTCACTCTGGGATCCTACATTATCTGCCTTTAAAGAATTACTAGCTTTAGCTCGCATTTTTCCCTATCTTCGGATCTGGAATTTCACGGTCATTATATTAAGTAGGTTGCTTACTTGGTTTCTGGATTTATGCTTGGTCGACCCCTTTTAAATGAGACTTCGTTGAATATCGCCGTTTGTATGATTGTTTACGTTTGTTTATTATTCAGCTACGAGTTCCTCATTCAAACAGTCTCCTCATTTAGTACCTACTAGGTAAAAAATAATAAAAATCGATTAATCTTACACCGTAAATCGATTCAATTAACCTAGTAAATCTGTTTTAATAATATAAAATGTAAAAATGAATGAAATTAATCAGTGTTCTATAATCTGCAAGTATCTGAGAAAATCGAAGAAAATGTGTTTCTTTTTGGACTGGACTGGACGAAATTAAGAATCAACTTGATTTATCAGTTTATTGTTTCGTAGTTTGAAGATTACCACCATTCGTTCGATAGTCGGTTTTGTTGATTTTGATTCGAGGTACGGTATTTCAACCGGAGACAGTGTAACAGTGGTAGGTACCCTCTTCCTATTCTCTTAATATTCTGCGAGAGATCAGGATAAGCAAGGGTTAATTTAATGTAGATTTTATCTAAGCAACACATTTTTTCCGACATCCACACGAACAAAGTCGCGGGCACAGCTAGTCTATCTATATATAAAAATGAATCCCTAATTCCCTTGTTCATCGCATCACGCGTGAACGGCTGGGCCGATTTTTCTGATTCTTTTTTTATTGTGTTTGTTACTGTCAGGAGAAGGTTCCTATGAAAGAAAAACAAAATTGACGGGAGCGAAGCCGCGGGGGATAGCTTTTAAAGGTTAATATAAAAAAATAAAATGTTTGTGTAATATTTATGAAATTTTGGATTCTAGACATGCTAAGGGACTGTAATAAATGTGGATATGTTTCGTGTATGTAGGTTTTGGTTTCGAATTGTAAAGGGGTCAAAGTAGCTCGAAATCGTTCGTGTATAATACACACGGCTGTTGCGTCGCCAGTTCCTTTTTAGGGTTCCGTACCAAAAAAATTTGGAATTGATTTAGATGACGTTTGCTCAACAATTTTTTTTGGAAAGCGACTGAAAGGGGTTCTTAAAAAATCGATGTGAGGCTACTAGGCCATGTGGGGTATCGTATGAAATAACGCTATTTGCATATTCCCAAACAATTTTTTTTAGGCAGAATGATTTTCGACTTTTGACGAAAAATGTGAAATTTTTAACTGTTGAAAATCTGCAATAATTCTAAGTGATAGAAGTTTATGTAAAGATTACAGTAAAAATAAAGGGATGTCTTTAAACGGCAAACTTTTTCAGAAATCATTAAATAAAATTACAATAGTTCCACTATCGATCAAGAGATGGCGCTGATCTAAAATTGCAATATACACCGCAATGTTAAAATTCTCTGACGAATTTAGGCCTTGCGAAGAACACATCATATTATGGTCGTACCCAACCCCCGGTGCGCGAGTCCGACTCGCTCTTGGCCAGTATTTTTCTTTGAACTTTTGGCTGAACACGTTGCCGCCTGTCAAGATTGTTTTTTTTTTAAGCGGTCGTACTTTTTCATGGACCGGGGGTCCATTAGTGTAAATATGGTGTTGAACATCATGTTTAGGATGCGTTTTAAAGTTTTCTAATTTATATCCGAATGGAAAAAGGACGATTTAAAAATATATATATTACTCACAATCTAGACATGTGAGCTAAATGGGGATTCCAACTAAGACGACCCACTGACCAGCGTTTTTAATAAAAATGTGTTGTCCGAAAAATGGGCTTCTTAAAACACTACAGAGGCCTTAGTGTGAGTTTTTTCGACTCACGTTCGAACGCGTTCGATTGCGAGCGCGTTAGAATTTAGTATGAGAAATTAGGTTCTACGAGTGACCACCAGGTGGCACTATAACTAAATTCCCATACTAAATTCTAACGCGCTCGCAATCGAACGCGTTCGAACGTGAGTCGAAAAATCTCACACTAAGGCCTCTGGACGGACGGACGAACGAACGGGACGACAAAGTGATCTCATAAGGGTGCCTGTCCATTTGTGCGGAGCGAGGCAGCAGAGCGGAGAAACGGAGAAGTATTAACAAATCATGTTAATCAAAATGTCAGTGACACACGTGGTGCCGAGATTTTGTGCAATTCTATTGGTTAAAATTTTTCCGTTTCTCTGCTCCGCTGACTCGCTCCGCTGTGATGGACAGGTGACGCGGGGCGTTGCGCAGAGCGCTGTACTGCCCCTTCCGATGCTGTGTGTGTAAATCGCTTCTCCGTAAATACTCTCATACACCGCCATCTGTTTAAATTTAGTGCAGGCCTTCAGCGTGCGACACTGCTTGCGTAAATCGCTTCTCCGTATAAGCGACGCGCACTAAGGGTTCCGTTTTTTCCTTTTGAAGTTCAAAACCCTTATTGTGGAGGGCTATGACACAATAGGGAATATGCATAAAAAAATATTTATTATCTACACAGTTTATCTAAAAATATACAAAATTGTAATAATAACAGTGAAAATAGATTCAAAATCACTCGAAAAACAAACGAGTTATCATTATTTTAAACAAATATAATCTGACCCTCTCGCGAAAACGCTGTAATGTATGGCATCTGTATAGGCGTCATGGAATCTGACGTCAAATTTCATATCAGACTTCTCTTTCTAATTGTAGTCTTTGAAGCTTTATAACTTCATCAGTGATGAAGATATTTAAAAAAACAATTTTATGATTGTTTTTAGAGCTAAAAAGTATTTCATTTTACAAATAAAAAAAATTCATGCATATTCCCTATTGTTCTATGCCCTTTATTTTATATCGAATGTTTTCCCAGTTCCACGAAGCCAGAGCCAGGAAAAATAAATACATAAGTAGCCAATTTGAATAAAAACCCTACAAGTATAATTAACTGTGCTTGATTCGGATTTTAGATACTGACTAAACATGGTCAATTAGCGCAGTACCGGTAAAGCGGTCAACGAGTCAAACCAAAATTATTTGCATTCTCGTTTTTAAGGTAGGCAGGATAATTATAAAGCTGTATAAATTAACCTACTTAAGAGCGTGTAGGTATATTCCGTCCACTAGCGCCGCCAATTGTTTTTTATTATTTGTGGTAAATTTAAGACACGTAGATAAAAAACCGCTCTGTAGTGTTCTGAAGAAATGTATCTATTATTTTTTGAGAGCTATTTTTAATACATAACTCATGGCTAAATAGCCAAAACGGCAATTATTGCTAAAAGTGGCCACTTTTAGCAAAAATATCGACTTTGGCAACTATTTATGTCCTAAAGTACAAAACATAACTCTCAAAACATAATAAATACATTTCTTCAGTACACTACAAAAGGTTTTTTATCTACGTGTCTTACATTTACCACAATTAATAAAAAACGATTGGCGGCGCTAGTGGACGGAATACACGCTCTTAATTGACGTCAATCAACAAGATTCAAAATAATGAGAATAATCTAATAACCCCAATCTAATAACCAATATCTCAAATCTAATATCTCAACGCAGTGTTTTTCCGCCCAAAAATCGGACTTGTAACTTTTTTAACCGAGGTCTTCAAAAAGGAGGAGGTTATTTTATGTATATCCATCCGATATCTCCGCCAATTGTGAAACGATTTAGGAGTTAGATCACTGCATGATTATCGACGGAAGAAAGAAGGTGTATCGAGAAGAGGGAGAGCTTTTTGCACAGTCAGTTTAATGCCTCATGTGGGTGTCATGAGGCTCCTGCGACTACGCACATTTTTGTGGCGAAGAGTTCATTTTTATGCGGGACAATGCCAGGTCTCATACCGCAGGCATTGTAAATGAATAACGAAATCGAAGCGAAGTCGGTATTTCGTGTTTCTGTTTTCGTTTGATGGTATAAGTAATCCGCGCGCAATCAGAATGGTATGGAACTTTGTCAAAGTAAATCGAAAATTATAGTTTTTCTTCCAGTAGCGTTAGCAAAAATATTCTGAATATTGATAATCGGTAAGAAAAATGTGGTCCACATTTTCTTACTTGGATTATTTTCATACCCGTCGTAACTTTTAAACGACAGGTGCGATTTGAATAATTTAAAGTGTAATTTACATAAACAACCTTTCCTCAAACATGCTTGGAAATGCGAGTATTATTTTGAAAACCTGCTTCGAGATAAATTGAAATTACTGTACTGGCAAATGCGAGCAGCGGCCGCCAAAAAATTTATGAAAATCCAAATATGTCGTGTTTAGCGGTCAAATAAATTACATAGTCAAGTCTTATCAGTCGTGTAATTTAAAAATGGAACGATTTTTTACTCTAAAACATGGCAACCAAGGAGGTAACGTTCCTTGGTATCTGGTGTATTGTGATGTATCCGTGTTTCATCGAAGTTAATGAAACGGTGCAAATACTCGTTCGAATTATGGGTGCATCGCCAAACAACTATTTAGAGTAGTCACAAGGTTTCGCTTGAGGAGCTCGTGGTTAAATAATAACAGCCACACAGGTCGATCTTCAAGGTTAAGCTACGCTTGCCAAGGTTGGTCTGTGGATGGGTGACCATCTTAACATATCGAGTATTCTCCGTGCCTCGGAAGCACGTTAAGCTGTTGGTCTCGGCTGTCATTTGGAGATCTTTGGCAGTCGCTACGGATACTCAGAAGCCAAAAATCTGACACCAGTCTTGCCAAGGAGTTCCGTGTTACCCAGGGTTGTGGAAGTCTGGTAGGCAGCCGCTCCAATACTGGTATTCAGCTGAATCCGGTTTGACTGAATGCCGACCCCAATATAGTTGGGAAAAGGCTAGGCAGATGATGACATGGTTTCGCTTATGGTTGAGTGTGAGCAATCGCGGAAACCATCTTGCGGATAGCTTTTTAACCCAAAAAGGAGGAGGTTCTCAATTCGGTTGTATGTTTTTTTTATGTTTGTTACCTCATAACTCCGACAATTATGTACCGATTTGGAAAATTCTTGTTTTATCTGATAGGATATACTTGCAAATTGGTCCTATTTAAATTTTATTGAAATCCGTTACGAACTTTGGATTTTAAATCGAAATAGCTGGAATTCGTCTACTTGGATGATTGTTTTATGTCATCCAAGTAATCGGAATTGCGTATTTTGTTTTTCTGCGATTTTGCAGTGGTGTTGTTAGGTGTGAGGTGCACTAAAAAGTGAAAAATCAAAAACTTTTTCCAAAAAAATACAACCGACTTCCAAAAAAAAACACTACAAAGTTAAAAATAACTTTAATTTCAGAAGTCGGTGTCAAAATATGAAGAAACTAACAAAAGCACTGACTTCCGAAATTAAAGTTACCTATTTTTTACTTTGTAGTGTTTTTTTTTGGAAGTCGGTTGTATTTTTTCATATCCAAATATTCATGTTAAATGAATATGACTATATATATATATATTACTAGCTGACCCATGCAACTTCGTCTGCGTCACATTTTCCATTAATTCTGCGCTCCTTTTTGACTTAGCTTAATGATATAGCCTATAGCCTTCCTCGATAAATGGGCTATCTAACACTGAAAGTTCCTGAGATTAGCGTGCTCAACCAAACAAACAAACTCTTCTGCTTTATAATATTATAACTCAGAGGTTCTCAGATTTTGTTGTGCAAGGCGTTGCGAACGTTCGACACTCGACTCTCGTGCGCGTACCTGAGAGTTTCTCTGATTTTGTTCAGCAAGGCGTTGTGAACGGTCAGGTGAAGATTCTCCCATACGGCGTATTCTTGCTGCCCGTGCTTGAGAACTATGTTTAGTAAGTTGAGACATGGCTCTCTTTAGGCATTTTCAAATGTTTAAGAAAATGTTAATAGCGTGTAATATTCTAGCTCTGAAAAGAACTGTTGTGTAGCCCTGAAAATAACTGTTGGTTAGCCCTGAAAAGAACTGTTGGTCAGCCCTGGAAAGAACTGTTGCTTAGCCCTGAAAAGAACTGTTGTTTGGCTCTGAGAAGAACTTTTGCGTAGGTGTAGTTTTAAGAACGAAATATAAAGAAAATCGCACGAAAATTATTAGACTTCGCGCAAGACCGCTGCGTAGGGAGCCGACGTACTTATACTTATCTATGGAGCCGACCTCGCGGCTGAGCCGCGCGGGTACCTTACTCATAGATCTAAACTCCCCTCCTGCACGCGCACCCCCGCCTTGGTGACGTCCACTTCGCAACGGGTCGTGCAGCAGAAATCGTAATATTTTAATTTCGCCATAACTTCAAAACCAAACGTCCGATTTTAATCATTCAAAGACCAAATATTATCTACATAAACTGTACTTAGTGATGAAATACTTTATTTTGATAAAGATTTATAGTATGAGTAAAATAAACGCGTTTAAATGTAGTCCAAAAAAAATCAAGTTTTCTAAATTAAAAAAATGGTTCTTGTGCCTCACTCGACATAGATAGGTATAGTGTGTCGCGGACTTTTTTGTAGATATTTATAAGATCTACAATTAATTAGAACAATATATGGTTCTATCTTTTATAGTTTAGGCAGCGTACACAAAATAAGTTACTTTTCTGGTTGATTTTTACACCTTGTGTCCGAAAAACCCAAATATCTTACGGAACCCTATTTTTTTCCAAAATAAAATATAGCCTATGTTACTCGTGGATAATGTAGCTTTCGAATGGTGAAAGAATTTTTAAAATCGGTCCAGTAGTTTTTGAGCCTATTCATTACAATCAAACAAACAAACAAACAAAGTTTTCCTCTTTATAATATTAGTGTAGATTAGTGTAGATGACTGATGCCTATAGCCTCAACTCAACCAACTCACGCACTTTCGTTCTCCGATCGTCCAATATCATTCCATGGATTTTATCGACGATTTCTGGCGTGATAACCTTTTTTGGCAAACCTGAATTTGCGGCGTTACTTGTGCTGATACGACCATAACGGAACTCAATAAACCACTTCTTAACCATTGAAATTGATAGGGCAGAATTCCCATAGTATTTATCTAGCTTTGCTTGGTGTCGTTGATGGGTTTTTATGCAAAAAAAAGCTTAATAAGCACACGAAATTATTATTTTTTCCATTTTTGTTAATTTTCGAGAGTTTTTTCTACTTTCAATGGCAGACAAACAAAAAATAAATTATGTAGCTTTTGCAAAAATTTGTCAGCAGCCTATTTATAGATGGCAGTTGAAGGCTGCATTTAAAGTTATTGCGCGAGAAATTTAAAAAGTCACTGACTTATCAAACCACGGTATAGTAGGTACCTACATTTTTTTTATTTATCGTCAATAGTTTTCTCAGCGCACGCCGAATAATTAATTTTACAGCCAAATTTTGCTACTTTGGATACATTATTGCAATTTTCTAAAGGATCTAATTTTTTTTGAAAATGTAATGTAGTTTATGTATATGTTCATCAGGGATTTTGTAGGATTCTAATGGTGAAAGAATTTTTCAAATCGTCCAGTGGTTTCGGAGCCTTCAAACAAACTAACAAATATTTCTTCTTTATAATAATACTAGTGTAGAAAATTTAAAAATAAACATATTCAAAGTTATTCAAGCAACTAGACCAAAAATTACCATTCCCCACACCTTATCTCCGAAACTGCTGAGCCAAAAGTTTTGAAAAATATGCAGATAATTGCTCTATACCTAAAGATTACAGAAAAATCTATAAGAAGTCCGTAGTGTTCAAATAACATGTAAAAAATAAAATTAGTTTGGAACCATTTGTACGCGAGCCCGACTCGCACTTGGCCATTTTTTTTGTTTGATTTGTTTGAATAATATTTCTCAGTATTTAATTTTTAATAGGATTGTATAGTTATTGTTTTTTCGTTATTTCCTTTCATTTATATTGTTGATTCTGTTCATATCTCAAAAAGAGTTTATTATTGATAGGAAATTAATTAGTTACCGTCTTACTATTGTTCCAATATAGGTGACGACGCTTCCCTTTTTCGTTCGCGTTCTTATTTGTACTTAGTACGGCATACAAGATAGATCTATGGAAATTTATAAAGGAATTGTAAGTCAAACGATACAAAATTGAAGTGAATTTGCTGTAATATCTCATAACAGCAATGGAGCCAATTACATGGCTTGACTGACGACGTTATTTAGGCTTGGCATTAAAACCTCAATTCTATGGCCCTTAAAATAAAATCTTTCTTTGAAAAAAAAAATGCGAGTGCACTTGAAAGGTGATATTTGTGCTGGATAATTTTTCAGTCTTCCTCTAAACCCCGAAACTAGGTGCTAGACATTGATATATAAAAAACCGTGAAAGATAACAATATTTCCAACATATCTTGCTTTTTCTTAAGGATGGGGTATTAGCAAATACCAATACGCGTAATTTAGACAAATGTTTCTGGGGAAATTACGGAAATGTCCACAAACACGGTCATGGAAGAAAATGATATACATCATCGGGTTAAGTTTTACGAGTTCTACTGATATAATATCTGAAATTTAGTCCCTCTAAAACTTTGCAATCAATTAAACTTTGTAAGTCACAAAATTCCAACAATAGGCTAGTTTCCATCATCCACAATTTGCAAAAATTTAGTCCGTCAGTAAGAGTATTGAAAAATAATGGACACGTATGTTTTGTTTTTGTAAATCAATAAATATTGGCAAAAATAAAACGCATCAAAACTCGGGACTGGGGGCTCGTAACGTCACTACCCGCTAAAAATTATGCCACGGCGTGACATATTGAGAATTTTAAAAGTGTCGTAACTTCGTCAATTTTGGTTCCCGTAACAAAATACAAATACGGGTCAAATATATTAGTAAGTATATTAGTAACTGACGGATTAATTAGAATTTTTCAGTAAACAAGCCTATTGTCATCAGTCGAAATTCGATCAGGTAGCGTGATGTTGTTTTCATTATCAAGATCTCCCAATTCACAGTAATTTTTTGTTTTGTTTCAAACCGGTTCAATTCTCAATGAGCTTATACGATAAGCCGTGATTATTTATTAATTTATACGATAAGCCGTCCCACAACGCCCGCGAGCTTATATGATAAGCCGCCCCACAACGCCCAACCTGGGCACTGTTGGCGGGCGTTGTGGGGGGAGACTTCTCTTCATGAGGTTTTTGTCGTGGCCAACTTTATTTGACTGTGTTGAAAACCCTGAACATTTTTGTGCACACTGCAAAACCATTCTGCCACCAACTGCTTGGTATTTTAAACAGAAGAGGTGATACCGCCATTGTCTTGCACAATAATCCTCTGACTGAATTTCGATCATGGTTGCCAAGCTCACCAGAAATTAGCCAAGTAGCAGCAAATTTAAACAAAAGTACTTTCTCCTTTCCGTTACTCTCATAGTCCAAAAGGACGGCAAGCCGATACGGCCGCGGAGAGATCAGTAGATATAATAAAAGATGCAGGACCGACGGCTCTACATGCTTTTTAAGGCATGGGAATGTCGCACAACCAGCATCCAAGCTGTTCCTGTGAAATCCCCCATGGAAAACCCCAAAAATATTTTTTCCCGACTTGGAAATCGAACCCAAGACCCCCACACACACCAACGGGGCGTTTCCAGAACGCAGTTCAGAGTGTGCCTTGAATTACACTCTTCCAACTTCCTAATTTTATCAGAGGTTAGGCAATACTGGAAATTGCCTGGTATATGCACATTTTTCTTAGCGTATTTATTTAGTGACATTATTTATTTTCCGATTCACACGCGAACGAAGTCGCGGGCAACAGCTAGTTTGTATTATAAAAAAAAATATTGTCAGCCTATTTGCACACAGAAAAAATGCAAATTACAAGACTCGTTCTATTCACAATGATACTAAAGTCACGTGTAGCAAACTATTCGCAAATAAATATAAACAGCCCAGCAAAATGTTCAGTTACGTTTGAACAATCGTGGATTGAACAACAATCGTTGTGAGACAGTGTTTTGTGGAATTGTCTTTCGGATCCCAAACAGAAGCTTTGCTCGTGCGACAATAAAAAAATTGTAAGTAAAACTAATTAATACTTTTATAGCACAGTGTAGGGTTCCGTCATTCCTGCCGGGGTTGCGGAATCTGTTCGAAAGAGTCACCGCTTCCCTGGAACGCAAAGGGCATTAGGAGGAACACGGATGGGTATTAGTCAGTAGGCGTCTGACACTCCCTCCTGCTTTACCCAGAGCGGGAGGAGTCATTTGATGGTTTCCCATCCTTAAAAAAGGGTTCCGTAATTGCACGTCAAAATTGTAACAAAATTATTATATGTAGTTTGGTCGACCATTACTCGTTAACTTGTAAACCTTACTTAGCAATACTTTAAGCAATATAGCAACGCCACCTTAGTTATTATATTTTTTATTTGAATTTGGATTATAATTTCATAAATAAAAATTATAGTTTCGTACGGAAAATTGTCAACAACTCTCAGTTTTACAGAATTATTTTTGGTGTATTACTGTATGAATCGTAATAAATTGATTTGAAAATTCCAAAGTAGAAGATACAGTTGTACCGTGGACATTTTTATAAATTATTAAATTATAATATCTTCGGTGTACCAAGGCATCAAAAGATTCCCTAAAGCAACGTTTTGTGAAACATCCTTTGCGGAGTCAAGGATTTTACTGATGTACGTGAACAAATTGAAATATTTATTTAGAACACTCCCAAGATAAATGATCAAACTGTCTTAGGCATTTTTTTTTTTAAGGTTATATCTAAAGCAAAATCACACATAAACACAAACTCGAATAAAACGCTAAAATTCAAGAAAAATTGTGAAAGCCCTCTTAAAGAAGAGTTCCGTTGCCATCCACCAAAGTTCCTCATCAGATCTTCACCAAATTGTAAATAGTACCAGTCCGGGAAAATACTCTTCCAAACATAAAAATAAATCATCCAAATCGGTTGACAGTTGCCGAAAATATGGCTGAACAAACATTTCTCATGGGATCCCACCGTTAGATCATGACTCATACCTTCCATCATCAGCTCAGCAACAGGAGATGTTTCAAACTACGTCACGCGTCATGATAATGATAACATCCTCGTTTTTTTTTAAATAATTCTAATGTTCATACATATAATATTTTTAATGAATTTGTAGTAGCCATTGGATAGATAAAGTGATCTGCCGTTGTCAGCCGTTGTCAGACGACTAAAATGGCGCCGTGTATAATCTGTGGTGCTTGGCAACTGGGCTTAATCCAGTTTTATATGTTCCTTGGTGTCTACTGGCCTAGCTCTGTTCTGTCTCCTACTTGATAAGCAGGGAAGTGGAAATTATAGACACGGTGCCGTTTTAGTCGTTTTACAAAGGCGGCACACTTAATGTACCCAATATAAATTACCTTTAGACGCGAAAATAATTCAAAATAATTAAATACCGTTTTATTTTTAATGAATGTATAGTAATCATTGGATAGATAAACTGGGCTGTCGTTACGACAGTTAAAATGGCACCATGAATATACTCTTTCCTACTCCTTCGCTGTACTTTTCTGATTAATTTCGTTGCGGGATCCAAGACAGTTGAATCGTTTTCCGGGACTCATCGGGCTTCACTGGTTCGGCATTTTATTGTTGGTCGCCACTGTTGATTCTGGCTTTCAGGAGTTGAAGTAGTTGGGAATGTATGATGTATGACGGGATAGTCCCAAATAAAAAAATGTGCTTCTACAAATTTAATCTATCTCTGTACCAAATTTCATAAAATTCGGTTAAGTGGTTTAGACGTGAAAGTGTTACAGACAGACAGAGTTAAGGCTTGCTTATTCGGGGCTTTTGGCATTGAAAACGATACCTCCGCCCGCGACCCCTCATGTTTAACACGACGATGTTATACGATGTCCTGCCGATGACCGCCGACTTCTTCGCAGAATAAATACGCCACAGTGTAAAATATTTGTAGTTGATCTACTGAACTTGTTACATTTTATTGAAACACATTGCAAACATGGCGGGAGATTTAGTTTTATAATATGTAGTGTTCTTGTTTTTTTTAACACAATATAGCTTTATGAAAAAAGTAAATTAACATGGTAGTAACAGAAAAAAACCGAAAGTTTCGATAAAATCTTGAAATCAAAGCATTTATAACAACCACACCGTTTACTTAGTGCCATTAGCTTTTTTTTTTTCTTTTTTTTGTGAGCCATTATTAGTTTTACAAGTCTTTTGTTTGATAATATAAACATATAACTAAAACCTACCTACGTTAATAACCTAAATTAACAGACATATTAACGTAAACAACTTAACAATAGCAAATTATATACGTGATAACCACCTATAAAAATTAAATATCACTCATTGTCATAACGAATGACGTAGTTTGAATCATCCAGGAGCGTTATAGTTGCATTGTACCCATTATCTTGATGAATTATTAAAAAAAAAATCGCGCTTAGAGGTATTTTATATCCGGTACATTAAGTGAGCCGCCTTTGTAAGACGACTAGAATGGCACCGTGTAGGTTGGTTGTTTTTGATATTTGTCCGTCAATCACGCAAAAATGGGTGAAGGGATTTCGATGTAATTTGGCACACATATAGTTCACATCCTGGAATAACACATAGGCTACTTTCTATCCCGAAAAAAGGCGTGGCTTAGTGGCGGAGGAGAAAGAGGAAATCCGAAGCCGCTGCTGCCTTAGTACTTCAGATTCACAAGTACCAGGAAAGCAGAAACATGTCGAAGTATTTTCGCGGCTTTATTTGCAAGCGGTTTGCATTCAAAAGTACCAAGGAACCAGAAATATTTGTGACGCTGTAATTGTGAGCAATTAGGATTCAAAAGTAACAGGAACATGTTGAAGTAATTTTGAAGCAAAATAAAAGAACCAAAGATTCACAAGAAATATGTCAAAGTATTTTGAGCAAGAATTTTGTTTACCAGGAGAACAGAAACGAAAAGTTTTTTCTGGGCTGGAATTGTCAACACAAATTTTCGGCATTGTGATCGATTAGGATTTAAAAGTATCGGGAGACCAGAAACATGATAAAACTTTTGTCGGGGCTGGAATATGAGCGCTACAGATTTACAAGAAGACCAAAAAACATGTCGAAGTAATTTCGGAGCTGAATATTACTTTCAGCCGCACCGCAAAGACTCACACTATCTGGATACCAGAATCATGAAGATGCACTTCCAAGGATGAGAATATGACGCATAAAAGTTGCGAGCCAGTTCTAACGTCTACGCAGACTAAGTCGCGAGAAGAAGCTAGTGTTTGAAAAATATGTAAATGTAAATGAGCTATATGATTCTACTGTAACGCTTATACTGTAATCATATTCTGTTGTTTTTTTGGCTACTAGAGTCGTGCTGCTACAGCTTCAGTAAAAATTTATCGAATAAAATATTCTTAAGCATATTTAGAATTGTCTCCCCGAGTACTTTAATTATACCTAACATAACTATGTCACGAAAAATTTAAGGTGAAAATGGTTGCAAATAAACTTTATAAATCGGTTATCATCATAATATATCAGCCGAAAGACATCCACTACTGAGAGGCTACTCTCTAATCCCGATGTTCATAGTTTCGGGCTTAGTTGCGGGCGTAATTTAGTCCGTATCTCCTACTAACCACCAAGAATTAATGACAACACGATTTGACAGTTAGGTACTATCAAATCGTGTTGTCATTAATTCTTAGTTCGGGTTCGGGACTAATCATTAGTCTGTAGTTGATACGGAGTAGAATACCGCCGCAACTAAGCCCGAAACGACGGACTACGGGCTTAGAGAGTAGCCCCCCCTTTTTTTTTTTGGGATGGGAATTCATCCAATGACTCCTCCCGCTCTGGGTGTAGCGGGAGGGAGTGTCAGACTTCTACTGACTAAAACCCATCCATGTTCCTTCATTGCCCTTTGTGTTCCGGAGCCACGGTGTCTCTTGCGAATAATCCCGCGACTCCGGCTTCTGTGTTGCTGACTCTCTTTGAGGCGCGCGTGGAACACTAACGTGCCGTCGACACGGCCTGTCGTCACTAGACGGACGGACGGCGAGCCACCCATAGCTCGCCGTCCACAGGCCCGCGCCTACGGTGGCTGGAGGTCACCAGGTGGTGGCCCCAGCCCCGACGCCCGCGGCGTCTACCACGGCGGAGAGAGTAGCCCCCCTGGACATAGTCGTGTCGCCTCACCAACCTGACCTGTGCGGTTACATCCATCGACTGCACGCTACCTGGTGGGGGTCGCCTAGTGGTAAGCCTTCAAAAGCTACGTCTACCGATACGCGGTCACCACTACAGATCTTTTCGGCCTCATCGACCATCTGTTCGCGAGTAATGTGCCCTTCACACAACTTTAGTTTGGCAATATTTTGGGCAATGTCGGTAACTTTGGTTTTCTAGCGGATATCGACATCCCTGATTCCATCACGCAAGGAGACTGCAAGACCCTTGCAATTACTCTCTCCTCTCTACAAATACCCTCTCCATTGGAAAAAAAAAACATATGTTTTGGAGAAAAAACGGATTCTCTAATGTGCTACTCCGCAGGTCCTGATCCTGTGATGGTTACAGGTCATGGCACATTATTTTGGCACCGCAATGGCACAGCAGCAGCACGGCGTCTCTTCGAATTTAGGCTACGGTTAGCATCCAGCACGATAGCTACGCGTCGTCTGCAAGGTGAAAGCTCGCCATCCGCGCAAGGCGAGGAGCGAGGGGCGATGGAGGCGCACGTTGCCTGCCACCATCGCTCCTCGCTTAGATTATAGTCTGGAAGTTATTTATATTCTATGCAAACGCATAGGCCATATATATATTTTTTTTATCCCGGTAGTATGTTCCCTAGGTATCACGCGGGCGAAGCCGCTGGCAGAAGCTAGTTATGAATAAATTAAAGAGGTATTGAAACTCCTTTATAGTAGCTACATTAAATTTATCGATAAAAATTTGAAATGTGTCGAACCCTATTGTCAGATGTCAAAATTGTCAACAAAACAAATTAAAATATTTTCATCTTCCATTACAATAATGTGAATTAAAACAATAATATACTATCAACATATTTTGCCCAACCTTCGGAATTTTCGTGAGTGTCATCATTTTCCTGTTGTTTATTTTAGTGGCTATTGATATTTTAAACAACAGTTCCGCGATTTTTTTCAAAAAAAGTGTCGCAGGTCTGGCTCCGAACACGTCCCGTAGGACTGTGCGGTCTTCAAAGGTAAGCTTTTCTGCACAAATTCGATGTTTATAATTTTTTTTATTAGAAAACTCAAAAATCTAGCCGCTTCCGTCCTTCCAAAATACGATTACCTTTCAGTTCGTAGAATTTTTTAATTGTTTTGTGCTGTAATTAGGAAATGAGATTGAAAATGGTTTTTTGAAATCGACCCTTTTTCAAAAATTTTTTTTATCGGGAAAATTATACTATTTCGTGTTTTCACTTCCTTTTGCCTCTAGAACAAGGATGTATCCATCACATATATTTTTTTCCAGGCTTAAATTCAATATTTTGAGCATTTCCGATTGAGTCTCAAACAGCCAAAATTCGAATAACAGGCCGTTAATTTCGCATTAAATGAGTTTGGACAGACATTAACGACATTAATTAACAATTCTTTATCAAAATACACAAGATAAAGGGTAATTTCTGGTACCTACCTAAATAGTCGCAAAAAATGACGCATGTTCATAGAACAATTATGTGTTTTAAACTTATGCATACTTAATGACAAAAATTCTATTTATAAGAAAAATTTATCGTGCGTAATTGTATAATTACACAATTTATTATCAGCTATTCGTAAATTGTTTCAAAAGTACAATAAAAATCATCAAAGTAAACCTTGACCCCTTCGTTTATTAGGGTTCCGTACCAAAATGGTGAAAAGGAACGCTTATGGTGTGACTAAGTCTGCCCGTCTGTCACAGCTGGATATCTCAAGAACTACTAGAGCTGTCAACTTGAAGTTTGGAATTGTTTTATACTATTTTGCAGTTAAGACAGAAAAAAATGTAGTTTTTTTTGAAAGGGGTTCTTAAAAATACTAGGGCATGTGGGGTGTCATATAAAATTAACGCTATTTGCACATTCCGAAAAAAAAAATCTTCTATTTTTAGGCTGCATGGTTTTTGACTTTAGACGAAAAATGAGAAAAAATACCCCCTCCTTATCTCCGATATTTGTATAGAGGTTTGCATAGAGAAAAATGTGATATAAGTTTTTGTAACTACAACAGAAAAAATATAACGATGCCTCTGCACAATTTTTCAGAAATCATCAAAAAAAATTAAATGAGTTCCAGTGTCGGTCAAGATATGGCACTGATCTAAAACTGTTATATAAACCCGTGTTAAAATTCTCTGACGAATAAAGGCCTCGCCTTCAACACTTCCTGAAAACATTTCACAATTTACGAGATGATGGTACGAAACCCTCGGTGCGTGAGTCCGACTCGCTCTTGACCGGTTTTTATTTAAAAGCACGATGGGTTTTTTTATTTTATTGACTCATCAAAATTCACGTCTAGTCAAGCCCACGACACGCGGCGCAGCAGTCGATCGCTCAACCACTGCGCCAACCGTGCAGTCGTTTGGTTTTTAAATTGGCAATGTCAATTTGACAGTCGATAGTTGATTTGGTTGTGATTCCAACTCGTCTCACGAGTCATTTCGTCGGTATCCTTAATACGTCTCAATCACCAATACGTCACTTTGTATATTTAGTTGCTTTCCTAACTCGTCTCATGCTTTATTTCGTCTCTTTCCCTATTCGTCCGAAGTATTTATTTAAGAGTCCTATTACGAATCGTCAATGCTCGTTTGCAATAGACGAAGTTACGTTGGTCTGCGTTGGGAGTACATCTATAGTCCGCGAAACAAATCAAATCAAATCAAATCAAATCATTTATTTAAATTTCTTAATTCTAAATTACACTGTAGTACACAAAATAGCAAAGGTATTAATATCACTGTCGCCTGAACTAGGGAACACAAACAAAACAACACACACACACGGGAAACAATTTTGATACTTACTAGTCTGAATAGGATTATAGTTTATTTGGGCGCTCGCGCGAGACTGAGGAGCGCGCGCGCTGAATTGACGCAGAATATATAGTACTTTAATTTTATTTATTGTAATTTTGATTTATTATATTGACAAACGAAAACTAATTAAACGTATTCTTGAAATTTTATATCATATTAATTTATTTGATAAAATTGTTTTTATTTGGAATATAATGGACGCTGAATCGAGACATTTCTGGCTTAAATTAGGCTTTCTTTACGTTTTTTTTCCGTGAAAGCTCAAGGAATTTAAAGAAATTCTAGAACTCCAATAAACAAGTAAAACATTCAACTTACCTTTTAGTAATTTCAGCTTTTAAAAGAATTGATTGTAACAATGTGAATTTGACCGTCAAAGTTCCATCGCCGACATTTTTTCTTGCAAAGTGAGTTCGTAAAATATTTATAGTAAACTAGCTGACCTGCGCAACTTCGTCTGCGTCTATAATCGGTTAAGTGGTTTAGGAGTTAGATTTACCATAGCAGCGCCATCTATTGATTACTTACTCAACCCAGTCGAAAGGTATCGACATCTGTTAGAATCATTTGGAGTTAACAAATAATTGTGACTGTCAAATAATAACAGACAAATAAATAGCAATAAATTAAAATTGCGACTATAATTTTGAGATTTAAACTATCCTATCTCTCAAGTTGGATCGAACTGCACATGGTGTGCGAATTTTATTATAATCGGTTAAGTGGTTTAGGAGTCCATTGAGGACAAACATTTTGACACGAGATTTATATATATTAAGATTACACGAAAAGAAAATTGAAAATGTGTAACTCTAACTTACAAGAAAGAGACTGGCACTATCGTTATTCAGGATCAAATAATTAAAATATCTTACTGCTGCTGAAAACTACAGCGTCAAAAATCATGAATTTCCGTAAAAAATGTAATAGGACTCTTAATGTACAGTTAGGTACAAAATTATAAAGGGCGTTGGTTCTCGATTTCAGAGGAGCTCATAGCTATGTAAAATAACCGCACGGTTCGATTTTCAAGGTTGAGCAACGCTTACCGAGGTTGGTCTGTGGATGAGTGATCTTATTATAGGTACCGACATTCCTGAGTGCCTTGACGAACAAGTTAAGCTTTTAACACGTTTTCTAGATCTATAACAGTAGTCACGAATTTCAGAAAACAGAAAATCTGATAGCAGTCTTGCCCCGGCCGGCCATCTTGGCGGTATGCCGTGCTACCTAGCTACTGGGTTTTAGGGGTCAGATAGCTGAATCTGGTTTGAGGTCAGGAACCCTGATATATTTGGGAAAAGCCTAAGCATTATGATGGTTGGTTCGCGATGCATTTACAATTTTAATAAAAAGCGTAACAGAATAAACCTATGAAGGGATCATTGTACAACTTTCACTTGTACACCAACACTCAACACTGAAACCGCGCAAGTTGAGCTGTTCATTACATTTTGTCGAGCTATGTGCGCATGATTGTTATTGATTGAATATAAATATAAATTGATTTTTTATTTTTAGTAGCTGAACCGGGACAATTTGGACAGGCTCAAAAATAATAAATGTAATATTAACGTATTGCCTCACTGAATTCTCAAGATATCATCCAATAAGCTTTTCACAAAAGCAAAATGTTATTTTTTTTATATTTTTTTTTTGTACAAAACGGGGAAACTCTTGACCAAATCTCACCTTATGGAAAGTGATGATTAGGCCGAAGATGGAAGCGAGTTTCACCCGGAATCCTCTTAAACAGAGGAACTGGCTATCATACCTCTAACTGCCGGAACACAACAATGCTGTTAACATTGTTGTTATGGCGACAGACTGAGATATGATGGTGGTAGCTTGCCAGGCAGACTTAGAACAAGTCCTACCACCAACCAAACCGAGCAAAAAATTTGCCCCCGCTGGGAATCTAACCCGGGACCTCTGGGTCTGAATCAGGTGGTATAACCACTAGACCACGGAGGCGGTTAGTGTCACCTATTTAGCACCACGCGGGGACCACGTGTAGGGATACGGACGCGGGTGACTCGGCCCCCATTAATAAAATATCTCTCTATCTTCTTCATATTTTCAAATTATCAGTTTCGTAAATCAATTATCATAAAAATCAGTCCAGCCTTGAGTTATAAATCGCGTAACGGTCTTCTGGTCTCCTCTTAAAATCATAAAATAAGATTAATAGAAATCATTCATAATTTTTTTAAGTCAGCGAGTCAGTGAGTGATTACATCAACGCACAACCGAACCTACTGGTCGCAGAAAGCTGAAAGGTATGTAGCTTCTTTACACTCCATAGGTACTCATAGTGCACCATTAAGACAGAATTTCCCGAAATTCCAACGGGAACGGAAAAAACGGGATATGCGCGTACGAAGTCGCGGGCGAAAGCTAGTCGCATTACTGAATTTTATTGGTCCAATGAGTTGATGTCAATGGTGTGAAATCTTCCGGGTTGCCAGTGGGTTTAAGTGTGCCTCAAGGTTCAATACTGGGTCCATTCTTGTTTCTGGTGTACATAAACGATCTACCTTGATCTGTGACGTAGTATTATTTGCGGATGATACCTCTCTTATCTTTAAAGTAGATAGGAATAGAAAAGATTTCGATAACGTAAACAGCGCTCTTTCAATGACGAAAGAAAACGAAATCTATAAAGTTTGCTTTGCCAAATGTTAAAAATTTAGGACCTAATGACGAGGTGCTTGAAACTGTGGACACAGCAGTATTTTTGGGTATAACTCTTGATTCCAAACTACGATGGGGCCCACATATATCAAGCCTGTCGGGAAGGCTCAGCTCTGCCGCATACGCCGTCAGGAAAGTTAGAGAATTTACTGACGTTGACACAGCTCGATCACATTGTTGAACAACGTAAAAGCTATCGCAGAGTGCGTAGACAGCTTAATAAGCTTAAAAAACGTAATGTTACCGGAGACCTCTTGAATCTTGCTTTAAGTACTTTTAGGGTTGCCAAGTCTCACTACAGAGCATCGGTTGAAAAATCTAAGGGTAATTTACTCCGGAAAATTGTTGATAAACTTGATAAGGAGGGTCCGTGGTCTCCTTTGTATCACGAGTTTAAGGTCAATAGATCGGTCGACCTTGCATACGTTTAGAACATTAAAGTAAATAATAAACATACCACCGGCATCGAACAAACAACTGATGTTCTGCTTGATTCTCTTATACCAGACGATTTATCAGTAAATGATAATGAATACCATCAGCTGATCAGAACGTGGGCCGCGGTACCACCTGAATACGGGACGGTAGCGGAACATTTGTTGAGTAACAGTGTCAAAATATTCTCTATCGTTTAAAAATAAAAACAAGTTCTTTTAAACAAAAACTTTATTACAAAAATACAACAATAAGTGCAAATCGCAAGTGACATTATTAGCAAGTGATATTGTGCTGTGTACAACATACAAAAACAGTAAAAACCGTAGTCCAAACTGCTACCGGTAGTTATCTACCCGATACACGTAAATAATCACAGACATTTTTGCGAAATTCCTGTAAACATTCGGTTACTTAATATCAGTGTGTGCACGTCTTTACGTTGAAGCGGTGTTTCGTCATGTCAGAACTTGCCATAACACCGTGATAACTGCCGTAAACGCATTACTGACAACAGCGCCATCTATTAGTCATCGGGCGAACTGCGTTGTCGGTCAGCTGCTCTAACGAGATCTATTTACGGGAAAGGAATAATTAATTATGGTTAAGTGTGGTGGCTGCGGTAAATTTCTTACGTCGACTGATTCGGCTAAATGTGACAAATGCCGATCTTGGTTCCATAGGCAGTGCGTCGGAATGAAGAAAACCGGCTCCATAACGTCTCCATGGCAGTGCCCGGAGTGCGAGAAAAACCTGGTGCGGGACAACCGGTCCGAAACGCCTGTTAGAGGGCGTGCAGATGCGCTGCTGGAAGACAGCATGATGGCTGATCACATGGACACGAGCCCTATAAATTCTGCCGCCGCCACCACTTCTGACGCTGCTCAGGAAATGACAAATAATATCAGAGCTGAACTAAAGAGCTTCAAAGAGAACGGTGCGCAGCGAGTTTCAGTTGCTGCGAAGTGATATGGCGGATTTGAGATCTTCATTGCAGTTCACAAATGACCGTTTTGGGCACTTTGGAGGAGCGAGTGGCGGTTATTGAGAACCGAAAACCGGTTGAGTCCCAGGTGTCGTCTGATGTACATCAATTAATTGCCCAATTGCGGAGCGACATAAACGACCGGGATCAGGAGCTTCTTGCTACTGAGATACAGATCTCAAACTTACCGGAGACGGGTGGTGAAAACCCCATATATACAGCTATGCTTGTGGCGTCTAAGATTGGGGTAAAAATTGAGGCTCGCGACATTGTGAGTGCCGAGCGTATTGGTGGTAGACGCATCAATGCAACACAACCAGCGCCGGTGGAGCCCCGCCCGCGCTTTCTTGTCGTGCGCCTAGCGCACTGTGACCTTCGGAACGAGATGCTGGAAGCCGCTCGAGTACGTCGTGGCATGACTTCTGCTGATCTCGGGATGTCCGGCACACCAGCGCGTTTTTACGTCAACGAGCGGCTTACGAAACAAAATCATGAGTTATTTCGGAAGGCGCGGGAGGCGGGGGGTCGGCTCGGTTGGCAGTTTGTTTGGTGCAAGCGAGGACGTATTCTTGCCCGTCACAAACCCGGGGACGCCGCTTCCCAAATCCGCTGCGAGGCTGATATACAGCGTATCTTTGTACCGATTAGCGACGGCCATAGGTTGGCCTAAAGTTTTAACTGTAACTGTCATTACTGGCCTGAATTTTGAAGTTTTTCCCTTCATTGATGTAAGCTATAAGATCTTAACTTTAAACACACCCATGACGTGTATTTTATTGTATGTTGTCAAAGTATCATGGTTCTGTACGTGTCTGTTAGTGGAATCACCTGTATTTGTTGTTTATGTTTTGTTAATTGTACGTAATGTTTGTGTCAGGTCGCCGCAACTCGGAGGACTCGTAAACCGGTTTCATGATAATATTCTTATAATATTATGTATTTATTACTATATTCTACATCCAGCTTTTTTGTCTAACCTATTTACATATGTACACAAAACATTCATTGATGACTTTCCTATATCCTATTCAATATTTACAAATTATTATGCAATTATTCTTTTCATAAATACTACTACTGACACAACTTTGAATCAATATGGAATGCAGGTCGAGACACATCAATTAGTCACTATGATAGTAGTCAGACATTATAGATATGATGCCTAAAAGTGGTAAATATTTTAAGATTGGCTTTCTCAATGCTGGTTCTCTGGGTACAGGCCACGAAGATCTGATTTGTGCAATGAACAGGCATAATTTTGATGTTATAGCTATAAACGAGACTTGGCTTCGGCCGGGCGAGGAGGGGCGCGCGCCGGTCGTGCCCGGCTATCGGCTACGTCACACGCCGCAGCCGACAGCTGTTCGCGCGGGCCGTGGTGGGGGCGTTGGGTTTTATCTACGCCGTGGCTTGAGCGCGCGTACCTTTACTTGCACGGTCGATCCTAGGTTCGATTCCGTCGAACAGATGTGATTGACAATTGCACTTAGTGGAAAAAAGATTGCCATTGGTACAGCGTACCGGCCGCCTTGGTTCGACATTGATCTGTTCCTGGATGCCATCACAAGTACTTTTACTTCAATAGGTAACTGTGACCATTATATTTTAGTGGGCGATTTTAATGTTAATATGCTCAATTTAAGTGAGAGTAAAACCAAAAAGGTACAGGAATTTTTAGATTATCTAAGTCTCGTTCAGCTAGTTACGATGCCGACTCACTTCACTGATACGAGTGAGACTCTGATCGACCTCTTGTGCACAGACCTTAAGGCAAGATACACGACAGTGGAGGCCTTCGGTTCGATTACTGGCCACTCCATTATAATCAGCGAATTTCACGTAAAGCGGGACAAATTTATTCCATACGTAACCAGTTTTAGGCCGATAAAGGATATTTGCAGGGATAGTTTTTATACGGATTTGTTAAAATCAAATATAGAGCGTATTTGTGAATTGACCGATATTAATGACATGGTTTATAGTTTTATTAGTTGTATATTAGCTTTGTTTGATGTCCATGCACCGATTAAAACTTGTGCAATTAGGGAAGTAACGCGTCCCTGGATCACTGACACTATTAAGCTTATGATGCGGTTACGAGATAATGCACTAACTAAATACAGGACGACTAAAGCTGATACAAAAAAAAATACTATAAACAGTTAAAATCCTTAGTGCAAAGTTCCTTGTTTAATGAAAAAACTGCATACTTTAGGCAAAAATAAATAAATAGCAAAATTAAAAATCCAAAATTACTATGGAAAAACATTAAATCCATGTACGCACCTACAAAGCAAGGACATGACCTGCCAACACACTTTAGGAACCCAGACTTGATGAATAACACATTTTTGAAAGTCCCTGGTAACCCGGTAGCTAGCGCGTCACTTATGTCATTTTATGATTCCAACAAATACAGTGAAGCTAGTTTCACGCTCGCTCCAGTGGACCAAGATGACATATGCCGCATTATTTCTGACTTAAAGTCTAATGCAGAAGGGTATGACAACATAACTTTAGACATGCTTACCCTAACCTTACCACATACTTTGGCAGTTATAACCTACATTATGAACTACTCCATATGGTCAGCTAAATTTCCATACCAATGGAAAATTGCTACAGTCAGACCACTACATAAAAATCCAAATTCTGTAGAAGTCAAGGACTTGCGGCCGATCAGTATACTGCCTTGTCTATCGAAGGTAATGGAGAGGGTAGTGTGCCGTCAACTGACTCGGTTTTTGGAGGAAAATGAAATATTACCTGACCTACAATCCGGTTTCAGGAAGCAGAGAAGTACTTCTACGGCGTTGCTGGATGTTACTCACAACATTCTAGCTGCCCAAGATAAGGGTTTGTGTTCACTGATGGTGCTACTGGATTTTTCCCGTGCGTTTGATTGTCTCAATGTCCCACTGTTACTGTCAAAGTTAAAATACTACGGATTTGACGACAATGCAATCCAGTGGTTCCAAAGCTACCTCAGTGACAGAAAGCAACTCGTAGAATTACGTTTGGCGGATGGTACTACTTTGGCCTCAGCTCTTTCTTCTATAGAAAGAGGAGTTTCTCAGGGATCCATTTTGGGCCCGATTATTTTTATACTTTACTGTGCGGATATCATAAAGTGCCTTCGGAAATGCAAATATCAAATTTATGCCGAGGATGTGCAACTATATTTGTCTTTCAGACCGGATGATTATGACACAGCGATTAGGGACCTAAATGAAGACCTAGACAGAATCTCCGCCTGGTCAGAGGAGAATAGTTTGGCATTAAACCCTTTAAAAACCAAATACATGCTGTTTGGTACGAGGCAACAATTAAATCGGCTACCTGCAAGTCTAAGTTAGCTCTGATGGGTAGGCCTATTGAGCGAGTAGATGAGGCGCGGAACCTTGGATTGTGTATGGACAGCGGCCTTAGATTTGAGAAGCATATTGCTGATTCCGTGAGAAATTGCTTCTTTCGCCTGAGACTGCTGTACAAAATGAGGCCCTTCCTGTCCGAAAAGCTTCGCGAGCAGCTAGTCGAAACCCTAGTCCTTTCTAAATTAAATTACGCTGATACGGTTTACGGCCCGCGCTTGCTGGCTCGTACCGATAGGCTTATACAGAGAGTCCAAAATGCCTGTGCTCGATTCTGTTATTTAGTTCCCCCAAGAAGCCATGTCACCCCCTTTCTAAACAGCCACGCTATCCTTAAAATGAAGTCGAGGCGTAAATTACATCTAGCCTGTCTTCTATTTGGTGTCGTGAAGTCTAAGAAACCGAGGTATCTGTACGACAAACTTAGTTGGATGGCTAGTAGACGAGAGTGCACCCCCAGGCTTTGTGCGCAGCAACTGTCAACACACTCGCATAGGACGGCAGCCTTCAGAGGCAGTTTCCGATACGCTGCATCTAAGGTTTGGAATAATATTCCACCACCATTGAGGGTGTTGGGAACCATCCATACGTTCAGAACACGTTTACGGCAGTATTTGATTGATGCACAGCGAAAACAAGACATGGTCACCCTGAACGTTTCTATTATATAAAAAAATAAAATTGTACTCATCTTAAACATATTGAGTGTTATAGGTTTGCGGGTAGTCTGCATTATTCCCGATCGGCATACTTTCTCCGGGTGTCGCGCAAACAAACACGTAAAGGCACTTCAACTTAGCAGAAGACGATTTTCTATTTGAGTAAATAGGGTTTATAGTGTCTTTAGAAACTTGCAACCTTACAAAGCTGGAACAACAAATGAGTCTTGTCCGACATTTAAAACTTACTAGCTCTAAGGTAAGTTTACACCTAAATAGTAATATTAAATAACGCTTGCCTTCATCTGTTTCCGTTATACATATATACATATATTTCCAATTTATTCACTTCACACTTTCTTCGTTCAGTACTTATTAACACATCACGCGTAGGTAGGTACACAACTAAATTAACGAACATTCTAATTATATCCCGACCTAACTTTGTTTTTTATTTTTAGTATAATTTGCTCCAAATTCTATTATGTTTATTTATTCAAATGAACCGCTACTCGTCCTTTGAAAGGTTCATTAGAAAACCAGCGTCAGACAGCATCAGTCTCTCTGACATATCGCTGAAATGGACCTTTTTCGTGCAGCCCTGAGACACGCACTTAGTTTAGCATACCTACCATTTTATTATTAAGTTTTACCATGTACCGTGCGTGTTTTATGTATGTGCTAAATAAAATATTGTCTTTCTTTTTTTCTTTCTTTCTTTGAATCACCAGAGTCAGACCTTCCGTTCACTGACGAATTCATAAACGTTGTCAAGAGACTACCTCTCAACAAATCATCCGGTGAAGATAAAATATCTAATAGAATGATTATAGAAGCGTGTAAAACAGCGAGCGACGCGATATTATCAGTATATAGCCGATGCATTGCGGAAAGGATTTTTCCTCGAATATGGCGTTAAGGCTTTATACGAATTATTCCGAAGATTGGCGACAAGCCCCCGGACGACCCTAAGTCATACCGGCCCATAACACTACTCCCATCTTTGGGAAAACTTTTAGAGCGACTGATTGTTCCGCGCTTGTTACCGAACGGACCTAAATTTCATAAAAATCAAAACGGTTTTACTATTGGAAAATCTACTGTAGATGCGGCACTATCTGTCCGTAAAATTGTCAACTCATCGGAACATAAATACGTGGTTGGAATCTTTCTCGACATTTCTGGCGCTTTTGATAACGCATGGTGGCCGATGTTACTACTAAATGTAATGAAAACCCGTGGTTGCTACAAAAACATCTATAATCTGATTTGTTCGTACTTTCTAAATGGCTCCGCGAAACTCAAACTTGGACATCATTCCATTACTAAGTCTCTAACTATGGGATGTCCTCAGGGCTCAGTTATCGGTCCATATATATGGAATTTTGGCTACGATGATTTCCTCGCGCTTCCGCTCCCGTACGGCTGTTCATTAACCGGTTACGCGGACGATGGCTTGCTGCTCATTCAGGCAAGTACTCGAACTGGACTCGAGAACTTGGCTGACACATGCCTACGTTTAATATCTCAGTGGGGCGATCGAAACCGTCTGACCTTTGCACCGCATAAAACCTATCAACTTCTTTTAAAAGGAAACCTTAAATCCTGGCCCAGCATTAAATTTAATAACGTACCAGTTAAACGGAAAGAATCCGTGTGCTACCTCGGTATGCTACTAGAAAGGAACTTTTCATTTATTGAGCATATAAAAACAGTAGGAGAAAAAGCAAAAATGAACTTCTACGCCTTGACGAGAATATCTAAGGCTACTTGGGGCCTATCATTTCAAACCTTAAAAACTATTTATGGGGATACTTACTTGGGTTGTATGTGCTACGGGGCACCTGTCTGGGCCGATAGGGCCACCATAGGGGCGGTTCGACGTAAATTACTTCAAAACCAGCGTTTGGCTTTGTTATTCTTATGCAAGGCGTATAGGACGGTTAGTACTGAAGCCTTACCAGTGCTGGCGGGTGTTCTCACAGTAGATCTGGAGGTGCAGCGGCGTGCTGCAATGTACTACTATGCCAGAAAGATCACGGACCCAGAGTTTTTACCGCAGCGCGAGTGCTAAAATCTCTACATTACTAAAGCCCCAGACTGACGTCTGGGAGGAACTTTTATCCGAATGGAAATGTAGGTGGGAAAATTCCATCAAAGGCCGACACCTCCACCAGTTTTTTTCCATCCGTTCGTGAGCGACTGGATAGGACATGGCTGGAGGTAGATCACTGTGTTGCCCAATTTCTCACAGGTCATGGCAACTTTAAGAGTAAATTATTTTCCTTTAAGCTTGTGGCCTGGCTTTTCACCTTTATGTCAATGTTCTACAGCTGAACTTGAATACGAACAATCTGCACATCACGTCTTATGGGAGTGTATTCTTTGGCAGACTGAACGTAATATTATGTTAAATAGTATTCAGGTTACATCTGGGGTAGTTTACTATACGGACCTTGTAGAAACCAGAACAAATTTCCGTGCGTTCAGGCGATTTTGCCATACCTATTCCTGGAATCAAAAATAGCTCACAATTTAGGACCCATTAATTTCAGTGTTAATTTATAATCCGTGGTGCTTGGCAACTGGGCTTAACCCAGTTGTATATGTCCCTTGGTGCCTATTGGCCTAACTCAAATCTGTCTCCTGCTTGATAAGGAGGGAAGTGGAAATTATATTAATTTTTTCCTACTCCTCCGCCGTACTTTCTGATTAATTTCGATGCGGGATCCAAGACAGTTGAATCGTTTCTCCGGGACTCATCAAGCTTCATTAGCTCGGCGTTTTTCTGGTGGTCGCCACTGTTGATTCTGGCTTTCAGGAGTTGCAGTGGTTGGGAATGTGTGGCGGGCTTGTCCCAAAAAAAAAAAGCTCGATTAGTCTATTTTAGTTATTTAAACAGCGTTATGTTATACGGTTTTCTATTGTGGGTAAAACTGCAGATATACGCACAGAAAAACCTATATGATCTAAACTACATCGTATACCGAAATATGATATCGGTAGAACTAGCGAAAGTAGCTTAGTATATCTCACCAATGTATTCACTCATTTCTCTTTTCTGCTTCATTATCAGACCCTTTTCCCAATCTATTTATAACCGACTCATTAGGACCATTGAAGGACCGGAAGGTCTGCTGTAAGTGAGGAGTTGGATATCCTGCAGGTTTCAGGACATGCTTGAGCATCAGGTTAAAGCTAGGTACTCATTAAAACCATTACAGTGAGTTCAAACACGATTCCTCTGCTGTAACTTAGTGAGGAGTTGGGTATTCTGCAGACCTCAGGTTGTGCTAAAGCATCGGGTCAATATAACCCTGTTCTTGCAATATCATTGATAAAATATAATGCCATATTTTGCATCGACCAGACCCGTAAAAGCTGGTTTAATGCCTTGACCAACTAGAAAAGAACTGATGATCTTCAAACGGCTCAACAGATTTTGATAAAACGATTCTAAGAACCATCGCTAGAAAACCTGCTTTCAAATTAAAAAGAAAATCTCGTCCAAATCGGTTCACCCGTTTAAGAGCTATGGTGCCACAGACAGACACACTTAGCGGTCAAACTTATAACACGCCTCTTTTTTGTGGTAAAAATATGGGTTAAAATTACGTTAGTTACACTGTCGGTCAAGAGATGGCGCTGATCTAAGACTGTATACAGCAGTATCTATACAGCAGTGTTAAAATTGACGAATATAGGCCTCACCGATGAAAATTAAAAAAAAAAGACGTTTTAAATGATGGTACGGAACCTGCGGTGCGAGAGTCCGACTCGCACTTGACTGGCTTTTCTTTGAACTTTGGCTGGACATTCTGCCGCATGTCTAGATCTTAGGTATTATTTTGTGTTTTACGTCAGTCAGTTAATTTGACAACCCGATAGTAACGATATCAATGACGTCAGTATTAAGTCGTTACCGTATCAACAAGTAAATTATCTCATAAAAAACAAGTTCTTAATAATTTCGCGAATTTTTAATCTTACCGTAAATAATCATAAAAAAGTCAACCTTGTTGTATTAGGTCCTTACATATGAAATTATTAGCGTTCTGTCGTACTGACCACTTTGATCTGAAATATCTCTCCTCTTTAGTTAAGAATTCCAAATTTTGAGTTTTGAAAACAGTCGCGTCGCTTATTACCGCACAATGGAAAACATGAAATATCAGTATATTTACGAGTATGAGTTCTACCGTGGCACCAGTGCTGCAGAAACAGCTCGAAGGATTAATGATTAGTACGGCGCTGGTTTCGCAAAAGAAAGCACGGTACGTTTTTAGTTTCAACGTTTTCGTTCTGGAATTTTCGACCTTCAGAACCAACCCCATGGACGGCCGGAGACCAAAGTGAAAAATAAAGAATTAAAGGCTATTGTGGAAGCGGATCCATCACAAAGCACTTCAGAGATAGCTGCAGGCTTCGGGGTAAGTGATAAAACTGTATTAATCCACTTGAAGCAAATCGGGAAAGTATAAATACTTGAACGATGGGCCTCATGAATTGAGTGAATCGAACTTGCAAACACGTGTCGAATGCTGTGTTACTTTGCTCAACCGACACAATAGTGAAGGGATTTTAAATCGCATCATTACTTGTGATGAAAAGTGGATACTGTACAATAATCGGAAGCGCTCGTCGCAATGGCTGAACCCTGGAGACCCAGCCAAACCCTGCCCTAAACGAAAATTGACTCAGAAAAAGTTACTTGTGAGTGTTTGGTGGACTGGCGCCGGTGTCGTTCACTACAGTTTTCTAAAATCTGGCCAAACGATTACGGCAGATATGTATTGTCAGCAACTGCAAACCATGAAGGAAGAACTAGCTGCTAAACAACCGAGATTGGTCAATCGCTCTAGGCCACACTGCTGCTTCACGACAACGCAAGACCACACACTGCACAACAAACAACCACTAAGTTAGATGAGCTACAATTGGAATGTCTGCGATATCCACCGTACTTCCCGGACCTTGCTCCAACAGATTACCATATTTTCCGGAATTTGGACAACTTCTTACAAGGAAAAAAATTCAACTCCGATGCGGCAGTCCAAACCCCCTTCAAAGAGTTTATCGACTCTCGCCCCCATGGTTTTTTTAGTAAAGGGGTCAATGAACTACCTATGAAATGGCAAAAGTACATAGATAACAACGGTGCATACTTTGATTAATTTAATTTATTTTACAAAAACAAAAACTTTATGTTCCTACCGTCAAAAACGTCAATTTCATATGGAAGGACCTAATATTAAAAAGATATTCGACAAATTATATAAGCCACAGTTTTTTGGTAAAAAGAGACCATAGTTAAACGTGTTAATGAAGTTCTCAGAGCTCCCTTAAATGCTGACTTTTATTGAATATTTTATCTATTATTTATATTACGGGTAATCTCTCTTAGTTTTTGGAGACGGCTTATGTAAACAAGTTGCCGCTGAACCTGCAAAAACATACTTATTTCTTAGCAAGCAAATCTCAAGATATCAATAAAAGTCATATTCATTTGTTTTGATACTTGTGGAGGATAGACATGCAGTGCTGACTAAGGCAAATGTACACGTACATACATATAACATACTATAACCACACCGCATCGCAGCGAAAAGATTGTTCAAGCATTGGTTGGTTACGTGTGAATAGTGTCGCTGCCACTCTTTGCAGGTGCGTTTAGGCAACTACAAAATGTCGATTTAATTGCGTTGTCCCTAGTAGTTAAGATCTGATTGTATAGTTTGTCGTTGTGGCTAGTTTTAGCAGATAGACAGATCGAAGGGCTAAGTGCAAGGTTTTTAACGTACTCGATTGCGTTACCGTAAACGTTTCATTATTTTAAATTGTATGAATTTGCCATCTTAATGTCGTCCGTGTGAATTAGAATTAAACTATTCATTTTCATACAAATGAGTAGACGACCACGTGGTGTGATTGTGGTGCGTGTGAATTCTTCCTAAATTAATAAAGAGATTACACATACATTTGTAGTTATACTGGTATTTCCTAATTAGCCTTGAGGACCCTAATCACACAGTACAAAATACTATTGACACCTTTATTTAAATCCACGTATTTTGTTGCAGTAGTGAAAAATGGATCAAAACGTCCAGACAACAACAGTTTTAAGAAGCGTGGAAGAACCAACACTGACTTTGCTGGTACCTCAAGCATCACCGAGGAAGTACCAAATAGTGTACCGAAACCTTTTCACGTTTGGATACTGGCATATAGCTGGTCTTTACGGACTCTATCTGTGCTTCACTTTAGCAAAATGGCAAACAACGATATTCAGTAAGTAGATTTGTGTTCTGTATTTCGTTTATCTGAGTGAATATATCAGCGCCAAATTTTACGTGTTCCCGCTGAGAATCGCGGTATTAAATGATAGGATTTTTCTTTTCTTTTTCATAGTGAACTACGTAACTTGGTTAAATTAGGGCCACATTTTTTTTTGTAAGTATTATAATAAAGTTTTCACCTTAGAATAATAACGCATAGAAGCCGCGTCTAGAACAAAACCCGAGCAAAATCGTGTGTCCACTTCATTTTCTTTGTGTGCGTGAGCCGAATGTGTCTACGTTCCTCTAACGCACACAGATATAGCTTTCAGTGATACCATTACTAAGCCGTTACCCACAAAATATGGGAAGACGCATTACTATTTTGTTATCAAGGCAAGTATTTTATGTTGTTGGGAACTGGAAAAGGTAAACATGATTTTTCATGTAACGAATGTGTCTACGTTCCTCTAACGCACACAGATATAGCTTTCAGTGATACCATTACTAAGCCGTTACCCACAAAATATGGGAAGACGCATTACTATTTTGTTATCAAGGCAAGTATTTTATGTTGTTGGGAACTGGAAAAGGTAAACATGATTTTTCATGTAATATGACATATTTTTTCGGAAGGTATAATTCAATTTTATCAAAATAAAAGGAAATAAATCGCAAAAGAATGAGATATTGTTCAATGCGTTTAGAATGCACAAATAGCAACACTGTGTTATGACAATTTAGGTTAGTAGAATTTTGTTTTATTTATCGATTTACGTAAAAATAGTGCATAGAATGTGAGTACTTATTTTATCACATTTTTTTGTTTTCCTGATGTGCTATAACATCTTTTCACGCAACAAACTGTCATTTTCAATTATTTACTCGCGAGCTGTGTTCGACGGAACGTGACCTTGAGTACTGACGGCCTGACGGCTAAGTTTGACGGATTAGGCTAAGTTTTAGTTGCCTCACTTTTTGCACTCGTACTAGGTTTCTATGCGTTATTATTCTAAGGTTTTCACATTCGCATCTCAATCGCAATCTGTCAAAAATTTATGAAAATTGAGGATTTTTTGACAGATTTCGATTGACATGCGAATACGAAAGTTGTTTAAAAATTAGTAGAAATTGGCCCTCTGTTTAACCTTCATACATGAAAATGTGTACATTTATTAAGGCCAGGTAGACCGAGCGAGTGCATGTGAGCCAAAGACTATTAAACCACTTGACTGCGCATACAGTGCTTCGACGCACGAAAACTATTAGTGTTTTTGCTCAGATGTTAGACAGCGGCACTAGTAACCATTTTAGTTGTGACCAATTGTTAGACCTGTGGGCATGCTAAGTTTTTACAAATCGTTTTAAATTTTATGCAATTTATAACGCATAAAAATGCCTTCATACCCGGTGAATTTGTGTGGGAAACATTCCAAGATTTTTTGTTACAAAAATGATGGCATAACTTTTCATCGGAGAGTAAAGACTACGCAAAATATTTTTGATTTGAATCAGATGATGAGCCACTGCAGGGGTCTATATAAAATGGTGGTTAGGTGAACGAGCACACTGTGAGAAGCGCGCGTTGATGTCTTTTGGAAAAGTCTCTTTCTTTCATTAGGAAATACTTAATATATTTTCATCCCTTTCTTCCCCTTTGTATTTTTATCGTAAAAATCTGTGCTGTTACGTTTAATGATTGAAGTCGATTTATCGATGATCATAAAATTACAACTAATACAATTTTTAATCAATTCACATACTTACATTAAACACGTAACTACTTTTAAACGACATTAAAAATAGGAGGAGGGTCTCAGATTTTTCATCTGTGTGTTTGACATACATGTTTTCATTTTAGATTTTCGAAGATTTCAGAATTAAAATAAAAGTGGAAAGATAAGGTTAATAGGGAAACTTTGTTTAAACAAGATATAGCGCTGTTTGTTTGGATTGAGTATTTTTTTTATAATGTTAAAATCCATTTTATCGATATCGACTATTTTCCTTTAATCAAGTAGTGCCACCACTAACCATAGGCTACCTGTGCAACTTGACCTTGAAAGGACCAATTGCAGCCGCGCGTTGTTCCTGGTGTCCCCCGGCCAGCTGTAGCCGCGTACAGCGTACGTTACGACATCGGCCTATACGCTCTCTAGTGGTTATATACTCTATGATGTGAGCGCACGGGTCGTAGCGCGTAAATTTTGGAAACGTTAGATACGTATCCATAATTTATGCACAATGAACCGTGCGCTCACGTCGTCGGCGGCGTAAAGCAGCTGTATTATATAATAATTTATTATTAAATGAATGAAACTACTATGCAAAATGTAACCAGAAGTTATTCTTCTATACGTTAATGGTTTTTGGAACTTTCATAAGCTTCAAAAACATTAAGAAAAGCATGAAAAAATAGTCGAATTCCTCATCTTTGTATTTTTTTGATCGAGTGAAATTTTCGATATTATGTTATGAACCGGACATTGTCAAAGTACATAAAGTAAACTGCAATAATTATGTATTCTTTTTGGTTTTAAACGTGATGGAATATTGGGAAAATGGGCATACCTGGCCTTAATGTCCCATGTCTAGAAGCCAACTCAAACAGTTTTTGATAAATTAACGTTTAAAGTTTTAAAAACCGGTATTTTTATGTCTGACTAACTTATTGATCAAAATCCTAACCCACATCCAGATGTCCTGGAAAGTTCAAATTTGGCATCCAGCTAGGAACCTAATTGTGGTCAAAGGGAAAAATCGGAATTTCTAAGATTTGATATTTTTTTCCAATCAATAGATTTTGTTAGGTAACTTAACGCCTTTCAAAATTATAAGAGCAAAAATATTTGCCTTTTTTTCTCCGCAGGAGAATAAGTTTTAACGACAAGTCATAAAGAACAATGGCCACTCGGCAAACATGATTGGACTAGGAAAATCTAACAAAAAGTAACTTGAAGAAACATATGTCTTTTCATTCGTCTATATTTATATATAACTTAGAACGGACTTCAATATATTTTTAAAAGGCCGGAGAATCTTGAAAAACTATGAAATATGTTTTTGAGGTTATATTAATAAAATAATTAAGCTGTAGCATTTATATATAACTGTTTTCTACTCTATGGTCCGTAAGCAAAGCAAAATATAAAAATAATAACCAGGAAAGTAACAGAAAATTGTACAGAACAGTTGTCGCAGAAACAACAAAACACGGTGGTCGGTCAGTGCAGAAATAGTCATTTTTTGTTTTCTTATCAATAATCGGGCGGAACGATCGATATTAATAATCGCTCAATATGACAGCATCGGTTTTTAAAGTAAATAATTAGCTTTTTATTTTAGCTTTATTGAAACTATGTAGGTACTGATCACGAAGTATCATCAAATTATATAATTGGCTTAGCTAAGTATAATATTAAACGTGAGTTTATGCGGCTGATAGGCCTGGGATTAAAATTTGATTAAAAAATCAAATCATCAGGTAACGTAAGTCGTTACGGATGCGTTCGAATATGGATATTTACTGCGTTCTAATAAATAAAGTTGTATTTTTAAGGATTATCTGTATTTCCCCTGCTTTTAAAAATAAACGAAGATATCCAGTAATAACTTTAATAATGCACTACATAATGGTGCTCGTATCATCTCGTTACCAATGTCTTCTTTTTTCCTACTAAAGTGATCATTGTTGTTTTATATTGGCAATTGCAAATTAGTTATGAAACTGAAACAACCGATAATAACACTATGTAACTGCTCCTGGAAGCGCCGGGTTAGCGTTTTGACATCATTGAAACATTCGTGATAAACGAGAGAAATAATTAACACAATAATGTACACCGTGCGGGGTGCGCGGGAACGTGGGTGTATGTGTTGAAAGATGAATAATAATAGTTTCTTTACAAAAAGTAGTGACCGGAAAACGAATTTTTTTTAATTGGATAGTACCTATATCATTAGCAGTCCCTGGATGCGATGACGCTTAGCCCAAAGAATCATACCTATAGTCAATTAAAAAGGATCAGTGCATATATTTTTTTTACTTTTTAAAGTTTTATTTTTGACGATGGTTTATAATTTAATTTTTATTTCATGCCTTTTACTTCCATTCTGTCCTATCTGCCGTCACGCTCTCACTCACTCCCTTTTCTTTCATATTGCTCCTCACAAGCTCCTCACCCATCCCCACGTGATCTACACTCACCTAAACGTCACTACATCGTATTCCAAAATATCATATGGGACTTCGTTGCGAATTCTATCCACTAAAGAAACCCCGAGCACGACTCGTATTAGGTATTTCTCTAGTCTTATTCTTATATCAATCATCAATGAATATGTATAAAACTCTTCCGTTACTGAATGACTGACAGACTACGCTGTCAGTCACTACTTTCGCGACGAAAGCTGAAATTTGGTATGTGGTATAACAGGAAAAAACGGGATATGCGCGTACGAAGTCGCAGTCAAAAGCTAGCTTTTATATAAAAGCAGGAACTGACTGTGATCGATCACCACATAGCCGAAACTGTTGGTCGTAGAAAGCTGAAATTTGCCATGCAGCTTTCAGCCAAGTCAAACTCAAACTCAATAATTTATTTCAATGAAAATTTTTTTCTGTCCAAAAAAAAGATGATGAAGCTATTTGCACGTTCCAAAGCGTAGATCTCTATGGAGAAGAACGTGCAAGAAACTCCACGGACACTCTTCAGTCGCAGGCAAAAGCTAGTATAACACATAATCAATAAACAATAATAATAATCCACAAACAGTAAGGAATATGCGATTATTTTTATTCGCAAAATGAAATACTCTCTGGCTCTAGTAAACAATCATAAAATTATTTTTTTAAATACATAAATCAGCGATGAAGTTATAAAGCTTCTTCATAGATTATAATATTAGAAAGAGAAGTACAATAGGAACTTTGACGTCAAAGTCCATAACGCCTATAATATAGCTGCCATAGAAAACAGTGTTTTGTCGAGAGGGACAGATCATATTTGTTTTAAATAATTACCTACATCGCTTGTTTTTCTAGTAACTTTGATTCTATTTTCACTTTAAGTATTAGATTTCTGTATATTTTTAGATAAACTGTTTAGATAATATTTTTATTTTTCATGCATAGGTATTTCCTACTGTTCACAATGATGTCAGAACACTGAGAGCCAGTGCTTCCAAGAGCAGTTAGTGTTATTATTGACTGTCTAAGTTTTAAAAATAATTTTAATTCGTAAGGTGTAGGTAAAACCAAGGAAAATGGCCCAAATGGCTTCCAGAAAACTATGGTACGGGACCGTGCCTTTTTTCTTTGCTCGACTTGGCGGGAGCACTTCCGTGCCCCCAGATTTATTTTCCCAGTCTATGCTATGGTTGGCTGGTTGCTTTTTGTAATCACTCTTTCTTTTTGCAGGTTTCATCGTATTTGTGTTGGCAGAAATAGGAGTCACAGCTGGTGCTCACAGGCTTTGGGCACACAAAACATACAAAGCGAAATTACCCTTACAAATTCTTTTGATGATTTTAAACTCTATTGCCTTCCAAAATACCGCCATTGATTGGGTGAGGGATCATCGTCTGCACCATAAGTACAGTGATACAGATGCCGACCCTCATAATGCAACGCGAGGTTTCTTCTATTCCCATGTTGGATGGCTGCTCGTAAGAAAGCATCCTGAAGTCAAGAGGCGAGGAAAAGAACTTGATATGTCTGATATTTACAACAATACAGTGCTGAGATTTCAGAAAAAGTAAGTATTAATGACGATAAAGGATTTGAAGTGTTCTCTAGCTTTTAATATGTATGTTAATATATACTTATATGTCGGCGTCAGCGACGGCTGAGCGATAGCGCCATCATCATTTGGGTTCGGTGGTATCGGGTTCATCTATATAATATTACTAGCTGACCCGTGCCCACTTCGTTGGGCGGTAGACATTTAAAAATTGTGATGAAAATATTATGAGTGTGGTTCGGTTAGTACTGAGTGCTATGATTTATTTCCTGACTGCCAAAAGGAGGGTTTCGTTTTTATTGATATGTAGCTAGGCTAGCGAGCCTCTGCGAGCGCTCAGCGCACGTTCAGCGCTAGATTCCCGAGCACGGACCTGCGATGTTCTCCAGCTTTGGTTAGCAAGCCGCTGTGAACGCTCGGAGCTAGATTCTCCAGCGCATGCTTGCGAAATATTTTCTCTAATTTCTCGAGAGGCGCTGATGAATTTCAAGAGCAGGCTCTTCCGTACGGCGTACTCGAGCTGCTCTTGTCTGGGATGTCTGACGGGAAAGTTGTGATTTCATTTTAGGCATGATAAACAATCGCTGAAACTGTCCGATATCCCAAAAACAGAAATACCACAGCTTCAAACTCGAAGAATGAGAAAGAAGTAGTATTTGTGTTTTAAGAAACCGAGCAACCAAAACAATTTTAAAGACCAACAACTTCTAACCAACTGCGTACAACTCACCTACCTAACAACGAAAGTTAAATAATAACTGGAGAGGGTCATTAATCCGAACCAGAAAAATGACGTAATTGCACAACGCCATCTATGGGTAAATGGATGGAATGTGATCCGTGCCTCGGAAAGCACGTTAAGCTGTTGGTCCCGGCTGTCATTTGGAGATCTTTGGCAGTCGTTGGATAGTCAGAAGCCAGAAAATCTGACACCAGTCTTTCCAAGGAGTACCGTGTTACCCAGTTATTGGGCTGTGAAGGTCTGGTAGGCAGCCGCTCCACGTAAAATACTGGTATTCAGCTGAATCCGGTTTGACTGGAAGCCAACCCCAATATATAGTTGGGAAAAGGCTAAGCAGGTGATCTATGGGTAAATTGATAAAACGTCCGTACAAAGCATGTTCTAATGCGGTTCGTGAATGGACGGCGCGGGCGGCGTTTTGCGATTTAGTAATTTTATATTATCTTCGAAACTATTCAACCAATTGACATACTGTTTTGGGCAAATCGTATCTCTATGATGTTCTTGTGATCATAATAATATTTTTTTCGATAAGGTTTAATATTTTGTTGTTTAAAAAATCGTCCAAAGGTAAGTATGTCGAAAAATACTTTTTTTAACACAAAAAAGCTACTATATCTGCTAAAATATAAAAGATAGAAATATGGTGTCGCGGACTTTTTTGTAGAACTATTCAAAGCGGACAAGGTTGCCATACATTGTTTTCAATTATATACAACTGTTAAGGCAGCGCATGCAAATAACTCTGTTGTAAGAGCAATTTTTTTCCGCCTGGATAGACAAAAATTGAGATAGTTCGGCTAATATGCATGATATCTTTATAATTTATAGCCTATAGCATTCCTCGATAAATGGGCTATCTATCTAACACTGAAAGAATTTTTCAAATCGGACCAGTAGTTCCTGAGATTACCCCCTACATACAAACTTACAAACTTACAAACTTACAAACTTACAAACTTACAAACAAATTTTACCTCTTTATAATATTAGTATAGATAAAGCAGAAGAGTTTTTTTGTTTGGTTGGTTGAACGCGCTAATCTCAGGAACTACTGGTCCGATTTAAAAAAATATTTCAGTGTTAGATAGCCCATTTATCGAGGAAGGCTATAGGCTATATATCATCACGCTAAGACTAATACGAGCGGAGCAGTAATGAAAAATGTTACGCAGACGACGTTGCACGGGTCAGCTAGTTGTAGAATAATAACACTTAATACAGTACTGACCTTACTTTATTAACTGTGGCAGTACTTTTTGAACGTCAAAGCCTACAAATAGACAGTCCCTCTTAAACCGCCCGCCCGTCACCACTTCCTAGTGTTTTAGCTGTGGAGAAGAAGTGGCCAACAAACTCCCCAGCAACACATCTGTCTATTGAGTTAGAAGAACTCGCATTTATAACATGATGAAAGACGTCGTTTAAATACAATTGAAATAGGTAAACCGAAAGTTTCGTTCTGGAGGAGTGTCCTAGTCGGTGTCTCGAGCCAAAGTGCGCTCGGCAAAGTCCCCACTCTCCAACACGACTCTGTCCACGTGCCGCCATTACAACTGATAACTGACGTCACGGCGTTTAACACTACCCACTACTACAATAATCAATTGAGCAACTTTTATTAAAACAATATCGTTATCCACGATAAATACAAACTTTGCGAGTCAAGAGTAGAATCCGAAAAAGTACCTGCTTCAAAGGAGATGACCAGTTTCTGCCTACGCGAGTTCGGGATCATGTGCAGGATTACAGTTTTTACACCAAGATTAAAAACAAAGATTAAAATAGTCGTGGTTGTATATTATTCCGAATAAGGCCAATTTCTCAATGTTGATGTTCAATTGTTTCTATAATTATCATCCTAACCATATAGTACAGAAAATATACTTAGTATAACGAGTTATTTTCAGACAAGTGAATAATTCTAAGGACGACACGGTTGGCGCAGTGGAAGAGCGATTGACTGCTGCGCAGCATGTCGCGGGTTCGATTCCCGCACGGAACAAATATTTGTACGACCTACATGTATTTGTTCCGAGTCTGGGTGTTTTTCTATTATAATATGTATGTAAATACAAAAAAAAAATGTATATAAGTAGTTTATCAGCCATCTCGTTACCATAACACAAGCATTAGGTTGCTTAGCTTGGGACTATATGGCGTTGTGTGAATTGTCCAAGGATATTATTATATTATTAAAGGAGTATAACTATCTCTTCACTGGTCACTAGTATGCTATCCATGCCATCGTAGATTTTTCTGTAGACCTACATTAGATACACAATTCCACCATACATCATTATTTTTATTGTATCTCAAAGAAATCCTTAATAATAGTTCCGTACCAAGATGGTAAAATGAACCCTTATGGTGTGACTAAGTCCGCCCGCCTGTCACAGCTGGATATCTCAAGAACTACCTACTTATTTCATCAACGTTTAACATCAACAGTTCAACTATTTTGCAAATGAGAATTTTTAGGGTTCCGTACCATAAAAGGAAAAAAACGACCTACCTACTTTGTACGGATTCCTAGGACGGCGAGTCTGACTCGTACTTGTCCAGTTTTTTTTTAGGCCGCATAGTTTTCAACTTATATAATATCTAAAAATTACCGTTCTCCCCACCCCTTATCTCCGATTTGCAAAGAGGAAAATCGGAAATTATTCTATGTGACAGATGGTTATGTAAAGATTACAGGAAAAAAATAACGAGTCTCTAAATAACACACTTTTTCAGAAATCATTTAGCAAAAATTACATTAGTTCAGTTAAAACTGCAATTTACACCGCAATGTTAAAACTCTCTGATCGATATAGGCCATATCGATGAAAATTTAAAAACATATTAACATTTTATAAGGTGGTACGGAACCTTCAGTGCATGATTCAGACGCATAGATCAACCAAGGAAGTTGTCGTCTGCTTAATAACCGCTATTACCTGCGGTGGCTTTAATATAAAATTAAACCTTTAAGATGAAAAACACTGTCCTGGTAAGAGCCAGACTGGCGTGCAGAGGGTTCCGAACGATTTTTTTTTTTTAACATAATTTTGAAACACTACAGACTTCTTATGGGTTTTCCTGTAATCTTAAGATAGAGAACTATTATCTGCATTTATTTCAAAATTGTAGGCTCAGTAATTTCGAAAATAAGGGGGGTAATTGCTATGTTTGGTCTAATTTCTTGAAAAACTTCAAAACTATTTATGTAAAAATTATGAACAAAAATCTATACTAATATTATAAAGCAGAAGAGTTTGTTTGTTTGTTTGGTTGAACGCTCTAATCTCAGGAACTACTGATCCGATTTGAAAAATTCTTTCAGTGTTAGATAGCCCATTTATCGGTAGGAAGGCTATAGACTATATATCATCACGCTAAGACCAATAGGAGCGGAGCAGTAATGAAAAACGTCACGCAGACGACGTTGCACGGGTCAGCTAGTATAATATAAAACGCTCTTTCATTTGATATATCACACGAACAGTTTGAAAACTATTATTTAATTGCCTAGTTTGACCCCCAAAACCATACTCAAAATGTATTATTTACGTATAGCCTCCGTGTTTGGGGAGAAGAAGAAGTCCGTAAATAGAGATACCGAATTTCAACAGAATCGGTCCAGTCATCTCATTATCTGCCTAGCCTTTTCCCAACTATATTGGGGTCGGCTTCCAGTCAAACCGAATTCAGCTGAATACCAGTAATTTTACGTGGATCGGCTGCCTACCAGACCTCCACAACCCATTAACTGGGTAACACGGTACTTCTTGGTAAGAATGGAGTCAGATTTACTGGCATCTGACAATCCGTAACGACTGCCAAAGATCTACAAATGATAGCCGGGACCAACGGCTGCGGCGGCGGCGAGCTTCTCATAATCGGTCCAATAGATCTGGAGAAAACTGAATGTGAAAGACGGACAGACAGACACCCAAGTGATCCTATAAGGGTTCCGTTTTCCACGGATTTTTGGAAACCTAAAGAGAAGCGATTAACATATATTATTTCTTTCTGTTTTATAGGTACGCGATACTCGTCATCGGGGCAGTGTGCTTCGGATTACCAACTTTCATACCTGTGTACTGTTGGGGTGAAACCTGGTCCAATGCTTGGCATATCACAATGCTACGTTATGTAATGAACCTCAACGTAACATTCCTGGTTAACAGCGCAGCCCATATTTGGGGAAAAAAGCCTTATGACAAGAAAATCTTACCTGCCCAGAACATAGCGGTTTCCATTGCATCCTGTGGCGAAGGTTTCCATAATTATCATCATGTTTTCCCATGGGATTATCGTGCAGCGGAACTTGGAAACAATAACCTTAATTTAACAACCAAGTTTATTGATTTTTTCGCTTGGATCGGGTGGGCTTATGATCTAAAGACTGTGTCACAGGATATGATAAAACTCAGGGCACTAAGAACTGGTGATGGGTCTAATCTTTGGGGATTAGAAGACAAATGTGTTGAAACAAATGAAAAAAAAATATGATTGAATAGATTTGATGATTTAACAGTGATGTTTAATGTGATATATATAGTTATTTATTTTGTTACCAGCTTAAATGGCCATTTATAATGTTAAATGAATAAATCAATGAATATGATACCTAATGAGTTTTGTTTAAAGCATTTAACTCTGATCAAGAATTTGACCTCGTTCATTATGTCCCAATATTAGGTACCTATCTGCTGGGTTACTTAGAGACTACTCACACTTATTCAGCTATATTCTAGAATGCTAGCATTTTTGAACCGTAACACTAGACAATTCAGTAATTTAGCAGCACTGAAAGTTTTATTTTCTGCATTGGTTCGTAGTCATACATATAGAATACTCAGCTCCATGGTCTGGTACCCAGTACATAATATCCACATTCAACGCATCGAAAGAGTCCAAGTATTTATAAAAAGAATATCTTATATGGCAAGTATAAGGAATACAGTTAAACACTATGAAGATAGACTGAATTACTTTAAAATGAAACCTGTACACTGGCGTCGAGATTATGCAGGTCTACTTTTCTTGTTCAAGATATTAAATCAAGGCGTCGATTGCTCACCGCTTCTCTCGTCAATTAATATAAATGTGACTAGGTCATCAGCTAGACTTCACAGTAGGCCTTTTACTCCTGGTAGTCGCAAAACCAAGTACGGTAGTAATGCAATAGGGAATATGCATGCTATTTTTTGATTTGCAAAATAAAATACTTATTAGCTCTAGTAAACAATCATGAAATTATTTTTTAAATACCTTCATCATTTATGAAGTTATAAAGCTCAAAGACTACAGTTAGAAAGAAAGTCCGATACGTACTGTGACGTCAAATTACACGACGACTATACAGCTGCCATAGAAAACAGCGTTTTCGCGAGAGGGACAGATATATTTGTTTAAAATAATTGTATCTCGTTCGTTTTTCGAGCAATTTAGATTCTAATTTCACTGTTTTGATTATATTTTCGAATAATTTTAGATAAACTCAGATCTGTAATACTTTTTTCATGCATATTCCCTATTGCCCTTTCCTATATTCTCAGGTGTAACGAAATTTTTAACAATTGTGAATTGGACATATTTTCAGGCAGCCTTACTATGTTTAAAAGAGCTGTGCTCAATCATATGTAATTTTCGTTATTGTTTTCATACTTTTCTACATTGATATTTATTTAAATCTTGTTTGATTTGATGCATGTTAATTTTAAGTAGGTATAAATGGTTAGTTGACATATCCATGACATAGTCTTAATTCAATTCATATTTTATTAAATTATCTAAATTTTATTCAATCAATTCAATTTTATTAAATGTTATTATCAAATATAAAATTTATTATCAATCTTATTGTATCGAACTTATTATTGTATTGTGAGATTTAAATATAATGTTGTGCTAACCTTTAATTTAGATGCATGCAATACTACTTAGTTTGTAAATGATATGTGCTGTGATTGTTTTTGTGTGTATTTAGTTGGTTTGCCTTAATAATGGTTGACGTGTGTCGGGACGGGACGGTTGACGAGTGTCGAGCAAGACACCGTCCGGGTGAGTCCATCAGACATATTATCTCTGGTTGTTCTCGCCTGGCTAACAGCGAGTACTTGCACAGGCATAACCAAGTGGCCAGGATTATCCATCAGCAACTTGCTTTGAAATATAATCTTGTGGATTCTGAGGTACCGTATTACAAGTATGTGCCCGACACAGTTCTCGAAAATGACCATGTCACGTTGTACTGGGATCGGTCTATCATCACTGACTGGACTATTGTTGCCAATAAGCCTGATATAGTGGTGATAGACCGATTAGCGCGCCGCACAATGATTATCGATGTTACCATCCCACATGAAGAGAATCTCGTATCCCTATAGCTGAGAAAGAGAAACAGATTAAGTATCTCGACTTAGCACACGAGGTTGTCGACATGTGGAATGTGGACTCGGCAGTCATTGTGCCGATTGTCGTTACGGCCAATGGCCTGTAGGCCAAAAGCTTTGACGACCACCTGTTGAAGCTGGCGTAACGCAGTTGGCGTCCTCGATACGGCTCGCATTGTGAGGAGTTTCCTTTCTCTGGAGCCTTAACCACCGGTAGCTTGGACCCTTGACACGGTGGAGCACCACCGTGTCAACCGGTTAATCCTAGAAGTGTTGGTACCTGGGCGTGCTCTAGCCACTCCTTAGAGACCCCACTCACCACCTGCATTGTGGCATGCCCAGCGCTGGGTTGCGAAAGGTGCTGTCTGCTTATCATATGAGATACTGCCGCAGTTCCGTCCGCTGCTGTGATTTGCCACGGCATAATATATATTAGTATATATATAAATACGAGTCTCACCTCGGCGTTGCGCCTCCAGATCCCATAGCGGCAGTCCGGCAAGCGGGCTCCCCGCCTCGCCAAAGACCGTGCGGTAGCCCCGAGTCAACCGGATGGCCATGAATGACCCTCTGGGACGCGTTCAAATATCGAGCTGGTCGTCTCCTCAAAGTAAGCGCCATAAAAGGCTATGGGCAGCGCGAACTCCGCGTAAAGCTTCCCGCAAGAGCCGTTTGGAACCCCTAGATTGGGCAGAAGTCTCTTGAAGGCAGCTCTAGCCCGCCCCAGTCTGGGAGCTAAACGTCGGAAATGCTCGAAAAAGTTCCACCGGCTGTCGAGAATGAGACCCTGGTACGTTATTGTCGACCTGACACCGATGTGAACCCTTCCTACCGGTACTTGGGATCCAGGTGCTGGCCTGATCCGAGAACCATGAAAGCGCATGGCTTCGGACTTTTGTAGGGCCACCTCGAGACCCAACTGCCGGATTCTTTCAACGACTGTCGCACCCCCATGTCGTTTTTTGCGACCTAAATGTTTTAAATGACTGACCTATAAAATATAATAGAGAAAAAGGCGCCGAGAGAAGGCTGGGAGGGCCGGCTTTGCGACCCCTGGCCATGGCCCCTTGGCCCTAGGTAAATACACCACTGCCTATAAACCCTTACAACTTTTTAACCAGTGACCGACTAAGGCTACGTTCACAGCATACGATGCAATGATTCGCGATTTTTTAACGTTACGTTAAAATCGAATGAAAAACAGCCAGTTCTATAGTGCGCGCCATCGGTACAATGATTTATCCCATAACATCGGTTGATCCTCAATCAAGGAAATAAAAAATGTTGGATTTCTCTCCTCCATAATATTGACAACCGACTGATGCAACGCACAAGGGCAACTGCGGGCACGCGCGTGAGTGCGTACGATTCTCGAATGGGTGAGTCGTCTGAACGAGACAACATGAACATACATAAGCGCCACTGCGTGTCGTGTTCGATAAAATCGTTTCGAGACGCGGCATTATATCAATTTCGTACCGTATACGGTAAAAAATGTATCTCAAACACGACGTTTCCCCGTATGGACTCGATGTGAACAGTTTGACATATTGTATACTGCCACTACTATGTGCGATAAAATCTAGTGTACCTACTGTATACCTACAGGAAAAAAATGGCTGTGTGAACGTGGGCTGACTTTGATATTTAGCGACTAATTACTATCGACATTTTGTTGTCGACAGTGTGATATTGCCACTATCGAGAACTGGGTCGGGCACATGCACGTAGTACGGCAACTCCGACTCCACCAGAGAGTATTTCAGAGCAAGTTGCTGATGGATAATCCTGGTTTCAAGGTTGTGCCTATGCAAGTTGATGATGGACCTATGCAAGGAATGTTACGGAGGTGGTTTTATCAGAACCGAAATCGAAGTCAGAGTTTTTAAAATTGTTTTTTTGTAGTCGAAGGCGGATTTGGAGATGGTGGCATAAGAATTATGAGTTAAGGGCACGCAATAGAATAAAATAGAACAAACATTACTCAGTCTGCCTCTTTAACGCACCCGCGCCGCCGCTGCCGATATGCTTCGACCTCCAATTTAAAAGTATCGGAACCGAAAAAGTAAGATCAATCGGAAGTTCCGAAATATCGGAGTCGGAGTCGAAGCTCCGTAACATCCCTGATGCAAGTCAAGTAACATCTCCGTTAGCTAGACGAGACCAACCAGAGATAATGTGGCGAACTGATTCACCCGGACGGTGACATGCCCGACATAGTCGACCGTGCCGTCTTTCACTATACATTTCCGGTTTTAGCATTTAAACAGCCTCGCCCTACACACTTTTGCGGGATATACAGTCTCATTACCGACGACCGTGGGTTATGCATTCGAAATGAAGTAAGCAGTGTACGGACCCGCCTATCCAAGGCGTCAAGTTCCGTACGAGTACATTCGAATACCCCGAAAGAGTTAATCAATACCGACATGACTAACCTATTTTTTTTTTTTTTACGGGGGGAAATCCTCATGGATGTCCTCCACCCTGGGGCGGGCGGAGGGGTCTGTCAGACTCTTACTGACTAAAACCACCCCGGTGTTCCATCTTTCACCTGCGCCGGGGATCGCGGGAACTGATTAGACTTCCGTAATCCCCGGCTGGTGCCAGCCCGCTTCAGCGGGCCACCTCGGGTCAGCGGGGAGAGTGAGGTGTTTGACTCCCCCCGCGACGTCAGAGAGGGGCGCACGGGAACACCACGCGCCGCCGCCTCGGGTCTAGATGTATGCGGGGCGACAGACGTCCCCAAGTCTGCCGCCCCTGGACCCATGACTAACCTAACCTAACCCAACCGTTGAAGGCGTGCACCTTGTTTCCGCTCGACAGAAGGCTATTGAATACCTTCTTCAGGCAGCCAGAGAAGCGCTCCCTCAACGATTGCTTCATGTCAGTAACATTGATACCTAACGCTTCCAACAAACTCAAATACTTGTAAGTTTCAGTTGAAAAGAGAGATCTCAAGTTTATGGAATCAGAGAGTTGAGTTCCCACGGATTTAATAATCTCTCCACGCTTTACATGCATGACTGCACATTTGTCCACACCAAACTCCATCCATCAGGATGGAGGTTTACTGAAATTTTCAGTTACCTTCAGCTCCACCAGTTCATCCATGTAAAGGAGATGAGATATAACCTGACCACCCCTCTTCAACCGAGAGCCTAGCCCAGAATTCTTTAGCAGTGTGCTAAGAGGGTTCAAGGCTAGGCAAAACCAAAGCGGACTCAAACTATCGCCCTGAAATACACCTCGATCTATCCTTATCGGTTCGCTATTCCTATATTAGGAAATTGTCGATTTGTACTAAAAAATTGAAGTTGTTTTTTTATCATATTTGTTTAATCAAAATAATTACCATTTTTATCTATACATTGTTGCCATCTAATAGAAAGGTAATTTATGCCTTTGCGATAGAACTCTGGTGATGTAGAGTCGACAAACTGTGTGAAAGCATTTTGTGCTGCCTCCTGAGAAGAAAACTTTTATCACGTAGAAAATTGTCCAAATATCGAAAAAAATTGAAATCCATTGGAGCAAGGTCTGTCGAATACGGAGGGTGACGAATGGTTTATAATTTATGTTCCTGTAGAGTTAAAACGGTTTCTCGTGATGTATGAGGTCTTGCGTTATCATGGAGCAATAGTGGTGAAGATCGATTCATGAGTCGGGGCTGTTTCACTGCTAGTTTTGCTATCATTGTTCGGTGTTCAGCACAGTTAAGTAGACATCTGCTGTTATTGCTTGAACAGATCGGAGAAAGCTATAGTGAATAACACCATGCTGAGACCACCAAACAGTTACCATTACCTTTGTATTGGTAAGTTTTTCTTTAGAACACTTACGGCGTTTGACCTGGGGTCAGCCATTGCATTTTTCACTTACGGTTTTCGTAAAGAATGCACTTTCATCACATGTCATCCAATATTCCTTCATTTCGGTATCGATTCAATAAGGCAACACACGTTTCAACTCGCGTTTCTTTCTGCAGATCAGTCAAATCATGAGGTACCCATTTTTCATATTTTTTTATTTTATTGATGTGATGCAAATGAATCAATATTGTTGGTAAGGTAACGTTAGACCATGCCGCTAATTCCTGGGTAGAATTCTAATTCGGCTTCCACCATCTCTTTGAATTCATTGTTATTCACCTGTGTGGCGGTCTTCCACGTGGTTCGTTCTTCAAATCAAAGCTTCCATCATGAAAGCGTTTAAACCAAAATCGCACGGTGCGTTCAATAGCAGTCCCCTCTCCAAACGCAACATTGATATTGCGAGCTGTTTCTGCCGCGTTAGTTCCGCGTCGGAACTCGTATAAAAATCACTCGAATTTTCGAAGTATCCATCTTTCTTGTCTAAGCTAAATAAAAAATAACTGAAAGTTGATAGTCGAATGTTGCACATTTTTTAAAAGAAGAACTTCATAGGTACCATGTGAAAAAAGTTTCACTCAAAAATCTCATACCATGAAGGTTCTATGTCAATTCGAAGTACCTATTACAATAAAACGGCAATACTTTAACCCCTATTATATCGACAACCTGGATAGCGAAGGACTGTCCTCTATTGCCTCATACACGACATCAGGAAAGTGAGTAGCTTTGCATCAATTTTATACAATTTTAGCACCCTCATGACCCATGTATGAGGCACCGAGTCATAGGCCTTCTTATAGTCTATTCAGCATGTCGACAGATCCTTTCGGGAACGACGAACCTGCTGCCTAATGGCTATATCAATGAGTAGCTCCTTAGTACCGTGGTACCTATTCCTACGTCCATTATGAGAGGCGGACATGATGTTGTTGTTGTTAATCTTTAACATCGGTTGGTTGGTTTTAATGTGAGGCGAGGCCTCACACACGTGCGTAGCCTCTCCGTATGTTGCGGTGGGTTTCTGCTTTTAATCGGAATTTTGAAATGTATTGAAGTGAGTCTTACTCAGAAGAAATATTTTAAATTAAGCTTATACATGACTCGACTTACTAGAGATAGACTATTTTATGAGTGAACCATTGTAAGAACAGTTTTGTGAAACCAAAATTAACTTTTAGAACAAATAATAAATAAATTTAAAATCCTATAACTAAACAAATGTATAGGCAAAACAATGATGAAATAATGATAAATAAAACAAAAAAATAATACCCAAGAATAGTTTTTATACAAATAATGATACAAGTAACAATTACGAATTTGCTATTATACATGATGCAACAGGCATCTGTAACCCATTTGTGAAATAAACCGATCCGCATGTGAAGGCTTGGCAGACCGACGTTGATGATTGATGTCACGCCGACTAACACTCCTTGGTTATTACCAACCTCCGCAGGATCACCGGTTTCGTAACAAACTACACCACCACCTTCAGTTTCCTATAAATATGACCTACTATTTATTACACTACTAGCTATTGTAGATTTCAATAAAGAGAGCGAAGCCCGGGGCTCCGTTTTCATTAAAGAAACCTACATAAAATCGACACCAGCTTTCCGACTATTTCTGATCCAAAATTCATCAAAATCGCGTTATGGTCCAGTGAAAATTAACGTTATAAAAAACTTTTTACAAAAAAAAAAGACAACCGACTTCCAAAAAAAAAACACTACAAAGTAAAAAATAACTTTAATTTCGGAACTCGGTGTTTTTGTTAATTTGTTCGTTTTTGACACCGACTTCCGAAATTAAAGTTATTTTTACTTTGTAGTGTTTTTTTTTTGGAAGTCGGTTGTCTTTTTTTTTGTAAAAAGTTTTTTATTTTTCACTTTTAGTGGTACCCCACACCTAACAACACCACTGCAAAATCGCAGAAAAGCAAAATACAAACGCACTAGTTGCCCATACGATTTTCGAAAGTTCCCCTCGACTTCTCTGGGATGCCATCATCAGATCCTGGTTTCCTTATCATGGGACCATTTGAGAAGTATTCCCTTTCCAACAAAAAAATCATTTTTAAAATCGGTTGGCAAGCGACGGAGTTATGCCCGAACAAACATAAAAAAAATAAATACAAACATCCGAATTGAGAACCTTCTCCTTTTTGGAAAGTCGGTTAAAAATCGTAATGCACGATGTAGTTCTGCATTTTTGAAATGTTGTATAGAACAATTAAGGTAATGTGAATCAGCATGCGATAAACTGAGACTTTTTACAGCTTTTGCTCTAAAAGTTATTGTACAAGTGTGTACAAGTTCTTGTAACATAAATACACGCAGAAAGATGGTTAAGTAATGAATTCTTCAAAATACGAGTACATTGACAAGTTATGCTAAGTTACTTTTAAATTAGCTTCTATTGCCTTTAATTAATCTAATTACTATGAATTTTCTTTAATATGATAGATAAGACTTTCAATTATTATGGATATGAAAAGTATGCTAAAAGATGATTCTAATTTTTCTTTGTGATGGGATTGATTTTGACTCTAGTCTATGTCAGAGCCTGTTCACTCTAACTTTGAAGAGATTATGATTGTAAGCGTTCAAAACGAGTGGAACACTCTGCCTGCGTCTGGCAGGCAGAGTGTTCCACTCGTTTGCTGTGCGCATTATAAAAGACGTTTGGAAATGCTTAGTGCGAATTGGTGGAATGGCAACTTGGTAGGGATCGTAAGTTGCTGTGCATCTGGATGACCGATGCTAGAAGGGGGCCGGAGCTCGTGGAGTCCTTGACCACACTCACTGAAGTACAATCTATACAAGATCGACAAGCAGGCAAACTTGCGATGATGAGCTAACTGTAAACTTTCTGATGTATGATAGTTCTGCCTTTTAATGACTATCGATATGAAATGTACGCAAAAAGATGATTCTAACTTGCAAAATTATGAGTTTTTAATGTATGTTAAATGAGTATATAATATGCCAAATGATTTTCTGCGAAATTAAGTTTATGCTATCCGTTGTTATGCAAAATAATATTATTACATAAAAAGTTCTGCTATAAAAGGTAGACTTGGATAGAAGCCCCCTTTCATTTTTAATGTAATTTTGTTTTTATTTTTTCTTTTTATCGCGGCAACAGAAATACACTGTATACTCTGTGAAAATCTTAACTGCCGACCTATTACGGTTCTTGAGATACAGCCCGCTGACAGACAAACGGGCAGACGGACGGATGGACGGATGGACTTACGGACAGTGAAGTCTTAGTAATAGGGTTCTGTTGGTTACCCTTCACGGGCAAAGGGTTCCGAACAAATCTCGCTATTATTATTTTTAAAATTATTAAAAAAAAAAAGACTTCTAAGGTTTCCTGTATTCTTTATATGTAAAGAATTAAAATCTACTTTTTTATATATAGGTTATTAAGGTAAGTTTTCGTCCAATTCCTTATTTTATTTTAAAATTGTTAAACAAATATAACTAAAGTTTGCCAGCGACTTCGTATCGCATATCGCGTTCCCATAGGAAATTCAGGAAATCCTCTCTGAGCACCCCAAGGAACCAAGTTACAGCTTTCTACGACCAATGCCAACGAATTAATTTTTCTATATATGTATAGAATAGAATAGAATAGAATAGAATAGAATAATTTTATTTCACACCGGAGTCCATTGTATAAATTCGATTGTTAGTAGGTTACAGACACATAAACTAAACAATTAAATTTCGGTGTGGATCCACCTCCGCAACATCGGGGAATCCCACCGATCTGCGAATACACTGAGAATACTGTTGGTGCTGCCGCGAACACGAGACATCAGGGATGTACATCTTTTTCTAATAATCGCGGCAAAACCATCAATATTATTATCTGAAAACATCCCTGACGCACTACACCGCCACGGCAGCCGCAGCAGCACTCTCAGTGCATTATTATAAATGAACGCATAGGTCGCTGTTTGTCCGCTGAGTGAAGTTGACCCACAGGCTGCACGTGTAGAAAGACTGACAGTAAGCTTTGAAAAGCGTCACTTTAACTGGCTTCGTACAACGTGCCAACCTGCGGGCCAACATGTTACAACGGAAAGCCAACGACCTACGTTCCCTTTCAATGTCACAATTATCCTTTAGATCTTCAGTGACCCAATGACCTAGACTTATTATTATTTAAACTTGTCCCACCCTTCGTAGTGGTTCTCCACAAACCACAAAGTGCTACATTTGGAATACACGAGTATGTTACACTGCCAGCTTTAAAAACCATTAGTTCACTCTTAGTGACGTTATATTTGAGCCCATGATTCGCCGCATAGTTTTCACATAATTATAGCGATCAGTCGCCTTAGAGCACCGATCGATGGGCTCAGAAATACCATAATTATCATCGGCATAGCTGATATTGTAATAATACACCCCGTCAATATGACATCCAACATAGGTGCTGCTGAGCTAAAGAAATCTAAAAAACCCAGCTTTATTAGTTTTCGTGTTCTCCTTAGCAAGCCTTCTCATTTGATACCCCTACTGTGGTAGTGCAGAAAAATAACTAGTCCGACATCTTGGATGATCCTCCATATTGGAATTAGAATTACCTACGTCACATAGCTAATCATGCATTATTATCTAAAATAAGCGTGAATAAAAAATTTCAGCTTAATCGGTTAAAGAAAACTTTTTTACAAAAAAAAATATAGGTAACCGACTTCCAAACAAAACACTACAAAGTATAAATTAACTTTAATTTCAGAAGTCGGTATTAAAAAACAAAGGAACAAAACCAAAAACACCGACTACCTACCACAACAAGTCGGTAATATTTTTTTGTAAAAAAACTATTTATTTTTCACTTTTAAGTGGTGAAACTTGGGCGACGTCATTGTCTACGCAGAAATTGAAATAAGCAAAAAAGCTCACTCGCTCTAAACCGAATCAATTTTTACGGGACCCAACGGCAAGTATGTTGCATCGAACTAATAAAGAACCATAGAAATCAGATTACAAACCTCGGAGTAATCGGTGTACATACATAAAAAAAATACCCACCGAATTGAGAAAAATCGGTTAAAAACCGATTAAAAATCAGTTGCAAGATTACACCCGGACAAACATACATACATTGCAAGTTAAATAAAAGCTTGTAAAATTTCTTAAAACTCTCATAATAAGACCATTCTTTTGATCACACGGTACAGATTGAAAAACTTTGTTTGGACCTTTTCTAGTTTGTCTTCCAAAACTGACCCTCATACAAACATTTATTTATTTACGTGACGCATCCACGATTGGATCACAGAAGTTTCTATTAAAACCGAATCGGTACAGTAGATATGGCTAAAATTGGCTGTGACAGACGGATAGACAAACAAACATTCGAGTGATTTTATATCGATTCCGTTTTTAAGATTCCGTACCCAAAGAGTAACCAACGGAACCCTCTTATTAAGCCTCCACTGTCCGTCCGTCTGTCCGTCCGCCCGTCCATCTGTCCGTCTAGTCCGTCCGTACGTCTGTCCGTCCGCCCGTCCATCTGTCCGTCTAGTCCGTCCGTCCGTCTGTCAGCGGGTTGTATATCAAGATCGGTAATCGGTACACGGTTGAAAACTTCACAGAGTGTGTTTCTATTGCCGCTATAAAACCAAATTTTGTAATAAACATTAAATTAAAAATTTAAAGGGAGCTCCCAAACAAGAAGCGTGGGTTTTTCGGTTTTTGGTACTGAACTCTGCGTGTGAGAGTTTGCACTTGTCGTAAAAAAGTTTCAAGTAAGTAAAAAGATACATACAGAAAAAACATATTTTTCACGATTGTCGTATGCACTGCACATGAAAAGTCTACAACTTCGATACAATACTTTTTCGCAATCTTTTCTTTGCATCATCTCAACCTCTTCGGTGTATAAGAACTTAATTGATGACCAGCTCTGAAATACATTTTAGTTTAAAAGATCAGTTTGAAATGCCATTACATGCATGTTTCATAAATAAGTAACTGGGCCAGCGAGCTTTTTATCGCGAGAATCAATGAACGTTTTGTTATTTCGTTCCGTACTGAATGTATGAGAAAATCGACTTGGGTGCAGAAAAAGGAGCTCGATTAAACGTCGATCAGACCGAATAATTCGTGTGCTTTTGAAAATTGATGTAGTTCTTTGACGTGTTCATATGAACATACCGACTAAAATTTCCCGAGGATGGGAGACGAGCCAGCGGTAAGGAAGAGTGGGAAGGAATATTTTTCAGTTTTTTGCTTGTATCTCCAAAACCATTAAAAATATCTTTTTACTCACTTCTACATAAATCTACACCAGAATAGATTACACTGGTCAACAAAATTTTGCCACAAGGAATGTGTTCACTTATTTTGAATTATCTACCTACCCTTATCACAAAACCATATTAATTATTTTGTTTCGATCAGGTTTAACTTTTGTGTTACAGCTACTAACAGTAACATAATTTTCCATTTAGTTTGTAAATTCCGGTTTTTTTTATTTTTCAATTATGTAACTGTTTTTTAGGTTAGAGAGTTATTTTATTATTATATACTTAGTGTGGAAAAAGTGTTTAAATGATTCTGACTTATGAAGTTTCTCATTTATGGTGAAATTGTTTTTAAAACTCAAAATGAAATTCTGCACGATCAGTACAAAAAAATGTGAACAATATTTTGAGATTTTTGAGCATAAAGAGATAGTTGAGTATACTGACGTACCACTGCTACACAATCAATCCTTTAAATTGAGAATGTGCCTGTATTAGAACTACCTGAAAACTTTAGTTTCACCTCAAAGCTCCATATTACAGGACAACTGTATGTGTCGGTAGTTAAAAGATGAAGATTAAAACGCCTTTACCGCCGAATCATTTCGGCAAAAATGCGTTTTATATACTAAACGAGTTTTTCAAAATAATGTAGCTTACGAGAAGGTGACGGTACAGGCTGGACAAGATCTCACCCTAGTAGCTCTGACGGCAGTAGCGGTGCAAACTCCGTTAAAGTCCATGTCACGAGAAGCGTAAGGTATTTTGTTGACGTACTCGTTAAATACCCAGGGATAAGTCATTCTCTGAAAAAAAAAAAAAAAAGAATTGTTCAATACATATGCTCAAAAAGTGCATTTACGAACCCTGTATATACATTGTTCGAAAGTTCAAAATTGAGCGAGTGGTAAAATAGGTACTCACACCTAAGTACCTACACACATCATAAAAAGTTTGTGATCACTAGCATAAGCTGATATATTTTTTTTTTTAATTTAACTTTATCAAGAAACACTCTTTGGTGTGTATTTTCTATAAATAGAAAATCCCTGTTTGAAATTAAAAAATAAAACTATTTTTTTATTTTTTAGTAACAAACATTGAATAATTAATGAGAATTTAATTGTAACTTTGTTGAATAAAAAATGTTTAAGCAAACTTAAACTACAATTTATTAATAAAAGGTTTACATTCAAGCTCGTTGTACGGGCGCATTATCATCGACCATTGGTGCCCATGGTTTACTCGGAATGGTCTGACAATTCCATCAATGGCAACTGCTTTATACATGTCTGCTGTCATGAAGCCTCGATACGGGATCAAAGGCGTTCTAGCTCCAATCATAATACCACCCCAAAAGGACACCGATTTCCTGCCTTGCTGAACTGTCCCAGTGTCTCCTGGTCTTCTCTCAGTGCTAACTTCAAGCCCAGAGGCAGCCCGAAATTCTGCTTTTATTTAGTAGTGTAGATAGTTGGGTCACGGGCTGCCAGCGATCTAATATAGCGCTTTTGGGCAGCAGTCCAAACAGTTGGGCGACCACTGAGGGGTCGGTCAGCTAAATTACCCATCTCGTAGTACCTCTGCAACGTGGCCAAGACACAGGATTGGGATATAGCAACTCTGCGTGCTATTTCTCTCGTGATGTATTCATCTTCCCTCAAAGTCACTATTCCTTTGGCATTTTTTAAATTAAGACTAATTTTAAAACTTATTTTTGTATTCGAAAGCAAGTCAAAATCTGATGATGGGATCCCATTAAAATCGAGGAAAACCCTTAAAGTTTTATTGGAACATACAGTTTTTTACATCAACTTTATAACGCAATTCAGATATATCTGCCTGGTAATCATCATCTCATGTTGCAGGATCTGATGATGGGATTCTATGAAAAAATGTTTTTTCAGCGATATTTTTGACAATTATCAACCGATTTAGATGATTCTTGTTTATCCGTCTGCGGGCTGTGTCTCAAGAACCATAATAGGTAGACAGTTGAAATTTTCACAGAGTGTGTTTGTCTATTTGCCGCTATAACAACAACTAATATAAAATTAAACTTTACTAAAAACAAGTGAGAGTCGGGCTCGCGTGCAGAGGGTTCCGAACAATGATATTATAAGTAAAAAGGTGTAGATAGGTTATAAGCGCTCAGCAAGCGACACGTTAAAATGTGGCTAACTAGCCACACTTGACCTCAGTGTCGCGTTGCGCCGTCAACGGACACACGTCACGTAGGTTTCACGTTTTTGAAGATCGAATGTTGTATAGGTAACCTATCTACACCTTTTTACTTATAATATCATTGGTTCCGAACCAATGTAATTTTCATAACATGATTTTGTACAGGGGTTTTCCTTTAATCCTTAGATAAAGGACTATTATCTGCACTTATTATAAAATTTACGGCTCAGTAGTTTCGGAGAAAAGGGGGGGAAACGTTTCCCCCCTTTTCTCCGTTTTATATCCTCCGTATAATTTAAAGGTCGAATTTCTTGAATTGACTTCAAAACTAGTTATTTTAAAATTATGAAAAAAATATAACCCTCGCAATAAGCCCCTTAATTTGATGTGTCATACGATACAGTTTGAATAACGTTTTTTGTAATTTTGTGGTTCGACCCCCAAAAGTGACCCCCATACTCAAAATTTGTTTATTTACGTAACGCGTTCGTGTTTGGGTCACACAGATAGACAGATAAACAGACAGACAGACGGACAGACGGCGAGACAGACACTAGAGTTATCCTATAAGAGTTCCGTTTTTCACGGATATTTGGAACCCTAATTAACGAGGGCTCCCATACACGCAACTTGTTTTTTGTCCGTTTATGCACTTGCTCGATTTTCTGAGTTTATAGCGTGCATACAGATAGACACGGCGGAGAAGACTGTTTAATAATATACTGCAGTAATAACTTAATAAGTACAATCAGGATAATTATGACAAACTCACCGCAATTGCAAGGTTGAAAGCAGGAAATTTATAAAATTTCTGGGAATATACATGGTCCATTGATCGCCATTGTTCAGTATTATTCTTGTTTTTATCAATTTCTTCCCCCGGTTTTTTAGCAGCTGTACTAAGGATGCCGGCCACAAACCTAACTTGATCGAAATTGCGTTTTGGGCTAAAATCAGAATAAAAATATAATTAAATAACTATCTGACCCGTGCTCACTTTACTGGGCGTCAAACATTAATAATTACAAACAAGCTATTCTCACTCAAGTACTTTTCTACTGGTGAAAAAAATTTTCAAAATCGGTTCAGTACTTTTATAGATTTCTTCCTACAAACGTATATTTACTAAGGGGGTAATCGCGAAACAAACTACTTTTTTTACCTTTGTCCTTAAATAACTTTATTAACCGGCACAAAACAAAACAAAAATAGACCTTATGGTACAAATTTTGTTAAAGACAAGAGATAAGCTAGAAACATGTCGAAGTATTTTCGGGACTTGAATTTTGTATAGGGCGTTACAGACAAACAAACTACCAGGGTACCAGAATAATGAAGATGGTTTATGGGGTTAGAATACATATTTAACATCAGATAAAGCTATGACCCTTATTAGGAGCCTAGCAAAAGCTAACAAGTCAGAAAGAACACTAAGCCAATCACCCAAAATTGTCGAATGTCGGAACAGGATACAGCAAAACAATATTTTAACTTTCACATTTAAATTAAAAAGGTTATTTGATGGGTTTTGATTATTTCTAAAGTTCACGCAGACTTCGCAGGTTGATTCGAAAACAAAACCGATCTAGAGAACATGCCCACGAAAACTGTAAAGTGTAGATCAAAACACTTATCATGCGAACCGAAGCCGCGGGCGAAAGTTATTAAGTGGGTATAACGAACGGTGGCATCCTTTTTTACTTCTGATTGTACATATAAAACAAAATGTTGACCAAACAGGAATGAACATAGGCATTCTTAAATAGTGACAAATCGGGAAAAAATTATGAAGATCAAAATCGTGACCAAACGCCACTCGCGTTCAGTTTTTTTTTAAAGTTTTGACGTGGTGACAAATCGGGAATGTGACACACGGGAAGTAGCCCTTGCACGATAGTGTCCTGTCCCTTTCAGAGACACTGGATGGGGGCAGTCTTAGGTATAAATAAATAAATTGCCATCTATCTATCTATATCTACACTAATATTATAAAGAGGAAAACTTTGTTTGTTTGTTTTTTTGTTTGTTTGTTTGTTTGATTGTAATGAATAGGCTCAAAAACTACTGGACCGATTTTAAAAATTCTTTCACCATTCGAAAGCTACATTATCCACGAGTAACATAGGCTATATTTTATTTTGGAAAAAAATAGGGTTCCGTAAGATATTTGGGTTTTTCGGACACAAGGTGTAAAAATCAACCAGAAAAGTAACTTATTTTGTGTACGCTGCCTAAACTATAAAAGATAGAACCATACATTGTTCTAATTAATTGTAGATCTTATAAATATCTACAAAAAAGTCCGCGACACACTATACCTATGTATGTCGAGTGAGGCACAACAAACATTTTTTTAATTTAAAAATCTTGATTTTTTTTGGACTACATTTAAACGCGTTTATTTTACTCATGCTATTAATCTTTATCAAAATAAAGTATTTCATCACTAAGTACAGTTTATGTAGATAATATTTGGTCTTTGAATGATTAAAATCGGACGTTTGGTTTTGAAGTTATGGCGAAATTAAAATATTACGATTTCTGCTGCACGACCCGTTGCGAAGTGGACGTCACCAAGGCGAGGGTGCGCGTGCGGGAGGGGAGTTTAGATCTATGAGTAAGGCTTAGATTATATACCTCGAGTAAGGTAACCGCGCGGCTCAGCCGCGAGGTCGGCTCCATAGATAAGTATAAGTACGTCGGTTCCCTACGCAGCGGTCGTGCGCGAAGTCTAATAATTTTCGTGCGATTTTCTTTAGATTTCGTTCTTAAAACTACACCTACGCAAAAGTTCTTCTCAGAGCCAAACAACAGTTCTTTTCAGGGCTAGAATATTACACGCTATTAACATTTTCTTAAACATTTGAAAATGCCTAAAGAGAGCCATGTCTCAACTTACTAAACATAGTTCTCAAGCACGGGCAGCAAGAATACGCCGTATGGGAGAATCTTCACCTGAACGTTCACAACGCCTTGCTGAACAAAATCAGAGAAACTCTCAGGTACGCGCACGAGAGTCGAGTGTCGAACGTTCGCAACGCCTTGCACAACAAAATCTGAGAACCTCTGAGTTATAATATTATAAAGCAGAAGAGTTTGTTTGTTTGTTTGGTTGAGCACGCTAATCTCAGGAACTTTCAGTGTTATATAGCCCATTTATCGAGGAAAGCTATAGGCTATATCATTAAGCTAAGTCAAAAAGGAGCGCAGAATTAATGGAAAATGTGACGCAGACGAAGTTGCGTGGGTCAGCTAGTATTATATAAAAATGTATCCCTTTTTCCCTTGGTCATCGCAACACGCGTGAATGGCTGGACCGACTTCGCTTATTTTTTTTTGTTATATCTGCTGTTGTCAGGGGAAAGTTCTTCTGAAAGACAAAATTAAGAAATTTGCCAGTTGTCAGTTGACGGGGGGAGCGAAGCTGTGTGGGACAGCAGCTAGTCATTTATGTAAACTAACAATAACTAACACCAAAATACTAACTAAATTATGGACTGTAGTCTAAAATAAAGTTATACTTAATTTAATCCCTACTAATATTATACGAGTAAATGCATAAGTATCTCTGTCTGTCTGTCTCTTCTTCTTGCCTGAACCACTGAACCGATTTGGATGAAATTTTGTACAAATATAGTTTGAGACACGAGAAAGGACATAGGGTAGTTTTTATCCCGGAAATCCCGCGGGGGACGCTAGTAATATAAATGTAGAATTATAGATGTACATACATATGATTTCGCAAATGATGATTCGATTTTTGTATTCTTACAAAATCAACATGGACCCTTATTGTATGTATATTTTGGATTTACCCTACTAGCCGAAATAGGTATTTTGCCTACTCTGGCTACAGATATTTTAAAGACTAACACTTCGCCCGCGACTTTTTTCGCGTGGGCTTAGTCGGAAATTCATGAACTTCATCTTCTGTACGTCCTTTCTTTTATGGTGATTAATATACTCAACTTAGGGCAGTTCGCTCGAGCGAACTGTTAGAAAAAATGTGTGGTTAGAGCGCGCTCTAACTACACAATTTTCGTACTTGGAGCATTTTATACCCGTCGTAACTTTTATATTTAAGGTCAGATTTGAATAATTTAAAGTATAATTTACATGTACACAATCAACCTTAATTATCAAAACATTTAAATGGATAAGGAATAATATACCCCTATACCCTACAACCCTAATCTCTTCAAAGTTGGAGTAAACAGGCTCCTTCTGGGTAAGCTCGCTCCATCGTGACTTTGTCTCAGTCATCTCTGACCAAGACGAAAGTCAAAAGCAAACCCATCACAAATAAAAAAATTAAAAACACAATACCAAAATCACCACTATTCCATTCCGCCCGGGTTTAGATTGAATTATTTGAACAAAACGCGGTCATTGCGACCTTACTTTAATAATAAGACACACGCCCTCGCGGACGGCAATACCCCAACCCGGCTGTCTTTTTTTGTTTGTTTGTTTGGTTGAACACGCTAATCTCAGGAACTGGTCCGATTTTTAAAATTATTTCAGTGTTAGATAGCCCATTTATCGAGGAAGGCTATATGCAATCACGCATATATATATCACCACGCTAAGCCCAATAGGAGCGGGACAGTAATGAAAAATGTTACGCAGACGACGTTGCACGGGTCAGCTAATAAAACCTAAATGAAATGCCATTTCTACTAGCGATACATCGCAGAAGCGGTATTAAAAACAGTTTAAGCTTACTTTTTTCTATTACTGAGAAAGCAGTGGGCAGAAGTCAGAACTTTCTTCTCAGCGATAATGCTTCCAGCGCAGAAGGCATGATATGTTGAACTTTGGGCATCCCATGTAAAGATAAGTACCTATAAACAAAGAAAAATGTATAAATTTTTGTTAAATATAACATTAGTTGAGCCGTGACAAGGGACAGCGTATCCACATTAAAAAAACCGCCAAGTGCGAGTCGAACTTGCTCAGAGGGTTCCGAACAAACCTCTAGGTAGGTATATATTATAAGCAAAAGTTGCGGTTTACGATTTATGACGTAGTAAAAAAAAACTGGTTATCAGATCTCGTTCAAACCAATTTCCGGTGGAAGTTTACATCATATATTGTTTTTTAGTTTTATCATTCTCTTATTTTAGAAGTTACAGGGGGGCACACATTTTACCACTTTGGAAGTGTCTCTCGCACAAACTATTCAGTTTAGAAAATAAATATGTTAGAAACCTCAATATCATTTTTAAAGACCTATCCATAGATACCAAAATTTATTGTTTTTTTTTTCTATTTTTGTGGGAAAATCTTTATGCAGTTCACAGAATACATCTGCTTACCAAGTTTCAACCGCATAATTCTTATAGTTTCGGAGAAAAGTGGCTGTGACATACGAACGGACAGACAGACATGACGAAACTATAAGGGTTCCGTTTTTGCCATTTGGCTACGGAACCCTAAAAAAAAAGTATATAGCATAAAGCGTAGATCTCTATGGAGAAGAACGTGCAAGAAACTCCACGCACACTCTTTTATAAATAATAAATTGTTACAAAGTTTTGTTGACATCGTCTTGAAATTATACATACATGTGAGAACGATGTGACGAGCATGATAAAAACGTCCGTAATAAAAAGGAACAATTCAAAGAAATAATTAAAATAAAATAAACCATGGCAGCTGAGAAATCACCAGTCCCAACCGACGGCGCCATGACATGCGCCAGGCCTATTCGTCTCAACCATTTTGAATGGAGCCAAATAATCCAAGGCATACGCCACCATCAGCTAGGATATGAGTGAGCATGACACTCCCAACCGCCACAGTACAGTACGATTATTTTTTCTTTGCCGCTCCGAAGTTAGCTTTTAGTGACGACCGCGCAGGTCCCATCGCGTAAAAAAGTGTTACGTTCGTAGAATACTTTTCCTGATTTATACGTTTTGTATTATTAACAAGTAAGAAACACAACCAGTAACAATAACAAGGTCACAAAGTAACACAACAAACATATACCTACACCACAAAAACACACAAAACACAAATGAAACAGTAAGAAAAACCAAAATTAATATTTTAAAACAATAACACTTTTCGTACCAACAGTCGTATTGCATTGAGTAAGCGGGACACAATTAGTATCGATCGAACGTATGCGAGGGACTGAGACTGCATACGCGACCTACCCGCGCATGCGCTGTTCTATGTTTCTTGTCAAATTATTGACATTCTGCGCAATCGATTGCGACGTACTTCGCATGGGCAAAGATACAATAATCGTACTATACTTGAGTCTATACAATGCAGCACACACATTTTTACAAATATTGGTTGGTACTATTGATTTATCTAACCGTCAGCGATGGATATGAGATTCAAGAGGAACTTCTTCAATCTCTATAAAATTGACCAAAATAAAATGGTGGATTTCAAACTGTAATCCTCGGCCGTAGGTAGGTACATCGAATTTGTGGCAAAAAGTAAAATACATCCGATTTGACCACTTCTTAAAACACGAATAATTTTATAATTTGAAAGTTTTAATGTCTCTCTTTTGTTCTTTTAATTTGCGGGCGCTAACAAATTAATATATAACACTAGCTGTGCCCCGCGGCTTCGCTCCCGTCAACTGCATTTTTTTTTGCGTTTAAACCTTCCCTGTATTATGACGAACTAAACAAAAAAAGAATAAGCAAAATCGGCCCAGCCGTTCTCGAGTTTTAGTGAGACTAACGAACAGCAATTCATTTTCATATAAGATAATTTGCGTGCTTACAATACTAGTTTAAAGGTTTAAATTAGTTGACGGTGTGTAGCTATATTCAATTTTGGAACTTTGAGCATGTACAAGGGGAGTGTGCGGTGCGCTCGAGGAGAGCCTTTTGAACTCTCAGAAAGAATTGATTTAGGCTCTATAGTGTCTGTACCTTTCTTGTACCCTAGTGTTCGTTTGCATTGAGGCGTATTACGGGGCGTCAGACGTTTTTTCCGTTAAACGAGAGGCGGTCCGTACAACGGGCCGCATCATCACACGCGCAAACACAAACATAATTATTATGGCAATGTGCGATGTTGTTGTAGGCAGGAAATAAACATCCGACAACCATAACTTTTGTTATCGAGTGTACCTACATCTCCTACACAGCTCATTGCCATTGACAGCTTCATTTAGCCGGATTATACGCGGATATTTGGGATGGAAGTTATGAAGTTATGGTGTTTAATACATTTGTAAGAATTTAGTCTCTAAATACTATTGGCGCTTCTTTTAAATAACATAGTACTTATATTTAGGCCACCGTCACCAGTACAAAACTATAGATTTATCGCCTACTTAACCGACTTCCCAAAAAGGAGGAGGTTATCAATTCGGTTGTATGTTTTTTTTTATGTTTGTTACCTCATAACTCCGACAATTATGAACCGATTTGAAAAATTCTTGTTTTATCTGAAAGGATATACTTGCAGATTGGTCCCATTTAAATCATATCAAAATCGGTTACGAACTTTGGATTTTAAATCGAAATACTTGGAATTTGACTATTTAGATGATTCTTTGATAATCGAAATTGCGTATTTTGCTTTTCTACGATTTTGCAGTGGTGTTGTTAGGTGTGGGGCACCACTAAAAAGTGAAAAATAAAAAACTTTTTACAAAAAAATACAACCGACTTCCAATAAAAAAAAAACTACAAATTAAAAAATAACTTTAATTTCGGAAGTCGGTGTCAAAATACGAAGAAAGTAACAAAAACACCGACTTCCGAAATTAAAGTAACTGCAATCAATGTTAAATGAGCGTTTTGCTTTATTTTTTTGTCAGGCGCTGAAAATCTCGATGAACAACACTTTTGTCGAAATCTGTATTGCCGTGATAGTTACAGTATTATCGTTGTACATTGAGAGAAGCATATGGGAAGTAATTAATGGTCACCGTGAATTTCAATAATTCTGTTTATAAAGGAAATTTTGACTAGGCTACCGGCAATCAGACGTCAGAATAAAAAGTCACCCTTAAAATGCTTTTTTTTATCTCAGAATACGATGAAAGCAAATGTTTGAGAATAGGAAGCAAATATAAGCAATTCTTGAGCATAAATTTAACGTTCAAATATGCTTAGTGACCGTCCATCCTGACGAATTACCCGGTCGATTCTTTCGACCTCTCACCGTGACCACTTAGGTGGAGTGAACGACAAGTGAGCCGTCATGCCATCTTGTTTGAATGGTTTGACCGCTCACTTGTCGTTCACTTCGACATGTTTACACAATCGCACTGCTGATTTTGGTATAATGAAATTAATCCCTACCATTTTAATGGTTTCATCATTAAGGGTGATTATGTATGTAGGTACCTAAAAGTAAATTACACTTTAAATTATTTAAATCTGACCTTTCGTTCAAAAGTAACGACGGGTACAAAATGTTCTAAGTAAGAAAAATGTTGCAGCTACAGCATACTGCCCTACGTTGAGTCTATTAATAAGTACCTAATTAACACATTACCCTATAAAGAGGGAAGTATAGAAGATGAAGTTGGTGGATTACCTATTAAACCCGCGCTAACGAAGTCGCAGGCGAAAAGCTAGTTTTCTATAATTTTAAAATAAATAGTATTGTCAATTCAAGAAATTAAACCAAAAATCACCATTCCTCCCCCCCTTACCTCCAAAATTACTGAGCCTATAGTTTTGAAAATGTATGCAAATAATAGTTCTATACCTAAAGATTACAGAAAAACCTATAAAAAGTCTGTAATGTTAAAAAAAAAAATGTTTGGAACCCTTTGCACGCGAGTCCGTCTCGCACTATGGCAGTTATTTTTTTACTATTTATAAGCATACGTTTGACCACTATCTCACCATATTGGGAAAGGGAATTCCATTCCTTAGCTGTACGCACTAGGAATGTGTTCCCGAAACGTGTTGTCGTGTGGGTGTGATGTCCACTATGTACCGGTAGCGCATCGCCGTAAGTCTTGTGGTACGATGATGGAACGGGCTTAGTGGAATGAAAGTATGCAATTCTGTTGCACTTCTGCTCCAAAATGTAACCGATAGAAAACCGACAGGCCAGCAACTCGGCGTCGATGCTCAAGACGTCGGAGCAGTGACTCGACGAGCCTATGCTTGACGATGCTCGTTTCTTAATTGACTCAAGGGCGTCAAGCTGGTATCTGGCAGATCTGTCCCAAAGATGAGAGAATTACTCCATACACGATCGAACTTCTAAGCCTCCACTGTCCGTCCGTCTATTCGTCTGTCAGCGGGCTGTATCACACGAACTGTAATAGCTAGACGGTTGAAAGTTTCACAGATTGTGTATTTCTATTATTGTTTATTATACGGAACCCTTCGTGTGCGAGTTCAACTCACACTTGGCCGCTTTTTTTTAATATATCACAGGTAAAAACTCAATCACTTTTAAGCAAAACCGATGTCAGATCTAGCGAAAAGATTTAGCGAGTTGGTGTACCATATTGATTAACATTCTTCTTTTAATTTGAGTTTATAGCATTGTTTCGTTGTTGTCTGTAAATACAATGATGGGGTTGGCGTTTCTGTTACGATAAAACCCCAATGAAATCAGTAAATTTTATATGAAAAATATTGTACGTGCCTATAATATGTGAGGGTTGCTTTTATTTCCCTGGGATTTCATGATCGTAGGGATAGGAAATCATCAAATGACTCCTCCCACTCTTACTAAAACCCATCCGTGTTCGTCCTAATGCCCTTTGCGTTCCAGGGTCGCGGTGAGTCTTTCGAACAAATTCCGCAACCTCGGCAGGCACTGACCCTAGCGGGCCCCTTCTGCTTTGCTGACAACTCTTTGAGGCGCGCATGGAACACCGTCGACACCGGCCTTGTTCTGATCAGATGGCGAGCCACCCAATGCTCGCCGTCCGCAGGCCCATGCCTACGGTGGCCGGGAATCGCCCTGCGACTCCCGACGTCCGGGGCGTATTCTTCTGTTACGGCGGCCTAGGCGCGAGGTATCTCTCACGCGTTCGGCCTACTCCTTCGCTAGCATTACTGCTTCGCAGAAGAAGGTGAATCGCTTCCCATGCCTCCTCGCTCCGGACCATGGATTGAACCAGGGCCGGACGCGAGAGGTTTCCGTCGCCGATCGCCTCGACGAGGACACGGTGTTGCTCAACCCATGCAGGGCAGACCTCCACCGTATGCTCCACCGCGTCCTCCGGGCGATTTTTGCATTGTTGACACTCGGGCGTATGCTCCCGCCGAATGCGGAACAGGTATCTCCCAAAACATCCGTGTCCGGTGAGTACCTGCGTCAGGCGGAAGGTGAGAACGCCGTGGCGCCACTCTAGCCACTCCTCAAAGAGGGAACTTATCGCCGCAATTGTGGCGTGCCCAGCGCTAGGTCGTGACAGGTCTCTTTCTCAAAGTAGGCGCCCACACCGGCGCCCCATAAAGGGCCATGGACCACACGACCCCCGCGTAGACCCTCCGGCAAGAGGCATTTGGACCCCCTAGATTGGGCAGAAGCCGCTTGAAAGCAGCCCCGGCCAGCTCCAGCCTGAAACCAGAAGTTCCACCGGCTGTCGAGGACGAGACCTAGGTAGGTCATCGTCGACCCGACGCCGATGTGAACCCCTCCTACCGTTATTTGGGATCCCGATTGTAGCTTGTTCCGAGATTCATGAAAGCACATAGCTTCGGACTAGTGCAGGGCCAACTCGACACCCAACTGCCGGATCCTCTCAACGACCATCGCAACCTCGCGTGTCATAGCGTCGGCCGCTGCCTGGTGCAACCCCCCTGCGCCAGGACCAGTGTGTCGTCAGCATAGAAGACAACGCTGATGCCACTAGCGAGGTCGACGCGCAGCACCCAGTCGTAGCCGATATCCCACAGGAGCGGCCCCAAAACCGAACTCTGTGGAACAATGCACGACATCTCTCGCCGGTTCCACTCTCCTAGGTGACCGGGGTAGATGACAGCTCTATCCGTCAAGTAAGTCTCGACTACGCGACGGAGGTAGGTCTGGTACTGAAGTGCCTCCCTGATGCAACTCACCTACCACAGGAAACCGCGTCCCTAGTCGAGAGGGCTCTCACGCGCATGATGGCGTCCACTGTCGAGCGGCCCGTGTGGAAACCAAACTGGTTCTCCGCTAGGTCCGGCCCCTCCCTCATTAGGTGCCCGACGAGGCGGTTTGCAATGGGCAACAAACATGGTTTGGCATGGGTGGTTTTTTGGGTTTGGTTTTTTGGGCTTGTGTCCTGAAAAAATCTAATTAGTCCGTCAGTTAGATTATCAAAAAATAATGGACCCGTGTTTTATCTTTTGTTACGGGAACCAAAATTGACGAAGTTACGACGCTTTTAAAATTCTCAATACGTCACACCTTCGCATAATTTTTAGTGAGCCGTGACGTCACGAGTCCCCACTCCCGAGTTTTGATGCGTTTTATCTTTGTCAATATTCATTGATTTACTAAAACAAAAAATACGTGTCCATTATTTTTCAATACTCTAACGTCTCTAACTGACGGACTAAATAGTTTTGCAATTTGTGGATGATGGAATCTAGCCTATTACTCTTTCAAAGAGCTTTCCCACCACATTAAGCAGCACGATGGGCCGGTATGCGGACGGAGAGTCCGTAGGGCGCCCTGCCTCCTTAATGAAGACGAATTTCCACGTCTTCCAACGAAGAGGGAACTGGCCCCTCTCCAAGCATGCGCTTCAGAACCCTCTTAGTCGAGGCCCGAGAGTCTCAGAGGCCAGGACCCAGGCTTTCTCAGGAAAGCCGTCTGGTCCTGGGGCGGTATTTTTGGTCTTCAGCCTGTTAACCGCTACTTTCAGGTCTACCTCAGTCACCTCAGGAGCATCGTTGTCGTCGGCATCGCTGTGGTCTGCATCGGGTACCGCAGGTGACGGAGCCATAGGCGGGGGAGTATGATGCCCTCGCGAGGGGAACAGAACGCACACTACTTTCTCCTTCAACTGGGGCCGGAGACTGCATCAACGGCCCAGTTGTGGAGCTTATTCCGCACCATTTTTTAGGATCTTCCCCACGGGTCCCCGTTCAGAGACTCTAGCATCTCCTTGCGAGCCAAATCCTTGGCCCACTTGGGGCCTACTGGACTGGTGCGATTGAGGTCTGGGCGGAGATATGAAACCGAATATACCGGTGATCGGAACAGGTCTCCACCTCCTCTAATACGCGCCAGTCAAAGACACGCGGTGACAGAGCAGGGCTCGCGAACGAGATGTCTACCACGGACTCCCCCTGCATCCGCACGCACGTGCGGACAGAACCCCGGTTTAGGACGACCAGGCCTGACTCCAGAGCCCAGTCTTCCACCGTCCTGCCCCACGTGTTCGTATAACGGGAACCCCAAGCCAAGTGATAGGCATTGAAGTCCCCAAAAACAAGCACGGGGAGGGCACGATACCCGGCGACGACGACGCCCAACTCCGCAAGGGAGTTTTGAAACATGCCCCCGTTCGCTGTCCGGCCAACCCGACTCAGCGAACCCGCCGAAAGTTCTCTCCTCTAGGAGAGGAACCTGCGCCACTTTAATGCGCCTGCATGGAGCAAGCACTTCCCGGTATCTCTCTTGGTCCGGTACCTCTCTCGATCTGGTCTCTCACTTGGACATTTCCGGCATGAGTAACTCTACCGGCAAAGCTCCAAGATCATTGAGACACACAAGCCGGGTAAACTTTAGTTACCGGTAGCACGAAAAGGGGGTTGAGAGGGAGAGGGGGGGGGAGGGGGCCCCCCTCAATCCCCCCCGGTACCACTCCCATGAAAAGGAAATGCACCATTCTTGAGAAAAACGAATTATTGTAACCTAACCTCAAAACACTTTTTGTCAACAAAGTCGCTTCTGGAACGTCTCCGGCGCTGCGGGAAGTGCAGCCCCTTCGCCCTTGCGTAACAAAGGATAGGCACCCATGCTCACCTCCGCAGCTTCGGCTTGTTGGTCGCCTCCGGCGACCAGCCTCAGCCGCTCCGGCTCGCACGGGCGCCTATACTTTGTTACAGCGGGCGGGGGCTGCTCTCCCTCCGCGCCTCCGGATTTTATAAACACTCTAGGGGTAGCAGCCAAAAGACTAGGTGGAGTCGGGGTGCCCTGATTCGGTTTTGGGACAGATTCGACCTATTTTAACCATTATGAACTGCATACAAATGACAACAACGAAAACAACACAGACAGTAATGACAGTGTCACTGTCATTTGGTGATGCAAAATTGACGTAAAATTGCGTTTTTATTTTTTATTTTTACGTTCCTTTTCACCGATTTTCCACGAAATTTTATACCACAGACAATATACTGGTACAGTTTTGGTTGTCAATCGCCCAAAATTACGTTTCGTTTTTCCTTTTTTGTCAGATTTGAGGTTAAAACTATGTTTTTGTAATTTCTCGAAAAATATCCATTTCCTTTTAATACGAGTGATACCGTTATAATCAGGGACCCAAACAAGGTAACTAAAGTCCACCCAAGGAATTTTTTAAAATCGGTAAACATGCACAAAAACAAAACATGCAGTGTCTATTCTCCTGTTTTGAAGTCGGTTAATAGAAGTCAAATAAGATCAACACTCTTACATTATGTGGCCATTCTCCAAGATGTACTTCTTTTCCAAACATTGAGTTTAATCTGCTGCGTCGGCCATCAAAGACCTGTTGAAGTAATTAATTAGTTATGTATTGATGGAACATGATAGCACTCATGTTTACCTCATTATAACCAAAAAGTGTGCTGCTAAAACTTACCCTTCTGTTTGCATTTTCAGAACTTAAAACCATGCAAACACATGTCAGAATTATTCCGAAGACAGCCCTGCAGAAAATCACCTTTAATGATTTTTTACAATTGATTCGTGACAAAAAAATGGACCTTTACTGAGTCATGAGAATTGAAGATCTGAAAAAAATATTCATTGTTGAAATAATAATACAATCACCTATGACACTTCTTACAAAACTGACACTGATAGAGGACAGAAGAGAGACAGGAACTTTTTGTTGAAAATATTATTCTAACCCTAAAACGTCCTCTACACTATTCCCGAAGTTACTTCGACTAAGCACTCTCCGAAGTTGACCGAAGTCCGAAGTACGTGTCCACACACTCAAGCAACTTCGCGAGGAGCTCAATCGCCCGTTCCCCTCACGATAGGCATCATGGATAATGTTCATCTGCCGTTGCAATGTGTACTCTGGCTCGACGCGGACCGAAGTGAGCCGTAGTGAGCCGAGTAGTGTGGTCAGACGCTTCGCGTCTGAACTTCGTGACACTTCGAGTCCTTTGATTTGGGCGCAAAAACCGACAACGACTGGAAGTCGCACAGTGTTTTATGAAGCCCGATTTTCAGACATCCCTTGTTTATTGAAAAACCTGACAGAAATGATCATTTAAATGCAAGATTTCGTATCCCCATTTAGCTACCAAGTCTAGTTTCAGTCAAAATTTTTTGAAAATCGTATTTTTTCCATCCGGATATTAAGAAGAAAAATAATTACGCATGATACGAAATAATGATGTTACGTACATTGATAGAGTATTTTATGCCGAATATTTTAGTCCGGAAATGAACCTCGCACCATTATTAGATCGAGACTTATCGAGTTTTTCGGTTTTTCCTTTTTTTAATTTTTCTCGAAAATTCCGAAAAAGATGAAAAAATGAGAAAAGAACGACGAAAAATTCCAACACTGGGGTGTCCAGAATCATGCCCTGGACCCATGGAAATCGTTTGTGCGTCGATGTCAGATACACGCTATGTCTTTTAACGTACATTGATGAATTATAGTTTATTTAGATACCAAGCTGGTATACGCCCGTCTTCACGTCAGATAATCCAAACCACCGATTTTACTACAAGGTAGATATTTTTTGGCAAACTTATATAAAATCCGAATATAAATAATTATCTGAGATTTTGACAACTTCAAATCCGGATAAAACTTAAAATCGTTGTGGTTTCCAAGTTCCATGGAATTGGGATGTGACATTTTTGTGGTGTGTTGACGAAAATATCGAAATCATTTCAGTATAAATAACTTTTCCCAAAACGGCGAAATTTTCGAGAAAAATAAGAAAAACTGGAAACCGAAAAACTCGTATATACCTGGATCTAGCAAAGTTACGAGGTTCATTTATGCACTAAAATACTCGGCATAAGATGAGCCATCAATGTACCTGACATCGTTATTTCTATCACGCTTAGTTTAAATGTATTTTTTTTTTCTGAATATCGAAATAGAATTTGGTCGATTTTCAAAAAATTCTAACTCAGAAACTAGACTTGGTAGCTAAATGGGGATACGAAATCTTCCATTTAAATGATCATTTCTGTCAGGTTTTTCAATAAAAATGGGATGTCCGACAATCGGGCATCATAAAACACTGAGTCGCCCGAAGCCAGGCGAAGTTGCACGAAGCGAAGCGAAGTGCCCCTCTACACTATCGTATTCGCTCAACTTCGATCACCTTCGGGAATAGTGTGGTCCACACTACTCCCGAAGTTACTTCGACGAAGTACTCTCAGACGTTGACCGAAGTCAGAAGTACGTATCCACACACTCGAGCAACTTCGCGAGGAGTTTAGTCGCCCGTTCCCCTCACGATAAACATCATGGATAACGTTTAAGTGGCAGCTGTCGTTGCTGTGTGTGCCGTTGCACTCTTGCGGATTAAAACTACGTGCGTATATTTACTATGGCTCGACGCGAACCGTTGTGAGCCGAAGTAAGCCGAGTAGTGTAGTAAAATGCTTCGTGTTGGAACTTCGGGACACTTCGAGTCCTTTGACTCGGGCACAAGAACCGACAACGACTGGAAGTCACTCGAAGCGAGGCGAAGTTGCACGAAGCGAAGCGAAGTGCCCTTCTACACTATTTGCGAGTAGTCTGGAGGACGTAGTGCTCGTTCACGGAGGAGCGGGCGTCGAACGTCACGTGCAGCGTGGCGGCCGACACTAAATTCAAACAATTATGTCGTTGTATGAGTACGTTTTAAGAGAAGCGATTTTACAGGTGTTTGCTTTAGATGCAGGTGGAGCCAGCGACGGGGCCCGCGTGTCCAGCCAAAACTTCGATATATGCCACATCAGATGTTTCAACGATGATTTCTTGGTAGTAAAGATGTTCTGCCTTAGTGAATCGCACTACTGAAAACACAAAATCCGGCAGGAAATTCCACTCCTTTGATGTACGCACTATGAATGTGTTCCCAAAACGTTTTGTGCGTGTGGGTGGGATGTCCACCATATACCGGTGGCGCATTGCCGTTCCGTCTTGTGGTCCGATGATGGGACGGGCTTGGCGGAATTAAATTATGCAATTCCATCGCACATTCCCCAAAATGCAACCGGTAGAATACCGACAGGTTAGCAACTCAGCGTCGATGCTCAAGACTTGGAGCATCGACTCAACGACCCTATCATTACCGATGATCCTCTTGGCTTGTTTCTCAATTGTCTCAAGGGCATCAAACTGGTATTTGGCAGATCCATCCCAAAGATGAGAGCAGTAGGTACTCCATACACGATCGAACTTGCGCTTGATAGAGTTAGAGCAGCTGTTCCGGCGTGAGGTACTCCCTCACCTTTGCTAGGATCCCCAAATTTTTTGCAGCCACTTAAGATTTTGCCTCTATTAAAGAGCCGAAATTGATGGTATAAGTAACCCCAAGGATCTCAAGTTGGTCGGTGATTGGCACGGTTACACCTCGACAAGATTTTTTTTTTGAGACAATCCCGCCACACATTCCCAACCACTGAAACTCCTGAAAGCCAGAATCAACAGTGCCGACCACCAGAAAAACGCCGAGCTAATGAAGCCCGACGAGTCCCAGAGAAACATTCAACTGTCTTGATTCTCGCAACGAAATTAATCAGACGAGTACAGCAAAGGACTAAGAAAGACCTCGAAAACATGGTGCTGGGTGGGATTGGCTCCTTTTGGCGGAAAAAAGACACACTTGGGATTTAGCAGCATTGACCTTCACCAAATTGGTATCCCCCCATTCAGAGATAGCCTGTCAGGACACGTTCAAACGCTCAACCAAAGACTCACGGAGAAACCGGATCTGCAACCCACCAGCTCGTGCGTCGGACACGAATCTCTCGGCAACAGTGCTTTCGTCGGCATACCCAAAGGTACCGGGTTTAAGCTTTAAAATTTAACTCCTCTGTGAATTGTCATAATCGTTATTTAGGACTTATACTGGCATACACTCATGCAAAGATGCAAAATAGTCAAATGATTAGAACCAAATGACTGACAACTTACTATTTTCATTTTAGCTATTTATAACTTTTGCACACAATGTCTACATCTCTTTTTACACTATTCTCCTTTCACAGGTATGCTGGAAGAGATTTCTTTAGAAATAATTCTTATTCTATTCTTATTCTTATTTATTTAACAATTTATGTCTGATATACATACATAAATTGTTAAATAAATAAATTATATAGCTTACATAAATAAAGCAGGTGTTATGTTTGTGGAGATATTATTTGTGTTTCTCATTTCTGAAACTATTAACTATTATTTCAAATGTTGTAAAAATCATAATGAAGTTCCTGGTTTGAACCATAATTTCTAGAAATAATGATGTTAATAAAAGTATTGCAATCATAGTATCTGGTATTTTATTACTATTCCTCTATTTTATATATTAAAGTAGCTTAGCTTCATTTTAGAAATTCTAAACTTCCATTATTATTAATTTTACTAAGTATTCAGCGTGTACACAGGCAGTTAGTCCATATAAAAGTACCATAGGTATTCAGCAGCATCAAGTTAGATTGCAAGCCCAACCCAACATTATTGGGCAAGCTTTAAGGTCTGATTTTAGTTCGAAAAACAAGATTATAGTGTTTCATAATTTATTGCAGACCAATCAATCACTATTACAATGCCTTGCCCTTTGAACCTTATAATTTGCCAGTTATGGCATTCAATTTGCCAATACGAAAGTTGCCAGTTGATGGGAGCGAAACCGCGGGGGGCAGCTAGTTATTAATAAAATCATAGCAGTGATGTCCCTTTCTTCTACAACAGTAAGATCGATACCAATATTATGTAAAATGCAGCAGGCTTGTATAATTCTTATACATTTCAGTGGCTTTTGGTGGAGCACTCTTTCTTTGTTTAGACATCACCATCGAGTCTTCAACCGCCCATTGACGACTCTGGCAACGTGTTTGGAGCAGTGTCTTAAATAGGAGTCATCCGAAGTTTTTATTTTTTTATTTTAGCTTAATACACAATACTGTTCAAACAATATTTTTTTGGATAGAGCTTACCGAAAAGCCACACTATCTCCCACCGCGTAAGATAAGCATATTGAACGGCACGATGAATTTTAGCTTGAGAGGTGTCGTTCGATTCGTATTTACTGTGAGAGTGACATTGGTCTTTCAAAAAAATCCTCAAAACCTATTAAGTGGGGTATCAAAATATTTAAACCCTTCCGTTTTTGTACAGATTAAGCAAACTTTTATAAAGATCACTCAATCCACACGCACCTGGTGACGCCGCCGCGCACCGCCGCGTGTCCGTTACCCAAGCCAGATGTTGTCGAAAATGGTCATTTGAATCTTATAGATAATTAGTTTTGCGGCTTCTGTAATTGTTGCGCACATTTTTAAATTTGTTGCGCTTATAGTTTTTTAATTATTTCACAAAAACATTTCCTGCTGGGGTAACGTTACCCCAGCCAGACCTTTTTCTTTCTAATGGGAATATTTAAATAATTACTAGCTATAAAATTAGTTGTCTAGATGAAGTAAATGTTGTGCCTTATTTTGTATTTGTTCTTTCATCGGTTGCGAAGTTATTCGAGATTTTGCTGGGGTAACGTTTTTGGTTTTGCTAGATCTTTGAAATGGTTAAGCGGATTCTTATCATATTTTTGTACATGGCTTCTTAGGAATTAGTTTAAATTTGTTCTGCAATAAAAAAACCAAAATAATACATAGCTTAAAGGTTATTTCATTAAATAGAAAAACACTTCAATTGGTCCCAGCACTCTCAATAAGAGCTCTAAAGACTTACTTTAAACGTTATTTTAAAGCTTGTAACTGCCTTCAAATGTATGTGAAGTTTCATTAGTATACTGTAAGTATTTAACAAGTTATGATGATATTGAGTTCTTCACGAGCACGGTCTTGATGCGCGCGGTGTTATTTGGCCACTGGATTGGATATATGAACTGAATGTTATGTCAATTATTAGTTTTTTAGTTCAGTTGTATATCAGTAAAATTTCAGCTCAGTACATTGGATAATTAATGAGATAATACGATTAAAGTCATCGGGAAGTGAATGACCGTGGTAACCCGACCAAGTTTAGGTGGTTACGAAAAAGCGAAAACGCAGAACATTATACTATCTTTTGAAATGTTTAGTATAATACACCTTACAATTTCGGTACAGACGCGTACACTGTTAAATACATTAATAATATAATAATATGTGTACTATGAAAACATTATTATTATCTTCCAGTTGCACAAACTTATCAAAAATCACTGATGAAAATAACATGTCGTTCGGTGGGACGCGGAAGGGGTGGGGTGAAGGGGCGCATTGTTTGCATATCACACTAAACATGCTCCGTAATCACATAATTCATCTTGTAGAGTGCGCATGCGTTTCGGCAGTTCAGTTTCCTGTTTTTGCAAATATTTATAGAGTGCGTGAGAGCTAATGTAAAATAATAAGTGTGGCGAATTACTGCTAATGTGGAGTGCTTCTATTGATGATCATAGTTATGGTGCAGGCTGCTTGATGAATTCACGAACAAGGTAAGCTTGTATAATGTAACTACAGAAATAGTAGCAAAATTATTATTAATATGTACATGTTGTTAGGTACTTATCTAAAACTGTATTTTTTTAAGGCTTAAATATTTAAATTTAGGAACTTATTATTTTCTTTTCTTTCGTACCTACTTAATTATTACCTAGACTGGAATTCTCAACAATGATAACGACATATTTATCCATCGCTACATAGTACCTATAAAACAAAGTCGCTTCCCGTTTGTCTGTCCCTGTTTGCTTAGATCTTTAAAACTACGCAACGGATTCTGAAGCAGTTTTTTTTAATAGATAGATTGATTCAAGTGGAATGTTTTTGTGTATAGGTATATTGTCAAAATATGACTTGAAACATGATTAATGAAATTCATGACTTAGCGACCGATTTTTATCGTTATCAATGTCGGGAGTCGGGACTACCGCAACAGGTAGGTATTTATTTATTTCCACAAACTCCTTGGACACGTAGACTTTAAGAAATCCATAATTACCTTGTTGCGACACTCGCGTTGATATAAACTCGCAAATAGATGACGATTCGAGTTTCAAATATGTAGGTAGCAAAACTACAATTGAAACCCCATTAAGGATTTAGACAAAAAAAAATGTACTCTTTGTTTTTATTGTAGGCATAAACAGAATGGCAACATAGCAATAGCCGTGGGCCGCGATGATGGACGCGGTGATGGCGACATAATACCTACGTATGGGTGTGGTGGCGACTATGGCTGCGTGGTGAAGTTATAAAAAATATCGTTTGACGTTCTTCTCTACGTCTGTAAAACTCTCAATCTACGGTGAGTACATACTTATATCTAGCTAGGTATATATTACTACGATTTAGGTAGGTTGACCTGCTGGCCACTGTTCAATCTTTATTACTATGGATCATGACTTAAATAGATTATTACAAATGTAATGTGTAGGTAAATAAAAATGCTCTAAATACGTGCGCTATTACAGTCCCCGACACGTAACTTGGCAAAAGTTGTTAGATTCGCAAAAGTCGTTTTTATGAGGTAGCGCCAATTGCGCGCGATTGGTGTGTTACTCGGACTTTTGCCCCCCGCAACCCGTTTACGTCTCGGGCGTATACAAAATTGTACGTTTTTTTATTATGAGTTTCTGTTACGAGTTGTTATAATAGTGTTACTTAAGTATATTTTCTAGGTGAAATTTTTAATTTGATACCAGGAAAAGCAGTTTTGTTAGCTGATAGTGACGACGACAACATATAATTTTTAACCCCAGACGCAAAAAGAGGGGTGTTATAAGTTTGTTGATAATGTATTTTTTTGTCTAGGCATTTATTGGGTACAATATTGTTTTGAATCTCTGTTCTTTTTCCTCTATTTTCATATTATAATTCGACAACCCTTTAGCTGTAAATAAAACTTTATGTTATATTACCAGTTAATTTTTTTGTTTGTTATAGATGTTCTGATGACCGATGTACTATGGAATGGCAATCTTCTCATTGACCAATATTTGCGGACCTAAATCATGACCATTTCATCGACTGACGTAAGAATCAACAAAATCTGCCTACGCTTATGGTCTCTCTAGAGCGCCAACTAGATCTCTGTTTATGACAACTTTTGTTTCACAAAGTTACTTACGTATTTGGATACTCATTTGTATAAAAATGTCACAGATCATTTTGTAAAATTTTTACAAAATGATCTGTGATATTTTTATACAAAACCAACAAAGTTTTAGAATGTGCCTTTACACGTCGACTTTTTGAGATTGTAATGAGTTAAAAGTAATACTTACATAATTATTTGACTGCAGTTTAATATTACTTAATTTTATTATTTTTGATCTGTGATTTTAAAAAAATGTGATATTTGAAATGAGACAACAAAACAGTAGGACTAACTGTGAGCATTTTACTACATTGTGATGTCATTTAATATTACCATTGATCTGTGATTTTAATTGATATAAGTAGGTATTAGTAGACATACGTAAAGGTGCGTACAGACCATGTAACATGTTATATAACACTACAACTCTATGTAAAATGTTATACAACAATGTTAAATAACATGACCACGCTATGAAAAATGTTATATAACATGTTATGTTATATAGTTTGTACGCACCGTAAATTTAGTGTTAACTGAAAAAAACCATTGTATATTATTTATTGTCTGTGATCATTACACAGTCCAATATGTGTATATTTAAATAAAAACTGTAACTGTGTACTGTGTATACTGAAATCTATAATTTAATTAAAAAATAATAGAAAATTTCAAAAAAGCATAATTACTATCTGTAATTTTAATCTGTGATTGTTTTTAAGTATAAGTTTAATAATACTTTAAAAGTTCAATTGAAATGATTATATTACCTGTCAATAAAAATTATTTAATAATCACGTAGTTTTTTTTTAAACTTGTGTACATGTCTGTACTAAATTTGTAACACTATCCTACATATTTTAGAAGGTACCATAATGTATTGCGTTTTCGCTTTTTCGTAACCACCTAAACTTGGTCGGGTTACCACGGTCATTCACTTCCTAATGACTTTAATCGTATTATCTCATTAATTATCCAATGTACTGAGCTGAAATTTTACTGATATACAACTGAACTAAAAAACTAATAATTGACATAACATTCAGTTCATATATCCAATCCAGTGGCCAAATAACACCGCGCGCATCAAGACCGTGCTCGTGAAGAACTCAATATCATCATAACTTGTTAAATACTTACAGGATACTAATGAAACTTCACATACATTTGAAGGCAGTTACAAGCTTTAAAATAACGTTTAAAGTAAGTCTTTAGAGCTCTTATTGAGAGTGCTGGGACCAATTGAAGTGTTTTTCTATTTAATGAAATAACCTTTAAGCTATGTATTATTTTGGTTTTTTTATTGCAGAACAAATTTAAACTAATTCCTAAGAAGCCATGTACAAAATATGATAAGAATCCGCTTAACCATTTCAAAGATCTAGCAAAACCAAAAACGTTACCCCAGCAAAATCTCGAATAACTTCGCAACCGATGAAAGAACAAATACAAAATAAGGCACAACATTTACTTCATCTAGACAACTAATTTTATAGCTAGTAATTATTTAAATATTCCCATTAGAAAGAAAAAGGTCTGGCTGGGGTAACGTTACCCCAGCAGGAAATGTTTTTGTGGAATAATTAAAAAACTATAAGCGCAACAAATTTAAAAATGTGCGCAACAATTACAGAATCTGCAAAACTAATTATCTATAAGATTCAAATGACCATTTTCGACAACATCTGGCCTGGGTAACGCACACCACCGCCGCCCACGCTACTCCACATCGCAGCGATTTCTACGCAACAAGTCGTTTAATGTATTCACCTACCACATCTCCTAGATCAAGTCAAACACGTTCGAAATCTCAATACCACGAACTCAGACCAACAAAAAAAGGAAGACGGCGCACCGCGAACAAAACAGTGAAGCCACAAAACTGTGCTGATGCAAGTAAACACACACGCTCACGCACACACTGCACTAAAACCAAGCTGATCGTTCTTAGTACGTCACAAGTCGTCGTCTAGTGCACATACAATTAAAAAAATAGAATTATTATCCTGTGTAGTGAATTTTTGTAAAAACAGCTGCAATTCACACAAAAAGTCTCACGGAATAACTTTTTAACTTGTAAGTACTTCAAATAACATCGTTTCATTATTACTATACTATGAATTTTAGGTTACTTGGAACAAAAAACCTCAACGAACTAAAGCAGTAACATTAAGTGTGAGGGTTGTCATTATATGATTTAAAATCTCCCCATTCATAATGTTTAAATTGATTAATCAATCAATTTAAATATTATGAATTTTTATTTCGAGTTATTTTCCCGTTTTATTTTTTATGTTACAAAATATGTACAGTAACAAAAATTTTAGGATAATTTTTAGGAAACGATTTTTTTTAAAACTAGGATTTTGACCATAATTTTCAGCTAATGAGCATAAAAGTATTATTGAAAAATATTTAAACAGACGATTTCACCACGTTTCCATCGTCAACACCAAGCTAGAAACAATTTCACAAACAATAAAACACAAAACACACCCTCATAATAGCGCACTCTTACCAATACTTGCACACACCACACAAATACAAGCATTTTTTTCTCTGTACAACGCTCGTTAGTTTGTATGTAAATGCACTTTCAAATTGTGTTTTTAATGTTGTTTTTTTTTCGAATAGAAATCATTCTAAACAATTGAGATACAACACCATATTAAATATATCTTCCTCGTACAATATTATCCTACCACACTAATATTATTACCCAAATTTAAGGGAAAAAATCCAACAAATGACATACACATAGATAATAAAAAGGTGGCTTCACTTTTTGGTTCGCGGTGCACCGTCTTTCTTTTTTTGCCTGAGATTACGAATAGATAGATCTAAATACCAAAAGTAACAGAAGAAAATAAAACAAATCATAAAAGAACAATCAAGTAAAGGTACAAGTTCTATATATCAAAACAATTGTTAAAGCTGTACATGATTGCTTGTTATATTTATACGTGGGCATAGAAACTGAGTTTACACTTTTAATGAAAGACTGGTAACTTGTTAGTCTAGTAAACAATGATACTGTATGAGGTAAGGTTCCACTGACAACTCCAACTAGCACTCCCTTGCCTTTGTCGTTAGGATCGCTGGTATTCGCACAAACTAGAGGGCCACCAGAATCTCCCTGTAAAAATGCATACAGAAAAATCATGAGTAAGCAAGCAATGAAGTCCTAAGTATCAATGGAAGTTATCCAATTGGCCTTTGCACAATTATAACAGATACACAACCAACCTTACACGTATGATTCTTTTTTTTTACAAAAAAAAATAACCTATGAAGCAGACTGTTTTGGCGTGTCGTGTCGAGTCACGACTTCTTGGGGTTGTATTCTAACTAAGACTGGGCCATAGCACCGTTTTTACTGAAATAATTACTCGTATTGATTTATTTCGTTGACAGTGCTCACATCCACTCAAAAATTAAAATATAACTACTTGAATGTGACAATAAAGCATATATAAATAAATAAATAAATAAATAAATAGATACAGAATTACTAACAGCTCCAACGTCCGTGAAGATCACAGAGGTACAGATTACTTTATCTGCTGGCTTCCTGCGCAACCATTCGCAGACGTTGCTTGGTATTATGGTTAAGTGCGCCATTAAAAGAGCTTTACTACGATCCTACAAAGAAAAAAAAAATATAATACACACTTATTTTTACAAGTACCAAATTTTGCAGCGAAGATGTGGTCCATCATAAATATTGGTTGATTTCGAGGTATCTAATTTCTGAGGTGCTTCAACGGTCGTTTATCTGTCCGTTAATGCAATTAAAAGCCAATGGTATTGAGATACATAAAACGATGACAGCTGTCATCTCGTCAACATCAGTTCCGTGTGTGATAATAGTTTAAAAATATAAAACTTGCTTTTTATTCCACAAATAAGCAAAAACTGTTCACATAAAATTCATATGGACAAGTATGAGCGTTATCTCAGTGTTACATACAATATAAGTAAAAATATAAGAACAAACCACTAACAGTGTACAAAAGTTTCTACAGTGAAATAACTTTCGATTTCGACTACAAACAATGTTTCCCTCATTAAACTCATTAAACACAGTGTTCAGTGCAAACAAACTTTAATAATAAGTGCATACAAATAAATATATAAGTAAAAAGTGAATTTGAAAACATTAAAAATAACTTATTGTTTGTGTGTGTTTTGTGGGTTGCAGTAAAAAATTCAAAATTCAAAGTCAATCGTGACGTCGTGTCGGTCGCATTGATCGTTGAATACACGTATTTTGAGATAACCAATTTCATCATAATACGCATAGTTAACTTGGTCGAGTGGTATCAACGACAGTTTGAACGTTGTGGCGAGGCGCAAGTTCGATCCCGACTAAATCTCAAAAGTCTTTTTGAGAATTTTAAAAGTTTAAAAATGTCATCCAGTTTAAATAAAGGAGTAAGCAGTAACCGCAAGACGTTAACACAAGTCACTTGTAATATCTGCAAGAAATTAGTGAACATAAAAAACACTGCTCTATGTTCAATTTGCAAAAGGAGATACGAGTTTGATTGTGAGGGTTATCCAGAATCAACTTATCGCTTAAAGGACGCCGAAGCTAGAAAAAGGTGGAAGTGCAAAATATGCATTAAAAACAAGACAGACACAAATAATGACACAGCAACTTCTAATATAACACTTAGAAAGAAACAACACTCTTCAAGTAAACTTGTTTCGCCCCAACAACAGGTGATTTGCAAGCAAAATTTGATTTTAAAAGACAATACTTCTGAAAGTTTGACCACCCCAGTACTTATAGAGCATACAAGCAAATATGATAAATTTGAGGCAAATATATCTACAGGAAACTCTTTTGAATCTTTACCGCTTGATGAAGATATCGATGTTTTGTCACATACATTGAAAAGAGATCCTCAACTCTTTAGAAGCTGCCCAAATATTAGATCCAACCACTTTAATTTAATAGAAGAATTGGAAAATAAAGTTTCTGTACTGGCAAAGAACTTAGAGATTGCTGAAAATGAAATAGCTAACCTTTTATCGGAAAACTGCGATCTTAAAAAACAAATGTCTATTTATGGAACTCAAATTAATCAACTCAAAGATATTTGTAAATCGACGCCCAAAAGAGCATCACAGAAAAAAAGGAATAAAGCTCCCATCCAAACTAAATTAGATTTCTCAGAGCAAATAAATAGTCCCACTGCACTCTCCTCACAAATAAAGAACGACACTCGGAGTCTAAATCATCAAGGTACAATGGCTAAAAAGATATTGTTGGACTCCCCGAATAAACAACGACATGAAGACTTAAAATATACAACCAGATTTAAATGCAATAAAAAAAGAAAGATTTATATAATTGGAGACGAAAAAGTAAGAGGTCTATCCGCACAACTAATTGCGACAAAATCAGGCAAATGGAATAATAATTTCAACATCGAGGGTAAAGTTCAGCCATATGCTTCGTCATGCGAGATCCTACGAAATCCCAATTACCTATCAGACATCCTATCTGACAATGACATTGTCATACTCTCAGTTGGTAAACACGATAAAAATCCTTACATGTTGCTCACTAATCTGTGTAGCACTCTCTGTAGTTTGAGCAACTGTACAATATTGATGTTAAATGTTTCTGAGAATAGGTATCTTAATGTCAAAAAATTAAACCATGAATTAAAATTGTTTACAAAAAACTTCAAGAATTGTAGATTTGTTGAAGTTAACGAGTTGGATGTAAATTATCACAAAAAGCTTTCGGAATTAGATTTAATTACCTATAAACTGAATATAGAAATCGATTTTATGCAATATGAGAATAGTTATACAAATCTGAATTTAAGTGAACGAAACTCGATTCATGATACCAGCAAAAATAACAATACATTTTTTCGTTCCCAACTCCACCATTCACAAAATTACAACTAATAATGACAAATTAAAACAAGATTGCCGACATAGTAAACTGCGAATCTTACACCAAAATATAGCCGGCATCTGTAACAAATTGGACATATTAGAAGTAACTATATCGGAATTAATAGAAAAGAACCTGGAGGTGGACGTATTATGTTTTAGCGAAACTTTTGTGAAACAGGGTACAGAAACTAACATCAAACTTAATCATTTTAAATTAGCTGCGGTATTTAGTCGAGATAAATGTAGAGGGGGGACTTGTATTTTAATTAATAATGTATTTGAGACTAAAACATTAAGAATTCCTTCAAATTTAGCTACTACGTTTCATTTTGAGTGTTGTGGTATAGAGATTATTGGCTTAAACCTGATAGTTGTTAACATATATAGAATACCCGACCAGAGAAAGGCACAAATCGGTACTTTTCTTCATAAACTCGATATTTTGTTAAATTACTTGACTGACCAATATAAAAAGAAGAAAATTGTAATTTGTGGCGATTGGAATATTGATATATTGAAACATAACAATGCAACAACGGAACTTTTAAGCATACTTTCTAATTATAACTTTGAAGCTCACATAAAATCTCCAACGCGGGCAAACTCTTGCATTGACCAAATTGCCAGTAACATAAAAAATGTTCAATCAGAAATTCATCACCTGGGTCTGTCAGATCACGAAACAGCACAAGCGGTAACCATAAAAACTAGTAAACACCAAAAAATAACGTATTGGTCTGAATTAAAACGTGACTATTGTTCGGAAAACCTCGAGAAATTCGTTAAATGTATATCTTCTCTTTCTTTTTCGGAAACATTTAACTCTAACACTTTAAAAGAAGCCTTTAATTTATTTTATGAAACTTTTACATTGTTTTACGATCTGTGCTTTCCGACAATTAAAGTTAAAGTTAATAATAAACCAGTCGCACAAAACTGGGTAACGAAAGGCATAAAAAAATCTAGCAAAATGAAACGTCAACTATATCTAAAACTCAAACATAGTAAAATTAATAAAAAACAAAATGAGAAAAACTACAAACTTTATAATCATTTGTTCAAACGATGTACACAAACAGCACAGAAACTTATAAACACAAGACGTATACAAAATCATACAAATAAATGTAAAGCCACTTGGAATGCAATCTCTTCAACTATTACTAATAATGACCTATATAAAAATGATATTGACGAAATAAATTTAAAAAATGTGACATATAATAATCCATCTGACATTTGCAATATATTTAATGACTATTTTATTCATTTGACATCTAATGTTCAATCTAATTCTAATAATAATATTAATATAAATCCAAATAATAAAAATCTAAATACTATTTTCCTGAATCCAGTAGACGCACAAGAAGTGTACAAAATCATAATGTCTTTAAATAATACCAAGACTAGTGGATATGACGGTATTGCCACACAAGTTTTGAAGGCTTGTGCTGGTTGGATATGCCATCCATTAGCACACGTTATAAATTTATCTTTTGTAGAAGGTGTTTTTCCTGATCAGCTTAAAATGTCTATTGTGAAACCGCTATTTAAAAAGGGAAATAAGTCAGACCCCAATAACTATCGGCCGATCACCATAGTACCCATTTTATCAAAAATTTTTGAGAAGGCAATGCTTACCAGATTTAATAATTTTCTTAGTACACATAACGTTTTGTGCAAAGAGCAGTTTGGCTTTCGTAAAGGTAGTTCAACTGCTCTTGCAGTTTTCGACTTAATTAAACTTGTGACAGAAAGCATAAATAATGGCAATCCAGTGGTGTCTCTATTTTTGGATATGAGCAAAGCTTTTGATTTTGTAAATCATTCGAAGCTTTTAAACAAGTTAGAGTTCTATGGCATTAGGGGCAAAGCATATGAATGGATATCTAGTTTTCTGAAAAACAGAAAACAGTGTACAGAAATTTCCAAAGTCGTAAAGAGTAATGACAAATCATATTCCAAGAAAAAGTTCACATCTACTGCATTAACAAATAACTGTGGTGTGCCTCAAGGTAGCATTCTCGGCCCATTACTTTTCTTACTTTATATAAATGATCTTCCAGAAACTACTTTGCAGAAATGTGTCCTATTTGCAGATGATACTACACTTATTATAAAATGTCAAGATAAAAATGAATACAAATCAGTTATAGAAAAGACCTTATCAGACATCATAAGTTGGATGGAAGATAATAATTTAAATATAAACGTAAATAAAACGAAAGTAATTCAATTTAACTCTTATAATTCCAAAAAAATGCCTTTAGACATTATTTGTAAAAACGGAAAAGTACAACAAGTAAATGAACAAAAATTTTTAGGACTTATTGTGGATAACCATCTTAACTGGAAAAGTCATGTGGAACATATTTGTCAGAAACTAGACAGGTTTGTGTTTGCTTTAAAAAAGCTAAGACAAAATGTATCTGTAGAAGCTGCTCTGTCAGCTTACCATGGTTATGTGTCATCTGTGCTAAGCTATGGAGTAATAATGTGGGGCAACTCGACCGACACCGACAGAGTTTTTAAACTTCAAAAACGGTGCATACGAGTTATAAACAAGGCGTGGTTTTTAGACAGCTGTAAACCTTTATTTCAAAAATATAAAATTCTTCCATTGCCCTGTATGTATATAAAAGACATCTGCATTTTTACAAAGAAGCACATGCATTACTTTAAGCAACGTAGTGAGGTTTTGCCAAGGCAAAAAAGGGCTAAATTCAACAACTTATTGTATCAACCACCCAGTCACAAAGATATTTATAAGAAAAATGTATATAATATGTGTTTTGATTTATAATAACATCCCAAATGAACTGAAATTTTTACAGGGTAATATATTTAAAACAAAATTGACAGAGTGGTTACAAAATAACTGTTTCTACAGTATTAGGGAATTTATGGAAGTAGGTAATAAAATGTAATATTTTAATTAACTATCTAATAAAAAGGAATGTTGACGATAAATCTGTATACAATAATTAAGATAATCGAATTTATGAAAGCTGTATAATTATAATATTAATAATATAATTGCATGGAGAATGACATAAATATAAATAATTTGCACGCTTGCTTGCAGGCAGAATACAGTGACTTTTAGGTTATAAGAACTTTCCTTGTAAACAATGTATTTCTTGCAAATAAACATTTTGATTTTGATTTTGATTTTGATTTTGATTTTACTGACTTTAATGCAGCCCGCAGCATTACAAGAGAACTGAAAGGACAAACCAAAACTCTATAGAAACTTGGGCCTGGCGATACAGGACAGCAATTTGGCCATAAATAACGACATTTAGAAAGGTTTCACGAGCCCAATCTTTACGTCCTCTAGAAACGGCCAAATGTGTAGTCTCAGACATAAATTTTTACCTGTATTTTAGATTATTTTTAACCGACTTCCCAAAAAGGAGGAGGTTATCAATTCGGTTGTGTTTTTTTTTTTTTTATGTTTGTTACCTCATAACTCCGACAATTATGAACCGATTTGAAAACATTTTTGTTTCATCTGAAAGGATATGCTTGCAGATTGGTCCCATTTAAATTATATCGAAATCGGTTACGAACTTTGGATTTTAAATCGAAATAGCTGGAATTTGACTATTTAGATGATTCTTTGATAATCGAAATTGCGTATTTTGCTTTTCTGCGATTTGGCAGTGGTGTGGTAGGTGTGGGGCACCACTAAAAAGTGAAAAATAAAAAACTTTTTACAAAAAAATACAACCGACTTCCAAAAAAAAACACTACAAAGTAATAAATAACTTTAATTTCGGAAGTCGGTGTCAAAATACGAAGAAACGAACAAAAACACCGATTTCCGAAATTAAAGTTATTTTTTACTTTGTAGTGTTTTTTTTTGGAAGTCGGTTGTATTTTTTTGTAAAAAGTTTTTATTAAGTGGGTAACTAGCTTTTGATCGCGACTTCTTACGCTCTTATCTCGTTTTTCCCGTTCCCGTAAAGCCTAGAGCCTTCCTCGTGAACGTGGCCATCATAAAAAAATAATTTTCCAAATCCGACTGATAGTTCCAGAGATTATCACGTTCAAACAAAAATAGATAAAAAGAAATGTATACTACTAATAATATTATAAAGCAGAAGAATTTGTTTGTTTGGTTGAACGCCCTAATCTCAGGAACTACTGGTCCGATTTGAAAAATTCTTTCAGGGTTAGATAGCCTATTTATCGAGGAAGGTTATAAGCTATATATCATTAAACTAAGACAAATAGGAGCGGAGCAGTAATGGAAAATGTGACGCAGACGAAGTTGCGCGGGTCAGCTAGTAAAAGATTGTGAGGTTGTGGGGGGTAATCTCTGGGTCTACTGAACTGAAATTGATATTAATTTACCAATAGATAGCCACGTTATTTGTGAGTATCGTAGGCTACCCAGGCCTTCCCAAAAAATAACGCCCAACTAAAAGGACACGGGTCAGCTAGTACCTTTATATTTTTAAATCTGGAACGGACGCACGCTACGAAATATTATCAAAGGATCGACGTAAGATCTTACATGCGCTGGAGCCTATAACGAACGCACATGCACTGCGCTGCAGCGCCTGCAGCCTATAACGATGAGGTTTAGGTACCTGCAGAATTTCAGTTCCATTTAGCTGAGGCTTTCAGAAAGATCACTTGTGATTTTGAAAAGTATATTTATTAGACAAGGGCCACTAACTTCACTCCGGGCTTGCATTTGTTAATATTGCATTTTATTGTTAAAGTTTTTATGAATAAATCGATTTGATTAATCTGAGATTGCATTATATAAAAAGTAAAAGACAGAATTATTGGGTTATATAGTTTAATCACCTTCTTCCTCGTTGGATTGTCATAATACAATAACACAGAATCTAGATATTGTGCAGAGCCAAGCCAAGATACCATTGCTCGTGGTGTGGGAACAGCAACCAACCGTTCTTTTGTCAACAATACAGCATCCCTTCAGCTTAAGGAGCTATCGACTAATATATACTAATATACACCGTTACATTTTAATCGTTTTAATCCCTTGGACGGGTGGTTTAACTCACAAAATACTATTCATCAAAAGTTTGCATAGCATGATATCTCTTAAAATAAAAAAAATAGGAAGTGATAACGTAATATTCGCAAAATGCATGAAACCAGTAGTAGCGCCTCGAGTTACCTACGCGTGCGTTCGTCGCGTTGTCGTCGGTACGTACCTAACTACCTACGCTCCGCCCGATCAACTAAGGTTATTGACTCTGCTGCTCAGCTAATGTTCACGTACTTAAACAAATTAAATTATTACAAATTTTTCTTCATACTTTTACGGGCTTAGGGTTTACCGTCCTAATAGCTTTGTGCCTAAGTTTCGGGACATACCAAATTAAATTAAAAGACGCTAAATGCTAAACGCTGTAAAATGAAAAAATAAGTCTCTACAGGCCTGCTAGTTATGTCGTATTTAAAAATGTAGAATCAAAATTATGTACAATGATTAGAAAAGACAAAAAGTTCTCATTACACAATTTAAAAAAGTTATGTTACATACCTAAATCAACTCTGATTTATTTAACACTTCCGGACACTTTGCGATACGTTATAATTGTTCATAAAAATGTGGAATCAAAATTATTTACTATTGAAAAGGCCCACACATTAATACTAAAACGCACTTGGTGATTACACTCACTAATCATGTGTGGATTGTCAAATGCCCAAAAATGTTCATCGTACGAGTATGTCCAAGAAGATTCGTTCGTCCACAGGAGGATATTAGCTTCGCGATTGTTTAATAGCCACGGAAGAAACACGACACTGGCCGTCCCGTTCTCGTGGAGGGCATGTACTTTTTTGAAGTGATACGGTCATACGGATAGAGTCCTTCTGTATTTAGGAGCTTCCAAACGTAGTATTGACCCACGCCTGGAATTCTTCGACATGCAACGTAGAGCAGTTTTGTGTGTCCGGGTGAAATAGAGAGGTTTTCGCAAGATGACTTCATCTTGTCGTATCTACATCAGCAACTTACATGATTAACACTCATTTTGCTGTCATCATATCAATCATCTTAACATCACATTGCCCACAATGCATCGTTTTCCTCAACCCTATTGCTATCCATACTCAAATCAACCCAACACGTATTGACACATACTCATACCGTGACAACATTTATTTTCAGACAAGTTTACGGTCCCTGTTCAGATACTAAAAATATTTAAGAACTAGCTTCTGCCAGCGGCTTCGCCCGCGTGATCCCTAGGGAACATGTTCCCGGGATTAAAAGTAGCTTATGTGCTATTCCAGACTATAATCTATCTTTGTTCTAAATTTCATTAAGATCCGTTGAGCCGTTCTGGCGTGATTGAGTAACAAACAACCAAACTTTCACATTTTCATTTTTTTTTTTAATTTTTTCTATTGATTGTAGCGTGATGAAAAGTATACTATAACCAGCTCAGGAGTATGAAAAATAATTATACCAAGTTTCGTTAAAATCCGTCGAGTAGTTTTTGTTTCCATAACGGTTATACAGACAGACAGACAGACAGACAGACAGACAGACAGACAAAAATTTTACTGATTGCATTTTTGGCATCAGTATCGATCCCTAATCACCCCCTGATAGTTATTTTGGAAATATATTTCATGTACAGAATTGACCTCTCTACAGATTTATTATAAGTATAGATGAAATGTATCTTACTGCATCATCTTCTTGTCCTATTCTTCCATAACCTGAGACCAAACATTTTCCCACATAATTTAAACGTACGCTTGCAATTGGAATAGGGCCAACATGATCATTATACGTGAATTTAGAAGTTGGAATCTGAAAAGGAAATAGATATGCATTAAACAAAACTAATAATATTTAGCCTACACATCTAAAGTGTCGTGTTGCCGATATATTTGGAGGCAAATATATATAGACTTTAAAAACAAGTGGCAACGTGTCCAACCAAGTTCAATAATTTTTCTTTGAACTTGGTTCTTTGAACGTGTATTACATTACACGAACTATTTCGAGCTTGTGTGCGTATGGAGCAGCCAGGCACGCTACGTGTATCCTGACTACTAGTATGCAACAGTCGTACATTTCCGGTCAGTATCCAAAGCCTCTATCATAACCTCATCAGCGACCTTGGCAAGCACACTGCACCTTCGGCCAGTTAGATGAAGAGCCTATATTTTGGGACAAGTCCGCCACACTTTACCAACCACTGCAACTCCTGAAAGCCAGAATCAACAGGGCAACCACCAGAAACACGCCGAGATAATGAAGCCCGATGAGTCCCGGAGAAACGATTCAACTGTCTTGGATCCCGCAGCGAAATTTATCGGAAAAGTACAGTGGAGGAGTAGGAAAAAATATATTATAATTTCCATTTCCCTCGTTGTTAAGCAGGAGACACAATAGAGCCATAGACACTAAGTGACATATACAACTTTGTTAAGCCAAGTTGCCAAACACCACTGATTATATATTAAAACTAAAACTATTGGGTCCTAAATTGTGAGCTACTTTTGATTCCAGTAATAGGTATGGCAAAATCACTTGAACGCACGGAAATTTGTTCTATTTGTTTGTGTTGTGTTATTTGGTGACTCCAGATGTAACCTGAATACTATCTAACATAAGATTGCGATCATTTTAACAAAGAATCCACTCCCATAAGATGTGATTTGCGGATTGTTCGTATTCAAGGTCAGCTGTGGAACACTGACATAAAGGCGAGGCCACAAACCTAAAGGCAAATGAAGAGCCTTGAAGAACTTCTCCTGGTCGACGCCAGCAGTCCTGTCTACGTTTCTACTACACATAGGAATATAGGGAATATCTGAGCTTGTATCAATCGGATCTTAGTGTTGATGCCAATTGCTCTTTTCTTTCAGATGTTGTTCAAACGGGTCATAGCATCCTTTGCCATCCCGATTCGCCTTTTTATCTCGTTGACACAGCTGCCGTCATTGCAAATTTGGGAGCCCAGATAGATATATTGGCCAACGCTGTTTATGTCAGGAATGTTGCAGGTCACATTAGCTAGCTTTCCAGCTCGATCTACTATCATAACCTTAGTTTTCGCTCTGCTCACCGTGAGACCAATGTTGCCATTTTCTACCTCGAGTCTTCAGAACAGCTCGATCATGTTTTCCATGGATGTTGTCAGAAGAACGGTGTCGTCAGCATATCGGAGATTTGATAATCTTCTTCCCCCTATACGAAAATCTATTTCCATTATATATTCAATATTTTCAATTATTCATCATTTTTATTATATATTTTCAAGGGCCTTCCGAATAATATACCCTCCGTGTATGTTAAAAAGTGCAGGGGACAAAATGCAACCCTGTCTCACTCCTTTTCTTGTTTGGAACACATTTGAGCATTCGGTGCCTATCTTGATGAAAGAGCGGTTCCCAGTGTTCAGACTCTGAACAAAGCAACGAGGTGTTCAGGAACTCCCATTTCGAGTAGCACGTTCCACAGTTTGTCCCAATGCACGCAGTCAAAGGCTTTTGTGTAGTCTATGAAGCATAGGACCAACGGCGCTGTTGAATTTTCTTCTCTTTTCGATGATTTGGCGAATTAGAATCATGTCTGAACGGTTTGAAGTAATTTATTGAAAAAAATATAATTATGTAACATTAGACTGTTTTGTAATGATTTGATATAATTGTGAACACATGCAAAACAAAAAAAATAAATGTATAAAGTTTGCCTTGCCAAATGTTAGAAAGGAGATTGAGCAAGTTACTAGGGCACTTCGTTACGCAACTTTTGACACAGTATAGAAATGAAAATTAGACATAAAAAAGGGAATAAGAATATTTATTTGTAAACATTGGTAGTTACATGGTATGTGAGATGTAACAATATTAGATTGTTTCTCTATGTTTTACAGTGAAGCGTACAAATATCAAATTGAAATTAACTTAAACACACACAGTAGTCAATAAAAAAAATAAATAAAAAAAAATGTCAAATCAGTAATAAAATCAAATTAAAACAATTAAACAGACATGTCAATAATTAAAAATTATAGTTATATTTTATCCTTCAGAAAGTCAGTTATATTATAATAAGATTTATTTACAAGAAAGTTCTTTAAATGCTTTTTAAATAAATGAATATTAAGCATTTTTATTTATTCCGGTACATGGTCATAGATATTTGGTGCCATACAAAAAACACTTTTATGCATCAATGCTGTCTTGGACTGTCTCGAACACAACATATTGACGTATCGTTGATTCCGGTTATTTCGATCTGACTTTGATCTTGGGAAATAGATTTGGGTTAGTTTTGACAAATACCTATTGGATGAGTTTCCCCAAAAAATAATCCGTATCTTAAAATAGAACCAGCCAAACCACGGTATGCTCTAACAATAGCGTCCGTTGCTGTGACTGGCCCAAGTTTATAATGCATATGAGGATTTACTAAGACGCTTCGCCAAATCCATTGTGTGTGCCTTCCAATCTAGTCTTTGGTCTATGGTTAACCCTAAAATTTTTGTTGTGTTAACTTGATGTATTTGATTGTTTTTGTAATGAATATTCATAGTCAGATGTTTGCGTTGGGTGAATGTCATTATTTTGGTCTTGTCAATATTTATCTTCAGGTTATTATTATTTAGCCATTTTATTACTGAATGTAGAGTATTAGTTACGTCATTTTCATAGATTTGTTTGTCATAATTTAGTTTATCTTTACAGTCAATAGTAACAGTGCTGTCGTCGGCAAATAGCGTAATATTATGTTGCGTAAGTTTTGGCAGGTCATTTATATAAAGGATAAATAGTGGGAGGCCAAGAACGCTACCCTGAGGTACGCCATAGGGGTATTGTCATACTTTAAAACAAGGTTACATTCAAAATTAAATATTGTGGGGTTTTTGAAAAAAAAACCTAAGGTACCTACTGAGGTTATGTTACATCCCAAAATAATTCGTTTTAAAACCCTATATGGAATCTGTTGCCGCTCTGGCTTGGCGTTTAGGCAGCGGGTGTATTAATAAAAGAGAACAATTCATACAGCGCAACATGTTTTAAGTCTAGAAAAAATCACCGTGGACGTAAAAACGTTCTAACAATTCAGTTCGCAGCACACGCACAAAAAAAGTCAAATTGCTTGATGTGGTAGATAGACGTAGAGGAATCCTAAATCTCAACTCGACACGAATTTATATTTTTGTTAGCAGAGAAAAGCTAAAAACAATTTTCTCGGCTTACCGGGATTTAACATAGTAAACAGAAAACACCAATATGTTTGACATTTCATCTAATAGTGTTGTGACACAACAATAGCCTACGGCGTCATAACATTATCCATTATATCTTAATTGTTTTATTTTTGCCTGGAAATTGCTTTTTAACGAAAAAATAGTAACATAATTAAAGAATAATAATAATGACAACTCTTAATACTTTTTAGTTGCAAATGTAGATTATTAAATATTTTTTTAATGACTTAATAATTTGCTTTCAACTATTTCTTTACTACTACTTAGCACTCTTCCTCTCTCCTATTTTTTGCTGTGCCCGAAAGGGCCCAAATTTGATCTTTAACCATTTTAAACCATATATGTAATACATATGGAATGCAATAAAGTATTGAGTATTGAGTAAAATAACATAGATTTGTGCAAAATATTTACCATTTTTCAATGATGAAAATGTTAAACAAGTTGCAAATTAGAAAAATCAAAAACCCCACTGCAAAACTTTTAAGAACGAAAACTGTTTCCTAATTGAATTTAAACATATGGCTTATGGCTTGTATGTATGTTATAACGTCCATTTAATTTCCTTCATTTGATACCCTACTCGATTTGGATAAAAAATAATATTTACGAGATAAAATTTAGCGCCAAAAATCCGCCATTTTTTAAACCTATCTAAGAATACTTGGGTATTTGAAATTAATCTAACGGCACCTCAATAGTTGAAATCCATACATAAATGTACGTTGTCCCGTTGCCCCTGGAACTGTTATCCATACGTTTACGGCTTAGTTGCGGGCGTAGTATACTCCGTATCACGTAACCACTAAGAATTAATGACATCAGGATTTGTCGATTACTGTCAAATCGTGTTGTAATTCATTCTTAGTTCGAGTTCGGGACTAATGTAAAAAAATGTAAGTCTGTAGGTGATACGGAGTAGAATATAGCCCGCAACTAAGCCCGAAACTACGGACTTCGGGCTTGGAGAGTAGCCCCCCAGGTTCCATCGATTCAGGCCAGTCATAGCTTCTAAAATGTTCAGAGCAAATTCTACAGTTTCCTGGCACATAATAATTATACTCCGAAAAAAAATATTCTTCTAAATGATGTTGGAACACTTAGGGCCAGTTTCGCCGGTTACGGATAAAGTGTCGGTTAGCCTATTAGGAACTTATCTGGCAGATGAACTAAAACTTTTGGTTTCACAGGTGTCGGATGCAGATTTATTAAGTATTTGAGTATTATAAAGTATTAGGGCCAGTTTCACCGGTTACGGATAAAGTGTCGGTTAGCCTATTAGGAACTTAGTTGGTTGCACAGGTGTCGGATAGCGATATCTGGCAGATTTATTAAGTATTTGAGTATTATAAAGTATTATAGTATTATAAGTGTCGGTTAGTTATCCATCAGATAACTAACCGACACTTTATCCGTAACCACATGCAATAGTATTGATACATCAGAAGCTGTTGATGGTTCATGAATACTTGATGATGATCGTGTGGTTGAATACCGTTGAACTGAACAGTAACTCTGTTCCATCAAGATCTAATCTGTTGAACTCAGCTGTAACAAAAAACAAAATAGCATATTGTTGTATAGTGTTATATAGTGTATCTTAGAGTCCCGAGACGGCGATATATTTCGAGGAACTAAATAAGTCTTTCATCCGAGGTAAACACTGTGCTTTTCATTACATCCAAGGTAATAAAAAATAAAAACATGAATTTGCTAAAAAATCTATATCTGATGAACTTCTTACATATAGTAGAGATTTGTATTAACACAAATAATATCAAATCTCTCCTATACCTACGTAAAAAGTGTGAACAAAACTGCACAACTCGAAAAACAATTGAAAACGCGCGGGGAAAAAAGCAATCCGATATTTTTTTTTTTTTTTTTTTTTTTTTTTTATACTAAACGGGGAAACTCTTGGCCCAAATCTCACCTGATGGAAAGTGATGATTAGGCCGAAGATGGAAGCGAGTTTCACCCGGAATCCTCTTACACAGAGGAACTGGCTATCATACCTCTAACTGCCGGAACACAACAATGCTGTTAACATTGTTGTTATGGCGACAGACTTAGACATGATGGTGGTAGCTTGCCAGGCGGACTTAGAACAAGTCCTACCACCAACCAAACCGAGCAAAAAATTTGCCCCCGCTGGGAATCGAACCCGGGACCTCTGGGTCTAATTCAGGTGGTATAACCACTAGACCACGGAGGCGGTTAGTGTCACCTGTTTAGCACCACCCAGGGACCACGTGTAGGGATTCGCTGAAGGGTATTCTCCTACGGACGCGGGTGACTCGGCCCCCAAACTTCTGTGACCGGCCAGCCATTTTTTTACCCGAGTGCCAAGGGAGGGATATGTTTTTCGCGCGTTTCTTGAACGTTTGTAATTTATATCTTTATTACCTCGTACCTTTCAAACGGTTGGATGGATTTCGACTATAGAGGTGCCGTTAGATTCATTTGAAATACCCAAGTTTTCTTAGATAAGTTTGAAAATCTTCTTTCCATCGATGACTATAGCGATGCTATGGGGCGCTTAAAATCCTTGACTCCAATTTTCAAAATTATTTGTTCACTCACGATTAATTTCATTCATAAACTCGGAACGAATTCATAATAATTTACTAGAGTCAAATTACGGGGCTTTCTAACGGTAAATACAACAACATACACACGGCCATAGCCCTGATCCAGGAGCCGTGGATTAGGGGAGGCCAAATACGAGGACTATCCAATCTCGGTGGTAAGCTCCTTGTTACTACAGACCATGATCACCCTAGATCATGCATCTATGTCACAGGTAACCTTAAAGCACACCTCTTAAGCGACTTCTGTTGCAGAGATGTCTCTGCAGCTAGGCTGAATATGCAGCGTAGAGCCACAGGGATGGCCGTCGTCTTCACCTCGGTATATATGCCTGAGGCGGAAAAACCGCCCCCACACAATCTTGACCGCCTCATCACACACTGCGAAGGCAGCGGAGATGCACACCATCCACTGTGGGTGATGGAGACGCAGAATGAAGAAGAAGTAAGTAGTAGAAGGGTAAGGCATTAGTTGACTATTTGTTCACAACTAACCTATCCCTACTAAACATAGGTTCGGAACAAACTTTCGTAACCAGACGCAGTCATACAATCATAGACCTCACTCTGGCAACGGAGGGAGCAGCGGAACTCATCACCGGGTAGCAGGTCTCAAATGAGGCTTCCTACTCAGACCACAGATGGATCTGCTTCGACATCCAGGTCTGTATACAACTTAACCTAGGCGAAATCCGCGCAATACGGATAGAGCACACGCAACCTCGCCTTAAGGCTTGCCACACACGACGATCCGGAGTCTCTTGCGTACACGGCACAGATCGACACGCAAGTTCAACAATTCACCGAATCGCTGATAAACAGCTACCACATAGCCTGCCCGGAAACGATTCCGCGCGACACACCAGGTAAACAACAGTGGTGGGGCGTGGATCTGGAGCGCAAACGTGGTAAGGTAAGGAAGACTCTTAACAAAGCCATGAACACATGTAGTGATGAGGACTGGGACGCTTATTACGCGGCCAAATCCGCGTAAATTCTGTGGTAGCATTGAATCATGCCAAAAAGCAAACAAAGTAAGGAAAATATTGGCGAAACAGGACACACCTGAGGTCGCCACACTCCGGAAACCCGATAAAACGCTGACCACGACACCTGAAGAAGCGAAACGCCTCCTAGTTGAGACTCACTTCCCAGAGAGCGTATTCGTACAGGTAAATGAATGGCACGACGTTATCCAAACGCCAGTGTAATCATCTTCTTTGCATAAAGCCAGTAATGTTCTGATTACTGGCTTTATGCAAAGAAGATGATTACACTGGAAAAACTTCAGTGCGCCATCAAAAGCTTCCAACTTTTTAAGGCACCAGGTCCCGATGGTGTGCTCGACGTTATCCAAACGCCATCAGAACATTACTGGCTTTATGCAAAGAAGATGATTACACTGGAAAAACTTCAGTGCGCCATCAAAAGCTTCCAACTTTTTAAGGCACCAGGTCCCGATGGTGTGCTCCCAGCCTTACTACAGTGGGGAGGTACCGCTGTTGCTACAAGACTGGTACCCTTAGTGCGAGCGTGCCTGGCCTTTAGATACCTACGTTCCTAAAGGATGGAGGGAAGTGAAAGTCATATTCATTCCGAAGCCAGGTAAAAGTGACTACACAAGTGCCAAATCATATCGACCTATAAGTCTTACCTCGTTTTTGCTGAAGACAATGGAAAGACTGTGTGAGAGGGAACTACGAGATGGCGCTTTAAAAGCAATACCACTGCATGGTAACCAACACGCATACAGCTCGGGTAAGTCGACAGAGTCAGCTCTTCATCTGGTGGTTAGCCAGATTGAGGAAGCGATTCACCAGAAAGGGTCCTGCCTGGGCACTTTCATAGACATCGAAGGAGCCTTCGACAAGACAAACTTTTCCAGCATTAGAGCCGCCCTCTTCAGACACGGTGTAGAGCAGGTACTAACTGACTGGATTATTAATATGTTAAGCAAACGAGTAGTTCGCCTTGAGGAAGAGCAGCAGCTGGCCTTGATAGCCAGAGGCTGCCCGCAGGGAGGAGTGATCTCCCCTCTTCTGTGGAACCTGGTGATTAACGACCTAATCACCAAACTCAACGCGCTTCGTTACTACACTATAGGGTATGCAGACGACCTCGCAATCCTCGTGACAGGAAAGGTAACTGGAACGATCTGCAACCTCACTCAACAAGCACTACGTATCGTGGAAAGATGGTGCGAAGAATATGATCTGTCAGTTAACCCCACGAAGACTGAACTAGTCATGTTTACTCAAAAGCGAGCACTAGGCCACTACCGGCTACCTAAGCTCTTTAACACAGAACTCCAGTTGTCTAACGAGGTAAAGTATCTAGGCATTATACTAAAGTCGGTTCCAAATAAACGTGCAATAAAGTACATTGACCCACATAGATTTATTGACTTTCTTAAGATCAAAATCAGAAATAATGACATAAAGCTGTCCTGAATCGACTTCTATCGTGATCCTTTACGTTTTCTAATAATGAAAATCAGTTCTTAATTTATTGTTCTAGTATCTACGAAGAGATATTAGGGTAAGGTCAATGTACTTTATTGCACGTTTATCTGGAACCGACTTTAGATAGTAAATTAAACTGGAGCTCTCATCTAGACTACAAACTAAACAGGGCTTGCATCACCTTCTGGCAATGCAGGAAAATGATAGGGAAGAGGTGGGGCCATCTCCCAAAATAATACTATGGTTGTATAGCGCAGTAATTCGGCCTATGATAGCTTACGGGGCTATTGTGTGGTGGCCACGTCCAAAGCTAGTTACAGCTATAAACAAGCTACAACACATGCAAAGGCTAGCCTGCATGGCGACGACGGGCTGCATGAGGACTACTCCGACTTCGGCGCTGGAAGCCATGATGGGACTGCCCCCGCTACACTTGTTTATACAACAGGAAGCGACGATGGCAGCAGTTCGTCTTAAAACACTGGATCTCTGGGGTAAGAGAGAAACACGACACACCGTTCTGCTCGAGGAGCTCAATAATGACCTCCCCTTAACAACAGCAATAAATGATCGGGTACCCAAGCAATTTATCTTTGATAAAAAATACAAAATCCAACTGTTATGAGGATCATCGCTGCGAGGGCCTAAGCCCTGCAGAGCTGCGGATCTTTACCGATGGATCAAAAACAGGTACTGGCACTGGGGCGGGAATCTTCTCAGAGGATCTCAATATCCATATAGCCATTGGGGGTCCACAACACAGTGTTCCAAGCTGAATGCATGGGCATTTCTCTGGCGGCATCAGCCATCCTAACCAGGGAAGTTAAGGATTATTCAATACGTATACTTTCGGACAGCATGGCCATCCTGCAAGCTCTGAACAGCCACACAGTTAACTCTGGGCTGATTCTTGAGTGTCACCAGCGTCTCAACCAGGTTGGTAGGCACAACAAAGTAACCATTCAATGGATCAAAGGACACAGCGAATCCCGAGGCAACGATGCAGCGGACGAGCTTGCCAGAAGGGGTTCGAGTATGACACCAATTGGACCCGAACCCTTCGTGCCGCTGCCTTTCGGGTACCTACGCAATCTGGTAAGGAAACGCACCAGAGACAAACATCACAAGCTATGGGCTGACCATGGTGAGTGTAGGCAGGCCAAAGAGGCACTTCCCTCTATTGATGGCCGGTTCACAAAACAAGCCCTAAGACTGACTAAACAACAGTTGCGCTCAGTCACAGCCGTAACAACTGGCCATAGGAGCCACTGACAGCCCACTGTGCAGAGCCTATATGGAGGAGGATGAGACAGCAGCACACCTGCTTCTAAGCTGCCCGGTAGTCGCGGATTACAGGGCCAAGTACTTCGGTAACCCAGGTACCCTCTGTGAAATAGTTGGTAACACCATGGCGTTGCTGGCCTTCCTTGGGGGAGCTGGGGTGGATCAAATGACACATTTGTCCCACCTACACGCAAAATACACGCTTAGTCGTGGAGTTGCGGAAACCAGCTCCATTTACATACATACATACAACGGTAAATGTCTTAAATTGAACATATGGGTATCTTCCTATAGTTGGATGACCATTCTCTTTGTTTATTGAAAATACAAATTTACATTATACCGTGTACCTACTTCTGTTGAAGTATGTCCCGTCATCACGTAGCGTAAAGCATTTCCCTTAATTTTTATCCAAATTTGAATACTACCAAAATATGGGTCATGCTTACGTTCCATTTTTTCCACTGAGCTATCTTAAATATCCTTTTCGAAAGTCCAGCAAATCACAGGGCTCCAGTTTTTAAACTACAATTTCAATTTTTGTAAACAATGGTTCGTGTTTGATGTGCTATATCTCAATACTTATAAAACCAATTAAGCTACATTTGCACGTTAATTGTAGCAAATTTAAACTGCTTTAAAAGTCTACTGATTGACTCATTGGGTGAAATTCACAGTTTAAAGCCAAGTCTGAAAAATTACCGAAAATTTTGAAGCTTTCCGAGCACCACGCAGTTAGCACAGGTCTTTCAAGGTTAAAAAATTGGGTGTACACTAATGGCATTTATCCTAATAAAATCCAAAAAACAGGACGGTGCAAAATACTGCGACCTAAAATGTCTTGTATAACTGGCCTATACAGTGTTTCTTTATAATCATACGAAAATAAGGGAATCTATACCTACCTAATTTTAACGATGGAAATCGTATATAAAAAAAAAACAATGATAATCTTGTATGGATTTTGTTTCATTGAAATAGAGCATTTAGTTGAAAAGTTACCCAGTTTTGTTTGCACTGTGGTCACAGTTGTGACATAATTAAAAAAAAACCATAAATAAAAATTAGTTTTTATAAATACGTTTTTCGTCGACATAATCAGTTTTTTTCGAATGTGAACATTATAAAGACTCACACTGTATAGAGGTGTTATGAATTTTATATTGTTACGCTCTACTTTGAACCAAACCCGGGCGTTTTCGCGTCTATGAAAGAAGCACCCCTAGTTTTTCCCTATCACTAGTTGCACCCTGGAACGCGGACGATGTTTGCTACGCATGCAGACACGTACATTTATACAGATTTTAGTACAAGATGTAGTGGTGATGGTGGTGGTGTGTGTGTGATGTGTGGTTGGTGTAGACATTTTCAAATGAAAATACGTTGTGACAGTTATAGTGAAAATCGCGGTTCGTTTTTGAAACGCATGCGTTTATCCAGACGCTTAAAAACTCGAAGTATGCTGTGGAAATCGATCTGATAAACCTAAATCGAGCGGTCATTTTGCGTCATATTTATTGCTACATGTTAAAAGTTCTGAACTTGCAAGTATGTTTAGGCTCACAGTAGGGTAAAAAAAAAACAAGCCATAAGATAACCTGGTAGAAAGTAGTTGTAACCCGGTAAAAATCGGTGTCTCTTGAGGTAACTCAAGTAGTAATTGAGAAGGTGATATGCGTTTGGCTCTGGCGGGGGTTGTGGTATGTGGTGATCGAAGTTGCGTCCCACATGTGTGTTATTGCAAGTATAACGAGGGCAATGGTGCGTGGTGTATGGTGACGGTAGCGGGCAAATTTCTCGCAATGCTCCACATGCATGAAGGATGCGCATAGTTCGGCTATGAGAGCTTGGGCTAGAGTATTTTACTTGAGTGCGGGGCACCCCGAGGCTTTGTTGGGATACAGCTGATTTTTATGTCGCTGTCACAGTCGCTGCCTCGATGCCAATGAGATTTCGCTCTAACACGATTTGAACCAACGTCGAGCGTCTCCGCGTTTATAGAAAATTCGTCGCTGATTCTATTGTGATAGAAGTTTATGTCTTTAAATAGCACACTTTTTCAGATGGCGCTGATCTAAAACTGCAATATCTACAGTACATAATGGTAGGGAACCCTCAGTGGCGCGTTAGTGTTCCACGCGCGCCTCAAAGAGAGTCAGCACACAGAGGGGCCCGAAAGGGCCGACGCCTGCCGGAGCCGCGGGATTATTCGAAAGAGATACCGTGGCTCCGGAACACAAATGGCAATGAAGGAACATGGATGGGTTTTAGTTAGTAGAAGTCTGACACTTCCTCCCGCTCCACCCAGAGCGGGAGGAGTCATTGAATGATTATAATCCCTAAAAAAAAACAAAGGGAACCCTCAGTGCGCGAGTCCTGGCGTAACATAATATACTAGTCTTGGCGTTACTTTACATGGAAATGTTTTTGGTGGTAAGAAGTTTACTATTTGAATACTTACAATAACTGCTATATCGTCTTTAGGGAATTTGTATGTTTTTGGGGTTTCCACTTTTTCCAATGACCTCCACTGTCCACCATCATTATATTTTTGAAAGTTTCTTAGACTACCAGCAACTGCGTATATTGATTTTACGTCATATTGGTTGACATTTCTATCTTAAACATATCGGGAAAATGAAGAAATAATTAAATAGTATTGCATTTAAGTTGTTTTGTTTGGGATATAGTAGTAGTAATTGGTGTGTGATTTTTTTACAAAATCAACTGCTTCGATTCCAGGCATGATGTAGTTTTAGTTTTTTGTCGAAATCGGGCTAGAGACTTCTTTCAGTGTTTTTGGCTATTTCATTGTTTCGGATTTAACCGTCCACGCTCACTTTCGAAAGTTCATCCTGTGTAGTTATGAAAATGTAATGAAATCGTATTTTCAAAGTCCACCTTCACCATTGTATTGAAGATTGAGTGAAAAAACTGGATCTAATAACAATCGTGTCAATCGTTAATAAAGTATACTAATGTACATCCCAAAATATTTAAATATTATAGACTAGTATTTATGTATTATAGAAGGCTATAAAAATGTATCAACTGATAGTTAATATGACTCTGTAAGTAATAAAATAAATCAGCTGGCAAGATGCCGACGGAAAATTCGTCAGCTGGTAAATTTAAGTGGGTGATAGATGGGCCCCTTTCAGAGTGATAGCTGACGGACCTTCCCACTGAGAAACAGTCAACTGAAATTCTGTTTTCTGCAAGATATTGTGTTAGCTACAATCTGACAAAATTTTCATACGGGAGGAAATAATTGAAATAAAAAAATTGTGTTTGGGAGGCTGCCACTGCTTAACCTACTCACTGAATCGCAGCTGACTCTCACAGACGTCCATGATAAAGCTCTCTTAACCATTTAATAACTTATTTTCCAGGAGGAAATATATGACAAAGTTTGAGCCTGGCATGCGGTCTACCTCGCATTAGAGGACAATCCCATCAATTTAATTTTAAAAGAAGTATCAACTGATTTTATACGATTTCTTTTTATTATTTTTTTCACACTTTATGTTACAAGCCTTTGCTCGATGGGGTAAACTTGACATTGAGAAGTACTACAATACATGAATTTAATGAACCGGAAAAAGTTAGAACATTATACGAAACGTTCGTCTGCGTCACAATTTCCATTAATGCTCGGCTCCTTTTAGTCTTAGCGTGATGATATATAGCCTATAGCCTTCCTCGATAAATGGGCTATCCAATACCGAAAGAATTTTTCAAATCAGACCAGAAGTTGTTGAGATTACCCCCTACATACAAACTTACAAACAAATGTTACCTCTTTATAATATTAGTATAGATAAAAAAGAAGAATATATATTACAACTAGCTGACCTGCGCAACTTCGTCTGCGTCTATAATCGGTTAAGTGGTTTAGGAGTTAGATTTACCATAGCAGCGCCATCTATTGATTACTTACTCAACCCAGTCGAAAGGTATCGACATCTGTTAGAATCATTTGGAGTTAACAAATAATTGTGACTGTCAAATAATAACAGACAAATAATTAGCAATAAATTTAAATTGCGACTATAATTTGAGATTTAAACTATCCTATCTCTCAAGTTGGATCGAAATGCACATGGTGTGCGAATTTTATTATAATCGGTTAAGTGGTTTAGGAGTCCATTGAGGACAAACATTGTGACACGAGATTTATATAGATTAAGAAGATATGATAAGATAAGATGTGCAAAAGCACACACACTGATACACAAAATTATCTACTCATGACACTGTCACGATGACATATATAGTATTTTTTTTTCTTTTTGTTCCCTGTGGAACAGGCTAGGGTCAGAGAGGCGGAGGGGGTGTGGGGGCTATGCTGCCTTAGTAAACGCTGTCTGACCTTTGTTTTTTTTTTTCATAGAGATGGGATTGAACTTCAAGTGTAGCAGAATCGATAAAATGATTGAACGGATAAATCTTTGTCTACTATTATTCAGTTAATCTTTTTCGGTTTCTTTTTCTAGCTCCTTTAAATCTAAAACTTATTCCCCATCATCAAAACTTTAGTCGTAGGTTAATGTACCTAATTGTTAGCCACCGAAATGTTATTTTCTATTTTATTTCAACATTTTAGTGGCGACAATACTAATTCAACAAATTGCTAAAAGCATAATTTCACCTCTGGCGAAAATCAAAATAATGTTTTGCTTTATGTTTGAAATATTTTAACAACAACAAAAACTTAATCATAAACAAACGAAGTCAAATAAACAAGGTACTGAGGACGTCACTTGACAGCTCCGGTATCGAACAAATGAATTGATCCAAAGCCTTACCCTATTCGAAGATCATAAGATTTATTTTGCCAATATCAGCTTACGATCGCCACCGAATTGAGCCAAGGCTCTTGAAGTTAAACCAAACACTACAATGAGGCCTAAATCGATCCGAAGTCACCCGAAGTGTTAGTAATGTGCTTATCCAGCTCTAATTATGGAGTTCCAGAAAGTAAATCGTTTTGATAACCGTTATCAACAATCGATTTAAATACAGTTTCGCTCTCTGTCAGTCAGTTGCGCAGTACTGTATAGTTGTTTGGGGTGGGGCAACGAAAACACATTTGTTAAAACTGGAACGTGCCCAAAGAGCGATCCTTAAAGTAGGTTGGTCCCTTCCTTATCAATTTCCTACCACCGAACTATATAAAACTTGTAAGGTCCTCTGTATTCGAAAATTGTTCATTCTAAATCTAATTCTAACAGTCCACTCCCAAAATTCCTATAATCCCGAAAAGTTCAATGCCGTGAGACGAAAGCATACTGTGTGTTCGTCCATTCTTGTCCATTCAAAGCAAGCTCAACGTTTCTTTTATTTCCTTGGTCCGTATGTGTACAACAGAGCTTACATGTGTACGCGCAATGGTCAAATGGAAATGAAAAACTAGCAAAACTACTCTAAGGAACTGGCTGCTGGATATGGACTATGGAGAAACAGACAAAATATTAGCCAGACCATTAAATTATGTTTTTGTAAACCTCCCTCTCATAAATCATCAATCATTTTACGCTAAGATCGTACAGTGCTCTTCGCGTTCAGTATAACAATGCCTTCAGGGTGTTGATGGGGCTGCCTCGCTTCTGTAGCGCATCAGGGATGTTTGCGGAAATGCGTATTGATTGCTTTTATGCATTAATGCGTAAAAGATGTGCGTCCTTGGTGCGCAGGGTGCGAGCCAGTTCCAATAGCATCCTGAGTATGATTGCTGACAGGCTGGACTGCTGTATTGTTAGTCGTTGCTCCAGCATCTCAGCTGGGATGCTGCAGCGGTGATTATTTTGTTGTGTGTGTTAATGTATTTGTTGTAATGGTGTCGCTAACATAGTTTTAAGTTTATTTATTGTTACTAACACTTTATGAGTCACTGTTTCTCGGAATAAATAATTTAATAATAATAATAATAACCACCAATTATTTAGCATGACCCATATGACTTACATACACATATACACACCACACCCTCACACACTACACACACCACACATACAATACACAATAACATCACTTTACATTACAAATATAACCCACACTTCTATTATATAGACTTAACTCTATATCAAAACTGTTTGCTTCTAGTTTTATGTACAATCTAAATGATGCCGTATATTTTGATTAAAGGGGTGTGAGCCCGGAGATCATACAGGTCCTGAACCTAGTTCAGCCTCCAGCTCTCACAAAGGTTCTAGCGTAAGGCAATAAATTAACTTTATGTATAAATTACCCACTGACATTGTACCTTTATGAGAGAAATAAACTAAATAAATCTAAATCTAGTTTCAATCCGACTTCTGGAAATGGGATATGACCCTCCCTAACTTGTAATAGGTACTATCTTGTCGTATTTAACAGAAAACGCTTAAAAAACAATTAAGATACTTTTTTTTGTTAAACAGATCACGAAAGTTCTAGGAAATTATTAAAGCCTAAACAATCCATTAATTAATATCTAAATATTTCGACCTAATGTGAGATTCCTATACATGCTTGGGGCAGTCATTTTATGATTATATCTACGGAGACCAAAGATGAAACTGATACAGTTGTTAAGAAGTCGATCCAGTTTGTTAAGAAGTTCTTGGGATAGATCAGAGTAGCAAACATCAGCATAATCCATTAAAGGAAGCACAAGTGATTGGACCAAAATAGTTTTAGTGCTTGAAGGAAAAAAATGCTTGAATCTATAGAGAGATTGCAATGTGAAGGTTACTCTCTGGCTAACTTAAGCAATCTGCTTTTTCCAACTGAACCTGTCGTCAATGTATAGGATCGGCGGTGCGGACGACGATGCGGGGAGTGAGGCGACCATTCACCGCCGCGACCAGCAGTGCTATTTTGTAACAACATTTTCGTGTCTCGACAGCGGAATCCGAGGTGAGTTTCAAATTCGTATAAATATAAGACCTTATGATGTGTGAAATAAAGTTCAATTTGTAAGCTTAGTCACTCATGTGAAGTCGATATCGAAATGTTTATTTACAGAATAGACTAACAGTAAGGAAGTCTGAGAGCGAAATGTGTTTAGCACAGTTATCTCGATATTGCCCAGAAAGTAATAGTTTTTTGGTTCAAGACATAATATTTGGAAGAGATTGTTGAGTACATGATTTGAATAGGAACCGAAGTTTTATTTTAAATTTTATTATAATTTCTTCCCACAATCTCTTTACTACATGTTTATATTCATGCTGTGGGTGGTCAGACTTCCAAATAGATGGCCTTGCTAGTGTTTCAGCAATAAAAGTCTCGGTGTTCAGTATTCGTGGCGAAAACAACTAATCTCGTTTGATCACTGCCCTAGTCGCCGCGACTGCTGCTCGACGCCGTGGCTTGCGCCGCTATGTTGCGCCGCTAGGTTGCGCCGTACTGATTCATGTAATTGTTTCACTCGCAAGCCGTCTGTCGCCCGTGCCGTTCGCTTGGTACATTTCGCCAGTCGCTTTGCCGTTCGCCGCTCCGCGTGGCTTGATAAACGTGTGGCGAGAGAGCGATAATGGTATTGTTGAAGGAAAGCGGCAGTAATTGGCTGGTGTCTAGTCCAATTTTAATTTTTTAATGAATTCTTATATTTTTGTATGCCACAAAGGCCGAACATGACTGATATTTTTAGTTTATGAACAAACTGCATTCCTTTTATGTTTCTACAAATAAACGTCTTGTTTGGAAGTCGGTTATATTTTTTTGAAAAATAAAATAGTCTTTATATTTTTATTATATAGAAATGAGTTTGCACTTGACTCTAGTCTAGGCCAGAGGTGATGAAATGTCTTATTTCGTAATAATTCATTCATATTGGTTTTAGAGCCAATATTAGTGAAAGAAAATAAATTGCATTCATACCCTTCGTCCCCCCCGGAAGTGAATAACGAAAAGCATTTGCTTCTTGTTTTTTTTTTTTTTCCTTTATTTTCGAAGCAATGTGCAGCACTAATCAGTTTTCTTGGCTGAATGATAGCCGCGCCACAAAAAGTCATATAGTATTTTCCTCTGGTACTACTTACCAATTCTTTCAGCGCTATCTGTAAAATAATTTTTCCGATCACTCACACGTTGTTTAATTATTAATGGTTCTGATTCCAAGGGTTTGTGAGGTAATTACACCTTACTACTTACACGCCAAGAAGAAGAAAAATTATTCCAGTATTTGTAAATATGTGAGTATCATGTAGGTACTTATTTAGAAAATGAATAAGTTTACCTCTGCTGGCTACTTTTTTCCTATAAATAGGATACTCTAGATGCATGGTCTCACATATACCTACCTAATAAGTCATCGCTTACCATCGTGAGATAGCGGTCAAACGTGTGCCTATAAATAGTAAATTTTAAAAAACCAGAAAACATATATCCCATCGAAAACATATCGAAGTAAATTGGAGAAAGGTTAGTGAGGCAATAAACTGTATCATTTACCTGATAAGGAACGTCCCCTAACTTTGCTGGCCAGCCATTAACTACACGAGGATTCCAGTGTTCATATTTTGCAAACATTGATAATGAATCAGGATCATTTACAAAATTTTTATCATTTACTATTACTGGAGGTAATACATTGCCAAGCAGAGGAATGGTGTGCTATAATTATAAATTTCTAGTTATACTCAGTTTTTATAATTCGATAAATGGTTTTAGGTACATCCATTAGGAAAAAACTTACTTTTAAAAGTAAAATAATGCATAACAAACACTTTACAAACATTAGAATACGATAAATTTGAACTTAATAGGATTGCGGTTATTCTATTCTATTCTATATTTATATAATTATAGCAAGTAGAACTGGACTGCGGTTATTATTCTTGTGGCTATTTGTAAAATGGCGTGACAGTGGCTTGACAGTAGAAAAGTAAATAACGTACTAACAATAAGTTTGTATTAACTTCATCATTAAAAAGAAAAAGGTTTTGGTAGGTTTTGTAGAATGGTGGACTGATGTCTGTGGTTGTTCATATTTGTATGTCTGTGGTTCATAGGAATTTTTTGGGGTTCTGTACCAAAATGGTAAAAAAGAACACTTGTGGTGCGACTCAGTCTAAATAGAAGTAGACGCCCCGGGCGTCGGCAGTCGCCGGGCGATTCCCGGCCACCGTAGGCGCGGGCCTGCGGACGGCGAGTGTTGGGTGGCTCGCCGTCCGATACAAAACAAGGGGGCTATTCTCTAAGCCCGAAGTCCGTAGTTTCGGGCTTAGTTGCGGGCGTATTCTACTCCGTATCACTTACGGACTTACGATTAGTCCCGAACCCTTAATAAAAATTTATGACAACACGATTTGACAGTAACTTTAGAATTTTATTGTCATTAATTCTTAGGTTAGATAATGCGGAGTTGAAAACGCTCGCAACTGAGCCCGAAAGTACGGACCTTGGGCTTAGAGAGTAGCACCCCACGCCCGGGCCGACGGCGCGCTGTGTTCCATGCACACCTTATAGAGCTGTCAGCATAGAGGATGGGGCCCGTTATGGTCAGTGCCTGCCGGTGCTGCGCAATTTGTTCAGAAGAGTCACCGGCCCTGGAACGCAAAGGGCATTGGGAGGAACACGGATGGGTTCTAGTCAGTAAATGTCTGACACTCCCTCCTGCTTTGCCCAGAGCGGAGTCATTTGATGATTTTACATCCTAAAAAAAAAATGATGCGACTGCTTGTCCGTCTGTCATAGCAAAAAATTTAGGTAGATGATGTTGGCTCAACTGTTTTGCAATTAAGAAAGAAAGAATTTCTTTTTTTGCAACAGCGACTGAAAGTGGTTCTTAAAAATTCAAAATGAGGCTACTAAAGCATGTAGGTTATGATCCCATAAAAGAAAAATATATGAGGGCGTCAGCGACGGCTGAGCAATAGCGCCATCATCGTTTGGGTTCGGTGGTATCAGGATCATAGTAGAATAAAACATTCAATACAGTAGGTACTAAGCTCTCTTTATTAAATGTGACTGAGTGCTAGTACTTTACAAATAGACAGTCCCCCAAAACGCCCGCCCGTTACCACTTCCTAGTGTTTTAGCTATGGAGAAGAAGTGACCAAATAACTCCATAGCAACACATCTGTCTTTTGAGTTAGAAGAACTCACATTTATGACATTATTAAAGAAATCTGTTTAATTTAATTAAAATAGGTAAACCGACAGTTTCGGTCTGGACATAGATATAATAAATAAGGGTCTGAACGAGTGTCCCTAGTCGGTGTCTCGAGGACTCGAGCCAAAGTGCGCTCGGAAAAGTCCCCACTCTCCAATACGACTCTGTCCACGTGCCGCCATTACATTTGTCAACTGACGTCACGGCGTTTACCACTACCCACTACTATAATACTCAAATCAGCAACTAATTTATTAAATGATATCTTTATCCACGACATATATAAAAATGTGAAAATGAGAGACAAGTTCAATGTTATTAATATCCGTGATTGTCGACTTCAGCAAATAAATAATTGAGATCTAAATGGGCGCCAAGTTTTGTAGACAATTCTGAAAAAAAGTTTTGTAGATTTCTCATTACATAATATGTGTAATGTCAACACGCATTCCTTCGTTTGGCAGCCATTGTGGGCGTGCGCGCCACAGAGTACATTGTGTGCGCGCCATTGCAATATTGCATAGATTTTTTAGTTTTGTTGTCTGTGGTACGCAAAGATAATGACTGTATTTTTAGCTTTGTGCGCACCACTGTTGGTTGCCAAACAACGTCTGCGCAACAGTCGTCAATTTTATCACTTATGTTTTTACTTATTTATTCGTTAATTATTTGTTTATTTATTTATTTTAATTATTATTACTTTTTATGTGAGACATATGTATTGTATTTATTTAATTATTTTTTACTTTCTATAGGTACTGCTCCGATCGACGTCAAACCGTCAACGCCGGCTGTCACTGAAAACCAGCGCTGTGGCTCTGTCTCGCACACATGTGTACACGAGTCCCAGCATTATGCTGAGAGATGGCCGTTTTGCGCAGATTTGACGCATATCTTCCAAATTTTTTGATATATTATTAAATACGAAACTTTGATTATATTTTCATTGGAATATTTTTTTTATTATAAATCAGATTCCAGTCTTGCCAAGAAATACCGTTTCACCCAGTTAATTATATCATACCGTGACATTATTATTTTATCCATTATTTCTAGTATTAGTTTCGTTATACCTATTTAAATTCTAAAGTAGATTTTGAGAAATTCCTAGACAGTCTGGACTCTGTTCTTACAACACTGAATAAGTTCAATAGTATATACCTCATCGGAGATATTAATATTGATATTAAACCGTCTAACACAGATGAACGATGTGCTAATTATCTAACCCTCAACGCCTCCCATGGTCTTTTACCAGGACATTACCTTCCCACTAGAATTAATAATTGTATTGATCACGTTCTTCTAATATCCAATAAATCTACAAGTATACTTGTCTTGGAATCAAACATCACGGATCACCTTCCACTACTTATAAGTGTGGATGGTACAGGTTCGGTGAAACAAACGGTTCCTGCTTATAAGACCCCTAAAATTGATTATCCTAAAGTCATAGACGATATGGAAAGTCAGGACTTCTCTCAAGTCACTAATACAAATGATCCTAACATAGCTGCCACTTGTTTGATAAACATAGTACAAAATATTCTCGAAAAACACACACGTATAATCAATGTTCCTAAAAAAGAAAGAAATCTTAAGCCTTGGATTACTTCAGGTTTATTACGTTGCATTCGACATCGCGATAAACTCCATAAAAAAGCCCGCAACTCACCCAATAATGATATCGTTCAGATCTCATATAGACGTTACCGAAATTATTGTAATGATCTTCTGTATAAGTTAAAAACAGCATATGAAATATCAGAATTGGAAAAAGCTAAACATAACCCTAAAACACTCTGGAACAAAATAAAAGAGATTACACATACCAAGAAAAGATGTACTCCTCCTATAGAACTTCTTAAAACATGTTCGGACCCATATACTGCAGCCAATCAAGTTTGCAAGTTCTTTGCTAACATAGGCACAGACCTAGCCTCTAAAATTGCGGCCCCCTTACAGACATCTTCTGTACCAAAAACGTCCTCCCCTAATTCTTTTGTCATTCTTGACGCGAACTATTCTGAGGTTGAGTCAACTATCATGAATTTAAGACATGATAGTGCCACTGGATGGGACGGAATATCTTCTTTTCTCCTCAAAATATGCCGTAAACCTCTTGTTCCTCTTATAACACACATTGTTAACACCTCAATAGCGACAGGAATTTTTCCAGAACCCTTTAAGAGAGCTTTGGTCCATCCGGTCCATAAGGGCGGAAGCAGAGACTGTGTGAATAATTACAGGCCGATTTCGGTTCTTTCAGCAATGTCTAAGGTTATGGAAAGGCTGATAAATGGTCGTCTACTTAAATTTCTAGACAAACATCAAATCATTGCGCGCAACCAATATGGATTTAAAAAAGGGGTATCTACGGAAGATGCAATTTCCGACCTAACGGAAACCGTTGCTAGGAATTTAGATGATCATCGTAAATGCCTTTCATTATTCTTGGACCTACAGAAAGCTTTTGACCCAGTCTCTGTTCCTCTCCTGTCAAAATTGGCGGCTATTGGAATTCGGGGAGCAGCGCATGAGCTTTTCAGGAGCTACCTCGAAAACAGGAAACTCCGTGTCAGGATCGACTCATGTATTAGTGATGAAGAAATCATCACATACGGAGTTCCGCAAGGCAGTGTGCTTGGGCCTACGCTCTTCCTTGTATATATAAATGACTTTTGTACACTAGCACTCCCTAACACCCGGATTTTCACATACGCTGATGATACTGCGATCGTGGTATATGGGGATACATGGACTGACGTGAAAAAGCATGCAGAACAATCATTACATACAGTTGTGAGGTGGCTGCAGAATAACCTTCTATCACTTAATTTGGCCAAAACCAACTACATACCCTTTTCTATTAGTCACAGGACCATAGCCCCATCAGATATGAAGGTTCTTGCCCATACCTGCTCAGACTCCTCTTCATGTTTATGTACAGCACTTTCTCGCGTCAGTCAAACCAAATACCTGGGTGTAGTGATTGATGACGGACTCAAGTGGTACTTTCAGATTGAAAGCCTAACGTCGAGAGTTAGAAAACTTATTTATATCTTTAAATCTCTAAGGAAGCTGACTCCAAAACACTGAAAATGGTGTATCTTGCACTTTGCCAGTCTGTCATCAATTATTGCATCCCGGTTTGGGGTGGTACTGCTAAGACTAAACTGCTTGGGTTGGAGCGCGCCCAGAGGGCTGTGCTCAAGGTGATGCTCTGCAGGCCATATAAATTTCCCACAAGTGAATTGTATGCGGAATGCAGGGTACTTGCAGTGCGGCAGCTCTTTGTGCTTAATGCCACCCTCAGGAAGCATAGTCAGGTTCCCCCACTAGAACCAAACAGTCGAAAAGCCAAATCTGCATGCCCATCTATCTCTCACAAAACAGCTCTCGCTGGCCGCCAGCTTTATGTAATAAGCTCACTAATTTACAGAAGAGTCAACAAACATCTCCAAATAATAAATTTAAATAAACATGAACTCAAAACCAAATTAAAAAACTGGCTGTATAATCTGGACTATTCCCGTACAGAAGACCTTATCTCTAAAGTAATTTAGGTACGAAATCCTCTCATACACTGTTCCGCACCACATCACACCTCACCATACCACACGACACCACACCACATCACATCACATCACATCACATCACACTACATTACACTACACTACACCACACCACACCCCATCCTACTCACACAGTCATCCCCCTTCTACACAGAAACTCATAGATTTTATTCATAATTTATAGGTCATTATATTCATAGGTCATTATAGGTTTATAACACACACACACACTCGCACGTATAATTAAAGGTTTCTTTTGTACACGAAGTTTCAGTAGAACACTGACTCCTAAGTCACAGGGTTCCCCTAGTTTAGGAGGCAGGGTTTTCACTACTTGTGCAGCCTTTTCCCAGTATCCAATGTACCTATTTCGAAATGTATTGGTATTGTATCCAAAGGTATTTTGTGGCAATAAAACTTTTTTTTTTTTTTTTTTTTGTTGTAATTTTTTGTGTAGTTTTGGTATGCGTCATGTTGACCGCAAATAAACTCTTTTTCTTTCTTTCTTTCTTCAAAATAACATAAATCCAGGCTCAAGATTCGACTTGGCTAGTTTATACATGTTATCTTGTATTTGGTCATAGTACAAGGAAACACACACAGGTAAAAATATATTTTTATAAATGGAGGACTAAATAATTTATACCTTTAATTAAATATTCTACATAACGTTTGATTTATCATTTAATATTATTATATGAAATAATAATATTAAACCTCTGCTGGTCTGCCTGACCACTAACAATAAACACGGCTGAATTAGGCGATTAACACACTACCACGCATCACGCAGCTGTTGTGTTACGTTGCTTGTAAGTATCTCCGTTTGTATAGAAAACACGCATAGTCCAACACACAGAAAATCACGCGGCTACAAACAGGCGCAAGGATACGCAAGTTATGACTGAGGCTCGCAGTACAAAAACCAAACAGTTAGTATAACTGCAGTATCTTGAATGCGTTCCACACTAATAACCATTTTTTTTTTAATTTTTTTTTTTATACAAAACGGGAAACTCTTGGGCCAAATCTCACCTGATGGAAAGTGATGATTAGGCCGAAGATGGAAGCGAGTTTCACCCGGAATCCTCTTACACAGAGGAACTGGCTATCATACCTCTAACTGCCGGAACACAACAATGCTGTTAACATTGTTGTTATGGCGACAGACTTAGACATGATGGTGGTAGCTTGCCAGGCGGATTTATAATATCAAAACAGACGTGAAGTTCTGCACAGCACGATGACGTCCGATCTAGACTTCTTAGCGTCCGTAGCGTGGCTACATTTTGATGACCTCTTTGGAGAAACCGAAGGTTTTGTCTGCGCGAATATGGACGCAGTTATGATGACGAACTACTACCGGAAATACACGGTTCGGTTGACATATGTCGGGCATGTCACTGACCCGGGGAATCCATCTGCCACATTAGTTCCGATTGTTCTAGTCTGGGTAACGGAGACTATTTGAACAGGCACAACCTTGTTGCTAGGATTATCCACAGAAGGATTAAGTCTGACATTCCCTTCTGCTTCTCCCAAAGTGGAAGCAGTCATTTGATGATTTCCCATTCATAATATGTATATATATATATAATTATGTATACACGGTGTATCTGACATCGACGCACAAACGATTTCCATGGGTCCAGGGCATGATTCTGGACACCCCAGAGTTGGAAATTTTCATCGGCTTTTTTCTCATTTTTCCAGTTTTTTCAAGAGTTTTTTTTACTTTAGATTACTCATAATCGTTATTCTGACCTAACGCAATGAGATTTTTAATAAAAAAATAATTAATTAACTAGTTTCACTAAAAAGAGCAATGTAAATAAAACCACAAATAGGTATCAGCTCAGCTGTGCTAAAGTACAAACGAAAGGTCAACGCAATGCATAGTAGCTGCCCACACACTAACAAGTATGCATGTGTGTCACGCGTGTATGATTTGTTAAAAGCATGCCGCCTAAGACTGCATTCCAAAGAAAATGAAACGTATCATAGCAAAACGAAGTAGCCGATTTCCAACATTAACGTAATAGGCTAAGGTTGAAAATCGGTTACTTCGTTTGGTGTCGATAAAACCCATTTTCTTATTGCGGCGGCAACGCGTAGTGCGCGCTCTTTGACCTTTGACAAACGCCGACGAAACCAGGGCCGTATTTGGGTGTAACCGGTAAAACGCTTTTTAATAAGCGTTTATTGGAGCGTGGAGTCATGATGATACTCGACCGAGAAAATAATCTTTTTTTTTCTTACTATTAATAGTAGCACGTTTCACAATCCATAATAATGCTTTGTTTTCTGTTTCCTTCTTATGTTCTGATACAATGTTTGTACATAAATTGTTAAATAAATAAAATTTACAATAAGTAATGTGATGCTTATTACAATTGGATCTTGCTATACCCATTTATCGCTTTGAAACAATTAATGTGATAGAATTTTAAATACGGCAAAATTCTATCAACACGGGTGTTGAAACTTAATCATGACGATTGATGACCCTAATTTGTTTCTGTTTGGTTTAAAAAAAAAGTTCAGTTTTACAATACCAAAATTATTCGATAAAAAAACATTAATAAATTAAAAGCAAAAAAAGGAATTTTCATACTATTATCATCGCAAGCGCGGCCCTGGCACTGTAGGTCCAATGTAGGCATCTGTCGGCGACCTCAAAGGATAGATCGAAAGAACATTTTTAGTGATGGATTTTTGTCAGTTCCTTGTTGACGCTGATCGCGAACGAGTGCTTTTTTTTGCAAAAATCATTTTTCGAAACGTTAGAGAAGACAAGTTTTGGTTTCTTTCTGTGAACTTGCGTGTTTTTGTGTGTCTTTGTGTTTCATTGAAAAATGTCATCTGGACTTAAAGAGAACTTCAGTGCCCAAGAATACGGTAACATGTACGTGGGAACTGTGAGGAGCTCGTCATGGTGCTCCCCCTCACGTGAGACGCTGCCTTACAGAATCATTAGGGAATCGGTGGATTGGGAGATTCGGCTGGGAGCCATGGCCAGCTCGCTCACCAGACTTGACCCCATTAGGTTTTTTCTTTGGGGTTAGGTACGTCAAAGACAAAAGACAAGGTGTTTGTGTCCGAGTGCGCAGTGTTCCGCAGCCGAGATGAGGAATCGCATCGTGAATTTGTTTGCCTCTTTTGCGTGAGGAGTGTGCCCAGGACCCAACGTTTCTGCCCCGTGACCACGCTGAAACTCTGCGAGCATGCTGGCGGCGGCCACTTCGAACCCTATCTGGTTAGGAGTGAGCGAGCTTAAGGTGAGTTAGGTAGTTACTAGTTAATACTTACATAATCAGTTCTCAAAGTAGGTACTTGCAAGCTTCTTTTTTGGATTCCGTACCCGAAGAGTAACCAATTGAACCCTATTACTAAGCCTTTGCTGTCCAGCCGACTGTCCGTCTGTCTGTCAGTGGGCTGTATCTCAGGCATGGTATCCCTATTTCTGCTATAACAACAAATAATAAAATAAAATTTACAGAGAGCTCGCATACAAGAAACGTGTTTTTTGTGTATGGTTATGGTACGGAACCCTTTGTGTGAGAGTCTGACTCGCACATCGCCGGCTTTGTTGTCAATCCTTATCGGAATTGTGTTCGTGAATTTAAGAGACGTAAGCTTGTGGCTCCTTGACTTCTGCATAAACATGATAGTAGGTAGGTATTTTTGAGTGACTAAAATTATTTTATGTGAAAGTATTGCCGTCGGCAGAGGGTTTGATATTCGTAGGTATTGAGGTAGGTACATTCAAAGAGAGTTAGGTAGTTCGTAGTTCATTAGCTACCTGCGTACTCGGATTTCGATGTACTTACAAGCTTATTTTTTGTAATTAATCCTTATCGGAATCGTGATTTTAATTATAAGACTAAGCTTATGGCTCCTTTTCTCTTAAGCTTTTCAAAAACAAGATCTTAAGCATGTTCCAGAAGGATGTAATGCAGTGTTCTATTCAAGGTGACCTTGCTTGTTGCCATCCATCTAGCTAGACGGTAGGAACCTACCTAGATGCAATAAAAATTCGAACACAATTCGCGGATAGAAAGCAAGCTCCGACCAAGGTCAGCTTTTTTTCTCTTAAATTCTGCATAAACATGTTCCTACCATCAGCAGGTAGGCACCGTAGTTATTTCTAGTGATTAAATAATTTTATGTGGTACCTATTAGGCGCGTTAGTACATGCGCGTCGCCGGCCGCGGCGTCCCAGACCTGTGTACCGCTGTGTGTGTGCAAGACGTGAGGTATGTATTGCGTGCAACGCTCTCACGCGTTTAGATCGCGTTGTTCACAATACATTGCGCGCTCGAAAATGTCAATTTCTGTAACCGTTCATTAGCGAGATTAATGACTTCCACAATTTGGTTAGTGGCATGAGGTGTAGCCTTTTCCCGAAGTTTGCGTTACGATGTCAAATACGCCCTGTATACTAGTATACAGTAGTGTAGTGTGTATATATACATACATATATCGTGGATAGATGGCGCCATGGTGCAACAAGCAGCGCCATCTAACAATTATTTTGTTAGCTAATATCGTTACCGAAATGCAAGCGCGCCCCACCGCTTGAAAACGATCGTCTGTAAAGGGGCCGGTTGCTGCCGGTTTTCAGCAAGGTGTTTGAAAAGGTTATGCTAAATCAAATGCTCAGTCACTTTAATGAGAATAATATTTTACATGACAAACAGTACGGTTTCACCAAGGGGCGCTGTACAACTGACGCTGGTGTAACGTTATTAAAATATATCTTCAATGCGTGGGAAGAGGCGCAAGATGCCATAGGTATCTTCTGCGACCTATCGAAAGCGTTTGATTGTGTGAGTCATGAGACATTACTCCTGAAACTAGAGCATTACGGACTGAGTAAAACAGCCTTGAACTTAGTAAAATCGTTTTTAAATGAAAGACAGCAGCTAGTTCATATAAACGGCAAAAATTCAACAGGATTAATTTTGAAAATGGGGGTACCACAAGGCTCAGTTTTGGGTCCTTTCTTATTTCTAGTCTATATAAATGATTTGCCCTATATTTTAGAAAATAAACTCAATATGGTGTTGTTTGCTGACGATACATCTTTGATTTTTAAAGTAAATAGACATGCAAACAATCCTGACAATGTAAATAACGCTCTAATGAAGGTACATGATTGGTTCACTGCTAATAATCTAGTGTTAAATGAGAAAAAAACGAAGTGCATTCGATTCACTTTACCAAATGTCAAAAGTAATAATTTTGACATAATATTGAACAAGGAGAAACTAGAATTAGTCGAAGAAGCAGTTTTCCTGGGGATTAGGCTAGACTCAAGGTTACAATGGGGTCCTCATTTAACATCTCTTGCAGGAAGGCTAAGTTCAGCAGCACATGCTGTTAGGAAAATTCGCCAGTTTACAGATGTTGAAACCGCTAGACTAGTCTATTTTATTTATTTTCACAGTATAATGTCTTACGGTATTTTACTTTGGGGACGGGCTGCTGACATCGAGTCTATTTTCATTTTGCAGAAAGGAGCCATCAGAGCCCATTACCATCTGCGCCGGAGAGATTCTATAAGAGAACTGTTTAAAGAAATTAACATCATGACGGTCCCTTGTCAATATATTTATGAAAATATTATGTACGTTAGAAAGAATCTACATCTTTTCAGTAAACGAGGCGACAGACATAACTATGTCACTAGAAATAGGAATCAGTCAGTTCAACCAGGTTTCAGACTTGCTAAAGTAGCAACATCTTTCATGGGATACTGTTTAAAGTTTTATAACAAAATACCGCCACATATACTAGAACTAAATGAGACGAAATTTAAAAACTGTGTAAAACGCACACTATGCAAACAATCATATTATAAATTAGGGGAGTACATTGACGACAAAAATGCTTGGCTCAATGCTGGTCCGCTCCACAACGACTAAAATGCCTGAACTTCGATGAAGATGTGAAAACATTGTTGGACCTGCTGAAGATTGTAAGATTATCTTTGCATTGTATAGACTCATTAAATAATCTAACCATGATTTTGTAAAACTCCATGGACACTCTTTTAAACACTGCGTAGTGTTTAAAAGAGTGTCCATGGAGTTTCTTGCACGTTCTTCTCCATAGGATCTACTCTTTGGAACGTGCAACTGCCGCGCTGGAGATAGGGTCGGTGAGTTTGTTTTGTTGCAGAATAACTTGCTAATACTCTTGTCGCTAGCGCGGCAGAATTAGCTTCATCTATTTGACTGACATACCTTGACTATTCAAAAGTGCCTGTAAACTGGTCTATTTGAAATAAAGGATTTTGTATTTTGAATTTTTTTGGGGATGCAGCTAGGACTGGAGAAGGGATCGAGAGTTGCGACATTCAACTTCGGGCAGTCTTGGCATACGCTCGGTACCAACGGACGTGTTTGTTTCTTGCAGTAACGTTATTTTGATTTAAATTAAATTATCTTTCGTTCGAGTACCCACGACAGTACCCACATCCACGTAACATTATGTAGGATCGTGAAGAAGACCCGATGTTTAGCTCGACCACCCAAGACGCGACATCAGAAGTGCGATGCAACTCAAGTGGCTCACATGAAGATTCGTGGCAATGCTAGTGAAATACTTACGTGACGGGTTTTTTGGCTCACATGAAGATTCGTGGCAATGCTAGTGAAATACTTACGTGACGGGTTTTTTTAAGTGAAAATTGCGGTTTTGTTTTCGAAATGCGTGCGTTTATGCAGACATTAAAACTCGATGTGTGCCGTGAAAATCGATCCCATAAACCTAAAGGCTTGGGCACACCAAAAGCAGGACAGGAGCAGCACCTTAGCAGGGCAGGTCAGTTGCGCCGCGGTTGCGAAAATAAGGGAATTTTAACGATGGAAATCGTATATAAAAAAAAACTATTATTGTATGGATTTTGTTTCATTGAAATAGAGCATTTAGTTGAAAAGTTACCCAGTTTTGTTTGCACTGTGGTCACAGTTGTGACATAATTTAAAAAATAAAACATAAATAAAAATTAGTTTTTTTAAATACGTTTTTCGTCGACATAATCAGTTTTTTTTCGAATGTGCACATTATAAAGACTCACACTGCATAGGGGTGTTATGAATTTTATATTGTTACGCTCTACTTTGAACCAAACCCGGGCGTTTTCGGGTCTATGAAAGAAGCACCCCTAGTTTTTCCCTATCACTAGTTGCACCCTGGAACGCGGAAGATGTTTGCTACGCATGCAGACACGGACATTTATACAGATTTGAGTACAAGATGTAGTGGTGATGGTGGTGGTGTGTGTGTGATGTGTGATTTGTGGTTGGTGTAGACATTTTCAAATGAAAATACGTTGTGACAGATATAGTGAAAATCGCGGTTCGTTTTTGAAACGCATGCGTTTATCCAGACGCTTAAAAACTCGATGTATGCTGTGGAAATCGCATCTGATAAACCTAAATTCGACTCGCGGTCATTTTGCGTCATATTTATTGCTACATGTTAAAAGTTCTGAACTTGCAAGTATGTTTAGGCTCACAGTAGGGTAAAAAAAGACAAGCCATAAGATAACCTGGTAGAAAGTAGTTGTAACCCGGTAAAAATCGGTGTCTCTTGAGGTAACTCAAGTAGTAATTGAGAAGGTGATATGCGTTTGGCTCTGGCGGGGGTCGTGGTATGTGGTGATCGAAGTTGCGTCCCACATGTGTGTTATTGCAAGTAGGTATAACGAGGGCAGTGGTGCGTGGTGGATGGTGACGGTAGCGAGCATATTTCTCGCAATGCTCCACATGCATGAAGGATGCGCTTAGTTCGGCTATGAGAGCTTGGCCTAGAGTATTGTTACGTGCCAGAATTAATGCCGGGTACACAACGTACTACTAACGCCATCTATAGTATCGAGTAGTGGAACTAATTGGGTCACGATCTTTCTAGACTTTTCGATGCTAGAACATTCTCGATGTTTCGACGCCTAGTCAGTCGGGACCGGTATGTTCCCGAACTTTTTAGATATTTCCATTCTCGAAGGTTCTCGAAATTACTGTGGGACTATATAAGGTGCGCATCACTCACGACTAAGTCAGTATTGAATTGGCGATACATCGGAAGCGATCTCCAAATGCGAATTAAGTGAAGTGAAGTGTTTAATAGTGCGATTGTGTGTTATAATTAGTGCGTTTAAAGTGATAATTAGTGTTGATTATTAAAGTGTCATTTTTGGTTAAATAATCGGCTGTTTTTACTGTCACGAACTCCAAGCTCGTAACAGTATTTTACTTGAGTGCGGGGCACCTCGAAGATTTGTTGGGATACAGCTGATTTTTATGTTGCTGTCACAGTCACTGCCTCGATGCCAATGCGATTTCGTTCTAACACGATTTGAACCAACGCCGGGTGTCTCCGCGTTTATAGAATATTCGTCGCTGATTCTATGTTATAGAAGTTTATGTCTTTAAATAGCACACTTTTTCAGATGGCGCTGATCTAAAACTGCAATATCTACAGTACATAAAGGTAGGGGAACCCTCAGTGGCGCGTCAGTATTCCACGCGCGACTCAAAGAGAGTCAGCACACAGAGGGGCCCGAAAGGGCCGACGCCTGCCGGAGTCGCGGGAGTATTCGAAAGAGATACCGTGGCTCCGGAACACAAAGAGCAATGAAGGAACATGGATGGGTTTTAGTCAGTAGAAGTCTAACACTCCCTCCCGCTCCACCCATAGCGGGAGGAGTCATTGAATGATTTACAATCCGTAAAAGAAAAACAAAGGGAACCCTCAGTGTGCGAGTCCTGGCGTAACATAATATACTAGTCGTTGGTACTTGGCGTTACTTTACATGGAAATGTTTTTGGTGGTAAGAAGTTTACTATTTGAATACTTACAACAATTGCTATATCGTCTTTAGGGAAATCGTATGTTTTTGGGATTTCCACTTTTTCCAATGACCTCCACTGTCCACCATCATTATATTTTTGAAAGTTTCTTAGATGACCAGCAACTGCGTAGGTTGATTTTACGTCATCTTGGTTGACTTTTCTATCTTAAACATATCGAGAAAATGAAGAAATAATTAAATAATTTATTATATTTAAGTTGTTTTGTTTGGAATAAAGTAATTATAATCGGTGTGTGTGTATTTTTTACAAAATCAACTGCTTCGATTCTTGGCATGATTTAGTTTGTTTTTTTATCGAAATCGGGCTAGAGACTCCTTTCAGTGTTTTTGGCTATTTCATTGCTTCGGATTTAACCGTCCACGCTCACATAACTACACAGGCTAAACTTTTAGCCTGTGTAGTTATGAAAAAATATTGAAATTGTTTTTTCAAAGTCCACCTTCACCATTGTATTGAAGATAGAGTGAAAAAACTGGATCTAATAACAATCGTGTATTAACATATAGGAACATTATGTAGCTGTAATACTAATGTATATACCAAAATATTTAAATATATGTAATAGTAATTATGTATTATAGAAGGCTATAAAAATGTATCAACTGATAGTTAATATGATTCTGTAAGTAATAAAATAAATCAGCTGGCAAGATGCCGAGGGAAAATTCGTCAGCTGGTAAATTTAATTAGGCGATAGATGCCCCCTTTCAGGGCGATAGATGTCCCCTTTCAGGGCGATAGCTGACGGACCTTCCCACCGAGAAACAGTCGGCTGACATTCTGTTTTCTGCAAGATATTGTGTTAGCTACAATCTGACACAATTAACATACGGGAAGAAATTAATGAAAAAAAAATTGTGTTTGGGAGGCTGCCACTGCTTAACCTACTCACTGAATCGCAGCTGACTCTCACAGACGTCCATGATAAAGCTCTCTTAACCATTTAATAACTTATTTTCCAGGAGGAAATATTTGACAAAGTTTGAGCCTGGCTTGCGGTCTACCCCGCATTGGAGGACAATCCCAGCAATTTTATTTTAAAAGAAGTATCAACTGATTTCATACGATTTATTTTTATTAGTCTTTTCACACTTTATGTTACAAGCATTTGCTCGATGGAGTAAACTTGACATTGAAAAGTACTACAATAAAAATAAATAATAATAATAATTGGTGCCCCATGCATTTGAAATATCTAACGGGGCCTCTGCGAGTTGGTTTCGGCCCCTCGTATGCCTACCAAAGGACCGGGTCTCCAGGGACCAGAGAAAGTAAAAAAAAAAAAATTAATAATAATAAAGCCATTTATTCCAGATCTCACTCTTGTATATTACAATGCTTGTTAGTAAGTTGTTGCTTAAATTTAAGAAAGGTTACTTATAATTAATGTTAGTATTATTTATGAGATTTGGACCCCTGTTTGGGTAAAGGCCTCCTCCATTCTTTTCCATGACTCCCTGTCCTTGCCTGACTTTATCCAGTCGTTTCCTGCGACGTGTTTTATGTCATCAACCAACCGTATTAATTGTCGACCAACTTTCCTTTTCCCCATTGGTCCTTTCCATCGTGTGACTTCAGTGGTCCATCTTCTGTCTGGGTATCGTGAGATGTGTCCGGCCCATCTCCACTTAAGCGAGAGTGCGTGCCTGAGAGCATCGGTGAGTTTAGTTTTTTGACGAATGTTTTCGTTCTTAATTTTATGTATTCTTCTAATTTTCAACATGCTCCTTTCCATTGCTGTTTGACTGCATTAAATTTTTTGTTTTATTTTATTTGTAAACATCCCAGTTTGGCAACCATACAACAAGCAGGGTAATAGGTATGTATCAAATAATGTCCTTTTCATGTGCAAGCTGTAATTACCTTTTAGGATTTCTTTTAATGCCCAGAATTTCTTCCAAGTTGCGTTGATTCCTTTTGTTACTTCTTCCTCGTTGCTTGACGTTTTGAATGAGATTTGCTTCCCCAAGTAGCTGTATTCGCTGATGTATTCTATATCGTTACCTTTTATCACTATCGGGCGTTCGCGATTGTTGGTTAATATCTTAGTTTTATTTACATTTATCTCTAGGCCGATTTTGGAGCTTTCGCAGTCCAGTGATCTCATCATTTCCTCTAGGTCTTTGGCAGTTTCAGCAACTATAACAATATCATCAGCGAATCGCAGATGGCTTAAATAGTGTCCATTTATGTAGACTCCCCTGTTTTTCCAGTCTACTACAATACATGAATTTAAATAATGAACCGGAAAAAGTTAGAAAATTATACGAAATAAAAACAAAAGAAGAATAATAATACAATGTGCAAAAGCACACACACTGATACACAAAATGATCTAATCATGACATTGTCATGATGACATACAGTAAACGCTGTCTGACCTTTGTTTTTTTTCATAGAGATGCGATTGAACTACAAGTGTAGCAGAATCGATAAAATGATCTAACGGGTAGAAATAAAAAAAGTAAAATTGTCTTTGTCTACTATTATTCAGTTAATCTTTTTCGGTTTCTTTTTCTAGCTCCTTTAAATCTAAAACTTATTCCCCATAATTAAAACTTTAGTCGTGGGTTAATATACCTAATTGGTCCTATTACATTTTTTACGGAAATTCATGATTTTTGACGCTGTAGTTTTCAGCAGCAGTAAGATATTTTAATTATTTGATCCTGAATAACGATAGTGCCAGTCTCTTTCTTGTAAGTTAGGGTTACACATTTTCATTTTTCTTTTCGTGTAATTTACTACAAATATTTTACGAACTCAGTTTGCAAGAAAAAATGTCGGCGATGGAACTTTGACGGTCTAATTCACATTGTTACAATCAATTCTTTTAAAAGGTGAAATTACTAAAAGGTAAGTTGAATGTTTTACTTGTTTATTGGAGTTCTAGAATTTCTTAAAATTCCTTGAGTTTTCACGGAAAAAAACGTAAAGAAAACCTAATTTAAGCCAGAAATGTCTTGATTCAGCGTCCACTATATTCCAAATAAAAACAATTTTACCAAATAAATTAACATGATATAAAATTTCAATCTACAATGAATACGTTTAATTAGTTTTCGTTTGTCAATATAATAAAACAAAATTACAATAAATAAAATTAAAGTACTATATATTCTGCATCAATTCAGCGCGCGCGCTCCTCAGTCTCGCGCGAGCGCCCAAATGAACTATAATCCTATTCAGACTAGTAAGTATCAAAATTGTTTCGCGGACTATAGATGTACTCCAAACGCAGACCAACGTAACTTCGTCTATTGCAAACGAGCATTGACGATTCGTAATAGGACTCTTAAATATTTTATCATGTTCTGTCATAATCTTATAATTCCTGACCGTCTTCATTGTCAGTATTTTTATTGCTAGACTTGCCGCCACCGAAATGTTATTTTCTATTTTATTTTGACAATTTAGTGGCGATAATACTAATACAATAAATTGCTAAAAGCATCATTTCACCTCTGGCGAAAATCGAAATAATGTTTTGCTTTATGTTTGAAATATTTGAACAACAACAAAAACTTAATCATAAACAAACGACGTCAAATAAACAAGGTACTGAGGATGTCATTATGACGGTAATCACTTGACAGCTCCGGTATCGGACGAATGAATTGATCCAAAGCCTCATGAATTGGATTCGAAGATCATAAGATTTATTTTGCCAATATCAGCTTACGATCGCCACCGAATTGAGCCAAGGCTCCTGAAGTTAAACCAAACATTACAATGAGGCCTAAATCGATCCGAAGTCACCCGAAGTATTAGTAATGTGCTTATCCAGCTCTTATTATGGAGTTCCAGAAAGTAAATTGTTTTGATAACCGTTATCTAAAATCGATATAAATATAGTTTCGCTCTCTGTCAGTCAGTTGCGCAGTACTGTATAGTTGTTTGGGGTGGGGCAACGAAAACACATTTGTTAAAACTGGAACGTGCCCAAAAAACGATCCTTAAGTAGGTTGGTCCCTTCCTTATCAATTTCCTACCACCGAACTATATAAAACTTGTAAGGTCCTCTGTATTCGAAAATTGTTCATTCTTAATCTAATTCTAACAGTCCACTACCAAAATTCCTATAATCCCGAAAAGTTCAATGCCGTGAGACGAAAGCATACTGTGTGTTCGTCCATTCTTGTCCATTCAAAGCAAGCTCAACGTTTCTTTTACTTTCTTGGTCCTTATGTGTACAACAGAGTTAATACAATCTTACTTGTGTACTCAATGGCCAAATGGAAATGCAAAACTACTGTAAGGAACTGGCTGCTGGATATGGACTATGGAGAAACAGAAAATATCATCCAGACCATTAAATGATGTTTTTGTAAACATCCCTCTCATAATCACCAATATTATTTAGCATGAACCATATGACTTACATACACATACACACCACACCCTCACACACTACACACACCTCACATACAATACACAATAATCACTTTACATTACAAATATAACCCACACTTCTATTATATAGACTTAACTCTCTATCAAAACTGTTTGCTTCTAGTTTTATGTACAATCTAAATGATGTCGTATAATAAGATAGTGCTATAAAAAACTTTGTACTAAAAAATACAACCGACTTCCAAAAAAAAAACAACAATGTAAAAAATAATTTTAATTTTGGAAGTCGGTGTCAAAATACGAAGAAACTAACAAAAACTCCGACTTCCGAAATTAAAGTTAATTTTTATTTTGTAGTGTTTTTTTTGGAAGTCGGTTGTATTTTTTTGTAAAAAGTTTTTTATTTTTCACTTTCTAGTGGTACCCCACACCTAACAACACCACTGCAAAATCGCAGAAAAGCAAAATACGCAATTTCGATTAATTATTGGATGACATAAAACTATCATCTAAGTAGACGAATTCCAGCTACTTCGATTTAAAATCCAAAGTTCGTAATCGATTTTCATAAAATTTAAATGGGACCAATATGCAAGTATATCCTTTCAGATAAAACAAGAATTTTTCAAATCGGTTCATAATTGTCGGAGTTATGAGGTAACAAACATAAAAAAAAAACACCACCGAATTGATAACCTCCCCCTCTTTGGGAAGTTGGTTAAAAAGGGGTGTGAGCCTGGAGATCATACAGGTCCTGAACCTAGTTCAGCCTCCAGCTCACACAAAGGTTCTAGCGTAAGGCAATAAATTAACTTTATGTATAAATTACCTACTGACATTGTACCTTTATGAGAGAAATAAACTAAATACATCCAATCTAAATCTAGTTTCAATCCGACTTCTGGAAATGCGATATGACCCTCCCTAACTTGTAATAGGTACGATCTTGTCGTATTTAACAGAAAACGCTTAAAAAACAATTAAGATACTTTTTTTTGTTAAACAGATCACGAAAGTTCTAGGAAATTATTAAAAACTAAAAGACCAATTAAAAAAAAAAAAAAAAACAAAAAAAAAAAACAAAACCAAAAATTATGGTGAGACGTGTAAATAGCCTAAACCCTTGTGAAGGTTTTAGAACCTAAGTTTTATGTGTAATGGCGGTCCTCAAAATAATTTAATTTCCATAATGATTAATCCTCGACAAACCACCACCAGAAAATTATTAGCAGCAAAACATGCCCACGTACCTTGGCAATCCAGAGATCCCACTCAGACCCAGGGAGATGTGATGCGCGCGTGATTATGGGCTGCCGGCCGGCGAGCCAAATCTTCTTATCCACCGGTGGGATGGTTGAAACTCCAAAAATCAACACTGCACTATAAGTTCCCAATGAAGCACAGATGCAGGTCCATTTATTTTACGAGTATCGTCAAGATTTCACCAAAAAAGGATTTTTTAAAGCGGAGCGCTGAGGCGCACACACCGTCTTATTCGAACGGTCACAGGAAGCTGTCCGCACTCGCTAACGCCATCTATTGGCCCTTGCGAGAAAACTCAAGAAAGTTTCAGATATATGGGCGCTGCGTCAATAAAGGTAGTGCGAAGATTCATCAATTGAGAAGTTAAAATATTTAATTTGAAATACTAAAATATTCTATTATATGGAGAAATCCTAAATTATTGTTATTTTAGTTTTTATATTGAAAAGGCATTGACGCTTCACCAGATTTTTTCAATCATTTATGTAAACATACAATATGTAAATATACAACAGAACAGGGAAGCACTGTCGCAGGCATTTTCGCATTTGTTAAGAAAGATAAAAATAAAATTAGTAGGTATGTGTAATTCTGTGGCAACATTTCAAATGATTGTTATAATTGTAAGTAGCAGAGAATTTAAATTCTTAAAAATAATTATAAACAAAGACAAAACATGTAAATATAAAAACATGTAAAGATAAAGAAATATAAATAATAGATTTATATCAGTAAATAATAACCTAAAGTAAATAATTGTAAATAAAAAATGTAGATTAGACATTACAGTAAATAATAATTGCATTTTAGCCAGTGTAAACAATAGTTGTAAAATATAAATATTTGCAAATAATGTAAAAGTCATATTCGATTTTATCATCGAAATGTGTATTAGAAAATGTGTAATAAAACTGTAAATTTCAGAAATGAGTTTGTTTATGGTTTCTGCACAAAAATCTGTGCTTGAAAACATTTCCAACGTACTTTGTGCTGACGGTAATTGAAAAATAACATAAATGTCCACCATTGACCAAAATAATCAACATCCTTACAATGTATTACACGTAGTGTTGCCCACAGTCTTTGAGAAAGAAATAATTTCCAACCCGGTACCGCAGGAGACACACACTGCCTTGCGATATCACTAAATAAATAGAACAAGGTATACAAAAAACCTAGTACAAAACAAAACAACAATGAGATCAAACTATTATCATCCACAGAGGCAATAGGTATACAAAGCAGGACCTGCTTTATAGAATTTTTAACACCTTGTGTATAGAACGCGCTCGGATGTGGTACAAACTGACTATTACACAAAAATCCTACGGATGTCGTCTTCACTCCTAATTCGTTCGGCTTTTTGGCCATCTTCTCTGCGAGCTAAGATTCTTCCTTCCCTTGTCCATACGTACTTCCATTTGTTTTGGCTCCCTGCTTGCCGAGCGTGATAAAATAACTGGCGGTTTGTTCGTGTCAGACGTTCGTTAACGTAAACTCGGTGCGGCGGCGGCCCAGTGATATCAAGCTCACCAGACAAGCCGCGGCGAACCCGAGCTGCAGTGCTATTCTCTAAAAGACAATTTCGTGGCTGTAAGCTGCGACGAGCTCGTTGACGAGCCAGCCTTGAGATCGACCGAGCGCGTAGCGCTGATTCAAACTGTATTCACTAGCGTCGCTGTGCTTGTCGACGAACTTTAAGCTGTAGCCTCTCGTCGCTGTTTCGTAGACGAATTAGTAGGGCCTTGAATCAAATTCTTTTAATCATAATCGATCAATCTCGACTGAGAATTTTCGGGGTTAAGAATTTAAAATACATGCCTATCTTTAAGTATTAGAATATAGTAAAACTATCTACTTGAGTTTTTAGTTTCAAATATTATATGAAACGAGTATTGTAGCTATGGTAAAATTTAACGTTACGTTACTGTATGTCAATAATATTCGTGCTGGTCCCTCTTAACCTAGGCAAGAGATAGTATAAGAGACACGACTATCATACCTACAGTTATCTATAGTTACCTAGCTGTTTAAATCATTAGTATCCTTCCTTATCTTTCACCTTTCTACTGATTAGCTACCTACTGCAACTACTTCCTCCTTGTAATTGTACAGTAACCCACCACCAGTGTCAACGAACAGCTGTCTATTCGTTGACAGGGCACACAGCGAGCTGAAAAGAAGTACCCCGTGAAAAGACGCTTAGTCGAAAGAACGTTTCTTAATTTTTATGGTCAACGTTGTTCAGTTGTTCAGCAGCATGAGTTATCAATTTGAGTATTGTGAGAAATAATCGTAAAGAAACAAGCATGTTAGAAGCTACTGGAGGCAGCCACTCGGCAAAAGAACAAAATATGCTCAGCTGTCGGGACACGTGAGTGAGCGCGAGCTAGTGCCGCTCGCTCTGCTATGCTATTTCCTAAAGATTCAGCCTTGCGTACAGCGCTGCCGCGGCGGTGAAACTCGTCGACGAGCACAGCCACGCTAGTGAATACAGTTTGAATCAGCGCTACACGCTCGGTCGATCTCAAGGCTGGCTCGTCGGCGAGCTCGTCGACGAGCCAGCCTTGAGATATAGCCTTGAGAACGAATCTTTTAATCATAATCGAGCAATCTCGGCTGAGAATTTTAGGGGTTAAGAATTTAAAATAAATGCCTATCTTAAAGTATTGTAAAGAATTTACTGCTTATTAATTGTTACATTTTAAGGCTGAATGGCGATTCTTTTGCCTATTTCGAGCAACGCAACGCGACGACGAAAACGAACGTAAACAAAAAAAACAACAGACGTGACTCGCTAACTTAACTACTTGAGTTTTTAGTTTCAAAACTTTTAATTTGTGTCAGTATCAGCAGATATTGTTTTGAAAGTTTTAGATAGTTCTGTGTCATATAAGTTGGACAATTAATATTTTACGATAGGTACATGAGATATTAATAAAATTACGTTACTAGAGGTATTGTTTTATAATATAATGCTTGTTCTGACGGAACATTGTGTATATTAAGCATACCAGTGCGTTCCCCTCCCGTGCACAAAGAGAGATATTAGGTTAGTTAGAAGAGAGTTTGGAGCGACAAATCGTCACTTTTCTTAGCTTCTTCTAATAAATGAAGCTTTATAATCAATCGAGCTGCTATTTTCATATACTTTTAAGTAAAAAAAGTTGAAAATAAGAGTCGAACGCGTGATTTTTGTAGCTTTTGGATTTGACAGTTCGTAACGAGGCTGTGGGCGAGGCTGTAAGCGACTTCGTCGCTGTTTTTTCGTAGGGAATACCAAAATGTATGAAGAACTGTCAAAAGTGTCAATTTGCTCGTTCGTTGGGAAGTTTTAACTCACGGCCGTCACAGCCTTGAGCGCTAGTGTAGCTTTACGCGGCTTAGTGAATACAAAACTGAGTTTCACCGCTGCGGCAGCGCTGTGCGCAAGGCTGAATCTTTAGAGAATAGCATAGCTGCGCGCAGTAGTGTGTCACGCGCGACAACGAGGTGCAGGGTGCTCTCATTCTTGCTCTCCGATATTCCGGTTACCTCAATGTCGTTGAGCAGGAGTTCTTGATCGCGCTCGTTCAGTTGGCATTTCAGTTCAGCGATGGTGTTTTCTAGTGGATCCCTGTCCGGCTGTACTTCTTGCTGCAGTTTATGTTCCAGGGCGCCTACTCGCGCTTCTAGGTTCTCCATCCTCTCATCAGAAGTCTTTATGGATTCCTTTAGTTGAGCCATCTCCGTGCGCAATTCTTGAAATTCCATGTGCATCAAGCGAAACTCGGCACGCAGCTCCTCTTTAAATAACCGCAACTCGTCTGCCAAGTCAGGAGAGAAATTAACGGTAGCATCCAGGGCCGTGTTGTTTAATGGACTGTCTATGAGCTCCCCTGGTCCACCGTGCTCCTCTGCCTGGGAAGGATCCGCCCACCTTGAACTGGAGTCTCCGTCCTGTTGTCTCTAACCCGGTTTATTAGGCACTCAGGGCAGCGCCAGGTGGGTGCAACCGCACCCGTACCAGACAAGTTAACGCAAACGCGATGATAAAAGGCGTTGCACTGACGGAATTTAGCGGCCTCTATCGGTGATAAAATTTTCGCGCAACCACCGCACTTCGCCGCGCGCTGGCGCTGGCGCTGTTTTTAACAAGTATGAAAATCAATTATTGTTTGATGTCAATGTAATGGTTTGTTCACACCATACAATGACACCGAGCTAAGCAGAATTGCGGGACACTCTCGGGCGACACTTCACAGCTAGTTTTAAGTGTATTCAATAAATTGTTTTATATGTTTAAATGTTAGGGTAGATTTAGTTCACTGGTGTTGGTGTTGGTGGTGGTTGGTGGTGGTGTGGTGCTAGTGTTTAAGTTTACACAATAATTACTTTTTATACACTGCATTTGCGCACTAGATAACATTACGTGTCTTGAATTGTAGTATGTCGAAACTTTTTGTATTAAAACTGTTCTTATAAATGGGTTATTTTATAACACTATGAACAACAGTAGGGCGTACCGACTTACTTGACGTACGTAACGTCACCCTTTTTATGCCACAAAGGCTGGACATGACTGATTTTTTTAGTTTATGAACGAACTGCATTCCTTTTATGTTTCTACAAATAAACATCTTGTCTTGTTTGGAAGTCGGTAATATTTTTTGGAAAAATAAAATAGTTTTTAAATTTTTATTATTTAGAAATGGGTTTGCTCTTGAGTCTAGGCCCGAGGTGAAGAAATGTCTTATTTCGTAATAATTCATTCATATTGGTTTTAGAGCCAATATTAATGAAAGAAAATGAATGAAAAAAAAATTGCATTCATACCCTCCGTGTCCCCCGGAAGAGAATAACGACATGCATTTGCTTTTTTTGTTTTTTTTTCCTGTTTGTTCGAAGCAGTGTGCAGCACTAATCAGTTTTCTTGGCTGAATGATAGCCGCGCCACAATAAGTCATATAATGATATATTCCTCTGGTACTACTTGCCAATTCTTTCAGCGCTATCTGTAAAGTAATTTTTCCGGTCACTCACACGTTGTTTAATTATTAATGGTTCTAATTCCAAGGGTGTGTGAGGTAATTACACCTTACTACTTACACGTCAAGAAGAAGAAAAATTATTCCAGTATTTGTAAATATGTGAGTAGGTATCATGTACTTATTTAGAAAATGAATAACTTTACCTCTGCTGGTAATACTTTTTTCCTATAAATAGGATACTCTAGATGCATGGTCTCACATATACCTAATAAGTCATCGCTTACCATCGTGAGATAGCGGTCAAACGTGTGCATATAAATAGTAAATTAAAAAAAAAACAGAAAACATATATCCCATCGAAAACATATCGAAGTAAATTGGAGAAAGGTTAGTGAGGCAATAAACTGTATCATTTACCTGATAAGGAACGTCCCCTAACTTTGCTGGCCAGCCATTAACTACACGAGGATTCCAGTGTTCATATTTTGCAAACATTGATAATGAATCAGGATCATTTACAAAATTTTTATCATTTACTATTACTGGAGGTAATACATTGCCAAGCAGAGGAATGGTGTGCTATAATTATAAATTTCTAGTTAAACTCAGTTTTTATAATTCGATAAATGGTATTAGGTACATCCTTTATGAAAAAACTTACTTTTAAAAGTAAAATAATGCATAACAAACACTTTACAAACATTAGAATACGATAAATTTGAACTTAATAGGATTGCGGTTATTCTATTCTATTCTATATTTATGTAATAAATGGCGAGTAGAGCTGGACTGCGGTTATTAATCTTGTGGCTATTTGTAAAATGGCGTGACAGTCGCTTGACAGTAGAAAAGTAACAATACTAACAATAAGTTTGTATTAACTGCATCATTAAAAAGAAAAAGGTTTTGGTAGGTTTTATAGAATGGTGGACTGATGTTTGTGGTTGTTCATATTGTTACGCGCCAGAATTAATGCCGGGTCCGGGTACACAACGTACTACTAACGCCATCTAGTATCGAGTAGTGGAACTAATTGGGTCACGATCTTTCTAGACTTTTCGATGCTAGAACATTCTCGATGTTTCGACACCTAGTCAGTCGGGACGTGTCCGGACCGGTATGTTCCCGAACTTTCTAGATATTATCTCCATTCTCGAAGGTTCTGGAAATTACTGTGGGTTTATATGAGGTGCACATCGCTCGCGACTGAGTCAGTATTGAATTGGCGATACAAGCGAACATCGGAAGCGATCTTCAACTGCGAATTAAGTGAAGTGTTTAATAGTGCGATTGTGTATTATAATTAGTGCGTTTAAAGTGATAATTAGTGTTGATTATTAAAGTGTCATTTTTGGTTAACTAATCGGCTGTTTTTATTGTCACGAACCCCAAGCTCGTAACAATATTTATATGTCTGTGGTTCATATGATTTTTTTTAGGGTTCTGTACCAAAATGATAAAAAAGAAAACACTTGTGGTGCGACTCAGTCTAAATAGGAGTAGACGCCCCGGGCGTCGGCAGTCGCCGGACGATTCCCGGCCACCGTAGGCGCGGGCCTGCGGACGGCGAGTGTTGGGTGGCTCGCCGTCCGATACGAAACAGGGGGGCTATTCTCTAAGCCCGAAGTCCGTAGTTTCGGGCTTAAGCCCGGTTTCCACCGCAAGCGGAACGGGCCCATTAATGACTTCGTTAAATATTCAGAACAAACATTTTATATTCAGAACAATTTCAGTCACGAATAAATGTTGAACTGACTTTCATAAGATGAATAGATTTCATGATACTTCAGGTGGTGGATGATAAAGAGCATTTATGTATAAAGTTTGCGCTTGTGCGTTTAACGAAGTCATTAATGGGTCCGTTCCGCTCGCGGTGGAAACCGGGCTTTAGTTGCGGGTGTATTCTACTCCGTATCACCTACGGACTTATGATTAGTCCCGAACCCTAACTAAAAATGAATGACAACACGATTTGACAGTAACTTTCGAATTTTGTTGTCATTCATTCTTAGTCGTTAGATAGGTGATTAGGTGGTGGGTGGTGATTTCATTTGAAATAAGCAGTACCTTTGTACTCTTTTTCTGTATAAATTTTTCGTTTTTTTTTTTTTTTCTTGTGTACATAAATAAATAATACGGAGTAGAAAACGCCCGCAACTAAGCCCGAAACTATGGACGTCGGGCTTAGAGAGTAGACCCCTGGCCCGGGCCGACGGCACGCTGAGTTCCATGCGCACCTCAAAGAGCTGTCAGCATAGAGGATGGGGCCCGTTATGGTCAGTGCTGCGCAATTTGTTCGAAAGAGTCACCGGCCCTGGAACGCAAAGGGCATTGGGAGGAACACGGACGGGTTCTAGTCAGTAAGTGTCTGACACTCCCTCCTGCTTTGCCCAGAGCGGGAGGAATCATTTGATGATTTTGAATCCTAAAAAAGAAAATGGTGCGACTGCTTGTCCGTCTGTCATAGCTAAAAAAAAACTGTTTACGAAAAAAATACAACCGACTTCCAAAAAAAAAGGTCGGTGTTTTTGTTAGTTTCTCCGTATTTTGACACCGACTTCCGAAATTAAAGTTATTTTTTACTTTGTAGTGTTTTTTTTTTGGAAGTCGGTTGTATTTTTAACCGACTTCCCAAAAAGAGAGTGTGAGAGAGAGGTTATCAATTCGGTTGTATTTTTTTTTTGTTTGTTACCTCATAACTCCGACAATTATGAACCGATTTGATTTTTTTTTGTTTTATCTGAAAGGATATACTTGCAGATTGGTCCCATTTAAATCATATCAAAATCGGTTACGAACTTCGGATTTTAAATCGAAATAGCTGGAAATTGACTATTTAGATGATTGTTTGATAATCGAAATTGCGTATTTTGCTTTTCTGCGATTTTGTAGTGGTGTTGTTAGGTGTGAGGCACCACTAAAAAGTGAAAAATAAAAAACTTTTTACAAAAAAATACAACCGACAAAATAATAATGGCGCCGAAAGATCAAGTCGCTACAAGTGCCCGCGCTGTTGCCACTCTTAGTACAGGTTAGTGAACCAATGTTTATAAAGGCTGTTCCATTTTGTTTCCAGTTTTATGCCATTTAGTTTGTTTGAATTTTATTTTTTTTTTAATTTTGGTGTTACGATTTTTTTGATGGTTTAGAATTATTCTTACTAACTAGTAGTGTCCGTGTTTTCATTTATTGTCGTATTATCGTCCCCACTTTGTATATGAACTGGTCAAGTGCGAGTTGGACTCGTGTTAAAAGGGTTCCGAACCAAGTTCGTGTTTTAACATGATATTGTAACACTACAGACTTCGTACGTAACTTTTTTGTGATATTTTGTTGTATAACATCTGCATTTACTTCAATTTTTTTCAGGTCAGACAGTCAGACACCCAAGAGATCCTATAAGGGTTCCGTTTGTACGGATGTTCGGATCCCTAAAAAAACTTACACAAAAGCACAGAACTGTCCGATATTGCAACGATATGGACATCCCTGTATCCACCACTTGCCGTTAGCTGAAACGGTGATATTAAAACAAAAACAAAGAACTTAAAACTTCATACGGATATAATTTTGTAATAAAATAAGGGTATTAACAACAAAATAATAAATACTACTTCCTTCTTCACAGCGGTTTCTTGCTATATAATCGTGGTATGACGACAGCCTTACAAAGATTGAATTCTGAGTACCGATGGTTCCACTAGCGATCCCTATTAAAGTTTTTTGCTCTTCTTCAGGTAGTTTAGAGGCATGCTGTATGTAGACTAGTGGTCCACCGGAATCACCCTACAAAACAAATATATATAAACAAAAAATAAAAATATAGTGTGACTGCCATACACCGTGTATGGCAGTCACTCTGAATTTTATTTTTGTTTAGTCGCATAACCTGGCATCATGGGTTTAATCTGCCAGTATCTCACCTAGTTAACTTCGGTGGTGTGACCATGAATAGCCGGTCAATTCTGTCGACATCTCACGGTGATCACTTAGGTGAAGTGAACGACAAGTGAACTCTCAAACCATACAAACAAGATGATAGCTCACTTGTCGCTCACTTCACCTAAGTGATGACGGTGACATTTCGACAGAATTGACCGGCTGTTTGTGTGGATTGAGAGCTCACCTCACCTACAATGACGCGGTGAGATGTTTACAGATGCGCATTGTTGAGCGCTCCAGCGTTAGGAATTTTTTGTCGGATTTTTCCTACTTAGGGTTCCGAATATCCGTAACAAACGGAACCCTTAAGCTGCTTTCAGACTACGCTATAGTATGATAGCATATAGTGTATAGCTCACAACACAACACTATCGCGCACCATACATTGTTATGGACACTTTCACACCGTACTGTACTTTATAAACTTTACTAACTCACTTTTCTTTCATATCGCTTCTTACACAATCCATCCATTTTTTCTTTGGCCTTCCTCTCCCTCTCCATCCACCCACATTTATGTTCATTACCCTTTTAGTTAAATGCGTTTCCTCTCTCCTCTTCACATGACCATACCATGACAAGCGATTCCCTTTTAATTTTTCAGTCACTGGCGCCACTTTTAAACTACCTCTAATGTAGTAACTCACTTTATCCATTCTTGTTACTACTACACATCCATCTCAACATTCTCATCTCCACCACATGCAATGTAATTTCAACCGTCTTTTCACAGTCCAACATACTGATCCATACATTACGACAGGTCATAACACGGTCTTGTAGATTTTGCCTTTCAACTTGAGGGGCATCCGTGGGTCGCAAGTTGTCTTAGTGACCTGACGCCATATCATCCATATTGAGTTGATCCGGTGCGTTTCTCACGATCTATATCACCATCCCCCTGAACAAGCGACTCGAGGTACCGAAAGTCGGAGCAGATCGGTAAAGGCGTTCCGTTGAGAGCTATAGGTATAGGACTGGAGAGACAACCGAAATCGCAGAACAGGTAGGTATTCTGTTTTGGTTCTGCTCAACTTCAGGCTAACACTCTCCAGTCTTTGCCACAACGTCTCCAATCTGCTCTGAACCTCAAGGCCGCTTTCGGCAACCAGCACAATGTCATCAGCAAACAGCGTACACCAGGGAGCCTCCTCCTGGATGTCCGACGTCAGAGCGTCCATTATCATCGGGTGCAAACCGACTGCCACATTGAAGCTGTCAGTGGTGTCCATTGTAGACCGGACTTGAGTACTACATCGACTGTACATCGCTCGGATCAACTGCATATACTTGCCAGGCACACCTTTCTCCTTAAGGGCCCACAACAAAACTTCACGAGGCACCCGGTCATATGCCTTTTCGAGGTCAATGAATATCATAATGCAAGTTTTTATGTACCGACAGCTCTATATTTCTCGCACAGCTGGCGGATAGCGAAAATGGCATCCGTTGTACCCCAACCAGGCATAAAATCGAACTTGTTCGGTAAGATTACACTCTCTTCTCTCAGCCGCCTTTCAACAACTTTTTCCCAGGCTTTCATACTATGTGATACTTTATTCCTCTATAGTTGTTGGTACGTTTAGTTCTAATTTCAAGCAACACTTACTACGGAATCAAAAGGAAAATGCGTGAACTTACCCAGGGTCTGCACGCTTAGGTGTTTGCGTTTTAAGTTCAATGTTCTCAGCATAACATGGCGTCTTCTTACGACGAAACAACACAACTCAGACCACAACGATCTAATTACATTGATTTAATTAGCGTATTATTTGGGTTTGGATGTTAAAAGCGTGAAATTTATAGCTATTTATATGGTTTTATTTATGTTTTCCAGTTTTTACATTTTGACAACACTCAAAGTCACTGACGCTGACGCTCATAGTTTTTTTTTTTTTTTTTTCCTTTTGTTCCCTCTGGAACAGGCTAAGGTCGGAGACCATGCTGCCTAGTCATCAGTAAATTCGTATTTTTTTGTAAAGTCAGATTAAAGTCATTAGTTATATATTTTTCCTTAGGTAAGAAAATCCAGGTTAGGTCCTCAGTTTCATATTTTTCATAAGTAGAGTAAATCCGTGTTAAGTCATCAGTTTTAAAAATATTTCACTATAATCCATGTATTAGACTTCTTATTCTCAAAATCTAATGTAAAATCCTCAATATTTTTTTTATCCACAAGTTATAAGAGCCATGTGTCAAGTCATAGCAAGAGCCATGTGTCAAATCATTGTCATTTTTTTTATTATTTTTTATTTTATTCCCCCAACCGACGATCAGGGTTTTTAAATTTTAAGGTTACCGTCTTTTCAAGTTATCTTATACCTAGTACCTATTATCATAACATACCGCTAACGTTTCTTATCAATAGACAGCGAAACAAATATTACGAAATTCAATAGAAAACTGTTTATATTTAAATAGAATTACAAGTTATATACAGAAAACAGACATCTATCCTATATACACAAGAAATTAAATTTGCCCAACTGTACTAATAATGAAATTAAACAAATGTAAATACGTCGAACTATTTACAAGGAGAGCCTGAATGGAGCGCGGTACCAAATCAGGACTACCATATATTTCAATAAGCTCATCCATTAACACAAGGCGCTGGATGCCAAAAGATGAGCAGTCAAAGAAAATGTGAGCTAACGTTTGCTCAACTTGAGAATTGCAATGATCACAAAGAGGACTATGCACAATTTTCAAACGAAACAGATGATAATTAAGACGACAATGACCAAAGCGAAGCCTGAGTATAGTGGAGTAAAACTTCCTATTCATGTAAGTATTGATTTTACAGAACCAAGGCATGGTTCCTATGGGAACATTAAATACAGCATACCATAAACCTTTATTTTCAATTTGAACTGTGTGATTCCAATGCCTTTTCCATATACCAGTGGACCGTTTTTTCAACAAAGGGACTATGTCTGTGCATGGAACAGATATATTAAGGAAACTACTAGAATCAGGGACATCATCAGAATTTGTTAAAGTTCTGGCTAAAACGTCAGCCCTTTCATTTCCCAACACACCAACATGTGAAGGGACCCACATGAACAAAACCTTAATATTATGAGAAGACAAATGCAGCCAGGATTCTTTTATTAATGAAATTAGATAGTTTGTTTTAGCATTCAACCTATTGTTTTTGAGATTTTTAAGAACACTCATGCTGTCACTAACTATTATCCACTCACAACATCCATCATTTTTATGTTCAATGTGTTTTAAGGCAGCAAGAATAGCCACAGCCTCAGCTGTGAATATACTTGTGTTTGAATTTATTTTATAACCAATACCAGTATTCAATAACCCGTCGTAAATAGCAAATGAGACTGCAGACTCAGTTTTGGACCCATCAGTATACACAAATCTATAATCAGTAAACTCAAGGAATTTACTATGTACATCTTCCTTGGTGGATAAATTGTGCTCAATGATGATGTCAATTGCAGGAAATTTGCTGTTGAAATCCCCCTGATAACATGGAAGAAGAGATGACTTATAAATTTGCAGACTGTCAAGAAAGTTTACATATTGAGAAAAACCTTGAAGTATATAAAGAGAGTTACAAATAGGTGGTGTACTACATTGTTTTAAGTTTGAAAATAGATGATTATTAATTTTACTATACAGTTTTAATAAAAACCTTTCTTTCAAGTAGGAGAATCTTATACTCAATGGAGGAAGTTTACATTCAATTTGCATTGCATTGATTGGAGTGCTTTTAAATGCTCCAGTAATAAGTCTCAAACTTTTGTTTTGTATTTTATCAAATAAATCAACTATCTTTCTATCACCAGCAAAACAGAGAAAACCATATTCAAAATGACTACGGATGAGAGATTTGTACAAAAGCAACAATATTTTTGGATCAGCACCCCAGGAGGTTCTACACAAAGATTTCAACATATTGAAAACTCTGTTAGCTCTTGAACTTACCAATTCAACATATTTTTTCCAAGAAAAATTATGAGTAAAAGTGACTCCTAAAAACTTAGCTTCATGAAAAATAGGAATAGAAACTTGATTGTAACACACAACAGGACTGAAGTTGCTAGCTTTGCCAAAGACCACTAGTTTAGACTTATGTGCATTTATATCTAGATTTAAATAAGAAAAGTATGTATATAATCCATCTAAAGCCTTATTTAGACTATTTGCTATATTTATTAAATTTTTTCCAGACAAATACACAACCAAATCGTCAGCAAATTGAAGATTTTTGACCTCAGAACCTAGAATCAAATTCAAACGACGAATATACAGAATGAATATTAATGGAGAAAGTATTCCTCCTTGACAAACTCCAATAGAAGCTAATCTTGGCCCATATAATTTACCATTATACTTAACATAAACTTTCCTTTCAGTTAAAAATTCATGGACCCAGTGAACTATTTTGTTTGGAATTCCTATGAGAAGCAATTCAGAACAAAGTACATCAATATTGACACTATTAAAAGCTCCAGCAACATCAAAAAATACCGACATTAAACAATCCTTATTAATGTAACTATTTTGGATATCAAGCTGTAACTGACAAATACTTTCACGAGCCGATGTTCCCCTACGAAAACCAAATTGATTAGTAGGTAAAATATTGTTTTGTTCTATGTAAAATTCCAACCTTTGTTTTATTAATTGTTCAAATATTTTACCAACACAAGATGTTAATGCAATAGGACGATAGGAATCAGGATTTGACCGAATTTTATCAGGCTTCAAAATAGGTATCAAGCAGTCTGACTTCCAAGGGTGAGGTATGTCATTGTTCAACCACAGGTTATTCAATATCTTGAGAAAAGTGTGCAAACCTCTATCACTAAGCTTTTTCAACATAATATAAGGAATACCATCCAGTCCAAAAGCACTATCTTTTCTAGAATAGACAGCAGCCATGAGCTCCTGTATTAAAAATGGTTTTATTAAGAAGTTATTTATAGAATTTGTCTCACTGACAAGAGGAAAACTTGATTTACTATTTACATAGTCTGGGGTATATTTTTGCAGAAAATCTTGAATCCAACTATCATCATTATTTTTGCAAGAATATGTTTTATTAAATTTCCGCATGTATTTCCAGATTCTCGACAGAGGTGTACATCGATTAAAAGAGCTGCAAAGTTCAACCCAACTGTTTGATCTTTCTGTTTTCAATGTAAGTTTTTTGAGGGCTTGTAATCTTTTGAACTGTATAAATGTGTCATCAGAGGGATTGTTTTTGAAATTAATATAAGCCAGCTTAGATTTTTCAACTGCTTCTGAGCATTTTTTATTCCACCAAGGAAGAGCAGGGGATTTAACCAACTTCCTATGAGATGAGTTATTCAAAGAAGAATTAGCATGAAAAGAAACTGGTGTATTACAAATAGGAAGACATTTGTCAATTGCAGCATGCAAAATTTTGCAGAACGCAGAATAAGTTTCCAATGGAGCAAAGTTTTGGTCCTGAAAATTTGATAATTCTAAATCTACACTTTGTTCATATATATTCCAATCAACCAATTTAAAGTTAGGATATATGGGCAAGTTATGTGTGTTGCTATTAGTGTTTCCTAAACTACAATTATTTACAAAAACTTTAATAATTACAGGAAGATGGTAGCTGCCAAGTGGATCATTATGTACAGACCAATCACAAGAAAGTGACAATGATGAGGACACCAAGGACAAATCTAAAGCATTTGGACGCCACGTCAAAGAACCAACTGTTGTCACTTCACCACTATTTAATAAAGTTAAATCATTATCATCAATAATTTCCAAAATATCCCTACCTCTTGAATTTGTAGAATTACATCCCCATGATGTGTGATGGGCATTGAAATCACCAGCAAATATCATCGGTTCAGGCACTGATTTGATTAAAGATTCAAATTTATGTTTGTTAAAAGAAGGAGTGCAATTTGTTGGACAATAAAAACTTACAATACTTATTTCTGTATTATTTACAGTTATTCTTAAACAAATATTTTGTAAGGAATTGTCAGCATATGTATTTATGTTTCTATAATCTATACTATTATGAATTAAAATAGCTACGCCATTATGTTTGTTACCAATATCATTTCTTTCTATTCTGTATCCTCTAATTTTAAAATGTTTAATAGGTGTCAACCAAGTTTCTGATATCATTGCTACATGTATGTTATGGTCATAAAGAAATCTAGTTAATAAAAGCTTATTACTTAAAATACTTTGTGCATTCCAATGTATGATATTAAGATCCATTGCTATGAGAGGAAGTACTATGTCTGAATGTGTGCTGAAGAATTTCTTTTATAGATGTAGAATTTATGGGTTTATCTTTTTGGCTTACTATAATTTTTGTTATTGCGTTTGTTAGAGTATTCATGAAAAAATCTGATTTAGATAAGTTCATAATTTGAGTTTCAATATTTTTGTGAGTTATTTGTGGAAATGAATTTTCATTGAATAAATCTGAATACTTGACGGCTCTGGATTTAATTTTACTTTCCTCAATTTTTTGTTTTTTTTGTGGACAAGTGTTTGAAATAGCGACATGATTACCACCACAGTTGGCGCATTTCGCGTTTTTAGGGTCTTCTTTGCATATCTTAAAACTATGATTGTATGTACATACAGAACATACTAGATCATTTTTACAGTATTTTGCAATATGCCCAAACTTCATGCATTGAAGGCACTGTTTTACAGGAGGAACGTATACGCTTACCTCATGTCTCCAAGAGTCAAGATATACATACTGAGGCAACTCTGTGGACGCAAAAGTCACCGCCACAGTTTGAGTGGGCTGATACGTGACCGCACCACCGGCACTCTGACTCTGCACTCGACGCATGAAGCGCCTCACCTGAATTACATTTCTGGAACTACCAATAAGCGCACATATTCTTTTATTAGATAGGTCTGTAGGGACCGATGTAAGAACACCAGTAACCTCGGTGTTGACAGCAGGTATTGTCGCTTTGAAGCCCATTTCGTCTAAAAGTTTTTTATTTTGTAAGAAAACATTGGCATTATTGGAAAGATCGAAAGTGATACCAATTTTATATTTATTTATTGACCTCAGGTGTAGTATCCCAGTCACGCAGTATTTCCGTATGGCATGGGATATGGCCAGCCTATCCTTGTCTGTAAATGTTTTGTTCTCAGTTTGATGAGATAAGAACACGATGTATTCAGATTTTTTACTGTTTTCAGGGTACTTTCTTGAGTACCCTGGGACTTTAAATATGTTATATTTATTGTTGGAGTCTTCATCAGAGTCAGAAAAAGAATCCCTATCTGATGCTCGTTCGTCAGGGGGCTCCTCTTTTTTCCGCTTCTTGTTTCCCATCTTCAAAAAACTATTTACAATTATTCACAATACCTAACTATAAAGTTTAAATATCTAATTATTCCGAAAATATACAAGATTAACTATTTAATTTAAAAACAATTTCAATTTTGGCGCCTTGTTCGTACGTTTCCCGCGCGTTTTTTTTTTCTGACGCTCATAGTGCGCTCGCGCGTTCCGTCATTTGTGACGTTTGTCATTCATAAATGATATTGGAGCATTGGGCCTTTGAGCGTTGGTTGCAATTTATATTATTTTATTGTATGTGTGTATTTTATATTATAATGTTTCATTTTTCAATTCTTATTTTATATTAATCATTTTATTTATTTTTATCTATTAATATATTTCTATTTAGATGCGTTACGTAAGTGCGTCCGTGGAATCACAGGCCCTATCATAACACCAGCGCTGCGTTATTTAGTTATATTAAGTATCGCAGCATATGCTGAGATAGGGACCTTTTTGGCCTCGCACAGATCCATTGAATGTTGTAAGTTAATAATAATTAACTAATTATTATGTACGTTTCGTTAGTTTTAATGTATTTTGCTTCTATCTGTTTTGTGCGAGTCCAAATAAACATTTTCTTTCTTTCTTTCTTTCTATTCCAGCACATCGCCCTTGTTCTTGAAGATGGGTGTTGCACCATTCATCAGGTATGGCTTCTTCCAGCAACAACTTATTAAAGAATAAAGCTAACCACGCCCATCCATCTACCCGTAACAACTTCCACACTTCAATTGGTATTCCATCTGTACCAATTGCCTTGCCATTCTTCATTCCATTCACTGCTGTTTTCACTTCATCTACACTGACCATCCTCACTAACCCCTCATCCGCTGGTTTATTCTCCAGAACACCACTCCAGATATTTTCCTCATTCATCAGTTTTTCAAAATAGCCCTTTCACATATCCCTAATCTTTTCATCCTCTTCATCCTTTACACATTTTATCCGACTAACATCCTTCGCCTTCCTCTCTCTGGCTCTAGCAATACGGTACAGATCTTTTTGGCCAGCTGGACTATCTAGTGTGTCGTACAACTTGTCCTGAGCTTTTGATTTTGCTATTGCCACGACTTTCTTAGCTTTTTTCTTTAATGCATCATACTCACTCTTCTTTTCAGCTTTCAAACTAACGATTTTTAGTCCCACACTCTGCCATTCTTTGAATTTCTTCTTTTTTTCTTATAACACTTTCTGTATTTTTGTCGACCACCACCATGTATCCCTCTCTATTGTACCTCTTCCTTTTGTTTCTCCCAAAATATCCATCGCTGCTTGCCTAATGCAGCCAGCTATCTTATTCCAGCCTTCATTCACACTTCTATCATTCATGTCTGCCATTTCTATCATTTGTCTACCACTCACTCTCTAAATTCCTTCGCGCAATCATTCTTCTCTAGCATAAATATACCATTTTACTTTAGGGAGTGGACGCTTTTTGACTTTTTTACCCTGTATTTTTATTACTACTTCCATAACGAGGAGTCTGTGTTGCTAGACCAAGTCTTCTCCTGGCAGCACTTTGCAGTCTATAAAGTGCTTTATATGTTGGCGCCTAACTAAAAAATAATCTATTTGGGTCTTGTGATTAACACTTTTGGATGTGACAAGGTGTTCGTCTCTTTTCTGGAACCAAGTGTTGGCTTCTGCCAGGTCATATGCAGTAACGGATTGCAACAACGTCTCTCCCTCGTTATTGGGACTTTCAAAACCCCATCTCCCATGTACTCCATAACAATTTTTCATTCTTCCTACATGCCCATTAAAATCACCTCCCACTATCAATTCCTAATGCAAGGGGATGGTCATGATACTTGCTCTTCACGATCAAAATCCTCCTAAAAATTATTTTTTACCCTTTCATCACATCCTACTTGCGGTGCATACACACTAACTATATTAAGCATCACACCGTCCATCATAACTTTCACAACTATCAATCCTCCTCCATCACGCTTTCCTTCAATTTATCATCTAATACATTTCCCACGCCATTTTTTTTACCATCACTTCCACAATAGACAAACTTGTATCCTTCACCATGAGCTATATACTCTATGCTATATATTATAGCGTTGCCTGAAAGCAGCTTTATAAGATCTCTCGGGTGTGTCTATCTGCCACTTTTCTCCGGATCTACTGGTCTACTCTACCAATTCTGTTGAAATTCAGTTCACATAATGGATTTCTGTGACCCGAACAAGGACGTGAATATATCCATTTTGAGTATGAAGTTCACATTTGGGACCAAACTAGAAAATTTCACAAATATAGTTTTACAAACTGTATCGTGTCAAATAAAAGGGCTTAGTGTGAGAGTTTTAAATATTTTTTTTTATAATTTCAAAATAAATAGTTTCGAGTTATTCTAGAAAAAAGATTTTTATAAATTCCCATTGGGGCCCCTTCTAAGATTACAGGAAAACCTATAAGAAGTCTAAAGAGTTAATTTTGCCTTAAAATTATAAATATTGATGAAACCCATGGTATACGTTTTAAATGTCGTGAGTTTTTCAAAAATTTTCTTTTTCTTTTTTATTTAAAACTTTTTAGAGAGCTAGGTATGTACACGTATCTTGATGCATTAGCAAAACACTGTACAAAGGCGGACCTTGCCTTGGGAATTTTCTACCAATCAATCTTATAGTGGTGGAGAGACAACTTGCCAGGTGCAACTTAAAGAAAAGACAAACAGAGACGACAATAAAATAAAATCATAAATACATAGATACATATAATCTAAGCAAAAAAAAATTAACAACATTTAGAAAAACGACTCCAACGAATTAACGATGTGATGATTCTACCAACTTCTTGCGAATGTGCTTACTTGCCTTTACCTTTAAGGACAACCGACTGGCTGTCGAGCCGATGTTCAATGGGAGTGCATTACAAAGGAAGATTGCTTGGACAAAGAAAGTGGGTAAATCCAGAGCTGTGTGTGGAACAGCGTAGAAGTCGATTGTTAGAGTACCTAGTGCGAAGTTTCTTACTGTGGAAAAAAACTAAGAGGGAGAAGAAGGATTATTAAGAAAGGAAAACAGAGTAGTCAAGGCATTTAGCGCTCTGATGTCGCTCGCTGATGAATGGGTAACCATTTTAATAATAAACAATGCGCGGACACTTGTCCATACTTATGGAGGTTGAAGATAAATCGAGTGCAGTTATTTAGAAGGCGGTCATGTTTGTTGAAGAGATTTGCGTTCAGGTCGTAGTATCACACATCACCATAGTCAATCGTGGGTAAAATTAGGGACTGTACAAGCATTGCGTTTATGTGAGCTGGGAGAAGATTTTTTAATCGATAAAGCGACCGTAACGGCTCAGTAACTTTTTGACTGACAGTCGTGACCTATTTTTAAGAGTCCTATTACGAATCGTAAATGCTCGTTTGCAATAGACGAAGTTACGTTGGTCTGCGTTGGGAGTACATCTATAGTCCGCGAAACAATTTTGATACTTACTAGTCTGAATAGGATTATAGTTTATTTGGGCGCTCGCGCGAGACTAAGGAGCGCGCGCGCTGAATTGACGCAGAATATATAGTACTTTAATTTTATTTATTGTAATTTTGTTTTATTATATTGACAAACGAAAACTAATGAAACGTATTCATTGTAGATTGAATTTTTATATCATATTAATTTATTTGATAAAATTGTTTTTATTTGGAATATAATGGACGCTGAATCAAGACATTTCTGGCTTAAATTACGCTTTCTTTACGTTTTTTTCCGTGATAACTCAAGGAATTTATAGAAATTCTAGAACTCCAATAAACAAGTAAAACATTCAACTTACCTTTTAGTAATTTCAGCTTTTAAAAGAATTGATTGTAACAATGTGAATTCGACCGTCAAAGTTCCATCGCCGACATTTTTTCTTGCAAACTGAGTTCGTAAAATATTTATAGTAAATTACACGAAAAGAAAAATGAAAATGTGTAACTCTAACTTACAAGAAAGAAACTGGCACTATCGTTATTCAGGATCAAATAATTAAAATATCTTACTGCTGCTGAAAATTACAGCGTCAAAAATCATGAATTTCCGTAAAAAATGTAATAGGACTCTTAACCGACTTCCCAAAAAGGAGGAGGTTATCAATTCGGTTGTATGTTTTTTTTATGTTTGTTACCTCATAACTCCGACAATTATGAACCGATGTGAATAATTCTTGTTTTATCTGAAAGGATGTAGCAGATTGGTCCCATTTAAATTTATGAAAATCGGTTACGAATTTGGATTTTAAATCGAAATAGCTGGAATTCGTCTACTGTCGTTTGTCTGTGATGCGCGGACAGTAGTTTTATGTCATCCAAGTAATCGAAATTGCGTATTTTGCTTTTCGGCGATTTTACAGTGGTGTTGTTAGGTGTGGGGTACCACTAAAAAGTGAAAAATAAAAAACTTTTTACAAAAAAAATACAACAGACTTCCATAAAAAAAAACACTACAAAGTAAAAAATAACTTTAATTTCGGAAGTCGGTGTCAAAATACGAAGAAAGTAACAAAAACACCGACTTCCGAAATTAAAGTTATTTTTTACTTTGTAGTGTTTTTTTTTGGAATTCGGTTGTATTTTTTTGTCACTAGTCAAGACAGGTATGGGTATTATCATCCAAATTCTCTGACAACGATTTTGGCTAAGGTATTGGACAGCATGCTTGACTAGTATTGGCAAACTATTTTAAACCTTCATTAATCACGGTTTGGGTTGCAGTCTGGACTATCAACTGACACTGCTATCTTGAGACTGAAGCACACTGTTCAATATCATACCGATTGTAATACGGGCGTGTACGCCTGTTTACTGTCCGAGAGGACAAGTACGATCTGTACTTGCCCTCTCGAAGGCCTTCGATCTTGTTTCCTACGATATGCTTTGGGACAAGTTGAGAGACAGTGGTACTCCAGCTGAAATACTGAAAACGCCCCAGTACTGGTATACCAATAAAAAACCAGCTGAAGTGGTCTAATACTCGCTCTCCAGCATACAGATTGGAATGCGGTGTGAGACAGGGGAGTTTGACATCCCTAGGCTCTTCAATTTGTGTGTTAATGGCCTCATCATCGAGCTCAACAGCATGAATGTTGGATGTCGAATAAAAGGTGTGAGTCGTGTCAATAACATCAACTACGCAGACGACATAGTGCTGCTTGGTCCGACTGCTAGAGCAATTAAGGTATTGCTCAAAGTCTGTAAGACTTATGCTGCCTCACATGTATTTACGAGTATTTTCAATGTCCCTGAGAGTGAATATATGCTCTCTATGGCTGCAGCTGAAACTATTAGGCTAAATTTAAAAGGGAGGCCCCATTTAAAAGACTGCCGAAATTAAGTATCTTGGACATTTCATCACCAACAACCTTAAAACGTTTATTTTAAAATTATGAAAAAAATATATAATTAAAACCCTCTCAGTAACTCCTTTCATTTGATATGTTTGTGCAAACCAATGTTGCCATTTATCTCCAAAACTACTGGTCCGATTATGACGCAGTTTTCAGTTACGGTTTGGTTAGGCTTTGCTACCTGTTTCCCGCCAAAGTTTCATGTTCCAAACTTCATAGTCGGGGATCGTTCATACCTGTATTAGGGGCATACACAGAGAAACTTTCAGGTTTTATAAATTACCGTATGTCTGATCGTCACGGGCTCTTAGTCCAAAATATAAAATTTAAAAGAGACTCGGGGTGTTGCGCGAGGCGTTGGGCGTACGAACAAAAAACTGGCTGCAACGCTGTAAAATAGCTCCTCCGTACACGCTCTCATGCAACGTCATATATATGAATTTAGTGCGGGCCGTGCCGCCGGCCGCACGCAACACTCGACGCCCCGCGTCTCAGTAAACGAGCACTTACCCTTCCAATATCATTTCCAATTAGTTATGTGCATATTAACTTTGACATTTTTTTACTTGGGTTGAGTTTTGAACAGTAGTCGTAAGGAAAAAGTAACAGTTGTGCTTTTAACAATCTGTCAGACCCAATCTGAAACAGAAACTATATGTAGACAAAACATCAGTATTCGTAGCTGTTCGTTGGTCTAGTTAGTACCTAGTTAATCCAGCTAAACGACGCAATGACTTTCGCAGTGGTTTTTGGACAAGCTTTTGGCTGTAGCTTTGCTCGCGTTAACATAGATTTTGACAGTAACTAAGCCTATAACCGTCACTAGGGTCCCATATATCTCTCGGACTTCGACGCTTTTCGTATTTATAACTAGCTATCCCCCGCGACTTCGCTCCCGTCAACTGGCAACTTTCTAATTTTATTTTATTTTACATAAAAACCTTCTCCTGCTAACAAACACAAAAAAAAAGAATTAGCGAAATCGGTTCAGGTGTTCTCGAGACTTGCGCTCAGCAACACATTCATTAACTGACTTCCCAAAAAGGAGGAGGTTATCAATTCGGTTGTATGTTTGTTACCTCATAACTCTGACAATTATGAACCGATTTGAAAAATTCTTGTTTTATCTGAAAGGATATACTTGCAGATTAGTCCCATTTAAATTTTATGAAAATCGGTTACGAACTTTGGATTTTAAATCGAAATAGCTAGAATTCGTCTACTTGGATGATAGTTTTATGTCATCCAAGTAATCGAAATTGCGTATTTTGCTTTTCTGCGATTTTGCAGTGGTGTTGTTAGGTGTGGGGTACCACTAAAAAGTGAAAAATAAAAAACTTTTTACAAAAAAATACAACCGACTTCCAAAAAAAGGGTCCAGTTCCAGTTAGTCCAGGTTCCAGTTTTTTTATATTATAAGATACCACTTTCACTTTCATGTTAGATACGTGGCATAATAAAGAGCAAACAGCAAATGCATGCAAGGATATACGTCGGTAGATGCCCCATTCCATTTCACATGTCTAAAGGCGGATACAGACATTGCGAGGCAGGCGCAGCGCACGGGCGCTCTTCGCATGCTTCGCCATATGTAGACGTTTATATTCGTGGTGAGGCATGACTGCCCAGGTAAAGTTTCAATTTTTGTCGCAATGTCTGTATACGCCTTTACGGGGCCTCTGTGAGTTGGCTCCGGCCCCTGGTAGGTACGTCTACCAAAGTACCAATACCCCAGGGTCTCGAGATTGGCCAATTATAATACAAAATTTAGGAGCCACCATACCAATTAAATGTTGTAACTGTCTGGATTTCCGCTTATCGCTTACCGTGTGTGAAATCTCACCATAACCCGACACCAAGCTAATACCATCGTAATCGAGGTATGTCTGTGCTATTTTAATTGGTTTCACTAAATCGTTGAATTCGAAAGATTTCGTCACAATCTGTAAAAAAGAAAGTAATATAATTATGATAATATAGATCAAATTAAATTAAAATCAATTCAGTATACTGTGGCGGTTTTCGGTGAACGCGGGTCAGGCGCTGCTCGTCGGGTGGCCCACCTCCCACCACGTTTCGGACCGCAAGGAGTGGACATCGATTTGGCGTCCCAGGCCCAGGATAATATGCGTGCCAATGTCAGTCTCAACCAAGGATGCCGAAGACCGTGCCAAGTGGAGTAGAAAAAGCCGGAAGGCGGATCCTGGGCTCCGAAGCCAACCAGCTAAGGATGCAACCGGGAACACCCTCAGAAGAGAGAGAGACAATTTTTTGATATAATTTCTAATGCAGCTCAGATATTTGGGCCTGGTAATCATTATCTCATGCTGCTGAGCTGATGATGGAGGATATAATTCAGGGTCTGATGATGGGATCCCATGAAAAAAAATCTCGGACTGGTTGCATTTCTATTTGGTAAATATCCGATGAAGAATAGAGTATTTGCATGTCCCTCTATCTAAGAACATGCTCCAATCAAGCCAAAACTTGAAATTATAGAGACAAATAGCAACATTGTTTTGCAAAAACATTCTATCACCCCAAATGCATATACTGTCTCCGTTCCGTCGCGTCGTGAATAAAAATTTAGATAAAACAATTGAACTTCACTAACCCATTGCCATTATAAATATTTCTCTGAGTTATTACTTATACTTCCCTTACCACTACAGCTAAATCATTATCAGGGAACTTGTAATCCTTAGGATAAGTTACACTTTGTAATCTTCTCCATTGCTCGTATTCTTCTTCTTTAAAATAAACAACATTTCTTGTAGTTGCGGCAACTGCATATTTGTCTTCTAAACTTCTTATAAACGTATAACGCCTGGAAATATAAAGGGGTTCAAATTTCTTAAACGTGAAACTTTTGAAAGAACTAGGTCTGATTTTTATCACCACCCAAATTGTTCCAGACATTAGTGTTAATCATTCATCAATTTCGTAAAAAATCTCTGTTTTATTTCAGTTCTTTGAGCTCCTAGTTCTAAGTTTGAGCTACACGATAACTGGCAGATGCTTGCACTGTCTGGACACAGATTTGAGTGGACCTGCCACTCAAATCTGTGTGGTACTTTCCTCAAAATACCACTTCAGACTTTAACCTACATGGTTCTCATCTGATTTGACCAGTACGATTGTATGGACTTTAAAAGAGACTTTGACCTCTGAGTTTGTTTCGGTGTTTCTTCTCAGAGCAGTCAGCTGGGAAACGCGCCGGCCTCATCTAGTTTAAAATGACCAAAAAAGATTGAAGCGTAAAAGTGTTATTTACAACCTACTTACAAAATAAATATCATTTATCATTAATAAACGGTTAGTTACATAATAACTGTGCATCGTATGTTAGATTAGAGCCATTTTTGTTGGGCTATTTTTATATATTTATTGTTTTTATATTTAATTAATTAAAAATGCTATAAATGGTATAAATAAGTTTATAAAATTAATAAAACGAATAATAATCTCAAAGACTTACAAAAAATGCTATATAAACAAGAATTCACTATTCCTTAGTGGCCTCTGCATTGTCGGAGCGTTCAGACGTGTGGTCCACGTCAAATTTTTATTGTTTCCTCTCGCTCTAACTTTGCACTTATATTTTTGTATTTATTGAATATAATTTCTCGAGGTTTTTTTTAATATTTGTGTATTGGTAATACTTTAGTAAATATTTGATTTCAATATGGATACATATTTATTACATACAAAACGTCTTTTTTTTTTTTTTTTTAGGGATGGGAAATCATCCAATGACTCCTCCCGCTCTGGGTGTAGCGGGAGGGAGTGTCAGACTTCTACTGACTAAACCCCATCCATGTTCCTTCATTGCCCTTTGTGTTCCGGAGCCACGGTGTCTCTTGCGAATAATCCCGCGACTCCGGCAGGCGTCGGCCCTTTTGGGCCCCTCTGTGTGCTGACTCTCTTTGAGGCGCGCGTGGAACACTAACGCGCCGTCGACACGGCCTGTCGTCACTAGACGGACGGACGGCGAGCCACCCATAGCTCGCCGTCCACAGGCCCGCGCCTACGGTGGCCGGAGGTCACCAGGTGGTGTCCCCCGACGCGACAATTTGCCGCGTCAGCGGAGTTTCCCCCCGGGCGGCGCGGCGTAGTACCTCCACGCGCCAATCATGCAGGCGCACGATGACTATCGCCTCCAGATCCCATGGCGGCAATCCGGCAAGGAGACACACCGCTTCGCGCGAGATCGTGCGGTACCCTCGGGCCATCCTTAGGGCCATCACCTTTTGGGGCGCACATACAAAACGTCTAATTTATAATATTCGAAAAATTATAATCAAATCAAGATTTATTACAATCGTATGGAGTCTACCATTTTCTGGTGACAGATATATGTTACAGTCAAACAGATAATTTGCTTTTATACATAGTGACTGGTCATTTTAAATAATGATTAAACTGTGTAGACATTATGATAAAATTAATTACTTTATCTGAATATTATTCATAAAAGCTGGTCAAAGGTAGCCAAAGTAATAATAATATAGTCTCGTTAAATGACTTGTTTAGTTATATAGTGGAATATAAGGCACAGGGAGCTTTAGAGCACCCCGACTCGGATAGATTAGGTTCGAATGGTATGATGGGAGCTTGTGTCAACGAGCGAACTTAGCTCCCGGGCCCCGTCAACCATGCCTTATTGTCATTCCGAAATTAGAGACGATGGCCTAACCAAGCCTGAAGCGGTGAAAACCATTGTTTTTCGTGAAGTTTGTTTATGCCTTTATCGTAGTGCCCCGTTTCGTATCCATTGACCAGAAAATCTAAATAAAACTTCATAACCAACACTTCTCCTAACTGTCTTGTTGTTATTTATTACTTTATCCAAGCCTTACAAGATATCATATAAAACAGCTAGATGAATATTAAATTCTGTGTTTCACTTTGTCCAAATTGAGCTGTTATTAAACATACTCACTTTTTTATTATTTATTCATAGATTATGATTGTCAATGTGATTTTTTCGTGAATAAAATTGGTTTAATATCCATAATTAATCACTTTGACTGTTACTTATATGACGGCGTCAGCGGTGGCTGAGCGATAGGGCCTTCATCGTTTGGTTTCGTTGGTTTCGGGTTCTTTGTAGAATAATGACACTCAATGCTGTACTAATCTTACATTATTTACTGTGGCTGAGTGCCAGTATTTTTGAACGTCAAAGCTTACAAATACCCGTCACCACTTCCTAGTGTTTTAGCTGTGGAAAAGAAACTACAACTCAGTCTCTACTTGTAGCAAAGGTAAACTTATTTTCTGGTTGGCATACCCATGGCCAATTTTATGTAGCTCTATTGCTTATTAACTACCCTAGCAACTTTCTTCAATATCGTGCACAGAAGTATCTCATTACAAAAAATTACCATGGCTAGACGGCATTTTGTGACGCTAGAAAGATCACGGACCCAGAATTTTTACTTCAACGCGACCGAGCTAAGATCTCTAGATAGATAACTAAAACCCAAGACCAACATCTGGGACGAACTTTTATCCGAATGGCAATGTAAGTGGGAAAATTGTGAGCGGCTGGAAGGACATGGCTGGAGGTGGATCACTGAGTTGCCTAATTTCTCAACGGTCATGGCAACTTTAAGAGCAAATTACTTTCCTTTAGGCTTGTGTCCTCACCTTTATGTTAATTTTAATCTAACCTTGAAAACGAACAATCCGCACATCACATCCTATGGGGGTGTATTCTTTGGCACACTGAACGTAATATTAATTATGTTACATAGTATTTAGGTTTCATTTGGAGTAGTTTATTATACGGACCTTCTGGTTCTGGTTTCTAACGCGTATCTCAGTAAGAGTGCACTTATTAAAATTGGAATTATTTTTTTTCATGCAAGTGGCAACTCTGAAATTTGACAGCTGTCACCTCTGTTTATTCCGATTATTAAAAATGGAGCGCTTTTCGAAAGAACAACGCGTTTGTGAAAACTCATTACAAAAATGGGGAAAGTTACGCTGAAACCGCTCGCAAACTTCGCCAAATTTTCAGCCGAGAAAGTGCACCTAATGTGTCAACTATTCAAAGAGTGGTCAAAAAATTTGAAGAAACTGGGTCAATTATGGATAGTAAGAATCCTTTGCGTCAACGTACCGGTCGGTCTCTTGAAAACATTGCTGCTGTAAACGAGAGTGTCGCTGAAAACCCGAAAACATCAATTCGACCTCGTTCTCAACAACTTCAAATTTCACGAAGCACTACGCAGCGAATTTTGACTAAAGACCTCCACCTTCATGCGTACAAGATTCAGTTCAACTCAGGAGCTCAAACCAACAGACCACGGAACGCACCGGCAATTCGTTCAATGGGTAATGGAGCAAAGTGAAGTCGATGCAAAGTTTTCGAAAAAAGTCATTTTCTCCGATGAAACGCATTTCCATATGAATGGCTTCGTGAATACACAAAATTGTTGAATTTGGGACTCAGAAAATCTTCATGCAATCCATGAGAAACAAATGCACCCACAACGAGTAACTGTCTGGTGCGGATTTTGGCCAGGCAGCGTGATTGGACCTTACTTTTTTGAAAATGAGGCCGAAATTGCAGTGACTGTGAACGGCATTCGTTACAGGAATATGATAACGGACTTCTTGTGGCCTCAACTGGATGGCATGAATCTGGACAACATGTGGTTTCAGCAGGACGGCACAACCTGCCACACCGCGCATGAAACAATCGACTTATTGTAGCAACGATTTCCAGAACACATTATCTCACGAAATTGTGATGTCAACTGGCCACCAAGATCGTGTGATTTAACGCCGTGCGATTTTTTCTTTGGGGTTTTGTGAAATCTCGGGTTTATGCGAATAAAATCGAAACAATTCCTGAGCTCAAATCGGAAATCCAACGCGTCATCGGTGAGATACAGCCACATCTCTGTGCAAAAGTCATGGAAAATTTCATGAAAAGAGTAATGGCCTGTCATCGGCGGCGTGGGGGTCATTTACCGGATATTTTATTCCATACTTAATCGGTACATGTCTTCTTTACAATACAATTTAAATATCACAACTCTGTCATAAAATACTTGTTCTTATTTAAAAAAAAAAGTGCATTCTTACTGAGATACCCGTTAGAAACCAGAACAAAATTTCGTGCGTTCAAGCGATTCTGCCACACATATTACTGGAATCAAAAGTAGCTCACAATTTAGGACTCATTAGTTTCAGTGTTAATATATAATCCGTGGTGCTTGGCAACTGGGCTTAACCCAGTTGTGATATGTCTCTTGGTATCTATTGGCCTAGTTCTATTCTGTCTCCTACTTTATAAGGAGGTAAGTGGAAATTATATTTATTTTTCCTACTCCTGCGCTGTAGTTTTCCGATTAATTTCGTTGCGGGGTCCAAGACAGTTGAATCGTTTATCTGGGACTCATTGGGCTTGATTAGCTCGGCGTTTTCCTGGTGGTCACCACTAATGATTCTGGGTTTCAGGAGTTGCAATGGTTGGGAATGTGTGGCGGGCTTGTCCCAAAAAAAGATATGATGATGACCGCCTTCAAAAACCCAACCCCCTGAAAAGCACAAAATATTTTTTACATTGCGGTTGCTCAAAAATGCATATTGATTGAAAGTTAGAAATTATGCACGCGTAGAATAGGTACTCTCACCTATGTACTACTACACGCTTCGTTGTATTGCCATACAACGGAACTTGCGATAAAGTTATTGAAGGCGGTACTCTTTTAAAAAAAATAATTTAACCTACGTTATAATATTGTTTTTGGTTTTTCTTTATTTATTTTTTTCAACTTTTAGTGATGATTCTGCACAGCTAAATTGATATTCACACATTCATTCTTCAAAGGGGACCAAAAGCACAGTATAAACTATGCCAAAAGGTAAAGATTTTGCTACTTACTCACTGACTGACTTATCAAAATATGGGGCACTTTGAATCATGCTAGAAAGTTCAAATTTGGGATTTCAGGGACTGCGTAATTATACAAATTGCTGGCGACAGACCTATCTAGTTCTTTGAGAATGGGTGGTGATAAAAATCAGACTGTTTTAATTCATTTACCTGGGACAGGGAAAATAACGAGTACCTTCATCAACAAAACAATGTGCAGCTGATAATATTTTGGTTCTACCAATGATAGCACCTCCGCAGAATGTGTAGAACCTATCCGGTTCCTTATCATGTCTTGCTTTGAAACCTACCTTTGGAAAAATAAGTTAAATCTATAAATGTCACTTTTTTGCAGATCATAAACACTGACTTGCGTAACGCAAGTTACACCTGTCTCTGGAGATAGACAAGAAAAAAATATAACATATAATAAAAAATAAAAAAATCGGCAAAGCGTTCGGCATTGACATGGCCCGTGATGAACAGTTACTGAATTTCGAAAATAAAGCCGTTCCTAACCGACATAATGGTCATCTCATCATTTTTAGGTACTAGTGAAAAACAACAGGGAAATTGTTTCTATTTCCCAACGCATAGGTTAAGACCTGGATAGTTGCTTCGACTTTAATTACTCTAGTTTCACGAATAAATTACATGATATTTTATTAAGCAATCGAGAGACTCCACAACTACCACTAAGTTGACCACGTTGCATGTGTCTGTGCAATTGCATGGGAATGCAAGGTGCGATCAAAGTTTCTGCGGGATAAAAGCCCTTTTTCTCGACGGGGCATCAATCCTACATAAATAATTTATATGGATAATACAACTATCCCATATTATACGGGATAGTTGTCACAAAATTGAAATGTCCGCAAAAATCGCCTATACTCTGAAATTATCAAAATAATGTTTTTTACTTTCACAAATTTGAAGAATCATAAAAAAGTACACATAAAAAAAGTAGCATAAGTAAAATTATACATAAAAAATGTGTGGCAACTATCCGGGTTTTACCTCAGGCTTTTTTTAATAGCCTACCGATGTTGCTATGCTAAAACGAAACAACTACATTTGATTTGATATATCGTGGGCTTGGACGTCCATCAATTTACTTCACTGCAGAAATCATTACGGCTCGAAGGCAGTCATTTAAAATGTTAGGAAAAGTCATAACCTGATATGGTAGTTCACCGAGGCTCACGGGTACACCTCCATGAATACGCCTTGTCGCGTTTGCTGGGTAGTAACGTAAATTCTGACATCTATACGACTGAAATAAAAAGTTTATCACGAAGCACAGTGTCGTTACATTACTTAAAGAAATAGTCATTTATAATTAATATCAATGACAATTCAATACATTGGAGGTCCAAGATTTATCATTTTTGTCATTTCACAGAATTTTTGTGAGAAATGTCATGATAAAGTGTCAAGTGGATTCCAAAATAATATCTGTGATAAAATTTACGATCAAATTGAATACATGACATGTAATTATTCGTTCTGAAACACTAAGAGTAGTAAAGACTATAAAATCTTTGTTACATGAAAAACATACAACCGACTTCTAAAAAACAAACAAACAACAAAACAAGACAAAGTACTATAGGCAAGACAAAGTAAATAAGTAGAAATAAAGCTAGATTCAACGCATAACTGCAACGATCGTATGCAACTACTGTCATCAGGATTATCGTTGCAAACAGTGAAAGTGTCACAGACTCACAGTAAAGGCTTGACCGCACTTTGCGACACTGCGCGGCAGCGGAACGACGCGACACGCAACGGCAAAATATTCTTTGTAAGAAATTGTATGAGGTATAACGCACTATGCAGCAGCGTAACTACGCGCCGTGACACTTCAAGTGCGAACATTGTTACGTGTCGCGTCGCTCCGCTGCCGCGCAGTGTCGCACAGTGCGGTCGAGCCGTAAAACGAAAATCTTCGATCAAATCGACTCCAACGGATTTCTTCAGTAGTTCGAATTCCACCAAATGTACTTAGGAGAAGAAATACAATATCGTAAACCGAAAGTCAGTCAACAAATAAGTGTAAAGAAAAGCCGAAAGTGTTAATGGATAATTTTTCACAAATTATAACCTCAAATAAACGAAAATAAAAGTTATCACTGGATTATTTTTGGAAACAACGCCTAGCCAACGCCAGCCAGGGACTGAACTCCACAAACTCTCAAACGCAAGCATTTATTGCAATTAAACCATTTACAGGCACTTTTGAATAATTGTCAATATCGGTCGGTCCAAAACGTAGATCTCTATGGAGAAGAACGTGTAAGAAACTCTACGGACACTCTTTTATAAATAATGGGTACATTTTTACAAAGTTTGGTTTACATCGTGTTGAAATTATTTAAACATGTGAGAGCGATGTAAAAGAAGAGCATGATAAAAACGTCCGAAATGAAAAAGGAACAATTCAAAGAAATAATTAAAATAAATCATGGCAGCTGAGAATGGACCAAGTTAAATATTATATGAGTAAGTATATGAGTCTATCTATGGTATCCAGGGCGATGAAAAGACTCGTCGTGGCGCTCCAGGTCCTCGCGCGATTGCACGGTCTCACGTCAAATTATGTAGGTAACCTTTGTCAATTTTTAATGTGGTTTTTCTTTGGTTTTTTTTTTCTAGTCATATAATTGTAACTAAATGATATTAAATGCTTAGTGGGAGCAGTGATGTGTTGCAAGTCAGTGCCAGTCAACTTTCGACAACACTAGACAGCTTGGAGAGCTGTCCTCCGTGCACCCAAGTATGATTTTAAAGGTAAGTGGGTTCTGAATGGGAAGGTGCATACGTATCAAAATGCACCCACTTCAGACCCTGTCATTTCAACATCTATACCTTCTATATCAGCTATATCCTTTGACTCGTTTTGGAAAACTTGCAAAATTCAAAAACTCTGTACCTGATTCAAAACGAGTTCCCCGCGGCGCTAGACCTCTAGTAGCGCAACACTTAGCAGGATGCGTTCGCCGTGCCACCCGGGAGAACTCGCAAAGTGCCTGGGAACATCTCCTCACTTTCCCCTAGCGAATTTTACATGGCAACCAAAAAACTTTAACAGCACAAATGAAAGAAAACTGTAACGTTACAGCACTTAATTTGGAATCTAAATTATTGACACAGAGGTTCAGTTTCTTATCTGGTCGAATCTAAATTAGGGGAAGGTGACATTAACGTAGCAGCCAGGATTCATTTTAGTAGTGATGTGGTGGCTCCGTGTTCTCCAGATACTCACGCAGCTCTGGAGAGCGAACATCCTGCCCTAGCGGATGATCTTTTTTTTCCCGACCTCCCTGATTCGGACATTCACTCCCTAACCATTACAGGTCGAGAGGTGATCACTGCCGTGGGAACAACTTACCGTCGTATAGCAGCCAAGATAAATGTAGTAAATTTTATGGTGAGGTCGTAGTAGAAAAGTTTCAGCCGCTTCAGTTGGGTTACGGCTCCAAAGGGGGCTGTGAGTCTGCCGTACCTGCATTGTCGACCTACGTAAATTCTGCCAAAAGAGAGGTCATCCTGAAGGTTGGCATCAAAAATACTTTTAGCTCTGTAAATAGGGACACCTACTTGCTTGCAGAATCTACAAAAGAAATACCTCAAATTTTCAGTTTTCTCTGGCAATGTTAAAGACAACCATCTAAATTACTTTATCAGGACAACCTTTTGGAATCCGCTGTCAACAAGATGATCCCCTCGGGCCAGTGATCTTTAGTTTAGCTATTCAACCAATTCAATTATTTGACAGCTAAATTCTAAATATAATATCAATTCAATTCAATTCGGTGGGTATTTATTTTCTATGTACACTGTTCACTCCGAAGTTTCTAATCCCATTTTTGTGATTCTTTTTTAAATCATTGCGGCAATACCATATGGTCCCGTAAAAAAATTGCTTATTTCAATGTCTGCGTAGACGATGACGTCACCACTTGAAAGATGAAACTAAAATATATATATGTATGAATAGGAGACATATCGGTCTACCCTCTTTCGTGTCTCCCAATAACATCCCACCCGCAAGATCTTCAGTTACTCCGTGATCATGGCGCTTGCAACAGTGCCGAAATATCGAAAACTCGCAAATAAAAAGGTACATGGTAGCAATCCCGATATGAAACTATTCTAATGATAGTGACCATGAAAGTGTAAAACAATATATATGTATGTATATATAACCGTCTTCCTTACACTTGCTAAGTATAAAATAACTTAACTAATTTTGTAAATCGGTGTTAAAAATCAAAGAAACCAGGCTATAAACACCGACTTCCGAAATAGAAGTTATTTTAAACTTTGTAGTGTTTTGTTTGGAAGTCGTTTACCTTAATTTTTTGTGTTTTTTTTTTAGTAGTTAACTACTTACCAATAGTTAGGTACCTACTTATAGGATAATGTATAAAATTAAAGTATGTATCTTTTAAATTCATGTGTTTTCCGCAACGTTGATAGTGTATTATTTGAGAAACCGTATATTATTTACTTAATTTCGTCATAAATAACATGATATTTACATAGGGAGACTACATCAAAAAGCTTAACGCAACTCTTAATAAAATTATCTATTCTAGTTTTTGTTTTAAATTTAAAGCATTAGCGCTAGTTGAAAATGTCGGCATTTATTTATTCCAATCGCAACATAAAATACTGCCATCTATCCATCCCCTTTGGAACTGGGTGCCGGGTAGTGTTTTACAGCACCACGGCACCGCGCCAAACCGCTTTACATTGTCACCATCAAGAACATGGTTGATAACTCACAGTTCTCGTTAATTCCAAAAGATAGCGTCACTTCAACGTTTTTGCCATATTTTACAAAATTATTTCACCAAAGTAATTATAATTACAGTAAGCATCAAAAAATGCATTTTTTTTTTCTTCGAGATTTTGTGCTTGATGCTCTTGAGTCAATTGAGAAACGAGCATTTTGAGGAGTGTACGACGGAATTGCACAATTTAATTCCGCAAAGCCCGTCCCATCTTCGGACCATACATGGTGGACATGGACATCCCACCCACCCACATGCACACATTCATTTTGCGTACAGCTAAGGAGTTGAATTCCCTGCCTAAGTTTGTTTCCTGTTAGCTTCAACCTGGGAGTCTTTAAATCAAGTGTGAATAGGTTACTTCGAGGGAAGCGAGCTCATATTAGTCTGCATCATCGCTTACCATTAGGTGAGATGGTGGCCAAACGAGTGCCTATAAAATGTAAAAAAAGTAAATCACAAACTCTTTACCAGAAAATAAGGCAACTACTCAGTATGGGCCCACTAAAAGCGAAAAAACATCAGTGTCAAAAAAACCAGACAAGTGCGAGTCCAACTCGCCCACCGAGGGTTCCGTACGAATTTGTAGGTAAGTACATCATACATATTATTACTTTAAATAAAGACTATATTTTTTATAATGTAATTACAAATGTAAAGTTTTCAGATTTTTTCCTATACTCATTGTATAAGACGGTATTACTTGCCAAATTTCATAGTTCTAGATCAACCTGTAAATACCCTATCCAGCTTTCAAAATGCTGTAGCTGCAGCGCTAATCCTGCTGTTGATCATTGCGTCGAGGCCACACTTAGATGTCAACGTGCTCCCCAGATAACGGAACTGGTCGACCTGGTTCAGCTCATCTTCGCCGAGTCTTACGAAGGTCTTAAAGTCGCATGACTTAAAACTAGCTACTAAGGTCTCAGTATACATGGCGGCCGTGCTGCCTAACATTTTATATTCCGCTGAAACCTGGGCCGTGTACCGCCATCACATCCGCATGCTGGACCGATTCCATCTTAGATGCCAGTAGAATTCTGAAGATCCGATGGTATGATCGCATGCGGAACACCGAGGTGTTACGCAGGGCTTATGTTGGTGGCATTGAGTTTTATCTCATTCAGCGTCAACTTCGGTGGTGCGGACATGTGTAACGGATGATGGACCAGAGTGTGGCGAAGTGCATCTTTTATTGTGAACTTCAGGAGGGTAAGCGAAAGCATGGCAGATAGCTCCTCAGGTATAAAGATGTGCTAAAGCGTCACTTTACCAAATATGACTTTTAGAGCCCAAAAGCTTGAGTGGAGGGAGGACTTTGGTTAAAACCAAAGTTCATGATGTACAACCATTATAATTTTCTCAGGCCTGTCTTTTCACCAAGTTTTAAGTCTATAACCCAAGGATTTTTTTTCCAATGAACTCATAATCTACCTCCATGTCAGATTTCATCTTTATAGGTTAAATAGATTTTAAGATTTTGTGAGATGAATGAAAAAGTGAACGGACACTTTCGGTTTTATATTTATAGGTAGGTACAAACACCAATAGCTTATCAATATCAAATGGATGATGCTTTCAAAGTCATAAGTGCTACCTAACCTCGTTTCGGTATTAACAAGTCTTCACCTTAAAATCTCTTGTCTGCAAAACTTCCTCGTTCTAAAATCTTTGCCGTAGTTTTAAGGCGATCGTAGACGCTGTGCATTATACATCAGATGTTTCATTACCTCTAGAGTCGAGCCCGAGGCTCCGGAACTTGCTTCATAAATTATAAGTTCCGTTAGTTTAGACTTGACGGATCAGCGTGGTGATACAGGGGGTGAGTATTTGCTGAGATGAATTTGATTAAGAAACTTTCATTTATCGTCGCTGTAGAATGGACACAAAAAAGGCATTCTTTTTGTTGTTGTAAAAATCGATCGAAAACCAGGTATATTTTTTATTACTCTAATACGACTATTCGATATAAACCCAATATATGACTACTAGTCATCTTTGGAGAAAAACGAAAACTCGTTATTTATTTTAAAAATAGACGAAGTGTGCTGTGAAGTTTGAAACTCTGGACATACGAGGTTATCATTCAACAGCGACGTTACTATCCTTTAATGAATACTGGTGTAATCATTACATAGCCTTAGCCAATATATCTGTATATTAGCTAATGATTATACAATATTACGATTATACATAGGATTTGGGACGAAAAGTGTTAATTATCAACTTATTCTCAAACTCTGAAAGAAGATGCGAAATGTCTTGGTCAAAAAACCTATTAAATAAATGTATAGGGAAGTAGGTTTTTGTATGTTATCATTCAACAGCGACGTTACTATCCTTTAATGAATACTGGTGTAATCATTACATAGCCTTAGCCAATATATCTGTATATTAGCTAATGATTATACAATATTACGATTATACATAGGATTTGGGACGAAAAGTGTTAATTATCAACTTATTCTCAAACTCTGAAAGAAGATGCGAAATGTCTTGGTCAAAAAACCTATTAAATAAATGTATAGGGAAGTAGGTTTTTGTATGTGGTACATCTGACGCAATATAATTAGGAAAACAAGTTTTCTAAAGACACGATGTGGAATATAAACACGAAATAAGATTTAAAGATTTCACCATGACCCAAAATAAAACACTGTTGAATAAGGTAGCTCAAAAGGTCTAACTATGCAAATGCATCCATGCGAAGTTAGATCTTTTGACGAAAAAATCACTCAAACACAACAACACTGTTTTACCTATTGATGCGTTCATGGAAACCCCAAAACGAGACCAAGAATAACTTTTTAATAACCATGAAAAACCTACACACTCACAAAATCTAAATTCACAATAACATAACTTAATACCAAACTGGGGAATATCTTAATTCGCTAAATATCACCCCGTATGGCTCAACCCTCAGAAATCCGTAGCTCGAGAATCGTCTTGAGATTTCTATTTAATTAGTGAGACCTCAAGCCGATGTGTGTAGCCAAACCGGATATTAGGCCTGAATATCTAATACTACGCACTTCACGAGGTAACCGACGCAAATTGGACGGGAAATATGCCTGTCTAATTGATAGAACCTGTTCTTGGTGATTTAATTAACAGAATGGCAGTAATTATATCGCTACCTAAGATTGCAATTCCGAACAACCATCGCTTGCACCTATAATAATAATATCTTAGTTTTAGTTTATTTTAAAGCAATATAATTGTAAGGTTAACGTATTACTGTTAGCTAAATGTACACTTTTTGTTAAAATGTTTTTTGTTTTTTTTTTTTTTAGTATGGAACTAAATAAACTCTAAAAATGTGACACAGACGACCAGAATACTACTAATACCAAAAAAAAAATGCCCAACTAACCGTTAAAAACGAAGTGCTTGTTCTGCATCTTTATTTAGTCGCCTGCAAACGTTTCCAATCAATTAAGTCCTAAAAATAAATAAAATAAAAAAATAAAATTTGTTTATTTCAGACCACGTTATGTCCATATTTTGTTAGTAAAATTAATTATCTTAAGACTAAGTTAGTAGCAATACAGTTGGTCCAGAAAAATATGAATTAAAATTATAAATAAACAAAATTAAAATATAATAAAATTTAACATTGATTGTAATAAAATTATTAAACTAAAATGAATTGATGAATTAAATTGAATTGAATTGAGTTCATTGTAATACTAAATTGGATGTGTCTACTATAAATACTTAGCTTCATACGTACAAGTTCTAAGAAGACACCTTACGTTACTAATTAGGTCTGCTAAGTTAAACAAGTTAAAGACCGTCACTACCGAAATACTAATTAAGTGAGACGATGTTCTACTAAGTTCCGCTAAGTTGCTACTAAGTTGTATTGTCTAAGTTCAGTTCGACTGAACTGTGCATTTGGAGGTTTCGGACCGCGTAATTTGTTTCTTGCTTTTAAATTTTAACTAAGTACTATGACTTAATTAAAGTGCACCTACTTCTAAGAAGGAAAACATTTTTAAGGAAAATGTTTTTTGTTTTAATGGTTGGTCATTTAAATTTTTTACGTAAGTACTTGAAAGTTACGTCCCAATGGTTTTAAGTTTGAGAAGTTGGAGCTTTTTTGTTTGTTATTGAACTTCTCTGAAACGGCTTAACCATTGTTTTTTTTTTAATTTTTATGAGTATTAGTTAGGTCTTCGGCAATTTTTTTTATATGGCAAAACAACGTTTGCTGAGTCAGCAAGTTTTTAAACCCCAACGCAAAAACGACGTGGTGTTATAAGATTGACGTGTCTGTTTGTGTGTCTACCTGTGGCATCGTAGCTACCGAACGGATAAATCGATTTGTTTTTTTTTGTTTAAAAGTTGAATAAGGAGAGTGGGAGTGTATTTAGCTATGTTTGATGAAAATTTGTCCAAGATGGCCGACGCCTCAAAATGGCAAATTACATTTTTAGGGTTCGAATAAAAAACGGAACACTCGGGTGTCTGTCTGTCTGACCGTCCGTTTTTCTGTTGAAATTTGGTAAACATATGGGCTTCTGAGACCCAAATATGAACGCGTTACGTAAATAAATAATTTTTTAGAGAGAAATGTATGGAGGTCAAGCTTTGAAATAAAAAAACTGCATCATGTGACATATCAAAAAAAGGGGTTGTGAGGGTTTAAATTATTTTTTTCATAATTTTAAAATAAACAGTTTTGATGTTATTCAAGAATAAGACCACAAATTACCATTCCTGTTCCTTATATAAGTATAAGAAACTATTGAGCCAAAATTTAAAAAAAAAATGGAGATATTAGTTCGGAACCCTTTGCACTCGAGTCCGACTCGCACTTGGCCAGTTTTTTTCACAACTTCCTCAATATGGGTCTCAAATGAAAGAGCTTGCCTAGAAAAAAAATGTGCACGGGATAAGGAAATAGTAAGTATTGGTAAGTAACGAAATGAAAATTAAGATGAACAAAAAAATTTTAGTACGTACAACTAAGCAGTGGATTTCCCTGCCGAAATTGTGTTGCCTAATATCTACCATCGGAGTCCTTTAAAATGAAAAAAAAAAAAATATTAACTAGTAAATAAAAAAAATGCAGTCTTCCGAAGTGTGTTTTCCGTCCACTAGCGCCGCCAATCGTTTTTTATTAATTGTGGTAAATTTAAGACACGTAGATAAAAAACCGCTCTGTAGTGCACTAAAGAAATGTATCTATTATTATTTGACAGCTATTTTTAATACATAACTCATGGCTAAATAGCCAAAACGGCAATTATTGCTAAAAGTGGCCACTTTTAGCAAAAATATCGACTTTGGCAACTATTTATGTTCTAAAGTACAAAACATAACTCTCAAAACATAATAAATACATTTCTTCAGTGCACTACAGAGCGGTTTTTTATCTATGTGTCTTAAATTTACCACAAATAATAAAAAACGATTGGCGGCGCTAGTGGACGGAATACACGCTCTTAAGAATCGTATCTATATTAAATTAAAATATAATCAATAGAAATTATTTTTAAAGTGGAAACTTCTTTAGCGGCGTTGAGCACTTTTCTTGGGATGGGTATAAAATGTTAAACTCGCGTCAGGACACGTGAGCTGATCGAAAATTCGTAAGACGGATGATGCGTCAGGACACGTGCCCTGATCGAAAATTCGTAAGACGGATTATTCAAAAATGCACAACGTTAATGTTCAAGTTTTCACTTCTGCCGGCACTCCCGGAGTGCAAGCCGTTTTTTTTTTTGCCTTAATTTTTTTTTTGTGGGTTTTTAAAATTTATGATTTATTTTTTAAAATAAATAAGAAGATAAATTATAAAGAGGTAAAGTTTGTGTGGTTGTAGCGGGTATTCTTTAGAACTGCAGAACCGATTTTGAAAATTCTTTTACCATTTGAAAACCAAGTTTTTTTTTTGTTACCTACATACCTACATTTTCCTACAATTTTGAAAACAAGTACCTACTAACATCACTGAAGCTAGAAATCGTGTAAAACCTATTTTTCTGACTTTCGACCTCCAATAACTTACGACACAGACACGAGATTTTGTGAGACTTTAGGCACAACATTTAGAACGCCAAAATGAAGTTGTACTATACGAGTTTTCAGATTATTTTTTCCGAGGTGAAATGCTAATTTGACTGGACTTATTGTGAATTTGAATATTTAAATCTGCTGCAGCTAATCAGAATTGTTATGGTCAGATTTTTTCTCATGGATGAAACTGAGTGCACCTTCTGGCGGAGTAAATAAAATTTCTTTCTTTCTTTCTTTCTTTCACCTTCGTCTGCCCGACTACTCTAATAAACATACATGCTCAGCTCCTGCCATTGCCTGCACTTGGCAAGAAACATAAAAAAGCCACTAGAAAATAAAACGAACAGATGCGTCACAATACTTCGTTATGCTGACGCCTCGTGCACTCAATAAAAACATCATAATGAATCATAATGTTGCACATATGCGACTTTTTAAACGACAGTGTAGCGGTTGGGTTGGTCTATGTCCTTTTGTTAGTACAATCACGAGTGGCAAATGGTAATCAGTTGAGATTATTGGTTCGTTAACGAGTGTTTTTTGGAACACGGTTTAGCTCTTTTCTGTTATAAAATAAGATCCTGTGTGAAGGGCCGTCTTTTTCCTATTGGAGGCCCTGGACAATAATGAGCCTCATATGACTTTGACAGAGGACTATTTAGCTAAAACAGGCAAAAGGAAAACACAGGAGTCTAGATCTGTTCGACTGTTTATAAAGTCTCACTAAAAGATAAGTTGATATTTTTCCGGGACAGACATTTTTAGCATTTACAAGTTAGTTCCTAAAAATGTATAAATTAGAATGTATGCTTTTGATAAGTCATCTTTCATTTTGGGGGCCGAGTCACCCGCGTCCGTAGGAGAATACCCTTCAGCGAATCCCTACACGTGGTCCCTGGGTGGTGCTAAACAGGTGACACTAACCGCCTCCGTGGTCTAGTGGTTATACCACCTGATTCAGACCCAGAGGTCCCGGGTTCGATTCCCAGCGGGGGCAAATTTTTTTGCTCGGTTTGGTTGGTGGTAGGACTTCTTCTAAGTCCGCCTGGCAAGCTACCACCATCATGTCTAAGTCTGTCGCCATAACAACAATGTTAACAGCATTGTTGTGTTCCGGCAGTTAGAGGTATGATAGCCAGTTCCTCTGTGTAAGAGGATTCCGGGTGAAACTCGCTTCCATCTTCGGTCTAATCATCACTTTCCATCAGGTGAGATTTGGGCCAAGAGTTTCCCCGTTTTGTATAAAAAAAAAAAAGGTCAAGTCTTTATTTTTAAATTATGCGTGCAACCATCACGAATCCAAACGCGATTTCATAGTGCAATTTTCATGATAATTGTCGACGGAAATATTTTCTTAATTCGAAAATTATTCTTGTAAAATTGAGATAACTGTGATTGTTACTGCAGTGACCAATGTTGTTTCATTTTCGCCTCAGAGACATGGGTTTTCTGCACAATCTGATAAAATTTTGAATAAGCATGACTGACAGAAATGAAAGGTGCGTAAGTATCCAAATATTGTGCACATGACAAAATAAACTTTTTTTTTTATTGTTGCAATACAAATCATTATATTTTATCAGTTTTGTAGGGACTATGGAGGCTCCAATCAATCGCGGAGTCCTGGGCGTTTGCTCAGTGTGCCCAGTGGAATAAATTGTAGGTTTTGGTCTAATTTCTTGAATAACTTCTTTCGTTCGGATCCTGATCGGATAGCGAATCAGTCTGGGCTAAACTCGAGCGAAAGAGTTCATGACAATATTGCATACAAAATGTTATGAACCCACCCTTTTTGTAATGTGTACCTACTAACTTAGTTTGTATGATATTTTTGTTACTAACAAATTAATGGACTATTTATCTAATTAATTAAATAAATTTATTGATTGATGGAAAACTGTTAATTTTAAAATTAAGAATAAAATATAAAATTCAACCCTCACAGTAAGCCCTTTCATTTGATATGTCACACAATGGAGTTGTTTATTTCCTAGTGACCCACATACAAATACGTCCGTGTTTGGGTCTCAGAAGTCCATATTTTTACTAAATTTCAACAGAATCGGTCCAGTAAATCCGGAGAAATGTGGCTGTGGCAGACGGACAGACAGACAGAAACCGTTTTTTATGGACGTTCGGAACCCTGAAACCTGACCATACCAGAAGGTCACTCAAGTGGCTAATGGCTCAACAAAAAGCTATTTAATATTGGGGCTCAATGGGGCATTACAGTCAGAAGAAACGAGCAGTGCTTGTTAAAAATGTGGCCTGAATATCAAATTGCTATCTCTGTATTGTGTCGCACCCCTAAATCATCGGTACCCCTTGGATTATGATAGTGCAATTGTAATCTATGGAACGTTTAGATGTAGCAGGGTTTTTAATTTGTGTATATTTTGTGTGCGGGACAGGCAATAGTGTATATAGTGAATAGTGTTTAGTTTTGAAACCGAACTGATAGGACAGTACATAGTGTTAGTGATAGCGTAATGTTTACATAAATATAATAGTATATAAGGTTTTTTATGTTTGAATGTTTGTTTAGGATAATCGTATGATAGATTTAAGCCTTTTTTACTAAGAATTGTATCGTTTGTATAACATAATTCATAGATTTAAGCTAGTGATCGTATTGTTTACGTAACATTTTATGTCTCGTTTTTGTTTATTTTATATTTTTGTCATATAGTTTATGTTACGTAGAATCTAAAAACATATAGTTTATAATATGTTGTAATAGAAAAACTTTGCGAAAAACGCAAATATTGTAAAAATGCTCTCGTTACGGTAACGTAGCGTCGTACATTAGCTAACTGCACCGATGCCGACTTCGCTCTCATTGGTTGAAAATTCCTGTGTTCTGATTGGCTGACCAATCACAGGGCTTACATTTTCTTAGCAAATTTTGTATAAATTACGGAGCGTTTGCCGGATCGATACAGTCGGCGGGCAACAAGACAAGAAGAAAGAACACTAGAAGAAATAAAGGAAGATCAACAAGGAAAATGGTTTTATTCTTCACCAACCCCAGCACACAAATGCGCATCCTGCACATTTAATGGTCCTTCGAGCGCCGGATTTATTGTGAAAAAAGAAGCCTTGAACATAGTACCTCAAGAAAGAAGCCTTGAAGATCGAATATAGTGAAAGTGTTCAAGATCGCCGATTGAAGAATCAACTGACGTCATGCCCGTTACGCGTTCTGAAGGGAGGGGCCGGAAGCCGTCGAGCGAACAGAAGCCGTCGTCGTCTGAAACCACGCCAGGGACCTCAGCGACCGGCACCAGTACGGAAGCCACGACGGAATCGACAAATACAGGGACGACTGCCACGGAGTATACAGAACATACCGCCACCTCCGCGACGACTGATCCAACCACCGTGACTTCCGCCGCCAGCGCCTCGACCGCACGGACCTCCACCTCGGCCGTGAACGTACCGCCCCCCTCGCACCCCGCCAGCGCCGCCGCCCCCTCTGTCGCCCCCTCCGCCGCGACGACGCTTACTGCAGGTGCGAAATCGAAGCAGTTGATGAAGCCGCCCGCCGCTGTCACCTCCAGAGATGCTCGCCAAGAAACGGATGCCTCTACAGTAAAGCGAGTTGTCAAGCACGCCGGTACGTCGAAACCAACCGGCCCACAGCACCTCTCCCCCCCTAGCAAGAAGGGGGGAGGGGGAGGATCGACGCATAGCAAGTCGAAACAGTTGAAGATAGCGAAGGCAAAGGAAGATTTGCTCCGCCTCCAAGTCAAACTAGCTGCAGCACGCCTGGCCGCACTAGAACAAGAGGATGAAACCGAAGAGGAAATAGAAGAAGGAGAAGAAGATGACGTCTCCCTCTACTCAGAAGTCAACGCAAGAGTGGACAACTGGTTGGAAAACCAGGTGACTCGTCCAGTGTTAGCCATCACCAACGAGCCCTATCGCCATCCAGAAGAACCAACGGTCGTCCACAACGAACAACAGAAGCATGAAGAAGCACGTCAATCACCGGCGGGAGGTCAAGGGGACTTAGCCCTCCTAGCTGAAGCCATCACCAGGGCTGTCAGCACCGCCCAGCGACCCAAGTTCATCGAGCTACCGTTCTTCAGTGGGTCGCATCAGGAGTGGCTACCTTTCCGCGCCGCCTACCATGAAACAGAAGCGATGTTCAGCGCCGTCGAGAATACGAACAGACTACGGAGGAACCTGAAAGGCAAGGCCAAGGAAGCTGTAGAAGGGTTGCTGATCACGAACGTGCACCCATCAGAAGTAATGAAGACATTGGAATCCAGATTCGGAAGACCAGAGTCCATAGCCATGTTAGAGATGGAAACTCTTCGAAGCCTGCCGCGCCTCTCCGAGTCACCGAGGGACATCTGCATATTCGCAACAAAGATCTCCAACGTCGAAGCAACATTGAAGACATTGGGCTGCTTCAACTACATGTACAACCCTGAACTTGCGAAGACATTGGTGGACAAGCTGACGCCGACACTACGATATAGATACTACGACTTCTCAGCCACACAGCCGCAAGAGGACCCCTGCCTCATCAAGATCGAGAAGTTCTTCAAGAGAGAAGCCGAACTGTGCGCGCCCTACGCACTGCCTGAACAGGTGGCAGCACCGTCTACAGCCGCACCACAGAAGAGGACGCAGAGGGTCACCAACGTGACTGAGAAGACCAACACGCTGAAGTGCTTTGTGTGCGAGGGAACAAGTCACACCAATGCAACAGAATGTGAAGCATTCAAGAAGATGGATGCCAATACAAGATGGGATACAGCGAAGTCCAAACGCCTCTGCTTCAGATGCCTGCGATATAGGAGCAAGACTCACAACTGCCGACAGAAGCCGTGTGGTGTCAACAACTGTAAATATTCGCACCACAACATGCTTCACTACGAGAAGAAGACAGAAAAGGCAGAGAAGACAAAAAATGAAGAGGCAACAGAAGTGATAAATTCAACATGGACGATAAAGAAGCAATCCTATCTGAAGATCCTGCCGGTCCAGGTGAAAGGACCAAAGGGAACAGTCAACACCTTCGCTTTGATGGACGACGGGTCAACAGTCACGCTCGTCGACGATAGCGTCGTGAGCAGCATCGGAGCAACAGGACCCATAGACCCGCTGAAGATAGAAACCATCAATGAACTGAAGACGGCAGAATCGACGTCAAGAAGGGTGACTATCGGGCTGAAAGGGATCAACAACAGAGAAGAGCAAATTCAAGCAAGAACAGTGAAGAACTTACAAGTCTCATCTCAACGGGTTCCGCAAGAACTAGTGGATGGGTGCCCTCATCTATCGGACATCAAGGGACATCTATCGTACCCCAACGCAAAGCCGCAAGTCCTCATCGGTCAAGACAATTGGCACCTTCTGCTCACCAAAGAAACCCGAAAAGGCGACAAGAACCACCCGGTTGCTTCTCTCACGCCGCTGGGGTGGGTTCTTCATGGAAGCCAAACAAGATCCTTCGGGCAGAAGATAGACTTCGTGTCGCACATGATCGAAGACACAGAAGACAACCTTGAGGACCTGGTGAAGAAGTACTTCGAAATGGACGCCCTCTGCATAAACCCGAAGAGACCGAAAACCGACCCAGAAGAAAAGGCGCTTCGAATACTGGAACAAAAAACTGAGAAGATTGAAGAAACCAGATATCAGACCGGCCTTCTCTGGAAGAAAGAAGATGTTAAGTTCCCCGATAACTATGGGAATTCCCTGAAGAGGCTCTTCAACATCGAGAAGAAGATCGACTGTGATCCAGCCCTGAAGAAGAGATACGTCGAACAAATGGACGCCCTTATAGAAAAAGGATACGCCGAGCCTGCGCTGCCTCAGAAGACACCACAGAAGACGTGGTACCTACCTCACTTCGCTGTCATCAATCCAATGAAGCCAGACAAACTCCGAGTTGTACACGACGCCGCAGCCAAGACCAAGGGAGTAGCGCTCAACGATATGCTGCTCAAAGGTCCAGATCTACTCCAGTCGTTACCAGGCGTCGTCATGCGCTTTCGTCAGCACCTGATCGGAGTGACAGCGGACATAAAGGAAATGTTCATGCAGGTCAAGCTACGTACAGAAGATAGAGACGCACTGCGATATCTGTGGCGTGGAGATCGCCGCGACGATCAACCTCCGGAAGAGTACAGGATGACATCGCTGATTTTCGGAGCATCAAGTTCACCATCGACAGCAATATACGTGAAGAACTTGAACGCGAAACAACACGAGAAGACTCATCCGGAGGCCGCAGCTGCCATCATAGAGAAACATTACGTCGACGACTACCTCGATAGTTTCCGAAGCCTGGAAGATGCCGTAAGAGTAACGAAGAGTGTGCGTGAAGTGCACAATAAGGCCAGCTTCGAACTAAAGCAATGGAAGTCAAACTCAGCGTCACTCCTAGAAGCACTGGGAGAAGAACATAGAACAGAAGACTTGGAACTCTACAGAACAGAAGAGAAAACCGAACGAGTACTAGGAGTCATCTGGAAAATCAACTCGGACGAGCTAACCTTCAACCTCAACTTAGCCAGAATACCTTCGACGTTAATAGAAGGAAAGCAGCCAACGAAGAGGGAAGCCTTAAGAATTGTTATGTCGCTCTTCGACCCCTTAGGATTCGCCTCGCCTGTTACGATACGAGCGAAGCAGCTACTCCAGGAAGTTTGGCGCCGAGGAACAGGGTGGGACGACCGAATCGACGAGGACCTAGCGGAACAATGGGACGCGTGGATGGGACACCTGAAAAGTCTCCACGACATGGCAATCCCGCGGCGATACCTTCACTACAGCGACGCCGTCTCCCTAGAGCTTCACGTCTTCAGCGACGCCAGCGAATCGGCCTACTCTGCGGTCCTCTACTGGAGAGCCGTAACACCAGATGGCGAAGTCGGCATATCACTCATCATGGCCAAAGCGAAAGTGGCACCGTTGAAGTTGACTTCGATCCCAAGATTGGAACTGCAAGCAGCGGTCATGGGGACCAGACTCGCTGAGACAGTGATAGAAGAACACGAGAGGAAACCTGACCGAAAAGTGTTCTGGACCGATAGCAAGACAGTACTCACCTGGATAAAGACAGGGTCGCATTCATACAAACCGTACGTGGCTCATCGTCTAGCAGCAATAGAAGAAAGTTCCAAGGTCAACGACTGGCGCTGGGTTCCGACGAAACAAAACGTAGCCGACGACGCCACACGAGATGTACCAACCGCCTTCAATAGAGATCATCGATGGTACCGAGGGCCGGACTTCTTATACCTGACAGAAGACTGCTGGCCTATAGAAACCGCAAGGACAGCAACAGAAGAGCCTTCCGACGAGGAGAAGACGCATCACGTGACCGACAGAAGAAGACTGAAGCTAGCAGAGGGTCTGCCTGATCCGACGAAATTCTCCAACTGGGACCGCCTCCGATATTCGACAGCACGTGCTCTGCAGTTCATCGAGCTTTGCAGAGCCCCTAGGCACAAGGTCAACTATCGCCGAACCAAGAAGAACAAAGAAGCGGATCCTACCTGGAGGAGAAACAAGCCGACTGCAGCTAAACAGCAGACGCCCGCAGCATCGAAGAAATCGACGTTCAAGCTACTTCCAGTCACAGCCGAGCTCCTCAAGAAAGCTGAAGAGCTGCTGATGCGGTCTTCGCAGGAAGAAGCCTTCGCGGAAGAGATAGACAATCTGAACAGCGGGAAGCCGATCGCCAAAGAAAGTCGCCTGCATCAGCTCAGCGTCGAGTCAGTAAACGGCTCACTCCGAATCCGGAGCCGTATCCGAGCGGTGACAGACATGGAAGAAGACTTCAAGAACCCGCTAGTAGTCGACGGAGATCATCCCACAGTGAAGCTTTGGATACAGGCCATACATCGGCAGCTACATCACGCCGGCGTCGAGGCAACAGTCAACGAGTGCAGACAGCAATACTGGGTATTACGATTGCGCCCTATCACCCGCGCAATCCTCGGAAGATGCCTCTTCTGCCGCATGAAGACTCAAGTACCGCCGCATCCGAGAACTGGGGACCTGCCAGCGTGTCGCCTTGCACATCACAAGCGACCCTTTACGTACACCGGTGTCGACTATTTCGGGCCTCTCTCCGTGACCGTCGGACGAACCAGACAGAAGAGATATGTGGCAATCTTCACATGTCTCACAACACGAGCTATACACCTAGAAATCGCAGGCTCGCTCAGCGCTGACTCTGCAGTAATGGCGGTCAGAAGAATGATCGCGCGACGAGGCTGCCCGACTGAAATCTGGTCAGACAACGGCACCAACTTGAAGGCTGCCGACAAGGAACTTCGACAAGCAATCGACGCGGCGACTGCGGAAGAAGCAGCGAAGAGGACGATCTCCTGGCGCTATATTCCGCCTGGAGCTCCATTTATGGGCGGCGCTTGGGAGCGAATGGTTCGCTCCGTGAAGACGGCTCTCCAAGCGACACTGCATGAGCGCCACCCCACCGAAGAAGTCCTCGCTACTCTACTTGCTGAAGTGGAGTACACCGTAAACAGTCGTCCGCTGACGCACGTCTCCGTCAGCGCAGAAGATCCCGAGGCCCTGACTCCCAACCATTTCTTGCTGGGGGGTCCTGGACGTGTGCCGCAGCCGGGCACATTCACCGAGCAAGACACCATCTCCCGGTCCAGCTGGCGAGCTGCACAGAGGCTCGCAGATGTCTTCTGGCTCCGCTGGGTAAAGGAGTACCTTCCCGAGCTCCAACACCGGCGGGAGCCCCACGGACGAGGTCAACCAGTGCAAGTGAACGACCTCGTGCAGATCGTCGACCCGAACCTGCCCCGCAACGTGTGGATACGAGGACGAGTCATCGCGGTGTATCCTGGTCCAGACAGCATCGTGCGGACGGTGGACGTGCAGACCAAGGGAGGTGTCCTGCGCCGGCCGGTGAGGAAGCTGGTGATCCTGCCCCTGCCTGCGGACGACGTGCCCGCACCGGAACTGAATGCGACGCGGTCGCACGGCGGGAGTGATGTGCGGGACAGGCAATAGTGTATATAGTGAATAGTGTTTAGTTTTGAAACCGAACTGATAGGACAGTACATAGTGTTAGTGATAGCGTAATGTTTACATAAATATAATAGTATATAAGGTTTTTTATGTTTGAATGTTTGTTTAGGATAATCGTATGATAGATTTAAGCCTTTTTTACTAAGAATTGTATCGTTTGTATAACATAATTCATAGATTTAAGCTAGTGATCGTATTGTTTACGTAACATTTTATGTCTCGTTTTTGTTTATTTTATATTTTTGTCATATAGTTTATGTTACGTAGAATCTAAAAACATATAGTTTATAATATGTTGTAATAGAAAAACTTTGCGAAAAACGCAAATATTGTAAAAATGCTCTCGTTACGGTAACGTAGCGTCGTACATTAGCTAACTGCACCGATGCCGACTTCGCTCTCATTGGTTGAAAATTCCTGTGTTCTGATTGGCTGACCAATCACAGGGCTTACATTTTCTTAGCAAATTTTGTATAAATTACGGAGCGTTTGCCGGATCGATACAGTCGGCGGGCACGAGACAAGAAGAAAGAACACTAGAAGAAATAAAGGAAGATCAACAAGGAAAATGGTTTTATTCTTCACCAACCCCAGCACACAAATGCGCATCCTGCACATTTTGCATGTTAACGCAAAGTTCGTTTTTAGTTCAAATCACTAAAACATTTTCTACTGATCAGTCATTAGAAAATGTTTTAGTGATTTGAACTAAAAACGAACTTTGCGAGGTATCCAAAATAAAACTTGCACTACGCCCGCGACTTTGCTCGCGCGGGTGTAGCAGGTAGGTACTCCACGAACTTCATTTTCTATACCTTACTCTTTATTGAGTAATATGTAAATTACCTATTAATAGACTCAACGTAGGACAGTTCACATTTAATGCGCACAGCTAAAGTGTGCAACTCTCTACCAACGGATGTGTTCCCATCCACATTTAACCCGTCTGACTTAAAAGGAAGAGTGAACAGGCATCTTCTGGGCAAGCTCTCTCCATCATAGACTTCATCCATCGCTTTCCATCAGGGGATACTGTGGTCAAGAGCAAGCCCATTACATAATAAATAAAAAAAACCGAAACATTTTTCTTACTTAGAACTTTTAACACGTCGTAACTTATAAACGAAAGGTCAGATTTGAATAATTTAAAGCGTGAGAAATATGTACAAAATTACCAAACTTCCATTCCGCCCGGGTTTTGTTTGAATTATTTGAACTAATAGCGGTCATTGCGACTTAATCATAATAGTTATATAGACATAAATCCTCCCGGACTTTTTTTATAGGTAACATGAACTTTGCGCACCGCGTATAACTTGATTAAAACAAAAACCTAAAAAAATTACATACTAGCACTTTGTGAAAGGAATTTCTAATTATCACTTCAAACATTATTTTTTAACTTGGTCCCTCTAAACTTTCCATTATCTACATAAATAAGTCCGAGCGTCAGTTAGCAGGGGCGCCACCAGCCCTAACCTTCTATTGTTTGTTTTTTTACATAAATAAATTCAATTGTCACATCTCAGATGATAAATGGTAGCACTGACATGACGCTCGTATGGCGAATTTAGGAGGAACCCACTTGGACTACTTGTTTCTTTGTAAGTGCCGCGAAGCACGAGGGCGCGATGTTTTTGAATATGGATTTTGTTTTCTATATTTTTTTGGCATTTTTTTTTTTGTTTTGATGGAACGATTTCAATATTCGAATCTTTTACTGCAATAGTTTTTAGTTTATTACTAATCACAATCAATAACTACCTATTTCTATTAGATGCGGATCACCAAGTAGGAATATTGGAGTCGGCTCACAGTCAAACAGGATTCAGCTGAATACCAGTATTTGACGTAGAGCGACTGCCTAGATCCGAGTTCCACAACCCAGTAACTGGGTAACCCGGTACTTCTTGGCAAGACTGCTGTCAGATTTTGTTCTGGTGGATTTCTGTAATCTGACATACATAACGAATGCTTACCGAGGCACGGTATGTTAAGATCAAAGAAAATAAAACTGGCCAAGTGTGAGTCGGACTCGCGTGCAAAGGGTTCCGAACCAATTTTGTGTTTTTAATATGTTTTAACCTGACTTCTTATAGGTTTTCCTGTAATCTTTAGGTATAGAACTAAAATTCGCCTTTTTTTCAAAATTTTAGGCTCAGCAGTTTCGGATCTCAGGGGAAATGTTCATTTTGGTCTATTTTCTTGAATAAATTCAAAACTATTTATTTCAAAATTATGAGATAAATAAAATCCTCACAGTACCTAAGCCCTTTCATTGGATATTTCACACATTAAGCTTGAATAACTTTTCATTAAAGTTTTCTAGTTTGACCCCATAGGTACTAAACATTTGTTTATTTACGTAACGCGTCCGTGTTTGTCACAGGAATCTATATTTATGTCATAGAAATCTATATTATACAAAATTACAACAGAATCGGTCCATTAGATCCGGAGAACGAAGAACTGGCTGTGACAGACGGACAGACATACAGATATAAGGGTTCCGTTTTTTGTTTGGAACCATAAAACAGTAAAAGTGTTTTGCGGCTACTGAGAACCTCAAACGGCGGAAATACAATAACCTTCTTAACAATAATATTTTTGAGCCGTTTGGGGTCGAAACTCTTGGACCGAGTACTCACGTATTATTGAACTGCATGGCTAAACGCTTAGTTGATACTTGGCGTGACACAAGGGCTGGATTTACATCGGATAGAGGATAAGTTGTCATTATTCTGACTTCTAAGAAACATCAACTTATTCCTAGTTTAGAAGTCAGGGTCTTTTTGTTCTGGCCCACTTAGCCATGATCCTAAAAGTGTAACTTTTGTGTATATTTTTTGGAAAAATAAAGATTTATTATTATTTTTTCGTTTTCTTTCTCGGGTCTCTGGAGACCCGGTCCTTTGGTAGGCGTACGAGGGGCCGAAACCAACTCGCAGAGGCCCCGTTAGAAATTTCAAATGTAATGGGGCACCAACCGGCGATTATCCTTGTATGCACTGTGAAAGTATTCCCAAGGACAATCCCCGGTTGGAGCAAGAATATTGCAGAATATGGAAAAAAAAAAGATGAAACGCTATGGGCTTGGGCGGTTTAGTGGACTGATAATCGTTTATTATAGAACTATTGGCCCCTGCCTGACCACTAACAATATACACGGCTTTTAAATGGCAGGGGGTGACTTGCACACTCAATGAATGGGCCCCCGAAAACGGTCGCTAGCACAAAGTGACGTAGCGCCAAGGAGGCAACACAGCCTGAGGTGCTAGAGGAGTGGAGAGGTATACCACGGCTATCAGGACAATCCCGGAAGTGCGGTCAAGATCCCTACCAGCATCTTACTGGATTATACATCCTTCTCCCGAGCACGTGTGCTCTAGCGAATCTCCACTCAGACCGGCCAATTAAGGCAAGAGAGAGGTGGGAGCTCTGTTCCTCGTCAGTATTCACTCTGGCCAGCCAATAAAGGCAAGCCGTAGATGAGGAACAAGACTTCTCCCGGGAGATAAGGTTCGTGGGGTCGCTACTGCCCAACAGTTCGCCACAAAACTGTCTTGCGGATTGTATCTCTCTTTGTCTGGCCCCTCACCCTAGGTATGACCTAAGGTTCATCGGGACGCGCAAGCCCCACCACGACGTCAACGTAGAGATACTGCGGTAGGGTTATTATTATTATTATTATCTTTTCAGCCAATTGCCAACCACTGCTGACGTAAGCCTCCCCCAAAGAACGCCAACCATTCTGGTCTTGAGCAGCCCGCATCCATCCGCTGCCAGATACTTCCTTTAAATCATCGATCCAACGTTCCTCACTACTTTTGCCAATACGCGGTCTTCAATCTTACACATGTCTGATCCATCGACCATTTGTCCATCTACAGACATGGCCGGCCCACTTCCACTTCAGCATGCTGATTCTACGCACAATGTCGGTGACTTGACTAAATGACTTCTTTGCGAATTCTATCTACCAGAGAAACCCCAAGCATTGGTATATCCATTGCAAATACAAATCATTTATTTGCAATATGGGTAAATGCATGAGAAACTTTAAAATATCCTAATATTCTCAACAGGTGTGCAAATATCTAATACATGTAAATGTCAATCATTGTTCATTAGGTATTAATAATTAAATATCGATTACAAATGGTCACTTTAAGGGGTCAAATTATAAAATTAAAAACAATGTTTTGAAAAATGCATCAGTGCAGACAATACTATAGTTAAAGATCCATTATCTCCATTTTTTTTGCTAAATTTTAGGCTCAGTAGTTTCGGAGAAAAGGGAGGGGAATGGTAATTTCTCGTCTAATTTCTTGAATAACTTCAAAACCTTTTATTTTAAAACTAGATGACGTTTTTGGTTTGCCACCCAAGTAGGTAAATTGCGTATTTTCCTGTGAATTTCCAGTGGTGTTTTAGATGCGAGGTACCACTCATCATCATCTTCCTGCCCTTATCCTATGTTACTAGGGGTTGGCGCAACACTTTTTTTCTTCCACTCTGCTCTATTAGCCGTCAAACGTTCACTAACTCCCTTTTCTTTCATATCGCTTCTCACACAATCCATCCACCTTTTCTTTGGCCTTCCTCTCCCTCTCCATCCATACACATTTATGTTTATTACTCTTTTAGTTAAATGCGTTTCCTCCCTCCTCTTCACATGACCATACCACGACAAGCGATTTCCTTTTAACTTTTCCGTTACTGGCGCCACTTTTAAACTACCTCTAATGTAGTCATTTCTTACTTTATCCATTCTTGTTACTCCACGAGGTACCACTAAAAGGGAAAAATAAAAAAATAAATTTCAAACAAAAAAAAATACAACCGCTTTGCAAAAAAAAAAAAATACAAACTTTAAATAGGTAAATTTAATTTCGGAAGTCGGTGGTAAAATACGGAGAAACAACCGCCTTCCGAAATTATAGTTTTTTTATTATATTATGAAACACAAAAAATGTACAATGCGATTCAAATGAGAATAGGAATGTCATAGACCTCTATCAGTCAAATGTCTCTTGAAAAGTACGGTTTGCAAAGAACACTTAGTTGCATTTCGATAACGGTTTATTTTACTTTGTTTGAATAAGTCTTAAATCAAATTTAAATAAAAACGTTCAGACAGAAGTAAATTAGCTAAATATAATATTTAATTATTTAAAGTCATTAAACCCTTTTTTCACTCAATATTTAAAAATAATAATTAAAAAAACTTGCTTTGCTCATCCGAATACCGAAATGGTTTAAATTGACAGCCATGACGTCACAATACCCTAGACCTAAACTAAGGTCAAAAGCAAATCCAAAACAAATAAAATAAAAAAAATCGAACCAGTCCAACCTAAGTAGATAAATGCATCTTGACAAAAACAATGCAAACCGAGAATAATATTTCGTGAAGCTAAATAAATAATCAGTTCGCGAATCCATTTGGTTCGTTTTCCGCAATTTTTCGCCTCCATTACAAGACCGGTGTGCAGCCAATTTGAAAATATTGAATAAGTAAAGCTTCCCGAAATATGAATGCAGAGATGAGCTTAACTTGAAAACAGAAACGATACTTTGAAACTGGCATCTAATGTTACGTTTTATGCCTATCGTTTTGAAAGTTATTTAACTTGGTGAGCATTTGAAACCATTTTGATATCACATTGCATAAAATCGGGTTCTTATACTGTATATATGTAGAATCAGGTGCTTGGTCACATACACTGAAGAAAGAGTTAAAGGACTTTCCTTATCTAATTCGTTATGCTTAACTGGAAGCACTTTCATGACATTTATTAGTTCATATTTTTTTAATTTTCTACCCGTGAAATAATGTAAAACGGATTCGAAAAAGTGTCGAAGACAACACTTAACTCAGTATGCCCGATGTTACAAAGAAGTTTTAGTATCAGACTGAAGAGTAAGTACAAAGATTGCCCTGTCCGATAAGACCCCCCATTGTACCTTCACTTATTTTTATAATAGACTGACAAGAGAGGCGCTGAGCTAAAACTGCAATATTCAACACAGTATTAAAAAAAAATTATGACGAATATAGGCCTCGCCGATGGAAATTTAAGAACATTTTATGGTCGTAACCTTCAGTGCTCGAGTTCGACTCGCTCTTGACCAGTTTCTTTACTTTCCAAATTCATTTATGTTTTCATTCAAACGAATTTGAAATGCCTCGTCTATAAATATTGTTATCGAATTATTCTTTGCCTGCTCAGCAGAAGAGCAAACGCTAAACACATTATGACGAGTTACCGTGTTATATCATGACGCCGCTCCTCAAATATGATAACACGGTTCTGTGGGAAAATATACCATGGAAACGCCATGGAAATATCATGAAAATTACAGCCGCACCATTAAGGCAATGTGGATACACGGTGCATGCATATTTTGTAGGAGGAAATGGATCCTTCAGGTTTTGTATTCAGTATTTTTGGGACCGATTTTTTAGTGTTGTTTTACTTTGTGCTGTCTGAACCTATTGTTTGTTATTGATTCTAGACTGATTCAATTATTGAGGTGCTCGTAGTAAAATAATAACAGCCACATGGGTCGATCTCCAAGGTTAAGCAATGCGTGCCGAGGTCGGTTCGTGGATGGCTTACCTTAAGATACTGTTCGATTTCTCCGTGACTCGGAAAGTACGGTAATCTATTGATCCTGGCTGTTATTTGTAGATCTTTGACCGTCGTTATCAGATTAGACAGACCACAGTCTTGCCAAAAGGTATCGTATTACCCAGTTACTGGGTTGTGGAGGTCAGCCAGGCAGTCGCAAATGTAAAACAAAGTATAAAATAACCTTCATTTCAGAAATCGGGATTAAAAAACGAAGATACAAAACCAAAAACACCGACTTCCGAAATGGAGGTTATTTTATGCTACGTAGTATTTTTTTGGAAGTCGGTTATATTTTATTGTAAAAGTTTTTTTTATTTTTCACCTTCAGTAGTCATGGTCTACACAGAAATTTAAATAAGCAAAAATGCTAATCAAAACTACTGAGCGATATTGTATTCATTTTTTACGGGACCAAATGACAAGGATGCCGCATCGAACTAAAAAATAATCACATAAATCGGATCAGAAACCTCGGAGTAATCGATGTAGATACCTACACAAAAAAAAAATACCCGCCGAATTGAGAACCTCCTCCATTTTTGTTTGGAAGTCGGTTAAAAATACTGATACTTAGATAGCTGCATCTGGTTGGACTGGAAGCCGACCCCAACACAATTGGGAAAAGGCTGGGCAAAATATTATGCTTAATACTAAGATGATTGAATTTCTCAGTTTAACTTTGTCTATGCCATGAAATTTATGGAGACTAAACACCGAACTGTGGCAAAATCAGGTGATCTGTTCTGTTTTCTAAACATTTATTTTAAATAAACCATTTTCAGGCACTTTTGAATTGTCAAGGTCAGTCAGTAAAAAAAAAAACTTGAAGCTATTTGCACGTTCCAAAGCGTAGATCTCTATGGAGAAGAACGTTCAAGAAACTCCACGGTCACTCTTTTAAATCATTCAATGTAATAGAAAAATCATAGTAATATTATTATCTTTGATTGCTTTTATATTTGAGGACCATGCAAAGAACAGGAAAGTATATAAAACAATTCAAAAAGTACTGATTAATAAAAGAAGCCAGTGGTAGGTAAGAGATGACCAGTCTCAACTGACGGCGCCCGTTCACGAACATGACGCGTGCATCAGCACCTCAACCATTTTGAAGGGAACCAAATGATCCAACACACGCGCCACCACCATCAGCGAAAAAATTGTGTGACCATGACAAGCTCTCAATTGTGTGACCATGACAAGCTCTCAATTGCCACGCTCGTACAAAACAAAATCTTTAAGTACTTACATTAAATGGCTCCATAGTACTCACAAAGCATAACTGTGTGGTTTAAAAAATGGTTCGAATACCTATAACGAGGTATAAACGACTACTTATTATTTATATTTAACTCATCAGTTTGGTCATTCGGTATTTTTGACTCTGCTTATTTCTGTTATTTATTTGGTATTTCTGTAAAAGAAAAAGTCTGCACTAAGTCCTAAACTTTCCAACTTTTTGTGTCGACTTTGCTGCGCGTTTCTGACATGTTGTATAGTTCGCAATAGCATTTTTTTATGACGTCTAGTCTGTTAGTTTCTTTATTTTGTAACAGCGGACGATCCACAAATAATGTTAGTGTTTATTTACAGAGCTGTACTTTGCTAAAATACATAGTTTGCCGGTTTTTGAAAATTTTCACAAATGGAAAAATTACGTTTTTAGGGTTCCGTACCTAAAGGGTGATCTACCGAACCCTATTACTAGGCCTCCGCTGTCCATCCGTCCGTCTGTCCGTAAGCGGGCTGTATCTCAATAACCGTAATAGGTGACAGTTAAAATGTTCACAGATTATGTATTTATAATGCCGCTATGACAACAAATAATAAAAATTAAGGTTTATGGTACGGAACCCTTCGTGTGCGAGCTCTACACTAATAAAAAGAGCTCGTCTTGACAAACCTTTTTTACTAACACGACTGTTGATAAATAGTCAGTAGCTTCGAAGTTAATGACTCAATTATGTGGCTAAGTTTTAGAAAGAAGTCAAATTTGACATAAATAAGTAGTAATGCACCCTAACAAAATCTATTAATACCATCACTTTTGGTATCGGAAAGTGAATTAGGGTGAAGTTAATTTCATGAAAAAAAAAACAAAAATTACTTCATATAGTTATTACTAGTTTTAAATGACGTTTGCTCAACTATTTTAAGGTCAGTTACCGTGGACAGATTAAACGCGTTAGGTCGCAAAATATTGGATCATCCTGATTTTGTTGGGCGGTTGTTAGGATAGATGCTAGTAGTGTACCTACTCCCAAATTTTGAACCTCGAAAGACCAGTGCTAACTGTGTGGTGCTCAGAAAACTTCTTAATTTTCGGTCATTTTTAAGAGTTAAGCTTAATTCTCCTGAACGGTGCGTTCTACGGAGAAAGTCAGTCTGAATACTTTTAAAGCAGACAACATTTGCTTCAATTTGACTGTACGGTTACTCTGTGGATTTAATAGGTAATGACGTACAGCACTTTGAACATAGCACTTTTTCGGTTGATCTCTTCTTTAGTATCTATAACTTTAAAACGTTTTCACGTTAAGATTCACTGTACAAGCAAACTGTCACTGTGACAGATCTTGCGTTTAGTTCATCGCTCAGCAAAATGATATGAATGATAACACTGCTGCGAACACGATTTTGCAAGTCGATAGCATTGGTACTTCAATGCTATATAAATGATCACACACTCACTCTAGCCCTGACTTTTCCATTCAATGACAAAATTTCTCAATCTCTTAACGACAAAATCTCATCTATCGAAAAACTTAACCAAGAGATTATTCTCTCGGCTTAAATGTCAACTTTGCTTACGTTACAAAATTAACATTTCATAGGAGCTGTCAATCATCAAAAACTTTGCCGCCAGTTTTTCGCAAAAATTTCACAGCATGATATCAAATTCCAGTTAGAAGTTTCCCGAAAAAAGTCGGCTAACTTTTACGGTACCTACAAAACAGTAGTATCGGTGTGACAGACGGCTAACCCTTTTACTGCGGACACATTGTACATTAATACCCTTTTATGGCTTATTTGTTTTGTCAAAGACGTCACTGAAGACGCATTCAAAATGCTACAACGGGGTATTGTGTCAAAATGTTTGTGGAATTTGTTTCACAGCGTGTTGCGATTTTAGTCTGTTGTGGGCTGCATGTTATTTTTTTTGAGATAGTGATTTGCATTTGTGATATTTGAATAAACGCGATGTTTTATTATCTTAATTTCAAATGCAGTTATTTAACCAGATAAACGGACTGTACTTTTGTCAATATCGGTGGAACATATTTCTGCAACTTTTTTGTAATCGTTCCTATTACAGCGATTTGTTAACTTTAGTAAACAAAAAAATCTTCTCACTTCCGTAACTTGTTAAGCAAAGTGGCCAGATTTTTTACCTAATAACCACTTAATAAGTGTGAACAACCAAAAAAAGCCACTCGTCTCACCGCAGCCCATCAAAATATCACACTGTTTGCAAACTAATCAATTGGTATCAACATCCGTTGCGCGCATCTGTCCGTTTTTGTCGCGGACATTTCCTAGAGGCCCTTCATAGAAAAGCAATCGGGTAGTCGTAAACGTTAAGGGTCTGAAAGCACCCCCTGGGGTGCTTGTGAAGGCAGGACGATGTTTCTTGACACTGGCAGAAAAAGTACCCGTTGGTACTTTGGTAGCCCCTAATCCCGGATCCGCGTCAAGGGGGTTATAAGGCCAGCAAAAAGTGTAATTTAAAGCTGACTTAAGGTTTCGAATTAAAATGAAGGAGGAAGTCATGTCAGCTTGTTTGGGAAGTGTAACGTGGACACTTTTTAGAATTTTATTTTTCGTGAATTTTAAAGGATTTGTGAATTTTTATTATATCGTGGAAGGTTTTCATGCCCTTTTCCTATCTGTTTTTAATATTAGACAATATTTTGCATGCCGCGAGTTAGTAATCAACTTTAGTGATGCAAAATGAAAATGTTCATATTTTTCGGGCTCCGTTCTGAAAGGGTAACCAACGGAACCCTATTACTAAGCCTCTGCACCTGCTTTTTCTCAAGAACCGTAATAGTTAGACAGTTGAAATTTTCACAGATTGTGTACACATTTCTATTGTCGCTCTTACAAATACTTTAAAAAATGAATTAAAAAATAAAGTCACTACGTTTCCATACAAGAAACATGAGCCCGACTCGCACATAGCAGGGTTTTTTTTTTTTTTCCAGCCAGTGCTGCTTTTTAACCAATTTCAAAAAGGAGGAGGTTCTATGTTCAGCTTAATGTATTTTTTTATGCATGTTCACCGATTTCTCCGCCATTTGTGGACCGATTTTAAAAATTATTTTTGTATTCGAAAGACTCCGATTTTAAAAATTATTTTTGTACTCTTGAGGTGGTCCCATTGTCACCAAATCAAAATATAATGATGGGATCCCATGATAATCGAGGGAAACCCCCAAATTGTATAGGCACATAGGTACCAAGTTTTACCTACATAAACTTTCTAATGTAGTTCAGATATTTGTGCCTGGTAATCATCACTTCATGTTGCTGAGTTTTAGAAAGTAGATTGGCTAGTAGACAGGTAGGTACCTATATACACACCCACGTAGAACTAAGTTATTATTGGTTCCACGTAGATGCGTTCTAACATATTGCAATTTATATGCAAAAAAAAAACATCTTAAAAAGTTTACTCATGCACTGAAATAATACCCACTTTAGTAAAATTTTGTTTCTTTCAATATCTTCTCAATCACGTACAAAATCGTCATTCATTCAATATCATCAATTAACATTCGCTTATAGACTGCACTATGCTAATTCACATTTCCCAACTGAGTTCGCTCCAGTTACTGGCACAATAGTAACCTGTTTATTATGCCTGAATCTAGATCCTATTGTTCCAATAAAGGCTGTTCAGGAAATTGACTTAGTATGCCAAGTGAGACTGACGGCTTAGACGGGGAAATTGCGTTGCTTAAAACTTCATTCACTATTAATTCATGTAGGATTTTGGATTTGGAACGCATCAAAGTTTTAAATGAGTGATGGATGTGGAACGCTGCGATGAGTGAATGAGAGAGTATGTGTGTGAAGGGAAAGGAAGGAAAAGAGAACAATGACTGACAACGAACGAAGGACAATGTAAATTACGAAGTTTAAGATGTTTTAAGAATAAAAGAACAGTCCAAGAAGTGAAGCACTTTTATTTGGACATTCGTCCACAGCCCCTTCATTCATGTATTAAGAGGATCGAGCTTGAATAGGCTCTCATCACTACATAATAACACCCTTACAAGTCGATCATCAAGGTTAAATCACGCTTGACAAGGTCGATCAGTGGATGGGTGACGATTCGTTACAAACCGAAACTCCAACGTGTCTCGGAACACTTGTTAAGTCGTATGGTTGCGGCTGACATTTGTAGATCTGTGAAGGTCTTTTCAGATTGTCAGAAGCCCGAAAATCTGACACACACCAGTCTTGCAGAGGTACCGTTTTACCCAGTACCTAACTGATTTGTTGAGATCAGATGGGTACCTAGTCACTCCAATAATAATAAAATGTTGATATTCAGCTCCATCCGGTTTGACTGGAAACCGATCCATGTGTAGTTGAGAAATGACTTTGTGTATTGATATTGAGAGGACCTATGAGGATACTTTCTTCATATTTCAATCAAGTTATTCAGTTCAAAAATGTAGCATAGTTTTTGGAATGCAAAGTACTATTCTTTAACGTCTTTGTTTTCTTACAACTACTGTATTTTTCACTGTTTTTTTCTACTGTATTTTTTTTTTTTTTTTTTTTTTTTCACGTTTGGGGAGTGTTCCCCAAACGTTTTGTGCGTTCACAGTGCTTACAGCATAGGAGTGGAATGCCCTGCCGGAATCTGTGTTTCCTGATAGTTACAATCTGGGAGTATTTAAGTCAAGAGTGATTAGGTTACTTCTAGGCAAGTGTGCTCCATCTTAGACCGCATCATCGCATACCTACCATCAGGAGAGATAGTGGTCAAACGCGTTACTATCAAAAGTAAAAAAAAAAAACTATTGTTTACAGTCCTGTACAACATTGATAAACACACTAATGCTCATAGGGTACCTAGACATTGATACTATGCTCGAATGTCTTTAGCTGTCTATAATATCGACCGACACCATACAACCGCCCAAAAATGTCGTAGAGGTACAGACGTGGTACACGTTACACCAGAATGTATGAGTTTTTTTTAGTACCCTCATAGGTACTTCATTCATTTTGTTAAAAGGAAAAGCCTAAGTCAAGCACAGTTACCTACTGTTGTATTTAGGTATCGTATGTGTATTTAGGTACCGTGACGAACTATGTCAGTACGAAAGGGCAATTCTTTAAGAAACATTATTAAATGTCGATAGTCAGAAAAAATATCCATTACGTACACAACAACCTTAACTACCTTACTTAAGCTAATCTCCGTATACTTTAGAGAAATACATCATATTATTATGTACATCTTAAGCTAAAACAAGCACCGATATTTCTCGTAACAGCCAAGTCTCTAGGCACTCGATAGGCGTGGCTTGAGGTGGGCGTGGCCAAGAGGGCGGTCCCTCTGAGGCCTCCCAAAGCACTCAGGCCCGAGAGACGAATGCCAACTTGTTTGTGCCTTGTTGTTGAACTTGGATATTAGTCATTTTATGTATGCCTAAGTTGTTGTTTTCTACTTACCTGAAGTGTACATACCTATGTGTGGTAGTAGATTACCCTCGTGGCACTCCTTAGGCAACTGCACACTCCTTTAGTGAGCACTTCACCATTTTTCAAAAGGCTACTAAACATTATTAACCCGTAGCGAATCACCCCAATTGTAGCAAGGATGACTGGTAAGGGCCAAGGTTATGCCAGACGCACATTAAATTATCGCTTGTTTCTACACTTAGAGGCATTAAAATACTAAACCAAGACTCTAAGGTCATTGAAACTGTAACTATGTAGGTAGAAAGTGATATCTTTTACGATCTGTCTAGCAAGCTAGCTTTGTCGAGGTCGGATTTCGGTGCAGATGTACCCTAGTTATATTTCATACCGCTCACTGTATACTGCCGGCTGATTTTAGGGTCGCACGCCACACATAGGCTTGACTGCTATCTGATGACGAGCAGTACCGATAAAAACTAGTTAAACATTCAGTGTAAAGCAACATACAATCTTTGCTGATATACTATACGCCGCGTTTACAGGTATATAACTTTCACTTATCTTTCGCATTTCGCCCGCGACTTCGTTCACGCGGGTTAAGTAGGTACTCCACGAATTCTCATCTCCTATACCTCCCTCTTAGTAGAGCAGCAGGTAAATTATTCATTAATAGACTCAACGTAGGGCAGTTCGCTCTATCCGCAATTTTTTTCTTACTTAGAGCATTTTAAACCCGCCATACATAACTTTTAAACGAAAGCTTCGATTTGAATTACGTAAAGTGTAATTTACATACAGGTACATAATCAACCTTAAATATCAAACCATTTTTTTTTTTTTAATATTGATAGTCGTACGTTTGACCGCTATCTCACCTGATGTTAAGCGATGATGCGGTCTAAGGTGGAGCACGCTTGCCTAGAAGTAACCTATTCACTCTTGACTTAAAGACTCCCAGGTTGTAGCTATCAGGAAACACAGACTCAGGCAGGGAATTCCACTTCTTAGCTGTACGCACAATGAATAACCTTAACCATTTAAATGGTTAAGGTTATTCATTGTGTAATATCATGATAATAATTAAACTTATACCTAGGGTATATGTCTTCGGGTGTATGTCCCGGACTTTTTTATAGGTAACTTTCTGATGCTCGTGGCTTCGCCCGCTTGACAAATATATTATACTAAAACCTTCCTCCATTGGTGACCACAGCAAGAAAATCGGTGTACCTAGTTGTTTTTGACTTTATTGCGATCTGGCAAACAGACAGACGTGGCGAAGAACTTTGTTTTATCATAATTATGTATAGTGATACTGAGTACCTAAAAATGTAGTCCAACGCCTAATAATGAATTTTATAGGGACCACTTAGGGTTAGTACATTAGGTACTGCAATCTCTTAAGGATCGCCATTTTTTTGGAAATATAATATAGCTTGTGTTTATTTAGGATAATGTACAATTGTACCTAATGGTGAAAGATTTTTTTAAATCGGTCTAGTAGTTTTGGAGCCTATTCAATTAAAAAAAAACAAATCTTTGGTCTATATTAGTGTAGAAGTATAGATAATCTACTTAATTGAAATCAGTTTCCTATACAGCACAGTGAATAGACTGGATCAGCTAGTAAACTCAAACCTAGTATAAGTACCTCCTTCAGAAGTGCATCAAGTTGTTTCACTATCATCGTTAATCCTAGTACCGTCAGTGACGAGCCAATGTTGCGATCTGAACAGCAGTTCAGAGTTTAATCAAAGAACAGAGAAGTGCCTGATTTTATAAAACACCAAGCTGACCCACGCAACTTCGTCTGCGTCACATTTTCCCTGAATTTCGTTTGCTACAAACCTCACGGAGCCTGAGACCTTTCCAACGAATGCAAAACCGTGGAAATCGGTTCGTGCGTTCTGGAGTTATAGCGTCAGGAAGGAAAACTCGACTTATTTTTATATTATAGATAATTTATATACATACATAATTATGTAAACAAATATTTTGCACTCCCAAAAGTTGAGCCTTCACAACTGAAGGAAATGGAAAAAAGCGTCTTGAGGAAAACCGCGGACAGACAGGCGGACATGGTGAAACTATAAGGGTTCCTTATTGGATACGGAACCCTAAAATTTAAAGGCCCTATTCTGGAATTTTTTTTGCTCGCCATAATCATCATTTCAGCCAATTGTCAACTACGAACGTAGGCCTCCCCCAAGTCTCGCCAAAACAACCGGCCCGGATGCTTGTTATTGTATTTTAATTGCAAAAGGTACAAAATAATACCTACAAAATTTTCGCAAGACAGTTAACAATCAGTTGATACAGTTAACAATTCCTATTCCTTCTTATTGAGAGCAGTGGAGATTATGATAAAGACTGCCACGCCGATTATATTCCAATTTCGAAATTCTCGTCTGTTTAGTTAATTGCAACCGTTACAACCTACGGTCCAGAGCAACCTACGGTCCGGAGTTTGAATCGATTATAGGTACATAAGATCTTTCGGCTGATAAGATAATGTTGTACTGGCATTTAAGGAAAGAAGAAAAATATGTCTTAAAACAATGCTTAGTAATAACAAAAACTCAACGCTACGCATAAGATATAATTTTTTTTGCATTTCATAAATCTAACATTATAGGTTTCTCTTTTCTTTATCTCTATTCGAGAAACCAATAGCTACATGAGCAGAAAAAGCAAAAGAAATAGCTAATTTAGCTATTTCGATTTGGGTCCCCGTCGATAATGCAACAACAAGGGTTGAAATTCAAACATTTTAGGTACTCGTTTATCGTACTAAAGTTTATTTCACAATTCATCTATATCCGAAACATTCAACTGTACAGTCATACAAACGTACAAGTACTGCAAATAGATGCCAATGACTCCACTAGACAACGAAATCGATCGCTGTACGACCTGGACTCGCCATTTATTCGTAAGTACCACCGCGCCGCGCTGATTATGGCAATGCTCCCTTGTGATTGTAGGTACTGTGTCTACCTATCACAGAATGTGAGCTTATTTTTCAGTATCTGCGATTGTGTCATCATAGATACGGTTTTAAAAGCAAGTATGTAGGTTCATTTAATTATAAACTCTTAACTAATATTATAAAGCTGAAGAGTTTGTTTGTTTGCTTGAACGCGGTAATCTCAGGAACTACTGGCCCGATTTGAAAATCTTTCAGTGTTAGATAGCCCATTTATCGAGGAAGGCTATATATTATCACGCTAAGACAAATAGGAACAGAGCATTAATGCAAAATGTGACGCAGACGAAGTTGCGCGGGTCAGCTAGTGTGTAATAATTTAATGTGCACTGGATCCTACCCTCCATTGTCATCTTTCTCTATGACTAAAGGTTTGCTGAGAAAACTCGTTTCTGAGTTAAGCTCGCCTTTGTACATGAACTTTCCATTACTGTGTCTTATATAGCTGTTTTGGTGTACAATAAAAAATAATCCAGCTACAGGTTGGCTGCAAAAAATTAAGTACCTACAGAAGATAATCTTACCAAATTATTTGTTTAAATAACTATTTTGCCTAATGCAAAAATACATGACCAGAGGTTAGCTAGTCTCTTCATGATTGTTGAATCTATCGTCAAAAATCCAACATAGTATTTAAAGCAACTGCCGCGCTGGAGACGGCGTCGGTGGGTGTGTTTATGTTGCAGAACAACCTGGTGCTCTTGTCGATAGCGCGGCAGGATTAGCTTCATATATTTGACTGACAGACCTTGACTATTCAAAAGTGCCTGTAACTGGTCTATTTGAAATAAAGGATTTTGTATTTTTTTGTAAAGGGCCCGGTTCCATAATTCCCTGTTGAATTAACACCGATATTTGTCACCACGATTATGCATTTTACACATTAGAATTTTATTGCTGTGGATAAAAGAGCACTTTTCTAATAACTGGATCTTAAAAGGCTATAGCTGGACCTTAAAATTGTTACAAATGCAATGATGTTACAAACAATCGATTTAGTCAAATATCTTACCTAACACTGAATCATACACTAAAAATACCGGACACTGCTTTTGAAACCAAAAACTACTCGTAGTTTATATTAAGTGTTCATTGTATTATTAGAAAAAACCAGGGCTATCGACCAATCTTTACTGTTTTAACTAAGTATAAATTTTCATTACATTCAAATATCTGTCTGCTATATTATGACGAAAATAAAGTTACATCCGTTGTGTGCTATGATCATCGACATTTAGGGACCTTCTCTCGTGTTCTCAAGCCTCCTAATAGAACGTTACACTGAACGGCCATAAGGGAATGTTCGCACAAATATTATAAACATAATCCTCTAGGTACCGTGCTCTCTAAAATCCAGAATTTATTTTAGTTTCCAAAAATAAATCAGCAGCGTACTATGTCGTGTCGACGACCTGACATGTTATTTTAACGACAACATTAGAAACTCAGATTTGTTCACGTTCAAACATACAGCACACTTTACATATAATTAATGAGGCGACAAAACCTCATCTCGGTCGCAGTTAAAGTCAATTCCCACTGAAATTTCATCATCGTCAATCTAAGTTGGGTTTAATAAGTGATGCTGGTGGCATGGGCCGTCCCCGAGCAGGCCCGGCTCGTCCGGCGAGATGTTTGTCGTCTCATCCTGCCGCTATCCCTTACTCGCGCGCTCGTGCTGCGGTCTCTGAGGGAAACCTCGCACCGTCCCTCCATTACCATAATACGCGTCTATAAATCCACTCGTGTGTGTTGGAATTTTAACACTAAAAGTCAAATACGATTTTTAGATGTTGCTTTACTTTTTCTTACCATAAATTTTTGTCGGCTTTCAGAGAAAATGGAGGTGAACAAGTGGCGCCACCTGCGCCGCTGTAGCCGTCTCGCTCTTGAGGCGAGGGCGTGTCCCCAGGGCGCCTCCCCCAGTCCGCGGGGACGGACGGAGCTCCACCAAGCTCGGGCACTCTGCGCCGCGCTCCCGCGACGCTTGTTAGTGTTCCGCAAATCCACAGCGGGATCGCCCGCACAACCGGGACTCGATCCCAGAACGCACATACGATAATACAGAGCCGCCTACCGGATAGTTATACAACAGTAGTTCGAACGAAGTTGAGAATTTTTGAAAAACGTACTTTTTTCTAAACGAAAGATTTTTTTGCTCTTTATCTGAGGTTTTCCTGTGATTTTAAATTAAAATTTATTTTGTGGTAGAACGTTTCTATAAAAATACTCCTTTCAACTTTTAAACATTTTTCAAACTTCTTAAGAATTTCCTACAACTTTAAAATTCAGAATAACAATTTAGAAATTAAACAAACAGTGCACCAAGATTAAAAATTTGAATAAAGACCGCGATTTTCGGCCGTCTTCGTGATTTTCCGGGGGTGTTCGTGCGCTCTCGGGCGCGTAATCGGGTGCGTGTCGTGATTCGAGATTCGGTCGGACGAGTTGAACGCGGCGGGCGGGTACACGGGTTCACCGTGGCCGCCGCTGGAACTCGACCCCGTGGGATGGGGACGAAAGCTGTACCCTTCGGGAGCCCCAAGATCTTCAGGTATGTACCTACGAAAAAGGCGAAAACTTTGTACTTAATGATAATTTCCTATTTCAATGAAGCATTTTTTTCTAATTTTAAACGCTCAGAAACACGGTTTTAAAATAAAATTGTTTGAAACTTTTAGTTTGAACAGTGAAAAACGTGTTATCACATTTTTTTTACCATGTGTTTTGTGTTGATGCCAAGGCATTTTAGATACTTTTCTTTTTCTTCTCAATAGTTAATTATCTGGCTTGACTAAAATTACACAGTGCAATAATATCAGAATAACCATTTAATAAATTATATAATTATTCTGAATTTGAAAGACAGTCAAGTCTACGAAATGTCTACAGCGTAGCATAACAAATGAGCGTAGCCGCCGTAGCCGCGGCGTAGTAATTAATTTTCTGACTAATTCAGTGGCATCTTAGTGAGAAGTAATTTTATTATAGGTAGTTTACTTGATAGAACTGAACTTTTAGTAAGTATTTTAAGTTAATTTTATGTGCTTTACTGTACTTGGTCTAGTTTTAAGTTACGATCCCACATTTATAATTCATCGGTAAATTTATTCTAAAGTCTTATATTGCTTTTACTTTACCCAATACTCTTAAATGGAGCTTCGTATAAATAAAGTTATTGAGTCAGTTAAACTTTGAAGATGAAAAAAATCTGCGAAAATTGTTATAGGTAGGTACAATAAAACTTATTTTGTTCTTATATTTTTTAATTATTTTGTAGTTCAAATAGAAAATTTAATAGTCACAAAGCCCAAATAATAACATAATAATTCATTTTTTCTTAAAAACGAAATGTAATAAATAGCTATTTTAATTTTAATTTATGTTCCGTTTTCAAAACTAAATTAACAATGTTTTTATGTAAAATGTAATTGAAACAAAAGCCTCATATAGTTTAAAGTTCAAAAACCGGCCAAGAGCGAGTCGGTCTCTTATTCGAAGGGTTTTGTATTATAAAAAAAAAACACGTTTCTTTTATGGGATACGTTCCTTTATTTTTCTCACAATCCGTGAAAATTTCAACTGTCTTCCGATTACGGTTCTTGAGGTACAGCCCGCTGACAGACAGATGGACGGACGGAATACGGACAGACGGACGGACAGCAGAGGCCTAGTTATAGGGTTTCGTTAGTATCCCTTCAGGTACGGAACCCTAAAAAGTGCACATCTACGAATTCCATGTGATACGTTTGTGCGCCGATATGCATTTGTACTTTTATATTATTTTTTCTCAAACATGCTTGGAAATATGAGCATTATTTTGACAGCCTTCTACAAAATAAATTGTAATTGCTGTAGGTACTGACCAAATACATGCAGCGGCCGGAAAAAGTTGTATGAAAATCCATATCTGTCGTGGTTTAGCGGTCAAATAAATTACATAGTCATATCTGTCGTGAAAATTAAAAAATGGAACGATGTTTTACTGTGGAACATCGCAACCGGAGGTAATTTTTAAAGGTTTTATTTAAATTTTATCTGGTTTGCAAATAGAAAACTGTTCTTGAAAAAACAAAACAAATGAACACTGTAACGCTGTAAAAAATATTATTGTTCACTGTTCGTTATTAATTTTGAATTTGAAAAAAATCTACCTATGTGTGGGACTTACGTACCTATTACTATGTGTGCCTCGGCTTCACCTCGACCCACATTGATACGTTCGTCCATCAATTCATCTTTTGCTGGCCGCTGCAGTAATGTACTATATATAACCGAATAATGATTGTTAAGCACATTACTTTTTATGGTTTTATTTTAGCAAAAAATTTTGAAAACTTATTATGTTAGCCTTAAGGCTAAATATTTAAAGTAGAAAACCGTTTTGAGTTTCGGTTTAACAAAGTGTACCTTTGTGATTTTAATTTTTTGTTGTTTATACAAAATATACCTACTTACCAACCAAAAAATCAATCATAGTATTTATTTGCGTTATAATTATGTTTAGGAACAACTATTAAAATACAATCAAAAAAGGTTTTATTCCAAATTAAATTGTGTAATATAATCGTAATCTTGATAAGTTTTTTTGTATGACGAGTATCTTTTAATGAAATAAAAGTAGCTTGTGTTGAAAGTTCAATACAGAAAAGTAGGTACTAAATCTATTTGAATTACTATACTTGCAAAAAATGTTCAACATTGTGTTTCAAAGAAAGGTTTTTCGACCGTACAAAGCTTCGTAAAAAAATTTAGTTGGTTTCTTTTAAAGCGCGTTAGCACGCGCCATCTGTGTTTCGGCGCGTTAATAAACTGCCGTGTTCAAAGGCCCTTAGGCTCACAAACAAAAACGATGATACGACTATTTCTAAATCCCTTTGTTCCTCTGCTCCACCTAACAGCAGCATGTTTTCAGGCGGGCTGATGTTCGGCCTGCATCACCAGGAGGCGGCGGGGGGCATCCACGCTCAGCCGCGCGGACCCGTCACCTCCCTAAAGGAGGAACCGCTCACCCGCGCCTGGATGACTCCAACCTCGCTAGTTGATAATACCAAGTAAGTATGAATGGAACTAGAAAGTTATCCTAAAAATCGTTAGGCATCGTTTCCTTTGCGTAATTAAATCATGCGATGGGTTTACACGGTTGAGAATTGCCGAATTTATGCATTAAAATTTGGCAAATCCACGGCGCTAGGTGGAAAAAACAGTACACAAATAATTGTTAAAGATAGGAAGAAAAATTATTTGATTTTGCCGTGAATATTTTTACCCTTTAAATAAGCAGAAGAATTAGATTTGTGTTATATTTGATGACCAGAATATGTGCTAGTTTTCTAAAAACTCTGACAGCAAGCAGCCGGTTTTCTGGTTACCCATTGGGTTGTGTAAGTCAGACGGTTGCTACATGTAAAACACTGGTATTCAGCTATATCCTGCTAGAATCCAACCTGACCCTAACATAATATACATACCAAACCTAATAAAAAATACAAATGGCTTGCTAGACTATAATCAAGCATATTATAAAGAAAATAAGGAATACAACACCGGAAAGGAATATGAAACAACTTAAAAAGTTAAAAAACGTTTAAGTACTAAATACTTAAAAAGATTTTTTTTTGACAAATTTATCTATAATAATAATTATTATAAAGAGGTAAAATTTGTTTGCAAGTTTGTATGGAGGGGGTAATCTCAGGAACTACTGGTCCGATTTGAAAAAATCTTTCAGTATTAGATAGCCCATGTATCGAGGAAGGATATAGGCATACATATCATTACGCTAAGACTAAAAGGAGCCGAGCATTAATGGAAAATGTGACGCAGACGAAGTTGCGTGGGTCAGCTATTTGTGATAAATTGATATAAATATTAAGTAGATAGAAACCAAACAATATCAAAGGGAAAAATGTTGGGCGTACCTAAACAAACTACCCTCATTTGATACACAGTTAAACCATTTATTGGGCGAAAAGAGCATCGCACTAAACTTATTAAAGCCACCGAAATTGTATTAGCGCTCGAACTCAAAGCAAAACGAATGTACCCTATTTGACATTAAATAACTGTGAGGGATTAAGTTCGGTTCCTAATGCGGCTTTTTGGGGGATGCTGTCAATCAATATGTTTGTCTGCGAGCGGTGACAGAATAACAGGCTACTGGCTTGTGAATTAATTTTTGTAGATTTGATCTAAGTGCTAAATATAATTAAACATCCCAGAGTGACTAATAATCATAATTTGACTACAATATTTAATTACGCATACATAATGTTGCAAAATATGACTAAACTAAAGTCTTTTTTTTTCTAATAAAAAATATTTAGTTCCCGTTATAAAAAAATAGTATTGTTATTAGAATAATATATAGTTCGAACTGTCTCTCTGCTGGGCAAAGGACTCCATACATTGTTTCCACCGTTCCCTGTTCTGTGCCTCGTCTTGCCAATCCCCATGGAATTATAATAAAAATATTACCTAAAAATTGCATGTACAGCTAACTCGTTAAGGCTTAGCTAGGCTAGCTTAAACTGATTCATAAATCAGTCTAGCTTGGATTGGTGTTTCTCCTATAAGAAATACATACATTATTCTTATGTTCAGGTGAAGGTTATTTATAACAGAACAAAAACCAAACTGATCACATTCAAATGCTTTTAAAGTATAGTTAAACATAATTATTTAAAAAGTAATCCTGCTGTGTAAAGCCGGAATCAAAACCACTTCGATTTTTAAACTAAGAACGAACACAAAAATCACCTGCCCCCTAATCCACGAACCAATACGTAAGTAGGTACAATGACGCTATTATCACGCGGTATCCAATCAGGGGCGTACAAATTTCGCACAAGCCCATAATGAAGCATGCGGTAACAAGTGTGTATTCATAAAAGCAAAGGGCTCTATAAATCATAGCATGGTGCGACGCGTTGGGGCGAACGGGTACCTACAGAATTTTGCTCGCAACTGTACTGGAGTAATTAATCTGGTACGGATGCGTATATTGTCTTAGTAGATATAAAATAATATTGAAATTATTTAAAGCTAATTAAAATGAAAATTTAAAGTAACACTTAGGCTGAGTTGTACCATAGAAGAAGTTATAGTTAAAGTTTGCGTCAAATTTAACACTAACAGTAGCGCTGACTTTAACAGTTATAGTGAAATGTGTTGCACCAGCGAATTCATTAGCTTTGTTAAAGTTAAAGGGAAGAGTCAAGTCAAGAGATTATATTCAACGCGTTTGATAGTTGACGGATAATTTAACACAAACAGTAACACTAACCAGCGGAAAGTGAGCGGTTACAGTTACGGTTAAAGTTATGACGTCATTTAACTATTTGTCAAATGGTGCAACTAATTTTTGGCCTAATCAATACTTTAACTCAAGTTTCGATGTTTGTTATTGTTAAAGTAAGATGGTGCAACCCAGCCTTACTTATCTGACTTCCAACTCTAGTTAAAAAAAAATTGTGTTAATGTTATTAGATGAAAGAAAACAAGTCAACAAGTGTATCTCAATTCACAATAGAAGGTATGCCTCAGTTAGAACTTGTCTTGTCTTCAACTTAATTGTAACATCATCATTATCATAGACAAGCCGAATTTACCTAATAGGTATTTTTGGCTTGAAATCTAAATATATTTAGGTAAAAAACCATATTAATTTTACAGCAACAGTCATCTTTAATAACATTCATTATTTATTCACACTCACAATTTTCAACAAAAAAAAAAAACAAACCCATACATTTTATGATAATAATGAACTTGTGCAACAATAAACATTTGGCACACTATAATGTGACGTATTGATGTTCCGACTGCGAATTAGGGAGGTATTGTGTTTGCACAGAATCATAGAGCACCCTCCCGCCATCTGTCGTGTTTTAGCTAACTGAGACCCGTTCTTGAGGTTTACTTCAATTGTTCAATGTTTTTATTTGTTTTTTTCTGGTGTGTGTTTATTTGAATGATTGGTGGTTAGATTAATTAAGTCATAAATAGAATCTGGGCAGTCGGGTAAAAAGAAAACAAGAAAAAAAACGCCAGCTTTTTTATAAAAATAAATAACTACCTAAAGAACCCTTATGGTTTGACTAAGTCCGTCCGTCTGCCACAGCTGGATATCTGAAGTATTATACTAATCCTATCAACTTAAAATTTCGATTAGTTTTATTTGACGTTTCATCAACTACTTTTCAAACAAGAAAGAAATAAAACATTACTTACTTATTTTGCAACATCGTCTGAAAGAGGTTCTTCAAAATCGAACTAGGGCTATTATGGAATGTGCAAATAGCGATTCATTATGCTACCGAGCATATGAATCGCTATCTCAAACATTTTCTCTTATTTTTTAGGCCGGATTATTTTCAACTTTTGACGAAAAATTTAAAAACTTTGATCATTCTCCCCTCCCTCCTTATCTCCGTAGTTTGCGTACAGAAAATTATTCTATGTGATAGTAGTTTATTTAAAGATTACGGGAAAAATAAAACGATGTCTCTAAATAGCACTCCTTTTCAAAATCATCAATTCAAATTACAATAGTTACACTATCCGTCAAGAGATAGCGCTGATCTAAAACTGCATACACCACAGTGTTAAAAATAGACGGAACGGAACCCTCGGTGCGCGAGTTCGACTCTCTCTTGATCGGGTTTTTCATTCTTTGTTGTAATAGCGGCAATAGAAATATACAATCTGTGAACATTTCAAATGTCTACTTATTACGGTTCTTGAAATACAGCCCGCTGACAGAAAGACGGACGGACGGACGGACTACGGAGGCTTAGTAATAGGGTTCCGTTAGTTACCCTTTGGGTACGGAACCCTTGAAATCATTATAACTACTACAAGTGTAAATACTGATTATCAGATTCTTAATTCAAATTCTGTATGGAAAATTTGATTAAAGAATCTGTCAAATTCGGCATGTTTTTATATGAATAAGCTTGATTGCGTCCTTTTTTTACTTTTACCTGCCAGTTCTCTTGGTTAGACTGCGTGCTTGTTGACACAAAGAATAACAGTATGACATAAATATACAATAATAATTAAAATATAAACAATAATAGAAATAAAAATATTATTATTGTATATTTAATATAATTATTAAATATATTATATATATTAAATAATTAATAATTAAAGTTAGAGTGAACTATTCTGGGTAAGCTCGCTCCATCGTTAACTTTGTCTCTGTTATCTCTGACCAAGACTAGTCAAGAGCAAACCCATATCAAGTTTAAAAAAAAAACTAAATAAACAATAATGTAAATTTTTTTCAATAACCCAGTAATTAAACTAATTGCAAGCAATCACCGGGTCCTGGGATGACAAATGTTGACAGATAGCTACCCGTCGGCGCTGACAGGAACATTTGTAAGGGCACAGTAAATCATTAGGCCGCGCCCGCGTGTAGCGTTTTTAATAAATTACATTACTAGGTAATGATCCGTCTAAGAGTGGCTGTACACGCAAATTGTAATTGTTTTGTGTTTCTATAATAGGAGGTTATTTTGGTTGAGTGATTAGTTGATTTTAATTGGCCTAAAGTTAGTGTATGTTTTGAAAACGAATGTCATAGCTCGTAAAACTCAAGACCGACTAAAATACTTTTATAAAAGCATTGAATGAAGTACAAAGTGAATCTTTTATATATGTCACCGGAAATTGCAGACACCGTAAGATTATAAAATATCCCCTGAAATTGTAAATTATTTTTCTCAATAAGGCACGACTACATTGGCAACTGTTGAATTTGGATGGAATTTATTGTATTGAAAATTACATGAACACTTACATATCCAGAAATTGTAATCTCAAAAGATTTATCACAATTTAGAGAAAATTTTCCGGTGTAATACCCCTAATAATAATTATTATAACTGTGACGGTAGTTTAGTCGTTTTTCCCTTTATAATTTTAGAAATTCACGCGGGTGAAGCAAGCCGCTCTGGCAGATGCGACCTAGTATTCTATTGAAACCATTCAACCATATCCACGGTTCGCCTACAAAAAAATAAGCTTAACACACTAGAGCAAAAAAAAAATACTACACAGCCCAAAAAAAAAAAAAACGGCAAAGATTGACAAAACGCGCGCGATCTGTAAGCGGAAAAAGCACTACAACCTAATCGCGAACGCGCCGCCGAAACTGGTAACGATAAATAAAACAATGGAGTGTCGCGTGCGAGAGTATAAAATGGCAATCGCGAAACCAATTTGTTTACGCAAATTCTGCAGCGGGGAGAGATGAATGGGCAACCATAGCGTAATACGGTCCTGGTAGGTAATGTGTTCTAGTGTTGTTACTGAAGTATCGAGCTTTTGACGACGACATGTTTGAGAAACTTGTCATAACAGTAAAATGATTTGAAAATGGAAACGGTAACACTTACGTAACTCCACAAAATCCAAATATGTTCTTAGTTGAACAGTAGTTCATTTTAAATTGCATGAAGTGATATTATTCTGGAATAAAGCTACTAGACTATTAATAAAAAATATGTCACTGAAATAATTTATTAAAAAATAGTACAAGGATGTGTAGTTAACATTACAAATAGTATTCTCATCAGTCCTCATATTGTTAGAGAGATGTTCCTTAAAGTAAATAAGTTGAATATTCAATGTAAACACAGCAGTGCTAAAATACTCTGGTCTAAAACTGCAATCAGATTTAAAAACATCGTTTTAATTTTTCTATAAATATCTTTACATTATACTTCTATCACAAAGAATAATTTCAGATTTTTTCCATGCAAATTTCGGAGATACCTAAGGGTCACTTTTTTTGACAAATTTCGTCAAAAATCACAAAGAAATATTTGAGAATGTGCAAATAGCGCTCTTTCATAATGATACCCCACGTGCCCTAGTAGCCGCACTACAAATTTTCAAAACCTCTTTCAGTCGCTGTTGCAAAAAAAAAAACTTTTTCATTTCCTTCTCATTTGCAAAATAGTTGAGTAAACGCCTTCTAAAGCTATTCCTAATTTCAAATTGATAGCATAAGTACTTCTTGAGATATATATGTATCCAGCAGTGACAAACTTAGTCACAGCGTACCCCTTACGCTGTGACTAAGTCCTAGTAGTAATACCTTTTTACCATTTTGGTACCCTAAAAAAATAGCATATTTACCCCGCGTGCCTGTGGGTGGTGGAAAAACAGGAGAACATCACTAAACACAAGCACATTTACGGGAAACTACAATGAGAAATGAGACCGAAGATTTGATGAACTGCACACATTTGAAATGTTGTTCTATCGATGCATTTATTGAGCTCATTTACAAAATGCATACCGCTACTTGAACACACAACATGAGACCTTTTTACCTTCCACGTAAGAGCGATGGTAATAGTGAGCTTAAGCTTGCAGTTAACATCGAAATTCGAACAGCCCCACATGTCGATATCGAGGTGTGTGGTGCTATTCGTACATCGTCACTTCATTAGTGTTATCGGTATTTCAGGATTGCCTCCCAATTTTAATCTTACATTAGTTTTGCTTGATTCTGCTTTCTAGTTGCAGAGATAAATCACTTTAACTTTAAATAGAATAGCATAGCATTTAAATAGAACGTAAAGTGTATTCATTTTTATTTGGGTACTATTTGACCTGCGCATCTTCGTCTGCGTCACATTTTCCATTAATGCTCCGCTCTTATTTGTCTTAGCGTGATGATATAATATATAATCACGCTAAACTATACTAGACTAACTAACTACGCTAGACTATAATATAGTCTATAGCCTTCCTCGATAAATGGGCTCTCTAATACTGAAATTGGACCAGTAGGTAGTTCCTGAGATTAGCGCGTTCAAGCAAACAAACAAACAAACTCTTCAGCTTTATAATATAAGTATAAATTTATACAATTTCTCTAGTCACTTTATGAATACGGAAAATAAAAAAAATGTGATGCCGCAATTTTGATTTGATTCAGTGATCCTTTACAAAATCTTAGAGATATAGCCACAATAACACTATTAAAGAGCTCCGTTTTGTTAGAAAATGGAGATATAGAAGTCGTGAGAAAGGAAGGGTTAACTGTAAAATTAAATAAAAAATAACAACAACAGTTATATTGCAAAACGTCATCTTCATTCCAAGAAACGGTATAAGCAATAAATCAATATTTAAAAGGATTATAATCTGTTCTATTGTTTATCTGTGGTTTTTGTGAAGTCTGTGGTTTGACATAAAGGCGTGCTAAACAGTTTTGGTGGCAGTATGCCTATTGACAAATTGACTTTTGGAAATAAAGTATTATATATTAGTGCATTGTGATATAAAGGAAATAAAGTAACTGTGAAAGAAATGTGATTATTTATGACCTTAAAATGTGAGTTCCGGACTTTTTGTGGCAAAACTTCATGGTGAATTGATATTTGTTTGTGGAACAAATAAAGCTGTTAGTAGCATGAACTGACTTGTGGTTTTGTTTTTGTAAGTGAGATGCTAATTTTATCACTTCTAGTTTATTTGTGTTCAGATAGCGCCAATGAATATATCGTGAACGTGTTGAGTGAAGTTAAGAAATCGATATTTTGCGACTTCACAATATAAAAAAACCGACAAAAAACTTTAGAAAGTAAAAAATTATTTGTATTAATCATTTTAATTAATTTAGGTACGATTCTTTGGGCCAAACGTCTTCGCCTCGGGAGACCGCTTTTTGTATTTGTTAAGTCTTGTACCTACCTATATTATTAGCGATCTCGCGACGCGATTACGCTTGGCCCAAAGAATCTTACTTACCTAAATTAATTTAAAGGATCAATACATATTTTTTTTGTCTATAAAATGTTTTTTTTGTCTTTTTAAAATTTTAATAAAAAAATGTTTCATTCTTTTTAAACTCAATTTAAAAGAGAATCAGGGATCGATGGGTTTTTAGTAGTAGGTACCTATTAGGTAAATTGAGTTTAAAGTATGAAACATTTTTTTTTCTGCAGACCCCAGGTTATGCTACAGCATCAGGGCAACATTATCATGTTTTTGCAATATTACTGAAGTATTAGAATATAAAATTTTGCATCGATCAGACTCGTTGAAGCTGGTTAAATGCGGCAAAAAGGCATTTAAGGCCGTACCCTGACCAAATAACCTTGAGCATTTTTTCCCTCAATAACAGCGCAAGAGATACAATAGCGAATACGCTCAAAATCTATACTAATATTATAAAGCAGAAGAGTTTGTTTGTTTGATTGTTTGTTTGTTTGTTTGGTTGAACGCGCTAATCTCAGGAACTACTGGTCCAATTTGAAAAATTTTTCAGAGTTAGATAGCTCATTTATCGAGGAAGGTTATAGGCTATATATCACCACGCTAAGACAAATAGGAGCGGAGCAGTAATGGAAAATGTGACGCAGACGAAGTTGCGCGGGTCAGCTAGTGTTGAATAAAATCGTTATAAAATCTAATTTTGGTCGTTTGAAAAAAATACTTCTACCAAAATGTTCATAATTAAATTGCTTATCCATTAGTGTAAGTACAAAATCAAAACAATCGTTAGTTTTCGAGAAGATGCATGTTTTCAGTATTTATTTCTCATTTCTGTGGTTTCGTTGTGAGGAGATTACTTAAACATTATACTTATTAATAAAAAATTAAATCTACCATTTTGAAGCCAAGATTATGTAGAAATTTAACGTATTTTTTATTAGTTGATATTTCTTTTGGATAAAGAGTAGATACCTCCAAAAAACTGCACGAAAAACGGCTAGCGCTGCGTTTTGCTCGGGGACGCGCCTTAATCAACTCAACCAATTTTTATAAAACTTGTCTACGACCGCTAGACAACCTGCTTTCAAATAAAAAAGAGCACATCCAATCCGGTTCCCCGTTTAAGAACTAACGGTGCTACAGACAGGCATACAGACACACACCATTACTTGTACAGACATCCATACGAGGACTCCAACCGTAAGTCACCATCCGAGGACGTTCTAGAAAACGAGAAGTAAAAATATACATTAAACTAGTATTTCAAACCGGCCAAATGCGAGTCAGACTCGCGCACAAAGGGTTCTGTACCATTATCTATAAAATCTTCAAAAAAATCACGTTTGCTGTATGGAAGCCCCCTCACTAATATTAATTTTATTCTGTTTTTATAGTATTTGTTGTTATAGCGGCAACAGAAATACATCATCTGTGCAAATTTAAACTTTCTAGCTATCGTGGTTCTTGAGATACAGCCTGGTGACAGACAGACGGACGGACAGACAGCGAAGTCTTAGTAATAGGGTCCCGTTTTTACCCTTTGGGTACGGAACCCTAAAAGCCCTGATAAACTTTGGCATTCATTCTTTGGCAAACATTTCTTGTTTCATTTGTTCTTTTTTATGTATGTACTCACAGAGGAACTTTTTTATGTATGTTATAGATGAGATTATGAATATGAGTACCTAGGTACAAATAAATAGGTAAATATCATGAGTACATATACTATTCTAGACTTTATTGTGGCCTTACACAGGAAAACATTTTGGTGGTTATGTAATGATGCATCATTATAGCGTTTACCTACAGTGATTATTCCTTTTGCGTAACGTATCTTTTCTTTGTCCCTACAGCAGCGTAGGCGTGGGTCGAGCGCACTTCGAGAAGCAGCCGCCCAGCAACCTGCGCAAGAGCAACTTCTTTCACTTCGTGGTCGCTCTATACGACCGCGCGGGACAACCGGTCGAGATCGAAAGGACCGCCTTCATCGGGTTCATTGAGAAAGATCAGGTAAGTGATGTATGATTCTGGTTAACTTTAAATTGAATTGTTGAAAGAAGCAAAACTGTGATCTATCATCACTATTATTACCCTTTATATACTGTGCAAATGATATTGAAAACTCTTTTTACAAAAAAATACAACGGATTTCCAAATAAAAAAAAAAACACTACAAAGTCGGTGTTTTTGTTAGTTGCTTGGTATTTTGACACCGACTTCCGAAATTAAAGTTATTTTTTACTTTGTAGTGTTTTTTTTTTTTTCATTTGGAAGGGTTGTATTTTTTTGTAAACGTTTTTTATTTTTCACTTTTTAGTGGTACCCCACACCTAACAACACCACTGCAAAATCGCAGAAAAGCAAAATACGCAATTTCGATTACTTGAATGACAAAAAACCATCATCCAAGTAAACGAATTCGAGATATTTCGATTTAAAATCCAAACTTCGTAACCGATTTTGATAAAATTTAAACGGTGGTCCCGTTTAAATTTTATCAAAATCTGCAAGTATATCATTTCAGATAAAACAAGATTTTTTCAAATCGGTTCATAATTGACGGAGTTGTAAGGTAACAAACATAAAGAAATACAACAGAATTGAGAACCTCCTCCTTTTTGGGATGTCGGTTAAAAAAAATACAACTCCAGTATTTTCTTACATGTAGAAATCGACGTATGATTGGTAGGTACTTATGAAACGTCACTTTGAACTAGATTTCGAAGGGTTTTTTTGTTGGGAAGAACATACACGTAATTCTCCTTTTAAAATAATTGACTTTATAATGTCTTCATATTGCAAATTGCAATGCATGGGATTATCGTTATGTAGGTAGGCATGAAATTGATAATTCTTAATTTTAATTTCTACAAAATAATACGCAACAAAATTGAGCCGATTACCCAGTCTCCAAATAACTTTCAACTTAGTTAGCCCCCTTTCAATAGCGCGTCATATTGTTAGTTTATCAAAAAACGTTCGAGACGAGATACGGATCGCGATTCACTCGAGTTCATCAATCAGGATCAATTCGACATGATTTCTATTGTGTGCACAATACGCATTTACATAATACGCATGCGTGTTGGTGGCATGTGTTAAAATGTAACTTTTGAAATTCATTTTTTTTTGTTTTTAGATTTTTAACTGATTATAAACACTTTTCAAACAAAGAATTGGACATAATTTAAATAAAATTTGTCTCGTGTCTGGAAGTGTCTCGTTTGACAAGGGTTTTTTTTTCATACAACTCATCAACAACAGACAACTATATATGTAAATAAATTAAAAAAAATATAGTATTAAAAAAATGTAGACACCTGTATGTTGTTGATCTGTGATGACAGACCAGTTTAATTTCATTACACCTCTTCACCAATGGAGATATCTAGGCGTGATGTTGTCTAATGTTATTTCCGATAGATATAGGTTGGTTGGTACATTTATATGAATGACAACATTGGGAAAAAGGTAACACAGAAATCAAGCATCGAATAAAGTCATAGTAGGTATATCTACAAAATTCCGCATTACAATACACCAATATTACTAAAAACAAGTGAAAATCAGAAAACATGTCTCCCTATATAGGTTACAGAGTCTGTCGCCAGAGGGCGTTGGCGCGTTCACACGTCTTGTTTGTTGGCGTCATGTTAATTATTCACATAGTAAACATTCATGTTCGCGTTTTTACTGAATATGTGGCCGCACTTTATATGTAACTGTTAAGTTTACTGCTGATGTGCTTTAGTTTTTTTTTTAAATTGGATATTCTTAGGCTCTTTTGTAATATTATTTTTGCTAGTAATTTTTGTGACTATGTAAGTAAAATATTTTTTGAAAATGGAAAACTGAGCCAATTCTTCTAGTTTTTAAGCGCCGTTCGCAGTCTGTCAGAAAAGCGTCAATTTCCATACATCTTTCCATTTCCATCATTTCATCAATTTCGAAGTGAGAGACCGACAGCCGTACAACGAAGTGATCGCATAAGGGTTGCTTTTTCCCTTTTGAGACATGGAATCCTAAAAATTAAGAATCTAATGAAGTCTTATTTGTCGATGTATATTTATCCAGCCGTTCAGGCTACAGAACACGCCAAAGAAATAGACATACTCAGGTACATTTAATAATACAATGCATGCTCTCGACAAGCTTTACCCTCCTTCTGTTTTTTTTTTTTTCTTGTAAAACAAAACCTCAGAATATTTTTTTTTTTTTTATACAAAACGGGGAAACTCTTCAACACAGACTATTTCATTAACCATAACATTTTGTTACAGGAAGTCGAAGGACAGAAGACGAACAATGGCATCCAGTACAGACTTCAATTACTTTATGCAAATGGTAAGTGACTATCTGCCCAGTTTTGGGGTTGCTCCATGACGAGCTTCGAGATATAGATGGACAAATCTTTCTTTATGCTAAGGGAAAATTTTAAGAACTTCACGTCTTTTGTCAAAAGTTGTTTTGACTTATAGGAAGAAAAATGTATGTTAATAACTCTGTTCTATTTATAGTGTTATTAAAATATTAATATGTTTCTTCGGATAACGACGTATATTTTATCGCATAAGTAACAAAAATCGTGCACAGGAACTGGTTTTGATAGGTCGGTAGGTATGGAACCTCTTAAGTTAAGAGCGAGATTTTAAACTCAAACAGATTTTTTAGTAGTTTGCTTTTTGTAAGGTGTATATTTGGATTGGAATCGTATCTGTGCTTCCAAATGTGACCTTTCCTACAAATATAATCAAACAATATTTCATCCAGTTATATTATAGTGAGTTTAGATTTTTTAAATCATCCTCCAGAATCAAGCTCACTTATGTAACCACAATTCACTTCAATCAACTTAGCTGCACTTAAAATATGCACCTTGTAGTGTGTACAGTCATGAACATAATTGTATAGACAGATCGTCTCAACCGTCAACAGAGTGATGTGCAGAGCATTATCGCCCGGTACCAGGGAGGTGAGCAAATATTGCTCGACTTGGCTCGCATTGTCGTACTGTCATGCATGCTATTGTAGTCAATAGCTATTCAAGCCTTTGAGATGGCACAGGATACTTTGAAATACATTAACGTTGTTTCAACGGTTTATTTTTGATTGGTTAAGAAAGAAAAGAAAGAAAGAAAAAGAGTTTATTTGCGGACAATATGACGCATATCAAAAGTACACAAAAAGAAAAAAATACAATTATATCTATGAAAGATTAGGAAGATATGCGTCAAATCTGCGCAAAACGAAGCGATTCATGAAAGCTAGTTTATAACCTTAATTTTTCATAAAAAGTAAATCTGACTTTTCTTTTATTTAAAATACTAACAAAAACAGTAATTATAAGTACATAATATACTATAAAAAAACTTTTAATATTATTTCAATCTTTACTATAAAAACATTTAACCAAGCAATTGTACTCCTTATCCCAAAGCAAGAAGGCACAAATCAAAAGAAAACCTCGATCTCGTATTCAACAGACGTTCGGTGACAACACAGACTACATGATGGCTCGCATTGTAAATATTTGCCGTCTTGCTAGACCAGGGATAATGGAAAATTGGCACAGAATAGCGAGCTCCTGGACTATGAATGACGACTGCACTGAAGCTCTTAGACTATGTTATAGGAGCTGGGTTGGGTTAGGTTAGGTTAGTTAAATGAGACGGTGTTGAAGCTAGGGTTGTTGATTTTGTTTTGCTTATGGAAATAGTTTTCGCATAAATTTAGATGTCATTCCTACCCAAAATAAATAAATAAAATAAAACTGGCCAAGTGCTAGTCGGACTCGCATGCAAAGGGTTCCAAACCAATTTCATTTTTATAACATGCTATTTTAAAATTACAGACTCCTGATAGATTTTCGCATAATCTTTACGTATAGAAATATTATCTGCATTGAAAAAAATAGGCTCAGTTGTTTCAGAGATGATGGGGTAAGGGTAATTTTTGCTCTAAACTTTAAAACGTTTTATTTAAAGATAATAAAAAATTAAAATTAAGACCCTCACAGTAAGCCTTTTGATATGTCACACGAAACAGTTAAAAGCAATTTAAAATGGACAGAGTATGCTTGATTTTACTGTTGTGACTAAAATGAAATAATGTGTTGATTTCCATACACAGCTTTTTCTACTGTTCGATAGAATTCCTCGAGTTTTTCATTTTTGTAACTACATAACTAAAGTTAATTTCAACGCTTTCAGGCACAGAACTCTAAAAGGAGAGAACAAGCGTGGAGGCTATTGTAGGAGGTTAACAAATTGTGCAATGTCTGCTACGCCGTGCTACGCTCGTAGCCTCGTAGCCCGTAGCTCGCTACGATCTTTATTGCCACTATGTGTAAATGTTACTGTTTTATAGGAGCGAGAATTAGAACGATCTTAATATAAACACAACATGTTTGAACATACGGGAGAGTATCCTAGTAATGCAATTATTTCTATTGTTTCTTCCGATGAATTTTGTCTTAACTTAAATAATACTCGTACAATACTTCCACTGGAGTTAAAGATATTTGATTCTATATTACAGTATGTAAGTTCAAGGTGAACGTGATATTTATTTGTTTTCATCTTTCACAGGTATCCGACAAGAACAAGACATATTCGTTCGACTCATCGACTCGGTGACGAAACAGGTAGGTCAATTTATTTATTTAAGACGCCTATATTTACCGACTGCGAAAACGCAAACTACTTGTTTGAAGCTTTTTTGGAAGATTTTTGGTATTATTTTTCTCTTAGAACTTCACAAAGCTGCAACAACAGACTACACCGTACATACGTCAAAATCTTCTCAGATTTTTCTAACAGACTTTCAGCCACATGCCGTAGTCCTCCTACAATGGTGGTACCAAAAGTGCCCCATACAGCCACGTGTCATCCACGTGGCATCCACCCGGCTGATTGTCATCACCGCCGCCCGATTAGACCCCTAATCCACACGCCCCTTGGTCAAGTAAATTGCATTGCGTTTGAGCACAATCATTATCCATATCTCGTGTTACAATTTTATTTTATTTTAGTTTACAATTTGACAGTGAATAGAAGTGTCATGTGGACGATTTTGATCGAAGGGTTAAATCAGCTGGTGAGTAGGTGCTAATCCTTTGCTAGGGATTTTGTTACGTGGGAATTGTGTGAGAGTCAGATGTGAATGCGCAGATTTTGGAAGATAATTGAACCTTTAATTATTGTTCTCATGAATATTCTCACTGTGCAGACAAAAAATATTCTTATTTGCCAAGTGTTACTGACACAATACTCACAAAATAAGTTTGAAAACTTAACGGGGTGAAATTTAGTAACTATATCACAGGTATTTTTTATTGTTTATTTTATTTAACAATTTCTGTACACACACACACAAATAGATAAACAAAAAAAGGAAACAGAAAAATAAGTAGGTACAAAGATAGGAATAAAAAGGAAAGGTAGGTTATTTATTAATATAATTCGTCTGGCCACACTTTGAGCTGATTGTTTGTGATGATTTAGTTTTCTATAGAAACCGCTGGCTTTAAAATAATGCTTCTGGCTAGGAAATACAGACTCCGACAGGGAATTTCACTTCTTAGCTGCTTTTTCCTCTTTCTTTTATTATTTTTATGTAACCAAAATATTAAACAAGATTATTTTTGAAGGCTTCGAAAGCTTACCCTGCCAAAACATCCAAAATTCTACCAACAATCAACAGCAATTATAAACACTACAAATAACAATATTAAAGTCATGATGAAACTTCGCCACCTCACATATATAATTTCAACACGTCCTCTCTTAGTATTGTGTAACCAGAGGCCAATTACCAAAGATTTATGTTGAGAACATAATTAACTTAGGCCGAACGTTGTTAACTAAGAATTACGGAATCGTATGTGGTGTACAGGTTGCAGGGTTTTGTTTAGACAGTAGTTGTTGAAGGCAGTTTTTGTTTTTGGTGAATTAAAAAAACCAATTCTCATACTTAAAAGTTGGAAATCGTAAAACAGATCTTCAAAGACGAAATAAAACCAAGGATATGATTACAATTTCCAACTTTTAAGTACGAGAATTGGACTACCATTCAATGATAGTACAAAGGAGTCTTGAAATTGTAGAAAAGTTTCTTTTTAAATTATTTTTTTTTATATTTTGTAAAAACATAATTATGTAACGTCATTTAATTAAAACTTGTGGTCTTAGACTTCTCAAGCTTTAGTAATTCTGTTGATATCAGAATGAGCAAATCAAGTCTACGAAGCTACCGATTAATGTTTACAAAAACTTCCATATTTAAATGAAAGCTAATTAAAACTGCACCACATCTTCATAACTTACCCTTTCGAAGGGGTAACTTAAGTTATGACTACAGGATACAAGGACTCACCTTGTTAGGGTGGTACTCGTATCTATAGAATACTATAGATAGACAAATTATAACGTAAGAACTTTCTTACTAGGTACCAGCAAAGTTACTGAATTATTAGATTTATGTACTTATTTAAAGATCGCCAAAGTAAGGATGACTACACGACTTTGTGCACTGGTTAAAATTAATTTCCGTAGCGAAACACTGCCACAAAATGCAATGAGTGCTTATTTGTATCGAATGACGATAAAAAATACTTCATTATAATTACCTGTTACACCTTAAGCGGTCGTTGACCGCATAGTCAGCTATTTTAGTCGTCATTGGATACAGATTCTTACAGATTAGGTATACAGATACTTATATTAAATTGTATCAGTGTAGTCACTTTTTAAAAACTACAGGCACCCGTGTAAATAAGCCACTTTCTTCACGAAAAGCATACTCAATTCCTTTATGGAATATCAATATATTTTTGTGAATTGTATCTTCAAAGAAGTCAAAAATAATAATAATCTTTCAGGAATAAATTAGTCATGATATAAATGAACGAGTGTCCAGTCTTTCTAATTTATTTTGACCCTGCATCATTTTCCCTTCCAACCAACTCAAAATATACCAGCAAATAACACAATAATACAACTACAACAAATAAATTATATTCTATCACAACCACAAGCGCGATAGTGTTGTTTTATGAGCGAGTAACAAATAAAAAGTGCGCTGCAGTGGACTTGAGACGTACCTACCTACTTGTACTCGGGCTACTTGCGTCGCAATGCCGCGTGATTTACATGAGCGACAACGCATGCAGACTGGGAAATTGTGCTATGCACAGTTTTCAGGCACAATTTTGTTTTGTGCTACGTGTGTTTGAGTTGGAGATGTATTGGGGTCAAGTTTTGCGAATAGGTGATTGGTTTTAGTAGTAGGTAAGACCTAAGTTCCTTGCCTTGCTTAATGTTAATATGTCCAAAGCCAAATATAGGTTTTGTACAGTATTAACAAACATTATAAGTGCTTTATGCACATACAGATGTATCAAACAACCATATTTACATTTAATTAGCAGACAATCAGCTGAAAAATCTGAAAAACTTCATAATCACATCATTGGCATACGATTCTAATCATATTCTCAAGACGGCATTAATAAGTCAGAGTAAGATGTTGAAACATGAATTGATTACTTGCTTATTCTGTGCCACAGCGTGATGTTCTCTACAAATTACAATAATTTTCAAAAGAAAGTTCTTCAGTTTATAATTTATTCTTCATGTAAAATAGCTTCTGAAAATGGTAGTAAAAACAGTTAAAAAGACAACAAGCGCGATGATTTACGCACGAGGCAAAGAAGCCTGGCAGCCTTGCCAGAACAGTTACTGTAGATTCTTTTATTATTACTGCTGTTGCACTTCCATACGATTTATTTACGTACTTAGATTTTACTGTCCTTTTTCTCTAAATGGGTGTAGACACATACAAGGTGTTCCAGAAATGTGTGGTCACATCTGGCTATACAACTAAATACATAATATCAAAATAAAATGAAATAATAAAAAAACACCGACTTTAAAAAAAAAACCGGCCAAGTGCGAGTCGGAATCGCACATTAAGGGTTTCGTGGTACGAAACCCTTAATGTGCGATTCCCTTAATTTTTATTATTTGTTATTATAGTGGCAATAGCAATACGAATACAAGACGGAAATACGGTTAAATTACGGTTTTTGAGGTACCTACAGCCCGCTGACAGACAGACAGACAGACAGAGGACAACAGAGGCTTAGTAATAAGGTGACGTTGGTAACACTTTGGGTACCTACGGAACCCTAAAAAGCTAGTTCTTTAGCCTGCAAATCTATTCATAAAATAAATTTTAGTAGCTGTCAAACTCATTACAGATCTAAGTAGACATTTTAATCAAATACTTTACTCACTATAATAAAAATACTTAACGGTACCGGTACCTTAGACATCGTCACATTCACAGTAATTTTCCTCAGTGCGAATTCGTATTATGCATGTAGTGCGAATTCGTAGTACGTGTGTAGTACGACTTTTTTTCCAATAAATGTGTTTCCCCACAAACCAGCTTCCGAAAGTCATTTTCTCAACAAAAGGCAACCAAATTAATATGTTGTTTGAACATCGTTAAATAAACATAATCACGAGGCCACGTGCGATGCGCACGCCTCTCCATTCAAACCCATGGAAGTTCTATGGGATTCAGTCAAATCTCATTCGACGAACTATGGGCCAGTATCTTAAGACTATATTCAAACAGAGGGTTACCAGATTGATGTTTTAGATATTGATATGATAGTGATTTAGTATGGGAACACAAATAATCCGGGTCTTGCAACTTGTGTCCGTAATCGCTGCACAATTTTGAACACAGAACATAATATTTTAATTTTATTAAGTGAATTCGTTGTTTTTCTGAAGGCTTATTGCATTGCAGAAGTTGACCCAGTAGCTGTTCAAGTGAAACGAACAATTTTTAACTTTTTTCCTAAACACGCGCAAAACATGGCATGTTTTTATCGAGTGCCGTGATATTAATGGAGCGTGTTTCACAATATTCGAATAGCTACAACTTGCCGGAAAAAATAAATATTGATCCGGTTTTGCGGGAACTTAATTGTTGTTGGTGAAAGAAAGAAGAAGAAAGAAACATATTTTATTCCTCCCAAATAGACGCACATTCCATTTTTTATAACAGGTACACAAATAAAAAAAAAACAATAAAAAAAATGGGAGAACAAAAAAAAACGATAATAAAATAAAATTAAGCTTAAAACTACTGCCTAGTCTTAATTCTAAGGCCGATGTACATAAGCACCCAAAGTGAAACGAAAATAGTTTTACCATTTTTAGGGTTCCGTACCCAAAGGGTAACCAACAGAACTCTATTACTAAGCCCCCGCAGTCCGTCCGTCTCTCTGTCAGTGGGCTGTATCTCAAGAACCGTAATATGTAGACTGTTGAAAATTTCACAGATAGTCTATTTCTATTGCCGATGTAACAAAAAATAATAAAAATTAAGGTTAATGATACGGAACTCTTCGTGTGCGAGTCCGACTCGCACTTGGCCGGTTTTTTCTACCAAGACGAAATACACGTTGAGAATTAGTGAGAATTCCGGGCACCATATTTTCATAGAGTACTTAGACATTAAGTACATAATTTGCACATGACCGACAATCTTATTGTGTCTTACCAAAACAAGAGTTGCGTGTCCCGTTCGCATGCACCGTACGACATTAGCTGATTGCCCGTGTGCCGGCAGCCTAACGTTTTAATACAATTAAATCGACCGCAACTCACTATTACCCGAACATCTTTTCATCGCCATTTTTGTGAACGACTCTTTTGCGTGACACTCAGTTTAACTGACTTATTAAGATAATGTTACGTGACATTTCGGACGATTACCTCCTTTGTTTCAATCTGTTTTATTCAATCAGGTTTAGATAGTGAAGTAATGTTACTAATTCCGATCCATACAACAGAGTTTTTAATCGACTTCTTCAAAAATGTGGAGCTTTTATGTTCGTCTGTATGTGTTTTTTATGTATGTATCTTCACCGATTGCTCCGCCAAAAGTGGACCGATTTTCAAAATTATTTGTCTATTTGTATTTTTTTTATAATCTCTGAGGTGGTCTTATTGTCACCAAGTCAGAATTTGATGATGGGATCCCAGGAAAACCGAAAGCAACCGTCAAATTTGATAGGTACATACAATGTTTTTCATAGACTTTCTAACGCAACTCAGATAATAATATTTGTGTCTAGTACATCTCATGTTGGTGAGCTGATGTTGGAAGGTGTAAGTCAGGATCTGATGATAGGATTTCATGAAAAATGTTTGTACAGCGATATTATCGCCAATTGTCAACCGATTTGGATGATTCATTTTTTTTTTTGGAAGAGTATTTTCCCGGACTAGCCTCATTTCAATATGGTAAAGATCTGATGGAGAATTTCAGAGATAGGCAATATATAAATAAAAAATATAATATTGAAACCGCATGTCTGTTTGTTGTTTACACCAGTTTAAAATATAAGATCACGCCGGTAAGCTGTGAAGGATTTTTAATTGTTTTACAAGAAAGTACCTACATCCGACTTCCAAATATAAAAACACTCATGTCGGAAGTCGGTGGTTTTGGTTGTTTTTCCGTTTTTTGACACCAATTTTAGAAATTAAAGGTATTTTATACTTTTTAGTGTTTCATTAATTTTATTTGAAAGTCGGTTGTAATTTTTTTGTAAAAAAGTTTAAAGCAATTTATTTCCAAATTGATAAGATAAAAGCTTTTTGGATGACCAAAACAAGGGCCCCAGAACCTCTCGTTTTCTCATACCGGTCCAGTTTTGGTCTTTAGGTAGATTCATTGTAACTTTATCATATATCTAATCTACTTTTTGGCGCCATTTTACTCCGTAACACTTTTCATATTTTGCCAAAAAATGCATTTATTTAGCAATAAATGCATTTTTGGGCGTCCGATTTCTCAATCAATAATTTGAAGTTTTGATCGTCAAACTCTACTGAAGCCAAAATACCTTCCAAAATACTACGTTAAAGTAGGATTTTACATGTGTTCAACTCTAAGCACTCAATCATACATAAATCGGCCCTAATACTCTAATTACCAGAATAATTTGAAACTATAGACGACACTAGAATAACTCAGCGTCTGTTTTTTTAAATCCCTACTAATTCCCCTGAGATTGAATCCCATGCGACGGACTATGCCCAGTGCGGCGTCGACCCCAGACATCCTGGGGGATCGTCTCATTTCAACGAGTGAACTTGAAAAATGTTAGTTCACACCTCTCCTAGTGTTTTTATTCTTAGTTTTTTACAAAATGTTGGTTACAACTGTATGTGCTTTTGTAAGTTGGTGAAGGTTTCTGATAAGGTATGACCTTTGATGTTTGTATAATGTTTCACATCGTTTTATTTTTTGTTTTATTCAAATGTTCGAGGTTTGAATAACTCTTGAATACTGATGGTTAAGAAATCTTAAAAGAGATTGTCTTAGCACTGAGAGGTGAATGATAAAGTCTGCCAAGCTCTACAATGCTGAACGTAATAATAAAAAACTTTTTCAAACTGCTAAAAATCTTCTTTCAGCAAAATTACTATTTTTATAGGGTCTTCTCAATGTTCAAACAACATTTTAAAAGGTCTTTAGGTCTTCATATTTCTGATCAATTTTCAGTGACTTCAAAACTTTTAATTTCTAATCTTCTATGTTTCTAAACAGTAATTACGTGCATCATTCCACCATTACGACTACTGATTACACCAACTGCTCAACAAAAGTAGTCCAAAATCTATTTGATTTACAACACCACCTGATCCCATCCCCTTACTTATACTTAAGCCAAATGCAGAAAATACGACCCCAAAGCTATATTGGTGTTCCTAAATACTTTTGTATGACCCTTAGATACCTATTACAATATACAAAGCAAAGTCCTTGTAAATCCATGGTACAAAAGATGATAATACCCCTGTTTCATATTCAATTAAATATTTTGTCAGGGATGAAAAAATCTATATAGGATTTAGGGGGCTCAGTATAATGTTGGATGTAAGTAATAGTTGTGCAAATTGTAGATACTTTAAGAAGGAACCATGTGTATTTATCTTTTTTTAGGGAAAAAATATTTTGATAATATTGTAGGGACTTTGTCTGGACTTAGCGAAGATTTAACTGTGTCGTGCTTTTTTTTATTTATTTTAAGCATTTAGACAGTATATTTGTTTTAAGCTGTGATAGAGCCACTCAATCATACTAAAACTGAATTATAAATTCAGATACAATGCACCAAAAACAGTTTGCTCATAACTTTTTTGTACATAGTTTAACAATATTTCATACCCTCTATTTAGAGGGGATATCCGTACTAATTTTGTTAATAATAAGAAATTAATAGATAAACACGCTGTACACGTGTAAGGGATGAATGTTGCCACATGAAAATAATTATGACCCGAGATATTATTTTCATGTATGGTATATACTGTGTTTCAATAAATACTGTATGAAGAGAAATATAGTACCTATAGCTTTGATATCGATATAAAAAAAAAACGTTACCAGCGTAGTGGATTCAATGCGGGAATTATGCTAATAAGTTTTTGGTTTAGATAATAAAATGCAATAATTATGCATGCGAGGGGTGCATGAATTAGCAAAATTAATGGCTTGATGAAGATGGCCCATTTTATCTTATCTGTACAACGATTTTTAATTAAATATCATAATTATTATCTTGTGTCCCTAATTTGTAATTTAGGCAATGAGTTTCTGACTCACAAGTTCAAAATATATAAGTGAATTAGGACCAGTTGGTCCTATAAATTTAGTTACGTTGAAAATATTTTTGTTGGAATATTAATTAATCCTTGTGCTTGTTTCAGCCCATCGTCTATGAAGGTCAAGACAAGAATCCAGAAATGTGCAGGGTTTTACTAACACACGAAGTTATGTGCAGGTATTTTTTTTATGTATTTCTCCCTACAGCTATAAGTTTGCATTGCTAACAAAAGTCATAATTATCCATTTTAGATGCCAGTTATAAAAAATATTCTTTCACCTGGCATCTAAAATGGCTATGACTTTTATTGACTAGCACCATAGAAGTAAGATCGAATTCCATATTTGAAAATGACATAATCACAAAAAAAGTAACACACTCCTTCGTAGAAAATAGTTGCGATAGTCATTTGTCATAAATATTGACTCTCAATATTATTGCTCGGTCATGTTTCTCCAAACGACAGGCTATTGTGGGCATTCATGATACGACTGTGTCAATACTTTTACAATTGCTCATTATGTATGGGATACTTCTATTAAAAGGCGAGTTTTTTCTTTTAAAAATAATTATGGACAATCCTTAGTAATGCTAAATTAACTATATAAAAAAAATCTTCAAAAATGTTTTCTTTACCTTTAAGTAAAGAAAATCCGATTGCTGAACTAACATATTTTATCCCTTGGCGCAACCGGCTAGAAAGCCGGTTGCGCCAAGGGATAAAGATAAAGAACGCTTACCAAAACATAACGATTATAAAAATATTCTTCAATTAAAAATAAAAAACCGGCCAAGTGCGAGTCGGACTCGCGCACCGAGGGTTCCGTACAAACCTGTAGGTATTATATTATACGCAAAAGTTGCGATTTACGATTTATGACGTTTTAAAAAAAAACTACTTACTAGATCTCGTTCAAACTAATTTACGCTGGTAGTTTACATGGTAATATACATCACATATTTTTTTTTAGTTTTATCGTTCTCTTAATTTAGAAATTACAGGGAGGGGGGGACACACATTTTACCACTTTGGAAGTGACTCTCTCGCAAACTGTTCAGTTTAGAAAAAAATTATCCTCTCACGTACCGAACGTTTCTTACGTCACAAGTCCTTGACGCTCGGCGGGCGGGCGCTCATTCAACAGTAATCTGACCCGAGCCACTTAAAACGTTATCGCGGCGTTTCTAAAGCTTGTATCAACACAGTTGAAGTGGCATTGGGTTCTTGAATTATGTCGTCATGAAATAAATCACAAACAAAAGTCTTATTAGTACTCGAGAAATATATATATCCTATTGAAATGAGAGAACTTGCTGAATGTAGTTATGTTGCTGTTTATGTTATTTCTGACAAAACTATTGCATCAATTTACACCAATTTTTGGGATCTAGCTTATGAAAAGAAGAGTAATCTAATGACAATGATCTTTTATATGAGTTCTATAGCCGATTATAGCAATATTCAAGCTCAAACTTCATAAAGCGCGGCGCCATTTGTTGTTTTTTATTGCGTAATTCAATGCGCTATTTTGATGACGATTATCAGAGTTATATCAAACAGATTCCAATTGGAAAAGCTTGTAGATTACTGCCTATATATTCATCAACGCATTGTTTACCATAAATCGTTAATATATGCTTACTTTATTTGTAAAAATTGACAAAAACCAAACCAATAACAATGTTGACCTTAGCGAACACTCGAAACTACCTAACTTTTGTTGGCTCAACTAAACAAGTTTTGTTATGTTATTTCATGCAAAAAACTAGCTACATACTTGTAGGAAATAGTGATAAATGATAATTTATCCACTTACCTTAGAATATTGCACTAAAAACACACAAAATTCACTAAAATAACTTCACCAAGAGCGCGCGAAATCACCGTGACATAGAAACTTTTGACAAGAGTTTTGAAATGTCAGGTGTCATAATTTTAGTATGTTTTTTTTTCTAGAGTTGGCAAATTTTATACACCATAGAGAATATTCATAGACAAACGAATCTAAAGCTTCCTATTCACGAAATAAAAGTTTTAATCAGTCGCGGTGTGCCGGGACACATGTGTCCCGGCGGGGCTCAACTGTGATTCACGATGCCGGGATACATGTATCCCGCCAGGAATGAAACGGAATAAAAAACCCCACTATTATTTTCGAAGACCTATCCATAGATACACCCACGTATGGGTTTGATGAAAAAAAACATTATTGAGTTTCAGTTCTAAGTAGGTATGGGGACCCCCCAATTTATTGTTTTTTTTTTCTATTTTTATGTGAAAATCTTAATGCGGTTCACAGAATACATCTACTTACCAAGTTTCAACAGCATAGTTCTAATAGTTTCGGAGAAAAGTGGCTGTGACATACGGACGGACAGACAGACATGACGAATCTATAAGGGTTCTATTTTTGCCTTTTGGCTACGGAACCCTAAAAAATGAGTATAAAAATTACAAATGTAAACAACTAATAACACACACATCGACTAACAACAGACGCATCTTGTAACTTCCTAATTACGAGGGAACAAAGAAATGAGCGTTCTTATTAATTCAACTATTTGTTTGGGGTGGTTTTCCGCTCGCAAACGTATTGTGTCTCGCCATTACATCAATGTATGGGTGTGTGGCTATACCGCACCGTTTCAGTGTGAGCAATTAAAATTTTATTCCACCTTAGACTTGTGTGTGGTTGTCTTTGTCTCCTGGATAGCTGCGTCCCTGTCGTTCGTCTTCAGGGGAGGAGTCTCCAGGGAGTCTGTCCTTTCAATGTCTTTGCCCTTTGCGTCAAGGAGCCCCCGGTAGGGCGCGTGCAGCGTATTGTTTGTTTAGCGTGGATACGGCGCGGGCGTTTGATAACTTTTTTGTTGAGTTTTTAAATTCTACGGATGCGTATAAAATCTGTTTTGGCTTAAATAAAATAACTTTGAATACTGATGTACCCTTGAAAATTTCATATTTCCTAACAGTTGATTCCTAATTCACAAAAATGCCTTCTGATAAATTTATGGTAGGTACTTAAAAAACTTTTAAAAACAAGCTTTTATACATCTTTTATGATCCCCCATATTTGGATTTAATGTGATATTGAATTAGTTTTCGTGTTCTCCTTAGCAAACCCTTTCATTTAACACCCAGACTGGCAGTGCAGAAAATTAACTAGTCCGTCATCTTGGACGATCCGCCATACTAGAATTACAATGCATGCTTAGTTATATGACGTCATCATACGCATAGTTTTAAGCATGCATTGTCATACACAATAAGCGTGGATACCTAATTTCAGCTCAATTGGTTAAAGATAACTGGATTTCGGACAAACATGCATACATTACAAGTTAATAAAAAGCTTGAAAACACGTTTTACCTAAAAAAATATCAAGTAATACGATTGTAAAATATCAAGTAATATAAGCACTCATTCATCTCGTACATAATCTCTGCTAGCCTTATTTACAGACTCTGATATATCTCTTAGAAATTGCTTATAGTATTTAATCAGGCGTTTCATTAGTTTACCTTAATCTCAGTTAATTTTATCAAAATTCATTAATATTCTATCCATTACAAATCGCTCGTGTTATGAGTGACATATGCATGTAAGCCCTTCGCTACGTTTACTAGCAATATATTGATTTTTATCCTCAAAACGAATAGTATCCCTTTAAGAGTGCTCCGTTAAAGCTAGAGGGGATCGCCCTAAAATGTCCCGATATTGAGAATTTATTGTGCTTTCTGATGTTATTTTTGACGAAAAAATATTTTAAAAAGATACATTTTTGAAGCATTTTAGAGCCAAATGATTATCTGTCTATACAAAAAAGGCGAAGAGTTTGTTTGAACGCGATCTTTCTTTCGCGATTTATCTCTGGAACTAGCAGTCGAATTTGGATAATTGTTTTTGTGAATGATATTCACATTTATGAAAAAGGCTTCAGAAAAACGGGATATACAAAAGCAAGGATGACAAGCAACAGCAAGTAACTTATATAATTTTGGAAGCCGCTGTGTTTTTAGCCATCTTTACAAAATAATAAAGAGTGGTATCTATTTGGTGTTAAATATGTTGTTATATAGGTAAATAATAATAATATCCTTGGACATTTCACACAACGCCATATAGTCCCAAGCTAAGCAACCTAATGCTTGTGTAAATATTAATGCTATTATTTGTTTGCAGTCGGTGTTGTGACAAGAAAAGTTGTGGTAACAGAAACGAGACGCCTTCAGATCCAGTTATCATCGACCGGTAAGATTTTATTATTATTATTATTAAATTCATTTATTTCGGAATAATCCATATAGGTACATTATAAATAATTAAAAATTAAAATGTCAACTGATAGAATTAATTAAAAACTAAAATAAACTAGAGAACAATACAAAATAACAACTATACAATTGGTCATATTATACTAAGATTTAATTGCCCAGTGTCGTTGTCATCCAACTATACTGCATATGCTTCTAATTAGCCATTTCTAATGTAAACATACGTAATAGTAAGTATAAGTATTCTAAGGGAAAAGGTACGTTCTAACTGTCAGAATGGTACCTAAATACTAAACCCTGAAATAACAATTTGACCGAAAATTCTAATGTCACATTAAGAACTCCACGAAAATTCTATTCCCGTACTCAATTAATCAACAAAAACTCAAAACTGAAACAAAACGAATCGCAAAGTTCATTGAACACAAAAACAATAGAGTGGCGTTTGTTAAAATTCCGTATTCCACAATTCGCGGCAATTCATCAGCCTGCAATGACGGCAATCTCGAAAGTTTCCCGAGGCAAATGCATTTTCGCGATACAGAAACTTTTGAGGCTCTCTCTCAGTTTGCATTGTATTTTTATTGTGATCGTTGCTGCCAGATATCTATTGCAGAGTTTTTGTTCGAAAATTTTATTGAAAGCGTTTTGGTCGACCTTGTTGATGTGTGGAATTTGTTTGCGCTGTTTTGGCATGTGAAACGTGATAGTAAAAATTAACAAGGCAGAAGTGATAGTTCACTTCTGCCCTGTAAATAATGGAAATAAATTTGATCTAAGCAACAACAACGCGTGAATTTAAAAATCGATCGTGTGTAATCACTTTTTTAGTCACTCAAAACTAATCAGGACACTTAAAAATCTTGTCTATTGTGCGAGAGTAATTACCCTAACAGTACAATAACATGGCCAATAAATCCAAATTTTAATTTAACCGCTCCGTTTTAGGCAGTCCCAATACTAAAGGTACCCACAAACATTTCGGCAGCCATCAATCGGGGGCCACAATCCACAAACAACTCGATAAAAACAAAAGCCTGCACAAAATTGCGCTGACATCGGTCTCACGCTGAGCCATTCAGCTTCCTGATGTAGAACAGTGTCGGGAGGAGCGGCAGCTAATCAGGCTGACAAATATTCGAAAATTTCAATAGAGCTGCCACCACTATTGATACGAGGGGTCGCGGGGCGTTCTGAGCTATATTTTTTTTCGGCCTTTTTCGGGAATTCAATAGAGATAGGCGTCTCTCGTTCGGTACGTCGTCGTTCGATATTTGAAATTTAGGGTTGGTGATTATGGTTTACCGAGTGAAATTCTTTTCTTTAGCTTGTAAAAATTCGGTAGGTTTTTGATTCCGATATTTGATTACTGGATTTTCATTACGAACAGGTATGAACGCTACCAAGCCTATAATGTAATCAGCATACCTATAATGTTCCTACTGCTGAGACATAGGCCCCTTCTCTGCGAGAACGAACGGGTCGAAATGATAAAAAAATAAGTGGTTGGGTAGGACCAAAATTATTTATTTTTATATTTAGTCAAGTATAAGTATTGGGATAGTAATGTTTGCCTATATTACTCAGACATAATATGTACATAGTTATTGGAAGCACCTAATACCTTACCGCCAACCCTATACTCCAAACGTCGCGCGTCGGTTTTGTAATTCGCTCCATTCAAATTTTTTTCTACCTTGGAAACAAAAAAAATCAACGGTTGCCTTTGTGCCAACTTTCCTTTGCTTTTCGGCGCATGAAGTTGATCGTGGAATTTCTCCCTCACCACCAATAAAACTTGTGATTTTTTGAGCGTTTGATGTATCCAAATTATACTCGAATTTTTGATGTTCATTATTAGACGCAATTTTTTCAGATAAAAGGACTTTTTTATGAATATTTATGTCGTTTATGATTGGTAGAGTGAGATATTGTTTTTGGACTCAAAGCTTTTGATCATCAGGAGTATGACTCACACAGTTTGCAAAATATAACTGGTAATCTGATTGGACACACCATCTAGTCAAAATTTGAAAGTCTCAGCTTCAGAATTTTCCATTTCAAAATACTGTAGTACACTTAAAACTACATAAAATTTACACGAGTTAACGTCAAGCATCAAGTACTATCACTGTCACAAGTGAATATACACGCAGCAATACCCATCAGCCATTCATGTACAGTGCCTCGCCCAGCCACGGTACACTCGCGAACTAATGCGATAATTGAAATTGTGCAATTGCGTGCGAAACGCCCAACACCGAATTCATTACAGTCGTGTTTTTTGCAATTTGTTTTTTTTTCTGTTTCACTTTTTTGCACTGTCGCTGCCAGTGAAATGATACGTTCTCCAATGGTTTAATTATTTTATGCATGCGTCATCGTTATAGTCTTTTTACTTAGCAAATGGACGTTTTATCATAAAAGTTATTTTATGAGTAGCATGCTTTTTGTAGACGTTTAGTGTAATTTTATTGGAGTAATTTTCCTACGATGGATTTTATTATATTTTCGTAGTTTGCATCAACTTATACTAGTTTATTAATTCTGGCTAATTAATATGAAATCATAATGTAGCCAAATCGATGTATGCTTAAGTAGAAGGCAACAGCCACAGATTACAAAGCTATAAGTTAAGACTATTTCATTATTTTTTTTTGTTAATTGCTAGCACTTAAGTAAACTTAATTATCTTATGTAATTCGAGGGGATGGCGCTGTAAGCCGAAATACAGGTTCCTCCTAGTTCGGCTCCAGATGCTAAAACTGTTGTATACATAATAATGTTTACAGCATTTATAAATTTAAAAAATTTAAACATATGCAAGTACCTACTATGACAAGCAGTGAATTATGGTTTAAATTGAATAGAAAAACAAAAAAAGAAACCATCTATCCAACACAAATTATAATAACACAACCAAACAAAATTTTCCCATCACTAAAAAAATCGGAAACAGAACTCGAAACAACACTCTAAACCGTTCCTGTATCGATAACACGGCGAATAATTGACGTAACGGTAAAAGCAGGCAACAATCCAGAACCCTACGAATCAGCAGCAATTTGTTAAGTGGATTTTTGGCCGAGACACGCTCGCGGCTCGTTGCGCTTCTGTACACAATTTCATTATCTCTGCCCGCGTCGGCCGACTCTACTATTAACTTATGCGATACTGTTGTAAGCTTTGGACATTTTTATTTTGATATATTTTTATTTTAAAAGTTTTTTTTATGGTGGATTTTTTTATTATTTTTTAGTTCATAATTTTGGAAAGTTAAGGTTGATTTAATTTAGTTATACTATTCAAATGTTAACGTAGTTTTGTCCTAGTTATCTCAAACGGCAATATTGTACAACTTTTTTTGCAAACATACAATTTTTTAGGATCGGAATTGTTTAAAATGAAAAAATATTAATAAAAAAACTCATTTAATCGATAAAATTAACCAAAAATAGATAAAATTAGATTCTCTCTATCTTTTAAAATAATTAACTTTAAATTCATTACCTCCAAAACAAAACATACTTGCATCAAAAAACAAATGAATTAAAATACAATCAACTACACTTAAAATCATTTGAAACACCCCTCAATATTTTTTCAATAAGTAGTACCGTTTACTGGGCAGGTACTTTAGAAGATAGACTTTACCAAATCAATTCATGCCCACGCAAACGGTCCCCTACGCAATCACTTAAGAATTTTATGAAGCGTAATGATTAAGATGTTTTGTCGTACTTGGGTTTAAAGGCGAACCGTGTATGAGGGGTTTAATCGTCAAACTAGATTGTTGTGTTAAACATATTGTGACTGGAATAGCTATTAAAGGATTAAGCGGCGTTATAAAAGTATTTTTTTTGTTAGGGGTGTCATTAATTGAGTAGAAGCGTGAGAGTGTTGGCGATCGATTAGAAAAGTTACAGAAGGTTCTCATTAAAGCTCGTTTCTAGGTTGTTGGTTTTAAAGAAATAAACAAGACAATTTCGAAGTACCATAAATAAATAAAAAATTACGCACATAGAAGTTTAACCCAACTGTAAATACAGTACCTAATGGATATCGTGAAACTACCAATGATGGGAACAATAACAACTAATGTCGTGGAGTCCAATCCGTCTTTGGATATTACTTATTTTAATTAATTACGAAAAATCAATAGCATCAAGCTTTTAAATGACAAATGTAGCAAAGGGGCAAAAAGTCCGGTCTCTTTCGACATATGGCCAACATCTATATTACAATGGGATCTTTACACCCTATTTCGGGTGCGACAAAATCGATTCCCAATTCGATATGACCCTCTTGTGCTGCTGGTTTGATAGAGACCGGATGAAGATAAAAATAATTCAGAATTAAAGTGGTTTAATTATGGGTCAGGAATGTTGAATTGTTTAGAATTGTGATGTTTTCCAAAAGCGAACTCTAATGGTGGAAAACTAGTCTTTCCTCGATGTTTTCAACTATTTGAATACCTTACTATAGGAATTAAACACACCCCATTTAATCCAAATATCAATATAAATTTTTCTATTGCTATCGCCTTAGGCGATTAACACACGGCATCGCGAACCGCTGCGGTAGGCGGTGAAGCGGATCTCATGTCGCATTGGACTCTAATAAATCCGTTGATGCTAAACACACGTAAACCGCCTTACCGCGCGGGGAACCGCTACGAAATCCGCGCCGTGTGATAATCGCCTTAAACTTTCACAAACCCCGCACTTCTACAAGCCAAATTCTAATTCTAAATTAAAATTACGTTACCAAGAGGTGGAATTCTATCGGCTGCAGTTTTCCGGTGATTTTCGGTCTGTAAACAGGTGTGAGGGAATCACGGCTATTATATTATCTCATTAGACACGCCGAGCGCCGCGCTCCCGCCTCCTCTCGCCAAACAACTTCCTTTCTTGTCTGATATCTCTATTACCTTTTTTGTTTTGATACTTATCTAGATATCTTTCAAGACTACCTTTATTGAACCCTACTTTATTTTTATTACCAGCCAACTATCTGGTTGGTACATTATTTGTTTTCTCTTTCTATAATTTGAAATTATCGGGTGCAGCAAACGGAAAACCAGTGTTAACGTGAAACTTTAAATTTATATAACAAATAGTTACAAACTACAAGTTTATTGGTGCACGGCTTCGGAACGGCTCGGTTTGCAGTTACACTGAGAAAGTTTTCATAACTTCATAAGTCCCTTTATTAATAGCTTTGCACTTTCTTCTGTTCGCGGAGAAAGGGGAATTTATTCAACTGTGCTTTTTATTCTGTGTGACTGGTTTTGTTCTATAGATTTGGAATATCTGGCCTGAAGTTTATTTTAGTTGCATAAACACACCATTTATGCTTTGGGCAGACTAAATTTTGTCTCTAGCCAGTATGCATATCCATACTGTTGCTACACTGTATACATTTCACGTCAAATTACGCTACTTATCCCTTTAAAACGATACTAACACAAGTAAACACAATACAAATCACACAAATCTGTACAAAAAGCGGAGGCGGCAACAAAAGAATTCGGCACACTTACAGTGTAATGTAAACCAAAAAAGAAAACTGGTCCCAAAAGAGTACCCTGGGGAATACTCGCGCGCTTTGCTCGGCCCGATACAGACACGACGACTGGTGATTAGGCTTCTTATCCACGAGATAGCGACAGAAACTGTGCAAGACTTAACAACTAGGACCGTTTTCTTATTCCCTCCGACCAAGCATTTTCTTGCCCGCCGACTTATCTAATGCTACTGTTCGGCTTAAAATTCCTATGTAATATTAGCGGCTAACTTTCGTAGCTTATGAATTTTATCCTGCGTATTAAATTATTAATAATTTACATGGATATTCTGCTTCTTCTCTATAAGGAAAAAACGTGTACAAAAATTCTGTATCAGTGAAATATGCTGCCAAATCAATAAATCATAATATTTCGGTAATGAGACGTCTCATTTCTGATTTATATCTGCGTATTGCTTGCCCCCCGATTTTCTACTCGATAAGTCTGGGTGGTGATCGTAAATTGAAATATGATAAAGTCGCAGTAATAAGCTCCCGTAATCGCATCGACCCTCTGACTGTAGCGCTCGAGTGACGACGGGAAAAGTCATGCGAACCTAATTTGGCAGCAGTTTATATTTTGCAATTTTTAGTTAGAAGCAAAACTACGTAGTACGTTAGTTAATGAGCCTTGGAAAGAAATACTTCTTTCCAAGGCTCATTAATTATGACCATTTCTATTATCTTTCAATGCAAATCTTTAACTCTCCTTTTATTCCACATTGTTCGGGTCTTCTATCTCAATTCCGACCTCATTCCCGATTCCAATACGTGATTCGTCGGTTCGCAAATTATTCGGTGAAAATTCACCATCTCGTTAGAATGTGCGATCCGGTCGGGCGCGGCGAGCCAACCGCTTGATAAATTGTCTGGAATAATAATGATGAATTGCAACTATTCCGATCCCGATGTAGGATCTAATCTATGGTGCTACTTTACTACCAAACCTACACGTGTGTAACAGCACCTTTATATACTCGCCACGAATATATTTTCAACTTCGTTTCTAATAGGCTTTTAATTTCAGCGAAACGAGAATATTTCATTCTTCCAAATATGATTTCTAATTAAATTTTATTCGACCGTTTATATAACGTTGAGCTCGACAAAATTACTTCAAATTAGCGACAAATCTATTAAGAATAGGACGTCTCGAGCCCATTTAATTAGTGACGGGGTTTTATCATCCGCCCTCTTTCCTACCACTCGTTGAGAATTTCAACTGTAATACTGCCATATTGGCGAAGCTTAAATAATATTGGGCGTACCTAATAATAGACGTTCTTTTGTAATTTATATTTTCAGAGGAGTGTATTTTTCTGTTCCAGATATCTGGTTTTATTTCTATTCGTTCATTAGTGTTGGTAATAAAAGCGGTAATGCAAAAGCGTCATTAAATTTAAATACAAATTCACGCGTGACATCTCCTTTGAAGACAAACACACCCAGTACTTGGTAGTAAAACAAACTAAAGTTAATTGTTGCTTTTATGATGACATCGCGTGAGTTGGGGTCAGATAGCAAACAAATTGTTACTTTTACTCTGTCTCTGATGTTGTAAGTAACTAACTGCTAGGATGTGGTATTGTTTTAGGCCCAAGTTGTCATACTTAAAGTTGAAATATAATAATGCAATAAATCTGTTCTAGCATTGCTTCAAGAATGAATTATGTTTCGTTGTTCATATTCTACAGCATGATGTGGATTAAGTGCAAGGTAATTAAGATTAATTCCTAAGAACACAACGTTATCCACACTTGTATTACGAGTATTCACTTCTTTATTAGATACAGCATTAGAAGTTTTAGTATCTAAAACGTGCTATTATTACTTTTCAGAAGTATTTGTACTCGTTGTTTTGAAACAGTTTAAAATTTAATCTACAGCCCCAAACACCACAAAAAGCAAAACATCACTTAAATTCAATTTACACGAGTGGCCTATTCATACGTTTATCTAGATTTGTATGTAATCATGCCCTTCTACTTGATTGATAGTATCTTCAATCTTCTTCAATTTTACGTTTAGTTAATTGCGGCTTGAATCGACCCTGTTACAGCGTAACCACAGTTTTATATCCATTAGCTTGATGACAGTGAGTTTTGTCATTAGGATTTTACAGATTTTTTGGGGAAAGAGCGTAGCCTTGTGTCGATTAAAATTAAATATTTTTCACTGATTGACTGTTTATTAACTGAATTATATCTTCCTACAATTTTTTTTTCGTTTTGAGTAACAGGTAGACCAAAAGCTATAATCTTCTATTATTACTAGTATTTCTTATTCCGCATCAAAACAATTTTCTAACAAACACAATCGAACACAGATCCAAATTTTCATCTTACCTATCAACAGGAATCTCATTCCGTACAACAATTTATAAATTCAAAACATGAGCAAACCCATCTCCACTTACGGATAGCAAGCATATGCATAGGAGCTGTTAGTACCCCCCTTAGGGGCTCCAAGAGCCTCCAAGACGTCAGCGCGTTTAAGCGCCAATTAATTATTAAGGAACACTGAAGCTTCCTTTGGCTCTTTGACGGCGACTGTACAACAATGTGGCTGACTCTCGTGATTGGCTGCTTTGTAAATTGCATTAGCGTGGTTTGCTCGAGTGTTTGTTTGCTTGTATTATGATGAGGAAGGAAGTGTTTATTGGAGAGTTATTGGTTTATTAGTAGGTTAAATTGAGTTGAATTATTTTATGGTTCCACAATAAAACTTAAAGGCCGTCATAATACACGGTTTCGGTGCCTTTTGAATCTTTCATAGTGTGGAAAAACCTTTAGCCATTATTTTTATAAAAATGGATCGCGTGAAGTTTTGAATAATTTCTATTGGACATTTTCTCATGCAAAAAAAAATACAACCGACTTCTAAAAACAAAACACTACAAAGTAAAAAATAACTTTAATTTCGAAAGTCGGTGTTTTTGTTAGTTTCTTCGTATTTTGACACCGACTTCCGAAATTAAAGTTATTTATAACTTTGTAGTGTTTTGTTTTTAGAAGTCGGTTGTATTTTTTTGTAAAAAGTTTTTTATTTTTCACTTTTTAGTGGTGCCCCACACCTAACAACACCACTACAAAATCGCAGAAAAGCAAAATACGCAATTTCGATTATCAAAGAATCATCTAAATAGTCAAATTCCAGCTATTTCGATTTAAAATCCAAAGTTCGTAACCGATTTTGATATGATTTAAATGGGACCAATCTGCAAGTATATCCTTTCAGATAAAACAAAAATTACATACAACCGAATTGATAACCTCCTCCTTTTTGGGAAGTCGGTTAAAAATAAAATAGTTTTAATACATACTGCGTCACGTATTGATTTTTGTAGTAAAAGTACATTCGCAACACTCTCGATATAAAGCAATAATTCTTCTTTATAGGAATAGAGAGCGCTTTTAAAATGTATTTCGGCAAACATGTCGCAGGGGTCGCCTTTGATGGAAGCGCCTTCTTCAATTGTCAGTTGTAAATTCAATTTTCACTTTATATTGCTAGTTTCACATGTCGGGGGTGCACGGCTGATATTAGATACACATCTTTTGCGCACTAGATGTGTGATATGATACGAGGTGGATTAGAATCCAATTCAGTTGTTTATTTTTGTATTTTTTTGTGAAATAAAGAAAGGAATAAATCAATACATACCTATTACCTACTGGTACTCGGTTCCGCAATGATAGAAATTTAATTTAATAACAGGGACGTTTACTTTGCCATAAGTTTAAAACGAGCATGGTCCATTTACTTATTATTATTTAGTCAATACATCGCTTTATAGAACCGAGCCAACTTCATTATATTTCCGATAAAAAATATTATCATACGAAAATCAAAGACAAACTCACTAAAAATCACAAAAAATCTATGCTAACCAACTCAACATCCCATAGAGAGAACCCTAAACATTTTTTCTCGGCTAAAATGTTCGTATAAGGAAGAAATTCGGTTATACGCCAACTGGGGTAGATTAAATTGCATTGAGTTACCCATTAACGCCTTGTCAGATCGGGTTACGATTTATATATTTGATAAATCGGATATATTGCAGTAGGAATGCAGGGTTGACAGATCAAGAAGAGTATATAAAATTATGTCAAAGATAAATCATCCAAGCTAAAGGCTAGTATAGAGAAGAAGTGTTGAAGAAATTAACCTTTCATCGACCCAGATTCCATTTCTAACATGGTATAGTATCACGCATGTGGATCCCTTAAGAGCTGGCAGGGATATACCTACAATATGCCTACATTCTAATGCCGCATCGAATTGGACTCGAAGCAGACTTCAACATAGATGGGAAAAGACTGGGCAGATTCATTTTTGAATAGGGGGGATCTATTGCCATCAACCGACTTGAAACCCAGATTCCGGGTCGCTTCTGAAAAATTCTAAATGGTGAAATCTAACAAAACATTCCGCCCATGTACCACTATTGTGCATAAAGTCTAAATAAATAAATAAATAAATAAAACATTGCTCGACCAAGGAATCGAATCCGGGACCTCTTGCTAAGTAGTACCTCCAACAGACCAACGGAGTAGTTCCATTTAAAGAAGTAGTGATTTAAAGCTTATCGCTATGTAATTAAGTAGGTGTAATTAAATAGTAGAATCCACAGTTATCTTATTATAATGCGATCTGTCAATTCCAAATAATATTCAAAGTGTGAATAAAAACAATTTGAATCGAAAAAACCGCTCAACAGATAAATTTACTTATCCACAGTTTCTCTACATTTGTTTTCGTTTGTCTTACATTTTTTCCCGTTGTCACGGCGAGTTAATGAAAGAATTAGCTTTCATTACAACTGATACGATTCCTTAAAGGGATTCCCGAATGAAGATGAAGTGCCTTCGTAACCTTTCTGATGGCTAAGGATCAATGTGGGGAGGTCATCCTCTTATCTCTGATTAGTTTTTGGGGACATATAAAATGCTGTTAGTACCGACACCTACAACGGTCCTATCCTCTCAATAACATTTTTAAAACTTTAAAAAGAAACCTTTCCAATTTATAAAAAAAATATAATTTAATCTTATTACGGATATGAAACGTTAAACACAAAGTAAAATGGATGGCTCGCCGGCATAAATGAAGAGTCGTCGGGACTTTCAACTCTAATGCATTAATTAAGCTGGACCGATCCCCAAAAATCGTCTAGAAACTCTCTCTGTTTAAATTAGTGCAGAATTCATTTTCTTTTTTAATTCGTCTTCCAAATTCAAATAAGATTTCTTTTTTTATTACGCTGCGCCGCATAAAAGGGTAGACCAGGATTCGTCGCTCCGTCGTTCACTTCGAAACGCTAATTCCTCCTCGTTCCGAGATACTGATTGGACGATATATTTAACAATGCTACCGACACGCTTCTCTGCGAAAAATACATCTTACGTACTACCTTTTTTTCTCGCGCTTGGATTCCTTTATTTTCTTATTTTCTATTTGGCATCGCGGCCAAAGGTTGGAAGGGGCGGTGGATTGTACAAGCGTTAATGATACTAATAGCAATTAGTGGAAGGTTGTGTTTGGCTTGTACGGTTTTGGTGTTTAGTTATTCCGTGTTCTGGCTGTATAAGCATATTACGGGGCACCCAGCCCATGGAGGGTTTTAACGGGAGGTCGTTTGCTGCGCTGCCAGCCTGCTAAGATTAATGACATTACGCCAAGACAGTTTGTAAGAGACAAACGTGACAAAAAACTGAGTTGTAATTAAGTAGATCGAATGAATAGATTTAATGGCTGATAGTGGTTGTTCCAGGAATTTATTTCGTTTTTATTTAAAGTCAAAACGATTGCTTTTCAACAGCAAATGTAACTGCCATTGCTGGTACCGTAGACATACGTATTTTTAGTTAATTAGCTGAAGACAAAATGAGCTCTTTAAACAGAATTTGAGGTTAAACTTGATAGATGTTCGCAAAAAGATAAGCGGTGTAGTAAAATTGCAGACGGCGTATCGTTGTAGAACGTACAAGGCTTTACAAGATCGTGCCTGACTTCAAACTCTGAAGTCCGCACTGGACATCATAAAATATTTAACACTCATATCTCGTGGAGCGGTCCAAATATTATCGACTTGCCTATAAAACGGAAAAGTCCCGCTAAAAAAAGATAGACATATACTTTACACTTATGTAAGAAAGAGATGTGAACACCGTTATTGTACGATCTTTGGAAATTCGTCGGAAACGTTTGGTTTCTTTTCCATCGCTTTTATCGTGGTCGTTATATTTTGATAGAGCAGTTTGGTAGGATCGCCGATATAACGTTTATGTTTTGGTTTTCGGTAGATACCTTTCGCGTTGCTTCGTTACAACGTTTTGTTACTGGATATTGTTAAGATAGTTGTTTGGGTAGTTGGTATGCCTGCGGTTGGAAAATTGATAATAGAAAACTGGAATTTTAAAATAGAAGCAATGAAGACATACATGTATTTGACGACAGAAACAAAAGTGTTGATGTTTAGAGATATCACGTTGTTCTCAAAAGCTTTGAAAACCACTCAAAAGTTTTAACAATTATTATAAGAAAAATATTTTGTCCAAATGTGTTGATACCTACCTACCATAAGAAATTGGAATGAAATTTGAAAATATTGTTCCAAATTTTTCGACGAGCAATTTTATTTTGATCCATCGCAGTTTATCAGATATCTCTGCTAAAGGGACGTAAATATGCTTACCTTAAAAGTTTCTCGTGATAAATACCCTGTAGGGCCCGTGAATGTAAAGCATCTTGGTACAGTCGCTCACACAACGCTGAGACTTGGTTTTGATTGATGACAGTTTCTTGTTAGTTTTATTATATATAATATCAAACTTCTACAAATGTACTCCTGACTATCATTTGTTTCTTTGCTTAAACCCTTTTACGCCTAAATTAATGAACCGATTCTTATGAATTTTGGTACATAGATAACTAGTTACTGTATAAATATTTAACAGTCGAAGTTACATAATTTAGTATTATGTTACATAATTTAGTACATAATTTAGTATTAGTATTATGTAATTGAGTTTTAATAAATATGATTGTTATAATTTAAGTAATATTTATCTATACAATAATAAATCCCTATTACGGTCATCGCATCACGCGTGAACGGCTAGGCCGATTACGCTAGTTCTTTTTTAACCAACTTCCCAAAAAGGAGGAGGTTCTCAATTCGGTTGTATGTTTTTTTTATGTTTGTTACCTAATAACTCCTTCAATTGAACCGATTTCAAAAATTCTATCTGAAAGGACATACTTGCAGATTGGTCCCATTTAAATTTTATCAAAATCGGTTACGAAGTTGGGATTTTAAATCGAAATAGCTGGAATTCTTTTACGAAAATGCGTACTTTGCTTTTCTGCGATTTTGCAGTAGTGTTGTTAGGTGTGTGGGGTAGGTACCAAAAAGTCAAAAATAAAGAGTACTTTTTACAAAAAAATACGAAGAAACTAACTAACTAATTTTGTAGTTTTTTTTTTTTTTGGAGTGGTTGTATTTTTTTGTAAAAAGTTTTTTTGTGTTTGTAACTGTCAGGAGAACGTTCTTATGAAAGCAAAAAAATAAGAAAGCTGCAGTTGACGCGAGCAAAGGTGGGGGGAACGGTTAGGTTCTAGCCCTCCCCCCCCCGGGCTTTGCTTTAAATGTCTTAATAAATCTTTCAAACTATCCTACATAACTAACAATTATTAGAATTTCTTTGAACACTGACTGCCAAACAAAATAAAAACTGTAGCTAACTCGTTGGTACGCGAGTGTACGGCTGGTACAATAACTCAGCGGGTCCCTCTCGCGGATATGATACAGTGCGCAGTGCAGCCACGAATATTTCTCATTCGGCTGCCAGAAATCCATCCCTGCCTCCATATTATAGACTAGTTTAAGTGACTATTTGGCTATGTGCTATATCGAAGTTAAAGAGTAGTATTTGGCTCTGGCTCTGAATATTATGATACAAATATCACATTAGCGTTCACGCTTACTTTTCCATATATTGTCTGGGACGTCTGTCCCCCCAAGTATTCAACCCTCTAACGAGATTGATTAACATTTTTGTGAAAAATTTATTGACTTCAAAAAAATACCTTAATAGAGTTGGTTTTCAAAGATACCTTTTACTGAAACAATGGCACCGGCTTTCTAACTGACCGCTGTTGGTATTTAGACCCGTTTTAATTACTTTCCAATTACCAACCTAGGAAAATAAACTACATAGGAGAATAATCTAATAGGTTAGATCTTCATAGGATAAATTTTCTTCAATATGCTCACCTAATTAGCGAACGAAACAAAACCACACACTTAATAAAGCCACTTCAATTACGTACAGCATGATCAGCATAGCGTATGAAAATACGCGCCCGCGAATTTCCCAATAATAAATTATACTCCTTGTCCGCTTACCTCGGGTTAACCGGCTTTTATAAACTACCCGGGTAATTTATAACTATTACCCGGCCGAAAACGATCACGTGATATCACTTTATAGCATATTCAACGGGTAAATATGAGGGCGGCATGTAATAATGTTGCCAGTATTTACATAAAAGTAAGTGGTAGAAACTAGTCTATGATGAGGTTATCATTTCAAGGGTGAAGGGTCAGTTGAGGGTTAAATTATTTGGTGAAGAATGATTAATATTGAACCTTTTTACAATATTTATTGCAAGAAAGTTACAAAAGACAATTCACGGCCACTCATTTAGAAAAAATGCCCTATGGTAAGACACTTATATCAGGTTCTTTAACACTAACACGACCGTAAGTATTGGATCCTAAGTTAGAAACAGACGTTGCTCTGTAATAAAAGCAAATACAACACGATTATTGGCAACTCCGAACAGAAATTCCGCCACTTACGATCTCGCAACACCACAACGCTGAAAGTTTTTCATTTAACAACAAAACAGTACCTAACCGGGAAACATCGTGAAAATAGTCCACAAAACACTATCTTACCTTTCTAACACTACAACTGGGTACTTAATGTAATCGCGCTCAATATCCTTTGTTCACTTTCAGACTCATTAAAAAGGCGATGCAATTTAATGAGTTGATAGTGTGCGTTAACCCCCGCTACGTTTGCAGATACGACCTTTTGTCGACGACCGAATTTGGACTTTATTTCTTGGGGTTAAGTTTTGTTTTCTTTTGGGGGTTTGGTGAAGCGTATTGGTATGTAGGGTCGAAGATTAGTGGCCCACGCCTACCCGGCGGAGCGCTGAGCGGCTGATAGTGCCCAAGAGTGTAGTTACAATTAGACCGGTGCCCACAATGAAGTGATGCCCCGTAATGTCGGCCCTTGTCTTTGTATGTTGATTGTGCACGAAAGACCAATGTTCGTACGTCCATATAGTCGTGTGTATGTTTTGAGTACATGTGCCTTTCGGACTAGTTAGAGCTTATGAATATTTAAGGGGAGGTTATGACGCTTATTAGGAGGTAGAGGAATGTGTAGATAGTAACCTTGACACATTCTCGCTTATTAATTTGTGTAGACATTTGTATCTCCCAGCCCATAGATATAATATTTCTGTGTCCCAGCCTTTCCATGAAATGTAATTATGTCCACCTTCAGTGATAAGTTTGATAAATTAATAAGTGACAGAGGTACCAAAAATTAGATAATTAGGAAAAAAATAAAATGTAGCTTTATTGAGCCCACATCAACAATTTTAAAACTGACCATAGTTTCAAGAGTCTCTTCGGGTCCCAAAAGAAAGATTTTATTTCTTGTAGATTCTATTGTGAATTGTAATGTTTACACAACTAGGTAACAGACACCTTCTAAATCCTTTCAATATACAAGAAAGAAAGAAAAACAATTTATTCACGCTAAAAATGACGCACAGAAATGTTTGTATCAAAAGCCATAAATACAGAAACAGGTTTACCATGTACATCTTCTTGTCCATAGTACATGTAAGCTACAAATATAGGTACACTAGCTGACCCGTGCAACGTCGTTGTCTGCGTAACATTTTTCATTACTGCTCCGCTCCTATTGGTTTTAGCGTGATGATATATAGCCTATAACCTTCCTCGATTAATGGGCTATCTAACACTGAAATAATTTTTCAAATCGGACCAGTAGTTCCCGAGATTAGCGCGTTCAACCAAACAAACAAACGTTTGTTTGTTTTTTTGTTTGTCTTCTGCTTATATTATTAGTATAGATATTATTATAATGAAAGTTAACTAGATACATCTGACTAGCTCGAACAAATATTTTAGCAGGATTCTGGCAGACGGGAGGGGGCAAAGGAGCTTACAAGCCGCGAGCGATTGCCCCGTCTACCAGTAGGTACATTGTCAATTGGAAACTACTCGGCCCCGAGAGCAAGCGCTTTTAGATTTGAAAGAGTACCTACTATAGTATACGCAAGATTTGCAGAAAATCATTAGACTGTATTTTTATGTATGAAAATGGTTTAGGATGTGACTTTAAAAACTAAAACTTATAAAAAATACAAGCATGAAATGACACTACACAGCATGAAATAACTTTAATTTCGAAAGTCGGTGTTTTCGGTTGAAATATTTGGTTGTGTTTTGTTTTTTGGAAGTCGGTAGTATTTTTTGTAAAACTGTTTTTTATTTTCCACTTTTTAGTGGTAGATATCTCACACCTAAATTGAAATTCACATCTGCATACCCCTTCACAGCGTACCGGCGTGATGTGATGTTATGAATTGGTGTAGAGAATTGACAGCTTGCGTGCGATTAAGCTAACCCGATCCATTTGCTAACATTTACTAAGGAGTTCCGTTGCCTATCTCCAAAGTTCTTCATCAGATCCTCAATAAAATGAGATGAGACTACTCCGAGAAAATACTCTTCCAAAATTTACCCAAACCGCTTCATGTGCCTATAAAATTTGAAGAGTTCTCCCGATTTCTCCAAGATCCCATCAAGATCCCTGATGATCATGGGATTACTTGAGAAGTATACCCTTTCAAAAAAAAACGAGTAGCAATATAAAAATTATAATAATAGGGGAAAAACATAAAAAATTAAAAAAAAAAACCTACGAATCGAGAACCTTCACTTTTTCGAAGTCGTCCTTTAAGAAAAATAGGTTGGTAACCTTGCATTTCATAATAGTGATCTAGTCGAAAAACTTTTGTTGTCATAATACAAGTTTATAAGATGATGAAGAGTTGTGCATGTTTCTATGTATCTATCGGAAATTGGTTTTCGCACCTAGTCCGATGTTGGACCATTGTACTTGGTTGTACAAATGTTTTATTTCTTGTTTTTCAAACACACATGCAACGTATTTTTTAGGGTTACAAAAGTAAAGACCGACGTGACCATGTGATTTTCACAGAGTGCGTATTTCTGTTGCCGCTTTAACAACAAATAAATGAAAAATTGAAAGGGGCTCTAGACACTCTTTTTTAGGTATTTATTTTTTCGATCAAAGGCAACAGGTAGACTCTTTATTGTTTTATTCGTTAAAATATAAAAAATAACATCTAATTAAATTAAATTCAAACGAAAAACTTAAATTAAATTTAAAGGAAAAAGAGTTTTTTTGCTCGATTTAAACCGCATGTAGTTTTGTTTTTTTATAAAAGTTAAGTTTTAAAAGTACATAGTCATAGCATTAAATCTTTACGATGGTACCCTTCATGCGCGATGTCGATTTAGTATCATAGCAAAAGGTTGGATAGCCCGTGCTTACTTACCCCCAAAAACTTATTTTTGAAGCGCAAATATTTTTATCTCGAATAGAAAATTGGTGTTCAGTTCCAGCATTCTGTTGCATGTATTATGATTATATAATGGGAGGGAATATATTCCCGACATGAAAAGTATGCTAGACTATGTCTGTACCAAATTTCATTGAAATCGGTTCAGTAATTTAGGCGTGACAGCGTAAGACACAGACATACAGATTTAATTACCTTAAGCAATTAAATACACTAAAAATAAATCGCATGTTGACACCTTGTTCAAACAGGAAAATAACAAAAAAAATAAAATGCTAAATCGGCCGTGCGCGTGCGGTTCTAAAGTCATGATCCATGAATTACATTTTTTTATTAATAGACTAGCTGACCCACGCAACTTCGTATGCGTCACATTTTCCATTACTGCTCCGCTCCTATTTGTCTTAACGGGATGATATATAGCCTATAACCTTCCTCAATAAATGGGCTATCTAACACTGAAAGAATTTTTCAAATCGGACCAGTACTTCCTGAGATTACCCAGTACAAACAAACTTACAAACAAATGTTATAATATTAGTATAGATTAAGACAATTTTTTTCTTTTAGTTTTGACAAACATAAAAAATTACTTTCCGAAAACAGACATTTTTCAAACATTCTCGATATGCGTTCAACATAAAAACCATACAATTTCCGTCAAAGCAAAATACTCTGAAACTAACGTTTACTGTTACGGAGGGCTATGAAAAGGCGAGGTTTTATCGCGTTGCCATGACGACGGCGGGATGCTGCGTCGCCCGCGATACCCTCCTCACTCGACACATTGGAAAAACTACTACAGTGCTTTATATTTACAGCTTTCGATATGTACATATGCATGTATGTATAGGAATCATTGTAGGAAGCGAAAGTCCCCAACCATGGATCGAAATCGATGAGTGCAGCTTTGTAATACAATGTCAGAGATTGGGACGGAAATAAAACTTGTGACGTATTTTTTTTCTTTTAGTAGCTAAAGTGCAGTTTTATTGAAAGAAGAAAGTAGTTTATTAGGAGTATATAGCTGGATTTAAGATTAGTTAGTCATTTAATGCGTGCAACACATTGAATTTCTCTGAATTGTATTTTTTTTTTCTTGAAGACGACCATCAGCCTTATAAACTATGATTATTTTGCTGCAGTCTGTGTACTTTTACAGACCAATCACGATCAATCACCAATGTTACCATACAAAATGTAAACTGCACATGCCAAAAACCAAAACATACACAAATCATGAGTACCAACCTAATCACAATAGAAATCGCTCAATTGTTCCGTCTATTTACACCGTCAACGTAGACGGGGAACATTTAACCCTTGAATTTGGTACACACTGAAATATTAACGCTTGCTATGGAAGCACGCGGAAAAACAAGGCGAAAACTGGGCCCGTTATGGGCCGGTCGCATGTTACGCAAAGATTAACTCGACGATGTTATTTAGATGGTCGCAGATACGACAGTCCGTTTTTACGTCTTTGAAGATACCTACAGTTTTTTTCCAAAGTCAAGTTCTGTTATGTTATGTTTATTATAAATGTTGCAAGGGGTATAAATAAAAAGTACTAGTGAACAAATGAGTTGCTTCCTGACCAAATAATCTATAACACATTCTACTCTATTAATATCAGACTTCAGTGCCTGACGAGGCAGCAAAAGGTAATATTCTTCATTCAGAATTCCGCGAACAACATAAATTAGCTAGTCGGTTATATTTTGATCGTTGTACCAAATATTTTTTTGTTGAATCTGATGCAAACTATCTGCAGAAACTACAAAATAATTCCCAACACTTGACAACGTAACCTACATAAGAAAGAGGCTAAGTGCGAGTCGGACTCGCGTGCAAAGGGTTCCAAACCAATTTTATTTTATTAACATGTTATTTTAACATCAAAATTTCTGGAATAACTTCAAAGCTATTCATTTAAAAATTATGAAAATCATATAATTAAAACCCTCACAGTAAGCCCTTCCATCACACGATACAGTTTGAAAAACTTTTTTTTATATTTTGACCCCCAAATGTGATTTATTTACGTAACGCGTCCGTGTTTGGGTCACAGAAAGGACACATTGTACCAAAATTCAACAGAATTGATCCTGTAGATCCGTAGAAAACTGGTTGTGACAAATCGACAGACGGACAGACAGACAGACGAACAGACAGACAGAAGGACAGACAGACACCTGAGTGATCCTATAAGGGTTCCATTTTTTTACGTATGTTCGGAACCCCAAAAATGTTCCCATTTGACACAGTAAACGCCACTTCCACCTGTTTAATCTTTGGCGTCCGCTGGCGTGTCGGTATTGAGTGGTGGCAGGGGAGGGGCGCGCCAGGGGAGTCAATGCCGGCCCTGGGGACCGCCTCCCGAGGGAGCTGGCGACGGGCCCCGGGCGGCCCAGGAGGGGGGCGAAAGGTTAAAAGGGAAAAGTTATAAGAGACCGCTTGTTGTCGGATCTGCGTAGTTCGATTTTCGTATGCGGTTTAGCGAATTTTTCTTTGGTGTTATGTTGAGTCTTCAGTGTGGTTTGGGAATAATTTGGTTTGTAAGTTATAATATTTGAGTGCTGAATATATGAGTATTTATTTGAACGTAAGAATTGTTTTTTGAAGATTTTTAAGAAATTAGGAAGGAATTGTTCGTTAAGCTGAACCAGATATTGAAAATCACACTACTCTGTGATGTGCAAAGCTAACATAACCAAACATCAATCACTTAAAACTTTTAACAAAACAAAAGTTTATCTCCAACAAAAAAAAATGCTGCGTAATTCTCGCAACCAACTTCTACAAATCTCAAGAAATTATTCAGTCGTAATTTTTTTTTTCTTCTAATATTTACACAAGAAATATCCGATGCAAATAAACATAGTCTATGGCAGCCAGTGGTGTGAGGAGGGGGTATTCAAGTGTTCCGACTCGACTTGAAAGAGGGCAACCTACTGCTCGGCTCTTTGCCACGACTTAATGCCGTACTAGATTTTTTTTCATCGAATAGTGAGAAATGTAAGGTTGTATGTGTAGTATGTACTACATATATAGCTGGTGGAGCGTCTCAAGGAATATTGAAGGTTCATGAATGAGTAAGTTATGCTTAAGGTAATGAAACAATGTGTATAAGAATGTAAGAAAACTTTTTTGTAAAAACAATGTTTCTTGGATTTCAGATTTTACTTTGAGTGTTTATCTTTACTAATATTATAAGAGGTAAAGTAGGATTTAGTGATATTGAATTTTTATTTTTTTCTTGACATTTATAAAATTTTGAGATTTCGCACAATCTGACATAATGTGCATTTCGACTATATAATACCTACGTCATTGATTTCGACAACCTTATGACATGTTTTAGCTATTTTTTTTTTTATGTCTCAGCATCGTCACAAAAGTGACAATAAAATAATGTAATTGTGAAGTGTGTTGTGTGCATGAGAGCAAGTAAATAAATAAATAAATAAAGTTTGTGTGGTTGTCTGGATCGACTGAACTGATTTTGATAATTCTTTTGCCAATAGAAATCCACGTTATTTGTGAGTGTAAGAACACCCAACGAAATTGACACGGGTCAACTAGTCCATAATATCAGTAAAGCTTGTAGAAAGAGTTTGATTATTTCTCATTAGTTTGAGGTGCTGCAGGTCAACTTTCTGCCTAATTGATATTGAGTATTAATTTGTTATTGATCAGTCAGTTTTGTTATTCAGGTCATAGCAAGATACTTACATGAGCAACTAATATGAAGTCTCCAAAGAAAGTTCAGTGAGGATGTTTTCACGGCTGAAACGATCGTTAGCAGTTTGCTCAAACATCTCTAAACATTTTAGTCTTGTTTTACGTTTGTACTTATAAGAAAGTGTGTTGTAGTGGTTCCATTTTACACGCAAATTCTTCAATAATACTTTTCTGTCCCGAGTTTTGATGCGTTGTATCTTTATCAATATTCATTGATTTACAAAAGCAAAAAATACGGATTCATTATTTTTCTATAATCTAACTGACGGACTAAATAGATTTGCAATTTATCGATAGTGGAAACTAGCCTATTACTGCTGAAGTTATTACTCCTAAGTACGAACCATTTTCAGGATTTGCGTTTATTCTGATGCGTTTTATAGTTCTTATAAAGTATGTTTTGCCGGTCAATAATATTATTATGTGTTAGCTCGGCTGGCACGTAGTGAGAGAACTCGGGTCCCATGCGCACGATTTCTATGACTTATTTTATAGAAGCTTGTATAAACTTATTTATTTAACAATTTATGTACACACATTTAATAAGAACATGAGAAGAAGGACTTGTTGTTCTTCAAAGCGTCCCTCGAAAAGTTAAAAAAATGCCTATCATCAGTACAACCCATTCGTTCTATTTACGTAAAGGTAATAATTTTACGGCTTAGGTCACCGCGAGAGTGATACCGTAGGATAACGCAACTGTCACGTGACCCTTACAATGATATTAATGTTTAGAGCTTTCAATGACCAGGGGACGACTTTTACGATACGTCTTACTGGGGGCACGGGAAAAAATATGGGTGTTTACTTGAATCCTACTAATATTATAAATGCGAAAGTTTGTGAGTATGTATGGATGTTTTTTACTGTTTCACGCAAATACTACTGAACCGATTACGATGTAATTTGGTATGTAGGTAGGTAGCTGAAAACCCAGAACACATAGGTTTTTTATCCCGGAGTTCCCGAAGGATCGGCATTTACACGCGGGAACAACGAGAATTTATACGCGGACGAAGTCGCAGGCGGCCGCTAGTTTGTTATATATTTTTAAGAGGAAAGACATATTAACAGTTCTTCGCTATATCATAGAAGAATCAAGTTTTAAAATTTTCGAAACGAAAAATAAGTCAACAGGCTTGTTAAACAAATAGGACATTATAGCACAAATACAAAAAATTTGCAAAAAAAGAACAAGAACTAAACGAAGACGAAGAGTCTATACGTACAAGTAACTCGTGCATAAAACTTTTTATGGTACTTGCCTCTAAAGAATGCTGCCTGCACAAATGACTGTTCTGCCGTTTGTAGGTACTTATATCATGCCACTAACAAGCCCAAGAAGGCCTGCCACTTATGTATTGTTTCTTAAAATAAAATCTCCATTGACGGAAAGTCGTTTGACAGTGGCGTAAAGTCGTAACTCGCAATATTGTGACATAAGGTGTTTAACATAAATAATGTGAACAGATGTGTGGCGCCGCGGGCTCCACAAATACGTTCGCGCGGTACCAGCGCCGCTCCTATCTGGAAACGTTTTTACTATTTGTATGGAGCTGTTGTTACGCCTACAAATCTCACCAAAATGAAAAATTAGAGGATTAATTAGCTGCTGAAATATTCCCTCTAACGTGGTTGGTTCGAGAACTCGGAAGAGGATAAAAATTTTGCTTGCTTAGTTCTTGAGTAATGCCACTAAAATAAAAAATCAAAGGTTTGTCTTAAATACGTACTACCATTATAACATCACACAGCAAAATTACTGAAGTAGCAATACACTTTACAATTATGTACATGACAATTCTCATCCCTAACTTTTAACAGTATACCCAGACAAGCTGTTATGTAGCCAGTAGGTACTGCAGGTATCCAAGTAATTAATTGAAAATAATCATTTCTCAACTCAAACAAAACCTTACGTTTCATGAACGGGAACAATTTATAGCGCACATTTCGGGGTGTCTAACAACTCTACTAAATCGACACGTGTTGGCACAGCAATATTCAGTGTGGCGGCATCGCCGGTGCCTGAGGCTATGTAAAATATTTCTGCTAAAGCATTCATCGTGATCGCCCGCCTGATCGTACGCTCAACATTACGCACCGACCAACTTATACAATCAACTCGCATGAACCTTAGGACCACCACATAAAGACTACACTTCTTCATCAAAGAACTCCGAACAAAATTGTAAAGTCCAACTATTGTGTGTAATCCGATATGCCGATAGTTGGCCCGATAGACTTTCCGTTGGAAATTGTTTGATTCCGTTTCGAGGTTTCGTTTTGACAGCCAATAAAACAACGTGAGTCCTATATTCTTTTATTTCCAAAAATGAAGTCGGGATTTTAGTTGCTGTCTGCACTTTGTGTATACGTTTTGTTTCCTTTCACGTTCATTTGATATTCTTTTTTAAATCGTCACACGACTTTTCGTTTATGGCGCAAAAAATAAAAAATGTCGTAAAGTTCACACATTGGCTATCAATGAAGCAAAAAGTGTAGTTCGAACGGAAGAGCGGAAGATACAAATTTGTGAACACGAGAAACAAATTAATAGGTTACGTTCAAGTGGCTTGCGGAGTAGAGAAGTGGAAACAGCTGGCAAAGTTGTAGGTGAACTTGAGACAGCCGAAGTTCTCAGAAGTCATTCGGGTACTAAGGGTGTAAAGCTACATGTTATGCTATAATAGATTAATAATCTTGTGACTATCATTGATAATGTTTTTCAAAATCTTAGAAAAAATCCGACTGCGTTATCAGTCAACCAGTTTATCAAACTTCACGAGACCTTGTAGTTGTTGACACTTCACAGTCGAGTTCTTTTCATGTTTCATTGTAATTTTCATTAAACTGTCTACAAAAAAAATAATAGGAAACACTGGTGTTGTGTCTATAATTCATATGTTGTCGATGTTTGATTTATGTGTCCGCTTCATTTGCAGCATATTATCTGTTCACACGCCCGCCGATATTTTACGGCCCCAGTATAAACTTGTGACAGTTTTTAATATAAAAAAAGATTTACAAAACAGTTTCCATGTTCACAGTGTTAAAATTAAGGTTTTGTTGCAGGTTTTTCTTGAAGTTCTTCCTGAAATGTAACCAGAATTGTTTGAAGAATGCCGGAAACCCTCGAGACATGAGAAGGTTTCAGGTATGTTATCTGATTAATATCCGATCTCATAACATTGATTTATAATCTACTGTCCTACTACCCGGAAGGCTTTTTTTTAAGGATGAGAAATCATCAAATGACTCCTCCTGCTCTAGGTAAAACAGGAGGGGTGTCAGACTCCTACTGACCAAAACCCATTCGTGTTCCTTCTTATGCCCTTCGCGTTCCAGGGCCGCGGTGACTCTTTCGAACAAATTCCGCAACCTTGGCAGGCACTAGCCTTAGCGGGCCCACCTGGAAGGCTAGCTACAACAACAACATATAGTTTTTTTTTTTTACTATTCATAGGCACGCGTCTGACCACTATCTCGTCTCAGTTTACTAGGTACCTACATAAGGCCACTTTCTAATAGTCAACAAGACTGAGCCTTATTAAACTACAAACGCATTTGTTAATGCCATATACTTAATCAATATTGTGGATCATAGGTAAGTACATAATTCAGGTATTATATAACTAGCTGACCCGTGCAACGTCGTCTGCGTAACATTTTTCATTGGGCTATCTAACACTGAAAGAATTTTTCAAATCGGACCAGTAGTTCCTGAGATTAGCGCGTTCAACCAAACAAACAAACAAACTGTTCTGCTTTATAATATTATATAGTATAGATTTAATTTCGAACAGCTATGTCCCGCCCTTAGGGCATACAATAGTCACAGATAGGAAATTAATATAACATTATTGACACAAACACAATGGTTATGACCTCAGTACATATACTGCCAAGTTACGATAAAATAATAGAAACCTATTGCTAGAAGCACAAAAACAAAATATAGTCATAATCCAATTAAAAGAATCGGCCATAGAATTGCCAATAATTAGTAGTGCTGTCGGCAAGTGAATGGTAGCTTGTTTACCAGACGTAGCAAAAAATTGCCGCGATCTCTACACGAGTCTGTCTATATTACTCTGGCTGTATGTTCTAAGATATACGCTGAAGAGACTGAATAAGAAAATAACGGTTACCAAAAACTTAATTAAGTCAAAAGATTGCAATAGGAATTGAGCAGGAGAATAAATTTGATTGATTTGAATTGAATTTCCTTTTGTTTTCTAATTCAAAACGACAAACACAAAAGCAAATTGAAGCAATATCAACTTAAATGTACTCGTACATGCTTTGAGTATAAAAACATTTTTTCATCATTTAATTTGAATTATAGTCTGATATATCATTTCCTCCAACTTTAATTCTATAAATGGAACTATTATGAGTATATGCTTAACTATAACTGTGTATAAGTAAATAAACACAATGATCATCACTCCTAAGGCTTGCCTACACCTCGCCTCTCTTCCCTTGCACCATACGACTGTCTGTATTGCCCTTAACTGAAGGAAGGGTTGCGTTCACGACTCTTGAATATTTGAAGCGCCTCCAATTTAGGGGAGGAATGAAATTAAATTTATTTATACGAGTTTATTTATTTACTTTCAACCGATCTCTGCTTGCCCTTTTATTGTATTTTTTAATTGGTTATGTTGTTAAATTTGGCTGCAAGTGTAATTAATTAGATGTTGGACGTGGAATAACGTGGAATACAAAAATAAAAATGGCGGTCGTTTAAATTGTAAACGAAGGTTAGACTCGGTTATAAATTAATGACTTATTGTTTTAGTTTGATTGAGAGACAATGAGGTTGGGCAAAAAGTCATGCAGTACTAAAAGCGACGTAATACGAAACTGAAGAGACACATTGAAGTGTCTTCATTTTCATTTTCCTAACAAGTCATGTAACATTGACGGACGTTCTGAAACTTAAAGAATTTAAACTAAGTACAAAGTCGTTATTCACACTTAAAACTTCCCCACAAAATCTCGTATCTCATAATATAACTAATTAGTAGCAGCCCTAACATAACTACCCAAAAGGTGCATTCACACAGTCTACTTATGAGGACAAATTTGCTTCCACTGGTCTAAGACATATTTGTCTTACGTGTCCTCTTACCAACTTTAAACAAATATAGAACTTAATGTGGTACGCATATTGCTCAATTTTACATGCAACTGAAATACTAACAATTTCTGTCAATGTGTGTGTGAGTATAGTAATGTCTATATTTGGGCTTTCTGTGTGTCATTGAATAATTCAGTGGTCGTTCCCCACCGTTTCAAGGGTAAGAATATATGGGTATAATATATAACTAGGTACATATTTATAGGTAGGTGTCGGAATCGAAATAATGCAGTCGCTTTATCGACGTGAATATTGTATACCAGGTGATTTAGGTGTCAAACTTGGTGCTGTTTTAGAACTGTTAGCTGAATTCACAGTTTAGTTTTGGATTATTTAGGTTTAGGTCTGCTTGTATAAACCAGAGTAAGCTTTTAACACCAAGTTAGTTGCTCAACCGAGGCTAGTATGTATGACAAAATAACTCTATGTTAAGTTTTTGGCGCTACTGGGGACTTAATGATGGGTATATAGCGCAAAGACATTATACAGGGTGTTGGTTTAAAGCCATAACTTTCAATAATAAAAACAGTTTCCACGTTTACACTCCAATTAAACCTTTGTTTGTACCCTTACCTGACATATCACTATAATATACAAAGTCACGCAGGTAGCTAACGCTTGTTTACCCAACAGAATGTTGTAGCTATACCCCAAAGTACACCCAAGGCAAAAAAAAGTATCGATTGAATTGCCGTCCATCAATAGGCCACCCACGCCACACATCTATAGTGCTACGCATACATGCACACAATGCACTTCCTTGCATACCCATTGGAAGAGTTTCGTCCATTTCGTCGCTCCCGAGACATTGGCTCCACCTCCCTTGGGACTCTCCCTTTCGGTTCCCTTTGCAGTAGTGTGTGTTGGAATGCGGCGTTTGTTTTGATGTGTGAAACGTAGACGCGTTGTATATCTTCGTGCGTTTTATTTTGGTGACGGTACTTTTGGTTTATTCTATTAATAGATGCTTTGAGATTTTGGCACAATTTTGCTTCTAAAACGGGACGGGAAACGGGATTTATTTTCTTTTATTTTTAAGTTTTTGTGTGTCGCTTCTGGCGGAATAAATACTTTTTCTTTCTTTCTTCTTTCTTTTCTTTCTTAGTAGTATCTAGGAAATAACAGATAAAGTGAACTGTGCCATTTGGGATTTCTGATGGGTAAAATAAGGAGCCTCCATTCGATCTGTCCTCTCAGTTTAACTACTTTTAGGTGCTAGAATTTTCTAAATTCCTTCGTTAATGCAAAATGGCGTAATGGATCCAGCTGTTTAGACTGTGCTTTTTCTATCAGTAAATATGAGTATTTCAGCGCTCCAGCAGCGTATTCAATTAAGTTTCACGTTGAAAGCGTCCCACTGTACTGCAAGTCGACACTTTCACAATAATGAACACTACTAATATTTCCATTTTGTTCTAGGTGGTAATATCAACGCAAGTGATGGTAGACGGTCCTCTCCTAGCGATATCAGACAACATGTTCGTGCACAACAACAGCAAGCATGGCCGGCGCGCGAAACGGCTAGACCCTAGCGAAGGTACAGACGGCGCCACAGACAATACTTGTACGTTTTTGTTTTATTTCTTTATGATTTAATTTTTTTTGTCGTGGTTGATATCGAAATGTGCGTTTTGAGGAATTTGTAAATGAGTTTTTTTTTATACATTTTGCTTGGAATTTTGTGTGTTTTGATATCACCCATGTTTTTTCGGTTGTGGTTTTAAATATCTTTTGCTTTATTTTTCAACACGATCTTAGTTCAAGTCTACAGTTGATCAAAGGAAAAATTTTACGACGGACGAATTGCACCAAGATTTACTCTTTTACACTTTTATCTTATCCGTTTCCAAAAAACATTTTGGAGATGAACTTTCTGTGTCATCTATTTCAAAAGTTGCCAGTGTCATATCAAAATTAAAAAGATCGATTTTTAAAATGTACGAAAAATAAACTTACTTTTAAACAAGCATGGTCCATTGTCAACCATATCGTAGCTTTCCATCGGCTGTGATTGTAGTAAAACGGAAGCCTATCAATTATAAAAAACATAGCATAATCTTCTTTTAACACCTACGTAAACATTTGTGAAATCCAGCAGTCAATTGACGATAAATGTGCAAAACTCATAATACAGCATTTTAAGATGTCGTTTGTATTCAAGGAATCACTGTAGACATTTCGCAAAGAACTTCAGCGGGTGTTTCAGGGGGTGGCGCGTTGAAGCGGGCATGAAGCGAATACGGATAATTTACTGAGGAATTATGCTCGGAACAAACTTGGAACATGCGTTCGAAGTCATTTTTGTGCTGTTTTCATTTTGCGGGTTTCTTTATTGTGTAAAAAGTAACAGTAAGAGAGTTTTTAAACATATAATTTATTTTAATTTATATTAAATATCAAAGTATTCAAATGTGGTGAAAAATGTACCCAATTGTTTTAGAATTAAGTTTATTTTTTATTTGTTAGCTAGTTTTTTTTCTTCTTCAATCCTAATAAGCTAACTTCTCAAAAAACATTTGGAATATCAGAAAACTTTAACGCAGAAATAATGCCGAACAATATTTTTTTCACTTAAGCATATCAGTTTTTAAAAGTCAACCCTAAATATGCAAATAACTAAGATCGAGAAAGTAAAACATTATCTTATATTTTTTAAAATGCAAGTAAACTTAGTATGGAATATGTTACTGCCAATTTAATTATAATTTAACAATAACAGCATAACCTATTCCACATTAAGTAAGCGTCAAAGTTTCCAGGGTGGCTAGACGACGCGAAACCGACTCGAAGGGATTACACGGTGCGAATGAGAAAATTTACAAGTCCTTGCAAATGACGTGAAAACATTCCACCTTCCCCTATTTGTTTATTTTAAAGCTAAAATTTGATGTGTCTGAGTAATTTTAGCGTAATTTTAGAGTAATTTCAGAGTAATATCAAAATGTTTATTTTTTTTGATTAAACAGTACGTAATTGCTCTCTTCACTGTTCTTAAATAAGTGGTAGAGCTCCAAATGAACATTGATGAAGTTGATTTGATCTGAAAATTGTTAATAATAAATACATCATCCGAGCGACCTTTCCACGGAATATTAAAATATCTTAAATGGGGAGAATATAATATTAGTGAAATTAAAAAAGAACCACCGAAGTAATCGCCTTTCGTCCCCTTAAATTCACTTTCTCCCGTCTTTATTACTACGTTGTTCGCGAGATTTCAGTTTCCCCCTTGTTCAGCGCGTCCCCCCCCCTAAACCTTGCACCCACAGCAGCTGACAACGTCATAACGACCGTGAAACTGTATACCATAACCAACTTTATTACTCGCTGTTAAAATTCATTTTCAACTATCATGACCGATCGGTTGAACCTTGTATCAGTGACACTTACACGGTGACTTTTACGGTGTACAATTGTCCTTTTTCTAGAACAGTCTAAAGTGAACGTTCAAGTAGGACGGAGCGAGTTTTAGTGGTTTTGCGTTCAACTTTCAAGTTGTTGTAGCATTCAGCCCTTACTTTTGCGGTTTCTTAGTAGATGCCATTTACGACCCTGAATGCTATTTATATGAAAGTTGGGGAACTATTTTAAGCCGTGTGGCGTCGTGACTTGCAAAAGTATTTGTGGAATCGAAATAGATACCATTGCGTCTGCTTCTTTTCCATTATTATTCGTATGATTAAAGACTCCATTTAACAGATAGTCCCGTCATATGTTCTACTAATCACAAACGATATTTTCCAAATATGACACTTTTTTTTTTTTTTTTTTTAGGGATGGGAAATCATCCAATGACTCCTCCCGCTCTGGGTGTAGCGGGAGGGAGTGTCAGACTTCTACTGACTAAAACCCATCCATGTTCCTTCATTGCCCTTTGTGTTCCGGAGCCACGGTGTCTCTTGCGAATAATCCCGCGACTCCGGCAGGCGTCGGCCCTTTCGGGCCCCTCTGTGTGCTGACTCTCTTTGAGGCGCGCGTGGAACACTAACGCGCCGTCGACACGGCCTGTCGTCACTAGACGGACGGACGGCGAGCCACCCATAGCTCGCCGTCCACAGGTCCACGCCTACGGTGGCCGGAGGTCACCAGGTGGTGGCCCCTGACGCCCGCGGCGTCCACCACGGCGGCTGGGACGAGAGGGTCTCCTCTCCCTCTCCACCACCCCCTTCGCTAGCATGACTGCTTCGCAAAAGGAGGCAACGGCGTCCCATTCCGTCTCGCTCCGGACCATGGCTTGGACCAGGGCCGGACGCGAGAGGTCGCCGCCGATCGCCGTTTCGAGGACACGGCGGTGCGCCGCCCAAGCGGGGCACACCTGCACAGTGTGCTCCACCGTGTCCTCCGGTCGATCCACGCAATGGTGATACCCGGGCGTTTCCTCTCGCCCGATTCGGTGCAGGAACCTCCCGAAACATCCATGTCCGGTGAGGACCTGCGTCAGGCGGAAGGTGAGGACGCCGTGGCGCCTCTCTAGCCACTCCTCAAAGAGGGGACTTATCGCCACTATCGTGGCGTGCCCTGCACTAGGTTGCGACGGTCGTCGTCTCCATGGCAAATATGACACTGGCAATAGGGAATAAGCATGAAAAAAAATATTTATTAACCATATACAGTTTATCTAAAAATATAATACTAACAGTGAAGATAGAATTAAAATTGCTCATAAAACAAACGGGATATCTATAATTATTAAAAAAAATAACAAAAAAAACTGTCTCTCTGCATAGGCGTCACGGACTTTGACGTCAAAGTTCATATCGGACTTCTCGTTCTAATTGTAATCTTTGAAGCTTTATAACTTCATAGATGATGAAGATATTTAAAAAATAATTTCATATTTGTTAGTATTTCATTTTGTAAAAAAAAATGTCTAATTACACTGCGGGATGCGATTGACCGATTGATCACATTAGGTACCTATACCTTGGTAGCCCGTTATGTAATGCAATTTGCGTACGAACTGGTTGCAGGTCGAAACGTGGCCTTAGGAAGGTTTCACATTTCAAGACTTAGTCTTCTTCAGTTTAGCATTGTCAACAATTAGCATTTTTGACAGCAGGTCTATACCCTCCTCTGCCGGTAGCAACTCCATGCATCAAGGCGATATCACCGAGCGAAGGCTGGACGTCGGGGGGGTCGACAGTGATCATAGTCGGAGACAACTTCTTCGACGGACTACAAGTTGTGTTTGGAACCATGTTGGTTTGGAGTGAGGTGAGTCTTATAATGCAACTTTTGTATCTGTATTGATGCTGTTCATAAAAGTTTAATTGTGATGACGAGTGAAATAAAGTTACTGGGAACAGACTTCGGGCGTTTATCGATTTATCAGCAATCCCCGATTATTGAATTGAAATTTTAAGTCGAGTTAATTTGTCAAACGTTAGTCTGAAAACCTATCAAAATTCTGACACATTCTTAGCTCTAAAGACTCATTTTGGAACCATTAAGATAGCATAATAAAAAAAAAACATGAGGCAATAAGTGATCTTTTCTTTTTTTTCGCCCTAAACCGTAATAATGACAAAATTTTGTTTTCTTTAAATTTACACAAGTCAGTCTCAAATCGAATATGGTTGTGTGCCAGCCAAGTTCTTCAGTCTTCTCCCTCAGACCAGCAATAATTAATTAATGAACCCATAATTTATCACTCTTGAAATACAGCTCTAATACAATATCGTCTGTTATCAGTTAATAACATCGCACGCGATAAGAGTGCAGACCCCCCCGCGGCACATACCCGGGGTGGTGGAGGTGACACTGTCGTACAAGAGCAAGCAGTTCTGTAAGGGTGCGCCCGGGAGATTTGTATATGTTTGTGAGTATACTGTGTTTTATAAGATTTTGTACCCCTTTTATGTGACTATCGAATAGATACACTGGTTAAGAAACCTCAGAAAACGGGCCAGTTTGTTTCAGGCACAGATTCATGTAGGACCAACGCCGGGGCGCGAGTGCCTCTTCAACATCTTGTGGAAACCTATAACACACACTATCATGAATTTAGATATCTTATCTGTCTCTAGTAGAAAATTTAAATATCTAGCTATAAAAACTTTATCACAATAATCAAAGAAATAGTAACGCGATGAACAATCTCGTCAACTCTTCCGTTTCCTATTTTTCATATATTAATCCGTGGACATTGGTGTGGGTTATATGTATGTTTACCAATTCATTATTTTACTAATAGTATCTTTTTTTTTAAACCTTAACATGTAACTGTTTTCTTGTCCCTTAAATAAATAAATAAGTAAATTAATAAATACCTTAACTTGTAGGTAGAAACGACAGAATGATACCATTTGCTACTGGCAAAAGTGGCAAAAAAAAAAAAGTGGCAAAAAGTGGAAAGTGGCATTGTAACTAAGAACTACTAAGCCACCTGCTGCTAGTTAATTTAACCTTTAACAATGTTATTTGCTTCAACGATATTCAACGCTCAAATAATTATTACTTAAGTTGTAATTAGTGTAAGTAACTTATTAAGCCTTTAGTTGTTTAAGATAGAAAATCTTTTAAAGCCACGAATAATCCCAGCACTGTTACTAAAATATTTTAATAAACTCCAAAACAATAGTTAATTTTCATCTAGATACTCTAAGCTAATAACCAAATCAAACGGGTAGCTTGTACCTACCAGTTTGATTAGAGTCTCATTATTTACGTCCCAATTTTTTTCTCCGAAAAATAATCAGTAATTAGGGGACATCGGAAAATCTTACGCAATCCATCAATTAGGGTTTCATTTGTTAGTGGGCCAACTAATGATTGATTTTGTTTTTCTCTTGTTCGCATAGCAGCGTTGAACGAGCCAACGATAGATTACGGCTTTCAGAGGCTACAGAAACTTATACCGAGACATCCCGGGGACCCGGAAAAATTACCTAAGGTATGTTTTTATTTGGTTGTACTGTTATTTTATTCGGTTTGTGTTGAGAGAATTTAGAAAATAAACTTGTGAGCCACAATGAATAAAATAATGGATGATAGGGTTTTATTTGGCAAAACAACGTTTGCCAAGTTGGCTAATAAATAAATAAGGCTAGGATGATGACGCTATTCTTACTACCTTGTCTTTAAAACACATTTTGTATCTCCTAGGAAATAATCCTCAAAAGAGCGGCGGACTTGGCGGAGGCGCTCTACTCGATGCCTCGTAACAATCAGCTGGGTCTGGGTGCGCCGCGATCACCGCCAGCCAGTATGCCTTTCAACTCGTACACAGGACAGCTAGCCGTCAGCGTGCAGGATACTGCGGCCTCACAGTGGACTGAAGGTGGGTTTTTGTGCTAATAATCAAATTGTGATTTCCTTTTATAAGAAATTTTACTTTTTAATGCATTTTCAGAACTGATTTAATTTTTCATTACCAACTATGATTTTATTCCATAGTTGGGTATGGCCTGCCTATATACCACTGTAATGCCACTTGTTCATAAACGAGCGATTAAACCTCTTAATTAAGAATTAATATTAAACAGTAACCCTGCTTGACACTAAGACGCCCATATCGCGCAAACTATAAAATAATAAGATCTATCCCACTTCTGATACTTTTCCAGGTGTAGTCATTAACAGTATTATGTGTTGATCCCAGGCTTTTTCTTTTAGAGGAGTACGCGCGCAGTGGCGGCTCGGTATCGCCGCGGTACTGCTCTGCCGCTTCGACACCGCATGCGGCGCCCGCAGCATACCCGCATCCACAACACTATCCCGCTCCGCCAACCTCACTCTTCAATACCACGTCACGTGAGTGCAATTTATTGATTTTGTAACTCCTTTGTCACAATCCGTTGAGGTTTTGGTGGGTTGCACTGCCATGTGTATTTTAAGTTTATATTCACTTTACATTCGTTAATAAAAATATTTATTTTCTGATTGCTTAAAGGGTTCGATCCCCATTATTTCGATAAAAAAACAAAATAACTGTACCTACCTTAGTGGCAAACTACGATAGTACCTAATGTTCAAAATACCACATGTGCATCTAGCTTCTTATATTTTAAATTTTCTAACCCAGCTTATCTCCAGCAATACAATGCAAACAAGATAGTTCACGTTTCCGACGCTTTCTTCGCACGGCATCTGTTTGTTTACGTCGCTTTGTGTTAACCCCTGTTTTCTTTATTCCGTCCAGTGTCTCTAGGACCGTACCATCCAGCGAACATGAATGGACACTTATCATCTGACCGTCACTATAACGCGTATAATACGAAAGATAGCGGTCATTACAGTGAAAGAAATGGGAATTCTAAGAGCCTGCCCGACTGTCCGGTAAACATTCATACAAAATGCACCGGCAGCGATATGAAAGGGGCTCAGAATAAAGAGTCTAAGCTGAGAAGCGCCTTTGCCGTTGTGAGGCAGAGTCCGCCACGTGTAGCCAATGAGCATCATCAGAATTGGCACCACCTTGCAGTTCAGTGTTAGTAGATTTGTTTTTATTTGTATTGCGCTTTTGTTTTTGTTTTTTTCGTAGAGCTCTTTTTGATGTGTCGTATGCTAGTATGCATGTTTTACTAACCCTTTAAAATCGGTACACTCGAGAACAAAAGTGCTGAGGATATTAAAAGTATTGGGAAAAATATTAGCAAGTCAGATGCATTTGTTTACCGTGTGATACCTACTCAAGTAGAGGTTAAGGAACCCTGTAGTTTTCTCTGCCATGAAAAAAAAAATCTTCTCCTATTAAACTAACAAAAGTATTTTAAGCTTTCTATTCATCTTTCAAACTATCACCGACAATATTGCCAGGCAGAGTTGCTTTTCGAATCTAAAATACGAAGTGATTCCTTTTTTGCGACTATAAAGTGAAAAGTGACCCAACGGAGGCTAGAGTGTGACAGATTGGTTTTCCCTTAGTGATATTCCTGGCTTGTAATCCCTAGAAGTACCTCTTTTGCAATATAATCTTACATGAGTTTTCCTTGTCCACAGGAATGGGCGGCCTAGTATCGTCGCCATTCAGCGTCAACCCGTTCTCACTACCAACTTGCAGCGCTCAACAGTATGCTCAGACCGCTCCGCTTGCTTCCAAGTAGCCCCCACTAACGTATGTTTACGATGGTCAGTTTTTATTATAAGAATAGAACTGTCTTTTTGACACAGTGTTTGTTGATGGTGAAATTGAAGAGTAGTTATGATAAGGTCTTCAAGTGATTTCCATTCTTCTTCTTGTAATTTAAATATTTATGTTGTGTTAAAAAAACATTGCGACAGCAACAGAAACCAAAACATGTTAAAGACCCTGTGCTCCGCTCTACCATTTAGTTACGGCATAAATATTCAAAGCGGAAGCTATTTTACCGTGATTAACATTTATTAAACTTACTAACTTGATCTTTATAATAAACCGTTTTTGTTACTGATTGTATTAAATTGTCATAAAAAACTAGAATGTTTGCGGGAAGTGGCGGTATTGTAAATATTACTGTAATTTAATTGTAAATATTTAGATAATTAATAACATTCAATAGTTGAGTTGCTAGACTGCAAGTAGTGTAGATTTTATATACATTTGAAGGCTATCGTTAAACTGCTCAGGACGATTTTAAAATATCATTGTAAAAAGATTCTGTTTTCGTTTTCCCGTAAATGTGTGTCGATTTAGTTCTTGTAAAATCTGTGATATATTTATTGTAAGTAACGTTGTAAATTTTTAATGTAACTAAAACGTAATAGTGTAAATTTTTCGATTCTTAAATTTGAAGCGTTTTTATAATTGTTCGCGCTTAGGTTACGATTTCGGACATCGAAATATTTTACTGAATATTGATCATATCTAGAAACAATACATATCCATGAATACGAAGCTTGGGATATAATAAAATGTACAACAAAAGAAAATCTGATGCCGAAATGAATGTATACGAAAAAAATAAAATATCTCTTCTCTGGTTCACTTTGCTTAGATTCACGCAAAACGAATTGTATTTTGAGAGATAAACTCCGTGAATATATTATGTAGATTGTATTATTGTTTAACGCATCTGTGTATCAAATAAGACATTGTAAATTGTAATCGTTCATGAAACAAATTATCACGAAATACGAGATTAAATAACGTAAAATAATATCAAAGTGTTTTCATTTTGCTACTTGCAAAAATTATAACATCATAAAATTCTTCTGACAAAAGACATGCAAGTCACAAGTAATCATGTAATCAACTATACTGACTACTGGATATCAATTGACTAGCACTTTTGTCGGTGGAGATACATTTTATTTGCTGATGAAATAAAGGCGACGTAGTGCACTGGAATTGTTTTATTTAGAGTCAATGATTTACAAATTTTTATTGGATCAGATAATTGAGATGTCGCCTTGTGTTTCTTCTTTGTAATGGGGTTTTCATGTTATCAGACACCAGTTAGTACTTAATTTATGATATGAATGATGATTAATCCTGCTTGATCACAACTGGACACAACCGATCTATCATCGTCAAATGTGATCTAACAAAACACATTTTTGAACCATTGTGATTTCACACATGGTACTTTTTGCACCCCACTTGAAATATTACACTAACAATTTTTGTAGGGGTAATATTCTCTATTGTTGCTTCTGACTAGATAATGCATGGGTTTATATCTGCCCCTAATTGTACTTAGAAAAGAATGGCTATCGTATTACTACTGAATTAGCATTAGAAAAGACTCGCCCGTTTCGAAGGTACAATTTTGTGCCATTTAAATTAATTATGGTGATCTAATATTGGGCTTGGAAAGGGTGTTATAATAAATGGGTGCTTAATAAGTTTTGAGGCGTAATACCATAAGTATAGATACAAGATTTTGAACAATGTTTTTTTTTGTTCGAATATTCTTGCAATTTAAAATATTATTTATTAAGAAAAAATCGTAAAAAAATACATTATAAAGTAGTACCTACAGTTCAGTCCCACATTAGGTTGCGCACACACCATCGTCCAAGTAGATTACGCTACAATAATCTAAATGAGCGTTTAGTCGAGCTCGTTTGTCGTCGTGTGCTTCGCACGTGTCTGCGTCTGTCGCACGCGTCCGTCCGGATGTCATTCCATATCGGTGTGAAGACGGACTTATTTGCAGCAGGCGGTGTGGGTTTGTAGTCTGTGTTCTAATTGTGATTTATTTTTATGTTTTGTTTGATTGATTAGAATGTTTTCACTGTCTCATAGGAAGGTCAGCTGGGTAGGAGATGCTGCAACAAAATGTATGCTGTATACTGTAGTGAAAGAGGCAGTGTAGGCATGGTGTGTAGCTCTGCCGAGTAGCATGTTAGTTTTTTTTTTTGTTTTTCGTCATCTATGACTTCTACTATTGGTTAATAAATCATTTTAATTTCATTACAACGTACAAATTTCTTTAAAAAATTTGTAGTGATCTATTACTAATTAAATAAAATATTAAAAAGGTAAAGTTTGTGAGATTGTGAGGTTGTAGTGGGTAATCTCTGAATTTACTGAACCGATTTAGGAAAATATTTTATTTTACCAATAAAAAACCGAAAGTATTGAAAAGATTCAATTTAAATGTTTTTATTATTTGTTGTTGTACACCTACCAGAATGTAGTCTTTTTAACCCAAAGGTTGACTGGTAGAGAATGCATTGTTGCATTAAGTCCGCCCATGTACCACTATTGTGCATAAAGTTTAAATAAATAAATAAAACCACATTATTTGTGAGTGTCTTATGCTATACAGGGTGAATTTACAAAGCGTGCCTTCATGGCTTAATCTGAAACTATGAGGAATATCAAAACAATGAAATGAGTCTCGAGCTGGATTTTGACGAAAACTAAAACTGCAGCATTAGATTTTTGAAAAATCTTTGTTCATACCCTGGAATCGAACCGGTTAGGAACAACAATTTTACAAAATCCAATAATGCGTTTTACTTTTCATCAAAATCGGGCTCGAGACTCTGTTCAGTGTTTTTCAATATTCCTCATAGTTTCGGATTTGGCCCTGAAGGCACACTTTAAAAAATCACCCTGTAAATTAACATGAAAAATACTATCCAACGAAATGAGCACGGGTCGCTAGTGTTTTATAAAAAGAGTTAATGTTAAAGAAAAATATACCAAATCATTCTATATCATTCATTTCATTTCTAAATCATTTGTCATTCATTTTATATCATTTGAAATCCATCTCTTATTGTAAAGTATGCCCCGCAATTTTTCTGTGAATAGAAAATGTTATGTAACTTGATTTCAAAATAAAAGTTAGAATGCAGCAATTGTAATTCCTTATTATGAAAATGTGATTGAGTATCAAATAACAAAGAGGGCGGGAGTGACATTTTTATTCTTACGCATATTTGTCTGTCCCTCACGATAAACAAGTTAAGTGAACAAATCGTCTTGTCGCGTCAATCTGTCGCGTGGCGGTCGCAGCGCGTGGCAGTCGCGTGGCGATGTCGCGCATTACCAAATTAGCGTCCGGTGTGCACCTAGCCTTAAATTATGTTAAGCGGGGGTCATGTTACTAATAGAAATTGGCTGTTTCAGAAGTATTTGTTTCAATTAATATTATTTTGAAGTTTAAAAAAGAAACTTCGATTACGAGTATATTATTAGAAATTAACATTCGTAGAATAAGGCAAGGTTAAGGAAATAGGTCCATAAGAAAATAATTTATTATATTAAAAGGCAAAACAAATTTGAAACAAAATAAAAATGACATACTCGTATTTTTTCTTCAGATAAGAAAATATTTATTCAAAGTTCAAACTGCAGACTATGAAAACAACGAGTTCGAGCCTAGAAACATTCTCAAAAATAAAACGTAAAACGCATAAGAAAGTCGAGGGTGGAACGGGCTGAAAACTGGTGTGGGGAGAGAGGTGGTGGTCGACAATAGGTGTACAGATAACTTTCCTTCTACAGTAGAGTCAATACCGACCCTAGGGAGTTTTACCCTCGGGGTTCGGTCGCTTGGGAAAACTAGACCCAACAATATAGAAAAGGACAGAGCTATACATCACCCGGAGGGGAAAACGGTGCATCGGATTGTACTTATGTATTAATAATATATAGAGGAAAAATGCCGAGGACGTGCGTCGAGTGATATGTAGCGACTGTTAGTAAGAGAGGGATGGATGACATCAATTTGTCGTGTCGTGATGGGGTTTTATTTTGTTTCTCCTTTTGCAATTTTTTTTGGGGAGCCATCTATTTGTGTATTTTATTTAGTTCGGATTCGATTGGGAAGGTTTAGTGGTTTGAAAAAAAGTTGGACTTATTTTAAAAGTTCTAAGCAAAGTTGTCTGTGGCTCAGAAGAGTTCGTCTGGCACTGAATACTAGTGAATACAGATTTATTACAATACACATGCCGAAGCCTTTTCAACGTATAAGTACCCAAAAATTTACAATTTAAATCCAAAAGGATGCCATTTAAAAAGTTTTCACCGCAAACTTCAGTTACCTACTTAAAAACCAACACCCATAAAAATTAAATATTCAAAACACAGTCCTTTTAACATCATAAAGGTCATTCTAAAATCTCCAGTCGAAGTTTGTAGCATAACGTCCCTGTAAAACAGTTATAAGGCGATATCGCAGCCGCATCGAGCCGTGTCAACGTAGGCGTTAAAGCGAAATTGAGTGAAAGTCAAGTTAAAGTATTAAAAGTTTTCAGCTAGCGATCTTTGTGAACGCGACGAGCGACCGCGTACACTTTGTGGGGATGTGCTGAAGTTGGGTGCGGGGTATCGATATCGATGGAATCTATAATTTCATTGGAAGTGTGTAGGTATTTCTGTGTATGTTATTTTACTATGTGGACCAATGACGTATTATTATATAGACACGTCATACACCAACATCGCGGCGCTTAAAAACGGCGAAAATACTAGATAGCTAATAATACGCATGAAGAAAGGGAAGGAAAATATGTCACCGTACGGCGGGATGCCTGTTGCTAGAGGGAAATAAATATACACCTTCAGTTATGTCACAGGATAAGTAATAGTAAATTGACATCAAAACAAACGTAGTGTCGCGCGACAGGTTGGTGCGTAGCTAAGCGCAATGTGGCCAATTGGCTTCATTTCATGTTGTCATTTTAGAGTGCGGACAACGTATCTATAGTTTTACATGTCATTGATGTGGACAGTATTGTTTGATTTCATAAATCCTGTATTTGTACAAATTAATCAGTAATCATAAGTTTTATTCTGATGGAACGAATTGTTTTTTTTTATTTGAGACTAGCTGACCCGGCGAACTTCGTTCCGCTTAACAGTCGATTCATTAATTTTTTTGTTTTTTTTTTTCTAAAATAAACGTAGCCTTGTTATTACATCCGTTTGCTGCCAATAAAAGTCCCGTCAAAATCGGTCCAGCCATTTCAGAGATTAGCCGGAACAAACAGACAGACAGACAGACAAAAGTTGTAAAAAAATATATTTTGGTGTATGTAAGTACCGTATATATATTCATTACAAGTAGTAATTAACGGTTATTTCAATATTACAAACGGACACTCCAATTTTATTTATATGTATAGATCTATAGATAGGTTTTTTCTCAACTTTAGTCTAGGTCAGGCATGACAGAGACAGAGTCGACGATGCAGCGATTCGAGCTAACCCAGAAGTAGCCTGTACACTCTTACTTTGAAGAGATTAGGGTTGTTAGCATTCGAAAACATAGGCGCAGAGTTTCTCTTCCTGAAAGGCGATAATAAGAATACTGAAATGCAAAAGGAGAGTATAGTTGAGTCTTTTGAGTTTACTTTAGCCATGAAATGGAGGCATTGTCAAAATAAACTCATTGGAATGTTCTTTCGGTTTCTTTTATTAGGTTACTATAGCTACCATTGTGCAATAATAAAGTTAAATATGTAGGTACTAACTTGGCTGATAATTTTAAGTACGATTCTTTTCTTATTTTAGCACGTTCAAATGAAACTTGTATTAAAATAAAGTTTTTTTTTTACTATTTTTTTACCTTCTTACATTCAATAAAACCTACACAGAAAATTATCGATATATTCCTTCAAAATCAACAAGAAGTTTCTCGAAAGCCATCCCTACTTCCTTAACACGGTGTAAGTTAATAATGTAATAGAATTACGAGGGAAAAACTGTTGAACTCCGACAGAGCGGGTCGCACTTAATTGTGGCACTTTGTTTTGTACGTCCCACTGACGTTGCTTGTACACACACTGTTTACGTTAAGAGTATATGGTTACGTAGGTATGTATATTATGAATAGTATTGACGAAACCTAGTAGGAAAAACGTATGTTATCTTAAATCAGCCTCTATTGTCCTTTTCAAAAAAGTAATCTAATTTGGGAGCAAATTAGACAATAGAACATTAATTTCAATGACTTTGTAAAAAAAGATTCTTACTTTCAACTACTAGCACTTTTATATAGTAGGTGAAACTTAAGGCCGGGCATTCCCAATTTTATCAATATTTCATCACTTAGAAACAATAATAAACAAACAAAATAGTGATTGTTTAAAGCCAAAATCATGAATTTTACTTTATTATGATATCGAAACTTCACTCGGTCAAAAAAAAATCCGAAGAGGAAGGTAAATTCGACTACTTTTTATGTTTTTCTCATTGTTCTTGAAACTTATGAAAGTTATTCTTCCAAAGAATCATATCTAATAGAGGTTAATAAAATATAGATGAATCATTTCTGGTTACATTTTGCATAAAATAGTTGAATTATTATACAGGGAAATTGAAAAAATACCCGAAACCTCTTAGGCAGTGAAAGTACACATGATTATAAGCAACTTTTGTTTTGGTAAAACTCCGAAATCTCGAAAAAAATATCAGCTGTTTCATACAAAATGCAGTATTTAGCCAATGAAAATGTATGAAACAGCTGATATTTTTTTCGAGATTTCGGAGTTTTACCAAAACAAAAGTTGCTTATAATCATGTGTACTTTCACTGCCTAAGAGGTTTCGGGTATTTTTTCAATTTCCCTGTAGGTATAATACAGCGGCTTCACGCCGTCGACGTGTGTGCACGGTTCGTTGCGCGTAATGAACCGTTCAACCGTACACCTACTTCGCTAGGTCTACCTGGCCTTAATGTACAATTCCGATCTAGGCGACAGCGACGTGCGACCGCCACCAGCGACAATGACGTGCGACCGCGGCCCACTGCTTTGTATGAATTACTTTAGAACACTTACACTGCACGCGACCGACAAGACCCGTATTGTTCTTAATAATTGTATATATTGTATTGTACCTTAATAATTATGGTCAAATAAACGGCCACCACATATTCTGACTTAGATGTAGTTCGTGAGGTTTGTAGATTTAGGGTTTCATAGTTAGAAGCTTGGCTCTACATTCGATCTGATAACTTTTTGACAGTGCGAACCAAATGTCTCGTCTTGGCAACATTTACATGGAAATGTTTTGTTGGGATTTATTTAATTTGTTTTATGAAAAATTACTATTACTTAGTATTTGATAGACTTGTCAGATTAAGCCTCGTGGAAATGTTTTGGTAGGATATATTTAATTTAGTTTATGAAAAATTAATTACTATTAGTATTTAATGTCAGACAGATCCTGGATCAAACAACCAGCTAAATAAAGCGCTACCTTAAAAATAACAACTATTTGAATATGCATCCTCGTAGCCACGGAGTGACGTCTCCGTGGAGCCTAGCAGACAGAAGTTATGAACAAAAATCAAGCGTTGTATGATGGTAGTTAGCAAAAAATTTACAACTCGGACGTGTGGTGTCTAACATTTTACGCCGAGTTTAAATAAACTGCGGAATAGTTATAAACAGTTTCTGGATACGAATGTGAGCGATGTATTTGTGGAGAAAAGCTAGAATTCATTATTGAAGCTTTTAGATGCAAAGGTTCTTCTTTCAATTGTCAATTTAAGCTCTAAGGGAATTGGTACTATTCATGAATGCAAGACTTATAAATTTTATGATGTGAGTGCATAACAATCAATACAGAATGCATTTTATTGAGGGTTATCTCAATAAAATTCATTCTTGGAATTAGGTTTAAACAATGCCAAAGCTTTACCTCAGATCTCATTAGAATTAACGAAATGTATTAATGAACTAGCTTTTTTCGAGGCTTTGCTCCGGTGATCTCTCTCAGGAACTAAAAAACCGGTTAAGAGCGAGTCGGACTCGCTCACCGAAGTTTCCGTATCATCATATAAAACGTGAAAATTCTCTGATGAATATAGGTATTCGTCAGAGAATTTTAATACTGCGGTGTATCCTATTGCACTTTTAGATCAGCATCATCTCTCGACAGCTAGTGGAACTAATGTAATTTTTTTTGATGATTTCTGAATAATTTGGTAGTATTTAGAGACATCGTTTTATCCTTTACATAAACTTCTATCTCAAAGAATAATTTCAGATTTTTCGTCATGCAAACTTCAGAGATCGCCAAAAGTCGAAAACTATGCGGTCTACAAAAAACTAGCCAAGTGCGAGTCGGACTCGCGTGAAAAGGGTTCCGAACCAATTATTTTTTTTTAACATGACATGTTATTTTAACACTACATACGTTTTGTAGATTTTGCTGTAATTTTTGGGTACCTATAGAACTATTATCTGCATTTAAATCAAAATTTTAGGCTCAGTAGTTTCGGAGATAAACTGGGGGAATGGCTATTTTTGGTCTAATTCATTGAATTACTTCAAGACCATTTATTTTAAAATTATGAAAAATTATAATTTAAAGCCTCACAATAAGCCCTTTCATTAGATATGTCACACGTTTGAACTTTATTTTTATTTTGACTCCCAAAGTGATCCGAAAACTAAAAACAAAAAAAATACGTAACGCGTCCGTGTTTGGGTCTCAGACAGAAGTCTACATTTATTACTAACTAGCTTCTGCCAGCGGCTTCGCCCGCGTGATCCCTAGGGAACATATTCCTGGGATGAAAAATTGCTTATGTGCTATTCCAGACTATAATCTATCTTTGTTCTAAATTTCATTAAGATCTGTTAAGCCGTTCTGGCGTGATAGAGTAACAAACAACCAAACTTTCACATTTATAACATTACTCGTTTGGTGTAAAGCGAAATTATAACCATCTTCCCCTCGAGGATATTGCAAACTGTCGTAAGCCGTTTTACGAAGCTACTCGCTAGCCTCTAGGCGCCAAGCTAGCCACCTGCCTGTGCGTTCGCGACCTTATACAAAAATAATCCTTATAGCATGATTCAGTATTCACGCGCGATGGCTTATAATAGCGTATTTCATGTATAACTTTGGTATTTCTATATCGATTTCTATGATTCTTTTTTATGGAATAGTTAATAATGTTAACTTTTTTATTTAGGGATGACTGAGAGTGTTATAAACGTAAGAGTAGACAAATGTAATCAGAAAGCTTCGAACTGCTAAGCTATCGGGAGTTACACGTGTTATTGTGCGTCAATCATAAAATATAGACATATTATGCTGTCGTGGGATATTTTTTATATAATTTTAAGGAGAATATTTCCGTCACACATGATTTCTGTGTAGCTTTCACCATTAAGGTTGCACACGCGACGGAAGCTTAAAAAATGGAGTAACTTCTCCCGTTTTCCCAACATTTCCCTACACTGCTCTGCTCCTATTGATTGTAGCGTGATGAAAAGTATACTATAACCTGCTCAGGAGTATGAATAATAATTGTACCTAGTTTCGTTAAAATCCGTCGAGTAGTTTCTGTTTCTATAACGGTTATACAGACAGACAGACAGACAAAAATGTTACTGATTGCATTTTTGGCATCGGTATCGATCCCTAATCACCCCCTGATAGTTATTTTGGAAATATATTTCATGTACAGAATTGACCTCTCTACAGATTTATTATAAGTATAGATAGATAGATATAGATAGAAGATAGATAGATTTCAAAAGAATCGGTCCAGTAGATCTGAAGAAAATGGGCTATGACAGACGGGCAGACAGACAGACACCCGAAAAGTAAAAATGTTTAAAAAGGTGCAAATAAAGCTCTTTCATAATAATATGATACCCCACATATCTTAGTAGCCCCAGTTTATATTTTTAAGAAATCCCTCTAAATCCCTGTTGCAAAAAAAAATCATTCACATTTTTAATTCTATCTTATTTGCAAAATAGTTAAGCAAACGTCATCTAAAACTATTCCAAATTTTAAGTTGATAGCATAAGCAGTCCTTGAGATATCCAGCTGTAAAAGACGGACACACTTAGTCAGACACCATATGGGTTCGTTTTTACCATTTTGGTACGGTACCCTAAAAAGAATAGCCTGTGCCACTCAGCGATAGTCTGGACAACGTGTGAACAGAATAAACGCGATACCACGTAAGGGACCATTGTATCCATCGTTATTAATTAACAACTTTGACTATGGGACGAAAACCCGAAACGAAAATCAGCTGTTCAGTAAATTTTGTCGAGCTATGCGCACATATGGGGGCATTCGATTTGTTATTCAATATTGGTCTCGTATTGAAAGTTGTTCAAAAATATTAGTAAACAGTACGCTGTTTAGAATAAATCGTTTTGTTTCCCTGCCAGAATCTGTATTTTTGTTATCCAGCCGGTCGATTCTGTCGACATCTCGCCGTGACCACTTAGGTGGAGTGAACGACAAGTGAGCTGTCATGCCATCTTGTTTGTATGGTTTGACAGCTCATTTATCGTTCCCTTCGCCTGAGTGTTCACTTCGACATGTTTTTGGGAGTGTTTAAGTCAAGAGTGAATCACCACATCATCGCTTACCATCAGTTGAGATAATGGTCAAGCGTGTGACTATCCATAATAAAAAAAAATCTGCCCTGCCAATGCCTCCATGCTTCCGTTGTGAGAGAGATATAGACCTATATACTGGACGAATAGCACCGTCCCTCTTTCACAACAGAATCATGATGAAAATCACACATCGTAATAGGAAGCAATTCAGTACCTGGAGAGATTACCTTTACACACTTTATTTCTTTATGTTCTTTTTAATACTAATTTCTATCAAAGTCAAAGTCAAACATTTATTTCATTTAAACCATTTACAGGCACTTTTGAATTGTTAAAGTCGGTCGGTCCAAAAAGATGAAGCTATTTGCACGTTCCAAAGCGTAGATCTCTATGGAGAAGAACGTGCAAGAAACTCCACGGACACTCTTTTAAAATTATTATTATTAAGTTTGAGTCGACAGAAACCATTAAACAACATTGCTACCTACAAAGCAGCAGCATGCACACACGACCTACGTATCCTACCTAATCTGCAACAGTTAGACAATAAATTTAAACGAATGTTTATTACACTGGCACTTCACACAGTATACGTTGCCGATTCGCGCATCCCTTATCAAGATCGCACCGAGTTTTATGGGCCTAATCGCGGCAACCGCAAATAGGACCCAAGCGGGTAATTTTCTAACCTGACCGATTATAGGATTACGGCTAATTAGCTATTACCGATATATTGTGACTTACAACGCAATTTTGCACGGTTATATTAAGGACTGTTTGTCTTTGGTAAAAGTTTTTGGGTCAAAATGTTGGTTAGGAGTGATGGAATCGTTAGCCTATCTAAGTAGTTTATCGTTTTACAGGTGGCTATTTCCATGACTGTGTCATCACAACCCGTGGTAGATTGATCTGGGAAATTGGAACTCACAGGCACGTTAGAAATAGAAGCAGTAGATAACTTATCTACCTGGCTTCCAACATCAGTAACGATGAGTCGTGCGAGAAGAAAGTGCGCAAGAGAATTGGCATGGCTAATGGCACCATGTCACATTTTGAAAAAAGCTGGAGAGATCGTATCATTACCGTAAAAACCAAAGCCAAACTGATACGAACTCAAGTCTTCTTGATCTTTTTGTATGGCGCTGAGATTTGGACACTGAAAGCTGCAGACCGCAGACGCATTGCCGCCTTTGAGATGTGGTACTGGAGAAAGATGCTCCTTATTCCTTGGGAAGCGTTTCGGACTAACGTATAAATGTTGCGAGAACTCAAAATCTCCTGGGGGCTGTCATCTAGGAAGTATTCTAGGACTCTGCGTTGTCTACACAGTCCTAGAAATCCTAGAATACTTCGGTCACATTGCAAGTAAAGAAGGCGACAACCTCGAGAAGCTCATCTTTACCGGCAAAGTAGGCGGAAAACCATGCAGCCCAATACGTTGGTCTGACCAGATCCGCACCACCCTTGACTCTTCCTTTCACAACGCCAGGGATAGAAACAGGTGGAGAAATATCATACGTATATATATATACGTATGATATATATCATACGAAAGTGATGCAGAAGGGAGTCTGCGACTGAGGATTACGACGCAAGAAGGAAGTCACTCCTAAAGTCACTCAGAAATAATTATATAAAATGCGACTGCTATGTACCTCTACAGTTTCAAATGGATACAAACACTGCAGGCGAGTCTTCCTTGCGTGTCTGTAATGTTGTAGGTCATTAATTGTCTGGTTTCCAAGTGTGATACCAACATTCCTAAATCGTCGCACAAATATCCAGCCCCAGTAATACAATTTAGAAAATTCGGTAAAAAACCAGTCTTCCAGAAACTATCGTTAAACCTAATACACGATTATTGATTCAATAATAACCTAAAAGTGCAAAATCGCGTGACTAATTTTGCATTTTATTCATAGCGCTAGCGTAGAGCTACGCACTGTCGTTTGTGTAGTATTCGTGTTACCAGTATAACTTGAACCCTGGTTACAAAAGTTTGATGCGAAATCTGGGGCCAACCAATATTTTGATAATAGGGAATATGCATGAATTTTTTTTATTTGCAAAATGAAAGACTTATTAGCTCTAGAAAACAACCATAAAATAATTTTTTAAATACCTTCATCAGCGAGGAAGTTATAAAGCTTCAAAGATTAAAATTAGAAAGAGAAGTCCGATATGAACTTTGACGTCAAAGTCCACGACGTCTATACAGCTGCCATATAAAACAGCGTTTTCATGAGAGGGACAGATATATTTGTTTAAAATAGTTGTATCACGTTTATTTTTCGAGCAATTGTGATTCTATTTTCACTGTTAGTTTTATATTTTTGTATATTTTTAGATAGAATGTATACATAATAAATATTTTTTTCATGCATATTCCCTATTGTACTTCCAAAGTAAGTTCTCTCTTTCTGCTTCTGAAATCAGAACAAAAAAATGTTTTATGACCGCGTGCATAGAAGTTAATTACTACCAATATCGCGAAATCATCCATGAGAGATTTTTATGTTATTTTTCAAAAACATTATTTCAGTCTAATGAAGACTGAACGTTTCAACAATTACAAATGCAATGCGAGTTTATGTTGCTTTTCACTAGTTATACCGAATCCTCAAACATAAGTAAACAAAGAAAAGAAACATACAAAGTAGAACTTAGTAGAATAAAGCACATTAAAATCCAATACAAAAAGCTAGACTTGACATCAAAGTTGAGAATACTAATTAATTAATAGCGCGATCTAATTATTGTTTCATCGGTAAGTACGCAGCACAGATAAGCACCTAGTGCGTAGGACGCTAAGCCACCCTTATAAATTGATAAGCTACTTACAATAGATCGATTTCAGGTTTTATGGTTGCTGCTATTATTTATTGAGTTCGTGTAAAATTTTTAAATTATTGTCTGGGTTGACATTTCACTGGTTGTTGAAGTTGGGTTCATTTTTTTTTTTTTCAAAAATGTATTTTACATTTTACTATATAGAAGATGATAGTTCTATTCTGTATAATGCCTTTAGTTAGATTTAAAAAAAATATTGAACACATCATTTTGCACGACTGCCCAAAAAAAGGAGTGTTATGTTTTCAGGGTTCATGTATGTTTGTTTGCAAGTTTCTTTATTCCACCATAACTTCTAAATGGCTTAACCGATTTCATTGTATTTCGTATCGTAAGAAACGTTGCGTTATCCCGAGTAACTGGCTAGAAACAATTAGAAATAAATAAAGGGGAGCCATGGTTCAAGAAACAAATGGGATTTTTTAATGAAAATTTGCCTGCTTGTACATCTTCTAGAACTTGCTTAGTACATAAAAATATATAACACTTGTATTAAATATGTATTCGTATTTAAAAGACAAACTACTAAACCGCATCAAAATCGGTTCAGTAGTTTTGCTTTTAAATCATAATAGCTGGATATAGCTGGATTAAATCTGATTTCAAATAATCTTCTTCTAATACATAAAAATCTCGTGTGGTGTTTGTTATCGAACTCCTTCAAAACGGCTTGACCGATTTTTATTTTTTTTTTGTACACTCAGTAGCCAAATAAAATAAATATAGTGCATTACCACCTATTCTCAACCCTACTGTGTACTCACAAACTTTACCTCTTTATAATATTAGTATAGATAACCACACTTTGAGAACAGTATGGTTAGAATCCAACCCCGTACAGGGGTGGATTTTAGCCAGCTAGCATAAGTAGGTAAGTAAGTATGATCACTTTGTCTATCTTCGATTGAGACTTTTTTTCTAGTAGGCACTAGCTGACCGGGCAAATTAAGTTTTGTAAAGAAAAAAAAAATAATTATACCACCGTGGTATACTTATTTTTTTTTCAGGTCAGCTGTGGTTTTCTATACTAATATTAAAAAGAGGTAAAGTTTGTGAGTTCATGAGGTTGTATGGGGTTATCTCTGGATTTACTGAACCGATTTTGAAAATTCTTTCACCAATAGCAAGCCACGTTAAAGAAAAAGTATGTAAGAAAAGAAAAAAAATATATTTGTCACCCACCTAAAAGTAAATGACTGGCAAATAAAAATATCCAAGGATGTAGGCAAAAAATAGAAACACAGTCGAAACTAAAGTAATTTAAATGTACCTATTCAAAGCTTGAAACTTCTAAACCTTCGAGTCTTTACTAACAAAGTCAAAAACTTTTCCGCGTCCCAAAAGGCCTTTCGACGCGACTAACGGCGCCATCTTGCTGAAACTTTGTCCACGTAGTTCGGCCATGTTTACAGAGATGGCGCTGTACAATGCTCGAGGGACCTCAGAGCGAACTCGGTTTCAGTGGGCACCGTCCTGAAACAGAACACTACGACTTGAGAAAGGGAGAGAGAAATTCTCAAGGCTCGCCGTTTAGGGACTAGTCTCGTTCAGTGCCGATGTTCCTTTTTGTTACAGTTGTGGGTGTGTTCACAGGCGGCCAATGGGAACGATTTCTCTTGGTCCGACCACACCTACCCAGTTTTCGATGCCTACAGGGAGTTGGATGGAAAAAAAATGTTGGAAATAGGTAATTTTGAACGTCGTTCGCCAGTGACGTAATTGCGAATTTATGGTCCAACGAATTACCTTGTTTATATTGCGAGCTGATTGAAATGGAATTTTAAATTATACTCCATGAGTTAACATTCAGTGTTTATGGATTTTCAGCGTAATAACTGCTACTTTATTTACGAAAACGTGGCTCTCAATTTCGCGGGAATTGGTATATTAAATACGGAAATCGTCTCATTGTCTCGAGTTTCGTGTCTGGGCTTAAAGCAAGAGGATAGATTTGCAAATATGCTGAGATTCATCTTGACAAACGTTAGATTGTATTTCAGTAACCTTCCTATATGGCATATTTTTCTTCAGACGAAGCTCAAAAAATTGCTTAGTTTATTGTTGCTCAAAGCTCTCTTGTCTTTAAAACAAGTCCCTTTAATAAATATTAACAACCTTTGCAGAAACTTTCCATCTCCCATCTATAAAGCTAGCTACACAAAACGTAGGTAAAACTACGAACGCACGGTACCTATGCAAAAGATATATTGATGGATAAGCGGTGTGTCCCTGGGAATACCCCAGTCTCAACACGGCTTAGCACTTCTAGGGGAAGCCTTGCGCCTTCCATACGAGTTTTAAAGTATACCAAATTGCTTTTTAGTGGCAGTTTTGAATAGTAGCTGTTTTGAAAGTCTAGTGATGGACGTCGTGACGGAAAAGGTATGAAAACACAATGTTTTGTTAAAAGGTTTTCTGGGACGATGTTTTTGGAGAGTTTGCGGTGAAATATCTACATAGAACAATATAAAACCGCAAAACCATCACGTCTGTTATGTACCGATGACACATCAACTTACCATTTTTTAGAGCTTCATTCTCCCGTGTTTTTTTTGCGCAAAAACATTGTCTGTGGCCTCAAAGTTTACTTTGCGACCACGCTGTAATATTTAGTTCTTAATTTTGTACCGATAAATTTGGCTTGTTTTAGGTATCTCGTAATAACAAAATTGTATTCTATTAAAATATCGATAAGGAACACGTCTCCAAAATTGGGACCAATAATATCTACCTTTAAACTATTATTATCAATAATTATACCAACACAATGGGAAAAAGTCCACCATTCCCCAAAACAATTTCTTTCAATACCCGTTAACGAGCAATCATAATTCTATCACATTTATAATACGCTACCCCTTTGGCTGCACCATAGCATGTGTTGTTGCTATTACCACTAACTCCACCATACAACAAAACTACAAAGGCGACAAGTGATATTTGACAAGCAATAAATTTAATTTCTAACTTGTTCTATTGTTGTCTCACGTGTTCAATGTACGATGAAATTAAGATATTTAGCGATTTGGGGTGTAGCGAAAATGTAATGGGTTGAGTTGCAGAGAATATGTTCGATTCTTTCTTTTTGGATGTGTTTATATTGGCAAATAGCTTTAGAATAAATTGATCCTTTTAAACCTTTTTCTACGTTTCCTTACCTATTTTTGTAACGGTACAAAATATCTGAGATTCGAACTATTGTTATTACACTACAATAAACAAATTCGTCTTTGACTTACTGATATTACGCTTGTAAGAGTAGTCTTAAATTAAATAAAAGATTTTTTTAAATTTTTTGCTAGAATTGTTATTTTTTATTTATTAACCGCATCACCGCTTATTACCATCCGGTGAGATACTGGTACTACTCAAATGAACGCCTACAAATACGCCTATAAATTAATGTAAAAACAAGCATTTCGTATTTTAGTCATAAAACACCATCCAAAATAAATGATCTACCACAATCATTACCATGCTATAATATTTAACTTTAAAATAAAGCCCCTAGATATAAAAATACTTAATACTTTTTGTAGCACGGAGTTCACCATTGCGAAATCCCGCTTTCCACCGCGGAAATCTTTACAAGAAGGGATGTCAGGTGTAAGCACGTATTCTCGGCAATCATTAATTTCTCGTTGCGTGTAATGCCGTACGACAGGCGGAGCACACGCGTTCAAATTGAAATTCTTTCACATAAACAAACTCACTTATCTGATTTATTCCCCTTTGCAACGATTTTAAGGAGATTTTCCGGAATTCCTTTATCTTGTTTTGAGGAAGGTAAATGCATTTTTGCGTGGTTTTAATGGATAGGTGAAGAGGAAGAGAATAATAAAATAATGTTTTCAATTGTAATCATTAAATACCTATCAGATTTCAAGTTTTTAATTAAGGGTTAGTGAGGGTAGGGTTAGGGTTAAATGTCAGCTATACCTAGATAGGTATTTTAGTAGTGTTCATAATCTTGCTTGTCGTCGCTACACTATGGAAGTTAACTCTGAGTCGGATGAACTGTGTGACAATTCTATTCTATTCTATTTTTTATTAATGGCAAGTAGAGCCGATGTCGACTATTCTGCCAATGTCAAAAGTAAATTGGAAAAGCAAGTGTGCATTAGACTAAGTTTTTGTAAATCTCAATAGCAAACTGACAAAAATGTAGGCTTTTTTGACAGTTTGCGATTGACATGCGAATGCGAAAGTTGTTTAAAAAATAGTAGAATTAATCATATTCCTCTGATCTATGATCGGATGATCATGTATTTCCAAGTTCCGAGATTCTCAAGAACCACGGTGATTTGGGTTTCATGATACAATTTTGAACCCTCTGAAAATAATAATAGTTAATATCAGTTCTTCCTGTCAGAGTTGCGAAATTTATTCGAAAGAACACGCAGCCCCGGAACGCAAAAAGCACTGTATGAACGCGGATGGGTTTTAGTAAGTATCAGTCTCACACTCCTTTCCGCTCCGCCCAGAGCGAAAGGAGTCGTTTGATGATTTCCCTTCCTTAATAAAAAGTATTTTTTATAAATTTCTATCTGTTGAAGTCACATATTTTAGTGCCACAGGTACAGTGGCGCTAAATAAGTAAGTAATGACCAACGTTCCGCTTCTGCACGCTTATTAGGTATATCTGTCACCGGAAAATGGCTGACTCCGTAAGATTGTAATAAATTTTGATTAGATTATATTTTCTCGATTTATTATGAATAAAACATTTTGTTATTATTATGAAAATAACACAATTTCACGCGATATTTTACAATTTTACGGCGTTTACCACTTTCCGGTGACATATCCAAAACAACTTTCCTCCAAATCGCTTGGATATAATCACTAAGCTCGAATAACAAAAGCAGTCAGTATAAACAAAACCTTATTTAGACTGTCACTTATTTAAAGAACACCGGGTTTATTCGACACCTCCTTGTGAATTTAATTTATTACGTCTCACCAACGAGATAGGAGATGAGATGAGACAAGTTTGGCAGTGTAAAAAAAAAACAAAACACGCATTTTGCTTAGATAAGTCAAAATGAATTTGTTTCACGGGTTAATCTTAAGCTTTCTGTTTTAAGCCGAGAAGCACTAGAGAAGAAAGAAGATGTTGGGACTAGAGAAAAAAACGTTATTCTCTAGTGCCAACACAAGAGAATTAGAAATATGGCTAGGAAAATGATCATCTGAAAAACGATGTAGTAGATATTCATCGATTATTCATATAATAAGAACTTTTTCCGCGACTTCGTACGCTCATATCGCGTTGTTTCCCATTCCCGTAGGAATTTCGGGAAATCCTCTCTTAGTGCTCCTTTACGGAGTGTAGGGATGCTACATGCGAAATTTCAGCTTTCTATGACCAGTAGTTTCGGCTGTGTGTTGTCTGTTAGTCACTCACACGGAAGAGTTTTATATATTAGTACTAGATAACCCGCGCAACTTCATCTGCGTCACATTTTCCGCTCCTACATAATATTGCAACAAAAAATTGAGATGTAAGCTACCCTATCTTTCAAGTCATATCAAACTACACACGGTGTGCAAATTTGATTAAAATCGGTTAAGTAGTTTAGGAGTCCATCGCGGACAAACAACGTGACACGTGATTTATAAATATTAAGATTACGAGGAAGATTATAAAATTGTACCAATGTGGTTTTCACTTATTTTTCTTACAGTATCAATTAAATTAATATTTTATTTAATTAAAAGTAGATAGTATGTTAGTTTTTGTTATCGTTTCATTCTGGAATGTATGTACAGTTAAGAGGAAGGTGCCTGCAATGCAATCAATATCTTGTTGCTACTTATGAATTTATCAATCTGTTACATTCAAACGATTTCGTTTCAGACGAAAATGAATTTGTAATCCAATTATTATAACTTCATTTCTTTTATTATTAAGAGGTTTGGTTCAGATTCATTCACAGAAAAGCAATATTTACGTAGGTATATTGTATGTTAACAGATTCGTCTAGTTATTTAAACTGAATTTCTCCCTCTAGATACCTTTATGTACTTAGATATTCTAATACAATGCAATCACTATCTCTTTCAAAACCATTATTAGCTTATTCTTATTTTCAATTTATGGTATTTAATTAACAATCCGACCTCTAAACTAAATCTAATCCGGCTTTTGCTCGCCTCATTGACTCCATACTTGTGACAGGGCTATAAACATCTTATTATACAATAGTTAATGGCTATCGTATCGCAAAACGATTCGTCAGTGTGCCGCGACTTGGTAGCAGATGTATTGCATTACAACTTCATTTTAGACTGTGTCGTTATCGACTGGGGTTGTGTAACTGGAATTTAGGGTTGTAGATAAGTGTGGATGAGATGGTGATTTTAAATTGCCGTATGGTTTTATATCTATTATTTCATATTTTTAGTAACATAAATAAATCTGATAAAGGAAAACATTACAGTAGCTACACACAAATAAACAGGAAGATTAGCATTTTGGTGACAAATTTGGCACCAAATAAAGAAGTGGTTTTATGATAACAAAGTCATATGGTTTCTATATAACAAACTAGCTGACACGCGCAACTTCGTTTGCGTCACATTTTCCATTAATGCACCGCTCCTATTTGTCTTAGCGTGATGATATATAGCCTATAACCTTCCTCGATAAATGGGCTATCTAACACTGAAATAATTTTTTAAATCGGACCAGTAGTTCCTGAGATTACCCCCTACATACAAACTTACAAACATTTTTAACTCTTTATAATATTAGTATAGATTATACAGTTTCTGATATATTTAGTTAAATAAACCTCATCCACAATTACGGTACTAGACTATAGCGAACTTAAAAATCGATGAAGATAAACCCATAAGGCAAATAATTGTTTTATGCGTTGAAAGCGAAAAAAAACATTCAAGAGCTATCAATATTCAGTCTTGAAATTCAGTTTAAAATCGCAAACTAATCGAGTGTCAGAAAAATTTCAATTAATTTGTTATTTATACGTTTCATCTGAGCACGGCACGGCGCATCAACCCTATTCCGTCACCCCTAAGCACCGGCGCGCACGCACCGCGTCACTGTGTAAAGTACGAAATAATTTCACGCATCACATGACACGCGTATAATGACCCCAGCTCCCTGCGACGTCCCGGACAAAACAAACACGGCCTAATAAGAGAATGAATAAGTCCCCCGGACTCCCGGAAGAATCCTTTTCGGAAATCCGGAAAAGAAATTGCAGCTAGGAAGGTTAATGTGTGTGTTCAGGGAATATTTGCCGGAGGTTCCTATTGTTGACGGGTTTGCTATGTGGTCTATAAATTACTGTCTTACATTTTGTGATAGTGAGACTCCAAAAACTGCCAATAAAGGTATAAACAAGATAGCTTGCACCTTATTATTAATTGACATGCGCTTTTATTTTTACGTTAGCTCAAAAGCATCTAACGCTTTGGTGTAGGTATGAAAACACCAAAAAACGGTTTCCAGTTTCATTTTAATATAGTAGCAAAAAATAAAAGATCTGATACTGTGTCAAGTTAAGATGAAACTGTTTTTGAATATTTTCTACATGAGTAGAACTGAATTAAAAAAAATGGATACTTAAATATTTATAGAACTAAGCACGTTAAGCCGTTGGTCCCGGCTGCCATTTGTAGATCTTTGGCCGTCGTTACGGATTGTCAGAAGCCAGTAAATCTGACATCAGTCTTGCCAAGAAGTACCTACCGTGTTACCCAGTTAATGGGTTGAGGAGGTCTGGTAGGCAGCTGCTCAACGTAAAACACTGGTATTCAGCTGAATCCGGTTTGACTGGAAGCCGACCGCAATGTACTTGGGAAATGGCTAGGCAGATGACGAATACTTATAGAACTAGAAATAGCTGTTTATTTACCTTCAATTCTTGCGTCAAAAATAAAGGGGTAAACACCAATCTGCGACAGAATCAATAAACTCCAGCGCAATGTGCAAAGATATCAAACAATCGACTCCCACCGCAATCATACCGCCCGGCCCCATAGATTGTGTTGACAAAACCAATGAACATTCTTAATTATTTGCCTTGTTCCTGTAAACAATGACCTCGTACAAAATCCGATGGAACTTGACCCTCCTACATGCTTTGGTGCTAGATCTCTGAATACAGTCGCGGGATGCAAATGTTTAGCACCACTAAACCAATTTTGACAGTAAGGTAAGTTCCACTCTAAATGTAATACACTGCAAAAACTTTTTAATATGCAAAAATTTTTTCTGGAGGTATTTGCACCTAAGTTGCCGAAAGTCATTCAGAAATTGATTATTTTATTAGTTTCGCGAGAGCCCATTTATTGGATTCGTGAATATCACCGGAGGTCTTCAAAAACTGGTTTTCAAAACTATTGTTCGACAGCGTGTAGGGTCTGTCTCAATTAAAAATATTGCTAACAAGACAAACAGTTGTCGCTTGAATTTTTGGATTTTAATTGGCTATTTGGATAGTGATTTTTAGATAGTGGAGTGTGGTGTCACATTTGTTGGTTTGTGTTCCATATGTTATGTTTAGGCATTGATTGAGTTTACCAACTAAAAGCGACTTTTAGGATTGCGTTTTTCACTGGGTATTGTAGCTAAACCCTAACTTAAATCTCCTTCATTAGATACGACGGTAAGATATTAATATAGATAGATCAAAAATATAGTTATAAGAGACCTCTAATAAGTCCCGGTTACCTAACGAATCAATAAAATAATTATGTTTACTAGCTGACCCCCGCGGCTTCGCTCCCGTCAACTGGCTTTTTTTTGTTTTAAACCTTCCCTGTATCCTGGCGAACTAAAAAAATAAAGAATTATCGAAATCGGCCCGGCAGTTTTTGGGTTTTAGCGAGACTAACGAACAGCAATTCATTTTTATATATATAAGATAAAAAGATTATGTTGCACACAAGTAAGTACTAAAATGTATAACAAACTCATAGGTAAATTCAAATTCAATGGGTTAATACAAATAGTACTTTTGTTACAAATATTGGTTTCTAAAACGCTCGCCTTTATAGAAAAGTTAACTCTTGATTATTAAGGCTGCTAAAATACTCAGAATCTACAGTTATACATATAAATCTAGTAATCATAATTATCAAGATCAGGTAGATAACATTAATAAAAAGAATAACAAGATACCTACTAAACTATCCCCTTAAGAAAAACTGTATGGAATGTTTAGTTTCCATACAGTTTTTCTTAGTGTGTCACCCTAAAAATCCTTCCATTAATAGAGCACAGATCAAACACAGTAAAATAATAAAAGCGGCCTTCGTATTATTAACCAGTAAAGTAGCACTCAATTTTGGTGAAGGGCTCAGCGGCCATGCGCCACATGCTACAAAATAGGGATCGAGGGGTAGTGACGGGCGTTTAAAACTATAATTTATCGATAGTTTGAACGGGCTTTAAAAAGTTAGAAATGTAATTTAAATAGAAAAAGTAAGTGACCGGTTTTTGGTGTTAATTTATCTTTATTATATTATTAACTTGAAATTAGAAATATAACCTAACTAGCTATCCCCCCTTTAATAAGAACCTTCTCTTGACAGTAACAGCCACAACGAAAAAAGAATTAGTTAAGGCTGGGCCGCCCCAGCCTTTCACGTGTGATGAATTCATATATATATAAGACATTTGAAGAAATTACCTATTTAAAAACGCGTAGAAAAACAAAATAATTCAGTGGGTATCAAATAATTCATTCAAATCGCAGTCAATGGCATAAGTGACCAGAATACTGGCAAAACTGCTGCGTTTTATAGCAAGCTAACTAACTAACTAGGTATGCACATTCAAAACAAACCAGTGAGGCACGCCAATATCGATAAAAGGCCTTGCACATTACTACGCAAGTCACCCCTATTTTTTGACCTGACAGGACATCTAAATATTTAAAAAGCTCTTATGTTATAATTACGTTGATTTATTGCTCTAGTTTCATACTTATTGTTTACATTACTACGGTTCAACTATTTTAATTATTTTAAACATTTGTGTTACGTGTAGACACCCAAAGCGCTTTTCATATTAACGAATGAATGTCATATCACTAAAACTCGCAGCTGAGCGCTCGATTTAAAATCACCACTCTAAGTTAGGAACATACTTATCTATTAAGGGTGGTAAGTCTTCTTTTACCACTTTTTTTGCGTGAGTAATAAATGACTCATTTCGCGTTAGGCGGAGCGAAAGGTAGTTTCAAAATCTTCTTGACTAAATCCTTATTCATCCAAATATACTTTGATTTCCAAGAGCCGCGATAAGTATTTCGAACAATTCCACAATCCTTGCATTAACTTATCCACCTTAAATCATAAACGTGCATACACGTCAATTAGGTATCAACCACTTTTATCTCAATATTTTAACAAATCAGCAATGTAGGCAATGTTGCTAATAAAAATCAAATAATTTCCAAACTACTCATCTCAAGCAAACTATCAAAAACGACGTACGAGTATCTACGCATCATTTGGTTACATTCGGATTTAAACCATTATCAGTACAGTCGCAGGACGTTTTAGCGTTATCGCCGCTCCTCATCTCAGGGGTCGCCAAGTGGTCAGAATGGTCTTTGGGGCAGCCCGGGTGTCAAGATGAAAAGCTTGTTTTATGATGAGAAGGGTCACCCGCTAATGACTTTAGTGGTTTTTGGATTAAATACGGGCTATTTCGGTAATGAAGTTTGAATTTAGTGCTGTGGTGATTTTTGGTTTATTGTGAAATAGTGGCGTTTCTTAGTTGGCTTATTTTTATTTGCGAAATTTTTGGATATCTGCAGTCGAATGGGTTGGTACTGTAAAAAGTCTAGGAAATTACAAAAAAAATATTTTAGAAAGTAGTTTGATTTATCCATCTTGGAGAATAAATATTGCTACTATGATATTTCATTGAAAGCGCGAAAATGAGTGGACGTTTCAAAACCACATTTGCTAAGCTGAATATACTAAAGATTTTAGATTCTAAAGACCTATTCATAAAACAATCTAGATGATTACCAAAGTCTATTTACAGAAGTGTACACAGCATTAAAAATTCAAAATTCACGAAAAGTTATATCGAATAATACAAGAGAAACAAAAATATCGGGATTACATTGTTTCCCGTCGGCCGTCAAGTGTGACGCGAATGCATAATCAATCAGTAATTCTGAGTGTCACAGCTCTGTGACGTGACAATCGCCAGGGATTTGAAATTCGAACAAAGATTTTTTGATTTCAAATCTTTATGGCTTTTGGCCTGATACATTTTAGAAAATAAAATGGCTTAGTAGTAAAATGATCGTATTTCTGTTTTTATTTTTTGTGACATGATTAGTTTGATTCCATTGGCAAAATTAAAAATTGTATGTTGTTTTGTAAACTTATGTTTTTCCCAGTTTTGGATATTCTTTCTTCATAAAAAAGAGCAGCTAAAAACCTTTATTAGCTTCAAGAAAAATACTACCTAACCTAATTATTTAAGTCCTTACCTGCTGTTTAGTTGCAAAAGCAAACTCATTCGCATTACATAAGCCTAAAATTAATAAAAACGAACTCAAACAGGCTTCCATTTTACAAACAAAACTCATTTCCCAAAGGTTTTTCAAAAGGAATCATTCAAGAAGCCGTCAAATCGCTTCATCCGAATCGCGAACGTCTCCGACGATTCCCGATCGTCTGCGGTTATCTTTTAAAAGGGGAGTGACAAAGAAATGCGTCCAATGAATAGATTTTAATTTTAAAAGCTTTCGCGGCGTTTTCGGAATCCGACTTACCCTCGGGAGTTTGACGGTGATTATTGATGTTTTGACAACTCCTGTTTACTATTAATTGTGATAATGGATTGTGGAAGAACATAGAAATGTATTTTGAATTTTTTTTTAGTGTTTTAATGAAACTATTTTAGTGTCAACCATGATTTTATAAATAAAATGAGTGTGCTTAGGTTGCTCTTATTTACCTATTGCAAGTTAGCGAGCTAAAATACTTCGATGTGTCATCAATGTACCTAGTAAAAAAAAACCGGACTAATGCGAGTAGGACTCGCCCGCCGAGGGTTCCGTACAAATGTCATGGCCGGAGTTTGTATCGAGCTGTGCCCTTGCAAAAAATATGAATATACAGAAACATACAATACGTCGTATTAAAGCTTATCGGTATGGCTTTATAATAGTATTAGTTTTATAACGCGAAAGCGAGCGAGAGACACTAACGATACAAAAATAAATGCCTTATCATTTTGAACGGCAATGATGTCACTACAATCACACGTTAAAGTGACAGTGACAGTATGAGATTTATGTGCCTTTCAGCATTCGGGCATAATTCTATGAAAATGTACGGTACCAATGAAACACTCTCACTGTTGGTTTTCCATACGTAGGTACCTACATTTTCATAGAATTACGCGTCGATAGTCAGCTATTTAAAAATAGTCAAAAATACCAAGACAAACGTAATTACATTGAGGAATAATTGGCAATGGTTTCTGCCCCTTCAAATATCATCATAGCCGCAATAGCGAAGAAGAGTTCGTCGTTTTCAAATATTTCTGGATATTATGAATTCCTCATAGCCACTTTGCAAAAAAATATACAATTGGAATTATGCAACAAAACACATAAATATAACTTGAGTTTTATTTAGATATTTCATTAAGTAAGTACATACATTTTCTTAATTTTATCATCGGCTTCTAATTGTTTAAAGAGATTTTAAGAAAATCATATGACTCAGACAAGACACATTCAACGTTTTTATCGACTCGGCCTCGTGGGCCTCGCATTCCAGGATCACGCGTGGGTGGCTGATTCTTTAGCGTCAAAACAGCCTCTGCAGAGTGAGCTATCTGTGGACAAAATGTTCGTTAAACATGACCTCACTCAGTACATGTGTTACTCTAACGTTGATCGCTAGCTACACGCTAGCTCGCTACACCCTCCCCAGTTCGATGTTTTAGGTTTTTGTTTCACTGACTAGATTTTCTAAAGGAATATCATAGTACATCGCTAAGACCTCTGCCACTCTAAGTCCCCTCCAGTAGTGATTAGTGTGATGTGATATTTGATCCACATTATCAAAATCACAAGTATTTTAGAAGTTTAATCTTCTGACTGCATAACTGTAAAAAAAATTGTGCTCAGGTAATAAATGCCACTAATTGGGAAATAAGTGTACCTCATACACTCTGCATATTATGGGAACATATTAATTGTGTTTTTATATGGTGCACATAATATATGTTATGTTCTATTCTGTTCTGTTCTGTTCTGTTCTGTTCTATTCTATTCCATTCCATTCCATTACATTCCATTCAATTCCATTCCGTTCCGTTCCGTTCCATTCCATTCAATTCCATTCAATTCCGTTCCATTCCATTCCATTCAATTCCATTCCATTCCATTCCGTTCCATTCCATTCCATTCCATTCCATCTATTCTTTTCTATTCTATTACCTTAATAACAGTAAGAATTAAAATTTGATCTGCTTGATTATGACACTCATTAAAAATACATTGGCAACAAGTAGGTATTCGGAGCATGTATGCAACTAGGCAGATAATTAATTTGGCCAATCCTTCGTACTTGTAAAAAAGAAAAAGTGATCCTATTCCGTTTTTACCTTTTGAGGTACGGAACCCTAAAAAATAGAGAAACTTACCATAGTTCTGAAAATGTGACCTTGTTTATAAGATAAACTTTAGCCTGAAAACCTGTAAAATGATGGCATTTGACTCGGAATACTCAATTCAGAAATCGAAACTATAAACTGAACACCAAACCGATGCCTATTTTACCAAATTATTCTAAATGACTAGGTTTTGCTTAACTTTCCGAGTTAATGTATGAATATAAGTAAGCTATAAAACTTGTCCAATTTTTAAACATCTTCTGTAATAATCGTAGAGACAGATGTGTTCACACAAAACTTACAAGCATCGCGGAAGTATAATAACATGAAAGTAGCAGCTCATTTCATACCCGTAAAGCGAGCATATTGCGTTGCCAACTTACCTTGTAACTTACACAAGCTAAAATATATCCTACAACCCTGTGTTAAGAGTTATAGGAAGTGTAAAGGTAAGATTGCAAGACTAAGCGCACGTCATAACCTCTGAACGAAATTGGGGAAAGCGTGTGAGATAAATCTCGTTACAGCTGTTAGTGTTTATACAGAGATACTGAATGCGATGTATGTAAGAAATTGTTTTCACATTTTTGCAAAAATAAAAGTATGGATTGTTGAGTTGAAACAGGAAAATATTCTTAAGTCTTAATTGTTTATTGTACACCAAAACAACTTATATGATACAGTCATATTTTAGTGCATGTACAAAGACGAGCTTAACTCAAAGTTGAGTTTTCTTCCAGCAAACCTCCGTCTCCATCATCCTCTCTCCATTCTGTTACGATTGATTCACACTCGTTCTTCATTCTTTTTTTCTCGTTTTTTTTCTTCTATTTTTAACTTAACTTTTTATCTCGATTTTATCATTTGAGTGCACGCGGCACTCAAATGATAAAATAGAGGTAAAAAGTTCATGTGCAAAGACGAGCTTAATTCAGAGTTTATTTTTCTCCCAGCAAACCTTTGAGTGATAGAGCATTGTACTTGGTGTGAGCCATCACAAGCTTGTTGCAGGCAAAACTGCGGAGTTCACCTGCTACGTCTCATCCAACGGCTCCGCGCCCCTACATACATATAGATCGTCCAATCCCATAGACATTACTCATCTCTAGAAACTCATTTCCCACTCTGTAACGAGTCTATCTATGTCACTGAATGATGGAATGAAGAACACATTGCATCCTAAAAACTCAAATTTTACTTTTAATACCCATGAAAAATCCTTCTTCTACGGACAAATATCTTCAGCCAAAATAAATCACGTACCATACCAGAAAAAGTAGCCACGTATGGTCACCGTGTACCCCTCAATACGCCGTCTGTGATTGGCTGAATTTCCCACGAGGCCGGAGCGAGTTGCGACTCAACTCTTAATTTCTTGCTTCAGCTACGTCTCGCCTGTTAGCGCTCTCAAAGTATTCTTTAAACGTTTGTTTAGGTCGTGCAACAGTTTACAAGTTGGATGGGTTTAACTGTCCGTAGTGAATCGAGTATAGGTACGCTGGGACTTCTTGGTTAACTGTGAATATTCTGTACGAAGGGCCCGCATCCAGTATTTTATAATAATTGTAACTGGCAGGCTCGTGTTTCTCTACAATCTTGCCTGATATTTTAAAGCAACGATGAGGTCGACGGTGGGCCTCGCTTATCTAAAAGTAACTTATTCACTCCTAACATAAAGGCGAATCCCGGCGGGGATTTTCACTCCTTAGCTACACTCGCAATAGGCTAGATTCCATCATCATTAAGAGATTACAAATTGCAAAACTATTTAGTCCGTCAGTTAGAGTATTGAAAAATAATGGACACGTATTTTTTGTAAATCAATGAATATTGACAAAGATAAAACGCAACAAAACTCGGGAGTGGGCACTAAGGCACCTATAGAAACCTTGCACCACAATAGGACTCATATAGAACAAAACCGCGGCGGGGTTACTGAACCGGAAGATTGCTCACGAATGAGCTGATGAATACTAAGTATGTGCATCCATCGGAGAACGGAGCCGTCAGTGACTGCCATCTTAGGTGTTCATTTTATGGAAGTGGTTAGGGTGATTAATTTGATGGTTTGTGTGTAATCTTAGCTGCAAAAAAGGGGTTAAGATTGTAGAGCATGATGGTATTGCTTAACAAAGTACCTTGTTGCATTGAGTGCATCTATATAGTACACATACAATTGTATCAAATGCTACACTAGAAAAGTAGCTACTGGCGAAATAACGCACATAGGAATACAAAAATGTAAACAGAAGGCAATTATGCATCTTTAATTTCGTCTTGTACCTATAAGGTCCTTTTGTGCTAACTAGAGTTATCTTTTAACTTCGACAGCACGGTTGGCGCAGTGGTTGAGCGATCGGCTGCTGCGCCGCGTGTTTTGGGTTCGATACCCGCACGTAACAAATATTTGAATGGCAAACAGATAGTTGTTCCGGCTCTGGCTGTTTGTGCATGTGACTTTGTATGTTTGTTAATGCACCCACGATACAGGAGACATTTCTATTGGGGGTCTAAAAAAAAACAACGGGTTGTACTCCGGGAGTGCCGGCAGAAGTGAAAAAATTAACGTTGTGCATTTTTTAATCAACCGTCTAACAAATTTTCGATCAAGTCACGTCCTGACGCGAGTTTGTCTTACGAATTTTCGATCAGGTCACGTGTACTGACGCGAGTTTAACATTTTATACCCATCCCAAGAAAAGTGCTCAACGCCTCTAAAGAAGTTTTCACTTTAAAAAAAAACTAGAGTTAGTTGTTTCCACGTAGATAAATAACAAATGATCCTGGGTTAACTTAAACCTTTCCTGGTTTTCTGTTATCATTCATACAGCCTATTGAAACAGACCCACAAAACCACACCAAGGCCATTGCATCGTCATCATCACAAAATGCATCGTCCATGTATGATTAACTATCTATCTGACTATTACCCACACGTTGCTGATACCTACATACATATCGCGTCCGTAGGAGAATACCCTTCAGCGAATCCCTACACGTGGTCCCCGGGTTGGTGCTAAACAGGTGACACTAACGTACTCGTTTTGTATAAAAAAAAAAAAACATACAAATGCATTATGTCTGTATATCTGTGTATACATGTATGTTAACAATGATATTCTTCTATGGTGGTTATTCAGTAGTACATTATTACGGAAGCCGTCCACGACGATGATGGATCGCGGCCACCAAATCACATGAGATTTGAACTTACCCTTACAGCGCGGTACACGAGTTGAGACCATGAGACTACCTCCAATTGAAGTTGGCAGAAACAAGTTTCCATTATTAGAAAACGATTCAATAGAGAGATGTTTGTCAGTTAGTCCTTAAATAGTTACAACTATATTTAGGCAATCTTTATAAATTTTTAAAACACCAAAAATGGGTAAAGATACTTCAGAGTGTGAATGTCTGATATTCATTTATTTATTTATTTATTTTTCTCATTTCTCATTTGACAATAAGCTCCTTAATCTTGGTTCTTAACATAATAACATTGATCTCATTAGCTGAAAGCGTTGGATGATATTTACGATGGAATATATGACTCTTTATTCTTGCTTTGAAGACTGACAGCTAAAAGATGGGCTATGGGCGATGTCCTGAAAGGACATTTTCAATTTATCTTGAAGGGCTAGTGCACTCGTAGCTTATTATTATTAAACCTCGACATTGTTGATTTTTTTTTACTCAAGAAATCACCCCAATTCGTGAACCCCATAACACAAGGTCTTATATTAACATCCGCAACACTGGGTCCGTATAAATATTTGACAAGGCGACTCTGTCTTATGCCTAATTTATTTTGACAAATCATCTTTACCGAATAAAGGTGTGTTTGCAGACGTACCGCGGCCTGATGGAATGGATGCAAGGTTTTTTCAAGGTGTATGGGGATTTGAGTCGCTTTACAAATGTTTGGATATAGTACGGTAGGTTAATGGAAGATGTCATGACTTCTTTTGCTGGTTTTAAATTAATAAGAAATGTTTAATGTCGAAACAACGGAAATAGCATTTGGATATAGAATCTAAACAATGATTGTCAAATAAATCTCTGAATGTATCTTAGCTCAAATATTTTTATTGTACTCAAATGGTAAGTAGATGTTAATTACAAGGGGCCCAGCGCCTAACATTGGACTCTGTAACACAGGTTATTTAATAGTGCTTGAAATAGTTAGTAGGTACACCTAGCTCCACTAGAGTATTACTTCTAAGGAATTACCTATTCCCCATATAAATCAACTAGTTGACCCGCGCAACATCGTCTGCGTCACATTTTCCATTAATGCTCTGCTCCTGTGTGTCTTAGCGTGATGATATATAGCCTTCCTCGATAAATGGGCTATCTAGCACTGAAAGATTTTTTTTAAATCGGACCAGTTCCTGAGATTAGCGCGTTCAACCAAACAAACAAACTCTTCAGCTTTATAATATTTATAAGTTTAGAAACAGAAAGAATGAAAGAAAAGCCAATTACAGCAAACAAAAAACCTTTCAAACCTCAATTCTCGATGTTCCTTACCTTATAAATAACTAGTGGGACTATAAACAACGTTAACTGATATGGGCCAGATGCAAATATTGGTCGAGCAGTGAGCAGATAGTTCGTCGCAAGTTAAATAAGTAAGCCGCGAGCAAATCCCTGAAGGTCGCGACATCCGACATTCGGCAAGCCTTTATTTTACCTTCCATCTAACCAGACTGGTACAGAGTGTTTCTTTTAATACGTGTATGTCGTGGATAACGATATTATTTAACAATTAGTTGCTGATTTCAGTATTGTAGTACTAAGGTAGTGGTAAACACTGTGACGTCAGTTGGATCCTGTTAAGCAGTTTTGCACTTAAGAGTCCTATTACGAATCGTGAATGCTCGTTTGCAATAAACGAAGTTAATATCCTTGGACATTGGACATTTCACACACACAACGCCATATAGTCCCAAGCTGAACAACCAAATGCTTGTGTTATGGTACCAAGATGGCTGATAAACTACATAAATACATTTTTTTTTGTAAATACATACTTATTATAGATAGAAAAACACCCAGACTCGGAACAAATACTTGTAGGTCGTACAAATATTTGTTCCGTGCGGGAATCGAACCCGCGACATGCTGCGCAGCAGTCAATCGCTCAACCACTGCGCCAACCGTGTCGTCAAGTTACGGTGGTCTGCGTTGGGAGTACATCTATAGTCCGCGAAACAATTTTGATACTTACTAGTCTGAATAGGATTATAGTTTATTTGGACGCTCGCGCAAGACCGAGGAGCGCGCGCGCTGAATTGACGCAGAATATATAGTACTTTAATTTTATTTATTGTAATTTTGTTTTATTATATTGGCAAACGAAAACTAATGAAACGTATTCATTGTAGATTGAAATTTTATATCATGTTAATTTATTTGATAAAATTGTTTTTATTTGGAATATAATGGACGCTGAATCAAGACATTTCTGGCTTAAATTTGGCTTTCTTTACGTTTTTTTCCCTGAAAACTCAAGGAATTTAAAGAAATTCTAGAACTCCAATAAACAAGTAAAACATTCAACTTACCTTTTAGTAATTTCAGCTTTTAAAAGAATTGATTGTAACAATGTGAATTTGACCGTCAAAGTTCCATCGCCGACATTTTTTCTTGCAAACTGAGTTCGTAAAATATTTATAGTAAATTACACGAAAAGAAAAATGAAAATGTGTAACTATAACTTACAAGAAAGAGACTGGCACTATCGTTATTCATGATCAAATAATTAAAATATCTTACTGCTGCTGAAAATTACAGCGTCAAAAATCATGAATTTCCGTAAAAAGTGTAATAGGACTCTTAACAGTGTTCTGCTTACGCAGTTTTCTGCTTAACCAGCAAATCGAGTTATATATTATTATATATAGTTAGGATCTAAACATCGAACTTATACCCAGAACCCAGAACTGAACGTCAAGCCGGAATCGGGTGATAGGACAAATCATAATAGTTATAGTTATAATAGTCATAGTTGTAATGGTGGCACGTGGACAGAGTCGTGTTAGAGAGTGGAGACTTTGCCGAGCGCACTTTGGCTCGAGACACCAACTACGACACTCCTCCAGAACGAAACTGTCGGTTTACCTATTTCAATTATATTTAGCAGACTTCTTTTAATCACGTTATAAATGCAAGTTCATCTAACTCAACAGACAGAGGTTTTGCTGGGTAGTTTGTTGGCCACCTCTTCTCCACAGCTAAAACACTTGGAAGTGGGAAAGGGCCGGCGGGCGTTTTGGGCGACTGTCTATTTGTAGGTTTTTAAGTTCAAAAAGTTCTGACTCTCAGCCACAGTTAATAAAGTAAGGTTAGTAAACTGTATTGAGTGTTATTCTACAATGATCCCGATACCACCGAACCCAAACGATGATGGTGCTATTGCTCAGCCTATTGGGATATCTCTCATCAATGTATCTTTATGCATGTTTTGTAGTTTGAAAATTGGATTTCATTTATATTTATTTATAACCGTAGTGTAAAAATGCAATTTGAGATAAGGAAAGTTACACTGAACATTGCTGTACTCTACCCAACTACCTTTAAGTAAGATTTCTTTTATGTCTTTAACAAGTAACACGGTAGTGGTGGCTATCAATTATTATATTCATACAAACTTAATACTCTTCTTTCAGAAAAAAAAAATACAATGCATGTTTTGTAACAGCCTGTATGTAAACTCGCCGGTACCCATTTGACATAGCTTCATAATATATGAGACGAGTTAACAAGCATGTAGTTACTGGCTACCTCAGATGACGGTACTCGTCCCGAGGGAGGCACGAGGACTAGTATCTGTAGGAATATAACTTGGTTTTATAATATCGCTAATTAAGTTTTATCGAATTGTATTTAATCTGGGTTTTGGGTGGTCTTCAAAGAGGAAATAAGTTTCTATAATATATCAAAGCTCTTAATAATGTTATGCAGAGTTATGTAGTCTATTGGTATAGTTAAGTACCTCTTTGACAGTGAAAGATGACACCATCAAAGATAGTATGAAGGATATCGACTGAAAATAATACATTATATACATAAGACCATAGACAGTTTTAAGTAGATAGTTAATTTAAAACATCTTTCCTGACAACAACAATTTATCCATTTCCGATTTCACAGTTACAAACGAACAACTTTGCAATAAAACTTTACAAGAACATCTCAAATAAACTGCAAACGATATTCAAATCCAATATCAAATAACCGATTCGTTTTAAATTCATACTGCCATCCAATTTGGTATCTTTCTGTAACGTCCATGAGCGTCTGGCCCTTGACATACCTATCTAGGACCACAGACCATTAAAACGATTTGGCGGCCTCTTCAGAAAATTACCATATAAAATGAACGTGTCAGCAGATATTATCGTTTACTTCAAGAAATTGAATGGATTTTTTATTACATTCCTGAAAACCTAGAGAAAGCGGTAAACAGTAGATAATACCTATTGTTTATCTCAAAACATTTCAAGGTTTAGAGCATTTTAAAGTCTCAGATAAGGAAAGACAGCACTAATTGCGTGTGACGTCACCTGCAAGTCACGCCACAGTGAGTTTGCGTCGTCCAGAGCAAACGCCGTTTTGCGTGACAGGGATAGACGAGTTACTTAAAATGTGTGTGAAAACACTGTTTTTTAACCGATGTTTTTTCACAAATCTAGCTATAATAGTAAAATCCTACTTCCTACTAATATTATAAATGCGAAAGTTTGTGAGTATGTATGGATGTTTGTTACTCTTTCACGCAAATACTACTGAACCGATTACGATGAAATTTGGTATGTAGGTAGCTGAAGACCTAGAAAAACACATAGGCTACTTTTTATCCCGGAGTTCCCGAGGGATCGGGATTTACACGGGAATAACGAGAATTTATACGAGGACGAAGTCGCGGGCGGCTTCTAGTCTTTCATATAACTAAAATGAACAAATTCCTAAACTACAAATTAAAGTATAGTATCAAAAAATTCGTCCTCTATCCTGTCAGCTGGTAATGTGCTCAAGAGACTGGGTTGCCACATTGAATGGCAATGCTTTGCCTTTGGGCAAAGTAAAAGCCAGCTCTTGGGTCACGGGAAGTCCCAACCAGCCGTTTCATTTCAAATAACTAATTATCGATTAATAATTTATGGAGATTTCTGATTTCTGTAGCAGCCAAATACCTTCTATCTGTAGCAACCGAAATTTAACCTCAGTGCATTTGCACGGCCGCGAATTATCGATGAAGAGAGAGACGTTAGGTACATGCTTACTTAATATTTTTTTTGAGATAACAATCTTTAACAATAAAATTCAACCGACTTCCGAATAAAAAAACACTACAAAGTAAAATATAATTTTAATATTGGATGTTGGTATTTAGGGTAGTTTCTTCGTATTTTGATACCGACTTAAAGTTATTTTTTACTTTGTACATAGTGTTTTTTTTTTTTTCACTTACCACTGGAAAATGGCAGAAAAGCAAAATACGCAATTTCCTTTACTTGTATGACAAAAAAACCGGCATCCAAGTAAACGAATTCCAGCTATTTTGATTTAACTTCCTTACCAATTTTGTTAACATTTATGGGACCATTCGGAAAGTATTCAGATTCAGATTCAGATAAACTAATATTAGTATCTATAATATAAAAATAAGTCGGGTTTTCCTTCCTGACGCTAAGTATAACTCCAACGCACGAACTGATTTCTACGGTTTTGCATTCGTTGGAAAGGTCTCGGGCTCCGTGAGGTTTGTAGCAAACGAAATTCAGGGAAAATGTGACGCAGACGAAGTTGCGTGGGTCAGCTAGTTTAATATAATTATAAAAAAAAACAATTGGTTTGAGTTTGGTCTGTGGATGGGTGATCATCTTAACATACCGAGTTTCTTTCGTCCCTCGGAAAGCACGTTAAGCTGTTGGTCCCGGCTGTCATTTGGAATCGTTGGCAATCGTTACGGATAGTCAGAAGCCAGATTGACACTGGTCTTGCCAAGGAATACCGTGGTACCCAATTAATGGGTTGTGGAGGTCTGGTAGGCAGCCACTCCACGTAAAATACTGGTATTCAGCTGAATCCGGTTTAACTAGAAGCCGATCCCAATTGAGTTGGAAAAAGCTAGGCAGATGATGGTTATAAATCTATAATGACGCAAGGGAAGTCGTGAAAAATGCTAGATATTATTAAAAAAGTTGCTGCCGGCACGGTGTTCCGTACTCTGTGCCTTGGTATCGGTATCAGATGCAACGTAATTATGTGGGGACGAAAATGTCACTTCTTTAATATTTCACAAGGGTAAGTTTAGGGTCATCCTAAAGGGGCTTTTAATTTTGAATCGCGATTGGAAATTGTTTCGGTGACCTTTGGGGTAAGTTGGTATTTTGAGTTTGAGATTAAATTGTTTATTAGAATAGGAGATCGTGTTTGGTCTGACTGTATGTGTTTGTGAGACTGCGAGAAACTATGGTTGATTTTACGGAAAAGGATATTATTTTGTTTCAAGAAAACTTCCTTGCATTACGAAAACTTTTTAATATTGCAAAAAGGAACAATAAAATCAAATTAAAGTTCCCAGCCTTTTAGGATATCTCCAATAATGTTTAATAATTAAGTTATTGAAATTGTAAATTAAGTTTAGGAGTTACTATCAGAGATTAATGCAGATCCAGCCCGTTGGCAAACGCCGCAGTTAAAGCTACTAAATCTATGCTAAGTAAACATCTTTTAACAACTTACCAAAAAATTACAACTAATTTAATCCAGTCTTAACATATTTATCTTGAAAATTAATGTCAATTTACGAAGCGGTCAGGTAGTCGCCAAGACTTCTGACCGAAACTAATCTGTCTCCCTAATTGTGTTAGCGACAACTTTGATCCCTTCCCAGCGGATATGATCCGACAAGAAATTGTATTAGTTATAGTTGGCTTCGCTAATAAAGGGAGAATTTTGTTGGTTGGTGTGGAGGTATGTTGGGACTTGTACGTAGTGGATACTTCCCTACTTGTGGGTGATTGATCCGAAGTCTTCTAAGTGTATAGTGCGTAATATTTGAGGGTACAAAGTTGTGGCCATGTTCGAATTGTGTGCGTATAATGATGTTCACTTCAGATTTGCGCAAATTATTTGCTTTCAGCAATCGTTAACACAACGTGAACAGGTTACTTCTAGACAGGCGTGCTCCACCGTCGGAAATCATCGTTTTCCATCAGGTGAGATTGTGAAAAATGCAAGCCTATCAATCTAATCAAAATCATAGCATAACTTTATTACTGTTTGTCTGAAACTATATCAGAAAACATAAAACAGTAAAGGAGAAGACATAAGCAGCATAAAAGTAATTCGGTACCACTAACTATGTACCTCCCTAGACCACTCTCGACAACTACACCAAACAAACTCGCGACAATTTTTAAACCAAAAAATTATGCATGAAGCAATGTTATTCAATGAGGTGTACAAATCCCCCTACTTCTTGAATATTTAAAGGCTCGATGTCTCGGCTTCCTGAAAATTCATTACAGGGACGTATAAAAATGCCACCCTCTTTTGTTTAAACGCAAAATCACAATAAACTTGGCCATGTAATGGCCTATGCATTTTGAGGAGACTGTATACTGTGAACCGTTTTATTTATTGTTTTAATCTAAGCTGTGTGCCTTGTGCGTAAAATTAAGCAAGACGATGTCGAGTGGATGGACATGGTGTGCTGTTTAGGAAGATTTGGTTTAGCCTATTTTTGCTTGCTCTATTACGAACTAAACGTAATCACAAATAATGAACTTGTATGTACCCGTATCCTGAATATCATTATTTTTATGGCAAAGCAAGTGTGTCCTTAGTGAAAGTTTTAACGGATTCGACCACGTTAAAACTCTGGTTTTGCAAATACATAGTTTGACATACGCGAACGTATGCGTCAATGTGATAAAGTTAGTTTAAAAAATCGCACTGGGACCTCTTCTGTTATATAGTAGGCCTGCTTTGCATCTGGCCTAATTGAGACCAAGAGCGCCTTTTCCAAAGGGCTTTTCAGTTATTATACACATCATCAAATAAAACATTGTTTCAAAATATATTTCAAACAATACAATCCTTTTTAACGCTTCAAAGACACTCCAACTTATTTAATTTCAAGTGCCCTCGATATATTTTCTATAGCAATGCAAAACGTATTAATCTAATCTCGTCGGACTGTCCCCTGGCTAAGTTCGGGCGGACTGTCTGGCCGGTCCCCTAAGACTGGACCGCACAGATATTAGAATGTCTCCAATCATTACTATTGCTAAGATAGATAGATTTATTTGTGTGGTGTTTGTTTGGATTAGCAGTGGACTGAGTTTGGCGTTTTAATATGCGAAAATAATATTACTGTAAAACTATCTGAAAAATACTGGCCAAGTGAGAGTTCGACTCGCGTTCAAAGGGTTCCGAAACAATTTTTTTTTAATGTTATATTAACACTTCAGACGTCTTATAGGTTTTTTTGTAACCTTTAAGTCTAGAACTATCTACTTTTTTTTTTCAAATTTTTAGACTCGGCAGTTTCGGAAGATGTGTGGGTGTGGTCGTTTTTGGTATAATTACTTGAATAACTTCAAAACTGTTTGTTATAAAATTATGAATTAAATATAATTAAAACCCTTACAGTAGGTCCTTTTATTTAGTATATAATACAATACAGATTAAAAAACCATTTTTTAATGTTCCAGTTTTACTCCCATAAGTGACCCCCATACTAAAAACTTTTTTATTAACGTAAAGCGTCCATGTTTGGGTCACAGAAATCTACATGTCTACCAAAATTTTCTGAAAACTGACTGTGACAGACGGACAGACAGACAGACAGACACAGTCAGACAGACCGACATACAGACACCCGAGTGGTCCTAGGGTTCCGTTGTTCACGGATGCTCGGAACACTAATTATATAGATACAGTACTCGTACAGAACTTGACGCTTAAAAGAAGGTATATCGTAAGTTTACTCCCTGAAACATAGATTAAACTCCTGAAATAATGAACATGGACGTTTAAAAAAAATTAACAAGTATTCTTACAGATTTATTTCCTGGACTTCTTATTGTAATTATAAGTAGATAAATAATTAATTATAGTTGATCAATTAATCCGACCCAATCATTACTAAAAGTAATTGGACAAAGTTTTTGCTTGAAACCAGGTACAAAACACAATTTTATCAATACAACAGCATAACCCTATTAAGCGACCTTTTTAACGAGCCGTAAAGCATTTCAATTTGCCACATTTACTGGCAAATCAAGCGGTACTTGCCAATTTTGGGGCATTAAAGTACAAAATTTGGACACAACCTTCGTATAGTTATATTGAAAACCCATGGGATCATTAACGGTTATGTGATGGTAATGATACAAAGCCTTCCTCATTGTCTGCCTCATTAAATATTATTGAATCAAATTGGTGATCCAAATTCGGACACATTAAAATAGTTTTAATGTGTCCGATATTGTGTAATGAAATCAAAAGGATTGCGTTATTTTCAGGTTTGACATTATTGCGGGAATATTCAAACATGTCTATTTCTTATTGTTGGGTAGGTATAGTTTCAATAGCTTCAGTGAAATTCGTACGTTTGGGATCATTGTGTAAAGATCGGAGACTACATCTACACTTTTAATATTATGAATAGGAAATATTTGTTTATTTGAAATAAAAGGCTCCGGACGGATTTTAAAAATTCTTTCACCATTGGAATCCTACATTATCCCTGATGAACATAGGTATGAACATAGCATAATTATATTAAAAAATGGTTGGGTATCCTTATGAAAAATTCGATAATGTATTGCAACACTACAGGTCTGTAGTGTTAAAAAGACTCTTAAGTTTTTCTGTAATTTTTAGGTACAGAAGTATTAACTGCATTTATTTCAAAATTTTAGGTTCAGTAGTTTCAAAGATAAGTGGGATATTTTTGGTCTGATTTCTTGAATAACTTCAAAACCACGTATTTTGAAATTATGGGAAAAATATAGTTAAAACCTTCATAGTGAACCCTTTTCATTCGATATGTCACACTATACAATAGAATAGAATACTCTTTGTACTATACATGTTATTCTTTTTTAATTTTTATAGTTTGTCCCCCAAAAATTAACCTGTTACTAAAAATGTATTTATTTACCTAACGTGTAAAATGTATACCAACTTTCAACAGAATCTAAAACTGGCTGTGACAGACAGACAGACCGACAGAGACCCGAGTGATCCTATAAGGGTTCCGTTTTCTGTTCGGAACCCTAAAACAGCCAATAACATTTGCCTTACCCAAGAATCGAACCAGTACCTCTAGCTCAGCGCACTTGCGATAGATCATCTTTCTTAGAGAAAATAAAATTGCAGAAAAAATGATTTCCACATTGGTATAGTGTGACACAAACATTGGAATTGGGATCTTTAAAACACATATTTTTTATTTGATTTAAAATAGAATATCATTATTTATTCAGTAAAACCAACTTTAAAGAATGGAGTTGATATACAAAGTAACAAACAAAAACATTCGCAAACCCTCCATTAATCACACCTCTTTAACCGAATCAGCGTGAAAACATCATCATTAACGCGATAAATAAAGAATAATAAACACATTACTCGTAAATAGGCAATTTTATCCCCATAATGAGACAATGCGACAATAAATAAGCACGATAAAGTTCGGCTACGTTATTATTTACCGCGATTCGCGACAAATGGAATGCGTATTGTCGCGATTGGCGGGAATTTGTTGGCGATATTTATGGCTATTTTGGTCGTGGAAGTAGGAAAGGTTTGCGGTGGGATGGCTGAGTTTATGCTTGGCTTTCGCACGGTAGAATGTTTGTCAGCCTTCATCAGCAAACTTTGTCATGAAAAAACAGTTCTAGACTTCGATCTAGCCTGATGGAACGCGAAAAATTGTAAACTCTTGTGTTGAAGGCTGGCGGATTGTCCATAGGACACAATCGTTGGCAGAGAGTTCCACAAATTCAAATTCAAAGCATTTATTTGAAATAAACCATTTACAGGCACTTTTGAAATGTCAAGGTCGGTCAATCAAAAAAAATGAAAACTTGGAAGCTATTTGCACGTTCCAAAGCGAAGATCTCTATGGAGAAGAACGTGAAAGAAACTCCACGGACACTCTTTTAAATCATGTGATGTTTTACAAAAATCTTAGTTACATACGTACTTGTTTCTTCTACATGTGAGGACAATGCAAAATAAAAATAAAACTTATTAGAGACATTAACAAAGCGCGTAGGTAGAAAATGTGTCGGAGAAGCAAGAGTTTAGGCAGTTATACTAAATTACTGCAGCAGCCAGCAAAAGAGGCATTGATGGACGCACGTGTAAATATTGGGCCGAGGCGAAATCAAGACACTCATAAGTAAGTCCATTAATGCCTATTAGTGGCCAAGGTTTGCTTAGTACCTACTTCCTCAAATAAACGCGGACATTAAAACGAACTAGAACCTAACTCATCTGCTTAGCCTTTTCCCAACTATATTGGGGTCGGCTTCCAGTCAAACCGGATTCAGCTGAACACCAGTATTTTACGTGGAACGGCTGCCTACCAGACCTCCACAACCCATTGACTGGGTAACACGATACTCCTTGGCAAGACTGGTGTCAGATGTTCTGGCTTCTGACTATCCGTAACGACTGCCAAAGATCTCGAAATGACAACCGGGACCAACAGCTTAACGTGCTTTCCGAGGCACGGAGGAAACTCGGTATGTTCAGATGGTCACCCAACCACAGACCAACCTCGGCAAGCGTTGCTTAACCTAGAAGATCGAACTGTGCGGCTGTTATTATTTAGCCACGAGCTCCTCCCTAGCAAAACTGGCCTACCTAGGCAAAACTATTTATTTGAAATACAATTACGTTTCAAAATCAATGATGAACAAGGAACAACAATAACTTTTCCCGCGTTAAAGTGTTCTATTTTTAATAAATAGCTTTCTATTTGCAAGCTAGTTTGAAATTTAAATAAAACCTCTAAAAACTCCTTACCTCCTGTTACCTCCTTAGTTGCCATGTTTCGGAGTAAAAGATCGTTCCATTTTTAAATTACACGAAAGATATGAGTTTACTATGTTATTTATTTGGCCGCTAAACCACGACAGATATGGATTTTCGAACAACTTTTGCTGGCCGCTGCTCGCATGCTCGCATGTATTTGGCCAGTACAGCAATTTCGATTTATTTCGAAGAAGTTTGTCAAAATATTGCTAAAATGTCCAAGCATGTTTGAGAAAAGATTACTTTAACTACATTTCACTATTATTTTTTTTTGCGAGAGAGATAAAGGCACCCGACTATAAAAACGGTCATTCAAAATCGAATATTACTAAAAAAAAGTTTTAAAAATTTTGCTTTAAATCTTAAAAACAGTGTAATGAACAAAAGGGTGGAAGTAGATACTTTTGAAATATGAAAAATAATTGTATCAGTTGATTTTTATCAACCGTTATTAATTATTATCAATAGTTTTGTAAGTGCCACATCCGAAATTCATTTCATATTTAATACACATGGTGTCCGTGTGTACTCGTAAACAGACAATATTGCATACAATTTATGCGGGGGTAATTAAACGTATCATGTTAATTGCGACTCTACAATATTGATGTTTTAACTATAAAAGTACTAGGCAGGTATTACTTTGTATTAACTCAAAAGCGTTTTTTAAATTTACGTGATCGCTGAAATTTAAAATATCTACAGGTAAAATGTAATGTGTTCAAAACATCGATAATTTAAATATCGATTGTAGAGACAAATCGAAAATGGTTAAACCTAAGTTTAAAATGTTTAGATTGAATTACTAAGTGATCAAAATATTGATTGATTAAAATTGTCGATAGTCATCATAACTAAATTCAAAATGTTAACATGTAATGCACTTAAGTTCATTTTACGTAATATCGTAAATATTACGTAAAATGAACTTAAGTTAGAATCGACGACGGAGCGTCGCGTCGGTGCGCGGGTCTCCTAAGTTTGAACTTTAAACCCTGCCATTCATGTTATTTTCCTTTAAACTAAGATGAATAGTAGCCATACCATTCGAAACTAACGTATCCGTATCGCTTGGCTAGGCAATAAAATTTATGCACCTCCAAATTGTTCCGAAACAAATTTGAATAAATGATAATTATGCTAACCTTTGCATTACGCTCAAGTATTATTATGCCACTGTTTACAACTGGACAACACGACCACAATACGCATAAAACTTGAAGATGTTTCACAAAAACTCTGAAAGAAGGGCAATACTTCTAAAAAGTTGAGACAAGGGTTGTAAATCGGTGGCTCAAACGTTTTTCGGTTAAACAAATGCGGGTATAAATTAGCTGAAGACTGACGAGGGTACACTGACACGGGGACATACGTACCTTACAAGTACTTTATAAATATCGTAGGTAAAGGTAAAATTTATAAACTTGTATGCAAATAGACACACGTTAGCAGCCTTTTGTAATGTATCATCAGAGCTGTTATGATTTTCTGGACTACTTATGAGAAATATTTTGGACCAATCCACCATTCAAGCCTACGATAATATGGCGTAGGTCGCGCCTACGCAATGTCGTCGTAGCAAGTGCTACGAAGTTACTACGAATTTCTCATAAATAAACCGATACGGCCGCCCATTGTATTAACCCGTGTAATGTTTGCTTCATCGATCTTTTCTGTAATATATTGTATATGGTGCATATAATGAAGATTATTCTATTCTATAAATGACGCCTTTAATAGAGGTATAAGGTGTTTGAAATGTTCGAGATCATATTTAAGTTTTTTGTTGTATATCTCACACACTACAGTACAGTAAAAAAACAAAGTAAAACCAAAAAAAGTCTTCCATCATAAAAGTCGACCGCGAAACGACTGAAAGATAAAAAAAAAACGCACTCCGGAAATAGCCTGTATACCAAGATCTAACATGAGCATTTACTTCTGAAATAATAATATCCATTGAGTAATATAAATTTAACTAATCACACAATCTTTAGGGTTCCGTAACCAAAGGGTAACCAACGGAACCCTATTACTAAGCCTCCGCTGTCCGTCCGTTTGTCTGTCTACCAGCGGGCTGTATCTCAAGAACCGTAATAGATAGACGGTTGAAATTTTCACAGATAATGTATTTCAGTTGCCGCTATAACAACAAATAATAAAAAATAAGGTTTATCGTACGGAACCCTTCATGAGCGAGTCCGACTCGCTCTGGGCCGGTTTTTTATTATAATCAGGGAAATGTTTGTTAGGTATAATTATATTCGACGTTTCCATGTTCTCGTATATGTAACATACAACTCTATTGTTATACGTATGTATAAGACCAAACGTTTGATTTCCAAAGCTGTGTATAATCTAATTACTGCGAACAAGCGCCCCGACACATGACATGTCATGACAAGGCATAACATGGAGTTACCTACCCAAACCTAACTATTGTGGAAGCAGTATGTTAATATTGTTTGTTTTGTTTTTACGTTTATTGCTGTTTTAATATACCAGCATTCACATGGTCAAAATGACTGAGGCAAAATGCCACTCTGAAAAAGGCTTTAATGTAAAAAAAAATGTTGCCAGTTGACGGGAGCGAAGCCGCGCTAGTACAGAATAGAAATTAACACCAATGAAAGATCATTGGTGTTAATTTCATTTTTTTTTCTGTATTTGTGTTCTGTTTTTCTTAATCCCACGCTTGTTATACTCCTTTTGATTCTTCACGAAAAAAAATGAAAAGGCAGCTTAATAAAACTAAGAGTTTAAAAATTTTAAACATTAGTGCTTCATTAAAACCATTTTTTTTTTCTGTATCAAGCACACCTCATCACCTTTATCCTTGACTAGCTGACCCGCGCAACTTCGTCGGCGTCACATTTTCCATTATTGCTCTGCTCCTTTTTGTCTTAGCGTGATGATGTATAGCCTATATCCTTTCTCGATACATGGGCTATCTAATACTGAAAAAATTTTTCAAATCGGACCAGTAGTTCCTGAGATTACCCCCTACATACAAACTTACAAACAAATTTTACCTCTTTATTATATTAGTATAGATACGAGTAGTATAGATTGACTGGTAGAGAGTTCCATAAGAATTATGTCCGTCATTGTATTTTAAATGCAGTTAAACTTAGGTAAAGATTTATAAATGTATATAAAACATATAATTTATAAAACATCATCTCACCACATAAGTACTGGTATTTACATCTAGAACCACATCCATTAAATTGTCCATACAAAATAATGTATCGACTAGAAATAGCTCGGACTTATCCCTTATAGTCGACCGCAGTGTAAATACATAACTAGAGAGTACAATCGGCGACATTGACGTTCTGCCACTGGACAAACGTTGCCCCAAACATTTATTACAGAACAGAGAGTGCGTTAGAGTCGATTCATTGTGATATTATATTTTCATTTTTTGTAAAATAAAATTACGGGCTGGCGTCGGTATCTCCTTGTTTTAAAGAATGATAAACTGCCGAAAACTGCAGAAATTTTAGGAGTAAGAAAAAAGAAATCTAAAGAATAATACTTGTCATCAAATGCACCGAAAAACGTATTTTTCGCCATCCCATATAATTATTATTGAATAAAGGGATTGTGCAGTTCACCTATAACTATCAACATCAGCATTGACTGCTTTTTAGGGTTCCGTAGCCAAATGGCAAAAACGGAACCCTTATAGATTCGTCATGTCTGTCTGTCTGTCTGTCTGTCTGTCCGTCCGTCCGTCCGTCCGTCCGTATGTCACAGCCACTTTTCTCCGAAACTATAAGAACTATGCTGTTGAAACTTGGTAAGTAGATGTAATAATAACGTCTCCATGGCAGTGCCCGGAGTGCGAGAAAAACCTGGTGCGGGACAACCGGTCCGAAACGCCTGTTAGAGGGCGTGCAGATGCGCTGCTGGAGGACAACATGATGGCTGATCACATGGACACGAGCCCTATAAATACCGCCGCCGCCACCACTTCTGACGCTGCTCAGGAAATGGCAAATAATATCAGAGCTGAACTAAAGAGCTTCAAAGAGGATTTCATTAAAACGGTGCGCAGCGAGTTTCAGTTGCTTAGCAAGCCACGGCGTAGATAAAACCCAACGCCCCCACCACGGTGGGGGCGTTGGGTTTTATCTACGCCGTGGCTTGAGCGCGCGTACCTTTACTTGCACGGTCGATCCTAGGTTCGATTCCGTCGAACAGATGTGGTTGACAATCTCACTTAGTGGAAAAAAGATTGCCATTGGTACAGCGTACCGGCCGCCTTGGTTCGACATTGATCTGTTCCTGGATGCCATCACAAGTACTTTTACTTCAATAGGTAACTGTGACCATTATATTTTAGTGGGCGATTTTAATGTTAATATGCTCAATTTAAGTGAGAGTAAAACCAAAAAGGTACAGGAATTTTTAGATTATCTTGGTCTCGTTCAGCTAATTACGATGCCGACTCACTTCACTGATACGAGTGAGACTCTGATCGACCTCTTGTGCACAGACCTTAAGGCAAGATACACGACAGTGGAGGCCTTCGGTTCGATTACTGGCCACTCCATTATAATCAGCGAATTTCACGTAAAGCGGGACAAATTCATTCCATACGTAACCAGATTTAGGCCGATAAAGGATATTTGCAGGGATAGTTTTCATACGGATTTGTTAAAATCAAATATAGAGCGTATTTGTGAATTGGCCGATATTAATGACATGGTTGATAGTTTTAATAGTTGTATATTAGCTTTGTTTGATGTCCATGCACCGATTAAAACTTGTACAATTAGGGAAGTAACGCGTCCCTGGATCACTGACACTATTAAGCTTATGATGCGGTTACGAGATAATGCACTAGCTAAATACAGGACGACTAAAGTTGATACAAAAAAAACATACTATTAACAGTTAAAATCCTTAGTGCAAAGTTCCTTGTTTAACGAAAAAACTGCATACTTTAGGCAAAATATAAATAGCAAAATTAAAAATCCAAAATTACTATGGAAAAACATTAAATCCATGTATGCACCTACAAAGCAAGGACATGACCTGCCAACACACTTTAGGAACCCAGACTTGATTAATAACACATTTTTGAAAGTCCCTGGTAACCCGGTAGCTAGCGCGTCACTTATGTCATTTTATGAGTCCAACAAATAAGATAAGATAAGATAAGATAAGATAATTTATTTATTTGTCCAAAACATGAGTATACACACACATAGCATGTAAGATGTTACATCTGATTAAAATTATGTCAGTCATGTTTTGCCTGAGCGGCGTACAAATACAGTGAAGCTAGTTTCACGCTCGCTCCAGTGGACCAAGATGACATATGCCGCATTATTTCTGACTAAGTCTAATGCAGAAGGGTATGACAACATAACTTTAGACATGCTTACCCTAACCTTACCACATACTTTGGCAGTTATAACCTACATTATGAACTACTCCATATGGTCAGCTAAGTTTCCATACCAATGGAAAATTGCTACAGTCAGACCACTACCTAAAAATCCAAATCCTGTAGAAGTCAAGGACTTGCGGCCGATCAGTATACTGCCTTGTCTATCGAAGGTAATGGAGAGGGTAGTGTGCCGTCAACTGACTCGGTTTTTGGAGGAAAATGAAATATTACCTGACCTACAATCCGGTTTCAGGAAGCAGAGAAGTACTTCTACGGCGTTGCTGGATGTTACTGACAACATTCTAGCTGCCCAAGATAAGGGTTTGTGTTCACTGATGGTGCTACTGGATTTTTCCCGTGCGTTTGATTGTCTCAATGTCCCACTGTTACTGTCAAAGTTAAAATACTACGGATTTGACGACAATGCAATCCAGTGGTTCCAAAGCTACCTCAGTGACAGAAAGCAACTCGTAGAATTACGTTTGGCGGATGGTACTACTTTGGCCTCAGCTCTTTCTTCTATAGAAAGAGGAGTTCCTCAGGGATCCATTTTGGGTCCGATTATTTTTATACTTTATTGTGCGGATATCATAAAGTGCCTTCGGATATGCAAATATCACATTTATGCCGACGATGTGCAACTATATTTGTCTTTCAGACCGGATGATTATGACACAGCGATTAGGGACCTAAATGAAGACCTAGACAGAATCTCCACCTGGTCAGAGGAGAATAGTTTGGCATTAAACCCTTTAAAAACCAAATACATGCTGTTTGGTACGAAGCAACAGTTAAATCGGCTACCTGCAAGTCTAAGTTTGTCTCTGATGGGTAGGCCTATTGAGCGAGTAGATGAGGCGCGGAACCTTGGATTGTGTATGGACAGCGGCCTTAGATTTGAGAAGCATATCGCTGATTCCGTGAGAAATTGCTTCTATCGCCTGAGACTGCTGTACAAAATGAGGCCCTTCCTGTCCGAAAAGCTTCGCGAGCAGCTAGTCGAAACCCTAGTCCTTTCTAAATTAAATTACGCTGATACGGTTTACGGCCCGCGCTTGCTGGCTCGTACCGATGGGCTTATACAGAGAGTCCAGAATGCCTGTGCTCGTTTCTGTTATTTAGTTCCCCCTAGAAGCCATGTCACCCCCTTTCTAAACAGCCACGCTATCCTTAAAATGAAGTCGAGGCGTAAATTACATCTAGCCTGTCTTCTATTTGGTGTCGTGAAGTCTAAGAAACCGAGGTATCTGTACGACAAGCTTAGTTGGATGGCTAGTAGACGGGAGTGCGCCCCCAGGCTTTGTGCGCAGCAATTGTCAACACACTCGCATAGAACGGCAGCCTTCAGAGGCAGTTTCCGATACGCTGCATCTAAGGTTTGGAATAATATTCCACCACCATTGAGGGTGTTGGGAACCATCCATACGTTCAGAACACGTTTACGGCAGTATTTGATTGATGCACAGCGAAAACAAGACATGGTCACCCTGAACGTTTCTATTATATAAAAAAAAAAAAAATGTACTCATCTTAAACATATTGAGTGATAGGTTTGCGGGTAGTCTGCATTATTCTCGATCGGCATACTTTCTCCGGGTGTCGCGCAAACAAACGCGTAAAGGTACTTCAACTTAGCAGAAGACGATTTTCTATTTGAGTAAATAGGGTTTATTATGGTGTCTTTAGAAACTTGCAACCTTACAGAGCTGGAACAACAAATGAGTCTTGTCCGACATTTTAAACCTACTAGCTATAAGGAAAGTATACATTTAAATAGAAATATTATATAACGCTTGCCTTCATCTGTTTCCGTTATACATATATATATATATATTTCCAATTTATTCACTTCACACTTTCTTCGTTCAGTACTTATTAACACATCACACGTAGGTACACAACTAAATTAACGAACATTCTTTTAATATCCCGACCTAACTTTGTTTTTATTTTTTGTATAATTTGCTCCATATTCTATTATGTTTATTTATTCAAATGAACCGCTACTCGTCCTTTGAAAGGTTCATTAGAAAACCAGCGTCAGACAGCATCAGTCTGTCTGACATATCGCTGAAATGGACCTTTTTAGTGCACCCCTGAGACACGCACTTAGTTTAGCATACCTACCATTTTATTATTAAGTTTTTACCATGTACCGTGCGTGTTTTATGTATGTGCTAAATAAAATATATTCTTTCTTTCTTTCTTTCTTTTCTATGTATTCTGTGATCCACATTAAGAATTCACACAAAAATAGAAAAATAACAATAAATTTTGGGGGTCCCATACTTAGAACTGAAACTCATTTTTTTTTTTATCAAACCCATACGTGTGGGGTATCTATGAATAGGTCTTCAAAAATGATATTGAGGTTTCTGAAATCATTTTTTTCTAAACTGAACAGTTTGCGAGAGAGACACTTCCAAAGTGGTAAAATGTGTCCCCCCCCGTAATTTCTAAAATAAGGGAATGATAAATCTAAAAAAAATATATGATGTATATTACCATGTAAACTACTAACGAAAATTGGTTTGAACAAGATCTAGTAAGTAGTTTTTTTTAATACGTCATAAATCGTATAGCGCAACTTTTCCTTATAATATATACCTACAGATTTGTACGGAACCCTCGGTGCGCGAGTCCGACTCGCACTTCACCGGTTTTTTATCTGTTTTTGCCCTCCTACTTTCGGTGATAAATGCTCAGTACCTATATTATTTTGGCAATACTTATGAAATTTTTGAGATTGTATTTAATTTATGCACGTTTCATAGACTCCATGCCCATCCCTGTTCGTGTGACGTCTGCATACATCACGGCACACGCGCCATTATTCTAATTGGTCACAAATTATGCCTGATCGGGTTAGCTTAGTTTAGCTGGGGACCGCACGTAATTCAGTTTAACTATTGTGCGATTTACTGCTCTTTATTGATTATTGTATTGTTGCCATGTTGATAATAAAGTAACTAATTGATTTGTATTTTGACTAAAGACCTCAGGTACGTTTTAGGAAGAGTCTGGTCTTTAGAGGCAGACAAAAAGACGATAAATGAGTTTATTTGGAGACCAACTTTTACAAACCGATACTGTTGTAAACTTTTCCGCTTACATTTCAATTTATTTTAATTTCATAAAAAACAACATATTATATTTATGTGAATAACAAAAAGGTACAGAATACATTAACATAACACGAAAATCCCATAAACATACGACATTTGTTTTAACACCCTTTTGGGTAAGCGACGTCGGATTGTCAAGTTCCCCCTTTTGACGACGAAATCTACTGTATAATAAACATTTGTCTAAAAATATGATTTGCGAGTAACAAGATTTTATATTATGTTTTATAAAGATGCAAATAAATGTGATTTAGTTATACTGTAAAATACAAATCGTACCATTATGTTGTCGTTTTCTTCCTGCTTAAATCTTCGAGAAAATGTATATTTTCGCTATTATTTGATTATTTCGTCTTAATAGTAAGAAGGAGTGTTATGCAGGATTAATTAAGACTTCTCAATCAAATCCTGTAGAAGATGATCAGTTTATCTAACCACAAACTTTGATAATATTTTTCACTATTTTCTTTTTGTAAAACTTTGTAAACACGCTTCTGCTTTTTCTGTCACAGAAAAATAATTTAACTAGATAGGGAAAGAGAAGCTACTATAAATATATTATATATACTAATCAACTTATCATGAATAATGCCGCCTTACAAGAACACGGCCCAACACGGTAATGTAATTTAAAAGTCCTCGAAACGAATGTGTGGTATTAATTTATATAAACTGGAGCATGCTTGTGTGTGATTACAACAGTATTAACTTAACCCTTCCCCAGTTAATGTGATGTCAACGTTATTTATTGATGTTTAGTTTCAGCGGTACGGTTGGTAAAGAAAGTGGCAGGAAAATATTTTCGTGCGGATCGAAATGATCTTACTTTGGTCCTTGAATTCGAAAACACTAAATTATAACTAAATTGAAGTTGGTAATATTTAAATAATATCAAAAAGTGTAAAATCATTATTTTTAGAGATAAGATTGGCAATATCTGGGAAATAGAAATCAAAACAGAGAAATATTTGGAAGAATATCTATCGACGATTCAATAATACGACACTACGATACTATTTATTTTTAGACTAAAACACTTCAATTTATAATTGGACCATGAACGAACTCGAATTTAAAATGATTTTGCCATCGGTACAGTAAGTAGCCCTTAATATTAGTAAAAGGGTGTGTGGGCTTCTTATCTCATCTAGTTTGGATATGTCTATGACTTTTAGTCACGACCTTTTAGTATTAGAAATCAACTATCAAACTAAAATCTGCTATTTCAATTAATCTAGAGCACTGAGTAAAAAAAACAGGACGATAAAGTAATTTTAATTAATTATGGTATAATCACCTTTGTTCATAAGTTATTTGCAAGTACATGCAATTATTTTTCTCAAGCAAATCCCATGTAAACAAAACCCTACTGACTGAAAAAAAAAACAACAAAAAAACACACGAAAAACATTCTAAACCGCGGCCCGGCCATGTTTTATTCAAATTTACTTACATTTATACTAACGGGAGCGACCTTTGGTACGGAATTGTATTCCCTTGCCAGACCATACATCTTCTTCACGCGGAGCGTAGGTACTACGTACTTATTTATTTCCGGAGCGTACAGCAAGGGAGCATGGGGTTTTTGTTAGTTGAGAACCGCGGAAATGGATGCTGGGATAAAAATGGTGGGGTAAAAAAAAAACAAAAGAAAGTTAATTTTAGTTTTGCTGTCAAATTATGGAATGTTGGGATTAAAAGGTAGGTTTTTCAAGGCACTAAATATTTCGAGTACAAAGCATAAATATCTGACAGCCAGCCTCATGGGCCATCGTGTTACCTAGTTACTGGGTAAAGGAGGTCAGATCGGCAGTCGCTCTATGTAAAATGCTGTTATACAACCGCATCCAATCCGACTGGAAGACGAACTCCACTTGATTGGGAAAGATTGATTGGCTTATAAGGAACACTATTTGCTTATCTTTAAAAAATGTATCATTCAGCTATAATGCCCCCGTCTCAGTATATATCTTCACTAACATTTTTATCCAAGTACGCCTCAAAAATGCATGTCAGAAGAGCTTCAAACAACACACCTTCCTCACCTAATTTTTCCGCTCATATTTCCCAAATTCATCAACCATAACACGAACGATAAATAATACTGGTTGTCTTATAAATTATTATCGTGTTAGCTCTCTGCTCATTTGCTGACGAAGTTCAAACCCCCAGGGGATCCAGCCAATCACGGCGCGCGAAACTTGTTATGGGAAAAGTATGATCCAGAAAGTTCCGTAATGTAATGAAGTGTGGCGTAGATTGTTTTATATTCGGAGATATGTGAAAAGCTAGGAGTATCAGTTAAAATAACAAGTAGGTTTTATTTAAATGTAACACGGCTGGTCTTTCCACGTGATCAGCATGAGACACAGACCAAAGTTATCTTATAAACTGTGAGTTAACCTATAAACTGAGAGATGCTAACTTTACTAACAATACGAGGCTATTTTTTTAAGTTCGATATAGAAACTAATGCCGAGTTAGGATTGTAGCTCAAATGGGCATAACCTGCCCATCCCAACATCTTGCTACCAAGTCGTATATTTTAAATGATTGAAGTTTTTTTAATATACTAAATGAATACGTTTTGGTCCTTTCAGTCAAAATTACGCCAACATATTATATACCAATATTCCTGTAATATTAATAACCAAGAAAAAAAGATCACCATTTTCCAACAAATTGCTGTATATTAGAACAAAAGGACCAGACATACTAAAACAAAAGCAGGCAACAAATGAACCGAGGTACGGCGCCATCGACGATAGCGATGCATCATCGAGTTATTACGGACGAGCCTCCGACGCGCTGATGGTGACAATTTTTCAACGCGAAGTGGGAACAGAACAATCCCTGATTAATCCTACGGTGAGATTATTGAAGCCATTGTGTGCGATGGGGATGGAGAGATCTTGATCTTTGCCGAATGCGAATTAAAACGAAAAAAGAAACGAATCATATGTTTAGGTATGTTGTTTTCACACATTTGGGTGTTTCATAAATTATACTAGATTTACTAGTTCAAAAACTTTGTGAAAATGAGAATAATTATTCTTATTTTCACAAAGTTCTTAAATAGTTAACTAGGTTTTACACCGACTGAAAGCATTTTTTAAAAATTTTAAGTGAGGCTACAAGGTCATGTGGGGTATCATATGAAAGTGCGCTATTTGCATACTCTCACTTTTTTTAGGCCACATAGTTTTCGACTTTTGACGAAAAATGTTAATTTTTTTTACCATTCCCGGGGCCAAAGGTAAAAATTTAACATTTAGATAAGCCTTATCTCCGAAGTTTGCATAGAAAAAATCTGAAATTATTCAATGTGATAGAAGTTTATGAAAAGATTACAGAAAAAATAAAACAATGTGTCTAAATAGCACGCTTTTTCCGGAATAATGAACCAACAATTATAGTAGTCTCACTATCGGTCAAGAAATGGCATTGACCTAAAACTGCAATATACACCGCAGTGTTAAATTTCTTTGACACATATAAGCCTCGCCGATAAAAAATAAAAAACATTTTACGTTTTATATGATGGCTTGGAACCCTCGGTGCGCAAATCCAACGCTTTAGACAGGTTTTTTTCAGGATAAGTAAAATAAAACAAAATCGGATCAAGACTCCTCCATCCAAATATAATATCGCGCCAATACTTACCATAGAACTGGTGCATTAATATTTTGGTTGAGTTTTTCGCCGCCGTCAATTCCCGCAGCGACTAGGTAGATGGGGGGAAGTTATTACCGGGAGATATCGCTCCGTCTCAATAAATTACAGGAGATGAGAGGGAACATTAACTAATTACCGACACCGATATCTGAGTGCTAGAGCACAGGTATTTGTCGAGGTATTTATAGATGAGAGCTAATAGGTTCCTAGTTGAGAAATTTCTTGTGAAGTTTGTTCTTCATCGTTAGTAAAACTATTCATTTTTCGCTGTGTTTCGTGTTGGTTTTATGACTATAGCATTTTTTTTTTAGAATGGGAAATCATCAAATAACTGTTGCCAGTCTAGCAGAAGAGAGTGTCAGACTCTTACCGACTGAAACCTATGCGTGTTCCTCCTAATGCCCTTTGCGTTCCAGAGTTCGTTGTGTTTCGAACAAATTCCACAATTTATATCTGTAGCTTGAAACAGTCAAGACGTTCTGAATTTGAAAGAGTGATTGGTAATCATAACCCATAATACCATGGTAGGATACTTGTAACTTCGATAGTTGTCTACTTCAACACACATAAAGGGTTTATGAATACAAAACGCTCCACGGTGGTTTGCTTCAGATCATAGAGTTTCACATTTCATAAAGTTCAACAATAAAATTAATGTCACATGGGCCCGTTGTAAAAAAAAAAAGTAATAAAATCAGTTAGACCGTTCATTCGTTGTGAAAAACTTTTCAAAATTAATTCAACTTCACTTCGCTGCATTCACGCAATAACATTCAAAAAAGATCGTAACACAATATTAATCAGCATTCAAACTCTACAATACTCAATTACACCAAGCAATCACATCCGACGTCCAACTTAAACACAAAGAACGAACTCACTCTCATTGTTGCCGAATGCAAATCTAGACGATACACCCCTTTGCCCCACGTATATTTAATTCAACAGCACAAATGCAGGTAACAATCGCGAAACACCGGTAACTGTTGTAAGTGTAAACGAAGAGAGAAACGCGAAAAAATTCCGGAAAAGAAAACAAGAAAAAAAAGGCAACAAAGTGAAACTCAGCCTTCCTTATTTCCCCTGACGATGCCCGCCGACGTTCCCAGTTTTTCCAGGAAATGTGAAATGGAAAATATTGCGATAAGGGGCATTATAGATTAAACGCGAACCGTCTTTAATGTGTTTGTAGTGATCAAGTGTCGCAGATACGTGTGTGAGCGCCTTTAAAAAGTTGTAATGATGTTCCGTGTGTAAATAATGGCTCGGATAAGGATATTCATATGCAAACTGCTCTTTATTGTGTTTCGGTGTTTAGTATAGGATTATGTTAAAGAAATGCAATTTATGGATTGTTTTGAACAGTCGTTTGTTGTTGTTCAAATTGTTTTGTATTACCCAAATACTAGAGAAACTTCATGTATGAATGTCCAAATATCGATTATTGATGAGAGAGTCATATTATGACAATAAACTCTTATTATCCGACTGTCCAGAATTGGTCTGCCTATTGAATATATAACGTTTTTATAACAGTGCTGACTGTGAATTTGAATTACCAATATTTAAAAACTCAATCTGTCAAACAGAAAATACCAAACCATGCTCGTATCGGATACTTATATGAAACAGATATGGCTCATTTAAATTAGGTCGTTTCGACCAATTCGGTAGCAGCCCGTATTCGGTCACCGACTAGTGTAAACAACTTGTCGGTTAGCCGTAATCGGCCACAACACGTATTCAGTCACCGACTAGTGTAAACAGGCTTTCTGTTACGCGTATTCGGTCGCAGACCATTTTCGGTTACTGAACACGGTTGATTTGTTAAAACGTGCAACTCATTGTTAGGCTGAGTGTTGTCGCCAAATCCGGTAAACCGACAACTTACGGCCGTCGTATTTGGAGACCGATTTGTGTATGTAAACGATCCACTACAAATCAATACTTAAGAGAAATGCTCAAATAAAAGCCTCCTGTGAAAACTTTTACTTTCCTTTGACCCTCTTTTACCCTTAAAAAAAAACAAAGATTACCAACTGCATACAAAATATACCATTAATTACCCTTACCACAAGCACTTTAATCCGTACCAATTTTTCTCATGTAATGCCCTCACGAGTGCGTGGCCGTAATCGGTATTAGATCAAAATTTAAAGCCCCGCGCACATGTTACTGGCTCGGATTACGCTACTTGAAGGGCACCCTTATGTTGTGTGCGGTGTTATGGAAGAACTATTGAGGGTCATATTTTTGGATGGCTCATCTTTACGTTACAACTACTAAATGTTGAATAGATTATATTATGTTACATCTGAAGAATCTTAGTTTCAAATAGTTTTGGACCCAATTGATGAAACACTAATTATCACAAAATTAATGTATCCGTTACTTCTTGCCAAATGTTGAGAGTTTGAAATTTTAGGCAGTTAGGTCAACTTCAAATAATTAATCAGTCATCTGGTCTATTAATATTCTCTAAAGTAAACAGAAATGTGCTAAGTAAGCTATACTGTTTACACATTTGAATAAAACCAAATCCAAAAATAAGTTGGCCCTATTGAAAACGAAAATAGTGCCCCGCCAGCATAACGCGCACCACCCAAGTGAACAGTCGACGCGCAAGTGTAATACAAGTAGGAGCGCATATGGTAACGCTAATTCCACACACTGCCCTTAGGGGTTGAAATAAAATAAAAACCAAATTAGGGGAAGATGATGCAACAGCACACCCCTTCGATTTTTGATAAATTCCATTATACGATAATGTCTCGATGTATTACCTACTTAGACTGTTGATGTATGTGGCTGTTTAGTTATTCATGATGTACACATGATTTTAATGTATTAGCTACTTATAAAAATAATGTCGAATATTATAAATACTAACTTCTGCCAGTGGCTTCGCCCGCGTTTTTCCTAGGGAACATACTCCTGGGATAAAATAGCTTATATCCTGTCTCAGGCTCTAGACTAACTCTGTACCAAACATAGTAAATGAATATTGATAAATTATAGTGAAAATGACATCGATGTAGCGATGCCCTGACAGTTATAACTTGAATTAGCTTTATCGGTGTGCATCAAAGGAGCTTCTCCTAGCGACTGACGTATGTGTTTTTAGACTACAGTCAAATGACTCCTCCCGCTCTGGGTGAAGCAGAAGGGAGTGTCAAACTCTTACTGACTAAAACCCAGCCTAATGCCCTTTGCGCTCCTGAGCCGCGGTAACTCTTTCGAACAAATTCCGCAACCACCGCTACACTGAACAGATTCGAACCCTGGCCAGTAGATTTCTAACTTAACGTCAGATCTCAACGGCTCTTCTCTGGGCCAAATCTAGATGATACGTAAAGCAAAAACTTTGTATCCCTTTTAACGAAAATTACGCGGACCGAGGAGTATCAAAGGCACTGTTAAAGTTTATTTTTATTTAGCATGTACTGTCCCACTGCTGGGCAAAGGCCTCCCGCAAGTCTTTCCAAGTATCCTTTTCCCGCGCCACCTCGTGCCAGCCCTCACGGTACGCGTCCAGCTCGTCTCGTCACCTCTTTCTGGGCCGGCCTCGGCGACGCCGTCCATCTTCGGGCACCCATAGTGTGGAGAATTTTGCCCAACGTTCACTGTGCATGCGGCTAACATGACCTGACCAATTCCACTTGGCAACCTTATTACCCACATCCATTATTACAGTTTTGGAACGCAGCGTGATATTTCTGATTCTGTACTGTCTTTTTACGCCGAGGATATTGCGTTCCATCGCTCTTTGGCAAACTCCAAGGCAGAACTTTATTGCCCATCTAACCTCGAACCTACGCTTCGTGCTGTTGGCGATTAGTTGCGTTTTAGTTAAAGTTTATGTAGAAGAAATACAGTCTTTTTTAAATACTGTATAATATAATATTATTTAAAAAGTACATTAAATTAATAAAAAAGTCAAATTTCGACCACTGGGCTACCACTAGTACATGCCTGCTATGGATATGTAAAGTAGAAGCATGTCGGACATCGAGCTAGTTTTGGCTTACAACGTGTGACGGTTTGGAAAGAGTGTGTAACCGGCAAGGATTATCCTTTTTAATATAGTGTCAGATTAACACCAACTACTTTCTGTATCTATTTTTCCTGTTGTTAGTTAGATTGAATTTTAAAACAATATAATTACTTTATTGGTATGCCAACAGGGGCAGTCAAGTAATCACTTAGATTAGGCAGTGACTATAGGAACATTGTTTTATCTTATTTAAAAAGCACTCATCCAGGATTACCCAATAAGAAAATTAGACTATGTCGCATTGTATTTCCCGTTTGTTTTTACTCGTAATCTCGTAAAATTGGATTTCAAATTAGGATCACTGAATCATTAGAAGGGAGTAGAAAAATAACTGGCCAAGTGCGAGTCGCACTCGCGTGCAAAGGGTTCCAACCAATGTCATTTTTTAACATGTTATTTTAACACCACAGACTTGTTATATGTTTTCCTGTAATCTTTAGGTACTTATAGAAATATTATCTGTTTTTTTTTTTAAGAGTGTGTATTCCGTCCACTAGCGCCGCCAATCGTTTTTTATGAATTGTGGTAAATTTAAGAAACGTAGATAAAAAACCGCTCTGTAGTGCACTGAAGAAATGTATCTATTATTTTTTGACAGCTATTTTTAATACATAACTCATGGCTAAATAGCCAAAACGGCAATTATTGCTAAAAGTGGCCACTTTTAGCAAAAATATCGACTTTGGCAACTATTTATGTTCTAAAATACAAAACACAACTCTCAAAACATAATAAATACATTTCTTCAGTGCACTACAGAGCGGTTTTTTATCTACGTGTCTTAAATTTACCACAAATAATAAAAAACGATTGGCGGCGCTAGTGGATGGAATACACGCTCTTAAGGCCCAGTTGTTTCGTAGATTAGGGTCAGAGAATGGTCAGTTGTAGTCTAATTTCTTGAATAACTTCAAAACTACAAGTATCAAAGTATGAAAACAATATAATTAAAACCCTCATCGTAAGTAAGCGCCCGTTCACTTGATATATCACATGATACAGTTTGAAAAACTTATTGTTGGTCACAAGTGGCTCCCATCCTCAAAAAATATTTATTTACGTAAAGAATCCGTGTTTTGGCCACGGAAGTCCATATATATACCAAATTTTAACAGAATCGGTCCAGTAGATCCGGGGTTAACTAGCTGGGGCAGACGGACAGACAGACAGACAGACACACACCCGCGTGATCCTATAAGGGTTCCATTTTTTACGGATGTTCGTAATCTCAATAAATGGCGTATTACACCTTCGTGTTTAGGAATATCTTGGATTAAGAAGAAAATATTGAAAAATATAATAAAATACACAAGAATCACCTTGCAAATCTAATATTAAAAATCCTTCACTACATAAAAAAAGCTATCGATTACTTCAGCCCACATGTTACCCAATTTGCACAGAACTAGAATCACCCGCTGTGCTGAATAAATTACATCGCAAACGCCCCTGCTATCAAAATCATTATCCTTTACAAAAGCTACTTGATTACGCAACTTATAAGCGCCTCCTAAACTATTTTTGTTTATGATGGCAACATTTTGATATTTTATGATAATTGGTCGCACAAGTGTTGCTTTGTGTTTTGTGTTAGTAAATCAAGTAGGTTTTATGTCTCGCCTGTTTAGAGATTTGGGACTTGATTTTGTTGGCGATCTTTAGGATTGGTGTTTGAAATGTTGTTTGTTGCTGGAAATGTTTTATTGAGATATTTTATTATCTCAGAAAATTTCATCCAAATGAATCAATGTTTGTAGGCCTCCTCTGAGAGCTGTCGTAAAGACTGGTCTTGTGCTTTTCACATCTTACGGGTCGCATCTCGTGGGTTTTACTAGGTCCACCTTGTAGAAGGCCTCCCAACTTTAAAATTTCCGATTCGCGGTCACCGCTCCACAATCTTTCGGTTCTATAGATCATCCGTTCTGCTAGCAAAAATATTTCATAAAGCAAACTAAATACATTGCCGAAGCAGAACCACAAGTATGAAATGTGTCGCTGATCGCAGCGGTAATAGTACTAACACTTATAAATATTCTTGTTTTCACAATTCAATTCATACATCCATCTGTACTTCAGCAGATACAACCAGCAATCAGTCGCGGCGTTCCCATATAATGAATCCCTGAGGAATTATCCGTCCGTGCAACAATCGTGACTCAACTCTTGATCAATTCCCAATACGTTCTGTAACAGACGGACAGTGTGATTTATTGTGTTAGACCTGTGTTATGTACGCAAGATGAAGGTATGGGCTTGTTTGTGTATCCGGAACATGTTCCTAGATTAGAGGTATCGAAAAAGTATTGTTAGCTTTTCAGTAAAGATTTTTATCGCCTTCGTCAGATTTTTTAAGGGCGGTTTTTTTTTCAAATATGAGACTTCATTATTTCTATTAAACATTGTAAATATCTGCCATTTGAATAGTTCTGCATTATAGTTCGTTATTATAGTGAGTAGTAGGTACTAAGAGACTTTTAATAAATCCTAGTTGACCAGGTAGACTTCGTACCACCTTAAATGATTTTGAATGTAACACTTTTATCCCTAAAATCTTAATGTTTTTATTTTTATATCCTTACCTTAATATTTTACCAGTATCCTCCAGGGTTGTGGATAGTCACCGATTTGCTCGAAAGAGTCACCGCAGCCCTGGAACGCAAAGGGCATAGGAAAATGGATGGGTGTAAGTCATTAAGAGTCTGACTCTCCCTTCTGCTTCGCCCAAAGCGGAAGAAGTTTTTTGATGATTGTCATCCATAAAAAAGGTACCAGTATCTCATGCAAAATTCAAGTACCCATCACTGAAAACTCCTGAAAAAAAAAAAACAAAACCCCGAAAAGCTTTTACCGGCAAAATTTCCTTGTAATTAATAAAAAAGTCTGCTCCATTAACGGGTATATCGATCTACATCTTGTTGTAACAAGTTGATCCTAACAACCCTCTGGTGGATTAGCCGATATTGCAAAAAACAGGGGCAGGATACTAAATGAGCCATCTCCTGTTACTTCTGAATATTTATGAGACGAATAATAGTGGGATATTCTTGTTTTTGTTGGAGGATTTAATGTGTTAGGGTATTACAGAATTTGTCTACTTTATTTATTTTATATCATGCTTTTGTTAAGAAAAACATAAAACTGTTATGACATCAAGAAAAATCACATGAAACATGGTGTATCTTTGTGGCATCGTTGTCTGGTGTTTTGATTTTGAACTAGTTATTACAGGAAGACGAAATATTGTTCCGTAGCAAAATAAAACCGCTCAAGTTAATTAACAACACATTCATAGTGCGAAAGAAGTGGAATTCCCAGCCGGAGTCTGTGTTTCCTGATAGCTACAACCTGGTGAATAGGTTACTTCTAGGCAAGCGTGCTCTATCTTAGACCGCATCATTGCTTACCATCAGGTGAGATAGTGGTCAAACGCGTGCCTATCAATACAAAAAAAAATTACTGAAACCAATGTTGTACCAGGAAGCTGTAACAGTTATTTGAATTATGACCTCAATTTGGAGGAAGGTATAAGTTTATGTACGACTTTAAAATATTTACCTTTTTAAATCAATTGCTTTCATGTTAGAGCTTGCCAGTAATACAAGAGTTTCAAAAATGCATCGATGGTACAATAGGTGAAAATATTGATCTCCATTTCTTGCCTTCAAACTGACTCCTAATCTAGTATCAAACCTAAACTACACTAAGTGGTGACATGTCCCAAAACCACAACAGGAACGCACACATAGAACAAAGTTAAAACATATGCAGAGTTACTCCAGAACTTACGTTAAATTAGCATATAGCTACAGTGTCGAGTTCTCAGTACAATAAAGCAATTATAACTGTCATATTTCACGCGCCCGTTGTATTTACATATATATTGGGAGCCCGATCTGTTCATGTGATGCTGTAGGATTGAGTTCGTTATTTTGAGCTGTGCCGAAAACTTTTGCTCGCAGTGCGTTTGGGCACGGTGGCTTTGGAAGTTGGACTTTAGTTTTGTTGCTAATTAAGAGCGTGTATTCCGTCCACTAGCGCCGCCAATCGTTTTTTATTATTTGTGGTAAATTTAAGACACGTAGATAAAAAACCGCTCTGTAGTGCACTGAAGAAATGTATTTATTATGTTTTGAGAGTTATGTTTTGTACCTACTTTAGAACATAAATAGTTGCCAAAGTCGATATTTTTGCTAAAAGTGGCCACTTTTAGCAATAATTGCCGTTTTGGCTATTTAGCCATGAGTTATGTATTAAAAATAGCTGTCAAAAAATAATAGATACATTTCTTCAGTGCACTACAGAGCGGTTTTTTATCTACGTGTCTTAAATTTACCACAATTAATAAAAAACGATTGGCGGCGCTAGTGGACGGAATACACACTCATAATGTGGTTTTAGTTTTGGGGAATATGTTTGAAATGGTTTTTGTTCAGGTTATTTAGTGGCTCTTGTATGAAAAATAGCGACTCATCTCAGCACAGGTATAGATTTTAGTGAACAAGTGCATGTTCTCCACCGTCACTCTCATAATTTTGTCGATAGCTCACGAAACGACAAGCTGGAATAAGGGAAATAAAAATTATAAAAAGAATACGAATATAATCCGCGAAAATAAAAATTCCGTGGCCCTCGTAGACATCGGTGTAGCGGCGTAGCAGCGTAGCCCATGACCATGACCACACCACACCACCACCATGACCATGTTTTCACACTGCAGCGAAATATTTTACAAAGATTTTATTAACGCCCGCCGTTGAAAATTCAAAGATTTTTTAAAATATTTAGAAAAAAATAGAAGAGTGTATTAGCCAAAGCATTCATTTCTATTAAAAAAAAAACCAATTTCCTCTCAAAGCAACATCCCATCAGCCGCATCCACATACATCTATAATATTTATCCCTCAATACACGAACTACTGGAAAGGATAAAATAAAGTCAGCGACATATGCGTATTTGCAATTCGGTCCACGACTGAGGCTGCACTCTTCCTGATTCCATTTGGGAATTACTCTGTCGCCACAAACTCACAAATCAGGACTTTCATTATAATGTTACGTAGTGTTCGTGTCTCTATATGTAAGTTTTGTATATGTTTGTTGAATATGAAACCTACTTAGGGATGTTTTTATTGCGTGGGTAAAATTAAATAAAAAGTAATTTAAAAAAATTAAACCGACTTCAAAACTGTACTAAAAGTTCGACTTCAAAACTAAAAAGAGACCCTTTATACCGACCTCAAAAATATAGTTGGCATATTAACCTCTGCCAACTATATTTTTGAGGTCGGTAACAGCCTTAATATTTGGAATAAAAGCCTTTTCACTCAGTAGTCGTAGTAGTATAGGACGATATTATTATTGTCAAATTTGATAGTTCTAGGTCAAAAAGAGAAAAATACTTTATAAATGTTGATTCCCTTAGATTGAGAGTGTTGAAATATACGTTTTTTCGGCATAAACGGCCGTATAGTTTTTGAACGTTAACTTAGAAGCTTGATTTTTTCATAGTTTCAAGAAACTGTAGACTTGTGTATGTGGATTTAATTTCATTTCGATACCTCTACGCGTTTTCGAAATAAAAGTTTTGAGAGACAGACAGACGGACACCAAATTGAACCTATAAGGATTCCGATTTTTACTTTTGTGGTACGGAACCCTAAAAACTAATTCATGTGTATATTTTATAGTCCGAAGATTAAACAATCCAAAAAATAACAAAACAAACTTACTTGTCCGGAGCAGGTGCTTGCAATTCAACTTCCAGAACCGCCAATAAAACTTGAAATCCCATGATAAAATAAAAATTCACGACATGTTGCGTCCAAATAAATAACATTGACAGTGTCCAAAATGGCTTTTCACTGGCCAAGTGGGGGCCACGTTTTTATCCTATTATTGTTTCTGAGAAATTGTTACAGTTTTGACGAGTGACCTGGCCGTTTTTCTTTGGTCGCTAGTCGGCCGGAATGAAAAATTTTCAAGTTGGTCCCCCTTGGGTCCCAGGGGGGCCGTAAAACTCTGTCGGACGCAGGATAGTCCGGCTGACCGCCGGCGGACAATTTGTCATATTCATATGTTAACGTGTCCGTCTTTTCTTGCAAAAAGTGGATAACTTAATTCCGGGAGGCGGCGGTACGGTTATTCGATTTGCGGACATTCAAATTTCATGTCTTGTTATGGTAATACAGGTGTTGTTTCGCCCAGGGCGGATTTTTATTTTGTTTGCCAGTGGATTTTTGTGGTTGTCTTGAATCTGAATTATTTTGTATGGTGTTTCGTTGGCAACACTGTCGAGATTTGTTATTTTGATTACCTTATATATTAATTTGTTATCTATACTAATATTATAAAGAGGTAACATTTGTTTGTAAGTTTGTATGTAGGGGGTAATCGCAGGAACTACTGGTCCGATTTGAAAAAATCTTTCAGTATTAGATAGCCCATGTATCGAGGAAGGATATAGGCTAGCGGAAAATGTGACGCAGACGAAGTTGCGTGGGTCAGCTAGTTAATAATAAAAACTTATTTAGATTTTAGAGACTGTTTCTGAGTTGCAACTAACTTTTGTGTCCTTTGAACCAAGTATACCTACATCACAGCAGTGTCAAGCAGATGAATCCATTAAAGCATTAATTAATTAGAGATACAAAAATGTATATTTAATATATTTGTAACTTTACCCACCTATACGCACAAAACGTTTTGGGAATACATTCATTGTGCGAACAGCTAAGGAGTGGAATTCCCTGCCAGAGTCTGTGTTTCCTGATAGCTACAACCTGGGAGTCTTTAAGTCAAGAGTGAATAGGTTACCTACTTCTAGGCAAGCGTGCTCCACCTTAGACCGTATCATCACTTAACATCAGGTGAGATAGCGGTCAAACGTATGCCTATCAACAGTAAAAAAGAATTTAATTAATAATAGGTAAGGTAGGTAATTGGTTTTTTTTTATTTTAATTTCTGTAATTAATAATATTGTATTTGTCTTTATTAATTTTATTTTCCTTCGATTAACTCAATATTGTATCTTCATTGTACCATAATTATTTTTGTACTGTAACCATCATTGGACTTAATCTAATTTTATATTTATGTAATCCTCACAGTTCAATTGTCTGTCTTTCTAAATAAATAAATAAATATCCAATAATCAATAATTCGGCATCCGCATATACCTTTTAGGATACTCATACTCCTCATATTTTTTCTAAAAACATACCTACCGTGCACTAGGGTGACCACACAGCACGCCCGCTCACGCCAATATCAATAACGTGTTGCAATTGATGACTTGTCCGATTTGTTTGGAGCAATCGTTTATCACCAGCTTTACGACATACGTGTCCCGGTGTGACGTTACCAGTGTTACGTTTGGACACCCTACTCGTGTGAGTGTGTTTAAGAAAATATCTGGGGAAAGTTTTGTTAATTATTTAATAGAAGGTGATTCATCATATCTATTTTCATAATTTGTTTAAACCGAAATAGTGAAATGGTGGTGAAATTTGTTTTAACCTAAAAGTTTTGAACCAAAATGGTCCTTATGTCGACTGAGATTGCTTAAAAGAATCCACTTAATTACATATATTAAATTAAATTTTAAATGTCTGCTAAATCTCAACTACATTTTATAAAAAGTAATATCAGGAAGACTGCTTTTATTTTATAACTAGCTTTTGCCCGCGACTTCGTACGCGCATATCCCGTTTTCTCCCGTTCCCGTAGGAATTTCGGGAAATCCTCTCTTAGAGCTCCCCTAAACTCCCCAAGGACCCTATGTGCAGCTTCATACGACCAGTCAGTAGTCTTGGTTGTGTTGTTGCGTTATCTGTCAGTCATTCACTCAGTAACGGAAGAATTTTATAAACCACACAAAATGAAAATAAAACTAATACCTATAAAAAAGTGAACGTAAATTAGCCAAAACTTATAAAGCTATCGATATCTAAAAATCTATGCGTACTTCACCTAAAAAGAAATAATTAAAATGTAAACTATTAATAATTTGTAGTTTGAACGAATATTTAATTAAACACTACCAAAATAACTTATACCTATTTTATAAAATAATAACAAAAGGAATCTTAAAATAAATTATCAAAGACTAAATTATGTATTGTCTGTCAATAAGGTCGAACGCTCTGAACGTCAATTCGCATCAACTGGCAAAAATTGTATGAAGCTCGCGCTTTTGGCCTCTCGCAGGTCAACCTGAGAAAATTGGCTTCTGCTTAACCCGACTTGCCTGTGAAGGCTTTAATATAGTAATAAAGCCTCCAGCCATGCTTTGAAGCTCGCGCTCGGACGCCCCGCCTTTTTATACCTTCGGCCGCGAGACGCGTCGAGCGCGGCGACCACAGGCGCGACCGATTCTCGAACGTTCGCGACCGGCCGGCCGCACTGCGCGCTTGGCGCCTAGCTGCTAGGGCGGTCGCGAACGTTCGAGAATGTTCGTTTTACGAAGCTACTCGCTAGGTGACTCGCTAGCCTCTAGGCGCCAAGCAAGCTGCCTGCCTGTGCGTTCGCGACCTTAGACAAAAATAATCCATAAAGCATGATTCAGTATTCACGCGCAATGGCTTATTATTAGCGTATTTCATGTATAACTTTGGTGTTTCTATACCAATTTCTATGATTATTTTTTATGGAATAGTTAACAATGTTAACTTTTTTAATTAGGGATAACTGAGAGTGTTATAAACGTAAGAGTAGACAAATATAATCAGAAAACTTCGAACTGCTAAGCTATCGGGAGTTACACGTGTTATTGTGCGTCAATCATAAAAGATAGACATATGCTGTCGTGGGATATTTTTTACATAATTTTAAGGAGAACTTTTCCGTCATACATGATTTCTGTGTAGCTTTAACCATTAAGGTTGCACACGCGACGGAAGCTTAAAAAATGGAGTAACTTCTCCCGTTTTCCCAACATTTCCCTTCACTGCTCTGCTCCTATTGATTGTAGCGTGATGAAAAGTATACTATAACCTGCTCAGGAGTATGAAAAATAATTGTACCAAGTTTCGTTAAAATCCGTCGAGTAGTTTTTGTTTCTATAACGGTTATACAGACAGACAGACAGACAGACAGACAGACAGACAGACAGACAGACAGACAAAAAATTTACTGATTGCATTTTTGGCATCAGTATCGATCCCTAATCACCCCCTGATAGTTATTTTGGAAATATATTTCATGTACAGAATTGACCTCTCTACAGATTTATTATAAGTATATAGATAGATAATTTGATTCTTTTTTTTATTTTATTTACTTGACATTCTACACACAAAAAAAAAAGTTGTACCTACTTTTCTACATAGGTTATTTCAAGACATTTTTGACAAGTCACACAACAAAAAATCAAAAACCAACTACACAAAAACGCAGCAGGATCCACTCTAAAACCCATTACACACGAATCACTTAATTAAACTCATTACCATACTTATCATCGTCGCTCATTACTTTGCAGCGTCATTCAGACGCAAAGCAAACAGAATTTTTGTCACCATGTCCAATGAAATTAACAGCGACAGCGATCGAGGGCTAGATGACGCCTAACTTATGACAGGTAGTCACGCCATCTTTGTCACGGTAATGACAGGATAATAAATTATGTTGTAATAAGTTATTGTAATGTGCTCTAGGGCTTATGATACAGGGTGTGGCCGAGCGCTTGGTTAGCGAATTTAGTAATTAAATGTTCGTGTTTTCGGTAAGTAATGAAGGGTTAAGTTTTTTGGTGGATGGGTTATTAGTTTAATAACTTGATATGGTGTTTTTGATGGTGGATTGGGTGACGTCATGGTGTCGTTTTGGAATAGGTCAATAGGGTGAGTGTCACTGTAGGCTCCTTTGTTTCGGATTTGCATGTATAAATTGAATTCATAGTAACGTACTATAAATACAAATAGGTATGATAAAATATAGGGTTTGAGCTCGACGTTTCATAAATCTGAAAAGGCCGAGCTCGTCTTAATTTTTGCAATCATTATAATTAAATATCCTAGAACTAATACTTTATGATAGATATAACCCTTTTTTTAATTTTGTCATAAATGGAGTAAAAAAGTGGAAAAAATTGCTTCATTGTACTTAGCATTTCTGAAAGCTAAGAGCATCACCTAAATGAAACTCCATTATGAGCCCAATAAAATGCGATGTAACAACGGTATAAATTCAAATAGTTTATAGTAGTTTACTAAACAAACGTGCCTACTATCTGCCTACTTAGTATGCACCCTAAGGGAGGCTCAACTAGTATAAAATAGTTAATTTTTAATTACAATTTTATTACTCACTCGCATCCCATCCAATTACCGAAATAAATATTGTGCGCCGCCCAAGGCAAATTGAAATTAACTTTTTTTTTAGTTTCGCTGTCGTACAATGTTTTACAGGGAATGGGCTCAGTGTCAATATTAAAGTTAGTATTGCAATGATCAAAAATTTAAAGATTTACATGACACACACAAGGAGTTCGTGGCTAAATAGAACTGAAACACCGGTTGAACTTCTAAGTTAAGCCTTGCCTTGCTTGCCAAGAGACTCCTCTGTGCCTCGGAAAGCAAGTAAAGCCGTTGGTCCCGGCTGTCATTTGAATATCTTTGTCAGGCGTTACGGGTAGTCAGAAGCTAAAAAAAATTGACACCATTCTTGCCAAGGGATATCGCATGACTCAGTTATTGGATTGAATAGGATGGTTCCATGTAAAATACTGTTATTTAGCTGGATCTGGTTAAACAGGAAGCCGAACCCAACGCAGTTGCTGCTACTTAGCTCTTCTCGCCCGAACTCTGTTCAGTATTCTTGTTGACAAGTTTTTTTCAGCCTTGTGTAATGGACGGTGCTGGGAAATTACCTCCACTATAGCCTTGAACACGGTTGAATTTTCTGCTTTTTCTTGCTTATGAATGTTTTATTGTTATCACACCAGCTTTTCCTTTAAATAAAACAACAGATAAAGTCGGTAAAAGGAATGTATCAGAAAAACAAGTTTCCGTAACTAATGACCACTTAAACGATTGCTAACTTGATAATTTACACGAAAATTGATATTGTGAACATATAAATAGCTGACAGTTCGTATAAAACTCACGTCACCTCTCATGATTTCCTTACCATAATTCGCGAAATAGGTCGTGTCGAAACTAAAAAAAAAACCCTTTGAAATTCGAGTCGCGATACACCACAGGCTGGAAATCTGTATTCCCCATGCTTTCACCCGATCCGCATACGATATGTGTTATCTGCTAATGCCACTTGGGATCATATAGAGTAGTGCTTTGTACTCAAAGGCACCTGTTTTTTTGTGTAAACAGAATTCTATTTTTTTCTCTTTTCGGTTCGGTTACGTTGATGTAATGTTAGCAACGCGCAACGTTAAGAAGCTGACATTTTTAAGAAATATTTTGGTTCAAAGGTACTATAAAGCAATGCATTTTTATTTACTTAAATAAAATAAGAGCAAACCCATCCAAAAAAAAATTAAAAAAATACGTTTCATACGGATAGTCTTTGGTTAAGGAATCTATTTTGATATGATCTCTCAAATCAATCACGAACCAGATCAGCGCCATTTTTAATAACCAACAAGTTCCTTTGAATAGTTAAAAATTGATTTAATTATGAAGTAAGTTTTCCAATAAGTAACTGTTAGTACCAATTTATCGTGATTTAAACTAATAAATTATACGAAGAGACGATGAGATTCCGTCGGCCGTCGGAAAGTTACAATGACTTGTGGCCTGTTAATTAACAAACATCCGCCTCAAGCCTTGAATAAGATGATTCCTATATATAATATATTGTTCTAAAGGATAATGAATTTTTCGGATTTTCCAAACCCGTAAAAACTCATTCTACTTAATAAAATAAATAATTTCTCAAAAAAATATACCAAAGCAACAGAGTAAAAAACATACAAATGCACTTGAAACAGCGTTACCATTTATCAGTCAATAAATATGATAAAAAGTATTATTGGGGTGTATATGTGTCCGTCGGGATACCCGAGCCGTTATTGTTTTTATTTTGCACCCTTTATACGAATGTAAGCGCGAATGTTTTTTATTGAAATGATGTTTGATATAAAGATTTATTGAGAATGTTTTTTCGCGGTGAATTGTTTGTAAGGGTATTTTTTCCGAGTTGAATATTAAGGCAGTAATGAACGGTGTTTTGTTAAACTGCTGGAAAACGATACGGATGTCACACAGTTTACTATCTTTGCAATTATACGTCACTAGGACCAAAAACCTAAAAAGACCAAACAAAATTATTCAATAGGAATTGTTATAAGATAATCGACGAGAGCAGATGCATCCAAAGTAGATGCTTTCTATAATCAAATGCGCCGGATTATTAGCTATGGTGACTAAACATCGGTAACAGAATTGCAGTACAATAATTAATATTCTAAAACCTCATTGTACTTTTAAAATTAATTTCGGGAAAAAAATATTTTACTCTACACTAGAACTAATATCGCGTATTATAAAACATGAACGTAGTTCACTTCATAGTCTTCATAACCTTGTACTCTAAGATGTTGTGTTGTAAGATTAAGGGCCAACTAGTCGCGGGCTCGAACTCAGTGGTAGGCATGGCCAAAAAGCACGCTGTCTCACCTCGCATCATGCCCGACAGAGATAGTACCAGTGATGAGCAGTTAGACGCTAGCCTTCATGCACGTCTAGTTCGCACGCACACAAACATCGTTCCGAACCGTTCCGAACTAAATCGAAGTTACACGATGCACACATACCGCCACCGCGCGCCGCTGCGCGTAGTCGTTCGACGCTCGCCGAGAAATCAGCTACTACCTACCTAAAAACTCTTACTAAAAATAGTAGGCACTGTGTTATCGTTTTATACCTCTACGGCCCTATAGGTACCTAATATGGATTGCTTATTCTATTGTTATTATGTTTAGTTTTTCCTTGGTGGTAATGCAGCCGCCACGCCGCCACCGACAGATCTGATGCTTACTTGAATAGTCATCGCAGTTTATGTCCGTAGGTACTAGATACATCTACATCTACACTATTATTATAAAGAGGAAAACTTTGTTTGTTTGTTTGATTGTAATGAATAGGCTCAAAAACTACTTGACCGATTTTAAAAATTCTTTCACCATTCGAAAGTTACATTATCCACGAGTAACATAGGCTATATTTTATTTTGCAAAAAAATAGGGTTCCGTAAGATATTTGGGTTTTTCGGACACAAGGTGTAAAAATCAACCAGAAAAGTAACTTATTTTGCGTACCTACGCTGCCTAAACTATAAAAGATACAACCATAAATTGTTCTAATTAATTGTAGATCTTATAAATATCTACAAAAAAGTCCGCGACACACTATACCTTTCTATGTCGAGTGAGGCACAACAACCATTTTTTTTATTTAAAAATCTAGATATTTTTTTGGACTACATTTAAACACGTTTATTTTACTCATGCTATTAATCCTTATCAAAATAAAGTATTTCATCACTAAGTACAGTTTATGTAGATCATATTTGGACTTTGAATGATTAAAATCGGACGTTTGGTTTTGAAGTTATGGCGAAATTAAAATATTACGATTTCTGCTGCACGGCCCGTTGCGAAGTGAACGTCACCAAGGCGGGGGTGCGCGTGCGGGAGGGGAGTTTAGATCTATGTAAGGTACCCGCGCGGCTCAGACGTGAGGTAGGTAGGTAACAGTTTTTCTCACGGTTTTTCTGTAGTGTATTTAGTATCAGCATTGCACCCGTGCGAAGCCGGGGCGGGTCGCTAGTACCTTATAATGAAATTAGTTCTACCTAAGTACCATCCTATAAATTGTTATCAAAATTACTTACTTACCTACCTGTCTTCTTAATTTTTAGGGTTCCGTAGCCAAATGGCAAAAAACGGAACCCTTATATATTCGTCATGTCTGTCTGTCTGTCTGTCCGTCCGTATGTCACAGCCACTTTATTCCGAAACTATAAGAACTATGCTGTCGAAAACTCTAAACTTGGTAAGTAGACGTATTCTGTGAACTTACTACCTACCTAAACCTGTAGGCCGGTATAGTATGGATAGGGGTTCTAAAATGATATCGAGGTTTCTAATATCATTTTTTTCTAAACTGAATAGTTTGTGCGAGAGACACTTCCAGAGTGGTAAAATGTGTGTGTGTCGTGTAACTTCTAAAATAAGAGAATGATAACACTAAAACATATATGATGTACATTACCATGTAAACTACCAGCGAAAATTGGTTCGAACGAGATCTAGTACCTAAGGAGTTTTTTTAATAGGTACGTCATAAATCGTAACCCACAACTTTTGCTTATATTATAATATTTGTACGGAACCCTCGGTGCGTGAGTCCGACTCGCACTTGGCCGGTTTTCTATTTTTAGTTACCCCTATTGGTTGACACAGACGTGTTTAGATTTGCATTTATAGATTGCTTTAAATTATCAGACAAGTGCACAGTATATTGTGACAAACTGACAAGTGACACATAAAGATTGTTTACTTAGCTCCTACATACCTACCTACCTAACGTTAAAATTTTAGTGTCTACGACGCCAACGGTTTGTTTTATGGCATCTTTGCTTGTAGGTAAGTACCTACCTACGTTAATATAACAGTAGGTACCTAACGGTTTGTTTTATGGCATCTTTGCTTGTAGGTAAGTACCTACCTACGTTAATATAACAGTAGGTACCTATTAGGCAGAGAGCTATGTAAACTATGATGTTGCAGAATTTGTTCGAAAGAGTTACCGCGGCCCTGGTAAGTACGGTACGCAGAGGGCATTAGGAGGAACACGGATGGGTTTTAGTCAAGAAGAGTCTGACACTCCCTTCTGCAGGCTTCGCCCAAAGCGGGAGCAGTTATTTGGTTTCCCATCCATAAAAAAGTCTTGTCCGCCGCAAAAGTACCTACGAACACAAAATTAGGTTTGTCAATTGCAAGAAACTATTTTGGAAGCAAATAGAATGAACCCAGTAACAAACATTACATTGACCCTTGCTTGAACTTTGGATTTCGCTACCTGCTACCTAGGTACTCAACTAAACGAGCGACACGTTGCCGCTGGCGGCCGGCAACCTTTGTCGTTGGCTGTCGACGGGCGCTTCAACGACCACCAACGACGCGTGCAGTTATCCCTGTCGTAGACGCGTGCGGCGGCGGTGGCACGGCGGCGTCATGTCGCTCGATTGTAAGAACGCTTAGCCACCGTACGCACGGACGTAAAAATATTCCGTTCAGCCGAGCGTTGAGAACCCAGCACTCAGCAGAGTTAATCCCAACGCGTCAAAAAAAGACACCGTTTCAACTTATAATTATATCATTGGTTTCAACATCGAGAGTTGAAAATTCATTGCGCGATAGCATCCCGCCGCGATGATTTTACACTGCAGCGGGCGCGGGCAGCGACGCGGTGTCGAAGACCCGGTCACGACGCCAAATTATGTCTTTTCTACCCATTGTTTATAATATGTGGTATTTTAAACTTTTTCAATGATTCAAAACAATGTCACGTAGGTACTTATGCAGCGTCCACTCAAAGCAACAATAACAATTTCAAACGCAAATACGGAGTCCAAACTACAGTGCGAAGTCAAACAGATATAAAATATAATGTTGAAATCCAAAAATCAAGCCAATGAGTCAATATAAATTAGAGCGCAAGTATAGTCTACCTACGTATACGTATGAACGACATAGGCCACAGGCCACAGCACACCGCAGCAGACACAGTTGTAACTTGAATACGCACGTGTGCGTGAGCGTTGTCCCCCCGCACCGCACCGGGGGGAACGTTATTCAGTGAGAGGCACGATAATTCATAGTAAAACGCGCGCGTAAAAAAATATGAGAAGGCCTTTCGTAAATCGAGTTTTATGAAAAAACTACTGCATATATCGATTAAAAATAAAAGTTATTGAATTCTTCGATAGTTGAGCTTTGTCGGTACCGACTTGGTTTTAAAGATTTTACATTGTGTTTATTACTTATTTACGCCCTAAGATGCGTTAAAATTGGCAAGAAAAACGAAACTTTGGTGGCTCATAACTTTTTAATGGCGGTTTATTTTACCATTCTGTTTCCATACAGACAAAACTAATAATATGACAAAACGATATTATGTTTAACTTTTGATGTACTCTGTCAAACAGCGGAGTAATACCCTCCCGAAGTTTCTATGGAAAAAATATCGACTAGAGCCACCTTAACGGATAATAATTGAAAGAAAATGTCATCTAAGATAGATCATTCGCAAACAATTCAACGCAACCCACACCTAAAGTAGCAATATACCATCAAAATACCTGACCAAAATCAACCCCACAGCAATTTTCCAATCATCGACAGATTCACCCCACCAATAACAAACCTACTAATTTTTTCAGTAAACAAAACGGCCAATATTGTCACCAATATTGTCTCCAATAGTGACGCAATATTAGGGTAAACGTACCCGTTGCTGGCACGTCCTTATTTACTTATTGTAAACTCACATGACAGGTGCCTTAATGGGCGAAATAACATGGCGGGTGCGCCGCCCGTAGCTGGACGTAGAGTAAGAAATAAGGAATGAATGGATAAAATTGCAATGTAACTGAAGCTAATTGAAATAAAAAAAATGGTAGTATTATGTTGAAAAAATATTTAAGGAAATAATATGTAGTAAACAACAAGTAAAACGATATTTTTACGAGCCCCGTGCCGAGGGCGTGTCCGATATGAAGCCGAGAGGCTGCAATGACAAATGCATCAAATGACTGTTTTCAACATTTACTCGAAAACTAGCTCTGATTGCCCTTTCTGTTAGTTTTAGACTACGTTTGTTTGATACCAGATCAGAAAGCAAATACTTTCATCATTTAAAAATTACCTGGAGCAAACAAAACTCAATGTCACTTCTACACACTACCTCTTGCCTGGTCTTTGCCCAACGTTGAACGCAGACCTCATGGGAAATCGGCTGTTGCTCGCTAGTTATGCTAGGTGCTGCCGGGCGCGCCAACTACCTGTAAACGTAATTAATTAATTATCGATTTCCACTTACCTTTATCATGTACTGTTTATTGCTTACGTTTATGGCTGGCTGTAAACTTTTTGTTTCTATTTATTGTTGTAATTAAACAATTAATCAAGGTATATACTAATTTAAAAATATATATATAAGGAAACACACCAATGCTGAAATATTTTATGAATTTAATGCTATTTTCAAGTGTATCATCATGCCACGTTCGCTCATTTGTCGTTGTACATGGAAATGCTGATTCTTTGACCAAATAAAAGGCCAGTTGTCTTGTTACCTTTTTACTGTTGTACTCCTATAATAACATTAATAAATAAAATATTCGATTTTTCTGCTGAAAGATTACGATTACTATAGACGCAACGACAACGCATTTTCAACATCTTGTTTTGTGAAAAAAACTTCCTTTATATCTTAACAACATAAAACAACCCAATAAAAATAACAGTCACCTAAAACATTCACATTTCAATTGTAGACCAGAAAATCTACAATTCTATTCACACAGCTCTTAGTTGGAACCTAAAACCTGCGGCGTCTGTCGTAAGTGCCAACAATGGGGACAGTTACCCTATCTCTACGAACCGATAATACGGCGTGAACTCTCTAGACGATATCCGTCTGTCTGAATGTCTTCCAGTGCTGCATAATGTGGCTATGTGTGTTTGTTCATGTTTTGTAAAACTTTTGGTTGATACTTCAAGTGGATTATCAAAGTGTAGGTCGATTAATTTCTATAACTTGCAAGGATTACTATTTTTTTTATAAATCGGACGTAATTTAAGTGCCAACAACGGTGATAGTTACCTTATGTACGTTAATATCAGACATACTATGTATTCTTTAAATATTACTTTTTATTTTATTCATGTTTTGTGTGTTCCTGATGATCTGTCCTCAAATAGTTTGTTCTTTCTGACACTAATAACTCATAATATGGCGTGAACTTTCTAGGCGACATCCGTTTGTCTGAATGTCTTCGGTGCTGCTTTATGTGGATGTTGGTCTCGTTGTGTGTTTCTTAAAGTGGCAATGTTTGGTAAAGTTTTGGTAGGTACTAAGCACACGTGAATTATATTTTTTTGTTGTTTTTTAAGGCAAGCACATTGATATTAAAAATTATTTAGGAAATTCTTAACCGCATACTCACTAATCATTAATATCGCACGAAAAAATAACTAACCAAAACAAAATGCAATTGTTTCGTCATACTTTTTACTAAACATTTTCCGAAATTATCATAGACAGCATTAAAAACAAGTCGCAAATTAGAAAAATCATAAATCCCGACTGGAAAACTTTTAGTAACGAAAACTGTTTCTTTATTAAATTCAAACATCTGGCTTACATATATTATATTTTTGTAACCTCCATTTTGAAAACCTAGTCGAAAGGTTTGGTTAAAAAAAAATACGAGTTACTAGCGTCAAAAATCCGCCATATTGCTTTTAAAAAAAACAAAATAAGGCACTCGGGTATTTCAAATGAATCTAACGTCACTTTAACAGTCGAAATACATCCAACCGTTAGGTAGGTACGACGAAACAAATTTACAAACCAACAAACATACATACAAGACACGCGCGAAAAACATAACCCTTAGATGGCAGTCGGGGAATAAAAAGACGACTTAATTTCAAAATAGTAGATATACCATTATACAGAATCACCCAAAACCCAATTTCAAATTCATAGAAAACATCCTAATACCCTAAACAGAATTTGAATATTCCTTACACCAACATAAAAATCTGACCGGTCAACTGAACAGAAATTCGGTACATTAACCGACCATAAGGCGCTTGGCTATCCAATAAAAGAAGGTAGGCTGGCAATATAAACATGGAGAACATAACGACGGATGGAATGTGCCCTGACAGACATAACCAGGGGAGAAGCGGCCAAATTGTAAATAGTGCTGGCTCCCGTTTAGTTTGCAATATTTGTGCGGTTTCGTGTAAATGGAAAAAGGAATGCACAGAGTAGTGTAGGTGGATAGATGTTGCATAGGTGTAAATATTATGTTCTTTATTTAGGCATATTTATTCCGTCTTTGGAGCACGTGCATTATTTAGCAAATTCAGAGTGCCAAAAATTTGTATGAATTTAGATTGGTATTGGTGGTGGTAGGCAATACTTATTTGCCGTCTGGTAAAACTAAAGCTCAAGATTTTATTCAAGGGTACGACGGGGTTAGTAATCTGTATAGACAAAAGCCCCAAAAAAAAGGGTAAAAATGATTTTATTCGACGACACAATCTGCCTAGCCGCTTCCCAGTTTTGTTGAAATCGGTTTCCAGTATAACCAGATGCAGAATACGAGTGTTGTACCTGGAGCGACTCTATCTGACCTCCAAAAACCAGTATCTGGGTAGCTAGCTTCCACTACCCGTAACGGCTTTCAAAAATATACAAACGACAACCGGGACTAACGGTTTAACATGTTATCCAAAGCGCGGAAAATAATTGGTTTGCTATTGGTTTTGGTTATCCATTCATAAAACTGCTTCTGTTAAGTGTTCCTTAACCCTGAAAAGCGATAACTAAAAAATTTAATAAAAAACTCATAATGCAAAAAAAAAAAACGAACATTTAAAAAGTCAAAAAATAACTACCGTTGAGAACAGATAAAATCTAGTGCAAAAACGAACAGCGAAAAATCTCCTTGGGGGGTTGCGGAAAGCCTAAACATGATTTAACAATGATTTTCTATTTCTTATTTCCAAATCATTTATCTAATCTTACCCTACTCTATGCATAAAGGGGGTACAACACGATATCGGAAACGCTGATGTGTGTAAGTCGACGGGAATTAGACGTTACGACGGCGGGGAATTGGGAAGGCGCGCCGCACATTGTGACCGTGCGATGAGGCGATACGCCGCGATTATGTGTGTTACACTTCATATTATACGGACGGTTTGAGTTGGAATTATCGCACTAATATTTGAATAGCTTCAGAACAACTTTGATCATTTTGGCTTTTGCAATCGAAATAGTAGCATAATTTTAAAAATGTTACTTTATTGGGCTAACATTAATCGATAGATGGTTTTATTAAGAAAAATGATTCTGATGACTGGCTTGTGATATTTTTTTAACAAGCTTTTATTTAACTTGCAATGTATGTATGTTTGTCCGGGTGGACTCTTGCAACTGAATTTTAAATCAGTTATCTTTAAGGTGGAAGCTCCAGGGTAGCCCACGAAATTCAAATATTTTTATGTTATTAGCAATTTGCCGGTCAGTGTGAAGTTGTATGTTAAACAGAATACGGTTCGCAATCGTAAAAAGCATTTAATTAAAGGATTATAACCATTTGAATCATCAATATAACCCTCTAAGTTCATAGAACTCGATTGAATGTTATTTAATGAAAAAGTCATTCAATCGAATTGTATGAACTTAGAAGGTAATATTGATAATTAAAATGGGTATTATTTTTTAGATAAATATACGTTACGACCGCGAATCGTATTTTGTTCAACATACAGCTTCACACTGACCGGCAAATAGCAAAAAACATAAAAATATTTGAATTTCGCGGGCTACCCTTCCGATTGAGCCGAAATTTGGTATACACGCTTATTTTGGATGACATTGCTTGCTTAGCTATATGAGGTTATTCTAATTCCAATATGGCGTATCATCTAAGATACTACCGGACTAGTTATTTTTTCTGCACTACCATGGGTATCAAATGAAAGGGCTTGTTGAGGAGAACACGAAAACTAATAAAGCAATTTATCATTAATTTATATCTTGCCAAATAATTCAATCTCCAACTTTATCCAACGAAGTTTGGTTGGAATTCCAGTCTAGCCCGACGCAGCCTATTAGAACAGAAGCGCAAGTATTTGACGTCCTATGAAAAAAAAAAACAAATTTTAGAGTGTCTGTTTCCACCGTCTTCAAAAAGGTCACTGTTTTACAAAAAAGAAATCGAAACAAAACTGAACATGACAAAAAAAAAAAAACTACAGTTGTAAAACAAAGGACGCTCTCTACCTACCTGCAATTACAGCATATAACCAGTAACACGCGTCAACAATGATCGAGTTAGCGCTAACGCCGTGTTACAGCGACCAATTAACTGCGTCGAACGAGCGCTATCGACGCGTGACGATTAGGACGAATGTGGTAGGTGCGGGGAGTTGTGTTTAAAGGAATAGAGTCTAGACAGTTTTAAAAATGAATACGACAATAGAATTTAGATTTATTACATACAACTCAACGGGTCTATCAATTGATCTAACAACACGTCATCTGCCTTTTCCAAATATATTGGGGTCGGCTTCCAGTCAAACCGGATTCAGCTGAGTACAATATTTAACATGGAGCGGCTGCCTACCAGACCTCCACAATCAATTAACTGGGTAACACGGTATTTCTTGGAAAGACTAGAGTCAGATTTACTGGCTTCTACGACTGCCAAAGACCTACAAATGAATGACTGACAACGGCTTAACGTGCTTTTCAGAGGCACAGAAGAGTCTCGGTATGGTAAGATGGTCACCATCCACAGGCCAACCTCGGCAAGCGTTGCTTAACCTTAAAGATCGACCCGTGAGGCTGTTATTATTTAGCCAGGAGCTCTTTTCGTTGATCCAGCAACACAGGAACGCGATTATTAGGCAAAAAGTATCGTGTCCTGTTACAATTTTTAAATAAGTAATTTTAAGCATATTTATGAACGTAACTGAAGTTTGGGTTGCACAAAAATAATTGTTATTGTGAAAGGTTTAAATGCGCCTATTAAAATACAAAAATTACTCGTACTAGTAGTTTTCCTCAAAACTAAGCTCATGATTTTTATAATCCGTTTACATTCCTATTATTTCGGAATCTGCCTAGCAGTTGCATTAAAGAAAAATCACTCTGCTGATATTTCTTCTTCCTTGAAATGGAAAACTTCAACACTTTTTTGCTGAAAACACGCGTAGGTGCTACGATGCTACGCCCGCTACAGTTTCGTAGCAGATGGCGATCTACTACGCGCTTTGCTTAAGATACTTGGCTATAAGCAATGCATGTTTCCTTTCCATATTTTAATTACTAAAAATGTTCTGTAAAGAAACAAACAGTCAGAAGGACATATTTTTTGGAAAGTAGTTTCTGATAGTAGGTGACATTTCAGTCACCTGGCCAATGAGCCAGGCCGCAAAAAGTGTCAGGCTCTAACTCACTCACTACCACTTCTAGTTGTCATCTAGCTTCGACATTTATAATACCTTTTCTTTCTAGATTGAATGACTTGAAAGTGACGCAAAATGTGCTGAACTCATCGACAAAGGCTCTATCTGGTCCACGTAACCGCAGTCCATTACGTAGGCCTGTCACGTGCCGCTAATCACTGCGCGTGACGTCACGCTCCGCTAATTCGCACATTCACACCTCCATACCCTGTGCTAAGTGTGTTTAATGTGTGCACAGGGGGTAATTAATGAGCTTAGACGGGATTTTAGTTTGAACTAAGTTTTTTTTATATCACACAACGTTACTAATTTACCTGAAACTGTAGTTTTTTTCTATATTTTTATCTAATTTATTCATTGACAGTCAACATAATTATCTTGCAAAAAGACCTGACGTCACATCGTCTCACTTCCATCATCAAGTAAAAAAGTTGTTCGTGTGATTTGAACATATACCTACAACAGCCCGAACACAACCACTAGACAGTTACCCACCCGACTCAAATCCTGCACCCCTACCTTTTCAAGGACGATGCGGAAGTTTTTATCTTTTTAGGTACCCCTTAGAAAACGAGAAGTATTTTTTTTTTTACTTTATATGGGTTTGCTCTTGACTCTAGTCTTGGTCAGAGATGACAGAGACAAAGTCTACGATGGAGCAAGCCTACCCAGAAGTAGCCTGTTCACTATAACTTTGAAAAGATTAGGGTTGTAAGCATTCGGGAACACAGACGCAGGCAGAGAGTTCCACTCCTTTGCTGTGCGCATTATGAAAGACGCTTGGAAGCGCTTAGTGCGAATTGGTGGAAGAGCAACAAGGTCGGTATGGCAAGTTGCAGTGCGTCTGGATGTCCGATGGTTGAAGCGGGCTGATGGGATGAGGTCGTGGAGTTCCTGGGCACACTCTCCGAAGTACAATCTGTAGAAGACCGACAAGCAGGCCACCTTGCGGCGAAGTTTCGAAGAATCTAAGCAAGAGAAGGGCTCAGTAGACAAGATCTCCACTAGTTTTTAAACAAATGCTTTCAGAACCAATAACCATTAATAAATTTATCTAAAATCACTTTCAATCTCATTCAAATATACATACATCCTATGATCCTAATCGTTACGCTAAAACCTTGTCTAGACCCTATTCTACATTATACATAGGTGACGTCAATCTGTCCGTTTATCTACTAATAATGGGCAGTGGGTAACATCACGAGATACAGAAGTTTAACACCAAACGATCAGCGAAAACAGGGGCACGCACACATACACAAGTACGGATGGCGATCTCAAACAAATGGTGGTCGCGAGTGCGCTTGTACTCGCTGTACGCGAAGGTTGTCTGTGTGTGGGTGCTCGTTGTGTGGGCCTGACCTTCTGCAGTTCTCTGTCTATTCTGTGGTGGGCACCATCGCCTGACCGGAGCAGCCGATTCGATTACACCGCAAGTCATTAGATGGCATTGTTTATTTAGATAATCGATATCAATGCGTATGAGGTTAGGTTATTAATAAAGAGGAATATTTGAGTGCTTACATATAAGATACGTTTGCATTTAGATACAAAAATACAGCGGGGAAAAATATTCGAAACCGATAAACACAATCGGAGATGTTACATAGATATTCTTAAGCTGGAAAAGAAAATCTTTAATGTTGAGTGCACTTTTTGTCTCTTGTTGTAAAAACATCTCCCAAAAAAACAAAAATTGCCATATTCCTCTCCCCACAAATTTGGCCTATAATAGTAGTGAGATCAATGGTAGGCCAAGCATTTCAGAACTTCAGAATAGAGAGTACAAGAATCTAACGTATCTTTTGAGAATACCAGTGAACAGAGAGCTTTCCTGACCGTGTAAAAATGATGAATAACTCTAAAAATCGTTTTATCTATACTAATATGATAAAGCAGAAGAGTTTGTATATCACATCACAATCACAATCTCATATATCGATGATAATATATAGCCTATAGCCTTCCTCGATATATTATCATCACGCTAAGACAATTAAGAGCGGAGCATTAAAGGAAAATGTGACGCACACGAAGTTGCGCGGGTCAGCTAGTTAAAAATAAAATTCCCTTTTTATACTCTTAACTAGGTTAGAGTAACAAATGGTCCAAGTTTCATTAAGTTGCGATTATTACAAGCAAAGTTGTAAGAGGGTACAAACAGCTCGAACAGCCAGTCAATTCTGTCGACGTCTCACCGTGATCACTTAGGTGGAGTGAACGACAGGTGAGCTGTCATGTCATCTTGTTTGTATGGTTTGTCAGCTCACTTGTCGTTTACTTCGACTAAAGTGTTCACTTCGACATGTTTACAGAATCGCACTGCTGTTTCATGTAAATATACACACTGCGCGCGTTAGGCCGGAACTTGGCCTGGCGCACTACCGTGCGCCTAGATCACAACTTTAATTAAGACAAAACTTTAAAAGAAGTACCACAACTTTTCGTCAACAGCAACAAAAACCAAAAAACTGCCTAAATTTTCCCAACTTAGCTGGGGTTGGCTGCTAGTCTAACCGGAGGCAAGTTTATTGGTAGTACATGGAAAGACTGCCTATTTGACATCCACAACCCATTTCAAAAATATACATTTTTTTTTCTAAACCCCAAATATCACGGTATACGAACCCCAATACTACGGGATACCATCTAACCCTCAGGGTGCTCTAACCCACCGTAGTAATTAACACGACGAGAAATAATTCACGAGCGGACAAAACAAGAATTTTAATACGCAAATGAAATAATTCCTCAGATTGATGACGCGGATTTCTCGCGCGTTTTTTTCCGCTTGTTTTTTTTTTTCGGAATTGAATTTTTAATTACGCTTTACTCGCTCGCGAATAGCAATTTGTCGGATTAACTGCTTTTTCTCTTGTTTATCGGTTCCGTGAAGTTTTTTATTGTTTTGGTTTTTGATGGATTGCTTAAATGTTAAGATTGGTCTAGACAATTTTCGTCTCGTCTGGTTGGAGGAAAACGCTCGAAACGCTTGTACGTGATGGTAGTTTGAAAAATATGGTTTGTAAAGTAAACACATACGAGTTAGGCATCAACGCAAAGCAATGAAACGGAATGACTAATTGCAATTGAATCAAAACTGAAAAAAAGTATTTTCCTATTGTTTCTTCATAAAATGTAGTCAAAATAATTTAGTAAATGATCCAACATAGATTTTCAGTACTTATAAGAATAATATTTCTGACACTTAATGTTTTTTTTTTTTCTACCTCTGTAAGTTAGAACCGAAACCAATTTATTCTACCTTATACCAGTAACTCTCTATATAACCTCTACTTAGTAACTAATAGTTTTGCTTCATCTAAACAGCTCCCTTGACACGTACTTTATTCTAAAACATTGTCTACACAGTTAAGAATATCTTACAAGCGTGCTATTTTACATTTAGTACCAAAACTTTCCCTTCAGCAGTCTGATGACCTCGTACTAATGTGTTCCCGTCTCTAATTAAGGGAACACACAGGACCAAAGTTGTCCAAACTCCGGACACATTCGAGCATTATTGTAATATGTCTAACTTTGCTGTCCCAAAATGACATTACATGTACAGAAACGCGTACAGTATACGGTAACTTAGAACTCGTGACCTGACACAGAGTAAAATATTTCAATAAGCATGTCTGTCCGAAAATCCAGCGCAGATAGCCAATACAACGGTATGTGTGTGATCTGTGGTAAGGGTCTCGCTAAGGGGTAACACACACTGAATGTTGTTTTAAAATGATATGCGTTTCATTTATAAACAGGGAGAAGCGCGACCCGGCAAACAGTCTCCCTCAGGAACTAAACTTTTCGTCCACCTAGCGACAATATTTGAAAGTTATTTCAGCATTCACAACCCTCATAGGCGCCGTTAAAATTTTCCCTGCCACCTTATTCATAATACACGCATCGTCTATCTCTTTTACTCTCGCATTTGTAAAAATAAAAGGAAGTGAGACAGAATTATTTACAAACTGACATCTCGAAATTAACGGTGGTCGGCTCATGATAATTTACATATTTAGGTGAAATTAACCTCGGTACGTTAAATTATATTATGAATATTAATAGGTGTGCGTATGCGAATGTATTATATTAAATGGGTAAGTGTAACCCCATCTTTATGGCTCAGATTTCCGTAGGAGCTACATGGTTCAAACAAATATTTCAAACGTCCAATTGGTGGTAAACTTATTGCTATGAGTAGATCTGATTCCGCCATTTATTTTTCTTGTTGTTTTTTGATGCAATAATTTGGTTTTATTTAAACAAAAGTAGTTGCCGTTTTCTTAATATTTTTGCATGTCTGTGACAAAACAGATTTCTTGAACAAAAAAATCCAAATTTCCCTTAATACAAATATCCAAGACATCTTGGGGACAAAAATTGCAAACTCCAAACTGGAGGTATATTTGGTTATCTAATAAAATATTACGAGCTTTGACAAGTGCCTCGGAGCTGCCCCCTTGTGGCCTTTGCTCCTTACCTTTTTCAGTTATGGCTCCGTAAGCAGCGACTTCGGCTTTTACGTTGAAAAACAAAATAATGTTAAGAAGATGCTAAAAGAAAGTTGACATCATTTTTATACGTTTTTTTTTCCTGTCAGTGTGTAATAAGTCCTCAAAACACAAACAAGTAAGAATGTAGAAAGACAATTGGCAGCATATAAAAGAAAAAATTGTGCTTTTCAAGCTGTGTGCACACTTCATACAATAAAATAAAACAATAAATCGCTACGTAGTGTAATAAAAAATCCTGAAAGGTACACAGATGAATTATAAATTTTTACAAAAGATCGGTACCCAGTAGATGAGCCCACTTTATCATAATAAAGGTCATGTTGACCCCTACAAAATTAAACAATACACAGGAAAAGTCCTTACGGCCAGCAATAATTCGGAGGGCGGGAAAAAACGTTAGGGGATTTAAATTTAATTTTCGAAACGAAATTACGTCAAATATCCCCAGCGGCGGCAGTTACAAGTTCAAGCGTGGAACAACATCTTTTAAAAGTCACCGTTATAAAAAGAAATAAAAATTAAGATTGGGGCACACGACTTTGCGAGTACCCTAATTATTTTAGACAGTTACTTAGTTGTTGTAAAAAAAATTGTTTTTCCTTTAATTTTGTTCATCTATTCTAAAAATAATTATCTATGATCAAAAAGCAACTAACTGATGAAGTACTTAGGTACCTAAGTAATTTATACAAAAGTAACGTGAAAATGGTGGACCCCGGAAAATCCTCCACCCAAACTAAGTAATATATCAAACATTTTAATATAAAGACAAAACATTCAAAGGTGCCGGGGGTATATGCGACTTGTACTTGATAATTAACAGTCTATCCTTAGGGAAGGCCGGTCCAGCGCAATATATTATATTTCAGATGACACCCGCTTCGGGGACTTTGAAGGATCGTATCTGGACTCCCCGAATTGGATATGTTGGTTCCAACTTCTATTGTTATGGGTTAGCTGTCTCAAAATTAAAATGTTCGTGTTTCCGGTCTTTTGGGATGGAAGTGGTACGAAAAATAAATGGTTTCGGCAAAAATAAGCTGGCTCTATGGATAAATGAGCTCTTATGACATAAACGTAGTAAAACAACCTCTTATTATACGCCAAGAGGGCCAATGAAATGGGTATTCAATCATCGATAGTGATTGTGAAAATCTCCTAAATAATTGTGCACAACACTTGTGTAATATCACTTTTTTAAAGCCAAAAAGACACAGTCTTCAACTCTTCCATGAACCTAACTCCAATTTTTCGGGACCCCTTGACTAGTTTCGGGCGTCACTTAACAAAGGGACATCCATTTTTTTCTTTTTTTTTAAGCAACCGTTGCCCCACACTAGGAATTTCTCCTGTATCGTGGGTGTGTTTAAAAACATATAAATACACACATAAACAGCCAGACTCGGAACAACTATCTGTAGGCCATATAAATTTTTGTTCCGTGCGGCAATCGAACCCGCGACACGCAGCGCAGCAGTCGATCGCTCAACCACTGCGCCAATCGCGTCGTCAAAATTTATCCATAGTTAAATAATAACGAGCTAAAGAAGACGCTAGACCATCAGAGTAAAACTCCTAAAGAAGGGATATACATATGCGAGCGTGGCTGCAACTCAGAGTGTGAAAGTGTAGTACATTGCATTCGATTGCGGTCACTTTTTTAACTGAAGAATGGAATAGTAGTTAGACATAACATAATAATTATATTTTCTAAACCTGTCAAAGGGTAAAAGTAAAGAAGTAAAGTTAACATTTTTAAATCGGCATAGCAAAATCTAGAGTAGGTAAGTAATTCCTCATAAATTCCTAATAACATCATGAAACATCCTACCCTAAATCAATACTACCAACAACACCAAGACAACCAAACTTAATATAATTTTCATAGACAACTACGGCAGTTTTTACGATGAACGTTATGGCTTGACTCCGCCATTACGACCAAGTAGAATGGTTCTACGATTAATTCGTAAATGTTTCATGAAGTATAAAGTATCTTGTTTCTGGAGAATAATGGACTTTATGGCTGATTATTGAGGAAGTTTCCTTCTTAGGTTAAAGATTTTAAAAGTTTATGATGGTTTCAAACGAATTATGAAATGTATGCTGGGCCGATCGCAAATAAATCCAAGAAAAATAGGACCAGGGTGTAGGACTTTAAAGATACTCAGTTTAAATTTCATGTTACACAAGAATTTTTGGCTCTCGTTAAGGTGCTTCAAAGGGCGCTACGGGGCCTTTTAATTGGTATTTTTTTTTAATCATCATGTACCTACTACCTACACCAACGCAATATGAAATCCTACTGTCCACCATTACTTATTTGGTATACCTAACTATAACCTATAATATTATTTTCGCCGTAAAAACAGAGTGAATTAGTTTTATACCACGCATCCCAATACACAACGGCCACTAAATCTTGCTCTGACATTCTGTACAAGAGCTGCTTCACCCCTATTGCTTAGTCCGAATTAGGAATTATCGTAGGGTGTGCAAAACAGCCAACAGCGGGCGGAAGAAAAATCGTAGAATATTTTCGATTTTTAAGAAATTTCTCGAGATAACTCGCAGGATAGGTTTTATTCGTAATTTAAATGCTGTTAAGAAGGGATTTTTTGACATAATATAAACTTAACTTACTATTATAATAAAAAGAAGGGGCCAGCGCCATCGAAACCGAACAAAATAGTGCTGACGAAATGATTTGGACGCGTACCAAAGAGCTGGTTCGAGAAGGCGCGGGCGTGGGAGAAGAATGTCTGAAGACTTAGGGGAGGTCAACACCTAGGTCATCTCAGGTCAGGTCAAGGTCAGGTCATCAAAGATTAGACAAAAATAATAATAACAGCCCACAAATATATTTATTATTTTTATTTTTTCTCCTACTCCGCCGCTGTACTCTTCTGATTATTTTCGTTGCGGGATCCAAGACAGTTGAATCGTTTCTCCGGGACTCGTCGGGCTTCATTAGCTCGGTGTTTTTCTGGTGGTCGCCACTGTTGACTCTGTCTGGGTGGTCTGGCTTTCAGGAGTTATAGTGGTTGGGAATGTGTGGCCGGCCAGTCCCAAAAAAAAAAAGGCCCACTCATACCTGACGTACCTAAATACCCGCGAGAATACAGTGTGTATCAGAGGGTTGATTATTCGTCACATTAGGTGAGAAAGTGCCCAAACGCGAGCTTATAAAACCAACGTCACTAAAATTAAAATTACGAATCGATTTTGATGTATTTTAGTACAAAAATATATAGAAACCTGGAGACGGCAAAAATCTATATTAACACTAGCAAAGTAGGAGTGAGACGTATTTATCGAAACAGTTAAACAAACAGGTATTTCAAAGTAACAACATGAATCAGGTATCTCAGAACCGAAATAACAGCTCCTACCTATTTCACCTGTTCCTCAAACAACCGTTGTAGCCGTAACTTTGATAGATACAAACGAAACGACCTGGAACTGGGACAGCCTTCTATGTGAAACAGTTTCAAATGAAACATGCTCCTTTCTCTTCTGACTTATTCTAGTAGAAAGAGACAACATCTGTTCTTTGGAACAAGCTCTTTGTTCCTCTGGTTCATTGTAATTGAAAGAGATAGACCTGTTCCCTGCCTGTCACTATTTCTGACCTTTTCAGATACACATACAAATACGGTATTTTGTTCAATGGTAAGTTCATACTTACCAATGAACAAAATATCGAAAAGCAAATTATTATTGTGCTACTTTAATATTTTTATAATATCTCTTGTGAAAATAATAATTAATTTAACCAACATTGGGGATTTTTTTAAACCCATACGTTACATTTTCGCGCTAAGAAAGAAATACGATTGTAATATTTATCATGACGTATGTGTATCCAAACACTCTCTCACTCTCTACGGTTCTCTATGTCTTTCCCCGCGTTCTTGACGTTTGATGTAAAAAATCAAAACAAAAACAAACTTTTTGAATTTGAATCTTGTTTTCGAATCAAACTTTTAACTTTATAAATAAGTACAGGAAAGTTTTGTAAATAATCGTAGTTAACTAATTAGTGTGTAAGTAGTCGTATAATTAGTGTGTAGGTATATAGTTAGTGACTTAGTGTTCACTTGTGTTGTCTATGAACAGAAAAACCAGTGTTGTGTGGGACCACTTTACGGACATTGGTGGCATTCATGCAATATGCAACATATGCAAAACAAAGATGTCGTTTAATGCCTCGGTGTCTAATTTTAAAAAAACACCTGCAGTGCAAACATCCTACTATTCGCGTTGTAAGCCGCAATGAAATGACGATGAGTGGTTCTAGTGGAGTAAATGATGTCCAAACAATGGTACTTGCTGGTGGGAGTAATGATGGGAATGCTGTAGCTACTAACATTGGTGATGAGAATGCTGTAGCCTCTAATATTGGTGCTGGTGTTAATATTAATCCATCTAACGACGCAGCAGCGGCAGCAGTAGGCAATGCTGCTGTTACTCAAAGTAGTACACAAGGACCTGTACGAATAACATCCGGCCATCAGGTAATAACAGAATATATGAACGTCGCGGTAATATAAAAAAAAAATATTGATGAAAAAATTATGCAGCTTTCACCTTAGATTTTCAACCATTTAGGATAGTAGAAGACAGAGGTTTTCGAGAACTCATAAATTTAGCTTTCCCCAATTATATAATACTAACTAGGAAGTATTTTGCCAATAATATGTTGCCGTCTCTGTATGAAAAAAAGAAAAATGTGCTGAAACTAACAATACAGCAAAAAGTCCAGTCTGTTTGCATAACTGTTGGCATTTGGTCAACAATAGCCAATGACTCGATGATGGCCATTACAGGCCATTGTATTGATAAAGAAGCATCTGAGTTATGCTACTGTTTACTAGACTGTGTACCTTTAGAAGAGTCCCATACTGGTAAAAACATAGCCAAAACTATAAAAAAGTATGTGATGAGTGGCATCTGTCTGAAAAAAATTTGCTAGGGGTTTCAGATAATGGTAGTAATGTCATTAATGTAAGAATGCCATTGAAAAGGAGCTAGGGTAGAAACATTTCCCTTGCTACACACACACTTTAAACCTCATAGTCAATGATACATTAAAAGCAGATGACATAAATGAAATTACAAATAAAGTCAAAAGTTTTGTTAAGCATTTTAAACAAAGTAACACGGCATGGCTAAAACTTAAAAGATACCAGGAGCAAGCTGGAAATACCCCAAAAGGGTTAATCCAGGAGGTGGCCACTCGCTGGAATTCCAAATTCTACATGCTCCAACGCTGTGTAGAGCTGAAGGAGCCTCTTAATAGCGCGATGGTCAATTCAAACATGGAAACACTAACGACATATGAATGGCAGGTTTGCCATGAGCTGTGTGCAGTTCTCGGTCCCTGCGAAGAAATGACAAGGGAACTAAGCGGGGAGAAATATGTTACAGGCAGCTTAGTAATTCCTATAACTACAGGCCTCACGAAATCTCTAGAAAATTTTGAAAGTCATTTTATGCCTGCAGTAGAAAGAGTGAGGCAAGATATTATAGGAGGCATTGGAATTCGTTTTGCTAATTTATGTCGAAGCAGAACATTCACTAATTGTATGTTTTTGGACCCACGGTTCCATATTTTGAGGATCAATCTACTGCAGAAGATACAAAACGTCGCATTATTGCTATTTTAGTCCAAGAGCAGAATACAAACGCTGAGCAAAACACCTCTGCAGTGGATGTCAGCAGTCACCCTAGCCAAGAAACCAACACAGTTAGATCTATTTGGCAAGACTAACAAAACAAAATGAGAAATATTCAGCCGGAAGGTACAGCACAATCTAGAGCAATTGTGGAGGTTACCTAGGTTAACAGCGTTACCTAGATGATAATATTCTTAGTAGACAGGAATGCCCACTAAAATGGTGGAAGGCTCACAGAGTGATATACACAATGTTATATAAAGTTGCTGTGCAAAAAATGTATGCCGTGGCATCTTCAGTTCCCTGTGAGAGAGTGTTTTCAGCTGCAGGAAATATTCTTAATGAAAGAAGGACAAGATTGGGAATAAGGAAACTGCAGCAGCTGGTATTTTTAAACCAGAATCTCTAATTTAAATGTAAGTGTTGTATATATAACTGTAAATCATGCAAATATAACTGGCTGATTATTATGTCAATGAACTGAAAACCTTTAAATGCTCCAGCTTGATTAATATTTATATATTTTATGTTTATTTTGGCTAAACTACCATAAATATTAATTAAATTTAAATAGAAGTATAATCAAGCTGTCAGTCCTAAGCCTGCAAAAGCATGAAGAGTGGTTTTTATTTCATTTTAGTAGCATGTTTTCTGAATCTGTTGCAATCAATGAGTCTTTAGTTCCAGTGGAACAGGCTGTTATTTTGGAACAGGATTTTGGAACGGTTTTCTTCTTGGAACTGAAACAGGTGAAACAGGTTTCTAATTGTATCTGTTCCAACCTACCTCTACAGCAAAGCCGTTTGCAAAAGCTACCAATGAAACAAAAGCAAAAAAATCCTATTCAGGTAACATTATTTTGCCACCACTACACAGTGGCCCGTTCATCTCCGAGTCCGTAACTAGTGTTTTTCACACAAGTTTTATGTGCTATTATTTGCCACGGGATATAAAAGCCGCCCTGGTCATGTTTACTACTGGCCCAACCTAATCCTGGCAGCGTAAAGCCGGTGCCAACCCCTTTATGTTGTGTTCGCCAGTAAAATCTTAACTTATGTATCGTTTATGTACTTGTGCACATAAAACGTATGAGCATGGTGTTACGAACAATTTCTGTAATGGTGTTTCTTCAAGCTTTACGAGTGTAGAAGTTACTATCCACAGTAGTACCGGCTCATGTGTTCTAAACATTTCTGACAGAGTGACAAAAAGCTGCCAAAGACTGGAAAATTGTAACTGACAGAGAGCCAAATCTCTGGCTCTAAAGTATGTCTATCCCGATATTTCATAATCCAATAGGTAAATGACACATAGCAGGAAGGTGGTAGATAGTCTTCAAATCCGAGTGCCAATGAGCACTAAAATTAACAGGACACTTAAAACGTATGGCTGCATTTAGATCCAGCCGAGACACAGCCATCTATTCTAAGTTTCTCCATTCATTCTACAATATTCTTACATAATAATTATTATCATACAATTAATTTCGTACTAAACTACATTGTTTAATTTAAGACCGGCATATATTTAGAATGGCTATAAGCAAGAGCTGAATAAGTAGAAACCGGATTTAGAATGGGTTTGCCAGCTTTTATATTCCAAATTCAAACTCAATCCACAGGTTTATTCTAGAAATAGCTCGTAACAATCGGGTTTACCGCCAGGAGAAGTGATGCGATCAAAATCACACGAACGCCAGATTCCGTGAACGTAAACCTAGAAGTTAACGTTTATCGAACGAAGCGACGAAATTAGTTGTTAATCCGGAATTGGACTGTTAAATTGAGTACAGGTGTGGTAAATTGAATTTTGAATCTGGAACTTGATTATCCTGGCTCAAATTTGGAACGTGACTGGGTTAATTTTGGCGGGAGACAATGGAAGGTTAATTAAGTGATTTTTTAAATATCATAAGATAGGAACCATATTATTATGCTCAGATAGTCTTTTTGGTCTCGCACGTGTCTTTTTTTGTTGTTTGTAATCTGTGATCACTAAGTTTTCAGTGTTATTTTTTGTCCTGTGCAAGTCCCGAATGTTTATAAATTCAAATTAAATTACATGGCTACAAACGCACTTAGAGACAAATACCGAGGTGCCTTCTTGTAGGCACATTCTTCATATGAAAAACATCATAAACGAGCATACTGTCACACTTACCCCTACCACTTGCAAGGCAATCCAAAAGCCATTTACTGACATAAATAAAACGGGTCTCCTGCGCCCCATACCTTTCAATTCCTACCTTAGTATGTACCAACAATATTCCCGAGACCATACTAAACAACTGTCATTTTATTTTATCACCCGGCTTTTCCCGTAAACTCTTGTGCTAGTGATAAATTTTAATGTTGCTCGCGAAATATTGTCGCGTGGTAGGGCTCCCAAAGTTTACGTTTCCATAAAGAATTAAGTGTGCGTCTGTAAGGACAATTGCTTCATTTTTTGTTTGGTGAAGGTTGAATGTTAATTTAATTGTGGAAGTTGTTATTTCCAAGGAAAATCTCACAGGGATTTGCAATTAACTCTCAACAACACCAATGTCTGATCAGGTTATACAGCCAGTCAGTATCCAAAGGTTCCTAAAGGTATTGTGAAGTCTGAAAATAGAAGCCCACCATAGGTTATACCTATGGACTAAAGGAGTGGAACTCTCTGCCTGCATATGTGTTTCCGATCGCTTACAACCCGAATCTCTTCAAAGTTAGAGTGAACAGGCTCCTTCTGGGTAAGCTCGATCCATCGTGGACTTTGTCTTTGCTAAAGACTAGAGTCAAGAGTAAACCCATCATGAAAAAGGGCCACGGTCAGCTCTATTAAATTGATGTATTAAACTATTCAAAACTAAAGTGATGGTGTCCATCAATTAAATCAATTGTCGGAGTAAATGTCACTAGGTGGAATGACAGCTTACTCATTGCGGACTTCCCCTACACTTTCATGGTGATATTCTACAAAATAGCAATAACTAAAATTTGATTTGAACAACTCCAATTAAATAATATCTGTTTATTATACTCGTTTGTATGTCCCCAGGCAAAATCAAAGTCACACACGCTCAAACTTGCCAAGTAAACCAAACTCCCATACAAAGTCACACAGCACACAACCTGTACTTATTTAACCTCCACGCGATTAATCTCTGATCTTTCACAAAATAAACAAAGCGAGACGCCGCCGTAAGGGAACCGTAAAATTATTCATCCACCCGAAAATTTACGTAACCCATTGTAAAAACGTCGTTTTTTAACGAACTCTTAGAAGTTTTGGAACTCCGTCGCCGTTCAAATCTAACATGGGTCTCGAGAGAATCCCTGTAAAAAATTAAGTCACAAAAGAGTCCAAAAAAATAAAGTTTAAATGTCCCCCTCTTCTGGCAGAGTAAACATTTTACGTTCGCTTAGGAATTGGTTGGCTGTGAATTAAAAAAGCTCTTTGTAAGCTCCGCGGTGACGGTGGTTGTACACATTTTGGTAGTTAGCTAGGATGATTTTGTTGTGTTTCCTGTTGTACTATTTCAAAATCGCTGAAATGAGTATTAACTGTGGTCCTCCAAAAACAACACAAGTGCAAGTGTGTTTGGAGGACTGTGTGAATAGAAAAAACTTTTTTACAAAAAATACAACCGATTTAATATCGGGAGTCGGTGTTTTTGGTTTTTCATTTGTTTTTTGACGACAGTGTTTTAACCGACTTCAAAAAACTATTTTACAAAAAATACTAACCGAGTTCCAAAAACAAAACACTGAAACGTATTATAAAATAACAAATTTCGGAAGTCGGTGTTTTTGTTATTTTTTTCGTGACACCGACTTCCGAAATTATAATAAATACTCTGTAGTGTTTTGTTTTTGGAAGTCGGATGTTTTTTTTTTGTAACAAAGATTTTTATTTTTCACTTTTTAGTGGTACCTGCGTACCCATTCACAGCATGTCTGCGTGATTTTATGTTATGGACTGGTATAAACAACAAACAGACATGCGATTTCTGCAATCCCAATCCATTTGCTATCATTAATTGAAGAGTTCCGTTGCCTACCTCCGAATTCCTTCATCAGATCTTCACCAAATTGATGGGACTAGTCCGTGAAAATACCAAGACCAAATGATACAAGAATCATCCAAATCGGTTAACAATTGGCGGAAATATCGCTGAACAAACATTGTTCTTGGGATCTCATAATCAAATCCTAACTTACATCTTCCGTCATCAGCTCAGCAACATGAGATGATGATTAACAGGCCCAAATATCGGAATAGCATTAGAAAGTTAAATTAAAACACTTTATGTGCCAATAAAATTTGAGGGTTTCCCCCGATTTTCATGGGATCCCATCATTAGATTCTGATTTAGTGACAATGTGACCACTTCTGTATAGGCTTTCGAAAACTAAAAGAATTTTTAAAATCGGTCCACAATTGGCGGAGACATCGGCGAACATACATAAAAAATACATACACCCGAACATAGAACCTCCTCCTTTTTGAAGAAGTCGGTTAGAAAGGGTCTACCTGTGGTCAGGTTATCTGCAATTTACCTTTAAAAACCCCTCAACTGGTCTCATACTGCGTACATCACCGACCCCGCGAAGCCAAGTCCCGCGCAGCGGTTAATTTCATGTTGAATTCATTAAGTTTGTAGGCGCCTTAACTAGGTGTCTTGATAATTTAATCCTGCCAGGATTGCCCAATTAAAATGTTGCCAACGACTTTTTAAATATTCAACCAGGAAGGGTTACCAACTTCAAAAACGAGGTAAAATTCATCACTCCGGGGAGGATTTGTGTGAAATAATGACATTTTAGGTGTCGATTAGGAAAAGTTTGGCAGTAAAACTTTTTAGAGAAGGATGTGGACTGTCAGACGAGGCGTAAAAATATATTCCTAACTTGTTTAATGTGTAAAGGATTTTAACTTTGAGCAACAAAGTTCGCATTAAAGTTTTAGCTTAGATGTACCTATGCCTGTGTTTCTGTTAGAGCATTATAGTGTAACTGTTCCTTCTCTTGTTATGATAATTTATCCTACTAATTTATACTATCAGAAGTTAATAATTGATTAATCTACTAATGCCCATTATATACTAAGCTTGCAGCCCATTTTCCTCGTAAAACTACGTCCTATAAATATCAACATCATGACCGGCTAAAGATGCCATCAGAGTTGTAACCACTGAGCTACTCGTAATTCGATCAGAACTATGCTGCAACTCAAAACATAATCTAGACGTAGATAGTCGAACAGAAAAAGCAGTGGAAAAGGTTTAGTTGATAAAATGTTTACTAAGTATAACTTTCTCAAAGTCCTTGGTAATAAATAGGTACTTAGGTACGTTTTAAGATCGGTAACACATAACAAACAACAGATAGGTAGTCACTTTCGCAATTCTAAATCTTGTTAGTTAAAGATTGATAAATCATTTCTTTGGTAATCCTCCAATTTAATAATCATTCATACCTACTAATACTCAAAACAAACGAGGTATTTAAATAATGGAATCAACTATTATTTACCTTATGAAAAGTATTACTTACGTTGTTGCTGAAGTTCGAAGAATAAAGTACGAGATCCACGCGGACGAAGTGCTAGTGAATTGATAAAAAGATAGGTACCTACTCACGCAACATGTTTTCTATCAGTCTGACAGATCGCAGTGGAAGAAGATATCTGTTTTGACTTCTAGCTGAATACCAATGCTTTATTTCATTTTACGTCTCACATGGCAATGAGCTAGCCGGCTAGCCGCAAGTCTGTCGATGCAAAGTCATAACCAACGCAGCAGAAATGGAATCTCTCATAACTTCACAAATCCATCATTTATGTATGCAAAAAGTTTAAATCTTATGTATAAAATACATAAGGACTTCGTTTTTTAGAAGAGAACTGAACATATTCAGAAAAGTATCGCACCAACTGTTCAACGGTTTTCTGTTCCATATTCGTAAATAGCCAAGGGACAGTCGGACGTGTAGCCGGTGGCCGTGGACCGTGGACAGACGAACAGAACAGGCAACTTTTAATATTTTCATTACATTGCGACTCCCACAGGCATCCCGTCTGTGTAGCTATGTATAGGACATGATATGGCTTCCACTTTTACTCAAGAGAAATTAGACACACACTGCTAACTTGAAACAAAATTAATGGCTAACATAGTAGGTACCTTGAGCCAGTAGGCATTTCTGACTATGGATTTGTCTTTTTTGGTAAGTAGTTGTGTTACCCTGGTCGATATCTGGCAAGTTTGTACTGCAAATCCGAGAACATGAGGCATGCAGTTAATGGATTAATATTTATGTGAAACTAATAAAATTATGTAACGTTATGTTACTTTGTAAAGAATCGGCAAGGCTTGTCAGGTACCTAAATCATTAAAATTTGGATAATTTTTCTATATGGCGTTGTGTGAAATGTCCAAGGTAGGTATTATTTATTATTTAATTAAATAACCCCAAAGAATATAATATTTTAAGCTGATCAGAGAGCCAATTCTACTAATTTTTAAACTTTCGCATTCACATGTCAATATCAAACTGTCAAAAAAGCCTTAATTCTCATATATTTTTGACAGTTTGCGATTGAGATGCGAATGCGATGCGATTGTGAAAATTAGTAGAATTAGCACCAGATCGTTTCGACGATGATTCTCTATTTTCTCAACGTTTTTCTCGTACCAAAGAGCCAATTTTCCCAAACTTTAAAATGAAAATGTTTTTCATACACTAACACATTAGTACGGTGATAGTGAATACTTATTTCGCACTCCTTATCGCCAGCCTCGGTAGCGCAGTAGGCAGCGCGTAAGTCTCATAATCTTAAGGTCGTGAGTTCGATCCTCACCCGGGGCAAAATCTTTTTGTGTTTCGACCTACTTATTTGAGATTTGTTCTGATGAAAGCTTCATTCTTAATTTAGATCAATAAAACGGAAACCTGTTCAGCATTTATGCAATATGTAATGGAGCTGGATTATTTGGACGTCATAAGGTCGCAACAAACATGGAAGCTAGGAAAATATTTGGAGGAATTCACACACGACACGTCTTGTATTAAAAAAATGCTAGCTATCCCCCGCGACTTTGGTCCCACCAACTGCATCTTTCTAATTAATTTATTTCAATAAAACTTTCTCATGGCAGTAACAAACGCAACGAAAAAAGAATTAGCGAAATCGGCCCTGCCGTTCAAGCGTGATGCGATGATCAAGGGAAATAGGGGTTAATTTTTATACAGATTTGAGATAAGTCAAACAAAAAGAAAGTATCTCGAAAACTCTCTTGCTTATTATAAAGCTAGTAGCGACATCTGTTACGATTTATAACAGACATTGGTGTCCCACAAAATAATTAGTTGTAACATAACGTTGATAGATGGCGCTTAAAATAGCGCCATCTAGCTACACTGCACTAAACTAAAACGGCATTTACACACAGAGCTCTGTTGTTGCTAGGAGTTGATGCAGTTTTGATAGCAACCAGTAGAGAGCGCTGTTAAAAGAATATTTTATTTACAAAACGTTTTAATAGGATAATAAGACTCCACTAATAAGACACCCCGATAATAAGACTCCACTGTCCATCTGTCTGTCCGTCTGTCACCAGGCAGTATCTCATAACATAAATCATGAACCGCGATAGTTAGACAGTTGAAATGTTCACAGATGATGTATTTCTGTTGCCGCTATAACAAAAAATAAGGAAGTACTTAAAAACAGAATAAAATAAATATTAAAGGGTGCTCCTATACCTACATACAACAAACGTGATTATTTTGCCCTTTTAGGGTTCCGTAACCAAAAGTAAAAACGGGTCCCTAATACAAATAATCCGCTGCCCGTCCATCCGTCCGGCCGTCCGTCCGTCGACAGACGGTACGGCCTAGTGACAACCAGGCCGTACCTCATGAACCGTGATAATTAGACAATTGAAAATTTCACAGATGATGTATTTTCTGTTGCCACTATAAAAATAAATATAAAATATTTTAGGGGGCTCCCATACAACAAACGTGGTTGATTGTTTTGCTGGTTTTATAGATAATGGTTGGAAACCCTTAGTGCGCGAGTCCGATTCGCACTTGGCCGGTTTATAGGGTTCCGTACCCAAAGGGTAAAAACGGGACCCTATTACTAAGACATCGCTGTCTGTCTGTCTGTCACCAGACTGTATCTCAAGAACCGCGATAGCTAGACAGTTGAAACACAGATGATGTATTTCTGCATGCCGCTGTAACAACAGTACTAAAAAACAGAATAAAATTAATAGTAAGTTTTTCCCATACAACAAACTTGATTTTTTGCTGTTTTTATAGATAACTAGCTGACCCGCGCAACTTCGTCTGCGCCACATATTCCATTATTGCTCCGCTCCTATTTGTCTTAGCGTGATGATATATAGCCTATAGCTCTTTTATACGATAAATGGGCTATTTAACACTGAAATAATTTTTCAAATCGGACCAGTAGTTCCTGAGATTGCCCCCTACATACAAACTTACAAACAAATTTTACCTCTTTATAATATTAGTATAGATGGTACGGAACCCTTCGTGCGCGAGTCCGAGCTTGGCCGCTGGTTTTAACACAACGCTGTCCATCTGCCTGTCCGTGTGTCACCAGGCTGTATCTCATGAACCATGAACCATGATAATTAGACAGTTGAAATTTTCCCAGATGATGTAGTATTTCTGTTGCCGCTATAACAACAAATACTAAAACATAGAATAAAATTAATTATTTAAGGGGGCTCCCATACAACAAACTTGATTTTTTTGCCGTTTCTATAGATAATGATACGGAACCCATCGTGCGCGAGTCCGACTTGCACTTGGCCGCTGGTTTAATATTGGGAACGTGGAAATACAAAAAATAATATTTTTTTTGCAAAGTTTATACTTTATCAAAAACATTCCTAACATTATATAATTTGTAGGTAGGTACAAAAATCCTAGTTTAGTTTTTTTTATTGCTACAGTATAACAAATTACCTATGAACTTATGGCGTCACCGTCAATAAATTAAATGGCGTCGCATGACAGAATACAGAATAATCGATGCAAAAAATCGTACAAGCTTTGGTTTATAGCAGACAACTATAAAAAAGACAATTTATTAGCGTTTCTAAATCAATAAAATATTTACGCAAACGATTAAAAATAAAATGATATTGTTTTTTCACAAGGTCGCTCACTGGCGCCAGCATTTCAAATTCTTTTCTGATGATGCCGGAGTCATGGCTAAATAACAAGGGAATTACCTCTTTTTCAAATATTTTTTACTTATTATTGGCAATTCTTTATTCTAACGACTGTTATTTTTATTGTTATGAAGGTTGCACAGTCAATAAAACGGCGATGTTTTTTTTTATTTTCGACATTTGTGGTAGGTATGTATTAACCCTTTTACTGCCGATCGAAAGATATTTACTGCATTTTAATAAAATGTTATTGAATAATTCACTTTTAAAATTGATAAAAGTCTTAATCAAATGAATATGTTTCCAAAATTGCAATAATTACTTATAGACATAAGTAAATATTGCAATAGGTATTGTACGCGATTAGGGCCAGGGTGCTTTTCCACCAGAGATGTGCTATGCTACGTTGCTATGGATGCGTTTGATATCCACCAATCATATCCAATGGTGCACATAGCTTGGCACTGGTGGAAACAGATTCAACTAAGATATGTTTATTATATGGAAGGATGCGTTCTATGGATGTGTGCTATGGGTCGTCGTGAGTGGTGTAGCTATGCGTGGCGCATCTTCATAGCACATCTTACTCGCACCGCTACATAGCTTAGCATCAGTGGAAACGGTCACATAGTTCCGTAGCTTAGCTTTCACATTCTCGCAGCATAGCAGCATAGCACATCTCTGGTGGAAAAGCACCCTCAGACCGACTTCTTAAGGTACTATGTAGTCGATGTATCTAGTAGAGTGTAGCATGGAATACAATAGCAAAGTAGATGGTTACAATGCAGACACTTTGTGTCACACACTGAAATCACTGTGAAAATGTATAGTTTTTTTTTTACTTCTGATAGGCAAACGTTTGACCGCTATCTCACCTGATATTAAGCGATGATGCGGTCTAAGGTGGAGCACGCTTGCCTAGAAATTACCTATTCTATGTAGTCGATGTATCTAGTAGAGTGTAGCATGGAATACAATAGCAAAGTAGATGGTTACAATGCAGACACTTTGTGTCACACACTGAAATCACTGTGAAAATGTATAGTTTTTTTTTTACTTCTGATAGGCAAACGTTTGACCGCTATCTCACCTGATATTAAGCGATGATGCGGTCTAAGGTGGAGCACGCTTGCCTAGAAATTACCTATTCACTCTTGATTTAGACACCCAGGTTGTAGCTATCAGGAAACACAGACTTCGGCAGTATGCACAATTAATGTATTCCCAAAACGTTTTGTGCGTATAGGTTGGATGTCCACCATGTACCGATGGAGCATCGCCGTTTTTGGTCCGATGGTGGAACGGGCTTGGCGGAATTAAATTATGCAATTCCGTTGCACACTCCCCAAATTGCAACCGATAGAAAACCGACAGACCAGCAACTCGGCGTCGATGCTCAAGACTTTGGAGCTTCGATTCGACGAGCCTGTCATTGCCGATGATCCTCTTGGCTCGTTTTGAGGGCATCAAGCTGGTATCTGGCAGATCCGTCCCAAAGATGAGAGCAGTAGGTACTCCATACACGATCGAACTTGCGCTTGATACAGTTTAAGAAGCTGTTCCGGCGTGAAGTACCGTCTCACCTTTTACCAGGATCCCCAACTTTCTAGCAGCCACTGGAGACTTGGCCTGACTATGAAAGGGCCAAGATTGAGGGTAGATATTAACGTAACACCAAGAACCTCAAGTCCGTCGGTCATCATGGGGCAACGCCCCATTCAGAGACAGCCTGTAAGGATACGTTCAAGCGCTCAACCATAGCCTCCCGGAGAGATTGGGTCTGTGACCCACCTGTGAGCTCGTGCGTCGGACACGTACCTATCTCTCAGCAACAGTGCTGTCGTCTGCATACCCAAAGGTACTAGGTTTTAGCAGATCATTAATATGCAACAGGAACAATGTTGCCGAGAGTACTGACCCTTGAGGAACCCCGGCATTAATATCAAGCAGTCCGGAGGAGCAGTCATCTATGACCACTCGGATAGACCGATCCCTCAGGAAATCTGCAATCCAATCACACAATCCGGCGGGCAGGTCGAAGGAAAAGGCTTACTAATAAGGCCGTCGTGCCAGAGCCAGACCCTGTCGAGAGCCTTCGAGATGTCTAGGGAGACCGCAAGTGCTTCCCCATGCTTCTCAATGGCTTCAATCCAGATGTGAATGGCATAATACGCTAGAAGTTGACAGATTTCGGCGAAAGTCGTATTATCGGTCACTAAGGATAGCTTTCGAACTCAAACTCAATCATTTATTTCAATTAGACCATTTAGAGGCACTTTTGAATTGTCAAGGTCGGTCGGTCCAAAAAAAAGATGATGAAGCTATTTCGCTTCTAGTTATGTAGGACTTTACAGAGATGGGTCTATAATTTGACGAGTCAGCTCGACTATACCCTTCTTGGGCATGGGCTGCACGTTAGTTTGCTTCCAAGCCTTCGGCACTTTCCCAGTCTCAAACGAAAGGTAAAATAGGCGTGTCAAGATCGGAGACAACTCAGGCGCACAAGTCTTCAGTACAATTGCTGGAATCCCGTTGGGGCCACTAGCCTTGTTCACATCTAGGTTACGCAGTACCCTAAGTACGTCCTTCTGGTGAATGCTTATGTTCGACATAGGTACACGACCCGCATCCAACAGGAGGAGCCTCGCGCCACTAGAATTCAGAATCTGTCATTTTTCTTCAAAAATCAGCGCCATTTTGACTGACAGAACGACAAAACTACCTCCTATACTGCCTACGTAGGGGTACATGTATGTACTCATAATTCTTGACAGCTAAACTAAAAAAAAAAACCAGCAGTCTAGGTAAGTAGGTATTCATAACGATGGCATGTAATTCTAATTTGAAAAAGCTGTTGAATACAATACAACATCAAGTTTAGATAAAAATACTCAAGACGCACTCACATCACTTAGCTACCTAAGTACATAACAAGCTTTCCTACAAATTCAAACGCGCCTTACTTTTTCGCATGAAATATTCGCATGCTTCGTTCACCGTAGACTAGCCACTGGCCAGTAAACTAGCGTCCAGTAAGGTCACATTTGACAGTTAACGCAGTAAAATAAAACAGCGCTTGCGCCGGTTTGATGGAGTATTGTTTCGGATTCCTTCACGCGTTCAGAGCAGTGCATGGGTTAAGGCCAGTGAACAGTGAACTGATATGGATATTTTTCTATGGTATTTTGTAATATTGTGACTAAAAGTGTTGTAGCTTGAAGTGAATACACACTGACCTTCTTCTAGAGGAATTTGAGATATAATTAGAATTTTCAGCTGTCAGGAGAGATGGAAAACACACCAAATACCTACATAATTAACTTAAATTAACTAGAGATTGAGTTCTGAGTACCTTACTTTGACTTCTTCTAGTGTGAAAAAGAGACGTAGTCATAAAGTACGTATAGCACTATCTCGTTGCACAACGAAATCATGATGGCATTAAGACTTGATAGCCTGATAGTATAAAGCCCTTGATGCTCATTGGCTACTTAAAACTGCACCGGATACTGCAGTTTCAAAAACTGTTTCAGCCTCTAAGATGAGAGGCTGAAACAGTTTTTGTCGCAATTGAAGTATTTGGATTTGTGACAGCTTCCGTGCTTCGGAAAGAAAGTCAGTCGTTACGGATTGTCAGAAGCCAGTAAATCTGACTTCAGTCTTACCAAGAAGTACCGTGTTACCCAGTTAATGAGTTATGGAGGTCTGTTAGGCAGCCGCTCCACGTAAAACACTGGTATTCAGCTGAATCCGGTTTGACTGGAAGCCGACCCCAAATAGTTGGGAAAAGGCTAGGCAGATGATGATGGATTTGTCACAGCATACCTTCTTCCGAACATTCCGTTTTACTTTTTGAAATAGCCGTTTTTTCGGGAGAAGATTCATCATGTTGTCATTTGTTCTACACTGCGTGAGTGACTACTTACTAACAATTGTTGTTGATCGTCACGTGTTTGTCAACAACGAAGACGATGTTTCCGCATAAACATGCTTATTTATTGATAGTAAAACTTCTTTAATATTTAGATTTAATTGATTTAATCGCAATTAACCTGTTAGCCTGACGTTTATGTACCTACCTATATCACTGATTGAACATCAACCTTCTGATTATTGGAATGTTAACCCGTAAGTCAAGCATTGTTGGTCAGATTATGTTTTTGCTAAGAAGAATATAAATTTAATTAAGTACATATTGACGCCAGTAATTTTATTTCTACTACAACAGCAACTAATAGGGAATATGCATGAAAAAAATATTTACTATCTATAGAGTTTCCCTAAAAATGTACAAAAATATAATACTTGCAGTGAAAATAGAATCAACATTACTCGAAAAACTAACGAGATATAATTATTTAAACAAATATATCTGTCCCTCTCTCTGGCGAAAACGCTATTTTCTACGGCAGTTGCATAATAATAGACGTCATGTACTTTAACGTAATAGTCCGTTCTTCTCCTGTCTTCTTTGAAGCTTTATAACTTCATCGCTGATGAAGGTTTAATTTCATGATTGTTTATTAGAGCCATTAAGATTTTCATTTTTTTTATATCGCGTGCATATTCTCTATTGCGGTACTGGACGAGCTTTTAACTAGCTGTAGCTCGTATGCATAATATGCAAATCGTAGCAGCTTAGCCTTCACAGGGAAAAGTTTTGTAACTAGAACCTATATGGACAAATACAGGACAACTGTATCTGTAAAAAACTTTTTACAAAAAAATACAACCGACTTCCAAAAACTTTTTGGAAGTCGGTTGTATTTTTTTGTTTTTGTTATTTTTTTCGTTTTTTGACACCGACTTCCGAAATAGGGAATATGCATGAAATTTTTTTATTTGCAAAATGAAATACTTTTTAGCTCTAAAAAACAATAATAAAATTGTTTTTTAAATATCTTCATCACTGATGAAGTTATAAAGCTTCAAAGATTACAATTAGAAAGAGAAGTCAAATATGAAATTTGACGTCAGATTCCATGACGCCTATACAGATGCCATACATTACAGCGTTTTCGCGAGAGGGACAGATATATTTGTTTAAAATAATGATAACTCGTTTGTTTTTCTAGTGATTTTGATTCTATTTTCACTGTTAGTATTACAATTTTTTTATATTTTTAGATAAACTGTGTAGATAATAAATATTTTTTTCATGCATATTCCCTATTAAGGTTTTTTTTTGCTTTGTAGTGTTTTTTTTTTTTGAAGTCGGTTGTATTTTTTTGTAAAAAGTTATTTATTTTTCACTTTTTAGTGGTACCCCACACCTAACAACACCACTGCAAAATCGCAGAAAAGCAAAATACAAACGCACTAGTTGCCCATACGATTTTCGAAAGTTCCCCTCGACTTCTCTCGGATGCCATCATCGGATCCTGGTTTCCTTATCATGGGACCATTTGGAAAGTATTCCCTTTCCAAAAAAAATCATTTTTAAAATCGGTTGGCAAGCGACGGAGTTATGCCCGAACGAACATTAAAAAAAAAAAAAAATGCAAACATCCGAATTGATAACCTCCTCCTTTTTGGGAAGTCGGTTAAAAACACTGGTAAATTACAAATGTATTTCTCTTTTCCTAGCCAAGCCCATTGTTTGTGGTCGGCTCACCTTGTCATTCTTCACCAGAAGTGTTTGTGCCTTCAGCACATTCATAGGGGGTAGGGGGCGGTCTTAACGGAACGCTTTTTCAATTTGGAATCAATTCTCAGGTCTGGAAAGTTCAAATGGTTAAAACAAGAATTCTCTTTTAGCTCACTGGAGGACCGTTTAGACCCACTCAATCATTACCGGGTTATCAAAGCTCGCTTCTGTCTAAGCAGCATCGTTAATTAACTTAATAGTAACTTGTATACATTGCAAATTGTTTTATAATGAAATCATTGATCATGGCAATCCTTCAAGTTGACGAGCGTGGCCCTCCGTCACGTTGCAGCGATTAACTAACTTTGTTTTAAATAATAGCTGCTTGCTTCAAGGCGTACACTGGTTTAAGTGGTATTTGAGGATGTGTTAGTTCATTTAATTATATACTACAGTGGGAAGCCAAAGACTCTGTAGCCGGCTTACCATGGTCAAGAGGTTGAAGATTTATCGACCTTATTATAGTATATACAAACTAGACTAACAAGGTTTTGCTAAACCTAACAATACGATATGGAGGATTGAAACTGACAAAGTAGAACTTTTTACTTATAGGCCGATGAAGATATTAAAAATCTTCAGAAGAAGAATTTTATTTGTGAATCTATTTAGCCTCCTCTGAAGTTTTAAGAAGGAAATAAGGTTCTAACTCTTCAGTTGAGTTTGTCACAGTTAAGAACAGACCAGCGGACATAGCCAATGTAAGCGCCATGAGTAATAGGCTAGTTTAATGGGGCACATCTGTACTCTATCTAGTTCGGTCATGGTAAACCTATGACCTAGACTAGAGTTAAGAGCAAACCCCTCTCAAATTAGACACAAGACAGGATCAACAATGTTGCGCAATTTGTTCGGAAGAGTCAACGCGACCAAAAGTGCATTAGGACTTAGGAAGAACAAGTTCAGTAAGAGTCTGACATAATTCTTTATTGTTTGTGGTTATAGCGGCAATCGCAATACATACCCTGTGAAAATTTCAACTATCTATACCTATTACGGTTCTTAAGACGCCCGCTGACAGGCAGACGGACGGACGGAATGCCAGCGGAGACTTAGTTATAGGGTTCCGTTGGGTAGGTACCCTTTGAGTACGGATCCCTAAATAATTATTTACCCACAAAACAACCCAATTGAAAGGAACTAGTGCAAGTGACAGACGAGTTCAAAGGTGCTACTTAATTAAAAATAATTTCTTTTTAGCAGCTTTTTAGGGTTCCGAACATCCTTAAAAATAGAACCCTTATAGGATCGCTCGGATATCTGTCTGTCAGTCCGTTGGAATGATTCTGTTGAAATTTGGTACACATATGGAATTTTGTGACCCAAACACGACCCTGAGACACTTTTCGGGGAGTCATTTTTTTTTTCGGGTTCATTCTTAATCATTAACCATTACCCCCTTTTTTCTATGTAGTTCTTATACATGAAGATTACAGGAAACTATAAGAAGTCTGTAGTATTAAAATAACATGTAAAAAATGATGGTGGATGGATGAATGGTTCGGTACCCTTTGCAAGCGAGTCCGACTCGCGCTTTGCCAGTTTTATTTACTGACATAGTTATATACTGTGTGTATAAATAGTTTAGACTATTTTTGATGTTGAACTAACCATTTGTAGGTAGGTTGTTTCGTTATATACTGCCGTAAAGAGAAACCTCGGACGAAGAGATTACTGGAACTGGCTGTGGCGCCAAATAATGTTTGACCCAAGTATTTTATGTGTTCAGACAAGCTTACTTACCGGTTTACCTTATTTGTTTACAACGCATTTCACGTTATTATTCAGAAAGAAACACACAACAAACGTCACGATGGCCGATGACGCTGATGCCCAAGGTAATCGAACTTCGTTTAAAACATATTTTTGAAGTGTTGAGTAAATAATATCAAGTATTGTTTTGTGGTTTAATATCAGAATTTCGATTTAAGAGATTTACTAAACTAACAAGGAAAAATGTGGTATTTTTTTAAGAGAAGAATAAAACGGCGATATTTTTTTCGTTTTTTTTTTCACTACCTAACTGAATTTTAAAACTTTGGTATTTTCTTTTATATTTTATTGAACCATTTGATATATGTTAAGGTGCTTAAATAGTTTACAACAAGTGCTGTAAGATAATGATGAAAAACCTTGTGTGCAAGATCTCTTTTCCCGTACTATGTCGAACCAGCCCTCATTCAGGTCTCACCGTCTCTTTCTGGGCCCGTTAACGCGGCGTGGTCTGTATCCTGTTTTATTTTATTATTTTCCACCTATTCGTTTCAGTTTCCACAGTATTTCTAAGATCAGTCTCATCATTTATCAATACCAAATCCAAAAACAAAAGTAGACACCACTTTTTTGTAGTAAAATCCTTTTCGAAACCTCATTCCATACTCATTAGCTCCTCCCTTAATAGGACAAAGGGCGGGCTGTTAAATATAAATCACAATATTAATGTGATTGGTGCTTGACCTTAACTTGGCACCATGCACTTAAGAAATGTTTTAAAGGGAAGCTCTTCTGATAGTTTATGTTAATTTTAGTTCACCATCAGAATATAAATTCAGATTTTTAGGTTAAAGCAATTGAAGTCTGATAACCTGTCATGAAAGTTCAGATAGGCAACACTTTCACTTAATGCTTTCTTGACGAAGCACAATATCTTGGTACGCTAGTACCAAAGTTGTTGAAAAGAATAAACTCCTATGTTAAACAGCATGGGTAGGTATTATAAGCATCGCCAAAAGAAACGATGCTATAAGTATAAGCGTCGGGAGAGGGGTGCACTTGTACCTCCCTGGTTTTCAATAAAAATACAACCGACTTCCAAAAAACGAAAATATAAAATAACTTCAATTTCGGAAATCGGTGTTTTTGGCTTTGTTTTTTTTCGTTTTTTAACACAGATTTCACAAATTAAAGTTATTTTATACTTTGTAGTATTTTGTTTTTTGGAAGTCGGTTGATTTTTTTTGTGAAAATGTTTTTATTTTTCACTTTTAAATGGTTCACAAGGGTAAGCACAAGCCTTCACAGCGTACCAAGCATGATGTTATGTTATGAACTGAAGGCCACTTCTACAAATTTTTAATCAGCTTTCGCATTCGCATGTCAATCTCAAACTGTCAAAAAAAGCCTTAAGAGTCCTATTACGAATCGTAAATGCTCGTTTGCAATAGATCAAGTTACGTTGGTCTGCGTTGGGAGTACATCTGTAGTCCGCGAAACAATGTTGATACTTACTAGTCTGAATAGGATTATAGTTTATTTGGGCGCTCGCGCGAGACTGAGGAGCGCGCGCGCTGAATTGACGCAGAATTTATAGTGTTTTAATTTTATTTATTGTAATTTTGTTGTATTATATTGACAAACGAAAACTAATGAAACGTATTCATTGTAGATTGAAATTTTATATCATATAAATTTATTTGATAAAATGGTTTTTATTTGGAATATAATGGACGCTGAATCAAGACATTTCTGGCTTAAATTAGGCTTTCTTTACGTTTTTTTCCGTGAAAACTCAAGGAATTTAAAGAAATTCTAGAACTCCAATAAACAAGTAAAACATTCAACTTACCTTTTAGCAATTTCAGCTTTTAAAAGAATTGATTGTAACAATGTGAATTAGACCGTCAAAGTTCCATCGCCGACATTTTTTCTTGCAAACTGAGTTCGTAAAATATTTATAGTAAATTACACGAAAAGAAAAATGAAAATGTGTAACTCCAACTTACAAGAAAGAGACTGGCACTATCGTTATTCAGGATCAAATAATTAAAATATCTTACTGATGCTGAAAATTATAGCGTCAAAAATCATGAATTTCCGTAAAAAATGTAATAGGACTCTTAATTTTCATACATTTTTGATAGATTGCGATTGAGATGCGAATGTGAAAATTTGTGGAATTGGACCACTGGTGTAAACAATAGACAAACATGATGATTTCAGCAATCCCGGTGCATTTGCTATTATTGATTGAGGAGTTCCGTTGCCTATCTCCGAAATTCTGCATCAGATCTTCACCAAATTGAAATAGGACCACTCCGAGAAAGTACTCTTCCAAAACCTGCCCAAATCGCTTCAAGTGTGTCTACAAAATTTGAAGAGTTCTCTCCAGGATCCTATCATCAGATCCTAATGATACAAAAAAAACTCAAATCCAAAACGGTATAGCCATCTTCGAGTAATCGCGGAACATACATTAAAAAAAGTTTTTGAAGTCGACAAAGTTAATTGTGGAATGGATAGAAAACCTAGGAGTTTTGAAGATACTATATCCCCCTGAAAAGTCCTGCCGGCGGCACGCGCTTTCCAAGACTCTTATGTAAATTTTTGAACTAGGAACACGTTACAATAAAATTGAATCCATCTTAAATGCAATTCTCATTTTAAAACTCCCCAATACTCTAAAGACCCCTTACAACTTCCTCTTAACCCTAAAACGGTGACGGTGCAACCCTCAAAATCACCCAATTATACCCCTTTTAAGGGGCGCCGCCCAAAGCTATTAACCGTTGAACTACTGATTTATCTACGATCATTAGGTGCATCGTTGATTAGCAACGGTTGCCGGAAAAAAAAAGAAATTCGATAGTGGCCTGTGATTAATTACTTTGGCCCTGTTTTAACAGTTTTCTGATTAGCCACGAATATTTGTGCCAGTCTCTTTTGTGTTCGAGATTATTTTAAATGACAGACAGGCTTTTGCAACTTGTTTTATAGTTGATCGTCTTTGTCTTCATCCTCACAGTGATTACTTCAATTAAGAGTTCTCAATGGCATGCAAGTTTTCAGAAGAATGAGGTTTCTAGAAGCAGAAGATCAGGAAGGGATGAAGAGCTCTTTTTATACGGGACCACACACCTATCACTACATAATCTGAGTGGTGCAGTGAATAAAGGTGCGCATTAAACCGTCCAAGTTGATAATAACTTACTTTACAAAGCCGTGATGCTAAAACGGTGATTGTAAGATGTAAGATAAAAGAGGTTATTTTGACACGAAGCTAAGTTATCTCTGTTACGAATCGATGGTGTAGGTAAAGTGTTCGATATTATTAATGTACTATTATTATTCAGCTTGCATCTTTTCACAAACGATGCCGACAATGATTCACTTTAAAAGAACAGCGAAGTGATAGAGTCATCAACACTAAATTTTTTATTCAATATTGATATGACAGCTAAAAAATTAGATTTGTCATAGAATTAATATTTGACATTAATCTTTTAATTTAATGGTGTTGATATGATACGTTAAAGTTCAACACATATTAAGTTGTCATAATTATTAATTGCCTCTATTGCGTTCTGCGAAATAGTTTGTCATTGATGTATTTTGGGAAAAATATTTTAGTCATCCGCAGTCAGTCCACGGACTTTGTTTATATTAGAATTTATAACAAATTGAGTGGAAATCAAATGTTTTTTTATTAATATTTGTCGTTGGAAATCTCCCGGATGTGATGTTTTTTATTCAATGCTGACCAGTCACTTTATAATAAAAATCATAATAATTTGCCACAATTACCTCTCAACGCCACTTCTATGCTATTACGCCGACCCAAATTGAGTTATCAACTTCGGTGAAATTCATTGTTTTTAAGTTTTTATATATCTTTTTGTGCCGATACGTGTTTAATAGTCAATTAATGAAGCTACCTGCGGCTCTTTTTATCCGAAATCGATTGGTCAGGATGACCAGTCAGATCAGGATGGCCGTAGGGGGTGAGTCCGTGCGGTCAATGGTCGATTGGACCACATTCGAGTAGCCGCAGGGTTAACTACTAATGAATTGGGATTGTATTTTTATAGATGATTATTGTCGTTAAAAATTAAAATTAATGGCATTGGATTTATAACTGTAAATGTAGGAGATTTGGGACACGCTAGTGTGTGTGTGTGTTTGAAACTTTTAGTTCTAATTTTGTTCATTTTATTTGCATAACAATGCTGAGAATCAACGTGGGATTCAGTTTCAGTAGTATAATGAGCTTATATATCACAACAGATTCAGTTGAATCGGTTGTGATATATCAGCTCATTATTTTGAATTGATTTAAGACTTATTCTTACTTAATTTTGATATATTCAATACTTACCTTTTTAAGGAAAACGGGAAATCATCAAATGACTCCTCCCCCTATGGGCGAAGCAGATGGAAGTGTCAGCCTCTTAAGGGCTGTTCACACACATCGGGGTTCCCGTCCCTGACGGGACAGAAAACGGGACGGAGATAAAGCTAGTTCGTACAAATCGTTTTTCTCCGTCCCGTTCTGTGTCCCGTCAGGGACGGGAACCCCGATGTGTGTGGACAGTTCTTTACTGACTAAAACCCATCCGTGTTCTCATCCGCGATCCATCCATTCACATAGTACTTTTTCTATATAGGCACATCCATTGCAGGGTCGCGGTGACTCTTTCGAGCAAATTCCACAAACATTCAATACCTACCTACCCACTTAATAAGAGGACATAATATAGATTTTAAATTCATAATAGGGAAATAAACTAAAAGTTGACTAGAAAAAGTCCTACCTTTCAAGTACTTTAAACCACAATTTTAGATAGAAATTGTGATTAATATACAAAAATCTGTTAAAACATTACTTATTTGGCAAAGCCGTTTACAAATACAACAAACTTGAAAAAAATATACAAATGCTACTAATAAATGTAACTGTTCATACAAACTTATAAAACAACAAACAAATTGATTTTTTACCCTCCCGTTTTTCTATTCAACAAAAATTATCCCGTAAAATTTTATAGATCATTTCTAATAATAGGGCGGGACCCAATTCCGGGATAATAAGGGCGGTCATCGCATCCTGATCTGCACTGGACCAGATGAAAATCTGTGGTCGATTCATGATAATAGTAAACCATAGAAATTAGAGAATTCCTTAAGTTAGAATTTGGACCTTTCTCATGAAGGATCGGAGGGTGAGCGACTGCTGTTATTGTTATTGCATTCGATACTTCTTTAATTATTATATTACCTTATCTTTGCTGCAGAATATAAACTTGTCCGTAACAAAAACTTCTACATAACACTTTTATTCTCAGGCAGAGATACGTATATTCCTACAGGTACATGTAACAACATACATTTTGGCAGCTATGTTTGAGCTTATTGCCACTAAGGGGGCACAAATCCAGGCTCTGAGCCTGCTTCTGACATCAATTCACGATCAGAAAACCAATAACATTGTGCTACCCTTGTGACACTAGATAAACGAGGCGTGTTTTTATGGTATACCTCTTATGAATCTGACATAAAAAAATACAGGTACCTTGGAACCTACCTACTATCTAATGGTCACCTCCATCAAAAGTACCAATGTATATTATGACTGTAATCGTTACGCACTTCAAACTGTGATGAATTTAAGTGTTTAACGTTTACTATTGCGTTGACCTAAAACTCCAGCACACTCCCCATCTCATCATGTCGACCCATTTTCTCACACAAGTAAACACTAATTCTCAATTCGTTACTATTTTAACGAGTCTCACTTCCATTTTTACCACTTTAGAGTCGAAAGCGTCGACATTAACCCGTGCATACCCAATAAAAGGTAGCAGAGCTGGGTGGCGGGTGTTTATGACCCAACTTGTGGGTTCCATTATACTATTCTGTAAACTTTTATTTCTTGTTACTTAGCCTTCAGTTTTGTGCAGTACCTACTCGAGTTAGTGTGGCACTATGATGTTGGTTTTATAGTTGTGATATTTTTGAAAATAACGTCATTTTAATTTTAATACAACATAGGCACCTAAAACAATTCTTACGATTGTGAAATCGATTCAATTTTAATAAATTAATGACAAATAAACTTTTTCAAAACAAAGTTTTATAGGTCATCTTGGATGGTCTTCGATATTTTGGTTTTAGTGTGACATTGCATTAGTTTTCGTGTTCTCCTCAGCAAGCCCTTTCATTTTATACCCGATAGCCATATTGGAATTAGAATGACGTCACATAGCTTATTATGCATTGTCATCCAAAATAAGCGTTTATAACAAATTTCAGCTCAATCGGATTAAGATAACTAATTTAAAATTCAGTTGCAATTTTCCCCCCCGACAAACATAAATACATTGCAAGTTAATCAATAATAAAATAAAATTAATAACTGTCTTTTTATGCGGAATCACTTTTGCAGTCATGTTGTATTGAATCAACGTTATCGAGGTCAAGGTATTGAATTGATAATTCCAGCAACCTGTGCGTCAGCCGAAATAGCTCAGTTGGGAGAGCGTTAGACTGAAGATCTAAAGGTCCCCGGTTCAATCCCGGGTTTCGGCAAACTATTATTCTGTTACTTCCTTCAATTATGTTTTATTGACATACAAAACTAACAAAAACACTATAACAAGAAATGTGACTGCCACGTTATTACCATTATCATTAAAAACCGTAAACATGTATTGTTTTGTAACACCTGTTGTCTATGTACCTATTAGCTGGGAAAAATAAGTCATTAATTCCATAACATAACATATAACATAACATAACATAGCATTACATTGCATCACATAAATAACATATCATTCACTATCGTTAAAATTGAAATGAACGAGAAATACCTAATCATACTTCATCACAAAATATTTATGACAAACTATCTGTCCCCCGCGGCTTCGCTCCCGTGCACTGGCTTTTAAACCTTCCCTGTATTCTGGCGAACTAAACAAAAAAAGAATGACCGAAATCGGCCTGGCCGTTCTCGAGTTTTAGCGAGACTAACGAACAGCAATTCATTTTTATATGTAAGAAGAAGATATAGATATATTAACACAAGTTAACTAGAAATCTGAAAAACGTATGTTCAGTTCGCGGCAATTTAATTCTGAACATTTTGGTAGAAGTATTTTTTCCAAACAACCAAAATAAGATTTTATAACGATTTTATTCAACATTTTGAGCGTATTCGCTATTGTATCTCTTGCGCTGTTATTGAGGGAAAAATGCTCAAGGTTATTTGCTCAGGGTACGGCCTTAATATTAAATTATTAAACACGCGTTTGACCGCGGTTTTGTCCGCGTATGTATATTTCAAAATTCATCGGGGTACGTAGTGCCCGGATAAAAAGAAGCTAACTTTAATCATAGGACTTAACATGTCAAGACAATCCGACGACGACTTTCTCATCTAGTTACTTTAGGGCGGGTTGTTTCAACTACACTTAACGCACGCGTAAACGTTAAAAATGGTGCTAACTATCGTCAAATCAAAAAATTGGGTTGTTTCACAAAATGTCAGCGTTAACGCACGTAAAATGTAACGTTTACGTTAACAGATGGTCTGAGCACTCGTAACGTAACTTTAGTTGCGTCAAATAGAACAATATTGTGAAAATTCTTTTGAATTCCTCAATACCAGTTCTTCTGATGACACAAATAAGTGGTGGAATGCAAAAAAAGCTATTTAGGTAGGATCCGTGTCCGTCAAACATCGTCCGTAATCGTAACTTTTTGACGTACGTATGTAACGTTAACCAACTGTTTGATACAACCCGCCCTTAGTATGTGATTATTTTATTAGTAGAAAGTGAGTAGAAAATAGTGCAACAAAAAACCGGGCAAGTGTGGTTTGACTCGCGCACCGAGGGTTCCGTATAAACCTGTAGGTATTATATTATAAGCAAAAGTTGCGATTTACGATTTATGACGTATTAAAAAAAACTACTTACTAGATCTTGTTCAAACCAATTTTCGCTTGTAGTTTACATGGTAATATAATATCATATTTTTTTTTTAGTAATTTTTTCATTCTCTTATTTTAGAAGTAACGGGGGGGGGACAAATTTTACCACTTTGGAAGTGTCTCTCGCGCAAACTTTTCATTTTAGAAAAAAATGATATTAGAAACCTCAACATCATTTTTGAAGATCTATCCATAGATACCCCAAACGTATTTGATACGGGTTTGATGAAAAAAAATTGTTGAGTTTCAGTTCTAAGTCACCCCCAAAATTTTTAGACATTTTTCTATTTTTGTGTGGAAATCTTAATGCGGTTTTAAGTTTCAACAGCATTAGTTCTTATAGTTTCGGAGAAAAGTGGCTGTGACATACGGACGGACAGACAGACAGACAGACATGACGAATCTATAAGAGTTCCGTTTTTGCCATTTGGCTACGGAACCCTCAAAACACTACGACCTTCTTCAATGTACTGTCCGACGAAGTAAATTTTTCACATTCGAAGTCAGGCTTTTGGCACGGTACTGATCTATATTGTGCTTTTGGGCTTCTGACTAATCGAGACGACTGTCATAAATGAACGGACAATATGCAAGACCAACATAAGCTGCACACAATAAGAAATTAAATCCGTACTTTAACCGGTAGGTATCATAACTCATTCACACCTAGAACGTTCTCAACTTCCACTTAAAACTTAAAAAGGCAAAAACAATAAATTCACACATTTTACAACACTCCGAAGTGCTAGTAGGTTGGTATCATACAACAATGAATCAAGCAGCTAAATACGTGGTAATTGCCAACGCCATCTGCCGGCCATTCGTCGGATATCAATTTAACCGAGAACTCTGCTATTAAACGTGTATTATTACGCCATTTATTTTCATGCTGCATTGTGCGTAATTTGGTGCTATACTGGGTGGTTCTTCTGCAAGGTAATGATGAAGCACTCGCTTCTGCCAGTGACTTCGCCCGCATGAGCGTCGAAAATTTTCCGAAGAGATAAAAAGTATGTCCTATTCCTGGACACCCTTGTGCCAAGTTTCATTGAAAACCGTTCAGCTGTTAAGACATGAATGGGTAACAAAATAGACAACATACTGTATGAGTATTACTTTTAAATTAATAACATTAGTAAGGATGTTTTTTAGTCCTCAAAATATTGCCAATTACCATAGAAATAATATTTATGTCTATAACCCTTAATTCCCAGTAATTTTGGGTAGTTTCAGTGTCATCAGCACTAATTTCTATTGGCAAAGGCATGGCTATCGAAAACTGTTGTCTTATCCTTATTTATTTTCAGGCCATCGATATGAATTTCATTTATTATTTTTACAAGTAGGTACCTTCCTGTCATGACACAACGATTTTTTATTGCAGAAAGATTGCCGCATAATTTTTCAATGTTTATTGTATTTTGCTTTTTCTGGCCAATTCAACAGTCCCGTGTCCAAATCGTTAGCCAGCATTGCTTAGATTTTTGATAGAATACATTTTCTTCAAAGCTTTTTGGTATATATAATAAAACCTATATATCACAGACTAGATGACCCGCGCAACTTCGTATGCGTCACATTTTCCATTACTGCTCCGCTGTTTTTGTCTTAGCGTGATGATATATAGCCTGTAGCCTTCCTCGATAAATGGGCTATCTAACACTGAAAGAATTTTTCAAATCGGACCAGTAGTTCCTGAGATTAGCGCATTCAACCAAACAAACAAACTCTTCTGCTTTATAATATTAGTATAGATAATCGCACTAACAGTACTACTGCATCACTTAGGGCGGATTTCATCAATGAAACTGAACGCGATCAGCATATGAACCATGTTTACGAGCTGTCACTGTCATTATTTTCTGTGGAATATCACACACATGGACAGCTCTTGATCGCATTTAATATGTACTGCCGGCCGAGTCTACCGACATCACTGCGTGATCACTTACGTGGAGTGAACGACAAGTGAGCTGTCATAGCATCTTGTTTGTATGGTTCAACCGCTCACTTGTCGTTCACTTCGCCTAAGTGTTCACTTCGACATGTTTACAGAATCGTAATGCAGTTTTATTGGCGAAATCCGCTGTTAATCTAATAAAAAAAAACTTTTTACAAAAAAATACAACCGACTTCCAAAAAAAAAACACTACAAAGTAAAAAATAACTTTAATTTCGGAAGTCGGTGTCAAAATACGAAGAAACTAACAAAAACACCGACTTCCGAAATTAAAGTTATTTTTTACTTTGTAGTGTTTTTTTTTTGGAAGTCGGTTGTATTTTTTTGTAAAAAGTTTTTTATTTTTCACTTTTTAGTGGTGCCCTACACCTAACAACACCACTCCAAAATCGCAGAAAAGCAAAATACGCAATTTCGATCATCAAAGAATCATCTAAATAGTCAAATTCCAGCTATTTCGATTTAAAATCCAAAGTTCGTAACCGATTTTGATATGATTTAAATGGGACCAATCTGCAAGTATATCCTTTCAGATAAAACAAAAAATTTTCAAATCGGTTCATAATTGTCGGAGATATGAGGTAACAAACATAAAAAAAAAAAAAAAAAAAAAAAAAAAAAAACATACAACCGAATTGATAACCTCCTCCTTTTTGGGAAGTCGGTTAAAAACAGTGCCGGCAGAAGTGAAAACTGAACATTAACGTTGTGCATTTTTGAATCATGACGCGAGTCAGTCATGCACGTGTCTTGACGCGAGTTTAACATTTTATACCCATCCCAAGAAAAGTACTCAACGATAAATAAGTTTTCACTTCAAAAATATGCTGATAAATAAGATACCTACTAAATGTGTAAGGTTGAATAAATGGTAAGCGATACGGAGTAAAGTGGGAAGATTAACCCTAATAATAGGGTTGCTTAGAATCCGATCTCAGTACATTTGTTGCTACTAAGTACCCAATTAAAACTATCTACGAGTATGTTAGTGATTACTGGTAAAACAGCAATAGCTATGTGGCTGCTGGTGTGATTTATTTTAGGTAGACTATCACTCTGAAAATCAAAAGGGTAGTCAATTATCGAACTAAAGACACACAAAAACTTATTTGATCTCCCAAATAAAATTCGGGGAAACGATCAAGTGTATCTAAATGAACAGGCTCGAGTACCTACGTCCTTGGAATATTTTAGTCCAGATTCAGCTACTCGACCTAATTCAAACAACTTGCTATCCTAAACCCGTATTTCATTGCGATGTCTAGTAATATAATCGATATAATCGATCAGGTGCCGAAATTCCAGTAAAACCTTTCGACTTTTCGAGCACCCGAATATGTTTAAACCAAGAAAAATATTCGTTTTTTGCTGGCACCTGCAATCGCCGTATTTTGTATCTGTTCAACATGAATTGCATAGAATATACTTATCTTATGAATATTTGATCTAATCCAAAGAGCGTAACCCATCCCGTCGTCATCATCATCGTCTTGTCTTTAAAAACTAAATAGGGTCGTCGTAGGGATCTCAGTATAAGGCCTCGTTTTCACGGGCAATCATTTCGCATGCATAACATTACTTATAGTTACCGCACTGTTATCAAAACTTGCATGCGAGATGCTTGCGCGTGGAAAGGCGATTATATAGGAGCAAGTTGAGTAAATTCCATCCCAACATTTCGAAAAACGCAAGAAGACGAACCAAATTTTTAACCACAAAATACAACAACTATACAAAAACGATTTATCATCGCAGTGCATCAGTAAATTGGTAAGGACCCTAGAGGAGCCTGTAGCCCGGAAGACACGTGCGCATGAGTGCACTTGTGGTGTATTGTGAAGCTGTGACGTAGGAAGTTCGATTGTGGTAGTGCTGTTTACCACGTTTTACCTGACCGCCCCAAGTAGCAGCGTAATGTGTGTCCCTTGATTTTTTTTGGGGCTTAGCAACGTAGGCATTAGGTACCACATAAAACATCATATTAATCGTGCTTGTGTCATCACAGTTACCTGCAGCAGTCCTATCGGGCTTGTGGACGGCGAGCTATGGGTGGCTCGCCGTCCGTTCGTCTAGTGACGCCGTGTCGACGGCGCGTTAGTGTTCCACGCGCGCCTCAAAGAGAGTCAGCACACAGAGGGGCCCGAAAGGGCCGACGCCTGCCGTAGTCGCGGGATTATTCGCAAGAGACACCGTGGCTCCGGAACACAAAGGGCAATGAAGGAACATGGATGGGTTTTAGTCAGTAGAAGTCTGACACTCCCTCCCGCTACATCCAGAGCGGGAGGAGTCATTGGATGATTTCCCAACTCTAAAAAAAAAAAAAAGTAGCCCTATACTGGAGATAGACGACATTCAGCAAGGTGATCTAGGAAACTCCCATTCAGTTACTACCACTCTTATTATGAAGATCGCAGCCTTAGCTAGTATGAGAGCTATCGTTTCACATCTTCTTTCATAGACCAGGGGTTGCAAAAAGGCCACTTTAGCAGAATCAGTAAGCAAATCACGCTACCTGTCATTGTCAAATTTTCCCAATCATCCTTAAACTTAATGCGTAGACGCCGTGTCGACGGCGCGTTAGTGTTTCACGCGCGCCTCAAAGAGAGTCAGCACACAGAGGGGCCCGAAAGGGCCGACGCCTGCCGTAGTCGCGGGTATTCGCAAGAGACACCGTGGCTCCGGAACACAAAGGGCAATGAAGGAACATGGATGGGTTTTAGTCAGTAGAAGTCTGACACTCCCTCCCGCTACATCCAGAGCGGGAGGAGTCATTGGATGATTTCCCAACTCTAAAAAAAAAAAAAAGTAGCCCTATACTGGAGATAGACGACATTCAGCAAGGTGATCTAGGAAACTCCCATTCAGTTACTACCACTCTTATTATGAAGATCGCAGCCTTAGCTAGTATGAGAGCTATCGTTTCACATCTTCTTTCATAGACCAGGGGTTGCAAAAAGGCCACTTTAGCAGAATCAGTAAGCAAATCACGCTACCTGTCATTGTCAAATTTTCCCAATCATCCTTAAACTTAATGCGTAGAGGTCGTGGCTAAATAATAACAGCCGCACGGATCGATCTTTAAGGTTAAGCAACGCTTGCCAACGTTGGTCTGTGGATGGGCGACCATCTTAACACACCGAGTTTCTCCGTGCCTCGGAAAGCACGTTAAGCCGTTGGTCCCGGCTGTCATTTGTAGATCTGTGGCAGTCGTTACGGATTGTCAGAAGCCAGTAAATCTGACTCCAGTCTTACCAAGAAGTACCGTGTTACCCAGTTAATGGATTGTGGAGGTCTGGTAGGCAGCCGCTCCACGTAAAACACTGGTATTCAGCTGAATCCGGTTTGACTGGAAGCCGACCCCAATATAGTTGGGAAACGGCTAGGCAGATGATAATCCTTAAACTTAATGCGTTAGGGATAAAGTTGAAAATGTAATATGACGATTTGTTGTGTAATTAATATTATGATTCTGATAAAGTCGCCAGTTTAGACTGCCTCTGGGGGTTTGTGATCTTTTACAAGTATCATACGGCCATACTGGCTACATCACAATCCCCCGAAACGGGTCCTACTGTGCAGGAATGTCTTCGCAAGACCGTGCAATGGAATTAATCTGTGCAGTACTGTTACCATAATATTGTTTCGGATGCTCGGAACATCCGACATAATATTATGGTCGACCTGAGCACACACATACACACATTTAGACAGCTTCAGCTAACTTATATTAAAGTTAGCTTACATTAGAATAGAAAAGGAAGCCACTTTTTAACCTTCAATGACAAAAAAAGGTGCAAAAACAGTTACTGCTAGCAAAGGAAACCGTACTATAAGCCGTTTGGCGTTTTCGTGATGTAAGCTGTTATAATCGTTCATTAACCTCAGGATTATTTTACAAGTAGGTAGGTAGGTAGGTACTTATTTTGCAAGATATTAATAGGAAGTAACACATTTCAATGTCGGTGAGTTCGCTACTAGCGAACACTAGCGAATCGCTTGTGTATTATTGTATAGTTCATGTCTCTTTGATGGTAATTTTCTGAACTATCCGTAAAGTATAAACTTGCTGAATTAGAAGACTGAAACTCGACAAATTATTAGTTACGTGGCTAAATATGGAACCGTTGTACGCTAAATCAGCAGCATCCTGCACTCATATCGGCTGGCCTTACTACTCTCTATAGAACAGGACTTCCTTTTCCTGATGTATTTTAAGAGGGAACTCTATTGGGCATTTCTCCATGCAAACGCATTCCGTTGTTTTCTTCGTGGATAATGCTAGTAGAGCATTTTTTTCCAAAATCTTAGGTCTCTTTAATACGTGCCCTTATCATTTTCTTTTTTCCAAAACATAATTTCAAACGACAATCAGACAGCGATAAGTTTTTAACAAAATAGAAAATAATAGAAACATAATAGATAGCCATATTCCTTCCTCTAAATTTTATTTGTGATTTTTTTTAGATAAGTCCAGTTTTGAAGAAGAAAACCGCGGAATACAAAACGTCTTTTGGTCAAGGTTTTTATAGGTAAAATCAGCCTGAGTTGCAGTTGTCGCTTTCGCAATTTATTACTTGATAGGGCACAGCGCGTCAGCATCGGCAATACTTTCTTAAAATACTTACTTTTTTTCAAATTCCTGGGGACTGGAGTCTCCCTCTTAAGGCTAATTGAGTATTCTAAGGGGAAAATTTTCCCCTCGTGTGAAAGTCGTGGATGTTCTATGCCCTGAGGCGACAAAATGGGACCCCCACACTCCTACGAACTAAAACCACACGATGTTTTTCCAACATCCCTTAGGGCTGGATTCTCACAATCTGTGAATGTAATCAGATTTAGTTTTAATCGTACAGAAATCGCGCCACTGACTGTATTAGATATTAATATTATACTGATATTAAAAACAAAATATTATCGATTATCAAATCGATAAACTCTCATCAGATAAAATATTGACTTTGCTATCAATACAAAAAAAGATTTCCTGTTTGTTTGTGAATGTGTAATACACGTGTTTTTGTATTTCGGGGATGCCCAATAAGCGAGGTCGACTGATGACTGATGACCTTAGTTAAATAAATAAAATAAAAATAAAAAATAAAAAAGCCTTTTATTTCTTGCATTAAAGTAGAGATTGACAATTTAAAACAGTGTGCATGCATAGTTAATTAGATTAGCTTGGTGTTAGTAAGAATATTATTAATAGATTGATTCATTTCAAATTTAGGTATAAAAATCGTAAAATAAGATTCCAATTTACAATAACTTAATTTTATAATTTAAAAAGACCTTAGTTAAATTATGATAATTATTGCACAAATATTATTATCAACGGTGGGGAATGTCAACATAGCTGGAAAGGAATTATTAACCCATTAGTGCATTTGCATTTTTAAACTATTTTTAAGCTACAGCTACTATTATTCTATTTGCGTATAAAGTACTCCTATTCTATTTGCGTGTAAACTATAAAGTAATATGTTTCCCAAATAAAAATCAATTTCCCATATTAATTTTAATGAGGAAACAGAACTTCTCAAGAATATAACCTTCCCTAATTAACTACTTCTAATTAAAACCGAAACTACAAGCACAAATTAATTCACAAACTAGTCGTAAGTATAAAGAATAAGAAACTCTCTCACGTTAAAAATAAACCGATATCGTCGATACACATATCCACATGGTACAAGATCGAAAATTATTACGAGCGATCATCGACCATTAAGCACCGTAAATTACTCGGTAACGTAATACGCCCATACTAATTATTAAGCAAGGTATGCAATTGAGGCGTCTTAAATATTATAATAAATTTACTTACTTGTTCGAGCCAATTATTGTTAAGGGGCAACACTGGCGAAGGTAGTTTATAGGGGAGAACAATGGAGTTTTATTTGGGGGAGTAGGGATTGTGGGATGTGGTGGTCCGTGTTTAAATTAAAATAAATAAATGGTGTACCTATTTATTTCAGAAATTAATTCCATATTTATACAACATTGTTAGTTAGTAACATAAAACTTAACAACTGTGTTAGTAGACAATAACAGTTGTAACAGGGACATGTAGCTAGCTTAAGTACATGATTAAAAGACAATCCAGTTTGTTGGCAATGACACTCTGGTGACCGTTGGTACTGGTTTAGGTGACGGAGATTCAGCCGTACTTCGGGAAACACTGTTTTACTATTTTTACGGGTAGTCAGAAGCTAAGAAATCTGACCACATCCTTGCCGTTGGGTAACGTATTTTCGACCACCGTAGGGTCAGGCCTTTGGACGGCGAGCGTTAGGTGGCTCGCAGTCCGATCAGAACCAGGCCCGAGTCGACGGCGCGTTGTATTCCACGCGCGCCTTAAAGAGATGTCAGAGAAGTAGACGGGGCCCTCTAGGGCCAGTGCCTGCTAGGGTACGGCCCTGGAATGCAAAGGCCACTAGGAGGAACACGGTGAGTTTTAGTCAGTAGGAGCCTGACCCTTCCGCTTCACCCAAAGTGACTCATCATTTGATGATTTCCTATCCGTAATAAAAAAGGGTAACGTATTAGGTACCAAGTTACTGGGTTGTGGAGGACAGATAGGTAGTAGCTCCATATAAATACAATCCAGCTACACCTGGTAAGGCTGGTAGGCTTTCTCGATAGACATACAAACTTTATTTAAATTTATTTATTTAAATATCGCAGCATACGCTGAGACAGGGACCTTTTTTGGCCTCGCACAGATAATTATTATCATTATTAGGATGTAGCTTATGTGTCAACTTATTTTTATTACAGTTAGTTTTACATATTTTTACTTTTATGTGTACTGTGCGAGTCCTGAATAAACATTTTTTTTTCTTTCTTTCTTTCTTTAGAAAAATGCTAGGCGCATTGATCGATTGGGAAATGTGGTGGTCAAAACCTAGCCAGCCAGTTTATTTTTCGTGATAACCGTTCTTGGTCTCACTTTAAACTCATCTGATGGAAAGTGATGGGTGAAATCTCCTCCGTATTGACATAATTAAAATGTTACTTCGTTTTCGAAAAGGAGACGGTGGAAATAGGTCGTGTAGCTCCTGAGCAAGCAATTCGATGTTCAATTTGTTGAAGTTATATATAACTGGAATAAAATATAGCAGCAAACAATGTAGAAGCCAAAAATATCCAGAGAAAGAAAAATTAATCAATATTTATTAGCGACTACACAGACACATTTCTATTGGGCTATCGTGAATCTATGCTTATTGATAGCAAATATGGAATTTAGCTATCGAAAACGTTTGATAAGATTATGTATAAGGAAATAAACAAATCAATGTTTTTGCATACAACAATATATAAACAGTCTACAGAAAACCCAGTTTTGCTATCATATTAGTGAACAATCTTTGACTAAGATAATGATCAAAGACTAAAAGACTACACCATATAGATTTCCATCACTTGTCAAAAGTTTCATGCAGGTAATTCCCCTGAAAAAACCTAACTAAAATATTTTCGACGATAACTGTGATGTCGCATTATTTTCGTACGCACAAGACAGGTTTAATCATTTTCAGTTAATCCCGCCATCCATAATACTACAACGATGGACGATAAAACAAATAAGATTATACGAGTATATTGTTCCTAAGACAGGCATACTTTTTAAAGATTATTATGTTATTATGCTGCATTGATAGCGTATTGACGAAATTCCGTAGACGTTTCAACCGGATGATTGGATTAGCGAAGATTATGGCTCCTAAAACACATTTTATATCTACCACACCTAGACAATCCATACGATTTATTTACAATATACTCCGTTTTCCCGCGGCTTCCCTCACGTGGAACTCTCACAAGGATTGCACAAGAGTGAAAAAATAAAATCTTATTCGAATCAGTACTTGAGTTTACCGTACATACATAAATAAACAATTTTAATGTATTATAGTTTTTTTTAAATAAGTTCAGATTTGTTTGGTTAAGTTGCGGTAGTAATGTTTTTCAGACTTTGATATTAAAACATGCGGCATTGTGTACTCTACTAAATATTCGACCAACTCTGGAACTATTTCTTGATCTGCCGGTCGATTCTGTTGATATCTCACCGTGATCACTTAGGTGGAGTGAACGACAAGTGAGCTGTCATTCCATCTTGTTTGTATGGTTTGACAGCTCACTTGTCGTTCACTTCACATGTTTACAGAATCGCACTGCTGTAGTATCGACCGTGTGAAGGGATTACTAATGATTTTGGCCCCTAAAATACATTTTGTTTCCACTGCACCTAAACATTATTTTTCTTTATAACATCATTTATTTAACTAAGGTGCGGCGATCAAAGTTTCAATTCAAATGATAACTGAAAACTCGGGAGTGGGGGCTCGTGACGTCATGACTCACTTAAAGTTATGCGAAGGTGTGACGTATTGAGAATTTTAAAAGCGTCGTAACTTCGTCAATTTTGTTCCCGTAACAAAAGAAAAAACACGGGTCAAATATTTTTGATATTTTTGCACTGACGGACTAATTAGATTTTTTCAGGACACAAGCCTATTGTAACATATGTTGTACTAGAGAAATACATCTATTTACGAGCAATGCTCGGAGTTTCTCTGGTAGATAGAATTCGCAACGAAGTCATTCGCCAGAGAAATAAAGTCACCGACACTGCGCGTAGAATCATCACGCTGAAGTGGAATTGGGCTGGCTATGTCTATAGACGGACATGTGTTAGTGTGGAGACCCCATCGGTTTGGAAATGGGATCGATGTTTGAAAGAAGATGGATGGCAGCGGATGGATGCGGACTGCTCAAGACCGGGATGGTGATGTTCCCAAACTTCACGAAGTTTCGGAACCATAAATAAAGTACCTGAGACTACAGTATCTCCGTTAGATTGACGCATTAGAGATGTGGTACTGGAGACGCTTTCTGAAGATCCCATCCTGTCAATGTCTCCATCATCAAAGAGTATTAAAGACCGACTTTCATCCACTGTGAAAACACGAATACTGAAGTTCTTTGTTCAGGAATGAGAACTCGATAGAGAGACTGGTGATTCAGGGCCAGCTAGCAGGCCAGGAAGGCAAGAGATAACGCGGTCGATTACCAATTCGCTGGACTGACCTGATACAGAAAACTACCAGGTCCACTATGATCCAGTATACGCGTAACGTGACCAACTGGCAGAAATGGAAGCACATCGCTGATTGAACAGTCCTCAGGAAAGTCGACGACCCACCGAATATCTCTCCTTGTTACTTATCTGCGCAACCACGACCTCTTCGACAAGAGTGTCCGACTTTGAAGACTTGCTTGGCAACAATATGTAAACAATAAGCAACTTCTTTACAAATAAAATTGACAGATTTATTTTAATTTAATGCTGTTATAAGATTAGTTATTCTTTCTGATATTACCAACCACAATAACAATTTACTTACAGCTGCTAAGTATATTGTAAGCCACTTTAGCAACTTGCGAGACTTGACATCAGTTGAACGGTTTCAGTTGTCGCCATTCACTGGAAATATAGTACATGCTGCTCCAACTTACTGAACTGTGTTCATAGATAACTGAAAATTATACTTGTTTTTAACTTTTGTTTTGTAGACCTAAATAGTCTACAAAACAAATAATCGGTTGTTTTGCGCTAAGAGCTTTAAAACCAATATGGGTCATTTTTCCACCATTAACAGAATGCAGGGGCAGTTTGGTCGCCTGTCATGTTCACCTAGTCTTGATATCGATATGTCTTACTCTTTACATAAAGTCAAGTCTATCTTGCATAGGCATTTTCAGACTGATATTGAAAATTCGTAAGACGTCAGGACACGTGACCTGATCGAAAATTCGTAAGACGGATGCTTCAAAAGTGCACGACGTTAATGTTCATATTTTCAATTCTGCAACCCGTTGTTTTTTTTTATTGTATTTTTCACCAAAAGAAATATTCAAAAAAATATTGTATTTTTTGCTTTTTTACTGTTATAACGTCGTACTAGGTTTGTTGTTTTGATTAATCAAACCTATCTAAATAAATCAAATCAATTTTGTAACAACCTTCAATTTCCTAATACTATGTTCAATGCATGCCGTGGCAGCCTATAATTAAGGCTACACTACAGAATGTATATATACTTCATCACGTGTACTTCATCATGTATTTTGGTGTATGCTTTGTTGGTTGTCCTTAAATAAATAAATAAATAAATAAATAGTCAAATCGCCAAAATCAGTCTACTGCTGCTGACACAACAACAACAGATTAGCCGAAATAAGTGTAAAGTTTTTCAAGACACTAGCGCTCACTCGGCTATTAGTAAGAGCTACCAGCCAAATATTATTTAAATCACTAAATAGACGGAGGATGGCTGCGGCTGTTTTCAGCACTAGTGCGAAACACGGTTCATTGCTTGAAAGCAGCGGTGGCCTTAGGGGGTGGCGAACGGGGCAATCACCCGGGGCCTCGCTCTTGCAGGGACCTCGCGCAACAACCCAAGCAAATTTAAAGAAATAGAGATTTTCTTGTTTAATTTGAAACTTTTCATTTTGATCCTTATATAACATTTCTTAAAACATATTTGAGGAATTCGATGACACAAGATCGGTTATCAGCCCTTGATATTCTTTCAATCGAAAATGACGTAGGTAGCTTATTCGTTCGATTGTGCTTTAAAAATTTTAGTCATAGGAAAAGCCTCAATTTAAAAATGTATTATCTCTGTATTTGTTAATTTTGTAAATCATTCAACCTAAACTCAAATTTTATTGATTTGTATAACTTTACCATTTCTCGTCAAAAATGACAAAAACCTAGGTACCTAAACCAAACAACCAGTCCTACTTTCGCATCAAATACTTTTCACGAAGGACAAAGGGCCTCGCAAAGACCTGACGCCCGGAGCCTCGCAATGGGTAAGGCCGCCTCTGCTTAAAAGTTGTAGGTTTGAGCCAACTTTCAAGTATTTTGAAAAACATATCGTAGTACAGCCAAGTAAAGTCACACTACCAATAATAATCCACACATAAAAAGTTTTGAAGTTTAAAACAGTGATTCATCAACTGTTTAGGCAGAATAAATTCCTGATGGTAGATACCACTTACCACGTCAAAAAATTAAAAATAAGATTTAAATCTTTCTGATGCCGTTAATATACAATCTAATCCAAATCTAAAGAATTTGGTAAAACAAATAAAAAACATTTTCCCTGATTGCTTTTGATATAAAATAATGGTTGATTTAAAGCAGCTATTTGATATTAATCTGACTGTCGCTGTTTGTCTATTGATACAAGTAACTGCTCCGGATATCAATGATAATAAATAAAAATAGACATAGATCAGTAAGGTAATTGTAATTGATAATGACCACGGTATCCCTAGTGAAAAAGAACATAACTTACTTTATAAAAAATAACATAATTCGCCCAACATACAAGATGTTATGAGGAAGAGTATTGATGTTTTTGCTGGCGGGTAGGATTTAGCCCATACGAATATTTCTTACTATGGCCACTATGGTCCGTTATCCTATTGTTATATTTCTGCAGCGACCAGCAAAAGAGGCATTGATGGACAAACGTGTAATTGTGACGCATTAGGTATGTGCGTCACATTCGCAAAAAAAAATTGTTTTATAACTTGACAATATATTATGTAGAGATAATGCTAAAACAATTATTTCCGTGGCGCCTGACTAGCTTTTGGATAAGATTAAGTACATCACATAATCCCTTTTACTTTTGGTGATAAAAACTTATCGCGACATATTTAATAGGCGCAGCAGAGAAAATACATGAAATTATAATCATAATCTGCGTAACTTTTTTCCAACAACTTCCAAAAGATTAGATGGATTTCGACTATTAAGGTTTTGTTAGAAATGTTAGAATCATATTAAATTGGTTGTTGTATTTGGTGTACAATAAAGAATAGAACAGGGTTCCGAAAAAAAAACGGAACCCTTATAGGATCACTCGGGTGCTGTGTCTCTGTCCGTCTGTCACAGCCATTTTTCTCCGGATCTTATCTGCCCTCCTTATTAACCCACTGGGTTATACTTTATTCCTTAGCAAGAAGGTATTAGATTTGCTGGTCTCAAACTACTATCCGTAACAACTGTCAGAGATTTACAAATCTTAAAAAAAATGACGTGTCAAACATTTTAACCAGAAAACACATGCGTAGGCGCGCTGGCGCCGATGCTCTAAGAAACTCATATTGTATGCTAATATCACGAGATTTTAGAATAATAATTATCAGAAAAATAATTTGTAAAGCTGCTCATACACGCCGCAACTCGTTCGCTTGGTGGTAACTGTCTTTAATATAATAGATATTACTTTTATACCGGTTTGACAAAATTGAAACGGGCCCTTGAATATTCAGGAAAGCTCCGTTATATACCTACGCAAATGCCTGTATGTAATTAGAAGTGCTACTCGTTTATGTTGAAACTCTGAATGCATTTCGTCAAGGTCGATATTTATAGCGGTTTTTAGGGTTCCGTAGCCAAATGGCAAAAACGGAACCCTTATAGAATCGTCACGTCTGTCTGTCTGTCTGTCCGTCCGTATGTCACAGCCACTTTTCTCCGAAACTATTAGAGCCATGCTGTTGAAACTTGGTAAGTAGATGTATTCTGTGAACCGCACTAAGATTTTCACACAAAAATAGAAAAAATACAATAAATTTTGGGGGTCCCCATACTTAGAACTGAAACTCAACAATTTTTTTTTTCATCAAACCCATACGTGTGGAGTATCTATGGATAGTTCTTCAAAAATTATTGAGGTTTCTAATTTTTTTTTTCTAAACTGAATAGTTTGCGCGAGAGACATTCCAAAGTGGTAAAATGTGTGTGTTGTGTTCCCCCTTACCTTCTAAAATAAGAGAATGATAAAACTAAAAAAAAGGATGTCATGTACATTACCATGTAAATTTCCACTGAAAATTGATTTGAACGAGATCTAGTAAGTAGTTTTTTTAATACGTCATAAACCGTAAACCGCAACTTTTGCTTATAATATTTACCTACAGGTTTGTACGGAACCCTCGGTGCCCGAATCCGACTCGCACTTGACCGGTTTTTTAATAGCTCACAATGGGACTGATTAGAAAACAGAAATTCACCTGGAGAGCATTTCTTGAAGAGTCCCTGCGTGATCAAATCAGCAATGCTATTCTGTAACAACATTTTCGTGTCTCGACAGCGGAATCCGAGGTGAGTTTCAACTTCGTATAAATATAAGACCTTATGTTGTGTGAAATAAAGTTCACTTTGTAAGCTTAGTCACTCAGGTGAAGTCGATATCGGAATGGTTATTTACAGAATAGAATAGCAGATTGGAAGATATCATCAAAAGTACAGACAATCTGTCAAATTTCTTCAATAGATTTTTAACTTTTTCTCTGAAAGCATAAGGTTCAAGGTTGATTCGGAAAATTTGACACTTTCGGGTAGCCCGATGTGCTGGCGACTGTACCAAGTTAACGGACATTGCTCGAAAATGGCCGATAGGCACGGCTCGTAGATCCCCGAACGAATGACGAATGGAGCCGAAAGCCTTTCGGAAGGGTAGGAGTAGTCCGCTGATCGCAGGAAGCACAGAATCGGTCGATGCGTTTGATGCCTAAGACGCTGGACGACTTTGGGCTCAAATGTACCAAAAGCATGAACTCTTTTCAAAAGTATAATTTAATACTTTCTTAAATCAGACAGGCTACTTCTGGGTAAGCTCGCTCCATCGTAGAATTTGTCTCTGTCATCTCTGACCAAGCCTAGAGTCAAGAGCAAGCCCATTTCAAGTAAAAAAAAAAAAAATATCTTAACCGATCTTCAACTGGTTTAAGTTTGTTCAAGCAATGTGTGTGCTTTTATATTCATAGAATATTATCTAATATTATTATCTAATGATTCAATACTACTCTAAATAATATTCCAATAGACGCGCACTCTGTCATTGTTTATGTAGGTACTTCAACAAAGTGTTAAATGTTCTTGCAGTTATCAAGCTATCTACGATAAGAATAGATTTCTTTGCATAATAACTGTTTGTACGATAAATTGGTAGTGAAAATACATAACTATAAATTAGCACTGCCCCAGCATACTTTTCCACTCCTATTCATACAGTAGTTTGTTTAAATTATAATGCAGAACAGCAGAAAGTGAATGATAGAGTGAAAATGGGAGACGAAAATGTACTTACTGCATTGACCCCAAATAGGGGCAAAAAGGTGTTGATAGTAGTGTTGAATTGCATAATTCTGTAGTTAGAATTGTTCCATGAAAAGAGCTTCATATTCATCCGCTTCCTAGGAAATTCAGACGTGAATATCTGCTTTAAAAGTTACGTAACGGTGAAATTAACAGATTACTTATCAAAGTAATCAACGATAGGACGAAAAAGGTCGATTTACTTATGATTCCTAGGAGCCAGTTACCAGCCGGTAGACCACGACGGAATAAGAATATTTGGCAGGACTTGGGCACTGTTCAAGTCAATTGGGCAGGCCCTTGCTCTGGTAAAGAATGGTTTAATTAATTTCTTCTTGAACACTCTAAATTCATTATAAGTTTCGATCGAGTGAATCGATCAAAATGCAACAAATATTAATTATGTAACTCAATGTAGAGTAACAAAATTACAATAGATAGCACTTCGCCCGCGACTTCGTTTGCGTAGGTAAACACTGGCAGCATTGCCATGTTGAATGGCAATGCTGATTCTTTGGCCGAAGAAATGCACAGCCCTCTGGTCACGTGAACCGTCTACAAGTTGTTTGCTGATGTCCCGAAAGACTCTATGTGCACTCGGACCCCATGGGCCTAGTGTTTCATTGCCAAAAGACTGAAATATTTAACTCCCAATTAGGTTAGTATTTGTGCCTTTTATGGTTTTCTGCACCTGCAGCACCCGCCCCAGCACAGCCCGCCGTGCTAAAAAGATGGGATGGCGCAAGGGTGTCAACACATGTTGCATCCCACACCAAAGGCCTTTAAATGTACAAAACGACTCTCCTGCAGATTTATTATACCAATCTAGTATCATTTTCGCTTCTTTGTTAACAATTTAAACATATTTATTTTCTTAGACAGTAAAAGATAATTATTTACGTACTAGAGGCCGCCCGCGACTTCGTCCACGTATAAATTCTCGTTATTGCCGTGTAAATCCCGATCCCTCGAATCCGGGATAAAAAGTAGCCTATGTGTTATTCTGGATCTTCAGCTACCTAGATACCAAATTTCATCATAATCGGTTCAGTAGTATTTGCGTGAAAGAGTAACAAACATACATACACATACACATACATCCATCCTCACAAACTTTCGCATTTATAATATTAGTAGGATTCGTACCGTGTTCGTTAAGACCTTTTTCATACATACCAAATGTCATGTTTATCTCAATTTTGTTTTTTTCATGGTCAGATATTTACATGTTAAATTCTCTAATATTAAATTTAGTGAAAATTGACATAGCCTATGTCACTCGGAATATTTTTCCAAACATTTTGATACCACATTCATTATAATCGGTTTTGTAGTATACGCTACGGTGGATACATACACAACTAAAATCTTCTTCCCTTCCTTTGCCATAGTCTGGTAAAATAACAGTTAGTCGTTTTTTATCAAAGAGATTATACAAGGAAAGGATCAACCATGAGGACCTTGCATTACCTATCATTATTACACAGCTACGAATATTATCAAATCACTTGAATGCTGCACTGATTATGGTGGAATTTCCAACCAGACATTAGGGGACTCCCTTGGACATTCGACACTTCCGGATTGATAACGATCTTCGATAACACTAAGATAAGCTAACTTCAATCCTAGCGCTAGTGATATGATATCTTCTATTATCATACCTTGACAATTGAACATCAAGTACATTACCTATTTACGAACGAAAAGTTTAAGGGTGCCTTTCCACCAGAAATGTGACCGTTTACAACTTTACACTGATGCTATGAAGATGCGCCGCACGTACCTACACCACTCACGACGACCCATAGCAGGCATCCATAGCACGCATCCATAGCATAGCACGCATCCTTCCATATAAAAAAACATATCTTAGATGAATCCGTTTCCACCAGTGCTAAGCTTTTTGTACCAGTCAATATGATTGGTGGATAACAAACGCATCCTAGCAACGCAGCATAGCACATCTCTGGTGGAAAAGCACCCTAAGGGCGTCGACTAACAGCTGACTCTTTGACCAAAATTGTATTTTTTCCCTTTCAGGGTTCCGTACAAAAATGGTACAAAGGAACCTTTAGGGTGCCTGTCCATTGCAAGCGGAGCGGAGAAACTGAGAAATGTTAACCAATCATGTCAGTGACTCGACATGATTGGTTAACATTTCTCTCTCGACTCGACGACGACTACGGAGATTTTTAACCGACTTTTATGTAATTTTATTTGTTTAAATGACTCCGTTTCTCTGCTTCGCTGCCTTTGTGGCTCGCAATCGGTAGGCAGGACAGGCAGCCTGATGGTGTGACTAAGTCTGTCCGTCTGTCACAGCTGGATGGATAGCTCAAGAACTATTATCGCTATCAACTTGAAATTTAGAATAGTTTTAGATGACGTTTGTTCAACTGTTTTGCAAATAAGAAAGAGATAAAACTGTTTAATTTTTTTTGCAACAGCGACTGAAAGAGGTTCTTTAAAAGTGGTGTAATTTTAACTCAAACCTTATCTGAGAATGTCATATGGTATAAAAACCGCCTATGTACCTACTACCACTGCATAATGTAAAATAAAACAGTTTTAATGTGTAATGTCTGCAGACGCCTTTAATTATCTAATTAATCATGATTACATGAAAAATATTGTAACAAAAATATTAATTAATCGATTGTTAATTGATAACAAATTCAGTTGCTTATCTGATAATACATCACAGGGCCATTCGCAAGCATCGGATGTTATTATTGATATAGTTTTGTTACGTTAAGTATTTAAGTACTTGTTTTTGTTTGTTCTAGTACCGGTCGGTAACAAGATAGTCTTCATTTATTTGTCTAGGATTCATTTTAATTGCAATTTTACTCTGTTATCGAAAATCCTTGTAACATTCTCTTTGTTAGTCAACATGAGATTAAACTGGGGGCACGGCAGTGCCCCAGCCAAGTCTCGAGAAAACCGGGCACGACCGTACCATCCTTTTCTCGAAGCCATTCGCGGATATTCATCCCCCCCCCCTCTTTATCTTCAATGTGGAAAATGCTAAGAATTTATATTTTCAGTGACCAAGAATAAGTATTAGAACAAGTTAAACCTCCAAATTACGGGACATTTGAATAAATAGTTTGAGTCACGGTCGATCAAAGTTACAACATTTTGTCACTCTCTAACTGATCGATCATCAAAATTATAAGGTACTTCTAGCAGACTCAAAACCTTCAAATTTGGTCCCAGGATAGGTTATTAACCACATTTAAAGGTAAAATTATAAAAACTTTAATAAATAATGTACCTTAATAAATAATAGAAAACAATTTAATATTTGCGGTTTTGCAGGAACATTGAGTATGAATTTAAACTGCATTGTTAACTTTGTTCTTTGTTTATTATTAATCAAATAAAATACAAATGTACGTTAATAAAGAAATAATAATGAAATTAATAAAGCTAAAATTCGATTACAATATCAATGTAATGCAATAAATACTGCTAAATAATGCTGTCTCGATGCGTTGTACCTTCTCTAAATCACGCTATGGTTTCGTTACAGAGCGGAGTATAAGCCGTACTATAAAAAAAAAAACATTTTCATTTGATAGCGCCATCTACCTATGAAGAAACTTTTTTGAAACTAAAAAATATAAAAATAATTTGTATTCGGCAAACCGAAGTTAGCTGAATTAGCTAGTTAATTTATTAGTTATTGAAAACAGTTTTATATAATGTTTAATTGGTTACTTGTTAGTTAGTTTAGTTACATTTAGTTTGTAAGTTAGTTTTATTACTTGTCGGTATAATAGTTAGTCATCGGAGCCGAGGGGGTTATTTGAAGGATATTTTATTCCATACTTAACCGGAACATGTCTTCTTTACAATATAAGTAAAATATCACAACTCTGTCATAAAATACTTGTTTTTATTTTAAAATGAAAAAGTGCACTCTTACCCCTATATATAGTAGTTTATTTAATAGTAGTTCTTCACCTATAAAAAATAACTGAGATCCCAACAAAAACTATGCAATCTTTCCACCGTAAAAAGTTTTGAGATCTCATAGGAGCCAAGGCGTGTTCAACTTATTTTGTTGTTAAAAATCAATATGTGACTGTATCAATAGCCGATATATATTGGACGTATACGTACATTTCAATTCGTCAGAAACATTTGCACCTAATTCAATGCAGCAAGTAGCATTTAATTTGTGCTCATTGCTAAGTCACTATTATTATAATATGTATAAATAAATAAACTATTACTCGTAGTACACCCCTACTACGGAGTGTAAGGAAGCTACATTCAGAATCAGAATCAGAATGCTTTATTTGTAAACATAGGTCAAATTACAACAGTGTGTGAGATGTTACAGATAGGTAGATCCTCCATGTTTTGCCCAGAGGCGTACAAATATATATTTAGTAAATTAACATTGTCGAATTTTTATCACACGTTTAACTTAAAATATCATAAGGTGATAGAATTATTTAACCTTTCACAATAGTACAATTTCAATATTAATAAGTAGGTACAATACAAATTTAAAATACAATCAATTTAAATAAATATTAATAAGTTATAAGTCATTTTAATGCTAATGTCAAACAAAATTTTAAAATCGTCAAAATCGTATAATTTAAATGCAATCAATTTCAATAAATGTCAACTCTATAAGTTACCTGTCATCTTAATGCTTATGTCCAAAAGAAATTTAAAATCGTCAAAATCGTACACATTTAAAATTAATTCAATTTCAAATAATGTCAAATAAATAAATAAAAATAGAAAAAAAATATCAAGTTTAATAACAATAAAAACATTAAAAATTAACATTATATTCCAAAATTAGGTAAATAGTCAAAATAAATTTAGCAAATACAGTGATTAATAATTATTAAAAGTCAGTCAAAATAAATAGTCAAAGTAAATAGTCAAAATAAATTTAGTCATTACAGGGTTTGTCTTTTAAAAATTCATTGACACTATAATACGCTTTTCCAAATTTCAGCTTTCTATGACGTAGTTTCGGCTGTGCATTAATATTTAAGTCAGTGAGTCAGGTTTTGCCTTATATAATATAGACTAGTTCTTCCCCGCGGCTTCACTCCTATCCACTTTTATTATTTTTTTCTTTCATAAGAACATTCCAGTCATATTCACAACTACAACAAAAAAGAATTAGCGAAATCGGTCTAGCCGTTCACGCGTGATGCTTGGACTAAGGGAAAAAGGGATTCATTTTTATATTTTAGAATTTTTAGATTTTTATGTATAGATATATGTATGTAAATAGGGATGATGACTATTCCACTTAATACATAGAACGTGTACCACAATAAACGCAAAACCTCTAAACTTTACTATGGGGGACTTTTACTATGGGATAAACACTGAAATCCCGAAAAAAAAATTGATGCCTCATACATTTATGAGCGCATAACTCGAACAACCGACTTCCAAATAAAAAAAACACTACAAACTAAATAACTTCGGAAGACGGTTGTATTTTTTTGTAAAAAGGTTTTTTTATTTTTCACTTTTTGGTGGTACCCTAACCTAACACCACGACTGCAAAATCGCAGGAAAGCAAAATACGCAATTTCGATTACTTGGATGACAAAAAAACCATCATCCAAGTAAACGAATTCCAGCCATTTCGATTTAAAATCCAACCTTCCTTACCGATTTTGATAAAATGTTTTGATTGTTTTTTTTTAATGAGATTTAAATGGGACCAATCGACAAGTATATCCTTTCAGATAAAACTAGAATTTTTCAAATCGGTTTATGAATGGCGGAGTTATGAGGTAACAAACATAAAAAAAATACCTGAGAACCTCCTCCTTTTGGGAAGTCGGTTAAAAAATGTGCTGAACAGCTGATCTTCTTTTCGTGTTTTCAGGTTTGGTTTTACAGTTAAAGATGTTCATAATGATGAGTACAATGACCTTTTATTGCGTTTATTTTGTTACACGATGTATAATATAATTTTTGCAAAGTTTGAGTGCACTATACCAGAATATATGTACTTAAACCTACTGTTTGCTGATAATAAACTTACTGTAATGCTATACAGAACTATTTTCCTTGACTTAGATCCGTATTTACATTAATGCATGAATGGGTTAAGGAAAACCAAGATACCGTCTACACTACTCGAAAATCTTACAATTTGCTTTAGAAATAACTGGTACAACTGTGGTTTCTATGAACACTCATTCTGTTGACAGGACAAGGCTAAGCATCCTGTTTTACTACTGTCTTACATTGAGTAGGTACCTAAGTCATAATACAGTAAGTTAATAAAGGATAAATAAATATAAAATACACCTATAATTTATTGGACATAAAAACCTTTTTTTTTTTCAAAAAAAAAAAACAACCGACTTCCAAAAAAAACTATTTATTTATTTTCTACTTCCGTAACTTACTAAACTTTTTGGAAATTTAAGTTAGTTTATACTTTGTAGTGTTTTGTTATTTGGAATTCAGTTGTATTTGTTTGTAAAAAGTTTTTATTTTTCACGTTTTAGTGGTTCACATGTGCTTACCCCTTCACCCTGATTTTATGTTATGGTGTAAGCAATAGGCAGACATAAGATCTCAGCAATCCCGGTCCATTTGCTATCATTTATTGAGTAGTTTGGTTGCCTATCTCTGAAGTTCTTCATCAATCTTCAGCAAATTGAAGTGAGACCACTCTGAAAAAGGATCCTTCCAAAAACTACCCAAATCGCTTGAAGTGCGCCTCTAAAATTTGAAGAGTTCCCTCTATTTCTCCAGGATACCATCATCAGATCCTGACTTGGTGCTCATGGGACTATCTGGGAAGTATACACTTTAAACAAAAAAAAAAACCAAATCGGTCCAGCCATCTTCGAGTAAATCGGGGAACATACATAAATAATTGGGAAGTATCCGACGAATTGAGAACCTGCTCCTTTTTGAAGTCGTTTAAAAATAGTTACACTTGAACACGGATGGGTTATAGTAATAATAATAATAAGTTAAGTATTATAATAAATCTGTAGAGAGGTCAATTCTGTACATGAAATATATTTCCAAAATAACTATCAGGGGGTGATTAGGGATCGATACTGATGCCAAAAATGCAATCAGTAAAATTTTTGTCTGTATGTCTGTCTGTCTGTCTGTCTGTGTGTATAACCGTTATAGAAAAAAAAACTACTCGACGGATTTTAACGAAACTTGGTATAATTATTTTTCATACTCCTGTGCTGGTTATAGTATACTTTTCGTCACGCTACAATCAATAGAAAAAATGAAAAAAAAAATTAAAATGTGAAAGTTTGGTTGTTTGTTACTCAATCACGCCAGAACGGCTTAACGGATCTTAATGAAATTTAGAACAAAGAAAGATTATAGTCTGGAATAGCACATAAGCTACTTTTAATCCCGGGAAGGGATCTAGGGATCACGCGGGCGAAGCCGCTGGCAGAAGCTAGTAGTAAGTAAGAGTCTAACAAGGGAGTGTTAGACTCAGCTCCGCCCAGAGGTTACTTCATTCGAGAGTTATCCATCCAAAAAAACAAACTCCAGTCTTCTACTAAGAAAGTCTCAATAACACTTTGCCCGACTTAGTGTTTACAACAACGAAACCAAGGGTAGTTCCACTTACAACTTCACAAAACTGAACCTTATGATTAATTCATTAAAACCTTTACCTTTACGATTATATTATTAAACTCAATTCCAACTTCTCACGGTACGAGTAAGACACTTATTTTGGGTCCCAATCGATATTCCCATGCTTATATTAAGAATACTCGAATTGCTTATTTAAAAAACATAGTCAATAGTTAAAAAGGTTAATAAAATCGTCCAGGTCGTTCTCAAAGAATTTAAGAAATTCATCAAATAACTTCCGAGATTAGTATCGATTTGTATCTTAATAGATAAGAATATTATTGTATAAATAATTTGTTTTACATATTTTTGCAGTTAAATAGTGGGTTTTCTTCAAATGGAATAACTTTATAATCGTAATTAAGAATAAAAAATGTAGCTTAATTGTTAATTCTCGCAAAACACATGGTCGATGGGGCCAAAAGGTTCTGCAGTACGATTCTATAAACAAGTCGAAGTGAATGCTTGGGTGAAGTGATCACGAAGTGAGTTGTCAAACCATACAAACACGATGGAATGGCAGCTCACTTGTTTTTCACTCCAACTAAGTGTAGACCTACACGGTGAGATGTCGACAGAATCACCAGACCAGACCAGCTGAAGAGGCGACCGCGCACAAGAAGACGCCACGTTGGTAGGCCTGGACCGATGACCTGGCTCACTAGAAAAGTGATATTGATAGTTAACGGTAGTGTGACGAAGGCAATTGTCAAAACCTCAAGTACGCTTGCCTAGAAGTAACCTATTCACTCTTGCCTTAATGACTCCCAGGTTGTAGTTATTAAGAAACAGACTCAGGGAAATCCTCTCCTTAGCTGTTCGCACAATGAATGAGTGTATTCCCAAAACGTTTTGTACAAATAGCAAATCAACATTCCACATTATCTCGACGGTTGAAATCAATGAAAACAACCCACAGTGCGATTCTGTAAACATGTCGAAGTGAACACTTAGGCGAAGTGAACGACAAGTGATCTGTCAAACCACACCAACAAGATGGCATGACAGCTCACTTGTCGTTCACTCCACCTAAGTGATCACGGTGAGATGTTGACAGAATCGACCGGCTGTATAAGGTAGATTAGGAAATTCAGAACTATGAACGCGAGGCTATAGTGGTATTAGGCAATTATGCTTTGCCCAGTGTATATGGGTGATAAATTAATTAGATTAATAAAATTTATGGTGAGATTTGTATAAAATAAGTCTCCTTATATTTATTCCCAAATAATGTTACAAATCAGAAACTCCACCAAACAGGTAAGGCACAAACTGTTAGAATAACATAACAAAAGAAAGCAAATCAATAAAAGCAATAAGTAGTAGGTGCATACATATATCTGATAAACCAATAAAAAATCAAACGATAACGTTATTTTTAAACTTAGGCATGAATCGTGTGTTAGGTACAAATTTTGTTACTAACTTGATAGCACTTATCTGCAAACAACAATAACATAACCTTACGTACTAAATTCAACGTGGCAACGAAATAGTAGATTTTGAAACTAGGGTATAAAGCAGTATATTATGACACGGGCGCCATATTGAATCCCGAACACAATGAAGGATTCGAGAGTTAAAGAAAGAGTTTAAAAATCCTGAATGCTGCGAGGGATTCACGCTAGCCCAAGTCAAAGATACCTTTATCCCTGAGGAGCATATTCTACTTTTTAAACCTACTGCAAGAAACTTAATTGTGCCCTAGTCATGAAATAAGGTGGCGCGCGTCGGCACCCGCCAAAGCAGCAGATCGCGCGTCCGAAACTGTACACCACATAAGTAATAATATTGTACTGTATTTCATTTTAACCCGCCGGGCAATAAAGTGATTTTAATTTGGAATGCATTTTGACTGCGCTTGCTGCACCTAGCAGCGGAGGCGGACACCACTCGCGGGTTAGAATGACGTACTTTAGGTTAGGTTTGCAAGGCAAATAATTTGATGCAGGTGGTGTGAAAACAAATTTTATTGCATTAGTTATAGCTCTTTCAGCTTCATGATTATAAATTAGAGTCAAATCAATATACTCTTTCTTGAAAACAAAACTAGGGTAACGAATCATAAAACGTGTATGTACTTGACCTGACAAATGGCATGCATGATTAAGTTAATAATGTTTATTATTCCCACTAACGATCCAAATTCTTATAATAATTATACCACTCCTTAGCAACGTGTTACAGCTGTTTTAAACAAGATAATAATTAATATTAAAATAAATTATCTTAACAAAATATTGACAGTTGTGAAACAAAATTAAAACCTTGATGAAATCAGTGTTTGCAAATGAATTATTCATATCCATTGTTTCAGGTGTACTCATACTAATCCAAGGTTAATCTTTGGGATATGTAGCAAGCTTAAAATTATGTTGATCTACTCTAGCACAGTAAAAAGTTCTCGTCCCAATTACTTTTACGACTTATCGCATTAAAAACAAAATTTTCGACCAAGAAGCAGCATTTATAATTATTAATACATGACTTAATGCTTTAATCGGAAATCGATTGAGAGCCATTTTTCTGATATTAAAGGTAGTCTAAGGTAGGTCTTGTAAAGTACTTCATAGTCTGCCTGTGTTCAAGATTCTACAGTTGAATTGTGATTTATTTACAAATATACAGAATTTTCACTTATTATAGGATTTAAGATATAAAATCACCATACTTTAAGGTAAACTCTTGCCATTTTAAAACTGTCATTCTTCAGAAAAGTCATGTTTAAGATTTCCACCTACTTGAGATTTTTTCAAATTTTGATCCTGAGTTCATCACAACTTCATGGTTCATCGGTCCAAAATTAAATATATTGATAACCTATATTGAACCTAATTCGTTCCGAATATCACAAAACAGACTACATTTTGATTTTACTCAGAACTCTGCCGATCCTACAAGCAATATAATAAGCGAGAAGAAATACAAGTTCGTGAAACAGGCCCAACGTTGCACGGACGCCGCTCGAGTCGGCTTCCTACAGAAGCGGTAATTGAACGATTAAATCTGCTCAAGACTTTATTGATAACACTTTTGGAACATAATAAGGGTAAGGTCGATCTCATACATATTTGATTGACCTGAGCTAGGCTATTGTGTCTGTACAATATAATATAGTAAATGATAAGGTTACATTATTTAAGTATAAGGTCATAGACGATTAGATGTTAGGCAGATATGAAGCGAAAGTACGGAAGAGAGTTACAATATCAACCTTGCTCATGCATGAATTAGAATTTAATAAGTCAAAAAAGAACTGAAGGAGTTTTACATAAGTCATAAAATAATTACAGATACGGATGAAAATTATGAATTAATCATGAATATAGAACTAACACTCGTAAGGTAAAGTATTAGGTCTTGCAGAGCCGCGGTTGACTATGCTCACAATATAGTCTTATGAGCCGTACATCAAATTAATGATTGCAATATCTTTAGTTGATTATAAAGGAACTCAATGACAATCCGGAACTATAAAGACACTACGTTTCCTTTTTACTCAACTTATCAGTATTTAGTTTCTAATGTAGGTATGCATGTTACCACATATTGTTTTTCTTCCATTTTTTTCTTTAAGTTGTAGAGTGCCTTGAAAGTTGCCCCAGAAATATTATAAATATCGGTATCTTCTGTGCGTGAAGCTTTTCTTATATTGACTATACGCATTTCCACCCTTTCAGGAAAATCTCATAGCAAATTGTTTTTCTTCCCTTTTATCGACAGACTTTTGTTTTTTGACGTGCATATACAATATATAATGACAGAAGCTCCGGACATTTTTTTTAATATTAGTATCATCTATGATAAATTATATCCTTATACGGACTATGCGCATTCCTATCTTTTGATGAAAATCTCATAATTTTTCACATTCCTTATTACGTGAATTCTGATGATTTCAGCCTTTCCTCATTGTCTTTACATCCTTTTGGTGTTTATTTGTATAAAGAAACTTACAGTTTCTAATTGTTGACTAGACGTGAACACATGATCACTAACTAATTAAAAGGTACACACTATGTGTTAGTTCTCTGATTAGTAGAACAAAGGTTAAAAATGATTGATGCGGGTGTCTACCACTACGTAGTCTGCTATAGTTGTTTTATCGTCATCCTTTCTTTGTCCAGAGAGTTTAGTTGTTTTATCATTATCCTTTCTTTATCCAGAGTGTTTAGTTTTTTTGTCATTATCCTTTCTTTATCCAGAGTGTTTATTTGTTTTATCATTATCCTAGTCTTTATCCAGGGTGTTTAGTTTTATTTTTTTATCAATATCCTTTTTAAATCCAGATTGTTTAGTAGTTTTATCATTATCCTAGTCTTTGCCAGACTGTTTAGTTGTTTTATCACTACCCCAGTCTTTATCCAGAGTGTTTAGTCGCAGTTTCTTTGGATAACATGATCTTTGATTTCCTTGATACTGAGCTGATGACTGTAAAAACAGCTGGTTGACTTTCGTGATGATAGTACTGCTAAGTTTTGTTGAGCTTACTCTTTAGGATTAACAGTCGCCTCGGGATCAAATTTACTGTGACTATGAGACATTTGCTTCTTCTCCCTTCTACCATATCTGGTAGATTAGCAGACACTGTTCGACTTCAGTATTTTGCCAGAATGTAATATTACGAAATGAAAAATATGAATAAAGTAATCATAATATTATTTGATCATAGAAATAATTAATTGATTATTCACATCTGACGCTCTGCGAGGTGATAGTTCTGCGGTTACGAATATCGAATGGTAATTCGATCGTTATCGCTGCCGGTGACGTATCCAATGTGCGCCAAGAATTCACACAACATTGTTATAAAACAATTTCCAGTTCCTCTGTGTAAGAGGATTCCGGGCGAAACTCGCTTCCATCTTCGGCCTAATCATCACTTTCCATCAGGTGAGATTTGGGCCAAGAGTTACCACGTATTGTATAAAAAAATAAAAAAATTAGGGTACAATAATTATAACAAGACCTATATGTCAAGTACGTGTTTAACAATTTTGGTAGATGATAAAGAATGTTATGTTTATAGTTATTCCAGAGGCTCTATACAGATTGTCAAAACTCCAAAATATAATGGATAAATTACGTGGCATTTCGACAGCGTTTGTCAACCCCATACAGCCGGCCGATTCTGTCGACATCTCACCGTGTACACTTACGTGGAGTAAACGACAAGTGAGCTGTCATTCCATCTTTAATGTTTGGTTTGACAGCTCACTTGTTCACTTTGCCTAAGTGTTCACTTCGACATGTTTACAGAATCGCACTGCAGTTTAGACGTTCTGCCAATCGCCTTCGCGAGACTACCGACAGAATATCACTTGTACAGAACCTTTGAATGGGATAATTATGATTTGAGCTTATTTATTCTGCAGTTTTTGTTGATGAACCGATAAACAAGAAGTCGGTTAAAAAGCCATCTCATTATCTAACGATAAATCAATTAAAATTTGGATCACTATGTTAAACGTAGTTCTTCTTATATGGAACGGTGAGCAATCTATAGCGGTAGCGAGATTAATTTGAGCGATAGTATTCGCCTTAACAAGCTTAAACAATAAATTATTTTTAAATAATTTCCATTAAATATGGTCATTACATGACGGAACGCCTTCCAAAACTGTCGATGCATATTTTAATGGTGCGATTCAAGTACAGTTAGTTTCAAAGATTATTAAATAAAACAGAAGCCCAACTGAGCGACTGTTTTTTTGCTTTACATATTAAAAGCTTCTGGAAGTTTAATACAAGTATTTTTAAATATATCCTTATGCATTACATGACATAAAAAATGTATAAGTCTTATTATATTAACCTATGCACATGCGTTAAATATCCTTAAAATTATGTTATGAAAATTTGATAAAAATAATATAAAGAAAGATAGATGTGGTGGTGTTGTGAGTGTGTGGTGTGTGTGTGGCTGTGTGTGGTGTGTATGTGTAATTATTTAGTTACGTACCCGTCCAGTGTAGGCAAGCAATTATGACATCTAAATTGAAAGCATTTTGTATTATAATTGATTTCCACGAAACCATATCATTAGTCTCCGCTGACAACTCTTTAAGCCTCACGTCCAAGAATAAAAAGAAGCTTTACGGCTTCATAATTATATTTAATGAAAAATAATCTCTGTTACCATCTTCATCTATTAAGCACCGATTACAAAGTACCCATCGATTACAAACAAGCTAGCCGTTTATAAACTCGTCCGCCATACCTCTTTGGTCTTTATCTATGCTAATAACGATTGTGCATGTTCCTGCGAGAGTATTCAGTAAAAAACCGTATCTTACTTTACAACCATTAGCTCCTCATATGATATGCAAATTGCCGACACCAGAGGCCTACAATTATTACAGACGACCGGCGATTTCTCTTAATTTTAAGTATTCTTTCGGCTCTCTTTTTCCTTGATTTTCTTTCTTATCTTTGTAGTTTATGATCACATTATGATGTATAATATTCTAGAGGTGATGATTTTGGGTGGTCTACCTTTGAAGTAATGATGTTATTATTTATACGGTGTTATTAATGGTCCATTTGCTTCATCTGTCTCATCAAGATAAGTTTGTTTTCAACACGCACTCATTACTATACTACCCGATGAACGATTTACTTTTAAATGTTTATCTGTGTTTAAAGATTTTATTTGATTGTTTTAAAATATTGCTGGTCAAATTCTGATTTTTCTATTTTGTAAACCGAAAATTTTATTACCTATCAAAATCAGGTAAACTACTAAACCTAACTATATACATATGAATATACAAAAACAAAAATCTCTGTTTAAATTTGCGATGAGCATTATAAACGTTTTGAAATATTTAATATTTTTAGCGTAAGAATCTAAAATCAAAATTAAAATTGCTTTGATCGGTCATGTCAAAACATTTAATCTTATATAAGTATTGACAAAGCCAAGAAGTAATCTTGTTGTCAAAGATGATTACGTGGATTAACCGTGTAATCAAATATCCCAAACTAAACCGGAAATATTAATTGATATCCGCATCCAGATATAAAATCCATATAAAATGGGTAATAAATCAATGTTCATTTCAGCATGATATCGTATCAAAATCATACGATTGAGAGTACTAAGTAGGTAGTTAATACCTTCTCAAAATTAAGTAATTTTTTTCAACAATAACAGATAGGTACTTTTGCAAATACGGATAATATACAATCAATAAAACAAGATTTAATATAGTTAGAAAAAAAACCGTCAACTTATGAGCAATGCACGTTTCGTTAGTAAAAATGTGCCGTAAGTTATTATTGGATCGAAACCAGGACACTTTTGGGGGACACTTCCTGATTCAATTTAATCATATCACTTCACTGCATATATTATAAAGCAAAGTCCTATGCCGCGTCTTTCTATCTGTCTATTCGCGATAAATTAAAAAACTAAATACACCGATTTCATGCTGTTTTCACCAATGGATAGAGTGGTTCTCGAGGGAGGTTTTAGTATATAATTTGTCAAACGGGCAAAGCCTTGGCATCAGCTAGTTTCATATATCTTTGCAACCTCCATTTAATAATATAATCTTCATTTTGATATGTGTATCAAAATGAAGATTCTCGATAGGTTTGTTAATTTTTTTTTTATTGACGACTTATTTAGCGCCCAAAATCCGCTAATTGTTTTTTTTTAACACCTATCTAAGGATACTTGGGTTTTTAAATGAAAATCTATGCAACCGTTTACGTAGGTAGGAAGGTACGAGGTAATAAAGAAATTTAGAAACAAACAAACATACAAGATACGCGCGAAAAACAAAATCCGCCCTTGGCAGTCGGGTTTAAATATATTGTACCCTAATAATAATTTCTAGCATTTAAGTCAAATGCTTAAACTTTTTTATAGCAGCCTCTATAAATAGGTACCTGGCAATCAAGTCTTACACCCTTATTTTATTCTTACCTCCTCAAAATGCAACTAAATAAATCGGTACAACAATGTCAATCACAGAGGTTCACTGTCTTCCTGTTATCACAATTCTGGTGAACTATTTCACTTATTACGGTTATAAGGGTCATAGAAACTGGTTGCTCCATCCGTGGGAACTTGGACTATTTGCCCGGAACGTTTGTTGGTCTCTTGAAGACGACCAAACACTCGACGCCTTTTGTCCAAAAACGTAATGGGGATAAACAAATAAAATAGGAGGACACTTCAATGGACGGCGCTAGATGTTTCGGGAATAAGAGAATGCATTGTCTAGTTTTTGTTGGGTTATGAATTTTGACAGGTCTAGGTGAAATGGTTTGAAAAAAGAAATGGTTTAATTAGCTGAGGTTAAGCGTAGTGTTTCGGCATTTGTGGCCGCCCCAAGATGGTCAAAAAATTACAGTGGGATCTTGGTGGTAGCCAATTAATAAATAAATAATAATAAATGTATGTTTATATAATATTCTAGTTTTAAGTTAACTTGCTGCGCCCGAACAGGGTCATGTACTCAGTAGTTGTAAGCAAAGCCTGAAACTGTGTGTACACTGTGCAATAAATAAATAACAATTGAATTAGGAAATATGCCGTCCTCTGCTAGGCTTATATAACTAACTTTAGCTGCGCCATATCGACCGATCCTTTTATGTGCTGGTAATTCAGCTGGTAATGCAAAATTTTAAATATAACATTTCCCTGGCAAAAAGTTGGTAGTTTCCAACAAATACTTACATCACAAAAATCTTCTACGCTTTTCAATTTATTCACCAAACCATATTGCAGTTATTCCAAAAACAAAAAAAGCATGCGACATTCTTCAACCCCTCGTCTCCTCCGCACCTCTGTGATGGCTCGACATATCCGCGAGGAACCTAATGGACTTGTAATACCCGTCGACTTCAAACAAACGAGTGGCGTTAAAAGGACAAAGGGCCAACACAATACGTTTTGGTTTATGGGTTAAGTTGAAGGAAATTGCGGTAAAGTGCATTTCTGCTTGGAACTCCTGGTGAGCGGGTCACCCGGAGTTCGAAGCTTTGTGTGTAGGCCTAGAAATTAGTCATAATAAATAAAATCGTCTCTAATACAGGCGAAATACGCTCAATTTTAATTAATTGAAAACAGTCTCATAGGGATGGAAAGTATTTGGATTTATTTCTGGAGATCAGCCCATACTACACCCACTGTTTCACTACACTGTCCTAATGAGTGACTGCTTAGTGGCATAATCATCACATTTCATAACGATTTTTGACAATTCTTATCGACAAGAAAATACACAAAAGATGTTGCATTGCTAAATCGCTATTTCAAACTCGCTTCCGCTTAAACTTTACACCGTACTGCTAGACACTGGACGTCCAATATTTACAAAGTGGAGTATTTTTTGTCAAGCCCGAATGGAAGGGTTGAATGGCTGAGGGTATTTGGAGTGAAGGCAGCCAAGGCAACCTTCATAAGGACTTGGAAAATTATGGTCCAAATAATAGGACACCATTGTACTTTTGTGATGGGTTGCGCAGTTTGTGTTTGAAATCAAATATTGTATGTTTTTTGTGCAGATGATACGAGATATTATGGTGTATTTTTTTTTTAGTGGTGAGAAATCATCAAATGACTTCTCCCGCTTTGGGCGGAGCGGGAGGTAGTGTCAGACTTTTACTGACTAAAACCCATCCATGTTCCTTCATTACCCTTTGTTTTCCGGAGCCGCGGTATCTCTTTCGAATAGTCCCGCAAGAGATATGGTGTCTGAAGAGGCATATTTTAAGTACTACCAGTAAAGGGTTCCGTCGAATCAATGCATAATAATCAAGTATCACGATATGTTGATGATTTATATTCAAAATGGAGTAGTTTGATTTTCATAAAACTTACAGCCATATCAATAGGTGACTGTTACGGTATTTCCATACTACGTTTTCTCTTAATTACTGCTAATTTAATTAGCACTGAATACTACGCGTTACAATCGTTACTGTCTCATTTGTGATCCTTGAACAGTTCAAATACATTACATTTCCATGTGAAAAGACGAAATTGATTCCTTAAAGTTTTCAGCGCTGGTACTAAGACTTAAAGGCAGGCAATGTCCTAACGAAAATAAAAGCTCAAAGAAATAGGTAGGTAGGTTATATAGGCATTACGGGTCCTATTGGAATGTCCAACAATTTTTGCCTCATTCCCGCTTTGCACATGAAATAAGTACGCTTCGGCACAACAGTTGTTTGCGCAGCACTTCAATTTCCTTGTAACGAGAGATATTAAAGGCTGGGAGCTATGAGAGGGCTATTATTTGGCTGCTTGTTACTCTTAAATATTATTTATTATTGGGCTTATTGTTCACTTTGCTTGCTACATATTCGCAAAGCATCCGGTATGAATTAAAAATAATTTCGTGTACCCTAAAACATATTTTTAAAATGTTATGATTTGCCAAAAATCTGTTTAACGTCTTTAAAAGTTGAATACATTGTTTCCTTGTTGGGGAAACGGCTCTCCCTCAAATAAAGTGTGTTGAAAATAAAATTAAAATAGACAAACCATCCTTCCCGTCCGAACTCAACGCATTCATGTCTATACGATTTCTTAAGTAGCTTCATCGTTCATTCATATCTATGGACCCCTCTTTAACGGATCACTTAAACCGAACTGTACAAAGTTACAACACTATTGTATCTAATTGTACCTAACCCTCAGAAGCCACGTGTGCCCCAAACTGGTCCTTGGTTCTAAAGAATCCATTTACGAAAATATTTTATGAATAAAAAACCGTCGTATTTGTTTATAAGGTACTGGTTGGTGCAGTCTAAGCCAATGTTTGGCCAAGGTGTTAGCGGTCCCTTGGCTGGTTACAAACTTGGCTCGATTAACGTACCTACGATCCGTTTTCGGAAAATTTCTTTTTGCCTCCTCATTCAGGTTCCTAGGTGAATGTTGTTAGGTTTATATGGATGTATTTTATTGGCTTTTTATTATGGTCACCTACTGCGTTTTATTGTGAAGTAACTTGGTAATGTTATGGTAAGGATTATGTCTTAGTTAAACGGTGTATTTCAGTTAATTTTAAACACGTAATTAGGAATACCGTTCTTTTTAACCACGGAAGTAACTAAATATTTGGATAAATATTGTGTTTTACGTATTACACATGCCTCTTCCTAACAAACAAACGACAGTATTTCCTTAAATACTTTTCACACCTTAAACTCATGTTAATCAGCATAGAAATGCATCAGTTAATAAGCTTTTAAAATCTTTGAAATTAATATTCTTACCACATATTTGAGAGGCTCTCGTTGTACACCTGCATAAGGTGCGGTATGCACTGGCACGTACTATAGGCTAGTTAACACATACATCAGTACATGTGTTAGTATCGACAAACATATTAATCGACTACGTATGCGGCGGTCTGCTCTTGCCCGAACTTGCATAAGGCATAGAGTACACAACGGTTCAGAGGCCGCAGTTTTTTTTCTATTTTATATTTTATTTCTGGACTTGGGCGTGGATTCTCCTAATTCTGGCCTAATATAACAAGTAAAAAGTTGTTGTCTAAATTCTCAGAGTGCGCCAAAGTAATGACGTCAATATTTACGCATTCGTGGATTTAATTGCTTATAATAATATTTACTGCAAAAATTGCAATTCAGCTTAATGTTAATACATTTTATAAAATATAATGTTTTTGTTACGGAATTTAATGCGTAAAACCAAAACTGCTAATGCACGCGTTTCGTGTCTCGTGTTACAATTCCACAACCGATAACAAATCGTACATGATTAATATTTCTAGGTAATGCGTTCTTAGATTATTCAATGCGTCTTGTGCATCAAAGAATTTAGTAGGTACTTACAGATTATATATTAATTACTTAATATTTTCAAGAATTATTATCGTTTCTACCCAGTTTTTATCGCTGATTAATTTGCACTTGCAGTTTCATTGTCTGGGAATTTTTCAGCCCAATAATCTGCATTCTAAAGTAGATTAACTTTCAAATTTTTCATTGAAACAAACTATTTATAGTCTGTCAAATCACCAAACTCAAGTGTCTGTGGGCAGGGCACATTTCTCGCAGAACAATTTGCTGATGGGCTGAAAAGTTCTGTATTGGCTACCGCATACTGAAGGACACAGCTTTGGAAGGCCACGAGGTAAACCGATGACCTGATGAGGGCTGCAGGAACCCACTGAATGTGAGAAGCACAGAACCACTCGATATGGCGATGCATGGGAAAGGCCTGTGTCCAGCAGTGGGCCATCTTCGGCTTAAATGATGATGACGAAACGTAAACAATGTATGATGCAATATATCAACTAAATGCGTGTAAAAAATGGTGACGCAAATTCTCAGCGATTATAAAGATGAAGAAATAATATAATATTACAATAGCGGACAAAGGCGTGTCAAATCACGACTTATGCCTTTAACAGTTCACAATAACTTCTACATACTATAGAAAACAAAGAATACATTTTGTATAACTAAATTATGATTATTCGTTGTATTATGTTCGCCTTTAATTATAATAAAATGATTTGGCACAGAACATATTTAATACTAGTTGATAAGGGTTTTAAATTCGATTCTGATTAATTGCAATTTTTATTTTCTTATTTAAATCTAGTTCAGATTTATTTTACACTAGTTTCTGCAAGCTGCTCGGTCTGCTTGATAGTAAAAAAACATTCATTATTTTTACAATCGGGATAATCTATACTTCTATACTAATATTATAAAGAGGTAACATTTGTTTGTAAGTTTGTTAGTTTGTATGTTTGTAAGTTTGTATGTAGGGGGTAATCTCAGAAACTACTGATCCGATTTGAAAAATTCTTTCTGTGTTAGATAGCCCATTTATTGAGGAAGGTTATAGGCTATATACCATCACACTAAGACAAATAGGAGCGGAGCGTAATGGAAAATGTGACGCAAACGAAGTTGCGCGGGTCAGCTAGTAAATAATACTATTAATACCAGGGCATGGTCAACCCGTATGCCAATTTTCATCCGAGTCCGTTCAGCTTTTGAGACGTGAAGAGTAAACAATCACACAGACAGTTACTTTCGAATTTATAACCAATCGATCGTGGTATTATTTCCTTGATAAAATAATTTCAATCGTGGATGGCAATATTTTGACTAATATGAAGTATATACCTAGCTATTATTCTTCTGCCAATTATAATTATAAACTATATCAATTACGAGTACGTTGATTGTACTGAAAGTGAATCTCTCGCGGAGGTCAATGTGCCAACAATTATTTTTAAAACAGTAAACATAATGATTAAAACAATATTTTTCTTACCTCATCTTGTTTGAAATCCTCTTGAAAATATTGACCAAACACTGTTGTACCAAATTCTGAATGTACCGACCACTCTAGCATGCATTAACTAACATATCAATGATTGCTCCTAGCACACCTCAATTGGCGCAAGTACTTGTACATTATCCACAAACATTCAAAATTAAACATACTTGTATGGCATGTTTTCTTAGGACATGTTTTATTAAAATACTCAGCAAATATAGGATCGACATTTGATTTGTTGTTCTTGATTTTAGACTAATATTAGACGGCAGTGGTAGTCTGAACTGTAGTTTCGAATGCCTCACCGAGGCTAAATTTATCTTTTTATTTACTTTTTCTTTCTCTTTTTGGTAAGCGTCATTGGTATTGGCAAACACTTTTCCTTTGCCTTTAAGGGTGTCGTAATACTTCTGGCTGTCAAACTGTCACAAGGCTCATAGAGATGTTCCATGGTAGGTAGATGCTTCGGGCACCAAGATTTTTTTAATATAAATAAATAACAAAAGACACATTTACAACACTTGCGTTTGTTATAACACCACAATATTTACAAACACTTTTCCTAGACAAGTAGTTGTTATCTCTGCGCTTATCTTACTCTGTGCCGACGCTAGGTGCTAATCGGCGAGCGCACACGCGCGACGGCATCACGCCCTGTTAGGCCCACTTTACCCTGTTTGTTCTAAATGTTACATTTTACCCGCAAACACCCTCTTCCGGCGAGATTATTGGAAATATCGCCTTTTTTGTGGCCGCACCCGTCTTGCTACTTTTGAGTAAATATTCATTGAGTATGAGGTATCAGATTTCAGGAATTTGAATTTTTTATTAATGAAATATTTAAACCAAGCTATGGAAAGCCCTTCTCATACTGCAAGAAATAAAAATGTTTTGTGGCTTGTGACATGAAGAAGAATCATCAATATGTAGGCCTGAACCCAAATGAAGTTTGAAAGAAGTTTAAAAAGTTGATCTTTCAGTACAGTACAATACAGGCTATAGATTTGAATTTGATTTTTTATTTAGGAAATATTTAAACCAAGCTATGGAAAGCCCTCCTTATACTGTAAGAAATATTTTTTCATTTTGGCTCGTGATATGAAGAGGAACCATCAACATGTACCTGGCCTGAACTCAAATGAAGTTTAAAAAGTTGATCTTTCACAATAAAATTGAAATCTATAACTTCAATTTTATAGTCGTGTGTTCAGGAATTAAATAACACAAAAATGCGAGTTAAATATGATTTAATTTCGTAATTTTTCTTAGCAATTATATTTCGTTCTCAGCATCTGAATACTTATAATTAGACACAGTAATACATAAGACAGTGTCAAGTTATTATAACAATTTATTATGTATTTAAGCGCATATTTTGTAAACTATTTTACACATTGTTTGGAATGTTTCAATGTCTTTTAACGGTCTGTCTTCTATGTATTATATTCTATAGAATAATGGTGGAATGTAAAGCAACAGATACACTTAATACATGGCTGAATGGTGACAACGTCTCCGCGACGCTTTTATCAACTAATGCCGAACATTACAACGAGCGAAGAACGTCTTAGTTCATTGTATTCCTTCCAAGTTTGAATTTTGAGTACATCTCGAACGGTGCCAAGAAGTTAATAATGACTCTTAAAAGCTAATAGCCTTAAGTGAAAAGTTGAAAAACCTTGCTAGTTGCCGTTATCGCATTCGACGGGTTACTCACACCACTGTAATGTTCTGCATTAATCGATAACTTTACTTTTAATTTTAATATACACTGGGTACATGACATGACACAAATATTATATTCACTAAGTTTTTGGATGTTCGTTGCAATCATTTTCAACAGGTATAGGTACAGTGCTACGCATTTGTTCTGAAGTGGGCACGTAAGAAGGTAATTTGGTTTCGACAAACTTTCCGGTTTCACTAAAATTATATCTGAATACTGCTTATAAGAAAATTACGTCATAATCCATTATGTTCCCTTTGAAAATGACTGCACAGTGGAATAAATTCTGTAATATTTCTTAAGTTAAACATTTTTATCTACTTCAAGTTTACAGACAAAATTAACACACTAGTTATAATGCGAACACATAGATACACTGCCACCACACTATGGCACAGATCTTATTAAAATATTAAGATTATAAATGTCCTTTATATGTATTTATGGTGACAAACATATGTATAACAGCGGAACACTCGATACTGACGCTTGCTATGTTTCAGCTCAAATGGATACTAAAACTGGCAACTTCATTATTGAAAACATCATTAGAATCGCCAGAAATCGAGAAGATTTCGACAAAGAGATTCAAATACCTATCACTCTCATACAAACTCTTAAAATAATATATACAAAGCGCTCGAAATCATACAATCAAATTCACATATCGACCGGAAAATATATTCAAATGAAAATTAGTAAGGAAAAGTTTCAGTACATGGAGTTAGTAAAGAAAACTAGGTCATAGCGGCTGTGGCTAATCACAAGAGAGCGGTTGGTCGGATAGATTAAATACCCATAATTAAATACAAAACATTTTAATACAACTTTACATCTAACACCTACGTTTACAAATTTCTGATTAACTTTTGTTTGATAAATAAGTAAACACAATTATTTTTATTATATTTACAAGCAGATAACACGATCCGTACTTAAAAGTAAAGCGTTTTAAATAATAACACACTGAGAATTGACGTAAAGGCGTTTTGCTACACTGATGGCGAGCCAGCCGGCGCTCTCCGGCGCTCTCGAGCTACCCTGGCGCGGCGGCGCGGCGCTGCGAGCTGTTCCGCTTGTCCGCCAGCGGTGGTCCGCCGGAACACTCGTGACTGGCCAGACTACTATTTGCTCTTTCCACAGAAAACCTTTTTTCCTTTTAGAGCACGAGTCCGACCGCTGGCACAAGAGCAAACGAGTGCCACGATGTTACACGACCTTAAGGAATTTCACAGCTCCGTCGTCGTCCCGGCTCGGCGTTTTTTCCCCATTCAAATGTTTGCTCTCTCGCTCCAGCTACCATTCATGCGGCGTTTGAAACGCCGCGGCCACCGCGGGCTAACCTAACGCTATCCAGTCCACGTCACTGTAATAATACTGCGATAGTTGACTAATACTCTGTCCACTCACTATGTCCATCGACAGCTGGCAACGGAACGCGCGAAGCGTTGAAGCGTAAATGAGCTGCTATGTGTTGAGGAGCTGGCGGCCTACGTGCCGTCGCAGTTCCTCCGCCTCTGGGGCCGGCCGTGGTGGTGGCGCGTGCCGTGGCACGGCGGCTTGATGGCGTTGAGCGACGGCCGGAGCCTACGCTGCGGACGCCACTTGGGCTGGTCGCCGGCGCGCATAATGTTGTGCCTGTTGATATCGAAGTCGTGGGCCTCCTTCATGAAGGAGAAACACTTGTGCAGTCGCTCCGTGAGGCGACTCTTGCCGCGCCGCAGCTGCAGTCCCCTCCGGTTGAACCCTATGTAGCGGTCTTCGTTCTTCACCAGGTGGTATCTGTTGTAGCCGTCCACAAACTCCTCTTTGAACAGGCAGTTGGGTTGTCTCTCCGCTTGAAAGCGTGTCTGTTAACAATCAAATGATTGTGTTAACATAAAATTATATAAAAAAAAAGTGAAAGCACTATTATGAGACATCATGAAGAACTTGGGAAAAATAATGTTTGAATTATACTCACCAATCGTCTGCCCACTAGCCGGGAGCGGTTGTAGCAGAGGTACATGTCCTGCATCGGAGAGTGGATGAGTAGTTCTAGGCTGAAGCCGCGCGTGCTGATGGTGAGATTCGCTGTAACAAAAGAGAACCACACATAAAGCACACTGTTTTAAATGTACTAAAATTAGGATTAAGAATGGGAAAAATGCTGTATGGACAGTTAATATTTTTATTACACCCATTTGTTAATTGAAAAACGCTGTTCACATTAAGAAACACTAATATTACTACAACAAACACCAACTAATGAAATATAAATCAAACTTTCTTCCCGAAGTAGAATTAATTAACTCATAAAAGAAGAAATTAATGAATAGAAAGTAAATATCCAAAGAATTCCCGAACTTTACTCCTGCCTGTAGTAATAACGACACCCCAGGTGCATATTTTCTAATTTCAATCAACGCCGATGGCCATGTTCACGTAATAAATTCAATTTATATTGTGGAAGGGTTACGGGCGGAGTCAGGTGCAACAAACTAATCGTTAATGATATTTGAACACTAATAAAGTACAAAAATAAAATGTCGATAAATATTAATCTATTGCTGGACATTCAATACATGGTGGGTTAGGAGCGGCTTACATGCCACACGAATATTTTATTCCTTCTATATAAATTTTCTTCTATAAAGAATTTTGGAAAATTTTAACAAATTACTGTAGTTAAATACAGTGCAAATTAATATTTGTTTAATGTGACAGCTGGTGCTCATTATCTCAATTCATTTATCCATTTTAAATGAGTTCTGGCACTAGGTCAGAGTAAACTATAAACACAGACACTTTGTCTGTACCCAGCTGAAGTTTTTATCGAATTAACGTTATATCTACAAAAGCATTATATTTTAATGACGGCTCATTTATCGACATTGACATTTTGAACTAAGTGATATTGTGAAATATCTTATTTTGACCACACACATTGTTAAATTGAATTGATAACGATACTAATAAAATAAATCTGGAGTTTTATGAGGAGTTCTGATAATTACTGAGACGAAATATTAGTGGAAAGATTTAACAGTGGCATTGAGTTCTTCCAAGTCTTTATTAATTTACTCCAATGCCAAATATTTACGGTACAGTTTCGTCTACTTTAGATTTATCACTGAAATACGCATTATTTGTCATGTTGAAAAAAACACTTTTATTTCTCACGCTTTTAAAATAAGGAAAGATTAACAAAAACAAGTTTAACTGTCTCGCCATGTAACTGGACACAACTATCGATAGATAACATATAAAAGGGAAAAGTCGATGTATGGAATTCGAAGACCAAACTCGCCAGCTCTCCAATAAAAAGAATTAATAAAATAAAACTATGTACCTACTCGGACACGGCCGCCTGTGACACCGGCCGTGTCATTTCAATTAACATTAAAAGAAATAAAAATGCTTTGACTCGAACGGAACATAAATTCGATATAATTCCGGTGTGACTAGTGAATGGACGAATGTGTGTGAAAGTGGAAATATAGTGTGGTGTGGACATTAGAAACAAAACGTTTTTGACAGAACCGATTGATCGTCAATTATTGTAGTGTTCCAAAAATGAAGCATGAAATAACTTTGATTCGATGGTGATGAAAATGAAGATATAATTTCAATGAAAAGAATAATTATATAAACATGATAGATTAATTGAGAGTTGAGTTCAGAGAATGCGCAGTTGTTTATAAAGAACTTGGAAGTAAAAACCGAAACTACTTTGCGTAGTTTAATATTAAAAAAAAACTACAATCATTGTACACGAAAAATGTAAATCTGTAGCATTAAATACGTAATAGCTTACCTAAATATTTTCTTTTACCTTTACGACACTTGTAAATACGGCGAAGATAACAAGAAGCACTAGCGTTTTCATGTTCTTTATTATCTAATCCATATTTGTATACAGAAACACCGTCACGTGACGTAAGATGTAATTAACTTCTTAATTGTTAAGATTAGTTTTAGTCCTTGGATTAGTTAAAAGTTGATATTGTTCTGTTTTACAGACAAACAAACTCACACTTTTGTCAAACCTACACTTAAAAAGGAAAGAGTCTGATGTTTCTTTTAGATTTTCTTCTTAAGGTTCCGTACACGAAGGATTACCAACGGAACCCTATTACTTAGCCTACGCTGTCCATCCGTCTGTCAGTCTGTCAGCGAGTATCTCAAGAATCTTAAAAAGTAGAAGGTTGAAATTTTCACAGAGTAGGATATATTTCTATTACGGCTATAAAAAAAAAAATAGGAGGTTCCCATACTAATACAAAAACAGTGATTTCTTTTTCGGTTTTTGTTACGGAAACCTTCGGGTCTACTATTTTTTTCCTTCTGTTAGGGTAAACCAACACATTGCGTAAAGAAATCATGATAAAACCCATGTAAGTAAATGAACAGAGAATATTACTAAATTTTTGAATATCAAATAAAACTGTTCATTTTCCGTCTCTTAAACAGTCAAGCAACCATGAAACGTAAACTAGATTCACGGTTTTTTTATCAAAATTGTGTAATTACATAATAAACGCCTACTTATCATGGTTTATGGTGGCAACTGATAGATCAAATAAAAATCTACAAAATCATTGTTTACATTTAGACCTAGTTTTACAACGCCTCATGATAAGTAAAATTCTTATGATAAAAATATTAATGTTAGAATACAATTTTTTAGTAAGTATTGACTTTTAGAGTGTTAAGAACAAAAAGCATCCACCAGTTCCAATTTCCAGAAGGAGTTGACACAAATTTATACCAAGAATATGCTACTAAATTCTTCAGATATCATTAAGTTCCATAAATGATGTAAATTTTAATAGAAAACCCCTTTATGGAGATAAAAAAGTGAAGCTCTTACGTTAATTAACATTCCATATCACTCATCATAGTTTTCCACGCCCAAATATTAGTTTCCCAAGTTCCATGTTTACGCAAAACCTTTGTAGGTTGAACTGCTACGGCAATATGGCCGACTTAGGTCGATGGGACTTTCTTTCAGACGTAACGGAGCGCGTACACATTGCCCAACCTCGGTAATAAGCTAATTTTGTAAAGACAACATAATCTCGAGTTTGTAATGTAAACACGCTTTGAAGTGCCGACCGACGCTTGTAATTTCACTTGGAGCTTCTTTAAACTTAGTGGAGTTGGTAATTTGCTTCTAGTTATGGATAGATATTTGAGAAAATTATAAAAAAAAGGTGGTTGGGAAACAATTTTTTTTTTAAAATTGACTCTTGCTTGGCTACAATCTCGCCTGATGGTAAGTGATGCTGTAGTCAACGTTGGAACACGTTTAGCGTAGCATGCGCTATATCTAAGAACGCTGTTATTGAATATAAAAATGTATCCCTATTTGAACGTCTGGACCGATTTCGCTAATTCTATTTTGTTGTGTTTGTTACAGTCAGAAAATGGTTCCTATGAAAAAAAATTATAATACGAAAGTTGCCATTTGACGGGAGCGAAGCCGCGGGCGACAGCTTGTCCTTTATACAAACTCATTATTTATAAAGTAAAATGTATTCACGCGTTTTCTCCAAATCAAAAAGCTAGTAAGGTTTATAAACTGTTTTTAAAAGTTTGACCACATTGATTGAACTTTTCAGGAAGAGTCCACTCACAAGGAAATTTCTCTGGAAAAATATAATTGCACCAAAAAAATGTCCTCAAAATTAAATCCTACCCACGATGTTATGAACTTTCTAGAAAGCAAGTATAAATATTTGGAAGTAGCCGCACTATCGGGTCAACGACTGGCTATCGAGCCGATAACGATATCGCCGTAATCTTTGTACTTGTTACCTGAATTCTCTGGAGCTACATCTCTATTATCGCGGTAACAATTACTCGTATTTAATGTTTCTAATATAAAATTACGCCTTTATTTCTCAAAAAAGGGTCAGGCAGAAATGTAAATATTTATAGTAACCTATATGCCCAAAATTCGAACCCAAGGTTGCTATTACATTTAGGTCTAGTTTTTGATAATATTGTTATTTTGTGGGTTTGCATACATTTTTCAGATTGTGATGTCACTCATTTTAAGAGCGGATTTCACCAATGAAATTTATCGCGATCAATACATCTAAACTGGGCCCCAATTCTGGTAATTTAAGAATGGCTCAATTGAATATCAATTGGATCTCAGTAGCAGTTTTAACTAAATTTGGTATTCCGCTACTAATTTAAGACCAATGGTTTTCCATTGACATTCCATTGAACTGCTATTGGAATATTTGCTAGTCTGCTCTTCAATCGTGTTACAATTGTAAATCGATTGTGGACTTTATCGGTATTCTACTCTTATTTGACATTTATATCAATGGACACTCAATTGAATCTGAGTGTCAATTTTACGATTGAAGTACGATTGTGCAACAATAGATAATCTTAGGATTTTACAAGTCATCTTTTGGCTCAGCGCCGTAAAAAGCGGGCCTCGATGAGGGCAACGGTGGATGCCGTGGAAGATTTACCCAATGCGGAATTCCGCGTTGGAAAAGTGGAAGTGAGAGCCCTGACAATTATTATAGGCATGGAATGGAAAGGAGAGAGGAGAGAGGCCATTGCTCTCCTGCCTTTTGGACGCAGTCTGACGATATGCTGTTAAGAACTCCGGCGCACTCTTGCCAAAGCCTTTTCGACAGACTGCGCCCTTCTTTGGACCGTGAGCAGCGTCCAAGGGCTAGCTCCTGCTGCCCTTCTAAATACTCTATCAGAGCTTCAATTTGTTGGACGCTCATATTATTAGCCTAAAATATAGAAGAAAACAGTTAATATGCTGTAATATTACAGCGCAGTATACAATACTCCTACAATAAAACTTTACAAAAAAATACAACCGACTTCCAAAAAAACACTAGACAGTAAAAAATAACTTTAATTTCGGAAGTCGGTGTTTTTGTTAGTTTCTTCGTATTTTGACACCGACGAAATTAACGTTATTTTTAGTATGTACTGTTTTTTTTTGGAAGTCTGATGTATTTTTTTGTAAAAAGTTTTTTATTTTTCACTTTTTAGTGGTAGGTACCACACACCTAACAACACCATGCAAAATCGCAGAAAAGCAAAACACGCAATTTCGATTATTTGGATGGCATAAAACCATCATCCAAGTAGACGAATTCCAGCTATTTGGATTTAAAATCCAAAGTTCGTACCTAGCCACCGTATTTGAAATAAAGTCTTTCTAACATCGTTAAAGTCATGTTTTATCGACAAGGCGATTCATTGCAGACAATTTAGTTCGTAATTGAATCACAGAAATGGATAAATCGTATATTTAAATCAAACCAATAGTTCATTCATTTTCTTGGTAGATTTTGAATGGCAACACCTATAACTGTTCAACTGAGAGTCAATTACAATTACACTACGATTCCATTACGACTCTATTGAGCTTACATACAAGTTTTTGCAGAATACCAAATTTGTTCTAATCGTAATGGAGTCGTGATTGAGTCTCAATTGAATATCAATAGCATGTGAGTTAAATAAAATTAGCAGAATTGGGCCCCGGCGCTCGAGAGTTGTCAGCGTCAATATGTAGCGAAACGTGGTTATTTCATCGCGATCAGATAATCGCGTTCACTGATCAAATCCGCCCTAATTGTTTAGCTATTTTAGATGAAGAACAACAAAAACAACGTAAAAAAACCACCTTCACCAGACGCGAGTGCAGGTTCAAATGCTTATCAAGCTATACCATCTCCTTTAATTTGGATCACAATAACATTTTCCACTAGTCCATTAAAACCTCATTTATGTACCTATTTTCCCTAAAACGTTTCATAGTCACGCTTTGGAAATTTATTCGAGAGATTGCATGCTAGTCATTTGTTTTCTAGGTCTAAAGAGCATAGTGCAAGTGAAGTCCATAGCCATTGTTTTGACTTTTTTACGTGTGTGGAGATAGCTGATATGGAAGAGCTCTTGGCTAGAAGTACATGAGTACGACGACTAAGAATTAGCATTAATTGTCCATCGTCTAGGTTTAATTTAATTCCGCCAAGCCCGTTCCATCATCGGACCACAAGACGAACGGCGATGCGCCACTGGTAGATGGTGGACATCCCATCCACATGCACAAAACCGTTTTGGGAACACATTCATAGTGCGTACAGTAAAGAGTGGAATTCCATGGCGGAGTCTGTGTTTCCTGATAGCTACAACCTAGGAGTCTTTAAGTCAAGAGTGAATAGGTTACTTCAAGGCAAGCGTGCTCCATCTTAGACCGCATCATCGCTTACCATCAGGTAAGATAATGGTCAATCACGTGCCTATCAAAAGTAAAAAAAAGCAACGCTCGCCGCAGTCAGTCCCTGGCCTTAACATACCGAGATCACTCCGTACCTCCGAAAACGCGTTAAACCGTTGGTTCCGGCTGGTATTTGTATTGAAATTCATTAGGGGTAGTCAAAAGCAAGGAAATCTGCAGCATTCTTGGCGAGGGGTATCGTTACTGGGTTATACCGCGTGTATCTGACATCAACGCACAAACGATTTCCATGGGTCCAGGGCATAATTCTGGACACCCCAGTGTTGGAATTTTTCGTCGGTTCTTTTCTCATTTTTTCATTTTTTTCAAGAGTACCACAAATAGGTATCAGCTCAGGTGAGCTGATATCTATTTGTGGTTTTATTCAGATAGCTCTTTTTAGTGAAAGTAGTTAATTAATTATTTTTTTATTAAAAATCTCATTGGGTTAGGTCAGAATAACGATTATGAGCAGTTTAAAGCAAAAAAAACCCTTGAAAAAAATGAAAAAATGAGAAAAAAGCCGACGAAAAGTTCTAAGTCTAGGGTGTCCAGAATCATGCCCCGGACCCATGGAAATCGTTTGTGCGTCGATGTCAGATACACCCGGTATAGGTATGAGGGGCAGTCGGTCTATGTATAATGCAGCCGACCACAAAATAAAGCTAGGCGGAATGATTGAGGAAGTTAGTCACATTTACTGGCGTTTGTTTAGCATCAAGGTTCATTTAATTTGCTTTTTATAATTATTTTTTGACGGTTAATAAAATACCACTTTAGGAGAATCATATTAGAATCATAATATAAATCACACATCATCTGCCTAGCCTTTTCCCAACTACATTGGGGTCGGCTTCCAGTCAAACCGGATTCAGCTGAATACCAGTGTTTTATGAGGAGCGGCTGCCTACCAGACCTCCACAACCCATAAGCTGGGTACGCGGTACTTCTTGGCAAGACTGTAGTCAGATTTACTGGCTTCTGACAATCCGTAACGACTGCCAAAGATCTACAAATGACAGCCGGGACCAACGGCTTTACGTGCTTTCCGAGGCACGAAGGAAACTCGATATGTTAAGATGGTCACCCATCCACAGACCAACCTTGGCAAGCGTTGCTTAACCGTTATGATCGACTCGTGTGGCTGTTATTATTTAGCCACGAGCTCCTCAATATAAATCACACAGCAATCTGCAAAATTTCATTTTCATCTTTATCGCTAACGCGTTTGGTTCATCGGGAAAATTTTATAGTGATGGGTAGCGTTATTTGCTTTCTGATTCTGCTAAAGTGGTCTTTATAGACCCGCAGTTTTCAGGAGTTCATGAATTACTTGCAGTTGCACTTATTATCACTGGTATTGCTTAATTTTACGTCTAGGTTATTAATTATAATGAATGAGTCGTATACGTTCAGTATTATGTCATTTGTGCAGGCTCTTAAATCGATGATAGCCAAAAATTAATCCTATCAGAACACACCTACAGTGAATTATCATTGTTTTGACTAATTGTTACTTAATTACTGCAGTAATGGAAATTCATATTTAAGGTAATCCTATTATGAATGGGATGATTTGAAGGAGTGGCGTTCATGAATGAAATTTTTTGATAACAGTTGGCATGAGATCTGATAAAAATAAGAATCAGAAATTAATCGTTAATCGGGATTATAGATTGATAAATCTATTATCCCATACAGCTTGCAATAGGTACTAGTAGTAGGTATTGAGAAAGCTTAATGCAGTAGGGATTTTTTTTTAGTAAAATTACCAATTAATAAAATGATTTTCATAACTAGAGCGTTGGCTAAAATGATCGTGAAAATGTTCGTAGCGATATTTGACTCTATATTGATTTTGTTCGTTGTTCAGTTCGACAAATTTAAAAACGGTGAATGCTCGATGTTGTATTCCAAGTGAATTCTCAAGTCTATCAGCATCTTAAGACGTTTGTATTCGTATAATAAAGTATTTAGTACTCAAAGCTATTCCTATAGAAACTAAATACCATTCATACTTTGCAATTTTCCAGGAATCCCCTCTAATGAATAGCACAATATGTAGTTACTAAACATCACACAATAAAATGAAGAATTAAACGTCTGAAAATGTATTTCACAGTTCATTAATGTTAGTATTGTTCGAAGATAATTCGATATTGTTAGGAAATAATTTATGTCGCATGTTGCCAGTGTGTCTGTTACATTCAATAGTATAGGACTTTGTCTGCAGCCTTGGACATTGTAATCTAGTTGTAAACATTGATTTACGTAACGATTTGACGTTTCAACGTTATGATAATGACAAATGAGGTGTCGATTGTCATAGAATACGTATTTTGTTTTATCGTCAGTTTTCTTATTTCATATTAGCGTGGCTAAAACAATAACAGCGGCGGCGTAGAGCGACTTGCTTTTGCGGCTTGAGTTGCGCTTGCCAAGGTTGTTCTGTGGAAGGGTGACCATCTTTACATACCGAGTTTCATCCGTGCCTCGGAAAGCACGTTAAGCTGTTGGTCCCGGTTGTCATTTGTAGATCTTTAGCAGTCGTTACGGATTGTCAGAAGCCAAAATCTGACTCCAGTCTTGCCAAGAAGTACCGTGTTAGTAATACGGTACTTCTACACGGTGTTATCCAGTTAATGGGTTTTAGGCAGCCGCTCTACGTAAAATACTGGTAATCAGCTGAATCTAGTTTGACTGGAAGCCGACCCCAATATAGTTGGGAAAAGGCTAGGCAGATGATTTGTTATTTCATCAAAATCATCATTTCAGTCCAGAAAGACAGCCTCAAAGAGAGTCAGCAAACAGAGGGGCCCGAAAGGGCCGACGGACGCCTGCCGGAGTCGCGGGATTATTGGCAAGAGACACCGTGGCTCCGGAACACAAAGGGCAATGAAGGAACATGGATGGGTTTTAGTCAGTAGAAGTCTGACACTCCCTCCCGCTACACCCAGAGCGGGAGGAGCCATTTGATGATTACCCATCCCTTAAAAAAAAAGAAAAGAAAGCCAATTTTACTAGTTTACATTCGCATCGCATTCACATCTCAATCACAATCTGTCAAAAATGTATGAAAATGTTGTTTAAAAATAAGTAGAATTGGCCCTCCAATTTATACTTTGCTGGGTTTAGGACACCCCTTTCTTCTCCCACAACACCCGGTATTTTGATCCCCTTACCCAGATAATCTAGCTCGACTTAGTGACTTTTTACCAGTAGGTATCAAGCCTTGTGACTTTTTACCAATTTTCAAAAATCTATGGGATTTACAAATATTACCGAAAAGTCAGAAATTCAAATCATTACTGGGAAAGTCACTTTCTTTGTGTAGTCTACTTTGACGATTGGTATTGCCAACCTAACGCGCAAGTTGGTGCTTCCAAATGAAAGAAAAAAATAAACTAGGGAAAAATACTGAACGCACAAGTTAGAAATAAAACCATCCGCTGATCGCATAAACTGTTCTAAAATACCGACAATAATGCTTCCATAAAATTAAAAAGAGACGTTCAATACATAAAATTAGAATTAAATTCACGCCGGCGCCAGTCCCATTTAAATTAACCAACCGGATTCCCACATACTAATTACAGTTGTTGATAAAGCGAAATCCCAGTTAACAGAGTCGTCGTAGACAGATAAACAGATATAAACTGGTGAGCGCTTACGACGCGTCTTAACCCTGCGGATAACGCGCGTAATCTGACCAAATCCGACAGGATACGGCCGCTGCGGTAGGTAAGTATTTGTCGGGAATCTTGTGTTAAATTCCAGACCGCTTTAGTAGCGGGCGCGTTTTCATTGTTACTTCCGATAATTGGAGATAGAGTGAAAGCACTTGAGTAGTGACAGATGAAATTAATATTACGACGAAAAATTACGTAGAAACCTACTAACATAGTGAGTTTTGACTACGATGGCGAAACATTTTTAAACAAACTACAACATCAAAATGTAAACATAGAACAGTTCCGATTTTACAGGCAGATCTCTATCCCTTTCACCGTCACGGAACCGACCTACCTAATTTTCCGACTCCGGAAATTCTGTGACAATGGAAACGTGCAGCTAGCGCCTTCTCGGCGACAGGATATGTACCCACAGAGGCACTATAAACAGGGATTATGCGCGCTATTGAAATCCTTTAGTCTGCCTCTATCTTAATCTGAGACGACTTCATACTTATGAAAGTTATGAATTGTTCTTTGGTTTGCTTTCGTTTCAACATGGTTGGTTACAGCGAGATTAGTAATAGTAGCTGTTTTTTGTTATGTTTTTAAGTGTTAGCTCTTTAAACTTTATTGTTTCTTGTGGAAGGAATGGATTTGGATCTATAATATTAAAGAAGTCAAGCAGGCTTAGCCTCTAGAACACAAATGGTCTACAAGGAATTTCTAGATGCCAACTATCAGTGTATCTTGTTGTGGACTTTGTTCGAAAGAGTCACCGCGGCTCCTGGAACGCAAAGGGCATTAAGAGGAACACGGATAGGTTTTAGTCAATAGGAGTCTGACACTTCCTCGCGAAATCATCAAATAAATCCTTCGTTTGATGATTTCACATACTTAAAAAAAACAATGTATCTTCGAGGGTAGTTGAAAACTATGCAATGTAATAAATCCAATGAATCTCAGTTACAAAGAAGAGAATTCAAATTTTAGGACTACGCCGCATAGAATGTACAAGGGATATTCTTGAAAATGGTATCGATTGATTATAATTTAGGATCGTCACAACGTTGGTATCTGTTTTCAAAACACGTGGCGGAAGTATCAGTTTGTTCATGTATACAGAAATTCAATATTAATCACGGGTTTTTGGGGAAATTATCATAATCCTTAGTCATCATCACACATTGTCAAGGGTATATTATAAACGATACCTACCAGGAATTTAGACGATTGTAAGAATATAGTAGCAAGGTGTGAAAAATGATGAGTAACTTGACATAAATGACACTGGATTCACTGAATCAATAGCAATTCTAACAAACTTAACAATTGAAATAAACCTGCACATTTTAAATGAGAATCAAAACTACGTGTCACATTCCACGTTTCGTCTGCACACTTGTTATTGTGTCGTCATTTAATAAATGTGTTTTAATAGTATCAATACAACAGTAAAAAATGCACTAATGAGTCGTTGAATATAATAACTGGACATTCCTATAATATCATGTGAATAAATAATATCTTCGTCACAACCGTCTATTATGTCTTATGGATTCCGAGCTATAAAGCCTTCACATGTATTTTCCTTGTCAATCCTCTTCGTGTTGAACACGTCACAAGTCAGTCCTACTTTGCAAGAATCCTGACATTTTAAGGCGGTGTCACATCGACGGCTACGGTTTTGTAACAAACGTTTAATAATTCAGTGTAGCTACCGATTTGAATATTACAAATATCATGATGCGTCAAATATCAATACTTCAAATGTCAGATGTTACTGGTTTTCCGTGAACTTGAGTGGCAAAAAGTGTCAAGACGACGTTTTGTTTAATAATGATAAAATTAACTATCTAGATTCTAAGAATGGAGTTAATTTTAGTTTTCCTAATGATCTTCGTGAAATGTCTGAATGTATCGAGCAAAAACTACTTATAGGAATAAAATCTCTTCAGTGGAATTGATTGAACTGAAACATACCGCGTGTATCTGACATCGACGCACAAACGATTTCCATGGGTCCGGGGCATGATTCTGGACACCCTAGACTTAGAATTTTTCGTCGGCTTTTTTCTCATTTTTTTTATTTTTTTCAAGGGTTTTTTTACTTTAGACTGCTCATAATCGTTATTCTGACCTAACCCAATGAGATTTTTAATAAAAAAATAATTAATTAACTACTTTCACTAAAAAGAGCAATCTGAATAAAGCCACAAATAGATTTCAGCTCAGCTGAGCTGATACTTTGTGGTACTCTTGAAAAAAATTAGAAAAGAACCGACGAAAAATTCCAACACTGGGGTGTCCAGAATCATGCCCCCAACCCATGGAAATCGTTTGTGCGTCGATGTCAGATACACGCGGTATAACTGTTAACGAGTTACAGGCCATCGCATAAAACTAGTATTTAATTTCGAATTTAATCAAAAATATATTTTAAATAATCTCTATTCCTTCTATGAAGTCCAACACTACTTATTTTGAAATCCTCTTAAAAAGAGGATGACCATTAAAAAACAATTGACGGGAAATTCCTTAATCGATTTATCAGAGGGCCAATTCTACTAATATTCACATTCGCATCGCATTCCCAATCGCAAACTGTCAAAAATGTATGAAAATTATGGCATTTTTGACAGATTGCGATTGACATGCGAATGCGAAAGTTGTTTAAAAATGAGTAGAATTGGCCCTCAGGTGCATTACTGTAGCAGTCATATTAAAACTATCAGTTACAACTTCTAAGCGTAACAAAATAAATGTTCGTCATCATTATGTGGCCCTTATCTCAATTTAATTGAGTTTTTTTTTGTTGTGATGGGTTTGCTCATAACGCTACGTCTTGGTCAGAGATGACAGAGACAAAGTCTAAGATGGAGCCAGCTTACCCGGAAGGCGCCTGTTCACTCTAACTTTGAAGATATTAGGGCTGTAAGCGTTCGGAAACACAGACGCAGGCAGAGCGTGAGGCGTGGTCAACGCAACATCTCTTATCTATACTATATATATATATATAATATTATAAAGCAGAAGAGTTTGTTTTTTGTTTGTTTGTTTGTTTGGTTGACCGCGCTAATCTCAGGAACTACTGACTGAAAAATTTTTCAGTGTTAGATAGCCCATTTATCGAGGAAGGCTATAAGGCTATATGTCATCACGCTAAGACCAATAGGAGTGGAGCAGTAATGAAAAATGTTGCGCAGACGACGTTGCACGGGTCAGCCAGTTCTTTTATACTTCTCTATTATCTTAGTTCACACCTTTTAACCATATGTATCTTTAACATACTCCAGCCAATGTTTCTTTGCACTATAGTATTGCTAATTATAAATGAATTGCAAATGGTAAGCTGTTCCTAAAATACCTTAGAGTGTGTTCAACGGATTATATCTAATCGCATCCTAAGACTGGCAATACATTACATTAGCTCAGATACTGGTATCAAGTTACCGTCTAGTCTGACTAGATTATGTGACCACAAACATTATGTGGCATTGACACTAATACGAGATATGCCCGATACCTTTACAATACTGTTAGGGAGCTCGGGCTCGCTTTTTTCGGTTTTTTCATTACACAATATTTTTTTTTTACCTTTGTGTAACTTGTTTAGGTGCTGTATTAACCTCTGTATTTATTTAATGACGATAAAACTAATACCACAAAAACATAAACACAACAACCACAACACAACAAAAATAAAACTATTACAATAAAAATATTGTTTTCATCATTAAAAATCGGCCCATTAAGTCTGCCCAGATTTATTTTATTTCATACCAGTAAATACTCGAAAAACCCCCCAAGCGATTAGGCACCATAATTTCAAGAGTTTGTATTTTGTGTATTATCGCTGGACTACGAATCGTCAAGATCAGTGCTACGCTTTCGTAGCGAAGAAAAGACAAAATATTTTTTCCTTCTTACATATCTGACTAACAAGCCATTTCTTCATTTTATTGATGACTAGCTGTCCCCCGCGGCTTCGCTCCCGTTTTACCCGCACAGTTCCCGGGATAAAAGTCCTTCCTCGGGTCTCAAACTATCTTTGTACAAAATTTCATCCAAATCGGTCCAGTAGTTTCGGAGCCTATTCAAATCAAACAAACAAATATTTATAATATTGGTGTAGATGTAGAAAAGTAAATGAAACCACAAGTCCCACATTTGGGGACCAGCAAAATGGCAATTTTGCTGGTCAAAGACGGGGTTGCACTAAATGAGCTGTGAGTCTCAGTACCGCGAATTATTTTAGCATATAAATTAACTGTGGTACACCCCTAAGTTATCATTGTTTACGTGGAATCTGGCACATGACACGCTAGCTAGACGCCCCCTAGTCTGATCTCAAATATTCGCAAAGTTGTGATAAGGTCATATTGTGTGAATAATAGAGTCAGGTATTTTAGTGATTACAGTGCTTGGTCAAAACCATTTGGTGATAATTCAATGTATTTGGATAATTCTTCATGTCTTTTGGTTCATTTAACTCTGACAGGAATACAACCTAATTTTGAATCTTTGGAGATTTTGATGCTGAAAAACATGAGCCTGGTTTTGATTTCTCCGAACCCAGACCTGCCCATTTTTTTTGTCTACCTGTAACAAATTTATCTATGAACATCTGAATACTTTGGTGTTCTTAAGGCCGTACCCTGAGCAAATAACCTTGAGCATTTTTTCCCTCAATAACAGCGCAAGAGATACAATAGCGAATACGCTCAAAATGTTGAATAAAATCGTTATGAAATCGAATTTTGGTCGTTTGAAAAAAATTCTTCTACCAAAATGTTCAGAATTAAATTGCCTATCCATTAGTGTAAGTTCAAAATCAAAATAATCGTTAGTTTTCGAGAAGATGCATGTTTTCAGTAATTTTTTCTCATTTCTGTGGTTTCGTTGTGAGGAGATTACTTAAACATTATACTTAGTAATGAAAAATTAAATCTACCATTTTGAAGCCAAGATTATGTAGAAATTTAATGTATTTTTTATTAGTTGATATTTCTTTTGGATAAAGAGTAGATAGCTCCAAAAAACTGCACAAAAAACGGCTAGCGCTGCGTTTTGCTCGGGGACGCGCCAGTGTTTCTTCGGTCATTGGCCAAAACAAACGTATTGCAACAACATCGGCCAGAATAATAATAGATAAGTAGGTATACAGTGTTTGTTTATTTTGAAAAAAAAAAACATACTTTTACCTACAAATTGACCCAGTAACGAAACATGACTAATGTGTCGCACAAATCTAGACTTAGAATCCATGACGATTTTACCAAAAACTATGTCATTATGCATTGGCATCTTTTGTGATGCTACGGAGACAAGCAAAAATAACCTCTACGATTAAGAAAATAGGAGTGACTTGAACGTATTATTTTATCATGTGATATGGATAGGTATGGATTGTCGCGGCAATCGGAATCAGGTCAAACGCATATGTAGATAAATGCCAAATTCAGCCGAAATTCTTGAAGATACGATAGTATCATTTTGTTTTGACGTTTCGACAGTTTTCTTGATTGAATTTTCTTCTAAATTTGTCACATAAATTTGTGAAATAGTATTAAAACAATAGAGATTTAATTATTTTAACTATCATGAAGACTATCGCAGAAAATTCATGTGTAAACTAGTTAGGTCTATAATTTGGGGTTTGCATAAGCATCAAATACATTATGTATTTACACTATTATAAGTCTTTAGGGAAATATATGTATACGTGGATGTCCAAATAACAACAGCAAGCTTATCTCCTGTTACGACAATAATAAATTGGGTCACTGTTATCGACCTTGGAATCAGTTTTGTCAATATTGAGTACAAGTTCATAATGGTACATTTTATGTATGTCGTAGGATAATTTGATACTTCGAATCTTCGCGGAAATCCTAGGGGTTTTGCGAAAACGCGGATAATTAGACATAGGCGAAAAATTATCAAATCTTACTGGACAAAGTCAGGATTTTTGCGAAAATACTCGTTACTATAGTAAGATTTGATGTGCTCAACACTGATTGGCTACAATTTTGCTGGCTGACTTCTAATTGGTTCCTAGTTTGCCGATGATTAACTTCAAGTATTGTATCATAGAGTTATGAAGGTTTAGAATAGGTGAGAAAGGAAAATCACTAAATTGATTTTTATTAACTTTTTATTGAAAATTTTAGTATGTATGTTGTTTTCAACAGACAATAGGAGATCTCAGTCGTAGTAAAAAAAAATGATCCAAATTTATTTTAACCAATCAGAGACGATCTCTTATTGAACGCGCTGACCGACCAATCAGCGTTCTTATTTCATAACAGCCAGCGTTTCGTTTCGCAATATTGCTATAATAACGAGTATTTTCGCAAAAGTCCTGACTTTGTCCAGTAAGATTTGATAATTTTTCGCCTATGTCTAATAATCCGCGTTTTCGCAAAACCCCTAGGATTTCCGCGAAGATTCGAAGTATCAAATTATCCTACGACATGTATAATATATAATTATTATGTTGATATCCTAATCATCATTTGCCTAGCCTTTTCCCAACTATATTGGGGTCGGCTTCTAGTCAAACCGGATTCAGCTGAATACCAGTATTTTACGTGGAGCGGCAGCCTACCAGACCTCCACAACCCATTAACTAGGTAACACGGTACTTCTTGGTAAGACTGGAGTCAGATTTACTGGCTTCTGACAATCCATAACGACTGCCAAAGATCTCCAAATGACAGCCGGGACCAACAGCTTAACGTGCTTTCCGAAGGCACGGACGAAACTCGGTATGTTAAGATGGTCACCCATCCACAGACCAACCTCGGCAAGCGTTGCTTAACCATGAAGATCGACCTGTGCGGCTGTTATTATTTAGCCACGAGCTCCTCAGCTCCTAGTTGTTATCCTAATATACTTTCTAATAAGTATATAAAATTCTTCCGTTACTGAGTGACTGACAGACAACGCACAGCCGAAACTACATTCCACAATAAGGCGTATGGACTCCGTTAAATACCTCGGTGTCCTGATTGACAGTGCGATGACATGGGCTGGGCAAATTAATGCACTAGTATCTAGGGTTAGAAAATTAATATTTGTTTTTAAAAACCTTAGAAGTTCAGCCGATTTTTCAACTCTGAGAACCGTGTATTTTGCTCTAGCTCACTCCATCATCACGTACTGTGTGTCGGCCTGGGGTAATGCTGGGAAGAGTCATCTTCTACGTCTTGAGAGGGCACAGAGAGCTGTGCTTAAGGTCATGACACATAAACCAATTCGTTTCCCTACCGTTGAACTGTATGCCCTCTGTAAAGTACCCTCAGTGAGGCATTCATTCGTGCTAAATATTGTCCTACGTAAACATGCTGAGCTTTCGTTTGATCCTGAGTTAAATAAAAATAAACGTAGGTCTGATAGAGTCTGTCAAACTTACTCCTCTAATCTAAAATTAGTACGTCGACAATTCAAGTTCTTTGCCCCTGCGTTATACAATACAGTGAATAGGGTTCTGAATATTTATCCACACACTTCCCGAGAGTGTAAACGGCTCACTAGCCAATGGTTGTCCACTCTCACATACGAAGAGCTGGAAAATATAGTGAAACCCTAATTATTTTCCATACCTCCAACTCTCACAACATCTTCCTCTCACACGTTTAGGTAAAGCCACACACACACACAATCACCCCCACACCCTCTTATTCATACAGATACACTCATACATAAATTCACACACACCCACTCACTCATACGCACGCCCACTGACACACTAGATTTTAAGCGTAGTTATAATAAAGTACCTATAGATTGATAAAACCTCTTAAATTGGAACGTTGATGTCATCTCTATCCTGGAGGTGGGCGTTAATAGCCACGACACAGTTTTAACTAATGTGGCTATTATCGAACACAAATAAATTGTAACATGTGTTTTTTTTTTTGTTCTAATAAATAAATAAATAAATAAAAAAAAAAAAAAAAAAAAAACATTTGGCATTTAGGTTCCTTGGAGAGCGTAGGGGAGCACTAAGAGAGGATTTCCCGAAATTCCTACAGGAACGGGAAAAAACGGGATATGCGTGTACGAAGTCGCGGGCAAAAGCTAGTGTTAGACAAGGCAAACCATCTCGAAAACCATGATCCTTCTTCTGAAGCAGTCGGTTAAAAATGATACAATTTAAACAGACCTCGATACTTTATGGACTTTTAGCGTGTGGCAAATTAAAGTGGCGGCCGAAAAAAAGCACCCACCACGCATTCCCTACACAATAACAATAACATATCCAACAAAGTACGAATGTTTACAAAACAGTGATTTTTTTCGCGACATAAACACTGGAAATACACGCAAGACCACCCAACGAGTAATTGTTGAACACATGTTATAATAACAGCAATAAAACAACAGATATACTTTATCAGTCTGCTATTTCGATAAATTAATGTGCCTGAAATTTCTATCAACTAATATTCATTGAAATACGTAATAAAATGTTGATAAATTATTTTGGCACACAGTAATTTATTAATTTATTGTAAATTCAGTCGACTACAACACATTATGGTTAACTAACAAATAATGTATTTTAATGGTAATTTAGGTAGTAGTAGTAAGTACTATGTGGAAAACTGGTTGAATAGGTAGCAATTTATTATAATTAAAAGTAATTAAAACCAAAAACAATACCGTTGGTTTATACTATTGAAGTATCCAATTGAGAAAATTACAATAGGGCATTAATTAAATAAAATATCAATAAAACATTGAAAAGCACTACTGACATGTTTATCTTTAAAAAAAAATATAAACAAGTATGCAAGTCACGCCACTTACAATCTTGTTAACAAAAACATCAAACCTTATCACTAAGTTTCCTGCGGCTAAGATACTACAAACAAACCGTTTAAAATCAACTAATCAGATACCTTTAAAAAGAAACATTTTTGTTTTCTTTAAACACTTTCACAGAATTGAAAAAAAAAACATCAAAAAGTATTTCCTTGATGTTTCTAAAGAGTGCTCAAACGCAAAAAAAGAAAAAAAAAACATTCGAATTTAGAAGGTCTGTTATTTTTTCAAAGCGCGCGCAAATTGCATTATTAATTCCCTATTAGATTATACCACATTATTGAAGGTGGGATCGTGCGTGTGGTACGTTTTTTGCGAAACAGAGGAACTTATGGGCCTTCATTATTATGTTTTAAACGTAACAACTTAATTTAGGTAGGCGCCGTACCGCCTACGTCGATTGATTTCATATAATTTTCGTTCCGCCAAACAATCTTTCGATGAATTGCCACAAAAAATAAACCATCGTGTGAGTTATCAAATTTTAAGAGCCTGTGGTTTCCGTTGAAGAGGTGTTTTTTAAACGTAGAGGACTGAATAAGATGTCTACGCTTTTCTGTGTAGACATTTCGAGAATCTTTATAAATCTTGAAAAATGCACAGTAATTTGTTGATGTTACTAGTAAATTTATTTTCCAGGTCAGATCAATATTTCTTCATTAGATCATTATTACTACTTACTCGTAGTGAAAGTTTTTTTTTTTTAAAGAATGTGATTCATGTTCTAAAGTGTTCTACGTTTATAGCACTAATCGATTAACAAAATCAATCCCATTTGTTTAATAAAACCTGTTTATTGGTGACACAAAGCGTCATAAATATTTAACCAAGTTCCATTTTCAAAAATATATTTTTAAAGCCTGCGGCGACCGCACTGTTACCGTTACTTCCAACCAGTCACTGTTTCTAAGACGATGAGAATAATTAAATTTCGTTATCAGTGCCTTCGAATCTAATTTTAATTAAAAAGAGTCACATATTTCACGCAGTATTCGGTGGTAGGCGGTGCAATGTGTCCGAAGAGTACAACCGACCAAATACAGTTGAACCACATGCCATTAGTATTTTCATATAAACAATCATAATCTAGAGATCATTTGGAACTGGTGATGCAATATTAAATCGTTAAATTTAATATTGGCTGTGTAGTTTCTTTTATTGCTTCACAACTAACACGTATGCTAACACGGGTCAAGTGATTAATTTTTTTACTCTGGCAACAAATAAATGTTTATTCTCACGCGATTATTGTTCATATTAAATTAATGGCTTTCCGCTCTGTATTATTTATTGACGTTATGTAAAAAATGTACGTAATGTATAACATTTTATTGAGCGTCGGTAGGTATTTATGTAAGTAGTAATTTTGATATTAGAATTTATGATCAAATTAGTTTGTAATGAACTGTACGTCGGTGACGCAATTATAAAGCAAACATCTTCATAATTAAATTACGTGTCAAAACGCTGATACGAAACTGTCGCAGACATTATTGGGTCACTAGTTGTACGACCGTCGTACGATGTTATGTGAACTTCACAATAGTGAGATGGTGCGCTGTGCATAAACGTAGCTACTTAGAATCACTGAAGGAAGCAATTTCAACTTTGTGAACTCAAATTTAAAGCTGAAAGTTCAAAAGTACGGTAAGGGATTCCGATTAGGTAGATAAAAGACACCATAACAATATGCCTGCATGCTTCGTAATGATTAAATTCCTTTCTGTGATTTCGGACAAAGATCCTTTTACGCTTAGGTACTAATTATAATAACCCAGCGATACGGGCATATAAGTACGTAATAAAAGAATGATTAAAATCATGAAATAAATTCCAAGCATTCATTCTATACTAAACTACATTCATACTATTCAAGATAGTACAAGTAACTGCAAAAAGAAAACACTTAATTGGAAAGCAGAACTTGGCACTTATCCAGACACCGATAGGTTAAATAAATTAATCCATATTTAAAATTCAATTTTCTCGAAACACAATCAGATATCTCAAAACAGAATGTTAGTAAAATCTAAAAATAGTGTCAACTCAAGAACGAGTGCCGAAAATGTAGGTACAAACTTTTGAATAAAAATCTTGCTATAGTTTTTTTTTTTTTTTTTTCCTCCTCAGAGGAGTTTGGCTTCGCACATCTTGTGCATTTGCCAGAGTCAAGTTATTTTCTGATTCATCTTTAATTTTGTGAAAATGTTGAGTTCTTCCTTTCTATATCTCTTCATTGCTATAGTTTGTTGTAGATTAAAAAGAAAAAAAAAATACAAAAAAAAAACACTACCAAGTAAAAAATAACTTTAATTTCGGAACTCGATGTTTTTGTTAATTTGTTCGTTTTTGACACCGACTTCCGAAATTAAAGTTATTTTTTACTTGGTAGTGTTTTTTTTTGGAAGTCGGTTGTATTTTTTTGTAAAAAGTTTTTTATTTTTAAATTTTTAGTGGTACCCCACACCTAACAACGCCACTGCAAAATCGCAGTAAAGCAAAATACAAACGCACTAGTAGCCCATACGATTTTCGAAAGTTCCCCTCGACTTCTCTGGGATGCCATCATCTGATCCTGGTTTCTTTATCATGGGACCATTTGGGAAGTATTCCCTTTCCAACAAAAAAATCATTTTTAAAATCGGTTGACAAGCGACGGAGTTATGCCCGAACAAACATAAAAAAAAATAAAAAAAAACCAAACATCCGATTTGAGAACCTCCTTCTTTTTGGAAAGTCGGTTAAAAAACTGGCCAAGTACGATTCGGACTCACGTGCAAATGGTTCCGTTCCGAACCAATTTAATTTTTTTAACATTTTATTGCAACACTACAGACTTCTTATAGGTTTTCCTGTAATTTTTGGGTAGAACTATTATGTGCATTTTTTTTTTTTTCAAAATTTTTAGGCTAGTCGTTTCGGAGATAAGGAGGGGAAATGGTCACTTTTGGTCTAATTTCTTAAATAACTTCAAAACTGTTTATTTTAAAATTATGAAAAATACAAATAAAACCCTCACAATTAAGACCTTTCATTTGATAGGTATGTCACACGATATAGTTTGATTTTTTTTTCTAGTTTGGCCCCCAAAAGTGACCCCTATACTAAAAGTGTATTTATTTAAGTAACGAGCCCGCATTTGGGTCATAAATTTTCATATGTATTCCAAATTTCAACAGAATCAGTCCAGTAGATCTGGAGAATTCTGGCTGTGACAGACGAACAGACAGACAGACACCCGAGTGATCCTGTAAGGGTTCCGTTTTTGCGGATGTTCGGAACCCTAAAAATGTAAAGCAAAAGCTAGTTACCTATTACACAAATTACTTCGTAATATCCATAATAAGCGAAGTCCAAAAATAACGAAAGGTGAAAGCAAATTTAAACAAGCGCTGACGCCTAAGTTGCGTCGTCCACAAACATTAAGTAATTCGCAAGTAAGAATACTATTACATATTCGCGAACACTACTTTCGTCAAATAATAGAAAAAATGAAAGCCCTTCACTACGCCAAGCTCAGTTTAAAAGCCAAGTCTTGTATAAATAGAAAAAGTCGTCGATTTATCGCCGACGTCGTTAGGGGAGTTTTTGCAAATGTTTTTGTTGGAACTGGGAGGAATAATGATAGAAAATAACCAAAAAACTTCTTAAGACTTAAATTATCCCTGCGTTTATAGCAAAAAACATGGTCGTGCGACTTTTTGTTGTAAATTATTGCACTCAAAGTTCCTAACACAATTAATTCATTATGCACTTGAGAATCTAATAAAAACTCGTGACTGTACAAATTCGTGATAATTAGGACATATTTTGTATCTGAATTATTTTAAATGATAAATGATAAATGCTTTTTCGAGTAAAAAGCTAACTGAAATCCGAGAAATCCTTGAACTAAGTTCTTTTCACCAATAAACAAGGTATAAATATGCGAAACGCTAAGAACAGTCACATTTCACAGTCATAACTTCGTAGCAATGCTGTACCCGTTACTATATCGCACAGTGGTCTGTACCTGTTGCGGTGACTGGCCGTTGACCCGTCAAGTATTGACATATTCCTATAGTTTCTCACGTCTAGCCCCTACACACTATTACACCGCTTGCTTTTACTGTGTTAGCGAATGCAGCCTTCATAGTACATCTTTGAGTTCCACTTCTTGTGTAACTTTCTTTAGTTGTTTCAGAAAGGTTTGTTATGTTACATTTAGACCAAAGGGTTCCAAAAGGGACGATATTTGACCCTATGCTGATTTCGTAACGAATGAAAAGCAAATGATTATTTCTGTAGACAGACTGTAGAAGTTAACACTAGAATCCTAAATTATACAAAGCAATGTTACGGTTTAGCTTTTTAATATTACATAAGACTTTAAACAGTACTATAAGCTTACCATCGGTAACGGTAATCCCAAAATAACCCATAGTCGTGTCAATCCTTTTAATTGATCATGGATAATCTTTCAAAAGATTTACGCAATACTTAACCACAGACGAGCCAATTATTTTTGATATCCATACTTTATTAATGGATTTCCCCTTCGCAGTCTGCATCTACTGCCGCGGGAACAAGCAGCTGTACAAATGTGAAATGTTCTACCATTCCGATTTTATTTTCAGTGACTGATTGTAGGCGGAAGGATACACCTGGCGAGTACAGGAGCAATACTCACCCTTTTCAGGTGCTTAACATAAGTAGCTATAGAGAAATACTTTTTACAGAAGCTGTACTTGATCGTTTTGTGTTTCATTTGTTTTAACCAAACTGTATTACATCAATATGTGCGTATATCTCAAACTAACATTATACTCAGGTATTTTTTATGTTATCTGAACTTGCATAATTATCCAAAATTGACTAACTTTCACGATTTCTGTTCTATACTATTCGACGAAATCTATTGCTCCCCAGAAAAGAAAGACAAATCATACCTCTGTATTATAAAACCACTTCGAACTAAACGGTTAATTGTCGTCAATTACAACGTTATTAATTCAACAGCTAATGTCTGTATTGTCCTCGCGTTCATAATTCAATTGGAGGTAATTGATAATTGTAATCGGACATCGTGAATCATATCTCATGTTTACTTTGCAGTGTCAGAATCGATACAATTTTACAACCTGATTTTGCTCTGTTGTTTTGTTTCCTTGTTAAGTTATTTTGCTTTCTTGTAGTTGTTTTCTAATTACTTTAATATGAATGTCAGTGGTTCATAATTATGTTTATGGTAGCTATAGGTACCATCTTTATTATTTTAAACCTTAATATTGTGTCCACCTACGTTGTTTAGTTTTATAATCACAGTTATGATGGTAATTTTACTGCATTCAACTTTATTAGTATTCTCACAATGAGGATTTGATGTCCTTAGCAAAGTATGCCGTAAAAGTCATATATTAACTAGGATGTAAAATTGTAAATACAGAAGGTACTTACGCTGGTCGTTTCCATCGGAGCGAGCCATGACGGTACCGTTTGGAAACACGTTGACGTACATATGGGAACACTGGCTGTAGAGGCGAACCGACCGGACCATCGATGGCACCGCACCGCAGATCACCACCTGGAAACAAACAAAATCAGCAATGTAAACAAAATTTCAAACAACAGCGATATTTTCAAACCAAAGAATTGATTGCACAATTAGAAGAACGAACAGCGCAAGATAAGATTTCAATTTGATGGAGCGCAGAAATAAATTCACAAACGATTCAGAATATTCTAATATGTCCAGCTTATCGTGAATCAGGTTTGTAAGGGTGATAATTATGAAAATTACCAAGCTCGACAAGATCTCTTAATAAACATTTAGCAAGACTACCTACGGCCGTTAAATTCATGAACTTATTGAGCCATTTTGTGTGTATTCTCGTAATGAAGCACAGGACTGGATATTTTCGCCGCTATCGGCGTTCAAACAGACGAGATGGTCATGCTAAATTGACTGCGCGATAACACTGTGCCGTAAAACACTGATTTACGCAAGGATTACTCACGAGTTTTAATGATTGAAGACTGTGTCATAGGTGTGACGTCACATGAACGTGCTGATACGTAGAGGAAAAGTAGTTCTGAATTGAAAAATTCGCTACGATGACACGAATATTATATAATGGTGTGTTCATCGGCATTTGAGTAAGAAAAAGTTTTACAGTCAAAGGAAAGTGCGTCATGTAAAATCGGTATAGACGTTATAGAGAAATTTTCCAACACTCTTCTGCTGCGTGTGGTCCATTCCACCTCACTCTAACAGCTAAGTGTCAAGTCGTTTAAATTAGTTTCCTTATTCTGTTGGTGCTTTCACCGGGATTTTAATGGCGCCAGTGTCGACCGACACCTCATTACGCAGATATTGATCAAACCCTATCTCCTATGACCTTGCGAACTTCACGAGTTTAGATGTTGAATATTTTACTCGTTAGTCCCGAAACACAGCAAAAATTCCATCTAATTTCCACAACTAGATCTAGATATACATTGAAAACTCACAGCTGATTAAATTACTACGTGTGATATCTAGTATTACTAATCAAATTATAATGAAACAACTACACAAACACGCCCATGTAGTGATAATCTCGACGCTTGCATATTTCAAACGGTGTTACGTGCGCTCGGAGAAAATACTACCACATATTATAGTCATATTGAATTTTGTAATTATTACTAGAGCCTCGCGTCGCAGGCACCACAATAAGGAAACAATCGATCGTTTTAATGGGTCAGCCGTGCTCAGCTAATCCGTCAGACTGAGGGTTCGGATAGCGACGTTTAGGCAATAATAAATCCTATTTAGATGTCCATCAAAGTTGATTTTTCATATTTATCTACAGTCGTTTTAAGTCCTTTTATTACTGTATGAGCGGTGTCATATTCAGGTGGGAAAGCATAGGCTACCGCGACGCGGTCACTATTCAGCCATATTGCATTTCACGTGAACTTTTTGTAAACAATACCGCATTTACTTTTTAGTGTTGAATGTTTAAGTTATTCGGATTGTTGTCGTAGCCATAGCAATTTAGTAAAACCAATACATGTAAATGCAAATGAGATAGATAAGGTTGTTAACTTTTTAGAAACGTGTACAAGTCGAAAGCTTGCATTAAGAAACTTTAATTAACAGAACATACTTTTGGTTTTTAAAATCTTGACACATAATCATATCACGTCAAAACGAGTCATACTTAAAAATAACGGCCCTGTTTCCAAATATGATGTGAGAGTTAATTATGTTAATGGAAATAACGCAGATTTTCATAAACTTTGAAGAAGCAAGGAATATTGTCTTTCATTGGTGTTTAATAAAGCGGTAAAGTATGATCTTATAAAGCTAGTCACGCGAACAGCAATAAACCGTAATCATATTTACAGTAAATAAATAAATGTATGTTTATCTCAATTAGTTGTAGCATCATGTGATATTAAACTTTGTACACTTGATTCTATTAAGATAATTAATCGAGATAGCATATCTTAATGTCGTAACCATGTAATTTATGCGTTACACACCACGATATAAATATTTAGAGAACTGATTTATTTTGATTATTTCTTTGTATGGTACTCAACTTGGCTTTGAGAGTTTACCCATGCTTGCATAACCCGCGCCATACTTTTAGCTACTTAATTTTCTACATCTTTGAGAAATTGGCATTCCAAGCAATTCATGCAACCCATGTTTATCAAATCATTCAACTTTCGTTTCGAAACTAACCGTATCTATTGCAAATATTCTTATAACATTACTATTCACCAAATCATGTTTACGGTACATGTATTGAGAGGAAGGTCAACAATCAACATCACCCATATATGCAATTATCGTGTATTTGGAGGTCACTGATCGTTTTGTCATTGGGCTTATCTTGGCTGTCCCGAGTAAACGCATTATTGACGCTTGATTACATGTCAACCAACCAAAACTATCCGGTACCTAGTGTATCGGAAATTTTCACGGTAGGTAGCACAGATACCGGTGTTCAATAGCATGTAATCTTCAGTACTTCGCTTTGGTACTTAACGTTTGTTAGTAATTCGGAAATTAATCGGCTGCTTATCAGGCTATGTTAGCTTACCTATGTTTTTTGGCTATGAGTCTGGATCAACACTCCACGCGTCAGTGAAAGTGAAATAAGGTTGCTTTTTAATAGGCCCTCTTATTTATAGTCTGGTGGCCCAGAAACAAGAACATCAACCCTTTCCGCATTAGGAGGACCGCTAACAAAACGGAAATATACATAGATAGACCAAAACTTTGTACGCTCTCGTGTGCATATTTTATTCATCATGCTATCTAGAAGGTGTGATTTTTGTTGCAGTCATCGATAATGTAATTTCTCAGTCACAGTCACACCTCATATTATAAGTAGGTACCCACTTATATTGAAAGGTTTAAAAAGAAAATTTTATCGGACTGGTATTATCATTTTTTATTGTGTCTGTATATAAAATCCGGGTTCATCAAAATTTATTGAGGGATTTACGCCATTTTGAGACGGACAAAAAAACTTGTTAGGTTTACTCATACATTTGACTGCCTTTTTATTTTGTCTGATCTTTTGAAATTCCACATCTAAAATAAAACTGACTCCAAAATTATTTGATATTTTTTGTGTCGGCATCGATAAAATGCCTAATCATAAAAAGACGCTTATCAATGATTATTACGAAATAGACACTTTTGTAGACAAAACCTAATCTTTCAACACGCCTGACCTAAATCCAAAACATCGTAATCACTTCCTAACTTCTCCATCAAAGATTGCTAATCGTGGATTAGTTCAAAATGTTCGATTAAAGGGGCTATCTGTCTACACATGTATAGGTCACCTCACTATTGCAGAAATAGAAAGTGAGTGAAACTGTCCGGATAGATTTCACTAGTGCACGCTATATGGCTTATAATGATTTATTTTCACACATTTCCCCAGTCGGGGTTGAAGAGCACGAAGTACTAACAGTTGCATCACCGTTTATAGATGCTTTGCAAAGATGACAAAAGAAGCGAGCGAGGTCCATCATCTACGTCAGACATATCAAATCGTGCTCCAGAAATCATTTAATTTTCCACAGTAGTCAAATGGGTACAGATTCACAATGTGAATGTTAATGGAAGAATTTACTATCCAACAGCTTCGTCATTTCTTATAAAGAAATAAAAAACTTGCTCTACTATTCAGTTTCAAAGGTTCTGTCAACAAGGATGACGGTAAGCTGCAAGTGAGACCTCACAAAGAAGATCAGTTTGGTTTCCAAATCCTTATCAACATATCATTACGTACGGATTAGACCGGCCACACACGACAAGATAAAGAGATAATAATTGTTTTACTTGGATGATGTGGCAAGCTGAGGTTACTAAATATTTTTTCACAAAATAAATAAATATGTGCGTGCTTACATGTAAATGGTTTGAAGTCAATAGGTTACGCGCGTTAAATCCTTACTAAAACTGTCGTCTTCAACAATTTGAATTGATAAGTCAAGTAAATAAAATACATAAAACTAAATGAAAAGTAATTCAGTTTCCAGAAAAAGGGTCCATATAAAATAAAAACTTCGTCAAAGTACAGAGATTTAGAAGCAAAAACATATCAGAAAAGTGTTAAACGACAAATCGTGTAAATGATTTGCGAAGATCCGTTATAGTCGTGTTGCATAAACCCGTCTCGCGACATTTTTGGTAATATTATAATTTTCTCGCATTTATAGTGTTTATATGAGGATGCATAATTGTTTTGGTCATCCTTATATTTATCTGAATTTGTTCTTGTTTTTTTTTTTTTTGGTTTTTGTTTTTTTTTTTTTGGTTAAGTCCAAGTTCATCTCAGAAAAGTATGTAATTAATCAGTTTAAATGTCAGTTTTTTGTGCTTAATTAACATAAAATCATCACGTGAAGCGTGAATCCAAACTTCCGCATTTAATTTTTTTTTAAAAATAACAATAATTAGCTTCGAGCATTTCCTATACCAGATTCTAATAGATGTAATATTTGACTGCATTCCAAGATTTCAATGCAAAACAAATGTTGCTCAATTTATTATATCGAAACGTTTACATATCGATTACATGGGTACGTCAACCGATACCGGGTAACAGATACATTTTGAACTAAACAGCCCAATATCAGTTGTAATTCTTGCGTAGAGGAAATTACTTATTCTGTAATATGAATGCGATTTATACAGATGTATATTAAAGATTGTTAATCAGTTCTATCAAAAAAGAGAATGGACCGATGGCTAATTTCTGATATTTTTTTATGGGAATCAAAGAGAAATACAATACCTAGTAAATATTATTTAAGAATGAACTAAAACTGGGGAAGACGATATACCTAGTACTCACATCACAACAGTCATCGGTCTATTAAATAATGAAGTTTGAATAGTACACACACATTCACATAAGTCACACGAAGCTTTTAGTGGTATCAATGCACTTGGAATTAATAATCTTTTTGATTCCGATAACCTAGTTACAGGACATGTGTCGCCGAAATGTCGAGTGCTCTCAAGTGGAGGCCTTCACAAGCAGCAGACAGATTAGCAAACTACAACTGATAGGGCTGAGATATTGGAGATTGTACATCTGTTTTGGTAGTAAAACATGTTCAAATGAAAATGGACAAAATACATGAAATACTGTTCGATGATTTTTAAGAGGACTGTATAATTTTTAATGTAGGTCTTACAGTGCATAGAGAGCTTTCAAAATAAAAAAAAAAGTTACCTTTCTTATGATTCAATTTAATATAAAATATTTGATATTATAATTTTGCGAGCTACTTATTGGCACTCACATTCTTCATCTTATTATCAGTTATTATCAGTATTTTGGAAGAGAAACATGTGTTAATCAATTTCAACTTTTTACGTTAAACGCTAGTCGTGCTAGATATGCAGTTTGCTTTATAATTAGTGCCGGCTTAAATCGTGATTCAGTATGATTATCGTACCATCAGTCCAATAATAATCCTTGTTAACCATCTAACTGGACTTTGATCTGTAAAACCCTTTTTTAATGCAAATTTTGGATTCATCTTCTTCGTCAGTCTTGGGGATAAAATACCGTAACTCATTCAGATTTGAAGTGCAAAGGTAGGGACGGAATATGATATTTATGGAAATCTTGATGTAAAATCGATAACAGTTAAAGTTTGGAAAACGATACCTATGTGTATATTGGGTTTAGAAGATAATAACTAGTTGTGGATAGGCACGAGCCAAAAGACAAACCTATAAAAATGAATGACAAGAATCAAACGCCTACAATTTATCATTCATATATCGATGAATATTTGAAAATTAAAAGCTATTCAAAAAAGAAATTCAACCTCATCATGAACGATTTAATACTACATAATGACATAACCCATGTCTTATAGCAGGCTTTGTAATTGAAAAACTAGTAATAGGCGGTATTCAATAAGAGCAAATTTCTTCATCGGACAGCGTGGAGTGTTTGCGTATGTAATCATGGCAAATGATAGGTGGCCGCTAAACTCTCTGATGTCCCGTACTTTGAATATGATGTGTTCGCGGAAAAATAGGGAGCCTTTACAATTTTAAATACTTTATTAAGGCATTCATTTTAAACCTGATTATATATCTAGCAAGGCTTTTATCTACTTCCACCGTTTATGATTTTAATCGAAGGAACGAGTAGTAAGTGCCTACCTATCTATCTGCAAAGTATTAATAACACTGATTTTTAGGAGCCTGTCCTAACTATAGGCAAAAATAATCGTATAAGTTCCGACAGACCATTTGAAGAAAAGCTAATTTATAAAATAAATTGACTTAGTGTGTAATAGTTTCCCAGTAAAGTACAAGATTCTGACGAATTATGAATTCACGTGATTTTTTTATGTGACACTTCGTATTTTGACTATCATAATGTATGTCGCACATGTGATAATTACGACAACTAAGCCACAGTCACGTACAGACTCTGCTATTTACTAGAATTAGGAAGTCAATTTGTTAATACCAACTTTACACCATTATTGTACAAGACGACGAGAATGACAAGAAATAATACAACTTGAAGATTCTTGGGTTACAATGCGGAGCAAACCCAGCTTAGACAGAAACAAAAATATGTCACAACTTTTTTGGATATCTCAACAAGCGTAACAGCCCTGATAATAATCAACATCGCAAATCAATATTACGTTATTGAACAGATAATTGATTGATTTAATTAAACGAGTGAATGATTGATTTATTATCGTCGTGCGTCTGATAGTGACGGTGGGACACGTCACGTCAACGTCTAGACGTCCGTATCGAACGAATGCGGAACCCTGAAGTATTAATTTGTGTACAATCAAGAATATAAATATACCTGTTAGGGTCGATCTAGTAAATGGAATTTAGAAACAATATCTTTCAAGGAATGAAGTTCAAAAAGTTAAGGTCTCATCAACTTGGTACTCTACTAGTTTTCATCTTCATCATTTCAGTTGAAATGCATCTTCTGCTGAACACGAGCTTGTTTTAAGCGTCACTTATCGAACACTACTCCGGCACGCGGCCATCACTATAGAAACTTTCACCTAAGTAACATCCTACTACCTGCTATAATTTTAAATACCATCCGTGTACATAGATCTAGTACAAGGTCCTTACTTTAATTTGTAAACAAAGCACGGACATTGGGTATTAATGGTAACAACTAAAATACTGCGGTTTCTTGCACAATCTTTACAGTCACTTAGCAAGCACTACGAAAGTATTCCGTAGTAGTACAATACCTATTGCAAATTGGAAACAACTTTGCAAAACATGTTTATAATTTACAAGAAAATAAACTTTAATTTTGTTTGTAAGTAAACGCTTATCAGTCACGGTATTCCTATATTTAAAAGAAAACAACACTTTAAATAAATTACAAAACGATAAGCCGAGGATGCAACAGATACTTAAGTTTAAACTAAAAATCACACGAGAAAAACGAAACTGTCTAGTATATAGTTAAATTAAATTCAATGAGTAAACATCTTCGTATTCTAGAGAATAGACCAAAGTGTTCTTAATACAAGGCAAAGGTTGCGGGAAATCACATTCTATACATGTCCTAATATAGTTCCATGAAGAACTCCTTCAAGGAAACGTACGTCTAAGACTTGACGACAACAGTTTCTAACATTTAATGGCTGCCATGATAATGTAGATCAATTTCAATCATCGGAAATATATTCAGGTAGGCTCAGTTAAAGCTACATTGCCTTAGATAGGCACAAACGCTACATGGAACCTAATCAAACGCGGATTACGAATTGGAAATACCGAAGCTTAGTTATTTACTCAACCTCGGTGTTCTTAATCTTAATTGTTGACTTGTCGAAATATTTACATAATTACATTTTATGTTATCGTTTCGTAGACAAAATGAATATGCAGTCTTAGAATTAATTGTATAATTGTATTTATTCTGAAGTATGACGTGTTTCCGTAATGGACTGGTATTTCCTCGGTTCTTTTTTGTGCGATTTTAAGTGTAAATTAGAACATGATACGATCAAGAGAGCATCTCACAGGATAATAATTTACATTGTAATGCAATAATAGCACATTTTGTGCGGTATCTTTTTCTATATGCTTCGCATTATTTCTCAGAACTTTTATCGCACTAAAATGCGTCGTATGCGCTTCACGGCTAACCGGCAGACGATTTCTCATTACAAGTAGCTAATGTGAATAAAATGATGGCAGCGATTGAAATTACTAATCCTTTTATACCGGATAACTGACCTTTTTACGTGTTACGTAAATTGGTTTTATTAAGAGCTTACATACTTGGGCTATGAGTATACCTAACCCAGATAGAAACGAATCAGGCAAATCGACACCTCATGCTAATTTTCAATCATCGAGTTTGAAATTTTATTTTGAAATCATACTAATGGTTTCATGTGTGTCAAGTAATGGTTTGATTTGAATTTTACCAACTTCGATAATTAAGTTGTTAAGTGAAATAACCTTTTGGATCTTCGATTTTAAACATCCACAGACTGTGACAGCTTCTATAGATTCTGGACGGTTATAATCCTTGCTAGAAGAATGTGTAGGTACTTATAGGAAAGGGGACATTAGCATCAACTTTCCAAAAAAATATTTTACTACTCAAACAGCCCACTCATTCCAATCAAATGGACGATAATTATACAGTAGCGAATTTTATAGACTGCCACGCTTCCAAATTATAAGTTTATGACTACACTCGATAACCTTAAAACATCTGACTTTATTTTTATTTAATTAGAACCTCTCACAACATTAATAAACTTTATGATCACACTTAATTTATTTTATCGCAGATTAATTGAGAATTAGTTTTAAAATTTATGTTCTACGCCAAATGAGTTACTAATTCATGTCTATTAATGCAGTACAATTTATTATTTTAAAACCTGTTGAATACAATAAAGTAGGAAGATAAGAGAACAGGTCACGCTAAAGATTAGCACTTGTTATTATTTTACATATGTCATTGCTATTTTTTGTTCCTAAAAGTCGCAATTTTATCATATTAATGTTTTTTTTTTCATAATTCAATGTAACGGTCTTTAGTTTTCGAAGTAAAGTTCAAGTAATACAACCTTGAGATTATAAAGATTCTTTCAGAATTGTTAATAATTATTATAGGTATGACATGCAAGACTCAAAAATTGGGTCTTTAGATACACAGAATGGCCAGATTCTGTCAAACTATATTCATATGCAGTATCCAGTCGTCAAACAACTGCCGTATGACCGAGTGTCTCTCTATATTTACAACGACCATGTTATAAGAGATTATTTATCACTCGGTACAGTAAAACAACTTACCATCAGGAGGCACAATATCTTCGCAGAGACGGCAAGCTGTGGTAACCTGGAACAGAAAACAGAAACACATGAGCATCTTACTTATATACCTAACTGTATATTAGTCGAATAAAACGAAGTAGGACTGATAGTCACTTCAATGTATAAGGGTCATCCCCGAACAAATATGTGGGAAAAGCAAGTGCAGATTCTGAATTTCATTTTATACGTACAGGTGATCGTGAAATCTTCATCATTTGAGCCAAGATACGCCCAATGTTTTACATAAGCAACGCTCCCATGTAACATAAGATACTTATGTTAGAGATAGCTGCAGATTTATATTAAATTGCGTAGATTAGGACCAGAAAGTAATCTTCCTTGTCAGTTGAAAAGCGCAAACAATGCGGTCTGTATTTGCCTTGTACATATACATACGTTGATTAATGTTTTATGGTTAAATAGATAAAAGTATTATTATTATTCTGCCTCTTAAGATAATACAAAGAATATCATTCTCTAGGGCATTAGCAACTGAAGTTTAATTTATTAGATTTGATAAATAATTTCTTATCATAGCTAAACTATGATACGGAGGACGTGCTTATAAATTGTGTAACTACCTACTAGTATTGTTAGGCCTAATAATATGCGTGAAAACATACTCTTCATACCCATGTCGACTGTCCAATTGCAACTTTTCAAGAACCTCATACACAAACAAGGATTTTTATTGAAATTGGTCCAACCGTGTAAGAGAGTTTAGTGACATCCACCCGTACATAGGGATTATTTATTAGTTTAAAGATTAACTGAACAGCTCGAAAACTGACAGACAGCCGATGCCGGACGACGAGCGGAGGCTTGCTCTTTAGATTCGGAACGCTAAAAATTGTAAATAAATTATACATCCGACTGACAGACAGCCGATGCCGGACAACGAGCGGAGGCTTGCTCTTTAGATTCGGAACGCTAAAAATTGTAAATAAATTATACATTCGACTGACAGACAGCCGATGCCAGACGACGAGCGGAGACTTGCTCTTTGGATTGGGAATGCTAAAAATTGTGAATAAATTATACATCCGACTGACAGACAGCCGATGCCGGACGACGAGCGGAGGCTTGCTCTTTAGATTCGGAACGCTAAAAATTGTAAATAAATTATACATCCGACTGACAGACAGCCGATGCCGGACAACGAGCGGTGGCTTGCTCTTTGGATTCGGAACGCTAAAAATTGTAAATAAATTATACATCCGACTGACAGACAGCCGATGCCGGACGACGAGCGGAGGCTTGCTCTTTAGATTCGGAACTCTAAAAATTTTAAATAAATTAAACATCCGACTGACAGACAGCCGATGCCGGACGACGAGCGGAAGCTTGCTCTTTAGATTCGGAACGCTAAAAATTGTAAATAAAATAACATCCGACTGACAGACAGCCGATGCCAGACGACGAGCGGAGGCTTGTTCTTTGAATTCGGAACGCTAAAAATTGTAAATAAATTATACATTCGACTGACAGACAGCCGATGCCGGACGACGAGCGGAGACTTGCTCTTTGGATTGGGAATGCTAAAAATTGTAAATAAATTATACATCCGACTGACAGACAGCCGATGCCGGACAACGAGCGGAGGCTTGCTCTTTGAATTCGGAACGCTAAAAATAAGGAAAAATGTACTGTTTTTCTGACAGATCGTTGTCTTAGCAACCAAAACCACAGATGTATCAGGAAACACTGTCAAATAACCGTAGTTAGTTATCTGCAGATTGATCACAGAACAACACAAAACTTCACAAAAGTAAATAAATAAAATGTCATCTAAGCACACGGATACCGAGCCAAACAGTTTGTTTATAAAAAAAAACGTACAAATATTCTACGGACTACTACTTATCAGACGGTATCCAGGTTATTGTTCCTTGATACCTGGATCATAGCTTCCAACAATTAGAACGAGAATTTGAATAAAACCTAATTTGGTTTCTAATTAATTTCTAATTTGATGTTATCTTTCTGATAAAAGTATAACTATACTATTTCTAGGATGATAAGCAAAGATTAAAATATAAATAGATTTTCAATAAGAATTGAATATGTTAGTCTATCAGCAATTGTACACACACGAACTATTTTATCTAAAACATTGGTGTACCTAATTTGTAGTTTTGATTGGGCTAACAAAGGACATGGTAAAAAGTGGCCTATGAATCAACACATGCGAAACTAGTTTTTTTTTAAATTACATTTTACTGATTAGAATAGAACGGACACTTTTTAATTACGAAACCATTTTAAAAAGTAACTCACTTAGGTTTTATAACCCGGCGCCATTATTTTAAAATGAAACAAAGCACTCTCAGCGCTGTAAGATTTTTAGTTACCTACAAAAAGAGTAAAGCGATTAAAGCACTGTATGACACGAACACTATTGACACTGACAGTCGATGAAATGACAGTTGACACTTTGATGTACCTAATGTATTTGGCACCTGATACCAGGGAATCGGCCGTCGACCTAACTTACCACGCTTTCGTATGTTAGAGGAACATAGTAACACTACTCTATACATTTTTTGGTGAGATAAAAAGTCTGGCAGCTCTGGGATCTTAGTCCATTTGGTATGTCTCTATTGTTTGGTATGTTTTATAACCTCAAAATCCAAAATCATTTTAGATGTTTTACAATTCTGCCAAGTGTCCGTGATTTTAATTTAGTTTTAGTCAAACATATGCATTATTTAAAACACAGATTGTAAATTCACGTCTCTGTTGGTTCTTAGGCGAACGATGTATGCCCGGCGATGAGCAATGTTCTTTATGTTTCTAAAATAAATAGCATAAAATGTAAAAATTTAAGCACAGAATCAAAACAAGAAAGTTAACTCGATATAGTGAGAATTATTCGCTCTTATAAATCGTTTACAATACTTCCACCTTTAAAAACATGACTTCATAAAGTGCAGGAAAATTAAACACCTTCCCGTAATCCCCAATACCACAGGCTTACCTAAATTAACCACAAAATTACCAAAACCATCATAATTACATCTGTAAATATATTCACAAAAGTTTTGACGTGCTGAAAATACCCATTATTTCGGTATTTCCACACCATAAAAAAGGTAGGTTTACGGCAATAAAAGAAAACAAGAATGTATTTTCTTATCTCAACTTGTGTCGTATTTTCAAAGACGCAACGATTGAATAGATTAGCTATTTTTTATTAAACATGCTCTTGACTAACACGTAACGTACAATAGCTCATAAAACTTCAGTACTTGAAGATTCTTACTACATAATAAGTACCTACCTACCAACTTACATCAATGCTTGGAGATCTAAAAACACCAGTCAAGTGCGAGTCGGACTTGCGTACGAAGGGTTCTGTACCATTATCTCTAAAAAATCCCGTTTGTTGTGTGTGAGCCATTTAAATATTTATTATATTCTGTTTTTGGTATTTTTTGTTATAGCGGCAAAAGAAACACATCATCTGTGAAAATTTGAATTATCTAACTATCACGTTTCATGAGATACAGCCTGGTGACTGACGGACGGACAGCGGAGTCTTAGTAATAAGGTCCCGTTTTACCCTTTGGGTATGGAAGCCTTAAAAATGGTAAAGTACTGAGTATTAAATAACTTGTTAGTAGAGAGTCTGGGTCTGGTTAGAATTCCATGTGTATTTTCAGCTCTAGTATTAACGAGGAAGATCAGACAAAAAAAAAAAACCTTATCAGGTCATTTATAACAGAAAACCCTAATAACTAAGTTGGAGGTTTTAAACGCAAACCCATTATTTAAATTTCAGTTTTCAATCAGCTTCTATGAATTCTCTCGGCTTAATTATAAATAACTAATAGACAACACTATAATATAAAAATTAGGATTCCGGAGAAGCATAGCATTAGTAATTAAGGCTGGAATATGTATGGAGAATCCCACTGTAACCATTTACAGTGGGATTGTCCACTCGGGTACGTCTGAGGTTTAGAGTTAGTTCACAACAAAATAGTGATGAGAAACACTGCCAAATAAACGTAGGTAGTTATCTCCAGATTGATCACAAAGCAAAACAAAAATAACTAAATAAAATGTTATCTAAGTACACGTGTACCGAGCCAAACAGTTTGTTAAAACAAAAAAAAACTTACTCATAGTCTACGGAGTACGACAGACGGTATCCAGATTCCATACAAAGTCATTAATCACTGATTATCTTATGGTCTGCCATTAGGTAAAGCGATATATAGGTATCGAAGCTACCGGGCAGAGTGTGCAACAAAAACTTGGGTTCATAGGCCAGGTAATCATCCTTAGGTAACTCGACGGCTTAGACGTGTGTGGATTGAATATTGGCAACGGTTTGTAAGTGATATTCAAGTTTATGAACATGTTCTGGATATGCTTCTAGCTGAGATCCATAGACACACATGTAGTTATTTTTAACCAGCTTCCAAAAAGGAGGAGGTTATCTAATTTTAAAATAATCGGTATATGTGCATATACACACACATACGCGGGTTATTGTTAATTCATCTATTCGCCTAAAATATCTCGCAATGACAAATTAATTTGCCCAAAACATCTTGGCATCCGGTCTTTGTCCAGCGGTGGATGTCGACTGCTAGAATTATAATTTCGGCATCCACTTACGAATTACACAAGCATCAGATTTTTGTGGGGTGTTAGTAGATATCAAATTAAATTCACTTGTAATGATCAATTATTTTATTTATTTACACGTGTTTCTATAAGCTTATGAGTATAAACAAATTAGAATCAAATATCACGAATGTCTGTTTATTTGCATAAAAGTAAAATCATCAATAAAGTTTCTACATAAAAATTCATTAAAAATACTACTGGGTAGGGTTTCCACTGCGTATTAACGTAATACAATTTCACCTGTACGTTTGATATAGGATACGTCACGTACACTTAACGTATATTCTAACTATTTGTTTGACGCATCGCTAAAAAATTCCGTTTTACGCAAGACAGACATGGGAATGTCTTTTGAAATTGTAGTAAACATACGTCAATTCATTTTAGCAGAGTAGGTTTTTTTTTTTTACTTTGCTGCTCTGGTTTTTGGCGTAGGTGCTTTTGCTTCTTTGTTTTACTCTTCGCTTGTATTTTGAAAATCTGAGCATGAAAAGAATTTCCATGATTTTTTTAAATCACACAAACAAATATCTGAATTCTGAATGTTTTTTTTTTTCGTATAGAATTCTTAACACACTCAACGGTTCTGTTTAAGTAGCTAAAATTCGTGACCCCCATATTCAAAATGTATTTAACGCGTCCGTGTTTGTCCGTGTTTACCAAATTTCAACAGAATCGGTCCTGTAGATCCGGAGAAAACTGGCCGTGACAGACGGACAGACAGACAGACACCCGAGTGATCCTATAAGGGTTCCGTTTTTTTTTTCGGAACCCTAAATCGAAAAGAAGTAGGTATTTACAATAAAAAAAATCAGTTAGTGAGTGTTACTGCTGATCACGCGGACGCACGTTTTCTTCGTCACATAAAAAGTTTAAAAACGTTTCTATAAATTCGAATGCCGTCAAACTGTATTCAATTATTCAAACACGCAGTTTTACAGCTCAAATTAAAATAGTAGCGAGTAATTATTTAGATTCGGTGACTTCCTCAAGTTTATGCGTAAGGAAATCTAATTTAAATAACGAATTCCTATGTTTATTCTAGTAATAAAATTAAACGAGGAGTATTCGCTACTTCTTGGCACGTGATAATCGACTCACTGAAAAGATAGTGATGCGATTAAATAAGAAAAAATATTTTACGCAATTTTTACCGTCTCTGCAGTTGGCATAGTCCAGCTCAATAAAATAAAACTTGACAAATTTCAAGAACTGATAACTCATTATATAACGGTAGGTTAAAGCCCAGTAACCTAGTTCCATCAATCTATTCTCAAGCAATGTGATAAGAGGATAAGATAAAAAAATATCGTAATTGGCAACATGATCAATAAAATAAATATAAAGCACTATACTCGTGCTGCATGGCATAAAATATTACTGGTATTGTGGTATTTCAAGGCTGCAGTTAAAAAATAAGTGGGCTCGTTTGAAGGACACGATTATTAGTGCTTACTACTTTTGTGCATGTGCAATGTTTCCACATAAAATATGAATACGGAATTCAGACGTCAATTATAAAGGCAAACTGTCAGATATTTGAAAAACGAATAGTCTGAGGGCCAATTCTACTAACTTTTAAACAACTTTCGCATGCGCATGTCAATCGCAAACTGTCAAAAAGACCTTAATTTTCATACATTTTGAGATGCGAATGTGAAAATTAGTAGAATTGTCCCTCTGAACTGTGCGCGGTTCGGGGTATTGATTTTGTAGGTACTATATTGGGCCAATATAGAAACTCGATTTTTAACCGACTTCCCAAAAAGGAGGAGGTTATCAATTCGGTTGTATGTTTTTTTTTTAACAACATCTTAGCATTGAGTTCAATTTAAATTAAGAATTCGAGATTCCAACTGTGTAACGTTTTAGAATACTGAGTGCCTGCGCGCGGCGATTTGTTAGAATTCGCTTCAAATTCGGTCTGAGTTGGAAAAAAACCTTCAGAATTTGGTTAAGCTTTCAGTCCACATAACCTGCTGATATATATTTGATTTAGAATCGACTCTCAATTTACTCATAAGCATAAGCATGCATAATTTACCTAAGTCTGAAAATATTTTTTTTATAAAACAGCCGTTTTTAAAATTCCTATTGCCTAGAAATCTATCTGCGTTTCTTAAACGCAAACTATTTACTACTTAATCAAAACTATAATAATGAAGGAAACTACCACGTTGTTGAGGCAGGAACCACAGAATAGTAAAGACTACAGAAGGTACGCTCCATATAGCGAACAAAACAGTCGCACACACACATAAGAGCGTTCGTACGGCGATCTCGAACAAATGCCGGGTCGCGAGTGCGCCTGTACTCGCCGTACTTGAAGCGTTTCTATGTGCGCGAGCCTTTTTGCTCGCTTCTCGGGCTAAACCAACCTTCTGCACTGTTCTATGCAAATACTCAGTTGATAATGAATTTTCTCGCTCCGGCCTTGAACTTCGCGTGTCTTGAATTCAAAATGAGAACTGTTTCTAGCGACTGTAAATTCTAATGAGTGTCTGGGAGGTCTTTATTACCATAAATGTTTCGAAAACTAACATAAATATTGGGGAATTCGTAAGATCGCATGTGGTAGCGAAAAATCATGTGTTTTGAAGATTGACACTAGATTTATATGCATGCTTTTGGTTTTATTTAAATTCTTTGAGTAGCTTTTTTGAATGTAAAATAATTCGGATTTGACAAAACAAAATTAAAAAAAAAGATAAGACATCACCACCATCCAAATATGTAATGAAGATCGAGAGATCAGATCGATACCTCAAAACAACCAGCAAAAAGCTACAGAATGACATTTCGAAAATGTAGAAAAAATATTACGAGTGTGTTAAACTATTTACAAATCTGTACATAAGTATATGCTTATGTGGAAGCAAAAAAACGTCATAAAGACATGAAGAACTGATTAAAGACCATCGAACTTTGGATAAGTCACGCGTAGACCTTATGTTTGTACGAGGATGATCCACGTGTATAGACCATATTGTAATGACCACTCAATGTTTTGACTACCTAATGTCTTCATATGTGTGCAAATATAACTCTTCATAAACAATATAATTATTACCCACTAAGTAAGTCGTCGCCATATTTGCCTGTTTCATTTTTGTTTCTTTTTTTATTGTGAAACTGTTACAAGACTGCTAATTCAACCAAAAATTTAAAATATTGAGACATCAACACAATTTATTGATCTATAATTCAGAATCGAGACAATGTTATCGATATTTTATGTTAATGAGTCATATCTGTGTTTGGAAATCAAAGTTACTAGTTGGTACAACTAAAACAAAAAGTTTACTGAGTCTGATATGTTATAAGTAATTGCCTATAAATTAAAATTGCTGTCATCATTATCAAAATAGTCAATACTAGCTGACCCGCGCACCTTCGTCTGCGTCACATTTTCCTTTATTGCTCCGCTCCTATTTGTCTTTTCGTAATGATATATATCCTATAACCTTCCTCGATAAATGGGCAATCTAACACTGAAAGAATTTTTCAAATCGTACCAGTAGCTTCTGAGATTAGCGCGTTGAAAAAAAAACTCTTCAGCTTTATAATATTATTACATTAGTATACATAGATATATTTTTAATATTTTGATGGCGAATATTTTTGGTACCAGCATTTGTAGTGTAAGTATCATTGGGCGTGCGTGTTTCAATAGATCATTCTGAAAATCAACAATAACATTATTTAGTTTCCAACTTTACATCTTACAAAATATATTATTACTATAGATAAAATATTCACTATTCATTGTTTTATTAAATATAAAATACAATTTGTCATTTATGTTGTTTTATTGTATATGAATAATAAATCATGACAATTATACTTTAACTGCCTTTTCTTGTTAGTAAATTATATTTGTATTAATGAAATAAATAATTAAGTGTGCTCATGAAGTTAACCTATAATGCGTCTTGAATGGTAAAATATATCTTTTCTAAGTAATTATTTTTAATGTCCATGTTTTGAAAAGGGCAAATGCAATTTTTTTTATAATTTTGATAAATCACACAGTAAAGGCGGACTGTGAGTCTGTGATCTGTTGAGTTCATAAAACTTAGCACGAAAATACCCTAATCACTCAGGGCGGAGTGATGATGGTCTGTTTCTCTTTAGATTGTGTCCTCAGCATAGGTCGACTCAGCATGTCATTTTTACCCGACTGCGAAAGAAGGAGGGTTATGTTTTCGAGTATGTATGTATGTATATTTCTTTGGCACGCTCTAGAGCCTAAACGGTTAGTCACCCTAAATTGTGTCTTTGAATTTTTTTACCTCAAAACTTATCAAGTCAGGCAATAAAGGGCTTGCGGAGACGATTCCAAAAATTTAACTCACTAAAAAATAATAATAATATTGAGTATCAAAAAACGCGACCGCGGTTCAATCACATAAGTATCTCATGCCACTGCATCAGACTGCTTGAAAAGCGACTTGTTTGAAACTTTTTAGTAGTTTTTAGCGGTTGGGTTTTTTGAAAAAGTCAATTTTCTTCAATACACCTCTCAATATTCACTTTAGTTCTACCCATCACCTTCGCACACTGTCCAACAATCGGTTCTTCCTTTACTCTTTCGATCCACAGACATACGCGAAACGGCATGTCCACCCGATTTTCTCATAAGTTTTCGGTCACTAGTGCCACTATAATTTTTATTATTATAGGCTGGTGTTTGAAATCTCTCTCGTTGGCGCGCTTGCCTAGAAGTAACCCATTCAATCTTGACATGGTTGGAATGAATAGACGGTTCTAGCTATCAGGAAACTTAGCTTCATCGAGACAAACATAAGAAGTTATTATATCTAGATCGAGTAGCTTTTAGAAATGCAAAGAAGAAAGTGGCCCTATTATATATTTTCGCAAAAGCCATTATTTTCATCGGAACACATCACAAGTTCATAAAACATGTTTTTTTTATGTTTAATGTCAGCTAAATGCGTCGATGTCTCATTTAAAATCACATGAATAACATTTATTCACTATAAACGCACGAATAAAATAGAAGATTTACGACTGAAAACAATAAAGTTTTGTACTTAAGGTGTCTATAGGGCATTCAAGGAATTCATAAAATGATTTTTTTCTGTTGAATTAAGGTTTCGGATGAGTACAGACTAAGCTTTTTTATCATACATCCAATTAACCCTTTGTACTCAAATATTTTTTTTTTATACACTTTAGTATCTTTCACAGATAATATAGCATAAATAATATAAGTACACAGGTCACTTCAGAAATCCTTCTGAAACTGCATATAACTTACAAGATCAGCCATGAAAATATGCACATAATAAGTACAAACAAATGTAACATTTATTGCTCACGTATCTGTAATTTCTTTTCATTGTATTTTCTGATAAAGTCAATATATTGTACTGCAGTCATTTAGAGATGTAAATGGCTTACTTTTAAATGACAGAGTAATTTATTTTAAGAAACTTATATCGAAACATATGAATGAATTAAATTAAGTAAAGATCGAATTTAATTTAATTTAATTCATTTTATAAAGTCTTCAATATTGTTTGTGCTTTGATCATAATTGGTTTTATTAAGCATAACCTAGAAGTAGAAAAACTGTATTAAACATTTAGCTGTACCATTGTGTTGAAATTATATTTGAATTCATTCGACCAGCACAAACGAGATCTGTGTAATCAAGTTACCAATAATTAAGATATACTTAACCGTATAAACAATACTTGATCGAATGTATTAATTAAACATTAATAACATTCGTTCATTAAAGCTAATCTCCATTTCTCGTGACAAAATGGAGAAACGCAATTAAGAATAATCAAACGTATATGTTGGAAAATAAAAAGAAAATTTATATTTTTTTTTCCTTCGTTATTAACTGTTAAATAAATAATTAGTTTATGCCAGTGCAAATAATTTTCGAAATTAATCAATGCTTGAATTTTTAGTAAATAAATATTAGAGTTTTCTATTATATTAAGTTTTTTTTTTAAACTTCATTCGTTTTGTATCACCTCATAGTCTTGTCGACACACATAAAAGATTGTAGATACCTACAATAATAATTGCAATCAATTGCTATTACTATAATCTCTGTGGAATTATCCGTAATATAAAATTATTTAAAACAATTATTAATATCTATCTGATAGGTGTTATTTAGCTGCAGATAAGCGTACTTGACGCAAAACATAACATTTAGGCGCCATTGTGTTCATACTAATTTCAATTGAATTGTTTCAGTACATTTGGCTGATAGACACACGAGTGGTCGATTTTTGGAACCTAAAAAGATTTAACACATTTTATTATATTGTTTTAATTTGTGATAATGTCTGGATATTGAGACATTTTTCACAGATTTCGACTGAGATACGAATGCGAACTGATGCTTAAAAACCAGCCAAGTGCGAATCGGGCCCACACACGGAGAGTACCAAAAACCCTCATTTTTATTATTTGTTGTGATAGCGGCAATATAAATACATAATCTATAAAAATTTTAACTGTTTACTTATTACGGTTCTTGAGATATAGCCCGCTGACAGACAGACACACGAACGAACGGACAGCAGAGGCTTAGTAATATGGTTCCGTTGGTTAGCCTTCGGGTACAGAACCCTAAAATTTTGTAGAATTGGCCTTTACGTAATTTCGCAGATAAATGCAGGTGCTAAATATTTCTAGTGTACGAAAAAGGCCGTTTCAGGGATAAATCCGATATATTCGATTTTTATCAATTAGGTACATTGATGCAAGTAATTGATATACATCTGCACTGCATTAATTAATATTTTATAATCTTTCAGAATTAACTGATTAGTCACTTATCTTGAAAATCTATAGGTACTTAATATTTTTTCGGATACTTATATTTTTTGCTGAATTATATTGACTAAGATTTAAAATTATTATGACATAAATTAACACAGCATTTCTTTATCAAGTAAGAAATGTTGTTGTAATAGGATTTTCATTAAATTAAACGACAATTTATTGTACCTAATTATAAGTAAAAAAATATATATAAGAGCAAATCAAACAATATCATTCTGTAAGTACTGTAACTATACCAGACTGTAAATTATCAGTCTGTCTAGCGTTTTCACAACTATGTAAGAGCTGGCTTCCAGCATAACCAGATGTAACTGTATATCAGTATTCTACGTGAAGTACCCACCAGACCGCCACTACCCAGTTACTGGGTAACACATTATTAACCTTTGGCAAGGCTATAGTTAGATTTCTTGGCTTCATGGGGGCTACTCTCTAAGCCCGAAGTCCGTAGTTTCAGGGGGCCAATCGCGCTAATTTTAAAAGTTTAGGTCCACTTGCAATTCGTTTCCAATTCAGTTTTGGTTATGATCTAGTTTCAATTAACCTGTAAGGAATTTGGTATCGCGCTAAAGTTTAAACTTCAACCAAAGTTGCGTTGTCAAGATTTTACAAATATTTTCGTTCAAAATCCAAACAACACAACGCGAACGATTGAGAAAAAGTCAAGAAAAAGTAGCACTGTTTCAACTTTTTGTTTGACAGCGGTAGCGTTACAGTTGTGATGCAGTTGCGTTCCAAGTTTCTGTCAAACGTTTAGCGCGATACGGAATGTTTAAAAAAGTTTTGAAATGGCTACAGTTCAATTGCGTTCCAGCCGAATTTTATTAGCGCGATTGCCCTCCTGGTTTAGTTGCGGGCGTATTCTACTCCGTATCACCTACGTACTTACAATTAGTCCCGAACCCTAACTAAGAATGAATGACAACACTATTACACAGTAACTATCAAATCGTGTTGTCATTAATTGTCGTTGTTAGATGATACGGTAGATACATAGGGAGTAGCCTCCCTGACTAGCCGTTGCGAATGTGAAAGATCCACTTACTTAATATGAAATCCCTTACCCCACCCCACCCCAGTCTGCAACCACGAAAAAAAACACACACAAACGACGACACACCACGATTGGCGCAGTTGTTGAGCGATCGACTGCCGCGCTGTGTGTCGCGGGTTAGAATCCCGCATGGAACAAATATTTGTATGACCTACATATAGTTGTTCCGGGTCTGGTTGTTTGTGTATGTGACTTTGTATGTTTATAAACGCACCCACGATACAGGAGAAATTCCTTATGTGGGACAACGTTTTTTTTTTAAGAGAGAACAATCTTCATTACATAAACCTACTACATACTACTCATACCTTAGAAGCACTATTGTCCAGCAGAAAATCAACAGCATGAAGTTCTAATAACATTATTAGTAGGTACTCAAGTTAATAGTTTAATTAAATCGTCGCCTCTACATCACCCCGGGGCACCGGGGGGTATGTTGTGTTGTGACCTAGGTCAGCCACACTTTAAATGATAACATCATAGCGCTATGCGCATATTTAAAGTCTACGTGACATACATAGTTGCTTCAGACGTTAGACTGGCTCTTACATAGCGCTAGCTTCTGAACGCGCCTTCGTTCGCATGAAAAGGGTTTTTTTTTTATCTCAAAGTAACTTGTTACCGGGATTGAAAGTATCCAATGTCCTAATCCAGATCATGGTCCATCCGTGTGTTAAGTTTTATACAAATCTGTTAAGCCTTTAAAGCGTAAAAAGGCAACAAATAAACATACAATAATATAATTATTGAACTTTTCGCTGACAGTTTTGATTGAACAGAATGAAAAAGTGATCGAATTTGGTACTTGGTTTGGTTTGGTACAATAATAACTGATTTTAATTTCTTACTTTCAAACTGAAATAACGTAACTCTCAACTCAGTCAAAACAACAAAGTGCAAAGGGTTTGCATTTATTGCAACTCCACTAATTGTACTGACATAATATTTTTTTATTTTGCTTTTGACAGGCACGCGTTTAACCACTATCTCACCTGATGGTAAGTGATGATGCGGTCTAAGATGGATCACGCTTGCCTAGAAGTTACCTATTCACTCTTGAATTAAAAATTCCCAGGTTGTAGCTCTCAGGAAACACAGACTCAGGCAGGGAATTCCACTCCTTCGCTGTACGCACTATGAATGTGTTCCCAAAACGTGTGTATATTTATGTATGTTTATGGGTCATTAACTAACACGTTTATCAAAAAAATCTATTAACACCTGTAACCGAAACCCACGTCCAATTTCATAAATTAATTTCAAACATTATTCTTGCATCTTCATGCTCTAATAAAATAATATTTACACAACCCTTAAATAAAGGCAGAGTTAATGGATCATTAACTGTCTCCTAGTAGTGGCATTAGCGCTACAAGATACTTAGCTTACTTAGAAGTTAAAGTAGCTGCGATGTTTATTTATTATATGATATACGATATTACTTTTCATTTTAACCACACATGAAGATAGGTATTAGGTACTGAGTTGCTTAGGCGACGTGTTTCAAATTACATTAGATATATGTAAGTCGCAGCTTAGTGTTTATAAGAAGTGGCTTCTTATTCACATTTTACTAGGAATTGCTTTTTTGAATCTAATGGACGTACGTCGTTTATTTTACTTGAAGTGTTTTTTAATTCTCAACGTATTCTGTCCCAGTGCTGGGCAAACGTCTCTTTGGAGACTTCAAAAGTGCTGTAAGGATTGAATACTTCCCTAACGTTTTTGTCAAGTTGGTAGTAGTCAATGTTTTGTAGCTGACGCTGCAAATGAACAAGCACACATTTGCTCGACAAGCAAGCACGAAAATAATGAGCAACGTAATTATCTCTATATTATGTTAATACCTAACTTGTCATAACACTGGTATATCACAGGAATTAACGCTCTTGTCACGTTCACATACAATTGAGATTTACTTTATCTAGCATATCGCACACAAATCTACGACGATAAATAATGCGGTAATAAATAAATTTCCATTCATAACAAATTTTCATGGACGAATTTACGTCAATTGTATGGCTACAATATCCAAATCTAGTGGTTATCGTCGTCTGTGTAAAGATTAGATGGTTTTCGATTATCTTAAGCATGCTAAAAATAAAATTATACGATAAAATACTCGAAAAAGAACTTATAAATTATCTTGCTCCATTCATGCCACAGAACAAATCGCATGGCAACTGGTGACGCAAATGAAAAGTCTTACTAGGAAAAAAATACTAAATCCACTTACATAGCCGAACTTTGCCGTCATGTTGTGTCCCGTTGTATATTATGTAGAACATACATCTAACTGAATTACTCGGCCGCTTTTCCTTTAGTAAAACTGAACAATCCACTTTTATGTAATATTTTTTCAACACACTTCTCATTCAATAGAACAAAACACTGAAAATAGTATACTTTTTGTGCTTCAATTCAAGCAAAACGCAAACAATAGCTTTTGTAGTCACTAGAAAAATTACAGAGAAGGCGCTGAACGTACTCTGAAGAGAAACACCTACGTTTCACATCACTTTCATAATTTTCCGAATAAGCCTGACGAGCGCGATTTAAAAATGGAGCACCTTTTCTGTCAAACGCTTTTGACGTCTTACAATTATCCAGGGTGCGTTTTTTTTTTTTCGTTATATTTTTATGAACGAGGTGGGTGTATTTTCACGCGCGTATTTGTGAGGCTTCGGCGCGAGGTGGACATGTGCGCGGCGCGGCGTGCGGCCAACGACTACGAGATAAAAACCTCGCTTGATTATAAACTTATAAGCTAAACTTTTTTGTACGTGTGCGTGCGTTTGTATTCGTGTGCCCGCCAGGCTTTGTTTGTGACCTTACAAAGTTTTCACTTACGTAGGTAATTTTGTAGAAAAGTCGCTTTTTAAGTCTTGAAACTATGGACGTCATCTGATGACAGCAACTAGTAATAATATTAGATTTTGAATTGGTTCCGCTCATTTCTTCATGAACATGGAATTAAAAGAAAGGCTTATTTTTAACACTGTTTTTTTCTGGCAGTTATTCATTTCAGTTGTAAAAATATAAACAGTTAAAAATAAACAAGCTTTTACTACAAAAAATATAAACGGAAGAATTATTACTATTAACTTTTTGCAACAGTATACCGTTACAAGATAGGTACCGTATTTCGCTTTCTTAAAATAATTTTTCTAACAAATACATACGAAGTCAATTAGTACTAAAGACTACATAAACACGTGTTTATTGAACATTTAAAACAAATTATTATTTATCTATGTACATAAATACATACATTTACTCGGAATACGATTAGTCACAAAATACCGAAATGCAAATCAAATTATTGAGAAGGAATGTGAATCTTGGAATTAATTATATTATAACTTACCTGTTCTAATAATAGTAATATTTATAGGCATCAGTCCATTGTTTGTTAAGAGCTTGGTAGAGACGTATTAAATATATTTTTTTGCATTAAAATGTCTTAAAAATGAAGGTGCAGTTTTTAAGTGTGAATAAATCAAACAACACTACACTACAGTACAGAGGTAGCAGCGATGATAAAAACACAATTGAACACCTAAATTAAAATAAATATTAACAAAAAATAAACACGGAAAGCGATGCATGCAGCACCTGAGCATTAAAGTGGACGGACGTAATCTATTCACGACTTATCAAAATGGGTCAATGCGGCAGTACCCACAGCTCAGTTACTCCTTTCTGCGGCAGGCTCGTAGCGGTAGAAACGCTTTGTTACATTTACATTGCTCGTTTTAAGTTTCAGGTTTTTGCAGTCAACATATTTTTGCAGCAATGTACCTACAGCGTGGGTTTTTATTAAAAATCGGTTAATAACTGCATGCTTTTGTTTTGCTTTTTTTGTTCTATTATTTTGAAGGAATTTGATTGATAGGTGGTCGATCACGGTTGAAAACATAAATTTAAGCATAGCAGATATTATTTCAAATAGCTACTATACACTGTGCTTTTCACGTCATCCATAAGCATACACTTCTATAGCTTTAGCAAATCAAATTCAACATATTATGTAGTAGGTACTTCGGTACAAAGATATTTTTATTTTCTTTTAGTTGAGCTATGCATTATAAAAGAGTTTAAATGTGGCCTATATTGCCGTTTTAGTATAATTAAAATTAAAAATCTATCAAATACTATTTTAAATTCATTTGTTTTTCGAAGCCAATTCGGGTAAAGAGGCATGCAGATGGCGTAATTTACGACAAGGTATTATTTAGTTTATATGAAAATTAAGAAAAAATAAAAATTAAGAATAATAAAAAAAATGCAAATTTCTGTATTCTGAACATCCGGTCGAAATTTTTGTATATCGTCCGGGACATGGTGTATCAGATAGTCTGATTTTCTCAAAATTAAGACTCTTTTGTATTATAAGGGTTTCGTACCTTAAAAGGAAAAAAACTGACCAAGTGCGAGTCGGACTCGCGCACGAACGGTTCCGTACTATTATCTATAAAAACGGCGAAAAAATCAAGTTTGTTGTATGGGAGCCCACTTAAATATTCTTACTCCACCACTTAAAACTTGATTTTCGACTCGCACTTGGCCAGTACAAATTAGTACAATTTGTATTTTGTACTAATTTGTACTGGCCAAGTGCGAGTCGGACTCGCGCACGACCGGTTCCGTACTATTATCTATAAAAACGGCGAAAAAATCAAGTTTGTTGTGAGCCCACTTATATATTCTTACTCCACCACTTAAAACTTGATTTTCGACTCGCACTTGGCCAGTACAAATTAGTACAATTTGTATTTTGTACTAAATTGTACTAATTTGTACTGGCCAAGTGCGAGTCGGACTCGCGCACGAACGGTTCCGTACTATTATCTATAAAAACGGCGAAAAAATCAAGTTTGTTGTGAGCCCACTTATATATTCTTACTCCACCACTTAAAACTTGATTTTCGACTCGCACTTGGCCAGTACAAATTAGTACAATTTGTATTTTGTACTAAATTGTACTAATTTGTACTGGCCAAGTGCGAGTCGGACTCGCGCACGAACGGTTCCGTACTATTATCTATAAAAACGGCGAAAAAATCAAGTTTGTTGTATAGGAGCCCACTTAAATATTTATTTTATTCTGTTTTTTTTTTTATATTTGTTGTTAAAGCGGCAACAGAAACACATCATCTGTGAAAATTTCGCGGTTCTTGAGATACAGCCTGGTGACAGACAGACAGACAGCGAAGTCTTAGTAATAGGGTCCCGTTTTTACACTTTGGATACGGAACACTAGAAACTGGTCAAGTGCGAATTGGACTTGCACACGAAGGGTTCCGTAACATAAAATTATATTTTTATTATTTGTTGTTATAGCGGCAATAGAAATACATAGAAATTCATACATCTGTGATTTTCATTTTGAAATTTTCTAGTCCGACCCCCAAAAGTAAACCCAAAATTTATTTAAATATACTCCATACTCATTTTTTTTTTATTTATGTAACGCTTCGTAGGTCACAAAAGTCCATGTGCCCAGTAGATCCGGAAAAAACTGGCTTTGACAGACGGATAGACATACAGATAGACAGACAGATTTAAACACTCGAATGTTGTGTTGTGTTATGTTGTTTGCTTGTGTGTTATTTTTTTTTTTTTTTTTTTTTATTGAATATTTAATTTTTTTTTTAAAGATTCCGATTACTATTCTTAGTAGGCCCAGGATGAAACGGTGGGATGAGCTGGACTTCTTTTCAAAGAACTGGCCTAAAAATTGCAGAAGACTGGGTAAAGTGGAAGGAGGAAAGGCAGGCATTTGCCCTGTAATAGGATAGCACAATTTTAGCAACAAATAAAAAGCCATTTTGATGCTTGCACAGGTGTTAAACCTACATAAGTAATTTTAAATACCCTTTATAAAGGATAGGAAGAGTTGTTGAAGACATGGATTTCAATGGTAACTGTATAAACAGGTGGTGACAGGTCAAGAAAAATGAGGAAATGCATCGGCGCCTTTTTTTTTTCAAGAGCTAATTAATCATAACAGGCTTATCTGAATGGCATCCCGATTCATATTTTCTTAACAAACTTGGATCGACAATACATTTTGGTATGCAACATATTTTATCTCTTCATATTATAATTTACTTTCTTGCGTCCAGCATGGCTTTGATTAGTCATATAGCACAAGTAAGCACTGGCAAGTGTTTCTTTGCTCTTAAAATAATATTCGACTGTCCTTGACATATTAGTATCAGTGATAACCAACATTTGATACAAAATATCAAGTAAAGACTTGCAGTTTGCAGTACGGTCTATTAAACCGCATTTTCAGTTTAGTATTGTGCTAATTTGCAGTTTATCACGTGTTTATAAACATTACCTTGTGGCTGTTTTTATTTGCGTTTTACATACTAACATAGTAAAAACCTCTGTTTGTTTGCACAAAACTGACATTGCAGAAGTTTAAAATGTTCAATGCTAAGTTATTATCCGTACGGAAAATAACAACTGGTGTAATATGAGGATTATGTAGGTCAACCAAGGGCATATTTAAAAAAAGAACATATTTTAAGAAGAATATCTAATATTTGTATCATCATCAACAATTTCGCAAAAATCGCTACGAACGCCGAACGGTTAACTTAGCTACGCGTAATATAAAAATCTACGATTGCCACATTTTAATCTTTTAATATTCTTAAAAGCTTTTATTACTGTCATATAAATTATATTATTAATCATATAAAATCGATTACATCACGAGTATTTCCCAATAAAATTTCTCGATACTATTACCTAAACTTTTCTTCGTAGAATTGTAAAAATACCGCTGCCTTGAGTTTTAAGAAAAAAATATGTGTTCATAAGAATCGATTTAAAATTCTGACCTCAGTTTGTCACATTGTGCAACACTACTTCCGAGTCTGAGTACAATAACGTTTCTTTTATTTTCCTTGTTTAGAGTGGAGGATGTCGAGGAAGGTATGCAAGTAAAGAGGACTGTTTGAACAGCCTCGCCTTGACCCATCCAGCACATGACCGCTTGATCGTCGACCAATAAATCGTGACCTTTTAAAACTCATTTCATTTCCTTTATTTACAGTACCGACAAGTGTTGACGATGGACGCGGAGGTACTCATTAACTGGTCGGAAATTGGTAAATTTAATCACTGACAATTTCACCACAGTGATTTATCTTTCAAACGTCATCTACATCGTTACTAATTAGCTTAACCATAAAAAAATATGTATTGTATTTCCCAATTTTCGTGCAGCGCTGTTGAAACCAGAGGGCAACGCTACACCATAACTTTAACGAAAACTATCGACATCAGAAAATGTTAACAAACTATCGCTTTACAATTTGAATAATGTCCAATTTAATTCACTATTAACGTCGAACTAATAATAAAGCGGGTCCTTATTGCGAAACGGTTAAATATCGCTATAATAGTGGCGAACTCGGTTGCTCGTTGTAACGTTTACGAGTGTTTATTTACTGGTCGCACTACAATGCCCGTATCGCACAATAAAGTTACGCTCGAAAAGCTATAATCAGAATGTTCTGTGTAAATAAACTTGGTCCGTGAAGATACTTAAAGCACGAGTGCTTAAGCGAGGTCTTTACTTAACGTTCTACGCCGATAAAAGGGCTCGTCCGTGTGACGTCTCATTCCAGTTATATTGCCGCCAACATTGTTTGTCGCACGACAACCGACAATTCTGTAAATTTATGCTTCAGGTAAATCTGACAAAAAAACGTCTAAGTCGCTGATGTAAATTACAATGCAACGAGAAGTTAGAAAGTGAATTGATTTGCTCTAAAGGTGGCTTTGGGCAGTGCAACACAGATTTATAATGGTGTAAGGAGGCAGTCTCCTCTAGTTTAATACAACTTTGATATTCAAACTGATTTATAGACGTTTCTAACTGTCTTTACTTAGACTCACGTCTTAATTAAGAATAAAGGTTCGCCGCTGAAGTACCAAGTAAATTATTCTGGAAATCGGTTTAATTTCCGTTTCTATTATTTCGACACGCTTCAGTACCGTATTTCAATTTAGCTACATCCTGTATTTGAGGACTACTTCTATCAAATGTCGTATTCGCTGGCTTAGATCTTATAATTTATTTTCACGACCGAAATAGAAAAGGGTCGCAAAAGATTCGTATTGCAAGACGAAAAGAGGACTGAAACCTACTCCTAACGCCAGATGACCCAAGGTCCAGATTCTTGAATGAATATTATCGCAAAAATTAGTGTTTCGTTGCTCATCCAATCACAATTCTTGACTTGTGGGAAATTTTTGGCGTATCGAAAATATTTTTGGGCTAGTTTTTCAAGATATTTCTTGATAGGCTTGTGCGAGGGAACAATGTTTTTTTTGATACAACAAGGACGCTTTGACATTCCTCAAAGCTCAATCTACGCGGAAATTCTTATATTTTTTAAGTGTCAGTATTATATGTATTATATTAAATGACGCAATTACGATTGATTCGTAGCTCTTAGGTCAAGACCGCACTGCGAGCGTCGGAAAATTTTACTTATATATTTCTATTGTTGAGGAATTTTCAACCATGTCCATAAGCTCATAAGGCTTTATTTGCATTTTTTATGCTAGCTAAACGATTATGAACGTAAGTATGTAAAGTAAATAAATAATAAAAGAGGCGCCGCCTTCATGTTTCGTATTTATATAAATATATTTTTTAATTTGCTCAATACACTCAAGACAAACAAATGTTTTAAGTATGAAAGAAAATACCAAGTTAAAAAAATGCTTTTCATTTTTTTCATTTCTTAGTGTCGGTACAGTCAACAGCAGTCACAATTTCATGATTTTGAAATAATAAGAGATGCTACTTCTAACTGCATTTACAATTAAGGTAAGTACTATAAAACGTTGAAAAACAAATTCTAAACTTTTTTATGACATGATTAAAACTTAGACAATTCTGTTATAAACTTTGTTCACCATCTAACACTCGATAAAACGAAAAAAAATACATAAAACAGCACAAAACGACATCTATTTACAAGGAAAACCTTAAAATTGACTAATATGTATGTAAATCCAAAAATGACGAACAGGCAACTGTCCATCACCAGAAATCATGACAAAAGCGACGAATCGTCGACTTTTTTCTCGAGTATACGTGTCTCTTTAGATTGAAATATAAATCTGTGTAGGCAAATCCTGTAGCAAAAGTTAGCTTGTAATAACTATTAAAGACGGCTCGAAGTATTTATAATGCATACTTAACAATTTTATCTATTGATCGTAACGCACTAACTGCTAAGATGGCGCAATGTGTGAAATTCTAACGCACATTTAAGTGCTAAGTATGAAAACTAATATTTGCAGAAACTTCTATGATAAGAATATATTATTATTATTTAAATACTGTGCGTTAACCTTTAATGGAAGAACTGTTGCTAAAAAAACCGCCAAACACTGTTGGTGAGCCCGAATTAGGGGTGTTCAAAATATTTTCCTTTTTTTAAAGAAATATCTCCAAATATTTAAAATTTTACTTTTTTTCTAATAAATCGAATGCATAACATGTTTATGCGATGTCATTTAGGTAGTATTTTTATTCTCTTTAACTTTAATGATTTTTTCTGATGAGAACTTTTCAATATTGTTGTTCTACAGGCAAAACACTGAATACTTTTATTCTTCTTTTACATCTCGCTTCAACAATTGTTAACTTCTGCCTTTTTTCCTATTGTTTTCCTCTATATTTTTTTCTCACACGTGCGTTTTATTTAAACACAGTACCTATTACCGTCTTATTGAACACTAAAATTGATGTTGCTGTTCCCTAGCTTTGTACGATATTTCATCATCAAATTGTATTGTATTGTATATCATATCAGCCAATTGCCGTCCACTGTTGAACGTCCCCTACGTTCAACAGTGGACGGCAATTCTCCCAAAGAGCGCCAACCAAGGTCTTAAACATTCCGCATCCTTTCGCTGTCAGCCTCCTTCGAATCATCGGTCAATCGTGACGCAGGGAGTCCAATACTACGTTTGCCCACACGTGGCTTCCACTCTAACACATTATATCTGCTCTATCGACCGTCTATCGGTCTACAGGCGATACAATACGAGCCGGTAAGATTCTTAACGTAACAATTTTCAAACAAGGATCTATATAAGGAGTATTCCCGTTAGAGCACCAATTCTAGGAGCACCAATGTTTACCAATAAATATTTTTGCTTGTCGCTCTCACGAGATAAGATTTGGTGCTCTAATGTACTTCAGGAGCAAACTTAAAAATCTTGGCGTAGCGATTTGTACTCGGTCCTGGCAGAAGATAAAGTGGCTGCGTAAATATGGGAGAGGCCTCTACTCAGTAGAAAAAAAAAACACTTTTCTTTCTACTTTATCTTTACCTTACCTTTTTATAAAGACAGTATCTGTAAGTCCATATTTTTAGTTCAAGGAAAACAACGCTATAATTAGGTAGGGACGTAGGTAATTCGTAATTGGTTTAGGTAGGTATATTTAAATAACTAAATATGAAGTACGGGTGCGGTTTTCATGAATAATGGACTCAAAATGTAAAGCAACGCCTTAAACAAACACTTAATACATATTTTAAAGAAAGTAAGTACCTATTTAAACACTATTTCAAACACTTTTATCACCTAAACATGTCCCAATTCGTTAATGCAGGCGAAATATTATCAGATAATATATAATTCGGTGTCAACGTTCCGTTTCCTTTAGGTAAGATACCTAATCACAATATGAGTTCACGAAATTAACTAGATATTGATCGTGACAAATTAGAAACGGATGATGTCAATCCTTACGATATCGTTCGAAGAATTTCACCTAAGCGCCCGTTATCTTAATTTTTATGTTAATTTTACAAACAATCGGAATACTAGGAAAAACTATGTCATTGTTAATTTTATTCATTGTGTGACGCCATTCGTTAATTTTAAGAATTTTGTTTGGAGGATCTTGTTATTCGAAGTATTTAGGGAAATTCTCGTAACGGCCCATTTACATGAGTCTAGTTTCTCGACTGACCGCGACGCCGACACCGAGAGGTGAAAATGTCGATGCGTGCTCTAAGCGAGAATCGCCAGACGATTTTTTGTACCCTTGCATGTAGTTGTAGCTGTGTTTTTAGGCTAAAGCTAGAAATTAAAACTCAAAATGGTATATCATACGAGACTCGCTAAGAGATCTTGAACTGTTGATTTTCCAAAGAGAAATTTCATTAATACGGATTTTTTTGTTTCGAGAGACGTTTCAACGAGTCAAAATTTTATCTCTCTTCGATACTCGTCTTTTGTCGAGAAACCCTCGTCGTGTAAACGACACGCTAGTCGATGTGTTTAGATTAGTACCGCTAATCGACCAACGAGGTTAATTGGAAGGAGGCTAACAGGTCTTTCTTTTAGTACTTTTCCTGCAAGTTGTTTTAGAAATAGAACTAATGTTGTTGCAATGATGTTGTGTTGTTCTTTAGTTAGGCCTTTCTTGCATGTAGAAATGGCGTAAAGAACAAAACTGACTGCAAATCAACTGGTACCTTAGAATTTAATATGGTGATTGTGAAAATAGATCGGAGTGCCAATGATTTTAAAACATCTGTAATTGTTATTATTTAGTACTAGCTGACCCCCGCAACTTCGTCTGCGTCACATTTACCATTAATGCTCGGCTCCTTTTAGTCTTAGCGTGATGATATGTAGCCTATATCCTTCCTCGATACATGGGCTATCTAATACCGAAAGATATTTTCAAATCGGATCAGTAGTTCCTGAGAATACCCCCCACATACAAAGTTATAAACTTACAAACAAATTTTACCTCTTTATAATATTAGTATAGATAGTATAGATTCCGATTCGATAGTATTGAACATTTCATAAACTTACAAAAATGCTTCGATACTGCTTAGCATCTTTTATTACCTAAATAAGAAATGAGTGTTTTGCTAATCGAAAAAGTATTCTGCTAAACGGCTCCAAAAGTCAAAAGCCAAAATTTTTATTTCAATTAGGCCATTAAACGCCACTTTTGAACGTCATCGTTAATTTAAAATGGCTTGTGTTTAAACACCACCCAAAAAAGTTTAAACACCACCCAAAAAAGTACCTATTTTACTACCAAAAAAATTCTAAACGGTTACCAAAATGGATAAATGGTCACCAAATAACGTTTCCTAAAATATTATGCGACCAATTTCGAGGTAGTTGGTTACAGTTCTAACCTAACCTAACCTATAAGATTTTTGGTAGTAATATTAATCTTTAAGTTGGATAGAATTTGGTGACCGTTGATCCATTTTTGGTGACCGTCTAAATTATACCCATTTAAAATTATATATAAAAAAGTGACTCTACTGTCCATTCAGAAAGATACATTGATGGAGAAGAATGGACAAGAAATTCCACAGTTACTATTTTCTCCCTACCCACATTATCAAAAACCCACAAAAACACCACTAACCACAACATTTTCGCAAAGGCCAACGTTTTAGCGAATAATCCTCGAAGCGTTGAGTAAGTGTTAAAACTAGGTACATTAGTAAATCAGGAGTCTCCACGTTATGTATCTATTTGTTCGAGCAATTACTGAGAGCAGGCGCCAGTGGGCAAACATAACTATGACAAACTTTGAACGTACCTGTACAAGAAATACGTATAGGATTAGGAAATATACAGATAGACCAGAAGTACAATGCTTGATTAAGATAAGGAATTAAGGACTTCAGTAACATGCATTTAATAAAAGGCAATTTAATAAGCAATAGAAGCAGCTTAATAAAAACAGCCGCATGGGTCGATCTTCAAGGTTAAGCGATGCTTGCCAAGGTTGATCTGTGGATGGGTTGTTGTTCCGGCTGTCATTTGTTGATCTTTGGCAGTCGTTACGGATTTTCAGAAGCCAGTAAATCTGACTTCAGTCTTGGTAAGAAGTACCGTGTTACCAAGTTAATGGGTTGTGTAGGACTGGTAGGCAACCACTTCACGTAAAACGCTGGTATTGAGCTAAATCCGGTTTAACTGGAAACCGACCCCAATATACTTGGGAAAAGGTGAGACAGATGAGAAGCACTATGAATGTGAAAGTCTTCTTATTAACGTAGTCAGTTGATCCAATTTCTAAGGGTAATTTTTATCTTGACAAACAGATTTTGAATTTCTGAAAGCGACTTAGGGCAAGGTTTGACAATTGGTTAAAAAATGGCTGACCTTAAGATTCAGTGATTTATAAGTGGCGCAGGGAATTATTGCAAAATTAATATCAACTGCCCTTTTTAAACAAAACAAGTACACTGTGTATGAATTCGCAAATTATTGCACTCAGTGTTCATGACATCACACATCTTCGCTGTCGTTAAAGTACTGACTGTATCTACAATTTTGTTCGAAATTAATCTTCTGCCATATCTGCCTTGTGGCAAAAATCATACAATGTGTTATTTCCTAGTTGCTGTAGCAGGTACTGAATATTTTTAAGCTATGAAATATTTAAAGTTTTTTTTTATAAACTCTGTCCTAGTTATATTGTTGTTAGCTTCAGAGTTAATTTTTCCCAAAAATATTTGGTTCATTTAAGGAAGCAAACTGAATAAAGATTCTAATAATACGTGCATAGAAGAGAAAATAATACTATGCGATCTACTTTATCTTGAAACAAATAAAAGACTATATAGAATACATCTTTATTTTTCTTCACCTAAATCACTACATACAAAGCAAAATGAGAGAGAAATACATTTTTTCTTCATTCACCACAAATTGGACAACAAATACGAGAGATTTCGGAGATCCAACGATGTACCTAGCTAAGCCTTATTAGCTCAGCAAATAACATCTACAATTCTATCCTTTCATTACTTGAGCTGTCATGTGACGCAGAAACGTTATAAGAAATGTTCTGAAATATATTTAGGGCTAGAAGACAAAGATCAAACCGACACATTTCATCCGATTTGTTTCAGGACTCCGCATCCTTCATTTTGGCACTTTCGCATTCCTATGTCATTCACAAAAAAGCCTTAATTGTTGTACAAATTTGAAAGATTGCGATTGAGATGCGAATTTGAGGATTAGTAGAATTGGCCCTCTGTTTTAAAAATGTTCAATAGACAATCGCATGACTTGACTTGCATTTAATTTAATATCTGGCTCCGATTTTTTTTCCAGAAATCGTGTATTAGTGATATCATAGATTTCAATCAATGTAGATTATTTTGTTAATTTGTAACGTTTGAAATGTTTCAACAGTATTAATTTCAGGTTTCTCTCCAATTTATTTGCGTATGATAATTTATGAGGATCAAACAATTATTCTTCCGTGAACGATTCTGGGTACTTTACTTTCCCTTTTTTCCTTATTCGTCTAAAATCCTTAAAGCTTAAAACCACGTCCTTATTTACAAACATAAGTGTTTTTCGTTGCGTCACGACTTGTACAATAAGTACTTATTAGCATAAAGTTACGTAGAAGATTGGATGCTAGCTGTCATTAAGTTCAGGGTACTTCTAAAACCGGTCAAGTTTTTTTTTTTTTTTTTACTTGGAATGGGTTTGCTCTTGACTCTAGTCTTGGTCAGAGATGACAGAGACAAAGTCTACGATGGAGCGAGCTTACCCAGAAGTAGCCTGTTCACTCTAACTTTGAAAAGATTAGGGTTGTAAGCATTCGGAAACACAAGCGCAGGCAAAGAGTTCCACTCCTTTGCTGTGCGCATTATGAAAGACGCTTGGAAGCGCTTAGTGCGAGTTGGTGGAATAGCAACAAGTCGTGCGAGTCGGATACTCACCCGAAGAGTAGGTACTGAACCATAAACCGAAAAAAAACACGTTTCTTGTAAGGTCCCTTTCATTTATAACTAACTAGGTTTCACCCGCGACTTCGTTCGCGCATATCCCGTTTTTTTCCCATTCCTTTAGGATTTTTGGGAAATCCTCTCTTAGTGCACCCCTACAGAGTACAAGAAACTTTCAGGTTACAGGTCAAATTTCAGCTATTTACGACCAGCTAGTCTATTCTGTAAATAACCATTTCGATATCGACTTCACCTGAGTGACTAAGCTTACAAAGTGAACTTTATTTCACACAACATAAGGTCTTATATTTATACGAACACTCACTCGATAACGGAAGAATTTTATATATTAGGATTTAATTTTATTTTGACGTTATTGCGGCAATAGAAATACCTACGCTCTGTGTGAAATTTTCAACTTTATTTATTTTTTTATTTTTCTACTTAATACAGTTCTTAAGATTAGTGGAGGCTTAGTAATAGAGTCCCGTTTGGTCCCATAAAACATACTCATACATAATAAAAATACTGAGTAGATCCACAAGCATTTCGTTCACTGTTGTCAACGTAACAAAAAATCCTTCTCAAACTCAGTTTTTTTCACAATTTTCTCGAAAAAAAAAAATCTACAAATCGATACTTCTATAAAGGTGAAGAGTTAAAGTTTGTGAGGTTGTAGACGGTAATCTCTGGATCTGCTGAACCGATTTGGAAAATTCTATCTATACTAGAGGTAACATTTGTTTGTATGTTTGTAAGTTTGTATGTAGGGGGTAATCTCAGGAACTACGGGTCCGATTTGAAAAATTCTTTCAGTGTTAGATAGCCCATTTATCATCACGCTAAGACAAATAGGAGCAGAGCATTAATGGAAAATGTGACGCAAACGAAGTAGCGCGGGTCAGCTAGTGTTACCAATGAAAAAGCCAAGTTAATTATAACTAGGAAGAAATAGAGATCCCTATGAAAATTGCAGTACTAAGTCAACAAAGTCGCGGGCAAAGTGCTAGTTCTCTATAAACACTAATAAAACAAACCATAACAACACTTATCAGCTTCAATACTTTCATAAGTTGGCGTCTGCGCCGTTCAAAGTTATCGTGTTATCATTATATTACTGTTATCACACACTCATTGATTCCTGGCGCCATCGGAGTATCGCCGCCTTTACGATTTATACCCATATCTGCAGCGTATCGAATAAAACTAAAACTGGTACATTCACCATGTTAGAATACGAAAAGCACTGATGTCAGAAATGTGTCATGTACGACACGGTTGGCGCAGTGGTTGAGCGATTGACTGCTGCGCAGCATGTCGCGGGTTCGATTCCCGCACGGAACAAATATTTGTACGACGTACAAGTATTTGTTCGGAGTCTGGGTGTTTTTCTATCTATAATAATATGTATGTATTTACAAAAAAAAAAAAATGTATTTAAGTAGTTTATCAGCCATCTAGTTACCATAACACAAGCATTAGGTTGCTTAGTTTGGGACTATACGGCGTTGTGTGAAATGTCCAAGGATATTATTATTATGTTAATTTGACAGTCCGTATTATTGTCTGCATAAAGCCACTTGACTGAATTAATGAAGTGATAGACATAAAGTAGATATTTACGTTTTTGACGATGATAGTATGTGAAACTATGTTTTATGCAAAAGTGAGAATATTCAGGTGTCACAAAGTACATCGCCATTCCATTACTTTTAATCCGTGCATATTTAAATTAACAAATCTAAATAGAAAACTCGTCAAACCTATTTATATAATTTAATGCATATTTATACACGCCATTTAAAAGTATAAGCCACTAAATCTAATATGGCCTTTTACCAATATCTACGACACTTATTAGTAGAATTAAACTTAAAGAATTTTCAATGACATCTGACTAATCAAAACCACTCAATGCTTACATTATAAAATCAATTTAATAAGAGATAAGGGCGATTGCACAAACTTTCTTTGAAGCACACTCATCGATACACAGACTAAAAAAAATCAGAGCCAGAATTTTATCCACTGTTGTTCGACTGGGTGCTTGGATCGTTAGTTTTTAGGCTGTGGTGTCCATGGTAAGGTGTCGCAATATGTGTAGAGGAAGCGCAGTCGTAATGTCACGTCATTGGCTGTCATGTGGTCGCATGTGACGTGTCAATGAACTTGTTATGTGTCCAAATTCAATTGCATTTGAAGTACTGGAGATTGACTGGTGATTAGGTAGGTATGTGTTTAATTAGGTGTGTCAAACTTTTATTTATAACTCTTCGACATCTGGTTGCTAGTAGATTTTTTAGTTTTTGTGACTAATGAATGCAAAACTGCTAGCTAGTTCCCTATTGCATATATTTTCAGTTTCTTTTTCTTAATGTAATGTATAAGTAACAATCAAGGTAATTTAGAGACCAAAAGAGATGTTCCAAAATGTATGGAGCCTGTGCCTGGTCCTTGTATACTATACTTATAAATAAGGAAATACATTTAAAATAGTAATCAACTGTCCAATTTCTTTAAAATGGCTTTGTTTGCTGGTAAAACACGATAAATAACACTGTTGCAATTTCAATTGCAACACACAATAAAAACCCATCATGGCGATAAGTTGTCATTTTGATACATTAATGTCGTTTGCTATTTATTTCTGAAATATTTATTTACCGATAACGAGACGAAAGTGACAGCTGACAGTCATCTTTCTATTACCTATGGTTTACTGTCATTGTTTTTAAGCACTGAGTGACCAAATCGGTGCGTTGCCATGTTGAAAATCACACGACAGCAAACATTGAAATGAATAATGTTTCTGCATTTTTCCCGAATTATACGGATTTTCCTCTTTTTTTTTGAGGTAGTTTACATGGACCTGGTCCATTTTGAAACATCTCCTTAACCTTTTAATTGGCAGGACAATCAATATCATAAGATTGTAAATTTGATACTAGATTTCGCTCGCGACTTCGTACGCGCATGTACCGTGTAGTGTGTCTTATTGTTTTGTACTTACGCTCTCTATAAACTTCCTAGATAAATTAATACATAGCTGCATAGCCATAACTTGATTCCTAGATTCTTTTTAATTTGTATTTTCTAAGTTTTTCTGCAAATTAGCTATCTTCAATGCTTTGTTTACATTTCTTGTTTTATGACATTGTCATTTAGACAGACCTAGTTTTCTTTTTATTTGTATTCTGAAGTTAGCTAGGAGTTTTAGGTCGCATATGAAACTGTCATCAGACCTTCATAAAGTCAATTTTTCCTTTTTCATCAAATTCTAGAAACTCATATCAAATTCAAAATAAAAGCGAGCCTTCATTTTAGAGCCGTCGTAAAGAAATAGTCAGTCTACGTTTGGAGCTGAGATAAGCAACAACTCGGATAAAGTCCTTAAGAGTGACTGAGAGGACAGTTTGCCTCCTGAGAAACAGAGAAGTCGCCCTCCCTCCTATATTGAGAGTAGACTTAGAGGAGGACGTTTCCAAGTTTACCTCCTCGAACCTTATAAGTCGGCCTCTCTCCTTGCCGCCTTTAAAGGACACCTTGATGCCTGGGCTGAACGAGCCTGGGAGGAAGACGTTACTCGGCCCATCCTCTCCAGCCCATTGAAGAGTGACGACCCTCCAGTCCTCCGGTTCTTCAACGGACCCTGCTGGTCCTCCGGTTCTTCAACGGACCCTCCAGTCCTCCGGATCTTCAACGAAGATTTTCATTTCCATCTCACGTCCACTCATCCTTTTCTTTCATCATCCGTTCTTAAGTTTTGTATTCATTAAATCTTTATACTATTTATTTGTCCTTTTCCCTTTTTAACACGCATTCCCCTCCTAGGTAGGTGAGTGCTATATGTGACCTCACATTTTACAGGCTCCCCCTGTAAAACGTAACGTTACAGATTGGCGCCCAGTTTTTACTAACCCACCCCTTAAATCATTTTCAGACATTCTGCAAGTTTTTTCAAAATTCAAAAACAAACTTCCACAAGGCGATTATATTTGGTAACTATTTCCATCATACATCCTCATCCATCTCAACCCTTACTCCTCTTACAAACTTTACATCATCTTATACTACACCCCCACACACATTCCATTACCCACTGGTAATTGGCATCCTTTCACTGCTTGGATGTAGTTTTTAAAACCAACTAGTGGCCATCACCACTTTTGGGCTTTACCAAGTAAGCGATTGGTTACTCTACGACGGCTATTGGACAATATCCCGTATGTCGTTTACTCCTTAAACTTAACTCTTTACCAAAATATTAAGTATATACAATCTATATATTCTATCACCTAGGTATTCTTCACCCCCACATACAATCCGTTATCATGAGATAATTGGCACCCTTTCGGCCTCTTGGATGCGTTTCTATATCCATTCGTGGGCGCTACCAAGGTTGGAGATTGGTTACTTTACGACAGACACAGGAGAGTATCCTGTAGACGTTTATACATACCTAAACAACTACGTTACACCCATTACAAATGCTTCTTCATATATTCTGAACTACTTACACTTAAACGTTACTTCATCATCGTTCGATTCATTACCACTAGTGCAATCTTTATGAAGTTTTCGTAAAAATTACTTGATCCTAGATTATAAATCTGTGATACGGGAGTTTACATGATCCTAAGAGCTATGATAGTTTTGGTGATACTCTTATTAAATAACACCAAAACCTTTTAAGCTTACTTGTTATCAAATTCCTTACTTCAAATAAATTACGGAAAAAATAATTTTCGTTTGACTTGTTATTTGACATCATTCGTTGCTAGGTAACGGACATAGTGTTCCAAGCATGGCTTTATAAAGTTCCATGGTTGTTTATTTTTAAAGTTTAATTTTGTCAATTTTTTTTTTTTTTTTTACATGCTCATGTTATAATTTTAGTACTTATCTCGATGTTTTTAAAAAAATCTTAGTATAGTCTTCTTATTACTTGTTTTTGTTCAAAATTCTTATTTTAATTTTATATATTATATTAGGTACTTGTTTGACTCTTGTAAAAATCATTTAGAATTAAGAACGGTATCATTTCTCCTTTTCAAAAACTTTTTGGCTTGTATATTTTTTTTTTTTTGTTGAGCGGTACACAACTCGTAAAATAAGCCATTGTGTCGAGCGGTTTTATAACTCGTAAAATAAGCCTTAGTGTATATAGATAATATATTTTTTTAAACTTACTTGAATACTTGAAACTCGGAAGGCTTATGTATCCTTAGTCTTGAATCTCCTTGAACCCTTGACTTAAGCTTGAACCCTTGACTTAAGCTTGAAGGCTTTTCTTAAGCACTTTATGCTATAAACCTTGGACTGCTTTTCTAAGCAGTAAAACTTATAACTATTTAATTTTAATTTAATGGGTTTTAAAAAAGGTGCGGGTTACGACACCTAATAAAATAAATAAGCCTTCGTAAACCTTAAAAATAATCCCTTGTGGAGTACGCGTCATTGAATGTGAACCGTATCCCCTAAGTATGATGGTGATGTATGTTTGAGGAAGTGTGAAAGGTATCCTAGTTTGATGTAAGGTGTGTGAAAGAGCAAGGTTTTATTTTCAACCTCTAAATTTTCCTAGTTGTTTAACTTTCTGGGGTTTTGGGTAATGTAGTATTTTTTTTTACTTACTGTATCATTGTAAATACTCATTTAATTTAATTTTAACTACCTAGTTACTGTTCTTCTATTGTTGCTCTCTTGAATTACTAAACAAGAAAAAATTTTTCATTGCATTCAAAATTTTTCCGGGGTTTTCGGGGTAATGTAGTGTGTCTTATTGTTTTGTACTTACGCTCTCTATAAACTTCCTAGATAAATTAATACATAGCTGCATAGCCATAACTTGATTCCTAGATTCTTTTTAATTTGTATTTTCTAAGTTTTTCTGCAAATTAGCTATCTTCAATGCTTTGTTTACATTTCTTGTTTTATGACATTGTCATTTAGACAGACCTAGTTTTCTTTTTATTTGTATTCTGAAGTTAGCTAGGAGTTTTAGGTCGCATATGAAACTGTCATCAGACCTTCATAAAGTCAATTTTTCCTTTTTCATCAAATTCTAGAAACTCATATCAAATTCAAAATAAAAGCGAGCCTTCATTTTAGAGCCGTCGTAAAGAAATAGTCAGTCTACGTTTGGAGCTGAGATAAGCAACAACTCGGATAAAGTCCTTAAGAGTGACTGAGAGGACAGTTTGCCTCCTGAGAAACAGAGAAGTCGCCCTCCCTCCTATATTGAGAGTAGACTTAGAGGAGGACGTTTCCAAGTTTACCTCCTCGAACCTTATAAGTCGGCCTCTCTCCTTGCCGCCTTTAAAGGACACCTTGATGCCTGGGCTGAACGAGCCTGGGAGGAAGACGTTACTCGGCCCATCCTCTCCAGCCCATTGAAGAGTGACGACCCTCCAGTCCTCCGGTTCTTCAACGGACCCTGCTGGTCCTCCGGTTCTTCAACGGACCCTCCAGTCCTCCGGATCTTCAACGAAGATTTTCATTTCCATCTCACGTCCACTCATCCTTTTCTTTCATCATCCGTTCTTAAGTTTTGTATTCATTAAATCTTTATACTATTTATTTGTCCTTTTCCCTTTTTAACACGCATTCCCCTCCTAGGTAGGTGAGTGCTATATGTGACCTCACATTTTACAGGCTCCCCCTGTAAAACGTAACGTTACAACCGTTTTTCCTGTTCCTGTAGGAATTTCAGGAAATCCTCTCTTAGTGCACCCCTAGGGTGTGTAAAAAAGCTTCATTATAATAAAATTAACTAACTAAAAAAAAGTAAGTAACTAAAAATAAATAACTTACAAATATATTAGTAAGATTTCAAGACATTCGGTAGACGAAGCATCACTGGCATTGGAGCGTGGATGCGCAGGTATCAAAGCAACTAGCCTATTCGAGCGTATCAATCGCAAAAACAAAAGAAAATAGCCCATTAGATACATGCAACCCAAAATAAAACAAAACAATAATTCGTTGGCAGTGTGCACCCCGCTTCTCAAACGAAAAGAGTGATAACTTTATGAGCAATTGGCAGATTGAAATGGACTGGACAGTTAGTTTTATGTGTAAATTATAACGTTAGTGAAACAGCACTGGGTTATTATTTGGTACCATGTGATAAACCACCACTTTGAAACAATATATAAAGTATACCGAACTCATATAAACCTGTACACACACAAAAAAACTAACTTACCTGTGTCGCTTTAACCTACCTTTGCTTCGATATAATTTTGATTTTTGACATATTTTTATGTTTTCAGGCATTTAATTTATTTTTCTACAAAATTTAAACTCTATTACGAAGTTACCAAAAAATAAATTGTTGTAATGAACAGTATGGGCGCTTACAAATTTATTTTTAATAATGTTCAACCGGCTGCTCTCGGTCAATTTAAGGGTTAAAATGTTTTACAGACTTTATTTGAACCTTTCTTGATTCATAACAGTCCAAAAAAAAAGTAAAATCGTATGACCAACTTTTTTTATTTGGAATAATCACTCGTTTGTCACAAACAAAACCACATAGCCAAATTAACATACAATACGTTATTAGTAATAGTGCATGAAAACCCCTCCTACAGAAAACGAGGACAAGTGGTATAGAAAGAGCTGTTATGGTTTCAGCAATATTTTCCCATACCTATCTATGTATTAACATTGTAGGCACCTATACAATATTTCAAAAGTATTACCTATTTCGCTACCTGCATTTTATGTGGCCAAAGGTTCATGTGGCCGTCATTAAAACAATTGACATATTGATGACCGAACTTTTAAAACAATAATTTAAAACACGTAAATCCGTGCGCTTTTTTTAAAATAAAACTGATTTGTATATAACCAGGTTCTAACTATAATATTATTAACATAAACTACCACTTTGCCCGCGACTTCGTTCGCGCAGGTTTAGTATTGCCATTTTAGTAGGATCTCTATTTTTTCTAGTATAGCCTATATTACTTAAGGATACATTAGCTCTCTAATGGTTAACGAGCTTTTTAAATCGGCCAGTATTTGTTGAGTTTATTCTTAACAAAAATACAAATATTTTCTCTTTATAACATTAGTGTACATTTAAAATAAATGAATGGTAAAAAACATTTTTAAAACAAGCTTTTTACATCTTGGATCCCCCATATTTTGGATTTAATGTGACGTTGTATTAGTTTTCGTGTTGTCTTCAGCAAGCCCTTTCATTTGATACCCATACTGTGGCAGTGCAAAAACTATAACTAGTCCGCCATCTTGTATGATCCGCCATATTGGAATTAGAATAACGTCACATAGTTAAGCATGTATTGTCAGTTAGTAAAAAGCATGTAACAAAAGAAATATTTATTACTGAACTACCTATAGGCTACTTTTTTGCGAAAATAAAACTTAACACGAACGAAATCGCGTTTAAAAGCTAATATTTAGCACTCGAATTAGGTATTGCAAGTAGGTATAGGTAGGTACTAAGAAAGCATAACATTGAGGATTACGTGAGTTATTACGTCCAAACCTCAACAAACGATCACAAACACAAGAAACAATCAATACCTACCAAAAAGTGCATTGTACAGCAATTCAATGAAAACTGTGACCAATAGAATTACCTAAGCTGTTTAGTCATAAGTACGATTTGATAACGATTATGACCGACAATTGTGTAAGTTTTTACTGTAAAATTTTGGCAAAACTTGCTTGTGAACTCAAATACGCCACGTACCTTACCTTACAAAATAATCCCGTGCCTTTGAAACTTGGACATAGGTAATAATTATTAATATATAAGTGCTTCATTAAAAAGCTAACTTATGAACGTTTGCCGATCGCTTATATTAAAACATCGGGCTTTGGCCACCGCGATTACTCAGGTTTATTGGTGATTTTTCTTTATCCATTGTGTTTTTTAGGTTGACGAGCAGACATATTATGAAACATATATTATGTAGCCACAGATTTGTAGGACCTTTCGATTGTGAAAGCATAATAATATGCGAATTTATAAGTTAGATTTTTAATAGAATGCTTTTCATATAGACCATTTTTAGGGTTCCATAGCCAAATGGCAAAAAACGGAACCCTTATAGATTCGTCATGTCTGTCTGTCCGTATGTCATAGCCACTTTTCTCCAAAACTATAAGAACTATGCTGTTGAAACTTGGTAAGTAGATGTATTCTGTAAACTGCATTAAGATTTGTACTTAAAAATAGAAAAAAAATTGTCATATTTAGAACTGAAAGTCAAAAATTTTTTTTTTCATCAAACCCATACGTGTGGTATTTATGGATAGGTCTTCGAAAATGATAATGAAGTTTGTAGTATAACTTTTTTCTAAACTGAATAGTTTGCGAGAGAGACCCTTCCAAAGTGGTAAAATGTGTTCCCTCCCTGTATCTTCTAAAACAAGAGAATGCTAAACTAAAAAAAATATATGATGTATATTACCATGTAAACTACCAGCGAAAATTAGTTTGAACGAGATCTAGTCAGTAGTTTTTTTTTAATACGTCATAAATCGTAAATCGCTACTTTTTCTTATAATATAATACCTATATAAATAGTACGGAACCCTCGGTGCGCGAGTCTGACTCGCACTTGGCCGGTTTTTTATAAGTTAAGTACCGACGCAATAGGGAATATGCATGATGTTTTTTTTTAATTTTTTATTTTATTCTTCTCATCTTTATAACGCAGGAAAAAATATAAATAGTCTTGGAAATGTCTTAATTATTTTTTAAAAAAATATTAAAAATGCTGAATAAAATTTTGCAGTTCAAACGCCGCCATTTTTCGCGGGCTTTGGATGACGTCACACAACAGGTCTTCGTTACGTCGCGCGCTTCGCGTGTTTGTTTGTTTGCCTTTTTGAACTTTAGGCGTTTCAGTTTTCAGCTCGATTCTCGTTTTATTCGCCATAGAGACCATGGAAGAAGCTGAGAAACTTTCTTACAAAGTATTGTAAGTGAGAAACACTATAAGAACTGCACAAACAATATAAGAACTACACCTGATAATCTATTCTAGGTAAATTGTCTGATTGCGCTTTAACAAAACCACTGTCAGTCATCGTCCTAGATTAATTACAAATCTAGATTAACTAGAAATCACCGCAGGAACACATTTTTTGACGGTTAACAAAATTTTTCACTCGAAAATGAAGGACGGGAGCCGGTAAGTAAGTCAATCCAATGTCAGTCATGTCATTGTCATGTCAATGTCGTCGTGCGGTCGTGTTGTGTGACGTCTCACACGCGCGTCACCATTGGTCGCGACCCGCGACCAATGGTGACGCGCGAATTTATTTCAGACAATTTTAATCTTCATGCATATTCCCTATTGGGGTACCGGACTCTTATAGTATATTCTCGAGACCAGAAAAGTTATGTAAAAAAAAAAATAAGTGCTTATCCCAACCTATTCTCAGACCTACTGTGTACACAAAAAAAAATCAAGCCGTTTTGGAGAAGTTCTATAAAAAACACCGTGACACGAGATTTTTATATATTAGATAGATTAGAAGCTTTTTAGTAAAACTAAACACTATTTTTGTCAAATAAATAAACCCATGATTCCCAAACAATTCTTACGTAAATCACTCCTGAAACTTTAGTTAGCACTATCACAAATCAACCAAAAGAAAATCGAGAACAAAAGACTGCTACGGAAAACAAAAGAGCGATCCTTATCGGACGGAGTCGCTTACGGAGTTAGTCATGACATTCAACGCAAGAGAGATTTGTTAATCGTGTTAGCAGTCTGATGAATATAACAGTTTGTGTGTTACTAGATCAAGGACGTGATTATGGGATATATTAGGAATGGATAAAATTAACAGCTTCATTCATAAACACTTTTTAAGCATTAACATTAGAAAATACTTTTTAATTTTCTATAGAGAAGAATTTGAATGATGCTAATCGGAATATAGATTATGCTATTTTAAGTTTTTTTTTATAAATAAACCTGTTAATTTTTAGCATCGGTTGCTTGGTTAACGCTGAATAGATTAATCAGCCGTTGCTAACGTTCCTCCTGCTGGGCTACAAACCTCTATATTTAAGGGATATATTCACGCTGATCCGTTGTCATTGGTGCAGAGTTACGTATCTAAAACTAGTTTCTAAAAGGTACTGAACATTAAAATTTTACTTGCATTATAACCCTTACCATTTTGTTTTCTGAACTGAGCAATGATAAACAAAAGTCCGAAGTGTATCTTTTTCTTAGGAGACCTTTATAATCTTGCTAGGTCGTGTCTCTTATGTCTAATTTTCAAGTTGTTTTGATAATCTTAAAACCACGGTCAACTGTTGGACATGTTTTCGGATAAGAAGCATTTACGAAAAACAAACTCTCGAGACATTTGAAGTTGTTTTTCTTGAGTCGGATAACTTGAAAAATTAAACAAACTTAACCAAATTGAGGAAAATATGCAGGCCAGTCATAATCTTACACAAACAACTACTGTTTATTTGGTTAACAAACAAAATCCTCAATAACTTGATAAAGTGATTAATTTTATCTCAAAATCAGACACGCGAAGTCACATTTAAGAACTCAAACATTTTTTGTTTGATCACATTCCGCGTACAATGTGCTAAGTCAAATCCCATGTATTTTAATGTTCGAAGCTGACGTTTATTTGCTGTTGAGATGCCTGAGCATTGTTGCAAGACCACTGTGCAAATAGATACGCCATAAACGATGCGCCTGACCTTACCCTAAAGCCGATGTTCTAAGGCTAAGAGGGACAAAATGATCCTTAGGGACAGTATGGCAGCGAGTCGCGGTTTGTCAGTAATTTCAAATTTGATTTACTGCTTACTATTGTTTTCTATTATGCGTTAACGTCTGTAAGCTTTGAATGTTTTCTTCTGTTATTTTAGAAATATATGGGAAATGTATTTGATAAAGTTTTAGCTATTCTTACACCTACAGTGTACCATGACGTGAGTGCCAATTCTACTAATTTTCAAATAACGCAAACTGTCAAAAATGTATGTAAATTGAGGCTTTTTTGACAGTTTGCGACTGACATGTGAAAGCGAACGTAGTTTAAAAATTAATGGAATTGGCACTGATGCTCTAGACACAGTGCAATTCTATTAGCGACAGTGACTGTCGAATGCCAAAATATAAGGGAATTATCACGTGGCATTTCGATAGCGTTTGTCAACCCCACACATTTCTGAAGTTACGATAATCGCAATCGCCACATTACCGCTCACAGAAATTCACTTGTCTCGAGCCTCTGATGACCGCAATGGGATCCTACTGGATGCCGGACGCACAGGACCGTTAAATGTGAAATGGTGTACCTACATTTGGCCTATGTTCACCAGTGGACGTCTTTCGGCGTAAAGGATGATTAAGGGTTGTTGGAGCTCATACTCAAGAAAATATGAAGCTGACATCAGATCCGCTTGTAAGGTAATTATTTAAACAATATAACATCTGTAATTATAATATTCGTTATTTATTGTCAACTATGAAGAACATAATCATAATTAAAGATTAATTTAATTGTGATTACTACGAAACGATTACAGACCAAACCCATTCTTATTCTAATTGCAAATCAATGTATGCAGTTTATTGACAATGTTAGTTCCTACTAATAACTAAGCATGTGCAATTTAATGTTACTGATTGGAAATAAATTGTACAATAAAATGTTAACGTTACCTATTCCAATAGTAGATATCCAGGTACTTGATGAAACGCTGAATGAGTCAGAAAGACGATTACTATAAAGTTATAATATTAAAGCACACAACACATACAAAAGACACACACACACACACCAACACAACTACAAACACACACACCACAAAGAAACACACACACATAATAAAGAGTATTCTATTCTATTCTATTCTAGGTCGTTTATTAGGTATTCCACGAACTTTTTATCCTATACCTCCCTCTTTAGAGGTTAATAATTATAGAGTAATGTGTAAATTACTTATTAATAAACTCAGAGTAGGGCAGTCCGCCCTAACCGCAACATTTTTCTAATTTAGAGCATTTTTTACCCGTCGTAACTTTAAAATGAAAGTTTATTATGAATAATTTAATGTGTAATTTACTTGCACATGATCAAACTTAATTATCGAAATTGATATTCATACCACCAATATCGCAAATATTCTATTCAACCCGGGTTTTGATTGAATTATTTGAAAAAAAAAAACGGTAATTGTGACTTAATCATAATAATATTATATCCTCGCAGACTTTTTGTAGGTAATAATGAGTAATTAAATTATGTGGTACATTATTATTATGTTTTATCAGTAGTTTTCTCAGCGCACGCCAATAAATGAATTTTATATTTTACTACTTTGGGTAACATTGCAATTTTTTAAGGATGTCTATTTTTTATGTCTAATTTTATTAGTCGTTAAATATCTAGCTTTCTAACTGAGAAAGAATTTTTTAAATCGGTCGAGGAGTTTTTGAGTTACATCATTACAAACAAAAAAAAAAACAAAAATCTCATCTTTCCTCTTAATTATATTGATACAATATCGGTGATATTCGCATCACCCTTGACTGGTAAATGCCTCAGCCTACATTGTTCCCCATGCTGGAACCCAGTCTTCTTGTCTATGGGCAGTGTAGAACGACTGGCTTGCTATTCAAAACACGGGTCCAATACAACTCGACTAAGCTTTCGAGCTAAAATATTTACGGTGAGAAAAAAAAAACGATTTGTGAAGGACACTCTTCGAAACTCTGAAAAAACCTGATTTTAAGGAAAAAACCCTCATGATAGTAATGACGTTTTATGAGAGAGTCAAAGTCAACAGTCTGTCAGGTCAGACCCGAGCAAGGCAATACCAAAGTTTTAAGGTTACAACAATATAAACGTGAAGCCCTCCAATTGCTACATTAGCACTTTTTACTTATATTGGTCAAAAGTTCGTTGACATATGGCTTTCAATGTTATTACTTTAAATTGTGGTTACATTATTTTGAATGTACTGAAATTTTTCTGGGAAATTTGAATTTCAACAGAATATTATATACCTACTACTGTTGGTCGTGGAGAATAACTTCAAGAAATCGTAATTAATGAGTAATTAAGCATAGAAAATTAGAAACTTATGATCTGGTGGTGAATCGGTGAGTTATTTGCTTGAGAAAAGGTATTATCTGTAGAGGAAGTATCGCAGGTGAGATTAACGAAATTAGATCAAATGCTCTTTCAGTCTGATAAAACAGATAAGCAAGTAGTTGCCAAATTGCACTAAAGCTAGAACTTCATTGACTCGGCGCTTTTCTAGTGATCCCCAATGTTGATATAACTCTTAGAGACGACAACAATTAAACAACAACAACAACTACAACTCAATGAGTTTTCTGACTATAAGAGTTTAAGTCGTTAATAAAAGTGTGGTGAGCACGAAGGCTTGTCCCAAATAAAAATTATTATTTTATAAATAAGTAAACTTTTTTTGAGCTTTCAAAGCCAATATTACACTGACTTCCATCATTAGCTCAACAACATGAGTTGATGATGAGAGACTCAAACAAAAAGTAAAAAAACTTTGTAAGCTTGGATTTACGAGTTTATCATTGAAACTACTAATCTGATTTGGATTCTATTTCTTACCTATCTACTGTTTATTTCTGAAAAATACACGGTTCCTAAGGTAGAACAAAGCAGCTGGAAAATGCTAGCTTCAACAAAATCCCTAGAAAGAAGCAACATGTCAAAAATAAATTGAAAACCGTAATTAATATACCTATGAATTCAATTACCTAAGAAGAAATATCCACGTTTTACGATTACGAGCTAAAGTTCGCAAGATCAGATGGCCCTTGCATACTAAATAAAGTCGTTGCATTTTCAATTAACACAACCAGGTCAAGATATTTTTCGCCGTGGAGTACTAACATTTTAATTTGAAACTGTAATCTTTGGTTTTAGCTTTCTGAGCACGTGGCAAGTCAATTGAGACTTTGCCTTCTGACTTTTGACTTCTGACTTTGGTATTGCGATATGGGCTTCTTGTTGACAGCTTTTATGAGGTAGTATAAAACCATTATTACAATATGCCGCCTTCTCTTTGAACAAAATGCTGTATGACTATAATTTTCATATAGTGTCTGTCAACAGCTAGGACATTAAAGTCATCAATTCAAGGTTTCTGAGTTACGAAAAATATTTGCAAAGACAATTCAAACGGTCGAAAGTTGTAGGATTTTCTCTAGTCCATTCTTCAAGTCAAAATATGGCCATTGAAATCTTTTTCAAACATATAATTCATTCAATACACACCTACCAATTGAACACACTCCATCTCCAGTTTCGGCGGTAGCCGAGCCTAGCAAGGCACTTAAACTCACACCCAAATCGCTAAGTAAGAACACGTGAACACACATATCAAACATAAGTTTATTGGGGTCAATTCACAGAGTTTTCCGTGTTATCCGCCGTTTTCCCATCGTCACAAACATTTCGTTGAAAACATTAGCTAACAGCTAATTAATGCTCCCTCACGTCCGACGTCTTAACACGATCGTACGCAACGTGTCCGATTTTTATTTTTTAATTATAATGCAAATATGGAAAGTAAACAATCATGTGAACATTCCGCGGGTATTAAGGAATTGTGTCATCAACTATTTAATTCATTAACACGTTCTAATTGAGTCATGATTACTTAAGAATATTAAACACATAAATATTGTGGTACTACTCATTAATGGATAGGTACGAGTCGATATCACAGTCAATTTAGGCGCCGTGGCTAATGCAATGCAAATATGATATTTCGTTGATCCTCTTATATCCAGTCCGATCGAAAAATACAAGTGGTGTGGCTATACAAATGAAAATTACTGCCAAAAAAGAGCACAGCTGCAAAACAGCACAACTATTTCGTCAGTAAAATGCTAACCCGGGCACAGGCGAGAAAAAGCTCAGTGTTATCGCTACTCTGGGATAAAATTTTTGAAAGACATACTCTAGGAAAAGATCAGAGGACCAATTCCAAAAGCGTCTAAAATTTCGCTTCTCAGTCTGTATGAAAATAAGAAGGGTTTATGACACATTATTAATTAGTAGAATTTGATAAATTGATTGTAGTAAAAGCCTATCAAGGAAACCAAATCCCAAACAAACATTGAAAACCGTACTAGGATGTCATAGTCAATAGATCTAACATCATGGCGGCACTGAACCTGAACTCCAATCAACAATAACCAGGAAGACCAGCACTAGTACACAAAGAACTAAGCCAAGTAATCTCAAAGTAAAGTCGCAACAACGCGTCATTTATCTGCCAGTCTGCCAACACTTCAAGGTTCGCCGTATCAAACGGACGAGATATGATTATTGGGATGGCACTGTCGACCGCACGCCACGGCGATTACATATAGATCTCTAATGGAAACCGCAGCACATGCGTTTGTTAAGCTTAGGACGCACCTAACGTACCTATGGTTGATGATATTTTCTTCCTTATGAGTATTTTACGCAAACAGATAAACAAATCATGATTGCAACAATGTTTCTATCTGAAGGCTCTAGGTGCCAGTAAGGACCCAGCGGAGACCCTTCTTTGACGTGTCACGACTCAGTTGTGAAAAAGGGATAGTGCTAGTGTGCTAGTCGTCCAGTACAGCTCCGTATATTTCCCAACACGGAATTATTGTGGCTGCCTTTGTAGGGGGTCAAAACGGCAAAATATTCAAGTCGTCAAATATAATATCATTAAATCAATTATAAGCATAATAAGATAGTGGCATAAGGGCAAAATCGGTCCAAAGACAAAATACGGCTACTGAATAAAACAATCTAAGAATCATACTAGTGCTGTTATCCGATAAAACATTACAGAAACACAAACACGACATTCCACAAAAATCATGTCTTGTTTCACTGGTTTTGTTGTAAGTAAGCTTATTACAAAGTACAATGTCTTTGTCAAATAATGCAGACTTATCTTTATTGCACAGATTAAAGAGACAATGTTTTCATCTGCTCGTAACCTTGAGAAATTCAGATGAAATTGATTACATAACTCAATATTATGATGAATCTATATAGCATACACAACTACGTTTCTGTTTTAACGCATATCTGTCAAGCCATTAGATAAGTATATAAAAGACTTCCGTGTTTACAGTACGGTTCTTTAATTTTACATGAACTTTACTCTCAAAACTGTCAGCTTTATGATCACAAGTAGGCATAATGTATCAAAACAAAAATCACGAACTTTAATCTTTGACGAGCTTCAACTTCACTTAAGGGCATGACACCCACACGAAACAACAAACAAACATGTATGGAAAATTTTGAATTGACACATTGTCATTTCATTGGCAAGACCACCCGTGACAAGGTAGGTACCTACTGTTAAGTATATTGTTCATGTACCTATTGACACCTCTATTCAACGATAGTACAGGTTTATTCAATTTTAATAGGTACATCTACCCATCTTAGATGTCAAAAGAATGATAAACTTATCTCTATTTTCATGCAAATATTGTAAATGCGTGTGTCATATCTTGCAAGATTTAATGTTTGCCAGAAACATTTTCTTAAGGCATAGCCAGGTTATTTTCGGCTATTGACCCAATATAGCTTGGCAATGTGTGGTAGACCACACAGTATATCTTGGCTATATTTTAAGTTCTGCATACAAATTATCTGGTGTCTAGACGTGTGGAAATGTGGGAAATAAAAGTTATAGAGACATTAGAAAAGAGGGTTGTCGTTACTACATAGGCCAAGTTTTGGTACTGCTCTTGAAATTCACTGACATTATAGCTGTGCATCAGTTTTAGTAGATAGTTGGAATGTTTTTATTGAAGGAAGACCCTTACTCTATGCTTAGTTTTTACTAAATTTGCTGTGTTTATTTGATTGAAATTAGTCTTAGATTTATAGACGAAATTCTTTAGAAAACTATCTTTATAAACAATAATCACCCACGAAATAAAGTCGTGTATAAAGTAAGTGATCCAGAGGATGTCAACTCAATCACTTAATATTTAATTATTTATTTTGACGAGATAACATATTATACTGATAATGTAATTTAATTATTGTTTGACAATGTTATTAACGCGCGTATTCCGAGTATTAGCATTTTTGTATGAGATAGCAGTAACTTTAGCGAGGTAAGTTTTTTTGTGAGCATCTTGGTGTTGTTAGTTTTGATCAAATAATAAGTATCTAGCCTCTCACTGTCCCACTGCCAGGCAAAGTCCTCTTCTATTACCGGGAAGGCATGGGCGGAAGGATTGCAGACTTAGACTACTGTAAGTTTCTACTTCCCCAACACGGGAACTCATCTGCCTAGCCTTTTCCCAACTATACTGGGGTCGGCTTCCAGTCAAACCGGTTTCAGCTAATTACCAGTGTTTTACGTGGAGCGGCTGCCTACGAGACCTCCACAACCCATTAACTGGGTAACACGGTACTTCTTGGTAAGACTGGAGTCAGATTTACTGGCTTCTGACAATCCGTAACGACTGCCAATTATCTACAAATGACAGCCGGGACCAACGGCTTAATGTGCTTATCGAGGCACGGAGGAAACTCGGTATGTTAAGATGGTCACCCATCCACAGACCAACGTTAGCAAGCGTTGCTAAACCTTAAAGATTAACCCGTACGACTGTTATTATTTAACCACGAGCTTCCCAACACGGGAATTGGAGGTCTGTAAGTCGAAATACAACTAATAAGCAATCTTGTTTCATCGTCGACCATATCATCACTTATCATCAGAGAGGCAATCCTCGTCTTTTAAAGGAACGTTCGCAAACGCATCACAGTCGTAAACTGTCAAAAACACGTCTGGTATCCCTACATGAGACGATATTGACATCTACTTGAATTTGATTGCTTTTTTACTTCAGTAAATAAATGACTATTTTAACTAACAAATTTTTGCCACCCATCTGAGGCAGATTTTCTGATTTCCAACTTTTAAAGAGTTGCGTTATATATTACAAAAGGCTTTTTATTTTCACTAATTGGAAGACATTATCAAGCAAGCCTAAGGGCCTTTGCAAACCGCGTTTCTTTAACGCGCCGCGACGTGCAGATAATGTACGCTAACGAGAATGAAAACCAATGAAATTCAGACGCAGACAGCAGGTACTGCCTTTTGGTCATCTACAGCGTCGTAAGCGCTCGTTCGTAAAACGTGCGTCATCGGCGCGTTAAAAATATGCCGTGTGCAAGGCTCTTAGCCAATGCTCACCTACTTTCGCGTCTTCTTACTTACCTTTTATCAAACCTATAGAATCAGACCATCATCTAGATAAACTGTCAGTAGTAACTATCCCATTTAATTGTTATCGGATATCGAACCAACAGAAAATATAGTTGTTTCATGTTATTATTAATATCTATACACTTTATTGCCCTTTTCCATCAAGAATATGAATACATTAAATATAGCTTATATAGCTCACTTGATACGGCGTCCTTTCACACACACACTATCACCACTACACTATCACTCGTCCCTGCACTATCTCTTTTCTAAACTATAATAGGTATATTCTAAAGGTATGTTTTTTGTTTATAATTATGTATTTATGTAATCTATTTCTGTATACTTGTTTGTATGTTTATTGTATTCTGATGTATTTATTATGTTTATGTGTATTTAAGTTAGTTTAGTCTATTTTTGTTACCTTCTTTGTTTCTACACACTGTGTCTATGTTTCTTTTCCCACTCTCCTGTCGCAGGTCTGCTGGAAGAAATTTCATATGAAATAAGCAGTACCTTTGTGCTCTATTCTCTGTATACTTTTTCTTTTTGAAGTTTCTTGTGTGTACATACACAGTGTTGAATTCCCTTTTCAGAATTTGAGGTATTTCTGTTGCACTTTGTATTTGCATGGGTTGGTATAAATAATATTATATGTTTTTCCGTACAGCTATGAGTAGTTGTAGCAGTACATAAAAAGAAACCGTGCACATTATAATACGTTTCTAAAAACGAGGTAACCAGTACAATTTGATTATAAATACAATATAACAATCGAAGACCACATTTCCCAAGATAAAATTCGTAGAATTGAGCTCTAAATGGCGTTTTTATGTGATTGCAACTTTGTACTATTCTTAATCATTTCGTTGAATCCTATGTACGTTACATAATTTTACGACTACAAAGTACGAATATGAGTATGTGAAAATGACGTAGATGAATCGTTTTATTTTCTTGGTATTTGGTGGACATTTGACCTCGTGAAGGTCGAGTGTATCATTTGAAGACGGAATTTGGAAAACCTTGGTTCGGCAGTAGTTGTAGTCATATCCAAGGTTGCATTGTAGCTTTCCACCACAAATAAAATTCGCGAGAATCCGCTGAGTGGAAAACGCACAGCATTTATCGATCTAGCGATACTTGGATTATGCCCACGTCCAGCAGTGGAAGTTTCTTGGCAGAAATGATGATGACAATGCTCACAGATAATTGACTCTACTGGCACAATTACTAAATAGTTAACTGATGTTTTACTGACATACATTATCTGCCTAGCCTTTTTCCAACTACATTGGGGTCGGCTTCCAGTCAAACCGGATTCAGCTGAATACCAGTATTTTACGTGGAGCGGCTGCCTACCAGACCTCTACAACCCATTAACTGCGTAACACGGTATTCTTGGCAAGACTGGAGTCAGATTTACTGGCTTCTGACAATCCGTAACGACTGTCAAAGATCTACAAATGACAGCCAGGACCAACGGCTTAACGTGCTTTCCGAGGCACGGAGGAAAGATCACCTCGATATGTTAAAATGGTCACCCATCCACAGCCCAACCCTGGCAAGCGTTGCTTGTCCTTGAAGATTGACACGTGCGGCTGTTGTTATTTAGCCACGAGCTCATAGCATAGATATTTTACTTACATACGAGGCAGACAAATTATTCTTAGCACGACAAAGTTTTCCAAAAACGATTTATTCAACAATACAATAGCCATTATACAGGAAAAAGGCATTTAACGACTTAAATAATTAATAAGAACGATAGCCGAAGAGGGAACCATCAATTAGTGACAGTCCCATCGTTAGGGTGCATAGAAAATAGGGGGTCTCACAACGAAGTACTGCCGACGTTCAATTTTGCAGAACATTGTTTTGGACTATTTAAGTAGATTTTATTATGCACTTCAAAACAGTTATGGTTGACTAACCATTATTTAATTGACTTTGAATGACTTCTTCTAAGTTTTCAATGTAAGTAACTTTTCATTTAATTTTTCAACTAAATAGGTTCAATAGTTTCGGAGCAAACTGCCTGTGCTGCGTAAAGGGTTCAATTTTTATCATACAGGTTTTCAAAACCCTAAAAACTATGTATATACTATTCTAACTATAACTTTCACACAGTCTATGAATCTCCGTAATTAATTAGTAAAAATGTTTAATTTCGTTTTTCTAGACTTTTTATTTATTTATGTACAAACAAGAAATTAAAAAAAAGAAAAATGTATACGGAAAAAAGAGTACAAAAGTACTGCTTATTTCAAATGGAATTTCATCCAGCAGACCTGCGACAGGAGAGTAGGAAAAGAAACAGACACAGTGTGTAGAAACAAAGAAGGAAATTAAAAATAGACTTATCTCATTTAACTTAACATACTATTAATTATTATCTACTAATAAATACATTAAAATACAATAAACATACAAAACAAATATACTGAAATAGATTTACATTACATAATATAATAATATAATACATACCTTTAATATAACATTTTGTTGTCTATCAGCGAATAATTATACGTTTTTACCCGTTAATTACCTACCACCTACTTAATGCTGCTAGTATTGTGCACCCCGCACAGTGTACAGCAAGGTTTTTCCCGACTTTCTAAAGCTGTATAAGTAAAGTCAAGAAGCGATTATTCAGGGTTCGTTTCGCTTAAGAGTAGGAAGGGGTGAAATTATGTCGTTTGTGAAGTTAAACTTTACTGAAATGCCAAGTTGGAAATCTAACTTAATTAAGCTGAGAAACCTTTCTTCCACCCCAACGATATCAATGCAGTTCCCAATCCAATAACTTTCTAACAAACTTAATCAAAACTAAAACCAATCCACGTTCAAACTGCCTAATCAAATCTGAAACACAGTGTAGCTGGAATACCTACAAAACATTCTCGAAATCTCGACCGAGCTTGGACCTAAATTAGTAAAGCACACTGAACTCTATCGAATTAAGAACACAGTGTTGAAAGGGCACGAATTGTGTAGAAATAAAACGTTGGAGAGGCTTCATGAATTGGATTAATTCAGTGACCCCAACCCCGTTTACCGACGTTCAAAGTCACGCGAACTTCGATTTGATTGTTGCTGAGTTGTTTTCTAGATTTAGTATTTTAATGGTTGGTGTTTCGTGCCTACTTGTAAGTCGATAAAATACTTGGAAGGTCAGACGTCACTGCCTCCCTAGTTAGGCTTCTATTTTATTAGGTTTTCTATGTATTAGAATTAATTTTCCGTTTGAAAAGTAAACTGAGCATTCTATACCGCAATGAAACGTATAACGAAAGTTCAGAAAATTGAGTGAATCAGCAAAGGGGCAATTCTTGTACTTTCGTATTTCAACGGCAGTCGCAAACTGTCTAATTTCTTAATAACATTTTGACATCAAATGTCGCTGAGATGATATTGTGACTTGAATTTGAACGCATTTTAATTACGATAATCGGTCTCCAGAATTATTCTACTTCACATCATACCACCTAGAATTATTAAATAACAACAAAAAATACGATGTCAAAAAAGGCAATGTCAAATTGAGCGAAATTGGCTCACATCAAATGACCTACGATGACAAATTTTCAGCTCATAGCCTAAATATGCGCACACAATCTAGTAGATGTTTAATTTCTCCGAACACATGTCACAGTATCTTGATTAATTATGTCTTCAGGGAAATTCTGAGTTTAAACATTTTAGTCAGACTGCTTGACGTCAACGTAGTATGTGACTATGACGGCGAAAATTTGGAAAAAATATTATTAATTATATTGTTCTTGGGTCATAAACAGTGGCAAGAAGATACTTCGCCTTCTTTTATTATGCAGGTAGTGATGAAACTGTTTTTCTGAAGTATTTGCTGACGATATTATGACCAATTCCTTTCTATAAGAACCCCTAGGTACGAGTTCCCTATCTGACAATCTTTATGGCTGTTATTTAGTGCTGTAACTGTGATTTTCTACTGTTAATGTACTCGTGGATATTTTCTGAATGTTTCACTTGTGCAGGATTGTGAATTTCGAGGAATTCAGAAGTTTTAGTTATATTTTACAAACTTAGCTAAGCAGAGCTATAGGAACGACCACCGAATTGTATGGTGAGCATGGCGATATAAAAAATTTGTTAAGTACCATATATTTTGCCTTTTGATCTTATTACAAGATTGAAGTATGACTATTGTTAATATTCGAACTAAGAAAGTCCTATATCTTGAAGAACAGATTTCGACGTAGTTTTATAGAATTCAGTTTTTAGGAGTGTTTATGTGAGTGATATTGAAAGGTATTTTTTTTAAACATGTCTTTCTCGTTTCAAACACGATGAGGTGCAAAAATCCTGTAGCTAAGATTAAAAGAAGCGAAGAAGAGCTTAGAAAAATATTTAGTCGAAAGATCTGTAAAATACAGATGACCTTTTTACACAGTTCTGAGTTGCTTCATTAAAACGAGCTTTCGTCTCGAGTCGGTTTTATCCGGATCTCATCTTTATCAAACTTGTGTGGTAAGAATATAAATAATAAGAGATCTACCGAACATTGTTGACTACGGCTGATAAACACAAATATTTGATTTCGCCAACATTGATTAACATACTGAGCTGATGAGAGATTCTACCTGTCTTGCACTGATCACCGTTTTAAAGGTAGGCACACAAATGAACGTGTGTGGAAATAAATTACTTACATCATAATTTTAGTAAATTAATCAACGATGTTTGTTTAAACGGTTTATAAAGCATATTTTTACATAATTTTTAATTGATTTATTAGCATCTGTAAATTTAGCTTCAGTATGGAATTTCTTGAAAATAATAAAGTTTAAAATTTAATAAAAAAACTGTTTCGTTGAAATAGTTCTAAGTAACTTAATATCGACATTAAATTCATAAATTAATCGTAAAACTTAACATACGACACATTTTAGGCTTTTTACGATTAATTTCAATAGCGATACCAATAAAATCAAAAGCCGGGCTTTACAGCATTTAGCGGTAATAAACCATCGGTTTACAGCCAGCGTGTTCATGTGCAGTACATGAGCACCTATCGACAACTCTGGGAGCTATCGGCCTTTGAATATTCATGAGGGAACCTTGACCAATACATTTGTCCATACAGCGGACGGGTCCCACCACAGTGACGTCTCGAAGACCATGTCTATGTAAATTTTGAATTTCTACCGAAGGAAACTGGACATTTCTTAGGAAATACCGTTTTCGACGCGTGTATGCAACATGCAATTACAGCTGTTGGGATTATAGGTTAATTTGCTCAATTAAATAGCTAAGCGCCGTTTAATTACCGGTTAATTTGTTGGACGTGCAGCGGTTTTAGTAGATGTAATTATCGAGTCTTTAATCGGTGCCAAATATTTGAAAAAAGTTGCGATGACGCACTTTGTGGTTTGTACAAAAACAATATTTTGCGAGCTTGCAAAATATCTAGTAATTAAACGTATTCCCCTGTTACTTTGTTAATTTCTTTCTTAGCTACCTATTCGGCTCTTGATGCCAAATCTTTTTGTAAAATAGGTTTATAAAGTTTTACTACGGCGGGACGTGGCAGACTAGTTAAAATACTAACGTATTTTCATGCATGATACTATAAATTTCTTCAAGTTCCTTAGTCAGTAAGAAAATATATACATTAAGGTAGGTAGGTATATAAAGCAAATGACATTCCAAATACACAGGAAATGCCAACGCGTGTGGCCATCTCGATATATTCCCGTTTTTGCATCAGCAGACAATATACCATTGTTAATGGGATAAAAGTAAGATAACAAATAAAATAATAAGGAAATACTAATAAAATACTTCCCTTGGAACATAACTGTACTCTATCAAGAGAGAATAATGCGAACTTGATTTTTATTTGTGTAATTTAGTGTGTACATGCGTAAATTATGCTAGGATTAAATGTTTGATTATTAATGGAAATAGATTACGCAAATAGCATCTGAGCACTTTGTTTCCTCGTAAAGATTTAATTTAATTATTGTTTGTATGTACAATTTGGACTTGGCTATTCAAGGCATTCTCTACCAGTCAAGATTTGGGTCAAAAATATAATTGAATAATCACCAATTAGTTTTCCCCTTGGATTCAAGTACTTAACACAGTTTCTGACGAGATATTTAGATTAGCTTCAAAAACGTAAAATACTCAAAAGTTAACATATCTACATAATGCAGCTACCTAAAACCATAAATATAAAAATCAATAAAACTGTAACATCAGTAGCCAAATCCAACTTTCAATTCAAGACATAATGTTAATCAGCTGATTCAACAAGAATGCGACTCGTGGGAAGTGCCACCAATATATTACACAGTGTAACATTAAAAACAGAAGCATAACACCGAGCCATCGAATCGAACCGATAACGACCATCGAGTTACGTTTACGACAGTCGGAAACGAAACAACATCGTAACTAATGCAAATGTCAATTTAGAAATCAAGAATTCGAGAACAAAGGAAAATAAATAAGTTTTCAATTTGAATGATAGTTCCACTTTCTTTGGCCATAACATAGTATATTTTGACAAAGATATTCTATAGTTTATTAAAATATGTCACAATAAAGATATTGTTGGGCCTTCTCAAGTAAGTACGTGATTTGATAAAGATGGTTTAATGGTTCATAATCTATACTGTGTGTGAGTTAGTGTAAGTTTACAAAACATTAATAAATATCTAATTTAAAACTAAAACCAACCACGGTTTTTATTCTTAAATTTTCGACATCAATTTTCTTAATCCTTGAACATTGTCTTTCGCTACGGCATTTACTTTCGAGTGTACTTCCCAGGAGTTTGCTTCACGGGTTGCTATTAGCACAGTTCAATGTTTAGAACTCATTGTACACAGTGAAAGCATTATTTTGTGAACACAGTTACATGTATTTTAGCCATACTGTTTTCTTGAGGAAAACTAACACAAATATAGGACTATTTCCATATGGTTTCGTAGAAATGGAATATATGGGTAGCAAATCAGCAATATATCATCTCTTACATGCTACAAATGAAAATATGCTGACTTTGATATCAGAATATGTTGGTCCAGTAACCTTGATTTACGTTGCTATGTCAAGTAGAAAATGTGATTGTTTTCCTAATGGAATATATTATTTCAGATTGAATCAAAAGATTTTCTGTAAAGTGTTTGATTTGCAAATATTGTCGACATATTTTGTTAGGGAATTTATCACAATATTTTAGTAACACTACAGCTGGAACTGTTGACAATATTTAACACAAAGTATCAGACCCAAAGAGACTTCATTTCGATTTCAATAACCAGGACATACGATATTAATAGCCGTCACCAATTCTGCTTAATTTAAATTGTTAATTATGTGAAAAACAAAGGTGTGGGTAATTAATTATATTTTATTTGACATATTACTGCAAATTCCGGAGATGTTACGCCTGATACCGGCTATATACCAATAACTATTTGTCGAAACAATAATTTATTGTACATTTATGTTAATTGAGAAACTAGTAGGAGACATAAGCAGGTTTTATGGAATTTTCATTATCTTTTTATTGTTTCATGTTTGGAATGCGAAGATTCCTGTTTGTGTCATTTCATAATAATTTAATTTTGACAAAATAATTTTAGAACTACACAAAACAGAAAAAAGTAAGGTTAAATAAAACGAGAGGTACAAAAACTCTCCAATAAAATTTAAATGGTTTTACGAGAGCGTGTTGCACGACAGCAATAGAAAATACGTCATGAGTACGTTTATAATACAATATTTATAAGTTATTGCTCAATATTTTAATCAACCGTCCAATCAAGCTGTGCAATTATTATTATATTTGTTTCACAAATAAAAAATAACAAACTTTTACGACATTCACGATTCGCACGTCTCTTTGGAAAAGGATATGCAAAAAAAGCAGACAGTTAAATTCAAATGGACAAAATGACATGTAAATTGGCGAATTTACAATCAATATATTATAATGTTAGATCGTTTCGGTCAATTATGGTAGTTTTATGGCATTCCTTGTATTGTGACGTTGTTTTGTCCATTGTGCTACCGTGGACTTAGCAACAGTTTCCAACATCATTAATTAGAAGGTGTGCTTTGTGTATTAATTTTACGACTTGGATTTGACAGATGAACTCGGAGTAAACATTTTATTAGAAACATGTTTAACTTTTTTTAGCCACTTTATTTTTATTTTAGGAAAATCCGTTTGGTAATCGCCGTAAAAGATACACATTCGAAAATAAAAGACTATAAATATCCTTAGAACTGATATTAGATCATCGACCGAAATACCAGAGGTTGTGCAATAGAAACGCTGGACGGATTTAACTCGCATTTTAAGTGCATACTTAAAAAAACCAAACACCAGAATTTTCCCAAGAAACTACTGCAGGAAAATTGGAATTAACGCTGAGGTTTTTTTATGACTCACATCCTCATCGTCTGATCCTTCAAAAAGTCAAAAATGTCCATCATCTAACTTAAAGGAGAAATATTTGTATGCAAACAACACTAGTACAATTTAAAGGTAAATCACACGACAGCCGACCTCAATTATAAATGTATAGTTCTTCCAAAATAACGTCTTATTTTGTATTCACGATGTGATCACAACTGGTGTGTTCGCGTTAGTATTCCTAAAACACTATACATTGTCGATTTAGAACTGATATCAATTTGTAGTTAAGCACGCGAAGAGAATATTAAACGCAACGTACACGTAATAAATTTGAGTGAAAAAACGTTGCATACATAAACACGATAGGTTAACGATTTGTTTCTCTTTTTTATTACGATTATTAATATTTATTGTTGGTACGGTCTTGTAGGGAGTTGAGTTCAAACGATGTGACAAGTTTAGAACAAATGGTGTCATCTAGTAGAAATAAGCTTGTTCTATGTAAATTAATGCTCCGAGAGTTCATAAGGAACTTGTGGAATAATTATTTTTACTTTGACAACTGAATTTAGAAAAAAAGTCTTTGTCTATTGCCAACTTAGAGTAACAGATATTCAAATGATGCAATATAAAGATGTATTGCATTAGATTTTCGGCCAACACTGCCACATTATTAGCCTATTATCAACCGAGGTTAATGGAAAGCCGAAAGACCTTTGCCCTGCAGTGGCAAACACAGGCTAATAAGCAGTTTTGCTTAGTACCTTTCTATGACTTTATTTTGGCCCAAATATAATCAAATCAAATCGTTTATTCTTTTGCGAACGCGAGTAAAGGGGGTTTAAAGTTTACATATTTCGTTTGTTTTGTTTTCCAATCATGCCAATTCCTACAGCATCTTAGGTTATAAGTTCAGTCAGAATCCTGAAACTAGTCATAGTCCAACCAGCTCTAGCAAAGTCGGCGCTTTGATAAAACAGCTCCTAAGTATGTCTATGAATATGAATGCCGAGATAATCTAGATAAAATCGACGCGAGCATCCATCAGTTCCTACTATCAGTTATTGAAGCATTTCTGTTAGTATGTTTGTGATACTAAACGTACTTGTACCCTATCTTCCGGAGTAAGTAGGACCAATCTGTCGAGTTTTGACAGTTGATGAACTAATTTAACTTTATTGACTCTTTCTAATTATATTCTTGAACTAGACGATCACAGAGTACAAGAACGATACCGGATCGATTAAAAACCTTCTCTCTTTTAAATCCATCCAAATTTCAGTGATTAAGCTGCCCAATAAATTGGTCTCCCTATGAAACTAAACTATCTTCGGTACCAGTTTTGAGGTTGTAAAAAGTAACGAGAGCCTTATTTTAATTTATCATTAATTCAGAAGTAGAGCAGTATTTTAAATACCATACGGTATGCACTTTAGAAAAGAAACGATCCTTTTCCATTTTAAATCCTATAATGTGCAGTCATATTTCATTGGAACGAACACAAAATGAATGCCTTTTTTCCTGCCCAATCACTAATTACTGTAAGTATCATGCGCAGCTGTCACATTACTCAGTAATCAGCACAAAATTTACATGTGTAGTACTAAGTTACGCCGCGCGGGGGCGCCGTCGTCTTCGAAGATATCGCACCGGTATATCGATGCTTTGAACACCGCCGCGAATTATCACAGGTCGGATGCACACTGGGCTTACAAGAGATTCTAATAATATGTCCATAAAAAGTTTACCCTACAGTATGGTTTGCCAACCCAACATCGAGAAGTTCATGGGTTTGTAAAATACCTATACACACCATCACCAGGCTTGAAACAAAGCATTTGGAAATGTAGAACGTATACTTTTTTCTAAACCATAACATAGATGTTGCATTTTTTGCAAATATTCGTTTCTATTAAGCCTTCTTCACTTCAGCGTTTACTATATTATCAATTCCAATATTAAATGTGGTAGGTTATTATTAGGTATAGGTTATATTCAACGGAATTGGAGAATTAATTATAGTTGTAAGCAATAAAACGAAAACTATTCACAGTAAGCTCCCAATGCAAATGAAATTTTAATCGAAAACATTAAATTATAAAATCAAATAATAGAAACAGTATCGACACCCCATAAACGTCTTGTTAAACTATTTAACAGTTATTGCGTAAGTGGAAAATCAATTAACAGTCTACCCAAAGGCGTGAGCGCACAAAAGTAATTAATTAACTATAGTTCGAAATTCAAAATTCATACCGTACAAAAATAAATGTCACCGTAATGCCTATATGTAATTAATTACGTGAAGCCAAACACACATTGGTGTCACAGACTTTGTTCATAATTAGCATGTTACGGTATGTACACAATGACAAAAACACAGCAGTGTAATCGTTAAACAAGCGAAATTTAACATCGAGTCGACAACTATACGCCTATGTTCTTTATGTTCGTACACATTCGACTAACGGTCGCCGAACATCGAATACTTATTGTGTTCACAAAGTTGTTTAGGATTAGATTTATATGCAGCTTGCTAATGACATTTGTATGAATGACTATCGACCATTAGCATACTCAAGCATTGCTAAGTTTTTTATTTATTCTCAATATTCGTTTTCGTTTTTGAATATGTCAGTGCGCAATCACCGGGCCGTCCCCTGTGTGTCCCGCACCGAATGACAAAGATTCTCGAGTCGCTCTCCGCAGTATCTCGATTGTTTTGCATATCGCGCAACCACTTCTGTGTAGCTGATGCGAGGCAAATTAATGATCAAATGGAATCCCGCCACTGCCCGGTTTACTTGAACTTCCGACGTGCGCCGGACAAACGAGGAATGCACCTAACAAGACGCACTTTGAACTTTATGCCGACGACACATGAAAAAGTTGACAAAGCCTAAGTACGAAACAACTTTGGTATCATAATTCAATTACGGCGTCCTTGGCGAGCGTGCGGACGTCTCGTTCATCAATCACACTTTCAACTGTATCAAGCTTTTTTGCCGCTTGCGCCATCACCACATCTCTTTAAGAGACCGCCGAACAGACTGCCATAATTTGTCAAACTTTTTTAATAAATTAATTGGTCACCGTGACCGAGCCGAGACGAGCGCGTACCGCACTGAGGAAATATTAACATACTCCATGATTGTGTATCTAAGAACTGAATGTCATTAACCATTTCCTGCACAAGAGTTTCGAGTGTCCATCTTTCAAGTCGGTATTGAATAAATATTGTTCAACAAGTTGCCAAGTGACATTTTGTTGCGCTGCCACATCGGACGGTTTCCCCTCCCACGGCATCTCACGATGTCCACTCTCAACTTGAACAATTTATTTCCAATGCGTTTTATGCAAAACATGACAATTAAAATTGTTTTATGAATTCATAGTCGGATCAATTAAGATTTCATTTGGATAAGGACGCTAATTTTGTCAACTATATCATTAAGCTTCATCACGTCCAACTAGTAGTTAAGTTACGAGGGGGTGCTACAGTATTAATGTATCGTTTGTACGGTAATGGCAGTTTTTGTAGAGACTGAGGTCCAGCAGTAATGGAGCAAAGACATTTTTTAAAAATACAACCGACTTCCAAAAAAAAAACACTACAAAGTAAAAAATAACTTTAATTTCGGAAGTCGGTGTTTTTGTTAGTTTCTTCGTATTTTGACACCGACTTCCGAAATTAAAGTTATTTTTTACTTTGTAGTGTTTTTTTTTTGGAAGTCGGTTGTATTTTTTTGTAAAAAGTTTTTTATTTTTCACTTACTTGGATGACATAAAACTATCATCCAAGTAGACGAATTCCAGCTATTTCGATTTAAAATCCAAAGTTCGTAACCGATTTTCATAAAATTTAAATGAGACCAATCTGCAAGTATATTCTTTCAGATAAAACAAGAATTTTTCAAATCGGTTCATAATTGTCGGAGTTATGAGGTAACAAACATAAAAAATAAAAAAAAACATACAACCGAATTGATAACCTCCTCCTTTTTGGGAAGTCGGTTAAAAATTATGGGAAGAAAAGAATAATGTCGGCAATTTTAAATTAATTGCAACATCATCATTCATAAGAAGTGAAGTGAGTGGAGTTTACAAAGGAAGTTCAGGTATCAAAAAAGTTCGAGCAATAAAACCAAGAAGGACGAAGAAATATTAAGTAGCGCCGAACGATTGTCTCTAGTTTTATTAAACTAATGAGAGTCAGGTTAGAGCGGTTCACTTCAGATGTATAACATTCCAACAAAAGAAGCGAAGTAAATGTTTGGAAGAAAGAAGACGTAAAAGAATACAATCTTCGAACATGTTTCAAAGAATAACACAATACGCATAACTGCCAATTTTCTACTTATGAAAGTGAAGTACAATAAAGCTTTAAATAAAATACTACGAACTGACTCGTAAAAATCTTCCGAAAGGCAAACGTATATGCAAAACGGCCGTCAAATCTTTAGGGAGTTAAAATGAAGACATAAAGAATAATGGAGGCTCGCAAAAGCAGTGTTAATTTCCTTCAAACATTAACAGGGCCATCTTAACAGCACATTGGTGCTTCACATACCGCCGGACAAACCCCTATTGTCAGTAGTGCTATTCGTGTCATGGACATAGTTATGCTGGGCACAGCAAACGCAGCTATTGTCAGGTACAATGTAAATATGAATGGACATGGTAAAGACTTCCGATTGTTTGAAAGGTTCGTCTGCTACATTATTAGCGAAGACAGTTCAACGGTTAGAGTACATAATAACGAAGAAGTTTTTAGTTGAGTACATAAAATAAACAAATTTGATTTTCTGGTTTTAACTCAGAGATAGCACAAATAAAATAAGTTCAGTTTATTTATGTGACAGCACAGCAGCTGCTAGTGCAAATTCACTTAAAAGCCTATAAATTTGTTTAAACAGACTGTAATGATGATTGGCTAATAACTGCAAATTAATATATTGTCTTATTTTGTAATGGTATGTGGGCCTAACATAAATACTTCTTCATAGAAGGCCTGAGGCTAACAACTCATTTTGTAATCCTTACAAAAGAAAAATTTTATGCTTTTAGAATAAAGTTGTCTTACCTCGACTCTCGATCCTTACGTCTCAATATCTTCTTACAAAAAAAGTAAAGAACATTTTACTGTAAATTCTGACTTATTTAAAATACCACCGATATCTTTATAGCTTCTGTAACCATAAAATGTTTCGCGAAAAATATAAACAAGATTTATTGTGAAAGTATTTTTATAATAACATCTTTACTTGGTGCTTTAGAATTCTCACCATTGACTAAAAGAAAGATAAGAAAAATAAGGTGAGACAGTGCAGTCGTGGCACTGGCGCCTTCATATCTACAACATTGATTGAAAAGAAAATAAACAAAGCTAATGAGTGTTGTCTATCAAATCGTGATCGTTCGGGATCTGTATCTCAGCCTCGTGTTAGTCAGTAAGCTTAATATTCATTTCATAATCATTTATTTATTTCGTGATCATTAACGGATTGATTTTGATATTGATTGCTCACTTCCGCATTGTTCTTGTCCGTCTATTCGTGTTTTGTTTCCAAACAAATTGTTTGATCTTCATCAATATTTATTTTGAAATACGATCTATTAGAGATCGTGTAATTGTCTCGATTATTGGTTTAGTGTTGTTTGACACGTTCACAAACTGTTTTATCGATTTTCGTGTTGAATACTCTTTGTTTCTTTAGATGATTCTTCTTGTTTCGTTATGTGTTTCTTCTTGTTTTCATTTCCGTGGTTTACGATACAGCCTACAAATAGTGTCTTTATTAATTTTATTGCAGTATCAATTATGTTTCACATCGAACCTGTTGCAACGTCTGGAATTGTCCAGGAACTTGTTGCAAACTAATAGCCCTATAGACAATCGTGTAGCCAGAACGATTTGATTAAATTAATATATTATTTTATACGCTAACGTAATCGCAGCTCATGTTTCTTCATTAAGACAACCATTTGTTCGGCCGCCAGCTGCTTAGGTACTGCTAATACGCTTTTAATGGAAAGATGTTCTTTTTCCAACTTTGAGCTGCGCTGACGCATGTCACTGATGGAGAAACTGCGATTGATCAACTTTCCAACTATAAATTTTATGATGCATAAGTTGGATTGTTTAGACTTTTTTTTCGAAATTTGAATAAAATTCAATTAATATTTAATGGTAAGCTGATATTTATGGAACAATAAAATCGAAGCACTTCTGATATTTTACGGGCATTATTTTCGCCATATCTGTCAATGGCATCACAATCGGCACCAAATAGAAGAATTTATCGCATCCGGCGCTTTTCTATTATTCTTATTTGGAACTATGCTCAATTACTTGCACGACACCCAATAGGTTAAAAATAATCGAGAAGTATTTGATGTACTATTGGCATGTTATCCTTACAAATTGAACCAAATCACTCAAATATTTGCATTGTCCTCACATATAGACGACGACAAAGATAATCTTACCATGATTTTTGTATTGCATCGGATGATTTAAAAGAGTGTCCGTGGAGTTTCTTGCACGTTCTTCTCCATAGAGATCTACGCTTTGGAACGTGCAAATAGCTTCATGTTTTTTTTGAGTGACCGACCTTGGCAATTCAAAAGTGCCTGAAAATGGTTTATTTGAAATAGATGCTTTGAATCTTGAATCTCGAATTTTGAATACATCGAGTATTACACAATAATATCAATGGAACGAATTATTCTAGTCGCCAATAACTTTCTCTGGGCATATTACAGAATGTCTTTAAATCAGACACAGGGCGTGTTATCAATTAGCCACTGAGTCTTTAGCATTCATTTGATTCGCGTTATGTCCGATTTAATTGAACATTTGCTACGCCTTCTAATAAATATTAAAGCGGTGTTTAAGAAATGATAGGACATTCTGATGTAAATTACAAGTGCCTAAAGTGAATTTTTAATTAACTAGCACTTCGCCCGCGACTTCTTCCGCACTGCAATTTTCTTAAGAATCTCTATTTTTTTAAATTAAATTATAGTCTATGTTACTTCCTGTTAATTTAGCTTTATATTGGTGAAAAATAATTAAAATTGGTCCAGTAGTTTCGGAGCGTATTCGGCGCAGACAAACTATATAATATTATATAATATAGGTAGATAACATGCTTGTTTGTTTATAAATCAAACTGGCAACACATTTATTCTACTTTTTTCTTTTTTTTGTAGTAAAATTTCCATACTAGAAAAGGTATTTACGAACGCAGAATTTCCGCGGTAAACATCTGTCATTTTCCTTTATCTTAACGATGATCAGTTTATCATAATTTACAGTAATTTACGATACACGTGAGTTAATGTGACGTAAATACAAAAAAATATATCAATTAAAAGTCTCAATATACGGAAAAGTATGAATTGCTTAATTTTATAACTCATAAAAAATAATTAGTCCGAAACAGCAGCTCTTATTTATTATGTCATAATTGTAAGGAAGTTTGCTCACTTTAATGTTTTATTTAATATCTCATTTAATTTTCCAAAAAACCTAGCATTTTCTTGATTTTTTCATATTTCGAGTTCACATTTTTTAAATTGCTGCTAAAATATGCGTTTCAAATTCTTTTCTCACATGTATGTTTATGAATCTTCTCTAATAAATATGTAAATTCCATTACAAAGAAACTACATTGGTAATTGATTTCGCGCAAAATCAGCTAAATAAAGCTACAACAGTAAAAATATACTCAGACATAGAGGCAATATTACAAAAAAAATCGCAAAGCTCCGCAAAAAGTTTATAGTGTGTAAAAGGCTTAAACAGATCAGATACCACGTTATTGCTCGCAGATAAAATCTTTTTTTTTGTTTCATAAAAATTGTTCAGTGTTGTAAACATTTTATAAACTTGCGATTACTTTAATTGTAAACACAGAGGGTATAAACCAACTATTTTATTATCATTAAAAACGACACTTTTGCTTGCCGAAGACATGCCGATTACAAATTGACTGCCGATGACTTTTTTGCCGCAACGACCGTAGAAGGAATGTAGTGTTGGTTTATTGAGACATTAAAGTGGGCTGCAGAATTCCTGTTTCTATAAATTAGGTGCGTTATAAAGTTTACATGCAATCGTTTTATATACTATAATCCTGTACTGGTAATGATGTTTCGTAACTTTAATATTTTCACGACATTTTATAAAAACACTAGCTGACTCGGCAAACGGTGTTTTGCTATAGAACAAAAAAAATAAAATGCCTACGAGATGACCTATTCTCAGACCTCACAAATATACATAAAAAAATACATAAAGATAGTTCAAGACGTTTCGAAAGAGTTCGATAACAAACACCGTAACACGAGATTTTTATACAGGGTTATTTTTAAAACACCGACAACTTCTCAGGACTATGTTACTAACATCACAATCAACAACTTTTGTTCTATGATTTTTATTAAATTCATCATATTTTAGTACATTAGGTTTTCATACAAAAATATTTAAATTGAACGCTCTAAATGTTACGAAGTCTATGCGAAGCAAAAAAAAAAAGAAAACAGCTTTTTTTTATTTTTTTCCAAATAATCCTGTATATTAGATAGGTACTGGTGTTGCTTTTTGAAGTTCAGCCCATTTTAACAAACTGAACGAAATTTTCAAAGAGCTTGTACAATATTGTTGTATTTAAAACCATGCTCACCGCATCACGAGGGCAACAAAGCTCACTGTAATAAGACCGCTACAAAGTGGACACCCCTCACAGTACATCAACATCATTGGCATGTAGTCTTGCTAATTGGTACTCACTAGTCTTACGACGTTGAATAAGATACAACGTTGACTTTTTATTTCTTTCTTTCCTTAATGCAATCGATATTGATAATTATTTAAATTGGATAGGATAGCAAGTGCATGTCTCATACAACGAAATGCTAATGTAAGGTTTCATTTAAATCCCAGATAGTATAGAATCGAATTAAAATGGCGATTTTATAGAAGCTTAGTCACCCTTGGGCGTGGATTAGATAGTGTGACATTTAATTTAGTTAGCAGTTTTCGTTATGGGTATTGCCTCTGGCGTCTATGTTTGAGCGTTAATTGATGCTGATTGCTGTTTTATCGGTTTTTGGAGGAAGTTATTCAAATATGCTACAAGTTACTTTAAAGGGAAAACTGTAGAGCCTTGAATTATTTTTCAGAGAAAACCTGAAAGACAAAGTTGGAATAAAATCCACTCTAACTAAATTTTAAGGGAAATTTCAAACGAATACAAGTCAAAACCGTTTTAGAGTTTCGAGAAATGTAGACTCTTTGACTCTCACATTAGTGCCTCTTTGAAATCCACGAACAAAACAAAACTTACATGAACTTTAAACGCAACCCATAAACCCACAAACATAACTATGTATCTACAATCTGGCTCGTAATTCAATTTTTTTAATATTCATACTTGGCATAAAATTTTAAAACGTCCATAAAGAAATATTCACACGACCTCAAAGTACCGACTGTATCGATAAACATCGGCCTGAACTTGAAGTTGTTATGTAAAGCCTAGATCGCCGAATACGATAAAAAGTCTAGCTTAGATCTTAAATCTAGATACGGTGGAAACTTGAGCCCTGGAAACGGGTCAGGGACTTAACGAAATAGTAGCGGAAAATAGAAACGGGCCTGATGCGGGTGGAGATACGACTGTATGACCGGCTGAGTAACAAAATGACTTTGTTCAACAAATTAGAAAATTGGTTGCGTTGAAACAGGTGCGAGGCGTCCTAAGTCAATATGTAAGGTTCAATGATCAGGAGTGAAGCATTGTTCTTCTTTAACCAGTGTTGCTGCCATGATTTGGTTAATTATGGTCCCGAGAAAAATGTTTGAACCAGGAAATATTTCTGGCGCAGGCGACGAACTTAGCGCTGTATTAGCAAGGACTAAATGGTGAAAAGCAAACACACAATTAGCGTTGCCTAGCTGTCAGGTTAAAGTAAAACAAACTGAACGTTATGAGAATAAAACTGAATAGTGTTTGTTCAAAACATCTTTACGAATGTTATAAAAGGAAAAATTTTAGCAAAATGAAAATATTTTAGTCTCCGATTGTTCTATCTCGCATAAAGCAACATTTACACTGGTCCATAAAATTTCACACTGACATTTAAATCATACATTGAGCGACAAGAAAATCGAATCGAACCACGAACATTATAATTATTCGGCTTTTAATTTAAATTAACAAACCGTGAGATGATTTTACGGCTATAAATATCAGTAACTATGAACTATATTGGTCCATTCGGCTATTGGACAAAGATATGGTTATGATCGAAGTAAGTAAGTGTGTTGAAAGTACCATAATATATATTACGATATATAGGTTATGAAAGTGTCAGAATAACGTGTCCGTAATAGAAAATATTGTGGTTATTAAATTAATTGTGGGTAACTATGTCTGGCCACACGGTTTGTGTTCAAAAGTTATGAGAAATTTTATTAGTAGATTATAAAGCTTGGACTGTTTGGTTATTTACAAATAAAACGATTTTCTTGGACATGTGTAGTAATTCATAACGATACTATACTTACTGTTCCCATAAAGCTCTTGCAACAACAGTAAAATTGCGCCAGTTGGGAGTGCAAGTGTGACAAGGTGATATTGATTTTAATTCTACCATTTTCCGTGTAGGCAGACACATTAATTTTTATTCCTGGAGGCTTATTTAACTAGTAGGTAGTAGTAGTAGTTTGCTAGTGAAAGTTTCCTTAACAGCATCATGCTCGAGTTAAACTTTATCTAAGTATATCTGATAACATTTTCCTTGTATCAATACTGTCATTACTCACCTTAATTATCTCAGCCAATCAATCAGTCATAGATAAAACTGACACTTCTAGAATACAACTTTCGAAAAACTAACACATTCGAAATTCAAATTCATAATTTCAAAATGGCCGCGCGTTTAATGTCAAATAAATTTTAATTAAATCGAACAGTGTCAGGATGGTCGTATGCCAGTAGGAATTGACAAGGTCTTGATGAATCGCTTCAGCCAGCTTGTTATGTTATAACTAGAGCCCATCTGTCTTTTCTTGGCAGTTTAGAAGTACATTGGAGAGGTTTAATTTGATTTTGAATCTACGAGTGATATCGTACGGGTTTTCGACATTTCGCTTTCTTTTTATGTGTTTGATTCTTTGTCTAATATGGTTAATATCGTGACACCATTGGTGACACCTGACATTCAATTTTCTTTTTTTTTTTCTTTTTACCGTGCGCTTTTACGAAAGTATTATTTTGACCAGAGATGTATTTCCATACCAGGTTTGTTTTGCTTTATAAATAAAGGTTTCATTTCTTGATTGATAGAAAGAAGTTATGAATCCAAGTTAACCTTAATTCTTTAATCCAAATGCCCACTACATTTTAGAGGCATAATTCTAACATTTCGGCCTCTACAAAAGATAATCCTTTTTGATATATCAAACATAAGCTCATAATTTTCTTTTACGACTCTTTATAGAAACGTATCAACATTTGTAATAAAAACTTTCAATAAATTAATATCCTCCGTATCGTCAGGTAACGGTACAAAATCAAAACTATAAAAGAATGCATTCCTTTAGTATCAAAAAGGAATAAAAACAAAGCGAGTGTTTCTTGAGTTGTATCTCGGAGGCGAGAAGTTGACATTATTCTTCCGTCAATGCCTTTCAACGATCAACAAGGATCCCTCAAAAATGAATGTGGCAATCCAAAATAATACCACATCCTTAAAAAAATTAAAAAAATAGAAGATTTTTAAAGACAGAAGAGGGGCAATTTACTTTAAAGCAATGTTAGCATTTTATTCATAGTCTCAACCCGTCAAAAAACATCTAGTTTTCCTACATTTAGATAAGTTCTTGATATTGATTATCACCCAGATGAGATATATCTCTTCAAATTTAAATGATATAATTATTTTTCCCATTTTGTACATAAGGCGTGAAATTTACAAATCATTGTTTTGACTCTTGTAAGAAGTTGCTATTCCTCTGGGTAAGAGGTTTCCGGGTGAAACTCGCTTCCATCTTCGGCCTAATCATCACTTTCCATCAGGTGAGATTTGGGCCAAGAGTTGCCCCGTTTTGTATAAAAAAAAAAAGACTTCTGTCTAACAAATAATAAATTAATGTCAAGGTTTGTGTCAAGGACTTAGTGAAATGCCTGGTTCGTTTAAAAATGTGTTATTTTTACGTCCATAATTTAATTTACCGTTATTAAATTATAAATCAATAGAACGAGTCATATTTTAATAAACCCCACCATTTAATTTAATAAAATATCTAATACCACCTCCTTCCTCATTTATTTGTAACTCCATGTAGCGATTATAGAATCACAGACAATTTGTCGTTAGACATCAAACTCCTTGTCCACTTCGTAAAATTAATCTCAAATCCCACATTAAATCAATTATGATACACCTACACAGATTCCTATCAGCTAACATTATTTCATCCATTCGTACTAGTCGCTTTGAGATAAGAACAGGATCGTCATAAATGAAACTTAATAAAAATACCTTTAATCAAGGATTACATATCTTATCTCCAAAACGTATTTAAATTAAACAATAAATTCAGTTATTAAGCTACTAAAAAAATTATAAATAAAAATTTATTTTCAATAATAAAATTACATCAAAAATGTAGAAATCGATTTGAATAACAACAGTTAACTTATGAAAATTACGAACTGCTGGCAGGATACAGCTGCGTTGGAAAAAAGAACTTAAGATTCCATAATTAAATTAGCGTGTTGGAAATTAAAAATGGAGAAGAACACACGGGGCGTCCTACCGGCCGCGGTGGGGCGCCGTCCGCACGACACATACCATAGCGTTTTATACCCATCAAATCGACCGATAATTGAAATGAGTTCCTTGTAAAAAGCAGAAAAACGATTATCCCTATACCTTTTAAGACGTCCGAGATACACAAATGGACTTTGTATTAGAATTTATGTCACTTAAAAGAGATGATATAAAAAAGCGCCGACGGGTTTACACGCAATAAAAATATGGGAACGACGAGAATGCCTTCCCGGTTGTCAATCGAGGGTTTAATAATCGTAAAATGTTTTTTGATCTACTCAAGCCGCGTGGTTGTGTTTTGTTTTGTGCATGACACATTGTTCATTGATTGCGAGATATATGGGAAAGAAATAATGGTGTCAATGTCCTGATTTGCTTGAATAACTTCAGATTTACCAAAGTTATGTTTTTCTTTGATATTGTAAATGTCGTTGACTAAATATTTATGTTCCCATTTAAAACAAGAATTTTTATTCTACATATAGCGCAATAAAATTATTAAATAAACGATGTAAGTACTGCACGTTGGTATAACTTACTAAATTATTGGAAAAAATATACCTAGAGGCTTTTAATTTATTAAAATAAAATTAATAACACGCTGCGTCTCAGATGCGTGTGACACATCAATATGTTGATATTGATTTTATGACTTTAAGTGGCAATTACAAGCGTTGTTTATCTAAAAAATTTAGGTACTCAATGAACGCGTTTTACGATCAATGGAGTAATATCATATTAGTTAAACTAAGACGATAAAAAAAAAAACGTTTTAACGTTCTTTAAAAAGCCGTAAAGAAACATAATTATTGCATACTAGTTACCGCTTTCACGTGAATAGATCATTTTACTAAACACCCTAAAAGATTATAATTATCTTTAATTACAGAGACGGTTACTTGGCGGCCATTTTTCTCGTTTCTTAACTATTTTCTGACAACTAATAACGCGTTAACGTAATCGGTAGGTAATTTATATGCCGAATTCTTTACGCCCTGAACGATTAACGCGGTGCTCTTTTTAATATTCATTATATTGGTCTGAAGGCATTCTGTTTAAACGGAAATGCACACTTCACAGTTTATTGGGCCGCCTACACAACTGCGTTTATCAATAACAATACAAAACTAACAAAAAATTTAAAAGGATTTTTGTTTTCCGAAAATAGTAGTTTGTTTAAAAATAAATAAAAAACTGTAACAATAAAATCTCGATTGATGTTTTGATGTGTTGTGTCCAATAAAAATAAAGTTGCTCTCAATAATCATACAAATAGGTACTATAAAAGAGTGGATATTCGAATATTAAATGAATAAATCGAAACTGAAGCTTGATTGAATAATGAACGACTAACGGATTCCTTGCATTGTATAGGTATTTACTTTTTAATCCTGAGATCAAGGTTTCGTTTCTCGAAAAAGCAAGTATTAAAATAAATTGGTTCCTTTCAAAGGCTATGTTGGCCTAAGGTAATCTCTGTTCCTGTATGTATTGAGCAGAAAATTATTACTTATTGTCTAGTATCACCACTAATTATTTTCCAATCACGTTAAATATTAAGATCAGTTAATTAGAACTTCGTCTGAAGACTCAGGTTCAGAGAATGACGTTTACGACTTGGTAATTATAAGGTTTTTCTTTTCAAGGACCAGATCTGTGGGTTAGTCGTTCACAGCATCTTTAATTATATTTAGGTCAATTAATATCTAGGTACAGATATGCTCGTTATGTAAATAGTGAAATAAAAACAAAGAGGCATTAACCCAATTATTTGAGCAAGGCCTAAAAGATTATTCTAAAAATAGTTTAGTCGAGACGTGAGTCATGCTTAATTCATTAATCTATCTTCTATGTTTATAAAAATAAATCCCTATTTCCCTTGTTCATCGCATCACGCGTGAACAGTTGGGCTGATTTCGCTAATTCTATTTTTGTTTTGTTTGTAACGAGAAGGTTCTTATGAAAGAAAAAAACCGGCCAAGTGCGAGTCAGACTCGCGCACCGAGGGTTCCGTACAAACCTGTAGGTATATAAGTAAAAGTTATGGTATTTTTATTGCTAAATATATAAAATTCTCGTGTTGCGGTGTTTGTTTCCAAACTCCTCCGAAACGGGTGAACCGATTTGCATGAAATTTTGTGTGCATATCGGGTAGGTCTGAGAATCGGCCAACATCTGTTTTTTTTTTTAATCGCTGAACAACGTTTGCTGGGTCAGCTAGTAAGTTTATGATTATTAAAAAAAATATACTATGTGATGTAACTAAAAATTTAAGATTTTCGGAATTTTTCCTATATGTGTACTTTATAACGTTGCTTCATGCCAAATTTCAAGATTCCAGGTCGTCTGGAAGTATCCTTTAGGTTTTGATTCCCTTGCGAGTAGTTGCGAGTTTCAAAATATGCGGCTTTAATTGCTGTATCTTTTGATTGCGTTGACGTAGAAGTTTGATTTTGTTACAGCTTAAAGATATTATAGACTTGAGTATTTGTTAAGAATTTCAATATAATACCACTACGCGTTCATGAGTAAAGGGGTAATAAGTTTAAAATTATTAAAAATATTTTTATTATATGATGTAACTAAAAATTTATGCTTTTCGCAATTTTTCCTTTATCTGTGTTATAAGACGTTGCTTCGTACCAAATTTCAAGATTCTGAGTTCACGGGAAGTACCCTGTAGGTTTTGATTCCCTTGCGAGTGTCGAAAATTTGCGGCATAAACGGGAGTATCTTTTGATCGCGTTGACTTAGAAGTTTGATTTTTTCACAGCTCCAAGAGACCATAGACTTGAGTATTTGATATGAATTTCAGCTTGATACCTCCACGCGTTCCTGAGAAAAAAGGTCTTGACAGACAGACAGACAGACAGACAGACGGACAACAAAGTGATCCTATAAGGGTTCCGTTTTTACCTTTTGAGGTACGGAACCCTAAAAATAAGCAAGTTGCAGTTGACGGGAGCTAAGCCGTGGGGGACAACTAGTCTTAAATATTTATACTCATGAAACACTTGCTTCTTACAATACACTTAGATTGAATTGAAGTACTATCAACCTCCTCTCTGGGACATAAAGTGAGCCATGGGGATATTATCCTTCACCGTTTTAAGAGAAGTATTGATAAATTTAATGCAAAAACAGAGGCATTTGCTTAGGTCTTTTTGTTTTTTCGAATGGGAAATCATCAAATGACTTCTCCCGCTCTGGGCGGAGCGGCAGGGAGTGTCAGACTTTTACTGACTAAAACCCATCCATGTTCCTTCTTTGCCCTTTGTGTTCCGAAGCCGCGGTATCTCTTTCGAATAGTCCCGCAACTCCGGCAGGATCTGCTTAGGTCTTCCCTTTAAACCGAAGTCGGTACCCTCACCACTGGGCTTGCACTGCTCGTCTCAAGTACTCTCTATCTACCTATCAGCTCTAACGCGCTTCTAGTCTATTATTTATTTATATCATACCATGAGAAAAACTTAGCAATGTGTACTGCCTACACGTTCCTCTACCGCACTTCGAAAGCAATTCATCCTACATAGTTGTAACCAAAAAGGCATAAAAGCCGATATAATTAAAACCTTTAGCGCTGCATATATTTCACGAATAATCGAGATAAGCTGATGGTCGCCGTTAATAAGACATCAACAGTTTATGGTATAAAATCTTGCCCCCGAGTTAATATAATACCTATTCATTAAAAACACTTGCGCCATGTAAAAATACTGCAGTTAAGGTGGGGTGCAAGGGATTAGCGGTAAGCGCGGAGCGTGAATGAGTCGAATAACTAGTTAAAATCAATAATTCTCATGTTTCTTTGTTAGCGTTTATGACTAGTTTAGGCTTCTAGATTTTTTAAATGATATGATTAATGCACAAACATGTCTGGAACTTCCTAAAAATAAATAAAAGTCACTTTAAATAAAACACAATACGATAATTTAGCACTGAACACACTAGCAGATTACATGGCACGCGGCAAATATTGCAAAATATTAACACAAGATTTACCTACACAAATTGTGTTCTAAGCTACAAGTTTAATCATGTTAGACTTAAAGATAGGTAGTCAACATAGCATTTGACGTCCTATCTATTTTTGGCAATAGCCAAAGTGGTCACACCTCTTTGTCTAAACATAGCAACTATTTTAATCAAATTATTCATGCCTTTACAGAAGCTTCCATTTGTGTAAGCTGGCCATCAACTCATCTAACAATAAACATTAAAAATGACATTTAGTCCCAACCCAATAGTTAAAACCTTATGTTTGAAACAGGCAACAATAAATCTGGGAAAACAAAACCAACTTAAGTTGAATGAGCGATTCTTCATTTTATTATCAGTACATAATAAACACCTCAACACAGTATAGTCACTTACATAAATAGCAGGTCGGTATATATAGCCAATCTAAATAACGTAAAACAAACAGACATTCCAACATTATTAAATCCATTGTCAAAGCCAAACGTTAGTTTATCCAAAGAGCACATTACCATTCCCACTTGATGAGCACATTCTAAAGAAAATGCATGAAGAAACTCTACTAGCTCTTGGTACAATTGTCAAATCTAACGTCAGCTAAGTAGGTATAACTTGTTTGAATAGTGTATATTTTTCTCTCTATTATTCCACCTACGCCTCACTGTCTTGGTTACAGGTGTGATCATTTAGTACAAAATACAAAGATACACTCAGAAGGTGAACTCATGAATTGATTAGTTAGAAATACCGCTCATGTAGACCCCGAAAAAACAAACACACATTAAGGCTATAATCATGACGTGAAACGAATGAATTTTCGTGTAAACCATTGCAATTCTAAATTTGTTATTTCAGTCGAAACACATAATGACATGATGATCATCATTAATGACTTGTCTACATATTACCTCACAGTGATTTTACTTTTCTTGTTTCTTACTTTTAATAAGTTAAGTAAATTTCTTAGCTAAGATTTTGGAGTGATAAGGAGGACAGAAATATTGGTATCCTTCTTATCGCTTCAAAATCTTATCGTAACTATTTCGATTGGGGATCGTGCCTTCTGCGTTTATTTTTCAATGATATAAAATCCGTGCCTTTGTCAAAGTCTCATTGTCGCTTTCTCCGCCCACGCTACCTCTCGTCACTCGAGCCGAGGTGTTAACCACTGAACCCACAATTACGCATATTGCCTGATCACATCAAAAGCCCGGCCCGACAAGCTATTATGATGCGGACGACGAATTAAAATGAAAACATTTAATTTTGCTATTAATAGTATGTCGAAGGGTAAACTTTGTATGGAAAACAAAAGTTTTTAAACCAAAACAAGCATACTTTGCTTTAGTGAATAGCAGTGAGGGAATATTGCCACTCTGTCGCTGCCTTGCCACTTTCATAATGCTTGACTGACAATAACGCTTTTTACTGAAAACTTTAACATCATTATAAACTGGAGAGCGTTTTCGTCGAAAATTCATTTATTTTATTTCATGGGTCATCGAGGGAGGCCTTTGTGCTGCATGGGGGGGGGGGGTAAAAATAACGGTTGCACTTTCCGTTTTAGTCTAGTCGGACTACGTGTTTTTCGATAGCTAAAACCTTGGGGGTCTTGAAGTCAAGAGTGAAAGTTTTATGGAAGACAAACGTTCGCAAAAGGCTTGTTTACTGAAAAAATCTAATTAGTCCGTCAGTTAGATTATCAAAAAATATTTGACCCGTATTTTTTCTTTTCTTACGGGAACCAAAATTGACGAAGTGACGACACTTTTAAAATTCTCAATAAGTCACGCCGAAGCATAATTTTTAGCGGTTAGTAACGTCACGAGCCCCCACCCCGAGTTTTGATGCATTTTATCTTTGTCAATATTCATTGATTTACAAAAACAAAAAATACGTGTCCATTATTTTTCAATACTCTAACTGACGGACTAAATAGTTTTGCAATTTGTGGATGATGGAAACTAGCCTAATCGGGTATCGTGACGTAAGTTAGTCATCCGACCAAAACAAAGAATAATAATACCCGCCGAATTGAGAACCTCCTTCTTTTTGGTAAGTCGGTTAAAAAGGCCCCTCAAATCAAAATTGATCTACACCAAAACCAAACACAAATTTCAATGAAAACAGCCAGATAACATCACAAACTCACGAAGAAAGAAAGAACTATTTTTAAATGAAATCCTCTATTGCGTAGATTATAAAACTTTTAGTCCGCTTCGAAATAGTTGTTTTCCCGTCTTCTAGGAAATGGCAAGTCAGTTACGTATAAATTCTTTTCTCCGCCAGTTTAACTGTGAGGACAAAGTTACATCGAGTCTTTATTGCAATGGATGGACGTTTACAACGTAATAAATGAATCGTATTTTTGGGAAGGTGCAGTTTAGAGAAATTTTTTGAATCGGTACCTCGAATCAAATACATTAGCAGTCTTTGGTGAGTTTTCTATGAACTCTTATTTTAGGAATGGAGGAAGACATGGTTTCTACCTCTTGCATTCATACAAAAGGTCAAACGCCAATAGATTTTACAATTTGAGGAGACTAGGTTCCTCGTCTCTCATTTACTATAACAAACCCATGTACTGACTAGGCCTATGTCCAGTAATTTCAAAGTCATGCCACTTAAAACAAATCAATAGACCACTGATTGCTATCATCTTCGCGCTACAGGTGAAAGTGATAAACTTAATACACAAATATTTATGACACACACTTTCTGTCAACTCAAGTAAATGCTTCATTACATTTAATGTGTTTTTCTTTGCCTTCTCCCATAAAACTAAGACATTGAAAGTGGGTCAAGCCGTTAGAGACACCATTGCAAGTCAACAATTGGCTATCTTCATTACTTATCCACTCTTACACTCAGGAACTAATTAAAATACACCGTTAAAATAACAAGTCTATTTCATATCAGGTTTTGTTTTAAATTCAATTATCAAGCTTGAAACAGGTCACCATCCTACAACCCTGAACCCATCTATTTTTCTTCCACACATCTACTTCCCGTCATCTCAAAATATTCCTTATTGCCAGCATGTGGCTGGACAAATAGTTCATGCATCATTATTTTGCTGCATGAACTCATTATGTTTTTCTAGCTCTATAGGCGAATTTCGTCCAAATTTGCCTCACGACGTTACTGGATAAATTCTCAGGCAAACCTCAATAAAAAACGTCCCCCAATTGCAAGTGTCTATTGGCTAAAAGGTCAACCTCTACTCTACACCAATTAAGGTCATCAACATAGCAATACAGCCAACGTCAACAACGTTATACAACCAAACAGTTCCAAGTTTCAACCACCACTCCTTTTCACATTTGAAAACAACAGAAATCATTGAACCCACGTAAGTTTTCAGAGTCGCGTCGCTGACTTAAGGAAAAGTAAGTTTGCGTTTCCCGGAGTACTAACTAGCTCCGTAACGCGGTAGATGCCATTGTGATCTAACAACTAGCCAAGTTTGTAACAAGCAGCGTTGGTACAAACTTTGTCGTGGAGTGTGGAGGCAACCACCTCGTGCCTGTACTGATAAAGGAACCGCTCAAGTAAACAAACAGAATATCTGTAAAGGATATTTTGAAACTTGGTGCTTAGTAACATCGGGTTCCGAACTCAAATCGCGACTTTTATATAATTCTAAAACTGACTGACGCATGCACGTTATCTAAAATTATGTTGAAACAGCTGTCCGATTGTTCTCCATTCAATTCATGCGAGGTGTTCCCAAATGAGTCCGGATCACACGGCTATGCTAATTTATTTACTGTCACATCCGTACTTTTTTGTTGTATTACGTTCAGCTTTTGTTGAACACGGCTGTAGGTTGTAACATTCATGTAAAGGAATTGGGACAGCTAAAGTATTTGGTTGTTCATGAGAATAGAATTACATATAACAACCACAAACGGTTCAAGTTCACCTTAAACGCGACCACATTCATCATCCAAACAGACGATATACAATAAAAGAAAATATTTTATGACAAAAAATTAAACAAACACAAAGCTATAGATCATAAAAATTACTTTTTACGTATAAAAAGTTTCAAGTTTGACTCCTTCTTGTACCGAATGAACGCGCCCACGCAATTCTGGGTAAAAGTTGCTTTCCAAACGCAATTGTATGGCGTGACGAGTTCAAAAAACGTGCTCATGCTTCCCTAGTAGCCATGCCTGTTTACGAACATGTGTTATGTACCTACGTAGCTACTCAAAACTTTTACTTTAACGAGTAGTATTAAATTTGGAGGAGCTCGTGGCTAAATAATAACAGCCGCACGGGTCGATCTTCAAGGTTAAGCAACGCTTGCCAAGATTGGTCTATGGATGGGTGACCATCTTAAAATATCGAGTTTCCTTCGACTCCAGTCTTGCCAAGAAATACTGTGTTACCCAGTTAATGGGTTGTGGTGGTCTGGTAGGCAGCCGCACCACGTCGGTAAAAGGCTAGGCAGATGTTGATGAGCAGTATTTAAATCGTCTTCAAAAAAGGAAGTTATTGGTTGATTAAGAAACCTGTTTTTTTTTGTAATTTTACCTATTCGTTTATGTTTTATGCTATCTTCTTTCGTCTTTACACACATTGCCGTAACACCTAGCAGCAATACCTAGGCAAAGTGTATAAATGAATAATATTTTATACATTACCTTAATGTTTTAGCTATTCTATACATTTCCTAGGTATTGTATAGAATTCCGGGTTATACCGATTACCGGTAACTTAAAGACACATAGTGGTACATAGGCGGCCCGCAACAAAGCATTCAGATGTTACCAGATTATTCAGATAGTGTTAGCCAGCTAGGTATGCAGGAAAGTGTGGTCGTTTTCTATTTTTCTCATTCGAAAAACCGAACGCATTATATTGGTCTTTGTTAATTTTAGCTTTCGCCGTATTTAATGTACCTTAATCAGAACTATGCTTGGCTTATGTCGCAATCTTGACATTAAAGAAAATGTATAATTATTTTTATTATATTAATATATTATTTGATATATTTTGATTTGAATACAGTTTTTTTAATCATAATTTCAACTTTAATTAGACAGTTCATGATTACAATAAAAATGAACATTCCACGATTCCATTCTTATTTAACGCACTGAGCCTTCATCGTCGAATAATAAATTTCTTTAATAACTATGCACAATAAATTGCAAATTAAATGTGTGTAGAATTAATTAACTCGATAACTTGATGACACAGAATAAGAAGAAACGGAGATCTAAATAGTTCTGTAACTATTACAGTGTACAATAAAGTATTCTCCGCTTGAGGAGCTCGTGGCTAAATAACAACAGCCACACGGTCGATCTTCAAGGTTAAGCAACGCTTGCCGAGGTTGGTCTGTAGATGGGTAACCATCTTAACATATCGAGTTTCCTCCATGCCTAGGAAAGCACGTTAAGCCGTTGATCCCGACTGTCTTTTGTAGATCTTTGGCAGTCGTTACGGATTGTCAGAAGCGAATAAATCTGACTCCAGTCTTGCCAAGAAATACCGTGTTACCCAGTTAATGGGTTGTGGAGGTCTGGTAGGCAGCCGCTCCACGTAAAATACTGGTATTCAGCTGAATCTGGTTTGACTGGAATCGGAATAAAGTATTATCCGCCACAGCAACAGGGATGCTGAAATCGCCAATTCCAGCCTACAATGTCATGGCCTGCATTGGATAGTAAACTTATTAATTTCTTTTTAATTATATTTTTTTTACAACTATCGCCGGTGTGCTCCAGTGTTTGCCGACACACTTGTACTAATATATTATCTTCCGCGTCGATAGCTAGTCTCCATTCAGATTAGCAGGCATGATCAAAATTTGGTCTGGAGGGCTGTTCACAGCAAACGCTGTAAATTTTTCATTTCTCCCAAAGTTCCTCAGTAAAACAATGCGTTCAGAATGTTGTTGGGTCTGCCGTGGAGGTGCAGCGCATCTGGGATGTTTGCAGAAGCGCGCACATATGGTTTCCAGGCCATCATGCGTAAAAAAGCAGCTTCTCTGCCGGCCCGTATGCGTAGCAACAACAGCATTCTGAACGCAATAGCTGTACGTTTCGATTGTCCCTTCCAATATCACTGGGTTATGACTTGTGTTGGTGTGGCGAGTCATAGCAAATCAAGCAAGCGTGTACTGTGTTGACTTCGTTAGTTTATTTTTCTATGGGTCTATGCCACCTGAAATAAAAGTTTTATTTATTACTAGCTGACCCGCGCAACTTCGTCTGCGTCACATTTTCCATCATTGCTCTGCTCCTATTTGTCTTAGCGTGATGATATATAGCCTATAAACTTCCTCGATAAATGGGCTATCTAACACTGAAAGAATTTTCAAATCGGACCAATAGTTCCTGAGATTAGCGCGTTCAACCAAACAAACAAACTCTTCTGCTTTATAATATTAGTATAGATTTATTAAAGAGGTTTCACAACACGTACCTACTCTAAATACCCGGATTCTTTTTTTTAGCACAAGTCTGAGCTCTGTGAGCACTCCATTTTAGTACGCCCCGTCCATCGCACACAATCGTGTTACAGCTAATAGGCCGTATAATAATGAGCATATTGCCTCGACCGTCTGCCCACCGCGACACCTATTAGCTAAACAAATTGTAATTACATACATCACCTCTGTTTCATTAATGTGATTATGAATTCACACTAAGGTTAAGCAATTAGGCGGCAACCAGATTATTGTGTGGGCGGGCCTTATAATGAGCTGTTCAAACTTTGATATTTTCGGATATATCGCGGGTATGTGATGTATTTTTTTGGTATTTTGTTATGAAGATGACTAAAGCTTTGCCTACCTTTGCTTCTCAGAAAACTCAAGCATGTTTATTACTCGAAAAATTACTGTATGTTTATATGACGAGCACCGTTATATCTTTGACCTATACTATACAGTTTCATAATAACATTTATGATATGAGGGGCTTCTTAGGTATCGTTTCGCCATTGAAGACCATCAGTAAAGAGAACTAATCCGTCTATTAGTATTAGAGGCCCATCGCGCCACTTAGCTCATTCAATTCGTGAGTAGGTAGCTGTTAAGGCGAAGTCTTCACACATATTAATATTTTACGTTGGAATTTCGAACATCTTCTAGTAAATTCATTCGGAGGAGCTCGTGGCTAAAAAATAACAGCCGCACAGGTCGATTTTCAAGGTTAAGCAACGCTTGCCGAGGTTGGTCTGTGGATGGGTGACCATCTTAACATACCGAGTTTCCTCCGTGCCTCGGAAAGCACGTTAAGCTGTTGGTCCCGGCTGTCATTTGGAGATATTTGGCAGTCGTTACGGATAGTCAGAAACCAGAAAATCTGACATCAGTCCTTGCCAAGGAGTACCGTTTTACCCAGTTAATGGGTTGTGGAGGTCTGGTAGGCAGCCGCTTCACGTAAAATACTATTCAGCTGAATCCGCTTTGACTGGAAGCCGACCCCAATATAGTTGGGAAAAGGCTAGGCAGATGACTAGTGATTTCATCGGTGTGCGCTTACCAGTATCATACTACAATCATGTAATGCACAACAAACATCAATATAATATGGCGTTTATGATATCAGTAAATATTGTTGTATTTAATACTCGCACTCGAATACATTACTAAAGAATACAAGAATATAACAATTTTCCATTTCTATGGAAAATTTACCGATCCTATCCAAGAATAGACGGTATTTACTGTACAATAGAACGGCTAAAATTAGACATAACAAAAATAAAACTGGTCTCCGTATAATTAGGCAAAGTACCTTATTTTCAAGGAAAACAATAAGTACCCACGTCGATCAGATAAAATATGTTACTGAAGTCTATTTTGGGAAATACTTGGAAAATCCCTGTTACTTATTTTGTTTTGAAGTTAAAAGGATATGAGGAAACAACACAAAATATGTTTTAGGCAGGAGAGTATATTTTTTCCAAGAAACCCCTAAAAATAATTCAATTTAGTGTAATAAAAAAAAAACACTACAAAGTACAAAATAACTTTAATTTCGGAAATCGGTGTTTTGTTTGTTTCACCGACTTGCGAAATTAAAGTTATTTTTTACTTTGTAGTGTTTTTTTTTATTTCGAAGTCGGTTGTATTTTTTTGTATAAAGTTTTTTTATTTTTCACTTTTTAGTGGTACCCCACACCCAACAAAACCACTGCAAAATCTCAGAAAAGCAAAATACGCAATTTTGATTACTTGGATAACAAAAAACCATCATCCAAGTAAAAGAATTCCAGCTATTTCGATTTAAAATCCAAACTTCGTAACCGATTTTGATAAAATTTAAATGGGACCAATCTGCAAGTATATCCTTTCAGATAAAACAAGAATTTTTCAAATAGGTTCATAATTGATGGAGTTATGAGGTAACAAATATAAGTTAAAAAAAACCTACAACCGAATTGAGTACCTCCTCCTTTTTGGGAAGTCGGTTAAAAACGATAATCTTCGTACTTTACTTTAAGTTTCAACGCACAGCATCAATCGATAAGTCTAGTACTTTTTAGACCTTTATAATAACAAAGAGGAAAACGCCAGACGTTAACCTACATGTTTTTGTTTGATGGACTTCAAAATAAACCTCTGAGCTTGAATCGGTGTTTCTTCTCAGGGTAGTTAAGAAGAACCTGCTTCATCTAGATCAATATGATCAAAAAAATATTGCCGTGTTAAAGAGTTACTTGTCACATATTCTTTGAATGTTCAAACAACATCCCACCTTTAGATTTATATAGCCGCCTCCCTAAGTTTAAGATTCCTCTTCCAATTAATTTCCCCTCCCTTCTAACATATTCTTCGTCTGAACTGCTTGTGGCGCTGATGAGCTTCATCCGTCACAACAACATAAAACTATGAGTCGTAGCCCGAAATCTATCTGTCTTTGTAGTTGTGGTATATGTAAATTTAATGTTTTAACCATTATTATATTTATGTATTTTTATTTTTTGTTTGTTTCAGTCCAGTACTAACCCACCAAGTTCAACTGTATCAATCAAAGATTTTTATCATATTGCTGACCAGTTTAATGCACACTTGCTTTTCCAATTTACTTTTGACATTGGCAGAATAGTCGACATCGGCTCTACTTGCCATTAATAAAAAATAGAATAGAATAGTAATAAAGTTTAACACTATTGATTTATTTTAAATTCGGTATGAATTTGAAAAAAAATCTCCGGGGTCGAACAGTAATTATCAAAGTTTGTTCCTATTTTTTTCTAGTGGAAAGACGTCGTCGTAAATACGTCTTCTTATTCTCTCTAATTTTATTATTCAAATCGATCAGATATTATTATGAAAATACGATTGATTAGAAACACAGTCCATCACACCCTTAAGGAACTGCACAAGTAGATAGAATATCAATCGTTTATTAAAATATTAAAGCTTCTAATAGCGTCCACTTAACACGCACCGTCTCCATAATTCATCAGCTCCCATATTTGGGAGGCGTGCGCTGACTGAGTGACATATGAATTACTTTGTGTCTGCTACCACGGACACTGGCTCACGTAGTGAAAAATAAAACGTCTATGTATTTAAGTAATAGTTGGCTAAATAATAACAGCCGCACAGGCGATCTTCAAGGTTAAGCAACGCTTGCCGAGGTTGGTCTGTAGATGGGTGACCATCTTAACATACCGAGTTTCCTCCGTGCCTCGTAAAGCACGGTAAGCTGTTGCCCCCCGCTGTAATTTGGAGATCTTTGGCAGTCGTTACGGATGGTCAGAAGCCCGAAAATCTGACACCAGTCTTGCCAAAGAGTACCTACCGTGTTACCCAGTTAATAGGTTGTGTTTTGGGGGTCTGGTAGGCAGCCGCTCCACATAAAATACTGGTATTCAACTGAATCCGGTTTGACTGGGAGCCGACACCGTTGGGAAAAGGCTAGGCAGACGATATTTTAGTAATAGACAGACATCAGTCGAGGTCAATAAATTATGAAACCATTAGGAAAATATTTTTTTTTACTATCTCGGGTCTCTGGAGACCCGGTCCTTTGCTAGGCGTACGAGGGGCCGAAACCAACTCGCAGAGGCCCCGTTAGACATTTCAAATGTAATGGGGCACCAACCGGCGATTATCAGGGATATGCACTGTGAAAGTATTCCCAAGGACAATCCCCGGTTGGAGCAGTACTTTTTCAGAATATGGAAACAAAAGATGAAACGCCATGGGTTTGGGTGGTTTATTGGACTGATAATCGTTTATTATAGAAGAACTATTGGCCCCTGCCTGACTTTTTTCTTTTTGTGTACTTTTGATATGCGTCATATTGTCCGCAAATAAACTCTTTTTCTTTTTTTCTTTCTTACACGGCTTTTAAATAGCAGGGGGTGACTTACACACTCAATGAATGGGCCCCCGAAAACGGTCGTTAGCACAAAGTGACGTAGCGCCGAGGTGGCAACATAGCCTGAGGTGCTAGAGAAGTGGAGAGGTATACCACGGCTATCAAGACAATCCCGGAAGTGCGGTCAAGATCCCTACCAGCATGAAATATATTTGGCACTAGTGCGAAAAAGTCGCCTGCCGGCCTCCACTATAGCATTGATTGTATTTTAAAATCAGTATCGTCGCCGGTCAGCCACCACGAGACCTCGGCTCACGAAAAAAAACAAATTATGTCCCCATAATTTGTTTTTTTTTCAAGTACGTGTGTTGAAAAACGTTGTTTGATATACATACTTCGGTATTAATATTATTGCACCAAAATAATTTGTTTGTGATTAGTGCGTCAATTTCCATAATATAGATAATAAAAAAAAATGTCGCTATAATTTAGTCAACCTACATTATAATATTGAACCTGTCGATAATTCAACAAACCTTTGATCCCATGTAACCCTAAACTGCTACTATACCAAAAACAATCAACCAACAATAAAAGTAACAGCACATGCACACCGAACACCAAAACGTAACATACCCATATCGCCGTACATCAAACATTGGAACAAAACGCAGCTACAAGCGGAATCAATCATGATTGATTTGTTTTTAAATCCCGCCCACACTTACAAGTAGCTGAAATAAAAAATGTCTGCCTTTCAATGCGTCTAGACGGTTCTGTTGTAATCGGTAACGTTGTCCGCTAATTGGAGCCAATGTTTGTAGCAATGTTTTTGTTTGTTGGTTCATATTGTCTCAGCTTTTCTTTTAGCTTAAATGTCACATTTTGAGTTGCTTGAAAAGCTTTCTATTTTTCTTCAAGAAAATTTAGGACTCATTTTCTACTTAATTTAGTGTAAGTTCTCAACTTCGAATTCACAATTGAGAAATAGGGGTTAAAAATCTCTATAATTTTCAGTAAATTGACAAGATCTTTTATATCCCTAAATTTATCAATTACTGACTGTTAAAATGTATAATTAATTGATATTATTAATTTGAATAGTATACACATTAAAAAAAATATCTTACGTGGGTAAAGCTAGCGATTACATATATTTCTGATTTATAAATATTTGATATCTGATTTGATACAGCGGCACCCTCTATCAAACCTTGGCCCACACGTTGGTTCCAATATGGAAATGTGGTAACATGAGACAGCCACAAACAATATTCATCTACCCACATACAACAGTTATTGTTGCCGACGACCCGGCGACGACTGCCGCGGTTTCTTAATGTGCAAATAAAAAATCGTCTAAGACCATTAAATCTTGTAGTTACATGCATGTGAAGACAGCCACGGGAATAGTAACGAGTACATGGAAGTAGCATTATTTAAATGTATGTAAATATTTGTTACGTAGCCAAAAGATTAATGAATTATATCTGACAGAGAGCATTATTGAGTATGGGGCAGTCGTCTCTACAATAGATAACATACTGCTGGGTTTACATGAGGAATTGCGTCCTTTGATGATCAAAATCCATATACAGCAGCACCAATCGATGCAGAGAGAAACAAAACTACAATAGTCAACATGAATTCTAACAATTTTAAACTTTTAACTGAAAGTCTTAAAATATGGCAATAGAAGGAAAAGTTTAAAATCAAAAATAAAACCAGGATAAAACTTGGGTAAAATGATAAGAAAATAAAAAAAAATGGTGTGGCGAGAATTCAGCTTCCGCTTAAGAGCATCAACTCCTCACGGCATAATAAGCAAGCAAGCAAGTTTCTTCGATAGTAATGAACTGAAGATAAAAAAACTTATGAAGCATACCTACGCAAGGTATCTGGTAATAAAAAGGTTTATTAAGGACTTTTTCAAAAAAGAGTTCAGAGCGAGAGAGGCCGTGACTTATCACTTTCTATGGAAAACTAAAATGGCTCTCGTTCTCTGTCTACAAACTTTTCTAGAAGGTTCTCCATATTTTTAGACCTAGGTAGCTTGCGTATACTCATTAAGTTTAATTAAAATCAGTTCACTCATTTCCAATTTTAAGGATTTGTTTGAAATACCTGAAGAATAAACGCTCTAAAGTGTTCCACCGATAACTAGCGACAAACCTACACAAAGTTACACATTTACGAGGTAGAACATCACATTCTGATTTAAAATCATCGCTTTCACTAGGACAAGATGTCAAACGTTATTGCTTCATTCAATTATAGCCTTAAAAGGCTACTCAAAATAGGCCTTAGGCTATAAAGTTCCGTTGCAATAAATTCCTAAGCGCCACATTATTGTCTGTTTACTACGTGGCGGCTTCTATTGAACTTACTTTGTGTTCAATTTCACCTGTTTGTGGGGTTTTGCCGTTGGCTAGATTAGGATTGATCTCTTCTTTAGGTGTCATGAGAAGCGCGTGTGACGTTAGTTCAATGTTGAAGAAGATTCAGTATCTGTGGCCGTACAAGTGCTTGAACGTTCTCGATCGAGTTAGCGTAAACGTCAATTAGTATTTGTATTGAAACTGAATAAGCGCCGTCTGGTGACAAAACGGAAAACTTTTTTCTTCTTATACAATTTGACATTAGTGAACGTTTACGTTAAGCCTTGAGGGGCTATCACGTAACGTTAACGTAAGTGAATTTTTAATGTGAAAAAACTACAACCCCATAGTATTTTGGTTTAATTTTATGGGACATACACATCATCTAGCCTAGCTTTTCCCAACTATATTGGGGTCGGCTTCCTGTCGAACCAAATTCAGCTATAATACCAGTGTTTTTTTTTGGGACATACATAATTTATATAATTTAAAAATATGAATTTAATATCTAATTAAAATAAATATTATTTGCAAAGCGGGTATTGTAGCTAGGGTAAAATTTTACGAAACGTTACTGTACGTCAATAATATTCGTGCTAGGCCCTCTAAATACCTTTCTGCTATGTTTACAGAACTCAAGGATAAGAAAAGTTTCATTTGTGATTTTGTCATTAGTGTCTGACTTAAGAACTCGGTGGAACTAATGTACACTACAAAAGAAAGATTCTTTTGAGCCAAGTAAAATCATGATCTCATTCAATTAATTCAATTCAATCAATAAATTAAACCATTGGCTGCATTAAATGTGCTATGAATGTAATGAATGAGTTTAATGAATGAATGAAAATTCTTGTCCTAAAGTGGCGTCCAGCTTCAGTGATCTCTTTACCGACTAGTTTTGTTTTTTACTGATGATTTGTGTCTGACGACGTGGTTAACATGGCAGGCATAATCTCAATCAAGATACTCCACAAATGACATCATAAGTACCTAATCCCAATAATTCCCTATTTAATTGGTTAAACACTTTAGATTTAATCATTCTCATACAAAATGTGGCTCTAATTGGAAATATGTTTGTGACTCATGAACAATATTTGTCAGAGGTATTGTCATACAGATTAATCGTCAGGAAGGTGACATAATCTTTTGATAAAAGATACATTAACTCATTTTTAAAAATAGACGAATATGCATTACTTAAATTGCACGATGTGAGGTCGTGCTACTTAAAAAACTTGACATTTGTATAAGTTCTTTTTGGGAGTTAAAAAAAGATTGAAAACTATTTGTTGTTTCTTGAGTTTTATGTCATCTAAGGGCACATAATTATGCCCAAAATGTGACTGAGTAATGTGCTTTTGAGATTGAATAAACATTTAAAAAGTTGGGCGGCACGATTCAAAAAAATAACCCGGTCGAGAGTGAGTCAGACTCGCGCACCGAGGGTTCCTTACCATCATAATATAGAACGTGGAATGTATCTAAATTTTCATCGGCGAGGCAAATTTTAATCTGTGAATTTTAAAAGTGTGGTTTAGCTCAGCGCCATCTCTTGACCACTAGTGGAACTTATGTAATTTTTGTTGATGATTTTTGAAAAAGTGTGCTATTTAGAGACGTCGTTTTATCTTTCCTGTAATCTTTATATAAACTTTTATAGTAGCGTCACTTCAATTTTTTAAGATCCCCTTTCAGTCACTGTTGCAAAAAAAATATAAGTATAAATTTTTATTTCTTACTTATTTGCAAAATAGTCAAGCAAACATCATTTAAAACTAAATTCCAAATTTCAAGTTTATAGTATTAGTATTTTGTGACATATGCAGCTGTGATAGACGGACAGACTTAATCACACCATAAGGGTTCCTTTTTACTATTTTGGTACGGAACCCTTAACGGAGTTACGAACTTTTGCAAGGTTCTAATCTAATTTGACTGGCCTATTGCACTGAATTAAATCATTCTTTTTATTCTGGGATTCTGGATTTACAGTTGATATATTTAAAATTTTAGAATGTTAAATTATGTTACGTGTCGTAATAAAAATAACTCTTGTTTGAACCATATCATCTTGTAAGCAAGAACTATTGTTTATCCACCAAAACCCACCAGACATGAATTCTTCATTTTCCCACCAAAACCACAGACGAATTAACACGTCCTTTTTTGTTATACGTATAAATTATATAACATTTTTTCCTTATAAAAAACTAATAATATTTGGCTTGCAATTCGCAGGCTAACAAAACTATTAACATATAGTAAATATTTTAAATAAGTAAATACAGATGACACACATTTTATTACTCATAAACTCTCATTTGAGCCAATAAGAGTTTAAGATCGTATTAGACTTACAAATATACTCGATAAGGAAACTTTAGTATCTATAAAGTGATATTTATATTAGTTTCGTGCCATAAAAATATGTAGAATTCTTTCTTATCACGTGTCCTAATCTTTTGTGCCGGTCAGTTGTTAGGCGGAGGTCAGACAGTAGTTTGTTCAGGCGAAACACACGGTCCCGTCTCGACTCAAGTAAGAAATTAACGAACAGAAATTAATATGAGACTCCTTCGTGCCCCTGTCAATCCCAACTGTCATTTGTAGATCTTTGACAGTCACATTCTCCGGATTTTCCGTACCCAGTGCTTGTGGAGGTTAGATCAGTCGCTAATCGTACGTACCCGTTATACTGGAATCCGTCCCCAACATAGTTGAAAAAACACTATGCAATTTGAAAACACAGAGTTACTTTATAGAGCCCCAATAATCAAAATTAAGTTAATTCTCACATAAAATGCAAACAAATTATCGTCAAACTTTCATGCAGAACAAAAAAACTTATGTTTTGGGAATTAGCCCAATAGAGATACCAATCTAAGAATATGCCTGACTTACGACACATGCTCACCAGCTTGCCATTTACTTCAACTAGGTAGAAAGCAGTCATCCACCTAAGCCATAAAGCTCCTGCAAAGTTAACGAAGCTGATCTTTTAATAAGCTCAGATCTCACGACAGTTCATTATATGAACTAAACCAATTACTCTTTAGTTAATTAAGAAGCGTTCGTGCAACATCCCGGTACAAATATTTTGTAACTCTTGCCTGTTTGGATAGCCTCTTGCGCAAAGCTTACAAGTTACATTTAGTAGCCTGGAGATGTATGTGTGATAGTACAGCAACTTTGAACTAGGTGTCATTAATTAAGAGTAAGAAAGATAACGGGTAGATCGACATTTTATCAGATTTTACGATCTATTACAGTAAAGTTAAATATGTTTTGCACACGTAACATGTGCTTGTTGCGATATCTCAGAGCTTCGTGAATTCAAAATGTCAGAGTAGGTATAATCTTGAGTCATACTTAATGTTTGAGAAAACAATGAATTCAGAATGGACAATCATAACCAAATAGGACAGGGTAACAACCGTACTATGTTTTTGTTTACAAAACCATCTTATTAACACTGACCACTATCTTGCTAACATCTTTGTTTCATTCAAAGTTCATTACCGCGCTAGACAAATAAACAAAAGAACAACAGAATATACTGTATATCCTAACGTTACTTAATTTACAATACGCTCACCCCAAACCAAACAAACACATGTCACGGGTTGTATCCCAATTCAAATGCCAAATTCTAATTAGACACATCGGCCAACAAAAAAGCAATATGTATGCTAATACACGATTCAATAAGATGTATTTACATGATAAAGTAACCTACTGTGTACCGTGCTACACTACCACTGACTTCGCAAATGTCTCTCATTAGCTATGCATCGTCCCAGACAACCGTTGTTATTAATTATCCTATTGTGTCCGAGTTTGGTGTGTCTTGAATACATAGAGTGGGCGGGACTCATCGGTCAAGGGTATAATTGGTCTACATGCAGCCAAAATCCTCCAACGACCTTTAAGTTTTAAGACAACTCACCATAAAAGTCAGTTATTCGTTGTTTATTACTGATATTAAGGTGATACGGTGATCAAAACATGTAAAATTGCTGTTTTGAAATCCAAATTTCGAAACTAACAATGTTGTATTGTTCGCTCAGACCATAAAGGTTTACATGGACTTGCTAGATTTTTCCATTTTAATAAAACATTGAGAGTAACATTATATTTAATGCGACATTTTTATTGATATTTCTACGGTTTAGGCGAAAACTAGTAGTAATGTTTTATATATGAACACGCTATCGTTCTACTGAATTTTAGAAACTTTATAAACTAAACAAGGCACTAATAACTGGTTTCGTTGTTTCCTATGGTTACTTCTCAACATTTGACATCAATTTTATTAATACAAATACTTTTTTCAAAGTATGTACCTGCAATAGTGTGACTATAATTTTAGTTCAGTACAATAATTTTGTAATATAGATTACGAAATATTATACCACTGAATTTTATACAAAAACTATAATATATCGCTATCTGAACACAAGTTTAAGCGCTTCCCTATCAAGATTTTCATATCAAGTAAAGCCCACGTAACGAATTTGAAATCACTAAAATAAATCGATATCTCTGGTAAGCCGATAATCGATATCTCGCTGTACCGATGACCCGTAAAATGTAAATTAATCTTGTAATAACGAATTATCTGTTTGCCATCACACAATATGACATTCCTTACATCTTGACACGTCTCCGTGACTTTTCTGACAAACGCTGAGAGCAAACAAACCGTGTTGTTGCCAAAGTTTTTTGCATCTCCTGTTGATTATATTAAACTGATCACGTAAGACCCACTTTTGGTTATTCAATGATATAGGCATTTGAATTGGCAAGTCATCGAGGGACAAAGAATTGTTGTAATTGGAAGAAACCAACGTTCAAAAATTACTTTGCCTGTCCACGCTCCAGTGTCAACAATATTTCATAAACACGCATATCCTTGACAACACGGTGATCACACAAACTCAGTGATTCAAGCCATCATATATGTTTATGGCTATCTAAATCCTGTACTCCCAAACAGTCGGAAGCATTTCACTGTAACTGCGCTGTGTGAACGAACTTTATCTGCCTTATCGAAGAGCACTTACCGTAATCTGTCGATGGAAATTTATTTCTACACTAACAACTAGCAACAGAACATTAATGTTAGAATAATGTGAAATATATTCACTAAACACGAAACTTTCTTTCACGAAATCCGGTAGTTAAAATTGACATGACCTAATGTAAGAAGTTCATTAAATCAAACATTGCAGAGAAGCTAGAAAATTGTATACACGCAAGACAGAAAATGGTTATGAAAATAGTAGTATTTATGTTTCTATTGTAAGCAAAGTCAGTCACGAAGGTAGTGAAGCTAATGACAATAAGAAAGACATATTCAAAGAAGTCTTCGAGCTGACAAAGGCAGAAATACAGAGAGATGAAACCACGCCATAAATCGGACAGTAACTAGCCACTCCCGTAAGACACGCCGAAGAATTTAACGGAATGTATTGACATGTTTTATGTCCTTTACATTGATGAGCGTAAAGCAGAAGAGGCTGTCAGTAGTAGGACAGTAATGATCGTAAAAGTTCTCATTACCATTTAAGATTTATTCCGTTTGGAGGTAATTTTAAGAGGTATAAAGCTGGAAATCGTTAAGACATCTTTAGTCTAGTTGACATACCTACTTGTTCTAGATGGAACCGGAATAGAACGCTCTCCAAAGAAGTGACGACTGGAAGTCGGGAGGATGATATGACCGGGAAAATTGGTAAATATTAGTCGGAAGGCAGTCCCTTGGCAACAGCCGGGAATGAGCATATAAAATGGAAATACGAGTATAAAGCTATAGAGATTGATACAATTGTTTTAAAGCTGGTATAAACTGGCATGGTGAAAGTAATTGAATCTTCAAGGTTACCTTAATAAAACTTACCTTATCAATAACATACACACAATGTGAGAGGGGTACTAATTGAAAATAAAGTAAACGGGTGGGTACACAGACGTTTCAAAAGACAAGACTAAACAAAATAAAACAAATTCACAGAAAATAACCATAGAAGTATGTAAATATCAGTCAATAATAATGTTTGAATAGTAGAATCTTGCAATACTCACGTGTATACAGATAGTAGCATCCAGCACTGCAGTCGCGCGCTGGGAAGCCACGTGACGTAGCGACCTGACAGCGCACAGGTGATCCAAGATGCAATATAAAGCATACCACCGCAGTGGCCACCCGAACTGACTGACGCAACCTTGGTAACTCACTATACAACGATTTTAACTACTCTGACTAGTTTAGTTTCAATATCTTTAACTTCTGCGTGAATTTTTCTAATTTTAAAATTTTGATTTTTGGATTTTTGGGCCGAATGTTGGGAAGAAATTTATTGTCTTATTATCATCTACTTATCTATGCACCGGCTATCGTCAGCCGAGCTGAAGCTGATGTCTGTGGGGGAAGAGGTAAACGAGGTAACTCTCCTTAGAGCACACCCCAGCATCTTTGTTTTTAAAACCGATTTAAAAATTCTTGTTTTTATTGAAATTAAAACTTATTCAGAGTCTCCTAACAGCGTGCCGATCCAAATCGTCATTTCCATATTGTTCCTGCAACAAAAGAAATGGAGCGTTAAACATTTTATTGGTTCCGATCACATATAAACATTCAATTCAATTTAGACTAACATAACAAGTCACAAACCACCCAAAGTCGGTCAAGAGCTCGCTTTTGAAGGTAAGGTCGTAAATAAATCGCACCTTCACACAAGCCTCGAGTCCCTTTTGTTTAAATGCTACCAAGCTTACAAAAAACTGTATATTCCTGGCAAGCTGTATTAACAAAAAAAAGAACTGACCAAAAATTGTGCAAGATCACAACAGAAAAATCATTAAACAATGCCTCTGCCAGGAATTGAGGTGTTTATTATGTCGGGCCACGTTCGTTCAGAGTGATTCTGCAAAAAACAAGGATCCAGGTAAACTGTTACTACGTTTTTTTTGCACCCGGGAACTTATTATGCGGGATTTATGTCACTTTTTGTAGCGTTCGAGCTAATTATTGTTATCTGCTTTCTGCTTGACCATAGCGTTTTCTATAGAGCAATAATGGGCCACTAATTCTCCTAACACCTCCGGAGTTAAAGCGTCAATCTCCCGGCGGACGGGCCATTGTGTGAGTGGACAAAGCCACCCGCAATTCCTACCGTGCCTTTAACATTTTTATTATTTGCTTTGTAGATGTCTCATTCAGCTTCATCTCGAGATACCTTTATGACTTTTGCGAAAATTTCGTACTGTAGGTACGCTTAAGCTTATTAGTGTCGTCCTTTGATTACCATATCGGTGACTCACGGGATCTGCCGCTAATGGGCTAACAAAGGATTGCAAATTAATTTTTTCGAGCGGCGTGCGGCAAAGGAAAAAAACGTTACAAATAAAATATCGAATTTAGAACAGCAATCCGGGCGCGGACTTATTATTTTAGCCAACAAAGTAGAAAACCATTTACAATAAATCATTTTGAATGCTTTCTTGGTTCCCATGCGTCGGGCGACGCAAAGGGTGATTTCTGTCTGAGTGTACATAAATAAAGGTGAAGGTTCTGAGTGCGGATCCCAGGTACTTTTGGTTTGAAGCTGAGTACACAAAGATTGTGTTACTGGAAATGGCATACGCGTACCACTGCGCTCAATGTAGTTGTCCGGCTGCTTTACTATGTGCTGCTACGCAGTATGCTAATGAGAAACTGATATTGATATTAACTAAATAGATTGCAAATTTATAAAACTGTAGTACCTTTATTTAAAACTAGCTTTTGCCCGTGACTTCGTACGAGCACATCTCGTTTTTTTTCATCCCTTTTTTTCCCCTTTACCGTAAGAATTCCGGGTTTCTCCCCTACGGAGTATAGAGCAGTAACATGCTAAACTTCAGCGTTCTACGATCAGTAGTTTCGGCTGTGCGTTGTCTGTCAGTCACTCAATCAGTCGGTAAGGGATGTTTTTTATCTACCGCGTGTATCTGACATCGAAACACAAACGATTTTTCATTTTTTTCAAGAGTATCACAAATAGGTATCAGCATGAGCTGATATGTATTTGTGGTTTTATTCAGATTGCTCTTTTTAGTGAAAGTAGTTAATTAATTATTTTTTTATTAAAAATCTCATTGGGTTAGGTCAGAATAACGATTATGAGCAGCCTAAAGTAAAAAAACCCTTGAAAAAAATGAGAAAAAAGCCGACGAAAAATTCTAACTCTAGGATGTCCAGAATCATGCCCAATACCGTCAATATAATCGTTTGTGCGTCGATGTCAGATACACGTGGTATAGATTGATATAATTATCAATATCAAATAAGTAAAAAGTTTCCGAAAAGATTTGAGAGAGGAAGGAGAATTAATTGAAATACCAATTAAAGGCCAAAAATAACTTTGTAGCACAAAATAATCCGAAACCAAAATCTCGGGCGTTCACTTTCAGTTACAATCAAATCTGCGTGAATACTACGGTTGTGGTGTGCGACCACACCATAGAATGTTGCGCTTACACTCGCGGCACGCGCTTGTCCAACAACACTGCGAACAAACGCCTTGTGGGCCTCTATATGCATAGAGAATAAACTGAGCTTTTTCTATTCAGGGGCCGTATCAAAATGACGTTTTATTGTAATCACGATTCCGTTGTAACAATTGGATTGTACTTTCAGTCATGTATAGCTTCGTCTCTTACTAGATTTGGGATCATGATGACATTTAAACGTCATACTCATAATACAGCATCAGGCATGAAATTCATACGGCAACAAGCTGTGAGACTGATTAATCGTGCGGCCAATAGAGTTATATTTTTCCAAAATACTAATTGGGCCACGTGACAGGCTTGCAATGTGACGTCATCTCTTTCTACTGAGTGGTAAATTATGGAAGAGTATTTTTGCTCAATCCATTCTCTACGTCTAGGCATCCGCATCACACGCGTTCGGTGCGTTGCGGTAATGAACACAGCAACGTAAGTGTACCCTTTACCGCGAGGACATTTGTGTCCGGATAATTGGAAATAGTGATTAATTTCACTTGGTGGTTGCCACCTAGCGTCTAGGCTGGATATTAATTTAAAGTATCATAAACATCGATTTATATGAAAGACTAGGAATTGTCTGTATTCTTGTGGCGTTTATGCGTTGCCTGATAAGGATCATTGGACTTACAAACATTTGTGGAATGTTACTTGATTTTTGTTAGTAATTTTCTTGTTAGCAATCTCGAAAATAAATTGATTTCGTTATTGAGAACCTAATTATATTAACAAAGCTATAAACGTAATACGGTGGGTGGTCCTTTTAACGTTTCATCATGTTACAAATAAGAGTCGTAAAAAGGAACGACACTCAATACTTTGAATTGTTTAAATTTTGAAGGACCACAAGACTTTTACTTTTTACTGTTTGGAAGCAATGGGCCTTCTTAACAAAAAGGGTTACCAAAGAGACACAAAAAATACAATAAGTTTAATTTATGACAGTTTACAATACAGTAGTAGGTATATTTGGTACAATTCCTTCTTTTTTGTGAAAGCGTGGATTTTTTGCAGTTTTTGTGTTTATTAGTACCTATACTTTTGGAGGCTTTGTCCAGGCAGGACGCGAGCGCAGACTTACAAAAAAAAAAAAAAATTGGGGATTTTTACTGACTGTAGACAGCCAAACTAAATAAGAAAACCAAACCATTAAACAGAAAGAAGAAGAATATTGAAAATGTTTGTTCAAAAAAGAAAATTGATTTTGAAACTGTTTTTGCCATATCCAATATTAAATGTAAAAAGTATTCCCAATAATCCTGCAAACAAAAAAATATACGATTGAAAACACAACTGCAGTACCAGTTATCAGGCAAAAACAAAACTGACACTATTAATCACTCGCGACGGCTACCAAATTAATTTGGCAACTATATGGAAAATATTGGAAAGTTTATTGGAAAAATTGATGATATTTCAAGCCAAGTATTCGAGCGAGAAAATGTTATAAGCCTAGCTTTAGTGCTATTCTGTAACAACATATTCGTGTCTCGACAGCGGAATCCGAGGTGGGTATTAAATTCGAATAAATATAATGTTGTGTGATAAAGCTTACAAAGTGAGCTTTGTAGTGTGAGCTCAGGTGAAGCTCGATATCGAAGTAGTTATTTACAGGTTAGACTAGCTGTTGCTATTGTGGCAACCTTTTAAGAAATAAAACTCATTGATAGACTCGTGTTTGACCACTAGGTATTTCAATCGATATATGAATGCCTTTGACGATGTACCACTCTTTTTGAGAGTTACGTATTCGGTCTTAACTTGAAAACCAACAGTTAATAGGGAAAAGTTTTAAATGATTTTAATGATTTCTATCAACAGAAAGCTTAATTTGCCAGGAAATGGGTACTAATTGGTGTTTCAGGTCTGGTAATAGCCGTAAAAAGGCTAAATACGAACCATGTCAATGTAATGGGTAAAGATTCAAATCGATCATTACGTTACGTTCTAAGGCGATGTTCTCACCGATGGCGATCAGCGAGTATCGAGTATAGCTGGAAACTCGAAACAAGATGGCGGGCAGTGAGTAGCGAGTGAAAAGTTTCGATAGTTTAGACGCTCGGCTTTAAGCGAGTGCTTTTGTGCGACGGGCTTTTACTCAAAATACTCGGTCCGGCCCGCACTATAGATAGAAATTACCGATGATCGGTGAGTTCTGACCGCCAAGCGGGCATCGCCGAGCGAGTTTCGCTGAGCGAGAACAATCGGATAGCTCTTGTCGCTGCGATCAACTAGTGGTAAGAGCCACTCGCCAGCAGTTAGAACAGCTATAGACTACATATGTATGTATCTCTTTTACTCAAACTCGATCAATATCTTTTGTCTCTTTCCTTAGCGAACAAATTGTCGAGAGCTAATCGCTTCCTCGGCGGTGGTGAGACAAGCGTCTTAGGCCTGGGTTATATTATTTTAATTACTTTTACTTGTTTAAACATGTTCATAATACGACAAGCAAGGGAACTGTAACCAAGCTTGAGGGAGATCTATGTCCCGCATTGAGTGGACGTCTTCCAGTTAAACCCCGTAGATTTCCACACGTCTTCTGCCTACGGTTTGAATCTATTTCGGTTTGTTCGTAAAACTAAAACCTAAAACTGGGAATTAACATCGTACGACCGATTATGGTAATTGTGATAGAGAAGCATTGGGACTGCTTCTTATATTAATGTCTTAACGTGGGAGTCTATAACGACAGAATAAACTATACATAATTATGTATTAAAGTAATTTGATACCTCTTGTCTAACTTTAACTGGAGTGATTTTTATTTGCTTTTGTAGCAATAAATTATTATTGTAACATATAAGGCGCCAGTCGATTTATTTATGTAAATAAAATAGGAGGAAAAAACCCTATATTTTTCTCTGTCTTAAAAGTGTAATTTTTATCGGATTCTATTCAAGCTTTTTTTTCGCAGAAAATCAAGCAATCGCTTTGTAAAATAATTATCTGCTTTTGCTGGCGTTACAAGTTCATGGGGCCTATAAAAACTGTCCATTTTCCTTCCAAATAAAATGACATTGACGTATGTTGCCTTTTCTGGAAAGTGATCAGACTTTTTCCAATTTCAGCCAAAATAATTTCCAAAACATTCACAACGCCAAAAATCAAGACAGTAGATTAGATGAAAAATAATACGGATGTTGTATAAATATAATAATAGCCTGAGATGACCAAAAACTCGAATAAAAATTATTGTCATTTTACCCGATTCGGAATATTTTATTTTAATAATCGTGTCCCTATAAACTCATTAATTGTTTTGGAGGTGACTTTAACATAATATTTTGTCTAGTTAGCAACTTAACGGACATGATATTAACTCCTTTTTAGTAAAAAGCGCATCTATAATGTGTTATTATTTATGTGTCTGGCTGATTATCCATTTTAGAATAAATTTTGGTCTATTTCGTTTTTTTTTTTAGAAATACTAATGAACTAGCTAATTAATTAAAACATGTTTACTTAGTCTTATAGATCAAACATCTACCTAATGCCATTTAAATATTTTAATATAATATTTTTCTTTAAAAGAGGGGAATTTACTTATATGTTAGTCTGCCGGTTAGTATCGGTGGCAATTAGACGAGAAGAAATAAATATTTTTTTTTTATATTTGGACCTACACAGTACAAACAAAAATAAGATCCTGCATCTAAACATTAGGCTAAGCTTATACTAAGAAGCAGATGACGCAGCACAGTACAGATTCTGCAGGGCATAGCAGGCGATATAGGCGGGCATAGGTTTATGCTTCACAAAATCTGCTCCGCCCTGCGCTACGTGGTCCTGCGTCACCTGCGCCTAATGATGTTTCAGTACCTAAACTTTCACAGTATTTTTGAGGTCTCACTGTGTACCGGTAGGCGTGTAAACCTTTCACGGACACACGACGAAAACCCGGGTTTCGCGTCAAATAACGATCACATTACATGCCTTAACAGCCGTTAATGACATAAACACACAATTTGCTTGACTTATTCGCATAGTGTTACACAATGTATGAGATATCCTGTTTAGCTGATAGCATTAGGGCATCAAATATTTATTTTGATCATCATTTATATGAAAGTTAGTGATAGGTACATAACCTCCTCTTCTCTACTCTTTTCCTTTTAAACTTAAAGCAGAAACAACATCAATTTGATATGGCTCCAATTTTATGCTTAAGCACGGCACGTGTATACGTATGTAGTTCAATAACCTATTGATACACACAATACTCAGTTGACTTTCAATTATGTAAATGTTCAGACTCAACTAAATTACTCCACACAATTCCAGACTAAAACCATCAGCAACCCAGCAATAAAAGACGAATAGTCGACATTTTTCACTCGACAAATTGCAAGAGACACACGATAGGGACACAACACAATCCCATCTCACACACGATAGGGACACAACACAATCCCATCTCGTTTGTGTACCGAAAACAACCATCCATCTCGCGGCAAAAATATCCGACCAATAATAAATCACCAGACATTTCTCAATCGACATTTTATACTAAAACGTACGGAAGTTACCAGTTAGACGTGTCTGTTTACTTGTTTGGGGACAACTATGGAAAGCAAAGTCGGGCTATTCTCGAACAAGTTTGCGAAGTATTGGAAAAGATGAAGATCTTAAAGTGAAGTGAAAGCACAAAGGAATGTTTCCAATCCGTACATCCTTATATTATGTCGAGAAATTTTCAGGAGCTATTTTTATCTGCCCACGATTTCACTCATAATAATATGTCAAAGTACAAATTTTTCAAAATCTCTGTTTCCGTTAACGGCCTACCAACGGCAATGTGCAAGAATCCCGTTTTCTGCCAACGATGTACCTAAATGTAAAAATCTTATGTCTTTTATAAGTTTCCAAATAACAAAGCTTCATCTCTTATCAATCACGATCATTTCAAATCTCCAACAATATCAACTGTCATAAACGAATCAGTCTCAACGAGGCGTCATAAAACTACGTCTCTCTTTTGAATCTGCCGCAACTCTGTCACTGAAACCTAATCGACATGTTATTTCATCATTGGAAGTATCATTGACTTTCTGTTATTGCTTTTCCGTATCGTAAATGAAAATTTAATAGCCAGTGAAACAAAATACCGAAGCATTTAAACTAATATGGAACTTTAACCGCCAAACGATATTAATGTTCCGGCGAGAACATAAAAGAAGCTTGTTGTAAAGAGACAACTGTATATTTGTCGTAATCCTTGGTAACAGTTCCTAGATTCAAAACGCATAAAATTATCGATTGAGTCTTCATCCATATGAGATTCGCGATTCTTTGAAATAAATCTTAGAACATGCCGAAAATAATACATTTCCATCGAAGCTTTCACGTCGAAGTTTGACTCCATCAAGAACCTTTTGTCGATGTAAAACATGCCATTATTCCTAACATTATTAATACCAAAACAGCACATACAAAACACAAGCTCGATCACTTAAAACGCTTAATTGAATGCCAATCGAGTTATCACGGTAAGTGCCAGCATACACGGTCCCAAAAATACGCACGTACGGTGCAAAGTGAATAACGTATTCGGAAATTGTGAACGTTGTGTCGACAGCGAGTTCAAATGACATCAATAGTGCAACGAACGAAGTGCAGCAGTGCAAAATGTAGATACGACCATTTAAAAATACAAAGCTGGGATTTTACATTGGGGTTACTTACTTTTATTTTTAGCGTTTCTATTGTTGTTTTTGATTCGAATAGCTTAACTGCTTTTGTTTTATTTTATCTAAAGCGGTTGGATACTTGTAGTTTTTTTGTTGCGATGGTGAACTAATTTTGGCAATACTCATATTATATCTCCAAGTATATTTTATGTTAAGTTTTTTAGGAAAATTAAAGTACCTACTCAATTACTTTCATTTTCGTACAGTCTCACTTAAAATTTTAATGTATTTTATATAACTCAAACCTAAAATAAATGAATGTAAGTTTAACAGTAACAATTCTCAAATATTTTTCACGAAAGACATTATTTTCGACCTCGTAATAAACCAAAAAGGTACACAGTGAACACGCTAATTGGAAATCAAGTTATCCCAGTAAGTGCAAACAGCCACGGTACGAAAAATACGCACGCACAGTACCGAATGACTAACATTTTCGGATATTGTCGAATGTCGACGATTCTTCGCGAAAACGCTGAGTGCAACGAACTATTTAGGTACAGTACACATTGCACACGGACGATTTAACACGACAAATTGCGAATATGTGAAACATTTTCGCGATAGTTCGGGATTAAGATTTCACTGTATGTAAATTGAATTCTGCTGTGGAAGCACATAGTTTCGTTGAATTCAGACAAAGCTTTACGCAGATAGATATCGAATCGGGTCTTTTTGTAGGTTGCAAGTATTCGTCTTATGATTTTCTTTAGGTACTATACAGAGAATACGGAAAAAAAGTTGTCGTTTTCTGTCTTCTACAACCAAATTATGTTACCGAAACGGCTCCCCACTGTTTCACGTAATTAATTTCATTGAGTAAAATAGTTTCTAAAATTGCACAAACAAATATGGTGTGCACATACTAAAGAATACGCCGTTTATCTATGATTACTTGTCCACAGCCTAACAAATCTACCCGCCTTTTCATAGCGCTTCCACAGTTAATCAATTGACAGGCGCTATTACAGTGCGTATTCTAATACAGCAGTAACTCAGGCGCAGGTGACGCCTGGCGCTATCGAGTCGCAGTCGCAGGGCATTAGCCGTGCGGGCTGGCAGTTTATTATGATAGTGTGCGGTGACATGATATTAGAAGTTTAATTGAAAATGAAAAGATGAGAATTATAAAATATGTATTTTGGTAAAACGATACTGAAAACTCGGTCAATGCATTTTTTTTTATTATAATTAATTTTCACGTAATATGAAATGTTATCTACTACTGTTACCCAGTAAGAACGGAAACCGTCTTGTATGGGGTAAAAAATTCATAGGGCTCCGTACCAAAATGGTAAAAAGGAAACCTTATGGTGTGGCTAAGTCTGTCCGTCTGTCACAGCTGGATGTCACAAGAAGTACTAATGCTTTCAACTTGAAATTTTGAATAGTTTCAGATGACGTTTTTTGAAACTATTTTGCAAATATATGATATATTATTTATGGATTGCAATAAACAATTTGAGATTTGAAATAAAACGGGTTTTTTTATATGCGACTGAAAGGGGTTCTTAAAAATTCAAAATGGAGCTACTAGGGCATGTGGGGTATCATAAATAAAAGCTATTTGCACATTCTTAAACATTTTTTTCTTTTTTTTTCTTTAGGTCGCATGATTTTCGACTTTAGGCGAAAAAATTTAAAAATGTTGACCGTTTCCCGCCCCTTTCTCCGACGTTCGCATAGAGAAAAATCTGGGATTATTCTGTGATAGAAGTTTATGTCAAAATTACGGGAACAATAAATAGCACTCTCTTTCTGAAATAATCAACAACAATTACATTAATTCCAATAGGTCAAGAGATGGCGCTAATCTAAAACTGCAATATTCAACGCAGTGTCAAAATTCTCTGACAAACATACTCGTCGCCGATGAAAACTTTAAAACATTTCACATTTAATAAAATGATACTGAACCCTCGGTACGCGAGTCCGACTCGCTCTTGACCGTTTTTTAAATTAAGAGCTTACATTATTGTACATACACTCATTCTGCCTAGCCTTTACCCAACTTAAATGAATCGACATCCAGTCTAAAGGGTCCAGTTGAATGCTAGTATTAAATTAAGCTTGGTCTGATGTTCTAACTACAAAGACGGGTTGTCTTTCCATTCAATTTTTCCAATACAACTCAAATACCAAAGACAACCCTTGCCATTCCCAATACAACCAATGACAAAATTCCTTATCGAAACCGCAATTTCGAAGCACTATACGTTATTATAATGTGACAAGGAGACATCCAGACACAATTTGTCAAAACGCACTCCAACTATCGAACTCCACATGATAAATAGATAAATATTTTAAACTTAATAATACATGGAAGTCTTACAAATACGTGGTTTATGGCTTTATTGATAGAAACCTGAAGTAAACAAGGATTTACAGATTGTTTTTACTTGAGATATTGGTGGCGTATCATAACATGTTTTTGTTCAGGCGCTGAAGTAAATAAGTTCCTGTCATGCTGAATTGTTTGATTAATATTCGGATATTTTTAGACATACTGATGAGTAACTAGAACTATTTCTATAGTTTTACTTATTTTATGTAATGACATAATCTTTTCACTAACATGATTTTATGAGTTTTTTTTTTACATATTGATAGGCATACGTTTACGTTCAAAAAGTGCTGATTTTCATCCTAGTTGGAATTTAAGTCTTTTGATTTTGATTTTATTATTTCTCAGTGTCAATATGATTAAAAGCACTACTGAGAGTTTCAAGGCTCGCACAGAAGAGACAACGATGTCTCAACGCGACTTCATAGAAATAGTTCTAAAGACAGATAGGCTGAAAAACAATCTAATTTAATGAGCAGAGGCCAAAGCCAGAAGCAAAATCTGTATAAAAATAATAATATTGTTATAATAATAATTATCCAAAACAGGGCAACCAAGGAGGTGACTTATATATGGTTTTATTTAAATTTCGAACTGGCTTGAAAATAGAAAGCTGTTTACTCAAAGAAAACTGGCCAAGTGCGAGTCGGACTCGCGTGCAAAGGGTTCCGAAAGATTTTTTTTTACACGTTTTTTTTACAATACAGACTTGTTATAGGTTTTCCTGTAATCTTTGGGTACAGAACTAATGTTTTCATACTCTTTATCGCGGGAAAAAATATTGTTGTTCGCCATTGATTTTGAAAAGTTGTATTGAATTGTGGGGGCCGAGTCACCCGCGTCCGTAGGAGAATACCCTTCAGCGAATCCCTACACGTGGTCCCTGGGTGGTGCTAAACAGGTGACACTAACCGCCTCCGTGGTCTAGTGGTTATACCACCTGATTCAGACCCAGAGGTCCCGGGTTCGATTCCCAGCGGAGGCAAATTTTTTTGCTCGGTTTGGTTAGTGGTAGGACTTCTTCTAAGTCCGCCTGGCAAGCTACCACCATCATGTCTAAGTCTGTCGCCATAACAACAATGTTAACAGCATTGTTGTGTTCCGGCAGTTAGAGGTATGATAGCCAGTTCCTCTGTGTAAGAGGATTCCGGGTGAAACTCGCTTCTATCTTCGGCCTAATCATCACTTTCCATCAGGTGAGATTTGGGCCAAGAGTATCCCCGTTTTGTATAAAAAAAAAAAAAAAGAATTGCCGCGCATTATTTTACAAAAGTACTGCTTGGCCAAAACTATAGGCATTGATGTTCTAGAACTTACGTTTGCGTGCCTCGGTTTCGCATCGTCTCACATTTACAGTTGTACAGCTGCAGTAATGTACTATATCCGAATTCTGCGGACTTTTCCTTTTTTTTTGAGTTAGTGTATAGACCTGGCCCATTTTGAAACATCTCCTTATTTAAGCAGCACTAATGAAGCTAGTGGAGCAATAAATTAAATCCTTTCACTAATCCAATTCTCTGATATGTTATGTGCTAATTTATTGCACATGCAAATCCACGCTTTAATTTAATACACGAACTAATTCTAAATCTCCAAATCATTGACTAATTACTCAAAACTTGTAGTACTTAATCAACAGCGACGGTTCGACAGAAGATACGAACTTGCGCAAGTCAGAAGTCGGTTAACTAAACACTGTTGAAGTCGGAATGGCTAACAATTTATCAATCACCGACCACTACACCAATGTAGTGCTACATTGGTGTACTCTTAGCTTAATTACTCTGTGGCCTCTTCAAGGAAATTTAACTTCCCTATGACTGGACCATTCACCTATACGATTGTCTATAATGGCGGTGTGTTTATAGACAGCTGTGGAGTCCCAAAAGCCTTCTGGGTTTTCAAGTCCACTTTAACACAAGAAAATACAACCGACTTCTAAATATATTTAAAAAAAAACACTTTTAAGTGGTACCCCACACACACCAATGCAAAATCGCAGGAAAGCAAAATACGCGATTTCGTTTACTTGCATGACACAAAACCATCATCCAAGTAAACGAATTCCAGTTATTTCGATTTGAAATCCAAACTTCCTAACCGATTTTGATAAAATTTAAATGGGATCAATTGACAAATGTATCCTTTCAGATAAATCAAGAATTTTTGAAATCAGTTCATAAATGACGGAATTATGAGGTAACAAACATAAAAAATACAACCGAATTGAGAACCTCCTCCTTTTTAAGTCAGTTAAAAATGGAATTGAAATAACTGGAACCTCTTTATGGAGTCTTTGAACTATTTTGTAACAAGAGATCAACTTGGAAAGAGCAAAAAAAACTGCATCTTGACATAGGTACATCTATTTACATTTTTTTTCTAGAACTAGAACCCGATTTGAACCCGATTGCAGCCGATTGTAGCATATTAACACTTGTACGCCCGTGTGGTAAACTAGGATGAGACTCTTAGTAAACTTAAGACCATGTAATGTACATACCCACTTTTGACAAATAAACGATGATTTTGATTATGCAGCACCATCTACCAGGGCCAATTGTGAATATAAACCATCCTAGGACTTACTCAAACACGTACTAAAAATTTCATCAAACTCGCTCCAGCCGTTAAGAAGTTCAGTGACATACACAAGAATCATTTATGTATGTAAAGATGTAAAAAAGAAAAGTTTAGTAACTTTTTCTTCACTAGATCACTATTGAAAATGAGACTCTCTCTAAAGTTTTCAGCGTTACGTCGTTCATTGACCGAATCCAACTTTTTCACTCACCCAAACAAATATGTTTTTAATCCAATCACATTACAGGACTCAGATATATTCAAACGTTTCATTATATTACATAACAGTTTTACGAAAAACCTTTCACACATAGTAGTTACATATTTTGAACAGAAACTTCACTGAAAGTTAAATTTTATTGGAAGTAAAACGGAATTGAGTTGAAGTAATTTCAAGAATGTTTTTCTAGAGATATTGCAAGAAAACACCTTCCTTGTCATACAATGTATTTTCATTACAGACTTGGTATTTAAGAATAGGGGTTATGTTAGTGATATACCTAAGTACAGCAACTTTCCATAAACATGATTATGTTTTCAGATACTTAGGCACTGTCTCACCACCGGCGAGGATGCGATTAGTTTTCGACTTTTTACTCGCTGAGGAAAGGGACAGAAGACATAGGTCTCGAGTGAGTAAAGGAGACGCATACAGAAAAACACTGCCGGCGAGCTGTTCTTACCTCAAGTTGATCACAGCGACAAGAGCTATCAAAGATTGTACTCGCTCAGCGATACTCGCTCGGCGTAGCTCGCTGGACGGTCAGAACTCACCAACGAGCCTAACACAGGCGTTATCATGCTTAAAAGGAGGCTCCAATCATAAACTAATTTAAACTCTTTGGTACAGAAATAAACATTTTGTATTTATTTTTTAACCAGCGGTAATTTCTACCTATAGTGCGTGCCGGAGCAAGTATTGCAAGTAAAAGCTCGTCGCACAAAAACTCAGTATAATAGTTTTTACTTGCTACTCTCTGCTTGCCAACTTGTTTCGAGTTTGAAGCTTTACTCGCTACTCGCTGATCGCCGGCGGTGAGTCAAGTGCCTTAGGATAGTGCTAGTAGAAGGTACTAGACCATTAATAGCATCCTTAAGGTTTACATAGGTTAACAATCTGCTTAGCCTTTTCCGAAATATTTTGGGGTCGCCTTCCAGCCTTACCAAATGCGGCTGATTACCAGTATTTTTGTAGAGCGACTTCCTCTCTGATCGCCACAACCCAGATAATAAGGGTAACAAGTTTCCCTTATTTTTCTTGTCTGTTCTGACTACCCGAAACAACACGGAAGAATCGCGATAAGTTTAAGATGGTCATTGGTCATCCATCCAGGCCTGTATAAATTAAAGGAACTCTTGGTCACTCAACTTGGTTATAATAGACCTAAGTTTAAAACACAAAATATACCTAAGTTTATCTTTCAAATCTTGCTGCTTCCTGTATTTAGCTTTTCTATTACTAAGTTCAAAATAATCACGGCCAGTTAGAGTACAACTTTACAAGAATACGGGTAGTATTCTTGCCACTGGTACTGTGTATGTTGTTCGTTAAAACCACCACATTATTGTTGGACACGTCTGTAAGGGTATTGACACACATTGGAGCGGGAACGTCTAGTGTATCATTGTCCCCTAAGGGAATGAAGACAATAGAAGTTACTCTAAGCTGAAGAAGGTATTAATATCAGATTTACATGAAATTCTTTTATAGAAGTGGTCAATTGTTGGACATTTTCTTGTGTATTTCCTAATGTGAAATAAAAGGTTAAAAAAAAACACGTAGTATCTAAAAGGATGAAAAAGATTATAATACACTTAATGTTCCTAATAATTTCAAAGTTTGGTGACGCTAATGCTCATTTACGCGTTTAATGAGTGAAAAACGATGTATTTTAAGGAAAACTCTACAAAGGAGCCGGAAAAGCGCAGCGATCAGGATGGCGATAATTGCTTCAAATGGCATCGAATTACTTTTTATTGCACCCAAAATCTACCTAACTAAACCAAACAACAAACCATAAGAAATAAGTAGGTACCCAAATATAACTTTTATTTCGCGGAAATAACGTCCCAACCAAAATCTATTTGGTTGTACCTACATAAGCATGTTTATATGCTCGGAAACTTTTCGAATCGTAGATGCAGTTTCTAAGATACGCTTTCGGAAGTACAGTCGCGTTGCAAACAGTTATCCGCGAACTTATTCTTACGAGTCAATAACACCGTTTCGAGAAATATATGGGATAGCGACTTTAATACCCATTCCAAGTTATTCCCGTGTACTGTATGCGATTCCGTTGAACAACATTTTACCTGAGACATATTGTACGGCGTCATAGATTTTTATTTTTAAATCGCAGAACTTTCCGCGACCAATTTATCTTGTCAAGGACGATTTTTAAATCGTTGACGTTAACGTCTATATTTTCTGGCTAAGGATGAAATATTGACAGTTAAGTTTGTGTTGACGCTAATCCTAATTAGTTTAATTTTTTATTTAAATTATCATTAGATTCCCACTCACGCGAAATTGATTTCTCATAGTGAAATACCGACCACGGAATGAAACCACAGAAGACATTTGCCTAGCATAGGCATATAAGGAAAATCGTAGCAGTTATTTGCAATGCAAAAAATAAGCAAGACACGACTTTTACATTTATTCTAATAAAATAAGGCCATCGTTGGACTATTTTTGTTTTATTGAGATGGGTTTGCTTTTGACTTTAGTCTAAGTCAGAGATGACAGAGACAAAGTCTAAGATGGAGCGAGCTTACCCAAAAATAGTCTGTTCACTCTAACTTTGAAAAGATTAGGGTTTACTATTTTTAGAATTTATTCGATTTTTATTGTTCATATTGGTGAAATCTCTAAATATTTGCATGATGTAGTCCTACCCTAACGTTGTGTTACGTAATTTTTATTTTTTCATGTCAGGGGCATTCCTTTACTAGTACAAAAGGTTTTATAAACTAGAGATTAGGCAAGAAAAAGTGGGTTAAAGTTTTGCTACAAAATGAAATAAAACAGTTGGTAAGTACCTTATTAAGAATACAAAACTTAAGTCTAGTTAAAAAAAATTGAGACTTTTTTAATAAGCACGTTTTAGCACCTAATTAACGCTAATTAACGCTTGTAGTATATTGTGTGTACATAAATAAATAAATAAATAAATAAATAAATAAATAATAAAACATTCAGTTTCAAGTTAAATTAGGACAGATAGGTACCTAATTAATTTTCGCGGCCATCTTTTATTTCAGCCCTTGCACTTAAATTAAAATGCAACTGGTCTTCCATTTCTTCAGCAAATTGAAAATTTTCATGCATTTTTACGGTAATCTAATAAAGAGATCGCGAGATCTGGAAGAGATCACGGAATGCGATAAGGCCGCCCATTGTACATACATGTGTTTTAGTTTATAGTTTTCTTTAACATTTTTAGCGGTTTACTATTGAGTATATAATAAATAAATAACATGTGAATTTTCTTTAATCGTCTTTAGTAATCAACCCGGCTAATAAAGCAAGTTGTACAGTTTACCCTATTTGTGATACCCATCACCAGTCCTTTCTGCATCTTAGTAGCACAAAATATAAAAATCCACTTTTCCTTATAGGTGCGGAAAACTGCCCTTATCGGTTGATCCCCCACATAACACGCAAAACAGGCTGAAGTCTTGTTACTTTTCGATTACAGCACCCGCTCATGTTGCGGAGCTATTATTTAAACGATATTTATTTATTTATTTATTTAGAGTTTATGCACAATAGTGGTACAGGGGCGGACTTAATACAACAAGGCATTCTCTACCAGTCAACCGATATCAGATATGTTTACAGCTGTCCCGATGATTACTACACTATCCATGATAAGTTTAGTCGATTTTAATTGCTGAAACGAATATACTTGTCGCTGGGTCGATTATGGTCGGTTTGCACTGGTTGGTTCACGACACTTTACCAACGTGTTTAGTATATTCCAGTTTCAGTTTTATAGTGAAGCTTTGAACCTTTCTGCTTTCGTTTGATTTTTGAGATACAAGATTGTAATCGATTACCCGTTAGAAGTTTGTTTGTTCGATTTTTTTTATGGTCTAGGTACTTAAAGGCGACGGCACACATACTTTATTTTTCCAATTCCACTCCCACTTGTTTCGATCCCGAAATTGGTCTTTGTTTCATCAGATATTCTTCCGTCGAGAGTGAGATAGTGTGGCGCCAGCCTTATACACACGTAATTTGATGACAGAAATATGATTCCGAAAAGGTTAAGCAAAGTTGCAATTAGTGTGAAAGTACTAATTACCTAAATTGAATTGTATTCGCATTTGGCACGTTTGTAAGTAAAAGTTGACGATATTACGTTGCCTTTGAAGATGGGCTGTTTACGTAACAGAATACTTAATTGACAAACTCGGATTTGAGAAATCTGCATGATTGTAATGACTGTTGAGACACCAGTATTCTGACGCTAGTCATTAGAGAAGTCGCTGTTGTAATCGAAATTAAAATGTACAATAGTACAAGTGTACGTAATATTGTAAGTAAGTAGTAATGAGACAATCGATTTTTAAACAGTTATATTGGAACATGTAGCATCGTCTGTAAATTCGACCAAAGGTAATTTCAATGGATGTATATCTATACTTTAACTCAAATTCTATACTAGATTCTGCCAGCAGCTTTGCCAGCGTGTCGAAAATTATCCCACGGGAACCTATACCTACCCGGGATATAAAAAGTAGCCAATGTGCTATTCCAGACTTTTGCTTGTCTCTGTGCCACATTTCATCCAGATCAATTTGGCGTGATTGAGTAACAAACATCCATCCATCCATACCATCGCATTATTAAAAATGCAATAGTTTGGATTTATGATGATAAGAGATATTTTAATATGTGAAAAATCATCAACAGCGATGAATTAGGTATGGAGCTTCCTTGACGATCATGTGCATGGAATCCCAATACCGACGGGGGCATTCGGACACATCAGTACCAGAAACCAGATACGAGATACAAAGATGCCAGAGAGAAATACATTCTCTCTGGAATCTTTATAGTTTTCAGTTTTCCTTTTCAGAAAAAAGTTTTCTTTGTTAAAACATTCTCGCAATAACATTTTCAGCGGACTGTTTACTAAGAAATCGTATAATCCAATAAAATCTAGAGCCAACTATACAAGGCTAGGTAGCAAACTTTACGATTAGTCTCATTTCCAGTAGTTCGAAAACTATAACGATTTTATAAGCCAGTAATTTAAGAGTAACAAACTTCTTAGTTCATATTTAGTTTCATCGAATTTTATATTTCTGTCACAAACAATCGGATAAAAAAGGAAATTAACCTGATTCGGTCTAGACAGTCTTTTTTTTCTTTTTATTAAATTACTTTTGCTAAATATTGTTTGTCACGAGGAGCTTGTGGCTAAATAATAAACAGCCGCACCGGTCGATCTTTAAAGATAAGCAACGCTTGCCTAGGTTGGTCTGTGGATGGGTGACCATCTTAACATATTAAGTTTCCTCCGTACCTCGGAAAGCACGTTAAGCTGTTGGTCCCGGCTGTCATTTGGAGATCTTTGGCAGTCGTTACGAATAGTCAGAAGCCAGAAAATCTGACACCAATCTTGCCAAGGAGTTCCGTGTTACCCAGTTAATGGGTTGTGGAATTCTGGTAGGCAGCCGCTCCACGTAAAATACTGGTATTCAGCTGAATCCGGTTTGACTGGAAGCTGACCCCAATATAGTTAGGAAAAGGCTAGGCAGATGATGACTTTTCTTAAATATTTTAAGCTTTATAGATTTGGTGAAATTGTTTATTTCACAAAATATTGTTATTAGCAGAATGGCTAGTCAATAAAACTTTGCATGAAAGTAGACTAGTTTTGATACCTAGAACTTTTTCAATCTACCCCGCAATCACGGGAAGAAACCATTTTTATGGCTTAATTCGTAAAAGCCATCATACTCGTACATAGCACCCCAATTCTGAAAAATATATATCTTAATTTCTTAAACATCATTGTATTAGCCGAAAAGCGTTTACTAGCGTCGCCATTACGACCAGCCCTGCGTTACCCACATTCAACGAATTAAACAGGTAAACGGTGTTAAAAGAGAACCCACTCTTGCCAAACAGATTGGTGATTATCCTCCCCAAGCATCAACCCAACGACCATTCCTTTTCCTAAATGTAGCCGTTACCCTTGGAAGAACGGTCGAACGGAAATACCTTAGGCACAATCTTTAGGCTCAGTTTCTCAAACGGACACTACTTTTCACAAAATATGACGATTTTTTTTTTTCAAATAAGATCAAAAACCTTTTGATCGTGAAAGTTTTACACAAAGACCGTATCCAAAAACTACCGCCCGTCACCACTTCCTAATGTTTTAGCTGAGAGTGAGAAGTAGTGCAAAAAATCTCCTCAGTAGTTTTTATTACACATTAATCTAAGCTCTGACATAACACCAACATGACTCGATTGTTAAGTTTCTTAAAGCCTTCAATTTCATTGCAAGAAAACTCTCAGTAGGTATTTAAGAAAGAAGAAAACTTTCTAGTAACATATTTCCGTAGACGCAAGCTCTCTCAGACGTGGCCCTACAAACCGATACCGCTACGACGCTACTTGTTAGCCCTGATACCAAATTACCACCCACTTATGCGCAAACCACACCCTACGAAAAACATCGTGATTTAGAAGATGATATTTTACCAGAAAAAAACTTACTTTCACAACTTTTCATAAACTTCAGTAAATTTTCCAAATTGTACGTTAAGATGAGGCCATATTTGAAATCAAACGAATTGGATATACTTCAAATACCCTGAACTCTATTTCCAAATTATATGCACTAGATACTAAGCTACAATACAGGTACCTAAGTAATTTATTTATACCACCAATAAGAAGTGTCAATACCTACACTTTGAATATTTTATGAAGAAAACGTTTAATAACTTTTGGTACCCACTTTGTACGATTAATCCATCCGGTCACAGCGAGTTTTTAAAGATCTCTTATAAGATAAAAGATCAATTTTATTAGTAGCATAGAAATATTTCCGATAGTAATAATTTGTACTGTAAGAAATTAATCATTGAGGCGCGAGGCTGATCGGCTTAAACAATTTTCTAAGTGGTTTATAACTGTTAATACGGAGGCTTCGTTGACACGATAAATAGATTGATTTTTTTGCGTTACGTTACTAAATAACCTGATAAAATTAGGTTTAATAATTATTAAGGAGTTCATGAATGCATTAAAATCACTTAAAAAAATGTTGCCAAAAAATATTTGCCAGAACGAGTAAAAAATTTCCATCCTTTTCAATAACTTTTCCACTAACAAAAAAAACACATAAAACGAAGGCGGAACTTGACAAGTTAAAAAGATGCGTCAGTCATCTATCTTCGATAATAATGCGTTCATCATAATCATAAGCTAATATTAACGCACATTCCACTTAACGGATCAATAACTGCCGACCTACGCAGTTTCTCATAGTTTCCGTACTCATAATTATCTATAACTACAGCAATAAAATCAAGCACTTAATAACTAATCAAAGTATGTATAAAGTTTTAAAAATAAAATGAAAAATAAATTATAACCAACCAAAAACTCCGGAACAAAAAAATCCAAATCAAACAGTGCACAAAATAAAAATCACTTCACACCATACGAATGGTTCGGCACACGGTACAGCACACAAATAAATTAAAAGAAAATCTCAAAAAGCTCTGAAAGTTATCTAAACACTGTTAAGGACACCAACACACAACTTTACCGTTTGCCGCCAACTGCTCCAAATTTTTCAAGTACAGAGAAAAAATTTATAGTTCGAAATTATTCGTTAAATATTTCGCGAATTCGAATTTCAACTTTCGCGTCGCGTCGCCGCGCTTGTCTCCGGGAATGTGGAATTTTCGGCTATGATGGGGAAGATGCTCGCATAGCTGTGGCTTAGATGAGACTGTGGTGAGGTACCGCGCCGATCCAACTGTGTGGCCGGAGCCGACTTTCGCCCCGACCGGTCGCCCTACAGCTCTGGCGACCGGTGACGCATCCAGGAACTCTGTTAATTCACTATATTTAACGCCATGACTAAATTTTTTTCTTGGGATATTCATACACGTTAGATCCCTGAGTGACAGCCATATTATGCAGAAAAAAGTTAAAACTTTCTTAAGAAGCAAAAAAAACTTAAACACTTTGAGCACGTAAGGGTAGAGTGGTAAAGAGCCCGTCTATGAATGAATACTGTTGGCAGTAAAATTATTGCAAGTATGCATCCTATTGTTGCTACGCCATGTTTTATTCATTTATTTTATTTACATTCCAATTTTTCAATCGGAAGTGCGGTGTCATTGCAAGAAATTGATGCGATCAAATATGTGTATATTTCGATATCGATTAGTCTACAAAAAGTCGATTCATCGCTTCCGAATGCAGAAATACGGTAACATTATTCGTTCTGCTAATGTTTAAGCATAATTTAGTTCAAACTAGGTCAGTGATTTTACGACGAAAATAATTCTTTAGAAACAACATCAAATTACCGGGTAGCGAGAAAAACAATTAAAGGTCATTTTAATAATAACTACCGAATGACGAATAGAAAAACCGCAAAACTGAGTCGACTTATATGGTGCGGCAAGTTTAAAATAAAGCAAGAGATGAGTATTTATTTATATAAGAAACTCGTAACCTAAGCTGCGGTTAAGTATATATTTGCAGGCATAATCTTAAAATGTTATCTTTGAATCTTAGAGCGTAAAAGTTTAAGTGCTTGGAAAGAAAACAGCAGACTTTTAATTAATGGAAATTAGGATAATATTGTCTAGAACTAATGCTTAGGTAGGTTTATATTCACGACCTTTTCAACCCCTAAGATGACCGATGTTATCCAAACAAGTCCTTTCTTTAACAAAAAATTCACTCATAGAAGAAAAATACCACCCGCAATAGAACACATTTTTAAAAGGATAATAACAATACAACAAACAAGCTGAACAGTAATAAAGACGTTATCTAGTATTATGTCACCAGTAACCCAGTTTGTGGACAATGCAAAGTTAGAACAAGGATTGCAGGGACCGCAGGAAGTGACAGGAGCAGGATATTCCGCTATGAGTCGAACTGCGACGGAGCCGCGGAGTTTACAACAGTTGCATAGTTCGCCGCGCTATTTATGATAGCCTGGTACCATGATTTCTCTATTCGGGCATTTACTGTTTTACGTAAGCGGTTTCCTTTTTATTTGTGGCAAGGGTGATATTTCTTCCTGAAATGCGTAACTCCTGAAAATGACTGATTTTTTTTTATTTCAACTCTCGTATCACGCCTCTTTATCAAACATCTCCACTCACCCCTTGTCTGTTATAGCTACCAATCTCAACTGAATTACCTGAAGAATAAAAAGTTTTTCTATTACATATTTTGACAAAAAACGTCAAAACTTTTGTCATCTCCTATCAATCACATCAAACCATTTCAGAAGCGGAATGCAACTACCTATACAGTTTTAAATAGGTATTGATAAAAATCTGTTAGTAGCACTACAGCGTGGAAGTGATTTGAAAGTCTAATTTTCTTTTGAAGGAAATTAATTAAGAATTCATTTAACGGTGGTCCATAAAACTTGTACATAATTAGGCATCTTTTTCTTAAGATCCGCTTTCCTGAGACCGAAAGACATCGTGAAGATGAAGAAATATGCTACATTAGTGACCCCCTGGACTCTATTTCGTGTGGATATTATGCTTTTAATGTCATTATGGACACTATGAGCATTAAAATGTTGTACATAATCATACTAGTCTGTCGACTTCGCATTTCCTGGAGACCGTTACAGAGAGCGATCTCGCGATAGACTTCATGGTTCTGATGCTGGTTGAAAATATTGATGATTGAGATGTTTGCAGAAATTAGAATGTAGTTCTCAAGATGGTCTTCTTGAAACATTTTTGTTTTGTTTTTCTAAGAAAGCTCCAGAAAGTGATAATTATTTTGGTATATGATGGCAAATAAGGAAGCAGTCCGCCTGACGGAAAGCGGACGCTCACTACCTACGGACGATACTGGACATAGTCCAAGAGGAATAATAAGAACATCAAGTTGTGAAATGACATTTATGTAGTCAATACATCGATTGAACTATGGAGGAGCCATCCAATCATGAAGTTCCAAAAAAGGATCGTCTTCCGCAACTCATACTATAAACTGAAGCGACAATAGCTGTGGTATGATGGCCATTCAACAACAGGTAATTTCACGTGTTTTTGTCTGCACTCATTAGTCAAGGAAATAAACATTTCAGAAACGTTGGCTAATATACCTTTATTATTGACACTACTTATACTTATAATTATGTTTTGTTTATGAGTATTTAAAGCACAACTGTACATATTTCCTCTTACACAACTGTTACTTAATGTCTAATTTCATATTGAGCTGATTCAAGACAAAGGGCTGCACGCATCGCATGGGTTGTAATTTCTTAGAAAATATTATGACAACATCTAACAAGGTTTTCATTATTTTCTCTGTCATTCTCCATTAAATTTTCTTGTCGCAGTTGAAGTTTCTATTAAAATTCTACTATTTACGCAGAACGCAATTTTGATCCTCGGTAATGACAATGTTTGGTTTTCGTAAATTGAATAATCTCTAGGTAAAAAATCAAAGAAACCTAATCTTTCAAAGCTAGAGTGAACAGGCCATTTCTGGGTAAGCACGCTCTATCGTAGACTTTGTCGCTGTCATATCTGACGTAGACTAGAGTCAAAAGCAAAACCCATCTCAATAAAAAAAAACATCTAATTTCTCAATGTTTCTATAACCCAGACGCTTCGCTCGACTGACATGAATATTTGAATGCAACGAAAACGTGTGACTACAGTATCATTCATTAAACTTTCTCTCGAGTGTGACGCCCTTTGACTGATATCAATGGGCCCTCAACAAATAGGTTTAAAATGTTCGCCTCAATTGATAGCCTACTAAGAAATCATCACACAGATGGAGTATGAATGAGTAGCTACTTAACGCATGCTCCTTTAATTTACTTCTTTAGGCTTCGAGCCCTTTACTAAGTATGCTCCAACTGTGGAATCGTCTCGAATGTAATATTTAAATCGAGTAATACTTCGCGTTGAGTATTTGAACTTTATTGGAATCCTCTGATTACAAAAGAAACTATTAAAACAAATAAATGAAGTACACTCATTAATGCAACTGAGTACGCAACCATATAAACAAATAGTGTATGTAACAGTGTAGGTGTTGGCGTATCAAACGAGCATCTGTTATTAAATACACCTTCAACATTAGTTAAAATTATCGAAGTTGCAAGTCAGATAGGTACCAGTTTAATGACAAACTTGATTTGGAAATTATTCGTTATCGTTCATCTATCTTGATCTCGCAGACAACTCACTCGTAGAGGCAGCTTCTGCAGAGCTACCGTCTGCAGTAATAAACTGAAATCCGATACCCTTGCTACGACAACCATTTATACTACCAGATCTGTGATAACCGCATCGTTCCTTTTATTATTTACAACCTGTACTCCGTCGTTCATTACGCCAAAATTAATATCAGTTTTATTTACATGGCAGAACCGCTTACCGTGGTAACCTTCGAATATTTGAGCTTTGTAGACGAATCGCAAAGCGAATTCATAATCGTTGATAGTGGAATCGCATTACAAATTCAAACACGGCAACAGCTGCGGCCTCAACTACAAATTCTAAGGCCTCATATTAATTTATTCATTTACCCTTCACGCCCTAAATCCCTCGGTGGTGAGGAATAAAAGGGGTCGATGCGTGGCCGCGTGCGCCCGCGCCGGCCCATCCATCACGCGCCATGCGAAGCTAATCGATTGCTAAGCACGCGTGATTTGTTATTTCATTATCGACAATTTATTATATCACTTTAGTACCTAACAGACGCTACCGTTCCTGATTTCCATTTCAGATAATATTCCTCTAAAATCGTCAAAATTACCAACCGTAGTTAAACCAAGATCCTTTTTATTGGAATATTTTATTGCAACTAAAAGTTGTTGACGTATCATAAGTTTTATATCGAGAGCTTGTTTTATTATACGTTTTTGTAGCATAAGTACGAACAACCACGTAATTATTTCTGCTAGATATTATCGCTGTTGTTAATTAATTGCAGATAGCGATCAGTTAAATTTAATATCAGCCGGGTGTACAACATCTTAAACATAAGAGCTTAACAAACTACTTGTTTGAAACTGTGGAATGTTAAATATTGCACAATAACCATAGATCATAATTAAGGCAAGATAATGTTGTTTCATGTGCGGATATCGTTGAAACCGGTACCAGAAGCTCGAAGATTTAACAGCGATTATTATTATCTTAATACTTATTTATTGCAGTCTTCCTTTTCACCTTGTTCATACTTACCTACTAAATGTTTCCATTTGACACTATTACATTTAATACTCAATGTGATGGAGATTAGTATAGACGTGCAAATTAGGGAAAGTGGGGAAGAGCGGTTCGTAGAAGTATCGGTTTTACGATTCATGTCTTATCATGTTAATGAGACAACTTGCGCTTTTCTATTTAATTGTTTTGCAGGGCAACAACATTGTTCCTAAGAGCCCTAAAAGAAGGGAAGCAATAGCACAAATAGATCTCGAACAAAAAAGGTGGTTGTGGTTCGTACGGAAGCCGAAGGGTGAAATAGGAAGTGATACCGGTTTTTATTTCCGTCCCCACACTATGTATCGATTCCCCGCTGTCACCGCAACGGGGTGTTACTTTTGAAATCATTTTGATTGATGTACAGCCTGTATTGTTATCGTGCGAATCAAAAGAATATTGATTCGAATCTGACAAACAAATAATTTGCGTTGTAGATTTTTTTATTATTTATTTTTGGGTTTATTCTAATACATTTTTTAATCTATTGCGGCTTAGCAAATAATTGTTATGGTCTTTTGCAGGTATGTCGTATTAATGGTGGGTATATTTTCAGTTGCAAATTCATCAATTGAAACGTGTTTTTATTTACTACTGTGTCCGTTTGTACTTCTTTTAGAATATGGTGATTTATCATGAACACGCATTTTAAATGAAATATTGAAAACATTTCACAGATTTATTTAGTATTTATTAATTATTATTTTTTTACTTTTGCTTGTCATACGTTTGACCAATATCTCATTTGATGTTAAGCGATGACGCGCTCTAAGATGGAGCACGCTTGCCTAGAAGTAACCTACAATATTGCAATATTGCGCGTATGTGAGTCGATTTTAATGATGAAGATGTTATTCGTCACCATATCTCTCACCATTTGAAACATTTTACGGTTCCAACATTGCATTATTTGCATATTACTTTACAAAGGAACATCTAAACACGTTTGAATAATAGAAGAGTGGATTGCTTCAAAATTATCTATTCAAAAGCAGACATGCTCAAATAATCTGCATATCGAGGCGAGATAATATCGCGTTCACTGCAAGTTACAATAGAGTAGCATCGCAAACATGGTATTGTTATTTAAAAAAATCGAGGTTTTAATTAGGGAAACATTATTATGCAAAGCTATCGCGTCCCAAGCTTGTAGAATGAAGATGTGAGCGGATGGGTGTCGTGTGCCGAACCGGTCTACTTCCAATAAAGCTGTAGCTTTTACAACGGTGCTATTGTTAACATTTTAATTGGCATTACCATCGCTGAATTAGCATAAGGGCGAGGGTCATAGCTACTTTAATTCCTATATCCAGAGCTCCCTGTATTAAATAGAGTTGATAATCGTAAATGGAAGCAAACGGAGTAAATGTTGAAATAAATTTTATTAATAGAGCTATGAATATGTAAAGCTGTTACTGATAGTCAATTCTGATGATTAGGAATTGGGATTGTATTAGAAGCGGCTTATCTGCCCTCGCAAGATGTAGGAGTGAACGAGCTATTGGGTCGTTTATTGTCGTTTGTAGGAGATTGTGAGCAATCTATTTACAATTCGTTCAGTGGCAGTATGGCCAACGATGAATGGGAATGATTTTTGCACTTTTCAGGAGTAATCAAAAACATGTACTGTGCAAGTTTATGCCGTTGCGTTGGAAGCAGATTTCAGAGAATAAAAATTCTTGCTACGAGTCAAGAACCAAAGTCTGAACATTTTAGACCTAAGCTTTCTACTTTGCTTTTGTAAAAAAATAAATCTTTAACTTCTTTACCTTATTTACTTTTACGTGAAATTTCAATTATGATATGAGGGTCTAGGGATAATTTTATCGAGATGACATTCCATCAACATAACTTTTGTGATGTAACCAGAAGGCTGGAAATCTGATCGATGACCTCCATAATTAATCTGATCCGATTAAGAAAATACATATTTTGACTGCATAGAACAGTATTAATCCGCATATATTTGCCCTACTTTTGTTTAAGTGCATTTTTACACCTAACGGAGCTGTGATTTCCTTAATATTATGTATTTCTGATTCTCTCATCGACAGTAGTATAATGCGATAAGTTACATAAACAAAAATAACACTTTTTTGTGTTTTCACTGATTCTGATTCATTATGCAAAATACAATAAAAACCTATCTAATCAGTCTTTAATTTCATATTCAACAAAATCAAATTAGTAAAACGAAGTATCGTGGGATATAAATTTTTAACGCAACGCAATAAAATGAATGATATAGCGTATTAGTGGCAGGGCAATAAATAAATATTTATAGCATATTAAACATCAGTAAAATCTCAATAAACGGATGAGCTGTTACACTGGAAGCGTATTGTGAAACTACACAAGATTAACAATAGCGAGCCTACTTGCGCATACGCAACCATCGGTATAATCTGAAACGATTCTAAACTAAACGATAAACGTTGTCTGGTCGTAAACATAATATTTGGGAGAACTACTGTGCGTTTTATAGTCTGTAAGTTTTGTGTAATGGATGCCATACAAAGGTTCGGTTACGAGGTAGATCATATTTTTATAATATTACCAATTACTAATAAGTAAACCGGTGTCAAACAAGTACTACACCGGTTTGAGCCGAAAGCAAACGGAAGAAAGAATATTAAAGTTATTTTGTATGACATTCTTGTATACATCAAGCTGACAATTTTCCAGATAAGTAGAAACAATAACCAAATGATGTTTAAAATATTAAATAAAGCACAAAATTTCACCAAAAACTGTAAAAGATGAAAATTTGAAACCACTTTTGGAAAATCGCAATACTACGTCACTTGACTATAATTATATCAATATTTTAACTTTTAGAAAATCGCAACATTCTCGAAGCCAATGTTTGATACTATCATGGACAGTAGAATTTATGTATAATAACATCGATTAATTACCGTTTATTTTCAAGCTCACCATCAAGACGATTGTAACAAGTCATAGGTATGCATCTCTCATCTTCATTACCTTTACAAAGTAAGAAAGAATGTCCCCAGCGTCATAAAGTATGTAATTTACAAGTCTCTGCCTACATTAGTAGTTTTAATTGAAATTTAAAATCTAATGAAAATATCTTCGCAGTGACAGCATTGCTTCTGTATGTTGGTATGCTTAAAAAAATCTGTTAAATCTCTTTGGTTGGTTTCACAAGAAATGGCGGAAAAATTAATGCAGAATCTTTTATTGATATTACATAATAAAATAAATATATTACAAAATCAGTTCTTCCAGCACAATTTATGTAGATGCTGATCAAATTTCCAGATATTTGAAAACAAGAGTTCTGTAGAAACTCACATACCTACATACAAATTCGTTCGCACAAATCAAAGTTAGCAAAAACTTTAGAACGCCTACTGCACGATACTTGCATTGGTAGGTATTTATTTTGCTTTAAACTTCCGAGCGAAACACGAAAACTGCAGTCGGTTTTTAACTTTGACCCTTGTATACGAGTAACAGCTAAAATATTTCGTAATAATCAATGACGTCAATACACTGGGCTTCTGGTCAAAAATATCGAAACATTTTCAAATCAAATTAGAAAAAAAAGACGATTGCGTGCATCCCGCTAAGAAAACCACTTTCCTCCATTCGACTATTCTACATAAACTCTAAAAGAATCCAACAAATAATTATCATATTATCTTTACCATATTTATGATATTATTAGTGATGGTATGACATGCGCATGGGCCATTATCATTAGATACAACACTTAGTAAAGCTTCGAGAGGCATAAAACAACGTGTTTCGTAAGGTGACCATGGAGACCATAACCATATAGGCAGACGTAGGTAATAACGAAAACTCACGGGCTTTCAAACCAATAAAACAATATAAAAAAGTTATTGACAATAATTTATTCAACGCTACGCAGAGCTATGACGGTGTCTTGGTAGAATGGAGTTTATATAATAATATAGGGAATTATAGATGTGATAATAGCGTACCGATGTATTGCTAGCTAGAGCTATTTTGTCATTAATTTCTAGTGATTGCGCACAATGCTAAAACGATTTCATTTGTTTTAAAAATACAGAATCATAATTCGAAATAGTTTGAAAGGTTTTTCGCACATAAAAGGCTTGTGAAATTGAAATCGCAAAACTATCTCTACTATATGACAAAATCTTGTAAAAATATGAAGAAACTAGCTGACCCACGCAACTTCGTCTGCGTCACATTTTCCATTAATGTTCGGCTCCTTTTAGTATTAGCGTGATGATATGTAGCCTATATCCTTCCTCGATACATGGGCTATCTAATACTGAAAGATTTTTTCAAATCGGACCAGTAGTTCCTGAGATTACCCCCTACATACAAACTTACAAACATACAAACTTACAAATGTTACCTCTTTATAATATAATATAAAGTATAGAAGTATAGTTTAGATGTTTTTCTTAGCAAATGCGAAAGCTCCTCATAACGCGGGAAAATATACGCTAAACTGGAGTGCCATAGGCACATTCGTCAGTAGAAACAAACAGTTTATAGCTCGCTCATCGACTGACACGATATTAAGGGTCCTTGTTGATTTGTTCCAAATTAGGACAAGAAATACTTATTTTCTGTTCCGATAATATGTTAAAATTATGTTAAATTTAATCAATTTAATCATTGAATCAGGGACATTGATTATCCTAAATCCAAAAAATTAATGGACTCGTATGAAATTTTATTTCGAAGTAGAAGCCTTGTAGTAAGTACAACATTCAGCAACTAAATAAAATGAATACCATTCGATTATAATTTTGACACAGTAAGCTTAAGTCCTTTAGCTATATCAAGCCGCCTTAATCTACGTGTTATCGAGTCAGTTAAACCGACTCGAGTCGAGTCTCAGTCACCGACACGACGCCGGCGCAACGTTCACATCAAAAACTATAAATTCGTACATTAACGTCTTTCCCGTATCTCTTATGGTGTATGGAGTCAAACTCTATGGGAAGCCAAGTGGGCGGCCCTAATCTACTGATTACAACAGCATTATCATAGACCAACCAAAGAAGCACACATAACTTTTCCATAAATACGTAATTTGCTTGAAACGTATTCTATTCATACATTTTGTTTATTCAATATTTTATCGAGTGTGTATACGATGTGTCCCGAAGCATAATCTCGGCTTAAATCTATCCGTCCGTAGGCATATCTATTGAAATTAATTTAATTTAAGATCGTAAAATTTTTTGAATTCACCAAATGGAATTTCTTTTGATAACATGGACAATATTTAATACTCAGTGTTATATTTATTGTTGGGTATCGGAGTGGAGAGGTGACGATAAGCATTTGAAGAATTCGATTCGACATGTCTCTTGATAAAAGACATTATCTTAATATCTGGTCAGTTGTAAAAAAAATATTTAGAAGAATTTATTACTGCTACAATACTGTAAGGCAAAGCCAATTTGCATATAATAAAACTTACCTTACCCACTAAATTAGCACAATAGGTTCCAAAAATGGTATTCTTACAACCATACGTTATTTAACCAAGCACTTTATAGCTTTACCTATATGAGCTTGCTAGCCTGTCGAGTCGAAGGCAGTCGCAAACAGCGTGCGCCAGCGCCGCGCCGCGGCCGCCGCCGCCGCCGCGCGAGTCATCGCTCCTTCAAGTGTTGACATTCGATTGTTTATTCGCCTCGTCAAAGTCACATAACAGTTGCACAGACTAATTACATATAAATACGCCATTTTTGTACACAACTTTAAAGACGACGTCTTATGAGTGTTGACCCTCAACTCTATGAACCCTTTGCAGGTAGTTCCCCCATGGAGGTTAAAGTACATTAAAGCATTATATTTCTCATTAATAATTCAATAAAATAATTATGTATATCAACATTTACAAACTTTGATAAATAAACTAAGGAGGTAGAGAGCTCGTACTAGAGGAGCTTGTGGCTAAATTAGGGTCAATCTTTAAGGTTTAGCAACGCTTGCCAAGGTTGCTCTGTGGATGGGTGACCATCTTAACGTCCCGAGATTCCTCCGTGCCCCGGAAAGCACGTTAAGCTGTTGTTCCTGGCAGTCATTTGCAGATCTTTGGCAGTCGTTACGGATTGTAGAAGCCAGTAAATTTGACTCCAGTCTTACCAAGAAGTACCGTGTTACCCAGTTAATGGGTTGTGGAGGTCTGGTAGGCAGCCGCTCCACGTAAAGACACTGGTATTCAGCTGAATCCGGTTTGACTGGAAGCCGACCCCAATGTAGTTGGGAAAAGGCTAGACAGATGATGATCAACTTTGATAAATAAACTGAGAAAGCTTATTGTTGAAAGGCTTATGTTTAACTTACCACCAGATATAGTAACAAATAGCAGACAAAAGTAGTAAATGATCACCAAAATGAAACTCGCATTTTAATGTAAAATTATAACCAAAGTTTTAACACTTTGCTATCCTATTTAAGTAAAATGACTCCAAGTCAATCATGAGTAACCCAAAAATTTACTATTTTTGGGTTCATGATCACCAAAATTAAACCAATCTGGCGCTCGGCGGCCGCTGCCGCGGCACGCTCGCTTCGCTCGCTCGCCTTCGCGCGCTAATGGTCATGGTTCTAACCTAACCTAACGCACATGTTTCACCAGCCATAGAGGGGATCTGACGCAGACACGTTACTATAGAATTTGAATATTATACTAACTGAATATTAATTTGCTCGCTAAGATTTGGTGATTATTTACTAAATTTGGTGGTCGAATACAATTTAAAGTGGATTCGTGACTATTTTTCTGGTGTTAAGTAGATTTTTTGGTTACGAAACTAAGGGTATCAAAGCATTTTATGGTGGTCATTATATTTATCCCCTTGTTGAAATATTTGTTTTATTACAGAAGAATGAGTGAATTTTAAGTGGAAATTTCCTATTACCTATATCCCCCAATAAGCGTCATAGTTTCATTATCTACAGCTAATTTCATAAAAAAATATTAAGAATATAATATACCTACATATTTTGCGTTTAGGGCAACTGTCTCCGTCCCTCGCTAGGTTCATCAAGTCCCTCTCACAAGTCTGCCATTCCATCGTATTCCACATTTTATTAAGATGAAGCTAAGTGACGCCAAACGTTTATGTCTTCTGTATGTATTTTCCCGCCTCCGCATCCTTGACACTTCTGAACAATATTTTGATACGAACAACAATAAATACTGGCAAAATTTTCATTGTGTCAGTATTTACTTACCATATAAGTATTGTATGTGAAATATTAAGTACACAAAGTCTGTCTGCCAAGGTCGAAGCCCAGACATAATCTTTTGGATTAAAGAAATAGATGGGGCAGAATAATCATAAGTTTATGGAAAGTGGTGTATTATTTGTGTGGAAAGTTACGACAATGTTCCAACAAGACTCATTGGTAGCCTCGAGACGTCGTTCTGATCCGTAAAAAGAAATCATGGATGTCTTTTGTTGGATCGATATAATACGTAAAGTCAAACGAAATAAAATGGCCACACTATGACACTAGATTAAATACTTACAGTAATATGCTTGCATACAATTGAATTTTCAATGGACCTGGCTCTCGAAATTTACACCCTCGGACACCTACTTCATCAGTCAATCATTTATATCATCTACATTCAAGCTTTCTATATTCTCGCCGATAACAGCTATAAACTCAAGAACTGTTCCGGTCCAGACATCGGTCCTTTAATAGACTAATGTAGCTAGAAGCGCGCTTCTAGCTTTCCTGAGTTCTGGTCAAGTGGAGAGTTCCGTTTGATAAGTCACTGCAAAGGAAGTTGTTCTTCAATCTCACATGTCTAACAGGAAGTATAATGACTGATAACTAGTCAAACTATGTTTTAATCACTTACTCGTGCCTAAATAATAACAGTGGCATGTGTTGGTCTTCGAGGTTAAGCGATGCTTAGCGAGGTTGGTCCGTGGAAGGGTAATCATCCATTACATATCATGCATGCGCCTCCGTGCCTTATACAGCACTTTAAGCCGCAAGCTCCGGCTGTCATTTGAAGATCTTTCACATCCGTGACGGATAGTAAGTAGGCGGAAAATCTGACATGAGTTTTGCCAAGGGGTCCGTGTTATGTACTAATGTACTAAGTTTGTGGAGTTCATATAGGCTGCTGTCATATGTAAAATACTGAAAAACAATTTCATCTGGTTAATCTGGGAGCCGACCCCAATAAATGGCTAGGCAGAGTGATGGGTGAACTACCTATAGCAATACATTTGTCATCAATACCAACGAATGTATGTTCAGGAAGTCCTAGTTTCATATCAAACCTCTCGATTGCAACACACCGTCAATCGATGTTTGTACACACGATAAAATGCATAGATATTAAATAATACCGTGTTTCTGTCCATGTTATCTTCACTTGTCAACTTCCTTAGTACAACTATCTTAGTTACATAGGTACCCGCGGTGTGAGTGAACGGACCTTTGAATATGTAAAACATTGCTCTTCCAGGAATACTTATCAGTGAATTAAATCATGTATGTTTTAGTGCTATCTTATCATGATAACGTAATAAAAGAAATTATGTCTAGTGACTAATGTCATAATTATGTTCTGATGGATATTTATCAGTCAGACAGAATCGAGCCTGAACTTAGGTAGAAATATTATTATCATTAAGACAATGATTGTAATCATTATTGTCAATAATCTTTAACAGGCTAGTGTATCGGCCTCTTTTATAACAATCTACCACACTTCACCTGGCTAGACAAACTTTCTTACACAATAATGGACGAAAGATAAAAATCGTAAAAAAGGTTATTGACCTCCATCACAAAAAAAAAAAAGACAAAATGTATTTGACAACCACAAACAAAAGCAAAGCGATTTGATTCTTTCACAAATTAAATATCGAACAATCATAGACAAAGGATAAAAATAATTTCACTTTTTATTCGTTTGCACATTTCACTTCCACGTCGCTGGGTTGCGGCATGCGAGGAACACATTTCCTTACAAATCGTTATCGGAAATGGCGTCGAGTGAAGTTGTTTCACTGGAAAACCCTTATCTTGCAACAGAAGGCATGTCGAGTACATCGTCATCATATTAATATGTACGTAGGGTTGCTTGAAGCTTCAAATATGCAGACAGTTGTTGGTTTCGTAGTACATTTTCTTTCAGAAGCTCTGCAGTAAAAAATGTTCGCAAAAACGAAAACTGTCGTAAAATTTCATAAAAAACAGATAGGCATTTTAAAGTGTAGATCCCCCATTTGATGAGCTGAAATCGTGGAGATCACAGAGATGCACTGGATGTGTAAAGCACATTTTCAGTCTATGCAATGCTTAAACTTTGCTTTCGAGAGGCCTATGACAAGATTCTTCTAAATTTCAAGTCCCAATAAGCTCAAGGAAAGTTGGAAACTGATTACAGTATCCACGAAGCAGTATGTGGAACCTACCTACTTACGATGTTTAACTGGTTGGTCCATTCACAAAACATTCACACGTATTCCTAAACTAACATAGCCTGATCCCTGAAAAACTTTTTCTTGAAGGCTAGAGCCTTGGAAAATGTTGTATTAATTCTTCACTAAAAACTAAACGCAACTTAGGTTTTATTCTGATTAAACTGCATGTTTGGCAGCCCTATGAACCCATCACTGGAACTTTGAACCTGTTTAACATGACATAATGTAGTTGGAGTCGGCCTCGTCAGCCAACAGATCTTCACAATGATTTGTAATATTTTTACTACTAGGCAAATAAAGCTAGAGCTACAGGTTAGATTGCAAAGTTCATGTTTCGTTGCAAGAATCAAAAAGAGCATTGCAAAAAGAGTTTCCTACCTATCCTTTTAGTAAGTAGTAGTTTTCTGTTTGTGAAGGAATAGAAGTACTACCACTCTGCCTATTTCTTCGGCTAGACAGCGTTGCGAGGTCCGGATTAGAAAAGTGTGGTTGCCAGTTGTAAAGGCACATTGGCCATGTCTGCATCGTTGCGATACTTTGATATTGCAGATTTCTAAAGGCAAATACCCAGTAGCAGACTGCTGGACTTTTATTTTGTTCTTTATTCTTATCTGTTTATTAAATACGAGATGTGCAATGTTAAATAAACAAATAAAAAATATAAACATAAAGTAATTTCTCCTGACGTCATTTTATTGTTATTTTCATTGAACAATTACCATGTAACCGCGAAACCGATGTCACTCCATAAACTTCGATAGCCAATAAAGAGTAATTTGGAGAAAGTTGTATCAAATTGTATGTTATAGTATCCTTGACGCCTCTAATTGGGATCCAGTTGCTTAATTATTGGGAGAAAAAACTCAGTGACATATTTTTGGGTGAAATTAGGTCAGTTATATCGACCGTAATATGATTTATAACTGGTTTATTTATCTCTGATATTTCAAAATGAGACTAGATAGGTGCGATTTCGATGTTTTAAACGAGTGGCGTTAGGAATTGCAACTATGTAGTATAAATTAGATGTACCATTTTTCCCTTGGTATTTCCCGTTTTCTTTTCGTTATGTATTAGGTAAGGTATCAAGGATGATTTTTTAAACTTTACACCAAACTAGCTTAACAATTAAGTAGACAGGATCAAACATAACTACTTAGAAACCCATTAACAAACGCAAACGAGTAACGACAAACAGGAAACCTCATTACACAAAAACCACAATACTTAGTAGCTTAATCGTAAGTTGTAGTGCTTAGACAAGTGCGTGCAAATCTTAATGTGTCTAAAAACAAGTTGTGTAAGGGTGCTTGTAAGGTGCTAGTCACGCACTCACCTCCTTGCAACGGAGTTTATAGATGAAACTAACTGTTGTCGCGGCGTTTCCTCTGTTTGAAGTTTAAATACAGAATGAATTGATGATTTGAAAAAGACTGAATGCGAAGTCGAGGGGGCAGAAGGTATTATTTTTATTTGTGACTAGCTTCTGCCAGCGGCTTCGCCCGCGAGATCCCTCGGGAACATGTTCCCGGGATTAAAAGTAGCTTATGTGCTATTCCAGACTATAATCTATCTTTGTTCTAAATTTCATTAAGATCCGTTAAGCCGTTCTGGCGTGATTGAGTAACAAACAAACAGACTTTCACATTTTAATTTTTTTTTTTTTAATTTTTTCTATTGATTGTAGCGTGATGAAAAGTATACTATAACCTGCTCAGGAGTATGAATAATAATTGTACCAAGTTTCGTTAAAATCCGTCGCGTAGTTTTTGTTTCTATAACGGTTATACAGACAGACAGACAGACAGACAGACAGACAGACAGACAGACAAAAATTGTACTGATTGCATTTTTGGCATCAGTATTGATCCCTAATCACCCCCTGGTAGTTATTTTGGAAATATATTTCATGTACAGAATTGACCTCTCTACAGATTTATTATAAGTACTAGCTTCTGCCAGCGGCTTCGCCCGCGTGATCCCTAGGGAACACATTCCCGGGATGAAAAGTAGCTTATGTGCTATTCCAGACTATAATCTATCTTTGTTCTAAATTTCATTAAGATCCGTTAAGCCGTTCTGGCGTGATTGAGTAACAAACAACCAAACTTTCACATTTATAATATTACTCGTTTGGTGTAAAATGAAATTATAACCATCTTCCCCTCGACATTATAATTATTAAGTAATTTTGCAAACTGTCGTAAGCCGTTTTCCGAAGCTACTCGCTAGCCTCTAGGCGCCAAGCTAGCCGCCTGCCTGTGCGTTCGCGACCACAAAAATAATCCTTATAGCATGATTCAGTATTCACGCGCGATGGCTTATTTCATGTATAACTTTGGTGTTTCTATACCGATTTCTATGATTCTTTTTTTATGGAATAGTTAATAATGTTAACTTTTATTAATGTTAATTAGGGACGACTGAGAGTTTTATAAACGTAAGAGTAAACAAATACAATCAGAAAGCTTCGAACTGCTAAGCTATCGGGAGTTACACGTGTTATTGTTCGTCAATCATAAAAGATAGACATAATATGCTGTCGTTGGATATTTTTTATATAATTTTAAGGAGAACATTTTCCGTCATACATGATTTCTGTGTAGCTTTCACCATTAAGATTGCACACGCGACGGAAGCTTAAAAAATGGAGTAACTTCTCCCGTTTTCCCAACATTTCCCTTCACTGCTCTGCTCCTATTGATTGTAGCGTGATGAAAAGTATACTATAACCTGCTCAGGAGTATGAATAATAATTGTACCAAGTTTCATTAAAATCCGTCGAGTAGTTTTTGTTTCTATAACGGTTATACAGACAGACAGACAGACAGACAGACAGACAGACAGACCGACAGACAGACAAAAATTGTACTGATTGCATTTTTGGCATCAGTATCGATCCCTAATCACCCCCTGATTGTTATTTTGGAAATATATTTCATGTACAGAATTGACCTCTCTACAGATTTATTATAAGTATAGATAGAAGATAGAAGATATATATAAGATGGGTTTGCTCTTGACTCTAGTCTAGGTCAGAGATGACCTATGAGGTTTTTTAGTTGCAGCACTAGGTGGACTGATAATCTGGCAAAGGCTGCGGAAATCAAATGGATGCAAGACGCACAGGCTCGGTCGATGTGGCAACACTTTGAGAAGCCTAAGTCCAAGTATAGTCGTCTAAAATGATGACTGCTACAAGCGGAAATCTGGGTTTTTGTGTTTGATAAACTTACGTATGGATTTTTTCAAGGTTGTCGCTGAGGGTAAACGCTTATCTAGGAGAAAGCTTCAATAGGTTTCTTTTGGAAACCTTCAAAAAAAAAAAAAATTATAAATGAAAGGTCACGTTTTATGCTGGTTTCTGGGAACTCTGACTCGAGCTAGCAAGTTCCATTTCATATCCCTCAACATTTTTAGTGTTTCAAATACATGACCAATATGAGCAATATGTGTAAGTTCTTAAGTCGTTTAGACTGTACATCGTTCCACTCACCAAAGAGTTTTCGCGTGTTGGGTAGATTATTTTCACCGACAAATCTTTTTTACTGATCTCTACACAAGCAGTCAGACCCATTCAATATTCTTGTATAAGCTACTTGTAAAAACAACGTGATATGTTTTCGTCTCCAACGTCTGCCATAACAGACCGAATAATAACTTCTGTGAAGTAAGATTGCTTTGTTTTTTCTGAGACAGGTTCAACTAGGTCTATTGTTTCAGGCCCATGAGTTTTATCGACTCCTGTGCGAATAAGAAAAAAGGGAAAAAACATCGTAAGGATATCCGCACACCTAGACTGTCAGAGGTTCTTGCTTTAAATTAGTTTTGGATAAAGATCTTCAAATACAACATTGTTTTTGTAGCCTGAAATTAGAACTTCCTAAATCGTACCTGAAGTAAATCCATTGAATTACAAATATTTGTATTATTTTTCGCTTATATATTGGACGCTTTCGTAAGATGTATAAATTTTTTGTATGGGGGTTACTTTTGGGGGTCAGACTAGAACATTAAATAAATGGTTTTACTAACTTTATTATGTGACATATCATACGAAAGGGCTCGCTGTGGGGGTTTTATTTATTTACTTATATTTTAAAATTCTCAGTTTTGAAGTTATTCAAGAAATTAGACCAAAAACCACCATTCCCACCCCTTATCTACAAAATTACTGAGCCTAAAATTTAGAAAAACAAAAGGAGATAATAATTCTAATATACCCAAATATTACAGAAAATTCTATAAGGAGCTCGTAGTATCAAAATAACACTTTAAAAAAAAATTGGTTCGGAGCCCTTTGCACACGAGTCCGACTCGCACTTGGCCAGATTTTTTTATATCTTGGAAATTTCCCTTTACCTTGAGCCTGCTCTTGAGCTTGTGACTGCTGGGGAAGAACATCCCTGACCTTCTTCTACCTGTGGCTGCCCAGAGCTTTTTAGGAGCTATCTGTTTAAAGGAGTCCAGCTCATCCCGCCATCTCTGTGCCTGGCACGTCATGGACTTGCCATGAAGACGGACTCACTGCATGATGAGTTTATTGGTCCTCTGGCATTTGGAAGATGTGTCCAGTCCAGTATCATTTAAATGACACCTAAGGTCCTCATTATCTGCAGGTGACAGGCATCCACCACTGGAGATAGGGGATAGATCACGTGACATTTCGAGACAGCATTTATCAAACCCATAATTTTTTGACTTTTTGACAATCGCCTTCGCTACGCTACCGCTGTCAGGGTGTCAATTTGTCTAGAGTCACAGGTTGTCGTATCACCATGACTCACTTGCGTCTTCAGAGGGCCAATTCTACAAATTTTTAAATAACTTTCGACTAACTCAATCGAAACTGTCAAAAATGCCTTAATTTTCATACATTTTTGACAGTTTCGATTGAGATGCGAATGTGAAAATTAGTAGAATTGGCACACAGAGAGCCAAATCTACTAATTCTACTAATTTTTGACATGCGAATGGGAAAGTTGTTTATAAATTAGTAGAATTGGCCCTCTGATTATTAAATTGATTATCAACGCTTGTCAAGGTTGGTCTGCTGATGGGTGACCATCTTAACATATCGAGTTTCCTCCGTGCATTGATAAGCACGTTAAGCCGTTGGTCCCGGCTGTTATTTGTAGATCTTTGGCAGTCGTTACGGATTGTCAGAAGCCAGTAAATCTGACTCCAAAAATGTATGAAAATTAAAGCTTTTTTGACAGTTTCCGATTTACATGCGAATGCGAAAGTTGTTTAAAAATTAGTAGAATTGGCCCTCTGTTTATTAAATTGATGATAAAAGCTTGTTAATCTCAGGCCCCAGACAAAGTGCCATTCGATCTGCGACTATATTTGTGGAAATGCCAAAGTATAAGGAGTTGATAACGTGACATTGCGACAGCGTTTTTCATCGTCTTCGCCATGCCACCGCTGACAAAATGTCACTTGTCTGTGTATAGCTTAGAGCCTCAATAGGAAATATAAATAAAAAAATATTAATTATCTGTACAGTTTATTAGGCTTCTTTATTCTCTTACTCTTATTAAATTGCATGCATATTCACTATTCTCGAAAGTCTACCAGAAAATATAAAAATTGATAAAAGCGTCTTAAAATTTAGTTATATTCACAACAACATAACAAGCAAACATACTGTGTTATAATGATTTGGTGTTAGACATAGGTAAGTACCTACTTACAATCGATGAACAGCAATTTAAGGATGCTAATATTAAACATAGCATCTAGTTCAAGTGCCTCTTCAGTGACCTAAATGTAAATAATAGTCGACGGTAATCCCCGTACATATTAATTGTTAATTACATTAATTTACAGTTGTAGGGCATAGTAACAAGGCGCCCGCGCTTTCTCGGTACCTAGCACGCGTAGGTACATAGGTACAAACCGCGCGCCGCCCCACGCCGCGTCGCAGCGGCGTCGCGCACGCGCCAGTCCGGCTCGCATCGCTGTCGTACACGGTCACGTTTTGTTGTTTTTTTTTGAGTTTTCTCGAATGTCTTGTTTTTTTTGAATACCGTGTAACTGACTAACAATATTATAATTTGTGCATCTTATCTTGGCCATTATTGATTCAAGTCGTTACCTGCCCCACTACAAACTGGCGCTCCAACGCGGCACGCGTACCTAACCGACGCGACGCGAACTCAAATACCTATGTGCATAGTAACGGTTTTTCTTAGTGGACAAGTTTAGTGCACGTTACGTACAACGTGAATAGTGTTTCCTTGTGTTTTAATGACTATTGTGTACTACAATGCCTCGTCGCAAAAGTAGAAGCAACGATGACGACTTCGGCGTGCCGCCGGCGTCCCCGACGCCCGCGCCGCTATCGGAAGGGACGCTTACGTCGTTTTTGGAGGCGTTCGCCAAGGCTCAAGCGGAATCGAACCGTCAACTGGTTCAGAGCCTGCTGGCTACGTCGGCCGTCAACGGCTCAGCTTCACCGTCTCCATCGCCTGCTGCACCAGCCACAAATCACGGAAACTTCGCGCGCTGTACGTCGCGATTTAGCGGCGCCAACCGAGACTCAGAGACCCTCGAAGCATTCGTCGACTCGATAGTAATATACAAGGAGTGTACAGGCATCAGTGACGAACATGCGCTTCGCGGCCTACCTATGCTGCTAGAAGGAGAGGCAGCTGTGTGGTTTCGCGGCATAAAATCATCGGTGACGTCATGGAAAGACGCGCTACAGAGACTTCGCGCCATGTTCGGTGCAGCCCGACCGCCACACAAATTATTCCGGGAAATATTTGCCGTGGAACAAACAGAAGAACGCACGGAGGTCTTCGTTGCTCGACTTCGCGCGCTTATTGCTAAACTTCCATATAAAGTCGTAAACGAAATGGAAGTCGACATGATTTACGGGCTACTACACAGACGTATAAGAAAACGGGTAACTCGTGAATCAATCGAGAATTTGGAAAAGCTAATCGAGAAGGCGCGAAACATTGAGGAGTCCCTCTCTGAGGTGTCGACCGACGCGCGTGGCCCCGCCGCTGGCGCGCACACGCCGCACGCGCCGCCACCGCAGCCCCGGCCTCCGCAGACGCCCGCGCGCGCGCCCTCCGCCTCCGCGACGAGCGCGCCGGCGCCACCGAGTACTACAGCGTCGGCTACGAGCAGCGCTGCGCCTATTGTGGTAAACAGTTCGGACAAAGGTAAAAAACTTTTCTGTGTTTATTGCCGCAAAAGCGGACATACCCGTGACTTTTGTAAGAGTATTAAAAATAAAATCAAGAAAACGACTTCCGAGTCTAGTGTGAAGTGTTACGGTTGTGGCGCTATTGGTGTAATTCGATCTAATTGCGCTAAGTGTTCGGTAAATCCGAAAGAATCTATTTCTGTTGTTGAATTTAACATGCTAGAGCCCACTAGAAGTTGTGTTAATACAGATAATCTTAATGTTGTTTCACACGATTGTAATCATAATACTTGTAAGTGTAACGTAACTTTGAATAGCGAAACTTTTGATAGTAATGTATGTAATGTGTCTCAATCCGCTTGTTTATGTAGTTATAAGTGTAATGTCGACCTCGACTGCGATGCGTTGCCGATTAGAGTAGGTAACTTGTCCGCGTCGAACTTATGTACTGACGGTCGTCCAATACTCGACATCGAGATAGACGGTCATCGTGGTACCGGGTTGATTGATACGGCTGCTAAGCGTAGTGTAGCCGGTTCGAGTTTGTACGCACTGCTTCGTAAACTACACTATTCGTTTCGTAGTAGTTTTATGTCGGTAAAATTAGCCGATGGCATAGTGCGGGAACTCAAGGTCTTACTCGTAGATGTTGACATACAACTTAAGGGGTTGACGATACCTATTACTTTTGTCATTTTTCCTAACTCAGTTAACAATGACACGTTACTCGGTATTGATTTCTTACGTAAAGCTGGTATTGTTATTAACGTTTCAAACAATACTTGGTTCACAGCTGATCGGCCTCAGGTCATTCACCCCTTGCGGTGTGAGACTTCACGTGACTTCGTTGGGTGCGCTTCCGCGGATGTCTTACGTAGTAATGAAGGTTCGATGCTGTCAATTCCAGAGAAGGGACGTCTCGCTCAGCTGCTGCAAGAGTATGAGGATATCTTCACTGAAGGGGGAGAACCTACACCGTTCGCAGAGCATCGCATCGATTGCGGTGATCACCCGCCGATTGCGGTGCCGCCATACCGACTCACTCCCGCCAAGAAAGCCATCATGGAAGAGGAGATCGAAAAGATGCTGCGCGAAGGTATCATCACGGAATGTGAATCTCCATGGGCAGCACCAGCTCTTCTGGTACCAAAGAAGGATGGTAGTTACCGTTTCTGCGTGGATTACCGTAAGCTGAATGCCGTTACCAAGAGTGACTCGTACCCACTGCCAGTGATCGACGACCTTCTTCAATATACTGGTAAGAGCTGTTTTATGAGTACTATTGACCTCCGATCAGGGTACTGGCAGGTTAAAGTGAGTCCTGAAGACCAGGATAAAACTGCCTTTGTATCTCCATTTGGACTTCACAAATTTACCCGTATGCCGTTCGGTCTGCGCAATGCGCCCGCAACGTTTCAACGTTTAATCGACCGATTTCGTTCTGCATCATCCCTTAAGGGGGTGACCCTCCTTGGGTACATTGATGACCTGATATTAATATCAGGATCATTTCACCAGCATCTCCAGGACTTACGTGCGGTATTCGACCGCTTACGTGTCTTCAATCTCCACGCGAATCGCAATAAGTGCACATTTGCTAGAGAGAGTGTGAAATACTTAGGACACATGATCACATCAGAAGGAGTGTCCCCAGATCCGGATAAGGTTACTGCAATTTTAGATATGAAGGAACCAACTAATGTAAAGCATCTAAAATCCTTTCTACAGAGTTGCTCATGGTTCCGCAAATTCATGCCGAATTTCTCACAGGTTGCACAGCCACTGACTATGCTAACGCGTAAGGATCAGTCCTGGCTGTGGGGTGAAGAACAGATCAAGGCATTTATAGAACTAAAAGGATTACTTACCTCACCTCCGATTCTTATTCAGCCAGATTATAATGTGCCATTCGTTCTCAGGACTGATGCTAGCAATTACGCACTGGGTGCTGCTCTGCTCCAGGGGGAGTCGCAGCGAGAAGAGAAACCTATCGCGTATGCCAGTCGCCTCCTCACGCCGGCGGAGCGGAACTACTCTACCACCGAGCGCGAGGCGTTGGCAGTTGTCTGGGCAGTCGAGAAATTCCGAGGGTACATAGATGGCCATCCAGTACGTGTCGGCAGTGACCATCAGCCCCTGAAATGGCTACTTACCTTGAAGTCACCTGCTGGACGCCTCGTACGATGGGCCATGAAACTCCAGTCCTTTGATCTACAAGTCGACTACACTCCTGGGAAGGCAAACGTAGTTGCTGATTCGCTCAGCCGTCCGCCGTGTGAGGAGGAGGCTCGCGATTCCTGTGGAGTCTGCATGGTGCTCGTCGACCCGCCGCACTGGGATGCCGCTACTCTTCGTGAGGATCAGCTCGCAGACCCTGAAGTGGCGAAGATCATGAAGGCTCTAGAAGGCAAGGATGAATTAGAACTTACTCGATGGACAGACAGAGGTTATCATACGTGCAGAGGTGTACTATACCGATATACTGAAGCGGAGACAGAAGAACCGCAGCTCGTCATTCCTGAAAATCGAAGGAAACAGGTACTTTTTGAATGTCATGACTCAGCTACTTCAGGTCACGGCGGTCTGGACCGAACCCTGCACCGTATAAGTCAGAGATTTTATTTTCCCGGTATGCGACGTTATGTAGCAGAATATCTGAAAACCTGCATAGAATGCCAGCGTTACAAACCTTCCAATGAGAAGCCAGCGGGGCTCTTACAGACTCCGGTTCCCGCTCAGCGCTTCGAAGTCATCGCTGTCGACCTTTTTGGGCCATTGCCCAAAGGAGCTAATGGAGAGAGATGGGTGCTGATAGTGGAAGACACAGCCAGCAAGTGGGTTGAGCTGTTCGCCCTCTCCGAAGCCACAGCTGAAGCATGCGCTAAGGTACTAATTGAAGATGTTTTCTTACGCTTTGGCGTTCCTCGGCGTCTCATATCTGATAACGGCGTACAGTTCGTTGCCGACGTCATGCAACATGCAATGTTCACGCTTGGTGTGAAGCAGAGTCTCGTGCCACTTTACCATCCGGAGGCCAACCCAGTCGAGCGTAAAAATCGCGATCTCAAGACCCAGTTGGCGATCCTGGTAGAAGGACACCACCAGCAATGGCCAGAAGCTCTGCCATTCATCCGATTTGCATTGAACACCTCAATAACCAAAGCAACTCAACAGACACCTGCTTATCTAACCTTTGCTCGTGAACTCCGCTCACCTATTGTAGTACAGAGCGATCTTCGTGCTGTAATAGAGGCTGAAAACTATGTTCCACAGATTACGCCATATCTCTTGAAGCTAGCGGAGACACTCAGCAACAGTAAGGAGTGCATAGAACGACAGCAAGACATTCGTAAGGCTGCCAAAGACAAGACCCGAAAGGCTGAGCAGTTTGCCGTTGGTGATCTTGTCCTGATGAAGACGCACGTGCTTAGCAGTGCTGCCAAAGGAGTCAGCTCTAAGCTCATGCCTAAAAGGGACGGCCCTTACCTGGTACAGAAGAAGGTTAGCCCAACTACTTACCTTTTAACGTTCCCTGATTCACCGGATGAAGTCATTGGGAAGTACCACGTTTCAGCGTTAAGGAGGTATCACTCTCGGGATAGTGAGTGCCCTGAGGTTCCGCAGCCGGTTGCTCCTAAGCGTTCTCGTGGTCGGCCGCGTAAGAAACGTGTCATTGTTGATGTTTGACCAACGGTGAGGTCACCAATGTTTGTCAAAAGGGGGAGTATGTAGGGCATAGTAACAAGGCGCCCGCGCTTTCTCGGTACCTAGCACGCGTAGGTACATAGGTACAAACCGCGCGCCGCCCCACGCCGCGTCGCAGCGGCGTCGCGCACGCGCCAGTCCGGCTCGCATCGCTGTCGTACACGGTCACGTTTTGTTGTTTTTTTTTGAGTTTTCTCGAATGTCTTGTTTTTTTTGAATACCGTGTAACTGACTAACAATATTATAATTTGTGCATCTTATCTTGGCCATTATTGATTCAAGTCGTTACCTGCCCCACTACACAGTTTATTATTAGAAATACATATTATCGATCAAAGTGATTGTACGCAAATCGGCCATTTGTGAAGTTAAGAGGCGCTTAAATAAGAAGTGGGTAGGTTTATCAAATACGCATTATTGTTTACGTTTTCATAGAAAGTGTGTAGTGATTGGTAATGTTATTGTATGAGTAATCACGGTTTTTATTCGTTTTCACACTTAATTTGGAGCTCGTGGCTAAATAACAACAGTCGCACGGGTCGATCTTCTAGGTTAAGCAACGCTTGTCAAGGTTGGTCTGTGGATGGGTGACCATCTTAACATAACGAGTTTCCTCCGTGCCAAAGCACGTTAAGCCGTTGGTCCCGGCTGTCATTTGTAGATCTTTGGCTTTCGTTACGGATTGTCAGAAGGACTCAGAAGCCAGTAAATCTTACTCCAGTCTCGCCAAGAAATACCGTGTCACCCAGTTAATGGGTTGTGGAGGTCTGGTAGGCAGCCGCTCCACGTAAAATACTGGTATTCAGCTCTATCCCGTTTGACTGGAAGCCGATCCATATGTAGTTGGGAAAAGCCGATCCCAATGTAGGCAGATGATGACTTAATTGATTGACTTGATGATTGATACAGTGGGAAATGTTTTCTTTCAAAATTAAGTATATTTAGAATTTATTCAAAATTCCCAAAAATAACACCCTACACCTACTACAATATGTATAGATGTTTCTAGTAAACGACTCTGTAATAGCAATTATCTTTAAACAATAAAAATATAATTACTGTAGAAATATTGTTAATTTTTGCAGATGTTTTGTAGCCATGTCTGCTTGTAGCGTCTCATAACTGATTCAATTAACTGTTTTTCCAAGTAGGTCAATATAATCTACTAGTTACATGTAAAGCGACCTAGAAACACTATCTCAGGATAAACTTACATGGCGGTCGTAAGTGCTACGTATAAAGCGTAGGTGTTGACGCAAAAAATCAATTAATATTAAATAATGACTACGTGAGGCGCACGCGCCGGTCACTAATTGATTTTGATTGAGGTATTTGGAGCGCATGCGTGACTGACACAAATTTTACTGTAATCTAAGGGAGAAAATTCTTTAAGATTGGGTATAAAGACGTCTCTAAGGATAAGACGTACTTGAATAGCTTATTTAACTGAATACGTACCAATAAATTTGAAAGGTTAAGCAACGCTTGCCGAGGTCAGTCCATGGATGGGTGGCCATCTTAACATACCGAGATTCGTCTGTGACCCGAAAAGCACGTTAAACCATTGGTCCCTGCAGTTGTTTCTTTGAAATTCGTTATACAGAAAATCTGACACCAGAGCCTGAATCTGATATTTGATGGGTCTTTGTTTTTAAATGCCATGTGAATCCCTGTAAAAATCCACGTTATTCAATGAAAAACACCACGTTAATCATTAAAAATTTCATCGGTCCGTCTAATCAATTTTTTTATATTTTTTTAGTTTCAATAGATAGGTACTGTCGCTTGATTTCTATGTACCTAATTCAACAATGGTTTTTTTCACCGACTTCCAGAAAAGGAGGAGGTTCTCAAAGCAGCGGGTAGTTTTTTTTTATGTATGTACACCGATTACTCGAGGTTTCTGATCCGATTTGTGTGATTTTTTTTAGTTCGATGCCATTGATTGCCAAGATGCGATACTTGCAATTTGGTCCCGTAAAATTTTATTCTGTTTGACTAAGTTGTTTTCATCTTATGAGCATATTTGCTTATTTAAAGTCCAAGTATCACCATTATATAGTCAATAATAAAAAACTTTTTAACAAAAAAACATAATAACCGACTTCCAAAAAAAACCACTACAAGGTTTAAAATACGGCAGCCTTAAATATTATTTTCACAATCTGATCATAGATCACCTCCTCATCGTCATATCAGCCGAAAGATGACCACTATGGGACATAGGCCTACCCCAAGCGTCGCCACAACTGCCAGTCTTCTGCATCTCGCATCTAACGGCTAACCGTGACCTTCAACAGGTCATCGGTCTACCTTGTGGAAGGCCTTCCAAACGTTGCGTCTTCCGGTGCGCGGTCGCCGCTCCAGAACTTTTCAGCCCCAACGACCATCTGTTTTGCAATCAATGTGCCCTGTCCACTGCCACTTTAGTTTGGCCCTACAAACAAGCAAATTATTTTACCTCTTTATAATATGATACTAAGAAAAAGAAAAGCCAACGTAGTTAAATGTACTTAATAAGATACAATAAAAAAGCCAAATGTTACAAAAATAGACGAAAGAAAAAGCTACAAAAACGTCCTCAAACTTCTTACAAAACCGCAACAATTTTTTCTAAGACACAAAACGTTAGATCTCCCACGTAATACTCTATATTCGCTGTAGGACACTAGATACATAAAATAATAATGATCATGTCTGTATGTTTATTTCACTCACGTACTTATTTGCGAGCACTGTGGTCCGTTTTATAGCTACGTTTCAACAGATGATGTTCCGACTCAGAATATTAAAGAGTGGAATTTAACGTTGTAATCAAGGCGTTTTGATAGGCATAGAGTAGGTAATACGCAGAAGTGCTTCTTGAGTGAAGGGAAAATTCCAGACACTACACAAGAAAAATTACTGGCACTATACAAGAAAAACAAACCAATCAGCTTGGCTTGTTTTTCTGGTATAGTGCCACTGGCCCGTGACTTCACCCGCATCAAAACCACATATGTCACCGAAAAATGGCGCACTCCGTAAGATTGTAATAAATCTTGATTAGATTACAATTTCTCGATATATTATGAAAAAATTGTTTGTTTATAATGAAACCCATCCAAATTCAATAGTTTCCAATATATCCGTGTCTTATTTGGAAAAAAAAGTTTACGATTTCACGCGATATTTTACAATCTTACGGAGCTGACTATTTTCCGGTGACATATATTACCTATAATATACCATGAGACTAATACCTTTCTTTTAATCCAGGAAAAACTACCGGTCCGTGTGGCAGGTTTTATCCACATACACTAAGTCTTTGAAGAGTCATTGACGAACAAACCTCCAGACGTCTAAATTTTTTCATTAGAAATATTAGTACAATAAGAAATTATTTACATGCATTAATTAAAGATGTTACTACCGCAAAAATACTTTAGAGGACACCTGAAGTTGCGATATATTTCTGAATTTAACGATAGAAGTTAAACTGTTAGAAGTTCTGTTTAATTCAGTACCTGGCCTTCTGTGTTAGAATTAGAAAATAATACAATTCCAATTCATATCTATAAACTGCCCCATAAGAAGATCACCCACACTCTGACCACAACAGCTGAATCTCAATAAATCCAAAACCATTTACTAAACTGCTCATCTGCCGCTATTAATTTAACAAGAGAAGCGACAATTAGTGAAAATATATTATTGAAGGGGACCCAAATCGAGAACTAATCGATTTACCTACATCATCGACTGCATTCATTCATTCACCCATTCATCAACCCCCCAAGCGTCGCGCATGCCATGAAATGACCAACTCTGTCACCCCGAAATAACATGAATGGGAAACGTATAATTCTCGGTTAAATTGGTCTATTTCCGCACAAATCGAACGATTCAATTCGTCACGGAATGGACAATAGCCACCTTTCTACAGGAATTTGATCTCTATTTGTCGGCTTGTAAAGACTAATATAGAAACGAAAGGGTTAAGAACCTCGCAAAGAATAGAATAGTGCCCTTTTTTTTTTTTTTTTTTTTTAGGGATGGGAAATCATCCAATGACTCCTCCCGCTCTGGGTGTAGCGGGAGGGAGTGTCAGACTTCTACTGACTAAAACCCATCCATGTTCCTTCATTGCCCTTTGTGTTCCGGAGCCACGGTGTCTCTTGCGAATAACCCCGCGACTCCGGCAGAAATTCTTTACATATTGCATTGTGAAGCCGTTGAAAGTTATACCTAATATTCAAAAACTAAATTAAGATAAATTATGTCTACTACAGTTAATCTTACATGGTTTCATAAAATTCGTTTACAACAATATATTTTAAAAGGTTAATTACTACATTATTTATCGGTGTCAAGAAGGGGATTCGTTTATCTAATGATTCCACCTTGGCTTGACAAATTGACAAAGTACAATGGAATAGTAATTTTAATAGAATGACAGCTTTCACATCTGCTCCGTGTATTTGTAAAGAAATATTTTTGCCACGTGTCCAGTCAAACAAAAGCAATATATAGAATAAATCTTATTATGATTGCCACAATAGGTGTCAAATGGGCAATAATTCTTTCGCATTGTGGTCAATCGGATGCGATGCTATTCGGGAATACGGGATTTTCCAAATCATTACATTTTATTTTCGGCTCCATTTAGGGTTGCGGTTTGGCAAACGTTTATAATGGTATTAGAGGTATTATTGCTGTCAAAATATTGATCGTAAGTGCAGTTTATTTAGTTAAATCCTGACTTAACTTCCTCTATGCAAAATCTAGGCCAGACATATTTAAAAACATTACCTACTTACATTATCTCTGTACGAGTTGGTTATTACTGTAAGTGCAGAGAGTAATTGAAATTATATAAATAAATTAATTAATAAATAAAATGCTTTATAATTCACAATGATCAAAAAGCCTACTATTAAATTCAGTGTTCCAAAGTAACGTAATACCAACGGACGAGCTTGTGTAAATAAAATAATAAAAAACACAATCCAGAGTGACAACGTAATATCGTAAACGTCATACCACAATACTCGCTAAGTAGGCAAACGTCGTAAACACTTGAAAACCTCATATTTTTTGTGTCACTTGTCCGAGACACCCACTGAAGATATTAAACACGATGCCTAATTAACTATAGACAATTTAATCGAGAACCTATCGTTTATTTCTTAAAATATAAGGAATTCACTGGCACAAAACAAAGAATTCGGTAATTAGACATTCTTAGAACGGATCTTTTGGAAATTGAATATTTTGACACTGTTGGACATTTTGGGAACTGCTAAATCCGGGAATTGGACATTCTGGAAAAAGGAAATTCTGATTATGAAAGTCTTGTAGGCGTTGCCTTCCAAAGAAATGCACAAACATAATTATTGAAATGTCAAATTGGTTCCACATTTAACGACCTGTCAAGACAAACTGAGCAATGACATTTTCATCTATCGAAACTTCTTAATATTGTGACCAACGTATGTACTAAGATTAACCAGTGACCTAAGTTTGTTACTAAGCCTAGTCTAGCCTAATCATGGTATAAAGCTTTTATTGTTTTTATTAACATAAATAAGCTTCTTGTCCTCATGCCGACAGCTTTGTGGCTTTTCTTCGGACTTTTTCTGTTCTATAAGAATTATTTTCTTGAGGTTTTCTCCTGCAGCCTAATATATTCAATGTTCAACAATTCGTCACCCTTTTACTCGCCTACTAAACCTAGAGTTAAATTATGTGTGATCATAAACTTATTACAAAGTTAAGCACAAACGTAACAAATAGATTAGTAGATTTAGTAGTATAAAAATAGAACAGTGAGACAGCCATCTTACTGTCCTTGACAGAAATTGCAAATCATCACAAACCATCAGACAAAATACATCAACTAAGGCAAAATATTTTTTGTCACTCCTCTCAAATATAAAGGAGACTTATTACTCTCATTAGTGAGAACAATCACAATAAAGAGATCGACAAAACCTGTCGCTCGTCTGTCGCCAACCCGATAACCAGGTGCGACGTTTTTGCATAATTTTCTTGCGACAAAAAGTGTGACAACAGTCGCGCCAGATTAATTAACAGTTTTATTTGTGTAGCACGTCTCGTCGCGTCTTGAACGACGTTCATTGTCGCATTATGATGTATGGCATGCTTCGTGCGACGCAAAAACTGTGCCACATAATAGTCGTAGTGTGATCAATTCGCCAGACTGCGTGCCGCGTGTGTTGCTAACTAAACTAATCTAGACGACGCGGAGCTATGAAAAATACAAAGTATGGACTGGCAGTGAATAGTTTAGTGTGTATCTATATTCATATGGTCGTTGTTCGTCTGAACGTATCATAAGTACGTACGTCAATACATCATCATCATCGTCATGTGAATGATGCAATGTGGAAGCGTTCACCAGTATTCACTATAACATCAGGTGGTTCATCCGACATCTGTGCAAACTTGGTTATCTCTTTTTATTATCACTTCTATATCTTTTATCGTCTCCTATGAAATAACCAAAGATGACTTTTTACTCAAAAAGATGTCGAAATTTTTGAGTAAAAGCCATCTCGGGTTATTTACTCCAATATTTACTTGATGCGCAATTCGACGATTTCTAAAGCTACAACAACCGGACAGTCAAGTTTCTTTAAATATAAACGTTTTTGCTGGCGAATGCTGGCAAAATATTAAGTCTTCAACCCAGTTTCATAAATAAAAACTGAACTCATTAACTGTAAACAAGGAAGGTGTTGACTCGTGATAATGAAAGTCCAATAAGCTGACTATTTATTGAACACCTTTATTTTGGAAACACAACATGACTACAAACAAGCAAAAGGTAATTAAAACCAACACCTTTGGGCCAATTTTTAAATAAATATTTTTAAACAACTTTCGCATTCGCATGTCAATCGCAAACTGTCAAAAAAGCCTTAATTTTCATACATTTTTGACAGTTTGCGAATGAGATGCGAATGTGAAAATTAGTAGAATTGGCCCACTTATGAGTATAATTCAAATATGGCTGTGAATTTCACGAATGCCGAGAAACAGTGGACAAGAGAAGTCAAAGTAGATCTTCCAGGTAACGGACGAAATTAGACATTTACACGCAAAAAAATTTAGCAGCCGTTATTAAAGTCTCAGGTTTTTGTTTCCTAATTGGACCATGCACTGCCGTCATCGCATACTCAATTCACATCCGAATCCGAATCAGATTAATTGCAGCATTTAGTTCCTTGACTCAACATAACCTCCACACATTTCCTCGTCCATTTGAAATTTAAAACCCCTCCATACTAATTACATCGTAGCTCCTTGCCACAGCACATCTGGGCGACCCAAGGTCTGGGAATTGAGGAAACCAAACCGAAGACCTTATAAAAACTAGTGTACGATTAGTCTATTATTTCTATATCATTAAATCACTCGTTCTATCACAATAAAAAAAATGTATATACAAATATCGTTCATTGAAAAAAAACGACAAAAAGTAATGAGCGAACAAACTAGATCAACTTCCTTGTCAACGAACAGTTATTTTGATAGATTTATTACTTGTTTATTCGATGTAAGAACTCTGTACATATGATTAGGACTCGCATCCATATAATTATCGCATTGGTATTATAAAACACGGTCAGTAGTACCCATGTAATCTTTGTGCCGTTAAGTAACCTGAATAATGTAAATGAAACACTTTTTTATGTGATTGAATTTATTAATCCTCAATTAAGCCTCTTATGTACTCACGATTTATTTTTTCTGTGATCTTATCGCAGTTTCTAACGGTTCGAAAATAATTAACATAGCACATTAGAAATATTTCACCAATAAAAATTAATTCTACTATTCGGACACCTTAGACTGCCAGACATTTAATAATTATGACACAAGGTTACTCGAATTTGAATATCAGCGTGATAAAACTTACGATACGATTCTATTCGCACTCCAATCTCATATACTATCATTATTTCCCATTCAAAAGACAAATTTTCACAAATTATAACCGCATAAACAATAAATTACTATAAAGTCTGTGTCTCCACAGTTTAACGTAAATCACGTTGTCTTATCGCCTGCAGCTATAAATATTGCACCACAATAAACGACTGCTATGCAAATTTCTTTATAGCACTTTAAAAAATGTATTTTATGGAAAACACGAGGGAAATCACAGTTCATTTTTTATTCAATGGCTCATATTCAACACTTACGTACTGTTAATTTCAATTTTATTCTATTCTTTGAACCACAATAAGCTGGTTCACAAACAATGTAATTTGAATTCTGTATTGCACTCGGAACAAAACGTTGCTTCAATAGCTCTTTATAGCGATGCATTTAACCTACATGCAAGACACAAAGAAAAGACATGACTTAACGTTGTAAAATGTAAAGTAATTGAAAAAATATTCACTGACCCACCTACGGGTTCCAATATCGAAGAGAAACTCAATATATAAATTTTCTTGCATGTCAAAAAGTAAAGATCAATGGCTGATATGAAAATCAATAAAGATATAATGACGATATTATTATACGTTATAAACAAACATTTGCACATGAATTGTATCTTTCTCACATAAATCAATATACAGCTTTCTTTATCTGTCTCGAAAATTGACAACTTACTTTATGAAAAGTTGTGGCGACTATATTTTTATTGATCTCTTCATAGTTATCTGCGGTGATTTACGAAAATTTAGTGATTCATCAATGGATCAGTGAACTGTAAGGTGAGTGCTGATAGTAACAGAGTCGTAAACCATACTGTTCGATCACGAACATCAACAAGCGTAGCTTGAAAAATCGCAACGAAAATTAAAAAGCATTTAAGTAAAGACTAAAAATTTTTAATTGGTATTGTTCTTATAAAAGCAAAAGCGTATGTGGAGGAGAGTACAAAGTGTGGGTCACGAGAAGGATCTTAGGAGGCGGCGATCTGTCGTTTCTGGCTACACCCAAAGGAAAAAAGCATGCCATTATGTAAGTTTAAATCGTACGCTCCAAAATCTCAACATCCTCAAGAATAAGAAGGTCCACGCAATCAAAACTACGACCTAAAACAAGTACATTATTCAAACAAGTATCACTATGATGTCCATAATAGTCCACAATTCATTAGCTCCCCCAAGCGACGAATTAAAATTGATTGATTGGTGACATAAAAATTTAACGTCTCGGCTTTACTGGGTATCAATCAGTCGTTTCGTCGGCTGTCTCATTGACCAGATATGACTTATACTTCGGGGCCTTTTATGTTGTAAACACCTTCACTCACTTGACTTAACGATGACAGTTTTATTTAGCAGCTTATCGGTCTGGTGGTCTGATGTCAAGTCGTTTTCAGACAGTCTACTCAATAATTAGGTACAAAAATGATAGCTAGTACTTGGTGAATAAAAAGTGGTTATCTGTGGTTTTATTTTCGTAACGTCTCCCACTGAAATGAGACTTAAAAGCTCCTACGCGAGTCTCTTTCACGTGAATTCCTATTGAAACAGGCTTACTTGAAGTTTGGCTCTTTGGAGGACGAAGTGCTTTGGTTTGCTGTTATTGTATGTAATTATTGTTAGCATTAAGTAAATGTTCATGACCCTTGCAGGAATATTGTATTCTCAATTAAAATTATTAGGTCTAAAAACCGTAGTATTTACTTCGGTGTAAAAATAAATTTAGCTGGACGAGTAGCAGTACGATAGTTAATTTTACTTGATTTAAACAGTCTTTGTCACTTTATAAACAAACTTGCTTTTGACCCCGACATCGCGTGAGCCTATCCCATTTTACCCGTTCCTGCAGGAATTTCGGGAATTATACATATAGGTTACTCTTCATCTTGAATCACTGTTTCTATTGATAAAAACCGCATTAAAATCCTTGCGTAGGTTAAGAGATATTAGCGTACCTACCGACAGCGAAAGCGACTTCATTCTAAGTAAAGATTTCTTTTTAAATCTCTCCACAAATAAGCCTACCATAACAAAATTAACTGCATCTCTACAATTTTCCCATGCTATGGATCATTTTAATAAAACGAAAGTTAATCTAATAGTGTTTCAACAATTTGAATAACAATGAATACGTAATAAGACTCGATGAACAGTTTAATCGATGGACTATTAATCCCCTTACCTGTTTGGATTTCATGAATCTTATTATAATAAACAATGAAAAATACCTACACATGTTTAGAAGTTTTAGTAGAATCATTTTGACCTCAACAATTTGGGTTAAACAAATAGTAGGTAATAAAATTGTTGTTCAAAAGAATATTTGATGAATTTTGACTCTTTAAAACCATACGGTAACAAACAACTGTGATTTTAATTTTAATTTGATGTATGCAGTTTTATGTGAATATTAAAATATTGTCTGAAGATGTTATTCAAGAATTTGACTAGCATGGGAGATTTAGAGCTGAAGTTTGACAATATTACTTAATGGATGGATATGAAATTTTATTATCTGAATTGATAGGAATTGGTAGGACCATATGACATCTAAACAGATGCAGTAACTACGGCAAACGACGAATTTAAATATTTATTATTATTAGCCAAAGAAAGGGGTTTGCACATTTTAGTATGGGAGCAACGATGACACATTTATTCAAAGGGTACATAAACAAGCCGCGATTTTGAAAAAACAACAAAATGGTGGCCAACTAGCTATGCCACAAAGGTTCTATTCAAATAACTCACTCACGTACTAATAATAACAATCCCAAAACCAAGAACATTAAATTTAGTGCAAAGGTAAATTTGTTTACACTCTAGTACGATGCACCTTAAACTTACTATTACAAACTGGTGATAAAACCGGACGAGCTGTAAACACGGCGATCATAATTCACGTGAAAATATTCTCTCTTACGTCAGCAGAAAAATACATCCAGCCAGTGCTTCGCGGTTTTCTAAAAATAATCTTTTATTGCAACGGGAAGGTACTGTGGAAGTTTTGTCAGGTGCCGATAAATAAGAAGTTGCCCACTTACATTGTAAGACGTAGCTGTAAATAGTTGGCTTGTTTTTGTAAAAGTAAATCGGATTTTGTTCTAAATGCTTGGAGTTTTTGTAGTTTCGACGGATCAGTTTAGTTTAAAAAGCCATTTTGTAGTAAGTCGATTGGTGAATCATGAAACATTGCCAGGGCTTCGAGCTTTTCTAACAATTCACCCCAAACCAACATATTTTTGCATTTCGAGAGTATTGATCTCTCTCCTACTCTAGTAATCTCCCATAAAAATCGGAGGTATCCCGTTAATCATAATCAAACGTGGTCGTAAGAATTTCAGTGACATGACAATCTCAGAGTCAGCATTTAGCAGGTGCGCGCCACCAAACAAATCATGTTATGGCGCGTATGATTCGATTTTCGAAATATTCAACGTCGTATTTTTATTTTTATCTGTTGCCAGTCTCAAATTTCCTGTTTTTCAGACATTGCCTTCGAGTTCCAGGATATATTCCGCTATTGTTTTTCCACCTTCTTTTATTCGAATTCTTGTATGATCTCTATAAAACTTTTCAAATGATTCCTGGATTTTTATTTCTTTAATGTACATAGCAAGAATTGTCTTTTAGGATTTTTATTCTTGTTTGGATTTGAGGAAAAACACAGGGTCAAAAGTACCATTTACTTCACTTACCTATATGCTATTATATTCTTTACGAAAGTTTTCTGCAATGAATAAATAATACTTACTCAACTTTATAAATATAAGTTGTAAGTCTAATGCTATGTATGTAGGTACTGCGAATTAAACTTCATGAAAATCACTACCCTCAGTTGACTGGTAGATAATGCCTAAGGCATTAATAATAATAATATAATAATATAAATAAATAAAATCCTACAGTAAAAATCCACTACACAAATAAAACGAAACAATAATCGAAAACAGCAACGTCAGCGTTTACGTAAACGAACAAAACTATGAACAAAATGTGCGCGATACAATTCCCGATTCGCGGTCGGCATAAATTGAATTCGTATGCGATGAACCCCCAAACCACAGAGTAAAGACAAAAGGAGTATTAGGCACCCCACGTCTGTGCCAAACAATACCAGCGCTGCGTGCCTGCTCAGCTATAGAATGCCAAATGAGTGGGCTTTTGAGGATTTTTGAGTCAGGTTATTGAAAAATATGAGTACCTATTTACATTATACATAATTATGATATCACGACGCGAATACCTACTCTTCGATGGGTTACATGCAGGTTTATTTATAGAACACCTACATTTCGCCAGTTCTATGTAATGGAGGAAAGACAATAATTATCAGGACACAAAAACAGATACCGGGCTGCTAGAAATTCTAGATGGAAAAACCCAAATACTGCCCTGCCTGACCCTGGAATCAAATCCAAACCCCCATTTCTCAGTAGCACTTGCGACTCCAGTATTAATCTACTTAGTGGCGTATCCAGCCGGTTCATTTGCTAACTGGGACTTTTATACAATTGTACGGCCGTATTTGAATGTATTTAAGTTTAATGCCTCTTGTGCCGAATGAAAATTTCATAGGAAATCTTTTTATTAAATCTTAGCTCGAAACCATTTAGGTTGTCCTAGTTTTAACTTGCTTTAAACCGCGTTAATTATTTTGCTGAAGAAGAGACTTATATAATGCTTGCACTTATTTGATTATATACCTAGATCTTTTTCTAATATTCTACATAATAAAGCCGTTCTATGGCGCTCTAATATGGATATCGTATAGCCTTCACTAGTGATGCAAAAAATCAGTTGGTAGACAGTTAGTTCTATTGAGTTAATGTTTGCTTATGCCAAATTATCATCAGACTGCTTATTGAGTGTTAGTTCTAATTGACGTTCCACTAACACGATCGAGTACGTTTAAAATCACAAAAAGGCCAATCATATATTTTCATGAATATTTCCACACTGATCCCATCAAGATGGATATAATTGAGTGTTGAAGGCCTTGTTTGAACAAAGATTGGGTCAAAGTTATGGAAAAAATTATGTGAAACGTGGGCAGATTTTATGGCACAAAATAAATTACTATGTACAGTGACATCATGCAAGTCATCCAGCCACAGCATTCCCACGCAAAAGAAAATTATGAATGAGCATGTACAAGGGATGCCTACGTCAAAATACTTGGCACGTCGCCAACTCTTCAATATGTGGGCAGAAAAATACAGGCAAATGTCAGAGGTCAAGAAATTAAATGTGATGACCTTTTCAATGGCAAGTTTAGTGAAACTATTTGCAGTTACAGATATCAGATTCGTTGAGCAAATTATTTGGATTAAATGTGTCTCTTTAATGTACTCGAATTTTCTGGTGGGATAGAAAATCTTTCTGAAAAAAAAAACACAAGTTTATCTTGTGGATTGCTTTATTCGATACGCATTTAAGTTGATAGAAAATTAAATATTTACTCAGTGTTAGTAAATTTGGCGTGCACATATTTCGAACATAAGTTTGTATTTGGCATTTATTTATTTTTACCAATATTTTTTTTACTCCGTCTAAACCTTTTATTTTGTAATAATTATCAACTGTAAGACTTTCATGAAAACTTTGAACACATATTTAGCAGTGGCCCTGAAGAGGTGGTAGAATGTTGAAACAGATCTTAGACTGACGCGACGCGGACGGCACGATAAGTATGAAAGGAAACAGCGTGCTACGAGATTTCGTAGCACCTGTGCTACGGCTGCCTATTGAAATCGACTTCAAAGAAAGATACTCGTAGATTCAGCTTTCGTCTCGTGCGTGTAGTAGTCATGAATGTGGCTGTGTGAGCATTTTTTCTTGATTGCACAAGGCCTAAAAAAGCTCAAATACCTACCATAGTACCACCAGTGGTCACACATACACATGAATAAAACAAAAGGTTAGTTAGTAGTTAGTGTACGTAGCGATCTATATATTCTATCACTTAACATTTACAAAAAAAAACACAAATAGAGAAAAAATGCTTCACACCTGAGCAGGGGGCTACTCTCTTTCGGGAGGTTCCTGCACCGAATCGGGCGGGAGGAAACGCCCGGGTGTCACCACTGCGAGGATCGACCGGAGGACACGGTAGAGCACACTGTGCAGGTGTGCCCCGCTTGGGCGGCGCACCGCCGTGTCCTCGAAACGGCGATCGGCGGCAACCTCTCGCGTCCGGCCCTGGTCCAAGCCATGGTCCGGAGCGAGACGGAATGGGACGCCGTTGCCTCCTTCTGCGAAGCAGTCATGCTAGCGAAGGAGGTGGCGGAGAGGGAGAGGAGACCCTCTCGTCCCGGCCGCCGTGGTGGACGCCGCGGGCGTCGGGGGCCACCTGGTGACTTCCGGCCACCGTAGGCGCGGGCCTGTGGACGGCGAGCTATGGGTGGCTCGCCGTCCGTCCGTCTAGTGACGACAGGCCGTGTCGACGGCGCGTTAGTGTTCCACGCGCGCCTCAAAGAGAGTCAGCACACAGAGGGGCCCGATAGGGCCGACGCCTGCCGGAGTCGCGGGATTATTCGCAAGAGACACCGTGGCTCCGGAACACAAAGGGCAATGAAGGAACATGGATGGGTTTTAGTCAGTAGAAGTCTGACACTCCCTCCCGCTACACCCAGAGCGGGAGGAGTCATTGGATGATTTCCCATCCCTAAAAAAAAAAAAAAAAAAAAGGGGGCTACTCTCTAAGCCCGAAGTCCGTAGTTTCGGGCTTAGTTGCGGGCGTATTCTACTCGGTATCACCTACGGACTTACGATTATTCTCGAACCCGAACTAAAAATGAATGACAACACAATTTGACAGTTACTTTAGAATTTTTTTGTCATAAATTCTTAGTGGTTAGATATAACGGAGTAGAATACGCCCGCAAATAAGCCCGAAACTACGGACGTCAGGCTTAGAGAGTAGCCCCCCAGAACTGGCATAACACAGCGTAATGCTTTTTTTAAGGATGGGAAATCATCAAATGACTCCTCTCGCTCTGGGCAGAGCCGAAGGGGGTGTCAGACTCTTACTGGCTATTAAAATACATCCTTGTTTTTCCTAATGCCCATTGCGTTCCAGGGCCCCGGTGACTCTTTCGAACAAGCACTAGCAGACAGGCGTAATGATAAGACTCGTGTGCGAGAAAGAGCCAGACGGCCAATTCTACTAATTTTTAAACAACTTTCGCATTCGCATGTCAATCGCAAACTGTCAAAAAAGCCTTATTTTCTTTAGAATACCCTTCAGCGAATCCCTACACGTGATCCCCGGGTGGTGCTAAACAGGTGACACTAACCGCCTCCGTGGTCTAGTGGTTATACCACCTGATTCAGACCCAGAGGTCCCGGGTTCGATTCCCAGCGGAGGCAAATTTTTTGATCGGTTTGGTTGGTGGTAGGACTTGTTCTAATTCCGCCTGGCAAGCTACCACCATCATGTCTAAGTCTGTCGCCATAACAACAGTGTTAACAGCATTGTTGTGTTCCGGCAGTTAGAGGTATGATAGTCAGTTCCTCTGTTTAAGAGGATTCCGGGTGAAACTCGCTTCCATCTTCGGCCTAATCATCACTTTCTATCAGGTGAGATTTGGGCCAAGAGTTTCCCCGTTTTGAATAAATAAAAAATAAAAAATAAAATATTTTGACATTTTGCGATTGAGACGCGAATGCGTTGCGAATGTGAAAATTAGTAGAATTGACTCTCAGAGCGCTGGTTTGCAGCGAAAGCCAGCGTTGACAACATAAGAAAAGACCCGAGATTATAATTTGCATGAACCAAAAGCAACTAAGAGGTCTATAAGCAAAACATGGTTCCTTTCATGGCATGGAATTGGCCGGCAGCCAACTATAGCGACGGCGTGGGTTCGTCTGTCCCGACAATCTCGCAAAGGTTAAGGGTGACAAAAATAATGTAACGGGCTACTTTCTTTAGATAAAGAATTATTTTAACAATGGCGTATCGTTCGGGGAAGTGGGCGTTTGTGCGATGGCCCGTAGAAGTTATGGGCAGTTCTCGCTGTAATGTAGTGACTAGAGATGTTCCTGTTTTTTATGAAGTGGCTACTGGAAGGAAGTATTTGGCAAATCATTGTAATGAGACGGTCGTTTTTATTTTGTTGTTTCTTCATCTTTGACGGTTACTCGGTTTTAGTGCTCATTCTGAGACACATTTTTTTCAAGCTTGGCTAGATAATATTGTGAAATAACTTCTTGCATTTCAATCTTTTTAGCAATACCTACCGACTTGGTGTAATTTTCTTATTTATAACTAGCTGACCCGCGCAACTTCGTTTGCGTCACATTTTCCATTAATGCTCCGCTCCTATTTGTCTTAGCGTAATGATATATAGCCTATAAGCTTCCTCGATAAATGGGCTATCTAACACTGAAAAACATTTTTCAAATCGGACCAGTGTTTCCTGAGATTACCCCCTACATACAAACTTACAAACAAATGTTACCTCTTTATAATATTATTATAGACTAGCTGATGCCCGCGGCTTCGAACGTTTGACAAATTATATACTAAAAGCTTCCTCGAGAACCACTCTATCCATTGGTGAAAATTAAGTAGTTTTTAAGTTTATTATAAATAGACAGACAGACGCGGCGGAGGTGAGAGTGGTGTAAGGAGGTGAATGATTAATGACTGAAAACCCATATGTTAGAGTAGTACGGACCATATGATAGAGTTTTGGTTATTGTTGTTTTTGTTTATTGTATTTTTGTTACAAGCTGTAGCCTCCAGTAATTGAAAGAGTGCACAACAATTTAAAACTTTGTCTTCCAAAATTTAATTTTATAAGAACACTAGCTAACCCGCGCAACTTCGTCTGCGTCACATTTTCCATTACTGCTCTGCTCTTATTTATCTTAGCGTGATGGTATATCCAGCCTATAACCTTCCTCGATAAATGGGCTATCTAACACTGCAAGAATTTTTCTAATCGGACCAGTAGTTCCTGAACTACTGGTCCGATTAGAAAAATTCTTGCAGTGTTGTGTTGTGTTTGTTTGGTTGAACGCGCTAATCTCAGGAGATTAGCGCGTTCAACCAAACAAACAAAGAAACAAACTCTTCTGCTTTATAATATTAGTATAGATTTTTGTTGGAGGGCCTTAATCAATACATAAATAAAATATATCACCGAGTAAATAGAGTCAAGGTTCTGTAGTAATTCGTAAATCAAACCGTGACTACGCTAATGTCCTTAAATGTTAAAACAATGAACCCATAAAATTCAATACAAATTAAACACAGTGTAACCCTTGCCATTCCAATATAGAAATATCTAATCACATACAGAAATTCTACTAATGTAATAAATGTGAAATTATGTTTATTCGTTTTTTAATCAATCACGGCTCAAACACTGAACGCATAAGAATGAAACTCGGCACAAGGGTAGATCGCTCTACCAGTCTAACAGAATTGTTAAAATGTTATTAAGCAACTTAGGTTAAGTGAAGGTGAAGTGAACCCTCTCCAACTAAAGCTATGGATTGAAAACTAACTTCAAGCTCACTAAGTTTTCTAAGTGATCTCGAAGTGAGCTGTCAATCCATATAATCAAGATGTAATGACAGCTCAATTCGTGATCACTTCACCTAAGCCTACACTTCCACATGTTTACAGAATCGACTGGCTGAATTAGGACATAAGGTGTTTCTTTTCGCTTTAATCCTGGTAGAACGGTCCCGAGAAAATGTTTCGAATTTCATGCGAGCATAGCCGCAGGCATGAACTAGTTACAATATGAATCAAATACGTTGTTTATGATATACCAGTCCACAGAAGTACACATAAGGAACGCGCGAAAACAGATAGTAAAAGGTTTATAGTACCTACAATAAAATATCAAGGAAGTTTCATTAATAATATTATAATGTTAGCAAATACGATACGTTTACGATGCGTTGTACGTTTGAGTAATCACTGAAAATCATACTAAAGGGTTGTATTGTAGACAGTAGTGATAAATAAACCTGGATTAAGTGACTTCCTTTTTTAACCGACTTTCCAAAAAGGAGGAGGTTCTCGACTCGGGTGTATTTTTTATGCTTGTCTACCTCATAACTCCGTCATTTATAAACCGATTGGAAAAATTCTTGTTTTATCTGGAAGGATATACTTCTCGATCAGTCCCATTAAAATTTTATCAAAATCGGTTAGGCAGTTTGGCTGTTTTAGTCGAAATACCTGGAGTTCGTTTACTTGGATGATGGTTCTTATTACGAAGTCGGTTGTATTTTTTTTTGCTAAACATCATCATCATTATCTTGTCCTTATGCAGCCCTTAGACGTTCAAGTTATTTGATCAAACAATACGGTCAAACCAATTGATCAAATAGAAATACGAAATGTAATGTTTCTACATGCCATTCGAAAACTCACTTTTGATCAGATTTTCCTAAAAACTTTCATGCCAATTTTATAAAAACTGTTCGAACCAGCCTCTTTGATCAAATTACTTGAATGTATATGGCACACGTTAGGTGCTAGATAAAGTGCCATTCTCTTAGCGACGGATTGATCAAGTGACATCTCCACAGCTTTTGTCAATCCCATACACTTTTGACGTTTTGAAAATAGTCTTGATGTCACTTGTTTTGTATCTCTTACCACAATTTATTACAGAGGGCCAATAGGCTAGATTCCATCATCCACAAATTGCAAAACTATTTAGTCCGTCAGTTAGAGTAGGGTATTTTTTGTTTTTGTAAATCAATGAATATTGACAAAGATAAAACGCATCAAAACTCGGGAGTGGGGGCTCGTGACATCACGACTCACTAAAACTTATGCAAAGGTGTGACGTATTGAGAATTTGAAAAGCGTCGTAACTTCGTCAATTTTGGTTCCCGTAACAAAAGAAAAAACACGGGTCAAATATTTTTTGATAATCTAACTGACGAACTAATTAGATTTTTTCAGGACACAAGCCATTGTTCTGATTTTTAATCAACTTTTGCATTCGCATGTCAATCGCATACTGTCAAAAAAGCCTTAATTTTCATACATATTTGACAGTTTGCGATTGAGATGCGAAATACGATGCAAAAGTGAAAATTAGTAGAATTGGCACACTGGTTGGCGAAACATGTCTGCTTCTTCTATACTTCTCTTTCACCCGTCACGTCACTCACCGTCTAACGGTATCATCGTTCACAAAGTACATCCATATCTTTTTGGTCTTCCTCTTTTGTCGTAGCCAGACTTAATAAAGTCAGACTTAATCGAAACTTTCATGCATTTATAAAATTCTCATAATTTACTTTATGATTTGAAGATAGATAAAATAAGGGGGAATGCAACGAGATAGAGAAGATGAGAACGCATTTATGGAACTGCTACGGTCTAGTTAATTGCCATTTCAGCAAAATATGAGGTGAATTACGAAAACAATGAATACTTACATCTACACCAACCCAAATAAATAACAAATTACCACGTAAACAGTAAGCCAATTTCTATGCCCCCTCCCGTCTTCCCCCTAGTCTACGTTTGTCTGACATACCGCTAGAGACGTCAGAAGGCCGGCCGGCGCCTCCTCGCAATGACTAAGCAGTATCAATATACTAGCAATGTGTTTGCCCCGGCGTCGCCTACGCACTGAAAACTGCGTGGGAGTCACTGAAACTTGTCTAGATGGTGTTCTCTTTTCAAAAGTTTTGCCAAGTTTTTGAGGTTGGCAGTTGGAAGTTTTTAATTGATGTGTTTTTGTTTTGCATGGGAAGTACGTGGGCGTTTATGTAACTGGGGAGGTTTGTTATTGTTAGGAACATATCGGACTAAATAAAGTGGTGTTACAGGGAAGATCCGTAAATGTTATTACCTTATAGAGGACGAAAACAAGCTTGCTTGCTTATGGAGGAAGACGGCTTATGATGGCTTATGATGATGACTTGCTTGGCAAGTTATTTATTTATTATTTAAAATTAATTAATTAGTTTAAAATAATTTATTTCAGGCAATTGTGATACAAAAATACCAAGGAAGTAAATAGTTTTAGGAAATAAATATTTTGTCGAGCTTTTAGCATCCAATCACAAGCAGATATAGAAAACATCTTCAACTCCCACTATAAAATCTAACTCTTCTTTTACGCTCAAAGTGTCTGAATTCTTTCTTTCAAATTCTAAGAAGCTAAAGATAAAACGTTTCTCTTGAAACACGCTGTGCATACGAGAGCGGCGCGGTGGCGTCGACGCGGCTAGGGTGCCGACACACTTTCCATTGACGGGGCTGAATCTGCCTCGCGCCACCTCGCCCCGCTATTTGGGGAGAAATTTATACTAATGACATGTGTATTAAGTAACAATGGACGCTGTACACTATTTTTGGGTGAATTTGTGAACGTTAGTATTCATTCATGGGGAAAAGTGGGTTATGGGGTTGGGAATAGATTTTGTATTTAGATTTGTTGGAGTTGAGTGTTGATTAAAAACAATTTGGAATAAACTCATTTGAATGTCTTTGACATTTCACGGGACCTTGAGGTCCCGGACATATGGAGCATATGAGGAGCCGAAGTCAACTAAGAGACGCCCCATTAAATGCTTTTAATGACATGAGTAACAATATTATGGTGACTAAACACACAGTTCCATCCTGGCGCTTCCGGATTGCTTTTAAATATTAATGGCTAACTTTTTCTAAAGCTTCTCTCCCATGGCCTAGCTTTATGTGGAACAGTGTATTATTTTGGGATAAAAAGTAGCCAATTGTACTCAGCAAAATAATGTTTCGACTAATTAAACAAGCGTTAAAATTGTTCATCATTAAATGAACAATAAAAGATTGGTCCAAACCAACTTCAATAGCGTATTTAGGACCCTGAAAGTTAGAGCACAATTACTACTGAATTGAACCAGACCTGTTAGATCAGACCAGTTCTCACCAATGACATGGCAAGTTTTAGATATTTCTGTTCCCTCGTACCATCATCATCTCATCTGCCTAGCCTTTTCCCAACTATATTGGAATCGGCTTCCAGTCAAACTGGATTTAGCTGAGTACCAGTATTTTACGTGGAGCGGCTGCCTACCGCACCAGACCACCACCAGGCTGCATACCAGACCTCCACAACCCTTCAACTGGGTAACACCTAGACCTGTGACAAACCGTATGTATTCGGTACTGAGTAACGGGTGCGCCCTCTGGTACCGAGTAACGAAACGTTACACTCAAATGTATTTCGTTATTCGCACGAATTCGTTCCTCGCATTTAATGTATAATGGGTTCAGTTCAAGCAGGTAAATGGATGCGAGTAAAATATGTTTTTATTTAATATGACTAATTTCAGTTTCAGAATAAAAGATTTTTGTTGTTGAAATGTTTTTGTCAATAAATAAGTTTGACACATGTGTTGCTTTTTCATTATAATTTAGAGATTCCGTCAATGGTTAATTTGCAGTTCTACACGCGTACCAAACGATACAACATACGAATCGATTCGTTTCGTTGGGTTATACTGAGGTATCAAAAGTAACGAGTAACGTAACGATACGATAGTAACGAGTACTCATTTCTAAAGAACCGAATACATACGGGTTTGCTTTTTCTCGTTACTTTTACACCTCTAGTAACACCAGATGTCAGATTATCTGGCTTCTGACTATCCGTAACGACTGCCAAAGATCTCCAAATGACAGCCGGGACTAACAAGTTAGGTTCAAAACAAAGAAACATTATTTTAGCGGTAACGTGGCGAAGGCGATTGTCAAAACGTCAAAAAATTTACCTATGGCACTGACAAAACGCTGTCAAAATGTCACGTTTTCTTCTTTTCGAGTCACATCTTGTGACTAAGTCGTTCCGTCTGTCACAGCTGGATATCTCAAGAACTGCTAATGCTATCAACTGGAAATTTGGAGTAGTTTTAGATGACATTTTGTTCAACTATTTTGAATATTTTATTTTTTTTTGCAATAGCGACTGAAAGGGGCTAACAATTGGAAGTGGGGCTACATTGGGGTATCATATGAAAGAACGCTATTTGTACATTTTCAAACATTTTTCCTTTTTTTTAGGCCGCCTGGTTTTCGACTTTTGACGAAAAATGTACTTATATCCGAAGTTTGCATTGAGAAAAATCTGAAATTATTTTATGTGATAGTAGTTTATGTAAAGATTACAGAAAAAATAAAACGATGTCTCTGAATAGCACATTTAAAAAAAAAACATTAACAAAAATTACATTAGTTCCACTATCGGTCAAGAAATGGCGCTGATCCTAAAACTGCAATAATTATGTATATTGCAGTTTTGCCGCTTTGCCGCGTGCGACTCGCTCTTGACCGGTTTTTTTTAAGCTGTCTTACACTTCAGTTAGATTAATTAAGTAAAGAACTGATATTTTTCTTTTATTCCCATCTGACTGTAAAGACAAAATTAATTCTTTGTCGTTAAAGCAGACCATACATTGGTCCCTACGGCCTTTGGTAGAGCCATAAAAACAACGATACTGTTATGGTGATGTTCGTAATAAACCACGTTTATCTCTTCTTCAGAATAAGCAAAATAACAATATAGAGTGCCGGTTACAATATACATTCTATATTTAAATAATCAAGTCTATGGAAAGGGATAAAACAACAATAGTACTCAACATACATTTTCTTTGAGTAAGATAGTCTTCCTTATTTTTCGAACAACCTTACACCGTGCCAGTTACATTTATAGGTTCGATATTTAAAATAATCAAGTCTAAGGAAAGAACTAGACAAATTCCGTCCGTCTGTCTGTCAAGACCCATTATCTCGGGAACGCGTAGACGTATCGCGTTGAAATTGAAACTAAATGCTCAAGACTATAGTTCTTTGAAGCTCTAAAAAATCAAACGTCTAAGTTAACGTAAGTAAATGCCGTTTATACCGCAAAAAAGACGTATATTTCGACACTCATAAGGGAGTAAATTTTTTAAAGGATATAGCTGACTCGACAAACGTTGTTTTACCACATAAAAAAAGCCTAAGACCTATTCTCAGACCTCCTTAATATACACAAAAATAACATAAAAATTGGTCAAGCCATTGCGCAGGAGTTCGACAACAAACACCGTGACACGAGATTTTATATATTAGATTTAGAAAGTGCCAATTCGATTTTTTTTAACAACGTCCGCATTCAAATCTCACTCACAATCTGTCAAAAATGTTGGGAAATTGAGGCTCTTTGACAGATTTTAATAGAATTGGTCCTCTGAGTCCCAGTTATATTATAATGCCAATCTAGATGTAATATTATTATATTTTCTTACAAAAATATATTATAAAGGCAATTAAATTTGACAAACTGCTACGTTTGAGGTTTTCATAAAGTCTGATAGCGTTCCCGAGATTTCCTTAGTCCAGAAATTTTAACCAATGGAATTGCATAAAATCTTCGCACCACGTGAGTCACTGACATGATTTGTTAATATTTTTCCGTTTTTCCGCTTCGCTGCCTCGCTCTGCACAAATGGACAGACACCCATACTGGCCTGTGTTAGTGGCCAACACTTAACTAATGTTAAAAGCTTTAGTTATTACATTGGTATTAATTATAAATGTAACTAATCCGTTTAAAATAATTAACAAACTAAAATCTGTGTGTGAATTTACTTAAACCCACTTTCAATTTCACACATTTTAATTAATATTTTGGAACCGCAGCACATTAACCGTTACCGACAAAGACTTAATATGAGATTAGTTAAATTAAATGAATACTTTTTTGAATAATATGAATATAACCGTGATTGGTTCACTGCGGTGGTTGTTTGGATCAAAAGAGCCGCTTATTATTTAGTTAACATGAACTAAACGCTAAAACTGATTTGTTAGTCACGGCCGAACGCGTCGCCAGAGTATGAATAAAATATTGATGAGCCAATAAAATGTTTACGATATTCTTATTCAAAAGTAAATGTTTGAAACGGGATTAGAACATTGATAAGCTTTTTATTAAACTCTACGGCGACAAGTCGATCAAAATTCTCAAGGTTTCTAATGAATACATTGAGTTAACTGACAACATTCTAATCGCCACTTTGAAAAACGATAAAAAAAAAACATAAATCCAGCCTGAAATATTTTGTCTGTAAACACTGGCCGAAAAAAATACGCTTCCAACAACACAAATTTAAAAAAAGAATCACAACACGACCATGACCATCTCTATTCCTCGTCAAAAGCCACATCTACCGTTACACCTATTCGCACATCACGTACAAATCTTTAGGATGCTTCGCTTTGTTAGTTACAAACGTGTCCAACTGTCCACTTGCAGAGGATTAGCGTCCTGCTTCCAACAGCAAAAAGGGGGCATGTGATCATACCACATTTTTTTTTAACTAAGTGAAAAATTTTAAATATTTATTAAGATACTTATTGGCCCTTTATACACGATTGCTCAAAAATTAGTGTAATGTTTTTACCTATAGCTAGTATTTCATTGGTCAGATAACGTTTCTTTGAACCATTATGCGGCTTCAATGATTTGGCATAATTTTCTGTACAGAAGCTGTCAAAACGCCAAATTAATTCCTCAGGACAAAAAAATAACCGGATAAATCAGTTCTTAGTATATTGCCCACTTCGTTGGGCGGTATTTTTCGGGTTAATATAGAAGGCCATGATACTCACAAATAACGTGGCTTTCTATTGGTAAAAGAATTTTTCAAAATCGGTTCAGTAGATCCAGAGATTAACCCCACTAACTCACAAACATTACCTTTTCATTCATTCATTCATTACATTGATCGAATGTTGCAAAATTTTTTTTAGTTGTAACTAAACTTTTTACTACAAAAACTCAAGCATAGACGCTCGTAAAAAACATAAAAATAATCCTTGATGCGTCTTGTTTTTCCAGAATCAGAAGAACTCAATTTTAGATAAAAAGGCAGTTACACTCCTTTTTATTTTGAAGGCATCAGTGACGTCATCACACGTTCGCACGAGTATCCCTCATAAAGCTTAGGACCCATCAATGGGCACCGGATGGGAAAAAATAACCATTGAGGTTTTGTTTGCGAATTAAAATATTTAAAGGGTGGTCACAGTGAGTGTAGCGTATTAAATAGTCCGAATGTATTGTGTTGATACAAAAGGGTTTATTGAGTCCTTGGACTAATTTCTTTATTTTTATGTAAGGAGGTCAGTTAGCTGCTATAGTTTGTCATGTATGGCACACCTGGTTATGCAGGAAGATGACCCTAACAAGTCTATCATACAAAGTAAAATTTTAAAAAATATGATGCTAAACATAATTTAAAATGGCAGTTAAAAATATTATTAACAACACACTTGCTCAAAAAATGCATTTACGAAGCTTTACATTGTTCGAAAGTTTAAAAAAAATACGCACGATACAATGGAACGTGCGGTAAAATAGGTACTCTCACCTAAGTACTTACTTTACTACACGCTCAGTTGTATTGCCATACAACGGAGCGTGCGGTAAAGTAGGTACCTACATACGTGTCGTACGTATCTTTTAGAGTATTTTTTTTAATTTTCTAAAAAAATATACAGGAATTCCACGAAGATTCAAAATACTAGAATAATAAATCTTTAAAAGCTAGGAGGGGAAATAAAGCGCATTGTACTTTTTAATGCTGCCTAATATTTATTTAACACTTTAAGCACAAATGTACAGAGGCGTACTTATGGCCATAGGCATTCTCTACCAGTCAACTTTTGGGTGATGTAGAGACAAACAGTGTGGTAGGTGCAATATGGAGAACAGAAACGCGATTGATATTTATATACAAACATTTAACAGAATACAAACATATTATAATATATTATAATACATACATAATATACAAAATAATATTTAACTTTTCATGGTGGCAGAATCGCGAATACCACAGGTTAAAAATTAGCACCATATAAAAATAAAGCTGATTAATTTGCAACACATTAAATTCAACTAAATTAAAAATGGAACGAGTTGAGACAAAGATGAGACGGCGATGTAGTTCTAATTTTAAATTTGTAAATTGGAACCATTTTTAAATTGCAAAGATTGTTGCGACTTTTCGACTGATATCTAAAAATAAAAAAATGTCTCATTGTACTCGTAAGTCGTAAATGTGTTGTAAACGTTGTATGATACCTACACGTCCGGATATTGGTATTTACAAATCCTTGACTGCGTCTGTGGGAGCTTACATTCGTCTACTCGTTTGTAAAAACCAAGTTACCGCACTAAAATCATAAATAACTATTTTTTTATTTTCCATAAAAGATTTAGTTATTATGTACCTACATTATTTTATGGTACTACCGATCTAGTTTTTTTAAAGATTTTCTTAATTTAATAAGCGGATTTAAAAGCGCCTAGACAATGTCAAGCTCAAGGATAGCTTACAGTTTACGAGTTCATGAGAGCTTTTGCTAAACTTACAGAGGTTATATAAGTTATTAAAGCTCTTTAGTTAATATAACGCCTTTTGCAAACATTTGATTAGTACGGCAGAATCCACTCACCAGAATAAACTGAATCTAATTCAATGTGCAATCATAATAAACGACATTAGGAGTGTCCTTTGAATATGAACTTATTACGAAACAACTTTAAAATAAAATAACACAATCCGCACACGTAATACCGTAAACTCTAATCAATATCGATCTTTGATTTTATCGATTTGTCCTTGGCACACAAAAGTGCACATAACAATCGAATTATATTGCTAGATTATTAAAATCTTGATCTATTTACATATTGTTTTATTGGTGCTAATGTAAGGAAACTTCCACTGTTTGACAACTTGATGTATTAGGTAAAGTGTTGGTCTGAGTGGCAAAACATGGACAATGCTTAGAATATTAACTGCGCCTTTAGGGCCAGTTTCACCGGTTACGGATAAAGTGTCGGTTAGTTATCTGATGGATAACTAACCGACACTGAGGGCCAGTTTCACCGGTTACGGATAAAGTGTCGGTTAGCCTATTAGGAACTTATCTGGCAGATGAACTTTTGGTTTCACAGGTGTCGGATAGCGATATCTGGCAGATTTATTAAGTATTTGAGTATTATAAAGTATTATAGTATTATAAGGGCCAGTTTCACCGGTTACGGATAAAGTGTCGCTAATAGGCTAACCGACACTTTATCCGTAACCGGTGAAACTGGCCCTTAATCTATCTAAATGGTCTTGGTGGAAAGCTCACTAAACCTTTCGAGAATTTATTTATTAGGTACCTACTACGTACGTACAGGCAAAGGTACAATAAAGCCAACTATACAGGCTACTGAAAATAGGAATTTGTTGAGAAACGATTAGTGTGAAACATTGCTCTCAAAACGTAGAGGATAGTTTAGAAGCAATAACGAAGAATTGTTTCATTATCTGAAAAAAATACGGAGTTGTAAGCGTTTTTAGAGACAGCAGTAATTGCGTGTGATGTCACTCGTAATTGATATGAATTACTATCAGTATAGTAAACTTGTGCAATCCAGAATAAACGACGTTTTGCGGGTCAAAATACAGTGTGTAACTTCTCTATGTATCGTCATTTCCTGCTAATTTAGTAACATCTTTTAATCATATAGATTTTTGATAAAAGTTGAAGCGATCCTTAATGGGTGGGTGGACGCTTCACAGCGGAGTGAGGCAGTGGAACGGAGGAACGGATTTTTTAAAACTAATTATGGAATAATTGCATAGAATCTCCGCACCACGTGAGTCACTGACATTTCGACTGACATGATTGGTTTATATTTCTCCGTTTCTCCGCTCCACTGCCTCGCTTCGCTATAATGGACAGGTACCCTAAAACTTATCAGTATCTTTCCTAAATATTACTGTAAGATTAGTATTGCTAGTTTTACGAGTAGAGCCTAAGTAGGTTTTTGTGAAAGTGTAGGTCCTGCTACTTAGGGAGTAACCAATAACGCTGTTAGGGTTCCGTACATCCGTAAGAAACGGAAACCTTATAGGATCACTCGGGTGTCTGTCCGTCTGTCACAGTCAATTTTCTCAGAATCTACTGGACCGATTTTGTTAAAAATTGATACACATATGAACTTCTGTGACATATCAAATAAAAAGGGCTTATTGTGAGGGATTCAAATATATTTTTTTGAGAAGAATAAGAAGGCTGTAGTGTTAACATGTAACATATTAAATTCGGAACCCGGGACCCCCTTGGTACGCGAGTCCGACTCGCACTTAGCCAGTTTTTTGCTTTTTGAAATCTATAACAGTGAGTTACCAATTGTGATAAGTAATATGATTTCCATATATGCACCATGTTAATCATAATACGAGTGAACACACTTTCTCCTTTTAAGGCTCACAATACAAGTTCATGTACCACGCGTCTACTAAGTAGGGGCAATTTAAAGTGATAAACAGAAATAATACAATATTGTGCGCTGGTCCGTTCTGTAGAACAAACTGGCCGCTTGTTTGACTTTACAATTTTACGTTCTCAGAAGGTGCTGTGAGTGCAGGTAGTTTTTTTTTACCACTGGCCACACCGCCAACTCTTTACATACGACGAGGTTGAGTTTCTATATTGTGTTTTAGTGTAGTCTATGCTAAATAGATTTTTGTTCCATTCATGAATGCCTTTTTGTTGGAATTCTAGCATATTTGGGCACATTCGCTATTTATTTGCTATTTTAGTGAGTAGATACTTGTTAAAGTAGCCACTTAGTTTAATTCAATTAAGAATCAAAATAATAAAAAACTGCACTACGTCGACACGCCATTTGAACAAATCAACAATAAATCACATTTAATAACAACTCACAATTTCCGCCTCATCAAACCATAGACAGGTGCGACAGACAAATACTAAACTTGTCAAAATCAAAACATACCATGTCTGCGCTCGAGTGATTGATTTAATATGACAGTTAATACCCGATTATGGACTTACACGTTACCTTTGACATGTCAATATCGTAAACATAATACTCTATTAGATTTATTAACGAGTAGATTCACGGTCTTGTCTGTGTACGTAATCTTGTGTAATCTTTGGATGATCTTTAAGTGTAATTTAAATTGAACGTAGATTTGATAAATCTTATTTTTTTGTTATTTTTGTGTTTTATGATTTCAAATATATTAGAATAGTACATAATAGACAGAACTTTATGCAAAGCAAAGGTATGTCTAGTGACATCGCTTTAAAACGCGATTAAGTAAACATTTTGCACCACCACATTCTAAGTACTAGACCAAAAAAACCAAAACCGTTAGGTACTTTACCAAATAGCTTACAAACTACATAGTGTTCAAGCAGATATTGTATTTTCTACTGACCAAAGAATGTTACCAAGCTCGTCACAGTTACTAAGTAATATAAATGAATTTATCTTTAAAAGGAATAAAAGCACAAATAGCTGTTACTAATTTATTCAGCCAAACAGCAAACGCGTCTTCGCAAACCTCCAATACCAACAAGGTTGCGCTCTCAGTTTTATAGCCGAGAAAATGCCTTTTAAATATAGAAAACAATGTGACCTCACATTCCTGAAGCTGTACTGTAGTGAACATGTTGCTAATCGTGTACTGTATGCGACATCACGGAGGTACCACTTGCAGCCGTAAAACCACGCTTCGAGACGAATGCACGCATAATGACGTTGAGAACACTCCACGTCATTGTTAGCAGCTCCAAGTTCCAAAGAATTGTTTATTAATAGCGGCAGTTAAGTCAATATTGACTAGGAATTTGTTGGAATGGCAATGTTTTGAGAGTTACTGTGACATGTTTTGTCGCACGTTTTGGCTGGTTTGTAACCCTTTATGATAATTATTTTGTTTATTTCCACATCATATGATCTTATGTATTCATTTATAAATGAAATAGAAATTTCATGGAATCAGGATAATAACTTTCCTAGTGTCCATATAGGTATACCAACATAAATGGCCAAAGTTACTATAATCCAAACTTCATTGTCGGGGATCGTTCATACCTGTATTAGGGATATACACAGAGAAACTTGCAGGTTTTTTTTTTAATGCAAAACGGGGAAACTCTTGGCCCAAATCTCACCTGATGGAAAGTGATGATTAGGCCGAAGATGGAAGCGAGTTTCACCCGGAATCCTCTTACACAGAGGAACTGGCTATCATACCTCTAACTGCCGGAACACAACAATGCTGTTAACATTGTTGTTATGGCGACAGACTTAGACATGATGGTGGTAGCTTGCCAGGCGGACTTAGAACAAGTCCTACCACCAACCAAACCGAGCAAAAAATTTGCCCCCGCTGGGAATCGAACCCGGGACCTCTGGGTCTGAATCAGGTGGTATAACCACGAGATAACGGAGGCTTCTTCTTGTTTTATCCTTGAGCCTACGTACTGTGTATCTCGATGCCTACGTATTCATATGCTACTAAATACGAAATGCCGTGTGCTCATTTTGTAAAAATGTAGAGAAAAATAAAACTCGATTTTGTTTTAACTATAGGCTCTTGTTTGACCGCTATCTCATATTTTCTCTGACTGAATTCCGAAAAGGTAAACCTACCAAACCTATGCAAAATTAAGTGATCATATTCACATCCCCGCCCCACGAAACCGTCCTGCAAAAAATGCTCACAGAATTTCACAACAAATACAATTAAAACTGTGCATTAAATACTAAAATTTCAGCTGTGATAGTCATAATAAAAGCTGCTAACTCGCAACAGACAAGCACGAAATGACGATAACGGCGTAGTAATTCTGACAGTACACACAAAGTTGATATGGGCAATAAAATCTGACAATACGCTACACTACGACAATTACATGAGGAATAAACAGAGATGTTACCTTCACTGTTGGGATTTAGACGTTTTAGGAAAGTTCGGAAAAGTTTCAGAGGAATCTTTTTTCGTACAGATATGACCTTGACGTTTTAGAATCTCTGAGAGTGTAAACAATTTATCTATTCAATGAAAGTACCGGCACACCCAGGATGGTAAATTCTACCTACTAAATATCACCACGCTCTCTTCTTGGACCCGTATCTTCTCAATGATGAGTGTATGTCTCCTATATAACTACCCTTAATTGTTACTCATACTTTGTAGTTTGAAAAGATCGCCAAGGTGATTTGATAAGACTGTTAAAGAGCAAAAGCATAAATAGGTATGATGTTCAGGGTAGCATAAAAAATGCTATTAGTTATGTGGTTACCTATTTAAATGTAGTATTGCGTAAGTAGAAACCTTACTTTTTAAGTACCGAGTATAAGCACTGGCATTATAAACTTAAGGTATTTAAGGATTGTCGTTTTACACTCATGATGACTTGCTAAATAGGGAAGTACCTATTACTAGGTAATAAGGTATTTACTTGTAATTACCTCGTTGTTGGTAAACACGACGTAATTATCTGCATTATTTTTATGTATTCTACCTACATACCTAATTAGACTCTGCATTTCATTGCTTCATTAACACCTTATTTTTTAGTTTCTATGCATATTAGGTTAAAGAATCTCCTGAGGTGCTAAACGACATAGCCTTTTCCCAACTACGAGTCTTGGGGTCGGCTTCTAGTCTATTCTGACACAACATAAGTAACTGCGTAACACGCTACCCCTAGGTAAAAATGGTTCCATATTTCGAAGAAAAACAGAACTATCTAAACTTGTCTAATTTAAACAACTCGCTGCAACTTCAACGAGGTTTCATGAAATGTCGTGAAAAGCATATGAGTTACTGCGGGGAGGGTGTCTCGGTGAGCAATTTGGGGTTCCTCGGGCTGCATGCACGTGCAATGTGTTTGCAGTTCGAAGCCGTGCCAAAATTGCCATCTTTCCGCTGGGTAGCTCCGAGCTGACGAAATGAGGTGCCGCCACCGTATTTGGTTAGCTGTAATCTCAGATTAGTTTGACGGTTTAAAGTTTTAATTCTTATATGAATGTTAGTCGGTGCGGTTTAACGTCTGGTTAAATGTTGTATGTGTTACGGAATATGGATGAGGTTTTTAAAATTGATTTGGTAATTTAAAATTCTTAGTTTTGGTTTGATTGTTCACGTCATTTTTCTTATAGGGATACTAGTTTATTCTCGCGACTTCGTGAGCGCATTTCCCATTTTTTTCCCCGTTTCCATAGGAATTTCGAGAAATCCCTAACCTAAATCCGAAACTTCCCTACTCCTAATCGATAAGTCCTGTTAACTCTGCTTCCTGCATCCTGTGAACACCCATGGACTCTTTTTTTACTAAGCATATTTTACAAAACATTGCTAACTAAATTAAACATCGTGTCACCGGCCATAGTATAAAATAGTCTTCGACAATGTCGCAGCCCTCATAAGCTTGATGGAGCTCATTTTAAATAACTAAGTCACATATCTCGGCATCGCACCTCTCAACTTGCAACCTTAAATTCTGGACAATAAAACTTAATTTCGGTTCACAGGAAGCTTAAGTGCCACATCTCAAACTGAGTTACTATGGCTGCCATCCAAATGTGATGCAATAACCTTTGATAGTCCCGACTAGTAACATTTTGTCACATTATTGAGACGCTCGATTTAATACGAACGCCTTATATGAATCGGTAAATGTGTCTAATATACAAGTTTCCAATATAAATTAAATGGATCGGATCCAAGAAGGCAATGCAATTTCGTGATATTGGGTTTATTTGGAACGTTTCAATATGAAATTTCATCTTAATGTGATAATCAGACAAGCCTACCATTTATTATAAATAGATTCCACATGAGGATTTTCTGAAATTACGTATACCAGGTGGCAACAGTGAGGCGTCAGGTCCAGTCACCTGTCAAAACGTCTATGTTTTCCAACATCCTTCTCTCCCATTTCTCCCCTAAATTAATTAACATTTTGTCACATTCCTTAAGGAGAATTAGTAATTTTAATTGGTGCGTAACGTGTGTGTAATTAACCTGTATCACTACATACTATAAAACAAAGTCGGTCTAGCTGTCTGTTCGCGATAAACAAAATAACTACCGCATCAATTTCATGTTGTTTTCATCAATGGATAGAGTGGTTCTCGAGAAAGGTTTTAGCTAGCATCAGCTAGTATTTATTTATTTAGATTATTTGTTTTACTAAGCCATGTGTTCGTCCTTTCAGCAAGACTAGCACCTACCACGAAATACCAACGGCCTGAGTCTCTGAGCTGCCGTGTCGACGTGACACTGGCAGAATAGTCGGAACCGGCTCAGTTGCCATAAACGAAAAAAAAACAGTTAAATTAACGTAACGTCGAAGTCATGTTTGACGGCACGGTTGGCGCAGTGGTTGAGCGATCGGCTGCTGCGTCGCGTGTCGTGGGTTCGATTCCCGCACGGAACAAATATTTGTATGGCCTACAGATACTTGTTCCGGGTCTGGCTGTTTGAGTATGTGACTTTGTATGTTTGTAAACGCACCCACGATACAGGAGAAATTCCTTGTGTGGGCAAAATTATATATAAAAATATATATATATATTATAATAATTAATTATTTATCTAATTTGTTTGACGACGGTGGTCCAATGGTTAGTACTACAATAAATTATCAATTAAGGGTTGGTAATATTTAATTTAATTTATTGGCCTCATCAGAAGGCTTAAAGTCACTCAAAAGGCAATGGAAAGGACAATGCTAGGAGTATCCTTTGGTGACCGAATCAGGAATAATGATGATGATCCGAAGGAGAACCAAGGTTACCGACATAGCCCGAACGATCGCCAAACTAAAGTGGCAGTGGGCAGGGCACATTGCTCGAAGAACGGATGGTCGATGGGGCCGAAGAATCTGGAGGGGCGATCGCGTACCGAAAGACGCAACGTTGGAAAGCCTCCCATAATAAGACTGATGACTTAGTGAAGGTCGCGGGTAGCCGATGGATGCGAGACGCACAGGACCGGTCGTTGTGGCGACGCTTGGGGGAGGCCTATGTCCAGCAGTGGACGTCTATCGGAAGATATACTGAATTTAATTTATTAATTAGACACGTTTTATTCATCCCTGACGCACGAACAACCGGACAGTGTCTAAGTATTGGTGCATCATGTTTTTCGGCTAGGGTTTTCAAAATTATGTTTTTACGTTTTGGGAATACATTCATTGTGCGTACAGATGAGGAGTGGAATTCCCTGCCTGAGTCTGTTTCCTGATAGCTACAACCTGGGAGTCTTTAAGTCAATCATCATCGCTTAACATCAGGTGAGATAGCGGTCAAACGTATGCAGTGACGGATTAGGACTACGTGATGCCCTAAGCAATCCAAGCCTGTGGGCCCCCCTATCCGTGTGTTAACTAGAATCGGTCTATAAAACTTTACCGCCTAAAAACAATAGTTTATTGAAATGCATCTTGCGGCTTTTCCGGACATTGAATTCACTTTTAAAAGAACTTTCCGCTGAGCAATTTGTAATCATGAGCGATAAAAATATACGTGTACTGTGGCTGTTTCCACAGTAGGGAAAGCTGATCAAATTTTATCATCATGTATTATTTTATACAATTCTGCGAGCCGAATCACTGGGTCTGGAACTTATTTTACTTATGACATGTGAATGAAACTGTTGAATTTCTGTTATTAATTCGGTGTTAAGGTCTACTGTATATGTGTATACTAGATTTGTACTTTGCTGACTGTATTATGCAGTTTGAGCGGGACACATAATTTTATCAGCATTGGGTATTTTATTCAGGAATTAGAATTTGTCTGCTGTTTCTTTGTATATCTCTCCTCTTTTTCGCATCTCTGCATTTAATTTTGAACTGTTCTCTTGGGCTGAAACTTACTTCGTCTTTGACGTGTGACTTTGTATTCCACATCTGGTAGCTTTTCTTTTGCGCGGGCTTCCAAAGAATCAAAGTCGCACCACAATTTTTCTTAAAAATCCACGAGTGATTTGTGTCTCTAGAGTAACTTCTGGGTCTTATAATACCTTGCTGACTTTTCGGAAGGTTTGCAAAATTTCATTCCACATGACCAACATAAGTACGAACTCCAATTCTAGTAGTTCATTTGACAAATTAGCTGCTTCTCTTCTGGTTTCTCCTTTTTGCATGTCATCCACAGAAATGACGTCTAATGCACTATAATTTTATTATGTGTCTGTGAAATAGCTGATGTCGCTTTAGCGTGTGCTTCCCATCTCGTTTCTGATAAACATTTCAAAACACGCTCGGCGCTTCGACCTACTAAATTGAGAGAATCCACAATGCTCTGCAAGGATTGAAGAGTCTGCTTTGCCAGTTCATCTCCTGTGTGATGCGTTTCCAACTCAATAAATGTAAGAAATCGATCTACTGGCTGCCCATCTTTTATTAGCGAATTACTACGCTGAGCTGGTCCGTGTGCGTTAAATCCGGCGTAGAATCTACTGAAAGACTATAATATCTAGAATCTTTTATCTGAGATATAGTTTTACCATGCACTTCTTGGGCCATTATCATAATCCACTCTTCGTAGATCGTTTTAGATAAATAAGAGACATTTCCTTTTCCAGTGTTTCCATATTATTTGGTTATGTGTGCCGCTAATAAGGGATCAAATTGACTTATAAGTTCCAGCAACGCTAGAAAAATTCCATTCTGAGGTGATCCAAATTTTTCTACTGCACTGCGAAAAGGAAGCCCTCTTTCTGCCAATGTGCGAATAACAGCTACTCTCTCTCGCTGTAAAACGTGCTCCCAGTAAAAATTCTCTTCATGAATTTGCTTGCCTTGCCTTCGTGTTAAATATGTGTTACTAGACAATCTCTGTGACTAGAACTCTTTTCGTGCTTTTCGTTTCACGTTTCAAATTAGTCCTAGAATCTTTGTTTTGGTGTGGTTTTTGGTAACGTGAGAGTGAGACGTGATGCCCTAAGGACGGATTTTTTTTTTTTTGCTTCTTCTGGTGCCCCCCCAGACGTGATGCCCTAGGCAATTGCTTAATTTGATTAAGGGTTAATCCGTCACTGAACGTATGCCTATCAATAGTAAAAAATAAAAAACAAGAGTTCTCAAATAAAGGTGTTGCCAACTGGGGCGTTAAATTTCACGAAAACCCTCAATATTCCGAAACAAAAAAATTAAGTATAATATTCTGTCACAATCATGAGAGAATATTATACTTAATTTTAAATACACATATTGCTGACAGTTTCAGCTAATTTCACATGCAGAGCTTAGAAACTGCCAATAAACTTCTGAGCGTGCCATAACAGAAAGCAAGCTGTAATGCTGTAATGAAAACATCATTTGGGTGTAGTTAGCACAAGGTTGGCATTTCACAATCCTCCACATTAAATGTTTAAACAACTCTAGGGCAATAATAAAAATATGTAATGAGCTGTTGAAGTGCTAAAACATATTGTTGGACCCTCCATTACTGTACCTTAACGTGTAATTAACTTATTTATGGCATTGTTACTAAAAACCTACATAAAATGACTTTTGAGTTAATGAGGGACAGTATACTTAAGACAACCTTTGCCAACGAAACATTTCCACATTCTTCGGTTTGTGAATTTTGTAGAAATAATTACGAAATATACTATTTAATTTGCCAGTGTCCCACTGCTGAGCAATGCGTCTTTCTTGGAACCTTTCTGCATCCCTCCACCTTTCTTGGCCGGCTTAACCCCTGGCACCCATTACGAGGAGACTTTTGCCCAGCAGTCATCATGCATGCGGCCGGGGAAACCAATATGACGAAATAATGAGAATCGCATCACAACTTCATATAATTGCGAGCAATAAATTCAGTTCAATTCTTCATATAAATTCGAATGATCGAGGACGTACGTCACATCTAACGTTTCAAGGGTATTTTTTTTTGCTATTAGCGATGAAAGACTCCCAGGTTGAAGCTATCAAAAACAGACACTGACAGGGAATTCCACTTCTTAGCTGTACATACAATGAATGTGTTCCCAAAACGTTTTGTGCGTGTGGGTGTGATATCCACCTCCTAGGTTCCTGTCTTCACAATATTATAACCTACAGTCATATTCAGTGTTATGACACTCAAACTATCATAATGACAGTAGGTTAAAATGAAAAAAATGATGGAACTTTACATGTGCGAGCTAACCACAAAAATATTGTTACATAAAACTTTCCACCACATTGTGTACAAAATGTGGGGATGGGAATTCATCGGAACAAGATCAGAAAATACTACACTTTACCGTTGAAATGTTTAGTACATAGTTCATCAAAAGCCGTAGATAGATGCACATCGGGACTAAAAATACCACTTTATTAGAATCATAATATTAACCACACGACAATCTGTCATAACGTGATGCTCTGATTCAGCTAAAGTGGCCTTTTTAGACCCACTGATCATAACTTCTGTAGATAATAACACTGAAGTGCACAGTTACATAATGTTATATAATTATTTCACACGGTCAATGGTCGAACCGGTGGAAGATATTCCACCAAACAGTTTTTCAGCTGCACTTTACTGCACTTTTCAACTGTTTAAACGTTCACACTTCAACAGTTTAGTAGTACCTAAATGTTCATCTCAAACCTGTATTTAACGATGTATCTTGGTACATAGGTTCGTAGACCATAAGTTACGGCGCCTTCGCTCCGGCGCTGCTCCCACGGTGGGTGTTTATGCTGAACGATCTGTGTGTGATGTTGCGCCGTCCAATTCGCATGCGCATCGTAAAGCTGCGGTCGACTCAGGCGCATAGCACGTGTATGAGGCCATGAGGTGTGAGGCGGCGGTGGTTCTGAGTGAATGTTTTAGCTTTGGCACCTTAAACATTCTGTGATACACACTTGAGGAATACTTTTGGGGTTTATTCGTGGTAGGAGGTAAAGAAAGGTAGAGTAAAAATTACTTCCTACTTCATACTACAAATATGATAATTTGTGAGTATGTATGAATGCAAATTATTCTTAAACCCAAAAACTAAAAGTTTTGATAAAACTAGAGTAATGTAGCTTATACATCAGAATAACAGGTGGGCTTACTCATGAAGATAGGGTGGAAAATGCCGCAGGATGCAGTAGTATTGCCAATTGCCATACAAACAAGTACAGAATATTATAATCTATACTAATATTATAAAGAGGTAACATTTGTTTGTAAGTTTGTATGTAGGGGGTAATCTCAGGAACTACTGGTCCGATTTGAAAAATTCTTTCAGTATTAGATAGCCCATGTATCGAGGAAGGATATAGGCTACATATCATCACGCTAAGACTAAAAGGAGCCGAGCATTAATGAAAAATGTGACGCAAACAAAGTTGCGTGGGTCAGCTAGTATAATATAATCTCCGATTGTGGGAACCTCGGTACAGTTTGACGGAGTCTAAATGTCTAAAAGCCGCCCAACAGCTCTTGCTGAACGGTTGCAAGTTCCAATTAAGTCTTGATAATGATCACCAATAATATAAAATTACTAGCTTTGGCCCACGACCTCATACGCGCATATCCCGTTTTTTCCCGTTCCAGTAGGAATTTCGAGAAAACCTCTCCTCTTAGTGCTCACCTACAATGAAATCCCTAAGGAACCTACATGCCAAATTTCAGGTCACTAAGACCAGGAGTCTTGGCTGTGCGGGGTCTGTCACTCACTTAGTCAGTCAATCACCAGCTACAGTTTTTTTTAAATTTATATTGATTCAACAAATAAGTACAATTTAAGTTAAGAATATATAGCAGATTCCCCATAAGGCTGTCATTTAAAGAAACTCGCAGATTTTAAGACCATCACGAAGATCAACCACATTTATTTGAAAACACCGCAACTTTAATACACTATAATCCACACTGCAATTGTTGAAATTAAAATCACGGGAAAATAGACTCAATCGTGTACGTTTTAGAGCTATTACAGGAAGCTTAGGTGTTGAGGTCTGTATATTTATACCTACGATGTACAGTGACGTAAGAGTCTTCAATAAAGATACACGTCATTTCGCCTTCACGTAGATACGTCCTTCCATTGGCATTGTTATACTACGAACTTCGGTACTGAAATTCGTACTTCCATACCAATATGATGAATGTGAAAATAACTCTGTTTGTCTGTTTGTAACCTCTTCACGTCTTAACTCCTGAAAGGGTTTGGATGAAACTTGGGACGCGGATAGACCATGTCCTGGAATAGGACAAGGTTACTAGCTTTTATCCCGAGCGTATATTCCCTTGGGATGATTTGAAACACTCACGCGGTCGAAGCCACTGGTACTAAATAAAAGTCAAAATATGTATGTGGGTCAATAACCGATTGTGCATTTATCTGGCGTCTATCATACACATTATTCATGGTGTAAGGAATTAAAACGTGACAAATACTCGACCTATAAAGTGATTGAATAGTACTAAAACATTAGCGGATGTTTCTTTTCAGGCTGAAATCAAGCGGCTCGTTGGTCTAGTGGTATGATTCTCGCTTTGGGTGCGAGAGGCCCCGGGTTCAAATCCCGGACGAGCCCTATTTTGATACCTATCCCTTCGTTCGTTTAATCAATAGTACATTTCTAAGACTTTGCTCATCAGACATACTTTGGTTGCGAGTTATAATTTCCGGTTGGAAAGTTTTTTGTTGCTTGTCAAATCACTTTTGATAACCCGAGTGCCCCAGACGGAGGGCAATGTATTAATCCATTGCCAAAGCCATAAAATGTTCTTCTTCCAACCTTTATGGAGCTTACTACGTTGCAAAGTACCTGCTGTAACCACGTGTCGTCTCATATTTTAACTAATCCGTAAACTTATCAACAACAGACTTGTATACTGAATTTATTACTTACCCGGCTGTGTTGCTCATCGGATCTTTATTTTGACTAAAACATAAACATGTTCATATGCAAATGCTAATCCGCTAATAAATAAAGTTTTTCGTATCTCTGGTATTTGACACTATTTTAAATCAAATGGTTATATTCAGCACACATTTCACAACAGAATAAGAAATTAATTATACAAAGATCCGAAGATCCGAATTCTATCTATATAACATTACAATCCATAATAAATAGTATATAAATAATATTAAATCCGTAAAGTAAGAGTTATGTTCCGTTGATGAAGGGAAGGAAACATCGAAGTTCAATATATTACAACCTAATTACCAATACATTATACTTATCGTTCGAAACGACAAGAAAAGAAAAATGTTTTATTTGACCTGTTGAAATGTATCCGGTATTTACATGTCTATTAATAAGATTAAAGGAGGATTTCGTTACACCTGTTTGTTACCGGTTTTGTGTGCATGGAGTTATGTCCGTGACTGTACAATGAAAGGATTTTTGTGAAGCGGAAAATTTGTATTTATGATAGTGTGAATGGGCTTTAAATGTCGGCTAGTTGGTTTATTGGTTCGGTGTGTTCAAGAAATATTGTGTTTGGTGTTAGTTCTAAAGCCAAAGCTTTGAGACGATATAGTTCTAATTTTTGTTTCAGGCTATAAATGGTGCTAATGAAGTCATGGCTAAATAATTTCAGCCGCACAAATAAAATATTAACATACCGAGACTCCCCTGTGCCTGGAGAAGCACGTTAAGCCATTCGCATGCATTGGTCTAAGGTGTCATTTGTAGATCTTTGATAGTCGATCACACAACTGATACCTATAATCTCTCCGAAACTTATTTATTACGTCAAAAGCAAGCACGGTTCGAATTGGTTGGTTGCTATGGAGAAGAACCATGTTTACACTTAATAAAAAATAAGTATTTTACAATGTTTCCTTCCATAATAGTGTAAATTACACCAGTATCAAAAGTGCCATTTCTGAGCCCAGTCTTGTGATAAAATCGTGTCTTTTTTTTTTATGGGACAAGCCCGCCACACATTCCCAACCACTGCAACTCCTGAAAGCCGGAATCAACAGTGGCGACCACCAGAAAAACGCCGAGTTAATGAAACCCGACGAGTCCCGGAGAAACGATTCAACTGTCTTGGATCCCGCAACGAAATTAATCAGAAGAGTACAGCGGAGGAGTAGGAAAAATAAATATAATTTCCACTTCCCTCCATATCAAGCAGGAGACAGATTAGAGCTAGGCCAATAGGCACCAAGGGTCATATACAACTGGGTTAGGCCCAGTTGCCAAGCACCACGGATTATATAATTAACATTTAAACTAATGGGTCCTAAATTGTGAGCTACTTTTGATTTCAGTAATAGGTATGGCAAAATCGCCTGAACGCACGGAAATTTGTTCTGGTTTCTACAAGGTCCGTATAGTAAACTACTCCAGATTTAACCTGAATACTATCTAACATAACATTACGTTCAGTCTGCCAAAGAATACACTCCCACAAGATGTGATGTGCGGATTGTTCGTATTCAAGGTCAGCTGTAGAGCATTGACATAAAGGTGAGGCCACAAGCCTAAAGGAAAATAATTTACTCTTAAAGTTGCCATGACCTGTGAGAAATTGGGCAACACAGTGATCCACCTCCAGCCATGTCTTCTCCAGCCGCTCACGAACGGATGGAAAAAACTGGTGGAGGTGTCGGCCCTTGATGGAATCTTCCCACCTACATTGCCATTCGCATAAAAGTACCTCCCAGACGTCAGTCTGGGGTTTTAATAATCTAGAGATCTTAGCACGGTGGCGTTGCGGTAAAAACTCTGGGTCCGTGATCTTTCTAGCGTAGAAGTACCTACATTGCAGCACGCCGCTGCACCTCAAGATCGACTGGGAGAACACCCGCCAGCACCGGTAAGGCTTCAGTACTAACCGTCCTATACGCCTTGCATAAGAATATCAAAGCCAAACGCTGGTTTTGAAGTAATTTACGTCGTACCGCCCCTATGGTGACCCTATCGGCCCAGACAGGTGCCCCGTAGCACATACAACCCAAGTAAGTAGCCCCATATATAGATTTTAGGGTTTGAAATGATAGACCCCAAGTAGCCTTTGATATTCTCGTCAAGGCGTAGAAGTTCTTTTTTGCTTTTTCTCCTACTGTTTTTATATGATCAATAAATGAAAAGTTTCTTTCTAGTAGCATACCGAGGTAGCACACGGATTCTTTCCTTTTAACGGGTACGTTATTAAATTTTATACTAGGCCAGGATTTAAGGTTTCCTTTTAAAAGAAGTTGATAGGTTTTATGCGGTGCAAAGGTCAGACGGTTTCGATCGCCCCACTGAGATATTAAACGTAGGCATGTGTCAGCCAAGTTCTCGAGTCCAGCCCGAGTACTTGCCTGAATGAGCAGCAAGCCATCGTCCGCGTAACCGGTTAATGAACAGCCGTACGGGAGCGGAAGCGCGAGGAAATCATCGTAGCCAAAATTCCATATATATGGACCGATAACTGAGCCCTGAGGACATCCCATGGTTAGAGACTTAGTAATGGAATGATGTCCAAGTTTGATAAAATCGTGTCAGTAAAACAAAGATAAAGGGAATCCCGGACATAAAGGATACTACTCGAGAGAAGTATTTGTAACTATACTTCTCTCGAGTAGTATCCTTTATGTTCGGGATTCCCGTTACCTTTGTTTTTTTAAGGATGGGAAATCATCAAATGACTCCTCCCGCTCTGGGTCAAGCAGAAGGGAGTGTCAGACTCGGCCCAGTCTACTATGCTGACAGCTCTTTGAGGCGCCCGTGAAACACAGCACGCCGTCCGCCCGGGCCTGGTTCTGATACAATAACTTATTATTGTTCACTTGTTATTATACCTTAGTATAATCGCGAAAATGCCATGTCAGAGTAGCGTGTTATACGCTACTCTGACACAGCATTTTTTACACTTTATCTACTCTTCTCTGATATGGCATCATAATATTCCATGTATTATGGGTAGCCTAAAAGTGCATGAATATGTCTAATTATATGTCATTTTGACACTTTATCTACTCTTCTCGGACATGGCATCATAATATTCCATGTATTGTGGGTTAGCCTAAGCACATGAACATGTCTATAAACTAGTTTCTGCCAGCGACTTCGCCCACGTGATCCCTAGGGAACATACTACCAGGATAAAAATTAGCCTATGCCCTTTCTCAGGCTCAAGACTATCTCTGTACCAAATTTCATTTTAATCGGTTCAGTAGTTTAGCCGTGATTGCGTAACACAATGACAGACAAAGTTCCTTTCGCATCTATCTATATCTATCTATCTATACTTATAATAAATCTGTAGAGAGGTCAATTCTGTACATGAAATATATTTCCAAAATAACTATCAGGGGGTGATTAGGGATCGATACTGATGCCAAAAATGCAATCAGTGCAATTTTTGTCTGTCTGTCTGTCGGTCTGTCTGTCTGTCTGTCTGTCTGTCTGTATAACCGTTATAGAAACAAAAACTACAAGACGGATTTTATTGAAACTTGGTACAATTATTATTCATACTCCTGAGCAGGTTATAGTATACCTTTCATCACGCTACAATCAATAGGAGCAGAGCAGTGAAGGGAAATGTTGGGAAAACGGGAGAAGTTACTCCATTTTTTAAGCTTCCGTCGCGTGTGCAACCTTAATGGTGAAAGCTACACAGAAATCATGTATGACGGAAATGTTCTCCTTAAAATTATATAAAAAATATCCAACGACAGCATAATAATATACAACGATAGCTTAGCAGTTCGAAGCTTTCTAATTGTATTTGTCTACTCTTACGTTTATAAAACTCTCAGTCGTCCCTAATTAACATTAATAAATGTTAACATTATTAACTATTCCATAAAAAAATAATCATAGAAATCGGAATATACTGAATCATGCTATAAGGATTATTTTTGTCATTTTTGTGGTCGCGAACGCACAGGCAGGCGGCTAGCTTGGCGCCTAGCGCTAGCGCAAGGCTAGCGAGTAGCTTCGGAAAACGGCTTACGACAGTTTGCAATATCCTTTAATAATTATAATGTCGAGAGGAAGATGGTTATAATTTCGCTTTACACCAAACGAGTAAATATATTATAAATGTGAATGTTTGGTTGGTTTGTTACTCAATCACGCCAGAACGGCTTAACGGATCTTAATGAAATATAGAACAAAGATAGATTATAGTCTGGAATAGCACATAAGCTACTTTTCATCCCGGGAATATATTCCCTAGGGATTACGCGGGCGAAGCCGCTGGCAGAAGCTAGTTTATAATATAAGTATGGATTGTGATGAAACAGCACACACGGATAAACAATTAACATGATAGCCACTAAATCAATCATAATAAAATATAATTTGTATTGACATGAACAAAATAAATGTTAATTAGTTCCTGGTAACAAAGTTGTATCTCTTAGTTATATAAACCTGGAACCAACTACTATACAACGTGTAATGAGACAACGCAATGCCCTGAAAAAGAGTCATGGTACTCATCATCACGAACAACTTTCAGAATGAGACTTTCAGAGGAACACCGCAATATCGAAAGAAAACCTCCTTTCCATTCCACCATCAGAACTTCCTGGTTCGGCGCGACCTACTGAAATAGCTGTCATAAAAAGCCGACCAGATTTGTTTAAATTTTAGATTTTTTAAGACGAAATGGATGGACTTTGAAATTAAAGTCATGGCTCTCGCCTTTTCCTCCTCCTATATTGGACCAATTTAAAAGATATTTAACAAACTGAATAAGAAGGATGAATACTGTATCCTTATGTTTTACTTTTTACATACAAAACCTCTCCGCCCGCGTTTTCTCTTAAGCACTGCGAGTTTCTCCTGTACCATGAGAGTGCAGCCAGCCAATCGCTCAACCACTGCGCCAACCGTTACCAGTATTAATAAACTTTTCTTACAAGTAGTTTCACCGTTTGACAATAGTCAAAAGCCTGTGTACTGGCAATATTTCATTGCGCGAAGGTTTTTCGAACTGAATTCAAGTGGCCCGTTGGTCTAGTGGTATAATTCTCGCTTTGGGTGCGAGAGGCCTCGGGTTCAAATCCCGGACGAGCCCAGTTTTCAGCCTAATTCGTTTTATAGACAAACTTCTGTCGTATGTACACACCGGTAATTAAAAGTTTATACATCCTTCATTAATAACTGTGCCAAAATACCATAAATTTCTGAATACTTTTGTTTCAACTCCGTACAAGCAATTTAGTTATCGGCCTTAAGTAAATGAAGCTTCACTGAGGATTATTTTTCCTTCTTGAATCATCATTTCACTCGAAAAACGACCACTGGTCGACATATACATAGTAAATAGGTTACTTCTAGGCAAACGTGCTCCAACTTAGACCGCATCATCGCTTAACATCAGGGGAGATAGCGGTCAAACGTATACCTATTAAAATTTAAAAAAAAATAACATGCCTCCCTCACTCCCTCAAGTGAGCCCACATCGACAGGTCCTCTGTTTCAAACACCATACCTATGAATAATTTATTCAAAATATTGAAACAAGACAAGATCAACAGACAACAAATATCACCTGCCATAACTCCGAACACTCTCGATTTTAGTAATAAAAGAAAAAGTAAATATTATAACAAGGGATGTGACGTTAACAAAGCTCATGTTACTTTTTATTCTTGATCGGACGAAGTTTAATAAATCGCTTCCTGTCAAACTATCGATATTAATTTGAATTTATCTGTTGATTTAGATAACAATTTTGGTCACCTTCAATTTTATTTATTAACGTGACAATTGCATAGCATAGGTTAAGTATTACAAAGTATGAAATAGGCTAGGAGCTAAAGCGTATCTTGTGCATAACATTGGGTTTCCTGCCTTGATATCTGCCCGTATATTGAGAGTACCTAAACCTCAGTAGCCCTTCATTTTACCTTTGCTGGGATACAGGTCTCTTCTCTAGGAGAAAAAGTGATCCACACGGTGTAGAGTTCAATTGAAATCGTCACATAGGTAGGTCCCTACCTACCGTTGTGACGTTCACAAATTCCAACTGAATTAAAAAGAAAATTGCAAGCACGACGATAGACGAAATTTACTACTTCTACTAGTCGTCAAACTATGACGAATAAAAGACAAATATCTACAAGTTGGTCGACTACCATTGCTCTCTTTCACGACCAGGTCATATGATTAACTCAGTCATTTAGGTACCGAATTAGGTACATAGGTACATCAGCACTGAAAAACGTTTCACGTAAATCATATGAAAAAATACCCATTAAAACTTAAAATAGGTATTGCATTAAACCGTTCAATGAATAACATGAGTCAAACTTGCTTATGATTAGTCACCGGAAATGGATCGCTAGTAAGGATTCTACGCCTTAAACGGTCAAAAGGAACCCTTATGACATCACCCCATTATTGTTTGATGCACTTTGCTGCCTACCGACTTTTGAAAACCAAGTTAGTCACCTGACGTGTAGGTAGGTACTTCATCTATAAGAATATGCAGAACATAGCAATCATATTTTATAGTACCTATGCTACATCGTCGACCGCATCAGCTGAGAATTTCCAGATTAGAATCAAGCGGAAATACCTGAAACGGTGAGGCTACGACGAAATAACCTTCCTTCATGACACCGATATTCCTCAGTAAGTAGCCACGTTTCGGTCTCGGCTCTACAACTATCTACTGATTTAGTTAATAGCCATGCCAAAAAGTCCGTAAGTATGACATCTAGAAAAGGAACAGTACATACTTTACCCTTCAAGTGACTGGTTTTCAATTGGCATTGTAATAATGATGTCAAGACCGGAAGAGATCTGCTTTGTTTGCTTTGCTTTGCACAGCCAAAATCATCATCGGTCACACCTTTAGAACCAACTATAATTTAACAGATCGTTATAAGGAAAATTTTGACATGAACACACAAAACAAATGGCGTCTTCAAGTTTCCAACCTTTTATAGTTTCCAAGAATGTGTCCTCAGCCCTTGAATGAAGCGAGGTCGCGGACGTGCAATCAATAAATACGACGCTTGAACAAACCATTATTAATTACAAGCACCTGCTCGCGGGTTTGCTCAGGTGATATCTATTCCGAAAATACCTATCATTTTCTTGGAATCATTCTAAATAGGTTAAGTCCGGGGGAGATGGCCGTACGGAAGAGATGGCCAGTTGAAAGTAATGCGCGTTACAAACAACAAATGGCTTTAATATTAATTTAGTTGGCTTCATCTTGTGGTAGGCCACAGGTAGCAACGTGATTTTTTTTTCAAAAAAGTAAGTCAATTTCACATTGTTCTATTACACGTAAATGATCTTCTAAGATAAGGTCTTCTTGTATAGACTCATTAAATAAATAATCTAACCATGATTTTGTAAAAAGGCAGTGTTTAAAAGAGTGTCCATGGAGTTTCTTGCACGTTCTTCTCCATAGGATCTACTCTTTGGAACGTGCAACTGCCGCGCTGGAGATAGGGTCGGTGAGTTTGTTTTGTTGCAGAATAACTTGCTACTCTTGTCGCTAGCGCGGCAGAATTAGCTTCATCTATTTGACTGACATACCTTGACTATTCAAAAGTGCCTGTAAACTGGTCTATTTGAAATAAAGGATTTTGTATTTGTATTTGTAAAAAGGGGTAAACATATTTTATGTTCACAGAAAGGTTTCTTCAATTTCACTTATTGTTTATGTTTTATTGTGAAGTAGATAAGTTTTTGCGTATTCTAACTTAAAAACAGTCGTTGGAGATCGCATCATACTTTTTTAAAATGATATTGCCATCTCTCCCGTGTATTTGGGCCTTGATTTTTAAGGGAGTGATGGCGATCATATGATGGTCATAAAATAAAAATTTGTATTTTAGCATCACCGCTTGTATGTATATTAATACGTAAGCTCACTCCTGTCTCCCAGAGGGGTCAGCAGAGGTTTTCAATTTCTATTTGCAACAACTCTTGTATACATATTTTGCCTCCTTATCATTTCTCACCGCTTAGATCCTTTTTTATTCACAAATGAAAAGCGACGTGGGATGAAGGAGGCTCAGAAAACGCTATAGAGCTTGAAAATAATCAGATAATGTCTATATACAGGGCATCGATTGTATTTTGGTAAATATATATGTATTTGGAGTCTACAGTTAAAAAAAGTACTGGCCATCTCCCCCCGAGCCCTGTAGCCATCACTCCCGGACACTCGGGGTAAGATGACCAGTTGTATTTTTTTTTAACCTAAGATATTTCAATGGTACGTTGACTCAAAGACTATGTTTAATTTTGATTGGATAAGATATATAAACATTCTTTTATTTGTGATTTAAATAGTTGTTTTTTTGTAAAGTTTGTTTTCCTGCTATAGATCTTTAATGTTAGTAGGGCCATCTCCCTCGAACTTACCCTTACTGTAGATGTTTAGTGAGTGGAGATGACAAGATGAATCCTCGTTTATATACACTCCATAGGGATACGGAACACTCAAATGTAGGTCATATTCCAGCTGACTGTTCTAAGTATGCCCTAGCCGAAACGAACAGGCTTACGAAAACTGTTGCTATAGTAACATTTTCAATACAAAGACTGATTGGTCTTAACAATTTTACTGTAGCCAGTATAGACTTTAGACAGTTATAATAATTAGTAGGTATATTTATTCACACATACGCGAGGAATTCATCGAGCTTCCCTGTCGAGTAGTTTGTGTAATTAGGACGCATTCTAGGTCACGCTAACGTACCTAGGCACATAATACCTAGACTATTGTGCACCTAAGTGTCAATTAATGGTGCGCAATTATTCTCGAAGGTGGTCGCCGAGTCATTGAATAAACTCTAACGGTAGTTGTTTAATTGCATTTGCAATGGATACGACGAAATTATGGGTAGGTTTTATTGTCCGTCTCTACAATGTGGGATTTATGATGTTAAGTTCGATCCTATTTATTTCCTTTGCTTACAGTTAAGTGTCAATCTGAACATTTGCCTTTGGTTAAATATGTAGTTCACGTGCTAATACATCTAATGTTAAGGAATTTTAGTTTAAATTCATATTTTTTATTCATGCCAGTTCTGACACAATACACAATTTTGTTATTTTCAAAATCTCAATCTTAAATTGTTTATTGCAATCCATTATGTACACATACAAGTGGTAGAATGAATAAATTAAGAACAATTATGGACTCTGTCAGACACAGCAAAACTTTAAATAATTAGGAGAGAAGAAGAACGCTATAAATAACTTTTCTTGTAAAATAAATGTTTATTATTTCCTGCCCAACTTGTACCTATTATTAATTATTTTATACATATCTCGTTTATTATTTTTTATACTTATCAATTACATTTTTAAATATTTCTTTAAAAAATCATATAAAAATAGTAATCCACCAGTGTCAGCAGCAGGGTCCAAGCTACCGGGGGTTAGGGCTGCAGAGACAGGAACTTCCTCACAATACGAGCCGAATCGAGGAGTATGGCCTTCTGTATCATGCCCTTTACCCAACCGCGTAACGCCAGCTTCGACAGACAGTCGTCGAAGCTTTTGGCCATCACGACATTGGCCGTAACGACAATCGGCACAATGACAGCCAAGTCCACGTTCCACATGTCGACAACCTCGTGTGCTAAATTGAGATATTGAATTTGTTTCTCTTTCTCACCTTTCACGAGATTCTCGTCATGTGGGAAGGTAACATCATTATAAGTATTATTAACTACATATTTAAGTTTCGGATTTAATTAAATTTTTAGTTGTTTAATTGATTATTGTTTGCATTTTCTACATTGGTATTGGTATATTTAATATTATATTTATTTTTAAACGAATTCTTAGTATATTTGTTAATTCAATATTAGATTTTTTATTATTAGATTAGTATACAGGGTTATTTGTAAAGCACCGGCAACCTCCGAGGACTATGTTACTAACATCATAACCAACAGCTATTGTTCTATGACTTTTGAAAATTCATCATATTTTAGTTCATCAGAATTTCATACAAAAATTAAAAATATTTAAAGTGAACGTTCTAAATGTTGCGAAGTCTGTGACTGAAACTCGCTTCCATCTTCGGCCTAATCATCACTTTCCATCAGGTGAGATTTGGGCCAAGAGTTTCCCCGTTTTGTATAAAAAAAAGCATAAGACGAAAAAGACTGAGCTTTCTTATGCTTCGCATAGACTTCGTATTATTCGTGTTATTTCATTTATTTATTAATATCATTAAGTTTACATTTCTATCTTGTTATTATTAAAATATATCCATAAGGTATTCCACTGTGTAATAGCTTTTTTTTATTAAGAATCGTATTATTTCTAAATAAATGGATTTCGTTTTCTTGCTTTATGTTTTCCGGTAATTTAAATATTTTACCTATAAGAGAGCTTATAGGTATTGATCTAGTAGCAGTACTTTCACTATGAAAGAACTTATTTTTTTAATTTGTCAAGACATAGCTGCATCATTCTAACGGTATTACTTTATAAAACAGTGGTTCCTGCTTAAAAATAAAATAAGAAAACATTATTCAAACAAGTGTACCTTTAATGATAATCATCTCCTTCACAGTAATTCTATATCCCTTTGGAACGGAACCTATAATTTATGACAATATATCAATTTGTGGTTCCTTAAACTATAGGTTATAATTAAAACATGACCCAGTGTCACAAAATACAGGTATTGATATCCGTGGCGGCAGCACCCTTTAATTGTGATCAAATCGAAACCTAATGTTATTGTGCCTTCGTTCGTTTTATCGATCGGCTTTGTTAATCGCTTTATTTGTCATAGATTAAAAATTAAGAGGAACCTTATTGCTAATCTTTCCTTTTTACTTGCCCGTTTTTTCACATTGCTGGCCATTCTCCGTCTACTTTTCCCTGTCCAGGGCTCTAAAAGGCAAATCATTGTTAAAGGAGTCCAGCGCCTCCCAGTACCTCCGTCTAGGTCGGCTGCGTCTGGCCACAATGTCGTCTTGGCAGTCGATATTGTGGACAATAAATACGACTCAATCTATAGTGAGTTTGGCCCATTGATCAAGTAACAAGCAGCTGAAAAGCACAGATCAGTTTTTTTTTCCTAAAATCAGAGGCTAGTAAGCTGTCCGCTAACTATTCAAAAAAATCAAAACGCCTTCCCAAATTTCCTGAAAATCAAACATTGACCACACAACAAGTCCTCACAGAGGAAATCAACAGGTATCCACAAACCTCAAACTCGATTACCGATTTTCCTCCAGGACCACAGAAGGACGTTGTCGGCATCGACAGCCCCGAGGCTAGTAGACAATATCGCTCCCGATTGAATTATCGATCCGATAATAGGATCGCGAGAGTAATGCCCCTATATATTGTTCTTGCTACTTTAATTATGGGAGCTATTGAACCAGCTTATTTATTAAGCACTTCTTGTGAGTTGGATCTGATAATTGTTGGAGAAAGTTTACTGTATTGTTACAAGAACATCAAGTTTTAGGAAATTGCAAATTGTAAAACTAGTAGTTTAATAGGATAAAAACTGCAAAGAAAGAGGTAGATAGGTAAAGAAATAGATGATAACGTTGAAATTGCTGCCTATTATTCAAAGCAAATTAAAACACGTCATTCCATCGAAAGCAATTAAACAAAACTGTAGGTATCAATTCCATTTAATCAATAAATCTAAACAATATAACTGACCTACAGACACTGTTTGAAAGCGTTGGTTAGCAGATAACAATCAATATGGCGCCCGGAGCGTCACCGCCTGTCACCCAAATGAATGAGCACATTAAAATGAAACGCCTCAGAGTAATGGACATAAATTAAATAGTCGTCCACGTCACTCAAGCCGCAGGACCTAAAGAAATACGCCCTGACGGAAGCCAGGTAGTTAAGATTCCAAACAAAAATATAAGATAACAACAGTTAAGATGTTACGTATTATTAAGGGCCAACAAAGCGACGCTAATTTACGTCCTTTCTGGGTCGTAAGATAACCGTATTCTCTTTTAACGATTCGGATCCTGACATTGCATCGTGTGAATCCTCTTTTACCACACCGAGTGTGAAGTTTAACCACTCACGATTTCTAAGACTTCAATTATAGACACAACACAACATAAAATTTCTTCACAGCAATCGCTCATCTTAAATTATTGCTGTGGGTCATACCACACGCGAATGTATTGCAATTCATTACAACACTAACGTTAGAAACCGATAGTTACAATGCACAGTGGTTACAAGTAAATTACTTGAAGTACTCGTAATCTACGCCCAGGAGGCAAACAATAGAGCAATAAAAGCAACTGCACCCGACAACTCGAGAAAGCAACAAACGTATCGACAACATATAAATCAGAGACAACCTCGAGCGTTACTACTTGAAGCAACCCAGAAATATATCAGTGGACGCTACCGACCAAACACTGGGTCATAATTTAGTTTTCCGTAACATAAAATACTCTGTTTCATAGAAATAGATCCCTGTCACAGGGAACTATCCGCACTTTGCACTATCTGTCTCATCTCTGGTTGATTTATTTGTTGAAGTTGACAAAGTATTAGCAACTTAATTTTCTGCTGTGGGTTACTTTTTAAGGGATACCCAATTTATATTTTGATTTGTTATTTTCGAATTCGTACAGGTCTATTGGACCGCATTGGTTTAGGGGAATAGTGCAAGAGATGCTGTCTAATCACATCGCACAATTATAGACTTTCAAAGGTCCGATTACGTCAATAAAAATATATACTCTATACTGAACTCTATAATGGATGTCTTTCATTCCTATAATCGAAGCAGCTACAGCAAAACAGACGTGACGAGTTAAAACTATCTGCCATGACAAGGCGATAGCCAAAAATCGTGCGTTTTAACGACTTGTTGTATGTGTAGATAAAACTAAAAAGTTTCCACTGGTTCAAGTATAAAGCGCAAATTTGACCGCCACATATCAGAATTTACGGTCGGAGATGTCACATAAAAAGTAATAAAATTTCGGTACAATTATCCAAATACGTATATGAGTAGCCGGAATTCTTCCACGGTATGTTTCGTAAACAAGGGTAATCTTAAGGGCATCGGAGCAGGTGGAGGGGAAATCAACATTGTTGCATTGTTTTACGGCATTAACAATTATAGCAGTTTTCATAAAAACTTTGTTGATATAATCAAAATGCCTTTCCTTTGTCATCTTTGTTAATAGACGACTGACGCTGACGAAATCATCTCATTAAAATATTAGATAAAAACCACAACTTTTATTATCCTATCTATGTATCTCAACGTTACTTGTAATGTAATAGAGAATTCAAGATGTGTTTCCAGCTTAGTCACTCATAGATGGTCTTGAAGAAATAATCGACAAATATTGTGGACATTCAAATATTAAAAGCACGCAAAACATTCCAAAATGGTCCTCTACTACGAACATCAGGAGGGAAAAAAGGGAAAAAAGCACGGTTTTAATGGATTTAGTACCTATTCCAATACCTTTGAAGTATGTGATCATGTATGAACTACATATCTACGGCACCTCACATGCACTCGTCATAAGCGCCCAATCTTCATGCCACACTGATAGCATCAGACTCGCGTTTCGTTTACGTGATGTGACCAATTTCACCGTAACAAGACTCGTTCTCATGAGTATCTTGATCTGCCTCAATTTCAACTGTAATATAATGTAAAACTTCGATAAATCGAGTAAGCCCTTTGTTGTCATAATGTCAAATAAACAATCCCAAAACTTAGTTAGTCCCAAAGACTACGGCTTTTAATTCCAATTCACAGGCTAGTGAAAATTATTATAGCAGGAATGTAGCCTATGTTCACTATGTTCATCTGGGATAATGTAGGATTCTAATGGTAAAAGAATTTTTCAAATCGGTCCAGTAGTTTCGGAGCCTATTAATTTCAAACAAATAAATATTTCCTCTTTAATGTGTGTGTGTGTATGCTCTTTGTGTGTGTGTGAGTGTGTGTGTAATTTAAATTTCGCGGGCTGGTTGGAGCATTCACCTTAAAATATTAGTGTAGAAGTGTAGATTTGATCCAAAGTAGGAGATTTAGGTGCGAAATAAAAAACTGGAATAGAATTATAAAATAAATAGGTTTTATTCCAAAAGGGTGTCACATTTGTGGCTAATTGGATATTATGTATGTTTGACAACTGTTCCTTTGTTCAAATTGAAGGATAAGAATACATTAAATTAGTAATAAGTCTAGCTTTGCGACATACATGCCAATATTATTTGTAAACCATAAAGGCTCCTACAGATAAGCAAGGCTCGTAAATGCGACAACCTTTTCAATAGAATTTGTGTGATACTGAAAAAGGATGTTTCCTGAAAATATAATTATATTTGGTCCGTTAGTAAAAAATATTATTTATCAATGAGTATTAGACACGTATTTTTTTATTTATTTTAATTAATTTGACAAAGACCAAACTCATAAAAATCAGGAGTTCAGCTTGTGACGTCACGTCTAGGTAAAAGGTATGTCGTTATCGTTTGTGGTTTAGGTTACAAATGAAAAAACAGTTTTTTTGTATTACGCTGACGGGACAATTTTTTTATTTACATACCTCATTGCCGCGTCGTGCCTGTCTGTGGGAGCCTTTATGATCAACGATTACTCTCAAATTTTTAAAGATATTTTTAGTCAGTTACATATGGCGGTTGACAACTTGATACATATTTCGTGACCAAAATAAAATACCAATATCCGAACACTCTGCGGACCCTGAAAATTGAGGTGAGGGATGTAGGTGATGTCGCGCCGGTTCGCAACCATATCCGCAGCAGGTCTCCAAGGTGAAGTCGGTAGAAAAATGTAGGTAAAGCCGTGTTGGTCTCTTCTTTTGCGCTATCGGCGCGGTTCTGTACGACCACCGTTCAACGGTCAGCTAAGAAATGGCACGATGGCCCTCACGGGTGTTGACGCAATGTGATTTCTACCCAGTGTTATGTTGACGTGAAGAAATTCAAGCAAGCGCGGGTTTACAGCGTGAGTAACTATGACTGGATAGCTGGGACAGTTCGTCATGTTGGGTGGGCCCTTCGAACGATCTTGAGGTGTCCCCGCATTAACCAGCAAATGGTCTAGGGACCTTGGTCACGAGATCTGACCAGGGTGCGCAAGCACATGCATTGAGCATTGTAATTCCAGGACTGGCTCTGGGGGAAGTCCCCACAGCAGCGCCGGTAGGGGTCTACAGACCCCAAATCTAGTAGCTGACAAGGTTGAGGCATACGATAGCTGTGGATGAACCAGTGGCAGGGCTAGCCGTGTCACATCGGTAAAATGGTTGCTTTCGACAATACAGAGAATATGTATGGTCGAACCTCCGGCCTTCCACAGGAGTCGATCACGTCGACCCTTAAACCGTTAAGACCAACTGCTCGATCTCCGTCTCGTTCGGGGCGGGAGGAGGGTATTGGACTTGCCCGTTATGTTGTGTACCATTTCGCACTAAAATAGGATTAGCTGTGCACAAGCGGTGTGCCCAACTTATTACGACAAACGCCGCAGCGGCTCCACTGCAGGCGACGCGGAAATTGCATGAAGAAGAGGGTGAGCTCGTAGCTCAGACGGAAGGGCGTCTGGTTAGAGCTGGATGTAGTACCAATTCAATTAATCAAAATCTAATGAAGGAGTAGCCAGACTTTGTTAGCACCCTAGAGGCGATAAAGGGGTACAGGAGGAAGTAGTCCTAACAAGAGCTGGGAACAAGTGTGCCTCGCCAATCTGGCTGAGATCTGTCCTTCTTCGAGTGCCCCTGGGAAGCAAATCTGGCTAAAAAGGGGGCCCCTATCGCCGGCACTACGGGAAAATCGACCCCTTTGAGGTCATGCCTGAATCCGTACACCTGCAAAGCTCGGACTTGTGACAGGCATGAGACCACGTCAGAATTGTGGAGGATCTGAGGATGGCGCGGGGTGTGCCTGATGGGAAAAGGCGGGGGCTACCTAGGCACAACGGTCAGTCTACAGAGGAGACCTAAATGGGCATGCCGTCCTCCATTGACTGTGTCTGGCACACCGAAAGAATGATGGGACTCTTTATCAGTCATGCGAAAAGAGCTGTGCTTTCAATGGTGCCTGATGGGAAGCGTAAGAAGGTACATTACCTGACCGACCACACCTTTAAGGTAGGATCACGGTAGTTGAGTCAAGTCACCTGCGTTGAACGTTGGCGCTATCTTGGAGTTGACTTCCAGGTGTCTAGATGCGTGACGTTAGAGCATGACATAAAAGAGGCCAACAACATCACAAAAGCACCCCTTAAGCCGCAGCAGCAGCTCGAAACTGTAAGGGTACACCTGATCCCGAGATGGAGCCTAGCCTCATATAGAGCTAAAGAGGTTCGTCGATTTGTTGAGGGAGTGCTGGCCGGAATTCTGTCTTTGGTGCTGAGGGCCTCACACATGAACTGGGCGAGATTCCTCGGGTTCGAGGGTCGTACCCGTTAATTTATGTACCAATTTTGTCCTCGCCTAAGATCCCACCGGCGAAATTTCGACAGATAGGTGACGGTAAGGGGACGTGGGAGTCCTGTCACAACATTCTACATATAATGATTACGATTGCAGTCACTATAGACGATGGCATCAATTCGAGCTAAAATAGCCAAATGACTCGTCATCTACATAATTAGTGACGCGCATGAATGGATTAACCCGACGTGATTGACGCTGGGTCATGAGATTCCCACTGTCCCTTCTACTACTTACAGGCAAGCAATCCTATGTAACCTGTGGGACACCAAAACATAGAATAAATTTCATCATAAATGATACTATATCGTACATTTCAATATGTTACCTAGAGAGTAGAGAAAATGTAACTATATTTTTAACAACAGCTGCTATTTAATCTAGGAATACTGATATAATCACACTATAAATAAAGATTGGAAGAAAATTTATTTAAATTTTACAATATTTCTACAGAAGAAAAAATTTAACTAATTTATTATGATTATGCCAGTATTTTTATTAAGTTCAAGAATTGCCATTGAGCCTCGGAATTAACCGGAATAATTTTATAAAAATAGATGTACCTACAGAAAGTTTTAACCAAGTAGATAACAAATCTAATTCGATTTTGTTTTTTTTTTTCTTTCTAACATTTTAGGTAGGTACTCAAAAAGTATCAAAAACTGTTATTTATTAATAATCGTGTTTGTAGTCATACGAGGTACTACTTTCTGAATCGGGTCTCCTTCTCCAATTGCTATCGTCATCTGCTCTACTTTTCCGTCTATCGGTATCATTACCAGTAGTTCTTCTACTATTATATCTGTCGTGATTTCTACTGTTGAACCTACTATTATTATATCTGTTATATCGATCCCTGTTTCGATTTGCATCTTGTATGTCTTCATCTTCGGTTAGTGGTGATCGTTTGTAAGGAGTTCTGTTACTCACTGGTTTGATGTCTGTTTCTTTGCCTACATCAGCTGCCGGTGGTGTGGTCCCCAATAGATCAGCTTTATAATTTTCTCGTTCAATCTCGTACCCGCGAGCTTTTTCGAATCCTGAAACAACATATCCTGTTTTAGTATCATCATTATTTTTTGTGTCATATTGACATATTAATAATCGTCTTATCAGGTTCATCTCTCAAATCACTGATCAATAAAGTTCATTCAGAGCAAGCGAAAATCTTAACTTAAGCAAAGAGCCATTACATAATTCCTTAATATTCCACCTGTCCTAACAAAACTTTCATCAAAACACATTATGAGAGACTTAAACAGACAGGGTGTGCGAACCAGCAAACACTAGTGAAGCAATAAACAGTTCATGTAGTAATATTTATAGACAATAACTAACTCTTAATAGCGTCCTTGGCGGGGACCCCGAGGCGGTCGCGCATGTAGCGGCAGACCATGTACCCGGTGCGGTTCAGGCCGTGCGTGCAGTGGACTCCGATCAGGGTTTCTGTAACAAATGAGACACTTTTATACTATGTAGACGATTGAGCTTCAAAATTAATCGATAGGTAAGTGTGCATATTATTGATCGAAATAAAATGTAACACCATAAAGTAACTTAAATTTAAATAAAACACTACCTAGTACTAAGAAAGAGTTACGAAACCAAAACCCGACAATTTACCAAAAACAAACCTAAAACAATAATACAAAAAGACAAACAGTAATGCAATCACGATCGATAGTCACTAAAGCGCACCGCGGAAAATAAACGAAAACCTCATGTTTGTGTCTTCAAAATCGCACGGCAAACATCGGTCGGAGGTCGTTGACCCGCACCCATCGCACCCCATCGCTAAGCGAGGGCGGTGCAACGGGGTGGCGCCGGGAGAGAGGAAGTCGTGGCCGCGGTTTGACACTTCCTCAGGAAGACCTTTGAAGTAGCAACCAAGATGTACCTTACGTCCTACACAATTGCACAAAGCGGACTTTTAAAATATTTACAAATGTAGTTGAAATCATATTTTACGTTTCATTCAAAGACAGTTTGTGGCGGCTCCTCTGATTCTTCAAATATAAAGAAAAATCCACAAAGACATATTTTATAACTTGGCATTTTTGTCATACAATCAGAGAATACGTTTCAAGCATCGGCGAACAGAATCATAAACCCAAGAAGCGTACGCGAGCATAATACAGACGTTACGACCTGACTTTGTCCGCTACATATACACCTCGTAAGTTCCTTAGCACGAGACAAAAAACGAGCAAAAACCTTATTGTCGATGCAAAATTCCCACGCAGAGCGGCCAAGGGGTAATGCATTTGAGGCATTACACATGCAAATTCATGCCAAGTCGGGACAGACAAAAAAAAACAATTTTCATTTAAAACAATCCATCAAGGCAAGCCAGCAACTTAATTAACGTATGTACATGTTTTCAATTACAGAAACAAACAATGCAATGATAATTATGAGAACTCACTCAGAGGTATCTTTATGAGATAATATTTATGAGCAAGACCCGGCGGAGGCTTGGGTAACCACTTCGTTTAAAGTTCGACGTGGTTTTAAACAGCTGAAGAGTAAATTCCCTTTCAGTGATAATTGCTCTAAGGTTAACCTGGTCTTGTTTATACTTTATTTGCAATTTACTATAATACGCACAGGCTGCCGTTTTTTAAGTGTCTGTAAAGAGCATCATTTATCGTAACCAACAAACAATTCTGTTTATTTACCGTCTTTTATTCAGGTACCAACTTTCTTCCCCACTTCCGCATATTCAGACAGCTACTATTTCACCATAAATTATGTTGCTTACATGCAATAGAGCTGCCGTTTCAGGTTTCCAAAGAAGCGTTTGGTGACATTTCAAATGTGAACTATTACGTTACGTTGCAGCGATTCACATGCAAATCGCAGCTGACAATACAACAAGCCAATAGCCCAAAACATGTTACCACTTGCAAGTCACTTAGCATAGAAAGCGTGTAGGTACTGTATTTGTAATGTAATAAACTTGATAGAAAATAAACAACAGTGGTATTCCGACGTACGGCCCAAACAAACAGACAAAAGGTATCAAAAGAGGGCGTTACGTAATTATAATAACGATGCATTGATGAATATTTATTATTGCGTAATAGTAGGACCCACCGCAGTCAAAAATCTCACAGATCGGTCTAAAATAAACTCTTCTAGCGCACCTTAATAAGAAAACCCAACAAAATTAACATCGCACACAATGCTAAAATGTTTCTGTATGCGAAAGATATTTGAACTGTAATATTTTAGTTAGCATTACATTTATTTGACGTCAATAACAAATCAATAACTATGATCATCAAAAAGTACAAGTAGTAAAACATACTTACTAATTCACTATCTAAGAAATCATTCTTTCCGCAAAACGACATAGATTTTACGCTCAAGTTGGCAGTTTCACAACCAAAAGTAACATCAAGAATGATATATGTCTTAACTGAGACGAATAGGTCTGCGCATCGTGTTTCATATCGATTGTCGACAATCGATGCATTGTGAACGAAACGAGTCGATATCGATACGCGATAGTTCGCCTACGCGCGACCTCCTTACATCGTAATCGGCTTATTAGGATTTTACCACACGCATCCATGTGACTGCGGTGTGTTAACAATGTTACGATGTCGACCTAGGTACCTCTTTATTGTGGTATTCAATTAGGTACATAGCACTTAAAAATTGCGTGACTACCTTTAAAAGGCAGCTGCAGCCGTATAGACACCTTACATCAAAGTTACGTACATAATTTAAGGCAGGCCGAAACAAAGAAAATATAACATAAACTCGCTAAGTATTAGCACAATCTACTAAAATATTTTCCTCCAAAAAACCATGTTGTTCGAGAATTAACTCAACTTTTTTTTATCGCTAATCGCTTGTGCGAGCGAGCGGATGCAAATCAGTGACAAAATTGACTATAAACTTACTAATAGATACTTAAAAATCACGATAAGCAAATAAACTTACATTAAAACTATGCTATTACAGATATGAGCAGTAAAACAAACTAAAAGCGCCGCGGGACGCAATAAATGTAGCCTTCATTTGAGACGCCACTTGACGCAAACAACATTTTTCGGACGATAAAGGCCTTATTAGGTATTAATACATTGATATCTTTATGATAACAGTTTATGAAGTTACAAAGTTAAGCTGCTTTTCTACCTCTGGTAGAAAGCCAGCGGAAGCGGTAAGCATAGAAAAAAATCACCAAAAAGAATTGTTTATATCAGAATATGGGACTATTCTATATCTTATCACTTTTCTATCATTGCTCACCGCTGCACTTGTTTGCAGAGCTCTGGTAAAAAGCCAGGCTTAAGCTCTGATTTGGACCAAGCGAGAATCAATTTTCAACAACCAGTATTTTCTTCGAAAAGGTCTGTTGGACTACGGTAAACGATCAGCTCTTTAAATCGCTTGTATTGAAACCTCATCCCAAAAACCGTATCTGAGAACTTGTTGCGTGTTGCCACATCGTCCGCGGCGCCACGCGTGGGCCGTGATGTGATGATCAGATGACTGATTAGGTATTTAAGAATATTAATTGTCGCAATAGCTCTACATTCTTCGCTCGGAATTTTTATTGAACACGAACGACAGAAATGCCAGAAGTAGCTATTGATCGAGTAGCGGTCACACATAAAATATTGTAAAACGGTATGTTCAAGAATTTACAAATAAAATAGCTAAAAATTATTTGTATAGCTGAAACTAGGACTGACTACTGACAAGAACAAGCTGCAGCCAGCAGGTTAACTCTTTTACACTAAACAATTAACACTAAAAGTTCGTGAAAAGCTTTCATAAATTTTAAGTTGCCGTATCCTAGAGTTATGTCACAGAAAATAGCCAAACACAACAATACGCGAATCTTCAAGGGACAACTGCTCTTAAAGAAAACATTAATTATGAATGTAGAAAGGAGCGGCTCTAACACAAAAGATGAACAATAGCCACTAACACATGAAATATTTCTTAGACAATGCTAACTTATAGGAACTAAATTATTTATCTTTAAATAAACCGCAAAGAAGACAATACTACCGAGTTCAACAAAACCGTAAATAAAGGTAGTGTTTCAAAAGAATAATATAAAAGCAACACAATAATTTAACAAATAACAATTGCAATATATTATGAGCAACTCTTAAAGTTATCACTCCACAAATAGACGGACAAAAAGATTCGTCAGCAACATTTGTCACTGCGACTGGTTCTATTCCAAAAGTGCAACTTTGTCTACAACTATCTTGGAGTAAGTAAACTGCTTGAAACGCAACGATATATCCAGTTCCCATATCAACAAACTTGGAAACGAACTTTCGGACAAACTCATTTTTACGTGACGCCATCCCAATAATATAAAAAGAAAGCGTATTTTATCAGTCCGCTCTTTACGATGCAAGACATACAACAAGCATAAAATATTGATAGAAAAGATTTTACTGCTGAAGACTTTGTCACTCATCAATCCAAATGAAATCACTAAAGGACAAATCAAATATTTGTCATTGATAGAAATACTAGCAGCAATGTTGACACACAAACTTTGTAATGTCTAGTAATTTTCCTTCTTCTGACACAAGAAGTAAGCAAATCCCCATCGTTTATCAAGAACGTCAAAAGTAGCAAGTCATCTATGTAGCAGTAAAATAAATCCATCCATCAAGCATACGACATGCGGCAATGGGACATCTGCAACACGTCAAATAACTTTTTGTAAAACATTTATAATAGCGATAACTTTGATAATTGATTTCAGTACTATCCATCTGTTAGAAACATCGATAGTAGTGGTCGATGATAAAATTGATTTTTAATTCGAAGCGAGCACGATAAATTATGCATAACGATGTAAATGTGACGCATGAAATAATAATAAAGTTTCTAATGTACTTAGATCAAATACCAGAAACTTGAAACGAGAATATTAGGATTTGGTTGAAATTACTACAATACATACAGTCAGTCATACAGCGCGTAACATAGATATGGAGTATGCTGCATACAGTAAAAAGGGCAAAAACAAATTGAAACATTTAACAGTTTGCTTAAGTTTAAGCATGATTATGATTACGTTATGACCACCACGGGGTGCACAAACAGTAGCAAGTGTAACAACATTCCTCGCGCATGCAACATCGTGTAAATCAGGACGCGAGCACGATCTCGCCGCAGATAGCGAGTGAAATACGAATATAGTCGCATTACCAAGAGGCGGAACGTCGAACGCTACCAATGGTGTCATTTACTTGAACGCTCCGCACAATCATCTTATTTTTAAAAATAACAATCCAACCTATAGCAAATCTTAAGTTTTTTATTAAAGAAACAGTTAATCGCAAATGAGAAAACAGATCAAACCACACGGATCAACTTACATTCTTCAAGAATCTGGCGCCAGCCTTAGCAAACCAGTATAATATACATCTCACTCAATCTACTTAGCGACACCGATAACCGGCCATTACCAATGAAAACGCCGACAGATAGTCACATGCTCACAATTAATTGAAACTGCCCACGTAATCTAATAAAAGCTAGTTTTTGTGATCAAGACAAACAAGGGCGCCCATTCGTAATTAGAACTTAATGAACATTCGGAATATTGAGTTCGGCACCGTGAGAAGTCCGTCGATAACTACGATTTGTGTCACTGTAATTAAAAGCGTAGCTGCCGATAAACTAGACGTGTAGACTGAACCTACTAGTTTTGACTGCGTCGATCAACCAAAGTTTGAGGAGCTCTCCGATACTTGCGTCCTATACAAGACAGGTGAAACGGAAAAGGAATATGAGTTCTTTGAAGAGTGAACACGAATCAATATTCTCGTTGAAATCGAAGCGGCCTTTAATTGAAATCGTATGTTGTGTCGAACGTCACTGATAAAGCCGTATTCGGTTCTGTTGTCGCAATGACGTACCTGACCGGTAATGCAAATTGAGATGCAATGAAATTAAAATTACGTTATATTAATTTCAATAGATACATTTTTCATTTACGATGAATCATACGCTGCGTTTAATATTTAATTGAGAGTAAAAGCTGTTTATATTATGTAATGTTCTGTTACGAGTACGTTATCAAATACACACAACAAGGTGCTACATTTTATGGCTACGCTCAAAAAAGTACCATGATAGCCTCGACTCGATTTATCGTTCTCGGCACATCCTGCCTCAGACAATTACTTTGCTGTTTATTTTTTTTTATCCTTGTATATGTTTTACTAACACTAGTATAAGATATTTTACTAACAAAATGGTCTACATCTTATTATAAATTTTACTTAAACAACTATGTATATTTTCACTAATCGCAGCAGTAAAAGATATATTTCCGCGTTGGACGTAAAAGCTGAAACAATGAAGAATTTCGTGGTTGGTTTGTGCGGGAAACCTGACTCAAAATAAGTACCTTTGTTTAATTCAGCCTTACGCCGAAAATATTTGACCAGCTATTTTTAAATCATTGTGTATTGTAAACAAAATAATAAAAATTAGCGGCTATAAACGGTGAGTACAACCATCTTCCCGAAAAGGTCTCCTCGTAAAGCACTACAATTAAGCAATGGGCGTGAATTAACACCTCACTACAAAGTTTTCACCCACGCGAAATGAGTGTACTTATACCGACTCATGTCTTTAACCTACATGAGCGTTTGCAGTGCGCCGAGCTAACAACACACCCAATTGTGAGCGTTTGTTTAGATTTAATGTACGAACGGATCTTACCTGTGGTCGACAAACCGAGACTGGCCCTCTTTACTTGCACGGCCACTAAAGAGAAAACCGCAACAGCAATTTAAGATCGCACATAAAAGCCACCATTGACCACGGCCCAAAAATAATCAAAAGTGCTAACGTTAAGGGCAAACAAAATTTTGACTCACCACAATCTTTTCCCAGGATCTCATCAACGGTATCCATAAATCTGGGAAAAAACAAAGCTGATTTAATAATAAAAACAAACAATCAAATACTCAGTTTTCTGAGTAATACGTGTTTTGAGTTAGGTGCCATTCACGAAGAAGATTTATTCTGGCTAAAAACATCAAACTCATAAGGAATATGAAAACCATAAAGACGGAGCTAGTTAACTTAGCAGAGAATGTTAACAATGCCAAGGAATGTTTAACACATAATTTATTTAGAGTCAATTGTTCCTCAGAAGCTCACTAGCTATCTTATGGCTGCTCTCAACGGTGGACCTGGACATGGCTATGTGGTAACAAATCAAGCGTCAGACTACAACGTAAATTCTCTACATTCCAGCAGTAGTTCCTAATACAATAAACTATAAAAGTTAAAAACGATGTAAAGTGATACGAAGCAACAGTTATTCCACCATAAAACATTTAATTGAATTTCACAAAAATATAGAATCTACGGCACCCGTCAAGAACCAGATGAAATATTATCATGTATCGATCGCAGCGTGTCGCCATACTTTAATCGATTTTTTTACACCTAAAACCGCACCATCCGGGGGCGTTCAGAATTACAAGGCGTTTTGCCGACCGGACTGCCATATCGACCTATTTGGTGAAATATGTTTGTTTTCATCATAACAAATGTCTTTTAATATTTGCTACGAGGGAGCGCCGACAAACCCTAACTTGATGTTTTCTTAAATAACTTGCAAGGGTGGTCCAATGTTGATGTTACGGCTCGGAATTTTCTTTTTACAAGCAAATAAATGTGTCGCATAAAGTATAAGTTTTGATATGAAAAGAATTTCTGCGCACAGTCGAGGGTCGTGGTGATTAAGTCTTGTCATGCAAAATTGCAGGCGTTTACTAAGCGCCATCATTTTCTAATTATTCTAGAGACTCCCCTCGAGCGACACGGGAGCCGACAGCGGCGCCGCGACTAGTTGCATTCAAACGAAATTTACAATTCAGTTTATCATCATCGTCAATATTAACATCTAAAACGGTGCAAACGAGCTCTTCATTTAGCACGGAGATGAGTTATTGGAATGGCGGCGATGGCTGTTTCACAAATATTTTATGACTAGAAATAGGGGCTGTAAACTTGCCAGTAGTAGTAGTAGGTTTATAATAATATCTGTGTCATAAACGTAAAAGATAGCACAGGAGGAAAAACAACTACCAATTCTAGTTGTTGAACCATAAAACACAGCAAAATAATTACCCATGAAACAGTAATTAAAAACGATGGCAGATAAAACTCAAATAGAACTATGTTAACAAGGTAATTCTGTGGAATTTAATCTGTACTCCAATAACATTTACAAATGAAACTAGCCGCGACGTGTGGCGCCAAAGAGTAAACAGTTTAATTGTGTATAAAGTCACGATTCAACAAATTCGAAGAATATATCCCCATCAAGGTCCTTGGTTACGTGGATTTTGCTTTTGACGTTTTTTCATCATCTCTACTGTCATGCACAGTCAACACTTCTTCATGTACGATTTATAATATCAAATAAGGTGGAGACATACCATAGGGAATATACATGCGATTTTTTTATTTGCTTAATGAAATACTTATTAGCACACAATCATGAAATTGTTTTTCAAATATCTTTATCAGCTATGAAGTTATAAAGCTTCAAAGATTACAATTAGAACGAGAAGTCCGATATGAACTTTGACGTCAAAATCCATGACGCCTATACAGGGAAATTGCAGCGTTTTCGTGAGAGAGACAGATATATTTGTTTAAAATAGTTATATCTCGTTTGTTTTTGGAGTAATTTTGATACTATTTTCACTATTACTATTATATTTTTAACCGACTTCCCAAAAAGGAGGAGGTTCTCAATTCGGATGTTTGTATTTTTTTATTTTTTTTTATGTTTGTTCGGGCATAACTCCGTCGCGTGCCAACCGATTTTAAAAATGTTTTTTTTTTGTTGGAAAGGAAAATGCTTCCCAAATGGTCCCATGATAAGGAAACCAGGATCTGATGATGGCATCCCAGAGAAGTCGAGGGGAACTTTCGAAAATCGTATGGGCAACTGGTGCGTTTGTATTTTGCTTGTGTTGTTAGGTGTGGGGTACCACTAAAAAGTGAAAAATAAAAAACTTTTTACAAAAAAAAATACAACCGACTTCCAAAAAAAAAACACTACAAAATAAAAAATAACTTTAATTTCGAAAGTCGGTGTCAAAATACGAAGAAACTAACAAAAACACCGACTTCCGAAATTAAAGTTATTTTTTAGTTTATAGTATTTTTTTTTTTTGGAAGTCGGTTGTATTTTTTTTGTAAAAAGTTTTTGAAATTTGAAAGATACATTGTTTGGACAATAAATATTTTTTTCATGCATATTACCTAATCTTAATATGGAATTATCATGACGTAAATTCCAGTATATTAGTTTTTTTTTTTCGTTTCGTTTTAGAATCAGCTCTAGCGACCTATGCCCTTAGATACATAAAAATATCTCTGTGACAGACCAATAAAAAAAGTTAAGTATAACTTGAACAAGGATCAATAATACTGTAACTTTCTAAGATAATTAGTTTTACAACACATTACATTTTGTCACGCAGAGAGAAATGGGTGAGTAGTATAAAAGGTTATTATTGTGTTTTTTTTTCTAACAAAATGTTTAATAAATTGTTTGTTGTAAGAAGTCAGCATTCCAAATGTTTTAACATCATTAATTCAATTAATATACATAGAAATAGCAAGGATGACAAATATATTAGATACAAATATAGATATGAGATAATTTTCGGTTTAGCTATAATCCTTTTTAATCCTATAATGGCACGTCATTTTTTATTTATGCTCAAATACAAGTAACAGAACAAACTTATGTTAACGACAAAACACGAAATGTTCTACAAATGGCTACAATTAATCACAAGCAAGGTCGACATGACCACTGAACGACTTCAAAGCAGTACATTGTAACATACAAACTTTCTAAGCATTTCCTGACCAACACGGACGTCATTATTTAAAATCTGTCAAAATTGTGTATTTTATTACTCGGGCGGCAGATCGAAGCTGCGTGAATTACATGCTTTCTTATTTAATATTAGTAGCGTCTTGCGTTTGTGAGATAATTTATATCTAGCGGTCTTATCTGTGCGGTAAGATCGCTCCCGAGTTATAATCCGGGTATTTTTCATGGTACACCGGCTGCAGTGCCACTGCCGTGCCCCTGCCTTATTGGAAAATTTATGTAACTACCAGGAGGCATCGCTGCAATTATTATTGCTCCCCCGACATTAACCGAGAATATTCGTGAAGATGACCGAGAACCACACAGGATTACTTATCTACATTACCGCTGCTTCGCAATATTTGCCAATCACGAACACATAATCAATTTAAATTAAAATGCATTAATTTTAATAGATAAATTGACATAAATATGCTAATCCCACGGATTACATTGATTAATCTCCTGATGATATCTGAATGCTGGCAGCTCGAAGTAAATATAATTTCGAACATAATCGATAAGCTGCGGTTTTAATGAAAAAGATCATGAGCTTTAAAATTTTGTAGTCTATAAAATGTCAAATTTACAAGACCATTACACGAGTTTGACGACATACGGACATAAAATATGCGTATAAACTGTGTCATAATTTTATTGCGAATTAATAACGACATTTATTTTAATTTCAACATTTCCATACTTGTTCCTGGTTTATTGTCTTTTATTTAGGCACAGTTCTCCCAAAATTCAATGTTCAAACAGCCTTCCGCATTGATTGTATTGCAGCCCATTAACGATTTAATTTGATAAATTCCATCAAGTAATCCAGTTACTGCGCGTAGAATAGAAAATGACAAACATGCTTTCACAAGACACCGGACCTCACATACGCGACGCGAACGCATCCATCATGGTAGGAGCGTACACGTCGTTATGTGTCGGTACCCAACAAGCGCCGAAAGTGCCCCAAACAGAGATAATAGTCGACATTTTGATACAACGCGAGATAAGGAGCTAGGAGGTTCCCATGCGATCCAGGGCGTCCTCACAACTAAGAACAACGTTGAAAAACAACAGGCCAAAGGTCAGACGTGGATTAAATACAAGCAGAAATATGCATCCGGTGACAAATAAAGCAGGAGAGCAGGACCTTCCGAAGGTAAATGCTGGATCTTGTTACAAATAGGAGAGTAATTGAGAGATTTACGGGTTCATTATGCACGGTGAAGACAGTGAGGTCGTACCGATCGTTAATATTACAAAGTTATTAAACATGTAAGATGAAGACACGAAGGACTACGAGACTATCAAAACTATTTTAATGATTTGAACATAAACTTAATGAAACTTTAGTGTCGTGTGTAGTTGGAATATAATTTATGCTGGAGTAGTATCGTGGGCACGTCATCAAGTTCGTGTTTACGGCGTGCAAACTGCACGACCGTCGGTGGCAGACTGCCGTCGCGAAGTAATTACCCAGTGATACATCGCCTTGATCCAAGATGCGCACGCGATCCTGTTCTACTAATGCTACGTTTCCCAACAACTTGTCCGTTCTTTAGGTAATATATGGTTATATAATGAATGTTTAAACACCGAAGTTTTGAATCTAATTAATAGCTCTACTATTTCGCAACTATCGGTTTTAATAAATTGCACGTTTCACTCGAAGCACTAGATTTAGCGACAAGTGGTAGTTATGCCTCTAGGCGGAAAACTGTAGACAGTCGAGCAGTCGTTTGAATTAGAGGATTACATGTTTCTAGCGAAGCGGCGACGTGATGCGCTTTATGTATCACTTCAGAATAAAACAAACGTGTTTGAAGCTGATATAGATATTATGTAGAATAGATTACGTGAAAATTCAAATAATTATAAGGGTCACAGTAGAAGGAGATAAATATTAGGTCCCCTTTGCGACCTTAAATTCAATAGCAGATTCCTACATAAAGCTAAATGAGTAAAGTTTCGTCGGAATATAATTCAAACAGTTTTACTCATGAAATAGTTTTGCTCACATATTCTCACATTAAAAGCGTCGTTTAGGATATTAGTAAAAGTTACTATGAAATTATTTAATAGCTATGAATATCAATGTACTTTAAAAATACTATAAAATCTGGAAAGTTAAAAGGAAAGTTTATAAAGAGATTGGGTAAATAATTTAGAGTTGGTTTATATTGACAGTTTTATGTGATGTGCGTGATAATATGAAGTACAAATCAATGTCACCAAGTAAAATAAGAAAAAAGCTATAAAGAGTAAAGAGAAATAAACAACCCATAATAAACATTACAGAAATAATGAGACAGAAATTTAACTCTAAACAATGATAACAAACCCCACCCAGATCTAATTTAAAACAAATCCATAAAGTAACAGAAGTATTCGCATTAAAAGCTAATAAAAATAATGCTAAAGGTTACTCATAAAAACGTAAAAGTGTTATGCCGAGATTTATTTTAAAAGCATATTTCGCACCAAAAACCAATTGATTCTTCCATATAATATTAATGGAAATTTTATGAGCATCTCGAAATAACAACCATAACGACACCATTTAAGTGGTCAAATCAGATCTCTAAAGAAATCATTTTATTAGAAAACCGCAGGAGCTGGTGGTGTTTCCCCGATGTTCCTTAATTGCCATTTGATAATGTCAGTAAATATTGTTTTTTATTTAGGGTGGATCGAGGGAATGATAATGGCAGCATTTATTGAATTACCAAAACCTAAAAGATTCCAGATTAACAAGATTTTTTTCAGAATTTTATTCAGACACTGAGAATTGAAGTTTAAACAAAGGGTAAATTAAACATAAAGTTGAGGTTTTAGGTGTTATAAAAACCACAATTGAGCGTGATAAAGCTTACAAAAGCAATAAATAACGTTTTATCTTAAGGACGCGTTGTATTGAAGCTATTATTGTATTCAGTTATAGTTTAAGCTATAATATTTTATTATCGGCACTTTCGGTGTATATTTATAGGAAAACTGTCTCAAAATTTTACGAGTACAATGGTGGAGCTATATCACCGCAGACATTAGTCACACTATTGTCCAGAATCCTAAATGTAGGGTTGTCATCTGTCTCTTTGAATCTGGATACAATCCAAGTTACCAGGACTTCTACAGAAGTATCATTAAAAAATAATTTTGGGAATGCTCCAAATCTGTCTGGTGTAATGGAAAATTTCCATTGAGAACAGTACCAAAGCTTTAACAGAGTATCTAAATCGATTATAACTAACTTTGGTGTCATATTTCAGTTGTAAACAAAGAATGAAGGAAGCAAGTTTTGCGGAAGCATTAAAAATGACAAATGACAAACGTCCTGAGTTAGAAAGATTTAGTTCGTGAATCTACTCGTAGATAGCGTTATCCCACGAACGTTTCCTGGAAAAATATATATTATGAAGGTAGTCGTGGCATCCCTAGACAAATACAGTGATCACAAAAGAGTGATTGTCAAAAGTAGCGCCATTCAATCAGCACGAAAGCCGTGACACCCCATTCCTTAAATGTTTACGTCGGGAAAGTTTCAGAATAGCCCCTAGAATAACCTTCGTGCCTTTCAGTGTCCGAGAATTGTGGTAGTTAAGGTGTGTTCTCAGACTTCAGACAATATGGGAAAACTCTCTTCTTGATATACTTTTTGACTTTGATTTCATAAACCTACATTGCTGAGCCAATCCAATCTTAAAAAAAGACGTAGAGATAAACTGGTCTGCAAAAATATTTTTTTATTGAGCCATAACAAATACACTTATCATTAGAATGTAACCAACAATAATATTAGTCTACTCAAAACATAATCTAACGGAGCTGGATAAATACACACATTTTTAAAAGCGCCCATTGTGTACACAGTTCTTTACAAAAGAAAACCACTAAGATTGACACAAAGAAAATCCATCATGGCGACAACAATACAAATAAAAATAAAACCGAATCACTTCTATTGACTTGAAATACAGACTAAGTCCTTTTCAAGACTTATTATGATAGAAGTCCTATATTGTGAAAATAACAAATAAAACATAGTGTCCAGTAAAAGAAGATTCTTGAGAAAACATTAATATTATTTCATTTCTAGACACCTAAAAATCCTCCAAACTATTTTGGAAGAAAATTTTAATACCAGTCACACATACGCTTACTCAAATGGTAACTTTTTAACTGGGATAGGAAATAAATCAATATTTTCTTCCGAAGAACAATCTCGAAAAGTTTTGGCGTTAATGCAAATTATTACGGGTACATAAAATGAGGTAACGTAGACAAGGCAAGACGGCTATTTTTAAACGCGTGACGTCATCGACATTATTTGTGCGAAGGATTGTCTCCTAAAATACTCTAGACGGTTTCACGTCTCGCGAGACAGCAAACGGTCTGGAAAACGTCCACAGTTACAAATACAGGGTGGTCACCCTACACTCTTGTCAGATAAACTCCAATTTCTACAGCGAGAGTTCTTTTCTTTAATTCGTATGTTTGATTTAGATGATTAGTTTCATAAGTTCGCTCAGGTTGTGAAAATAAACTTGGTATGAAAACATCTTTAAGCATGTGATTTATTCTAAGAGCTAAGTATATCTGATCGCAACTTTCGGAATTAGCTCTCCTTCATATTTACTCTAAAACTATGAATGTTCTTCATATTTATTGGATCGTTAGTTTTCAAAACGATTATTTAGCAAATAAAAGATATCTTCATTTTCAATAAAATACTCGATGATTTAAGATTGGTTATAAACCAGTCTGATAGACAACCATACGGCTTATAAAAATAAATAATGCATAATAATTCTAAAAGGCATATTTCCTTCTTTGCATGAGTAACAAAACTAAACTGAATTTCAATAAATGTATTACACACTACACTAAAAACAGCACCCGCTAACCAAAACTGCGAATACAAAAGTGCTTAATTAAAATTATTAACATATTAGCCATCCTGTGCAAGCCCCATACAGTCACCTCCATCTGCCATAACAGTGCTGAGTCACACATTACGTGTCCCACAGTACTACAGTACTCGTAAAAACTATCCTAATTACGCATAGTGAATCAGTTGCTTTAATGTCCCTAACTCGACCGTTGGACAGCGTTATGTTATGAAACAATGCAAAACACAAAAATGTATGGGAGAGTCGGAGGTATTGTACCGCAGGATGAATCGTACCACCACCAAGTAGCAGTATTTTTTTACAATGGCATTGTAGACCTATATTTTAGACAAGCTGACCCGCGCGATGGTATAAAGCCTATGATATATATCTATCTATATATATATATATATATAAAAAAATGAAACCCGTTTTCCTTGGTCACGGCATCACGCGTGAATGGCTGGACCGATTTAACTAATTCTTTTTTTGTTGTATTTGTTATTATTAGGAGAAGGTTCTTACGGAAAAAATATTATGAAAATCTCTCAGAAATATTGAAAAATATACATTTAATTTTGCATATTTAAAAAAACGCGCGTAACGAATGTCAATGTCATTCACAGCCATAGACTTTATTGAAAGAGCATTGTTTGTTCGGAAACGTGGTTACTTAATTAAATTATAATTAATTTTTGAAAATAACTCGCCACAGAATAGTTATGTATAGATAAATATTTTTAAATGATAGGTCAGCTATACAAAATAAAGTAGTGCATCATTGCTACGCTAAGGCGGTACGAAGTTCGCCGGGTCAGCTAGTAGGCTATATAATCATCACGCTAAGACAAACTTGGAGGTGGAAACTTGGTATCGAAATTTGGAGGTGGTACGATTCATCCTGCGGTACAATACCTCCGACTCTCCCCTACGTTTTTTTTTTAAATCATTTGTGACGGGTTTGCTCTTGACTCTAGTTTTGATCAGAGATGATGTATTTTGATGCAGGCCACTAATTTCCAAAAGAATAAAGAGTAATAAAATCACGCGTTTAGTCCTAGGCTTCTAAGCATCACAAAATGGAAATTTAAGTATCAATATTTTCACTAACAGCGGACAACTTTGCTTTGACTGATTGAATAAATCGTCAACAGACAATCGCATTTAATATGTGACGCGTTGATATAATTTATTTACGGAAAACAGGCGCACAGTACAGGTACATAGGCACTCTTGCCTCAAATACTCGTATAAGGGGAGCTCGTGGCTAAATAATAACAGCCACACAGGTCGATCTTCAAGGTTAAGCAACGCTTGCCGAGGTTGGTCTGTGGATGGGTGACCATCTTAACATACCGAGTTTCCTCCGTGCCTCAGAAAGCACGTTAAGCTGTTGGTCCCGGCTGTCATTTGGAGATCTTTGGCAGTCGTTACGGATAGTCAGAAGCCAGAAAATCTGACACCAGTCTTGCCAAGGAGTACCGTGTTACCCTGTTGATAGGTTGTGGAGGTCAGGTAGGCAGCCGCTCCACGTTTAATACAGGTATTCAGCTGAATCTGGTTTGACTGGAAGCTGACTCCAATATAGTTGGGAAAAGGCTAGGCAGATGACTCGTATAAGGGGAATAATCCTCAGAATTTGTACGATACACAACACTTGTGAAGTTTATTTTCTCCTTTTCATAAAACTTTCGCTTGATTCGTTGTTCCATAACACCGTCCAATAGTTGCGATTATTGTTACCGATTCTGAGAATAGTTACCTTCTCCTGCCGCGTCTGTGGTCTAGCCGAGATGCCGCCGGCACTACAGTACAATGATTAAATCCAAACAAACTGCTCATTATTACTTTAATGTCCATGATATTGAGCCGTTTCTGCTCAGTATCGTTCGAGTTAACCTCAGCTATTATTATAGCTTCATCTTTGTAGGGTTTGACAAACAAGTTTACAGGCTTTTGGTTTCTGAGTGCTTGTTTGGCGATTGTAATAAAAAGCAATGGATATTCCTGTATAAATCGCAGTTTATGATCTACTAAAAGAAATTTAATTAGGTATTTCTTAATGAGTTCTTATGTAAATACTACATAAACCGCGATGTAATAATTTATTCAAAAGCGGCTTCTGAATGTGCAAAAGCCGCTGAATAAATTAGAATATTACTTTTGAATAATTATAAAGCCGCTACTTAGGATACACCAAAATTCAGACATATAAATACAAATCTGCACAAACAATAAACACGAAAGCATTTATAAAATGTTAGTAAAACATTCCTTTGACCACTGACCAACAAATAACAAGAACCTACAACAATAAGCTAATAAACCAAATATTAGAAGAACTAACAAAACACGAGAACCCGACCATCCTTACATGGTAATCGCTTTAATAGTAATAAAACCACAACAATACCATTCGTCACCAATTAAAGACGTGGGATGTGCAAATTAATTAGCGAGATCATTAGACACGGCGCCAATGACACATAACACTACCGTATTATGTTCGTTTTACACAAAACTTTGACAACGTGTGTGATAGTTATGCCCGGGATACATGCGGCTTACTTTTCAAGTCAGAGTATTAAGACAAGCTAGTCTCATACATCAGTCATCATCATTTAAGTCGAAAAGCTTCCACTGCTGGAAATAGGCTATTCCCAAACGTCGGCTTATCGACCGGTCCTGAGCTATTGCATTCAGCTGATTTCCGTGACCTCCACCAGTTTAACAAACCACTAATTTCAGTTTTTTGATGAGGTCCATTGTAAGCGAACAATTTTCTAGGAACTTTAGCTAAGTGACAAAAAGACGTGTTGGAGATACTAAAGCCTCAAGCATTGGAGCCCTTTTTGAAGTAGCAGAGATTCTACTAGTTAATTTTTTCTGGCTTCATGACTTGTATGCTATGACTGTATGGGCGGTTAAGGCGAGGTTGCAGTACTGTGTGTTTTGACGAACAACAGCGACTGTCCGGCGAGCAAAATAATGCCTAAATTTTGATTGTTTTTTCTTCTTGGCGAAAACTGATAAAGAAATAATACAATATGGTTTCAACATTTACTTCAAAATAAAAAGCTCTATCTATTGATAGAACTTTTATATATATTCGTGATAAAATCTCTTAGCAGTGCACGTTTAAAATTGTAATTTAGTGTCATGTTTGATAAAAAAAAGTATCGAGCCAATCATTCTAAATCGCGTTTCTATCTTTACGATTTACTTGAAGGAATGTTCAATTTTTATGTAACGATTTTTATTTATTAAAAAACTCATAATTAATTAGATTTTCAGACGTTCAAAAATCTTTAAAAGTACTGCAACCCCGCCTTAAGCGCTAGCGGTCGGAAAGTATATTGGTAAAAATTGCAAGTTTTTTTTGACACTTGATCACTAAAAGTCAATAGGATAGGGTCAAAGATCACCATTATTGTTTCCTAGCATCGTTAAAACTTGTGCAAAGCTGGGACAGTATATCTTAGACCTAATCATTTGCTATCCTAGCCTTGAAAAACTAGCCTCATGTAACCCAGGCTTAAAGAATTAATTAATTTCGTCACTAGAATCCTAGAAAGAGTTATATTCACTAGAATTTCTGTGACTGTATAATTAGCGTAATTATTCTACAGTACAGTCATGTCTTTATTATTGTGAATAATTCATAATAAAGATAATTCGTGATGAGATCATTTGATGTCTTTTAGATTGGGATCATAATTTTTGTTGGAATTACGGTACGAACCATATTAATGAAGTGAATCAGCGTGCACTGTCATATTTTTATTGTTAAACATATTTTAACGAGAATCGTAATCGGATATAAAAAAACTCCGTCAGTCATAATCATTATGTTGGTATCAAAACCTCAATTAGGTAGGTAAGCTTAAATCCGATAGTAACTGTTCTCTGGATAAAGTTAACAAAACCGTTATCAAATTGAATTAAAACTATGGTCCAACAGGGTCTTACGGGCGTTGACAGGACGCAATCCAGACGCAGACAGTACTGCTTTATTGGTCATCATAGCTACAGCGCTGAGAGAACGCGTTCGTAAAACGTGCGTCGCCATCGGTCGTCGGCGCGTTCAAAATACGCCGTGTGCATACGCTTTTAGTTTTCTTCAGCGTACTTATGTATGTTTAAAATTGATTAAACCGGTATTTCATTGGGAACCTTTTATTTTTTCTTTTCAATTTCATTCAAGGCAATTAAATACTGCTCTATAGATTTACTATTGCAGAGACTAAAAATGTTATCAAACTTATTACATAAATAATTATCTAAAACACTACATTTTACCGACTATACATTTGTTCTGAACGTATAATGAACATTTTAATCTACAAAATGTCGCTCAAATACATCAAACTTGTCATCATTACTCGCCGAGACCAGAAAATAATTACTTGTATTAAAACAAGGGCACGTTCTAATCAAATCATGTACTGGGTTTCGTAAGCGTTTAATTAACTCCAAGTACGATGCAACCGAGAACTTTCGTAACAACTCCAAGTAGATAAAAGTAGGTTTAATAACAGGACGACTATATAATAATACATACCTACAATGTCTCAATTATATCCACTCTGTGTGGTCCGAATCATTATCCACACACTGTAATAAAGAATTCTATAACATTGTCGATATTTAGATCAGCTATTACGCTCAAGCAACTTGTAATAGACAAGTTATTAGCATTATTATGGACATTATAGAAAATCGGCAATTCGTTTCATCATTCTACACTGAATTTATGTTATTATAGTTGGGCAAGTTATGAATAGCGTAATAAATACGAAAGTTAATATTGATATAAGGAGAAATTATTATTTGTTGGTATGCCAAGCAGGTGTAATTGGCGCTACGCGATACTCGTAGCTTTGATAGATCTTATCGCGTTCATTATTATAGTACGACATTTACATAACCAGCCTAACGTTTATGTTTTAAAGCAAAACGTTTATGTGTCAAATAATAGTTGTTTGGTTAACTCATTGAACCAGAAAAGCTGAGGAAAGGACAAAGAAAAACTATCGTTAAAACTGCTTAGTAATTATATCTGTCGTAGTTGATCAAAACACCAATAATTCAAAGTTCAACGCCACATTATCGTCAGACGGTTACAGAAAAATAACCGTTCACAGTGTTAGTAGAATGGGTTAGTGACAGTAAATTTGGACAATGGCTGGCGGTCTCTATATTTATGTGTTTGTTATCACGCTCGGAAGTCTCCTATCTTACTCTGATTTACACTGGCCTCTTACTAGACAAACAGTCAACAACGTGAGAATTTACTTTTAACACCTTTAGTGCGATAAACGAGTTCACAGCTCGTAAGATACGTACGTGGACATACTTTATTGAGCTATCATTAAAGTAAAAGCGTCTATTGTCTTTTCGAATCGCCGAAACCACAGACAAAATGATGTAGGAAGCGGTCTATGATCGCGATGATGTCAAGCCAACGTTTTGCACACGTGTCGTATTATGTTTGATTACAGCCGGTACATATATACAAACTATGTATGTCCACGGTTGATGTCACAGCTCTTGGGTCACAGCCATTAGACGCCAGGTCAAAGTACATTTTTTTTACGGTTTTCCCAATGTGATTGAACAGACTAAAAATAAAAAATTACTTAATAAATACTACGTTAAATTGTCTCGTTATAAGTCTCAATCATGCGCTAATATTATCACAAACAAAAAACAAAGGCGAAAAAGTTTAGAAGCGGATTTAACAAGTATGGATGACATAGAATCTGATGTTTCAATATTGGATCAAGCGATGACTTTAGTCCGTGGGTGTATCAGGTCTCGTATAACATCGTGTGCATTTTTGGAGATAGTAAAATCTATAAATGACTACACTCCTATTGTCGAGTGAAACATTAACTTTATCACCAACTTCCCGGAAAATAGGCCTGTAATGGGCGTAGCTTTAGTAGAAGAATCGGTAACAGCGAATAAATCGTCAAAACAATAAAACCCTTAAAAGCGGAGCAGTAAAAATCTATTAAACGGACAATCGGTACCACCGGCGGTGTTCACAATTTATAGACGGGGTGATATGTACACGAACGGGTTTGTAATGACGACATGATTGTCGACAGTCGACATGGAAAACAAGTAAAAATACAGCCGTGATAAATGAAGCGAGCGAGCACGCGAGCATCATTACGAACGCAGCCGATCATCTCCGCTCAGTAAAAGGTCGTATACATGAAGGTCTCATGACAATATATTTATCCTCAATTTATTATAATAATAAAATAATAGCACCGTTTTATTAGTTCTCTTGTTTCCCCGACGTTACCTGTCTAGACTAAATTGCAGTGTGATGCAATTTACGTTGAAAATTTTTCGCGCGTTCCAAGCGGATTTTCCGCATAGAATTTACTCATAAAAAATATTTTCTAACTAAGCTTTGCTGATTTTTACACCATTTTCTACACTTGTTAAAGATAAGCTTATATTGCAAGTCACAAGTACGACTAAAAGTCGACTATGACGAAGACTAAAACCTTCAATCGTACTGAAAAATTGTGTCACAAAATGTAGACCTGAATCGTTACTTTAGAACTGTGAGAATCTCCCCGGAGTATCCTATTCTCAGAAAATATAGACCTGTCATTAAGTCGACGTGCCTTTTAGTTAAGATTCGAAGTAGCTATACGGGTGGCGCATTAGTCTAACGTTAACTGACAAACAGATGCGAGGTCCGCACCTTGATAACAACAGCGAAGTATCTCTGAAATGCCGATGGTTATTTATGAGTATGAAAGCCGACGATGGGGCGCTCCGACGAACAAAAGACCAGACAAATGATCGAGATAATCTTAGAGTTAAAGCTGAGCAAATCATTTTATTTATTGATATGCAGTGTGATTTGCTCGTATTTCATTCTGATTCATTCTCTAAACAAATGGTTCTGGACAACACGTCAGTATGCTTTGTAGAGGACATGCAATAGACTTCCAAACAAATAAACAAGATGTTTGGAACTGGCATTCTGGCAGCAATTAACGCCAAGGCTCTCTAGATTTGGTATGATTTGAATTCATGAAATGCTTAAGTACAAAAATTCATGTCAAATCTGGTCTCAAACTCTCCATAATTTGCCAAACTCTACATAAGCATACCCTTGACTGAATAAATCTGTCGCTTCCAAATACCAAAATACTACATTGAGATATTAAGTACATTAATAAACAAATCAATTAACAGAAATTCTGTAATATGACTACTTCGATAGTGTCAAAGTTTACGACATAATAAAACGTCTTGTGTTTTAGTTGCAGGGCGCAGGGGGACAACCGGACAACTGCACACGCATCGGTGCTGCGACAAATGCCTTTCAAATTCCGAAAGGCATCGGATCCCGCGTGGGAGGCAGACGCCATCGACACAAGCGCTAGATGTGGCCAAGTTCAATTGAATACGAGAATAGGTACCTCCAGCGGCACCGGTCGGGTCGACGGCGGCCCTTAGGCGCGCGCCGCACCGCCCACGCACCCGCGTAGATTTATAACATTACCCATATTCGGCCTACGAATGGCGCCAATTCGACGCTTCAAATTAAAATCCGCCGCGAATGCAAAACGATAACTCTGCGCTTTGATAGATAGCTGTTCAGTCCCTGATTTACGCACCGCCGTATAAGGGGAGTGTAAACTTGTTAAGCATCATCCTTAGGCGAAATGTCGTCCAATAAAGTCCATATCAATCACTAGTATTTACTGTTCTGTAGTCTGCTGTCTGTTCAATGATTTAAAGCTGAGTATATTTTTAATGAGCCTAAAAGAGGTATTCAAAAATAAAGAAATGAGCATGAGCATAAAGCGTAAATTGTTCAACACATGTGTACTACCCGTACTCACATATGGATGCCAAACCTGGGCGCTCAACAAATCGCACTATATGAAACTCGAGACCTGTCAAAACGCTATGCTGAGAAGTATGATGGGGAAAAGACTAAAAGACAAAATAAGAACTACAACGATCAGGAAACACACAAGAACAAAAGATGTCACGCTAACCATCAAAAAGCTCAAGTGGAAATGGGCAGGTCACACTATTAGAGGAATGGACAAATGGTCGAAATTGGTGATGAACTGGTACACAGGCAACAGAAAAAGGAAACGAGGCAGACCACTTAGGCGATGGGTTGACGAAATTAAGGCAGTGGCGGGCGGTACTTGGACATCACTAGCCAGAGAAAGAGAAAAGTGGAGTCAGTTGGAGGAGGCCTTTGCTATGACAAAGCACACAGATATTGCAACAAACGAAATAACTAAAGAGCCAAATTAATTGTAAAATATCTGACAGAAGGCTTATAATAATAATAATAAAAAATATTTTTAATACTCCATGGTTTTCAAGAGCCTTTAAAAGAATGTCGATACGCGCAATCTCTACGATATTTCAGTATGAAGTATTGTCGCGGTTCGATATTAACACAACAAATACTACGTCACTTCTCAATGCCTGACTTTCAAAGGTTTATGTGATAAAGATTACGTCTGGAACATGTATACTATGTGTGTGAGATACATCTTCTACTTGGGCGAGCTAAAAAGGCTCGGCGTCGCGTCGTGAAGACGTCTTACAAGAGAGCGCGATTAATCGCACGTAAACAGCGCCGGGGAAGATGGACTTACTCTGTCACTTTGTCCTCGGGAGGTATTATGCGGCCTGGCATGTAAATTTTCTTGTGTAGTACGCCCTTCGATTGTAATTCCTATAACAAAGAAACCAATCATTATTTACATCGTAATACTCCTTTGACTCTTCCGATGACTTTGCTACATTAAAAATATTATTTCTGACTCGCAAATTCATAAAGATTTTTAGGATGACTTTAGCAGAGGCATTGAAACGTAAATTTCAAAAATCAATAAACCTTAATTCACTTGTAAAGTCGTACAGAACAAACGGACCGCCAAAACACGGGTCAAGAATTTAAATGAAAAGTTAAGTACACATTACTTTAAGCCGGTTTCAAATGATCGTGTTATTAAAGATACGCATTTAATAATGAGATTATAGAATGTAAGTAGAGCATGAAACAGTCGATGGTTTATGTGACACAGAGGATTCAAGAGTGGGAGCAATACGCACGTTGCTGCATTCTTGAACCTCTATATGCACAACAGATTCTGAACTAGATATTCCATGAAGTTCAATTCTTGTACTAAAAGCACGTTTTAATTCAAAACATATCTTGTGTATACGTATTTTGGCGAAGATTGATATTCGATTTTTAAACGTGTCAAAAGTCAGATGTTTTTTTGACAGATAGCTACTCGTCTATAGTCGTTTCGTATCGGAAAATACAGGAATTACACTTTCTTACAGACAGGAATTACCCCTAGGGATGCTGTCTAATACGTCACTGTCATTGACATCTTATGACTCTTTCCCACCTATTTACTATGTATATGGCGGATACCAATGGACGGTCTCATTTGAAGTCTCAGTAGTTTAATTGTGAATAGCTAGCTACTTACTTTGCGGAATGTACACACGAATATAATTTTTTAAAAAAACAACGGGTTGCACTCCGGGAGTGCCGGCGGAAGTGAAAACTTGAACGTTAACGTTGTGTATTTTTGAATCATCTGTCTTACGAATTTTCGATCAGGTCCCGTGTCCTGACGCGAGTTTAACATTTTATACCTATCCCAAGAAAAGTGTTCAACGCCGCTAAAGAAGTTTTCACTTAAAATAAGCGTATGTACACTCCATTTGCTTAACACTCAGTGGCACAGAATAATGAAGTGAGCGAAGAGTCACTAGACGTCAACCGATGACAATTACCAATCAGATTAGAGAGGTGTCGAAATTGAACCAGTCGAATTCACTGCGACTTAATTAATAGATTATTTAATATTACGTTATAATTCTTATGTATTACACACTTAAAGCGAATAAGATGTTTGAATAAGAACATCAGTATGGAATTTATGAGATCATTGAGGTATTGAAGAGTGATTAGTTGCACTTAATATAATGAAGATTATAATAAGCCAAATATATTGAGGACGAATCTTCTCAATGTTAATTCTAGTTGTATATATTGTCTCTCACGCCGAGTTATAAATAGTTTAATTATTGTCTGTAAAGCTGTAAGATTATTATGTTATAAATACCAACATTTGCTGCTTAAATGATCAGTTCGCACGACAACTATTTAATGACTAACCTTGTCTATCTAAACTGTCGAATTGAAGAAACAATATCCTTAAAACTCCGAGCGAAGCTTTTCTCGTTCATATAACGCATGCTAGTCTACGATACGTCAGAATGACACGTCTCGCGTCTGTCAAGCGTCGACATTGAAGGGTGCCGTAGTCTCGTGCCCCGAAGCGACGGGACGCATGACGCTAACCTGCTCTTCCAATCAACTGTGTAATTTGTATGCCTGTCGGCACTGTCTACGCATGCTTTAACACTTTTGAACTAAATTTGTCTATGCCTTTTCTGACGTACTGTTGACTTCGTAAGAAATTTGACGCCAAACAGGCTCTCTGCCTGCGTCTGTATTTCCGAACGCTTACAACCCTAATCTTTTCAAAGTTAGAATGAACAGGTTACTTCTGGGTAAGCTCGCTCAATCGTAGACTTTGTATCTGTCATCTCTGACCTCGACTAGCGTCAAGAGCAAACCCATCTCAAGTAAAAAAAAAATTGACAAGTCAAACGATGACCTAACAATAGGGGTCATGCAAAGGCAGCAATGAAAAGTGTCTTTACGTGTCTAATATTTGCAACCAGTTCTCAAGAACTTTCATATGGGTTTCAAAGTTTAACCAGATCCTGTTGAACACCACAATTTAGCACACCGCGTGTCATAACAAAAATAAATTAAAAAACAGTCTCACAAAACTGCCCTTTAACTTACAAACTCAAGCATAAAGTTCATACAGTTCAGGTCTTCATGTCCAGCAAAATGTTCACACCCGACAGTCGAATAACGGTGCCCACTCGTCATACACATTAGCGAACACCACGGGCCATCACAATGGCGACGAAGTACCTATCAGGAGAGTCCTGAACATTTATTACGAGTGTTGAAGTGTGGATAATGGGCCAACAAGTCACAATAGTGTGTCACAACTAGCTTTACGGCGTTCACAGCTATCCGGCAGACATTCTTCATAGAATTTGCCGCCTTGAGTTACAGGCCTGTCTCCATCATGCCTGTAGCGTCTTACTCATTTTGTACAGTTTTGTTTGGAATAACTTACTAGATTATTTTAGAGCATCTTTTCATGAGCGATCGTTTTTATTCTGAAGACCGAGAGTGGCGCCAGTACGAACTGCAATCAGCTAGTTTGATCAGTGTCAAACAGCTATTCAAATCGTGCCACATTTCCCACGGAATAAGCGCCTCGCGTAACTCGCTAAAATTGGACTCTCATAGTAACGTTTAATTTTATTTATTTATTTATATATACTTTATTGTACACCAAATGAAAAATACATAAAAGAAACCTTAAACTAACAAAACATACAATTGGCGGCCTTATCGCATTTCGCGATCTCTTCCAGGCAACCTGGAATGGATAGAGAAAGTCTGGACACTAAATGGGGTTGCACTTGGTGCAAATATACAGATAAGCTATCTGTTGCAAAGACAAAAGTAGGGAATACAATAAACTAAAATAGATACATAAATACATACATATTAAATATAACAGAGAAAAAAAAAACACAGACAGACATATCTACACTAATATTATAAAGAGGAAAACTTTGTTTGTTTGTTTTTTTGTTTGTTTGATTGTAATGAATAGGCTCAAAAACTACTGGACCGATTTGAAAAATTCTTTCACCATTCGAAAGCTACATTATCCACGAGTAACATAGGCTATATATTATTTTGGAAAAAAATAGGGTTCCGTAAGATATTTGGGTTTTTCGGACACAAGGTGTAAAAATCAACCAGAAAAGTAACTTATTTTGTGTACGCTGCCTAAACAATAAAAGATAGAACCATACATTGTTCTAATTAATTGTAGATCTTATAAATATCTACAAAAAAGTCCGCGACACACTATACCTATCTATGTCGAGTGAGGCACAACAACCATTTTTTTAATTTAAAAATCTTGATTTTTTTTTGGACTACATTTAAACGCGTTTATTTTACTCATGCTATTAATCTTTATCAAAATAAAGTATTTCATCACTAAGTACAGTTTATGTAGATAATATTTGGTCTTTGAATGATTAAAATCGGACGTTTGGTTTTGAAGTTATGGCGAAATTAAAATATTACGATTTCTGCTGCACGACCCGTTGCGAAGTGGACGTCACCAAGGCGGGGGTGCGCTGCGGGAGGGGAGTTTAGATCTATGAGTAAGGTACCCGCGCGGCTCAGCCGCGAGTTCGGCTCCATAGATAAGTATAAGTACGTCGGCTCCCTACGCAGCGGTCGTGCGCGAAGTCTAATAATTTTCGTGCGATTTTCTTTAGATTTCGTTCTTAAAACTACACCTACGCAAAAGTTCTTCTCAGAGCCAAACAACAGTTCTTTTCAGGGCTAAGCAACAGTTCTTTCCAGGGCTAACCAACAGTTCTTTTCAGGGCTAACCAACAGTTCTTTTCAGGGCTAACCAACAGTTCTTTTCAGGGCTACACAACAGTTCTTTTCAGAGCTAGAATATTACTACAATGTACTCACTGATTTTACGGGGGAGTGCGTTTGCTTTGGCTTGATGTGTTTTATGTAGTAAGTCTAAGTAGGTAGTTTAAGTTTTGTTTTATTAGTAAGGTTTTTTAGATTAAGTTTTGAATTTTTAATGTTATGGGTGCTAATGCCTGACTATGAAAGCCTGATATGCCTGAAAATGTTAATAGCGTGTAATTTATTTATTTATTTATCGTTTAATAAATAAATAAAAAAAATACACGCTATTAACATTTTCTTAAATATTTGAAAATGCTTAAAGAGAGCCATGTCTCAACTTACTAAACATAGTTCAGCACGGGCAGCAAGAATACGCCGTATGGGACAATCTTCACCTGAACGTTCACAACGCCTTGCTGAACAAAATCAGAGAAACTCTCAGGTACGCGCACGAGAGTCGAGTGTCGAACGTTCGCAACGCCTTGCACAACAAAATCTGAGAACCTCTGAGTTATAATATTATAAAGCAGAAGAGTTTGTTTGTTTGTTTGGTTGAGCACGCTAATCTGAGGAACTTTCAGTGTTAGATAGCCCATTTATCGAGGAAGGCTATAGGCTATATCATTCAGCTAAGTCAAAAAGGAGCGCAGAATTAATGGAAAATGTGACGCAGACGAAGTTGCGTGGGTCAGCTAGTTTAGTATAAATAGGAAAATATGTAACAATTAAAAAATTATAATAATATTAACAACGAAATGTAATCACAATGACAAGTAGTGCTCCTTGACAAGTCTTTTAAACACAGTTTAATGTACTAACAAGCAATTTTGCAACCTAGTTATCAAGTTAACTGGAAATATGATTTGCCAGAAGTCAATGCTGGCTAAAGCTATCATCGCTCTATTAACACCTACATCAAAACATTATGAAACTTACAACATACCCATAAATTAAGGAGCATAAAGAGCTGGTAACGCCTTAAGCTGTGGCCAAGTCGTTAGGCGACGACTTGGACTACAACAGGCTAAGAGTCAACTGCTCCATGGAAACCATATTTTACGATCGGATTATGCTAGAAGATGAATGCAAGGTAATCAGACGCAAGAACGAACAAAGCATCGTACTGGAAAATGTGACTTTCAATCGTAAAACTGAACATAATTTTATGGCTTCCCGGTATTCTAACACATGGCGGGCGGGCTGAGATTCCTACGGGCGCTATCCGAACAAGTAAGAGTCGTAACTAGCCCTACACGTTGTCTTACATTTGTTAGCGCAGAGTGGTTGTTACCTTTCATTATTATTAACAACCCACGGAGGAATGTTTATGAAACTAAGATGTCCGTTTCGGTATGCGGTATGTGCGAAAGTGTGTCTTTTGTTTTGTTCTACTACTACGTCATTTTTAACAGGCTTGTCTGAAAGCCGTGGAATGTTGTGCGTACCTCAGGGCTGTAGTATCGGGCCGTGTTCGTCAAATCTATGACTGCTCCCAAGTTCGGAATTTTCTCTAGAAGAGCAGGAACAGTCCATCTGCAAATAAAGAACAATCATTGTTATTTTAGAATGTGTTATGCCTTAGGTAGGCACCAGCACGTGAATGATGATGGATTGGCACGTAGGAGTAAACCCAAATAATGTCCAATTACAGAAAACTGTGTACCCGACGGCGTTAAATAAATAACTTGAAGAAAATCGTTCAACGCAACAGTTTAAATATAAAAATAACTTTCTAAATTAGTTGCGGCGCCGGCCTACCTACTGCACGTCGGCAAACATTTGCATAATTATGGCGTTTTAACAAGTTTTCTTTAAACAATAAAACACACTGAATTTATCAGCAATCAATAGAAATCAATCTTGGAAATGCACTTATCCATCATTCGCTTTTTGTTAATCGATGCCTTCTACGGATTTGTTAGACCTTAGTTTTGTTTTGGCTTAAACCCATGAAGTTAATTAGTCAGTGAAATTATTTCAATCAATAAACCATAACTAAATTAAATATCTGTAAAAGCTTTATGTCACACTGAAGCTTATCGAAAATTCAATTATCTCATCATCATTACGGTGAAAGGGTCACGATTGGAGCCACTTACTGCAAACCGTCAGTTTTTCAATTTACAAAATATCCACTCCCATCCAGATGGCGCCACACGTTTACAGCAACGTAATTATTAAAGTTTTAAATTTAATCTTAACTAAATGGATTTAAGGACTGCATTCAAATGTAAATTGGAAACGTAAAATGATATCCATGAAATTGATCTTAAGTCCGGTACTGACGCTAATTTTCAATATTTATTTCATCCGTGCTGTCCACACTTTCGCCAATAAATAAATTAATATTGCGCGACACGCAGTTTTTGTAATTCTTAAAAATATGAAAAAGCCTTCTTACATTTCTTTTATTTCCTTGTTCCATGTCTGAGCGCTCTGTAACAACGAAAAATGTTAACATAGAGTAAAAATAAATTAAAGACTTGTAAGTTTTTGGGTATAGTTGTAGTGCTATTAGCGTACGCTTCTCTGGTTGTAGACAATGTGTCTTTGAGAAAGCCGCACGTAGGCGACGCGTGTGATAAGGGAGCAGATCAATCATCTGCTGGCCCTACCTGACCGGTGTCAATGAACTATGCCCAATGAGGGCCACCTGACTCGATCCACTTTGAGACTTTTCGACACACGACACAGGTTCAATCAAAAATTAGTATGCCAATAATATGAAAACTAGCTGTTTAAGACTATATCGAACCTGATAACATTAACCATTTCAAGAAATGGATAAGATTTTACATCGACAGAATAAACAATGAATTAGAATTTAAAATAACTCAGAAATCGTTGGACATAAATCTCAAAAGTCCATTCCTGTTGCACCGCAGGCCAAAATTATGGGTGAAAATTTTCAATTTGGCCCAAAATTAACTTAAATAAAATGTCAGGGTCCATAATAATAGCTTGTTAGAGTGGTAATAATTTATCGACGGTGTTGACATGACGTAAAAAAAAACCTGAGCGCCAGGAGGTGTGTCTAAAAGGGGTTAATTTTCAATTTGGATTCGCCGGTGGCCTTTATAAATTAAAAGACGGTAATTTAAATAAATCCAGGTAGTTATGATTCGGAGAAATATGCATTAATATTGAAATTTTACTCCTTGATTAATAACATTTTATGTGATCGATTAAAATTAATCGGTGACATGTGAAAGTCGCCGAAATGATTCGCCGACATCTTCTTTTTGGCGAGGTACCGCGAGATGCAATTAATTAATTGCTTTACAATTATTAATGTAAATATGCGCAATAAATTACGAATACGTGGGATGCCGTACTAAGTTAAACTTTCATCATTAAGTTAACAATTTTAATTAACACTACTGGTGTTTGAGATGCATTCATAGGTGTACTATTCGCACGGTTAGATTCTGAATTTTTACTTTCAAATAAAAGGCATCATAACTTTTATTGCAAGATAAGTTACAGAAGAGTTTGTCGAAACAACAGAAACAAAGGTCCGACAATATTTTAAGCAACGCGACCTCATCGGGTGCACTTACCACGACTTTCAATTAACATTAAAGCACCGGAACAAATAAAACGCAGTCTGGACAAAGGAGTTTATTGAAACCGCGAATATCAATGTAAAAAATGCGGTGGCACACAATTTAAACCTTGACTCCTTGCAAGCGTTCGAAAAACGACGCAATTTTGAATTTACTGCCCTGTGGCGTAGCTCTTATAATGAGAGCGTTGAAGGGGTGACGCATGCCATTTTTATTTACTCGCTCATATTTACTGTAAAAACCAGCCGTGATCTAGCTATTAAAAACGATACCACCTATTTGAGCTCAACTATCGATTTTCCTATCGTTAAAACAAGCGAATGAAAATTCATTACGCATCGCAAACTAGCAGATGATTACAAATTAGCAACCAGTAATAAGTTTGCCTTCGAATGTAGGTATTTAGAATTAAATTCAGTACAGAGCAAGCAATAAAATCGATGAGATAATTCTCGATCATAAATCGATTCCTTTACGTTACGATATTAATGACAATCGTAACTCTCAATCACAAGTTGGATTTGCACGCACCGATACGCACCTACATTATTGGCTCTACCTTCGATTAACGTCAACAAAATAAAATATTATATTTATTTACCGGTATTTAAATATGACATTTTATTTTGTTGATGGCTTTGACGATAATTATTACATTGATTCTGCGGTGTGGTCCCAAAAATTGAGAATTAGCCACCCGAAATCAATTTCATGGTTGACACAAGTTATGGCTAAGGTAGATTGGGTTGGCATGCAGTTAGCTCTCACATAGTTCAAGTCGCACAAATGATGTAATCAAGTATAATTTTAATCAGATATTCTTTGCAGACTGTACTATATGTTGGTACATTATTGCAGGTGAAATAAATAATGAAATGGAGTTGTGTCGACGCTCCGTATTGATCTCTCATACAACTGAGACTAGGTGTAATTGTTAGAGATTGTTATGGCAACCACTGATCCATAGTTAATAAATATCAGGACTTCCAGTACAGTCATTAGCAAAAGTAACAGCTATTTATAAGTTGTGATAAACTTTAGTTCGTCAAGCCTCTCAGCAGAACAACATGTGGTGCGGCGATTCAAGTTGTGATTGCGAGTAACGTTCACGCAATCGAAAAAAGTCGTTAATTAAATAATCAACAATGCGATTCAATAAATCGCCGATTGCCCGCTGACAAAAACCATACGACACGACAAGACATTACTTACATGTGTCCTACAAGGCAATAAATGTAAGATTGTCATTTTTACGACGTACGACATGTACGTACATTTGCAAACACGGAGGGGGGAGAATCACCACCTGCGGAGACGTGACGGTATTGAGATGTATTCATTTGGAGATAAGCATATCTTAAAGTAAAACATGCAAGATTTTTATCACCTTAAGATATGATCAAATTGATTTAAATAATACACGATCTCAAAATGGCTGTACCCAGTTGCCAGGCTCTGCCATGATTTATTAATGTGTCCAGCCAAATACCTATAAAAATAATCATCGCAGTAGCCGAAACATACCAACCTGCAAATAACTCACTTTATGACGAAACGTATTCATATTCAATGAGCATTTGCCAAGCAGATTGTAAATCGCTCAAATCGATTTATCATAAAAAAGAAGACCACTGCATAAACAGTGCGAGTGGTTTACAAAAAATAAAATGTTAAAGCTCGAGGACCTCCCATCAAATTACAAGTGGCAAGCTCCGGACTTATCTCACGATCGCGTGTCGACAAAACGAATAACACCTTCGCACGCTTCGATCATATTTGACAAATGCGAGGATCAAATAATCGCAAATACGTTTCGGAGACCATACAACATAAAGCCAACCTATATTAATAAATAATAAGAATCCAAACAGCGTGGCAGCAGCCTGAGCAAATCATACGATAGTGATCAGAATATGTTAAATAATGATGTAGTCTCACTTGTTAATAGTAGACAGTAAATTTATCAAGTCAAGGAAGGAACTAAAGTATCGAGATTTGAACAAAAGGAGTTATAGTACAAATTGAACAACGTGAACACGGAACAAAGTACCTATAGACAAAATCATGTAGACATTTCGCAAAATTGAAACGTTTTGGGTGAGTCAACGTTATGTTTGAGTGTTAAATTTCAATGAAATGTTCAGGGAACAAATCTGCACCGATACCAAATAGAATTTACGAGGTAACAAGAAAGAGCTTGTAGAGGCTTATCGCGATGCAAACACCAAATCACTTCTGTGACTTTCTCTCGGCGAGCTACGGTAGTAATACTGACTACTTGAAATTCACGTGCTACTTGGCGCAGCATGCAGAAGAAACAACATAATCATATATGGATAATCATGCCTGGTTAGTGGTTTGATGCAGATGGCATAACTTCAACTGGTAACATAATAAGCCTGTGGAACAGGCTCGACCACATCATCTTTCTAATTTCATAATAACCTAATTACAATGCATAAAGAAACTTATTAACTGGCGTGCGACACTTAATTATTCTGATACATTGTACATTGTTAAGTGACAAAAATTAAGACGGCGCCGCGGTCTATAAATCATTTATAGGGTAACTGTTTCGACATTTTAAAATATGCAAGATCATCGTTAGATTTTCGGGAGGAATTAGAAATTTTATTTGCTGGTGTATAAGAATGATTTTTGTTTGTATACGTCGCGATATGCAGTCGTGGCCGCATTGCGTTGTCATCATGTTGTTTTTTGACAATCATCTGATCCGTTACGTCGTTTATTCCAATGGTAATGATGGCATAATTGACAGAGGGCAACTATTGTTCCCATTGTGTTCTATTGATATTACAGTTTTGTCGCCTTGTAATGGTTGAGCTTTTTGTATTGTTTTATGGATCGTTACTGACTTGTTCTCTTTTGACACCGAGTCGACTGCTGCGGTAGATTTAAAAAGGGTGGAGTTGACTCATTCAAATTCATGACCTGTCTAAGAATTGTTCGTGCCTTTACTAATTATATTCAGTTATTATGAGGACATAATGTACCGAAAGATATCGTGATGTGTCGTTTTAAAATTATTACATGCCTATAACATTTTTTTTACATGAACAACAATCAAAATACTATAAAATAAACGTTGTTGATTTATTCATAGTATAAAACACGATCAACTGTTATTGATGTCACAGATATGACCCTCGTTATGGTCGAATATTGAGAGTAAGACATAAAATTTAACAATGTAATTGAGTAATGATCAAAAAAGCATTTGGTGTCATAATAATTGATATGTGGCTTACTTCTTACGAATGCGGGCTCCGTCAATACAAAAAAAACTTATGACGCAAGCTGTTAACTAATTTAAAAGCCAAATGTGTTAAGAAACATAGGGGTTTCAATAACATCAATTAGCTTCAGATTTCCAAGACGAAGTCATCTGGAAATAAACGGAACTTACACCTCAATTTTAATAATCCCTCATAACCTTAAGTAGCGCTCGTTAAACAAAAAATAATCGCAATCATAAGTCAAAATGACTGGCTTTAAACAACTGGGATTAAAATTTGAAGATCATACAGAAACAAGCTGAGATAAATATCAAAATATCGCACGAGATCCTACATAAAAAACTAAAAGGTACGACCTGTTAAAATGGGATTCCGTATTCATTTCGACCGATTAATCGAATGAAAAGCCGGTGTATCGTATCGTATGTCGGGGGCATTTATCGCGCCTAATTGCGACCACCGCCGAAATTCAGTTTAAGAACGTACTGGGTGGCATGATGGGCAGCGATGATACTCCTCGGGTAACCAATGTTTTGGAAATTATGGGATTGGGATAATCAAAACCCCTTCCAGACACCTTCAAATCGATTATGGTCGTGTATAAAAGTCATGCGGACCTTTATCGTATCTCAAGGATAATAACATATCCTCCTAACGGTAACGTAAATAATGTTTTAAATCTATAGCAGAGTCGAGAAGTATTTTTCGTATAGGTACTGATAGTTCATTCAAGAATCTTTCTAGTCAATAGGACTCAAATAATCTCAAGGGCCAGCTGGTTAACTTGTCCACATACCACGGTCACGAACCAAGAAGAAGAACCGAGTAAAGCAAGATGGATTGTATGGACATCCATTTCGTGAATACAATTGATTTAATACCTTGTCAATTTATGACATTCTCAAAGAAAGTTACTAACGAAGAGAAGCGCTGCGGATAATACAATGCGCAAATTAAGATATCACAATAAATCATTTAAACCATAAATCAACAATCCGAAAAAAGCGTTCGTTGCGTCCAACAAGCCATTTTTGTTAAATATATGTGAAGTTATTTTCAATGCATCCTGATTATTTACTGTCAGTCCGAAGCGAATATAGCTTCATTGCAGGCACGGTCTCGCCGGAACTGCAGGTATTTGCTGATAAAAATTTAAATTGGACTGCAACGCAATTTAACGCTGTGATAATGCTCTCATAATGTTATTTACCCAATTTTTTTTTAATGGATTGAGTTCAGCAGCCTTGGAATTCCGCCGAAGGAGGCAAGTCGTTACCATACCTCAAGATAACTCAATACTTAATGGTCACCCTACAACACATCGCTTTTGGGGTGTTGCGAAATTAAGAGTTAATTGTATTCTTTTTGTGCGTCCGCGCACGAGCTTAAATCTCTCAAGCAAGATTGTATTTTATGACAATTTAAGAGATTGTCCTCCGGAATTACGGAGCAACCTATTGCATACCAGAAATGGTATAGAACCTTTCAGCTTGACCGGAACAGGGCAAAAAAAAAAAAAACATCAACTATGTGAATGCGAATGAATTGCGTTGAGTAATTCCGGAATCCGTATCAATACGCAACATATTGGAAAACTACCCAAAAAAGCGATCAAAATGTGCTCCATATTATCTGCCCAAAACGGTATACGAAGCTATTAAGCGCTTATGAGAATTTTATGTCAAAAGCCTTGCCTTCCTATGATTCCGCACATCTCTGTAATTTGAGTCTAGAAACCGGTATCTTCCCTGAACTGTTCAAGAAAGCTGTTGTGTGTCCAATATACAAAGCTGGTGACAGGGATAGGCCCTGCAACTACAGACCTATTTCTCTCTTGTCTACACTATCTAAAATACTCGAGAAAATAGTTAACAACAGGGTAATCAACTACCTCGAAAATAATAGCTTACTAAACAGCAACCAATATGGATTTAGAGTAGGAAAGTCGACTGAGGATGCGGTTCTTGCCCTCACTACGGTTTTAACAACTTACCTGGACAAGGGAGACAAATGTATGGGAGTCTTTCTAGATCTTCAGAAGGCCTTTGATACAGTTTCCGTTCCTATCTTACTTACGAGGCTTGAAAACGTCGGTATCAGGGGATTGCCTCTTGAATGGTTCAGGGACTACTTGTCTGGTAGAACAAAGCGAGTACGTGTTGAGAAGCATGTAAGTGATGACGACATATGCAAATACGGTGTACCACAAGGCAGCACCCTTGGACCCACGTTGTTCCTTCTATACATCAACGATTTGTGTGGTTTGGCTGCGACAGGAGAGGACATATTTATGTTTGCGGATGATACTGTTCTTGTATTTCATGAAAACAACTGGGAACGAGTTTTCCAATTGGCTGAATCTGGTTTGGCTAGGGTGACCACATGGCTTGAAAACAGTCTTCTGTCCCTGAATTCAAGTAAAACAAAATACGTCTGTTTTACCAAATCCACTGTTGGGAGTGCCGATTCTGAACTTAGGCTTAGGATACACACGTTTCCATGTAACCGAAAAACCGACCACCAAAATTGTAACTGCGCAACACTGTCTCGCGTTACCACTATAAGATATTTAGGAGTTACACTAGACGATAAACTTAATTGGAATGTCCACATAGCGTCCCTGGTGGCAAGGATCAGAAAAATGATTTACATATTTAAGAAGCTACGTAAAGTGGCTAATCATAAACTTCTGATCCAGACTTACAGGGCGCTGTGTGAATGCATAATTAGGTATTGTATATGTGCTTGGGGTGGTGCTGCTAAATCTTTTCTTATTGCTGCCGAACGGGCTCAACGGGCAGTTCTCAAAGTGCTCATGTATCTGCCATTCCGGCACGCAACCACGTCGGTGTACGAGAGGGCTAATGTGCTATCGGTTAGAAAAGTTTATGTTTACGAACTCATTAATAGATACCACAAAAGAATCGTTCCTTCTCTTCCTGTACTGTCCAAGAGAGTAGAATGGTGCCCTGTGCCCCGTCATAAAACATCAGTTGCACAAAGGCACTTTATTGTACTGGCTCCTCAAATTTATAACATTATAAATAAAAAAATTAAAATCAGGAAACTTAAGTCAAATCAGCTTAAAAAAGTTATTCTGCCTTGGCTAAAAAGTTTGGACTATGATGCCACAGAAAACTTAATTAAGATGTTATGAAGAGAAAAATTCATACTCCCCCCTCCCCTCCTCACACTAAAACCCTTTCCCTTCCCTTCTCTTATTCCCTACACATTCACACCCATTCACACCCATATACACCACAACTAACACGTACACACACACACTAAAGAAATTATGCATGTTAGTTTACTTTGAATTTATTTTTTATTTTTACTATTCTTGTGTCCTTGTAATGTTTGAATGTCATAAAAAACATGTAACATTGTTAGGGGAAGACACTAGCTCCTGTAATACAGTGTACACTAGCGCAGGAGCTAGGGAATCCATAAAAACTGTTTGTATAATTTGTGACAATAAAGATTTATGATTTATGATTTTTTTGCAAAAAAATATTTATATTTGGAATGAACGCCTCGTTTGAGATGATTTGCTGCATTTTCCACACATTTTTATTGGAAGGTGTGTCGGCTTAGTTGAGAAATTACACCCGTTGTGCGGCAATGACGGTGCAATCATAAAAATCCACAGAGCCTGCACGGAGACCGGTGTTTGAACGTTCAATTTCAACTAAATCATTTACTGCATGTTACTGAGGTAATAACAGGTGATAATGCCTCGTAAGTTGATTATAGAACGGCGTCCGAGAAGCCACGACAATCATTTATCCATAAGTTAAAAATACACTACCTATTAGGCTAGCTGATATTGCCAATATTGGTAAGGAAGTTCAATGAAGTTGAACAAAAACGCATACCTACTGAAATGTTACAAACATTGCGTTAATGGTTTAAACTTGAAATACACTGAACCGCAAAGAAAAAGGGTCAGTTAGAAAATCAACAATATTTTCAAAAGTACCTGACCTGGCTGGGATATTTTATTCCATACTTAATCGGAACCTGTCTTCTTTACAATACAATAAAAATATCACAAATCTGTCATAAAATACTTGTTTTTATTTTAAACAAGGGAAGAAAATAGTACCGCGTGTATCTGACATCGACGCACAAACGATTTCCATGGGTCCGGGGCATGATTCTGGACACCCTAGACTAGGAATTTTTCGTCGGCTTTTTTCTCATTTTTTCATTTTTTTCAAGGGTTTTTTTTACTTTAGACTGCTCATAATCGTTATTCTGACCTAACTCAATGAGATTTTTAATAAAAAATAATTAATTAACTACTCTCACTAAAAAGAGCAATCTGAATAAAAGCACAAATAGATATCAGCTCAGCTGAGCTGATACTTTGTGGTACTCTTGAAAAAAATGAGAAAAGAACCGACGAAAAATTCCAACACTGGGGTGTCCAGAATCATGTCCTGGACCCATGGAAATCGTTTGTGCGTCGATGTCAGATACACGCGGTATACAGAAGACCGGGAGAATGCTATAACCAACCCTGTATAGAATAAAAAGTACCACACAGCGGAGGATCTGTTCACGTGTGGGCTGGGATTTCTTCCGAAAGCCGCACTGAGCTAGTGGTGATATAAAATGGAACTTTAACTGCAGAAACATATGTCACTGAAATTCTGAATGATTACGTTGGTCTATTTTTAGTGGACATGGGCGAGAGATGCCGTTTATATGCAAGACAATGCCCGCCCGCATACAGCTCAGATAGCGTTTGGCTATTTTCAAGAAGTCGTTATCACACACATGGAGTGGCCAGCATGCAGCCCGGACTTAAACCCCATTGAGCATGCATGGGACGAACTGGGACGACGTGTACGTCAGAGGAATCCGCCGCCAATCACGCTACGTGAAATGAAAGAAGATCTAATAGAGGAATGGCAGAATATTCCGCAACATCGCCTCAAAAACCTAGTGGAATGTGTGAAGTATGCCAAATCGCACACAGCAGTAGAGCTCGCAGAGGCAACACAAAGTACTAAAATGCGTGAAAAGGGCATATCAAACACATGTTACCAATCTAGATTTACGAAAATACTGGAAAGACTACGCGTTTTTATTTATTTTGCATCTATTAGAAATAAAAAGCTGGATTTTTTTTTATTCATTTAAACACATTAAAATATTCTTTAATATCTAACCGACCCTTTTTCTTTGCGATCCAGTGTATTTAAGTATTCAAATCTTGAAAGATTGTTAGAACTAAGGACAACGTTTAAATGTAGCATCAACTCTGCAGAGCAAATTTTAATCTTTTCAGCTAATAATACCAGAAAATTACTGAATCTATTAAACATATACTTTTTAAAATCTACATAATAAAATATCGATTCACACATTCATTAATAGCAATCTCATAATAGGTACTGATGCATATTAAGCCGTCGCAGACTCGCAACTTATACAACTCAAGACGAACGCTCAAGAAGGATACATTCAAAAATCTTTAATGGGCATGAAAGTACGAATAATTGTCAAGTAACATTTAATTTTAAATGCAGGCATAATAATGTAATATGGCCACTATCAGGGGCGGCGGTCTCTGTTAATAACCACCGAAATATTATCAGACATGACAACCGGATGACGTGTAAAAGAAACCATGCTAAAACTCTCCGCCCTTCAACGCTTACTTTGAATATGCATGGCGCACGCAACTGGCGAAGAATTAAGAGGATCTGGAAATGATTCTAGTGGAATTTAATTTCACTATTTTGATTATCTACTTGGTCTCCTACATGAGCTCTCGGAAATTGTTAATGCTTTGGAAATCAATTCATCTAAAAGACGAAATTCTAGGCATCGGAAAAGGTACCTACAGCATGAAGATAGCGAGGAGACGAAATTACTTCTATCAGGAAATTTATATTTCTCTGAAGAATTAATTCTAATAGTTCTGTTATACAATATTTCCTTGGTATCAGATCAAAACAAGACCGTCAAGAAAGCTGATTACACGGTGCTCCCACGATCTCATGCCCCGGCTTGTGAAGTACGAAACTTGGCGCGTACGTGTCAAAAGATGTAATTATGAAGAAATCCAATCAGCGGCGGCGCGAACTTGCGCGTACGACGACGTTGATTGAGCGATAAATTTATTGAAGATAAATCACCCGGTCGCGACAAATCAGTAGCAACAAGGGACCTTTGTTAATTTTAGGCGGCGAAACGATACCTACACAGGCCGTAATTCGATGCGTGGGTGTTCGATACCATCAATATTATTCTAATAAATAAACAAATTATTACATGACATAAACCAATTTCTCAAATGAATGTCATAATTTTGTCTGAGATAACAACAGTAAGTAACGAGGGTATTGTTACTCACAATGAGCACAATATTTACAATGTTGCTCTCATTTAATTCCAATAAACGTTTTTAAATTGGAAGTTGCTGATACACGATTCAGATTAATTTCAACGTTGGCGCCATCGTGCCGCCGTTTTTCAGCTCATGTTTCTGATTCAGGACCTCACCGCGTGACTCAAACGAGTGGCGTAATAACTTCAATGATAACTTTCAACAATAACTTACACGGGAATGAAAGTAGCATTGTTGCGTTGGAAAGAAGCCGGTAGAACGTCCAATACCGAGCCAATATCAACACAAAGAGCAAACACGAGACGCCACTCGGAGTACAAGGAGAACAGTTAAAAGATGTTTGAGGAAAAATATATCACACGATACAAGCTATTCAACGCAGACGATACCGCGGGTAAGCGCAATAAATTCAACGAAATATACTCTTTGATATCCGTCGACAACGAGACTGAACAAAAACGTCATACAAGGAGTTTTAATGTCACTTGTGAATATTCTTATGAATAAGCACTGGCAGATGAATCTGTACACGACTGTTGAAATACGACGTCTCCACTGGCCAGACAGTCAATATAAAGCACATATTTTTGTATTGTTGTAGGCGTATTGATGGAGCCTTAACTCCTATGAACTCTAAAAGACGTTATTGAAGATCCAAACACAATGTTGTCTATACCTAAATGGTTATTTAAAATTAATTTATCTAAAATTCATGGCAAGCATAAAATATCAATAAATCAAACAATTTCACACTGCATATTGCATAGTGAAATGCTTGCGGCGAGTACAGCACTAAACAGGCTGACTAATTAGACGTACTAGGCAACAAAGGGCCGTCACACGAATTTCACTGTTCGGTTGTGGTAGAGGAAATTGGACCTTATTTGTAGGGATTAATGTAGGGGAGATGTTACAGGTGTGGTGGCAAGTGTACGTGTGATGGCGGTACAAGATAGGCCGCCCACGCGCAGGCGCCGCGCCGCGAAATTCGTGAGAGCTTCGCCGGCGCCGGCGACTCTCATAATACGGCCACGGTTTAGAGAAGGTAAAATATCTCAGCATTTTATATTGTGTTCATACAACAAAACTACTTGAAATATTAATGTAGTCTTTTGTAGCTATAAACAAACTGTTTTCTAACTTCCCTAGGGAGGTTGAACTTAAAGCTTTACAGTTCTGAGAGCTCCTACACACTGCTTTCAGTATTTTGGTAAATATATAGCAATATGCGGATATCGAACTAACATAGGTACTGTCACTATTTCAAGAAATGTCAGAAGTAATAGTAAAATCTTTCGAATATATGGACGTTTCAGGTGAAAAAATACGTAATAAATACCACACTCGTGTATATAAAACAAATGGCTAGTCTAAAATTCTAAATGGTACCTCAACCTGATGAGGTAATGTGTCACAACACAACACCACGACAAAAACCAAGCGTTCCTTCTTAAAAACGAAGGATCAACAATGTCATACGTTAGCATAACATGCTTGAAAACCACAAAATATGTACCTAGGTAATTGAATGTTTAATACCGTTTGTAGGCACACTGCATTTAAAATGACTGAAGCCACTTAATCGTACATTGCATCACGAAATTACTTGTAAATCCTTGAAAAGCAGGCCATCCTGATTCACGTTCAAGAATTCACATCGGAAATGTAGGTACAATACTCGGAATTTGCAATCACATACTTAAATCACACTTCATAAAGAGTTGCACCACTGGAGTTCCACCATCTTTTACGGCGACATGGTTACAGTAAAATGTGGTAACAGTTAAAATCTTAAATATAAAAGTGTGAACATTAATAGTCATCAAGTCAAAATATATGTAGTATGTTAGTCATAACCGCAAAACAAACATTCAAATTGGTCTCGCAAAACTTAGCGGAGACATCAACAAAAATTGAATTGACTAATTAACTCAAGACCACTTGAAAGTCAACAACGCATTATGTTTATGACAAATTGTTATTGACTAACTGTACGAGACTTGAAAGTTTAGACGAGAGGATGGACTGATGAATGTTAATATTGCAAACTTGTAAGGATTTCGGATATGACACTTATAAGTGCAAGAAATCGTAGCCTTTTCAGTAACATATTTTGATAGCACTCAAGAATAATTGAATTTAAAATCTTCTCATAACAAAATGTTAATGTCTTGTCATCTTCTAATGTATAAAAATCTCGATAAAAATCTCGTGTCACGGTGTTTCTTATCGAATTCCTCCGAAACGGTTTGACCGACTTTTATGAATTTTTTTGTGTATTTTCAGTAGGTCGAAGATAGGTCGTAGGCTTTTTTTTGTATGGCAAAATAACTTTTGCCGAGTCAGCTAGTAACAATATAGAACTTCCTCCCACTTTTTTTTAAGTCGGTTCAAAATAAGTGGGTCACAAGTCACTCGGTCTACAGACCCCATAACGACTGCTCTGTCACGAGCATACCGACTAAGAATAAGGATAACACCTCGACTGACTGAACAACGAAAAGTCGTCGCAGTAGTGGAGCTTTACGGTTTGGAGAAACAAAATTGTAATTATGGTCTACCTGAAGCACTCTCCTGTTTTGTAAGAGGTCCATAACTTCACCTTATCATATTCCTGCCCTAGTCCCATGTCGTTTTCTTCGTCTATTATTTTCTGTTAACCTCCAAAAGTTCATAGCTTGACGACAGAAATTGTTGCCAGAATATTACTTTGAAGACATGACAGCGGTAGACAGTCGTGCCAAACATTATGATTACTTCTTGAACTTTAAGATTTTAAGTTTTTAACTCCATTATTTTATTTTTAAGGAAATTATTAAAAACTTTCAATATACAATTACCGCTTAATAATAGGTACATGGTAGAACAAAATCAACACTGCCAAGTTGCGAGCCTGTCTCGTCCGCGCATCAGCTGCAGGGCGTGGCGACACACCTCTCTATTACTGTACCCGTCGCAGGCGCTACAGACTACCTATGTACTTGTAGCACTCTATGTACACTGTACACTTCATTAAAATTGTTTTACGTTATATAAACAGTCTTAGCTAGCCTACCAGGGGGATGCTTTTAATTATTTGCAGAGTTTTGGAGTAGCTGCGACGAGTGGCATAAATGATGGTATAGTTTTTGAATAGGAGAATATAGAGAGAGTAGAGAAGACAAGTGGAAAGGATGATGCCAATTTCAGAACTAAAGGGAACTCATTTTTATGTAGGTGAGTTCTTTCTGTCTCTGCAGCTTTTTCCTTGTTTACCGATAAAACCTTTCAACACCAGATAAGACATCCAAAGAGCAAACGTCCGGTTTTAAAAATATGAACGACCCAACTAAAACAATATTACAGAGTGTAGACAGATAAAGAAATTCAGATCCCTACACGATAACGGACCGAATTACAAACGATAAATAACTGATCAACAAGGCGCACGCGTGTAAATTGAATTAAAAGATAAGTAAGTACCGCACTTGCGATTAAAGACGGCTGAATGGGTGTACTCCGGAATTCAGGCAAGGCGCCACAGAGAAAATAATTGAAATACATACCAAATGAAATTAGTATGACACACATGTGATAATAATTAAATTTTTTTCATTTAATATTTTTTCATTAATGATAATACACATTTTGCATCTTGAACTTGGATGAAAGAATCCGGGTCCAAATCACTTAATCAGACTTTAGAACTTCGGAAGTAATTATCTCGCTTTTTATTGTTTCACTTGAACTGTGACCTCAACATACCTGGCCAGACAAGAAACACACACATCACAATCCAAAATATTTCGTAAAAACGTAAAAGCAAAAAACTGGCCAAGTGCGAATCGGACTCGCGTGCAAAGGGTTCCGAACCAATTTTTTTTTTGCATGATAATTTAACACGACAGACTTCTCCGTATTTGGTTCACAAAAGTCCATATGTATACCGAATTATAACAGAATCGGTCCAGTAGATCCGGAGAAAACTAGCTGTGACAGACGGACAGACAGACGCCCGAGTGATCCAATAAGGGTTCCAATTTTCACGGATATTCGGAATCTTAAAAGCATGTGAAAACGTCAAGATAAAGCTCTTAAGTGCATAATATTTTGAGCAACTCCATTTATCTTCTTAATAAAAACATAATATATTTATCATCAAACTACTGCCCGAGAACAGGCAATGCTTCATTAGCTTTATTTAAATTATTAAGCAATAACAAGTCACTCGCTACATAACTTATTCCAATATATATGATTTACGTGTCTAAGATTATTTCCTAACTAGCCGAATATGCATGTTTGAATAAAGTAATAAAATGAGAAAGCATTAAAATATAAATTAATGACGCAATTATGTATACCTTAATTAATTAATTATGTGACGACGATGTTCAATCAACACGATGGTTAAAAATTAGCTGACAAACTTAATAATGAATATGTATAGGAGTTTCTAAAACGAAAATAATAAGCAAGACACAATTTTTACGATGTGGCGGCAGTAAAAATGTGTATAGTCAATAAATTATAAAGATAATAAAATATGGTGTATAGAATGATAGAATTTAAGGAATCTGCAGAACAATGTTCAACCTTGTTTAGATCGTAAACTAAAATTAACACGTAATATCCGCATCAAAAGTACACTAGACCTTAGATCAACAATACACGGATGCCACAGATATGACATCAGTTGTAAAATACGCTTAAAAAGGCTTCAAGGAATCGGATACTGGGGACATACTAACGATAATAACAGAACTGAAACGGACTTTATAAAGCATGCAGAAACAGACACCAATAGTTTTCTTTGGTAACATCTATACCTGTTACCTATAACAACGTTGACGATGATTATTTACACAGGCACACCTCTTAAATGATTTCAGGTCATCCTGGGAAATTATACCAAAACACCAAAAACCGAAGCAAGAAATAATGCCACAGAAGATGATATAAAAAAGCTCTTTAAAGCATGCGATCAATTACCTGTAAGTCGGTAAAAACAATACGCCCTACATGAATTATTCGAGGAGGAAGTACCTGTGTCGTACCACTGCTTTATAAGAACATAAATCAAAACCAAATTCCGACCGAACATCTTAATTTGCATCGCTGCGAGCCAACCGGTGACACTAACGATCCACTAACGAAAACAACGAAATGGAACTATCAATTTTTGTGTCCCCAAAAGCTTCATTTAAAAACCCGAAAAACACCGGCAAAGACATTTTATACGTGTGGCTAATGCCATGTTCATTAATTTTCAATCATAGAGTCTTTAGAGTTAATTAAGACGGAGCCGACGCGACTGAATTTTATGTATTTTATACGCAGATGAGTAATAATGCAGCTTTCCCTAAACAATTTATTATTTCGCGATTGTATGCTAATTAGGGTTTTCACCGTTAACGTTCACGTTGGACGTAATTAGGAAATCACCGTTGACAATACCGTAATACGAATGAAACATAAATCGATAGATTGTTTATTAACGACGGAATGCAATAAAATAATCACCGGTGCGTTGGCACTTAATCTATGGTTGATATCTTATTTAGGAGGGAGCTAATGAGAGGCGTAGATCACTTTCGGGTAATGATGACACGGGTAGATTTATCAAACACCTTCGATCCACAACTTATGCGCAGTGATTAGGGTATTCGTGTTGACATAATGGCTGGGCAAACGGAGTTAAACGAGACAATTATTCATCTAGAAACTATTTTAAGCTTCAATTAAATATTATTTGTGTATTAGGTGTGTTATTAATTAAATAAATAACACACCTTTATCAGAATCTGAAATCATTGGTCTATTAATACGAAACAGATGATATCAGAATGCTAATTATAGTAATACTCATGAAAGCAGCAAAAAACACTAATAAATTAGCACTAGACCATCCGTGTATGTACATGTCAACATGAAAAAAAAAACTTAGCCAACACGCATGAGAATCAGTGCCAAACTCATGAATAAAAGTCAGTCATCAAACAAGCGCAGCATAATTAAAACAGTGTTATTCATGGCGTGGTAGCTATGACGAAACGCAAAGAAAGCAAGCTGCAAACTGAAGTTCACACACCGACATCAAGATATGGAGATGCCTTTTTAATTCCTCTATGGTACCTAAGTCATTAGACGGTTCTAGTACCAGTAACATTATTCTAGGTTTTACCCAAATTAAGAGTGACATACATTTTAAAAAACCTAAAAACAATTATTTAATTCAAATACCAGGAAATTCTAAAACATAACACCAATATCGAAACTAACTCAAGATAGAACAGTTACAACAGAGGGAATTTAAGCTGCTAAAATGTTAACTGAAAGTCGACGCCAATTCCGTGCATAGGTCTCGTTACTAATATTCAGACTACGGACACTCAGTCGCATCCACGAAGGGACAACACGCAAATCGGACCACTGCACATTGTATGTTAAATGGTGCGCCATTAAAGGGAACGGCGCTTAATAAACACATTACAGTGCAATATTAGGCGCGAGCGCACAGCCGACGTGATTAAGCGTCAAGAACGTGGGAACAGACAGAGAAAGAGAACGATGAAAGGGGATAGTTATTGCGACAAACAAATAGACTGCGATGTTAACATTTTACAAGCCTTGTTCAAGAGATCATTTGTGTGATATTTCATTTTACACAAGTGGCCTGTCAGCGGCTTCGCATGCGCAGAATTAATATTTTAAACATTTCGAGTCAAGTAGCGTGGAAAACCTACCTTCAAGTAGAAAACTTTGTTCTACAACATGAGGACGAAAAATATCGGAAGCCTTCGATTAAATAATAAAATCGAAATTTATAAAACTACAGGACTGCCTGCCACAACACACCACACCGGCAATAAAATACCATAACGAAATACACTAAAACTAGACGTGTATTGAGCGTCGTCACCACACAATGGATGCGCGCTTTTATGAAAATATCAGTAATAGTATTCAACGTAGTTTAGTGTGCTATTAATGCACCGAGCGCTTGCAGACAAATTCAATTGACAAGAGCCTCCGCCGGAGCCCCAGGGTGTCCCTCGTTTACATCAACCCGCCTATCTATTTACGCTGGTATTGGAAATAAAATTGAGCGGCGAGATTGCATAGGAACTCTCAAAGGATGCGATCGGAACTTTATGATCCGATTTTATTGTTGTCATCGACACTGTCGTCTTTATAAAAGCCGCAACATTGCGGTAGAATCCTTTAAATGGACCGGAAAATTGAACGCTTAACAGCTTCGACACACGCTGACCTCCCAGTTACGACTGCCTAGCAGGAGAAACCAATGATAACATTATTGACACATGTCTACGTAGACGTTATAGTAATAAGCATGATTTTACGGTTACTCTGTGTGAAATAGCATTGTACCGTTGCACACAACTATTGTCGCATAGCTTAGCTTCAAACCAGATCGACTCAATACGTTTACGAGATGCGTCCTAGTGGCGTTATCACAAAATATGATAGATCGTCGGGCGTGCGACGACGCTCTCCCACGCGGCACAACCGTGATTAATTATAATTCGAATTTTATTCAAAGTGAACAGCGGACAAACTACGATACCAATCAATAAACGGTTCCATACCGACGACGGTACCGACACGATACTACAATTTACTGTTGCCGATAGCACGTATGAAGACGTCAAAGCCGGAGTGAATAACACGCTTAGATAGAAAGCTCCGGAACAATGGTAGCTGCATTTTCATTGTGATACGAATCCCTTGTAACAATATAATGTAAAGCAAACGCAGGATGATCTATCACGGAGCTCACATTAACGTCTGATAAAAGAGAATTTAATTTTTTTTAAAGTAATAGCTAGCCATGCGAACACTAATACTGAAGCCACAAACACCGAAGAAAATAAAGTTAAACATGACCCATACCTAAAGTTATCAAACGATCAGTTTACGATTGTGAATAAAACATCAAAAGACAGTCGCACAGGGAGGCAAAGAAAATGCGACGTTACATCGCTATAAAATATACATGAGTGCCGTCATAATCCTCAAGAAGTAGTAAGATTTTAAATTGCGCAACAGTCTTATTATTCAATAAACACATTTGTACACACAAATTCCTGTGAACCGTATGTTTTGATCATTAGCTATAGATATTAGACCCCCACGAGTAGAGGCTCATACTGCGTGAGAAATAGACAGTCATTTGACAATATCGTCGCTACGAATATATTCCACATTACTCGGCCAATATTCCATCGCATTATATTACCCAGGACTTCATTATCTCTTGGCGGCAGATCTCACTACAAACTTCTTTATGAATGGACAGATCCTGTTTGCTGCTCGGATAGATAAATAGTAAATAAAAACGTCTAGGATTACACGTAAGCTAAATTTCCTAATGGCTCTCAGTACATTTCTCATGTTACCGAAGTAATCCTGTTAACTCGTTTGTCTCATGACTTAGGATGCTCATGTGTAGTATTTAAAAAAATTCGACGCTGAAAAGGTTACTAGGCTACATTTTGCAAATAGCAAGAGCTTTGAAGCTTTCATTGTCAAACACAGTTTAAATTACAACATCACACTACTATGTGGACAGTAAAGACTCTTATGTTCACTTCCGACCACAAACTCATAATTTTATGAATGAAACAAACCATTGTCAGTAGTAATATGATTAATTTAAGAAATGATTTTCTCCTTTAACCGTAGTTCACATATTTGAAGAGCAAGCCGCACTCCGATTCGTGTGGCCGTAATTACGTCCTTATAAGCTCAATAAATCATAAAGACGAGCTCTCAAGCGCCACAAAGATAGAAGCGACACGCATCCTCGTCTCAGGATAATAAATAACATCCAGTTCTCGCTTTCAAAGTGAGGCCGGGGAGCAATAAGTCGCGGACGGGTCAGAGGTGAACTGAATAAAAAACGGCCAACAATTAAATAGCGTTCTTGAAGGTTAATGAGCACAATAAATATGTTGTCGGCACCGCAGCTGCGGACATACAAATGCATAGTCCCGTCACACGTGAGGAGGGTTCACGGTGTAGTCGCGTCTGTGAGAGAAGCCAGCCGCCCAGGCCCGGCTCGCGCCTGACTGGCAAGTTCATTGTCGAGCCGAGACACTTCCACGATGTATTACGAACGTGACACATTTATTAAAGAAAAGAAACGGGGTTAAACTAATATTGGACCCCGAAAAAAGGCTTTGAGTAACATAAATATAACACGATGAATCGAGTTTATTGAAATACACCATTCTATAGCGGGTAAAATAGTCATATAGTTCTATTATTCGTTACGTTAATCCAATAATTTATTATGGCTGTTGTTAAAAATAACCCATTTTTTTATTACCGTAAGATTTGTTTATGAAAACAAACTTCAGAAAATCGGTCAATGGCGCATTCTGTCAAAAAAAATTAAATGTTTATTAAATTAATCTTTTAATTTATTGATGAAATAGCATTACAAAGGTCGTTTTTCAAAATGATTGAGGAAGTATGAATTAAAATTACAATATACACTCAAACAGCATTAAAAACAATTTTTTTTCCAGATACGACGTTTTCCTCCAAGCGGACGCATAAAAAGTGAAGTTGCGTGCTTAATTAAAACATCCCCAAAACATGAGCATAATAGCAGGCATCGTTGCAGAATCACCCCCGCAAGGGTTTGCAGCATTCCACACGACTGCCCCAGACGGAATCATACCTGCGTTTGATTTATAACGAGGAGGGGACACGGGAACTGCGGGTGTGAATTCAATCGGCGAGCTTCAATGTCCCGGGGCAAACGAGACCAGTTTATAAGATCTGTTGCACAAAAACCAGCATTCCCTACTTAGCCATTTGAGAAGAATGACTGGAAAGGAGAAAAGGCTCAAGTTAGTCTGGTAGGGGAAAGGTATCGCAGCGGGTAGCATCAACTGCTGGCGCCTCGGACAATACCAAGCACCTTCGTGACCACTATCTATTATGAGTTGCGGCTTTTATAGATTTTTTCCAATATTCTTTATAAGGAACGTGACTGTACTGTTTAACGGACACCGCCGACAGCTCAATATGGATTTTTGAATACATAATCAATTCATTTAAGTGCGTGTACGTAAAGCTTTAATAATTCCATTTATAAAACCGATATATGAATAAAGATTTTACCTTGTTCTAAAAATTAACACTGTTGTTTTGGGGACATGTCATAGCCTATAATGAGAAGATAAACCTGTTTTAAATAATAACACGGAAGTCTGCACTGATAATTTGATTAACATCTGCATTGCGACGGATGTCTTTTAAGTACACGAAAAAAATGCATTACCACAGTCATGATTACATCTTTGTTGTGTTTCACAAAGTTCAGCTAAATACATAGTGTGAATTAGGCAAGGCTTGCGAACACACAAACTTTCTTCAGAGTTGGTGGAGCTTTTACTGCGTTTAATATAAGGGGCATTATTGTTGTTGGCAACAGTGAAAAGAATGTGGTGTAGCCACAAAATCAACAGGGACGTATTAACACCAGCCGGAAGGTGGAAATCCGTGGGTGTTCTTAACCAGTCGTATTTTTGTATACACTAACTACCGCAAGCATATTTGGTAATAGATGTGAATAAGAAAGAAGCACGAGTTAATGTTCCTAACTCTTATGAAGTTGTCGATAGATCATTACAAGACATTAATGAATTGAAAGTTTCTAAAAAACTGGTAATACTAAACGATAATGAGTTTTAAAACAATTTCAATTAAATGTGGTATGAAAGAGGTGCACTATCCCACCAGAATGATAACTCTTCACCAGTGTCGCCCGACTAACGGTTCTTTTCGGTCCTCTTTTCATGTTTAAGTGTTACAGTAATACAAATTATACTAAGACACACTATTTAAGTAAAAGATACTTTAAACAGATAAAAGAAACGAGGATACTGTTTAAATGGATTTACTCAGGTCTTAAGAACAGGGAATGGGTATATGTAGATTATCGAAATGTAACTGAAAACGCAAAGGTTTGAATCTGTAATAGAATTTTAAAAGTTCTGGAATACCTACTGAAGAAAGCACAAAAAGCTTTCATTATGGAAAACCATTCCATGCACACCAACGAAGCCGCAGCCTAAGAGCTAGTAACGAATAAAACCAATAAACTAAGGTAATTTGAGGCCACAAAGACAGAAGCGACAGTACAAAATCTAAACATAACCCGAAACCGCGTTGCACTTAAAAAATGCCTTAAACACACCAGTGGCTGGCCGAAACGCCGCCCTCTGTTCTAGAGACGAAGGCAAACAATACGAAGATAGTGGACAAACAAATGTAAATGACCGAAATGTGAACGTCATGTTTGGCATTCCCATAAAGCAACGTTAACACGTCATTAGAAGTAATGATGGCGTGATTACAGAGTGGGGGCGGGGTGAGCGATGTTCAGGTGATTGCCTGCTTACTGTGTGGTCTTGTCTGTGCACCTTTACAAACACGCGGTCTGGACACGAGAATTAGTACCACACTACCACGTGGCGGACGATTGACTGTAATAGGTCGCTGTGTTGAGGTTCCTTTATTTAGGCTGGTGATACCAGGTGGGTCATTATTTTGTTTGTTCGTGTCCAGTTGTGGTTTGGAGAAAGTTCTTTTTGTTCATGATGAAACTGAACCACTCTTTTTGCATGTTTGGCGGAATTTATAAGCAGGTAATTTTTTTGCTTCGTCTATACTTTGTCTTTTTTCTTAGTTGATAATGGTGTAAGTTGACATAACGTCTTATTATTTATTGGGAGTACTAACTCCATAATTTGTTCCCCTAATTTTTAATTCACTGTATTTTCTAAATTCCCGACTGCACCCCATTTTGATCAATGACAGTAGTCTTCATAACCCCTTCAGTAAATCATCGACAAAGAACAAAAATTTCAAAATGGCTGCCGGGATCACAAGGAGATGTTATCGTATAGCCACAGATAATTTATCGCTGGTTTATCAGTCGATCTGCGTAATTGATACGGGTACAATCATGGCGCGGCTCTGACGGTCCTAAGACTGTGGTCATAAATAAATATTCAGTTTACTTTGAACGCTAAATGGTAATCGTAGATAATTCTTAATCAATGACAATTTGTCTTTTAAGAAAAAAACTCAAAAAATAAATTAAATGCGTAGGTTTGGATTTTTTTTTGTGAATAAATAAGAAGCAACAATTGCTGAACTAGAAGCAGCTCGTCTCAAAAGCGATCATGATTTAAAGCAATATACTGAAAGGTGACATAACAGATACTGAAGAAATGATCCTAATAAAATCGAAAGACTTCAAAGCGCAGCTTTTAAACCGCTTAGCCTTGGTGGTCCATCCGTGACAAATGCAATGCCGTAATAGAAATGCCACCGGGACGCGTATTGCGACAAATAGTACCAATAATAATTCGTGGTATAATTCGTGGCCGGCGCGTGCGCTGAACAACCGTCACTGATTGAGGATCGCATAAACTGCGCCACCCACCGGCTGTCATTTGCATTGTACACAGTTGTTCATAATAAAGAGGATATCTCCTCAGTGGGGATCGCACGGTGGTCCCTATATACGACCAAAAATAAGGCCAACGTAATGAAAACATGCACTTTCTCGTACTATAGGAAGTACCATAAATTCCGGACGCTGAAATAAATCAATAAACAAAACTGTGTCAATTATAATAGGGAACGTACGTGTTCAATTCGTAATTCACTTGTTACATACCATAAATTTTAATTAACTCTAATTGGGGACGTCACAGTGTTCAAACAATTAGAATGCAATTGATTTAATGCGCACGTAGAAGTTATTCAGGAAAAGTTTTCTTTTGGCTGGCTTGCGGTTTAATGATTTATCAGGAACTAATTGAAGTCACACGCAATGTTTGCCTACAGTGCAGTCGTTGGTTTATATCCCAGACAATTAAACGCAGCAATCGGCGATATATCACGGCGCAAATTGGCAATCAACGGGCATTGATTAGCAGGAGTCGAGGCGCAGTGCCGTCGCCGTAGGGGTCCCTCCTCTCTTCTACCACGCATGTATCCCTACACAACTGCGGCGAGGCGCCAGATAATACACACATTAATTAATTGTCGACTTTAATAATCGTATATCAATTTCCTACATACCGCTTAATGTCAACCCCTCCTTAACAATGACTAACAATACGATCAAAAATTTAAACTGGCTAAATAAATGAGCTCATAACTTAACATGGTAATAGCAGACAGGGCGTTACCATCACGATTATCGTGTCCAGAAACCGTCGGTGACATCACCCTAATGATTCTTTATGAGAAAAAATATCATAACACAACCAGCAAAAATGAAACGATGACAGCACTACACCAACAGTAAGTACGTTAATCTTGACGCAATCACGCACGTTTCAGACTGTGTACGACGACCAATGTTTAGCTTACATATTATCACACCAAAATGCATAGATCACAAAAACAAAGTGCTCCTAAACGGCTATTTTAAGATCAAACAGCTCGCTATATAGAGGCCATTAACACTGCCCACCGGCTATCGGCGACGCAATCAAAACGATGCTAATCGACTCCGCGGCGGACTTGATTTTAGCACATCGATACTAATTACCAATTACCACGCGCCATGATCAAGACATTTGCCTAAGTACTCGTATAATGACAATCCAAGCGGATATAAAGTTCTAAAACCTGACCCTATTCTATTAATAGGATACACTCCGTAGACAATTTACTCTCCTTCAAGACTGAATTTTGCAAAAACATCGAATAGGTACACCGAGTACCTACAGTAAATAGATGGGTTCTCGAACAGCCCCCAAGCCCACCGTTTAACGCCAGCCGGAAACCAGACGGAGAATAAATTATTGCCCTCCCTGTGCCCAAATACAAAGAAGTCTCGGTTTTTTCTGCATTTCTACGTATAATTGAGGTGTAATTTTGCGGACAATGCCAACAATCGGGCGATCGAAACGTACCGGTGCAACGGTACGGTGCTGCAACACCAAGTAGGGGACAAAACGAATAGAAGCTGATTTAGAAAGTGTCTATTGTCCAAAGTGTCTTCTGATGACCGTGATTTACGTCAATCCAGTCACGGGATCCACATGAACACAATATTGAGCCGTAACAGACTTCAGTACGCTGAGCTCAACGTTTCTAAATCATTTAACAAAAGCTTGGTTTTGGCGGGAGGTGCGGAACTTTGTTGTGTTTCAAAGGATGCGCCGTTATGGGACGTCGATCAAACTGGCCCTGAAGAATGATTGAAGTCCGCTCGTAACACCTTCGTTACTGACGCTCGGTCGGTTTCTTTATTAATTACTGAATCCTTTACACCCTGATGAATATTCAACACGGTGCGAGAACTAATCCCACCCGACCTTAATACGGCGGAGGCCGGACTAGTTTTTAGTTTGTTTTATGAGCGTGTAACGCTATATCATTACATGGCGATAAACGATAAGTGCAACGTATTGGGGCTTTCGCTGTTGTCGGCTCAATAAAATAAACGGCCGATATCGACCTACATTACTACCCCGTGTTCCCAAGCCTGTCATCGTTTTATGACTTTTTTATTTGGCCTGATGGCCAGAGAAATGCAACACCGTTCCCGATTCAGATTTCCACACCGATACTGAAGTGTGGTGTCCTATAAAATGTGTAAATGATTCGTTTCGGACCAATCACGGTGCAATAAAGTTAATCATTTCTAACGCGACCAAAACTATGTTAACTAGTTTTTAACTAAAGAATCCTTAATGCAATACAACTTAAAAGTAATAAAATAGATTCTGGCATCCACGCAGATCATAAAAGGACAAAAATTGTAATTCGATACCACAACAGATACTTCGTAATAATCATGTCTTATTACGGCGTCCTGTCATAATAGTGAGAATGTAAAACAAAACCCGACGTACAATATATATCGAAGGGAACACACCAGTTCTCAAAGGTTTTTCTGGCTCGAATGCCTTTATAGGGCTCTCTTCTATATTATTATTTTACAAGTTCATAGGACCACACATTACACATTAAACCGGAGACGAATCGATATTGACACCGATTTAGTTTCGTAGCTATTACAACGGCATAGCAATTACCCATTAAATCGATTAAAGATGTGAGATATCGGTCAATAACATTAAATCGGATAAATTAAATTAAATTAAATTAAATAACGTTTAATTCGACCAACAAAGGATCATAGTACACATTACACAATAAAATGAAAACAAATACAATGAAAATCATAAATATCAACTCAAATTCATAATTAAAAAAGCAAAAAAAAAAAAAAAAAAAAAAAAACACCAAAAAAAAAAAAAAAAAAAAGCAAAACCAAAAAGCATTACCGATTGACACTTTCACAGTCAAGTCAAAGATAATCGTTTCTTTCTAATTGTTCGAGCAGAGATAATATTTCAGGTGTGGGAGGTCCGAGACTGATCGACATTACAGACAGTGGACAAGTGTCGCCATATAAGACAAATAACTTCGTAAAAATAAATAGATAGAGAATGACAGGTTTATTTTTCTCTGGTCCAGCCCATGCATCGAGTCAAAACAAAATTACTGCGAGCGCAGTAAGAAATGGCTGTCACTTATAACTTTATATCTTCTTGTGTGCATAATGAACACATAAGCGTACATCAAAGTCACAGACCAATTGTGTTCGCCAGCCCTATAGGTGATATCGTAAAAATATATTGCGAAAAGCAAATATTGTATGTTTAAGACGTTGAAATATTTAACTGATTGATACAATGTGTTACGTCTGGCATCTGTTCAATACATCGCTCTTACTGATGAAAGTCAAAACACGACACAAGATCAAAAGAAATACTGATCGCAGCAATATCAAAACAGTGCGACGAATATTAAAGATCTCTCAACATTCTAATAAACTCTCACTCAAATGTCTTCTCAAGCACGGAGATGTACAGCCAAATAAATGACAAGCCGAAAAGGTGCCATCTGCCACCTGGGTGAATAGCTAACGCCCTTGTAACTGTCATCATTCATCATAATTATAATGAAACCAAAAAAATGTGACTAAACGGTCTACAGAGGCGGTAGAAATTCCGAATATGACAGACGTTTCCTGCGACACTAAAGATTTTTGCAAGCGTTTAAGTTTTGTGTCTCACATAATATCCTAATAAAAGCTACTCTGGAAAGAATCAAAGTTTTACTCAATAATATAACAAAATTATTTTAGGAACAGATAAGGAATCAACCTAACGACGAGAAAGCAAACGTCGATAGAGAATCATAATAAAGTAACAATTGTGGATCCATGAATGATATCAAATTACACCTACCGATTGCCATTAACGTAATACCCTTTATAACTCAAAGAGAACAAAACTATCTTAATTTATAGCCAGATACCGTTGAATAAAGAAACGGAATCAAAGCGCCACGGATACCGTATAAAGGGCTATATTTCGAAAAAAAGACTCAAAAGATGTTTAGATAAAAAGAATCAAGTATTCATAGTGCGGCGTGCGAGGCACCCGCTGCTTTATCAAATACGGGATTAGTCCTTTCGATGTTGGGACCCGTTTCTTTTGTAACAAACAAATATTATGACACGCGGGTCGGCAAATAAAGCCAAAATATGTCGTGATGGATAAGGCTTATTTTGACAAAAAATAAATTTATAGACTTTTGGAATAATCCACATCGGCGGTGATTATAAGGTGACCATCTTCTGGTGAACCAGTTTCAATCTCAAATGTCATTCAGAAAGCTTTTAATCGTCCCATAGTCTATATAAAGACTGAGGGGTGACATCAAAAGACGTACTGCATGACCGCATGTCTGCGGACAGGGGCACGTATCAAGAAAACTCTCTGCGATATCGCTTTAAAGATCAACCGATAAACGTTTACAGCAATTTCTCGAAAACGGTTTGAAGAAGTCTTCCAATTTTCCATTGGGATGATCCTTCTACATCATCTATTTTATTTAGTAAAAAGGTGTAGGTACCTAGGTACATCTGCTCTTGATTCTAAATATAATAAACACATTATCAACTGCGAACATAAAGTCTGAAGTGACGTCCACACACGAAAATCGCCAAATGAATTCAACTTTTGGAGATTTAGTTCGAATGTTTAGTTGTGGTACACGCGCACATAGTGGCACGAGCGCAATCCTCGGATCAAGCTTTGACCGGCATAGTTGAGGAGGCTGGCTCCGCAATCCGCCCTGAATTGTCAGGGTTACGGGCATTGTTGAAGCATTGGACCGCGTTAACGAACTTCTTTTTAGATGCCGCTTCATACAAGAGAAAAAACTTAGTTTTACACGCAGACGACATTTCTCTTTCAAATTCTTTCACACTTTCTCGATCTCATGACTTTTTGAGGAAACATGGACACTTACTGTGAGAATTAGAACACGAAAGTAAGCTTTTGACACAAACTAGACGACATAGAAACCGGTGCAAACAAACTTAAAAATGTTTCACCATAATTCTCATGATTTCTTTCTTGAAACATTGCGCCTCGATTAAAGCCCCATGTACTTAGTTTACCGAGAAGGTTTTGTTGACTGTAACAATAACGTGGCGAGTTCAGCCCACAGTTTTAACAAATATGGAGGCTGATACGGCGTAGTATTAATCTTTTATGTCAAGTGGCGAAACTTGGAGTACTTCCTACCGATTAAACTGGTAAGGAGTGCTGTTCAGCTGACTTTCATATTGTGGCCTCTTCTGGTGGCAGGATTACAAACATTTGCTTTGTGAAATAGACAGATGTAGGTATAGCAAAAAATGTTAGTCATGTTCCCGATTTACAGAGAAACCAAACTTACCAAATACCTATACATGGACAGCTAAAATCCTAATTCTTACCTTCAAACTTTCCCGCCGTTGAGTAAAAATATAACAAAATTAACTTGTAACTACAAGAAGAGCTCAAGGATTGCTCTTTTATCTAATTCTTTATTAGGTCAAGAATTCGAAAGGATAGTTATTATTTCTGCCATCAAACAAACAAATACTTAAAACAATCTGTTTCACGAATCTGGGCCACTGAAACGATTCAGCTCGCAAATAATCGATATCCCGCACCAGTCGATTATCGTTCGATCTCGAGAGGCAAGCCAAATACAGCCAACACTCGGCTGATATCGCCGCGATGCAAGCGCTATGCAGAACAAATTAACACAGATCGTCAAGAGTCTGTTTGCCATCTAACTGTGGTACGGTCAAGTGAACGCCCAGGCAGACGAACAGTTATACAAACAAGCATTGTGCGTCGCGCTTATGGACCAATAATGCATTTCATTGTCGGCTTGCCTCGCTAATGCAGGTGCAAATGCTACCATTTAAGGTGGGTCTGCGTTGTGAGTGTGTTGAGTTTAATTCATCATACTTGTAGCTATTCGTTTTAAGTTTGTTCCCAATGAACGTTTAAAATTGACATAAAGTATTCGAATTCTAATATGAAAAAAAAACTAAGCTATTGAATACTTCTTAGTGTCTAGGTATCTTGTTTACTAATTCTGAGCTGAGTGGCAATAGTTCTCAATTATCAGAATATATACCTAATTAGATAAAGTAATATTTTTATATACCTAGGCAGTTGCCGAATTCATTCAATCGTGGAAGCCAAAATAAAGAAATCACTGTATGGAGGAAAGGCCCTTACCTTGATAGATTTTTAGTTTAAT